>CM056574.1:110702873-115702873 GCA_029721435.1 Gymnothorax reevesii
AGGTATTAGCGATGCGATTCTGCAAAAAAAAAACAAAAAAAAAACAAAACAAATCCAAGATCCATAAAATTTAGAAATTAATTTCAAAACACATTAAATGTGTTAATTATAAGAACCCGAGATCATAGGTAAATTATGAGGGGGTGCTGTGTAAAACGTGTTTTTTTTCTAACAAACCAGGGTTGCGCACACTGTGTTGTAGGTTTGTAGGTTTCAACATGCAGTCAACAGGTTATAAAGCTTGTTTTCTGCAATCTGAGGAGACAGCAGCGGCCAAAACACAGCCTAAATGCTTCTTCTGGGTAAATAAATGCTGAATGTATAAGCTTCACTTTTTGTTCACCCAATCCTTTTGTGATCTAGAATGAGGAAAAACGTTTTATTAAACTGATGCTTGGCCCATTTGATTTCCGTCGAATAGCTACTCTGTGGGTCCGTTTACCTGGCTGCGCGGATAACGTTCTGCTGAACATCAGGGTATAGCGGAACCGACCTGCTTCTTCAGGTAAGGATTCTATTAAAACTGAAAAGAGTTATAAAAATATAGCTATTTGCAAAGTGCCACGACATTTGCGCGTAAAAAGCAGCATTGTGAATTGTCCACCGAGGATCAATAAAAGAATCCTTTCTCTAAAAAATCCTAAGCGTCGCAGGTCGCACAGAACATTTGCAAACCATAATTGATCACCTGATAAACGCTCATCAGATTATCAATAGCTATTGACCAAACTATGGATCCTGCGAGCTAATTAAGCAAAATCAGTGAAATCCAAATAGTCCCATATTTACCTTTTCATGAATTATTACTCAAAAGCTGGACTGTTAAAGCAACTTTGTATGTTTGGTATTTCATATAGCCTAATGGAAAATGGCAAAAGATACCTTAGGTCGCAACCACTCCACGACTTTGCTGGGGTCCGGGTCAGCAGGCATACCGATAGAACTATCATCCGCTTTGAACTCCGGGTCGGAGAAGAGCGACTTCGACTCCAGGCAATCTCTGCGAAGAGATTCGTAGTCCTGGTTCCGGAACTTCACAGGGTTTGCGGCAGTGCCAGGTGCCGACGACTCGTCGATCATTGCGGCTGCAGTCCGTGTCTGGTCTTACGCGCAAGATTGAATGTGAGTGGATCGGTCCAGTTGATCTACCTCGGTACTTCAGTCCGTAGCTTAGCGCGAAGGATGATCCCGCTATTTAAGTGCATTAGGCACACCCCTAAGGAAGAGGCCAGCTGGGCGCCTCCTTGCTTGGACCAGTCGCGAAAGTATGCGAAGCCTCGGGGTACTTAGTGTTCCCCAGTCAGGCAAATAACTGCCTGTCAAGCAGTGTCTTTGATCAGCGGCTGATTTTACCATAAAAGAAGGATAGTCAAACAAATGTAATTTATGATGAACTATGCGTAAAATTCGAATAATAATTGCTTGGTACATCAGTTACACACGTTATTGGATAAGATCACACGAGAGGGACTGATTCGGCAATCCCAATTCCGAAATAGTTGGTACACAGAGTAAATTGTGAATAAGATCAAAATGCAATGATTTTCAGATCACATGAGCCAATATGTTATTTACAATAGAACAGATAACATTTTGATTGTTGAAACTGAGAATGTTTTACATTTTTATCCACTAAATGAGCTTATTGCAAATTTTCTGACTGCAACAGGTCTCAAAAAAGTTGGGACACAGGCAAAAAAAAGGGGTGAAAAAGCAATTAATATATAAGAGAACAGCTGAAAGAACATTTAGCAAGTAATTAAGCTAACTGGCATCAGGTGTGTAACATTATTGGCAATAAAAGGGATGTCTTAGGCTGTGTCCAAAATCACTCACTAGCTACTCACTATATAGTGCACTATATAGTGGGTTCGCCATTTTAGCGAACCCATTACATCCTACAATCCACCGCGAAATGTAGTGAACATCTGATGGTCACTAACCCAGCTATACGTCCCATCATGCACTGCACGCAAACCGAAAAGCTTCATAAAGGCTGTGTTTGGACAACGGAGTTTAGAAACAGGCACGAGACATTTATTAGCTCCAGGAGCGAAAATGTTTTTTTTTTTGTTTGTTTGTTTTTTATTGGAAACCAAGCATCGCAGGAGACCCGTTTGTTTACACAGGATATAAACAGACATTTAGGTACAATTAAAAGGAATAATGATGAGCTAGAGGACAAAAAATAGATGTAGATATTTAAAACTTAATGCAAATTTTATTATTTAATCCACAGGTGTCAAACTGGTCCGTAAAAGGGCCGAGGGGCTGCAGGTTTTCGACTGAACCAAGCAGAAGCTCACCTGATACAGATATTTTAATCAGCTGATCTCAGCTTGCCCAGTTGATGAGTTGTATCAGGTGAGCTTCTGTTCAGTTGGAATGAAAACCTGTAGCTCCTCGGCCTTTTCATGGACCAGTTTGTGTAATGATTCTGTCATGTTCTGCTCATGTTTTGTCTTAGTCTAGTTCCATGCCATGTTTTTGTTATTACCATGTTTTGTATTTCTGCCAGTATCCACATTTCTGTTATCTTTCCAGTCCATGTTTTTGCTCTTGCCCTGCATTGCACTTTGTCTCCCCTGTCTGGTCTTGTGTTGAGATACAGCTCTTTCCCCAAGTACTGTGTGTCACCTGTTTAGGTTATTTCATGGTTTCTGGGTTTCCAACCATTCCCTCTATCTTGTTTCCTTCCCCTGCTTTTCTATATTACTAACCAAAACTAACAGTTAGTTGTTTTTGTTAAAGTTACTAACCTAGACTAACATTGTACATAGTACTAACTTACTAACGAGCACTAGGGATTGTATAGCTGCACCTTACTAAGTGATTAACAAGCTCTCAGCACTCGCCCTATTCTAGTCTCCGCCTCTTGCCTTCACTTAATCTTCTTTGCTGCGTTTCAGCGGGTCCTCCGCACCTGCTCAACTCTGTTCTTCCTCTCATTATCTGAGTACGTGAGAAAGCCCTAACCGGAGCTGCATGTTTTGTCAGTAGGCTGTCACGTGATCCCTGTCCGTGTTTTGGCTTTTGCCTATTTCATGTGATTAGGTTCTTCCTTGTGTTTGTTCCTTTGTAATTAGTCTGATTCTCTAAACCTGATTCCTGTGTAGCATGTGACTTCCCGTGTGTGTATTTTAGCAGTCTTCTCTCAGCAGTTTCTCGTCAGAACTTTTCTCTTGGCTTGCCTGTGCCATGCTTGTTTTCGCCTCGTATTCTTTGTGATTCTTTTCTGACTGGACCGTCCTTGATTTCTGGCTCTGTTTTGGAATTCTGTCTGCATCTTTTTGTCGAACCCTTTTTCTGCCTAACTACTTGTACTGTGATTGCTGCCCTGGTTTACGACTCGGATTCTGCCCTACTGGATTGTGATTTTTGGATTGTGCACTTTGTACTGTTGCCTTCTGCCCTGCGGGGGTTTACCCCCTCGCTTAATAAAATCCCATCTACTGCATTGCTTGGTTCTCGCGACTGGTTCCTGAGCATTACATCACAGTTTGACACCCCTGTATTTTGAATTTTGTGTGGACTAGCCTGTATATTTTTCATTAACTTTTTCTGGGACTGAATAGCCCTTGTGAGCTGATGTGCCATTAATTATTCAATTATTCATTTATTGGACTAGCCTGCAGAAACCTGATTTTGAACATCTCGTCCTTACCTTTGCACCGCAGAAACACACCCGAAACCACTGATTTAATCAACTGATCTCAGCCTGCACAACTGATTAGTTGTATCAGGTGTGCTTCTGCATTGTTGGAGCGAAAACCTGCAGCCTCTTGGTCCTTTTACGGGTCACTTTGACACCGCTGATCAAATGAAAACATTTTTAAATGATCAAATTAGACTGAGAAAATCAGTAAGCTCCAAATTAGGTTTCTGAACACAGGTGTTTTGAGTTTTTTCATGAACCAAATTAAATCAACACAAAACACAACAGCTATGACTCCATTGTTTGCCAAGTAAATTGTTGGGTTTTACTTCCATGTGTCAAGAGTTTCACCAATGAGGAACCTTTTGATTATTTATTTTGATTAAATGTTTGAGTAATTGTTTCCCTTTGCCGATATTTGCGATATATCTCAATGTGGATATTTGCATAAATGCACCTAATTTAAACAAATCAACAGCTTGTTAAAATCCTAAGATTGCAATTGTGGTTGGAATAAAAACCAGCATACACAGTGGGGAGCCAGGACCGAGTTTGAGAACCACTACTGTAAGCACAGGCCGCCGTGCCGTCCACAGTTGCCACCTAAAACTCTATCATGCAAAGAAGCCATTGTTGAGAAGCGCCATTGAGTTCTGTGGGCCAAGGCTCATATAAAATGGACCGTAGCAAAGTGGCAAAGTGTTCTGTGGTCAGAAGAGTCCAAATTTGACATTCTTGTCGGAAATTATGGGCTTTGTGCCCTCCGGGTTAAAGAGGATAAAATGGACCGTAGCAAAGTGGCAAAGTGTTCTGTGGTCAGAAGAGTCCAAATTTGACATTCTTGTCGGAAATTATGGGCTTTGTGCCCTCCGGGTTAAAGAGGAGAAAGACCATCCCTCCTGTTATCAGCGTTCAGTTCAAAAGCCGGCATCTCTGATGGTATGGGGATGCATTAGTGCATACAGTGTGGGACAGTTGCATGTTTTAAAAAGCATCATCAATGCTGAAAGGTATGTTAAGGTATTAGAGCAATGTATGCTCCCCTCCAGAAAACATCTATTCCAGGGAAGGCCTTGTGTATTTCAGCAGGACAATGCAAAACCACATACTGCAGCTATTACAGCAGCATGGCTTTGTAGTGGAAGAGTCCGTGCACTGAATTGGCCTGCCTGCAGTCCTGATTTTTCACCAAGTGAGAACATTTGGCACAGAATTAAACAAGAAGTCCGTCAAAGGAGACCCAAAACTATCCAGCAGCTGGAAGCGTGTATTAAACAAGAGTGGGATCAAATTCTAATGGCTAAACTGAAAAAAACGTGTCTCTTCAATGCCCAGACATCTCCACTCTGAGTTAAAAAGAAGAGGGGATGCTACACCATGGGAAACAGGCCCCTGTCCCAACTTTTTTGAGAGCTGCAGCAGCCATCAATTTTGAAATGAACTCTTTTTGTGGATAAAATTGTAAAAATTTCTCAGTTTCAACATTTGCTATTGTTATGTCTGTTCTATTGTGAATAAAATACCGGCTGGTGTGAATTGAAAGTCATTGTGTCTTGATCTTACTCACAGTTTACACTTTGTCCAAACTATTTTGGAATTGGGGTTGTATCGCACCAAGCCTATTAGCCTATTGTTTTTCAACGTCGCTCCTGGGGACCCAGTGTGCTGGTTTATATCAACCACACTTGCAATCCCAAACTTTTTACTGAGTAAATTTTTCTTAACCACAAGATTTCTGGGGGAGAATTACCATTTAAAGCCATTTCATGTCAGAAATAACTGTGCATGCCCTGAAGAGTTTTATAGACAAGCTGTGCTATGTAGCAAATGCATTTTATTGGATTAAGAAGGGGAAATTGCTTCTGATGAAAAAAAGATCTATCGCCTTCTAATTGGTGAAAGTGCGGACTATGGACACTGAAATAAAGGCTGTTTGGAGTAAGACAAATTAAAAGGCATGATTATGAGGCAAACCTGCATTGTGTAAAAGCTTAAAAAGTTTCATTTTACCAGTGTAATTAGGACCATATTGATCCACCATATTCTCTAATATTGTAGTTTAAAAATAGGTCCCTGTCTGCAAATGTTATCTGGTGTTGTACAACTATCTCTATTTTGGATGAAGTGGCTAAAGAGAGTGAATAAACAAACGTTAAAGGGATTTAATTAAGAAAAATCAACAGTTAAAAATGGTGATTGCCATTACAATTGTTAAAAAAAACAAGCATACACATGTGGTCCCTTAGAACCGAAGTTCAGAACCATTAGCTCTGACATGTACAGTATAAGAAAATACAGAATAAAATTTTTGATTCCTATGCTCACGTAATACAACCACCACTCCAAAAGATTTGGCAAGTTAGGGGTTGGCACTGATAAAATCAAAGTGGTATGATTCGCTAAAGTCAGTTCATCTCTACTATAGTATGCAACACATTATTAAAAGCTTTAACTTGTAAATTAAATTGCTGCAAATGTACTCCAAATTCAAATCTGAAGATCGTATCAGATTCTGAAGAAGTTTGAGCTTGTGAAATTTAAGACTAATAATGATGTGACAAGTCACAATTATAAGGTGATGTGAAACTGTTCAGCTGATAGTATTATAGTGTAAAAAGAACCAAGAAAGGCCCAGTTCCTCAAGAGCAAAAATGGGTGGAGACTCACCAATTCCCAAAATATGCATAAAATTATCATCCATCACTTTCAGAATGATGTTTCACCCTCTTTAGTGCATGGTATGATTAAAAGATTGAAATAATTTGTTCAAATTTATTTTTTTGTTGCATAACATTTGTACTGATGGAAAAGGAGTTACTTTAAGCAAGCCAGGTTAACAAACCACTGACTCTTACCTGTTCAACGGAAAACAGGCCAACTCCCAGCAGTCTTTTTTTCAGGATAATCCAACTCAGTATACCTTTAATGACTGATATAAGTAAATGGTGAAGTTGCACAGTGGTAAACAGTCAATGAACCAACTTTTTTAAACCCTGTTGCAATAATCACGCTGTATATTCACAATAAGCGCTTAAAGTTACAACCCCATTTCCTGAAAAGTTGGGACGGTGTATAAAATGTAAATTAAAACAGAATGCAATCATTTGCAAATCATTTAAGCCCTATATTTAATTGAAAATAGTGCCAAAGACAACATATAAAATTTTGAAACTGAGAAATTTTAATGTTTCTTGAAAAACACCAGCTATGGGTGGAGCTACGAGGAAATCAATTTGAAAAGCTTGACCCCGCTCTCATTTAGCTGATTATAATATACAGTATATGGGTTATAGTTATGCAGCCTCCCTGCCTGGTCAATCACATGCAGCTCCACTGGGGAAAGAAATACCTGGGGAAGCGCCTCTTATCCTCAGAATATGGAGAGCCAACCAACAACCTCTCAACCTCCTCCAACAGAGTTAGCAAATAAACAAAATAATGTTGATGAGCTTTGTGAAATGACAATTCAGCTTACAGCTCCAGTGGTAGCTTGAACTGACTGGCTGGATGGCGCGGCCTCTCCCTCCAATTATATTGCTCCAGCTGAGGCCTCATGCTTCTCCAGCCCCCTACAACCATTCTTCTCGTGAGCATGACTGCTCAAGTTGGTCAGTGTTTAGTGGAGGAAATTTGCCACTGCTTGAGGCAACGCTAGTCACAGGCCACACATCCCCACCATGGGCTCCAGCCACCCTCTGCTCCAGGCTGCGCATCCCTCCCTCCACCACCTAAATCCATGTTGCCTATGCCAGAGCCTCCACCTCAATCACCCGGGTCCCATCCTGCCTTCCGAACCTCAGACTCACACACACAAACACTATTCGGTCAAACCATCCTCATCTTCTCTGCCCCATTGAGAGGGGGCATATTGGTTCTGGTGAGGGCTCTGCTGCTGTAGACACCCGTCTCGGCTGGGTTCTTGAAGGTCCTACTATGCTTCCCGTGAGTTCTTAAGACCCCATTGCTGCTGATGTAGACTTTATGAATGTAGTCCAGACTCTGCTCCTTGGAAGCCACTCAGTCCATTCAGATCTCCGCCTCAATGTGGAGAAGCCGTGATGAGTCGATGTCCTACCTTTTCAGAGCAGCAAATCCCTTACCAGATCCGAGCAGGACTTTGACACTCTGGCTCAGCTTACCTCTAAGAAAATACACATCACAGCCAAAGGTTTCAACAAATATGCTACATCACTACCATGGCTTAAAACTGCCCCTACTTTGAGTTCAGAACACACAGTTCAGACTCCTTCCCCTGTCACTCCTTCACGTAACCCAGCCCAGACATCTGCCCCAACTGTCCATCCAAAATATCAAGATCAGACTCTTGTTCATCTAACTCACTCTCCTGACCCAGCTGGAACTTCAGCGACTGTGATGTCAAATGTTTCCCCAAATGGTTCCAAAACTGATGGGTGTAAATTTACTAGCCAAAAAAATTTCCTAAATTTTTCATCTGAATATTCCCTACCACCATTTTCTTTGTGCAATTATACTATGAGCTGTATCCCTCATCCTCCTTCTGAGTCTCATCCAGTAGTCTCATAATCTCAACCACAGCCCCTGGCCCCTGAATCTACCTTGGAGTACTCTCCTCCAGCTCCCATCCCTGATACTTATGCACAGTGTCCTCTGACTCCTAGGTTGCATACGAATAGTCTTTTTTGCTGCAGAAGTTCCTAACTCCTAAAAATTGATTCGGAAATGATTACGTGGCAGCCATGATAAATGCTTTCAAATTCTTCTCATGATACGGGTAGATGTCTCAGTGCTTCCTAATTTACCTCCTTTAGCATAGGGTACCATCCTTTTCAAAATGAAAGGAGATAACCCTATCCCACAATTCTACGCAGCAGCAATACTTAAAGCGGCGACCATTCATCCTGCCAATTGCATAAAAAAACGTACATGATGGGCAGGGGACTCATGATCAGGCTGCCAAGTGTAAGTGCATTCGGATTCTTTAATTAGCACAGTTGTCTTCCTAAGCTATTGGGAATTCCCTTTTACACCTTCCTTTTACCTTAAGACATTTTCCACGGAGGTAAAAGAAAAGTGCTTAGGAATTAGTGGATGGGACGTAATTTTTGATGCAGCCCGATTCCTGAAACTCCCTGGCAATATCCTCCTACTCCTGCCCCTGAAACTCAGCCACAGTATGCTCCTCCTACTCCTGCCCCTGAAACTCAGCCACAGTATGCTCCTCCTACTCCTGCCCCTGAAACTCAGCCACAGTATGCTCCTCCTACTCCTGCTCCTGAAACCCACCCATATTACTCTGCCCCAGAAATTCACCCACCTTTTGCACTCCACGTTGGAGAAACATGGGACAGAGAGATGCGAGCCATTGCTACGCGTAGGTCTTGGATGTGAACTGGTTAGGGCTGAGGTACTAAGGAACATTCATACAGAAGTGGAGGAGGTGTTAAATGCAAAACCCCTCGGATATGTGTTATCAGATGTCTCTGACCCTGATCCAGTCACCCTCAGTCTCCTTCTCATGGGGCGGCTGGATGCATCACTTCGAGAAGCCACATTCCAAGATGCAGAACTCCTGGGCAACTGTAGATGGCACCACAAACAAATTCTAGCTGACCACTTCTGGATTCTGTTCATTAAATACTACCAACCTACTCTCCAGCAAGGGCAAAAATGGTTCATGGACACCCCTAACCTTGCATTATCCACAGTCGTCTTGGTAATTGACCCTCAGTTGCCAAGAGCCCTTTGGCCTACATACAGAGTAAAATCAACTCATAAAGAGTCTATTTGGTCCCACTTTGGCAAGACTGGACTCAAATAGACTCTGTAAGAGTAAATTCCACTCCATAAGAGTCAAATTTACTCAGATCATTTTGCTGTGTTAAGGACGGATCCAACGTCTCCAGCCCAGTCCAGACGGAAAGGTTCTTGTGGCAGAGTTCAGCATTAAAGGAAAGACCAACAAATGTCCCGCCTGTAAATTTATTGCCCTATCTGCCAAACCGGATGAGGACCCTCAATCACTCCCTGAAGCTCCTCACAGGAGTCAAATATGAAAAAGTCTTATTTGAGGGGTGTGTAATGGCTGGTAAAGTTGAGAGGCCAAGAGCAGTGGCCAGAGAGAACGAGCAGCACAGACACAGTACAAACACAATTATACAGACCATCCGAAAGAACTCACGCTTCCAAAGGACATATAATAGTCCGAAAAAATGGAAGCAATGCGAGAGAGAAAAACGTAGAGAAGGGGAAAACCCTGAAGAAGAAGGAACTAACTAGAAGGAACTAAAATACAAACATTTTTTATGACAAAGTCATTATTAGTTTTCATAATGTTTATAAAGTTTGCCTCAGGATCAAAGGCAACAAAGTAAATCTGAATATATTTTTGTCTTAAGTCATCAAAACGTTTACACTTGCAAAAAACATGAAATTCATCCTCAATATGACTTTCACCATTCAATTTAAAAAAGAAACATAATCTATCATTGTGGTCAACTTTAATATATCTCCCAGTTTCAACTGCTAGGTTAAAATTACCACATCTAAATTTGGAAAAGGATGATCTAAGATATAATGGAATATCACAATTTAAATACCTTTGCACATTTAAGAGTGTTTTAAACTGCGAGAATTAAAACATTTACTAGAATTCTGGATTGAAGAGAACCAGCACTGTTTAAGATTGTCAGACAGTCTCTGCTTAAGTAAGGATATGAAATAATCTACATTACCCACATCCTGACATATCCAAGCATACCCGAAACCATACTCAAATAAAATATTTTTGACACATGTTGCCCAGGTGGAGCGACCAACATCATCTAAAGACTTAATCATAATATAACACTGTTTTGGCAATCTATTTTGTGGCATATACAATAAACAGCACCATTATTTAATTACCTTAGTCATATAAACCAATTGTAGAGGGAGTCTGCCACATTCACCAAGAGCCATGCTATTACATGTAGATTTTCCAACTTGCAAAAAATACTTACAAAATTTCACCTGAACAGACTCAATGATTTTACAATAATTAGTACCCCAAAGCTCAGACCCGTAACATAAAGTAGTTCAGACCATACAATCAAACATTTTAAACAATTCTTGACAATTAAGTCTTCCCATCCTTTTTTGGAAACCATTTATTGAAAATATTGCCTTATTGGCCTGAGATGCTAGATAGCTTTGAGCCTTACTCCATACAAGCTTTGGTGTATATACAAGTCCTAGATATTTGTAAAAGGATACAGTTTCAATAACATTTCCCTTGTAAAACCACTTTTCATAACTCCTTAATGGCCCACCATTTCTAAAAACAAGAATCTTAGTTTTACTAAGATTAATTGACATACCAGTTTGGTCACAAAAAATTACAAGTGCATTGAGTTTCTGCTGTAACAAATTACATGTATCAGAAAGTGCAGAAACATCATCAGCAAACATAACCGAGCACAGATTGTTATAATCAGGTGAAACAAAAACACCCAAGACAATATAAAGTCACACAAATCCTGAGTCCAGATATTTTCGGCTATAGTGCTTCGCTACAAACAGACACTCTAGCATAGGAGACGTAGCGGACCTCCGGCTTATATGGAGTCCGGGGAAGGGCCGCCCCAGTTCAATCAGCCAGCTGGGTAAAGAATTCGATTGATAAGGAATTTGATCTCATCCTGGGATGAGAGCCACAAAGAAAAGTCTAAACCACACGCACACCTCACAAACCATGACAGTGTGGCTGTTATGAAGAGTAGGTATGGGGAGGAGTTGAAAGGAGGAGGATCAGGAAAGGGGAGGAGCTTGGCCTGATCAGAGCTTATAAATCAGATTGAACCCAGGTGTGGGTCTTTTACCCATCAAGGCAGCAGGTCTTTGTAGTCCACTGGCAGCAAATTTTTGTCTGTGTGATAGTGTGACTTCTTTTATTTTAAGTATTCATGTTAAAGTGTTTTAATATTTAGAATATTTGAGTTAAATTAGGACGATAAGATGTTGAATATTAGCTCATTTCATGTTGTGTACTGGCTTATTTCAGTTAGAAGATAGTTATGAATTTATGTTGAATGTATTAAGTTGCCTTTGTACTTTTATAGTATATTTATTCTCTGTTTAGATAAGCCAGCATTGATTGTTTAATGCCTCTAAACCCCTGTTACGCCATCTAAACCTAAGATGTAAGAATTACAATAAATCACAGTTGGAATTGAGTCTCCCAGTGCCTCATTGTGCCTGACAGCACAGCCATAGAGTTTGTCAAAGGCCTGGAATCAGCCTTCCCTTAACATCTGCCTTATTTGTCAAGTATTTTATAGAAGGCGTTTTATGAGTTACCTCTTGAGATTCTGATTAAAATGAGGACAGAAAGCATTATAGGAAGTATTTTTGTGTGACTTCATAACTGGTTACGTGACAGAACATAAATAATAGTGGGCAGAGGAATTTCATCTGAGCTGTGGACTGTGGAAGGGAAAAGGCATCCCACAGGGATTGGTGCAGGGACCAGGTCCTCATCTACATTAATGCCCTCAACAGGAACATTGATGGTTAATTGGTAAAATTTGAGGGTGACACTAAATTTTTGTCTAAATGTTTGGAGCCTGCTGATATGATTCAGAATGATTTAAATAGAATACAGAAGTGGTGAGGAACTTAGTAATGAAATCCATTCTATCCAGATGTAAAGTTCTAGTACATGTGGAAAATAGAGGATTACTTTGTAAGTTTAAAACTCGAATGTGCGCTACGTGAAAAAGATCTGGGAGTGATTGCAGACCAAAGCCTTTCAGGTTCTAGCCATTGTGCAGTAGCAGTAAAGAGGCCAACATGATTCTGCAATATACAGCCAAAGTGTTGAGTATAAATCAAAGAAGGTTGTACTTATCTGGCACAAAATGTTTTACTGACCACATTTTGAGTACTGTGTGCTGTTTTGTGAAGCGCACAAGAAGATATGAAGGTCCTCGGGAAGGTTTAACTAAAAGCTGCAAAGTTTATTCATGGTATAAAAGATAAAAGCTATGAGTAAAGATGAAGAGTTTTTATCACCTCACTCCTAGTAAAACGAGAATCCATGGTGATCTTAGGCCTTCATACACATAAGAATTAACAAACCAGCATTGTTTCTGTTAAACTATGTCTGCAGAATTAGGCTGTCCAACATGGAAACTAGCCAAAGGTAAATTTAGCAACTCAGAGTTTAGAAACTCTGGGAGTTTTTTTTTTAAATTTACAATTCAAGTTTTGAAAATCCTCATTCAGTGTACATCAATTCAAATCAAATAGAAAAAGAACATAAATAAATAAATAAATAAAAGAAAAAAAATACAAAAGACATACAAGCAACACTCTTATGCAGTGGAAAACCAGGGGAATTAAAGTTTAGCTATTGCGGATTCTTACCTAAAATCTGACCTAAGTGGTTTAATAAAACCAATCCAACTTCTCCAATAGTCCTCAAAAACATAATTTTTCAATCTCAAAGTAAAAGACAGTTTTTCCGCTCCAAATATATCATGCATCACATTAAACCGGTCCATTAATAAAGGTGTTCTCTGACACAGCCACTTTTTCGTTACAGCTTTTTTACTAGCAGCCAACATGACTTTATACAAATATGCTTTGGACAAACCCTGGATTTAAGTTGGCATCTGTCCCAGGTCCATTGTTCTAAAACAAAATTGTATCTTGGTCTTCAAGACTTCTTCCATACTGTTTCTGATTAACTTCCAATAGTTTTTAATTTCCAAACAGTCCCAAAATACATGATAGTGGTTTGCTTTCGTCTTCCCACAACCTCTCCAACAGTCTGTCTGTCCCTCTGTATGTTTCAGTGCTGGTGTTACAAAAAATCTTACAAGGTTTTTCCAATTAAACTCTCTCCAGGACAAAGAGTTGGTAGACCTCCACTGTTTCTCATTTAAACTCTCCCACTCCTCTATCGTCATGACAAAGTTTCCCTCCAATTCCCATTTTTCTTTTATATATGATATGCTCTCCCCCTCTGGCCCCTGAAGGATTTTATACAGTTTTGAGATCATTTTATGACCTGATTCGGATCTGTAAGCTGAAATAAAAACTCTTATTATACTGAACCCAGATCTCGATTTTTCCAAACTTTCTGTGCTTATTTTCTTACCAGTATAATCTCTAAGATGTATCTAACAAAATAAATCCTTGCTGGCTAATCCAAACTGTTCCTTTAAATTCTGAAAACTCTTTACAGTTGAATCCTCATATATATCCAGGTAGGTCTTCAATCCTAACTCTTGCCATTTTTTGAAGGTGACATCAAGCATCAATATGGTTCTGAGGGTCCAAAAGACTTGACAACTTTAAACCAAATTTTAAGTGAAAGATGTAACCATGGATTTGGAGGCTCTTCTAAGTGCGTCATCAGCTCGTCATCTCCAATAACTGCCAGTAGGGGGACCCTTCCACACTCCATATTCATATAAAAGCTGTGATTTATGTGTGTTTAATTTATATCCTCAAATTAACCCTTTAATAATTGCACAAGTTGGGGAAGTGAGCTGTCGGGCTGTGTCAGATAAATCAGAACATCATCCGCAAACATAGCTATTTTGTTCTCTCCTGCCAATGAAATTCCATGTACAATCCCAATTCTGAAATAGTTGGGACAAAGTGTAAATTGTGAATAAAATCAAAATGCATGACTTTCAAATCACACCAGCCAGTACTTTACTCACAATAGAAGAGAGATAACATAGCAAATATTGAAACTGAGAAATTTAACAACTTTATCCACAAAATGAGCTCATTTCAAATTTCATGGCTACTGCAGGTCTCACAAAAGCTGGGACAGGGGCCTGTTTACCATGGTGTAGCATCCCCTCTTCTTTTTAACACAGAGTGGAGGCGTCTGGGCCTTGAGAAAAGAGGTTTCTTGAGTTTAGCCATTGAAAGTTGATCCCACTCTTGTTTAATACAGGCTTCCAGCTGCTGGAGAGTTTTGGGTCTCCTTTGACGGACTTTTCATTTAATTATGCGCCAAATGTTCTCACTTGGTGAAAGATCAGGACTGCAGGCAGGCCAGTTCAGCACACAGACTCTTCTACTACGAAGCCATGCTGTTGTAATAGCTGCAGTATGTGGTTTTATATTGTCCTGCTGAAATTCACAAGGCCTTCCCTGGAATAGATGTCGTCTGGAGGGGAGGATATGTTGCTCTAAAACCTTTATATATCTTTTAGCATTCATGGTGCTTTTTAAAACATGCAAGTGTCCCACACGATATGCCCTAACGCATCCCCATACCATCAGAGATACTGGCTTTTGAACTGAACGCTGATAACAAGAGGGGTGGTCTTTCTCCTCTTTAGCCCGGAGGACACGACATCTATGATTTCCAACAAGAATGTTAAATTTGGACTCATCTGACCACAGGACACTTTGCCACTTTGCTACAGTCCATTTTCAATGAGCCTTGGCCCACAGAAAACTGCGGCGCTTCTGTATCATGCTCAACAATTGCTTCCTTTTTGCATGATGGAGTTTTAGGTGGGATCTGTGGATGGCACAGTGGACTGTGTTTACATGCAACGGTTTTTTGAAGTATTCCTGGGCCCATTAAGTGATGTCAATGGCAGAATCATGCCGGTCAGTGATGCAGTGGCTTCTGAGGCCCGAAGATCATAGGCATCCTGTAAAGGTCTTCGGCCTTGTCCCTTACGGACAGAAATTTTTCCAGTTTCTCTGAATCTTTTGATGATGTTATGCACAGTTGATGATGAGACCTTCAAAGCCTTTGCAATTTGATATTGAGGAGCATTGTTTTTAAAGTATTACACAATTTTTTACGCAAGCCTTCACAGGTTGGAGAGCCTGTGGCCATCTTTACTTCTGAGAGACTTAACCTCTCCGACATCCCTTTTATAGCCAATCATGTTACACACCTGATACCAGTTAACGTACTTACTGGCTAAATGTTCTTTCAGCTAATTGTCTTTTATATTAATTGCTTCTTAGCCCTTTTTGCCTGTGGTCCAACTTTTTTGAGACCTGTTGCAACCAGAAAATTTGAAATAAGCTCATTTTGTGAATAAAAATGTAAAATGTCTCTGTTTCAACATTTGAAATGTTATCTATGTTCTATTGTAAACAAGTTGACATGGTCAACAACATCCCCCGCCAATCGTGTGCTTCTTATTTTCGAACTCGATCAAGGTCTTTATGGTTTGAAGCTACACACCAAATTTGGTTACTGTATCTGTAGTAGTTTCTGAGTAAAGCTGTCCCCTGAATCTCGGACGGACGGACGGAAGGACGGATAGACGGGCGGAGATCAAACCTATATCCCCCTTCGACTTCGTGTTGGCGGGGGATAATAACATATTGGCTCATGTGATCTGAAAGTCATTGCATTTTGATTTTATTCGCAATTTACACTTTGTCCCAACTATTTCGGAATTGGGGTTGTATGCTGTCATTTTGTCTAATTAGCTGGCTCAGTGGCTCTATAAAAAGAGCAAACAAGAGGGGGCTGAGAGGACACCCCTGCCTACATCCACGTTCCAACTCAAATGATCCCGAAAGAGAGCCATTTATTTTAATTCTCACTGTCGGTTTATTATGTGGGCTTGGATAACCTGTATAAATTTGGAATGAAATTGAAATGTTTGCAGAATTTTATACAGAAAAGACCAGTTGACAAAAGTCAAAAGCATTTTCTGCATCCAAAGCCAATATGACTGCAGCGGATTTGTTCTGATTTATCTTTTGAATGACATGTAAGGTGCATCTAATGTTATCTTGGGTTTGGCAGTTCTTTCTAAAGCCTGTTTGGTCCAAACTTATAATCCCAGGTAGTACATTTTCCAGCCTTCTGGCAAGTATAGAGGCAAAAATCTTATAATCCTGATTTAAGAGACTGACAGGTCTAAAATTTTTACATTCCAGCCTGTCTCCATCCTATTTAGGAATAACAGTTATTACCGCTTCCCGCCATGAGGGGGGGAATCTCCCCTTTTTCCAGCACCCAATTAAAAGCCTTTTACATAAGAGGTGATAGGGAATCTCTTAGTACCTTATACCATTTGGCAGGATATCCATCTGGCCCTGGGCTTTTATTCATTTTAAACCTACAAATAGCTTTAATTCCTCACTTGTAACCGCCTGCTTTAAAATATCATTTTGGGTCTCTGGCACTGATGGCAAACCCAATCCCGCCAAAACTGAGTCAGTTTTTTCATCATTATTTATCGTTTCTGTGTATAAATTTTTGTAGTATGTTTCCAAACATCGATTGATATCCTCCAGATCATTTTTCAGTCCACCTCTCTTAGGATCTTTAATTTTGTAAATCGTTCTCTCTGCTTGTTCTTTTTTTAATCTATAAGCCAGTAATTTAGATGAATTATTTCATTGTGTCACTGTTTAACATATAATAGATTTTTAATAATGTTCCTTGATTCAATTTCATTCATTTGAGTTTTGACATGCTGCATTTCTTTTTCTTGGTCTGAGTTCAATGTCCTCTTGTGCTCTCTTTGTAGCATTTTTAGTTTAGTTTCTAGGTTAGTTAAGTTATTTAGATTTTGTTTTTTCAAGGCTGTTGTTTTGGCAATAATTACCCCTCTTTGCACTGCTTTGCAAGCATCCCAAAGAATAGGAGGAGAAACCTCATCATTGTCATTCTGTTCTAGGTATTTTTTTTTCATTTCACCTTTCATTTTTTCCTTCATCTTTCCGTTTAATACAAAGGATTAAGTCTCCAATAAGAGAACCTCCTCTAAATATTAAGTCCTATCTCTAAATGAATTGGACATTGATCTGAGATGTCCATTTCTCCAATGCTGCATGATTTGACAACATTTTATATCCTTACAAAGCATCAAGAAGTAATCAATTCGAGAATAAACATGGTGTGGAGATGAATAAAATGTAAAATCTTTTATCAAAGGATGGAACTCCGTCCACACATCAATATCTAGTTTTTGCAGAATATTATTAATTTTCCTACTAAGTGTGTTACTTTGAGAGCTGGATCCTCGGGATGAGTCTAAATTGGGGTTTAACCTAACATTCAAATCTCCTCCGCAAATACTAAAGTTTTAAAAACCAGCCTTAATACTAGATACTGTTTAGTCCAAAGAGTGTTGCACAGCTACATGTCCGGAAAGTAGCAGGCCCTGTTGGGCCGAATGGTCGCAACTTTGTCACGTGGAACATATGGCCATTTTATTGCAGAGGAAATGTTGTATTATGAATGCAATACCAATATTTAGCCACTAGATGCCAATATGTTTCCATTACAGAGCTCGTTCAATCGAAATACTCTCAGTTAACCAAAGGCCAGTAATCGCGGGACGTTGCCGATGTCCAACTGTGATGATAAAAATAACATAATAACAAAAATAAGTAAGAAAGTAAATAAATAAAAAAATAATCAAAATGAAAACAAACAGACCCTCCATTTAATTTTGCAGTAAAACAAGAGAAACAAGTGACCGCATACGACGTGGCATTTTACGAATCAAAAACAAAATTGTAAAGTAAAACCATCTTAAATTAGTTTTGGTTTGATAATTTCTTCGAAAATAATCGAGGATAGTCTTTGAAGGTAGGGCAGGTTTAATTGGAAGTTGCATAGTAACGGGACTTGAAAACTAGTAGAAAATTCACGAATCGAGAAATCACCTATCTTGCACTTTACGGGTAAAGTGAATTACGCTTTCAATTCAATCGAGTTAATCCAGAGGTTGTGCAAGAAAGTCTGTTCAAAATAATATTCTTGAGGCTTACATTAGCGATGGATTATATGGCATAAACTATGGGAATTGTCATTTTCAGCGATTCACAAGATTGTTTTTCGAAATAAATAACCAAGGAGAAAAATGCTAAAATTTGAGAAATAAAGGGGTTTGCTTCAATACACAAAGACTTCATGGAGGGAGAACATATCAGATTATATTCGGACCTGTGGGCTTTTTGAAAGGGTAGCTGACCCCCCGGTTCAATCTGACACTCGAAGCCTTCTTTGGTCTAATGATCCCACGACCCCTCAGAAACACGAACCTGCTAATCAGTGCGCAATTAGCGTGGCGGCGTTCTCATGAGCGATCTGCACGGACCTGGCGGGGGCACGAGGCAGGCCGCTGCTCTCAAATCTCACTTAAACGAGGTGCCTGCGAGAGAAAGGACCTGTCAGAGTCCCTGACCTTAGCTCAGTCCTTTTCTCTTTCACCATGTGTGATTAATCTCCGACTCAGTTCACCCTGTATGATGACGTTGAATTCATGAGCATAAAAATCTTCAACGCTCAAGGGAAAAAAAGCAACAAATAAGTTAAAAAACCAAAGGAATACTTTATCTTTGATAATCGGACACATAAAAGAGACCGAGTTATAAAATGGATATTAAACCAACTTGACGGAAATTTTTTATTTTCCCAGTTTTAAAAACTTATCCATGTCGCAGTAAATGCAGTCAGTACCAGAGCCCTTGTTTCATGCTTCGGCGGAAATGATCTGGACCTCTCTTAGGGTGCACTCACACTAGGGCCAGTTGTTCCGTACTGTGCTGAAGCATGAATACCCCCCCCCCACACACTCACATTACCTCGAACCCATGCTTGTGCGCATGCATGAGCAAGTGTACCGTGCCTAAGCACACCTCTTCCATCCGTACTGGGCCAGGGAAGAGTACTGTCCTCAAGCACGGTACACAGGCGCTTTCACAAGCTATAGAATCCGGACTTTAGGGGGCAAACGTGCTTGAGCACGGTACGATTGCCTAGTGTTTTCTCTTACGTGACCGTGTAGCCCTCTGGGCGAGTTAACGGTGTCCAGGCAGTCCCAGGAGCCAGCTTGTCCGGCTGGTTTGAAGAACTGTTGTGTAGCCAGGTGTCTGTCCCGTGTGCTGACCTGTGATGGACAGCAGGCCAGATGCACCTCTGTGTGGGTTCAGCATGAGAGGTCACCGGGTGCGAGAGAAACAGCTGCACTGGCGCCTGTCCTTGTTCTTACATGTTAGTGCTGATATTTCCAAGGGTTTTCACTTTTCTCTTCCACCCTGGGCTCATGGACAGACAGAATGTGACTGCAGGGTCCCTGTCATGAGGCAGCCGTCAGCTCCTTGCAAGACTTTCCTACCTTGAGTGCGCACTGTGGGGTTTTTGATTTTAGCACCAAGCCATCCCTTTTTACCTCTACAAATCAGAATTTGAGATGATATGGCTGGTAGCTTTCTGTATTTGAATTAACTTGAGGCCAAATTTGCAACCTTTTGCTTCGTTCATAAGACTTTATTTTGCACATTGCAGTGCCCTGGAATTTCCAGTGGCGGCGCTTCAAGTTCACGCCGCAGATCACTGCACTTTGGTGCTTCCTCTTGACCCCCCTTTCTTGGCAAAGAACATAAAACTGCATGATGTAGATGTGCTTTAAGTAAAATTTCTGTTGCATGAATGCACCTTAAAGGAGCGCATGCTGGGTTTGACTGATACACATGAGTAAAGAAGCCCATGAGTGCACGGGAAAACCGCCAACCCATATTGATCATAGTTTTACTAGAGATTTTACTCGAGATTTCCATCTGAAAACTGCAGAAATAATCAGACCAAGGCACCTCTTTAGCGCAAGTGTCCATGTTTTGTTTTGGTCTCAGTGCTGAAATCCGACTAATGGAGGAGGTATAAACTATATTTTGACTTAAGATGCATAAGCTACGTCTTTGGGTGGCAAGTCGTCCAGATTTTTTGCTTCCCATTGGCTCAGGATAATGCCCCGAACTCTTACCAGTGTACTAGCACTTGTTCAACAAAAGCTGGAAGAAAACGAGTTGGATGCCTTCACAAAACAGCTGGTCATTTCTGTTGAGAGGCTTGTTCGGCTAAAGGGAAATGGCACTTTGAATCCTTGAATTTCCATAAAAAAACTCCTTAATTAAAAAAAAAAAAACAATGCCAAATACAATGCAAAATGAAGAGGGACTGGCAAGGATGGAATCAGATCATGACGTGCAGTCGAGCAAATTCACTGTGTTAGGATGACAGTTGTTGAAGTTCTGAGAATGCGCAGTAATTGTGACACAGCTCCTTCAATCAGATAGCTTTTTGTCACCCTGCACACACCAAAATGGCAGAGGATTGCATCAAACACGTCCCACAGAAAGGAAGAGGCTAACCCTTCTACAGATAAACATAAAACAGCCAAAACTACATAGGCAGAATGAACGGGTCACTACTTATCACAGGTAAGCGGACAGCAAAAGTTTTACAGGCTTGCAGTCCCAACAGCAGTGTGGGGTCCACATGACTCCACATACAAAAGTTTAAGTAGACGTTGAGCTTGTTGATTCAAGGATACTGACTCATTCATGAAGAAGACAATGTATCTCAACAGGAAATCACCAGTAGCTTCCCCAGCTAGATGTTGACTGACTAAGGGCTCACTTTTTATATGTGCAGCTTCAACCATGAAACATACAAATCACACAAGCTCTGTTCAGATACCCCCCTGCTTTCACTTTGATCTCTGTCCTATCACATCACAGCTGCACATACTCTCCATTAACCACTGAATCCACGGCAACCATTCACCATAGTGACAAAGGCACGGTGCACTGGACTCACGGCCCTGGAAGTCACCTATGAGCCACTGAGTGTTCAGGGTGCAAAGCACCCAGCTGGTGATGTCGCTGATGAAGTGGGAAGAGTTCTCTGATAAATACAGGGGTGAGATTGGACATCATCGTGTGATCGCTGCCGTCCAGGGGCGAGCCACTGAGGGGTGGGAGCTGGGAAAGGGAGAGACCACACCCATCTGCCTCTGGCTTCGCCCTTGTGATCAGGTTACCAAACACAATAGCACTCGGCACGGACACCAAACGACCTTGCACGCAGCCGAAACAGAGAGGGGGTTTACCTGTCCACAATGACCCAACTCTGAGTGCCTCAATAACTCTGAATCCTTAATCCAGGGTATCTGCATGGGGCACAAAACACTTCCCAACAATAGATACACAGGGTCTGGAGAAGAATAGCCAAATTTCTTTTAAATGTGACGATAATGAGGGACTGTGTCCTGGGAAAGGGGTTGGGGAGTAGATTACATATGGTCTCCTCCACCCTCCACCCCCCCCCCGCAAAAGAAAGCTCATTAAAAGAGCCTGCTGTTAACGAGCTATCAGGATCACAGAGCACTGTACTCATTAGGAGAGGAGGGGCTGGGCAGAAGATAGCACCGGAGGGTTTTGTATTCTGCTACAATAGAGTCCCCAATTACACATACCCCCGCTGTCCAATTACACACACCCCCCTCCTACTACTATCTCCGGTCCTACTAACTTTACACCCCCACACAAGCATATACATATATGCATATGCATGCAAACACACGTACACACACACACAAACAAAGCCATTGTATAACTTTGACAGTGCCCAAACACGCTCTGTGGAGGAAGACCAAAGAGGGTCCTGGGCAAGGGGGACGATTCCTCTGACGGGGCAGAGACATTAAAAATTAATAACTCTGAGATAATTGTTGGCCACGAGTAACACGCATGACTAGCGATGCTAATGTCCCCTCAGAGTGAGCTTAAAAACAAGCCGGGGCGTGTTTTGCTCATTCCACTCCTGCAAGACGATGCAATGCTACCAGCTCCCTCACCCCCCCACCCCCCTCTGCTCTGCTCACCTCTTTTATCCTCCACCTCGTATCCTTAACAACACGGGGGGGTGGGGATGCAGAGGGGACTAGAAACACACAATACTCTGGGACAAACAGAGGGGCCCAGTACACACAATACTCTGGGACAACACAGGGAACAGAACACACAATACTCTGGGACAACACAGGGAACAGAACACACAATACTCTGGGACAACACAGGGAACTGAACACACAATACTCTGGGACAACACAGGGAACTGAACACACAATACTCTGGGACAACACAGGGAAATGAACACACAATATTCTGGGACAACACAGGGAACTGAACACACAATATTCTGGGACAACACAGGGAACTGAACACACAATACTCTGGGACAACACAGGGAACTGAACACACAATACTCTGGGACAACACAGGGAACTGAACACACAATACTCTGGGACAACACAGGGAACTGAACACACAATATTCTGGGACAACACAGGGAACTGAACACACAATACTCTGGGACAACACAGGGAACCGAACACACAATATTCTGGGACAATACAGGGAACTGAACACACAATACTCTGGGACAACACAGGGAACTGAATACACAATACTCTGGGACAACACAGGGAACTGAACACACAATATTCCGAAACAAACACTGAGGGAACTGGAACACAAAATACTCTGGGTCAAACGCGGAGGGGCCTAGGACACAGTGGGAACAACACACAGGAACCTAAAACTAAGCTTGGGCCGATTTCCGGTTTAACCAGTTTACTTCATTGAACTGGTTTATTTTATATTGACCGTCAAAATCTGTCCGTCATTATTAAAAAAAAAAATTGTGTCCAAGACGTGTCCAAAATGTTAAAATATAGATGACAAACACTTGCTGCTGACGGTGTCACAAGTATTTGTCTTGTGCATAAACTGAATACGTCTGAGCCGATCGCAACAACAAATAGCAGGAGAATAGATTGACGAGCACGAACGAATAGGATGGATAGGGGAAGAGATTGCAATCTATTCGTTTGTGCTCGTCAATCTACTTATCTTGACTTTCAAGATGGAGGCGGCTGGAAACTACCTCTAAAGGTACTGTTAGCATAAACAGTCTCCTTTAATAAACTACCGGTGCATTTTCAAAGTTCTCAGTGCCTTGTTTTAAATGTCAGGGCCCTCTGAATTCTAGCGATTAAGTGTGGAGCTACTTTCAGCCTTGTTAATGATGAAAAAAATAGCGATTTCTTTGCATGGCAATGTTGTGCCAAATTCACTACCATTGTAAGCCTGTTGGGAGCTTCAGCTAAAAAGCAAAGTATTTCGAAATGTTGCGTGCGTACGGAGGTAGGGTATTCGGCAAAAGTTAGTACTCGTTATCTTGTTTCAATATACCCCAAGTCAATTTCACACCGGAATTCTCCTTTAATTCAATATCGAACCGGTTTAATTTTTTTCATACCGGCACATGCTTACCTGGAACACACAATACTCTGACGCTAACACGGCGGGGACGAGTATGCACAATATTCTGGGAAAAATAATAAGAGTAAACTGGAACAGACCATATCCTGAAAAAAATATAAAGAAGGGACTAAGACAAACAATATTGACAAACAAAGACAGAAAAATAGATGGGACTGGAACACACTGTATGCAGGGAAAAATAATGATAAGTAACTGGAACAGACAATATTCTAAAGACAAACACACAGGGAGCCAATTCACGGACACATCATGATCCACCACTAAGTTTATTTTTCATTCACCATCTAACACCCATAATGAACTGATCCCTGAGGAAACATAAATTCTTACATCCTTATATCCATCACATTTATTCATCATTTGCAGCGTCTCTGGCTTTAGTGCTCACAGGCCATTTCCCTTCTCAACCAAAAGCCAAAGCAAGCCCCATAATCAGCATACAAATGATAAGATAAATATTGCAGTGATTATAATGATAAAAAAAGACACAAATGTCCACCTTACACTGTGGCTGACAGACAGATGGACAGACAGACAAGCGCACAGCCAGTCAGGTCAGAAAATTCACAGGTTCACACCCAGTTTATCCCCCTCCCACGCCTGACACAAAACAACCATATTCAGCATGAAGTACACTCGGGCAGCTTCCATAAATAAGACCAAAGAATTCTGACATAATATTCCTGTTGGCAAATCATGCATAAGCAATTAAGTGACAAAATATACATATACATTATAAAATTCCACAAATTATGCAAAAAACACCCGTTTTTTTGTTTCAGCTGATATTAGGGACAAAAGGTTATTTTTTCAGCCCCAATGCAAAGACAGTAATGTAGAACTCCGTAGGCCAGACTTCTGAAGTCAATAGTGGAGAAAAGAAATTTAAACGTAAGACAAACACAACATTAATATTTCTAATAAACTTCCCGTGTTAAGGGTTGCGACAACCAAGCAAATCCCAAAAACTCAACCCATCAGTTCAGCCTTTTCCAGTCCAATTAAATCCTGGCTTTATCCATGCTTCCAGACTGTGCTCATTTATTTAAGAGCAACACTGAAAAACTGTCACAGTGGTTGAGGGGGTGGGTTTCGCCATCGGGAAGTTTTCTGGATAAGCCGTTGAACTGAACTGCCCTCCTCCACAAAATGGCCATTTATGACTTATATCCAGCAATGTAATAATCTCAATTTGGCAGACAATCGGTAAACCAGCAGGTCAGAAGGCGCTTTCTTGACCAAAAAAAGAGCAGACCATAGGTCCCGGATGTGAAAACTCCCCTCACACACGGTCTCTTTGCATATAACATTCAGCAAATTCACAAAATGTCCGTATTGTCCGTGCCGCAAGTAAAATGAGGTGTCCCTGATGCATCAAAGTGGCTCTTTGGGGATACAACAGCAAGTTTCAGCAAGTGTGATCAAATCCTGATATCAAAAGGTAGCAAAGACGTCAGCATTAGCGGTAGTTAATGCAATGAGCAAATATCGCGAAATTACCAGTATCATAAACATAATGTTCTGGGACAAAAGGATATTATTTCCCAACTGCCTTATCATGCTCCAATGTGAAGTGCTTTGTTATTTCAGGACAGATTTAATATCATCAGAAGCAGGGCAGTAAGAAAAAAAAATGATATTGCTTTTGATAATGATATTGCTTTTAGTGCCAATGAAGCCATGTCCCACATACCCAAAAGCGGTGCTATATGTTCGGTTCCTGAAGGGTTGCCATGTTTGAGCAAGGCTACCCGCATTTACGCCGAGGTCATGCTCATCTCAGAGACCACCTCAGTGGCAGTGGAAGGATCAATATCCCCACCTGCCTCCTCCTGATCGGCCTCAGTGTCCGGTTTGGGCTGAGGAATGGGATCTTCCGGTTTGTGAGTATTCCATTCGGCTGGCAAGACGCTCCTGGACTCTGTGCAGAGGTCAGGATTGGGGTCAGTGCGGGTGAAAGCACCAGCGTCAGCGTGGCTGAGCCCATGGGCCTTTTTCAGGTGCTTCTCTAATGTGGCATAGACGGTGAAGGGCACCTGGCACAGCTGGCAGAGGTAAGCAGGGCGAGCGCCGCGGACACCGTGTGTCTTCATGTGGCGCGTCAGCTTGCTGCTCTGGGCGCAGGCGTAGTTGCAAAGGCCGCAGCGATATGGCCGCTCGCCTGTGTGGCTACGCCGGTGCACTGTCAAGTTGCTGCTATTACGGAAGCGCTTGCCACAGAACTCGCATGCCTCCTCCCTCTTCTTCCTTGCTCCTCCATCTCCTTGCTTTGGCTCGCCGTCCCGCTGCCAGGACTCCCACTCTCTCTCGCCATCTCTCTCCACGTCACGCTCTGGGCGCTTCGGCGTGCAGTCCCCGCTGGCAATGCCGCTTTCACCGCTGGCGCCTGTCTCCCCGCTGTCCAGTGAACCATCCGAGGGGCTACTGCAGGGTTCCGCTGGCCCCTCCCCCTCACCTTCAGGCCCCTCCCCCTGTGACTGGTAGAGGCGAAGCAAATTCTGCCCCCCTGTTGCTTCACCTCCTCCTGCCTCCTCAGGTTGCGCAGCCCCTACCCCTACTGCAGGTGACTCGTGAGACAGCACCCGCTGCTTGAGTAGCAGCTCCTGGGCGCCCCCGCGATGCGTCCTCATGTGCCGTGCGAGCTCGCCACTGTGCGCGAAGGCCCCAGGGCACAGGCCGCAACGATAAGGCCTCTCGCTGGCATGCGTACGGCGGTGGGCTGACAGGCTACGCAGCGAACGGAACCCCTGCTGGCCGCACAGCTCACACGCCAGCACAGCCTGCATAAGGGTCGGAGCCTGCGGGAAAGGAGCGGCATGTGGTGGTGAGTGGGAAGGAGATGGAACCATACCTCCTCCTCCCCCGACGTCCGCTAGCTCACGCAGACGTACAGAGAAGTTGAAGGCCTGATGGTCCTGACAGGGGGCATGGCCAGTTCGGGAGTGGGTGTGAGCTGAGGCACGGAGCTGGGATGGGCGGAATGCAGAGGCCAGTGAGCGGCTGAGGGGGCCGGCGCCCAGCATGGCGGTGGAGGCAAGGGCCGAGGATGGCTCCTCCTCCTCCTGGTATAGGCTGAGCTGGTGTGTGTGCTGTGCATGCAGCAGCAGGCTCCAGGCACTGGTGAACACCTCCTCACACACCTGACAGGTAAAAGAGCTGGGCTCCTCCCACACTGAGGAACCGAGAAAGATGAGGGGCGATCGAAAGGGAGAGGGAAAGGGAGATGGAGGAGAGAGTCAAAAGGAGAGATCGAGAGGGAGAGAGAAAGGGGAAAGGGAGACAGATCACAAACTTAAAAATCAAATAAAATGCAACCTGGAAAAAAGGCAACCATACTGATCATAGAGTGGTAGCTCATGCAAGCAAGAAATTCTCAAATGCAGTTTCAGTCAAAAAGACAGACTATGAATGGGAGATTTATGGTAGGAAGCACTGAAAATATCCGTTTAATTTTCTACTTGTTACTTTTAGCAGCCCGTTGTCATCAAAATAGCTCTTACCAGGGAGACCGAACATAAACTGCAAAATTACCCCAAAAACAGACAATCACAGTACAAGTTATGAGAAGTATAGCATCAAAAAAAAAAAACACAACAAAACAGCACAGACGATCAAGGCTTAAATGTACTTCAGTCATGAATGCCATGTCTACATCATAAAAACCTAGAAGAAGCACATTAAGAGCTTATAACTTCACATAACTTAAGAGAAAATGAAAAAAGCCAAATAGAGGGAGTGAAGGTGGGAATGAAAGATTAGCCGTTAGCTAAACGGTACAACAGCCTTCAATGTCAGTCACAAGCATCGTCAGTCAGTGACGTGGCAAATGGAGAGAAATTATTTGAGTGTAGTGCATTCTGGGCGGGAAAAAAAAAAAAAAACCCTTCAGCAAAGCATGGTCTTGACTTTCTCACGTTCATTTTCCCAAATTCATCCGATTGACTGGAATCTCCTTCATGATGGATCAATTTCCAGGTGAGACGAAGGGAAGGACATGGGGAGGGATGCAAGGAAGGATGAAAGAAAGCGGAAATAAGGGACCTGAATGAGCTGTGCGTCTCAGGATGGACCTCAGGGGTGCGGGGGGGCAGGTGAGAAGAGGGTAAAATGGAAGAAGCAGGTGGTGCGGAGGGCATTAGAAATCGCTTGCAGAGGTTTCTAATCATTCTTAACTTTGTTAGCTACTCGCCAATTAAAGCTGCAAATTGCTAATTAGCAAAATGGGGGGGGGGATGAAAGTCCTATGCAAATCAGTCCTGAGTCAGCTCCCTCAGCTAAAAAGCTCTTTCTGCAGGAATCGAGATAGAATAAAAGAGAAATGGGATTTAAAAAAACATTTATTTTTTGGAGAGGTTCAGTGCAGAAATAGCATAAGTCACCTAAAAGCATGAGCCACCTCTTTTCAAGTCAAAATCCATCTGTATTATTCTCTTCTGTGAAGGGAAGGTGGGAAGGGAATATTTAATTCTGCCCATAGACAATAAAATGTGAAAACCTGAGTAGAAGGATGAGAGAAAGATGGGAGACAAGAGGAGATTTAAAAGATACTACATGTGTAAATAAAATAAACCATCAACTCAAGTGACAAAAAAGGTTGAGAAACATTAGCAGAAAACCCCTCCCTCCCACAGCAGGGGCTTTGTGTCTCTGTCCTGGAGTGAAATACAATACCCATTCCCTCTTTTTTGTTGTTAAACTGATTCCCATTTGGCCTGCGGTGGCACTTGAATATTAAGCAGCAGCAATAACCGCTAATTAAAAATGCAGATTGGATAGCAAGCGCTAACGAGCAGCACAAAGCCCTTTCTCCCCTCGGGGGAGGAGCAGGCAGAGAGAGAGTAAAACAGATAGAGAGGGGGATAGAGGGAGGGTGAGACAGAAGAATAAAAGTTCCTCCATTATTATCACCCTTTCCATGGCAGGGAAAAAAGGAGAAAGGACAGAGAAGAGAGGACAAAAGAGATTGTGGCACTGTATGGAAACTGTGGAAGGGAATCATACTCTATTCTGGAAAGAGCCCGAGGGAGAGAATCATACTCTATTCTGTACAGAGACTGAGGGAGATAATCATACTGTATTCTGTACAGAGACTGAGGGAGAGAATCATACTCTATTTTGCACAGAGATTGAGGGAGAGAATCATACTCTATTCTGTACAGAGACTGAGGGAGAGAATCATACTGTATTCTGTACAGAGAGTGAGGGAGAAAATCATACTCTATTCTGCACAGAGACTGAGGGAGAGAATCATACTGTATTCTGTACAGAGACTGAGGGAGAGAATCATACTCTATTCTGTACAGAGACTTAGGAAGAGAATCATACTCTATTCTGTACAGAGACTGAGGGAGAGAATCATACTGTATTCTGTACAGAGAGTGAGGGAGAAAATCATACTCTATCCTGCACAGAGACTGAGGGAGAGAATCATACTGTATTCTGTACAGAGACTGAGGGAGAGAATCATACTCTATTTTGCACAGAGATTGAGGGAGAGAATCATACTCTATTCTGTACAGAGACTGAGGGAGAGAATCATACTGTATTCTGTACAGAGACTGAGGGAGAGAATCATACTCTATTCTGCACAGAGACTGAGGGAGAGAATCATACTGTATTCTGTACAGAGACTGAGGGAGAGAATCATACTCTATTTTGCACAGAGATTGAGGGAGAGAATCATACTCTATTCTGTACAGAGACTGAGGGAGAGAATCATACTGTATTCTGTACAGAGAGTGAGGGAGAAAATCATACTCTATTCTGCACAGAGACTGAGGGAGAGAATCATACTGTATTCTGTACAGAGACCGAGGGAGAGAATCATACTCTATTCTGTACAGAGACTCAGGAAGAGAATCATACTCTATTCTGTACAGAGAGTGAGGGAGAAAATCATACTCTATTCTGCACGGAGACGGTAGAAGAGAATCATACTGTATTCTGTACAGAGACTCAGGAAGAGAATCATACTCTATTCTGTACAGAGAGTGAGGGAGAAAATCATACTCTATTCTGCACGGAGACGGTAGAAGAGAATCATACTGTATTCTGTACAGAGAGTGAGGGAGAAAATCATACTCTATTCTGCACGGAGACGGTAAAAGAGAATCATACTGTATTCTGTACAGAGACTGAGGGAGAAAATCATACTCTATTCTGCACAGAGACTGAGGGAGAGAATCATACTGTATTCTGTACAGAGACTCAGGAAGAGAATCATACTCTATTCTGTACAGAGACTGAGGGAGAGAATCAAACTGTATTCTGTACAGAGAGTGAGGGAGAAAATCATACTCTATTCTGCACAGAGACTGAGGGAGAGAATCATACTGTATTCTGTACAGAGACTGAGGGAGAGAATCATACTGTATTCTGTACAGAGACTGAGGGGGAAAATCATACTCAATTCTGCACAGAGACTGAGGGAGAGAATCATACTGTATTCTGTACAGAGACTGAGGGAGAGAATCATACTCTATTCTGTACAGAGACTGAGGGAGAGAATCATACTCTATTCTGCACAGAGACTGAGAAAGAGAATTATACTCCAATCTGAACAGAGAGTATGGAAGAGAATCATACTGTATTCTGTACAGAGAGTGAGGGAGAAAATCATACTCTATTCTGCACAGAGACTGAGGGAGAGAATCATACTGTATTCTGTACAGAGACTGAGGGAGAGAATCATACTGTATTCTGTACAGAGACTGAGGGAGAAAATCATACTCAATTCTGCACAGAGACTGAGGGAGAGAATCATACTGTATTCTGTACAGAGACTGAGGAAGAGAATTATACTGTATTCTGTACAGAGACTCAGGAAGAGAATCATACTCTATTCTGTACAGAGACTGAGGGAGAGAATCATACTGTATTCTGTACAGAGAGTGAGGGAGAAAATCATACTCTATTCCGCACAGAGACTGAGGGAGAGAATCATACTGTATTCTGTACAGAGACTGAGGGAGAGAATCATACTGTATTCTGTACAGAGACTGAGGGAGAAAATCATACTCTATTCCGCACAGAGACTGAGGGAGAGAATCATACTGTATTCTGTACAGAGACTGAGGGAGAGAATCATACTGTATTCTGTACAGAGACTGAGGGAGAAAATCATACTCAATTCTGCACAGAGACTGAGGGAGAGAATCATACTCAATTCTGCACAGAGACTGAGGGAGAGAATCATACTGTATTCTGTACAGAGACTGAGGGAGAGAATCATACTCTATTCTGTACAGAGACTGAGGGAGAGAATCATACTCTATTCTGCACAGAGACTGAGGAAGAAAATTATACTCCAATCTGAACAGAGAGTATGGAAGAGAATCATACTCTATTCTACACAGAGACTGAGGGAGAGAATCATACTCTATTCTGTAAAGAGACTGAGGAAGAGAATTATACTCCAATCTGAACAGAGAGTACGGAAGAGAATCATACTCTACTCTGCACAGAGACTGTGGAAGAGAATCACACTCGATTCTGCACAGAGCCCGAGGGAGAGAATCATACTCTATTCTGCACAGAGACTGAGGGAGAGAATCATACTCTATTCTGCACAGAGACTGAGGAAGAAAATTATACTCCAATCTGAACAGAGAGTATGGAAGAGAATCATACTCTATTCTGCACAGAGACTGAGGGAGAGAATCATACTCTATTCTGCACAGAGACTGTGTAAGAGAATCACACTCGATTATGCACAGAGCCCGAGGGAGAGAATCATGCTCCAATCTGAACAGAGAGTATGGAAGAGAATCATACTCTACTCTGCACAGAGACTGAGGGAGAGAATCATACTCTATTCTGTACAGAGACTGAGGGAGAGAATCATACTGTATTCTGTACAGAGACTGAGGGAGAGAATCATACTCTATTCTGCACAGAGACTGTGTAAGAGAATCACACTCGATTATGCACAGAGCCCGAGGGAGAGAATCATGCTCCAATCTGAACAGAGAGTATGGAAGAGAATCATACTCTACTCTGCACAGAGACTGAGGGAGAGAATCATACTCTATTCTGCACAGAGACTGAGGGAGAGAATCATACTCTATTCTGCACAGAGACTGTGTAAGAGAATCACACTCGATTATGCACAGAGCCCGAGGGAGAGAATCATACTCTATTCTGCACAGAGCCCGAGGGAGAGAATCATGCTCTATTCTGCACAGAGCCCGAGGGAGAGAATCATACTCTATTCTGCACAGAGACTGAGAGAGAGAATTAAACTCTATTCTGCACAGAGCGAGAGAATCACGCTGTACTCTGCAGAGAGTGAGGGAATCATCCTATATTCCACAGATAGCGAAGGAATTATACTGTATTCTGTACAGAGAGCGAGGGTATCATACTGTATTTTGCAAAGAGAGTGAAGGAATCATACCGTATTCTGCACAGTGAGTGAAGGAATCATACTGTATTCTGCACAAAGAGTGAAGGAATCATACTGTATTCTGCACAGAGCGAGTGATAGGTTGTAAATTTGGTTGTAAATGGCCTTCAAAGTTGGTGTCACAGACAACTTTGTCAAATACATTTGCATTTTCAAACTGCCATAGCTCCCCAAGAAAAAGAGAAAAGCCATTGAAAATGTGCTTGCCTAGTTTACTGGGCCTACATGCTACACTGTGGTCAATTTTGAGGCAATGGCATGAGTATAGCAGGAGATATTGCCTCCTAAAAACTCCCTTTTATATGACGTTGCAAAAACAAGTGAAAATTCGCAAAACCCTTCCATCTTTATTATTTTTTTCTGCCAAAACTAATAGACGTATTTAACAGAAATTTGGCACACATCCTATTAAGTATATTACCTTTCTGTGATATTTTTTAGACAAATCGGAGATGGTCAGGTGGCAGGCATTTGTTGAATTGACATGGAATGACCCCTGTATTCTGCACAGAGAGCAAGGGAGTCATACTGTATTCTGCACAAAGAACGAGAGAATCGTATTCTATTCTGCACAGAGAGCGAGTGAATCATACTGTATTCTGCACAGAGAGCGAGTGAATCATACTGTATTCTGTACAGAGTGAGAGAATCATACAGTATTCTGCACAGAGAGCGAGGGAATCATACTGTATTCTGCACAGAGTGAGGGAATCATACTGTATTCTGTACAGAGAGTGAGGGAATCATACTGTATTCTGCAGAGAGCGAGGGAATCATACTGTATTCTGTACAGAGAGCGAGGGAATCATACTGTATTCTGCACAGAGCGAGGGAATCATACTGTATTCTGCACAGAGAGTGAGGGAATCATACTGTATTCTGCACAGAGAGTGAGGGAATCATACTGTATTCTGCAAAGTGTTCGGGAATCATACTGTATTCTGCACAGAGAGCGAAGGAATCATGCTGTATTTTGCACAGAGTGAGGGAATCAAACTGTATTCTGCAAAGTGTTCGGCAATCATACTGTATTCTGCATAGAGAGCGAGGGAATCATACTGTGTTCTGCATAGAAAGCAAGGGAATCATACTGTATTCTGCACAGTGAGGGAATCATCAGTCTGCTGAGCATCATACTCCTCTGGTGCCTTTGGCTCTCCCATTTTCTTGCATCTCACCCCCTCAGTCACTCTTGCACTGTCCAACACACTTTCACACCAGCACAAATATGTGTGCGCACGCACACGCACGCGCACACGCGCACACACACACACACACACACACACACACACAAAACCTCATCCAACTGAGCTCACACTATCATCACGTTCAATAAGTGTGTGCGTGTGTGAGTCTGCATGTGAGTGAGTAGGTGTGTGTGCACTTGGCCCAGATAAGTGGTGTGTGTCCATCTACACAGAGTCGGTGTGTTCCAGCCCGGCTGGCAAGCTGCCAGTCAGCCCGAGAGATGAGTGTGAGGCCGTTACAGTGTTCAAGAAAACAGTCAAAGTGAAAGAGCTATAAGGAGTGTTTCTCTGTGTGAGTGTGTGTGCGTCTGTGTGAGTGTGTGTGTGTCTGAATCTGTGTGCGTGCTCTTGTACATGTTACAAAGTGAGAACCAAAAAAATGTTTTTTTGCCCCTACAGTGTGGGGACATTATTGGGAAGGGAGAACATTTTCAAAAGTCCTCACAACTACAGAGGCAAATTGCGACTCAATAGTTAAGGTTAGGGGTGAGGTTAGAATTAGGGATAGGTCAAGGTCAAGGTAAGGGTTTGGGTTAGGCATACACTGCTAATTGTTAAGATCAGGGAAAGGCTGTAGAGAGACAAAAAGAATGAATGGAAGTGAATTTAATGTCCGCACAAAGATATAAGAGCAAGGATGAGTGTGTATGCGTGTGCTGTGTTAAACCAACACCTTTGATGACTTGTGTTTACTTCACAAATTGCCAAGGAAATGCCTGGTGACCTGATACCCAACAGTGTGGCCGTGGCAACACTGATGGCCCCTAGTGACAGCTGCCTGTATCCCAGTACATTGTGGGATGAGAAGAGAAACCAGGGTGTCAGTTCAGCCCGATGCCACCACAGGAAGTGACATGAGACTGCTTGTGGTGACGAAGCAGAGGCTGACCCCTCTGGGAGAGACAAAAACACACACACACGCACAAGAATTTGTACATCTATCCTGGTGAGGACATTACACTAACTTTCTTTCATTCTTTGTTCGTCTTTACAGCTTTTCTCAAATCTTAACCAGAAGTAATGATCGCAAAATCCAAACCCCTACCCTAACCTGAAGTCATCAGTCACAATTTGCCTTCGCAGTAGTGAAGACGGGCAAAAGTCTTCACTTCCAAATAACGGCCCCAATCTGAAGGAAATTCTGGCTGTCACTTTGTAGCAAGTACAGGAACACGCACATGTACACACATCCCTCCATCCCTCACAAACACAAACACAAACACACACACACACACACACACACGGAAGCATTTATAAAAATAAAAAAATAAAAAATTACATAGACATATGCATATACATACAACCACACAGACACACCCTCACACACACATACAGTGCTGTGAAAAAGTATTCGCCTCCTTCCTGATTTCTTATTTTTTTGCATATGGGCTGTTTCACAATCAGGGGTAAATTATAAAATATTGAATACATTTAGCTTCGTTTCTATAAATATTAGCAGCAAGGTAACGTATATCATTCATTTTAAGTTCTGCCATCATTGACTAATCTACAGAAGAAGTGCAGTTGATGAAAAAATGTCGAAAATTCGACAGTATGATATCTTTTTTTGACATTTTGGTGTCTCATTTTCTTTTAGACACATTTGTATTCCTCACCAATAAAATACCACTGCACCCAGTAGCTTGTGTAATCATCATTTAATGGGAAATGAGAAAATTTAAGCTGCAAATAATATTTGAGGGCTCAGAAACGCATTGATTCATGAAAACTTGACTTTTTCTACAAAGTCATTCTGTCCGTCAAGTTCTCCGGAAATGTTTTTCACATTATTAATATTTCAGCAGCGGAGGGAGGTAAGTTTGGATGCCTTGTATGATTTTGACTCCACATATTCATATGATTATGCGTGAAGAATACTGTGTCAGTATAGGCGCTGGTTATAACACTGTGTACCATGTTATGAGTATATGTTCTTTGTCCGTCAATAACATGTCTTCTCCGGAACTGGTTAAAAAGGTGTAAATAAGCCAGACACTGTTTACATAGACAGAATTACATTAAAATCACTCAGAAGCATAAATATTTTCAGAAAAAAAAGTGTGTACAAGAGTTTGTCACTAAAGTGACTATATCCCCCGCAGTTCGGTCACCAAAACTGACTGGTGTCTGCGCATTCCCAGTAGGAAAGTTGCTACCAAAAAGAATTGAAATAGGTTGACTCCTACTTGAGATATCGCGCTGACAATGCTCAGGACAGACGGACGGAGCTGAATACTATATCCCCCGCTTCGCGCTAAACGCGGGGCGGGGGATAAATATAATTTTAGGTGTCCCAAATTATCACTATATGCTGTGATGTCAAAATATCATCAGCGGAGAATTAACTTGGTCAATCTGCATTTTTGTGAATATTTGAGATTATCGGTCATAAAGATTTTTAAGTTAACAAGGTCAATTTTAGGCTATGACCCTGCTTAGATATGCACTCAGTTTATGTCAAAGGTCAGTATTAGAAGGGTCTAGTTTCAAATATGCCGCTTCACCAAGTTTTACGTAGGTCTATCTGCAATCAACCAATAATATTACAGAGATGGCATCACGTGACCTCAGGCCTCAGAGACAAAATGCCACCAAGAAGAAATCTACTGAAGCAGAGTTGAGAGAAATTGCTGCATTTTCTCATTTAGGTGAGTGCTTCGAGAAGTCAGATTGAATCGAGTGTTATCTGCTGAAACTATGATTTGCTGAAAAATAATGTTTTGTCAGGTCAATCAAGTAAATTGAGTTCAAGGTTACCTATTCTAAGCAGATCAAAGTTAAGAATAATGACCCAAAGGCTTTGATCAATCAGAGAAATTGGCTGAGTCAAAAGATACGAATAGGGGTATGTAAATTAGGGCAGTTTAGTCTGATCGTATTCTAATTGTTTAGAGCAAAAAGCCTTTTAATTCGAAAAAACTTGAAGGGGATATTTTTAACACCCAATTTTTAATCGCAATTTCCTCAAAAACACAAAAATGACAGATAGACCTAGTTAATCCTTGGCCGACGACATGTCTTCTCCAGAAAACAGCTTTGACGCATATTTTCATACATGGTCATGAAGCAGGCATGATATTTTTGCACAATTTTAGTTTTTCTGTAGGCTATACATATGAAATTAAATACACCATACAATTTCTTTGACGTCATGCAACATTGTAATGGTACAATAAATCATATCTCACATCAAAGGGTAAACTTCAAAACTCGAAAACCTTTTCTTTGTTATCATGAATTAACCAGCAAACACAGTGCTTGATGGAACATATACAACTGAATAATACTCTGGACACATCATAATTCATTCTGAGGATGTGTTCCATAGAATTTATAATGTAACCACTAATTTTCCGCAGAGGACACTTTTTTTGACATTCACTGTTCATGTAATAAAAGCCTTCATGGTAGTGCTGTACTTTTATTTGTTTTAAAGATTTTTTGGGGGGGATTTTTTCCTTTATTCGAAAGTTATACAGTGTAGAGAGACAGGAAGGTTGGGGAGAAGAATTAGGGAAGACATGCAGCTAATGACCCAGGTCGCTGCGGGAAGGACACAGCCTTTACGGTGCGTGCTTAGACCGATGAGCCACCAGGGTGCCTGTACTCTTTTTTTTTTTTTGCAGATTTCTATACTGGTGTTGGCTGGTGTTGGTGTTTAAAGCCTTGGAGGGACCAAGTAACCCCCACATTTAAAGGTTGGATTTATTGGAAAAATTCAATCTGACTTTTTTTGTCATTTGTATCAATTTTAGGAGCACCCATGAACCCAATGCTCCAAAATTTTCAGCAAGTGTCCTCAACAACATATGTAAAGAAATAAGCATCAATTTGATTCTATATTCCACATTTGATTTTTGGGGGTCCATGTGCGGACTTTGGTCTCTGATTGTGAAACAGCCCATATTTGTCACAATAAAATGTTTCAGATCAAACAAATTTTAATATTAGACAAAGATAACCCAAGTAAATACAAGATGCAGTTTTTAACTAATGATTTCATTTATTAAGGGATAAAAGTTTCCAAACCTACCTGGCCCTATGTGAAAAAGTAATTGTCAATGTCAATGTCCGGACTTAAATCCAATTGAGATGCTGAGGCATGACCTTAAGCTGGCAGTTCATCCTTGAAGCCCTCCAATATGGATGAATTAAACCAACTCTGCAAAGAAAAGTGGGCCAAAATTCATCCACAGCGATGTGAAAAACGCATTGCTAGTTACTGCAAACGCTTGATTGCAGTTGTCGTTGCTGAGGGTGGCACAATCAGCTATGAGGATTGGGTGGCAATTACTTTTTCCACATAGGACGAGGTATGTTTGGATAGCTTTTTCCCACAGTAAATGAAAACATCATTTAAAAACTGCATTTTGTATTTCTTTGGGTTCTTTGGCTAATTATCAAATTTGTTTGGCGATCTGACACATTGAAGTGTGACAAATGTCACAAAAAATAAATCAGGAAGGGGGCAAATACTTTTTCACAGCACTGTATATGTACATATACACACAAATACAAACACAAATGCACAGACCCTCACATACACACAGATAAACACGCGCACGCACACACACATATATATATATATATATATATATATATATATATATATATATATATATATATATATATATACATATACAGAGGACGGAAGAGATGTTGTTCTGTCCCCTCTCTCCTGTAGCCCATCAGGGACTGGCACCCTGTACACCTGAGCTCATCCCCATCTCTGCAACTCTGTCTCTCAGGTGAAGTGTCCAGGTAAACACCACACACACTCAGGCCATTCTAAATCACACAAACACGCGCGCACGCACACACACACTCCCAGCTGTGTTTGTCAGTTAGATGCTGCTCAGTTTCTACCCTGGAGAAAAGCCACCCTAACATTCAGAGCAGTACTCACTCTTGTGCAAGTACATGTGTGTGTGTTTGTGTGCACGAATGCAGTTGTGTTTTTTTGTACATATGCATCTTAAAAAGTAACATGCATGTGCCTACATTTGTTCATGGATGACCCGGGAATGTATACATGGATGATTGTTTGTGTGAGTTTGTATGCAAGGGTGTGTGGCATTTGTGCGTGTTTGTGCCCTCGTGTTTGTGTGTGTTTGAATGTGCACAAGCTTATGAATGCAAAAGTGTGTGAGTGTGTACATGTGTGCATTTCTGCAAAATAAATGTCAAAGTCTTCACTGCCTAATGAGCCAGAAATTCATAGCAATGATACCATAAATGAAAAAGTGAATATGTGGCTAACTGGTGCTCACTGGTGCTCATGCTCACCTGCTCACGCAAGCACACACTCACGCACTCACTTACTCACACACCAACTCACCTGCTCACACACCAACTCACCAGCTCAAACATGCACTCACCTGCTCACACACCAACTCACCTGCTCAAACATGCACTCACCTGCTCACACACCAACTCACAAGCTCAAACATGCACTCACCTGCTCACATACTCATTCACCTGCTCATACATGCACTCACCAGCTCAAACACACACTCACTTGCTCAACCACGCACTCACTAGCTCACATGTGCACTCATCTGCTTAAACACTCATCTGGTCACATACACACAGACACCTCCTCACACACGCACTCACCTGCTCAAACATGCACTCACCTGCTCACACACACACTCACCTGCTCAAACATGCACTCACCTGCTCAAACATGCACTCACCTGCTCACACACTAACTCAGCAGCTCAAACATGCACTCACCTGCCCACACACGCACTCACCTGCTCAAACATGCACTCACCTGCTCAAACATGCACTCACCTGCTCACACATGCACTCACCTGCTCACACATGCACTCACCTGCTCAAACATGCACTCACCTGCTCACACACGCACTCACCTGCTCACACACGCACTCACCTGCTCACACACGCACTCATCTGCTCAAACACACACTCACCTGCTCACACACACACTCACCTGCTCACACACACACTCACCTGCTCACACACACACTCACCTGCTCACACACACACTCACCTGCTCACACACGCACTCACCTGCTCACACACGCACTCACCTGCTCACACACGCACTCACCTGCTCAAACACGCACTCACCTGCTCAAACACGCACTCACCGGCTCAAACACACACTCACCGGCTCACACACACACTCACCGGCTCACACACGCACTCACCTGCTCAAACATGCACTCACCTGCTCACACATTAACTCACCTGCTCAAACATGCACTCACCTGCTCACACACGCACTCACCTACTCAAACATGCATTCACCTGCTCACACACTAACTCAGCAGCTCAAACATGCACTCACCTGCTCAAATATGCACTCACCTGCTCACACACGCACTCACCTGCTCAAACATGCACTCACCTGCTCACACATTAACTCACCTGCTCAAACATGCACTCACCTGCTCACACACGCACTCACCTGCTCAAACATGCACTCACCTGCTCAAACACGCACTCACCTGCTCAAACACACACTCACTTGCTCAACCACGCACTCACCAGCTCACAAATGCACTGCACTCATCTGCTCAAACACTCATCTGCTCACATTGCTCAAACACGCGCTCAGCTAAAATGTGCACTCGCCTGCTCAAACATGCACTCAGCAGCTCAAACATGCATTCACTCCCTGGAACATGCACTCACCTGCTCACATATGTACTCATCTGCTCAAACACTCATCTGCTCACATACACACACACACACGCCTGCTCAAACATGTACTCACCTGCTCAGAGATACACGCACTCACCTGCTCTCACGCACACACACATGCACTCACCTGCTCAAACACACTCACCTGCTCACTCACACACTATTACTCACTCACACACCCACCTGCTCAAATGCGCACTCACCAGCTCAAACACACTCACTTGCTTTCATACTCACTCACGTGCTCAAACACGCACTCAATTGCTCAAACACGCGCTCAGCTAAAATGTGCACTCGCCCGCTCAAACATGCAATCAGCAGCTCAAACATGCACTCACTCCCTGGAACATGCACTTACCTTCTCAAACACTCATCTGCACACACACACACACACACACACACACACACCTCCTCACACACGCACTCACCTGCTCAAAGATGCATGCACCTCCTCAAACACGCACTCACCTGCTCTCACACACACACCTTCACCTGCTTACACATGCACTGACCTGCTCAAACACACACTCACTGCTCTATCACACACTCACCTGCTTGGGGGGGCTCTGGGCTCCACTCCCAGCCGCTGTCTGTTACCCTCCTCAGCTCAACAAACCTCAGCGCGCGATTGGCTGGGGAGGGAGGGGTGTGGCCATGACTTGTGGCTGGCCCTGCCCCACAGCCGCCCTGCTTGTGCTGGATGAATGCCAGGATGTGCGCCAGTGGGAAGCTCCGCCCACACGGCCCACAGGTCAGGAGGTCACGATCTCCAACCTCTGGCGCTCGCCTCTCCTGCGTCCGGGAGCCAGTGACGTCGCACTGCTCATGTGGTGGCGAGCTGGTGACGTCACCAGGGTTGTGTGATGGCGAGCTGGTGATGTCACTTTTCTCGGAATCATCTAAAAAGAGAACAGTCACACAAGTATTCCAGCTGAGAAAAATGGCTGGCAAAAATTAACAAAAACAAGAGTGTCATCACTGTCCCCCACGACGACCAAGGGCCATAACTCTGTAAAATAAATAAATAAATGCACTGGCATCAATTTTCTACCTCATGTAGATCATGAGTAACTTACTAAGCATATAGGGGTCATTCCATGCCAAGTAGAAACACACCTGGGCCATCATGGTCTTGGATTTTACTTTGTCAGTTTGTTCATTTTGGCCCTAATAATTGATATCTCCGATTTTTTTCGCATACTACCCTCTGGTATTGGTTTTATGGACCTCAGAAGAAATGGCCTTTAGGGGGTGCTTTTGAAAACATGCTATAGAAAAACCCTTATATCTCTGGCCCTATTACTGACACAGGTCTGGGGTTTGGATGGATTTGTAAAATGAAGCTTCCTCTTGTACCACTATCAATAGTTGTATCTGTTCCTGTTTCCTCGGAAACTGTGTTTAAAGTTGGGCAAATCTGAGATTTTTTTCCACTTTTTGGACCCTTTTTACTCACCTATTACTGGTGATACTGAAGAAGCGACAAAAGAAACTTTATTTCAGATAGTTTTTAATAAAAGTGTCAACGATCTATCATGTTCTGATTTAATTTATCAGATAAACACTTTCAAAGTTGCTTACAACAGAAAAAGTCACAAGTTCAAGGGGTCTGTCCATCCACAAGGTAAAGTTGCATCATTATGAATTTGCACCTGTTGAATGTCAGGTGACCTGAATTATACTGGAAAACACCATCAGTGCAATATGTAGGCTTTTTTCACCACAAAAAAAAGGACACAAAAAGTGAAAAATCTCAAATTTGCCCAACCAATCCAACCAAACCCCAGAACAGTATCAGTAATAGGGCCAGAGATATAAGGGCTTTTCTACAGCATGTTTTGAAAAGCACTCCCTACAGGCAATTTCTTTAGCGGTCCATAAAACCAATACCAGAGGGCAGTTTGCGAAAATGAACAAATAGACAAAGTTCAAGTAAAATCCAAGACCATGATGGCCCAGGTGTGTTTCCACTTGGCATTGAATGACCCACCTACGATCACTGAAAATTGTACACGGCTGTGCACTTAACACCCCGTACTAAGAATTCCCTTTAACCGAGACTAGTTAAGTTCATAAAGGGAAATATTGTGGATTAAAACATTCCAGATTAATGAAAAATCTGGATAAAGTGGTTAACTAAAGTAAGGTCACTAAGATTGCAAAGAATATCAGCATCAGGTTTTCAGCTCAAATAAAGTAATTTACATGATGTTCAAGACGGTTTCTTTATTTCCAGCCCATAGTAGTACATAGCCATGAATTTTTTAATCCAAAGAAAAACAATGATTTTTACAACTTTGTAGGCCAGCTTTTTGGTGGGAAACAGGCCTATTTTTTTTTTATAGAAATGGCAAGAATCTACCTGAAATAAAAGGTTCCTGGCATCAGTAGATCAATACCTCCAACTATTAGTGAGTAATTTAAAAAGTGGAAAATATTTTTGTGAACCCCAACTTTTACCTTTATTTCCATTCACCATTGATGCAAGCAATCTTTAAGATTGTCAACCTAGAGCAACGTTCATGTCAAGGATCAAGCCAACTTCCAGATCTGTATCGGTCATACAAAACACAAAACCCGTGAAGTTGGCACGTTATGTAAATCGTAGATAAAAACAGAATACAATGATTTGCAAATCCTTTTCAACTTATATTCAATTGAATACACAGCAAAGACAAGATGTTTAATGTTCAAACTGAGAAACTTTTTTTTTTTTTTTTTTTTTGCAAATAATCATTAACTTAGAATTTAAAGGCAGCAACACATTGCAAAAAAGTTGGCACAGGGACCTTTTTACCACTGTGTGACATCGCCTTTCCTTTTAATGACACTCAGTAAATGTTTGGGAACTGAGGAGACCAATTTTTTAAAGCTTTTCAGGTGGAACCCTTTCCCATTCTTGCTTGATGTACAGCTTAAGTTGTTCAACAGTCCGGGGTCTCCGTTGTCGTATTTTACGCTTCATAATGCGCCACACATTTTCAATGGGAGACAGGTCTGGACCACAGGCAGGCCAGTCTAGTACCCGCACTCTTTTACTACGGAGCCATGCTGTTGTAACACGTGCAGAATGTGGCTTGGCATTGTCTTGCTGAAATAAGCAGAGGCGTCCATGAAAAAGACGTTGCTTGGATGGCAACATATGTTGCTCCAAAACCTGTATGTACCTTTCAGCATTAATGGTGCCTTCACATATGTGCAAGTTGCCCATGCCTTGGGTACTAATACACCCCCATACCACCACAGATGCTGGCTTTTGAACTTTGCGCCTATAACAGTCCGGATGGTTCTTTTCCTCTTTGGTCCAGAGGACACGACATCCACAGTTTCCAAAAACAATTTGAAATGTGGACTCGTCAGACCACAGAACACTTTTCCACTTTGCATCAGTCCATCTTAGATGAGCTTGGGCCCAGCAAAGCCGGCCATGTTTCTGGGTGCTGTTGATAAATGGCTTTCGCTTTGCATTGTAGAGTTTTAACTTGCACTTGCAGATGTAGCGACGAACTGTAGTTACTGACAGTGGTTTTCTGAAGTGTTCCTGAGCCCATGTGGTGATGTCCTTTACACACTGATGTCGGTTTTTGATACAGTACCGCCTGAGGGATCGAAGGTCACAGGCATTCAATGTTGGTTTTCGGCCTTGTCGCTTACTTGCAGTGATTTCTCCAGATTCTCTGAACCTTTTGATGATATTATGGGCCATAGATGATGAAATCCCAAAATTTCTTGCAATAGCTTGTTGAGGAATGTTTTTTTAAAACTGTTCGACAATCAGCTCACGCATTTGTTCACTAAGTGGTGACCCTCGCCCCATCCTTGTTTGTGAATGACTGAGCATTTCAGGGAAGCTGCTTTTATACCCAATCATGGCACCCACCTGTTCCCAATTAGCCCGTTCACCTGTGGGATGTTCCAAATAAGTGTTTGATGAGCATTCCTCAACTCTCTCAGTCTTTTTTGCCACTTGTGCCAGCTTTTTTGAAACATGTTGCAGGCATCAAATTCCAAATGAGCTAATATTTGCAAAAAATTACAAAGATTACCTGTTCGAACATTAAGTAACTTGTCTTTGCAGTGTATTCAATTGAATATAGGTTGAAAAGGATTTGCAAATTATTGTATTCTGTTTTTATTAATGATTTTCACAACGTGCCAACTTCACTGGTTTTGGGTTTTGTAGAACCTAAGATATCAGACTTTCTCTAGCATGTTTTGAAAAACTCCCCCTACAGGCCATTTTTTTTTCCAGAGGCCCATAAAATCCATACCAGTAGGCTGTTTGTGAAAAAATTGGAGATACCAATAATTTGAGTCCAAATGAAAAAATATACAAAGTTAGAGGGAAGTTTGAGACCATGATGGCCCAAAAGGTACCTTAAGCGTTTCCATTTGGCATGGAATGCCCATAGAATATTTCACGCATCTAGGTGTAATTGTTTCAGAGAAAGAAATGTTGCCCTTATTGTGCGCCAGACTGACGAACAGACCCCATTCCAATATCCCCCGGTCCCACTTCGTGGTGGGGGCTGGGGGGTAAAAAAAAAAACAATTCATCGAAGACAGCAGGCAAACTACATTTGTTTTTCTGCTTATTATCAATGGTTTCATTCAACAAACTTAACTGTAGAAAAAGATAATCTCTGCACAGCTAAAGGTAAAAGGATTGCTTTATTTAGTTGGAGGCCACAGGCTTGTATTGATATCCACCCTTCCAATATCTTTAACGAAGACACACACACACACACACCCACACACACACACACACACACACACACACACACACACACACACACACCCACACACACACACACACACACACACACACACACACACACACCCACACACACACACACACTTTCCCTTTCAAACATTTCTGCAGCTTTAAAGGCATCTTTCTGGTCAGATAGCACACGCCACTTCCTCGAATGTAGTCAGATCCTATAACCAAGATTTGAAGGCTCTAACGTCCCCAGGCAATAAACTTAGTAGTCATGCAACTAGCAAATACAAAGCCTTGTCAGATGACCAGTTTTCAAACAGATAACACAAAGGCAGTAATGTCAGTCCCAAAATACATATTTATATGAATAATGATAAACAATAGGTATGTCTTGAAAAAAAAAAAAAGAGTTTGTCACTAAAGTGACTATATCCCCGCCATTAGATCACCAAAACCGACTGGTGTCCGCACATTCCCAGTAGGAAGGTTGGTACCAAAAAGAATTGAAATAGGTTGACTCCTTCTTGAGATATCGCGCTGACAATGTTCGGGACGGACAGGCGGATGGACGGACGGAGCTGAATACTATATACCCCGCTTCGCGCTAAACGCGCGTCGGGGGATAAAAAAAGTCGATTGGGTCATTCCATGCCAAGTGGACCAGTTTTCAGAAAGTTTGCACCACACCATCTCAAAAAAATGTAGAAAAATCATGGATGTTTGCCATCGTTTCAAATGGACAAATCACAAATCTTAAATTCCAACTCCACTTTTTCATGGAGTATTTGCCAATTTAAGGAGGGGGTGTCTAGTGACTCGCGAATGTAGCAATAACATAAGCGTTTTTGAAGGGATGCAAGTACACTTTCCAGTGCTCCTCAATTAATGTCAGTGGGTGTATATAGATAAAATTACCTGAAATTTATAAATCTGCAGTCAGATTTGACATATCTCATTTGATTTTCCTGACACAAGCTGTTGAAAATGACAATTTTTACAGAGGGGCAATTCCAAGGCATTTTCAGTCTTTCTCTGAGAGAATAGCACTGGGTGTGGAAATGACCCCCCAAGATTTGAACGAAATTTCGCTTGTAGGTACATACACATGTGTCACGGTAAATCCCCAAATGTTTTTGCCATTGGTCGCTTTGTTTGGTTGCAGCACCCCTGGAAGCTGAAAAGTCAGGGCCAAAATAGGGAAAAAGTGGAAAAAACCAGTCTTATGAGATGCACTGTAATGGGAAGTCATTTCAATCTGCCAAACTATTTCTGATGGATGTGTATACTTAAGTTCTTGAACTTTCCTGTGAATCAGTCGCTACAGAGTGGTCACTTGGAGAATTGTGTGGCAGGGGCTCAAACTTTATGGAAAACAAAAATTAAAATCCACTTTTTGGACTTAATCTTTAATTTACTCTAGCAACATGCCTCGAGAAACTATGCTTTATGATGAAGGCCTATGAACATATAATAGCATATTATGAGAATTCCTCCAGCATCTTGCTGGAGTTTTGGGATATTTGGCCGTGAAAAGTGAACTTAAGCTGTTTTGGCCCCATTTTCAGGTCAGATATCTCAATACTCCAGAAAAGAAAGGAACTTGTGAATACATTGATTTATACCTTTTTTCATGGTGTATGGAAGGTACCAAAAATGTATTTGGCACTCCAAAGTATTTTAGCACTGTCCCCTGTCAAAGTTGCCAATAGGATCTGAAAGTGACCTTCTCGGCTAATTTGGGAGCATCTTTCGGAGTCCATAAAATTTTACTCCAGCAAGATAGATACTTGAAATTTGGAGAATCTTCAGACTCTACCATGTAGATTCAAGAAAAGGTGGAATTATTATGGCACTGTATATGGTAAGTCAGATATTTGATGTGTAATCTCAGCTAAAACTGCCGCTGGGTGGGGCTTTTTTCGATACCTCATTTAACAGCATCTCCACGGATGTGCCAAAGTAAAACCTTTGGAAACATAATATACATAATTAACTGGCCTGATGAGAAAATAAGAATTTGTTATGGCATTAAGGTTGAGTTCTTTGCTATGCCAACAGGGGGATGTTGTCAGTTATTCAAGCGTGTCGTCAATTTCTCCAGGCAGATATCACAGGAAAACCTTCATGAAAATCATAAAAGTCCTTCATTTACCTGATCCAAGTTAATTTTACTGTGGCATCTCTCCGGAGTACAAACATAATCAGTTCAATGTACATTCGTTCTAGGCTCACCACTACAGCACTGAAGAACAAGATACATATATTTACAAGCAAGTTGGCAGGATTTTCTGAATGTAATAGGCCGATATAAGCCACACAGCGTCATAAATAGAAATGCCAGATTTTTTCAAGAAAGAGTCGGAAACACAAGATAAATTTTGATTGTTATTACCCCAATATGAAAGCTGCTCCACAAATTCTCAGATTTTTTCTGGCATGTCCACATGACCAAATCATTCCTTGAATTTGGGCATTTTTTTCATCATAAGCATTTTCAGATGCAATTAACTCCAAATCTAGAGACAGGAGATTGGATAAGGTTCAATTTCTGATAAACATCCAGCTAAGGGCTTCAATCTATCCGCAAAACCCCTAACTTTAAGAAACATATATATTTATGGCTGACCCATTATTTTTCAGCAAGAGTTTTGCATCAAAACAGATGGTGCGACTTTTACCCTGATATCGGCCCAAAATCTGGCAATTAGGACCTCTGAAATAACCAGTAACTAAATGGGTATAACAATTCATATCATTCTATTTGTTATGCCAAGAGCATCGATTTTAAGAAGAGGGGAGCTTGAGCCCTCATGTGGAAGTTTGCTGGACAAAACGTAGGGGTTACTTAGTCATCCCAGTCAATGTAACATCCATCACGGAAATTCTGAATTATTTTATTGGAAGAAACAGAGATGGAATATTGACTTAAACTTTTCAATTCTCTTAACTGTAGCCAAGGCAGATTCAATAATGGAGAAAGTCTGCCTGAAAGTTTGGCACATAAGATTTGGCAGGAGATTAAAATCCGTAACGTCCGTCACATGTAACATCCGTCACAGTAAAAGGGGTCCTGTAACATTCACACCCTAAGAGAGAGGAAGAATGCTCAAATTATCTTGATAATAAAAGGGAAAGAGAATTTTTCCATGGATATTTTTGAATTGGGGCTCACGTGTAATTGTGCTCATTTCTAATGAATAAAGTTTTACTCAGATTGTCATTTGATTGTCAAAGATTGTCACAAGATTTTCAGCATTAACTGGGTTTTATTATACTCCTTCAGCTTTCTTGAGCAGATGATAGTTCCACTAATTATTCAAAGCTGGCAACTGCAGGGCAAAAATTTCCCCATTATGCCATTGTACAAAACCCAAAACCAGTGAAGTTGGCACGTTGTGTTAATCGTAAATAAAAACAGAATACAATGATTTGCAAATCCTTTTCAACCTATATTCAATTGAATACACTGCAAAGACAAGTTACTTAATGTTCGAACAGGTAAGCTTTGTCATTTTTCGCAAATATTAGCGCATTTGGAATTTGATGCCTGCAACATGTTTCAAAAAAGCTGGCACAAGTGGCAAAAAAGACTGAGAGAGTTGAGGAATGCTCATCAAACACTTATTTGGAACATCCCACAGGTGATAGGGCTAATTGGGATAAGGTGGGTGCCATGATTAGGTATAAAAGCAGCTTCCCTGAAATGCTCAGTCATTCACAAACAAGGATGGGGCGAGGGTCACCACTTAGTGAACAAATGCGTGAGCTGATTGTCAAACAGTTTAAAAACAACATTCCTCAATGAGCTATTGCAAGAAATTTAGGGATATCATCATCTAAGGTCTGTAATATCGTCAAAAGGTTCAGAGAATCTGGAGGAATCACTGCACGTAAGCGACAAGGCCGAAAACCAACATTGAATGCCTGTGACCTTCGATCCCTCAGGCGGTACTGCATCAAAAACCAATATCAGTGTGTAAAGGACATCACCACATGGGCTCAGGAACACTTCAGAAAACCACTGTCAGTAACTACAGTTCGTCGCTACATCTGCAAGTGCAAGTTAAAACTCTACAATGCAAAGCGAAAGCCATTTATCAACAGCACCCAGAAACGCCGCCGGCTTTGCTGGGCCCAAGCTCATCTAAGATGGACTGATGCAAAGTGGAAAAGTGTTCTGTGGTCTGACGAGTCCATATTTCAAATTGTTTTTGGAAACTGTGGACGTCGTGTCCTCCAGACCAAAGCGGAAAAGAACCATCCGGACTGTTATAGGCGCAAAGTTCAAAAGCCAGCATCTGTGATCGTATGGGGGTGTATTAGTGCCCAAGGCATGGGCAACTTACACATATGTGAAGGCACCATTAATGCTGAAAGGTACATACAGGTTTTGGAGCAACATATGTTGCCATCCAAGCAACGTCTTTTTCATGGACGTGCTTATTTCAACAAGACAATGCCAAGCCACATTTTTCACGTGTTACAACAGCATGGCTCCGTAGTAAAAGAGTGCGGGTACTAGACTGGCCTGCCTGTAGTCCAGACCTGTCTCCCATTGAAAATGTGTGGCGCATTATGAAGCATAAAATACGACAACGGAGACCCCGGACTGTTGAACATCAAGCAAGAATGGGAAAGAGTTCCACCTGAAAAGCTTCAAAAATTGGTCTCCTCAGTTCCCAATCGTTTACTGAGTGTCGTTAAAAGGAAAGGCGATGTAACACAATGGTAAAAAGGCCCCTGTGCCAACTTTTTTGCAATGTGTTGCTGCCTTTAAATTCGAAGTTAATGATTATTTGCAAAAAAAAAAAAAAAGTTTCTCAGTTTGAACATTAAACATCTTGTCTTTGCAGTGTATTCAATTGAATATAAGTTGAAAAGGATTTGCAAATCGTATTCTGTTTTTATCTACGATTTACATAACGTGCCAACTTCACTGGTTTTGGGTTTTGTACTTCTATCATTTCCAAGACCATTGAGGCAGGCTTTTTTTTTTTTTTTTTTTTTTAAGTGCTCAATTTCAATTTTCATGAAGCAACATCATCTTAACTAAAAGTCTGTATCCAGTCTGTATCAAACTACTTACAGGGTCCCAGAGGCGGCTGAGCGGCATAATGATGTTTATCCCATAAAGGATTAAAAATTGGTGAGAGACAACCCATTAGATAAAGGTTTGGAATCACAAACGTGAAATACTGCTTTCTCGTGTCACAACTGTTCAGATTCCGTTCATTGGCAAACGTCAACTAATATTTTCACAAGGCCAATTCTTCTGGAAACGTTCACCATCGCTAGTGTTTGAATCTACCCGACAGGCTATTGAATTCAGTGAGATGAATAATTTGTTAGCAAGCATGTTAACCCTTTTGGCCACTAATGAGTTACACATGTAACTTTTCGAAAACACTTGAATTTAATAATTTAATTGCGAAAAGGATTAGCATGCCACCTAGCGAATTACTGCATTCTGCGATGCTTGGAGTCAATCAAATGCCGAATTTCAGCCTGTGTGATGCGGTCCCATTCCTCCTGGAGTGCTTGATGCAACTGTTGGACTGTGGCTGGTTCTGGATCACGCCTTCTCACCTGGCGATCCAGAATATCTCATAGATGTTCTATAGGGTTTAAATCTGGGGAATACGCAGGCCAATCAAGACACTGAACATTATTCTGCCTCAGGTAGTCCTGACAGACTCTGGCGACATGTGTTCTCGTGTTATCCTGTTGCAGCGTTAGGCGATAGCGATGGACGAGTGGAACTGCAACAGGGGTAAGGATGTCGTCACGGTAACGGGCCGCACTGAGGTTTCCATCGATGAGAATGGGGTCTGTCTTGTGTCTACTGCTTATTCCAGCCCAAAGCCTCACACTGGGTCCACCCCAGCGGTCACGCTGCAGGATGGTAGCGTCAGTATCACGTTCCCGTCTCCTACGTCATACATGCAGTCTTCCGTCAGACACACTCAACTTGAACCTCGATTCATCGGAGAAGAGCACCCTGTTCCACCTGAGAGCATTCCAGCACAAATGTGCCCTTGACCATCGCAGACGGACACGGCAACGTGCAGGAGTCAACACCTAACCACAGCGGGGACGTTGGTTGTGCAAGTCGGCTTCACGCATGCGGTTGCGTACAATTTGGTCGCTAATACAGTTCTGGTGACGACCTCTGGTCTGAGCAGCAGTGACTGTAGCTGGCAAGAAGCGATTGCGCAGGTGCTGGAGGCGAATATGGCGATCCTGCTGAGGGGTGGTGACACGTGGTCTGGGGGCACGTGGTCGATCACCGGTGCTTCCAGTTTCATTTTACCGGCTCCAGAGACGTGATATCGTCGACACATGGACGCCCAGGCTCCTTGCAACCCGTCTTTGCAACATTCCACCAGTGAGCATACCAACGGCTCGCTCTCGCTGATTTTGACCTAGGCGCAGCAAAGTCAGACGTTGACCCAGGATAATGCAAAGGAATATTTAAGTTTCCCATTGCTATGGCTATTTATTGACCAAATTCTCGAAGAGTTCTACTCAACCTGACAGGATAGGCAAAATTCTAAACAATGTGCAATCAAGCAGAACGAGCTGCCCACAAGACAAAATCAAAATTTTCTGAGCTTTTAATTTGTAGTTGATGTATCATAGCTCAAAACCAATATCCCATTTTATGTACACCAAATATTTCAAAATTATATGTATTGCGTTGGAAGTTTTGGTCAGTATATAATCACAAATTCATGAGAATGAGCGGTCAAATTTACGAAACTCTCATTGCATGAATTTGATATCTCGGGCTCACTAACTGGAGATCCTTCATTTATTTTGCAGAAAGCATTTTTATTTCTGTTATTTCTACTTTTATGATAAGATGACGAAATATCAATCAGTGCATTGACCTTCTTTGTATTAGATTGACAATATGTCCTGAGAGTTTATTTTCGTCCACAGGCCTCTGCTAGCCAAAGTCAGAGTACAGAATTTAACCTGTGAGATTTATCATTTACTGCAAATTTTAATGCTAGTTTTGTGACTTCTAATCTTACAGTCCACAACTGAGTTAGTGATTATCGCTCAGAATTGTTTCTCCAGTCCTCGTTTTGAGTAAGCAATGTATTAAGCAAGTGGATTGAGTCTACAGTCTTCAGTTTACAGTTAAAGAAACCGGATTTTTTTCAACTGAGTAAGGATATGAACACCTTCATTTCCACATCTGAAGTGGATAGCTATTGAGCTTGATAGTTTTATTCAGGTTTCTCTTTAATCCATTTCATAATAATGTTAACTGCAAGATACTGTGTAACTGATGCACACTACCAAAACAAAGTCACAATGATCTTATAACCTACTACAGTCATGCATAGATGTGGTTATTTCATCATTCCACTGGACAATATTGACATTTTTCAGCAGAAAGTTTTGTTTTACTACGGAGGATAAAATGTCCTGTCACGTAACATCTATCACAAAGGATTTTGCACAATTCTGTAACTGCCTGCTAAGAGACTCATTTGGAGCTGTATAATAATTTGTGTATTAGGTGGCCTAGTTCTCATACAATTCTGGGATAAACATTCATCTGTACCATTGTTGAGACACACAATTTTGAAATAAACATGGCTGAATTTTTTTCCCCATGTCTCTTCATGCAACATTCATCATGTTCATAATTCTGGTTCAAGCGGAACACACAGACATCACTGGATGGCTTTTCTTCCCTCATCAAACAGACTCAGAGCTGAGCTAGTGACACCCATATAATTCCTTGGGGTAAATGTTCAGCTGTGAGTGTAGTTGGAGTGGCAAAAAATTCCCTCTGATGTAACCTCCGTCACAGTGGAATTGCCCTGAAGATTTGGGATTTTAACCATTTGAAATGAAGGCAAACACTCACGATTTTTTTTGCTTTTGCCATAAAAACATGGTGTTCCAGGTTAGAATATTTCTCTCAATAATAGTGTGATGTGGCTATAGTGGAGTGCTACAACCAGCAGATACAGAATACAGTGGGCTCAAAAATGACTGGCAACACACTAGCAGTGCAAAAAATAATGGGCAAAAAATTATTTTCCAGAAACTGGGGAAAGCAGTGCTTGAAATGAACAGAACAGATGTTCAGATTTGTTTAACAAAAGTTATTTTCATTAGGACGATTTGGTGAGGGTAGCCACGGTGCATCGAAGAGGACACCCTTTTTCATGTTTTCCGCCATCAAAATATGCGTGAATTAGCCTCACTTTATATCTATCGTGGAAACCTGTTTCTTATCCATTGCCTTAGTTTTGTAAGACTAGTGCCCACCTTGACATGGTAACAAGCAGAAAATGGCTTGTTCAAAATTCCTTTCGGGTCATTCCATACAAACTCAACCAAAGTCTGGAAATCTCCCATAGTGACCGACTCGGATTTGGCTAAAAAAATTTGTACTGGTACCTTAACATATATGATGAACATGTGCAAAATATTTTGTCAAAATTCTAAAGGGTATTTGTGCTGTGGCCCTTCAAAATAGGGCGGCATACCCCATTTTTGACCCTTGCCAATCTTGCATGTTTAGGAACAGCCATATTTGGATGCCAGTATCTTGGGAATGAAATGAGTTGTGAGCTTGAAAAATGGTATATTATATAATTAGCACCCAGGCTTTCAGGATCTGTCATCAGAAAAGTCCTGTCTCCTCTAGTTTTTGAGGTATTGGCCTCCAAAGTAGTGGTTTTGTTATGTGCAAAAATGAAAATTTCAATTTTCAGGGGGAAACTGTCATGCTACAATAAATCACAACTGTTTATTGGGGCTACATTCCTTCTCTTTAGGCACATGACTATCTGTAGAAAGTTTTTGGACAGTATTGAAATCATAATTTAGGAGTAAGGGAGCTCTAAAAATGGCTCCGACTGAAAAAATGCAAGACCAATTTTTAGCAGTCAAAATCATAGCGTAGTCATTTACCCAGGACAACAATTTTTTTTCTATATAATTGTACGTATACGTCAATCATCTAGTCAAAAAATCTGATTGTTTTCTCAACTCGTTCATATGTAAATAATTATATCAATTATAGACACTTTTCGCCCTTAGACGACTTAACTACAACTAACTATTGAGACTTCCTGTTTCTTATTAATAGTACTAGGCTACATAGGTGGTGTGCAAATGAGTGATGACTGACTGCTTTTGCTTGTATTACATCAGCTTATCAGTTTTTTCATCAGCTAACCATGTATTGCATCATCTTTATTTCAGCATTGCATCAGCCAAACATTGAAAACAAAAGAAGCTTCATTCAGTTCATTGACATTCAGCATGGCAACTGAGATGCGCAAAATTGGCGTTTCTCTGGGTGAGGAATGTCACAAGAGAACACACTGCAGAAAGACTGGTTTCATTAAAATAAGTGAACTTGAACCAGATGACAGAAGGATTCTATCTTGGCGGTGTGGCATGTCCTTTGATGAAGCTGACCAAATTTGTCTCCATCATGAAAAGGTTTATATGACACGCTTTGAAAGTATGTTGTGTGCATTTATGACAAGGATTGGTTTGTGGGCTGCATTGTTGCGCGGTCAGATGAAAACTGTGATGTCTTTGTCAACTTCATGAAACATTCTCAGACTGGACTTCTCTCATGGCCTTCTGTTCGTCAGAATACCTGTTGGGTTCCATTCCAGAACATCATATGCATTGTGTCTGCACCAGAGCTCCAGGGGCAGAGCGCAGGGTTTTATAAGCTTGCTGACCAAGACACTGAATCAGTTCAGAAGAAGCTGCCTTCATTTGGGCTATGAACTCAATTTTATCAACATTTTTGGATAAACTGACTTAGTAAATTGTAGATGCCATCAAATCAATGTGTTCAGAGTAGAAATACCTCACATTTTCTGCATTTCTGACAAAAAAGTAGTTAAAACGCAAACTGTCGTGAGGACAAAAAAATGCCTACATATTATTTTCATATGAAAAACAATCTGATTCTTTGACCAGATGATTGACATATATGTACAATTATATAGAAAAAAATTGTTGTCCTGGGTAAATGACTACGCTATGATTTTGACTGTTAAAAATTGGTCTTAAATTGCATTTTTTCAGTCCAAGCCATTTTTGGAGCTCCCTTACTCCTAAATTATGATTTCAATACTGTCCAAAAACTTTCTACAGATAGTCATGTGCCTAAATAGAAGGAATGTAGCCCCAATAAACGGTTGTGATTTATTGTAGCATGACAGTTGCCCCCTGAAAATTGAAATTTTCATTTTCGCCCATAACAAAACCACTAGTTTGGAGGCCAATACCTCAAAAACTAGAGGATAGGACTTTTCTGATGACAGATCCTGGAAGCCTGGGTGCTAATTATAAACTATACCATTTTTCAAGCTCACAACTCATTTCATTCCCAAGATACTGGCATCCAAATATGGCTGTTCTTAAACATGTGAGATTGGCAAGGGTCAAAAATGGGGTATACCACCCTATTTTGAAGAGCCACAGCACAAAATCCCTTTAGAATTTTGACAGAATATTTTGCACATGTTCATCATATAGGTTAAGGTACCAGTGCAAATTTTCTTAGCCAAATCCGAGTCGGTCATTATGGGACCTCTGGTTGAGTTCATATGGAATGACCCTTTCAAATAAACTAGTTTCATGGCTGTAACATCGGGAACATAAGTCGAATGTCTTAGTACTGTAAAAAAAAAATTGTATATTCCAAACTATTATCCAAACGTTTGTTATACTTCGTCAACATTAACCTAAAACACGATTAATTTGTTGCTTTTCATGCGTCAATCTTGCCTGAGAATGCAATAAAGTTGGTAACGTCAGTCACAAATAAATCCGGGTCTGTAACATCAGTCACGGTTCAACAAAACAAAGTTGCGCAGCAAAATACTCGTCTCTGACTAGCTTTCCTTAAAACAAAGTATTAGTTCTGTTTACTATCATTAGATGGTAGCATCAACATGAATATTCATGATTTTCCAACGACGCATTTCTTCTTCAGGCTGCAAGCGTCTGCGCTTATTTTCTCCACAAGTGTTACGTTGTGGCCAACTCATAAGATAAACTGGCTCATAAGATAATCAGCTCTGGACAGCTAGACTGCACCTTCCCCAGTTGAACAGTCAAAGCTGGAACAGGCACAGACAGTGCCGGCGAGGGAACAGTTCACCAGTGGTTATTCAAAAATGTCACCTTTCCTGTTTTGATCCAGCATGCTGTTTGCGCATTACAGAGCGCGCAAGGCGCGGTCGCACACTTCACAGAGAGACCAGAGTTGTGGTCAGGCCATGCACGCCAGTCTCCACTCGAGAGGAGATAGGGGAAACAGTCTAGTTTGACAACGTTTCACTAGATGGCAATCAATCAAGCGTAGCCTATGCGTAATGAGGAACACGAATCATCTAAAGCCCCAATTAAAATTTTCGAATCCGGTCAGGCAAATGAGAACGTGTTAAATGGTGAATTATCTGGGTATTTAAGAGTAACTGAAAACAGCAACGCAAAGTTGAGGGTCATTAAATGTAGATTAGACTAAAGAAAGGGGCGCCCCCCTCTCAAACTCCTGTCACACGTCCGGGCGTCTGGACCACGCGGTCCACGACCATGACCCATCAAACCAAGGGCCCCAGTCTTGCTAAAATCTGAGGGGAAAAGTATCACGGGTCGCTGCCGCACACATAAGAGTGATGTGAGAGACAGGAAAGAGGGAGAGGTTGAGATACCGGCAAAATACCATCCGGAAGTGGTATCGCGCAGACTATCAGGTCTTTAGACTACATTTACCTAACCAGGAGGAGAGCGGCTGAATGCATTTCTTTCATCTAACGAAGAGCAACACCACAATGAAGGAAGTGGGGTTTTGCCAGTAAAAATCAGAAAACTGGACATAATAAACACAAATTTTTATCTATGCTGTGATGAGAGGCTACAACCTGAACGACTCCAATGTCAAGGTGTTGTCCATGCACAAGAGCAAAGAACGAAGGTAGAAGGTGGCGAAAGTGAAAATGAGAACAGATAAGCAAACTGGGATTTTGTTACCTCGCCAAAAGAGCGGCTCAGTTAGCGGGTCTGAGAAAAAGTTAAAATAATAGTTGCTTTTGACAATCGCTTGATTTTAAACATTTATCGATTATCAGCTGCATTCTTACCTTGAATTGTACTCAGGTGTTGTGGTCGGCTGCCGAGTTTACGTCGGGACATAACTCCTCTAGCCAATAATGATGAGCTTTAGCTCTGTAACCTCCTGCCTCAATAAAATGGAGAAACTCCGTATAGTAAGCACGAGTGGTCAGCTGGTGACTAAAATACTCCCATTAACAGCTATGCTTCGCGTTCGTCGTCGCGTAAACCTCTCCGGCTCTCAGCCTGCGATCAAGTTCAGACCACTGGCCCTGCAGCGATTAGAAGGCGGAGTTGCAGAACCGCGCAGAAAGCACCCCCCCGTCACCGCTCAACCGACCGTGACCCCGCCTCCGAACCCGAGCTACCTCACCGACCCAACCTTGACTACCCGTGTTGGTAAATAATACGACCGACTCGCAATTATGGCTTAACGCGCGTCAGCGATTTTTTGAATGTTTTGATTTATTTTATGGGCAAAATTTATTCACATTGCTTGCTTCTACATTTCATAGACCGTTGCACTGCCCAGACGCTCTCTGGTAAACTATAGTGAGAGGATGTGGGTAAGGAGGAAGTGGGCACAGAAACTGAGGCCGCTCGAGCAGGTGCTGTGCTGTCCAGCTGATTTCGAAACCAAACTTTTCAACTCACACATACTCGCACTCCCTGGCAATGAACAGAGTTTTCTAAACATTTCGTACGCAGCTTCAAATAAGCCCACTCAACATCAGTTATGACATAAAATGACATAAAATGTCATAAATAAATTTTAGCCCAAACTCCATGTAATCATTCGGGAGTATGACTTTTTACAAATCATTTAGGAGGAGTTTCAAATAAACGTTTGCTGCGCTTTTAAATTGAATTGAGTGGAAAATGGTTTCTGGCGCCACCTGGCTGTAAGAAATAAAACGTCTAAAGTGGTTTTTCAAAAAAGATCCAACCATTAGGTACATCAGTACGACGCTGAGGTGGGATCTTGTTCCGTGGATTGTCTTTACTGAGGTAATCCTTTTCCCTAGTCAATGCTTTTCATCATGCTTTGCAATATCGTCAGCACTGACAAAGAAAATGTACCGTTCTGCATGTTTTCAGATAGCCATTCAAACATTTGCCTTGGTGTCAGAATATGGTTGTCTCATGGGATCTGAAAACTTCAGCATGTCCAGGAGTGTACAGAGTGTTTAGGATTTTGGGAGCCCTCCTCTCACCCCTCGGATGTCTCATGGTGATTCTGGCAGCACAATTCTGATATATGGGCCAGAATACACCAGGTCATCAAATTTCAGCTTTCTATCATGAGAAGTTAAGGTCATTCCAAAATGCTACAAAACAAAATGACCATTTCGCATAAGTCAAATTTCAAGAGGGCGTCACACGAAAACTGTCAGATATTGGCACAAAACTTGGGATTCTTTTGTTTGGTACCATTAAGTATTTTTGGCCATTATACCTCAAGTAGAGATTCTCTATCGCCTCGGAATTCTATTATGAACGCTGAATAATTATTTGGAAAACCAGTCTTCTTTACATGGTCAGACTTTCAACCCACAATATAAGTTTGCGCTTGAGGCAGGGCAATCCTAACCCTGCGTTTTATTTGTTTATTTTTTCCCTCTCTCTCTAATGAAAGGTCATTCTTATTGGGGGGAGTGCTGAATTTTGAAAGGGCCCTTTCTTCGCATTACAAACTGTCATTATGTACAGTGGCTCCAATTAGTATTTGTACACTACTTGAAAATTCGACTACATAACAGCTTTTGTATATTCTGCTAAATGCTTGCTATTGTGTGTAAAAGTGATTAAAATATTTGATAATCAATATGTTTAATGTCAAAATGGCATATTTAGTCAGAAAGGCAATTATCTGACCCAATAAGTATTTGTACAGTTCCATTAGTGAGTCACAAAACTTATAATACTCACCTAAAATTGACTCAAGATGTTTACAGGACATGGTTGACTCACGTGGTCTGATTTGGTCAAGCGTGACCATACTGGACACTCCCTCTGTACACAGACTGGCCTATGTAAATGGCCTGACCATGCCCATAATATATTCCTGTGATATATGGCTAAGACAGGCGAGATACCCCGTCGAATGCGGGAGCAAATCATTCAGCTACATAAAGAAGGCCAAAGCACCAGAAAAATTGGAACTCGGCTATCGTTACGCCACACGACCATGCAGTACATCATCAAGAAGTACAAACAGTCTGAACGCATAGCCAATGCAGCCAGGAAAGTACGTCCCAGGAAGACCAGCCAGCGCACTGACCGGTACATCTCCCTGCTGGTACAGAGGGAGAGACAGTCCTCGGCCTCCAGTCTTGCCACCAAAGTGGAGGAAGCAACTGGAAGCAATGTTTGTGCCCAGGCCATCCGTAACCGGCTCCATGAAGTACAGTAGTGTACAAATACTTATTGGAGCCACTTTAAATCCTTATTTTTTGAAGATTGGTATGAGAGGAATATATGGTCTATAGTTGACTTGATGGACACAAATGGCAATTTCTTAACTTATGAACAATTCTGTATGAAATATACAGTGGCATGGGCAACTCGCACATCTGCGAAGGCAAAATTTACTGCAAAGGGTACATAAGCATTTCGTAACAGCACACTGTATGAGCCTTCCGACACTTTTTCAGGGAAAACCCAGCTTGTTCCAGCAGGATGCTGCCCAGCCATACTCTGCACATATTCAACTCTGATTTTGATCTAAATTTTCCCTAGAGTAGGTTCAAAGTTATAAAGTTTTTCTTCCACATTGTAGGACAATGTCACATACATGCCCTGTATCAGTTGGAAGCTACAGCATATTTATATTTAAAGGGGACATATTATGAAAAATGAACTTTTTCAGTGCTTTTTCATACATACAATAACTCTCTGGTGTGCCCATTGACAGACAGTGTGCAATATGACATTCAGGTCAGTCTGGAGTAAGCTGACCTTCCCTTGACGACTGTGCTGGAGCTAGCCAGTCAGATTTTGTCCTTAAAATTTTAACAGCGAATCAATGAATCACCATAGTTTGTCAGGTGAGTGAGCTACTCTACCAGCCACTTATATATTTATTCAAGACTTGACTGGTGATTGGTGCTATTCTTGAGACTGCCTCCCTTCCTCTCCTCCGCCAAGCTGAGGGATAGAGATGAGCTGCCCACTACACCCACACCCTGCCCACTTCACCAATGCCCCACCCATTCACGTGGAGGGACCGCCACATTGAAGTCAGTCCCAGACGCATTTTCTTTTAGTTTTTTCATTTTCATACTCTGCGCAGAAAAAAGACCTTTATTCTCGAAGCATCCATTTCTGAACAAAGAGGCAAAGCAGAGTTTTCGGTCATCTCAGTGGTTTGCGCTTTATTAGAACATTTCCTTTAATAGAACAGAAGAATGAGGTGAGGCGTGAGTGCCACCCACAGTACGACAGCAGTATGTACAGCACAGTTAGGGCCACGATCCACTTAAAGCAGCTTTACAAAAAAAAAAAAAAAAAAAAAGGCCATGACTCTGGACTTTTTGTTCCTCATTTCATTGCTTTATCCAGTTATTTATTCATGAAATTCCATTACAATTCAATAGGAAGAAACTATTTACACAAATGACTTGTTTTTTTTATTGGATAAAAGCAGAATTCTGGCGACTGCACTGTTCTGAGCATCTCACAGCAATGACAGTAAGAAGGTCAGAGGAGCGGAGGATGAGCAATCATCAGAATTTGATCAGGTTTGCATTACGCTCCAAAAGAATCTCCCAAATCAGAGTACGGCTCAGAGCAGCTGGCTAAGTGTGGCGCCGTTATCTTGAGTTCTCCATTTGTGTTCAGGGTTAGCTGTGGCTAATGGAACTATGGCTAATCCCAGAGTTCATCAGCCCCCCACCCAATGCAGAGTTTGTGTGTGTGTGTATGCCTCTCTGTATATGCATTTGTATGCTTCTGTGTATGTACACACACTTGTCCACAAGTGACAGGATAACCATGGATGTGTGTGTATTTGTGCATGTCTGTGTATATTTGTGTGCGTGTATGCATTTATATTAGTGCGTATGTGAAAGTGTGAGCATGTGCGAGCACATGTGCGAGTGTGTGTATTTCTTTTAGTGCTCCTACTTATGTTTCTATGCCTGAGTATGTATTTGTGAGCTTGTGTTTGCATGCCCCTGTGTACATGAGGGCATGTATTTGTGCATGAGTATGTATTTTGAGTGTGCGCGTGTGTATGTATTTGGGCGTGTGTGCGTGCATGTGTTTGTAGGTTTGTGTATGTATGTATGTATATGACTGTCCGCGTGCATGCGTATGTTTGTAGGTTTGCGTGTGTGTATGTGCGTGCACTGTTTGAGTGTGTGTATATGGGTGTGTGTGTGTGTATGCATACTCAGACAGCACACTCATTAAAGGTCCTGGACTCAGCTGTGCTGCCTGTGGTATCAATGTAGGGAACAGGGCTTGGCAGGGCTCCAGTTGATTAGTCCGCCTCTCTCTACCCAGCTGGCGGGGGCGGGGCGGGGGGGTTAGTAGCGGTAATAAGGGCTCCGTGAGCGAGAACGAGATCGCCTGCAGAGACAAGAACAAAAGGGGTTAACAAATAACATTTAACACAAAGCAAAACTAGCCAAAAGTATCTCATAACTGCATGAGGAAGGTGAAATCCACACGAGTGTGACCTGCCCTCGCCTTTACCCATAATGCCTACTCCCTAACATAAAATAAATGAGGAATCAATGATCAAGTTTACATCAAACTGGAAAGTCGAATCGACTCCTGAGCCACAAAGAAAAATCGTTGAAGATATTTCGATTTTAGGCGAAACCCTAGCGACCGGATTGGACAGGTCTTAGTGCAGCGGTGCCCAATCATGCTCTTGTGAAGACCTTCAATTAGGTCTTTGCACCGGCACTCTGCGACGGCATTTCAGGACTCTTCAGCGAATGAAGGTAATTTTGGTGACTGGTACGTGGTTTCATCCGTTTACATTTTTCAATCAGACAGCTGTCTATGTTTTACAGCAAGTTGCGTGACCATGCTGCAAAAACAGGTGTGTACATGTCGCCGAAGTTAAATTAATTCGCTCTAGAGTCCTGAAATGCCGTTGCCAAGTGCCGGTGCATAGACCTAATTATAATTAAATTGTTTTTCTGTACTGAATGTAGCCCATTATTTCGTCGCTTTTAGATCGCATGGGGGAGAGAAGCCGTGTCCTCAATTGCCACTTGATTATTCTTGAATTGGAAAACGTGTTTATGAAGGTAAACCATCAAGAATTAGCCAGGACAAATTGTTTTCAATAAAGGGAGGGATATTTGACCTGGAATTTTCGGGTCTAACACCGCCACTGGGGCGTTTCAGTTTGAAGAAGAAAAAGAAAAAAAAAAGAAAAAAAAAAACCGCCCCAAAAGTGGTATAGAGATGACATGTATGACATCGCCATATTCCAACTCAGCATTTCATCTCTCACTGTAGTATTTTTAGGAGATCTATAATGATAGAGATTTGTGACAAGACCGCTCTGGATTTGGAGCATCTAAAAAATACACAAGGTGGAAAACATTCTAAAAAGCGGTTGAAACGTGAATGAGAGATATAAATGATCAGTCACACGAAATGCTGTGGCAATGACAAACGTGTTCATGCAAATTTGTTCAGTGGTAATTTAAATTTCAAAATGAAGCAATCAAACATGCTGTCCTATAGAGCTTTACTCATTTCCCCCCGTCGTGGGCTGACAGGCCCCGAAAGGGGGGTCTAGTGGAGATCTGCGTACGTATGTACGTACGTCCGTCCGTTCAAACATTTTGCACTATATCTCGGAAGCTCCTGGGTCAAATCCAACCAAACTTGGTACCATAATACTTTGGGGTGGGGGAAGGGTGACCATGGTGACCTTGACCTAATTTGCATAATAATTAGGTCACGAGTTAATAAGTGCAAAAATCACATTTATGGCCATTGTTAGCTGAGTGATGAAGTTAGGTGGCTGAAATCTTTACATTAGCTAGTCCTTCTCCTTCAACATCATCTGGATGCCAAAAGATCTTGAAGATGACCTTTACCCCAATCGCCACCCGATAGGCGCTGAAAGGGGGTCTAGTGGAGACATACGTCCGTCCAAACATTTTGCACTATATCTCCAAAGCTTCTGGGCTGATTCTAACCAAACTTGGGACCATAATACACCAGGGTGCGCAAAGTGCCACTTTTACTGCCTTTTCGCATATTTGTCAAACTGGCTGATAGGGGGCATGCATGAAGTATTAAATTGTAATTCTACTGAATCAGTGGAGTATGCAGGTGCATGTGACTTTAAAGTTCAGAAAGATGCGACGAGGGGTTCGCCGCAGCAACGGCTTTCTTGTTCAACTTGGGGTAAACAAATTGACCATTTGATTGCCAATCAAGCAAAGTATAACAGGAACAGGCTCTCTTTTCTTAGAGTTGCCTAATTGGTTAATAGGAGGCAATTCTGTAGTCCTTTACATGGCTCCGCGCAGCATGTTGCCGAAAAATACTGATGTCAGTCAAATTTTTTTTCCGGAAGTATTTCACATGCCCTTTGATGTTTTGCATTTTTGTTCAACCTGTGCCGGGTTAAATAAAGGAAAAGGGAAAGCTCGGATGTTCACCCCATGGCAACAGGAAGTGGTGCTACGCCTTAAAAAAAAATAAATAAATAAATTGCGGTTCACGATCGGCACAACCCTACTGTGCCCTGCACACCCCACACATGCATCTGTGTGCAGCACACCTCAAACACAGAAATACACGTCTGTGTACCGCACACCTCACAAAAACACATCAGTCGGCATTTCTCATTCACCCATACCCAAGTATCACATTCTCTAAGACATCACATGCGCGTCTATGAACCACACAACTCTAGCACGCAGCCACATGCACACATGGCTGTGTATGCTGCACTGTTCACAAACACAACGCGTCTTTTTACCCCATACCTAAAACGTAAAACTTCTACGAACCTCACAAGACAAAAAAAATACCTTGCGTACCCCACACACCTTCGGGACTATATCTAGTCAATCTGGGTACCACACAGCACACACACCATCTGTCTATGTATCGCACAGCTCACTGTACAGTCTGCACATGCACGGCAGCCGCTCCAGCGGGAGGAGCTGGGTAGCTCTCACACTCACCTTCTGGAGCAACTGTAGTCTCGACCTGGGAGAGATGAAATAAAAGCCCATTAACGCCAACCAAACCTGCACACTCAGTGTGTAACTGCACAGGACATTCACAGGGCTGTATTTGGGTGTGTGTATTATGGGACATACTCAGTGTGTAACTGCACAGGACCTTTACAGGGCTGTATTTGGGTGTGTGTATTATGGGACATACTCAGTGTGTAACTGCACAAGACCTTTACAGGGCTGTATTTGGGTGTGTGTATTATGGGACATACTCAGTGTGTAACTGCACAGGACCTTTACAGGGCTGTATTTGGGTGTGTGTATTATGGGACATACTCAGTGTGTAACTGCACAGGACCTTTACAGGGCTGTATTTGGGTGTGTGTATTATGGGACATACTCAGTGTGTAACTGCACAGGACCTTTACAGGGTTGTATTTGGGTGTGTGTATTATGGGACATACTCAGTGTGTAACTGCACAGGACCTTTACAGGGTTGTATTTGGGTGTGTGTATTATGGGACATACTCAGTGTGTAACTGCACAGGACCTTTACAGGGCTGTATTCGGGTGTGTGTATTATGGGACATACTCGGTGTGTAACTGCACAGGACCTTTACAGGGCTGTATTCGGGTGTGTGTATTATGGGACATACTCAGTGTGTAACTGCACAGGACCTTTACAGGGCTGTATTCGGGTGTGTGTATTATGGGACATACTCAGTGTCTAACTGCACAGGACCTTTACAGGGCTGTATTCGGGTGTGTGTATTATGGGACATACTCAGTGTCTAACTGCACAGGACCTTTACAGGGCTGTAAGTGTGTGTGTGTATTATGGGACATACTCAGTGTGTAACTGCACAGGACCTTTCCAGGGCTGTATTTGGGTGTGTGTATTATGGGACACACTGTGTGTACCTGCACAGGCCCTTTACAGGGCTGTGTTTGCAGGGTGCGGATATGTACTCACCGTATTTGGGAATTGGGGATGGTGAGTGGCTTTGTCTGCCATACTGTCTCTCCCACTCATCCCTTTCCTTTTCCCTCCGCTCACGTTCCCTATGGCATACAACATAAAACCACTCAGAGGGAATCTGCACAGCACCAATACCTACACTGCACCTGCGCTGCACCTAAAACACCCCACTGCACCTGCACTGCATCCACAGTACACATAGTGCAACTGCAATGCATCCACAATACACACACTGCAGCTGCACTGCACAAATGAGACCCACACTGAACCTGCACCGCACCCACAATACCAAAACTGCATCTGCACTGCCCCAACAATACCCACACTGCACCAACAATGCCGACACTGCACCGGCACAGCACTTGCAAAACCCACACTGCACCTACAATACCCATACTGCACCTGCACGGTGCCGACAATACCACTACTGCACCGTGCCTACAATACTCGCACCGCAGCTGCACTGTGCCTAAAATACACACACTGCACTGCACCCACATTACCCACACTGCACAGCACCAACAATACCTATAGTGCACCTGCACTGCCCCAACAATACCCACACTGCACCGCACCAACAATACCTATACTGCACCTGCACTGCCCCAACAATACCCACACTGCAACTGCACAGCAACTACAATACCCATGCTTACCCTGCACTGAGCCTAGAATACCCACACCGCATCCACACTGAGCCTACAATACCCATCCTACACTGCCTACAATACCCATTCTGTACATGCACTACACCTACATTACCCACACTCATTGCCTACAACACCCAAACTGCGCCTACAATACCCACAATGTAGTCACATTGCGCCTACATTTCCCATCATTCATCTGCAATGCACCAATACTACACACGTCGCACATACACTGCACCATCATCACTATTGCTCTGTGCTACACAATCCCAACAAGAGCCCACACTAATGCCTTGCCTACATTACCTACACTGCAACTACATTTCCCACTCTGCACATGCACCAAATGTTTAACCAGTAACCAGTCTACCCGGCATTTAGAGAGGCATTTTAAAATTTAGACAGGTTTAACCAAGTAAAAATGAAATTGTACATTTACATCAAAAACTCAAACCTGTCTGAACCAGTCTAAATTACAAAATGTCCCTCTGAAGGATGAGTAGACCGGTACCCTTGATATGCCACTTACATTACCCTCACAGTGCCTACATTACTCATATTACAACACCGTTTACACATTACCCGGACCGCACTCGCACTCCGCCTATGTTACCAACGTCAGCTGCGTGAATAAACACACACGCTTCTTACTTCATGCGAATCTTGCGAGCCATAGCTCTGAGCTCTCCCTCCCGCTCCTGTAAAACAAACGCCTGCATGTAAGGATCACAACTCGACTGGCACCAGCAGAATTTCTCTCTCTCACAACACACACCAATAACAACACCATTCCTGCTGCATGCATACACACAAAGAGATGCAAAAAAACAAGCACAAGGAACACGGAGATGCGAACACACATACACAAACAAATACCAAGAGAAACACACAATCCCAAAACAGGAAGAGAAGCAGACAAACGTACACGCAAATGCTAAGAGGAACACAAACAGGCTCAAAAGCACAGTGGAGGTGCCCACACACACACACACACACACACACCTGTCTCTTGTACTCCTGCTGCTGGATCTTCACCTGTGCAGCCTTCTTATCCGCCTTGGCTGTGGGGGGAAAGACATCAGACTGTTCATCCAGCATCATCTTGCAAAGCCAAGAGTTACTGTCAGACGCCACCTTATTATTACCCTATACCACCAACTTACATTGCAATCGTATGTCCAGGGAATCACTGTGTATTATGGCCATCTCTTAGCACCATGTTGTAATTCTGATAGGCATGCAAGACTGTAACTGTAAAATCCATCACAGTTCCAAGCATATTCAGGTCAAAATTTAACCACTAATACAAGAGGAACCAAAGAAGTGTACAGGGATTGGTGCCCAAAATCACAAGAGTAATGCAAAGCACCAACTGAGGGGGGGGGGGGGGGGGGGTTGTGGCAGAGGATGAGATGGGATTTGGTTGGCCGTATGGGATAAGGTAAGGGGTTGGTTGGAGGTATAAGATGAGATGGGGATGGGGGGTTGGTTGGTGGTAATGGATGAGATGGGGGCCGGTTGGTCGTATAGGATAAGGTAAGGTGTTGGTTGGTGGTATAGGGTGAGATGAAGGGTTGGTTGGAGGTATAAGATGAGATGGGGGCCGGTTGGTCGTATAGGATAAGGTAAGGTGTTGGTTGGTGGTATAGGGTGAGATGAAGGGTTGGTTGGAGGTATAAGATGAGATGGGGGCCGGTTGGTGGTATAGGATAAGGTAAGGTGTTGGTTGGTGGTATAGGGTGAGATGAAGGGTTGGTTGGAGGTATAAGATGAGATGGGGGCCGGTTGGTCGTATAGGATAAGGTAAGGTGTTGGTTGGTGGTATAGGGTGAGATGAAGGGTTGGTTAGGATGAGATGAAGGCTGGTTGTTGGTATAGCAGTGATCAGATTTAAAAAAAAAAAAAAAAAAAATTGATTAGCATTTTTAGCTCATCACTGGATCAAACTGTTTAGCAATTGTTCAGCACATCAGAAAAATGACTAGCAACAGTTAGAAAACAGTAAATCATATTTGAAATGACAAAAGGGCTTTTTTATTCTTTCCTAATGACAAATTACAATTACAAGAGTAATACAACACCACTCTGAAAGCAAAACCAATTATCTCCAAAAGGCATCAATTTTTTTTTTTGGGGGGGGGATTTTTCCTTTATTTGACAGTTATACAGTGTAGAGAGACAGGAAAGACCGAAGACATGCAGCAAATGAATTGAGCTAGAATCGAACCCAGGTCACCGCAGGAAGGATACAGCCTCCATGGTATGAGCACCTAGACCGATGAGCCACTGGGGCGACCCAAAAGGTATCAATTTTAACCTGAACAAATCAGCACACTTCCACTTCCCTGTGAAATTTCTGTGAACTACTTTTAACCTGCAGTACAGCTCTCTTATCTATACCTTACTGTAGCATATGATGACACCTGCTCAGAGATGTGAAAGGATCCATAACCATTAAAATCCTGTCACACAAGGCACTCTACAACTCTAGTCACATTTTTACATCACAACATCATGTATTTGAAAGATCAGAGATCATTGTGCATGTTTCAGGAGACACCAGTGGCAAACTTGCAATTCCCTAAACCACAGGAAAAATTTGATTGGCTTAACGTGATGTTTGGGTAGCTAAAGGATCATTCGAGTGCGTAAAAACAAAGCGTACATCCAGTCAAGACGATTCAGAGTTAAAGCAGAAAAAAGTGGAGGTCGGACATAGAATTCTTTCCATTAGGGCAAAAACCAAATCATATTGCTTTAGTATAACAATGATTATGAAGATTTCCCTTAACTAGCGTCAGCTAGCTACAAGGATGGCTCGCTTTATAATCTGAGGAGTAACGTAATACATGATAGCATGCATAACAAGATAATCCAGCCAATACTAGCCTTGAAATAACAAGTCAAAGGCCTGAACTGTCCGTTTGTCCTTTTTATGTAAAATAAACGGGTCATCAATGTTGATAGAGATCCTCTGCGTTCGATGGTGTTGAAAGTGACAAATCAGAGCTATAAAAACATCTCAAACAGGCACCATAACTACCATAGGTTCACTAGCCAGCTATCAGTACCTAAGCAATTACTTTTGAACTAGCTACCAAACAAGTCGTCTCAAAAATGTGAAAGTTCAGTTGGGTCGCAAGAAACTTCTGCAAAACCTCAGGTAAGTTCATGCCTATGACAGCTGGCAATGTTAGGAAAGTTGGGGAAAGAAACAAATCATATCACCTTGATGTAATGATCATTTACAAAGATTTTCCTTAGTTAATGTTAGTTAGCTTACTAGGCAACTAGGCGGCTACGTCCAAAGAGCAACGTACGCGCAGGCACTGGTTGGCTCACATAGCAAAGTCTAGAAGTCATGATCAAAGATGATGGAGTGCATGACTGTACCAGAAGCCTCCCTAGTGAAAGCATGCCCTCCCCAGAAGCTGACTGGTTGGTATGCAAATGAGGAATGTCATTTTCCAGCCAAGCAAAGTAGTTAAACTTCTATTGCTATGTGGCTCGAGAGCTTGGAAGTTCACAGGCTAGTGAGTCGGGATCAATGAAATATCATTAAAAATTTGTTTAATCGCATGTCTTGCGAAGGGATTGTTATGATGATGAGCATTTCGTCAAAACTGAAAAAATCTGATTTTCATTTTGTGACGTGAATCCCCCTAATCTGATCTCTGTACAGGATAAGGTAAGGGGTTGGTTAGTGGTATCAGATGAGATGGAGTGTTGCTTGGCGATACAAGATTTGGGGGGGGGGGGGGGGGGAGGGTGTTGGTGATAGAAGAGGAGATGAGGGTTGGTTGGTGGTATGGGATGAGATGGAGGGTTGGTTGGCTATATAAGATGAGATGGGGGGGCGGTTGGTGGTAAAGGATGAGATGGGGGGCGGTTGGTGGTAAAGGATGAGATGGGGGGGTTGTTGGCGATATAAGATGAGATGGGGGTTGGATGGTGGTTTAGGATAAGGTATGGGGTTAGTTAGTGGTATGGGATGACATGGGGGTTAGTTGGTGGTATCGGATTAGATAAGGGGTTAGTTGGTATAGGATGAGATGGAGGGTTGGTTGGTGGTATAGCATAAGGTAAGGGGTTAGTTGGTGGAATGGGATGAGATGGAGGGATGGTAGGCGATGCAAGGTGAGATGGGAGTGGTTGGTGATAGAGGATGAGAAGGGGGTGTTGGTTGGCGGTATAGTATATGGCAAGGGGTTAGTTGGTGGTATGGGATAAGATGGAGGGTTGGTTGGTGGTATAGCATATGAGAAGGGGTTAGCTGGTGGTATGGGATGAGATGGAGGGTAAGTCGGCCATATATGAAGAAATGGGGGGGGGGGTTGGTGGGAGAAGATGAGGTGAGGCTTGGTTGTCAGTTGGTGGTACTGGATGAAAAGGGGCGGGGGGCGGGGGGATTCAGCTGCTGGTATAGGATCAGATGGGACGGAGTTCTCACATTGCTTGTTGAGAGCTTTCTGCATCCGTAGCTTCAGTTTCTCCTGGGGGGTCATCTTCGGCTGTAAAAGACACACAGGCATTAGTGCGCAAGCTCTCGGCGGGCACTCTGGGGCACGGGGTGGGGGGCGTGTACAGCTGGCCTCCCTACCAGCATACCTGCCACATCCAGGAGGCTTTCAAACCCAACACCGAGGAAGGGCACCAACAGGGGGCAGGAGAACTCCAAAATATTACTAAATCAATGCTCTTCTACACTTCCCCAATGTGTCTTACATTCCTAACTGGCTTCATTGCCTGTAAATACCACGCATTTGTCAGCCTTACGATGCATTCTTTATTCCTTTTACACATTCCAGGTGAAGTCCACTGAATAACCTAACAAAAATAAAAATGACTCAAGTCATCATTCAACTAGATCAAAACAGATCAAAATAAATCAAAAAGTTGTGTGTGATTAGTAACTCTTCCTCCCCGCCAAAAGAAATTTGGCTAGTGCCATATTCTGGCCACTCTCCAAACTCTGATTGGTTGAAGTAGGTCATTTCGTGACAGCCTTCAAACACAGCACAGTGAGCGGGCTGATTTTGGTAAAATAAATTCAGATATCATTTCAAGCCTCCGATTAATCTAGCAACATAGCCATCAAGCACTGGTGAAACGGTCCTTTTAATATGTAAATAACGGTCATTTCAGATATCAGTAAATTTGATCAGAGTTGGGAAGCTTTTGAAGAGAGTTCAAAATTTGCCATCCAGGGCATGACAGTAAGGTGAACTTCAGACCAGCTTCTGCACTGGGAGCCAACCAAATTTGCACATTCTATTTCACACTTGCTTAGTCGAGCATTTTAAATGCCATTTGAATAAAGTTCATTTAATGTGTGGAAAGACCAGAAAAACAGATCCCTGCTCAGAGGTGCAACAGTCTGTTGTGAAGAATTTGCCTACATTGCCTGGATTGGAGTTCAAAATGGCAGCCGAACTGCACTGTCCCACTCAGGCTTCCAAAATGGCCAGCTTCAGTGCCTCTCCACCTTGAGTCCTTCCCTGGAACCGGAGGTGCCCGGGTGAAAAAATGCCTTTCCGGTTTGACGGGTTGAGTGCGCCTGTACAGACAGGCCCTGTGGCGAAGCGCTCACATAAGCGCCCTCATTGACTCTTCGTGCTGCTACTGCACGCCCAGACCGCCTGAGGAACCTCTCATCTTCCCCCTCTTTACTCCCCTTGTCCATACAACTATGTGCTGGCTAACCAACCCACTCACTACCCTCTCAACCTCTCGCTTGATGCATTTATTTACAGAGAGGGGGAGCCAGAACGAGTGATGGAGAGAGAGACGGAGATATATGAAATATATATGACTGGATGAAAGAGAGAGATAGCGGTAGAGCGAGAGAAAGAGAGAGCAAAAGCGCGAGAAAACAACAACAACAACAAAAAAAAACAGAGCGGCCAAAGGTCAGTCACTTAAGGGAAAATTGGATTTTGTCGCCCCCCGGTGGACAAAGACGCAATAGAAAAAAAGCACGCACGCAATTTGGGAGGGAGACCTTGGAGCTGAGATTCACTTCCCCACAGACCGACAGTGCTCATCTACAGTACTTCACAGAAGAGATTTTCTTCAGCAGAAGTGCATTGGGGGAGGCGGTTGGGCAAGTTGCAGTAGAGAAATGTTAAAACCCGATATGAAAAGGGCCTAAAATGATTTGCTTTTTAGATGTTCAGGGTCAGTGTTTGCCCATCTGCACGGAAAAATACATGAGACAGTCTTGGATAAATACAATATGAAATTAAACAGAATAAAAAAATCTGGCCTGAGCATCAGTCCATTGACAGAGGCAGGATGTGTGATGTACTGCATAACAGCACAGAGAACTCCAAACAGACAATCGCACACCTTCAAATAATACAATACATTAGTATGGAGGCAGCAGAGCGGACGAGGAGGAGCCGCTAGCCTGAGTGACAGCCCTGTCAAGGGTGAGGGAGCAGGGACTTTAGCAACAAACAAACAAACAAATCAAATTCTTACTGACTTTGGCAGCTCCCGCCTCTTTACCGCCCGCAGTGTCAGGCCTGGCGGAAAAAAATAAAAAAAAACAAACCAGTCTTAGCGCTATGTTCTGCCAGCAGAATAAACAGACACTATAAACAGGCCACCTTGGGCAGTTGCTAAAAAAAAAAAGGTCATGACACAGAACAAGTTGCACTGGAAACCAATGCAGTCTATTTAGATGGTTACCAGAGTAACTTGAAGTAAATGAATGTAATAGGATAACTAACCATGTACAATCCCAATTCTGAAAGAGTTGGGACAAAGTGTAAATTGTGAATAAAATCAAAACGGAATGACTTACAAATCACACCAGTCACATTTTTATTCACAATAGAACAGAGAAAACATGGCAAATGTTGAAACTGAGAAATATTTATAATTTTATCCACAAAATGAGCTCAGTTCAAATTTAATGGCCGCTACAGGTCTCAAAAAAGTTGGAATAGGGGCCTGTTTACCATGGTGTAGCATCCCCTCTTCTTTTTAACACAGAGTGGAGGCATCTGGGCATTGAGGAGACAAGTTTCTTGAGTTTAGCCATTGGAATTTGATCCCACTCTTATTGAATAAAGGCTTCCAGCTGCTGAAGAGTTCTAGGTCTCCTTTGACAGACTTTTCGTTTAATTTTGCGTCAAATTTTCTCAATCAGTGAAAGGTCAGGACTGCAGGCAGGCCAGTTCAGCACACGGACTCTTCTACTATGAAGCCATGCTGTTGTAATAGCCGCAGTATGTGGTTTTGCACTGTCCTGCTGAAATGCACAAGGCCTTCCCTGGAATAGATGTCATTTGGAGGGGAGCATATGTTGCTCTAAAACCTTTATATACCTTTCAGCACTCATGATGCTTTTTAAAACATACAAGTGTCCCACACCATATGCACTAATGCATCAAATTTGGACTCGTCTGACTACAGGACACTTTGCCACAGTCCATTTTAAATGAGCATTAGCCCACAGAACACTGCGGCGCTTCTGGATCATGCTCAACAATGGCTTCCTGTTTACACGATAGAGTTTTAGGCGGCATCTGTGGATGGCACGGTGGACTGTGTTTACAGACAGGGGTTTCTTGAAGTATTCCTGGGCCCATTTAGTAATGTCAATGACAGAATCATGCCGGTGAGTGATGCAGTGGCATCTGAGGGCCCAAAGATCACGGGAATCCAGTAAAGGTCTTCGGCCTTGTCCCATATGCACAGAGATTTTTCCAGTTTCTATGAATCTTTTGATGATGTTATGCACGGTCAATGATGAGACCTTCAAAGCCTTTTCAATTTGACGTTGAGGAACATTGTTTTTAAAGTATTCCACAATTTTTTTTTTATGCAAGCCTTCACAGGTTAGAGAGCCTCTAACCATCTTTACTTCTGAGAGACTTAGCCGCTCTAAGACATCCCTTTTACAGCAAATCATGTTACACACCTGATGCCAGTTAATTATTTGCTCAATATTCTTTCAGCTGATTCTCTTATATATTAATTGCTTTTTCAGCCCTTTTTTGCCTATGTCCCAACTTTTTTGAGACCTATTGCAACCGGAAAATTTTAAATAAGCTCATTTTGTGGATAAAAATGTTAAATGTCTCAGTTTCAACATTTGAAATGTTATCTATGTTCTATTGTAAATAACACGTTGGCTCATGTGATCTGAAAGTCATTGTATTTTGATTTTATTCACAATTTACACTCCGTCTCAACTATTTGGGAACTGGGGTTGTAATAAACTGACATCACTCAAAGAAGTGCCATACTGTATTGCACAATAATGGAGAGCAATGCATATACGGGCAAAAGTGCAATGTAATGGCAAGTAATGGAAAATAAGGCAATGGAAAATACTGAAAAATAATCCATCATGCAACACTGTAGCATGAAGTCACGGATCAAAAATGAGTATAACGTATAGTTCTATCATGAAGCTTCATGAACTTCAGTGTACTGCAATGCTGAAACATAATGCAGTGCATCTGAAGCAGCGCACCGCAAGATACAGTACTTAACAAATCTATTAGACCACCCGTCATAAAAACGAGAAAACACTAATATTTTAGAAATTTGTCAAAAACTTGTCTCTCTTAGGCAAATAAACTGAAACAACTAAATAGTCCTTACTCAAATATCTTGTATTAATATTTTTTTTGGCCTTGATAACAGCTTGTATTCTTGCATTCAACCACTAAAACTCATTTTAAAAAATAATGGATGACAATAATAATTAAATTTTAACATTAAAAATATCATTTCAATTAAAGGGGACCTATTATGCAACATTTCCAAGTTTATATTTTGATCTTTGACTCCCCTAGAGTACTCCTGATCGTTCACAGTCCAAAAAAAGGGTCCTTATTTAGCTCATACTGCCATCCTCAAAAAACCCCATTTGTAGTACATTGCAGTCTCTGCCTGAAATGCCTTGTTTAGGCGGCTCTTCCGCTATGGCCCCCCCCTCCCTGTGTGCCCACTTTCTTCAGATTGGCCAGCTCTGTGGAGGGCAGAGCTGGGTGGGACTTGGAAGAATGCAGTTTTCCAGGTCCGCCTTCCTAGTGTGAAATGTGAGACGCGTCTGCCATCTGAGCTAAGGAATTGGCTGGGAAGTGCCGCAATCAAACCCCGTACATGTGTATAGATCTCATGAGATGACCTTGTTCTAATAAACATAGTGGCAAAAATGGAGGATGCAGTGCGAAAGTCTGGCAGCACAAGCTCAAATTCGCTATCTACCTACGGCCCCTATGGTGAGTACACCGGTATTTCCACTCTATAGCTAGGATTGAGGGAAAGCTAGAATCCACCCCATACAGACACATTTGTAGAACAGGTCAACATACCCCAGCGTAGACCAGAAACCGTAGAAATCCGGTGGGTCTGAGTTTAGAGGGAAACGTGTGCAACTGTGATGTGTCATTAGCGAGGAGAAATGAAGAGCTTCTGCGCTGGTATATGACATAGGGGCGAGAGCTCCAGGCAAAACGGCTTTTTTGGAAATTGTCCGTCGTAATGGTTTACTTATTGCGTCAAAAATGACCAGCGTCTGATCACGAAAAATGGGTGCGAAGAGCCTCTTTCACACCGGACGCGCAACAAATTTTTCAAGCAACAGATTACATTCAAAGAATGCATTGTCTTTGCATTGACTTTGAATGTAATCTGTCGCGCGAAAAATGTGTTTCGCCTCCAATGTGGAAGCAGCTTTATGAATAGTACGGCACGGTGGCACAGTGGTTAGCACTACTGCCTCACAGCAAGAAGGTTGTGGTTTCAAATCCGGCCTGGGCCTTTCTGTGTGGAATTTGCATGTTTCCTCCAGATACTCCAGTTTTCCCCACCCACAAACCATGCATCATAGGAACACTCCAACCAATTCGCCTGACCAAGGAACTGGCTTTAGAATTGGAGTTGGTCCCAGTTTTTTCAATAAAGTATATCTTATCTAGTATGCGACAGCTAGAGAGCGCTCCGGTTATGTAATCAACATAATGCAAGCCTAACATACCGGAACCATACGTTCCGTTAGCGTGGACAGCTGCATATGTATTAGCCAGAACAATTCCTAAAGGGGGATGAAATTATGCCACGGCAGTGCAGAGAAGTCGTTTGTTTAACCAGACACGTTATAGCTTGTGCATTTCACGATTGCTTTAACGATGGCATCAGAGAGCTAGCCCAGATATTGGTGAAGTGTCCGGCTGATCCCGGTCATGGATAAGTGAAGCGATCACAAGCAGCCATAAACAAACCCAAACAGGTATCCCAAGCTGTGCAAAAACCTACGTCTGGTCTAACTGCAGCCTTTTCAGCCTAACTTTTAAGACACATACAGCACCTCTCCGGTTAGCTTCAACTGTAGTGGCTAAAATCAGGCAACATTAAGATGAAACTGTCACATTGATGGCTTACTGAAGTAACAAGCATACCGATCAGAATTACTGCATATAAGTTAACCAGGAGAATTTTTCAGCAGCACGGCACGCAAACTAAAATGCAGTAGCTGGTAACCAAGCGGTCATAACAACCACAGAGACAAACTCCCCCAATACAGGTTTTACAGACCGCAAGTTGCGTTACCGTGGGCATTTGCACCAAGCATCAAAAATTAGAAACAAGTGTAAAAATTTAGCTTCAAATGAGGTTTAAGTCCACATACCTTTTGTTGAATTTCCCCTGATATTACTCTAGCATATTTTGGGCACAAACATCAGCAACAGTAACTTGGCTACCTTAGCCACAGTGCTACAGCCACAATGAACTGGCTATCACGTTAGGTAGGCTTATGCCGTAAAAGCAACTTACAGCTTCCGCTTCTGAGAGTCACAGACAGTCACGACCGATACAGGCTTTATCTTCAGATATTTTACAAAGCCTGCATTTGAGGCCAGTTGTTAATGCTAAATATCGTTAGCGGTCCTGCTAGCCACCCGTAACACGTAAGCTTCACTTATATTATTTGCTGTTCTATGGTTACTTACAGCTTGTAGCTCTGAGCACTTGATCGATACAACTGCTTCAGGTTTGAGAAGCAGCTGAAACGCTTATTCAGCCTAGAATTATCCTTTATTGACAAAGCTGTCTTTGGTGAAATGCTGAGCGCAAACAGCTAACGTCCCCTTTGACCATGGCTGTTTGCTGCCAGCAAACAAAAAAGCTACCCACTGATTTCTGGTGACATCGTCTTTTGGAAGAGAAATAGGTGCTTTTCTTTGCGTCCAAAAGTAAACGGACTACCAGCTTTGGGAGAGATACTGACAAAACTGCACCCCAAATGATCTGCGGTTCTTCGTTATATTTACAAAAGTGTAGATGCTACTAAGGCATAGTATGATCCACAGTTGTTTGTGCCTGCTAGAACAGTTTCCGGTGTGGACAGGTCCAGCGCTGTGATTGGTTCTGGCTAGGTCTGTATTAATCGGACGGCACAACCTGACGTCAGGTTTTGCACAGATCTCCCTTTAAAGAGCTTGTGCATACTGGTTGATTAACCACTATAGAAACACAAAAATGATTTTGGTAATCACCAACACTGTTAATTTAAGGACCCTAACATTGGGTGGTGGTCTAATAAATTTGTTGAGCACTGTATAATGTATGATGCAGAATTTTTAGTGCAGTCCAACAGTGTAATGCAATGCCATTGTGCATTACAGCACAATGTAATGCAGCAGTTTAATGCCACATGATGTAATGCAGTGTAACGTTGTGTAATATACTGAATTATAATTCCGTGCGACGTAATAAGAGAGTGAGGTGGTGTAATATGTAGCATAAAGCAGTGCATAGCAGCTTAGCATACAGGTGAAAAATGTAATGAAATCCAGGACTATAGCTTAATATGGTGTTGTACAATGTGCAATTGTACTGCTCAGTGCAGAGTAATATGCAGTAATGTAAAGCAAGGCAATGCAATATAGCAAAAAATATTAGTGTGAAAGCAGCAGTTGGTAAGTTTTAGAAAAGTAACGTTTTGTCATTTTTGCTAAAACTGTCACTGTGTACAGATAGAAATACATAAAACTAGTACTAGTGTAATTTAAATAAAGGCTCCTTTAAACACACCTAATGCTCCTATTGCAATTTAGAATAATTGTTCGGACCGACCAAAAAGAACCAGTTAGAGCCAGGATGGTGTCTGACAGCCGTCAAACAGTGCACATGCACGCGCTGCAGACAGCCCGCTACCCCTTCCTCCTCAGTTCACACCAGTGCTCAGTCAAGTTCAAATCTCCCAGAGCGGGTTCAGGAGCTTAGAGCCATCAGCGAGGAAAAAAATACCGATACCTCAGTTACCAGAAACGGCACACATGGCTAAGACTAGTAAAAAAGGAAGCCAGAAGGAAAAAAAAAAAAAAAAGCGCAAAAGAAAGAATTTAACAAAACCCAGGTTAAAACGAGAGTGAATATCGGAGTGGATTTTTAGAGGTGGAAGGAACTCCGTGATCTGGAAGGATTAAAAACTGACGCAGAGTTTGCGACTTCTCTCCTTGACAGGTAAACCCCTGCTTTATTTGTTGGTTAATTTTTACTCAGCAAATAAGCGAGTTGGCGTTGCCGACATGCTCACCACACTAACCCCAGCCCTAACCAGCATCAATTAATTTTCGCTCTGCAAATAAGCGAGTGAACGTCACTTACAAGCACAGTCGCTGTTCGTACAGCCAGAATCTTGTAATTGTTACAGTACTCCGCAGTGCATGTGATGTTACTGTGATGTTGCAGTCGAGCTAACGTTAGCTTGTTTCAGATGCTAGGGTAACATTACTGGCGTTGTTTTATTAGAAAGCAGCAGAAAATCTCTTTATGAAGTGACCAGGCAGTCTTATCAGTTGTGTTGGTGTCCTTATAAATATGTGTAACGTTTCTGTGCTCTCACAGCTAAATGCTGACATACATTATTTACCGGCCATTCAGATGTATTTACGACAGTTTCTGTACTCAAAAAACGGGTAACTTAGTGAAATAAGCATGTGCTGGGTTTTTAATGAATACATACTGCTGTAGATTACTTTTTAAGTCGACATTATTTCTGCTCGTTCGTTGGCAGGCGCGTCGTTGGACCTGAAAAATCCGGGGCTAATATCCCTCCCTCTATTGATTATTATTGATTAATTATTAATTAAATTATTAGGCCTGGCTAATTCTAGATGGGTTTCCTTTATTAACACGTTTTACAATTCAAGAATAATCAAGTGGCAATCGAAGACACTGCTTCTCTCCCTCATGCGATCTAAAAGCGACAAAATAATGAGCTGCATTCAGGACAGAAAAATAATTTAATTATAATTAGGTCTATGCACCTGCACTCGGCTACGGCATTTCAGACTAGTAAGTGGTTTCGTCCGTTTACATTTTCCAATCGGACAGCTGTCTATTATTTTTTACTGCGAATTGAGCAACCGTGCTGAAAAAACAGGTGTATGTACTTGTCGTCGAAATTACCTTAATCCGCGGAAGAGTTCTGAAATGCTATCGCCGAGTGATGGTGCATAGACCTCATTATAATCAAATTATTTTTCGGTACTGAATGTAGCCTATTATTTAGTCGCTTTTAGATCGCATGGGGGAGAGAAGCCGTGTTTTCAACTGCCACTTGAATATTCTTGAACTGGAAAACCTGTGAATGAAGGAAAACCATCTAGAATTTGCCAGGACAAATGATCATCCCTCGTCACGCAATTAGCGCGAAGTGGGGGATATAGCATTGGGCTACGTCAGTCCGTCCGAACTGACACAAAAAATTGAGGCGGCGGGGGATATTGCCATTTTAGTGGCAAACACTTGTTTTCAATAAAACGAGGGATATTAGCCCCGGAATTTTGAGGTCTAATGACGCGCCTGTTTGTTGGCCAGCAGTGTTGACTGTTCCCAATAGTAATGTCTAGCCTCCGCAACTTGGCCGCTTTCATAATGCGAACGTGCAAAATCCGCAGTTGCATGCATAACAGCTCGTGTGCCTTTGCGCCGTGCACAGCAGCTTTTTGGGGGAGGGTCTGAGGAGTGCAGTGGAGAGGGAGGGGGAGGGATCTGAAAGTTGCTTTTTTCAAATTTTTCTGCGAAGTCCTCTCTCTCCTCAAAGTTACCAACTGCGGCTTTAATGTAAGCATGGCTGGCCAGTCTTGCTCACTTTCTCAGCTTGTCACACAGAGCCATGGCAGCGGGGGGGCCGTGTCGGGGGGTGGGGGAGGGGGTGCGGCTCGGCGGGGGTGACCGGGATCGGCTCCGGCTGCTGCTGCCGCCCCGCCGTGGGCCTTGGCCCGACCCCCGACCCCCCCTCCTGAAACGATCGCCCAACCGGGAACTCGAGCGGGACCTGGGAGAAAAGGACCAAAACAAGAGTTAAAATAACAAGCGAAACATCAGATTCACAAAGCGGGACCCTAGTCGATGTACTCAAGCATTTAAGCCCCGTCAGAGAATCGGACAAAATGGTCTAGTCGATGAATTCAGAAGTCTATTGTCTTCAGTGTAAACCAACCGGAGTTGAAAATGAAAGCCTTCCACAGTAGTATCCAAAAACAGGGGAATATCCCTTTCTCAACGAGCCATAAATTAGGAATGAGCAGCAGCTTGGTCCTCGAGGCTGTAACAGAAAATGGTGTTCGCTAATGATGCAGTAGAAAGCAACACCCGCAGAAATATTCTGCAGAAGTCCAAGCCGGCCGACGATCAATGGTGGAACTCCAATGCTCAGCTGCTACTCAGTCAGTCATGGATATACATGTGTCTATGGATGGCCCCCCTGTTGCTGTTCAGCCAAAAATTGATGGTGGCCTAACCATAACAGAAAATACTTCAGATATGAATGTAAAATGCCTATGGCTAAATGACTGGGCATTTTCACTTCAGCTCAGTGCCCACTGCACCAGTGCTCTCCTAGAAACACATTCGCTGCCATAAGAAAGATCCCACAGCTAAAGTCAAAAAGAACAGCCACTAGCCACCATTCACACAGCAGACGCGGAATTAACAGTTTGGAAGAATGTTTTCTCGATATCTAATTTCTTTTAGTTTTTAATTTACAAAAGTTGGGTTCTAAACCTCATTGCATTCAAGCAGGGCCTGAAAGAAGACCATGATTCATTGATAAGCTGACTCAAGGTTCGCAATGCTCAGATAAACCACACACCAGAGGCTGACATTTGTTCGGGAATCCCACCGGGTCAAGGAATTCCCGCAGGATTCCCGTACGATGAGAGTCAACTTTACTATTAATCACGTGATTGGGACGGTACGGGCGTAAAAAGTTAATGGGAGCAGACGGGAGCGGGAAGCGAAATTTTTATTCCCACTTGAGTTCCGGACCCCAACAGAAACTCATTTGCGTACAGCCAATCAGCAAACTTGTGCCGGATAAAAATTTCGTGAGCGGGAATCAACCAATAGGACAAGCTTTGCACACCGAAAAACATGACAGGCGCACCACCATTTTTGTTGTTTTCTTTCCATGAGCCAACACGGCAACGTAAGGCAAAAGAACTACACGGCCCAGAAGCCAACAGTGCTTCCCGCTGCCGCTTGCCTGCTCCCGCTGAAAATAAAAACAGCGATGGAAGGAGCAAGCAGCAGCGGCGCAGAAGCTGAAAAAAAAAAAAACTGCAAATTAGAGTAAGGAACAACGATATTTCTGTAAAGCTACTTGAACTACAGGGGAAATCGCAGATTCTAGGTAACAGATTAACTGTTCCTGTTGGTATTTTTTAAAAATTAAACTGCAGACTACAAAGTAATCTTAAAATAATCGGGAGAAGATCAAATCAAATGTAGTGTATGCATAGAGACTTGAAGGCAAAAAAAATGGGAGCGGTACAGGAGTGGGAGTCATTTTGAATGGGAGCGGGATGGGAGTGGGAGTCACTTTACGGGGAGTAGGACGGGACAGGAATTTTTTCCCCCCTCTGGCCCGGGATTGGGACAGGACACAAAATTTCTCTGTGGGAATGGGACGTGACAGGAATGAAAATCCACTCCCCTGTCACCCTCTACCACACACCAGCACCCACGCAGCCTATTTTCCAGCAAAACTGTACACACCAACAAAGGAGATGGCACTCTGAGTTACTGATCATGTACCTGGTGCGCCTGCGGGGGGCGTAGCGTCGGCCTCGGTCCCTGTCAGCAGAACGGGAGCGGCTCCGCCCATATCGGCGACGGGCTCCTCCCCCTCGTGCCCGGGACCGGGAGCCGGAGTGTCGAGATCGCGACCGGGAGTGAGAGCGGGAGTAGCGGCCGTCTCTCCCCCCTCCTCGGCGGCGGCTCCGGCGCGAGCGGGAAGACGAGCGCGAGGACGAGCGGCGGGAGGAGCTCCTTGAAGAGGAGGATGAAGAGGAAGCACTGGAGGAGGAACGGCGCCTGCTGGAGAGAGGGAGACGCTGCCGTGTCACAGGAGAGGCTGTCGATCCAACTCACAAACAAGGCACACACTAACGCGCTAGTGTACCCATACTCACAAACAAGGCACACACTAACACGTTAGTGTACCCATACTCACAAACAAGGCACACACTAACGCGCTAGTGTATCCATACTCACAAACAAAGCACACACTAACGCGTTAGTGTACCCATACTCACAAACAAGGCACACACTAACGCGCTAGTGTACCCATACTCACAAACAAGGCACACACTAACGCGTTAGTGTACCCATACTCACAAACAAGGCACACAATTACGCGCTAGTGTATCCATACTCACAAACAAAGCACACACTAATGCGCTAGTGTACCCATACTCACAAACAAAGCACACACTAACGCGTTAGTGTACCCATACTCACAATCAAGGCACACACTAACGGGCTAGTGTACCCATACTCACAAACAAAGCACACACTAACGCGTTAGTGTACCCATACTCACAAACAAGGCACACACTAACGCGCTAGTGTACCCATACTCAAACAAGGCACACACTAACGCGCTAGTGTACCCATACTCACAAACAAGGCACACACTAACGCGCTAGTGTACCCATACTCACAAACATAGCACACACTAACGCATTAGTGTACCCATACTCACAAACAAGGCACACACTAACGCGTTAGTGTACCCATACTCACAAACAAAGCACACACTAACGCGTTAGTGTACCCATACTCACAAACAAGGCACACACTAATGCGCTAGTATACCCATACTCACAAACAAAGCACACACTAATGCGCTAGTGTACCCATACTCACAAACAAAGCACACACTAACGCGCTAGTGTACCCATACTCACAAACAAAGCACACACTAACGCGCTAGTGTACCCATACTCACAAACAAGGCACACGCCATTATGCTGGCATACCCATATTCTCAAACAAGGCCCACGCTATTGTGTCAGGTGCCATTCTCACAAAGAAGGCACACACTATCATGCTAGCATCTAGGGCTGGGCGATAAATGTATTGCGATATTTTTAAGTGCAATATAAGTAACTGCCACTATGGAGCAGACAGGTGAGGCTGCTAATCACCTTTTCTATACCTGATGCCGCATGGAGCAAACATCAGAGATCATTTGAAATGTATCCAGGAAGAAAAGTGCGATTTGAAGTCTGCCAATTACCAGCGAGGTTGGACCGCTTCTTTCATCTTGGCGTAATTAGCTTACCTTACATCAATTCCCGTGTACTTTGCCTGACATACAATAAAGTCATTTATTCAGCTAGCTGACTAATCAAAACTAAGATGTGGCCTGTAATGATTTAGAAGAGATGATGAGAAGCAGGCAGACCTAACTAGACTATAGTGTTAGACCGCAAGAATGTCAATAATCTGACTAAATAGCAGACCTCTGAATTCACCTCTCATCGTTGCATTTTTACATATCATTAAAAAGATTTCTGAAAAATAAAATCATTTTAATCTTGTTCAAATAAATGATAAAAAATTTGCGGCAAAGATTTTCCTGAACATCCTTGCCAAGTCTTCGCTGCATTTGTCCTTTGCTTGCAATGCGAAAATAATTTCTCTCACATTCATGTTCGATATGCTTCACACAATGTTTTCCACATTGTGTATATTTTTAAACGCTTAAAAACCAGGGCCATCTTAACATGATTTTATTTTTAAGAAATCCTTTTGAATAATACGTTAAAGTTTCATGATGAGGCAGAATTCAGATTACTGACATTCTTTCAATCTAACGCGGCAGCCTGGTTAGGTCGGTCTGCTTCTCATTATCTCTACTTAATCATTATTGGCCAGATTTTGGTTCTGATTGGTCAGTTGGCTGAATAAATGTCTTGATCGCAAGTTAGGCAAAGTATATGGGAATTGATTTAAGGTAAGCTAATTATTCCAAGGCGATGGAGGCTGTCCAACCTCGCTGGTAATTAGCAGACTTCAAATTGCATTTTTCTTCCAGGAAGAATTTCAAATGGCCTCTGATTTTAGTTCAACACTCAATTAAAGGTATGTGGCATAGAAAAGGTAAAAATCAAGCTCATCCGCCCCATAGAGGCAGTTACTTTTACTGTTTACTGTTTACTTTTTACTGTGCTTAAAAATTATCGCAATACATTTAATTGCCCAGCCCAACTAGCACCTAAACTCACAAGAAAGACAGATGCTAACATACCATTACACCCCACACTCAAAAAAAGCACAGCCTAACGTGCTAGCACACCCATACTCAAACAGGGCACACGCTAACCTGTTAGCACACCCATACTCACCAAAAAGGCACAAGCTAACCTACAAGTTCACTCATCCTGACAAAAAACACGCTAACATGTCAGCGCACCCAACTCGCAAATAAGGCAAATGCTAACCAGCTAGCTCACTCATACTTGTAAAAAGGTGCACGCTAACGTGCTAGCACACCCATACTCAAAAGCAAGGCACACGCTAACGTGTCAGCACACCTATCCTGAAAAGCAAGGCGCACACTAACCTGCTAGCCCGCTCATACTCACAAAAAAGCTACAAGCTAATGTGCTAGCACATCCATATTCTCAAAAACAAGGCGCAAGCTAATGTTTTCGAGTATGGGTTCCCTAGCTCAAGGCACATGCAAACAGGTCAAATGCTACCATGCCAGCTCACTCATACAATCAGGTCAGATGTGAACACTCAAGGTCACACACATGGCACACACCAACGTGCAAGCGCACCAGAAATCACGTAAATGGGTACACATTAAGGTGCTGACGCATTTAAACTCTCATACGAGCCACTCGCTAATTCACCAATGCGCTCAAAAGCGCACAGACAAGGGCATGCCAACGCTCAAACTGACACGCACACTAGTGAGCCAACATGAAACCCATTCACTATAAGAGCGCGCTATCACACTAAAGCACACAAACACACACCTCCTTACATGAAAACACTGAAACTCGTCAGCATACTAACACACTCAGGGCTTTATTTACTGGGACCTTAAGCATGAGTCAAAACTTAAGCACACATAAATGGTTGGTGAAGAACAAACAACGCTGACCAACCACAGGTCACAATGAGTTTAGCACGTGTTAAAGGCCTCAGGGCTGAGCATTCACACCCAGGATGAGCCAGTTACATGGTAATTCGATGATGAAATTTCAATTATTTCAGTTTTGGCATGAAATATGAAATCATAAACTCCAGAAACTCTCTCACACACACTCAAACATGGGAACACACACAATGAAGATGGAGACATCACCCATCGTCTTCAGGTCAATTCCATGCAAAATGACACCTCAGGGGCAAATTTTTTTTTGTCATATATTTTGAATATTTCTTGTTTTGCAATAATTTACTACTATTAGTATCATAGACTGTATTAAAAATGGATGAAGCAACCACGACGTCACCCAGTGGTTTCAGCATACCATGTAGCATACCTTGAATTTGGCAATTTGAATTGCACCATTTTGTCATTTTGAAATCGGATGTGATTCCAATTGGACGAGAGCTTGAATTGAAGATCCGGGGAGGAGCGAGGGGTGGATCTGAGTGTGGATCTGACTGTATCAGACAAGGACCGAGGATAGCCACGCCCCTAAAGCATATTCTGGCTTTATCCTTTACTCTAGTCTATGTAGCACCATAATTTGCAAAAATCATCAAGATATATCAAAGGACACTTTAAAGTCGTGAAAGACACAATAAAGTAATGAGGAAAAACCATTATTTAAATAATAAATCAGGTGGAAAAGTAGGGTAATTTTCTCAGACTTCTTTAGTATTGAACTTCTTTCTGCACAGAAAACATGTTTTTTTTTGTCAGTTAAACACGCTTTCACTCCTTCCTCAGAATTATATGCCACAGAAAAGTCAACGAAGCCGTTTTCTCATTTAGTTCCACACACGTCAAGTCAGTTACCGAAGAATGTTATGTCAGTTTACTTTTTGACTCAGCCAACACAAAGACTTTCTTCATTCTGACTGCTAGAGAAGTGACTGTCAACCTTCTTCTGACAGAGACTAAGAAAGAATTCAGAGAAATCCTCATTTAAAAAAGCATGAAAAAATTGAGGTATTTTTTCGCGTTACGTCAGTTACATTGTAAAATGACAGACTGTGGGATAGTGCAATACGGAAAAAATCAAATCCATTATATGGGTTCTCCAGCACCAAAAAATGTTTGAATCCCTGTGATATTTTGTACTGATCCACCATGTAATTACAGAGTAACTGAAGTTAAAGTTGTTCTAAATGTTATGTCAGTTACCATGGAATTGACCTTTAAAGAACAATTTATCACTGCATTCAGACTCATCCTTCACGAGAACATGGACAAAATTTTGAAAATAGTAGGCGTACCAACAGCCAGATCATGACACATTAAGAAACGCGCGTTTCACAAGTGGGGTTACTCAGACGGGCCCCCATCTCCTTTTCAATATGAAAAGCACATGCACACTGGCAGTCATACTCTCCGCATCCCGTAGCATCGCCATTTTTAAACACGGTCATGAGGTGCAAGATCTCGTCCTAGTCAGAACATAAACCTCAGCTTAAAATGGCATTTCTTCTCCAACCTACCATCATTCAGAATGAACGCTTACTGCCCTCCAGCCATCACCAGCAATTTTGATAATATTCATTGAACTTTCAAGACCCCCAAAATATTCAGTTCAATGAATTTACAGACAGGAAACCTATCAAAAAAAATACACAGAGCTTCTAGTCTCAGGCACAAGGTAAAACTCAACATAAAGCCAATAAGTCCACCTGCCATAGCTTCACATGCCCCTAAAGTTGATCGTCGGCCCCCGCATTAAACTGTCCCGGTGACATTGACCTTTGATCTCATAACCTCTATAGCGAGTCATCATGTCGGACTTGGTGAAAATGCTTCCACTCCTTCAAAAGATGTAGCAAGAACAAGTGCAGGGATTTAATTTACCACTAGCAAAGTGAATTTTGTTTTCCTGATTTGTCCACATATATTAAGATGATTAATCACAGCTCAAGTATCAGGGAACATGCCCAAGGTAATTCTATTTCCATGCAAACAAAATATAGCACTTTTTTGTTCATTTCACACATTTTGTCAAAGGATCTGTAACGGCATTCCCTACCATTTAACTGTGAAAATGATGATTGCCAGAATATCTCTTAAATGGCAGGGTAGCGTTACGTCATAATTGACGGAAAATCTTGTAAAAATCTCGAGCGGCAATAGATGTCAATGCGCATGATGACCATGGGGAGGCTGATGAAGTGTTTGATGGGGATGCCATGACAATGCTAAATAGGAGTAAAAAGTCAACTGGTCAAAATATTTTTAAGACTCAAGACATAAAACTAAGTTATATTCAACTAGATAACTGTCGCCACAGGGACAGGGTCGTGCATCTCCCCAATCACAAAATTTCAGACAAAATGGCCGCCAAAATTGCCAAAAATCGTTCTTGAGCATCGTCAAATAAATATCTTTCCCTGTGCAAAATTAGAAAAAAATTAATGTAATAATTGCCACTTCCTGACGGCAGAGAACAGAAAATCTCTGCGGGCATGGCGGCGGCAGCCCAGGAACTAAACCATGGTATCTCCCGATTATTGTCGTCAGGGAGATACAATAAATGAGTAGCTAGTAGCTACACCAAAAAAAAAAAAAAAAAAAAGGGTTTCATTTCTGCTCATAAGGGGATTGACTGTGGGGGCCAGTAAAAGTCAAAGTAGGGTAATGCTGCTTTCCACTGAACTTGAAACAACTTCTCCTTGCTTTATTTGCGGGAGTTTGGCCACAAGATGATTAGATGATTTTTATTTTTACGCTTCAAAGATTTGCTGCCCTATTCCCACCAAGATCATATGCAATTTTATGGGAGAACAACTCTGTTGAGGATTGACGTGTGAATTCACACTCGAGACCGAGCATGCCAGGACCAGGAGGTAACTGGTCAAGGTGGGAATTCATTAAAACACAAGCGTCATCACAGAATGACCAAAACATAATGACACCTGCAAACGGATTACAGTATTTCAGCTGCTGGGTCACAGCGCACCCTCAGTTTCCCAAACTCGTGCAATGAATGACAATAAAATAGCTAAATAATCAGAAACGCTAGCCCCAGGCCAACTAAAGATGACAAGGGGCTTAGCTAGCCACAGGCTTATGTTACACCATGTGATGCTATCATACAATGAAATACATGGAAATTATTAAGTCACCACTATAATATAAGTATCTAAGTGTACACTCAAGTAGTGAGTTTACAATTATATCTTCAAAAGTGGTGGATGACAGTATAGGAAAGGGATTTTAATAAGATTTGGAATAGTGTTGAGAGCAGATTGCATACCTCTTCCCCAGAGTGACAGAGACAAGGAAGAGGTGATTGGCAGAGGGGGGGATATAAGAGGGGGGCAGTAACTCAGACAATGCAGGGGTCATGCTGCACTGTAAGAAGTGTATCAAAATAAAAGCCAATCTTTGTGTAATTTAGGGATGTCACGATACCAAAAATTCAGTAGTCGTTGCCAATACCAGTAAAATTACACGATTCTCGATGCCAATTCGATACCACAGTAAAAAAGTAAGGAGGGATTTTCAAAGATCCCATTTACTTAAACATGAACATCTTTCTTAGAAAATTTGCAAAATATTAAAATGTAATTTCTATGAGCAGACATACAGAACATAACAGAATACAGTACAATCACTTCAGAGAACGTAAGATGCACACCTTCCAGAGGGATCATTTGTCATGGCCACTTTAACCCTGTCTTCACCAGTTCAAGTTTTTTTTTGAAGAAACGTGTCATTTTGATGTACATATGCAAGAAGATAATATACAGCATCTAATTGCAACCACATCACGTACATGTAGGCTGACTTATCTATGTAGTAAATAAGCACAACTCGGGGAAACTCGTTGAACTAGTGCTGCACGATTAATCCAATTGCAATCGCAATTTCAAACTGTGCAATTGCATAACAGCGAAAAAGGCAGTGACTTAATGTAAATAAACGTGTGCGTGCCAGTGATCATTACTACCTCTCCTTTAATCGTATGGAGTCTGTTGTCGTCACGCCAACAAGCTATTCTGGGCTTCGTCCGAACTGTCAAAAAATTACGTCCTATACACTAATTCCAAACCGCTTTTCTTTAACCTATGCGGAAAATGTTTGTAGATTAAGGAAAGGCGCATCAGGGAATTCCCACCACTAATGAAGATGACTGCGCTAATTGGAAAATCTGAATGCACTTAAAGCAGGCAACGTGATCACGTCTGCTGCCCATCACATACGTTTCTTCAGGCGATTAGACGCATGAATGGTCGCCGCTATAAATACTGCTGCTGCGCTGAATTGTGGAATGGCGTGATCTCCTTTCTTTTCGAAAAGAATGCTTCGTCTACCCCATGTTAAAGGACTAAAATGAGGAAGCACTGAGACTCCTTTCCTCAACATTTAAAGAATTCGAAGGCACTTATCATGGTTCCCACGTAATATTTTCTGGATCTTTTTTTAAGGGGTTAGGAACATTCATTGGCAAAAAAAAACTAAACAGACGCAGCTCTGGCCTGTGACCACGTATGGTCACGTGACTACTTGCTTCAGTTCGCAGTGACCAACATGAACGCCGAAAAAAAGGTCTACTTTTTCGTGACGACCTTCTCAATGCAAGTATACTGCAACGCATACAGCCCACATTAGTTCCGGAATAGTCACAGCACCGAAACTTACCACGCCTCGGTACTTATGGTGCCTCAAAATAGGCATCGTCGGAGTTTTTTCATTTAAGAATCGAATGGTATCGCAAGTATCCATTCTTGTGACATCCCTAGTGTAATAATAAACATAGAAATGCAACCTGTTACACATGCATCTCATAAAGGCCAACAAATGACATGCCTAAAGTTGACCTTGGCCTATTTTTTTCAAAGTAACTGGCCTCAAAATATCACCATATCATCATTTTTCTTTATCCCAACTATTTCAGTTACAGGCTCCTAATTTTTACTGGACATGCATCTCATAAAGGCCTACAAATGACTAGCCAAAAGGTGACCTTGCCCTATTTCTTCAAGGTCACTGGCCCAAACATGTAACCAACTAGAGTGTTCAGGTGAACACATTTTAAAGCTATATGAATTCTAGTTCCTAAGAGTATTCTCATTATTTCCAAGACTAAAAAGTACAACAATAAGGCACTCCATTTAAAAGCTTTCTGAGAACTAACTCTAAGTGTTCTTTATTACTGGTCATTGGGTAACAGTGCCATTTCATCCTGATACAGGAAAAGTCACACTGTTTGATTCTCTGCGCAATCCAAACAGACCAGCACAGATACTTCCAGTACTGCAGTACATGTAACCCGACATGGACATCAGTGATATCATTTATCCCACTGTATCACAGCAGCCAGCCAATGATCTATTATGTGGAGCATATGCTGTTTCTTCAGCATCAGCATGTTTACATCCACAAACCAAAAATGTTTGAGATCAGTCAATATTTAGCCAAGTTATTGTCCAGAAAACCATCGACCAATGAGGACTCATCAACCTCATAAAATATGCGTGAATTCATGCAGATCACGTTGGTCATCAAATATATCCTTCGTCATCCCGGAATGCATCCACAAACCAAAAATTTCTGAAATCGGTCTATATTTAACAAAGTTATTGTCCGGAAACCATCGCCCAATGAGAATTTAGCAACCTAATTAAATATGCATAAATTCGCGCAGATCACGTTGGTCATCTAACACATTCTTCGTCAACCCGAAATGCATCCACACACCAAAAATTTTCGAAATTGGTTCATATGTAATGACGTCATAAGCACTTATGTGAAAGTGTGACTACCAAGTGAAAGTGTGACTACCTGACAGACAGACAGACAGACGCCGGACAAAGTGATCCCTATGCGCCGCTATGCTTCGAAGGCGACACAAAAATTGACATTTTGCTTTATCCCATGAACTATTTCAGTTACAGGCTACTAATTTTTAATGGACAGACACATATCTCATAATGGCCAACAAATGACATGCCTAAAAGGTAACCATGGCCTATTTTATTCAAGGTCACTGGCCTAAAAATATCACCAAAAACTTCGACAATTTGCTTTATCTTACCAACATTTTCAGTTACTGGCTTCCTAATTAGCTCCCGCCGCCCAAGTAGCACGGGTTCCATCCGTGCATGTGTCTGTCCGTGTGTGTGTCCGTCAACAAAAACTCCAACATTTTGTTTATCTTAATGGCGGGAGCTTCTGGGGCTGCAAATGCCCTACATTTAAACTGTGTCAAAGGGGTTATTTGATGCAGCTAGCACGCTATCTACCGAGCTAGCCAACCAAGCTATGTACAAGCAGTTTTAATTTGTGGCTGGGTAGCTTCCTTAGGCAATGTTGCTACCAGTAGCAATGACGTCATGCAGAACACTGCTCTATTTGGACAAATTTTTTGCAAAAGATGACATTTTGAAGTGGAGCGAGATGCAAATTTTGCATATACTCGCTGTTCGCACGCGGCATTCAGGTTTTGTTGCACCTATTGCATGATGCGCATTGCCCGAGCGCAAAAACTAGCATCTTTTTGTGTGTATTCGCGTCTTCGTATTGACTTTGAATGTAATCTGTCCAAGAGAAAAATTAGTTTTGCGTTCAGTGAAAATGCAGCATTGTGACTCTGGACATCTCTGCTGCCTCTAGCGGCAGGGGAATTGTTTCTTAGCGTGTCCTGATCATTTATTTACCATAAGCCCTCAAAGCTCAACACTGCTTCCATGGCTTCCAGGCCCAGGGACAACTGACACAGACTCGGCGCTAAAGACAGCCAAGTGGAGACAGAGAAAAGTCGAGGGACTCGGGCTTGCAGACATTATTAAACCCACATCTATCAACGTGCACCAGGCAAGTAATATATCTTACCACCAGGTGAGAATAGCTCAATGTCCAGTTGGCAAGTGAACTTTGTGTTAAACTGTGCACCCTCAGCAAATTAAAGCCAACAATCCCTCCACCCATCTCCAGTTTTCACCGGTCCTAGTCTGTGACATCATTCAGCAGCCACCTACCAATCCACACAATCCATACATCTCTACTGGAGAGAACGAGTGAGTGACAGGAGGAAACGACCAATGAGAAACCAAGGAGGAACAGAAGGGGAAAGTTACCGACCGGGAGCCCCTGCTATGACCTGCGGGGGGGTGCTGGGCACTGCTGGGGACGTGGCTGGTATGAGGGGGCGGGGCCTGGGTGGGCGGGGCACCCTCATCATCGCTGCCCCCGAAGCTGGTGATGAAGGTGATCTTCTCGTGACCCGGGGTGCGGGAACGGGAACGTGACTCTGAGCTCGACTCTGACTGGGGGCTGTGCGGTGGACAGGGGTGGGGGCACGGAGACGACAGGAAAGAGAAGATTAAACAAGATAATGACGACTTCTCACAAAAAGACATTATTGTAACCCCAGACAGTGTCTCCTGGGTTCTATGGATTTGCAGTGGTCGCATATTTGCGTTCTGGCCCAGAAATGAGAGTATTACAGGCTGGATTCTCAGTGAAGGCAGAGGTGTTCCTGTATGACCCTTAAGTACATTCAACAAAAATATAAACGCAACACTTTTGTTTTTGCTCCCATTTGTCATGAGATGGACTCAAAGATCTAAAATTCATTCCAGATACACAATATTACCATTTCTCTCAAACATGGTTCACAAATCTGTCTAAATCTGTGATAGTGAGCACTTTTGCTTTGCTGAGACAATCCATCCCACCTCACAGGTGTGCCACAACAAGATGCTCATCAGACACCATGATTAGTGCACAGGCGGACCTTAGACTGTCCACAATAAAAGGCCACCCTGAAATGTGCCGTTTTTGCTTTATTGGGGGTCTGGGGACTCAGAACCAGTCAGTATCTGGTGTGACCACCATTTGCCTCATGCAGTGCAACACATCTTCTTCGCATAGAGTTTATCAGATTGTCAATTGTGGCCTGTGGAATGTTGGTCCACTCCTCTTCAATGGCTGTGCGAAGTTGCTGGATATTAGTGGGAACTGGTAAGCGCTGTCGTATACGCCGGTCAAGCACATCCCAAACATGCTCAATGGGTGACATGTCCGGTGAGTATGCTGGCCATGCAAGAACTGGGACATTTTCAGCTTCCAAGAATTGTGTAAAGATCCTTGCAACATGGGGCCGTGCATTATCTTGCTAAAACATGAGGTGATGTTCATGGATGTATGGCACAACAATGGGCCTCAGGATCTCATCACGGTATCTCTGTGCATTCAAAATGCCATCAATAAAATGCACCTGTGTTCTTCATCCATGACAGATGCCTGCCCATACCATAACCCCACCACCACCATGGGCCACTCGATCCACAACATTGACATCAGCAAAGCGCTCACCCACACGACGCCACACACGCTGTCTGCCATCTGCCCTGAACAATGTAAACCGAGATTCATCCGTGAAGAGAACACCTCTCCAACGTGCCAGACGCCATCGAATGTGAGCATTTGCCCGATCAAATCTGTTACGGTGACGATCTGGAGTCAGGTTAAGACCCCGATGAGGACGACGAGCATGCAGTTGAGCTTCCCTGAGACGGTTTCTGACAGGTTGTGCAGAAATTCTTTGGTTATGCAAACCAATTGTTTCAGCAGCTGTCTGAGTAGCTGGTCTCAGACGATCTTGGAGGTGAACCTGCTGGATGTGGAGATCCTGGGCTGGTGTGGTTACACGTGGTCTGCGGTTGTGAGGCCGGTTGGATGTACTGCCATATTCTCTGAAACGCCTTTGGAGACGGCTTATGGTAGAGAAATGAACATTCAATGCCCAAGCAACAGATCTGGTTGACATTCCTGCTGTCAGCATGCCAATTGCACGCTCCCTCAATGCTTGCGCCATCTGTGGCATTTTGCAGTGAGACAAAACTGCACATTTCAGAGTGGCCTTTTATTGTGGGCAGTATAAGGTACACCTGCGCACTAATCATGGTGTCTGATGAGCATCTTGATGTGGCACACCTGTGAGGTGGGATGGATTGTCTCAGCAAAGCAAAAGTGCTCACTATCACACATTTAGACAGATTTGTGACCAATGTTTGAGAGAAATGGTAATATTGTGTATCTGGAATGAATTTTAGATCTTTGAGTCCATCTCATGACAAATGGGAGCAAAAACAAAAGTGTTGCGTTTATATTTTTGTTGAGTGTATGTCACTACACAGGCTGTAGACTCACCGCTTGTAAGGGTCGTAAGTCGGGCTGTCCCTCCGAGCATAGCTGGGAATGAAGGGGGAAGAGAGAGGAGTGTTAAAATGCTGGAACAGAACAAGCCAAGTCCCGTACCTGTGCGCACAATACACACAAATACGCAAACACACACTGACACAAACTCTCTCTCAAACTCGCAAATTAAAGCACACACAACTTCCAGCTCATGCACATGCTCTCGCATTCAAATTCTCACTTACACACGCACGCACACCCACACTCTCCCGCGCATGCACACACACACAAACACACACGGCGGTTACCTGGGGGGGCTGATTTGTCTTCCTTTCAGTCTCTTCTCCCTAAACTCCCTCCTTTGCCTGCGAGATCGACGGCCCTGAGAAGCACACACACAGAGGAATGTACACACCCTGAGACAGACGCACACACACATTCTTCTCGGGTACTTGGCTTTGACATAAACATACTCTCACCTTTATGGCTATGTCAAAGCCAAGTACCCGATAAGAATGTGTGTGTGTTAGAGTGTGTTTTAGTCTGCACGAAAGCCATAAAGGTGAGAGTATGTTTTTAACGCACACTTACACACATATCAGGTACTTGGCTTTGACATAAACATACTCAAGGTGAGAGTATGTTTTTCACGCACACTTACACACAGACACACACACACACACTCACCGAGTACATGGCTTTCTCAGCTTCAAGGGCCTTGGCGTGTTTTATGGCCTCCACTTCCTCTTTGTCCTTCCTTAGCATCCTGTACCACAACACAGAATTACACGCACGCACGCACGCACACACAATCGTTCTCTCAAGGCTGCAGTAGAACTTCCCAATTACAGTGAGACCAGACATTCAATTTGAGAAATATTAATATCTAACATCTGTAAGATTTTCATTCAGCATTGTATTGAGTTATTAACTTCATTATCATAACCCTTAAACTAAACCCATGTGACCTCGGGGGTTAACTGTTGCCACACCTTCAACTATACTGAAAGACTTCATTTATGGTTGCCCACTTTACATGATGATTATTTGACAAAGATTCAGAACTGCCATTTAGAGCAGTACATTTCAAAAGCCAAATTACTTGTCACATGCCTGACTTCCTAGTTCGCAGCAATTTCTGTTCGCCCATAATATTTTCATGGACAACTGGCAAACAGTTAAATTTCAGGGTGAACAAAAACAGGAAACACAGAATGATGAAAACGAACTAGTAGCTAAGATTTTCAGACTTGAGCACTGAACAGGCTGTCGGAGGAGCTGACCTGACAAAGTCTCCCTCTGCCATCCCATATGAAGTGGCCATTTTGTTCACATCCTGTACCTGCTCCTGGTTAAGCTCGTCCACGTCCACCTCTACGTCTACAGAACAAACGCACACCCTCCATTGAAGTACAGGGGTTACGGACATTGTGCTAAGCTATAAATACACAAGCATGCACCCAGTCTGACACCAACACAGAAGCTATGATCAGCGCCTTTAGCCAGCTGACCAAGTGCTTCCCTTATAATGCAGTGAAAGCCACTTCTGCCAGCTATGTAGCTTGTCACACAGTGATGGTCTTTAGCCAGGTGGCCAACTTCTTAACTCATAGTGCTGCGACAGTCACGCAAGCCAACTATCCAGCTTGTGGCACAATGACGGTCTTTAGCCAGGTGGCTAACTACTTATAGTGCTGAGAGAGCCACTTTATAGCGGTTTAGCTTTCCGTGCAATGACAGTCTTTAGTAAGCTGGCTAATAACATACAGTTGCTCGCAATGCTACAGCATTACTTTACCCAATTGACTAACTGTTTAGCTAGTAGCGCTGTTACATGCAATGGTGTCAGTCAGCTGGCCAATAGCAGTAGATCCCATGTAACCAAGGACAGCTAAATTAAACCAATGGGCACACCAATATCGGGGATTCCTTCGTCCTCCTCCGATTCGCTATTCTCAGAGTCCTCTTCCTCCTCTTTTTCTGAGCCCCGGTCCCCCTCAGTCACCGTGCTGTCCTCATACGTGTAGCCAATCGATGCCTTCTTCTCTGCTAGCCTGCAGGAGGTTGTAGAAGATAATAATTAATCTCATTCATTACTTGCCCACTCTTCAAGCAGCGGAGGCCAACTGAAAACATTTCTCCTCAGGAGCACCTTGGTAAAAATGCCAGGTGCAAGTAGATGGATTTAGAAACGAAGAGAGGTATTTGGTGTGACTATGCTTTCCCAAGAAATTTGCGACACTGTGCAGTAGTTTTATAAGATGATTGACTTTTTGCTTGTCCCAAACAGAAAGGAAAACTTGCCACCTTTTTTCTTTAGACCGTAAATATCTGTATTAACAATTTTTAATGGAAAACAAACATTAATGAAACTTTTCTTTAAATTAGCATTTGGAATTTCAAATTTACTTTTCTTCAGGAACTCTAATATGGAATCAAAAAGTAAACCTCTAATACGGATTTAAATTTAAATAAATTAAAAAAAAAAGCACAGGGTGCCTAAGATTTTTGCACAGTACTGTAGATAAGGCAGCTATTGTTCAATGTTATTATGCGCAATTGCGCATGCAGCAGACCTATGCTGAGCAAGCTACCCACAGGAAGTGTGGTAGTCTCAGAAGCGCAAGGAAATTTCCGTGAAAAAGCTAAATCTGGATTTTATTTGTGTATTGACGATTGCTCGAATTCCCCATTCATGTTTTGATTCAAATCAATGAAGCAGCCCAACTGAAATCAAACTGCACCAACAATACTAGACCAGAATCTTTAAAAACAAACAATAAATAAATCACATTGCACCAACAACACTAAAACCCTTAAAATCTATGGACCCATACAGTAAGGCTCAAAAGTTTGCATACATTTTTTAAAGAAAACATGAATGGCAAAGCAAAACACATTCATTTCTTATTGGATATTCATATGGGTCATTCAGCATCAACTTAGCAAAGGTGGGTGCTTGGCAATCTCAGAATCTGTTGAAATTTTGTAGGAATGATCTTTGGCATTTGAAACTGACATCTGCAAATGTTTTTTGGCTGAAATTCCAACATTTCCATAATTTCTTTTCCCATTAGAAATTTTTTTCAAAATCACTCGCGAGTTGGAAATCGAACGAGATGCCACTTTCAGATGTCCATATATGTCCTAGACTCTTCAGATTTTTAGATGTTCAGAAGTTTCTGGTGAATAAAGAGAATGTAGCAAATGCTGGCTAACAAGTTCAGTTTCTTTTATTAAGACTTCTAAAATTAAGGATTTGTTCAAGAATCGCAAATGAAGTGGATTGTCAAAAAATGAGGAAAAATATCATACGTAGGATCTATTTGATCAATTTTGTTGTGATAAGAATATCGGAATGGCTTTAACAATGCTTAGAAAGCTTTCATATATTAGTAGAAATGGGAGTTCTGGCCAATCAAAGTTGACACAGGCAAAAATAACTAATTCCCAAACGGCCAGATGGACATCTTGAATCATGGGTAGGTTGATGAAATTTGGATAGATAGAGATGGAAGTATCATCTACTTGTGCACAGAGTTTCAGCATCCTTCCACGTTGTCTTCATGCTAAAATATTTAATCTATTTAACCAAAAAAAATATCTCATTAATTGACAACAAAGCAACTTGAGGCCTTCTTTATTGAGAAATATTTTAAAATCACACAAAGGTATTTATTAACTCATGTATACAATAAGCTCAGAACAGATAAAGAGGCAAGTCAATTTGTTACCTGACAGGAATTTTTCATAAGACTCATGAACGACTTAAGTCGTTGCAGGATCCAATGTGTACTGCCGACCTGTGCAAGTTGTTCTGGGTGGTTCGATGCAGCACAGGACATGAACAACTGGAACCCAACGAATGTCCTCAGGATCAGGCCGCTTGAATGATGGAGATGGACCACTGGGATGCATGAACTTCATTTTTATGTCTTCATGCTCCTGTTCAGTTTCAGATGCCAACCCTGGCCACCATTTCCCATCGTAATTGCAGGCGACGTACTAGCCTGGATGCACCTTTGGAGCTGTGACTTGGTTTGTTCCAGCTTGTTCCGTGTATAGCCCACCGTTTTGGATCTTTCCAGTTTAGCTGCTTTCAGTGGAGAGCACTGGACACTGACGACGGATCGGTTCCGACGGTCCAAATAAAATGAACCAGTTCAATCAAGTAAGCCGGATCGAACTGGTTAAATCGGCCCAAGCTTAGTTTGCAACCCATTTTTTCCACCAAAATCATGAAAATAAACAGAAATACGATGTAATTCTAAATGCTGTAAGTTTCATTTCTGAGTTGAGCCACATTCGTCCTCTTTATGAAGCTAAAATCTTGAATTATAAAGCATCAAATTGGGTAACCCATAAGTAGCCAAATTTGGCTTGTGTGCAAAGGGGTTAATAAGGCCTGTGGCCTTGTCTCAGATATTGTAGATGAGTAAATTTAGAGGCATAACAGTGAGCTGTTTTGTGGCACTGCTCTCCACTTGACTACTTCACGCAAACAGAACAAGGTGGCAGTGCAGCCATGGCGAGTGAAACACAATGCATGGAGCACCAAGATCTGATCCTGGCTTTTATATGCTTTCCCAAACAATGCAAGGGTCAGCAGAACAAGCCCAGGCATGAATCCAAGCAAAACGACATACAGTGCCATGAAAAAGTATTTGCCCCCTTCCTAATTTCTTACTTTTTCGCATATTTTTCACACTTCAATGTGATAGATCAAAACAAATTTTAATATCAAAAAAAGATAATGAGAAAATTCAAAATGCAGTTTTTAAACGATGATTTCATTTATTAAGGGGAAAAGTTCCAAGGCGAAAACCACTGCTGAGCAAAAAGACACGAAGGCTCATCTAAGATTTGCCAAAATACATCTTGATGATCCCTAAGACTTTTGGGAAAATATTCTGTGGGCTGACGAGACATAAGTAGAACTTTTTGGAAGGTGTGCGTCCCATTACATAGAACTAAACACAGCATTTCATAAGAAGAACATCATACCAAAAGTCAAACATGGTGGTGGAGGTGTGATGTTTGGGGCTGCTTTGCTGCTTCAGGACCTGGACGACTTGTCATAATTGATGGAACTATGAATTCTGCTCTCTGCTGGAAAATCCTGAAGGAGAATGTCCAACCCTCAGATTGCGATCTTGAGCTCAAGAGCACTTTTGCAAGAGCATTTTGGAGTAGCCTTTTCAAAGTCCGGGCTTAAATCCTATTTCGATGCAGTGGCATGACCTTAAACAGGCCATTCATGCTCAAAACCCCTCTAATGTGGCTGAATTAAAATAATTCTGCAAGGAAGAGTGGGCTAAAATTCTTCCACAGTGATGTGAAAGACTCATTGCCAGTTATTGCACACGTTTGATTGCAGCTGATGTCACCGAGGATGGCACAACCAGTTATTAGGATTTACGGGACAAATTACTACTTCACATAGGGCCAGGTAGGTTGGGATAGCTTTTTCCCCTTAATTAAATGAACTCATCATTTAAAAACTGCATTTTGTGTTTACTCGGGTTGTCTTGGTCTAATATTAAAATTTGTTTGAGGATCTGAAATATTTAAGCTTAAGCAATATGCCAAAAAAAAAAAAAAAATCAGGAAGGGGCAAATACTTGTTCACAGCACTGTACATGTGGCAAGCAAGTTGCGGCAAGTTGGCTGGCATCAGCCTGACCCGGCCGACAACAGCCTGACCCATGTTCATACCAATTATGTTAAAATTAATTTATGTATGTATTAAACAGCACTGATCCGAACAGTGTAATCCATGCATACATTAATCACATTGATTAATTAAGTAATTAAGAACCAGTTTTTCTAAGGTTCAGACAGCCCAGATTGTTGAACCCCCTGGATTGGGCAGAAATCTTTTTGCGAGACGGTTATGGTACCCAAACTTCAAAACCAAAACCGTTCCATGGTTGACTTCTTATAACCAAAGTTACAGCGCCCCCTATTTTGGTCCCCCTGGGGCAGTAACAAAAAAGTTACAAGTTCCCACCCCTCTAATTCATAACTTTGAGGGTGTTCCAGTTCTTAGTTTCTGGATATGGAGACTTCATGGAGGGTACAATACAATAATACTGTTACTTTACTGGGACAACTTCAAAGTTGGCCAATAGGGGGCACTCAAAGCGCTCCGGGCTGAAAATGGCTTAAATTAAGCCTCCCATTATTTTGAAACTTTGAGGGTATCCCACAAATTTTATTGCAGGTACTGTTCATTTGGGAGGTGTCTGATATGCACTAGACATATTGATGTATTAGACATATATTTTTCCTCATTTTTTGAAAATCCGCTTCCTTTTGAGATTTTGAACAAATTCTGAATTTGAGAGGTCTTAAGCAAAAAATTGCAGCTGGATTGCCTGAATTGGCTGAATTCTCTCAGAAACTTCTGAAAATCTCCTGAAAATTTGAAGACTCTAGGACATATACTTCAAGGAGATATGGACATCTGAAAGTGACATCACCTTCAATTTCCAACTTGAGTGGTTTACTGAAATTTCAGTAGGGTGAAAAATTATGAAAATGTTGGAATTTCCGAAAAAAAAATTGGCAGATGTCGGTTTTAGATGCCAAAGATCATTCCTACAAAGTTTGAAGAGATTCTGAGGTGGTCAAGCAACTGACCACCCCAAATCTCGCTGTGTTGACACTGATTGACTCATACGCAACTGTAGGTCATGCAAAATGGCACAATAAAAAAACACTGCAATAAGGAAATGGAAAAAATAAAATGAGCCCTGACCAAAAATGTGCATACCCTTAGTTCTTACTCCTGTGCATTGCCCCCATTAGCATCAATAACAGCGTGCAGTCTTTGTGATAGTTGTCAACGAGGCCCCGAATTCACTCAGGTGGGATAGCTTCCCATTCTTCATTGCAAAATGACTCCGGCTCCTGCCAATTCTTTGTTCGTCTTGCATGAACTGCACCTTTGAGATCTCTCCACAGTGACTCGATGATATTGAGGTCAGGAGACAGATGGCCAGACCCATCACCTTTCTGGGGTGTTAGCTTGGCCTTGTGCCTTGGATCACTGTCATGCTGGAAAGTCCAAGTGCGTTCTATAAGCCACTTTCATGCAGAAGTATGCAAATTGTCTGCCAGTATTTTCTGATAGCATGCTCCATTCATCTTGCCATCAATTTTCATGAGATTCCTTTAGAGCTCACACAACCCCAAAGAGCCACATTACAGCAGGGTCATTCCATGCCAACTGTCCAAATGGCTCTCACTTGACCATCTCAAATATGGCTGAAAAAATTCCAGTGGGGGCATTCACCTCCTAATCGAAGAAATCCTAAATTTTAGCTCTCAACTCCTAATAGTTTTGTCATAAAAAAATATTTTTTCAACAAAGTTACAGCTGTTTTTGAACAGTTATTACAGAGGAGCCACATTCACACGCCTACATCTAGAAAAGATTCAGCCAAATCCTTCAAATTTTCAGGGGTGAAAATCTGTAATTACAGGTGCTGGTCAACGAATTAGAATAATTTGAAATAGTGCAATCGTTACATTTTTTTGATGCATTTTTTGTGCAGAAAGCAAATCAGGTGTTCACCGCGCCTGTCCTACTTGTTAGAGTAATCACAGAACTCGCTACCTGTAAAAAATTTGCTCAGCTGAGCTTTCCAAAAGGCCCATTTAGGCCATTTAACTGTGACACTGTCGTTTCATTGAATTAGAATAATTCAGAAGTCATTTCATTGAATTATAATAAGTGCTTGAATTTTGTGTTCACTGTGTAGAATAAAGTCAGGGTTGAGTAGAATTTCTAAGTTGTAAAATCAATCATGGGTAAGCAGCGCGACCTCCCAACCGGAATAGTGGCTCAAATTCAACCCTTCGCCATCAAGGCTTGACCCAAAATAAAATTGCTGAGCAGCTCGGCATCAGCCAGTCTTCCGTCTACAAAGCTCTCAAGAAAGACTAAAACTTCTGCTTGCGACAACAAGCAGCTGAGAAAGATCGCAGTCAGGAACCGGTGCAAGTCCACTTCCGAGCTCAGCGACTTGTGGAACGAACAGACCAGCACTAACGTCTCGAGATCAACCACTTACCGTCGTCTGCGCGAACTCTGCTTCAAATCTCGCGTTGCAGCAGTAAAACCAATGCTGAACAAGAAACAAATGGAGAAACAGCTGAAGTGGGCCAAAGAACACGGCGAGTGGACTGCTGAAGACCGACAGAAAGTGGCCTTCAGTGACGAATTACGCTTTTGCATCACCTTCGGTGACCAAGGTCCTCGTGTCTGGCGTTGTGGTGGCGAAACTTACTACCACAAGGCCGTGAAAAGATAAGTCAAGTTTCCCCAGAGCGTTATGGTCTGGGTATGCATGTCCGCTCGGGGTGTAGGGAAACTCTGCTTCCTCAAGAAGACTGTCAATGCTGCTGTATACCAACATGTTCTGGAAACGTTCCTGATTCCGACTGTTGAGGAACAGTTCGGCGAAGAAGACCTCATATTTCAACAGAATCTTGCACCGGCTCATGCGGCAAAGTCGACCAAAGATTGGTTCGCCGAAAAACACCTTGAAGTTTTGGTATGGCCGGCCAACTAGCCTGACCTCAATGTCATTGAAAACCTTTGGGCCATCGTCAAGCGGAAAATTCGCGACAGAAGCCTGACTACGCTGGACCAACTGAAGCAGAACATCGCCACAGCCTGGGAAGCAGTGAGTGCGGAAACTTGCGACAAGCTGGTCAAATCGATGCCGTGGAGACTTCAGGCAGTCATACAAGCCAAGGGGGCAGCCACAAAATACTGAGAAAGTTATGATTCTAATTATAATAAAAATTATTCTAATACAGTGAAACGGTTTCTCCATTTTTCTAATTCATTAAAACAACAGTGTCACAGTTAAATGGCCTAAATCGGCCTTTTGGAAAGCTCAGCTGAGCAAATTTTTTACAGGTAGCGAGTTCTGTGATTACTCAAACAAGTAGGACAGACGCGGTGAACACCTGATTTGCTTTCTGCACAAAAAATGCATAAAAAAATTTTACGATTGCACTATTTCAAATTATTCTAATTCGTTGACCAGCACCTGTATAACTTGAGGAATATGGACTTATAAAGGTGTCCCTTCAGTTTAGCATATATTTTTGGGAGCTTAAAATTGCTTAAAAAGTTTACTTTGTGCTCTGCGGTATTGGCGGGGGACAATACCTAAACACCGCAAATGGGTTCAAGTGTAAGTTAACATTTATGAAATACAGCATTTTGAGTTTGAGAGCCTATGAATATTCATAGCCGTGCACAAGGCCAAATATGTAATGCACAAAATTTATCCACAGATGAAGACTGATAGCCCCTCCCCAGGAGCTCTCCACATCTCCACATTCCAAACAAACGAGGTGGAAAAAATCTAAAATTGGTTTTCATGCAAAGAAACTACTCAGTCATGTTTTTGCTCCAGCTGTCTGTGAGCAACACTAATCAGGTGGGTGTGGGAGCAGGTGCGAATACAATCACTGTATTCCAACTTTAGAATCAGGCCTACAGGGTTAGCCTACAACTTTTAAATGACATTAAATGACGACATATGAATGAGAGTCTCACTATTTGTCTCCCAACAAAACTTTCCTTTATGACAGTCAGCAATACTTAAATTAGTCTTTAAAATAAAAATTGAACAGTATCTCAGTAATCATCTGGAAACCCTTCATCAACGCCAACGTCAACGCTAACGCTGATGGGAACCTAGCCATAAACAATACGTCCCCCCTCTGAAATCGCATTTGCTTCTGTTTTAGATTAGGTTCATTACAACAATTAGTCTGTTTCTGGCTTCCATCTTTTTTCTTTAAACCATTTCTAATCCCTGGAGGCAACTCACTTTTTCTTCTCATCCTCATTTGGTCTCTGCAGGCCACCGTAGAGCTCGTCCACATATATCTGGTACAGGCACTGATCTTCCGAGACTGCAAAGGAACAAAGCTTTCTGAGAAAAGAGTGGCTGTGCAACAGAGATGCACAGATGGGTGTGCTGCCATACAGGACCGACTTTACAGACCCAATATGACCTCAATGACAGTGAACAAAGACACAGCATCATTATGCATGTTGTCTTTCAAAGGTATAAACAAGGAAACAATGCAATTTCCCACTGATCCAGACCAAGTCACATCTCAGGATCAAGGTCTCCTAATGCGAGTCGGTTCTGCATTGACAATCAAGTTCTCTTCCAATTCAACTCACATCTTAAAGCATTTCTGCCCTTTATATCTTCATATTTCAAAGAATTGCCATAAATTAGTTCTTTTTGAAATACAGACATTTTATTGTACATTTATTTTGCAACATGCTGAAAAATTACAGCCCTTTTTAGTCACGATAACATACTTAGCTCAGGGCAATTCCATGGCAAATATGGTCTCTTCCTCAGTTCATATCGTGCAGACAAACTGCAGGAGGAAGTGCGTCTGTGTACGCGGGAATTTTGAAGCTTACCTGTGACCGGACCCATTTCTGTTCATTCTGCCGACAACTTACAGACTAAGCACTTAACACGATCTCGGGAACTGTAGCCTTGTATTATCGCCGAACTGCTGGATTTGCCGCGACAGACAGAGGTATATTGGTTTTAAAATAAATACATGCAACTCTTTAGTATTGCCTGCTACATGCTACGCTGTAATTTGGCATCTTTCCCAAAATTTTCTGACTCAATTTTTGTCTCAATTGGACATTCCATCTGTCCTTCAGACTCCCAGTCTCAGTCAGTCATTGTTTTTTTACACCATATACCTGCTATAAGCCCCTTCGTAATTACACTCTGCGCATGCACGATTTCCCTGTGTTGACCTTTCATGAAACGTCATTTGTACATAAACGCGAATCAAACGGCTTTTTCAGCTATCGATTATAACGGTAAGCCCACGCTGAACAACAACATCAAGGTTGAAAATTACGCTGCACGTGGGCTTAGCTCCTTCCTAGATTATCATTAGCGAGAATTTGTTCGGAATTTAATTCTGGTAAAGTATAATGTACGGTTTTCAAGAATTAAGTGGATTATATGGATAAATTTTGATGCTTGCATCTTAACCGGTGGAGTGGCGTAACTGTCCTTAATGAGGGCCATCTTATATTTTTTATTACACCTTTTGCTGTTCATTACAAGAAGCGTGAAGGTATAGTAATTTAAGCAAGGAGACAATTAAGTTGAAAGCATTTTCATTAAGTCAGTTTGCATTACGACGTATTCCTTAACACAACAAGCATAGATTTGTAGGCGAACATTAAGATCAAGTTGTATTTGTTTGCTACTGGAACAGTGAACTGAGTTAGTTAAGCGGGTTAATTTGAAACAGTATTAACAGGTGCATTTCCATTACATCACAAGCAGTCCTACTGCAGCTTTCAGGTTTAATGCAAACTTTGCCCGCCGGTGTCTCCCAAAAAAGCGAGAACCATAGCTGATGCTCTTGCTACCGAAGCTAGCCTGGCTAGCCTAATCCATAAGAAGGAAAGGAAAAAATAAATAAATAAATAAATTATATACATCTCCAACAAACCCAATAAAATGTGTCATTTTTGCTCATCTCGTTAATTAGCGGAATGTGATTACACCATGGCTATTAAACTTCACACTGCAGATCATTCATTGGGCATGTTTGGCATTTTTAACACAATTTAATTGTTTAAGTGCTGGCGCATTAAAACCGAAAGCAGAATGGCCGAGTTGAGTGAATGCAGCTATGAAATTTGTAAATTGCGATTTGAGACATCATATGTGAAGTCGTTTTATCCAATTTATTTCTTCAGTAATTTCTTTGATTAGTTATTTTGTTATTTAGAATAGGCAATATACTTAACATCGTTCCAATCAAGTGAACTTCTCCTGGTTTATTCTTTATTGGAGTTCCAAAGGAAAAACAAGGCATCCCCTTATGGTAGTCTGCTGGAATGGACTGTAACGTCAGCGGTTTTCTTTAAACACAAACTAAAAGCCCAACAGATTAAATCAATTAATAGCAACAAGGAAAATGAAAATAACTAATTGCACCAAATTATTTATTGAATGTTATTTCCACTTTGTGTCTACTTGAGAGAATAGAATCCAATCAGAATCCATAGCATAGCTCGGGTCAGCTGTATGTACACATGACCTTTGATGCCGTGACGTCACGCAGCTCCTGTGAGGAATTACGAAAGGGCTTATTCTGAACTCCTTCGATTTTCAAAAATAGTATGGTAACGTTTTGTTTTACATGTAATAGAGTGCAAACATTATCATACTTTTTTGTATGACCCAGCACTCAGCCGAGATCATCTGGCACATTCGCTATGGGAAAGCTGTATGCAGTTTGTCAGCTTATAACACCCATGGACTGTACAAGCTCATTTCTACCAAATTTTGATATATATTTTTCTATCCACCTATCGCTGTTATAATTTGTGCAGAATTTCTGCTGAATCCCTCTTGCTTAACCCTTCATTTGACGGTGGATATTTCCACCAATCAAATAAGTTTCCAGATGGGTTTTCATGAAGGAGTATAGAATGCAGACCAACTTGGGGGAAAGCAGCCACATGATCTATGACATTGTTACACGATTAGGTAAGACTCATCAAGGCAGTGGACTTTCGGCCCATGAGGTTCAAAAAGATCAAATTCTTGTAGACAGTGCAAATTCCGATCAAACTGGATGGTGGTTAAGAGGCCTTTACGAGCAAACAACATTGACCGCGCATTATTAACACCAGGCAACTCTGTCTTTAAAAGTAAATTAGAAATGTTCCAAAATTTTCTGAAAATGTTATGCTTAAATGAGACCTAATGCATCAAATAGAGCCAGGGTTTCCCACACATTGACCATTGTGTGGCGGGCCGCCACAGAACGAAGTCAGACCGTCACAAATTGATTCCCGTTAATTCTGAGGAAATGCACAATCGCCTGTTGATAATGTATGCGCATGTAAAAAAAAAAAAACCAAAGAAAGTACTGGAAGACGCAACAAAAATGAACATCATCACCCCCCTGGTCTGCCACCACACTTTGCATCCTGGTCTGTGGGAAACACAGAGCACAAAATTCCCTTCGTTTTGGTACCAAAAGCATCACTGTAACCAACGTATTAAGGATTTGACAGCCATTTTTGTACTAGGAAATGGACACCTTTATTTGTATTGTCCTTACATTAGGCGGAAACAAAAGCTGTGATCAAAGGCTGTTCTTGAACCTTAGGTGCCTGCATTTTGTAAAATGTTAATTTTGGAGTGGAACATTTCCTGTTAGTGCGCTAATCGATGGGATCTTGGACTAATGAATTGTTTTTCCCAGATTCCCTATTTTTTTTGGGCTGGGCCAAGCAGCAGCCAGGCTCCTATAAAATGTGAATGTCGCTGAGTATGACTGACTGACTGGTTGCCTGAGTGATCAAGTTCAACAATTGGCTGGCCGGCAGGGAATAAGTTCAGCCATTGGTTGGCCGGCGAGGAAGAACTTCAACGATTGGCCTGCTGGCTGGCCGGGCGTTGACTTCACTCGTACTTACTGGTCTGTTTATTTGCATTATAAATACATGGGTCTCAGAATTTCTGCTTGGAGACACTGCAACAGAAAATGAATACTTTGCCGTTGTTGTATCTTGGATTTGAGAAGAACTTCTTTACCAGAAGCCAACACAAGAATGGAACATTACATTATTTAGTCACGCTATCTGAATGAGGGTGGTGGATATCTCCTGGTGCCTTGACAACTGAACAGTTCTAAAATGCCATGATGTGAACTGATTGATTCAAAGCAATGCCAAATTCAGCATGCGGAGTGGGTCCATAAAATCGACAAATAATGGCGATATCAAGCTAATTTGTGAAATAAAAAGCTGTGCTCAAGTGACTTCAGACATGTATAATGATACCATACCCATTATATTTGTCATTCCAGTGATCAGATTAGGCAGATCCGCATTGCAAAATGAAAATCAAATTTCAGCAGTTTTGACAAAATGCTAATCATCACAACAATCCCATAGCAAAAAATGCAATTCAAAAAATCCTAATGATATTTCATTGATCCCGACTCACTGGCCTGTGAACTTCCAAGCTCCCGAGCCAGAGAGCAACAGGAAGGTTTTTCCGACTTCCGAAAATGACGTTTATTTGGATACCAACCAATCAGCTTCTGGAGAGCACATCATGCGCATACATGCGCTCGGGAGGCTTTCTGGTATCGTCATAATGGGTGCATCTCAAAGCGTAGGCTGCATTTTTAGAGATCGTCATTTACTTCCACCTACCAGACTAACATTTAGGGTTAGGGATAAGATTAAATTTGGAGTTAAGGTTAGGTTTGTGGGCTAGGTTTCAGGTAGGGGGCTAGAGTTAAGGTTAGGGTTAGGGAAACCTGAAACAACTTGCTTAAACCAAAGCAGTTTAACAGAGATGAAATGACTTCATGTCAGTTTGGTGGATGGAATTAAGTGACGACCCCTAAAAATGCAGCCTTCGAAGGATGCAGCCTAGGCTTTAGGATGCACACAATGTCTTGACTGCAGTGTGAGCCATAGCGTATTAAACTAAGTTACTCTGTAGATATAGCCACCTAGTTCGCTAGTAAGCTAACCAACGTTAATTACAGAAAATATGATGATCATTTACAATGGTTAAGGCGATATGATTTATTTCTTGCCCCAACTTGACTAACTTTGCCAGCTGTCATAGGCATGTACTTATCTGAGGTTTCGGAGCAGTTTTGTCCGACCGAACTGAACTTTTAAATTTTTGGGACGCTAGCTAATGTGGTAGTTAGTGCAAAAGCAATCGCTTAGGTACAGCTTGCTGGCTAGTGAACCTCCGGTAACTATCATGCCTATTGGAGAAGTTTTTACATCTCTGATGAGTCGCTTTCAACGCCATCGCACGCTGAGGATCTCCTTCAACATTGACGACCCGCTTATTTTACCTAAAGAGCAAACAGACAGTTCGGGTCTGAGACGTGTCATTTCATGGCTAGTTTTAGCTGCATTATCTTGTTATGCGTGCAATCCCGTATAATGTTACTCTACAGATTATAAAGCAACCCATCTTCCTACCAAGCTGATGCTAGTTAAGGGGAAGCTTTGTCATCATTGCTATACTAAAGCGATGTGATTTTGTTTTTGCCTTTCTGGAAAAAAATTTACATGTCTGACCTCCAGTTTTTTCGCCATTAACTCTGAATAGTCTTGACTGGATGTGCGCTTTACATTTTTACACACCCAATTGTTCCTCCGGCCCAACATCATGGTCAGCCAGTCAAAATAATCAAAACTTCTCTCATTGCCATGTGGGTTTAAGGAATCACAAGTTTGCGGCCTCAGCCGAAACATGCAGAATTATCTGTAATCATTCAAATACATGATGTTGTGATGTCAAAACATGACTGAGTTGGTGAGTGCCTTGTATGATGGGTATGAATCATTTCCATCTCTGATTAGGTGCTAAACATCATATGCTACAGTAAAGTATAGGCAAGACCACTGTACTTCAGGTTACAAGTAGTTTACAAAAATTTCACAGGGAAGCTGAAGTGTGCTGTATTAAATGAAGATATGGTAGTTCAGGGTAAAATTGGTGCCTTTTGGAAATAATTTGTTTTGCTTTCAGAGTGGAATTGTTTTTCTCTTTGTAATCTGTCATCAGGAAAGAATAAAAAAAGCCCTTTCTTCATTTAAAATCTAATTTACTGTTTAATCTTTGCTAATCATTATTCAAATGTGCTGAACAATTGCTAATCAATTGATATAATGATTAGCAAGAAATGCTAATCAATTTTATTCCTTAATCTGATCACTGCATTCAAAGAGGAAAAAGGTGTTCATTTCCAGTGGGAAAACTGGTGTCATTCGCAACTTTTCAAGCCACAATGACAAACCGGTTGCTCCGACCACTGGATGGCTCAGGCTCCAGGAAAGGCAACAAAATGTCATCAGTTTTTTCGTTAAACATGATACTTAATGTCTATTTACCAAAATTAGTTGTCCATAGGCATAGTTTAGAATTGCGGCAGGTTGAATGTGACCAAAAATTTCGAACACCACTGGAAAGCCCAACCACAGCGCAGAATAGAAACAAGAGCCATCTGGCAATGGCGGATCCCCCCGGCTGTAGGTTGTGTAACCTACAGGTTGTGTGGACAGACGGATGGACCGAAACCCCCCAAAAGGCACAACTAGACCATAAGGAGAAGCTCCATACCAAATTTGGTATTTGTACGTCGTATAGTTTTCGAGTTCTGGTCTGGAAAACGATTTTATTACAGATGGACGGACAGATGGATGGACGGACACACTGATCGCTATATCCCCCCGCATTATATGCCAGGAGGATAAAAATTAAGAGCAAGGTTATTAAGGGTACTTCTATGATGCTTATCTGTGAACAACATCCAATCTGTGCGAAAGCAATGCCAATTTAATTTGGGGAATACCTGACGCAGTCAAGAAGTCTCCAGGCAGTGACACTCTACAAAATTGCAGCCGCTGATCATCAGGCTCAGCATACCTACAATAAATGAGTGCACTACAGTCTGCTATCAAAAAAATCTGTTATGGGTTTTTCGCCAAGCTCTTTAAAGACAGAGTCGCCGGCGTGAGGTAACGAGATCATATTAAAGCCAGCTCGCCAGCGTCAATGCTTTCTACATACCAAGACAAGTGAAGACATTACCACAGTTGGCTACCGTTTACGAGCTAGTAATTTTAATCTACCCCTATAACGTGATGTTGAAATTTACATACCACTTGCAGCGGTGAAAAAGTTTCTTGAATTCTTTCCATTATTTGAAGCTTATGGAAAGAATAGCTATCTAACCATTTATTTAGCCATGTCACTCTAGCCAGCTAGTTACATATTCAAACGTTAACTCATTTTTGTGAATGTTGGTAATTTCACGTGTCAAAAGAGGTTAGTGATGCTCCCAGTGAAGTCCAGAATGATCTCAGTAGCATTAACTAGCAAGCTACTATCCAACTAGCGTGGTTACAGAATTTTGCAGGGAATTAAGCGATTCATTTTATGCATTGTTCTAGACGACTAATGGCTACCTTGTCTATTCTCTATAATCAACGGTATGTAGCTAGTGCTCATGTAAAGCCATTGTAACAAAGGTTAGATTTTTTTATCAAGAGACTTTCTGCAAGCAATCTGCTATTGGAGTAATGCAGTCAGTTTGCATTCGTGTTGGTTCTTAGCTAGCGAGTCTGTAATGTGAACGGCATACTTTTCTGCCCCGAGAGGCTAGCAGACTGGTCGGTACATTGTCAAGTATTAATTTTAAACTAAGCTCAGTTTTTTTTTTTTTTTTTTTTGGTCGGGACTTTGACAAAAACACCTAGTGGTACAACGGAAAACAGCCCCCAGGCCTTTATAGAGAACCCAGATAGTGGTGCAAAGGAAAATTCTTATGACTTAAATGATGAAAAAAAGAAAGGCTGTTTCACTACACACTGCTTCCGTGGATATATCAAAGTCTCCAGTCGAGTACAACTTCATTAAATGCACTGTATGTATACGTCTGTGTGTGTCTGCATGCGTGAAAAAGACCAACTCACTGCTGGCAAAGTCGTTCTGCACCAGGCCTCTGTAGCGCTCGTAATTACACTTCCGCTCCTCCGATTCCTGCTCAGGGGACCTACAGAGATACACAAGTAAGGCCCGCGTTTGAACACCCTCGGCCTGACTTATGAAGCGTCCCAGAACAATTACACAATAACCAAAGTAGAATTCCACAGAACATATATTTACAAATACAAAAATGCCCAAAGTCCCACAAAAATTTTGGAAAATTCAAATTTTTTTCACTAATCTAGAGCCCCGCATAAATAAGATCGTTCCCCCAGGTATAAACCCCCTATCTCAAATGCTTCATCAAAATCAGTCCACGACAAAGTTTTTTTTCAAAAACGCCAAAAATGCCATTTTTCCCCCAAAATATGGTCCGATCTGAAGAAGTCTTTCCTGGCCTGGATTCCCTACATTACCGCAAATGTTTTAGCATGGGTAACTAGTTTATTGATGCTGACTTTAGAGGTGCACACACGGACAGACGGACAATGAACTGATAATACCCTTCGGCCTGAAGTCGAAGCCGAGGGTAAAAAAAACCCGTCAGCTACACAAAAACCCTTGTCATTCGCACTAAAGCCCTATCAGCTATGCCAAAACCCCCATCAGCAACACAAAAATACCTGCCAGCTACACAAACACACTCGACAAGCTACACTCAACAGCAACACAATAGCCTCGTCAGCTACAACAAAGGCTTTCAGCGGCACCAAAACCCTTGTCAGTTCCACTAAAACCATCAGCCGCACAAAGACATCCCCCCCCCCCCAATCAGCTACACTAAAACCCCCATCAGCTATGCTAAAATCCCCATCAGCTACACTTGAACCCCCGTGAGCTACAAAAAAATCCCTGAGTTAAACAAAAACCCCTGTCAGCTACAAAAAAAAAAAAAACCCATCAACCACACAAAGACACCAATGACCTACACAACACCCCCCGCCCCCATCAGCTTCGCAAAACCCCCGACAGCAACACAAAAACCCCATCAGAAACACTAAAAGCCCCTTAAGGCAAACATAAAACCCTTGAGTTACACTTATACACTGAAACCCCCGCCGGCTGCGCAAAAAACCCTGTTAGCTACACAAACTCCCTGACAGCAGCAAAACTCTAACACAAAGCTACATGAACCCCCTTGTAAGTAACACAAACACCTCCATTAGTACAAACAAGTGAAACGCAGAATAAGGTGATGAACCAAGTTGTTGGCTTTCAGAAAATGCTTTGTTCTTTAACTCAAAGGTTGCACACAGATAAATTTTACTCCACCCCCCAGTGCCATCCAAACCTTTCCCCCCCAGACCCTGGTATCTGTTGCACTCCACTGCAGTGGGACCTCATCAATCTCACCCAGCCCAAGATGAGCTGCATCAGGCGTCAGGGGAAAGGCTTGGATGCCGACACTCAAACCAAAGATCCTGGACGGTAATTCAGGCATAGCTTTGGACTACTCTTTCAGTGAGCCAAAGCTCGTTTCTCTGAACTTATTCAGAGCCAAAAGACCAAACTAAGATTTGCTTGAAAATAAACTTGTAGTTTCATGGAATTAAGAAGTGTAGGTGACCCCTGGCATTTTTTGATGACCTGGGCTGTAACGGGGCGCTTTTATGAGGCTGACGGAGTACTCACACTGTGCTCAGGAGGGTTGGCGTGTAGCTAGGGATGTAGTCAAGGTGCGCCCTGACGTCAAACCTGTCAATCATGTTGCCGGTGTCTCCTTGCCATGGCATCCTGACAAAAACAAAATCCATTTAGACAATTAATTTTTGTTTGATGTTAAAAGAATAGACAATGGAATTTCACAATACAGTTTGGAAGATAGATCATGTCATAAACTAATGATTCATGCGAATGTTGGAACATATAGAGCTCATACAACTAAGCTATCCATCTCCGAAAGTCGGTCTTGAAGCAGAATTCCCCATTCATCGACAATTTCATGAATGCCGCCATTGAAAATATTTCAACCAATCAGAGAAATCCTAGCGAAGACGCTCTAATGTCACATGGGCGCAGCACGTAGAAGCTTTACATGGTGAGTGAGACTGCACAAACATTGGGATTGTGGTTAGATTACTCACTAAACATTTGGTTTTATTGATTTCCACTGAGTGCTATACTTGCAGTCCTAATGAGCGCAAATACCGCAGTACTTCGAATCACTCTCGGAATTTCTATCAAACAAAAAATAGTCAGATAGATGTCCAATAACAAACCAGTGATTTTTTTTCCCCTTTTAAAAAAAAATAGGCATTTCTTCAACGAGAGTTTCCTCGTGAACAAGTTTCCCCACTTGGCAGCGGTCACAATAAGACACCTGTTATCAAGGTTCCTGGCACTTGTGATAATAAACTATCATCCTCGATCGTACTGCTAGAGAAAATAAGCCCAATCTGACAGAACGTGATTGGTCATCATAATAATACCATACCTAAGGGGTATTAAATTAGACTGCATGTGTGTCAATGTTTCCAAACAGTCCTAATGGAAAAATATCAATCGCTTAGGGGTGCGTTTCCCGAAATCACAGATGTTAACTTGCATCGTACGAACCATTGACAATGAATTGACAAGCTGTGTAAGCTGCTTACTTAGTTAGCAACTATGCTTTTGGTAAACGCAATGGTCGGTAATGGACAGAAATGGCACTACAAGCTAATTCTTCTCTAGTTATTGGTCAGGAAAAGCCGGAAATCAAAATGCCGAATGATTATTACTGATATTTACCGAAATATTAACCACAGCATATTTGTTTACATGGGTTCCAGCGGCCAGCTCTGCACACATCGGCTGATCTGGAACCAGCAAAGTAGGACCTCTGGTTTATATATCTCGTTGCCTTCTGAGCAGAATAGTTGAGATTCAGCCTGGCGCCCATGTGACGTAATGCATCGCCCTTCCAGGAGGCTGCATGGCAGCTCAGTAGTGGCCTTAGGACTGCCACACAAAAATGCTCACTTTTCCAATCTTGGTCTAGTATGCCTGAAAATTTTCTTATGGTTTCTCAATATTACAAGCCATCAAACTATGCATGCATGTACATTCCATTGTCTATTCCTTTAAATGAAGTTAAGCTCTGAGTCACAGACTTCCATTGATATGATCTTTCAGTGTGTGTGGGTCAATGACAAATAAGCCTTTTAAAAATGTTTTTTTTAATAATAAATCTTCAAAAATGTACAGAATACATTTATTTGAAGTTGGAAGAGTGTGTTTAAACAATTCTTACTGGTTGCACAACATTTACAGGGTTTTAGTACAGTTTTAGACTGTTTTTTCAATTTCACCAGCCAAAAATGTCAGGTGGCGCAACCAAAAGTTTCTCTGGGGGGGGACTCTGGGGGGGGACTCTGGGGGGGCTCCCCCCCCCCCAAGTGATTTTTCTGATAAGTATACTTGAGTGTGTCAATTCTGCCTAAAACATTACGATTTTGTAATTGAGCTGGGTATTAAAAGTAACCTATGGATTCTTCATTGTAGGGGGCAGGTATTCTGGTGTTCCAAACAATTTAAGAACAATTGAACTATGAAACTTTGTTCATTTGAATGGTTTTCAATATAAAATTATGCCCCCACATTAATATTATATAAATTCATATCTTAAATTACATATTTAACACATTTCACATAGTGTTAACTTGCATGGACGGTTGCGCCACCTGACATTGAGGATTTTAGATGGCAACATAAAATACATATCATTTTTATGACAAAATGGATATATTTTCAAATTAAACAGGTTTCATAGAATAAAATGATGATTATTTTGAATCATTTAAAATTATTTTAAACCAAAGTAGTGTACTCGGATAATGTCACGTCCTTGACCAGTGTGTGTCTACATGTGAGTTTTGAGGAAGGCAAAACTCACATGTTAATTGGGCTCTCAGCAGCCAGAGCCACAGCGGAGTCCAGGTGGATTTTATATGCACGGCCATGCACCTGCAGGAACTGGGCGGGGTCCTTTTTCTGCAGAGAGTTGATAACATAGCTGCTAGGTCTAGCCACTCACAGTCCTGTTAGAAAAACCTGTGGAGCCCTGAACTCCACCCCACCCCCCCCCCCATACCATCCTAAAAATTAGCATGATAGAATACACTCAATATTCTGCACAAGAAAGAACAGGAGACAGGAAAATGGACAGTGGTCAAAAGAGGGAGACAGTAAATAAAAGGTGAAAGGAGCTTTGTGACTAGGCAGGGGGACTTTCTGTGGCCAGGGTATTGCGTGTAAATGCATCAGAGCCCTTAATAGAGAGTTTGGCCAACTAATTTAGGTGCCATTGTGGACCCATACGTTGTATGGAGTTAAATGTTAAGTCAATGCGCGGATGCTTCATGCTCTTCGAGACACATTTTACATTCCCAAGCCTTGGACCAGTCACTTGCAGATTTTGTCCCTATTGTATACATGTACTTGCACAGAGTATAATTTCACTGGCCCATTATTTTCAGGTTATTCTTCATATGTTTCACTACATACATGCCTAACTGAATGTGTACTCTATACAGGTCTGCCTGAATAGGCGGTAGCTACCTAGCTTGCCACGTAACAACCGGCATACTTTATCCAGCATTAAATTAGACGATATTCCTAGAGCTTGATCACCAATGTAGCCGAGAGTGGAAGCTAGTACACCAGCCAACATAACTTCTATTTTCAATCTGTTTTAACAGCATATAGCCAACAAAGTTAGCTACGCATTTGCTCTCAGATTTTCTTTGTGACGGTTGACCGGATAACTCTGGCTTGCTAATTTGCATGTTTGATCCGTGGATTATTGTACACGGAGCTTCTAACAATCTCACATCCACCTCCGCAAAGTTAATGCAGTGAGAAAGAAAGGCCTTTATTCACTCTTTGCTCTGCTTGTAATTGGCTAGACAAATTACACCATCAATGTTAGCATATTGGCTTTTTGAGTTTGTTGAATATCCTGAGATGGCTGGCTAGCAAGCTACATTTGCAATCACTAAAGGCGAAAACCCTCAGGTAGTTTTTTCTCCATTCCTCTTTGAAGGATTGACAACCCATACTGCCCTCTTTGCGCAACCAAAGAACGGGCCCACAGTCATGTTCTTATCTTTTAATTTTTTTTAGTTTTTCTAAACAGAAGACAGCCATATATACACCATTGCTAGCACCCTTTGCTAGTTAACATTGTTGTAAAATCAAGCCGTGATTGATAGGGAACTAATGAGGTGTCTGTCTTGTCCCTTAGTCTCATCACAAATTTGTGACTCTGTAATTGCCTAATCTGAAACAGCGACTATCGCGCCAGACAAAAATATTGGGCAGTCAGAACCCTTCATTCCAAGCAATCACAATAAATGTAGTCTTTCTGGCACTGATCAGTCATAGATGTTGACCTTGCGCAACAGGGCTAAAGTATCTGTGGATATAAGAATGGTCCAAGATGGCACCTGTTGTCACGCGATTCCTAAAAACTGAAATGGAGTAAGCCAAACTCTGGCTATTGAGGGCTTTGGAAGGCATCTGTGCAGTGAATTGTGGGTACGCAGCTGTGCTCACTATTTTCTCGTAGTATTCCCGGCGGCGCTCGCCGCGGCGCTTGTAGTCCACCATCATGCCACGGAGCTTGCGCTCGTGCTTGCGGGCTTCCTGCCACATGACGGCGCCACTGGGGGTGGGGGCGCGGCGGGGCACGGCTGCTGCTGTCTGTGTGTGGGGGGGGGGGAGCGGGGCAGGACATTGCATAATCAAGTACTTAAGTGATGACATCACAGCTACCTTAGCTTCTGGTGTCAGAAGTAGAATTTATAATGGGGTTTGGACACTTTCCCGCATTACTCAAACTCGTATTAATTTTATGAGCTGCCTCACTCTGAGATTAGCCTACGGGTATACAGACTACAAAGCATCACATCAAATTTGTAGTTTATTGCCAAAAATTATATGCTTTTGCACTTGTAGTCCAGTTCGTAGTACACTTCAACAAACTTCATATCTACTACACAAGTGGGCAAGTACCCCGTGATTTGTTCCCAGCAAATTACCGTTAAATTTAATTACCATTGTCAATGTCCGTGCAACCGTGACAACATTGTGGGTCACAATTAGATAGCTACATGCTTAGAAATTAATGGATCACAATGAATAGTTATTTCTCCATTTAACTAGCTAGCTAGCATTTAGCCATGCTAGTGAACCGCCAAGCAAGCCAGCTTATTACATCTTGTGCACATGGCTAAATCAAGAGAAATAGTTAGTTTGTCACTTACTGTCATTCAGCAAGCGAGCATGCATTGAAATTCATTGACTATAAATGACTAAGCTCGCAAAATAGCTAGCTAGTTTGCTAGCCTAGCTGGCAAGCTAGTTAAGTCAATAAAAATGGTGAATAGCTATTATTTGGCTACTTAGCTAGTGTTGAGCATTTTGTGAGCTGGTATTTACATGTGACATTAGTCAGCTACCGAAGTCAGTAAACCAGCTCGCAGGCAAAGTCAGCCAGCTAACAGTCAGTTCGCTTGCTTGGCTACCCTCACACGGTGAATATTAACTGCTAACAACAGTGAATTGCCATTATTTCGGAACTGAACTAGCATTAGATGAGCAAGCAGACCTGAATTAGCCACATAGTTCAGACAGTTTTGCTCAGACAGAGTTTTTAAGCAAAAAACCGTTGTCCAAAGAAGCTTGGCTATGAAAGTAAAGGAAGGAACCTAGGAAGTAAACATAACTAAGTAGAACTCAAAGTGGCTGACTAATTCACAATTTCACCAGGCAAAGCAAACAAATAGCTATGGCACACTACAATTCATAACGCATTTTCAACACGTTCTGCCCGGGAATGAGGAGGATCATGGGACATAGATTTTAGACTACAAATAGGATTAGCAACTTGGTGAAAAATTAAAATGATTTAAATTATAGCTGACCCTGGTCAAGAAAAATGACATTTGTTGTTACTGCGAAATATGACACAAAATCTCGAAATCCATGGAGGCTTGAAAACAATGGACAGTGCTTCAAAAGTGAACTTGGAAAAAAAGTCTATGGGTAAAATGGATGGGAAATCTTACTTCCCACACCAGTGTGACGTCATCTCTTTACTACTCTACATCAATTCCCCAGACATAACACAGCCCCAAATTCAATTTTCAATATTTTGTAAATCATCCTACAGGCTGCGTCATAAAGCAGTCATTGAAAAACTGCCCCCGCTTTACAGCCACTATGAGCTTTTTTCCCCCAACTGCTTCCAACAAAGCTGAAATGTTATCTTGCAAATACCCTCCGTTCCTTTTGAAACACCTATGTATTTTAGCCAGTGGGGGGGAAACGACACCCTTACAAAAATGTAATTTCAAACCACCACCTCACCAGAATAAATACGAATACCATTAGCCACTATTCCATTGCATCTGTGACCATTAATACCATCCCAATAATCAAAGACTTTACCACTCTGATGACCAACACCATCACAATAGCTTCATTTCTCAGACCACTAATACCATCACAACCCAAACTTTCATCACTCTGACAAGCAATACCATCATCATAACCAAACTCCCTCATCTCATCTCTCTCTGGCCACGAATACCATCACCTCAACCCAAACCTTCATCTCTCTGACAACCAATACCATCAACATAACCAAAAAACCTTCATCTCATCTCTCTCTGACCACTAATACAATCAGCATAACACAAACCTTCATCTCTCTGATGGCCAACACCATCACCGCACGACCCAAACCTTCACCTCATCTCCCTCTGACCACTAATTCCATCACCACAACCCAAACGTTCACCTCTCCAACCACTAATACCATCATCATAACCAAACACCTTCATCTCATCTCTCTCTGACCACTAATACCATCACCACATCCCAAACCTTCATCTCTCCAACCAAGAATACCATCACCATAACCCAAACCTTCATCTCTCCGACCACTAATACCATCACCTTAAAGGTAGCCAATCTTTTCCATTTTTTTGATATAATAGAAATCACCAAAACAAATGGGAATAAATAAATGTTTTCTCCAGAGAACGCTTGCAAACCCCTGAATACTGAATGTGAAAACAGTTTTTGCGACCTGCAAAAACTCCCTGCGTCATTTTTTGAGATACCTCATTAGAATTCATGAGTATGCAAAAATGATGTTACGCAAAAGCTGATGTGCGCGGTGGACACAAAAATGAAGAGAAGTTAGCCAACAGCAACATGTCGCGGCTAAAGAAATATCAAACTGATTCGGCCCGTAAAAGAGCAAGAAAAGGCCAGGAAGATTATTGATTGAAGACCAGTATAAATATAAAAGGCCAACGTGATTGCTGGCAAACTTTTTAAGCCAGGTTTGGAGACATTTCTGATGATTGTGGCCAAACTTTTGCTGGATACGCAAGTAAACTTGATGCCTGGTGCAAAATGCCGGATTTCCCCGTTTCCTAGCACTTTCAGATCATTAATGTGCTTGAAAGCGTCCCATATTTTGGAACTAGATGCATTTATAGTAAAGAATTTCTAATAGATAAAAGCAATTGATTAACTAGCAGTCAAATCTAACTGATCTGACGTTTTTATGCAAATCGCTCGTGCATAGAGTCGTAGGCATGTTGAAATGGCCAAAGTCCAGCAGTCACAATGGCTGGCCGAAACAGTCGAGTAATTGCTTTCCTTCAGAGTTTATCCTTGCTTGGGGCCGAGGACGACATTAAAACAAACAAAAATCTTTTTATTGGAACAGCCTGGCAAATTATGCGATAAAAGGGTAGACATTAAGGAAACGAAGTGGGTACCTTTAACGCAAACATTCATCTCTTTGGTCATTAATACCATCCCCATAATCCAAGACGATCACTCAGATCACCAATACCATCACTATAACCCAAATCTTCATCTTTCTGACCACTGAAACCATCACCATAACCCAAACCATCATCTCTCTGACCACTAATACAATCACCATAGCCCAAACCTTGATCTCTCTCTGACCACTAATACAATTACCATAATGCAAGACTTTATCAGTGACTTCTAATACCATTACAACAACCCAAACCTTCATCATTGACCATTAATACAAACACTTAAGCCAAACCTCCATCTGTCTGACCAATAAAACCATGTCCATCACCATAATCTAACAATCCTGTCGCACTTGTCTGCAGTGTAGAGTCAGCATCTAACATTAAGTGAGGAATTATCTCCAAGCGGTGCAATTAAGTCGGGCATTGAAAATACGAACAACCTTACTGCCCTTATAAAACATTCACTCAAACCATTTCAGACGCAATGAGGATTTCATAGGCCAGAGACGAACGTTTGACAACAGGCTTGTTGTTCAAGGCTAGGGTATAAAGCTACGTAAGATGGTGAGGTACATAGGTTTGAGTTCCAATCACAGGGTGGCACGAATTGCAGAATAATTGGTCATTCAACTACCAAGCTACAGGCTTGCGAAATGTTGTCCCGAGTTCTCGGCTCTCCAGAATCCTCCTCGAAACTAGCTGTACTGCTTTCGGTTAAACAAGCCTACGACAGACCCATTCCATTCAAAAGACAGAATAAAAACCAGACGAAGTCGGACAATTATACAACAACTGATTCGACCACAGCAACGAACTGGTTGAAGAGCCAATACTTTTGACTTTGAAATGACCGAGAAACGGATTCCGCCGCTGACAATCGCTCAGCAGCACAGCCCCAGGTCAATCACGTCCAAGACCTGAATCGCCGCGGTAAACTACGTTGTATCCGGGATGCGCCTATTTTTCCAAACCAAATTATGGTACCGCTTCCGCTCTAAGCCACTCTTCAGCCAATTAGACTGTACGTAATTGGAATTTTTTCCTTGCTTGGTTATGAAAAACAATCTGACGTCCGAGATAAATTAACTGAAAGAGCTGCGATTGTTAGCCGAATCACTACAATAGCGGTGATGATTATGGGGCTAATATGATATAATCCAGCTGGCCAACACTTGCTTCCAAGAGAGCAGGTAAACTGACGGGCCTAACTAACTTACCTGTGAAATCATTAGCAAGCTAGCTATAACTCAAGGCTGTCATACAGACCATTACTTGGTTGCGCAGTTGACGCATTGTACATTTTCATAGTAGCCAACTACTGACCTTGCATTTTTACCAAAACAAATATTTACAGAATTCACAGAACAACATCGAGTGCAATTAGAATTAGCATAACGCATCTTCGACCAGCCTCCAAGCTAGCTAGCTAACTGACAAGCAACAGCTGGCCTGGTACGAAACCTGGTACGCTGACTTGGCGAACGTGCATTGATCAGGGGAGCTGGCGGAGCGCTAACCCACGAACAACCAACATTCCCAGCCAACTTCATGGCGAGCGCGATCAGTCAGCGAGCCTAACTTGCGGAAAGTTGACCAAATAACCACTTGCCACGCGAAACCGGCTCTATAATATTTATTACTTTTCAACGGACTAATTGAGCCTTTAGGATTAACTGATTAACTAGCTGTCCATGCAACGTAATGAATAGTGCAAAAACTCAGTGGCACTCAGACAGCGCAAGCCAACTGACGGCTATGTTACTGGCTAATTGTGCCTGGTAACTCAGTAGCTAGCATGCAGTTCGACCAGAACTAAACGAACGCAGCTTATTAAAAAGCCCAGAAATGTTTCACTTTGGATCACGTCAACAAATTGGGTAGACTAAGCTCATATACTACAAATCGATAAAATCTTTGCACACACGCTACATTATTTACCTTATACACTCAAATAGAAAAAAAAAATACTTCTTATGTCAAGGCTGAAAGCTCAGCGGAACTTCTGCATCGGCCATAACAATGACATCAATCGCAGTCCCATGATTCAGTAGAACATGGCGGTCAGCCCCCTTCTTCTTCTTCTTCAATGGGGTTTACTAAGGTATTAACCGACTTACATGTGCATTACCGCCACCGACTGGACTGGAGTGTGAGACAGTAGATAAGCAGGCGAAAGAAAGAAAGAAAAAACTAAGTCCTCTCCATTAGCCTTGTATCCTTCAGAAATGCTATAAGAGGACTAATCACCATTGACCCTGCCCCAAGTAGGTTCCCTATGTTCAAGTTAATGTTTACTTTCTCTGCTGCTGTTCTCAGTGCCATCCTTTCCTCCTCAAATGCCCTACATTCAAACAGAACATGTTGGACAGATTCTGTCATCCCACAGTGACCACATTTCCCATGGGGGCAGTCAGCTCCCTCTCCTTCTTCTTCTTATTTCGTTTCATTGGTACCAATATTTATTGGTGTGTTACCGCCAACTGCAGGTATACATTAGCTGTGTTCGAAATCGTCATCTCATTCACTCACTCCCACACCCTACATCGTGTATATGATATAGTGCACTACATAGGGGATGACCAAAGGAGATTTCGGACACTACACAAGAACATGGTTGGGTCAGCAAATGCGCTGGATATTCCTGTGATGTGAGCGGACATGTAAACCATGATGCCGAGCATCATGTAAACCAGTGGTTCTCAAACTCGGTCCGGGCGCCACAATGTGTATGCCGGTTTTTGTTCCAAACATAATTGCAATTCTAGAATTTTAAAAAGCTGTTACTCTGTCTTAATTAGCTGCATTCCATGTTTAGAGTAGTTATTTACCATCTTATGTCATATTTGGATGGACATATCCATTCAGAAGAATGAAGCCATGAAGAATGAAAACCCTTGAACATATTGTGCTTAATTTTCAATATTGTTAGGATTTTCAGGTTTTAAAACATTTAAAACAATGAAATTAGACTCTGAGAAAATCAGTAAGGTCCAAATTAGGATTCTGAACATAGGTGTTTTTCCCAAGTAACCTGCCTGAACCAAATTAAATCAACACAAAACACAACATGTGTGACTCCATTTTTTGCAATGTAATTTGTTGGGTTTTACCTTCATGTGTCAAGAGTTTCACCAATGAGGAACCTTTTGGTTATTTATGTTGATTAAATGTTTGATTAATTGTTTCCCTTTGCTGATATTTAAACTATATCTCAATGTGGATATTCGCATACATGCACCTAATTAAAACAAATCAACAGCTTTTCAAAATTCTGATTGCAATTGTGGTTGGAAAAAAACCCAGCATACACAGTGGGGCGCCAGGACCGAGTTTGAGAACCACTGATGTAAACAAACCGGACACGAAACAAATTTTTTGCACGACAGATTACATTCAAAGTCAATGCAAATACACGCGAAAGGTGTTCTTTGCGAAAGCAACTTTACTGTTGGACCCCGTGATGGTTTTCTGGAATGTGCTTTACATGCAGCTATAATAGATGCTCTGGCTCTTTATGCTGGCTGTATACCGGTAACTTAGTTAGCTAGCTACTTAACAGGCTTGGTAACATATCAAGGACAATAATTCGCCAGTTAGCTAATTATTAGTCTTTGCATTGACTTTGAATGTAATCTGTCGTGCAAAAAATTTGTTTCGCGTCCAGTGTAAAAGCAGCTTTACGGCAGCCCACCTGTCTCGAATATCATTCATATTGTCTTACTCCTAGCTAAATATCACATCCACTGTAATAAATCGAAAGGTAATTTCGATTCGAAACTTCATTTGCATGCTTTATTAATGAATTTAAAGCATACTATGCTGCTTTACTTAAAATAAAAGATTGGAATTCTGCCAAGACAATTACTCAGAAAATTTCCTGATCATTATTATTTTAATCCTTTTCACTAGCATGGTTAACTCCTTTTTGGGTGTTTTTTTTTCCATTTATGTACAGTTTTGCATTGGTTTTTTAACCCTTCTTATTTTCATTTGTTTATCTTTTGTTTCATTTATCACTGTTTCAATCTTGTACTGGTTATTCCATAGGTTTTTTTTTTTTTTGTTAACGAAGAAATTATATGTATATATATATATATATATATATATATATATATATACACACAGCGCCCTCCCTAATTATTCACACCCCTGGTTAAGATGAGTTAAAAGCCTTAAAATAAATTCAATTTTTATTGCAGAAGGATACTCTCACACTGAAAATTGTAGAAAAATGTAACCTTCAACTCAAGTGAATTTTAAGGGGAAAAAAAAATCCCTGACTAAGAAATAATTATATTTCATAAAATCACCTGTTCCACAATTATTGAGGTATTTCTGTCATTTCTACAGTAGTTTACAAAGTTGATCAGAGTATCTAGGAACAATTAATTAGTAATTCATCACTTCCTGTTTCCCTGGGGTATAAATATGACGTGACATAGAGGCCATTTCTTTTATCCACTCTTCAACATGCGAAAGACAAAGGAACACACGATTTAAGTAAGGCAGATGTGTGTCAACCTTCACAAGTCAGGTAATGGCTACAAGAAAATAGCCACTCGCCTGCACCTGCCCATATCTACTGTCAGAGGAATTATTAAGAAGTTCAAAACAACTGGAACAGTGGTAAACAAGCCTGGACGAGGACAGAAGGTTATTTTGCCACCACACACAGTGAGGAGGATGTTAAGAGAAATAAAAAGTTCTCCAAAACTCACTGTTAAAGAATTGCAACAAATGGTAGCATCTTGAGGTCACAAAGTCTCCAAAACAACCATCCGGTGCTATCTACATGCCAACAAGCTGTTTGGGAGGCATACACGGAAAAAACCTTTTCTCGCTCACAGTCATAAACCCAAACGTCTGGAGTTTGCTAAGCGTTACTAGGACTTCAACTGGGACCGTGTGCTTTGGTCAGATGAGACCAAGATGGAGCTTTTTGGCAACAAACACTCTAAGTGGGTCTGGCAGAACACAAAAGATGAGTATGCAGAAAAGCACGTCATGCCCACTGTGAAGTATGGCAGAGGATTGGTGATGCTGTGGGCCTGTTTCTCTTGCAGAGGCCCAGGGAACCTTGTTAGGGTGCATGGCATCATGAACGCTTTGAAATATCAGGCCATTTTACATCAAAATCTGGTGGCCTTTGCCCGAAAGCTGACGATGGGTCGTCATTAGGTCTTTCAACAAGATAATGACCCTAAAAATGTGGCCAAATCTACACAGAAATGACACAGACAAAGACTCAAGCTCCTCCCATGGCCATCACAGTCCCCAGACCTCAACCCCATTGAAAACCTGTGGAGTGAGCTGAAAAGAAGAGTGCAGAGCAGAGGACCCAGGTTACTGGACGATTTAGAGAGATTGTGCAAAGAGGAATGGTCGAAGATCCCTCTTTCTGTATTCTGGAGAAGATTAGGTGCTGTTTTGTTGGCAAAAGGGGGTTGTACAAAGTATTAACATCAGGGGTGCTAATAACAGTGGCACACATGATTTGATGTAAAAGAATTATTTCTTAATGAGGGATTTTTTCCCACTGAATAAATGCACTTGAATTAAAGGTTGGATTTTCCTCTTTTTTTCATTGTGGTCCTATATTATTTAGAAAAAAACTGAATTTATTAGAAGCTAAAGAACACAGCTTAACCAGGGGTGCCAATAATTATTATTGAGGGCGCTGTAGGTCACGCTTTTGATGCAGGTGCAAGTTCTGGCGCATACTGTAACATCGGGCACCTAAAACAGTTTTTCTCAGTTTACATGCAAACTTGCAACAGAAGTTTTCCAAAATCTCCACCCTGGCCAGAGTTTTTAGAAAGAATCGTTTTCAGAAGTGCAAATTCTCCGTTTGAGTGCACTAACGGAGGTAAATATCTCCATTTGTCAAAATAACCGTGTACGTGTAAACGGGGGCTAAATCAACATTGTTCAAAATTGCATACCTGTCGACTCTCAAGCAAATAGCTTGAGCCGCAGGCTTTTTATAGCCCAGTTAACTGCCCAGCGCCAGTTTTTTTTTTTATCAACCCATGCAATATTGAGAGTGAAAGGCGATATTTCATTTGAATGCGGACCAATTCAATCAACGCAAAGCATTATTCTATTAATAAGTAGATTATTTTTCTGAACTGAATTTAACCCATGATTTCATTGCTGTTAGATTGCATATGGAGACAAAGCGCGTTTGAGTTGCCAATTACAATAATTGGAAAATGCATCAAAAAAGGAAAATGATTGAGAACTTGCCTGGACTACAAGGGACGTGTCTGTGCCACCCCAATTCCCAGTTCTAGACCTGCTACTGCTTTGTGCCAGAAATTGTGAGTTCAAACCTCAACTGATGTAAAATGCACATTAGAATGCCTCCTTTTTCCATCTTCTGACACTCTGCTTGTCGCTCAGAATTGCCTAATTTTGCCAGGGCCTAACCACTGCTGCGCAGCAGCTATAATTTTATACAAACCCAAAACCACTGAAGTTGGCATGTTATGTTATGCCATGCTGTTGTAACACGTGCAGAATGTGGCTTGGCATTGTCTTGCTGAAATAAGCAGGGGCGTCCATGAAAAAGATGTTGCTTGGATGGCAACATATGTTGCTCCAAAACCTGTATGTACCTTTCAGCATTAATGGTGGCTTCACATATGTGTAAGTTGCCCATGCCTTGGGCACTAATACACCCCCATACCATCACAGATGCTGACTTTTGAACTTTGCGCCTATAACAGTCCGGGTGGTTCTTTTCCTCTTTGGTCCGAAGGACACGACGTCCACAGTTTCCAAAAACAATTTGAAATGTGGACACGTCAGACCGCAGAACACTTTTCCACTTTGCATCAGTCCATCTTAGATGAGCTTGGGCCCAGTGAAGCCGGCGCCGTTTCTGGGTGCTGTTGATAAATGGCTTTCGCTTTGCATTCTAGAGTTTTAACTTGCACTTGCAGATGTAGCGACGAACTGTAGTTACTGACAGTGGTTTTCTGAAGTGTTCCTGAGCCCATGTGATGTCCTTTACACACTGATGTTGGTTTTTGATGCAGTGCCGCCTGAGGGATCGAAGGTCACGGGCATTCAATGTTGGCTTTCGGCCTTGTCGTTTACGTGCAGTGATTTCTCCAGATTCTCTGAACCTTTTGACGATATAACGGACCGTAGATGATGAAATCCCTAAATTGCTTGAAATAGCTCGTTGAGGAATGTTGTTTTAAAACTGTTCGACAATCAGCTCACGCATTTGTCCACTAAGTGGTGACTCTCGCCCCATCCTTGTTTGTGAATGACTGAGCATTTCAGGGAAGCTGCTTTTATACCCAATCATGGCACCCACTTGTTCCCAATTAGCCCGTTCACCTGTGGGATGTTTCAAATAAGTGTTTGATGAGCATTCCTCAACTCTCTCAGTCTTCTTTGCCACTTGTGCCAGCTTCTTTGAAACATGTTGCAGGCATCAAATTCCAAATGAGCTAATATTTGCAAAAAGTTTACCTGTTCGAACATTGAGTAACTTGTCTTTGCAGTGTATTCAATTGAATATAGGTTGAAAAGGATTTGTAAATCATTGTATTCTGTTTTTACTTACGATTTACACAACGTGCCAACTTCACTGGTTTTGGGTTTTGTAGTTGTTTCTCTTCATTAAAAAAAAAAAACCTCAGCTTAACCCGCATTCTTCCGCGAACATAATTACACTTCAATATTTTAAAGACTCAACGTTTGGCTCCCAATTAAGATTTTCTCTGAAATTCCCTAGATTACCCCCCCCTTCACGTTGGTTATTTCTAAAATCTCCCTCGCTGCGTACACCACCATCGTTATCCTCTCCATCTTTGTTTTGATTTCACAGGCACAGTTGATAACCATCGCTATAAATGCTAATAACCGTCTTTAATCTATGTTCAAAAACTTTGTCCCATTCACTTTGCTCTTTCCCCTTTGTTTCAACTGTGTCCAGCTCTTTCCCCTCTTTTCTATACTCAGCTTCTTTACAAACTCTGTGTATGACATATTATTCAGTGTCCGCGTTTGCTCAACCTCACTTTCTCACTCCTGTTCACATTGCTTTGCTCCTACTTCATGACAACAAACTGCATTTTCTTTTGTTAGCTCACAATCTTCCTCTGAAAATCCTTCTTTCCCACACCTACTGCAGCTACAAAACTCGGTCTTGCAGGCCGCTTCAACATGGCTATAGCCTGGACATGAGAAGCAACAAAGAGGGGCCCTTTCATTTGTCCACGCCCAGTAACTAAAAAAATCAATGATAATCCTGTCAGGTAATTCTTTGTCAAACTCAAGAAACACCAACATACTATCTTGCTCCTTTTCATCACCAGATATTTTCAAGCGCTGAGCGGTACAAATTCCCTCCACCTCCAGAAAAGTACCTGGTTCGACTGAAAATGAAACCCCTTTAATAACGCCCCTCACTGTCTTTTGTTGCTTCGTTGGAAAACTTTATAAACATTTACTGCCGAATACTTTGATTTTTAGTGCCTTTTCCATTTGTTTCATTGTTTTACATTCCACAATCACATCTGAGATATCCTTACTGCCTTTACATATCCATACATATTTCACCCTTCACAAATTTTCCAACTTTATGATTATTCAGAGTAAGTTTTAACCAATAACTATCAATTATTAAGTGAAACGCAGTATGGTATCAATGTTTTCTGTGACTAATGATGGTTTTCATTTGAAAGCCATCTTTTTAGGCACCCTACTTCCTTTTCTGTGTGTAATAAAATGCATTTTTCACTTCATAAAGTCTAGCAAAAAACAAGTTCACAATCATGCATGTTGCTCACAAAGTTAGCCAAACACCAGACCTCCACATGTTTGATTGTGAAAAGCAAATGCAGTGCGCACAAGAACCTCAGCCTGACCCACATGTTACCAAATCAAATATGACCACTAAGTCTATAATATTTACACACCATTTTTATACTAGCTCAAAAAGCCACACCCTCCAACCCAGTCTTTGATAACAGAAAATACACGCCTCTTGCTAATCAGTATTTGACTCCCACCAAACACTTTCTGAAAAATTTCATGAATTTCGCCACGCTTTACAAGGGCTATCCCTCGAATTTCCCTATCACATGTACAACACCCTCTTCCCTTCTGCCTTTGTTTCAATATTACTTGCAGAATGAATCACCATTGCTATGAATGCTACAACCCTCATTTTGTCAGCATTTAAACACTCCTCGCCCTCATTTATCAAACTTGCGTACAACAAAAAAATGGGAGTACGCCAACTTGCGTACAACAAAAAAATGGGAGTACGCCGAATCTCCCGCAGGAATCGGCATTTATCAATCTGAACGTGAGCGAATGGTCCGCAAAAATCTCACGCCAGGTCTGACCAGGCGTACGCAGATTTGAAACCAGCGAACAAAATGCAGGAATCTCTCTTTATGCAATAAGCTTTTACTACAGCATGTGCAGCATGGTTTGGGCCCCCTGATTTCCCCAAACATTTTGAATTACACAAGTATTATGGTCCCTGCTTGAATTTTCTCGTATTTTGTCCACCTAGAAAGAACAATTCTTATGGGAATTCCAACATTATTGCCACAGTGACATCTACCTTTTTTCCTTTTGCTTTAAGCAAAACATTATTTCAGTTACATGCAATTGTTTGTCATCTGGATTAAGAGCAGCTCACCAAAATCTCACATTTCAATCTGCACAAAATGTCAACTATTTTTTGAAAAAAGAAAAATAAAAATCATTTTCAAACCACATTATGGAAGTTGTTCACAATTTTTTTTTTCTGAAATAAATTCTTTCGTTGAATAAGCCTTGGTATTGCTCTCAACAAGCCGATTTTTGACACCAATTGTATCACGTGACCATAGTACCGCGCTATCCGCTGTATTTGCGCAGAAAATTTTTAGCGGTGATAGTTTGACCGTCGTTTTGCAAACTGGTGATAGCTTGACCGCAGTGTCGAATATTGATGACGTTTTGCGTGTATTACGTTATACCAAATATAACTGCTCCCTAACGTTAGTTCGCTTGTTTACCTAGTAGGTTTGCTTGCCTAGCTGGCCAACAGTTTGCTGCACGGAAGTAAATAAAAAATAAATGAATTAAAAAGATGTTATTTTGCCATCTCACTTAGCTAGAGTTGAACTGTGAGCATTTCCGTTATACTAAATATAACTGTCCGCTAGCTAGGCTACCAAACTTACAAGCTAAACAAGTGAACTGACGTATTTCCACAATAGAGGGGGAGCCCTGCTGCCATGTACGTGCTCCTGGTACAGTGACAGCTGAAGGTTCAAGTCTGGTTGGCCTCCACCGGTCTGTGTGCTGTTACGCCTGAGCGCTGCAACCTGTTTTTTGGTGGCGATGTAAAAATTGGACCACTTTTTTTACCGACATGTAAAGCATTTGGATTGTCAATTATGTAGGCTATATAACATGAAATATCATGGAAAAATTCAAATTGAATTTATTAAAACTGTTGTTATTCGAACTTATATGTGTAGCCAATGCTGAATTTTTTTCTTGGCCACACTTAGTGCGTCAGTTGATGACCATTCCAGTGCTGCTTATAGAAAGTACTGGTTAAAGTAAGTTTGGCCAAGAAAAAAATTTTAGCATTGGACACACTTAAAATAAGTGTGGGCAATGGAGAAATGTGCATCTTGGCCACACTTATAAGCGCGTCTAATGGGAATTTTCGATCAATTTTTGTGCTTGGACGCACTTAAATAAGTGCAAATAGTCACTTCGATTTATTAATGACTTAGCTTAAAGGAGAATTCCGGTGTATAATTGACTTGGGGTGTATTGAAACACGATAACGAGTACTAACCTTTGTCGAATACCCCATTTCGAAATAAATGGCTTTTTAGCCGAAGCTCCCTACAGGCTTACAATGGTAGTGAATCGGGCATAACGTTGCCATGCAAAGAAATTTTTTCATCATTAACAAGGCTCAAAGTAGCTCCACACTTGATCGCTAGAATTCCAAGGGCCCTGACATTTAAAACGAGGCACTGAGAACTTTAAAAATGCACAGGTAGTTTATTAAAAAAAAAACTGTTTATGCAAACCTAACCTTGAGGTAGTTTCCAGTCGCCTCCATCTTGAAAGTCATGATGAGGCGATTGACGAGCACGAACGAATAGGAAGGATAGGGGAACAGATTGAAATCTATTCGTTCGTGCTCGTCAACTGACTTATTGTGAATGCATAGTTCCTACAGTGGATTTACCTGTAGATTCCTTCATTGACAAATTCAGTGCTTCCTTATATCCACCCAAGTACTGGTGTTGATAGCCAATTACTCAATTATCCACTCAGGCTCTTCTGCGTAACTGCACAGTTATAGTTCACACCCTCATGAAACTTCCCCGGAAACAATGTATTAATCGGCTCGTCTCTTATCCAATTCCCGACTGTATAAATGTTCCACTGTAAGTGAAACACATTGATTGGACTAATACAGAGCATACAAGCCTAGGCGTATCAGGAAGCTCGGTTGTATCCTGTCCACTCTGCTCACATTGCACGGCTGAAATTGACACGTTTTATAATAAAAGACTCGCAAAACTGGCCTTGAAGTGTTCAGTTACATTTAGAGGATTTAAATGAGAGAAGGACATGGTCAGTGGGAATTATTTCGAATTGAAACAGGACCGGAGGGTTCCTTCTACTGGATACATCGGTCTGTAAAATTCTGTTATATTTTAGAATTCAGATATTACGGAGTTAGTGAGTTGTACTTGTTCCTTATACGATTTGAAATGAGTTTGTGAGCTCGGAAGAGGGAACTGGTAGCTTCCATTGCAGGGTGAATGTTCTGACCGTTTAATCAACAGTGTATTTAATGAGTGTTCGTGCTGGCTTGAGGGACTTTGAAGAAAAATGGACAAAACTCTAAACTTTATTATAGAGAAAAGGCACATTTTGTGTTTGGAGAGGTTACTGGTGACCACTGATGTTCAACTGCACTGATATTGATAAATTCATGCTAAACTCAACCAGAAAATCATTTGTTCATATTAAATTTCATGCCTCAAAAGTTGTGATACTTGTGTGAAATACAGTATTATTTTATGATTTGACAGTGCACCATTTTGAGGGATCTCAGACTTTGTGGATCCACTTGGATAGCTGTATAATTTGGCTAATAGCATGTAGGTGATCTAGAATGTGATGTTGAAGATGAATTCTACTTGTGGTCAAGGAGTTTATGATCCCAGAAATATATAAATTTAAGACCCAGCAGTTTTTCAATCCTCAGGATTTTTTTTTTTTTTTTGCAATTTCAATGGTGAAATCTCATGAAGATTTTTTAATGTTTGCAGCCCATTTTCTCTAACAAAATCATGAAAATAAACTGAAATACGTTGTTATCCTGAATGCTGTAAGTGTCTTTTCTGAGCTGAGCCACATTTTCCCTCTTTGTGAAGCTTAAATCTTGAATTATAAAGCATTAAATTGGGTAACCCATAAATAGCCACATTTGGCTTCTACGCAAAGGGGTTAATTTTCAACCCCCCCTCACCCCATCTCCCTCATCACTCCTCCTATTGTCCATAATCAAAAATCTTATTCAAAAAACAGGACCACTGGGCCTGTACCTCACTTGTCAATTGAATGAGCCAGTTGATCAGCATTTCTGAGAAAACTTTTAATGAGATTCAATGGTGTATGAATACAGCATGCTAAAATAAATGAAGTGAATGTGGCCACCAGTATCATAGGAGACTATTGTGAAAGATTTTTCCATTATCAGTCAATGGGGGAAATTTAATAAGAAAAATACAACTTAAAAAAAAAAACTTCTTTTTTTTAATTTTCAAACTGTGAACAATTTTGGTAGACATTGTCCAAAAGAAGCTCTATACCAAATTTGAAGTAAATCGGGCCAGTAGTTTCTGAGATTTTTAAGGATTTTGCCAACCGGATGACAGTCATGATAATGACTTACCACGCCGGAAACCCCCTGTTCACAGTAGCTCACAGCTTATTGGCCGGTAAGCTAAAAACACAATGAAGTTGATAGCCAGACAATGTGGCATTTCATGGTCATAACTACTCTGCTAATATCAATGGTTTCTCAAAAGTACTTCCACAAAATAACCACAGGTTGGCGGTATTAGCAAGGTCAAATTCTGAGCAGAGGTGCCTCGGATTGACATTCCCGAGTAGACGGTTATGATCGACCGCATTTTTACTCCTTTTCATCATTTCTCATTTAGGTACACAGTGCGCGTGCAGTGATGCAAAAAAAAAAAAAACTTAATCGTCAAACATGGCAATTTCTTAATGCTCTCAAAGGACTCTATGAATCCGCCCAGCTGGGGCTGTCTCCAATTCTTTATGAATCTCGATGGATCTCATCACCGTTATAGCATATAATTGGTGGCTGTACACTGTATTTTTTTTTTTTTTTAACAGATCTAAATACATAAACAAGCATATTAATGAACAAATACATGAATGTAAGTAATGACATTCAGCCAATACATACAAAATGTGCAGAGATGCTGCATGGTTCTAAAGTAATTACCAAAAAACTTTGAGCAGCTTAAGCTGAAACTATGAAGCATGCATTTAAACTGGCTGTACAGATTCATTCCTGGTTTGAGATACAGTTATGAAGATGCCCTCATCTCCTAATGTGAAAAACATAGACCTGATGATTACTTTTTGGTGAATATCAATTATGTGGCAGATCCCCTTTAAGATTGTTGGTTGCGGTATGCCCGCACAAAAGAGAAGGACACTATAGCTGGTCCCCTGCGAGAAAGGTAATGTTCCCAATCACAGGGGGTGAGTCCTGCAGTGCCTTGGCACATATACAAATTATGGGAATCATATGATTCCAGTCTTCATAATAACCAGATCCCAACTTACCAAATATAAAAACTTTTAGGCCAACTTGTTAGTCACTGCAATTTCAAGGTAAATACTTCAATAGAAGACCTAATAACACTTTTGTGATTTTGAGGGGTCAAAGTTTTCAAAACATGTTGCCCATATATAATAATATACATATATAATATCACAAAAGTGTTATTTAGTGCCTTACTTCTTGCACACAGGTCTTCAAAAGTATTGCATTGCAAAAATGTATTTCAGTAGTACTGCATTATGACTGCTGTAAAACTCCATTTTCAAATTACAAAACGTAGTTTTGCTGCAGTACTTTAATAGCATTGGGCTGAAATTGTATTGCAGTTGTATAGTATTTGAACTGCAGTCAAACTTCATTTGAACGGCAAAATTACTGCACGACTGAAGTACTACTCGAGTGTGTTTTCACATTAAAAAGGGTTTCATGTATCCAGCATCTCTCAGACAATATAGCCATGCCGCAATAGAACTTCTTGAAAAAAAAAAAAAGGCTACTGGAAAGTGCAGTAAGCATGTTCCTGGCAGCCATCAAGTTTTCTCATGTAATATAATTACATTCTCTTTAAAATAAAATTCCCTGCTGAGGTATCGAAAAGAGTAGGTGTAGCAATAACAGAATTTTGCACTCATGTTGAAAGGTTTTTTTTCTGTCAGAAACTTCCGTGGTGGAAAGCAGCTTTTGAATATGTGGGTTTGGCTGCAGCTCTAGATGAAGCCGTGCTGTTCCTCAAAGGTGCAACATCTGCCTCCTGTTATCCTGCATTAGCCCTTCGGAACGTCAATGTCAGCGAGCACATCAGACCCGGCTTCTGCCACTCCAGGTTAGTAAACATTTTGTGAAAGTTTTTCTTCTATTCTTCTCCAGCTTGGAAAAAAATTCCAACTGAAGAGTACGCAGTGCCAGACCAGCGTCACACTGAAGAATGACTTTTTTCCTCCAAAGGTCACCGTAATTTTAATCTCAACTCGGCCAGCCTAGGTCATTTAGAGTACGGACCTCTTGCACACAGTCACAGAATCCGTCTGCGTATTGAGGACCCACACTGACGATGTATCAGAGACAGTCTGCCACTGCCTGCCAGTCTAGTGATGTGTGCAGCAGACCCAATGCGCAGATTTTTTTCCCTCCTGCTCTGGGAACTTGCCCTGAGCTCTAGATCAAGCTTCACCGAACACCCCCCGGCCCGGAGCTCCAGCCTAAGACCAGCTGTTACCATCTTGTTTCAGCTACAGGACCAAGGGGGTCTTCCTGCCTCATGATGACCTCCATTGCTAATTATTTTATATTAGCCAAGACATCTGTTGGACAGTTTTAAATATACTAATTATTTTAGCACTGATTAGATGGATTTCAATGGAACTCTTGTCATTATCTTGTTATCAACTAGCTAGCCCGTGGAGGATGGGCTTCCCCACTATAGCCGGGTTCCTCCTGAGATTTCTTCCCACTGGGGAGTTTTTTCTCACCACTGCTTGAGGATTTTTTCTCCCTTCTGGGAGTTTTTTTTTTTTGCCTCGCTGTAGTGGGAATAGGGAATAGGTAGTGGGAATAGGTTGGGCACTGCCCTTCAGTAACCCATCTCTGACTGTAAAGCGTCTTTGTGACAGTGTATCTGTAAAAAGCGCTATACAAAATAAATTGAATTGAATTGAATTGAATAATCATTTCTTCAGTTACGTTTGGCAAAAGTCCAGGCAATGACGTACGTGCGTGATCCAACAGCGATGAAATCATGGGCTAAATTCAGTTCAGGAAAATAATTTATTCATTTCTTTGTTACAATTTAACTCGGCAGTTAATATGCTATGAAAAGCGTGCGGCTCAAGCTATTTGCGCAGGTATGCAATTTTGAACAACGCTGATTTTAATACAGAAAATCCGAGTCCAGATGAATGATTGTCGTCTTACCTAATCGGGGAGAACAAGCAGCACCTGATAAGTGTGGAGTGCTCTCGGAGTGAACCTTTCGTAGATCATGAAAATGACTGACACTCCGTTTACACGAGGCCGGCTATTTACATAAACAAACATTTCACCGTCTCCGTTTTCAAAAATAACATCATGATGCACACGTATCAGTTTTCAGAGAAGTTTTCGTTTACACCTAACCGTGTGTCGTCAAGAGCATATCAAACCTGTAGGTGGCAGTGTAACGATAAGATCAAGCCCACGTTAGCCAATCAGAATCCCGAAAATAGCAGCAACAGAAATGAATCCAATCACCGCAGCCAAATGATCATGGCCGTTTCTCAACACCAAGAATGCTAAGAACAAACTTGCCTTCTTGGGAGGAATGTTCTCGGTAGTCTTTCTAGGAAGAGTGCACTTCCAAGGCTACGAGCACTCAGAATGCTATCGACGGTTTGAGACGATGCGTTCTCATTGGTATTACGAAATACGCCAGCCGGTGAGCCACGACTTCCTCCGTGTTCATCCTGTTTTTCCCCCAGTAATGTTAGCTGGGGGGGAAAGGGGTGTGTGAACGTGAGCTAGTTAGGGTGCGTAGCTTAGCTACGTTCCGCCGGCTGTTGCGGAGCTTTTCTACTACAAAAACACTGGAGCATATTCGACATAAAAAATCGTAAAGCAGCCAATATTCCAAATGTACTCAGATAATAGTTCCTCATCTGAAAATTAGCAGAATAGTATTTAGCTTAGAAATAGCAAACGAATACCGACAGATTACATTCAATGTCAATGGCATTGACTTTGAATGTAACTTAAACCAGTTGTGCGAAAATTCGTTTTGCGTCCAGTGTGAAAGCCGTTTTACCGATCCTGGGGTGCATTTCCCGAAATCACAGATGCTAACTTACATAGTTAGAACCATTGACTGTGAATGGACGAACTATGTAAGCTGCTAATTTAGTTAGCAACTACGCTTTTGGGAAACGTAACTCTGCCCTTCTCTCTTGGGAGCGGAACAGATGCCGAAAAGAATTTTGGGATATGCGGGCTGTCAAGTTCGCACAAGTTACCATCCAATACATCCTCGGAAAAATGGGCGTATCTAGAACACTTCCGAGACTAGTAACCGCTCCCGTCGAGATGAAAACTTTGAATTGAGACAGTACATGGTCTCAGAGGGATGACGTTTCTCAAGTTCACAAGAACAGAAGTACAGAGAAGAATGCATATTGAGAAATGGCCCATGTAAATATTGGTCGCACTTTTAGCGCAGGTGCAAGTTCTGGTGCATACTGTGACGTCGGCTGCCTAAAACTCAGTTTTTCTCAGTGCAGACCCATTCACTGTTTGCAAACAAGACAGGCTGCGCGCGCAGCTTGGCAACGGAAGAATGGCGGACCACAATAGCTAGTCAAGCTATGCGAGGGCATTAGCCATCAAAGATGGTGAATTCTACCTAAACAAATTTATTTTGACAAATGGCAACGAATTTCCATCAGTGAGTGGTTAGATGACGTTAGTGGCCCAGTATTCTGTGGCCTGATATATATACCCATTTGATCGAGAAACCTACCGTGTACACTAGGGAGGAACTACGAGCATACAAGTCACAATATTTTGTATTGTTGGCTCACTAGCTAGCGAGTTTGACTGCATAGTTTTCATGCAAACATGAAATCTGCTTCGGTTTACCATTATTCTCACATATTACATTTAATGTCTGTAACCGTGAGACGCCCATCAAAATGGGTTACATTAATTTCAATGGAGCAAAGCCCACTGGCAGCGTGTGACGCGTGTCAGATTTTTACTTTTCACTGCTCAGTTTCTTGAGCGTCAACTCAATAGAAAGGCATTCGTCTTTTAGGTTATTTAACTATTTGGCCTTGTCATGGTTGGTGGCACACATTTAGCGGAAACCTCACATGCAGTTGTCGAAACCGATATACCTGCTTTTTAACCAAGTCGCAGTTTTGAGAGGAAATCCGTTATTTAGTGCGCATTTAAGTTATCAAGCGATCTAGTTAGACAGAACCTAACTCAAAGTACATAGGTAAGAATTTAATACTGCTAAGTTAGCTAGTTAGCTAATTCGCTGCTGGGTGAAGTCAAGTGAATCTTAATCTTAATTTACTAGACAGCTAAATTTAGGAGGAAAATTATGCCTGTATATAACATATAGTGCGCAGTAACCTGAACTTTGCACTTTTTCATCACTTAAAATAAGCTTTATCGGTAAATGTTTTCAAAATTAAACATTATCTTGTTCAATAATTTGAGAGTGACACTCATGGCTTCTTGGTCTTGTTGACAGCTGTCAATATTGATGCGGCTGACGCTTTCAGTGGGCATTTAAAAGCATCAAGGCATCGTTCGGAGTTTGACTTGATGCTTCGCTTGCGGCCAGTGGGCGTTCTACGGATATGATCCTCTCGGAATCCTGTAAAACTTGAGTACACCAATGAAATATCAATTCTCACAGCCGTACACACAACAATCAGACATTTCGGTGCTGGTAAAATATCTAATTCAATGTTTGCAGATCCATACCTCGTCAGACTGAATTGGGGAGACCGCTACTTCCATTGCCAAGATGCGCACGCATCTTTTTGATGACGTCAGCTGTAAATGGATCTATACATGCAAACTTGCGACCAAAGTTTTCCAAAATATCCACTCTGCCTGGAGGTTTTAGAAAGTATCGTTTTCAGAGGCGAATTTTCCGATTGCGTGTAAACGAACGGCACGAACGCAGGGAAATGTCTCCGTTTGTCAAAAAAAACGTGTACGTGTAAACAGGGGCTGAGAACAGATCAGGACTAATAATCGTTTCAATGGATATTTTATCCATTACACCCAATTCTTAGTTCTGGTTCGCCACTGTACTGAACTTAGCTCATGATTTCATCGCTGTCGGATCGCATTTAGAGAGAAACAGTGTCTTCAGATGCCAATTACGATAATTGGCAAACGCGACAATAAAGGAAATTGAGAACTCGCCAGTACAAATTCTTGTCATTAACGGACATGTCTGTGCCCCCTCAGAAAATCCCAGTTCTAGCCATTTCCAGAGTGCAGACCAGGTTTGGAAGAGAGCTGAAGCGCGTAAGGTTCTTGCCTATGGAAAGTGTAAGAAGAAGCAGTGGCGTAGCGAGACGGTGGGCCAAGGCACGTCTCTTTATGACAGCTATTAGTCCTGGCTAGTTCTCAATCATTTTCCTTTATTGACGCGTTTTCCAATTATCATAATTGGCAACTGAAGACAGGGTTTCTCTCCATATGCAATCTAATAACGATGAAATCATGGGCTAAATTCAGTACAGCAAAATAATGTACTTATTAATAGGCCAATGCTTCGCGTTGATTGAACTGGTCCATGTTCCAATGAAACGCGGACTTTCACTCTCGGTATTGTGTGGGTTGATATATAAAAAGTGGCACTTAGCAGTTCAATAGGATATAAAAAGCGTGCGGATCCAGCTACTGGCGTGAGAGTCGACAGGTATGCAATTGCGAATAACGCTGATTTAAATACAGCAAATACACGTCCAGATGAATGATTGTTGTCTTACCTAATCGGGGAGAACAAGCAGCACCTCTTAAGCCTGGAGTGCTCTCGGAGTGAACCTTCTCTTCTGAAAAAGACTGAGAACAGGTCAAACAGATGTTTTGTGCAACCCAAATCTCTATTCTTGTTCCGCAACTGTACTGAATTTTGCCCATGATTTAATCGCTGTTAGATTGCATATGGAGAGAAACCATGTCTTCAGTTGCAAAGTACGATAATTGAAAAACGCGTAAACAAAGGAAAATGATTGAGAACTAGCCAGGACTAATTATTTTCATTAAGTGATGTGTCTTAGAGGCCCACCCTCTGGCTACGCCACTGAGAAGACATGAAAGAAAAAAGTTCAACTTTTTTAATTTTTGTTTTATTTACATTATTTATTATGCTTCAAACTGACCAAACTATTCAAATTTGTTCAGTGCAAATGCTTCAAAATTAAAGTCACTTTATTTGACTAAAAGTGATTACAAACTGACAAAAAACTGAGCAGTGAATCTGTCACATGACTACACCAGTCCACAGAGCTGAGGAAACCCAGCTTCAGTGAATATTAGCATAGGAAGTCATCATAAAAAACCTCACATCCCACTTACCAGAAATCTTTGCACTGCTAAATAGCCTACTTCAATAATTAAAACAATGCAGTGTTAATATACAATAGACCATATGCAGTTCATGATCTCTGACATGAATCCCAATTAAACGTCACCATCAGCCACACGTTTTCTGTAACTATACTAAACCTTCAAATCTGATGAATAAAATCAAACCCTCTCCTACAAAACAAAAGCAGAGAGTGTACATACAATGTCATAATGTTGAGCCAACCTCTAAACCAATCAGCTGTAAGATCAGGTTAGAGCCAGGCGGTATAGTCGGTGGGGAGCAACTGCACGTTTGGCTCTTAAAAACTGCGGCCGCCTCGCAGTCGCAATTTTGTTGCCGTCCACTTTTGTAATGCGTCAGAGCAAGGCGGGGTGAAGTCGGACACAAAACCATCCAGCATGCATTGTGCGCTGATCGCCGGTGGTTGAATCTGCGCAGACATGGCTCATCTCGAACGAGCCTAATATCTAACTTTCCTATCCTGACGGATTTCTGAGCCAAACCGCATTGACAGGCGGTACTTAACATTGGGCGGAATTTGATTTGACCTTTGAAAAGTGGGTGTGCACCGACGGGACAGCAGTGACCGTCAAAGAGAGAGAGAGAGAGAGGCGAAGCCTATCTCATGTAGTTGATGAAGCAGTCCACTGCAGAATGCCTGCCTTGCGCATAACTTGGAGCAGAGTGAATTTTATCTCTGTGCCGCCAAAGTTTAAGATTGATTGACGGGTGGACGGTGTGATCTTATTGGTTGAAATTGAGTGGTACTAGCTTACGTAAGCTCAAGGCATATTTTGTTTTACTTGATGAAAATATGATTGAATTTTGATGTAAGAATACAAAGAAACTGATTTTTTGTAATTTTTTTGTGATTAATGGTTAAATAGATATACAATATGACCGGGGATGCGATCTAAAAGGGTTAAAAAGATATTTTTCATTTCAGCTCGACTTTAAACTCATGACAGTTTTTATACCCCCGACCTCTAAAGAGTCGGTCAGGGCATTATGTTTTCACCCCTTCCATCCGTCCGTCCGGGTGGCCTGTGGTAAACTTTTCATTTGTAGCGCTCTAACGTGAGCATCGCTCGACGGAGGTTTATGATTTTTGGTGGGGTGAATGGTCACATAGAGGGTATCATGCCTATCGATTTTCAGCTTGCTCCGCCAACCAATGTAGCCGCCACGGCAGGCATCTTGAAATCGTTTGTTGCACTTCAACGTGAATACCGCTCAACGGAGGTTTATGATTTTTGGTGGGGTGATTGGTCATACATAGGGGATAAAGCCTATCAATTTTCAGCTCGCTCCACCAACCAATAAGGCCACCACAGTAGCCATCTTGTAATACTTCGTCGCACTCTAACATGAAGACCGCTCGATGTAGGTTTATGATTTTTGCTGGGGTGAATGGTCATACATGGGGAATGATGCCTTTCGATTTTCAGCTCGCTCCGCCAACCAATATTGTCGCGCTCTAATGTAAATACCGCTCGACAGAGGTTAAGGATTTTTGGCAGTGTGAATGGGCATACATAGCGGATGATGTCTATCGATTTTGAGCTCACTCCACCAACCAATATGGCAGCCATAGCAGCCATCTTCAGATCCTATCTTGCGCTCTAACGTGAATACCGCTCGACGGAGGTTTATGATTTTTCGTGCGGTGAATGGTCATACAAAGGGGAAAATGTATATTGATTTTCAGCTCACTCCACTGACCAATATGGCTGCCAAGGCAGCCAACTTGAAATCCTCTCGTGCACTCGCAGGAGGTTTTTGCTTTTTGGTGACCTGAATGGTCATACATAGCAGATGATACCTAACACTCACTTTCTGTACATGCTCTTCAACTGTTTCAGTCAGGGACATATGCCATGCCTTGCATTGCTCTTGTTTATACATGTTTATTGGAGACCACACACCCAGAAATATACTATCACACCTTAAGCCGCTCTTGTATGTACCACTCACCTTGGGATAAATCAGTGGTTCCCAAACTTTCTCTGCTGGGCCCCCCTTTGGTACATAAGAAAATTTTTGCGCCCCCCCCCCGAAAAAAAAACAGGTCATACACATATTTTGTTTTCAGAGTCTATTGCAGTTTACTTCGCACATTGTAATTTATATAAACCACAACCTTTTTTGAAAAAATAAAAGTAAACTGCCATAAACTGTAGGTTGTCATAAACAAGGCTACTTTTCGAATGAGAAATAAATAACAAAATAAAATAATTACACCGTGATGGTTTGTTAAGTGTAACTGTTTTCAAGCACCATAACTGTAATTATGTTCAGTGTAACAAGTTTCTTCTTTTCTTTTTTTTTTTTTGATATTCAACAACATCGCTATTAATTGATTTTCCGGACACCAACAGAAACTTACTTGCATACAGCCAATCAGCGACCTTGTGCCGGACCTCTGAAGGAGTGTCTCGGGACAGTTACATTTTTCTCATTTTACTGGCCTTGCACTTATGAAGTACAAATAACCGAGATCGCGTCAGCTTATTATAGAAAAAAATAAATGCTCTGAACATATGAGTTTTGTCTAGCCTAGCTGGAAATATTAAAAATGATCGGCAGGTTTGGAAACGGCCACCGTAATTTTCAAATGAAGGTCACGAAGATTTAATAATTCTAAACCTCTTTTAAAGTATAAAATCATTAGGGTGTATCACTCCCCTCTGCCTTAGTATAGCCGTCTTCTTAAAATTATGTTTCTATGATGCAGAAAGAAAGCACCATAATCAACCTATATTAACAGCCGACAGCGAAGCGCGAAAAAAATTCACGAACACCACTTGCCGAAATTGCGGTTATGATTGTAACGTTCAGTTGCTAAAAATAATCTGCTGGCCTACATAGCATTCATATTATCGAGAATAAGATGAGGCAATCTCGGTTAATTCTGCTTTATATTCATCGGATTTTGTTCGGTGTCACTTATCATTTTATTATCTTCATTATCTTCATTTAGCTCATTTTATCAGCTTCAAATATATCAACAAATACATTCATTAATTATTTATGCAGATGGCAGGCTATATGAATGATTTGGCCAACAGTTACGTTGAGAGTAAGACAGGCATTTATGTAATCGCAGAATTCTGGGCAGCGAATGGACTGTGCAGTCAGTGGTTCCGAGACCGTATCTCGGTGCGAGTTCAGTAAAGACAGAGAAAAAAAATAAACCGTCTCAAGACACTCCTTCAGCGGTCCGGAACAAGGTTGCTAATGTGCTGTATGCAAATAATTTTCTGTTGGTGTTCGGAACTCTAATGTGGGGAAAAAAATCGCTTCCCGCACCCCGCGCCCCCCCTACGGGGCGCGCCCCCCACTTTGGGAACCACAGGGATAAATGAACCTTCATCTGACAATGGATTGTCTATCCAGAATCATTTCATAGTGTACCAACCCATACCATTCCATGAGGTCACACTTCCGTTCTTGCTTGTAGGGTAGGAGACAGTTAAAACATTCTGGAGGAAACACCTGCCAGAAAGAGTCATCCATCATTCTGGGGGGGGGGGGAACTATAGACAGGGGAGAAAAATAGCAGACAAATAAAACAGAAATTCTATTACTTTCTCACAATATGATAATAATATTTGAAGATAAATTCAGGGGGTAATATGCATTGATGTATCCAGAGGGGCAAATGTAGTGATATATTCAGAGAGGTAATATACTGGTGGCCTTTAAAATTACTGGCACCCCTGACCGGCATTGCACAAACAATACTTTAAAATTTTTTTAAATATGTATATTTATAGTGAAATTCCAAATAACAATATGTGAGAAATACTGTACAATATTAATGTTCCAATAGAACAACCAAAATCATTTAGTGATTTAATAAAAAATCAATTTCCCCCAAATAAATGTTTCACAATTATTAGCACCTATAAAGATTATTGTAAATAACATCAACCAAAATTAAACCAGGTGTAAAATTCCACTTCTTTAAGGCTGATGAAAGTGTTACAAAATATATTGAGCCATTATTTATTTATTGAAACCTCCTAAAAAAAATTACACATTAAAACATGTCAAAGGATTAGATGTATACGTTGTAGAACAAAATAAAACCAAAGAAAAAAGAACAGGAATATCAACAAAATAAATTTTAAATACTTGGACTAAAAGGTCAGCCATTATCCTCACATCAGAGGACTTCTTATTAAAGTCAGCCAAGTGGACGAGCATTCTCAAGAAATCCACCACGCTGCCCTGTCCCCCTCTCATCCCATTGGCTTTGCGCTGGAGGATCTTGCGCCTGTTTGGCCAAGAGCAACGCCAGAGGGAGACACTGGAGTCCATGAGGGTGCCCGCGACTTGGTAACAGTCACAGATGTAGTTGGCCAGGATTAAGGAATGAAATGCCCTAGTAATGGAATTTCTCTTGAAAATGTGTTCATTTAATTATCACATCAATGCGACTGACACCTTTGGCAGCCAACAATTTTGAATATTGCCTGTACTTTTGAAAACCCAAAAGGTGCTTAATATTCTACCATTCATTCCAGTGAATTTTGCATTTTAATTGGTTAACACCAGGTATCTATTCAACGATAAACTACCTCGCACTGGGTCAAGATCTTGTCATGATTATGCTGACAAAACAAGGCTACAGTTTGCGTACAGTCTTACTCGCTAGCGAGCTAGTTGGCTACCTAGCTAGCAATAGTATAGCTAGCGCGCTAATGTATTTAGCTACACAGCCAACTTGCCACCGAGCTAGAAAGGCTGCAGTTCGCTTTCAATGTGTACACTGTCTTACTCGTTAGCGAGCTAGTTGGCTTCCTAGCTAGCAAGCCTAAGTGACATCGACCTGTGTGTCATAGCTAGCACGCCAGTATTTTCGTAGGGGTGTTGACAAGAGTCATAGTAGAATAGAGATAAACTAACCGATTTTTTTGAGCACTCATTATTTATCTTAGGCTCGCGCAACTGCTCAGTTTCAAATGAAATTGCCATGTATCTATCGTATAATAGATACCACATGTTCGAAAAAATACTGTAGGTTTATCTTCTATCGTTATTCTGAAATTAATTAATGGATGATATATCCTTGGTTTGCATCGGAAGACATTGACAGCGGAAGGTAAGCACTGGGGACACAATGCGGCTCCATAAGAAGATTTTAGCACTGGTAGACCGACTAGAGAAGAACATACCAGAATCAAGTAAACTGAATGCTGTTGGGGAAGTACACTTAACAAAAATATAAACGCCCCATTTGACACTTTTAAACTTTAATTAGCATAAAGAGTTTTACAATATATTAAGTCATACACAATTCATTTTATTGTTCAATATGCAACAGATTACTATGCATTAAAGCAAGATAGTGGCGTATGGCAATCAGGGATACTCGTAGACAAGGTTGGGATCACGATGAGGACGCAAGCGTGTAGGGTCGCTTCTCCCAGGCGGTTCCGGACAGTTTGAGGTTTGATGCGTCTGTTGTGCAGACCAACTGTTTCATCTGCTGTGTGTGTTTCTGGTCTGAGGCGATCACGCAAGTGGAAAAGCTGGATGTGACGATATTGCGCTCATGTGGTCACACGTGGATGAAAGGGAGAGGTTGATTTGCTTTACTGCCCGTCTGTATAAAACACACTCATAAACACCTAATTGTCCGATAGTTAACATTCATCTGTGCAGCAACCGCTCTGGTAGACGTTCCTGCATCCAGCATTCCTATGGCATGTTCCCGCATGATTTGCGACATTTGTGGCATGGTTACTTTTGATGAAATTTGACTTTTTGGGGTGGCCTTTTATTGTCCCCAGTTTTAGGGAGTGTCTAAGTTCTGTTCACGCTCTTTGAGCAGCGTCTGCACATGCCACACCTGTGTTGTGGGTGGAATCACTGCATCACTGAGCAAGTGCTCATTGGCAGAGACGAATCCAAATGTTGTGTACAAATCAAGACAAATAACCATTTTGCACAATTAGGACATTTTCAGCTCATTAGAGGTAACACTTTTTATGTTACATAAATAATTTACAAGGGGCGTTTATATTTTTGTAAATGTAAATTTAGCGCCTCCAAAAATAATGCATTTAGTTCTGGCACAATAAAATAAAAATCTCCACCTTGAAGCATACCTCTGGCACACATTTATTAGGGACTGCAAATCTGGAACAGTAACAGCCAAGAGGTGAACATCATCAGCATGGGCAAAATTATTAAAGATGCAGTCTTCTTTCCTTAATCCTAGATTCAGCTTAATTCAGATAACATATCCTCAATACACACGGTGAAAAATATAGGAGACAACAGACTGCTGTGTCTAATACCCCTGGATACTAAAAATGTGGTACCAAGGGAACTGTCCCATCGTATAGTGGCCACCAGATTTGAATACCATTCATAGAGAAGTAACCAATGGTCGAGAGGGATTCTAGTTAACATAATAAAAAACATTGTTGTGCCAGACTCGATCGAAACATTTTTCGGCATCGAGTCTACAAACACGGGGCTATCTTTAGAAGTGAAATATTTTGTTATATTGTTCAAAAAGGAACAGGCCATATCAATACCAAGACCCTCTTGAGAGCCATATTGGCTATTACTGCAGCTACAGCTAGACTCTTGAGGCAAAAGGAATAGTTCAAGTAATTTAGAATAGTTTGTACTAATGGTAATAGGTCATAACTGGCAGCCAACTTAAGATTCGGTGTAGGTTTCTTTAGCTCAGGAACAATAATACCAACAAGCATATCGCTCTAAGAACATGCCAGCTCAACATCACAGTAAATAAATTACCATTCACGTGACATCTGATATGCCACATAGTACAACCCTCCAGACTAACTTTTGGACCTAGGAGCGAATGCGCTGCCAACCTGAAAAAGTTGGTCGCGTAGGCCAAAACTGTGGTCAAGCAAAGTACCATGATACTTTTCTGAATATTCACCAGCCCAAACAAAGATACCTGAACAGACTATCAGTTGTTGCTGCATTTATTTAAGAAACATTATCAGAAAGCACTTTATGAACTGAAAAGTAGATATTGTTGTTCTCAAGAATGTTTGGAAAATGTATAAATGCAGTTATCATTTTGGAGAGTTATTATACAAGTCTAAACGTACAAGTCTCCATTTCCCCAAGGGACAACTTTTCATCAAACCCTCCCCTGTACATAAACTGAATCATTCATAGAAAAATTATGGCAAAATTTAGATGAGCACTCCCCTAAAACCAACATATGAGGATAAATAAGTGAATAACACCCAATTATCACAGTACTAGTTTTAAAATGTATAACTGTTATTGTTGCTGCCATCCCAAGGAACATTTTGACACCAAACATGGCTTAATTGCTTTGAAAATATGAGACCCAGGAGGAATTGAAGCTGTAAAAAGCATAATTTGGCTACATATTTTCATCGCAAAGTTTAACATTAAAATTAATATAGTTCCCAAAGTGATCCACCCTAAATGTTTGGTAAAAAGTAGGTGCAGTATGCCAAGTTCGTTTGCACAAAGTTTCAAGAAATTATTTCAAAGGTAACAATGTAGCAGGACGGCTTATAATAATAATAATAATAATAATAATAATAATTATTATTATTATTATTGTTAATATTATTTACCAGTTTTTTTATTTCGCTATTTAGATTCTGCACATTTCGAAGGGTAATGGAAACGCACACAGAGAGTGTAGATGATGTTCGACGTTATTAGCCCGCCCCCTCACTCTCCAAGTGCCTTTCCATTTCCCTTAGAAATGCGCAAAATCTAAATGGCGAAATAAAAAACCGGTAATGAAAACTGTTGTGTCTACATACATTCTACAGCCACGCCACTTGGTGTTGCTATGGCATAGTATTGGGGGTGGTATCCTGACGGAGAGAAAAAGAAGCTGTACAATGCACCGTTCTGACTATACTCTACTACGTGGCCGAAGTTCAGATAAAAGACGTGAAGTATATTCCTGCATCCTGCTCATTCATTCCTGCATCACAACAAATTGGCGACGAGGATCTTACTCACGTTACCTGCTGCTTTCTACGACTTGCTTGGATATTTTTTTTTTCTTTTTCCGACGATGGCTACTGGCAACGCACCTTTCCCGGATTTTTTTCTGCCCGCTCCGGGTGAGCCTGCCATTCCATTCAAGTCCTGGGAGATGATTTTCAACAACTACTGCTTGGTAATTGATGTGGAAGGACAAAGATGGACTGAGGCAAGACAACAAGCTCTTCTACTGCACTGTTTAGGCACAGAAGGCCAAAGGATATTCTACACCTTGCCGAACACTGGTTCAACGTTGACGTCGGCGATAAAGGCTCTACACGACTACTTCACGCCGAAGGTAAACGTTGTCGTGGAACAACATACATTTCGGAAGCGAATACAGTTAGCTAATGAATCGATCGTTCAGTATGTGACTACTCTGCGACAGTTAGCTCTCACTTGTGAATTTGATAACTGTGATGACATGATACGTGATCAATTAGTGGTTGCTAATCCACATATAAGAGAAAGACTGTTGCTAAAAGAAAAGTTGACACTGAATGATGCTGTTACTATTGCTAGTCAGATGGAGACGGCTGGTGAGCAAGCAAAGAGCATGATTATAAGTAGCTTACCCGTGCAAGCAGTCCAAGTGCGCAGCAAAGTGAAACTTAAACAACCTTGGAAGAATGCGCAATCGGGGGCATCAGCGGGTCAATCCTCGGCCAGTTCCGCTGCTGCTACAAACTCTCGTTTTTGCTTTCGCTGCGGATCCGACAAGCATCTGGCAAATGCTCCGGATTGCCCAGCCATTGCAGCCGTATGCAAAAATTGCTCCAAGACAGGACATTACGCCCGTGCTTGCGCCTCTGCTGAACAGACCCACAACGTGCGTGAAGTGAAAATTCCAGAATACACTCTGCTCTTGTTACAACGGTCAGAGTCGCCAGTCAAACTACATTGCACTGTGGACATTCTTGCTGGGACAATAAAAAAGACTGTAAAATTTACAGTGGATACTGGAGCATCTGTATCTGTGCTACCAACACACATAGTGGAGGAAAGTTTCAAGGGAGTGCCCTTACAGCCGCCTACAGCTCGCCTTGTGACCTACTCCCAAACTCCAATCAAAGTGCTAGGATACATGCCTGCTTCAGTGGTAAGACACCGTGATACCTGCGAAGTGAACTTTTATGTGACTGAGAATGGAACCTAGTTAATGGGAATGGATCTGATTTCTGAATTAAAGCTGTGCATCGACAGAGGCACAGTGCGCTCTGCCTCACCTGCCTGCAACCTTCTTGCTTCCAGTCCAGTCATGCAGCTTTCCACAGCAGGTAAAGATCTGCCAGCTGTGGGTTGCGTGAAGGGATTTATGCACCAAGTCAAGGTCATGGACTCTGCCGTGCCTTTTCGCCAGAAATTACGCCGTCTGCCCTTTGCTGTCAGATCAGCCGTGTCTGACGAATTGAACAGATTGCTCTCTGCTGGGGTTATTGAACGGATTGACGCTTCACCCTGGGTTTCCCCCATTGTTGTAATTCAAAAGAGAACAGGTGGTATACGAATGTGCATAGATCTACGTGAACCAAACAACGCCATAGTGGTGGACAGTCATCCTCTACCGCATATGGATGAACTGCTTGCTACTCTAGGGGGTTCTACACTCTTTTCCACGATTGACCTTGAGAGTGCTTTCCACCAGCTTCCGCTGCACCCAGAGAGTAGGGATTTGACTGCTTTCATCACCCATGAGGGTCTATTCCGATTCTGTCGTGTGCCTTACCGATTAGCGTCTGCCCCTGCAGCTTTTCAGAAGATGATGTCTGTGGTCCTGAAAGGATTGCAAAATGTTCAGAACTATCTTGATGACATTATTTGCTTTGGACACATACAAGCACTTCATGATGCTGCACTTGAGGACGTGTTGCAGCGATTCAACAGGGTAGGTCTGCGTATCAATGAGAAAAAGTGCCAATTCAGACAACCCAGCCCGCGCTTTCTTGGACACACAGTGACAGCACAGGGCATTGAACCAGATACAGAACATGTCCAAGCCATTACACAAGCACCTACACTAAAGGATGCTGCCACCCTGAGTTCTTTTCTAGGAATGCTTTCCTGGTACAACAAATTCATACCCAATTACGCCACTGTGGTTGAGCCACTGCGCGCATGCCTTCGCAGTGACTCGGAGTACAAATGGACAGCTGAGGCTGAGAAATGCTTCAGTGAGGTCAAACAGCTGCTGCTGGACAGCCCGGCACTAGCCTTGTACAACCCTGCCTTGCCAAGCATCATTTCTACAGATGCCTCTGATTACGGCATAGGCGCCATCTTCACACAGGTTCACCCAAACAATGTTGAAAGAACAGTTGCATTTGCTTCAAGAACACTTAGACAGACTGAAAGGAAATACGCAACTGTGGAGAAAGAGGCCTTAGCCTGTGTTTAGGCAGTGGAGAAGTGGAGGACATATCTGTGGGGCCACAGGTTCACTCTGCGCACCGACCATCAGGCCCTTACTACAATCCTGTGCACAAAAGGTGCTGAAAGAGCTGGAATGCGCATTGCCAGATGGTCAGCACGATTGCTATGCTTTAATTATAACGTGGTTTATTGTGCTGGGACACAGAACCAAATTGCGGACTGTTTGTCTAGATTGCCACTGCCTACTGCTGCTGCGCATGAACCAGAGACAGAGCCTGAGTTAGTCGCAATGCTTTCTACAGCACAAGCTGCTGTTACCCCTGCTGAGTTCAAGTCTGCTTCTGCCGTGTGCGCAGAGCTCTCTGCTCTGCGCGCACACATTCAAAAAGGATGGCCTGCTTCTCCAAAATCACTGACGCCTGAGCTGCTACCTTACTTCAAAATGCGTGACGAACTGAGTGTTCATGACAACTTAGTGCTTCGTGGATCCCACTTTGTGGTGCCAGTTGCCTTAAGAAAGGCTTTAGTCATGCTGGCACACGAGAATCACCAGGGTGTAGTGCGAACTAAGCAGCGCCTTCGTGCGCTGTATTGGTTCCCTGGAATGGACGCCCTGGCCCAATCGTACTATTCTGCCTGCACATTCTGCCAAAGCCTGGATCGTACTGCAAAGACCTTCGCCGCACCACTACAGCCAGTTCCCTTGCCTGCTGGACCATGGACAAAGGTGGGTCTAGACATAGTAGGACCCTTTGAAACAGCCGCGTGGAATTGCAGGTATGCCATTGCTATTACTGATTACTACTCTAAATGGCCAGAGGTGGCATTTACATCCTCTGTTACCAGTGAGGTCATGATAGCCTTCCTCACTACTACTTTGAGTCGTTATGGCAACCCTGAGTGTGTAGTGACTGACAATGGTCCACAACTGACTTCTATTGCACTTTCCACTTTCCTGAAAGAACGTAACATCAGGCAGATCAAAGTCTCTGTGTACCATCCAGCATGGAATGGAGCCGTGGAAAGATTTAACCGTGCGCTCAAAAGCTGCGTGCAAGCCGCCATTGTCCAAGCTGCTCCATGGAAAGAGACCATGACAGCTTTCTTACAGACTTACCGTGCAACTCCACATGCCATCACAGGCGTGTCGCCTTTCGAGTTGATGTTTGGGCGAAAAATGAGAACCAAACTTGCCATTGTACCATTACCACCTTGCTACAGCAATGATGCTGAATTGCGTCAGCATGTCTCCGACCATCAGACTCAGATGAAGGTATACTGTGACAAAAAGAGGGGAGCGCGTGCGCCTGCTTTTAAAGTGGGGGACAGTGTAAGAGAGAAGAAACAAACTCATGTTCCCAATGGACATCCCTGATTCACAGATCCAATGGTAATTCAAAAGCAAGTGGGTCCCTGCACATTTGGATTGTCTGATGGGAAACTCTGGCATTCCTCTCATCTGACACATGTACCTGATGCAGCAGTGACAGCTGCCAACCAGGACACTGATGCAACTGATGCAGCAGTGACATTCACGGATCAGCTCAGAGTTGAAACTGCCAAGGACCATGCATCTGAGAGAGATAAGACTGGCCGCTTACATCTCTCTAGAGAGCGAAGACCTCCTGAATGGTTAAAAGACTATGATGCATGAGATGCCGGAAATAACATGGACTGAGCTATATCCTTTCCAGTCATGTTCTATTGCTTAAATGTTTGAGTGCTCATGTATTTGAAATAGTATACATCACGCAGAAGTTGAGTAACTGCCTTCAGGTTAAATTTCAGTTAATAACTGTGATCGGATGCAAGTCAGGGGATTCTTTCTGTTCTATTGCTTAGTCAGTGTCATAATCTTTTAGGTTGTTGTTTTACAGATGGAAGTAATTATGTTACGTTCAGGGGGGATGTTGTATCTACATACGTTCTACAGCCACACCACTTAGTGTTGCTATGGCATAGTATTGGGGGTGGTATCCTGACGGAGAGAGGAAGAAGCTGTACGATGCACTGTTCTGACTATGCTCTACTACCTGGACGAAGTTCAGATAAAAGACGTAAAGTATATTCCTGCGTCCTGCTCATTCATTCCTGCATCACAACAAAAACACTTTCAGATATCATGAAATTTGCGCTCCGATCTACAGTATTAGTCACCGAAGCCAAGGCCTAATATGTAGACTATTGGACTTCGGCAACAGACCAGTTAGTGAACTTGCAATTTCGCCTAGTGCGGAGCATTTACATAGTTATTATCAGACAAGGTTTTACAAATTTGCCGCGCACATAACTCAGCTGAAGGTCGAATGTTTTGCCATTCTCATCGATGCATGAGTACAGCCGAGCTGTGATTGGCTGATAGCACCAGCTGATCTGTGATTGGCTGATTTACGTAATGGTACCAACCGACCTCCAGGAAAAAAATTTGCGGCCAGCGGCTAATAAATTAGGGATCGCTGCCCAGAATAGGCAGAACCAGTGCAGCCAGGGGGACCATCTCAGATGAAGTGGTCATGGAACTTCTTCCTTGGGAAGATACAGTAAGGGGGAACAAAGTTGCCTTGTGCGTTGGCAGCAAAGGCAACAGTCACTAATGTCCCTCTTTCCCTGGAGGTCACAGCACCGACCTGGCGCTGCCCCTTGGTGGCAATGACTTTGTCTGGCACTTGAACTGTTGTGGTACCTGAAATAATAAGTGAAATGAATTATTGCTGTTGCAAATCACTGTTGCTTTTACATTTATCTAAATATAAATTTTTACCTGTTTCATCCATGTTCCAGATGTCATTTGCTTCAAAATTATAGCGGGTGAGGACAGTCTTTAGGTTGTTAAAAAACGCGGTCACGTTGGTCTTGTTGAAACTGGTGGAACAGGACATGCTGGTGGCTTGAGGTCGATGGATGGACAGGGTGTGTTGTGCTCGGGGAAGGAGGTGAGCCAATCCTTCCCTGCAATCTTGTAGTTCTTCCATGAACATGGAGTTTTGAGGCCAATAATTTCGGCCAGCTCATATGAAAACTTTCGTACCTAAAACAGCATTAAAAAAGAGGTTAATTTCCACATAGTAAGCACCTCTGCTCCACATCTGCCCTGGATCTGCCCCAGCTCCAGCTGATCCGGCTCAGAGCCAGGGCAGATCCGGAGTGGAGGTGCTTGCTATATGGCGGCAGTGGTGTAGCTCTGCCTGCGGTGTTACTCGCACCTCTTTAGGACTCAGGCCAAAATATATATCGGCTGCTCTCTTTATATATGCCTACAGTCTCTTCTCCTGTTCTTCTGTGAAGACTTTGTTGTGAGCCCTGTACCCCGGGGCCCTGGTCTGCTGCCCTCCTGCCTCTGCCCTCCTCTTGCAGTACCTGAACAGGGTGACATGACAAACGGCTTGCACCTCTGCTGCCCTCTTTATACTATCGCCTCTTCGTACATCAAAAAATGGCCTTGCGTAAACCTCCGGGTCAGCCGTTCCTCTCTGGGTAGTTATGACCATAACTCTTGGCAATTCCTGTCGGTAAAACATAACACACATTTTTATTGTGCTTTTAAACTCAAAATGCGGCCGCATTAGCATAGAGGGATGAACGTAACCGTTGCTTACTTCAGTCCCAACAGTGACTCCTGACATTTGAACGAGGATTGCTTCCAAAGTGTAAAAAGTCTGACATTTCAAACTTCAGGATATGTTACAAAACTAAATGAGCTATCATTTAATTATAAATGTTACACATGGAGCGATAACGACAATCTTTAAATCGCAGAAGTTTAGCATTTGTCTGAATTTACTCACCGCTGTGGATAAGAGTCTTCCCGGTTTTGTGCCGTGAGGAAGACTGGACGCCTCAAGAATTTTCGCGGGTCTGGAGAGGGGCGCAAGCTGCACGTGCTGACCTATTATGACGCATTGAAGTGTGGATGGCTGTGAGTAAATTGCCGTATTACTTTCGTCCAGAGTTAATTTTGCCCCGGTGCTCCCCTGATGGCCATACCACTCAGAAAACACCCGATCTCGTCTGATTTCGGCAGCTAAGCTAGGTAGTGCCTGGTTAATACTTGGATGGGTGACCACCTGGGAAAACCAGGTGCTGTAGCCTAAGCTCTTGGAGTTCGCCAACACTGAGGAGACTGACTTTACTGAGGTAAAGCTATGTTTCCAGTAAAACAGCTGAGGTCAGGTGCCAGTGCAGACACGGGTACGTCAAAAATCGCATATCGTTGTCTTTATATGAAGTGCTTCCATCCACGCGATTTTCACCCGGCTCCTGGAGCAGAGCCGCACGCGTGTTTTTCCAATCGGACCAGGGAGCAATTCCAGCTCTTGTGCTCACGAATCGCGCAAGGAATTCCCTATAGATCAAAGGGGTTTCCACACTTTATTTTGTTAACGAATGAGTATTTTTGAAGCAATGTGTATTTATTGCCCAGGTCAGAGCAGAACCAAGGTTTCTGCAGCAACATACATGTATTTATCATTGTCAGTGAATCAAAAGCATGCTGCCGATTTAAATTATGATCGGAGCTTCGTAGTACCACATAACCTTTGTAATTTTTGTAGAACAGAAGTGTATCACACGCTTAAGTTTGTAACAAGATGATAACAGAGTAGTGCTTTTCATGCGGCATTTGTACAGAGTTTCAACATAATTTCATCTAATTGCAATTCAGAGGATGAAGCAGAATCTTCAGAATATCAGACTTTTTTATTCAACAGAACATAATTCCAGCCGTCTTTATCTTTTTATTATCTTTAACGGTGCTTTCTTTTCGTTTGTTTCTTCTGTATTAAAATGTAGCTTGTATTTATTATGATGAGCTCTTCGTCCACCATGAGGTGCTGTTTAATAGTGCGCTGTTGGCTCCTGCCATGAGGACGAAAACGGATGAATAGCGTAGTTCAGCCGTTTATATGGAAACACTGAGGTCGCATGCGATTTCCCGTGTCTGCCCCGCTGCCTGTCGCAGCCGGACTTCAGCCGTATTAATGGAAACATAGCTTGAAGCAAGTGCTGTGTCAAACGCCGACCAAGCGACGTCCAGAACCCCATGCAGCCGATCAAAATGACCAATTGAACACTTTATGGAAATTACCAATCGAGGGCAATGCCAGCATGTGAGGGTTTACTCGACTCTTCATGTTCAAAGCATGTTAATGACTCGTCGCTCAAACTCGCGCAAGGCAACCTACTTTGTATGGACTTTTGTTCCGCCTGGTTTGGTGGAGGGAATTCGGTCAGCCAAGATGAAGGAAACTGCAGGTTGGTAAATCAGCTGATCGACTTGCAACACATTCCAGAATGTGATATTCTGGCGATATTTATCTGATCACGACAGAACATTTATCAGTACTCTCAACAGGATGTCATTGAAGAGTTACTTAAATCGGAAATGGACACATTAAATGACATACGTAAAAAACTTGGTGAACGGACTGCCGAACTGTTCCCAGGTTTTAAGGATAGACGCTGTCTAAACAGAATGGTGAAACGCACGCTAGCCAGTGATGTTTGTCACATGAGATATTGACCCATTGCATGTACTTTACGAGACCACGTGACTGCGCCATGACGGACGGCGGAAGTTTCGACAGAGACAGAAGCATACCTGGAAAGTTTAGGATGAGAAGCTATCAAAAGAGATATTGTTTTGTTGTTTAATTTAGAGTAAATATTCAGTGTAACAATCAGAGTGTATATAGCGTGTATATAGATATAGCGTAACAGGCAATTGAAGACAGAAAAATCCATTGGCAATCTAACAGTGACGAAATTATGGGCTAAATTCAGTACAGAAAAATAATTTATCGATTAATAGGCCAATGCTTTACGAAAGACAAACTGTTCTGAAACTTGAGCGCTGCGTTTTTCGCTCATCAGGCGATTTAACTTCTGCTTCATGATCGTTTAAATTTGTAATTTAAAAACAGACAAACATACATAAAATGTTCGATTCCGCGTGATAATTTCTTAAATGCGCATGGATTGAATTATAACTGGTTCACGCTCCAATGAAATATCGCCTCTCACTCTCGGTACAGATTGGGTGGATAAAAAAGCGGCACTTGGCAATTAAATACAGCACCCTCCAAAATTATAGGCACTCCTGGTTAAGATGTGTTAAAAGCCTTAAAATAAATTTAATTTATATTACAGAAGCATACTCTCACACTGAAAATTGTAGAAAAATGTAACCTTCAACTCAAGTGAAATTTAAGGTTAAAAAAAATCCCTGACTAAGAAATAATAATTTTTTATAAAATCACCTGTTCCACAATTATTAGCACCCCTAACAATTCCTCGGAAATAAATGTAATTGAAGTATTTCTGTCATTTCTATAGTAGTTTACAAAGTTGATCAGAGTATCTAGGAACATTTAATTAGCAATTCATCATTTCCTGTTTCCCTGGGGTATAAATATGACGTAACACAGAGTCAATTTCTCTTATTCACTCTTCAACATGGGAAAGACAAAGGAACACACCATTCAAGTAAGGCAGATGTGTGTCGACCTCCACAAGTCAGGCAAAGGCTACAAGAAAATAGCCACTCGCCTTCACCTGCCCATATTTACTGTCAGAGGAATCATTAAGTTTCAAACAACTGGAACAGTGATAAACAAGCCTAGACGAGGACGCTAGGTTATTTTGCCATCACGCACAGTGAGGAGGATGGTAAGAGAAATAAAAAGTTCTCCAAAACTCACTGTTAAAGAATTGCAACAAATGGTAGCATCTTGAGGTCACAAAGTCTCCAAAACAGCCATCGGGCGCTATCTACATGCCAACAAGCTGTTTGGGAGGCATGTACGGAAAAAACCTTTTCTCACTCACAATCATGAACGCTAACGTCTGTAGTTCACTAAGCGGTACTGGGACTTCAACTGGGACCGTGTGCTTTGGTCAGATGAGACCAAGATAGAGTTTTTTGGCAACAAAAACTCTAATTGGGTCTGGCGGAACACAAAAGATGAGTATGCAGAAAAGCACCTCATGTCCACTGTGAAGAGGGAGAGGATTGGTGATGCTGTGGGCCTGTTTCTCTTCTCTTCCAGAGGCCCTGGGAGCCTTGTTAGGCTGCATGGCACCATGAACGCTTTGAAATACCAGGACATTTTAAATCAAAATCTGGTGGCCTCTGCCCGAAAGCTGAAGATGGGTCATCACTGGGTCTTTCAGCAAAATAATGACCCAAAACATGTGGCCAAATCTACAGAGAAATGCTTCACCAGACACAGAATCAAGCTCCTCCCATGACCATCTCAGTCTCCAGACCTCAACTCCATTGAAAACCTGTGGAGTGAGCTGAAGAGGAGAGTGCAGAGGAGAGGACCCAGGTCGCTGGATGATTTAGAGAGATTGTGCAAGAGGAATGGTCGAAGATCCCTCTTTCTGTATTCTCCCATCTTGTGAAACATTATAGGAGAAGATTAGGTGCTGTTTTGTTGGCAAAAGGGGGTTGTACAAAGTATTAACATCAGGAGTGTTAATAATTGTGGCACACATGATTTGATGTAAAAGAATGATTTCTTAATGTGGGATTTTTTTCCCACTGAATAAATGCCCTTGAATTAAAGGTCGGATTTTCCTCTTTTTTTCATTGTGGTCCTATATTATTTAGAAAAAAACTGAATTTATTCAAAGCTAAAGAACACATCTTAACCAGGGGTGCCAATAATTATGGAGGGCGCTGTATAAAAAGTGTGAGACTCAAGCCATATCCGTGAGAGTCGACAGGTATGAATGTGACAGGTGTTCATGAATCCGGAGTAGGTTTTTAGTAGCATAGACTTTTACCTGCAAATCTGCGCACAAATTTACAAACATTTCATGAATGAGACCCACTGAGTGCAGGATAGCAATTAAGCACGTGAGAGAGATCTCGTGGAAAGCAGATAGAGGCACAGAAAGCAATAGGGGTGGAGTTACAGAGCGGGGCAGAGTTAGTTAGATAAGTAAACAGTGATATCTACTCATCTGATCAAAATACGTAAGTAAGTAAGTAAAAGTTTATTTATATAGCACCTTTCATAGTACGAGTACACAAAGTGCTTCACAGTGTTGGATAAAAGTGCAAGGCAGTACGTACAGATTTTTGTATAAAAACACAGATGAACCAAGATAAAACAAGTTGGGGCATAAGATACAGTATTAGCGTGAGGCAAGAATAGAACAGAAAAGATAAGTTGAATAGGATAAGGCATAAAATATTAGCATAGGGCAAAGATAAAACAGAAGAGATAATAAGTTAACAGTTAAAAGCTTGTTTAAATAGGTGAGTTTTCAAGCCTTTTTCAAAAGATTCTAAAGACTGAGCAGTTCTTAGTCCCAGGGGGAGTGCGTTCCACAGTCTAGGAGCTGTAGCGGCGAAGGACCGGTCACCCTTAGTTTTAAGTCGGGTCCATGGGGTTTGCAGGAGGCCCTGGTCAGCAGATCTGAGGGCTCTGCGGGGGGTGTGGTGGTGGATGAGGTCTTGAATGTATACTGGGGATTGTCTGTGGAAAGCTTTGTATGTGAGCAGCAGTATTTTGAAATGGATTCTGTGGTGGATGGGGAGCCAGTGCAGGGAAAAGAGGGTGGGTGTGATGTGGCATGATTTTCTTGATCCGGTGAGGAGTTTGGCAGCTGCATGGTCTCTCTGACCAACTTTGTTATTTACCAAGCATCTATACTGAAGTTATGTCGCGAGGTATTGTGCCTCCGCTCTTCACAATGGCTGTCATTGTGCCAATTTTGAATAAGAGTACCCTTGATCCCATTGAACCTAATAAGTACAGGCCTATCACTGTAAGCTCTGTTCAGACTAAACTGATTGAAGAAAGCATGGTACCTTCCGATACATCAACAGATAAAACCAAACTGGTTAAGAAAGCATCTGGTGTGAATTTTGGTTGTGCGTTACTGCATGATGTAACCTCTATTTTTGATGAAGGTGATTCTCCATTATTTGTTTGTGCATTAGATGCTGAGAAGTGCTTCGATTCAATATGGCGCGATGGTTTATTTTTTAAGCTTTGGGACAAAATCATCATTGGCTATTGCTCTATAATTGGTATTGTCAACTCAAAGCTGTTATGGAAGGGTCGTCATAGCTCGATTACTGAAGTACAATGTGGAACACGTCAAGGAAGTAAATTATCTCCTTCTGTTTTTAGGATTTTCTTAAATGATATGCTTGTTAAGGTCCTTGAAGCAAAAGGAGGTATTTTTGAACTCATTTGCATTTGCGGATGATGTTACTCATTTTAGCGCCACGGTGACTGGTCTGCAGATATTGATAATTTGTATGCAATACTTTGTTGAATGGCGCTTTAAATTTAATGTTGTCAAGTCACAATGCATGAGAATTGGGAAACACAGGTTTATTGAAAATCCAGATTAGTACTTGTATGGGACTAAATTGAACAATACTGACCATCGTAAGGTTTTAGGCATCACCTTTAACCAGGAAGGAAACTGTACTAATCACACTGATGAGAGGATAAAGAAATGTAGAGCCGCCTTCTATAGTTATTGTGAAAAGGGTTTATGTTATCCTGGCTTATCCATTGAGACTATGGTATGTATGTGGAGAACTCTGTTTATCTGTTCTTACCTATGGTTCTGACATGTTATTTCTTTTAAATAGGGATATTGATAAATTAGAAACAACTCAGGGTAACTTATTAAAGGGGACCTATTATGCTGATCCTTCTTTTAATACATATAGGTAATTTTATAATGTTGGATGTCCATACTCAACCTCTGAAAAGTTTCTAAACATAAGATACAGGGGTTTTGCTGTAGTCCAAGAACGTGATTTCGTGAACATGATTTCCTCTCTGAACAGCTCGTCCCAAGATCTTCACGAGATCTGGGCAAAACCTGACGTCGGGTTGTGCCGTCCAATTAATACAGACCTAGACAGAGCCAATCACAGCCCTGTACCTGCCCACAACGGAAACTTTTCTAGCAGGCACCAACAACGGCAGCTCATACTATGCCTTAGTAGCGTCTACACTTTGGAAATACAAAAGAAGAACCGCAGATCATTTGAGGTGCAATTTTGACAGTATCTCTCCCAAAGCTGCTTGTCCGTTTACTTTTGGACGCGAAGAAAAGCATCTACGTATTTTTCTTCCAAAAAACGATGCCACCAGAAATCAGTGGGAAGCTTTTTTTGTTTGCTGGCCGCAAACAGCCACGGCCGAAGGGAAAATTAGCTGTTTTTGCTCAGCATTTCACCTTTGTCAATAAAGGATAATTCGACACAGGATAAGCGTTTCAGCTGCTTGTCAAACCTGAAGCAGTTGCATCGATCAGGCGCTCGGAGCCACAAGCTGTACGTAACGATACAACAGCAAATAATGTAAGTGAAGCTAACGTGTTACGGGTGGCTAGCAGGACCGCTAACGATAGTTAGCACTAACTACTGGCCTCAAACGCAGGCTTTGTAAAATATCTGAAGATAAAGCCTGTATTGGTCGCGACTGTCCGTAACTCACAACACAGAAGCTGTAAGTTGCTTTTACTGCATTAGCCAACCTGACGTGATAGCCAGTTTATTGTGGCTGTAGGCACTACGGCTAACATAGCCAAGTTAATGTCTGTGTCCTAAATATGCAAGAGTAATATCAGGGGAAATTCTACACAAGGTGTGTGTGCATAAACCTCATTTGAAGCTAACTTTTTAGACTTGATTGTAATTTGGATGCTTGGTACAACTATCCACGGTAACGAAACTTGCTACCTGTAAAACTTGTATTGCAAGGGTTTGTCTCTGGTTGTTATGAATGCTCAGTTACTAGCTACTGCATGTTAGTTTGCGTACCGTGCAAATTAAAAATGCTCCTGGTTAACTTACATGCAGTAATTCTGATCGGTATGGTTGTGTTACTTCGGTAAGCATCAATGTGGCAGTTTCATCATAATGTTGCCTGATTGTAGCCACTACAGTTGAAGCTAACTGGAGAGGTGCTGTATGTGTCCGCAAAGTTGGGCTGAAAATGCTGCAGTTTGACCAGATGTAGGTTTTGCTGAGTTTGGGATACCTGTTTGGGTTTGTTTACAGCTGCTTGTGATCGCTTCACTCATCTATGACTGGGATCAGCTGGATACTTCAGAAATATCTGGGCAAGCTCTTTGATGTTACCGTGAAAGCAATTGTGAAACGCAGAAACTCTAACGTGTCTGGTATAACAAATGATTTCTCTGCACTACCGTGACATAATTTCATCCCCCTTTAGAAATTGTTGTGGCTAATAAAAAGCCGAAAAAGGCGGAGATCGAGTAGGAAGTTCTTTCCTGTAGAAGTGATTGATTCGCTAGCTCCACATAAGCAACTTGTCAATGCTAACGGAACTTATGGTCTGTAACACCTGGATTATGTTCATAGCATAACCGTGCTCTCTCTAGCTGTCGCGTACTATCCATAAAGCTGCTTTCACATCGGATACGAAACAAATTTTTCCCGGGACAGATTATATTCAAAGTCAATGCAAAGATGAGAATACACGCGTTATGGGCGCGTTAAGTCGCGTTCACACAGGACACGAAGCAAATTTTTCATGCTAAAGACTACATTCAAGGTCAATGCAAAGACAATTCATTGACTTTGAATTTAATCTGTCGCGCGAAAAATTTGTTTTGCGTCCAGTGTGAAAGCGGCTTATCACGCCCATTTTCCTCAAGCAAACGCTGGTCATTCTGACGCAATAAGTAAACCATTACCACGCAATTTCCGAAAAGGCCATTTAGCCTGGAGCTTTCGCCCCTTCGTCATATAACAGCTCAGAAGCTGTTCATTACTCCACACTAACGACACACCACAGTTATGCACACAAACCAGCAGGTCCTTATAATACACACCGAAGCAGTCCATAGGTGGTTGATCCACTTTTTGCTGCTCCTCACTGTCCATGTTTCCCTCTAAACGCAGACCCACCGGATTTTTACGGTCTCCAGTCTACATTTGGGTATGTCGACCCGTTCTACAAATGTGTCTGTATGGGGTGGATTTTAGCGTTCCCTCTATCCTGACTATAGAGTAGAAACACTGGTGTACTCACCATAGTAGCCATTGGTAGACAGCAAAGTGGAGCTTGAGCTACCAGAATTTCGCACTGCATCCTCCACCTTCGCCGTTGCGTTCATTAGAACAAGTTCATTTCATTAGATCTATACACATGTACTGGATTTTATTGCGGAATTTGCCCGTCGATTCCTTCTCAGATGGCAGACGCGTCTCAGTTTCACTCTGGGGAGGCGGACCCGGAAAACTGCGTTCTGCTGCCTCGTCCCGCCTAGATCCACCCACCACAGAGCTGGCCAGTAAGAAGAAAATGGGCACACGGGGAGTGGGGGGCATAGCCAAAGAGCCGACCCAACAAGGCGTTTCAGGCAGAGACTACAATGGACTACAAATGGGGTTTTTTGAGGATGGCAGTATGAGCTAAATAAGGACGCTTTTTTGGACTTTGAATGATCAGGAGTCCTCTAGGGGAGTCCAAGATCAAAATATAAATTTGGAAATGTGGCATAATAGGTCCCCTTTAAGCAAATGCTTGGCCTCGGTTAGAAGTCTAGAACCTCACATTTGGTCCAAGCTCTGGGTCTGTCCAGAGTATCTAGTGTAATAGCCTCAAAGACATCTGGTCTTTTAAATAGAAAATTAAAATCAGAAATGCCATGTTCTAGGTTTTATCAACATCTCATTGTTAGGTATATCCTGACAGGCAAATACTGTAAGCGATCCCTGATTTGACGGATCATTGACTCTGGTGCATCTGTTATGGAAGTTGGATTTGCGAGGAGCAGAGCCCGCCTGCTCCCTTTGGCTTGCGGCTTGTCCGCCACTGGAAATGGTGTTGTAGATTCACTAAGGATCCTCATCTTCAGTGACTGATACGGTGTTCCTGCCTCGACCGAGTTTTAATGTTTTATTGAGAGAATGTTGAGCATAGAAGAAAGAAGAAGAAAATTTTTTATTTAAGTGTCCTGCATACATTGATGCCCAGCCCACATGGACTTATAAGACACCTCAAACAAATAAGCAAATATAAACAAACATTAATCATAAATTACCTCATGTTAATGGGTACAACATCCTCCATCGAAGCTGCCACGCTTTCTCATTAAATTTACCCAAAGCGAACACCTCTTCCGCAAACAGCCAGCTAAGCATATTCGCTTTCGATAACCAAAACAAATCTGGGTTTCTGGCTTGCACTTTTTCAAATAAAACATTTCTAATGCTGTCGTACAATGGACAGTGAAAAACAAAATGAAACTCATCCTCCACAACTCCTAAATTACATAATGTACACCGACGCAACTCTTCAGGAATGGCTTTATATCTACCAACCTCAACTGCCAGAGGCAAGACACCAGATCTCAGCTGGGCGCAGAGAGACCTTTGACCTTTTTCTAGGTTGGATGCAACAAATGGTTCAGTGGAGTGCTCTTCCTTTATCTGAACATAAATTCTTAATTTGGGTTTTTTCCATATATTCACCTTCCACCGCTCCTGATATTTAGTTGATAATTTCATTTTTATTAAATTTATATTACATTGTAAATTATTAATATAATACATATTGAGATCACCAAGTGAAAAAATTAAGGATAACTCTCTTATCCACGGATGATTCTGCATTTTGCTCCAGTTAAAAATCTTTTTAGTGAGTCTTACCTCTGGCAGTTGGGTAAGGCGGTTCCACAATCTAACCATTTCACATCTCTGCTTTGTGAGGCAGCTATCCCATCCCATATCCCCTTCAATGGCTAGCTTGGCAGTGTACTTTTGTACTCCCAGAAAGTACCTTATAGCTCTGTTTTGGATGGCCTTACATTCCTTAGTCTCTTCAAATCCCCACACTCCCGCAGCATACAGTAAGGCTGATTCAACCATTGAGTTATAGAGTTTTGTGAATATAGCAAAACCAAGGTCAGGGCACAGTTTAGCTTTACTCAAAACCGGACCCAGTGCTCTACCTGCAGATTCTGACAATATTTTCCTTCCCTCAGAAAAACTTAAATACTCATCAAAAACAAAACCCAATTACTTATAAAAGGGGGTGTAATTCAAAGGCTTGGAACCAAAAACAAAAGTATAATTACACTGCTGCTCCCATTCCCTTCTAAAGTGCATAATTTGTGTTTTTTCTTCATTAATTACTAATCGCCGCATGAACTCATAATAATCAACATTTTTTACAAATTAGCGGGGTTTTCAGCCACCAAGGCAATGTCATCAGCATATAAAAGAATACTTAAATTAAAGTCTTCAATGGGTACACCCAGGTTGGCCTGCTTTATTTCTAATGCTAAATTATTGATAAATAAAGCAAATAAAGTGGGTGAAAGAACGTCGCCTTGCTTCACACCGAAGGGAGTGGGAAACCAACCAGTTTTAAGATCATTTATCTGCAGGCGGGCAACCGGGGCTTTGTATAGAGCTTTGATTGCATTATAAAATTTACCCTTGGTTCCAGCATTAAGAAGTTTATAATTCATAAGGTCTCGATTAGTCCAGTCAAAAGCTTTTTTAACGTCAACAAAACAAACAAATGTATCCACACCGCCCTCTAAACTAGCTCTTACTATAGATGAAATAACAAAAATATGGTCAATACAAGCTCTATTTCTCCTAAAGCCATCCACCAACACCTTATTAGACTCCAGATAGTGAGTGAGCCTCTTATTTAGAACACCAGAGTAAATCTTATAGACTGTACTGAGTAAACTAACTCCTCTATAGTTTAAAGGAATTCTGGGATCTGCTTTGATTGATTTAGGAATGGGTACAATAATTGGCTTGTCCCATGTAGATGGTGTTATGCCAGTATTAAAACAGGTTTGGCAAAGACAATGTAACACATTCAGGAGATAAGGTGATTTGAGCACCTCATTGGTAAGTTCCTCCACTCCCACTGCCTTATTCAATCTCGCTCTATCAATGGCCTTCTTAACCTCCTCCAGAGTGATGTCATCATTAAGGGAAGATTGATATCGATCTGTGGGTGTATCACTCATAACCATTTCAAGTTCACACTTTAGCTTATTAATATCTTGGAGAAAATGCTCATCAAACATAGGAGGGTTACATCAAGCATACAGGCTTCTGTAGTCATTTTCCCACTTTTTTAGTATCTCACCAACTTCGTATGAGAAGTCACCATTTCCGAAGACAATTTGCATTGGTATAGTTTTACTTTTGTTAGGCCCTAGTTTGTTCATTTCTCTCCAGAATAACTGTGGATTGGTAAAATAAGCTTGCTCTAACTGTAAAGCTTGTCCTCTCTTAAAGCGTCTCTTAAAGAATTTAAGCCTTCTATCAAAAATGAGTTGACACTGTTTAAATTCATCTCGAAGCATACTTCTCCTGCTCAGGTCTTTACACTTAAGGAATATTTTTTCAGCTTTTCTTAAATTACACCACAACCCATTCAATTCATTGTTCCAATAAGGCTGTTTAATTCTATAGTTCTTGCCATTTCTATTTCTAGTTCCACAATGTTTATCAATTTCCTTATGTAGAAGCACACAAAGTCGGTCATAACATTGGTCTATATTGTCCTGATTTCTTCTGCCATTTTCAAGTTGATATATAATCTCACGGAGTGTTTGACAGCATATTTCATCAGACAGAAAGTTAGCTGGGATGTGTCTAAGCCTACAATGTCTTTTCACATTCTGCTGGGGGTCTGTGAGGTATTCGGAAGTTGAATCTCCTGCCTGGAACCAAAGACAGAGCACCGAGTGATCAGGCATTTTACTGTGCTCATCCAGCAATTTGACCGCTTCATTGCCTAGTCTTGATATCAGTTCCGAGGGTGTATAAACACCAAACTCCAGACAGTTTTTCAAATCATCATGTGGTGTCACAATATAATCGACTACTGCCCTGCCTCATATAGAAACAGACGTAAAGTTATCGTTCTCTGGGTTTAGCCTACCATTAAGCGCACAGCATTTAGAATCTTTTAAGAAATCAATAAAGGCTTGCCCGTGTTTATTTACACCTGTATCTAGTGAAATCCTATCCGATATTATTCCGATCATCCACATCGGAATAATCTTTCAGGTCAGCAATTCTACTGTTTAAATCACCACAAATATAAACAGCATCCACATTAGGACTAAGCGTATACAGCACCGTCAACAAGTGATTAAAAAAAGAATCGGCATCGCGCCCCCACGTTGAGGTTTCGGGGGATAAATAACATGAAATAATAACAAAAGAATATTGCGACACCCGATGTTCAAAACGTATACAAATTATACCATCGTGTGCTTTGTCAACAGTGTTCACCGCAAACTGATCAAAGATAGTGTTCTTGACACAAAGTCCCACTCCACCAGACGCTTTAACAGCTCTCCTGTGCGTGACGCGCTCGTGACCAAACCATGTAAATCCATCAATATAAAGAGAATCCTCCATTAAGTGAGTCTCATTTAGGGAAATGAAGTGCGGGTTAAGGGAATTGAGTACCACAGTTCTCAACTCACAGTTTGCTGATGTCCATCCATTAATATTCCAGTTGACCAACAGGAACTGTCCCGTAGTACTCACAGGCTGGGCTGCGTCTCCTCAGTTCCCTTCTGCGGTTGCAGTAACGTCTTCCCTGGGGGTCCGTTTCACCAGCCGCCCATTGAAAGACACGTAAAACTTTTTCCCGAGGCCTGCTGGCATCTCTCGCAGCAAGGTTCTGAAATTCAAATCCACCAGGCGTTCTGTATGTGATTTTGCCGAGGACACATACACCTTTTTGAAACGTTCCGAGTCTTTTAGTTTGGCTTTTCTGTGGAGCACGGACACCTTTTCTTTTGTAGATTTTAGTTCCAACTTCACGATTCCCGGTTTGGTTCCCCTTGTCTGGATGCGCTCCACTGCAACGAGCTCGGGCATCGGGTAAACCTGGAGGCCTTCCTCCAGCAGGTCTCGGATCTTGGCCTCTATATCCTCGTTCTCCTCCTGGTCCAACCCCACTATTATAAGTGAGACATCTGGGTCGAATCTTTTGGCAGGAATGGCATTACGCTCCATTTTCAACTCAATCTGTTCCATTCTGGCACACAGAATGCCCACCTCCGTGTCCAAGTTTAAGCGCATGTCACTCACTGCCTTATCCAGATCCCGCCTCATTTTCTCTTGATTTTCCGAAATCACCCTCTCCATTGCAGTTCGCAGGCCTTTAATTTCACCTGTAAATTGCTTATTCATGTTAATTTGCATGATATCCATTTTCGCACTTAACGCCTTAAGTTCATTCAAAACTGTAGACTCACTGCCGGCGTCTTCCGTATTGCTGTCGTCCGGTTTCTTTTGTCCTCTGGTTTTGGCTGCCATATTCCATATTAGAGCATTTATTTTATTTTCTGTATATTTCTCCTAAAAGGAGATTAAACAAATAAATAAATAGTGGCGACAAGAAGATTCACAAATGATTGAACAAGCCACTGAGCACTGTCAGTGCAATTACCAATATTCCAAAGATATGGAATTGTTGAAAACCTCAAGGGTAGAGGAAGCAACGGCGTATTGCCCCCCCACCCCCCACCAGAATACAGAGGAGGATGTTGAGAAAAGCAGCAAAATACCCAAAAATCACTGTGAAGGAATTGCAGGCCTTGGGGGTATCTTAAAGTCACCACGTTTCAAAAAGCACCATCAGGCGCCACCTCCACAACCACAGGCTCTTTAAAAGCGTTAGGAAGTGGGTTTTCACTATACGCACAATCTCTCTCATCGATCCATTAACACTGATAGTGAGTTGGGCTCATCAATAGGACTTAATTTTGTACCCATCACACAGTGTGATCCATTCGGCACGAGAGTAGATTTTGACAAATTCTTCCGCAATCTGAGAATAAGTGAATTTTTTTGCACTCAAGGTAAGCTCAATGAAGCTATAACAGATACACAAGTAGACCGAGACCTAGATAGTAGACAACACGAGAAAGTAGAGATCATGTCCCTACACGTTTTAGACCTAAGTCGACTTTTTGCCCTCCCAGATACAGAAATCCATCTCTAGACATATACTGTAGACTGGTAGAGAGATATAACCAACATCATGAGTAAGCACAGAGAATACAGGGTTTATAATAACCTCCCAAAAGCACAGAGAGAGGCTTTTGTGGAATTACAGAGGGATACTACAGTAGTAGTTAAGCCAGCAGACAAAGGGGGTGCCATTTGTATTCTTAACCAATCTGATTAAGTGAGATTAATGGACAGTTGGGAAACACAATATTTTACAAAAGCCTATGTAAAAACCCCACCACTGAGCTCAAGAGAGACTTACATCCGAAGCTAAAGGTAATGCTGGACATAAGGGAGATTTGAAATAAAAAGTATGAGTACATGAAGGTTGATCACCCAATTATGCCAGTGTTCTACACACTACCAAAAATCCATAAGAACTTGGAAAGACCACCGGGGAGACCCATCTGCTCTGCGATAGGCTTGTTGACTGAAAAAGTAGCATCCTTTGTAGATTTCTTTCTGAAACCATTTGCTACTTCCCGACCATCCTTTGTACGTGACTATATATATGATCAACATCTTAAAGTCTTTTCAAGATCTAGATGTTGAGAGCATCCTGGTAACCCTAGATGCTCTCTGATGAGCCTGTCTACCAATGTCGACCACCAGGGGGGCTAGCGGCCCTCTTACATTTCCTAAGGCAAAGGCCCTGTGATGTCGTACCAAGCACACAATGCGTTAAAGATCTAGCAGAGATTGTTTTAACTAAGAATGCTTTTATGTTTGAAGATTCCTACTTTATCCAACTGAAAGGCACCTCAATGGGGAGCAAAATGAGGCCCCAATTCAGTTCACTATATGTGGCACTGTTTGAAAAAGAATATGTAAATAACCCTGATAATCCATTCTTCCAACATATTAAAGTGTGGAAACAGTATGTGGATGATATATTTATGGTATGGCAGGGATCTATTGATGCCCTAAATGACTTCTATGCATATCATAACAGATGTCATGAGCATCTAAAGTTCACCATAAACCATGATCCATCAGTATAAAAAGAGAGGGTTATGGTTTTGTACTTGTACAAGTATGAAATCCCCAGAAGTGATCTCATCACGTAACTCCAAGGAGTCCATCAACAAAAGTGACTGAGAAGCTCCGGTATCCCTAAGGACATATATGGGGACAGGAGTAGAATGCTCATTCAGAGCCACAAATCCCTTTGACACAAATGGAAGAAATTCCTCCCTCACAAAGTCCCCACAAGGAGCAGGCAATTTAGCAGATCGATCATCTACTACAGGGGTTTCTAACCTTGTTTTCACAAAGGCATTGGGTTGGTATCCTTTTCTTTTTCTTGCTTAGCTTTGAGGAACCAACAGTTAGTGGTAACATGACCGGATTTGGACTTATGTGTGAGAACATATTCATCTGCAAATTTGGCAGCTGATTGCAAATTCAGCGCTTGCTTCTTATTAAGGTAGGTCTTAATATCATCCTTAACACAGTTCATAAATTCTTCAACTAACACCATCTCTTTTAGTGAGTTGAAATCATCCGTGACCTCCATAGAAGTACACCAGCGCTCAAAGCAAACCTTCTTCTCGTTAGCGAATTCCACATAAGTCTGATTTTCAGATTTCTTCAGACCTCTGAATTTCTGTCAGTAAGCCTCTGGAACCAACTCATAAGCTCTCAAAATAACCTTTTTGACAACCTCATAATCAGAGGAATCATCTGCAGACAATGCCGAATAGGCTTGTTGAGCTTTACCCTTCAGGACAGTTTGCAACATCAGAGGCCAGTGTTCCTTTGGCCACTGACAACTTTTAGCTACCTTTTCAAAACACTGGAAATAGTTGTCAACATCCTTTTCCGAAAATGGAGGCACCAGTTTTACCTCCTGGCTAGCACAAAATTTATTATTAGATTCTATTTTTATTTCTAGTAGCTCCATTTGGAGTCTTTCTTCTCTATCTAACTTCTCTTATTCAAAATCTCTCTGTCTCTACATCTCTCTTTCTGCTTTTTCCTCCGTCTCTCTCTCAAACTCTCTTTAATTTTCTTTTTCCTCCCTTTCTTTTTCTAGCATTTTTTATTTAAGTTCCATTTTTATATTTGGATTTTCCCCTGGAAACTGTTCCAGATCTCCTGGTGCAAACACATTTTCACCAATGTAATATTCAACAATCTCTCTAGCCAGTCTTGCTTTTCACATGGCTGGTTTTACATCTGTCAGCTCTAAATGTCAGCATATTTCTAGCAGTTCTGTCTTTTTAAAAGACTTCAAAACCTCTACGGTTGGTGATGCCAAGAAATCATCCATTGCTGTTGATCTGTCAATATATATATGTAGGAAAATTCCAAAAAAAATTTTACAATTTGAAATGTTAGATTTTCAATAAATGACTCACACAATGGTCGGTCCCGGACGAGCCCCCAATTTGTTATGGACCCAATTTGTTATAACATATATGACATTTACGACAGCAAGGGATGACAGACACAACTTTAAAACTTAAACACATTTCATTAAACAAAGACTTTTAACTGATCTACTATCTACTCTACTGACCAAGATTGATAAATACAAGAACAAAAATATTTACAGTCCCTTTGGTGGGGTTGTTTGGTGATGTCCTGGGTGAGGAAAATACTCCAACACAGGCAAAAATCCACAAAAAGCTTAACAGGTCATTAAAAAAAAATGACAGGTCTGGTCAAATGTATCCTTCTGCTTGCAATTTCTCCTACTACTTTACTCTCTCTATTTTCCTCCTTATATACTCTTTTGCAGACCCTTCCCACCTTTTAGACTTTTTTTTTTATTCTCTGGGACTTTCCATCTCAGACATGCCCAGGACATGTCTAAACCTAGCTCCAGTCTGGGCTGAACAAAAGAAAGGTCAATACTACCATCTAGTGGCTTCTATTCACATTACAACACATATTGGAATATTCCGTTTCTCTTTAATTATACAGTTAATTTTTTTTTTTTTTTGTATTGTTTGTGGATTGCCAGTCAGGGGTGCTAGTAATTTTGGAGTCCCCTGTTGGGTAATACATTGAGAGGGGTGATAAGTGGTGATATATTTAGAGGTGTAATATGTGGTAATGTGTTCAGAGGGGTGATATATGGTGATATATTCAGCAGGGTGGTACACTGTGGTATACGTATCGAGAGGGGTAATTTATGGTGATATATTCAGAGGGGTCACGTACTGATGTATTCAGAGTGGTAATACAGTATGTAATGATATATTCCGAAGGATAATATGCAGTGGTATACTCAGCAGGGTAATTCATGGTGATATATTCAGAGGGGTAATATTTGCTGATATATTTAAAGTGGTAATATGTGGTGATATATTCAGAAGGGTAATATATCATGATATATTTCAAGGGATTGTTTGTGGTAATATATTCAGAAGGATAACATGCAGCGATATATTCAGAAGTGAAATATGGGATCAAACTGTATATTCAAAGGTGTAATACATGATGTCATTTTCCAAGATCTATCATATGATGACATATTGATAGGGGCAGTTACACAATTGTATTCTCAACAGGACAGTGTATCTACAGCACAGTTGGTCCGATCTCAGGTACTCCGGGTGGTTCCTTCCCAGGTAAGAATACTTGTGCAGTTAATATTTTTTTAAAGAGCAAAAGTAAGATTGTGAATCTCTTTGCAAGGCCAAAACACCTATGACCATCTGACTTTTTTGCAGTCTATCTCAATTGTGTGTGCAACTTGGGGTACAGTGTCGCAAGCAATGAGTTAAATTGTTTCATTCTGTTTATATTTGTGACCAGAGACAAGTGCTCACAGAGGGAAAAATGTAGGAAGCTCATCCTACAGACTGGCAGCAGTGTGTCTGGGGCTGCTGTGTGCTCTCTTACTGACTACCACAATAGTGCTGAGTGTTCTCTGTGAGTATCACACACTGTCTTTGACAACAGTATTTGGATTTATGCTGCAGTGTGATTTTTTTTTTTTTTTAATTTGGCATCTCCAATCCCACCCGAATTTGAAATGCCAAATTGGGGAACTATGTACAAAGCTTGCTCGTATGCGACCCCTTGCTGCCAACTCAGGATAGTGAGACAGTTAACGGCTCTCCTCCGAAGCACGTGCCTGTCTGCCACTGATTCTTATACTCTCGCTGGTTGAATCTTCGCAAGTGCAGAGCGAGGGCGGAGGATACCCGGACATGAACCAAGCCGGAGTCTTCCTGACGAGCGCCTGTCTGGCCAACAGGAGCTGTTATCGAATACCCAAATCCGACATTCCCTTCCCAATTTGAAACCCTGTAGCGCGATAGCCAATTGTGCGCTACTCTGAAAAAGCTGCCGACCCCTGCCGGTGGGTACGCCGAGGCTCGAACCCGCGACGTGGTGATCACCGTGTAACCGTGTGAGCCACCCGGCAGCTCTCTGCAGTGTGATTTTTAAGTTAACTCATAAACCTTTTTACTTGCTACATAACATCCAATGGGAATGATACCACCCATCAGCCTTTAAAGGCGGAGGCCCATGAAGGAGTCTTCAGGGTAAAAATCCCCCCCGAAAATTTCAATATTTTTGATTTTCACATAAAATAAATAAAGGAATGCAGTGAGATGGCAGTAAACCCCAAGGGCTCTAAATTCATTGACCAGGCGCAGGCGCGGCGAATGGGGGGAGCGCCGCGCCAATGAAGAGCCTTTATTCACAAAATTGTCACTGCGTCATGATGAATATGTGACAACTCCCCCTACTATGCCACCACACCCATCTCGGCGCACGTCAGTCTACCAAATTGCCAAAGTGGCTGCGCACGGTGTTACACCACACAAAATTGCCACTGCGCGGGCTGCACCGAATGAAATTGCCACCCTACGCTGCGCCAAGAAATTAGAGCCTCAAGAATCTATGTTTTTCCTCTGCCTCAATTGTTACTTGTGACATTAAATGCAAATAACCGAAAATCACAATTTTGACTAATTTTCAACCTTGTGGCATTCATAAAATCATTAATATTCATCTGAATGACTTGAAATTTGGATTGAAGTTGTATCTCTTGGAGATCTATGAAATGACAAAGGATTTTCTAGATAGGTGCATCTTTAGGGAGTTAAATATGAAAATGAAGCAAATTGATGATAGTGATTTTTGTCATGGTTACATAACAGAGCTCATTAAATATTCATCTATGTTCCAAACAAAAAAATCCTATGTCGTGTCATAGAACTATCTTAAACCTTTCATATGAGACTAATTTGACTAAAATCTGACCATGGATTATTGAAATATCAGTGCCACAAATTATTTTTAGGTTTTGTCATTGAAGTGCCGTTTCCATGGCAACCATGTAAATTTTTATCAAAATACTACATTTTATGCGATTAAAATATGATACGATATGATATGATACACTTTATTGTCCCATCAGGGGAAATTTGGTTTGGACTCCAGCACTGTCACATACAGCTGCTCACACAGTCAATACATAGTCAATAATTAAAAAATACAAATCTGGGCCACAGGCCACATATTGCTGGAGAGACAGATTACCGCACCAAGCGGACATGCCGTACCTGAGAACACTTTCCAGCACAGCCTGATAAAATAAAAACATTACTTTTTGATCAACACCCAACACCCTGAGTCAGCGCAAAATAATACAATCTTTGCTGCAAACGAGAACACAGGTGATCTACATGGGCTTGCCAACTAAGAAGGTTATCAAGGTGGACACCAAGTTTCCTATAAGAATTAACTTGCTTGATTTTTCCTCCATGGATACACAATGGCGAATGGTACCCCACTGGCTTGGGGTCAAACACCATTTCTTCTGTTTTCTTAACATTTATAGTGAGGTGGTTTTCATCACACTACTTGACAAAGGTTTGCACCTCATTAAAATATATGTGATGGGCTCTGTATTCTTATTGAGCAAGCTCAGTATTGCATTGTCGTCAGAAAACAGAAAACAAAAAAATTGTCTGTGTGGTTGCGGCGACAGTCATTAGTATACAACGGGAAAAGCACTGGTGAGCTGTGTTATGGCCCCAATTTGTTATTACATTTATGACAGCAAAGGATGACAGACACAATTTTAAAACTTAAACCAATTTAATCAAACAAAGACTTTTAACTAATCTACTATCTACTCTACTTACCAAGATTGATATATACAACAAAAGAAATATTTACAGTCCCTTTGGTTGGGTTGCTTGGTGATGTTCCCGGTGAGGAAAATGCTCCAACACAGGCAAAAATCCACAAAAAGCTACACAGGTTTTGAAAGGAGTGACAGGTCTGGTCAAATGTATCCTTCTGCTTGCAATTTCTCCTACTACTTTACTGTCTCAATTTTCCTCCTTATATACTCTTTTGCAGACCCCTCCCACATTAGACCTCTTTTTTTTAATTCTCTGGGACTTTCCATCTCAGACATGCCCAAGACATGCCCAAACCTAGCTCCAGTCTGGGCTTAACATAAGAAAGGTCAGTACTGCCATCTAGTGGCTTCTATTCGCATTACAGCTGACACAGCCTTGGGGTGCTCCTGTACTAGTAGATTTACTGTCAGACAGTGTGTTGTTGATTTTCACATTCGGCCATCTGTTAGTTAAAAAGGAGTCGAACCATTTTATGATGAAGGGGCTTATGTTCATTTCATTCATCTTCTTTACCAGAAGGTAGGGTTGCAGTGAGTTAAAAGCTGAAGTAAAATTAACAAATAAAAGACATGCATAAGCTGCAGAGGACTCTAGGTGTCTAAGGGCAAGGTGCATGATGGCATTAATCGCATCTCCTGTGCTTCTTTCTTGTCTATAGGCAAATTTGAATGGGTTAGTGCTCTGAACATATCTCTCTTTGCAATAACAACACTAGAAATTTCTCAAAACATTTCATTACAATCAAGGTCAATGCTATGAGCCTATAATCATTACTTCCTGACAGGGTTTCTTTGGAATGGGAATAATGGTGGATTTTTTCCACATGGCAAGGAACTGTGTGTTGAACAACAGACCGCTGAAAAATAGGACAACAGGCTGGGGAAAGCTCTTCTGGAAGGCTGTTTATTAGGAAGGCTGAGATACCATCAGGGCCAGTGGACTTATTTTTACATACACGTCTAAATAATGCCTGAATTTTAAGGGGGTCAACTATTGGCCTTAAACAGGGGTCCACAGTCGTGATAGCTTGTAGTGCCTCGCAACACTGTATAGCAAAATATTTGTCAAACTAGAGGAAAAAAATCACTGAGTTCATTTGCCATTCCTAGCTCTTTGTTTGTAATAATACATTTAGAGTGGGTGGTCATGTTGGCGGCAGCTTTTGTAGAGTCCCATAGTTTTTATAGAATTCTTGGAACTGAGATTCTGCTCCAGTATGTCCCTGTGTCTTCTGCGTGCGTCCCTCAGCATTCCATTAAGTTCCTTCTGTACTGATTTTAAGCCCACCCTGTCTTTTTTCTAAAAGCCAATTTCTTGCCGTTAATACAGTCTTTTATGCCTTTTGTTATATAATGTCATATATATCTTTTTTGTGACAATACAGTCTGCACCGAATTTAATGTAATCAGTAATAGTTTCAGTGGCCTCATCAATACCCAAGTCACAGAAAATATTCCAGCATGTATAGAGAAAAGATCCCTGAAGTGTTCCTATATTGTCTTGTGACCATACTAGAATTGATTTCATCTGTGGCTTGTTGCTCTTAAAACCGTTTTGTAGGTTTGGATCAGGTTGATCGTATTGTGCTCTGAGTTTGACAATGGGGGCTTTGGTTTTGCACTGTATGCATTTTTTATATTTCCATAACACTTATCTAAAATGTGCCACACTTAACATATTGTTCAAATCCGGGAAGGGACAGTTCAAGTTTGCAGTGGTTAAAATCCCCCATCGACATGGGCAGCAGCGCGAGCGGCGTTTCCACTGGGAGGGCCATAAACAGAACAGATAATAATGTTCCCAAATTCTCCTGGAAGGTAAAAGGGTCTTTGTGACGATAAAAATGAATATCTAACCATGAAAATAACAGCAGACACTCTAGGTAGAGAAATCAGTAAAAAATAAATAAATAGATAAAATATAAAATAATTTTAAAAATTGATTTATTTATTTATTTATTTATTTTTTAAGTCTCTGATGATTGCACCTCCACTCTTAGTCATTTAGCCCCTTTTTATTTTTATTTATTTTCCCAATTTTTATTTATTTTATTTTTAGCCATCACTATTTCATTATCATCGTTTTGCTTTTGCATCTATTTTTCAATTTTATTTTTATTTTACTTTACTGGTTTCTTCTTTCAACTTATCCTTTGTCTGGCAGTATGAGGATGTTGTGGGTGGGAGGGTGGGTGGGATTTGTTCAACAAAATTTAAAATAATACTGTTCAAGATATTTTGCTTAATGCTTCCTTGTATTGCACCATCTTTCTTGAATAAAAATATGTTGGAAGGTAAAAGGGTCTTAAGAAGAGACATAACTCAACGTCAGCGTTGCATACAGATTCTCTCACCGTGTAGCTCCTGCAGTAGCGATCATTGATGTAAACACCAATACCCCCTCCGAGTGAAGCACGGGTCAGGGTATTTTTTTTTAACCCGCACCCACCCGGCCGATATAAAAACAAGAGCAACGCAGAGCGTGGCATACGCCCCCACCTGTATGTTGATCAAGGGCATATTGAGATGGCTGCTGTGGCGGCCATATTTGATATCGCACGACGCTGGTTTTCGAAAGGAACCTTCAGCTAGCCACTCCCAATACGCCATTAAGAAATGGTATCAATCCGACGAGGGATTCTATAGTTACCCCATGGAAACGAAAAGTTAACGGACGACGGACGGACATGGCGTCGACATAATGCCCCCTTTCCTCTTTGGAGGGCGGGGCCATAACTAGCCCGCCCCGACCGCGAACCCGCATATTGCATTAATTGCCGACCCGGCCCGCTCTATAATAAAAGCCATTTTCAGCCTCTCGTGGAGCTGGCGTCGAGAGCGCTGCCCCTGCTGTCGTCAGTGCCACTGACAAAAGCGCAGACTTGCTACACCGTTGCAGACGCAGGGGAGTCCTGTGACTTTGCGCACAGAGAAATATTCATCAAGAAGAGGAATTTTGCACAGAAAGACACACGACTGGTGACTGGTCCAACTGCAGTCTGTGTGGTGCGATCGCACTGCATCTGTTATTCAAGTTCTGTACTTGCACTGGGGAAGAAATATGTGTAGCCACTGTGGCGGAAGTCAGAGAAAATTGTTTAGCCACAAGTTGCCACAATGTTGGTGCTCTGCACGTAAAATTTTGTTGAGAAGAAATGTCATGTAGGTTCCACATCTGTGCTCTGAAAAAAAAAAAAAAAAAAATCATAATAATATCTTGATATTCATGTAAATGTTCCCACACAAGTGCCATGTTTGCACATAAAAATTCTAGTAAATTCCTAAGACTTGCAAATGAATAAAAATGCATCAGGGGCATCATCATATAATTTAACAGGCTTTTTTTGCTTACCATAACCCAGTGGTTCCCAAAGTGGGAACTGGAAGCAAAAAATTTTTTTTCCACTCGAGTTCCGGACACCAACAGAAAATGATTTGCATACAGCAAATCAGCAGTCTTGTCCTGGACGGCTATACTCAGGCAGTGGGGTGTGATGCAGCCTCATGATTTTATACTTTAAAAGAGGTTTTTAATTATTAAATCTTCGTGTCCTTCATTTGAAAATGCGGTGGCCATTTCGAAACCTGCCAATCATTTTTAATGTTTCAATGTACAAAACCCAAAACTAGTGAAGTTGGCACGTTATGTAAATCGGTGATAAAAACAGAATATAATGTTGTATTCGAGCCTAACAGCCCGAGATTTTAGGTTTGCACAAGTGCAGATCCGTGAGGTAGCACATTTTGATAGGTAGCAAAATTTGTCAGAACACCGACACAAGGTTGCTGATTTGCTGTTTGCAAATAAGTTTCTGTTGGTGTCCGGAGCTGTAGTGGGAAAAATATTTCGCGCACGGCAAGAATGAATGAATGAATAAATAAATACAGTAAATGACAATGCTAGCATAACATGGACAAATTTTTGACGGAGCTCACAAACGCAAAGCAGTTGATGAAGCACCGCCAAATGTGCTTCCAAAGCAAAGTCTAGAAAAGATGACAACACCTATCTTGCCTTTGGCTTCACCTGTACACTGTGGGTAATGAGGAGAGACCGCAGTGTGTTGTCTGTCTTAAACAAACCTTTAGATATGTGGTTTTTTTTCCTCTCAGGGAGTTGGTCATGTTTTAGAAAAACCATTTTTGCAGAGAGGCAGTTTTTCAAAAATGCATTAATTGCAATTTTGTTGAATGTTAAAAAAGAAACCTGTTACACAGAACAGAATTACACAGTTAAGGTGCTTGAAAACAGTTACACTTAAAATAATTACACCGTAAAGGCAGTTTGTTATTTTTTTTATTTATTTCTCATTCTAAAAGTAGTTGTAGTTTATTACAACCTGCAGTTTATACTTTTGATTTTTTCAAAAAAAGGTTGAGGTTTATATTAATTACAATGTGTGAAATAAACTGCAATGGACCTAAAAATTTTCTAATGTACCAAAGGGGGGCCCGGCAGAGAAAGTTTGGGAACCACTGCCATTACCTTTATAAAATATTTAACATTAAAAGAAAATCATACAGGAAGAAAGTGACTTGTCAATGATCAAATGTAATAATAATAATGACTACTCACTCGTTGTTTGAGTGTCAAGAATACACGTTGTTCAAGTCTACAGAGGGCCCTCAGAGGGCTTACAGCAGTGACGTGCCATCGGAGGCAGGCAGAATCCTCACCGTTAAACAAATAACTCTCTTACTTTGCTTGATTAGGAATCTGAGGATTGATTAACTAATTTACAAGACTAAATGGCAGAATGGAGAGCCAGTTCAATCCACCACATTATTGCTCAGTGCGTCAAACTTAAAATGCTCACGAGACAGCAAATTTGTTCATTTTTGCTTAGAGGAAGCTAATGTAATGCCAATTACAAATATTAAAACCTTTCTTATGCGGCGTTCAATGTGTGGTCAATTTGTTTATGATAATATTTCCCCCCTTAAGCACGTACTTTTTAATGCCATTTTAAAAAAATAGGGAGTTTATTTTCAGTCCTCCTCCATAATCCGAGAAACAAAAGATCAAAACAATATACAGAATTTCCGAGAGAGTGGAGATTTTTTCCTAATTAATTCTTAAGATTTACTTCCTTGCAGTCTCGAATCAAAGGATAAAGGTAAATTAATCTTTTTGTCACGATCACCTCTTAATCATTACAGGCTATAAGGACCAGTATGAGAGATTAAGAGCCACCAAGTGGTGAGATTACAGATTGCAACCAAATGATAATTCCCTTTCTCACAGAACCTAGATGGCCGCAGTACTTGCAAAAACGCGAAAGGCTCGCTCTCGTGTCAGTCCTTATTACCTCCGCCAAGGAGGTTATGTTTAAGGCAGCGTTTGTTTGTTTGTTTGTTAGCAAGATAACTCAAAAAGTGATGCACCGATTTTGATGAAATTTTCAGAGAAGGTGGGTATTAAGTCAAGGAACTGGCATATCTTGGCCAAAGTACAAATGAGATATACGCCAAAGTTCAATATTTCAAGTCTTTCCAATGGGCCGGAGTTCCAATCGCCGTGCTTTTGGGTTTTGCCACCCCCTGGCGGAGTTCTGCGCTCTGTGAGTGCTTTTCTAGTTTAATTACTTTTTTTTCAATTCTGGGCTACCGTAGAAACATGGCGGTGCAAATTGGCGAGCTCCGTGGAAGAGGACCTGCTCTCTCTATTGATATAAAGGGCTCATTCTGGATTAAAGAAAATACTATGATTCTTATTTTCAGGAAATAATTCACTGATGAAAATGTACTTTTGAATATTATATTTAATTCCTGCCAGTTATTCAGCTAGATTGTCCATCTAAATCTTATACACTGGTCCTTCAATTGACCAGGAAAAAAGGTCAAATTGATTGATTGACAATCAGGCATACTACGTGGAAACAGGTTGACAAAATCTTGCGATAAAAACGGAAAAGTCACTTCATACCCTGACTGCATGTCCCTGGTTTACGTCAAAGTTGAAGTTTTGCAGAATTTGTATGCATAAAATTACCTTATTTTGTGTAATATCTAATCCCCATCTTTTGTTATAACTTCTAAATATTTGATCATTCATCTACACATGCTGTGGGGGAAATGGAGCGAATGAGACAAAAATGCCGCTCTCTTCTGATTGGACAAAATGTTCGGAAATGCTGAGGTCGGGTGTACTCGGATGCGCTCTTCTGAAAAGGAGGCACATTTATTGACTGACTTAGTTGATTCAGATGGCGAACAGGACAAATATAGCTGCGTATCGCCAGAGTAGAAATGATATGAAAAATGGAGCCGTTTAATTATTTGATGCAAAGAGAGTAAATAACAAGAAAATAAAATGGGCCCTAGAATGGAGTCCGGCGGCACCCTATACTGTCTGAGACAAGGTAAAGTACAGTGGCCGACGGGGGCAAAAGCACTGCAACGGCCCAAAACATCTCTAATGGGCTCTATGCACACGTCACTTCCATGTTTGAGTTAAGGCAGCTCCTCAACCTCCGGTCCGCGAGATTGAAAGCAGAAGAATGGCAGAGTCGTCGCTGTGCAAGGACATTTCCATGTTCTTTTATACACTTCGGTCAACACGATGATCTGAGTTGTACTAATTACTCACTCAGTGTTAAGAGTCATGAATGCGCTGTGATGTTTCACGTTGACTGCGTTTCCTAGCAAACAGATGTTCAGGCTCTCCCATCACACATTTGTATAAGCCAGAGGGACTGTCACAATACGTGACGTTCGTCTGCGCTCGCTCTACAACATAAATTAGTCATCAGGGAGAACTGGACAGGCACCCTCGCAACTCTGCTCTGTTCTCTTTTGGAGTAGGTACAATGCACAACTTTTGTCCAGCTCTATCACAGCAGCAGGTACATAATGCGAATGGAAAGACTGTGGATCTAATCTATTCAATACAACTTAGGTTATCCCAGTTGGATAATCAACCGTCTCTTGAATGCAAGAACTTTGGTTTGCATCCACGCTGAAAACACGGCGTCATATTATTTCGCTTAATGGGTTTAGCTAGCACCGTCATGTTGAGAAATTCTTTGATTCCTGCATTCCTGGTGTCGAATGTGTGTGTGAATGCTATGCTGGTGTCACAGTGGGTCATTGACTACATGAAACAGAACGTTGGTTACAAATTGCAACCCCAGATTCGTAGCTCTATCATCTTCAGCAAAAGGAAAAGCTGTTCCTTTGGGAGCCAAACTCAGATTGCGCAAATGTGATATACAGAGGATCAGGGGTGCGTTTCCCGCAAACACAGATTCTAACTTACATAGTTGGAACCATTGACTGTGAATGGACAAACTATGTAAGTTGCTAACTTAGTTAGCAACTACGCTTTTGGGAAACGCGCCCCAGGTCGGTCATCAAGAAATGTCGGCTGCAGACTGGTGTGATTCATATTGGTGAAATTGTAATGTGGTATCTTAACCATCCAGCTCTGTCTGGGAAACGTGAGGAAACTAAGGAAATAATTAAACTTAGCCAAAGCTGTACAATGCGGCTCACAGCAGTAGTGTCCTGAAGTGTTGCCCTCGCGTCTTTTTTTTTTTTTTTTTTTTTTTAATTTGGCATCTCCAATCCCACCCGAATTTGGAATGCCCAATTGGGGAACTATGTACAAAGCTTGCTCGTATGCGACCCCTTGCTGCCAACTGAGGATAGTGAAGACAGTTCACGGCTCTCCTCCGAAGCACGTGCCTATCAGCCACTGATTCTTATACACTCGCTGGTTGAATCTTCGCAAGTTCAGAGCGAGGGCGGAGGATACCCGGACATGAACCAAGCCGGAGTCTTCCTGACGAGCACCCATCTGGCCAACAGGAGGCGCTGGAGCAACGAACAAGGCTGATATCGAATACCCAAATCCGGCAGTCCCTTCCCAATTTGTAACCCTGTAGCGCGATAGCCAATTGTGCGCTACTCTGAAAAAGCTGCCGACCCCTGCCGGTGGGTACGCCGAGGCTCGAACCCGCGACGTGGTGATCACCTCTGCACTGCAGCGCAGTGCCTTAACCGTGTGAGCCACCCGGCAGCCTGCCCTCGCGCCTTTGAAAAGACAGTTTCGCTCGTTTTGAGGTCATGTCATAAATTCATACACAAATTGGAATAAAATACACAAAGAGACTAAATAAAATGTTTTGAAAATGAATTTGTTTAGGCGACAATGACTAGCATACCTACACTCACACAGGATTCAATACTTGGCGTAAGTTACCAAGCGGCCCAGTACATCACCGGAAAATGCCGTGCATAGAGCCCATAGTTTGTTTGCGAGAACCGCGTTGCCCCTGACAACATCGGTACCTCTGCCAAACATTCAATTGCGTCGGTCCACACCATGGATGTATTATAAGAGCTGGATACTGAACCAGGGCTGAGACACACGCCGACAAGAGCTTAGCGGTCAAGCTGATATCGCAAGTCACGTGACGCCATGGGGGACAAAAATAAATTTTTCCATTGGGCAAAATTGAAAAAGACACTCTACTAAATCCATGAATGCATTTTTTTGAATACCACAAATGATCAATATAAAATCTATAAATTTTTCTCTTTTAAATCATTCCACGGCGGCGACAAAACTTTTTTTTTTAATTCATGCTACGTGAACACCAAGGGGACCTTGTCTCTAAGCATGTTCTCGTATGCAGTGCAGCTGCTGCAGTTCCCTGCATGTAGCACTGGTCAGGAGATTCCGTGCCGTCGGCTTACATTTTTACCAAGTCGGTAAAATGAGTAGGTTTTGCGATGCCAATGTTCTCATTTATTGTATTTGATGAATTGCTTTGTTATGTAGCGGATTAGGACTGCATGCAGGCCAGTTCAGCACACAGACTCTTCTACTACGAAGCCATGCTGTTGTAATAGCTGCAGTATGTGGTTTTGCATTGTCCTGCTGAAATACACAAGGCCCTCATTAGAATAGATGTCATCTGGAGGGGAGCATACAGCGCCCTCAATAATTATTGGCACTCCTAGTTAAGATGTGTTAAAATGTGCCTTAAAATAAATTAAATTTTTATTGCAGAAGCATACTCTCACACTGAAAATTGTAGAAAAATGTAACCTTCAACTCAAGTGAATTTTAAGGGGGAAAAAAAATCTCTGACTAAGAAATAATTATTTTTCATAAAATCATCTGTTCCACAATTATTGGCACCCCTAACAATTCCTAGGAAATAAACGTAATTGAAGTATTTCTGTCATTTTTACAGTAGTTCACAAAGTTGATCAGAGTATCTAGGAACATTTAATTCGTAAGTCATCACTTCCTGTTTCCCTGGGGTATAAATATGATGTGACACAGAGGCCATTTCTCTTATCTGCTCTTCAACGTGGGAAAGACAAAGAAACACACCGTTCAAGTAAGGCAGATGTGTGTCGACCTTCACAAGTCAGACAATGGCTACAAGAAAATAGCCACTTGCCTGCACCTGTCCATATCTACTGTCAGAGGAATCATTGAGAAGTGTAAAACAACTGGAACAGTGGTAAACAAGCCTGAACGAGGACGCAAGGTTATTTTGCCGCCACGCACAGTGAGGAGCGGTAAGAGAAATATAAAGTTCTCCAAAGCTCACTGTTAAAGAATTGCAACAAATGGTTGCATCTTGGGGTCACAAAGTCTCCAAAATAACCATCAGAGGCTATCTACATGCCAAAAAGCTGTTTGGGAGGCATGCACGGAAAAAACCTTTTCTCACTCACAATCATAAATGCAAACATCTGGAGTTCACCATGCGGTACTGGGACTTTAACTGGGACCGTGTGCTTTGGTCAGATGAGACCAAGTTAGAGTTTTTTGGCAACAAACTCTAAGTGGGTGTGGCGGAACACAAAAGACGAGTATGCAGAAAAGCACCTCATGCCCACTGTGAAGTATGGGGGAGGATCAATGAGCTTTCTACAGAGTCTACCTCTCTTTTGGATCAGTCACACCTCTTTTTCATTTTTCTCACTTCATTCTGAAGTTAAGCGCTGTGAGCGTGATCGAAGTCCGTAGGGGAGAATACGCGTAACTCAAAAGCGCTTAACTTGAATTGCGTAAAAAAGGACTTGCGCACTAATGAGAGAATAGACCCCGAAGTGCGAAAAACATCCGCCATAATAAATTCAATTTATAGATTCATGATATTTCATGTTATATAGCCTACATAATTGACAATCCAAATGCTTTACACGCAAATAAAAAAAAAAAGTCCAATTTTAAGATCGCCACCAAAAAACAGCTTGCGGCGCTCAGGCGCAGCAGCACACGGACAAGTGGAGGCCAACCAGACAGCTGTCACCGTTCGAGGAGCGCGCGGCAGCAGGACTCCCCCTTCATCGTTGGAATACGAGGCAGTGGGGACTCCGTGTCTACAGTCTGCAGAGATCAATCTTCATTGTACTTTTATTAGAATTACTCCATGACATTTTATTGGGTGCCACACTAAACGAGCAGCCACTCGTCACTTTCCCGGAGGAGATGTTCACTGTGCCCAAAGTTCCTATGACGTCGGACAAAAGCTTATTCCTGTAACAATAGAAGATCTGCCATTGTCAAAATGATCACGGTCAAAGTGTCCGCAGGCCCATATATAGCAACAAAAGAAACGCAAGTTAGCCAGTTAGTTAATGTACTCTTATGGTTACTCAGTCAAAGTGAATGCAAAATAAAGAAAAGTTTGATGAAACGAGTGTAAATGTGCGCGCGCCAGTAATAAATTTGATTTTTTAAAATAATTATGCGTAAACTTATTTTCCAGTCAGCCTTTATTTAACTTGCGTTTCTTTTGTTGTTCAGTATATATCTGACATACCACACTGCATATCTGCCATGCCATGCATTGCGCTTAATCAAATTGATTGTAACGGTCAGCCGTCTGGCCTGACAGGCAGGTTGTCTCAAAATATAAGTTTAATTAATTTCTCAACACAGGTGTCTTATTCATTCATTCATTCATTTATTTAGCCTATTTATTCCATTTACGAATAAGAGCAACTACAGCATGATGTACGCATTGCTTCATATTGTTCATCACTCATTTTGACAGCTGCACTCTTTCCTGCATGTTGTTCGCTGGTTTCAAATCTGCTTACACCTGGTCAGACATGGCACTAGATCTTTGCGGACGGTTCGCTCATATGCAGATCGATGAATGCCAATCCTTGCGGGAGATTTGGAATTCAGTAATTTTTTTGGTGTACACACGTTTGATAAATGAGGTGTGAGGTAGCGTTCAGGAACCAGTTGCGAGAATCCAGCAATGCAGTAGAAGTGATCTTCTAGGCGAGAGGCGGAGACTAGAACAGGGCGAGTGCTGAGAGCTTGTTAATCAATTAGTAAGGTGCAGCTATACAATTCCTAGTGCTCGTTAGTAAGTTAGTATTATATACAATGTTAGTCTAGGTTAGTAGTTTTAACAAAAACAACAAAGTGTTAGTATTGGTTAGTAAAATAGAAAAGCAAGATAAAGGAAGTAAACGAGATTGGAAGGAATGATTGAAATCCCAGAAACCATTAAATCACCTGAAAGAGTGGCCTACAATACAGGGGTTGTGAGCAATCACAAGACATGAGACCAGACAAGGGGAGACAAAGTGCAATGCATCGCAAAAGCAAAAACATGGACCAGAATGATAACGGCAATGTGGAAAATGGCGAAATATAAAACATGGCAATAATAAAAACATGGCATGAACTAAACAGACAGAACATGACCAGAAACAGACAGAATCATAACAGAACCCAACAAGCAGGTCTAGGTTGCGAAGCATGAAAGTGCGTGATCAACGATTTGCCCAGTATGTGACGAGCAGAAACCCAGCTACGTTGCTCTGGACCGTAGCCCTCCCAGTCGACGAGGTATTGAAACCCTCGTCGTCATTGACAGCAGTCTGGCAAAGCCCGCACAGTGAATGCCTTGCCTCTATCAATGATGCAGGTGGGTGATGGGGGATCAGGGCCAGAAGACAGGGGGTGGGTAACAGCAGGCTTAATCTGAGAAACGTGAAAAGTAGGGTGAATGTGGCGCACGGAAAGGGGCAGACGGAGACGAACAGCAGTAGGGCTAAACACTTTTTCGATGGTGAAAGGACCGAGAAACTTTGGGAAGAGTTTTCCCCCACTCCCCCTTAAGGGAATGTCCTTGGAGGACAGCTACACGCGCTGCCCAGGTCAGTATGATGGAGCGGCGATGCGTTTCTTGTCTGCATGGGCCTTCATACGGGCCACCGACCTGTGCAGCGCCTCCCGAATGGTCCTCCAAGTTCGTCTGCAGCGGCGCACGAACTCGCGGGCAGATGGAACTGCGACCTCCTCCTCTTGGCAGGGAAACAAGGGTAACCGAGACAAGCTTTGAATGGGGAAAGTCCGGAGGCTGGGGAGGTGTGGCTATTTATGGCGTATCAGCCCAGGGGAGTTGAAGGCTCCAGGAGGAGGGGTTTTTCAGGCAGAGGCATCGTAACACAGTCTCTATCCATTGGTTAGCCCGCTCGATCTGGCCGTTAGTTTGTGGGTGGAAGCCGGATGACAGACTGACAGATGTACCGAGTGATTTGCAAAAGGATTTCCAGAATTTGGCTGTAAACTGTGGACCGCGATCAGAGGTGATGTCAGTGGGGATATCTTGTAGTCTAATTACGTGTTGGATGATGAGCGTGGCGGTTTCTTCGGCGGAAGGGAGCTTAGTGAGGGGGACAAAATGAACAGCTTTGGAGAATCTATCGACTATGGTGAGGATGGTTGTGAAGTCATTGGAAGGGGGGAGATCGGTGATAAAATCTAGAGCTATGTGTGACCAAGGGCGGTGCGGAGTGAGGGGGTTGGTGTGATACCTTTCCTTGGGCACAGACCGAGCAGGCAGAAACATAACCTTGGACGTCTTCGTTGATGCCGGGCCACCAGAAGCAACTAGTTATGAAGTCCAAGGTGCGATGAATACCTGGGTGGCACGAGAGGTTAGAGGCATGCCCCCAGTCAAGGACTTGGGGACGCAGACTGGCAGGCACAAACAAACAGTGATCGGGCTGGCACTATGGGCAGCAGAACCGTTTTGGGCATTTCTCACCTCTGTTTCTATATCCATGACCACGGCATTGATAAAAAGCGTCCTTGGGTAGGATGGTGTCAGGACTGGGCTGATCTTTGTCCGTTTCGAAACAGCGTGAGAGTGCTTCAGGTTTTATGTTCTTGCTGCCGGGGCGATAAGCAAGGTGAAAGTTGAAACATGAGAAAAACAATGCCCACCTGACCTGTCGGGAATTCAGCCTCTTGGCAGACTGGAGGTACTCCAGGTTTTTATGATCTGTCCAAACCAGGCATAGAAGTTTAGCCCCCCCTCAAGCCATTGCCTCCACTCTTCCAAGGCCAACTTGACGGCTAGCAGCTCACAGTTGCCGATGTCATAGTTCCACTCAGCGGCGCTTAGGCGATGGGAAAAGTAAGCACAAGGGTGAATCTTGCCATCCTTGGGAGATCTTTGTGAGAAGACGACCCCTAGTCCCACATTGGAGGCGTTGACCTCCACCACGACCTGGACAGTAGGGTCAGGAATGGTTAGAATGGGGGCAGATGTGAAACGAGTCTTGAGATCAAGGAAAGCCTGTTCGGCTTCTTTGGACCATTGAAACTGGATCTTGTTAGACATGAGAGCAGTGAGGGGAGCAGCCACAGAACTGTAATTACGGATGAACCGTCGATAAAAATGAGCAAATCCCAGAAAGCGTTGCAGTGACTTACAATCAGGGGGTTTGGGCCAGTTGGTGACGGCCTCAATCTTGACAGGATCCATCTGGATTGTGTCAGGTGAAATGATGTACCCCAGGAAGGAAGTAGTCTGGACGGAGAATTCGCACTTCTCAGCTTTGATGAACAGCCAGTTTTCTAGCAGTCACTTGAGTACAAGGCGCACATGGTGAACACGGTCTTCCTGTGATTTGGAGAAAATCAAAACATCGTCAACGTAAACAAATACAAATTTGTTAATCATGTCCCGGAGGACATCATTAACCAGGTTTTGGAAGACTGTTGGGACGTTAAGTAAGGCCGAAGGGTAAGACTAAATACTCCTAGTCGCCGGTAGGGGTATTAAAAGCAGTCTTTCACTCGTCCCCTTCACGGATACGAACTAAATGATGAGCATTACGTAGATCTAGCTTAGTGAAAATCTTCGCCCCCTGGAGGAGATCAAAGGTGGTGTTCATGAGGGGTAAGTGATATCTATTCTTGATGGTGATGTCATTAAGGCCTTGGTAATCTATGCAAGGCCGTAAGGACCCGTCCTTTTTGCCCACAAAAAAAATTCCGCTCCAGCAGAAGAAGAGGAGGGGCAAATGATTCCTGCTGCGAGCGACTCACTGAGGCATTTCTCCATAGCCAGGGTTTCAGGGCGTGACAGGGAAAACAGACGACCTCTTGGGGGTATGGTGCCAGGCTTGAGCTCTATAGCTCAATCATAAGGTCTGTGCGGGGGTAGGCTGGTGGCACAAGCCTTTGAGAACACTTCCTTGAGGTCATGGTACTCAGGAGGAACCTTCTCCAGGTTCGGGATATTTTCAGAATGGGGAACGGGAACATGAACCAGAGTGTCATTGAGGCAGGTTTGAGCGCAATTGGGACTCCAGCACTTAATCTCATGCCTTCCCCAGTCGACCTCAGGGAGGTGTTTAGCCATCCAAGGATGCCCGAGGACAACCGGGGCATGTGGAGACTGAATGAGGTAGAGTTTAATAGTCTCCTGATGATTGACAGAGATACATAGCTTGATTGGGCTGGTGACATGAGTGATGTGGCCAATACTTTGGCCCTTGAGTGAGCTGGCAACAAGATCCGGGAGGATCTGTTCGATAGGGATGGCCCACTTCCAGGCTATATCCTGATCAATAAAGTTTTCTTCGACCCCCGAGTCAATCAGGCCGATGGTCTTCCTTCCTCCCCCAGCCCACTCAAAGGAGACAGGAAAGCAGGTGCGGCTTCTTGAGGAGTGATCTACAGGAGTAACGCCCACTAACGCTCCTCTCCTCGTTAGTGAGCGTTGCCTTTTACTGGGCACCGGGAGAAGTAGTGACCTTCCTTGCCACAGTAAAAACAAGCCTGCTCCCTTCGCCTGCGTTCTCTCTCCTCGCTGGTGAGTTTGGTACGGTCCAGCTGCATGGGTTCCGAGTCGGGGGGAGGCTTGGTTTTATCAGGCTGAGGTAGGGATGGAATTTTCACCGCTGGCTTGGGAGTACTGGCTCTGATGGCGGACCGTCTTCGCTCTTCCCGGTGGGAGTCGATACGGATAGCCATTTCGATGATCCGTTCCAGACTCTCGGGCAGGTCACCTAGTAGTAGCTCGTCTTTGATATGCTCAGATAGCCCAAACATGAAGGCGTCATATAGGGCTCTCTCATGCCACCCGCTGTTAGTGGCAAGGGTCTGGAAGTCAATGGCGTAATCTTTGACTGAACGACCCCCCTGGCAGATGCGGAGAATCTCCCTCCCAGCCTCGTGCCTGTGTCTGGAGCGGTCGAACATCTCCTCTCACAACAGATCAGATGACTGAACACAGGGTAGTCCGCCTCCCAGGCAGATGTAGCCCTTCCAGTAAGCTGCGTAATGATGTAAGCTACGCGAGCTAGCTCAGTGGGGAAAGTGGAAGGCTGTAGGCTAAAGATGTGAAGTCTGCCATCTGGTGCGTCATAGGTTGCATATGCTGCATCATAGCCTGTAGCTGTCGTTGCTGCAGCTCCAGCTAGGCGCCCTGTTCCTCTCCTGCCACCTGCAGAGGCTGGTAAGCAAAAACATGGACCGGAATGATAACGGCAATGTGGAAAATGGCAAAATACAAAACATGGCAATAAGAAAAACATGGTATGAACTAAACAGACAAAACATGAGCGGAAACAGACAGAATCATAACATGATGGCTAGTGAATCTATTTTTCCCATACTTTTTATTTTTGTGAAATGAGGTTCGGAGTGCAAGACTATTGTTTGGAACAGAGTAGGCTATTTTCATATTTTAGTAGACTATTGCTACTTCTACAGCCTCATCTTAAACTGTGCAGGATGAAACCTTAGTTACACTGACAGACATTACCTGACGAATACAACAATTTTCTGTCCTCCCTACACGTGAAATCATACCTTGTGCTCTCCTAGCACTACTGTCAAAATCCTTCAGTGGACCCGGCGTCTCCTCTGCGGTGGTCTGTCTGAGCCTAGCCATAAAGTAGGAATCGTTGTTTGTCGACATAATGAAATGAGCACCTAATGTTTTCGGGGGTCTTTTCAAATTCAGGTTTTTCAGCCAAATTCTGGCTTCCTCTTCTGTAGGTAGGCGATGGAAACCACTTGGTTGAACACAAGGACAATCCCCTATGTTTTGGGTGCATGTTCAAAACACTGTTTATCAAACCATAAATTTAGCTTCCTCTAGTTGTTAGTTCAGCCTCGAACACCACAATAGGTGCCGGAGCTCTGAAGGGACATTTAAAGAAAAGCAAGTTAATTTGTTAAAAAAACGAGCTGTAATCGCTATATTAACTGAAAGAAACGCTGCTGTTCTTGACCAGCCACTCGCTAAAAACTTCATCCGCTGGAAGTTGCATCCATGGTCATATATACAGTAGCGTCCTCAGGAATAAGGTGGATATGGGGAAACAGTGAGAACGCACGGAAAACATTGGGCTTTTGGAGTTAAAGGTATAGTTTAAACACTTATTATAGGTCATCATATCATTTGCCGTGCCCAATATTTATCTTTTCCATCATTTTTAATCAATTTTGTGCCGCTGGTGTTTTTTTATTTTAATTCAAAAATCGCGGGCTGCACCTTAAGCTGAAAATGAAATTCATGACCAAGAGTATAAGATTATATTGCTGACATAACAGATAGGCGTAATTTCATAGAAGACAAACTTATTTTTTGTTACTGCTGTGGTAATTCCCATTACGATAGCACTGAGCTAACGCCATTACTCTTCTATTCCGTAAGTTAGTGAGACAAAGACACTCGTGGTTGAACTAGCCATGGTTTTAAATTCTCAGTCAACTGAGGAGCGAGCTATAATAAAGCAATGTTACATAATGGGCTCTGGCAAGCTAGTTCAGTAAGGATAACTTAGTTGTGAGAGTGGTACTTATCTGACTCACTACAGCATTAAGCCATGCAGAATTAACCAATGTTACACTCGGAATTCAGTTTGGCGAAATTTTAAGAGTGGAACATAAAGCTGAGCAATTTTCCCCCCACAATCTTAGACATTAATGATATTTTCACAAAAGTGATGTTACCCTAGAATGTCAAGAATATGTCATGAGCTAGGCTGTCGGAAAAGTATCAAAGTTGTGTAATAAAATATCATTTGTCACGTGCCTTATAAATCGAAATGCACCATTCCTATTCTTTAATTTAAAATTGTAGTCTACTCTTTCTTCAGTCAAGACAAGCCGTGTTACAACCAATAATGTAAAAACAATGCATATTGTCAAAACGAAGCATTATGTCAAAATATTTTACATTATGCGTGTTCAAAGCAACTTATCCTCCGAGAGAAAAAATACCACAATGGATGTTCAGTTTTTCCAACCCTTTCTTTAACTCTTCCTCAAAGCACTAATCTTAGAATAGTCAGTCTACTGGCAATCCTTGATCCGAAACTGACCTGGACAGTGTCACTAAAACATTGTTCTTGTGACCAGAAACAGTCACACCAAGGTCCTGTAGATATTTCCTCAACTTTGGAACAGTCCAAGTGTTAAAGGTCAACATATTTTGATTAAATAAACGGCCAGAAAATGGGATGCTCTCCTTTGGTCCCTCTAAAATTTAGATGGCGGACGCACTGGCTTGGCAGACCGAGCAACAAGCCCTGCTAGAAACCACAACTAGAGGGTGCTACGGTTCTGTGCTCACAAAAAATCTGTTGGAGAAACGTGCTGCAAAATAGAACAGATGCTAATTCAAAAACATGCCAACTGAAAAAGCAAATGCAAGAGAAAAATGATGCATATCCACATCAACAAAAATGCTCTGCAACCGCCTAAAACATCCCCAACTGAAACTATGCAAAGCCAGAAACACACAAACCATGAAAGCAAATGCAAAAGAAAAATGCAAACAGAAGTACTCCGAGCCACTATTGCTAAAAGCTTTCTAGCTAGCGAACTTTAGCTTACTTGCTTAGCTAGCTAGCTCGCTAGCCTAGCTAGATGACAGTTATATTTGGTGTAGCGGAAATGCCGGAGATGCCAAGTCTCACGCATTCAGCGTAGATCTCACGCATTTTTGAGGCTTATTCACCAATGTCCGCAATTATTCAATGAACGCTTATAAATGAAATTCTCATGCGGAATTAAAATCCTTGTACTTGATTGAAGTTTCAGTTTCACTTGCTTGAAAGTTGGACCTCACCACAAGTAACATGGAAAGTGACTCCGGACCTCTCGCTTCTCTTTACTCAGGGATTGGAAACGATGCATGCGTTTCATGATCATTTAAATTGTTTAAATGAAATAAGACCATTTGAAACATCATTATGCAATTCCATTGCTTTCAATCCCGAAGAAAAGACAAGCGTGAGAATTCTCGAGTCAATTGATTTCTGGGTCACTAGTGGGGAAATCCGCCGTAATGCACATGAAACTGATTTAGTGATTGCACAATGACTTAAATTCCATGAGTGAATTTCTTCAGTGCGCGTTGATTGAATAATTGCTGACTACGGCACCGGAACGTGAATGCCACTAAAAGGCGAGGGACTCACGCCAAATGCGTGAGACCTGGAATCTCTGAAATGCTCGCAGTTCAACTCCAGCTCAGTGAGACAGCAAAATTATGGATAAGTTTTATTCATTTATTTTGTTTTGACTTTGGTACACCAAACTTTTGGCTTGATAGTCTAGCGACATGGCTGGCTAAGCAAGCGAACTAACGGTAGCGAGCTAGCTTGCGAGCAGGTATATTTGGTATAACATAAATGCTGGCAGCTCAACTCTCCCTAAGTGAGATAGGGAAATAATTGATCATTTTTATTCATATATTTTCTTTTGACTTCTGTGGACCAAACTGTTGGCTAGCTTGGGTCGTGAACAAGCTAGCTAAGCAAGCAAACTAATGTTAGCAAGCTAGCTAGCGAGCAGTTATATTTGGTAAAACATAAATGCTTGCGTTTCAACTCTAGCAGGGCTCCAGACTAACTTTTAAACTTAAACTTTTAAAGGCGGACTGGTGCTCTCAACCCAAAAAATTTGGGCGCACCAGCAATAATCTAGGTGCACCACTATAAAAAGTTGGGAGCACCAGTAAAAATCATGGGCATATCAAGTAATACTCCTATTAATCAATGTTAACAACCTGGAATAAGGTATTAGAAAAGATTATAAAAGAAAAAGCATAATCCAACTGTGTTATATATTGATAGGTGGAAAAGAATTGTGTAGTATTTTAGGTGGTTCTTGGGGATGGAGGACAAATCACACCATTTGTTATAACCAACTTCTTTATTCTTTATTATGTAGTGAGCACTTATTTCCAAGCAACTTAGCATATGATACCCAACTATGCAGGAATTTAGACAAAGTGTGGATGTAAGACACTTGAGATATTAGTGCCCAGTTATTTTCACATTTGTGCGGCATTTTCAGAACTAATATTTAAAAATAAGCTTTATATTTTTTGCGGTTAGGCGTGGGCATTGGCTATGGTAAGTACTTGTGTGTCAAGAAAAGTGCACCTCCAACTGCACATCAAAATTTTTTACCTCAGTGAAACACAAGCTAATGTTAGGTAACAGAGAAAGATCGCTTAGCAGCTCGCAAGAAAATGATGTATGGCAACGTATCAAAATCCTTTAGACACAGGCTGTGAATACTTGTGAATTTATTTAGCTAGGAAGAGTATTCTAAGAGGACTAAAATGAGCCATTGTACATCATTCTACAATTTAAACTTAGTAAATTATGAGCAATCCTGCAGACAGTGTTGTCCTTTAGTTAGTGACAAGCTATGTGCCCACTGGCAACTTTTGTTGCTGCTCACAGGAATAAGCCCATGAACAAAAAAATATTTATCCCAGGTAAAATTTTTGGGGGAGGGTTACTCTAGAGACTTGAATGATTAAATAATTATTAATATGTTTGGGGGAAATCATAAGAAATTTATGAAAATTGCCTCTTTCCAGGAGGATTTGCATTTGCCATGTCTTCAGCCGTAAGGAGCAGGAAGCAGATGATGTCATGTGACGGGAAGCACTTGGAAACTATTTTTTATAAACCAAAACCTTTGTCTAAGTTGTCTACTAGCATATAAGTGGAAAAAGTTGCATTAGTACCTTTTAGATTTTTTATTGTGAGTAGAAAATGACAGTGATACCCTTCGGCAACAATTGTTGCCAGTGGGGCAAAATGGGTTAATATACCTATTGTTCCATATTGGAGAATTATGAGGTGTGAAGTTGTGCTTGTACAGTAACTTCCAATAAAGGAGAATTTGCTGATGAAAAGCAGAAAGTTTGACAGGCAGTGAGCAACATTCAAAATCACAGTGCAGTAAAAAGTCTATTCCACCCATTTTTTGAAAAACCAAATCCGGAATAATAAACCAAAAGGACTGTGTATTTTTAATAAAGGATTTCAGCCATTTTAATTTCAAGACACCACTCATAATTTCAAAATCAATTACATTCATACCTCCATCTTCATAGTTTTTTACAATATCGTTTTTTCCTTATATAATGGCATTTATATGAATCTAAAATTGACGTTATTTATTGCTTTAAATAACCTTGTTGAGATAGGTAGGGAGGAGGCTGGGTAAATAAGTCTGGATAAACTATCCATTTTAGAAAGTAGCACTCTGCCGAAAATTGTGATGTCCCTTTGCAGCCACCTGTTCAAAATGCCTTTACACTTTTCTAAATTATCCACAATATTTTTATTGTCAATTACTGCTTTATCCTGCTTTACAATCCCCAAGTATTTAACCTCTTTCTTAATCTGTATGTTATACAAAGGCTGCAGGGGGTAATCATGTAGGGTTAATATTTCACATTATCAACATTTAATTGTAAATCTGAGGCTTTAGCAAATTGATTTACCGAGTGCAAAACTAACGTTTTTTAAAAATAAAGTTGTATCGTCAGCCAATTGACTTATAATTATCTGTCTGCCCGTCACATTTAAACCTTCAATACCATTATTCTTAATTAAAATAGAAAGCATCTCTGCAACCATAATAAACAAAAGTGGAGAACTGCCACACCCCTGACGTATTCCCCTCATTTCAAACCTTGAACAAGTACCATGTCCTAGAGCTACAGAGCTATTAATTCCTTTATACAATATTCCAGTTAAATTGAGAAATTTCTTACCAAAACCAACATGATGTAAAGTCTTCAAGAGAAAGGGATGTTCCACCAAGTCGAATGCTTTGCAAAAATCTAAAAATAAAATAAACCCTCTGCCTTGAACCGTGTGACTGTAATCAAGTAAATCAAGTACCAATCTTATATTGTTTTGAATTGATCTTCCCTTTAAAAAACCAGATTGTGTCTCACTAATTATGGATGAAATTCCTTCTTTCAGTCTTGCGGCAATAGCTCCAGAAAGTATTTTATAGTCGGTGTTAAGCAAAGTTATTGGTCTAAGGTTATCTCATCTCCGTTTGTCTTTGTCCGATTTAGGTATTAGGGTAATTAAACCCTGTTTCATAGTTGTCGTCAATTCTTGCCTCCCTGTACATTCCTTCAAGGCTTTGAATAATATATCTCTAAGCTTCCAAAAAAAAGGTAAAAATTAGCAGTAAGCCCATATGTTCCAGGGGACCTGTTTGAAGCCATCTTTGAAATAGCTTCATCCAACTCCTCAATACAAAGCTCTGACTCGCATATATCTTTGAAGGAGTTCTCAATTTGCTCGATCTTATTTTGAATTTTTTTTTTTTTTTTTTAATAAAAAAAAATTTGGCATCTCCAATCCCGCCCGAATTTGGAATGCCCAATTGGGGAACTATGTACAAAGCTTGCTCGTATGCGACCCCTTGCTGCCAACTCAGGATAGTGAAGACAGTTCACGGCTCTCCTGCGAAGCACGTGCCTGTCAGCCACTGATTCTTATACACTCGCTGGTTGAATCTTCGCAAGTTCAGAGCGAGAGCGGAGGATACCCGGACATGAACCAAGCCGGAGTCTTCCTGACGAGCGCCCGTCTGGCCAACAGGAGGCGCTGGAGCAACGAACAAAGCTGTTATCGAATACCCAAATCCGGCAGTCCCTTCCCAATTTGTAACCCTGTAGCACGATAGCCAATTGTGCGCTACTCTGAAAAAGCTGCCGACCCCTGCCGGTGGGTACGCCGAGGCTCGAACCCTTATTTTGAATTTTATCAAAAAAAAGTATTGGTATATGTCAGAGAGAAATTGGAAGAATACAATTTTGAGAAAAATAGAAAAAACTTCTTTCTCTATGTGATCTTTGCATTCTACATCATTTATTAATAAACTTGTTATTGAATTTCTTTGCTGTCTGCTTTTTTAGCTTGCCGGGACAAATGTCCGGAGAGCTATTGTCGTACCCCCGGCGTCCGCATCCGCGTGCAGAAAAACTTTAACCTAGCCCCCCGACGAGCTTTGTTGTCTTTCTGACAACTCTTGTTCTAACTTGCAGAAGTATAAAGAATTCTTCTCTCCTTCCTTAATCTATTTGGCTCGGGATCTTATAAATGCTCCTTGAGCTCTTTCCAAATAAAGATCATCTAATTTGGCTTGTAACTCCATCAATCTATTTTTCCCCTGATCATTTAAATTCGTATTACTACAGCCTTGACTTATTTCCCTGAGCAAGTTACTTTCATATTCTCTCTTCTTCCTATTTAATTCTTTACAAAATAAGATAATCTTGAACTTCATAAATTCCCATTTGCACAGATTGCTATAAATCTCTTCATTTTCACAAATATCTTTAATTAAACATTTAATCTTACTGCAGTATTCTTCAATATGCAGTAATCTAGCATTAAATTTCCAATACCCTTTGTTTCTAGATGCTTTCGTTTTGGGTTCTAAAATTAAATCTATAAAACAATGATCAGATAAGGGAGCAGTGGAGATTTTAGTTTGTTTAACAAAATTCAAAACAGTGTCACTTATTAGCCAGTCGTCGATCCTAGATTTGTTCCTCCCATTAGGCTTAAACCATGAGTAACTTTCAATTCCCGGATTAAGACCTCTCCAGACATAATTCAAACTATTCCCAGTCATAAACCCCTCAATTATGTTATTAAAGTGCAATTTCCACAACCTAGGGGGCCATCTGTCTTCTTACTCCTTAGGTGTCATGTTCCAATCACCTCCTAGTAAGATGTATTCAGTAGGATATAATATCTTAAGATCTGAAATCACATTTGTTATGTTTTCTAATAATTTTTTATTTTGACTATCAATATTATAACCATAAACATTAGTCATTATAAAACATAGATTTTCAATTTTCAGTACTACAGTCAACCAATGCCCCTCACCATTAGCTCTATGAGTCAAAATTTCTCCAGGGCAATTATTAAAACATATCGCCACACCACCAGACCGGTTTGAACCATGGCTAAATAAGATCCTATCTCCCAATTGATTCCTCCAAAATATTTCCTCAAGAGCAGCAGAATGAGTCTCCTGTAAAAATAAACAATTAGATTTTTGTCCTTTACAAAATAAGAACAGTGCTTTTCTTTTAACAATATCTTTCACACCCCTAACATTAAGAGAACCAAAAGAAATGTTGACATTTAACATGAATATTAAATTAAAATAAAATTCAAATAATCAGAAGAAACACAACTAACAGATTATATTTGATCAAAGAAGCAGTCTTTGTTCAGAACACTCAGTAACTGAATAAACCGACATAGCTGGATAGAGCTCCAATGTCTGGTAGATCATATCCTTAAACTCAGTCATCAACAGATGGGGGAAAGGGAAGAAAGGGTTCACCTGCCATCACCGATCCTTTGACTCTCAATGAATCCGTAATGCCCCCGAAAAAAGGCCAATTTTCGAACCCGCCTTGCCTCTTCGATTTGCGGCCACAGCCGCCTCCTTTCCTCCCAATCCTCCCGCGTAAGCATTTCAGCAAAGCGGATGCCATTTTCTTTGCAAACTGGAGTCTTCACTTCGACGCCAAATCTCGTCCTTCATCTGCCTTTTGGCAAACAAGATTACAACACGCCTGTGTTTACCGTCCATTTTCCTCCCCACTCTGTGCACAATGTCTACAGCCTCTTCCAGTTTTGCCTCTCCATCAGGAAAAATCTTCCGGAGGATCTGGAGGACCAGCGTTCTGACGCTTTCGCCTTTTTCTTCCCTCAAACCTTTCAACTGCAGGCACCACCTCATTCGTTATCTTTCCTGTTCTATAATTCTGTCCTTAAGTTCAGTATTCTCTTTACACAGTTTGTCATTTTGTTTCACCAGGTCTTGAACTTTTTTTTGGCACTCTTTCACTTCTTCTGCGTTGAATTGGACAGCTTTCGATAAGCTAACAATCGCCGCACTGCTTGGTTTAGTTTGCTCTTTTAAGTCAGCCAACTGTAAATCAATTTTCTTTTTGAAACCATCGAAACGCCTTTCAAGATTCAAAATAGCATCTAATATTGCCTTAGCGCTACTAGATACATCAGTATCCTCACCATTATCTGCCGACTTGGATTTCTTTTCGACAGGCTTCTTGTTCGGCGTTGTCAGCGCAGATTCTGCTCCGCGTTCTCTTTTTTCAAGCGAGTCATGTCCATTGCATAGTCATGCTCCACTACAACGTTTAAGTCTTTATCGCCATTGTTTGGCAAAGTTGTTTTCCCTTTACCGTCCATTTTTAATTTGGCAGGTTTAATCTGCTTTTGCGCGTTCATTATGACTTAGTTAAGGTGGATAATGATCAGAAATGGCTAAAATGTGAAATTAATTGGACGAGCTCTAACCATAACATCTGCTCAACCCGCCATCTTGGTTGTCCCCTCAAGAATGTGAAGAGTGAGATGGCTCGTGTAAGGTAGTGATGTGACATTTGAAGCGAGGCGTCGGAGCCTGTGTCGAGCAGAAAGCAGCGTGCCAGATGAAGCCCCGATTCGAGGCTTGCGTCGTTACTGTTAAAATCACGTGACTGATAACAAACGAGGCCTCGGTTTGTGGAGACTACGTCATTGGTTCGTTCAACATATCGCCTCCTCGTAAATACGCTTCGAATATCTCGCCAAACTGTGTGTGTTGTCGGCGTTTGTATACCATGGAGAGAAGTGTAGTACGTTGGAGAGTTGTAGTGAATTACATATTATTTTCCCCATTGTGGGACATTGACGTGAGATTGTCAGTTATTTCGTTTTTTTTAAATGATGTCACTCCTGTATTTGTGTTTTTGGATAAAAATGATTTAAAAAAGCAAAGTATCATGATTGCTTCATTGCTATTTTAATAATGAACAAATATAGCTACTTACATAATTATGTCCATATACTTTCACATGCATACTACAGAAATTGTTTATTGTTACTGCACACAAAAGTTTTTCATACATTTCCGCTCAGGTCATGTACAGTTCATTGACTGTCATATGTTGTTTTGCCCAGCAGATGGCAGCATTCAATGTTTCATTGAGGCCTCGAGTACTGAATCTTCTGGTGAAGCAATGGGCTGTAAAGCCTCAGTGATTCATCAGGCTTCATTTGACCATCACTAGTGTAAGGCTATTCCACGGGCGGACGGGTTTCATTCTACTTCGGCTGAAAACGTGACGTATGTCACGAAATTCACTTTATTCGATTTCAGCATACAGTCTAGTCGATGTAACCTCTCCTAAGGATTTGCTTTTTAATCAATTGTATCTCTTATATTGTCTGACAAAAACACATTCTCGGAAACCGAGTGGCAGTTTCCTGACACTCGATATCGAGAATGAAAGTTGTGTAATTTATAAAATCAGATTTCAGCTGGGATCTGCACGAACAGGTTTCATTATTTTGGCAAATTAAATGTTATTTTCATGTAATTTCTTAAAGATTGTATATTGATCTGAACAAACAAACAAACTAATAAAAATTCAATTGACCCAATAAGACGGATGTAGTCTGTTTTTCATTTATATTGTCCTATGCGAAATTCAGTCCACATCCCCATCCCCTCCGTTTATGTCACTCACCCTCCCTACAGCCTGTGACTGTCCACCCTCCGCCCGTGGAATAGCCTTACCCCGATGGCTCCGCCCTGCAGAAATACGTTCTCAAATGTTCCCGCAAAGCTGCTTTCACACCGTACGCTAAACAAATTTTACACATGACAGATTACATTCAAAGTAAATGCAAAGACTAATAATTAGCTAACCGGCTAATTAGCTATTGTCCTTGATATGTTTCCAAGCTTGTTGGGTAGCTAGCTAACTAAGATATGCAGCTAGCGGAGAGAGCCAGAGCATCTATTATCACAGGGTTGCCAACTTTTGGTCTGTGGCTGGAGTGAGATTCTATTGCTGGCGGGGGGCTGTATTAGCTTTTCCATAATAATAATAATAATAATAATAATAATAACAGCAATACAAAGACATCAGATTACCACTTGCAAGCTAAGCCATACCTAGTGAAGGAGAAAATGAAATGATAGCATTCATACAATTGGCAACTTGAATTGGATTGCTGTGCTCATAGACCATCATTGAATGACAAATCATTTGCAAAGTGCAACACATGCCATGCACATTCATAACTTGTAAACCATCCACATTCAAGCGTCAATGACTCATGTAATTATGCATCACCATACCTGTCAACCCCAAATGACTAAAATGTGTATAAAGCAACACCAAAATTCTGATTTTTTCCCGAAAAATCAGATTTTTTTTCATGTTGGGATATTTATTATACACAAGCTTAAACAGGAAAGATCTATTTTGGCTGAAAACAAACCCTGCTCCGATCCGGTGCCCGCCTACTTGAGCTACCACTTCTGACAACAAGATGCGACGGATAACCCGGTCAGCATTCATTTTGCAAATAGCCTACAACGCGCACAATCTTCCGCAACCGCGCCCACGTAGGAGACAGGAGTTTACTGGCAGTTGTGAATATTCAATAACTGATCCTGGTGTGCCATCTAGTGATAAAATATTGTAACTGCGTGAATAAATTTGCAGCTCCACGTCCACTGGCGGACACATCTGCACAAAGATACACCCTTGTTCTTCTCGAACACGCCAAATCCATGTAATCCGTAAATGATGAATTAAATTAATATTTTAATTGAAACGAGTAACTAAGTTCCCAGTGTCAAAGTAACAAAGTGAAAGTATACTTATCATATATGGCTCAAGCATTTGCAACTTGGGTCTATCCGGGTGACTAACATGTTTTTTTTAATTTTTTTATTTTTTCGAGAGTTCCCCCGGTGATAAAATCCCCACTACACCACTGCACATAACCATGTAAGAATGAATGTATTTATATACATTTAAACATTTATTAAACTGCAGGGTAACGAAAACAAAAAATTACTTGCAATTTGTTAAATGGATACTAATAACGGCGGAAAAAGCGGCGCTTTAGACAAATAAAAACGCCGTAAAAAATGCGCGTTTAAGATAAGACGCGTTGAAATAGTGGCGAATTGTGGCACTTTCGGCTTTCCATAGATATGTACACCTGTTGCGGGTCGGCCATGAGAGGTGGAACAAGAAAAAGAAGGCGGTTACCTGTACGATGCAGCGGCGAGTCAGTGAGCCAAGAGAAAGAATTAAGTTAGCAAATTAGCCCTGAGCAGAGGAGGGCCTGTGAGCTAGTTTATGCTATAAGCAAGGAGCACACAACCCTTCCACCCTGCTCACATGCTCTCCCTACCGTGAATCAAGCTCGTTGCACTAGTTCGAATTTTTTGTTTTTAACAAATATTACATACAGTTTGTTAAGCCATGGCATGGGTTCTTTGTATAATTAAACCACACAGACACCAACTATTTGCCACTTACCTTGATTTTCATCCATGTAGATGCCAGCTAATTGCCAGGTGACACTCCGCACTGAGCCGCTGTTGAGAGTTGCTGTTGTTGGGGCGGGAAGGGGGTAGCGGAACGTCAACTCCCGCCCTACTATGCTGTGATTGGCTGGAACTCACAGGCTTTGGGTGGGCTTGAGCAGCCATCCAATCAACACGGGCATAAGTATCGCACACCAATCAGAGAGCCTACAGATGAGCGCCAAAGCGCTTGCATTTTAATTTTTTTTAATTTAAAGCCCTTGCTTTAGCGGGAGTATGTTTGAGTGGCGTGAGAGAGTGAGACAGGACGTGGAAGCGTGTGTCACATGCCAGATGCGTGAGAGTTGGCAACCCTGTTATCGCTACTTATAAAGCACATTGCAGAAAACCATCACGAGGTCCAACGGTGAAGCTGCTTTCGCACCAGATGTGCTTTGCGTGTATTCGCGTCTTTGCATTGACTTTGAAGTAATCTGTCGTGCGAAAAATTTGTTTCGCGTCTGGTGTGAAAGCAGCTTAAAGTGTCCGGTTTGTTTACATGCTTGGCGCGTCCGCTCACATCACAGGAATATTCAGCCCATTTGCTGACGCAACCATGTTCAAAAAATTCCGGTGTAGTGTCCGATATCTCTTTTGGTCGTTCCCTATGTAGTGCACTTTTTCATATACACGATGTAGGGGATAGGGAGTGAGTGAATGAGTGGACGATTTCGAACACAGCTATTGATTCGCCAATTATGGTCAGCTTCCAGGTTCCGCGTAAGCAGCTGGGCGAATTGCACCAATGCAGTACAGCTTCCGGGTTCCGCGTAATCATTCTACCGTTCGTGTCAGTCGATAGTGAAGTTGATGACTTGTTTCTGCTGGCGAAGGGTATGTTTTCGTGCGGGGTGTTGGAGCAAGGAAGTTATATCTCCTTGATTGCGGCTTGTTTTTTTCAGCGTTTATATCAGCCAGTACTTTGTTCTGCAGCCCATCATCTAGGCGCAGGCCTTAAATTTTTGTTAGGCACACTCGTGCGACCTTGATATCAAAATCAGTCGCACCGCCCTAATTCTCGTCGCGTATGCAACCAAAACGGTCGCAGTCTGGAGCCCTGTCTAGCTACATGAGATAGCGAAATGGATATTTTTAATTCATTTATTTTCTATTGACTTCCGTGCACGAAACTGTTGGCTAGCTTGGCTAGGAAACTTGCGACCTAAGCAAACTTGGAGGACTTGGAGGTTAACAATAATCTCCTTGCCACTCAATTTATACTGGCCACTTGAAATAAGCTTGCTGTTTTAGTACAAAATGTTTAAGACCAGTAATATAGTACTATGTTTTTCTTCACACAAGACCTGAGGCTTCTAAACTATGAGTCCAAGGAGTACCCTGAGGCGGAGAGAGAAGTGGAGGTGCCCAGAGCTAATTTCAGCCAAGGGACTGAAGTGGAGACGAGGAAAGCTCACAAAACTTCCTTTGCAATGTTAGAGAAAAAGTATTCATACCTTGATCAGTACTGCCCCTATACAATCCCTTCAAAAAGTGAGTTAATTTGGGTTGTTATCTTTATAATTATATTGTATTTTACATGTATGTTGACCAAGTGAAGGAAATTATCTTTCTTATTTGCTTGCCAATGTGGTTTTTTTTTTTGTCTTGGAACTCATTTTGTTGCACATCAGTAATTCACATAATCTATTGCTTATTTTTGCCATTCAGAGAGAAAGTGTAAACCCTGTCCAGTGGACTGGGAACAGTTTGGCTCCAAGTGTTACTACTTTTCTACTGAGACGAAGAGTTGGACAGACAGTCGCAATGCCTGCATTCAACAGGGAGCTGACCTGGTGGTTATAGAAAGAGAAGAGGAACAGGTAATGCCCTATGTCAATGAATGAATGAATGAATGAACAAGTGAACAAATGAATTTATGGGTGGGTGAGTGGAGGGGAAATTAACAGCGTACATTCACAAGTAGCCTCTGTAAAACCAATTATATATTTCATATCACATTCCATCTTAAAATCTGGTACAGTTAATGTTATTACTTTGAATGAATCTCATTTATCAGTGTGATGTGGCTTGCGCTTTTGCTCAGTATCTGACAGATCCAGAATGTGTCAGTGTGGACCGTGTGTCTCTCAGTGTCTCTGTCAGCAGAGGCAGAATTAGTCCTTCTGTGTCTGTGTTCAGGACTTCATCACCAAACACGTAAAAGGGGACAGCTGGATTGGACTGAGTGACTCAGAAAATGAGGGTGCCTGGCTCTGGGTGGATAAAACCTCTCTACAAACACAGTATGTATTTGTAGCTGTAGCTGTATTTGTAGCTGTATAGTAATATTTTGTGATAGAAAGGTATACACATGGGCCAGTTTCTCAGACTTCAAAAGCCACTGAATCAGTAAATTCAATTTTGAGATCACATAATGCTGAGGCCATAGCTGAAACTAATTTTAACAATCTAAGTGCAAGGTCTTTATCGTATAATACAAGTTAATTTAGGCAGATGTGTCAAATCCAGGGGTCAGAAAGAAAAGTCCTGCCAAGTTTTTCTTTCTCCGACAGAATCAGCCGATCATTCATATTGGCTCTACCTCCTGTCCAAAGTAAATCCAGGTGGTTGGAATAAAGTTCTGGAATAAATTTTTTCTTTCTTAACCCGGACGTTACTCCTCTGAATTTAGGGCATATACAAATTAATGTTTAGGTTACCAGCTCTATGGAGCTCTATGGGCCAATAAGCTATTGTCTTGGTGTGCCATCCGTCGTCTGTAACTTTTTTTTTTTTTTACCTGATGAATTTTCATGTAAATTTGCCAAGACTATATCTTCAGTTGTTTTTTTTTCCGGATTTTTGATTGAATGATTTTTATCCATTTTATGGGCCATTGACATTTTGGCCCCAATGTTAAATTATTTCTCAAAAACTGCGTGATATTTTTTTTCTAAATCAGGCAATCAGCTTATCTTGGTACGATCACCAACGGAAGTGGGTCTAGTGGGGGCTCTGTACTTTAGCCTTACCAAGCAGCCTTACTCTCTAACTCGTTCAATATGCCAAGCCACTCTTTTTTCTAACACATTTACAAGCAGGCATTTATCTCAAATATCAGATATCCTTCCCACTCGCAATTACAATGAGGAACTAGTTGCTCTCTGTCTCTCCGCACGTTTGGACACACTTGGATCGTGTAGAACCTTTAAAATATAAAAGACCAAAGAGTAACTTGCGGTCCCCTTGGCTGAACGATTCCACTTGTGCTCTGAGACAGGGTTGCAGGAGAGCAGGGCAAAAATGGGGGGAAAAGACTAATTTTAAAAGACACGTTAACCTCTTAAGGGAGCCTCTGTTTCGAAAATGACATGCCCAAAATTATATGAATATATCTCTGCAACTACTTGGATCATTTGAATAATCTTGGTATCATAATAAAGGTAACACTTTTATGGGGATTTTAGTCATGGTGTAAAAATCAGTGTACATGTCAGTAAAATAAGTATCTGAGTAAATCTGAGTAAATGAAGATGAAGCTCAGCATAAATTAAAGATCTCATTTGCACCAAACACAGTTTTACTTATATCCCTCCTGACATTATTCAGTTAGCTACAGCCTGAAACCTCTAAAAATTACAGCACAGAATCTCACCATTATCTGCGTTAAAGTTTATTTTAATCAAGTAAATCTGAGCGAAATTAGAGAGGTCTTACTCCGGGAATGTCTCGGTCGCCACTCCAAATTGGCACGGTGTGCCATTTCAGATTTCTCAGGTATCGAAAAGTAAAATTCATTTAATTTCACGTATGTCACTACAGGGACACATTCCATCTAATTACAACCATTTTATTTATTTATATTATTGCAACCAGTCCTGTATACATTTTCCCGATCAAAAAAAATACATACAAAGTAGGGGTGTAACGATTCTGAATCGATTCTGCATCAATGTTTTTTACGGTGTAGGACCGCTCGGCGAACATCCGAGCTTTCCCTTTTCCTTTATTAAACCTGACGTAGTCTTGAACGAAAGTGCCAAGCATCAATGGGCATGAGAAATGCTTCCGGAAATAAAACTTGACCGTTTCGGCGATATGCTGCACGGAACCAAGTAAAGGACTACAGAATTGTCTTCTTTTAAGCAATTAGGTTATGCTAATCTTGTCCATGTTTACTTTGCTCAATTACCAATCAAACAGGCGATTCGCTTTTTTACTTTGCTGAATGAGTAGAGCTGTTTATTAAGACAGCATATTTGGTTGCCGCATTCTGAAAGTTAAATGGCCATCGATTTGCAAGAACTAGTATTTGGCCATTTCGTGTGATTGTGATCATTTATAGGTCACATTCACGTTTCATCCGCTTTAATGTTTCCCACCTTGTGTATATTTTAGACGATTGAAATAAAAAAATAAATCTGTTTATTTTTATTTTATCATTATAGATCTCCTATAAATACCATAATGAGAGATAAAATGCTGAGTCAGGATGTGGCGATGTTGAACGAGGATTTTTTATTTAAAGTGTGATGAGACAACTTGCCGCCGTGGGGTGTGTAGGTCGTAGTTTCTTGAAACATACACACCTGAAGCAGCTTAAAACTATTTAAATTGCAGCCGGGAAGAAGCCTGAGTTTAGATTTAGCTAATTACAGGTGCTCCGCCCTTCCGTAAATCTGCTCCCGTGTACTTGGTCTGAATAACAATCAAGAAATTTAGCCAGTAGCCTATAACGATTAAGATGTGATGGTGAAAAGCAGCCAAACCTGACTGGGCTACGGTGCTAGATTGAAAGAATGCCAATTTGAATAATCAGAAAAAATCTTCCTCTGAATTACATCTCTCATTGTAGCATTTTAGGACATTATCCAAGATTAATTTAAAACAGATTTTTTATCAGATCGACCTGGAGTTTAAGCATCTAAAAAATACACAAGGTGGAAAACATTCTGAAAAGCGGAAGAAACGTGAATGTGAGATAACTTATAAAATATCACTGTCGCACAAAATGCCGTGGCAATGGCAATCTGTTCTATGCCCATTTAAATTTCAAAATGCAGCAATCAAACATGTCGCCTTAATAAACGGCTCAACTCATTCAACTTAAAGAGTAAACGAATCCACCATTTGATTGCTAATCAGGAAAAGTAAACGGGAACAGGTATACGTCTCTTAGAGTTGCCTAATTGGTTAAAAGAATGACGATTATGTTTTCCTTTGCTTGGCCCCTCCAGCCGAAAAATACTGATGTCAGCCAAGTTTTTTCTGGAAGCATTTCCCATGGCCTTTGATGTTAAGCACTTCCGTTCAGGACATTAAAGGGGTTAAAAAAGGAAAAGGGAAAGCTCGATGTTCGCCCCATGGTAGCAGGTGGTGTTACTACTCTTTCAAAAACATTGATTCAGAATCGTTACACCTCTAATACAAAGTAAATGACGTTTGACTCCTCTGGAGCAGATTTGTTTTCAATTAAAAAGCAAATAAACAAAAAATTATTATTACAAAGATAAGGTAAAAAGGTAAAAGGTAAAAATGACAAACACCCAGCAATTATTTATACAAGAACTATGCCCCTGCTGTTTATAAAAAGAGAGTCTTCTACCCGAACCGAGATTTGAATCGTGAACATTCTGCACAAAATCGCGCCGCCTTAACCACTGAGCTAGATGAAGAGTCAATTCTATTCACGCCACACTGCAAATTCAAGACTGAGTCAGCAAAACACAGCTGCACCCCGATCTAGGGCTTCAATTTCAGCGTTCTCTCAGTTACTAAGCATGGATTCTTTCAAAATACGACTTTCAAAACGACTGAGAATATTTTGTGGACGATCATAATGAAAATATCAAAAATAAACTGGTCTAGCGACTGTGTATCTATGCTCATTGCTGCGCTCTGAGTCTTTGTGTGTAATTTTGCCTGGCTGCAGGAACGCAGAAAAAGAAAAAACAGCAATCAGAACAAACACCCCAGCAAATACATACACAAAAAGTGTGATCGCAATAGTGCATGCTCAACTGTGCGTGCTCAAAATGAAAGTATATATACTGCCATCACCTGCACAACAGCTCAGTGACTTGCCCACTAAGCAATTTCCAATGAGTCATCTAGTTATGCCTCATTGCAATATGAAGAGTCAGCCAGCGAGCCATAGAAACTACTTCGATGACGTCTGCTGAATGTTTTGTGGATAATTATAGCGGAAATACCAAAAACAAATCAGTTTTAAGTTTATATTGTAGCGCTCTACAAGCAGATGAGCGTAATGGCACATGAACTCTGTGTATCTCATGCACCGGGAACGCAAGGCTCCATCTCAGGCTAGGTTTGTGCCATCACGGTCGTTGAGGGCTTGTTGGAAACATCAGAGCCCATACAATCAAATGGTCATCCCTAAAATCAAATTGACCGCATCACAATCCAATCTCGGAGGAGAAAATACATTGTTCCGAGGGGACTGCTCAGTTCTTGTGCTCATTGGAAGCAGTGCCCCGGAAAAAGGAAAAAAAACATGCATGGAGACTGAGAGATGTAGTTTCGTTATAACACGGACACATTGGGCTAACAATGGCAAGTGCAGATTACCCTCGAACAGTTTTTCAATTACAAAATGGCAAAGGGAAGGAAAAATTTTTCTCATCAATGTAGAATGTGAAGTGTATGCCTGCTGTTCTTTTAGTGTGGTGTCGATCTAAAATCTCTTTCATTTGATATGTGGTTTGTACGCATAGCACACATTCAGTAGAAACACTATCAATGGAGCACTGATATTATTTTAGCCTATGTTTTTCTACATGCTTATTGACTTGCTTGGTGCTTGAATTGTGTTCGGTTTAGGTAAAAATAGTCATCATGAACTTTTCGCCGAGTTTCTTCCCTTTAAGAGGATGTGCCGCATTATGACGATAGTATGAGGAAACATGCTGTTACTAGTAAAGCGCAAACCTCTGCCACGGCAGCACAATCCAAGTCTTCATGAGTGGGAGCAAAGTTGATTTCTCCGTTGTCATAGGATTCAAGATGGCTGCTGTAGTGGCCATATTGCTTCACTGATCGCAGTGAAAATCAATAGGGTCCATCCTTGATATAATAGCAATCCACCCACCAAATTTCAGACAATTTGTGCATTACTTTTTGAGTTATGTTGTTCACAGACAGATAGATAGACAAACAAACAAACAGGGGCGAAAACATAACCTCTGCCCTAACTTTGTTGGTGGACGTAATTATTTTGTGTAAAAAATAATTCAGCCAAGGCTGAATATTCTGTAAATTTAATTAAGATGAATGCTCACAGGCCCAAACTTCTGTTTCAATACATTAACACCATTCTGCACCCACCTGCTACTTCTCTTACTACTGTCTCCTTAATCGAACTCTGTGTGAAATTTCAAAATTCTTTGCGGAAAAAATTGATAACATTAGGTCCCAAATCTCTGGCCTAGATTGTTATCCTGCTGGGACACCTCATCCAGTTAGCCATCTCCAACAGTTTGATTTGGTGTCATCCTTCAAGCAATATAGGGTGGTTTCTCCCATGAATCCTACCTATTGCTGTCTTGATTTTTTTACCCTCACGCCTTTTTAAGGAAGTTTTTATTATTATTTTGGTTATAATTAACTGCTCTCTAAAATCCAAAGTCGTCCCAACCTGCTTGAACAACTGATCTGAACAACAGCATCCTCTTAAAATGCTCAGAGGACGAGGTTGGTTTGCAGGATCCTGCACTAAAAATGGCTTTCATCCTATCTGAGAGGCAGAACATTTTCTGTCCAAATAGGAAATAGCTCTTCCTCCCCTTCTCCCGTAACATATGGTATTCCTCAGGGATCAGTCTTGGAGCCTCTTTTATTCTCTCAATACAAACCTGATTCCAAAATAGTTGAGACAAAGTGTAAGTAAAGAATAAAATCAAAACCCAATGACTTTCAAATCAGACCAGCCAGTAGTTTATTCACAATAGAACAGAATAACATAGCAAATGTTGAAAGTGAGAAATTTTACAATTTCATCCACAAAATGAGCTCATTTCAAATTTGATGGCTGCTACAGTTCTCAAAAAGTTGGGACAGGGGCCTGTTTACCATGGTGTAGCATCCTCTCTTCTTTTAAACACAGAGTGGAGGCGTCTGGGCATTAATGAGACTAGTTTCTTGAGTTTAGCCATGGGAATTTGATCCATTCTTGTTTAATACAGGCTTCCAGCTACTGGAGAGTTTTGGTTCTCCTTGGATGGACTTTTTGTTAAATTATGCCCCAAATATTCTCAGTTGGTGAAAGATCAAGACTGCATGCTGGCCAGTTCAGCACACGGACTCTTCTACTACGAACCATGCTGTTGTAATAGCTGCAGTAGGTGATTTTGTTGTCCTGCTAAAATACACAAGGCATTCCCTGGAATAGATGTTTTCTGGAGGGGAGCATATGTTGCTTTTATATACCTTTCAGTATTCATGGTGCTTTTTAAATCATGCAAGTGTCCCACGCCATATGCACTAATGCATCCCCATACCATCAGAGATGCAGGCTTTTGAACTGAACGCTGATAAAAGGAGGGGTGGTCTTTTTCCTCTTTAGCCCGGAGGACACGATGCCCATGATTTCCAACAAAAATGTCAAATTTGGACTCGTCTGACGACAGGACACTTTGCCACTTGCTACCGGTCATTTTACATGAGCTATGGCCCACAGAACAAAAAATACCAATAATGATGAAGAAGACACAGACAGATATTAAAAAATAAATGACAAGGAAGTATCAATACCGAACAGGTGCTGGAAATATCAGCATAAATACAGAAGGATCAAATTAAATGGAAGAAATCATAAAGACCAGGATAATAAGGCAAATGCCGAAAAAAGAAAGTATCAATATCAGGGGTACAGTAAGTAACAAGTAGTAAAAACAAATAAAAATGGGTACAAGAACAGGAGGGAATTATAAAAAAGATAAAAAGTCAAGATCCTCGTTCAGGCCAGGATAATTAAGGGCATCAAAAGTATGTATCCAGAACGCTTCCCTCTGGCAAAGCTTACAGAATCATTTATCGCCTCTAATAATTATTCCCAGAGGCCTATGGATTTCAAAATTCCCCACCTCTGGATATGACAATGATGGTTTTAGAGACAAATGGGAATCCATTCTCAATTAATGCTACAGTGATCTCATGTTACTTTTGATAGAAGATGTCAAACAACTAAGAGAGGAATTAAAAACCAAGGCGGATGACATTCGGTCTACTTTACTTTTGGAACCGCAACAGCTGATATCTGCCTTACAAAAAACCGAGGCAGATTTGCAGGGCTTGGAAAGCAGTGTCAAACAAACCAAGCTACAAAAGTTTAAGAGGACATGGAGGATTATAAACGAGGCCAGGTCTATCGCTCGCATACGCGCACTGCACGCACAGGTTTTTCTCAGGAGAGACGCACTAGATCGGTCTCCTTTAATCTTACTAGTAGTGATGAGGAGCCTACATCCAACACCTCCATTGACCAGGAGCAGCATTTTTTGGAGGGTTCTTTAATCGATCCACCCTACTCCCGCACGGACCACAGAAGCCAAAAACGCGCAGGGGGAGGAGGAGGCGCACACCAGTCCCAACAACGGAGGGACAGCCTGAGGAGATCTGCCGCGCCTCCCAAGCGTTATCCGCGATGATCATCTTGTCGGATACTACTCTGACTAATGACCAGGTATCCGTACTCTCGAAAGGTCTTTCGTTTGGTCCTACTCACAACACTACATTATTCCCTACGAGGGTGGATCTTTTCAGTTTCTACCGTAATCTCCACTTAAAAGTGTGGTATTACAATAAGTGTCAATCGTCTATCCCTCCTAGTCCTGCTCCTATTGTCGCGGCTCAGCCCGATTCTGAGGAACCTTCCCCACCTAATGAATTTGGCAATATTGCTTTTAAGCCTAAATCCTATTTTGCCCCCATTGTGGCAAATCCCGCCTTAATAACTTTTGCGAATAAAGTTGACTGAGAGGTTGAGAGATCTTTTATGGCACGCTCCGCAGGGCATAAATATAATCTGACAAGGGGTGAACGTGTGGCTTTGGACGAACTGTCAAATAACAGAGATATTATTATTAAGCCTGCCGACAAAGGCGGCGCTATTGTAGTGTTATCTCATGACGTATGTTGTAGAGGCCTTACGTCAACTTAAGGATACTAAATATTATGAGCTGCTCCGCACCAATCCCCTCATGGATATGCAGACTCAATTTATCAACCTGCTCACCCGGGCTAAGGACTCTTCTTGGATTTCTGATAACGAGTTCGGCTTCCTTTGTGTTAATCACTCAGTCACTGCAGCTTTTTACCTGCTCCCTAAAATACATAAGGAACCCAAAGATAACCCTCCTGGTCGTCCAATTATAAGTGGTAATGGAACGCTTACGGAACCGGCTTCCCAATTCATTGACTCTTTTATCAAACCGTTTGTTAAAACCTTACTGTCCTATCTCGAGGACTCCACGAATGTACTTAACAAACTGTCCGATTTGAACAACATCTGTACTCACTTCCTGGTTACTATGGATGTTGAAAGTCTCTACATGAACATTCCGCACTAAGAGGGTCTCGCTGCCCTGGCTCATTTTCTTTCGCACCGTGGTAAGGAAATGCCCCCTACGGACTTCCTTCTGCAACTGACGGAGTGGATTCTACATAATAATGTCTTTATCTTCATGGACAAACTATGCAGGCAAAAAATTGGTGGTCCGATGGGCTCCTGTTTCTCACCTAATTATGCTTGTCTGTATTTGGGTCTCTGGGTGCTAACTCTTTTTTTGACTCTATAACTTGGTATGGCCGGTGTATATTGACGATTTGTGCTTTATTTTTGATGGTGATGAAACTAGCTTATTGGCTTTTCATAAATATTTAAATTCCATCACTGATCATATTAAATTGTCGATTGAATATTCTAAGGAGAGTATCAACTTCTTGGATCCTACTATCTCTAAGGACAATGTTGTGGTTTTCCACACTGACATTTTTAGAAAGTCGACCTCCCGTAACACAATTCTGAGAGCGGATTCTTATCACCCTGTGCACCTCTTAAATAATATTCCTTTTGGTCAGTTTCAACGACTACGACGCATTTGCGACAGAGATGAGGTCAACCTTAAACAGTCTGTTGATATGTCTAATCGTTTTCGTGAGAGGGCCGATAAGCCCTCAGTCATCAAACAAGCGCGAGACAAGGCATATTCGCTCAGTTGTGTTAACCTGTTAAATAAACGCAAGCAGGGCGTCCAGCGGTCAGGGAAAAGTCAGGGAGAGGTGAACATTTTTCCAGGTCAGGGAAAAGTCAGGGAATTTTGAAAGTGGTCAGGGAAAAATTAGTAAACTCCAAAAGTCAGGGAAAAGTCAGGGAATTTTGCTTTAACAACTTCGAGCGTGCTATTTTGATGACGGATTTTGCTACATTTTGCGCAGTTACACAGTTCGTTCCCAATGAAGGAAAACTGAGGGAAACTTCATACAGTCTCTAGCTCATTGGACTTTACAACGTGTAAAGTGACCAATTGGAAGCTATTTTGGTCTTATAAAACGGGTGCTTACCATCCTTAAATGTGATTGGCTGAGCCGCGTTCCATGCCGGTATAAAATTACTGTAACCCACTGTGGCAGGCTGCAGCACAAAATATCCCTGCGCGCAACGAACTGCCCTGCGCTCAGCTGATTCGTCAGGTTACGTTTGTTTCAAGAGTTAAAGCTCGCTATTTCAGTCTCCGCGAAGTTTAGCCTTTTAACCAGATAACCAGTTGACTATCTACCTAGCTAGCTATTGCATTACAACGTTCGATATCACTTTTGTGTTGCAAGCTATGTTGCTAACTTGCTTGTTATTTCAGTAGCCTAAAAATTGTTGACTTTTTCTTGTGTGTTTATTTTATGGGCTGTGTGTAGGGTAACCACATCCATTGTAGTGAACGCTAGCTAATTGACAAGCTGGCTAGCAAACTAATGCACAATTCAACATATTTTCCTGGGTACTGGCAAGTGTGGAAGACAAAGTCAATCGTTCCCTACCCTCGCTGCTGGTTGTAATGATTTGGCCGATCGGCACAAGCTGAGAACAAGGAAACTCGGAAACCGACACAAAAGCAAAATTTTAAACGGGGTCTTCGGGAGGCCGAAGGAGACGTTCAAACTAGCCTGCTTTCATAGTATATCTGCATTAGCGAGCCCAAATAGCCTGATGTGACATGATAATGGCGCTAGATGAATAAGCAATCTAAGCATCGGTGTTGCTGGCTGGTGTTGTGTTAAGGTATGTGGCAATAAAATAGAATATTCCAAATAATTCACAAATTTGTTTATTGATTGTAAGTAATGTTGGATATTGCAAAATTGGATCCGATGATTATATATTTGGTTCTTGTCACTATTTAGAGCATTGATGTAATGAGGATCTAAACATGATTTTCGCATTTTATATGATGACAAAGTTATAAATCGCAATGAATATAGTGCGATATATGGTCAGGGAAATTCACAAATTGGTCGGGGAAAAGTCAGGGAATTTTGTTTTAGGGGACTGCTGGACAACCTGGCAAGCGTAATGCAAGGCTGGCACTTGCACGACTTTTGCCCACAATTTTGTCGTGCCAAGTCGTGCCATTTTGGGGCACGAACTGGGAGGCTCCCGCACTGTTCACGACTAGTTCACGCATAGTTCACGACGAGTTCACGAATAGTTCACGAATGCGTGCCCATCAGTGTCCACATTGACACGAACTGGCACGACGAGTTCACGCATAGTTTGCGCATAGTTTACGCACTTCCCGCATTGGCACGACGAGTTTGCGCAATTCGGGCGGTGTTGTGCCGACTTGGGCACGCTATATAAAAAGCGGTCTCTGCCTCTGGCCTGTCGGCTTCTGGCCTTCTCTGCTTTGCTCTTCCTCGTGTCTGCTTTGTTTTAGGCATGTTGTCTCTGTGATATAAGTTGTCTCTTCGCTGGCGATCTCTGGAATGGCGAGCAGTGTCCTGGAAGCCCTATATGTACCCCCGCACCGACGCGAGCGCCACTGTCGCGCAGTAGTCGTGAACTGCTCGTGAACTCGTCGTGAACTGCTCTTGCCATGCGCAAACTGTTCGTGAAGTGCGTAAACTAGTCGTGAACTGCTCATGCCATCAATGCGTGAAGTACATGTGACCGTGTCAGTGGGAAGGCACGGCCACGCTGCGACGCACACCAATTCGTGAACATGTCGTGAACTACCTGTGAACTCTACAGGAGCTGTTTGTGAACTTTTCTTGGCAGTTCATGACAGCTGTGGCATGGCGCCCACTGCCACGCACTGGCATGCATCCTCCCGCATCGTCCGGATGAGTTCACGAACAGTATGCGCATATTTCACAACCCGGTGGCGAAATTTTGTCGTGACCAAAATTTTGAACATTTAAAAATTCTCGTCCCGACATGGCACGCAGTCACGAGAGGTTTACGCACACTCCACGCCAGTTTACGACTAGTTTGCGCACTGGCACAATGCGTGCCACAGAATCGTGCAAGTGTCAGCCTTGCTTAAGAACCGCCCACAATCTCGACCCTTCTTTGTGACACAATACAGCACTCGAGCTGCACATATCAGAAACATCGTAAAATCCAATTGGTCCATTATTGAGAGTGATCCCAACCTACGCAAGGTTTTTCCCGAACCACCGCTGTTCTCTTTTCGACGTGCTCCCACCCTTAGAGATAAACTCATGCAAAGTTCTCCCTGCTGAAAAAAACAACTAATTGCCTTAGTAAACCCGATGGCACCTTCAAATGTCATAATTGCAATCATTGTGGTAATAATAATATCATTCAGACCAAATTCTTTTCTGATTTTAAAACTGGTAAAAAATTCATGCATACACATTTCATTAATTGCAACACAATGTGGTCTATCACCTTTCACGTCCCTGTCCCGGTATTTTTTATATCGGCCGCACTAAGAGACGTCTTCGCGATCGCCTAATTGAGCACAAATATGCCATACGTAAGCAAAATTTCACTTATCCCATTGCTAGACATTTCGCAGAGGCTCATGATAGCAAGGATTCCGCTCTCAGAATTGAAGGCATTGAACACGTTCAAGCGCATATTAGAGGCGGTAAATGATTCCGTAAGCTTTGCCAGAGGGAAGCGTTCTGGATACATACTTTTGATGCCCTTAATTATCCTGGCCTGAACGAGGATCTTGACTTTTTATCTTTTTTATAATTCCCTCCTGTTCTTGTACCCATTTGTATTTGTTTTTACTACTTGTTACTTACTGTACCCCTAATATTGATACTTTTTTGTCTTTTTTTGGTATTTGCCTTATTATCCTGGTCTTTATGATTTCTTCCATTTAATTTGATCCTTCTGTATTTCTACTGATATTTCCAGCACCTGTTCGGTATTGATACTTCTTTGTCATTTATTTTTTAATATCTATCTGTGTCTTCTTCATCATTACTGGTATTTTTGCCACCGCGCTCAGAGTATATCTGTCACTCCTCCATTTAATTTGTTTTACAACCACTTGTCGGTATTACCTCTGTCACCTCTTCATTTTTTTATTTTTGTTAACTTTAGTTTTATTTTTGTACTTCTCCTTTTAGCAGTTTATCAGGTGACACTAATCTGGTTGTCTATTGGTTGGTACCGTTTATATATGCCTATCTTCACTCATGATACCGTGTAGGTCGAAACATGTCGGCTTTTCAATTAATTTTTTTTTTTTCAGCCATGCTTTAATAAAGGCTTTTTATCTTAGGCTTCGTTTGTACTCCACTTTTTTCTGAGAGCCTGGAAGACCGACTATTTTTGATTGTTTTGGTTTCATGTTAATTAGGACTCTGTGGTTCTGCTACATTTGTGGAGACAGGGGGAAAAGAGGAAAAATGGATTGGGAGGGCGGAGATGAAAGGGGGTAGAAAAAAAAAGCTCAACTGAGATTGGCAGCTATAAGTTAAATGCACTTTTATTAGCTTATGCTAAGAGTAGTTGTTCAATGCCCAGCCAGTGTGTTTTTATGTATTTGTTTGTTTAAGTTACTCATTTCTTGTTTATTCTGCCTGATTAAACAACACATGGTATCTCAGTTCCTTTTGAACTGGTTTATTAAATTCCCATTTCCTTTGTAGAATTATTTCCCCAGCCTTAAATGTTTATTTCATTTTTTTTACCTTTCACTGCCACCCAAATTATTATTATTTTTTTTTTGTTTTGTTTTGTCTTTTTTTTCTTTCTCACCTCTATATATTCACTTTTGAACTCTGTTTTTGGTCATCTTAACCACCTTGATTTGTTGTTTGTCTCTGGTTTGAAGATCTAGACAATATGTATAACAGTATGTATATACATATAGTTGTGTAGTGTTGTAGGGTAGGTTGCCTTCACCCTGCTTGCGGGGGTGAAGTTCATTTACTTCAGATTAGTTTTTTTTTGTGTGTTCAATTCTCCTTATATCTTTTTTTAAAATTTTTTAATTTATTTTTTTTCCTTTTTCTTTTGGTGTGTTCCTTGTAGTTGCGTCTCTGTTCACCCCTCCCCCTCCCCACCCCGTCCTGCCACACAGGTCCAGTTGCCACTGCTTCCTCACCTCGGTGAAGGATAATTATACCAATAAACACTTTCTCTAGGAAATTACATACGAATCTGGTCAGCTGGAATGATAACAGTCTGAACAATCCTGTGAAAAGAAAGCGTGTACTTGACCATCTTCAACACCTGGAAATGGGCATTGCCTTTTTGCAAGAGACACATCTTCGTACTTTAGACCACTTTGGGTGAGGCAGATGTTCCACTCTAACTTTCATTCTAAAAGCAGAGGTACTGCAATCCTCATCCATAAAGATGTTCCTTTTTCTGTATCCGGCTCCATTTTGGACCCTAATGGTCGCTATGTGATGGTCTTTGGCACCCTGTATAATACAGCCCTTGCACTAGTTAACATCTATTCTTGGAGACCTACAATTATGTGGACCCTTGGCATTTCAAATTCCCTAACTCCAGATCCTATTCTTTCTTTTCTTCTGTACATAATTCATTCTCACGAATTGATCATTTCTTTATTGATGCTTTTTTACTTGGTTCAATTAGAGCTTGCAATTATCAAGATGTTGTCTCGGACCACTCACCACTCAAACTTGAGCTCGCTTTACAGGAAAGACCCGCAAACAGGTCGTGGCGCTCTAATCCTCTTCTCCTCTCCAACCCTGAGTTTGTCACTTATGTTTCCAACCAAATTGACACATTTCTTTTGACAAATCCTGTGGCTGATACCTCTTCATCTATCCGCTGGTAAGCTTTAAATGCTTTTCTGCGGGGACAGATAATTTCTTATACATTCCACGTAAATAAGCTTCGCAAAAGCAGAATTTCTGACCTCACTTCCTCCATTCTCCGTCTAGATCAGCAATATGCAGTAAACCATACTCCGGAGCTCCTTAAAGATAGGATCACTGTACAAACAGTTTGAAATCTTAACAACTCAGCGCGCAGAGGAATCACTACTAAAATCCCACCAAAAACTATATGAAGAAGGGGAAAGACCTACTAGACTTTTAGCCCATCAGCTTCGCCAAAAAGCTGCCTCTCGTACCAATCCTTCAATATAAACTCTCCGGCTCGATCACTTCCGATCGCAAGCTCATCAACGTTGAGTTCAAGAAATTCTATTAAAGTCTTTATACTTCTGACTCTCAGCTTAACCCAGACCAGGTTGTTGATTTTTTTTTTTTTTTTTTTTAGTAATTTGAATATTCCCAAAGTAAGCCCTGAGGATATATTGTTACTTGAATCAACTATCACCCCCGAATTAATAAAAAAAATCTATTGCTTCAATGCAAAGTGGGAAGGCTACAGGGCCGGATGGCTTTCCAGCCGATTTTTCAAAAAATTTTCAGAAAATTAGTGCCCCTTTTGCATGCATGTATACTGAATCCTGTCAAACAAAAACTCTTCCTCCAACTATGTATCATGCCGCCATTTCACTCCTCTTGAAAAAGGACAAGGATCCCCAGTGCGGCTCTTCTTTTCGACCAATAATCAGGATTTTAGGGTTCCAGGTAAAGCCCTAGGTCTCCATTTGGAGAGGATTCTCCCCTCCATCATTTCTAATGATCAAACTTGTTTCGTCCGTGGTAGACAGTCATTCTCTAATGTACGACAACTGCTCAATATCTTGGATACTCCTTCCCCACATTTGGGTGCTGAGGCTGTAATTTTGCAAGACGCGGAAAAGGCTTTTGACCGCGTCGATTGGGATCAGTTCAGAATTTCATTTTTTAAGATCAGGCTTTTATATGCATCACCCATGGCTTCTGTACGTACTACACTGCCCTCCATAATTATTGGCACCCCTGGTTAGGATGTGTTCTTCAGCTTCAAATAAATACAATATTTTTCTAAATAATATAGGACCTCAATGAAAAAAAGAGGAAAATCCAACCTTTAATTCAAGTGCATTTATTCAGTGGGAAAAAAATCCCATATTAAGAAATAATTCTTTTACATCAAATCATGTGTGCCACAATTATTAGCACCCCTGATGTTAATACTTTGTACAACCCCCTTTTGCCAACTAAATAGCACCTAATCTTCTCCTATAATGTTTCACAAGATGAGGCAATACAGAAAGAGGGATCTTCGACCATTCCTCTTCGCACAATCTCTCTAAATCATCCAGCGACCTGGGTCCTCTCCTCTGCACTCTCCTCTTCAGCTCACTCCACAGGTTTTCAATGGGGTTGAGGTCTGGGGACTGAGATGGCCATGGGAGGAGCTTGATTCTGTGTCTGGTGAACCATTTCTGTGTAGATTTGGCCACATGTTTACAGTCATTATCTTGCTGACAGACCCAGTGACGACCCATCTTCAGCTTTCGGGCAGAGGCCACCAGGTTTTGATTTAAAATGTCCTGGTATTTCAAAGCGTTCATGATGCCATGCACCCTAACAAGGTTCCCAGGGTCTCTGGAAGAGAAACAGGCCCACAGCATCACTGATCCTCCCCCATACTTCACTGTGGGCATGAGGTGCTTTTCTCCCTGTGCATGTCTCCCAAACAGCTTGTTGGCATGTAGATAGCGCCTGATGGTTGTTTTGGAGACTTTGTGACCCCAAGATGCTACCATTTTTTGCAATTCTTTAACAGTGAGCTTTGGAGAACTTTTTATTTCTCTTACCATCCTCCTCACTCTGCGTGGTGGCAAAATAACCTTGCATCCTCGTCCAGGCTTGTTTACCACTGTTCGAGCTGTTTTAAACTTCTTAATGATTCCTCTGCCAGTAGATATGGGCAGGTGCAGGCGAGTGGCTATTTTCTTTTAGCCATTGCCTAAATTGTGAGGGTCGACATACATCTGCCTTACTTGAATGGTGTGTTCCTTTGTCTTTCCCATGTTGAAGAGTGGATAAGAGAAATTGCCTCTGTGTGACGTCATATTTATACCCCAGGGAAACAGGAAGTAATGAATTACTAATTAAATCTTCCTAGATACTCTGATCGACCTTGTTAACTACCGTAGAAATGACAGAAATACTTCAATTACGTTTATTTCCTAGGAATTGTTAGGGGTGCCAATAATTGTGGAACAGGTGATTTTATGAAAAATAATTATTTTTTAGACAGGGATTTTTTTTTACCCTTAAAATTCACTTGAGTTGAAGGTTACATTTTTCTACAATTTTCCGTGTGTGAGTATGCTTCTTTAATTTATTTAAGGCATTTAACATATCTTAACCAGGGGTGCCAATAATTATGGAGGGTGCTGTAATTATCAAGTGTCCGACCATTTCCATCTAGGTAGAGGCACAAGACAGGGGTGTCCCTTGAGTCCCCTCTTGTTTTCGATCGCTATAGAGCCTCTTGCCATAGCTTTGAGACAGGATGATAGGATAGAGGGAATTATTCAGGCCGGTCAGACACATAAGGTTTCCCTCTATGCGGATGATCTCCTTCTTTTTCTCTCTAATCCTGATACCACTCTCTCACGTCTTATCTTTGCTCAACACTTTCGGGCCATCTCAGGGTACAAACTGCCTATGAGCGAATATTTTCCCATAACACCCTCCCCTCCTCGGCAAATTGACATACCATTTAAGATTGTAAAGGACTAATTTAAATATCTTGGTGTGACTATCACTCAGACATACTCAAAACTATTTTAGGCTAATTTTGCTCCTCTTCTTACGCGCTGTTAAGCTGATTTTGCAGGATGGGCAGTCCTTTCTCTTACTTCGATTGGCAAACTTAATTCAGTGAAGATGAACATTCTCCCTAAATTTCTTTATTTTTTTCAATGTCTCCCCATTTTTATCACTCGCTTATTCTTTAAAACTTTACAATGACTAATTTCTGACTTTATCTGGGGGGGTAAACATGCACGCATATGTAAAGAGTTCCTTGAGAGACCCAAGCGGCTTGGGGGCCTTTCTGCTCCTAGTTTTAAACTATACCACTGGGCGTCAAAAAGTTTCTCATGGGCTCTCACTTTTATAAGCTATCAAGCTATGCATGTACTTAAATTTTGTTGTCTATTCCTTTAAAATTTACGATAGATACAATAAAGTAAAGTGGAAAATCATTATTTAAATTATAAATTAGGTGGGAAAATAGGGTCATTTTCTCAAAGACTTCTATAGGATTGAACTTCTTTCTGCAACCACCGACGTTGCTACCTGCTGGCCATTAAATAGAATGCAAATTTTAGAGATTTCCGCATTGACCTCAGTTTTCAGACCCGAGTGCTGCGTCCATCTTTTCTACAGTCTATGGAGAGAACACCAAAAAGAAGCGGTCCACCCTGCTTGAGAATGCGTGCTGTTCCACCGAAATCTGTGACCCATTGGATTTTGTGACCTCAGAGGGCAATGGTCCACAATGTCTGTGCAGTATGTGATCAACAGCAGTCGAGAGGAAGAGCGCTTATCTTTGATAGTCTATGTAGCGAAACAGATGAAACTTTATGAGAGACTGTGGACGAAACAATCGGTAGAGAAACCGATAGCCAAGGAAGAAAAAATGGGAGATGGCCAAGAGCCGTGCATATTAGAAATGCGTGGCTAGCCTTGTGGCTACTGGACAGGTAAGCTATGTTTTACTCTGAAGTAGTTATGTACTTTTACTAGTCTCGAGTAGTCCTGTAGGTAGTTTTTAATCCTGCTATTGTTAGTTTATAAATGTACAGTCCTCGTTTGTGGCCGACTACAGCTTGATAAGCTGTGTAGCAGCAAAAATTGCTCGCTATTTGTATTTGTTCTGATAAAGGGAGGCTGTTGTCTAACTGGGCAGTAGCATGTATTTATTTGAAAACTAGTGCCAAGGGCCCTGAAGGTTGCCGGCAGTTACAGCCCCAACAGGAGAAAAGTAACTAGCATCAGTCCACGGATTCAACAGGAAGCCAACACAAATTCTTGTGAAAGCTACACGTTGTCTACACGATGCTGGCATTAAAAAGCTCCAGCCCGGGCATCTGCAAAAAAATGAAACCTGTTTCATTTTTTCGCGAATTTCGCCAGTGATGGCGAATGGTCCCTTACCACTGCGAATCAATTCACAGTTCTTCAAATCTATTCTTCTCTGCGAAAGAAGAGAACTGTTTCATCTGCACACATCCGCGGGCCAACGCAGCTCAGTGAGGAAGGGGTTTTAGTTACCATTATTGGGCAACTCGACTGAATGGTCACACTTTTTCATGAGTGACAGACAGCAACATTTTTATGTCACTTTCTGCCATTTAGCAAAAATGTAATCTTTGAGATCACATTTTTGCCATTTGACCTTCACCTTTCCGCTCAAAGTCAAATACGACCAACTGACAATGCTCGGCAAGCATGATATGCTGTCCATGCTCAATTCATACCTATACTATAAATGCAATAATAAGCAAGTTACGGCACATTTTGTGGCAAAACACCCCGCAAAATGATGAAGTCCAGACACGTTGCCTAGGTGGCGCTATGAAGGAACGATTTAATCAAAAAGGTGTTTACACCGTTGAAGCAGGTCATGGTATTGATTCCATTGCTGCGATAAAATAAAAAAAAATCATCAGGCAGTTTTTTTAGAAAATTGCACTTAAATGCCAAAAATGGCCATTTTGATGACCCATTCGGTCAGATCCCCAAAGTTAAATAAAATTAATCCGACAGTTTTTGAGATGCCGATGCCGATGACGCTGCTGGACGCAAAGTGACAACAATAGGTTACTGGCCTACGGTCGGCAACCTGAAAAAAATAAAACATGCTTTAAAAGGGCTAGCAGAAAAGTGTTTCCGATTGATTTTTTTCTGTAACAAATGATTTCCTCACCATATTAAGGGATGCCATCGCGCCATTACCTGTTGGTGTGGCTATAGGACACTAGCATTCATTAAATGAATCAATGAATGAATTATACTTTATTGTCCACCAAGGTGGCAAGTTGTCTTTAGCCCACCAACTCAGCTAAACAGTACTAAAATAGGGACCCACATATTTGCAAACACGTAATAAAAAGTTTATACAATAATCTGCATCAAAATAAATAAATATGCATGCAGTTTTTCAGTATGTTGTCAAGGCAATCTAACGTTAGCTCTGTTAATCCAGTTTGCTTGTGTGCTTTGACAGCATGCGGTTTTCACTTGTCAAGTTAAATCGCATCTGGGTAAGCAGGGTGTCAAAATGGGCAGTGAATAGGATAACACCGGCCAGAACAAAAAAAAAAAAACTTTTCGGCCTGAACTGGAATTTCAAAGGAGAATATACTGATTGTAGCATTTTTATTGGACAAGCTTGTGTTTCAACTTTAAATGTTCCTACAATCTCTGCTGATTTATTATTGTCATTTTATGCACAGTATCTATTTCATGTTGTTCCTTTTAATATGTATATATGCTCAAAAATAGTTTAAAAAGGAGAACTGGGTGAATAGAAGAACATCATCCTGCACAACAATTCTCTGTCTGGGAGCTTTTAAACTTCATACTTAAGATAGTTAGTTTACTAAAGAATTACAAAAGGTTCCTTTATTGAGGCGAGCAAAAGAAACCCTTCTGATGGTGCAGTTTGCAGGTTTTTGTTGTGCTGCAAAACAAGCAGCTATGGGCAGAGATTGTGAAGGGGTCACGGCATCGCTGCAGGAAACCGTAGCGTAGTCAAGCATCTTTGACTCATTCTTTGTCTTTGCTTCTGCTACAGATTGTGGAGAAAAGGAGAGCCTGATAACCATTACCAACCTGGGAACAAGACAGGCGCGGACTGTGCGATTATCGTTACCCAGTCATGGACTTGGGAGGATACCCGCTGCTATTCACTGCATAAGATTGTGTGTGAGACTGATGCCCTTTCATCATGAGCAGTTCTGTCTTCTTGGATGATGCCGTTACGAACTGGGCAGAGGGGGATTCAATTGCAGGATCGATGATCAGCCACCAGGATTTGTTTATAATGAGGAAGATGAAGAGAAATGGAAGAAGGCTTGGAGAATCTTCGATACCTAGTCATTTGCTACCTAATAATTTAGCTCCCTGGAAGAGACACCAGCACTGTGTTCGCATCACAAGCCCTGCTGTTCAATTCTGATTTTTGGCTTGGATCAGATTTGCCTTTCTTGATGGTTCTCATTCATACAGGGTGGGGAAGCAAAATTTGCATAAATCATCATCCATAGATTGTATATTATTCTCAACTGGCATGTTTATTGAAAAAAGAGATTATAAAGCGGAAAATAAAGATAATAGGTCATTATTCAATATGTCCACCATTATTAGCAATAACAGGTGCATGCAATTCAGGGGAGTGGTTGTGGGATTGTTTGTACTTTAAATGTCAGTGCAAGTTTTGCTTCCCCACCCTGTAATTACAAGTGAACCGTACCTATCTGTTAAGTGAATGCATCTGCCCTCCAAAACGGCAGGCATGCGAACATTGACACGACTTTGCTTGAGTCTTCTGCATCATTATCAGCAAAAGTATTTCTGAGAGCACAAATATTCAGTGTTTCCCATTGAGAATCGACTGCTTAATTGGATTATATCACTGAGCAAATAGACTATTCATAAGATGCTTTGCAATTAATGATCAAGACATAGCTTTGCATCGAAAAGGGAGGCTACAATATGAAATTGCATGAACAGCAATTAGCTAAAATTTCTCGCAATTCCATCTTGAAGGAGTTTGTTATGTAGTAAATGCTGCAGAAGATGGTATTCAGATAAGCTTTAGATTGTTTCAAATTAATTGATTAGATCATTTCCATTCACATAATTCATGTTGTAGCCTTCCTACAACTTTTCTAGAGGCTGGATTATAAAGACTTAATTAATGATTTTGCTAGCATGAAAGTTTGATGCATGGCATGCATTTTAAATAATTTTAAATGCATGCCATGCGTCAAAGTTTCACAATGTGTTAATAACCAATTTACTGAATTATTCAATTACCAACACTTTGATTGAAGTGTTGGTACTTTACTGAATTCATTTTTATGACATGGCAACCAGTGTGTAACTGTGCTTCCCGCAAATGTAGCCTATTCTTTTGAATGCTGAAAGCAAATCTTAAATAAATTTGATTCTGCCGCTGAAAAAAAAAAGCTAAACTGGGAGATGGAATTCGAAGTATTGGATTAATTCATTTTTCCATCCCTACAATATCACTATTAAAAGGTGCCCTGTGTAATGGACAGCCAAAAATAAAATTTATACTCTACACACACCAAAGAAAAGGGGGCAGTATACCTGCAGAAAGTGAGTGAGAGAAAGTCAACCCTAGCGTAACAATCGAGAAACGGCACAGTCTCTCCTCCCATCAAGCCGCGTCAAGCCTACTGTCCATGATTCGCCCCCACCTTCCCAACGACCCCATAGCCGACTATCTACTTTCGTACAATCCAAACAGGACCGCTCTGACTTTTGATAATTTCATCTTTTTTATGACATCATTGCCCTTATTTCTTCTCATTCTTTTGTTGTGTCTAGGTCATTTTTTGGATATTTTTACCTCAATTCTTACTCAGGGCACCTTTAAATATGTTGTCAATGTTGCCCATCAGTCATATGTCATTTCCTAATAATTTCTCAATAATTACAGGCTTATGTGTTGTCTTGATTATCCAGTAAATAAATTGTTTGTTTATTAAGGTAGTGATCTTTAACAGGAACAGCTTGAAAGCATTTATGCGTTTAAGGATCAGAGGCTCATGGCACAATATTGCAAGTCCCGTAACGTCGGTGTTACCACTCGGGGTCACATTGGGTATTTTGGAAGTTAACTGCCAAACTCTTGCTGACTGGTGGAACAAATTAGGTAAACATGAGGACTGTGAGAGATGCAATTGTTTGCTTTTTCTCTTCTGCAATTTATGGAAGCCAGAATAAACACTTTCTTTATTTTTTTTTGTTTTGCAAATAAATGGGTCTATATTTGTTAAAATAAAATTTATCCTGCATAAAAATTTTTAATTCATACACCATTCTTTTTTATGGCACCTTCTGACAACACAAAAACAACCATTTGCTAGAATTTAAAAAATGTTCAGATGTCTGTTGGTGTTTACCAGCTGTTGTGTTTAACAGTTAAACACAAAACTAAGGTGATATTTGAAGGATTTTCAGGTTCTCAAGACATTTTGACAGTATTGTGTATGAATGCTTTGGCATCTGTGGATAATTCATGGCTCGTGCTTATTATTTCATTCAGGTTCCTCTTGTGCAATAATACAAAACATCCTTATCATCTTATTATCATCAGTATTATTATCAAAACATCTTTTGTGTTATTATTATCATCTTTTACTGCTTAAAACATCTTTAATACCCCAAAGCTTATAATCCTACTTACCCAGAGTGTGTGTCTGTGTGTTGGTTAAAGTAAGTGGAATTAATTTGGATGGTAAACAGAGAGCAGGAGATTAGCTATTTCAATGGCTGAGGAGTTGTAAAAGGACAAAGTTGTAGAAGTGGGCAGAATAATTATTCCTTGTAAAATCAAATAAAAGTCCCTATTTATTGATTAAACAACCATACGCCCTTCTTGAATGATCAGTAACTACAAACCCAAAACCAGTGAAGTTGGCACGTTGTGTAAATCGTAAATAAAAACAGAATACAATGATTTGCAAATCCTTTTCAACCTATATTCAATTGAATACACCGCAAAGACAAGTTACTTAATGTTCGAACAGGTAAACTTTGTAATTTTTTGCAAATATTAGCTCATTTGGAATTCGATGCCTGCAACATGTTTCAAAAAAGCTGGCACAAGTGGCAAAAAAGACTGAGAGAGTTGAGGAATGCTCATCAGACACGTATTTGGAACATCCCACAGTGAACGGGCTAATTGGGAACAGGTGGGTGCCATGATTGGGTATAAAAGCAGCCTCCCTGAAATGCTCAGTCATTCACAAGCAAGGACAGGGTGAGGGTCACCACTTAGTGAACAAATGTGTGAGCTGATTTTTGAGCAGTTTAAAAACAACATTCCTCAACGAGCTACTGCAAGAAATTAGGGATTTCATCATCTACGGTCCGTAATATCGTCAAAAGGTTCAGGGAATCTGGACAAATCACTGTACGTAAGCGAGAAGGCCGAAAACCAACATTGAATGCCCGTTACCTTTGATCCCTCAGGCGGTACTGCATCAAAAACCGACATCAGTGTGTAAAGGACATCACCACAGGACGTCGTGTCCTCCGGACCAAAGAGGAAAAGAACCATCCGGACTGTTATGGGGCAAAGTTCAAAAGCTGGCATCTGTGATGGTATGGGGGTGTATTAGTGCCCAAGGCATGGGCAACTTACACATATGTGAAGGCACCATTAATGCTGAAAGGTACATACAGGTTTTGGAGCAACATATGTTGCCATCCAAGCAACATCTTTTTCATGGACGCCCCTGCTTATTTCAGCAAGACAATGTCAAGCCACATTCTGCATGTGTTACAACAGCATGGCTTCGTAGTAAAAGAGTGCGGGTACTAGACTGGCCTGCCTGTAGTCCAGACCTGTCTCCCATTGAAAATGTGTGGCGCATTATGAAGCGTAAAATACGACAACGGAGACCCCGGACTGTTGAACAACTTAAGCTGTACATCAAGCAAGAATGGGCAATAGTTCCACCTGAAAAGCTTCAAAAATTGGTCTCCTCACTTGCCAAACGTTTACTGAGTGTCGTTAAAAGGAAAGGCGATGTAACACAGTGGTAAAAAGGCCCCTGTGCCAACTTTTTTGCAATGTGTTGCTGCCTTTAAATTCTAAGTTAATGATTATTTGCAGAAAAAAATAAAGTTTCTCAGTTTGAACATTAAACATCTTGTCTTTGCAGTGATTTCAATTGAATATAAGTTGAAAAGGATTTGTAAATCATTGTATTCTGTTTTTATCTACAAAACGTGCCAACTTCACTGGTTTTGGGTTTTGTATAAACAGAGGGAAGTTTATACAAAAGTAAAGGAAGTAAAGAAAGTAATAATTGAAAATCAATTACATGAACGTGGACAAGTGTTTCTAATGTGGCTAACTGAATTGCTTTGAGATGCAGGACAAAGTCCCATATTTAAACGCTCTAATATTTGGCGGTAGTAATGCATCGCTGAGAAAACCACCAGTGATATCTTCTATGAGCTTTAAGTAACAACAGCACTTGAATTTGTTCAGATATGTGAAATTCAAGAGAGCTGGAAAATCTAAGCAGTTTTCTGTAAACTAGTGAATTACCCGTGGCTGCGAAAAATTGACCTTTGACCCCAGTGACCTTGACCTTTCCAAGAACTAACCCTCAAGGACAATTCCAGGGACAACCTACATAGACCCACCAAGTTTGGTGAAGATCCGTCGGAGGACCTCGGAGGAGTAGAGGAACAAACAGACAGACAAACGTTCCTCAAATTATAGTATGATGATAATTAGATGGTGTGAGATTGTGTTAGAAGACACCATATAAAGTAAGAAACTGTGTGCCAAATTTAACAGTTTTATTTAGAAAAATATAAAATCAAGCGAACTATTGTGGGATTAGAGACTGGATGGGTTTTTAGATCGGTTTTAGATCAGTTTTTAGAGTCAAAACAATGGAGCGAGAGAGACACGCAGAGAACCGTAGCAGTGCAGCTTACGAGAACGCTCTTAGAGACAAGATCCCTTTGCTGTTCGCGTAGCCTGAATTAATATTAAATATTATTTAAATTATATTAAATTGTCCGGTGCTTTGGAAAAAGGCACTGACAATTTATTAGAGAAAAATCTACAGATTATACATTGATCATTTGCGGTAGTCAAAAAAAATATTCACGGATCTATTAGAGTGTCTTTTTCAATTGTTCCTTGTGAAATAATTTCCTTTTACCCCCCATGGCATCACGTCACTTGCGATCAGCTTGACCGCGAAGTCCTTGCTGGCGAGCACTTCTCTCTGCGCGCATAGAGCGAGAACCAAGTTAAAACACATTTGTACGCGCATTGCTATAGTTTTAAGCGCTGATTAAAAAAAATATTACATTTTACTACACTCACTCTTGTTAAGCAGATGTTTAGTTGTACTCGCGTAATCAAGCGGTCAGGTGGAGTTGACCACGTTTTACTGTTCGTCCTTTTACTTGCATAATGCATTAGGGGAAGTTGGTGTACATTTAGCAGTGTGTCTCGACCACCTGTAGATGCAAAATTACGGACAAAAGACACCGTCGTGAAAATTTAATGTCGGATGAGGTGGACCCTCATAGAGAGTGTCAAAGCACGGACAGGTGTCATTTGTGACAGGAAGGCTGATGCGAAGTCTAACGAAAAGAAGTCTGCTGCATTGACCAGCATCCAGAAGCGCAAATCGAACTGGGAGTTGCAAGGGACACAGACACGTCCTTTATGACAGCAGTTGGTCCTGGCCAGTGCTCGATCATTTTCCTTAATTGATGCGTTTTCCAATTATCTTCATTGACAACTGAAGACCCGGTTTATCTCAATATGCGATCTAAAGGCGATGCAATCATGGTCTTAAATCAGTACAGAGAAATAATGTACTTATTAAAAGGTTAATGCTTCACCTCGATTGAACTGGTCCACATTGTAATGAAATATCGCCTTTCACTCTCGGTATTGCATGGGTTGATAAAAAATGTGGCACTTTGCTGTTAAATAGGCTATTAAAAGCTTGCGGCTCAAGCTACTTGCGTGACAGTCGACAGGTATACAATTTTTAACAACGTAGACACAAGTCCAGATGAATGATTGTCGTCTTACTTAACATATACTGCTTGTTCTCTCCGATTAAGCGTGGAGTGCTCTCGGAGTCAGGGGCGAAGCGAGAACCGGGAATTGGGGTGGCACAGACACGTCCCTTTATGACAATTAGGATAGTTCTTGCTAGTTTTTCTTTTTCTCTCAGACACGGTTTCTCATGCGATCCAACAGCGATGAAGTCATGGGGTAAATTCCGTAAAACTGAGAATTAGGGTGGACGTAACATCTGTTTTAAAGAATTATTAGTCCTGACCTGTTCGAAGTCATTTTCATGATTAACAAAATGTTCACTCCGAGAGCGCTCCGCACTTAACATGGAACACAACACACTGATGACGGGTGGATAGGACCCAATGGTAAACCTATATTGCCAAAATCCCTCTTCCATATTGCTGCAGATTTGGTGCATGGGCAGTGCCATGTACCAAGAGGAGGGACCAAAGGGTTAATAGAGGAACAGAGCAAAGTTGCTATCACTTATTTACTAAAAATGTTTTCTAAGAAATGTCAAACATGACAAAGATGGGTAGTAGTACAGAAGGGGCCAATCCCTACACCCCCTGGGCCATTCCACATGCACATTTTATACCGTGTGAGGGGAAGAGGTATGCTTTAGTATTGATATGACCTTTTTCTAAATCGAAGAAGCTATAGATGCAATCACAGTAGCAAAAATCCTGAGTAGAGAAATTATTCCTAGGTGGGGAATTCCAAAGACATTGTATAGTCACAATTCGTCAGAATTTAGGAATGAAGTGTTGACCCACCTGGGAGCAAAATTGGGAATATGATTGAAAAAGCATTGGGCATATCATTCGCAATCAGCAGGATAAGTGAAGAGAGCTAATGGAGCCCTTAAAGCAAAACTGGGAAAAGCCATGTACTCCACTAATTTGACCTGGGTTGAGGCCCTCCCACTGGGACTATAATCTATGCGCCAGCAACCAGCAAAGGACACATTTCTTTCATCACATGAATTGCTCACTGGAAGGCCCATGCCTGGGCCTCCGGGAGACCCTAACGTGGTCCCCACTGCAGCCTTGCTGCAAACAGACCTGTTAGACTATATGCGGGTTTTGAGCAACATGACTAAGCTTCTCTCTCGCCAGGTGCAAGCGGTAAATTCCACAGGAGACGAGGAAAACGGCACCCCGGCCCCAGGGGTGACCACTGGTGACTGGGTCTGGTTAAAGGCACCAGGCCGTTCGAGCTGGGATGAACCCATCTGGACAGGACCGTTCAAGATCACTGAGGTTTCCGATTGCGTGATGCTGGTCGAAAAGGAGGGAGATAAGATCTGGCATCATTTTGCACACTGTGCAAAAGCAAGACCGCCAGAGCGGTCACTGGAGCAGGTAAGAACTAACCTGTTGTCATTTCAGGACATCAACAAGGAAGATGGAGGTGGAGAATCAAAGGAGGGTGAGGAAACGTAATGAAATGTGGCTAGGAATAGGAAAGGAGGGATTAGCTCTCCTAGTAGGATTTTCTTTACTTCTTGCAGGCGCTTTTCTATACGCTAAACGCACTCAGAAAGATGCCCACAGCACACCTACACCACACCAAGAATTTGCGGAAGACATGTTGATGGTAGCGGCAGTAGTAGGAGAACTAATAGCAGGAGGAGCATTCTCCAGCCTGGTTTTGCAGTATATACATCGTTAGGTCCTAACACATATATTACCAGAACCTACGGACAAGACTAACTTAATTGCACGTCCCAAAAGTAACGTGAAAATAGCAAGTATCATAGTAATCTTGGCCTTGGTACTGGTAAAATACGCAGCTCAAGTGAACTCAGACCCTGCGGAGCCAAGGTAATTTTGAAGGTGGACCCGCACAGTGAGAACACATTTCAATTCGATTTATGTAGCGTAATCGACTGTGGAACTGACTCTTCCAAATGGAGGGGGTATGAAGTGTAAGGTTGCCAGTTCTTTTGGGGTTTTCCCACAAACAACCCGTGGTGCCGATCCTGGTCTGACGTATATTGGAGTACCAACCCCAGGCAGGGGTCGGCTACAGCCAAGAGTAATAAGTGGGGGGGACATGCAAGGGAAAGTAACTGTGATGAGGGGACAATTAGTGCCAATAGTGGATGACGGCAAACAAAATCCCATAATCATTAATACCAAGAGGGGGTTGAATAATCTGTGGCTCATGCAGGGATATGATCCCAAAATATGTCACATGGGAGGAAATGGAATCCCAAGGAGCAAACCAACCTTCTACATTATAATGGGGATGGATGTAACCGGCACAGATCCAATGGGAATAGTTAGAGAAATGTACTACCCGGAGGTAGTATGGAAATTGGATTCAGCAAAAATAACTTTCCAAACAAGATTGGCAATAGAAACTGGATATCAAGAAAAGAATGCATGAATAAACAGAATGGTAGAATACGCAAAACAGGTGAATGGTTCCGACTGTATAATATGCTCAGGGGCCAGACCCACCATATTAATATCCCCATCCACATTTGACCTATATGACCACACCTTGAAAAACCCAGGAAAAGATATAAACTGCTTAATTTGGCTAATGTCCTCCGAAAACCCACCAATGGAGTGCAAAATATGGGAAACAGTACACCCTATGGCCCCAGCGAATGTGACGCCCCCAGTGTTTCAAAAAGGGAAAGTAAGAATTGTGACTTGTATTAAGAATAAAAATTCCCCAGTTGCATATTCTAGGCACACTGTGAGGTAACCTTGAACCTGACAGGAAATGAAACTGCAAGCAGCCTCATCGTAGCCAGAGCGGATGTCTGGTGGTACTGCGTAGGTTGGAGACTGCTGAATTGGCTCCCTTTTAACTGGAGAGGTAAGTGTGCCGTTGTGGCCCTGAATGTGCCAGTGATGATTGCAACGAATGTGGAAGAACGACTGAATAATATATCCCCAGAACAGTTAATACACACACTACAACGCCACAAAATATCATTTGGGTCTTTTGATTGGATAACCAATGAGCATGGTATGTGGGTGGATCCCATAGGGCAGGCCAGAAATATACCCGATGAATTTAAGCTCGCAGATGAAATAACGGCTGAATTTGAAAGCTTCCCAATATTTTCGGCCATTTTTCCCGTAACTGTAAATAAAAATGTAAATCAAATAAATCTGTTACATTGTAATGTGCAGCGGCTGGAAAATGAAACTAGATATGCAATGGAAGCGATACAAGAACAGCTGTCTCAGACCTCATTAATGACATACCAGAACCGGACAGTATTAGATATGCTCTTGGGAGAGAAAGATGGGGTATGCTCAATGTTCAAAGACACATGCTGCACAGAGATGGCGAACAAAACAGCCCCTGATGGGAAACTCACTAAGAGTCTCTCCCTATTTATAATTTGCGGATGTTGCTGTATACCCTGCATACGTACATTGGTGACCAAAACAATTGAAAAGGCCTTAACTAGAGAGGATCCGCCTAAATACCAAGCAGTTCAATCAGAGGAGGGCTGTTTAGACCCAGCCGATGACCCAGCAACTAGGCAAGCCGACCTCCACTGGCGTCATGGTAAAGCCATGGTCATGTGGATCCCTGAGTTGTCAAGGGGTGAAGGGGGGCACCCAAGGAGGGGTCCTACTGGTCAAGTAGAACCCAGAGGTCAGGTTTTGCTTCGCTGCACTAGGATGCTAATGCAATCACCCCATTGATAGCAATGTGTAACGTAGGTGCTCACAGCACAAAAGGGTAAGAATGTAATCACTTCAGCATTTAGTGTTGCCCCCATAAAATGGGGCCAAAGGAGGGAGTTGTGGAATAATGCAAAACAACCTTTGCATTCTTTTCATCTTATTATCATCAGTATTATCAAAACATCTTTTGTATTACTATCTTTTATTGCTTAAAACATCTTTTATGTCAATACCCCAAAGCTTATAATCCTATTTACCCAGAATGTGTGTCTGTGTGAGAGAGGAACTGTACGGAGGACCAAGGTCAAGAGTGGCACAGGAATGCAAAGCTTCTGCCAAGAAAGAAAACGCCCTAAGCGCATCAGGTATCCTGTAACCGCCTCTCAGTGACCTGTCCAAAGTAGACTGGACAATACTATGTAGAAAGGCGGGAGCTTATTAGACTACAGTTATAGACAGATCTACATCCAATTGATGTACAGCTAAAGGACTGTGGATTACAAGAACTGATGCCCGGGCAACGCCCAGGCAGAGCGCTCTCCGAACTGTGATAGAACATCTTTCTGTTGCAGTTTGTTCTCTTACTCTTTGTCTGTCATAAATGTACCATATTTCAATCACAATCTGGTCAAGTCATTATTTCAACTGTCTTCCACCCTTAACGAACACCACCGGGTAACAAGAGGTAATTTCCTCACACCCTTGCTCAGAATAAGGGCTGAATGAGGCTTTTGCAAAAGAAGGAGGTACGCATAGGTGAATGTCGTTAGCTATGACTTACATTTGTGGGGAGAGTTTAATGTGTTCTCAACATGAAAGTAACTCATCTGACCTTATTCTCCTTCCTTCACTTACAGAAGTATAATATAATTCCATATGTGTATGTTACCTTTTTCCAGCTTATTTGAGTGTAGGTTTTCCAACTCTAATTCCATTTCGAACTCAAGCGGTGTCATGCAAGTGAGTGAGGGTTGCTTGTAAAAGTCCACGGAAACATCACACCTCTTTCTTTGCAGTCTCGAGGGTGGTGGTAGCAGTTCTCAGTAGAAAAACAGGAAACTGTGGTCGATAATGTTTCTACTGTTTCACTTACAGTTGGACTGAAATGCGCCTTGTGATGGTGTAGCTGCCATGAGTAAATCTCATTTATCAGTGTGGTGTAACCCATGCTGTTATTTAGTATCTGACAGATCCAGAATCAGTTGGTATGGATTGTCAGGGTTCCGCCTGGGTTCTGAAAAATATTCTTCACTTTCTCCCTCGAGAAATAAAGTTAAAAAAAAATTCTTCACTTTTTAATAGTCGTCATTTTTTATTAGTCACTCATGAACATTATGAAACTTTGAAAAGCCTTCAAAGCAGACACAGTGCATGCAGCATGAACAAGGTCAAACCTCAAATATTTGCGTTTCTAACAGCTCTCTTCATTTTACTTTTGATTGTATATATAATTTTGGATCCATTCAAGTCCAACCTCTCATAATGGGGAACTTGTGGTCCATAAAATGCTCTTGAGCATTTAGCATGGAATTTATTCAATAGACTGGCAATAGAAATCCCTTTAAAGCCTTAATTTCTTTATTTTTTTCCTTAACATTTTTATTATTGCAGCCATTTCTGGCGTCTCAAAATTAAGAAAGGAAACACCCTTTAAAGGCTGAAAGGCCTGACAAAAATGCTGAACCGGACTTGGGGTGAGCTCAAAATTTTTGCTGTTTGAATCAGAATTTGTGGAATTGTCAATTGTTTATTTAAAATGTTTAACTTTCAAGATTACCATTAACTGACTCCAAATTGAACTTTTGGTGAGTTCAATGTTTAGTGCACAATTTGTCCTTAATGTAAATCTCAAATGTTTCGGGTTCGAATGTTAAACATATCTAATAATCACTAATTCTGATGCCAGCAGCAAACAAGTCTCAGTACTGGCACCCTCATCCACTTCTCTCCAGTGAGTGCTTTCTGGTTACTGTACTGTCCGAAACCACCATGTGATACTAAACTGGTAAACCCAAAGCCCCCTCAGCAGTAGCAATTGCCACAGAATTGACAGAATTCAGTCAGAATTAATACACAACCCCTATAGGCCGTCGGCTGTGGCTGAAAAATTGGCTAGAAAATGACTTTCGTTCCAACCCCCGTGGAAGTACTTTCTGAAAGTTGAAATATGTTTTTGAAACTATGTTTGGCTATGAGCCAAAAGTTCCCAGGCCAATTCTTGGAGAATCAAAAGTTATGGCCCCTCAAAGACGACCCAGCCCCTTATCGCCCAAGTTGTAGTCTCTAAGCAGAATAACGTGTGTTGGCTGAACAGGTAAATGATGCACAATAGAATTGTGTCCGAGAGCTCACCAAACGTTGCAGGAACTTTTCCCAAAGCTTGAATTAATGCCATTCCATCAATGATGAGAGCTCCTCCTTGAGGAACATTATGAATGTAACACCCATCTGCCTTTCCTTCAAGCGTATTAAAGAAGAGCTGCCATGTTTGTTTTCGCCATTGACTCTTCTCTGCTTGCAAGTGGAAATGAGCATGGACCTAGAGAGTATTTTAGTATCTCGCGTAGATTTATTTGCTTTTTCTGCCCTGAAACAAGTAACTTTGAAAACAGTTTTCTGTCATTTTTCAGAACCAACTTCTTGCCACATTTCACCTTCAATCCCTTCTTAGTTTGATTCTCAAATGTCTGAAGCTTAAGACATTTCAGAGGAGTGAAAATGTCTTTTCTTGGGTTGTCAGTGAGAAAGCGATCAGGCATGAAAGCAACCATTACCTCTCCATACCTCTCTTTGTCTCCAGCATTGAGAAGATCAGATTTGATATCTGATGTGCCCACAACAGCTGAGCTGCTGGAGACGAAGTCCTCCTGGGAACAATCAAAAGGGTTGATCATATTATTGACAGTAGAAATGATCGAATCAACATCCATTTTGTCTTGCTTCATTCTCGGTTCATCCAAATCCTTCTGTAGTCTCTCTTTGGAATGGACCTCTGCCATGTTTTCACACTGTCTTGTGATTGGTGCACGTTCAGAGTGAGCTAAGATCCACCTCTGCACAGTTCCTCTGTTCAAGGTAATTCTAGTGATGCCACTGTTCGTTTTTTGCGATTCAGTACAACATTGTTTAAATTTCTCCCACCTTGTGCATGTGAAATTATTTTCTGACTCATTTTTGACATTAGATATGTGCATCAAACACTTGGATCCCGACAATAACAATATTTTAGCCATGATCGTCCACTGTCAACATGTTTTCACTGGGCGCAGCAATCTTGAATAGTACCGGTGAAAGAGTTTTCAAAGATTCTGATTGGTTGAAATGCGACTGATTCGTAAACTCATTTTTCTTACTTTTTTCATGATTCTCTGAGTTTTCACGTGGGAACCTTTTTTTCAAATTGTGATTAGGTATGACTTTTATTTGTAAAAGGTCAAAAAGTACTTCCATGACAGCAGGAACGGAATGAAACGATAGCAGGCCATAGCCGACGGCCTACTAGGGGATTAACACGTATTGTTATTGGTCAAAAGCTTGGCATCCATTTGGTCTTAAGGTGTAGTCTATTTTTACAAAGACATTGCTGCTACTTGCACTGAGTTTTTGAAATCTATTGAACGCATAGCCATTTCAGTCATAATAGAGTTTAAAAGTGCGAAACGCCCCTCTAACATTATAAGCCACTCGTTTAGAAAATTTTTTGCTTGCAGCTCGTTAAAATTCTGTGATAGCAATTCCAGTTGGAGCAAAAAACCATCGCACACAGCATTCATCCCAGGACCGAGTTTGAGAACTGTTGAGTTAGGCTTCAGCAAACTACCTTACTGGCTAACTATCGCACTGGCTGAACATATTTTAACAGCGATGAGGTCACAGACAACCAAACCCAGCCGTGTGGTAATGGTCTGTTGTCAGTACGAAGTTTTGATCATTATTGATGATGAATCAGATAGCTTTAAAGGCACAACACAGTGCTAACTTGGAAGTATCATGTTTTGCATAATGGTAGCTCAGAAATCGCCGGTCATAATGTGGTACAAAACATGACAATAAATGACATGATTGTACACATCAAGCGATTGTTAAGTCAAAGACTAATCAAACTAATATATGCCGTGTAAAGATGCGCTCATATCAATCACGTTTACGTAACTAGGGACTCACAGAAATTTACACACCTTGTTTTCCTAGTTCACTATGAGGGAATGACAGCTTCCACAGTTTCACAGGTAAAACTAAAATCCGCGAATAAGCACTCCCTCACATGACTGACTGCCTGATAACGTCATTCAGCTTTTCAACTCTACGGAGACCTGTAAGCCAATAAGAGAGCATTTGGACGTATTTTCCCGTAAAATGCCTCTCTGATTGGTCTTTCTTGGCTCTGTTCATTGAAGATAAAACAAGACGAAAGGGCTGTCCTCATTTACGGACATTCAGTAACCTGAACTGCCCAAAGTGAAGAACTATTTATTTATGCATTCATATAAACTATATGTGGCTAAAGAAAACCTTTTCGGGGCTACAGCCTCGAATGTTCTGGGCAGACGAAGCCACTATTTGCCATTGAATTTTTATTCGTCATTAAACAAATACATACCACTGTGACGACTGCTCATAATTTTCTCCTCGTCACTGATGAATTATTTTCCTCAATGACGAAAATGACAAGCGGCAGCGGAAACCTGGGATTTTGTGTCTCAGTCGTTCTAATTTCATCCCTCCCAGTCCTCTCCTTCCCAGCATGTCCAGGAAATTGGTTCAGGTCCACCATCTTTGAGGACATCAGTCAGCAAAGAACCTGAAGCTAAGAATTCCCTGAGGAAATATTGAGCAGGAAGACATTTTGGAGGGGAACAGTTTAAAATTCCTTAGAAATAAATTTTCATCTTGGGGACGCATCCCTCCCCATCTGTTACGTCCCCTTATTGACGTGGCATTAAATTGACATTTACTGGACAGTCCATTTCCCCACTGCAGCTTTACTCAGTTCTCCAGTCTTGTGGTTCTTTTCCCTCTCCATGTCCACCCCAGGGGATGGAGTGAAGAGCTCGGGCAGGAAAAAATGAGATGAAGAACATTATGCTGCAGAGAACCCTCAGAATAGGTTCCCAAGTGGAGGTTAACTCTATTGCAATGAGGACACTGGTTGTTCCTGTTTCCGGCCAGCAGAGGGGGCATTCTCGGAGCCTACAGGGATCCTCAAATCTGGCCCCTGTATCCAAATCTGTCCCTGATTTTCTTCCCTTCCTGGCAAGTTGCTAAATAATTAGCATTGCTGATTGGCCAGACTGTCACGACGTCTTGAGGATCGCTATTTGAAGAAGAGAGCTTTAGGCTTTTTGGGTGTCAGAACTGGTGCATTTCAATTCCTCAAACTATTTTCAACTGAAGTAGAAAATTTAGGTTCAGAAAGTGAGATTCCTGTCCTGAGCTTTGTTACAAATATTTTGAACTGCACAACAATGCAGCAGCAATCAGTGGAACTTAATTAGTGAAATTGGCCAAGTTCATAGGCGGAGGGCAGACATGGCGGGACATTTAATATCTGACCCATTAAGTCCCAGGTTTGTGGCCTGTGGCATTTAGTTTTCATGTGAGCTCTCATTTGTCAAGTCAACTCAAGTCACATTTATGTATGTACCACATTTTAAAACAACAGAAGTTCACCCAAGATGCTTCACAGTAGAGGTAAATAAAAGGACAATAGATGCTCAGGAAAAAAGTGAGCATTAATTAGGATCTGATTTCATTGCTGGAGTCAATGGTTGTGTAAGGCTTAGGACATCTGGGCTGTTGCTGGTAAGCTGTTAGTAGGGAAATGAATCATGAGTCCCTCAGGTGAAGAGGGGTGGGCGTGGGGAGCAGAAATTTCAGTAACATTCAATTTGAGTGATTGCCAACACACAAAAAAAAACAAAATACCCGGAGGTGGCTTTCTTGCCAACATCTCTAACACTTCTGGGACTGTCACACTTCCTGTGTGCAGTAATTCAGCTGTGCTTTAGAAACTGCAAACAGCTTAAACGCTAAAATCAAGGCAAGGAAAAGCACCTGATGCATAAAGAATTAATACGGCCTCTACTCTCAGTATCGTACGGCCAAGTATCTGCAACCATGCATGCTAACGCAACTTTTCCCCCGCAGCTGCACGCGACCAGAAGTGACTTGGTTCCCAAGCTGTCCTATAAAGCATCGGAAATGGGGCTTTATTGCACCATCCAGGTATTTTTTTGTATTGCACATTTCTCAAATTCTATTATGGTTTAAGGGGTCTGATGGTTCCCACAACATACAGAGAAAAGTGGGAAATCGTGTAGGTCTGGAGCCCCACTTCAATTGCCTACCTGTACTCTTCATTACCTGCCCAGTTACCTGTACATCTACTTATTTTCCATTATTTATCTTTACCTGGCAATCTCCATTATCCCCTTCCACAAATATCATTTTAATTTCCCTCCAAAACCCCCCTGTAGGACTCATTACTGTGAAGAACAACCCGCAGTATTTCCACCAGTCATACTACTACTCGAGCAGGTGTAGGCTTGGATAGTACTTGGATGGGAGACCACCAGAGTAAACCAAATTGCTGCTGGAAGAGGTGTTGGTGGGCCAGTAGGTTGCGATCTTCTCTCAGGTGGAATAATCCTTTAAAAAGCATTAAAACCCCAGAGGATAGGCAATCATTATTTAATAGAGAATTACTCAAATTAATCAAATTACTCCCAAAAATTATAATTTTCTTTTATAGAAAAGTCGATCGCAGATTGCTGCTATTTAAATTTATTGATCACCTCCGAAGGAGTATGCCGACCACGGCGCAAGCACCCGAAGTATGCATGACATCAGCGCTAGAACACAAACAGGCACGGTCAACCTGGCATCATACAGCGTCAGTGAATCTAGTGGGAATTCTGGTGAGAGTTTCCTCGACTGGAGTAAAAAGGAATCAGGAGACAGGGAATTAGTTCTCACTTTGGCTGATACGGAGGAACACATCGGTCCTCAACCTTACCTGTATGGCCCACCTGCAAGACAAGAGACAGAGGACTGTTATGGCCCCAATTTGTTATTACATTTACACACAACAGCAACAGCAACAGCAAGGGATGACAGACACAGTTTTAAAACTTAAACACATTTAATTTCTAACAAAGACAATAACTAAACTACTGACCAAGATTGAATAGGAAAAAAAAAGAAATATTTACTGTCCCTTTTTGTGGGGTGGCTTGGTGATGTCCTGGATAATGAAAATGCTCAATCACAGGCAAAGAAATCCACAAAAGAAACGTCACAGGTCTTGAACAGAATGGCAGGTCTGGTCATCTTCTTGCAATTTCTCCTACCACTTTACTGTCTCAATTCTTTTCCTTATATACTCTATTGCAGACCCCACCCACATTTAGACCTCTTTTTTTTAATTTTCTGAGACTTGCCCCAGACATGTCCAGGACATGTCTAAACATGACTCCAGTCTGAGCTTAACAAAAAAAAGGTAAATACTGCCATCTAGTGGCCTATATTCACATTACACCTCCATTCCAAAAGGGAAAAATTTTGACTCATAAAGGCAAAATTTTTCTTTTCAATACAAAATGGTTATGTGAACACTTGTCTATATATACATATCATACAATATTCAAACACATGATATATATATACACATTCAAACACGGGATAAGCAATCAGCAACCACATTGTCTGTACCCTTCACATGCTTAATCTCCAAGTCAAACTCCTGCAAAATCAAACTCCAATTCAACAATCTCCGATTCTTGTTTTTCATCTTACTCAAAAACATTAACGGATTGTGGTCAGTGTACACAATCATTGGCTTTTGTCCTGTACAAACATAAACCTCAAAGTGTTGTAAAGAAAGGACCAGAGCCAACAGTTCCTTCTCTATTGTGGAATAGTTCCTTTGGTGGCGATTGAACTTCCTGGAGAAGTATGCCACGGGATGCTCAATGTCATCAGAGTCACTTCTCTGTAGGAGCACAGATCCACAAGCTTGGTCGCTAGCATCGACCGCGACGGAGAACGGTTTGTTGAAGTCAGGAGATTTGAGCACGGGGAAGTGACACAGCAGAGACTTCAGGTGATCGAAGGCTCTCTGGCATGCATCATCCCAGGTGAACTTTACGCCATTCTTCAGTTGGTTAGTTAGACTGAGAGCAATCTCAGCAAAGTTCTTGCAGAACTTGCGGTAGTACCCGATCATTCCAAGGAAGCGGCGCAAAGCTTTTTTGTTGTCAGGAACTGGAAAGTCCATGATGGCTTGGACTTTAGCATTTATGGGTGCCACCTTACCCTGGCCTATGACGTAGCCAAGATAGGTGACAGTAGCACAACCAAAGTCACTCTTGCTCAGGTTAACAGTCAGGTTAGCCTGGGTCAGGCGCTGGAACAACGTCTCTACATCTTTTAGATGTTCTTCCCAGGAGTCACTCCGTGTGATCAGGTCATCGATGTACGCACCCGTGTGTGGCAATCCGGCGATTGTAGACTGTATCATCCTTTGGAAAGTGGCTGGGGCATTTTTCATGCCAAAGGGTAGGACTTCATACTGGTACAATCCAGATGGTGTGGCAAAAGCAGAGATGCTCTTGGCCCTCTCAGTTAAAGGCACACACCAATAACCCTTCAATAAATCAATCTTGGTCAGAAACTTTGCTTGCCCTACACTATTAATACAATCATCAATCCTAGGTATTGGAAACACATCAGTTCTAGTTACAGCATTGACTTTGCGATAATCTGTACAGAATCTAGTACTTCCATCAGGTTTTGGAACTAGCACACAGGGTGAACTCCAATCGGAGTTGGAGGGTCTGATAATATCATGTTTTAACATGTACTCAACCTCTTTCTCAGCAATCTTTCTCTTTTCAGGATTCATCCAATATGGATGCTGTTTTATTGGTTTGGCATCACCAACATCTACATCATGAGAGGCTATAGTAACTCTCTTTGGAACATCAGGAAACAAATCCTCATATTTCTTGATCAACCTTCCAAACTGATCGCTCTGTGAGGGTTCTAAGTGCTGGAGTTTTACATCAAGATTTTGCAACACTTCAGAATTTGACAATTTACATGAAAGAACTTCAGCTTTAATTCTAGGTTCATCATCTTGAAACTCCCCCTCATCTTCACACGTTTCGACCATTGGAGAATCTGAAGTGACAGCTGCAACCCTAGCATTTCTGTCATGATAAGGCTTTAGCATGTTAATATGACACAATTGTTTTGGTTTTCTCCTATCTGGAGTCTTCACAATGTAATTGAGATCATTGAGTTTTGTCAGAATTTCATAAGGACCATGAAATCTAGCCTGCAATGGATTGGACTGCAAGGGAAACAACACAAGGACCTTGTCTCCTGGTTTAAACTCACGGCTTCTAGCCTTATGATCATACCAAGTTTTCATTTTTCCCTGACTTGATTTCAAGTTCTCTTTGGCAAGGTCACAAGCTGCACGCAATCTTTCCTTGAACTTGCTAACATAGTCTAACAGACTGATATGCGGCTCTTTCTCTTGCCATTGTTCACTCAATAATAGCAAAGGTCCTTTCACTTCATGACCAAACACTAGCTCAAATGGACTGAATCCAGTAGACTCCTGCACTGCTTCTCTAGCTGCAAACAACAGCAAATGAACACCTTCATCCCAGTCTTTCTCATGGTCATAACAATAAGTCCTCATCATTGTCTTGAGAGTGGAATGAAACCGCTCTAAGGCACCCTGACTTTCTGGATGATAGGCACTAGAAAGAATCTGCTTTGCACCTAGTTCATACACAACCTGCTGAAACAATCCTGAAGTGAAATTGCTACCCTGGTCTGACTGAATTTCCCTGGGAAGACCAAAAAACGTGAAGAACTTTATCAATGCCTTCGAGATTTCAGTTGCCTTGATGTTACGTAGAGGTATGGCTTCGGGGAATCTGGTAGATGCACACATGATTGTCAACAAGTACTGTTTTCCAGATCTAGTCTTGGGTAATGGACCAACACAATCAACAATGACCTTAGAGAATGGCTCCCCAAATGCTGGGATGGGCTGCAATGGAGCTACAGGTGGGTCTAACTGGTGTTTTCCAACTGCCTGACAAGTGTGACAGGTTTTGCAAAAGTTGGAAACGTCTTTCCGAAGCCCAGGCCAAAAGAAGTGTTTCATGATCTTATCAACAGTCTTGTTAACACCAAAATGACCTCCTAAAGGTAAACTATGAGCCATTGTTAAGATCTCATTCCTATAGGCCTTCGGAACAACAATTTGCCTGACCACTGCCCAATCTGCATTGGCAGGGATATCAGGAGGGCGCCACTTCCGCATCAACACACCATCCTTGAGATAATACCCAACTGGAACTGCGTCTATTTCTTTATCAGGAAGGGCTCTCCTCTTTAGTACACAAATTTCAGGATCATTAGTTTGCTCCTCAATCAACCGCTTTCTGGACAGAGACAAGTCTCCAGACACATCAGAATCACCAGACCCATCCGGCTGGCTGAGTAGAGAACTGATAAAAGTATCTGATAAGTCCTCAAACGGAGAAACCATAGTAGGCCAATCAGAGTCATGAGGCGAACCACCTGAGTCCTGACTATTCAATGTACTGGACGGCACCACATCATCTTCTTCTTTAGCCTTCTTGGCCATAGCACGAGTCACTGCGCAAGAAGGATACAGAGATGGGTCCTCATCCCCATCTTTAGTGCTCGGCTGTGAAGTAAGATGTACAGGGGGAACTACTTTGCCCCCAGCCAGGTCATTGCCTAGCAACAGAGAAACACCCTTTATAGGTAGACTTGACATAAGTCCCACCTTTACCTGTCCTGTAACTAAATCTGACTTCAAGAATATAGAGCGCAGGGATACAGATACAGTCCTCCCTTCAATACCTTGTACAAGTATGAAATCCCCTGAAGCGGTCTCATCACGTAACTCCAAGGAGTCCATCAACAAAAGTGACTGAGAAGCTCCGGTATCCCTTAGGATATATATGGGGACAGGAGTAGTATGCTCATTCAGAGCCACAAATCCCTCTGACACAAATGGAAGAAATTCCTCCCTCACGAAGTCAGCTGTATCAGGCTTTTTAGCCCCACAAGAAGCAGGCAATTTAGCAGATTGGTTATCTACTACAGGGGTTACTAACCTTGTTTTCACAAAGGCATTTGGTTTGGTATCCTTTTCTTTTTCTTTTTTAGCTTTGAGGAACCAACAGTTAGTTGTAACATGACCAGATTTCTTGCAATATCTGCAAACTAGACCACTTCTGTCACTGTCAGCTTTCACACTTTGATCAGACCTGTTACTGGATTTCTGAGCACCATCACCAGATTTGTCTTTGTCTTTGGGTGAGGAATCTTGGGTATCACCATAACCCTTTTTCTGAAATTGGGACCATCTATTATTACTGCTAGACTGAAATTTAGACTTATGTGTGAGAACATATTCATCTGCAAATTTGGCAGCTGATTGCAAATTCAGTGCTTGCTTCTCATTAAGGTAGGTCTTAACATCATCTTTAACACAGTTCTTGAATTCTTCAACTAACACCATCTCTTTTAGTGAGTTGAAATCATCCTTGACCTCCTTAGAAGTACACCAGCGCTCAAAGCAAACCTGCTTTTCATTAGCAAATTCAACATAAGTCTGATTTTCAGATTTCTTCAGACCTCTGAATTTCTGTCGGTAAGCCTCTGGAACCAACTCATAAGCTCTCAAAATAACCTTTTTGACAACCTCATAATCAGAGGAATCATCTGCAGACAAAGCCGAATAGGCTTGTTGAGCTTTACCCTTGAGGACAGTTTGCAACATCAGAGGCCAGTGTTCCTTTGGCCACTGGCAACTCTTTGCTACCTTTTCAAAACACTGGAAATAGTTGTCAACATCCTTTTCCGAAAATGGAGGCACCAGTTTTACCTCCTGGCTAGCCCGAAATTTATTTTCAGTTTGAATTTTTATTTTTAGTTGCTCCATTTGGAGTCTTTCTTCTCTATCGAATTTCTCTAATTCAAAATCTCTCTGTCTTGCAAATTTTTCTAACTCAAATTCTCTGTTTTTCTTTTTCTTCCCTCTCAAATTCTCTTTGCTTTTCTTTTTCCTCCCTTTCAATCTCTAGCATTTTTAATTTAAGTTCCATTTCTATATTTGGATTTTCCACTGGAAACTGTTCCAGATCTCCGGGTGCAAACACATTTTCATCAATGTAATATTCAACTATCTCTCGAGCCAGTCTTGCTTTTCGCATGGCTGGTTTCACCTCTGTCAGCTCTAAATGTCTGCAAATTTCTAGCAGTTCTGTCTTTTTAAAAGACTTCAAAACCCCTACGGTTGGTGATGCCAAGAAATCATCCATTGCTGTTGTCAATATATATGTATTCAATTAAAAAAAAAATCAATTTTACAATTTGAAATGTTAGATTTTCAATAAATTACTCACAAAATGGTCTATCCCGGACCTTGAGCCCCCAATTTGTTATGGCCCCAATTTGTTATTACATTTACACACAACAGCAACAGCAACAGCAAGGGATGACAGACACAGTTTTAAAACTTAAACACATTTAATTTCTAACAAAGACAATAACTAAACTACTGACCAAGATTGAATAGGAAAGAAAAAGAAATATTTACTGTCCCTTTTTGTGGGGTGGCTTGGTGATGTCCTGGATAATGAAAATGCTCAATCACAGGCAAAGAAATCCACAAAAGAAACGTCACAGGTCTTGAACAGAATGGCAGGTCTGGTCATCTTCTTGCAATTTCTCCTACCACTTTACTGTCTCAATTCTTTTCCTTATATACTCTATTGCAGACCCCACCCACATTTTGACCTCTTTTTTTTAATTTTCTGAGACTTGCCCCAGACATGTCCAGGACATGTCTAAACATGACTCCAGTCTGAGCTTAACAAAAAAAAGGTAAATACTGCCATCTAGTGGCCTATATTCACATTACAGGACCAAGCGGGACATGCAGCTAATGCCGTTCCTCACGATGCGTCATTAGAAGATCGCGTCGGCAATACGACTTGGTATGTTTTTTTTCGTATAGTTTGAATTACGGTAATGTTTAGTTGAAAACAATAGTAAATTAATCAAGTTTATAAGGAATGATTTGACGCAGTTTAACATCCCCGATAGCCACAAATATATTGTACTATTAGCTGGCTGCAGTGGCGTGCCGTCAGATGTCAGGAAGGCCTTCAGTAATGTCACCTTTTCCTGCATAAATTGTTTTAAACTGTTTGCGATCAAACAATTTATTAACTGAACAACCACCGCTACTGCATGACACGTAATGCTTAAGAAATGCTAATGACAAAGCGATTACCTATTGCCTATATTGATATAATTGATGTGACTCCGCAAGGATGACAATCTGAAAAAAATTTGAAACTTTGGCTGACTTCGCAGCAATTATTTTTGGCCATCACTCTGCTATGCATCGTAACCTACCTAACAACGCCCTTTAGCTGTCACTTCATTCAGACTGTAGAACGGATTCTCGTGGCTTGTTGCTCAATGAGCCTCGCAAACTAAATTACGCAAATATGTGCTGTTTCACCAGATACATGAGTGCAGAAATTCTATGGACCAATTGATATTTTTCGTTGTCATTGATGTGCAGAAGAAAACGCTGTGTAATTTCTGAGTGCAATGTATAATGAGACTTTCAGAAAAAAAATAACTCTCGTCGGTTCTGCCAATTAGTCTGACAACTGCCAATCAGGAGAGGGAAACTGCCAGAGGGGTAGGTTGGAAATTTGTGAATACTATGTCTGGTTTTATCAGAATTTCTACAAAATTTGACAACACAACGCTAAACCATCGTTCAAAAAGCTAAACAAAACAAACAATGCCAGTCAATGGCTAAATGCAAACTATGGCTGTTTATGTGCACCTGGCTCCATCTGCATGTTGATTTGTGTTCTAGAGCTGACGTCAGATGCCTCTAACAGGAGCACCGTCCTATTTTTTAGTTAGGCAACCAGACAGCGCGAAATGGTGACTTTCTAACCTTGATGACACGGTAACAAAGGACCACCGGGTGGAACAGGTGTCTCCAAAAGGGTTTTGGGTGTGTACTCAAACAGAACACGAAAGCAGAGCGAAAGTGAAGGATGTTCCCCGATGTCATGGCTAAATTCCCAACTTAGCTCTTTCAACCTGCCACCTAATCATCTCCTGATCTAATTGGTTATGCAACTTGTCCACTCCACCTAAACCCCTGGAGCTCCCTTGAAAAAGAAATTTCAATCTCAACACGACTTGCCTGGTTCAATAAATAAAAATTATTCTGCTTTAGATTTGCCCCTGCCGATTCTGGGAGTCTCTTTTCTGGTACTGGGTGGAGGGCCAAAGATCAGCCGTGTTTTTGTTTGTAGTGGTTTCTAAGTCATTTCCTCACTATTTTACTTCCTTAATACAATGTATATTGTATATAAGGCTATCAGCTTTTCATTCAGTTCCTGAGCAACATAAAATGACATTCCACATGATTCTGTGCTTTCAGCATTGGCTATGTCCACACTAATACATTTTAATTTTAAAACACACAAGTTCTGGAATATTTTCCCAAAGCATCCACATTGCTCTCACATTATCGAGCCCCTAACATGGAGACGTTTGAAAACGCTGCTGACCCCAATTTAGTTTGAAAACTCCGGGATTGCGTTTTAGTGTGGATAGAGATCATTTGTGCTTTAAAAAGCCGTTTTAAAATGAACATTTTGAGTTTATAGTAGGGCTTTGTCTCCTAAATCAGTTTGATTATGCCTCCAAGGGAAGAGTGAGGTCCCTGAGTGGTTTGTCAAGATTGGAGTAGATCACAGAGCCCCGATCTAACCTCCATTAAAAACTGTTGGGATAAACTGGAAAGGTGGCTTTGAGCAAGACCAACTCACCAAATGTCACTGCCTGAACACAGAAATACATTTTGGGCAGGAATGGACGCAAATCCCTGCAGCGATGTTCTAACGTCAGGTGGAAAGTTCTCCAAAAAATGTCAAGGCTGTTGCAGCTGTAAAGAGGCTTTTGACTCCATTTTAGTGCTCGTCATTTTTGCATTTTAACCTTTTTCTGTCCAGCTTTCAGTTTGTAGGGAGTGGTCCAAATGGCATGTAATCCGACATAGTCGGTGACCAGACTCCTTGGAGGGGAATTGTTTAAAATTCCTTAGAAATAAATTTTCATCCTTGGGACGCCCACCTCCCAATCTGTTACGTCCCCTTATTGACGTGGCATTAAACTGACATTTTAAGGACAGTCCATTTCCCCACTGCAGCTTTACTCAGGTCTCCAGTCTTGTGGTTCTTTTCCCTCTCCATGTCCACCCAGGGGATGGAGTGAAGAGCTCGGGCAGAAAAAAATGAGATGAAGAACATTATGCTGCAGAGAACCCTCAGAATAGGTTCCCAAGTGGAGGTTAACTCTATTGCAATGAGGACACTGGTTGTTCCTGTTTTCGGCCAGCAGAGGGGGCATTCTCAGAGCCTTTTGGGATCCTCAAATCTGCCCCCTGAATCCAAATCTGTCCCTGATTTTCTTCCCTTCCTGGCAAGTCGCGAAATAAATTGCATTGCTGATTGGCCAGACTGTCACGACGTCTTGAGGATCGCTATTTGAAGAAGAGAGCTTTAGGCTTTTTGGGTGTCAGAACTGGTGCATTTCAATTCCTCAAACTATTTTCAACTGAAGTAGAAAATTTAGGTTCAGACAGTGAGATTCCTGTCCTGAGCTTTGTTACAAATATTTTGAACTGCACAACTATGCAGCAGCAATCAGTGGAACTTAATTAGTGAAATTGGCCAAGTTCATAGGCGGAAGGCAGACATGGCGGGACATTTAATATCTGACCTGGTAAGTCCCAGGTTTGTGGCCTGTGGCATTTAGTCTTCATGTGAGCTCTCATTTGTCAAGTCAACTCAAGTCACTTTTATTTATGTACCACATTTTAAAACAACAGAAGTTCACCCAAGATGCTTCACAGTAGAGGTAAATAAAAGGACAATAGATGCTCAGGAAAAAAGTGAGCATTAATTAGGATCGGATTTCATTGCTGGAGTCAATGGTTGTGTAAGGCTTAGGACATCTGGGCTGTTGCTGGTAAGTTGTTAGTAGGGAAATGAATCAGGAGTCCCTCAGGTGAAGAGGGGTGGGTGTGGGGAGCAAAAATTTCAGTAACATTCAATTTGAGTGATTACCAACACACAAAAAAAACAAAATACCCGAGGTGGCTTTCTTGCAAACATCTCTCACACTTCTGGGACTGTCACACTTCCTGTGTGCAGTAATTCAGCTGTGCTTTAGAAACTGCAAACAGCTTAAACGCTAAAATCAAGGCAAGGAAAAGCACCTGATGCATAAAGAATTAATACGGCCTCTACTCTCAGTATCGTACGGCCAAGTATCTGCAACCATGCATGCTAACGCAACTTTTCCCCCGCAGCTGCACGCGACCAGAAGTGACTTGGTTCCCAAGCTGTCCCATAAAGCATCGGAAATGGGGCTTTATTGCACCATCCAGGTATTTTTTTGTATTGCACATTTCTCAAATTCTATCATGGTTTACGGGGTCTGATGGTTGCCACAACATACAGAGAAAAGTGGGAAATTGTGCAGGTCTGGAGCCCCACTTCAATTGCCTACCTGTACTCTTCATTATCTGCCCAGTAACCTGTACATCTACTTATTTTATATGGTTTGGCTAAAAGTATGTGGACATACTTTGACCTGGACCTGTTTTTGACAGTTAGTGCTTGGTATCTTTATTCCACTTACAGAACATTATGACCCAATTGAATTGTCGAGGAAGGATGCATCCCCCCCCCTTTTTTTATCTGTACCTGGCAATCCCCATTATCCCCTTCCACAAATATCATTTGAATTTCCCTCCAAAACCCCCCTGTAGGACTCATTACTGTAAAAAAACAACCCGCAGTATTTTCACCAGTCATACTACTACTCGAACAGGTATAGGCTTGGATAGTACTTGGATGGGAGACCACCTGAGTAAACCAAATTGCTGCTGGATGCTGGAAGAGGTGTTGGTGGGCCAGTAGGTTGCGATCTTCTCTCAGGTGGAATAATCCTTTAAAAAGCATTAAAACCCCAGAGGATAAGCAATCATTATTTAATAGAGAATTACTCAAATTAATCAAATTACTCACAAAAATTATTAATTTCTTTTATAGAAAAGTCGATCGCAGATTTCTGCAATTTAAATTTATTGATCACCTCCGGCGGAATATGCCAACCACGGCGCGAGCGCACCCGAAGTATGCATGACATCAGTGCTAGAACACAAACAGGCACGGTCAACATGGCATCATACAGCTTCAGTGAATCTAGTGGGAATTCTGGTGAGAGTTTCCACGACTGGAGTTAAAAGGAATCAGGAGACAGGGAATTAGTTCTCACTTTGGCTGATACGGAGGAACACATCGGTCCTCAACCTTACCTGTATGGGCCACCTGCAAGACAAGAGATAGAGGACCAAGCGGGACATGCAGCTAATGCCGTTCCTCACGATGCGTCATTAGAAGATCGCGTTGGCAATACGACTTGGTATGTTTTTTTCCTATAGTTTGAATTACGTTAACGTTTAGTTGAAAACAATTGTAAATTCATCAAGTTTATAAGGAATCACTTGACGCAGTTTAACATCCCTGATAGCCACAAATATATAGGACTATTAGCTGGCTGCAGTGGCGTATAAATTGTTTTAAACTGTTTGCGATCAAACAATTTATTAACTGAACAACCACCACTACTGCATGACACGTAATGCTTAAGAGATGCTAATGACAAAGCGATTGCCTATTGCCTATATTGATATAATTGATGTGACTCCGCAAGGATGACAATCTGAAAAAAATTTGAGACTGGCTGACTTCGCAGCAATTATTTTTGGCCATCACTCTGCTATGCATCGTAGCCTACCTAACAACGCCCTTTAGCTGTCACTTCATTCAGACTGTAGAACGCATTCTCGTGGCTTGGTCCCAAATAGCAAGCACCTCTGCTTCGGATCTGGCCTGGCTCTGGACCGGATCAGCCCGAGTCGGCACTGAGCCGGGCCAGATCGGGAGTGGAGGTGCTTGCTACCTGGAGTGCTCAATGAGCCTCGCAAACTAAATTACGCAAATATGTGCTGTTTCACCAGATACATGAGTGCAGAAATTCCATGGACCAATTGATATTTTTCGTTGTCATTGATGTGCAGAAGAAAACGCTGTATAATTTTGGAGTGCAATGTATAATGAGATTTTTAGAAAAAAATAACTCTCGTCGGTTCTGCCAATTAGTCTGACCAACTGTTGCCAATCGGTAGAGGGAAACTGCCAGTGGGGTAGGTTGGAGATTTGTGAATACTATGTCTGGTTTTTTCAGAATTTGACAACACAACGCTGAACCATCGTTCAAAAAGCTAAACAAAACAAAACAATGCCAGTCAATGGCTAAATGCAAACTATGGCTGTTTATGTGCACCTGGCTCCATCTGCATGTTGATTTGTGTTCTAGAGCTGACGTCAGATGCCTCTAACAAGAACACCGTCCTATTTTTAGCTAGGCGGCCAGACAGCGCGAAATGGTGACTTTCTAACCTTGGTGACACGGTAACAAAGGACCACCGGGTGGAACAGGTGTTTCCAAAATGGTTTTGGGTGTGTACTCAAACAGAACACGAAAGCAGAGCGAAAGTGAAGGGGGTTCCCCGATGTCATGGCTAAATTCCCAACTTAGCTCTTTCAACCTGCCACCTCATCAACCCCTGATCTAATTGGTTATGCAACTTGTCCACTCCACCTAAACCCCTGGAGCTCCCTTGAGAAAGAAATTTCAATCTCAACACGACTTGCCTGGTTCAATAAATTAAAATTATTCTGCTTTAGATTTGCCCCTGCCGATTCTGGGAGTCTCTTTTCTGGTACTGGGTGGAGGGCCAAAGATCAGGCGTGTTTTTGCTTGTAGTGGTTTCTAAGTCATTTCCTCACTATTTTACTTCCTTAATACAATGTATATTGTATATAAGGCTATCAGCTTTTCATTCAGTTCCTGAGCAACATAAAATGACATTCCACATGATTCTGTGCTTTCAGCATTGGCTATGTCCACACTAATTCATTTAGTCCCTGAGTGGTTTCTCAAGATTGGAGTAGATCACAGAGCCCCGATCTAACCTCCATTAAAAACTGTTGGGATAAACTGGAAAGGTGGCTTTGAGCAAGACCAACTCACCAAATGTCACTGCCTGAACACAGAAATACATTTTGGGCAGGAATGGACGCAAATCCCTGCAGCGATGTTCTAACGTCAGGTGGAAAGTTCTCAAAAAAATGTCAAGGCTGTTGCAGCTGTAAAGAGGCTTTTGACTCCATTTTAGTGCTCGTCATTTTTGCATTTTAACCTTTTTCTCTCCAGCTTTCAGTTTGTAGGGAGTGGTCCAAATGGCATGTAATCCGACATAGTCGGTGACCAGACTCCTTGGTACCTTAATTACATACAGCAGGGTGAAAGCACAGCAATTGGCGGTGAATGGTGATGACACTCATATGTAGTGTATGCGAGGTATAGAATTTAGGTTGTGTGTGTGTGTGTGTGTGTGTGTGTGTGTTCTTGAACATGCTACAAAGTGAGAACCAGAACATTTTTTTTTTTCCTACAACATGGGGATATTGTTGGGAAGTGAGGACATTTTCATGTGTCCTCACAACTACAAAGGGAAATTGTGGCTTATTAGTTAAGGCTAGAGATGAGATTAGAATTAGGTATAGGTCAAGGTAGGGCAACAGACAGCCATACATTGCTTATTGTTAAGATTAGGGAATGGCTGTAGAGACACAGAAAGAATAAATGAACGTCAATATTATGTCCTCACAAAGATAGTAGTACAAGGATGTGTGCATGTGTGTGTTCATTACCCAGTGCTCATTGGACAGGTTGTGTTGCCGGGCCTCAGTGTGAATCACAGGAATGCACAGACCCAGAGCACAGACTGGGTAATTTACATGTCTGGTGAAAATACCGCACACACCTGCACATGCAGGTTTATAACAAGAAGGCTGTTACCGTAAACATCTTGTTTTTCTGATGATTAGTAAAAAAAAAAAAAAAGCAGTAGAGTATTGTGCAATTTAAAAATGCGGTCATCTGCAATCAGATAGGTTAAAGTGAGTCGGGTGACTGACTACTGTATAGTATATTTGAAAGCAGCTTAACCTCCAAACTTCATTTATTTTAAGGTCCATATGAAGAGTTGGAATGCAAAACATACTTGTAATATGCTGAGTAAAAAAAACTCAATTTAAAACAAAAGAGGTTGAGTGGGTTTTGCGTCTCAACTCCTCATATTGTAATGGGAAAAATGGTTCAATCCTGATTTGCAACACAGAAACCTAAAGGGTCATGAGCTGTATATATTTTCATTTGCTTCCTTATGCATTACAGCCATTGTGATAATACTTTCTTCCTTATTTTTAATGATTAAAGAATAAAATCAACCAATTTACAAGATGCAAGTTTGCCTGATTTTCTCATTCTTTTGAATTTTTTTCAAACGTGTGTGTTTTGGTGGGTGCAAAATGTTTTACCAAGACACCATAATCACTTAATCAGAAGCCATTCATCTTGACCTCAAATCTAAATCCAGACCAGATTTCTTCTTCCAAATAATTTATTGAAAATTTACAGCAACAGTACAACGCTGTATTATATACACTTAACAAAAATATAAACGCCCCATGTAAATTATTTATGTAACATGAAATCATGAAATATTTAACCTCAAATGAGCTGATAATGTCTTAATTGTGCAAAATAGTTATTTGCCTGGATTTTTATGCATTTGTGTGCATCTCTGCCAATGAGCACTTGATCAGTGATGCAGTGATTCCACCCACAACACAGGTGTAGCATGTGCAGAAGCTGCTCAGTGTGAACAGAACTCAGACACTCCCTAAAACTGGGGACAATAAAAGGCCACCCCAAAATGTCAATTTTCATCAAAAGTCACCATGCCACGAGTATCGCAAATCATGCAGGAATGCGCCATAGGAATGCTGGATTCAGGAATGTCCACCAGAGCGGTTGCTGCACAGATAAGTGTTCACTGTCGGACAATTGGGTGTTTAAGAGTTTGTTTTAGACAGACTGGCAGTACAGCAAATTGACCTCACCCTCATCGTCCATGTGTGACCATAAGATCTTCTCTACTTGCATGATTGCCTCAGACCAGCAATATGCTCAGCAGATGAAACAGTTGGTCTGCACAACAGACGTATCACACCTAAAACTGTCCGGAACCGCCTGAGAGAAGCGAACCTGCATGCTCGTCCTCCTCATCGTGATCCCAACTGTGTCTACGAGTATCCCTGATTGCCATACGCCACTATCTTGCTTTAATGCACAGTAATCTGTTGCATATTTAACAATAAAATGAATTGTGTATGACTTAATATATTGTGAAACCGTTAATGCTTATTTAAGTTTAAAAGTGTCAAATGTGGCGTTTTATATTTTTAAGTGTAGTTCGACCAGGAAAATTTAACTTCTTAATGAAAATATATATTGTGACGATTGCTACAGAGTCCAAATCAATTGGTACAGTTGACTGTTTACTACTGTGTAACATCACAGTGTCTTTTAATCACACTCAGTCAGCATGTGGATGCTGAAGACAGCAGCAGCTCAAGTTTAGAGAGCTTGTCAATATTCTGAACGCATTCAAATTTGAACAGGCATTCAAAAATGAACAAGTTTCCGTTCGTGTTCAGCTAAAAAACTAATGGCAAAGTGTTCAAAAATGAACACGCATGGGCTCATTTTTGACTGGACGGCATCCAAAAATTAACGCAGCTACACTCTCTCGCATTAAAAAATGAATCTGCTCTTCACTTCGCAAAATTTACACCAACATGCGTAGATATTTTCTTCTTACGAGAAAAAAAATTCCCCGTCTCCCATCCTGCAGAATTTAGAAGTATAAGGTACATGCCAATTAAACGACAGTTTTCACGTCGACTAAAAAAAATCATACCGAATCTCCAGTTTCGAGATTATATCTTTACTGATCGTCAATCTCTCGCTATACGCCTACACTTTTAATCAAGTTCGAGAAGATGCTTTAACACATTCCACACACAAGACCGGAGATAAATTGTGATTCAATGGTACCCAGGTACGTTCAGTCAGCAAAGCATTCAAATGTTGCTATGTGAATACTTTACTGGAATGAACATCGCTTCCCTATCGTGTCAGAATGCTACTTTTTCCTTCTTATATAAAAAAGCATTTTAGAATTCCAAATTTGTCTGCAAAAGATTGTAAATATATTGAATTAATTCCATAGAAATTATAGTTTATGCAAAGTAGGGGAGAACCGGTGGAAGAGTAACAAGGAGCAAAATAATTTGGCGATTTACTCACAGCTATCCGCACTTCGATGCGTCAAATTAGGTCAGCAGGTGTAGCTCGCGACATTCTCCAAGCCCGGGAAAAATTTAGAGGTTTCATCACTTCCACACGAAATGAGACTGTTTCCCACAGTGGTGAGTAAATTCAGACAAATGGTAAACTTTTTTGATTTTAAGATTGTCTTTATTGCTCCATGTGTCATATTTATGATGAAATGATAGGTCATTTAGTTTTGTAACATATCCTGAAGTTTGAAATATCAGACTTTTTCCACTTTAGAAGCAATCCTGGTTCAAATGTCAAGAGTCACTGTCGGGGTGGAAGTAGCAACGGTTACGTTCGTCCCTCTCTGCTAATGTGGCCACATTTCGTGTTTTAAAGCTCATTAAAAAATGTGTGTGTAATATTTTACTGACAGAAAATGCCAAGAGTTAGGGTTCAGAACTACCCAGAGAGGAAGGATTGACCAGCAGGATTACGAAAGGGCCTTTTTTGATGTCCGAAGAGGCGATAGTATAAGGAGGGCAGCAGAGGTGCATGGCGTTTGTGATGTCACCCTGCTCAGGTACTGCAAGAGGAGGGCAGAGGCAGAAGGGCAGCAGACCAGGGCCCCGGGGCACAGGGCTCACAACAAAGTCTTCACAGAAGAACAGGAGAAGAGACTGTAGGCGTATATAAAGAGAACAGCCGATACATATTTTGGCCTGAGTCCTAAAGAGGTGGGAGTAACGCCCCAGTCAGAGCTACACCACTACCGCCGTTTGCCTACCTCAAAATCACAACGGCCCAGATAGCAAGCATCTCCGCTCCGGATCTTCCCCGGCTCTGAGCCGGATCAGCTGGAGTCGGCACAGAGCCGGGGCAGATTCGGAGCGGAGTTGCTTGCTATCTGGGAGCCTGTTCATTTTTAAATTAACTTGACATTATTTTTGTCATTGACATTATTTATTTATTAGAAGTGTGAGTTCAATGTACAAATCAATTTTACATAAACCCACATTAAAAAATCTGATTAATTGTAGTAACATACTCTCAATTAACCTCTTTTTTCATGCTGTTGTAGGTGCGAAAGTTTGCATATGAGCTGGCCGAAAATATTGGCCTCAAAACTCCATGTTCATGGGAGAAAAACCCGTTGGCATAGAAGGATTGGCTCACCTCCTTCCTTGAGCGCAACAAAACCCCGTCCATCCGTCGACCTCAAGCCACCAGCATGTCCCGTTCACAACCCCCACCTGTGGATGTTGGGCCCTCATACCATCCTCATGGAGTCTGTTTCTGACCGTTTGAGCAGACACATGCACATTTGTGGCCTGCTGGAGGTCATTTTGCAGGGCTCTGGCAGTACTCCTCCAGTTCCTACTTGCACTAAGGCAGAGGTAGCGATCCTGCTGCTGGGTTGTTGCCCTCCTACACGTCTCCTGATGTACTGGCCTGTCTCCTGGTAGCACCTCCATGCTCTGGACACTACGCTGACAGACAAAGCAAACCTTCTTGCCACAGCTCGCATTGATGTGCCATCCTGGATGAGCTGCACTACCTGAGCCACTTGTGTGGGTTGTAGAGTCCGTCTCATGCTACCACTGGAGTGAAAGCACCGCCAGCATTCAATAGTGACCAAAATATCAGCTAGAAAGCATAGGAACTGAGAAATGGTCTGTGGTCAACACCTGTAGAACCACTCCTTAATTGGGGGGTGTCTTGCTAATTACCTACGTCAGGGAGGTTATGTTTTTGCCTGGGTTTGTTTGTTTCCAAAAATAACTCAAAAAGTAATAAACCAATTTTGATGAAATTTTCACAGAAGGTGGATATTAAGTCAAGGAACTGCTGATTAAATTTTGGCATATCTAGGCCAAAGTACTGCTGAGATATACGCCAAAGTTCAAGATTTCAAGTCTTTCCAATGGGCTAGAGTTCCAATCGCCGTGCCCTTGGGTTTTGCTGCCTCCTGGCGGAGGTCTGCGCTCTCAGTGCTTTTCTAGTTGCCTATAATTTCCACCTTTTGTCTATTCCATTTGCACTACAGCATGTGAAATTGATTGTCAATCAATGTTGCTTCCTAAGTGGACAGTTTGATTTCACAGAAGTGTGATTGACTTGGAGTTACATTGTGTTGTTTAAGTGTTCCCTTTATTTTTTTGAGCAGTGAGTATATTGTTCTAATTTACTGAGCAGTATTTTTTTCAGATTGAAGTCACTCTGTGGGAGCTGCCGACAACAAGTCCAGATCTAGACCAGCAGATGAGCAAAGTAAAACCTCTGCATGTAAGAAGAGGTCAGGAGAACACCAGATGCAGGATGCAGAAGTGTTTATTAAACACAAAACACTAGGAGAAAATTGGCAGACACGCCAGAAATAAAACACCGTGCACATGCACTGAACAAATGGGAAAACTGAGGTACACTGCCAAAGGCAGGGGGAAACAGAGATACTCCAAGAGTGGATAAACTAGAAAAACAAAAAAATGAACCTAACTAAACTGATGGACACACTGGGAGACTTAAACAAGGCGCAGACAGGACGTGGGCACAGCAAAATACAAGACTCAGGAAACATACAAAGGAAATACTCGGAAGGTACAAGAGCTGAGATTTCACCATGCAGATCTGAGTCAGACTCAGCGTTCCGTCTGACGACTCCTCCCCTCCCTGCCATATAAATATTCACGAGAGGAGGCAGGGACTCAGAATGCAAATAGAAATAGAAACACACGGAATTAATAAACAATAAACACAAAATTCGGGTTAACAATAGTGACTCAAGACAAGACGCTGAGACCATCAATCAAGCTAGACAGTTTAGATTAAGGTAATCTAAACGTGACTAGTAAAAAGCACCACAAGAGAAGCAAAGGGAAGCATGGTTTTTTATGCAATTATCAGGGATAGCTAAAGCAGAATTAACTAAAAGCCAGAAACACTCGCACTCGCTATTTAGTTAATTTAGGTTAATACAAGTGACGCAATATTTACAATCACCCTTAAATAAGTACTGGTTAGTACGGGTTAGTAATTATCCTATCAGAGAACGCATTCACTCAGAGTTTCGCGAGACCCAGAATTAAACACAGGTGGAAGCAATGAATGAAATACCAGAGCTGAAACCGAAACAGGAAATGTGATTGGATGACGAGACGCATGCTGAAGGCTGTCACGGGACATCACTGGAGTTTGGCAGAGAGGGAGCGGATCGTCAGACGGCAGAAATGAAAGCTGAAATATAAAATGAAAGTAAAGCACAAGCAAGAATAAGCACAAAGATAGCACACAAAAGGCAGAATCGTAACACTGCATGTGCACAGTATTATAAAATCAGCATGTCTGAATGTTCATAAATATTTATCCCCCCCACCTTTTGAATATAACCCTTATTATAAGGGTGTTATCAGTTCAATTAATGAATAAGCTTGATGGCAAGATAAACGACTAAGTAGCTTAGTGTTGTGATGCCATGGGGATTTGCTGGTTTAGGGATACAAGATCACGGAGTGAGACCTGAATTCATGCGACATGCTGGAATACCGGTGACAAGACTTTTGGATGATGTGCAAGATTAATAATTTGTTCAGTCGACTAAGTTTAATATGTTTTTGTTTAGTCAACCGGAATATGTTTTTGAGAACAGGAGTAGGTCGCATATAATCCAATTCCTGAAGCGTCAACTAAATTGGCAAATGATCTTTTTGCCAGGCGGATTATACCTAGTATATGAAAAAAAACAAGCGTTCGCCACTAACATGGCAATATCCTCCGCCGCCTCAATTTTATGACGGACGTACGTACGGACGGACGGAGCCCAATATTATATCTCCTGCTTCACGCTAATCGCGCGGCGGGGATTAAAAAAAAAACTACCCTAACAATGACAATGAGAACTATTTCACTTTACGCAGTGTCTCGAAATACGGCAGTTTTATAGGTACGGCTGTCCATTTGAAGGGATAAGGATGAGGGATTATGGCTATTATTATTATTATTATTATGATAGGAACTTAGAATTTAAAACAGGCCTGTACAAGTGTTTATGTAAACCGTCATCCATATTCAGTCGTCATTCACTAAAGAATATTCGCGCCCATTATCTAAAAGCTCACTTAACACTCAGCGCCAAATTGCAGAAATCGGCATTTTCTACAAAAGATAAGATAGTTTCATATAAAACAAAAGGAGTCAGCAGTGCCGGGAAAACCTGGGATCAAATTACCTCACTGAATGCCTTTCTACCTTTTTTTATTTCAGAAAGATGCCTCGAAATAACAAACGAACAGTGGTGGGCAGAGAACATGTCTTTAAACTGTTTATTAGTCTTGATCTGTTTTCAGTCAATTTCCCTGGTAAAAGACACTGTAACTCTCCCCTCTCAGGTGTAGCTAATAGTCTTCGTCAAGACGAGAAATCAAAGGCATCAGCTGAACGCAAAGAAGAGCGCATTTCAATCTTATTCAATTAAACAATCATTTTGTGCAGGTTTGACGACTTGCTTAGGAGTTGACAAAATTTAATGCGGAAAATCCGCAGTTGTTTTTTCGTGAAGAGTTGCCTATTTAGGCATGTGAATTAAACATTTTCATAGAATTAATTATTCACTCGCCTAAACATTTCATAAGGGAAGCTAACATGTTGACCAAGAACAATGATAGAAATCGAGTCACTAATCTCATCCGTTTTCAAGGGATGTTTTCCGTCCCCCCAGTTTTCCATCCACCACCCTCCACTGCCAACCAATACCTAACGAAATGTGGCAATGCCATAAGAGAATCACTCAAGAGGTTCCTTACAGTAACTTCCAGGGACAATAGTAGTAAGGCATCCCCCTTAACTTGCCTACTTAAGAGGGAAACACGTCTCAATTAATAAGCAAATTCTTACCGTCACAAAATGCCCCACAACCTGCAGCAAACTACCCCTATTTTTCTATTTTTCCTCACCAGCATCACGCATGCGCAGAATATAGGGGTTGCTGCAGATCAGTCATGTAGTCTAATAGCGTTCTATCTGTACAGTGCATATTGGTAACAAAAACCTGATAATGTCAATTCTATAGCTGTGAAAAGTAAAAGTTTAACAACGAGACCCGATCTCCCCTATAGCTTCCAGATAGCAGACTGATGTGGGCCACATGATTAGGCAACAATCCAGCACTTTTTGCATTCTTTTGGCCCGGACAAAATAAATGTGAGCCTAAAGTAGCCCATGTGGTAAATGCTGAATTTGGCCCACATATCAAAAAGCCAATATGGCCCACAATTGGCAAATATTTGGCAGAGTGACAATAATCAGTCTGAAAGTGAACCAAAACGGGCCCACATTTGCTGCATCATATGTTCTTGGCTGACATCTGGCATCGTGATGGCCTGGTTGCGGCCAAATTCTGGCAAACGGGAGCGGAGCGCCCAAGTGCCATCATTCCATACGGTATGTGGGCTGGATAAACGTGTCAGTTGTGGGCCGGATATGGACCAGAAGAATTTTGCTATCTTGCCTGATTATTTCCGTCATAATGGCAAATTTATTGTTCTCGACACCCTTAAAATCTTGCTATAAATCTTTATCGTTGGGTAATATTTTTTGTTACATTATGTAACTTTAGCTGACCTAGAAAAAAATCAGATAGGCACACAGAAAAACACAACTGCGAGACCACGAAGACAACGGCGGGCAAAGGGTAACATGCATGCACGTTTCGTGTTTTCCAAATTCTGGTTCCACGTCGCCAGTCAAATGTAGGCCTACATTTCAGAAAAAAGAAATGAGTGACGAAAATATTTTATATAACTGATGCATAAAACAGAGAAGACTCCAGCTGTGACACCAATAATTTCGATCTATAAAATCTATCTATCGTAAATGACGGAAACAGGGAGATGGCGTTAACCGCATATAAACTGTCACATACACCAACAAAATCTGCAGTAAAAACACTGGTCTGCAGTTGACCACAAACATAAATTCTTGGATTGCAAATATTTTATAATAAATTGAGTTAAGTTTTATCTGAATGGCGTTCAATTTTAGATGAATGGCGTTCATTTTTACAAAACTCAAAACCAGTGAAGTTGGCTAGTTGTGTAAATGGTAAATAAAAACAGAATACAATGATTTGGAAATCCTTTTCAACCTATATTCAATTGAATACACTGCAAAGACAAGTTACTTAATGTTCAAACAGGTAAACTTTGTAATTTTTTGCAAACATTAGCTCATTTGGAATTTGATGCCTGCAACATTTTTCAAAAAAGCTGGCACAAGTGGCAAAAAAGACTGAGAGAGTTGAGGAATGCTCATCAAACATTTATGTGGAACATCCCACAGGTGAACGGGCTAATTGGGAACAGGTGGGTGCCATGATTGGGTATAAAAGCAGCTTCCCTGAAATGCTCAGCCATTCACAAACAAGGAAGGGGCGAGGGTCACCACTTAGTGGACAAATGCGTGAGCTGATTGTCGAACAGTTTAAAAACAACATTCCTCAACGAGCTATTGCAAGAAATTTTAGGATTTCATCATCTACGGTCTGTAATATTGTCAAAAGGTTCAGAGAATCTGGAGAAATTACTGCACGTAAGCGACAAGGCCAAAAACCAACATTGAATGCCCGTGACCTTCGATCCCTCAGGCGGTACTGCATCAAAAACCAACATCAGTGTGTAAAGGACATCGTCACATGGGCTCAGGAACACTTTAGAAAACCACTGTCAGTAAAAACCGACTTTTTGTCGCTACATCTGCAAGTGCAAGTTAAAACTCAATGCAAAGCAAAAGCCATCTATCAACAGCACCCAGAAACACCGCCGGCTTCGCTGGGCCCAAGCTCATCTAAGATGGACTGATGCAAAGTGGAAAAGTGTTCTGTGGTCTGACGAGTCCACATTTCAAATTGTTTTTGGAAACTGTGGACGTAGTGTCCTCTGGACCAAAGAGGAAAAGAACCACCCGGACTGTTATAGGCGCAAAGTTCAAAAGCCAGCATCTGTGATGGTATGGGGGTGTATTAGTGCCCAAGGCATGGGCAACTTACACATATGTGAAGGCACCATTAATGCTGAAATACAGGTTTTGGAGCAACATATGTTGCCATCCAAGCAACGTCTTTTTCATGGACGCCCCTGCTTATTTCAGCAAGACAATGCCAAGCCACATTCTGCACGTGTTACAACAGCATGGCTCCGTAGTAAAAGAGTGCAGGTACTAGACTGGCCTGCCTGTAGTCCAGACCTGTCTCCCATTGAAAATGTGTGGCGCATTATGAAGCGTAAAATACGACAACGGTGACCCCGGACCGTTGAACAACTTAAGCTGTACATCATGTTGTGATTCTGCATTCTGCAGGTCATGTTTCAGTTCTGTGCCTGGCTCTGCCATGTATGCTTTTGTGTTTAGTGACCACTGCCTGCCCTTTGACTATTCTTAGGATTGTGTATTGTGTTTTGGTTATTTATATTTCTTGTTTATTATTTTTCTTGTTTCTATCATTTAGTTATCATGCCATGTGTTCATTTCCATGCATTGCACTTTGTCTACCTTGTCTTGTCTTGTGTAGGTCTTTGCCCACGGTCCCTCGTCTTGCGTGCCACTCATTCGGGTGATTTATTGGTTTCTGGGTTTTCAATCTTCCTTCATTATCTTGTGTGCTTCATTCCTCTCTCTTTTACTATCTACTAACCGTACTAACAGTTTATTGTTTTCGATAATTACTAACCCTTATTAACATTGTAAATTTTTACTAACTTACTAACATGCACTCGGGATTGTATAGCTGCACATACTAATTGACTAACGATCTCTCAGAAGTCGCCCAATTCTAATCTCCGCCCTCCTTGCCTATCCCTAATTATCTCTGCTGCAGTTTTCCACTTATATCTCTTGCTCTCCTTTTCTTTAGACTGTACACTTTAGAACTCCTTAATCGGAGCTGTTGCTTGTTCATAGGATTGTCTTGTGATCCCTGTCTGCGTTTTGGCTACAGCCAAATTCATGTAATTAGTTTATTCCTCATGTGTCTCTCCCTGATCATTGTTACCATTGATTGCACCTGTTCTCCCTGGTCTTGTGTTTACCCCGGATGTGTATATAAGATGTCGGTTTAGTTCACTCTCTTGTCAGATCGTTCTCCCTAGTTTTCTTGTGCCACGTTTCTCGCCTCGATTTCTCAGTGTTTATCTTTCTGACTGGATTGACCGACTATTGATTTTTGCCTTTGTGATTATTGTTGCATCTGTGTGTTTTGACCATTTTTCTGCCCAACTACGAGATCTCTGTTTGCTGCCCTGGTAACGATTCGGATTACGCCCTTTGGATTTTGGCTTGTCTCTCTGATAGAACTCTTCCTGTGTACCAGACCCATTTCTGTCCGACTACGATTACTGTCATTGCAGCCCTGGTTTTTGATTCTATTTTTGCCCAACTGGATTTCGACTTTTGGATTGTGGACTTTGTACTGTTTTTTGCCCTGTGGGGGTCACCCCCCTTTACCAATAAAACAAGCTCTACTGCATTTCCTGGTTCTCGCATCTGGTTCCTGATCGAAACACAACACATCAAGCAAGAATGGGAAAGAGTTCCACCTGAAAAGCTTAAAAAATTGGTCTCCTCGGTTCCCAAACGTTTACTGAGTGTCGTTAAAAGGAAAGGCGATGTAACACAGTGGTAAAAAGGCCCCTGTCTCCGGACTAAAGAGTAAAAGAATCATCCGGACTGTTATAGGCGCAAAGTTCAAAAGCCAGCATCTGTGATGGTATGGGGGGTGTATTAATGCCCCAGGCATGGGCAACTTACACATATGTGAAGGCACCATTAATGCTGAAAGGTACATACAGGTTTTGGAGCAACATATGTTGCCATCCAAGCAACGTCTTTTTCATGGACGCCCCTGCTTATTTCAGCAAGACAATGCCAAGCCACATTCTGCACGTGTTACAACAGCATGGCTCCGTAGTAAAAGAGTGCGGGTACTAGACTGGCCTGCCTGTAGTCCAGACCTGTCTCCCATTGAAAATGTGTGACACATTATAAAGCGCAAAATACGACAACGGAGACCCCGGACTGTTGAACAACTTAAGCTGTACATCAAGCAATAATGGGAAAGAGCTCCACCTGAAAAGCTTCAAAAACTGGTCTCCTCAGTTCCAAAATGTTTACTGAGTGTCGTTAAAAGGAAAGGCGATGTAAAACAGTGGGAAAAAGGCCCCTGTGCCAACTTTTTTGCAATGTGTTGCTGCCTTTAAATTCGAAGTTAATGATTATTTGCAAAAAAATAATAAAGTTTCTCAGTTTGAACATTAAACATCTTGTCTTTGCAGTGTATTCAATTGAATATAAGTTGAAAAGGATTTGCAAATCATTGTATTCTGTTTTTATCTACGATTTACATAATGTGCCAACTTCACTGGTTTTGGGTTTTGTAGATGAACGCATCAGGGCTTGGGCAGGCATTGGGAAATGAATGCATCAGAAAATGAACAGAAGGGTGTTCATTACTGAACACAGTGACCAGGTTTGCAGCCTCGGACGCATCCATATGAGAACAGGTGTCCATTCAAAAATGAATGCGTTCACTGTTCAGAATATTGACAAGCTCTCTAAATGCGCCAGACCAGCAAACTGCCAAAACTTCTGCTTTTATAGCAATGGTCACACTCACTGATGACCAGTTAATCAAGTGCATTTCATCAGTAATACCTGGCTACTAATTACCATCGGGATTCTTGTCGAAGCAGCAAGAGTGTACTGAGTTTTTCACACTGGGATCTGCATTCATGCTGAATTTTTAGTCAATAAATAATGGCACAATGGAATCCCTGTGTGTTGTTTCATACCTGGGGCCGTATTTTAACGATTTACGCGCAAAGTCTGAAGCGAGTGAAGCAAGTGCATTTTGGGCTTGTCCAAATCCATTTTTGCTAGTTTAGTGGTGGGTCAAAAGGGAGCAATGCAAGGCGCAAGGTTTAATGGGTTGTACTAAATCTCTTAGTCATAGGCGTGTTTAGGGCGTAATATGAAATAAGCCAATCAGAGTGTCATCTCCCATGTCCTTTAAAAGCCAGATACCCCAGCACCTTGGCCATCTGCTATTATAAGGGGGCAGTAGCCAGGTTGCAGGGAAAAGGAAAACAAAAACCAAAAAAAAAAACAAAAGTCTACGCTGCAGATAAATGGGTCTGTGAAGCACATGAAATGAGTAAAACATTACTTAAAGTATGGAAACCGGAACACGGTAATCTCCAAAAATGTAATTAAAACATTTTTTAAATATTGTTCAAAATTATTTTACTCATACCCTGATGTTAGAAATCATCATAGTGAATTTCCGGGGCTGCATTTGAACTTTACATTACAACTTGTGGATAAAACAGGCAAGCAAACAAAACAAAAACAAAAAAAAACAAAAAAACCAGATATTAATTTAGGGTCGCGGGCATAACAGTAATTACGCGCTAGTGGGGAACGACCGACAGAAATTAAAACCAGTCAGAAAACCAGCATGCGAGAAAAAGAAGAAAATAATGTTATTTTGATTACCATAACCCCTTGAATAATATCCGACAAGTGAAAAAAACTTGCTTCTGATTGGCTGATGATTGAAGGTCAAATCAGATACATAGAAGAAATTTTGATTAATTGTAGACTGTGAAAATGTCTCCCTTGCTTTTGCAGCTACTAAAAGAGTCGTGTTTTTTTTTTATGTGGCCACATCGTTTTTCATCCAAACTGTAAGTAATAATGATGACATTTCAATTAAAATGTGAGGTATTGTATTTGATTACAGAAGCGGGACAGATGGATTGCAGGCCCTGTATTAATGAATCAGGTCGGATTTAAAATAGAATTTTCTGATAACTGCGGGCGATGGGTCGTCCCATGCACAACTTATCCAAAGATCTGAAGCACATTTTCAGCACTTCAAACATTCGTTCTGTAACAGTTTGTGTTTTGTGTGATGGAAGGAAAATCCAAGCACTGTTTTAGACGATGTGTCATGTAATGATGGTCCCCGAACAGCCACTCAAGGAGAGATCATCTGGAGAACAGCAGGACTGACGGAGCTCGCCAGTATCAAGAAGTCGTGGCTTTATCCAGAAGAATTTGCAAACACCGACATGCATAACCGCACATTTTGAATGGCATATTACCTGATGGAACAGGTTCACTGACAAATTAAATAGCCTGTATCACAGCATGCCTTGATGTCGGGCATCCGTCGCACTAACTATCCTGACATTAATTTTTAAAATATCTTGACAAAAATCTTTCACATCATCATCTCTTTATTTTTAATCCGCTGCATGCGCTGCCACTCGTCCCTGCATGGGTATTATCTAACAAGCAGAGTTTAAGTGCGTTGCGCACTTACTATGAAGATGCATAATACTGTCTGACTATGCACCCTAAAATAAGCAGTGAAAAACCAACCATGACTTAAAACCAGGTTTTTATCAGTCAATAACGTGATCACTCTTCGCGGTCTCAAGGTAGCGATGTGCTTGACCTCACTTCATTTTAAGACCAACACGCCTATGGGCACTCAATTTGATGCAAATGCCTACTTAGGCAGACTGGATGCAGGGTGGGTTAATGGTATTTAGGCCCTGAGGTTAGATTTACCTAATTTTAGGACCTGATTAAGACCAGCTGATTTTTATTATGTGCTGAAACTTAAAACCATAGAACTGAAAGAGATTGTACTTACTTTTTCTCATGACTGTATATTTGCTGTTACATGCTTTATATGTGGTTTTCAGTACAATTTATTCTTATCACTCCAAGAAATTAGATTTCAGACACTCTTTCAATTTTTATACCAATTATTATGACTTTCCTGTTTGAGTAAGTTAGCCTGTTTCTAAATACTGTATTATAAACTTTGTTTTGCTTAAACTTAGTGAAAGTTTGTCTGAATCAAACCAGCTCTTCATTCTCTTCAATTCAGTTCCCAACTGTATCCAAGAGTTGTTCCAGGTCATCTCCATGGCAAAGTAAATTTATGTAATCTGCAAATAAATGTGCTTTTAAAGTTTAGGAGATCTTCGTTGTTGAGGTACAGAATAAACAACAATGGTCTCAACACTGAGCCCCGAGGAACCCCACTGTTGCCCATCATTAATTTTGATTTGGAATTGTTATTTGTACATATTGCTACTTGTTTTTTAAGCAACTGGGGATCCAGGAACATGCTACTCCTCTGATTCCTTATTTTTATAATTTGAGTGGTCATAATAAAATATAATCCTTTTTTAGATCAAGGAATTCTCCTACAGCATATTCTTTATTTCCAATAGCAATTGTTATCTCTTCCAGAAATTTCCAGAAAGTGTAAGTGATATAACCTAGCACAGGGTAACAAAATATTTATAACTGGAATATAACATAGCTCTGGGTGAGGGTTATGGTATGTTATGATCAGAATATAATTCTGACGGTGCGTTCAGGAACCACACGCAAGAGAGGGAAATCCAAAAAACATATGCCTTTATAGGAGTCCGAGTCAAAGCCAAAAAACAGAAGACTTGCCAAGCCACAATACGAAATCCAAAAACAGTGTCGACTAGACAGGCAGGGATCAGAACCAGTAAGACAGATGAGCAGAGGTACAAAAACGATAGGCAAAAAGTCGTAGTCGATGAACGAAGCCAAGGGTCATACACAAGGCATCCAAACACAGAAATCGTGGTCATACAAACATAGGTCGAAATCCAGAAAGACAAAAATAATACAAAAAGGGCAATGTCAAGAATCAAGGTTGGACAATCCAGTAGAAGCAAAACAATATTCAATGGCATACGAGGCGCTCTGCACAAAGAAGTATTGATCAACGTTCTGACAAGAGCTGTGAGTGAAAAGATCGTTTAAATTGACATGAGGAAAATCACATGCTATGCAGGGAACAGGTTAATTGGATCAAACTAATTACTAAGGAATGAACATGAGGAATTTCCTAATCACATAAAATAGGCAAAAGCCAAAACGCGGACAGGGATCACGAGGCAGCCTATAGACAAAACAAACAGATCCGGTTAGGGCAGGGGTGTCCAATCTTATCCATAAAGATTCCCCATCCACAAGGGGCCGGTGTGGGTGCAGGTTTTTGCTTTATCCCAGCGCCACAACACCTGACGCCACTAATTAACTGATCAGGGAGGTCAATTAAGACCTAGATGAGTAGAATCGGGTGTGTTAGTGTTGGGGTGTAACAAAAACCAGCACCCACACCGGCCCCTTGTGGATTAGACTGGACACCACTGGGTTAGGGATTTCTACGTGCTCAGAGTGAGTGGCAGAACAGTGATTAGACAGGTGCAGAGAATCTGCTAGAAGCACAGCAAAGTACATTGAGGAAGGCAAGAGGCGGAGACTAGAACAGGGCGAATGCTGAGAGATTATCAGTCAAATAGTAGAGTGCAGCTATATAATCCCTAATGCTTGTTGGTAAGTTAGTACTATGTACAATGTCAGTCTTGGTTAGGAATTTAACAAAAACCACAAACTGTTAGTATTTGTTAGTAATCTAGAAAAAGCAAGATGAAGGAAGTAAACAAGATCGGACGGAATGTTCGAAATCCCAGAAACCATTAAATCACCTGAAAGTGTGGCACACAATGCTGGGGCTGTGAGCAAACACATGACATGAGACCAGACAGGGGGAGACAAAGTGCAATGCATGGGTGGAAGCAAAACATGGACCGGAATGTGACTGCAGGAATGGAATATGGCAAAATACAAAACATGGAAAAACTAAACTAGACAATACATGAACAAATCTAAGCAACCAAATCACAATACATAATTCAAGACATGGTCAGACATAGCAAAGATCCAAATCCTAATCAGACAGAACGTAAAGAAACATGGCAAAACAGATCAGGGACAGGGCAAGCAGATCAGAATCATGACAGTCAGAGCAGAATCATAACAATAATCCAGTATAGGGTCAGGGTTACAGTATGTTATGGTCAGAATACAACCCAGCTCAAGGTCAGGGTCATATAATATTAGAATTGGAATATAACCCAGCACAGAGTCAGAGTTACAGACTTTTAAAGTTGGAATATAAAGCAGCAAAGAGCCAGGGTGGTATAATGTTATGGTCTGAATATAGCCCAGCACAAGGTCAGGGTTACAGTTTGTAAAGTTTGGAATATAACCTTGCACAGGGTTAGGGTTACAGAATGTATTGTTCAGAATATTACTCAGCACAGGCTCAGGATTACAGTTTGTAATGTTCAAAATATAACCCTGCACAGGGTCAGGATTACAGTATGTTATGTTTGGAACATACCTTGCACAGGGTCATTGTGACATTGTTTATTTTTAAGTCTGTCACGAGCCAAGTTGCTCAACAGGCCAATGCTTAACCCCATTTTCATGTAGCATGAATCGACTAGGAGTACTGCTCCTCCCCCTGGATGGGATGCTAGTCCATTGCAGGTTACCCTGCAGCTTTTAGTCAGGTTTCCGTAACCATTTGCTGGTACCCAGCTGTGCACCTTGGTGGAGTGGGACACTGTGGGAGTAAAGTGTTTTTGCGGAAGTTGTGGCAAGGACTCAAACTCAGAACCTTTCAATCCCAAGTCAACCAAACTTAACCTTTGAGCCACTGTGTCCCCCGATATTGTGTCATGACTTGACTATAACCTGGAATAGGGTCAGGGTTTAAATAGGGAACATGGATCCTCTATGATCTGTATCTGAACTAAAATATGCTTTCACCTTCTTTTTCTGCCTGAAATCCGTTATAGTGTAAGTTTACTTCCTGAATTTTTTTCTCCCCAGATCCACTCTGTGAGAGATATAACTGTAATCCGGAGATTTTATTTGTACTACAGTTAAACTTCAGCTACTTGAAAAGATTTTCAGTCGGGCTACTAATCAAGTTGCTATGGGAAACAGTCATCAGGGTGGGTGTTAGGCATATTTAGATGACATACTCTTTTAGAAGGCAGCACAGGACATGGCCCCAGTTTAGGATCAGGGTTTACGCAATGCTTCTTGACTGGAAGCCAATTACCTCAAAGCCATATACAAATTCTACTATGACGGGGGGTGCGCTGGAGAGGACATGGGTCATCCAGGAGGAGACCCCTTTCTGGATGCAGCATGGACAGTGTTTTACTTAAATGAACGTTGTAGTAACAGTCAGTGATAAACCTAGCCAGCAGTTATGACAGTAGATTTGTTCTGAACAGCTGCCTAACTTAGCATAGCACAATACCGGGGCCCTCTTCTCCACCACGTAACCAGGGAGGCTATTCACTTGGCGACTACTGTCCCCATGAGGTACACTTCCTAAAATCAGCATTAAACCTTCTGCTGACTTTCATCTCTGACCCCTCTGTCTGTCCGCAGAACTTTAACTGAAACATCTCCAGTGGTTCACTTTGTTTCATGTTCTAAGCAAAATGCACACACTTTCATTTGAAATAAAATAACCTCTTATGACAATAAATAAGATACTGAGATTTTGAAAAGAGTCTGTGATTTCACAAGACAGTGCCCATCATTTGAATTAAATAAAAATCCATATTTGTCAAAGCAAACAGATTAAAGTACCTCTCCTCCTTCTGACAAAGGAAGTAAAAGCACCCTAGCTCAGAACAAATTGAACGATAACATTAAGAGGCAGAAGACCTATACGTAGCACATCCAGAGGAACTTTCAAGGTTGTGTTGGGAGCAAATTTTCATAACTGCATGCCTTTCCAAGCGGGGTAGATTTCATGAATATGCCTAGTGTAAAATCACCTCAGTTCCTCAAGACGATCATGTGTGACCGTCTTTTTGTACCGTCTTGGTTGTGGTCAGTATACATGAAGAACTGCACAGTCCAGTCTAAAATGGTTTTGTGGGAGTGGGCTGTTGTGCTGAGATACCTGTAATTATGAGGAGTCAATTACAGGTTTTCAAGGATTTTTACTGTCAGTTCTTGGTGGAAAAGAACACAGTGTCGGCATTTGCCTCATTTTGGGTGTCTGACCAGTGTTATGCAAGGGTGGGCCACCGTGCGTGTGTATTTGTGTGTGTGTGTATTTGTGTGTGTGAGTGCATATTCATGTGTGTAAGTCCTGACGGTTTGTGTATGTTCATGTGAGTGTGAAAGTTTGTGTGTGGGCGTTTGTCCCAGTGTGTACATTTTCATGTGTGCGTGCATGTTTTTGTGTGTAAATATGTTTGTGTGTATGTAGTCATGTGTATATGTTCTTGTGCATTTGTGTATGTTTGTGTGAATATACAATGTGTGTATGTGTGCATGAAAGATAATGTGTGTGTATGTATACATTGATGTGCAGGTATGCCTGTACATGCACATCTATGTTTAAACTGATAATTAGTTTTGATCGGTCCTCAGTCGTTTTTCTTGATTAAAGATGCTTTAACTCACCTCTTGCAGGTGCAGCCAATTCTCTTTGTAAAGTCGAGAAGTAAAACAAGTCATGCGGATGCAAAACTGCACGCATTTCCATCTTTGTTTGCGTTTAAAAAATCATGAATTGTAGGTTTGATGGTCTGCTTTGCAGGAAATGAAAAAAGTCAACATCGATATTGAGGGTATTTATTTTTTTGTTTATGGTAGCTTATTAAGGCAAGAGAATAAGACTTCCCCTTATTTACTTTATTTAATTTACTTTATTTACTTCCCCTTAACATTTCATTAAACATGAAGCCGTATGTGTGGATTATGCATACCGTTGGAAAACATGTTTGTTCAGAACAATGACTGAAAACAGGTCAATTATCATCCGTCTCAATGGATGTGTTTTATGTCCTCCCTGCTTCCTGTTCAGCAGCCCCCACTGCTGATTCATGAATGAGTGCATGTTTGACTGTGTGTATGTGCGTGTGTGCATGTTCATGTCAGTACATGTTCACAAGTACATGTCTACAGGTGTATTTGTGTGTCAGAGCGTGTGTGTGTGTGAGCATGTATCGGAGTTTGTGCACAGGTGTGTATTTGTGTGGGTGAATCTCTGTGTGTCTGGTTTGACTCCTTGAGTAAGCAAACTTCACGTCAGAATTGGTCATTTTCTCTCTCCATCCTCACCTTGCCTCGATCCCTCTCCTCACGTGTCAGTTCCTCACGCCACTGGCAGCTATGTCGAAGGGTCTGCTCTACTTACCTGTGAGGTTTAAGAAGAACTTCTGCCATGAGGTTGCTGGTAAGTAATGGCTGTCTGACTTTCGAACTCAAACTGTGAGAACTCTTATGGATTGCACACGGAAGCCGTTAATGATACTTAACGACAGGCAACATCCATTAACGATCATCGTGGTGCTTTGATCTGACAAGTCCCGGATAACATCAAAGATACAGCATTAATGCAATAATATACTGAAGCAGCAAAAGTGTTACTGAAGTCGCTGATGTTCACGTCTCCTCCAGGCGATCAGGCCGAGCAGTTAGATTCTGCAGTCTCCCTGGAGGAGCTTAAGGAGGCCGTGGCTTCCAGGACGAAAGGTAAACCACTGAAACAAAGTAGAGCAACAGCATACCAATCTGTGGCAAATCTGCAACTGAATGAGTCCTGTTGCATGACATTTTGCACGTGAAACTCTGAAGAATACTGCATGCTAGAGATGACAGTATAAAAAAGAAAAATATTTTCATGAGCAAATATATGTGTGTGTGAAGAAGACAGCCGATGACTTCTAAAGGTTTAAATGAGCTGACTTGATTTATGTGGAATAATAATGAAATAAGGAAAAAAACCCCGCAATGGAAGCCAGTCTGTAATGTAAGTTTATTTTTGAGCAGTGCTGCTTCCTTCATTTTCTCCTTTGGCTTTGTTTGGATTTCTTTGAATAATTCAGAAATCATTGTCAAGATGGCTGCAGTTTGAAGCCATCTGTCTGCGTCTTTTGGACCTTGTTGGTCGTTACTTATTGTCTTCCACTGCCCTGCAATGTTGGACATATTCTACTACAACCCAGAAACACTTATGCAAGAAAGTTTCGTTTTGGCCTTCAGGGGTTTACAATATCATGTTACTTTGAAAACTAAGAAAAAGCCAGAGCATATACTGTTTATTGTATATTTGGCCCCCTAAAAATTTCTGCCAAAACTGTAACATAATCTGAATTCTGCAAATGAGCAAGCTGTATTATGGTGTTTCTGAGACATCTCTCATCTTCTTAGTGACTAAGGGTGAGGACCTAACCAAAACTGGACTGAGAACCGGCTCCACCTCTCCCTACACAGTGTCTCTGCGTGAACCATCAGGTATGCTATACAGATGTTTCTGGTTCCAGTGGCGGGCGGTGGACAGAGAATAAGGAGGGCGATAAACATGTCTTTAAACTGCTTATTAGTCTTGATCTGTTTTCAGTCAATTTCCCTGGTAAAAGACACTGTAACTCTCCCCTCTCAGGTGTAGCTAATTGTCTTCCTTAAGACGAGAAATCAAACGCATCAGTTGAACGCAAAAAAGAGCGTTATTCAATCTTTTTCAATTAAACAATCATTACGCACAGGTTTGACGACTTTCTTAGGAGTTGACAAAATTTAACACGGAAAATCCACAGTGGTTTTTTCATGAAGAGTTGCCTATCAAGGCATGTGAATGAAAAATTTTAGAATTTTATTATTCACTTGCCTAAACATTTCATTATAAGGGAAAATAACATTTTGATCAAGAACAATGATTGAAATCGGGTCACTAATCTCATCCATTTCAAGGGATGTTTTCTGTCCCCCCAGTTTTCCGTCCACCACCCGCCACTGCCTGGTTCCAAAGTTCATAACAGAACACTGTATGGCAATGAAATTGAAGATGCGAGTACAACATGGTGGTTAAGTGCCAATTTTGAAAAAATTAGTTAGCATCACTGTGAACACTAGAGGGCTCTCTGCACATTCCCTGAGCGTTTCACAGTCTCAGAAAGTATACAACATACACTATACTCTATGTTTTACTGCAACTGCAACAAGGGGGTCAAGTCCACTGTTGACATATAAATGAAAAAGTTGTGTTCAAAGGTGTACTTACAGAAGAATACAGGCCATTTTATGAGAACCTACGTCATGTTGGGCCTCAAGTGGAGTCGAGCCGTGGCATTCCAAATGGGGATGAGGAATCCAATTATGACAGTGATAGTGATGACCGTGTATGATTAAGTCGATTTTTCTATGCATACAGTACTCTCCCTCACCATACAGAATGTATGGAGGTGAAAGCTAACTGATTTGTTTATATCATTCAAACTAACTATGCAGATAGTTTACTAGACTAATACTTGCATCAAATTGAAAAGACATGCCACTATTTCATTACATGGACTTGTCCCCTATCTTGGATTAACATAATTAAAAATCAATCAAAAGATGAATAAATTTTGGAGCAAAGCTCTTATTGACTTGTTAATAAAGATGGTTCAAAAGAAATGGGTTCATCTGTAATTAAGTCTCTAGCATTTTGGAAAAATCTTGGTTTTTGTCTTTTTTCTTGATTTCATTAAAATGGTACTTCACTCCCTTGTTGCACTCATGTCTTAAGTTGATGCCTATTGTGCAATGAATGTGCTCAGTGTAATCCTGAAAAATGATGTGCACGCACTGGGTTTAACAAAGAGGTGTATGACAGAATGTGCAGTTAGTCTGTCTGGAGACCAGCGATGTTTAACCCATTTATGCCTGAATTTTCTTTTTTTACTTTTTTATGTTATTATACTTCAAAATACCACTCTAATAGTCATTGAAACAGGACACTTTTTCTTAACAGTCCTCATGTGAGGACGCTAGGCATAAATGGGTTAATTCAGATTCAGATAACTTTATTTGTCCCTTGAAGGGCCATTTAAAAATGCATGAGAGTAGCTTAAGAACAGGCATCTATTAACATTCACAATACAACAGACAACATTCACAGATTAAAAACAGGTAAATAAAAAATAAAGTGATTTTTTTTGTGTGTGGGGGCTACGTTCACATTTAGGAAATGTCTACGTGTGAAGCATAATTGGAAAAGCATTGCTTATCATTCTGAATTATAACTGAAATTATTAATTTACTGAGAACACATCCCAGCTGTGAGGGCAAATTACTTTCATCTCATTGTGTTTCTCTTTTATTATGTAAGCCAATTACAGGCCAATTAATTTACCGTTACTCATTATTTCTTGTTGCTAGGTGCACCTTCAATATTAAGCACTGCAATATAGTAGCATTCATCACACTGCTGCATAGACACTATGAAACCCAGAACTGATTTAGCTTGCCCTTGTCATGTCTATTGAACTGTATTGTAATGAAAATAATGCTATCATTGGCTACATGGGAAAAAAAGGCCAATTGTGATGGACTAATAGTTTTATAGCACAGTTGAAGGTCAATTTTACAGTACCATACATCCATTATATTTTAAACATTTCATGCAGCTGTAATATTATACACTCAAATATAACAGCCATCATGACAGTCTACAGAATGCAAGAAAAGATGCTAATGCATAACTAGTATGATATTAGTCCAATCTTCAGTGAAGTTCATGAATGAACACAAAAGCTCACAACTTTTGGGAAAACCCAAACTAGCTCAAGTCTCTTCGATATTATTTTCCATTTAAGTCTAGGAACTGCTGCATTATACACTGACCAAAACTTCCAACGCAACACTCGGGTTTAATGCAACACATGTCATTTTCTAACTGTAAATTTAACAATACATCACAAATATTAAGATTCAAATCAAAAACACAGGAATGAAGAACAGATTTTTCCTGGTTTCCAATTCATTGCATCAGTTGAAGGCGCAATTCTGGATCACTGAAGTCTGTATCTTGTATGGCCTCCTCTGGCGTCACACACAGCCAGGATTCTGCGATGCATGGAGTCAATCAAATGCCGAATTTCAGCCTGTGTGATGTGGTCCCACTCCTCCTGGAGTGCTTGATGCAACTGTTGGACTGTGGCTGGTTCTGGATCACGCCTTCTCACCCGGCGATCCAGAATATCCCATAGATGTTCTATAGGGTTTAAATCTGGGGAATAGGCAGGCCAATCAAGACACTGAAAATTATTCTGCCTCAGGTAGTCCTGACAGACTCTGGCGACATGTGGTCTCGCGTTATCCTGTTGCAGCGTTAGGCGATAGCTATGGACGAGTGAAACTGCGACAAGGGTAAGGATGTCGTCACGGTAACGGGCCGCACTGATGTCTCCTTTGATGAAAATGAGGTCTGTCTTTGTCTACTGCTTATTCGAGCCCAAACCATCACACTGGGTCCACCCCAGCAGTCACGCTGCAGGATGGTAGCGTCAGTATAACGTTCCCATCGCCTACGCCATACACGCAGTCTTCCATCAGACACACTCAACTTGAACCTCAATTCATCAGAGAAGAGCACCCTGCTCCACCTGAGAGCATTCCAGCACAAATGTGCCCTTGACCATCACAGACGGACGAGGCGACGTGCAGGAGTCAACACCAAACCACAGCGGGGACGTCGGTTGTGCAAGTCAGCTTCACGCAGGCGGTTGCGTACGGTTTGGTCGCCAATCCAGTTCTGGTGACGACATCCGGTCTGAGCAGCAGTGACTGTAGCTGGCAGGAAGCGATTACGCAGGTGCTGGAGGCGAATATGGCGATCCTGCTGAGGGATGTTGACGCGTGGTCTGAGGGCACGTGGTCGATCCCCGGTGCTTCCTGTTTCATTATACCGGCTCCAGAGACGTGATATGGTCGACACGTGGACGCCCAGGTTCCTTGCAACCCGTCTCTGCGACATTCCACCAGTGAGCATACCAACGGCTCGCTCTCACTGATTTTGACCTAGGCGCGGCATGGTCACACGTTGACCCAGGATAATCCAAAAGAATATTTAAGTTGCCCATTGCTACGGCTATTTATTGACCAAATTCTCGAAGGATTGGTCAATGAGTTCAACTCAACCTGACGGGATAGGCAAAATTCTAAACAATGTGCAATCAAGCGGAACGAGCCGCCCACACGACAAAATCAAAACAATTTTCTGAGCTTTTAAAATGTAGTTGATGTATCATGGCCCAAAACCAATATCCCATTTTATGTACACCAAATATTTCAAAATTGTATGTGTTGCATTGGAAGTTTTGGTCAGTATATTGGGTATCATACGGAAGAATACATAACATCTTCCAAAACAAATTTCTTAGGTGAACTTGTGCTTGAGTGAACTTGAACGGAGTTGCTGCAAACACAGACTATGGTTAAGCATTATGGGATGGCAATGATATTATTTCAGCTTTATTGATATAATTTCTAACTGAAGAAAATGGAAACACATTTGTCCTACAGCTAGAATCATTAAACAATCAACTGGCAATCATAGCTTTTGACTAGTTTGCAAATTTATTTTATCCTTCGAACGAGTTTGGAGGATACTATTTATTTGGTCTCGTCACGCGTCCACGTCCGCAGAGATTTTCTTGTGAACGCTCTATAGCCCACATAGGTGCACCGATTCTTTTCAAATTTTGCAGGGACATGTATTATGGTAAGTTCACGACACCTATTGATTTTCGGTACTCTGGGACCATCTGGGCCCAACTGGGGGGCCTTCGGGGGATACATGTACTCGGTTGCCGAGTGCTCTAGTTAACTTAAGAGCACCCACCAACTCATTTAACTTCTGTCTCTTTCAGGGGGTTCAATGAACGCACCCTGGCCATGAGTCATATCTGTGTGGTGTGGTAACATATGCTTGTCCTGTATCAATAAACTGGCGTAGCTGGAAACCAAATTGCCTTCTTTTTGGACTGTAAAGATTCTTCCTTCCTTAATAATTGTACTCTGCTCTTGCTTTTGACTGCAGATAAAAGCGTAAGAACCTCACATCCCTACAGACTGGCTGCAGTGTGTCTGGGGCTGCTGTGTGCTCTCTTACTGGCTGCCACACTGGCCCTGAGTGTACTTTGTAAGTGTGAAGTACAACACTGGTGGGTTTATTATATGATGCCAAGGAAATTCACTCTACGTGAATAAAATGCACTGTAAATATTAAGTTGAAAACTTTAGGAAGTCTTTGTTCACCTGTATTTCAGTGTTACACGGGTGCTTTTTCCTCTCAGCTGCCCGAGCACACTATAATGCTCTTCCTCATTGGCATTCCTATGCCTGGCTACCGGCACTTAACCAATTATTCATTTATCCTCAGTTAGTGGTTTTCACCTGTTTCCAACCAATTCGTTCCTTATCCTCAACTTTTTTCGCATAATTTGCCAGGCTGTTCTAATAAAAAGATTTGTGTGAAAGTTTTTGTGTCGTCCTCAACTCCTAACAAGGATAAATTCCGAAGGAAAGCAATCACTCAACCGTGATGATCAGCGATTGTGGCTGCTGGACTGAGGCCATTTTGACGTGCCTACTACTTAATGTGCATGAGCGATTTGCATGAAAAGCCACGTCAGATCAGTCATCAGATTCGACTGCCACTAAATAAATTACATTTATGTATTAGAAATTAATTACTATAAATATGTCTAGTTACAAATATGGGACGATTTCAAGTACATTCACAATCTGAAAGTGCTGGGAAACAGGGAAATCTGGCATTTTGCACCAGGCATCAAGTTTACTTACGTATCCAGCAAAAGTTTGGCCACATCTTCATGTTAAATATCTCCAAACCTGGCTTAAAAAGTTTGCCGGCGATCACTTTGGCCTTTTATATTTATCTTAGCCTTCAATTGATCTTCTTCCTGGCCTTTTCTAACACTTTTACGGGCCGAATCAGTCTCATATTTCTTTGGCCTCTGCATTTTGCTGTTGCCAACATCTCTTCATTTCTGCGTCCACCGTGCACATCAGCTTTCGCATGACATCGTTTTTGCCTATTCATGAATACTAATGAGGCATTTCAAATTGCGCTGGGAGTTTTTGCGGGTTGCAAAAACTATTTTCACATTCGATATTTGGGGGATTGGAAGGTTTCGCGGAGAAAACATTTATTTGTTCCTGTTTGTTTTGGTCATATCTATTAAATATTATCAAAAAGGACAGATTGGTTACCTTTAAGTTAATTTAGATTCCCTTTCTTATTTAAAGCTTAGTTTATCCCTTCGCGGCAGGTAGCCTTTGTCTGTTCCCCTTTTTAGTTCCCCATGAAGATTTGCCTTTATTATTGAATAAATTCCTCGTCGCTGCACTTGGGTCCTCTATTAATATCCGTTGGTGCCAGGGCGAGACAGATGGCTACCTCACCCGAGGCCCCAGCTGGGACTTTCACCTCTCCCCAACCCTGGATCACCAACCCCCACCCCCCCGGTTTCTTGTAGAAGCCGGGTGTCTATGACTGCAGCAGGTTCAATTCCTGCATTTGCACGCTTTTCGATGCCCTGCTCCAGCAACCCAGCACAAGAGACCAGTTCACCCCAGAACAAGAGGCCAGTTGGCCCCTAGATTCAGTGGTCTGCTTCCCCTTGCGGCCTCAGCAGTCAGCCTGGCCTCCCCCTTGCAGCCTCAGCACTCAGCCTGGTGCCCCTCGCAGCCTCAGCAGTCGGCCTGGCGCCCCTCATGGCCTCAGCAGTAGGCCTGGTACCCCCCTTGCGGCCTCAGCAGTAGGCCTAGCTCCCCCTTCGCGGCCTCAGAAGTCAGTCTGGCACCCCTCGCGGCCTCAGCAGTCAGTCTGGCACCCCTCGCAGCCTCAGCAGTAGGCCTGGCTCCCCCCTCGCGGCCTCAGCAGTAGGCTTGGCACCTCCCTCGCGGCCCCAACAGCTGACAGCTCCAGCAGTCAGCCTATTGCTCCAGCTCCAACAGTCACCCTGTCTCCCCACAGCTCCAGCATTCAGCCTGTTGCTCCCACAGTTCGCGCAGTCAGCTTCTCGCCCCACAGCTCCAGCAGTCAGCCTGTCGCCCAGCAGCTCAGCAGTCAGCCTGTCACTTCCACAGCTCCAGCAGTAAGCCTGTCGCCCCTGCAGCTCCAGCAGTGAGCCTGCAGCTCCAGCAGGCAGCACTGCGCCCAGCTCCAGCTCACCATGCGCAATATGCATTCCCCGGCACCTCCAGCGCCGCATGGCGGCTCTGGCTCTTCCATCTCCATGCCCGTCTGGAAGCCATGCCCCTTTGCCATTCTTATGCCTGGCTACCTGCCCTTAGCCACTTAATCAATTATCATCAGTTCTCCTCAGTGAATGCTTTTCACGCGTTTCATTTTAGTTAATAAAAATTGCCTGTCCTATTTAAAGCTTAGTTTCTCCCTTCACAGGCAGGTAGCCATTGCCTGTTCCCCTTTTAGTTTAGCGCACTCCCCTTTTAGTTCTCCTTTAAGGTTTGTATTGTTTTTTGCTATCTTCACCTTTATTATTAAATTCCATGTCCCTTCACTTGGGTCCTCATTCTCAATCCATGCCCTGGCGCCCTGTTAACATCTGTGGGTTCCAGGGCGTGACACACATTTTACACGTAAATACATTGGAAGCAGCTGTACAGCGGGCGGACGTTGACTGCTTCTTAATTTAGGTGGAGGCACTACATTTTCTACCCACAAAAAAGTTCAGAACAGTTGGAAATACACTGCATTAAACTAAGTTTCAGAAATGGGTCACCTTGTAAGCTCGCTTGCTACCTATGAAGTTAGAACTAACGTTAAAATGCATGATTGTACATATTATGTTCACCCATTGAATGTTTAGCTACCTTATTTTAAAGGGCTGGGCTAGATTTTTTGAAGTTGAGTTGTAAGAGTCAATGAATCAGATACATAGTCAGCAGATAGCAGTCAGTTCAAGCTTGCAAGAGCACAAGCTCCGCAATATACTACTAAGGACGAGGAAAGCAGCAAACGTGTGTTAGGCTCATGCAAGTCTAGTTGAAAAAGATCTGAACTAGCGAATCCTGTAACAAGCTTTCTGTCATCGTAGAATCAGTCGCTTGTCAACGTACAACAAGTGGCATTTGCCGCAAACACTGACACAGTCAGTTAGGCTGTAAGGTTCAGGGATGTGCCTGCGACTGTCCTAAGCGTATTCTCCCCTCGACTTAAGTCTGTGCTTTACGCGCCCCGAAGGCAGTTACGCGCTGGGCGGAGCAAGGCCAAAATCAGGGGGTTTCTGGGCGTTTCTCATGCAAATAACTCTTACGCGTATTCTCCCCCTGGCTTACGCGCCTTTTCTGTTAAGAGCTTTTGAGGGCTGTATTAAGGTCAAGCGCCAACATAAAGCGAAATGGAATATTGCGTTTGATGTCGGTTACAGGCCGAATTTTAACATTAATTTTATTTTATTTAACATGGTAAAGGTTGAGACATTCACTATTTGATTGTTCATCCTTATTTCTAAACTACATTTCTCATAACCACAATAAATTATCAAACGAAATCATCATATGATATTACCCAACAGCCTGTTCTTCAATTAGTTCAATTACAAACGCGTTACAAACAATTACAAACATACCGGTGGTCATCAAGGTCACAACTGCGCTGTTGGTCCTGGCATCTGGGTCGTTCCAGAGAGTGGCTGGTGATGTTATGCACATATCACTGGCGTCTGTGTCAAGGTGTCTGATACGGTCAACGCTATACTGCACCACGTCAGCCACTTTAAAATTCCCTGTAACACCTGCTGAAAGAAGGAGAGTTAAGGGGGTTCTACCGGGTCGCCAGGTTCCCCAGTGTTGTGGGAGCCATTGATTGTACTCACGTTGTAATCAGAACCCCTTCCACTAATAAGAATATGTACAGAGACCATAGACGTCGGCACAGCATTAAGCTATGTTTCCATTTATACGGCTGAAGTCAGGCGCCGGTGCAGACACGGGTACGTCAAAAATACGCATATCATTGTCTTTATATGGAGTGTTTCCATCTACGCGATTTTCACCCAGCGCCTGGAGCGGAGCCGCATGCGTATTTTTCTGATCTGATCGATTCCAGCACCAACGCACACGAATCGCACGAGGAATTCCCTCTAGTTCAAAGAGGTTTCCCCACTTTATTTTGTTAACAAACGAGTACCTTTGAAGCAATGTGTAGTATTTACTGCCCTGTTCAGAGCAGAGCCGTTTCTGCAGCAACATACATGTATTTATCATTGTCAGTGAATCAAAAGCATACTGCCGCTTCTTTCCCGTCTTCCACGGAACAAACAGGCTATTGTAGGAGGGGCACATTTTCAATGCTCTGATTACGCTGGTTGCGTAATCTGGAAGCGCTAAATTCTTTATTTATTATTTCATTATCGCGGCAATTTCATTGTTTGTATGGCTTTAATGCCATGGTGGCTAGAGTATAAGAAATAAAAAAGAGAAGTCTGCAATAGCCTACTTCTTGTAATTGGCACAGACACACATAGGCCTACTACAACAGCCGCATATCGTGGGCCTGCTGATAAAACCTCGTATCTTCAAAATGATAAACTTCACAGGAAAATGAATAAACATAAAATAAAGAATATATATAAATTGATAAATTTTGAATATAAATAAAATAAAACATGTTTAATTCTGCATGTAAGAATAGTGGACATACGAGTTTTTGTTTCTTATTAGTTTGGAGACAGGCTACGAGGTTTTATCAGCAGGCCCATGATATTCAATTTTAAAGTCTGGTTTGCATTTTCCATGGACCACAACTACATTTTCATGGTTAATCAGACAATCCTTGTTCCATGTTTTCCTGATGGCCATAATCAATGAGCTTTGTACAGAGTCTGCCTCTCTTTTGGATCAGTCACACCTCTTTCATAAGGCCGCCTACATTCTGAAGTTAAGCGCTGTGGGCGTGATCGAAGCGAGTAGGGGAGAATACGCGTAACTCAAAAGCGCTTAACTCGAATCGCGTAAAAAAGGACTTACGCGCTTATGGGAGAATAGACCCCATATTGCGCTCTAAGCTTAATTTTTTTCCTGAAGTAAAGGCACTACATGTGAACACACTTCAAGGCTTTATCACCTTGATTCTATCCTTAAAATTTAGCGGAGTGCTATGGTTACTGCCATGGGTGTAGTTTTGATTTCGGGGGGGGGGGGGGCATTTCTGGTGCAAATTCTCAAAAGGGCTTTAGTTCTGAAGTAGAACAAAATAACCATGTTTTTGATTGTAAAATAAAATAAATTTGATGCAAAATACATCAGAGAGCAATAAAATCGATCAAAATATTGGCGTACCCCATAAGGTGGAAAAGAGCACAGTAAAAACACCCTGAAAATGAGGTGGGTGGGGGGTTATGGGGGTGACTACTTAATCTCACGTAATTTTTCACCCATTGCTGAAATTTTGTAAGAATTTGCAATAACAGTACTCTGATAGCTGCCATCAAAGCAACATGAATATCAAAACATGTATTAACTTTAAAAGCCTAGTGGCTTTTAAAGCCACATTATGTGGGAATTGGAATTTTTTCAAGACTGCGCCCCTTCAGGTTCTGCGTGCAGGACCACTGTTGTAAATCACGCTTCACCTCCAAATCCCCCACAAAAACAGAGAACGCCAGAGTCATAACTGTTGAAGCTTGTTAGTTAGGGCAAAACTATGGAACGAAATTTGTTCCAACAGAAATTGAATGGAATTTTGGTTTTGAATTGAATTGGATTAGTTTTGAATTAAATTTAACCTGCTTTGAATGGAATTCATCAAGTTTTGAATTGAATTTTGAATTTGAATTGAATTTAATTGGCTTTGAATGGAATTTTATCAGTTTTGAAATTGAATGAACAAGTAATCTGAAACTGAATCCAATTATTTGTAATGAATTAAAGAGAAAACTTGAAGCATTATATTCAGTTCGCACATTCAAATTCAGTTCAGAAAATTCAAATTCAGTTCTCTGAATTCAAATTCAAGTTGAGTAACATCACATGAATGCGCATCGCGAGCTGCAGCCCCGCCTTTGTCTCTCATGGCTTGCCTTATTTGGAATAAGGTGACCTATATAATGTCCGGGAAGCGCACCTAATGATTTCCAAACCCACCGAACTATACACCGAAAAACAGAGGCCGAACTAGTGACAATGCTGATGACCAGTAGAAAGAACTGAATTCCAAGGAGCCACCGAATTTACATTGCATTTAATGTGTCCGTGAATGCTGTGTAAGATTTGTCGGATATAGCTAGCCAGCTATAAATGAACCTGGAGCGTTTAATATGCTACTACATAATCATGTGCACACAATATGTAAATCCGTGTTGGCACTGTATTTCAGCAGAGAGCATATCCCCGTACTCTTAACTGTATATTTTTGTGCATGAGTGAATTTGCATGAACGTGAAGTACCTCTCCAAATAACGGAATATTTCTTGGACCAGTTTCAGCCGCAACCCCAACTGGATAAACTGCAGTCTCTTTTCCTGGCTCGTATGTCATCATTTTGTGACTCCAGGTATTTTGAACCATTAAGACATATGAAGTTTAAGTTTGATTTTGACTGAATATAACGTTACACTTGAAGCCCACAAGCTTGAACGTGTTGGCTAGCCAGCGAAATACATTCACACACACCGACTGGGAGAAAAAGTGACTCAATCGTAACGAGCATTAGTGTGATTTACTAAGCCGAAAAAACTATAGAAATTAGCAAGTGCATTTACTGATGATCTTGGGCTAACTCAGGGTTACCTGCTGAAGACTAAGATGATGAGCTAAAACAAATAAACTGATAAAGAGCCAAAGTTTTGGTAAACGTTTTCGGTGTATAGTTGGGTGAGTTTAAAGTTCATTCTGAGGTGCTTCCCGGAAATTCTATAGGTCAAATTATTCCAAATAAGGCAGGCCACAAGGGACGGAGGCGGGGCTGCAGCTCGAGATGCGCATTCATGTGATGTTACTCAACATGAATTTGAATTTTATGAGCTGAATTTGAATGTGCAAACTGAATGTAATGCTTCAAGTTTTCTCTTTAATTCAATACAAATAATTGGATTCAGTTTCAGAGTACTTGCTCATTCAATTTCAAAACCGATTAAAATTCAATTCAAACCCAAAATTAAATTCAAAACCTGATAAAATTCAATCAAACCAGGTTAAGTTCAATTCAAAACTAATTAAATTCAATTCAAAGCCAAAATTCAATTCAATTTCTGTCGGAACAAATTTCGTTCCATACAAAACCCATATCACTACGCTTAAATATGACGATAATTTTCAAATATTTTTCTTCACTAACGTTAGCTAGCTAGCTAGATAGCTATATAATCTCAACAATAATGCATGCTTGCTGTGTTCAGCTAACAAGAAGATGTTAGTGGTTGTGTGGGCGTGATCGCGTTGAAAGCAACCAATCATAAGAGGGCTAGTGCCTCCCCCTACCAGTGTGTATGCCCTCCTGAGAAGCTTATTGCCAGTAAAGTCAGCTTTAACTTTTTTTCAGCCAATCAGAGTTGTCAAAACTTCTCCCCTACCTATCTTGTTTGGGAATCACACATTCAAGCTTTGGTGCAGGTTAAACATTCAGCAATCAGTGGTTCTCAAACTCGGTCTCGGCGCCCCACTGTGTACGCAGGTTTTTATTCCAACCATAATTGCAATCTTAGGATTTGTCTGAATTAGGCACATTTATGTTTACAGCAGTTCTTTATCCTCTTCATCCACATTTGACAAATCTATACATGCCATGAAGAATAAAAATTCCATATCCAAGTTGAGATATTAAAAACTAGTACAAATAATTGCCGAGGGGAACAATTTAACCATTAATTTAATCAATGTAAACAATTGCTTAATCAACAAACAATAGGTTCTCATTGGTGAAGCCGTTGACTTATGGTTTATTATTATTTACTGGCAAACAACAGAGTTGCACTAGTTTTGTGTCATGTTTATTCTGTTCAAGCAAATTATTTTGCAAGAACTCAAAACCCCACTATGAGCAATGTAATTTGGAGCTTACTGATTTTATCAGTCTAATTTGATCTGTTTAATAATGTTAAAATCCTCACATTATAGAAAATAAGCGCAATATGTTCAAGGGTTTTTATTCTTCACGGCACAATGGATATGTCCATCAAAATGCAGGTAAAGATGGTGAATAACTGCTCACATGGAATGAATCTAATTAAGAAAAATAAACAGATAATTGTAATCGTAAGATTATAACTGTGGTTGGGACAAAAACCAGCATACACAGCGGGGCGCCAGGAGCGAGTTTGAGAACCACTGGCATAGGTCAACATACTGATTTACCCCGGTAAGAAATGAACCACTGAAGTGGACCTGAAATCAAGATTAAACCTCAAGATACCTCGAAAATATCAAATCCTGCTTCGTAGTGCAGTCCCAGGTCAGATCTGAACAGAGACGTGCGGTCAGGGGAGGCAGTGACTTCTTTTTATCAGTAGATTTTGTCAACCTGTTTTCATGTACTATGCCTAATTGACAGTCAGTCAATTTTGACTTTTTTTCTTTACAAAACAATTAAGAACTAGCATAGGCTTTATGTAGCCTGTACTGATTAAGAGATGATAATGACAAAAAAAAAAATCCATCTACGTCAGGGGTCCTCAATCTTTCCCAGAAAGGGCCAGTGTGGGTGCTGGCTTTCAATCTAACCAAGCCGTTACACATCTGTCTCTACTAATAAGGGTCTTCAGCAAAGACTCTAGGGGTTAATTAGTGATATCAGGTGTGTGACTGCTGGGTTAGAATGAAAGCCTGCACCCACACCGGCCCTTTCTGGGAAAGATTGAGGACCCCGGATCTACGTCTACGCTTTGATTTGAGACTGCAAGTATGTAAATCTTAATTAGTTAGAAGGAAACTCTACTTCCTCTGTAATTCCGTGACCGTGATCCGTGATCAGCCCATGCTGGATCAGGCAACCGGTGTGCAAAATAAGAAGTTGAGATGCATATTAGTTACTGTGGTATGGTGTTTTGAAATTATCATGATATGCCTCTTTGCGGCGGCCATCTTTGACACCTAATTTGCATAATTTATGCTAATCACCTCCATGCTGGCTAATTTGAATATTTGTAAAGCAATTTGATGTCAGTGATGAAATTAAGATTTTCATGCTTAATAGCAGTATACTACCTTAATCTCTCTTCCCTGTGTTTTAGATATGCGTGTTGGCGAAGATCAGAACCCTCATCAGTCTGACAGAACAGTGGAGGGAGTCACAGAGCAGCTCAGGGTCAACTGTAGCGTCCAGCATACAGACAAGGACCAGGTGCCGGCCATTTACACCATGTTCACTGAGGACTACAGCAAGGTCCAGGGCAGCACCAGCAAACCAGGGGAGGACAATGGCCAGCGACAAAAAAACAACAAAAAAATATCTGAAGAAAAGGACCAGCAACTGAAGGCCCTTAAAAAATTAGCAGAGGAAAAGCAGCAGCTGCTGAAAAAATACCTGGCGCTCGCCGCAGGCTGCACTCAGCTGCAGAAAAACTGCAGCACTCTGTCTCAAGAGAACAGCAAGCTACAAATGAACTACAGCACCTTGGAAGGCAGCAAGAAACAACTAGCTGCAGAATACAATGTCCTTGCTAAAGAGAACAGCCAGCGAGAGAGCAGCTATAATGCTTTAGAGATGGAATGCAGAGATCTGGGCAGCAAGAACAAAAGGCTTGAGGAAGAAAAGAATACGCTACAACAACTACTGGAGGAAGAAAAGATGGTGTTTCTGAAATGGAACCGCACTTTTACTGTGGTGCTGGAGAACAACAAACACAGAGACCAACTGAGGAGAGACTTTGATGCTGTGTCGGCGAAATCCTCTTATCTAGATCAGTACTGCCCTCTCAGCTCGCAAAGTGAGCGCCGCTCGTTACATACAGTGGGCTCCAAAATTACTGGCATCCCTGACCGGCAATGCACAAAATATTCTTTAAAAAATGTGTGTATATATATAGATAAACTCTAAATAACAATAGGTGAAAATACTGTTCAATATTAATGTTCCAATGAAACCAATCAAAATAATTTACTGATTTAATTAAAAATCAATTTCCTTCAAATCAAGGTTTCACAACTAATGGCACCCTTAACAATTATTGTGAATAAAATATTCCACAGTTAAACCAGGTATTAATTCTACAGATTTAAGTTTTATCTAAGAGTTAAGGAACTATATTGAGCCATTAAATCACTTCCTGTTTCACTAGGGTGTAAAAATGAGGTGACACGCATGCAGTATCCCTTAGTCATCCAACATTATGAAGAAAACAAAACAACCGTCAGTTCAAAAGAGGCAGACGGTCAGACATTCATAAGTCTGGTAATGGGAACAAGAAGATTCACAAACAATTAAATATGTCACTCCGCGTTGTTAAGGCAATTATTAAAAAATTCCAAAAAAAAAAAAAAATGAAACCATTGAATACCTCTGGACGTAACCGGATTTTGCCCCCAGGATGCTGAAGAGGATGATGGGAGAAGCAACAAAATCCCCAAGAATCACTGTGAAGGAACTGCAGGATTTGGTGGCATCTTGGGGTCACCAGGTTTCAAAAAGCACCATCAGGCACTACCTCTGCAACCACAGGCTTTTTGGAAAATTTGCCAGAAGATGGCCTTGTCTGACCAGATGACACAAAACAAAGTGCTTGAAGTTTGCCAAACATTATTTAAATTATGATTGGAACAAGGTGCTTTGGTCAGATGAGACCAAAATTGCACATTTCGGTCGGATACAGCATCGGCATGTTTGGCATTGAAACAGACGTGCATATAAGAAGGAGCACCTCGTACCCATGGTGGTGGGTCAGTCATGTTTTGGGGCTGTTTTAATTCAAGAGTTCCAGAAGCAATGATTTAGATTAAAGGCATCATGAATTCCACCAAGAATCAGGATATTTTGGCTGACAATCTAGTTGCCTCTGCCAGAGGGCTGGAACTTGGTTGTCGGTGGACTTTCCAATAGGACAGTGGTTTTCAACTGATGGGTTGCGGACCCGTTCTGAGTTGGTCGCGGAAAGCTGGTAAAAAAATAAATTAACAAGAATACCCAGAGAGTGCAGCACCTTCGCCGCGCCAAGGCAACTCTGTGCCCGAGTTATTTTTGCTGGCTGATGTAGGGTATTGCTGCATTTCACCACCAGATGACAGCAAAACCCAAAAGCAAGGCGATTGGAAATCCGGCCCATTGGAAAGACTTGAAATCTTGAACTTGGGCGTATATCTCAGCCGTACTTTGGTCTAGATATGCTATTTAATCGCTTGTTCCTCTTGTGCTACTCTAACATCCTACAAAGTTAGGTTAAAATCTATGCGGCCGTTTTTGAGATATCCTGCTAACAGACAAGTAAACAAACCAACCAGCGCTGGCAAAAACATACACCTCCTTGGAAATAAATAATAATAATAAGATAAATAATGTTTAATGCACCTCTGACCCTGGAGCCATGGTAACCATCAGTTGATTTCCATCTGGCCTGTGGTGGGCAGTAATACGCTGAGCATATAATGCAGAGCAATTCATAGACGCAAAATATTTAGTTTTTTGGCCTAATTTATGTTGTGTAGTTTTGATAATTCTATCCACTTTTAAATGTGCAGTTGTCATGTTTCTCCTCAGTTCATGCTCTGAATGCAGAGAGATTCATAGACTTGAAATATTTAGTTTTGTGGCCTTATTTATTTTGTGCAGTACTGTTATTTTAGTTTATTCACTTTTATACATGCAGTTTTCATGTTCCACCTCATTTTATCCTCTGAATGCAGAAATATTCATAGAAGTTAAATATTTAGTTTTGTAGCCTTATTTATTTTGTGCAGTTTTGGTATTTTATTGCATTTTATTCACTAATGCAGTTTTAATGTTCCTCATTTTCTTAATTTGCTCCGAAATGCACTTTGCACATATAAATAAATGTGTAGGTATGTTTAAAAAGATTGTGAATGTATTTTCAAAGGCTATTTTTGAAAGATATATTTGCCTGGTTTCGATTCTATAACAGTGGGTTGCGATGTAATGACCATGGGAAAATATGCATCCCAATGTGAGACCAGTTGAGAACCACTGCAATAGGACTGACCCAAAGCATAACTCAGGATCCACAAAGAAATGGTTCATTGAAAACAAAATCTATGTTTTGCATTGGCCATCTCAGTCACCAGACCTCAATCCAATTGAAAACCTGTTGCCTTAGTTGACGAGGGCAGTTGACAGATGCAAACCCAAGAATGTGAAGGATCTTGAAAGGATCTGCCCAGAGGAATGGTCCAAAATCCCCCCCTAAATGTTTGCCTTAACTTGGTCAAAAATTACAGGTAAAGATTCCATGCTGTAATCCTTACCACAAGTGGTTGCACTCAGTACTTAATGAAGGGTTCCAATTATGAAACCTTGATTTTGTTGAAATTTATTTTGTTTTGACAATTGCTATTATTTGGTTGTTTCCATCAAAACATTACTAAAGTATTTCACAAATGATGGTAAATTCTGTTTCTCTAAAAATATTGTTTATATATATATTTTTGTATTGTTTGTGCATTGCCAGCCCTAGGTGCTATTATTCTTGGAGCCCACAGCATGTTACCGTTATTTAATAGACACTTTAATCTAAAGCCACTCTCAGCTGATTAGACAAGGAAGGGGCCAATCCCCACTGAGGCAACAGAGCCAAGGGTCCTACTCAAGGGCCCAACAGTGGCACTGATCTTACAATGCCTAAACTTCAGTTTTTACCCCCAGTGATGTGCGTCCCAGCCAAATACCCTAGATAAGCACTGGCTAACTTGCGTGATTTCTGGCTCTAAATGATTTTTTCCCTTATGCATCCCTAATATATGTGTGCGTTCTTCCCATACAGAGAGAGTGTGTAAACCCTGTCCACAGGGCTGGGAGCAGTTTTACTCCAAGTGTTACTACTTCTCCACTGAGAGGAAGAGTTGGACAGACAGTCGCAGTGACTGCGTTAAACAGGGAGCTGACCTGGTGATTGTAAAGAGTGAAGAGGAACAGGTAAGATTTTGAGTGAATGTGTGAGTCAGTGGGTGCAGATAGATGAGAAAGTTGGCACAGGACATCCAAGACCCACTGCTGGCCAGAAACTCTTTCTTCAAAGATTTTATTATTTATTATTTATTTGCAAATGGCACTTCAGTTGCCTTGAGAGGGCCTGCATCATAGTCAAGCGACCAAAGTTCCATCATCCGGACTACATACAGTGTATTTGACCCTTGGTCATAAAAAATTTAGAAAACAGGAATATTTAAGAAATTTGTCAAAACTTGTTTAAAACTAAAAATTATTCTGTTATTTCTTTGGCAAATAGTGAACTGAAACCACTAAACAGTCCTTATTCACATATAAAAAAAAAAAAATAAAAAGATTTTTTATGGCCTCCTTTGGCCTTGATAACTGCTTGCAATCTTGCATTCAACAACTAAAACTAATTTCAATGTGCCGAAGGCGGCCATTTAAAAAGACTGGTCATTATGACAGAGAATTGCGATTGGTAAATATCACTCAGTGATAGTAAAAAAATACAGAAGAGAACTCTGACCTTCTGACCCAATAATTTCAACTTCTAGATCAGATGGGAATCCCAGACTTGTAAGATCATCTGATGGATCATCTTACCTGACTCTACAATGGAAATATTAATTCATGTGCATTGATCTTGTCAAATAAAGTAATAAGTAAATGGCTTGAACAGTTAAAACAGTTTAAATTATTAAACTGCTCTTAATAATTTGTTGTGAGGCAGACTAGAAATTTACTTTACAAAAACAAACACTCGAAAGTGCTTTTCCATTTATTACTGTCAGTGCAGTAAATTTATGTGACAGATCCAGGAGGTGTCAGTGTGGACTGTGTGTCTCTCAGTGTCTCCGTCATTAGAGTAAGAATGAGAGCCATTCTGTGTCTGTGTTCAGGACTTCATCACCAAATACACTAGAGATTATAACTGGATTGGACTGAGTGACTCTGTAACGGAGGACACCTGGCTCTGGGTGGATGGATCCCCTCTACAGAGAGGGTAAGTGATCACACAGCCACATTACAGGAGATGAAAGGAAAACAAAAACTGAGTTTGAATCGATGTCATTACATCAAGTAATAACAAAACAATCAGAGATTGCAAACCCTCGCCCCTTTGACATTTACTTCATTTCCTGACATGTTGTTGTTATTTGTTTTGCATTGCAAATTTATTAAATTTTCACAGTGGGGGAAGCGGCCACAAATTAAAATGGCACCAATCATCCGTATGACGTCACTGACATTGACTTTTAGATTCCAAGGGTCAGAGGCAAATATCACTGATAATCTGTTGTGGGGGGAAGAGAGGGGGTTATATCTCATGGCAGCTCCACCGTATGATGTGTGAGTCCATAGCAATACAGGTAGGCCTATTGGAGATTCTAGACTTTATTTCCTCAAGCATGAAATGGAGAGATGAGGGAGGGAGGGAGGGAGGGAGAGATGCATGTACAGGCAGACCACGGACGAAACATCACTACAATCAGACAGTTTGCGCAGGGAAGGTATGGTACAGACATAGCCACTGCGCTCCGGTATGCTATCCAATATACCATCGCTGTCCACACCCATTCACTCCAATAAAGAATATGCAAGTTCTCAGAACACACTTGCTGTTTTCTGGTAGCCATGACTGAGGGCGACATAGCCCCAACTTCACCAGCTTTCTTGGCAAGATCTGATCTTGTGTGTGTCGAAGTGTCGAAGATATATAGATGACTGCTTTGTTCTTTTTAAGGGATCTCGCACAGATTTTGACTTGTTTGTGGCATACATCAATAGTTGGAGAGAGTCCATTAAGTTAACATTTCATGTTGACCCTTCGCAGGTCAGTTTTTTGGATACATTGGTTTCAGTTCATGATGGGACTATAGGTACATCTTTATATACCAGTGACAGATAAAAATAGCATCCTTCATGCCAACAGTTTTCATCCTATACCCCTTAAACGAGGGCTTCCTTATAGTCAATTTTTACGTCTATGACGCATTTGCTCTAATGCTGAGGATTTTCAGTCTAGGTCTAGACGAATGTATAGTGATTTTTTAGCTCGTGGTTATCCACAGAGGTGGTTAAAATCTGCTCTCCAACGAGCTTGTACAGCCACTGTACCAACCCCTGATGGGGGTGACAATACACCTTTTTCAGTTATTTTTAAGACCACTTACTCTTTCTTGAGTAACTCCATAAGAGATGCTGTATTAAAACACTGGCATATTTTGCAAAGTGATGATCAACTTAAAAAACTTTTTAAAGACCTCCTCTTTTTGTTTATTCAAGAGGTCACAATCTCAGGGATAAATTGGTACATGCTGATACTTTCGTAGGTAAGACAAATACTGGTACCCTTGATCATGTCAAAGGTCATTTTCCTTGCCATAGATGCCATTGACTTGTCTTCATTAGTTGATTTTACAATTATGCAGTGTATTGGGTTAGACTTTTGAATATTTTTGATAATCTTTGTTATGTCTTGCCTAATGCTTTTCTCTTCAATAGGCTTTAATATTTCTGTTAAACTTGTTCTCAGATGTTTAGGGTGTGATCTCCTTGCTTAATTGCATACTCAAAGGCTCAAGACATATTCTAATTATGAGCATCTTCCTCTTCAGAGTATTTTTTATGTACATTTTCAATTTCACAAGCATGTAATTTAGATGAAGTTGTGATAATGAACAAATTCATTTGCATCCTAACCTTTCTGATCGGGAATTGCAATGACGAATTCTACTTATTGTTTAATTGTCTGCCTCTGGGACAGGTGATTGCTTTTTAGCTTGAGAGGACACACCCAATGGTATTTCTCAATTTATGTGCTTGTGACTGCTGCACCTTTAGCACTGACGATGGTCTGCTAGGGACCGAAACGTTTGGTTTTTCACTTTTTTTGTGCACTTGTAACACTTTTTGTCACTGGTATGTGAGCTGCCATAATTGCGGTTTTTTACAGGCTAGACTGATGTTTCCCTTTGTCAGAGTGCAGTCAGCATTTCTCTCTTTCTACTAAATCAGCTCTACGCACCTGTAGTACTCATCAGTTCATTTTGTTGACTTGAGAGCAACAATTTTTTTTCTTTTTTGGATTTTAAACAAAACCGGCAAATCCATGAGCCCCCAAGAGAGAGTTTGAAAACCACAGCACTACAGCGCAGTGCGTTACCCAAATGAGCCACACAGCAGTCCTCTTCTCGCTTCTCACGCAGATTCTGGAGGAACGGGCAGCCGGACGACCATTACTGGTTTGACAGTCGGACGCAGTACCAGGATGCAGACTGCGCCGTCACTGTGCCAGGGGAGAACGCCTGGATGGACACACATTGCTACTCATACCGCAGATTTATCTGCGAGACTGATGCCCTCCTCCTGTAAAACTAGTCATGTGACTCTGATGGGTAATCAAGATTTATACAAAAACATGAGCTGTTGGATGTATGAAATCAGTATCAACAGATCAGTCCTGTGCATACGTTTGAGAGGTGTGCAGAAAATGGCACAAAATGGGGTCTGGCAAATAAAATGCCAGACCGCATATCCATGATGCTAAAAACATAATGAAACAATGTAACAAAAGCATTGCCCTACCAGTAATCGTTCATACAAGGAGGCTCAGGAAGACCGCATTTACAATGCAACGTTGTGTAAAACGTGAATTTAATGAACTCTGGACCACTCCCAAAGTGGAGGAGAGTATTCGGTGGAACGATGGATAGGGGATCGGGGCGAAGGTGATGTTATAAGGACTTGGTCTGTGATTATGCGAACATTGGGAGCCCCAGGTGCCGAGACTCAGGGTGGGGCTTGCGTCTCTGGTCGGAGTCCGTGTAGGCGCTTAAGCCCCCCGGGGACTCAGGTGGTGGCTGATTCTTGCTTCCTTCTTGGAGAGGGGAAGGGAGGGAGGGACATAGAATCGATACGAGCGGGGATTGTTGGAATGAAGGTGGTATATATAGGCATGTGGATGAATAGGAAGGCGCATTGGGAGTGGTCTTGATCATTAACTTTTGTTATCGGGAAAACCCTAAAAAAAGTATGCAATGATTTGCAAATTTCATAAACCCCCATTTTATTCACAGTAGAACATAGATATATCAGATGTTGAAAGTGAGACATTTTATCATTTAATGAAAAATATTAGCTCATTTAGAATTTGATGGCAGCAACACATTTAAAAAAAGTTGGCACAGGGCCACATTTACTATTGTGTAGCATCCCCTCTTCTTTTAACAACAGCCTGTAAATGTCAGGGAAGTGAGGAGACCAATTGCTGGAGTTTTGGAAGAGAGATGTTGTCCCACTCTTGTCTGATGTAGGATTCTAGCTGCTCAACAGTCCTGGGTCTTCTAAGCCAGATTTTTCATTTTATGATGCCAAATGTTTTCTATTGGTGTAAGGTCTGGACTGCAAGCATAGCATTTCAGCACCCAGACTCTTCTACAGCGAAGCCATGCTGTTGTGATGGATGCAGTATGTTGGTTAGCATTGTCTTGCTGAAATATCCAAGGCTTTCCCTGAAAGAGACGGTGTTGTAAAACCTCTATGTACTTTTCAGCATTGACAGTGCCTATCCAGATGTGTAAGCTGCCCGTGCCATAGGCACTAATGCAACCCGAAACCATCAGAGGCGCAAGCTTTTGAACTGAGTGCTGATAACAAGCTGGATGGTCCCTCTCTGTTTTAGTCCGCATTACATGGCGTCCGTGGTTTCCAAGAGGAATTTCAAATTTTGATTCATCTAACCACAGAACAGTTTTCCATTTTGCCTCAGTTCATTTTAAATGAGCTTTGGCCCTGAGAAGACAGTGGCGTTTCTGGATTGTGTTCACATATGGCTTCTTCTTTGCATGAAAGCTTTAAAGGAGGAGAGAGTGTAGAATTCATGCAGCTCGACCAACGGCGGAGCCAGAAGCCAGGAGCGAAGGTTTACGCGTGTGGATTCCGGCTGTTATGAGGCAATGGAACGTGTCAATTAAATCTTACATGCCTGTGTCCCGCCTTGGACCCAGCCTGAGACTTACCTGAGGTATTCTCAGTAGTTCTCCGCTCGAAAATAGGGCTATGTCGAAATCACGGAATCATCTAACTTAATGTTGCCCTGCGAATAATCCAAGGTGCACGTTGGAAAACACGCAGCAACTGAAAACGTCAGATATATCGGTGATTCAAGCCAACTAAGCATAACGATTTCAATGTTTACTCCCTTTTCAAACCTGACTCCATTTAAAATAAGAATTTATAATTCAGGGAGAACCTTTGCGTACCTCGGGGTGATTACCCCCCGGACTCATAAATGCAAGCCTGCGTCACTAAAATATCTGCCCCCAGGTTTTGGCATTATTTCCACAACTTAGGTTCATTGGTAATACCAGAGGATTGGAAGTCAGCATCACTGCAACAGCATCGTTTGGCTTGAATTACAGCAAACCCAGATCATGCATGCCCAAGGGTTCCTTCAGGGAATTTCAACAGATAACTGACTTTTCGTCCATTGGTTTCCTTAAGGCTAAAATCCCAGAACCGGCAATACATACACCCTTTATGTAAGTAGGTCATGATTGGCTCTCCAAGTTAATAAAACCGATTCTCATCCCAAAGCCGCTGATCAGTCAGTCTTTGGTTGAGCTTAACCCCTACGTCTGTACAAGGGTTAAGAGCCACTGAGACCACCGGGTTAAAAGAAATAACAATAGTTTATTCACCAGGTAGGCAAGAGCTTAAATCTAACAAATCAGCATTACCCGAATTACAAGTTAAACACAGTTTATAAAATGAGGGAAAAGCCATACCTGGCGAAAAAGGCTACATACAAATGGTCGTGCAAAAGTCCGAATTACAAAACTTCATTAAGCTAGAAATATGCACGAACCAGAGTATGGGAAGTCGGGTACGAGCTTCCCAGACTAGGTCGTCTCTCTCGGATTTAGGGTTATTGGCGCCTTTGATCAGGCCGCACAGATGGCCCAAATCGGAATGTAGACTCCCCCCCTCGGAGGAAATAAGAAAACAATTATTATTCAAAGGAGATAATAAAAGTTCTTAGATCAGAGCAAGAACCTTGGAGACAGACCTCTGGGGGGGTTGCAAAGCTCCTCTTGCAAAGGGGAGAGATGATTCTAAATACACCTCAAGAGGTAACTCTGGTTCAGGACAAATTATTGCTGGGGAACACAAACCATGTTTTCTTGAAATATAGTGGATATGAAATGCATCTCATTCAACTTCTTGAATTTAGCTGAAGAGATGCATACCAAACACAATTACATAATGAATTATGACGATGTAATTGAAGCACTGATTACTAAAACCCCACAGGTCAAGTCAAGTGTGACTTATGGGGTTTTAGTAATAGGTGCTTCAGTTGTCATGAAGCTCCTTCCCAACAGACCCATTCCCCATGAAATTCACATCACTATTACCCCAGATATAATACAGTAATTCAGTGATGACATGAGGGAAGTTAAAACAGTGTAATAGTGGGGTTTGTTTAAATTAAAACTCTTAACTCAGAACAGCTGCAATGATGAAATGAAAGGGTGCAGTGACAGTGTGTCCAGAAGAGGTCACTATGGCACTAATCGGGCAGAGAGCACAGGTCACACCCTGCTGTGAGAGAAATTCCTTGCAACAACCAAGCCAGGGTGTGCTCCCTTCCACGCCTTTGACGCGCTCAACACACACACACACACACACATACATATCCTGAAGTGTCCAGTTCCAGGCCCTCTTATCTCAGTGGTAAAATTGGGGGGGCAGCTGCAGAGGACGTCTGGAGCCTGATGACTTCATTACCCCACTGTTCCCAGCCATGCCTGACTGGACACGATGCCAGCTGGGGAGAAAGTACTGGTTCTTATCCCTTTATTACCCCTCTACATTAAGTACAGATGGCAATAGGCACTTTTGGTCGCATGTCCATGTTATCTCCTGGCTTCCCTCTTACAAAAGCACCTCGGCAAAGTATATATCAGCGGAAAGTAGAGGACTTGAAGTGTCTTAAACACATAGTTTTATCATTTTTAGTTTGGTAATGACCATTGTGACGCATTTTTAAACCAGCGAGTCTTCAAATTGGCTTCAATTAGAGGGGGCAGACATCTTTACTTGGGGAATCTTCTGATTTTGAATTTGATCTTTGGAAACCTCACTTTTAAAAATGCTTAACCTTAACCTCTCGCAGTTTACGTCTCCCGATTAGCCACAGTTGCTCAGAATAATTGGTGAAAAGCGACGACAGTCTAATTTACTTTTGATAGCATTGTTATGCATTGCACCACAAAATTATGAGGCGTCTTCTGCGCATAAATGACAACGTAAAATATCAATATGTCTTCATGATTTCAGCGCTTGTTAAGCACCACAGATTTGTGGAAATTAGTTTGCGAGGCTGCAGGAATCCATTCTTTATTTTGAATGTTGTCACAGTTAAAGGGCGCTGTAAGGTTGCACAGCTGTGTGACAATCCCAAGGACGGCGAAAATAAAGGTTGCGAAGTCAGAATGTATCGGATTTACAATGCCATATCTGTTATATAAATGTAGGCAATGAGATTTCACCTTTCATTGCCATTTCTAATTATAGGCCATATATTGATTGTGGTCACTCAGTCGATAAATTGTTTAATTCTTAATCAGGCCTGCATAAATAAAAACTTGCAGGCAGCCAAGCCGTAAAGGGAGAGCTTACTGAAGGCCATTTGAACTACTCTATAGCCCGGATGAAAGGAAAGGGAACAACTGACGTCACGCACCATGCACTGGAGTTTTATTGGATAATGCATTCGAAATGCACACTCACCCACTATATAGGGCACTGTGTCGTGAATGTTCTGCATTAAAAACAATATAGAGAGTGAGTGAGTGAGTAGGTGGGTGAGTGAGTGAGTGAGTGAGTGAGTCAGTGGACAAGTGTGCATTCCGAACGCAGCCATAGATTCCCCAAGTTAAAATGTCTGCCACCTGGTATTGATGCCGATTTGAAGACTTTCTGGTTTAAAAATGCCTCACACTGGATCGTTACCGAATAAAAATTTATAAAACTATGCATTTCAGACACTTCAAGAATTCTACTTTCTGCTGAAATATACTTTGCCGAGGTGCTGTCTCCTCCTCTAACTTGCATTTGTGGATTGCCTGGCAAACTGTGTTCACAGACAATGATTTCGGGAAGTGTTCCTGAGACTTTGCAGTGAATTCCAGTGCAGAGTTATGCCTGTCTTTCATGCAAAGCCGCCTGAGGGCCCGAAGATCACAAGCATCCAACATTGACCTTTGGCCTAGTCCTTTGCACACAGAGATTACCCCAGATTCTCTGAATTTTTTTGATGATTTTATGTACTGAAGGTGGTGGGATATTCAAAATCTTCACAATTTTACATTGAGGAATATTATTCTGAAATTGTTCCACAATTTTTAGACTCAGTTTTTGGCAGATTGCAGAGCCTCAACCCTTCTTTACTTCTGAGAGATGCTGCCTCTAAAATATTCTTTTTATACTCAGTCATGTTACTGACCTGTTGCCAATTAACCTAATAAGTTGTAAAATGCTCTTCCAGCTGTTTTTACTTTACTTATTTGCTTGTACCTTTTACTTTTCCAGCCCTTTGTTGCCCATGTCCCAGTTTTTTTGAGATATGATGCTGCTATCAAATTCAAAATGAGAAGATATTTTTCATAAAATGGTAAAATGTAAAATGTCTCACTTTCAACATCAGATATGTTCCCTATGTTCTATTGTGAATAAAATGTGGGTTTATGAGTTCATTGGATTCTGTTTTTATACACATTTTACACAACGTCCCAACAGGATACCAATGTGGGACCCCACCTACACTCCCGCCCTCCAATTGAGGATGATAGCTACACTGCAACCCTCCAATCAGGGCCCTACCTACACTGCAGCCCTCCAATCAGGGCCCCTACCAAGCAGCAAAAATTGTGGCAAGTTCTCATATTCTGGACATTTTTATAATGTTCCTCAGATCCTCACAGACATTGTGATTGGCTCTTTTTCAGTATGTATCAATGGTTTATCACACACTACACTTCAGAACAGACCAGTGTATTTGAGTGACAGAAAATTCCAGATAGGAAGATTTTGTCTTCAGGTTACGCATAACCTGGTGGAATTTAAGTGAAGCATGCAAAACCATAATGTATGAGTACTGCGGGTCTACAGTATGAAGGAAAAATCTACTTTTAAATGTTAAACTTTAAGTTCAAAATAATATCTTTATTTTCAGTCTCATATTTTGGTTTTCTAGATAAGGGAGCCATACCAGATTTCTGGTAACTGAATACAAGCATGGGTTTATTAATGGAACCACATGTAAGAATCTCACCATGTTCTTGATAAAATGGTTCTGCAATAGAGAGAGAAACTTGTGTCGAGCATGGCAGTTTTTTGATGGCAGTAGTCCCTCTCGGAAACTTTTGTAAGTAAGCCACGTTGGATTTCTGCATACATAAAATTGGCTGTTTTCATATATTACAGGTACATATATGTACCCATATATGTACATATATGTACCCATGATATATTTAAATGGCAATTTTATGTATGTTGCATATGCCAAACCTATATGTGGCCCTATATAAAAACCTATATGTTTATATAGGTTCTTTCCGTGTGGGAATTTAAGAATCATTGTTATTTCATCCCTGTAGGAAAAAGTCTGGGACCTTTAGTTGCTACACAAGCATCTCAGATAAAAGACAAGTGTCTGTTCATTAAAACTGTGAACAGAAATTTAGACTTTGTCTTCACATTCATTAACCACAGTGAAATGCTCAGATAGATGTGGGGATATGAAAGACTTTTGAAAGGCATGTTTACTTGAGTATACTGTCTTCTATGTACTTTTATTTTGTCATTTTTGTTTTATTTTGCTACATTTAGACTAGGGACCTCTGAGCCATATTCATCTAGAAACCTAATTACAGACAAGATAGAAAACATTGCATTTGGTGGATGTAACAGTGTAGTGTATTACCTTTCAGTGGATGTGTATGAGCTGAAATGACGTGAATCCAATTTTATCTAATGTGATGAATCTGGCAGTGGCTTAAACTTGGAAAAAAAATGCTTAATTCATGAAATAAACATAATCAAACCATTTTGTTTTTATAGATTTCCTTCTCTTCGACAATACACAACTCAATCTTCATAGAATGTAAATAAGCATGGTCAAGAAAGAATTGATGACCTTATTATTGTTAATGTTGCAGGGGAAAAATGTAACAAATAGAATTAGATATTTGTGTTGATATCATAGCTTTTTGTCTCCTCTAACTTGCCATAGTTAATAATAACTGGTCTACACATAACATGCTGTTGTCACATGTCAACATGTATTTAAGATCAAATGTGATGCCAATTTCACATGTTCACATGTGATTAATAAGTTATTGCGTGAAATTCTAGTTATTTCTCTAAGGGACTTAACTAATATGCAGATATTATCTTGAGAATAAAAATATGAGCTAGGTATCATGAATGACAGTTGCAAAAGTGAGATATGAGCTATACAATAGGTATGACAAACAGAACCTGCCACTGGGTATATGAGCTACAGCGCCCTTGAGGGCGCTGTATATAGGAGACATACAGCTCCCCCTGTAATTATTGGCACCCCTGGTTAAGATGTGTTCTTTAGCTTCTAATAAATTCAGTTTTTCTCAAAATAATATCGGACCACAATGAAAAAAAGAGGAAAATTCAACCTTTAATTCAAGTGCATTTATTCAGTGGGAAAAAAATCCCAAATTAAGAAATAATTCTTTTAGATCAAATTATGTGTGCCATATTTATTAGCACTCCTGATGTTAATACTTTGTATAACCCCCTTTTGCCAAAAACACAGCACCTAATCTTCTCTTATAATGTTTCACAAGATGGGAGAATACAGAAAGAGGGATCTTCAACCATTCCTCTTTGCACAATCTCTCTAAATCATCCAGCGACCTGGGTCCTCTCCTCTGCACTCTCCTCTTCAGCTCACTCCACAGGTTTTCAATGGGGTTGAGCTCTGGGGACTGAGATGGCCACAGGGGGATCTTGATTCTGTCTCTGGTGAACCATTTCTATGTAGATATGGCCACATGTTTAGGGTCATTATCTTGCTGAAAGTGACGACCCATCTTCAGCTTTCGGGCAGAGGCCACCAGATTTTGATTTAAAATATCCTGGCATTTCAAAGCGTTCATGATGCCATGATGCCCATACTTCACTGTGGGCATGAGGTGATTTTCTGCATACTCATCTTCTGTGTTCCGCCAGACCCACTTAGAGTGTTTGTTGCCAAAAAGCTCTATCTTGGTCACATCTGACCAAAGCACACGGTCCCAGTTGAAGTTCCAGTGCCGCTCAGCGAACTCCAGACATTCGCGTTTATGATTGGCATGTAGATAGCGCCTGATGGTTGTTTTGGAGACATTGTGACCCCAAGATGCTACCATTTGTTGCAATTCTTTAACAGTGAGCTTTGGAGAACTTTTTATTTCTCTTACCATCCTCCTCAGTGTGCGTGGTGGCAAAATAACCTTGCGTCCCCGTCCAGGCTTGTTTACTACTGTTCCAGTTGTTTTAAACTTCTTAATGATTCCTCTGACAGTAGATATGGGCAGGTGCAGGCGAGTGACTATTTTCTTGTAGCCATCGCCTGACTTGTGAAGGTCAACACACATCTGCCTAACTTGAATGGTGTGCTCCTTTGTCTTTCCCATGTTGAAGAGTATATTAAATTCCTAGGAATTGTTAGGGGCGCCAATAATTGTGGAACAGGTGATTTTATGAAAAATAATGATCTCGTAGTCAGGGATAATTTTTCCCGTTAAATTTCACTTGAGTTGAAGGTTACATTTTTCTACAATTTTCAAAGTGAGAGTATGCTTCTGCAAAAAAAAATTGAATTTATTTTAAGGCTTTTAACACATCTTATCCAGAGGTGCCAATAATTATGGAGGGTGCTGTAGGTTGCACATATGTTCATATAGATTCTTTCCGAGTGGGTTACGGCAGCTCCACCGTACGATGTATGTGTCCATAGTAATATACAGTAGGTAGGCCTATTCTTGACTTTATTTCCTCAAGTATGAAATGGAGAGACGAGGGAGGGAGGGATGCATGTATGGGCAGACCAAGGACGAAACATCATGACAATTAGACAGTTTGGGCTGGGAAGGTATGGTACAGACATAGCCACTGCGCTCCGGTATACTATCCAATATGCCATCGCTGTCTGCACCCATTCACTCCAATGACAAATGCATGGCTCCAAGTTCTCTTCCAAATATATAATTTGACATGCAAGTTCTCAGAACATACTTTCTGTTTTCTGGTAGCCATGACTGAGGGCGACATAGCCCCAACTTCACCAGCTTTCTTGACAAGATCTGGTCCGGATCATCTATCAGCTGTTGATAAAGCAATGGTACTGTGCCTCTAACCTGAACATTTAAAAGGCAGTATCTTTATTCCAGGCTGACTTATTGTAAAATATATAAGTCAAAGGAGAAATCGTGGTGTGAAATTGACTTGTGGTGTATTGAAACATGATAACGAGTACTAACCTTTGTCGAATACCCCATCTCCTTACGCATGCAACATTTCGTAATACATGGCTTTTTAGCCGAAGCTCCCAACAGGCTTACAATAGTAGTGAATCGGGCATAGTGTTGCCATGCAAAGTAATCGCTATTTTTTTCATCATTAATGAGGCTCGCAGTAGCTCCACACTTCATCGGTAGAATTCCGAGGGCCCTGACATTTAAAACGAGGCACTGAGAACTTTTTAAAATGCACCGGTATTTCATTAAAAAATACTATTTATGCAAACAGTACCTTGAGGTAGTTTCCAGTCGCCTCTATCTTGAAAATCACGATAAGTAAATTGACGAGCACGAACGAATAGGGAGGATATGGGAACAGATTGCAATCTATTCGTTCGTGCTCGTCAAGCCTTGTTAATGATGAAAAAATAGCGATTTCTTTGCATGGCAAAGCTATGCCCAATTAACTACCGTTCTAAGCCAGCTGGGAGCTTCGGCTAAAAATCCATTTATTTTGAAATGTTGCGTGCGTACGGAGGTGGGGTATTTGACAAAACTTTGTACTCATCACCATGTTTCAATACACCCCAAGTCAATTTCACACCCGAATTCTCCTTTAAGTGGGATTTTCAATGTTAAATTAAAATGGCCACCAAATCTGCAGTCTGGATCAGACCCGAATGAAACTTAGTCTGATGATAGATGTTGCCACCCTACACATGTGCATGAAATTTCAAGTCATTTTGATTAGTTTTGGTGTCCAATTTTATCTGTGAAGGGCCAGTGTGGGTGCAGATCTTGTCATGGTTTAGTCCCGCCGGATGCAACTTGCAATCCGGCGGGTACTGGGACCACAGACCCAAAAGCTGGGAAAGGGACCTACACGCACAAGATGAGGAAAATATATCACGACTTTTAATAAATATATAAAAAGACAATAATAACATTGGGGGAAGAGCAGCACAAAACAGCAGGGCAACAATTCAGAATGCTGCTGCACTAAATAACGCTGCTGATTCAACTGATTAAGTGCCTCTGGTACAGCAGCTGCCTGTTGCCTTAGAACATCCATAAGACGAGCAATGACGGTCACAGAAGAGAGTTAAACCAAACTTAAACTATCCCTACACCTAGTTGAAAAAACATGTAAGTTAGACCACGTTTAGACTGAGATCTAAATTATATCACACATCAGAAAGTGAATCTTAAAACCCAGGTTTCAACATCAATTGAATCGACAAATAAACTTCACGTAAACCATGCTTAGACTAAGGTCAAAGTTAAACCACACTTAGATGTGACTTCAGAACACAGGCTATGAAATTTAGATTATATTTGACAAAAATTTTAAGCAGTAGAGGTCCGTCGGCAGTTACAGAGGCCTTCTGTAACCTCACCTTTCAATGTTTAATTGACTAATCTCTTGCAGTTTACTTTGTCTGATTAGCAACAGTTGCTGAGACGAATCGGTAGGATGACAGTCAAATTTATTTTTGATAGCATTTTGATCACAAAGTTTCTCTGCGCATGAATGATGACGTAAGATGTCTATATGCCTTAATAAATTCTGAAGTCATGTAACGTTAGCTCACAAAGTGGCTTAGATTTGCAAAAATTATTTGCAATGCTCATTTAGCAATAAGGAAGAAGATCATTTAATATTCTGAATACAGCCGCATCTAAAGGGCGCGGTGAGGCACGACGCACAGCAGAGTGAGTGTCATAATCCCAATAAATGAAAAAAATCAGAGCGAGATGAAAGTTGGTGAAATTTTTTATATTTTTTGCTGTTATTGTCATCTTTGCAGTGTTACATCAATTGAAGCACCTATTACTAAAACCCCATCAGTCTCACTTGACTTGACTTGACTTGACTTGTGGGGTTTTAGTAATCAGTGCTTCAATTATATCAACATAGCATTAGCATTTCTCAATCATTACAGGTCATGAATTGGTCTTCGCTGTTTAGTCAGTAAATTGTTTGCTTGTTCATCAGCCAACTTGTTCGCAAAAACAGCTTAAGAGCAATTATGCGGCATGGGGTGATGCTACTAAAGGCCGTCATAACATCTGATGGCACACCACTGAGTTTTAGCATTGTACGAGAAGGATGCAGAACACTTTTGTTGCTTTTGTGGACTTTTTGATCATCATGTAGTTTGGTCAACATAAACATAACACACACACGCGCGCCTGTGTAGTACACACTAAGAGCGTGAACAGTCAAAAATATGTTTGGTTTTCTTTTCACATTTATTTCGAAGAAGATAAAGGGTTCCAGACAAGTTTAAAGAAAGGGGAACAATCCTGATGAATCTGTACCTGTGGCCTGATGGTGCAATGACTGGATTGGTGCTTGCAGTAGAGCAGCATCAAGCATGAGAGAACCTGAGCCTTTGTTCGTTTTGCATTCTGTGGAAACGCAGTATTTAACATATGCATCGGGCTACCTTAAACAAAATTAACAGTATACAGTCGAACATGTACAGTTCCTTTTAAACTGTCCAATTACACTGAGTGAAGTTTGAACAAAATCAGACATGATATTAAAAGAAAATGCCCTGCTCAGGCACCAAGGCTGTCACTGACCTGTAATGGCCCTTTTATTTGCTGACAACAGAAATATACACTGCAAACCCTGGCAAGTGTGGTGAGCTCAAATCTTTTGAGGTAACCAACTACCTCAAAAAAAAGTGAGTATGCCAACTTACTGATTTATGTTCACAACACTTAAAAACGTTAAAAAAAACTTTACCTTATTTTCTTCAAGTTCCCTCCACACAATACAATTAAGTTGGCCTGCACAATTTTTTGAGGTAATCGGTTTCCACAAAACATTTGAGTTCACCACACTATCAGGGTTTACAGAGTACAATCAGCAGTCAAATAAATAAGGGACATAAAGTTTCTTTTAAATAGAGTACGCATCATCAGAGAAGTTCATAAACGGGAAAACAAGGGTTTCCTATATAACTTTCATTTTATTACGGTAAGCCAAATTACAGTATATGAATACTTAACATATGTTGTTTGTTTTTAAGGCATATTTTGTACATATTTCATATGTACCAAGGGCAGTGGGTATGTTGCTGTATTTGGGAAAAAAATGTTATACTAAATGTGATTTTATTGCTGAAATAAATACTTCCTGTTTCTGGCGTCACTACCCTGCGTTTCCTTAATTGTCTCATCCTCCTTTCCAGAAACCTGCTCGTCTTTTAGAGGTATTTTTAGAGGTATATTGTCTTCATAATAGGTTTGACGTCTTGCGTGTCCCCCAGTCCAGGTGTATTTCATTTGTGTGCCTCCTTCCTTTGTGTTCCTGCGGTGTAAATAAGCCTAATTCCTGTATCGCAGAGTTTTGAGATTTTCGTGCTTTCCGTCCTTAAGCAACCAGCCAGTTTATGGCTACTAGTTTAGATTTGTAGAATTGAAATTATCACAACTTTTATGATAGGGATATGCGTAATTACGCTTTGGAGCTCAGTTCATAGGAACAAACTGCAGCTGTGATAGAAACGAAAACCAGCATATGTGGGGTTTCCCCAAGACTGATGTTGTGAATCACTTTCTCACAGGATGTTGATCTGTGCAGGTGTGGTGCAGAGCAGCTACAATTTATTCATTTCATTGGCAACCTGAACACAACTTTCCCCAGGAGAGGTGATGCATGAAGGGATTATTTCTGATGTGCCCGTGGGAGTGTTGTACAAACATTTGAAATGTTATCTGAGACATTCTACATTTTTATCCTCAAAATGAACTTATTTTAAATTTTTTGGCTGAAACAGGTCTCAAAAAAGTTGGAACACAGGCAAACAAGGGCTGAAAAAGCCATTAATATATAAGAGAATCAGCTAAAAGAACATTTAGCAAGTAATTAAGTTAACTGGCTTCAAGTGTGTAACATGATTGGCTATAAAAGGGATGTCTTACACTGTAAACCCCAACAGGTTCAATGAACTCAAAATATTTGATGAAACTGATTACCTCATAATATTTAGCTATGTTAAAGAATATTTTAAGTAATTGTTACTCATAATGAGACTTTATTAATGCTCAAAATCTTTAAGGGAAAGGACAAAATTAAAAAGAATAATGTGAGAAATAGATTTTCTAAGTAAATACTACATTAGTCAGACAAGTTCTTTGGACTCTAAATCTTTGGGAAAATGAATGACATTAAAGCAAATAATTTCAACAAATAAACATTTTAAGTCATTACTAATCTAAGTTAGACAAGTGATTCACAATCATTTTTTTTTGAGGAAGTTGATGAACTGAAACATAATAATTTGACAAACAAATATTTCAAGTAATCACTACTTTAATTTTGGATAAGTTAAATGAACCTGATCACTTTGAAAGCATTCTTAAAATTGACAAAATTGACACTGCAAACGGAGTTGAATTTTTTAAGTTATACCTCCTAATAATATACTCATGTTATCAACATGACTCATGCAATTTCTCAGACCTAAACGTTGTCAATTCAGCCTCTTATATTTTTAAGTTGACTTAACTCCATTGAAACACATTCTATTGACTGTTCATGTTTACTATTTGCCTCAAAATCAAATATACTTCATTTATATGATTCAAATAAAAAAACTATTCCACAGACAATTTCACTGCAGATTCCATTTATTTACATCTAAGACATGCCATGCATGTGCCAACTAAAAGGACCCATTTCAATAAGAAAAGGTTCGGTAAACAGAGTCAGGTAAAAAAAAATAATAATAATAATAATTTTTTAAAAATCCTGATATCACAATCGTACATTTCAAATTCTCAGTAGAAAAAAACATAGGAAAAGTCACTCTCTTGAACAAGGGGTCAAGTGTCTTACTCAAAATAATTGAAAGACATCTTTAAATATGTCACATTCATTATTTGTACTGACATATTCCAAAACAATACATGTTCTATCATGTCAATAGTAAAAAAAAAATAGCATTGAGAAACATAAGTATGACAAAAACACACTTATTCACAGATATCACAGTTCTATTTCAAATACTCTCATTCTGAAATAAAAATTGCAAAGGAAAAAAACACATCCTCTTAAACAAAGGAAAGAATCCACTTTGTCAAAATTATTACATGACCTCTTAAAACAGCTCATTCATTCTTTGCAGGTTTTGCATACTGAAGGCCCAGTCACACAGCCGATCACGCACGAATCACTTACAAATCACGCACAGATTGGGTTTGTGCGTGCTTGTGCGTTGAGAAATTGACCAATTTTTCGGGGTGTCAGGGGTAGAAATCTAGGCGAATCGCGCATGAATCGCGCATGAACCACGCATGTATCACTTACAATCACTGACATATCGCGCACGTCGACGCATAATAGCAAACACGGTGCAGTATTCCACGAACATTCGACGCACGCCTGACGCATGAATCACCGGGGAAGCACGCACGAAAAACGCACCTTCGGCGTCACTATCGCTTCGGTTCAGCGCATATAAAAAGCGGTGAACGACGGGAGTTCCTCAGTACCTTTCGCCAATCAAGAACACTTCAAGAGATGCCACCCAGGAAAGCTCGCTTGCCCTCAAGACAAGGGTGCAGAAGAAGAAAGCTGCTGAAGAAGAAGAAGTTCTGCAGCAGGAACACCATAACATCTCTTCTTTGAGGGTTCAAAGTGATATGGACCCCTTTGCAGCAAGGTCTGGAATGGCAAAAGCGCCCGAAATGGCTGCTTTTATATGCCAAAATACATACGTGAGTTGTCAGTGGTTCGTCAGTGGAACATCAGTGAATCATCAGTTTTCTGTCAGTCAGTCGTGCGTCGGAAATGCGTCACTCGTCAGTGGATGTGCGTCGTTATGCGTTTTCCGTCAGTGATATGTCAGTTATTCGTCAGTTTTATAGTTGATTGTCAGTGGATGTCAGTGGAATGAACGTGATACGTGCGCGTTTCATGCGTGATATGAACGTGGGGCATCAGTGGACGGACGTGGACGTGCGCGGATTCAAACCAGTTCTGACGCATAAGCACTGATGGCCGACGAGTGTCCCGCGCATAGTTACGCATACTCGACGCATAAACTACGCATGCCGACTCATGAATTAGGCACACCAACGCAAAGTTGTGCGTCGGAAAATTTTTGAACCGTTCAAAACTCAAAATCACGCACAAACCGCCTTCGACGCACATCCACTTACAATCACTGACAGTCCACGTTCGTTCCACCTACGAATTACGCATACAACGTACGCTCCGCGCAGAAACGAAAATCTGTGCGTAATTCATGCGTATTTCATGCGTTTTTGCTGTGTGACTGGGCCTTGACATAGTAGAAAAAATACATCTTATTTCATTCCATTTGAATACTAACAGAACAACGTCCCCAGCAATGGGGTCAATACAGAAAATCAAAGAAATAATATGTCACCACCTCTTCAACAAAGGTAATAATACTCTTGATCCAAAAACAAATAGGCCAACATACATAAAAAGCAAAAAATAGGACCAAGGGTCCGGTAGCTTACCGGCAAGCAGTCTTACGCCGATGAGTTATGAAAATTTCATGTGAAGTTTGACGTTTGAATCAATGAAAATCAATGTCAAGGTCACTAAATAAAAGTTCACATACATTTATAAGACCTTCTGTAATACAATCCTAAGCTCTGAAGCAATTTTGGTGATACAAGTCATTATAATATGTCAATATATATTCAATATGTCAATTGTGAACTTTAAAGGTCACAGAATGTCAAGTTGTGGTCAGCAAATGGATTTCATATACGACTTTCTAAATATCTCCATTCAAACCTTGGCTCCATCTGTGACCATTTTGGTAATAAAAGTCAGGGTAATTTCACTGCCGAGTTTGACCCTCGAAGGTCACTGACAATCAAGTTGAATGTCACCAAATGAAAGTTCATATGCAACTTCCTAGATGTCAGTTACACACACCTAGGCTCCATCTGTGACCGTTTCAGTGACAGAGGTCATTGAATTTTCTCTATTCCTTCAAGGTCAATATGAAGGTCACCAAATGAAAGTTCATACATGATTTCCTATATGTCTCCAATGCAAACCTACACTCAATCTGCAACAATTTTGATATGTGGAGTGCTCTCGGAGTGAACCTTTTGTTAATTATGAAAATGACTGAGAACTGAGAAGATTCACTCCGAGAGCACTCCATACATAACAGGTGCTGCTTGTTCTCTCCGATTAAGTAAGACGGCAATCATTCATCTGGACGCGTATATGCTGTATTTAAATCAACTTTATTCAAAATTGCAAACCTGTCGACCCTCACGCAAGTAGCCCCTTTCTGTACTGAATTTACCCCACGATTTCATTGCTGTTAGATCGCATATGGAGAGAAACCATGTCTTCAGTTGCCAGTTACGATAATTGGAAAACGCGTCAATAAAGGAAGATGATTGAGAACTAGCCAGGACTAATTGTTGTCATAAAACACATGTCTGTGAGCCCCCCCCCCCCAGTTCCTAGTTCTATCAGGGGGGTATAATACCAAGCAAGTGTAACAAAGACAGGCTATATTTAAGTAAGCCGGCTGAACAATGAACTCGCAATCAGAGATAATTGGCATTACAACAGTGCTTCTAATCTTTCTATGTGAACCTCGGCTTTGTGCTTTTTTACGCAGTGAGCGCTCTCAATTAAGGGGCTTTCCAAGCGTCAATTTCCCGTCATAGAATGACCGATTGTGTCCTTAATGTTTCTCTAAGGAAGCTATCCCTGTTCCAGGATCAGTAAGACTGCAAGATGTCTTCCTCCGCGGCACCAGGGGGCGCCCCAGCGGCTTCATGGGAGACATGAAGTTTTATACTGATTGGTTGGGCACTTGAAAGACTGCACATTTATGCATGCACTTACCCGGATAGACAATTTGGAAATTGTAACTGAGATTTATTTTAGTATATTTCGAGGGCTGACTTCAATAAACAGGCATGTCCAGATGTTATATCTTGGACATAACTTTATTGCAGTCAGCCCTCGATTTATTCTTGTTGGTTGTAATAAGGCCAGAGAGGGATTCTGGCGGAAAATTTCTAACTGTCTAAAAGTGCGAGTCCTCTGAAGAAGGACTAGTGGAAATCACTTTATTTTGTCGGCCAAATGAAACAAAGTAAAATTATAGATAATATTCAATCTGACAGACAAATACTAATAGTAAACTCCGTTTTACTAATTTCTCCGTTTTTGGTTTAAAGTATTTTTCCATTGCTTTTCTTTTATACGGCATGATTTTAATAAAATTGTATCCAACCACTAACCCTAAGCAGTTGCACCATTACAAATTTACAGTATTCCTGTGACATAAAATACTATTAAATAGTTGAATACGCTTTAATAGTTGAAGTACCAGCACTGTCAAGAGGACATGGCAGCAAGTAAAAACAAAGCATGAAAACATTTTTCAAAGTGGTACGCCCTGTGCTGCTTTGCTTTCGAAATTGTTTAAATTATTTAATGGTATGCTGCATGAAATGTATATAAAATGTATAGCGCAGCAAACAATATTCTTGCTCATTTTTCTGCATCACCACCTGAATGTTGACGGTTCCTGTGGCAAAAAAAAAATGCAACGTAATGCATACTGTTCCTGCAACTGTAAGTGGCTCTCTTTGCTTCATTGTCAATATATGGCTCCAGTAGATCGCATAAGTAACGAATTCCCTCAGCTGAGAATCCGTTGTGTACAAAGCGTATATCGCCAGAAAAGCGAACAGGTCATGCCAGTCTCCCTCCAAGAGTACCGCGTACGTTCCGGGCACAAAAGTCCACAGGTAGTGATGGTCAAATGAAGCCTTATGAATCACTGAGGCTTTCCAGCCCATTGCTTCACCAAAAGGTTCAGTACTCGAGGCCTCAATGAAACATTGAATGCTGCCATCTGCTGGGCAAAACAACATATGACAGTCAATGAACAGTCCCATGACCTGAGCGGAAATGCGTGAAAAACTTTTCTGTGCAGTAACAATAGACAATGGATATATTTCTATAGCATGCGTAAGTAGCTAGATTTGTTCATAATAAAAATCGCAATGAAACAACCACGATACTTTGCTTTTTTAAAAATCATTTTTATTAAAAAAACAAATACGGGAGTGACATTATTGGAAAAAAAACGAAATAACTGATACTCACGTCAATGTCCAACAATGGGGAAGATAATGTGACTCACTACAACTCTCCAACGTACTACACCTCTCTCCATCTTATACAAACGCCGACAACACCCACAGTTCAGCGCCAGATTCGAAACGTATTTATGAGGAGGCGATACGTTGAACGAACCAATGACGTACTCTCCACAAACCGAGGCCTCGTTTGTCATCAGTCACGTGATTTTTACGGTAACGACGCAAGCCTCCAATCGGGGCTCCATCTGGCACGCCCCTTTTGGCTCGACACAGACTTCGGTGCCTCGTTTCAAATGTCACATCACTATCCTCAGGATCGTTCAAGAAAAGCGATGCCAACTTCATAGGCGGAGCCAAATAATGAAGCAGCACATGAATAGCTGATTACAGCTGAAACTCAGCACATAACCTGCTCCCGATCAGGTTCAAGGCTCGAAATTGCGACCGCTGACCAAAATTAACACTGTGCGAACAGTGACGTGCGTTCGGAGGTTAGTTTGTTGAGGCAGAATCTCCTCCCTCCCCCCTTTGCTTCATTAGCAATCAGACGATTAACTAGTTTAGTAAGACTATTCGGCAGATTGACGGGCCAATTTATGTTTCCGTGGCGTTATTACTCAGTAAATCGAACCTGAAATGCTCACAAAACTGCAGATTTGCGAGTATTTGCTTACAGGAAGCCAGAGACGTGCGGTGAGGTGGGGCAGTGACCCAAACTTTTATCACGGCATTATTTGTGAACCTGTTCACACGTACTGAGCCTGATTGACAATCAAAACAATTAAGACCAAGCCTTGAGGAAGCCCGTACACTGATAGAAGAGATAATGACAAATATTCATTCACGTATACGCTTCAATACATGACTGCAAGGAAGGAAATCAGCATAATCAATGAGGAAAAATTCTCGGCAATTATGTATATCGTTTTAACATTTGTTAATCGGATTATGAAAGAAAACTGAAAATAAACGCCCGCTTTTTTGTTCTGTTGGGATGTAAAGCGCATATTTATAGGCGAATACATTGTAGCCTATATTGATCAAGCATTGAACTCTGTAAGTCGAACTATTTCAATATTTGTTGATGACATTGCTTCGGCTTCCCGGAGGCAAGTACTCGCAAATCTGCTGTGCACTGAGCATTTTAGGTTCGATGTATTGAGTAATAACGCCACGGAAACTTAAAGTGGCCCGTCATTCTGGCGAACAGTCTTACTAAGCTCGTCTGATTGCTAATCAACCAAAGGGGAGGCAGACTAACCTCTGAGCGCACATCACTGGGCCGCACAGTTATTTCTGGTCGCATAAGCGAAGGGCCCTGAAGGTTAGGTTCGCAGCGTAAGTTACCATCATGACAATGAAAAGCATTGGTTTAGGCTCGACATACCTCGCTAACCCACTTATCTTGCTGCATAGTTCCCCACCCCGCAGGCTGACAGCTGTAACAACTTTAGTTAACTCGCTAAAAACACGCAGCAGTTAAACCGCAGAGGGTCTCTCTCACATAGCCTACCCTTTGGCTGAGGTCTCCCCATTGGAAGACAGGATTAATTCGGAAAAGACTAAGTTATTAAAGCACATTCACTTACCTTTATGTAGAGGCCAAGGTTTGCAGGCTAATGTTGTTGGTTGTTGGCCGCCTATCTCAGGGTGCGCAGCAGGCGTTGTGGCCGATGTCAAAGCGTATCAATTTACAACAGCCACATTTGAATATAGGCAAGTTCACTATTCAGTGGAGTTTCCGAAAAATATGTTTGTTTGTGTAGGATGTTCTGTTATCTGCCATGTTGATACGAACTTATTACTTATGACCAATGAAATTTCACGTAATTATTACGTCAGACGTAATTTCAATCTACACTTAAAAGAAATGCGTTTGGGGGTTAGTTCTACTCATATATGAAGAGCTAATCAAGTCAAATTAATCAATAACTGGGAAACTGGTTGACTGAACTTAAAACTTTTGTGGTGTCTGAACAATATGGCAGCTTTGAGTACAGCTCTGCAATTTTATTGAGTATAGAATACTGTTGGGGAATACAGTGTAGAGAGGCTGAGTGTCTCAGAAGTAAAGATGGCCAGAGGCTCTCCAACCTGTGAAGGCTTGTGTAAAGAAATTGTGGAATATTTTAAAGCAATGTTCCTCAATGTGAAATTGCAAAGGCTTTGAAGGTCTCATCTTCGACAGTGCATAACATCAGCAAAAGATTCAGAGTAACCGGAAAAATCTCTGTGCATAAGGGACAAGGCCGAAGACCTTTACCGGATGCCCTTGATCTTCAGGCCCTCAGACGTAAACACAGACCGCCGAGCCATCCACAGATGCCACCTAAAACTCTATCATGCGAAAAGGAAGCCATTGTTGAGCATGATCCCGAAGTGCCGCCGTGTTCTGTGGGCCAAGGCTCATTTAAAATGGACTGTAGCAAAGTGTCCTGTGGTCAGACAAGTCCAAATTTGACATTCTTTTTGGAAATCATTGGCGTTGTGTCCTACATGCTTAAGAGGAGAAAGACCACCCCTCCTGTTATCACCGTTCAGTTCAAAAGCCCTCATCTCTGATGGTATGGGGATTCATTAGTGCATATGGTGTGGGACACTTGCATGTTTTAAAAAGCATCATGAATGCTGAAAGGTATATAAAGGTTTTAGAGCAACACATGCTCCCCTACAGACATCTATTCCAGGGAAGGCCATGTGTATTTCAGCAGGATGATGCAAAACCACATACTGTAGCTATTACAACAGCATGGCTTCGTAGTAGAAGAGTCCGTGTACTGAACTGGCCTGCCTGCAGTCCTGATCTTTCACAAATTGAGAACAGTTGGCTCATAATTAAAAGAAAAGTCCATCAAAGGAGACCCAAAACTCTCCAGCAGCTGGAAGCCTGTATTAAACAAGAGTGGGATCAAATTCCAATGGCTAAATTCAAGGAACTTATCTTCTCAAGGCCCAGACGCCTCCACTCTGTGTTAAGAAGAAGATGGGATGCTACACCATGGTAAACAGGCCCCGGTCCCCAACTTTTTTGAGACGTGAAGCAGCCATGAAATTTGAAATGAGCTCATTTTGTGGATAAAATTGTAAAATTTCTCAGTTTCAACAATAGCTATGTTATTTCTGTTCTATTGTAAATAAAATACGCGCTGGTGTGATTTGAAAGTCATTGCGTTTTTGATTTTATTCACAATTGCCACTTTTTCCCAACTATTTCAGAATTGGGGCTGTACATCTGATGCGTGGAAGTGTACTGATGTGATATAAATTGCCTGTGACAGTCACACATTAGTTCATGTTTAACTCCAGTAGAGTAAGGCCGTACTCTTTGTGCCATTCTGATTCACGGGTCCTATTTGAGTAATTGTGTTAGTATTATAGAGTGAGATTGGTATCTTGTTTAGCAATATATTGAAAATAAAAACACAATGAGGAATAAAAACTTGGTGAGAAACAGCTTGGAAACAGAGATCAAAGAGAAGTAAAAAAAGATTCCGATTACTTTGGGAATATAGATAAAATACTGTAAATCACACATTTTAGAACAGTCGCTCTTTGATATCCATCAGGGATTTAGTGCTTTGTCCACCAGGGGGCAACGACAGCCCTACACTCAGGTATGGCAGACCGTGTAACTGATTGTATTCATTACAGCTGTAGCCCATTTCTTAATCACTGGGCCTTATAAAAGGTGCTGGTCTCCAGGTTGTGGATGGTATCCTGGATGTGCTGAAGCTTTTTGTTGTTGTCCCGGGGGACCCATTTGTTTGCAAATTTTTTTGTTCCTACCACAATTGCAATTCTGTGGTTTAAAAAAAGCAGTTAATTTGTTTTTATGGATTATTCTATGATTTACCATATGAGTCATTTTTGAAGTTGTTTCTCTGTATCATCAGGAATGTCATCTCTCTACATTGGTCAAACAGTTTAATCAAGGCCTTTTATGAGGATTGTTGCTATTGTCTATCTAATAGAGGCCAGTTGGTTTTGTGCTGGAATACATTTATGTTTGGAAGTATTCATATTCCCCTTTATCTTGACAAGAGCCATCATTCCAGTCAAAGAGAAGCAGCGCTAAAGGTCTGATGGTGCCACCATCAGTGAGCTCTTATGACACAGAGGCCACCATAGAGAATTCACATTCTGTATTATGAATGCACTTCTATATTATATTTGGAAATACACTGGCATTGCACTAGATATTATGAATCACACTGAGATGTAGCCTGCTTAATATTTGTTAAAAACCTGCTTTGACTGTTATTATTTCCTGTATTAAATAAGCTGGCACTAAGTCTAAAGGGTTCAAAAACTTCTGGACAGACAGGAAGAATGGGTTAGCTGGTACACTGATGGAAAAAGCTGTGGAAAACATCTTACAATTCATTCTTGTCCTTCAATAAAAAGTAGATACTGTAGATACTATACTTATTCTTTCATTAAAAAAACATACATTGATTCTCTGTAGTCAAACTGCAGGTAGCAGAGAGAGTTGCTGGAGCTAATCTTTATTGGACATTCAACTTCTACCGATACCTTGTATCCCTATGGTAAAAAAGTGTGTAAAAGTTCTTTGTTCATCTTATCCATTAAGATCACACACGTCTTGGAGAGAAGCATAATATGGCTAATCCTCATTATAATTTATTGCATAGTGTAATATAATTTCTGCACTTGTCACTTCACTCTGGTCAAATGAATTAAACCTTAATTGTTTGAATGATTAAATATTTTAGCAGGCGGTGATGTCATTATCTGCTGAAATTCTGTAGTCTTGCATGGGGAGGGTTCAGAGGTGAACCTGCTTAGTTTTCCTATACCAAAGCAAGCTGAAATCCGCTGATGTTTAACAAAGTTGAATTCCCAGAAATGAATGGTCAATCACAGCTTGAGGTAGCATGATCCTTAATTGAATGAATAATTGTGGGGAATCAGTTTCAATAAAGTCATGTGAGTCATGTGAAAGGAAAAGAAACTTATCACGTGGGTATCAAAAAGTACTGGGGTGTTGCCCCAAGAGGATTCTCTGAGGAAACACAGCTTTTGTCACGTAGTGAAATAAAAGTTCACAGCCCAGAATTTTCTCTCAGCTCTGAGTTTGGTTGATTCTTTGCTGCTTTTGAAAAACCACAACACCTGCCATGGCACAGTGGCCATTTATAGCTGAATGTCCTTAATTATCACTCCACCCACCCAGTCACTGCCTCATTTATTTATTCATTTACAGAGCCTTGCCTTTTCCTCTTCAGTGTCCATAATCACCAGGTCAGCTCTCTGTCCAATGCAGTCATTGTGACTGTCTGTCCAACCCTTCTACTCACTAGGGAGGTGGCAACACTTGGAATAGAATGGCTCCCAGTGTCCCAGGATTAGTTAACACTCTCTAACACATGCCACAGGGAGACTGCTGTTCAGTATTCATTTATCTCCCCTTTACTGAGCACTATTAAACCTTTAGTTTCCAAAGTGAGCACTGCTACTCCATGTTTCTGTGGAACTTTTACAAAATGACACAATGGAAACAGAAAATCACAGAAACTGCGGCCTGTTTTTCCTGTCCAGAGAGAGCGAGTGTAAACCCTGTCTCCAGAACTTGAGGCAGGTCCACACTTCAGTCATTTGGATATGTAGATTCCCTGACATGCCTGTTAGAGCCTGTGAGTATTTTCATCAGCTCGAAACATTGTTAATAAGAAACACTTTTCTTTAGGCAGTGCTATCATCCATGGTTGCTTTAGAGGCCTAAATAAAGAGGTGTCATGAAGATGTCCAAAACTTGCTAACAAGTAAGGCTTTAAGCAGAAGCTGTGAGCTACAGCTCTAACCTGCAAGTGACATGAGTCTGTGTGTTTCCTGTATTTAATTTTACATAACATATACTGTACAACATAACAGCGGTGAGAACAGGCCACTCAATCCAACATGGCTTCCCATTTTCCTACCCCTACACTACAATACCCCTGCGCTGTTTCAAGCCTGATCTTGGAAAAATCACAGGGTTTCTGCCTCGAAGAACTAAAATACTACCAAATATTTATGCTAATTTTACTCTTGGGTAACTTCTATTTATGGCCCCCATTTCTGCAAACAGACTTTAATCTAAAGAATCCTGAGTGGTTAACTTTCTTTTGTCTCTTTTACATATTTAAAGGCCTCAATCAGATTGCCCCAAAGTCTTCTTTTTAAAGCAAAAATTCCTGTGTTAATTCAACTCCAGTAGAGTTCATATGAGTCCATCCCAGCCACTAGAGTTGAATATAATGAGAAGGCTGAAGAGATTGAGAGTCTTCTGTCTATCTTTGTAACTTGTAAAATTAACATGTACTTCCTCTTTGAACCTTTAATAGTAGTATGGTCCCCAGAGCTGCCCACAATAATCCTAGTGTGGTCAGTCAAACATAGTGTACAAGATAAACATGTTGCATGACCTCCTTTCATTCATACTCTGTCCTTAGTCCTAGCATCCTATTGGCCTTTATACTGCCAGAGCACAGCACTTAGCCAGTGGCAACAATTTCTCCCTGGTCTTATTCAAGTAGAACACTTTCCAAATTGCAAGATTTCTATTCATTTATCAATTCTATCTAAATCATAAACATGCACCATATCTTTTCTTTAACTTTCACTCCAACCTCTGGCCCTGAAATTATTCCATCACCCAATCTATTGATGTATTTCAGGTGCATTACTTGAAATGCTCATGAATGACCACCACACACTGGTTTGTTTGTTTTTTGTGTGTGTGTGTGTGTGTGTGTGTCTGTCTGTCTCAAAATTAAATGTTTTATTGTGATCTATATGTTCCTATCCCTCAAGAAATGAAATTACACATCCCCAATGTAGAAAAAGATGAATAGTGGCCCAGCACCAGTCCCTGTGGGACTCCACTTCCAAAAATGCAGAGCCCAGATGAGATCCCTTAGACTCCAACTCTTTGTGTTCTATCCCATTAGCAGTTCCAAATACACTCCAAAATACAGCTAATAATTTCTACCATCCCTTTTTTAATAATTAGTATCACACGTGGGACCTTATCAAATGCTTTCTGAAAATACAAATATTTGATATCATTAGCCCTGCGCTGGTCATAAGTCTTAAAGTCAGCTTTATATCCATCTCTTACAGAAACCATGCTGCTTTTTCTTCAGGATGGTTCCATTTTCGAGAAATAATTCTGACTTGTCTTTAATGATACATTCTAGGCTCAGTACGGTCTCCTTTTGAATATATTGGCATTATATCACTTTGCCTCTAATCATCTGGTATTTCTCCCATTTCTAAAGACTGCCATAAAAAGAGCTGTCTGTGGTTCAGCGATGATCTCACCTTCGTCTCTCTGGTATCTGCTAAATTCGTCTTTCAGTCATGCACTTTATCTTGCACTTCCTCATCCCTGATTTCCATATCTGCCAATAAAAAATTCCGGGCACTGGAAATGCTTTCTGACTTATTATAAATCTGCTCTCTGGTCAAACTCTAGACAAAGTAACCATTCAGCGATATCCTTATGGAATACAATGATTTGCAAATATTTTTCCACCTATATTCAATTGAGTACACTACAAAGACAAAATATTTAATGTTCAAAATTATAAGGTTTATTGTTTTTCAATTTGATGCCTGCAACACATTCCAAAAAAGCTGGGACAGGGGCATGTTTACCACTGTATTACATCACCTTTCCCTCTAACAACACTCAGTAAGAGTTTGGGAACTGAGGACACGAATTGTAGAAGCTTTGTAGGTGGAATTCTGTCTCATTCTTGCTTGATGTACGAATTCAGTTGCTCAACAGTCCAGGGTCTCCTTTTTTGTATTATGCGCTTCATAATGCGCTACACATTTTCAATGGTAGACAGGTCTGGACTGCAGGCGGGCCAGTTTATTACCCGCCCTCTTTTACTACGTGTGGGAACGCGTGCAAAATGTGGCTTAGCATATTCTTGCCGAAATAGGTAGGGACATCCCTGAAAAAGACATCGCTTGGATGGCAGCATATGATAGCACAAATTTACAATCGAGCTCTAAAGATCCACAGTAACCTCTCTAAGTGGACACACCCCTGTACTGCACTAGTCGTACCATTGTACCATCGTTTACAGTCGTACCATCACATTTCTATTTTCAAATTCAAAACAGAACTTCACAAACACTTAGCTCTCTCTTACCGACACATAGCCAGCCCCAACTGCATGTCACAACATTTGTTTCTATGGCTCTTCTCCCAGTGCCTGCACACAACAATGGCTATGGGCAGAGGTCCTTCATGCGTACATACACTAAAGTCTGGAATGACATCCCTCAACACATTAGAGCAGAACAATCGGGTCAAGAAGGCATACACACGGATGCACCTTAATTCCTACACCTGCCGACACTGATGGTCTATAGGCCACTGTCTGTGCGCTGTTTGTTGCTCACACAATTGTCTGATGATATGTGATGTGTTCTGTTCCTGTTATGTGTTATATGTCCTGCAGAACAGGAACCTGCTGGAAACCATTGTTCTGCTGAGTCAGGCCTGTTTCAATTGTAACTTTGTTACTTTTAATACTTTCCTGTATAATAAAAAGAAAAGTGATGAACCTTGCCCCATATTTGCTTGTGAACGACTGAGCCTTTCAGGGATGCTCTTTTTATACCTAATCATGACACTCACCTGTTTCCAATTAACCTTTTCACCTGTGGACCTGTGTTCCGAACAGGTGTTTTTTTGAGCATTCCTCAACTTCCACAGTCTTTTGATACCACTGTGTCAGCTTTTTTGGAGCATGTTGCAGACATCAAATAGAAAATGAGTGAATATTTCCAAAAAAAAAAAAAAAAGTTTATCATTTTGACCATTAAATATCTTGTCTTTGTAGTGCACTCAATTAAATATCGGTGGAGAGGATTAGCAAATCATTGTATTCTGTTTTTATTCACGTTTTACACAACGTCCCAACTTCCATGGAATTGGGGATTGTATATATGTGCATGCAGTGGTTAACTTCTTATTAACAAAGAACAGGCATGATATCATGACTATAACCTTATACTTATAAAAATGTTAACTTAATGCTGATGAGGCCGTAAAAATGAAAATTATATTCTTCTGCTTGTTTGTTAAAGACATATTTCAAAATGTACAATGCTGCCCAAAGTTTATGTGGGCTGGTAGTTTAATCTGCTAAATTGGTTGCATTTATTCCTTGTAAAGGGGGTGTAACCAGTTGTAAGTTTTGGGGGCAATTTTTTTTTTTACATGGGTGATTTAAATGTTGAATAACCTTTTTAATGTAATAAATAATATGATCATTTCAATACTGTATTTTCCCCTTGTCTTATGTAATATTTTCTGTAAAGATGTGAATCTTCTTAGTGTGGCAATAGAGGGTACAAATACTTTGCAACTTTGTGATGAGTTCACTTAGTAAGAAATCTACAAGCAGAGAAAGGCTCAAAAATTAACTTCCTGTCAAGACCTAAGTGGAAATGTCATGTTTGTCAAATTTATCATTTTGAATTATATGCTTTCTCAACATTTTTGTCAGGCATTATGCTTATCCCCCTAACATGCAGATAACCGGCTCTGATAAACCACTCCCACCCCTCAGTCCTCAAACCCAATTCTGCATCTGCGTACTGTACCCACAAATCTTCCAACACCGATCAAAGGTACTGATGCATTTCCTCTTTCAAATTCCAAATTTATACTGACGAACATCCTCCCATCACAAAAAAATAGATGGAGAGATGAAAAATAGCTGTAATTATACTTTCCGCTGGTCAGAGTATATAGCAATAGTATTGGTGACTAAATGAGCTGATCAATTGTGCTCTATCCCTGGTTTTTTGCTTTAAAATTGAAATGTTCATTAAATAAAAGCGATTCAAAGACTGGCTTGAAATGAATGTAATGAAATGTGCAAAAACTACTGATGGAAGTGGTTTTATTGTCATCCAGTGAAGGAGTGGTCGGGGATGTGTGTGTGTGTGTGTGTGTGTGTGTGAGAGAGAGAGAGAGAGAGAGAGAGAATAAAAGCCAAATAGTCAAATATCCAAATAGCTGTACTTCCCTCTTCTGTGGCTGGTTCTGTCACAGGTCTCCTTCTTTCTCTCTTTTGCTTTGGTTCAGATTTAAGCCTCATTTGCTCCAATGGGTGAGACTGTACTTTACTCCACTGTGAAGTTCAAGAAGCACTTGAGACGCGACACAGCAGGTGAGTTTGTTTCCTGAATGTGAATTACATTCTAATTATGTTGCTGATGTTGGATGTTTTTGTTTTGTTGTTTCAAGCTTGTAATTTCTTTCTGTTCAAGTACTTTCATTTTCCCATAATCATGACTCATGTCTTCTTGTGGAAGTTATTTTGGTAGTGATGATACAATTCTATCGAATTTATTTTGTCTTTACTCATTGCTTTGCTTGGCTAAAGATTTTAGTTTACACAACCACCAACAGTTGGTTCCTGGCAGGTTTGGGTAAATGTTTCCTCCAGTAATATTTCTTCTGAATTCTACATGCTTCATGATATGTCACAATATAACAATAACCATGAGCCAAAACTACTTTTCTTGCATGCAGTTGATTCTCTGTACTTGATGTTATCAGACCAACAATGGTTAGGTAGTTGGGTAGAATGGGGTAAGATAAGCCGGTGGGTAAGTTGGCCCATCCCCTTTATCTAAGCAAGTGTGCGCATTTGTTGTTATGTGAACATTAGGGTTAAGTTAACTTTTTCAGCCACCAGCCATTGTGGCTGGTAAAATTCAAAATTCACTAATCACACAGTTTTTTTACCAGCTCATTTTTATTATTTTTTGCCAAAAAATTAAGGTGAAAGACAGGAAATGCACTACCATGATCTTGAACTTGTTTAGAATACACATTAAGTGCGGTCAAATTATTAACCAAATTAATCTCAAATATTTGTTCATCTACGTATTGATTTCCAGACAAATAATACAATGTGACTATATCACTGTATCAAGATCCTTGAGGGCTTCCAGGGGGGTCCTCAACAAAATAAGGACTGCTAAAGAATTTCACTTTATAATTTAAATCAAAAGAAATTGTTATGGTACAAAAATGTAGACTGAGTTATTTTAGAATTATGTCAGCGTTCAAATATATTGATCAATTGAAATACTCTTCCCCGATCATAAGTTACTAAACTGCATAATATTATGTTGTATTATTAGCCAATGTTACAATCATTATATGGTAATTTATTAGTTATCTATAGCTCACACGCCAGCGAGCTAGCAAGTGATTTTACGTTAACCCCTTTGTGCAGATGTGTCCGTCGGTGAACATGGAGCTGCAAATTTATGCGTGCAGTTACAATATTCTATCACTAGATGGCACACCCGGATAAGTTATTGAATATTCACATGCAAGCCAAGCTCAAACACTATTTAGAATATGGAAGAGTTCACTTCAATCCCCTTTTTTAGGAATTGCCTGAATTAAACTCCTCAGCTAAGCCTGATGTGCAAACTGCTCAGTATACTTGCCCTTAGTATCTAGCCAGCAGTTCAAAAAAAGCTCTGCCCACCAAATGGAAACTCAGGATAAAAAAAGATTTACTACTATTTGACAGCAAGCACGTGATATCCCATGTGATTCACAGCTGGAGGTAGACAGTTATTAAGAGAGAGCTTTACGTATGCTTCTTCTATCCATCACTATGTGTGATTGGTGGATTCCTGTGCCAGTCTATTCTGATGTGAAACCAATGGGCTCTCTCAAATTACTAGGGACCCTCTCTTTCTCTTGGACTGCCGTCTGCAGTCTGAGGTCACGTCAACGCTGCTCATATCCGCCTTAATCCCTGAACCGTCTATCTCCCCTTATTCATAGTGGTTCAACGGGCTCGCCGGTCCCCTTCTTCTTGTCGAGCTGTTGCTTACATTCGTTTTCATCAAACTGAGTAGTAGCTTGCAGCAAGCGTCTGTGGTACAGTGGGATGTGTACATACACATACATACAGTGTATATTCAAATGTAGAGGCTAGTTAACCTATTTTTTATTTGACCAAAACATTCTTTAGCTTGACAAAGGCAAGATATTTATTCGGGTGGCTACACACGTTCCTACAGCCAAGTAAAAAAAAAAAAAAAGCGTGACAAGACGGCGAGTTGCAATTTTTAGGAAGTGATTAGCTAGCAAACTGTATATCAAAATGCTTTCGATTCAGCAAATAGTCTGGCGAGCAGTTTCATTGTTTTGCACTAGGGTAAAAACCCAGGCGTCACCCGCTCCAGAATGATATCACATTAGCTGAGGGCAACAATCATTAGCACGGAAGTACAGTCCTCAAGCTTCACCTCGCAGGGTTGAAATCACCAATGCACGAAACAAAATAAAGATCTCAGTCCAATACTTCACAACTGCTGCAGCTGACAAGCCAAATATTTGCCACAAGAATATAGTTGACTAAAGATGAGGTTTTGACAAAAGCCAGGATTACGATTATGCACCTTTCAATATTCACTAATGCTACTGATAAGCCCCTCCACTGGTCAATGTCAACTTGTTCAAAAGTGCTAACGTTAGCCTGTATAACTGCTAAATGTGCGGGTTTCAGTATGCATCCCGCGTGTGACCGTAGATGGCTACTAATTACAAGGCAAACGCTAGTTACTTCCCTGGAAAACTAAACTGACCACTGGCTGACAATACTGCTTTTTGTTCAAAAAAGGATACTTGTTGGATGGATCTGTGAATTAATATATCAGGGGACTGTATAATATATAACCTAGTGGGATCGGGATGATCATCCCGTTCATCTGTCGGGCGCTTTTTTTGAAATGATATGAGCATACGTATATCCTCTTGGGTGGATACGTCACTCTTAGGGCGACTAGTCACTCCAAGCGCCTACTCGCTGGCATCAAGTGTAGACTGTAAGGTGCTGGGCAAGGGCAATCTTTCCTAATCACCTGGTAAATAAGGCACTCTGTTTCCATACAAATGTTTTATGTTTTTTGAGTTATTGGTACAACCAACAACGTAACAAGTGGAGCCTGAACGCATTCAGCATGTTGATCTCTCTTCAGTACTGCGAGCAATGACCGGAAGTAAGAGACCGTCAGGGTTCTCATGGCAGCGCACATCGATAGAACAGATATTAGATGGTTTAAATGAAATAAGATCATTTGAAACGTCTTCATGCATTTGCATTGCTTCCAATGATCTTATTTCATTTAAACAGTTTAAACGATCATAAAACACATGCATTGCTATCAACCCCTGAGCAAAGAAAAGCGTGAGATGACGGAGTCATAACGCAGGTGAAACTGATAAACCTCCATGCACAACTTCAATTCAATTCAATTCTGCGCGAGAATCTCTTACACATGCGTTGATTGAATAATTGCTGAGATCAGCAGAGGAACGTAAATATACCACTAAAACTCTCGTAAAATGCATGAGAGTTGACAGGTGTGTGTTATTAATGAAAATTGACCACAACTATTAATGTTGAGAGTCTTCTGAGCTTTTGTAATGGTAATTTAAATGAATGATTGAAAACAGGTCATGACCAATCATTATTTTCAAGGGATGGGTTTGAACCTCTCCTATCGCCAGTTCAACAGCTGCCACTGATATATATATATATATATATATATGTGTGTATATACTAGCACTCTGCCCGTGGGGATCCACGGGTTCTATTTTATGTAACTTCGTGCAGCATAATGATGTCATCACACGCACCTCAATGATGTCATCATGTTGCTATGGTGCTGCTATGGCATTTCCATAAACATGAAGGTGGCTGTCACTCGACTGATGTTTTTATTGTAACTAAAACTAAGTAACCATCAAGGGGAATACATTCCTCACTCAGTGGAACACGAAGTCGCCTGCATGACGGAGCATAATAGCGTTGCTCATGTTATGCTGCAGATTACGCGCTACTTTCTCTTGTGGCCAGGCATCTTTTTTTTTGGGATTCGTGACTCCTGCGGATGAATTGGCTTGGGTTCAGAAGGGGGAATCCCCAGGAGAGGACAAAGGGGGAAACTCCCTGCATGTCTGTATTATAATAGCATCGCTCATGTTATGCTGCAGATACGCGCCCGGCGGATTCTAGCACTGATTGGCCAGACACAGTCGCCTGCAAGACGGAGCCAAACAGCGTCACTCCCCGCTATGCTGCAGTTATGTGCCCGGTGGAATCTAGCACTGATATCGCCTGGTGGTGTCTAGCACTGATTGGCCGGACTCAGTCGCCTGTAAGACGGAGCCAAATAACAGCGTCACATTATGCTGCAGATATGCGCCCGGTGGAATCTAGCACTGTGTGGCCGGACACACACATGCCCGCGCACACACACTGCCACTCGGCTAGTATAATATATATATATATATATATATATATATATATACTGTATATATATATATATATATATATATAGATAAAATTTCAAGATGTTATGCATGTTGTATTTTTCGCCGATTTATAGGTTTTTTTTTTTGCCCCCCCAAAGAGGACAAATGCCCACCCAAGCTTGGCATCCTGGCAATGCCTCTGTATTCTCCTAATGTTGGGCATGGTTGCGCAGCTGAAAATGATGTGATTTTAAAGAAAAAAGAAATCCAAAACCAACCTAACGTGTTCAGTAGCATGTACTGGATTTCAATAAGATACGGACATTGTCAATAAGAATTATTCCGAATGAAACAGGACTGGAGGGTTCCTTCGACCCGATACATCTGTTTTTGGAGGAAAGATTCAATGAAGAAAGGTTGTACTGCTACTCCGTTTGCATTTTGCACGATGTGGCTTTTTGTTTTAGAATCTACATCGTGTTCAACTAAATCAAATTCCGAGGTTTTGGTTTCTTCAAAATGCAAGCAGCTTGCACTTCGATAGACCCTCTGGTACGTTCATTATTCTGATAATGGAACGTCTATTCTGTTAAAATAAGGTATAGTTCAGATATTACTGAGTTAGTGAGTTATACTTGTTCCTTATACCGGTGTTCCCCAACCCTCTCCTAGAGGCCTACCTGTCCTGCATGCTTTAGATTTCTCCCTGCTTCAACACAGGTGATTCAAATGATCAGCTCGTTAATCACCCCCTAAAGCTGATTGATGACAGCCTGATCATTTGAATCACCTGTGCTGGAGCAGGGAGAGATCTAAAACATGCAGGACAGGTGGGCCTCCAGGAGAGGGTTGGGGAACACTGCCTTATACTATACAGCTCACATCAAAACGGAAAAAATCGCAAAAACTCTCCCTGTCTTCCAGTCTTTGTATCGCTACCGCCAGACTAACTTTTTGTTTTGCAAGATTAATGCTGTCAGCCTTTTAACTGCCGACAGTGATTGTGAGGTAGAGCCAGGTAAGAAAATGTAGTTGCTGACCACGTGTGGTTTCCTGAACTGACCGACTCCACATGACCACACATCTTTACCGGTGGGAGGTATTCTTTCATCCAACCGCTAGTAACAACTATAGGCATTCAGCCTTTCCTCTTGCACTTGAGCGGCGCTCAAACTTAAGCTAGCCACTGTTTAGTAAGGATCATTTGATGCAGGATATTTTAACACAACGGATTAATCAAGAGAATTTAACAGAAAATTTATTTTAGTATATACAAAACACAAAACCAGTGAAGTTGGCGCGCTGTGTAAATCGTAAATAAAAACAGAATACAATGATTTGCAAATCCTTTTCAACCTATATTTAATTGAATACACTGCAAAGACAAGTTACTTAATGTTAGAACAGGTAAACTTTGTAATTTTTTGCAAATATTAGCTCATTTGGAATTTCATGCCTGCAACATGTTTCAAAAAAGCTGGCACAAGTGGCAATAAAGACTGAGAGAGTTGAGGAATGCTCATCAAACACTTATTTGGAACATCCCACAGGTGAACGGGCTAATTGGGAACAGGTGGGTGCCATGATTGGGTATAAAAGCAGCTTCCTTGAAATGGTCAGTCATTGACAAGCATGGATGGGGCGAAGGTCACCACTTAGTGAACAAATGCGTGAGCTGATTGTCGAACAGTTTAAAAATATAATTCCTCAATGAGCTATTGCAAGAAATTTAGGGATTTCATCATCTACGGTCCGTAATATCGTCAAAAGGTTCAGAGAATCTGGAGAAATCACTGCACGTTAGCGACAAGGCTGAAAACCAACATTGAATGCCAGTGACCTTTGATCCCTCAGGCGGTACTGCATCAAATCTGACATCAGTGTGTAAAGGACATCACCACATGAGCTCAGGAACACTTCAAAAAACCACTGTCAGTAACTACAGTTCGTCGCTACATCTGCAAGTGCAAGTTAAAACTCTACAATGCAAAGCGAAAGCCATTAATCAACAGCACCCAGAAACGCCGCCGGCTTCGCTGGGCCCAAGCTCATCTAAGATGGACTGATGCAAAGTGGAAAAGTGTTCTGTGGTCTGACGAGTCCACATTTAAAATTGTTTTTAGAAACTGTGGATGCTGTGTCTTCCGGACCAAAGAGGAAAGAACCATCCGGACTGTTATAGGCGCAAAGTTCAAAAGCCAGCATCTGTGATGGTATGGGGGTGTATTAGTGCCCAAGGCATGGGCAACTTACACATATGTGAAGGCACCATTAATGCTGAAAGGTACATGCAGGTTTTGAAGCAACATATGTTACCATCCAAGCAAAGTCTTTTTCACGGATGCCCCTGCTTATTTCAGCAAGACAATGCCAAGCCACATTCTGCATGTGTTACAACAGCATGGCTCCGTAGTAAAAGAGTACGGGTACTAGACTGGCCTGCCTGTAGTCCAGACCTGTCTCCCATTGAAAATGTGTGGCACATTATGAAGCGTAAAATATGACACAAAGACCCCGGACTGTTGAACAACTTAAGCTGTACATCAAGCAAGAATGGGAAAGAGTTCCACCTGAAAAGCTTCAAAAATTGGTCTCCTCAGTTCCCAAACGTTTACTGAGTGTCGTTAAAAGGAAAGGCGATGTAACACAGTGGTAAAAAGGCCTCTGTGCCAACTTTTTTGCAATGTGTTGCTGCCTTAAAATTCTAAGTTAATGATTATTTGCAAAAAAAAAAAAGTTTCTCAGTTTGAACATTAAAGATCTTGTCTTTGCAGTGTATTCAATTGAATATAAGTTGAAAAGGATTTGCAAATCATTGTATTCTGTTTTTATCTACGATTTACATAACGTGCCTACTTCACTGGTTTTGGGTTTTGTATTTCAGGTACATCAGTGTGAGGGAGTGAGGTGAGCTGAGAACAGGCATCGCTGAAATTCCAGCTGAGACAGCAGATGTGTTTGTGTTGCTTTCTGTACCGACACTATTCTATCTCACAAAAACTTAAGTTGCAACATTCCTAATAAATTCAGACGCACTTATCCAAGAAAAGTGAAAATGGGTGTGGACACCACAGCGCTCTACATAATAAAATATTTTTATTCTGTCTCATACAGAAAGTCTTAGTCAAAATATTGCCTTTCATAATGTTCATTTATCTGCCAAGCTGAAGCAAATGAACCCCAATAACCTATGTCAAAACTTCAAGTGTCAAAACTTGCATTTAGTGCGGACCTGCAAAAAATATAACCTCAACTTTAAGTTTAAAATGAAATGAGATTCCAAAACTCTTGAGAATTAACCATGGTAGAAAGTTCATATCTTTTTTTTCTATTTTTGATTTGGTTTGTGAGGCGTGCGTGTGTTTTCGACTTTTCTCTGTGTCTTTCGTCCCTGGACAAGACCGAATTCCTTTTCAATCGGATTCTTTACCCAGCTGGTTGATTGAACTGGGGCGGCGCTTCCTAGCTAAGCACTATAGCTGAAGATATCTCTAGTCAGGATTTGTGTGACTTTATATCCTCCGGTTATTATTGGAGTTCCTTCTTCTTTAGGAATTTTCCCTGTTCTACTTTTTTCTCTCTTGCGTTGCTTTTGTTTTTTTCAGACTATTTTACATCCTTTGGAAGTGCAAGTTTTTTCTGGTGGTCTTTATAATTCTCTGTGTTTGTATTGCGTCCGTGCTGCTTGTTCTCTCTCTGGCTGCTGCGCTTGGCCTCTCAATTTTACCAGACATTATAGAACACTCTAGCAAGCATGGAGTCGTCAGTGGCGGCTGCATTAGTGAAAGTTCTGGCAAGTCAACAAGCAGTTCTCTCTGGGTATGGTAAGGGTCTTTCTAGCCTGAACAATCAGCTGGCAGAGATGGTGGAGAGAGTCCGCCTTCAGTAGAATGCAATGCAGAAACAGTAAAACGTTCTTTTAAGTCTAACTGAGAGTATTAGAGCCTTTTCCACTCAGATCACACAAAATGTTGCACAAGTACAATCCGTACACCTTCCCTGAGAGCCAAAACTCCAGTTACCCCCAAGATATGGAGGCGAGGCAGGAAGATGTGAAGATTTCATTGCCCAATGTGAAATATTTTTTAAAGCGCAGCCTTCATGGTTCGTGAATGAAGAGTCTCAGGTTTCATTTATTTTATCCCTGTTGACCGATACAGCACTCACTTGGGTCTGGCCACTTATTTGATCTAATTCACCGGTCGTGAATAGAATGGAGACTCTCGCTAGAGAAATTGTATCGGAGTTTGATCAGGATGTTTGTGGTCAGGACCCGGCTATGCATTTAATGCATCTGAGGCAGGGCTCTGAAAGTGTCGCAGAGTTTTCAATCTCATTTAGCTCCTTGGCGACAGAGACAGGCTGGCCAGAAGCAGCTCTTATGACAGTTTTTGTCACGCTTTGGCTGAGGAGGTTATGGATGCTCTGGCTACATTGGAGCCTTGTGTTTCTCAGGACTCGTTGTTTCGTACTGCTGTGTGAATTGATAATCGCATCCGTGAACGTAACAGAGAGAAACGTACTGCATTGGTTCTTGCTGACAATGGGGTTAATGTTCCTCGCAGCGTGCATACAGCTCCAATTCCACCCACTGAAATTTCCACTCCTGGTGAGCCAATGCAGGTTGATGGCTCTCATGAGAACCAGGCTCGTAAGACGGTTCGCAGTTTAATCTGCTAAAATTGTAACAAACCGGGTCATATCCATCCACGCCGCCCTGTGCTTCAGAGAAATGGGAAGTCCCTCTAGCGATATGGGGGGCTCTAGAGGGACACACCTAATTTCCCTTCCAAACTTTAATTCCTGTAGAATTGACCGTGGGGAGACAGAGAATATTTATTGAGGCTTTTTTGGACTCTGGTGCCATGGACTGTTTAATGGATGGAGAGTGGCTAGGCGACATTCCATTCCCATCCGCCCTCTTTTACATTTATGCACTGTAAGATCTTTGGTCGCCCGCTGGGAACTGGATTCATAACTAAGGTCTCGGAATCATTGACTATGTTTGTCCCTTTTGGTGATGATTCCGAGGAGGTCCAGTTTTGTATGATCAATTCCCCTGTTTTCCCTGTCGTTTTAGGACACTCTTGGCTACGGGAACATAGGCCTCACAACCTTTGGGGGAGTCAGAATAACCCGGTCATCCAGTGGGACACTGACTGTAGGTCCCCCTGTAGGGAGAGTTTCATCCCGGCCATCAACCTATGGGGGATGCTGACGCCTGGAGTGATTCTCAGGAGTTTGTCTCACACTAACCTCCTAATCTAGAGAAAGGGGTGGAGGAGGGGTTGGAGTGGGATCCTCTACTTGACTAGTGGCAGCCAGAGGAGGATTACTATTTGGAGGATTTCTCTGACTTGGAATCAGACATAGAGATGGCAGGTTCCGAACAGGGTGAGAATTTGTGGGCTGCTCTGAACTTTAGTCTGCCTCCTAATGTTCCTAACGATTATGCTGATCTTGTGGACGTTTTTAGCAAGCAACAGTCCTCAACTCATCACATGTATGATTGCGAGATCAATCTATACCCAGGTATCACTCCCCACATGGGTTCAGTATACTCGCTGTCAGGGCCTGAGCGAAGGGCCATGCAAAAATATATTCAGGAGGCTCTGGCTAATGGATTTATTTGGCTGTAGATGGCAAGGAAAGGCAGAGAGGACTACATGCACATGGCACATAGTCAGGATTCTAGCAATCAAACCCTTGTGGTTATAAGGGCCCCAGCACCTGGCAGAGACCCTCCAGGGTCATGGGAACAGACTCAACTAGGGTCTCTTTGGCACCAACTTAGTTTGCCACAGCTGAAGCGGCCACCTGCCTCGGGGTGAGAGAACAATCTCTGGGGTAATGGTTGGCTCAAATGTCTTGCGAACCACCAAAAACTGCTTACCACAAACTTTAAGCCTGTGTTGCCCATGCTGGACAATGCCACAGTGCCATCCAATGGACTTTGACAGGACTGTACCCTTAAAATTAAAATGCATTGCCTTCTATGTAAAAATTTCTAAAGACTTTTCATTTTCTGAGTTAAAACACTCATTTCGCTCACGACCTCACAAAAATAATGTGTATTTCTGTTATACTGTATGATAAGAGCGGAGAAATAGCATTAATGTGGATTATTCCTGTAATTCTGTATTGTATCGGACATTTCATGACCGACTCTAAAGCAAGCAGGTCGTGTTTGGTGTCATTTTAACACCCTAAATTTCTGGAATTGCATAGGGCATATTTCGAAGGAATTAAAATTGTGCCATACCCTCATTCAATAACTTTGGAAAGAAATATACTTCAGTTTCCTTGTGGTCATGTCTCCTCCCAAAGCCCCTTCGGAGACGGGGAGCCTTCCTGGTTCGAATTACCCAAACGACCTATGACCCCGCCATAGGACACAGTCTGGAGTTTGGGCATAAAAGAAGGGGGAACAGAGAAGTTGGGGAAGCTTATATTCATCCTTACCTCATATACTTTGTGTATATTTGTAGTTTTGTGCTGCGCCAGGTATAAAAAGACTTCTTTTTTTCTTTTCTGTAACAATGTAATTGGTTCTCGTGATTTAAGCTTGTGCCTGCCTGGCGAAATAAATTGATATTTGCATTTTTTGTGTGTTTCTGACTTTAAACGAACATATATTTGCAGTTCGGGCTCCTGGCTCCTAATTGAGTAACGTAGGACTGTAATCGCGATGCCTGATCAACACGCTTGGTGTGCGTTATAAGGTGGATTTTCCAAGCTGCGTATGGTGTTATTAAAATTGACTTTGAGTAGATTCTGTTTATATCTTTGGGCAGAAATCTTAAAAGCCCCTGAAGGATGAGAATACCGTCTTGCCTTGTAGTTGCTCGCTTTGGGCCCCTGTAATCCCTAGTCATAGCAATTTTCTATGTCAAATTAATGTGCTTAATAGGGCTGCTAGCCTCTGAGTTCTCCCACCGAATTGGGTTGTACAGATGTTTTTGGTCCGGCAGAGTAAGGTGTAGACTAGTTACGAGTTCGATGCACAATGGAGCTCCAAATTAAGTAATAAATTGACTAATTAGAATCAGATCATATTTATGCAAATGCACAGTAACTGCGATTGATAAAAACTAAATGTTGTGTTCTTAATTTAATATGGAGTCAGATTTATTGCAACCGCTAAGATATTAGGGCTGCAGAATCCGCTAGGCACGTTTCAGGCCATTTAAAAGCAGAACGTGAAAGACGTCATCACGTTTGGCCTAGGGCAGGGGTCTAGTTCTGACGCAGTAGCCAGACTCCATTATTATAATGGAGACCACTAGGACTGTCTTTTCCCTGGCTGTTAAGGCAAACACACCGAGACCTTCCGCCTGAGCTAGGACCCTCCTAGGCCTATTTGCATGGTGTTTACAGTTGGTGACCCCGATGTGATCTGGAGTTTTCGTATTGTGTCTCGGGAAGTGCTTTACAGCCGAGTGCTGCCTCTAATCGAGAGCAGACACGATGCTTTTGCTTGGGAGAATGAGCGAACCTCTTCTCGAGTGTCTGCGTTGTATGTGGGAGTCCGGACTCCAACAGCCAACGTGACACACCTTACAGAGAGGACCTGCGCTACACTCCTGATTTCCATACTTTTGGTGGTTAGTAATACAGTTACCTTATCCACAAGTGTATGTTAGGGAAAGATTTACTGTTCCACCAAATATCGACAAAATTTAAGGGATCGAAATATCCCCAATAGGCCTGGGACCGTGGAAACCAGGCATAATCCAGTTTACAAAGCCCCATGGGAGTAGAGACGAAGGGTCAGATTAAGCGGGTCAGATTAAGAGAAATTACTGATAAGCATGTTTTCAGTCTTGTCCACTGCTAATGCGGCAAAGAATTGTGTAGTTTTCAGTTGCACGGCCTTCACTCATGATGGCTTGTGAGAACTTGGCAGAATGCTCTGCTGTCAATCTACTGGGTTTATTGCAGTATTTTTAAGCTATTTATGAAGAGGGAGTAGAAGATACGGGTAAGATTGTGCTTCTTTGTGCAACCGGAAGTTTTCGGCATTTTAAGTGGATGCAAATATTTGTTGCTGTAGCCTGCACATGGGCTGTGCTCTTCTCAGACTGTAGGTTGTTTGTGTTTCATTCCCCTATGCAGTGCAAGTGGGCCCTGTAGCTATGTCATAGCAGAGATTAAACTCACCACTGAAAATGATGAATATTCTGGATTGTGCTTGTAGCTGGAACGGAACGCAGTATGAAAATACACAAGATTGTGGATACTGCATTAGAAGGCTTGTGTAAAAGAAAATTGTGTTGCCTATTATTTCAGGCGGATTAGGTGCAAGGTCTTGCTAAAACTGTGCATGCAATCTTGCCCAAACGCTGGAAGAGGTGGGGCACTGGGGAGGAGCCAGTTAGATTTGGAGAGAGAGAGCTTGGAAAATATTGTAATCAGTGGCGGCCCGTAACAAAAATTACAGAGGAAGCCAGAATGAACAACGAATTTAATTCAGTGTTTACGTGTTATTTTCCTGCAAACAAATTAGCCTACTGTTACAGTACCTTTATTCTACCGACTTCTCATTCATTTTAGTGAAAAAAAGGTTAAAAAAAGAGGACGGCGCGTGTGTGAGAGAGAGTGAAAGCGCGAGGGAGAGCTGTGGATGCGCGCTTCGGGCTGTGCGCGTGCTCATGGCTCTGGCACACAGTAGTATGTGATAAGTTTGAGAAAGCCCATGCAAAGCTGGTAAACATCTCGTAGCTTTATGACAGCAGAAAGCGAAACACATAGCGATCAGACAGCAATTATGACAAGATCTAGATATAACAAAAACATTTTAGCCATTGCTTTCACAGACAGTATAAATGAAGTTCCGTTTTTTGGATAATGCTTCTCTCTGACTCATATTTAATTAATTGGCGACAAAAGCATTTGCAAGACAGCTGTGGACTATTGTACTGAAACACAGGCAAACCCATTCCACCAACATTAGAAGTAACAATGTCATATGCGGCAGCCTCGCAATTGAAACTAACAAATCACAAGGATGCCCAAAATTCATACATTCAAAAACACACTAAACATGAATGCACAACCCGTGCGCAACGTCTGAATTACATAAACTAAATATAAAACACATAGTTACAAAGGTCTATATAAAAACTGATATCAACTGTGCTGCAGCGCTGCCAACTGTAAACCTCACAGCTGGCAGCTGATAGTGCAGCTGATGTCAGCGGACCTAAATGCAGTCTCGGTAAGGATTGAGAGTATGAAAAAAAAAACAGTTTAGCTAAGCCATCATGCTCTGAAATCCACTTGACACGACAAGAATAATAAAGAATAAAACACCACATTTTATGCATCACATAAGAAAAATGTGACAACAACCCGGTCATCAAAAAGGCCACGGCGGGCCATAGGAGACATGGCCAGCAGAAAAGCCGGTTAAGCTCGGCACTTCCTTTTAGCCACTCGTTTCTAGCATAGTTAGCTTCACAAAAAGAGCGAACTTTTCCATCAGCTCTCCGCTTAGTTAAACTGAGATTTGGAGTCGGCCTACCGTCCCGATTGACTTTTAGTTGAACCTAAAAAGGAAGTTTTGTGAAGTCATTTTTACAAGAAACTCAAGGTCCCTGTCATCATCCATTCTCTGACTTACTGGCTATACTTTCTGTGTGGGCTGGCTGGTGCCTGGCGGGACAGTTGAATCAGTGTGTGTATTTTCCGCAACAGTTTGTGATTGCTTGGAAGCCAGATTTGATCTGGCCTCCCTCATATTTTTTTTAATGATGCATCGACCATTAAGCGATGAGCCTTGCTTCAATTTGATTGGCTAATAAGGGTTGTTTTTTTTCTAAGGGAGTTAAAGTGAAGCTGACCTCCGAACTGACAGACAGGGCGGAGGGCATGAGACACGAAGTGTAAGACACAATGAGAGCTTGACAGGAGGGGCGCTGTTTTGCTCCTCACGCTCAGCCAAAGCAGAAGTGCGCTGATGTAGTGTTTTGACAAGGAAATGACAACAATATAAAATACATTGTGGTGAAGCTTATTTATATTTTTTCTTTCTTGCAATAATTTTTGGGGAAGCCAGGTTTCTCTTGGCCTCCGTGAAAAACCGCCACTGATTGTAATAACCAATTCAATAGTTGTATCATTAAGTGTTAGCCGCTGAATATCAGGTTTGTTATCTGTGGCGGTCCATTGGCAGTGAAGGAGGCCTCCAGAAAATTCACCTTTAAATAATGTAGACGACTTTCAGTTTGTTAGTCCGATTTGCCACTGTTGCGCAGATTAATTGGTAGAACCGAAAAGGGTCTAATTTATTTTTGTTGGCATTGTTACGCATTGCATCACCAAATTATAAGACATTTTCTTCTGCCCCTGAATGATGCTATGAAATATTAATGTCTTTATAATTTCTGCGCTCGTGTTGCTCCTGAAAGAACGCACGTTTGCGTGGATTGGTTTGCGGGCTCACTGCGAAATAATCCATGAGAATCCATTCCATTTTCTGAATGTCGTCACAGGTAAAAGGTGTGGTTGGATACGATCCAAAGCTGAGTGACAGTTGCAGAGAGGCTTAAAATAAATGCTGCAGCGTCGGTGAAAGTTTTGGAATTTGGGCATTTTTCTATTGCCACCCTGGACGGGATGTCAATTATATAGCTAAATGCAGGCAATAAGCATTCGCTTTTTCATTATCATTTCTCATTAGAGGTCGTGAATTGGCCTTGGTTATTCGTCCATTATTTGTTTGTTGACCAAGCACACTTAAATGCAAGCAGCTGAGGAACAGTCAACCAGTGGGGGTTTACTGAGGGGCCTCTGAGCAGCTGATGGCCCAGCACTGAGTACAATCATTCTTTAAAAATTAACGGTAAATCCAAATTGTTCAAATTTAGCAGAGAGGCATAAGCTGCGATCTGGCTAAATTTGGTTAAATTAAAGCGCTGTTCTACAGCCCGGGGTCTGTATCTTTGAAGGCAGTGCACAATTGGAGAACTGCAAAAATGAATCTTTGCAGAAAGATACTTATCATCAAGAAGTTTTGTTGCTGAATAGCACTAAGCACTGTGTTGTTTCCTGTTGCTGTTCCGCTGGGTTTTGCCTCACTGGGATGGAACCAGCAGTTTGCATGCTGCCTGAACTAAATTGCAAGTGCACGCTCTGTTCAGGAGGGATTATTCACTAACAAACTTTCTTGAATACTGCCCCCGATAACTGGAGTTAAGGCAATTTAGCAACTCTAATTGCATTATGGTCCATACTTTCTTTCAGAATAAAACATGCTGTTTGAATGCCTGTGAAATCTGATCACTCTTTTGTCTTTTCAGATCCTCACAGCCCCCCCCCTCCTCTGTCTGTGCTGTCTGTCTCCGCCCCCTGCTCACACTCCTCTCTGTCAGTCCTTGTGACTGAGTTCAACATGTAACTTAAGAGCTTGCACCTGCATTCCTATCTGAATGCATGACTTCATTTATGTTTAATGTGTCCGTTTTTAATTCTTCTTAATTATTCTGAACTAGGCAGACATTAACCCTGCATAGTTTATTCTTTTACAGTTATACTTTTGACCCCAGCCTCAAGTCTGGGGTCAGAAGGTGCCTGCATTCCATGTGGAAGATGAGTTGAGATCCTTAATGGGGCCATAAACTTATTCAACACTCCCATGTCAACAGGCCCCCATAACAACACACATCTTAACACAACTACAGTTATAAAGGAGAATGCAAAATCAATTTCACATTTGTTTCTTGATGTTTGTTTGTCTTTGTGTGTGGGTGTTTGTCAGTGTTTTCTGTTGTTCTCTGGGTGAAAATGCAAACTGTGATCAGTTGAAGTAGTTTCATTCATTTCCATTTTATTCATTATCATCCTGTTGTTGCATGCATGCAGTAGGTGTTGCAAAGGAATGAAATAATGCCATGTAATTATTTTCGACCAGCAATGGCTTACTGTGTGGACTGCTTGAAATATCCAATTCCGTATTGTCTAGACTCAGTCGACTGACAGCAATGCCGTTCTATATGTTTGAATTAACTCTCCATCGTGAATGAATACACTCATGTCTACATTGTGTATGGTAAAATCTTTGCAGTATTCATATTGGTACATATGAAAGACTTTGTGTATTTTCTTTGCACCATGATGTGTTCAGTTAATCATCACTAAAGAAACATGTTTACTGTGCTGTCAGTCATTCTGCCTGTTTTATCAGATTTTCTGATTCATGAACCCAATTGTAACTTGTGATAATACCAGTTTGGATTATTCCTCTGGTCAGAACATTTAATTCTCATGTCTCTCCCATTGTGGTGTGTTTGTATTTTCGTCTGTTTTACTGTATGCTCAATGCGGTTAGTCTCTATTTCTTTTTTATCATTTATCATGTTTTTATTTTTATATAAACATTGTCATAACCCAGGTCAACTTCAACTGCATGGCTACTGGCCCGGCTCGATGATTCAATTCCTGGTTTCCAACATCCCACCGATAGCAACAAAATTAATATCAAAACGGCGCGGTCAGAGGCTCAAACGCTTTTCACCATCAGTCAATCATTCTCCAATCATGCCTGTACCATCGAGCGTGTCATTGCCTGCAGAACTTACGCACAACAGAGAACCATTCTCTAAATGAGTAACCACAACTGTGGAATTGTATACCAGTACAAAATGTATAAGGTGTACTAGCCTCTCTGTTTCCTTACCGTTAATTCATCCAAACCAAATTTATTCAAATTCCACTGCTCTACACTCAAGTGGCGTTCGGGGTGAAATTAAAATTATATTTAACAGGGTACATTAGCATGAGGGAAACCATATTTACCACTCATGCGGGTTGTCATGAAACGTCCAGTACATCATATGTGTTTGCACTACTTTACAACTGTTCTCTATGAAAATCAAATGCCACACTGACTAAGCGCAGGTGGAGGTAAACCTGGCCAGACAGCAACCATCCTGGCCAGCTCATCCACCCGCTCTGCTCAGGAAACATGCACTTTACAGGACGGGGTGTTCAAAGGGGGCATCAGCAGTGGTGCTCCTCTCAACTTCACCCTACGCCAGGGCTGGCACTCCCAGTACCTCATCGACTCCCTGCAAGCCTCGACACACGTAATCTTAACCCTCAATAATCGTGGGCACCAGCCAGAAGCTGCCCAGGGAATTTTCTGTGACCCCTTGGGACGGCTAGGGTCTGTCCCAGCATGGTCAAAGGGGAGATTTTGTAAGCGGCAAAGAAAGGCAGAGAGGACTACATGCACCTGGCACATAGTCAGGATTCTAGCAATCAGACCCTTGTTGTTATAAGGGCCCCAGCACCTGGCAGAGACCCTCCAGGGTCATGGGAGCAGACTCAACTAGGGTCTGTTTGGCACCAACTTAGTTTGCCACAGCTGAAGTGGCCACCTGCCAATCTCTGGGGTAATGATTGGCTCAAATGTCTTGCGAACCACCAAAAACTGCTTACCACAAACTTTTGGCCTGTGCTACCCGTGCCGGACAATGCCACAGTGCCATCCAATGGACTTTGAGAGGACTGTACCCTTAAAATTAAAATGCATTGCCTTCTATGTAAAAATTTCTAAAGACTTTTCATTTTCTGAGTTAAAACACTCATTTCGCTCACGATGTCACAAAAATAATGTGTATTTCTGTTATACTGTATGATAAGAGAGGAGTAATAGCATTAATGCGGATTATTCTTGTAATTCTGTATTGTATCGGACATTTCATGACCGACTCTAACGCAAGCAGGTTGTGTTTGGTGTCATTCTAATCCTCTAAATTTCTGGAATCGCATAGGGAATATTTCGAAGGAATTAAAATTGTGCCATATCCTCATTCAATAACTTTGGAAAGAAATATACTTCAGTTTCCTTGTGTTCATGTCACCTCCCAAAGCCCCTCCGGAGAGGGAGAGCCTTCCTGGTTCAAATTATCCAAACGACCTATGACCCCGCCATTCGACGCAATCTGGCATTTGGGCATAAAAGAAGGGGAAACAGAGAAGTTGGGGAAGCTTATATTCATCCTTACTTCATATACTTTGTGTATATGTGTAGTTTTGAGCTGCGCCAGGTATGAATTGACTTCTTTTTATCTTTTCTGTAACAATGTAATTGGTTCTCGTGATTAAAGCTTGTGCCTGCCTGGCGAAATAAATTGGTATTTGCATTTGTTGTGTGTTTCTGACTTTAAACGAACATATATTTCCAGTTCGGACTCCTGGCTCCTAATTTAGTAACGTAGGACAGTAATCGCGATGGATCAACACGCTTGGTGTGCGTTATAAGGTGGATTTTCCATGCTGTGTATGGTGTTATTAAAATTGACTTCGAGTAGATTCTGTTTATATCTTTGGACGGTAATCTTAAACGACTCAAGGCCCCTGAACGATGAGAATACTGTCATGCCCTGTAGTTGCTTGCTTTGGGCCCTGGCAATCCCTAGTCATAGCTATTTTCTGTCAGATTACTTTGCTTAATAGGGCTGCCAGCCTCTGAGTTCTTCCACCGAATTGGATTGTACAGATTTTTTTGGTCGGGCAGAGTAAGGTATAGACCAGTTACAAGTCCGATGCACAACGGAGCTCCAAATGAAGTAATAAATTGACTAATTAGAATCAGATCATATTTATGCAAATGCACGGTAACTGCGATTGATAAAAACTAAATGTTGTGTTCTAAATTTAATATGGAGTCAGATGTATTGCAACCGCTAAGGTAATAGGGCTGCAGCATCCTCTAGGCACGTTTCAGGCCATTTAAAAGCAGAACGTGAAAGACGTCATCACGTTTGGCCAGGGGCAGAGGTCTAGTGCTGACGCTGTAGCCAGACCCCATTATTATAATGGAGACCGCTAGGACTTTCTTTTCCCTGGCTGTTAAGGTAAACACGCTGAGACCTTCCGCCTCAGGTAGGACCCTCCTTGGCCTAGTTTCATGGTGTTCACACCACGTCTCCTGCTGGAGCGGAGTTCTTTTTTGTGGGCAAAAAAGATGGCAGCCTGAGACCCTGTGTTAATTACAGGGGCTTAAATAATATCACCATTAAAAACCAATACCCCCTTCCGTTGATTAACTCCGCGTTTGAATGTCTGCAGGAGGCATCATTTTTCACCAAGCTGGACCTCCTGAATGCTTAAAACTTCATTCGGATCCGGAAGGGGGGCGAGTGGAAAACGGCATTTAATATTGCTTAACTCTGTATTCCAGGCACTCATTAATGATGCCCTCCAAGAGATGTTGGAGAAATTAATCTTTTTCTACCTTGACGATATTCTGATTTTTTCTTATACTCTCTCTAAACAAGTCAGACAAGTGCTCGAGGCCCTCCTTAAAGCCAAGCTTTTTGTCAATGCTGAAAAATGCATTTTTCATGCCAAGACAGTCTTGTTTCTTGGATTCATTGTGTCTGAAGGGTCGGTCCGCATGGATCCTGACAAGGTGGTAGGAATTGGCCAGCCCCTCAAAACGTCAAGGAGGTTCCACGGTTTTCGGGCTTTGCTAATTTTTATAGGGAGTTTATCTGCAATTTTAGCGTGGTAGCTGCCCTCATTATCTCGCTCACTAAGAAGAATACCTCCTCGTTGTTTGGTTGGTCTCCAGCAGCTGAGGCTTCTTTTCAGGAGTTGAAGAAACGATTTAGCTCAGAGCCCCTTCTCATTTTACCCGACCCCTCCCTCCCATTTGTTGTGGAGGTGGATGCATCGGAGGTCGGGGTGGGTGCCATTTTGTCCCAGCGGCCCCTTCAGGACAATAAGTTGCACCCATGTGCCTACTTCTCCCGGTGGTTGTCGGCAGCTGAATGGAATTACAGCATTGGTGAGTTGTAAACTGTCAAGTTGGCATTAGAAGAGTGGCGCCATTGGTTGGAGGGGGCTGAACATCCGTTTGTGGTTTGGACGGATCATGAAAATCTCCAATACACCCTATAGGCTAAGCGAAATCATTCCCAGCAGGCGCGGTGGTCATTGCTTTTCAATCGCTTTAACTTCACGTTAACCTATCGCCTGGGTTCTAAAAACATCAAGCCTGACGCTTTGTCACAGATTTACGACCGCTGTGGTCACAATCCTATTCCTCAGCTGGTTATCCCGGCAGCTCAGATTGTGGCTCCCATTCAGTGGGACATCGAGTCTGTTGTGTGGGATGCCTTGAGATCCGATCCCGGTCCTGGTGGGGAGCTGCCTGGCTGTTTGTTTGTTCCAGTAGCGGTATGGTCCCAAGTTCTCCAGTGGGGGCACTCTTCCCACCTGGTGGGTCGCCCCGGGGTTCATCGGACCAAGCAGTTCTTGGCCTGATATTTTTGGTGGCCCAGTATGATTGAGGACATACGGGCGTTTGTAGCGGCGTGCTGTATCTGCGTAGGAGCAAGGCTTCCCATCCCCCCCCCTCCGGTCTGTTGCAGCCGTTGCCTGTCCCCAAGCACCCGCAGAGTCATATCGCTCTGGATTTTGTTACAGGTTTGCCTATTTCTGAAGGCAACTTGGTCATCTTAGTCGTGGTTGACCACTTTTCTAAGGCTGCCCACTTTATCGCGCTACCCAAGCTGCCTTCAGCGTGGGAGACGACCTCACTTGTTGCGGACCATGTGTTCTGGCTTGCAGCCAGTTAGGGGCCACCATGGGGCCAACATTTTGTCTGTTTTCCATCCTGAGACTAACGGGCAGACAGAGCAAACTAACCAGTTGCTGGAGAATACTCTTCGGTGTTTAGCTGCTGACAACCCATCTTCGTGGAGTCATTTTTCGGCATGGGTCAAATATTCCCACAATTCACTAAGCAACTCCTCCATAGGCCTTTCACCATTTGAGGCTCAGTTGGGGTATCAGCCTCTGCTGTTTCCAGAGACTGAGAGGGATTCAGAAGTTCCCTCAGTCAATCAGTTTGTTCGGCGTTGTTAGTCGGTCTGGACCAGGGTCCGTTCCTCTTTCTTGCGCTCTGGGTGGAAACAGAAGACCGCCGTGGATAGAAACCACCATTTAGCCCCATCTTATCGGATTGGCCAAGGAGTTTGGTTTTCCACTTGGGACCTTCCCTTAAGAGTATAGTCACAGAAATTGACTCCCCTCTTCATTGGGCCCTTTAAAGTTCTCTGGGGACGTCTGGAGCCGTCTCTTGGGGGGACCCTGTCATAGTCTGTGAAGTGTGAGTATGTTTTGGCTTTTCTTTGTGGCTCTTGTCCCGGGACGAGATTGAATTCCTCTTTACTCGAATTCTTTACCCAGGTGGGTGATTGAACTGGATCGACACTTCCCCAGACTCTATATAAGCTGGAAATCCGCCACGCGAGTTCTTTCTGGTAGTCTGTATAATTCTCTGTTTGTATTGTGTTTGTGCTGCTTGTTCTCTCTCTCGCCGCTGCAAATTTTACCAGCCATTACAATTTTAGGTGTTCTAGTCAGCCATTTATCATTAATGTGAACAAATATTTCTCAGTCTCGCGGACAGTGTTCAGTGTGGAAAGTAGACTTCAACATATCAAGTGTCCTATAGGATATGTCCTACATGGTAACATGTATCGTTCATTTTCCCAAAACCTTAAAAGTAAACAACAAAAATAAAGGAATTTTCCTGCCTGCTCTAAAAATAATTAAAATATATAGAAACGTACTTACTTAGGCCCATGGAGCTCCCAACTCCCAACTCCCCATGGAGCATAGGCTATCAACAACTCTTCTCCATCCAGCAAAGCTTTGGGCTGTCTTCTCCGCCTATCCCCAGCTGGTACCATATCTTTTCAGCTCTGTCTAAATGTCCCGCCTTCAGCTGTTTTTCCGCTTTCCTCTTTTATTGTTCCCCCGGGGGTTCCAAATCAAGGCCTGGTGTGTGATGGTACCTGCTGGTTTTCGCAAGGTATAGCTAATCCATCCCCACTTCCTTCTCTGGATCTGGCTCACTACTGGCTCCTGGCTCCCTCCCTGCCACAGCTTCTTATTGCTGATTTTATCAGGCCACTTAATTCTGAAGATGCGCCTCAGACAGCTCTTAATAAATATCTGGATCTTCTGCATCGTCTTTTTCTCCATATCTCTGAACCAAAGAGAATGGCACTTTTAACGTTGGAGTTGAAGATGCGCACCTTTGTTGGTGTATCTGTTTCCCTCGAGGCCCAGATGTTCTTCAGGATAATGAAGGCTGCTCTAGCTTTGCCTACCCTGGCAGTGACATGGCTATCTGTGCCACTCGGTTTATCGATTATGCTGCCAAGGTAGGTGAAACAGTTGACTTCTTTGATGAATCTGTCATCTATGGTGACAGGGATGGTGGATGGAGTGTTAATCCTCATCAGTTTCTTCTTCTCCTTGTTTAGCCTGAGGCTTTCTCCAAGAGACATTATTGATAGCTGGGTGGTCTTGTCCTGCATGTGATTGTGGTTGTGTGACAGGAGGGCCAAATCATCATCAAAATCAAGGTCGAGTTGTGACCAGAGGGTCCACTGTATGCTGTTCTTCCTTCTTGTTGTGGTGGTCTTTAATATCCAGTCGATAAAAAGGAGAAGCAGGAAGGGGGGCAGTCGACATCCCTGCTGAACTCCAGACTTAACCTCAAAACTGTCAGACATTTGGCCTGCATGTAACACCCTGCAGGACAATCCCTGGTAGGTGTTCTGGACCAGGGAGATGATCTTCTCTGGGACACCGTAGTGCCTCATTAGCTTATACATGACCTCTCTGTCCACGATATCGAATGCCTTTTCATAGTGGATGAAGTTGATGTATAGGGAGGAGTTTCATTCTCTTGATTGCTCTACTATGATACGTAGAGTGGTGATCTAGTCAGTGCAGGATCTATTACTCCAGAAGCCTGCCTGCTGGTCTCGGAGCAGGGGATCAACTGCAGTTTTCATTCTCTCCAGTAGAATTCTGTTCAGGACTTTGCCTAGTACAGAGAGGAGCATGATTCCCCTGTGGTTGTTACAGCTGGTGAGGTCTCCTTTTTTTAGTATTTTGATGATACTTCCCCCCCTCCAGTTCTCCGGTACTTTTTCTTCCTCCCAGACTTTAGTAAAGGGGTTGTGGAGCATGTCAGTAGTGGTTGTTAGGTCAGCCTTGATTGCCTCTGCTGGTATTCCATCCGGCTCTGCAGCTTTTCCTGGGTTCAATGCCTTGAAAGCCTTTCTGATCTCTGCCTTGCTGGGTTTCTCACAGTTTATTGGTAAAACTGTGTCTGCTGGTGGTATGTCTGGTCTTTCTACTGGGACAGGTTGATTCAGGACTTCTTTTGTAGTGTACGGCCTATCTTCTCTGCTGGTCCTGAGTGGTTGAAATTGGGTTTCCCCGTTTATCCTTCACTGGCTTGTATGTATATTTCCCTGTGCTGTTTCTGCCTGTTGGGCCAGATTGTCTATGTGGGCCCTTTTATCCTTCCTAATACATGTCTTCACCTCTTTGTTAACCTGGCTGTACCCTTCCCTTTGCTGTTCTAGTTTTGCTTATGTTTATCTTCTCTTTCTTCTCTTCCTGTGTAATGGCATTGAAGCGATTAGTAGCCATATCAACCCATTCACTCTTATAACCTCTCTCTAAAAATCGTTTGCTGAGGTCTGTGGCTTGACTCTGATATAGGGAGTCAGAGCTACAGATTCTCCGGGCACGGTGAAACTGGCTAATAGGTAGACTCCCCTTAAGGTGGGTAGGATGGAAGCTGTTGGCACGCAACGTGTTCCTGTCTGTAGGTTTGCGAAATAGGTCCGTAGAAATAGTTTCCACGCTTAATTACCTTTATGTCTAAAAAGCTAATGCTGGTATCGCTGCATTCAAGGGTAAAATTCAGGTGTGGGTTGGCCGAGTTCAGATATTGGTGGAACGCCCTAAGGGATTCCTTGTCACCTGTCCAAATGATAAGAAAATATAATTGGGATAGTGGGTAAAACTAGCAGGCAACTTAAGACACGCTTTTGCGAACATAGGAGTAATATCCGTAGCGGAGATGTACACAAACCTGTAGCTGCACATTTCAAAGAAGCGGGACACAACATTAGCACACTGCGCTACATGGGTATCGAGAAGTTAAAAAACCCCCCTGTGGTGGGGACCTTGACAGGATACTGCTACAGCGCGATACCTACTACATCTATACCCTTAATACAATGGCTCCTTTTGGTCTCAATGAAGAGTTCGATATCAAACCTTTTCTATGAATTATGAATTATAGCTACGACCTGTCAGTAGCTGCAATACATTGATCGGACAATAAGAATAGGATACAAAGCTAAGCGAAAAAGTAAGGTCGGCTGTGTTCTTCGAATGTTGGCCACGGTTGCGCAGCTTAAAATTATGCGATATCAAAGAACAAAGACACCCGAAACCGGCCTGAAGAGTTCAGTTTCATTTACGAGATAAATGTTGTATGGACGCGGTCAATGGGAAATATTCCGAATGAAAGCGTACTGTTGGGTTCCTTCTACCCGATACATCTGTCTCTGGAGGAGGGCATCAATGAAGAAAACAGGTTATACTTCTACTCTGTTTGCATTTTGCTCATTATAGCTTTTTGCTGTAGAATTTATACTGCGTTTCAAGACATCGAATGCCGAGGTTTTCGTTTCTCCAAATGCATGCATCCCACGCACGTCAGTAGATCCCTCGGTATGTTCATTACACCTTTCTGTTGAATATGATAGTATATGTCGTTTGATTTTTCCTGAAAGTGAAATTTCTGTTCTGTTAAAATAAGGTGCATTTCAGAATTCAGATATTACTTAGTGAGTTTTTACCCTTTTAAGGTGTAAAGTTATGAGCTCGGATGTGAGAGCGGTTAGCTTATCATTGCAGTACAAATGTTATAGCTGTTTAATCAGCACTATATTTAATGCTTGGGGACTTTGAAGAAATATGGACAATATTGTTAACTTTATTATGGAGAAAAGGCATGTTTTGTGTTTGGAGAGGTCACTGGTGACCAATGATGTTCAACTGCACTGATATTGATACATTTATGCTAAACTCAACCAGAAAATCATTAGTTCATGCTGAATTTCATGCCCCAAAAGCTAATTTGTGTAAAATATATGACTAATGTATAATTTGACAGTGAACCATTTTGATGGATCTCAGACTTTGGGGAGACACCTTGATAGCTGTCTAATTTGGCTCACAGCAAGCGGGTAATCTAGAATGTGATGTTCAAGATGAATTGTACTTGTGGTCTAAAAGTTTATGATCCCAGAAATGTATACATTTAAGCCCCAGCAGTTTTTCATTTGTCAGTATTTTTTTTTGCTATTGCAATGGTGAATTCTCATGAAGATTTTTTATGTTTACAGCCCCTTTTCTCCACCAAAATCATAAAAATAAACTGAAATCCGATGGGAGTCTAAATGCTTCAAGCGTCTAGACTCAATTGAGCCAAAGTTTTTCTGTCTGTGAAGCTGCAATCTTGAATTATAACGCCATAAATCAGGTAACACATAAAAAGCCAGATTTGGCTTCTGCTCAAAGGGGTTAACTCGGGTCAGTGTTTATAGTGACTGTTGGTACAACAAAGTCTATATAATATAGGGGAGAGTTGGATAACGTTACAGACCAAAAAAAATTTCAGAGCAATTTAACTCCTTTCGTGTGTGCTCTGTCAATATCAGGTGCTAAAACATCACCATATATATTGACTTCGGCATAGTTTGACGTCGAACGGAAGTTGCGGGTTGCTTCTTTGGACCCATCCAGCTGGGATGAAAGTAATGCACGGGTAGGGCAAAAGTAAAGTGATCAAATTTACTGGAATCTTTTTACATTTCTGTCGTTAAAACAGAAGCAAAAACAGCCAGACATTCGTCTTAAACATTTTAAATGGCTTCAAATGTTCCAAAAGTGAATGTGAACATGTTTAATGTGCAAGGTCTATTTATAAAAATTATCCCAGATAGCAAGCACCTCCGCTCCGGATCTGACCCGGATCTGCCCTGGCTCCAGCTGATCCGGCTCAGAGCCGGGGCAGATCCGGAGCGGATGAGCTTGCTATCAAGAATGAAATTACTCATCACAGTTGTGACAGGTATAATGAGTGGCACCCTCAGTGCATGACTCATGCGACCACAGCAGACAAAAGATGCACCGCACCCACATTCTCCTGGCAAAGATGAGGCAAATGTCTCCCCACAAACAAGACATTCCTCATCATTGCCCTGAGAAACTGTGGTTGCAGTGTGTCCACTAAGCCTCGACTTCTTTGGGAGTTTTGAAGAGGACTGTTTTCTGGCCCCTCTGCCGACTCTCCTCCTCCAAAGCAGCTTTCACCGGGGTGTCGGTCAGTATTGTTGATGACCTGCCACATTCAATGAGATTATAGTCAGAATCAGCTTGTTTTTATACAAGCAAGAGAATCAAGACGAGTTAAAAATGACACTGCTCACCTCTTTCTGCCTCTCCTTTTATTTTCTTTCCTCGAGCCAGCCTTTGGACATGGGCGAACCTTTTCTGGGCTGAACCTCCATACTGGCGTGCCACTAGATGTTCCTGGAACCACTAGCGTACCTGGATAGATAATATGGGGAAAAAATGCTTGGCAAGGCTCAACATGCACATTTAAAGACACACACACACAGACACAAACTCTCACCATCTACAGGACTGGCTGACTCATGGGGATGCAGCTCCAATGGCCTTGGGCTAGGTTGGTGTCTCAAGGGAGCAGGCGATGGAGCTGGTGATGGAGCTGGCGCTAGCACTGGGGATGGAGGTGGTGCTGGTGTAGGACGGTCGGTCACAAAAGCTGGAGCAAAATCTGCCTCACTGAAAATATCTGGATTCAAGGGCCAGATACCAGTACACTCGAACCCAGAGGAAATGCTGCTTGGAGTCGCACCTTGAGGCAGAGCTTTAGCCACAAGACTTGGGATGTTGTAGATGGTCAAAGTTCTTCCAGGGTTCATTCGCATCCAAATGTCTGCTGCAGTGTTAATGTAGTGCTTCAGAGGGCCAAAAATGCTTTGGTCTAGCGGCTGAAGACGGTGGGAGCAGTGGGGTGGAAAAGACAGGAGTACAATACCCTGTGACTTGCAAAAGTCAATAGCTACCACAGAGAGGTGTGATGCATGATTGTCTAAGAGTAGCTGCAACTTTGGTGCGTCTTGCAAAATGCTGTGAAAAGGCCAAAAAATCTGTCTCCTCCATCCACCTCAATCCATTAGCAGAACCAGTGCAGCCAGGGGGACCATCCCGGATGAAGTGGTCATGGAACGTCTTCCTTGGGAAGATAAAGTAAGGGGGAAAAAAGTTGCCTTGTGCGTTGGCAGCAAAGGCAACAGTCACCAATGTCCCTCTTTCCCTGGAGGTCACAGCACCGACCTGGCGCTGGCCCTTGGTGGCAATGATTTTGTCTGGCACTTGAACCGTTGTGGTACCTGAAATAATGAGTGAAATGAATTTGTGATGGTGCAAATCACTGTTGCTTTTAAATTTATTTAAATATAAATTTTTACCTGTTTCATCCATGTTCCAGATGTCATTTGCCTCAAAATTATAGCTTGTAAGGGGAGTCTTTTGGTTATTTAAAAAACGTGGTCACGTTCGTCTTGTTGAAGCTGGTGGAACGGGACATGCTGGTGGCTTGAGGTCGACGGATGGACAGGGTTTTGTTGTGCTTGAGGAAGGAGGTGAGCCAATCCTTCCCTGCCATCTGGTTTTTCTTCTATGACCATGGAGTTTTGAGGCCAATATTTTTGGCTCATAGGCAAACTTTCACACCTAAAAAAAAGCATAAAAACAAGGTCAATTCCCAGAAAGTAAGCATCTCCGCTCCGGATCTGCCCCGGACGTGCCCCAGCTCCAGCTGATCCGGCTCAGAGCAGGGGCACATCCGGAGCGGAGGTGCTTGCTATATGGCGGTAGTTGTGTAGCTCTGTCTGCGGTGTTACTCCCACCTCTTTAGGACTCAGGCCAAAATATATATCAGCTGCTCTCTTTATATATGCCTACAGTCTCTTCTCCTGTTCTTCTGTGAAGACTTTGTTGTGAGCCCTGTACCCCGGGGCCCTGGTCTGCTGCCCTCCTGCCTCAGCCCTCCCCTGGCAGTACCTGAACAGGGTGACATGACAAACGCCATGCACCTCTGCTGCCCTCCTTATACTATCGCCTCTTCGGACATCAAAAAAGGCCCTTGCGTAAACCTCCGGGTCAACCGTTCCTCTCTGGGTAGTTCTGACCCTAACTCTTGGCATTTTCTGTCGATAAACCATAACAAAATGGAAAAACTCCCGCACACTGTCTTCTCTGCAAAGAAAAAAACTGTATTGAGAACAACATTTCGGTCGTGTGACCTTCATCAGGTTGATTTACATGGGTACTACAGTGACCCCATTTTAAAAGAAAGGGAGGCACATATTAACCAATCAGCATTCAGTGAATCCACCCTTATTAAGAGAGAGACAGATATTAATTAGCATATTTTACAATTCACACCTAATAAGAAAATAAAGCAAAAAATATACAAAAAAGCAGCACACAGGCTACCCAAAAAATCTCAAGAACAAATATAGCATATTTCAGGTGCTGCAACAGGATATTTCATATTTTTCTTGTTGTAAAGAAGTTCTTGTTTCTTCTTTACAACAAGAAAAATATGAAATATCCTTTTGTTAAAATAACGTTATGTTAAAAGATTACTCGTTTTTTGGGAGAATTGAATGGTAAGACCATTAAGTCATTTTTCTAGTGTTTTCCGAGAAGCCAAATTTTCTTTTTACTTTTCGGAAAGGGGCCACCGCATTTTCAAGTGAATTACACTGAGCTGTAATAGAAGCTCCATTTCAAATATAAAATCATAAGGCTGTATCACACCCCTCTGCCTTAGTATAGCCTTCTATTTAAAATTATGTTTTTATGGTACAGAAAGAAAGCACAATAATCAACCGAGATTAACAGCCGACAGCATTGTATGAACAGGCTGAAATTTATTAACATTACTTTCCAAACATGCCGATCATTTTTAATGTTCTGCAGCTAGGCAAGATAAAAATAATCTGCTCAGAGCATTCATATTTTCGAGAATAAGATGACGCAATTTCGGTTATTTCTTTTTATGTTCATCGGGTTTTGTTAGGTGTCACTAGCTGCTTAATTAATGTGCCAGATTAGTGCAGTATAGAAAAAGCGATGAGCTGCTTATTGTTAGACTACCGGCTTCAAACATTTTGAACAATCATATTCATTACAATTTATTTATGAAAATGGCAGGCTAGATAAATAGTTTGGCCAACAGTTATGCTGAGGTTAAGGCAGGCATTTACCATGTAATTGCAGTATTCCGAGAATGGACAGCTCAGTCAATGGTTCTGAGACCTTCCCTCGGATGGAGGCCAGCAAAGACTGCAAATTTCACTGTCTCGAGATACTGTCCCCTAGTGGAGCAGGACAGTTGCTGCAGTGGCCCATGCTCCAAAGACCAGTGGTCCAGACCAGTCCCCTAATGTAGCAGGACAGTTACTGCATTGGTCCGTGCTACAAAGACCAGTGGTCCAGACCAGTCCCCCAGTGGAGGAGGACAATTACTGCGGTGGTCCGTCCTCCAAAGACCAGTGATCTGGACCAGTCCCCTAGTGGAGCAGGAAAGTTACTGCAGTGGTCCGTGCTCTAAAGATCAGTGGTCCAGACCAGCCCCCTGGTGGAGCAGCACCGTAATTACAGTGGGCCGAGTTACAGGACAGTACAGTACACAAAATGTTATAGCCCTCTCTCTCTATTCCTTTGTCTGTAATTTTTCACTCCTTTTTAGTGATGTGCAGCTCATCTTTGCTTTGAATTCCTGAAGGATTAGCTAGCAGTGTTTTGGTTTGCCTGCCCAATTGTAGCGTGAGAATGAGAATGCGGAAAGACCATATTTGGAAGATATTTCCTGTGATGAAGGTATAAAAACTGGGTGTGAAAAGTAAGAAATGAGTTCTTCTTGTGCAAGAAGAACTCGGCTTTACATTTATCAATATGCCTCAATAAAGCCTAATTGTCTGAAGAATTTGTCTCTCTCCAATTGCTAGAGGATGGGGGAACGTCATAATCTGAAAATATGTTTGAATGAAAACCACAACACTATCTCATGCTTATGATTAAATATACCCAGAAGAACCACTCACATTGACAGATTGCAGATGGGGTTGCAATTACTTGAGAAAACAGTTCATTTTAAACCAGTACGTTGCATGGACTAAAATAATACTTTTCCATCATGGTCACGGAACCTCTCTTCTGCTTTGAACTCAGGTCTGAAAATAGAAATGTTCTTTTCAATATCACACCCCTTATTGAGATATAACAGGACCCTGGGTAAGCCTTTGAAGCAGTAGCCCCTCCCTTGTATTTAGAAGCTGTGACATGCAAAGTTTTGTGAAAATAATGTTGGAATGTCATCTTTTCTCTTTGTGTCTGTGTGTTCTTATTGTTCTTTAAAACGTCTTTTTCCTCATTAATTTACCTCAAAATGCTCATGAAAACAATGATCACATGAACTGAATTTAAAATGTAATGACAGTGCCCTCATTCCTTCAGTCAATCAGGATGAAGATGTGACGTATGCTGAAGTCAGATCCACCAACACCACCCCCTCCAACACAGTGTGCTACCACATGTCAGCAGGTCAGTCTCAGAATTGTCTCCTCGGTCTGATGTATTACCTTGGAGAAAAAATTCTAATTCAAATTTAAATCATTGCCAATACAAGTGACAGGATTTGCCATTACATATTTTTATTCTCTGGACATGTTTGACCTTCAAAAAAATAAAATTCTGCTCAACATTGTGTTCTCTTCATACTCAACATACCCCATGTCCACAGGGTTAAAACGGGCTGTCTTCACCAGACCCCCGTGATTCTGCCTCTGCCTTGAATTTTAAACCCTAAGACAATTGAATTGATGAGTTCAATAAGAGTCCAACTCCACACATTTTCAACATGGTGTTGGGCCCTTATTGAATTCAGTGATTCAGTGATTCACTCATGGATAAAACAGTGAATAATTGGTACTTTTCCCCACTTGTATTGCCAGAAAACATGCAGCCAGGTATATAAAGCCTGGATCAGAGAGTAAATGTCCCTCCAGAATTTTCTTCAATCCTCCGGGATTTACCAGTGTCCACAAAATTTTAGCCAGGAGACAGAACTAATGACTAAAATTAGATGGACTTAAAACAATCACAGCATCATTAACAGCATATATTTATTTTTTTGCTATTATAAATGTGCAGTGTTCATCCTCAATTTTGGCCTTTGATTGAGAGGGTAGCCTTTTTCTCGGTGAGGTAGAAAGTAACTGTTTAAAGGGTGGTCAGTGGCTTCCTGTGGAAACAGACTCTCTTTTTCAAGCTGGAAGGAGTTTGGGAGCGAGGCGGTAAGACACCACAGGGGAAGAGAAAGAGTAAGCCAGAACTAGGACCAAAAAGCAGATACAGTACACACGGATGCAATAATAAACTAATATTCAACCTACAATCACCAGCCACTTCATTAGGCACGCCTGTTCAACTGTTTGTTAACACAAATCTTTAATCAGCCAATCACATAGTAGGAACTCAATGCATTTAGGCAGGAAGACATGATAAAGATGATCTGCTGAAGTTCAAACTGAACACAGGTTTGAATTTCAGCAGAATGGGAAAGAAAACTGACTTAACCCTTTCACCCCCACCAATGCCCAGTTCTCAATGCTATTTCTCCCCATGACCTTTGTTGACATTCTAACTAAATTTCTGGCTGTCTGATCTTCTTCCTGATAGTCAAAAGAAATTTAACAAAAAGAGGACCATATAGCCCTATTGGGAAAAAATGGCAGTCATGCAAGAGTGCCATATGGCACTAAAGGGGGTGAAAGGGTTAAGTGACTTTGAAATGTGACATGGTAGTTGGTGCCTGAAGGGCTGGTCTGAGTGTATCAGCAACTGCTGATCAACTGGGATTTTCATGCGCAACCATCTCTAGGATTCACAAAGGACAGTCCGAAAAAGAGAAAATATCCAGTGAGCGGCAGTTCTCTTGGTGAAAATGCCTCACTGATGCCAAAGGTCAGAGGAGACAGCCAGACTGGTTCAAGCTGAAAGGAAGTCAACAGTCACTCAAATAACCACTGGCTACAACCGAGGCATGCAGAAGAGAATCTCTGAACACACAACATATCGAACCTTGAAGTTGGTCAGCTACAGCAGCAGAAGACCACACCGGGTGCCACTCCTGTCAGCTTAGAATAGGAGACTGAGGCCACAATTCGCACAGGCTCACCAAAATTGGACAAAAAAAAATTGGACAAACATTGCCTGGTCTGATGAGTCTCAATCTCTGCTGTGACATTTGGATGATGAGGTCAGAATTTTAGAATTTGGTGTTAACAACACAAAAGCATGATCCATTCTGCCCTGTAGGCTGGTGGTGGTGGTGGTGTAACTGCAAGTTAGAGATAATTTATTGGCACACTTTGGGCTTTTTAGTACCAACTGAACATTGTTTAAATGCCACAGCCTAACTGAGAATTGCTGCTGACTATTTCCATCTCTACATGACCACAGTGTACCATCTTTTTTATGGCTACTTCCAGCAGGATAACGTGCCATGTCATAAAGATCAAGTCATCTAAAAGTGGTTTGACATGACTATGAGTTCACTGTACTCAAATGACCTCCACAGTCACCAGATCTAAATCTAATAGGGCACCTTTGAGATGTAGTGAAATGGGAGACTTGCATCAAGGATGTGCAGCCAACAATATCTGCAGCAACTGCGTGGCGTTATCATGTCAATATAGGCCAAAATCTCTGTGGAATATTTCTAGCACCTTGTGGAATCTATGTCCAAAGAATTAAGGCAATTCTGAAGGCAAAAGGGGGTCCAACCTGGTAATAGCAAGGTGTACCTAATGAATTGCCCGGTGAGTGCATTTCAAATTACCACTGTTAGCAGCAGAACAGCACAAATACGGGGTCTGAAAGTCAGGATCATGCGTAGTGTAAGTGAGAGAGGTAATCCCTCCCAATTCACTCCACTCCTATAATCCATACCTCTAATCCCCCGTTACCGCTCTTCTCCACACCTCAATACCAATCCCCCAATACTACTCCACTCCCCGTCTCCATAAATCCACACCCCCACTACCAGTCCATTCCCCATCTCCATACCTCCATTCCTCCACTCCCACTCTGCTCCCCATCTCCACTCACCTTCAACCACTCTACTCCACACCTCCATTCATCTACATCTACTATACTCCACACCTCCACTATTGCTCCACTCCCCACCTGCATACCTCCCCTTCCCCACTACCATGCTTATAGTAATGTTAGTTAAATGGGGAAATAAGTAGTCAGTTTCCCCATCTTTAATTCACAAATTTATCTGCTAGGTATGATCCACAAAAATGAACATTTAGTTGTATTTTATGAAATGGGCGGGGCATTGCAAGCAATAATCAAGTATTTGACCATGCAAATTAGGCTGATCTTGCTTTATTGGGAATTTCAAACTGTCACCTCGGCTTTTAAATTAGAATTTTGTAAGAATGTGTGGAATGACTTTTCTAACTCAGTACTATTCAGTATGATAACGGCAGCCAGAGATGTGAAGAAATTTCTGCTGAAGCATACACGTATGTACACACATATGTACACTCCAATCTGGATGAGTGAACAGCTGAGTTTGAAGCTGCTCCGCTTGTCTCTTCTAGAACTAGGACAGTGGAGGAGGGAGGAAAAAAGATGAGATACCAGGTGCAAAATAGTGGATTTGCTTATGGAGGAGAGGAGTATTCAATTTATGAGAATTAGGATGCACCCATAAGTCTACTCCAAAACAGCTCAATTTCTTACATTTTTGGTGTAAATTGAGCGCAATGAATTAGACTATTGTTCACCTTGTAAATACTTAACGCATTCCTACTATGGTTTTTCATTATTTCAATGTTGTGGTGTGAAACATTGTGATGTTTCATTGTGGTGTGTTTTTATGTGCATTTAAAAGGTCTGTGTCGGAAAACGACTCAAAATAACCTCCAGAAGAAGCACATTCTGCCACAAAATGCTCTGCTACAGAGCTGGCTGAAACGTCCCATTAGCAGGCCTACCAAAGTAAATGGCCAAGCTGTAGCAAAAGTTTGTCTGATGTCTACCTTTTTTAAATAACCAGCAACACAAAATTGAAAACATGCCACATTCTCGCTTAACTTCGCAACACAACACTTTGAAGTTGCTTCATTTGTAGCAGAACCATAGTCAAAGAATTGCACGGCCTGTAACAAACCAAGAGAAGAACCAAATGAGTTTTCAATTGTGGGTTGCTGGATATTTGAAAATCTGACAAACTTTTGTGACAGCTTTGCCGTTTCCTTTGGTAGGCTTGTATAGCTTCTGCCCATTTTTTTCCATCAGTTGGTGTTGTCACCATTTGAATTTTCACGTCAAGCAGATAGTTTGGCACACCCTTGAAACTTGTGGGTTGTGCCCACAATGCTACGCTGGCATTTGTTTCAAAAGCTTATTTACACTCTAGAGTGGAAATCTATGCATGATAAGGGGCATGACATTTCCAGACACGCTCAAACGGTGGACCAATCACGAATGAGTGATCAAGTTGACCAATCACAGCACACTGGGGTTTTCGGGAGGGCAGGGGCAGTACTTTGTATCAGGACAGGTACTGCAGGAATGGCCAGAGTTATTTTTATAACAATGATGCATTCAAACATTTTTTGTAGACTTCAGGAATACAAGAATGACTAATGAAAAGTCACACAATATGTACACTTTAAAGGCAAGCTCCAGGAAAATTACACACAATTGACCAAAATAAGACATTTTTTGCAAAAAAATAAAAATTTTCTCCATCACCAATTATGCCAAATGATGCATCGTACAGTAGTGTGCAGTGATTATACACCACAGTTTTGGTCTAAAAGGGGTCCTAATATACATTGTATTACTTCTCTGTTATTTTTTGGTGAAAATATATTGAAACCAGTGGCGGCCTGAAGCATCTGGGGGCCCGTTTCAAAAGCAAATGTGGGGCCCTATGAAACTAAGAGCTTCATCATTTTGTTAGATGAAAGCTTACGCCTTAGCCTCTTCAGTGAAATGTAAACTTTTCTGGTTGAAACTCAATGTTAATTTGTGATGATTGGCAATAAAAATATATGCGTATGTAAATGTGAAACATTTCTCAAAAACTGAAATGTGCAACTCAGCCCAACAAGCTAGCTGCATTGCAAACTGCACTGCAAACCTACTCTTTTTCTTCTTTGGGGACAGGGTTACTGGATAGCTCTGCAACATAATCTCTGAGATAATGATAAGGTAAAACTTGGATGTAAATCAAATTTTGACACCGGACCAGTATAATGTAATGTCGCTTGAGTGGACTAGGCTTAGAAGCTGATACGAAATCAGGTAGACACCAGAAGCGAGGTGAAGGGGAATGAGGATTTATTAAAAACAAAATAAAACAGGCACGAGGGCCAACAAAAAACTTGGCCCAAAGGGTTGCAAAAGACAAACTAAAGATGTGCTTCACAGATCTGAGAACTAAGGATCAGAAAATGACAAAAAACAAAAGCCACTGGAAACCCCAGGGAGATAAACAAGAACAGAAATGAAAAACAAGACTAAGGCTATATACAAAATGACTATGACAACGAGGCTTGGGTACATGAACTTGCAAACAAGAACAATGACTTGAAAACATGAGCGAGACACTGTCTGCCAGCCAACTTCCACCGCATCCAGATAAAGGGTTAGAAATCAAGACATGAAGGGCAACACCTGGAGGAGGAGAAACAAGAGGCAGGGCAAGATCATGAGACATGGACCAAGATTGGATAACAAGACTTGCTCATTAAGAGAATGAGCGTGCTCAGCTTAAGTACCAATTAAGTATGCAGCTTGGAAGCAAGCATGAATGTTAAGAACAGAAAAGCACAGCAAGATCTTGAAATAGCAAAGCAGGAATCATGACAATAAACTCCCTGTCTAAATTAGTAATATTAGTAATGTGCCTATCTAAGAAAAACACCACCCAGTGAATGTTAGTAAATGTTAGTAACTTAAAAACAGTTAATTGTCAATTAAGCTTAGATAGGCCCGAATCCAGCACAGCACAGAGGGAAGAGGGAAATACCAAAGCCAACCAGAGCTCTGAAATGTGCAACAACGAAGGCACGGGGCGGAACGCAGACAAGCGGTGGAGTGGCTTGGCAGACCTGGCGAAAACAAAAACATGGAAAAGTAAAAACATGGACAATAACTATGAATTGTGAAATGTGTAATCCTATTACAAGAAACTGTTATAACTGAGACTATGAACATGAACTATGAACTATGAGATCTTGAACATGAAACTGTTAAAACCATAAGCAATACTGTTCCGGCCAAAGGCCAGAACCCCGGAACACAGCAGAGGCACAAGATGACTTAAATTCAAATTAGCATTGTAGCTATTAGCATTCCACACTAGGTGACGGGATATCCCTCAGCTTTGTCGAAGAATGAGGCTGCCTTTGCCAGAGCTATGATGTATACTAAACCATCAATACTTTTTCAGCGTGTTCACCGTATTAATGATTTAAATAAAGTTGCGATATAATGTGATTGAAAGAGCATTTTTTTTGTACAAAGTACATTTAGCTTACATTATATTAAAACGCGGCATAGTGTGTAACGTTAATTTTATGCTCTGATAAAAAATATGAGAAAATCGAACAGGTCCGCTCTGATCATTTTCTTCCCTATTGCAATTTCTGCGCAGAGATACCTGAACTGCTAGCCTGGAATCCATCCATATCAAGCCTTGGTCGCTTCTAATGGTCACTTGCTTGTATGTCTGGCCTCAGTCAGTAGGCCAGCGTTTGACTTTCAAATATTCGCACAAAATCCATGTGAGATCTATTATTGGCTCACAGTTGCAAGGGTTCCCCACCTCTTTAGACAGACTTAAAGATAAATAAAATACCAGAGTTCTGCATTAAACAGAAATCCCACCTCCCGGCTCGTTTTTATACCAATGAGAGTATTCATCAATGGCAGTAAAGTCTCTGGGCAGTGGACGAGCCAGGAGGCGGGACTTTGTTCAATGCGCAAGCTTACTTGAAACATAACTGTGGTATTTTATTGTTTTTAGCTAAAAAAAAATGTGTTTTTAGAGTTCTGAGGATACGGGTGGACAAAGCAGACTTGGATTATACTGAATGATGCATTGGACGATGGTTTGAATGTTTGTCAACGGACGTTTTGTGGAGTTTTCCCATTGTTACTGGGTGACCCCATTTGCTTCCAGCAAAAAAGGAATTTGAATAATTTTTCAAAACTCTCCAGTGGCCATAAAGTTGCACCAGGTAAAGAACAACTTTGTTCGTTCAAGACATCCAATGATGAGTAATTGATATAGAAATTATAGTTTTTGGGTGGAGTATCACTTTAATCTAGCTGATGCAATCATGCCCTTCGAGCTATAGCTAATGCCAATTACAGTGAAATACATTATGTCATTTGAGTATTATTTAATTAAGCCTTTATTATACCGGGGAATCCCAATGAAATAAGCGAAATGCAGATATGGCCAAACATTATCCTGTTCAAAACCTTAACAACCACTGCTACAGTATACGCAAGCAAGCCACAATCTAATTTTTAAGATCATGTCAATAACATTCACGAATGCCGTTGCTGGCCAGCTAACTCATATTCCCAGGATGATTTTATCAAGCAGAAAGGCTTCGGGATTATTCATATGAATATTCGTAGTCTCCCCACAAAGCTAGACTTTATCAAGGTTTGGGCTCTACGATGGCGGATATTTTTGTGTTTACTGAGTCTTGGCTGTCCAATAAGGTTAAAGATGATGTGATTTCCCTTGAAGGATATAATGTCTTTCGGTCTGACAGGCTGAGATCTTCAGACCTGTGGCCATTTATGTGAAGGAATGTTTTACCGTTTCTGTTTTAAACTCCGTATCGTTGTTCAGGTGCTTTGAGTTTTTAGCTTTGAGTGTCTGTTTAGGAAATGGTGTAAACTGCTGCCGACTGTCAGTTATTGGGGTTTATCTTCCACCATCAGCTCAATCCAAGGCCGTCGATAATTTAACGAACTTGTTGTCTGCGCATGAAAACTCTGAAATAATTTTGCTTGGTGATTTGAATATCGACTGGCTTTTGGATGCTTCAAATAGCTTAAAAGTTGTGTGCATTAATTTGAATATGACTCAACTGATCTTGCATCCTACACGGCCTGACCCTAAGGATCCTAATAGAGCTACACTCTTGGATCTTATTTTAACTAATAGGTCTCATAATTTTAAAGCTAATGGCATTTTCCCCTTGGATTTTAGTGACCATTGTCCTGTAGCTTGTGTCAGGAATAATAGTAACCCAAAATCAGAATCCAGGGTCATAGTCAAAAGAAATTTTAAACACTTCACGGAACAAGCCTTTTTGCATGACTTGTATCTGAGTGACATGCATTACTCTGCTGTTATTCCTGTCCCTATAGCGTTAAGCCATTTTATCACGTCTTTTAATACTGTGGTGGATAAGCATGCCCCCCTTAGAAAGTTGAGAGTTAAGAACAGGGCGAATACCTGGTTTTCCCCAATATCTCGGAGCTGTTAAAACCTTGGGATTTTGCTTGGAAAAAAGCGCGCGTTTCTGGGTCGCGTTCTGACTGGCAAGATTTTCGTTACCTTCGCAACAGAACCCTTACAGCGATTCGGAAAGCCAAGTCATCTTATTATCTCTGCAATTTATCTGACTCCGGCGGGAATTCTGCTTTAAACTTTTAAATCTTTGTCTCAGCTCCCCTCCTCGGCTTTTCCAAGTAGGATCACTAAGGATTCTGTCATTATTTCAGATTAAGTGGAATTTTGTAATTTTTTCAATGAGCATTTTGTTAATGCAGGCCACCTCTTTTAAAATTTAGGGTTATTGCCGGCCAGGCCCGGACTGGCCAACGGGAAATACGGGAGTTTTCCTGAAGCGCTGGTATGTGCTTGGCCTGCTGGCCTGCCGGCTGCTGCCTGCATGTCGGGGTTTTTTTTTTCCCTTCTACAGACTGCCGGTCAGCCGGTGTCGCGACTCGCAGCTGTCTGACTTTTTTTCAGGCCAATCAGAGGCCACTCAGGCCAGTAACATGTGAGGAGGACAACAAGATGATTGGTTTGTTTTGATTAACACCCACCCACCCCAATAGTCCGTGTCAACCACACAGTCAGCGGCTGCGTTCCAATCCGAAAAAATGCTTGCTTCGTCGTGTTCACTCGCCCTCCAATCGAGGGAGGAATCCCCAAAAAATCCCGGATGTAAGATGGCTGCCACTTGTAGGGTCGTTCCAATCCAGTTTTGCAAAAGGAAGAGCGCATTTTCATTTGCTCAAGCCCTCAATTATTCTCCCTAAAACGAAGCCAACAAGAAACATCCCTCCAAGCTTTGATATTGCCCAGAATGCTTTGCTCATTCTCCCTCGGTCAAAATTTCACTTCCGCCATTTTTTTCTGCTGGCAAAGGGAGAATTGTGGGAGGGAAAGTATCATACAAATCTAAGAATTGTGTACGAGTAGTGTTTAATTTATTACATTTATATGCAAATAGCAAAGTTTGGAGTGAGGGGCATCGGTTTGACATTACTTTTTAAGCCTTTGAATTACGTTCATTTTTGCTGTAGCTAGTCTATAGCATTCGCGAGGACTGTTGTGGAGCTAAAAGCCGCTTTCACACCGGACACGAAACAAACTTTTTGCGCGACACATTACATTCAAAGTCAATGCAAAGGCGCGAATGCACGCAAAACACGTGTATTCACGTCTTTGCATTGACTTTGAATGCAATATGTCGTGTGAAAAATTCGTTTTGCGTCTGGGGTGAAAGCAGCTTTATTTTCCCATACAACAGTCACAAGTGCCGCAATCAAACGAGCACGCCGTCTTCCACTTGCCATAAACATGCGATACGCTTCTGCGTGAACTGTAAAAGGTCAAACGTAGTACATGCAACTAACTCAGTCGGCTCCATGGTAACACAAACTTCCCGTTGCCTTGTCGACAAACGTCGAAGTGTGGAAGAAACGCAGCGAGGGTCGTTCCAATCCGATTTCCCTCAACCCTTCCCCGAAGTCCCCTCTATTGCCCTTCCTCGCATGGGAAGGGCTTACTCGCCTGCTACGTCATTCGGAGGGCTCACTTGAATGGAGGGAAGACGTGAAGGGAGTATCTTATTTCGGATTGGAACGCGTGTTTGTGGAGGAGGAGGTGTGTCACATGTGTGTCTGTGTGGTACCTGCTGCTGAGGAGAGGAGAGAGGAGGAGAGGAGGACGACTTGAGAACGGACCCCCCTAAAAAGAGGAAGGGCGGCGCGGAGAGGGAGAGAGATAAAAAGAGGAAGGCACTCAAGGATGAAGCAGCCAAATGCCAAAAATGAACAGGTTTATTTAGGCCCTCCCCCCCCAGCCATGACCGTGCCATCCAAAAAAAAGATCTGTCAGCGTCAGACTCTGCCAGTAAGTTTTCTTAAAAAAAACAAAACACCGGTTCTCTTCAGACGCCTTGTACACATTTACATAATATAAATATACTCAGCAACAAAAGTTTCTGTGACACCAATATTGTTAATTATTTTTCATAACGCAATTATGAAATTGTCATACATGGTGATATCAGACTGAAACAGTACACGTAAACACAACATTGAAATGGAAATCATGAAAATGCGAGAAAATGACTTTGCACGTGAAAATGTGCGTAAATCATGCTTGTGGATGGCAATAAAAGAGGAGAATTTTTGGAATGTTCACATTGTGCCTCGATGTTCACGACGGAAGCATCACTTATCGAAAACACAGCCATTTCGGATCAGGAACTCTACCCTCTAAATGCCAAGACTGTCTGAAAATGATCGGTGGAGGGCCATTGGGATGATTGAATCCGGAACCTCGCAGAGGGAAGTTGCTCATCGCCTGAATGTCCACCGAAACACCATTTGGAACTTATGGCAGCGTCATCAGCAGACAAGACATGTCAGAGACCGTCCTCGCAGCGGCCATCCACGAGTAACCACTCCCAGACAGGACAACTGGATTCGAACAACCCATCTCCGAAATCGATTCCAACCTGCAACCATAACTGCAAGAACGATACCTGGTTTGAGGCGACTGTCTGCACAGACAATCCGTCGCCGTCTCCGTCATTTTGGCATTGTCCCACGTCGGCCAGCAAGACGTCCAATACTCACAGTACAACACCGACGACTGCGTCTACAGTGGGCACAACAACATCGACGGTGGATCCAACGTCAGTGGGATCTTGTACTCTTCACTGATGAATCAAGATTAATGCTTAACCGATGTGATGGTCGTTTACGTGTATACCGTCGACGTGGAGAACGTTATGCCAACAACTGTGTTCAGGAATTTGATCGTTTTGGAGGTGGTAGTGTCATGATTTGGGGAGGGATCACGGCTAGAAACAGAACAGATTTGCTTGTTATTGATGGAAATCTGAGAGGTCAAAGATATCGCGATGAAGTGCTACGGCCATTGGTGGTACCGTTTTTGATGCAACATGGTCCCGGAATAACGCTGCAACATGATAACGCCAGACCACACGTTGCAAGGATTGTACAGCAGTATCTGATGCAACAACATGTCAATGTCCTGCCATGGCCAGCCAGATCCCCAGACATGTCCCCAATCGAGCATCTTTGGGACGAGATGGATCGACGTTTGCGGCGGTTGGATAACCCGCCAGCTACACTCCAGGAATTGCGACAACGTCTACGTCAGATTTGGAATGACATCCCACAGCAATTTCTGGCACATCTGATTCGGTCCATGCGCCGGAGATGCGTTGCTTGCATCATGGCACGAGGAAGTCACACCCGGTATTGAAGTGTGAAGGTCACAATTGGTTAGACGTCAGACAAGTGCTTCATGACGCATGAAAATGACATTTTTCGTTTTGAGTGACGTTGGCACTGAAAAGTCAGTGTTTCTCCTGTTAAATAAACATATTGATTGCATTGAGATCTTTGCGTGTCATTTATAACATACACATAAATGGTGTCACAGAAACTTTTGTTGCTGAGTATATGTTTGCTGACTTGCTGTTATGTATCTCGGCCCATACATGAAAGCTATTGTATATTCCTGCTTTAGATTTAGGTTGTAGTTCATTAGTATTTCCTTAGAACCTTTTTAAAATATTAGTCCATGCTATGCTCCCAATCTGTATTATAAAGTCAGCCTTGTGTCTCCCAGTGCGTGCAGCATGCACGTGTTCAGTGTGTTCAAAGGCCTTCCTCATAGTAAATTGATTAATCATCTGATTTGGACTTAAGGAAGTTGTCTTTGTTAGTTAGGTTATATTGGAGGCTACACATAAAAAGATTAGATTGTAGGTTCCATATGTGAACTTCTGTTTGGAATGCCAAAAACATACTATTGTGTGTGTGTGTGTGTGTCTGTGTGTGTGTGTGTGTGTGTGTGTGTGTGTGTGTGCGTGCGTGCGTGTGTGCCCATGCAAATAAGTGTAGGTGTGAACGTGCATGTGGGCAGGGTGGCCTGCTGAACGACTGACTCCTGGCCAGAAAAAAAACCTCCCAGTCCGGCCCTGTTGCCGGCTGTTCCTACCTGTGATAGCAGGCCTTTTGTACGTGTACCTAATAACTCTGGTCGTTTTTCCTTGCGTCCTTTTTCTGAACATGAAGTGCTTGAAGAACTTTTTAGCATTGACCCTAAGCAATCCACTGGGGCGGATAAATTGGACCCAAGCCTCTTATTGCAGGGTTCACCTTTGATTGCTATTATCCTGACACATTTTTAACTTAACACTGTTGACCAATTCGATTCCTGTCTTGTGGAAAATGACTTTTGTTCTTCCCTGACATAAAGGTGGTTCTTCAGATGTTCTGAATAGCTATCAACCAATTCCAAAGCTGCCGTACTTGGCTAAGGTTTTGAAGAGACTCATTAATAATCAGGTTAGAGCATTTTTATCAGACCATGCTATCTCGAATGCGTTTCAGTCAGGTTTCAGACCAGGTCATAGTACTGTATTAGCTGCAGCCAGGGTCTTAAATGATATTGTTTCTGCCTTGGACAATAAGCAAGACTGTGCTGCCCTTTTTGTTGACCTATCAAAGGCATTTGACACAGTTGACCTTTTTAAACTTATAGAACGGGTAAGTGCAATTGGGCTTGATATTAAATCTCTGAATTGGTTCAAATATTATCTATCTGGTAGGTGTCAAGCTGTTGTGGCTGATGGCTATCAATCCAACTTTATTTATCTTATCAAGGGGGTTCAACAGGGTTCAATTTTGGTGCCCTTGCTGTTTGCACTTTTTATTAATGAGTTTGGTGCTAATTTTCTCAATAGTAAAATCCACCTCTATGCAGATGATACGGTCATCCACTCAGCTGCCCCTTCTGCAGATTTGGCCCTTAAAAATTTGCAGTCAGATTTCTAAATCTTCCAGAAGGATCTTTTAGACCGTAAACTAATCTTAAACTCTGAAAACACTAAATTCATGCATTTCTCTTTTAAACCAGATGCTAAGTTCTATAATGGTAGCATCACGACAGTAAATGGAATCCAAATGAAAGAGTTCCATACTACAAATACCTTGGCATTTGGGTGGATGACAATCTTAATTTTAGGAAGCATACTGATGAGCTGGTCAAGAATTTGAAGCCAAAATTGGCTATGCTGTACAGGAATAAAGCCTGGTTTCCGAAGAGTTGCAGAAGACAGATTGTTCAAGGAACTATTCTCTCTAGAATAGATTATGGTGATGTGATTTATATGCACACTGCACCCTCCTTGCTGAAGTCACTTGACGCAGTGTACCACGCTGCATTAAGGTTCATAACTGGAGATGGCTTCCGAACACGTCACTGTACACTTTATTTTAATGCTGGTTGGTCTGCGCTGGCCACAAGAAGGGAGCAACATTGTTGCCTTTTTATATACAAGGCATTGTTGGGTAAACTGCCTGGATATCTGACCAGTTTGCTTAACGTGAGGAAGGGGGAATACGGTCTGCGCACTCGACTTTTTGGTTTTAGATGTCCGAAGGGTATGTATTGATCTGGGTAAAACTGCTTTTATGTGTTATGCTCCACAGAAGTGGAATAGGATTCAGCAGTTATTTCAATTGATTGTTTTAAATGTCTTTTATTGGCTGCCACAAAGCAGGAATGTACATATGTATTGTCGTCATTGTTTTTATCTATTGTACTTGGTGTTTTCTGTTTTTTGCTACTGGGCTACTTTGCAAAAGAGAGCTCAATCGGACTCCCAGTATAAAATAAATAAATAAATAAATAAATGTTCAATTGGTGGTTCTCGCCAAAAGGTCATCCAATCAGCCAAGAGCAGAAAACATGAACATTCATATATTCACTTTATTAGTACGTAAGGGCTAAACGCTGGCTATACAACTGAGGCCAGACTGATATCGGTCAGTGACTGTTGGGAGCAACCAGCACTTGATATGTATGGATTCCAGGCTATGCCTTGCAACTTGCCCCAGAAAACTAGCTTTTCGTTGGCTTTGGTTGGGTTGTGTCCCGAAACTCCTCGGGTATAGAATAGCTGGAAGTTACCTTATTGGATAACTTCTCATTTTAGAAATTTGTGCACATCAAGTGTTTCAATGAATGGCTGGAAGCATACGCTCATTTTCAAGGTGCCCAATTTCCATCAAATAGGCAACTGATCAGACACCAATAAAAGCCAAGTAGACGAGTTCTTTAATTTTGCAACTTAGATTTTGCGAATTATCAACGCATCTTATCGATCAGATACTATTTGGACCGTGAGCTGGCCTGAAATCAGAAATAATTTTCATTGATAATTTAATGCGTAAAAACACATAACAACGCTAGATAATACTTTAAAATGCTTACATCAAAGCTCACCGTTATATTATTTATAAAATACCTCCTGAATGGAGCAAGCAAATTACTTTGTAAATTTTTGTTTGTTCACATACCAATTGAAAGGTGATGACTGTATTTCCAAAATTTTCTGAGTATCATCTTCCATAGTTCTTTAGCTACCATCATTTCTCGACAATTAATAATTACTACACTTCTTAGAAATGTAAGAATGCATGTAATGTAATCAATCAATAAATGTAATTCACTCTCCATGCAACAAATATGTCTGATGGAGAAAACCGGCAACTCCGACCACGGAAAGCCATGTATTCTCCCCATTCGCCATAACTCCAAGAGGGAGTATTGGCCTGGGGTTCGCTATAATGCCTTCATAGACAGCTTAGTGCAGTTTTTTGAAGTCATTACAAAATGTGCCAATTTGAATGCCAGTTGGGGATCCCAAACATTTGCCGTTTTGGGGGGGCATCAAATATTTTCCCCGTTTGCCTCTCCAGCGATGCGCCTCTGCATGTTTTCATACAGACAAGTTTTAAGATATTAATTCTGGCCTGGCAGTTGGGCGTCCCCTGTAGGGCGGGGCCCATTTCAACTGTAACGGTTGAAACTTAGGTAAGATTGCCTATGATTGAAACATACAAAAAAAATTCATTCCCACAAGTATACTGAGGTAAAAATATGGGTAATAAAAACATCAATTTTTTATAACAATTGAAAGGTGTCGTAAATTATTCTTTGACTCTTCCATAGTGTGACTGCATGTTTGAAGGCTCATTTTATGATTATTGATGCAAAAAAATTGTTTAAACTGGTGTAAAGCAGGATTTTTCTTCAAAATTACCTCTGATGGTCAGTCTCAGATGGACCACTTACTGTTTAAGAGGGTTTATTTTTTCAACCAGTGGGTCTATACACTTATCTAATATGTCAAAAAAAGGTCTAATTACCCACTTTAACATATAAAATTTTGAACATAAATGATTTGATAGTTTTTAAGATAAAACCTTTTCAGTGCACTGTCCTGAATGGACAGAAAATCAATGTCTAAATTTTATATGTTTTTTCAAGTTCCTGAAAGCGCTGTTCCCAAAATAATTCTAAAATCAAACTTGGGCATTATTATTATTAGGGTGTTTATTTAAATGTCCCATATAAGGTTTATGCAAAAACAGGATTTTTGATGCCTTAATTGCATGAGTTTCAGAAAATGTCAGCGTCTCAGATGGACTGAGCTAAAATAGTCTTGGATGCACAAGACAATATTGATTTAGTTTTCTAAGTTTTTTTCAAATAAAATACAATTATATTACATAATATTTTACATATATACATCTCGGATATGTACAAAGTAAGGTTTATTGCATTTTGTACCAAATTTGCACATGGTATTAAGTCTGAATTGCTCAGATAAAGTCAGATATTCAGCGGGGCTCTCTGAAAAGCCCTGAGATCACTTTCCAGTCCGTAGCATCAAGCTAAAGGATGGATGTTCTGGTAGAAGAGGTTGGTGCTGGTTGCTCAATTTCACAAAGGATGCAGTCTGCAGAGATGATATCCTGGTCATCTGCCACATGAAAGTGGTTAGAACGTCCGGCTTGCCTCAAGAAGATGAACCTCCAGGCATCGGCATCAGCTGGTTCTTGAGCTTGTCCAATAGACCGCTTGTAGCTTTTTGGTCTGCAGCAGGCATACCATTTAGAAATTGAAATGGTTGAAGTGGATGCAGATGCCTGGGGGAGGACATCAAACTCAATACCATCCTTCTGGGAGTAGGGAGATGTGGAGATTCTGCCTAGAGCAACAGTTCTGATGCAGTGAACCTTCTGGGTGGGGGTACTGGAAGAGGTGATCTGAAAGTTGCTGCTCATCTAAGTAGCTGGACAGGTGGTCAGTGGTAATATTGTCACTGCAGACTGGACAGTCCCCAAACATGCACTCATCAACTGATGTGTCACAGGTCAAAAGCTGGAGAAGTTCCTTGTGGCTGATGGGTACCCCTGGATAGTCCTTGAGGCTGGTCAGCAGAAGATTCACGTTTTCATGGTACACACATACACAGACATTGTATGGCATTTTGTCCTTCCTCAGAACAAATGGAAGTCTCAAGGCTTTGAAGGATGATATGGATCTTGTCCTCTGGCATAGGTCTCCTTCAGGGTAGTGATGAGGAATCTCCTCTGCTCCTTCACCTTGGTGCCATCATCATAGGTGACAAGGATGGAGTCTCTGTGGCACGGCGCCGTCCAGCAGATATCCTGGTGTTGATAAAAGTCACAGACTCTCTGTTTGGTATCATCAAGAATCTTGATGCTATGTGTATGTTGTTTTGTTGTTCTGTACGCTGACATTGAGCTCAGCAGCCAAGGAGAGGATGATTTTGGTACGCTTTCTAGGTGATGCTGGGAGATTTCTCTCGACTCAACGTTTAGCACGGCTGACACTTGAAGGAGCACTGTATGGTTCAGGACACGCTGAAGTAGAAGGCAGTTTCTGTTTGGCTCTGTATTTCCATTTAGTCAGACTTTCTGAAGCTCTGACTGCATCAGGATTCTTCTTCCTGGCATCTCGCTTCCTCTTAGCATCTCTCTCCTTGTAGGCATCATCTCCAAATTGGCCATCAACCTCTCTCTTTGGAGACGGTTTCTCACAGATGACGATAAAGGCACTGGAAAAAGATTATGTTGTTATATGAAGTGTCACTTGATTTGAGTGACAAAGAGATGTCTTTTATACTGTAGTTTATATTTAAAGGTTGGTTGGTCCTCATTGGCCATTGGAAGGGAGCAACATTGTTGCCTTTTTATATACAAGGCATTGCTGGGTAAGCTGCCTGGTTATATTGCCGGTTTGCTCAATTTTAGAATGGGGGAGTACAATCTACGTGGTCTCGATTATTTAGTTTTAGATATCCCGAGGGTTTGTTCCGAACTGGGTAAAACTGCCTTCCAGTACTAGGCCCCACAGAAATGGAATAGGCTGCGACAATTGTTAAAATTGGAAGGACTTGTTTCATTTGATTGTTTCAGAAGTCTTTAATTGTCTGCCATGAAGCATGAATGTATTTGTGTTGTGTAGTTTTCTGTTTGTTTTATTGTCGTATTTGGTTGTTTTTATGGTTCATAACTAGGCTCCGTTGCAAAAGAGAGCTTGCTCTCAATCGGACTCCCAGTATAAATAAAATAAATAAATAAATACTCACCTAATACTAACTGTGAAAATGCCAACACCTGGGGTGCTAGAGATAGGCTCTCTGATGTTGAGCTAATCACTCATCTAGGTGAAAAATCAGTCGATAAAATATGCTCATCACCTGTTCGTAAGTTGAGCAGATCAGGATGGGTTTTACCTATATTTACCTTTGATTGAGGGGATTGCTGCTGTAAAGATAAGGGCTGGGGAACACCAGTTGCAGGATCCAAAAGTGAAACACATAACACTAAATGAGAAAGGTAGGCAACAAGCCAGAAATAAAACACCGAGCACATGCACTGAACCAATGGGAAAACTAAGGTACACTGTGCAAGGCAGGAGGAAACAGAAGTAAACACTCAAAGAGTGGCTAAACTAGAAAAACAAAAACTGGACCTAACTAGACGGATGGAAACACTGGGAGACTTAGACAAAGGGCAGACAAGACGTGGGCGCAGCAAAACACAAGGCTCGAAAATCATACAAAGGAAATACTTGGGAAGACACAGGAACAAATAGTTACCCTGGATGAAACTCCAGTTCTATGAGTACGTGCGTAGCCCTCTAACGGGCTTCGCTATTGGTTTACCCCTCCGAGGCCCCGCCTCGGCGCCTGAGAAAGAAAATTGAACTCACCTGCTCCGTAGGAGTGGGTAGCATACTCACCCCCTATAAAGCCCCGCCGCTGTCAGTGCTCGTCTCCCTTTGAAACTCAGCATCTCACATCTGGGGGCCAGCTGGGCAGGCAGTTAGAGGGCTACGCACGTACTCATAGAACTGGAGTTACATCCAGGGTAACTATTTGTTCTATTTCGTACGTGCTCTGCCCTCTAACGGGCTTTGCTATTGGTTTACACCTACGGCGAAGGCCGTTAGGGATGAATGTACTCCCAGGTAGCCCCGCACCCTAGAGTTCTAGTTGGAAACCAACAAAGCCGTGTCCTTCCTCGGGCGGGCACCGCCAGGCCGCGTACCCCGACCCAGGTCGTGACACACCAAACAACACCAGACCCAAGCCGGTGTCAGACGGGGCCCCTTCTGATAAGGCCCCTTCTAGAGCGAAAGAACGAAGGAATGAGGAGGGGGGCTTGTAGCTGTCATATCCCGTCTACACGCCCCTCCCCCCACACCTGCAGGCGAGGCGCCCCCAGAACGCATCGCCCCAGGGTGTGGTAACATACTAGTTAGCGTTGGAGGGGGACCTTGCTGACAGGGTTCCCAGGACTGAATGTGCGACCAACTGGCGGTCATGTCCCTCAGATATGACTGCGCGAAGGTAGATGCGTAAGACCGCAAGGCCGCCTTGCAAATCTCCCCCACGGATACGCCCTTAATTAGCGCTGTGGAGGATGCGATGCCACGGGTAGAATGTGTGGTCAGCCCCGTCGGGACAGAGAGGCCCACTGCCGAATAGGCTCTGCCGACAGCATCACAGATACAGTGGGCGAGGCGCTGCGATAACAGAGGTGCCCGTTGAGCCCGCTCACCATAGCCCACAAACAGCTGATCCGCCTTCTTTAAGGCTTGCCGTGCGTTTCATGTACAGCATGAGCGCTCGCACTGGGCCCAGTTTGTGCATCCGTTCCTGCTCACTGGTGGCATGGGGCGGAGGGCAGAAAGTCCTGAGCCGGATCACCGAAGAACTGAAGGCTGAAGTGATGACCTTAGGTCGGAAGGACGGATTAGGGCGAGGTTCCACTGATCCATTATCCTAGGTCGGAAGGACGGATTAGGGCGAAGTTCCACTGATCCATCATCCTCGCTTACCGTCAGGCATGATGGGTGCACGGAGAGGGCCCCCAATTCGCTCACCCTCCTGGCTGATGCCAAGGCTAAAAGGTGGGCCGTCTTGACCTATAAGGTATGCAGGTCCGCCTGGTCCAAGGGTTCAAATGGTGGTCCCACCAGGCCGTCCAGCACCGTCTGCAGATCCCACTGTGACACCACGCGCTGCATCGGGGGTTTCAGCCTGCGGACTACCTTCAAAAAACCGCTTTACCAGGGGGTGATTTCTAGCTGAGAAGCGGTCAAACCCATCATGACCAACTGCAATGGCCGCCGCGAACACGCCCAAGGTGGATGCTGCACGGCCCCACTCGAAGAGCCCCTGAAGGAACTCTAGCACCCCCTGAAGGGGGCATGAACGCGGGTTCAGGCCTCTCACCTGACAACAGCCCACGAAAGTCCGCCAACGAGTCGCATAAGCCTCGGACGTGGCCGGTGCACGCGCATACTGAATTGTGGACACAACCGCTTCAGGTAGGCCCGATTCAATTAACCTTACCCTTTCAGCTTCCAGGCCAGGAGGGGGCAGGTGCGGACGGCGTTTGGTATCCGAGTCCCGGTTAGAAGAGGGTCCGGAATTTCCTATGGGCTCCCCTACGCCAGCTGGATAAGGACCGGAAACCATCTGGCGCTCGGGCACAGTGGTGCCACCACAATTATGGACAAGTGCTGCTCCCTCACTCTGCGAAGTAGTGGCATTAATAGCCGCCATGGCTGGAACGCATATAGCAGGCCGGCCGACCACACTGGATGGGCCTCCCCCAGGGGAGGATTGTCGGTAAGCCTCAGGGAGAACCACAGCGGGCACAGAGCGTTCTCCCTGTTCGCAAATAAATCCACCCTCCAGATTTGCTCGGCTGTTGCCGGTGGGAGGGTCCAATCCTCCTCGGGCAGCACCCCCCAGGACAGCCCATCTGCCTGAGTGTTGAGGATGCCAGGAACATGTTGGCCTTCAGAGAGCGCAAGTGGCGATCTGCCCATATTAGGATGGAAGCCGCCATTTTGTGTAGGGCCACTGATCTGACCCTCCCCTTGTCAGTTGAGAGAGGCTACCGTCGTCATGTTGTCTGATCTCACAGGACGTGCCTCCAATCCAACTGTGGGGAAAAACAGTGCAGCACCCTCTGAACTGTCATGAGTTCCAGTAGGTTGATGTGCCGCCAGGGCCCCCGCCACGTACCAGCGACCAAAGCAGGGCCACAAGTTCCGCCCCACCCTGTGAGGGAGGCATCCACGAATGCATGCGCCTAGTGAGCCAGGCATCCCAACCGAACTCCCTCGTGGAGCCGGCTGTGTGAGGCCCAAAACGCTAAGGTCCGCCGTGCTTGCAATGGTATGCGGAGCATGCGCTGCTGGTCTTGCCTCGGGACCAGCCGAAGGCGTATGAACCAGCGTTTTTTTTTCCTGTTTCCTGTTTCCTGTTTCCACAATCGCTCACAGCCTGTCAGTCGTCTGGTTTGCTGCTACCCACGCTTTTAGTTAACTTTTATTATTTTTTCGTTATTTTAGCGTTTTGTTGTTTTGACATCTTATTGTTTTATCATTTTTATTTTATTTACTTTATATTATCGTCTTAATTATTTTATCCTTTCTATCATTTTGTTTTATCATTTTATTCGTTTTATTATTTCAAACTATCGTTTTAATTCGTTTTATCCTTCCAACTATTTCATCATTTTATTCGTTTTATCATTTTATTCGTTTTATTATTTTAACTTTTAAGTAATGGCGCCGCTTACCTCTCCGGGCTGCACGAGCTGCGTCCATTTGTCCCAGAGGATCGCGGAGCTGGAGGGGAGAATCTCTACCCTTTACCAGATCAGGGATGACGAGCAGCTCATCGATTCCATGGTCGCTCCAGCTCTCGCCGCGACGAGCGTCACCTCTACGGGCGAGCGAGATTCGATGGCTCTCCCTCCTGAAGCCGTCTCGAGCCACACCGAGGTCCCCTGGATCCAGCTGGGAGCAAGGCCCAAAACGGTCGTGAGCTCCACACCCTGCCAGGCGGAACCTTGGGCCGTATCGCGAGGGAAACAACGCTGCGGCAGGAGGTCATCTCGCGTCCCGCATGTTTGGGACCTGCAGCTGGACAACAGGTTTTCCATTCTTGACGAGGAGGGTTCGTCATCCCCGCCGTCTCCTGTATGCCTGGCTGCACCTCCGCCGCCTGCGCCGAGAGAGGAAACGCGGCTCCGGGTGGCAAGCTCCGCTGCCTCGCGGCCTGCTACTCCGATCTCTCCCCCGGCGAGACCCAGCTCTTCAGACAGAGCTGCTCCCCCGGCGAGATCCCGGTCCACGGACAGTGCCCTGAGACTTCCCGTCACCCTCATTATCGGGGACTCAATCATAAGGAACATTCAAACGAAGTCTACAATCACATACTGCTTCCCGGGTGCCAGAGTTTTAAACATTTTAAACCGGATTCCCAGCCTCTTGGACAAACATCCCCATGTTCGGAACATTGTTGTTCATGTTGGAACTAATGACACTTCGTACCAACAGTCCGAACTGCTGAAGCGGGATTTTATCACTCTTTTCGATAAGCTAAAGGTATGTGGAAAACGTGTTTTTATCTCTGGTCCTATCCCGACTTTAGGTCGTGGTATAGGGCGTTTTAGCAGAATTCTCAGTCTCCATTCATGGCTGCAGTCAATTTGCACTTCCCATAGCATGTTTTTTGTTGACAATTTTAATTTGTTTTGGGAGCGTGCAGCTTTCTTCAGAGGAGACGGAATTCATCCCTCTCCATTAGGTGCACGGAAGCTTGCCGATAACATTTTATTTACCATAGATACGTCACGCAAATGACTACGCCAGTCAACGCAGAATAAAAACCCGAGGGTTACCAGCTCTGGTACTCAGTTACAGGTTGACCACGATGTAGTAACGTTATCCTCTCTTGACTCTCCTAGCGATTCGAGTATTATTTCTCACAATGTAGCTGAATCACGACCTAATTTAGTCAAGGGCCTCAACTTTTTTTTATTGAACACAAGAAGCGTGAAATCTGTCAATAAAAAACGTAACAAGTTGATTCAACTTCAAGGCTTAATATACGCTGGCATGCCTGATATTGTCGCCCTCACAGAAACTTGGTTGAACGACTCTGTCGCGTCAAATGAAATTCTTCCCGAGGGTTACACCCTGTATCGCAGAGACAGAGGTGGCAAACGAGGCGGCGGAGTTTTTCTTGGTATTCGTAATAATATGATCTCCCGCCGTCGGCCCGATTTGGAACCCAGTAGTTGTGAGGTTATAATTTGCGAACTTGTGCCTTGTAGATCATTGAAAGTATGCATTATCTTGTGCTACAGACCTCCAGATAGTGATCCTTTGTCTTTTAATGATTTTTTGTCTAACGTTTTTACTAAATGCAGTATTGAGTACAAAATTTTATTCGCACTTGGCGATTTTAATCTCCCAGATATTCCTTGGTGGGACGAATCGGCGAACATCGGTCACACGCTGTGTGATTTGGCTGACAGCTTTTCCCTCACCCAGATCATTGACCAACCTACTCATATTAAGGGAAATGTGCTTGATTTAGTTTTTACCAATATCCCTGAACGTTGCTCCGAGCCCAATGTAACATTTGGTCAGTTTGACAGTGATCATGCTGTGATCCAGTTCAATTTTCAAACCCGTGTCAACAGACTCCGCACATGCGCGAGAAACGTGTACAATTTTAAAAGAGCTGACTTTATCGGGCTACGATCTCACATGGACAAAGTGCCATTTCATTCTGCTCTTCTTCATCCTGATATTAATGTTAATTGGCAAAGTTGGCTTGATCTTGTACATTCATCTGTCAGCAAATTTATTCCCATTGCTGTAATTAAGGATATAAATTCTCCTGCCTGGGTTGACAGTGAAGTGCGCCACCTGAGCAACAAGGTACAATCCACACGGAAACTTGCTAAAAAACGCAATACTCCAGCGTTGTGGGCAAAATTTCGCAAACTAAGGAATAAATTAAAAAATGTATGTACTTTCAAGTACAATCAGTATTTGGACGTTCTCAGTGATTCTCTTGCCACGACACCAAAGCGTTTCTGGGGATTCTTCAAGAGTAAAACAAAGACAAAAAGTGTCCCCAGTTTTGTTGCTTATGGAGAGAAAACTGCCTCCAATCCTAGCACAAAGGCGAGTCTGTTCAACGAGTATTTTCAATCCCTATTTACCCCTCAGCCTTTAGAACGAACATACCCGGATATAACAGTCTTCAAACATGTTCATTTGGGTGATTTAAGGATTACTGCCCATGAAGTTGAATCAGTTTTGATTAACCTTGATACAAATAAAGCATATGGGCCTGACGGGTTACCAGCTCGGATTTTAAAAGAATGTGCTCGTGAATTGGCTTCATCACTTTGTAGTCTTTTTAACAAATCTCTTCAAGCTGGAGAATTACCACTTGATTGGCTAAGAGCAAATGTTATTCCAGTCCATAAAAAATCTGACAAAGAAAATGTGAGTAATTATCGACCGGTATCGTTAATGTGCATTTGTAGCAAGGTGCTGGAAAGGTGCATACTTGATTTTGTCTACCCTCATGTAGTGCCTGTTCTACATCACCTGCAACATGGTTTTGTTAAGGGTAGGTCCACAACAACTCAGTTAATCCAGGTATTTCATGATGTTGGCAAATGCTTAGATCAGTCCGGACAAATTGATATTTTATATCTAGACTTTTCATCTGCTTTCGACTCCGTCCCCCATGACTTACTTTTATATAAACTCCAGACATACGGATTTAAGTTTTTTTCTCATTTCTTGAACCACCAAGAGTAAAATAATGTATGATAACCCTTCCAATACAGTAGCTTCTTTATCTTTCTTGCAGAATTCCTGTTTTTGGCAACTACGCATACTCGCCTCCTGTCAGCAATGAAAGATTATGACCCAGCTTCTATTAGTTAAGGCAATGAAAAGTTCGACAGACCAGATGTTTGCTATCCAGTTATGTATTTTGTTCTTATTTTCCATCTATTCACGCACATTCTTCATTTTCAGTGACTTTGTTATGTTAATATTGGCTTAGTTTCGCGCTACTTGAACTTCATCTGTTTCCGGTACTTTACTTCGTGACGATCTTTGCTGGAAGGGAGACTGGATGCTACACTTTGCAAGTATACGAGCAATGATTCCTTGGTGCTTTGCTTTTGACAGGGTAAATTATGCCCGCTACCTCCCCTACTACTACGTGCAGATGTCTCAGCTACCCATCACACATCCAGATGTGCATACAGAGTTCATGAAAGGGTGTTTCTCAGTTCAGTTGGGAACCACAAATCCCTTTAGCCGAATCCCTGTTGACCAAATGATAGAAGAAACTGTGAACAAGGACACTCAGACAGCTGAAGGTACAAAGGGATTCAGCCGTAAACCAGGAGCGGTGACAAAATATTACTTAACAGCTGAACACAGGAGCATGTACCTCAGGCAACTGAGAGACACGATAGGTCAAAGCAGGTCCAAATGTTCTCATCCAGATCTACAAGGTTCAAGGATCAGGAAAGATGAGGCAGACGTAGAATCTCTCATTGACCTTATGGATAATAACTGGATCAACCCGATGACCCTATAAGAAACTGAATTGGTCAGCCTCTCCACCGGCAACTCAGCTCCACTTGATGTAACCAGAGATCTTCTGAGAGCCCATGAGATAGGTGAAGAAGCTTACCAGGTGTTTAAACAAGAAAGGCTAGACGAGGATCCACCAAGTTCCATGAGAAAATGACCAAGAAAGGTTTGAAGACATTCTCAAATGTCAGCAAGAAAACTGCTCATGGAAAGAAAGCACACAATGTGGTTTTGAAAGCAGATAGAAACCTGTTCAATCACATGATATTGGTGGCTGAAACCAGAAAGGTGAACATGAAAGATGTCCTTGCCCACCCATTGGGTCCGCTGCCATGGACACTGGCAAATGCTGATGGGTCCCTTCCGAAGACAAATAAAGCTACACTTGCGAGGGAGCTAGAAAACAATGTGTCCCCTGGAGAACAGATAGCAACCCCATCCGCTACCATCATTGATGGGATGGGATTCCAAAAAATGAATGCCAACAACAAAAAGTTTGGACAGGTGGCAGAGTTGGGATTATCTCAGGTTCTCCGTGATGGGGCACAAAGCCAGGGAATTGATGTTGTGTTTGATGTCTACCGCCATACTTCAATCAAAGATGCTGAAAGACTGAATCGGGGTACAGATTCTTTTATTCAATACAAGAATCTCGCTGGGGGACAGCACATTCAACAGTGGAGAATATTCCTCTCAAACCCCAGTAACAAGACCAGTCTTATCAAGTTCCTGGTAGAAGAGTGGAAGCTGCCACGATACAGAGTAATGTTGCATAACGAGGTGTTGTATGTCACTTGTGAGGAAAACTGTTTCAAAGTAACAAAGGATGGATATGAAGAAGTAGCAGAACTTTTCTCTACACGAGAAGGGGCTGATACGCGACAGCTCTTGCATGCTTTCCATGCAGAAAATGAGGGTGCAAAGTCAGTTGTTATCACAGCTGAGGACACTGACGTGATGGTGCTTTGGCTGGCCTTCCAGAAGGCCATTCCCTGTCCTTTATCCCAAAAATGTGGTACACAGAACCGGATATGTTTTGTTGACATCAGCGAACTTGCAAGCTCACTCGGAGACAACATCACTAAGGTGAACGAATTGCGTTACCAGCTCTTCTGCACCAAGAGCGGAGAGGTAGAATCTAGTCAGCTGCCACCATGCAAAGACAGTCTGTTAATGCATGTTCTACGAGCCAACTACCAGACTGCAATCTGGAGGTGCTCTCTTGATGCTATACCTTCAATACTGTGTCCTACTCAGCATGGATGGATGAATGATGATAGCAAGCTTGCCATTTGCTGGATGCGTTCTCCACCTGCACCAGAGATTGTTCTGGAACTGTTAGCATGTAAGTGTGTGCGCTCATGTAAAATGCCGACTTGCACTTGCTTGAAAAATGGACTGGTACGCACAGATATGTGCAGATTACAGAGTTGCAGCAACCAGAAGCCTCAGGATGAGCCAGCGCTGCTCTTCGAACTCAGGGAGTCTGATGATGATAGTGATGGGCAGTGTGATGAGTGACTGATAGTACATGTAGTATTGCATGATCTTTAATGGTACAGTTGTTACTGCCACATTAGCAGACATCAAATTTGATGGCAACATGAATAACAAGTTGTAAGGGTTTACAAGAGAGGCAGATATTTTTTTTTTATGTGGCTTTATACTTCAGTTAATGCTTACTCTCAGTGTAATTTTCCTTGTTATATTGGATTTCATTTGTGTATTCAGACAACTATACATTCATAAAGGCCACTGTTATCACCTAATGACGTTGAACAAAGTAGGCTAATACTTATTTAAAAAAACTAAAGACGCTCAATACCTCAAATGAGCGAGAACTTGGGGAGTTTGACGATGAGAATAGTTAAAGAGTTGTACGAGTAGCTGACAGTATTACTGTGGTAACATGCACATTTTTCCGAGCTGAAAATTTTATTTGACAATCATTGTTATATACCATATCAGTAGACAGAACTTGATTGCAACATCGTCTTTCATATCTTTATGTGAATGGGATCTTTCAGGATCACAAATTTTCTTTTTATGTGCTTTGGAAATTCAATTAAAATTCAACTATTTAATATGATTTGTCTTATTTTGTTTTCTTGCTTAGATGTTTTATGTAATTAGGAAACTATACGTTCTTAATGGCCAGTTCTGTCACCTATTGACTTTGATTTATATCCTTAATTGGTACGTAATAATGCGAATTTCATCATTTTTGACCCTCGTACGGTAACGCTATAAATGTCATGAAAACTACCACTAAGCTACCATTCCAGCAAGGTTATCATATCAGGATATGTTCAATACATATCTAGGATTCCAAAAATCATCACTAACCTTTGCCACCTCAGATGGTACCAATATGTGATTTTGGGGGCCTGGGCCCATGGACTATAATTAGGTCTATGCACCTGCACTCGGCGACGGCATTTTAGACTAGTGAGTGGTTTCATCCGTTTACATTTTCCAATTGGACAGCTGTCTATTTTTTTACTACGAATTGAGCGACCGTGCCGCAAAAACAGGTGTATGTACTTGTCGCCGAAATTACCTTCATTCGCTGAAGAGTTATGAAATGCCATCGCCGAGTGATGGTGCATAGACCTAATTATAATCTAATAATTTTTTGGTACTGAATATAGCCCAATATTTTGTTGCTTTTAAATCGCATGGGGGAGAGAAGCTGTGTCTTCAACTGCCACTTGATTATTCTTGAATTGGAAAACGTGTGAATGAAGGAAAACCATCTGGAATCTGCCAGGACTAATTATCATCCCTCGCTGTGCGATAAGCGCGAAGCGAGGGATATAGCATTGGGCTCCGTCTGTACAGACACAAAATTGAGGCGGCGGGGGATATTGCCATGTTGGTGGCAAACACTTGTTTTCAATAAAAGGAGTGATATTAGCCCCGGAATTTTCAGGTCTTACAACGCGTCGTGTGTTGGCCAGCAGTGTTGACTGTTCGCAACAGTAGTGTCTCGCCTCGGCAACTTGGCCGCTTTCATAATGTGAATGTGCAAAATCTCTCCGCAGTTGCAAGGATAACAGTTTGCGCGCCTTCGCGTGCACGGTAGCTTTCTACGGGAGGGTCTGAGGAGTGCAGTTGCTTTTTTTCAAATTTTTTTGCGAAGTCCTCTCTCTCCTTAAAGTTACGGACTGCAGCTTTAGTGGTTCAAAATGGTTAAACAATCGAGTTGACGTAGCGTCTTGTTTCCGCAGTATGCTCTGCAAAGCACAATGGATACTGCAAAATTATAACCCTAATTAAACAAGAGAAGATATGTTCTACTGACTGGTGGACTAGCGTTAGCCATGGCTAAGAAGAAGGATTATTGTACATGACCATCTAAAGAAGAAAATGACGTGGATTTATTTTTGTTTACATCACGTTATGGCCACGGGGGGTTGGCAGTGCCCGCAGCAGGAACCAGGTAGAAGAAGACTATGTTTAGGTAAGAAACCGAAAGTAATAAAAACAAGTCTTATTTAATGCTCGGCAACTTGTATTAAATCATAAAGCAACTGGGGCATTTCGGGTCCATGGGTTTTTTAGGGTTCGGGGTTGGTATGTCACGGTTCTATTCGGAGCCAGTTCTGACATATCTCGGTGCTGCTCGGGTTCGGAACTCTGATAGTATATATTGTACTATATAGCTATTATAGTAATAGCTCGGGGCCAGTCGGCTCCGGGTACAATTTTCACAGGTCTGTTTGGGTTCGGGTCCATCAAATTGGACCCGTGAAGACCTCTACTCCAGGGACACCAGCCAAGCTGCTGCTTATAAACATACGTTTGCCTTAATGCGCAAGGGGACAGCCAGAAACATCATTCACACACCAGAAGCAGTTATCTAAAACAAAATACAAAACTTAAGATGAATGAAATAAAACATTGAACTCACCACAACTACTTTTTATTTGAAAATGAAGTCCATCCTCTTCTCTTTCTTTAAAAAAAAACATAAATGAGGTGGTCGTACAGCATATCAGTCCGTTTGAGCTCCAATGAAAGTTTGCAGTTTTCGACTGCCATGGAGGCAAGTGCTGACAGTCGAGCCTGCCCAGTTGCATCACACAGCAACTCAGCTGACAATGAATTGAAAGACGTAGCTGTTGCATCGCAAGATTTAGCGAGAAAGTGACCAAGTTGGCAACACTAAGACTATAGCGAAATCGACAGTGCACATTTCATCGTTATTTTCGGTGGTGACATGCTAAAATAAGTGAATTTACGAGAATGTGGATGCAACAGCTACATCTTACAATTAATTGTTATACATTTGCATTAACAATAACGTCATATTAGGAAGTTTTACTTTCCAACCGAAAGGGACACGCCTAATTCCGCCATATCTGAAAGAAGCCTGGGCCTGTACGTGCAAGCACAGTAAATGGCAAAGACAGATGCGATAGAAAATGTTGCAGTTTCATAGTCTTATGCTACTGAGTCAACAGTTTATGTTGCTGTTTTAACAGTTTCGGCAGCAGGGTTTAATTTTTCTGTTGCTATTTCCGCGATTAATGTGTGCATTTCAAATTTTTTGTGTGCTGAGACTACGTTTTCTTTGGTAGGCCTGATAACACAAACAAGGAAGGGGAGATTACGGTCAAGAGTGGAAAAATACAGTTAAAGGAATATTCTACAAGTAGATACATAAATTATTCAACTGATTATGTTTTTCAGTAACAACTAATGATTTTACTGAGCAAATATTGATCAAGCCTGCTTACTAATCAAAGCTACAGAAGCCCGCTGCTGATATGTGTGGGAATTAAATTGCTTGTGTATGTTTGTGTGTGTGGGCTGCTCCTGTGTGCGTGAACTGCTTGCATGTGTGTATGTTATGTGTATGCTTGTGTGCGTGTGTGTGTTACTGCCGCTTACATAATACTATAAGAATGTGATTATTGATTATGGTTATTAAATATGGCAATTGATTTACTGATGAATATGATGAGAAATATCAAAGTATGATCCTCAACACTCCTCCCGTTGAGGCCATCCCAATCATGGTTGAAAAATGGCACAGCATTGTCTTCTCACGGTCTATGACATCCATACCCCATAGTGCACACAAGTGAATTTCATATGAGTTCGAGCATAAAATCACTTGTTGGTCCTTTCTGAAGTTGTAAAACTTCAAGTTTGTCTTGTACGCCAGCATGTGAACTCCAGTTGTTTTTGTGTCCGTGTTTCACAAGGCCTTCCGTTGCTCTGGTAAATTAAGTCCAAGTCTAATGTCCCACTTGAATCCAGTCATTTTACTTGATTACATTATTGCAGATAATCAGTCCAAAAGTCCAAAGTTAGCCCAAAGTCCAAGTCCAGATTCAACATTGATTTCCAATTTTTCCATCTGATTGTTTTGGTAAACAAGCCTTCATGGCGGGAGTACCTGCTACAGCATATTCATTCAAAACTTAAGGGAGGTTTCAGGAAGGAGTGGGCCTTGCCTGGCTGGTACGCTAAACTGTCACCCGCCTGTCACTGGAGTGAGAAAATAAAATACAAACACAAACAGACACAGGCACATGCAGATCCACGATGCACTCGGCACATGCAGAATGAGGGTCATCTGCATGATTTCACTTAGATGTACCAGATTTTATAATATTTACTTGCTGCAAAGACTGTGCAGAGGTCAATTCCCGGTAACTGAGGTAACATTTAGAACAACTTTGACTTCAGTTACTTTGTAGGTACACGGATCACTGAAAAATATCACAGGGATTCAAACATTTGTTGGTGCTTGAGAACCCATAAAATAGATTTTATTTAGCATATTGCACTATCCCACAGTTTGTCATGTTACACGGTACCTAACGTAAAGCGAAAAAATACCTCAATTTTTTCATGCTTTTTTAAATTGACGATTTCTCTGAATTCTTTCCTTCAATCAACTTCTCTAGAAATCAAAATGAAGAAAGTGTTTATGTTAGCTAAATTATATTTTCTGAGTCAAAACGTAAATTAACTGACGTAACGTGTCTGGGACTAAAAGAGAAAACGGCTTCAAAATGACAAAATGGCGCAATGTAAATTGCCAAAATCAAGGCTTTCAAATGGTACGCTGAAACCAATGGGTGACGTCACAGTTGCTTCATCCATATTTTTATACAGCCTATGGCGCTAATAGAATTTAATTATTGCAAAACGAAAATTATTAAAAATATATGACAAAAAAAAGTTTTCCCATTAGGTATCATTTTGCATGGTATTGACTCAGACACTTTGGAGTCAGAAAAGTTTAAAAACAGTTTCATCCTTCCCAAGAACTTGCGTTTAGAATCCCATGCTGCCTACATGCAATAGCCAATAATAATAATATCCCAAAATACTTTCAACAATAAGGGGTCGACTCACACCAGCCTTAGGTAATCTCCTTCATAGGAGATCTTACCCGTCTCTGGAGTGAGTCACAACACACACTCAGGTGTTCAACATTGAGCTCTGTACTGTGGAAGGGATAGGTTTCCTCACCCCTCATAATGGGATAGTTTTGAGATGATTCCAGTTGAACTGGGGCTATTGCTGTAACTTTGTGGGAATAATAGATGAAACAGTTAAAGCTACAACTTACCAATAACAATTTGAAACAGATGCTGCAATTATAGTTCTGGCATTTAGATTCTTTCTTAATCAGCCGAAAAAGTCCCAATTCAAGAAGTTTGTCTTGTGTATTTTTGTCCCCTAAGTCTTAATGTGCTTTACGGAATCATTAATTTCATCTTAATAATTTGTAATACACACTTAGATCCTTCGAACCTCCCTCTCCCAGGGCGCAGTTCCAGGCTAGATTCCTTCCCACAGAGATCTTCGCTCAGGCTCCCCCAGGTTGAGAACTCTACCTTCTGCTTCCCGGTGTCTCCTTTTCAAAGCCCACTGATCACAGAAGCACCACTCGCCTACTAAGACATTCGCTTTTGGTTTATGGTAGCCTGACTGTACATTGAGCCGAGCGCGGCGGCCACCCCGTGGTCCTACTGCCATCTGTTACCCGACCGGCCAGTGACCTAGTCGATGGCGATGCCCGAATCCCATGGTGGTTACCAGCCACCCAGGTGGGAACCTACGGTGTGATCCCTACCCAACTTCGTTATGGGTACAGAAACTTTGACCATTTTCACCAGACTCACCTGTTCACAGAGGTCGTCTCCAACCCCCTCTCTGGGTGTGGGCTGTCGCCCACGTACCATTTGTTGCCCTCAACTTACATGTGACAAACATGCAGACTAGACGGTACCACGGCAATCTTTCAGTTCATACTTTACTGGACACGGGGGCCTTCAGTCCTCTTCTCTGCACTAAAACCCATCTTTAACATGCCCTCCCGCTGCTTTGCAATCCCGCCGCTGCCTGTTTCTCCCAAGGTTTGGGGGGCCCAATCCCCTACCCTAGGGAATAAGTTAGATGCACACAACAATGAACAAAACACAGTGATCATAATTTTGCTGCTTTATCTCTCGCTTGGGCCTGGATCTTTTCCTGTAAAAGTAAAAGAAAAATTGAGTTTATTATTGAATTTGGCAAATTTTGAACACTTTGTGTTATTCTTCTTGTTTCTCTGTATTACTTTTCCTTCCTTTTCTTTTCAGAGATATGCTTCTAGCACACCAATCTTTACGGAAAACTGCTTAGATTTTCTTGCTCTTTAGAATTTTACAAATATTTACCAAATTCAAATGGTGTAATTACTTCACACTCATTGAGGATATTACTCGTGATATTCTCTGCAGGGGCATTTAAATACTGGGCTTTGTCCTGTATCAAATGGTGCATTTCTGTTTTATTCCCAATCTTATATTTTGATCTCACTTATGTCTACATTTGTGTAATTGACGTTCAATTGTTACTTCCTATAAACTTCTCTCGGTTTAAAGTTACTTATCGTTGGGCATACGTTTATTTAGTCAAGACTAAGTTTATTCAGTTACTTAAGGAATAACTTGTAAAGGCCGATAAAATTGAAAGGCCAAGTGCAGCGGTAAGAGAAAACCAGAGCAGCACGGACTTAAAACACTCACAGAGAGAGCGATACAGACCAAACAACAGAGACAACTCTTGCACTTCCATAAGGACGCCCAACGATCCAAAACAAGGAAGCAAAGCGAGAGAGAGAGAGAAAGAGGAATTATCTCGGGAACCGAGAAAACAAAGCACCTAAAATAGTGCAACATAAAGGTAAGAGAGGGAAAGGAAGAAAAGATATTTCCCTAGACAAATAGGAACCGCAAAAAATAATGCGAAGATATATCGTCAACAATTCCTGACTACAGATATCTTCTGACTGTTGTGATAGTTAAAATCAGACACTCCATTGAGGGAGGTGTTGCAGACATCCAGCTTATATACACTACCGCTCAAAAGTTTTGGATCACTTGCACATTTCTTTGTTTTCCAAAGAAAAATACATTTTCATGCATTTCACAAACATTTTTTTTCCATTTTCACAAACATTTTTATCCATTTTACAAACGATTAAAATTAATAAGATGGTTTTCAAAAAATGATCTACATTTTTGCATAGAGACCTATTATCAGCAACTGTCAGTCCTCTGCATCAATCTCCTGGTATGGCTGCTAATCCAAGTAAAGCATTTTATAAGGCTAATTGATTATTAGAAAGCCCTTCTGCAAATGTGTTGCACAGCTGAAAACCATTGAATTAATAAGTGAGCGCAAAAGGGAGCATGGCATTCTTGAGGTTGGTTTAGTATCTGAAGCATCAGCAGTTGTTTGTTCGTTTACAGGCTCAAAATGGCCAGAAAGAAAGAACTTCCTTAAGAGACCCGTCAGTCAAGATTCAAGACATTTATTATCCACCATTCTGTTGTTGTGCTTAGAAAAGAAGGCTATTCAATGTGAGAAATTGAAAACTTAAAATCTCTTACCATGCTGTCAACTACTCCCTTCAGAGAGCAGCACAAACTGGCACTAACAAGGACAGAAAAAAGGAGTGGGAGGCCCCAATGCACAAATATCTGCGAGTGTTTAGTTGACGACAAAGACGTCTCATAGGTTGTCAACTCGCAGCTGCGCTAAATAGTTCCCGTCAAACACCAGTTTCAGTGTCAACAGTGAAGGTGGTTTTCTTTCAACGTCAGCATGTTCTGTTCATTTGCTGTGTTTCCTATTCAGACTCATTTCATGTGTGTTTCCATTGAAAACAAGAAAATTTCCAAGTGATCCCAACTAGGGATCACAACAAGAAGAGCCATCTCCCGCGTCAAAGGGAGCTTAGGCAGGGCGATAAAGTGGACGGCTGTAGAAAAGCAGTCGACCACGACCAAAATCATGGTGTTGCCTTCCGAAACCGCCAGACTCATAACAAAACGTAGCTCAATATATGGCTCCCCGGATGCTTGGGAACGGGCAACGGCTGCAACAGACCAGGGGGGGAGATGGGAAACCTTGTTCCGTGCACAGATGCAACATGCCGCCACAAATCCCGGATGTCCTTATCCATGCCTGACCACCAAAAGCGTTGGGCTAAGAATTGCTTGGTCCGGTGAACCCCCGGGTGACCTGCCAAGCAAGAAGAGTGCCCCCACTAGAGCACTTGGGAATGCACAGCCACAGGGACAAACAAACAGCCTGGCGGCTCCCCACCAGGACCAGGATCGGACTGCAAAACCTCCCGCATGACAGACTCAACGTCCCACTGAATGGGAGCCACAATCTGAGCTGCCGGGATTACCGGCTCCGGAATGGGAATCGCGGCCCAAGTGGTCATAAATCCATGACAAGGTGTAAGGCATGATGTTTTTGAAGCCAGGGTGATAAATCAACGTAAAGTTGAAGCAATTGAAAAACATTTGCTTAGTTTGCTGGATATATTGAGGCCCTCGTTAAAGCCAAACTCTCTGTCAAGGCTGAAAATTGCTATATTGCTATATTGGAGATTCTGGTGATCCCTCCAAACCACAAATGGATATTTAGCCCCCTCCAACCAATGGCGCCAATCTTCCAAGGCCAACTTAACTGCTAACAACTCCTGGTCACTAATGCTGTAATTCCGTGTGGCAGCCAACAACGACCGAGAGAAGTAGGTGCAGGGATGCAACTTTTTGTTCCGAAGGGGGAGCTGGGACAAAATGGCACCCACCCCAAGCTCCGAAGCATTGAGGGGTCGGGCAAAACAAGAATGGACTCAGAGCTAAATTGTTTCTTTGCCATAATTTCCGGTGTACAAGCCAACAGGGTGTATAAGCTGAGCCCCGTTTTCAGGGCTAAAACAACAGATTTTTTGTGTTTTTGCTATATAAGCCAACCCCCGTTTCTGGAGATTGATTTATCAAACAAAAAAAAAAAAGAATATTATTGTTTAAAAGAATTGGTTTAAATTCAAAAGGTTGGCAAAGAAATAGAATTTCTCATGCAAGTTTAAATAAAAGTTGCACTATGCGCATTACCGAAAGATGAAAAGACGTTCAGTTGACCTATCAGCACTGCATAATCCCATAACACACTGTCCAGTAAATGACACTTTGAGGGACTCAGATTTTTAAGGCAGATAACAGCATGCAAACAGTCAGTGATCTGTTTATTTTGTTTTCTTTCAAATATTTTGTCGATTTCACAAACCTTTCTGCAAAAACGATGAATTCCGTAGGCATGTGGTTTTGTTTGACCGGAGTACATACGATTCCAGTTTCAGCAGTAAAAAATGCAAATTTAAATGTTAGCAATCATTTTCTTTATTATCTCCATTATCTATGGTGGAAGGAGGTTGTGTGATTGGTGTCGTTTGTCTCTTTGTGTGTTTCTGAACAAAGCTAAAAAACCACTAAATTGGTTTTGATGAAATTCGGTGCGATGGTGAGAGAGTCTTCGGATGAGTTTTTGGTGGTGATTCTGAATACATCCAGGGAGGGGGGAAAAATTGATTGATTTTTGGTTTTGCTGCCACCTTGTTTCATAATGTGATAATGTGATTTTTGGCTTACACACTGGAAATTATGGTAACTCCTGAAAAGCAGCCTCAGCTGCTGGAGACCAACAAATGACGACGAGGCATTCTTCTTAGTAAGCACAATGTTGGGGACAGCCACTGTGAAAAAATTGCGGATAAACCTCCTATAAAAATTAGCAAAGCCCAAAAATCTCTGATCCTCCTCAACATTCTGAGGGGCAGGCCAATTCCTGACCGCTGCCACCTTGTTTGGGTCCATGCGGACCGACCCTGCTGATACAATGAAGCCAAGGAACGAGTTTGTCCTGCCATGAAAAATGCATTTTTCAGCCGTGACAGAGAGTTTGGCTTTAACGAGGGCCTTATCTGATGTGTTGTTCATGCTCCGAGAGAGTTGAAGAAAAAAGTCTGAATATCATCAAGTTAGACAAAGATGAATTTCTTCAACATCTCTCCAGCAACGTCATTAACAAGTGCCTGGAACACAGAGGGGGCGCTAACCAATCCGAAAGGCATGACGAGAAATTCGTAGTACCCGTCATGGGTATTAAAAGCCGTTCCTCCCCCTCCCAGATCCAAACCAAATTGTTGTGTTGCGGAGGTCTAATTTAGTGACAAACGACGCCTTCTGCAGGCGTTCAAATGCAGAATTCATTAAGGGCAAAGGGTACCAATTCTTAATGGTTATGTTATTCAAGCCCCTGTAATCGATACTGGGCCTCAAACCTCCATCCTTTTTCCCAACAAAGAAGAACCCCGCTCTAGCAGGAGACGCAGAGGTTCGGATAAAACCATTGGCAAGAGCCTCCTGAATATACTCATTCATTGCCTTATGCTCTGCCCCTGACAGTGAGTATAAAGCATCCCTGGGGGGAGTAGTATCAGGGAAAAGTTTGATCTCACAATCGTAATCACGATGCGGAGGCAAAGACGAAGGTCATTGTTTGCTTAAAGGAAGTGTCTAGAGACACGGCAGTTTTTATTAGTACTGCAGTTGATTTCAAGGGATTAGGGTAAAGATTTGGATTCCTGGTTAGGGGAAGGTTTGGGGGCTGGGGTTAGGGTAGGGGTAAGGGTTGGGGTTAGGGTTAGGCTAAAGCAGGGCTTGAAATGGGGACTGCTGTACCTCTCCACATTGAAATGCATTGAACAACTGCCGATCCCGTAGCAGCCGCCTTGCTAAAAACTTCTGTGAGATCAAAATAATCACTTGGAACATTTAGAGGTAAAGCAAAGTTCAACATGGCCCCTACACACCAATCTTGTTCAGAACTCAACAACTGACTCAGAGTCAGAAAAATCTTCTGGCTCGAAATCCTCTTCTGGCTGCCGCTAGTCAAATTGAGAATCCCACTCCAACTCTTCCTCTGTTCTCCACTCTTCATCTAAATCAGGTGTGTTAAGTAAACCTCCCTCTTCGTCATTACTCCAAGCGTCAACCTCCCGCATGGCGACACGCCAGAATCTCACTGCAGTGAGGCCTACTGGATGACTGGATTATTTTGGCTGCTCCAAAAGATATGTGGCCTATGTTCAAGCAACCAAGAATTGATCAGGAAAAAACATACTCTCTCTGAATGACCGCCAACTGGGATAAGCATAGTCAATAATTCAGAGACCTCGGTTATAAGCCCCGATCCCAATGAGTGACCATCCAAAGATCTGACCTTCCGGGAATGCAAGAGGGAGCGGATGGGAATAGAATGTTTCTTAGTCCACTCCCCATCCATAACACAATCAGCGGCCCATGAATCCAAACAGGCCTCAACAATTATTCTCTGCTTCCCCACAGTTAACGCCACTGAAATAAATTAGAGATGCACCGAATATTCGGCCACTGAAAATTTTCGGCTGAAAATGGTAAAAAAATTCATTTTCGGTTTCGGCCGAAATCCTTTTAACACCGAAACAATACAGCCGAAACAGGATGTTGTGATGACGCAAGCAAAAACCATAGCCAGCACACACCTGTCCGGAATTTTAGTCCGTCAATTTTGTTAAATATTTTTGTGTTTAAATCAGGGGACGCGCACTACCATCACCACGTTATGGCACTAAAGTCCGTGAGTGCTTAATTGTAACTTCTGTTTGACATTGTCCTGACGCATAGGGTAGCAACTGGTGTTGTGTCCGATTTGGTTGCACATTTAATAATGTACTACCTAATAACGCAAAGCAATTATTTCCGCAAAAGGCATAGAGTATTAATAGAAAAGGCCAATATATTCTCAAGGCATTTGCGTACCATCAGTATTCAATATTGTAACAACGACCCGTAGGAAAAAATATGGGATCACCACACACTGAGGATGTTAATTTACCTTTTTTCCTTCATAACAAAGAAGAAATAATAAAAAAGAAAGGTCTGGCTGCTGAGAATCTGATTCTGGGATCGAAGGAAAAAAACGCCCTCGTTGTTTGCACGTGTGCATGATGCACATTTCCAGGCAGCATGGAAAAAAGACCCGGAATTTAGTGTCTGGCTGCAGCCGGTGGATGTAGACGATACAAAAGCCTACTGTGGCCTTTGAAGGTCTGAGTTCAGCGTAGCCCATGGCGGGGTGTACACTGTGAGACTACATGCAAAGGGAGCTGCCAATATGAGCAAAGCTGCCGAAAGATTAAGCATGAAGTCAATTTCTGCAATGTTTGCGCAGAGTAGGCAGCAGGAATCGATCTGGGTGAGAACATAAGTTACATCTTTAACAGTGCATATGGCATGCATACTAATTAATAATAAAAAAAAGAAGGGAGGGATGACCCTGATTGTGTTCATAACCTAAAAATTTACCAAGAAATCATCAATTTTCCTATTATTATGCAATTTGGTGTACAGTTGAAAAAAAAAGGTAATGACTATGTTACATGTATAAGTATAATCAAATTTCCCAGAACTTGAAAGAAAAAACATTTTTACAAATGTGAAATGTGATATAAAAATATTAAATATTGCAACAAAATTTTGGGATTATAATTTATGTTACAGCTTGATTGCCAGGAAAAAAATGGTCAAATATTTTAATAGCTGCAATGACAGTTGAGTAAAGCCCTCCCCCCATAAAAGAAAAAAGAAAGTAACATGACCCCTGGCTTGCCATCTGATTATATTTCTGATATAAATTACACACAAATAATTTTTGTAATAACATTAACAAGACCCGTGCTTCTTTTCAATCCAAGTCCCCTTCAAATGGCACGAAAATGCATATTTTAATGTCTATTTTTGAAAATATTTCCTGGGGGGCATTCCCCCAGACCACCCTAGCAGGCCTTTGTGGCTAACGCCACTCGCAATTCCTAAACCTCCAGAAATTCAAGCTCCACCAGGTTGGCAACACTGAGCTTCGGTGATCAAACGCAACCTTGTTGGAAAGGTAAGGCAACGCACAGTATATTTATCAAGCTGCCTTAAACAACACACTTTTCAAAGACACAATTTGAAGACCTGTTTCAATGATGGCAAGTGAAGCCAGATTCCTAGCGATAATGTGGAAGTTATTTGTCTTTCGCGGAGAAGATTCTCTCTGACCAATCAGTGGGCTGCTGTGTTACCACAAAACAGATTTACTTTTACAATTTTTCAGCAGCTTGTAATAGGCTAGTCAGTTATAGGCCTGTAGCTTATTCATGGTGGGGCCAAGTAAAACATTTTATTTATAATTTTACTTTATTTTATATTGTGCTTTGTTAGAAGGTCAGTGTTAAATAAATATTTTCATAATTTTGTTATTGATTTATTATTTTAAGCATGAATATTAATTTATGGAATTGCAATGACTTGACTTTAGTCACGTAAGTACACAGTCATAGCCATAAATGCAATGATGCTAAAAATTGGCGTTATAATTTCTTTCTGTGTTTCGGTTTTCGGCCAAGCGTTTCTCATTTTCGGTTTTTGGTTTCGGCCAAAAATATTCATTTCGGTGCATCCCTAAAATAAATGTTTGAAAGTGAGATTGAGCCTGTACGTCTAGCACTCCCCGCCTGTCCCTCTAGCACTCCCCATACCACTAGAGGGACTGCCCGTTTCCCTTGAGCTGAGGGCCAGATGGACGAATGTGCCCCGGCTTGTTACAATGATGACAAATTATTCGTTTGCAAACAGGCTTATGATTTCAGCTCTCATATGAACCATCAACCTGCATGGGCTCACTAGGAGCGGGAATTTCAGTGGGTGGAGTTGAGACTGTGTGCTTGTTGTAAGGAGAATTAACCCCTTTGCTGGTAGGAGCCAGTGCAGTCAGTTTCTCCTTGTTATGTTCGCGGATACGATTAACGCTCCACATAGCAATACGAACCAACGAATCTAAAGATACTCAAGGCTCTAACATCGCTAGGGTATCCTTTACTTCCTCCCCCAAAGCCTAAATAAAAACGGCCATAGGAGGTGCTTCTGGCCACCCTGTCTCTATGGCCAAGGAGCAGAAAGAAATATAAAACTCCACGACGCTCTCAGAGCCCTTCCTCAAATGTATCAGACGCGTAGCTGCGTGCTGACCACACACGTCCTGATCAAAAACAGAAATCATCTCCCTCACGAGAGTAACTATCGAAGTAACAACCAACAATCTAGATAAAATGAGTGGCCCCACCCAAGTGAGGGCAGTGCCGGACAACAGGGATAGAATGAACGAAACCCGTGATTCTTCATTCAAGAACTGTGAGGGTTGCGATTTAAATAATATTTCACATTGTGCCATGAAATCCTTATATTACCAAGCCCCACCTCCATATCTTGGGGTAGTTTAGGCTCTCAGGGATGGTGCGTTGGATTGTGCTTGTGAAACATTTTGTGTTATCTGAGCAGACAATGCTCTAATACTCTCGGTAAGACTTAATAGGATGCTTTCCTGTCTCTGTATAGCATTTTCCTGTAGGCAAACTCTTTCCGAAAGCTCTGCCTGTTGTTGCCTAAACTCGTAAGGCCCTTGCCATACCCTGTTAGCACCGATTGCTGATTAGCAACAATCTTCTCTTGCGTAGCTGCTACTGCCGACTACATGTCTGGCTCGAGTATACTGTAAAGGCCATACCCCACACATACCCCTTTTCCACCCAAAAGAACCTGGTGCTAGTGCCGTGCTGGTGCTGGTGCCAGTGCTTATTTGGTTCAACCCACACACCTCCTAAGAACTTGTTTGGTTTTCCATCGCTGAGGAGCCAAATCAGAGCCATGCGACCACGTCACTGTAATTTAAGACCAACAGATCAGGAGAAAATAAACTTCGCTCAAGACCTGTGTCTACCTCAGCAGCGCTCACGTAACATCTGGCAATACAGAAATACAGTACGGACTGCGGGAAGCCACAAATAAAATTTAAAACTGAAATAATGCTTGTGTTCTGTGCTCAGTAATACTATTATTGTCACTTTTATATTGCTTTAGTGGGTGAAAGGAGTACAGCCTGATTGCTATGATCTCGTGCCTAGTTAAGGTCACATGTTGAAAGTAAATGTCTAACGTATCTTGCGTTGTTGTCCATGCATGTTAATTCCGAAACCTTGAGCAGCAACAGGGTGTAATAATAGGAACACACTATCCATCGTTTCTCTTCCCAAGGATGCAGGCAGAAGAAAAAAATGAGCAACCGTCGTATTTCTTTCACATTTCATAAGTTTGAATAATCTAATGTAGTTTCATTTTGAAATGCCATTTAAGTTCGCCAATGGTAAGAATTTTTCGAACGCCCTAGCTAGCCAGCTAACTCATATTCGTAATGTTTAATACACGCGTAAGCAGTGCAGAAAAAATGCCTGAAGCAGCAAAGTAAAGTGCAAAATTAATGCATCATGCCGATATATGACGGATACTTCTTTATTCCAACATTTGCTGTGGGCAGATCGTTCAAAATACTTCCGCGACCGCGCCGGTCTTGTTAGTCAAACTCTGCCCCACATAGTCAGTGCTTGCTCTGGACCAGCAAGGAATCGGTGCTTACTCTAGCACCAGTTTTGAGAGCCAAGAGCTGGTGCTTAGGCGGTGGAAAACCAAAGAACCGGTGCTAAGTCAGGCTCTGGCTCGAACCAGCACTGGAACCCGCTCGGTAGAAAAGGGGTAAAAGAGAGTCTAAAAACAACAAATACAGTCAAAACCTTGACATAACTATGATGTTCACATCTGCAACTTTGTCCTTTTACAACTCTACAGCCATTAAAATGGCTAAGCTTCTGCTTTTGTTTACCACCCAAATTAATTCCTAAGTGGAGTCAGATATCATTGTACAATGCAATTCAGTTTCTGGCCATGTAGCCTGGGCTATTTGGGCACTCTACATATTTTCCCCAGGTACTCCAAACTTGCTCTTTAATTTGGTCTTCTATGTCCCTATATCCCCCAAAGAATAAACATCTGCTAATTCACTTTTTTTTATTTGTATGCTATACATCCCCGTTAAATCAATTCCTTCTTCTGCACAATTCAAATTTAAACCTAATGCCAAAACTGCACCCCTCCCCAATAAACTTTTTGGTGTTCTTTTACATTCTACCAACAGCTATTTTGTTTCTGCACTCCCTACCCTTATAGCCATACAACTGAGTTTTCCAAACCTGTTATTACTGGATACAGGTCTTTTTCAGCGGCTGTCTCTCCCTCTGTTCCTGAACATGGGGGCCATGCGGCGGCGGGTTAAAATTGTCAGTAAACTTTTCAGATGCCTTTGACTAAGACGCAACTTCACTTTGCCTTGCAAATGTTTATCCTGATCTTAAGTTTTTAGGATTCCCCTTTCTTCAGTTCCAGAATTGCCAGCGCACTTTCTTCTTTTTTCAACCCTTCTGCCGATTTGTCCGCGGATGCTTAATTTATTATTATACCCATTATTTTTTCACATATTACAAGATCAAATATCCCTTAGTCTGGCAACTTTGTAACTGTGTTTTTAGTTCGTTTTGCCCACTTATTTTACAATTTTTTATATCATTCTCAAAGGTAGGAAATTGCTCTCTTAATTCCTCCACAGGTGTTGCCATTGTTATTTATTTATTAATTTAAATTTTAATACTTAGCCAAATTATCTTTCCCCACGTGTTAAATTGCAATATTTTAACAGTTACATTGTTTAGTTAACAGTCTATATTATAAACACACTTAGGCTGATTTCTCCCCTTCCATTTAGACAGATATGATAATAGTAACGCTTAGATAATCAATATTTAATGCATGCAATTTACTACTTCTTTTAATCTGCCAAATAGTAATGACCATTATTAATAATTTTAACACCTATTGCATGCAAATTAGGGGTTATGCTATTATATTTTAGTGCACTCCTAACACTCCTAACTAATGGAATACACAACAATACCACTGTTCACATCCACATCCACTCTACACTCAATCAAAAGGGCGCCGCACCCCACGGTGCAGACTTCCCGTCAACGTCTGTTCGGGACCCAGCAATCCTCACCTCCCGTCTGTCCTCCCTTAGGACTTAACAAAAAAACCTCACTACCGTCAATGTCCTCGCTAGACCCACTAATCTACTAGCTCCTATTACACCATGTGTGCTGCGCACCCTTTTTAAAAATAATAAACAACAACGACAACAAAAAGCTAAAACGGATCCTGAAACTAGACCTCTCCTAGGCCTCTTAACAAACTCAAAAACCTCCAAGAAAGAGGGCCTGTTGGTTAATTCCCTTTTTTACAGTAGGGTCCTAGCACAGGTCTCACACATAACAAACCATCATACACCAAACCAATCACAGAATGCGCTTTGAGTTCCACACAATCACTCACAGTCAGTTGTTGTGTGTGCAATGTTAGTAGTTATTAGTCATCTACAATTCTGCAGATTTCGTCCCTCTCCTTTTAATCTTCCCCAAATTAGTGTCTAGATTCTTTGAGCCGAAAGGTCACTTGTATCCAGTGCTCCAGATCAGGGCCAGGACAATACAAAACAACACCCCTACTAATCTATCTGAGCAAGATAATGAAATCAAATCAAATTAACTTCAACTGCTCAGCTTATCATTAGTTTGCTGGCAGCTTACAGGGTGTGTGTGTGTATTCCTCACACCATCACAGAGCACCGGAAGACTGCCCACCCTTCCGAGTGTAAGCGACCTTTGCCGACTCCTGGATGGCTCATCAAATTTGTGGTGGTTTTCATTCAGACATTTCATATAATGAGGTTCCCCCATCCTCAAACAATTGGTTTGAGACAAATTAGGCTTTATTGAGGCATATTGATAAATATAAAGCTGAGTTATTTTTGCGCAAGAAGAACTGACATTTTGCTTTTCACACCCAGTTTTTATACCTTCATCACAAGGAGTGAAAAATTACAGTCAAGAGTAGAAAAATACAGTCAAAGGAAAAGGATACAAGTAGATACATAAATGATTCAACTGATTATGTTTTTCAGTAACAACTACTGATTTTACTGAACAAATATTGATCAAGCCTGCTTACTAATCAAAGCAGCAGAAGTCCGCTGCTTATGTGTATGTGAATTGAATTGTTTGTATGTTGTGTGATGTGTTTGTGTGTGTGAGCTGCTCCTGCGTGTATGAAATGCTTGTATGTGTGTGTGTTATGTGTGTGTGCTTGTGTGTCTGAGCATGTCCGTGTGAAAGTATGTTACTGCTGCTTACATAATACATAATATGATTATTGATTATGGTTATTAAATATGGTAATTGATTTACTGATGAATATGATGAGAAATATTGAAATATGATCCTCAACTCTAGCTAACTGTTAGTTGAAAGCAAATGTATGTGACTCAGACACTGTTTGAGTTGTAGTGATGGACTTAGCTTAGTGCTAACTCGTTGAGTAAATTTTGGGGTTTTAGCTTGCTAAAGCTTGAATGAACCGCAAAACTTACTCTACCAGTTTTATTACTTTCATATGACACGCCCACTCATGTAAGATCAGTGTTACCAGATTGTTCGTATGGTTTCCAGCCCAAAACTGATTTAAAAACCGCCTAATTGCACAAAAAAAATGCCCAAAGTAACACCAATAAAAAATTATGCCATTTATCGATTAATTTATTATGCAAGCACATCATATTTTTCCCTTCAGCAGTTAACCTTGCGTTGGTTCATATCAGCAAATGCATGCAGGTTCTGATGTATCATCATGGGAGTAAACAATACCCCTGAAGCCCACAAAAAAAAAAAAAAAACAATCTCTCTGGCTACATGTATCCACAGAAGCGCTTACACATCCCTGTGACTGGAACAACCTACCTGTCCATATCCGTTCGATAACGTCTTTTCAATTGTTCAAAACTGCGCTGTCCTCTCATCTTGAAACTACCTGCTCTTGCTTTCACTAATCATCAATATCATAATAATAGAACAATTATGCAATGATCCATCTGTTTTGTCTTTGTGTCTTGTTGTTTTGTTCTCGTTTATGCTGTGTTGTTTTGTGTTCTTTTGTTTTTCTGTCTAGTTGATTTGTCTGTATAATATTGTCTGTCTATATGAAGTGTATTTGTACTTAAGAGGACACCCTCGAAAACGAGATGGTTTCATCTCAAGGGATTGTTCCTAATAATGAATTTACAACATTCAGATCACACAACTGAGAATACAACTGCAACTGACATTTGCCTGTCAAAAGCGATATAATTACAGCTGTTCAGAGAATCGACAAGCTATAGGTACAGTCAAATGGTTCAATATAGCCTACCAGAAATCACTAATGATGGTAAACCCTCAAGGATGAAAAAAGCAGTCGGAAGCGAACAAGCTCGCCCCTTCTTTTGCTTCCAAAACAATTACTGTGTTTTTTTGGCGATACTTCATGTGTGTATTTGAAAGTGAAAAATCAAGACAACAGTAGGCAAAGTTTTCATGCTGTCTGACTGACGCAGATATATACAAAGCACTTAACCCACTAAACTCTAACTTCTTACATAGGTTTTCTCATAAGTAGGTTCAAAGTCAGAAAAGTAAATATTTTCAATTTGTAGGGAAATGTAACTGCATTCTCCTCTTCCTCTTCCTGTTGAGATAAACTCCCTGCTCCTCATTTTTCATTGTTTTAAAACCTAAATAGTCTTACTATAGGTAGTCAACCGGCAGTCAACTACTCGGTTTTCCATGGAGTTAAAACCCGCAAAAGTTCATTCAAACGTGAATGAGTGACGAAATCACTGCGTGAGCTTTAGGCAATAACTCGGTAAGCGAACTGAAGCCTTTTTAGCTCGCTAGCCAGTTGGCTATGTGGCTGTCATTTCCGGAGAATTTATGTTGCTAAGGACATTCATACGTACACAGAAGGTGGATGAAGACACCGTGAACGTCCAAATACGTCAACTTTGTGAGTAGCTGTGAGTTTAGAGAACTTCTTGAGACTTCGATCGGTCGGCAAAGCTGGGTTCAGTGGTCACACTTCGGTGGTCGCGTGGAATGTTTCAGTGCTATGTCTGAGTTAAACGCCGACAGTCAGTCTGTGGAAGCTGGAGTCATGGAAAAAGAGGGGAATATTGAGCAAGAGACACTCGGTGAGGAGCAGGTTCCTGAAATTAAAGGTGAGCTGATAGACGATAGTGAGGACGCAGGTAGCTCAGCTGACAGCGGCGACGATGACGTGAAGATTGTGGTATGTGAGCTCTTGTGCTACATGAACTTTCACCAGCATACAGGTATGCCTAGTAATATGAAGAAAATATTGCAAGCTAGCTTTACTGACCAGCAGATTGAAGAAGCTAAACGTGTGTTATGGAGTTCAGTGCCATCTGGAATTCTCAAAGCTTACATTGCCGCAAAGAAACGGTGATCCATGAGATTGCGACAGGACTTCTGGATCATGTGAGAGACCCCCCTCTCAATCTGATGATGACTGTGAAGTTGAGGAAGTAGAGTCGGGTGAATCTTCTGATGAACCTATACAGCCTGATGAGGGCATCACAGTGATGACATCAATCACTCTGGTATAGAAGTGATCTGTGGTGCTGGTTATGACTAAGAAGAGTCTGGTGAAGACGATGATCACAGTCAGCAGCGTCATGCCTCGAGATAACAAAGAGCAGCAGGGTGTGATTGTTCTAACTGACCTCAGAACAGCAACAGCGGTGGTGGCCAGACGGTGGGCCACAGCAGAGGTGCAGCCCAACCAGGGGGGTTCTGCGGCAGCAGTGGTGGACCTGGCAGACGGGCTGGACAGCCTTCCGGATGTGGCAGCATTAGTGACCGACAAAACACCAACAATTCCTTTGTTGGGCAGCGACCACTTGCGTTGGGTGGTACATATAGATATACTTTATTGAACCCTGTGGGGTAATTTGTCCTCTGCATTTGACCCATCCTATAGTTAGGAGCAGTGGGAAACCGAAGTACCCGGAGGAAACCCACGCGAACTCGACATGCCGCTCACCTGGACCCCTCACAGACTCGGCCCAAGTACCTCGGACAGCCTAGATTGGGGTCAGGGGCCCGTGGTGGTCCGCTTTCAGGGAGAACAGTACAGGGCACAGTGGTAGGGTGTCTGGGGAGCTGGCCTAAATTGTCTTCTCGTGATGACTCTCGTGCAGGAGGACGTCGTGCAGGGCACGGTCCTGCAGGGCACCGTTTGCACAGTGAGGGTTTCTTGACACCCAGGCACAACCGGCAGAAGAACCAACAAGGCAAGTCTCGTAGACAGAGTCTAGTCTTCATCTACAATGTGTTTTGCAAGTACACGGTAGATGATGTGTACAGTCAACTGACTGATTATTAGCGGCGGTTCGTGAACTGGCAATAGGGGAAGCTCAAACAATCCCTTAAAATTAATGACCTGTTTTCAATCATTCATTTAAATTACCTTAACAGAAACTCCGAAAACTCTCTACATTATCAGATGTGGCCAGTTTTCATTTATAACGCATTCTGATTACAACTCAAGACATCTCACGTTTTTATTTACTCAGGGGTTGGGGTTGGAAGCAATGCATTTGTTTCATGATTGTTTAAATGAAATAATATAATTTGAAACGTCTTTATGCAACTCCATTGCTTCAAACCCCTCCATGCACAAGTACTTAAATTCCACGCGAAAATCTCTTACATACGCGTTGATAGAATAATTGCTGTCTACAGCAGAGGAACGTAAAAATACCACTTAAACTCATGCCGAATGCGTGAGAGTTGACAGGTATGCATTATTAATGAAAACTGGCCGCATCAGATAATGTTGAGTTTTCGGAGTTTCTGTTATTGTAATTGAAATGAATGATTGAAAACAGGTCATGAATAATCATTAACTTTAAGGGATTGTTTGAGCTTCCCCTGTAGCCAATTCACAAGCCCCCACTGCTGATTATGACATTACAGTAGAGGACTTGTATCAGAGGTCTCATCCTAATGCTAGAAAGAAATCCTTTGTCCTTATTGTTGATTCAAGTTTGTTTAACAGAGAGATGTCTGAGAACGTTTGGCCAGTTGGCATTCATGTGAGAGAGTACACAGATAGAGGCCAAGTGGAAATCTAGTATTGTACACAATGTGGTGCCTATTGACACTGTCTCAGTCAGATTAAATTGTGTCAAGGTTGTTATTGATAAGTTTACCTTCTTACTATTTAATGTTTATATGCCATGTGACGATGATTGTGCTAATTGTAATTTGCTGCTGTATCAAGATATCCTCCCTGAAATGTCTGCCATTATCCATAGCCAAAATGTTGCTAATGTTGTAGTTGGCGGAGATTTTAACACTTCTTTTGCAAAAGATTCTCCTCAGACTAGGGAATTACAGTACAATCATTGTGTTCTTCAGAAAATTTTGTACCCTGTACCTCATTAGATTGTGCTGATGTTAGCCATACCTTTGCATGCACTCAGTCTAATAGCAGGACTGAGATTGATCACATTCTGGTTACTGATAATCTAAAGGAAAGTGTCACAAAGTGTCATGTTGATAGCTATAAAGCATTGTTGAATCAGGAACTTTGTAACATACATGTACCTTGTGAAGCTATAGAATGTGATAGAATTAATTGTACTAGTCACATCCAAGACAGAGAATTTTCACAATGCTATTGTATCTGCTTGTGTCTCAGCTAGTCAGGTGCTGCCCTCTACTGGTAAATGTGTTAAACAGGCCGGGCCTTGTAATTGTACTCGTACTCCTCTTCCAGGCTGGAATGATCTTTGTGCACACAAGAAAGAGTCAGCCCTGCTGTGGCATTGGAGGTGGAAGGAGGCTGGTTTGCCCAGGTCTGGTCACATCTGCAAGATGAGGAAGCAAAGTAGACTTCAGTACTGTTATGCAGTTAGAAGGCTCAGCGATATAAGGATAAGTTACAGACTGAAAAATTAGCTCAGTCATTGTTAGATAAAAAATTAAATCTTTTGGGCAAGATATTAGAAAAATCAAAGGTCAAGCTAAAAGTATTCCTGGTACTGTGGACAATGTGTCTGGTGATTGCAATATTGCAAACCTGTTTGCTGGTAAATTTCGTGAATTGTTTAACAGTGTTGGTTATGACTGTGATCTCTTGAGCAAGATTAGACAAAGAGTTGAAGTAAAATGGAGTGAACATCCTGTACACAACAGTAAATTTGTTTTTGATGATGTTATTACTGCAGTTAACCCCTTTGCGCAGAAGCCAAATCTGGTTATTTAGATGTTACCCGATTTAAGGCTTTATAATTGAAGATTGCAGCTTTACAGGCAGAAAAACTTTGGCTCAAATGAGTCTAGACACTTTAAGCATTTAGACTCCCATCGTATTTCAGTTTATTTTTATGATTTTGGTGGATAAAAAGGGCTGCAAACACAAAAAATCTTCATGAAAATTCAACTTTGAATTAGCAAAAAAAAATAATTCTGACAATTGAAAAACTGCTGGGGCTTAAAACTATACATATCTGGAATCATAAACTTCTTGACCACAAGTACAATTCATCTTGAACATTACATTCTAGATTACCCGCTTGCTATGAGCCAAATTAGACAGCTATCCAGGTGTCTCCCCAAAGTCTGAGATCAATCAAAATGGTTCACTGTCAAATCATACATTAATCATATATTTAACACAAATTAATTTTTGTGTTCTTACATCCAAGCTCATAACCTTATACCTTATAAGGGTAAAAACTATAACTCAGTAATATCTGAATTCTGAAATATACCTTATTTTAACAGAACAAAAATTTCACTTTCAGGAAAAATCAAACGACATATGCCTCCATATTCAACAGAATGGTGTAATGAACGTACCGAGGGATCTACCGACGTGCGTGGGCAGCATGCATTTGGAGAAACGAAAACCTCGGCATTCGATGTCTTTAAACGCGGTATAAATTCTACAGCAAAAAGCCATATTGAGCAAAATGCAAACAGAGTAGAAGTATAACCTGTTTTTTTTTCATTGATGCCCTCCTCCAGTGACAGATGTATCGGGTAGAAGGAACCCTCCAGTACTGTTTCATTCGGAATAATTCCCATTGACCGCATCCATGCATTTATCTCGTAAATGTTGCTGAACACTTCAGGCCGGTTTCGATTGTCTTTGTTTCTTTGATATCGAATCATTTCAGCTGCGCAACATTCGAAGAATACAACCGACCTTACTTTACGCTTAGCTTTGTATCCTATTCTTATTGTCCGATGCATGCATTTTAGTTATTGAGGAAAGTTTAAAAACTCGGGAATTGGACAAGAAATGAGTCTATCAATACATCGTTACTGGGGAAGCTTCACGAGGGCGTGAACTATAACTGTAGAGTTACGCAGATGAATCTGAGTATATAATTGAGTGACTGGCTATCAACACCAGTACTTGGGTGGATGCTGAATTTGTCAATGGAGGAATATACGCATTAATCCTTGGGAGGGATCTACGCATATTTTGTGTGTGATGACTGTAATTGACAGTAGAATGTGAGAGAATCAATACTATGTCAGATTGCTTGCTTCACAAAACGTATTTTTTTAACCACTAATTGGAATACAGTTGGCTCACTGTAGCTAAAATGGTTGCTACATAGTACTAAGTTTTTTTTCTGTCGCAAGAGATAATTTTTTAAAACTACTGGATCGATACTATGGGCAAGGATATTGACCAGTTTGCACATCAGGCTTAGCTGAGGAGTTTAATTCATGCAACTCCTGAAAAACAGGGATTGGAGGGAAGTTCTCCTTACTCTAAATCGCGTTTCAGCTCTGCCTGCTTGGGAAAATTCAATAGCTGATCCGGGGGTGCCATCTCGTGGTCGAGTACTGTAACTAAGTGCTGAAATTTGCAGGTCGCGATCAATACGTATTTGCCGCAGGCCTCGGCTAATACCGCAACCCAAAGGCCAATACCAAGGCAATGCGAAAATTAGCAATTTATAATACAGCGCCTTACATATTTATTGGCACCCCTGGTTAAGGTGTGTTAAAAGCCTTAAAGTAAATTAAATTTTTATTGCAGAAGCATATTCTCACACTGAAAATTGTAGGAAAATGTAACCTTCAACTCAAGTGAATTTTAAGGGGAAAAAATCCCTTACTTAGAAATAATTATTTTCCATAAAATCACCTGTTCCACAATTATTGGCACCTCTAACAATTTCTAGGAAATAAATGTAATTGAAGAATTTCTGTCATTTCTACAGTAGTGTACAAAGTTGATCAGAGTATCTAGGAACATTTAATTAGTAAATCATCACTTCCTGTTTCCCTGCAGTATAAATATGACGTGACACAGAGGCCATTTCTCTTATCCACTCTTCAACATAGGAAAGACAAAGGAACACACCATTCAAGTAAGACAGATGTGTGTCGACCTTCACAAGTCAGGCAATGGCTACAAGCAAATAGCCACTCACCTGCACCTGCCCATATCTATTGTCAGAGGAATCATTAAGAAGTTTAAAACAACTGGAACAGTGGTAAACAAGCCTGGACAAGGACACAAGTTTTTTTTTGCCGCCACGCACAGTGAGGAGGATGGTAAGAGAAATAAAAAGTTCTCCAAAGCTCACTGTTAAAGAATTGCAACAAATGGTAGCATCTTGGGGTCACAAAGTCTCCAAAACAACCATCAGGCGCTATCTACATGCCAACAAGCTGTTTGGGAGGCATGCATGGAAAAAACTTATTCTCACTCACAATCATAAACGTAAACGTCTGGAGTTTGCTAAGCGGTACTGGGACTTCCACTGGGACAGAGTGCTTTGGTCAGATGAGACCAAGATAGAGCTTTTTAGCAAAAAACATTCTTAGTGGGTCTGGCGGAACACAAAAGATGAGTTTGCAGAAAAGCACCTCATGCCCACTGTGAAGTATGTGGGAGTATCGGTGATGCTGTGGGCCTGTTTCTCTTCCAGAGGCCCTGGCAACCTTGTTAGGGTGCATGGCATCATGAACGCTTTGAAATACCAGGACATTTTAAATCAAAATCTGGTGGCCTCTGCCCAAAAGCTGAAGATGGGTCGTCACTGGGTCTTTCAGCAAGATAATGACCCTAAACATGAGGCCGGATCTACAGAGAAATGGTTCACCAGACACAGAATCAAGCTCCTCCCACGGCCATCTCAGTCCCCAGACCTCAACCCCATTGAAAACCTGTGGAGTGAGCTGAAGAGGAGAGCGCAGAGGAGAGGACCCAGGTCGCTGGATGATTTAGAGAGATTGTGCAAAGAGGAATGGTCGAAGATCCCTCTTTAGGTGCTGTTTTGTTGGCAAAAGGGGGTTGTACAAAGTATTAACATCAGGGATGTTGATAATTGTGGTACACATGATTTGATGTAAAAGAATCATTTCATAATGTGGGATTTTTTTCCCATTGAATAAATGTACTTGAATTAAAGGTTGTGTAAAACCCCAAAAGAGCAATAACCAAAAGGCGGATATTGCCTGGGTTGAAGGCCTCACGTGTTCTCTTAGTCTAACTTTAATTAGAGCATTCTTCTGGCTGGTGTGAATCACAATATAATGGATATTATTCACCGTCCGAGGACGGGGCATGAAAGCGCAATGGTTACGATATCTGACTCCATATAACAGTTAGAATACAAAATTTAGCAATAATCTCGTTAGAAATCTGACTCCAAATTAGAATTAGAATTGATAATTTAGGGAACACCTGCGTGAATCTCGAAACAATGATAACAGTAACTTAAACTCTAAGGACAAACATGACGTGACTATACCTTGAATTCCAAACAGATAACCACCGCCGCTACATTAATGTTCCTGGGCATTAACACCATGTTCGAATCCTAGGTTCGTTGGTTAGGTTAGAGGTTGAAGTCAACCAGCACTGCAACAGCCTCTTTTGGCTTGGATTACAGTGAACCCAGATTCACTCCACACTTGGGCTATGAATCCGTATATTGGTAGATCCTGGCTGCCTAAATCAACTTAACCAACCGATTCCCACACCGGGCCGCTGGCCAGTCGTTCCTCAGTGGGGCTAAACTATTCCCCTAGGTATTCGCCGAGACGGGGCTAAGAAGAATAAAAAGATTAAAAGATACGAGACCACGCAAGCTAGAAAAGGAATAACAATAATTTAATTCACCAGGTAGGCACAACTTGAATCAAAGAAATAAATGATAAGCCAATTACCGTTACATATAATTTAGAAGGATTTAGAGTATTTTCATACCTGGAAAAGATGAATGACCACGTGGAGCTATAAGTCGCTCCACGTGGTCGGGGAGAACTCAAATATTCCCCCGCTCCGCAGAGCAAGGCAACAGGTGACTTACCCCAAGAAGAGACAGAAAAAGAAGAGACCCCCCCTCAGGATCTCGTACCTTTAAAGACTCCAAACCACACCTCCGAACAAGGTAGAGGGAAGGTTGGCCGAATCAGAGTTTTACTGGCCTGGGTGATAAGATAATTTGCAAAGGGAGACCAAGGTAGTTACTTGAATGAATCTTACAAACGAACCATATTTCCAAGGGAAATGAAACATGTTCCATTCAACTCCTTGGACTCCCCCGAGAATAAAGAGACCAAACATGATAGGAATGTGTGCCAAAATGATGCAGTTGTCATGGAAAAGCCTTAAAATGGAATATTATAGCCCAATTGCGTTATCAATATATAAGAGGTTCCTTCCTAGGATATTGAACAGAAATATATTATGAATTTGGTAGAGGTTTAAGTTGTTTTAAGCCAATTGAAGTAGCTGCGCTTTAACTTCAATGAAAACCGTGAATTTGAGTTCCAGAGATGCTGGGCCTGCTAGACTTGATGGCTCTCACCCCCTGCCCTGGGGAACAAAGGATGCCACTCTCGCAGGCAGGCAATAAGAGCATTCTAAGGTTATAAAACTTTACTGCTGACTTTTTGAGCTGCACCAGATCAACCAAACATTCAGATTTTACATGCATAATGGGCATGTGTTCCAACAATATGATTTTTGGCATATGTTTTGAGTAAAATCAAGCAAAATGAAAATTTCAGGTTCTACAGTTGGATTTTCCTCTTTTTTTCATTGTGGCCCTATATTATTCAGAAAAAAACTAAATTTATTAGAAGCTAAAGAGCACGTCTTAACCTAAATTATGGAGAGCACTGTAATCGTATATTCAGTCACAGTACATAATAAGTTTGCTGCAGTCAAAACATGGCAAAATTAGCTTTTTGGCATCAGAGGCTTCCTGCAATACCGCTAGTAACTAATTGAGTTTTGCAGCTTCTGAGACAGTCTAATTACAGTTTACAAGGCATGAAAAAGACTGGCATTTGCGCAAATACGTTGTAGGATAGAGGAGGGCAGTGGCCGCAGAGTGGATCAGCTCTAACCCCGCCCCGCACTTAAAAAAATAACTGTTACTCCTGACTACCTCATTTAGCATAATAGTGAGTCTTTCTTTCCTGCTGTCATCCTCACAAGTAAATTTTTATTAAATAAAAATCGAACTTCCCGGCCGCCTGCTCCTTCAAGAGGACACGCTGTCATAAAAATTAAAGTACAATAAGTGTTGCCAGGCAAAACAAACCTTGCCCGCAAGCTCTTATTTTAGTGCTTTTGATACTGACTCAATTTTAAAAGTGTGACCTCAACCAATCACCCCCAAAATTTAATCGGGGTGCTAATCATTGTGGCACACATGATTTGATGTCAAAGAATTATTTCTTAATGTGGGATTTTTTCCCACTGAGTAAATGCACTTGAATTAAAGGTTGGATTTTCTTATTTTTTTCATTGTGGTCCTATATTATTTAGAAAAAAACTGAATTTATTAGAAGCTAAAGAAAACATCTTAACCAGGGGTTACAATAATTATGGAGGGTGCTGTATTTTTATTAATTGCTTAAGTATGTTGTGCTATCATGACAATATTATGACTATGACTTCTGAAGTACGCGACTTCAAGACTCATCAAAGAGCTAAATGCTAGGTCCACGACTATCATCTGCTTCTTTGAAGAGAGCGAATGCCACAGTTACAGCGACAAAAAGGCCAATCCCAATGCAATGCAAAAATAAGCAATTTATAATATTTTTATGAATTGGTAACGTATGTTGTGCTATCATGACAATATTATGACTATGACTTCTGAAATATGCAACTTCAAGACTCATTAAAGAGCTAAATGCTATGTCCGCTACTATCGTCTGCTTCTCTGAAGAGAGCGAATGCCACAGTTGCCAATGGTTTCTTGTGCCCGTGCTGAACTTGGCCAATATGGGTCGGCTAAAACAAGATAATATATTGGCAGGCCGTTTTTACTGTATGCGGGCAATAAGATACATAACCAATTAATAATCAACAGCATTTATTGCCTCAAGAAATGCAACATAAGTAACAAGGTTTTTTGGAATTCTTGACGTTTCAACTGGTTGTCGGTGATGTCCCTGATCTGGTCACTGGCACTGTAACTTAATCTCTTTCATAGTTGGAAAGGGGCTAAGCTATAATGGCTAGCTAGGAGCTCCAAATTCTGTTGTGGGCTTCACTTTGACAGAAAGCACCCGTTGCTGTAAACAAACCACTCTTTTCCCCCAACTTGTATGATTTCAATAATACGGTATGGGCCATCATCTTGGCAGGGCAGAAGGCTTAGCTGGCTAAAGGAGGGGGCTTGCGACTGCACAGGCGCGCTTGTCATCTAGGATAACATTTTGCACTAATGTAATGGGGTCCAGAGGAGAGGGAGGGTGCATAGCTCATCAACGTTGCCATGCAAGGAATAGGTGTGGCCTCTGGGCATGACAACATGTCCTTGCCTACATCCTCTCAATGAGAGTGGCCAAAATGCAAGTCAATCAATGTTTTAAAAGCCAATAAATGTTTTAATGAATATACCTCCATAATGGTCCCTCTTTGACACAACATGCGTGCTTAACAAACGCAAATTATGGACATTAAATAAAACGGTCGAGTTCATCCCAAACCAACCCAAATTGTGTCCACCCGCCCAAAGTTATTTTTACCCGCACAATTCAATCGAAACCAGCCCAATTAGACGGGAAACCGCCCAATCTGGCAACACTGTGTAAGATCCACTGTACAGACTGTTCCGTTAGGTATAATAGCAAACCTGTCATCTGCGCGTAACGTCCTGATGTAGACAACGGCCAGGTTACTGGCTCTGCCGTGTCAAAGATTACGGCCTACTTGGCATACTTGCAATCTGGTTAAATATATGACAATCAGCAAAATTGTCCCGCTCCTTTAAATGGATGATGAAGCAATCTACATTCTGAAGACCTTGAGACGAGAGCAGCTTTGACCCGGAGACAGCAGTAAAGAAATCTGATTGGATATGATGAAGCTGTGCTTTACATAAGCTGTCTGCACTGATGATTGATAATAAATGATTGAGGACCTTGATTGAATTTCAAAAATACATGCAGCTTTAATGAAAATATTTATTAAGAGAAAGCCTTACTGGCACTGACGGCACACCACTGGTTTACGCCATATTGGAGAGCCCACAACTTTAGTGCTCATTTGTCCAGAGCCACTATCTTGATTTATTGATTTGATCCATTCAAGGTCTGTAAGTATGCTGTAAGTAAGTGTCCTTTTTCTAATGACAATGACTTCCTGTCACGTGACCGCCAAAGTGGGACAGTTTCTCAATTTTTAACTGAAATAACACTAAAATGGTATGTCGTCCGAAACAAATAACTGCAGATTCCATCTTCTGATGTCAATCCACACCTAGAACAGTATGTTGTATCACTTCATTTGAGAATTTCAAAATGGTTAACGTCACCAGATATAATTAGGTCATGGCGAATTACTTCAGTTTTATTGAAACTATTGTCCCCCTTTCAGCTAAAGCTGCCCCAGGTAGCAAGCACTTCTGCTCCGAATCTGCCCTGGCTCTGAGCCGGATCAGCTGGAGTCGGCACAGAGCCGAGGCAGATCTGGAGCGGAGGTGCTTTCTATCTGGGTGTAGATCCAATTTGAGAGCAATCTGTTCAGCCGTTTACGTTCCGGTCTGATCCATAATCCGTCTGTGCAGCTGTTCATGCCAGCGGACATGGCCCTGCTCTATTTATGCACGCAGTTACACTATTTGTCATGGCTGACGAAGAACCAAACGTAAGTCAGGAAATCCATGAATCGTAGTTGTTTATTCAGGCAATGGGTCGGGAAGCCTGGGGTAGCACAGAGACGTGGTAATGCAGGCAAGGGTCATACACGAGAGTCAATAAATGAGGCAATAAAAACAAAAGGACTAGGCAAAACAGTTATCAGTCAGACACGCGCTATAGTTGTACACAGGAAGCAAAACAAGAATACTGGCACGAAGCACAGGCAAAGAAAAAAAAGGAATGAAGATCTGACAGAAAACTGAAGTGAACTGAGACATAATATACCCAAGGAAATTACTAAACTAGGCGGGGAATAGGATTGGTGGGAGTTACTAAACAATCAAATCTAATAAGCAAACGAAGGAAAGACAAACCCTGATCACGCATCACAATTGACAAACTAATCCTAAACATGAAAACAGACTCCGATCAGGGAGTTGCCTAAATGCATAATACAAAGTAGAAAGGGGAGGCAGATCGAGGTAAAACAGGTGCTGGAGATTGCAGTAATCAGCAGTCAGGGATAGGAAACAGGAGGGCGGAGTTTACAGACTCGAGCAAATGCAAGTATTAGTAAAAAATGAACAACGTGATTTTTACTCACCATTACATGACAGTTGAATATTAAAACACAAAAGTACTCAGGATGAGTATATTAGTCTATGCTAGTAACAACATAACGTAACATGTCTTAATATGTTAATACGTGAATAGCGGGAAATACAGGAAACGAGACGTGAAGGAAGAATTTCGGAAACCATGGAAACCCACGGAAATACCCGAATAGATGCATGAACAGGGAAGTGCATGGCTCAAATCACACGGAAGACGTACATGACGCGACTGGGGCAGACGAGTTGCAACCCTAAATACATGAATGATAAATCAATCAATAAATGATGAACATAACAAAGCCAGAAAACACAGATTATGACACTATTCTGTCACTAGATGACACACCCGGATAAGTTATTGAGTATTCACCAGCAAACCGTACTCGAACACAGTTAACCCTATTCATGTTTCTTTTTTACCTATATTGCCCGTGTTTTGGGGTCCAGTGTCCAAGCTTGTTTTCCTACCATTTTCATGACAAATGTGTTGCACATGAAAAATCATTTCTCACGTATTACTGTTGGATCTTGTGATTATAACACAAATAACAGTATAATCACCATTTTGAGGGTACAGTTTGGATTTTATATGAAACCTTCAAAATATCTTCAATATCTTTAACCTTCAAAAGTTACAAGAAAATCACCTAATTTTATTACTTTGCATAACTCTTTTGTTTGTTATTTGATTGGTGAGCTGTAAAAAGTATTAGATACATGGAAAAGTGCCAAACCTGGAAATCTGTCAAATGGAATATTTCGATGCAGGGAAACATTCTATTTGGAACACAATAAAAAAACACTCCTTTTCAAATCACTTTTTATGACAAATATTTAGATGGAATCTAGACATTCGGATTCAAAGGATTCCAAAAATATAAGCTTTGTTTTTGTATGACTACCAATCACCGAGATATTGAGCTTTGAAAACATTCCAAATGTCACCAAAATGCTCCAAATGTTCTAAATCATGGCAATTTGGAACATTTGGGATTTTTTTTTTTTTTTTTTTTTGAGAATTCAACATTTCAATGACAATCACAATGAAAACATCTCCACTGTTTTCATTATGTTGGGGATATTTTATTTAGCTTTTTCCATGACAAAATTACCTCTAAATAGGCAAGTTCTGCTCTGGGGTCCATTTTTTTCTTGGCTACTGAGGGTACCGGTTTGTCAAATTGACTGATCTTTGCGGTGAAAGTGTAAAACGAGTTGCCTGAGGATTAGATGAAAGAAAAACTTGGTATATTCTCATCCCACAAAGATATGCCATTTTAAAGTCTTCTGGGGTCCACTGGACCTCAAAACACAGGAATAGGGTTAAGAATATTGGCGAGTTCAGTCCCAACCCAGTTTTTCAACAGTTGCATAAATTAAACTCAGCTAAGCCTCATGTGCAAACTGCTCAATATACTTGCTCATACTATCTATCCAGCAATTTCAAAAATGCTCTCTTGTGACTGAAAAATTTGTTGTCCTCTGTAGCAACCACTTCGTCTATACAGAGCCAATGGTATTCAAATGAGTAGTTCAGAAAGGTCAGTTTTCTAAAGCAAAAATTTGACATTTTATTGATACTGTTCTTCTTCTATCACAATCATCTGTCTTCTATCGTTTCCCTGATGCACAGCTACTTCTGGGCTAGGACGCGTGATGACCGCAAATCCACAGTACCCCCGGACACTCCGTCTGGGGCTACAATAATGTCTTTTTGTGAGAAAGAGTCATGATCTAGTTTTCATACCAGTTGCTAAATAATCTAAATAGCTGTGAGATGTTCTCTGTTGTCTTTCTTAGCATCATGCAACTTTTCCAGGCTTTTATTGTCCCATACAACTTTTTCAAAACATGTTGCTGTCATCAATCTCAAAATGAGCAGATTGTTTTTTGAAAAATATCAAAACTATCAGTTTCAACGTTTGAAATGCAATTTTCCTATTTTCAATTAAATATAGGGTTTTATTTGATTTGTAAAAGATTACAATCCGTTTTATTAACATTAAATACAGCATCCCACATTTTTTGGAAATGGGGTTGTATGTAAAAAAAATAAAAAAATAATAATTTATTGTTTATAAACACGCAAAGGGTTACCTGCTATATGTTTTGTTTATAGAAGCTAGAACACCAAATCTGTGAAGTCATCTGAAGACATTGTAGTCACTTGATCGGAGCCGTGGGTAGTACATAAGAATAATAGCAACCACAAAAAAGGAAAAAAAAAGACATGAGTTTTCAAAACCAGTTTGGCAAATGTGGAAGAATAGAGCACTAGGAGCTACGAAAGAAAAGGCATCGGTTTGATTTGCACTATCATGTGACATCATGTTGTGAGCATATTGACTTCGGCTCCACTCCATCAATAGCACACACAATTTATTCTCCAAACCAATTCAAAATATTAACTCCATGATTTCACGTGTTATAGACATCAAATGTGCCCCATTCCCCCTCATTTGGCAAAGGGACACTTCCCTACAGTTAAATCCTACAAAAGGAAACACACCACACCCACAGTACCAAGATATGCATGTTAGGCTAACTGGAGACTAAATTGCCCAGATGCGTGAATAGTGAGTAGTAAGTAGTAATAGTAAGCCTTTGAAGCAGTAACCCCTCCCTTGTATTTAGAAGCTGTGACATGCACAGTTTTGTGAAAATAATGTCGAACCAAAACTAAATGTCATCTATTCTCCTTGTGTTTTCTTATTGTTCTTTCATGCCATATTTTTCCTCATTATTTTACCTCAAAATGCTCATGAAAACAATGATCACATGAACTGAATTTAAAATGTAATGACAGTGCCCCCATTCCTTCAGTCAATCAGGATGAAGATGTGACGTATGCTGAAGTCAGATCCACCAACACCACCTCCTCCGACACAGTGTGCAACCGCATGTCAGCAGGTCAGTCTCAGAATTGTCTCCTTGGGCTTATGAATTACATTGGACATAACATGTAAAATTTATGTCATTACCAATACATGTGACAGGATTATTATTCTCTGGACATGTTTGACCTTCAAAAAAATAAAAATCTGCTCAACCTTGTGTTCTCTTCATACTCTACATACCCCATGTCCACAGGTCAAAACGGGCTGTCTTCACCGGACCCCCGTGATTCTGCCTCTGCTTTGAATTTTAAACCCAAAGACAATTGAATTGATGAGTTCAATAAGGGCCCAACTCCACACATTTTCATCAGGGAGTTGGGCTCTTATTGAATTCACTGATTCAGTGATTCACTCATGGATAAATCAGTGAATAATTGGTACTCTTTCCTGCTTGTATTATCAGAAAACATGCAGCCTGGTATATAAATGGATTCAGTGACTGAAAGTCCCACCAGAGTTTGCGCAAACCTCCGGGATTTACCAGTGTCCACAAAATTTTAGCCAGGTGACAGAACTAATGACTGAAATTAGAAGGACTTAAAACAATCACTGAATCATTTACTGAATATATTTATTTTTTGACATTATAAATGTGCAGTGCTTATCCACAATTTTGGCCTTTGATTGAGAGGGTAGCCTTTTTCTCAGTGAGGGAGAAAGTAACTGTTTAAAGGGTGGTCAGTGGCTTCCTGTGGAAAGACTCTTTTTCAAACTGGAAGGAGTTTGGGAGCAAGGGGATAAGACACCACAGGGAAAGAGAAAGAGTAAGCCAGAACTAGGACCAAAAAGCAGATACAGTACACACTGACAATGATAAAGTAAAATTCAACTTACAATCACCAGCTACTTCATTAGGCACGCCTGTTCAACTGTTCATCAACACAAATATTTAATCAGCCAATCAAATGGTAGCAACTCAATGAATTTAGGTAGGAAGACGTGATAAAGATGATCTGCTGAAGTTCAAGCTGAACACAGGTTTGAACTTCAGCAGAATGGGAGAGAAAACTGACTTAACCCTTTCACCCCCACCAATGCCCAGTTCTCACTGCTATTTCTCCCCATGGCCTTTGTTGACATTCTAACTAAATTTCTGGCTGTCTGATCTTATTCCTGATAGTCAAAAGAAATTTACCAAAAAGAGGGCCATATAGCACTATTGGGAAAAAATGCCAGTCATGCAAGAGTGCCATATGGCACTACAGGGGGTGAAAGGGTTAAGTGACTTTGAAATATGACATGGTGCCCAAAGGGCTGGTCTGAGTGTATGAGCAACTGCTGATCTACTGAGATTTTCATGCGCAACCATCTCTAGGATTCACAAAGGACAGTCCGAAAAAGAGAAAATATCCAGTGAGCGGCAGTTCTCTTGGTGAAAATGCCTCACTGATGCCAAAGGTCAGAGGAGACAGCCAGACTGGTTCAAGCTGAAGTCAACAGTCACCACTGGTTACAACCGAGGCATGCAGAAGAGAATCTCTGAACACACAACATATCGAACCTTGAAGTTGGTCGGCTACAGCAGCAGAAGACCACACCAGGTGCCACTCCTGTCAGCTAAGAATAGGAAACTGAGGCCACAATTCGCACAGGCTCACCAAAATTGGACTAAAGAAGATTGAGACTCATCAGACCAGGCAATGTTTTTCCAATCTCTGCTGTGACATTTGGAAGGTCAGAATTTTTTAATTTGACAAACACAAAAAAAACCCCCCCCCCCCACACACACACACACACACACACACACACACACACACACACACACACACACACACACACACACACACACACACACACACACACACACACACACACACACACACACCATGGATCCATCCTACCTTGTATCAATGGCTCAGGCTGCCGGTGGTGGTGTAACAGTGTGAGTTAGCAAAATTTTCTTAGCACACTTTGGGCTTTTTAGTACCAACTGAGCATTGTTTAAATGCCACAGCCTACCAAAGATTTGTTACTGACCATGTCCATCCCTTTAGGACCACAGCGTACCATCTTTTTATGGGTAATTCCAGCAGGATAATGTGCCATGTGATACGGGACCAGTTAGACACCAAATGCGAGGATGGAGGGAAAAGGCTTTATTGGAAAAATAAAGAAAATCAGGCACGAGGGCCAACAAAAAACTTCACCCAAAGGGTTGCCAAAAAAAAAAAAAAAAAAAAAAAAAAAAACTAAAAGAGCTACACAGAGCTATAAACAGAAGGACCAAAAACAATGAAAACAAAGGCCACTGGAAACTCCAGGCAGAAAACTCATAAACAGAAAAGAATAAGGCTTCAAGACTTTCAGAATGACCAAAAAACACAAAGGCTAGGAATGCAAAATAAAAGACTGTGAAACATGCTGGCTACTAACAACTATGGCAATGAACTTGATAGAACAAGAACTGAGACTCTGTCTGCCAACCAACTTCCACCGCATCCAGATAAAGGGTGAGAAATCAAGACATGAAGGGCAACACCTGGAGAGAGAGAAACAAGAGGCATGGCAAGATCAAGACATGGACAAGATTGGTTGACAAGACTTGCTCATTAAGAGAATGAGCGTGCTCAGCTTAAGTACCAATTAAGTATGCAGTTTGAAAGCAGCATGAATGTTTAGAACAGAAAAGCACAGCAAGATCTTGAAATAGCAAAGCAGGAATCATGACAATAAACTCCCTGTCTAAATCAGTAGTATTAGTAATGTGCCTATCTAAGAATTACACCCCCCAGTGAGAGTTAGTAAATGTTAGTAACTTAAAAACAGTTAATTGTCAATTAAGCTTAGACAGCCCCGAATCAGCACAGCACAGAAGGAAGGGGAAATACCAAAGCCAACCAGAGCTCTGAAAAGTGCAACAACGAAGGCACGGGGCGGAACGCAGACAAGCGGTGGAGTGGCTGGGCAGACCTGGCAAAAACAAAAACATGGACAATGAGCATGAAATATGAAATGTAAAATCCTGAAACAAGAAACTGTTAAAAACTGTGACATGAACTATGAAACTATGAACTATGGAATCTTGAACATGAAACTGTTAAAACCATAAATGCTGTCCTGGCCCCCCAGAACACAACACCATGTCATAAAGATCAAATCATCTAAAACTGGTTTCCTGAACATGACAATGAGTTCACTGTACTCAAATGGCCTCCACAGTCACCAGATCTTAATCTAATAGGGCACCTTGGAAATATAGTGGAATGGGAGATTCGCGTCAAGGATGTGCGGCCAACAAATCTGCAGCATCTGCGTGGTGTTATCATGTCAATATAGATCAAAATCTCCAAGGAATGTTTTCAGCACCTTGTGGAATCTATGCCATGAAGAATTAAGACAATTCTGATGGCAAAAAAGGGTCCAACCTAGTAATAGCAAGGTGTACCAAATGAATTGCCCGGTGGGTGCATTTTAAATTACCACAGTTAACAGCAGGACAGCACAAATATGGAATATGAAAGTCAGGATCATGTGTAGTGTAAGTGAGAGAGGGAATCCCTCCCAATTCACTCCACTCCTATAATCCATACCTCTAATCCCCCATTACTGCTATACTCCACACCTCAATACCTCCACTCCTCCAATACTACTCCACTCCCCACCTCCATAAATCCACTACCCCACCACTACTCCACTCCCCACCTCCATACATCCACTCCCCCACTACCACTCCACTCCCCACTTCCATACATCCACTCCCCCACAACCACTCCACTCCTCACTTGCATACCTCTACTCACCAACAACCACTCTACTCCACACCAACATACCTCCACTACCACTCTACTCCCCACCTCCATACCTCCACTCAGCCACTACCATGCTTACAGTAATGTTAGTTTAATGGGGAAATAAGTAGTCAGTTTCCCCCATCTTTAATTCACAAATTAATCCGCTAGGTAGCCATGATCAACAAAAATGAACAACGGGGTCATTACATGCCAAGTCATCACATTTTCTGAAAACTTCCCAGCTGAATATCTCAGATTTTCATTAAAGTCTGTCAAAATGAACCTTTTGATGTAAAATTAGCACCTGAAAAGTTCCTGGGTCCATCTCCCACCGGTTCGGATTTTATGACCCTTCAAATTTTGGGTGCCACGCCCACTTTGTTGAACATGAATGCCCAAGGTCCTTTATCTCCTCAATGGAGAGTCTTAGATGGCTGAACATTGGTAGACTAGCCAATTCTGGCCTAGTCTTTCTGAATTTGCGCCGAGTTTTAAATTATCTTGCACCATTTCACAGTTGTGGCTTCCCAAATAGGGAACTTTCGCAATATGGACCTTAGGGCCCTGGGGGTTTAGAGGACTATGTATTGTGAAATATCCCTGCAAAGAAATTGATATTATCTAAAATAGGTAAAGATCTATGAGCAAAAGGCTTATGAACCAGCTCTGATGGTGTGTTCATGGATTGGTGGGGGTCTAAAAAGGGTCCACAATTGAAAACTGGCAAAAATGGAACCTCTAACGAGAGCCAAAAACCCATGTGGGACAGTACCCAGCCTAACTATCTTTTTACCCCTGTTTCATCTGTTTCTAAGCTACATTACTGCAAGTTTTCAGCTTTGGTTTCCTTCTCCTTCCCTTCTTTTTTCGAGGGCAAATTTTGTTGTTCTTGGGTGTAAATGGTATAGTCCAATGTACATGTAATTTTCTTCAAATGTACACCAAACATATATGAATCATACAAAGTCATACATTTTTAAAAATCAAGATCTCTTTATTGAAGTTTTTGTGGTATAACAGAAGTGCAATGCTGAATGGTCATCACAGAGATATGAAGTGAGCGTGCATATGTAGTAATCGAAGTTAGCACCAATGCACCCAAATAAACATGAACAGAATGGATGCAAATTAAAACGAGCGGTGGCAGTAAGAATGCAAGAATAAACTGATGAAGTTAAAAAGAAAAAAATCAAACTGCATACAAAATAAACCCTCCCCAGTCACTGCTAGCAGACTAGAATCAGTATAAGATCACTGTCACACCAAAAGCCTGCGCTAAGAGTGAATAGTAAGCGTGCAGCTTAGTTAGGCTGCACCCAAGTGTGAAGCCTTTACAGAGCCTGGAATGCTTCTGGGGGGGACTCCACGTTCTCTGGAATTTCCCATTTGTTTGCTGAAGTGAATATCTAATTTTCTCCAGTTTTAAGCAGGGCATGATGTCTTCCTGCCATTATGCATGAGTGAGAGGGAAAGCATCCCTCCACCTGAGCAGAATTACTTGTATGACCAGAAGGGAGGCAAAGGATAGAGTGCATCGTTTTTCTGTAGTTAACTTTTCCTTCCCTTCCAGAACCCTAAAAAGAGCAGTCAAAGGGTTTGGTTAATTTTCAACACCTGAGAAAGTATATGAAAGATTTCCCTCCAATATTTGCTAAGGCTCAAGCAGGACCAATACATATGAATGAGAGAAGCATATGCAGGTTGACATTTGACACCATATGGACTAATATCAGGGTATATCGAAGACAGGTTTGCTTATGAAATATGAGCCCTGTGTACCACTTTAAATTGAATTAAACAGTGGCGTGCACAGAGGGAGGTTGAATTAACCACTTTGAGTACGACAAAGTCATATTTTGAAATGAAGGAACTTTAAAGTGAGGTATATTGCTCTTTCTTGTTCAGGTAAATACATCCAAAATAACTTGTTTAGTTTCAATGGTGTACTCAGGATGAGCCCCGGGCCCTCCCCCTGCCTCTACCAAGTTCCAAAACTGCATTAACCTTGGTCTTCAATGTATTATTTCTCTTTCTTGTACAGAAGCTATGCTAAGCAGATGATGGCAAGTTACACACATTCATGACTCTGAGGTTCTTGGGATCTCCAACATAAATATATGTAACCCTATGTACATGTACTGTTACATAAAGTTTATGCACTGAGCTTACTTTCAACTCACCTGGCTACACCTTGGACATAGCTAGATCTACAATTTATTGATGCTTTGAAAATAGGGAAAAGATGTTGTCAACATCATCCTGAGCTAATCTATACTGGCGTGCTCCTATACCCTGAGGAACCTTAACCATACAAATTATACGCCCAAAGCTCATGCCATTTCTTGGTTCAGGATTCTGAGGGATCCTGAAAGAAATATGGATCCAGTGACTTAAGAGGAACAACATCAGACATGTTGCAGAGCTGTGTGACCACTACATATCCCAGCTCCTATGTAAAGTAAAAATAAACCTTGTGTTACAATATGAGATACATAAAAATGTGGAAACTACCTTTGATCACTTCCTTATGCTGTTTGAAACGGTTGCAAGATTGCTGTTGTAGACTTCTGTAGCAAATGATGTAGACCATTTCATGGTGGTAGCATATTTTACTTTCATTAGAAAATGAAACAACACCACCTTAGAAGTTCACAATTTTTATCTGACAGATCAGATACTGCTGTTAACCCAACTTCATGGCAGTAAGTATTCTTGTGGCAGTCCTCCTTTAATGCCTGTCCAACACTACAAGGTTCTAAACTGGTACAAGCCATGCTAAAGGCCTGCATCACGCTATGTTTGTTTTTGATATCAAAGTCGGTGTAGGTCTATGCCAGATTTTAAACTTGGCTACATAGGTCATGTTTGAAACCAAATCAGGTGATGAATTTAGGTTGATGACCTACGACATCAGCAAGGCTTGACCCATGTCACTCAGTTCCCTTACCTGGTTGGCTGTAATCAATTAAATATTCTTGCTTCAGTGAAAAATAGATCAACTGCCTATAATGTGTCTCATGAGAATCGTAAGAGAGCAAGGTTACGGCAGGAATGGTAGGGGCAGGGGGTCATCTTGAGTACACTATTAAAACTAAACAAGTGATTTTCAATCCTCTATAAGAAGCGAAATATACCCTGCTTTAAAATTTCTTCATTTCAAATATGACATAATATAATTCATATACATTTTGGACTATACCATTTACCCTCCCCCCCAGAACCGCAAACTTCGACCTGGAAAAAAGAAGGGAAGGAGGAGAAAACCAAAGCTAAAAACCTGACATAATGTAGCTCATAAACATATGAAACAGGTCTAAAAAGTTGGTTACTGTCCCACATGGGTTTTTGGCCCTCATTTTTGGCTATTTTCAATTGCGGACCCTTTTTACACCCCCACCAATCCATGAAAACACTATCAGGGGTGGTTCATAAGCCTTTTACTCAAAGATCTGTACCCATCTTTAGTAGCCTTACTAAGACTGATATTATTTCACAATATGTGGTCTTGAAGTCCCTCCAAACCCCAAGGGCCCTAAGGTCCATCTTGCGAAAATTCCCTCTTTGGGAACCCACGACTGCTAAATGGTACAAGATAATGTAAAACTAAGCCCTGAAAGATTGGGCCAGAATTTTCTAGGCTACCAGTATTGAGCCTTCTGGGACTCTTCATTTTGGAGATATGGACCTCAAATATCCACTTCAGGCAGTTACGTATTAAAAAGTGGGCGTGGCACCCAACATTTGATGGGCTGTAAAATCCAAACCGATGGGAGCTGGGCCCAGAAAATTTTCAGGTGTTCATTATGCACCCCATGATTCATTTTGACAGACTTTAAGCAAAATCTGAGATGGTCACCTGGGAGCCAATTAATCACTTAGCATGGAATGACTCAACATTTAATTGTACGCCGTAAAGTATTTGACCGCGCAAATTTGGCTGATCTTGCTTTATTGGGAATTTCAAACTGTCATCGTGGCTTTTAAATTTGAATTGTGTCAGAATCGGAGGGATGACCTTTCTAACTCAGTGCTTTTCAGGAGCATAACGTCACCCAAAGATGTGATGTTATGGTAGTGAGGCACACATTTATGTAAACTAGGGCTGTCAGAATGAGCATAAAATGCTGTTGGAATATTCACGCCAACTAAACACATGATATCAATATAATATTGAATATTATTGTCATGGTTTTGGAGCTTTGAGAGCTCCTTTTGTTACTCTCGTCCGGGACGATATCATTTTGCTCGCCATCGGATTCCTGAGCTAGCTGGCATAAATTGGGGGCGTTACCCAGACTCTATTTAAGCTCCAGTTCCGCCTCCCTCGTGTTGCTAGAGTGTCATTGTCTCCTTGGCGCTTTAGCCGGTAAGGTCTTTAGAGAGAGAGTATTGTCAGGATATTAGCTGCATAACAGGATTAGTGTCATTGAGTAAGGGAATCTTTGGTTTATTTCCCTTTTCTTTTGTTGTTTTTTTCGAGCTCGCCTGTTTTTTGCCACGGACGGCGTCAGGTCCGTTGGTAGCGTGAGTCTCGTGATTTCTATCTGTTTTAGTCTCTCAGCATGCTGCTGGTTTTTTCCTTTTATTTCTGGCCACTGCGCTTGGCGTCCAACTACCAACCCCCATCACAATTATTATACCTTCTGTATTTCCTACACAGAACAACGAGATACCAAACTACTACTAACATAAGATACATCAATCAACATAAACATATATTTGATGGATAATAAGCAGAGATTAAAACCTAGTGGCCCCATTTACACCTGCTATTAAAATGCATTTTTTGTGATCGGATTGCAATCGGATAGCATTATTAACATGCGTCTCCAGTGTCCTTATTACAATCCGTCCTGCTAACATCATATCCTTCATCTGCCCTCTCTTAAAGTGGCACCTCACTTACCGTAAAAACTGGTAAATAAGACACACCTTTAATTAAATATTTTTCCCTTAAAAATGCATCGCGTCTTATAAATCGGTGCATCCTATACACCGGTAAAATGCTGCGAGGGGTAATGCAGGATGTTCAAATATGTACCCAGGAGAGGGCGCTGTGAGCTAGACCTTGCTCGCATGTCCTAGAGCTTGGTATTCAGACTGTCCGGTCCCCAAAGGGCTAGAAGCTGCGTAGCTTTCTGCAACATAGCGAAAACTTGTAAAAGGAGCGATACAGCTGCACAAAAACCTCAAATCGTGGACTGTGCTGGACACAATGGAAATCGCCATTTTTTTTAAAGTAAATTGAAATAGTTTGAGAGAACTTGTTTACACATTGTTATAAATGCATAGCTACTATTACACAGTTGTTGACGAAACCATTTTCACCAACGGGACACCCCACAAAATATACAGCATCTTACGTACCAATGCCACTTATCTCCTGAGTTTTACTGTAGATGTTTATGCCCACGGAGTTGTTTTATTCGGATTGGAAATGCATTTGCATTTACACTTGTGTTCAAAGTGCCCAGATCACCTTCAGAAGTGGTTTGAAAGATTGGATCACAATCCATCCACAATGAGTCTTGAGTGCATTTGCACCTGTTCATTCATGTGGTAAAGCGCTATCCAATTGCAATCCAATCACAAAAAACAAAGTTTAATGTTAGGTGTAAACGAGGCCAATGAGTCTGAACTCAGGACCCTGACACTTTGTAGAGCTTATGAAATAACAAACCAGGCTCATCCAAGTTCGAACGAGACGTCAACCGTTAAGTTTTAGTTTGTGACACACTAATGTTAATTCCACAACATCATTTGCTCTCTCTCAACAATTAAGAGCCATATTCTGAGAGAGTGGCACTGGCAGTGGAGTTGACATCTTGGAATTGTATGAAATTTGGCAGAATGGTGCCCATACATGTGTTACAGGAAATCCCAGAGTTTCAGCTCACAAATTTTATCGATATGGCTACAGCCATATCTTTCTTTCTTACTTTCTTTCTTTCCTTCTTTCTCAAGGAAAGAAAAAAAACAAAGCAGTGATTAAATTAAAATCACCATGTCTAATTACATTAATCACACTATGGGGGTCAGTTTTACAAAACAACATTAGCGTCCAGTTTTTCAATTAAGTCAAGGATGGTTGCCATATAGTATAAAATTTCTTTGTTTCTAATGGAGTTACTTCAAATATTGCAGTAATGGCGGAAGGTTCTATAGGTACTTGTAAAACATCTGAAAAGTTTTTGAATATTAATTGCCAGAAATTGTTCAGTTTTGAGCAATCCCAAAACATATGTGAAAGAGTGGCTGGTGCTTGTCTGCATCTGTCACATATGCAGTTGCAATCAAAATTTTTCAACCCCCATTGCAAATTGGGTTTAATATCAAACTTTACAAACTTTCAGCTGTTTGTGATAAACAGATTAAACAAGAACATTTTAAATAGCTCAGCACAACTAATATTACAAGTTTAACACAAAATTCCATTTTTAATTACTACTACATCTCAAAATTATTCAACCCCACAAATAAAATCTGTCTTAAGAGCATATTTGCAGATCAGATGTTGTCAAATGCACACCTAATGCAGCTAATCAAGAGCTGAATTAATTGCATCAGGTTTGCTTTAGATAGAACGCATCAAATACTTGCACTCGCTAGGGGTTTTTTGACAGTGACATTTGATTGCATATTTGAAATATGGCTGTCAAGAGAATTTTCCAAAAAGCTAACAGAGGAGATCATTGCCTGGTACAAACAAGGAAAAGGATACAAAAAGGTAGCACAAGCACTGAAGTTTCGTAGAGATAAAGTTGGAGGCATAGTTCACAAGTTCAGAGTTAATGGAAGAGTGGCTACAGTACCAGGATGTGGCAGAAAGAGGAAGCTATCAATGGCTTTCACCAGATTCCTGAGAAGACAGGTGGTCAAAAATCCTCAAGTGACTGCAGGAGACCCGCAACAAGACTTGGAGGCAGGAGGCATGAGGTGTCAGTTTGCACTGTAGGGTGCATACTAAATGTTGAAGGTTTTCAAGATATTCATAACGACTGATCCAAAAACCCAAGCTCCAATATGCTTAAAACCAGATAAATAAGCCACAGAAGTTTGGGGATTTTGTTCTGTGGAGTAATGAAACAAAACTGGAATAGTTTGGGCTTATGAATCAGTGGTATGTCTGAAGGTGGAATACAGAAGCATATGCTGAAAAGTACACCCTGCCTACAGTGAAGAATTTTGGGGGCTTTCTGATGCTCTGCGCCTGCCTTGCTTCCTCTGGCACAGGAAACCTGCAAAGTGTGGAGGGCGAGATGGATTCAGTCAAGTACCAGGATATCCAAGGAGAAAATGTCATGCTGTCTGTTGGGAAGCTGACGCTTGGGCATTATTGGACCTTCCAAAAGGACAACGATCCTAAGCATACCTCAACATCCACAAAGGCTTGGTTTCATAAGAAGTCTAGGAAGGTTATAGAGTGCCCATCACGGTCGCCTCACTTGAATCCCATAAAAAATTCTCAGGAAGGACTTGAAGAGGCAGTTGCAGCATGCAAACCCTAAAATATTAGAGAACTGGAGGCCATTGTTCATGAGAAAGGGGCTAAGATTCTTTGGGAATGCTGCCAAAAGCTGACATCTGCCTATGCATCACATCTCCAGCAGGTCAAAGCAGCGAAACACTGCTCAACTAAGTATTAAAGATGCTTGTTATGAAGAGGTTGAATAATTTTGTGTTATGATTCTGTTGTTCCTGACCATTTTTTTGGTATTACTCTGCTTCCATGCCATGTTTTTTAATTAAGTCCATGCCATGTTTTGTATTTTGCCTGTCTTTCCTTGTCATGTCTTTTGCCTGCCATTCTCATATTCACAGTTTAGTTATTATTCTTGTTTTTGTATTTCTCATGCCCTGCATTGCACATCATCTCCCCTGTCTGATCATATGTGATATGACAGTTTATTCTCCAGTATTGCTTGCCACATTTTCAGGTGATTTCATGTTTTCTGGGTTTTCAATTATTCCTTCCATTCTCGTTTGCTCCTTCGCCTTGTTGTTCTATCTTTACTAACAAATACTAACAGTTTATTTTAGATAAATTACTAACATTACCTAACATTATTTATAGTACTAACTAAGTCATAAGCACTAGGGATTGTAAAGCAGCACATTACTAATTGACTAACGAGCTCTCAGCACTCGCTCTGCTCTAGTCTTTGCCCCTTGCCTTCACTCAATTTACTTTGCTGTGCTTCGGCAGATTCTCCGCACCTTGTTAAGCACTGTTCTGCCTCTCACCCTGTGCACTTTAGAACTCCCTAACAGGAGTTGTCTGTCATAGGTTGTCTGTGTGATCCCTGTCCGCGTTTTGGCTTTCACCAATTTCATGTGGTTAGGAACTTCCTCTTCTTCATTCATTTGTTAGTCTGATCCAGCTCACCTGTTCCCTATTATAACATGTGACTTCCCGTATCTGTATTTAAGCAGTCATTTCGCAATCAGCTCTTGTCAGAACGTTTTCCTTGTGCTGTGTTGTTTATGCCTTGTACTCTTTGTGTTATACTTCTGACTGGATCGTCCCAGATTTTGATTTTTGCTGCGTTTTTGATATACCTGTGCCCGTGTAACGAACCCGCTTTGCCCGACCCTGAGTTCTGTGTTTGCGCCCTGTTTACGAACTGGATTTCGTCTACTAGCTTGTGATTTTGGATTGTGGACTCTGTACCGTTGCCTACTGCCCTGCAGGGGTTTCCACCCCAGAGCTAATAAAGAACAAGTTTGCTGGATATTTTGGGTCTCGCTTCTGGTTCCTGAACACACCCTCACATTTTGAGCCTGCAGTAGTCATTAAAAGTGGCATTTTGTGTTGAATTTGGAGAAGCTACTAGTAATATTTGTTGTGTTGATCCATTTAAACTGTTTTTGTTCATTGCAAACAGGTGAAAGCTTGTAAACTTAATTTGCAAAGGGGGTTGAATCATTTTGATTGCAACTGTAGGATCAACATCCAGTCTGCATCTGGCTAGCTTTATTTTAGACCAGTGGAGGCAATGTAAAATCTTAAATTGAACAACAATATGTCGTAAGCAGACAGAGGAGGAATGTATCTTATCTAGAGCTTTCTCCCAGACTTCATTAGTAAACTGCATACCCAGATCCTCTTCCCATTGATTCCTTAAAGTCAAGGGTTCTAAATTATGAGACCAACAGGGAGTAAATGATCCCAAAAGATCCTTTAGAATGAGGCCTAATTTTCAGAATGTTATCTCAAAGAACTTGGTGGTTGTGATGGACAATTGGTTGGAATGGTGGATAGAAAGCTGCGGAGTTGCAGGTCTAAAAATATTTGAGGGGGATATTGTACTTTGACATTAGCTGATCAAAGGATACAAAAATAATCAAACAAATCACTTAAAAAGGTAGCCCCATTTTCAGCCCAAACGTTGAGTGCTCCATCAATAATTGATGGTGGAAATAAATTATTTTTCACTATGGGGGCAGGTATTGAGAGATCATTCAGTGAGTAGAATCGTCCAAACTGTTCCTAAATTTTTAATGAATGCATTACTATCGGATTTGAACTATACTTAGAAATTGGTTCAGGTAGAGGTAATTTTGAGCAGAGTAGGGTGTGTAAGGAGGTGGGGCCACAGGCTAAACTCTCCAGTTTCAGCCATTTAGGGACATTATCACGGACTCCTTCCAGTATAACACAGCCCTTATGTTAGCAGCCCAATAGTTGTCATGGTTTGCGATGCTTTTTGCTTTCTTTGTTACTCTCGTCCCTGACGACATCGTTTTCTTTGTACATCGGATTTTTTACCCAGCTGGTTGATTACATGGGCGGTCCTTCCCGGAGTCTATTTAAGCCGGAGGTCGCCACGCCTCCTTTGCTGGAGTGTTTGATATGACTTTGCTCACTTCTTGCTCACTCTTTGCTCACTTTCTAGTCAGGGGTTTGCCTATTTATATACAGTATATTTATATTCTTTGTTTCTGGGAGGCTTAGCTTTTTTAGGTTATTTGGCACAATTGTTAGGTGCCTTGTTTAATTTTCTCTCTCTTATTGAGATTTATTTTTCTATCTGGTTGCTTGCTTCGTTCCTTTCGTTTGTTCAGAAACGCAAACTTGTTTCCATTCTTATTTAGCTCAATCACTTTCAGCTGAGTCGGCTCTCTGCTTGATGCAGCTTCGCCTGCCACGGCATCTGAATCTCTGCTCTAACCAGCAGTTACAATAGTAAAATTGAAAATTGGGTAGGGATAATCCATTGAGTCGGCGATGTTGCTGAAACATACTTTTCCGAATGCAAGGGTTCTTTATATTCCAAATAAAACCAGATATCAATTTGTTTTAGGATAGAAAAAATGATTTAGTGATAAAAAGGGGGACACACTGAAAAACATATAGAAATTTGGGTAGACATTCATTTTGATTGCGTTTATTCTTCCTCCCAATGATAAAAGCAGTGAGCTCCAACTCTCCAAATCTTTTTTCAAGAGAGATAGTAACGGAGCGAAATTGGCTTGAAAGAGATCTTTGAAGTTAAGAGTAACCCAAATTCCTAAGTATTTGAATTTGGTTTTGCTTACTTTGAGGGGAAGTAAATCAAATGCCATCAACTTTGCTGCTGAATTCATTGACGTAAGTTCACTCATTTGTAGATTAATTTTGTACTCCAATATTTTGCCAAAATCTTTTAGATAAAGCGTTTTTGGTAAGCTTATTAAGGTATCAGACAGAAATAAAAGCATGTCGTTGGTGTAGAGGGATGCTTTATACTCTGTACCGTTTCTCTCCATTCCACCAATGTTAGCATCACTGCGCAGTGCAATTGCTAATGGTTCAATTGCAACAGCAAATAAAAGGGGGAAACCTTGCCTTGTGCCACTATGGAGTGCGAAATAAGAGGAGAGATTGTTATTAGTTTGTATGGCTGCTAGTGGAGAGGAGAAAAGCAACTTTATCCAGGATACAAATTTCAAACCAAAACCAAATTTTCTGAGAGTATAAAAATGGTAATCCCATTCGACCCAATCGAATGCCTTCTCTGCAATATTAGTACCTCTGGAACATCAGACGGGCAGGGGTCGTATAAGACATTAAATAGGCATTGTAAGTTAAAAAAAGAGTTGCGATTTTTTTATGAACCCCGTTTGGTCATAGGATATAATTAGCGGTAAAACAACCTTTAAACGATGGGCTAACATCTTAGACAGAATTTTGCCATCTACATTTAAGAGTGAAATAGGATTAAATGAACTGCATTCTAAAGAGTTTTTATCCTTTTTAGGGATAAGTGAGATAACTGCCTGTCACATAGTTGGAGGGAGGTGCAAGGCCCCACAAAACAATACCAACGAGGGACATTGCAGTGAGGTGAAGGACGCGCGTGTTCTTATTGACTAACTTTAATTCGAGCATTTTCCTGGCTGGTGTGAATCCCAATATAATGGATATTTTTCTCCGTCCAAAGACAGGGCATAGAAACGCAATGGTTACAATTAATCTGACTCCATAAAACAGTTAGAATACCAAATTTAGTTGTATCCTCGTTAAATATCCGACTCCAAATTAGAATTAGAATTGATAGTTTTGGGACAGCATGCGTGAATCTCGTGACAGCTATGCCATCAGACTTGGCAGTGGAAGCCATCGTTGCTCAGCAAATACGCCCCCAGGGTTAATAAGCGCAGCTGTTCTGGCTTAATTCGACCATAATTCCATTGGTTAGAGGAAAATACCATGATAGCAGCATCGAAGCATAAACAAAGTAGCACTGAGCGTGAACGTATCACGAACCCAGGTTTATGTAAACCCAAGGGCACCTTAAGAATATTTAATCGGGTGCCGGCTTAATTATGCGCCAAAAGGGCACCTTTTAAGAGCTAAATCTTCGGGACCGGTATTGCACAAACCCTTAAGGGGTAGAACGTAATCCCACATCTAACTTAGAAGTATCGTTACCTACACGTCTTGGTAGGAATTTCCCCTTAAGTCCCGGTCGCAACAAGGCTAGGAAGAAGATATGAGTGTTATGAGTCATGGAAATCACGCAAGCTGGAAAAGGAATAACAATAATTTAATCACCAGGTAGGCACAAATTTGGATCAAACAAATCAACGCTAAGCCAATTGCCAGTTACGCATAATTTAGGAAGAAAATATATATATTCATACCTGGAAAAGATGAATGGCCACGCGGAACTAAAGCCATACCACGTGGCCCGGGGAGAATTCAGATGCCATCCCTCCCCGCCCACCGAGATCCGCTGCTTACGCACAGACCTAGGCGGGCGGGGCGAGGTGGAATGTGATTCTCCAGAACTCAGCTACGCGCGTCAGATCTTCACAAAGAAGAGAAGAAAAAGACAGAAGAACAGAAGAGCCCCTTCGGTTAGAGTCTCCCACCTTTAAAGATTCCAAACCACGCCTCCAAACAAAGTGGGCTTTCCCCATCGAGGTGATAAGATTATTTTGCATGGAGAGATGTGAGCGAGATTTGACCACTATAAGATCTTCCCAAATGGGATTATCCATAATTTTAAGGGAAATGAAACATGTTCCATTCAACTCCTTAGATTCCCCCGAGAATAAAAAGACCAAACATGATAGGAATATGTGCTAATATGATGCAGTTGTCATGGAGCCTTAAAATGGAGTATTATAGTCCAATTGTGTTGTAACTATATAAGTGGTTTCTTTATAGGATATTGAACATATACATATTATGAATTTGGCAGAGATTTAGATTGTTTTATCTTTATCAAATTTATCTGTTTCAACATTTTTGTCAACTCTCATGCATTCCGCGTGAGTTTTAGTGGTATATTTACGTTCCCCTGCTGTAGTCAGCAAGTATTCAATCAATGTATGTGTAAGAGTTTGTCGCAGGAATTGAAGTCCTTGTGCATGGAGGTTTATCAGTTTCACCTGCGTTATGACTCCGGACTTTTCACACTTTTCTTTACTCAGGGGTTGGAAGCAGTGCATGTGTCATTGTATATCTCAATGGCGATAAATTGCATGTTTTTTTTTGTTTTTTTTTCTTGTCGTTGCACTTCTGTGTTATTGTGCATTTCCAGTCTAGATATTCATTGACTCAGGTGTATGTGTTATTGGTTAGAACTCCCAGTTGAAGTACGACAGGTCGACATATTTGCGGCTATAACAAGTGTAAACTAGAAGGCACTCAGAATGAGCACAACCTCTGCTGTTGTAAAATTTGCTTGTGGAGGATGTTGGATTCATCAGATTAGTGTGAATCAATCAACACACAAAATTTCATTTACATCCATCTGGTACTTTTTGAGACATCCCGTTATCTGACAACTGAACAAACAAATAACAAACACTGGTGAGAAATATTTCCTCCTGGTGGAGCTAAAATAAGCTTGGCAATGAAAACAGGTCACCGGCTGCACTGACAATTGCTGTCAATCTTGTTCAATAAGAGTTTAATCTTTTTATCCTGTCCTGTGCCCACAGAGAAAAGTGTGGGGAGCTCACATCCCTACAGACTGGCTGCAGTGTCTCTGGGGCTGCTGTGTGCTCTCTTACTGACTGCCATATTAGTCCTGTGTGTCGTCTGTGAGTATCACACACTGACTGTTTCTCCCTGGTTTGATCTGGCGAAAATGTCCTTTAAAACGTGGCTTTGCCTTCTGGTAGTTTCTTTTCTGTAAACCAATTCAGTATGCTCAGGAAAACACCTCATACTTACGTGACTGAGATAAATGTTAATGAGAGCAGGAACAAATTCTTAATGCCGAAATTTATGTCGCAAATTATGCGCAATTGAATCCTTGCAAAGGTCAACTAATCGAAAAGACTGCTCCCAAGCCATTAAAACAGTTGTTTTCCAAAACACAATTTTCAGGCATGTACTTTAAGAATTGAGAATCGTTTCTCCATTTGCCTCAGTTTACTCACTCAATAACAAATTTAACTGAAGTGTTTTGCTTACTGCTCAAAGTTTTCTGTTCCTTGAGATCAATGCTGTGGTCTGTATCAAGCAGAAGAGTAATGAAAGATGGAGATTGCTTCATTGATGCATGTATTTTCTCCTGCCGTAATAGATACAAGTCTGTCTCAGAGCTATTCACTGTTCGAGAGAGACCTGAGGGAGCTCAGAGCGAGTAACATCACCATGAAACAGGAGAGAGACCAGTTATGGGGAAACTACTCCACACTGAAACAAGAGAAAGACCAGCTTCAGGGAAACTACACCAGACTGAACAAAGAGAGAGACCAGCTACAAAAAGAGAACAACAACCTGACTCATGAGAGAGACAAACTACAGGGAAACTACACCATACTGAACAAAGAGAGAGAGTGGCTACAGAGAGAGAACAACATCCTCAATGAAGAGAAAGACCAGCTATACAGAAAGAACATCGACTTCCAAGCTTTATTTAGGAAATTACCCTTTATTCAGCAGTACTGTTCCTTCAGTGCGCAGAGTGAGTGGTGCTACTCTGTTTCTCCTCCGGAGAACAGTGTTTACTCTTGTACTTTATCACTGTTACTCGTGTAAAGATCATTGACAGAAACTGTTGTCTGTTTTTACTGTCCAGACACAGAATGCAAACCCTGTCCACAGAGCTGGAGGCATTTTGACTCCAAGTGTTACTACTTCTCTACTGAGTCGAAAAGTTGGATGCAGAGTCGTGATGCCTGCATTAAACTGGGAGCTGACCTGGTGATTATAGAGAGCGAGGAGGAACAGGTAAGGGCCTGCTTCTGAATGAATGAATGAATGAGGTAGTGAGTTGATGGGTGGAGAGAAAATTGACAGTGTTCCTCTGCCGATAGCCTCTGTAAACTAATGATTTTTCTCATATCATGATCTATCTTACAATCTAATGCATGCTTAACCTTATTACTTTGAGTGAATCTGATCAATGAGTGCAATGTTGTGCTCTTGCTTGGTATCTGACAGATCCAGAATGTGTCAGTGTGGACTGTGTGTCTGTCTGTCTCTTTCAGTATAGTGAGAGTGAGAGCCATTCTGTGTCTGTGTTCAGGGCCTCATCAGCCATGAGCCAGGATTTTACCACTGGATTGGACTGAGTGACTTACAAACTGAGGGTACTTGGCTCTGGGTGGATGGGACCCCTGTACAGACAGGGTAAGAATCCATGTACACACAGTACTAGGCATAAATAAGCAAAATTAGCTTTCATCTCAAACACGTGATGTACATTTTAGCATATTAGAAATATACATGTACTTTTTATGCCGGTCAGTCACTAGTTTATGTTACAGCATTGCACAGATTTATGTTTATTCGAGAGTATACAGGTACTCCACTATTTTTGTCCATGTACTGTCCTTGTGATGATGATGATGATGATTTGACAGATTGTATTATAATTCTGGATGATTATACATTCCTATAAGATACATTTTTATCATCTGATCTCTACTTCCTTGTTGAGAGTCTGCAGTGTCAGAAGGTTTAGGAGAGTCATTCTGTGGGGTCAAATCCTGAATAACTCCCCGCAAAGCATTCCTTAGCACTACTGACCTTCAAACTGCTTATATGCACAGTTCTCTTTCATCTGCAAAACCCAATAATATCCCAACTGGAAATCAGCCATGTTACTGATACCGTTTCAGAATTATCACTCTGTGCAGTCCCCAGGAATAAATCAGTTACACTTTACTTGGATATTCAGCAACATATAGTTCAGAAAATACAGTATCTCACAAAAGTGAGTACACCCTTCACATTTCGACTATTAATTTAGTATATCTTTTTAAGGGCCAACTTTACAGAAATGAAAACTGAATATTTTCTAGAGTAGTCATTGCACAATATGTGTAGCAGAGTAGATTTACTGCACTGTCCAAATTACTGAACAAACAGTCACTATTTCCAAAATAGGTGGCAACAAAAGTGAGTACACCTTACTGTCAACATGCCAAACTGTGTCCATAGTGTCAATATTTAGAGTGACCGCCATTGTTGTCCAGCACTGCCTTGATTCTCCGAGGCATGGAATTCACCAGAGCTACACAGGTTGTTGCTGGGATCCTCCACTCCTAATGGGATCCTCATCTGTCCGTCCGTCCGTAATCATTTTGTTTCCGGAGCAGAACTCGGAACCTGTGCAAGCACCAAACTTGGTACATGAATTCTAGGTATGGTCTAGATGTGCCTTTTGCTACTTTGGAATCTTCAGGATTACTATTTTGTCATTTCCATGGAAACAAATCTGGACTTAGTGCACATCAGGCCTTGTTCATTTCCAGAGCAGAACTCAAAAACCGTTTATTATATCTTACTGAAACTTTGCATGTGTATTACCCACATGCTGAAGTGGTGCATTTTGATATTTTCAGATTTCTGAAAGTCTTATTTTTTGCCTTTCCATGGAAACAAGTTGCATTTTGGACTCTGTGCAGAGATAGGTTCCTTTCCGGACAACAACTCAAAAACCATTCATAATATCTTTCTAAAACTTTGCATGTGTATTACCCACATACTGAAGTGGTGCCTCTTGATATTTTCAGATTTCTGAAAATATATATATATATTTTTTCATTTCCATGGAAGCGACATGGATTTGGACTCAGTTGCAGGGCTGGGTTTGTTTCTGTAGCAGAACTAAAACACTGTTCATTAATAACTCTTGCTTTATCATTGCCTTTGTCAACGTGTGGTTCAAAATCTTTGGTAGATGTTGTCAGTACATACTTCCAGATAATTCCAGAGGAAAATCACATCAACATTCTTGTTTGAATTTCTTTGAAGGTGTAGGATTGACATGACTTTCTCAAATAATCAGGGGAGCTATTTTTACATTGATAACAATGATGCGATTTACATTACAAAACAGCGTAAATATACACCACTGCTCAAAAATTTGGGATCACTTGGAAATTTTCTTGTTTTCCATGGAAACACACATGAAATTAGACTGAATAGGAAATATAGCAAATGAACAGAACTTGCTGACATTGTTTGAGTTAGGAATAATGATTTTAATGGAAAATGATGAATATGTACTTCAACCTTTGCCTTCATCAAAAAAAAAAAAAAAAACCACCTTCACAGTTGATACTGAAACTGGTGTTTGACGGGAACTATTTAGCGCAGCTGCTAGTTGACAACCTCTTTGTCTTAAACTACAGACTCTCAGATATTTGTCTTGCACAGTTGTGCATAGGGGCCTCCCACTCCTTTTTTCTGTCCTTGTTAGTGCCAGTTTGTGCAGTTCTCTGAAGGGAGTAGTTGACAGCATGGTAAGAGATTTTAAGTTTTCAACTCCTCGCATTGAACAGCCTTCTTCTCTAAGCACATCAATAGACTGACGGGTCTCTAAAGGAAGTTTTTTCTTTCTGGCCGTTTTGAGCCTGTAAAAAACAACAACTATTAATGCTTCAGGTACTAAACCAACCTCAAGAATGCCATGCTGCCTTTTGCGCTCCCTTATTAGGTCAACAGTTTTCAGCTGTGCGATATATTTGCAGAAGGGTTTTCTTATAATCAGTCAGCCATATAAAATGCTTAACTTGGATTAGCAGCCATACCAGGAAATTGATACAGAGGACTGACAGTTCCTGATAATAGGCCTCTATGCAAAAATGTAGATCATTTTTTGAAAATCATCTGATTAATTTTAATCGTTTGTGAAATGGGAAATAAATGTTTGTGAAAAGCATGAAAATGTATTTTTCTTTGGAAAACAAAGAAATTTGCAAGTGATTACAAACTTTTGAGCGGTAGTGTACCACCGAAAAAGATCTCACGGCATGTTTCAAACTCTACCACACTATAAAATGATACACTGCTACACTCTACCACACTGCTAAATGATACACAAAACGTACCTGCATTTACGGCAAAGGACAATGGAGTAGAATTGTCATATCTTTTAGACAAACAGCACATGCTCTGTCTAGAAAGACGGCACTACGTAACTTTAAGCTAGCAACACTGTAGGGATATTTTAACTGACAGTAAATCACATAAAAATGGACAGTTGACTTAATAAAAACGTGGCGAACTTAATGTTAGACAACTTATATCCAACCAAATACAGTCAGCTTAACTTTTAAGTGTTTTAGAAGTAAGTTATCATAGTTCTTGTCCACAGACATTCACAGACATTACCTCAGTAAAAATCCTCCATGGAGTACTAAAGTGATGACGTCACCGCTACTTAGCTTCTGGTGTCAGAAGTAAAATCTCTGTGGGAATTTATAATGGGGTTTGGACACTTTCTGGCATTGCTCGAACTTGTTTAGTTCTAAGAATTGCCTCACTTTGAGATTAGCCAACAGGGTATTCAGATTCAAATGATCACATCAAATTCGCAGTTCATTGCCAAAAATTATATACTTTTGCACTTGTAGTCCAGTTTGTAGTCCACTTCTCCGAACTGCTTATCCGCTGCACAAGTGGGCGAGTACCCCGTAATTTGTTCCAAGCCAATGAGGTACCTCAGTTTCAGCCAACGTTCATAATGTACCACGACAGTAGCCCATCAGTGCCCTACATTGGCGTATGTCTGTGCACCCATTCCATGGACCTATAAGGAGAACTGGACAGACAACGAAGGCTGAAACACATGCCGACATGGGCGTCGCGGTGAACCTGATATTGCAGGTCACGTGATGCCATGGGAGCCAAAAAGAAATTTCTCCATAGGGAATAATTGAAAAAGGCAAGCTGATAAATCCATGAATAAATTTTTTTGTCAGCCACAAATTATCGAAACCGAAATGGTTTATTTTTCTCTTTTAAATCATTGCCGAGAAACGAGGCATCAAAGACAAAATGATTTATTTATATTCAGGCTATGCGAACACCAACAGGTCCTCATATGTAAGCGCGTTCTCGTCTCCTCCGAAATTTAGCACTGCAGCGGATGTGAGAGGGTGGAGCAATGAGCATTCCTTGCCGTGACTTTGCCGTCTGTCTGTGTTCAACATTAAAGGCATAACCAAGTAGGCAAAGTGAGCTGGCGACGTTATGGTGCAAATATATTGCGCAGCGAAAGAAACGCAAGTTAATTAAAGACCGACCAGAAAATAAGTAATTATCATCGAAAATCAAATTTATGAATTGCAAGCAGATCTGGGCTGATCAGAACTGTGAGGTCCTCGAGACTTTAACCGGAGTTTGTCATGCTTGTTATTATACTGCACAGACTGATGACGCAGATGTTGATGTGATTGCTTTTGTAAGATGTTTCTGGGTCTGTAGCGGGTTACATACCACCACTAAGGGTTGCTGGCCCTGTGCAGTGGGCAAGCTGGCTGCCCACTGCTGTACTTGCGTTCCTAGTGGGTAGCTGATAGAAACACAAATCACCAGCACTAACACTAATAAGAATATGTACAGAGACCGAAGGCGTCGGAAGGCATCAATGTTCAGGTTGTGTGCGGTCATGATACAAGCATATTAAGCATCTGTGCAAAATTCCCTGGCTTGGCTTATGACGCCTATGTACTGCGCAACTGCTTGAAATGCCAAAAAATACAATGAATATTTGAAACCATATTGAGCTTGTTTCCAGTACCTATCACAGTGATACTTTGAGTATAGGCAAATAAATATGACAATTTTTATGTAACCCTCCTTCATCCGTATCCACTCCAAGTTATTCTCCATGCACTTCCACTACAGAAAGAGTGGATACCACCTCCTCCTCAGTGCAGTGAAATGCACCGGGGATGATGGTTGCTCACCACCTGTTGCGTGCACACTTCTCCGGTGTGCAGAGAACCTGGCTTTTACAGTGCCCCGCAGATTTTTCCACATGCGGGGTAAGAATCCTTTGTTTGTTAAAGCGTTGCCTTGGCCTTTAGTCGCAAACCGGACATCGGAGTACTTTGAAATTTCAAATGCGCAATTTCCAAATGAGATCATGTAAACTGTCATTGATTGCCATTTTTGTGTGACTAGCATGTTCTCTTTGTCTTCTTCACTGTCTACCACGGAACAAACAGGCTAGTGTAGGAGGGGCACATTTTCAAAACTCTGATTATGCTGGTTGAGAAGCGCTAAATTATTATTTATTATTTCATTATCGCGGCAATTAGTTTATTTGCATAGCTTTAATGCCATGGTGGCTAGAGTAAGAAATAAAAAAGAGATGTCTGCATTACTTCTTGTAATTGGCACAGATATACATAGGCCTACTATTACAGCGGCATATCGTCGGCCTGCTGATAAAACCTTGTATCTTCAAAATGATAAACTTTACAGGAAAATAAATAAATATAAAATAAAGAATATATTTAAATTGATAAATATAATTTAAAATATAAACTAAATAAAACATGTTTAATTCTGCATGTAAGAATAGTGGACATGCAAGTTTTTGTTTCTTATCAGTTTGGAGATACGAGGTTTTATCAGCAGGCCTACGATACTCAAATTTAAAGTCTGGTTTGCGTTTTCCATGGACCACAACTGCATTTTCATGGTCCTTCCTGTGCAGTGACTCGTGCTATGGCCAAGAAGGCTCAAGAAGAAGATGATGTGGTGCCGTCCAGCACATTGAATAGACATGACTCAGGTGTTTCGCCTTATGACTCTGTTCGGCCTACTATGATTTCTCCGTTTGAGGACTTATCAGATACTTTTATCGGTTCTTTGATCAGCCAGCCAGATGGGTCTGGTGATTCTGATGTGTCTGGAGACTTGTCTCTGTCCAGAAAGCTGTTGATTGAGGAGCCAACTAATGATCCTGAAATTTGTGTACTAAAGAGGAGAGCCCTTCCTGATGAAGAAATAGATGCAGTTCCAGTTGGGCATTGTCTCAAGGATCAGTGGCGTGCACAGATAGACGCTAGGTGGTGCTACAGCACTTGCCTCTTTGCCCTTTATCAAAGAAAGTGCCCTTTTGAAACTTCATTTTTTTAATTATTATTATTATTATTATTATTATTATTATTATTAATAACAACACTTTAGTGGGGCCAATTTTGAAATGATCTTTTAGAAAAGCTGTCTGATTAAAAACTACTGAAAAAAATGCCCCGAAATGGGCCACCTCCTCACGAGCTTCCGACCTCTCTTCTTTTGTCACGTGAACACGCGCGCAGTGCATATAGATGCACTCACAGAGATGTAAGAAAACTAGAGTGGACGCCGCGTGGGCTGGGCCAAAGCGCTGACAGCAGAATAGCCGTCTCGGAGGTGACAGGATTGTCCACTCTAGGTTTCTTATATCTCTGTGGATGCGCTGCAGGAGCATATCAGCTGAGCGACTGGAAGCCACAGTCTTGTGCCCCGCCAGCCAGGTAACACACAGATCAAGTGAAATCGTACAGCCCAACCTGTAATCATTTTGTTGTGCAGTAGCATGTCTCATACACAGTGATGGGCCGTCAGCAGAAACACAGGGCCAGCAATAACCTCACCTTTTACTTCTTAATGACAGACACCTCTCGCAGTTTAGTTTTTCTCGCAGAAAAAAAATCAATAGCCTACGTCTTTATAATTTCCGAATTTGCGTAAATTAATTCGCGACGGTCATTGAGCAATTAGCCATAAGAATCCGTTCTATATACTCTGAATGTGACAGCCAAAGTGCGTTGTTAGGTAAGAAGCACAGCTGAGTGAAGACGAAAATAATTGCGAAAGTATAAGTCCGCGAAAGTTTCGGATTTTTTGCAGATTGTCATCCTTGCGGATTCACATCAATTATATCGACATAGCCAACAGGCAATCGCTTTGTAATTAGCATTTCTTAATCATTACGTGTCACGCATTTGTGGTAGCAATTCTGTTAATTAACTGTTTGATTGTTAATCAATCAAACCTGATCGCAAACAGTTTAAGAGCAATTATCCGGGAAAGGGTGATGTTCCTGAAGGCCTTCCTGGCATCTGACGGTACGCCACTGCTCATACAGCACCAAACAACTGAGCACTTTTTAGCCGACTGGTCACCTGATTAGCTAGTTTAATGCAATATCCCAAATCAATGATAGATAACGTGAGGACGACCACCACAAACAATGTCGGTCGACTTTGCAAATCTATCTGTTAAGCTGAACGTTTTCTTTTGTGTAGGTTTTCTAAGGCAACATAAATGAACACAGAAAGAAGAATCAGGCAGTTCCCCATTGCCTGAGAAAAATATCCCCATAAAGGCTACCCAAGTGCCTTCTTGCAATAAATGACAGTAGTCATGAATTGCATTGAACATGTGCGTGTGATGTTTATTTTATTTTTTTAATCTCACACTATAATAACATGTTCCACGAGTGCAAAAAAGTGCCCTCCCCCTCCCCCCTGAGCACTTGCCCCCCATAATGTCTGTGCACGCCACTGTCAAGGATGGTGTGTTGATGCGGAAGTGGCGCCCTCCTGATATCCCTGCTAATGCAGATTGGGCAGTGGTCAGGCAAATTGTTGTTCCGAAGGTCTACAGGAATGAGATCTTAACAATGGCTCATAGTTTAACTTTAGGAGGTCATCTTGGTGTTAACAAGACTTGGAAATAAAGCATGTAAAGGGTACTGACAATGTAATTGCTGATTGCTTATCCCGTGGTTGAGTATGTACATATATCACGCGTTTATTTGAATATTGTATTACATTTATATATAGACAAGAGTCCACTTTACCATTTTGTATTGAAAAGAAAAATTTTGCCTTTATGAGACAAAATTTTTCCTTTTTGGAATGGAGGTGTAATGTGAATATAGGCCACTGGATGGCAATATTTACCTTTTTTTTCTTAAGCCCAGACTGGAGCTAGGTTTGGACATGTTCTGGGCATGACTGAAACAAGTCCCAGAGAAAAATAAAAAAAAAGACTAAAAGGTTGGAGGGGTCTGCAAAAGAGTATATAAGGGGGAGAATTGAGACAGTGAAGTAGTCGGAGAAATTGCAAGGAGAAGGATACATGTGACTTGACCTGTCATTCTGTTTAAGACCTGTGAAGCTTATAGTGGATTTTTGCCTGTGTTAGAGCATTTTCCTCACCCAGTACATCACCAAGGAACCCAACCAAAAGGGACAGTAAATATTTCTGTTTTTCTCGTTAATCAATCTTGGTCATTAGATTAGTCAGGAGATTAGTAAGTTGTTAGTTGTCTTTGTTAATTAAATGTGTTTAAGTTTTGAAATTGTGTCTGTCATCCCTTGCTGTTGTGGATGTTGTAAATGTAATAACAAATTGGGGCCATTACACTTGTCTTCTGGATAGCCATCATCAATGAGCTTTGTACAGAGTCTGCCTCTCTTTTGGATTAGTCACACCTCTTTCATAAGGCCGCCTACATTCTGAGGTTAAGTGCTGTGGGCGTGATCAAAGCGAGTTGGGGAGAATATGCGTAACTCAAAAAGCGCTTAACTCGAATCGCGGAAAAAAGGAATTACGCGCTAATGGGAGCATAGGCCCCTTTGTGCGAACACTGGATGTAACAATGTTATCAACTTAAGTTTGTTTACAAGATTCTCCAGTGGAAAGTATTATGCAGAAATCACAATAGGCATAAATTTCAAGACACTCATGAGGTATTTGTCCATGCTCTTGGCCTCAGTGGAGGATGTCAAGATGGCTGAATCTGTTTCGTTGTCTTAAAATGAGGATAAAAATTGAAACAATGACAAATTACTCATTCAATTATATTGAGCCCTCGTGAGGAAAGTGGAGGGGGGTTGCATCGAGCTTTGTCAATACAGAATGCCTTCCTGGTCCACTGAGTTATGATGGTTATGTTCGATTGAACTGATGAATTATATTACTCATATTTTTTTTTTAATTGTTAAGATGTGTGACTTTCAAATACACTTAGCTAACTATGTGTGAGAAAGGCTTTTCATTTTTATTCAAAATTTGAACTTCCATTCCAACTTGAAGAAAAGTTATAAGCTCAGCCAATTACTCAGCTAACTACGTGTGTCATGGTTTGGGAGCTTTGAGAGCTGTTTGTGGCTCTCGTCCGGGACGATATCCTTTTGCTCCCTATCGAATTCCTGGACCAGCTGGCATTGATTGGGGTCGTGGCCCGGACTCTATTTAAGCTCCTATTCTGCCTCACTCCCGTTGCTAGAGTGTCAGTTCTGCTTTGGCGCTTTAGCCGGTAAGGTTCTCTTGAGAGATTTTGTCAAGGACTTAGTTGCTCATCAAGAATTGTGTTAGTGAGTAAGGGAGTCTTTGGTTTATCTCCCTTTTCTTTTGTTTTCCTCGAGCTTGCCTGTTTTTTCTACCACGAACGACGGCAGGTTTGTTGGTAGCGCGAGCCTTCTTATTTTTATCTGCTTTTAGTCTCTCAGCACGCTGTGAGTGTTACCTTTTATTCCTGGCCGCTGCTCTTGGCGTCCACTGCCAGTACCCCTCACAGTACACTCTAGCCAACATGGAGACGCCAGCAGTGGCTGAAATTAAGAGGGCTATCGCCAGCCAACAAGAGATGTAAGTTGGGTTCGCTAAATCACTTTCAGATTTTCACAATCAACGATCTGAACTTGTTGAGAGACTACACCTGCAAGAGACGGCTCTTCACTATCAGCAGAGCGTTCTGTTAGATTTGTCTGAAGTATTAAATCTCTAACGTCACAAACTTCACAAAGAGTTGCAGAAGCACCATCCATACATATAGTGGCGAGGCCGGAAAGTGTAAGGATTTTATCGCCCAATGAGAGATATTTTTTAAGACTCAACCGTCACGTATTGTTAATGAGGATTCTCGGGTTGCATTTATATTATCCCTGTTGCCTGGCACAGCGCTCAATTGGGTCGGCCCACTAATTAGATCTAATTCACCGGTCGTAAATTCTGTAGAGGCTCTTGTTAGGGAGATGGTGTCTGTTTTCGATCAAGACATTTGTGGTCAAGACGCAGCCACGCGTTTAATGCATCTTAAACAGGGTAAAGAAAGCGCAGCTGAAATTTCTATTGCTTTTCGCTCTCTGGCCACAGAGACAGGCTGGCCGGAGGCACCTCAAATGACTGTATTTCGCCATGCCCTTACTGAGGAAATAAAAGACGCATTGGCTACTAAAGAACCCTGTTCGACTTTAGACTCTTTAGTACGTACAGCTGTGCGAATGGACAACCGCATACGCGAATGCAACAGGGAGAAGCTCAACAGCTTGCTGCTAGCTGATAACGGGGCTAAAGTTGCTAGTGGCGAGTGTTCGGCTCCTATTCCACTCAATGAAAGTTGTACTCCAGTGGAGCCCATGCAAATTGACATTTCGTTTGACAGTCGGACTAATAAAACCACTAGCAGAGGAATAATCTGCTTTAATTGTAATAAGCCGGGTCATACCCATCCGCATTGTCCGAAGCATAAGGGAAAACGGAAAACCCTTCCTGCTACGTGTGGGGCGATAGAGGGGCAATTTCCCTTCCGAACATTAATCCCTGTTGAACTGAGTGTGGGGTGCAAGAGATTTAGTATTAAAGGGTTTTAGATTCGGGCACAGTAGATTGTTTCATGGATATTGGGTGGGCTAGGAAGTACTCTGTTCCCAATGTTAAGCTTCCACAGTCACGCTCGGTCAGAACTTTAGACGGTCGCCCACTCAAATCGGGTGTGATAACCGAAGTGTCTGAACTGTTAATTTTGTTCATCTCATTTGGTGGCCACTCGGCGGAGGTTTGATTTTTATTGTCAGTTCCCCTGCTTTTCCTATTGTTTTAGGGCATTCTTGGTTACGGGAACACAGACCATGCAACAGCTGGGGGGAACAGACCAACCCTGTCATCCGCTGGGGCACCAATTTCAGCTCTCATTGTAGAGATAATGAAACTTGTTTTCCCAGACATCAAGCCACGGGACAGGCTGATGCCTGGAGCGAGTGTGAGGAGGCTATCCCACTGTACCCTCCTAGACTAGAAAAAGGGGCAGAGGAGGGGTTGGAATGGGATCCTCAGTTTGACTGGCGAAAGCCAGAAGACGATTATTTTTCAGAGGATTTTAGCGATTCGGAATCAGTCACAGAGTCATTAGATTCTGAGCAGGCTAAGGAATTTAGGGCCACCCTGAACTTTGACTTGCCTCCGAATGTTCCCAGGGATTACACTGATCTAGCTGAGGTGTTTAGTAAACAACAAGCCTCTACGGTACCCCCGCGTCGTCCGTATGACTGCAAACCTAATCTTTATCCTGGGACAACTCCGCCTAGGGGTTTGCTATATTCGCTGTCAGGACCTGAGCGTAGGGCTATGCGAGAGTATATTCAGGAGGCTCTCGTTAATGGTTTTATTCGGCGGTCCACGTCCCCTGCCGGAGCGGGATTCTTTTTCGTGGGGGAAAAAGGATGGCGGTCTGAGACCCAGTATTGATTACAGGGGTTTGAATAAAATCACCATCAAAAACCGATACCTCCTTCTGTTAATGAATTCCGCTTTGAATGTCTGCAGGAGGTGTCATTTTTTACGAAGCTAGATCTTCGTAATGTGTATAACTTGATTCACATTCGGGAGGGGGACGAATGGAAAACAGCTTTTAACACTCATGACGGGCACTACGAATATCGGGTCTTACCGTTGGGGCTGGTTAACGCCCCCTCGGCGTTTCAGGCATTCGTCAATGACGTGCTCCGAGAGATGTTGGAGAAATTCGTCTCCGTTTATCTTGACGACAGTTTGATTTTCTCTTCAACACTGTCGGAGCACAAACAACACGTCAGACGTGTACTGGAAGCCCTGCTCAATGCCAAATTTTTTGTTAAAGCCGAAAAATGTGTTTTCCACGCCCAAAGTGTCTCATTCTTGTGCTTTATTGTTTCTAAGGGGTCGGTGCGTATGGACCTGGACAAGGTGGCTGTGGTCAGGAATTGGCCTGCACCGCAGAGTGTTAAAGAGGTTCAGCGCTTTCTGGGCTTCATTAATTTTTATAGTAGGTTCATTTGTAATTTTAGCTTGGTTGCTGCCCCCATTATTGCGCTCACTAAAAAGAATACCACCTCAGCATTTTTTTGGTCTCCTGCAGCAGATGCTGCCTTTCAGGAATTAAAGAAATGTTTTAGCTCAGAGCCTATTTTGATTTTGCCCGACCCCTCCCTCCCATTTGTTGTGGAGGTAGATGCCTCGGAGAAGGGCGTGGCTGCTATTCTGTCCTAGCGCCCTCGTTGAGATAATAAGCTTCACCCATACGCAATTATAGTATTGGTGACCGGGAGTTATTAACGGTCAAGCTGGCCCTCGAAGAGTGGCGCCACTGGTTGGAGGGAGCTGAGCACCCTTTTTTGGTATGGACCGACCATAAAAACCTCCAATACATTCAGCAAACCAAGCAGCGTAATTCCCGGCAGGTGCGATGGTCATTATTTTTTAACCGTTTTGATGTCACGCTCACCTATCGCCCGGGCTCGAAAAATATTAAACTTGACGCCCTGTTACAAATGTATGATCGTACTGATCTCGATCCTACCCCGGAGCCTGTTATTCCTACTGCACAGAATTGTGGCAACAATTCAGTGAGAGGTTGAGGCGGTGGTTCAGGAGGCATTGAAGTCTGATCCAGGTCCTGGGGGGGAGCCTCCTGGCTGTTTATTTGTCCCGCATAGAATTAGGCCACAGGTCCTCCACTGGGGACACTCTTCCCGCTTGGCGGGGCACCCGGGGGCCCATCGGACTAAGCAGTTCCTGGCCCAACGTTTTTGGTGGCCGGAGATGATGAGGGACATTCGGGAGTTTGTTGCTACCTGTGGCGTCTGTTCCAGGAATAAGACTTCCCATCTCCCTCCCACTGGTTTGCTGCAAACTTTGCCCGTTCCCAGGCGCCCTTGGTCGCATATTGTGTTAGATTTTGTTATGGGGCTGCCTGTATCTGACGGCAACATAGTCGTTTTGGTCTTGGTTGACTGTTTTTCTAAAGCGACTCATTTTGTTGCGCTACCCAAGCTGCCTTCAGCACGTGAGACAGCGCATCTTGTGGTCAACAATGTGTTCCGGTTGCATGGGCTTCCGCAAGATGTCATGTCTGACAGAGGCCCTCAGTTTGCAGCCAGATTTTGGCAGGCGTTTTGTAAGCAGTTGGGGGCCACAGTGAGTCTCTCTTCGGGGTTTCACTCGGACACCAACGGGCAAACAGAACGGACTAATCAGTCTCTTGAAAACACTCTCCGATGTTTGGCGGTGGATAATCCCTCATCGTGGAGTCTATGTTTAGCTTTGGCCTAGTATTCTCATAACTCGTTGTGTAATTCCTCCACGGGGCTTTCCCCGTTTGAGGCCCAAGTGGGTTACCAACCCCCACTATTTCCAGAGACTGAGAACGATTCCCAGATTCCCTCGGTCAACCAGTTCATTCAGCGCTGTCGGTCGGTTTGGACTAAGGTCCATTCTTCGCTGTTGCGCTTGGGGCGCAAACAAAAATCTTTCGCTGATAGAAGGCGTCGTTTGGCCCCGTCTTATTGGGTTGGGCAAAGAGTTTGGCTGTCCACCCGAGACCTCCCTTTGAAGGTAGAATCCTGAAAACTGGCGCCCCGCTATATCGGCCCGTTTAAGATTGTGTGGAAGATCAATCTGGTCACGGTCCAGTTGAAGCTCCCGAGATCTTTACGCATACATCCGTCATTCCATGTCTCGCGGATTAAGCCGGTTAGCACTAGCGTCCTGGCACCCGCCGACATGCCCCCACTGCCGGCGCGAATGGTTGAGGGGGGTCAGTTTATACCGTGCGCCGCATTCTGCCCAAGAAGCGTGTAGGTCGTGGGGCCCAGTTCCTAGTAGATAGGGAAGGATACGGGCCCGAGGAGCGGTGCTGGGTCCCTTCGCGGGATATTCTGGACCCCGCGCTCATTTCGGAGTTTCGTGAGTGGGGTTCCTTGGGGACTTCTGGAGCTGTCCCTTAGAGGAGGGGGGGGGTTGGTCCTGTCATGGTTTGGGAGCTTTGAGAGCTGTTTGTGGCTCTCATCCGGGACGATATCATTTTGCTCCCTATCGAATTCCTGGACCAGCTGGCATTGATTGGGGGCGTGGCCCGGACTCTATTTAAGCTCCTATTTCGCCTTGCTCCCATTGCTAGAGTTCTGCTTTTGCGCTTTAGCCGGTAAGGTTCTCTGGAGAGATTTTGTCAAGGACTTAGTTGCTCATCAAGGATTGTGTTAGTGAGTAAGGGAGTCTTTGGTTTATTTCCCTTTTCTTTTGTTTTCCTCGAGCTTGCCTGTTTTTCTACCACGGACAACGGCAGGTCCCTTGGTAGCGCGAGCCTCGTTATTTTTATCTGCTTTTAGTCTCACAGCACACTGTGAGTGTTGCCTTTTATTCCTGGCCGCTGCTCTTGGCGTCCACTGCCAGTACCCCTCACAACGAGCACACACAAAATGACACTTTCCTGGTGGAATGTGGTTCATAAAATTCAATGAAAGTCGGTGTTAAAATGCTCACTACACACAAAATGGGGTTAGTTAAAGTTGAGAACACTGACTGCAACTATATGGTTGTGAAATTGCCAAAACCTGTTGCCTGCATTAGCTAATGTAGTTAGCTGCCTAGCTACCTTGTTAAGCAAGATTCAGTGACAAGACAATGACAATGCTGGTGAGTTAAGTGGGACATAAACTGCAAAACAGATGGCCATGGGGGTCTAATAATAGACTGCATTAACGAGCCTACAAATTGCAACGCTGCCTTCGCCGTTCACTGTCATAGACTGTACAGACTCAATGTATGAGCTATTACTGGCACTTAACGGGGAACTCAGGGCTGAATCATAATGCTATTTTATACAAACATAATTAGTAAATAAAAATTGTAAAATACAAAAATTAGGAATTTTTGTTTTCAAAGACAAGATGAGATGAGCAGATGACAGAAAAATCATCCCGGATATCTGATTTTACACTGCCCTCCATAATTATTGGCATGCCTGGTTAAGATGTGTTCTTTAGCTTCTAATAAATTCTGTTTTTTTCTAAATAATATAGGACCTCAATGAAAAAAAGAGGAAAATCCAACCTTTAATTCAAGTGCATTTATTCAGTGGGAAAAAAATCCCTCATTAAGAAATAATTCTTTTACATCAAATCACGTGTGCCACAATTATTACCATCCCTGATGTCAATACTTTGTACAATCCCCCTTTGCCGACAAAACAGCACCTAATCTTCTCCCATAATGTTTCACAAGATGGGAGATTACAGAAAGAGGGATCTTTGACCATTCCTCTTTGTACAATCTCTCTAAATCATCCAGCAACCTGGGTCCTCTCCTCTGCACTCTCCTCTTCAGCTCACTCCACAGGTTTTCAATGGGGTTGAGGTCTGGGGACTGAGATGGCCATAGGAGGAGCTTGATTCTGTGTCTGGTGAACCATTTCTGTGTAGATTTGGCCAAATGTTTAGGGTCATTATCTTGCTGAAAGACCCAGTGAGGACCCATCTTCAGCTATCGGGGAGAGGCCACCAGATTTTGATTTAAAATGTCCTGGTAATTCAAAGCGATCATGATGCCATGCTCCCTAACAAGGTTCCCAGAGCCTCTGGAAAGGAAACAGGCCCACAGCATCACCGATCCTCCCCCATACCTCACAGTGAGCATGAGGTGCTTTTCTGCATACTCATCTTTTGTGTTCCGCCAGACCCACTTAAGAGTGTTTGTTGCCAAAAAGCTCTATCTTGGTCTCATCTGACCAAAGCACACGGTCCCAGTTGAAGTCCCAGTACCGCTTAGTGAACTACAGACATTTGCATTTATGATTGTGAGTGAGAAAAGGTATTTTTCTGTGTATGCCACCCAGATAGCTTGTTGGCATGTAGATAGCGCCTGATGGTTGTTTTGGAGACTTTGTGACCCCAAGATGCTACCATTTGTTGCAATTCTTAAGCAGTGAGCTTTGGAGAACGTTTTACTTCTCTTACCATACTCCTCACTGTGCGTGGTGGCAAAATAACCTTGCATCCGCGTCCAGGCTTGTTTACCACTGTTCCAGTTGTTTTTAACTTCTCCACTGCCTGACTTGTGAAGGTCGATACACATCTGCCTTACTTCAATGGTGTGTTCCTTTGTCTTTCCCATGTTGAACAGTGGATAAGAGAAATGGCCTCTGTTTCACATCATATTTATACCCCAGGGAAACAGGAAGAGATGAATTATTAATTAAATATTGCTAGATACTCTGATCAACTTTGTAAACTACTGTAGAAATGACTGAAATACTTCAATTACATTTATTTCCTAGGAATTGTAAGGGGTGCCAATAATTGTGGAACAGGTGATTTTATGAAAAATAACCATTTCTCAGTCAGGGATTTTTTTTCCCCTTAAAATTCACTTGAGTTGAAGGTTACATTTTTCTACAATTTCGGTGTGAGAGTACGCCTCTGCAATAAAAATTGAATTTATTTTAAGGGTTTTAACACATCTTAACCAGGGGTGCCAGTAATTATGGAGGGCACTGTAGCTATCGCCATTATTCCCAGGATTTGGATTAATTGGTTCGGTTTTCTAGTGAATTTACTTAGACATTTACTGATGCAACTACCTAGCTAGTTCTGCTACATCATTATGGTTTTCTTAGAACCATAGCTACAGAAGTGATGATCCTGAGAGTGCAACTGACGCCAAGTGAGAAGGTAAAAGAAGTATCAACAATATTAAAATGTGCGTTGATCGAATTTTCGATTTATGAAATGGCATTTCGACGTTATGGAATATTTACACATTAATTACCAGATATTTTCACATTTGTTGTCTGTTGCTTAAAGCCAGTTCATCACTCATTAGTGAGAATGGCTAGAAATGTGATGCGATTTAAAAACCATCTTGTTTCTGGGAGGAGCAGCTGATGTCTCATTGAGAGTGTCAACGAAAGAACATCAGTCACGGGTAATCGAGACGAATCTTGTGAACATCATTCATGGTTAATTTGGCCAAATCCTGTGAATGTCGGCGATAGCTGAAATCACATATCTAGGATGATATACCTGTCATCAGCTCAGCATCTGATATAGACTGATAAGTGACAGAAGCAAACCATCAATGTGGAAGCAACCCTGCGTATTTCAGAACGTACTTAACACCATCTCATACTACTAGCCAATGGGCCATATTGAACAATCTTTTGTCATGAAATAATGCACTGGGACAATCACACTATCCAACACAATAGCAGCGCTTACCTCTGGGCGCAGGGCGACTGTTCGTCAATCTCGGGCGACGTAACGTCATTATCATGCAACTGTTGAAGCAGAGGACAACTAATTGGGGGGGAATAATACCTAATTTATCTCGTCTTTGAAAACAAAAATTCCACATTTTTGTATTTTACAATATTTATTTATTTATGTTTGTATAAAGCAGCATTATTATTTAGCCTCGAGTTCCCCTTTAAGTTACATTAATAGCGCAGCAGCCAGGCCAGGTCAAAAGTTCGAGGGGGGTGTATGGGCTTGATCTCGATACCGCGGCTCAACCCCCCGATTACTACTGCGCAGACTCTGGGCCGATATGTGCAACATGGCAGTGCCCGTATCGGGGACCTTTTGGCTCTATTTTTGATCAATGGGAGTAAATGGAGATGCGTTGTCCATCTTTAAATACAGTCCATGGGCAGGCCCATCACACACAGCAAGCATGACATCATTTATAACAGTAAAAGCATTATTGATGATTATCTTAATCCCTTGCCTTGCGGTGGGGCCTTTCATGTTGCATTGAACTGCACTGCACTGCTTAGAGCCACAATAAACACAATGAAACTATGTAGAAAAGACAAAATGACGATTCATCTTTTGAAATTAAGAGAAGAGAAAACCCATTAGTTATGAAAAGGCTGACAAACATCAGAACACTCATTAAAATGATGAGGTTTTTCCAAAACCAGATAGGTCACTGGAATGATTCTTTGTAAAGTGGTTGGTGAACAACATCCAAAATGGAAAATTGGGTAGTCATCATTTTGCCATCTATTCAAAGTGGTTTGCTTGGTAATGTATAATAGGAAATTTGGGACTGACAAATCCTCAAGATATTTGCTTTGCAGTCCAGGCAGGTTAATTTCTGACTTTAATTTTTCCAACAAAGGAGGTCTTTCACGGTATAGGGGAAAATGCCCACAGCCCGATCAAAACAAGCTTTTGATATTATGAAACACATCTGGTTACTCCACGGAAAACAAGTTTTATATGCCTGATTTGCATACAGGAAGGGAACTATGGCCCACTTAGTACATGCTCTATTTTTATGAGACAATGCTCAAAAAAGTCCAAATATGTTCAATTATTACTTTCTTAGCTTCAAAACCTTCTGCATATTTTGATACCAAATGCAAACCCAGAAACCCCACAACAAAAAAGTTATACATGATTTACTCAAGAATTTGTCAATTTTATCACAAAATTTCATAGAAATCTTATTTTTCTTTTGCGTATTTCAGTTCAACCAGGAGAGACTCAAGTGAAATCAAGAAAATATTTATCATCGTTTGAGCATGAAGGGGTAACATGGTTAATCGAATCAAGTCTTTGGCGCTTGGACTCTTTGGGAAGACTCGAAGATCGGGAGCACTGCCTGGAGCAGCCGCAGGAAATCCCCCCGAAGAGTCCAGACACTGGTGGTGGTGGTGGTGGCTGAAGACTGATGAAGCTGGAGTGGCGGAACGGGAGGTCTGATGAGTAGGGTGGCGTTGGGGCGGAGGAGGGTCAGCGAGCGGCAGCATGGGCGAACTAGGGCGGAGAAAATAACATATTTAAAAAGACGGCAGCACGATGATTGGCCAGCCGACGCGACTGAAGTGTGCCCTGGTTGGATAGAAGCAATCAGCTGCAATGCCAGCTGACTGCTTATTGACAGCCCCGGATATTGTCTGCGGAGAATCAGGAGTGAACATGCATGAACAAAATAGACGGGGTTGACGAGCGGGAAAGAGAGAGAGTCTTCCTGACTGAACTTTTGCTAAGCTTCATTAGGTTCCCATTCTTGCCCACCTAAATTTTTTTGTAGAAAGTTGCGCTATATAGTTGTATAAATCCTGAAATTTTTTGAACTTTCGAGACCGGTAACATTGATCCAGAGATCAATATATCAAAGGAACTCTCATTTGTAAGAATGAACAGTTTGTTTTAAATAGGATAAGATTATCAACCTTTAGCCAAAATAGTTGATATGTACTCAAAATCATACGCAATAACTAAAAAACAATGGTATTATGGCTTCAAAATGGTATGAATTCATTCTGGATCATTCTGGATCATGTCAACTAGCAAGCTATAATGGATTCTTTACATCTAATATTGTGTGTCTATCCTGGATAAAGACAAGAAAAATATTATCTATATCAATTTACATCTTCAATTCTTGCATCCAGTGAGTTCTGGATCATTCAGGGACACTGGAGTAAAAAGTTAAGACCACCAAGCTTCTGAAAAATAAAATGTGGAAATATGTTCCATAAACTGAAGGGGTTTTTTAAAGTAGTTTTACCCCCCCCCCCTTCAATTTTTATAGCAATATTAAATTTAAAAAAATCCAACACATTTAGTCCTCCGTCACCAATCTTGTTTGACATCACCTCTTTTCTTATTTTGTGTGGTTTGTCTCTCCATATAAAGTTGTGTAATAACTTGTCCAAAGTACTACAGGTGGATTTTGAGACTGCCATGGATGAAAATATGTATGATGCCCGGGACAAACCTTCTGCTTTGGATAATAAAACTCTACCTTGTAGACTTAAATCTCAAGCTAACCATGAAGCAAATTTCTTTTTGATAGATTCTAATATAGGGTCAATATTTAAGGTACTCATTTCCTTGTTTTTGGATATTTTAATCCCCAAATAGGTAGCAGTATTTTTTTTACTGGAATTTCTTTAATTTAAAGGCTATTAGTCCTCTTTAGAGTCAATATTTCACATTTTGAAATATTTAGTACTAGGCCAGAGGTCTTAGAAAATTGCTTGATAGTGGAAATTGCACCAGCAGCCTGTCTTTCATTTTTCAAGAAAATTGTAGTACCGTCTACTGAGATATTTTAATCTCTCTGTCGTTCAGTTTAATACCTTCAAAATGGCTTTTGGTGATTAGGGCGCATAAAACCTGGTAAAACTAACAAAAATAAGAGTGGTGAAATTGGACAGCCCTGTCTAATGCCTCTATAAATGTTGAATCTTGGGGAAGTTCCGTGGAAAAGTTTAACAGAGCTATTGCCACCATGGTATAGCGTTTTAACTGCCTTAATAAATGTTAAAAATTAAAATATTTGAAAGTATCAAAGATGAATTTATGACTTATGCTATCAAAAGCCTTTTTAAAATCTAAAAACAAAATAAGTGGATCATTGTCAAGTCTTTATACTCTTGGATCAAATACCAGTCTTAAATTGTTAGAGATATTACGACCTTTTAGGAAGCCTGACATTAATCAATTAATGCAAACCAAACTTCAAACTTTTAGCTAAGATTGCAGCCAGCATTTTATAGTTATTGTTTAATAGTTTAATAATATGAAACCCTTCTTCATAGAGTATGATAACTCACCTTTGTTTATTGCCTCCCTAAAAACGGCCAACAAAAATACTTCTAATTCAGGCATAAAAGCCTTATAAAATTTTGAAGTTAAACCATCGTTACCAGGTGATCTGTTGTTTAAGTTTAGATATTCCAAAATTCAAAAAAAAAAAAAAATCCAACTTAAAGACGTTTACCCCATAGATGCTGGATCAGGCAACCTGTGTGCAAAATAATGTATATTAGTTACTGAGGTATGGTGTTTTGAAATTGTCATGATATGCCCCTTTGCGGCAGCCATCTTGGACCCCCAATTTGCATAATTTATGAAAATCACTTCCATCCCTGCTAATTTGAATTTTTGCTTCTCATATCAATAACGCAATTTGATTTAAGTGATGAAATAAAGATTTTCATGCTTAATAGTGGTATTCTACCTTAAGTCTGGATGGCAGGAAGATTCGATGAGCAGAACAAGCACACATAAGAGATGCCAATTACATGTTCATCATTATTGACTTGTCCATTGCAAAGTATAAATTACTGTCTTACAAGTAATTTGCAGGTATCACTAACCATGCATAGTGTAGCAGTTTTGACAATTGTTTTCATGTATAAATTTCTTCAGAAGTATACTCCAACAATAAAACAAAAGAATTGCTTGAAGCATTCTCCAAGTCCTCGCTGGGTTGTAAGGGTGTGATCAGGAACCAGTCGCGAGAACCAGGCAATGCAGTAGAACTTGCTTTATTAATTAAGGGGGAGGACCCCCGCAGGGCAGAAGGCAAAAGTACAAAGTCCACAATCCAAAAATCAAAATCCAGTTGGGCAAAAATAAGATCAAAAACCAGGGCAGCAATCACAGTAATCGTTGTCGGACAGAAATGGGTCTGGTACAAAGGAATAGGTATATCAGAGAAGCAAAGCCAGAAACCAATGGGCGTAATCCAAATTGTTACCAGGGCAGCAAACATGGATCTCGCAGTTGGGCAGAAAAAGGTCAAAATACACAGATGCAACAATAATCCAAAATCACAAAGGCAAAAATCAAAAGTCGGGCGGTCCAGTCAGAAAGATAAACACTGAGTAATCAAGGCGAGAAACGTAGCACAAGAAGACTGAGCAAAACGATCTGACAGAGTGTGGCTGTGAAAAGACACCTAATATACACTTCTGGGAAGATCACATGGGGAGAACCACAGGTGCAGCGAGTCAGACTGATTACAAGGGGAAGGCACATGAGGAAAAGCCTAATCACATAAAATTGGCCAAAGCCAAAACGCGGACAGGGAACACGAGACATTCCTATAAACAAACATACGGCTCCAGTCACGGAGTTTCTAACGTGCATAGATTAATGAGAAACAGGACAGTGCGATCAGATGTGAGCTTTCACAGAAAATGCAGCAAAGGTAATCAGGGAGAGCAAAGAGGCGGAGACTAGAACAGGGCTAGTGCTGAGAGCTTGTTAATCAATTAGTAAGTGCAACTATACAAATCCTTGGTGCTCGTTAGTAAGTTAGTATTATATACAAGGTTAGTTGTTGTTAGTAATCTTAGGGCAAAATAATAAACTGTTAGTATTGTTAGTAAATAGAAAAGAAGAGTGAAGCCAGTAAACAAGATCGGAAAGAAGATTGAAAACCAGAATCCAATAAATCACCCGAAGAGTGAAACACAAGACTGGGGCTGTGTGCAATGACCAGATATGAGACCAGACGGGGGACACAAAGTGTAAAGCAAAATTGAAAACATGAGCCGGAATGTGATATGGCAAAATGTAAAACATGGAAAGGTAATCTAAGATAAAACATGACAAATCAAAGTAACCAATACACAATTCATGATACCAAGAATGGTCAGACGAGCAATAATTCAGAAACACAAGTCAGTCAGAATATGCAAGGCATGAACATGGGCAATGCAGAACAGAACCTGAGCAAATAGCAGAATCACAACAGATGTCTTAATTTGAGGGCAGCTTCTGTTATCACTTGAATTAAAAAAAAAGAAATTAGCTCCTGTGCAGCAATGGTCTGGCCGGGCAATTTTAGGCAAAATTCTGAGCAACAAGCAGTGTGTAGGAAGATGAAAAAAGGTGGCATTCTAATGTGCATTTTGCATCAGTTGAGGCTTGAGCTCGCAATTTCTGACACAAAAGACTATGCTCTCTCTCACTGAGCTAATTAGGAAGAGACAACTCTGCACCATATATGTTCAAAACTTCTTCTAGCTCGGTGGTTCTCAGACTCGGTTCTGGCATCTCACTGTTGCTGCTTTTTGTTTCAACCACAATTGCAATCAGGATTTCAACAAGCAGTTGATTTGTCTTAATTAGATGTATTTATGTTTGGAGTCGTTATTTATCCTCTTAAGCCATATTTGAAGAATCTATACATGCCTTGAAGAATAAAATTTCAGATCCACATTGAGATATTCTGACTTCTTCTGCCTTCTGAGGAGAGCAGTCTCACTCTATCTCTACTCCTGCCTGCGTCTTCTTTCTCTGTCCTGTTTTGTCCTGTTACCCCCTCTTTCCTTTTTTTTGCCCCTTCCGTCTGCTTGTGAGGCTCTTCAAGTAAAGATGGAATTAATTAGCTGGCCCCTCAATGCCATTGACAACATTTTTTTCACCAAGAAGTGGAGCACCTGGTGAACCGCGCTGCCCGGATGGAACTTTTGCTGCTGGCTACGTTCGGGACGCGTGGTCAAGATGGCAAGTTCTTTGTCTGGCGGCATTATCCCTTGAAGACGTGGAGGATGTTAATCTTTTTGGATTTATGGTGATGGGATTTCTCCTAATTGGCATGGGAGTTGCTCTGATCTACCGCAAAGTACGCGAGCTGGGAGCAAGGAAAATGCCCGAAGTGCTGCCTAGCACCGAAATTATTATGTTGCGCCTCAGTGGAGTATCAGAGAATGGAAGATGGACGCTATTTTGAGTAAGTGTGGGGAGTTTGTGCATTTGACTATGAACTTGGGCAAGAGACAGGACGAGATGATGGGAGAACTGGTGGCCCTGAGGCGTGAAGTAAAAAATTTCCGAAATGAATTCAAGATTGCTTGTTCCACCCAAAATGTAGTAGAATTCGGCACCCCCCCCACACACACACACACACACTCCCCGTCTGCCTCAGTCTCACACGGAACATCAACAACATCCTTATCCCTCCTCTGCCAAGGACAAAACATTCCGCCCCTGATAAGGACTTCTGGACTCTGCAGCGACCCCCCCCCTGCCAAGGCTGCCTCCTGCATTTAACCCCTTCTTCCACCCACCCCCATTCACCTGAAAAAATTCCTACGCGGTTCCTGCGTGTCGTGTTATAAACCTGATGTGTATTATTATGTCTGTTGTCATCTTCTGTGTTAACTGCAGCCTTTAATTTTCGAAGAAGGAAGTGGAGTTGGCGGCGCGACGCACGTTGCAGCGGCCCAAAGCACTTTCTCTCCAAACTAATCTCATTGTTATTCTGTAACAATGATAATAAATTCATCTAATCTAATTTAATATATTTGAAACTATTATAAATAACTGCAGAGGGAAACAATTAACCAAACATTAAATCTGCGTAAACAATCAATCAGTCCCTTGTTGGTGAAACTGTTGACACGTGGTTGCAAAAACTGCCAATTCATTTGGCGAACAATAGAGTCATACCTGTTTTGTTTTATTTACTTTTATTAAGTTCAGGCCAATTATCTGAAAGGACTTAAAAGACCTGTGTTCAGCAACCTAATTTCGGGCTTACTGACTTTCTCAAAGTCTGATTTAGTCTGTTTAAATATGCTTTAACTTGAAAGTCCTCACAAAATAGAACAAGAGCAATCCGAGATTTCTGATCTCCGCCAAAGGATGACATTGATACAAATGCAAGATCTGTCTCTTGGGAAGATTTTAGGACCGGATCAAGAATCCAGATCCGGATCTGGATCATCACCAAAATTTTATGGAGTCATCTCTGGACCAAGATCTATCTCTGGTGAAAATTTCATGAAGATCCGTTTAGTAGTTTCCGAGAAATGTCACTAAATTTGTAGATCCAGATCCCGATCCAGATCCAGAATCCAGATCCGGATCCGGATCATCACCAAAATTTAATGGAGTTGTCCCTGGACCAAGATCTATCTCTGGTGAAAATTTCATGAAGATCCGTTTAGTAGTTTCCGAGAAATCCTGTCCACAGACAGACAAATAAATAAATAAATAAACCGACTCGATCGCATAATCTCCTTGGCGGAGATTATAATATGTCCAATATGTTCAAGGGTTTTTATTCTTTAATCACAGTGGATATGTCCATTAAAATATGGCATAAGATGGTAAATAACCGCTCTAAACATGAAATACAACTAATTAAGACAAACTAGGAAGAAATTGTACTTGGTAGAATTCGATACACCAAAATGTTGAAAATAATATTTCACTCTAGGGCAGGATTTTTAGTATACATCGAATATAAGTCATGGCGCCCATTGTTCACTTACTCATGGTTTCAGAGCTGACCCCATTGTTCATTTTGTGAAATTTCAAAGTGTTTGTATGCAAAAAGTATTAAACATTGATCACTGATTTTCAATAGCGTTTGAGATATTGATGACACCTTATCTGCGAAGAAGAAATCATTTGAATCATTTTTTCAACAGTCATCACATCTCGAAGGAAGACCTTAAATATTTTCCCATAGCAACAGACAGCATGTGCAACCAGTGATTGTCTAATTCTCCAGACCCATACTATAACTGGGCCAAACAGCATTTAGAAATTCAAAAGAGTTTTGAAGTGAAAGTCAAAACAAAATGCGGCGGTGGCGGAGACGGCGGCAGCAGCAGTCAAATTCAGATGAAAACCATATGTTTATAATTAACAGCTTTTTAAAATTCTACAATTGCAGTCGCGGTTTGAACAAAAACCTGCGTACTCAGGGGGCCCTTGGACTGAGTTTGAGAACCACTGTTTTAGCTAATTTTAGGAATTCTACAGCTGCAATGACAGCGTGTAAAGTGTGGGGAAATTACCTCATGTTACTCGGTGGTGTTCGTTGAGGGTGGAAGACAATTGAAATAAAGACTTGACCAGATTGTGATTAAGATATAGTAAATTTATATCAGAGAAAGAGTAAGAGTACAAACTGCAACAGAGGGATGTTCTATCACAGTTCGGAGAGCGCTCTGCCTGGGCGTTGCCCGGGCATCAGTTCTTATAATCCACAGTCCTTTAGCTGTACATCAATTGGATGTAGATCTGTCTATAGCTGTAGTCTAATCAGCTCCCGCCTTTCTACATAGTATTGTCCAGTCTGCTTTAGACAGATCATGGGAAGGCGATTACGGGATACCTGATGCCACTTTGGACTGCGCTTAGGGCGTTTTCTTCCTTGGCAGAAACTTTGCATTCCTGTACCACTGTTGACCTTGGTCCTCTGTACAGTTCCTCTCACACACAGACACACATTCTGGGTAAATAGGATTATAAGCTTTGGGGTATTGACATAAAAGATGTTTTAAGCCGGAAAAGATGATAATAATAATAAAGAAAATGTTTTGATAATAATACTGATGATAATAAGATGATAAGAATGCAAAGGATGTTTTGTATTATTCCACAAAAGGCAGACTTCAAACGGCTGTCAAAAATTCAGTTATATAAATATAGAACTTGCATCTAGACAGCATGATGATGTTGTCAATTTGTTTTTAAAAATGATTTATTGGCTCCATAAGTGAAAAACTGATGTTTAAAAATGCCATTTTTGCATTGACTCCAATTGTTCGCATGAGAGCAAAATTCAAAATGCTGTAAAAAATTCAGCTTTTGAGATAAAATTCTGATATTTCCAAACATCATCTACCATGACTCCAAAATTTTGTCTTTTTTTTAATGAACATTGAAAATGTATTTAGCAAGAATTTGCAAGTAAAAGTTTGCAATACCGTTTTCAGTCTAACATTTTGATGCACTGTAGGCTCAACTTTTGATAAATCAAAAATCTGTGTGGACGATTTGGGTAGGACAGTCTGCGAACGCTCCGTAGAAAATTTGGTGTCAATTGTGCAAAAGTTGTGGGAGGAAATAGGTATGTTACGGCCCCAATTTGTTATTACATTTACAACATAACAGCAACAGCAAGGGATGACAGACACAGTTTTAAAAAACTTAAACACATTTAATGAACAAAGACTAAACCACTATCTACAACTAAGACCAAGATTGAACACAACAAAAACAGAAATATTTACAGTCCCTCTTTGTTGGGGTGGCTTGGTAATGTCCTGGGTAAGAAAAAAAAAATGCTCTAACACAGGCAAAAATCCACAAAAGAAACTTCACAGGTCTTGAACAGAATGACAGGTCTGGTCACATGTATCCTTCTTCTTGCAATTTCTCCTACTACTTTACTGTCTCAATTCTTTTCCTTATATACTCTTTTGCAGACCCCACCCACATTTAGACCTCTTTTTTTTTTATTTTCGGGGACTTGCCCCAGACATGTCCAGGACATGTCTGAACCTAGCTCCAGTCTGAGCTCAATAAAAGAAAGGTAAATGCTGCCATCTAGTGGCCTCTATTCACATCACACCTCCATTCCAAAAGGGAAAAATTTTGACTCATAAAGGCAAAATTTTTCTTTTCAATACAAAATGGTTAAGTGGACACTTGTCTTTATATACATATCATACAATATTCACATAAACACGTGATATATATATATATACATATTCAAACACGGGATAAGCAATCAGCAATTACATTGTCTGTACCCTTCACGTGCTTAATTTCCAAGTCAAACTCCTGTAAAATCAAACTCCAATTCAACAATCTCCAATTCTTGTTTTTCATCTTACTCAAAAACATTAAAGGATTGCGGTCAGTGTACACAATCATTGGCTTTTGTCCTGTACAAACATAAACCTCAAAGTGTTGTAAAGAAAGGACCAGAGCCAACAGTTCCTTCTCTATTGTGGAATAGTTCCTTTGGTGGCGATTGAACTTCCTGGAGAAGTATGCCACGGGATGCTCAATGTCATCAGAGTCACTTCTCTGTAGGAGCACAGATCCACAAGCTTGGTCACTAGCATCGACCGCAATGGAGAACGGTTTGTTGAAGTCAGGAGATTTGAGCACGGGGAAGTGACACAGCAGAGACTTCAGGCGATCGAACGCTCTCTGGCATGCATCATCCCAAGTGAACTTTACGCCTTTCTTCAGTTGGTTAGTTAGACTGAGAGCAATCTCAGCAAAGTTCTTGCAGAACTTGCGGTAGTACCCGATCATTCCAAAGAAGCAGCGCAAAGCTTTTTTGTTGTCAGGAACTGGAAAGTCCATGATGGCTTGGACTTTAGCATATATGGGTGCCACCTTACCCTGGCCTATGACGTAGCCAAGATAGGTGACAGTAGCACAACCAAAGTCACTCTTGCTCAGGTTAACAGTCAGGTTAGCCTGGGTCAGGCGCTGGAACAACGTCTCTACATCTTTTAGATGTTCTTCCCAGGAGTCACTCCATGTGATCAGGTCATTGATGTATGCACCCGTGTGTGGCAATCCGGCGATTGTAGACTGTATCATCCTTTGGAACGTGGCTGGGGCAGTTTTCATACCAAAGGGTAGGACTTCATACTGGTACAACCCAGATGGTGTGGCAAAAGCAGAGATGCTCTTGGCCCTCTCAGTTAAAGGCACACACCAATAACCCTTCAATAAATCAATCTTGGTCAGAAACTTTGCTTGCCCTACTCTATCGATACAATCATCAATCCTAGGTATTGGAAACATATCAGTTCTGGTTACAGCATTGACTTTGCGATAATCTGTACAGAATCTAGTACTTCCATCAGGTTTTGGAACTAGCACACAGGGTGAACTCCAATCTGAGTTGGAGGGTCTGATAATATCATGTTCTAACATGTACTCAACCTCTTTCTCAGCAATCTTTCTCTTTTCAGGATTCATCCGGTACGGATGCTGTTTTATTGGTTTGGAATCACCAACATCTACATCATGAGAGGCTATAGTAACTCTCTTTGGAACATCAGGAAACAAATCCTCATATTTCTTGATCAACCTTTCAAACTGATCTCTCTGTGAGGGTTCTAAGTGCTGGAGTTTTACATCAAGATTTTGCAACACTTCAGAATTCGACAATTTACATGAAAGAACTTCAGCTTTAATTCTAGGTTCATCATCTTGAAACTCCCCCTCATCTTCACACGTTTTGACCATAGGAGAACCTGAAGTGACAGCTGCAACCCGAGAATTTCTGTCATGATAAGGCTTCAGCATGTTAATGTGACACAATTGTTTAGGTTTTCTCCTATCTGGAGTCTTCACAATGTGATTGAGATCATTGAGTTTTGTCAGAATTTCATAAGGACCATGAAATCTAGCCTGCAATGGATTGGACTGCAAGGGAAACAACACAAGGACCTTGTCTCCTGGTTTAAACTCACGGCTTCTAGCCTTATGATCATACCAAGTTTTCATTTTTCCCTGACTTGATTTCAAGTTCTCTTTGGCTAGGTCACAAGCTGCACTCAATCTTTCCTTGAACTTGCTAACATAGTCTAACTGACTGATGTGCGGCTCTTCCTCTTGCCATTGTTCACTCAATAATAGCAAAGGTCCTCTCACTTCATGACCAAACACTAGCTCAAATGGACTGAATCCAGTAGACTCCTGCACTGCTTCTCTAGCTGCAAACAACAGCAAATAAACACCTTCATCCCAGTCTTTCTCATGGTCATAACAATAAGTCCTCATCATTGTCTTGAGAGTGGAATGAAACCGCTCTAAGGCACCCTGACTCTCTGGATGATAGGCACTAGAAAGAATCTGCTTTGCACCTTGTTCATACACAACCTGCTGAAACAATCCGGAAGTGAAATTGCTACCTTGGTCTGACTGAATTTCCCTGGGAAGGCCAAACAACGTGAAGAACTTTATCAAAGCCTTTGAGATTGCAGTTGCCTTGATGTTACGAAGAGGTATGGCTTCAGGGAATCTGGTAGATGCACACATGATTGTCAACAAGTACTGATTTCCAGATCTAGTCTTGGGTAATGGACTAACACTATCAACAATGACTTTAGAGAACGGCTCCCCAAATGCCGGGATAGGCTGCAATGGAGCTACAGGTGGGTCTAACTGGTGTTTTCCAACTACCTGACAAGTGTGACAGGTTTTGCAAAAGTTGGAAACGTCTTTCCGAAGCCCAGGCCAAAAGATGTGTTTCATGATCTTATCAACAGTCTTGTTAACACCAAGATGACCTCCTAAAGGTAAACTATGAGCCATTGTTAAGATCTCATTACTATAGACCTTCGGAACAACAATTTGCCTGACCACTGCCCAATCTGCATTGGCAGGGATATCAGGAGGGCGCCACTTCCGCATCAACACACCATCCTTGAGATAATACCCAACTGGAACTGCGTCTATTTCTTTATCAGGAAGGGCTCTCCTCTTTAGTACACAAATTTCAGGATCATTAGTTTGCTCCTCAATCAACCGCTTTCTGGACAGAGACAAGTCTCCAGACACATCAGAATCACAAAACCCCTCTGGCTGGCTGAACAATGAACTGATAAAAGTGTCTGATAAGTTCTCAAACGGAGAAACCATAGTAGGCCAATCAGAGTCATGAGACGAACCACCTGAGTCCTGACTATTCAATGTGCTGGACGGCACCACAACATCTTCTTCTTTAGCCTTCTTGGCCATAGCACGAGACACTGCGCAAGAAGGATACAGAGATTAGTCCTCATCCCCATCTTCAGTGCTCGGCTGTGAAGTAAGATGAACAGGGCGAACTACTTTGCCCCCAGCCAGGTCATTGCCTAGCAACAGAGAAACACCCTTTATAGGTAGACTTGACATAAGTCCCACCTCTACCTGTCCAGTAACTAAATCTGACTTCAAGAATATAGAGCGCAGGGGTACAGATACAGTCCTCCCTTCAATACCTTGTCCAAGTATGAAATCCCCTGAAGCGGTCTCATCACGTAACTCCAAGGAGTCCATCAACAAAAGTGACTGAGAAGCTCCGGTATCCCTTAGGATATAAATGGGGACAGGAGTAGTATGCTCATTCAGAGCCACAAATCCCTCTGACACAAATGGAAAAAATTCCTCCCTCACGAAGTCAGCTGTATTAGGCTTTTTAGCCCCACAAGAAGCAGGTAATTTAGCTGATCGGTTATCTACTACTGGGGTTTCTAACCTTGTTTTCACAAAGGCATTTGGTTTGGTATCCTTTTCTTTTTCTTTCTTAGCTTTTAGGAACCAACAGTTAGTTGTGACATGACCAGATTTCTTGCAATAACTGCAAACTAGACAACTTTTGTCACTGTCAGCTTTCACACTTTGATCAGACCTGTTACTGGATTTCTGAGCACTATCACCAGATTTGTCTTTGTCTTTGGGTGAGGAATCTTGGGTATCACCGTTCCCTTTTTTCTGAAATTGGAACCATCTATTGTTACTGCTAGACTGAAATTTGGACTTATGTGTGAGAACATATTCATCTGCAAATTTGGCAGCTGATTGCAAGTTCAGTGCTTGCTTCTCATTAAGGTAGGTCTTAACATCATCTTTAACACAGTTCTTGAATTCTTCAACTAACACCATCTCTTTTAGTGAGTTGAAATCATCCTTGACCTCCATAGAAGTACACCAGCGCTCAAAGCAAACCTGCTTCTCATTAGCAAATTCCACATAAGTCTGAGTTTCAGATTTTTTCAGACCTCTGAATTTCTGTCGGTAAGCCTCTGGAACCAACTCATAAGCTCTCAAAATAACCTTTTTGACAACCTCATAATCAGAGGAATCATCTGCAGACAAAGCCGAATAGGCTTGTTGAGCTTTACCCTTGAGGACAGTTTGCAACATCAGAGGCCAGTGTTCCTTTGGCCACTGGCAACTCTTTGCTACCTTTTCAAAACACTGGAAATAGTTGTCAACATCCTTTTCCGAAAATGGAGGCACCAATTTTACCTCCTGGCTAGCCCGAAATTTATTTTCTGTTTGAATTTTAATTTTTAGTTGCTCCATTTGGAGTCTTTCTTCTCTATCGAATTTCTCTAATTCAAAATCTCTCTGTCTTGCAAATTTTTCTAACTCAAATTCTCTTTGTTTTTCTTTTTCTTCCCTCTCAAATTCTCTCTGTTTTTCTTCTCTTGCTAATTTTTCCAACTCAAATTCTCTTTGTTTTTCTTCTCTTGCTAATTTTTCTAACTCAAATTCTCTTTGTTTTCCTTTTTCCTCCCTTTCAATCTCTTGCATTTTTAATTTAAGTTCCATTTCTATATTTGGATTTTCCACTGGAAACTGTTCCAGATCTCCTGGTGCAAACACATTTTCATCAATGTAATATTCAACTATCTCTCTAGCCAGTCTTGCTTTTCGCATGGCTGGTTTTACCTCTGTCAGCTCTAAATGTCTGCAAATTTCTAGCAGTTCTGTCTTTTTAAAAGACTTCAAACCCTCAACGGTTGGTGATGCCAAGAAATCCTCCATTACTGCTGATCTGTCAATATATTTATGTAGGAAAATTCAAAAAAACAATTTTACAATTTCAAATGTTAGATTTTCAATAAATGACTCACACAATGTTCTATCCCGGACGAGCCCCCAATTTGTTACGGCCCCAATTTGTTATTACATTTACAACATAACAGCAACAGCAACAGCAAGGGATGACAGACACAGTTTTAAAAATTTAAACACATTTAATGAACAAACAAAGACTAAACTACTATCTACAACTAAGACCAAGATTGAACACAACAAAAACAGAAATATTTACAGTCCCTCTTTGTTGGGGTGGCTTGGTAATGTCCTGGGTGAGAAAAAAAAATGCTCTAACGCAGGCAAAAATCCACAGAAGAAACTTCACAGGTCTTGAACAGAATGACAGGTCTGGTCACATGTATCCTTCTACTTGCAATTTCTCCTACTACTTTACTGTCTCAATTCTTTTCCTTATATACTCTTTTGCAGACCCCACCCACATTTAGACCTCTTTTTTTTTTTTTTTTTTCGGGGACTTGCCCCAGACATGTCCAGGACATGTCTAAACCTAGCTCCAGTCTGAGCTCAATAAAAGAAAGGTAAATGCTGCCATCTAGTGGCCTCTATTCACATCACAGGTATAATAAGCTTTACAGTTTTTGAAAAACAAAAACAGAGTGATAGACTTCATAATTTGCAATAGCTTTAAATATACACAAATTTCTTCAGTTTTGGGGCTTCAGTTTGGTGAAAGTTGCAAATATGTAGCACATATTGTTAATTTGTTGTGAATTTTCAAAGTTTTAAAATTCAAAACATAATCAGGTGATATATTTGATTTCTGTACCTTTGATCAATATTTGCTCAGTAAAATCATAAGCTGTTACTGAAAACATAATCAACTGTATCATTATATCCCCGAGCGCCGAACGGCGTTTCGGGGATATTATGTTTTTGGTCCGACCGCCACCGCCCCACATGTTAACGCGATAACTTCAGTAATATTTCAATTAGAAATTTAATGTTTTGCATATAAATAAGTATCATAAAGAGGAAGAACTGATTCGATTTTGGACAATTTACAATTTCTAAATTGGCCACCAGGGGCCAAAAACTGAAAAATCACTGTTTTTTATCATATCTCTGGAAATATTTGTTCGATTGACCTCAAATCAAGTGCAAATGGAAGGTCATGACCTCACAAGGTGTCACATGATGACTTCATACCTGTTTGGTTCAATATTTTGCCACCAGGTGGCGCTTTGTGATGGAAAATTACCATTTTGGCCATATCTTCAGAACCATTTGTCCGATTGACCGGAAATTAAGTTCAAATGAAAGTCTATTCAAGGATTGGGGAATTGGAGGATTGGGGGCGTTCGGGGATATACCCCAAGCCGTCGCCTCAGACGGCGTAAGCCTAGTTAGTATTAGTGAATATAATGGATAATGATGAAATATACTGAGTCAAAAAAGAAACTTCACACTCATAAATTTGTAAATATTTTCTTGAAACTTTTAATAAAAGAGTTATTATTATCACTAGGGGTAAATGCGTTGTCAAAGACATCATGACACACATCAACTCCGACGTGCACAGGTACGTATGATGTTGCAGGGGTTATGGGAGGCAGTCAACGGACTATCCATGATCATCGGACACGTCTCCAACAAACTGGCACCACAGCTGACCGACCTCGTTCTGGTAGCCCACGTGTGACGTCAAAAGTAGAAGACCGACAAATTGTCTTACGTCATTTGCATAATCGATTTGTCACTGCAACGTCCACTAGGAATGAATTGTTTAGTGGTCGTGTGACTGCCCAAACCATATGTAATCACCGGCGCACTGCTCTTATTCTAGTTGTAACTTACCATTTTTACTCTTGGACATTTCCGTAACATTACAGATGGAACTGGTTACATTATAGACATTATTTTTATGATACACCAATTTTAATGAGTACAGAATGAAATAAAATCATTATTTAAAACCTCATTTCATGTATGTTCAACTTATTGACCTCCAAACGAGTGTGAAGTTTTTATTTTGGTTGAGTATATTGTGATTACTAGTGAATATAATGGATAGTGGTAAAATATAATCCTCAACAATTCTTGTCATGGAATCAGTCAAACCTTGGGGATCTTCTGCTTATCGTTTGGCTGCAAATGATTCAATATTACTGTGGCTCACAAAAACAAGCCCCAGCGATTTCAATCCATCATGAGAAACCCTAAAGGAATTGGCTACCATTCGCTAGAATCTGATGTTGATCCCCTGGATAAGCAGAATTCACGCTTTAAATGCAATAGTTATCCAGTAAAGTGACTAGCAACTGTGTTCATCTTAAAACTCTGTGATAATGACTGCAGAACTGGCAAGTTAAACAAGGCAGTGACTACTGTGCCACTGGATTTATATCAATTAGCTGAATCAAGCTCAACTACTGAGAAATGACATCTTATGACAGACTACAGTTTACTCAGTCAAATGCTTATCTTCATAGATCTAATTTTAGATCTTATCCAATTTTTTGTAACAAACCAGATAGTCAGGAAATCCCTTTAAGTTCACAACAGGGATTTCAGATCATAACTTAATATTAATTGTCCGGAAATTGAGGTTTATATTCAGACATGAAAAACACCCAACTTCTTATAAAATACCAGTGAAAGACCTGACTAATTTGACCATGAACTCAAACAGTCAGATTGGAATGGCTTAGCCAGTGCAGCAGACCCAGAAGCCTTCTGTGAAGCCTTCATAGATATGGGCCTGTCCACAGAAATGGGGTACCTAAGGAGCATGGTACGTTAACGGTTAAATAACACGTTACAGTGTTCGACAATTCACTGAATTGTATGTTTATTGTGTTATACATATGACAAAGATATAATAAGAACATTTTTGAAGTAATGCTTTGCCTAGTTTTATTTTTACTTGCTGAGAGAAGAAAAAGTCCTCCCTGGTTTTTGACATTGTTTGTGACATTGTAGATATTGTTCATTTCAGGGCGGTTTCAGCCCATCAAAGGGCACCCTTATTTGAGTAAAGTTGTCAGCTTGAATAAATAACTTAGTTTCTTTTAGTTTCTCCTCGTTTTCTAAAAAAAATTAATGACGGGTAATTTAATGACACCCTATTTGAAAAGCTTACGTTCGTAACCATCGTCTGTCCTTGCAGTTACGAACATAAAAATGGGTCAGACTGTTACGAACGTAATAGAAAATGAGCAATGATCACATGATTTATTTGACATGATCAAAACAATAGTTTGGGCGAATAATGCACTTTGAAGTCTCTAATTGGACTGCAAACATGGAGCAAATTCGCCGGCTTTTTATATTGATTACACCTACGGAGCATAAAATATCACCAAATCTACCTATTTCTGCCATTAGCAGTCTCACTGACTGTACAGTTTTGCGGCTGTAATTTTTTTCGAAAAATGTAGGCCTATCTTTTGTTTGCCTTGCAACGAACAGATGCCCCTGACAGAGTTGGTGGAGTAGAGTAGTCTAGAATTATTTTATTTTATTGGGCAGCACTGGCAAAAAGTTTGAGCCAGCAGCAGCAGGATACGCTGGCACCAAAACGGAGGCAGTGCCAGGTCCGCAGGAGCTGACTCACAAAATAAGACGCGTCACCTGCTGCAATTGCTTCAGACCCGTCTGTGGGAATTGCACCAGGAAAACGGAGGTCACCTGCGCAGACTATTACGATTAGACTAAATGCTACGCCACCCCAATAAATAAAAAGGTAATCAGAAAAAAAGTTCAGCACCTCCCTGGCCAATTGTTTTCTAATTCCGTGTCATTGTTCCGATTAAACATTTCATAATAAATAAGATATTCCATATGGTTATGTTGTTATAAATGTTGAACCCGAATGTATGTTCATCAAAATAATGTTTTTAATCGTTGTTTTTGTCGTTCTGAATTGTTTAATTAGGCCTATTTCTTCTTCCGAAAATATCGTTGTGAATATTAACAATAAAGCCGCTTTCACACTGGACGCGAACGAATTTTTCGCACGACAGATCACATTCAAAGTCAATGCAAAGACGCGAATCTGCGCGAAACACGCGTATTTGCATTGAATTTGAATGCAATCTGTCTTGCATATTTAAACCATTAAATATGCCACCTGGGAGTAAATTATATTATTTTCGAGGAAATGTCTCAGCAGTTTATCTCATCTGTCCTGTTACATACGTAATACCTTTCAGCTAGTTTTGGACATTGTTAGTTTTGGTGTTGATTTATGTAAGGTTTTTTTATTGATTGATGTTACTGATGTTCAATGGAGTTCATTTAGCTCAATTTTTAACTTTGCAAGGTGTTTTCTTTGAGTGTTGAAAAACACTATGTGCCAGAATTTGCAAGCGGGAAATCCACAAATTGCAAATCTGGAAGAAAAATTGATTTTTAATACGACACGACTTTAATTCTACTTTTTTTATCAGTGTTATTGTTTTTATGACTTTTAGAATAAATTAATGATTTCACCTACTTCTAATAAGCATTTTTTTGTTGATTTTAGGTTGAAATATCTGTCTTGTTACATACGTAAATCGGGGTTGCCATGACCATTTCAACTGTGTGTTCCAATGTCATCTTTGCTGATATTATCCTTAAGACTGCAGAAAGTTATTCAAGGTCCCTTTAGTGACTTATTAGGTGGAATCTTTTTTTCTCCTTTATTGGTTTATTTTTCGTCTTGTATGTCACACTTATGTACCCCATTTCTGTGGACAGGCCCATATGTGTGCAGGACTAGGAAAAGGGGTCACTTGGGATTTTTTTCCATTCTCAAATTAACAGGGTATCTCCGTGAAATCTCAGTGATAATGATATCCCAGCACAACTGTACTGTCAATTTCCTACATTTTGCTGTGCTCAAATTCACCCAATTTTTTTCTCAAAATGAAAAACTTGGATCACTCTTTGAATTTGTTGGAAAATCTCAATTCTCAAAATGTGATCATTTTTCCCAGTCCTGCGCACATACTGTATAATAAATAATGTTAAAAATAAGTTTATAAAGGTAAAAAAAATCAAGGAATGGATATAAACAGACAAATCTCCCCTGGTTAACTGAACCGTTAGGGACATTGATGAGAAAGAGACCTTGCTTTATAAAACAACTTGAAATCTGGTTTTATTTCTGAAATTTTACGTAATAAAGCTGTCAATGAACTGAGAAAGGCAAAAGCCTGCTTCTTCATCGGTCTTATGGGGCAAGCCCAAGGAAACAGCCAGCTTTTGTGGAGGTACATCAATAACCTTTCTGGGAAAAACTGTGTAAAGTAAAATTAATTTAAGATAAATACTTTAGCATGAGATGAAAAAAATAGCTACATATTTCAAAAATTTTTTTGAAAAAAAAAAAAAAGGTGAAAGATCTAGCTGCACCATTTGGAAAAAGACAATGTGTTATAATTCCACCTGATTGCACCCACCCTGTTTTTACTTTAAGTGAGGTTTCTGAGCAGAATGTAATTAAAATCCCGCTCAAAATGTAAAAATGCGATGTATCGTTCAGAAACCAGTCGCGACAACCGAGCAGTGCAGTCAAACTGGATTTAATTAAGGAAGGGGGAGAACCCCCACAGAGCAGGAGGCAACAGTACTGAGTCCACAATCCAAAAGTCAAAATCCAGAGGGCGAAATCCGAGTCGTAGCCAGGGCACCAATCACAGTACTCGTAGTCTGGAAAAACAGGTTCAGTATACAGGTTTGTCAGAGAATCAAAAGCCAAAATCCAGTGGGCATGATCCGAACCATTAACAGGGCAGCAAACACAAAACTCGGAGTCGGGCAAAACAGGTATGGTACACGGGCACAGGAATATTAAAGGTAAAGCCAAAATCAGAATATGGGATGTTCCAGTCAGAAGTATAATACTAAGAGTACAAGGCATAAACAATCTCAGCACAGGGAAAACTTTCTGACAAGAGCTGTGAATGAAATGACTGCTTAAATACACATAGGGGAAGTCACATGCTACAAAGGGGAGGCAGGTGATATGGATCAGACTAATTACAAAGGAACATGAGGAGGTTCCTGATTACAAGAAATTGGCAAAAGCCAAAACGCAGACAGGGATCACAGACACAGCCTACAGACAAACATATGGCTCCGGTTAGGGAGTTCTACCGTGCACAGAGTGAGAGGCAGAACAGTGATTAACAAGGTGCAGAAGATCTGCTTGAAACACAGCAAAGTACATTGAGTGAAGGCAAGGGGCGGAGACTAGAGCAGAGTGAGTGCTGAGAGCTCCTTAGTCAATTAGTAATGTGCAGCTATACAATCCCTAGTGCTTGTTAGTAAATTAGTACTATAAACAATGTTAGTCTTGATTAGTAAGTTTACTTAGAACAACAAACTGTTAGTATTGCTAGTAATATAGAAAAGCAAGGTGAAGGAAGTGAACAAGATTGGAAGGAATGGATGAAATCCCAAAAACCATGAAATCACCCGAAAGTGTGGCATACAATACTTTCCATTACCCGTGCCAACCGCCTTTGATCTGACATCACGACAATCGATATAGATACTATAATTTATGTCCTGATTCTCATAGTTACATTAAATAGTGGTTGCTGTAATTATTTATTGCATTGAAATGTGCCTGACATTCTGGAAACCTGCCTGTGAGATTTCGGTGACGTGTGAGCACTGCACGCCGGTCAGCCAAATTACCACTGCACAGAAAGTGAACCAGCTTGGAGCTGGCGAGCTTTCTGCGCAACTACAGCAGAGACTTTTGTGACAAAATTGTCACTGCGTCTTGATAAATATGTGACACCTCCCCCTTCTAAGCTGCCACACCCATCTAAGCGCACGTCTGTCTACCAAATTGCCAAAATGGCTGCGCACGGTGTTGCACCGCACAAAATTACCACTGTGCGGGCTGCTCCACGCTGTGCCACCCTGCTCTGCTCTAAGAAATTAGAGCCCTTAAGGTCCAGTCCAAGTTCGATTTTCAGCCCAATCGGACCGATACGCTGGCCAAGCGGCTGCAGTTTTTACAGAGTTATGACCCTTGACTTTGTTCGTGAACTTAAGTATATGGGTTTTGCAATGGGGACAAGTTCTCTCGGCAACTATTGCACCTACGTGAATGAAATTCTGTGGGTGACCAGTACTAATGATTCTGTTGAATGAGTTCGACAGTTGATTCCGAAAAATTTATTTTTATGGAGTAAAAAAAAGCGGCTATCCCGGTACCTGACAGAATGACAGACACACAAACGAACGACCGTATGCCACGCTTGCACGCATGAACACCAAGGCATAATTAGCTGAGAGCTATATCTGGCACAATATATTTATTGAGCATTGTCCCTGTCAAATAAATGAAATAAATAAATAGGTATTCTTGAAATGAAAAACAAATATGACGCTAGGTATAACTGGCTATCAATCAGCAGGGCCGCATTAAAGAACCATGCACCCAGGGACTACCACTTTTTCAAGGCTACCCCACCCCCCACCCCCCACCCTCCATCGTCACCGCGCCAATTACCATCACAATTACACAACTGTGCTGTCCAGTCTGCGCAACATCAGCCCTCCTTACTTTCGATACAATAATGTATCAACCATTACTCGTGATAGCAGTTTCAATTCATGACTGTTATAGCACAAAATACTTTTCATAAACCACTGACAGGCTTACATACAGCGCCCTCCATTATTATTGGAACCCCGGTTAAGATGCGTTTAAAGCCTTAAAATAAATTCGATTTTTATTGCAGAAGCATACTCTCAAACTGAAAATTGTAGAAAATGTAACCTTCAACTCAAGTGAATTTTAAGGGGAAAAAAAATCCCTGACTAAGAAATAATTATTTTTCATAAAATCACCTGTTCCACAATTATTGGCCCCCCCAACAATTCCTAGGAAATGAATGTAATTGAAGTATTTCTGACATTTCTACAGTAGTTTACAAAGTTGATCAGAGTATCTAGGAACATTTAATTAGTAATTCATCACTTCCTGTTTCCCTGGGGTATAAATATGACGTGACACAGTGGCCATTTCTCTGATCCACTCTTCAACATGGGAAAGACAAAGAAAAACACCATTCAAGTAAGGCAGATGTGTGTTGATCTTCACAAGTCAGGCAATGGCTACAAGAAAATAGCCACTTGCCTGCACCTGCCCATATCTACTGTCAGAGGAATCATTAAGAAGTTTAAAACAACTGGAACCGTGGTAAACAAGCCTGGACGAGGACGCAAAGTTTTTTGCCACCACGCACAGTGAAGAGGACAGTAAGAGAAATAAAAAGTTCTCCAAAGCTTACTGTTAAAGAATTGCAACAAATGGTAGCATCTTGGGGTCACAAAGTCTCCAAAACAACCATCAGGTGCTATCAACATGCCAACAAGCTGTTTGGGAGGCATGCACGGAAAAAACCTTTTCTCACTCACAATCATAAACGAAAAACGTCTGGAGTTCGCTAAGCGGTACTGGGACTTCAACTGGGACCACGTGCTTTGGTCAGATGAGACCAAGATAGAGCTTTTTGGCAACAAACACTGTAAGTGGGTCTGGCGGAACACGAAAGATGAGTATGTAGGAAAGCACCTCATGCCCACTGTGAAGTATGGGCGAGGATCGGTGATGCTGTGGGCCTGTTTCTCTTCCAGAGGCCCTGGGAACCTTGTTAGGGTGCATGGCATCATGAACGCTTTGAAATACCAGGATTTTAAATCAAAATCTGGTGGCCTGTGCCCGAAAGCTGAAGATGGCTCGTCACTGGGTCTTTCAGCAAGGTAATGACCCAAAACATGTGGCCAAATCTACACAGAAATGGTTCGCCAGACACAGAATCAAGCTCCTCCCATGGCCATCTCAGTCCCCAGACCCCCCAGACCTCAACCCCATTGAAAACCTGTGGAGTGAGCTGAAGAGGAGAGTGCAGAGGAGAGGACCCAGGTCGCTGGATGATTTAGAGAGATTGTGCAAGAGGAATGGTCGAAGATCCCTCTTTCTGTATTCTCCCATCTTGGGAAACATTATAGGAGAATATTAGGTGCTGTTTTGTTGGCAAAAAGGGGTCGTACAAAGTATTAACATCAGGGGTGCTAATAATTGTGGGTGCTAATGATTTGATGTAAAATAATTATTTCTTAATGTGGGATTTTTTTCCCACTGAATAAATGCACTTGAATTAAAAGTGTGATTTTCATTGTGGTCCTTTATTATTAAGAAAAAAACTGAATTTATTAGAAGCTAAAGAACACATCTTAACTAGGGGTGCCAATAAGTATGAAGGGCGCTGTACATTCAATATAATAATACAAAAATTACGTCACCAAAACGTATAAAGACCAGCTACCGGTAGAATATACGTCTCTCTTACACATAACTCACACATTTGAGCGCTCCGATAATTAGCCAGCGGTCAGTTGGGTAGTATTTTGTCAATTGCTGCAGATGTTCAAAATACTGGTTCAGAAACTAACTGGTAACGCCTCCCCAATGTACTCCAGTGACGAGCATATGCTTATCAGTTCAATGCCTCAGATGGGAGCCTGTCACAAATAGTATATGATCACGAAGCAAACTGTGTTTTTGGGGCTAATAATGTCGTACATCGCCCTCACTTTCTGATATCATGAAATTTGCTCTCTGATCTGCAGTATTACTCACCGAAGCCAAGGTCTAATGAATAGACTGTTGGACTTCTGCCGCAGACCAGCTAGTTTACTTGTAATTTAGCGCATCGTGGAGCACTTACATTGTTGTTGTCACGCGCATTTACAAATTTGCACAACTCAGCTGACAGTGACAAGGTCGAATGCATTGCCATTCTTATTGATGCATGAATACAGCTGAGCTGTGATTGGCTGATGGGATATGCAATGGTACCACAGCGGAGCTGTGATTGGCTGATGTACGTACCAACCAACCTGCAGAAAAAAATTTCACCTTCAGAGCAGGCCCAGCACACACAACAATCAGAGCACTGTATAAGAATTATTTTGACTTCCTCCGATTATTCTTTTGATCCTGATTCTCGCAATGGGCCCTTTCACGTGTCGTGCCTTGGGGCTGTAGCCCCAGTAAACCCCTGCATTAATACAGCGCTGCCTATCACCATTACCATTACACCATTACACTGGTTACTGTTTAACGGTAGTCAAGTAAGCTAGCCAGCTAGATGATAACTTAACTTGACTGACCGTTCAACGTTAGCTAAAGAAATAGACATTTTACTTACCGAATAAAACTGCAAAGATTCTTTAGATCGGTCTGGTCGGTTAGTTCAGTTCACTCCAGAACAACTCATTTTGTCATTTTTTTAAATCAATCTGAAGGGCTTAAAACACATAATCACGGTCAGCCAGCCGTGCCCTCTGTAAAAATTTCAGTGAACGCAAATCTCCTGTCTCCGTTTCTACTCCAGCTATGTAAAGATGGTATTGTCCAAAAAAAAGAGAATGTCCGTCGGGGGCGGGGGCCATCACGAGTCACGCACAGCAGATGCCAACCACGCCCCTTTTCTATAATATCAAATAAATATATAACTGCAAACTTATGAGAAAAATAAACACTTGAACATACATCAGCATGGTAGAAATTTCTTAAAAAGACAGAAACCATTTTCAGAAAAAAACATTTGAGATGTACTTCAATTTTTTTTTTTTTGGTATAGCCTATGACCCATCCACTTTCATGGAGGGGGTGAGCTTATAAATTGTACTGCAGCTAGCCACTGGATGCAAACAATGGTAATGAGCTGCTGGTGCCACAGGTTATGTGGCAAGCTGGTCTTTGGTAGTTAGCTAGCTTAGTAAAACGACAGTATGAGAAAATGGAGGCTACAGTTTAAATTTAGCCTGTCTAATTTAACTGAAGAGTTTAGCAGAAAAACTCAAAAGCTAATTGTTACATATAGCCATTTGAAGCTGTTCTGTTAAAAATAATTTTTTTGTCATGGGAAAAATAAGCATAGAATAGCTTTCTAATTTCTTGCTAAACCAGTAAGAAGATGCAATTAAATCTAAGAATAATGAATTTTGTGTAAATGCGAACTTTGTCGTGAATTTCAGGCAAAGCGTAATATATGCTCAGAAATGCAATTTGATGTCAAATGCCTGCCACTTAATCATATTTTCTCTGCAGCATGAATGCCATATAAGAACAGTATACTGAATGAAATATGGCCGCTCATTCATTTCAATGTAAGTAGCCCAGTGGCACAGCATGTCGACAAGGAGCCCTTTTCCGGAGTTACGCAGACATGCGCACTGTGACTTTTCACTCACACATGCGAAGTGTGGGGCTCATAAACGCACTGTTGTCTAACGGTGAGGCCCCACTACACACGAAAAATCTCCACACTCCTCCGCATCCCATTCATTTTCTATGGCATGCGTGCGTTTTGGTGCGCGATGCATTCTGGGATACCATCCGATACGAGCCGGGCTCCGGTGCGGGAAAGTGGGAGGGGACGAAGATGAAATTTTCTAGCCATATGGAAATGAATACGGTTCCCGTGCTGCGTGAACCAGTCTCTTTCGCTTGAAAATGAGCGGGGGAACTCTTTATCAGGGACCAACAACAAGCAGAAATTGTTTGAGACTAGCCAGTTGGCCATCTTATATCAGTTTTAAATGGTATCAAAAGTTCCTGTGCAAAAGTTCAGCCGTGTTGAAGTAGGCCTATATACAAATCGCTATTTCGCTTATCGTAATTCCAACGTTACATTACTGTTCAATTTAACATCGTGAGTGACGCTTTGAGCTTCGTGGCTCACTATCGTAAACGAGGATTTTCAACTAGGCGACATGAACGTATATTTTCAGGGTATCTGACATGATTAATTTAAATGTATCAGGCCGTCACAGTTTATATTATTATACTGTTAAACCCATCAACTCTGTATTTCAAACAACAGCATAAAATTTTAAATCCAGCGGGAATGGATTTTATTAGATGAAATATTGTCGGATACGCCCACAAACCAGCAGACCAGATACGCCCATAAACGAGCAACTCCGCTGGACGGTGCTGATGACATGCGGATTTTCCGTGTGTAGTGGGGCTTCACCGTCACTCGGGATTTACACCAGATGCGTGTCCGGTTCGTCTCCGCCGTGCTGCGTGCTTGCTGCGTGCATTGCCGTCTGTCAATTTACACTGACTGCTTCTTTAATGTGTAACAGTGCCGCATGGCTAAAGTAGCGAGACCAATGAATGAGCCTGACGCGATCTCATAATAATTACAAAATCACGCGCAATCACTCGAGACAAATAATACATTGTACTGAGTGCAACTACAAACAGGCAACAGACTTTGTTCTTTACCGAAAGGAATGAGGAACAGTTGACTTTATTTGATTTGTTTATTTTTCAAGATTTTGTGCTTCTACCATGTATAAGTAGTAGTAGTATTTATTAATAAATGTTCTAAATTTCCTGTTTGTGTTGGGTTTGTCATTTGTTTGGAAAGTGTTCTGTCAATTAAGGTTAGCTTGCATATATTTTCTTACTTCGGTTGCTGTCCTAGCCCACAATACGAACTAGTGCCAACTCGGATTTTGATAATTAACCGTATGTCTTAAATGTTATGTCTGTGTACCGATCAATCTGCTGTGCCGAAGTGCTGCGATTCTGCTGCGGCATGCGGCAAAAATTGAAGTCTTGCGTATCGGCTGCGCCTGGGCTGGAACAGACGAGAAATGCAATGCAGCGGATCGGGTGTAAATACAGTCATTGACTAAAGTGAAACTTACTAGCTGCGCTGCCATGGTGGAGTGCAGACGGACTAAACATGCATCTGGTGTAAACTGGGGGTAAGGTATCTATGACAACGGCCCGCGCCCGTGGCACTCCCCCACAAAGGGTATATTTGACTCCCTTTTCTGGTGCAGTGAACATGTACCCAAATGAGACGGACAGCCAGAAATGCGTTCGTGAACATCTTCCTGTTCCCAAATCTCACAGCACCTCTGCTGGTGGTGCAGCGAGAACAAACAGCATCCAATATGGCGAACAGTAAGCAAACTTGCAATGAGTATGTCAATTGTTCTCTCTTTTACTTTGTTTTTTTTTCATAAATTTGGCATCTCCAATCCCACCCGAAACTGGAATGCCCAATTGGTGAACTATGTACAAGGCTTGCATCGTATGTGACCCCTTGCTGCCAATTCAGGAGAGTGTTGACAGTTCGAGGCTCTCCTCTGAAGCACGCGCCTGTCGGCCACCGCTTCTTATGCACTCATTGGTTGAATCTTTGCAAGTTCAGAACGAGAGCGGAGGATACTCGGACTACTCTGAAAAAGCTGCCGACCACTGCCGGCTGGGATTGAACCCGCGACGTGATTGTCACTACTGCTTCGCAACGCGATGCTTTACTGGTTCTCTCTTTTACTGAAATAAACTTAAAAACTTATACCTAAGCGATATAAATGCATGTGCCATTGGTATTTGAGCTCTGATAGTCATGATATTTCATGACTCAGATACAAGCAGAGTCAAATACAAGCAGAATTAAGCATGCGTCAACAATAAATTCTGCCTCTAGACCATGTATAGTTGCGGTATGTGTTTTCGAGTGTCTGTGAATCTATGGTAACCTGCACTTTCCTGTTTGAGACTGTGACCCCATTCACATGTTCTCGGCCTGTCCTGGAACAGTCGGGAACAGGGGACTCGAACACATCCATGGGGCACGTGTTCACAACCAGTGTTTTCCGAAAATGTTATGACCACCGCAAATCCCATGTCACGGCCCTGTACTGAAAGGGCAAACATAGCTCTCTGAGAGGGCTTAAATATAGTTTGGAAGTACAGTTTAGACACCCAATAGGAATATAAAATGTTTATAAACCATTTTTTTTTGACAGGGAAGTAACATTGTTTACTATGTTGCAAAAAAGTCAGCAGAGCTGTTGACTTACTGCTCTTTAGCAAGTCATATTTCAATCTCGTTTTCCACACAGTTCAAAGCTAAATGTACTTCTGGAGAGTGAGGCGCTTTGTGCTTGTTAGCTTGCAACCTCCTCTGTCCAACCGGATTGAAGACGATATCCCAACCGCACAGAGCACTGCCCGGGCTTTATGAACTGATAAGTTTTAAAGTAGATGAAGTTAAAGTATTTTGCCAATTCTGACAAGCAAAATTACTTAAATTCATTGTTATGGCCCCAATTTGTTATTACATGTCCAAAACAACAGCAACAGCGACAGCAAGGGATGACAGACACAGTTTTAAAAACTTGAACACATTTAATTAACAAAACTAGGACTTTAACTAAACTACTGACCAAGATTGAATTAACAAAACAGAAATCTTTACAGTCCCTTTTGGTTGGGTTCCTTGGTGATGTCCTGGTTGAGGAAAATGCTCTAACACAGGCAAAAATCCACTATAAGCTTCACAGGTCTTGAACAGAATGACAGGTCTGGTCACATGTATCCTTCTTCTTGCAATTTCTCCTACTACTCCACTGTCTCCATTCTCCCTCCTTAAATACTCTTTTGCAGACCCCACCCACATTTAGACCTCTTTTTTTTTAAATTTTCTGGGACTTGCCCCAGACATGCCTAGAACATGTCCAAACATATCTCCAGTCTGGGCTTAACAAAAAAAAGGTAAATACTGCCATCTAGTGGCCTATATTCACATCACATCATCCATCCATTGTCTATACCGCTGATTCGTAACTAGGGTCTCAGGGGATGTGGAGCCTATCCCAGCTGACTCTGGGCGAGAGGCAGGGACCCACCCTGGACAGTTCGTCACTCCATCGCAGGGTGCACAGGCCATTCACATAGCATTCATTAAATCTATTCATTAAAATTTTTCTCATCAAACGTTGTCCACGGTGTGGACATAATTTTAGTGCCTTCTACCAAACAGCAGTTTTTACTGTATCTAAAATATATACCTTAGGACACATAACTGTTTTATCCTCCTATCGTTTCAGTAAATGTACGCGGGAGTTTCCCCTGGAAAGAATTCCATATCCAACCTCCACTTTTTTGCCTTTTTATTTGCCAGAATGATTTTAAAAGGGGCACTGATATATTTTGAGGGGTTTATTATGGGGGTTCAGAAATTGATATCAATATTAAATATGCTGCACGTGCCATAGCAACCAGGTGTGTTATCAGTAACTTGGCTGTCACTGTTATGTGCCAGTACCACATTAAGCAGCACTATAAATTTAAAGCTGCTCTAAGGGATTTTTTTCTTTTAAAAAAAGTGTTAAATTGTTGTGGGAATTTAAAATTGTATTTCTGAAAGAAAATTCTCAGAGACAAGAGAGTAATAATAATAATAATAAAAGTCTTTACTACGTGCACGCGTTACGCGGAGGGTCCAAGTTACATCAGCAGAACAAAGACAAAGGAATCTCTCCTTTGCTTTGGATACATGTAAAAGCACAAAGTCAGAATCTCCTCCCCTTGGGGCTGAAAAACATCATCATTGGTTCCAGCCGTTCCTCGGCCAGGAGTAGACATCCCACATATGGCTGACCCTGACAGCCATATCTGCAGTACAGAGTCTTTCTCTCCCCCAATTATCTGTTGCTTATCTCGTGGTTCTGCAGGCTTTGCAAGAACTGTCTGCTGTGAACACACATAACTCAAAATACACTCCTTGGTCCAGCTGCACCTCAAGGTTTCAGATAGAATGAATACACAATAAACACAGTTAGATTATTTAAGTTTAGCAATCGTGCATGACCTCGGCAACTCAAAGATTAAGCTATTAATAGCACAATATTCAATAATAAGGAATTGATAATTGAATTCCACCAACATTTCCCCCTCTTTATAATTGATTATCTGCTAACATGCCACTTTTCAGCATGTACTTCATTCACAGGAAATGCTAGAATCATTATTATGCTTCTGTTCAAACAGGCCTTTTATTTCAATCACATCACTGTATGACTCCTCCAGCTAATCCGGCAGAGAATGTCGTCCGTCGATGTCCAGTAACATAAACATCTGATGCCCTTCGTGTGTTGCATGGGGATAGGGGGCAAGGACTGCTTACTTTGGTTTCGGACAAAAAGCAACGAAAAATACCAAATCAGTTACAGCAGCTTTAATTCCACATTTGCTTGACTGGATGTATGCTTGATGTTTCTACCAGGGGCGGATCTACAGTGGGGCAGAGGGGGGCAACTGTCTTGCCCCCCGAGCTGCCCAAACTTTAATGATCTAAAAACTATACTTGTAAAAGAAATCACCTCTATGTCTCAAAGCCCCTCAAAGCATCGAAATAAAAGATGAATTCACCAAAAAAATTATAAATTATAATACTGGCTCCTCAAATACTGCATCAAACGGGTGGAGTCTGCGTGACGAGCCTCCTGCTTCGCACTGGCGTGTGTCAGTTGTCATGGACACCTGTTGGAGTCCGCATGCAGCCCAGCAGAGTGTAGCCACTTAGCCACCCAACTTTCTCCAGGTAAATTCAGTTTCCCCAGGTGATGTTTTAACACACGTAGTTAAAGTTAAGTTAAATTTGTAATAGGTGGAATGTACGCTAAAGGCGATGGTTCAATGCGCTCATTATTCGCTTGTCGAAAGTGACTCACACCCGTGAAATTTGTTGGAGCATTTTTCCCTTTGGTTAGTTTTGATTATAGTAAAAATGAGAACAGTTTATGATGCATCTAGCTAGATATCAAAAACAGGCGTATTAAATCCAGAGGGTCGCTGTTATGTGATCAATATCACAGCAATGAGGCTTGTTACGACCCCAATTTGTTATGACAAAATTTTCAAAACTTGAACAGATTTAATTAAATAAAGGCAATTAACTAATCTACTATCTACTCCATTGACCAAGATTGATATATACAACAATAAAAATATTTACAGTCCCTTTGGCTGGGTTGCTTGGTGATGTTCCCGGTGAGGAAAATGCTCCAACACAGGCAAAAACCCACAAAAAGCTACACAGGTCTTGAAAAGAGTGACAGCCATCTAGTGGCTTCTATTTGCATTACACCTCCATTCCAAAAGGGAAAAATTTTGACTCATGAAGGCAAAATTTTTCTTTTCAATACAAAAATGGTTAAGTAGACACTTGTGTGTGTGTGTGTGTATATATATATATATATAACACAATATGCTAATAAACATGTGATATATACACATACTCAAACAGGGGATAAGCAATCAGCAATTACATTGTCAGTACCCTTTACATGCTTAATGTCCAAGTCAAACTCCTGTAAAATCAAACTCCAATTCAGCAATTTCCGATTCTTGTTTTTCATCTTACTCAAAAACATTAACGGATTGTGGTCAGTGTACACAACTTTACGCCTTTCTTCAGTTGGTTGGTGAGGCTAAGAACAATCTCAGCAAAGTTCTTGCACAACTTGCGGTAGTACCCGATCATTCCAAGGAAGCGGCGCAAAGCTTTTTTGTTGTCAGGAACTGGAAAGTGCATGATGGCTTGGACTTAAGCATTTATGGGTGCCACCTTACCCTAGCCTATGATGTTGCCAAGATAGGTGACAGTAGCACAACCAAAGTCACTCTTGTTCAGGTTAACAGTCAAGTTAGCCTGGGTCAGGCGCTGGAACAACGTCTCTACATCTTTTAGATGTTCTTCCCAGGAGTCACTCCATGTGATCAGGTCGTTGATGTACGCACCCGTGTGTGGCAATCCGGCGATTGTACACTGTATCATCCTTTGGAACGTGGCTGGGGCATTTTTCATGCCAAAGAGTAGGACTTCATACTGCTACAACCCAGATGGTGTAGCAAAAGCAGAGATGCTCTTGGCCCTCTCACTTAAAGGCGCAAACTAATAACCCTTCAATAAATCAATCTTGGTCAGAAACTTTGCTTGCCCTACTCTATCAATACAATCATCAATCCTAGGTATTGGAAACACATCAGTTTTAGTTACAGCATTGACTTTGCGATAATCTGTACAGAATCTAGTACTTCCATCAGTTTTTGGAACTAGCACACAGGGTGAACTCCAATCTGAGTTGGAGGGTCTGATAATATCATGTTCTAACATGTACTCAACCTCTTTCTCAGCAATCTTTCTCTTTTTAGGATTCATCCGGTACGGATGCTGTTTTATTGGTTTGGCATCACCAACATCTACAGTGGCTCCAATAAGTATTTGTACACTACCTGAAAATTCGACTACATAACAGCTTTTGTATATTCGGCTAAATGCTTGCTATTGTGTGTAAAAGTGACTAAAATATTTGATTAAATATTTGTTTAAAACATATTGATTATGTCAAAATGGCATATTTGGTCAGAAAGGCGATTATCTGACCCAATAAGTATCTGTACAGTTCCATTAGTGAGTCACAAAACTTGTAATACTCACCTAAAATTGACTCAAGATGTTAACAGGACATGGTTGACTCACTTGGTCTGATTTGGTCAAGTGTGACCATACTGGAAACTCCCTCTGTACACAGACTGGCCTATGTAAATGGCCTGACCATGCCCATAATGTATTCCTGTGATATATGGCTAAGACAGGCGAGATACCCCGTTGAATGCGGGAGAAAATCATTCAGCTACATAAAGATGGCCAAAGCACCAGAAAAATTGGAACTCGGCTATCGTTACGCCACACGACCGTGCAGTACATCATCAAGAATACACAGGAATACATTATGGGCATGGTCAGGCCACTGTACATCATGAGAAGCTATAGAAACTCTCTTTGGAACATCAGGAAATGGATCTTGATATTTCTTGATCAACCTCTCAAACTGATCTTTCTGTGAGGGTTCTAAGTGCTGGAGTTTTACATCAACATTTTGCAACACTTCAGAATTTGACAATTTACATGAAAGAACTTCAGCTTTAATTCTAGGTTCATCATCTTGAAACTCCCCCTCATCTTCACACGTCTCGATCATAGGAGAATCTGAAGTGACAGCTTCAGCAAACAGCAAACACTAGCTCAAACAGACTGAATCCAGTAGACTCCTGCACTGCTTCTCTAGCTGCAAACAGCAGCAAATGAACACCTTCATCCCAGTCTTTCTCATGGTCATAACAATAAGTCCTCATCTTGAGAGTGAAATGAAACCACTCTAAGGCACCCTGACTCTCTGGATGATAGGCACTAGAAAGAATCTGCTTCACACCCAGTTCATACACAACCTGCTGAAACAATCCGGAAGTGAAATTGCTACCTTAGTCTGACTGAATTTCCCTGGGAAGGCCAAACAACGTGAAACACTTTATCAAAGCCTTCGAGATTGCAGTTGCCTTGATGTTACGTAGAGGTATGGCTTCAGGGAATCTGGTAGATGCACACATGATTGTCCACAAGTACTGATTTCCAGATCTAGTCTTGGGTAATGGACCAACACAATCAACAATGACCTTGGAGAAGGGCTCCCCAAATGCTGGAATAGGCTGCAATGGAGCTACAGGTGGGTCTAACTGGTGTGTACCAACTACCTGACAAGTGTTACAGGTTTTACAAAAGTTGGAAACGCCTTTCCGAAGCCTGGGCCAGAAAAAGTGTTTCATGATCTTATCAACAGTCTTGTTAACACCAAGATGACCTCCTAAAGGGAAACTATGAGCCATTGTTATGATCTCATTCCTGTAGACCTTCGGAACAATAATTTGCCTAACCACTTCCCAATCTGCATTGGCAGGAATATCAGGAGGGCGCCACTTCCGCATCAACACACCATCCTTGAGATGATACCCAACTGGAACTGCGTCTATTTCTTTATCAGGAAGGGCTCTCCTCTTTAGTACACAAATTTCAGGATCAATAGTTTGCTCCTCAATCAACAGCTTTCTGGACAGAGACAAGTCTCCAGACACATCAGAATCACCAGACCCATCTGGCTGGCTGAACAAAGAACTGATAAAAGTATCTGATAAGTCCTCAAACAAAGAAACCATAGTAGGCCAAACAGAGTCATGAGGCGAACCACCTGAGTCCTGACTATTCAATGTGCTGGACGGCACCACATCATCTTCTTCTTGAGCCGTCTTGGCCATAGCACGAGTCACTGCACAGGAAGGATACAGAGATGGGTCTTCATCTCCATCTTCAGTGCTCGGCTCTGAAGTAAGATGAACAGGGGAAACTACATTGCCCCCAGCCAGGTCATTGCCTAGCAACAGAGAAACACCCTTGATTGGTAGACTTGACATAAGTCCAACCTTTACCTGTCCTGTAACTAAATCTGACTTCAAGAATACAGAGCGCAGGGGTACAGATACAGTCCTCCCTTCAATACCTTGTACAAATATGAAATCCCCAGAAGCGGTCTCAACATGTAACTCCAAGGAGTCCATCAACAAAAGTGACTGAGAAGCTCTGGTATCCCTTAGGATATATATGGGGACAGGAGTAGATCCCTCTACAAATCCCTCTGACACAAATGGAAGAAATTCCTCCCTCACAAAGTCAGCAGTATCAGGCATTTTAGCCCCACAAGGAGCAGGCAATTTAGCAGATCAGTTATCTACTACTGGGGTTTCTAACCTTGTCTTCACAAAGGCATTTGGTTTGGTATCCTTTTCTTTTTCTTTCTTAGCTTTAAGGAACCAACAGTTAGTTGTAACATGACCAGATTTCTTGCAATAACTGCAAAATAGACCCCTTTTGTCACTGTCAGCTTTCACACTTTCATCAGACCTGTGACTGGATTTCTGAGCACCATCACCAGATTTGTCTTTGTCTTTGGGTGAGGAATCTTGGGTATCACCGTTACCTTTTTTCTGAAATTGGAACTATCGTTACTGCTAGACTGAAATTTGGACTTTTGTGTGAGAACATATTCATCTGCAAATCTGGCAGCTGATTGCAAATTCAGTGCTTGCTTCTCATTTAGGTAAGTCTTAATATCATCCTTAACACAGTTCTTAAATTCTTCAACTAACACCATCTCTTTTAGTGAGTTGAAATCATCCTTGACCTCCATAGAAGTACACCAGCGCTCAAAGCAAACCTTCTCATGAGCAAATTCCACATAAGTCTGATTGTCAGATTTCTTCAGACCTCTGAATTTCTGTCGGTAAGCCTCTGGAACCAACTCATAAGCTCTCAAAATAACCTTTTTGACAACCTCATAATCAGAGGAATCATCTGCAGACAAAGCCGAATAGGCTTGTTAAGCTTTACCCTTGAGGACAGTTTGCAACAACAGAGGCCAGTGTTCCTTTGGCCACTGGCAACTCTTTGCTACCTTTTCAAAACAGTGGAAATAGTTGTCAACATCCTTTTCTGCAAATGGAGGCACCAGTTTTACCTCCTGGCTAGCCCTAAATTTATTTTCAGTTGCTTTTTCTATTTTTTGCTGCTCCATTTGGAGCCTTTCTTCTCTATCGAATCTCTGTAAATTGAAATCTTTCTGTCTTGCTCATTTTTCTAATTCAAAAACCGTCTTTGTTTTTCTTTTTATTCCCTTTCTTTCTCTCTTCCCTGCCTTCCTTTCTCTCTTTCTTCCCTTTCCATCTCAAGTAGTTTTAATTTAAGTTCAATTTCTACATTTGGATTTTCCAATGGAAACAATGCAAACACATTTTCATCAATGTAATATTCAACAATCTCGCTAGCCAGTCTTGCTTTTCGCATGGCTGGTTTTACCTCTGTCAGCTCTAAATGTCTGCATATTTCTAGCAGTTCTGTCTTTTTAAAAGACTTCAAAACCTCTACGGTTGGTGATGCCAAGAAATCATCCATTGCTGTTGATCTGTCAATATATTTATACAGGAAAATTCAAAAAACAATTTTACAATTTGAAATGTTAGATTTTCAATAAATGACTCACACAATGGTCTATCCCAGACTTGAGCCCCCAATTTGTTACGACCCCAATTTGTTATGACATTTATGACAGCAAAGGATGACAGACTGATACGAGATCAGGTAGACACCAGGAGCGAGGTGAAGGGGAATAAGGAATTTATTAAAACAAAAGCAAAACAGGCACGAGGGCCAACAAAAAACTTGGCCCAAAGGGTTGCAAAAGACAAACTAAGGTAAGCTACACAGAGCTGGGAACTAAGGATCAGAAAACGACAGAAAACAAAAGCCACTGGAAACTCCAGGGAGATAAGCAAAAACAGAAATGAATAACAAGGCTGGGGCTATCTACAAAATGACTATAAAAACGAGATCTTGGAACATAAACTAGCAAACAAGGGCTTGGGAACATGAGCGAGAACTTGACTATGAAACGAGACTTGAGCAACAAAACTTGAGACACTGTCCGCCAGCCAACTTCCACCGCATCCAGATAAAGGGCTAGGAATCAAGACATGTGAAGGGCAACACCTGGAGAAGGAGAAACAAGAGGCATGGCAAGATCATGACATGGACTAAGATTGGATGACAAGACTTGCTCATTAAGAGAATGAGCATGCTCAGCTTAAGTACCAATTAAGTATGCAGCTTGGAAGCAAGCATGAATGTAAGGAACAGAAAAGCACAGCAAGATCTTGAAATAGCAAAGCATGAATCATGACAATAAACTCCCTGTCTAAATTAGTAATATTAGTAATGTGCCTATCTAAGAATTACACCAACCCAGTGAGTGTTAGTAAATGTTAGTAACTTAAAAACAGTTAATTGTCAATTAAGCTTAGAGAGCCCCAAATCAGCACAGCACAGAAGGAAGGGGAAATACCAAAGCCAACCATAGCTCTGAAATGTGCAACAACGAAGGCACGGGGCGGAACGCAGACAAGCGGTGGAGTGGCTTGGCAGACCTGGCGAAAACAAAAACATGGAAAAGTAAAAAACATGGACAACAAACATGAAATACTTGATCCTGATATAAGAAACTGCTAAAAAACTGTGACAAGAACTATGAACTATTAACTATGGAATCTTGAACATGAAACTGTTAAAACCATAAATTCTGTCCTGGCCAAAGGCCAGAACCCCGGAACACAACACAGACAAAATTTTAAAAACTTTAACAGATTTAATTAAACAAAGGCAATTAACTAATCTACTATCTACTCTACTGACCAATATTGATATACACTACAAAAAAAATATTTACAGTCCCTTTGGTTGGGTTGCTTGGTGATGTTCCCGGTGAGGAAAATGCTCCAACACCGGTAAAAATCCACAAAAAGCTACACAGGTCTTGAAAAGAGTGACAGGTCTGGTCAAATGTATCCTTCTGCGGAAATTCCACCACAGGACTAAAGGTCTATGTAGCCTGACAATCATCAGACGATAGTCTTAGAAATTTAGCTGTTCTCACTATTGAGAATCCATGTGCAAAAAAGCTAGGTTTGGATATGTTTGTGAGACGTTTTGCTGCACAGCACAACAATCGTCGTCTGAAGCTCTCTTAAAAGAGATGGCCAATATCAGTCCTGGATTGTGACTTAAGTACTTTTGCTCTATTTATTTTGAGGTACTTTTATTTCATTAGGCCTTAATATTCACTCTACTACATCTCAGAGGGGATAATACAGTGTGTCCTGAAAAAAAAAAAACTGGGGGTAAAATGAGAAGTATTCTGTTGAAACTTAGTATCTATGAAACTAATTATACAACAGTTAGTTGCGACCAAGTAATTTGATTGTATAAGAGACATTCCATGAGTGCTAATATAGAGAACAACAGCACTGGGACTTCTTACAGGCATTATTACTCTGCTGTACAAGCGTTCTAATAACCGTTATTTAACGCTACATCAGTTAGTTGTGTTGGCTGAGCCAAATAAATAATTAAATAAACAAACAAATCTGATATGGAATCAGTGACACCAGATGCGGGAAAAGGGAATGAGGATTTATTTCCAAACAAAACAAAACAGGCACGAGGGCCAACAAAAAACTTGGCCCAAAGGGTTGCAAAAAACAAACTAAGGAAGCTACACAGAGCTATAAACAATAAATGCAAAAAGGCAAAAAACAAAAAGGCACTGGAAACTCCAGGCAAGATGCTCAAGAAAAGTAAATAACAAGACTAAATATATATACACACAAAACAAGAGGCTAGGACAAGACTTGAAACTAGAAATGCTAGGGAACTTGACAACAAGAACTTGGCTAAACTTGCACATGCAACGAGACGCGAGACATTGTCTGCCAGCCAACTTCCACCGCATCCAGATAAAGGCTTAATAATCAAGGACACATGAGGGGCAACACCTGGAGAAGCAGAAACAAGAGGCATGGCAAGATCATGACATGGACAAGATTGGTGGACAAGACTTGCTCATTAAGAGAATGAGCGTGCTCAGCTTAAGTACCAATTAAGTATGCAGTTTGGAAGCAAGCATGAATGTTAAGAACAGAAAAGCACAGCAAGATCTTGAAATAGCAAAGCAGGAATCATGACAATAAACTCCCTGTCTAAATTAGTAATATTAGTAATGTGCCTATCTAAGAATTACACCACCCAGTGAGTGTTAGTAAATGTTAGTAACTTAAAAACAGTTAATTGTCAATTAAGCTTAGAGAGGCCCGAATCCAGCACAGCATGGAAGGAAGGGGGAAACCACAAAGCCAACCAGAGCTCTGAAATGTGCAAGAACGAAGGCACGGGGCGGAACGCAGACAAGCGGTGGAGTGGCTTGGCAGACCTGGCAAAAACAAAAACATGGACAAGGAACATGAATAATGAAATGCAATGACCTGATACAAGAAACTGTTAAAACTGTGGCATGAACTTGAACTATGAAATCTATGAAACTATGGAACATGAACCTGTTAAAACCATAAATGCTGTCCTGGCCAAAGGCCAGAACACAACACAAATCATAATCACTTGTCGCTTATTACTCTTAACTTATAAAATGCGCTTGTAGAACTTTTGTATAAAAGCAATATCACATTCAAGGTCATGCTGTTGTGCTGAATATCAGCACTGGTGTGATTATCTGCGGCACTCGGCCTGCAGCCTTGTGCCTACACCCGAATCACTTCAGTGCTGATATTCAGCACAACAGCACTCTCTCTCTCATGTGATATTGCTTAATTAGGACTATTAATTACACAACTGTGTACTTTTTCACATCATACAAAGAAAACAAACTTAGTCAGGCATGTTGTCTGAACTCATAGTTCTGTTGTCAGCTGCTTGATTTGAGCACATCTGTCATGCAGCTAGTAGGGTTTACATTTAAATCAGTACACATTACACAACCTAAAGCACGAGTAGCCCTGACAATGAAAAGTTGAAACTGATCATCCAGGTTCATCCGTGTTCAGGCCTGTCATCATTTTATGTAATCCGGCCCAAAGTGGTGACTGAATTACTCCAAAAGTGTCATTGTTGTTCAGTTGAGTGTGGCACAAGCTCCACTTACTTGACATCATTAGACAGAAGGTATAGTTATATAACACCAAATGCAATTTTTAATCAAAGAATGTTAAGTAATTATTATAGAATTAACCATTTATTCTTGGTTTCCATTTTTGGGACACACTGTACAATAAATACATTGAAGAATATTTTTCTGAAATTGTTCCCCAATTTTTAGACACAGTTTTTTCGCAGATTGGTGAACCTCTGCCCGTCTTTACTTACAACATCTGATATGTTGTCTGTGTTCTATTGTGAATAAAATATGGGTTATTGAGATTTGCAAATCATTGTATTCTGTTTTTATGCACGTTTTACACAATGTCCCAACTTCATTGGAATTGGGGATTTCCTAACACCGCACTGAGGATGTCCCATGCCACCCCTCCCAGACCTCTTGCCACACCTTTGCCACCCCATGTAAAATTTCCTAGTTCCTATTTATTACCAAATCATGTATCAGCAATACAGTTAAAATGGGCAAAAATGTGACTAACTGAATTGCAGGTTGATATTAGGTGTGCCCCTAAATTATCTGCTTGTGCTCCTAAAATTTTCATTACGGGGCGATAGTGCTCCTAGTAAAAAAAAAGTTAGTCTGGAGCCAAAATTAAGCCGATCTCCTCTGAGGATGTGGGGGGTCTATAGAAGATCTGCAGTGTCATCCAGTGCAGTATCACGGACAGCAGAGAATGTGAAGGAGTCACAGCATTTCTGTAGGAATCAGAAGAGAAGTTGAGTATCTGAGTCTAATTTAGTGTCTGTGCTTCTGTTACAGATTCTGGAGGACCGGTGAGCCAGATAATCAGTCTTGGCATTACAAAGATAAAGCAAACTGCGCACTTACTGTGCTGAGAGAGAAGAAATGGATGCACTTACAGTGTCACCATCCCAAGGGGTTTATCTGTGAGACTGATGCTCTGCTCCTTAAAAACATCATTTAATCACCAGTGATGTAGAACTGAGGCATAATGGGAAAGTAAGTCTTTTACCAAAACATGTTTATCCATTTTGTTTGCCCAGGTTCTTCGAATATCTGGACAGTTTTATTTTAGCAGAGCTGTACTTACAATGGAAAGCTGTGGCATCAAAGTGTATCAAAAGGACTCTATATTAGAGAACTAGCAGGGTGTAGTGTGCACTGTGTGGAGGTACTGTCCCTGGAGAAAGTACACGGGCCGATGAATCCTGTCTGAGTTTGATTACATGAGTGAGGCACACCTCCCCTCTGAAATGTCTGGTTATAATTAAAGCTGCAAAATTTGTTTTATATAGAGAAGTTGCGCTGTTCTACTAGAATATTAATAATCAGGATAAACTCTGTCATCTGGATTTTCATTCAGTAAAATAATGGAGCAAAAGTCAGCTTCTGAACACAACTGGCACAACTTCACTTCCACAAACTCTCTCGTTCAGCGCACATCTAACTTCAGTATTTGTGCGAATGCAGCACCAGAGAGGTCCCATGTAGAATAGCTTATAAGAAGCGAAATTCTCAATCACAATCTCATTTAATCTATATTGCTACAAACACTGCAGTGTGAGATAGTGTCAGAGGTTATTGCACTCTGTGTTCAGTGCGTGAAAGCACCTCACAACAGAAAATTGGTGTTATTAAAACCTGCTTACAGTGGTTCTCCAAACAAGGGCCGTGAATTAAAACCTTGTGTTCCTCAGAATTAAGCAAGTGGCCTGTGAGTCTGTCACCTAAATTCTATCAGAATTTATTCTTCCATTTTACGCACAAGTAAATGGAAGTATCAACATTTTTTGACAAACTCTGTTTAGCCAGATTGTTTCATTACTGGCTGAATCCACCAACCTGGTTGAATAAATAATTCTGGCATTAAATTTGGAGTAAAGCTTCAGTGCTAATGCTTAGTGATGTTTGGCCTGTGTGTTTCCTGTGATATTTCTCTCCTTCTGTCAGAATGAGAGAAGCGATCTGATTGTGAATACAGCGTCAATGATACAGTGTATGTACCTAGTGAGGTACAGTGTAAGGACCGGTGTAACAATATGTAATATCATACCTATGTTGTACTTACATGATGTATTTTTTTTATACCAACAGATCCCCATTACAGGTGTATTAGGAAGTGCTTGTTACAATACCTTACCCAGCAAGGCAACCTAAAGTCAGTATTGATTGGGTTCATGGAGCCTCAGGAAACCCTGATGTTGGCCAACATATTGAGGTTACCTAGAAATTATATGGTAGTGGAGAAGGCTATATGTCAGCACTGCATTGCTTCAGCATTGTATCACAATGGAGTTATCACATTAAATTTCTATGAATTCTGTAGTTATTACATTGTACCTGCACCTCTGTCATGGAACACACTGACTGTTGCACAGACAAGTACATGTAAAATTTGTATTGATACCCTTTACTTTGTGATACAGTGGAATGAGAACTGTATTGTCTGTATTTGTATTTGTCTGTATTGTTGATTTATCACCTGAATGTCTATTGTGTCTGTGTAACATTGTGTGCTGACTGTGCATGAACAAGAGACTATACACGCGCAGCACCTCCTCTATCTGACCTGTAGCTCCCTCCCTCATTCACTCAGGTTTAGCAGTCTGAAGATAATCCAGAGGAAGCTTATTTTCATTGAGGAGGCAAAATTTGGGGGTGCTGTGTAGTTGTGCTGCATCACATCAATGACACAGTGTGTCTTTGTTACAATACAAATCAAATTACTGAAAGGAGAAATAAGACAATAAATTAGATATGTATTGTGTGATGTACTCTACATGGAAACAAAGCTTTGAAGAAGAAAAAAATCCCAGAAGTACAGTTTTTACATGCCAACATTACGTTAACACATAGTAAAATCATATTAAACTCAAAGACAGACTAAAGTTGGTAAACTGGAAGAATCCATCCATCCATCCATCCATCTTCAACCGCTTAATCCGGGGCCGGGTCGCGGGGGCAGCAGTCTAAGCAGGGATGCCCAGACTTCCCTCTCCCTGGACACTTCCTCCAGTTCTTCCAGGGGTATCCCGAGGCGTTCCCAGGCCAGCCGAGAGACATAGTCCCTCCAGCGTGTCCTGGGTCTCCCCCGAGGCCTCCTCCCGGTGGGGCATGCCCGGAACACCTTCACAGGAAGGCGTCCAGGGGGCATCCGATAAAGATGCCCGAGCCACCCCAGCTGGCCCCTCTCGACGTGGAGGAGCAGCAGCTCTACTCTGAGCTCCTCCCGGGTGACAGAGCTCCTCACCCTATCTCTAAGGGAGCGGCCCGCCACCCTGCGGAGGAAACCCATTTCACCCGCTTGTACCCGAGATCTTGTTCTTTTGGTCATGACCCAGAGTTCATGGCCATAGGTGAGGGTAGGAACGTAGATTGACTGGTAAATCGAGAGCTTTGCCTTCCGACTCAGCTCCTTCTTCACCACAACAGATCGGTACAATGACCGCATTACTGCTGCCGCTGCACCGATCCATCTGTCAATCTCACGCTCCATCCTTCCCTCACTCGTGAACAAGACCCCAAGATACTTGAACTCCTCCACTTGAGGCAAGAGCTCTCCTCCAACCCGGAGGGGGCTAGCCACCTTTTTCCGGTCGAGAACCATGGCCTCGGACTTTGAGGTGCTGATTCTCATCCCAGCCGCTTCGCACTTGGCTGCAAACCGCCCCAGTGCATGCTGAAGGTCCTGGTTCGAAGGAGCCAACAAGACAACATCATCCGCAAAAAGCAGGGATGAGATCCTGTGGTCCCCAAACCGAACTCCCTCCGGCCCCTGGCTGCGCCTAGAAATTCTGTCCATAAAGATAATGAACAGAACCGGTGACAGAGGGCAGCCCTGCCGGAGTCCAACATGCACCGGGAACAGGTCTGACTTACTGCCGGCAATGCGAACTAAGCTCCTGCTCCGGTCATACAGAGACCGCACGGCCCTTAGTAGAGGGCCCCGGACTCCATACTCCCGAAGCACCTCCCACAGAATGCCAGGAGGGACACGGTCGAATGCCTTCTCTAAGTCCACAAAACACATGTGAACTGGTTGGGCAAACTCCCATGCACCCTCAAGCACCCTGCGGAGGGTATAGAGCTGGTCCAGTGTTCCACGACCAGGACGAAAACCGCATTGTTCCTCCTGGATCCGAGGTTCGACTATCGGCCGGATTCTCCTCTCCAGCACCCTGGAATAGACTTTACCCGGGAGGCTGAGAAGTGTGATCCCCCTATAGTTGGAGCACACCCTCCGGTCCCCCTTCTTAAATAGAGGGACCACCACCCCGGTCTGCCAATCCAAAGGCACTGTCCCCGACTGCCACGCGATGCTGCAGAGGCGTGTCAACCAAGACAGCCCTACAACATCCAGGGACTTGAGGCACTCAGGGCGGATCTCATCCACCCCCGGTGCCTTGCCACCGAGGAGCTTGCGAACCACCTCAGTGACTTCAGCCCGAGTGATGGATGAGTCAGCCTCTGGATCCCCAGCCTCTGCTTCCTCTACGGAAGGCGTATCAGTGGGATTGAGGAGGTCCTCAAAGTATTCCTTCCACCGGCCGACAATATCCCCAGTCGAAGTCAACAGCTCCCCACCTCCACTGTAAACAGTGTTGGCAGGGTACTGATTTCCCCTCCTGAGGCGCCGAACGGTTTGCCAGAATCTCTTCGGGGCCGACCGATAGTCCTCCTCTATGGCCTCCCCGAACTTTTCCCATACCCAAGTTTTTGCTTTCGCCACTGCCCGGGCCGCAGCACGCTTAGCCTGCCGGTACCTGTCAGCTGCCTCAGGGGTCCCACGAGCATCCCTTACTTCCGGTGTCCACCACCGGGTTCGGGGATTGCCGCCACGACAGGCACCGGAAACCTTACGGCCACAGCTCCGAACAGCCGTGTCAACAATGGAGGTGGAGAACATGGTCCATTCAGACTCAATGTTTCCAGCCTCCCTTGGGATCCGGTCAAAGCTCTCCCAGAGGTGAGAGTTGAAAACCCCTCTGACAGAGGGTTCCGCCAGACGTTCCCAACAGACCCTCACAACACGTTTGGGCCTGCCAAGTCAGTCCAGCTTCCTCCTCCGCCAGCGGATCCAACTCACCACCAGGTGGTGATCAGTTGACAGCTCAGCCCCTCTCTTCACTTGAGTGTCCAAGACATACGGCCGAAGGTCAGATGACACGACCACAAGGTCGATCATTGACCTCCGGCCTCGGGCGTCCTCGTACCACGTGCACTGATGGACGCCCTTATGCTTGAACATGGTGTTCGTTATGGACAAACCGTGACTAGCACAGAAGTCCAATAACAGAGCACCACTCGGGTTCAGATCGGGGAGGCCGTTCCTCCCAATCACACCCCTCCAGGTAACACTGTCGCTACCCACGTGGGCATTGAAGTCCCCCAGCAGAACGATGGAGTCCCCAGTCGGAGCACTTTCCAGTACCCTTCCTATGGACTCCAAGAAGGTTGGGTACTCTGCACTGCCATTCAACCCATAGGCCGAGATTACAGTGAGGCACCTGTCCCCGACTCGAAGGCGCAGGGCAGCGACCCTCTCGTTCACCGGGAAAAACTCCAACACATGACGGCTAAGCTGGCGGCCTATAAGCAAACCCACACCAGCCCGCCGCCTCTCACCGCGGGCAACTCCAGAGTAGAAGAGAGTCCAGCCTCTCTCAAGGAGTTGGGTTCCAGAGCCCAGACTGTGCGTGGAGGTGAGCCCGACTATCTCTAGACGGTACCGCTCGACCTCTCGCACAAGCTCAGGCTCCTTCCCCCCCAACGAAGTGACATTCCATGTCCCGAGAACCAGATTCCGTGTCCAGGGATTGGGTCGTCGGGGCCCCCGCCCACGACTGCCACCCAAAGCACAAAGCATCGGCCCCTTCTGAACCCTCCTGTGGGGGATGGGCCTACGGGAAGGCGGGCCCACGTCGCTTGTTCGGGCTGTGCCCAGCCGGGTCCCGTAGGCGGAGACCCGACCACCAGGCGCTTGCCTACCAACCCCAACCCCCGGCCTTGCTCCAGGGTGGGGTCCCGGTGACGCCAATCCGGGCGACGTAAACGTCCTTGATGTATTCATGTTCATTAGGGGTTTTGGAACCGCTCTTAGTCTGACCTGTCACCTAGGACCTGTTTGCCCTGGGAGACCCTGCCAGGGGTAATAAGTCCCAGACAACATAGCTCCTAGGATCATCAAGGTACTCAAACCCCTCCACCACGATAAGGTGGCGATTCAAGGAGGGGAACTGGAAGAATCTCCATCCATATTTCCATTTCTGTCCAATTAACATTGACCACACTGAGACAAACTGTATATTAGAAAGTTTAGACAGTAAAAGATGTTTTCAGAAATGACACCATCTTCAGTTTCCATAGATTCAGAGGGCACTTACACTGGACTAGTTCTCCAGAACTGAATGCATGCAGCACATTGGACCGTACCTCCTCTAACAGCCCAAGTATTCTGAATTTATTGTCTTTTTTAATCAGGCTTGTGCGACAGTAATGTTGCATCCATGAAGAGCAAAGGAAGTCCTCTTCCTTGGCAAGTTGCATAGAAATGATGAAACTATATAAACTTGGTATATTAACCCATTGAAGTTGGATTACCTTTTTTTGATATGCACTGTATTCAAACTGGATCTGTAGTGTCCAAGCATGTTTGGGTCTGGGGAACTGCTTCCAATTATGTCAAGCCCTGAGAATTCTGTTTACACGCAATGCACTGTCTTCTCTATGATCCACTTGTTATGCTGTCAGTTTGATTTTGGGTGTGGCCATTTGACATTTCCAGCAAGCCGTTAGCCACCGTCATCGCACAAATTTAGCTTGACATAGAGCCTTGTGTCTAACAGAGTACATGCGCCATTATGCGCTAGCGTAACTGGTTAATTCCTAGTAATCTACCTTTAATTATCCACAAAATATTCATTAGACATCATCACAGTTATTTTTAATGCTTGTAATGCTTGCTATGAAGCATTACAAGACGCATCATTGAAAGTAGTTCAGTGGGTAAGTCACTGAACTTTTGTGTGAGTAACGGTCATATACAGTATGCTTGCATTTTGAGCATACACTGTCGAGCATATTCCACTGCAGCATACGTTTTGTATATGGAGTTGCTGCAGTATTTGTTGTGATTGCTGTTTTTAATTTCTCTGCGGTCTGGCTGCCAGGCGACATTACGCACTATGGGATCTATTCTCCCATTTGCGCGTAAGTCCTTCTTTACGCGATTTCAGAAAGAGGTGTGACTGATCCAAAAGAGAGGCAGACTCTGTATAAAGCTCATTGATTATGGCTATCAGGAAAACATGGAACAAGGATTTTCTGATAAAGCATGAAAATGCAGTTGTGGTCCATGGAAAATGCAAACCAGACTTTAAATTTGAATATCGTGGGCCTGCTGATAAAACCTTGTATCTCCATACTGATATTTATCAAATTATTATTTTTATTATTATTTCTTAATTTTAGATATTTTTTTATTTTCCAGTGAAGTTTATCATTTTTAAGATACGAGGATTTATCAGCAGGCCGACGATAAGCGGCTGTAATAGTAGGCCTTTGTATGTCTGTGCCAATTACCAGAAATAATGCAGACATCTTTTTTATTTCTTATTCTAGCCACCATAGCATTAAAGCTATGCAAACAAATTAATTGCCGAGATAATGAAATAATAAATGAAGAATTTAGCGCTTCTCAACCAGCGTAATCAGAGCATTGAAAAATGCGCCCCTCCTACACTAGCCTGTTGTTCCATGGAAGACAGAGAAGAATACAAGAAAAGAAAACATTCTAGTCACACAAAAATAACAATCAATGACAGTTTATATGATCTCATTTGGAAATTGAGCACTTGAAATTTAAACTACTCCGATGTCAGGTTCGTAACTAAAGGACAAGGCAAAGCTTTAACCAACAAAGGATTCTTACCCCGCACGTGGAAAAATCTGCGAGGCGCTGTAAAAGCCAGGCTCTCTGCACACCGGAGAAGTGTGCACGCAACAGGTGGTGAGCAACTATCATCCCCGGTGCATTTCACTGCATTTTCTGCAGTGGAAGTGCATGGAGAATAACTTTTAGTAGATACGGATGAAGGAGGGTTAAGTACACTCAACAAAAATATAAACGCAACACTTTTGTTTTTGCTCCCATTTGTCATGAGATGGACTCAAAGATCTAAAATTCATTCCAGATACACAATATTACCATTTCTCTCAAACATTGTTCACAAATCTGTCTAAACGTGTGATAGTGAGCACTTTTGCTTTGCTGAGACAATCCATCCCACCTCACAGGTGTGCCACATCAAGATGCTCATCAGACACCATGATTAGTGCACAGGTGTACCTTAGACTGTGACTGGTTAGCACTACTGCCTCACAGCAAGAAGCTCGTGGGTTCAAATCTGGCCTTTTTGTGTGGAGTTTGCATGTTCTCCCCGTGTTTGTGTGGGTTTCCTCCGGGTACTCCGGTTTCCCCAACCCACAAAACACGCAATATAGGACCACTTGTTTGGTGGTGGTCGGAGGGGCCATAGGCGCTTAATGGCAGCCACACTTCCGTCAGGCTATACAAAAATGTAGTTTACCACCATCAGAGCGTGATTGTGTGAGTGAATGAATAATGTATCCATTGTGAAGTGTCTATGAGTGCCCAGAAAAGCGCTATATAAAATGAATGCATTATTATTATTAATACAGCCCTCAAAAGTGCTTAATAGAAAAAGCGTGTAAGCTGGGGAAATACGCGTAAGTGTTTTTTTGCCTGAGAAACGCCCAGAAATGCCCAGATTTTGGCCTTGCTCCGCCCCAAGTGCATAACTGCCTTCGGGGTGTGTAATGCACAGACATAAGTCGCGGGGAGAATACGCTTAGGCTGAAAAGCGCGTAGCTATGCGCTTTTTTCGACTTGCGCACATGGGAGAATAGACTCCAAAGAGCGCTGTAATACAGTGGCTAAACCGGTTCCTACAGCATTTGATATTTTTGCTACAACTGTCCACTAAATTTTCAACAGTCAGTTTCAATGTAGTCTTTCGAAAGAATCCATGCCCCAGTATGCGCAAGTCATGGATTAACTGGGCCTATCTCTAGTTTTCATCAAAGATTATGTTCTACTATAGTAAAAATGTCAATATTAGCAGGTACTGTATCCTGATGTCATTTTTCGGCAATAAATGGCAGCTGGGAGAAACATCCAGAGAATTATACTTTGTAAAATTTTTCAGTCTATTTCAGTTGAAAAAGTTCCATGTCCAAGGAGCAGGATATAGGGTCACATGATCAGGATGAAAAGATGGCCGAGTGAAGGCCTCATCACTCTACCATTGCGAAGCAAAGACCCTCTAATTAACCAGGTTGTCAGATGGTAAAATCTGGGATATTTTAGACAGGTAGGTACTTTTGCACTTGCCTGAAGTATCTATCTGTCTTAAAACCCTTCATTTGTCTTATTCCAGGTGGTCATTTAAGATAGTACCACTTAATTTTCATTCTCATATTTTATGCATCGCAAGATGCATGTGTATGCGCATGAACAAGTACATTATGATGAACATGGTATTAGTTATTTGTTGAATGTTATCAGTGTTAAGGGTTTCAGGGAGACTAGTTGAGACTAGTTGTTCAATAGAGAGTTTGTTTGCGTCATAATTTTTTTTGCAGTAGCACTCAAGGATGCTTGATTTCGAACCAGTTCATTCTTTGTGTTATGGTAGATGTTTTAACTCATAAGCCATTAGAAGTTTTTTACTCCAACAGGAGGAGGCTGCCTATTTTCTGTGAGTATTATTGTCACATACTCCTTTTCTTTTAAATTCTGTGTTGCCTTTTACAATGAATATGGAATTAGCACATTTTGGTAGAGTTACATTTTTGTGTTCTTTTTTCAAAAGCTCAAGGCTGGACAAAGAATTATGTGGCAGAACATTTCTCGAAATACAAGGAGCTATCTAGGCGATCTGCAAAATTTTTGACATTTTTAAAATTCCAAAGGTCTATCTTCATTTACATTCACCTAGATCCCCCATCTAAAATCATTCTACTAAAGGAAGAACTGCATGATATTTTACTTTTCAGTCCCAATAACTCCCCTGAATATAAATTTACTGAAAAGTGTGCTTGGAGTGAGAAATTATGATGCAGCAAAATTTCACATTCTATTTTTTCCATTTTATAAAAAGTGGAGATAGGTCCCGTTAATTCTTAGCCCACGAAGTGCTGAAGCAGCACCGCAGTAGTATACGGTCAAAGGGGGGCATGACTTGTTTTTCTGACTCGTGTATAAATTATTAGAAAATTAACTCAGTGGTACATTCGCTGTGTTCTAATGCAGGAGACCTGGGTTCAAAACTCACTTGCGTGTAAGATTTCTTTGAGCTGGGGCACCCCGGTGGCACATTGGTCTAATCGCGCGCACCATAAAGGCAGTGGCCTTCCCGCGGCGACCTGGTTCAATTCTGGCTTGGGTCATGTGCCGCATGTCTTCTCCATTCTTCTCCCCAGCTTTCCTGTCTCTCTCTACTGTGTGACTATCAAATAATGGAGAAAATTCCCAAAAAATATCTTTAAAAAAAAAGATTTCTTTGAGCAGTGGAAGCATAGTTCTTAAAACATATCATTACTAGGATGTTTGTTGCTTTTTCCGTACTTTACTATTTTTTACCTCATCTTTGTATTATATATTTACTGAGAGGCATTAAAAATGCTAAGTGGTTTTTATCATCTAATTTGAAAACTGATAGTTTTTCCTTTTGCTGATTGACATGATGACCGTCAGGTATGGTAAGCATTGCAAAATATCAAGTGTCTGGTGTTCGAATCCTTTCTTGGTTTAACACCTCATTATGATTATCTAAATGCAGCAGTTCCCTGGATCACGGTTGTAAATCACATTGGGAGAAATCATTTTGCACACGAAAAGTTGAAGATCAGGGCCAATAAAAACACATAAACAAAGTCACATCATTCCCACTTCAAATGCCACAAACAAATGAATCTCGGAAGAATCAAACATTTTGAACGTTGAATGATGGCCAGTCTCAAAGAAAAGATTCTGGATGCATTAATGTCCATTTAAATGACTGTATCCAGACCGCAGGGATGACATAGAATGACCAGATGTGTCAGCTGTCGTCCCAGACAAAGTGCATAATCTGTGACGCCACAAAAACACATTCCATTAAACGTCTTTTGCCATGTCAGATAATGCATAAGAACTGCTGAATTGACTGCCAATGTAACGATAACAGTGAGGGCAAGTCTCACTGCCAAACGCACAGCTTCCCAAGACACTGTTTTGCAACTACGAAAGAAACCACTACTTAAAACAGTATATTTTATTATGTATTTTTAATGCTTCTCAGTGTGTGTGTGTGTGTGTGTGTGTGTGTGTGTGTATATATATATATATATATATATATAAATATGTTTTTTTTTCCAGTGGAGTCAAACCTAATTTTGTTTGTATGTATTTTTTTAAAATGTTTAAATGTATACGGGACTGTATATAATTGCAATAATAATAATTAAAAAATGGTTGTAATTAGATCAAATGTATGCCCATAGTGAAGTATAAGTGAAATTAAATGAGTTTTACAGTTTTGTACCTGTGAAATCTGAAATGGCATACAATGCCCCAAAAGATGCCTAAACTGCCAGTTTGGGGATGCCACCTAGACATTCCTGAATTAAAGCATCTAATTTCGCTCTGATTTACTTGTTTAGAATAAACTTTGGCACAGAAAATGGTAAGATTCTGTGCTGTAATTTTAAGAGGTTTCAGACTGAAAGTATATAATTTCAAAAGGGACAAAAGAAAAAAAAAAATTTTACCAGTCAATGCCTTTTCCCATAGCTAGGATTCAGGTCAATGAAATTAATTTGTAAATATTCAAATGGCCCATTCGGCAGCTGTGTTTTTTTTTTATTGGAGTTTGCTGTTTTTTCCTTTCATTGTGCTTTGCACACACCATCCACCTTTCACAAACTTTTTTGGAGTAGTTTGAGAAGCCTAGTTCTTGGGTGTACCAATACCTGTTTATTTTTGATACCATCTCTCATGATGTATGGTCTACCCCATGCATCAATTTAGCATATACTGGAAACACGTATCTAGGGAGACAAGGCTTTCCATCAGGCCCGCAACACACCCCCTCCTCTTGCAGGCTGGCCCTCACCTTTTTCCACAACTTTTTCTGTCTTTGTTGTTTTGCTCCAAAGATCTCATATATCAGTACTGACTGTTTCATTCTTTACTTATGGGAGTGAGAGCAGCTGCACTTGAGAGACATGCAGCCCTCTTGGCCGCCAGATCTGAGCGGTCATTTCCCTGTGAGATGGGGTCTAAATTGTTAGTGTGAGAATTACATTTGCACACACCAATCTCTTTTGGCAACAAAATTATGTCCAGTAATTCAGCTACTAGCTTTTCATGTGCTATAGGCTTGCGAGTAACTGTCAGAAAATTTCTCTGTTTCCAGTATATGCCAAAATCATGAATCACACCAAATGCATATTTACTGTCTGTGTAGATATTGACAGTTTTGTCTTTTGCAAGTTTGCATGCTTCTGTTTGAGCAGTTAGTTCTGCAGCCTGGACAGAAAAATTGGATAGTATTGTTCTGCTTTCAGTGTGTCAAATTGACTAACTACAGCATAGCCTGCTAGTACCTTGCCTGTTGCTGGATCATGTGATGCTGAACCGTCCACAAACAGCTCCAACTCAGCATTCGAGAGCACTGTTTCACTGAGATTTAATCTAGGAGAGCAAACTTCTGTTATTGCAGCTACACAGTCATGTGGTTCTCCTTCATTCTGTATGGGGAGAAGAGTAGCAGGATTAAGCACTGTACAACTTTTAACTGTGATATTTGGCATTTCCAATAAAGTAGTGTGATATCGCAGCCAGGGAGCTGCAGAGAGATGTGCAGTCTTTTGTTCCAACAAAATCATTGAAACAGCTTGTGGGACCAAATGGGTTACATTTTGATGGCCTACCAAATCTCTAGAAGCTAAAATAGCTTTTTCTGCTGCAGCTAGGGCTCTTAGGTATCATGGTAAGCCTGCTGCTACTGCATCCAATTTAGCTGAAAAATAGGCTAGTGGTCCCCGTCTTCCCCCATGCTACTGTAGGAAGTCAAGTAGTCCCTCCTCTCGTCAACAGCCTGTGTAAACGTTCTAGTCATGTCAGGGAGTCACCAGATTGGAGCGAAGACACATCCCTTTTAGTCCTGGCTTGATCTCAATCATTTTCCTTTATTGACGTCTTTTCCAATTATCTTTATTGGCAACTGAAGAAACGGTTTCTCACCATATGTGTAATGGAGAAACGATGCCATTAGATGGCGATATTGACCTTTTTTTGTTAAGCCCAGTCTGGAGATGTCCTGGGCATGTCTGTGAGGGGAAAGTCCCAGAGAATTAAAAAAGAGTCTAAAAGGTGGGAGGGGGCTGCAAAAGAATATATAAGGAGAAAAATTGAGAGAGTAAAGTAGTAGGAGAAATTGCAAGGAGAAGGATACATTTGACCAGACCTGCCCTTTTTTCAAGACCTGTGAAGTTTTTTTTTTTTTTTGTGGATTTTTGCCTGTGTTGGAGCATTTCCCTGTCCCAGGACATCAACAAGCAACCCCATCAAAGTGACTTTAAATTTTTTTTTTTCTTGTATATGTCAATCTTGGTCAGTAGTATAAATAGTAGGTTGGTTGATTGCCTTTGTTTAATTAAATCTGTTTCAGTTTTTAAACTTTTGTCTGTCATCCTTTGCTGTCATAAATGTCATAACCAATTGGGGGCTCATCCGGGATAGACCATTGTGTTTGTCATTTATTGAAAATCTAACATTTCAAATTGTGAAATTGTTTTTTTTTTTTTTTAATTAATTTTCCTAGGCATATATTGACAGATCAACAGCAATGGATGATTTCTTGGCATCACCAACCGTAGAGGTTTTGAAGTCTTTTAAAAAGAGAGAACTGCTAGAAATATGCAGACAGTTAGAGCTGACGGAGGTAAACCAGCCATGCGAAAAGCAAGACTGGCTAGAGAGATTGTTAAATATTACATTGATGAAAATGTGTTTGCACCAGGAGATCTGGAACAGTTTACAGTGGAAAATCCAAATGTAGAAATGAAACTTTAATTAAAAATGCTAGAGATTGAAATGGATCAAAGAGAAAAACAAAGAGAATTTGAAAGAGCAGAAAAAGAAAGGGAGGAAAAAGAAAAACAAAGAATTTGAGAGGGAAGAAAGAGAGAAAGAAAGGCAGTTTGAGTTAGAAAACTTAGCAAGAGAGAGATTCTGAGATACACAAATTCGATAGAGAAAAAAGGCTCCAAATGGAGGTACTAAAAATCAAAATGGAAGCTTAAAACAAATTTTGTGCTAGCCAGGAGGTAAAAATGGTGCCTTCATTCTCCGAGAAGGAAGTTGAAAAGTATTTCCACTGTTTTGAGAAGGTAGCTAAGAGTTGCCAGTGGTCAAAGGAACACTGGCCTCTGATGTTGCAAACTGTCCTCAAGGGTAAAGCTCAACAAGCCTATTCGGCTTTGTCTGCAGATGATTCCTCTGATTATGAGGTTGTCAAAAAGGTTATTTTGAGAGCTTATGAGTTGGTTCCAGAGGTTTACCGACAGAAATTCAGGGGTCTGAAGAAATCTGACAATCAGACTTATGTGGAATTTGCTAACGAGTAGAAGGTTTGCTTTGAGCGCTGGTGTACTTCTATGGAGGTCAAGGATGATTTCAACTCACTAAAAGAGATGGTGTTAGTTGAAGAATTCAAGAACTGTGTTAAGGATGATATTAAGACCTACCTTATTGAGAAGCAAGCACTGAATTTGCAATCAGCTGCCAAATTTGCAGACGAATATGTTCTCACACACAAGTCCAAATTTCTGTCGAGCAGTAACAATAGATTGTTCCAATTTCAGAAGAAAGGTAATGGTGATACACAAGATTCCTCACCCAAAGACAAAGACAAATCTGGTGATGGTGCTCAGAAATCCAGTCACAAGCCTGATCAAAGTGTGAAAGCTGACAGTGAAAAAAGTGGTCTAGTTTGCAATTATTTCACGAAATCTGGTCATGTTACAACTAACTGTTGGTTCCTTAAAGCTAAGAAAGAAAAAGAAAAGGATACCAAACCCAATGCCTTTGTGAAAACAAGGTTAGAAACCCCTGTAGTAGATGACCGTTCTGCTGAATTGCCTGCTCCTTGTGGGGCTAAGAAGCCTGATACTGCTGACTTTGTGAGGGAGGAGTTTCCTCCATTTGTGTCAGAGGGATTTGTGGCTCTGAATGAGCATTTTCCTCCTGTACCCATATATATCCTAAGGGATACCGGAGCTTTTCAGTCACTTTTGTTGATGTACTCCTTGGAGTTACGTGATGAGACCGCTTCTGGGGATTACTTGTACAAGGCATTGAAAGGAGGACTGTATCTGTACCCCTGTGCTCTGTATTCTTGAAGTCAGATTTAGTCACAGGACAGGTAAAGGTGGGACTTATGTCAAGTCTACCTATCAAGGGCGTTTCTCTGTTGCTAGGCAATGACCTGGCTGGGGGCAATGTAGTTCCCCCTGTTCATCTTACTTCACAGCCGAGCACTGAAGAGGGTGATGAAGACCCATCTCTATGTACTTCCTGTGCAGTGACCCGTGCTATGGCTAAGAAGGCTCAAGAAGAAAATAATGTGGTGCAGTCCAGCACATTGAATAGGTGGTTCGCCTCATGACTCTGTTCGGCCTACTATGGTTTCTGCATTTGAGGACTTATCAGACACGTTTATCAGTTCTTTGTTCAGCCTTCCAGATGGGTCTGGTGATTCTGATGTGTCTGGAGACTTGTCTCTGTCCAGAAAGCGGTTGATTCAGGAGCAAATTAATGATCCTGAAATTTGTGTACTAATGAGGAGAGCCCTCCTGATAAAGAAATAGACGCAGTTCCAGGTATTATCTCTAGGATGGTGTGTTGATGCGGAAGTGGCGCCCTCCTGATATCCCTGCCAATGCAGATTGGGCATTAGTCAAGCAAATGGTTGTTCCGAAGGTCTACAGCAGGGTTTCCAAACCTCTCCTGCAGTACCCCTTGTCCTGCCTGCTTTAGATCTCACCCTCCTCCAGCACAGGTGATTCAAATGATCAGGTCATAATTAACCCCAGAAGCTGCTTGATAATGAGTAGATCATTAGAATCACCTGGGCTGGAGCAGGGAGAGATCTAAAGCAGGCAGGACAAGGGGTACTGCAGGAGAGGTTTGGGAAACCCCGGTCTACAGGAATGAGATCTTAACAATGGCTCATAGTTTACCTTTAGGAGGTCATCGTAGTGTTCACAAGATTGTTGATAAGATCATGAAACCGTTTTCTGGCCTGGGCTTCGGACAGAGGTTTCCAACTTTTACAAAACCTGTCACACTTTTCAGGTAGTTGGAAAACACCAGTTAGACCCACCTGTAGCTCCATTGCAGCCTATCCCAGCATTTGGGGAGCCCTTCTCCAAGGTCACTGATGATTGTGTTGGTCCATTACCCAAGACTAGATCTGGAAATCAGTACTTGTTGACAATCATGTGTGCATCTACTAGATTCCCTGAAGCCATACTTCTATGCTACATCAAGTCAACTGCAATCTCGAAGGCTTTGATAAAGTTCTTCACGTTGTTTGGCCTTCCTAGGGAAATTCTGTCAGACTAAGGTAGCGATTTCACTTCCGGATTGTTTCAGCAGGTTGTGTATGAACTAGGTGTGAAGCAGATTCTTTCTACTGCCTATCATCCAGAGAGTCAGGGTGCCTTAGAGCGGTTTCATTCCACTCTCAAGACCATGATGAGGACTTATAGTTATGACCATGAGAAAGACTGGAATGAAGGTGTTCATTTGCTGTTGTTTGCAGCTGGAGAAGCAGTACAGGAGTCTACTGGATTCAGTCCATTTGAGCTAGTGTTTGGCCATGAAGTGAGAGGACATTTACTATTGTTGAGTGAACAATGGCAAGAGAAAGAACCGCATTTCAGTCTGTTTGACTATGTTAGCAAGTTCAAGGAAACACTGCTTGCAGCTTGTGACCTAGCCAAAGGGAACTTGAAATCAAGTCAGGGAAAAATGAAAACTTGGTATGATCATAAAGCTAGAAGCCGTGAGGTTAAAGCGGTTGATTCAGGAGCAAACTAGTGATCCTGAAATTTGTGTACTAAAGAGGAGAGCCCTTCCTGATAAAGAAATAGACGCAGTTCCAGGTATCATCTCAAGGATGGTGTGTTGATGCGGAAGTGGCGCCCTCGTGATATCCCTGCCAATCCAGATTGGGCATTAGTCAAGCAAATGGTTGTTCCGAAGGTCTACAGCAGGGTTTCCCAAACCTCTCCTGCAGTACCCCTTGTCCTGCCTGCTTTAGATCTCTCCCTCCTCCAGCACAGGTGATTCAAATGATCAGGTCATAATTGACCCCAGAAAGTGCTTGATAATGAGTAGATCATTTGAATCACCTGGGCTGGAGCAGGGAGAGATCTAAAGCAGGCAGGACAAGGGGTACTGCAGGAGAGGTTTGGGAAACCCCGGTCTACAGGAATGAGATCTTAACAATGGCTCATAGTTTACCTTTAGGAGGTCATCTTAGTGTTAACAAGAATGTTGATAAGATCATGAAACCGTTTTCTAGCCTGGGCTTCAGACAGAGGTTTCCAACTTTTACAAAACCTGTCACACTTGTCAGGTAGTTGGAAAACACCAGTTAGACCCACCTGTAGCTCCATTGCAGCCTATCCCAGCATTTGGGGAGCCCTTCTCCAAGGTCATTGATGATTGTGTTGGTCCATTACCAAAGACTAGATCTGGAAATCAGTACTTGTTGACAATCATGTGTGCATCTACTAGATTCCCTGAAGCCATACCTCTATGCTACATCAAGTCAACTGCAATCTCGAAGGCTTTGATAAAGTTCTTCACGTTGTTTAGCCTTCCTAGGGAAATTCTGTCAGACTAAGGTAGCAATTTCACTTCCGGATTGTTTCAACAGGTTGTGTATGAACTAGATGCGAAGCAGATTCTTTCCAGTGCCTATCATCCAAAGAATCAGGGTGCCTTAGAGCGGTTTCATTCCACTCTCAAGACAATGATGAGGACTTATTGTTATGACCATGAGAAAGACTGGGATGAAGGTGTTCATTTGCTGTTGTTTGCAGCTAGAGAAGCAGTGCAGGAGTCTACTGGATTCATTCTGTTTGAGATAGTGTTTTCCATGAAGTGAGAGGACCTTTGCTATTGTTGAGTGAACAATGGCAAGAGAAAGAGCCGCGTATCAGTCTGTTAGACTATGTTAGCAAGTTCAAGGAAAGACTGCGTGCAGCTTGTGACCTAGCTAAAGAGAACTTGAAATCAAGTCAGGGAAAAATGAAAACTTGGTATCATCATAAGGCTAGAAGCCGTGAGTTTAAACCAGGAGACAAGGTTCTTGTGTTGTTTCCCTTGCAGTCCAATCCATTGCAGGCTAGATTTAATGGTCCTTATGAAATTCTGACAAAGCTCAATGATCTCAATTACATTGTGAAGACTCCAGATAGGAGAAAGCCAAAACAGTTGTGTCACAGTAACATGCTGAAGCCTTATCATGATAGAAATGCTAGGGTTGCAGCTGTCACTTCAGATTCTCCTATGGCCGATACTTGTGAAGATGAGGGGAGTTTCAAGATGATGAACCTAGAATTAAAGCAGAAGTTCTTTCATGTAAATTGTCAAATTCTGAAGTGTTGCAAAATCTTGATGTAAAACTCCAGCATTTAGAACCCTCACAGAAAGATCAGTTTGAGAGGTTGATCAAGAAATATAAAGATCTATTTTCTGATGTTCCAAATAGAGTTTCTTTTGCCTGTTATGATGTAGATGTTGGTGATGCCAAACCAATAAAACAGCATCCGTACCGGATGAATCCTGAAAATAGAAAGATTGCTAAGAAAGAGGTTGAGTACATATTAGAACATGATATTATCAGACCCTCTAAGTCAGATTGGAGTTCACCCTGTGTGCTAGTTCCAAGCCTGATGGAAGTACTAAATTCTGTACAGATTATTGCAAAGTCAATGCTGTAACTAGAACTGATGTGTTTCCAATACTTAGGATTGATGATTGTATCGATAGAGTAGGGCAAGCAAAGTTTCTGACCAAGATTGATTTATTGAAGGGTTATTAGTGTGTGCCTTTAACTGAGAGGGCCAAGAGCATCTCTGCTTTTGCCAAACCATCTGGGTTGTACCAGTATGAAGTCCTACCCTTTGGAATGAAAACTGCCCCAGCCACGTTCCAAAGGATGATACAGTCTACAATCGCTGGATTGCCACACACGGGTGCGTACATCGAAGACCTGAACACATGGAGTGACATTGTTCCAGCGCTTGACCCAGGCTAACCTGACTGTTAACCTGAACAAGAGTGACTTTGGTTGTGCTACTGTCACGTATCTTGGCTATGTCATAGACTAGGGTAAGATGGCACCCATAAATGCTAAAGTCCAAACCGTCATGGAATTTCTGGTTCCTGACAACAAAAATGCTTTGCGCTGCTTCCTTGGAATGATCGGGTACTACGACAAGTTCTGCAAGAACTTTGCTGAGATTGCTCTCAGTCTCACCAACCAACTGAAGAAAGGCATAAAGTTCACTTGGGATGAGGCATGCCAAAGAGCCTTTGATCGCCTGAAGTCTTTGCTGTGTCACTTCCGCGTGCTCAAATCTCCTGACTTCAACAGGCTGTTCTCCATCGCGGTTGATGCTAGCGACCAAGCTTGTGGATCTGTGCTCCTACAGAGAGGTGACTCTGATGACACTGAGCATCCCGTGGCATACTTCTCCAGGAAGTTCAATCGCCACCAAAAGAACTATTCCACAATAGGGAAGGAGCTGTTGGCTCTGGTTCTATCTTAACAACACATAACATATGCGATCTAACAGCGATGAAATCATGGGCTAAATTCAGTGCAGAAAAATAATTTACTTTGGCTATTAATTGGACAATGCTTCGGGTGATTGAACCGGTCCGTGTTCCAATGAAACGACTTTCACTCATGGTATTTCGTGGGTTGATTAAACAAAAAAAAAGGAACGGTGGCACTCAGCAGTTAAATAGCCTAGGTTATAAAAAGCCTGCGGCTCAAGCCATTTGCGTAAGAGTCGACAAGCAGGCTATGTAATTTTGAATAACGTAGATTTAAATACAAATACGCGTCCAGTTGAATGATTATATTCTAGCCTAATCGAGGAGAACAGGCAACATCTGTTCTCGGTGTGAACCTTCTGTTAATCATGAAGATGAAACAGTGAGAAACAGTGTCTTCAGTTGCCAATTACAATAATTGGAAAAGACGTCAATAAAGGAAAATGACTGAGATCCAGCCAGGACTAAAAGGGACGTGTCTTGGCCCCCCCCTCCGCCGCAGTAAACAAAATTACTGCTGTGAGTGTGGCGGTTAGCTCTCTACTAGCATGAAACTTCACTGCTCTTTAACCCAGAGAGGTAGGTTATCTGAAATTATACAGCCTGATATAAAATTTTCATAAGTATTAATTTATAATTGGTGACCTAACAACACCCAAGGAATCGGGAATCTTTAGATTGCGTTTTGGCTACGTTGTTTTCAAGTACATGCAGCCTGTATATCTTTCACTCGTCCCAAGCCATGTCAAATAGGTCGGCTCTGTTCTTGCTAGTGATATTGCGAGCTAATGCCGAGTCCAATAAGAAAGGGAAATACAGTGTCATTAAGACCGGTCTTTGCCTGAGATTGTGATGGAAGACGGGGCTCAGAAATATTAAAGAAACAGCACTCTAAGTATCGAGCTATTGAGTTGCAGTTGTTTAGTTTAGCAGGAGAATTTATTGTTTTATATTTTATTGCATTGATCTGAATATCACCTGTACGACTAATTGAAGCATTATGTAGCGTTATTCGACTTAATATGTGTTTTTTTAATGCTAAGGATGGTAGATGGGACAACTATAAATTCTTGCAGACAACCTGATCCGTTCCCTTTTTTTCCTTATTTCGAACACTGATATAGGTATAATAGGTTTTCCGGCCCACAATGCACTAACCACAGAACTTCTTCTGCCTGCTTATGAACCTCTATCCCTTCCTGTCCGTCCGTCAATGTAATGCCCATGACACACATCTGGTCTCGTCCCAATAACCTTATTGGGCAGCAGGAAGAGAGCAGAATGGAGTGTTTAAACACCCCACAAACATCATCCTCAACTCTAAGGGGTACAGTATAATTTTTCCTTGACCATGTTCCCTGTTGCACCTGTTGCTCTCATATCCCTCCCACTGAGTGTGGGTGCAATTTGGAACTCTGAATTTTTAATCACTAATTCCGAAGCCTCGGAATCTTCTATAAATTGAATTTTCTGTCCCATAACCATCAGCGTAATAGTGGGCATTAGCTTATAAACCTCATGCGATAACATTGCATATTAATTAGGAATTTCATGCAATTTTTTTGTTGTTTTGTGTTGCGTTGGATCTCGATCTGTCTCCTTCACCCTCGCCTTCCCCCATTCCTCATCTTCATTTTGTTTTTTCTGTTTTGAACAGTCTCATATCAGTGATGTTTTGCCCCACAATTTACACAGCTATTGGTCTGATTGTTTTGTCTAAAGCCACTACTTTTATGTCCGACATTGTCCATGGTTGAAAAACGTGCTGAGTATTCCTTTGGCCATCCGCAACTCCCACCATCGGAAATTGTCCAGTGTGCTGTAATGCACATGCTTGTAAACACTGAGAATAGCCATCGTCGGGATTCCTCAGAGGTGGCCTGATGACTTGCTGGGGTCATGGGGCTGGGGTCGGTTGTTGAGCTGTGGTATCTGCTGCGGCAGGTGAGAGGCTCCCCCGAGTCGGCTCTGACAGAGGAGCTGTGGCTGACGTAGTTGGAGTCTTGCTGCCTTCTTGATACAGATGGGTTTTTCTTTCCCTCACATTTCTTTCCCTCACATCACTCCATGCACTGTATGCCTTCCAATGAGCTTCAAAGGGCACACTTTTCCCCTCCTATTTTGACCGACTCGAACCATTCTGCCTGACTTGCTTTCTCCTTGTTTTCTAGTCGGTCTTTTAAAGCTTCAATTTGTCTTACACTAAAACTTCCTCCTGCAGGAAAACCACATTCTGTAATGAAATGAAGATTTCAAATTTTTCACAAGACTCAGGTCCATCATTTTTATCATGAATTGTTTGTTCGGAGAAGACAATAAAAACAGCAATTTAGCCTTCTCTGGGTCTGTGTCTGAAGCCTGTTTGCAATTTTTGGTACCTATTTAGTAAAATTCACCAGAATTTTTGTCCAGACAAAATACGAATAGCGATTTCTATTGCTAAGACTGTAGATTTAGGCACTCCCCAACCTGAGCCAGCTATGCAGTTTCAAAACTGCTTCCAAATTTCAGATCCCTCGATCTAAGCCAGCAATACAGTACCAAACTGCTTTTTAGGTTCCCAAACTACCTCTCAGCAATTCAGCTGACTCAAGAAAAACTTTACCGGTATTGAATCTCTCTTTTCCAAAAGACACCTTTGTTCGCCGCTCTGGTTCGTTTCCTACTCAGGAAACTTGCGGTGGACGAGGCTTATCTCTAATTGTCTGGTTCCCACACTCCAACTCAGCCGGGAGCTTTTTGGACTGAGCACAGCAATTGTCCGTCAGATCTGGAGCCAAAACCAGCCCACGTCAAGGATCCTGCCGACTACTCCAAAAATTGTGATGATTTCTATTAATGAGCAAATCAGAGAGAGTCTTTTTAAAAGGAAAAAACGTATTAGATCTTACGCACTTGCAAGTCGGACACAACCACAAAAGAAGTTTCCAGGACACAACTCGTCTAAGATTTTTGCAAGCTTTATACTGTACCTCTTTGGAAGCAGGATCTACTCGGGTGATCAGTAATTTGCATGGGAAAGAACATCTTGGTACCAGGATTAGCCCAGTTTATCTCCAGGGAGCACAGAAAGAGAACAATTCATTTATACCATAATTTTCCCAGAGCAAGGGCACACTTAACTGAAAGCTAGTATGCATATAGTAATCTCAGAAACTATCCATCCTCCCTCAGCAAAGCCCTTTAAGCAATTTTTGTGTTCAAAACACAGATACATGCACTTGAATAAATGGTCTTACACATTCCACATATTCCATATATTCAGTGTAAGTCGTTAGTACAATTTAACCATAATTACATATTAGATATGAAGTAGGTCATTGGTTATTTCATTGTGATATGTAATACATTTAGCAGCATATATGGTTTATACTTAATCAGGTTATTATCAACATATTGTCTTAATCACATAATGATCACACTTTATATGATTATAAATGTACTTTCCTTCACACATTTCAATCACAGTTGTCAACAGTGGCGTGCACAGATAGACGCTAGGTGGTGCTACAGCACTTGCCTCTTTGCCCTTTATCAATGAAAGTGCCCTTTTGAAACTTCGTTTTATTATTATTATTATTATTAACAACACTTTAGTGGGGCCAATTTTGAAATGATCTTTTAGAAAAGCTGTCTGATTAAAAACTACTGAAAAAAATGCCCCGAAATGGGCCACCTCCTCACGAGCTTCTGACCTCTCTTCTTTTGTCACGTGAACACGCGCGCAGTGCATATAGATGCGCTCACAGAGATGTAAGAAAACTAGAGTGTACGCCGCGTGGGCTGGGCCAAAGCGCTGACGGCAGAATAGCCGCCTCGGAAGTGACAGGATTGTCCACTCTAGTTTTCTTATATCTCTGTGGATGCGCTGCAGGAGCATATCAGCTGAGCGACTGGAAGCCACAGTCTTGTGCCCCGCCAGCCAGGTAACACACAGATCAAGTGAAATCGTACAGCCCAAACTGTAATCATTTTGTTGTGCAGTAGCATGTCTCATACACAGTGATGGTCCGTCGGCAGAAACACAGGGCCAGGCCAGCAATAACCTCACCTTTCACTTCTTAATGACAGACACCTCTCGCAGTTTACCTCCTCGATTAGCAACCGTTGCTCAGACTGATTGGAGGAACCGACGAGAATCTAACTTGTTTTTGAAAGCCTTGTTATACATTGCAGTACGAAATTATACGGCGTTTAACTTACTTCCGCACACCAATGGCTGCGGAAAAAATATCAATCGCCTACGTCTTTCTAATTTCCGAATTTGCGTAAATTAATTCGCGACGTTCATTGAGCAATTAGCCATGAGAATCCGTTCTAAATACGCTGAATGTGACAGCCAAAGTGCGTTGTTAGGTAAGAAGCACAGCTGAGTGAAGACGAAAAAAATTGCGAAAGTATAAGTCCGCGAAAGTTTCGGATTTTTTGCAGATTGTCATCCTTGCGGATTCACATCAATTATATCAACATAGCCAACAGGCAATCGCTTTGTAATTAGCATTTCTTAATCATTACGTGTCACGCATTTGTGGTAGCTATTCTGTTAATTAACTGTTTGATTGTTAATCAATCAAACCTGATCGCAAACAGTTTAAGAGCAATTATCCGGGAAAGGGTGATGTTCCTGAAGGCCTTCCTGGCATCTGACGGTACGCCACTGCTCATACAGCACCAAACAACTGAGCACTTTTTAGCCGACTGGTCACCTGATTAGCTAGTTTAATGCAATATCCCAAATCAATGATAGATAACGTGGGGACGACCACCACAAACAATGTCGGTCGACTTTGCAAATCTATCTGTTAAGCTGAACGTTTTCTTTTGTGTCGGTTTTCTTAGGCAACATAAATGAACACAGAAAAAAGAATCAGGCAGTTCCCCATTGCCTGAGAAAAATATCCCCATAAAGGCTACCCAAGTGCCTTCTTGTAATGAATGACAGTAGTCATGAATTGCATTGAACATGTGCTTGTAATGTTTATTTTATTTTTTTAATCTCACACTATAATAACATGTTCCACGAGTGCAAATAAATGCCCTCCCCCTCCCCCCTGAGCAATAGCCCCCCATAATGTCTGTGCACGCCACTGGTTGTTAAAACTTCCACTGAAAATTGCGCCCTGGAGAGTTCAGCACTGCTTGCTCAAGAGCCAGAAAGGTTTTATATTAGAAGCTTTGGCTATGACACTTACGAGCCAATGTCAATTATCGGCACAATTTCTATTCGCCAAAATAAATATTGAGTCACATATGGCAACTTGGTGACCGATTATTTTGAGCCCTGTATAATATTTAATTTCCATCAAGGGTCATCGGTATTAAGCTGTTACTTCTCAGGATGACTCGGTGACAAGGCCGGGGGCTAGGCCTAGGGCTTGCCGACAATGACTGAATCAAATTAGCCCAACCCTTCGCTAATTTACTTACACAAAATAATCAATGCCAAAATGTGCAAATTCAGTTTCTCACTGACAGGTGCAGAGCCATGTATTATCAATAATATGAGGTAAACCTGACAAAGTTTAAATGTGAAATAACATGGTTAGATCATGCGGTAAACCTGACAAAGTTTAAATGTGAAATAACATGGTTAGATCATGCAGTGCAGTCACACAGAGATGCCCACAGACATACGCCTACCAGTCCACATCGTTATTTCAACCCGCGCTTTGGGCAAATAATCACAGTGATACAAACGTTATTGACAGTAGCTCATTTGCTAGAAGTCTTACAAATGCAATTTGGCAAATAATGCTTATGCTAAATAATGCAAATAATGCTAATCGATCACCCACCTGTCTATTCGCTAAACAATGAGCCTCACAATTAACACAGCGCTCCTAGCCTAATTTTGAAATGGTGGACTCGGCAATTTCCAATGGACGATTTGTTCCTGAACCCGCCAATATTATTTGTGGCTGACTCTAATCAGGAGGTTGGAGAGCATAGGGGCCGAGAGGAAGGAAAAACTTGTGAATGCATGCGTGTAGGAAGCGGGCGGAGGGGGGGTTGGTGTCGCGGGGGAAATGACACCCCCAATGTTGACAGCCCCACCAAAAAAAAAAAAAAAAAAACACCCGTTAAGTACAAACTTCTAATCTAAACTATTCTCGCAAACTACACATCCCTGCCAAGAGATTAACTTGATAGAAGATTGAAGGTTAGAATTTGTAAAGGTGCAGCCTATGGTGCTGTTAGTGTTTGGTAAATATTTTGGTTCTGTTTTCTACCGAAGAGGGGCATGCATGATGACCGCTATATAGAGTACAACATGTGGAGTGATGCTCTGGTCCAATCCTTCATCACAACAACAGCTAGCTACCTCAGTGTCTGGTCGCTCTCCATCTGTGCAGCATGGCAGGTCTTCCTCAGCAGTCATGATCTCATCAGAGTCAGGGGCCGCTTCTGCCCTGTATTGTTTACAACTCTGTTATACCAGCCAGTGGCCACAATGCTTATACTGGTAATCGGTTAATATGTGGAACTACTATTTATGAGAGACTTGTTGCTCAGTCGTTGTATCTGCACTATAGCCTGCTCCTACCTGTTTGTATCGTCTACCATTAGGCTTACATGCTCCTTGTTTCTGGGGGCTTGCTGACTGCGCTGCTGATTCTGAAATGCAGTTAGCACATTCAGTGATGCAGTCCCCAACATTCTGTAAAACCAGGAGGCTTATAACTTTAACATAGTCATTCATTGTGCGCATTGTTTTATCAGTGCATTGTTCCAGCATAAAAGCACTTTTCTCTCAGGCTATACAGTCAGCATTATCATTGCACTTGCTGCCTGCATACTGTCGCGTTAGTTAATGCTATCTTTCAGCTTTAGGAACCAGCAGCAAATACTTTTATGAAGGGTTAAAAACTTGACGGGAACCCTGCACTTACTTTGTACATTCTTGACTATAAAGAATGAACGAATGTCTCGCTTTTTAAGGTGGGGGACGTTTCTGATATCAGATCATTACGATCGTGAACATCTGGGGCCTAGGCTTTTCTATATTAACATTTGCTCTTTGAATTGTCATTAATAACTGTATCCAACTTGTTATTTCTTTGTGCCCTGTTGGTGCTGACTGTAGCCTGTCAGTACATAATGAATGTCAGTTAATGGCATTTGTGATAGTGATACAATGATGGATAGCCTACAGTGATGGAGACTGTTGCAGTTTTTAAACATTTAAAAAATTGTTTCAGAATTCAATAATGAGTTATTACACCTATTTATGACTTGATGAGGCAGTCAGCAAATTTTGGGACTCGCCCACCCCGTGCAGATTCATTCCCCCTCTAACTGCTTCCTACGCGCCTGCATGAATGAAAAGCTGAGAGATAACACTGACTCCATAAATGATACCAGCATTTATTAGGGGTCTAGTGTAAAATAGCATATTGAAAAATTGTATTTTTCATGTTCACGAATACAGCATACAAATGGGTTCAAAAATTGTGCGTTGTACACCAGAATCATACAAGTAGGCAAGTATGTCCTCCAGCGAAACAGAGAAACAGAGTTATTTGGCACAAGGAACCCTCCAGTACTGTTCCATTCGGAATAACTGCCATTTTTCTGTTTACTCACATCATTCAGCTTTGCACAGTTTACAAAATACAGCCTAACTTGCTGTTATGCAAGGGTTTAGATACTTATGTGGGTCCAATCAAAGGCTTTAAATTACTCTGAAGTTTATACTGTCTGGAATTGGATAAAAAAAAACCTGTTAATCAACAGATCATTACCAGGAAAGTTTCATATTGGCATGAACTATTGCTGTGCTTTATGCAGATAAGCCTGAGCAAGCATTCGAGTGACTGGATTTCAATGAGAGATTGTAAGCGGATGTAAGAAACCACTGAATTTGTCGAAGGATGAATCTGTGCATTAATATCTGATGACTATCATTGATTGTAGAATGACAAAGTATCAGTGCCATGTTGAATATTTGCTTGATGGAACAGATTTCTTTCACTAATTTAATTGATGTATGTACCTTTTGATTTATAGTTGAAGTGGTTGCAACAAAGGACAACACACAATTTGCACATGAGGCTTGGCTGAAGAGTTTAAATCATACAACTCGTCCATATTCTAAATCGTTCACAGGCACCGCGTCCTCTTGAATATTCAAGGACCATTTTGGGTGTGCCACCTATTAATAGAATAGTGTAATTGTGAGCATAAATAGAGCAGCTCCATGTCCGCGGGTGTCGACATCTGCGCGAACGTGTTAAAGGAATGATAGATGGGACACAAACAAGGCTGTAAAGGGGTGCAATGTGTATTTTTCTTTAAAGCAATCATATCTTTTGGGTAGAGGGTCTCCAACTTCATTAACCCCAGATGTGTCCGCCCGCAGACATGGAGCTGCAAATTTATGTAATTTATGAATATTCTATTACTAGATGGCACCCCAGGGTCAGTTAATAACTGTAATTGAAAATTCACTGGCAAGCCGAGCTCGAACATGGCTTAGAATATGGACGAGTTCACTCCCATCCCTGTTTTTCAGGAGTTGCATGTATTAAACTGTTCACCCAAGCCTGATGTACAAACTAATCAATATACTAGCCCAAAGGTGGGAAACGAGGGCTGTGTCTGTCCCTGGTTTTCACACCAACTTCTGGCCTTTAATTAGTTGATTATCTACATTAGCAAAACTGTTTCTGAAATCTGACATTTCAGGCATATTTCTTTAAATTATCATGAATGGCTAACAGAGACTGTTCTCATCTCCCAACCTTTTTCTTTGATCTAATCTTTGCACAAATCTATATTTGTGTAAGCAATCAATTAACCCAATTAGTCAGGGTAATTGACAGAAATAAAAACCTGCATACATAGCGGCCCTCCAGGACCGGAATTGCCCACCCTGTACTAGCCCATAGTATCTATTCAGCAGTTCTAAAAATGATCTCTTGCTACAGAAAAAAATCATTGTCCACTGTAGAAACCATTTCAGCTATAGTGACCCAATGGTATCTGAATTAGTAATTAAGAAAAATTGGTTTTATGACGCAAAAATTCAACATGGTGTTGATACTGTGTCATTCTAATATCAATTATAATCATCTCATATCAAAAATGTGAGGTATCACTCTGGAACCAAATGCGAGACCAGAAGGTTTCAGCAAAAATGAGTTTTATTGAAGCTGGGGGGTGAACCCCCACAGGGCAGAAGGCAGCGGTACAGAGTCCACAATCCAAAATCAGAATTCCAGGGATGTAATCCAAACTGTACACAGGGCAGCAAACACAAAACTCAGTCTGGCAAAGCAGGTTTGGTTCACAGACACAAGAATGTCTGAGAATCCAAAGCCAAAGTCCAGTAGACGTAATCCGATCAGTTAACAGGGCAGCAGAGACTAAACTCAGGGTCAGGCAAAACAGGTACGGTACACGGGCACAGAAGTATCAAATCAAAACCCAAAATCAGAATCGGGGATGTTCCAGTCAAAAGAATAACACTATGAATACAAGCCATCAACGATCGCAGCACAAGCAAACCAGTTCTGACAAGTGCTGTGAGTGAAATGACTGCTTAAATACATGTAGGGGGAGTCACATGCTATGATAGGGAACAGGTGAGCTGGATCAGACTAATTACAAAGGAATGAACAAGAGGAAGTTCCTAAACACATAAAATTAGCGAAAGCCAAAACGCGGACAGGGAACATAAAGACATCCTATAGACAAACACATGGCTCAGGTTAGGGAGTTCGAACGTCGAACAAGTGAGGAGGTTCCGCTGAAACTGCAGCAAAGAATATTGAGTAAAGCCAAAGGGGTGGAGACTAGAATAGGGCGAATGCTGAGAGCTCGTTAGTCAATTAGTAAATGCAGCTATACAATCCTTAATGCTTGTTAGTAAGTTAGTACAATAAATAGTGTTAGTTTGGGTTAATCTTTAGCTAAAATAATAAACTGTTAGTCTGGTTAGTAATTATAGAAAAGGAAGGTGAAGGAAGCAAACGAGATTGGAAGGAATGATTGTAATCCCAGAAACCATGAAATCACCTGAAAGTGTGGCATGCAATACTGGGGCAGTGATCGATCAGATGACATAAGACCAGACAGGGGGAGACAAAGTGCAATGCATAGTATGAAACAAAACATGGACCGGAAGATAACTGCAATCATGGAATATGGCAAACAGACAGAGACAGGCAAAAACAAAACATGGCTTGGAATCCTAATCTGTTGTGATTCTGCCTTGACCATGTTCACGCCCTGTTTATTCTGAGTGCCTTTTGTGTTTTTTGACTATTTGCCATGCCTGACTATTCTTTGTATTATGTATTTTGTATTGGTTACTTTGATTTGTCCTGTTTTATCTTAGTTTACTTTTCCATGTTTTACTTTTTGCCATATCACATTCCGGTTCATGTTTTCCATTTTGCTTTGCACTTTGTCTCCTCCATCTGGTCTCATATCTGGTCATTGCACACAGCCCCAGTCTTGTGTTTCACTCTTCGGGTGATTTTTTGGATTCTGGTTTTCAAACTTCCTTCCGATCTCGTTTGCTGGCTTCACTCTTCTTTTCTATCGACTAACAATACTAACAGTTTATTATTTTCTCCCGAGATTACTAACAACAACTAACCTTGTATATAATACTAACTTACTAACAAGCACCAAGGATTTGTATAGTTGCACTTACTAATTGATTTACAAGCTCTCAGCACTCGCCCTGTTCTAGTCTCCGCCTCTTGTCTCTCCCTGGTTACCTTTGCTGCATTTTCTGTGGAAGCTCCACATCTTATCACGCTGTCCTTCTTTAATTGTCTATGCACGTTAGAAACTCCGTAACTGGAGCTGTTTATCTTTGTATAGGTTTGTCCCGTGATCCCTGTGGACGTTTTGGCTTCTGCCAAATTCCATGTGATCAGGTTCTCCCTCATGTGCTGCTCCTTTGTAATCAGTCTGACTGTTTGCACCAGTGTCCCTCACCATGTGATCTCCTCAGAAGTGTATATTAGGTGTCTTCTCACAGCCAGTCTCTGTCAGATCGTTTTCCTCAGTCTTCTTGAGCCACGTTTCATTTCGCCTACATTACTCAGCGTTTATCTTTCTGACTGGACCGCCCGACTTTTCGATTTTTGCCTTTGTGATTTTGGATTATTGTTGCATCTGAGTTTTGACCTTTTTCTGCCCGACTACGAGATCCATGTTTGCTGCCCTGGTTACGATTCGGATTATGCCCATTGGATTCTGGTTTTGCTTCTTTGACATTCCTGGACCTGTGAACCAGACCCATTTCTGTCTGACTATAATTATAGTGATTTTAGCCCAACTGGATTTTGATTTTTGGAGAGTGGACTTTGTACTTTTGCCTCCTGCCCTGCGGGGGTCCTCCCCCTTCATTAATAAAGCAAGTTCTACTGCATTGCCTTGTTCTCGTGACTGGTTCCTGATCGCACCATTACATAATCACAAAACACAATCAGAGCATGGTCAGGCAAAGCAGAATAATAATAAACATGGCAAACAGGATCACAACAAAAAAATGCAGAGTTCCCTACCGTGGATTTACGCATAGATTCCTCCATTGACAAATTTAACGTTCTCTTACATCCTCCTGTGTCCTCGTGTTGAGAGCCAAACGCTCAGCACACTTACAGGTCACGCCCACATAAATCTTCCCTCGATGATGATATATTGATTGTCTTGTTTTTAATCCAATACCAGAGAGTTTAAACTTTCCACAGTAACTGAAAGAGATTGATTGGACAAACAGGAGAGTATACAAACATCTGCGTAAGAGCAAGGCAGCTTGTATTGTCTTTATGTTGCGCATGATTGTGCGGCTGAAAATGATGCAAAGAATGATGCAATTTCAAAGAAAAAAAGACTCCCAATATCGGCCTGAAGTGTTCAGTTATATTCATTGGATTTAAATGAGGTACGGATATAGTCAATGGGAATTATACCTAGGTCCCACTGGGGAAAAATGAAATTAAAAAATGCCTCTTTTATTAGTAAAAGTAACCGTTAGTCTTCGCTCAAAAAAGCGACTGTATATTGGGGCATTTTAGTTTTTTTCTGGTGGTGGAATGTCTGTTCTGTTAAAATGTAAAGCACATTTCAGATATTACTGAGGTGGCGAGTTATACTTGTTCCTGGTAATGTGTGGAAAGTGTTTATATAAGATTGCGAGCTCCGAAGTGGGAACTGCTAGCTTTTCATTGCAGGGCAAATGTTCTGACCATTAAATAAGCAGTTTGTTTAATGAGTACGTGTGCTGGCTTGTGGGACTCTGAAGAACAATGGACAAAATTCTAAACTTTATCATGGAAAAAAGGCATGTTTTATGTTTGGAGAGGTTACTGGTGACCACAGATATCCAACTGCTCCTATATTGATTAACACATGCTAAATTCAACCATTCAAATTTCATATTGAATTTCATGCGTATAAAGTTAATTTGTGTTAAATATGTTATGGCCCCATTTTGTTATTACATATATGACAGCAAGGGATGACAGACAAAAACTTAAACAGATTTAATTAAACAAACACCTTTAACTAATCTCCTATCTACTCTACTGACCAAGATTGATATATACAAGAAAAAAAATATTTACAGTTCCTTGATATGCGGTTGCTTGGTGATGTCCTGGGACAGGGAAAATGCTCCAACACAGTTGTCAGTAACCTTTACATGTTTAATTTGCTAGTCAAACTCCTGTAAAATCAAACTCCTATTCAACAATCTCCGATTCTTGTTTTTCATCTTACTCAAAAACATTAACGGATTGTAGTCATTGTACACAATCATTGGCTTTTTCCCTGTACAATCATAAACCTCAAAGTGTTGTAAAGATAGAACCAGAGCTCCTTCTCGATTGTGGAATAGTTCCTTTGGTGGCAATTGAACTTCCTGGAGAAGTATGCCACAGGATGCTCAATGTCATCAGAGTCACTTCTCTGTAGGAGCACAGATTCGCAAGCTTGGTCGCTAGCATCGACCGTGATGGAGAACGGTTTGTTGAAGTCAGGAGATTTGAGCACGGGTAAGTGACACAGCAGAGGCTTCAGGCAATCGAACGCTCTTTGGCATGCTTCATCCCAAGTGAACTTTACGTCTTTCTTCAGTTGGTTGGTGAGACTGAGAGCAATCTCAGCAAAGTTCTTGCAGAACTTGCGGTAGTACCCGATCATTCCAAGGAAACGGCGCAAAGCTTTTTTGTTGTCAGGAACTGGAAAGTCCCTGATGGCTTGGACTTTGGTATTTATGGGTGCCACCTTACCCTGGCCTATGACGTAGCCAAGATAGGTGACAGTAGCACAACCAAAGTCACTCTTGTTCAGGTTAACAGTCAGGTTAGCCTGGGTAAAGCACTGGAACAACATCTCTACATCTTTTAGACGTTCTTCCCAGGAGTCACTCCATGTGATCAAGTCGTCGATGTACGCGCCCGTGTGTGGCAATCCGGCGATTGTAGACTGTATCATCCTTTGGAACGTGGCTGGGGCATTTTTCATGCCAAAGGGTAGGACTTCATACTGGTACAACCATGATGGTGTGGCAAAAGCAGAGATGCTCTTGACCCTATCAGTTAAAGGCACACACCAATAAACCTTCAATAAATCAATCTTGGTCAGAAACTTTGCTTGCCCTACTCTATCAATACAATCATCAATCCTAGGTATTGGAAACACATCAGTTCTAGTTACAGCATTGACTATGCGATAATCTGTAAAGAATCTAGTACTTCCATCAGGTTTTGGAACTAGCACACAGGGTGAACTCCAATCTGAGTTGGAGGGTCTGACAATGTCATGTTCTAACATGTACTCAACCTCTTTCTCAGCAATCTTACTCTTTTCAGGATTCATCTGGTACAGATGCTGTTTTAATAGTTTGGTATCACTAACATCTACATCATGACAGGCTATAGAAACTCTCTTTGGAACATCAGGAAATAGATCTTTATTTTTCTTGATCAACCTCTCACACTGATCTTTCTGTGAGGGTTCCAAATGTTGGAGTTTTACATCAAGATTTTGCAACACTTCAGAATTTGACAACTTACATGAAAGAACCTCTGCTTTAATTCTCGGTTCATCATCTTGAAACTCCCCCTCATCTTCACCATCTCGACCATAGGAGAATCTGAAGTGACAGCTGCAAACCTAGCATTTCTTTCATGATAAGGCTTCAGCATGTTAATGTGACACAACTGTTTTGGCTTTCTCCTATCTGGAGTCTTCACAATGTAATTGAGATCATTGAGTTTTATCAAAATTTCATACGGACCATGAAATCTAGCCTGCAATAGATTGGACTGCAAGGGAAACAACACAAGAACCCTGTCTCCTGGTTTAAACTCACGGCTTCTAGCTTTATGATCATACCAAGTTTCATTTTTCCCTGACTTGATTTCAAGTACTCTTTGGCTTGGTCACAAGCTGCACGCAGTCTTTCCTTGAACTTGCAAACATAGTCAAAGATAGATTTGCGGTTCTTTCTCTTGCCATTGTTCACTCAACAATAGCATAGGTCCTCTCACTTCATGGCAAAACAATAGCTCAAATGGACTGAATCCAGTCGAGTCCTGTACTGCTTCTCTAGCTGCAAACAACAGCAAATGAACACCTTCATTCCAGTCTTTCTCATGGTCATAACAATAAGTCCTCATTACGGTCTTGAGAGTGGAATGAAACCGCTCTAAAGCACCCTGACTCTCTGGATGATAGGCACTAGAAAGAATCTGCTTCACACCTAGTTCATACACAACCTGCTGAAACAATCAGGATGTGAAATTGCTACCTTGGTCTGACTGAATTTCCCTGGGAAGGCCAAACAACGTGAAGAACTTTATCAAAGCCTTCGAGATTGCAGTTACCTTGATGTTACGTAAAGGTATGGCTTCAGGGAATCTAGTAGATGCACACATGATTGTCAACAAATAGTGATTTCTAGATCTAGTTTTGGGTAATGGACCAACACAATCAACAATGACCTAGGAGAGGGGCTCCACAAATGCTGGGATAGGCTGCAATGGAGCTACAGGTGGGTCTAACTGGTGTTTTCCAACTACCTGACAAGTGTGACAGGTTTTGTAAAAGTTGGAAACATCTTTCCGAAGCCCAGGCCAGAAGAAGTGTTTCATGATCTTATCAACGGTCTTGTTAACACCAAGATGACCCCCTAAAGGTAAACTATAAGCCATTGTTAAGATCTCATTCCTGTGGACCTTCGGAACAACAATTTGCTTGACCACTGCCCAATCTGCATTGACAGGGATATCAGAAGGCCACCACCTCCGCATCAACATACCATCCTTGAGATATAACCCAACTGGAACTGCGTCTATTTCTTTATCAGGAAGGGCTCTCCTCTTTAGTACACAAATTTCAGGATCATTAGTTTGCTCCTGAATCAACCACTTTAACCTCACGGCTTCTAGCTTTATGATCATACCAAGTTTTCATTTTTCCCTGACTTGATTTCAAGTTCTCTTTAGCTAGGTCACAAGCTGCAAGCAGTGTTTCCTTGAACTTGCAAACATAGTCAAACAGACTGATATGCGGTTCTTTCTCTTGCCATTGTTCACTCAACAATAGCAAATGTCCTCTCACTTCATGGCCAAACACTAGCTCAAATGGACTGAATCCAGTAGACTCCTGTACTGCTTCTCCAGCTGCAAACAACAGCAAATGAACACCTTCATTCCAGTCTTTCTCATGGTCATAACAATAAGTCCTCATCATGGTCTTGAGAGTGGAATGAAACCGCTCTAAGGCACCCTGACTCTCTGGATGATAGGCACTAGAGAGAATCTGCTTCACACCTAGTTCATACACAACCTGCTGAAACAATCAGGAAGTCAAATCGCTACCTTAGTCTGACTGAATTTCCCTGGGAAGGCCAAACAACGTGAAAAACTTTATCAAAGCCTTCGAGATTGCAGTTGCCTTGATGTTACGTAAAGGTATAGCTTCAGGGAATCTAGTAGATGCACACATGATTGTCAACAAATAGTGATTTCGAGATCTAGTTTTGGGTAATGGACTAACACAATCAACAATTACCTGGGAGAGGGGCTCCCCAAATGCTGGGATAGGCTGCAATGGAGCTACAGGTGGGTCTAACTGGTGTTTTCCAACTACCTGACAAGTGTGACAGGTTTTGCAAAAGTTGGAAACATCTTTCCGAAGCCCAGGCCAGAAGAAGTAATTCATGATCTTATCAACCGTCTTGTTGACACCAAGATGACCTCCTTAAGGTAACCTTCGGAACAACAATTTGCTTGACCACTGCCCAATCTACATTGGCAGGGATATCAGGAGGGCACCACTTCTGCATCAACACACCATCCTTGAGATAATACCCAACTGGAACTGCATATATTTCTTTATCAGGAAGGGCTCCCCTCTTTAGTACACAAATTTCAGGATCATTAGTTTGCTCCTGAATCAACCGCTTTCTGGACAGAGAGAAGTCTCCAGACACATCAGAATCACCAGACCCATCTGGCTGGCTGAACAGAGAACTGATACAAGTGTCTGATAAGTCCTCAAATGGAGAAACCATAGTAAGCCGAACACAGTCATGAGGCGAACCACCTAAGTCATAACTATTCAAAGTGCTGGACGGCACCTCATCCTCTTCTTCTTGAGCCTTCTTGGCCATAGCACGGGTCACTGCACAGGAAGGATACAGAGATGGGTCTTCATCGCCATCTTCAGTGCTCGGCTGTGAAGTAAGATGAACAGGGGGAACTACATTGCCCCCAGCCAGGTCATTGCCTAGCAGCAGAGAAACACCCTTGATAGGTAGACTTGACATAAGCCCCATCTTTACCTGTCCTGTAACTAAATCTGGCTTCAAGAATACAGAGCGCAGAGGTAAAGATACAGTCCTACCTTCAATACATTGTACAAGTATGAAATCCCCAGAAGCGGTCTCATCATGTAACTCCAAGGAGTCCATCAACAAAAGTGACTGAAATCTCCAACATCCCTTAGGCTATTCCATATATGGGTACAGGAAGAGAATGCTCATTCAGAGCCACAAATCCCTCTGACACAAATGGAAGAAATTCCTCCCTCATAAAGTCAGCAGTATCTGGCTTTTTAGCCCCACAAGGAGCAGGCAATTTAGCAGACCGGTCATCTACTACAGGGGTTTCTAACCTTGTTTTCTCAAAGGCATTTGGTTTGGTATCCTTTTCTTTTTCTTTCTTAGCTTTAAGAAACCAACTGTTAGTTGTAACATGACCAGATTTCTTGTAATAATTGCAAACTAGACCACTTTTGTCACTGTCAGCTTTCACACTTTGATTAGACCTGTGACTGGATTTCTGAGCACCATCAACAGATTTGTCTTTGTGTTTGGGTGAGGAATCTTGGGTGAGGTATCACCATCTTCTGAAATTGGATCCATCTATTGTTACTGCTAGACTGAAATTTGGACTTATGTGTGAGAACATATTCATCTGCAAACTTGGCAGCTGATTGCAAATTCAGTGCTTGCTTCTCATTAAGGTAGATCTTAATATCATCTTTAACACAGTTCTTGAATTCTTCAAGTAACACCATCTCTTTAAGTGAGTTGAAATCATCCTTGATCTCTATAGAAGTACAACAGCGCTCTAAGCACACCTTCTTCTCGTTAGCAAATTCCACATAAGTCTGATTGTCAGATTTCTTCAGACCTCTGAATTTCTGTCGATAAGCCTCTGGAATCAACTCATAAGCTCTCAAAATAACCCTTTTGACAACCTCATAATCAGAAGGAATCATCTGCAGACAAAGCCGAGTAGGCTTATTATCCCCCGCCAACACGAAGTGGGAGGGGGATATAGGTTTGACCTCCGTCCGTCCGTCCGTCCGTGCGTCCGTCCGAGATAAAGGGGACAGCTTTACTCAGAAACTACTACAGATACAGTAACCAAATTTGGTGTGTAGCTTCAGACCATAAAGGCCTTGATTGAGTTCGAAAATGAGAAGCGCACGATTGGCGGGGGATGTTGTAGACCATGTCGACTTGTTAAGCTTTACCCTTGAGGACAGTTTGCAACATCAGAGACCAGTGTTCCTTTGGCCACTAACAACTTTTAGCTACCTTTTCAAAGCACTGGAAATAGTTATCAACGTCCTTCCCCAAGAATGGAAGCACCAGTTTTACCTCCTGGCTTACACAAAATTTGTTCTCAGATTCTATTTTGATTTTTGGTAGCTCCATTTGGAGCCTTTCTTCCCTATCGAATTTCTTTCAATCGAAATATCTCTGTCTTGCTAATTTTTTTTTCTTTTTCTTCTCTTGCTAATTTTTCGAACTCAAACTGCCTTTGTTTTTCTTTTTCTGCCCTCTCAAATTCTCTTTGTTTTTCTTTTTCCTCCCTTTCAGTTTCTAGCATTTTAAATTTATGTTCCATTTCTACATTTGGATTTTCCACTGGAAACTGTTCCAGATCTCCTGGTGCAAACACATTTTCATCAATGTAATATGCAACAATCTCTCTAGCCAGTCTTGCTTTTTGCATGGCTGGTTTTACCTCTGTCAGCTCAAAATGTCTGCATATTTCTAGCAGTTCTGTCTTTTTAAAAGACTTCAAAACCTCCACGGTTGGTGATGCCAAGAAATCATCCATTGCTGTTGATCTGTCAAAATATATCTAGGAAAATTCAAAAAACAATTTTACAATTTGAAATTTTTGATTTTCAATAAATGACCCACACAGTGGTCTATCCCTGACGAGCCCCCAATTTGTTATGGCCCCAATTTGTTATTAGATATATGACAGCAAGGGATGACCGACAAAATTTTAAAACTTAAACAAATTTAATTAAACAAACACATTTAACTAATCTACTATCTACTCTACTGACCAAGATTGATATATACAAGAAAAAAAATATTTACAATCCCTTGAGATGGGGTTGCTTGGTGATGTCCTGGGACAGGTCTGGTCAAATATATCCTTCTCCTTGCAATTGCTCCTACTACTTTACTCTCTCAATTTTTCTCCTTATATACTCTTTTGCAGCCCCCTCCCACCTTTTAGACTTTTTTTTATTCTCTGGGACTTTCCGTCTCAGGCATGCCCACGACATGCCCAAACATAGCTCCAGACTGGGCTTAACAAAAAAAAGTCAATACTGCCATCTAATGGCTTCTTTCCACATTACATGTATGATTATTTTATGATTTGAAATTCTCCATTTTCAGGGATCTTAGAGTTTGGGGAGCCACCTGGCGAGGTGTCTTATTTGGCCTCTTGAGAGTAGGTAATTCAGAATAATGTTCAGAAGAATTCTACTTGTGGTCAAGGAGTTTTGATCCCAGAAATTTTTTGAACCCCCAGCCATTTTTCAATTCTCAGTATTACATTTTATTTACTTCAGTGCTGAATTTTTATGAAGATTTTTCATGTTTGCAGCCCTTATTCTCTTCCAAAATCATGAAAATAACCTGAAATATGATGTCATTCTAAACCCTTCAAGTGTCTTGACTCAGTGGAGCCATTCTCTTCCTCTCTGTGAAGCTACAATCTTGAATTATAAAGCTTTAAATAAGGTAACACATACATAGCCAGATTTGGCTTCTGCACAAAGGGGTTAACTGTACCTGATAAGTGTCACACTCAAAGGCACATTATGATGAAAGGCCCAGCATGAAGCTACAGCACCACTGCCACACTGCTGTTGATCTGGTGTCTCTATGGGGTTCCCCCAATAGAGGTAGAGATTCTGTCTATCCTCAAAGAAAAAGTGTGCCCTTCAGAAGAGGTAGGAGTGGTTCTGTCCCGTGGACATGGCCTCACCTTTTGGTTATCAGTCTTGGGGCTATTCTGTGCTGTCAGACTCTCCCACTTGAAACAAAAGCCTCCATGTGCACTGACTCAACAAGCTCTTCTCCTTCACATTATCTGACCTCACAAGTATTGCCTGTGTTCCCTGATCTTTAACATTCTTTTTTTTTTTTTTTTTTTTTAAATTTGGCATCTCCAATCCCACCCGAATTTGGAATGCCCAATTTGGGAACTATGTACATAGCTTGCTCGTATGCGACCCCTTGCTGCCAACTCAGGATAGTGAAGACAGTTCACGGCTCTCCTCCGAAGCACGTGCCTGTCAGCCACTGATTCTTATACACTCGCTGGTTGAATCTTCGCAAGTTCAGAGTGAGGGCGGAGGATACCCGAACATGAACCAAGCCGGAGTCTTCCTGACGAGCGCCCGTCTGGCCAACGGGAGGCGCTGGAGCAACGAACAAAGCTGTTATCGAATACCCAAATCCCTTCCCAATTTGTAACCCTGTAGCGCGATAGCCAATTGTGCGCTACTCTGAAAAAGCTGCCGACCCCTGCCGGTGGGTACGCCGAGGCTCGAACCCGCGACGTGGTGATCACCTCTGCACTACAGCGCAGTGCCTTAACCATGTGAGCCACCCGGCAGCTCGATCTTTAACATTCTTATGCCACCTGGGGTTTTGGTGTTACGTGATCACTCAACTTTGTATGGGACACAAAAACAGAAAGCTCAAATCCTATGCTGATGTTACGATCTAACACAATAATACCTGGAATCCTACAAATAGGCAATGGTTGTCCCGGCAATGGCATGCATTTCCAGCATATCTCCAGCAGGACAACCTCAAACATGATCGTGATGTCATCACCTCCATCTGTATGAGAGACACAAAGCGAGCCTGACTGTATATACAGCCACATGAATACTAAATTCAGAAGCACTGGGACATTACACTGTTCGTCTTAGCATCATAATTTAGGGTATGGATTGGTGGATATCAGCAATGGAGAAATACCGCAGTCCACCTGGCTTGGACTCGCAGACCGGTGCCTCTCAGGAAAGAAAAGCATAAGGGCCAGGATCCGTTCACCAAGAAGACATATTAAAATGAGCTCATCGCCTCAAACTTTGCAGCCAAATCCGTGCACCGTGCAAGCTCATTTGAAATGAGAGCGGAAGAAAATGGGGATCATAAGTACCCCACTGAGGGTGACATACAAGTGGTGATAACCAAGTTGGTGAGTGTGTGTGCAACAAGATCCTCCACTAATCTTCTCCCCTAAACTTGATGCTGAAACTTTATGTTATTATTTGACTAAGAATCTGGGCAGCGTCATGATTGGTCTCAAAACTAATTTAGCTCATTTCATGTCACTGCCTAATGCAATGAAGTTGCTGGTATGTACTATCCGTAACTTTAGCCAGCTGGGACCTGGGAAGGTCTAGTCTGGTCCTGCCCACAATCGTTTGGGGAAAATTGTGCAGGTTGCCATTGAAATAAGGAAAATATACCACTGTACTACTCCACAGATGCATTTCCTGTAAGATGTGAGCTTGTTGAAGTTCTGAAGAACAGATGAATGGAGGATAGATGCAGTAAACCAGAAAGTGGCATGAAAATGGAATTCAGAATAATACAAACACATTGAAAGTATATTAGCTAAACCAAAAAAATATTAAAGCATCAGATAACATTCAGAACAATGCTAAATTCATAAAGATAATACATTTTAACATATTAAAATGAAGGGTTGATTTCCAGAAGTGCACAAGTCTGTTTTCGGATTTTTAGGGAAACAAGATTTTAAAGCAACACTAGGTAGTTTTTCAACCTTAAAATAATGTTTCAGAACTTAGTAAAGTGGTAGAAAAACGATTAATAGGACGAATGGTGCTGCCTCTGCAGCCTGAGGGGGTCACACCGGCAGCAACCGCACTGTGTAACTTCCTGGGGCGGGTAGGTTCCAACTGCTGTAAAGGTGTCTAGTGCGACCTGCTTTACGGCATAAGTCACATGTTTACTCGCTGGTGGTACTGTATTTAGCCAGCAGCTACCTGGATTTTTACTGAACCAACGCCATGGCCAAGCCAGCTAAGAAAGCCAAGAGGGTTTTGTCTGAGGAGGCAAAAACGAGAATGTGATAAAATACCAGCCTGGACACAGATAAATATTGGACCAGCTTTCACTCGGTGGTGCGAGCTGAAAGAGGAAAAGGGCTTGAAGACTGATGGTGACCTGGCCTTGCTGCTACTGGATTTGTGAGTCATATTACATACAGCGCCCTACTTAATTATTGGCACCCCTGGTTAAGATGTGTTAAAAGATGTGTGAATAAATTCTATTTTTATTGCAGAAGCATACTCTCACACTAAAAATTGTAAAAAAGAATGTGAAAAAATTGTTAGAAAAATGTAACCTTCAACTCAAGTGAATTTTAAGGGAAAAAAAAATTCCCTGACTGAGAAATAATTATTTTTCATAAAATCACCTGTTCCACAATTATTGGTACCCCTAACAATTCCTAGGAAATAAATGTAATTGAAGTATTTCTGTCATTTCTACAGTAGTTTACAAAGTTGATCAGAGTATCTAGGAACATTTAATTAGTCATTCATCACTTCCTGTTTCCCTGGGGTATGAATATGACGTCTACAAGATACCGTGGATCTGCGCCTAATAAAGGCAAAAAAATGATCCTCTAAACTTGGGTGTGTAAGTACAGATAGATAAATGAAAAAACCAGCAAAGGAAGTACTCACACACCAAACAGATGGGCAAAAACTGCCACAAAAACTACTTAATATGCTGAGATGTACCAAAAAACAGTTGAATGAGGCATGATGGATCACAAAAAAATAAAATAAAATAAATTTTTTTAAAAATGTGCGCAATGTGCTCAAAAGAAAAAACGAACGTTTCGGTCCATTAGACCATCATCAGTGCTGATGATGGTCTAATGGACCGAAACGTTTGTTTTTTCTTTTGAGCATATTGCGCACATTTTTTTTTTTTTTTGTGATCCATCATGCCTCATTCAACTGTTTTTTGGTACATCTCAGCATATTAAGTAGTTTTTGTGGCAGTTTTTGCCCATCTGTTTGGTGTGCGAGTACTTCCTTTGCTGGTATAAATATGACGTGACACTGAGGCTATTTCTCTTATCCACTCTTCAACATGGGAAAGACAAAGGAACACACCATTCAAGTAAGGCAGATGTGGGTCGACCTTCACAAGTCAGGCAATGGCTACAAGAAAATAGCCAGTTGCCTGCACCTGCCCATATCTACTGTCAGATGAATCATAAGGAAGTTTAAAACAACTGGAACAATGGTAAACAAGCCTAGATGAGGACGCAAGGCTATTTTGCCACCACGCACAGTGAGGAGAATAGTAAGAGAAATGAAAAGTCTCCAAAGCTCACTGTTAAAGAATTGCAACAAATGATAGCATCTTGGGGTCACAAAGTCTCCAAAACAACCATCAGGCACTGTCTACATGCCAACAAGCTGTTTGGGAGGCATGCATGGAAAAAACCTTTTCTCATTCACCATCATAAACACAAATGTCTGGAGTTTGCTAAGCGGTACTGGGACTTCAACTGGGACCGTGAGCTTTGGTCAGATGAGACCAAGATAGAGTATTTTGGCAACAAACACCCTAAGTGGGTCTGGCAGAACACAAAAGATGAGTATGCAGAAAAACACCTCATGCCCACTGTGAAGTATGGGGGAGGATCGGTGATGCTGTGGGCCTGCTTCTCTTCCAGAGGCCCTGGGAACCTTGTCAGGATACATGGCATCAGGAACGCTTTGAGATACTCCGACATTTGAAATCAAAATCTGGTGGCCTCGGCCCGAAAGCTGACGATGGGTCATTACTGGGTCTTTCAGCAAGATAATGACCATAAAAATGTGGCCTAATCTACACAGAAATGGTTCACCAGACACAGAATCAAGCTCCTCACATGGCCATCTCAGTCTCCAGACCTCAACCCCATTGAAAACCTGTGGAGTGAACTGAAGAGGAGAGTGCAGAGGAGAGGACCCAGGTCGCTGGATGATTTAGAGAGATTGTGCAAAGAGGAATGGTTGAAGATCCCTCTTTCTGTATTCTCCCATCTTGTGAAACATTATAGGAGTAGATTAGGTGCTGTTTTGTTGGCAAAAGGGGGTTGTACAAAGTATTAACATCAGGGGTGCTAATAATTGTGGCACACATGATTTGATGTAAAAGAATTATTTCTTAATGTGGAATTTTTTCCCCACTGAATAAATGCACTTGAATTAAAGGTTGGATTTTCCTCTTTTTTTATTGTGGTCCTATATTATTTAGAAAAAAAAACTGAATTTATTAGAAGCTAAAGAACACTTCTTAATCAGGGGTGCCAATAATTATTGAAGGCACTGTATATACAAATTTATTATCCTATGGCGTTTTACTTTGAGTTGATTTGTTATGTGGTGTTCATTAGGGCACCATTTGTCCACAGTTTATAACCGTAATACAGTCAGGAGATAATGTAATGCTGTCCGTTTCAATAGCTTGCACATTTTCAGTCACGTTAGTGACTGTAAACGCTGAAACGTTGTACATCATTTGTTGTGGCTGGATGGAAAGAAATAAGTAGCCTCGATAGCTGCCAAAATAATGAAAGTTTTGAACGATGGCTACAACGTTATGTGCCATGTCTGTTTTGTACTGTATTTCATATCGGTATTTACCCTGATCCACAACGAATGCTCAAGCACGTCTGTTTCATGTCTGTTTATCCCCAGATCAATAAACTAATACAACAGCGTGTATACTTCATGTCAGTTTCGCCATTTCCCCGGAACAATCAATAAATATGATAATAATAATAACATTAACAATCAAATTGATCATATTTGAATTACTAAAATAATGCCCCGGCACATCTACTTCACATTTGAACGATTGTTATAGAAATTGTGGCTATACGAGTATATGAATTTTTTTTAATTCCATTATACACATCACATCCTTTGCAAATGAAAGCACTGAAGGTGGTGATGCCTCGGTGCTTACAGCAGTGACAAGTATGTCCCGAAATCAGGTACGCTAATTTGGTTGAAACTCAGCGAATCTAATAAGCGAATTTAAACTTTGTACTCAAACGAACACCAATAACTACAATTAATTTAAGGTAGCTAAATGAACGAGAAATAACATCTGGTTATGCTAGATCGTTACGAACTGCTCACGTCATCTACTTTAACTTCAATACGAATTTAGCAGGTTGTTATCTGCCGATCAACATAAACTAAAGCTAGGTAACAGAAAATGATGCACACAACTAAAATTCATTAGGGGTCAGCTAATGCGACAAATTTCCTTAAAATGCAGTCATTTGAGAAAACTTACCTGCAAGCGTGTTCCAATGAAAATGAATGGAGGTCAGTGCTAGAACTATACATTGTTTGAAACAATTGCTTTCTCCATGACACGCATTACTTCCACATTCCTCGATTCCTATTGGAGTCTATGGAAGTGTCAAATAGTGCTATAAGTCGAAAAACAAAGCTCTATCTCAAAAAACTGGCAAATTTAAATCCAAGATAGCATGGCATTTAACCCATAGAGCCATATTCTACGACTTGATTTTGACCAGTGTAGCGGCTATTCCAGTAGCAGACAGAATGACAGACACACAAATGAACTATCTTATGCCCCGCTTGCGCGCATGCGCACCGAGGCATAACAATGTTCAACCCCGCAAACTGCTTGGAAAACGCAAAATACTACCATTCTTCGTGTCTGTTATGACCTCTGCCCTAGTATTAGTTTTGCCTGGGCCATAATTGAATGTTTCCACTTCCGGGGGCGGGGCCGTGCTTTTATAAGGTCGCTGCTTGCACTCCTGAGTGAGACTAGTTCTTTGACCTTTTGCAACTATCTTGTTGCCTTCTGTGTTGGACCAGTCTGTTTCTGCTTCTAAAATGGTGATACTGGCATTTACATGTTTGTAAAAGGAAGGCTAAATGCTGACTGAATTCAGACCGCTCACTTTCATGCTACTTGTTCAGTTGCGGGTATATGGGATTTATGACTTCATCTCACAACCTCAGTTCTAAGAGTCACAGTAAGCAGGCTATCGTCCAACATCCACATGGCCGAGTGAATGAGGGAGTGAGTGAGGGAGGGGATGAGAGAGTGAGTGTGAGGGAGTGAGTGTGCGTGTGTTTGTGTGCGTGAGTGAGCAAGCAGGTGAATGATGAAAGTAACACCATTGGTCAGCCGGGTAAATGTACTTTCCATATTGGCCGTTGCTCATTGGCCGCAATTCTACACATAGACCATAAACGGTCCAGCCATGTGCTCGGTTTTGACCTAGTCTAATTAATTTAAAAATGCACTGAGGGCTCTTCTTGTTAGCAGCTGTTTTCACACAATGAACGCAGAGGACAATAACAATTGGCAATAACAAGCGGTGAGTTTGCCAGAATATCGATCAATTTGATGAGGTTTTAAAATTTTCACTTTATATGCTTTTGTAAATGGGACTTACGTGTAGCTGCATTCTCACCAGATATTGAAGTTTGATGTTAACTAAGTGAGAGAAATAGATATTAGCCTGATGTTTGATGCATACACAGAGCTTTGTATGTTTTGGGTACTGATGCTAAAAATAACCCAAAAAAGCACATTAGGGACAAAAGCAAATGAGTAATTCCTTTCGAGTAGCTGAGTTTTGCGACATCATTTTACTAAAATAGTACTTAGATTATTAGTTATCTTGATTTTTCCTGTTCATAACTGCTCTTGATTAAAATATACTCAACTCGTTTAATTAATTAAAACCAGGGAGGTGTGCCTCAGTCATACAGACAAATGATGACAGGATTCATCTGCTCAGGTACTCTCTACAGACCACAGGCGGAGTTTGGCAGCCATATTTAGGGGGTCATTGGGGGGTGGGTCCTGAGCACTCTCTTCTCCCTTAAAGCAGGGGATTTGAGATACTTTTGTATTTTTTGTATTAATTGATGGAAAACTATGCATTTCTGCATTATTTAGACCAGTGCCATTAAGTTGCTTTACTTATTTTACAAAAAAAAACTTCAATTAATAGCCTGAGTTTACATTTACTCCAATGACTGAGCTTAACCGCCTATTTTGGGGGCAGGTGTCTATCAGGGACAGGTCTTTAATTCCTTTTGTTTAAATTGTTTCATGGCACAGATGTGAAATACCACAAAATTTTTCATTAAAACCAGCAGGACCACTACTTGAAAAACAGGGCTGCTGAATTCTCTCAGTGGTAAAAGACCAAACTAATGGTTGAATGAGTTTCATCTTTATAGGGGGATGAATGTGTCCCAGTCTTTCACAATCTTGAAAATCTTCCAAAAATGTGGAAAATTAGTCAAAGAAATAACTAATGTCTCTTTCAGGTGACATCTTGACAAAGATTTTGAGATTTTCAAAATGATATTCATGTTTTTTCTTGGCATTTTGATTAGCCCTTTATTTAAACAAGTCACGCAATGGCACAATTTTTCTTAGGGTATAGGCTAACAATTTACATTCAGACGGTTAGATTAAATGTTGACTAATGAACTATTTTGTGAAAAAGAAAGTTGGCAGGAATAACGAAACTGCATTTGTTTTCGGGAATAACTTTAGCCACAGTAAAAACCAGGGCGCATTGTTAAAATTTCGAACAGCACTTCATACAACAAGGAGAAATATTAGGAAACCTATGGGTTCCCAAACTAACCACTTTAGAGAACTATTTGGTGGTATTACTAATTATTGAGGTCAAAAATGCAATAAGTGATAATCAAAATTAGAATGAATATAATATCAATGTTGCATGCAGCTTGTTCCTTGCTTTAGCTGCGAAGAATATGAAATTCAAAGTTCATTGCCTGTAATCTGTCACCGGCAAGTCTTCAAATTGGCGTCAATATCAGGGGGCAGACATTTATTGTGATTAAAAGTTGTCTTAAAGGAGCAGAGCATCAGTCTCACAGATGAACCTGCTCAACATGTTGCAGTTTTCATCCTTCCACGTCTTGACTCCAGTCCCAGTAACTGCACAGTCTGCATCCCTTATCGTCCATAGATCATAAGACCATTGATCCGGCTCTCCGTTCTTCCAGAATCTGTAACAGATGCAGAGACAATGAATGAGACACAGATGCTCTACTTCTCTACATACAGAGATGTAGTGACTCCCTCAAACTCTCTGTTTATCGTTGTCTGTGAAACTGCACTTGTAAGGATACTCCCTCTGCTGCATTCTTTCACCTAGTTAAGGTGGAGGTGATTGCAGAGTATATCACCCCATTGCCTCTGCATTTTGTTTTACTCTTGTTATGTTTGGCACTGCTCCCAGTAATGTCTGCTCTGTTTTAATTATTTATCAAAACATTTTTCTTTTTACCAGCCTGGTAATTGAGTTTTTATCTTTAGGCTAACGGTCCTAGCTTATGCAAAACAGTAATCCGGCAGGTAGCTAAAAACCACGACAGCACTGTATGACACTGCAGACCTTTTTTAGACCCCCATATCCCCTGAAGAGGTTAGCTTTATTTTTACTTTACTTTACTAATTGAAACATATTAAAATGATGATGCTAAGAGGGAAGGTGATATGTCCCAGTACTTTTGTATTTGTGCGAGTTTGTGTTTCTCCTACAGATAGAGGTGATTTCACGGTCATATTTGAAAAGTTTCATTGCAAAATGAGACACATCCATTTTTGCTGTTTTGAGAAAAGGCCTTTCTTCCAGACAAAACATTTTCAGGAAAACCTGTTATTTGTTTTTTTGTTTAATTTCTCAGTCTTGCGCTTGACTTACCAAACATATTTAACCAGAAAATGTAAATCTAGCATCACTTTTATTTGGTACTGGTAATGCATTAAAATAGTTTAAATTTTTTTATGTGAGATATATATCCATGGATATGTCTCGTTTTGCCAAAAAAGTGAATTGGATATGTCTTACTTTGCAAAAAAAAAACAAAACAAAATGTTCATTTCGGCATGGTGCAATAAGGGGTTAAATCGCCTTTTGACCCAAACTGGATACTTGGACATGTACAGCTATCCCATGGCTATGTTTGTAATATCACTTCAAGAAAATTTTGAATTTGGATTGGCGCATGTCTCGTTTTGCGATAAAACTAATTTGAGGATGCCTAGACGGAGATATGCTGGAAATGTGTATCATCCCTTATTACTATTACTGTGGCACAGTGGCTAGCACTGCTCACAGCAAGAAGGTTGTGGGTTCGAATCCGGCCTGGGGCCTTTCTGTGTGGAGTTTGCATGTTCTCCCCATGTTCATGTGGGTTTTCTCCGGGTACTCCGGTTTCCCCCACCCACAAAAACATGCCTCATAGGAACATTCCACCCAGTACCCCTGACCAAGGAACTGGCTTTAGAACTGGAGTTGGTCCCCGGGTGCTGCTCTGTGGCTGCCCACTGCTCCTAACTATAGGATGGGTCAAATGCAGAGGAAAAATTACCCCACGGGGTTCAATAAAGTATATCTTATCTTATCTTATCTTATCTTAGTCTGCCGAGTGCCACTGTTTTTTCTTTTTTTTAAATCATTCCATGAAATACCGAGAGTGAATGCCCGCGTTTCATTGGACTACGGACCAGTTCAAGCTTTTGATATTATGAAACACATCTGGTAACTCCACGGAAAGCAAGTTTTCTATTCCTGATTTGCATACAGGAAGTGAACTATGGCCCACTTAGTACACGCTCTATTTTGATGGGAAAAGTTCATTTTTGAGCATGCTACACACTCCAAATATTTTCAATTATTAGTTTATTAGGTTCAGCAAGACCTTCTGCATATTTTGATACCAAATGCAAACCCAGAAACCCACAACAAAAAAGTTATAGATGATTTACTCAAGGATTTGTCAATTTTATCACAAAATTTCATAGAAATCTTATTTTTCTTTTGCTTATTTCAGTAGGTTCCTATTCTTGCCCACCTAAATTTTTTTGTAGAAAGTTGCGCTATGTAGTTGTATAAATCCCGTAAAATTTATTTGAACTTTCGAGACCGGTAACATCGATCCAGAGATCGATATATCAAAGGAACTCTCATTTGTAAGAATCAACAATTTGTTTTGAATAGGATAAGATTTTCAACCTTTACCCAAAATAGTTGATATGTACTCAAAATCATAAACAATAACTAAAAAAGAATGGTATTATGGCTTCAAAATGGTATTATTTCATTCTGGATCATTCTGGATCATGTCAACTAGCAAGCTGTAATGGAGTCCTTACGTCTAATATTGTGTGTCTATCCTGGATAAAGACAAGAAAAATATTATCTATATCAATTTACAGCTTCAATTCTTGCATTCAGTGAGTTCCAGTGAGTCTTGTTTAGGTTTTAGAGAACTTCTGTAGGATGACGAGGCATCGATTTCTTGTGCCTCTTAATTTGATTTGATCAGTCTGGAAAGGGTTGCAAAGCCATTTCTAAGGCTTTGGGACTCTGGCGAATCACACTAAGAGCCATTACCCATAAATGGAGAAAACTTGGAACAGTGGTGAATCTTCCCAGGAGTGGCTGGCCTCTCAAAATTACTCAAAGAGCACATCGACGACTCATCCAGGAGGTTGCAAAAGAACCCAGAACAACATCTCAAGAAGTGCGGGTCTCACTTGCCTCAGTTAAAGTCAGTGTTCATGATTCAACAATAAGAAGAGATAGGGCAAAAATGGCGTCCATGGGAGAGTTCCAAGGCCAAAAGCACTGCTGATCAAAAAGAACACAAAGGCTCGTCTCACATTTGCCAAAAAACATGTTGATGATCCCCAAGACTTTTGGGAAAATATTCTGTGGACTGAGGAGACAAAAGTTGAACTTTCTGGAAGGTGTGCATCCCATTTCATCAGGCGTAAAACTAACATAGCATTTCATAAAAAGAACATCATACCAAAAGTCAAACATGGTGAAGGTGGTAGTGTGATGGATTGGGGCTGCTTTCCTACTTCAAGACCTGGATGATTTGTTATAATTGATAGAACTATGAATTCTCCTCTCAACCGGAAAATTCTGAAGGAGAATATCCAACCATCAGTTTGTGAACTCAAGCTCAAGCGCACTTGCGTTATGCAGCAGGTCACTGATCCGAAACACACCAGTAAGTCCACCCCTGAACGGCTTAATAAAAACAAAATGAAGATTTTGGAGAGGCCTAGTCAAAGTCTGGACCAAAATCTGCTGGAGATGCTGTGGCATGACCTTAAACAGGCCATTCATGCTCGAAAACCCTCCAATGTGGTTGAATTAAAACAATTCTGCAAAGATGAGTGGGTTTAAATTCTTCTATGGCAATGTGAAAGACTCATTGCCAGTTATCAGAAATGTTTGATTGCAGTAACCCGTAGTTAGGATGCAGGGGGCAATTACTATTTCACATTGGGCCAGGTTGGTTAGGATAGCTTTTTTCCCTTAATAAATAAAATCATCATTTAAAAACTGCATTTTGTATTTACTCGGGTTGTCTTTGTCTAATATTAAAATTTGTTTGATGATCTGAAACATTTAAGTGTGACAAATATGCAAAAAAAAAAAAGAAATCAGGAAGGGGGCAAATACTTTTTCACGGCACTGTATATTTCTCTGATCAGATGGCTAAAAGCTTTCCTTTTAGCTTGTGTTGAAGGGAAACACAGACGGAGAAAAGTCAACAAAAATTGGGTCAACAAAGTTGGGCCAGCCGCTGTCAAAAAGAGTTCTGCATATTCTAGTGTGATCATTCAGGACAAAGTCCTTCTGATTTGTAGCCCAAATTCACGCCTGTTGTTGTCTCTTACCACAGGGAATATGAAAAACCCTATGCCCCATCTTTATGGTACCGGTTTGTGCTCCTCACCTTGCAGCAAGTAGCCACTATATTTCCTTCTGCCTCACATCAGCTCCACTATGTATGCGAACTTCCGGCCTTAGAGCTAACTCATCTCCTGTCATCCCCCTAGAGTCGAGGCAAAAATAAATCACTTTCCCGGCATTTAATTTTTTTTGCTGTTTCTAGTCTCTGGAAATGTTCACAGTAACTCAGGGCCAGAGCCTTTCTCCAATAATATCTCTCAACCACTTTCAACTGTGTGGCTGCATCTGAATAGTTAAAAAAGTACGTCCCATCCACTGTTTCCTAACCACTTTTCTTCAACCTTTGTGGAAGACGTCATCGGGTAAAGGAAAGGAACAAAAAGGAGCTCCTAATGCCTTAGGAAGACAATCGCGCTAATTAGAGAATCTGAATGCACTTGCACTAGGCAACGTGAACACGAGTCCCCTACCCATCATATACATTTCTTTAAAGCGATTGGCCAGATGAATGGTCGCTGCTTTAAATATTGCTGCTTCACAGAATTGTGGGATAGGGTTATCTTCTTTCTTTTTGAAAAGGATGGTTCTGTGTACCTCATGCTAAAGGTAAATTAGGAAGCACTGAGACATCATTCCTTCACATCGAAAGAATTCAAATACACTTATCATGGCTGCCACTTAATTATTTATGGATCAGTTTTTCGGAGTTAGGAATACTCCCTGGCATTGCCCCGTCCCCAGAACCATATTGTAAGGGGGGCATGTGATGATCACCGGGGGGCAGTGTTGATTTTCCCACAGACCTGCGCATAAAAACATGCATACATACTTAACTGTACTTAATCTATATGGTCAATTCAGTGGCGTGTGGTGACTTTCACAACTGGGCAAGCAGTGCTGAGGATGCCCCCCTCCCAGACATGAAAGTTTGCGGCGGTGCCGGAGGTCTGAAGAATTTCCTTATATCCATTGCCTACACATCTCCTAACGCTCCGAGATGGCAGTGTGAACGTACACTACCGGTTGGCGTGTCACTGGCGGCAGCACGTACGCATCACATGACACAAGCCGAGATTTATCTGCCGTAATGAATTAAATTATTTTGAAATATACAGACTTTTTTGTATTTTAAATCGCAGTGGATATTTTGCCGTGAACCAGTTTTACATTTCTACGGCTATTTGGCCGTGACTTCTGGTACACATGAGCAGTTGTACTTTTTTTGGACTTTCTCATAGAAATCAATGGATAATAGTGAACAGTTATAACTTCGCCATTTAGTCAGCCAGCTTGCATTTATATATACTGAGTATAAATGAAAACGCACCACTCACAAAATCTGGAATAGCTCCACGGATTGATATGTGAAGTATATACGTATGATGCATTTGATATAATGAATGATTTAAGAAGACATGAAAACATCATTCAATTTCATTCACGATTATGTTAATGCGCGAAAGAGGTTTAACTGGTGTAGGGGTCAAACAGGAAAGTCAATAACGGGTGTGACCGCCATTTGCATTGACCCATGCGGTGCATCGTCGTCGCATGGAGTTGATCAGTCTCTGGATAGTGTTCTGAGGGATAGCATTCCACTCCTGAACAAGGGCAACCTCAAGTTCTCGGATGTTGTCCATCTGGCGTCGACGTGAAAGACGTCGTCCAATTTCATCCCATAAGTGCTCGATAGGGGAGAGGTCGGGTGACAGAGCTGGCCACTGAAGCACAGGGATGTTCTGCTGTGCAAGGTACTGCATGGACACCCTTGCAGCGAGTGCTCTAGCGTTGTCCTGTTGGAACGTGTGTACATCGTGGTGTTGGTTGAAGAACGGCACAACATGGTTCTGCAGCACCTGGTACCGGTAGTAGACACCGTTCACCCTTCCTCTGCAGATATGGAGAGGGGTTCTGTGACGGTAGCTTTTTCTATCCCACACCATAACGCTGCCACCACCCCAACGGTCCGTTTGAACGACACAATCGGCGTTATAACGTTCACCACGTCTCCGCCAAACACGTATACGGCCATCTGCGTTCCTTAAGAGGAATCGTGACTCGTCAGAAAAGATGACATCGTGCCATTGTCGTAGTCGCCAATTCTGGTGCCTGTTTGCTCACTGTAGACGCTGGTTTCGGTGACGATCCGTCAATATGGGGCCGAAATAAGGACGTCGTGCACGCAGGCCTGCAGCTCGCAGACGGTTCCGTACGGTGTTGGGGTGAATGAATCCATGTCGTCCTTGGACTTGAGCAGCCGCTCTTGTCGCTGGTAGTGTTCGGTCTCGAACATGATCCCATACGATCTGACGGTCCTGACATGCCGTTGTCACACGCTGTTGACCCGGTCGAGGACGGTCCCGAGTGCTCCTCGTTTGCAGAAACCTTTGATGGAGTCTTACGATCGTTGTGTGTGCGCAGTGTAGTCGTCTGGCAATTTCCCTGGTGCTGGCGCCAATTTGAAGCATGCCTATGGCACGTTCCCGTTCAGGGGCTGTAAGTCGCGGCATAGTGTCGACATTTCACAAGTGTCAGTGAAGAAGTGAAATTTTATTCGGATTCACATGCTTTTAAAGTGCCAGTAAATACCCTGCATGTGTTTTTTTTTTTTTAAATTCCAAAAGTCAAGCCATCTGTAATATGGCCCAAAAAAAATTATAAAAAATATTTGACCAAAAATAACCTTAGGAAATGCAATTTTTCAAAAAAGGGTTTCCCGGTCTAAAAATAGATTGGCTAGATTATTTACCGCGCAAAGCATTGTGGGTCGAAATTGCGCACTGTAAACAAAGATGGTGTCGCGCGGACGAAAAAGAAGACAGACAGGAACGTTTTTGGAGAATGTGGAGGCAAACACGATAAGCAAAACATAATTCCCCCATTCGAGGCACACTACCATTTACGTTGTATACTTTTATGAACTCGCGTAGCACGAGAAATGTTGCTAAGAAAAACCAACACGGTATTTCAACTTACTAATCCATCAAAGTTAGGGCCAACTCATCATTGTCAATGCCCAGTCGCTCTCTCAGACTCTTCCACCGATCAATAGCACTCCCAATATATACTAGGGATCGTCTTCTTTTGGCATCAAGGGCAATTTTCTGGCGTTTTCTCTCCGAGGCTGTCAACTTGATTCTTTCCGCCATTGCTGTTGTGTGTGCTACGTCACACGTCACGTGGTTCACAAGAAAGGGAACTTACTCTAATGACATCACATTTTCGTTCGCGCAACAGTTTGAGGGTTGAGTGAGTTTTCAACATCAAAATCCATATTTTTTGATGTCGTAAAAATTTGTATAACATATCGATGTGAAGATGAATGATTTCCCTACCTACTGATGCCATTTTTATATGTTGTCACAATTGAGATATCATTGAAGACATGCAAGGTATTTACTGGCACTTTAAAGGCAATGTGTGCACAAATTCGGAGTGAAATTCATTTTTCCCGTGGTGTGCGTGCAAGATGTTGCGTTTTTGCAAAAAATTGCCTAGCGTTACAGTTAACTTGAAATTCTCGCATTTCTTGCACCTGGCATGTCGGGTGACGTCACTGTTGTGTTGTTGTTGTATAAAAATTATATTGAAGTTCATTTGAACTTAAATATTGACTTTTTTCAAGTGGTGCATTTTCATTTGTACTATACATTAAATATTGCTAGCTAAGTCGGCATAAAGGCTCTCTTGCCAGCTAGCTAACGTTATATTTCATGCAATTTAAAATGTGTATAGCCATTATTATGCAAACTAACTTAGCTGGAGTTGTACCGCGAGCATTTCACCAGCTAGCTGGTATTAATATGCACCGAATATAAAGGTTGCCAGCTAACATTGCCTGAGAAACCTACAAACTAGCTTGCATGCTAGGCTAGCAAGCTAGGTCACTTGCTCAACTACCCATTTGCGGTGCATATAAATCAATAAAAAATAGCGCTTTGCAATTATTTCGCATTAGCTGTGTAGCTAGATCAGTTCTGCATTGACGAGGCTGAGATGCGTTTCCCAAATCACTGATGCTAACTTACATGGTTGGGCTCATTGACTGTGAATGGATGAACTATATAAGTAAGTTGCTAACATAATTAGCAACTACACTTTTGGGAAACGCCCTGACTAGTTGTTCGCTAGCTACTTAGTTCTTAAACTAATGCTGCCCAGACAAACTCCATTGATTTCTCTTTTAGTCCATTAATAATACAAGTGTGCATGTGTACCGGAGGTCACGGCTGAATGGCCGATGTAAAACCGGTTCACGGCAAAATATCCACTGCCATTTAAAATTATACTGATTAAGTTAACTGAATATGAATTAATACAACTTGATACACAAAACAAATTATGTCTCGTCCCAACATTTTTTTTCAGCAGGAAAAAAATCTTCTGACAGCCAATGGGGGGGCAAGGAAGCAGGGGCGGGGGAGGCGTTTCCCCCCCTACTTGACCCCCTGACGCCGGGGCTGCCTGGCAAAAAAGACTATTCGGACGCAACCCTTGTGAATTCAGAAATAGACCTCCGGGGTCATCCAGGCACTTTGCTTTCTGTACGTCACCAACTGCAAAGCAACCCATAGCAACCAATTAGCTCGGTGAAAATAACTAGGTCTTGTCCATTAGAAGAAGGTTATGGCGCAATAAATAATGCCAGAAAAAAACATGCCTAAAAGTTTTGAAGCAGTGTTTTGCACCTCTCACAATTTAGAGGAAGGGGAGATTGTCTCTTTTACACATTCCTGTCACTTAAACGATCTCCTGAGGGCCGTAATGCATGGTTACCTGCTGTCAATGAACATAGGCAGGATGGTGGCCACTCGAGTACTGTAAAACGTCTTGTGTGAGACACACACAGGCGAAGATATCGTTTCTTTGCATGAAATATACTATGAGTCGCAATGTATGACAACTTGTTTCATTCACCCGAATAACTGTGACAAATATCTGAGAGGGGATTACATTGCCTATACTTCAAGTAATTGAGACGCCATAGCACTGCATGATCTGTCACAATAAGCGCATGAACAAGAAGCAGAAAAATGCACACACATCCAGACCAGAAGTTCACAGGGGCTCGACCCAAAGGGACAATGTAGAAAAAAGAACAAAAGTCCGCACACTGTTTAAATTGCTCCCCAAGTGAGTTTATTATCCACAACGTTTCGGCCAATTTGGCCTTCGTCAGGTGCACTTCCAAACATCATGTTTTGGAAGTGCACCTGACAAAGGCCACGTCGGCAGTTTGCCAAACTGGGTAACATTATTTCTGATTCTGTTGTTATGGATCGAGGAGTCCCCCAAGAATGCATTCTGGCACCTCTTCTCTTTTTATTCGCTTACCGGCGCTATTGTCGTGGTGTGGCATCCTCCGTCAATCGTCCGGAACATTTTTACCAGGGGTGATGTTTTCGCCCCTGTTTGTTTGTTTGTCTGTCTGTTTGTGAACAACATAACTCAAAAAGTATTTTGGATTTCTCTAAAATTTTGTGGGTGGATTGCTATTATATCAGGGATGGACCCTAGTCATTTTCACCGCAATCAGGGAAGCAATATGGCTGCCATGGCCGTCATCTTGAACTCGTATGAGACGCAGTAACTCAACTTTGGTCCCATTCATGAAGATTTGGATTGTGCTGCCTTGGCGGAGGTTCGCACTCTACGAGTGCCTCTAGTTTACATTTCTTTTGGCCTGATGAATTTTCGTGTAAATTTGCCGTGACATACTACTAGACCATTTCTCTGGTCTTTTTTCAGATTATTGATTGAATCATTTTTGTCCGTTTTTTGGGTCCTTGAAATTTTTGCCCCAATAGGACTGAAAAATTTTTTTAATTATTCCTCCAAAACCATGTGATAACATTTATTTCTAAATCAGGCAATCAACTTACCTTCGTACTGTCAATGTATAGTGCGAGCGCCATTTTGATTGAATCAACAGAAGTGGGTCTAGTGGAGGTGCTGTACTTTAACATTGGATCTTATGGAGAATATGCAAGATGGCCTGTGGAGGCTAAATGGTTGCAGAAAGAGATTAAGTTTGTATTATCAACATATAGGAAGTCATATGAAATATATTTTGGCAATAATAAATTTGACCAAAGATGACTTTGAAAGGTCAAACTTGAGGTTAGGAAAGTATTAACAATGTCAAAAGATAAGTTTTTGAAAAGTCAAGTCCTATTACTCAAAACTGGCTGATAACATATCTTGATACACTTTATGTCAGAGCGAGTGTCATTTTGATTGAACTGACAGAAGTGGGTCTAGTGGGAGCGCTGTACTTTAACATTGGGTCTAATGGAAAATGGGCTAAATCACCTGTGGAAGCTAAATGGTTGGCGATGGAGATTAAGTTTGTATTACCGACCTGTAGGAAGTGATATATGACCTATATTCTGGCTGTGTTAAAGTAGACCTCAGATGACCATGAAAGGTCAAACTTCAGGTCAAGCAAAATGTCACAATTTTCCGACTTCCAGGCTTGAAAATATTAAAGATCGGGAACATATGTGTATTAAATACTTATAGGAGGTCATATATGAACTTTCATTTGGTGGCCTTGAAGTTGACCTTCGGTGACCTTCGAAGGTCAAACTTCAAATAGTGAAATTTCAATGACTTCTATCACGAAAAACTATTACAGATAGAGCTTAGTATTGTGGGCATATAGGAAGTCACATATGAAGTTTCATTTGGTGACATTGAACTTGAACTTCAGTGACCTTCAAGGGCTAAACTTTACAGTGAAATTTCAATGACTTACGGTGCTGTGAAAAAGTATTTGCCCCCCTCCTGATTTCTTTTTTTTTTTTCTTATTTGTCAGACTTTACTGTTTCAGATCATGAAACAAATTATAATGTTTGACAAAGATAACCAAAGTAAATACAAAATGCAGTTTTTAAATGATGATTTCATTTATTAAGGGTAAAAAGCTATCCAAACCTACCAGGCCTTTGTGAAAAAGAACACGAATTAACTGTGATTAACCACAAAAAAAAAAAAAAAATGCATGAAAGAATTCCATTTTCAACATCCACCAATATGCAATGTCAACAGTACTTTTTTGGCTTACCTTGATGTTTTTCGTAGCTACTCAGCGAAAGATTCGGGTGAGTAAAAACATCAAGCATCCAGTCAAGAAAAAAAGTTTGCTTGATGTTTATGCCCTTCCATTTTTAGCCAATTTTGCTGTACACTGCCTCTTACCACGAGAATTTATCTTTCTCATAACTTGAGCCACCAGACTTTTGCATCGCATCTTGCACTTTAAAATTTCGCAGCCGCGTCTTTAGTTTTTCATGGTACTGTTCTGTTGTTCTGTGATAACCATGCGAATGTAACTACTGACAAATTATTCCATAAATCTCTGAGTATCACACACATATCAGGTATCAGACAGCGCAGGTGGGGATTAATCAGTGGATAGCAAGGCTGGGCGATTAGAAGCTGACAGGTTTAATAACAGGATGTGAAATTGTTGGATATTTTCTTTTAATGATGATATCCAATTACAAATTGCAAATTACAAAAGGGCATCTGGCTCCAAATGATCACATCCAGTTAATCAAAAAACAAGTTTTGATCTGCAAGCCTGTTAGCCATAATGTTTGCTTTTTAGGTCATCAAAATAGGGCCCAAGGAGTAATTAGGCCAAAATAAAAGATTTAGATGAAAGCTTAGTTTGTGTATGTATGCCCAGTGCTGTGTGTGCTAGGGCTCTTACCCTGTGCGTAGAGGAGTTTCATCCACCCAGATCCACCTTTTTTCAGTTTTTGCGTCACTCAATCCAATCCAGCTGTCCCCCTGTATGCGTTTGCTGATAAATTCCTGAACACAGGCACACAATCGCTCTAATTCTCACTCTGTGGACAAAGTCTTTGAGAGACTTACACTATGCACTGACACATTCTGGATCTGTCAGATACTGAGCAACAGTAAGAGCCAGACCACACTGATAAATGAGATTCACCCAAAGTAATAATATTAAACATGAATCAGATTGTAAAAGGGAACTTTCTTTGAAGGACATAATCAATTTTACACAGGCTACCTATGACTGGCAATTTTCTCTCCACTCACATACTCACTAACTCATCCACACATTTATTACCTAATTGTGACCCCGCCTGTGAAAACCCGGCTAAAGTCGCCCAATCTAATTTTGAGATAAAGGCTGTCAAGTTGCCCCTATGATAAAAAATGTCAAAAATATGAGATGTGAGTTTATTGGTGTAAATGATGGGTTACATATTGGGGTTTAAAATATAGTGTTCAAAAATTCATTTCTAACACCATACATATTAAAATTAATGAATTCATTGACACTACGTTTACATTTTTTAACGGAGAAATACCCAAAGTTGGTTTCCTCTTGGCTCGCTTCAATCGGCTTTAGTTAACACCCGATAGTTTGGGTGTCATTCGGTTTAAGAAGTTCTTTTCAACCGTTGAAAATGAATGTAGACCATAATATCAATGCGCACCATAGTAAAGAAGGTTGTTTCGTGGTATGGCAGAAGAGTTGCGACTTAAGCCGGGTGCGGGTTTCCCCTTGAATTATGTCGCATCACCTTGAAAATGTCAGAAATTAGGTGTTTGCATTTATAGATTAATGTCTTTTACCAGCCTAGTTTGAAGACACGTCATGCCAGCTACTTCGCAAAACAATTTGGTGTTTGGACATTGACGACTTACAGAACCATCATTCTGGGGTGCGTTTCCCAAGCGTAGTTGCTAACTAAGTTAGCAAAGTTACAACGTTCATCTAGACACAGTCAATGGGTCCAACTATGTAAGTTATGCATTTCAATGGAATTTATGCTTTTTGGTCGTGCGTATCCTTATAAAAGACAGATTTTTGTCAAACTACTAAAATTTTTCCATATATATATCATACGTAGATGAAAATATGAGAATGTAAGCTTTAATTTGGTATATGACACACAGTCAGGAAAATTATGGTTCAAAAGACTGGCTGTTTTAAAAATGTACTAATTTTCAAATCGTAATTTCTTGAAAAACAGATTTTCTGTGCCTGAAATTTGCCAAAACTTTAAAATGACCTTTCTCAATCAATATTAGAGATATCAGTTAGATTTTTTCATAGAATATTTGTTGTGATTCCATTTCTGCCATGTCCATGTTTAAGTTCTGTGCCTGGCTTTGCCATGTTTATGGATTTCTGTGTTTAGTGACCATTGCTCTGACTGACCATTCTTAGGATTATGTATTGTATTTTTGTAGTTTGGATTTCCTTGTTTTATTATTTTTCATGTTTAGATTATTAGTTATCTTGCCATGTTTTCCTTTCCATGCATTGCACTTCGTCTACCCTGTCTTGTCTTATGTAGGTCTTTGCCCACGGTCCCTAGTCTTGCGTGCCACTCATTCGGGTGATTTATTGGTTTCTGGGTTTTCAATCTTCCTTCATTATCTCGTGTGCTTCCTTCCTCTCTTTTTTACTATCTACTAACCGCACTAACAGTTTATTGTTTTCGATAATTACTAACCCTTATTAACATTTTATATTTTTACTAACTTACTAACATGCACTCTGGATTGTATAGCTGCACATACTAATTGACTAACGATCTCTCAGCAGTCGCCCAAATCTAATCTCCGCCTTCCTTGCCTATCCCTAATTATCTCTGCTGCAGTTTTCCACTTATATCTCTTGCTCTCCTTTTCTTTAGACTATACACTTTAGTACTCCTTAATCGGAGCTATTGTTTGTTCATAGGATTGTCTTGTGATCCCTGTCTGCGTCTTGGCATTTGCCAAATTCATGTAATTAGATTATTCCTCATGTGTCAGTCCTGATTATTGTTTCATTGATCACACCTGTTCTCCCTTGTCATGTGCTCACCCCGGATGTGTATTTAAGATGTCTGTTCAAGCACTTCCAGTGTCAGATCGTTCTTCCTTGTCTCCTGTGCTACGTTTTTTTGCCTTGATTCATTGTGATTTATCTTTCTGACTGGACCGTCCTTGATATCGAGCTTTGCCTATTCCCTGTACTTTTGCCGCATTCTTGTTTTTTGACCTCTTTTGTCTGACTACGATTTTTGTGATTGGTGCCCTGTGTATGACTCTGGATTTCGCCCTTTGTATTCTGATTTTGGATTGCGGACTTTGTACTGTTGCCAGCTCTGTTGGGGGGTTTCCCCCTTCAGAAATAAAACCTCCTTTTGCATTTTACTGGAGTTTGCTCTTGGTTCATTTCGTAAAAACCTCACAATATTCCTTTCTTGATGTAGAATGACTTAGTCTAAAAACCTGTAAATCACCAAAAAATGACTTTAGCTGGGTTATCACAGGCAGGGTCACAATTGCTTGTACAATAAGTATCAACTATGGTTTAATTAACTTTGGGTACTACCAGTTATTAACAATGGTAATTGAAGCACCTATTACTAAAACCCCATAAGTCACACTTGACTTGACTTGACTTGTAGGGTTTTAGTAATCAGTGCTTCAATTAAAAAGTGTTACCTCATTTTTTGTAGACACTTACCTGTTCCTCTTTACTCTTTATAATCACCAGGTTAGCTCCCTGTTCACTGCAGAAAGTGTGACTCCCTTTCCAACTCTTCTTCACAGTGGAGAAGAAGTAACACTTGGAGTCAAACTGTTTCCAATCTTGTGGGCAGGCTTTACATATGCTCTCTGTACAGGGAGAAGAGACAACAGTTTCCGTGAATTATGTTTACATGAGAAACGTTATTGAATTAAAACAGAAATTACTATTTGCAGAGAATACGCTTAATAGCATCACTCACCTTCTGAACTGAAGGGACAGTACTGCTCTATAAAGGGGAGTTTCTGTGAGAGGGCTTGTTGGAATATGCTGTTGTTTCTCTGTAGCTGGTCTTTCTCTTGTTTCAGGTCATTGTTCTCTTTCTTCAGCAGGTCATTGTCTTGATGCAGGATAATATAATTACCCTGTAGCAGATTTCTCTCTTCTGTCATGGTGATGTTACAGGCTTTGAGCTGCACCAGTTCTGCCTCTTGCAGAGCATAGTTCTGAGAGAGACTTGTATCTGATATATCAGAGAAAATGCAGTCATTGAACTTTAGCATTAGTTCAGGCGAGCAGAGTAGTCAGTCATAGTCACAAGTCCTTTCTGGCCAATCATTCTTCAAATCAGTACTCCCACCCAATTAGTGAGGTTTTATAAGCAAGGCAGCATTATTTTTCTTTCTCCTGCACCTGGCTGTCTATACTGCTCCAACTCTGGCCAACTACAGATCTGCATCTCTTCACTGCTGCAAAGTCTATACCATCACATGCACACGGCGCTATTTTACTTAGTTTCGCAATGATGAGCCCAAGATAATCTTTGTCACCGTTGTAGGACAGAGCAGGGTTTCTCCCCCAATTCCCTTCCAATTTGCACTCAATCTGACCTATCTGCTATAAAGGTTGTGTTTTATTTCACCCTCACTGAAAAAAGAGTCGGAAATTCATTAGGCTATAACACATGCAAATAAAATATCAATGGCCAGCTTGTCTCTATGTATCAAAATTTAACTAAGGTTTATTCAGCTGATGGCATTGTAGATTGATTTCAGTCTTACTGTAAGGGTTGTGCTCTGAGCACCACTGATGTGGATGGAGGAAAGAAAGTTGAGAACTGGACTCAGGGGCTAAGATGGACTTGTTTGTATTTATTATGCCTTCAACACAACAAGAAGGCAAAACAGGATACAATACAAAATAACAAGGAATGAAGGTTCCTGGTTATAAAGTGCTGGTATAAACAATAAACAGCACTAAGTTCAAGAGTTATAATATATACATGCAAAGAGTTATAATAAATACATGTGAAACGTGGGAGATAAGTTGATCACACTTTAGATGAAGTATTACTCAGCCCATGGCTCATTGGTTCATTCCGTGTCCTCCAGAAGGTCAATGAAACAACCTACTTACTACAGTTGCTATCGCTCTACCACATTAAAAACACTTTACATGTATCTTTGCTTAGGCCGGTGATAGCCCTACTAAGGCTGGTGATAGCCGGACCTCTGGCAGAGGCTAACCCCCCCCCCCCCCCCCCCCCTAATCATTGCATGCACCTGTTGTTCATTTCCATTGTGTAGTAGTGTTATGCTATTTAAGACCGAGCCTCGCACATAGTCATTGTGAAGGGCAGTAAGCCACAAACCTGTATTTTCTCTCTAGACTTGTATCGACTTATCGGTCACACTTTAGATTAAGTATTTCTCATAAAGGCTTTATACAGCATGTATAATGCCTTCATAAATGAGACATAATGACTTCATAAATCATGCAGAAGCATATGTCATGCTTTGTAAAAGGCGAAATAATTAATCCTTATTCAGCATGCGATGCCAGATGTGACAATGACAATGTCACTTAGCTGACAATGTCACCCTTAATGACATTTAGCCACTAGCTAAGTGACATTGTCAGTAAAATCACATTTGGCATCAGATCCTGAATAAGGATATGTTATTTCACCCATTACAAAGCATGACATGTGCTTATGTATGATTTATAAAGACATTATGTCTCATTTATGAAGGCATTATGCATGCTGTATAAAACCTTTTTGAGAAATACTTAATCTAAAGTGTGACCGATAAGTCGATACAAGTCTAGAGAGAAAATACAGGCTTGTGGCTTACTGCCCTTCACAATGACTATGTGCGAGGCTCGGTCTTAAATAGCATAACACTACTACACAATGGAAATGAACAACAGGTGCATGCAATGATTAGGGGGGGGGGTTAGCCTCTGCCAGAGGTCCGGCTATCACCAGCCTAAGTAGGGCTATCACCGGCCTAAGCAAAGATACATGTAAAATGTTTTTAATGTGGTAGAGCGATAGCAACTGTAGTAAGTAGGTTGTTTCATTGACCTTCTGGAGGACACGGAATGAACCAATGAGCCATGGGCTGAGTTTCCTGCAGGGCAGGGATGTATGCGGCCACAGAATCACTGGCTCCAGAAGAGTAGAGGGAACGAATGTTTTACCCGCTGGCACCCAGGTGGTAGGACGGTTCCTACTGGTCTCTTTCACTATTTCCTCATCCAAGTGCCACTTGACCTCAGGATCCTTCTACCTCAGGATCTTTCTCCACCTTGTGTCTTTGGGATGGAGCATCTGCTTTGATGTTCTTGGCGCCTGTGCGATAGGTTATTGAAAAATTGAAACTAGTAAAGGAAAGTTCCTATCTGGCCTGACGTGGATTCAGCCGTGATGCCTTTCGTGGATATTCCAGGTTTTGGTGATCACTCAGCACGAGTAATGGATGACAGGCCCCATCCAACTAATACACCTTCAAGTGCCAACTTAATTGCCAACAGCTCCCGGTTTCCCACATTATAGTTAGTCTCCGCGGGTGTGAGCTTGTGGGAAAAACAGACACAGGGGTACAGCTTCTCCAGCACCTGTGCCTCTGGGACAGGACTGCTCACATCACACCCGAACGTCAACTTCCAAAATGCTTTTACGAGTCTGGTAATTTGAGTATAAGAGCAGTGACAAACAGGCTTTTGACTATATTGAAGGCACATTGAGATTCGGGATTCCATTCCAGGTTTTCCCTTGAACAGACACGTCAGAGGGTAGGCAACCATGCTGAAGCTTTTAATGAAGCGTCAATAAAGTTTGAAAACCCCATGAAGTGTCGGAGCTCCTTTATCATCCATGGGATGCCATGCTGCTACTCCTGTCACCTTTCTCTCTCAAAGCCTCTCCCTCTGGTCCAATCATGTAGCCAAGGAAGGAGATGGTGGATTGGTGGAAGACACACTTTTCGGCTTTGACATAAAGTTGATTTTGTAACAAGCAGTTGTGCGCTCTCGTTACGTGCGCCGTGTGTTCTTCAAAAGTGGTTGAGGAGATGAGGGTGTCGTCAAGGTAGGTGATGACGAACCTTCCCAACATCTCTCGCAGCACATCACTGATGAAGGACTGGAACACAGAGGGGGCGTTAACAAGGCCACATAGCATTTCACAGTACATTTCGTAGTGCCTGGAGGTGGTACTAAAGGCCATCTTCCACTTGTCACCTTCCGTGATGCGGATGATACTGTATGTGCTGCGGAGGTTGAGTTTCTTGAAAAAAGCTCCACAGTGCTTCGGAACAAGGGTAGTGGATATTTATACTTCACCATGACATCAGTTAGCCCTCTGTAGTCTATACACCGTGTCCCAAATACACCACAGAAAAAGTCAACTCAGATTCTGAATATTCAACAGAAGGTGTTTATTCAAAAGCCAGTGTATCCCCCTGCCTGTGGGGCATAGACTGAACTAAGTTGTTTAGAACGGAAGCTCAAAGTTGCCCCACTCGCGCACAGCCCTCGGATTGAGCTGCTTCATGGTGGTAGGGGGTGGGCTGTGGAAGACCTGACTGTTCAGGATACCCCAGGAGTTCTCAATCAGGTTGAGGCCCGGGGAGTTGGTTAGCCAATCCTCTTTGTGCAGAAGGCCAGGAAGGTGCTCAGAACACCACTGTTGAGTTGAACGAGCAGTATGTGCGGGGGCATCATCTTGCCCGAAGACCATTTCCGCACGCCTGTTGAACATCTTCCTAGCCGTGACGGGGCCCGATTTCTTTTTTCTGGCGAGTATGGGAAGTAGCACTGGCTGGGGAATGTTCTTGACATAATACTCAGCAATGATGGTGGTGCCCTGGGGTACAACATGCAACTCCAACAGCCCTGAAGATGACATCGCCCCCCAGACCATGCAGTGGGCGCTGAACTTGACTTGAACTAAAGGTGGCACTTTCTTTCGATCGTCAGCGTAGATGCGGCCGTTTTGGCTGTTGAAAGTTGGAAATAAGTAGAGTGGGCACTCATCAGAGGAAACCTAGTTTTCCCAATGTCTTGGGGTCATTGTGGTGTAGAATCTGGAGACGATCCTGCTTATGGTTGATAAGCCCAGACCAGAGCCAGGCCAAATAGCAATAAAACTTTTGTGGACCACCAACCCCCCCGTTGTCATGGCTTTCAGGTGGTTACAAACATTGGAAACTCTGAATCATTTACGGCCATTTGCTCGACGCAATCGCAACAACGCAAAATTTAACTATAATGATGATAACGATGCCGGTAACTTACTAACTGACCACCTGGTTTCAGTGTTTACGAACTGAGCTGTGGTGAACTCAAGGTTAGCATTTGTGTTTTCATTAATGACGCACACCTGTCAGCTCTCACGCATTCGGATTTCTCGCGCTTTTCATTACTCATGGGTTGGAAAATTCTGCGCTCAGTGGCTCGTGTAGCTGTAAGTCACGAGACTCCATTCTTCTCTACATTATTAACCGCTGAATGTAGACGGAAATTTCCGGCACGTTTTACAGCGTGTTGCTTAGTGAGCCTCGCGCGCTGTCCTGAGCCTTTCGCGAGCCACTCGACCACAGAATTAATGAAGACATGCTATTTAAGTCGTCATTTATGTGCGAAATAAATGCCTCTATTTTGTGAAGCAATGTGTAACAACGCTATCAAAAATAATTTTTATTGTCATTTCACCAATTTGTCTGAAAAACTTTCTAATCAAGAAAAGTAAACTGCGACAGGTTTAGGTAATTCAGCACTGAAGGGTGAGGATTGAGCGTCTCTTTGCAGCAGCCGAGCACCGCCTGTGGAGCCCAGTTCCCACCACTGTCAGTTATGCTCGAGTGGCGTTTGTGAATATTAACTGGCGAGGAGTGGGACCGCTACCACAGTAAGTGGTCGGTCGATCTCTTTCTCATTCCAGTTACATTTCAATCGTACTCCCTATATGGTGAGTGGAGGGTGAGTGTGAGTGTCGTTTCTGAATACGGGCCTTAGGGGTATCCCTTCCACTTCGTCGGCTTCTGCATCTCCACCTTCGACAGAGGCAGAGCTATTGTCGTCGTCTTCGGAATCGCCTGACTGTGACGACTTGTTGCCCGCTTTCTTCAACACCGGCTCGAATAAATACGGCTGCAGGCCGTAAGCTTGCACAGAACTCGCCTCCTCATCTTCATCAAAATCAATTGTATCTGTAGGGTTAACGTTATTGTCCATGTCTCGTCAAGAGTCCAGGATTTATTGCAAGGAAACGTGTGAAACTTTGTTATGCCATGCAGATGAATAGAGTGAACTTCAATTGCTTGACAACTGTTACGTCACTGGCAGGCCCCCTAGCGGCGTGATTTGAAACTAAATTTTATTCGGCTGGGCTCTCGACTGGCTGGGGCCATGCGTTGTTATTTGTGACCAATTTTACTTTTAACGCGGTAATTTTGGATGGGATGTGACTTTTTTTTGTCATACTGCTAAATAGGTAGGATTTAAAAAATTTTGACTTGAAGTAGTGGACTTGGCCTGTGACCTTTAAGGGCACCCTTTGGCTTATAAGTTGGTGTCTGGCCGATCCCCTTAAGGGGCCCTGTGGTAAGCATAAATCTGGGTTCATGATATGTTTATGCTCTGAGGTTACTATGTTTATGCCAAGATGCAACTATCATGGTGATTTCTTCCATTCTCTAGAACTATCACCGAACAAAGATTCATCGACTGCGCTATTACCCAGGGGCGTCGGTTGGGTAATTGGTATTCATGAAAGAGTCTGGAGCTGCCCTGAGATTCACACATGTTGTCCCTAAATAATAAATTCTAATTTGGAGTCAGATATTGAATGAGGGTATAACTAAATTTAGTATTCTAAATGTATTATGGAGTCAGATTAATTGTAACCATTGTGTTTTTGTGCCCTCATCTTTGAACGGAGAAAATAGATCCATTTTATTGTGATTCACACCAGCCACGAGGTCGCGCGAGTTAATGCCTGCCAAGAGAACACGTGGAGCCTTTGGCCCCAACAATGTCCGTATTTGGTATTGTTTTGTGGGGTTCTACAGTGGCGTACTTCTTTGTAAAAGCCAGTCGCTTCTCCTTTCGCAGTTTGGTAAGGTGAGGAATCCACTGTCTTCTGTATTAGCTTGAGCACGGACCTGAGACTCTGAAAGTGCAGCCTTTCCAGATTTTTGTTTGGCCATCATGGCAGCACTACTTAAAAGGTTCTCTTAGTGACAGTTCTCTTTTGGTTCCTTGGTCAACTAAGAAATTTTTAGGCCTCTCGCAAACAGATTAATTAATTAAACAGCCTGGCTGACCAGGTGCAATCCATTTTGGAGACAGACATGTTGCCCATAGGGGTGCATGAACTTTTGGGACACGGTGTACAGGGGTGCAGACCTCCATCCTTCTTCTGGACAAAAAAGAAGCTTGTGGATGCAGGGGAAGTGGAAGGATAAATGAAGACCTGCTGTAGAGCTTCTTTGACATACTGCTCCTTTGCTTTCGTTTCAGCCACTGATGGGGGTATACATGGCTTCTGGGGGGTGAAGAGCCGAACAGGAGCGCAATGGCACAATACCACGGATGATGAGGGGGTAACTGGATGGCTTTTGTCTTGGTGAACGCCATCTGCTGGTCCCACTCTTTGGGAATTTCTGGCTGATCTCCTTAGTCTGGGTTTTCAACTGTCGTGGAGGCAATAGGGAAGGGGCTACGGTGCCACCGACAGGATCATTGAATCATTTTATAATAACTATTTCATGAATAATATACAGAAGTTGTTTGCACATTTTATTTAGAATAATTATATAAAAATAGACATTGACAGATTGGTAAGAGTGAAAACACGTGTTATAGAGACAGCGCCGTCGTGTAGGGGAGAAAAGTAATTATAATTCTAAGAGTGTGAATGTGTGAGTGAATGAATAATGTATCCTTGTGAAGCGTCTTTGAGTGCCCAGAAAGCAGAAAAGCGCTATATAAAATTGATGCATTATTATTATTATTATTATTATTATTATAAGAGCCCATAGTCCATTAAGGCCCACAAAACCCACAGTAGCCGCCATGACAAAATAATTCTGCATAGATTTACCTAATATTCATACTAATGCATCAGAGTTGAAACAAAGCCATTAAGGCATGCAATATTGATGAAAAACAATTCAGAAACCCCCTTCTTCAAAAATGGTTCAGTCCATGCCTCGTGCTTGTCTTGGAAAATTGGTGTGTTTTTGCTGGCGAGGTCACAAACTAAGGCAGCAAACAGGGAGTACCGCCCTTGCGAATATGAATTCCACAAAAAAAAAAAAAACACACAAACAAATCTGGACAATAGAAAAGAATAGAGAGAGGACAGCTGGAGCAAAGCAGGGGTCCAGAACATTAGTGAATTCTTTTCAAAGAAAGGTGAGACTGTTTAACTTGCTTGCTGTGTTAACTATTCAGGCTGGCTATTCAGCTGCTAACGTTAAGTTAATGTAACATGCGGTCAGCTAAGTAAATAATCGCCTAACAAGAATGAAATTACTCAGTTATTAACGGTATCATCCACAGAAAAGATAGCTTATCATTCGCCAGCCATTATAATATGCTGTCAAAAAATGCGGTAGCAGCAGGACACGCTCCTCTTATTATAAGTGGTTGCTGCACACTTAGCTCTCTCTAGCTGTAAGTGACTATACAGGCTAGGTTTGGCTAGCGAACTACATGCAGTCAGTGTGATAACTTTAGGTGTAACTTACATAATCGCTTTATAAGGGTGACATTACTTTTCCCTTCTTATGCCTCGGTCCCACAGAACAGTAAGTTACCCGATGGACACCGAATTTGAGCTTATCTTTTCATCTTGATGAGCTTATTTTATTGACACTTCAAGATCTAATAAGCTGCAGGAAAAAAAATCCATTCACACAATATAGCTTTGCATCAAATAGGCTACATGAGTTAAAAATTTTTAATAGATGCCATTCGTTTTGTGCTTTGTTTGCAAAAGCCCACAGTCTCTTGTATGCAGCATTCCAGAGGTATAATGCCTATTTGGTAGACAACATTTTAACTTTTTTTTTTACATTTTATTACAACATTATATAAAGAATATCATATGGGCATTTTCATATCACACGCTGTATCAACTCGAGACCCCACTATCAGCTTTAGCTCAGGGGCTCATGATGGTCAAGGGTTGATACACGGTGTGATATAAAAAAGGGTATATGATGCTTTATTTATCATATACTCATTTTGACCACAATCAACAATGTATTTTATCCAAAGCATTTATTTCAGGTTATTATTGTCATCATTACAGGACAGTAGCGCTTACATTTGCTTTTAGTCAGCACTGTATTCAAGTCAATGGAATGGCTAATTAGCTAGCTAGCATGCAAGCACAATTTTCTCCATAAGAGACATATTATGTCTTTTTCACTGTGATAATGTTCCCATTGTGTCAGTTCTGAACACCTACTGAGTAGTTTAGCACAACTGTCAGTTAGAAAAACCCCCTACCTTTCTCGGAGCTGCACCCAGAAAAATACAGAACCAGAGGCAGAAGGGGCAGACCGTGGCTTCCAAGGCGCGCCCCCACCTGGCTCCACATGCTCTTTTACTCTATACCAGTGGTTCGCAACGTTTTTGGGGTCCGGGACCCCCTGCATATTTTTGATCAACCCTGAAGACCCCCAACCCCCCCACCCTGGGGGATCGGGGAACCAATTTTATTGAAACAGCAGAAACTGCATTTTAAATTGCATCATTGGCTATCTTGCATATTTATTCACTCTCTTGGAGGCAAATATGAGCTTTCAACTGTAACTTCCAGAAATATGTAACAAAACAGCATATACAGTCGCTTCCAGAAATAAGTAACAAAACAGCACATTTATGCAGTGGCTTCTGGGATGTATGTAGCAAAACAGTATGTGTATATGGGACTTTTTTAACAAAACAGTGGTATGCATGTGATTTTTCGCTCCTGTGAACATGGACAATTTTCGTGGGAAGAACTCAGCAGTCTTGCTTCAGATGATTGGAGTTTAGAGCTAAGATGCTGCTGCAGGTGTGCAGGTTTCATGGTGTGGTTTGAGAGTACCTCTCCACATAAGGAATACAGAGGCTGATATTAAAGAAACAAGTCCCTTGTCCTTCTGCAGGTAAATAAGGTAAATAAAGGTCTTGGTCACATTTGAGTGGGATAATGCTATATCTATAAAGGTCATACGATCTTTTTAAAAAGATATTTTATTTTCACGGACCCTTTGCAGTAACATGTGGACCACTAGGTCCACAGACCCCCGGTTGAGAAACTGCTCTATACTATATCAGGGCTCTCAAGTCTCAAGCAATGAGGGTGATTGTCACTCATTTCAGTTGGATGTCACGCACTTGCACCACTCATAGTATTTCTCAGGCAAAAAATGATTAAAACGATAACAATTTCCAACAGTAGGCCAATATGCGGAGCAGCGCTGCTATAACTATGGAAACCGGCAGGAATCAGACACGTCTCCCCCAGCCAATCAAAATACCTGTTTCTCAGTAGCCAATCAGATAATAGCACTATCGTATCTGGGTAAGATTTAAAGCTAAAACCAATGGGAAAAAAAAAAAACACAGTTATCCTGGAATTATTTGCGTGATCCTGCTACAAAAACGTTCTGAAAGCTGCATTATTCATTCACCCACGGTGGAAAACAGGGCAGGAAATCACATGAATTCTCGATTGAGAATTATGACAGAACCCCTATGTGTCATTTTTGACAACTTTTTCAACGTTTGGCATGGAGGTGGAAGCTTATAGCATTCTCTGAATGTCAAAAAGCATGGACCAACATAATATGTCTCCTTTAAGGTAATAAATTTGCATATCTTCGATAACTTTCACATGAAAAGTTTTACTACAGCCCTTCGCATGAGTATTGCTGCAAAATGCAGCATTACGCGTACTGTTTACAAATAATTCTGAATCAAGTTCCTTTTCTATAACATAGTCCAGTTCAGAAATTTCAGCCACTGTAAGAATTCATAACTCTGTCTGTAATGACAGCGTCTGCAGTGATACCTTGCCAAAGAAGCTGTTGACTGTTGCTATGGCAGTGGTTGCCGCCTATGATGCAGAATTTTACCCAGTGTGATACAGGATTTTGCCCAGCAGGCTGATGCAGCCTTGTGCGTCGCGTTCATATCTCAGGTGCAGATTACCTGTTTTTATAAGGAAGTATATGATAAAGCCTAGTAAGGACAGGAGCAAAAAGTAATCAAATGCTATGAAACAGCTATGATTCTGGGACAAGAGAAGAGCAGGGACTATGATTTTTAGCTATCTGCATGGCTGGATATTTGGAATGATTAAGTTGGGGGGCATCTGATTCGGTATCTTAAGCTTTTTCAAAAAAGTGCAAGTATTTTAATTTCATGTGATCGAGGCATTTATTTTCGAAGAAAAAATTAACTTGAACACGGGTGATGAGCAATGTAAGACCAGAGACACAAGGGAAGACTGACACTTCTGAGGATAGGAGCAGAGTTAAGGCAGGAAAACGGCAAAATACAAGGAGACGACAGCCAAATGGAAACTTAAGTTTCTCAAGTTAGAATGAATGAATTATTTATCTCTCTTAGATGTTTAGCCTACAGACCAGAGTTGAGGTAATGTCTTGCGAACACTTCATGCAATAAAACAATGCCAACAAATCTGTTTTGAATACATTTTCCATTTTTTAACACATAACTTTGATTAACTTTGTTTATTTCCAACACACATTATTACGTTCAAAAACTAGCAATTACTCCAGAGTTAACGGTAGTTAGCCAAACTCAAATAAAGCTCATATCAAGTAACATTCGGGAATGCCCGAGTTAGCCAGCAACTCAAATTCGTCATGCTAAATATAGCCGTTAGCTGTATAGCAAAGTAAAAAGAAATTTAAACGCATGATGCAGATACAGTATAAGATAGATAATTGTATATTCCAACAAGCTGCAAATACAATGCTTGCAATACCTCCACGACTGTATATGCATATATACTGTGCGTATCAAAATATTTTAATATTGTCCCCTATGGGCTTCCACAGAAGGTGTTGCTGTATAATCATCACTACTGAATGTCGCCATCAAAATCAGCGGGTTTCCTTGTAACTTAGGCCAATGTTTTTCTCTTTTTTTTCATGATTTTACATGTACCCGTGCCCTAGCCAGGGTAGAACTATGATTGTTAGGGCCCAAGCACCTCGGTGCGAGGACCCTATTGAAACTGAAGGAATTATTTTTATTCTTTCTGACCAAAGTAAATCGCTTATTTGGGAGCTTTATCATACTCAAAAACTCATGAATCTTTGCAGACATACCAGTCGTGGTGGAAATTTATGTATTTTAAGGTTTTCGAATATGGGCGGGGCAAATTGGCTCGCTAGCGCCCCCTAAACAGCCAGCGCATTCTAAAAAATAGCAAGTTTCACTGAGGTGTATGAAATTCGGTACATACATCTATCACACATAGACCTACAAAAAAGCCTCTTGGTGACATGACCTAAACCCCACAGGAAGTCGGCCATTTTCGATTTAGTGGTCATTTTTGGCGATTTGGCACATGTTGCATTTGATCGAACTCGTCCAACAGCTTTGAATATTTTTGATTTCTGACAGTGTCACGCCAATCTAGACAAGATGGTGATTAAAAGTTATTAAAAACCTGAGTTTTCGTCGAACGGCGTGGCCGTGGTGGCCTGGCGAAAATTGACCATTCGCCATGAAACAGGAGTTGCCATAACTCGGCTTCACATCATCCGATTTTTACGAAACTTTGTACCTTGAATCAGGGTCCGGCCCTGAACACATTCATATGCAAATTTTTACCAACAGGTGAAGCGCCCCTAGTGGCAGATGAAAAACACGTTTTAAACTTTGCAGTACAGCTCTTCGACAACTGATCACAGCTATCTTAAACATAGTGAAAGAAATAGTAAACAGTTTGTTGATGAAGTAATAAGAACAATGTGAGTTTTCACTGAAGGGCGTGGCCGTGCGGCGAAGTTCAAGGTGTCGCCATGAGCATCTAACTTGCTGTAACTCCATTATAAAACTGCTCATCGGCTTCAAACTTCACAGCTTTGATCAGTGTCCCACTCTGAACGCAATGACGTATCAATATCACTCAACAACTATAGCGCCCCCTAGTGGCAGCAGGAAATGAATGTTTTTTATTGTGAGGTCCGGCTCCTACTTGGATGAGCACAGGTGCTTCAAACATAGTATTAAAAATAGTAAACACCTTGAGGATGCGCAATCTGTGAAAATATTGACCCTCACAGAAGGGGCGTGGCCAAGGAGCCACCGCAAAGTCAAGGTCTCGCTATGAAAAATGAATTGCTGTAACTCCACTCTAAATGTCGAGGTGATATGAAACTTGACAGGATTGATCAGGGTCCCACCTTGAACAAAACGACATGTCAATCTTCATTAACAACCATAGCGCCCCCTAGTAGCAGCACAAAATATCCTCTTTTTGACATTTTTCAATGTGTCTGTTTTATGAAGACTTATGAAATTCAGTACGTGTGTATCACCCCGAAAGCTACAAAAAATTGACTTTCAATTTGATACAGATCATCTAGAGACTAGCTTGATCAAAAGTTATGCTCTGCATGTCTGTCGGTCAAAGGGCGTGGCTGCTAGGGCGTGACAAAAATTGGCGATTTGCCAAAAAAATTCCAAAATGCTCTCATGCCAACAAACTTCACCATAGAACCTTCAATCTCTCTGAAAATGATGACGGCTCCTCCCTGAACATCACAGTATAATAACTTCCCACAATAGCGCCCCCTGGCAGTAACAGGAAGTGTCCAATTTTTACTTTAACATGTACTGATGACACATAGTTGAACCAATCACTTCATTCCCCTTCTAAGACATGCAGAACAAGTTGGTGCAGCTACATATGAATGCTGTCAGGCTACAAGTAATGGTGTTAGTGTGGCAACACAGAGAAGATGGATCCCTTGCTATGAAAATACGTTTGGGTTTTTGATGTCTTTACTTAACTCGTATCATCATATAAATTGATAGACAGGTCAAGGATGGCAAGCTGTTAAATCTGATACGGACCTCACCCATGGTGGGAGCAAAATGTCTCTACTGCGCCCCCTTGTGGAAACAGGAATGCCATATTTTACATTGACATTGGCCGATTTGCTCGAAACTTTGCATTTGTGCTGATGACCTGCCCCTGAATGCACCTGCCCACATTTTGTTACACTCAGAGCACCCCCTGGTGTATGAACTATCAATTTTTCATAACTTATTCCAGCTTTGTCCGATTCGCTCAAAACTTTATTTATTTTTTTTATGTAAAAAAAAAAAACCCGCCAGAGTAACACGTGAGAACCACCTATCGCTATCCAAAGCTGGCCATCGGAAATTTTGAACATGTCCAAAATTTGGAACGGCTAGCGCTGTCTGTCAACGTCTAGAAACATCTGTAAACCAGCTGAAAAATGAATAAAAAGTCCTATAAAAGTACGCCTTCGATTTTTTAGAAGGAATCGCTAAACGGCGCAGTGGGACAGTACCTTAACTTCAGCTCTAACTGACATTTCTCAGTCACATTGGAATGTAGTGGCATAGTGAATAGACTGAATTGGATTCGAAAAACCAACAAGTAGGCAAAACCCATTGAAAATGATTTTCAAAAAATCAAAGTGGAGAGAGGTAGTCATACTCACAGACGACACACAGGACTAAGGTGGCAGCCAGTAAGAGAGCACACAGCAGCCCCAGACACACTGCAGCCAGTCTGTAGGGATGTGAGCTCCCCACACTTTTCTCTGTGGTTACAAGCAGGAGCAGAATAAAATTGTTAAATTCTCATCAAACCAATATGACCGCAGTTATTGTGTTTTTGATGGCCCTGTCAGCCCTCAATAGCATCTGGCTGAAACTCCACTCACAAGCCTGCTATTGCATATTAGGCCACATGGGACAGTTGCAAGCAACTCTGAGTTATTTATTATGATTTTAACAATTAACTTGCCATTAATTAAACTAATATTGTAAACATTACCCATATTAATGAACCATCTATTAAATATTGTTGGACTGGATCATTGTCAATAGCACAGGTGCAACCATAACAAATGTTCTCCTTTTTTTCTCAAGGCCGGCCCTGTGGGTAATCTCAAAGGCGATGACAGCTCAGTGGATGGTGTGGCTCCAGGTTATGTGATCAGCAGCAAAGCCAGACCAAAGCCAGTCACAGGCACTAAGGGATATCTTCGGATAGTCCTAGTACTTTGGTGCCCCTCTGTGCCTTTCCCCAGAGGAGAGCTTGCTGTACCCAAAATTTTAGGCACATGATGGTCCTCCATTCTGGAAACTTTCCCCGCCCAACACAGTTGGGTCTTCAACAGCATGGCTTTAGTGCTACTGATCTCTGTCTGTTTGAGGACCTCAATATTGGTGTCAAAGTCACTCCAATGTAAGTTGAAAATGGTGCAGAAGCAGCGCTGGTAGAAGCGCTCAAGAAGTCTCAGATCGTGATGGTAGGTTACCCATGACCCAGAGTTATACTGTACAGCGGCCAGTACATTGGCTCTGATCTTCTTGGCTTTCTTGAGTTGTTTGTTCCAGAACCTTCTGTACAGACTGCTGAAAGCTGTGTTTGCCTATGCCAGATTACTGCTGATCTCTTTGTCATTCTTGGCATCCGACGAGATGGCTCACCTTCTTGGAAAAGGCTCAGAGAGGTCGTTTCTTAGTCGGCCTTCCCCTCAGTGGTCCTTCTGTAGTTGATTGGCCATTTTAAAGCACTTTGGGAGACATCTAAGATGTTCCATAATTTGCCTCAGACCCTCCCTGCTCGCAGTGACATCCGCTTTTGTGAGGTCGACGAGTGACACACACACAGACCCTTGTTTTGTTCTCTGCATTTTTCCTGGAGCTGTCTGAGAACAAATACCATGTCAGGGGTGAACCTGTTTGCTCTGAACCCACATTGACTCTGGAAGAGGCATCCTCAGTCTTATCCAAAGGGGGCCCATGTGGGTACCGCCTTTCATTCCCACTAAGCATTCACACTCCTGATACTGCTAATCGAGGTCTTTAGCAAAGAGTTTGCAGACTGATTTGTAGAAGCAGGTGTGTAGCGGCTTGGATGAATGAAAGCCTGCGCCCACACCAGACCATTCTGAATAAGATTGAGGATGCATGATGCACGCTCTGGAAGAACGTCTTTTGCAATGATGGGTATTGCTCTGTTGTGAGCAGTATCCTGACAGGGATTTTTCCTGCAGAGTTATCCATAGGTAGCTGGAGCAGTCAATGTACAGTATTGTGCAAAAGTCTATGGCACATTTAAAGCAATTTCTTAGGGCACATATGCTTGCAAAAATGATGAAATTTAAAGTTTCTAATAACTGAGAATAGTGTTAAACAGAGCTGTAGACTGTTAAAAACTAAATCAAATCAATATTTGGTGTGACTGCCCTTTGCCAAAAAAAATTGGGACACTCCTGTTGTGCTATAGTTTTATAAGATGATTATCTTTTTGCTTGTCCCAAACAGAGTGGAGAACTTGCCATTATTCTTCTGCAGACTGACTGTCTCACTTGCGTCTATCCCTCCAAGAAATTACAAACAGCTATGATGATGCTGACAACAAGGTTCTGTCAAGACTAAAATATCTGTATCGACTATTTTTAATGGAATACAAACATTTATACTCTTTGAAAAAAGAAACTATACATTGTTTTTAGCATCAATTTATTATACATGAAATGTTTTGACAAATGTGGAATACATATTGAAAAGAAAGTGTAATCAATAATTCAATATTTGTATAGTTTCTTTTTTGGAAGAGTATATTTTTGAAACTTTACTTTAAATTTCTTTAAATTTTATCCTCAGGAACTCTAATTTGGAGACAAAAAGTAAACATCTAATACAGATTTGGATTTAAAAAAAGTTCAAGGTGCCTAAGACTTTTGCACTGTGTTGTTTATGGGTGAAAACACAAAAAAAAACATCCCAATGTAGTGGTCAATCTTTGCACATGCATTCTTGGGGAAAATGATCGCATATTTATTCCATTTTTGTTGTTTTACATTTGTATAGTTGTATACTGATAATTAAGATAACATTTTGAACATGAAGCATGTTGTCGCCTTTTTATTTCCATTTCTTGTTTAGCATCTTTCAAGTTTTAAACTTTGAAATCTCACATTGTGAAAGTTCTTTCTTATTTCCCTTGCAGGCACCTTTTTGTTTCTATTAAAAAACCCAAAACCAGTGAAGTTGGCACGTTATGTAAATCGTAGATAAAAACAGAATACAATGATTTGCAAATCCTTTTCAACTTATATTCAATTGAATACACTGCAAAGACAAGATGTTTAATATTCAAACTTAGAAACTTTTTTTTTTTTTTTTGCAAATAATCATTAACTTAGAATTTAAAAGGCAGCAACACATTGCAAAAAGGCTGGCACAGGGGCCTTTTTATCACTGTGTTACATCGCCTTTCCTTTTAAAGACACTCAGTATACATTTGGGAACTGAGGAGACCAATTTTTGAAGCTTTTCGGGTGGAACTCTTTCCCATTCTTGCTTGATGTACAGCTTAACAGTCCGGGGTCCCCGTTGTCGTATTTTACGCTTCATGCGCCACACATTTTCATTGGGAGACAGGTCTGGACTACAGGCAGGCTAGTCTAGTACCCGCACTCTTTGACTACGGAGCCATGCTGTTGTAACACAGGCAGAATGTGGCTTGGCATTGTCTTGCTGAAATAAGCAGGGGCATCCATGAAAAAGACGTTGCTTGGATGGCTACATATGTTGCTCCAAAACCTGTATGTACCTTTCAGCATTAATGTGCCTTCACGTATGTGTAAGTTGCCCATGCCTTGGGCACTAATACACCCCCATACCATCACAGATGCTGGCTTTTGAACTTTGCGCCTATAACAGTCCGGATGGTTCTTTTCCTCTTTGGTCCGGAGGGCACGACGTCCACAGTTTCCAAAAACAATTTGAAATGTGGATTCGTCAGACCACAGAACACTTTTCCACTTTGCATCAGTCCATCTTAGATGAGCTTGGGCCCAGCGAAGCCAGTGGCGTTTCTGGGTGCTGTTGATAAATGGCTTTCGCTTTGCATTGAAGAGTTTTAACTTGCACTTGCAGATGCAGCGACGGACTGTAGTTACTGACAGTGGTTTTCTGAAGTGTTCCTGAGCCCATGTGGTGATTCCTTTACACACTGATGTCGGTTTTTGATGCAGTACCGCCAGAGGGATCGAAGGTCACGGGCATTCAATGTTGGTTTTCGGCCTTGTCGCTTACGTGCAGTGATTTCTCCAGATTCTCTGAACCTTTTGACGATATTACGGACCATAGATGATGAAATCCCTAAATTTCTTGCAATAGCTTTTTAAACTATTCAACAATCAGCTCACGCATTTGCTCACTAAGTGGTGACCCTCGCCCCATCCTTGTTTGTGAATGACTGTGCATTTCAGGGAGGCTGTTTTTATACCCAATCATGGCACCCACCTGTTCCTAATTAGCCCGTTCACCTGTGGGATGTTCCAAATAAGTGTTTGATGAGCATTCTTCAACTCTCTCAGTCTTTTTTGCCACTTATGCCAGCTTTTTTGAAACATGTTGCAGGCATCAAATTCCAAATGAGCTAATATTTGCAAAAAATTACAAAGTTTACCTGTTCGAACATTACGTAACTTGTCTTTGCAGTGTATTCAATTGAATATAGGTTGAAAATGATTTGCAAATCATTGTATTCTGTTTTTATTTACAATCTACACAACGTGCCAACTTCACTGGTTTTGGGTTTTGTAATATAGCTTGAAACTGTTTGTGCTATTAAAGTGAATATTAGGCCTCAGTAAATCACTATTTCAATGAAGTTTATTTGTTTTCTACTTCTTGAAACAAGGCTGTCAAGAAACCCATGAAGGTCGGACCAGTGTATGTCAAACAAGTATACACATTCAAAGTAGTAACTTTTCTCTCATGACTGTCAAATTGACAACTTGTTTTTAAAATAAACTGTCGGTCCTAAAACCATAACAAACTCCATAAACTCTGCACTTGACAGATAACACTTAGATGATGTGTTGAAGTTACAAAATCATTTGTATAAACCCCAAATCCAATGAAGTTGGGACATTTTGTAAAACGTGAATACAAACAGAATACAATGATTTGCCAGTCCTTTCCAACCTATATTCAATTGAGTACACTACAAAGACAAGGTATTTAATGTTCAAACTAATACTTCTTTTTTTTTTAAATATTCACTCATTTTTAATTTGATGCCAGCAACACCTTCTAAAAAGGCTGGGACAGGTGTAACAAAAAATTGGGAAAGTTGAGGAATGCTAAAAAAAAAAAAAAAAAACACATCTGTTTAGAACATTCCACATGTGAACAGGTTGATTGGAAACAGGTGAGTGTCATGAGTAGGTGTAAAAGTAGCATCCCCGAAAGGCAAACATCCCTTGAAATGGATGAGATTAGTGACCCGAATTCAAGCATTGTTCTTCGTCAACATGTTACTTTCGCTTATAATGAAATGTCTCGGTGAGTGAATAATAAATTCTATAACATGCCTCAATAGGCAGCTCTTCACGAAGAAAACCACTGCGGTTTTTCCGCGGTAAATTTTGTCACATCCTGAGCAAGTCGTCAAACCTGTGCGTAATGATTGTTTAATTGAAAAAGATTGTAATGCGCTCTTTTTTGTGTTCAACTGGTTTTCGATTGATTTCCCTTCTTAACGTAGACAATTAGCTGCACCTAGGGGAGAGTTCAAGTGTCTTTTACCAGGGAAACTGACTGAAAACAGATCAAGAATAATAAGCAGTTTGAAGACATGTTTATCGCCCTCCTTGTTCTCTGTTCACCGCCCGTCACTGCATATACATCACTCTCGCATGGAATTGACGTCCTTGTGCATGGAGGTTTATCAGTTTCACCTGCGTAATGACTCCTGAATTTTCACTGCTTTATTTTTTTACTCAGGGGTTGGAAGCAATGCATGTGTTTCATGATCGTTTAAACTGTTTAAATGAAATAAGATTATTTGAAACGTCTTTATGCAATTCTATTGCTTCCAATGATCTTATTTCATTTAAACAGCTTAAACTGTCAAAAAACACATGCATTGCTTCCTACCCTGAAGTCCGGAGACATAACGCAGGTGAAACTGATAAACTTCCATGCACAAGGACTTCAATTCTGTACAAGAATCTCTTCCACATGCGTGGATTGCTGACTGCAGCAGGGGAACGTAAATATACCACTAAAACTCACGCGGAATGTATGAGAGTTGACAGGTGTGTGTTATTAATGAAAACTGACCACACCTGTTAATGTTGAGAGTTTTCTGAGTTTTTGTAATGTTAATTTAAATGAATGATTGAAAACAGGATGGGTTTGAGCCTCCCCTATCGCCAGTTCACCAGCCGCCACTGACACACACACACACACACACACATATATATAAGTTTCAAGATGCTGTACATGTTACATTTTACTCCAAATTAGAGGTTCTTTTTGGCCCCCCCAAAGAGGACAAATTCCCACCCAAGCTTGGCATCCTGGTAACGCCTCTGGGGAGAAGCACACAGTTTTTTGACCGTCGTCTTCGTTGTCATCGTTTAGTGGCATAATCGAGCCTTTGTTTGTTTGTATCACAAGTTATAATGGTATAAGTGTGCATAGTGCAACAAGACTTGTTAAAAGGGACGACTATGGTGAATAAATACGTTTGATGCACTACCGCATGTAGTCAGACGTTTAATTCAGTCGACAATGGAGCCGACACAGTCCTGGTCCTGGTAGCAGCCAACGAGTGGCTTAGGCGTTTTTTGTTTCACTTACTAAGTCACTACTGTCTATCATCTACTGTCCATCATATCATCAAAAGATTAAGAGAAATCCTTGCGCATAAGCGACAAGGTCGAAAACCAAGATTGAATGTCTGTGACCATCGATCACTCAGGTGGCACTGCATTAAAAACCGACATCATTCTTTCAAGGATATCACCATGTGGGCTCAGGAACACTTCGGAAAACCATTGTCAGTTAACACAGTTTGTTGATACAGCTACTAGTGCAAGTTAAAACTCTACCTTGCAAAGCGAAAGCCAGATATGGGACCATCTCAGAATTTGGAATCTCAATTGTGACATTATTTTTAAAAAAGTAATTTTAAAAAACCTAATGTTTTTAGGTATTTATATAGACCTCTAGTGGTCTTCTTTCATGTTTAATAATAAAAACGCAGCATCATGTTTCATATGACCAGCAATATGGAAAACAATAATGATGTGTTGGCAGATCACTCGTGTAACATGGAGTGAAAAAGTCTATTTAAAAACGATTATATAATTTTTTGTACATATTTTTGTTTCATTGGTACCAGACATTAAAGTAAAATATATACTTAACATTGTTATCATTATTCTCTTCAAATTTAATCATTAGTTCAGAGGTCCATCAATATTCATCTTTTTTCTCGGGTTTATTTTTTTGTGTGTGCAGATGGTCCTAGAGGTACAACCTTTTTTTGCACTAGATTATAAGTCATAACAATATTGATATATAATCATGTATATTTTAAATCATTATGCAAAGGCAATGTCAATTATTGAGTAATCCACTGTAAAACCTCACAAAACAATACCAAACGACGGACATTGCTGTGGGTGAAGGAACCACGTGTTCTCTTTGTCTAATTTTAATTAGAGCATTCTCCGAACTAGCGTGAATCATAATATAATGGATAATTTTCACCGTCCAAGGACGAGGCATAGAACCGCAATGGTTACAATTAATCCGACTCCATTAAACAGTTAGCATACCAAATTTAGTCGCATCCTCGTTAAATATCTGACTCCAAATTAGAATGAGAATTGATAGTTTTGGGACAGCATGCGTGAATCTCGAGACAGTGATAACCAGTTACTCAAACTCTAAGGAAAAACATGAAGTGATTATACCTTGAAATCCTAGCAGACAACCACCGCCACTACATTAATGTTCTTGGGCGTTGACACCATGTCCAAATCCTAGTTTCGTTGATTAGATTAGAGGTTGGAAGTCAACCATCACTGCAATAGCCTCTGCTGGCATATATACAATGAACCCAGATTATATGTAAGCCCATGGGTTTCTTTAGAGTATTTCAACGGATAACCGACTTTACTGAGTCCATGGGTTTCCTATATGTTAAAATCTCAGAACTGGCATACATCAATCCTTACAGTAGGTAGGTCATGGTCGCCTAAACCAACTTAACCAACCAATTCCCACACCGGGCCGCTGGGCAGTCGTTCCTCAGTGGGGATATTACCCCTCGGTATCCGCCGAGACGGGGCTAGGAAGAATAAAAAGATTAAAAGACCACGCAGGCTAAAAAAGACCACGCAGGCTAGAAAAGGAATAACAATAATTTAATTACCAGGTAGGCACAAACTTGAATTAAACAAATCAACTTTACGCCAATTACCAGTTACATATAATTTAGATTATATTTTCATACCTGGAGAAGATAATGGCCACATGGAACTAAAGCCGTCCCACATGGCCGGGGAGAATTCAGATGCCCCCTCGCTCCGCAGAGCAAGGCGTCATGTGACTTTCCCCAACTCATCTACGCGTGTCAGATGTTGACAAAGAAGAGAGAGAAAGAAGAGACCCCGCCCGGTTAGGATCTCGTACTTTTAAAGAACCAAGACCACGCCTCCGAACAAGGTAGAGGCCGAATCAGAGTTGCTCTCGCAAAGGTGTTACCACCAGGACGATTGCCCGCGCAAATTCAAACCAATTTTTCAGGAGCTTCCCAAAAAGAGAGTGAAACGTAATTTTAAGGGATATGAAACATGTTCCATTCAACTCCTTGGACTCCCTGGAGGATAAAAAGACCAAACATGATAGGAATATGAGCTAAAATGATGCAGTTGTCATGGAAAAGCCTTAAAATGGAGTATTATAGTCCAATTGTGTTGTAAATATATAAGTGGTTCTTTTCTAGGATATTGAACATAAACATATTATGAATTTGACCGAGATTTAGATTGTTTTAAGCAGATTAATGACTCTAAGCTTTAACTTCGATGGGGACTGTGATATAACTCTGAGGAACACTGGGCAGCGTGCTGTGAACAGAAAAAAAGATGCCACTCTCACCGGCAGGCTGTAGGATTATAAACGTTTACTGCTGGCTCTGGGTTGCACCAGGTCAACCAAACATCCAGATTTTACATGCATAATGAGCATGTGTTCCAACAATATTATTTTTGACATATGTTGTGAGCTAAATCAAATATTCAGGTTCTACACCACTTTGTCATCACTAACGTAACAAAGAAACATCACCAATGTATTACTCATAGGTAGGTCTTATGGTCGTTAAACGCTACTTATTAAGGCTTATATTATTCGACATGTACTCAATTTAATAGCCAGTGATCTCAAAATCAATCCGACACTGAGATAAAATGAACAGCTAAATAGTTTCGACAGTCAAGTTGAATAAGTTTTTATTGCGGATATAAATAAATAAATTATAAAAACATGGAAGCAAAATTAAAAAATAAGCACTGTTGTTCCATATATGTAGTGGAAATTTAAAAATAACGAGTGAAAAACTCACCTTTAACATGTGATTATTGTCATGGACCAACTTGATAACCGCTGATATCACTCATGTAACAGCCACTTCACGTGCGGAAACATGTACAAACATGACCTCTCGAGAGGGAATTTCAAGTCAAGACACAGAATGTTAATTGATATCCTTCTGAGCAAAAAAGGGACGCCTTACAGTGAGAAATGATCACCTAATAATTATATATCCTTTGTGATACGGGAAAGATGGTCTACTGTCGTAATATATCATCTAGGAAACATACATGGAACACATACTTTCAGCACCTGCTACGAAAGACAAAATTTGTGATTGTAACTTAAATTCCATGAAGTGTAGTAATTTTCAAATACGATTTGGATGGCGCATATAATATGACATCGAGGCTTCTCGTTTGAGTAAATACACTCACATTCCTAGGGTAAGACTGGTAGAAAAAAAGGCGTTACGAAAGTGATCAAATGTTACGTTGAAGGCTTTTAACATTACTCACATGATTATGTGGAAACTTCAATATTTCACTGTGTAAAGTAATTAAATAAGATAACTTGGGCTCTAATTTCGTAGACCAGGCGCAGGCGCGGCGCATGGGGGGTGCGCCGCGACAACGGGGTGTGTCCAGGCGTATGTGGCAATTTCGTGCCCGGCGTAGCCTGGCGCAAGTACTCCTCTGTCCCGCCTCTGCCCCTCCTTCCAGCGCAAATTGGCAAAGAAGGCGGCACAGCCGAGTCAAATCTTGCTCACTGGCAAGAGAAACGATGGGTAGCGTGTTCCCATTAGTTACAAATTGTTGCTGCTTTAAAGTTTGGGATTAACATGCATGGACAACAATGCAAGATACGTTACACATTTATTTTCAATATGTGATCTTAACTCAGCACGAGATCATAGCAATCTGGCTGTATTCCTTTCCTCCACTAAAGACGATAAAACCTAAGTGACAATAATAGTAGCCTAGTATTAAGCCGCTTGCACACTGGACGCGAAACGAATTTTTCGCTCACAGATTGCGTCTTGTGTCCGAAAGTCTGACAGGGTTTTAATAAATCTCCGTGTCCGACAGTCTATTATTGTTTTTAATTTCTTCAAATCTGCTGACTCTTTTAGATATTAAACGTGAATGTTTTGATAAGAGGGCTCAGTTCTTCAAGATGAGTACCGAGAATTTCAATCAATGTTTCTGTTTAAGCTCTGCTCAATAAAGTGAGTCGACACTGGCGCGAGACAATGTACAATGTACAATGCCTCCGTGTCTGACAGCCAAAAAAAAAAAGGACGATTAGAACAGATTGATAACGAAATAAAGAATGAAAAGAAACATTTTATCTACAGAACATCCAATGAACACTGCAATTTATTTATTGGCGGGTCATCTTTGTTGGATATCCTGTTTGTTGGTTTTTATTCTTTATTTCGTTATAAATCTGTTCTCATATCAATAGGCCTACTTTTACTTTTTGCTGCCTGCTGGACATGGAGTATTTTGCATTTCGTGTCGGACAGTCTTGATCGTGCATGCGATAATTTCTTCACACTGTCAATGGTCATGGAATTGATTTGCTCACGCAGTATTTTATCTCTGCTGTGGAAATAAAGCGTGAATCTGTTCGGTCCATCTGACGAATTTTCAAAAGAAAGACCGAATAAAGACTGCCGTCTATCTTCAACGAAAACAGACGAATAGGCTAAAAAGACCAAGAAAAGTCGATAGCTATCAATTTGCATTTTGTGAAGGTCGAACACAAACATAGCCAAGTTTGCACGTCTAATAATTCCTGGAATACTCGGAAAAATTAGAACTTTTATGACTTTCGAACACGGAGCTATATTAAAACCCTGTCCAACTATCGCGTCTTTGCATTGACTTTGTCTGTAATCAGTCGTGCGAAAAATTCGTTTCGCGTCCAGTGTGCAAGCGGCTTTAATGAGCATAGAAAGCAAGCATTCGATATGTATATATACAGTTTGTGGTTGGCTGAGAAAGATGTGAAGTCGTTAGTTTGCATCACAGATTCAGCTGCGTTGATTATGTCAGGCCAAGTTTCCATTACGCGAGGCAACCGCCTTTAATCTGACATCAGGAAAATCGATATAGATACTATAATTTATGTCCTTATTCAGATAGTTACATTAAATAGTGCTTCCTGTAATTATTTATTGCATTGAAATGTGCCTGAAATTCTGTAAACCTGCCTGTGAGATTTCGGTGACATGTGCGCACTCTGCGCCGGTCAGCCAAATTACCACTGCACGGAAATTAAACCAGGTTGGAGCTGGCGAGTTTTCTGCGCAACTCCAGCGGAGACTTTTTCTACGAAATTGTCACTGCGTCTTGATGAATATGTGACACCTCCCCCTACTACGCCGCCACACCCATCTCGGCGCACCTTCGTCTACCGAAGGCTGCGCACCTCACAAAGTTACCACTGCGCGGTCTGCGCCTCGCTACGCCACCTGCGCTGCGCTAGGAAATTAGAGCCCCTTGTGTGAAAATTGTGAATGTTGTAGTGGATCACAAATATTTCAGGCAACAGAAATGTAATTCATCCTCTTCCATGTCACGGTACAAGCAGCCATTTTGCTACAAATTTTGTTTATTTTTTTCCAATCACGGAATGCAATATTCACTTAAACTACCCACTTTTGTGTTTTCTATTTATTTGATCGTCATATTTCAAATAAAAACAAATGCCACCATTCAAAACGAAATATTTTATTTACTACAAGTATTTCTGGAGGGGTACCCACTGATGGGCCCAGTTTCTGAGACAGACACATAACAACAGCACCCAGATCGCCACCGGCTTCTCAAGACCTGAGCTCATCTGAGATGGACTGACGCAAAGTGAAAAAATGTGCTGTGCTGATGAGTCCACATTTCAATTTGTTTTTGGAAATCATGGACGTCGTGTCCTCCAAGCTAAAGAGGAAAAGGACCATCTAGATTGTTATCAGTGCAAAGTTCTAAAGCCAGCATCTGTGATGGTATGGGGATGTGTTAGTGCCCATAGCATGGGTAAATTGCACATCTGTGAAGGCACCATTAATGCTGAGAGGTACATACAAGTTTTGGAGCAACATATGCTGCCATCCAAGCGACATCTTTTTCAGGGACATCCCTGCTTATTTCAGCAAGACAATGCCAAGCCACATTCTGCGAGGGTTACAACAGCTTGGCGCAATATGAAGCGCAAAATAAGACAACGGAGATACTGGATTGTTGAGCAACAGAAGTCGTACATCACGCAAGAATGGGAACGAATTCCACCTACAAACCTTCTACAATTAGTGCCCTCAGTTCCCAAACTCTTACTGAGTGTTGTTAAAAAGGAAAGGTGAAGTAACATGGTGGTAAACATGCCTCTCTCCCTGCTTTTTTGGAGCGTATTGCAGGCATAAAATTCAAAATGAGTGAATATTTCCAAAAAAGCAATGAAGTTGATCAGTTTGAACATCAAATATCTTGTCTTTGTAGTGAACTCAATTGACTTTTTGTCCAAAAGAATTTGCTACTCATAGTATTCTGTTTTTATTCATGTTTTACACAACGTCCCAACTTCATTGGAATTGGGGTTTCCATGTCAAAATTTTGGTAACGACCGTGAGAAAAGTTTGCTGTCACCTAGAGTAAATGGGTACTCCAGCCTTGCCCCGATTATGAGTGATCTTATTTGGGCACGTCAGGAATTCCTGCCGAATTGACGTTTTCACTGCCCATCGCATTGGCGAGCAGAAATAGTCCCAGCGGTGGTTGTGTGTCAACATGAATTAATGTTATAAGTCACGACCAAGAGTATGAATTTTTGAAATTCATTATTTACAGATATTGATAGTATCTGCAGAATGATTAGTTAAATAAACTTTTTTTTTGTCGGTGTTGTTTTGAAATACCTTCAGAATTTAAAATAAATACTGAAATCACAAGCTTGAAGCATGATAAAATTAAGTTAATTTTTATCATGTTTTGTGCTTCGTGCGAATGCAGGTGCATGGAGGGCAGGAAGTTAAGGACTGGACTCAGGTGCAAGGATGGACTTGGTTGTTTTTATAAAGCAGAGGCACAAATGTAAAGATGCAAAACAACAAGGAACTGAGGTTCTTAAAAATAAGCAATATGAGTAATACAAAGCCTGGGCTATGGCTACAGTATCATTGTATTACAATGAGAAGAAAAGGATGCAATGTTCCTGAAATAATAATGTGCTGGTAAAACAACAAACAGCACGAGTTTCTAGGTTGTAGTATAAATTCGCGAATTCGGAGAATAAGCCTAAACAAGACTACTGTGTCAAATAGGCATGAGAATACACAGACTTCTCAATGAGACTGAGGGAAGCTTGGTCTTAAAGTGCATATCTTTGCTGATCTAAAACGTTAAATGCACCCAATTTTGAGATACTATATAGAATTTTTTGTCACTTTACGCATTTAACCAATATAACACATCGGTCAGTGTCAGATATACCTGGTTTATTATCAGTCTTCTATGCAGAATTTGTCTGGCACAAAAAAAGCTTGCAGGATGAATCTCCCGGGGAAAATAACTTTCTCTGATGTCACGTCTGGTTCCTGCTGCCTGTAGGCAGCGCTGGTCATTCTATTGATGGTGGATATACTCGGCAGTTGTGTTATTGTTTATGGTGTTTACTTTTGCGATTTTGGGAGTTATTTGAAGTATTTGAAGTATTCCGAGGCAATACTATGGACAGACAGTGATTCCATATCAGATACACTGTTGTTTAGCTGCAATCGGTAAATGTTAGTGACCGCGCACAGAACCATGCAGGCACTGGGTCTCTCAGCTCCCTGGATATGGGGGAACCGCAGGTGACATCACGAATCTGCATCAATATGGCTAAGGAGTCCCTGGGAATTTTTTCAGACGCTTCTGGTAATTTTCAAAAATTGTTTTACACACGGACCACCCTTGGCAAAATTATCCTTAGGAATTGCTGTGTAAAGGTACAATCTTTTAGACAAAAAAAGTCTAATTTGATCAAGGATATGCACTTCAAATACACACTGATACCACCCAGTAGCAATGAGAAACAGATACTGATGATAACATAATATAGTTATCCTTGTTTGATTGACACAGATACAATGGCTACGACTGTAACCAAGAGTTTCTTTACCAAAGCACCTTGTTCATTTGCAGAAGAGAGATTGCAAATGGCTTAGCCTCAAGGCTGCTAATGGCCTACTTATTCCCTATACTGGCTACATTGAGTTAGATGTGGTTTTGGGGCAGCGTATTCTGGGGAGGGTAGTATTGATTTTCAAAGATCCAGCTAGCATGGCAATTAGAGAGCATGAGTCTGCTACCCCAGGTATTTTAGGAATGAATGTCCTTGACAAGTGTCATGAGGTCCTCTTTGAGCAACATGATGCGCAGCTCTTCCACTGCTCCCTGTTGAATCGGCGGCCATGGCAACCCTACGGGCTCTATGACACTGTGAAAAGATCAAGGCCATCTTCAATGCCTCCCAGACCTTTATAGTGAAAGTCCAGGGTAAATCGTCCATTTGTCTTGAAGCTGGGGCTCTCACTATGATTCCGGTGACATGTCGCCAAGTGGATTCGGCCGAAAGCAGCTACCTGATGGCCTCCTCTTATCCCCCACTCTTGTCTTTGCCAGAAAAGGCCTTTAGCATGCCCCTTTTGTTAATTTCGGAAGCACTGAAGTGTGGCTGTCCCCTAGGAACTCTTTAAGCAGTACTGGCCACATCTGCCGGCACCAAAGGCGTTGCTCTCAAGCCTTCATGGGAGGAGTGTTGTGCCTATGTCACTACTCAGGAAGCAACCTTAAGCTCCAGTGTTCCTGACCCAGTTCTTTCTGACTTTGAAGGGCTGACTCCCTCCCAAGTTTCCCAGGCCAAAGCTCTCTTTGCTCTGTATGATGATGTATTTTCTAAGGGTGAAGGAGATCTAGGATGCACCTCGCTCATTGCCCACGAAATTCCGTTACTTGATGATGCCCCATTCCGTCAACCGTACCGACGAATTCTCCCCTCCCAGTACGAAAGTGTGAAGGCCCATATCCAGCAGCTTCTCGACAGCTGGCTTATGAGAGAGAGTAGCAGCACCTATTGCTACCCCATCATCCTGGTAACAAGAAAAGATGGTAATCTTCACCTTTGCATTGATAACAGTCAACTGAATGCAAAGACTCGTTGTCATGCGTACCCACTCCCCAGGATAAGAAGAGTCCCTGGATGCTCTCTCTGGGGCGAAATGGTTCTCTAGCCTAGACCTGGCGAGTGGGTATAATCAAGTCCCTGCGGCTGAGAAGAATAAGGCAAAGACTGCTTTTTGTACCCCGTCTGGCCTTTGAGTTTAAACAAATGCCATTTGTACTCTGCAATGGCCCCGGAACTTTTCAGCAACTCAAGAAGTGCATGTTTGGCGATTGTCCTTACCAGTCCGTCCTCCTGTATCTCGACGATGTAATTATTTTTTCTGGCACTGTTCAACAACATCTGGAGCATCTGAATGAGGTCTTTGCATGGCTTCAGAAACAGGGCTTTAAGGTCAAGTTAGCCAAGTGCAGGTTCTTTCAACATCAAGTCAGTTATTTGGGTCACGTGGTGTCTGCTGAGGGAGTGGTTACTGACCCTGTGAAAATAGAGATTGTTAATGGGTGGAGGCGTCCAGGCCATCTGGCTGAGCTGAGGTCTTTCCTAGGCTTTGCAAGTTATTATCAGCGGTTTGTGCAGGGTTTTTCCAAGCTTGCAGCCCCTTTGCACCACCTAGTCAGAAAGCTTAGTGGGTCCCGGCGGAAGGGCAAGATCCCTCCAATTCCCTTGGTAACTGCCTGTAATGAGGCTTGCAAAAGTGCTTTCCAGTTGCTGAAAGAATAACTCACCTCTGCCCTTGTTTTATCCTATACAGACTTCAAAATACCTTTCATCCTTGAAGTAGACACCAGTCATGGAGGTCTTGGAGCTGTTCTCTCTCAAGAATACGACGAGAGAGTTCAGCCCATCGGTTTCGCCAGCAGGGGCTTGAAACCCACCGAGCGAAACATGGAGAATTACAGCTCCATGAAGCTGGAGCTCTTCACAGTGAAGTGGGGAGTAACAGAAAAGTTTCGAGAATATCTGTTGGGTACCCACTTCACCTCCATTTTGACAGATAACAACCCCTCAAGCCATCTGCAGACTGCCAAGTTGGGAGCTATCAAACAGTGGTGGGCATCTCAATTACCCTCCTTCAATTTTACAATAAAGTTCCGCCCTGGGAACAGCAATGGAAATGCTGACGCACTCTCTCGTCAGTACCTGGAGCGTTTTGCCTTCAGCACAGAGGTTCCACTACTGGGGATATGGGTGACACTGCCTCGCGATCTGCTCCCGCTTGCCAGTGCAGAGAGGTAGTGGCGTTACCTGGCCGTACATCCCAAGATCTGCGCTTGTTGCAAGAGACGGACCCAATTATCGGGCCTGTGCACAGATACCACCAGAAACGGCGACGTCTGAGCAGAAGCTATTATCTAGTCCCACTAGGGCGCTGCTCTGACAATGGGACTGCCTGGTAGAGCAAGAGGGGGTATTTGATTATCTTGTCCGTACCCCTGGGGGAAGCCCTGAAACCTTTCAACTGCTGCTCCCCCAATGCTAACAGGAAGAAGTTCTCCACAGTGTGCATGATCAGCAGGGTCATCAGGGTATAGAAAGAACTCTCCACCCTCTACGAGCTCAATGCTTCTGGCCAAAAATGACACAGGATGCTGAGCGGTGGTGACAGGACTGTCAGACATGTGCTGGGGAAGGCTGTTCAACCAAAGGTACGCACATACTGGGGATCATTGCAAGCCACACAGCCAAATGAGATCTTAGCTACTGACTTTACAACCTTGGAACCAGCTAGTGATGGCAGAGAGAATGTCCTGGTTCTGACAGATGTTTTCACCAAGTATTCTAAGGACTAGAAGGCCACCACGGTGGCGCGTGTGTTTGTCCAACAATGGTTTCACCAGTTTGGTCCATTGTCCTGTAACCACTCAAACCAGGGGAGGAATTTTGAAAGTTCCTTAATCCAGCAACTTTGCCAGTTATATGGCATACAGAAGACCAGAACGCCCCCTTACCACCTACAAGGTAATGGGCAGTGTGAGAGGTTTAACCGCAGCCTGCACAACTTTTTATGTGCCCTGCCACCAGTTGAAAAATTGTGTTAGGCTCACCACTTGCCACAATTAACCTTTGCCTATAACACCACTCCCCATCAAACCACTGAGCACACACCCTACTATCTCATGTTTGGCCATCACCTAAGGTTGCCTGTCGATTTCCTGCTGGGGATGGGAGAATTTATGCTGGGCATGGATACACTGGAAGAGTGGGTTGAAAGGCACCAGCAGAGCTTGAGGATAACACGGGATCATGTGTGGGAAAGATTGGGGGAGCTGGCACGGCGTAGGAATGAGCACCATAATGACTATGCGAATGACCCAGGGCTTGATGAGGGACAGCTGGTGTATCTGCGGAATCATGCTCCTGGTTGGAGTAAGATTCAAGACCACTAGAACCCAGCTGTCTTTCAAGTGCGACGGAGGCCCTAGGGGGCAGGGGCTCCCCCATAACGAAGAAGGATCAGTGAGGCGGGTTCATCGGACTGAGTTGAGGGCTATTCCAGAGGCATTATAGCCACAGGACGCATCTGTCGAGAGCAGGGTCGACCCACCCACTATTCCAACAGAATCTGACTTTGATGATGAGGAAGATGGCGGTGTTTTCCATCCTGGGGAGCGGCAGGAGGCCCCAGGGCCACCCAGGTCCCTCATTTCGGGGGTGTGGAGACCATGCTAGAAGATGCTGGTTTGGGAGATGCTGACCTACCCTTGCGGCGTTCAGTTCCAGCTACAGCAGGCCAGCATTCCAACCTCTACCGACTGCCACAATCAGCTGCGAGCAGAGCCAAGGACAGGGCGGGGGACAAAAGCCCAGGTGGTCAAACGAGAACTGCCATCATCGAGTTGCTGATTCATTTGGAGGGGGTGGATTGTAGCCTGTGGGCCAGAGTAGGGGTGTTATTCTGTATAGCTTGTTACTTTTTTTTTTCTTTTCTCTCGCTCTCACTCTCTACCCTGCCAGCTGTCTCGTGCTCTTACAGTCTCACTGATTAGGGGAGAAACTGCCATTGATTAGGCCACCTATACGTCAGGGAAGAAGGCTTATGTGTAGGTGCTAGGGGTCCTTAAGCCAGTAGTTTTGTAACTCCCTGCTGCTAGCAGTAAAGACTGAGGCAATGCAGCGTGTTGTGCCAAGTGCTGAGCGAGTGGGGATGCAGATGGTCCTGAATCGCCACAGTATTTTAAACATTTTGTTCTATGTCAAAGTAACGTCAGGTTGCTTCCATATTGGCAAGGTACACTACTGAACTGCAAGCGTATTATTCAGGCTTTTGTGTGATTTGATTGTAACGCAATGTCTACTGTTTGTTACTTGCTGGCAGTTCACTTGGTAGTGTAGCTGGTTTCGGTGGAGGAATTCATTCTTGCAAACTGAGCGTCCGCCGCCACTTTTAACACTCGAGCAGGTATGTTTTGTTAAACTATGCTGTGATTGACCCAGTATAACTTTGTGTAACGCATGGTTATGGTGTTGCTCCCTGTGCAACAGTATTTAGCACCACAGTATGCTAAAGAGCGGCATCACTGCTAAGCGCCCTCTTACTTATCTCTCCTCGTGCTTTTAACTGGTTTCAGTAAGCGTGCCATGATTTAATCTTGCTATAAACTGTTGTTTGTATCTGAGGTTCATGGGAGCAAATATTCATGTCCATGTTCAATTGCTTTGTTTTTTTATAGACCTGTGCAGCAACACTGAGTGGCTAGTTGCTGTTCTTCATCCTGTGAATGTGTGGGTGCTGTTTTAGGGCTCAGAGGTAGTTGTACTTTTTTTTTTCTTTTTTTTCTTTAGCCTGTGAGCTTGTATTATGTAAGACTAAGTGAATGTACATAGGCTACAGGCTAGGGTGGAGTTTGGTTTTTACTTTTGTGACTTTCTTTCCCTTTTTTTTCCATTCCCCATGCCCAGTCAGCTTCTCTATTGGCCTAGCCGGTAGTGTAGGGGGTCTTTGCTGAGAAGCAGTTCTCCTGGATTCTAACTCTAATTAAGCTCAAGGGGTGGCGTAATCAAAAGAACTTTTGGGGGTGCAAAATTCTAAAGCTTAAAATCCAACCTTATCAGATTCAGCTATACACGCACAATACACACTCACAAAAGAACACGCACAAAGAATGAAGTCTTGTGAATGTTTTGAAGGTTGAATTAAGTTTCTAGTTAAAAGTATGAATGAGTTGGGAGTGGTTGAAGTTTAGGGTGTTTTCACACATATTTGGGTTGACCCAGTCACATAATTGGGTTGATCCAATATACAATGTATCAATTTTCAACCGGAGTGGCTCGGTTTCACATATTTTTTTTATTGCCATACCAAGTCCACCGTTCTACAGAATGGAGCGTCATGTATCCAAGTTAACCAGATGGAAATGACGTTTGTAACACCACTCCATCTGGAAAATAAGGTTGAAATGAAGCCTCGAGATGTAAACAGAACACATATGAACGATGGAGACTCAACAGCAATGCCCTCTGATATGTCTAATATTACTGCTTTTGGCAATCTCTATAGTTTTTCTCATTCACTTTCAGGAAGTTATAACGTTCGAATTTGAAAACGAGGCACAGCTGCGTGTGGAGAACAATGTTTTCTTGCACTGGAGACGGCGAATGCGAATTGCCAGACAAACCAGAACAAGGCGCAGATTGATTCTGTTAAACCAGGCCTCCCTCACCATACGCAGGTATTAGTGAACAGCCAGGTAAGTTGTAACGTTAGACATGAACGAACCATTGATGTTAAATGCAGTTACATTTGCTAGCTTGTGGAGTACACCAGGCTTGGGCCAACCCCGGGTTCGCTGCGCATTCACACCACTGGTTTAGTGCACTGCAACGAACTAAAGGGCTTGGTGCGCCGCCTTGAGACCACCCCTTCCAGCCGCTCTCGGTACGGCTGTTTAGGTCAACCACGGGTGCAGCTAGTTGTGTTCACACTACCTGCACCGCAGCAATTAGGCCGGCCTAGACAGTTAGGTCGACCTAAACACCCTATGTGTGAAAACACCCTTAGTGTGTTTGAAGATTTTTCTCATACACTCCCGTTATAACGAAGGTTGAGAAAAAGTTGAATATTTTTAAAGGTATGAATTGTATTGAAATGTTGAATGAGATGAAAAATGTTGAAAAGTTGCTGAATATTTTGAAGTATGAATGAAGTTGTGGTTGCTATAGTGTTCAGGGAGGTTGCTAACTCATTGCTAAGTGGTTGCTAAGGTGGTCTGGCAGTTGCTATGGTGTTCTGGGTGGTTGCTAAGGCATTGCTAGGAGGTTGACAAGGCATTCCTTATGGTTGCTAAGGCTTTGATAGGCAGTTCCTGTGATAGTCTGGGTGGTTGGCTCTGAGCAGAGCAGGCTAGAGTGTGGCTAGAGTTTCGCATTCATTTCTAATGGGGAAAAAACATGGAATATCTCGGAAATGATGAATTTTTGGAAAATTCTGAATACACCCGATAATGTCTGAATCGGGCTGCATAATTTGAAGTTGTACTGTTGAATATGTTGAAGTATGTGGAAGTAGTTAAAGTCCTTAAAATGGCGGAAGAGGAGGAGGAAGATGAGGAGGAGGAATAATAAATAAACTGGTAGAATAACATATAGTGGGAGTTGCTTGCAGAAATCCCACGTAACTTTATAGTCTGTATTTTGAATTCAGAATGCTCTTAACATTACTTAATGGTGAGCTGGAAGACCAAACTGAGAAAGTGTATGTCAATGTTGATCCGTTATGCCTTGAATACAGTTTAAAAGGCAGACATTCATCCAGAAATGGGGTAGAAGTGAGAATTCCTGATTCCTTTAAACTGGATGTTTTCACACGTGATCTTTAATTAAATATCCAGAATTTTGAAAATACCTAGAGGAATCTAAAGTAAAAAAAAAAACCTAAAATGTCTGGGCTTTGTAGAAAAGACAGCTTGCAAATCTTATTTTGAGGTGTAACCTTTTTGTTTCAATGATTTGATTTCCTGTTTTCAGCGTGCTTTTGGTGTCAACTTGGACTTATCAAACAGTTAAAAGGAATTTTAATCGGGGAAGAGAGTTATCTTTTCCCTATCATTTTCTGAAAATACAATGTTGTCTCAAATGAAATTCATATTCAACATACAAAAATTGCTCAAAATTCTATTTTTTGATAATCATGTGAGGTAATCTGGTGGTTTTTCATGTTTTCACCCAAATATAAATATATAATAGCTAACCTCCAGCAGGTGTATTCAGCTTTATCCAGAAAGAGTCAGGCTTTCATGTTAGCTATGTTGTTACACAACTCCTGTTTTTACTAATCAAGGCCTTTTGCAACAACTCTAAGGGTTGATTAGCGGAATCATGAGTGTAACAGCATAGCTGGAATGAAAGCCTGGATCCACAAAGGCCCTCTCTGGATAAGGTTGGGACCCCTCCCCTACAGGGAAATCAAAGACCAAAACTGGCACATCTATGACAGGAAAAAATCCATTGAACAATTGTGTTCGCTGATGACAGGACCAGGGGTCAGAAGGTAAAAGTTCTGCCATGTTTTCAGTTCCACCCCTGAACACTGCCAGTGGATTTCGAATCCTGAGGGTTTGAACAAGTGTTGGAGAAAACTTTTACTTTCTGAGTCTGGAGTTTACATGCCTGGATGTGTTGTCTGGTAAAATAAGTGAAAAAGGAAACCAAATATCATCTGATTTATTCATGAGTGACTTTAACATCTACAAACGTTTGTAAACTCATTGAAAAGGCTTCATCACAAGTGGTCTGGTGAAAGGCAGGAACTTTGACCCCCAGACTCGGGAGATATTCAAAGATGAGCATGTATTATGTTTGAGCAGAGTTTTATTTATTTCAAATAAAAATAAGTCCACATAAAAATCCACAATTGCAAATCTGGTTACTTGTGTTGACAGTGATGATTTTTTTTTTGTATAACTTTGTATTCCCCCGTCATAAGACCCAGGAGAGAATTCGGAGACTGACCTGCTGCAGCACTTGGGCACACTGTGCCAGAGCAGGTGGGGTTGGTGGATCTGACCTCAGCATCTTCATCCTGACTGACTGAGAGAATGTGGGTATAGACATTTCTTTGTTAAAATCTGTTCATTTGAGCATTATTTTTACAAGCATTCTGAGGTGAATAAATGAGAATAAAGAAAACAGACACACACACACTCTCACCGATTACATGACTGACACACGCACACTTTTTCCCCAATATTGTCAATACACACCACAAAGATAAAGTGCCATGAAAAAATATTTGCCCCCTTCCTGATGTCTTATTTTTTTGCATATTTGTCACACTTAAATGTTTCCTATCATCAAAAAAATTTCAGTATTCACAATGGTTGATGGTTGGACATTCTCCTTCAGGATTTTCCAGTAGAGAGCAGAATTCATAGTTCCATCAATTACGGCAAGTCGTCCTGGTCCTGAAGCAGCAAAGCAGCCCGAAACCATCACAATACCACCACCATGTTTGACTTTTGGTATGATGTTCTTTGTATGAAATGCTGTGTTAGTTTTACACCAGATGTAACAGGACGCACACCTTCCAAAAAGTTCAAGTTTTGTCTTGTCACTCCACAGAATATTTCCCCAAAAAATCTTGAGGATCATCAAGATGTATTTTGGCAAATGTGAGACCAGCCTTTGTGTTCTTTTTGGTCAGCAGTGGTTTCACCTTGGAACTCTCCCATGGTTGCCATTTTTGCCCAGTCTCTTTCTTATTGTTGAATCATGGACACTGACTTTAACTGAGGCAAGTAACGCCTGCAGTTCTTTAGATGTTGTTCTGGTCTCTCTTGTGACCTCCTGGATGAGTCGTCAATGCGCTCATGGAGTAATTTTGGCAGGCTAGGCAATACTGGGCCGGTTCAGTACTGTTCCAATCTTTCTCCATTTGTGGATAATGGCTCTCACTGTCATCTGCTGGACTCCCAAAGCCTTAGAAATGGCTTTGTAACCCTTTCCAGACTGATAGATGTCTACTACTTTGTTTCTCATCTGTTCTTGAATTTCTTTGGTTCGCGGCATGATGTGTTGCTTTTTGAGGGCTTTTTAGGCTACTTCCCTTCATCAGACAGGTTCTTTTTTTAGTGATTTCTTGATTTAACAGGTTGGGCAATAATCAGGCCTGGGTGTGGCTAGGATAATTGAACTCAAAAATTGTGGTTAATCGCAGTTAATTCATTATTTAACAAGCAGGGGCAATTACTTTTCACTCTACTTTAAAATTACATGGGGCCGGGTAGTTTTGGATAGCTTTTTCCCCTTAATAAATGAAATCATCATTTAAAAATACAGTGCTAATCGCACTTAAGACCCCTCGGCTGCGTATGTAAGTTGAATCGGGTGTTAGTTGGATTCTGATTGCAGAAATAATATATGTAATGAAGCCAAGCCCTGATATAAATAACATTGGCGTGGTCATTTTTCATTTTTCACAATATGCCCCCTGGTCGGCAAAGTGTCAGTCTAAATTGGCTGGTATTCGATAGGTCAATGAAGGATCCATAAATGAACCAGAATCTAGAAACAAACCTGAAGGCACTAGAGTGGTAACGTCGTTGAATGTAAAGATAGGCAGCATTTACGCTATTCAACCTAGAAAATGGTTAAAAAAATAGGTCAAATCAAAAACGCATGTGATATGTGATGAAGGTGATCCCATGTACCTTCAGTAAAAATTTGAGCGTCCAAGCTGAAATAATAATAATAATAATAATCCCCCATCTTGAATCAGAGAAAGCAAAAGCTGAACAGGCTATGAGGGCTCAACTGTGATTGGTTCCTTCAAGCGAACAAAAACGGAATCATATTTCTACATTGGCTGATGACTTAGCAAAATTTGACAGTTTTCCTCGTTGACTTGTCGGGTTTTGACAGAGTTTCGCTTTTCCATCACAATTTACAAAATTATTTAATAGGTTTTGAAAGTAGAGCTATCAGTGGGACATGTAATGGTGCCTGAAAGAGAGGCTAAGGTAGAGAACTCATTTATTTTCAAAACTTGACTTATAAGGTTTTGCAAATGGACTCCTGATTTACTCGAGTTATCTTTGTCTAATATTAATATTTGTTTGTTGATCTGAAACATTTAAGTGTGACAAATATGCAGAAATATAAATCCGTAAGAGGGCAAATAATTTTTCATGGCACTGTAAAGTAAAAAACCCAAAACCAGTGAAGTTGGCACGTTGTGTAAATCGTGAATAAAAACAGAATACAATGATTTGCAAATCCTTTTCAACCTATATTCAATTGAATACACTGCAAAGACAAGTTACTTAATATTCGAACAGGTAAACTTTGTAATTTTTTGCAAATATTAGCTCATTTGGAATTTGATGCCTGCAACATGTTTCAAAAAAGCTGGCACAAGTGGCAAAAAAGACTGAGAGAGTTGAGGAATGCTCATCAAACACTTATTTGGAACATCCCACAGGTGAACGGGCTAATTGGGAACAGGTGGGTGCCATGATTGGGAATAAAAGCAGCTTCCTTGAAATGCTCAGTCATTCACAAACAAGGATGGGGCGAGGGTCACCACTTAGTGAACAAATGTGTGAGCTGATTGTCGAACAGTTTAAAAACAACATTCCTCAATGAGCAAGAAATTTAGGGATTTCATCATCTACGGTCCGTAATATCGTCAAAAAGTTCAGAGAATCTGGAGAAATCACTGCACGTAAGCAACAAGGCCGAAAACCAACATTGAATGCCCATGACCTTCGATCCCTCAGGCGGTACTGCATCAAAAACTGACAGTGTGTAAAGGACATCACCACATGGGCTCAGGAACACTTCAGAATACCACTGTCAGTAACTAAAGTTCGTCGCTACATCTGCAAGTGCAAGTTAAAACTCTACAATGCAAAGCGAAAGCCATTTATCAACAGCACCCAGAAACGCCGCCGGCTTCGCTGGGCCCAAGCTCATCTAAGATGGACTGATGCAAAGTGGAAAAGTGTTCTGTGGTCTGACGAGTCCACATTTCAAATTGTTTTTGGAAACTGTGGATGTTGTGTCCTCAGGACCAAAGAGGAAAAGAACCATCCGGTCTGTTATAGGCGCAAAGTTCAAAAGCCAGCATCTGTGATGGTATGGGGGTGTATTAGTGCCCAAGGCATGGGCAACTTACACATATGTGTAGGCACCATTAATGCTGAAAGGTCCAAGCAACGTCTTTTTCATGGACGCCCCTGCTTATTTCAGCAAGACAATGCCAAGCCACATTCTGCGCGTGTTACAACAACATGGCTCCGTAGTAAAAGAGTGCGGGTACTAGACTGGCCTGCCTGTAGTCCATACCTGTGTCCCAGTGAAAATGTGTGGCGCATTATGAAGCGTAAAATACGACAACGGAGACCCTGGACTGTTGAACAACTTAAGCTGTACATCAAGCAAGAATGGGAAAGAGTTCCCCCTGAAAAGCTTCAAAAATTGGTCTCCTTAGTTCCCAAATGTTTACTGAGTGTCATTTAAAGGAATGGCGATGTAACACAGTGGTAAAAAGGCCCCTGTGCCAACTTTTCTGCAATGTGTCGCTGCCTTTAAATTCTAAGTTAATGATTATTTGCAAAAAAAAAAAAAAAGTTTCTCAGTTTGAACATTAAACATCTTGTCTTTGCAGTGTATTCAATTGAATATAAGTTGAAAAGGATTTGCAAATCATTGTATTCTGTTTTTATCCACGATTTACATAACGTGCCAACTTCACTGGTTTTGGGTTTTGTAGTCGGCTGAGAACCAGAGGAAGCACTTGTTAAAGGAGAAAAGATGAGATTTTGTTTTGGTTTTACATTAGTTTCACAAAACGTTTCTTCCCACTCAACAATCCTAACTGGGACGTGAATGGGCCCTGTGTCGGCTGCTTACTGGGGCCCAGTTGCTTTTGACCATGGGCTTCACATGGACTCCAACTGGGTAAGCCCATATCTGACCTTTATTAGCAGCGATACTGGCAAAAAGTGAAGTAATATAGTGTGTCAGTCACTTAGACAATCTGATTCAATCTGTATTCAAGGTATACTGGTCCATCCATCTTAAATTCTTTAATCTCTCAATTCTCAAGATTCTTTGTAACAATAATTGCCAAATATGTAGATGTTGCTAAAATACAAAATTATTTGCACTTCTTTACTAAGCTCAGCCAGCTGCTTACAGTGAACATGTGTTTCCTGTGTGTTAAATCTTGTGACATCTTGTGAATTCTGGGCAGCCCATGTGGGATTGACATGGAGCTCAGTGCCCAGCCCACTTTAAGCCCACCCAGTCTGCCTTTTTGCATTGAAGAGCATTTGATCGAAATTCAAGGATTCAAAAAGCTCTTTTAAGCGTTAGTCAAGGGACACAAAGAATGTTAGCTGGTTTTCCATTGCCTATAATCATCGAAGAAGAAAAATACCTTTAGATTTTGACTGGCAGTTGAGCGGATTTACTTGTCCAAAGTTTTTCGCATGCACAGTGGCCACAACACAGGTCCTTGAAACAGGCATGTGATTGGGGAATTCTGAAGAAGTTTGAAAAAAATCCAGGGGTCTGGGGGCCGCAGGTCCCCAGCCGGGTCCAGGGTGGAACCCTGGTGGGGGCAAAGCCATAGGAAGCTCCTGGGTTTTCATCATTTTTTTTTTTTTTTGAACCAAGTATTTATTAATCTTCACATGTATTAGTATATACATTCCAGTTCACATCAGATCTTTCTTTGCCACATACACATGAAGAAATGAAGCCATTCAGAAGATTTACTACAAACAAAACAATTGAATCAACAACAGTTTGGCAAACAGTTCCGGCCCAGTTCCGGATTGTCTCTGATAGATCGCTGCTCAAATTCCACATATCACACGGACAGTTCTTCTGAAACAGCACAGTTTGACGATGTTTCACATTGATAAATTTAAGTATGTGCTTATGGGAGCCCATCTTGATCTGAAAATGTCCATCTTAAGATGAAGGTGTGCCGTTATCTTTTCTATTACATATACCTTCCTCACTCTTTCTTGCCATTGAGATATAGTAGGAGGAAGCAGAGTTATCATCTTCCTGGCTATTAATATTAAAACATGTAATAAATACAGCTTCTTTTTTTCCCATCTCCCCTTGGGAAGTGCTCCAATGATATACAATTGTGGGGTTAGAGGTAAATCAATGTTCAGTATAGAGCGTAATTCCTTCCGGATCCCTCCCCAAAAATTTTTCAACTTAGGGCAGTCCCAAAATATGTGTGTGTGGTCTCCTATCTGTTGACATTCCCTCCAACATAAATTGGTTCTACTACTATCAAATTTGGAAGTTATTGCGGGGGTTTGAAAATATCTCATTTTTAATTTCCAATTAAATTCTTTCCACATTCGACAACTGGTTATTTTATGTCCCTCCTCACACACATCTTCCCAGCATGTGTCTTCAATAATAATATTCATTTCCATCTCCCACTTGCCTTTTATATCTAGAGCACTTCCTGACATCAACAAATTTAAGCATTTATAAATTCGTGAAACCACCTTGATGCCTGTACCTTCTTTTATAATTTTTATAAAAAGATCTTCTATAGATGTGGGTTGTTTCTTAAGTAAACTCCATTCTTTATGTGACATCAAGTAACTTCTCAGTTGCAAGTACCTATGAAAGTCTTTATTTGTCAAACCAAATTTATCTTTCAGTTGTTGAAAAGACCTTAAAGGGTTTGTGAACAATAAACTTAATATGTTTTTAAAAAGTGTATTTTGTTTATATAACCTCATTTAAATCAATAAAAATGTATACAGGCAGTTTATCTTTTCTAAAAATAAACAAAATAACGTCTGTGGCTGCACAGCCACAAAGTTAATTAGGTGCCCGTGACGTCATCCGATGACGTCAGAGAGGTCTTCATCTTGCCTAGCCGCTATCAAGGTCTATAGTCGAGGTGGTGTTATAGCGTGTCTGATCGTCGGCGTGTGCAGAAAATATGGGTGACTCCGCAGGCACAGGTGAAATAAATCAGAGAGAGAGAGTGAGAGAGATTTTCGCCACAGACACGTCAAATGTCCTGAGAGAGAGAGAGAGAGAGATGGTCACCGAAATAAACAGTTCAACTTAACCTACATGTAGCCTAGAGACAACGAGAGAGCTCAAGTCGAGAACCGAGTTACAGCATTGCATTCCGCAACTCTCGGTGAACTCAAAACACTAAAGTACAGACACTGCTCTGCTTGAATCAGCAACCTATCAGCCAATCAGAAAACAGTATTTCTTGTTGCTAGGTGCAATAGCAGCGCCAAATCACGTTCTTCACTCGCGCTCTCCATGTAGTGTATTTTGGCTGAATACAAACCCTGCTCCGATCCGGTGTCACAGGTGGTACCGCAACATCTCTTGTTTGTGACAGACAAAACGATACAAATACACAAAAGAATCATTTAAATTAGCCTTTGTTATACTGGGGAGTCCCACGGAAATAAAAAAAAGTACAGTTATGGCTAAACATTATCTTGTTCAAAATCTATCAACAACTCCAGGGGGAAACGCTAGCAAGTTGAAATCAAATTCTTAAGCTCATGTCAAATAGCATTCGCGAATGCCGTAGCTGACCAGCTAACTCATATTCGTGACGCTTAGCACAGCTGTTATCTGTGTTGTAAAATGCTTGATGTTGCAAAGTAAAAGGAAATATACACGCAACATTCAGATATAAGATAGATAGTTGTATATCGCAACGTTTAATTGCTCGCCTACTTGAGCTACCACTTCTGACAACGAGATGCGATGGATAACGCGGTCAGCATTCATTCTGCAAATAGCCTGCAATGCGCACAAAACTTCCGCGACCGATCCTGGTGTGCCATCTAGTGATAGAATATTGTAACTGCGCGCATAAATTTGCAGCTCCACGTCCACTGGCGGACACATCAGCACAAAGAAACACCTTTGTTCTTCGCGAACGCGCAAAATCCGGATAATCAGTAAATGATGATTCAATTAATATTTTAATTTGAAACAAGTAACCAAGTTGCCAAGTAACCAAGTAACGAAGTGAAAGTATTCTTTTTATCTTTTAAATGTAGTAGAGTAAGAGTCCCTGTTTAAAAAAAAAAGGTAATGTACAAATCCTCAAAAAAAAAAAAAAGCGAAAAACCCGAAGTGCTGTAACGAAGTACATGCACTTAAATTGCACCTTTGAAAACGGGATTATCAACCTCCCCCCAGAGAAAATCTCACGCGAGCCTGCATTCAAAACTTGAGAGCCCTGTGTTTCCATCAATGCGATTTTCACCCGGCTCTTGGAGCGGAGCCGCATGCGTATTTTTCCAATTAATTTCACAATAATAGCGTAGTTTAGCCGTTTATATGGAGACACTGAGGACGCACCATGGGCCGCATGCGATGTTCCGTGTCTGCCCCGCAGCCTGTCGCAACGGACTTCAGTCGTATTAATGGAAACATAGCTTTATAGGCTGCCCCGGGTCATCAATTAAGACCTCTCTGACGTCACTCGGGTCACGTGACCTTGGTTCTTGCATAAACGCTACAGGGCGCACTGTCTTGTACATTTGGCCCGAGAAAAACATTATTTTGAAAAATATGTTTCCGAAACACACATATTTTGTATTTTTACTATATATATATATATATATTGGATTTTATGTATTAAATTCAGTTATGTAAAATTTGTTCAGAAACCCTTTAAGACTTCCCCTTCAAACATCTGGTGGATCATTGTAAGCCCCCTTTTTGGACCAGTCTTTTGGACCAGGTTAGTTGTTTCAATCTAATTCTGGGTTTTCTATTTTGCCAAATAAATGTAGAAATTAACCTGTCCAATGTTTTGAATACAGAAGATGAAATCCAGACCGGAAGGGACTGAAAAAGGTAGAGTAGCCTGGGGAGAATATTCATCTTGATTGTTTCAATCCTGCCGAACAAAGATAACGGGAGTATTTTCCATCTTTCTACATCCGCTCTTATTTGAGTAATTATTTTCCCATAATTTGCATTGTACAATTGTGAAGTATCTGGGGTAATCATAACTCCCAAATATCTGAATCCCAAAGCTGACCATCTGAAAGTGACTACTTCTTCCAGCTCCGGTGGCCATTTCCCCACCATCATCATTGCCTCAGACTTGGACTCATTAATCTTATATCCAGATACTGATCCAAAGTCCCTCAGGCACTTAAGCAGCGTTGGAATAGAAATCGGGGGGTCATTTATGTACAATATTATATCATCCGCGTACATCGATAGTTTGTGTGTCCCTCCTCCACTAGATATCCCATGGATCAAAGGGTTTTCTCTTATCAATTCTGCGAGGGGTTCTATGTTGATTGCAAATAATAGAGGTGACAGTGGGCACCCTTGTCTGGTTCCTCTTTTGAGTTCAAATTGTTCTGAAGTGTGTCCATTGACCCTCACTCTAGAATTTGGGCTCGTGTAGAGCACTTTAATCCAGCTGATAAAATCCAAATGAAAACCCATTTTTAGCAGAGTATGTTCCAAATATCTCCAGTTGACCCGATCAAATGCTTTCTCCGCGTCAATGCTGAGGAGCATAGAAGATTGGTTCCTGGTCTTCGCAGCTGAAATAATGTTCAGAGTACGCCTAATATATTTTGATGCTTGCCTCCCTGGTATGAAGCCTGTTTGGCCTGGTTTGATTAATTTCTTAATATGTTTCTGAATTCTTTTGGCCATTATTGAACTTAATATTTTGACGTCATTACAGAGTAAACTGATTGGTCTATATGAGGCACACTCTGTTGGGTCTTTTCCTTCTTTATATATTACAGAAATAATTGCCTCTGACCAAGTTTTTGGAGGATCTTTTTTGTTTAAGGCATAATTGAAGACTCTTTGTAACAGGGGTGTGATTTCTGTCTGAAGACATTTATAGAACTCCCCGGGGTTCCCATCTATCCCCAGGGATTTGTTATTTTTTAGGTTTTTTATAACGTCTTTAATTTCATTTTCTGTGATTGGCTCAGCCATCGCTGATTTTCATTATTTTTCCATTTAAAAACTACAAAAGATTCTTTCATGAACATCATTTTAGTAATGAACAAAGGTGATTCTGATCATTTTAACCCACCTGACAACATAGCAGATTCCTGTCAAAATTGTACCACTGACTTCTGTCACTATTACGACTAAAATAGTCAGAAGGTCACTCATCATCATGTGTCCATGAACATCAACATTTACAGAGTCAGTCTTATGATATATCCATGTGAAATGGATTTTAAAAACTCATTGATGTTATATTAGATTTTATTGATGGAGCTTTTATGTCAGTATTTCCCACATAATATATTTTAATTGACTATAAACAAACACATCTCATAAGGGAAAGTAATACTTTTGATTGACATTTTCAATACCTAAATCTTTGTAAAACTTATTTTTGCTTTTCATTTGTGCAGTGTCTTTGTGGCCTATATTGAATAAATTGCATATTATTTACAAAGGAGCCAATGTAAATCATTACTGTTTTAGGTTTAAGACCAGACCCTAACCAACTCTGCACAGGTATGATCAATTTCGCTGATATGCAGTGCCTTGATGGGAAACAGCTTTTTTGCTTTTTGGAGTGCTGCTCTTCGAAGAGAAAATGCTGAGTTGGCTAAGATCACTGAAAGGCTTTCACTGCTACCCAAGATGCAATGCCATGGTTAATATTGAAAACCCAAACTGCAGCAACTGCAGCAATTAAAAAGTAAAGTCACATACATGATGGTCATTAGCTAGCATGCATTTGATATACCTGCATTTGCTAGCTAGCAATCCACCTAATTTACCACAAGGCGAGGGGTGCAGCTATTACGAAGCAAGTTAAACTTAGCCAGACTTTTTTGCGTGAGTGTAAAGGCCTCACCCGCCATAAGGCTACCCGGCGAGCATTAAAATGAGAACTGGACTCTAGTGCAAGGCTAGATCTGGTTACGTTTTAATAATAGCTAAGGATACTGCTGTACACACAAACAGAAAATAAGATTATTAGTTTGTTAAAAATTTGTAAATTTGCACAATACATCTGTTTTCAAGAGCAACAATACAGCATCGGCATGACTGCCACAAGACTAAGCCCCCATTGAGTGTGAAGTTTTGTCTAAAATAACACACAATGAAGACTAACAACATGTGTATGTAATAATTGAATAATTAAAGACAGTGTGAAGTCCAGGACTTAACAGCCCCTGGGCTGAGGGTGTGAGGTGGGGCCTCACAGTACTCCCTCCCTACGGCAGGACTCCCGGCATGCCTGGTCGATAGTGCATGAGCGCTGGACCGGACTCATCTGGCCGCCACTGCATGGGCACTGAACAGGACTCCTCTGCTCACCGCTGCATGGATTCTGAACTGGACTTCTCTGGTCGCCGCTGCGTGGACGCACCCGAACACTCCACTTCCAGTCACCAGCGTGCCAACGACACCGTGGCCCCCTCATAATGGCCTCAACTACGGTCGAGGCCCCCGACCCAGTGCACCAGCCTAAAATTCCCCGAGAGTTCCATGACTTGAAGACAACTTTCAGTCAGGAAAGAGCTGGGCAGCTGCCCCTGCATCGTCCATGGGACTGTGCGATCAAGCTACTGTCTGGCGCCATGCCACCAAGGAACGAAATCTACCCCTTGTCCGTGACTGAGACACAAGCTATGGTGCAATACGTGCAGGAAGCCCTGCAACAAGAGTTCATTCACCCCTCCACTTCACCAGCTTCAACCCGTTTTTTCTTTGTTCAGAGGAAGGACGGAGGTCTTCAGCCCTGCATAGATTACAGAGGCCTAAATGACGTCACAGGGAAGTACTATTACCCACTCCCCCTGGTCCCAAGCACTGTGGAGCAGCTTTGTGGAGAGTCATTATTCACGAAGCTAGACCTCCACAGCGCTTGCAACCTTATATTCATCAGGAAAGGAGATGAGTGGAAGGCGGCATTCAGTACCACTTCCAGCCACTACAAGTATAGCGTCAAGCCGTACTTTTGACCTCACGACCTCACTGTCCGAATGATCCTTCCTTGTACTTTCGACTTAATTCATAACACAACTCGTGTTCAGGAGTGTTACCGAATGCTGCATTAATATTGTTAGCCGTCATGCTAACAATGATAACCATGCTAACCACGTGACTCAGATAACTTAGCTAATGTTGTTAGTAGGGCTGTCGCGTTAATTAATCAAGATTTATTTAAGCGCAATAAAAGTAACTGCCTCTATGAGGCAGATCGATGTGGTTGCTTATTACTTTTTCTATGACACATACCTAATGCGTCATTTGAAATGCTTCTAGGAAGAAAACTGTGATTTGAAGTCCACTAATTACAGCGAGGTTGGACAGCCTCCATGGCCTTGGCATAATTAGCTCACCTTAAATCAATTCCCTTGTAGCTACTTTGCCTAACTTGAAATCAAGCCATTTATTCAGCCAACTGACAAATGAAAACCAAAATGTGGCCTATATTGATTAAGAAGAGATAATGAGAAGCAGACAGACCGAACCAGGCTGCCATGTTAGATTGAAAGAATTTTAATAATCTGAATAAGTAGCAGACCTCTGAATTCCAACTCTCATCAAGGAATTTTGTATGCATTATTAAACATAAAAAAAAAATTAAAAATGAAATTATTCAAAGATGGCCCTGGTTTTGAGAGCTTAAAAATATAGGCTACATGAAGTGGAAAACATTTTGTGAAGCATATTTTGGTTTTGATTACAGTTTTCTTCCTGGAAGCATTTCAAATGACTGCATTAGGTATGTGTCATTGAAAAGGTAATAAGTCAGCTCGTCTGTCTGCCTCATAGTGGCAGTTACTTTTATCGCACTCAAATTAATTGCGATTAATTAATGTGACAGCGCTAGTTGTTAGCAATTATGCTAACTATGCTAACCATGCGAACCACATTACTCAGCTAACTTAGCTAATGTGAGAAGACAAATAAAGTTTCTAGGAGAAGGTATGCTGAAGTTATTGAGGTTCAAAGTAGCACAAGAGTTTGAAGACTGTTTCAATGCATTTCCATGGGACAAAAACATAAGAAAAAGTGAAATATTTTAAAAAGTATAAATAGTACGAAAGAGAAGAGTAATAGTAATAATGTCCAGAAAATGCTGCACGTTTTGATATATGAATTGATCAAATAGCACAAAGTATACAGGACTAGTTTAATAGCATAGAATGGCGGAAGAAGTAAGAATAATAATAACTAGAGAATTGCAATTTCTGAAGAAATCGCAGGTGTGATTACTGAAAGCTGAAGCCACACTGCGATGCTGTCTTGAACACAATAAAGATTGAATGGTTTGAATGTTTGCTGATGCCACGCTGAATAGCTGCCATGGAAATATATTTGAATTCTGTAGAATACTTGAATGTTTATTAAAGAATTAAAATCTGAACAAAGAAAGAATGAAAGAACAATGCTAACCATGCCCTTCACGGTACTCAGCTAACTTAGCAAATGTTAGCAGTTATGCTAACCATGCTAACCACGTTATTCAGCTAACTTAGGTAATCTTAGAAGTCAAATGAAGTCTCTAGGAGAAAGATTGCTGAAGTTATAGAGGTTCAAAGTACCATAAGAGTTTGAAGACTGTTTCAGTGAATTTCTAAGGGACAAAAAAAAAAGTGAAATATTTTTAAAAGTATAAATGGTATGAAAGCCAGGGCGAGAAATGACTTTTCTTTTCAGTCGTTAGCCAGGCAACCTAGACTTTTTTAGGGTGGCAAAACCCATTTTAGGTAGTCAAGATGTACGCTGTAAAAAAGCTTATGTGATTGAGCACTTACAATGTATTTCGGTTACTTTGTACTGCCTGGAATTGGATAAGAGCAGTTTGCACATGAGACATGTCTGAGGAGTTTAATTTATGCAACTCCCTGGAAATCAGGGGTAGGGTCGAACGTATCAATATTAGAAACCGTGTTCGAGTTCAGCTTGCCAGAGAATATTCATTGACTGATCCGGGTGTGTCATCTAGTGACAGAATATTGTAGCTGCGTGCATAAACAGAGCAGCTCCATTTCCGTGTCAACATCTGCGCACGCGGGTTATGGATCGGATGGGAACGAATGCAAAAGAAAAAGAAAAAAGGCCATTCACAAGCACGAACTCACGCCATGAAAACCATAATTAATCGCGGAAATAGCAACTGAAAAATAATACCCCGCTTCCGAAACTGCAAAAACCGCAACATAAACTGTTGACTCGTAGCATAAGACTATGAAACTGCAACATCATCTTTCGCATCCGTCTTTGCCATTTACTGCGCTTGCGCGTACCGGCCCAGGCTGCTTTCAGAGATCGCAGAATCAGGCGTGTCTCCTTCGGTTGGTAAGTAAAACCTCCAAATATGACGTTATTGTTAATGCAGATGTTTAACAATGAATTGTAAGACGTAGCTGTTACATCCACATCCTCGTAAATTCGCTTATTTTAGCATGTCACCCTGCCGAAAATGAACGATGCACTGTCGATTTCGCTATAGTCTTAGAGTTGCCAACTTGACGACTTTCTCAAGACGTATACATACGTCTTGAGTGGACAAACAATCCCGATTTGGAAAGTCGCAAGACTAAGCGAGAAAGTCGTCAAGTTGGCAACTCTAAGACTTTAGCGAAATCGACAGTGCATCGTTCATTTTCGGCAGGGTGACATGCTAAAATAAGCGAATTTACGAGAATGTGGATGTAACAGCTACGTCTTACAATTCATTGTTAAACATCTGCATTAACAATAACGTCATATTTGGAAGTTTTACTTACCAACCGAAGGAGACACGCCTGATTCCGCTATCTCTGAAAGCAGCCTGGGCCGGTACGCGCAAGCGCAGTAAATGGCAAAGACGGATGCGAAAGATGATGTTGCAGTTTCATAGTCTTATGCTACGAGTCAACAGTTTATGTTGCGGTTTTTGCAGTTTCGGTAGCGGGGTAATATTTTTCAGTTGCTATTTCCGCGATTAATGTAGGCATTTCAAAGTTTTTGTGTGCTGAGGCTACGTTTTCTTTGGTAGGCCTGATAGTGGTTGACAAATACTAGTTTTGCAAAGCAGTAATTACATTTAAGGTTGACTGCAAACAATGCCGTATGGCATTCATGAACATATGTTTCTCTTTTTAATGTTGCATTAGTAGCAAACTTGTCGTTGCGTTTGGTTTGGCAACATTTAAAAAATAGTGGTGCATTAGCCGAGACCTGCAAATGGAAATGAGCAACATGGAGAATGAGCTGCAATAATTTCCCTAACCGCAAAATAGCTGGCTCGATTCACTTCGTTCTTACGAAGACACCTCTGTTCTAAGGACAACACCTGCATGGAAACTCAGCTCAGCTCACTTGGATTTAAAATGAGAAAATCCCGACATGGGGGGCAATGGCAGGAGTGGTGTCCGATTACCAGTGAGAGGCAGGCATGTACAGAGAAGTGCCCACACAGGCAATCGCTGAGTCACTCAGCCTTGTTTGCGCACACCTCAAACTCCTGCTTCTCACGCAAAAACCGTGTATCCTGTCAACAATGTAACCACATCAATCAAGGCACGAGACTTTGCTGAGTGCATGGATGTCTTTTTTATTTCTCTGAGTGATATTCCAAAAATATAACAGCGATCTAAAAACTCTGGCCGTTTGCTGTTCTCACTAAATTTTTTGAATGATATTTGAATGGAAGAGATAGCGAAGTTGGACGTGCCTTCTGTCCTTCGACTGTTCCCTGAGCCAAAACTATTTACTTCACTGCTACAAAAATGACACTGCCATAACAAGAACAAATTTTCCTACATTTTTTTCGAAATTTCATTAGGAGGGATTCAGAGCGATAGAGAAAGAGCTTTTTCATTCTGTCTGCTCTCAGCTCCTACTCTAGCTGTGACAGAAGAGTTTCAAGACTGTTTCAATGCATTTCTATGGGACAAAAAAATGTAAAAAAAAAAGTTTAATATTTTGAAAAGTATAAATAGCATGAAAGAGAAAAATAATAGCAATAACGTCCAGAAAAATTTGAACGTTTTGATATGTGAATTGTTGAAATAGCACAAAGTATGTCAGAGTAGTTTAATAGCATGGAATGGCAGAAGAAGTAAGAATAATAAGTATGAAGAAAATGGCTGACATGAAAAACAATAGTGTGAATGCTAATAACTATAGAATAGCAATTTCTGAATAAATTGCGAGTGTGAATGCTGAAAGCTGAAGCCACACTGCGATGCTGTCTTGAATAAAAAAGTTTGAATGTTTGCTGACGCCACACTGAATAGCTACCATGAAAAATATAATATTTGAATTCTGTAAAATACTTGAATGTTTATTAAAAAACTAAAATCTGAACAAAGAAAGAATGAAAGAACAATGCTAACCATGCCCTCCGCGGTACTCAGCTAACTTAGCAAATGTTAGCGGTTATGCTAACCATGCTAACCTCGTTATTCAGCTAACTTAGGTAATCTTAGAAGTCAAATTAAGTCTCTAGGAGAAAGATTGCTGAAGTTATAGAGGTTCAAAGTACCATAAGAGTTTGAAGACTGTTTCAATGCATTTCTATGGGACAAAAAAATGTAAAAAAAAAGTTTAATATTTTGAAAAGTATAAATAGCATGAAAGAGAAAAATAATAGCAATAACGTCCAGAAAAATTTGAACGTTTTGATATGTGAATTGTTGAAATAGCACAAAGTATGTCAGAGTAGTTTAATAGCATGGAACGGCAGAAGAAGTAAGAATAATAATAAGTATGAAGAAAATGGCTGACATGAAAAACAATAGTGTGAATGCTAATAACTATAGAATAGCAATTTCTGAATAAATTGCGAGTGTGAATGCTGAAAGCTGAAGCCACACTGCGATGCTGTCTTGAATAAAAAAGTTTGAATGTTTGCTGACGCCACACTGAATAGCTACCATGAAAAATATAATATTTGAATTCTGTAAAATACTTGAATGTTTATTAAAAAACTAAAATCTGAACAAAGAAAGAATGAAAGAACAATGCTAACCATGCCCTCCACGGTACTCAGCTAACTTAGCAAATGTTAGCAGTTATGCTAACCATGCTAACCACGTTATTCAGCTAACTTAGGTAATCTTAGAAGTCAAATTAAGTCTCTAGGAGAAAGATTGCTGAAGTTATAGAGGTTCAAAGTATCATAAGAGTTTGAAGACTGTTTCAATGCATTTCTATGGGACAAAAAAATGTAAAAAAAAAGTTTTATATTTTGAAAAGTATAAATAGCATGAAAGAGAAAAATAATAGCAATAACGTCCAGAAAAATGTGAACGTTTTGATATGTGAATTGTTGAAATAGCATAAAGTATGTCAGAGTAGTTTAATAGCATGGAACGGCAGAAGAAGTAAGAATAATAATAAGTATGAAGAAAATGGCTGACATGAAAAACAATAGTGTGAATGCTAATAACTATAGAATAGCAATTTCTGAATAAATTGCGAGTGTGAATGCTGAAAGCTGAAGCCACACTGCGATGCTGTCTAGAATAAAAAAGTTTGAATGTTTGCTGATGCCACACTGAATAGCTACCATGAAAAATATAATATTTGAATTACGTAGAATACTTGAATGTTTATTAAAAAACTGAAAGAAAGCTGAACAAAGAAAAAATGAAAGAACCATGCTAACCACGTTACTCAGCTAACTTAGCTAATGTTGTTAGCATTTATGCTAACTATGTTGACAATGCTAACTATGCTAACCATGTATCCTAGCTAGCTTACTTAATGTTGTTAGCGGTTATGCTAACAATGCTAACCACGTTACTTAATAACTTAATGTTGTTAGCCGTTATGCTAGCTATGCTAATAATGCTAACCATGCTAACTCGTTACTCAGCTAACTTAGCTAATATGAGAAGTCGAATGAAGTCACTAGGAGAAAGTATGCTGAAGTTATAGAGGTTCAAAGTAGCAGAGTTTGAAGACTTTCTGTGGGACAAAAAAATAAGAAAATGTGAAATATTTTAAAAAGTATAAATAGTATGAAGGAGAAGAGCAATAATGTCCAGAATGATAGCAATAATGTCCAGAAAAAGCTCCAGGTTTTGATATATGAATTATTGAAATACCGCAAAGTAGAACCAGTTTAATAGTGTAGAACGGCGGAAGAAGCAGAGGCGGTGTTAGACCTGAAGATTCCGGGGCTAATATCCCACCCTTTATTGACAGCAATTTGTCCTGGGTAATTCTAGATGGTTTTCCTTCATGAACACGTTCTCCAATTCAAGAATAATCAAGAGGCAATTGAAGACACGACTTCTCTCCCCCATGCGATCTAAAAGCCACAAAATAATGGGCTGCATTAAGTACAGAAAAATAATTAAATTATAATTAGATCTATGCACTGGCACTCGGCGACGGCATTTCAGAACTCTTCAGCGAATTAAGGTACTTTGTCGACAAGTACGTACACCTGTTTTTGCAGCATGGTCACGCAACTCGCTGTAAAAAATAGACAGCTGTCTGATTGAAAAATGTAAACGGACGAAACCACGTACCAGTGACCAGAATTACCTTAATTCGCGAAGAGTTCTGAAACATCGCTGAGTGCCGGTCCAAAGACCTAATTACAATTAAATTATTTGTCTGTACTGAAGCCCAGTACAGATCGCATGGGGGAGAGAAGCCGTGTCTTCAAATGCCACTTGATTATTCTCGAAATGGAAAACTTTAATAAAGGAGAACCATCTAGAATTAGCCAGGACTAATTGTAAATAAAGGGAGGGATATTAGCCCAGGTCTAACGCCGCCGCTGGGAAGAAGTAAGAATAATAGGTATAAAGAAAATGGCAGACAAGAAAAACAATAGCATGAATGCTGAAAGCACTAAAATAAAGACAGTAAAGGTTATACTGCCTCCTAATTTAGCCAATTTTTTTTTTCTCTCTCTGACGTAGTTTGAAGACCCCAAGAGAGAATTCTGACACTGTGCTGGAGGAGGTGGGGCCGGTGGATTTGACCTCAGAGTAGGAGACATCTTCATTCTGAGTGACTGAGAGGATGGGGGCACAATCATCTCATTTTGAATTTTAGTCATTTGATCATTATTTTTATGAGCATCCTGTGAAAAATAAACATGGAGAAAGTTGTCAAAAAGAACAAATGCTTTTAGAGGCACTCACAACACATACCTTCTTCCTCACCATTGCCAAAACACACCACAAACAATGATGAAAAGATTAGGGGAGAGAAGAGCCAGATGATGTGTCAAAAGAGAGGAAGCAGAAAAGAAGAGAATAGTTTTTGTGAAACATTGGTTTCAGAAAACCGTACCAATTACACTTTCTAAATATTCATCTTGGGTCAACTGTGTGGCTTATCCTATAAAGTTTTGTCAGTATTTGAGAATCAGTTTATTTTGTTCGTCTGTTTATTTGTGGGTTTTTGTGTTTATTCTTAGCTTTTGTAATATTCCATTAATTGCTTTCATTTTATTTTTTTGATTTCTTTTCCCCGTGTCTGTTCCACGTCTTTGTTTTCATTGCACTACTATTCCAACCCTCCCTGTTATGTTTAATAATTTAATAGATGTTTCATTTGATTCCCTTGTTTTTAGCCACGCCTCTAGTCATGCTTACAGTTTATATGCACCCGATTTGAGTTCTCCCCTTGTTATCGCTTCCCTTTACACAACTTAGTATTTCCACCCAGTCTTTCCAAGCCTGTCACGTTTCAACGACTCTTTTATAGATGACCCTTTCTGTGCTGCAAATTGTCCGATTGGTAAAGAAGCAAACTGTGTGACCATGAGAATTCTCGTAATAAAGTCTGTGAAATAGATTTTTTTCATTAGTAATTGCCTTTTTATAATCTTCTGTGGCAGTGGATTCTGTTGGGAGAACTCTATTTTGGACAGGTATTTGGGCAATGGGCAATGAATGTGTGTAACAGAGCCTGGTGTGACCATTTCCTAGTACATTCTGAAGAATGTTGAACTTTTCGATCTTTGTAAAAGGAGACTTTGGGATGATTTGACTGAGATCGTTAAATGTGTTAAAGGGATTAAAAAATATTAACAATGCAGGATCATTTAGGCCAAATTCTGTCTGCAGAACTCAAGGTCATAAATGGACGATAGCCGAGGGAAAATTTAGCACTGATGTTAGGAAATATAAGAAAAGATAAGATAAGATGCACTTTATTGAACCCCATGGGGAAATTTGTCCTGTACATTTAACCCATCCTATAGTTAGGAGCAGTGGGCAGCCACAGAGCGGTGCCTGGGGACCAACTCCAGTTCTAAAGCCAGTTCCTTGGTCAGGGGTACTGGTCGGAGTGTTCCTATAACTACACACAGACATATGTTTTCACACAGATGGTGATCACGGTGTGGAGTTGCTTGCCTGGCCATATTGTTGAGGCAGAAACTGGGAGTTTTCAAGAATGGACTTGATATATTCCTGGATACCATCTAGTCCTTGAGTAATTGAAGTGTTAGGTTCAGTTTAGTGATTGGAAAATGGCGAGCCTCGCTAGGCTGAATGGCCTGTTCTTGCAATTCATGTCATGTGATGTTATGTTTTTCTTTAGCAATTGAAAAGAGACAGGGATTGTGCACCATAAGATCTGACAATATATTTCAATTTTAGAGTGCCCTCTCTCTGTTATACTGAATTATTCCTGTCGAGTTGCTTGTATTTTTCTCAGTCTCCAGAATCCAGGATTCTGTGTGTAGGCATCTGCCAAGAGAAAGTAAAGGCCTGCTACCTGGGAATGGAAAATGGAATCATCCTCTCCCCCCGGTCTCTAAATAATGTTTATGGCTTAACATTTTTTTTTTTTTTTTTCTTAGGATATAGGCGAGAGGTCATTGTGAACTCATATGGTGTAGTGTGACTAAGCCGATCGTGGTATACCTCAGTCACAGATGGCCAAACCAATCAAATACAAACATATTCTTCTGTGTTCTGTACAAGAACAAATCAAAGGCACTGCCTCTTATTCTGTCCAGAGTTCTATAACTGTTATAATCAGTGAAATGCACTACCTTCTTCGGTTCACACTTATCCATCCTAGGATGTTAAGGTGCTGAACTTTCTCCTGGAAAAATAAACCAAGATTCTCTTATCATGACTGATTTTTATAAAGTGCAGAATTACTCTGTTCCAAATATGCGTAATCATGCTCTAGTTCAATCAGAGTCGAATCAATGTATGAGAATTCACAATTTTAATCAACACTTTGTTATACTTCCCTCCAGCTAGAATTCTACCATTCATTAGTAATGGAGCTGTTCTATTTTTTTTTTCAGAACAGCTGAAAGTGATGTACTGAAGCATGAGTGAAGATGAATGCTTTGCTCTAACTGTGTTCTATCAAAATAAACACTTGGGCAGAGTGCAGAGAGGTGGGCTGATGCACTTCACAGTATCAGCAGTGAGGGCTCCAACCCTGCAGGAGATGCTGAGTTAAAACTGCATCACCCAGGGAAGAGAGCACTGCCTCCCTGATGAAATGTCCTCCTCCACTCATGCAATGGGCTGATATCCTGTGCTCTAGGAAAGAGTGGAAGCAGTCTGAACTCCTCTGAATCAACTCTCTTCTGATCCTCCATGGTAGTTTTCTCCAGGATTCCACCAGTACCACATGCAAGCAGAGGAAAGCAGAATTTTATCTGGAGGTTTAACATGTGGCTACGTGTCTGGTGTAGGAAAGAGGGATATAGGTTTATGGGGCACTGGAACTACTTCTGGGACAGGGGTGACCTGTTCAAGCCTGATGGGCTACACCTGAACCGGAGGGGGACCTTTGCACTGGGTCAGCATATGTTGAGGGTAACACAGAGCTATTTAAACTAGGGACTTGGGGGGCAGGGAGGTTAGTGAGTGTTACACATAGGGAAATGCAGACTGCCCCGATGCACTACTGATGATATATTTTTAAAGCAACAAAGCGTAGTGAGGGGCTTGGAGCAGCGGGCACATGGGAAATGGAGGGGGAAGAGCATTCATGATAATCTGAAAAGTTTTTATCTAAATGGAAGAAGCATAAAAAATAAATTCCCAGAACTGGAAGCCATTATGATTAGTGAGGGCTATGACAGTTGGGATTACAGAGACATGGCTTAGTGAAGAGGATGGAGATGAATATAATATAAAAGGTTATAACCTCTTAAGCTCTTACCATTAGGTAATATTATTCATCATTAAAGATTGTATAAATAAATATGAATTTTACTTTTAAAATCAAGTTATATGAAGCGCCCTCTTGAAACTAAAAAAAAACAAAAAAACTGCAAACCAGTTGCAGATCTACCTGAGATCGTATGTGGGGGCCGGGGGGGGCAGAGACTAAAGGAAGTAGGAAAAGAAATGTTTGATTTTGGAACAGAGGAGCAAGCTGCATGTGAGCGAACACGAATAAAGAAAAGGAAAGGTAAAGTAAAAGAAAGATATCCCCCTTTATGTCAATAAGAAGGCCAAAATACGGACGGTAGAAATGTGATGAACTTGACTCTGATAAATATGATCATGAGGATGACATGACGGCCAAGTTGAAAATAAGGATTATCCCGAGGCTAATTGTTGACAAAAGTTGACAAAGTCGCGATCAGACCCAATGCATACGAGTCACTTTCAGCTAAGGTGTAACAAAGTGTCACACTGAGGTGAAGTTATAAATTTCTTAAAAATAAAATCCTTTCTTTTTTCAAAGTTTTTTGAAAGTTGAACTTTCTACAAATGGCAAAACGGCATACACAATACAGTTTCTCGAACATGTTTCTCTAAAGATTTGAGCAATTTGCGCATTATAGTTTGACAGACTTCTGTTACTCTGTTCTGGTATTTTCTGCTGGTATTCTCCCATTAGCCCTATTATCAGGCAAGGAATGGTTTCCTTTAGGTGCCTTCGTCCTCATCAATTCAAAGAAATAGTAAGTACAGCTAGAAGTCGATGCAACATTACTCAATCTCATTCAGTCGTGGCGGTTCATCGGCCGTAACAAAGGGAGGCCAAAACCTCACCCTTCAAAACCTAATGACTTAAACCTTTAGCTGTTTACTTTTCTCGATTAACAGTCGCTCAGAAGAATTGGTAGAAGGACAGTCAAATTTATTTTCGATAGCATCGTTAGACATACCACCACAATATTATGAGGGGTTTTTTTCGCAAATAAATGACGACGCAAATTATCAATACGTCTTTATAAATTATTTTACAGGGCTTCTGTCGCAAGAAGCCTCAAGAATTCGTTTTCTACAATCTTAGTATAGAAGTGAAGAATGCGATGTTGCAAAGCTTATTGCTTAATGAGCCTCACTAATCAATTTGCGAATCTATGCCGTTTCCCCAGCTACTTGAGCGCGGAATTTATAAAGACGCAGACCTATGGTAATTCACGTCGTAATTTATGCGTGAAAAGAAAATCCCTCATAATTTCATGGTGCAATGCATAACAATGCAATCGAAAATAGATGTTTTTTTCAAATTTGGCATCTCCAATCCCACCCGAATCTGGAATGCCCAATTGGTGAACTATGTATATGACCCCTTGCTGCCAACTCAGGATAGTGAAGACAGTTCATGGCTCTCCTCCGAAGCACGTGCCTGTCAGCCACTGCTTCTTATACACTCATTGGTTGAATCTTCGCAAGTTCAGAACGAGGGCGGAGGATACCCGGACATGAACAAACCCAGAATCTTCCGGACGAGCGCCCGTCTGGCCAACAGGAGGCGCTTGAGCAATGAACAAGGCTGTTTGCATCCCATACCCGGCAGTCCCTTCCCAATTTGAAATCCTGTAGCGCGCTGGCCAATTGTGCGCTACTCTGAAAAAGCTGCCGACCACTGCCGGTTGGTACGACTGGGGCTCGAACCCGCGACGTGATAGTCACCTCTGCACTGCAGCGCAGTGCCTTAACCGAGTGAGCTATCTGGCAGCTATCGAAAATAAATTTGACTGTCCTTCTGCCCATTCGTATGAGCAACTGCTGATCAATGAATGTCATCTTCGAAAGATTTAAGTCATTAAGCTGAGGGGCGAGGTTTTGGCTTCCCTTTGTTACAGTCAACGAACCGCCACTGCTTTCAGTCTCAAAAGTATGTGAGGGCCAACTCCTGGACCAGCTCACATTGTCAATTATCAGTGTGACTTAATTGTCCAAATTCTTAGTAAGTACAGCTATAGGCAATGACATTGGTAATGACTTAAATCACATCACATTTATGGAGTACAATATATAGGCAGGGACTAGATAAGATGTACATAAAGGACAATAAGAACACTAAGGCTGAATACAGTTAAATGCAGGCTGTGGTCAAAAACGAGCTGAGGAATGCTGGAAGACTGTATGAAAGACAAATTGCAGAGGGGGCAAAAACTAACCCTAAGCGCTTCTTTCAGTACTGTAGCAGAAAAAGGAAAGTCAAAGAGGAGGTTAAGTGCATAAAGAATAAATATGGATCGCTGCTATATGATAACAAGGATATTGCAGATATTTTAAACAGTTACTTTCTTGAGAATTTTACCTCAGAAGCGGGTTTCATTTCATCCAGAGAGCATGTCCAATGCTCAAGATTATTTAGCAGAAATTGAGGTCAGGGATAACAAGGTATTAGACAAGTTACATAAACTAAACTCAGAAAAGGCGGCGGGTCCTGATGGCTTATATCCTAGAGTGCACAGGGAAATTTATGCGATCATCTTTAAGCCGCTATCCGCCGTCTTCAGACGGTCTTTAGAAACTGGAGAATACCAAATGATTGGAAGCAGGGCAATATAATTCCAATATATAAGAAAGGGTTCCGTACTGAGCCAGGAAATTACAGGCCAGTCAGTTTAACTTGCATTGTGTGCAAAATACTGGAATCTATAATAAAAGATGAGCTGGACTTACTTCTTGAACATAATAATATCTTGAGAGATAGCCAACATGGTTTCCATAAGGGAAGTTCAATTCTGACAAACCTTCTGGAATTTTTTGAAGAGGCTACCAAGACTTATGACCAGAGCAGGGCTTATGACATCATATACTTGGATTTTCAGAAAGCATTTGATACAGTACCACATAAGAGAATCATTTGTAAAATGAGCTCCATTGGAGTTACAGGAGGTATTCTGAAGTGGATTCAAAACTAGTTACAGGAGAGAACTCAAAGAGTGGTGGTCAGTGGTATCTCATCTGAGCTAGGTATGGTGGGGAGTGGTGTCCCCCAGGGATCGATGTTGGGACCCTTGCTGTTCCTCATCTACATTAGTGACCTTAATAGGAATATTGAGGGCAAATTAGTTAAATTTGCTGATGATACTAAATTGGAAGTTTGGCAAATAGTTTAGAGTCCACTAAAGTGATTCAGGATGATTTGGATAGAATCCAGAATTGGGCTGAAATGTGGCAAATGAAATTTAATGTAGCAAAATTTAAAGTTGCAGGTAATAAAAACATCAGACGGGATTACTTCATGGGAGGTTTAAAACTGGAATGTGCTCCATACGAAAAAGATCTGGGTGTGATTGTTGACCAAACCCACACAGGCTCTAGCCATTGTGTTGTAGCTGTTTAAAAAGCTAATTTGATGCTGGGATACATTGCCAAAAGTATTGAGTACAAATCCAAGGAGGTGATGCTTCTTTTGTACAACACATTCATCAGACCACATCTGGAGTATTGTGTACAGTTCTGGGGACCAAACTTTAAGAAAGATATAGAGGCTCTAGAGACAGTTCAGAGAAGAGCCACTAAGCTAATTCCGGGTATAAAAGATGAAAGCTATGAAAAGATGCTAAAGATCCTTAATATCTTTAGACTTAGGAAAAGGAGACTTAGGGGTGATCGGATTGAGGTCTTTAAATACGTTAAAGGGATTAAAAAAGTGAATTATGTAGGATTCCTTTGACTAAGTGTTGTTAGTAGAACTTGGGGTCACAAATGGAAGTTGACCAAAGGTAAATTTAGCACTGATATTCGGATATATTTCTTCACCCAAAGAGTAATTTCGATGTGGAATAGCTTGCCTGACCATATTGTTGAGGCAGAGACCTTGGGAGTTTTCAAGAGCAGGCTTGACTTAAAGCTAGACACCATTGAGTGTCAGAAGTGATATATTCACAATAGTATAAAGAAACTGGCGAGCCTAGTTGGGCTGAACGGCCTGTTCTCGCCATTCATGTTATCTTATGTTAATTACTAGAACTTCAGCAACGAGTGTTGGGAATGATATTAGCCAGGAATATCAAAATCATTAGAAGAAGAAGTGGGTAAGGCACTTAAAAATGCATTTGCAATATGACTGCAACTACAGTATTCGTAGCATGGAAAATACCTCAGTGATTTGGGCTTCTTGATGTCTAAGAAGACACCTAAACATACAGTCTGCTGCACTAACAATAAACATCTTAAAATCACTGGGAAACATGGTTTTGATTCATGTTTGGTTGAGAAGTAACATGTTTCTTCACTAGAAATATTGCCTTACATAACATGACATGTAAAGGTACTGGGTACATTCCCTAATGGTATGCATTTTTTCTTTGAAAGGTGTATATAGTACATGCCATTATTTGAACATTGCTACATTTTTTAAGGAAATGAACTCAATTAGCCATCAACAATTCAAGATGTTGTTTTGTAATGCCCCATGTGATCTTGCTCTAAGTGGTGCAAATACCTTCTGTATTGTTCTTCATAAATCAGTTAAAATAAATAAACCTTTCAGAGTTGGAATGTTGTTTTGAACTGCCTGTACAGCCAACCCATTTTTGGTCTTTTAACACCGAGTACAGAGAAACAATTACACCTGAGAACAGTGTTTCTGACTTCTGGTAGACGTGATATTGCAACAAATCATGAACCATGCAGAATTCACAAGAAATCTAAGTGGAGGAAGTCTAATTCTTTGCAGAACCAACTGTTTGTGTGAATGCTTAAGCCAAGCAAATTATGTATAATAAAATATACTAATATGTCGTACCATGGTCGTAAGGTATTTTGTTATTGTGTATTGCACCTTGTAGAAGTCCCAAACTGGCTGTGCCTGCAGTGTGCGCGCTGAGTTTGTGTGTCCTGGGTGGTCTTCTACCTTATTAGGTGTGCCATTACCTGCCGCTGATTTGCTGCTCAAGTTCTCGTGTGGGGTGGTGATAGGTTGCGGTGGAGCTGGCTGTCGATTTAAAGCTGCTGAAGTGACGTCACCAGACAAGCAGGGGGAACACCGTCATTTTCAGATCACAACCGGCCACGTCAGTTCATTTGTGAAAGCTGTTGTGTGTCAATTTGTATATTGGTAAAAGTAAGGGTGAACCTTTGGAGTTTCTTTGTATAGTTTGTGCCTCTAACCAGGAGAATTATTAATTGTGTCTAATCCTTAGCTAGGCTGCTGTCTCTCACGTAGACTTTTTGTTTTGTCAGATTACAGAGTCTCACCCTGAGGTAAACAACCCCTCTTGTTTCTGTGAACTTGTCAATCCTGCCTTTGTTAAACAAATTACCTTGCTGACGGAATTTCAAAACTTGGTCTTTGTGGCTGCTTGGAAACTGAGTGTTATGGTGTGTAGCCTATTTCATGTAGTGTCCTGGCCACCCCTAGACGGGGCATAACACATAGCATTTCCTAATGACCTGCAACATAACTTTCAAATGAATTTGTGAATCATGATAGTGGGAAAAGAAATGTACTTGATGAGGGAGACAGAAATAGAAGGAGTTCTGATCGGGCGAATACTTTCTCATGGCACTGAAATATTAATGCTTTGTAACCCTATAGATTTTTAAATAACATGTTTCACTGTACTTAACAGCGGAGCTAAATTGCAAAATTGTAAGGAGTTACCCAATGTTTTTTTTTTTTTTCTTTTTCAAATTCATTATTTTTATTGTTTGGCAGAGGGAATTCATCAATGAACTCTATTGCTGCAATCAGTCTGTATCAGAGACCTGATGAGGTGCTAGGTGGTCTGAGACAATGCCTGTTAATGTGATTGTAGAATCTATTCCAACCTCCAGTGGGCTCGGTAGTTCTGGCTGGAAATTCTAAATTGGTCATTTACGGCTCTCTGGTAAAAGGATCAAATGCCTGCTTTGTGTTCTTACAGGGTGGAAACAAAGCCTATGGCGACTTCTGCAGCCAGACTCCCATATGTCGCGTCGTGTGAGTTTGTGTGGAGCAAATAACCTTGTTAAAGTGGAAGGCTGGTAGCTATACAACTTGCTCTACTGAACTGTTACTTTTGAAAGTTCCTCGAGCATGTACTGAACTTGGTGAAACAGCTTTTTCCTTTGATGCCCCAAGCTCATGGAACATCCTCCAAGAGTCCCTAAAAATTGATGTTCTTCCTTCTCTTTCAAAGTTCAAGACTTCAATTTCTTGCTGTTGTGTTTCATACTGAAACTGTTTTACTTGATTTTATTTATTTATTGCATTTTACCTAATCACTGACAAAATTGTTGCTCACGATGATGGTTCTATATTATACTTGTTTTATAGTGCTGTGGTTTTAATGTGTCGGTAATCTCGATGGCATTGGAAATGAGGGAAACCTCAATGGCCTTTCGAGAATTAAGAAAGGTTTGATTGAGTTCTGCAGTCAGACTTCCATGGGTAGCTTTACCTGTTGCCAGGTATGATTATGTTCTGTGTTGACTGTATAATTTGTTCTGATGCATGTCTGTTTTGTAAATGTATTTGAGCAATTTTCCTACATTTGATTTGTAATATTATTGGCTGTAAAGAGCCTACCTGGACAATAAATAGTTAAACTTGATCTGTGCAGTTTCTCTGAAAATTGTGTGAATCTCACAGCTAAAGTGTAATGTGGGGATGCCCCCTCAAGTAGGTCTAGGGAGGATGCACATTTAAGCTCACTATATCTCGGAAGATTGCACCCGTTGACCTCTGTCATTAAATCAGCAACCTCTGCTTAGCAGTTTAGTTTGAGAACTTGAGACTGAAGCAATAAGACTGAAAATTCAATATGAGCAATAATGTTGGACTGAATTTATAGTCAGAAAACAAACTCACCTTCCGGTTTGTGTCTGAAGTCCTTCTCAAACTTTACAGTGGAGTAAAGTGGAGTCTCACCCATTTGAGCAGGTTAACACCTCGACCACAGAGAAGGAGAAGAAAAGGATGCTTGCAGCAGAATTAGCAGTGGAAAAGGGAAGTGTGGCCATTTAGATACTGGGTTTGTATTTTTTCATAAAGCATGCAAATATTCTCTCTCTCTCTCTCTGTCATCCTGTTTCTCCTGACTGGAGGGACACGCATCCCACACAATTATTGTAATTGGCAACTTAAGACACAGTTTCTCTCCATTTGCAATCGAACAGCGATGAAATCATGGGAGAAATTCAGTACAGAAAAATAATTTACTTGTTAATAGGCCAGTGCTCCGCATTGATTGATCAGGTCCATGTTCCAATGAAATATTGCCTTTCACTCTCTGTATTGTGTGGGTTGATTTAAAAAAAAAAAAAAAGTGGCACTTGGCAGTTAACCCTCTAAGACCCAGACATAGTAAAACATTAAAAAAAAAATATTCAACCTCTTAGATGGTGTTGTAGGAGGCCTTTGATGATGAAAATGAAGTGTTTGTGAAAAATTTTTGTTTTTGTAAGGTTTTATGGGAACGTTGTAATATTACAACGCTTGGTGAAATGGGTAGCAGAATTTCCTGTAGGCTATCTGTACTCATTGTCTGAACAGAAAGGTACAAATGTTTGTACCTCAGTAAAAAACACGAAGGGTTCATTTGCATGTTTGATTGCTTATTACTTAGCCACAGAACAGTATATAATATGAATAATAATAATAATAATAACATTAGTCATATTTTTATGAATGAAATATTTTATTTAAAAACAAATAAATAAAAACAGGAACACACGCATGCATGTAGGCAAATATGTACACTATATAAATATGTACAAGGGGTATAAGGAGTAGTAGGTTGGGGAGTAGTGCAGTAATCAATTACAGTGATAGTTCCAGAAACAGTCCCTGTCCTCTGAAAAGCACAGACGAACATCACACTTGCGGCATTGTGTGTTGGTATACCCTTTAGAGCAATGTCTGCAGCGCCCTCTCTTTGTCTTCATTGGGAAATGTCCAATGAGGTCCTTGCGTGCATCCAGTGGCGGGTGTGCACGTGGCCTCTTCTGTGGGACGCTGTTTGGACTCCCATCACCCGAGGATGGTCTCTTCTGTCCATTCGAAGGGCTGCCTGTTGTCACCATCCGTCTTTCTGGGCTGCCTGAAGATGGTCGTCCCCTCTTTGGAGTTTTGACTGTGTCCACCAGAATGAGAGAGGATGCTAGCTCTGCCTGGAAATGTCTCAGGTTCAGTGTCTCTTTCTTGGAGATCTTGAGAGCTTGGCAGTCCCGCTTGTAGAGGAGCCAGGCGTTGACCACAGCGAGGGTGATGGTGTGCCAGAAGATGTACATGTACCAGCGGCGGGATTTCAGGGGGAACTTATATTTGGCTGTAAACGAGTCCAACAAATCCACACCTCCCATGTATGTGTTGTAGGTACCCACAATAGGTACGGCCTTTCAACTTCAACGTAGGTCTTGTTGGCTTTGTCCCAGCGTTGAATCTTCTGCACTGGTTCTGTTCCAGCAAAGGATGACACAAGTGTGACCGCTCTGTTGTCATACCATTTGACAGCACAGATGTTGTGTTTCAACTCCACTCTGTGGTCAAAGGTTCCTCTCCCCTTCTTTTTCAAGCTCTTGTCGTCTTCTAGGTTACAGTTGGGTAGGCGCACCTGCCTGGCTGTTCCCACATAATGGATTCCACGATCAAGGAGCTTCTCTATCAGTGGAACAGAGGTGAAGTAGTTGTCTGCATAGATTTTGTAGCTCTGACCTTCTGGCAGTGTTGAAGCAAGTTTCATCACGACATCACCTGACAAACCAAATTCAGACTTGGCTCGTATTCCGTTGTTGCTTCCTTGGTACACATCAAAGTCACACATCATGCCAGACGTTCCAGCTCTCACCCATACTTTGAAGCCCCATGGGTGTGGCTTGCCTCGAATCATCATTTCATCCACAGAGTTGTGCTCTTCTGGTACCACCTGCAGGCACATCTCTCTGAATGAATTAAGCTATGGTCTGATTTTCCAGAGTTTGTCCCTTTTGTCTGTGTCTGACACTGTCAAGTTGTTGACTAAATGCAAGAATGTCAACAGAGACTGGAATCTGTTGCGTGGCATCACATCAGCAACAGGGGCGTGCCGTGTGTCTGTCTCCCAGTACATTCGCATTCCAGCCATTTGTACTATGCCCATCTTCAGGTACATGCCCATCATTTTTTCCATTTCCTTTTTGTTGGTGTTTACGGATCTTCCGGTTGCTTGAAAGCTGTACTCATTTGTGTTCCTTGTGAGTGACTCAATCATGTCTTCAGACACAAATTGTCTCAAGTATTCGAGTGGTGTGTGGAGGGAAGGCACTTCTTCGGTGAGAGGTGGACCAGAAAAACCGTATTAGGGCTGATGTAATGTTTTTTCTGCCAGCGATATCTATCACGGGTCTTGGCATGTTTGGCCGGTTGGGGCTCAGTGTCCACATCAGCTGGGCAGTCAATGGGTGGATAGTTTTCTTTGTCCACTTCTACATGGGCTTCATCATCTGAGTCTTCATCGGTTTCATCAAAGACTATGTCCACATCACTCTCTCCATTCAAGACAGCATCAATGACATCCTGCACAGTGTAGTAAGGCTTTCTCCTTGCTGAAGACATTCTGAAATTAATAAAAATAAAATGGAAATACCTTTAGTACATGGGTGGTGGGGCAAAGTGTTTATACTTTTCACTAAAGTATCCTATTTACACATTTCACTAGTCACACAATACTGTCTGACCAACCTATTGTTCTCTGATTATCAGGTGAGAATGTTCAGGAATGTGGAATTATCATCCTAAAAGAAATGCATGCAGCATTCCTTTTAGGATGATAATTCCACATTCCTGAACATTCTCACCTGTTCCACCAGCTGAGCCACAGCGTCCAATGCAACAGGCATCCCCCAGTATCCCCCCAGAACTAACTGCTTTGATTAGGAATTGAGCCAAAATAATGGGCACATATGTAGAAACAGAATGGGAAACTGAACTGTTGAAGGTCATTACTATAACATTATAAGCAGTAGAAAGTGATATGCTATTGCAATATATTTTGTAATTCAGCTTCTAGTACAATGGGTTCCAAATAGTATTGGATTGGAAATTAAAGTAAAAATAAATATACAGCCTACATAATATATAATAAGGTCTGGAATGTGTATATATATTATGAAAACTAGAAGGTCCCCTTCAAAATGTCTATTTAGACTACACTTAGCCAGGTATGTTGTAAACTTACAACATGGCTATTTTGACTACCACACTCTCCCAGTGTTGTATAATTACAACGTATATACAACATGCTCTAATTTACATTTGAGGAATGTATTTCACAATAACTACATATGTACATGTTCTAGACAGAGTAATGACCACCAAAAAAATATTAAAGGCATTATACTTACTTAAATCAGATAAATCCAGTCCAATGAAACAAAGTGTTGTTCCTCAGCCAAAGTTTTGCAGCTTGTGAAAGTTCTGGACCTGTGGGCCGGACTTATATACAAATGTCCTATCCAATAGCATTGTGAGATTGAACAATAGGACCCACTGACTATGCTAATGTGAAAAAACAAAAAAAAAACAAAACATTAATACCTTTTTTTGGAAAAAATAAAAATGTTGTAATTCTGCAACGTCGGGTCTTACAGGGTTAAATAGGCAGTGTGCTGCTCAAGCTATTTGCGTGAGAGTTGACAGGTATGCAAATTTGAATAACGTTGATTTAAATACGGCAAAATAAGGGTCCAGATGAATGATTATCTTCTTATGTAATCGGGGAGAACAAGCAGCTCCTGTTAACTGTGGAGCGCTCTCGGAGCGAACCTTCTGTTAATCATAAAAATGACTGAGAACAGGTCAGGACTAATGACTGTTTTAAAAGGATGTTTTGTCACAATTCTCAGATCAGGTTCCGTCACTGTGCTGAATTAAGCCCATGATTTCATCGTTGTTCCATCACATATGGAGATAAACTGTGTCTTCAGTTGCCAATTACGATAATTGGAAAACGCGTCAGTAAAGGAAAATGATTGAGAATTAGCCAGGACTAATTATCATAAAGGGACGTGTCTGCAGCCCCCCAATTCCCTGGTCTAGCACCACCACTGCCCTGAACCATCCTGTGGTATTTTTGTTGGCCCACTTGCAGTGTTTGTTTGTTTTTCGATTCAATAGATCTTGTTCATTTGATTCAAATCTCGCTATTGGTGTCCTTCTGCGAACGTAAAACATCTCTGATTTGTTGGGGCTGTGGGTTAGATCAGATCACTTAAGGGAGAAAAGTGAAAGATTGAACAACTCTTAACATTGATGTGACCGACCTTCTGTACTGACTAATTTTCTACACAAGGCTGGCTGCATCTGTACTCAGAGCTGTTTTCTTTCAATGTATCCTGGTAGTACACTGATGAACAGAGAGGAGATGACTTGGGTGTGAGTACTGAGGTGAGGGGGAATGTTGTTCACATGCTGTAGAACCTACTGTAATTACAGATGTAATGTTCAGAAAGCCTGTGTTGTACTTGGCACTTCCTCTTTGTGAGTGACAGGAAGTTCAGTTTTGAGCCCTGTGCTGCATGCAGATTTCCAACGTAGTGATAACATATGGAATGTGTCTGCGGCAGAATGTTAAAAATCACTGTCCAATTAGTTAGAGGTAAACTGAGAGCTATATTTTGAACATGCAGTGTGTTTCTTGAAAATGACCATGTCTCCAGCTGATGAAAATACGTACAGGCTCTGACAAAAATGTCAGGAAATCTACTTTCTCTCTCTCTCTCATTTCCTTTAGCAATTGGTAACAGACAGCAGTGGATTGTGCACCATAAGATCTGACAATATATTTCAATATTCGAGTGCCCGGTCTCAGTCATACTGAATTCTTCCTGTTGAGTTGCTTGTGTTTTTCTCAGTCTCCAGAATCCAGGACTCACTCATTCACCCATTTGAGCAGGTTAACACCTCTACCACAGAGAAGGAGAAGAAAAGGACGCTTGCAGCAGAATTAGCAGTGGAAAAGAAGTGTGGCCATTTAGATACTGGGTTTGTATTTTTTCATTAAGCATGAAAATTTTTTCTCCCTCACTGTCACTAAATGACATTGTTTTTATTTTTGCAAGTCAAATCATTTGATGAATTCTGATTGGTTACGATTTCTCACAGACTCTCACCTTGAAAACTACCAACGAAGAGGAAAGATGCTCGCAGTCATTCAGTGGGTCTTTGCAAATAGCTTTGCACAAGGGCTCTGCCAGAGAATACCGACAGACCACAAAACAGCTTAACTAGCGAACAAGAAAAAAAGGGATGCAAGCTATCAATGACGTCACGCCAGACATTGAGGGTCGGCTTCATTTCTTTTTTTTTAAATTAAAACGCATAAAAATGTTTATGGTCAGCCCTAATGACGTTCGTAGGGTCGTATGTAGGGTTTTTGTATTTGGCCTAAGGATTACAACTTCCCTACTGAGAGAAAAACAGACAGAATACCAGTGACTGCAGTGATTAGGGAGCTGACCCGGTGATTATAGAGAGTGAAGAGGAATAGGTAAGGTTCTGTGAATGAATAAATGAGTGGATTGGTGGAGTGAAAATAGCGATAACATTGATGACATGATAGCATTCATCGTTAATAGGCCACTGTCCCATAAGAAGCCAGTGCTGGTGGCACCATTAGGTTTTGGGGTTGCTTCTCTTAACTCCTTAGCGCAGTAGCCAAATCTGGCTATTTATATGTTACCTTATTTAAGGCCTTTTTATTCAAGATTTCGGGTTCACGGAGAGGAGGGTAATCGCTGAACTCAGTCAAGACACTTGTAGAATTTACAATTCCATTGTATTTCAGTTTATTTTTTATGATTCTGATTGAGAAAAGGGGCTGCAAGCATAAAAATCATGGAAATTCAGCACTGAAATTGTAAAAAAATAATACTGAGAATTGAAAAATGGCTGGGGATAAAAATTATACATTTTTGGGATCAAAAAGTCCTTGACCACAAGTTTAATTCATCTGAGCATTGCATTCTAAATTAACTACTCTCTAGGAGGCAAATAAGGCAGCAATCCAGGTCGCTCCCCGAACTCCAAGATCCCTCAAAATGGCGTACTGTCAAATAATCTATAATATAATTGCAAGGTGGACTCTGTGTGTGCGTGTGTCTGGCCAACCAGTGGAAAATGGCCTGGAAATGACTCAGTCACGTGACCAATGTCCACATTGCTTTTATATTATAGTGAGCAATGCACCATTATTATCTCATCACATGCACCAATATGATGTCATCACATTGCTATAGTGTTTCCATGCATTGCTGTTTTTGGCAGCCATTTTTGATTTATTTTTAGTCTTAGTCTTTTGAACGAAATGCTTATTGGTGTTAGTCACATTTTAGTCATTTCTATCATTGATAGTTTTTAGTTGACGAAAACTAATAGGGTTTTAGTCCAGTTTTGGTCATTAATTTTACTTGAAAAAATAATTACATTAAAAGACTAAATTAGGTCAATACAGATGTAGGAAATTGTAATCAAGGTTGGCAGGTTGTGTTACTATTCATAAAGCAACAGTTAACTCTCTTAAGACTTTTGTATAATAACCAGATTCCTTACCAGTTTGATAGCACTAGCCTAGACTTTCCCATTCATGAAGATGCAATTCTGTCAAGCTGTACTGGCTGATCTACTAAGATTAAGGCTTTAAACACAGATAAAGTGGTAACAGTGAGTGGAATCAATATTCATTCTTTGTGGCTTTATTTCTGAGATCCTAATTAAGTGCAATTAACACACACAAGGCCACAATATGAGCAATAGATGAGGAACACGTATGCTCAACTTGACCTTGTCTGCCACTGCCAGTGCAATTGAGAACCTGCATATGATCTCTGACTATTATGAAGTACGACAGACATTATCTTATACAACCCCACAGCAAAATACAGCAAAAAACACAGTCTGTGGTTATGACTGTGCGATGTCACTGTCAAACCCTTGTGGCTTTAGCCCAACAGCAGACTCGACGTCAAATGACAAAGCACATAACTTGACCTGTTTAACATGTCGCAATGTGCTGATAGAGCATAAACATGCCATGATGACCACACAACTAGAAGATGCCCACTCTGTCTGTTAATGTCCTATGCTGGTTAAACATGGTACTAACGTTAAGAATAGCGAGGTGCGCTGCTGCTAATTTAGACAACAGCAACAGGTCTGAAAAGCTACATTTTCCCCCATATGTTTCACAGTAACTCAAATATCTGTGATCAGATTAAGGAAAAAAATTAGTATTTTTTGCTAATCATTATATCAATTCATTTGTAATTGTTCAGCACATCTGAAAAATAGTTTAGCAAAAATTAGAAAACAGTCAATCAGATTTTAAATGATAAAAGGCTTTTTTATTCTTTCCAAATGACAAATTACAATTACATAAGAAATGCAACTCCAATTTGAACGGAAAACTAATTATTTCCAAAAGGTATCAGTCTTACCTAGAACAATCTTAATTTAATGCAGAACACTTCCGTTTCCCAGTGAAATTTCTGTAAACCACCTTGCTTGTAGCCGGCAAGTACAGTTGTCTTATCTATACCTGCCTGTAGTATATGATGCTGTTTAACGCCTGATCAGAGATGTAAAAGGATCCATTTCCATGAAAATCTAGTCGCAACTCAGGGTTAACGATTCAAAGATAAAGCCGAAAAAAGTGGAGGCTGATTCCGGACTTCTCACCGTTAAGGCAAAAACCAAATCATATTGCCATAATATAACAACGATTACAAAGATTTCCCTGAAATAGCGTCAGCAAGGTAAGAAGATGGCGAGCTTTATAATCGCAAGAGAAACGCAATACGCGATAGCATGAGCAACTAGATAATGCATAACACATGGAACTGCTGCGAAACCTCAGGTAACTTAAGTTCATGCCTATTACCGCTGGCAAAGTTAATAAAGTTGGGGCAAGAAACAAATCATGTCGCCGTAAAATGATGATCACTCTCAAAGATTTTCATTTGTTAACGTTTGTTAGCTTACTAGCATACAGGGTGGCTGTATCCAAAGAGCAACGTAATTTGATACACAACGCATACACGACTAGCCATCCATGACTTACCAGAAACTTTCTGGCAGAGAACCTCTCTAATGCATGCAGGCACTCCCAGAAGCTGATTGGATGAATGCAAATAAGGAACATCATTTTACAGCCAATCAAAGTCATTAAAACTTCTCCTGTTGTTATGTGGTTTGGGAATCGAAAGTTCACAGGCCAGCAGCGAGCCAACCTACTAACATTTTCGTCTTGTCTCCTCTCGTCAATGAAAACAACAGATACGCAGCGGCGGCTCGTCGGCCGTAACAAAGGGAAGCCAGAACCTCGCCCTTCAAAGCTTAATGACTTCAACATTTCGTACTTCACTTTTCTTTATCAGCAATTGCTCATACGAATTGGTTGGAGGACAATCAAATCTATTTTCGACAGCAAATGACGACGCAAATTACCAACACGTCTTTATAAATTAGTTTGCGAGGCTTCTTTCACAAGAAGCCACGACAGTCCATTTTCTACAATCTTAATATAGAAGAAAAGAATGCGATGTTGCACAGCTTATTGCTTAATGAGCCTCACTAATCAATTTGCGCATCTATGCCATTTCGTGAGCTTCTTCAGCGCGGAATTTATATCGTAGGCCTATGGTAATTTATTTCGTAATTTATGTAAGAGAAAACCCCTCATAATTTCGTGGTGCAATGTATAACAATGCTATCGAAAATAAATTTGACTCAACTGACTGTTCTTCTAACAATTCGTATGAGCAACTGCTGATCAAGAAAAGTAAACTGTGAAAGGTTTAAGTCATTAAGCTTTGAAGGGCGAGGTTTTGGCTTAACTATGTTACGGCCGACGACCCTCCACTCTTTAAATGAATGATTGAAAACAGGTGATGAACAATCATTAACATTAAGGGGTTGTTTGGGCTTCCCCTGTTGCCAATTCACAAGCCGCCACTGCAGATACGTCTCGTCATAGAAGGAGAAGAAAAGGACGCTTGCAGCAGAATTAGCAGTGGAAAAGGGAAGTGTGACCATTTAGATACTGGGTTTGTATTTTTTCATAAAGCATGCAAATATTCTCTCTCTCTCTCTCTCTGTCATCCTGTTTCTCCTGACTGGAGGGACACGCATCCCACACAATTATTGTAATTGGCAACTTAAGACACAGTTTCTCTCCATATGCAATCGAACAGCGATGAAATCATGGGAGAAATTCAGTACAGAAAAATAATTTACTTGTTAATAGGCCAGTGCTCCGCATTGATTGATCAGGTCCATGTTCCAATGAAATATTGCCTTTCACTCTCTGTATTGTGTGGGTTGATTTAAAAAAAAAAAAGTGGCACTTAGCAGTTAAATAGGCAGTGTGCTGCTCAAGCTATTTGCGTGAGAGTTGACAGGTATGCAAATTTGAATAACGTTGATTTAAATACGGCAAATAAGCGTCCAGATATATGATTATCTTCTTATGTAATCGGGGAGAACAAGCAGCTCCTGTTAACTTTGGAGCGCTCTCGGAGCGAACCTTCTGTTAATCATGAAAATGACTGAGAACATGTCAGGACTAATGACTGTTTTAAAAGGATGTTTTGTCACAATTCTCAGATCAGGTTCCGTCACTGTGCTGAATTAAGCCCATGATTTCATCGCTGTTCCATCGCATATGGAGATAAACCGTGTCTTCAGTTGCCAATTACAATAATTGGAAAACGCGTCAGTAAAGGAAAATGATTGAGAATTAGCCAGGACTAATTATCATAAAGGGACGTGTCTGCAGCCCCCCAATTCCCTGGTCTAGCACCACCACTGCCCAGAACCATCCTGTGGTATTTTTGTTGGCCCACTTGCAGTGTTTGTTTGTTTTTCGATTCAATAGATCTTGTTCATTTGATTCAAATCTCGCTATTGGTGTCCTTCTGCGAACGTAAAACATCTCTGATTTGTTGGGGCTGTGGGTTAGATCAGATCACTTAAGGGAGAAAAGTGAAAGATTGAACAACTCTTAACATTGATGTGACCGACCTTCTGTACTGACTAATTTTCTACACAAGGCTGGCTGCATCTGTACTCAGAGCTGTTTTCTTTCAATGTATCCTGGTAGTACACTGATGAACAGAGAGGAGATGACTTGGGTGTGAGTACTGAGGTGAGGGGGAATGTTGTTCACATGCTGTAGAACCTACTGTAATTACAGATGTAATGTTCAGAAAGCCTGTGTTGTACTTGGCACTTCCTCTTTGTGAGTGACAGGAAGTTCAGTTTTGAGCCCTGTGCTGCATGCAGATTTCCAACGTAGTGATAACATATGGAATGTGTCTGCGGCAGAATGTTAAAAATCACTGTCCAATTAGTTAGAGGTAAACTGAGAGCTATATTTTGAACATGCAGTGTGTTTCTTGAAAATGACCATGTCTCCAGCTGATGAAAATACGTACAGGCTCTGACAAAAATGTCAGGAAATCTACTTTCTCTCTCTCTCTCATTTCCTTTAGCAATTGGTAACAGACAGCAGTGGATTGTGCACCATAAGATCTGACAATATATTTCAATATTCGAGTGCCCGGTCTCAGTCATACTGAATTCTTCCTGTTGAGTTGCTTGTGTTTTTCTCAGTCTCCAGAATCCAGGACTCACTCATTCACCCATTTGAGCAGGTTAACACCTCTACCACAGAGAAGGAGAAGAAAAGGACGCTTGCAGCAGAATTAGCAGTGGAAAAGAAGTGTGGCCATTTAGATACTGGGTTTGTATTTTTTCATTAAGCATGAAAATTTTTTCTCCCTCACTGTCACTAAATGACATTGTTTTTATTTTTGCAAGTCAAATCATTTGATGAATTCTGATTGGTTACGATTTCTCACAGACTCTCACCTTGAAAACTACCAACGAAGAGGAAAGATGCTCGCAGTCATTCAGTGGGTCTTTGCAAGTAGCTTTGCACAAGGGCTCTGCCAGAGAATACCGACAGACCACAAAACAGCTTAACTAGCGAACAAGAAAAAAAGGGATGCAAGCTATCAATGACGTCACGCCAGACATTGAGGGTCGGCTTCATTTCTTTTTTTTTAATTAAAACGCATAAAAATGTTTATGGTCAGCCCTAATGACGTTCGTAGGGTCGCATGTAGGGTTTTTGTATTTGGCCTAAGGATTACAACTTCCCTACTGAGAGAAAAACAGACAGAATACCAGTGACTGCAGTGATTAGGGAGCTGACCCGGTGATTATAGAGAGTGAAGAGGAATAGGTAAGGTTCTGTGAATGAATAAATGAGTGGATTGGTGGAGTGAAAATAGCGATAACATTGATGACATGATAGCATTCATCGTTAATAGGCCACTGTCCCATAAGAAGCCAGTGCTGGTGGCACCATTAGGTTTTGGGGTTGCTTCTCTTAACTCCTTAGCGCAGTAGCCAAATCTGGCTATTTATATGTTACCTTATTTAAGGCCTTATTATTCAAGATTTCGGGTTCACGGAGAGGAGGGTAATCGCTGAACTCAGTCAAGACACTTGTAGAATTTACAATTCCATTGTATTTCAGTTTATTTTTTATGATTCTGATTGAGAAAAGGGGCTGCAAACATAAAAATCATGGAAATTCAGCACTGAAATTGTAAAAAAATAATACTGAGAATTGAAAAATGGCTGGGGATAAAAATTATACATTTTTGGGATCAAAAAGTCCTTGACCACAAGTTTAATTCATCTGAGCATTGCATTCTAAATTAACTACTCTCTAGGAGGCAAATAAGACAGCAATCCAGGTCGCTCCCCGAACTCCAAGATCCCTCAAAATGGCGTACTGTCAAATAATCTATAATATAATTGCAAGGTGGACTCTGTGTGTGCGTGTGTCCGGCCAACCAGTGGAAAATGGCCTGGAAATGACTCAGTCACGTGACCAATGTCCACATAGCTTTTATATTATAGTGAGCAATGCACCATTATTATCTCATCACATGCACCAATATGATGTCATCACATTGCTATAGTGTTTCCATGCATTGCTGTTTTTGGCAGCCGTTTTTGATTTATTTTTAGTCTTAGTCTTTTGAACGAAATGCTTATTGGTGTTAGTCACATTTTAGTCATTTCTATCATTGATAGTTTTTAGTTGAAGTAAACTAATAGGGTTTTAGTCCAGTTTTGGTCATTAATTTTACTTGAAAAAATAATGACATTAAAAGACTAAATTAGGTCAATACAGATATAGGAAATTGTAATCAAGGTTGACAGGTTGTGTTACTATTCATAAAGCAACAGTTAACTCTCTTAAGACTTTTGTATAATAACCAGATTCCTTACCAGTTTGATAGCACTAGCCTAGACTTTCCCATTCATGAAGATGCAATTCTGTCAAGCTGTACTGGCTGATCTACTAAGATTAACGCTTTAAACACAGATAAAGTGGTAACAGTGAGTGGAATCAATATTCATTCTTTGGGGCTTTATTTCTGAGATCCTATTAAAGTGCAATTAACACACACAAGGCCACAATATGAGCAATAGATGAGGAACACATATGCTCAACTTGACCTTGTCTGCCACTGCCAGTGCAATTGAGAACCTGCATATGATCTCTGACTATTATGAAGTACGACAGACATTATCTTATACAACCCCACAGCAAAATACAGCAAAAAACACAGTCTGTGGTTATGACTGTGCGATGTCACTGTCAAACCCTTGTGGCTTTAGCCCAACAGCAGACTCGACGTCAAATGACAAAGCACATAACTTGACCTGTTTAACATGTCGCAATGTGCTGATAGAGCATAAACATGCCATGATGACCACACAACTAGAAGATGCCCACTCTGTCTGTTAATGTCCTATGCTGGTTAAACATGGTACTAACGTTAAGAATAGCGAGGTGTGCTGCTGCTAATTTAGACAACAGCAACAGGTCTGAAAAGCTACATTTTCCCCCATATGTTTCACAGTAACTCAAATATCTGTGATCAGATTAAGGAAAAAAATTAGTATTTTTTGCTAATCATTATATCAATTCATTTGTAATTGTTCAGCACATCTGAAAAATAGTTTAGCAAAAATTAGAAAACAGTCAATCAGATTTTAAATGATAAAAGGCTTTTTTTATTCTTTCCAAATGACAAATTACAATTACATAAGAAATGCAACTCCAATTTGAACGGAAAACTAATTATTTCCAAAAGGTATCAGTCTTACCTAGAACAATCTTAATTTAATGCAGAACACTTCCGTTTCCCAGTGAAATTTCTGTAAACCACCTTGCTTGTAGCCGGCAAGTACAGTTTTCTTATCTATACCTGCCTGTAGTATATGATGCTGTTTAACGCCTGATCAGAGATGTAAAAGGATCCATTTCCATGAAAATCTAGTCGCAACTCAGGGTTAACGATTCAAAGATAAAGCCGAAAAAAGTGGAGGCTGATTCCGGACTTCTCACCGTTAAGGAAAAAACCAAATCATATTGCCATAATATAACAACGATTACAAAGATTTCCCTGAAATAGCGTCAGCAAGGTAAGAAGATGGCGAGCTTTATAATCGCAAGAGAAACGCAATACGCGATAGCATGAGCAACTAGATAATGCATAACACATGGAACTGCTGCGAAACCTCAGGTAACTTAAGTTCATGCCTATTACCGCTGGCAAAGTTAATAAAGTTGGGGCAAGAAACAAATCATGTCGCCGTAAAATGATGATCACTCTCAAAGATTTTCATTTGTTAACGTTTGTTAGCTTACTAGCATACAGGGTGGCTGTATCCAAAGAGCAACGTAATTTGATACTCAACGCATACACGACTAGCCATCCATGACTTACCAGAAACTTTCTGGCAGAGAACCTCTCTAATGCATGCAGGCACTCCCAGAAGCTGATTGGATGAATGCAAATAAGGAACATCATTTTACAGCCAATCAAAGTCATTAAAACTTCTCCTGTTGTTATGTGGTTTGGGAATCGAAAGTTCACAGGCCAGCAGCGAGCCAACCTACTAACATTTTCGTCTTGTCTCCTCTCGTCAATGAAAACAACAGATACGCAGCGGCGGCTCGTCGGCCGTAACAAAGGGAAGCCAGAACCTCGCCCTTCAAAGCTTAATGACTTCAACATTTCGTACTTCACTTTTCTTTATCAGCAATTGCTCATACGAATTGGTTGGAGGACAATCAAATCTATTTTCGATAGCAAATGACGACGCAAATTACCAACACGTCTTTATAAATTAGTTTGCGAGGCTTCTTTCACAAGAAGCCACGACAGTCCATTTTCTACAATCTTAATATAAAAGAAAAGAATGCGATGTTGCACAGCTTATTGCTTAATGAGCCTCACTAATCAATTTGCGCATCTATGCCATTTCGTGAGCTTCTTCAGCGCGGAATTTATATCGTAAGCCTATGGTAATTTATTTCGTAATTTATGTAAGAGAAAACCCCTCATAATTTCGTGGTGCAATGTATAACAATGCTATCGAAAATAAATTTGACTCAACTGACTGTTCTTCTAACAATTCGTATGAGCAACTGCTGATCAAGAAAAGTAAACTGTGAAAGGTTTAAGTCATTAAGCTTTGAAGGGCGAGGTTTTGGCTTAACTATGTTACGGCCGACGACCCTCCACTCTTTAAATGAATGATTGAAAACAGGTGATGAACAATCATTAACATTAAGGGGTTGTTTGGGCTTCCCCTGTTGCCAATTCACAAGCCGCCACTGCAGATACGTCTCGTCATAGAAGGAGAAGAAAAGGACGCTTGCAGCAGAATTAGCAGTGGAAAAGGGAAGTGTGACCATTTAGATACTGGGTTTGTATTTTTTCATAAAGCATGCAAATATTCTCTCTCTCTCTCTCTCTGTCATCCTGTTTCTCCTGACTGGAGGGACACGCATCCCACACAATTATTGTAATTGGCAACTTAAGACACAGTTTCTCTCCATATGCAATCGAACAGCGATGAAATCATGGGAGAAATTCAGTACAGAAAAATAATTTACTTGTTAATAGGCCAGTGCTCCGCATTGATTGATCAGGTCCATGTTCCAATGAAATATTGCCTTTCACTCTCTGTATTGTGTGGGTTGATTTAAAAAAAAAAAAGTGGCACTTAGCAGTTAAATAGGCAGTGTGCTGCTCAAGCTATTTGCGTGAGAGTTGACAGGTATGCAAATTTGAATAACGTTGATTTAAATACGGCAAATAAGCGTCCAGATATATGATTGTCTTCTTATGTAATCGGGGAGAACAAGCAGCTCCTGTTAACTGTGGAGCGCTCTCGGAGCGAACCTTCTGTTAATCATGAAAATGACTGAGAACATGTCAGGACTAATGACTGTTTTAAAAGGATGTTTTGTCACAATTCTCAGATCAGGTTCCGTCACTGTGCTGAATTAAGCCCATGATTTCATCGCTGTTCCATCGCATATGGAGATAAACCGTGTCTTCAGTTGCCAATTACAATAATTGGAAAACGCGTCAGTAAAGGAAAATGATTGAGAATTAGCCAGGACTAATTATCATAAAGGGACGTGTCTGCAGCCCCCCAATTCCCTGGTCTGGCACCATCACTGCCCAGAACCATCCTGTGGTATTTTTGTTGGCCCACTTGCAGTGTTTGTTTGTTTTTCGATTCAATAGATCTTGTTCATTTGATTCAAATCTCGCTATTGGTGTCCTTCTGCGAACGTAAAACATCTCTGATTTGTTGGGGCTGTGGGTTAGATCAGATCACTTAAGGGAGAAAAGTGAAAGATTGAACAACTCTTAACATTGATGTGACCGACCTTCTGTACTGACTAATTTTCTACACAAGGCTGGCTGCATCTGTACTCAGAGCTGTTTTCTTTCAATGTATCCTGGTAGTACACTGATGAACAGAGAGGAGATGACTTGGGTGTGAGTACTGAGGTGAGGGGGAATGTTGTTCACATGCTGTAGAACCTACTGTAATTACAGATGTAATGTTCAGAAAGCCTGTGTTGTACTTGGCACTTCCTCTTTGTGAGTGACAGGAAGTTCAGTTTTGAGCCCTGTGCTGCATGCAGATTTCCAACGTAGTGATAACATATGGAATGTGTCTGCGGCAGAATGTTAAAAATCACTGTCCAATTAGTTAGAGGTAAACTGAGAGCTATATTTTGAACATGCAGTGTGTTTCTTGAAAATGACCATGTCTCCAGCTGATGAAAATACGTACAGGCTCTGACAAAAATGTCAGGAAATCTACTTTCTCTCTCTCTCTCATTTCCTTTAGCAATTGGTAACAGACAGCAGTGGATTGTGCACCATAAGATCTGACAATATATTTCAATATTCGAGTGCCCGGTCTCAGTCATACTGAATTCTTCCTGTTGAGTTGCTTGTGTTTTTCTCAGTCTCCAGAATCCAGGACTCACTCATTCACCCATTTGAGCAGGTTAACACCTCTACCACAGAGAAGGAGAAGAAAAGGACGCTTGCAGCAGAATTAGCAGTGGAAAAGAAGTGTGGCCATTTAGATACTGGGTTTGTATTTTTTCATTAAGCATGAAAATTTTTTCTCCCTCACTGTCACTAAATGACATTGTTTTTATTTTTGCAAGTCAAATCATTTGATGAATTCTGATTGGTTACGATTTCTCACAGACTCTCACCTTGAAAACTACCAACGAAGAGGAAAGATGCTCGCAGTCATTCAGTGGGTCTTTGCAAGTAGCTTTGCACAAGGGCTCTGCCAGAGAATACCGACAGACCACAAAACAGCTTAACTAGCGAACAAGAAAAAAAGGGATGCAAGCTATCAATGACGTCACGCCAGACATTGAGGGTCGGCTTCATTTCTTTTTTTTTAATTAAAACGCATAAAAATGTTTATGGTCAGCCCTAATGACGTTCGTAGGGTCGCATGTAGGGTTTTTGTATTTGGCCTAAGGATTACAACTTCCCTACTGAGAGAAAAACAGACAGAATACCAGTGACTGCAGTGATTAGGGAGCTGACCCGGTGATTATAGAGAGTGAAGAGGAATAGGTAAGGTTCTGTGAATGAATAAATGAGTGGATTGGTGGAGTGAAAATAGCGATAACATTGATGACATGATAGCATTCATCGTTAATAGGCCACTGTCCCATAAGAAGCCAGTGCTGGTGGCACCATTAGGTTTTGGGGTTGCTTCTCTTAACTCCTTAGCGCAGTAGCCAAATCTGGCTATTTATATGTTACCTTATTTAAGGCCTTATTATTCAAGATTTCGGGTTCACGGAGAGGAGGGTAATCGCTGAACTCAGTCAAGACACTTGTAGAATTTACAATTCCATTGTATTTCAGTTTATTTTTTATGATTCTGATTGAGAAAAGGGGCTGCAAACATAAAAATCATGGAAATTCAGCACTGAAATTGTAAAAAAATAATACTGAGAATTGAAAAATGGCTGGGGATAAAAATATACATTTTTGGGATCAAAAAGTCCTTGACCACAAGTTTAATTCATCTGAGCATTGCATTCTAAATTAACTACTCTCTAGGAGGCAAATAAGACAGCAATCCAGGTCGCTCCCCGAACTCCAAGATCCCTCAAAATGGCGTACTGTCAAATAATCTATAATTTGAACGAAATGCTTATTGGTGTTAGTCACATTTTAGTCATTTCTATCATTGATAGTTTTTAGTTGACGAAAACTAATAGGGTTTTAGTCCAGTTTTGGTCATTAATTTTACTTGAAAAAATAATGACATTAAAAGACTAAATTAGGTCAATACAGATATAGGAAATTGTAATCAAGGTTGACAGGTTGTGTTACTATTCATAAAGCAACAGTTAACTCTCTTAAGACTTTTGTATAATAACCAGATTCCTTACCAGTTTGATAGCACTAGCCTAGACTTTCCCATTCATGAAGATGCAATTCTGTCAAGCTGTACTGGCTGATCTACTAAGATTAACGCTTTAAACACAGATAAAGTGGTAACAGTGAGTGGAATCAATATTCATTCTTTGTGGCTTTATTTCTGAGATCCTATTAAAGTGCAATTAACACACACAAGGCCACAATATGAGCAATAGATGAGGAACACATATGCTCAACTTGACCTTGTCTGCCACTGCCAGTGCAATTGAGAACCTGCATATGATCTCTGACTATTATGAAGTACGACAGACATTATCTTATACAACCCCACAGCAAAATACAGCAAAAAACACAGTCTGTGGTTATGACTGTGCGATGTCACTGTCAAACCCTTGTGGCTTTAGCCCAACAGCAGACTCGACGTCAAATGACAAAGCACATAACTTGACCTGTTTAACATGTCGCAATGTGCTGATAGAGCATAAACATGCCATGATGACCACACAACTAGAAGATGCCCACTCTGTCTGTTAATGTCCTATGCTGGTTAAACATGGTACTAACGTTAAGAATAGCGAGGTGCGCTGCTGCTAATTTAGACAACAGCAACAGGTCTGAAAAGCTACATTTTCCCCCATATGTTTCACAGTAACTCAAATATCTGTGATCAGATTAAGGAAAAAAATTAGTATTTTTTGCTAATCATTATGTCAATTCATTTGTAATTGTTCAGCACATCTGAAAAATAGTTTAGCAAAAATTAGAAAACAGTCAATCAGATTTTAAATGATAAAAGGCTTTTTTTATTCTTTCCAAATGACAAATTACAATTACATAAGAAATGCAACTCCAATTTGAACGGAAAACTAATTATTTCCAAAAGGTATCAGTCTTACCTAGAACAATCTTAATTTAATGCAGAACACTTCCGTTTCCCAGTGAAATTTCTGTAAACCACCTTGCTTGTAGCCGGCAAGTACAGTTGTCTTATCTATACCTGCCTGTAGTATATGATGCTGTTTAACGCCTGATCAGAGATGTAAAAGGATCCATTTCCATGAAAATCTAGTCGCAACTCAGGGTTAACGATTCAAAGATAAAGCCGAAAAAAGTGGAGGCTGATTCCGGACTTCTCACCGTTAAGGAAAAAACCAAATCATATTGCCATAATATAACAACGATTACAAAGATTTCCCTGAAATAGCGTCAGCAAGGTAAGAAGATGGCGAGCTTTATAATCGCAAGAGAAACGCAATACGCGATAGCATGAGCAACTAGATAATGCATAACACATGGAACTGCTGCGAAACCTCAGGTAACTTAAGTTCATGCCTATTACCGCTGGCAAAGTTAATAAAGTTGGGGCAAGAAACAAATCATGTCGCCGTAAAATGATGATCACTCTCAAAGATTTTCATTTGTTAACGTTTGTTAGCTTACTAGCATACAGGGTGGCTGTATCCAAAGAGCAACGTAATTTGATACTCAACGCATACACGACTAGCCATCCATGACTTACCAGAAACTTTCTGGCAGAGAACCTCTCTAATGCATGCAGGCACTCCCAGAAGCTGATTGGATGAATGCAAATAAGGAACATCATTTTACAGCCAATCAAAGTCATTAAAACTTCTCCTGTTGTTATGTGGTTTGGGAATCGAAAGTTCACAGGCCAGCAGCGAGCCAACCTACTAACATTTTCGTCTTGTCTCCTCTCGTCAATGAAAACAACAGATACGCAGCGGCGGCTCGTCGGCCGTAACAAAGGGAAGCCAGAACCTCGCCCTTCAAAGCTTAATGACTTCAACATTTCGTACTTCACTTTTCTTTATCAGCAATTGCTCATACGAATTGGTTGGAGGACAATCAAATCTATTTTCGATAGCAAATGACGACGCAAATTACCAACACGTCTTTATAAATTAGTTTGCGAGGCTTCTTTCACAAGAAGCCACGACAGTCCATTTTCTACAATCTTAATATAGAAGAAAAGAATGCGATGTTGCACAGCTTATTGCTTAATGAGCCTCACTAATCAATTTGCGCATCTTTGCCATTTCGTGAGCTTCTTGAGCGCGGAATTTATATCGTAGGCCTATGGTAATTTATGTCGTAATTTATGTGAAAGAAAACCCCTCATAATTTCATGGTGCAATGTATAACAATGCTATCGAAAATAAATTTGACTCAACTGACTGTTCTTCTAACAATTCGTATGAGCAACTGCTGATCAAGAAAAGTAAACTGCGAAAGGTTTAAGTCATTAAGCTTTGAAGGGCGAGGTTTTGGCTTAACTATGTTACGGCCGACGACCCTCCACTCTTTAAATGAATGATTGAAAACAGGTGATGAACAATCATTAACATTAAGGGGTTGTTTGGGCTTCCCCTGTTGCCAATTCACAAGCCGCCACTGCAGATACGTCTCGTCATATTTTCGTCGTCAAAGAGCTATGTTTAGCTCGTCACTGTCTCGTTTTCATGAAAGAAAGGTGCATTAGCGAAATAATTTCGTCATCGTTAATGAAAACAACAGTTTCCATGAAATCATCACGTGACCAAGCCAATTCTCACACAAGAGTCCTGAATAACAAAAAACAGATGCCAGGCCACAAGAGAAAGCATCTCAATGACATCCACTTTAAAGCAGATGCTGAGTGGACTCTGAGTGTATGCGTGTCTGCGAGCTGTTCTGTATGAGTGTTTTATGTAAAGCACTGTGTATCATTTGTAAATGGAGGTTTGTCAGATACTGTTTGTACTGCCTCACTGGTCAGCTATTTGTTTACTTTGTTCATCATTCACCCTCTGTTGATATGTCTGTGTAACAGTCTATTTGTCGTAAAACACGATCTGATGCAATGCCACTTGTTCGAGAGGAAATAGACTAGTGCTTTCAAGAAGTCTCTGGCATCTTCTTACTTGGAGAAGGCCAGATCACCAAGAAATCCTGTAGATCTTTCCAGAGTGTTCTTAGTCTTTATAAATTCTGTGATTTTGGTCAGTTGGGAGAGGTTTTTCTTTGCATCAGAGATACATAGTGGCATTAAAGTGTTATTATAAGATTCCACAGTGGATTATTTCTAGAAATTTTTGGACCTAATCAGTGAAGAATAAATTTGTTTAAGTTGTCATTGCTGGTTATCTTTGTTGTGATTTTCAAGTCATAACAACGTGTGTCTGGGCAATGGTCTGGAAATGACTCAGTCACGTGACCAAAGTCCACTTCGCTTTTGTATTATAGTGAACAATGCACCATTATGATGTCATCACGTTGCTATGGTGTTTCCACGAAAACATCACGTGACCAAGCAAATTCACCCACAAGAGTCGGGAATCCCAAAAAACAGATGCCAGACTGCAAGAGAAAGTAACGCGTAAGGTCTTCGCATCAGGCCGCTAGTTAAATAATAATCATATATTTAACACAAATCATTTTTTGACGCATGAAATTCAACATGAATGAATGATTTTCTGGTTGAATTTAGCATGAGTTTATCAATATAGGTGCAGTTGGACATCAGTGGTCACCAGTAAGCTCTCTAAATGCAAAACATGACCTTTCTCCATGATAAAGTTTATAATATTGTCAATTTTTCTTCAGAGACCCACAAGCCAGCACACATTCTCATTAAAGGAACTGCTTATTTAACCATCAGAACCCTGCAATGAAAAGCTAGCAGTTCCCACTTCTGAGCGCGCAACCTTAGATGAACACTATCCAGGCCTTATAAGGAACAAGTATAACTCATTGACTCAGTAATATCTGAAATATACCTTATTATAACAGAACAGACATTTCACTGTCAGGCAAAAAGCAGGCAATATGCCAACTTAGACTGAAAAGAATGTGGCAACGAACCTAGCAGGGGGTCTACCGAAGTGCCTGAGCTGTTTGCATTTTCAACGAGCCAAAACTTTGGCATTCGATTTTGTGGCAAACGTATGGCGTTAAATTGGTCTCAAAACTCGAGCGCATAAAAACTGAGCGCGCAAGACCCTCTGTAGCCGCTCGCAACCTCAAAATGCGTGGACAACGTCTTTTACTGGACCAAAGTGCACACGGCAGAATAGCTCCCATCTTGTGTATGTATAAATGTCAAAGGAGGCACATGTGAACAGTAAACATGGGTGTCGACAATTATTATTTTTTTGGGTGGGGGACTTGTTTTCCGTGTTCTTTTTTATCTTTTCGTGCTTAAAAAAGGACACGAATAGGGAATTGTAAATCAACAATATTTACAGCGCCCTCCATAATTATTGGTTAAGATGTGTTCTTAAGCTTCTAATAAATTCAGTTTTTTCCTAAATAATATGGACCACAATGGAAAAAAAAGAGGAAAATCCAACCATTAATTCAAGTGCATTTATTCAGTGGGATAAAAATCCCACATTTAAAAATAATTCTTTTACATCAAATCATGTGTGCTACAATTATTAGCACCCCTGATGTTAATACTTTGTACAACCCCTTTTTGCCAACAAAACGGCACCTAGTCTTCTCCTATAATGTTTCACAAGATGGAAGAATGCAGAAAGAGGAATCTTTGACTTTTCCTCTTTGCACAATCACTCTAAATCATCCAGCGACCTGGGTCCTCTCCTCTGCACTCTCCTCTTCAGCTTTCTCCACGGGTTTCCAATGGGGTTGAGGTCTGGGGACTGAGATGGGCATGGGAGGAGCTTGATAATGTGTTTGGTGAACCATTTCTGTGTAGATTTGGCCACATGTTTAGGGTCATTATCTTGCTGAAAGACCCAGTGACGACCCATCTTCAGCTTTCTGGCAGAGGCCACCAGATTTTGATTTAAAATGTCCTGGTATTTCAAAGCGTTCATGGTGCCATGCAGCCTAACAAGGTTCCCAGGGCCTCTGGAAGAGAAACAGGCCCCCAGCATCACTGATCCTCCCCCATACTTCACAGTGGACATGAGGTGCTTTTCTGCATACTCATCTTTTGTGTTCCGCCAAACCCACTTAGAGTGTTTGTTGCCAAAAAGTTCTATCTTGGTCTCATCTGACCAAAGCACACGGTCCCAGTTGAAGTCCCAGTACCACTTAGAGAACTCCAGACATTTGCGTTTATGATTGTGAGTGAGAAAAGGTTTTTTCCGTGCATGCCTCCCAAACAGCTTGTTGGCATGTCGATAGCACTTGATGGTTGTTTTGGAGGCTTTGTGACCCCAAGATGCTACCATTTGTTGCAATTCTTTAACAGTGAGCTTTGGAGAACTTTTTTTTAATTTTTTTTATTTATAACTCACTGTGCGTGGTGGCAAAATAACCTTGTGTCCTCGTCCAGGCTTGTTTACCACTGTTCCAGTTGTTTTAAACTTCTTAATGATTCCCCTGACAGTAGACTTGGGCCGGTGCAGGCGAGTGGCTATTTTCTTGTAGCCATTGCCTGACTTGTGAAGGTCCACACACATCTGCCTTACTTGAATGGTGTGTTCCTTTGTCTTTCCCATGTTGAAGAGTGGATAAGAGAAATGGCCTCTGTGTCACGTCATATTTATTCCCCAGGGAAACAGGATGTGATGAATTACCAATTAAATATTCCTAGATACTCTGATCAACTTTGTAAACTATTGCAGAAATGACATAAAAACTTCAATTACATTTATTTCCTAGGAATTGTTTGGGGTGCCAATGATTGTGGAACAGGTGATTTTATGAAAAATAATTATTTCTTCGTCAGGGATTTTTTTCCCCTTAAAATTCACTTGAGTTGAAGGTTAAATTTTTCTACATTTCTCAGTGTAAGAGTATGCTTCTGCAATAAAAATTGAATTTATTTTAAGGCTTTTAACACATCTTAATCAGGCGTGCCAATAATTATGGAGGGCGCTGTATGCTCTATTATTTGGCAAAGCTAAAGAATAAGCGCTACGATTGCCTTACGCTTTATATAATCGCTCAGTTACCTACGTTTTCGTTTCATTCATTGAAAAAGTGTTTGCATTCAACTGTGCCTGTGAGTCTGACTCAGGTCTATAACTGAAAAAAAACTAGTCCTTATAGCTATGCATATATGAATTTATATGTATGCTTTGTGTACTAAGATCGAAACTTCAAGATAATTCTGAGAATTGAAAAATGGCTGGGGGTTAAAATTATACATTTTTGGGACATACACTTATACAGACACTTCTTTCTGAAGTGTTCCAGTCTACTTGACTTCATTTAGTCCGTCTTTGCCCTGACACGATGGATAACAGGATGATATTGCATGTTGCCCATTCTGGGATCAATGTAGAAGTGTCAAAACTAAAGTATGTAAATGAAACCGCGCCAGTTTTAGTTTCCGCGAATACACTGTTAAAAATAAACTAATAAACTGAAGCCTTTTTGCAAGCTAATTTAACTGGCACCTTTTAGCCAGTTATTTTAACTGAAATTTTACAATGAGTTGACCACGGAGGTCAGTGCATGTTCAGTGTAAACCACGGTTAAATGCGCGCAGGTTTCCACTTACGGTTAAAATGACAAGGAGACGAAGCATTAATTTAACTGTTAAATTCAGTCAGTTTATAACTGTGTTGGAAAGCAGATCTGGCCTGAGGAAGGTCCCTGCAAAAATAAAACATAACGCGTTGCTGAATACCCCTTGGCCCGGACACGATTCCCTGCCTCAACATCACAGCGTTAAGGTCAAAAGGTCAAATCCACCAAAAAAGGTGACCTTGCACATCTGTGTGTCACAGTGAGTTACCATACCAAATTTGGTGAAGCTGTGATCAGTAGTTGCTGAGTACTGACCCATATAAGATTTCCTGCCTCAAGGTCACAGCGCAAAGGTCAAAGATCAAATCCAGCAAAAAACCTGACATTGCACATAGTTATGTGACAGTGAGTTACCATACCAAATTTGGTGAAGCTGCGATAATTAGTTACCCAGTAATGACCCAGACAAGATTTCCAGGCTCAAGGTCACAGCGCTCACTTCCAAGGTCAAATCCAGCAAAATACCTGACATTGCACATCTATGGGTCATAGTGAGTTACCATACCAAAGTTGCCGAGTACTGGCCCGGACAAAATCATGGATGGACGATGGACAGACACACAGGTGACAACAATACCCCTCCGGGCCAGAGTCGGCCGAGGGGTAATAAAGGCCTGTTGCAAATACCTGCCTGGTCCTTATAAACGCCTGGGGTCCAGGTTGATTTTGCGAAATAAACTCCCGGGCTACTGAATGGTCATATACGGTATTTATTTTGTGCTGCACTCAAGACTGATTATTACTACTGATTAGGGGGGCACCAGTGCGAAAGTACTACAGTGATTTACTCACAGCTGTCCGCACATTGATCCGTCATACTAGGTCAGCACGTGCAGCTCGCGCACCTCTTCAGACCCCTTGAAAATTATTGAGGCATCGAAGCTTTCTCGCGGCACGAGACCTGGGAGACTGTTTTCCACAGTGGTGAGTAAATTCAGACAAATGCTTAACTTTTTCGATTTAAAGATTGTCTTTATCGCTCCATGCGTCATATTTATGGTGAAATGATAGGTCATTTAGTTTTGTAACATATTGTGAAGTTTGAAATGTCAGACTTTTCCCACTTTGGAAGAAATCCTCATTCAAATGTCAGAAGACACTGTCGGGACTGACGTAGCAACAGTTACGTTCATCCCTCTCTGCTAATGTGGTCACATTTTGTGTTTAAAAGCTCAATAATAATGTGCATTATGGTTTAACGACAGAAAATGCCAAGAGTTAGGATCAGAACTACCCAGACAGGAACGGTTGCCCCGGAGGTTTACGCAAGGGCCTTTTTTGATGTCCGAATAGGCGATAGTATAAGGAGGGCAGCAGAGGTGCATGGCGTTTGTCATGTCACCCTGTTCAGGTACTGCAAGAGGAGGGCAGAGGCAGGAGGGCAGCAGACCAGGGCCCCAGGGCACAGGGCTCACAACAAAGTCTTCACAGAAGAACAGGAGAAGAGACTGCAGGCGTATATAAAGAGAGCAGCCAATATATATTTTGGCCTGAGTCCTAAAGAGGTGGGAGTAACACCGTAAACGGAGCTACACCACTACTGCCATATACAGGGCCGTGAAAAAGTATTTACCCCCTTCCTGATTTCTTACATTTTTGCACATTTTTCACACTTAAATGTTTCAGATCATCAAACCAATTTTAATATAAGACAAGGTAACCCGAGTTTTGAAATGATGATTTCATTTATTTTGGGATAAAAGCTATCCAAACCTACCTGGCCCTATGTGAAAAAGTAATTGCCCCCTTTGTTAAATTATGAATTACCTGTGATTAACTACATTTTTTGAGTTCATTTTCACTAGACACTCCCAGGACTGATTACTGCCAGACCTATTGAATCAAGAAATCAATTAAATAGAACCTGTTTGACAAAGTGAAGTAAGCAACATGCCATGCTGTGAACTAAAGAAATTCAATAACAGATGAGAAACAAAGAACTTGACATCTATCAGTCTGGAAAGGGTGGCAAAGCCATTTCTAAGGCTTTCGGACTCCGGCGAATCATGGTGAAAGCCATTATCCACAAAAAGAGAAAACTTGGAACAGTGGTGAACCTTCCCAGGAGTGGCTAGCCCACCAGATTTACTCTAAAAGTGCATCAACGACTCATCCAGGAGGTCACAAAAGAACCCAGAACAACATAGAAAGAACTGCAGGCCTCACTTGCCTCATTTAAAGTCAGTATTCATGATTCAACAATAAGAAAGAGACTGGGCAAAAATGGCATCCATGAGAGGGTTCCAAGGCGAAAACTACTGCTGACCAAAAAGAACACAAGGGCTCGTCTCTCATTTGCCAAAATACATCTTGATGATCCCCAAGACTTTTGGGAAAATATTCTATTGACTGATGAGACAAAAGTTGAACTTTTTGGAAGGTGTGCATCCCGTTACATGAGGCATAAAACTAACATATCATTTCATAAGAAGAACATCATACCAAAAGTCGTAATTGAGGGAACTATGAATTCTGTTCTCTACCGGAAAATCCTGAAGGAGAATGTCCAACCATCAGTTGGTGACCGCAAGCTCAAGTGCACTTGGGTTATGCAGCAGGACAATGATCTGAAACACACCAGCAAGTCCACCTCTGAATGTCTTAAAAAAGGAGTAACTGAAGGTTTTGGAGTGGCTTAGCTAAAGTCTGGACTTAAATCCGATTGAGATGTTGTGGCATGACCTTAAACAGGCCGTTAATGCTGAAAAACCCTTAAATGTGGCTGAATTAAAGTATTCTGCAAAGAAGAGTGGGCCACAATTGCTCCACAGCAATGTGAAAGACTCATGCAGGTTATCGCAAACACTTGATTGCAGTTGTTGTCACAGAGGATGGCACAACCAGTTATTGGGTTTAGGGGGCAATTACTTTTTCACACCAGGCCAGGTAGGTTTGGACGCCTCTTTCCCTTTTATAAATTAAATCATCATTTAAAAACTGCATTTTGTATTTACTCGGGTTGTCTTTGTCTAATATTAAATTTTATTTGCTGATCTGAAACATTTAAGTGTGACAAATATGCAAAAAAATAAGAAATCAGGAAGGGGGAAAATACTTTTTTACGGCACTGTAGCAAGCACCTCCGCTGCCTCTGAGCCGGATCAGCTGGAGTCGGGGCAGATCCGGAGCGGAGGTGCTTGCTATCTGGGAATTAACCTTTTTTTTTATGCTGTTTTAGGTGCGAAAGTTTGAATATGAGCTGTCCGAAAATATTGGCCTAAAACCTCCATGTTCATGGAAGAAAAACCAGATGGCAGGGAAGGATTGCCTCACCTCCTTCCTCGAGCGCAACAAACCCTGTCCATCCATCGACCTCAAGCCACCAGCATGTCCTGTTCCACCAGCTTCAACAAGACCAACATGACAGCGTTTTTTAACAACCTAAAGACTGTCTTCACACGCTATAATTTTGAAGCAAATGACATCTGGGACATGGATGAAACAGGTAAAAATTTATATTTAGATAAATTTAAAAACAACAGCAATAATTAATTTCATTTATCATTTCAGGTACCACAATGGTTCATGTGCCAGACAAAATCATTGCCACCAAGGGGCAGCACCAGGTCGGTGCTGTGACCTCCGGGGAAAGAGGGACATTGCTGACTGTTGCCTTTGCTGCCAACACATAAGGCAACTTTGATCCCCCTTACTCTATCTTCCCAAGGAAGAAGTTCCATGACCACTTCATCCGGGATGGTCCCCCTGGCTGCACTGGTTCTGCCAATGGATCGGGGTGGATGGAAGAGACAGATTTTTTGGCCTTTTTACGAGGCGTTGCCAGGATGTCAAGCTTGGGTGGGCATTTTTCCTCTTTGGGGGGGCAAAAAAGAACCTCTAAATCGGTGTAAAATACAACATGCACAACATCTTGAAACTTTCTATATATGTATGTGTGTGTGTGTGTGTGTGTGTGTGTGTGTGTGCGCGTGTGTTAAATGATCAATGAAACTGTTTAAATGAAATAAGATCATTGGAAGCAATGAAATTGCATACAGACGTTTCAAATGATCTTATTTCATTTGAACTATTTAAATGATCATGAAACACATGCATTGCTTCCAACCCTTGAGTAAAGAAAAGCGTGAGAAGTCAGGAGTCATAATGCAGGTGAAACTGAAAAACCTCCATGCACAAGGACTTTGATTGCGTGCGTGAATGATGTATATTTGGCATTTTACGGGATGGATTTTGCGATATCTACAAGTTTGGAATCTTTTTTGAGAGTGTAATCAACGAGCCGAGTAAACTGTCCCTCTTCATCCATATCCCTGTGATGGTGCCCACACAGAGCTAGTCCACTAACAGAGAGAAACTGAATGACTTCACCCACGCTAATGTCGTATTTAATGTCGTATCTGTTCTCTTCTACTTGGGTATGACCCAACAGATGGACAATATTTTCATCTGTCTCGGACTAGCGCTGGTACTCCTGCCACGCAACCATGGCCCTGGGGTGCGAGATGCTTGTTGCGTATTTGTACAGTCTTTATCGAATGCTTTTTTCCCCATTTGCATAGCCACGTTGCGATCCTTGCGATCCGAATTAGAACTAAATTTGCAACAAGCGAAGCAAAAGCTGGCATCGTGCAGTACTGAATATTCAAGCCATGCCATGGTCGAGTTTGATACGCTTATCATAACTTAAAATGGGCTGAGATGGGCGATCCATATTTAAGTCCGGAGGAGTGGACACAGAGCCAGGGGCCTGAATATGGGGAGAACAGACGTTTTGAGCCCCCAGCATGGGTGCAGAGCTGCTGAAGCATGGTGCATCTGCCGGTGACTCTCAGGCAGTCCCGGACCCCGACATGGATGGAACGCGCAGTTCGGTAGTTGCAGGGCTGCTGGTAGAGACAGCACTTGCAGGAGTGGGAGCGGCTTGTTTTTAAATGAGCCACGTATGCATTCCTATTGGCAAATGATCGAAGTGCTTATGATACAGATGTTCGAAATGTTGAAATGTGCTTATGATACAGAATTATTGTTGCAACAACTCCAGTGAGTGACTAGCAACTCAAGACTAGCAGCTAGCTAGCTGCCTGGTCTCACTCGGTGGCCAACTCAGGTTATAACCACACGAGTCGACACACTCACAAACTAGTGCACAAATTACCTTAATGTCAAACAACAAGACTGACAAAATAAGCGTTGGAAGAAGCAGCAACAAAAGAGATCTGGGCAAAGTTTTAATTCCCTGAGCGAAGCACAGGTCCTTTATGAGCAGCATAGACGTGACCTCAGACTGAGTGAAGACGGCAGTCTAAGAGAATGGGAGGGCCACCAGTAATTCAAGAGTGCCCATTGGGTAGTTTCACATCAGAATAGACTGGCAAAGGAATCCACGAATCACACATAGTGATAGATAGATGAAGCAAACGTAAAGCTCTCTCTTAATGGCTGTCTACCTCCGGCTGTGAATCACATGGGATATGCGTTTGCTATCAAATCGTAGTAAATCAGTTTTTCTTCTTGTTTTCATTGGGAGGGCAGAGCTTTTCTCAGGGTGGGCACTGCCCACCCCCTGTCCCCCCTTGGTAACACTCTTGCCTTTTTACAGCATTTTGCAAGACACACCAGCGTGACTCCGGAGTCAAAGTTGCTGCTACTCTTAGACAATCATGCATCACACCTCTCTGTGGTGCGCTATTGACTTTTGCAAGTCACAGGGTATTGTACTCCTGTCTTTTCCACCCCACTACTCCCACCGTCTTCAGCCGCTAGACTGAAGCTTTTTTTGGCCCTCTGGATCACTACATTAACAGTGCAGCAAACAATTGGATTTGAATGAACCCTGGAAGAACTTTAACCATCTACAACATCCCAAGTCTTGTGGCTAAAGCTCTGCCTCAAGCTGCGACAGCAAGCAGCATTTCATCTGGGTTCAAGTGTACTGGTATCTGGCCCTTTAATCCAGATATTTTCAGTGAGACAGACTTTACTCCAGCTTTTGTGCCCGACTGTCCTGCACCAGCACCAGGTCCATCCCCAGTGCCAGCGCCAGCTCCATCACCCCCTTCATCACCAGTACCCTCTTTATCACCAGCACCAGCTCCATCTTCACCTGGAGAAGTGTGGGTGCGGTGGGTGCATCATTTGTCTGCTGTGGTCGCATGAGGCATGCACTGAGGGTGCCACTCATTATACATGTCACAACTGTGATGAGTAATTTCATCCAAATTAGCAAGCTCCTCCACTTCGGATCTGCCCCGGCTCTGAGCTGGATCTGCTGGAGTCGGCACAGAGCCAGGGCAGATCTGGAGTGGAGATGCTTCATATCTAGGATAATTCTTATGAATAGACTAATTGCACTTTAAACATGTTCACATTTACTTTTGAAACATTTGAAGCCAATTAAAATGTTTAAAACAAATATTTGGCTGTTTTTGCTTCTGTTTTAATGACAGAAATTTAAAAAGTTTCCAGTAAATTTGATCACGTCACTTTTGCTTTGCCCGTGCATTACTTTAATCCCGACTGGATGGGTCAAAAGTAGCAATGCGCAACTTCTGTTCAACGTCAAACTATGCCGAAGTCAATACATATCGGGATAATTTTGTGATGGTTCTGCCCTGTAGCCCCTCCCCCTCCAGCTGTCTGCATCTCCAACACAACGAGCCACATCTGTTGCTCATTGAGGTGGAGGTGCAGTGAAGAGTACAAAAGAGCTGCACTGCCAAACAGACAGTGCAGCTGCATTCTGTGTCCTGGAGCCCTGTTAGAGTTTTGGCCGCTGCTCCTCTCGTATTTGTTTTAAGTAAAGATTTTCTATTTTTGTACTCAGCCTGTGTGTGTGGGTCCTTTCTCTTGCGTTTGGGTACATGTAGTGATGGTCAAATGAAGCCTCATGAATCACCAAAAGGTTCAGTACTCGAGGCCTCAATGAAACATTGAAACTGCTGCCATCTGCTGGGCAAAACAACATATGACAGTCAATGAACAATACCATGACCTGAGCGGAAATGTATGAAAAACTTTTGTGTGCAGTAACAGTAAACAATGGCTATATTTCTATAGCATGTGTAAGTAGCTACATGGACATAAGTGTGCAAGTAGCTATATTTGTTCATAATTAAAATAGCAATGAAACAATCACAATACTTTGCTTTTTAAAATCATTTTTATTCAAAGCACAAATACAGGAGTGACATTATTTAAAAAACGAAATAACTGACACTCTCACGTCAATGTCCAACAATGGGGAAAATAATATGTAACTCACTACCACTCTCCAATGTACTACACCTCTCTCCAACTTATACAAACGGCGACAACACCCTCAGTTTGGCGCGAAATTCGAAGCTTATTTATGAGGAGGCGATACGTTGAACGAACCAAAGACGCACTCTCCACAAAGCGAGGCCTTGTTTGTCAAGAGTCGTGATTTTTACGGTAACGACGCAAGCCTCGAATCGGGGCTTCATCTGGCACGCCCCTTTTTGCTCGACACAGGCTCCGGCGCCTCGCTTCAAATGTCACATCACTAGGTACATGGTCCCAGTGCCCGCCGGCTTCAAGCCTTCTGCCGGCAGGACCAAACCATGACAGACTTAGCACCTGATATTGACAGAGCACACACAAAAGTAGTTCATCGCTCTGAATTTTTTTTTTTTTGGTCTGTAACGTTATCTTTTAAAATGACCTCCATGTGAAAAATGTTACTTTCATACCAGCTCTCCCCTACAGGTGAACATGGGAGCTACTGTAACGAGTAGCATCTCAAAATAATTTCTTTAGCAAGAGATTACAGATAATTAAGACACAAAAAACAACAAAAAGCAAGACTAATAATTGTATGGCGTATGTATAATATATTTGGAATTCATACATTTTTTAAATGATTGTAGGCATTATTTGACGCAGAGCTAGAAGCAAACCACGCTTAAAAGTGCTGCAAAGGGGGAAGAAAATTAGTGATAGACAGTAATCTATTCAGCAAGCCCATGTCTCTCGAGGGCTCTGGTCAGTAGTGGGCAGTGGGCAGAAAACATCGAAACGGATGAGATTAGTGAACCGATTTCAATCATTGTTCTGGGTCGACATGTTAGTTTCCCTTATAATGAAATGATTAGGCGAGCGAATAATAAATCCCACGAAATGTTTCATTAACGGACCTTAATAGGTAACTCTTCATGAAACAACCACTGTGGATTTTCTGTGTTAAATTAAACCTGTGCCTATTGATTGTTTAATTGAAAAAGATTGAAATCCGCTCTCGTTTGCGTTCAACGCGCATTTTATTTCTCGTCTTAACGAAGACAATTAGCTACACCTGAAAGGGGAGAATTCAATTGTCTTTTACCAGGGAATTTGACTGAAAACAGATCAAGACTAATAAGCAGTTTTTAACGACATGTTTATCGCCCTCCTTGTTCTCAGTCCACCGCCCGCCACTGGCTCAGGGGCGCGTTTACCAAAATCGCAGATGCTAACTTACATGGTCGGACCCATTGACTGTATATGGACGAACAACATTTTGGGAAAAGCGCCCCTGATTGGCTTACGGTTAAGTGTACAATATGATGATCAAGGTTTTGTTTATTAATTTTATATACCGATATATTTTGAGCGCAACGTATCCAGCCACGGTGATTATCCTTTCATGCACATCGATATTTAATCCTCTGAATTTTTAGTAATTTCCTCCAGCAACATGGTGCTTTATACAAGTAAAAAACCGTTTTTTTACGCCGCTTTTACCTAGAAACGCGTGTTTTTTATGGCGTTTTAAGATAAGACGCGAGGAATTAGTGGCGAATTCTGGCAGTTTCGGCTTTCCATACACAGTAAACACGACCCCATTTGATGGCGCTATAAGGTCACGCCTCCTGTTATCCAACTCACCGATCCAGTAAGACCTGAGCTGTGTCTGAATAGTCTTTTTCACCTAAGGCAGTTCCAAACTCCTAAAAAATGATCCTGAAATAATTACTTGGAAGCCATGATAAGTGCAGTCGAATTCTTTAAATGTTAAGGAAAGGTGTCTCCGTGCTTCCTAATTTACTTCCTTTAGCATAGGGTACAGAGAACCATCCTTTTCGAAAAGAAAGGAATTACCACTATCCCACAATTCGGCACAATTCTGCACAGCAGAAATATTTAAAGCAGCGGCCATTCATCCAGCCAATCACGTTAAGAAACGTATATGATGGGCTGGGGAGTCATGATCACGTTGCCTAGGGTAAGTGATTCTGAAATCAATGCAGTTGTCTGCCTAAGCTGTTAGGAATTCCCCTTTACATCTTACCTTTACCTTATGACGTTTTCCACAAAGGTTAAAGGTACACTATCTAAGTTTGTTTACTTTCACTTCTGTTGATATTTGAACTCAAACAAAACAGAGGTAGACCACCCTTCCCTCCCATAGTTCCCTCCTTCCCTCGCCTCCATAACTGTCAACTCTTGTCGATTGGTCAGGATGGTTTGTACTTGTTCATTTGCAGTTTGTCATGCCTGTGCGGTCCCCAGAGGCTGATTTTTTATTTTTTTTACAGTGAATTTAGGGTCAGGCAGCCAGCGGATTGTGGAGAGATGTCGGCGAATTGAGACAAAAATGTAATCGCGCAGAAAGTAAACAAACTTGCATGGTGCACCTTTAAAGAAAGGTGGTCAGGAATTAGTGGTTACGACGTAATTTTTTGACTATTCGGACGCAGCCTCGGACTGAACTTCTCCCATTATTCAATAATTACTTGCATCTGTTGTTAATTCCCACTGAGTGGTAGCAGTGGCATATATAAGTTCAAGCTTCACTCAGCATATTTGTGAAGTCTTGTAGTGCCACGCATTAACGGTGTTGTTAGTCTGATTAGCCTTGTTTCCATATTTTGCGTACCTAACTCTAAACCAAGCGCTGTCATTGTTTAACGCAGCACTTTATTTTCAAAGGAACATTGTTTCCTTTTTACCCCTCAGCCCTCAAGGCTGCCGGGGTATTGCTAACCTTCGTGCGGTTGGGCGGGCGGGCGGCGGGCGTCTCCAAAAACTTTGACATCAGGCTGAGGGGTATTCCGTGCATTGCATTTATTTTTGTTTTGTGTATTACTTAGTAACTAAGTGTGTACCAGTTTTAGTATTCCTCTTTGTTATTCATCTTTGGATATTCAGTCTTTGGAACCTCTGTTCCTTTTGTCTGGAAAGCCTGTACCTGCTGCCCTGTGGTTGGCCATAATTAATATACCCAATCCATCCTTGCACCTGAGTCCAGTCCTCAACTTCCTGTCCACTTGTGCACTTTGGGGTCTATTCTCCCATTAGCGCGTAAGTCCTTTTTTACGCGATTCGAGTTAAGCACCTCTGAGTTACGCGTATTCTCCCCTACTCATTTCGATCACGCCCACAGCACTTAACTTCAGAATGTAGGCGGCCTTATGAAAGAGGTGCGACTAATACAAAAGAGGCAGACTCTGTACAAAGCTCATTGATTATGGCTATCAGGAAAACATGGAACAAGGATTTTCTGATTGAACATGAAAATGCAGTTGTGGTCCATGGAAAACACAAACCAGACTTTAAATTTGAATATCGTCGGCCTGCTGATAAAACCTCGTATCTCCAAACTGATAAGAAACAAAAACTCGTATGTCACTATTCTTACACGCAGAATTAAACATGTTTTATTTTATATTTATTTATTTTCCTGTGAAGTTTATAATTTTGAAGATACAAGGTTTTATCAGCAGGCCCACGATATGCGGCTGTAATAGTAGGCCTACGTATGTCTGTGCCAATTACAAGAAGTAATACAGACATCTCTTTTTTATTTCTTACTCTTGCCACCATGGCATTAAAGCTATGCAAACAAACTAATTTCCGCGATAATGAAATAATACAAAATTTAGCGCTTCTCAACCAGCGTAATTAGAGCATTGAAAATGTGCCCTTCCTACACTAGCCTGTTTGTTCCTTGGAAGACAGGGAAGAAGACAAAGAAAACATTCTAGTCAAACAAAAATAACAATCAATGACAGTTTATATGATCTCATTTAGAAATTGTGCTCTTGAAATTTCAAACAACTCCGATGTCTAGTTTGCAACTAAAGGACAAGGCAACGCTTTAACATACAAAGGATTCTTACCCCCCATGCGGAAAAATCTGCAGAGCACTCTAAAAGCCAGGCTCTCTGTACACCGGAGAAGTGTGCACTCAGCAGATGGTGAGCAACCATCATCCCTGGTGCATTTCACTGCACTGAGGAGGAGGCAGCATCCACTCTCTCTGCAGTGGAAGTGCATGGAGAATAACTTGGAGTGGATACGGATGAAGGAGGGTTACGTAAAGGCAGTGTCTATTTAGCCGCCCGACAGTTCCCATTTTTTTCTGCTATTTTGCCGTCGCTTCCGCTTGACATGCACAGTTGTCACATATGTGGACTAATCGGTGCACAAATTATTTCTCTGCACTGCCTTGATATAATTTCATCCCCCTTTAGAAATTGTTGTGGCGAATAAAGCCGAAAAAGGCGGAGATTAAATAGGTAATTTTTTCCAGTAGAAGTGATCAATTGCACTCCATCTGCAGTGGATAACTCCCCCCACCGGTAGCGGGAGTTACCCACTGCAGATGTAGTGTAGTGATCAATTTGCTAGCTCCACATAAGCAACCTGTCCGCGCTAACAGAACTTACAGTACGCCAAACCTGCATTATGTTCATAACATAACAGGGCTCTCTCTAACTGTCGCTTACGGTCCATAAAGCTGATTTCACATCAGACACGAAACAAATTTTTCGCAGGACAGATTAGCCTACATTCAAGGCCAATGCAAAGACGCGAATACACAAGCTGCTTTCACACCGGACGCGAAACAAATTTTTCGCGCGACAGATTAGCTACATTCAAAGTCAATGCATAGACACATATACAGGCGTTGTAGTCGCGTTAAGCAGCTTTCACACCGGACGCGAAACAAATTTTTCGTGCGACAGATTACAGTCAAACTAAGTCATGACCGCTTATCAGCTACTGCATGTTAGTTCGCGTGCTCAGCAAATTAAAAATGCTTCTGGTCAACTTATTTGCCGACGCAGTGTATGCCTACAAACTTTAAGTCCATATCTGTGATAACTACACGTCAAGCAGAAGCGACGGCAAAATAGCTGAAAAAAAAAACGGGAACCGTCGGACAGCTAAATAGACACTGCGTTACCTAAAATGGTCATATTTATTTGCCTATACTCAAAGTATCACTGTGATAGATACTGGAAACAAGTTTAATATGGTTTCAAATATTTATTGTATTCTTTGGCATTTCAAGCAGTTGCGCAGTACATAGGCGTCATGGGCCGAGCCAGGGTATTTGGCGTAGATGCTTAATATGCGCGTATCACGATCCCACACAACCTGAACAGTCATGCTGTGCCGACGTCTTCGGTCTCTGTCCATATTCTTATTAGTGGAAGGGGTTCTGATTGCAACGTAAGTACAATCAATGGCTCCCACCACACTGGGGAACCTCGCGACCCGGTAGAACCCCCGCTAACCCCGCGTCTTTTAGCTGGTGTTTCGGGGAATTTAAAAGTGGCTGATGTGTGCAGCATAGCATCAACCTGCTGTATCGAGCAGGACTATGCCTCTCGGAGAATGAATTTATAGGGGCGTATCATGTAAATTACGATGGTTTCTGCCGCCGGATTTATCAATGCCACGGCAGTTCTACGCCGAAATCTGCGACGTACACACTTTTAGTAAATCAGACGTGACACCTGGTGAACGATGATTTTTACACCAGAATCTACACCAGATCCTACGCAAGTTTGATAAATGAGGGCCAATGTATATACAGAACACAAATTACATATTTATACATCTACAGAAAACAGGGAAGATTTAATTCTTCAGTCAGTCCATGTGGTTACACAGGGTTCAATGTGTAAATCCAATATGCTTCTCTTTTGAGTCTGTTAATAATATCCCCCCTCTCTGGGAGGGAACGATTTTCTCAATACCCCAGAATTTAAGGGATATGCCGCTGAATCGTGATTTGCCTGGGAATAGTGCTTTGCTATGAGTCAGCCATGTAGATTTAGGTGAGGGGGCAGGCATCACAGAATGCACCAATCTGTCCTTAAGCGAACAAGATCTTCGAAGCGAAGGAGATTAGAGGAGGATCGGCGCATTTTTGTTTGAGGGCTGGCACCGAACCCTTTGTAGCACGATGAAATGGCCGCAGTGTGAGTTTTAATAGTCGAAAGGGACAGATTTCTATTGACTAATAGCTGGAGGAAAGAGTGTTTGTGGCAGAGAGCAGGATCCATATGCCTCTCCTCACACCAGTGCTGAAACAGACCATTTTGCTGAGTAACATGCAGTGGTTGAAGGGGTTGCCCCTTGAATGGTTTGTACCACCTCAGGGGCTAATCCTAATCTCTCCAGTCGCTCCCACTCAGGGGCCAAGCCTATAGCCATTGACCTATGGCAGTTGTGCGCTCTGGAACCACCAATATGACTGACACGTCCTCTACCTGAGTCTATGTCAGGAGGCGAGGAGTTAGAGGAACCAGGGAAAAGTGTAAAGTAGGTTCGTGTGAAACGATTATAGAATGCTTCTGGCAGTTTCCAGAAGCTGGGCTGATCGATCGCCGCCCTGGTGGTGCATGAAGACTGCTGCCATCACGTTTTCTGTTCTTGCTATATGTTCGTCTGTCAGCTGCACAGACAGGGGAATAGATAACAGGCACCTTCCCTATCGAACTTGGTCGAGGTGAAGGCGAGCAAACCACCTCTGGATTTTTCTCATGTGAAGATGTCCCAGGGGAACGATCACATGACTGGCCGACATCATGCCCAGTAGGCACATTAGTAGTCTGGCTTTGAACAGCGTCGAGTTCATAGAGATTGAATTGAATCCTTGTGCACTCCCAAATAAATCTGTAATTTGGATGGGAGGGCGGCACTCTTTGAACAGATTATAGCAAAGCACAGATGAGTCAGGTGACTGGGGAACCTCGCGACCCGGTAGAACCCCCGCTAACCCCGCGTCTTTTAGCTGGTGTTTCGGGGAATTTAAAAGTGGCTGATGTGTGCAGCATAGCATCAACCAACTGTATCGGGCAGGACTATGCCTCTCGGAGAATGAATTTATAGGGGCGTATCATGTAAATTACGATGGTTTCTGCCGCCGGATTTATCAATGCCACGGCAGTTCTACGCCGAAATCTGCGACGTACACACTTTTAGTAAATCAGACGTGACACCTGGTGAACGATGATTTTTACACCAGAATCTACACCAGATCCTACGCAAGTTTGATAAATGAGGGCCAATGTATATACAGAGCACAAATTACATATTTATACATCTACAGAAAACAGGGAAGATTTAATTCTTCAGTCAGTCCATGTGGTTACACAGGGTTCAATGTGTAAATCCAATATGCTTCTCTTTTGAGTCTGTTAATAATATCCCCGCCTCTCTGGGAGGGAACGATTTTCTCAATACCCCAGAATTTAAGGGATATGCCGCTGAATCGTGATTTGCCTGGGAATAGTGCTTTGCTATGAGTCAGCCATGTAGATTTAGGTGAGGGGGCAGGCATCACAGAATGCACCAATCTGTCCTTAAGCGAACAAGATCTTCGAAGCGAAGGAGATTAGAGGAGGATCGGCGCATTTTTGTTTGAGGGCTGGCACCGAACCCTTTGTAGCACGATGAAATGGCCGCAGTGTGAGTTTTAATAGTCGAAAGGGACAGATTTCTATTGACTAATAGCTGGAGGAAAGAGTGTTTGTGGCAGAGAGCAGGATCCATATGCCTCTCCTCACACCAGTGCTGAAACAGACCATTTTGCTGAGTAACATGCAGTGGTTGAAGGGGTTGCCCCTTGAATGGTTTGTACCACCTCAGGGGCTAATCCTAATCTCTCCAGTCGCTCCCACTCAGGGGCCAAGCCTATAGCCATTGACCTATGGCAGTTGTGCGCTCTGGAACCACCAATATGACTGACACGTCCTCTACCTGAGTCTATGTCAGGAGGCGAGGAGTTAGAGGAACCAGGGAAAAGTGTAAAGTAGGTTCGTGTGAAACGATTATAGAATGCTTCTGGCAGTTTCCAGAAGCTGGGCTGATCGATCGCCGCCCTGGTGGTGCATGAAGACTGCTGCCATCACGTTTTCTGTTCTTGCTATATGTTCGTCTGTCAGCTGCACAGACAGGGGAATAGATAACAGGCACCTTCCCTATCGAACTTGGTCGAGGTGAAGGCGAGCAAACCACCTCTGGATTTTTCTCATGTGAAGACGTCCCAGGGGAACGATCACATGACTGGCCGACATCATGCCCAGTAGGCACATTAGTAGTCTGGCTTTGAACAGCGTCGAGTTCATAGAGATTGAATTGAATCCTTGTGCACTCCCAAATAAATCTGTAATTTGGATGGGAGGGCGGCACTCTTTGAACAGATTATAGCAAAGCACAGATGAGTCAGGTGACTGATAAGTTTCACAGCGTGAAGCGCTGCTACCTCCTTTGAGGCTGCTATCCAAATCAGATCGTCCAGATAAAGATGGACTCTGATGCTTTCTCTGCTGATTTAACGCCACCTCTACGTAACTGAATAGAATGCGTGGCGCCAGCGAATAGCCGAAAAGTCGGCGACAGTAACTAAACTGCACCCTTCTGACAGAGAAACACGGGAATTTCTTGTATCTGGCAGTGATGGGGACATGGAAAAGCGCAGCCTTTAGGTCGATGGAATTGAGCCAATCAACGTGGCGCACACACTTTGATGCATTTGCGGTGTGCATGTGAATCCATCTTTTCACAATGGTCTTGTTGAAAAAGAGCAGATCGTGAATCGGTCTCATTCCGCCTGTCTTTTTCAGCACGAGAGAGCAACGAGAGTAAAATCCTTCGCTCTCTTCGCCAGGGAGAACTGCAGATATTGCTCCCTTTCTCAACAGTTCGGTTAGGTATGAAGTCAGAGCCTCTAACTCTGTCTGAAAAACCCTGAAAATTGACATCATGCCGCTGAACAGCGGAGGCGGGAACGCAAACTGGAGAATATAGCCCCTATCTATTCTCCTCAGCAATCTTTGAAAGAAAAACAGACTTGGCCACGCTGGGAAGTGCCCAGAGAGCGGGCGTGCAAATGTAAGGGTAGTTTTTACTGACGTTTCTGTTAGTCAGAGCAGAGCCCTCTCCGCCGTAGCGTGTTATTGCACAGCTGACGGGAGGGCAGGATAGAAAGGGCTGAGAGAAGGGAAGAGCAGCACAACCGATCTCCCCAGACTCAACAGCCTGCACATCTGTGTGAGTAGCATGGGTGGGCGTGGAGTGTGCGGTTGCTGTTGCAACAGCGGCATAGTCAAACTCACATTAGCTCGAAAAATTAAACCACCATCGCTGAGGATCGGACTAGCGATCTTCAGCGTAGGGGGTTCCGAGCTTACCGCTGAGTTAGGGCTGTTGTTGAAACGCAGACTGGTGGGCTTTGCCCTCGTTTGCGTGTAGCAGAGGACTCAGGTGTGTGGGGAGTACGTGTCATAACAGTTGCAGAAAGCTCAGTGGAGACAGAGGGAAACTGCTTTAAAAGGAACTGCTGCTCAACACAAGGGGAGTGGCCCTGAAAAGGACCAACATGAGAAGTTGGACACACAGTCCTTGTTGGCAGTAATTGCCTCCTCTGCTTCGGGGGCGGTTTGGCTGGGGGATTCGTCCACTCGCATGCAAGGTGAAGATTATGCATGCCGGGATGCATGCAAAGGCGCGGGGAGGCACGGTGGGGGAATGGTGGGAGCGGTCCAAGACACGGGCAGCAGGGGCTACTGGGTGCCGCTGCAGAGAGCGATTTTTCTCCAATCTCGCAAAAAAACCATGAGCGTGCTGTGGATGAATATTCACTCGACCCCACTGAGTGCAGTTCCTCACCCTCTCCGCCATGTCAGTCGCCACTCTTCCAGTGGGAAATATTGGTTGGTGGAGAGTGCGCAGAGAAATAGCTGCAGAACGCTCAGGGTAGAGGGCAGCAAACGGTTTTCTCTGAAGCTGCCTCCTATTCTGAGGTAGCCACACACTTCCAGCAGCTCCTTGTAGCTTCCTCGGTTTTACCAGCAGTTCAGCCGGTGGGCTAGACCGGGGACAAGCTGGCCGTCGTAGCGGAGCGCGGCCAGGTTGAGCCAATGCCGCTTTGACGAGGTCCGACAATTGCAGGACACGGAGTCCTGGAGTGTGGACTTCAGGCTCCGCCAGCAGTGATTCACTAGCAACACGTTGATTAGATGATGAGAAAGGGGATGTGCGCAAAAGCGAGGCACCCTGCTCGCCGAACTCCAAGTCTTCTAGTGGGAAGAGGGAAGCACGAGTACAAGCAGTAATGAAGGGAGCTAAATTATCAATTTTCTTTGCCCTTCATGATCCTCCACCTCTCTACTGCACAATGGACCCAATCTCACATTAGCTTCCTCAGTATCTACGATACTTGTAATACAGGGCATTGATGCTTCAGCCCGCCGCTGCAGCTCCCATGAAGGTAGGAGGGCACAAAACGAGCAGAAAGCTCCAGGCGTCAAGGCTAGCCCGGCATGTTCGGCGCCGGGGCATGTTTTGCAGCGTGAGTGAGGGACGTACGGCATAATGTAGCAGTTGCTACACACTGGGCAGAGGCGTACCGGTCTTCGAGAAATACTCATCTTCAGAACAGCGTCTTTCAACTTCTTGCGCTGAAGAAAAAGTGGGAGCCGAACTCAGGTCACGCGAATGTAATATACGGTGGATGCGAACCTGATTGGGGCCATCGAGCAGGACAATGGTGGGAAAGAAAATCTTCAGAGCCGTGCATGCGCAGAGGGATAAACCCAATAGCGACAGCCTTAAAGGACGAAGCTCATACAAAATGGAACTTCAAATTTTTGCTGTACACTCTCCAACCAGAATGATCAGCTGATGACAGTGAATGGAAAAGTGCATGGTGGAAGTACCTGTATCACTACAATAAGGTCAATCTCTTTTCCAAATCTTCAGAACACATTCAGCACTTTGCTAATGTAACCGCCTCAATGGTTAGGGCTTTAGGGAGATAACGCATTGTTACTGTAGTAAACCATGAATGAATGAATGAATGTGCCTGATCAGTCAATCATCTATATGCATAGCTACGCCTGGGCTATGTATGAAATTATCACCAATCGCATGTGGTCAAAACCCGTAACACACCTTTTAAGCGCAAGTCGTGGTGATAACAATCATCAAAACGGCTGCTGATTGCGACTACTGCCCCGAGGAAGTTTCCAGCAACAACAGCCAATCATGGCAAAAGACGTTTCGGGGGTAGGTGTGTTTCAATGTAACATTCATGTTTTAGTATTTAGGCAGCTAAGTTGGGGATTGGTTGCTTGGGGCCCCGGAGTGTGCATTCATGTAACAATTTCTTTCAACTGAATAGTCATCCTATGAATAAACAGTACAATACTCTTGTTTCGTAGATGCTGACAATGCATTATTTCCAAATACTGGCATTCGAGAACTTGTCAAGTGATGGCAGTGAGTTTAATGATGCAAACTGAGTTTAAAGTGCTTTAAAGTCTGAAAAAAAGATACTGAAACAAGACCTGTGTCATTTTGTAGGTCTTAGTGAGCAGATAAATAAAATGCAAAAATAAAAAAAATCTGTTGGAATTTTTTTCCATCGGCACCCAACTTGAAATTTTCAAATTGATGTTAAATGGTTCAAAAAAAACTTCTGCGCTTTGGTAATTTATTTCTGAAAGTCTCCTCTGCAGGGTTGTTGATCAAGAGAATGTGAAAAATAGTAATAGTAGTCCATCTCCTTTCTTTAACCCTCACGTGGCAAAAATGTTCTATCTACCTAAATGTAATGCTTAGACATGTGCACTATTGTACTCTTTGACGGCTTGCTTTAAGCGCAAACCAAGTAGTTTGTTGCTGCTATCCTTTATCTGATGCCTCTCCCAGATTGTTGCGAAGTCAGCGTGAACTGCTTCAAAAGCTTGCTCAGAATATCTAGCCAATCCACAACCATGGCACTGACAGAACTCAGGCAAATGGTCTCTAATGATGTGGAATTTGGGTGTGATCGAGATGCCAAGTTTTGCAGAAGTCGGCAACATTGTCTTTCCATCCACTGTTTAGGCTTCGTCTGAAGCAGGAAGTGACCATCTTTCCCATTGTTGCAAATGCATTTGTGAAGGGTGTGGCTGGATGGCTTGCTGGTGTTTTTGTCGTTGAACTTATGACCTGGACTAAGACATCAGTTCTGCATAGTAAGGTGAAGCATTTGTCTCCCTCAAACTGTTTATGGTATTATTCCTTCACCAGATGTAGCTTCTTTGGCCACTGGATTGCTTCTGGGTATCTTGTTTCTACTTCCACTCCAGCTGAGGTAATGAAAAGGCCTATTATTCATGACGTAATCAGCTGCCAATTGTTCCTACCACACAAAAGGAGAGTCTTGGACTACTGGACTAAAGCTGACCAACATTTTGAGGAACATGATTGGTTATATTCAGGGATTTAATATTTTCATATTTTTGACAATAAATTTGGTTACCATGTCAACCATTTTGTATTTTCACCAATGTGACCCTGTGGTATGATTGTCTACTAAGTCAAACTATTGAAAAAAAACATGATGGCTTGCAATTATTAACCCCTTTCTTAGGATTTTGCAATTTAAGATGACTGCCACACAAAAATAATGGATTTTCTCCAGAAATTCCCAAAAGATTTTTTTTATTTTTGTATTTTCTTTATCTGCTAAGTAAGACCTACAAAATGACACAGGTCTTGTTTCAGTATCTTTTTTTCCAGACTTTCAAGCACTTTAAACCCAGTGTGGATGAAGATGCTGAATATCTAGATACGTTGCTTGCTGAAAGTGACAATGAAAACAAAGCTGACTTTCTTGGCTTTGAGGAACAAGAAATTCTGATCCTGGGTGCGTTTCCCAAAAGAATCGATGCTAACTCATATAGTTGGATGCATTGACTGTGAATGGGTGAACTATGCAAGTTGCTAACTTAGTTAGCAACTACCCTTTTGGGAAATGCACCCCTGCATTTCAGTTTCGCGCCGTCCCATGTGAAAAGTATTTTCAGTGAAGTGCAAGTATTTTATAACTAAAAATAATTCAGCATTTATGGTGGTAAGAATTTACTTGTGGTCTTAAAATGCTCTGGTGCTTTTCGAAGTCACCCTTTTTTGGAAGTCAGGTAGATTTTCCTTGGGTGAACTCATTTCTCTTTCCTTCATTTCAGCAGAACTCATCATAAAATACATTGTTTTCTTTGTCGTGCTTCAACCACAAGTACTTTTGAAACCATTCTTGCCAAATGACAACTCTTGTTCAGATCATACTTCTCGTCTGCGTTTTCATCCGTTTTTAGCTTCTTGGGCGCCAGACTAAATAAGCCGGCTATTGTAGCCTGACATTTCTTGGGATGCTTTGAGTCTAAGACCGATAAAGCAATGACATCACCTACTTCACCATGCTCACTTGCGCTGCTCCGCAAAGCAGAAGCCATTTGTTCCACCTGGTCGCCTAGCTGTGTGTACGGATATCAATCAGCCTCTGGACTCATGAAATCGTTAGCCAAGGTCACAAAATTTTCTAAATGATGCTTTGATTGGCTGACTGGACTTGTGTACTTGTAGAAGTTTTAGACAGGACTTGGTCACCACTAGAAGTAGCTTCTTGGGGAATTTCCAATTCACTGCTCATTTTATATTGTACTTGAGTGCTTCTTGGCCAAAATTAGCATATATGAGTTATTCCTTATCAATGAAAGAATGGATTTGTAGTGCAATCTGATTTTTAATGAATATGGACTTGAGCACTTATGGAGATAACCCCTTCACATTCTCCAGCTTTTATTATGACAAGACATTTCAGAGGATAGGTGTGCCTTGTACAAACAAAGTCTGACAGGATTCGTCAGCTCATACTCTCTCCATGTCCAGTACCTACACTGAGTGCACATTACGCCCTGCTAGTGCTCTAATTTAGTGCCCTTTTATTGCGGTTTGGTGCCGCACCACTCAAATGTAGGTACAGTTCGGCTCTGAACAAACTGATTAGATATTTGGAGGAGCTCAACAGAAGAAATGGTTTAACATGCTCAGGTAAAAGACTTCATTTCTTACACCTCAGTTTAACATCACTGGTGATTCAAGCATGTTTCAAGGGAACAGTGCATCAGTCTCGCAAACCGAATGGTGCTCCCAGGAGCAGGGTTTGTCCATCCATTTCTTCTCACTCAGCACAGTGATTGCACAGTGTACATTCACATACTTCAAGTCGGCCAAGTAATACAGATTGTCCGGATCTCCACTTTTCCAGAATCTGTAACAGGAAGAGAGTCACTGAATGAGACACAGATACTCTTCTTCTCTACATACAGTGATGCAGTGACTCCTTCACATTCTGTTTATCGCCATTGTTGAAACTGCACTTAATGACATTGCAGACCTTCTATACACCCCTCACACCTCCTGAGCAGGTTGGCTTTACCTTTATTTACAATTAAAATGTACGATGGTGATGCTGAGAAGGACGGCTCCTCTGTATTTAGTATTAGTGTGGATGAGTGTACTGCCACACTTGCTTAGTGTCTCTCCGACAGATGGAGGTGATGACATCAAACTCACTTGAGGATGCCCAGCTGGAGAAATGCTGGAAATGCAAACCATAGCTGGGACAATTGTTTCGAGAAATGTCTATTTGAATGCCTATTTGGAAAAAATACAGCAGGGAAAATAAGTATTGAAAAATAAGTGTAAGTATTTTCTCAGTAAGTATATTTCTAATGGGGCAATTGACATTAAATTTTTGCCAGATGTTGGTAACAACCCAAGTAATCCACATTTACAAAGAAATCAAAACAAATAAGTCCATAAATTATGTGTATTAAAGTGGAATGACACATGGAATAAGCATTGAACAGATGCAGAAAAGGAGGTGCACGGAAAGCCAAGAAACCAGCTGAAATCTGTCAGTGTTCAGAAAGCAATCTTGCCCCCCATCAGGGCAAATTAATATTGGCGGTTTTCATCCTAATTGATGGCCTATTAAAAGGTTTCTCGTTACCAAGTTGTCACACAAGAAGCATCTCACGATGGATAAAAGGAAAGAGCTCTCTCATGACCTTCGCAACCTTACTGTTGCAAAACAAACTGATGGCGTTGGATACAGACTTTTACATTTCTGAATGTTCCAGTGAGCACCGGGACATAATCCGGAAGTAGAAAGAACATCATTTCACCATAAACCGGCCACGAGTGGATGCTCCTCGCGAGATTTCTGACAGAGGAGTCAAAATAATAATCAGAAGAGCTGTCTAAGAGCCAAGGACCACTGGTGGAAAGCTTCGGAAAGACCTGGAATTAGCAGGTACAGTTGTTTCAAAGAAAATAAGTAATGCACTCATCGCCATGGCCTCTATGCACACTCAAGACCCGCACAAGACTCCATTGCTGAAGAAAAAGCATATTGAAGGTCGTTTTTAGTTTGCTGCGCGACATTTGGAAAAGCCCATGAAATACTGTAAGAATATAGTCTGGTCAGATCAGACCAAAATGGAACTCTTTGGATGTCACATAGCACAAACCATGTTTGGAGGATAAACAGCACTGCACATCACTCCCAAAATACCACACCAACAGTGGAGTTTGGAGGCGGGAACATCATGGTGTGCCATGCCATCTGAAATTCCTTCTCACAAGCAATGCATATGCCAAGTATCAAAGTCCTATCATGAGCCAATCAAAAGTTATAGCCATCGCAAAGTGCGGATAGACAGACAGACGGACGGACAGATGGACAGGTGAAAAACTACATGCCCATAAAAAAGTAATTTTCTTTAATTGTCATACATATCTGACATTGGCCAGTAATTGTGCATGTCCACTGACATCGGTTGTTACATCCATCTGCAGCACAAATTTCCCACTCCCCTTTATTTTCTCCCTTACAACGTCGTCTATATCTGCCAACATTTCTCCTATTCATCTGCCAATTGTATTGTTTGAGAGAGGAACCTTCGATATTTCATTGGCAGCATTGTGACCCAACATGGTCCCGACGATAGCTTTGCATGCTGGCTGAATAAGAGATTCGGCAATTGACCTATGGCTAAGCCCCGCCCTCAAATGCGATGAGCCAATCGAAGAGCGTATTCTCTCCCCATATACTTGGACATTCTGAGCCTGAACTTCCATTGAAATGCATTACGGAAACTCCGAATCGTTCCCTTTTATGGGGTTATAAAATGCTTTTAAGTTAAAAAAAAATTGTCAAACGCTGTGCTTCGGGTAAATATAACTCTGATACAAGGTATCCCGAGAGGCTCGGTGATGGGGTGTATTTTATACCCTTCCCAAAGCCACATCATAACCGAGAAAAGTGTCTCCTCTGGATAAAGCTGCTTTCACACCGGACACGAAACAAATTTTTTCCCCACAACAGATTTCAAAGTCAATGCAAAGACGCAAATACACGCGTCTCACAAGTGTTTGCATTGACTTTGAATGTAATATGTCATGCAAAAAATTTGTTTTGCGTTCGGTGTGAAAGTAGCTTTGTGGAAGACCCCACTATCCTCTTAACGTAACTAACAAAGCTCAAGAAGGATGTCTACATTTGTTCCAAGCTTAGTCAACATTGTGTTTATGGCGACATCTTGTCACTTCACAGGAGATTAATGTAAAATTATCCCATACATCGCTAAGTTAGCTAACATTAGCTAAAGTTAGTAAACTCTATGGCTAACTTCAGTGCTATTGGACTTTGGCCTAACGTTAGCTCCTGACTGCGTTGTTCACCATGTCACCTTGTTTACTTAAAAGGAGTTCAATCACGTCAGGTTAGATTTCTTAAATTTCGTAGCTAGCAATAATAATAGTAATACGTAAATTAAATTTATTACCCTGCGGTGCACGAACAATGCTGATCGTCTATCTTGTGTGAGAGGGTGACGGATATGAGATGCGGTTCATCGCGTTTGCACTGAGACCTGAAAATTTTAGCTTCTAATTTAAACTTTTTGTTGACCTTCTCCACTCTAAATTCATTAATGTATCCCTCCAATGCATAGTGTAACCCTATTTGCTGACTTCTTGATGATATTTGAGCCTTCTATCGCCAAAAATCATCGATAGCATCATGAAAAATATCTCCGACTGCGATACCAGCCATTAGCGCCTGTTCTAAAATGTTAATCGTCCGAGTCAATGGAAGGGGTGGGGCTTAGCCATAGGTCAATTGTGTGAGACATCTTTGATTTTGCTACTAGTTCTGCGACCAGATAGCTAGCTTCTACTGCTTTTTCTGACACTAGGGATTTTCATCATGTTTGTTTGTCTGGCTTCTCAACCACATTAAATATTCAGTCTTTTTTTGAGAGAGAGAAGGGTGTTTGGTTGAAAGGTGTCTTTTTTAATTTATTTGGCACCATAGCTTCGTTCACCAGCTTTTCGCTGCAGGCAAGACAGAGTGGTATTGGGGTAGCGGGATCTAAAGTGAATATAAACCCATATGTCAGATTTTCCTCACTGTAAAGTTTGCTCTCGGCTTTGATTTTCTTTTTCTGGCCAGCGCAGCAAGAGTGAGGTGGTTCAGGGTCTCAGTCGGACGGCCTTTTCAAAGTTTTGGTCAGGAATTTATCCATTTTCGTGGTTTCATTTCAACTAGCCTACATTGCCGTTTTAGCCGAGTCTTACCTGTGAGTGTTTAATTTTTCGGGTTAGATGATGTGTGATTGGCCAATCATGATAAGGAATTGTACAATAGAATACATGATATGGATATATTGAGAAATAATTTTAAATAGGCATTTTAACAAACTGAGTTGAATGAACTGATAATAAAATTAACTGTTATTTTTCTTTCCTGTAAGTTCAGCCGTTTTATATTATTAGGCCACCAGGAAAAAAAAAAGACAGTAAGTGGATTTTCTCGCAGCACACCTAGGAAGCTCTCACAACGCACAGTTTGGGAAACAGTGGTGAAATGTTGGACATTACCCAGAAACACCTGCTGTCTCAATGACGATATCAACAGCAGAATAAAATTCATTGTTTTATTAAGCATTTTCCAAAAAGAAATCTAAATTATTTCATGTTATAACAAATTATGTTCAATTAAAATGATGAATAATGTACCATGATGACAGACTAGCCAGCACCATGACTGAGAAAGGAATGCAGCTGCAGTGGTATAAATATCTAGTAGCACAGCAAGAAATCCTTAGTTGATATATGCGCTCCCACTTTGAAAGACACTCCTGCTCTTATCATCCAGAGTCTGACCCTGTCGCGGGGGTACCCATTAAGGGGCCTCACCTGCCACTGTGCCCAAGTGCCATTGCACTTGCTGCAGGCCCTATTCTTATGCCACTGAATCTGCTGCCATCTACCAGGATGCTGAAGATGAAACGAAGGTGGACAATGATCCCAAACATGCAGCCAAGAAAACTCAATTCAGGCCTGCCAAAGAAAATTTAGAAAAGACACAAAACCAATAGAAATGTAACTTTATAAAAAAACCAATAGGAATGTAACTTTATTAACCAAAACTGCATCACAATTTAGCGAAGCGGAAGAAAATGAATAGAAACTGCATAACTATGCAGCGATCAGCGATGTTAAAGCACAGAGAACGAGATTTGAAAGACTCAAAACGCAACACTCGATTTGCACATGCACAGTGAGCAAAGCGGAAGCCAACTTGCTTGTGATTGAGGTAAGTTATTTCTTTGATTGTAAGTGAAATATTTGTTTTTTAGCAACTGACGTCGTTTGTAGTGTTATGTATACCACCAATATATTGAATCGTGTGATAATACCCTGACAGTGGACTGGTAAATGAAAAATGATTCATGAAAATGGGCAGGCGAGGAAATGACCCAATTTGGTGCCAATTACGGAATGACCATCCTACTCGCTAGTGAATACAAATAACCTCATTTCTCAGTTCTCAACATTATATTTGCTGTATATTGTGTCAGTATATGATTTTTCTGTTAACATTTCAGTATATGTCATTTTAATAGCATTGGAAACCCCGCTAGAGTAACTTACCTGACTAATAGTGACTATAGTCAATTTCTTAATTTGGGTCCAAAATATGTTCGCCTGTCAGGCAAGGGATCCGGTGATTTTGTAGTAAAAACCAGTTCGTACATACAAAAGATAGTGTTGCTTTTGAATTTTGAGAATGAATTATGTCGCCCAGTAAAATGCAGTCTAGCCTATTAAATTTCAAATACATGATCTACCCTTGCTGATATCTTTGACCAGCGTATGCGCAGTTACATGGCGTTTCGTTTCAAGTCTTTCAAATCTCGTTCTCTATGCTTTTCCATCGCAGATCGCAGCATAGTTATGCAGTTTCTATTCCTTTTCTTCCCCTTCGATAAATTGTGATGCAGTTTCAGGTAATAATGTTACATTTCGTTTAATTTCAGTCCCATTTCGGTTATTTCTTTAGTTGGCCTGTCAATTGGTTTCAGAGAAGGAAAATAAAGCTGCTTGACTGGCCCAGTCAATCACCCGACTTGAATCCAATTGAAAAGCTATGGAAAGAACTGAAGATCCACAGTTCATAGAAGAAGTCCCCAGAACCTTAAAACTTTGAAGTCAGTTTGTGTGGAAGAATGGGCTAAAATCACACCTGAGCAATGCATGCGACTAGTTTCTGCATATAGGAGGTGTCTTGAAGCTGTGTTTACCAACAAAGACTTTTCTGCGAAGTATTAAATAAATTTCAGTCAGCATGTTCAATACTTTTTCCATGTGTTATTCCACTTTATTACACATAACTTATGGACTTATTGTTTTTATGTCTTTGTATGTGTGGATTACTTGGGTTGTTACCAACATCTAGTGAAAATTGCATGTCAACAGCCCCATTAGAAATATGTTTACTGAGGAAAATGTTATCGCATTCAATACTTATTTTCCCCGCAGTGTATATGTGATCCCACATACTGATGATTTCATGTACGTATGTCCGTACATCCATCCATGAACAGCATACCTGGAAAAGGTCTTTGTTGACAGGGACCAAACTGACCTAACAGAACTACATTATAGTGAATGAATCATGAATCATGAATCTGCAATATAGCCAAGGGTTTTGATTAGCGCAGCTTCTTTTTGTTAAATATACAAACAATTATTCCTTGTATTTTCCATGTTCTAAGAACATTTTTTTTAAATTCTTAAGTGAATTCAAAAAGGAGTAGATTCTGGGAGTGTCACGCCCTGGCACCCAGTGATGTTAAAGGGGACCTAATATGCTAATATGCTATTTCCAAGTTAATATTTTGGTCTTTCACTCCCCTAGAGTACTCCTGATTGCGCAAAGTAAAAAAAGGTACTTATTTCGCTCGTACTGCCATCCTCAAAAAAAACCCATTTGAAGTCCATAGTAGTCTCTGTCTGAAACGCCTCAATGGGGTGAATCTTCTGCTATTGCCCCCACTCCCCGTGTGCCCACTTTCTTCTGACTGGCCAGCTATGTGGAAAGCAGATCTAGGCGGGACGATGCAGTGTCACAGTGAAACGTGAGACGCGTCTGCCGTCTGAGCTAAGAAATCAGCGGGGACATTCTGCTATAAAACGCAGTACGTGTATAGATCTAATGAAATTGACTTGCTCCAATAAACCCAACGGTGAAAGTGCAGGATGCAGTGTGAAAGTCTGGCAGCTCAAGCACAAATCTGCTATCGGCTACAGTTTGCTACGGCAACAGTTGGTGAGTGCAGTGGTTTTACAACTCCTAGCTAGGATGCAAGTGAAGCTAGAATCCACTCCATATTGACAAATTTGTAGAACGGGTCGACTTGCCCAAGTGTAGACCGGAGACCGTAGAAATCCAGCGGGTCTGGGTTAAGAGGGAAACATGGACAGTGAGGGGCAGCTAAAAGTGGACCAACAGCTTATGGACTGCTTCGGTGTGTATTAGGACCTGCTGGTTCGTGTGCATAGCTGTGGTGTGTTGGTAGCGTGGAGAAACGAACAGCTTCCGCGCTGGTATATGACTGAGGGGCGAAAGCTCCAAGCTAAACCGCCTTTTCAGAAATTGCCTGTGGTAATGGTTTATTTATTGCATCGGAATGACCAGCTTTTCCTCGCGGAAAATGGGCGCATTATAGATAGCGTGCGAGTGCTAGACAGAGCTCCGGTTATGCCATGTACATAATACAGGTTTTACAGACCGTAAGTTCCGTCTGCGTGAACCATTGCTTATGTGGAGCTAGCGAATCGATCACTTTTACAGAAAAGAATTTAAAATTCAAATCGATGGCAATGCAGTGTTTGTTATACCGAACACGTTAGCCTGTGCGCTTCCCTATTGCTTTCACCGGTAGTATCGGAGAGCTTGCCCAACCATTGGAGATGTATCAGGCTTACCGCAGTCATGGATAAGTGAAGCGATCGTTTCAGATGCACCCAAAAACGTACCCCAAGCTCTGCAAAATCTACGTCTGGTCTAACTGCAGCCCAACTCAGCAGACACATGCAGCACCTTTCTGGTTAGCTTCAACTGTAGTGGCTACAATCAGGCAACGTTATGATGAGACTGCCACATCGATGCTTACTGAAGTAACACAAGCATACCAATCATAATTGCTGTATAAGTTAACCAGCAGCATTTTTAATTAGCAGGGCACACGAACTAACATGCAGTAGCTGATAAGCGGTCATGACTTTGAATGTAATCTGTCGTTTCACGTCCGGTGTGAAAGCTGCTTAAAGCACCTATAACGCCTGTATTCGCATCTTTGCATTTACTTTTAATGTAGGCTAATCAGTCGCGCGAAAAATTCATTTCGTGTCTGATGTGAAAGCAGCTTTATGGATTGTACGCGACAGCTAGAGAGAGCTCGGTTTTGTTATGAATATAATACAGGTTTTGCAGACCGTGAGTTCCGTTAGCGCGGACAGGTTTCTTATGTGAAGCTAGCGAATTGATCACTTCTGCAGGAAAGAATACCTATTTAATCTCCGCCTTTTTCGGCTTTTTACTAGCCACAACAATTTCTAAAGGGGGATGAAATTATGTCAAGGTAGTGCAGAGAAATCATTTGTAAACCGGCAGAGCTTCGGCGTTTCGCATTGCTTTCATGGTAGCACCAGAGAGCTTGCTCAGATATTTGTGAAGTATCCGGCTGATCCCAGTCATGGATAAGTGAAGCAATCACTAACTGTAGTGGCTACAATTGGGCAACGTTATGATGAAACTACCACACTGATGCTTACCGAAGTAACACAAGCATACCAATCAGAATTACTGCATATACGTTAACCAGGAGCATTTTTAATTAGCACGACACACAAACTAACATGCAGTAGCTGGTAACTGAGCGGTTATGTTCACACACCTTCTGTAGAATTTCTCCTGATATCACTCTTGCATATTTAGGACACAAACATTAGCAACAATAACTTGGCTATGTTAGCCAAAGTGCTACAGCCACAATCAACTGGCTATCACGTCAGGTTGGCTTATACAGTAAAAGCAACTTACAGCTTCTGTGTCTGTGAGTCAAGGACAGTGGCGACAGATACAAGCTTTATCTTCAGATATTTTACAAAGTCTGCGTTTGAGGCCAGTTGTTAGTGCTAACTATCGCTAGCGGTCCTGCTAGCCACCCGTAACACATTAGCTTCACTTACATAATTTGCTTTTATATGGTTACTTACAGCTTGTGGCTCCAAGCGCTTGATCAATGCAACTGCTTCAGGTTTGAGAAGCAGCTGAAACGCTTATCCTGTGTCGAATTATCCTTTATTGACAAAGCTGTCTTTAGTGAAATGCTGAGCACAAACAGCTAACGTTCCCTTTGGCCGTGGCTGTTTGCTGCCAGCAAACAAAAAAAAGCTACCCACTGATTTCTAGTGGCATCGTCTTTCGGAAGAGAAATATTTCTTTTTTTTTCACGTCCAAAAGTAAACGGACAAGTAGCTTTGGGAGAGATACTGACAAAATTGCACCTCAAATGATCTGCGGTATTTCTTTTCTATTTCCAAAATTGTGGAGACGCTATTAAGGCATAGTATGATCTGCCGTTGTTAGTGCCTGCTAGAATAGTTTCTGGTGTGGGCAGGTCCAGCGCAGTGGTTATCTCTGGCTAGGTCTGTACTAAATGGACAGCACAACCTGACGTCGGGTTTTACCCAGATTTTGTGAAGATCTCAGGGGGAGCTGTTCAGAGAGGAAATCACGCTCACGAAATCACGTTCTTGGATAAAGGCAAAATCCCTGTATCTTATGTTTAGAAACTTTTCAGAGGTTGAGCATTGACAACCAACATTATGACATGACTAATATGTATTAAAAGAAGGATCAGCATATTAGGTCCCCTTTAAGAGGATGCCAGGGCAATGATTGAGAATAAGGACCCAAGTGCAGGAATGTAGAATTTATTAAATAATAAAGGGAAATATAACAAAAACCAATGCAGAACTTCATGGAGAACTAAAAGGGGAGTGTACTTAACAAAAAGGGGAACAGACTATGGATATCTGCCCGTGAAAGGTGAAACAAGGCTTTAAATTGCAAAGGGGAATCTTAATTAACTAAAACAGAACCGATGCAAACCATAAAAGGGAAAACGAAGGATAAGTGAATAATTGGGTGAGGGCAGGTAGCCAGGCAAAGAAATGCCAAATGGGAGGGGCTTTACAGGTGCAAAGTAATCTCTTTCTACTTTATTTCAAGAGATGGCACTTTCCTTTTACAATAGGGTAATTCCATGTCAAACAACCAATTTCAAAAATCTTTCCACATGGACCAGCTTATATTAGCTTCAAACTATATGTATATAATGTCACTGTACAAAAACTAGTTTGCAAAATCCTTGGCTTTTACCTTCTCCAGTTTCTGAGATATGGAGGCTTTATAAAGGGGTCGTGGTCCTAATAAATGGGCGCTATTAAAAATAGCTAAATTTTGTAAGTCACTACTTTTGAACTATTTGTGCTAGTTTTGACATTTTTCAGGGTTTCTTCGACACTATTTAATGCCTAAATTATAAAATGGTTGGCCTCCAGCCGCATATTTTCCAAGTTATGGCATGCTAAAAATCAGTAGTGTTCAAAAATTCTATTGTGCATTGGATGCCACCAGATCCTCACATAGAACCACATCAGATAATTCAGTTTTGCATCATATGCACGCCACAGTACATTCCTTGTAGGGAGGTGCATGACTGAAAGAAATCAAAATTTCTGATTTATTATTGAAATGGAGAAAGTATGGGCATTACAAACATAATTTTCATTGTCACTCACTCATACTGCCACCTTTTTGATAGTCACCCTCGATTTGTTGATAGGTTGAAGGTTGTCGGAGTGTAGGGGTGCGCATCGCCTTCTGGTAGGCTGACATGATGTCCGTCTCTGCATAGCCTCTTTCGGGGAAGCACTCAATCATATCTGCTGCCTTACACTCACACTCCTCCTCTCTGCTGCAGTTCCTTCTTAAGGCGAGACACGGCAGGCAAAAACATGGATTTTCCATGCAATGGTCAAATTTGAGATTTTGGGCTAGTTTACTCCTTGAATATGTATTCTTTCAAACTGCAATAAAGAAAACATAAAAATCATACATTTAGACGTTTATTTTATTACATTTTGTCTACTCGCGGCAGTGAGTTTCTTCCGAATTTACCAAAAAGTTAGCATTCCAACCCAACGAACAGTACTTCACCTCTTCACTGAAGTCTGTCATGTCCGGTATCGTTGAAAAGCTCTGATTCTCCTGCACAACGCTGTGTAATCCAAATAAGGGTATTTCCTTTCTGTCAGTCACGAATTGTGAAAGTTCATATGGGGATTTAAAGCTAATGACAAAATCTCATTGGCTGCTGCTGGTTTCTGCTAACGTGATTTGCTCAGATGCATCACGTGGTGTGCTCTGACACTTCCGTCTTTAGCTTGCCGCGGAACCATGGCTGCGTCCGAATAGTTAAATAATCACGTCCTATCGTCTAATTCCGAACCACTTTTCTTAAACCCCTGTGTAAAACGTCGTGAGATAAAGGAAAGGTGTAAAGGGGACTCTTTTACAACTTAGAGAGAGAACCGCGCTCATAAGAGAATCCGAATGCACTTACACTGGGCACAGTGATCACCCGCCTCCTGCGCGTCATGTTTGTTTGTTTGAGATTAGGTGGCATGCTTGCGTTCCCATGCCGTGGTCAGCAATTAGTCAATCAACGCAATGCATGTGTTCCACGATCGTTCAAGTTGTTTAAATCAAATAGGACAATTTGAAACGTTTTTATGTAATTCCATTGCTTTGAACCCATGTGTAAAGAAAAGCGTGAAAAGTCTGGAGTCATAATTATTTCCATGTCACTAGTGGTGAAATCCACCGAAACGCATGTGGAACTGATAAACCTCCATGCACAAGTACTTCAATTCCGCTTGAGAGTCTCTTACAAACGCGCTGGTTGAATGGTTGCTGACATACGGAACGGGAACGTGAATATGACACTTAAACTGCGAATGCGTTAAAGTTGATAGCCTTTTGTCCTAATTATTCTGCGCCGGGTGAATAAACATTGATACAGAAAATCATGGGTTCTGCAGCAGTTTATTGCTCGAGTGCAGTAATTGCAAAGAGGACACTCGCGCAGACGAAGCGTCTTTACATCTACACCAGTGGTTTTCAACGTTGTTCTGGGGACCCACTGTGTATGCTGGCTTTTGTTCTAACCACAGCTGTAATCGCAGGATTTTAACGAGCTGTTCATTCGTCTGAATTAAGTGTATTTAATGCTTAGAGCAGTTATTTGCCCTCTTAATTCACAAGATAAGAGAAATATCCGTGTTTGCCATCCAGAATAAAAAAATGCCATACCCACATTGCTATGCATTGGAAATAACAACATAAAATGAGAGAAAACAATGTTACTAATCAAATTAAAGATGTATTTGGCTCCTACTTGGTGAAAACTAATTGGCACATCAAGACAAATTTATTCGACAAGCAAATGGTAAAGAGTCAAACCAGCTCTCTGTTAATCTAATTAATTCACCTGAAGTTTTTTGAAAGAACTTGAACTTGAAACAGTTGTGTCCCTCAGCCCAATTTGGGGTTTACTGAGTTCTTCAGTGTCTAATTTGATCAGTTTCAAATGTTACAATGCTGGAAATTTCTTACAGTATAGAAATAAAACCACAATCTTCAAGGATATTTTATTCTTCATAGCATGCATGGATGCTTCTATGAAACATTTGCCTGAAAATAGTCAGTAACAACGCTAAATATAAAAAACAACTAATTAAGACATTAACAACTTGGTAAAATCTTGTGATAACAATTGTGGTTGGAACAAAAATCAGCATACACAGTGGGTCCCTAGAACAACGTTGAAGACCACTGATCTACATGATTGTAGAGTGAGAGTAGAAGTGTTGTTGCATTTGACGTGAGTTTTATCTGCAAGTTTGAGCAGTGTAGGCCAATATGTTTATTAGTTGAATAACTACAGGTGTAGGCCTTAGATGTCTGTTATGTTATTAAATTATCAATTTTCATGAGCTTAAAATATACCACATTACTATTTTTAAGGGCCTGAACATTTATTCTGTTTGTGAGCAATTGTTTCCAACAGAAATGCATTAAATTCCCCTATGTAAATCTTTGAATGCCGTTTTCTCAAAACATGTTTTTTGTCATACTCCAAGTCCAACTTCTCTGCCTCTGTGGTACCTATATATACCAAACTTTGCAGTTATACACTTAGCAATATTCTGAAGATATTTACAGAGGGATTTGTTAATATATCACCCGTAGCCTGATTTATGAGACATTTTATTCCCCAAAATATGGTGAAAATGGATTTTTTGAGGCCATGGACAGCATATTTTGATTTTCTCAGTAATAAAAGCAGATATCTTTAAATCCCTCTGTAATTGTTTTTTCATCTTATATTTTAACAAAATGAAAAAAGAATTTTGCACCTGACTTTATCAGATGTTTAGATTTATCTTCCTAAAATATATGCAAATTAGCGCATATTTAATGAGATAATGCCTGATTTGCATATTTAGACATAAAAATTTCAAAAACTTGTAATACAATTTTTTTTCATACTATTGCAAGTAATTAACTGAAGAAGTTTCATGATGATATCTATTATTTAAAATTTTTACCCTATTCACCTGTAGTGTCTCGCCTTAAATGCAAGAACTGTCCAATTGGAATGCTCTTAATGAGTTGTTTCGGGTGAGGACTGTCTGCTCGTAAGAGAGTGTCTCTGCTTAATTGTTTAGTATAGATGCACTACCCATAATATATAATATATATATATAAATATATAATACATATATATGATATATAATATATATGTCTATAATTTCTAATCCCCCTTGGTCATTTTTATAAATTGTCAGATCCAGGAAATTAATTTTCTCTGGAGATCCCTCAACTCTAAAACCTTAATATGTTGTGGTAGAATTGATGCAGTCCACAAAGTCCTTCAACTCTTTCGAGGTCCCAGACCAGATGCATAAAATATCATCAATGTATCTTTTCCAGATTACAATTTTAGAGAAAATGGTTATTAACAGAGTTATGAATGAATTTCTCCTCCCAGCGACCCATAACTAAACATGCAAAAGACGGTGCAGAGGAACTGCCCATGTTTAGACCTCGCCTTTGTAGATAGAAAGAAAATGATTATGGGATAGAATTAATTGCGCAAGGGTCAGTAAAAATTTATTAGGAGGTAACACTGCAGTGGCTCTTCCAGCAGAGAAATGCCTGCAGAATGAGGGATACAAGTATACAGACTTTGTACATCACATGTAAGCAAAATGAAGTCCTGATTACATTTGGAGTCCAGTACTTTCATAATGTCTGTAGTATCTCCAACGTAGGAGGGAAGGTTGGAAATGTATTTCCTTAGAAAAAACTCTGCATACTAATGGCTCTTTTAAACATCCTATGTTTGATTCGACAGGTCTAAGGGGTGGATTGGTCACTGATTTATGAATTTTGGGGAGCCCATAGAACACGGGAAAAATGGGATGTTTTTCTTTTTCAGTGATCCGCCCTCTTGTCAACCCTACCTCCAAAACCTGATCAATATCTGCTTTAAATTGATCAACAGGATTACCAGTTAGGGGGGCGTAGCAGTTGTTGTCAATAAGCTAAGACTTAATGCTGTTATAATATTGTTTAACATTCATGACAACAATAGAACCACAATTGTCTGTAGAGTGAATAACAGTGTCTTTTCTCATTTCTAGTTCGTTTAGGCATTTTAATTCAAAGTCAGACAGATTTGTTTTCTTTTGTTTAAACTTTATACAAGTAACTGCCAAATCATTTTCAACTTGTTGGCTATGTGTGATAATGGATGGATTAAGATTAGAGTGGGGAATAAAGTGTGATTTCTTTTTGAAAGGCGTAGCTTCTCTAATTGGTAAAGTTGTTACCCCAGCATCTGAATTTCTCAATACCACATCAGCATTAGATAATACACTCTGACTAGAGAAGAAAAAATGTTCCAGCTGCAGAGAGCGAAAAAATCTAAATGTGTCCACTTTTAATTTGAATGGATCAACTGTGTCAATCCTGATGATAAAAGGAATTTACTGAAACTCTGTACTCCAGTCAAGCAACCTGAGTGGTAAGACTGTGGATTTATTCCTGGGGACTGCATGATGTGATAATTTTGAAAAGGAGTCTGATACAATGGTGATTTTTGGTGGGGATATTATTGGGTTTTGTACATGAAAGAGGACTCGTGCATTATAACAAACAGAATAATATTAGTGCTTATGAATGCTTTGGGTGCGTTATGCAGGATTTGAACCCACTGAATGAACGACTCTCCAAAACCCACTGATATTGCAGATTCTGTATAAGGAAGTAGATATCAGGTGGTAAAAATGTGTCTTGCAGGATGATCATTCTGGATTATAATGTAATCAGTCAAATTGTCACCATCACATGAACAGTACAGAGAAAGAAATAGCGGAGCACCTATCTACTCTCAAATAAACAAATCTGTGCACTGCAGTGATGCAAACTAATAACTGGCTGGCAGCGAAATAGTATCTCCATTTCTGATATGCTTGGTAAATTTGTGTATCTATGCCCAGTATTGTGTGTACATGGATTCTTACCCTCCTTGTAGAGGGGTCCCGTCCACCCAGAGCCAAGTACCCTGAGTCTGTAAGTCACTCAGTCCAATCCAGCGGTAATGTCCTGACCCTCTGTTGATGAAGTCCTGAAGACAGACACAGAATGGCTCTCATTCAAGACACACGGTTAGGGGTGACACTTCCACAGATGTAAGGCTGGACCAGCTTACATGTTATTTTGAACAACAGTGAGCATATTGCGCCAAATTCTGCCAGCGAGTAAAGTTATATTTTTCATCTTACCGAGAGTAGAGGGTTAACCAGTGTCATGGCTAAATTCCCTACCTGGCTCTTTGCATCTGCCACCAAATCATCCCCTGATCTAATTGGCTATGCAACTTGTCCTCTCCCTCTCCACTTCAACCCCTCATGGCTCCCTCTAAAAAGGGACTTCAATCTCAACAGGACTTCCCTGGTTAAATAAAGGTTCAATAAAAATAAAATAAATATTCCTGTGGTAACTGCTATTCTGAAAATATAGGAGGAATGAAAAATCTTTCTTAACTGGTGACAAGTTTTGACCTGTTTGCAGTCACTTTCCTACATTAAAAATCTATCAACACTGAAAAGCCTCAACAAGATTAGATGTTTCCAGTTCTCCTTGCTATGGTGAGGTGTGTCATAGCATCGTTAATGACCACAGAGAGTCAGAACCTCGGTTTAACGTCTCATCCGAAAGAGGGCACCATTATCTGAACTGCTTCTTGCTAAATTAGCCCCAGCTGAGTATGGGCAAAAGGCAGGGACACACCCTGGACAGCTTGCCAATCCGTCGCAGCGCACACACACCATTCACTGACACACTCACGCCTACGGCCAAGTCTGCAGTTAACCTAACGTGCATGTCTTAGGACTGACTGAGAAGACCGGAGAACATGCAAACTCTTGTCCAAGGTCCCATGCCAGGTTCGAACCCAAGACCTTCTAGCTGTGGGGCCGCAGTGAATGAATTATGCTTTATTATATGATCTTGATCATTTACTCATGTGAGCATTCATATCTATTTCAACAGGAATCTAAATTTTGCGAGTGAATTGTCGAGGTCAGATGAGGAGAAATTTGGATATCTTCTTCATCCAGCAGATCATGATGAAATATATTTTTCCTATTATCATGATTCTGGATACGTGCAACTTGCTTGTTACTAACTGAATTTACGAGCATTTTCTTTGCAGTCAAATAAAAATGGAGTCATATAACAATCTGATTCAGATGATCGGTGAGGTAAAAGGAACAGCGCGATTTTTCATCTGTAGTCCGTCTTACTTTAACAGCATGCCTGCTATTAATATCTAGGTCTGCGATTTATTTCAGTTTATAATCCAAGACGGTAACCTGGTTAGGTCTCTGCTTCTCATTATCTCTTTATTATTACAGGCCACATTTTGGTTTTGTTTAGTTAGTTGGTTGCCAAACTTGTAATCAAGCCATTTATTCAAAGTACACAGGAATTGAATTAAGGTTAGCCAATTATGCCAAGGCGATGGAGGCTGTCCAACCTCGCTGGTAATTAGCGAACTTCAAATCATAGTTTTCTTCCCGGAAGCATTTCAAATGATCGCATTAGGCATGTGTCATAGAAAAGGCAAAAAGCAAGCAGGTCTGTGTGCCTCATAGTGGCAGTTACTTTTATTGTGCTTAAAATAATTGCGATTCCTGCAGCCCTAGTTTTAAGACATCTTTTCTGATATTTCATTGCGTTTACATCAGCTTAACACATGTAACATGATCCCCAGAAGTTGTCAAATTCTTAAAATCTCGTTTCTCAAATAAACAAAAACAGACTTGCGCTCTTCTGGAAATTAACCCTTCAAACGGTAAATTTATTGTAAAATTACAGTTAAAATACCTGGCGAAAAAGGCTTCAGTTTATTTGTTTAATATTAACAGTGTATTTGCGGAAAAAAACTTGCGCGGTTTCATTTACATATAGTCTTGAGACTTCTACATTGATCCCAGTTTGGGCAACACACAATATCATCCTATTATCCATCGTGTCAGGGCAAAGACGGACTAAATGAAGACAAGTAGGTATGAACACTTCAGAATAAAGTTGCTCCGATATTCATACACAAAGCAAACATATAAATTCATATATGCATCTAACGACTAGTTTCTTCCAGGTATAGACCTGAGTCAGACTTGCATGTACAGCTGGATGTGAATGCTTTTTCTTTGAACAAAACAAAGATGTAGGTAACTGAGTGATTATATAAAGGGTAGCCTAAGGCAATCATGGAGCTTATTCTTTTGCTTTGCCAAACTAGGCTTATGCCGTCGCAGGCGACGGCTGGGGGTATATACCTGAACGCCCCCAATCCTCCAATTCCCCAATCCTTGAATAGACCTTGGATAGACTTTCATTTGAACTTAATTTCAGGTCAATCGGACAAATGGTTCTTAAGATATGGCCGAAATGATCATTTTCCATCACACAGCGCCACCTGGTGGCAAAATATTGAACCATACAGGTATGATGTCATGTGACACGTAACGTCATGACCTTGCAGTTGCACATAGTTTCATGTCAATTGGAGAAATAGTTCCAAAGATATAGCAAAAATGGTGAATTTTATGTGACAAAGCTCCACCTTGTGTCAAAATTTTGAACCAAACAGATATAATGTCATCGTTAGACACATCCTCAGGTCATGACCTTTCATTTGCACTTGATTTGAGGTCAACCGGACAAATATTTCCAGAGATATGATAAAAAGTGATTTTTTCAGTTTTTGGCCCCTGGTGGCCAATCTAGACATTGTAAATTGTCCAAAATCGAATCAGTTCTTCCTCTATATGATACTTACTTATGTGCAAAATTTAGAATTTGTAATTGAAATATTACTGAAGTTATCGCGTTAACACGTAGTGCGGTGGCCGGACCAAAAACATAATATCCCCCGGATATAATAACAGTTTGGGTGAAAGTTTGTAGGCAGTGCAGCTAAATTAGCAGCTTACATAGTTCATCCATTCACAGTCAACTCTGTAAGTTAGCATCTGTGATTTTTGGAAACGCATCCCTAGATGACAAAAGAACAAAAATAACTCTTGATAAATCTCATCTTTGGATGCCAAGTCGGATGTATGGAAGAAATCTGGATTAATTATACACAACTATTTCACTTGACGCTTTAATGCTTATAAAGTTCCACCTTTTCTGGTAGGTTTGTTTGTCAGGCAAACCTAGTACATTGAAATAAGCACATTTCATGCGAAACGCGGAGTTGGGTATTTGATTACAAAAATGGGACAGATGGGTTGCAGGTATTGTTTTCATGGGTCAGTTCGGTTCAAAATAGATTTTGAGATAATTGCGGGTTAAGGGTCAATCCATGCCGGACTTACCCAAATGCCTGAAGCACTCAAAACATTCTTTCAATACTGAGCAGCACAGGAAATGAAAATTAATTCTAGGCTGACCAAAAACTAAGAATACATGGAATCATTATAAAAATGGCATATTATGAGCACACTTATACTCATGTCTTCGATTATTTCTTTGTTTTGCTGTCACTTCTACTAGATGACCATGCGAGTATATTAACCAAGTTGCGTTTCCTACCTTCAACTGAACATAAATTCACGAAGTTTTAGGCATGATATGCTCTGGTCTCCTAACAGTTATCCCTCCAGGAGAGATCACCAAGCAGATTGTAGACATGGCAGAGTTTGCCAGTACAAAGTCATACAGAGTCATTGCTTTATCCTGAACAATTTGTCAATACCTAAATATTTAATCTTGTGCATTGAATCGCAAATCGCCAGGATGTCGATGCACCACGTCCCCTCAGAATTTAAATAAATCCAAGCATTCAATGATCAGAGACACAGTTGCATGGGCATACAAAAGATCACACTGGCCATTATGATACCTTTTTTTAATATCTTAATTAACTCAATCATAGTCTTTCACACTAATCTTTTTATCTTCAATCAGTTGCTTTTCTTTGCATTGCTGCTCGTCCCTGTGTGTGTAACAAGCAGAAAGTACGCAAGTTAAGCACTCATCGCGCAGAATAATATCTACAACCACAGGCTACTAGGTTCACTCACAAGGTTAAGGCGACACAGTGCGGAGCAGTGGTGACCACCACGACCTGATTCCCAGTTGTACCAGCCTGCAGTCGTCGGTAACCTTTTCAGAGCGGCGCACAATTGGCTTTGCGCTGCAGGGAAATAAATTGGAAGGAATTGCCTCTGTGGGATTATTGAATAACAGCATTGTTCGTCCCTCAAGTGCCAGGTGTTGGCCAGCCGGGAGCTCGTCTTTAAAATTCTAAGCCTCAGGAGTTGGGAGGGGCAAGCGCCTGCGCAAATGGCGCATAAGTTTGGCGCATTATAAAACCACTTAGCGGGTCTGGAATGCGCCTGTGTCCCAGTTGAGTCTAAATTTTGAAACATTTTTTTTTCTATTAAATACCAAAATTCTTTGAAAAAACTCAACTGATCGCAGTTGATTGAGTACGTCCCGATGCTCAATCGATCAATTCTAGGTTCAATCAATCATACGAGTTTCTGACAAACTAAAGCATGTCAGATTCAATTCTGTATCAAACAAACAAACAGTTATCTTCTATTTAGAAAAACCACTAGGGCTGTCCCCATGGGGTCATCTGGTCAAGTGTTTGGTTGATGCGCTTTTGGGTGATCGGGATTTGTTTTGGCCGAGCAATCGCAAATAATTCATCGATAGAATAATCCATTCGGGTTGTGCTGGGTATGGCCGTGACAGTTCTTCATTCTCAACCTGGCCTGTGTTTACTCAGAATAAATTTACTTATGCAATTAAGGTAATATTGATGTTGTGCACAATTCATCAAAACTAATAAAAGCAACATTTCATAGTAGGCCTAAATTGGATTTTATATATGTAAAACTAACGTGTAACACCTCCTCTCATACCTACATTATACCCTTCTTAAATATGCATGCATGTAAATGTGCGTTTTAATAGTAGATTATGGTTTTCCTAAGCAACAGTCAAAATTGGTGATATTGGCAAAGGCCTAATTAAATAACCAATTTCGATAGAGCCTTGAAACATAATGTTAAATAAAAAATATCGAGTTTGGCAACATCTCTCTTTAAGTTGCACGCTATCGAAAAAATATGGAATCAATTTGCAGGCAAAGTGATGCTTACCCATTTCAACAGCGGACATGACAAAGGCTACACTTGAGAATGGTAAATCAGCTTACTGAATATTCTTTCCGAGCATTGATGTTTTATCCGCTTGATCAGTAGGCCTACTGAGTTGTTACAGTATCTCACAAAAGTGAGTACACCCCTCACATTTTGACAATTAATTTATTATGTCTTTTCAAGGGACAATGCTACAGAAGTGAAACGTCTAGAGTAGTCGTGGTACAATATGTGTAGCAGTGTAGATTTACTGCACTGTCCAAATACCTGAACAAACAGTCACTATTTCCAAAATGGATGGCAACAAAATGAGTACACACCCCAATTGATAATGGTCAACCAAGCAATAAAACGCGACTTGTTCATCATGTTCATGCTTTTATCTGCTCATCTGGGCCATATGAGGTTGTGTAACATGTTGAAGGGTTAAATTGTGGTGCTTTGAGTGCGATGCTCTGATTCAGGTCACTGGATGGTCAACATGGCACCTCATGGGAAAGAACTCTCTGAGGATCTGAAAAAGAGAATTGTTGCTCTCCAGAAAGATGGTCTAAGCTACAAGAAGGTCTGTGAAACCATGAAACTGAGCTACAGCACGGCGGCCAAGGTTATCCAGCGGTTTTCCAAGACGAGTTCTGCTCGGAACAGGCCTCGTCAGGGTCGACCGAAGAGGTTGAGTCCTCGTGCTCTGTGCCAGGTGCACAAGTTGGCTTCAGAAAACAGACGCAGGAGTGCTGGCAGCATTGCTAAAAATGTTGTAGCAGTGGGATAACAGCCTGTCAGTGCTCAGACCATAAGCCATGCTCTGCGCAAAGTTGGTCTGCATGGCCGTCAGCCAAGATGGAAGCCTCTTCTGAAGCTAGCCCACAAGAAAGCCCGAAAACAGTTTGTTGAAGACAGCAAGTCCAAGAACATGAACTACAGACCATGTTCTGCGGTCTGACGAGACCAAGATAAACTTGTTCGGTTCAGATGGTGTCCAGCATGTGTGGCGGCACCCTGGTGAGAAGTATCAAAACAAGTGTGTACTGCCTACAGTCAAACATGGTGCTGACAGCATCATGGTCTGGGGCTGCATGAGTGCCTCTGGTCCTGGGGAGCTGCACTTCATTTATGGAATAATGGATCCAACATGTACTGTGAGATTCTGAAGCAAAACATGATGCCCTCCCTTCAGAAACTGGGCCGCACGGCTGATTTCCAACATGATAACGACCCGAAACACACCTCCAAGATGACAATTGCTTTCCGGAAGAAGCTGAAGGTGATGGCGTGGCCAAGTATGTCAGACCTGAATCCCATTGAGCACCGGTGGGGCATCCTCAAGAGGAAGGTGGAGGAGCAGCAGGTGTCCAACATCCACCAGCTCCGTGATGTTGTCATGGAGGAGTGGAGGATCCTAGCAACAACCTGTGCAGCTCTGGTGAATTCCATGCCTCGGAAAATCAAGGCAGTGCTGGACAACAATGGCGGTCACTCTAAATATTGACACTATGGACACAATTCGGCATGTTGACAGTAAGGTGTACTCACTTTTGTTGCCACCCATTTTGGAAATAGTGACTGTTTGTTCAGTTATTTGGACAGTGCAGTAAATCTACACTGCTACACATATTGTGCAATGACTACACTAGAATATATTCAGTTTTCATTTCTGTAACGTTGGCCCTTAAAAAGATATACATACATAAATTAATAGTCGAAATGTGAAGGGTGCACTCATTTTTGTGAGATACTGTATATGTAAGCCACAGCAATGCATACGGAGTTATTTACAGGCTACTTAATTTGAGGCTGTATAGGTGCATCTCCATTATATTGCGTGCAGTCCGAATGCAACTTGAAGTTAACAACCGCTGTAAAAATAACCGCTGTAATGCGAACTTGAAGCTGAGGCCCGCAGGTGTTATGCCTAATTCAGCCTTCAGAGATAGGTTACAGAACCTGGTCGCGGAAGCGAGTCTGATTAAACAAATCCATAAGAGAAATTTTGAGTCAATAAACCAAATAAAACTTGTATCTTTTGCATGGAGGCTATGATCTGATTGTTTAATGCGACTACACCATTTAAAACTTCACGTTGCGGAACACTCAGCAGGCATGTACAGCATCTTTAGCACAATTTAATTGTTTATCAATGTGATGACGCTTTAAAACAGTATGTAGCTGCGTAGGGTACGTTTTTACGATAAAGAGCCATTTATATTCAGTCAGGATTGCAATGAAGCCGCGATTTGAGGCATTATGCGTGAATTTCCTTTATCCAATTTATTTCTTTGTAATTTCTTTGTTATTAACAATACATTGGGTCATTCCATAAAAAAAATCTACAAGTGCCTCCCACCTGACGGAATCAGCTGATTGTTCTAATACAAAAACTTAAGAATATTTTGTAAATCCTTACCAAATATGACTTTGATATTGTGAATATTTTTTGAGCTGCAGGTTCTAAAATTACACAGGAGTAGGTCAAAATGTTGTGCTTTCTAACTCGCGTCATTTTTTATAGCATTTTTGAGCCCACATAACTTTATTTGTATTAGAGATGGCTACATAAAATTTTCAAAGCTGAAAGAAAGCACTTTTAAAAAAACTGCAATTAAATCAACTGTAAGCCCATTCAAGGAGTCACAATCTTAGGCCAAAATCTGTATGTTCTTTAAAAAGATTTGTTCTGTCACCAACAATAGAACGTGGCACCAATTTAAGAACAATGCTAATAGTGGAGAGAAACAAGTACTGGAAATGTGGATGTGTCGTGTTTTCTTGTAATTCAACCGAGAAAACTTCATGGGGTCATACCAGCATGTGAGATAGGCTGATGATCAAATTAATTATGGCACCTGAAAGATTTCATTTTGATCTACATTTTGATTACAGGCTCATCCTCTTGCCATGATTCAACTGTGTCAAATAATTTTCACACTCATCTATCTTGTAGCTGCAGCCAGTGCTGCTACAAGATGGTAGTGAACTGTGAGGGTAAAGTCACAAACTAAGAGCTACTTACCAGTGTAAGCAGCTGATTTCCCTCTTGTGTATTTAAGTACATAATCTTGTCTCTTGTATTAAGTAACAATTCTTTTGTTTCAAGCATCACTGTAATGCTTATCATTAAAAGCAAAATGTATGCATCTGTTTTTGTATTAAATATACAAAGCAAATTGTATGTATGCAGTATATGAAAATTATTGGTCCATTGAATTTTGGTAATGGCCCATACATATTTAAAATGGCCAATTAATTTTCCATGACACGGGCCATTGGCTCATGGGCCTTGCTGTCCTTCCCAACCCCTGAAGCTTATTCATGTTCAGGTATCCTCGTCCTCGTTTTGAACTTGTGAAGTTTCAAGGAATGAGTTCAAATAGAAGCAGCGCCTTTCAGGCGCATGCTTCGGAATAAAGCAGTGAACTGCCTCGCTCTCCTGGGATGGCAAGATGGGGTCGCATGCAAAGTTTATGTACAGTTAGGCCCACAAATATTTGGACAGTGACAATTTTCATGATTTTAGCTCTGCATGCTACCACACTGGATTTAAAATGAAACAACTGAAATGCAATTGAAGTGCAACTTTCAGGTTTAATTCAAGGGGTTGAACGAAAACATCCCATGAAATGTTCAGGAACTGCAACCAAAGTCTCCTCATTTCAGGGGCTCAAATATACTTGGACAAATTAACATTACCATAAATAAAATTTTCATTTTTAGTACTTTGTTGAGAATCTATAGGTAATAGCTGCCTGAAGTCTGGAACCCATGGACATCACCAAACGCAGAGTTTGTGATGCCTCTGTGATGCTTTGCCAGGCCTTTACTGCAAATGTCTTCAGTTGTTGCTCGCTTGTGGGTCTTTCTGCCATAAGTTTGTCTTAAGCAAGTGAAGTGCATGCTCGATCGGGTTGAGATCTGGTGAGTGACTAGGACATTGCAGAACATTCCACTTCTTTGCCTTAAAGGATAGGATAAATCATTTCAGCGCTAAGTTGCTAGAATTTCTCCCGAATTTGTGCTATGCATACAAACGATACCTCAAATGAAAGAGGAAAGTCCACAATATCAAACGATACATGCACTGTCATTTTAAACAGATACCACACTCAACAGCAGACATTCACTTTACAGTCTACAGAGATAAAAAAAAATTCTTACCTTTGATATTTTGTTATAAAAAAAACTGTTTGTGGGTAAATCAATGCCTGCTATTGTAAACTGAATGTTTCCTTGCTATAACGAAAGTAGATCTACCAGTATCCTTGCATGTTTTTTTCCAGGGCGTTGCCTCAAAGATCTCAGTTCCTCAGCATTCAGCTTGCTTGCAATGTATTTTCCTCTCTGACCGGCTTGTGATGCTGTCAGTAAGACTTTGATTCTATGGACTCTGAGGTTTCCAGCTAGTTTCCCACACCGGAAAGTATTCTAGCAGAGATAAACAACCGTGGATCATACTATGCCTTAGTAGCATCTAGACTTCCAGAAATACAAAAGAAAAACCGCAGATCATTTGAGGTGCAGTTTTGTCAGTACCTCTTCCAATGCTGCTCGTTCGTTTACTTTTGGATGCAAAGAAAAGCACCTATTCTCTTCCAAAAGACGATGCCTCTAGAAATAAGTGGGTAGCTTTTTTTAGTTTGCGGGCGGTGAACAGCCATGGCCAAAGGGAACATTTGCTTTTTCTGCTCAGCATTTCACCAAAGACAGCTTTGTCAATAAAGGATAATGCGACACAGGATAAGTGTTTCAGCTGCTTCTCAAACCTGAAGCAGTTGCATCGATCAAGCGCTGATAGCCACAAGCTGTAAGTAACCATATAACAGCAAGTAATGTAAGTGAAGCTAATGTGTTACGCTGACTTTGTAAAATATCTGAAGATAAAGCCTGTATCGGTCGCGACTGTTCGACTCACAAGCTATGTTTCCATCCACTTGTCACCAAAAATATTCATGCAAATAAAGCTGGTAAAAATTTGTTTCCATCCAACGCCACTAAAGCAAATAGCAGGTAGTGCGTAATGACACCACATGCTGTTATGCGATGACATTGGTGTATTAAATACATTTCTGACATTTTAAGCTGCTTCCATTCATTTTCGCACGGAATCGCAGAACCTTCAAGTGAACTAAAGTAGTTTGTTAGGCAACTAATTTAGCTGGTTAGCCAAAATGGATCACGTTGACCAATAAATGATGATAACTGCACAAGTTGTGATGGTGCGTAGGTGCCATTTATTAGCAGCATAGCAAAACATTATCAGAAGGAAACAACGGCATCAAAATACCGTCAAGATGCAGTAGCAGATTCACTGGACGAATAACGTTTCCATCAGCATTTATTGCATAAGCCTTTTACCGATCAAGACAAAATCCGATGAGATGGACCGTACACACTAGGAGTCCACAGTCTTGAAATCAAGTCTGATTTCACCATCTCCGCAAGGCATTTTTAATTCGATATGACTTAATTCCTATAAGAACGTGTGGATGGAAACACGGCTACAGATGCGGAAGCAGTCGCTTTACTGCATAAGCCTACCCAACTGATGGCCTGTTGAATGTGGCTGCAGCACAGCGGCTAACATAGCCAAGTTACTGTTGCTAATGTTTGTGTCCTAAACATGCAAGAATAATATGAGGGGAAATTCAACAGAAGGTGTGTGAACATAAACCTCATTTGAAGCAAACTTTTTATACTTGTTTGTAATTTGGATGCTTGGTACAGCTGCCCCCCCCGATTTCTCTGCATTGCTGTCGATTGAATATTAAATCGGCGATTGAATATTAATTTCTTTCCTGTAAAAGTTATCGATTCGCTAGCTCCACATAAGCAACGGTTCACGAAAATGGAACTTACGGTCTGTAAAACCTGCATTATGCTCATAACATAACCAAAGCTCTATCTAACTCACACACACTATCCATAACGCGGCCATTTTCCGCAAGAAAATGCTGGTCACTCTGACGCAATAAGTAAACCATTACCACGGGCAATTTCAGAAAAGGCCGTTTATCCTGGAGATTTCGCTGCTCCGTCATAAACCAGCGCAGAAGCTGTCTGTTACGCCACACTAACGACACACCACAGTTATGCACACGAACCAGCAGGTCCTTGTAGTCCATAAGCTGTTGGTACACTTTTAGCTGCTCCTCACTGTCCATGTTTCCCTCTAAACTCAAGCCCAGGGGATTTCTACGGCCTCCGGACTACACTTGGGTATGTCGACCAGTTCTATAAATGTGTCTGTATGTGGTGGATTCTAGCTTTCCCTGCATCCTAGCTAGAGTAGAAACACCGCTGTACTAACCACTGTAGCCGATAGCACATTCAAGCTTGAGCTGCCAGACTTTCGCACTGCGTCCTCCACTTTCGGCGCTGTGCTTGTCAGAACAAGTTAATTTCATTAGATCTATATTCCAGTATAGCGTTAGGTTGAGAAATTTCCCCGCCGATTCCTTATCAGATGGCAGACGTGTCTTACACTTCGCTCTGGGGAGTCGGACCCGGAAAACTGCATTCTGCAGCCTTGTCCTGCCCAACTCCGCCCTCCACCAAGCTGGCCAGTGAGAAGAAAGTGGGCACATGGGGAGTGGGGGCCATAGCAGAAGAGCCACACGAATGAGGGGTATCAGGCAGAGACTACAATGGACTACAAATGGGGTTTTTTGAGGATGGCAGTATGAGCTAAATAAGGACCCTGTTTTGGATCAGGAGTACTCTATAGGAGTCCAAGATCAAAATATAAACTTGGAAATGTAGCAAAATAGGTCCCCTTTAAGGGATTAAACATGCCCCCGTGCCATTCTTTTTGAGATGTGTTGCTGGTATCAAGTTCAAAATAAGCACATTTTCCAAAAAAAATAAATAAATAAAATAAATAAATAAAATAAAATTTCAGTTTTAAAATCTGATATATTGTCTTTGTTTTGATTTAAAGATCATTGCACTCTGATTTTATTTTCATTTTACACAACATCCAACTTTTTGAAGATTGGGTGGTATAATGTACCCGTGAAATGGCAGTTAAAAACTGACAAATGACTTTAGACTAGGTTTTTGTCAGCCAATCGCACAAAAGCTTTGGGCTTCCTCAAGACAGCAACACACCAGCATTGCGCCAGACCACACCACATTTTCAGACCAACATGCCTATGGGCACTCAATTTGGCGGAAATGCATTCGCTAGCTATGCAACATGGACGCTTGGATGAGAAACTAGTGTCTGCATCTGTTCCAAAGTAGCAAAGACACTTGTATTTGCGCCCTTCAGTGCTGGGTGCAAGATCAAGGCCAAAGTGTTAACAGCTGTAGAAAAACCTAACATACACTGCCCGGCCAAAAAAAAGTCACCTTTGGGAAATTAATGAACAAATTCTAGAATTGGATCGTTATTGCGGTTACTAATATGTTTCAGCTGGCAATAATCATTTTTCCCCTGACTGATGAAGCGCATCGCTACTCATTTCTCAAAAAATCATGTCGGAAGGCACATCCCTTGCTGGTGGAAAAGATGTTACAGTATTTCAGAACAGGCAACTTATTGGCCTGTATTTAGCAAAGAAACTCGTGAATGCAAAAACAAGTATGAGGAATCATTTTCACAAACATATTTGTCACCACAAAGTCCTGATCTTAGACACAGTAAAAGAAATTGGGATGTGCTCAAGAAAGACCACCGCGTGGTTCAACTATTAAGTCGAGAAGACAAGATCTCAGCCAAAAATTATGGCATGTATGATCGAAAATAAATGTTCTGGCATTGCATATAGTTGTCAAAACAATGACAAAATGAATTTGCACTGTAATCAAAGCAACAGGGGTCCAACTAAATATTTGAGTGTGCGACTTTTTTTTTGGGCGGGCAGTGTATTTGCTCACAGGGATTACTTTTCCATACGATGACTTCATTGAATTCAATTGAAACTTTGGCCACACTTCATAGAAGCATCCTTCATTGTAACACTATAAATAAGATGCAAAATAAGGGAAAGTTTTATAGTTCCCCGTTAAGAAAAACAGTTCAGATAGCGAATTACTGATTGTATCGTAATTAATTATTTAACTTGCATTCAAAATACTGGGCGAATAGCATTCGTCATTGATTCATCAAGCAGCGCAACATGTTTTTTACAATTACGGAATGATTCTGTAAATAAGGAGTAGGGGGAACCTAAACACAGTCCAAACCTACACATTCTGAATCTGTCAGATAGTGACCCAAGTATCACTCAAAGTAATTTTGAAATGTGTTATGAGATAACAGTTTTACTCTCTCCACCCACTAGCTTACGGCATCATTCATTCTTTCACACATAGAACCTTACCTGCTCCTCTTGACTGTCTATAATCACCAGGTCAGCTCCCTGCTTAATGCAATCACTGCGAATAGCAGTCCAATTCTTCCACTCATTAGAGAAATAGTAACACTTGGAATCGAACTGCTCCCGGCCCTCTGGACACGGTTTACAATCTCATTCTGTCCAGGAGGAAAAGACAACAGTTTCTGTGAATTATCTTGTCATTAGTAACAGAATTAAAGTATAAGAGTTAATGTTTCTCAACAGAAAATCGATGGCTCCTCTCACCCAGTGAACTGAAGGGACAGTACTGTTCTATAAAGGGGAGTTTCTTAAATAAGACTTGTTTAAACATGCCGTTTTTTTTCTGCAGCTGGTTCTTCTCTCGTTGCAGGATGTTGCTCTCTCCCTGTAGCAGGTCTTTTTCTTGTTTTGAGATGTTGTAATCCCTCAGTAGCAGGTGTTTCTCTTGGTTCAGGGTGGCGTAATCTCTCTGAAGTTGCTCTTGTTCCAGTTTCCCGATGATGTTACTGGCTCTGAGCTCCTCCAGGTCTCTCTCCAACAATGAATACTTCTGAGACAGACTAGTATCTATTACACCAGGGGAAAATGCAGTCCTGAGAAAACTACATTTCTCATATTGCACCACTCTTCAGCACGATACAGACTACAGTGTTGATGGTCGTAGAAACTCGAAACCATATTTAGGCAAACTCATCAGTCAAGAAAGTTAGGCAAACTGGGAAATAAGTGTGTGAATCATTTTCCTCATGTTTTGCAAAAAAAAAAAAAAAAAGCCACGATCTTTATTTATTTATTGACTGTTTTCAAGGGCTGGGAGCCGTCTTTTTAATTTGTTGGCCTCTGTAAGGCAACTATTTTACAAAAGTATATCATTTACGATGTGAAACTGAGAATTAAGATTTTACTCCCACTCTCTTTTATATTAATCTCAGTCACACAAGCATGAGGTGTGCTGGTGAGCATGCTGCATGGGTCTCGAGAAACAAAACTACCAGAAAGCTAAACCACATTTGAAAGGGCATTTTAACTGGATCAGAGTAGAGAGATACCAACAGTGTGTGATACTCACAGAGGACAAACAGAGCTAGTGTGGCAGCCAGTAAGAGAGCACACAGCAGCCCCAGAAACACTGCTGCCAGTCTGTAGGGATGAGGGCATCGTACACTTTTCTCTGTGGGCACAGGAGTAAAATAAAATGACCCAACTCACATTGAACGACTAACTGCAGTTGTCATTTCAGCTGACGACCCTATCAGCGATTGTTATGGCTAGAAATGTGTCAACACAAATAACTTTGATTGGAGGTACCGATATAGGCCTAAATATAATATCTAAACGCGACCACAACAAAGACAGTGAGCACAATTGACCACATAAAAAGGGAGCTGTTTTTCTGAAGTAGGCCTTTCACTCGTTCCTCGATGTTGTCCACTCTCCATAGCTGGTCTTTATCTTGTCTTAGGATGTTGTAGAATCTTTATAGCTAGTCTCCCGCTTGTTTCAAGATTTGTAGTCTCTCTGTGGCTGGCCTCTGCCTGGTTACAGGATGTTGTCACATGCCTCATGTGAATGCCTTTCGTGTCTCTTCCAATGCAGCAACTTGTATGTCTAGTAGGTACTTGTTGCGTGACTGGTTTTCGTTCTGCGAGTCTCCGCACCCCTAGTTGAGTCTTGGCACTTGGTTATCCTCTGATAGCAAGTTGACAGGCATTTAAGCCCTCTGCTCATTGTTGCAAGTTGCTGGATTGTAGCAGGCCATCTGTGCTTAGAACCAGCCAGTATTGTTCATATAAACTCTTCATCTTTATTAAATGCTACTTGCACTTTAATGACAGCAGTTTCTGAAAACCATTCTAGGTAGGTACAAAATAATTTGTACAAGCTTCCAATTCTAATCAGGGTCTGGCACCGCATTCAAGTAAACCCAGCTCAAGTCAGTTCGTCAGTTCCAGTTACGAATAAGATCCCAACCCTAAGCAGGGTCCGCGATAGGGACCTTGTTCATGTTAACTCTTCCAAGCGAGTTCCTCCATCCAGTATGCTAGGAACAAGCTCCAAATCTTTCTACAGTAATCAGGATTGGAACAGAGTTCCCCTGAAGCTACTCATTCCCTCATGGGACAGTTCGGTGCTGCACACCATCTGGCTGTGATCGACTGTGGGCATGCATTGCTATGGATTTTGTCACAGGGTTACCACCCTCTGATGGGAAAGCGGTCATTTTCGCCATCATTGATCGTTTCTCACACCTCAGACACTTCTCTACTTCCCAAAAGCAAGGGAAGCGTTGTTGCAGGCCAGCAAAAATTCTAATTGAATAATTAATAATTAAAATAATTGCAGTCCATAGGATCTCATGCAGAAGCCATGTTACCTCTTCATCATCATCACCACATCAACATTATTGGCAGCACACTAGTATTCATGATTCAGTAAATATGATTCAGTAAATTTTTTGATTCTTCATTGGTAATCGGTGAAGAAGTGTTGCCTATTTTTGCTGTAAATAATAAAAACATGCTTAAATCCAGACAGCAAATTTCTGTAATACCTATCATGAGTAAACACGCTTTCTTGGAAGGCGACAGGCTGAGGATCTTTAATGTCAACTGAAGGCCATCGCCTCAGCGGGGAGGCGAGATCATCTTTGACTTGGGAACAATAATGTACATGTAATATATTATCCCTGACCTTCATCCTTCATTTGTCCTCAGATCAGTGGTAAACTGGGATGCTGATTTTTTTTACTGGAAGGCTTTTTCCTCCAAGTGGGTAAGTTCGTCATTTGGATTGGGTTTACTGGACTGCGAGTTATAAGGCTATTTATTATTGGATGTTGAAATTGGCAGACTCTAGAGTAGTGTGGTACAGACAGATGCTGCATTTCTTGTTTATAGACAGGAGCAGTGCAGACTTTTTTACACCAAGGCCACGGATTCATGTTCATGTGCTTTTCAACGCTAGAAAATGAAAAAAAAAAAAAAACTAACATCCCGATCAGGGAATAACAGCAGAAAGTATTGCCCATCGATGGTAATCCCTTTGCAGTTTAGGCTGGCTAGGACAATACCAAAAGTGAAATTAGTCTTAACTGGTGGATGCATAATAGATTATTATCAGCCACAAAAACAATGTTGGTATTGTATTCATTTTGAGGACAGATCCTTTTTTTTTTTTTTTCAAATCAAATAAAATTAGGTAGTACCTCCTCTTCGTGGGCACCCATCTCATGTGGTGTTCCTCAAGGTGCATTAGGCCCCTATTAACTTCTCAATACACACTACCTCTTGCCTCTTTTATCAAAAAGCACATCTCAATTCATTGCTTTACTGATGATGCACAGCTTTATCTACCAGTTAAACCCAATAGCAGTGGTTCATTGATGTCACTTTTTGATTGGACTGATTGCATTTAAGAACCACTGTGTAAAATGGGGGAAAACCTGACATCCAGTGTTCTGATTCTAGACTGCAGCACTCACTCACGCATGCTCACCCCTCCCGTCGGCAAAAAGACAGCGGCCACCGAGGACCAAAACACTTTTGCGGAAATGGCGTCTTCCACGACTGGGATTTATACACGCGAAACATGTTCTATAGCTGGCTGGATTGTCCGGTCGGGCTGCCGTACCAACATGGCGGTGCAAGATGGAGACGTCTCTAAAGCAAGGCCCTTGCTATATGTATACAAACGCATTATTCTAAGGTTACGAAAACCAAACAAATTTTATTTTATTGCGATTATACACCAATATAAACATATTAATAGGTAGTATATTCAGATTTTGCCAATAAACCATGCCAAATATTACACACAGGTCCTTTCAGGTAAGCCAATTAAGTCAAGGTGAAGGAAGCTGTCACGGTTTACCCCAGCCTTAACCTTAACTTTAATACGTAGCCCTAAACCAAACCCCAAACTTGACCTTGTCTCTTACCCAAATGTCAGTTTGGCAGGTGGAATTAAGTAACGACCCCTTAAAATGCAGCCTTCGAAGGCTGCAGCCTTCTCTTTGAGATGCACTCACTGGCTTGACAGAAGTGCCCTTGGCGTGACGGAAGTGAAATACTGGCAATTCACTTTTGTTTATTTATTTATTTTTTATTCACTTCGCTGGCTCGCTAGCTTGGCAAGCTAACTAGCTAGCTAGCTATTTCGCTAGCTTAGCCAGTGATATTCATTGAATACTCATACTAGCTAGCTTACTGATAACAGTAAGTGACGGTAAACCAATTATTTACTGTTTCTATCGGTTTAGCTATGTGCACGAGATGCAATTAGCTCACAAGCTAGCTAGCTGGTTCTCTAGCGTAAATATCACTAGATAGGCTAGCAAAATAGCTTGCTAGCTAGTTTGCTAGCCTAGCTATTGAACTAGCTAAGTGAATAATGCTGCATTCGGTAAACACCAGTTGTGTCCTGAATTAAAGTCGCAGGTATGATGAAGGGTCATTCGGACAGTGAGGTCAAAAGAACGGAATTCGCCAGTCGTGTCTCAAAAACACGGCCCGTGAGACGCGTTACCGAATGCAGCATTAAAACAGTAAATATAGGATACGGTGCGAGTATTTGAAGCGGATTGTATATGGCGCATATAATACGTATTTTACTGTACTCGTGTTTGTAGCTTCTGGTGAATTTTGGAACTCGTTGGGCCGACCTGAATACATTTATTAATATGCCATACCATATGTCTGCATTATGCTCTTTAACAAAGACAAAGTATTTCAGCATGAAAGCATGTATTTTAAATGTGTGACAGCATCTTGAATCATAACTACATCCCTGCTGTTTGTAACAACCCAAACAGTGCGAAAATCGGGTAAAATTTCAGGGAGTTATGATTATTGAAGTTGCACATACACCTTCCTCCGTCGAAATAAATGCACTGGGGGCGTATGGGGGACCCATCCAAAATGGCGTTGCGCTGTAACGTCAGATCCAATAGGCAGCGTCAGTCTATGAGGCGTCTACGTACATTATATCTTTGCATGCAGCAACTGTGGCAGCTGATATCCGCTATGCTTCCTCCCTCTGGAAGCAACTGGTTAACTCTGACTGAACAGGACAGTAATTGAGGGAGAAAAACGAAACAAAATGAAGCTGATTTTATCTGCGATTCAATTTAGTTTTAGTTAGTTTTGTATTGTTCATTGTAGTTTTTATTTAAAAAAAAAAAAATGACATTTTTATTTTCATTTCAGTTAACTAAATTATTTTTTCACAGCTAGTTTTAGTTTTTGTTAACTATAATAACCCTCTGAATTCAGTGAATGTACCATCAATACTCACTATCGGCACATATATTTTGTATACAATGATGCAACATGTGAATGCGACAATTAACAGATTTCCTAATTTAGTAAAACCAGTTTATCAGCTTATGTTTGCATTTTTCGTGGGACATATGAAAAACTCACTTTTTCAGCAGTGCCTACCAACCCAATAACTGAAGGAAATGAGTGATATTTTTTTCCTTTCCCTGATTTTGAAAAAAAATATATTCCATTCATTAAAATAATTTTATTAGTTTGGGGTGTGTTTCAGGGAAGTTGAATGATAAGCTAATGTTCAAAAATTGTTGTGTGTCATATCTGCGATTTGTTTTTTTGGTACAAAGTAAAAGCTATCCTCTGTGTGTGGAGATTCCATCATTTTTGCCAGGGGTTGAATGCAGTTTTTATTATTGATAGTTGCAGTTTTCTAGAAGAATTTATTCAAGTTATTCCTTAAATCTCCACGTTGGTATGATAAGAAATAGCCAGTTAATCAGTGCAAAAAACCACAGACATTTAAATTCAGATCCAGATGAATTTATTGTCATTGTTACAGAATAACAACGAAATTATGTTTGGAGAGAAAGTGGGGAATGAAGACATGATCATCAATAAGAACTGAAAAGTTGAAATGAAAGTGCAATTGCTAGCAAATGGTAACCATTTTATACATGCGTTATACTACAGCATAAGATAGGTTACCGTTGTAAGATAAAGAATAAATCATTTACGGCTGTAGCGTTAATTAATCGCGATTAATTTAAGTGCAATAAAAGTAACTGCCACTATGAGGCAGGCAGACGTGCTTGCTTATTACCTTATACACGAAACGTACCTAATGCGGTCATTTGAAATGCTTCCGGGAAGAAAACGGATTTGAAATCCGCTAATTACCAGTGAGGTTGGACAGCCTCCATCGCCTTGGCATAATTAGCTCACCTTAAATCAATTCCCATGTACTTTGCTTAACTTAACTTAATCAAGCCATTTATTCAGCCACCTGACAAATCAAAACCAAAATGTGGCCTGTAATGATTAAGAGGAGATAATGAGAAGCAGACAGACAAAACCAGCCTGCCGTGCTTGATTGAAAGAATTTCAAATGCATTAACAATTTGCATGTCACGTTCTATACGCTTGAACTAAATGTTTTCCAACCTCACTGTTGGATATTTAGACGCTCAAAAGGAAATAAAATCAAATGCTACAAGTCACATTATTTTAAATTACTCTTGTTCAATTATCTAATAAAAAATGCCTCAAATTTGCAGCAAAGATTCGCCTGAACGTGCATTGCCAAATCTTCGGTGCATTGACTAATGCCTGCAATGCAAAAATATTCTCTCTCACATTCACGTTCGATATGCTTCACAAAATGTTTTCTACTTCACGTAGCCGATATTTTAAGCTCTTAATACCAGGGCCATCTTTGAATAATCTCATTTTTTAAAGAAATATCTTAATGCATATCAATAATGCATACAAAATTCCTCAATGAGAGGTGGAATTCAGAGGTCTGCTATTTATTCAGATGATTGAAATTCTTTCAATCTAACGCGGCAGCCTTAGGTCTGTCTGCTTCTCATTATCCCTTCTGAATCATTATAGGCCACATTTTGGTTTTGATTAGTCAGTTGGCTGAATAAATGGCTTGATTGCAAGTTGGGCAAAGTACACGGGAAGTGATTTAAGGTGAGCTAATTATGCCAAGGCGACGGAGGCCGTCCAACCTCGCTGGTAATTAGCGGACTTCAAATCAGTTTTCTTCCCGGAAGCATTTCAAATGACTGCATCAGGTATGCGTCATAGAAAAGGCAAATAAGCAAGCACGTCTGTCTGCCTCATAGTGGCAGTTACTTTTATTGCGCTTAAATTATTCGCGATTAATTAACGCGACAGCCCTAAAATAATTATAAAATAGAATAAATGCTTCAAAGAAATAATTGATGTGGTGTTCAAGTTAATTTATGCTTGCTTTTTGTACTAAATGTTACGGAGTTTATGGCGCTAGGTAGTATTGTGATTGAAATAGAGCAGGGGTGCCCAACCCTGATCCTGGAGAGGCGCAGTGTCTGCTGATTTTTGGCGTTACTTTGCACTCGACTGATGGATTAAATTAGTTGATTACTCACTTAACTGATCTCACCTGGTCTCTCAGGCTCAATTTGGCAATCAAGAAATTAATTTGGTACTTGAGCCAATCAAGCAATTAGCAGGAACAACCCACAAGACTCCTAGAGCCAATTAAGCAGACTTGCAAGTTGTGAAAGATTTGTCAATGTGGTTGGATATTTAGTGTAGTTGTAATGCAGGGAAAGTAGAAGTACAGAGTACAAATAAATGTTTATAGAGCAGGGTGGATAACGCTGGTCCTGCAGAGCCAGAGTGTGTGCTGAGTTTGGTTTTCACCACCCGATTAAAACCTAAGGCACCAGGTGATATGTGAAGGTTGAAATCAACTGCTTTAATTTATCAATCAGGTAACACTAAAAACCAGCAGACACTGCGGCTCTCCAGGACCAGGGTTGGCCACCCCTGAAATAGAGGCATTGTGCTTAATTGATTATGGATATTCAACTTAAAAAAAAAAAACTGAAATTTGACCAGAAAATTCAATCATTTTACACTGAAAAATACTTGCATTAGGCCGTCTAAAGTGCAGTAGAATGCGCCAAAATGCACCTTTAAATAAAATATTCTCCAGGGAAGCATACCTAAGGACCCTCCAACAGGCCAATTAGCGGTGTGGCACCACATGTAATTCTTATCTGCCAACTCTCTTAAATTAAACTGCTACTTTCATTTCTTGGCAACACTCTGGATGACACAAAGAATGCTGGCATATCAAGAAAAAAATAACATCTTGGCACAGAGAGTTGAAGAGGATCCCACCATGGGAAAAAGAGTGAAAAAGGACTGGGTCAAACTAGAGGCATCCAGTGCCACGTTTCCAAGCTCAAGCTAGATTATCTGGAGATATTGTTATGTGGGTCATATCAGCTCAAGATAGCACCTGGTTATGTTGTCGAACATTAAAGCAATGATCGTTAACTATGAAATCTGGGTCCATCAACATGACAATGACCTTGTTCGTGGTCAGATCCATTCACGACATATGAGCCAGGCAAAGTATAATGTATGGGTACAATATTATGTAAATTAATCTGAGGGCCCTGTGACCCCTGGGGCCTCATTTATCAACCCGTGCGTAGAAAGTGTTCTAAATTGTTTCGTAGGAATAAAACAGAATGTGTGTAAGTAAAAAGAAATTTGTATTTATCAAATGTGCGGACATCGGTTGTATGCACACCAGTAAGAAATAAGTGATGATAAATCCCACCTGTTCTAAACTACCATGCTCGTGCATGGTTAGGCTCATTTGCATTCACAAACACCTCCAGTTGATATATGGTAGCAGCAATCCCTTTAAGAATGTGTGAATGGATTTTTTTTTCCCACACCGAAGTCATGGGAAAGAGGGCGAAGAAGAGGAATTTCTCTGACATAGAGATTGAGGTATCAAGATTGAAGCCCAGAAAATAATTTCAGAATGTTGTAGCACTCACCAACAAGCCAGCCATCCTCAACAGCTCCTGCTTGGAGGCGCACATCCACAGAGCTGTTCTGCAGAATGTCGTGCGTTCCTCCAGGCCACCGGGCAACAAAGCTTAAGAGACCCATATTTGTATCGTAGATTATTTGCGCATTGATTGAATGAAATCCTTTCCCGTTCACGTAACTGAATTCATTGTGTGATGGTGCTTTTATTGCGATGTGGGTGAAATCTAGGGCTCCAATTATGTTTGGGAATCCTTTAATTTCGGCTTGTTGGTGATGTCTGTATGCGAACTGGATGTAAGTCGGGGCCAGAGAAATTACTGTATCCAATGCTGTCGGCATAATTCTGCTTAGTGTCAGCTGTGAAATGCCGCATATGTCTCCAGTCTCTCGCTGAAATGTTCCTGTTGCCAAAAATCCCAGGGTGGACAGGAGCTGGATGAGCACTGGGATGGCTTTGGTGCGTTTTCTCTCTCGCTCCAACATGGGTTGTAAATCACGGCATAAATCCATCAGTATGTTTTTGGGGAAGTGGTACGTGCGGAGAAGCCACTCTGTGCTCTCAGTGAACAGATCAGCACTCTTTGAAAACGCGCTTCCTACGGAGCCCACAAATCTCCAAATCCACCAATAGTGCAAGATGAGCCATGGCACTTGTATTTCAAGTTCTCTTTTTAGGTTGTCCTGTCACAGCTATCTTCCATACATTGTTACACTAATTATTCAAATAGTCAGCTAAATTACTAATTGAGAATGTTTTATTAATAAGAGGGAACATCTGTGAAGTTTGAGATTGCTGAACACTGTGACCCCTTAGTGCGTTCTATTTGTAGTTTCACTGTTCTACCAGTAGGTTGTGTGTGTACGCATGGTAAGAGTTATGCTTAAATTTACACGTTCCAACGCACAAGTACAAGTTGATAAATCCCATACTTCGCGTGGGAATGTTCTTACGCTCTCATTACGCACACATCCGTGTGTATGCACGGTTGATAAATGAGGCCCCTGGTTGTTTTTAAAGATGAACTTAAGGTTTTGCATCAATTTTGGTCAAGACAGATGCATTTTTCAATGGAAAATTGGCTGAAACTTCTTCAGTTTTTCACATATATACTTATGTTTGGTCTCAAAATGTTCGTCATGTTGTTGCGTAGCCATTAATAATCACCTGGTTTTTCAGAACAATCATTTATGGATTTAAAAATGGACTTTGAGGCTTTGCCCCACAAAAATCTTGAAATCACTAAATATTTCACAGTTCACTTCCCATACGCAAATTTCACATTTCAAATCTATTTTCTGGACAGCCCCACAACAAATAACCAGAAGATGGTTCAAATTGGGCTGTGGGCAAATTTACCTTTACCCTGAAAAACTTCCTTTGACAGATTTTTTGATATGCGCAAATGTTTCAGTGTTGACCTCAAAAAGGTGACTGAACAACTGAAAACGGGAGGCAGTGTCCATTGGTAGAGCAATACACCGCCAACATTGGAAAACTTGATAAAATTTTGATTAAAGTATGTAGGCCTACGGCTGCACGTGAACGGTAATATTAGAGGAATATTCATTGTCATTAGCCTTGTGACCAGCTAAATACGAATATTGTCTTTCTCGGAATAAAGGCAAATACCTGAATATTTTGTGCTCCAAAAAATAAACTCCACTTCGGCACACCCTCACAGCTTTCACGTCGCCAATTTCTTTATTCATGAATTTCCCAGCATTATGACTGTTAGAAGAAACGCGGTTGATTTCCCAGCTAGTTACAATTGCTTTTTTCCGAAAACAAATATGCCTTCCTCGATTTCATTTTCACGACACCCTTTCCTTTACTTCACCCCAATCGCCTATTCACTCTCCATTCGCCCATGATCCAAACTCGTGTTCAAAAGGCCCCGTTACTCGGTAACCAAAAAGATGGTTCTAGTGGAAGAAATTGGGATACTCTCTCACACTCGCTGTTTCTCCTCCTATGTTCAAGTCCTCAGGCGCCACAATAGACACGACCAGAAAGTTACATTGCACTTGACCCACTGGCTAGTCAGCAAGCTAGTTACTTAAATGTCTAAGTCTGATAACTCCGCCTACGGCTGCGTAAACCTGGACTGAATAACGGATTTTCACAAAACACACAGCAATCATTCATATGAACTTAGGCCTGACAACTTGTTGGTTTTAATTTATTGTGTTGTAGGTTAATATCTAACATTGTACAAGCCAGCACATGAATATAAAGCGAATCAAACCTTATTTTTCAGTGGATGTTAAACGTTGGTCCTCTCATGTCAACATAGGTACTGTGACAAAACGTGGTTGGCGACAAGTATGACTTGATTCGGAGACGATAGAGAGACTTTCGCTTGAATCAATTCCAGTTCTGCAGTCATCTGTTTACGAAGCGACAAAAAAAGATTGACACCAAGGTCAGCGATCAGTCGCCAAACGTATATTCCGCTGCACTGAACTTTATTAGGAGTCGCTTGCTTTGTTTTTTTTTTAAATCTCATTACTAATAGATAACGCCATCAAAGACAAAACGCTCAGGACGTTAGCAAAACTGTTCAGGGTTTTCCTTAATTGTTGTATGAACGGATTATTTTTCGATTCTTGACTGACGAGCATTGATAGCCTGTAATCGTACTTCATATTTTGTTTGTGCAGAATTCTCCCTTGTGTCCTGTTTACGTGACGTCATCTAACATTCAACCAAACGTTATAAGTCCGAGTTTCAAAATGACGGTTAAATTCTCACCTGAAGAACTGGCAAACCGTTTTTCCCACCTGTCCCCAGCCACCTGCTCATCCAAATTTTTTCTGATCTTGTGCTTTTTCTTTGTCGCTGCTAACAACAGCACACTCCAAAGCCAGCTGTTCCTCCTCCATATTCTCAAACGTCGGTCTCCAACCTCTCGCGTAAATTCTTTCGTACTGCAGCTCCCCCGTACAGTACAATCTTAATAATCGCGGAAAAGAAGGTAGAGAGAAGCAAGCATGTAACAAGGCATTCCATCATGCTCCTACTTCTTGATCCGGAAATTAATGAGAACTAGTGGCGACAAAAAAGTAAGAAGAACTGGAATGAAGACGAGGGAGACACCCCTGCTGAAAAAAAACAGCACCGACCAGCATAAAATTCCATGCCACTCAGTGCTGGTTGACGTTTTTTTTTCTGAGTAAAAGCAGCATAGTCGGCCAATTTTGGTTTTGCGGTGGTCGCATTTTACTGGCAGATGGACCTGCACAAACCAGGTGACCAGCATAAACCAGCACTGCCTAGCAGGGTGGGCGTTATAGGCCCTACCTGAAAATTCGGGGGTAATCCTTTATTGACAACAATCAGTCCTGGCTAACCTAACCTCAATTCACACCTGACCCTGAACCTTAATCAACGCAGCAATAACATTTTGTTACAATAGGACCAGGCTTTGGTCCCCATAAGGATTACTGGTCCCGACAAGATTACTGTTTATACCAGAAAAGTCAGCAATTGGAAACAAAAATGCATCCACACACGTGCGTACACGAGTTTGACATCGGTCGAGCTAGTTGTACGAGAATTGTACAGATGGCCTAGAAATCATAGGTGGTAAACTGTGCAGTTCCACCATCAAGAGCTTGCACTGCTGATCAAAGCATGGAAATACAAACTAATAATTTGGGCAGATATTCCTGTCTGTTGCATGCCCTCCACCTCAAGCCAATCCTCTTCTACCAGACTTGCTGGGCGCTAGAGTATATTCAGAATCAGAATTATCTAGATTATTTCCTTCAGCATCTCTGGAGCAGCCGAAATGGCATGCATGTGAAACAAAGGTCTTCGGTGGGATAAATTAGTTACACAGTTTGTTAGAGGGCCAATACGGAAATATATGGGGATCAGTAAATGACAAATTGGGCAAGGCGTTACTGACACCATATATTTCTGTATTGGCCCTCTAACAAACTGTAACTTTTAACGTGTCTCAGGTCTCAGGCAATGGAGGTGTATGCTTTTCACCCACACATTTTGATTGTTTGACTTGTCTGTGCGATCGGTTACCAGAAACTATCAGTTAAGTATTTTTTACATGATTTGAAATGGTTTTATTAACTCTGAGTCATATCAGAGTGGATCATAATAACAGATTGTTTCTCAGTTTTCTGCATAAAAAGTGCAAGGAACTGTTCAAGAACGGGTAGCTATCGTGATCAAGTCGGTAAGGGCAAACTGGATGCTTGAAACTTAAGTTCAGTAAAAACGAAAACTCAGCAATGGATTTTGCAGGTCTTTCTGTTGAAGCAGCACAATCCTAAGGGCCGGATATTTGTTTCAGGTCTCTTCCCAGCTTCCTCCTATGCTGCGATTCACCCACTAAATCGCAGTGTAGCACATCGACTGGAGGTCGTCATGCTATTACGGCTGCTATGAACTTGACAGTGATAGCTACCAGGTCCTTGAACAGCCGAATTGTTCCCTGCATTTTTTGTGCAGAAAACTGAGAAATAAAATAAATAGAAACAATTTTTATACAGAGGTTGTTCTTAATGTTCACCAGCTTGCAGGAGAGTAGCTAACTAACCAGCTAATTAACGTGACGTGAGTCAAACAATGAAATCGTGTTCGTGAGAAGAACACATCCATTGCCCTAGACATACAGCATCTGTCAAAAGTTTGGACACACCCACATTTTTCTGACTATACATGTTAAATAAAGAAGACCCAATTCTTAATCCCTCAAACTAACCAGCATCTGTTGTCATATTTGCTGAACATACTCACAATTTTATTTCCCCCACAAGCACAGTAATATGACTACAATGAGTTTGCAGCAGCATGGTTGTCTAACTTCCCCAAGATGTACTGCACTTGTGGTTTGCTTTTCATTGACCTTTCTGCATGTTCTCCCCGTGTTCGCGTGGGTTTCCTCCGGGTACTCCGGTTTCCCCTACCCACATAAACATGCATCATAGGAACACTCCAACCAGTACCCATGACCAGGGAATTGGCTTTGGAACTGGAGTTGGTCCCCGGGCGCTGTTCTATGGCTGCCCACTGCTCCTAACTATATGGGTCAAATGCAGAGGACAAATTACCCCACGGGGTTCAATAAAGTGTATTATTATTGTTATTATTTTGCCCAATAAGTCCCAAAACAGCTTGACTTTAATTCGGCTGTCGGAAAATGGAAGGAGCATAATTGTCTGTTTACTTTGCTTCCTTGAGGATTCCAAAATTTTGGACTCTATTCAAACAAATAAATTATTCTCTTCTAACTTCTGACTGTTAACCTTTCACAAGATTCCATTTGAGATTTGAGATGTAGAGAAGCTAAGCCATTTACATTTCTCTAAAAACAGAGTGCTATGACATTAGCCAAGTGCGTCCAAACTTTTGTCAGGTACTGTATCAAAGCTACACTAAGAAGGTAAAGATGCATTAAGATGCTACCATTGTGCTGCTACATAAAAAAATGAGCGAAATTCATAGCCCAATGATTCCCATTTATTATTGTACAATAATGTCACTTATCAGTGGCTGTATTCCCATTCATTGTTGCAAATCTTAAGCGAGTTTTCGTAAATGAAGCTAAAGATTTTACGCATTTGTTTGTTTTGCCATCCTCTTATGCAGTGTACTTCTATTTCGCGGGACAATACATTCTTGCCATTTGACAGTGCTAAATTCCGGGTCTGCCGAGCTATAAGTACAATTTAGGAGTTAATCAATGTGCAGGATTAACTTTATGCATCTGCACTTCTCCGCACGACGAGACTCGTTGACTTTGCGGGCACGTTCACGGGAAGTCTGGGAGTGCTGAGGGCTGTCTAAATCCACAAATGATCCAGTCCACAAGGGGCCTCAAGTGGACTTTCTGCGGACTTCCAGTGAGTCCGCTTGGGGTGCAGACTTCAGCAGATAGGTCCATGTAGATTTCACTAGTGTAATTACCCATTATGCATTGCAATACGGACGTGATGTTGTAATTTTTCCAAATTTCTGACTGAAGAAAAGCACATTCACACTTGCACAAAACCACATAAACTCATTAGAAATTTATAATATTTAAACGTTACTTGAATATCGTTGGCCAGATATAAAATTCAACATGATCATACAGAAATACAGGCTACAGAGGTAATCAATATGCATTTGCACGGAAACGAGTGAAACAGACTCGCAACCTGTCTATCAGCTCATTTTATTATGCTGCAGACTCCCACACTTGCAGACTTTACGTGATGATGGTGCAGACATCACATTACATACGCCTGAAGACCGTGAGGGCTCAATCTGCAAGCCCAGAGGGTGGAGATTTGGATTTAGCCAGGGGGGGGGGGGGAATCAACTGCACAACAATTGGCTTTTATCATCAAATCAGCTCAGCTGTCACATTATATTGGCATGTTGAAGTACTTTTGTATGACAGTGCGTCACGAATAACAATTCAAGAAATACTAATACCAAATGGCTCACACTTACTGGTGACAATCGCTTATTTTTACTCATTTCTATGGAAAAAATCTCAGATTAACACAGGCGTAGTATCATTTGATTACAATGCAGTATATTTTATAATACTAGTCAGTCACAAATGCTCTGCTGCAGTATAACTTTAAAACATCAGATTCCCACTCACCATTCATGGATTAGGAGATGGTCTCTGTCCTTGCCTTCTGGGCTGCAAACTCAGCAATTAAATCCCTATAATCCAGCCTGGATGCAACGTCTTTCTCGATAGACAGAAGGGCGAGCCCGCATAGTGCGACATGGAGGTCCAAAAATAATTTTAAATTAGTTTCAACTTTGAAAAGCTTCACTACCCTGATGGCAATTATTGATATCGTCAATAAGACCCTGAGAGCAATCTTTCAGACTATGGGCAAAATCTGACAAATCAGATTCGACTACGAAAATCCTCAGTCAAAGACACCCCGAGAAGATGGGAAATTTAATTACATGTGCCCGAAATATTTCTACAACTACAAATGTTTTTACACATGCACCAAACTATTTCACAAGCTCAAAACTTTTTTACTTGCGCACAAATTTGTTGACGCCAATTTCATTCCATAGGTACCCTCTACCAGGTAGAATGTTTCTATGTTTCTGGAGGAGGGATTCAATGGAGAAAGGTTCTTCTTCAATGTATGATAGAGTAAAATTGTGTGTATATATATATATATATATATATATATATATATATATATATTACTTATGACTAGCTGGCAATCAGTTTTTTATTCAGTTTACCATGGCCTTGATGAGCTTGTTTGCCACATTGGTGAGTAAGAGCAGCCTTTACTCTTTGCTAGTAATACTGCATGTAGTGGCATTTAGCTAAACGTGGCTTTTTCTTTAAAAAGTAATAGCCTACCGTATTCAACAAAACTGAATGCCAAGGTTTTGGCTTTTTTAATATTCAAGCAGCTCAAGCACTTCGGTAGACCCCTTACTACTTTTGTTGCACCGTTCTGATGCATCTAGGGTGGCATATTGTCTGCTTTTTTCCCAATAGTAAAATGTCAGTTCCATTAAAAAAGGTACTGCATATTTCAGATATCACTGTGTTAATGAGTTATACTTGTTCCTTATGAGGTGGGGAAAGTGTTTATATACACTTGCACGCTTGGATGTGGGAACTACTAGGTTTAGATTGCAGGATAAATGTTTTGACCATTAAATAAGCAGTTCCTTTATTGAATAATGTTATGTGTGCTTGCTTGTGGGACTCTTTAATACATAATTAGTTTCATGTGTAAAATGTTTATTTGCGTTAAAAACATGATTATGATTTGACAGTGTGCTATTTTGAGCGCTCAGAGTTTGCAGAGGAAACCTGGAAAGCTGTCTAATTTTGCTCATAAAGTAGATCATTTTGAATTTCATGCTCCGATGGAGTACACTCATGGTCAAGGAGTTTGATCCTAGAAATGTATTGTTTTAATTTCCAGTCATTTTGCAATTCTTAGTATAATTTTTTTTTTTATTTTCATGAACATTTTTTATGTTTGCAGCCCCTTTCCTCTACCAAAATCATGAAAAAAAAAATTGAAATACGATGGAATATGAAGTGCTATACATGTCTTCTCTCAGTTGAGCCATATTCCCCCTCCATAAGAAGCTCATATCATGAATTATAAAGTCTTTGATTGGGTAATGAATGAATAGCCAGATTGGGTTCTGTGCTAAGGGGTTAAACAAGCAGAACACCACAATGCAAGAGCAGTTTTTTAATTTCAGAAGGAGCTCTAGGCACTGCTCAAACAGATGTGTCTTTAGACCACATCAGAAAATGCAGTGACTGAGCAGTTCATGGGGAGGTGGGCAGGTCATTCCACCACTTTGGAGCTAGGTTGGTGAATCTTTTTCAGATTTAGAGCAGACAGATGACGTCTTCCTATTGCAGTTGAGCAAAGTGGCCGAGGAGGTTTGTATGGAGTGATTACCTCTTCTGAGTAGTTAGCACTAACAACTGGCCGCAGACTTTGTAAAATATTTGAAGATAAAGCCTGTATCTGTCACGACCGTCCTTGACTCACAGACATAGAAGCTGTAAGTTGCTTTTACTGCATAAGCCAACCTGACATGATAGCCAGTTGATTGTGGCTGTATCACAGCGGCTAACATAGCCAAGTTACTGTTGCTAATGTTTATGTCCTAAATATGCAAGAATAATATCAGGGGAAATTCTACAGAAGGTGTGTGAACATAACCATCATTTTGAAGCTAACTTTTAATACTTGTTTGTTATTTGGATGCTTAGTACAGCTGTTCACAGTAACAGAACTTGCTGTCTATAAAACCTGTATTGCAAGGGTTTGTCTCTGTGGTTGTTGACCACTGCGGTCAAGCTATCACCAGTTCGGAAAACAACAGTCAAACTATCACCGCTAAAAGTTTGATGCACAAATACAGCGGACAGCTCGGTAGTAAGGTCACGTGATACAATAGCTGTCAAAAATCGGCTTGCTGAAAGAAATACCGAGGCTTATTCGATGAAAGAATGCGTGTATTTTGTTCAGTTAAACATCGTGAACAACTTCCATAGTTTGGTTTGAAAAGGATTTTTATGTATTAATTTTTTTCCATATGATGAACAATTGCATATCACTATAATAATGTTTTACATAAAGCAAAGTAGGATTTTTATTTATTTATTTTTTCAATAAATAGTTGATATTTTGTGCAGATTGAAATGTGAGATTTTGGTGCACTGCTGTTACTCCAGATGAGGAACAATTGCATTTCACTGTAATAATGTTTTATTTAAAGCAGAAGAAAAAAAAAAGAAAGAAAAAAAAGTAGATTTTACTCTGGCATTAATGAAGGAATTGCCATTAGAATTGGTCATTTTAGCTGGACACAAACGAGAAGATTCAAGCGGGGACCATAAAATTGTGTAATTCAAAATGTTTGTGGAAATTAGTGGGCCCAAACCATACTGCACACGTTGTAGTAAAAGCGTATTCAATAAAGAGAGAATGCCTGGGTGAATCATCAAAAAAACAGCCATCAAAGTATGCGCTTTGCAATTGGACACAACTAAATGGGGGCGTGTCTGAGGGCTTGTAATGGTTAAAACTGAAAAACCTCATGAAAATTAGCACTTGCATATAACACTGCATGCATTCCAGGATGTCTGAATAGGAAGAGATTCCATGTTGGATATATTACACAAACGGCTATCAAAATTGGTACTGTGCATGTGTGAATTGGGGGGGGGGTATGTTTCAAATCTGGTAGTGTGCAATGTGCGAATGCAGACAATTGGATGGTGGGGCATACTTGAGGGCCCCTAATTCCTGCAGATCATAAGGTTTGTGAAAAGTAACAATTGCATATCATACGACATGGATCCTACTACAAGCCCATTGAATATGAAGAGATTCAGTGATGGAATTTTTAAATAAATGGGCATCAAAGTTGTTAGTGTGCAATGTGCAAATGCAGACAATTGGTTGGGAGGGGTGCATACTTGAGGGCCTCTAATTCCTGCACATCAAAACATTTATGAAAAGTAACACTTGCATATCATACTACATGGATCCTACTATAAGCCCATAGAATATGAAGAGGTTCTGTTTTGGAATTTATTAATAAATGGCCATCAAAGTTGTTAGTGTCCAATGTGCAAACGCAGACTGTTGGATGGGGGGGCATAATACTTGAGGGCCTCTAGTTCCTGCAAATCAAAAGGTTTGTGAAAAGTGACATACTACATGGATCCTCTTATAAGCTCATAGAATATGAAGAGATTCTGTGTTGGAATTTTTAAATAAATGGCCATTAAATTTGATACTGTGTAATGTGCCAATGCAGACAATTGGATGGTGAGGATCATGTTTGAGGGCTGATAATTATGGCAAATCAAAAACTTTGTCAAAAGTAACCCTTCAATAGCATAGCACATGGATCCTGGTATAAAATTTTAAAATATGAAAAGATTCCATGGTGGAATTTAAAAAAAAAATGGCCGTCAAATTTGGTACTGTTAAACGTGTGAATGCAGACAATTGAATGGGGGTCCATACTTGAGGGACTGCGGTTCCTGCAAATCAAGTAGTTTGTAAAAAGTAACTCTTGTTTACTATAGGTCATGTGCTGTAGTTTAAACTCACCGAATATGAAAAATTCAGTGCCGAACTTACTGACTAAATGGCCATCAAATCGGAACTACTGTAATGTGTGAATGGAGATGACTGATTGGGGTACCATGTTTGAGAGCCTGTAATTCCTGTAAATCAAAAAGTTTGTGAAAAATAACAATTCCTGACCATACTACGTGCACTGTAATATAAATTGACTGAATATGAAGAGATTCTATGATGGAATTATGAAAAAAATGGGCATCAATGTCCGAACTGTTGCAGTGTGCAAAAGGAGATGATTGAATGTGGGGCCACGTTTCAGGGTCTGTAATTCCTGCGAATCAAAAACTTTTAGAAAAATAACACTTGCTTGCCGCACTACATCTTTTCTAGTATAAGAAAAAACTGAATATAGAGATTCCACTGTGGAATAATTAAATAAATGCCCATTAAATTTTGTTACTCTTGCAATGTCTACATGTAGACAGTTGAATGTGGGTGATTTTTGAGGGCCTGTAGTTTCTGCAAGTCAAAAAGTTTGTGAAATGTAACACCTTCTTTCCATGCTTCATGCATTCTTGTACAACAACATTGATTTAAATTAAGCAAATACGCGTCCAGATGAATGATTGTCGTCTTACCTAATCGGGGAGAACAAGCAGCACCTGTTAAGTGTGGAGCCTTCTCCTCCTCCCCGGCTCAACAGAAGCACTACCCTGCAGTGCAGTGCTATGTCCCGCCCTCACACCCAGCACGTTGCTCTTGGCTAAGGCCAACACACTCACTGCCCAAAGGGTGACATGCAGAAATGTCTCCCACAAAGTAAAATAACAAAATACAGGCAGGCAGCTGGGCCTTAGTCGATACAAGCACTGCCACGCACTTTAGCCAGTCATAAGTGATGAATGAGAGTGATTATTTTTCTTTGAGTCTGTAAATTGTTCTCAGGAAAATCCTACTCAGTATGCCTTTAATACATGCACATTTGATTATATTATATGATATGAGATCAATATTAAATATGTAATTAACCAAATCAATGAAGTTAAATGCAAGGAATCATGGACTGAGTGTTGAAAGTCAGTTTTGTTGTCATGTATTGGTCTTGGTGTGTACGTATTGTCAGCTTCAGATAATGGGGGAAATTGACCCATTTTTAGACGCAGAAATACCATTGAGTAGAATTCATGCCAGCTCCCTAGCTAAGAGTGCTTATACATTTAGGAAAACAGAAAAAAGAGACTGGTTTGGGGTGGTCAATAATATGTCCCAAGGGTAGGCTACTCTAGAGCCCTTTTATACTGAGAGTAGTGAAATAGGGGGTACCAAAAAAAGTTAATCATATGACATGTGGATCCATTTTGTATCCAACCGGTTGATTAATTTATACTACTTCCTATGGAGTTATACTACATCCCTGCATTTCATGTTTTGAAAACTGAAAAAAATTTATGTCACACTGAAGAACACCGCAAGGTCGAAACGTTTGTGATCTGTTCCCCCCCCACCCTGCAGCCAGTTGATATAAAAATTAACGAATCAACTTGAGTGTGCGAACCTTTTTCTGTCTGAGTTCTGTTTGAAAACGGAAAAAAGACTGATTGTTGTGCCTTTCGGGTGTACCAGTAGATCTGAGAAGGGGGTTAAGATGTTTAGATTTCCTTCTGATCCAAAAAGACAACAGATTTGGGAAATGAAGGTTAGCAGAGTCGGCTGGAAACCCACTTCATCTTTGTTTTTGTGTCAGGTAAGTTGCCTTGACGATGGAAAAAAAATTGTGTATATGAGTTTCCCAAAGTTTACTCAACCACTTTCAAAACTTTCTCATTCTGTTTATCACATGACTTAATTGCGGAATTTCATGGAAAGTAAATGTAATTTCCCTTAATGCCCAATTTCTGTAGCACTGCGCTAATTACGTCGCTCTGCTTACTCAGTCTCTGAGTTAGACATTCATGGCTGAAAAAGCAATGCTTTGTAAATTCAATCAATTAAGCAGCTAGCTAATGTTAGCTCGCTGGGTAACAAACTGTTATTAAATATTGGTTTTGAAAAAGTATTTGTATTTTGAAAAAGTATTTGGGGGGGGGGAGGAAGCTGACAGCTCACTGTGTCATATGTGCACGCACTGAAAGATGGAAACAAGATGGCGTTCAAATACTGAGTTGTCGCTATTTTCAGTATAAAGGGAGTCTAGGCTACACATCCCTTTAGCAACTTGTGCTAATGATAGGTCATGGTCTCGATCTTTTTGTATGTTCCAGCTCCGAAAAAACTGAAAGCATCACAAAAAAAACAATCTGTGTTCGCGGAACACTGATGCCCCCGGCGACAGGTTAAAGTATTGCAGGTTAAAGTTTTTTTTTCCCGCTGCAGATAAGGAGACGGACAGACGGGCAGGTGAAAAACTATATGGCCCTGCATCTTCAATTCTGAGGGCATAATAATAATAAAAAAAAACAAGCTGTGTTTGTGGAAAACTGATGCCCCCGGCGGCAGGTTAAGGTATTGCAGGTTAAAGTTTTTTTTCTTGCTGCAGAGAAACAGACAGACGGACGGACAGGTGAATCTTCGATTCCGGGGGCATAATAAAAACTAACCACAAGCAGACAACAATGCCATTTTCTCTCCTACATTAGTTGCTATCAGTGGCGGGTAGTGGACGGAAAACTGGGCGGGGGGCCAGGCACGCGGAAAACCTCCCTTGAAACAGGTGAGATTAGTGACCCAATTTCAATCATTGTTCTCGCTCACCATGTTAGTTTCCCCTATTATGAAATTTTTAGGCAAGTGAATAATAAATTCTATAAAATGTTTAATATGCATGCCTTAATAGGCATCTCTTCTCGAAAAAACCACTGTGGATTTTCCACGTTAAATTTTGTCACATCCTAAGCAAGTCGTCAAACCTGTGCGTAATGATTGTTTAATTGAAACAGGTTGAAATGCACTCTTTTTTGTGTTCAATTGGTGCTTTTGATTTGTCATCTTAACGAAGACAATTAGCTACCCCTGAGAGGGGAGAATTCAAGTGTCTTTTACCAGGGAAATCAACTGAAAACAGATCAAGACTAATAAGCAGTTTAAAGACATTTATCACCCTCCTTATTCTCTGTCCACCGCCCGCCAATGGTCGCTATAGGCTGCTCACCTGAGTATCACTAATTTTTTTGTGGGTGATCAAGATGTTTATAGGGTCTCAAAGCTGAAATGGTCATGCTTCACTAGAGTGAGCTCTCATTCTCATTCATGTCTTGAATTTGCACACAGGAACACTAGGTGTCACTCACTGCATAGACATTTTTGGATTGAGCAGTAGGAGGAGGTCAAACCTCACCTTCAAATGGCCTAGGTTAATTCATCTTGGTTTTTCAAATAGATTAATGAATTTTACCATTTGTTTGACCTTGTGTTGCATCACCCAAAATCCTGCCAGATATGAAGAGATAATGCAACATTGTGGAAAAAAGTCTGTTGTTTGGTCATATTATCTCTCTCCTAAGTTAAAAACCAATGAGTTTGTGCTTTATTTGCAGATTCTGCAATGAAGGTAATACTGTAAGACAACTGGACCACAAGATTTAGGGCAGCAAGTTGTACATTTAAAAAATTGACTGGCAGGTTGAGAACAGCCAGCAGTACAGTGTCATGAATGGCAGTAGGCATTACAGTAAAATGATTGGCCTGCAAATTTAGGGCAGCAGGCAGTAACGCGCTGTAATTGGACCATAGACTTACGGTAGCAAGTAATGATATGATTGGACTGCAGATTTAGGGCAGCAGGTCGTACTGCGCTGTGATTGGACCACAGATTCAGAGATATGATTGAACGGCTGGCTTGGGGCAGTGGGCAGTTCTGTGATGTAATTGGACCACAGGTTTTGGGCACTTGAGAGGGGCTTGGTGAGAAACAGTCAGACCGACAGCTGGAGTTATTAATGTCTGCACAGCTGGACACAAAGCTGCCTCCCTCCATTTCAATAAGCAGTAGATGACAGAGTCACTTTGTGTGCTGTGAGGGAGCTAATTGGGCCATTCTCCATTCTCACCCTGTTGCCTTCCCCCTACCCCCAGCCGGCAGGCTGCTCTTTGAGTGCCATGTGATGACAGGCTAGACTTGTGGGGGGGATTAAAAGCCACTTTTACATCGCGTTTGAGAAGCAGGGCCTTGTCTTTTGGAAAATGAAACCGGCAGTAGCACATCTTGGCCAGAAGATGGCGACAATGTCTCAAGTTGCTGACAACATAGGGAGCCATTCCCTTCGATTGGTCAGTCTCACTGGCCTTATTTTCCCTGTCTGATAAGGGGTTCCTAAGCGTCAACGAGCACAATGAATCCACAGCATCATAGTTTTTACAGTTTTCTCACCTGGGAAGAGGTTAGTTGTTTGCTGTTGACCGAATTTTGATGGCGGAAAAAGGTTTTTAAAAAATTGCTTCATGTTGTCAGGGTGGCTGGTGACCCCATTATCTCAAGGCCTACCTGCATGCAGTTGTAGTCAAAATGCTGACCAACCTCATAATAGGGTACAGTGGAGGTTTGGAGATAATATGCTGGCAGGCACCTGTTCTACAGCAGAAGAGATGGACAAACCATTGACAGCCGGTCCGTTTACCCACCAGAGACTCAACTGTGTGAAAACCCAACGCATTTATACCAGCGCCATCCATGCTAACCCTGATCTCCACATATACTCTCAACTTTCTTTGGCCCTGCAGAAGATACAGGTTTGGAAGCATACTTGTCTTAAAATGATATACTTTGGGTATGTGCCATGTAACCTTTTTGATGTTTTTAGATAAAATTTACAAGCATCGTACTTGGAGCAAGGCATATTATTATTCAAAGGTTATTGAGTACCACACCCCTGTCAACAGGAGTAACTAGCTTTTTAAAGCCAATAAAATTACAATTCCTTCCCTTCTCTTGTGTGCCATCTGATCTCTTGTAAGCATCTGTAAGTGAGATTTAGTGTCTAGATTAAGTTAGCTAAATCAGACAGTTCCAGACTTAGATATGCACTGAGTGAACCTTTACCCAAACATTAAATGAAATATTATGATTAGATAACTGATATTAGGCAGGTCATTCAGCTCCTGTACAAAAAATAGTTCATACTACATGGGGGGGGGGTTAAGGTGTCTTTTACCTTCTTGTACAGGGACAAAAGAAAATACACCCATATTAAGGGGGTTTTGCAGCACGCAATCCTTTACATCATAAGTATGATGCCATTTTAAATTTGTCCATAAACACGCATCCCGATGTGTCTGTTCAAATACGGCCTTGGATGCAGAAGATATTCAGATGAAAAATCCTGAACAAGCACATAAACCACTTTGTACACCCATTTTAACCTGTGATCAAATACCAAATCTTCAAAAATGAAATAAAGTGGCTCAAACTTATTTGTTAGTTTTTACATTGGCTGGTAGAAAAGAAGTAGTTTTGAAATCCCAGCTGTCAGCTGATCGGGAGGAACTAAAACAGCTCTGAATCACAATAAAAGAAGAAAAAAAGAGTTGACTGATGACAATTCTCCAAAAATAAGGAAAGAGAGGTCTCCTCCCGCTACCACCGCTAATTTTACATTTTTTCTAAGGAGGTTATTGAGTCTAAATGATAAAATAAACAAAGCTCACAAGGCTACAACACCATATTAGCATTGAATTGCCAAGCAAGTGGCCCTCTATAGGTTATGCAGCAAGAAAATGTTTTGAAATTTGTTCAGTACTGGCCCAGAAAACTCACTTGAAGTTAGCAACTCAAATAAACAAAGAACATAGCTCTGCGATAAGTAAATCAGTGTTTCTTGTAAAATAAGCTTGCTTGAAGTATAAAGACTGTTACAACGAGTGACAGGACGAAAAGCTATCACAGATTGTTCTGCTTCCTGCCCCTTGAAACCCAAACTGAATGTTAATTTTTACTCTCTCACTACACAGAATCGAATGAATTGCAATTGCTCTCGATGATCTCTTAATGGGAGGTCCCCATGTAGCTGAATACAGGCGATCCAAATAAGGAGTCACTGCGTGAGGGAATTTCAGATAAACTGAAGACGCGGAAGGGACAAAGCTCAAAATTAGTGAATATAAACAAACACAGTTAAGGAAGTTACCTGCCATAACCATGGAGTGAGTGACTGCTGCATGAGGCTCTCTCAACAGAAAGATTAGACCTGAAAACTCTGAAGTGTGGCATGAGTTTAATTATTCATCAAATGATTTGCTTCCTGGTCTCCACTGAGTCACTTTCATTTCCACGTAAAAAATTCACTCAGGAATATATGGATTTTAGAATGAGATCCTAGAATCAAAACTTGTCCCAACCAGTGAGCTGCAGTTTTAATGTTTTGATACATGATGATGCCGGCTACATCAATCCCCGTGTACAGTCAATGAAATCAAAACGATCATGAAGCGAGTATTTTTTTTTAAATTTATCGTTACTGACATCAGAATTTCATTTTCTTACCTAATCAAAAACAGAATGACAAAAGGAGTTAACTTAAATGACCACTTTTTCTTTTTTACATGTCTCCTCCTTGGCTATACCGTATGTGCTGCCTGCGTTGACTACAGTGAATATGACACCATGGTTAAGTATTGTAGATCTAGATCATATTCTTTATACAGGCAGTGTGATGCTGAAAAGGTTACAGTCGAAACAAAATTGGAAAACTCATGGCTGTATCAAATGCACCAATGGAAAAGCAGATCTGAAAATACTGGAGGTAAACTGAAAATAGCCTGATAAAAGGTTTTGGCCGAAAACTTAGCCCTCAGAAAAAGGTCATTCGTTATTGAAAGAAATGTGCCGATCTACTTATATACATTTGGATCCGATTGTTTTAAAATATCATTGAGGCACACAGGAGAGTCCTTCCTGCTGACTAACTCAGTGTGTGTGTGTGTGTGTGTGCGCGTGTATGTGTGTGCATGACTGCGTATGAGAGTGTGTGGAAATGCATATGTGACTTTGTTTGTGGGTGTGAGTGCATGTGTGTGAGTGTGTATGTGTGCGATAGTGTTTGTGTGCATTTGTGCGTGAGTGTGCGTGTGTGTTTGAGTGTGTATCTGCGTGTGTGTGCGTGAGTGTGTGTCTGTGTGTTTGAGTGTGTATCTGCATGCGTCTGTGACTGTGTGTGGCTTTGTGTGTGCGTGTGCATGTGTGTTTGAGTGTCTCTCTGCATGTGTGTGTGAGTGCTGAACTCATCGCAGACACGAGTTGCGCAATCTGCCATTCTCATGCAGCTACAGCCAAAATCAGGGATGAAAAAACCCGTCAGACTCAGGGTCAGCGGGCCTGTCTCCCTCTCTCTCCGTCCCTCTCTTCCTCCCTCTCTATCTCTCTCCCCTTTCTCTATTTCCATTGCTCTCTCCCTCTCCGTGCGGTGAGAAGCAGTCGTTTGAAGTCTCCGAGCTCCGCTCTCATTTGTAAGCGGGTCAGTGCCAAGTACCCCGCTCCCCCTCTGCCCTGAGCCATGCAGCATTTGCTGATCTCCCCCCCCACCCCCACCCCCCCAAACATTAGATCAGAGCAGCGCGGCCGACGCCACAGAGTCGCATTCTGGGGATTGTGCTCGAGTGAGAGGACGCTATGATGTGCCACCTGGCCTGCTCCCCCTCCCCCCCTCCCTTACACACACCCTACCACCCCACCCCACGCTACATGCAGAAAGGCGTCAACAGCACGGCCACATTTAGGAGGAAGTCTGAGGGGTATGTCCACGTGCTAACGCCACCACCTCTCTGACAACAAGGCCAGAGTACAGACTGAGAGAGGGACAAAAAGAACAGAAGCTAAGAGAGGAGAGACTCTGCAAACACTGCACATGGAAAGTGATAGAAACTTAGGTCTATTTTCTCCTTTTCAACCTGTCAAAGAATTTCCTCCACAAGGTTTCAGCTACAGGCCCATCATACCAGGACTAAACATACGATGACCTGATAAGTTTAGAAGCACCAGTTTCGCTGCATCGTCTGTAACACTGCCACAATATGAGAGATAACAGGAAAGTAAAACTACTCAAATTACACTTTATATTTTAAACAATTGTCTTAATTTTCTTTGCTAATTTTTCTCTTTTTTTACGTCACGTCATCTCTGTTTAATACAAGATATATGGTGTCTTGTTATTATAAATTTGTTTGTTATTTTATGTATTGTGGGCTAATTATTATTGTTGATGGATTTATCTGCTTTGGCAACAACGGTTGCGCACCGCTCATGCTAAAGAAGCAAAGTGAACGAGAGAGAGGGAGAGAGAGTGAGAGGGAGAGAGAGTTGCTGTACAATTGCAGTCAATACAGCTTGGGATTGGCATCTAAAGAGATGAAGGTTGGAGGAACGGTGTTGTGTCCTTGAACAAAAGTTCTTGACCCCTAAAACCTCCAAGGGCTTTACCTGGTACTCTCATTTTCCTCACTTGAAAATGTGCCATGCAGCTTTTTGCCCGGAGCATTCCTAGAAAGAGCAAAATTCACGGTGGACCTCCCATTGTTAATAAAAGATTAAAAGAGCAGTTTCAGCCCAGTGCTTCTCAATTTCCGATCTGGCTTCCAAGGCAAATCTCCCGCTCAGATTTTCATGAGGATGCAAAGCACGCCCTTCATGCAGTGCAAACCCCAAATTGTTGGAGAAGCCATATATCATAGAAGTCATACTTCATATAACACGCCTGACAGCTCAATAAAGCACAAATAAACTGCTGCGTGCACAGTGGCAGCTGGTTCTAAACGACACAGAGGATGCACAAACTGGAATGGCTGGATCGCCTCTCTGTCAGCCATGACAAAACTCAACACTTGTGTCAAGCTCCTGTAAAAGAAAAATAAATTCCAGCCTCTTTTCCCCTTCTGCTTTTAAGGCCTAACAATGTGTCTGACTTTATTGACAATGCTACCGATGGCTTATTAATTAAGGTGATCTAGAAGAAATTGAGAAAGTCTTCTATAGGTATTGAAGTCCACTGCCTCAATTTTCTCAAAATGAACATTTTGTGACTTCAGTACTTCTGGGGCTTTCAGTTGTTTCATAGAGTTCATTTTCTCTTACCATAAGACTAAACAATACACCCACAGCTGACCTACACAGTTAACATGCAGACAGCAATCATCATGTGACTAAGCTCATGCTGACCGTATGTGTGTGGAAGTAAACTGCAACCTCTTCACATTAAAGCAACCACCTGGTGAAAAGGCAAAAGTGGTGGTGTGAAAGAGTCTAACCAGATATTTGCCCTCAGTAACACTACCCTGAAAATAAAGTAGTGTGCAGTGATGATTATACGCCACCACTTTCATGTAAAATGGGTCCTAATATATTACTTCAAAATAACTTTTTGGTGAAAATGTATTGAAAAATGCTAATGTAGGCCACGAGGAACAAAAAATATAATTTCCACAAGTATATTCAGGTAAAAATATGTGTAATAAACACAAATACTGAAAATGTAAATTTTTTTATAGCAATTGAAAGGTGTTGGAAATTTTTGTTTATTTATTTATATGTGCATATTTTTGATTCATGCATAGCCTGAATGCAAGTTGGAAGGCTCATTCTATGATTATTGATGCTAAAAAGTTGGTTTAAACTGGTTTGAGGCAATATTTTTCCACAAAATTGACTCTGATGAGTTGCTCCTGTACAAAAGGTGACACGAAGCAGTGTCACAATGTGAAACACCATGGCACGATGGAAGGTGCCCTCTGAGATTGTTCCTAGCTGCATTGTGGCCTTACATGATGCTAAAGATGTTAAATGCTGGTATGGCACTGTAAGAAACCCCAACAAGCTTTTCAAAGAGACTGGTTCACTGAAAATTAGAGGCAGTAGAGGTGCAAAATGGAAATTATGTGCCTCTGATGTTTGATACCTGTCTAGGACAAGTTAAAAAAAATCAGCTGGTGACAGCACAACAACTCTGTGATGATGATAATAGCGCCAGAGTTAAAGAAAGTATCAAAATCTATTTACAGACGGCTGCGTGAAACTGGTCTGATTGATTGCGTTGCTGCTAATAGCTGGCAACACTAAAAAAAGACTTCAGTTTGTGAAGAAATTCAAAGATTGGATACAAATGGACTCGGAACAAGTCCTTTGGACAGATGAATAAAAATTCTACAATTTTTAACCAAACGCAAAAATTTTATCAGCCATCGACAGTCAAAAATGACTGTTTAATCCCTTCATTAAAACATGGAGGTGAAAATACTATGGTGCGGGGTTCTGTCTGCTCAAAAGGAGCTGGTGATATCGTTAAAATCGACAGAATCATGGATTAAAACAAGTTTCACGGCATCCTTGTGAGGCATGCATTGCCATCTGGAAAGAGACTGATTGGTAATGGATTTTAATTTCAACAATATAATGATCCTAAAATGCTTTATCTAGAATTATCTCAGTCGTAGTGAAACATCTGGTGACATGAAAGTTTTCGCTTGGCCAGTGGAAAGTCCAGACCTTAATCTGATTGAGCAAATCTGTTGTAACACCAAAAGAACCTGGAATGAACTTCAAATCATGTGGAATAGCAAGCGAGGAAATAAAAAATATGTGAGAAATGAAGCTTCGCGAAAGTTCAGTCAGGAAGACTTTCTCTCTCCCGCACTTCAACTTTGTTTATTTTCTTTTCATTCACTCGCATGCTTGCCCATAAACCTCTGCAGTCAATGGTGCAAGCGCGTCTGTAAGTAAGCCGGCTGCGTGAGATTCTCGAAAAATTACGCGAGAATCTTGCCGAAGTTGCGCGATAAGCCCTCCAAACCATGCAATAGCAGAGGAGTACTTGTGCCGGGCATGAAATTGCGAAATGCGCCTGGATTCACCCCGTTGGCGTGGTGCCCCTCCCCATTAACCGTGCCTGCACCGCGCCAACGAATTTAGAGCCCTAAGAGTTTAACTATGGTATTTGAAAAAGTTCACGAGTTTTAAAAAAGCTGTTTGTGAAAAGAGCGAGCACCACGGACTAAATCAATGAACTTCATAAAAGCCAAAATAGTTCATAATTGATATACACAAAGCTTGGAGACTATGTGATTAATATTCTACACTGCGTTCCAAATTATTAAGCAATTTGTGTTTAAGTGTCATAAAGGTAATTTTTTTGTTTTTAAAGTTAAACCCATGAATTGTATTGTATTGTATTAGTCTGCCAGGTGAGTCCAATTAAAGGAAAAACTACTTAAGAAGGATGTTCCACATTATTAAGCAGACCACCATTTTCAAGCAATATGGGAAATAAAAATGATCTCTCTGCTGCCGAAAAGCGTGAAATAGTTGAATGCCTTGGACAAGGTATGAAAACCTTAGATATTTCACAAAAACTTAAGCGGGATCATGCATAAATCTTATATTCGGCCACCCTTAACCAATGCTCACAAGCAGAAATGGCTCCAGTGGGCCCAGAAATACATGAAGACTAATTTTCAAACAGTCTTGTTCACTGATGAGTGCCATGCAACCCTCGATGGTCCAGATGGATGGAGTGGTGGATGGTTGGTAGACGGCCACCATGTCCCAACAAGGCTGCGATGTCAGCAAGGAGGTGGCGGAGTCATGTTTTGGGCCGGAATCATGGGGAGAGAGCTGGTCGGCCCCTTTAAGGTCCCTGAAGGTGTGAAAATGACCTCTGTAAAGTATGTGGAGTTTCTGACTGACCACTTTCTTCCATGGTACAAAAAGAAGAATCGTGCTTTCTGTAGCAAAATCATCTTTGTGCATGACAATGCACCATCTCATGCTGCAAGGAATACCTCTGCATCACTGGCTGCTACGGGTATAACAGAAGAGAAACTCAGGGTGTGGCCCCCATCCTCTCCTGACCTCATCCCTGCTGAGAACCTTTGGAGCCTCAAACAAACGATCTATGAGGGCGGGGGGCAGTTCACATCCAAACGGCAGCTCTGGGAGGCTATTCTGACATCCAGCAAAAAAATTCAAGCAGAAACTCTCCAAAAACTCACAAGTTCAATGGATGCAAGAATAGTGAAGCTCCTATCAAATAAGGGGTCCTATGTTACAGTTTTTTTCGATCGCTAAAACACAAAAAGCAAAAATTAGGCACAATTTTCACAACCTTTACTTCTGTCCCCAATCGCTTGACTCAGTTTGTTACTACTTTAGATTCCCTTTTCATATTAGGCTCTGACTTTTCCTTCTTTACACTCTGATGTCAATGTCACATCACCTTGTTGTCAAAACACAACACACAATTTTCAGGTTTGCACACACTTCTCACATAAAATCTCAATGCATCAATCCACAACACACAAATATTCAAATCTCTAAACTTTCAGGTCTGGCGAGCAATTAGCAATCATGGACTGCAGCATAAAAGGAGGCTTGTCCGTCTGTTTTGTTTGATGAGCAATGGAGAACATGGGAGACAACAGTCAGAGAAGAAGAGGGGTTAAAATGAGACGTTTACACAGTAAATAAAATGGTTTGTTTGAAAATTTGTCTATGACAGAAGTGGGCACACACTGGGTCATTTTACAAAAAGGGAATTGGTTCATTTACCAGAGTAATTGTCATTCATTCAGTGTGTTCCATTTCTATAATTGTGTTTTCAATTTTGCTCTTCAGTGTTCTGTTCATGCTTGGTAGTGTTCAGCCAATAGCTTAGTTGTGTTTATTCAATGAATGGTATGTGTGTGTCATGTGAAAATATGGCTGTGTTAACCAAATGAAAAGACGAGTTCCATTTTGTGAACATGTCAAGAGATTTGATGGCAAAGAGTTGTTTTGCAAAGGGATGCCAGGGTTTAGCAATTTGTGTGTGATGTTTGGAGTTTTGTGTGTGCGGTTTTGAAAAAAACACAGTTTTGAAAAAACGTGTTTTAGCAATCGAAAAAAACTGTAAAATGTAAGCTTTTGATTTCAGTAGATATGACCAGCTCATGCTTCTAATTATAAGAAATGACCATTTTCAGTTCTTTACAACAATAAAATGTTTTGGAACTCTGTTTTGCGTAATAATTTGGAACAGTGCATTAAGTTGTTATTTTTGATAAAAACACTTATCATTGGGAGGTTTGCAATAACGTTCAAATTCTACTCTAACAGTTGATGACTTGAAAATTATGATGACTGTCATTTACCGTAAATCGACTATTTAGGAAAATCAGAGAAAAATATCATTTGCATAATAATTTGGAAAGCAGTGCATAACAGAAGAAAGGAGAACAAAAGGAATGAGAAAGTAAGCTTGTCTATAAATTACTCTCCGCGTACCCAGACCAAAGTTGTGGCAGACACTTCACACACAAAACAATTGTTAAACAAAGTTTTTTGTCCGAAAACTAGAAAACAAGTGAGCATTTTTCAGCCATAAGCTCTTTTACCATATTTCTTATGCTTGTGTTACAATATGACATTTAAATTTCTGCCTAATATAAAATTTGCAGTAATCATAATCTTAAAAAATCAATTCACATTTTATTTTGCAAGTCAGAAATTATGCTTTGTTTTGCAAAACAGTGCACACAGTGATTTCAAGAACACTAAACACACTTGCATACATTAGACACAGAAGTATATCATGATGCCACTTCCTCACATTTCCAAAGCACTGACTCTCGAATGACCACACCTATGAGCCAATTGGTTAAACACAGCCATCAGGTGCGGACATACGTAATTGCTTAATTGTGGACACACCAATCAGGTTTAAGCGCAATAAAAATGCAGCAGGTGAGTTCACCAGTCTTCAACCAAAACGGAAGGAATCAGTAGAAGAGGAGTGAGGATGAGAGGGGGAATCCAACAAGGAGGAGGAGAAGGAGGTAGAGGAAGAGGCGGAGGCCTTGCCAGAGGTAAAGGAAGAGGAAGACCTGAAGCAGGAGGAGAACGTGGTAAAAGAAGAAGAGGACCAAATTTATCAAATGAAATTTGCGCCACACTAGTTGACCATGCTGTGAACCACAGATTGACGCTAAGGGAGGCTGAACATCTTAGCAGATATACAGTGCATGTAAATTGACTAGTGTATACTTGATCAATGCTGAACTACACAAGCTTGTCTTTCATTGTATTTCAGAGAGTTAAACAAATCGATGTTGAGGAAATCCTGCATGAATTCATTTACATTGATGAGGCAGGGTATAACCACACAAAAGCAAGAAGGAGGGGCAGAAATATCATTGCCCACAGGGATATAATCAATGTCCCAGAGCAACGTGGAGGTAACATCCCAATTTGCATTGCCATTACACGGAATGGGGTCCTTCACTGTCATGCTGATATGGGCCCTTACAACACACCTCACATTCTCACATTTTTGGATCGATTGAGCATTGTCACAGCAGTAACACAAATTGACCAGACGCAAAACATTGTCATCTGGGACAATTGGTCTTTCCACGGCTCTGCTCTGGTCCAGAACTGGTTTCAACACCATCCACAGTTTGCAGTGCTATTCCTTCCACCATACTCTTCTTTTCTGAACCCAATCAAAGAGTTTTTCTCAGCATGACAGAGTAAAGGTTACAATCTGCGGCCGCAGGCTCAGGTACCCCTCATTCAGGCCATGGAGGAGGCCTGTGACCAAATGGACACTGTAGCTGCGCAAGGATGGATTTGACATTCAAGACGGTTCTTCCCATGTTGTCTTGTCTAGGATATCGCCTAGGATGATGATGAAATTCTTTGGCCAGATCCAGCTAGGCAAAGAGTGTCTAATATTTCCTGTACTACATGCATGCACACTTTTTTGTTGTTTTTTACTGTAATTGGAACCTGTACTGAATACAGTATTGTATGTTTGTCTGATATTTGCTGAGCTAACAGTGTTATGCACTGTGTACTTCACTTACAGTACTCTAATCACTGGGAAGTAGAATTGCTATAAGTGCTTTAGGTTAAGCACAGCAGTGTGTAACTGTTTCAAAGAGAATTAAATCATGTGAAATGTGTGTGTTTCATATGGAAACAAAATATGTTTTTTTTTATAAATTAGTGTATAGTTTTTGCAAGAGAGTTTCATTTTGCAAAGAATCTGAGGTGTTCTGCTTTTTGGATGCATGGTTGTGCTAATTGTGTGTAGTGTTTTGAAAAACCGGGCCCTGTTTTCAAAATTGTGCTAAAGCAATTGAAAAAAACTAAAAATTTGCAGACAAGTTGTTTGACAACTTTTGCAGCAAATGTGGTGTGTGTGCGTCTGAGTGTGTGTGAGTGAGTGTGTGCGTATGTGAGTGCATATGTCTGCAATGTGTGTGTGTGTGTGTGTGTGTGTGTGTGTGTGTGTGTGTGTGTGCGCGTGTCTGTTTGTGTAATGAGTATATGAGTTTATGTGCGTGCAGGCACGTGTGTGATGTGTGTGGGTGCGTGTGCAATGTGTGTGCGTAATGTGTTTGTGTGCATGCATGTTCGAGTGTAAAATGTGTGCTTGCATGCGCATGTGTGCGTGTGTATGTGTGAATGTTTGTGCGTGTGTGTGTAATGTGTATGTGTGAGGACACAAGCACAAGTGTGTTTGTGAGTGTATGCCTGTGTGTGTGTGTGTGTGTGTGTGGCAGGGATTACAGGCCAGCTTAAGTGAGACAGGTCTGGGTCTGTTGACCCTCTCCACCCCACAAGGTCAGTAATCCTCAGTCATTCTGATCATGTCTGCATGTGTAACTTTCACAACTGTGTATTTGCATGCAAGCTTATACTATGTGTGTGTGCCTGGGTGTTTTGGGAACAGAAAAAGTCAGACAGGTGTATGTGTGTGTAGGCTATGGCCCCGCAGCAGTGTTCAATTCCCACAGTGAGAAACACACCAGAACCTGCTCACATCATACCCTGCAAAACATACCTCCTGCTAAACCATAATATTTGCACAAACTCCCAGGGGAGGCCTGAAACACCCTCATCCCCCCCCGCCCCCGCCCCCCAACAGAGAGACACCCCGACACCTGTCGCAGGTCAAAGGTTAATGCGGCAGGTCGGAGGTACTCAGAAGGCCGCTAGATTGGCCCTTCAGCTCCACCCAAGAGAGTTGAGCGTTCTCCCGGACAGTCATGGCTGACGTCGGGCACATAGACATAATGAGATGAGATGCTTGTCTTGTCATATGAGGGAATGGAAATGAAATGGGCAGGTGGTCATACAGAAAATATACATTTCAGACAGGAGTTAAAATTGTGAGACAACGGAAAAGGGGCTATGGCAATAGCATTAGAAATATAATTCATATACAATAATTAATTTGTCACAAATTCCATCAAACAGAACCGGCAAAGGCCAAGTTAAGGTTAATTTATCCTTCCTTTACAGACGACAATTAATACATCCGTTTCAAACAACGCAACCATCACTGCCCCACATACTTCCAGGTGTCCTTATGTTGGCATGGCAAAACATCCACTAGAGGGCAGCTCACAGTCCGAAGTTTCTTATGACTGCAAACTTAGCAGATGGTGAAAGTAACATATTTTAGGGGCTGGTCAAGGGGAAGTAACAGACGGACACTGTTACTTATCAATGTACTTCATTTATGATATGCAGCATGATTAATCTTTTGGTTTCAATTCAGTAAGTTGGCCTTGCTTAATAATTTACCTAATCTGCTGCAGTGTATGATATACATAATGTCCAAATTAAACTTGGTAACGGACGGACAAATGTTTAATTCCACTTGACCAGGCCCTTTAATAAACATACAGTACCAGTAAAAAGTTTGAACATACCCACATTTTTTTACAAGACATGTTAAATAAAGAAACCTTTATTTTTCAAAAAAAAAATAAAAATCTTACTCTTAAATCCATCAAACTAACCAGCATTTTCTGTCATATTTATAGAGCATACTCACATTTGAGACCTGCTCCCATAAAATGAGAGGAAAGTTGCAAAAATATTTTTTGAGTTTTTGATATTTTCTGAAAGGTTATCATTTCAGCTTTGATTTGTTTTGACGTGGCTTGCCATTTTGATTCTCCTTCGAATGCAATCAGAATGTTTTGAATGCTGTTGGAATGCTGTAAGAATATTTATAATGCAGTCAGAGCGCAGTTAGAGTACACTTTGCGCGCCGTTCGATATTTCTCCACTTCGAATGCACCTGGAAAGTTTTGAGCATGGGCAAAACATTCGAGCCAGCCACATGAATGGCCCCAAATATTTGGAATGCACTCAGAATACACTCAGTATTTTTGGAGAATGGCCCCAAATTGGGTGAATGAAAAAAAAAAGTTTATCAGTTTGAAGATTAAATATTGTCTTTGTGGTGTACTCAACTGAATATAGGTCAAAAAGAATTTGCATTGTATTCATCATTGTATTCTGCTTTTACTTCGCGTTTTACATAACGTCCCAACTTCATCGGAATTGGGGTTTGTAGATCAACATAACACAAAACGGGTTTGACTCTTTACATTTGCATTTTGAATAAACTTGTTATGACGTGCCAACTACATCTTTAATTTGATTGGTTACATTGTTTTCTCTCATTTTATGCTGTTATCAGGCAAGCATAGATATTTCTGTGAACAGATGAGTTAAGACGGCAAATAACTGCTCTAAACATTAAATACACATAATACAAATTTACAATTTGTTCAAATCCTGCAATTACGATTGTGGTTGGAAGGAAAACCGGCGTACATTGTGGGTCCCCAGGAAGGATGTTGAAGACCTGTGGTTTAGTTTATAAGCCGGAGTAAGTTTCTGTGATACAATACAGATAACAAAGTCCTTCACAACAATCAATTTGAAATGGACAAAAAATTAGGTAAAATAGAATTATACAATTCTCCATCACTAACATCACACAGATGTTTATAAATGTGAATGTAAGTCTAAAGACGGTTGTTTCAAAGTGTAAATGCTTTTACAGCAAAGTAAAAGCCTGTGACTGTCTCCTTTGGTTTAAAAGCGACACCCCGGAAAGGCCAATGACGCCCTATCAGCATCCTGTCTTATCGGGGGATAAAAGCTCAGATATCCAGGGAAAGGGAATCCCAAGGGTGGCTTAAAAGTAATTATTTTTTTCAAAAATCAATCCTAAAATAAACGGGGAACCAGAGCGAATTTGCTATAACAGGCATGATATGATCATATTTTTGGTCTGTGTGGAGCAGTAGTGTTCTGATCTAACCACAGGCAGCAGACCAAGGGGAGAGCTACCTGACAAGAGGCATTAAAGTTACTGCTTTGAGCTCCTGATTGGGTTTGGGATTCTGAGCTCCATCTGGAGAGAAGAGGACAGGAAGAATTTTACCGTTTTACCAAACTTAACCCATTTCTCTCTTTCTTTCTCCCTTCTTGCAACTGTCCTGTCCGTGGCGTCCTTGGAAAAAACATGCTCAATGGAGCTCACCAGCTTCAAAAAATAAAGTTTAAAAACTCCAAAATGTTGAAAAACCCAAACCCCCAAGCGTTTTCAGACACCAAATGAAAGAGCAGCAAGGCAGCTCTGTTCTGAAGGACAGTAGGTACAGAAATAAATGACAATCGTGGCACGTGCCGCCGGGGTGACTCTGGCAGGAACATCATGTGCCCAGGAGAACCTAAAGGAGCCGAAGACTGAGCGATCAACCCATCTAAAAGCGGACCCTCGTACCGTGATGAGCGCACAGCCCCAGGGCCCGGCGACCGGGCAAAGAGACCGCGGGAACCAGTGCTGAATGCCATGGACTTTTAAGGCTGTTTTCTGCCGTAGCAGGAGTGGCGGGTGCCGCATTTAGAAGCGTTTACTCCCAGGAGCAGCTCAAGGGGGGCAGGCGGCCTAATTATCTGGAAAGACAATAGCTCCCTGATCGCTGTGTCATTGTGCGCTTTCCCATTGTCCCGCGGATACAGTTACAACCTCCCGATAAACAAGGGCTAAATTAGATGTGCAGTTGTCGCCATTGTCCCGTTGTTTGATACCCAAGCTCCCCCCAATGAGCTCGTTCCTGGGCAATCGTTGGCAGGCAGGCCACAGCAGGGGTCCCTGATGGGCTATAAGTGACCAGTAAATGGCAGAAAGCAGCACGATGAGTGCGACTCCGTTTCATTTCTGTAGCCTTTACCCAGCCCGAGCCAAAGTAATTAAATGTCAAAACAGGCGGGCTGCGGGCGTGGTGGGCATGGTCTTAGCATGGTTGGCGTGGTTGTCAAATGCGAGTGAGAGAGACAAAATGTTAATGTTATTTTGATGAATGGAGTCAAAAGCAATTTTTTGGATGGAGTGTGGATTGCAGGCCAGCTGTTCTCAGATCAACATGGTTACGGACAATTGATTTATGTGGCTTGGTGAGGAATGCTCCACGCACGCCTGACAATCGGGCGCTAACACCGGCCATCATGCGTTTGCTGACTGACAAAACCGCAGAGCTCTAATCTACAGAGGTGAACTTGCGAGGTTAGCGCGTGATTGCTCACTGGATGATCTGGGCAGCATGTGCTGATGCATCAGTGAGCGCTCCGAAAAATACATCGAATATATTTAATTCTTCACTGAACAGATCTTCTGTATACACAGATGTTGACACACCTGGCGCACAAATGAGCCATATAAATATCTTAAATACAATTTATTTATTGATTTCTTTTTTATTTCAATGGGGTAGCCCTCTCAGTTAGGAAACTGCTCTTCCAAGGGGCCCTGCACAGTAAAATAAATAAAAACATTAACCAAACCAACAAGTGACAAAGTGTGGAATACATAGAGATACATACTCATGAGAGAGAGAGGGGGCGTACATACACATATACATACCTACACATATCACATATACATGCATATATACATATACATATATACCTACATACTCACATCAAGGATTTCGCATAAACATTTGCAAAAGAGCACAACCAAAAGTTGGCAATTGTACAATTAGATATTGAAACAACATATTAGACAAATACCGAGGTTTATCAGTTATTAAAATACGTTAAACTTAATTCAGGCTATAGATATACAATATTTCTTGAATGACTGTAGAGAAGTTATGGATCGAATATATTGAGGTAGATTGGTCCACATTATTGACCTTTGATAATGGGGGGGGGGGGGAGCAGTGGCATCTAGTAATTTCAAATAGCAGAGGTAAAATGAACATGCTGATTCACTTACAAATGCTGTAAATGGTCACCACTCTCTAACAGACATGTGGAGAAGAAAATGCATCAGGAATAACCTTCTTTCAGTCTTCCCTGACAGTTTTTTTTTTTCTTATCTTCCTGCTGGAAAATGCATTGTTGAGCACTTTAGGCCGACCCTGAGCACTTTAGGCCAATCAGGTTCAAACTTGTAGACTTCACGTCATATCTTTTCATCCCTGAAATGCTAAAAACAAGGCAGTGTTACTCACCCGGCATGCTTTCCACACAGTGCCCACAGGCACTGTAACTACATGACGGGATCATTTCGGAACATTCTGAATAGCAGGCAGCGTTAAGTTTGTCCAACCCCACCCCCCATCTTTCAATCATGATCACCATTCCATTTGTTTTTTTTTGTCATCAATTGTTTTTATTTTAACAGAGGTACAGTGACGTGAAAAAGTATTTGTCCCCTTCCTGATTTCTTACTTTTTTGCATATTTTTCACACTTAAATGTTCCACATCATCAGACAAATTTTAATTTAAGAAAAAGATAACCCGAGTAAATACAAAAAGCAGTTTTAAAATTACTATTTCATTTATTAAGGGGAAAAAGCTATCCAAACCTACCTGGCCCTATGTGAAAAAGTAATTGAACCCCCCCCCCTTGTTAAATCATGAATTAACTGTGATTAACCACATTTTTTGAGTCCACTTTCACTAGCCACATCCAGGCCGGATTACTGCCAGACCCATTGAATCAAAAAATCACTTCAATAGAACCTGTCTGACAAAGTGAAGTAGGCTGAAAGATCTCAAAAAGCAGCATGTCATGCCGCGAACGAAAGAAATTCAAGAACAGATGAGAAACAAAGAAATTGACATCTATCTGTCTTGTAAGGGTTGCAAAGCCATTTCTAAGACTTTGGGACTCCGACCAATCACGATGAGAGCCATTATCCACAAATGGAGAAAACTTGGAACAGTGGTGAACCTTCCCAGGTGTGGCCGGCCTACCAAAATTACTCCAAGAGCGCATCAACTACTCATCCAGGAGGTCTCAAAAAACACAAAACAACATCTGAAGAACTGCAGGCCTCACTTGCTTCAGTTAAAGTCAGTATTCATGATTCAACAATAAGACAGAAAACATGGCATCCATGGGAGAGTTCCAAGGCAAAAACCACTGCTGACCAAAAAGAACGTGAAGCCTCATCTCACATTTGCCAAAATACATCTTCATGATCCGCAAGACTTGTAGGAAAATATTCTGTGGACTGACAAGACATAAGTTGAACTTTTTGGGAGGTGTGCAACCCATTACATTGGATGTAAAACTAATACAGCATTTCATAAAAAGAACATCATACCAAAAGTCAAACATGGTGATGGTAGTGTGATGGTTTGGGGCTGCTTTGCTGCTTCAGGACCTGGACGACTTGTCATAATTGATGGAACTATGAATTCTGCTCTCTACCGGAAAATCCTGAAGGAGAATGTCCAGCCCTCAGATTGTGATCTTGAGCTCAAGCGCACTCAGGTTATACAGCAGGACAATGGTCTGAAATACACCAGCAATTCCACTTCTGAATGGCTTAAAAAATGGGAAGATTTTGGAGTAGCCTTGTCAAAGTTCTGGCTTAAATCCTATTGAGATGCAGTGGCATGACCTTAAACAGGCCGTTCATGCTCAAAACCCCTTCAATGTGGCTGAATTAAAATAATTCTGCAAAGAAGAGTGGGCTAAAATCCTTCCACAGTGATGTGAAAGACTCATTGCCAGTTACTGAAAACATTTGATTGCAGTTGTTGTCGCCGAGGGTGACACAACCAGTAATTAGGATTTAGGGGCCAATTACTTTTTCACAAAGGAAATTATCTCATCATTTAAAAACTGCATTTTGTATTTACTCAGGTTGTCTTTGTCTAATTTTAAAATTTGTTTGATGATCTGAAACATTTAAGCGTGACAAATATTCAAAAAAAGAAGAAATCAGGAAGGGGGCAAATACGTTTACACAGCACTGTAAAACAGAATATAAGCAGAACAAAGAATGTATATAACTGTACCCTCTAAGACCATAGTATGGTCAACCCTCCAACCCACACATGTGGCGACCAGGACCCTCCCCTCCCATCCCAAGATAGTTCTACATTACCAAGTACATAGAAAAACAATAATGACAAAATACGCTAACATACATTATAATGTCATGTTATTACATACTCAAGCCGTTTAACATCAGCGGCTGCTGAACCCCGTGCTGTTGTTTCTCTAGCTCCATGTATTCTTGCTATTGATTGTTCCATCTGTAATAGGTCCAGAAAAGATAGAAGCCATTGTGTACGAGTTATGGGGTGAAGAAGATTCCATCTTAGAGCCAACATTTTTCATCTCATTTTATTTTTTTGCAGCTGTAAGACCTGCAAATAAAATATGCAGTTTAGAGGCTGTCAGATTGAGTGATGAGGTATCATTTAAAATCAGCAACCTGGGAAAACAAGGTATATGCACCCCCAAAAAATCAGACAAGGCGGAAGATATTGCTTCCCAGAATGAAACCACGCCTGGACACTCCCAGTACATATGTACGAATGAGCCCACTAGGCCCAGATTACAAAGTTTAGAAACTGGAGTGGGAATAAGTTTCATCAGTTGGCGTTATCTAGGAGTGAGGTAAAGTCAAAGTAAGAAATTGAAATGGATGAGTTTGTGATTGGGGTTTTTAGATGTACAATCCAGGTTGTCCCAGACAGAAATCCAATCCACCTCACCACTGACCACCATTCTATTTGTAAACACATTTATTACATTCTCAAGTCTGCTTGTTGATTGTGTTTCCATACCAGAGGAGGTTCCGATGGGAAACAGGTTAATGTTTGTTCAGGTGCAGGTTTGGTCACAGATAGGGATTTGCTGCAGTTTTAGTCAGAGATGGCTATTTGGTGCAGTATGAGTCAGAGATGCAGATTTGGTGCAGGTTTGGTCAGAGATGAGGATTTGGTGCCGGTTTGAGCCAATATTTGGATTTGGTACCGATTTGGTCTGAGATTGGGATTTGTTTGAGTTTTTGTCAGAGAGGTTTGGTCAGAAATGTGGATTTAGTGCAGGTTTGGTCTGACATTGGGATTGGGTGAAGTTTTGGTTAGAAATGGGAACTTGGTACAGGTTTGGTCAGGAGTGGAGATTTAGTACAACTTTGGTGAGAGATGGAGATTTGATTTTGGTCAGGGATGGGATTTGGTGAAGTTTTCATCAGAAATGGACATTTCCCACAATGTTGGTCAGAAATGGTGAATTGGTTTAGTTTTGGTTGGAGATGGGGATTTGTTGCAGTTTTGGTCAGAGATGGTGAATTGGTTCAATTTTGGTAAGTAAAGGGGATTTGTGGCAGTTTTGGTCAGATTTTGACTTTTTGTACAGATTTGGTCCCAGACGGGGAAGTGTTTGTCGTTCATTCCCATCCCACAATGCACTGAAGCGATAGCGTGAATCCCTGGACAAGGGTCACTGCATCTTGACAGAGGAGCCCACTAAAGCTAGTGTTTTGGCATGCTAAGACTCCTGAGATAGTATGCGGGGACTAGCGTATCAGTCTGTAAGACTCCTAAGATAGTATGCTGGGACTAGCGTATCAGTATGTAAGACTCCTGAGATAGTATGCTGGGACTAGCGTATCAGTATGTAAGACTCCTGAGATAGTATGCTGGGACTAGCGTATCAGTATGTAAGACTCCTGAGATAGTATGCTGGGACTAGCGTATCAGTATGTAAGACTCCTGAGATAGTATGCGGGGACTAGCGTATCAGTATGTAAGACTCCTGAGATAGTATGCTGGGACTAGCGTATCAGTATGTAAGACTCCTGAGATAGTATGCTGGGACTAGCGTATCAGTATGTAAGACTCCTGAGATAGTATGCTGAGACTAGCGTATCAGTATGTAAGACTCCTGAGATAGTATGCTGGGACTAGCGTATCAGTCTGTAAGACTCCTGAGATAGTATGCTGGGACTAGCGTATCAGTATGTAAGACTCCTGAGATAGTATGCTGGGACTAGCGTATCAGTATGTAAGACTCCTGAGATAGTATGCTGGGACTAGCGTATCAGTATGTAAGACTCCTGAGATAGTATGCTGGGACTAGCGTATCAGTATGTAAGACTCCTGAGATAGTATGCTGGGACTAGCGTATCAGTCTGTAAGACTCCTGAGATAGTATGCTGGGACTAGCGTATCAGTCTGTAAGACTCCTGAGATAGTATGCTGGCGTATCAGTCTGTAAGACTCCTGAGATAGTATGCTGGGACTAGCGTATCAGTATGTAAGACTCCTGAGATAGTATGCTGGGACTAGCGTATCAGTATGTAAGACTCCTGAGATAGTATGCTGGGACTAGCGTATCAGTCTGTAAGACTCCTGAGATAGTATGCTGGGACTAGCGTATCAGTCTGTAAGACTCCTGAGATAGTATGCTGGGACTAGCGTATCAGTATGTAAGACTCCTGAGATAGTATGCTGGGACTAGCGTATCAGTCTGTAAGACTCCTGAGATAGTATGCTGGCGTATCAGTCTGTAAGACTCCTGAGATAGTATGCTGGGACTAGCGTATCAGTATGTAAGACTCCTGAGATAGTATGCTGGGACTAGCGTATCAGTATGTAAGACTCCTGAGATAGTATGCTAGGACTAGCGTATCAGTCTGTAAGACTCCTGAGATAGTATGCTGGGACTAGCGTATCAGTCTGTAAGACTCCTGAGATAGTATGCTGGGACTAGCGTATCAGTCTGTAAGACTCCTGAGATAGTATGCTGGCGTATCAGTCTGTAATGTCTAGCATATAAGCATGTTATGGCTGTGACTCATCCCCACCCCTGGAGGCCAGAGAAAAAAAGAGCTAATTTAGAATATTTTGGCAGCTGAGACCTGTCCCCTCAAAACTGTTAACATGAGTGTCGCAGTCCTGGTGGAGGCCACAGGGGTCAAATCCCAAATCGCAGACCCCCCACAAGGCTGTGCCCAGAGATCCCGACAGGATTACCACAGAAGAAGAAACATACCCCCCAAAACAATTTGTGATTTTTGACATAATGCCAGAACACAAGTAGCAAAAAAAAGAAGGAGCAAGCTGTGTTATAATCTAACAAAATCAATGTGATGCACAATATTGAGATATTTGCAGCAGAGCAGAATCCCGCTGCGTCTGAAATTCTGTTGGAGGAATGTGATCCCGTTCTTACACAAGAAAGACAATTGTGTACGCTTGGAGAGGTCTCAGGCGTCGGTCCAGAATACCCCGTGAATTCCCGACGGACAGTGTATCTGATGAAGGAGAAGACTGTGACACATGGACAGGGTCAGTGCTGCGCAACCAGACAGACATACAGACAGACAGACAGACAGACAGACAAAGAGACAGGCAATTTTCTCATGAAAGAGGGTCCGCTCGGGAGGATGGACAAATTAATATACATACATACCCTAACACACACAAATCTACCTGAACACACACTCCGCCCATAACACACAGAGTCGGCCCGTGGCATAGAAATATAGGCAAATGCCTATGCCTAGGGGCGCCGTCCGTCCATTAGGGCACCACAGGTTTCCAAGGTGAGGGAAGACATATAAAAAAGAAGAAAAAACTGTATGACTTTTTGACTGATACAGCATTATTTTAATTAATGCTATCATAAAGAAATATTACCAAAAAAGCCCACGATCACACAACTAGCCTTCATACCCCATTTCAATTAATCTCCGAATTCCAGCAGTTCGTAAAACGGCACATATTCATTCATATTCAACGGCTGAAGGTGTTCCCAATTTAACTGTATTCTTTTAATTACAGAATAGAAAAAAAATAATGCGCATCGGTGTTGGAGAACCGCTTAGACGTACGAAACGTTGCAACTTAATAACTAATCATCGCATCTTGACGACGAATGTGCGACTGCCCTCTTCACGAATGTAGTTATACTCTTTTGAAAACTGAAAACATTTTGATTGAGTGCAATCTAAATTTGGCCACACAGCTGAAAAAATGCTAATACAAAAAAGGGAATTCAGAGATAGTTTCAAATTTATTGATTATTTGTATCAGGCTATTTCCATCCTTACAAGAATGCGTGTAAAATATGGGCCATCAGTGATCTCTTTTCCTCTTAGTTTCTTAATTATTTGACTTATATATTGGTCTTGATTATTCAATAAATGAATAGTTTTCTTATTAATCAGGCCATCTTGAATGGCAATAGGTTGAAAGCAATCATGCTTTTAAGGGATAGAGGCAACTGCCACAGCTGTGAGTTTTTAATGGCGCTGAGTATACTTTAACATTAATTGAAGAAAAAAAAAACAACTGATTAAGCAGATCTCTAACTACTAAGAAAAGTAAACTTACTGTGCACATAGCTCTAAGATGTCACTATGAATTTCAATATTAACTGAATAAAAGCTATCTAGCTAATCAAAAGCAGCCTTCCCTTACTGTGCTTCCTGTGTTATAAGCAATGATTAGCTATTGAGTTGCACCAAGACTAAGCTATTTATTATACAAAAGACAATAAAATATCCATATCATGACAACTGCCCATTTTACAGACTTACGTTACGTTAAAGATGGCTGTAAACTCTCTGCCACACATATGAACCATGAATATGCTGGTTTATAATAACCTCTGATAACCATTCTGAGACCTCTCTTAAGGCAAAATGCCATTAGCGTTCACATAGCCTAAAAAAAATAGAACTTTTTGTCTCATTAAGGAAAAACGCCGCCGATGATTTTTAAGTGAAATATTCATATATGTGGTTGTCAGAAAAATTAATTCACAGATTTAACCGAGTCCCATTTCTGGGTGTACATTAGTTTCGTGGGCATTGATTATATCATCTTTCCTCTCTCAAAACATTTTCGGCTGTCTTTTCCTTCAGGCAACTTCAAGCAAAACGCCACAATTTTTTTGTCTGACTGGGTTTTAGGACAACTCTTGAGTGGTCCCAGTAAGTCAGACAGTCCAATGGGATCAGAGGATGACAAATCGTTTATTGAAACACCTTGAGAAAGATGGACGTCCAGTCTGATCCAATCGGGGGTAGTCAGTCGCTGGATCGGACCGTCTGTCGTGTTTATTGAAACAGCCCCCTGGATTGTTGTACACTCTTGTGGGTTGGGATGCAGGCTTTGCGCATTGACTTTTAGCTGTTGCTACGCCAGGTGATAATTTACGTCATATTCGCAAATATCCCACATGGAACAGTTTAAAACGCTGAAAAACGTGCTTCCTATGGGTTGTAAATGGCAGTTTAATTTGACACCACTGACCATACAATAACATGAAATCCCTGTTCCTAATTTGTTCACGACTGTCCTATTGGTCAGACCCAATGGTTAATACTTTTGATTCGTTATCATTAAGGAGTTTTCAGGGTAAAAAATAAAAAAAAATTTTCAGAAATTTCAATATTTTTGATTTTCACATAAAATACATAAAGGAATGCAGTGAGATGCCAGTTAACACCAAGAATCTATGTTTTCCCTCTGCCTCAATTGTTACTTGTGACTTTAAATGCAAATTACCAAAAATCAAAATTTTGACTGATTTTTAACCGTGTGGCATTCATAGAATCATTAAAATTCATCTGATTGAATTGAAATTTGCACTGAAGTTGTATCTGTTGGAGATATAAATGACATAGAATATCCCTGGAGAGTTAATTTTGAAAATGAAGCAGGTTGATGATTGTGATTTTCATTATAGTTACATAACAGAGCTAATAAAATTTTTAGAAATGTTCCAAACAAAAAAATGCTATGTCATTTCATAGAACTATCTGAAACCTTTCAAATGAGACTTATTTAAGTAAAATCTGACCATGGGTTATTGAAATATCAGTGCCACTGATATAATCTATTTTTAAGTGCCGTTTCCATGGCAACCATGTAAATTTTTATCAAAATACTACATTTTTTGAGGTTAAAATCATGTTGAGTATGTTTATTTCTTAGTTTTTACATTATTATGGTTATTTCTACACTTTACCCTGAAGACCCCTTTACAGTGCCGCTTGAACCTTTGGTTTCTTGACTGGAAGTTTTGCATATTTGGTTTCATTTAGTCAAAAATGTAAGATAATTGCCCAACTTTTTTATTTGTTTCTTAGTGAACAGAAGCAATTGGCAGGCCAGTCTGAATTGATTTGCGAGCCCAACTCTGCCCGCCTGTAGTTTTTAATGTTTGTAATGCATTTTTTATATGTACACATTGATTATATTGCATTATAAAATTGTTTAATGCCATGTATATACAAAACCCAAAACCAGTGAAGTTGGCATGTTGTGTAAATCCTTTTCGATCTATATTCAATTGAATACACTGCAAAGACAAGTTACTTAATGTTCGAACAGGTAAACTTTGTCATTTTTTGCAAATATTAGCTCATTTGGAATTTGATGCCTGCAACATGTTTCAAAAAAGCTGGCACAAGTGGCAAAAAAGACTGAGAGAGTTGAGGAATGCCCATCAAACACTTATTTGGAACATCCCACAGGGGAACAGGCTAATTGGGAAGAGGTGGGTGCCATGATTGGGTATAAAAGCAGCTTCCCTGAAATGCTCAGTCATTCACAAACAAGGATGGGGCGAGGGTCACCACTTAGTGAACAAATGCGTGAGCTGATTGTCGAACAGTTTAAAAACAACATTCCTCAATGAGCTATTTCAAGAAATTTAGGGATTTCATCATCTACGGTCCGTAATATCGTCAAAAGGTTCAGAGAATCTGGAGAAATCACTGCACGTAAGCGACAAGGCCGAAAACCAACATTGAATGCCCGTGACCTTCGATCCCTCAGGCGGTACTGCATCAAAAACCGACATCAGTGTGTAAAGGACATCACCACATGGGCTGAGGAACACTTCAGAAAACTACTGTCAGTAACTACAGTTTGTCGCTACATCTGCAAATGCAAGTTAAAACTCCACAATGCAAAGCGAAAGCCATTTATCAACAGCACCCAGAAACGCCGCTGGCTTCGCTGGGCCCAAGCTCATCTAAGATGGACTGATGCAAAGTGGAAAAGTGTTCTGTGGTCTGACGAGTCCACATTTCAAATTGTTTTTGGAAACTGTGGACGTCGTGTCCTCCAGACCAGAGAGGAAAAGAACCATCCGGACTGTTATAGGCGCAAAGTTCAAAAGCTAGCATCTGTGATGGTATGGGGGTGTATTAGTGCCCAAGGCATGGGCAACTTACACATATGTGAAGGCACCATTAATGCTGAAAGGTACATACAGGTTTTGGAGCAACATATGTTGCCATCCAAGCAACGTCTTTTTCATGGACGCCCCTGCTTATTTCAGCAAGACAATGCCTAGCCACATTCTGCACGTGTTACAACAGCATGGCTCCGTAGTAAATGAGTGCGGGTACTAGACTGGCCTGCCTGTAGTCCAGACCTGTCCCCCATGGAAAATGTGTGGTGCATTATGAAGCGTAAAATACGACAACGGAGACCCCGGATTGTTGAACAACTTAAGCTGTACATCAAGCAAGAATGGGAAAGAGTTCCACCTGAAAAGCTTCAAAAATTGGTCTCCTCAGTTCCCAAACTTTACTGAGTGTCGTGAAAAGGAAAGGCGATGTAACACAGTGGAAAAAAGGCCCCTGTGCCAACTTTTTTGCACTGTGTTGCTGCCTTTAAATTCTAAGTTAATGATCATTTGCAAAAAAAAAAAAAAAAAGTTTCTCAGTTTGAACATTAAACATCTTGTCTTTGCAGTATATTCAATTGAATATAAGTTGAAAAGGATTTGCAAATCATTTAATTCGATTTTTATCTACGATTTACATAACGTGCCAACTTCATTGGTTTTGGGTTTTGTATTTGTTTTTGTTCTTTTGATTTTTATCACTGTTTGTAGGGGTTTGTGATAGTAAAATTAAAAAAATCTGTAAGACATCGAGCGATATGCAGTTTCTGTCCAGGAGCATTAATATGTTAAGGAATGGGCTCCAATACAAAGGGCACCATCAAAAATATTGCTGAATTGGTTAAGGTTTGCTCTGATAACACATACTTTCTGATGATATCACACACCAGCTAAAACACACATATTTACTCTTAAACCCTACGAGAACACGCAGCTACCATTGAACATGATTACCATTACCATTATTTTGTTATATAAGCTTGTACATATATACAGAAATGAAAGTCAGACAAATTGAAAAATAAATTCCTCATGAATAAAAAACACTGAAGGTGCAGTAAAGGGATGCTGTGGGTTAGGGGGTGCTGTCATATATGGCTGTGGCAGGGCGACGCTCTGGGACACTGGAAGAGTGTATTGCTGTGGCTGGGCAATGCTCGGAGGACACTGTAGGAGTTAATTGTTGTGGAAGGCTAATGCTCGAGGACACTGGAGGAATGTATTGCTGTGGCAGGGTAATGCTCGAGGATACTGGAGGACTGTATTGCTGCAGCAGGGTAATGCTCAGGGACACTGGAGGAGTGTATTGTTGGGGCAAATTAATGCTCAGGGACACTGGAGGAGTGTATTGCTGTGGCAGGGTAATGCTCGGGGACACTGGAGGAGTGTATTGCTGTGGCAGGGTAATGCTTGAGGATACTGGAGGAGTGTATTTCTGCGACAGGGTAATGTTCGAGGATACTGGAGGAGTGTTTAGCTGTGGCAGGGTAATGCTCAGGGACACTGGAAGAGTGTATTGCTGTGGCAGGGTAATGCACGGGGACACTGGCGGACTGTATTGCTGCAGCAGGGTAATGCTAGGGGACCCTGGAGGAGTGTATTGCTGCATCAGGTTAATGCTCGAGGACACTGGAGGAGTGTATTGCTGGGGCAAAGTAATGCTTAGGGACACTGAAGGAGTGTATTGCTGCGGCAGGGTAATGCTTGAGGATACCGGAGGAGTGTATTGCTGGGGCAGGGTAATGCCTGAGGATACCGGAGGAGTGTATTGCAGGGGCAGGGTAATGCTTGAGGATACTGGAGGAGTGTATTGCTGGGGTAGGGTAATGCTCGGGGACACTGAATGAGTGTATTGCTGCGGCAGGGTAATGTTCGAGGATACTGAAGGAGTGTTTAGCTGTGGCAGGGTAATGCTCAGGGACACCGGAGTAGTATATTGCTGCAGCAGGGTAAGGCTCGGGGATACCAAAAGAGTGTATTGCTGGGGCAGGGTAATGCTTGGGGACACTGAAGGAGTGTATTGCTGCGGCAGGGTAATGCTCGGGGACACTAAAAGAGTGTATTGCTGCGGCAGGTTAATGCTCGAGGATACCAGAGGAGTGTATTGCTATGGCAGGGTAATGCTCGGGGACACTGAAGGAGTGTATTGCTGCGGCAGGGCAATGCTCGAGGATACTGGAGGAAAGTATTGCAATGGCAGGGTAATGCTCAGGGACACTAGAGGAGGGTATTGCTGGGGCAGGGTAATGCTCAGGGACACTGGAAGAGTGTATTGCTGGGGCAAGGTAATGCTCGGGGACACTAAAGCAGTGTATTGCTGCGGCAGAGTAATGCTCGAGGATACCGGAGGAGAGTATTGCTATGGCAGGGTAATGCTCAGGGACACTGGAGGAGTGTATTGCTGCGGCGGGGTAATGCTCAGGGACACTGGAGGAGTGTATTGCTGCGGCAGAGTAATGCTCGAGGATACCGGAGGAGTGTACTGCTGGGGTAGGGTAATGCTCGAGGATACTGGAGGAGTGTTTAGCTGTGGCAGGGTAATGCTCGGGGACCCTGACGGAGTGTATTGCTGCAGTAGGGTAATGCTTGAGGATACTGGAGGAGTGTATTGCTGGGGCAGGGTAATACACGGGGACACTGGAGGAGTGGTTAGCTGTGGCAGGGTAATGCCTAGGGACACTGGAAGAGTGTATTGCTGCGGCGAGGTAATGCTCACGGACACTGGAGGAGTGTATTGTTGCGGCAGAGTAATGCTCGAGTATACCGGAGGAGTGTATTGCTGGGGCAGGGTAATGCTCGAGGATACTGGAGGAGTGTTTAGCTGTGGCAGGGTAATGCTCGCTGACACTGACGGAGTGTATTGCTGCGTCAGGGTAATGCTTGAGTATACTGGAGGAGTGTATTGCTGGGGCAGGGTAATGCTCGAAGATACTGGAGGAGTGTTTAGCTGTGGCAGGGTAAAGCTCAGGGACACTGAAGGAGTGTATTGCTGCGGAAGGACAATGCTCGAGGATACTGGAGGAGTGTATTGCTGCGGCAGGGTAATGCTCGAGGATACTGGAAGAGTGTATTGCTGGGGCAGGGCAATGCTCGGGGACACTGGAGGAGTGTTTAGCTGTGGCAGGGTAATGCTGAGGGACACTGAAGGAGTGTATTGCTGGGCCAGGGCAATGCTCGGGGACACTGGAGGAGTGTTTAGCTGTGGCAGGGTAATGCTGAGGGACACTGAAGGAGTGTATTGCTGCGGCAGGATAATGCTCGGGGATACCGGAGGAGTGTATTGCTGGGGAGGGGGAAATGCTCGAAGACACTGAAGGAGTGTATTGCTGCTGCAGGGTAATGCTTGAGGATACTGGAAGAGAGTATTGCTATGGCAGGGTAATGCTCAGGGACACTGGAGGAGTGTATTGCTGGGGCAGGGTAATGCTCAAGGACACTGGAGAAGTGTATTGCTGGGGCAGGATAATGCTCAGGGACACTGAAGGAGTGTATTGCTGCGGCAAGGTAATGCTCGAGGATAATGGAGAAGAGTATTGCTATGGCAGGATAATGCTCTGGGACACTGGAGGAGTGTTGCTGCAGCGGGGTAATGCTCAGGGATGCTGGAGGAGTGTATTGCTGCGGCAGAGTAATGCTCGAGGATACCGGAGGAGTGTACTGCTGGGGCAGGGTAATGCTAGAGGATAATGGAGGAGCGGTTAGCTCGGGCAGGGTATTGCTCAGGGACACTGACGGAGTGTATTGCTGCGGCAGGTTAATGCAGTAGTATACTGGAGGAGTGTATTGCTGGGGAAGGGTAATGCTCGAGGATACTGGAGGAGTGTTTATCTGTGACAGGGTAATGCTCGGGGACACTGACGGAGCGTATTGCTGTGGCAGGGTAATGCTTGAGTATACTGGAGGAGTGTTTAGCTGTGGCAGGGTAAAGCACAGGGACACTGGAGGAGTGTATTGCAGCAGCAGGACAATGCTCGGGGATACTGGAGGAGTGTATTGCTGGGGCAGGGTAATGCTCGAGGATACTGGAGGAGTGTTTATCTGTGGCAGGGTAATGCTCGGGGACACTGACGTAGTGTATTGCTGCGGCAGGGTAATGCTCGAGGATACTGGAGGAGTGTTTAGCTGTGGCAGGGTAAAGCACAAGGACACTGGAGGAGTGTATTGCAGCAGCAGGACAATGCTCGGGGATACTGGAGGAGTGTATTGCTGGGGCAGGGTAATGCTCCAGGATATTGGAGGAGTGTATTGCTGCGGCAGGGAAATGCTCGGGGACCATGACGGAGTGTATTGCTGCGGCAGGGTAATGCCTGAGTATACTGGAGGAGTGTATTGCTAGGGCGGGGGAATGCTCGAGGATACTGGAGGAGTGATTGGCTGTGGCAGGGTAATGCTCGGGGACACTGACGGAGTGTATTGCTGCGGCAGGGTAATGCTTGAGTGTATTGCTGGGGTAGGGTAATGCTCGAGAATACGGGAGGAGTGTTTAGCTGTGGCAGGGTAATGCTGAGGGACACTGGAGGAGTGTATTGCTGCGGCAGAATAATGCTCGGGGATACCGGAGGAGTGTATTTCTGGGGCAGGGTTATGCTCGGGGTCACTGAAGGAGTGTATTGCTGTGGCAGGGTAATGCTCGAGGATACCGGAGGAGTGTATTGCTGGGGCAGGGTAATGCTCGAGGATACTGGAGGAGTGTTTAGCTGTGGCAGGGTAATGCTCGGGGACACTGACGGAGTGTATTGCTGCGGCAGGGTAATGCTTGAGTATACTGGAGGAGTGTATTTCTGGGGCAGGGTAATGCTCGAGGATACTGGAGGAGTGTTTAGCAGTGGCAGGGTAATGCTCGGGGACACTGACGGAGTGTATTGCTGGAGCAGGGTAATACTCGAGGATACTGAGGAGTGTTAAGCTGTGGCAGGGTAATGCTCAGGGACACTGGAGGAGTTTATTACTGCGGCAGGGTAATGCTCAGGGACACTGGAGGAGTGTATTGCTGCGGCAGAGTAATGCTCGAGGATACCGGACGAGTGTACTGCTGGGGCAGGGTAATGCTCGAGGATACTGGAGGAGTGTTTAGCTGTGGCAGGGTAATGCTCAGGGACACTGACGAAGTGTATTGCTGCGGCAGGGTAATGCTAGAGTATACTGGGGGAGTGTATTGCGGGGTAGGGTAATGCTCGAGGATACTGGAGGAGTGTTTAGCTGTGGCAGGGTAAAGCACAGGGACACTGGAGGAGTGTATTGCAGCAGCAGGACAATGCTCGGGGATACTGGAGGAGTGTATTGCTGGGGCAGGGTAATGCTCAAGGATATTGGAGGAGTGTTTAGCTGTGGCAGGGTAATGCTCGGGGACACTGACGGAGTGTATTGCTGCGGCAGAGTAATGCTCGAGGATACCGGTGGAGTGTACTGCTGGGGCAGGGTAATGCTAGAGGATGCTGGAGGAGTGTTTAGCTGTGGCAGGGTAATGCTCGAGGACACTGACGGAGTGTATTGCTGCGGCAGGTTAATGCTTGAGTATACTGGAGGAGTGTATTGCTGGGGCAGGGTAATGCTCGAGGATACTGGAGGAGTGTTTAGCTGTGGCCGGGTAATGCTCAGGGACACTGACGGAGTGTATTGCTGCGACAGGGTAATGCTTGAGTATACTGGAGGAGTGTATTGCGGGGTAGGGTAATGCTCGAGGATACTGGAGGAGTGTGTAGCTGTAGCAGGGTAAAGCACAGGGACAGTGGAGGAGTGTATTGCAGAAGCAGGACAATGCTCGGGGATACTGGAGGAGTGTATTGCTGGGGCAGGGTAATGCTCGAGGATATTGGAGGAGTGTATTGCTGGGGCAGGGTAATGCTCAGGGACACTGGAGGAGTGTATTGCTGCGGCAGGGTAATGCTCGGGGACACCGAAGGAGTGTATTGCTGGGGCAGGGTAATGCTTGAGTATACTGGAGGACTGTACTGCTGGGGCAGGGTAATGTTCGAGGATACTGGAGGAGTGTTTAGCTGTGGCAGGGTAATGCTTGAGTATACTGGAGGAGTGTATTTCTGGGGCAGGGTAATGCTCGAGGATACTGGAGGAGTGTTTAGCAGTGGCAGGGTAATGCTCGGGGACACTGACGGAGTGTATTGCTGGAGCAGGGTAATACTCGAGGATACTGAGGAGTGTTAAGCTGTGGCAGGGTAATGCTCAGGGACACTGGAGGAGTTTATTACTGCGGCAGGGTAATGCTCAGGGACACTGGAGGAGTGTATTGCTGCGGCAGAGTAATGCTCGAGGATACCGGACGAGTGTACTGCTGGGGCAGGGTAATGCTCGAGGATGCTGGAGGAGTGTTTAGCTGTGGCAGGGCAATGCTCGAGGACACTGACGGAGTGTATTGCTGCGACAGGTTAATGCTTGAGTATAATGGAGGAGTGTATTGCTGGGGCAGGGTAATGCTCAAGGATACTGGAGGAGTGTTTAGCTGTGGCCGGGTAATGCTCAGGGACACTGACGGAGTGTATTGCTGCGACAGGGTAATGCTTGAGTATACTGGAGGAGTGTATTGCGGGGTAGGGTAATGCTCGAGGATACTGGAGGAGTGTGTAGCTGTGGCAGGGTAAAGCACAGGGACAGTGGAGGAGTGTATTGCAGAAGCAGGACAATGCTCGGGGATACTGGAGGAGTGTATTGCTGGGGCAGGGTAATGCTCGAGGATATTGGAGGAGTGTATTGCTGGGGCAGGGTAATGCTCAGGGACACTGGAGGAGTGTTTAGCTGTGGCAGGATAATGCTGAGGGACACTGGTGGAGTGTATTGCTGCGGCAGGGTAATGCTCGGGGACACCGAAGGAGTGTATTGCTGCGGCAGGGTAATGCTTGAGTATACTGGAGGAGTGTATTGCTGGGGCAGGGTAATGCTCGAGGATACTGGAGGAGTGTTTAGCTGTGGCAGGGTAAAGCTCAGGGACACTGGAGGAGTGTATTGCTGCAGAAGGACAATGCTCGGGGATACTGGAGGAGTGTATTGCTGGGGCAGGGTAATGCTCAAGGATACTGGAAGAGTGTATTGCTGGGGCAGTGTAATGCCCGGGGACACTGTAGGAGTGTTTAGCTGTGGCAGGGTACTGCTGAGGGACACTGGAGGAGTGTATTGCTGCGGCAAGATAATACTCAGGGATACCGGAGGAGTGTATTGCTGGGGCAGGGTAATGCTCAGGGACACTGAAGGAGTGAATTGCTGCGGCAGGGTAATGCTCGAGGATACTGGAGGAGAGTATTGCTATGGCAGGGTAATGCTCAGGGACACTGGAAGAGTGTATTGCTGGGTCAGGGTAATGCTCGAGGATACCGGACGAGTGTACTGCTGGGGCAGGGTAATGCTCAAGGATACTGGAGGAGTGTTTAGCTGTGGCAGGGTAAAACTCGGGGACACTGACAGAGTGTATTGCTGCGGCAGGGTAATGCTTGAGTATACTGGAGGAGTGTATTGCTGGGGTAGGGTAATGCTCGAGGATACTGGAGGAGTTTTTAGCTGTGGCAGGGTAAAGCTCAGGGACACTGGAGGAGTGTATTGCTGCGGCAGGACAATGCACGGGGATACTGGAGGAGTGTATTGCTGGGGCAGGGTAATGCTCGAGGATACTGGAGGAGTAGATTGCTGGGACAGGGTAATGCTCGGGGACACTGGAGGAGTGTTTAGCTGTGGCAGGGTAATGCTTGAGGATACTGGTAGAGTGTATTGCTGGGGCAGGGTAATACTTGGGCACACTATAGGAGTGTTTAGCTGTGGCAGGGTAATGCTCAGGGACACTGGAGGAGTGTATTGCTGCGGCGAGGTAATGCTCAGGGACACTGGAGGAGTGTATTTTTGGGGCAGGGTAATGCTCGGTGACACTGGAGGAGTCTATTGCTGCGGCAGGGTAATGCTCGAGGATACCGGAGGAGTGTATTGCTGGCGCAGGGTAATGCTCGAGGATACTGGAGGAGTGTTTAGCTGTGGCAGGGTAATGCTCGAGAATACCGGAGGAGTGTACTGCTGGGGCAGGGTAATGTTCGAGGATACTGGAGGAGTGTTTAGCTGTGGCAGGGTAATGCTCGGGGACACTGACGGAGTGTATTGCTGCGGCAGGGTAATGCTTGAGTATACTAAAGGAGTGTATTGCTGGGGCAGGGTTATGCTCGAGGATACTGGAGGAGTGTTTAGCTGTGGCAGGGTAAAGCTCGGGGACACTGGAGGAGTGTATTGCTGGGGCAGGGTGATGCTTGAGTATACTGGAGGACTGTACTGCTGGGGCAGGGTAATGTTCGAGGATACTGGAGGAGTGTTTAGCTGTGGCAGGGTAATGCTGAGGGACACTAGAGGAGTGTATTGCTGTGGCAGGATAATGCTCGGGGATACCTGAGGAGTGTATTGCTGGGGCAGGGTTATGCTCGGGGATACTGGAGGAGTGTATTGCTGGGACAGGGTAATGCTCGGGGACACTGGAGGAGTGTATTGCTGGGACAGGGTAATGCTCGGGGACACTGGAGAAGTGTTTAGCTGTGGCAGGGTAATGCTGAGGGACACTAGAGGAGTGTATTGCTGCGGCAGGATAATGCTCGGGGATACCTGAGGAGTGTATTGCTGGGGCAGGGTAATGCTCGGGGACACTGAAGGAGTGTATTGCAGCAGCAGGACAATGCTCGGGGATACTGGAGGAGTGTATTGCTGGGGCAGGGTAATGCTCGAGGATACTGGAGGAGTGTATTGCTGGGACAGGGTAATGCTCGGAGACACTGGAGAAGTGTTTAGCTGTGGCAGGGTAATGCTGAGGGACACTAGAGGAGTGTATTGCTGCGGCAGGATAATGCTCGGGGATACTTGAGGAGTGTATTGCTAGGGCAGGGTAATGCTCGGGGACACTGAAGGAGTGTATTGCAGCAGCAGGACAATGCTCGAGGATACCGGAGGAGAGTATTGCTATGGCAGGGTAATGCTCAGGGACACTTGAGGAGTGTATTGCTGCGGCGGGGTAATGCTCAGGGACACTGGAGGAGTGTATTGCTGCGGCAAAGTAATGCTCGAGGATACCGGAGGAGTGTACTGCTGGGGCAGGGTAATGCTCGAGGATACTAGAGGAGTGTTTAGCTGCGGCAGGGTAATGCTCGGGGACACTGACGGAGTGTATTGCTGCGGCAGGGTAATGCTTGAGTATACTGGAGGAGTGTATTGCTGGGGCGGGGTAATGCTCAAGGATACTGGAGGAGTGTTTAGCTGTGGCAGGGTAATGCTCAGGGACACTGGAGGAGTGTATTGCTGCGGCAGGGTAATGCTCGGTGACACTGGAGGAGTGTATTGCTGCGGCAGGGTAATGCTGGAGGATACCGGAGGAGTGTATTGCTGGCGCAGGGTAATGTTCGAGGATACTGGAGGAGTGTTTAGCTGTAGCAGGGTAATGCTCGGGGACACTGACGGAGTGTATTGCTGTGGCAGGGTAATGCTGGAGTATACTGGAGGACTGTACTGCTGGGGCAGGGTAATGTTCGAGGATACTGGAGGAGTGTTTAGCTGTGGCGGGGTAATGCTCGGGGACACTGACGGAGTGTATTGCTGCGGCAGGGTAATGCTTGAGTATACTGGAGGAGTGTATTGCTGGGCCAGGGTAATGCTCGAGGATACTGGAGAAGTGTTTAGCTGTGGCAGGGTAAACCTCAGGGACACTGGAGGAGTGTATTGCTGCAGCAGGATAATGCTTGGGGATACTGGAGGAGTGTATTGCTGGGCCAGGGTAATGTTCGAGGATACTGGAGGAGTGTATTGCTGGGGCAGGGTAATGCTCAGGGACACTGGAGGACTGTTTCGCTGTGGCAGGGTAATGCTGAGGGACATCGGAGGAGTGTATTGCTGCGGCAGGGTAATGCTCGGGGACACTGAAGGAGTGTATTGCTGCGGCAGGGTAATGCTCGAGGATACTGGAGGAGTGTATTGCTGGGGCAGGGTAATGCTCGGGTACACAATGGCAGTGTTTATCTGTGGCAGGGTAACGCTCAGGGACACTGGAGGAGTGTATTGCTGCGGCAGGGTAATGCTTGGTGACACTGAAGGAGTGTATTGCTACGGCAGGGTAATGTTCGAGGACACTGGAGGAGTGTATTTTTGCGGCAGGGTAATGCTCGAGGATACCGGAGGAGTGTATTGCTGGGGCAGGGTAATGCCCAGTGACTCTGGAGGAGTGTATTGCTGCGACAGGGTAATGCTCGGGGACACTGAAGGAGTGTATTGCTGCGGCAGGGTAATGCTTGAGGATACTGGAGGAGTGTATTGCTGGGGTAGGGTAATGCTCGAGGATACTGGAGAAGTGTTTAGCTGTGGCAGGGTAAACCTCAGGGACACTGGAGGAGTGTATTGCTGCAGCAGGATAATGCTCGGGGATACTGGAGGAGTGTATTGCTGGGGCAGGGTAATGCTCCAGGATATTGGAGGAGTGTATTGCTGGGGCAGGGTAATGCTCAGGGACACTGGAGGACTGTTTCGCTGTGGCAGGGTAATGCTGAGGGACATCGGAGGAGTGTATTGCTGCGGCAGGATAATGCTCGGGGACACTGACGGAGTGTATTGCTGCGGCAGGGTAATGCTTGAGTATACTGGAGGAGTGTATTGCTGGGCCAGGGTAATGCTCGAGGATACTGGAGAAGTGTTTAGCTGTGGCAGGGTAAACCTCAGGGACACTGGAGGAGTGTATTGCTGCAGCAGGATAATGCTTGGGGATACTGGAGGAGTGTATTGCTGGGCCAGGGTAATGTTCGAGGATACTGGAGGAGTGTATTGCTGGGGCAGGGTAATGCTCAGGGACACTGGAGGACTGTTTCGCTGTGGCAGGGTAATGCTGAGGGACATCGGAGGAGTGTATTGCTGCGGCAGGATAATGCACGGGGATACTGGAGGAGCGTATTGCTGGGGCAGGGTAATGCTTGAGGATACTGGAAGAGTGTATTGCTGGGGCAGGGTAATGCTCGGGGACACAGGAGCAGTGTTTATCTGTGGCAGGGTAACGCTCAGGGACACTGGAGGAGTGTATTGCTGCGGCAGGGTAATGCTTGGTGACACTGAAGGAGTGTATTGCTACGGCAGGGTAATGTTCGAGGACACTGGAGGAGTGTATTTTTGCGGCAGGGTAATGCTCGAGGATACTGGAGGAGTGTATTGCTGGGGCAGGGTAATGCCCAGTGACTCTGGAGGAGTGTATTGCTGCGACAGGGTAATGCGCGGGGACACTGAAGGAGTGTATTGCTGCGGCAGGGTAATGCTCGAGGATACTGGAGGAGTGTATTGCTGGGGTAGGGTAATGCTCGAGGATACTGGAGAAGTGTTTAGCTGTGGCAGGGTAAACCTCAGGGACACTGGAGGAGTGTATTGCTGCAGCAGGATAATGCTCGGGGATACTGGAGGAGTGTATGGCTGGGCCAGGGTAATGTTCGAGGATACTGGAGGAGTGTATTGCTGGGGCAGGGTAATGCTCAGGGACACTGGAGGACTGTTTCACTGTGGCAGGGTAATGCTGAGGGACATCGGAGGAGTGTATTGCAGCGGCAGGATAATGCTCGGGGATACTGGAGGAGCGTATTGCTGGGGCAGGGTAATGCTTGAGGATACTGAAAGAGTGTATTGCTGGGGCAGGGTAATGCTCGAGGACACAGGAGCAGTGTTTATCTGTGGCAGGGTAACGCTCAGGGACACTGGAGGAGTGTATTGCTGCGGCAGGGTAATGCTTGGTGACACTGAAGGAGTGTATTGCTACGGCAGGGTAATGCTCGAGGATACTGGAGGAGTGTATTGCTGGGGCAGGGTAATGCCCAGTGACTCTGGAGGAGTGTATTGCTGCGGCAGGGTAATGCTCGGGGACACTGAAGGAGTGTATTGCTGCGGCAGGGTAATGCTCGAGGATACTGGAGGAGTGTTGGAGGCTTGTGCTAGGCAGATATAGAGAGACGACTGGCATCTCAACCCCAACCCCCACTCCTCTTCTGTCGTGCGTGTGCTGGGCGGAACCGCGATCTTGACTCTGAGGGGTCAAACCCTGAAATACACTCATCACCATTACAGGGAAAATAAAGACCAGCAATAACTTGTACACGACAGGTGTACACAATTCAGCAACTGTGGCAGACATACATGTACAAACACACACACATACAGTACACACATACAGGCACACACATATACACACACTTACGTGTACACACATTTACTGCGGAGAGCATGAAGTTAGCACCTGTCTAAAACATGTGCACTGTTGTGTTCCGTGGTCTGTGTGTCTGGTTAGTCAATTTTAGGCTTTTATTGTTTTGGTGATTGTTTCAGTTTTCAGTCCATGTCTTAGTGTTCACATTTTATTCCTCTCCCGTGTTAGTCCAGTCCACGTTTTACCCATGTACTGTCTTTGCTTTCTCCCCGGTCGCGTCATATTTTTGTAGCAGTTTCCGTCTTAATTGATTGTGACACTGTTTTGGGTGATTTAATGGATTCTGGGTTTCATCCTTCCTTCCTTTCTCGTTTGCTAGTTTCCCCTTGCTTTCCTATATGTACTAACAATTATTAACAGTTTGTTGTTTTTCTAAAATTACTAACCATACTAATATTGTATATCATACTAACCTACTTACGAGCACCCGGGATTGTATAGCTGCACTTACTAATTGACTAATGATCTCTCAGCAGTTGCCCTGTTCTAGTCTCCGCCCCTTGCTTTTCTATTCACTGGCTTTGCTAAGTTTCTTGCAGAACCTCTGCATTCTTATTATCTATTCTGGCTCTTATTCTGTACACTTAGGAGTCTTTTTATTTGGTTTATTTATCCTGTCTTTGGGATTGTCTTGTGATCCCCGTCTGTGTGTTAATGTTTATGTTTCATGTAATTAGGTTTCCCTTATGTTCCACCCCTTGTTAGTTATATTAAGTTCCTGCACCTGTGTCTGCCGTGCCCCCTGCCTATATATGTCTCCCTGCAGCAAGCCAGTTCAGATCTGACTTCGCTTCCGTTCACACCACTCCCTGCCCGGTGCATCTTCCCTCTGGTCCCCTCATCTCTTCTGTGTGTTCTTCAGCCGCTTTCCCAGCCCAGCCTACCCTTCCTGCTGCTCAGCCCCTGGTGCCCCCCGTCTCCAGAGCCCTGTGTGCCACCTGTCCTGTGCCCAGTGTGCCAGCCCCCTTCGCCGTCTCCAGAGCCCTGTGTGCCACCTGTCCTGTGCCCAGTGTTCCAGTCCCCTTCGCCGTCTCCAGAGCCCTGTGTGCCACCTGTCCAAAGCCCAGTGTGCCAGTCCCCTTCGCCGTCTCCAGAGCCCTGTGTGCCACCTGTCCAGTGCCCCCAGTGTGCCAGTCACCTTCGCCGTCTCCAGTGCCCCCAGTGTGTCAGTCGCCTTCACCATCTCCAGTGCCCCCAGTGTGCCAGTCACCTTCGCCGGCTTCCGAGCCCAGCATCCCTGCCGTCCTGTCTGCCCCCCTCCTGATGTTCTCCCTTACCCTTCTCCCGGCCAGCTGTGCCATCAGAGTTAGCTATCTGCCAGCTGTGCCCACTGTCTCGTCTTGTGCCTGCCCTCTGCCCTTTCCCGAGTGTCCCCTAGCTGCCTGTTTCGAGTGTCCCCTAGCTGCCCCCTAGTGTTTCTGGTTATTTTGGATTCCTGAGTTCTCCTTCCTTCAGTGCAGTAGCACGGTGTTTCTGTTGGCCTAGTGCTCCGTTTTCCCCCCTTTTCTGATTTTCTGTTTTTTAAATAAATCATTATTTTGGATCCCTGCATCTGGCGTCTCACTCCCCTTTTGTCCTCCAGTCTCCCTTGATTCCGAGTCCAGTGTTCCTAGTGTTTCCAGTACCGAGTGTTTCCTTCCCAATCCTTGACAGTGCACACATGTTAAGGCACACACACACACACACACACACACACATAATGCAAATATCTACTGCAGACAACTCACTGCTTTCTAAAACATGGACAAACAGTATGCAGAGGTACATGCTCACACATACACAATCTGACATTAATGTACACCAACACACATTATTGCGCATACACACACATCTATGCACATTTACACAACAACACAAATTCAGCCAAATCCACAGGCATGCATTCAAACACAAGATGGGAGATTGAAGAATACAAAGAGTCTGTGTGTGTGTGCATGATTGTGCGGTGTGTCTGAGCGTAAGTGTGTGCATGTGCGTATGTGTGTGTCCTTTTGTATTTTCATTTATATGTGTGCGCGTGTGTGTGTCTCTGTGTGTGTCTGCATCACTCCCAGTTTATTGGACTACAGGACTTCTGGGGCAAGTGGTTGAACAATTTATTCAAACCACAGTTATAGGCAGATCCTCAGGTTTATAATTTTTTTCACATAACGTAACTTTAATCTTTTCATGCATGGAGGTCACAACAGTGTACAGCTGTTTAAAAGTGTTTTTTCTCGATGTTTGCCTACAATTTTGGGCACAGCTGCCTATAGTCCACTCTAGTGGATGCTATTGCATTATCCCCGACAAAAAAAATCCCATTGGCGGGTCATTACAACGGGAAAAAGTAGTCATTTATAGAATAAAGAGAATTTTTTTTTTCTTCAGAACTTGTTTTGCATCCCTAAGGATGTATAAAAACACTTAGTAAAAAATCTTGACTGAGTTTATCATAATTAATGGGTTAATCCAGTTTTGTCGCTGATGCATCATTGGTAAAAGCCAGATAAAGCGGAGATTCTCCTCCGCATTCTGTGTTTATCAAGCAGGCTCTGTCTGAACCATAACTATGTCACTGACACCACCGTAAGTGTTGAGGTTCATCCAACAGAACGAGTCCTCAGTCATGAGGATTTTAGTTACGGCATAGCTCAAATTTCTGCAAGGCCAGACGAATCTGGAGAAATTTAAAACAAGCGCCTCTGGTGCAATGCTGGAATATTCTCCCAAATCCATTTCACTGTAGGTCTGAACCCCCAGAACAGAGGCCATGCAGCCCTTTAGGGTTTTGTTTTAAAGGAAATACTGTTGTTACATGACTGCAAGTATAGCTCAAGTCCAAGTGTGCAGGAGTCTGTGTGTGTGTGTGCGTGTGCGTATGTAAGTGTGTTTGTGTGTGTGTGTGTGTGCGTGTTTGTGCATATGTGTGCGTGGTAAAGCCACCATTCTAGCATGCCCTCAAAATCTGAAACCAAAATGCCAGTCCCGTATGCTTGCACTCCTGCGTGATTGGGAAAGAGTAAGCAGAGTGCGCCGAGCTCGAAGACGAACACGCATATATCGGCTTTGTTCGGGCATTCTGGGACTAACAAACATCGAGTGCATCCAACGCTTTCTTTTGGACCGTGCATGATTGTAATCATCTATCTTTGCCAACAGCTATCCAGCCGCAGCAATTATCCACAAAACATACCCGTGGTCATCAACGTCACAACAGCGCTGTCGCTCCTGGCATCTGGGTCGTTCCAGAGAGTGGCTGGTGATGTCAAACACATACCACAGGCGAGACGTCCGTGTCAAAGTGTCTTTGATGCTCCAAGTTTTTCTCCATGCACTTCCACTGCAGAAAGAATGGATGCCATCTCCTCCTCCAGTGCAATGAAACGCACAGGGGATGATGGTTGCCCACCACCTGTTGTGTGTACACTTTTCTAGTGTGCAGAGAGCCGGGCTTTTCCAGCGCCCCACAGATCTCTCCATTTATGCTTTAAATCGGGGATACTGTGCTCCCCACCAAAACCACATCCAGAACGATTTGCAGCTTTCTTCCTCGCATCAGCCTTCAGTGCCCACTTGCCATACAACATCAACATCTGTGAAATTTGGTTTTCGGCTTTGGTTCAACGTCGCCATCATTGTCTTCATGTTCTATTAACAAATGCGACTGCCCTATATTTTCGTGATAATCTAAAAAGTTGTGATATTCTCACGAGTGAGGAGATTGATTTTCTAATTGAGGATATCTGTATTAACTCGTGTCTTTGTATTTTTTTTTTTACCATAGATAATACTGTGTATTTTAATGTGTGAATAAAGATATTATTAAATAGGCTACTCTAGATTGAGCCCTACCCTGGCCAATACCAAAGCACTACCCATTTGGTCATCAATTTTAGCCAATAAAGAATAGCCGACATGGGAAGAATCATTATCAGCAAATGGGATCATTGATTATAATTAAGTATTAGGCACAAGTTCAAGTGAATCGTCGCTCAAATCAAATGGGACCTAATAGGCTATGGATATGGAATTGCGTGATTGCCTAGGCGGTTTCGGGGCGGGGGGATGACAGCGTGTGGGGTAAGAATCCTTGTTAAAGCGTTTCCATGTCCTTTAGTTGCAAACCTGACATCGGAGTAGTTTGAGATTTCAAGTGCGCAATTTCTAAATGAGATCGTGTCAACTGTCTTTGATGGTCATTTTTGTGTGACTAGAATGTTCCCTTAGTCTTCTTCCCTGTCTTCCACGGAACAAACAGGCTGGTGTAGGAGGGGCACATTTTCAATGATCTGATTGCGCTGGTTGAGAAGCGCTAAATTCTTAATTTTTTATTTCATTATCGCGGCAATTTCTTTGTTTGCATGGCTTTAATGCCATGGTGGCTAGAGTAAGAAATAAAAAAAAGATGTCTGCAATGCTTCTCGTAATTGGCACAGACATACATAGGCCTACTATTACAGCCGCATATCGTGGGCCTGCTGATAAAACCTTGTATCTTCAAAGTGATTAACTTCACAGGAAAATAAATAAACATAAAATAAAGAATATATATAAATTGATAAATTTGAAATATAAATAAAATAAAACATGTTTTATTCTGCATGTAAGAATAGTGGATACACAAGTTTTTGTTTCTTATCAGTTTGGAGATACAAGGTTTTATCAGCAGGCCCATAATATTCAAATTTAAAGTCTGGTTTGTGTGTCCATGGACCACAACTTCATTTTCATGGTTAATCAGAAAATCCCTTTTCCATGTTTTCCCGATAGCCATAATCAATGAGCTTTGTACAGAGTCTGCCTCTCTTTTGGATCAGTCACACCTCTTTCTTAAGACCGCCTACATTCTGAAGTTAAGCGCTGTGGGCGTGATTGAAGCGCGTAGGGGAGAATACGCGTAACTCAAAAGCACTTAACTCGAAGCGCGTAAAAAAGGACTTGCGCGCTAATAGGAGAATAGACCCCTATATGCGCTCGCATTACATATGTGTCCCCAACAACTTTCACATTAAACCTATGCCCTTTGCCAGCCTGTCTCCTTTCCTCCGTACTTTTCCTTGATCTCACGAGAAAACGGTATCCGGGTCAAGAGGAAGTTGCATGGAGATTTTAAGGTACCTTGGTCATGTTTGATAAAAATGGATGTACTTTCCTTTAATACATCATGAGGTTGATGGTGAAGACAGCCTGTGTAATTTATCGGAAAACTTAAAGGCCAAATGATGGTTTCAATCGCAACAGCTGAAAAGGATTGTGGTCCATATTTGAGCTTTCCTTTCTTCCAAAGCTGGTCCTGCGTTCCCTTGCTGAAAGGGAGCTACTACTGAGGCTTCTTTGTCCAGTGAAGTCATAATGCCTAAAATACCACATCTTTTTGTGTAAATAAATCAGCATTTCAGCCCACTTCTGAGTTTGTTGTCGACTAAGGGTTTGACTTAGATATCAACCTATCACAAAAGAGTACAATGACTCAGGACACACCCCACTTAAGTGGGAGTTAAATGAGTAATGATACATTGTATGTTCATATATTGTGCTTTAATAATCATTATTACTTACTTGTGATGCAATGGGAGATTTAGTGAGTGACTGGAACCTGTGGTCAGTAAACAGAGAAAGAGATAAGTAGGCTTACAAGTATTAACACTTTCCCCACTACTGACAAAAATTTCCATTAGTCAGTGCTTTAACTGTTTTATGGTAACAAGTGCTGTCACGATTTTTCTGACAAAATAGTTTAAACAAGGAAGAAAATGGTGCATTCTGATGCATGTTAAGACAGAAATTATGTTTTTTTTTCTTGGGCTGGTTCCATGATCACAAGCTGTGACGAATCTCCTTGATACAAGCAGACAACTTGAAAACAAAGCCGCAGGTCAATGTTAAATGACAGTCATACAGCTTTTTCAGCTTTTTGTTTGCAATGTGGGGGGGTAGGTGGCTAAAAAATTGCCTACTTTTCAAATTTGAAATAGATTTAAACAGAATGAAATAGATTCCTGCGTCTAAAACTTAAGCTCTGTTCTATCTGTGTGCATATTAAAAGACCTGAATATTCTGCGGCTACAGAAAGATCAGTGAACATTCACAAAAATAATGGTGCTGGCTGGCAACTTCTGGTTTCAGCTGAGTAGGAGGGTCCCTTCCATATTAATGCTTTGTTTTTGGTGAACAAAGTTAAACTGGGAGATGTAGTCAGCTGCGTGTGCGCACACAGGTCTGCACAGTGTCAGTCTGACACAGATAGGTACTGTATCCTTAGAGATATGGTGATATTATGGACCCAAACAATTTCAGGCTCATATCAATCATTTGTTCTGTTGCTAAAGTGTTTGAAAAAATTATACATAATCAATTATCACAATACCCTAAGATCAGTAATATTCAATCATAGACTGAATTATGCAACAACATCTGCTCTTGATGTATTTTCAGCATGTGACATTGGTAATCTCACAGGGGCTATATTCATTGATCTCAAAAAGGCTTTTTATTTGAATGATTATTATTTACTGCTTTATAAACTTTATACTGTAGGTCTCTCTAAGAAAGCTCAGCAATGGTTTAGCAGTTATATGCACAATAGAAAGCAATGTGTTATTATTCAAGGTAATAAATCAGAATTTTTTGTTCAACAAAGAGGGATACCCCCAGGATCATCACTGGGTCCACTTCTTTTCTCTATTTTCATCAACGATCATCCGTTGATTATTTCTCACTCCTCTAATCAAATTTATGCAGATGATAGGGTAATCTACGCATCAAAACCTACACTATTCCGAATCCAATCAGCCCTTCAGTCGGACTTCAATACTCTGCAATTATGGCTCTCATCTAATAAACTCCTACTAAATTAAACCAAATCTAATTTTATGATTTTTGATATAAAGCATAAAATTTAAACAAATCCAAACAATATTATGATAACATGTAATGATGGCACTCATCTGCATAAAGTTGAAAAATTCAAATGCTTAGGCATAAGACTTGATTCAGAACTCACTTTTAAACACCACATTAATCACCTTCTTCATAAAGTTAATTTTGGAATTAATGTTTTATTTTTATCAAGAAACTGTTTTTCATTTAGAGTGCAAAAGAAACTTGCCTCACAACTTATTTTACCTTTTTTTAATTATACTGATGTTGTCTATCAAACTACTAGTGGAACTATTTTTTCACCCTTAAATACCGTTCACAATAATCTCTGCAGGTTCATTCTTGGATGCTCCCTCACCACTTATCATTGTCTCATGTGTAGCACACTTAACTGGCCCTCACTCAATATAAGAAGACACAACCACTTGTTGCAATGTATTGTTAAATGTATTCATTTTAACTATCCCTCATATCCACAACAGTTGTTAGTACCATATTCTTCATTATATCCATCAAGACTCACTACACAATACTTCTTTACCACTCCCTCAGTCAAAAAAACCAATCGGTAAAACAGCATTTAAGTTCAAAGCATCCTCGGATTGGAACAATTTGCCTTCAAAAATACAATCCTTGACCTCTTTACATGTGTTTAAAAATGGTGTGTCCTCTTATTTTCAGAATTATTGTGCCCATTTCAGATAATACGATGATACTACCCACGTACAGTCACATTGGACTTTCACTCATCTGCACCTGTAATCTGTTCATCTGTTCATTATCTAACAACCATGTGTATAAAATAGATGTGAAGGTTGTGTTAAATCAGTGGTTCCCAAAGTGGGGGGCGCGCCCCCTAGGGGGGGCGCAGAGCAATTGCAGGGGGGGCGCGGGGTGCGGGAGTTCCGGACACCAACAGAAAATCATTTGCATACAGTCCATTCGCTGCCCAGAATTCTGCGATTACATCGTAAATGCCTGCCTTACTCTCAACTTAACTGTTCGCCAAATCATTCATCTAGCCTGCCATTTTCATAAATAATTTATGAATGTAGTTGTTCAAATATTTGAAGCCGGTAATGTAGTCTCGCGATACCCAACTCGCCGCTTTTTATCCTGCACTGATCTGGCATATTGATAATAAAATGGTAAGTGACACCGAACAAAATCCGATGAATACAAAGCAGAAATAACCGAGATTGCGTCATCTTATTCTCGATAATATGAATGCTCTGTATGCCGACAGATTATTTTTATCTAGCCCACCAACTGAACGTTACAAACATATCGGCAGGTTCGGCAAGTGGTGTTCATGAATTTTTTTTCGTACTTCGCTGTCTTTCTGCATCATAGAAACATAATTTTAAGTAGACGGCTATACTCAGGCAGAGGAGTGTGATACAGCCTAATGATTTTATACTTTAAAAGAGATTTTGCATTATTAAATTTTCGTGTCCTTAATTGGAAAATAACTGTGGCCGTTTCCAAACGTGCCAATCATTTTTAATGTTCCCAGCTAGGCTGGACAAAAATCATCTGTGCAGAGCATTCATATTTTCTAGAATAAGCTGACGCGATCTCGGTTGACGTATTTTAACTTAAAAGTGCGAGGCCAGTGAAGAGAGGAAAATGTAACTGTCTCGAGACACTCCTTCAGCGGTCCGGCACAAGGTTGTTGATTGGCTGTATGCAAGTAAGTTTCTGTTGGTGTCCGGAAAATGCATAAATAGCAATGTTGTTGTATATTAAAAAAAATAAACCTGTTACACTGAACATAATTACACAGTTAAGGTGCTTGAAAACAGTTACACTTAAAATAATTACACCGTGGTTGTTTGTTATTTTGCTATTTCCAATTCTAAAAGTAGCCTAGTTTTAGTTTATGACAATCTACAGTTTATGACCGTTTACTTACATTTTTTCCAAAAAGGTTGAGGTTTATATAAATTACAATGAGTGAAATAAACTGCAATGGTCTCTAAAAACAAAATGTGCGTATGTATTACCTATTTTTTCGGGGGGGGGGCGCAAACATTTTTTTATGTACCAAAGGGGGGCCCAGCAAAAAAAGTTTGGGAACCACTGTGTTAAATGTTCAATGTATGATGTTTAGTGTTATGCGTTTTTTGTTTTATTGTGTTAGTTAACTTGTGAACTGTTGCTTTTCACTTTGGTATTTATGGTTTTTATTGGATTCCTGAATTTGGTGTATTTGGATTGGATTGCCGGTGTCCCTCAAAAACGAGATGATACATCTCAAGGGGTTTATCCCAATAAAATTTACATACATACATATGACTGCATCTTTGCCTCACAAAATAGGCATTCATTTGAGTACATTCATAGAGCTTCCCTCCCTGAATGGGTGTCTGTCGCCTAGTGCAATGGACAGAGCAGGGCACAGCAGCATTTTGGAACAGAACTTAGTTTGTATGTAACTGAGGTTGGTGGTCTCGTTACATGCAGCATGGCCCCATGTTATTGAAGACCAGAGGCATCCTCATTAATAAGGCCAAAGGCATCCATGTTGGAAAAGATCAGAGGCATCCATGTTTGTAAAGATCAGAGGCATTTATGTTGGTAGAGACCAGAGGCATCCGTGCTAGCAGAGGCCAGTGGCAGCCACGCTGGTAGAACCCAAAGGCATGCATGTTTGTCAAGCCCAGAGATGGTCCATGGTCTGTACTTGTGAACCATGGGTGGAGAGAACTAAGGTACCTTTCCCAGCCATTTGAAGAGCATTTCAGGGCATTGCTGGAGGCAGACAGGAAGTGAAGAACAATCTCACATGATTAGAGAGGATCACATTCCCCCACACTAATATGGCCGACAGACTGACAATCATATTCTCCACTATGCAATCAAAGCCACGTGCAAACCTAACCAAGACCCTACCCACAGATTGAAACCCATTTCCACATTATGGGCCAATTGAGTGACATTGCTGCATCACCAATCACAGAAAAATGATGCATGATATCCACCGGTCATTGACGTTTCCTCATTAATTTTGACAGCTTGCGATGTAACAGGAGATTTAGTGAGTGACTGCAACCTGTGGTCAGTAAACAGAGAAAGAGATAAGTAGGCTTACAAGTATAAACAATTTCCCCGCTACTGACAAAAATTTTTATTTAACTGCCTTCTGGCAGTTATTTTGACTGCCAGTAGGTTTATACAACATCTGTCCTGAAAAAACAGGGATTCTGTATAGAACACTCACCCAGCCAGTTCAGGGGCGTTTTAATTCTCACATCTCGTCAAATGAAGTAAACAGATTCATCAGCTGGCATTAAAACAAGACATCTTGCATTTAGGCTCTACTTGTCTGCACAGGTCTAAATCTGGTTTAAAAGTAGAATTCAGACATTTACATATAGTTAAGTTTTATATGATTGCACTGATTTACATACGTAAACGCTCATATTTATGTCCAGTAAATTAAGAACTTGATTTTAGTACCGGCAGCCATATGCAATAGCCGTATCCTTCCAGAGATTTAGAAAATAGAGATGAGGGAGAAATAGTCTGCCTGGGACAGCATTGGATTTCTCAGCAAGAGCACAATGGTGAGACTGCTGGTAATGATGACTTCAACAGTTTGATTTCTGAGAAACTCTCAGGGAATGGTGCTCAAAGCACTTTCTGACACAACCTAAAACAAGTATAAAATTAAGCAAAGCAGTATATGACTGTAAAAATGACTCAAATAATCTACTACACCATGAAACAAAACTGATAATGGAATTGAATAGGTTGCTCAAAGACTGGTCTGAAAAACAGCTTTTTACTAGTTACTACAAAAGCTGAACGACGTTTTCTTTTCCAATGCAAGGAGAAAATCCAGGAGGCTCTCACGTAGAGGACAACGCTTTTAGAGAGAGCCACCTCAATCAGTTGTGTTACAGTGAGAAATGATGTCACTTCCTGCTGAATGTAAAGCGTTTAGGGTTGAAAAAGTGGCCTAGGTGTAGGGTTAACTCCCTAGCTACCCTTGAGAACTAACGGAGCACCTCGCGGACTGACGCAGTGCTCCTGAAGTCCGCAGCTTTATCTGATTCAGACGGGCTTTCTCTCCATGTTCTAGGGGGTGTCCCCACTGTGTGCTCAAAGCTAAAAAGGGAAACGCAGTGTGAAAAGGTGTTCATGGTGTCTGACGTCATTGATCACCAATCCATTAATCACCATGATTCACAATTGTTTATCTCAGTGGTTCCCAATTTTTCTCTGCTGGGCCCCCCTTTTGGTAAATTAGAAAATTTTTGTGCCCCCCCCCCCCTCCCTCCCCCGAAAAAAAACAGGTAATACACATATTTTGTTTTCACAGTCCATTGCAGTTTATTTCACACACTGTAATTAATATAAAACCTTTTTTAAAAAAAAAAAAAAAAAGTCAACTGCCATAAACTGTAGGTTGTCATCAACTACAACTAGGCTACTTTCAGAATGATAAATGAATAACAAAATAACAAGCCACCTTTTTTTTTTTTTGTTTTTTTTAATACTCAACAACATTGCTATTAATGCATTTTCCGGACACCAACAGAAACTTACTAGCATACAGCCAATCAGCGACCTTGTGCCAGACCTCTGAAGGAGTGTCACGAGACAGTTACATTTTTCTCGTTTTACTGGCCTTGCACTTATGAAGTAAAAATAACTGAGATTGCGTCAGCTTATTATAGAAAATATAAATGCCCTGAAAAGATGATTTTTGTCTAGCCTAGCTGGAAACATTATAAATAATCGGCAGGTTTGGAAACGGCCACCGTAATTTTCAAATGAAGGACACGAAGATTTAATAATTCTAAACCTCTTTTAAAGTATAAAATCATTAGGCTGTATCACTCCCCACTGCCAGAGTATAGCCGTCTACTTAAAATTATGCTTCTAAGATGCAGAAAGAAAGCACCATAATCAACCAATATTAACAGCAGACAGCGAAGTGCGAAAAATTTCACGAACACCACTTGCCAAACCTGCGGATATGTTTGTAACGTTCAGTAGCTAGGCTAGATAAAAATAATCTGTCATTCATATTATCGAGAATAAGATGACGCAATCTGGGTTATTTCTGCTTTATATTCATCGGAATTTGTTTGGTGTCACTTACTAGTTTATTGTTAATATGCCAGATCAGTGCAGGATAAAAAGAGTGGCCAGTTGGGTATTGTTAGACTGCATTGATTGTAATCAGCTCATTTTACCAGCTTCAAATATTTGAACAACTACATTCATAAATTATTTATGAAAATGGTAGGCTAGATGAATGATTTGGCCAACAGTTATGCTGAGAGTAAGGCAGACATTTACGATGTAATCGCAGTATTCTGGGCTGCGAATGGACTGTGCAGTCAATGGTTCCGAGACCGTTCCAAGGTGCAATAAAAAATTCAACTGTCTCAAGACATTCCTTCAGAGGTCCAGAACAAGGTTGCCTACTTGCTGTATGCAAATAATTTTCTGTTGGTGTCCGGATCTCTAGTCGGGGAAAAAATTCGCTTCCCGCACCCCGCGCCCCCCCTGCAATTGCTCTGCGCCCCCCCTAGGGGGCGCACCCCCCACTTTGGGAATCACTCATGGGGGCGAGGTGTGAGGGTGTGTTTTCGGGGCATAGTCCACCCTCAAATCCTCAAAGAGGAGACCGAATGAACAGTCCCATGGTGGACCCGATGGGTATCTGGAGTATAATTTTGAGTTGGGGTTGCTGCAGTTCTACGGGTGGTTGTGCAGGACACGGGGAGTGGCTTTGGGGGGGGGCAGTGTGAACAGGAGGGTAGATGCCTCAGAAGTCAGGCCTTTAATAATGATTACACACTGAAGCTGCTGCAGGAGTGCCCGGCCACAGCTGTGGGGCCCCATCAGGCTTTGATGCCCCCCGGCCCCCCCCATCAGCTCTCTGAGCCCTCCGGCCCCCCCCCGTTCTGTGTATGAGGAGAGTGAATGGACCCCGCCCCCCCCCGGCGAATGAGGCGAGGCAGGAACTATGCGCCGGCCTGTGGGAAAGAATGCCACGCGACGCCACAGTGACGGAGGGCCGTCACGGGGACCGTGAGAGGGAGGGTAGGGGGAGGGGCTTTAGCGGTAAAAGCTACCGCTGCCCCACCCAACCCAACTAAGGCGAGGAGTCCCATGACGCCGCCCGAATCCACTTGCTCGGCGCCACAGCTGGCTCAGAATCACTATGTTTTGCACCTGACTGAGTTTTCCAGGGTAGAGTTAGAGTTAAGAGGCACAGGGCCATAGGAGTTACACAGATCCAGGCCAAATTTTTATGCAGATCAACAACCCCAATTCCAAAATAGTTGGGACGAAGTGTAAATTGTGAATAAAATCAAAATGCAATGACTTTCAGATCACGAGCCAATATGTGATTCACAATATAAAATAGATAATATTCAAATGTTGAAACAAAGATATTTTACATTTTTATCCACAAAATGAAAATTTCAAATTTTCTGGCTGCAACAGGCCTCAAAAATGTTGGGACACAGGCAAAACAGGGCTGAAAAAGCAATTAATATAAAGCAATTAATATATTAGAGAAAAAGCTGAAAGAACATTAAGCAAGAAATAAAGTTAATTGGCATCATGTGCGTAACATGATTGGCTATAAAAGGGATGTCTTAGAGAGGCTGTGTCCTCCGGGCGAAAGAGGAGAAAGACCACCCTCCTGTTATCATTGGTGTAATCATTGAAACTGAAAGTACAGCGCCTATAAGAGACCCACAGGTCTGGCTTGGGTTGCCAGGTGTGCACTGCATGGCTCACCTTTTATATGAATAGTAGGGCTGCACTTTGTGATGATGGTGTGGGGAGGATGGGGTGTCTTTCATTGAATGGGCTGTTGGTAGGCCTCAGGTCCCTTTTTCCCACTAAACCAGCCAGGAGCTCTCTCTCTCTCTCTCTCTCTCTCTCTCATCAATGCATTGAGCCGAGCAAAAAGCGCAGTGACATGATAAATGGTGAAGCACAAGGATAGAGAGAGACACGGTGAAACACTTCACCAGTGATTGACCTTTCTGCCTCGGGCCACATTCACAGAGCCAGTCATCACTTCAACGCCCATTACCTACCCGAGAAAATACCCTAGAGTTGGCACTGTCAGATCCTCAAACCTGCAGTCAAGAACACGCAGGAAATAAGAAAGATTTACGACTTCAAGAAATAATTACTGGTTCCTTGTTGATCGCACTCCAGATGAAATATTATTCGCACATATTTTCCGATTGATTCATGAGACGCACAGGCTGCATATGCTCATGAAGTGTGCAGTTTGCTTTAAGGTGCAAATGTCACAACATTTTGATTTATCAGAAGGATGCACTTACGGTGGTATATATTTATATAATTAGCCTATGCAGTTGCATCGGTTTTAAGTTCTTTACCTTTACATGACATTTGTATCTTCAGGACAATTTAATCAATATGAGGAACTGCGCCTTTTTTTCAGTGCTAACATTTTTTAAACAAGCATTTATTCTGGGCTGTGAATTCGTGGACACACAACTCTAACAATTAGTATCGTTGATGCTATGAAAAAGGCGGCAAACTAGAGTCGGGTTTGACAGAAGCATCTCGCATTACATTTCATGTTGCCTTTCGGGTTATGAATATGAATGACATCACCACCCATGTAAATCAATTAATACGTGTGTGTGTGTGTGCGCGTGTGTGTGTGTGTGTGCGCGCGCGCAAATTTGCGAATGTGTGTGTGCGTGAATTAAACACTGTGGGTCTGAGAGAGGTCTACGATGACCTCATGCGTTCCATAACAATGATCCATTGTGTCATTGCCTTACAAGCCACCGTAGTCCGTAATTTTTTATTTGACATTTTATTGCCGTTAGATCAGCTCAGATCTGTGCCATGCTAAAAGGTGGCCGCGATACAGCTCCCAGTGCTACAGCTCGCCGAGAAAATCGACCTGCCCCCGATAATCCCACTCCCCAGTGAGACTGCGGCGATTCCAGCTCAAAGTCGCGCTTGCAAGGCGGACGCCTTTCATCTGTACAGACGGGATTTCCTCTCAATTTCCCCTCTCTGCACACACCATTACCAAACTAGCCAGAATCAAAATGTCTTAATACGTTGCAAATCCCCCAGCTCAAATTGTAGAGGGGTAGAGGAAGTCTGAGCCGTCCACTTTAACGCGATCCGTTTGCTAGGTGGTCTGCCATGTGCCGCTATTGGAGCCACATCAGCGGATCGGCATATTCCGGTCGGTGTGAAATAATGTAGCCGATTGGCCATTGTTTTTTACTTTTAACTCAATAAGTAGGCCTAAATATCCATGCCACTGTGACTGTACTAACATTTACAAAATAATAATACTCAAGAGCAGAAAAGTTTTAAATGAAGAATGATTTATTTTATACAGAACAATATTGTCTAACCTTTGATCTATAAGTTTGCTTTGTGCATAAAATATTATGATAACAGGCCAACAGTAGGCCCACTTCAAGTTGATTATATAGGCTACACACTTTGGACTGAAAAAAGTGTATTTTAAAAATGTGAGAGTATACAGCATTATTACAGTTTTAAATAATTGAGATTTTATTGTCAATTCGTATCTTATATTTTTCGACAGAATATTTAATTAGGCAGAACCAAATCCACAAAAACAGTCATGGGAACACAACTCATTTAGAAATACAGAAATATTGTGGTTTACAAAATTGAATGACTAGCGTGTAAACAAAACACTAATTCTGGCAAGATAATTTGTCATGAATTTTTGATTTTAGGAATGCCTTAGAACAAAAGTGCATCTTAGCTGAATTACTCAGCAAATAATTAATATGTAGAACAGCAAGAGCTCTTTCTTGTTTGAAAAATATACATTCTGCTATTTGACTTTATTCCCTTTGAATAGTTTTCTCTTTCCAACTTTACCAAAGGTTTTGAAAACTTCAGTAGTAATATGTCTAGTTGGTTTTGTGGCTTCACACCACAAAACACTGAGCTGGTTCACCCAAAGAAGTAAACAAATGGGCATTTCTCAGGACCAAATTTCATCCTCATGTAATTTATGTAAATTTACACTGACCCTTAAGAAATGAAAATGTCCACTGTAATTAATATCAATGTTGCCATGATTTTAAAAGGCAAAATTGAAGGGCTTAGTTAATCAGTCAAGATCATCTTAAATAGGCCATTTAATAATCTCATGGTCCTGAAATTAAATACATGATCACATTTTTTTCCCACATATTGATCTATAAATATATGTGGATATTTTAAAAATATTTCTTTAAATTCACTCATCATCAAAACTTTTAGGGTCCCAAAGGAAAAGAAGTGCTATAGTTTTGGGCTTGATCATGCCTGTAGCCTACAGGAAATATAATTACAAGCAGACTGACATATCAGCCTCAAAGGAATTTAAGTATGTTCTAATGTAAACTTTAAAAAAATATTCGGAATTAAAAAAATATTTTGGTGAAGAAAACTGAATTAGTGACATATGGACTAAGTATTATTTTCAAGAAAATGCGCACATGCAGGGTAATACTTTAGAGCAGGGGTTCCCAAACGTGGTCCTGGGGCCTCCCTGTGTATATTGGTTTTTGCTCCACCCTGGTTTGCAATTATAGGATTTTAACAAGCCGTTAATTTGTCTTAATTCGGTGCATTTTTGTTCGGAGCAGCAATTCATCCTCTCTTGACAAACAGTATTTTGACAGATATGCATACAAACAGTGAGGAATAAATTCCGCATCCACATTGCAACAAATGAGTAATAACTGCATAAAAAGAGGGAAAAAATGTACCCAATCAAAGGAAAAAAATCAATGGGTTCCTAATTAATGAAACTGTGGGCATATGGTTGCAAAAACTAACAATTTACTAAACAAGCAAATGACAGAGTGAAACCTGTTTTATGTTATGTTTTTGTGATTGTGGACAAGCAAATTATTTCGGAAGAACTGATATTGAAAGAATTCATATGCTCGAGACGTTTGAACAAGGGGCAAACAGGTGACGATGATGATGATGATGATGATGATGATGATACACTGTATTATTATCATAAACAGCTTTCGGGCAAAAGAAGATACTGCAAACAGGAAGCCATGGCGGTCAGGCTCATACAGAGTCAGTGCCTTGTCATGGGCAGAGATGTTGGAGTTAGGGTTATCGGCAGGAAAAGAATTGCCCAAATGCTAAAAGTACAGAGGATGAGTCACTGTTGGCGAAATGGGAGGAAATGTCATTAGCAGACAGTGATGAGCAGGCCCTAGGTGGTGACAAGGATCAAAGGGGGGCGACTGTACGACTGTAAATACGAACAGTCAGATGAGAACAGTGACTAAGTGAAACATTAACTAACAGTTAATAACTAACAGTGACTAAGTGAGGGCCATTAAAATTGGCTGGGATGCGCTACGTTTTTTAAGGTCAGCTCAAGGTCAAGGTGCACGGGGAGAAGTGGCAGAGGGAGAGAGCGATGACATCATCGTCACTGGCTGAGGGACAGAGGGCAAAGCGCTTAGAGACAGCAGAACAGGTTCTCTTCAGATTTATGGGATGGGTGCAACTGCAATGGGTTATGGGAGAGGTGGGACCACATTGGAGGAACTTAAGGATGCTTGAGTAATACTGTGAAACACAAATAAAGCTTATTTTTAATCAAAGCCAAAACCAAATGTGTAATATTCTTCTGAAAAATGCCAATGTTTCAGTTTTGGCAAGGTAACATAAATCATAAAAGACAGATTTTTTATTTAAAATTTGGAATTAAATGGTCAAATTTGAGTTAACTTCTAAGTATATAAACTTAATTTTTAACCCCTTTGCGCAGATATAGACACAGGTGTCTGCTAATTCCGAAATTGAAACCCAAAACAACTCTGTGATTGAATTTCACTTCAGTGGAGTTATTTTTCCAGAGTCTGTGTGACACAAATACTGAGTTATAAAGCCAAAATAGGCTCATACATAACAGAGAAACTTGGCATTATTGGTATTCTGCACAAAGGGGTTAAACTGTGAAACCAGGGCTTTTACGATATTGAAAGTCACTGACAATTAGAATGCCACATATTTTTTTTCATTTTTCTCCACTTTGACAAACAGAATAATGATAATTCGTGAAGAAAAGAAAGAAAACACAAAAAAGCAAACATCCCGACTTTCAGGATAGAACAAGTCGATGAAGACAGTTTGCACTTACGAGTAATAACAGCCAAACCCAACTGGATTCCACAGTGCCAATGAATCCCCGCATTTTACATCCTCTGAGTTTGAACTTGGCGTAATACCCTTGGTCTTGAAATCCAAGAAAAACATTTTGAGATGTTTTGGTGATCAATCACGCCCTCATACTGCAGCTTAATTGAAAGGTAAACATTTTAGTCCAGATTAAATTAGTGGTTGAAAGTAATTACTCCCATGTAATACTCCATGTTGAGACTAAGTGCCTTTCCGCTCTTTTATGGGCTGCTTTGTAAAGGGGTTGTTTTGCAGCCAGAGTGGAATAGTTTGCTCTTGTGACTAATAACAAAGTGTCATGGTGGGCTCTAGAACAGAGAGCACAAAAAACAGGGCTGACGAAGTAAACAAAAGTTTAATCATTGGACTGAAAGAGAATAAACAACCAAGGATTTAAAGATACTAGAAAGTGGAACATAGGTGAGACAGGCAAGGAACAGGAGAAACAAAGGAATAATTACACTCAAGAATACAGAAGAGTCGTGGTTTGAAACAAGGTCTGCTTAAGAGAAGCCAGACAAAGACTGAGGGGAGAGTGGTGGCTTAAATAGGGCAGCCCATTGGGAACAGGTGCTGAAAAATCAACAATCAGGTGAGTCAGGACAAAACATGAAGTGGAATTCCGAGTCCGGAGGGGGCTGGAAAACTTAGTCCACACATGACACTAAGAATTTCCTGAAAGTCAGCGATCCAAAATGCACTTTGGACATTTCAGCTTGGCGGGGACCAGGTGGATTCAGTCTTAGTGTCCTGGCAAAATCTCATATCACCTGGTGAAAAGTAACATGTCTTACTTATTCCATGAACACCAAAGTGTGCTCAAGTGACAAAGAAAGGAAAAAAAAAATTAAATATAGTCGCTGGCAACCTGTTGAGTTTAAAATTAAGTTTTATTTCACCATGCTGTAATATTTAATGTTTCCATGACAACCTTAGCTGTTTTTAAACATCAAATTACATTCCTGACAGTCGTCTTGCGGCCAAAAAGTAGTAAAGAGGATTTTATTAAATCGGCATAATCCGTTTCCTTGGTGGAAAAGTCGTTCTTTGGGAATTTTTATTTTTTTCCCTCAAACGTGGGGGATAAATACATACATTTTTCATAGAGCCAAACAGTGGGCCTTGGGGTACCCCTCAGGGCTCGCAGGGCTAACAGACAGGATGTGGATAATTGCGTACAGGAAGTACAGTAAAAATTCCTCTTCCTGTAGGTCATAACTCCACACTGCAAGGTCCAAGTGCATGTTTTCTTTGGAATTTAGAATTCATTTCAAAACTTTGAGCTATTAATTCTTCCACATCCATGGTTGTAAAATCATTACATATTAATCCTTTTGACAAAGATCTGATTATATTCAGGCATGATGTAATATTTTTTCATAATAAGCACCCTAACTGCCCTTACCCTTTCAAAATGTGTAAAGAAATAAATGCTATGACAAGAAGAGTTTTATCTGGATGAAATTAACTGCTCAAGAATTTGTCCTTTTACCATCACACTATATCACCGAAAATACAGTATATCATTAATTGATAATATGGAACAATCCAAACTGAATCGATCATATGAAGTCTGATGAAAAAGGCTTTGTCTGTTGCAAATGACAGTGTGGGGTTTGTAAAATTTTCTGAAGTGAGTACAAATGACAAATACATCAACTGCACGAACAAGCCGTTTCACCAGACTTTATACCCGTGCTGTAAAAAAACAGCTTGAAGACAGACATGCCTCATCCCTCGTTCATAATGAAAATTCACAGAAAACTAGAGCAGTGTTGCGTAAATATGATGTGAAGTATAACACTAGATTTCTGTGTGCTCCCAATCTCACATATTGCGTCTGTTCCAAATAATAATAAAAAAATCTAAATTTTATTAGAGGGAAACTAAGGAGATTTTTTCTTAGATGTATTGACTCGTATAAAAATCCCCCTCTATCATCACTCATGACCCATCAGAAGTGTGTAGTGGCGTCTGTATCTCCAAAGACACTCCCTTCTGCTTGTATTTTCTTACTAATATTAACTTGAATATTAAATACAGGATGTTTCTCAGAGTCAACATTTGGGCAGTGAATGTGTAGATAAAAAGTTTATGCTCATAATATGGGGTCAACAGCATGATCCTATGGAACCAACCTTGTGTCCGCAATTCAGGCTGGTGCTGGTGGTAGTATAATGGTTTTGGAAATGTTCATGCAGCACACTTTGCCACCTTCATACAAAGCAATCATCATTTTAGCAGTGCACCCTTTCTGTGAATTGTTCCCTTCAACAATTTTCCCCTCCTCTAACAGCAATTTCCAGCATGATAATGCACCAACTGACAAAGCAAAATTTGTCTTCGACCGGTTTTAATGTACTTGTGTGCGATTTCAGTATGGCTCTAGCCATTTTGGTACCTTGGGTGAGATTACTTTGTCATTTCTAAGCGAGAGAAAATGCCTCATAAATTAATGCAATGTAACAACAATGCTACGTAATACACATGCTATCGAAAATATATTTGACTGTCATTCTACCAATTAGTCTTAGCAACTGTAGCTATTCAGGCAAAATAAACTTCAAGAGGATTTGGCAATTTAGCGTTGAAAGGTGAGGTTACCGAAGGCCTTTTTTGCTGTCGGACTGCTACTGGCTGGATAGCAGAGAGTAAAGTCATTGACTTGACATTCAGATGATTATAATCATCCTTCAAAACTTAGCAGCCACCATAACATCCTTATCTAGCACTGTTCGATAGCTTTGCTGTATCTGAACTCAACTACTTAGAACAAATAAAACTTCATCACACAAAAGGGCATTTATTTATGTTGTAAAAGACAACATACCTTAATAATTGGTATTTATTTTCCTCCTCCTCTTTCCTCTGTTTTCTACAGTGCGCACCTGAAGACTTGGACCTTTTCACTGCATAAAAGTGAAATCAAAAAATAGTTTTCGCATGTCCTTGACATCTGACAGTCAGTCCTATCTATCTCTGACCGGAGATGCGCTTCAGTCACCCATGCGCAAGCAGAGCACATTTGGGTTTAAGTAAAATGATAAACTCGCAGTATGTCAGTGTTGACCAGATTCTGAATGGCATGTTTTGTTTCCAGCACCTTGCCATGAAGAACTGAAAGTGTTTGAGTGCAAAAGGGAGGTCATACCCATTATTAATATGGCATTCCTGATTAAGTGCATTGTCAGTGCATGTGCCCTAATATATCAAGTCCAAATAGAATCTTATTTTCACATTTTCCCAAAGTATTAAAACCAGATTGAATCTACAGTATAATTTCTAAAATATTGTATCCCAATAAAATCCATGTTTTATTTTCCTGTCATATCAAATCCAAATAAAATCCTCCGTCCATCTTCCAAACAATTCACATATAAATAGAATCTACTATATATCTTCCTGATATATCAATTCCAAATACAATGCAGAATGTTTACATGATGAGGTAAGGAAGATGTATTCAGGAAGACGTTTCGCTCCACCTCGCCCCAGGTCGGATTGGCCTCTACTTACTGATAACAGCAGTCAATTTGGGAAAAAAAATAAATAAATAAATGCATTTTTAAAGTCAGTTAAATAAGTAAATAAGACTGCAGAGAGACACTAACCATTATGAGAAAGATTTGTGGTAAGATTGTAGCTTCATGATTGTACGTGGTTTAGAGCATCAGTCGCGCGGCAGGCAGTGGAAAGCAAAGGGTCTGTCTTGTTGTATCTGAGTGCCACAGTCACGGCTCATATGACTGTGGGTAATCAGGCAGTTGCTCTCCTGCACTTCACTAAGGCCGCGCTGACCCAGCTCCTCCCCCAGGCAAAACGCATCACACACTGCCTGGGTAAATATTGTCTCGTTTGAGCTAATTTTGATTTTTTTCAGGATTATTCAGATTTTTAATTTCTTGCCTGTTCATTTTATTTTTATATTTCTGAGAGGATCATGGCTGCATTTTTCGATATGCTTCACCGGTGTTTGTTTTTTAGTTTGTTCATTCATTTAATTGTTTGTTTGTTCATCAGTAAACAAGATATCTCAAAAAAATATGGATGGATGTCAATTTTCTGTGTTGATAGATACTGTACTAATGAGGAAGTGATAAAATTTTGGCGTCGCTTTGACTCATTTTCCAATTCCCAGATCCGAAAGAATTTCTATGCCCGTTTAAGGTGGCACTGTCGAAACTGGTTTAATGCTCACATTCAATTATAATTCTTCTGCCTACTAATTTCAAAATGGTAGAGGTAATATGCTCTCCGAGTGCCATCTAATGTTTTTATGTTTTATTTATAATTGGGTAAATGTACAGTAGGGGAGACCGGGGAGACTTGGGACGGGGGAGACTTGGGACAGGGTTGTTTCTAGGATACCACATTAACCAATGATATTAAATGTTGCATCAGAGTCTGGAGAGTAAGAAGGTCAACAATACACTTCCTGTTTATTTGATGGCGGCTGCAGCACAAGCAAGGTAAATCCATTTTTCATTTTTATCCGGTCTAAACTTGGATTTCAAACTTTCCATCCGAGGTCATCACCGTGCATATAATAATCTTCAGGATCTGATGTTACTGTGACAGTTACTACATAGACATAGCTCAGTGTTAAGGACGTTATTTTTGGAAAATTATTTCTACATTTTTCAAAATTTCCGTTGGTCTTGAAATCTGTAACATGGGGAGACTTGGGACATTTGTGGGGAGAGTTGGGACTTGTGTGGGGAGACTTGGTCCATACTGATGTTTACTGATTTTCAGCAGTTTTCACATATGTTTGTAAGAATGTGTCACATTTTCAGTGAATGGGGGATAACTGTATGACATGTGGCCTCGGTTTTAGGAAAGCCAAACCAACTTGAACTCGAGTTAAACAGTGAACTTCTGTTTGTGTTGCTTTAAACATGTTAAAGCCAGTTACTAGTAAAAGGTCAGAGGCTGACGTTTTTTATTTTCAGCTGTTATTACATATTTTTGTCAGAATGTGGCATTTTTGTCATTTGTCCCTGGACCCTTTTCTGTCAGAGAATGTAGTTGCTTAAGTGCTTGCTCTGTTAGTCGGAGTCTATCTCAATTAAAGTTCCGTGAAACTTGATATATTTCTTATGAAATATCATTTTGTCCCAAATCACCCCACCATGTCACAACTCTCCCTCCTCTGTGCCCCATTTCACCCCGCAAAGTCCCAAATCTCCCCATACATAATTTTATATTTTAATCGTCCATATTTTTTTTCATTGATGATATTTCCAAATTGTGTATGGCCATGCCGCATATTACTTATTCATACATTATTCCACCAGTAATAATATATTCATATCAGTAAATATTTCCCGACAAATTGGACATCAAGGAAAAATGTCCCAAGTCTCCCCAGTCTCCCCTACTGAGCAAAAGTCTCCGGCACCGGACATTTTCTTTAATTTAAATCTGACTTTAGACATTTTTGTTTTCCTCATTGATGTTGCTGAAGATAAACACTATATTTGAAATTCCAAATACTAATTAAAAAACATTATCAGGTTAATTGGAGACACTAAATTGCCCATATATATGAGTGTGAGAGTGAATGGTCTGTGAATGGTGTGTGCGCCCTGCAATGGATTGGCAACCTGTTCAGGGTGGGTCCCTGCCTTTGCCCTTAGTCAGCTGGGATAGGCTCCAGATCGCCCCGTGACCCTAGTGAGGAATAAGCGGGTATAGAAGATGAATGAATGAATGAATTAAAAAATGTTTTTAGAAATGAATATTTGTATTTCATTAAAAACAGTTGATCCAGATGATACAGTCTTGACAAAGCCCTGATGTCAACATTATCATGGCTGTCTGTAGTTACTCAGAGGGACAGACCCAAGTGAGACAATCAGTCCGCAGCAGAATGGTGGCAAGTTTGCCACTCCACATGGAACAAGCTAACCGCCACTCATCTAATAAAACTGTTGCGCAGCAGGACAGTGTCCCAAATTTTTTAGGCAAATCATAGTCACACCCAATATTGGTTTATTTTAGTTTTGCATAGTTTACTGCTGTATATAGTACATTTCTCTTTTATTAGGAACTTTTATTTTCATTATTTTTGCAAGTCTATTTGCCAGAAAAAAATTGCTTCAAATGTGCCTACTACTCTCACACAGTACTGTAATTTGACAGAAATGTGTTGATACTAAAGGCTCCAGACTTTTGTATGCATACTACAATAAATCATTGTTTGCAGGTGTTAAAAAAAAAAAATTACTTCCACTCAAAATAGGCAGGCCAAAATTTGCTACCTCATACCAAATAATGCTGCTGAAACCATCCGGTAACTTACTATTGCACCTTCCTCAATCATAAAAAATCAGCAGTGCGGGGCAGATGAACATGCAAAATACTGACACAACAGTTCAGTGAAGCGCTGGAGTCCGAAGACCATGTGTATGTAATATAAGACGGTGCATGTCGCTGCACTGTAGAGAACAGGGGGTGGGGGGGGGGGACTGGCAGGCAGAGAACTGCTCTGGAAAACTGGCAGTCTGCCCAGGCCAAATGTCTCAAACTGCACCCCCCCCCCCACCATGGTGCATGCTGGGACAGTGGCAGCAGGGTCCATCTTAACGGCAACAGGATGATACCTCCCCACCTCACTCCCTGAGCTAAAGTGACGTAAACCCAGCGACTGTTCGATTTCCCCGGCGCTCTCTAAGGGAACTCCTTCTCCACAAGCAGCAGGGCTACTAAACGTGCTGTGTGACATCACTCTCCGTGAACGTGATCCAGCCGTACTCTGGCACCCAGCTGCACCTCTCCCTTCCTCTCTCTGTCACGGTTATGGTTTTTGGTCATGTTTATGATCGGGTTCTGTGTTCATGATTATTGTCTTTTATTTATTCTTTTTGGTTATTGTAACACTCTGGTTTTCGGTTCATTCCATTTCTCAGTTCCATTGCACTTGTCTCCCCTGTCTTGTGATCTAGTTGGTTCAGTCCATCTTCCCTGTCTGCGTGCCCACTGACTTCGGGTGATTTAAATGAATTCCGGTGTTTAAAATATTCCTCCGATTCTCGTTTTCTGCCTTTGCCTTTCTGTTCTGATTACTAACAAGACTAACATTTATATTTTGTATTATGGTCTACTAACACAACTAATCCATGTATATAAGATTACTAACTTACTAATGAGCACTCTACTTGCAGCTAAAGTTGCACCGCTACTAATTTAGTCTAATTCCCTCTCCGCAATCGCCCTGTTCTATACTCCGCCCCTCAGCCTGTCTCTGTCCTCTCCTCAGCTTCAGCGAGATCTCTCGCACGTGCTTAATCACTCTCCTGCGCACGTTATCGGTGCACGTGGAGCAGTTTTAATGTCATAGGCTATTTGTGTGATTCGTGTTTGTATTTTGTCTTTTGCCAATTTTCGTGGTAAGGGTTTCCCTCATGTGATTCTCCCAATGTAATTAGCTCCATTCCCTACACCTGTCTCTGTATAGCATGTGACCTTCCTTGTGTGTATATCAGCAGTCTTTTCACTCACAGCTCTTGTCAGAACATTGATCAGTATTTCTTTGTGCAGAGCGCCTTGTATGCCATTGAATATTGTTTCTCTTCTACTGGATTGTCTGACCTTGATTCTTGCCATAGCCCTTTTTGTATTGTTTTTGTCTTTCTGGATTTTGAAACATTTTTGTATGACCACGATTTCTGTGTTTCGATGCCCTGTGTATGACCCTTGGCTTGGTTCTTCGACTAAGACTTTTTGGCTACCGTTTATGTACCTTTGCTCATCTGACTTACTGGTTCTGACCCCTGCCTGTCTAGTCGACACTGTTTTTGGATTTCGTATTGTGGCTTGGCAATTTCTGTGTTTTTTGGCTTTGACTCGGACTCTAATAAAGGCATATGTTTTTTGGATTTCCCTCTCTTGTATGTGGTTCCTGAGTGCACCGTCACACTCTCCATTTCTTTGCTTTTCTTTTTCTTTCCCTCCCCCCTCTCCAATTCTTTTTTCTTCAAATGAAGTCATTTTACAGGTAGATTGACTCCTTAAACAGCAGTCTCTCCCGCGGCGTGACTGCTGCGGGATGAAGTTTGATTGACGGTTGCCCGAGGTTGCAGTCAGCAGCCGAGCTGGGGCAGACTCACCACCCCTTTCCCTGTCCGACGTGTCACTGAGTCCTGATCTGCTCTGCGAAAGTTTCTGCAGTGGAATGCTGAACTGTGCATGTACTTCATAATGAAAACACTACAGGCAACGAAGCCCGCTGAAAGAAGCCTTCTCTTCATCCCGGAATGGCAATAGCTGTCAGCAGCAGGTCAGAGGGGGGTGAAGTGGGAGCGGATGTTTTTAAGTTTTCAAGTTTACGGGCCTCTGTTCACTTCCTACTCCGTACGCACTGTGACAACACACTGTGACATCCCCTCCCCACGGGTGCAAAGAGATTTAGTCTCTGTGGAAAATGCCTGGAGGACAGTAATCACATAATGCCTCAGTGTCTCTCACCTCAGTGTTTATTCCCAGATCAACTGCCAGCCTACCTTTTATTCACTACCCAGTGAGTGTGATCCAGAATTTAGTAGCGTGCAGGACTGTCCTGGAAGGGAAGCCGCCAGAGAGGTTTGGCTGGCTCGTCACAGGAGAGTACTGGCAGTGAGCCAGAGAGGTAACTGTGGAGGGTAGAGTTAACATACAACAATTCAAGGGTTAATGTTGGCTTAAAGGGTCCATACATGTGACCTCAGCTGTAAAAAAAAAAAAAAAAAAAAACTATTGACAGTGACATTGACAAGCAACATTGACTAATGAATGCATTGTGTGACCACAGAGGACTGCGGAAGGCCATACTTTGCAATGTGGTCCTAGAGTTCCTAGATGAAGTTACACAGTGAGCACCATAATTGAAATTTAACAAGTAAACAGATGCATGTTTTATTTCAATCCTTTGCTCCATCACTAAGAGCCTGAAGGATAAATGAAAATCAGGTTGACGGGCTGACTGTCAGCTTTAATTTTAGGGCGTTTTCATTCATTTTGCATGAACTGTCTAGAAATGAAAAAACTGTTTGTATGAAGTCCGTCCTATTTTTAGGGGCATTAGAAAATATTAAAGTGCCAGTAAATACCTTGCATGTGTTTTTTTTTTTAAATAATTCCAAAAGTCAAGCTATCTGTAATATGGCCCAAAAAAAATTATAAAAAATATTTGACCAAAAATAACCTTAGGAAATGCAATTTTTCAAAAAAGGGTTTCCCGGTCTAAAAATAGATCGGCTAGATTATTTACCGTGCAAAGCATTGTGGGTCGAAATCGCGCACTGTAAACAAAGATGGCGTCGCGCGGACGAAAAAGAAGACAGACAGGAACGTTTTTGGAGAATGTGGAGGCAAACACGATAAGAAAAACATAATTCCCCCATTCGAGGCACACTACCATTTACGTTGTATACTTTCATGAACTCGAGTAGCGCGAGAAATGTTGCTAAGAAAAACCAACACGGTATTTCAACTTACTAATCCATCAAAGTTAGGGCCAACTCATCATTGTCAATGCCCAGTCGCTCTCTCAGACTCTTCCACTGATCAATAGCACTCCCAATATATACTAGGGATCGTCTTCTTTTGGCATGAAGGGCAATTTTCCGGCGTTTTCTCTTCGAGGCTGTCAACTTGATTCTTTCCGCCATTGCTGTTGTGTGTGCTACGTCACACATCACGTGGTACACAAGAAAGGTAACTTACTCTAATGACATCACATTTTCGCTCGCGCGACAGTTTGAGGGTTGAGTGAGTTTTTAACATCAAAATCCATATTTTTCGATGTCGTAAAAATTTGTATAACATATGGATGTGAAGATGAATGATTTCCCTACCTACTGATACCATTTTTATATGTTGTCACAATTGAGATATCATTGAAGACATGCAAGGTATTTACTGGCACTTTAACGTATAGTTTAAAATATTGTAGAATAAAGAAAAGATTTTGTGGGAAGTTTTTTTTTTTTTGCTTTTCTCTGCAATGAAGAATATAAACATAATAAGGTCTTAAAAGACCCTTGAACACACGGCTTTAGACAAATTAACAGCTGGTTAAAACCCTGTAATTGCAATTGTGGTTGGAAAAAAAAATCAGCATACTGTATATAGTGGGGCCCCTAATGTCTGAACTGCTGACAGAGCAATCTCTGCCTTTGTCTGAGTCTTAAATACCCAAATCTATTCTCTCACCACCCTGACTAAGACCAGGAAAACTTCTCTCTGTTGTGTGAAGACCGGGAAAACCTCTCTGTTATCTGAAGTCTGTTCCGCTGACCCCCAGGCACTTTCACTGCCAACTGATCCACACAGGGCTGAACATCACACTCAGCTGCTGGTGTCTTGACTCCCATAGGATAGGGTGTTCTACAAAGAATTGGGATTAAAATAAAACTCTTCCCCAGGTGATGACTCTAAGCCAGGGGTGCTCAATCTTACCCAGAAAGGGCCCGTGTGGGTGCTGGTTTTTGTTTGAGCCCAACACTTACACACCTGATTCTACCCACCAAGTCCTGATTGAAACCCCTGATTAGTTAATTAGTGGAATCAGGTGCAGTAGCACTGCTGGCTAGGACAAAAACCTGCACCCACATCAGCCCTCTACGGATAAGATTGGACACCCCTGCTCTAAGCAATTGCCTGCCCCGGCGCCTCTGCGTTTGATTCCTAGTCATGGAACGCATTACTGTATCGAGGAACGGCACTTCGGGTGGCCACAATGTTCAGTAAAACCCCATCAATTAATGAACAAGTATACACTACTCAAACTGCCAACTGACTGTCCCCTGGAGCTCTCTACCGATCTGAATGAGAGCCATGTGGAGAGAGAGCAGATGACAGGTCTGGGCCCCAAACCCTGCCACCACACCCTCCATACACTTGGGTGCATATTGATTAGGACCAAGTTCGACGGTACTGAGAAAGGATGGATGTCTTAGACTGACACAATAGTGACTGTGGGATAGAAACCGCACTTTTACAGGTAACAGTGATGCGCCAGTGTGAGATCAATCATCTCTCAGGAGCTTGGCCACGATTGTGCGCTTATAATTCGGCATGAGGGGAAACTAACAATCCCATCAAGACCACAGTGTGTCAGTCTGTCTTGTACCCATCACTAAACCATGGGGTGAGATGAATGGGTGAGGTCCAGGACTGGAGGAGTGTGGCCTATAGGCACACCACACTGGTCTCTGAGAGCGCTACTTCAGTTTGAACTTTGAGGGGGCGTCCTCTTGGCATGTTTGTGATATTTGGGAATGCACAATTCCCCCAATGATTGCGCTCATGCCAGTGAATGGTCATCCCCCAGACTGGGCCCCAAAAATATCACAATAGAGCACAGGTTAGCATCGTCTCCCTCAAATCACCCCCCTGATAAATCTGATTGGGTTTCATTCAAGAAAAACAGAATTTGTTTCCGGAATGACATCAAGGAGCGCAAAGGATTGATTCATTCCTGTGAAGATGAGCTTTACCTGGGCCGCACCCCTGCACCAATCTAATATTTATGAATTTAATTTACCAAGAACAATTTATGGAGCTGTACAGAAATATTTTCACAAGATAATTTATGGAGAGTAATGCTTCTCTAGCCTGGAGAAAACACCGCATTTAGGGAATAAATACTCAGAATGCTAACTGAATAACCGAATACTAAAATCTCAGTGGGCTCCTCCCTAGCTATAAAAATTTTTTCTGCATCGTGGAGAAATGTTTATTTTCCATCAAATTCTGTCCATTACGTTTTTATGGTAATTAATGGCACTAATCTGGTTCGAAGTTTAAAAAGTACAAATGGGACCAGGCAATGCAGAGTCACAGCAATAAACTCAAACTGCTGTTTGCTGGCCTGCTGTGCTCTCTGGTCTGGATGTTCTACAAGAGTTACCGCTAAATTAGCCCAAACTGTTTGATGTCCATGCAGAATTTTATCTACAACATGATTTCCGAATAGAGTTGGGATGGTATTGGGCAAATAAATAAAAGAAAGCAGTCATTTGTCATTTATTTTTGACCTGTATAAGATCAAAAGCAATGCAACTGAAATAAAAGTGTCCTATTTCTGATTTGGAACAGTGCGCTATGTCTGGAATAGTGCCCTACATCTGGATGAGACACAAAACAGGAGATGAGAATAGAGCCCTATATCTGTATGAGACACAAAGCAGGAGTTTTTAGAATAGTGCACTATGTCTGGACAAAGCCAAAAGCAAGAGTTTGAAATAGTGCCCTAAGTCTGGACAAGGTCAAAAGCAGGAGTTTAGAATAGTGTGGTTCGTCTGGACAAGGTCAAAAGCAGGGGTTTAGAATAGTGTGCTTCGTCTGGACAAGGTCAAAAGTAGGAGTTTGGAATAGTGTCCTGCGTCTGGACAAGGTCAAAAGTCGGAGTTTAGAATAGTGCCCTGCCTCTGGACAAGGTCAAAAGCAGGAGTTTAGAATAGTGTCCTTCATCTGGACAAGGCCAAAAGCAGGAGTTTGGAATAGTGTCCTGTGTCTGGACAAGGTCAAAAGTAGGAGTTTGGAATAGTGCCCTAAGTCTGGACAAGGTCAAAAGCAGGAGTTTAGAATAGTGTCCTGCGTCTGGACAAGGTCAAAAGCAGGAGTTTGGAATAGTGTCCTGCTTCTGGACAAGGTCAAAAGATGGATTTTAGAATAGTGCCCTGCATCTGCACAAGGTCAAAAGCAGGAGTTTAGAATACTGTCCTTCATCTGGACAAGGTCAAAAGCAGGAGTTTAGAATAGTGTCCTTCATCTGGACAAGGTCAAAAGCAGGAGTTTGGAATAGTGTCCTGCGTCTGGACAAGGTCAAAAGTCGGAGTTTAGAATAGAGCCCTGCGTCTGGACAAGGTCAAAAGCAGGAGTTTACAATAGTGTCCTTCATCTGGACAAGGTCAAAAGCAGGAGTTTAGAATAGTGTCCTTCATCTGGACAAGGTTAAAAGCAGGAGTTTGGAATAGTGTCCTGCGTCTGGACAAGGTCAAAAGTAGGAGTTTAGAATAGTGTCCTGCGTCTGGACAAGGTCAAAAGCAGGAGTTTGGAATAGTGTCCTGCTTCTGGACAAGGTCAAAAGTCGGATTTTAGAATAGTGCCCTGCGTCTGGACAAGGTCAAAAGCAGGAGTTTAGAATAGTGTCCTTCATCTGGACAAGGTCAAAAGCAGGAGTTTAGAATAGTGTCCTTCATCTGGACAAGGTCAAAAGTAGGAGTTTGGAATAGTGTCCTGCGTCTGGACAAGGTCAAAAGTAGGAGTTTGGAATAGTGTCCTGCGTCTGGACAAGGTCAAAAGATGGATTTTAGAATAGTGCCCTGCGTCTGCACAAGGTCAAAAGCAGGAGTTTGGAATAGTGTCCGTCATCTGGTCAAGGTCAAAAGCAGGAGTTTAGAATAGTGTCCTTCATCTGGACAAGGTCAAAAGCAGGAGTTTGGAATAGTGTCCTGCGTCTGGACAAGGTCAAAAGTCGGAGTTTAGAATAGTGCCCTGCGTCTGGACAAGGTCAAAAGCAGGAGTTTAGAATAGTGTCCTTAATCTGGACAAGGTCAAAAGCAGGAGTTTAGAATAGTGTCCTTCATCTGGACAAGGTCAAAAGCAGGAGTTTAGAATAGTGTCCTGCATCTGGACACGGTCAAAAGTAGGAGTTTAGAATAGTGTCCTGCGTCTGGACAAGGTCAAAAGCAGGAGTTTGGAATAGTGTCCTGCTTCTGGACAAGGTCAAAAGTCGGATTTTAGAATAGTGTCCTGCGTCTGGACAAGGTCAAAAGCAGGAGTTTAGAATAGTGTCCTTCATCTGGACAAGGTCCAAAGCAGGAGTTTAGAATAGTGTCCTTCATCTGGACAAGGTCAAAAGTAGGAGTTTGGAATAGTGTCCTGCGTCTGGACAAGGTCAAAAGTAGGAGTTTGGAATAGTGCCCTAAGTCTGGACAAGGTCAAAAGCAGGAGTTTGGAATAGTGTCCTTCATCTGGACAAGGTCAAAAGCAGGAGTTTAGAATAGTGTCCTTCATCTGGACAAGGTCAAAAGCAGGAGTTTGGAATAGTGTCCTGCGTCTGGACAAGGTCAAAAGTCGGAGTTTAGAATAGTGCCCTGCGTCTGGACAAGGTCAAAAGCAGGAGTTTAGAATAGTGTCCTTCATCTGGACAAGGTCAAAAGCAGGAGTTTAGAATAGTGTCCTTCATCTGGACAAGGTCAAAAGCAGGAGTTTAGAATAGTGTCCTGCGTATGGACAAGGTCAAAAGTAGGAGTTTGGAATAGTGCCCTAAGTCTGGACAAGGTCAAAAGCAGGAGTTTGGAATAGTGTCCTTCATCTGGACAAGGTCAAAAGCAGGAGTTTAGAATAGTGCCCTGCGTCTGGACAAGGTCAAAAGCAGGAGTTTGGAATAGTGTCCTGCGTCTGGACAAGGTCAAAAGCAGGAGTTTAGAATAGTGCCAAATACCAGTGCCAAAAGCAGGAGTTTAAAATAGTGTCCTTCATCTGGACAAGGTCAAAAGCAGGAGTTTGGAATAGTGCCCTAAGTCTGGACAAGGTCAGGAGTTTAGAATAGTGTCCTTCATCTGGACAAGGTCAAAAGCAGGAGTTTGGAATAGTGTCCTGCGTCTGCACAAGGTCAAAAGTAGGAGTTTGGAATAGTGCCCTAAGTCTGGACAAGGTCAAAAGCAGGAGTTTGGAATAGTGTCCTTCATCTGGACAAGGTCAAAAGCAGGAGTTTGGAATAGTGTCCTGCATCTGGACAAGGTCAAAAGTCGGAGTTTAGAATAGTGCCCTGCCTCTTGACAAGGTCAAAAGCAGGAGTTTAGAATAGTGCCCTGTGTCTGGAGGAAGTCAGAAGTCGGAGTTTAGAATAGTGCCCTGCGTCTGGACAAGGTCATAAGTCGGAGTTTAGAATAGTGCCCTATACCTGTATGAGGCATAAAGCCGGCGTTGATTATCTTGCCCTAAGTCTGGATGACGCCTTGCTTCTGTGGCGCCACAACTGCAGCTGAAAGCAGTGCACAGTCCGGACTCGCTGTCTTGACATGATGAGCAGACACAATGAGCTACTCACAGGCACACAAACACAGCTCCAGGAAAGCCGTAATTGTTTTTAATTTATAGACCCGCGTTGCCTTCAGGCTTGTGACTCATCGTCTTAAGCCAGGGCGGAGCGTCTAACTCCTTGACTCTGATGGTTTCATGAACGCCCTACCTTCCCTTCTCGTGATTTATGCCTTCTCTTAAATAGATGATTAATTTCATTGCACCGCAGGCTGACATCTGGTGCACAGCAATTTCAATAGATTAACATCATATTTCCAGCAGTTGAGCATTATTTATGCTTAATTTCTCACAGGTCTACAAGTTTCTTTAAGTACACATGATGCCACATTCCTCTGCTGATTGTGCCTCGAGGAATAAATCAAGTGATTGAGCAACAGCTCCTAAAAATAACAATTTCATGTAGCGCAAGCTCTGGCGTTAAAATAATAAGACAACACCCTGCATTCAGTATACTCATCTTTATCATGCACACAGTATTGGCACAGTATCAAGGATGCCAAAACCAAGTCCTGAATAGCAGTCATGAGCAGTTTTCCTTTCAATCAACAGTCATTTACAATATTGGGAATGAGGCTTTTGGATTTTAAATGTTTCTGAAACACATCGTAACCCAGCACACTGTGGCCCTTCAGGGCTGCAGACTACCATGCCCACTATATGGCAATGAAAAAGGGAAAAATACTTGGTTACAGTGAAAAAGTACAGCCAGCTTTTGTCAAAAATGTTTAATTTTGATGCTGAAATGTTTAAAGTTAGGGACTCAAAGGTATTTGGATAAACTAGCATACTCATAAATTACATAATTTTTAATACTGGTTTGCAAGTTATTTGCAGGCGAAGACTGCCTCGTGTGGAATGCACAGACATCACCAGACTAAGGGTTTATTCCCTGGAGATCCTCTGCTAGGACCTAAGAGTAGCAATTTACTGGTGCAGCATTGTCACTTCAGAAAGTGAAATACACTCTCAGTTGGATTCGGGTCAGGCGACTGACTTGGTCATTGCTGAACATTCTTCCTCTTTGCCGTAAAAAGGCCTTAGTTGCTCGTACTGTTTGCTTCGGGTCATTGTCCATCTACACTAGGAAGCACCAACCAATGAGTTTTAAGGCATTCAGCTGAATCTTAGCAGATAATATTTGACTCTACAATTCAGAATTCCTCCTGCTGTTTATTTCAGCAATGACATCTTCAATGAAAACTACAGAGTTACTTCCATTGGCTGCCATACATGCCCACACATGGCCAAGTTTGATGAGGTGGTATACTTCTTTCTACATGCTCTTCTCTTCCCACCATCCTGGTACAAGCTGGTCTTTGTCTCACCAGCCCACACAATGTTGTTTTAGCACTATAGGCCTACCTGTTTTTTTTAGATTATTAATAATAATATTTCTGATATTCAGGCTTATCAATGATTTATATCAACCCTCTGCATTTACTCTGGTGAAGTCTACTCCTGATTGTTTACTTTTACACTGATGAGCTAACCTCATGGAGCGTGTTGCTTTGGTGGATTGCAGTAAAGCAGCTCTTCATCAGGGGAAGAGTTCATCTCTCATCCAGCACAGCTATGACCTGTTGTCTTCCAGGCCTTTGATTTAAACTCAGATCACCAGTGCTTTCTTGCTTTTAAGAATGAATCAAATAGTTGATTTGGCCATGCTTAATGTTTTTGCTCTTTATGGGGTCTATTCTCCCATTTGCGTGTAAGTGCTTTTTTACGCGATTCCAGTTCACACTTTTGAGTTACGCGTATTCTCCCCAACGCGCTTCCATCACGCCCACAGTGCTTAACTTCTGAATGTAGGCGGCCTTATGAAAGAGGTCTGACTAATGCAATGCAGACTCTGTACAAAGCTCATTGATTATGGCTATCAGGAAAACATGGAAAAAGGATTTTCTGATTAACCATGAAAATGAAGTTGTGGTCCATGGAAAACACAAACCAGACTTTAAATTTGAATATCGTTGGCCTGCTGATAAAACCTCGTATCTCCAAACTGATAAGAAACAAAAACTTGTATGTCCACTATTCTTACATGCAAATTTCAACATTTTTTATTTTAAACTATATTCATCCATTTATATTATTTTATTATCATTATTTAATGTCATATTTATTTTTTATTTTCCTGTGAAGTTTGTCATTTTGAAGATACGAGGTTTTATAGGCCGCTGTAATTTCAGGCCTATGTATGTCTGTACCAATTACAAGAAGAAATTCAGACATTCCTGTTTTTATCCCCCGATTCGCGCTAATCGTGCAAATCGATATAGCATTGGGCTCCGTCCATCCGTACGGACACATAAAATTGATGCGGCGGGGGATATTGCCATGTTAGTGGCGAACACTTGTTATTTCTTACTCTAGCTACCATGGCATTAAACCTATGCAAACAAACAAATTGTCGCGATAATGAAATAATAAATAAAGAATTTAGCGCTTCTCAACCAGCGCAATCAGATCACTGAAAATGTGCTCCTCCTACACCAGCCTGTTTGTTCCTTGGAAGACAGGGAAGAAGACAAAGGGAACATTCTAGTCACACAAAAAAAGACAATCAAAGACAGTTTATATGATCTCATTTAGAAATTGCGCACTTGAAATCTCAAACTACTCCGATGACAGGTTTGCAACTGAAGGACATGGAAACGCTTTAACAAGGATTCTTACCCCGCACGCGGCCATCCCCCCGCCCCAAAACTACCTCAGCAATGACGAAATTCCATATCCATAGTCTATCATATCCTATTTGATTTGAGCGATGCATTCACTTGAACTTGTGCCTAATACTTTATTAAAATCAATTACCCTTCCCATGTCGGCTAGTCTTTATAGGCTAAAATTGATTAACAAATGGGTAGTGCTTTGGTATTGGCCAGGGTAGGGCTCAATCTAGGGTAGCCTATTTAATAATATATTTATTCACACATTAAAATACACAGTATTATCAATTGTAAAAAAATGACAAAGACACAAGTTAGGTAACACAGATATCCTCAATTAGAAAATCAATCTCTTCACTCGTGCGAATATCACAACTTTTTAGATTAGCACGAACATATAGGGCAGTCGCGTTTGTTAATAGAACATGGAAGACAATGATGGCGACATCGAGCCAAAGCCGAAAACCAAATTTCACAGATGTTGGTGTTGTATGGCAAGCGAGCACTGAAGGCTGATCCGAGGAAGAAAGCTGCGAATCGTTCTGGATGTGGCTTCGGTGGGGAGATGTAAGCGCAGTATCCCCGATTTAAAGCATAATTGAAGAGATCTGCGGGGCGCTGTAAAAGCCAGGTTCTCTGCACACCGGAGAAGTGTACACGCAACAGGTGGTGGGCAACCATCATCCACTGTACATTTCACTGCACAGGAGGAGGAGATGGCATCCACTCTTTCTGCAGTGGAAGTGCATGGAGAAGAACTTGGACGTTAACGAACTGCATCAGACACCTTGACACAGACGCGTGTGATATGTGTATGACATCACCAGCCACTCTCTGGAACAACCAAGATGCCAGGAGCGACAGCGCAGTTCTGACGTTGATGACCACGGGTATGTTTTGTGGATAATTGCTGCGGCTGGATAGCTGTTCATCCAGAAGTCGGCAAAGATAGATGATTGCCTCATGCATGGTCCAGGCGAAAGCGCTGGATGCCCTCAATGTTTGTTAGTCCCAGGATGTCCAAACGAAGCCGATATATGCGTGTTCGTCTTCGAGCTCGGCGCGCTCCTCTTACTCTTTCCCAATCACGCAAGAGTGCAAGCAAATGCAGCACTGGCATTTTAGCTTTAGATTTTGAGGGCATGGTAGAATGATGGTCTTATGTATACTCGTATTTATCAATTGTTGTGCGTTTGTAATTGAACTGAGCGGAGAAGCGGCTGATGCGTAATATCATGTGATGATTTCGTTTGATAAATTATTATGGCTTTGAGAGATGTAGTTTAGAAATAAGGAAGAACAATCGAATATTAATTGTCTCAACCTTCACCATGTTAAGTAAAATAAAAGTAATGTTAAAATTCGGCCTATAATCTACATCAAACGTAATATTCCATTTTGCCTTATGTTGGCGCTTGACCTTAATACAGCCCTCAAACGCGCTTAACAGAAAAAGCGCGTAAGCCAGGGGGAGAATACACTAAAGTGTTATTTGCATGAGAAACGCCCGGAAACGCCCCGATTTTGGCCTTGCTCCGCCCCAAGCGCATAAATGCCTTCGGGGCGCATAATGCACAGACTTAAGTCGAGGGGAGAATACGCGTAGGCTGAAAAGCGCTTGGCTACGCGCTTTTTTCGACTTACGCGCATGGGAGAATAGACCCCTCTGTGATTGTTTGTTTTGATTTTTCAGTCTACTGATTAATTGTTTTATGGGCAGAGACAGCTCGATGGACTTCATGAGAGTGAGCAGCAAACCAAATATCACACTCAAAATCAACTTCACCATTTGTTTGTAAATTGCAAATGAAATAATGAGGGAACAATAAACACCCTCTCTTAAAAAAGGGCATGCAGCGGTGGGGAAACATAGTAGATGAGTAATCCAGGAAATACATTTAGTAAACAATACCTGCTAACCAAAGTGACACTGGGCAATTCAAAGCATTGCCCAAGGTAATTCCTGCATATTTTAATTTGCATTCTGGCACATATGTTTTTACTGCAGAACAATAGATGGCACATAGTCTGCATGCTCTAGTTAAACCGCAATGTCTAATGCACTCAGTGAGGGAATACCATTTTAAACTGGCAATTGATTGGCAGGTAGTAATGGGTTCTGAGTAAGGCTCAATAGGTTGTTGTTTCCTCATTGCTTTCTGCATTTACAAGTTGTCTGGAAACGAGTCAAATGTGATTCATCAGTTTATGGCCATTAGAATGTTCCACTTACCTCCCCTCAGCAAAAAAAGTAGTATGCTTGAAGTAAATTTTATTAAGTATACTTGAGTATAAGTATAAGTATAGCAACTATACTACAGACCGTGTACTTGTAGTGAACTAGAAAGTATACTGATTTAATACTTCTTCGGACTAAATTGGAACATTTTAGATATATAAAAGTATACTTTTAAGTATACTTCAAGTTTAAGCAAAGTAAACTGAAAGTACCCATCTAGTTCACATCTAAGTTTTATTCTATACTGCAAGTAAACTACAAGTGAACTTTTTAGTATACTGTGAGTGAACTAGTTGTTTACTTCTAGTAAAATTTTCAATTTATGAAAGTATCCATTAAGTATATTGCAAGTGAACTTACAGATATACTGCAAGTTTATTAGTTGTATACTTCTAGTAAACTTTTCAGTTCATGAAAGTACACTGTAGGGTATACTGCTTGAAAACTTAAAGAATGTCATTAGATGTTTAATGACCACAGTGAGTCAGGACTTCAAGTTCACATCTCATCAGACAGACAACATCCTCATCACTGCACTGGAGTATTGTGTATTATTCCACCAGAGGGAGGATCCCAACCTACTGGCCCACTTACACCGCATTAAATTACCTTCCCAGGTGGTCTTCCATCCAAGCACTAACCAAGGCCACACCTGCTTAGCTTCAGCAACACAGCTGGTGCAGATCAAGCTGTGGTAGGGCTGCTAGTTTTAAAACTAATACAGACATTTCATTGTCACTATATCAGATAGCACTGAAGTTCCAGTCTTCTTAATCTCATGTTTGAAAATACTGTGTACATTTATCTGTGAATCTGCACATAATGGCCAGCTAGATTGAACTGATATCTCAACTTAAACACGGCAATGTTTGGTACAGGTACAATATGCAGGGCTTTTATGTCCACACTCTTGTTTAAAAATGATTGAATGATTTATTAAACAGAATTTACCATCTTTCAAGTATTACAGCACTGCTCCATCTTTTCATTGGTCAGTCATATTTTTGTCCTGTGATACAGAAATCCATGAACCAAAAAACAGCTCATCGGTGTACTCATTTGGAATATTTCATCAGCCTTTGCTTGAGTCCTTCAGCCTACTTGTCAGGCTGAAGGAATTGCTCATTCATATTTTATGCATATTTATGGTTCCATATTAGAGAAAGAGGTATTTTTTTGTTTTGAATTAGACATTGTGCTGGAAGTATATAACTAGTGAACTAATAGTTCATTTTTAAGTTTACTAGCAATATACTTCCCAGTATACTTTCAGAAACTTAAAAACTTACTAAAAGTAGACAACTAATAAACTTGCAGGATACCTGTAAATTTACTTGCAGTATACTTAAATGTATACTTTAATAAATTGAAAAGTATGCTAGAGGTAAACAACTAGTTAAGTCACAGCATACTTAAAAGTTCACTTGTAGTGAACTTGCAGTACAAAATAAAACTTAGATGTAAACTAGATGGGTACTTTAAGTTTATGTTGCTTAAACTTGAAGTATACATTTTTTGTAAGAGTATGTATCAAGTCTGTCAATACTGGAATAATTGTCAAATTTATTGTCAAATAAAATCAGACAAATGTTTATCTGTTCCTGTGTGGGTTAATAAAACTGCATAAAAATGTGGAATATGTAAGTCCATGAGATAGAAAAAACTGAGTAAAAATATAGTGCAGTATACTTCAAAGAAGCCAATATGTAAGGTAAAAATATTTTAATGTGCTTATTTTTTGATAGTAGCCTAACTGCAAGCCAGTATACTTGAAAGGTAGGCATGAATATTTTGATACTTTAAGATATATTCAAGAAAAGTATAATAATCAAAACTTTAGGTACAAGTATTAGCCAAATATTCTTAACTTTTCTGTGTACTTTTCAGTATAAGCTAAGTATACTTAAGTATTACTTTGCTAAGTATATCTCTGATAAGTACATCAAAGGTAAACTGAAAGTATACTCTCTTATTTTTAGTTTAGAAGAAGTATACTAATAGCACACTTGAATAAACTACTTTTTCATAAGGGTCAGCAGGAAATGTTTCAGCATTTGCAGTTGAGACAATTTTATTTTCATTGACAAAAATAGCTGCTGTTCTTTTCCCAGAATGATTCCCTCAGTACTCACTGCTTCTGAAAGGTATACTCTGTTTTCCTGCTCAGAGTATTAGCATGTATTTGCATTATCCAGCATAATAAAAAAATCATTGATGATTACATCAGAGCATAATGCTATTGCTCCAGGAACAGGAGTCCATCCTGATCTTTGTGCTGAGTTGGCACAACATTTGAACCCTTAAATGCTCCCTGTGACAAGTTTGTCACACGATTTTGGGGGTTGTCACAACCACTGCCCCCAAATAGATTTTCCAACCTAATGCCCATAGTGACATACTTAGACCATCAGTGCTGCCATCTATCAGTGCTGCCATCTGATGCATAAAAGTGGAACTGACACTACGCTGGCTGCACCAGCTAACCTTTCCAATATGGCCGCCACCATGGTGGAATCCACACGATAGATCAGCACCCATTCATCACTGGATAAAGTAGACAAAAAGGTAAGCTAATGAAAAATCAGCTATGCCTAATACTTCAGCTATACGTCAATTGTTTTATCATTCAAGTCATTTTAGCAATAAAGTCCCCGAAATGCCCATTGAGACATATATGTCACAAAACTAAAATTAGATCAAAGGTCACCAAAAATTAAAAATTGCTATTGGGTTGTTATTAGCTCCTCCCCAGGACATATTAACAGAATACATAGATTTTCCTTTCAACTTTTACTATAGTTGGGCATTTAAGGGTTAAACAGGCTTCGGTCATCACGATACTCAGTTGCCCACAGTCATGAGACACCTGTGCATGTAAAGCACTCAAGCCCTTTAGCTGCCCGAAAAACACCTGTAAATTACTGCGACTAAGAGACACATTTTCTTACCATTATCCAATGCCCCCCAGTAAATGGTGATTACACTGATGATAGTAACTCTAGGATGAAGTCCTGTCATGGAGGGTTGCAGTGCCTGCCGGTTTAACTCCAGTCCTGGAGGTTAGCAGTGCCACGTTGGAGTATACTTGAGGCAGAAGTTTGATGCCTCAGTGCCACGCCCGGGTTAACTTGGGTTTTTATAGTTTCATTTGCAACCACATGGTGGCAGCAGTTCCTTAGGGACAGTACTAACTAGGGCAGGGGTGGCCAACCCTGGTCCTGGGGAGGACCAGTGTCTGCTGGTTTTTAGTGTTACTCAGCACTTGATTGATGAATTAAAGCAGTTGATTACACCCTTCACTTATCTAACCTGCTGTCTTTCATTTTCTGCACCCGATTAAAACCTAACTCAGCACACCCTCTGGCTCTACAGGACCAGCGTTATCCACCCCTGCTCTATGAACTTTTATCTGTACTCTGTACTTCTACTATGTCTGCATTACAACTATGCTAAATATCCAACCACATTGACAAATCTGTCACAACATGCAAGTCTGCTTAATTGGCTCTAGGAGACTTGTGGGTTGTTCCTGCTAATTGCTTGATTGGCTCAATTACCAAATTAATTGCTTGATTACCAAATTAAGCCTGAGACACCAGGTGAGATCATTTAAGTGAGTAATCAACTAATTCAATCCATCAATCGAGTGCAAAGTAATATCAAAAATCAGCAGACACTGCGGCTCCCCAGGACCAGGGTTAGCCACCCTGAACTAAGGCGATTTCATCGGTCAGAGGGTCACCCATTGAGTGTAGATGCATGCGTGAATATGCGTGAATCCTGGCCAGATCACTAAATAGCCAAAACTGTCATCTAATCGAACAAACTCCATGATCAGTATGGAAGCAAAGTTAGTGGACATTATCCCATCATTAGCTTGCACTGTAATGACAGCTAGCTAGCTGGCTTGCTATTTGGGCTACAGTTCACTTATGCTATAATAACCACAAGTTAGCTAGATAACTAATGTAAAATGCTCTAAATTATTCTCTGGAGCTCATATTTTGAAGTGATTCTAGCTGGCAAGCATGCAGGATTTCTGGAATGGGCTAAAGTCAAATTAGAGATCAGTATATCCAACCAATCCAACCCTGGCATTAGCTATCGCTTTAACAACACTAACATATTTTTACAGCCACAGTTGCTACCACCAACGAAGTTGGGCTGGACGTTATGTTTTTGCCGTTTGTTTGTCTGTCTGTTTGTCTGTTTGTGAACAACATAACTCAAAAAATAATGCAAGGATTTGTCTGAAATTTGGTGGGTGAATTGTTATTACATCAAGGATGGACCCAATTGATTTTGACTGCGATCACTCAATCAATATGGTCGCCATAGCAGCTATGTTGAAATCCTATCACACGCAATAACTCAAAAAGTAATGCACGGATTTGTCTGAAATTTTGTGGATGGATTGCTATTACATCAAGGATAGACCCTATTGATTTTGACTGCGATCACTGAAAGAATATGGCCACCACGGCAGCCATCGTGAAATCCTATTATCCTACGCGACAACTCAATTTTGCTCCCATTCATGCATGTTTGGATTGTGCTGCCTTGACAGAGGTTTGCACTCTTAGAGTGCCTCTAGTTATATCACATATTCATGCCCAGGGTGACCAGATTTCTTGCATGTATACCTTTGTATAAGAAAATGAATGAAATGGTACAAGAAAGTATTTTTCACATAAAACAGTGTCATGTACAACTCCTGCAAGGTGTACAAAAAGCTTGGGAAAGCTTCTTGAATTTTGAATTCAAGTCCTTTGTCCCCCATTTCAGGAAAACCATGCCCCCTATTTCAGGAAAACCATACTACTCCTGGAAAGGGGGGGGGGGGGGGGGCACCCAACCCATCGTTTGAGAACCCCCTTTGCCTTACATGAAGACACTTCTCATCCCTCATTTCTGCAACTGACAAAAAGCAAAATCCTACGAGAATGTGTAGAGTGTGTTCTCCCAATGGCAGGTGAATGGAAAGCCGTAATGAGTCCGTTGATTGTGAAGTGGCAATGTGCATTGACTCATGTTTCCGGAAATTTCACTCAATGAATTTCCAAACTTTTTCCAGAAAAAAGGAAAAGAGCCCAAGGTGAAAAAGTATTACACTTAATTATATTGAAAATATATTTGTTGCATACAAAAGTTATTACAAATATACTTTTACTTTTTGTGCTTAATTTGTTATATATTTAACATATACTTTTAGAAAGTGTACTTTAAAATATATGTGATTAATTTCATTTTCAATGTACTAAAATTAAACATACTAATTATGCAATAATTAAAGTTGTACTTTAGCTTACTTATTAGAAGTGTACCTTATTGTAAGTCTATTGTAAATTGTTCTAAAGTATACTTTTAAAAAGTATACTTCATTTCAAAGCACTTATAGTAGTAGATTAGTATTTTTATTAAAAGTGTACTTTAATATATACTATACACTTTAATATAATTAATTAAAGTGCACTTAAATTGCACTTCTTTGGAAGTGAACTTAGATACACTTATTAAAAATGTACTTCACTGTAAGTCTATTTTAAATTGTTTTAAAATATACTTTCAAAAAGTTAAATTTATTTCAAAGCACGAGTAGATTCGTTTTCTTATTAAAAGTATATTTATTTGTAATATATAGTTGGTATTCTTTATTGAAGTGCACTTTAACTTCACTTAATTGGAAGTGGATTTATGTACTTATTTAAAAGTGCAATTTATTGTAAATCTATTTAAAATTTTTCAAAAGTATACTTTTGAAAAAGCATACTTTATTTCAAAGTACTTACATTTGTCAAATAGTATTTTTAAGAAAAGTATCCTTATTTGAGTCATTTGTAATATACTGTTAGTACTTTATTAAAGTGCAGTTTAATTTTATTTATTTGGAAGTGAATTTAGCTACACGTAAAAAAGTGCAAATGAAGTTGAATTTGTTTTAAGCTGTACTTCTTCATAGTTCTAACAGTGGTAATTTAGTGTACTTATGAAAGGAGTAATTATTTAGCAATACACTTTCTACATATTACATGTATGTGGTAGTACTTTTGTACATTTGTTTTCATTTCATTCCCAGTTATGTTAAAATGCACAAATACTTGATTGACAGAAAGATATAAGTTTATTTAGCCTATGGAAACACATTGTTACAGCACGTTATAGTCAATCTGAGCAGGGATTTTTTTGTTCAATATTGCTTGGTAGATCATATCTTCTTCTTAATCCTGACAAATATGTATTTCATCAGTATTACATTGCAACATATTTTTAGTCTAATTCATTTACAGAGGAATAGGGAGGCCTTCTCCCTTGACTCATATAGAAATATGACACAGTTAAAACAGTAAAAAAAAAAAAAACATTTCTAGTGTTAATGTTATACCAAGCGCAATTTGCAATAGCTGCAACCTCATACATGCATGCATCCATTAAATTTCCAAACAAAGAGGTTGGCGACATCCGGGCAATGCAAAGAAGGAAATGCAATAACAAGGGCTATGTCAAAGTTAATCAGTGATTATTTTTATAGTAAATTTATGGCTGTTATTGTTTTATGTTCTTACAAACTTACTAATGTTACTGGAACATTGTTTAATTGCTTTGATACCTCTTTTTAGAGGTTTTATGTTTTAATAAATAAATTTCATTTTGTTTTTTCAATAAATTGAAGTGGACTTCTTTCATTGAACTGATTAGCACACTTTTAGTGTACTAGTGGTACCATAAATTAAGTAGATTGAAGTGAATGTGGTTACATTAAGTATACTTCTGTACCACTAACGCAGTGCACTATACAGTACTAATACCTGCACCACCTACTGCACTTCAAATACACTTCTAAACCATACATCATAGTACAATGATATTATACTTGAAGAACAAACCTTTTGATGCTTTATTTGTGATATTACTTCACTATAAATACATTTTTATTAACATACTAGTGTACTTGAAAAGTAATACAAAAAGTCAGAGAGTGCACTTGATCTAAACTTGAAGTATGATAGGTTTAATGATAAGTGCATTAAAAATACAATCCTACACAGCAATCAATTTAATTGTAAGGCCTTTTAAGTATATTTTGAACATGCTGGTGGTCTAATACAATTGTACTGCAAGTGTATTTCAAATCAGGTGACGGTGTACTTGCGGAGTTATACTTTAGTACACTTAAAGTTTGTAAAAAGTTGTTCCAATTTAACATACTATTTACACTTTAAGTGTGCTGAAGTGGTACACAAGTAGTACTCAATGACTGCTTGAGCACACTTAATTACACATAAAGGGGGCGAAAAAAGCATACACTATACTTAGTACAGTCTGTAAAAGTATAATTCAAGTATAGTATTTTTTCACCTGGGAGATAAAAGGATGTTGATTGCATAAAACCGATGAAGAAAAATAAATTCACAGGAGATTTTGAAAGATGCCTGTGGGATGATTCGTCCCACTCATCGAAAAAAACCTAGCACAAGGGTACCAAAAGTGATAAAAGTGAATGGGGTTAACTCCTGTCCTGGAGGGCCACAATGTTTGCGGGTCTAATTCCAGTCCTGGAGGCCCGCTGTGTCTGCAGGTTTAATTCCAGTCCTGAAGGACTACAGTGTCTGCAGGTTTAACTCCAGTCCAGGATGGCCTTAGTGTCTGCAGGTTTAACTCCTGTCCTGGAGGGCTTCAATGTCCATAGGTTTAACTCCAGTCCTGGAGGGCCACAGTGTCTGCAGGTTTAGCTCCAGACCTGGATGGCTGCAATTTCTGCAGGTCTAATTCCAATCCTGGAGGGCTGCAGCGTCTAAAGATATAAATCCAGTCCTGAAAGGATGCAGTGCCTGCAGGTTATATTCAGTCCTGGAGGACTGCAGTTTCTGAAGATATTAACTCCACTTCTGGAGGGATGCAGTGTCTAAAGATTTAACTGCCGCCTTGGAAGGTAGCAATGTCTCCAGATATAACTCCAGTGTTGGAGGGTGGCAGTGCCTGCAGATTTAACTCCAGTCCTGGTGGGCCACAGTGTCTGCAGGTTTCTGAGTTTGTTTCATTAAAAGGACAATTTAGGCCTGGGGCAAATAATGGTTGCAGAGTTTTTTTGCCAATAGCTGACAAGTTAAGCACTAAAGTGAGGTTTGGGATTAAGACATGTCAGTGTACATATTTGGCCTGCTTACCAAAGAACAAAAAAGCTCACAACTACCTGTAAATCACAAGTGCAAACAACTTACAAGCATTTGCTGTTAAGCGACAGCTGGTGTTGGAAAGGAAACATCTGGCCACATGTTTGAATACCCCTCACTGCTCACCACCCTGTTCCTGGAACACCCCTCACTGCTCTCCACCCTGTTCCTGGAACACCCCTCACTGCTCTCCACCCTGTTCCTGGGGGACCCCCCCAGTGCGGCCAGACTATTAGGGTCCCCCTATAACTCCCCAGGCCTGCTGAGCTGACCCCCACTGTATACAGAGACACTGTAGGCCCCAAAACTGGGGGTGCTGAGTGACATAAGCAGCAGCTGAACCACAGACTCCAACGTCTGAGAAAACACCTGGGAAAGAAGGCGAGAGAGGGGAGAGATGCAGGGAGGGAGAGAGAGATTAAGCCATCAAACCTTTCTTATATAGAAGAAATCTAACTATATTACCATTAAGTAATTCTAACTTGTCCATTTGTGTACCACAGTAAAAAAGGGTGACATCTTCTGCTCACCTGACACTAGCAGTCCAACAGCACGAGGGACTCAGGCTGCTTAGTCTAATTTATTCTCTGTTCTTCATGTTAAATATCCATAGGTTGCTAAACTCTTGTAGCACTACAGCACTCAACAGTACTTTTTCACCTGATAAGTCGAACAAAGAGGTCATTGAAAAGTCATAGCCTGTCTTTCAACAGGGCAGCCAACTTCCTGTGTCACATCACTGACTTCACTCATACAAAATGAAACAATTTCAGCTGAGCACACACGACCGTCAAAACAACCTGTGAAATTATTTGCCCCACCGCAATTATTACTTTTTGTTGCCATGCATCATTGGATTTGGACAATGACTAATCTCTGTGCAGTTCAGCTCCACACACCTAGCTGCCACTGTACACTGCACCTTTGTGTGTGTGTGTGTGTGTTTGTGTGTGTGTGTGTGCGCACGTGTATCTGTGTGTGTAATCACTTGTGTGTTCATGCTATTTCAGGAACAAGGAAGGTAAGAGAAGCACCGAAACTTCGGCAACCTCCAGCCTCCACCACGGAAAGAGAACCACAACACAAAGAGAGACCATCAGCACAGCCAGAAGCCAGAAGCACAGAGGAAGACCAGCAGCACTGTGAAAGACCAGCAATAAAAAGAGACAACAACAGAACAGAGGGAGACAGCTATTTTTTTCTCTTTAATTGAGAATTTTGTCAACCAATGAGGAAATGTTTCCTCACTAATGTCATCTCTGGCAATGCTGTGCTCTTGGGAATCTCTCGTAATTGGTGTGACATCTGTAAGGCACTTCTTTTTGTTAAAAGAGCTAAACAAATAAAACTGCATTGAATTGATTGCATTGATTCCTTGACCGACAATAAATTGAAAACAGTACATAGACAAGATACTGAATGCCTTTCCCTCCGTCCATTTTCATTGAATAAACACTTATTTGGAAATTTAAGCCTGTAACAAATTCCGGGAAAGTTTGGTCATAGGTGTGTTTACCTCTGTGTTACATCACCTCTCTATTTAACCGCCCTCGAAGTAATCATTTAGGGAACTGAGGATGCCAATTGACCTATGGCTAAGCCCCGCAGTCAAATGCGATGTGGCAATGACAGTTTGTATTGTCTCCCCATAAACTCAGATATTCTGAGTCTGAATTTCCATTGAACTCCATAACGGAAACTCTGAATCGTTCGCTTTTATGGGGTTTTAAAATGTTTCTAAGAAAAAAAAAAATCAAATGGTGGGCTTGGGGTAAATGTAACTCTGATACAAAGTATCCTGAGAGGCTGGGCAATGGGATGTATTTTATACCTTTCCCAAAGCCACATCATGACCGAGAGAAGTGTCTCCTCTGGATAAAGCTTTGTGGAAAACCCTACCATCAGCTTAATGTAACTAACTAAGCTCAACAAGGATGTCTACATTTGTTCCAAGCTAAGTCAACATCGTGTTTAAGGTGACATCTTGTCACTTCGCTTGAGATTAATGTGAAGTTATCTTATACATCTCTAAGTCAGCTAATGTTAGCTAAAGTTTTTAAACTTTATGGCTAACTTCAGTGCTGACGGACGTTGGCTTAATGTGACCTCTTGGATGCATTGTTCACCATGTCACTTTATCTACTTAGGAGTTCAGTCACGTCAGGTTAGATTTCTTAGTCATGTTTCTAGTCACGTTTGTTGCACATAAATGTGAGCTAGCCAGCTAAATGGTGAAATAACCGCTATTCACTGTTATCCATTCATTTCTAGGCATGTAGCTAGCTAGGTGATAGTGGTCCGCTCTGTAGTAACCGTTGCAAGGAGATAGCCAATGGCAATGTAAGTCACTGATCAGCTTCCGTCGAGTTACATAGTGAACGTTTGCTGAAACTATGGTTCCCCATTAGCCGGGAACAAATCACAGGGTACTCATTCATTTGTGTAGAGGATATGTAATTTGCAAAAGCGGACTACATGTGATGGCGTTGGTGGTACGACGCCAAGAGAAGTGGCCAGAAATAAAAGTAAAAACCAGTAGCGTGCTGAGAGATTAAAACAAATAGAAATCACGAGACTCGCGCTACTTATGGACCTGACGTCGTCCGTGGTAGCAAACAGGCGAGCTCGACTAAAGACAAAAGAAAAGGGGAAAAAACCAAAATAATCCCTTACTCACTAACTCTTTTCCTGTTATGCAGCTAAGATCAGGACAATTCTCACTCTTCTCGAAAGCTTTTACTGCCTAAAGCGCCAAGGGGAAAATGACACTCTAGCAACAGGAACAAGGAAGAATGGGAGCTGAAATAGAGTCTGGGCAACGCCCCCAGTTAATGCCAGCTGGCCCAGGAATCCGACGGCGAGCAAAACAATATCGTCCCGGACGAGAGTAACAAAAGGAGCTAACAGAGCTCCAAAACCATGACACTACAAGAGCAAAAGCTTATCATTTTTGGCAATAAACAATTAAATTGATGTAATCATTTGCATTCATATACCCTGAGGGCTATTCTTAGAGCGAGTCAGCTCATAAAATTAATACAAGTTTGAGCAATACCGGAAAGTGTCCTGACCTCATTATAGATTTTCCATTATAGATTTTACTTCCAACAGCAGGACCTGAGTCACTGTGACGTCATCACTTCACTACTCTATTGGTTAAATCTAGTCACTTGTTGGTTCCCAAATGAATGATTGATCCTTGATCTTTTAGCGTCTATATCAAGTTTGTCAGGAAACCGATTCCAACCCTGATATGTGGTCATATTTGGCTGGGACCAAATGCCCCCAGTATACTCAATCTACAACACTAATGGCGGCTCTGTCTGTGCCAAAAATGTCCTATCAAGGCTAAAAGAGAGACATGCTCTTACTCAAATTTTTACAGAGGAATGGGCCAACTCTTTTCAGAGAGTATTGCGGAAATATCTTGCGATGTCATTTCAAAGGAGATGCTAGATCCTTCCAGGAATTAGCCATAGTTAAAACTGCTTTGGTGTGATGTAGCGTTCAGGAACCACACGCAAGAGATGGAAATCCAAAAAAAGTATGCCTTTAATGAAATCCGGGTCAATACCAAAAAACACAATTGCCAAGCCACAATACAAATACGAGACAGGCAGGGGTCAGAACCAGAAAAACAGATGAGCAATTGTACATAGACGGTAGGCAAAAACTCGTAGTCGATGAACAGAGCCGAGGGTCATACACAGGGCATCCAAACACAGGAATCGTGATCATAAAAAAATTAGGTCGGAATCCAAAAAGACAAAACAATACAAGAAGGGCTATGGCAAGAATCGAAGTCGGACGAAACAGTCGAAGGAAAACAATACTCAATGGAATACAAGAGGCTCTGTACAAAGAAATATTGATCCACGTTCTGTCAGAACAGCAGTGAGGACTCTTAAACAGACGAGAGGGAAGTCACATGCTATGCAGGGAACAGGTGAGCTGGATCAGACTAATTATAATGGGAGGAACACATGAGGGAAACCCTAACCACAAAAATTGGCAAAAGCCAAGACACGGACGGGAATCACACAGACAGCCTTTGACATTTAAACAGCTCTGGTTAAGGAGTTGTAAATGCACAGATAATTAGTGCAGGAAAGTAATTACGCACGTGCGAGAGATTTCGCAGAAACGCAGGGGGAGACAGGTACAGCTGAGCAAGTGGGGGAGACTAGAACAGGGCGATTGCTGAGGAGGAATTAGTGTTAATTAGTAGCTGTGCAACTTTACAGATTTAACTAGAGTGCTCGTTAGTAAGTTAGTAATAAATATACATTAGTTGGATTAGTTGGGCTAGTAGACTATGATACAAAATACAAATGTTGCCTTGTTGGTAATCAGAACAGTAAGGCGAAGGAAGTAAATGAGGATTGAAGGAATATTATTAAACACCAGAAATGATTGAAAACACCTGAAGCATGTGAGCACACAGACCGCGAAGACAGACTGAACCAACTAGATCACAAGACAGGGGAGACAAGTGCAATGGAACTAAATTCAAATTCAAAAATTCAAATTCAATTTATTTGTATAGCGCTTTTCACAGATAAACTGTCACAAAGACGCTTTACAGTCAGATGAGTCACTGAAAGCGCAGTGCCCAGCCTATTCCCCACAACAGCAAATGAGGCAAAAAAAACTCCCAGTAGGGAGAAAAATCCTCAAACAGCGGTGAGAAAAATTTCCCCTGTGGGAAGAAATCTCAGGAGGAACCCGGCTACAGTGGGGAAGCCCATCCTCCACGGGCTAGCTAGTTCATAGCAAGATAATGACAATAGAGTTCCATTAAAGTCCATCTAAACAGTGCTATCAGTTGCTGGAGGAAGTGGCATGCCAAGGATGGTGCAGAACTGGATCAGAACAGCAGCAGCCAGCGCCCAAGGTGAGGGACAGGGCTCGGATGGTCCAGGACTCAGGGTTGTGGAGGGAAAGATCCTCGGAGAGAGACAGAAAAAAGTGGGGTGGGGCACTGGATAAAATACTGCAATTTAATAAAAATACAGTCCTGTGTCATGTGCCAAATGAGAATTTAGGAGCTGACTGGTCAGGAAACAGTCAACACAACTAAACTAAAGAACTAAAGAATGGACTGAACTAAAACCTGAGAATAACAATAACCAAAAGGAAAAAATAAAAGACAAAATCATGAACAATGAACTTGAACATAAACATGAACCAAAACCATAACCATGTCATTTGCTCTCAAAACAATCTGTGAGACAGGTGATCACAAGAGGATGAATTTACAATAACGTCAATCATCATTTCTTTTCAGGGCTAAAAAGCTTGAATCATATTCACTCTAGACAGCCTATGAGTGTTCCAAATCATCATGGTTTTATAACATAACTTAGTACCTGAATATATTGCACACTCCAGCCGGACATCAAGTATTTTCAAGTTCCGCAGGAATGACCAAACTTGCCCGGAAACTGGCATGTTATCTGCAATTTACTGAGACAGAAACAACAAGCAGTGGCCTCCAAATAAATAAACAAAACGTGAGTAAACGGGCCACATCCAGGAGTCGTTTGAAGATATTTTAAACTCCAATTTCAGAATGCATATAATGTGGTTTGAAAGACATGTGACACTTGTTTGATTTCAAATAGTCATTCAACATTAGGAGGAGCTGAATGCCACGCTGTTACCCTTTATATAGAAATAAATACATGCCCCATGACGGTTGCGCATGCAAATTGAGTCATGTTGTCACATGCCGTGATGCAAGGCCGCCATTTCTTGAAATGGAAATACAAATGATAACACTCCATATATCAGCTCAATCACTGCACCCATTCTTTGCCACCTTGCACCACTGTTTCTACGGTGCTTCAGTCAGTGTACAGGCTTAAGCGTGGTGAGATGAAGCAAAGGGGAAAAAAAGATTAGGTTCTTCAATTTCACAGACTGACACTGAGAAAAAAACAAATCTTTTAACATCCTGCTGTTTGTTCTTTTGCTCTGTCGTAATCTCATTTTATTCTGTGGGCCTTGACCTTCATATCTCGTGTCTGCCAGTTTACACCCCCCTTCACCATGATGCGAGATCAGGAAGACACCAAATGCGAGGTGGAGGGGAAAAGGGAATTTATTGAAAATAAAGAAAAACAGGCACGAGGGCCAAACAAAAAAACTTGGCCCAAAGGGTTGCAAAATACAAACTAAGGAGTGCTTCACAGAGCTATGAACTAAAGAGCAAAAACCGACCAGAACAAAAAACCACTGGAAACTCCAGGGAGAATAACCAAGAACAGAAATAAATAACAAGACTGAGGCTATTAATAACTAGACTAGGAAAACAAAAAGACAAGCACTGTGACTATGAAAAGCATGAGACTTGACAAGGGACTTGAACAAGGCTTGGAAACTTGAGACACTGTCTGCCAGCCAACTTCCACCGCATCCAGATAAAGGCTAAGAAATCATGACATGAGGGGCAACACCTGGAGGTGGAGAAACAACAGGCATGGCAAGATCATGACATGGACTAAGATTGGATGACAAGACTTGCTCATTAAGAGAATGAGCGTGCTCAGCTTAAGTACCAATTAAGTATGCAGTTTGGAAGCAGCATGAATGTTTAGAACAGAAAAGCACAGCAAGACTTGAAATAGTAAAGCAGGAATCATGACAATAAACTCCCTGTCTAAATTAGTAATTAGTAATGTGCCTATCTAAGAATTACACCACCCAGTGAGTGTTAGTAAATGTTAGTAATTGAAAAACAGTTAATTGTCAATTAAGCTTAGAGAGCCCTGAATCCAGCACAGCACAGAAGGAAGAGGGAAATACCAAAGCCAACCAGAGCTCTGAAATGTGCAACAACGAAGGCACGGGGCGGAACGCAGACAAGCGGTGGAGTGGCTTGGCAGACCTGGCAAAAGACAAAACCCGGAAAAGTAAAAACACCGAGAATGAATGTGAACTATGAAATGCAAAAACCTGATACAAGAAACTGTGAAAACTGTGACATGAGAAATGGACATGAACTATGAAATCCTGGTACATGAAACTGTTAAAACCATAAACAATACTGTCCTGGCCAAAGGCCAGGACCCCGGAACACAACACACCATGACTCATCTGTCTCTGGAAATGCGAGGAGTCCACTAAGTTTACTGCATGCTCTGAGATAATAGTGGAGGACAATATTTTAAATAAACAAACAAACAAATAAATAACCAGATGCCATCATTTTCCAAGGCCCCGCGTTCAGTTGCTCAGCGATTGCCCTATATCGCGGATAGCTCATACGGCGTGTTTTCGGGTACAAATAGACAACATAGTGCCGTAGGTCTGAACTTTGGATTTCTTTCCTTTCTAATAATAAAAAAACTGATTCAAGCTTAAGTCAATAAAGTTTTTAAATAGGCCTGAAGGAAAAGAGTTGCAGAATGTCTCATTTGTTGGTAGATTTGGCATCGTTGGTCGTCATGAAGTGCTTGTCGTATTTTCGCTTACAGACTCCTTTGTTCTTTTAATCCACGGGGATTTGTTTTTTTAAAACAGTATGTATGGCAATAAATCCACCCAACCGCTAAATGGTTCATCTTTTAAGCACTCATTATAACCTCCTCCTGCCTTGCTAAGTAGAGCTTTCGTATCAGGCATGTGCGCGCATATTCGGAGGGCACAGTTTCATGGCTTTAAGAAGCGGTCATGGAAAGATTTGGTAATTTGTGAAAGGTGTGCTTTGCTCCCAGGTGAGGCGTGTTCTTAAATCCTCCGTTAATTGATTCTGAGCAGAAAACCTGTTTTTGGCCGAATGAATCAGGGGGAAAACTATCTCAGGGGCATTTAGATGGAGTAAACTATTTGAAAACATTGTAAGGACTACATATCAATTATTTGAACGACTATGAATTGAAAGAATCCATATTATTGTTGTCACTATACAATGTTTTTAATAAGAACGCTGAGAATGCCCAAATTTATGGACATTATGCAGTATCATTGGTGCTCTAAGGCTAAATATACTATATTTCATTGTAAAATTCACATTGCATTTGCAGATCCTATGAGCTCCCAATGCAGATTAAAACCACTGTAAATAGATTAATCATGAAATAGACTTCTCAACAAATGCATGCTGTGCTGGTAAAGCCCCTCGTGACCCTGTTGAAAAGAGAGCAAGTAAGATAATAGATGAATAAATGGATGTATGCACCACAGGAAGTGTTCCGCCATTTTTTCCCTAATTCATGAATTTTTCATAGTGAAAAGGTATTGTTTTTGCCTCTTCAGGGGTCAGTAAAGGCCAGAAATTAGAGGTGAGATATTGCGTCTGAAATAGAATCAAACCATTATGTGTTCAAATCATTTTGTCAATGCCAAGGAAATTATTTTTCTCCTATTAAAACATGTAACAGACCATACCATGGTTTACAAGCTTAAATATCTGTATAACTTGAAGTGTTATCAGGGCTGGACATTACCATGTATTAGGGTCACCAGATATCCTGATAAAAACAAGATAGTATTGATTTTTTAAGCCATATCTTAGTTAGTTAGTTCAAGAATGAATTCTACTAAAAACAAACAGTTTCAATAGCCAAATTATATCATTGTGAATTTTCCTTTTCTATCATATTAGGCCTGTTCGCTGAAAGACATGGGCTATATCATCTACATATCACCTACATTGACAATATGAAATATTTATCTGGAACCTACAAGAGACAGCATAGCGTACCTTTTTCTGGCAGGAGGCGGGCCTCTGGTTCAGAAGAGATGAAGCAAGAAATCTTGTGGGAATATGGGCTCACTCCATGAAAGAATTAGCTTGCTTCATCTGTTGAATGTTGTAGGAAAATTTTTTTGCATAGTGTGACAATAAAAATCAACGTAAGCTAGTCCGAATTCAAAACTGTGCAGTGATATGATTCATTCAGAAGCCAAAGGGCAAATGCGGTGGCAATTAATTCGTTATGTACAACCCCAATTCCAAAATAGTTGAGACAAAGTGTAAATTGTGAATAAAATCAAAACGCAATGACTTTCAAATCACACCAGCCTGTATTTTATTCACAATAGAACGGAGATAACATACCAAATGTTGAAAATGAGAAATTTTACTATTTTATCCACAAAATGAGCTCATTTCAAATTTGATGGCTGCGTCACGTCTCAAAAAAGTTGGGAAAGGGGCCTGTTTACCATGGTGTAGCATCCCCCCCTCTTTTTAAGACAGATTGGAGGTGTCTGGGCATTGAGGAGACAAGTTTCTTGAAAAGCCTTTGCAATTTGACATTGAGGGAAATTGTTTTTAAAGTATTCTACAATTTCTTTATACAAGCCTTCACAGGTTGGTGAGCCTCTGGCCATATTTAGGCTACTTCTGAGAGACTAGTGATGCGCGGGTTGGCCCAGTACCCGTGGGTCCCGCGGGTCGGGTCAATATTTCAATAACATTTAGCGGGTACGGGCGGGTTGGGCCATACAGTGGCGACATCTAATTCCCACGAAATTGCGAATAAAAAGTATTATAGGCTGTCGGCCACTTGAGGGCTCTAGACATACAGCCTCAATAATATGCTCTTGTCAAACAATGTAACGCTACCTTAAGCAGAATAGAATGCCAATTGCACCTCTCCCTCTTCCTACTCTCTACTCTCGATGTGCACGAACTCAGCGGTGCGCGGCTTAATTCTCCACGTTTAGACTGAGGATCTAAAGGTTGAATGATAGCTCATCTTATAAATCGTTCTGCAGTCAGCACCAAAATAATATATAGTAGTAGTAATTTTATTGACTTGTGGGTCCAAACAACACATAGACAAAACATTTTTTCGCCACTTCACAGTGAAAGGCCTATGACGATTCGTATGCAAAAATAAAATCAACTTGTTGAGGTGCTTCTGTTTATCAGCTACGTGTTCTCTAACAGCAGAGCGTGTGCTGCCATCGGCAGTAAAGACACTTCTTGGATGTACATTTCTATAACACCATTCTATAGGCTACACATCACCCTAACAAATAGGTAACTTAATACTGAAGCTTGTATGGTCATAAACTTAGCCTTGCTCTCATTAATTACCATACCATGAGACAAAGAGTAATCGTGTAAAACGATTGTTAAAAAACCTCGACCCGCGCATCTCTATGAGAGACCAAGTCTCTTGAAGACATCCCTTTTATAGCCAATCATGTTACACACCTGATGCCAGTTAACTTAATTACTCGCTAAATGTTCTTTCAGCTGATTCTCATTTATATTAATTGCTTTCTCAGGCCTTTTTGGCCTATGTCCCAACTTTTTTGAGACCTGTTGCAGCCAGAAAATTTGAAATAAGCTCATTTGGTAGATAAAAGTGTAAAATGTCTCATTTTTGACATTTGAAATGTTATTTATGGTCTATGGCAAATAACATACTGGTTCATGTCATCATTGAAAGTCATTTCATAGTGATTTTATTCACAATTTACACTTCGTCCCAACTATTTCGGAATTGGGTTTGTATATTTGCTATTGCAGTGACAATACATTATTTGATTGCGCATAAATGTTTTATTGTTTCGGGCTTGCATCCACATGGACGCGGAAACGCAGCCTAAAAAGGTATTTTTTGAAAAGGGTTTCCAGAGTCAGAAAATCTGAAACGCCACCCCACCGTGTTCATGTGGACAACCAAAATGTTTTTTTTTTGGAAAATGATGACGTGATTGCCCCATCACAGGCCCCACCCCCAACCTAACCATAAGCTCAAGCGCCATACAACAACAATAATAGTGGATAGTAGTGATGCGCGGGTCGGGCGGGCGGGTCAATATTTTAATGACATTTAGCGGGCGGGTTGGGCCAAACAGTGGCGACATCTAATTCCCACGAAATTGCGAATAAAAAGTATAATAGGCTATCGGCCACTTGAGGGCTCTAGACATACAGCCTAGATAATATGCTCTTGATGTAACGCTACTTAAGCAGGATAGAATGCCAATTGTACCTCTCCCTCTTCCTACTCTCGATGTACACGCACTCACTGGTGCGCGGCTTAATCCTCCACGGTTAGACTAAGGATCTAAAGCGAGATCTACTAGCGCAACAAGCAAGCGAACCTTCAGTTCGGCTGGCCGTGTCAAGGAAGCGCGATGTAATCGCTTAAACCGTTGATACTGTTGATTTTGTTTTTGCATAGTTTGGGAAAAAATACGCCCAAATCTATATTATAAGCTGTGTTTAAAAAATACCCTTAAAGCCCCCCCCAAACAATCTTGAAATTAATATACAAGGAAAATAAAATTTCCTCATAGACGGGATATCGCAACACTGAATGGAAGTGTAGGCGATAGTGCCTGTGCGCCACTGTCACGCTAATTTTGTTCCAAAATTAAAAAGAGAGAGATATGGCTTAGTTAAGAGGGAGGTGAAAGAGAGAGACATGGCTTAGTTAAGAGGGAGGTAAAAGAGATAGATATGGCTTAGTTAAGAGGGAGGTGAAGGGGAGAGACATGGCTTAGTTAAGAGGGAGGTGAAAGAGATAGATATGGCTTAGTTAAGAGGGAGGTGAAGGGGAGAGACATGGCTTAGTTAAGAGGGAGGTGAAGGGGAGAGACATGGCTTAGTTAAGAGGGAGGTGAAGGGGAGAGACATGGCTTAGTTAAGAGGGATGTAAAAGAGATAGATATGGCTTAGTTAAGAGGGAGGTGAAGGGGAGAGACATGGCTTAGTTAAGAGGGAGGTGAAAGAGAGAGACATGGCTTAGAGAGACGTGGCTTAGTTAAGAGGGAGGTGAAAGAGATAGATATGGCTTAGTTAAGAGGGAGGTGAAGGGGAGAGACATGGCTTAGTTAAGAGGGAGGTGAAAGAGAGAGATATGGCTTAGTTAAGAGGGAGGTAAAAGAGAGAGACATGGCTTAGTTAAGAGGGAGGTGAAGGGGAGAGACATGGCTTAGTTAAGAGGGAGGTGAAAGAGAGAGACATGGCTTAGTTAAGAGGGAGGTAAAAGAGATAGATATGGCTTAGTTAAGAGGGAGGTGAAGGGGAGAGACATGGCTTAGTTAAGAGGGAGGTGAAAGAGATAGATATGGCTTAGTTAAGAGAGAGGTGAAGGGGAGAGACGTGGCTTAGTTAAGAGGGAGGTGAAAGAGGGAGATATGGCTTAGTTAAGAGGGAGGTGAAGGGGAGAGACGTGGCTTAGTTAAGAGGGAGGTGAAAGAGATAGATATGGCTTAGTTAAGAGGGAGGTGAAGGGGAGAGATATGGCTTAGTTAAGAGGGAGGTGAAAGAGGGAGATATGGCTTAGTTAAGAGGGAGGTGAAGGGGAGAGACGTGGCTTAGTTAAGAGGGAGGTGAAAGAGATAGATATGGCTTAGTTAAGAGGGAGGTGAAAGAGATAGATATGGCTTAGTTAAGAGGGAGGTGAAGGGGAGAGACATGGCTTAGTTAAGAGGGAGGTGAAAGAGATAGATATGGCTTAGTTAAGAGGGAGGTGAAGGGGAGAGACATGGCTTAGTTAAGAGGGAGGTAAAAGAGAGAGACATGGCTTAGTTAAGAGGGAGGTGAAAGAGATAGATATGGCTTAGTTAAGAGGGAGGTGAAGGGGAGAGACATGGCTTAGTTAAGAGGGAGGTGAAAGAGAGAGATTTGCCTTAGTTAAGAGGGAGGTGAAGGGGAGAGACGTGGCTTAGTTAAGAGGGAGGTGAAAGAGAGAGATATGCGTTAGTTAAGAGGGAGGTGAAGGGGAGAGACATGGCATAGGTAAGAGGGAGGTGAAGGGGAGAGACATGGCTTAGTTAAGAGGGAGGTGAAGGGGAGAGACATGGCTTAGTTAAGAGGGAGGTGAAAGAGATAGATATGGCTTAGTTAAGAGGGAGGTGAAGGGGAGAGACATGGCTTAGTTAAGTGGGAGGTGAAAGAGAGAGATATGCCTTAGTTAAGAGGGAGGTGAAGGGGAGAGACATGGCTTAGTTAAGAGGGAGGTGAAGGGGAGAGACGTGGCTTAGTTAAGAGGGAGGTGAAAGAGATAGATATGGCTTAGTTAAGAGGGAGGTGAAGGGGAGAGACGTGGCTTAGTTAAGAGGGAGGTGAAGGGGAGAGACATGGCTTAGTTAAGAGGGAGGTGAAGGGGAGAGACAAGGCTTAGTTAAGAAGGAGGTGAAAAAGAGAGACATGGCTTAGTTAAGTGGGAGGTGAAGGGGAGAGATATGGCTTAGTTAAGTGGGAGGAGAAGGGGAAAGACATGGCTTAGTTAAGAGGGAGGTGAAGGGGAGAGATATGGCTTAGTTAAGAGGGAGGTGAAGGGGAGAGACGTGGCTTAGTTAAGAGGGAGGTGAAAGAGATAGATATGGCTTAGTTAAGAGGGAGGTGAAGGGGAGAGACATGGCTTAGTTAAGTGGGAGGTGAAGGGGAGAGACATTGCTTAGTTAAGAGGGAGGTGAAGGGGAGAGATATGGCTTAGTTAAGTGGGAGGTGAAGGGGAGAGACATGGCTTAGTTAAGTGGGAGGTGAAGGGGAGAGACATGGCTTAGTTAAGTGGGAGGTGAAGGGGAGAGATATGGCTTAGTTAAGAGGGAGGTGAAAGAGGGAGATATGGCTTAGTTAAGAGGGAGGTGAAGGGGAGAGACATGGCTTAGTTAAGAGGGAGGTGAAAGAGATAGATATGGCTTAGTTAAGAGGGAGGTGAAGGGGAGAGACATGGCTTAGTTAAGAGGGAGGTGAAAGAGATAGATATGGCTTAGTTAAGAGGGAGGTGAAGGGGAGAGACGTGGCTTAGTTAAGAGGGAGGTGAAAGGGAGAGATATGCCTTAGTTAAGAGGGAGGTGAAGGGGAGAGACGTGGCTTAGTTAAGAGGGAGGTGAAAGAGATAGATATGGCTTAGTTAAGAGGGAGGTGAAGGGGAGAGACATGGCTTAGTTAAGAGGGAGGTGAAAGAGAGAGATATGGCTTAGTTTAGAGGGAGGTGAAAGAGAGAGATATGGCTTAGTTAAGAGGGAGGTGAAGGGGAGAGATATGGCTTAGTTAAGAGGGAGGTGAAGGGGAGAGATATGCCTTAGTTAAGAGGGAGGTAAAAGAGAGAGATATGCCTTAGTTAAGAGGGAGGTAAAAGAGAGAGATATGCCTTAGTTAAGAGGGAGGTGAAGGGGAGAGACATGGCTTAGTTAAGAGGGAGGTAAAGGGGAGACACATGGTTGAGTCTGCAGTGGGAGGTGAAGGGGAAAGACAGGGTTAAATCTCAAGAGGGAGGTGAATGGAGTAAGATGGCTTTGTCTGGGGATATCTGAGGTAATTGGTATAAGCAAGTCCAACAAAGCGAAACATTGGGCCAGTGCTGTTGGCCCACTAAACCACACTTCCAAGCAACTGCGTGAGAACAGGTGTGGTCCACCGCCTGTGTGTTATGGTTATAAAATCACTCTCTCAGAGGCTGGGATTTCTGGGTAATCCTGCTAAATCTCCTTGTAATTCAGTGGGGATTGTGCTGTTGTGCAGAGAGTGGGAGCCTCCCTGTGTGTGTGAGAGCCTGTGGTGTTGATTTGACCGTACGGTGAGAGGCTGTCTCATGAAGGGGGTCGCTGCTCACACAGGGGGGTCCTGCGAGCATGCTCCTGTGTGGCTCTGCCAACTGATTCAACCAATCACCTGAGGCAAAGGTCATCTCCAGCCAATAACCTGCAATTAGAATCATAAAACAATACATCCCTGAGATTCAAACCAGCCTTCAAGTGAGAGCAGCAATGAGCCATGAGCCTATGTTCCCTTTTTCTCGTTTCCTGACTACCCATCCTTCCTCTCAGTCTGTCTCAGAATCTCTTGCTCTCTCTCTCTCTCTCTCTCTCTCTTTCTCTCTCTAGATGAGCGAATGAGGAATTTTATGAGGGTGTGGAAACATTCATAATGTAGTGTTCCTGGGAATTAAATTTTTGAGTGTTCAAATATGTTCAGAAGCAAACTTTTTACAAATTTAGGTTTATTAGTTGACCAATGACCTTTTAGAAAAGCTAGAAAACACATATGCAGACCTGCAATGTCTCTAAAGATAATTAAGCGGGAAGAAGACAAATAGCTTCCAATTCGGCTGAGCTGCGTATGAGCAGTTTCATTAGTCTGTGAGCCGAACCTAGCTTGGCTCGGCGCGGGTCAGGAAAGGGTTAAAAGGGGCAGAGCCAGAGGAACAGGGTGTGATTCTATCAGTTGTAAAAGCACCTAATGAAATAAAATAAAATAAAACCTGGACGTTGTGTGCTCAAACCTGGTGGAGTTACAGACATTGCAGGAAGCACTGCCTGGCAAAGCAAGCAACCCGCTATTACGTGCCCCACCCTCCACACACACACACACACTTACCCCCACTCTTCTGTGAGACCGAGGGAAGATCTGCAAGTACAGAAAAAGTGTTGATTACAGAAGTTGAAAATGAATCCAATATGTATTTACACTGGGCACTTTTCAAAAGGAAAACATTTTTTACAACATTTTTTTTTTCTCTCACAGTGTAGATGACAGATTTATTGATGCGATAGAACAAAGAATTTGTTACTCAAATCCTCATATCCATCTTCAATTACTGCAAAGAAACTGAAAGCCTGAACCAGTGGAAGACGAAGGAGAACATAGTTTCCAGGAGGGGAAAATTTACCCCGCCGTACAGCTCCTGTGGGTGATGTCATCAGCACACTCTAGGATCACTGACCCTAATTCCCACGCCACAGAGCTCCAGCTGAATAATGCTGGAGATTCGACAGAGGCCCACAATGCCACTACTAAATGAAGATAGCATATAACAGGGGGCATCAAATCATGGTCCTTGAAGCCTGGGTACTACAGATTTTCCCCATTCCTTTTACCTGGGAGTGATGACATTCTAGCCAAGCAGGAGCAGGTACTGTTTTGTTTATTACTTGATTACCTGGGAGAAATGAATTCCAGGACTGGATTTGGATTGCGCGATCCAGATTTGGTTATCCTTGTACTAGCTTAGCACAGTGCTCCTCCATCTTAACTGGACAGTAGGCCTACTTTGAGCTCAGAGGTTCAAACAGGAATTGAATCAGACTGATTTCTGGAATTTCCTTGTCGAAACACCACGACATGATCCCCATGCCATGGGGCGTGATGTTCAGGTCTGTAACCAGAGTGGCCTGTAAGATAGGATGTTCCTGGTGGCCTGGTTATTTGAGGTTGGAGTCAATAATTTGTTTGAGTCTCAGCTGTTTTTGGATGTATAATTACAATTTTCCTCAACTGCTTACACACATGTTCTGAATCTTTGGCTCGTATTCTCGAAACTCCAAACATAAAACGCAGAACTACAGACTCAAAACACAAAACTCAACAAATTTCCAGCGTAGGCAAAACTGCACTCAAAACTGTTTTCTCTCTTTTTCGCATCAAAATGACTCACAGACCGTGTTATAAATTGATTTTTCCACAAGCAAACAAAACACTGATCTGCTCAACCCAGAACACAACTCTGAATATCCTATCAGCCGATTAACTCAATTTGCATTTTCAGTGTGTGGCTGTAAACGATTGTACCAGTAATCTACATTTACCCAAATTCAGTTGACTAATAAAGACTTTATTTTTTCAAAATGCGGTATTTTTGGAACAACTACATGTAAATACATCCAGAAATCCAAGAAAGACATTCAGTACTACAATAAGTAGGGTTTTCTGAAAAATAAATAAATAATTAAATTTAGTAAAAATTTTGACCATTCAGAACTCTAACCACAAAAACAAACAAACAAACAAAAATAAAACAATATGTAAAATGTATGAAAAAATAAATTGGGCTGCATCCTATTTTGGCCTGGCCACAATGTCTCATCGGCATTAAAAGCTGTATTTTCCCTGGCTACACAGTGGCGAAAGAATTCAGTCACCATAAGCCCCCACATCAATGTCACCACAAGCATCCTCCATTACCTGGAGAAAAGGCAGTAGACTAAGGGATTGCAGTCATACACCTTCCATTAGCATGCCAAAAATAACTCTTCATTCTGGGTTTAGAATTGGGGACAATAGACATTGGGTTTAGACATTGCGTGGACAGTATGAAAAAATAAATTGTGGGTGGTTGATTAACTAGTTGCAGACGAGGGGTACAATTCCCAAAAAGCCTAGTTGCTAACTGTGTTTGCAACTTACTTTGAACCACACCCTTGAAGAGTTGTTTGCCAGTTGCAACTAAGCTTTCGGGAAACGTACCCCAGGGCATCCCGTGGAAAGCGACTTGGTCGGCAGCATACCTGGGTCGCTCTGGTCCATCTCTGTGCCTGGCAGTAATGAAGATGAAATGCAGTGTCCATGAATGCGATGAGAAGGGCAATATTGTAGAGACGAAGGTTGGCATGGTGATGGAGGACACCATGCTGGCTGATGCCTGTGCACATTAGGTGTGTCTTGATTAGAACGAAGTTTCAAATAAGCTAGCTATTTTACGGTTTTGAAATCAGCCTAATGTCAAATTAGCGGGCTATTTTGAAGTGAAGACGCAAATAGCCCGCTAATTTGATCTGGAAATTTTCCTGATAAATCTTGGCCTAGTTTGTGAATTAGCCCGCTATTTGTTTTGCGTCTTCATTTCTCGAGCAGAGGGCTTTTGGACTAATGGAGATGCAAATTCATACTATCGGGCTAATTTCCTAAACCGCGAAATAGCTGTTACATCCACATTCTCATAAATTCACTTATTTTAGCATGTCACCACCGAAAATGAACGATGAAATGTACACTGTCGATTTCGCTATAGTCTTAGTGTTGCCAACTTGGCAACTTTCTCGCTAAATCTGGCGATGTAACAGCTACATCTTACAATTGTTATATTTGCATCAACAATAACATCATATTTGGAAGTTTTACTTACCAACCGAAGGAGACACGCCTTATTCCGCCATCTCTAAAAGAAGCCTGGGCCTGTACGTGCAAGCGCAGTAAATGGCAAAGACGGATGCGATAGAAAATGTTGCAGTTTCATATTCTTATGCTCCTGAGTCAACAGTTTAAGTTGCTGTTTTTACAGTTTCGGTAGCAGGGTTTAATTTTTCTGTTGCTATTTCCGCGATTAATGTTTGCATTTCAAAGTTTTTGTGTGCTGACACCACGTTTTCTTTGGTAGGCCTGCAGCAGAGGATGGGCTTTCCCAGAATAGCCAGGTTCCTTCTGAGATTTCTTCTCAATGAGGAGTTGTTTCTCACCACCGTTCAAGGCTTTTTCGCCCTATAGGGAGTTTTTTGCCTGCTATTCAAGGATTAGGGATTAATCTGGGCTCTGTCCTTTTCTCTGTGTAAAGCATTATATAAATAAAATTGAACTGAATTGAATTCTACTTATGCTCAACGCATATTAAAATTTTTTCTTGATTTCACTCGAGTCTCTCCTGATTGAAATATGTCTATGCTGGGCTGGTGCAATGTGTATGTATGTAAAATTCTTTATTCGCACGGAACAAAAATTAACTGCACATAATAAAAATAATGTCAATTAAAATTAGGCAAGGTTACGTTGTACATAAAAATTCCATGATTTTATCACATTGCTTCAAAGACAAAAATATAAAATCACATTAATCGTGCATATCACAGACCTCAACTATTTGTGAGGCTACTCTGATGACCTCATGGTCATTACCACAGATTCTCCGCCATTCTTTGAAAATATTAGTCTCAACAATTCTGTAGCGATCATTGAGATAACGATAATTACACCCAAGTATAGAGTGCAGCCCCAACTTCCCAATGTTGGAAATATACAGTACAGTCACATTTACTGAATTCAGTGCACCTTTGATAAATTTGATAATACGTTTGGCTATCCACAGTTCAGGACTCATTACTCCAGCAATGTAAGCCAAGAGCTTGCAGTGAGTCTTCCATGGTATATGCCATGACCTCCTCACTGCTTTCCTCCATGCGGTAAATACATTTGCAGTGAATTTGCAGTATAGTGCTGCCTTTCACATACTCATAACGCTGCTGTTAAACCGGCTCAGAGTTTCACTTAAATGGCGCCCTGTAGACCTTTTTCATCTGTATTCAGATATGCTGTGATACTTGGTCCAATGTAGACAAGCCCACCTGGTAAATGTTACTGTTGTTGTCAATGACGTGGTTCTGGATTTCCCATGGTCAGATGGCATTGTTCGCCACCACCGTGTTCACAATTACTGTCCCCTGTTCTGGTGTGAACAGCCATGAACAGTCCACCACCATGGCCTGATCACCTCTCAGCTCTGAAGAAGATCCAAAAATGATATATGATTGATTACAGTAAGTTAAAATACATTTCCTTTTTTCCAGTTTGAAATGACATCACTGAAACATTGGCCAACATTCACTAAGTCCTGTAACATAAACCCTCTGACATGTTGGTGTATTATCAACTGTGAAAAACAGTGACAAAAGAGCTTCTGACATCTAATGTGGATGGAGATGTCAGCACAGCACAGAACCTTGCAGGAATTCAGCGTTCATGCACCACTGCTCTTGGCACGGCTCGTGTTTGTGTAACCCGAGTCACTCGGAGCAACATACCTATTGCCGAACGCAAAACACGCCCCTCCAGCAGACACGACAATCAATCAGCGAACGAAACTCATCGCATTCCTGCCAAGATCCACCTCTCGATCGCCCGTCACCTCCATCCTTTAAGGCATTACATTAATAAGTCTTTTTCTCCTGAAGAACGTGTTATGTCAGTCATGGGGAACAAAGATGGCTTTGTCATTGTTTTGACAGATATTTACCATCGTCTTATGTTTGAATTACATCCACTTATGTTTTTTTTTGCACCAGAAAAAACATGAGTTTGCCTTAAGGGCATCAGGTTAACAATGCAGCATTGTACTGCTCCATCTGATTCATCAGCTCTAGAGAGAGAGTGGCCTGTGTATGAGAAATAGAGTGCAGTGTGTGAATGATAGAGTGATAGACTGCAGTGGATGAGAGCTAGAGTGCAGTGTGTGACTGATTGTGCCCTCAAGCTCTCATACACTGCACTCTATCTGAATGTTAGAGTGCAGTCAATGAGAGCTAAAGTGCAGTGTGTGACCGATAAAGTGCAGTGTATGAATGATATAGAGCAGTGGAATGAGAGATAGAGTGCAGTGTATGAATGATAGACTGCAGTGTATGAGTGTTTGATTGCACTGAATGTTAGAGTGCAGTGAATGAGAACCAGAGTGGAGTGTGTTACTGATAGAGTGCAGGGTATGAATGATGGAGCGCAGTGTTTGAGAGATAGAGTGAAGTCTGTAAATGATAGCTTGCAGTGTTTGAGAGATTGTAGGATGTGAATCAGAATGTGGCGCCTGTGAATGAGTGAGTAGTGTGTCCGTGATAGAGTATGGCGTATGAGAGATGGAACGCAAGAGTGTAAGAGAGAGCGAGCGCATTTTGTGGGAGAGTATGGTGGCCCTGAAGTGCAAACCACAACAGAAAATAACTAAACACAGCAGAAAATTAAGAAACACAACTGCGAATAACTAAACACAACCGCAAATAATTAAACACAACAGCAAATAACTAAACACAACCACAAATAACTAAACACAACAGCAGATTTAAAAACACAACCACAAATAACTAAACACAATGACATTAACCCACTGGAAGAGATAGGTACTGGTCCATCTCCTGATGGACATGATGTAGCTCAAATTGTAGAGAATTCTTCAGATTGTTCACATGCACAGAAATATTTGCAGATACACATGCTGTTTAACCATTTTTTTCTCTTTTTTTCACCAAACAAGTCAGTGCAACATACGCACAGCAGATATATTTACATTGGAGTGAACAAAAACATGCTCAACAGTAAACTGAAAAAGAAAATTGCAGGAAAAAAATATATAGAAAGAGGCAATAAAAATAATTAGGCAGCTGGGTCTGGCCACAACGCCTCGTCCACATCACAGGCAATATCTTCCCTTGCCAGACATCGAGGGAAGCGCCTTGAGTGCCTTATCCATCCCTGAATCACACCTACATCAGTTTCATCACATGGCTCTTCCATAGCGTACACAAGGGGCATGTGCACAAAGGGCTGCCGGTCATATACCTTCCACCGCCATGCTGAAATGAACTCTTCTATGGGGTTCAGAAATAGGGAGTATGGTGGGAGATATTGCACGAGAAATGGTGGGTGGTAAGCAAACCAGTTTTGGACTGGGTCTGCACGATGAAAGCTCACGTTGTCCCATACTACAGCGTACCGGTTTCTTTGATGGTCTGCCTCATTCATACGCTCTGGTGGTATGAGAATGTTGAGGAGTCTGTCCAGAAATATGAGAATATTGGCTGCATTGTATGGTCCAAGGCTGGCATGACGGTGGAGGACACCATGTGTATTGGAGATGGTAGTGCACATTGTGATGTTCCCACCACGTTGGACAGGAACATCTATAATGGCTCTGTGGCCAATGACATTTCTTCCCCTTCTGGTCTTTACTGGGTTGAACCCAGCCTGATCTAAAGATGAACTCATGTGGGATTGCAGGAGCATCCATTTCCAGTACTCTCGGAAAACAAAGAACAAAAATCAGTCAAAATGGTGTATCAGTATCTAGTACACTGAGAAACAATGTTGCGTGTAGTGTACTGCAGTTAATATTGTACTTACATCCACATGTGCTCATCTGAGCTCTTTGTGTATTTGAGAGTTTCTCTCAAAAGGCACCTTATGAAGTGGTTTCCTTCTGAACTGGTTTCGCTTGAGACTGTGAGCCAATGTGGAAAAACTGACTTTGTTGAATGTTTTTGAAAACGCAGTTGTCTTGGATGATGTGGCTTTGAATTTCTCGTAATCTGATTTCATTATTTTCCAAAACCAAGTTGACAATGGCAGCTTCCTGTACCCCGGTGAACATTCGGCACTTGCTCCACCATGGTTGCGTCTCTCAGTCCTTATAGAAAAACAAAAAAAAACTAAAATATAGGGCTTGGAAAATGCAGCCTAAAGATATTTCCCCCACAATAGAGTAGAGTAAATTGTACAGGCAACTTGTACATTTAGTGAATGACATCAGCCATTCATGGAGTAAACAGGTGTCAGCCAACTGATACACGATGGCATGGGATGAACTACATAGTGTGAATTAATTTTTGGTTACAAACCTGTACTCCGGTCTAAATGTCTGGATTACAGAGGCGACAGTAAAACAGCTCAAGTTGGGCTGCACTCTGTCCAGCCTCTCGCATTGCCAGCCCATGGTTGATGACAGGATCAACTAAGGTTGTTCTGATTTCATTTGAAAGTTGTCTTCTTTGGCCATGACCTCCTGTACCAGCTCTACCCCAACCTCTCACTCTTCCTCCCCCTCTCATTCTCACCCTTCCTCTCTCTGCCACGTCTTCCATTGTTGTTGTTGTAAAAAAAAAAAAAGGTGCTCACCAGTGGTCTGTATAGTGCTTGCTTCCTGATTGAAGTGGTAACAATTAACCATTGAGGTGTTTGGCCTGGTGGCAGATATATTGACCAATTAGCTCATGTCATGTAATTCTGAATGGCAGTGTTTTGAACTGGCAAGCATGTGACTTTGTGTCAGATAGAGAACCGTGTTCAGTGCGGTTAAATAGTGCCATGTTGAATTGCAAAATGTGTGTAAAACAGAAAATGTGTTTAACCCTATAATTCCCTGACACACATCATTATTATATTATTATATTATGTACACTCAACAAAAATATAAACGCAACACTTTTGTTTTTGCTCCCATTTGTCATGAGATGGACTCAAAGATCTAAAATTCATTCCAGATACACAATATTACCATTTCTCTCAAACATTGTTCACAAATCTGTCTAAATGTGTGATAGTGAGCACTTTTGCTTTGCTGAGACAATCCATCCCACCTCACAGGTGTGCCACATCAAGATACTCATCAGACACCATTATTAGTGCACAGGTGTACCTAAAAGGCCACCCAGAAATGTGCAGTTTTTGCTTTATTGGGGGTCTGGGGACCACCATTTGCCTTATTCAGTTCAACACATCTTCGCATAGAGTTTATCAGATTGTCAATTGTGGCCTGTGGAATGTTGGTCCACTCCTCTTCAATGGCTGTGCGAAGTTGCTGGATATTAGTGGGAACTGGTACGCGCTGTCGTATACGCCGGTCAAGCATATCCCAAACATGCTCAATGGGTGACATGTCCGGTGAGTATGCTGGCCATGCAAGAACTGGGACATTTTCAGCTTCCAAGAATTGTGTACAGATCCTTGCAACATGGGGCCGTGCATTATCTTGCTGAAACATGAGGTAATGTTAAGGGATGTATGGCACAGCAATGGGCCTCAGGATCTCATCACGGTATCTCTGTGCATTCAAAATGCCATCAATAAAATGCACCTGTGTTCTTCGTCCATAACAGATGCCTGCCCATACCATAACCCCACCACCACCATGAGCCACTCGATCCACAACATTGACATCAGCAAAGCGCTCACCCACACGAAGCCACACACGCTGTCTGCCATCTGCCCTGAACAATGTAAACCGAGATTCATCCGTGAAGAGAACACCTCTCCAACGTGCCAGACGCCATCGAATGTGAGCATTTGCACACTCAAGGTTAAGACCCTGATGAGGAAGACTTGCATGCAGTTGAGCTTCCCTGAGACGGTTTCTGACAGTTTGTGCAGAAACTCTTTGGTTATGCAAACCAATTGTTTCAGCAGCTGTCTGAGTAGCTGGTCTCAGACAATCTTGGAGGTGAACCTGCTGGATGTGAAGGTCCTGGGCTGGTGTGGTTACACGTGGTCTGCGGTTGTGAGGCCGGTTGGATGTACTGCCATATTCTCTGAAACGCCTTTGGAGACGGCTTATGGTGGAAAAATGAACATTCAATGCCCGAGCAACAGATCTGGTTGACATTCCTGCTGTCAGCATGCCAACTGCACGCTCCCTCAATGCTTGCGCCATCTGTGGCATTTTGCTGTGAGACAAAACTGCACATGTGGCCTTTTATTGTGGGCAGTATAAGGTACACCTGTGCACTAATCATGGTGTCTGATGAGCATCTTGATGTGGCACACCTGTGAGGTGGGATGGATTGTCTCAGCAAAGCAAAAGTGCTCACTATCACACATTTAGACAGATTTGTGAACAATGTTTGAGAGAAATGGTAATATTGTGTATCTGGAATGAATTTTAGATCTTTGAGTCCATCTCATGACAAATGGGAGCAAAAACAAAAGTGTTGCGTTTATATTTTTGTTGAGTGTGTATTATTATATATATATTATATTGTTATATTACTGCGAGTCAGGGTTATGCTGGCCCATCCTGGGAGTGGACATGATGCCAGCCCAGAAGCAGACAGGAGATTTAGCCCCTGAAACATGTTCTCATGGGCTTGGACAATGCTAACTCTGCCTATTATGGTCCCTCTCAAAGATTGAAATTGGTCCACCTCCTCCCTGCTTTGATTGGCTACTTGATTTGAACCAGTCATAACAATTTCTGCCCTGTGAGCATGTTTCAGAGAGCTAAACTCTGATTACTGGAGCAGACTCATCAGGCACTCACCGACAACCAGGCTTTCACTTTGACCATCCCACCACAGAAAGTGTAAACCACACTCCAGGGCAACTGGATGTAGCTGTGATCTCAGATACGCTGAATTCTTGTATACTATTCCTATACCAGACACATTAAGCTTGTGTTCAGGGAGTTTGTTTCAGGTAACAGCAACATTTTTATTTCTCTTGCTTCCCCATGAAATGTGTCAAAATATCCCAAACATCCAATTCATGGAATTGATGACCCCCTTAAAATGGCTATCCAAACCCATTTCCTCTGAAAACCATTTCATACCACTACATACCATACACATCACCAGAGACACATATTTTTATGATACTTTCAAGGTATGAAATTTTGACAGTATTACTAACTATGCAAAAGACAAATTGAAGAACGGTCATGTGAAATGGGTTTGGAGACTGTTGAAAGACCCAGCAGACATCTTGCACATGAATGCAAGAGATTCCAGGGGAGACCCCAGATGAACCCCCAAATGCCTGCCTTGACCCTCTGCTCTGGAAGGGCATGACCCTGGGTTACCCAGGCAACAGATATTGTGACAATGCAAACATGTCCATCGTCTGATGTGTGCAGCGTATGACCTGATCTAACCTCCCCTGTCTGAATCCCACCCACTGTACAAACCACGCCGGGATGCCCAACACGCGCTCATTCATCAACCCATCCTCTTTTAGGCTATTCGTTTGCTCTGGGTGATCGAGGGGAAGGGGAGATTAGGAGTGTAATCTCAGGTGTCCGTGCCATCTGTGAGCAGGATCAGGTTTTAAAGGGCTGCACTCTCGACTATACTCACATCAATCAACAGCAGATCCACTTTAAAGGACCTCCCTTCACAAACCTGAGTAACACTGATCATCTGAGGGCAGATAAATGACAATGGTAATGTACATGGAGTCATGGAAACAAGTCCACCCCCGACGTTTAAAGATGATTAAATTTGGAGCTGGCTGGCACATAGCGATTAAACACAAAATGTATTGACAATAACTGCAACAATGAGGACAGACAGTGAGGTCTAGACTTATTTGGACACTGACACAGTTGAAGGGCACTTTTGTACGAGTGTAATATTTGCAATGTAAAAAGTATAGCCTGCAACTTGAAGTTATTCACTGGCATATGAAACAAATTATGTGTAGAATGACAGCACTGCATCACTGTACAAATTCAAGTGGACCTTTGTGTTTGTTTGTTTTTTGTTTTTAAGCTCATGTTTTACGGCCGGTTCCTAAAGCACTGGGGGTGGAGGTTTCTCTGAGACCTAATCAGGAAGTAGCCCATCCTAGCATATTAGCAAAATGAAATCATCACCTCCCACACGATCGGAAAAGAAAATAATCATGTCGCTTGTTTCATGAGAGGATCCCAGATGCGGCCGTTGATTTTATCATTAGGGTAGAGGAAATGATAATTCCTCAGTTCATTATTCAGTTGCTTGATGGGTTTTACCCCCTGGCTCTGAAACCTATGCCTAAAAAAATTCTTCTCTGTTTTCATCTTCTCCGCTGGTTATAAAGGTATCAAGTGACAAATATGCTGTTGTTATCTCGTTGTCAGAAGTAATGATGACTTTCTCAGTGGATATGTTTACTCTGTTTTTATCAAGTAAGAAAATATTTTCCATGAACACAAAGATACACAGTGGGATATGCACACACTCATACATGCATGTGCACAAGAAATTCTTGTGGGTATGCTGAGACACAGGTACAGGTACACACACTCACTCATTCACTCACTCGTGTCCCTTGCTGTATTGAAAAAACACTAAAGTTTGCGAGGACACTCAAGATTCTGACTCTTGCCCCCCTCCATATACCTTGTGAAGGGATGGCGCTGTGCCAGGTTCTGATAACATCTTAAGGGAAATGTTACAGTATCACATGGCTCAGGCAAATCACCTACATGTTTATAGCAACCAGAACCACAACACGCGCCGGAGGCCTCGCCCTGAGCCCTGAACTGACAGGATTTATGGGGAGTGCGGTTTTTGATAGTTTTGACAGGTACCCAGTGATGAAGCATTCACCTCCCCGAGGCTCACCATAATCTCCTTTTGTTTTGCATGGAAAGTGGCCACAGTCAATAGAAGATTGGAGGACTCTCATGTTAACTTGACGCTAACAGTCCACTGTCCCATCCTTTTTTACACTCCTAGATGTCGTAGAATTGGTCTCCAAAATATATATTTTTTTAATGAGATTAAATGTAGTTTGTAGGTATTTTCTTCCAAAGTGACTATCAGTTAATACAACTATTCTCACTGTGTAAAATGTAAATTAAAAAAGAATGCAATGATTTGCAAATCACTAAAACCATAAATTTTATTGAAAAATCCACAAAGGCAACATATTGGATGTTTAAACCAGGAAGTTAAATTGTTCTTTAAAAAACATCTGTAAAGGTTGAATTTGATGCTAGCGACACATTTCAACAAGGTTGGGACAGTGGCAACAATGGACTAGAAAAGTAGTACTACATGAAATAAATAAACCTCATGGAACATCTCACTGCTAATTAGGTTAATAGGCAGGAGCATAATTAGTATAAAACGTCATCCAGATGTAAAAATGGGGATGGCTTCACTTTTATGTGAAAGCGTGCATGGGCAAATACTTTAAAGACTTAATGATGAAGTTTCTCAACAAGTTTGGGAGCAACATATACTGCTGCCCAGACTTCTTTTTCACTGAATGTTTTGCGTATTTCTGCAAGACGATGCCAAACACAATATTCTGTACATATTGCAGTGACATAACTCTGTAGTTAAAGAGTCTGAGTGCTAAACTGGCCTGCCTGCAATCTATGCACTGTCATGCACTGAGAATATTTGGCGTATTAACAAACATGAAAAAAGATACAGGAGGCCACAAAGTTTTGACAGCTGAAATCTTGTATCAAGAAAGAATGTGAAAATATTTCTACCAAAACAATAGCATTTGGTCTCCTCAGTTCTCAAGTACATAATGAGAGTTGTTAAAAGAGGGGGTGATGCAACACAGTGATGAACAATCCCCTGTCCCAACTTTTTTGAAATGTGTTGCTGGCATAAAATTCAAAATGAGCTGATAATTTTCAATAAACAACATAATTTGTCAGTTTAAACACCTAATGCATTGTCTTTTCAATAAAATTTATGGTTTAAGTCATTTTCAAATCATTGCATTCTTTTTTATTTACTTTTTACATAATGCCGTAACTTTTTGGAAACGGGGTTGTACATGCATTAAACACATTGGTATGAGCTTTGCTTCGTAAGCTGGAATCAGATAGACTGTCATTTGGCCTGTAATAACTGTCATGTCTAATTGAAGAAAATGGTTGTGCAATAAAAAATTGCATTTTATTCTTCTTAATTTCTCATTCTTGTGCTTAAAATGTTGGTAAAAAGCAGATAAAAAATCAGTGGTCTTGTGAAAGGGGAGTGCTGACCTTTCCAAAGCACCCATGTGACCCAAATCAGAGGGACTCGAAATACACGGACTGTGGGTGTTTTGAAGGATCAGCAGAGACAGGAAGTGACATCACAAAAGAAGCTGTCTTCATGTCTAATCAACCCCACTTTTATGGAATTAAGTCACACCGGCTTGGTTTTTTCAAAGGCCATACAAAAATTCACAACTACACATTACACATACACACATGCAGGCATGCAGATATGAACACACACATGCACAAAGATGACAAACTTGCACAAAAGCACAAAGTACTCGTACACACAGTATACAAACATATAGAGATGTAGAAAAACACGCATGTCCGCTCACACGGAAACATGAACACATATACATACCCACACACATGCACTTAGACATGATCATACACGTAAACACCAGAGACCTCCCTGAACAAAATACCCTGACCCTGAAATGAGCTGTCAATCAAACTGTCAGGCCCCACCCCCTGGCATGCCGCTGACCCCTGCAAAGTCAAGTTTGTGTCTCCACAAATATGCTGGCATTATGTTCCATCAGAGTAATCAACGCATGAGAAGGACAAGGTGAGGAGCGAAAATTAGGGTTTTTAAAGCCAGCCTGTCAAAATATTCCTCCTATTTTCTGAGTAAAACAGACAGACTGCTGGCAGCAGTTCACCAGAGGTTAGAGGAACAATCCCCAGCTCGATCTTGCCTCAAACATCATAAGCACTCATTCACCTTTTCATTCTTGCTTCCCTGTAAGTGTCACTTAAAATAGACTGTCAACTACTCACAGGAAAAGGGCAGGAAGCTTCTTCCGAAAGGCTCTCTTTGCAAGTTTTCTTAAACTTTTTTTTTCTTAAGGTAAAAGCCTGTCTGATCAGAATAAACATGGGAAGAAAGACTGATGACAAACTACTGCCTTAAGGCCCGTCTCCACTGAAGAAGTTCCTGGTGTTATTTGCGGGGCAGGAACTACTACAGGAACGTCCTCTCACTCGGCCCGCTCAACTGCCGTGTCTCCACCGAGAGGGCGAAGTAGGAGAACTCCTTTCAAAAATGCGACCCCTCGTTGTCTGCTGAGTTTTAAAAATGGCAGCAATTTTGTCGCTTTCTGTAGACATTACATCCCGCCCTGAGTAAATCCAATCAGCGCCAAGTAAACCCCAAGCCCCATCCAGGAGTTTTTTGGAGCCGTTCAGAGTACCTACTACGAGGCAGGGAGTTTTTTAGCCCCTGTAAAAGTTCCAGTACTCTGTCCTTTGGGGGTGGTTCCAGCGGTGGAGACACGCAACAACGGCCCCAGCCCCGTAAAATTACCCTGAAGTTCCTGCGGTGGAAATGGGCCTTTAGACTTGCACTGTTGTTCATTGGCAGTCACTTCATCAGAGAGAGAGAGAGAGAGAAAGAGAGAGAGAGAGAGCAGGCTCCAGCCAGCAGTTTAAGTTTTTGGCAGGGCTTACATGCCCAGGGCTCAGACACCCAAATAAAAGGCTTACAGCAGTTGTTCTCAGCTGCTTGTCTTTAAAGGAGGGATTGGGCCTTCTGGAAAGAAAACCGACGACGCCTTTCCCTCTGAAGAAGGGCCAGCGAGAGATTGCCACCCCGTAACCAGAACCATCCTGTCGCAGAACACGACCTCTCAAAATCAACAGGAGTGAAAAACAAGTCCCATAATGCACCTGGGATTGTGTCACACCTCATATTATTTCACCTGCTGTCTCCAGTTGACACCCAAAAGGCTGCAGGTGAGGGTCAGTGCAGCCACTGTATGGTCTGGGTTTGAGGTCAGTGGTAATGAGTCTGAATCGGTCTAAGCAGCTCTTTTACCTGAATCAACATTAATCTCAAGATTTATATTTTCATGATGTCACTACTGTACTGTGAATATAAATGTGCGTACAAGTAATGTTAGTACTTCTGCTTCTCTCTCTTTGTGGAGGATAATTTTAATACTGTATAGCAGGGATACTCATTCTTTTCCAGAATGAGCCACAGTGGGTGCAGGCTTTCGCTCTATCCAACCTGTCCCACACCTGATTCTACTAATGAACCCTTAAAGCTTTTGCCATAGACCCTTGATAAGTAGAATCAGGTGTGTAACTGCATGGTTAGAATGAAAGCCTGCACCCACTGCAGCTCATTCTGGAAAAGAGTGAGTATCCCTGCTGTATAGCCTACAGAATGAAATATACACCATTCAGCCACAACATTAAAACACTAAAACTCCTAGCAAAATATTAAAACCGTTGACAGGTGAACTTAATAACAATGATTATCTCGTCACAATGGCAGCTGTCAGTAGGTGGGACAAATTAGGCTGTAAGTGAATAATCAGTTCTTGACGTAAGTCTGTTGGGAGCAGGAACTTGGGCAACCATGAGGGTCTGAGGGAGATAGACACGGGTAAAATTGTGATGGCTTGATGAGCGGGTCTGAGCATCTCCAAAACGGGAGGTCTGCCTGGGGGAGCAAGAATGATTGACGTGCATGGGGAGGGAAGGCTGGCCAGTGTGGTCCAATCCCTCAGAAGAGTTACTGAAACTCAAATTGCTAAAAATATTCATGCTGGTTCTGATAGAAAGGTGTCAGAACACACAGTGCATCGCAGTTTATAGTGTACGAGGCAGCGTAGCCACAGACCGGTCAAGGTGCCTATGCTGACCCCTGTCCACCACCAAAAGCATCAACAATGGGCATGTGAGCATGAGGACTGGACCATGAAACAGTGGAAGATGGCCTGGTCTGAGTAGCCATGTTTTCTTTTGCATAATGCGGATGGCCGGGTGCATGTGCATCGCTTACCTTAGGAAGAGATGGCACCGGTATGCACTATGGGAAAAGGGCACGGCATGTGAGCAGTGTGATGCTCTGGACGATGCTCTGCATGGAAGCTTTTGGGCCAACAACCTAAATATAGTTGTGAACCAAGGACACCTCTTCATGACAGCAATATTTTCCGATGTCAATGGCCTCTTTCAACAGGATAATGCACCCTGCCACACTACAGAAATTGTGGAGGAAAGATTTGAGTAACATGACAGAAACTTTCAGAAGACTTGGCTACCGAATTCTCCTCATATAATCTGATTAAACATCTGTGGGATGTGCTGCAAGAACAAGTCCAATCCAAGGAACCCCCATCTTGCAACTGACAAGACTTAAAGGATCTGCTGCAAACAACTTGGCAGCCAGATACCACAGTACACTTTCAGAGGTCTTGAGGAGTCTATGGGTGCTTTTTATTATGCTAACTTATGCTGCCTTACGTCCTCTCTCCTTCAGTGACCCAGACTCAGTTCTCCCGCTGCCATCATTGAGGATCTTCCAATCCTTTAAAGCACCTCAGGAGCCCGGAGAGAGAAAATTTCTGGAGGAGCTAGGACCGAGAAAACACGAGTGTATCTTACATGGAAGTCTTTTATTGAGTGGCGTGACATATAAATTTCGTAAGATTTTCTTATTTGGCATTTTCCACTCCTCTCTCCGCATCTTCTCCTTGCGTCTCTCTCTCTCACATCCTCACTGGGAGGAGCAAAGACGTGAGGAAGAGTCACAAGAGGGAGAGAGAAGCAAGGAGACTCATTAAAGTAATGCAAAGCATCCCATGTCTCGGGCGTCAGAGCAGTTTTTACGATATTAGAGTGTTATGTTCCGGATATCTGTGCTACCCCTGGTGGCAGGGAGACTATTTTCTTCTTTGTGGGTCTCGCATTCATTTGATCATTGTAGAGGAACAATTTTAAGGTTCTGTGAGACTTCACTGGGAAAAAGGTGGTTTTAAGTTGCTAGAGGATGTTAACAAATTTGGCTTGGGTAACTCTCTTCATAAAGTAACTTTTAGTAAGGATGAAAATGGAGTTAAGAGGGGTCAAAATCAGAAATTTTGATTCACCTACTTCTCCAGTCATGCAGAATCCAAAAATATACAGTTTGCCCTGTCCCTGTGGCTCTGTTAAGTCTCTATGACCGAAAACCCAGAAAGATTAACGCACCTCTTGCCAAAGGTAAAATTTAGCAGTAATGGTAAGATTTCCCAATTTAAACAAAATTAGTGTCTAATTTTATTTTCTGATATGAGAAATTCAACCAAGCAACTTTTAACTTGGTTCTTCCGGGCGATACAATTTGGTTTGATTTACCTCGAGACAGTTTTTGCCTCATTGCTTTGGTGCACAAATGGTGAGTTGATCCATTTGGGCATTGTTGTTTTGAGCATTACAGAGCCTTTCCCCATGAGTCAGTGAGCAGGCCCTGTGGGGCTTGTCACTTTGTTATTTTGTCTTTTTTTTTTTTTTTGGCGAAATTTGCCTCCAAGAACAATTTGTAAACTTGTCAAATGGTTTTCTGACTGTGATTATGAGTTCAGCATTCAAAGTTGCCTCGAGCCTGGAAGGATCACTGAACACCAGCAGAGGAAATAGTTACGTCGATGGAGTTGTGCAGTTATTCAGGCCTCTGCAATTTTTTGTTAGTAATGCCAGGCTGGTGTAATAAGATTGACAACTCCTGTTTTGCGGTTTAGGCTGAAGGTGAAGAGAGATCTCTGATTCATAGGTGCTGTTTAAAAACATTTTCACATGGTGGAATGTTTGCAGTGCCGTGTTTACCCCAAGCTGTTTGTGGCAGCAAATGGAAAGGTGAATTGGACTTTGGTTCAGGGGCATTTTGCGACCTTAGAATTACAGGGTTCTACCTGACATTTTGGTCAAAATTGAGTTAACTATTGCACATAATTTGGTAATAAATAGTTCTATGAAATTATTGAGTAGGGGAATACAATTCATTTTTTAAATTTGGGGTCAGATCATAATTACAACGTTCCTGTACACGGTGTACACGGAGTGGCCAAATTTTGCAAGAAAATTCCTCAAAACTTTGTAAATGTTTGTTGGAACCCTGTAATTCTAAGGAACTGCGGTCTCTTACAAAAGTTGCCTTGAGCTTCTGTTGAACTTCTTAAATGGCAAACCCTCATATGATTGGGATGGTTATTTTAATGTTGGAGCTGATTTGTGTATGCTGTGTATATTGTTGCAGATTAAGCTTTGGTAAACATATGAATGTTCCTAAACACATCAGGACTGCCAACTCATTCTATGCCCCACTTTGAACAGGTGATTTGCATGCTCGTATTGCTATTAATCCTCTCTTTTGAAATGATGTTAAGAAATACCATTATCTACTAGGCTGCATTTCGTTTCATTCAGGATGGGGGAAGGCCGTTTACGGCAAGTGGTGGCAACACAGATCGGTTTGTCTTTGAGTGTCCAAAAAAGCGTGATATAAATCAAATTTATTATTATTTATTATTATTATTTGTTATTGGACAGAAATGGCAAATCATCCTAATAATCCTGGGACATCCCGGGATCAAGCCAACAAACAAGCACATTTTCCAGATAATGGAAACTCTTTCGGGTGGGATGCAGAGGGGAGCTGTCAGTACTGAACAGGGTCGAACAGCTACGTCGGGCAGACCGTGAACATGGGGGAGTCTGCAGAGCCGGACTGGGCTACAATTACAGCAGTAATTAAATTACTCAAGGCAATTAAAATAAAAACGCCCTGTCTGCTGCCATCGTACTAAGAGCAAAAAGGAAAGGCACGGGAGCGAGATGAGCGGGGAGAACTGTTTAATTTTTGCCGCAGGAAGCAGATGATTCATTAACATTAGGAAGGAAGACACAGGAATCAAATTCAGAGGAACTCCCACGAAAATGGAGGAGCTGCGGACATTTTTCAGCCTGAACTTCAGGCTAGAAATAAAAAAGATGCACCTTTTTCATTTTTCTCTTTTCTTTTCAAACTTTGATTTGATGTCATCTGAAATAAGTGCGAAACCAATTATAAATGTCTGCTGTGGTGCCACTCATTTCTACAATTTCATAAAATAAAATCTTTTTTTTTTAATGATAAATTAGTTGTGTGAAGTGCGCCCTGCGATGGATTGGCAACCTGTTCAGGGTGGGTCCCTGCCTTTGCCCGTAGTCAGCTGGGATAGGCTCCAGCTCGCCCCGTGACCCTAGTGAGGAATAAGCGGGTATAGAAAATGGATGGATGGTTAGTTGTGTGTAAAATTCTTGCTAGAGCCTATATTGGTTTCAATTCAGCTAAGTACATTTGTTGTGCAGGTGACCAATGTAAAATGTATTCAATCCCCGCCTACAAGAGCACCCAAAGATGAGTAAATTAGCTGTATGAAGTTTGATGGATATTGGTGGGAACTTCACAGGCTTTTGTATGTTCAGAGTACCCCCAATGCTCAATAAGTAATACATACATTTGGTGGGAATGCTGGGCATGGGAGCACTTGGACATTTTCAGCTTCCTGTACAGATCCTTGCAAATGGGGCCATGTATTGTCATACTGAAATGTGAGATGATGATGGATGTATGGATAAATGGCATGTTAATGGGTCTCATCACATCATTTCTGTCCATTCCAATTGCCTCCGATAAAATGTGCAAGAACACACACACACACACACACACACGCACACACACACACACACGCACACACACACACACACACACATACACACTACCTGCTATCTGTCCTGGTCACTTAGTTGTAAAACCATAAAAGCTGCTCACTTAGTTCGAGAACCACAAACATTGCTCACTTAGTTCTGGAACCACAAAACCTGCCCTCTTAGCTCTGGAACCAGAAACCCGCTCACTTAGTGCTGGAACCACAACCTGCTCTTTTTGTGCTGAAACTTCATATTTACTCACTTAATTCCTGTGCCAGGACGAGCATAATTGTGCACAAAGTGCCCACGCTCAGTGAGGAGGATCAGAGTGGCAAAGCGAAACTGAAGAGATCTGACTGGGCATATATTTCGGCATGTCAATGACCCCAGACATACGTCATCAAAATAAAAAAAATAAAAACAACAACAACAAAAAATTAACAAAGAGATAGATAGCATTTGGAATGCACTTTGTGTTTTAATGATGATCTCAGTCTCTGGACTTGAACAATGAACAAAACCTGTGGATGGGTTGGGAAAGGAATGCCCACAAGTGCAAACTTTGGACCAAGGGGATTTTGAAATTGTCATCATGTGGGAGTTGTCCAAGGTGTCTCAATAACAGCAATAGTCCATACAGTTACTATCTCCAGGTGAAATTAGACTGAATATTAGTCAATGTGTTGTCTATTGTTTTTAAGCACACTTCAAAGATAGAATGTACTCTTTAATCCAACTTTGATTTTTGTCTCTCATTATTCTATTCAGATAAAAGTATTTGGCTTCCCCATATGTTTGAGCCCAAACTATTAATTACTTTTTTAAAATTTTTTTATTTATGTATTTTTTGTAGTCAGATGAATATTATTATAATATATTTCAAGCAGTGTAATGTCAACAATGACAGCAATAATGTCCAGAACATTATTCAAGCTTAAACGGCAGGGTGCATTTTCTAAATTTTGCTGTCATACTTTAGTCTCTCCACGGCCGTCATCTATAAACAGTGTTGGCACAGCATAGATGAGTCACTTTTTTTTCAGATTTTGGATTTATAAAAATAGGCCTGACCTTAAGAAACAAGTACAACCAATAACAATATGCACATATGCAAAAAAAAAAAAAATCATCCTAAGTAAAAATTGCATGCAGTTTAGCTTACCCTCAGTTCTATACATTACGAGATTTTATACCATTGGCTGCTTTTCTTGTTCTGAGCAAGAATGTAATACAAACTATTTTTTATATGTAAGGCCCCTGGACTGTAATACTGCCACCACAGTGGCTGACGCAATGTCTACAACACAAAATACCCCACAGCTTTCAACTATTAAGAAGCACCACCCATTTCCCTGCCCTAAGAATCACTCATCAGTGTTTCCTGTATTGACAGCAATTAACGAGAAACTGAACTCAAGAAGATGAGCTTACCTGTATTCACTGTAGAATCTATTATCTGAACTGCGAGGTTAGTTATTTCCACGAACTAATTCACCTTCCCACGCAGGATTATAAGGAATGACAAAGAAGAATTGTCAAAATGCTGAAACTCAGAGGCTTTGGGCACACAAATTGCACAAGTAATTTTTATTAAATGTTCTTAAATATGCAAACACTCACTCAAATACAGTAGAAATTACATCAACGCAGCAAGATAATGAAACAAAATAAACTCTCGGCAAACATCTGTTGTTTTTCATTCCAAAAGCAAATTGTTAGCTTAACCAACAAGCACAGTACTATTTACACCAGAAAAATATCATATCACTTTATATGAAATAAAAATATTTGCTTTCTTCTTGCTGAAAACTTTTTTTTTCACAATTTTTAAAAATGTATTTTTTACAAATCCAAAAAACTGAAGGTACCCAAAGGCAGAAGTGCTGGCATGGGGCTGTGAAACATGTAAAGTCAGATAGTCTGCATAGCGCCAGTCTGCTGTGCTAATCTGGAGGTTTGCTCTTAGCGCTGCTCCCACTAACACCCGCTGCGAGAAGACGGCCCTGAAACAGAAAGTTTGCCGTGTTTTTCCGTTCTGCTGGCGCAGCATCTGATTTATTTGTTTCTTGGATTTTGACAGCTTAAGCACTTTTCTTCCTGCCTCAAGCTCAAAAGCAGAGAAAAAAACAACTGCTCAAAAAAGATGTTTGACACATTCTTCCCTCTGAGTCTAAATACTTTACATACGAATGAATACAAGCATAGCAAAAAAAAAAAAGTTCTGCCTTGTAGAATACTGGTAGTGTGAATTTGTTGTGACGAGCTTTGGTATGCATAAACGAAACCACACGGGCTTGCAACCACGATAATCTATGCGATACTTTCCAAACAGAACCTGTCCAAAATGATTACACAATACAAAAACAATAGTCTATTTGCGGACAGCATATTTAAAGTGGGTAGTGCTGCTGCCTTGTGATAAGGAGGTTTTGGGCTCGATTCCTGGTTGGCTAGCAACTTTCTGCGTGGAGTTAGAATTTTCTCTCTGTGGGTTTCAACTGAATACTCTTGTTTCCCCTACCCTGCAAAACATGCATTATGGGATTATGCTAACGGTGCCCCTGACCAAGGCTCTGGCTTTTGAACTGGAGTTGGTCCCCGAGTGTTGCACTGTGGCTGTCCACTGCTCCTAAGACACTAAGATGGGTCAAATGCAGAGGACAGATTACTCCATGGGGTTCAGTAAAGTACATCTTATCTCATTTAAACTGCGTGAGTTTCCTGAAGCACTGCTTGTTCTCAATGCCAGCATTGGGCACAATGTCCGGACTCCACCATTCTGATATAAAAAGACTAAAAAACACTCTGTGTTGAATACATTAACAGATAGAGGTACTGTTGGCTGGCGTATTTAATGTTAAAACCTTGAAATTCAACTAATGGACAAAAGGCACATCGCCACTTTACTCCTCTGAGAGACGCATATAATCACGCAGTATACATGTTCACACGGCAGAGGACTCTGAGATAGAGCATATTTCAGCATGTGAGCAGGATAAATGAGGAGGAAATGGACGTAAACCTCAGTTTAAAAAATAAAAGAGTCACGCAGTTTATGGGCTGTAGTTACATTCTTCATGGATAAAATGCCCTGTGTGTGTATGTGTGCGTGTGTGTGTGACCACGTGTTTTTGCGCCGTTGCACGCTCGTGTGTGTGTGCGCCTGTCTATTTGCATGCGAGAGTGTGTGTGCATGTGTGCACTTGTGTCTGAGTGTGTTCGCAAGCGTGCTTCTGCGTACAAGTGAGAGTGTGTGAGTGCACGTGTGCGCTCATGTCTGTGCATGCGAGAGTGTGTGTTTGTGTGTGAGTGTGAGAGCCTAAAAACACTGTTGTGTTGCCCATTAGCAGAGGAGCCATTAAAATGCTAACAGGGGATGGGTTGGCTGAATACTGCTAGCTGCTGTCCGCTCCTCCAGCCCTGTCCCCAGGTCAGACTGAGCCGCTGGGAGAGGGGCCGTCTAAGGCCGGCATCAGCGGGGCTCTGTCTGTCCCAGGCTTTATCTGTCTCTAACTCTGGTGGTGGGGAGCTTTAGCTGGTGGGGCGTTGTCCATCCGGTTGCCGGGTGGGAATCTGCTGGGGGCCGGTGCGGGGGTCAAGGGGGTCCGCAGATAGACCTCGAAGGTCCGTAGACTCGCCCTGCTGCAGGAGCTCGGAGCGTCGCTGGACTCTCTCTGCCTCAGCCAGCTGGGCCAGACGCTCTTGTGCCTCCACCTCCTCAGTGGAGGGGATGGAGTTCTTCTTTGGCCGGCCTTTTGGTTTGGTCGGGGCCTCCTGACCCCCTTTAAGAACCTGAAAGGAATGCGCACACATACAGGCACTTGAGCAACACATACTCTACAGAGAACACACCCAAGCACTGAGCGACCCACACTCTACAGAGAACACACACACACACTGACCGAAACACACTGTACAGAGAACACACAGACACTGAGAAACACAAACTCCAATGACCACACACACACACACACACACACACACACACAGATCAATACACACTCCACAAAAAAAAAAGAAAAAAACACACACACACACACACACACACACACACACACACACGCACACACACACACTGCTTGCTCTCACCATCTTCTTCCACTTCATGCGTCTGTTCTGGTACCAGGTTTTCACCTGCAGCTGAGTCAGGCCCAGAGACTGTGCCAGGTCTAACCTGTAGGGAGAGCCAAAACCCAGAAGTGTGCAAACCCATTCCACACAGCATACTCTCTGTACAACTTATCAACTGTAAGAGTCTATGAATAAGAGCGTCATTCAATATCAATGTAAAATGATAATATAAGCAATATTTTTTTATTCAAATGAATTCAACATGTTGCAGTGCAGAGATGCATAAAATTAGCCAAAGGATGGAACACTTCTGGTTTTACCCAAGATACTGTTCATATTACAACAGCCGTATTTTATAATAAACACAACGGGGTCATCTAAGGATCAGCTCCCTGAAGAATTAGGAGTCGTTTTAGCATAAAGCAAACACTAGGGAAGAGTGCATTATGGTTGTCCCCGAACTGTGCGGAAATTCAAATACCTGTATTTCAGGACTGGCACTAATACTACCTCAGCAACTGAAGTCCTCCAAAAATACATTCATGAACTCCACCGCCTGTCCAAACTGATCTGATGGAAAACCTTTGGGAGCCATGACCTAATAAAAAGCTCTTAGCACCGAATTAATCCGGTGGGAGTGCTATGAAGAGAAACGCACAAGGAGTTATCAGGCGTGGCTCACAAGCCGTGCCTAATGAAGATATCGCTTTGCCTGCTACATGATCCCCCACCACAGTTTCCCAGGGACTGGGATAAATTACTGATGAAAGGGCGGAAGAGGGTGAATCAAAAGCGCGCCATAAAATATAATTTAGCGAGATGCCCCGCGTATGTTCCGCTTCAAAGGTCTGCGCACTCCTATGAGAGGATTTCCCCCCTCGGCCAAGCTTCCGATCACCCCGAACCCTGAGATCCAGGGGAAATGAGAGAATTATCACACAGTCCTCAGCGAACCCAAAACTCAGGCTCCCTGCTTTCCCCTTATTGGCCGACAACAAATTGCTCAAGCGTGGGTGAGGTGACTACTGACAGCCACAGACTATAATAATAATAACACGTTGTAGTAAAAATAATAATAATAATAATAATAATAAATAATAATCATCATCATCATCATTTGTTAAACATTACTTTGATGAAATGGGGTGAACCTCACAGTCTATCAAAAACCATTATAAAAGAGCAACAGGTGGACCTTTCTCAAAAGAATTGTTCCCAGCCATTTGCGCATTTGGTGAGAAATGACATAGATGAAGCAGTCATCACCTGCATCTGTTCGAGTTCACGTGATTTGGCACTGCAAGCGTTTTGGCAGGACCCAGAACTTGAAGCGCATGGTTGTAATCTCAATTTTCATCGCATCATAAAATACTTACTTAAGATAATGATCTGAATCGCTGTCATCTGAATGGAACTCAGTGTCTGCAGTACCATGCCAGAATGAAGAACAGGCACGCCTTTGAAAAGGAATCAATGGGACGCTATTCATTTGTCTCTCTAATGTTTAGTTCTAGTTCTGCCGCACTCTTTTCATAATTCACGTAACACTGCACCGGGAAGTCAAAATTTGGACGAGGACCATCTCAATGGTAAACTAGATAATCTGTCTTCACCAGAAAAATTTCCCTGATCCATGTCTTGCTTGTTCCAAGTGATCTACATGGGAAAGTATGGCCATTGTGCTCTCAAACATCACAGTTGTGGGCTCAAATAGTAATCACTGAAGTTTTCCGGCCTCATTTTCATTGCTCTTGAGGAAGTATAACATGTAGGTTTCCTTGCGAAAGACTGGGCCCACGAAAACAAATGTACCTAGCTGTTACCACACGCATCGCCAAATAATCTGAAACTCCACACCACAGCCCCGAGACTCCACACTGCTTCCCAGAGACTCCAAACTGCTGCCCTGTGACTCCACATCGCTGCCCAGAAACTCCACACTGCTGCCTTCAGACTTCACACCACTGCCCTAAGACTACAAACTGCTGGCCTGAAACTGTACACCACAGTCATGAAATACTATACTGTTGCCGTGAGATTCCACAAGGCTGCCCTGATACTCAACACTGAAGCATTGAGTTTCCACACGGCTACCCCGAGACTCAACATTGCTGCCCTGAGGCTTTACACTGCTGCCTTGAGACTCTACACTGTTGCCCTGAGACACTACGCTGCTGCCCTGAGACCCTACACTGCTGCTCTGAGACACTAAACTGCTGCCCCGTGACTTAACATTGCTATGCTGAGACTCAACACTGCTTAGATTCCACAATGCTGTGCTGAGACTCTAGACTGCTGCCCTGAGACTCAATGCTACTGCCCTGAGATTTTACACAACTACCCTCAAACTCTGCGCTACTTCCCTGAGATTCTACACTGCTGCCCTAAGACTCTACACAGCTGCCCTGAGATTCAACGCTACTGCCCTTAGACTCTATGCTACTGCCCTGAGATTCTACACAACTGCCCTGAGACTCCACACTGCTGCCCTGAGACTCTATGCTACTGCCCTGAGACTCTACACTGCTGCCCAGAGACTCTGCACTGCTGCACAGAGATTCTATGCTACTGCCCCGAGACTCTACACTGCTGCCCCGAGACTCTACACTGCTGCTCAGAGACTCTGCACTGCTGCCCTGAGATTCTACACAACTGCCCTGAGACTCCACACTGCTGCCAAGAGACTCTACACTGCTGCCCTGAGACTCTACACTGCTGCCCTGAGGCTCTGCGCTGCTGCCCTGAGACTCTACACTGCTGCCTTGAGACTCTGCACTGCTGCCCTGAGACTCTGCACTGCTGCCCGGAGACTCTGCACTGCTGCCCAGAGACTCTGCACTGCTGCCCTGAGATTCTACACAACTGCCCTGAGACTCCACACTGCTGCCAAGAGACTCTACACTGCTGCCCTGAGACTCTACACTGCTGCCCTGAGGCTCTGCACTGCTGCCCTGAGACTCTACACTGCTGCCCTGAGGCTCTGCACTGCTGCCCTGAGACTCTACACTGCTGCCTTGAGACTCTGCACTGCTGCCCTGAGACTCTCCACTGCTGCCTGGAGACTCTGCACTGCTGCCCAGAGACTCTGCACTGCTGCCCTGAGATTCTACGCAGCTGTGCTGAGACTCTGGACTGCTGCGTTCATGTGTCTGCGAGTGTGTGTCCACTTGTTTACAAAAAAAATTTTTTGCGTGAAATTCACCATACTATTTGGATTGCCCTTTTTTTCTGATATCAAGCATGGCTACTCAGGCAGGCACTCCTATTTTTCCACATGACATTATTTTATTATGTATTTTTGTCAAAGATGAAGGGAATAACTCTCCACTTTCCTCAAATGTGATATTAATGATCTGATCTGACTGGCATCTGCTACTGCCCAAAGTATTTTCTGGAACAATAATATAATCTTGATTTATCATGTAAGAAGTCCATCTTATACTCTGGTAACCAGCTGTTCACTCCATCATAAGGTCTATGCCTTAATAGTGAATCAATTCTATCCACCATTTTTGCCTGTACATCAATTGTTGTCACAATGTTCCTCATAGAGTTTTTTCCTGCCTTTTTTTTAAACTGCTACAGTTGCCATTTTTCTTTGTGGAATCAAAGGTTTTAATCTCAGTGCAGTCATAGCTATGTACAGTGGGCTCCAAAATTACTGGCACACCTTACTGGTAATGCATGAACAATACTTCAAAAAAGAAAAAAATATATATATATGAAGACCACAAAGGGAAAAAATGATCGGAGTCCAAAGTTTGCATTTTTGTATGTTTTTTATATTATATATGATTATAATATTTATCATAATATAATATTATACAATATAATATTTTATATATTTAATATTTTTTGCATTTTTTTTCAGTGCCTTGTTTCTAAAATCGTTTTGAATTTTATATTCATCGTTTCTCCACAATGTGAAAATGTGACTGATAATTTTTCTATTGTGGTCTTTTTATATTATATATATATATATATATATATATATATATATATATATATACACACACACACACAGTTTATACGCCAGCCAATCAATATTATTCAACCCCCATTGCAAATTGGGTTTAATAGCAAAATTTACAAACTTTCAGCTGTTTGTGATGAACAGATTAAACACGAACATTTTAAATAGCTCGACACAACTAATATTACTTAACATAAAATGCCATTTTTAATGACTGCTGTAGTCTCAAAATTATTCAACCCCCGAACAGAATCCATCATAAGAGCATATTTGCAAAGCTCATCACAGTCGCCTCACACTGGAGCCCCATAAAATAAAATCTCTGGTAGGATTTGAAGAACACAGTTGCAGCATGCTGACCCAAGAATATTAGTGAACTGGAGCCCATTGTCCATGAGGACTGGGCTAAGATTCCTTGGGAATACTGCCAAAAGCTGACATCTGCCTATGCCTCACATTTCCAGCATGTCATAGCAGCAAAAGGGTTTCCTACTAAGTATTAAAGATGCTTGTCATGAAGGGGTTGAATAATTTTGAGCCTGCAGTAGTCATTAAAAGTGTTGTGTTGAGTTTGGAGAAGCCATTTGTAATATTTGTTGTGCTAAGCCATTTAAATTGTTTTTGTTTTATTTGTTCATTGCAAACAGCTGAAAGTTAGCAAATTTTGCCAGTAAAATTGGGGTTGAATAATTTTGACTGCAACTGTATACATAAACTCCAAATAACAACCTGTGAGAAAGACTGTAAAATATTTGCGCAGATGCGCAATTAATTCCTAAATAATTCTGTATTTGAATTTCCAAATGTCTTGCTTCATGAAACCAGAGTCTGTGACACAAATACTGAATCATAAAGCCTATACAGGCTCATGCAAAATAGGAAGAATGGGAATTTGTATTCTTCACAAAGGGGTTTATGTTCCAATGGAACCAACCTAAATCATTCACTAATTTAATAAAAAATCAATTTCCTAATTAAACTTTCATAATTTAAGAGATCCTTAAAGATTATTGAAAATAACATCTACCAAAATTCAATCAGGTATTAAATTCCACTTATTTCAGTTTCATCAGAGTGTTAAAGAACATCATGGAGCCATTACATCACTTCCTGTTTCACTAGGGTATAAAAATGAGGAAACACTCATGCAAAACCCTTTTGCCATCCAACACCATGACGAAAACTAAACAACTGTCAGTTCAAAAGAGGAAGATGGTAACTGACATTTATAAATCTGGTAATGGCAACAAGAAGATTCACAAAAGATTGAATATGCCATTGAACACTGTCAGGGCAATTATTAAAACATTCCAAAGATATGGAACTGTTGAAAACCGTAAGGGTAAGGGACACCACTGCATTTAGCCTCCCAGGATACTGAGTAGGATGGTGAGAGGAGCAACAAAATCCCCAAGAATCATTGTGAAGGAAATGCAGGCCTTCGTGGCATCTTGGGCTAACAGGTTTCAAAAAGCACCATCAGGCGCCACCTCCATAACTGCTGGCTCTGAGGAAGGTCTGCCGGAGGAAAGCCTCTTCTGACCACTGTACATACAGTGCCGTGAAAAAGTGTTTGCCCTTTTCCTGATGTCTTATTTTTTTGCATATTGGTTGTATATATATATATATATATATGTATATATTGTATTATTATTTATTTATTTATTACATTGTTTGTGCATTACCAGTCAGGGGTGCCAATTTTGGAGCCCATTGTATGTTGTTCCCAGTTTTAAAGTAAGGCTAATTCTTTGTGTAGTGTTGTCTCATTTACATGAACAGTGTAGGGGAAGCAACATATTCCAATTAGGCAATTAGTCAAAGACTAATTGCCTAATTGGACTAGCACTCAATGACCATTCAGGTGTAATGATGTCAGTAAAATGTTGCTGGGTTTTGACCTATCGAGTGTTGAGAGATTATTGACCTGTTGGGTTTGGAGATGTCCTGACCTAACTGGTGTGGAGATGTACTGACTTGTCGGCTGTAGAGAAGTACTTAGCTGTGGAGAGGTACTGACCTGTTGGTTGTAGAGAGGTACTTAGCTGTCAGGTGTGGAGAGATACTGACCTGTTGGGTGTGGAGAGGTACTAACCTATAGGGCATCGCGAGGTACTGACCTGTAGGGTGTGGTGAGGAACTCACTTGTTGGGTGTTGAGAGGTACTGACTGCAAGCTATTGTGAATTACTGACTTGTCAGTTGTGGAGAGGTGCTGACTAGTCGGGTGTAGAGAGGTTCTGACCTATTAAGCGTAAAAAGGTACTGACCTGAAGGGTGTGGAGAGATACTGACCTCTCAGATGTGGAGAGGTAGTGACCTATCAGACGTGATAAGGTACTTACCTGTCGGGTGTTCAGGGGTACTGAACTGTAGGGTGTTGAGAGGGACTGACCTGTTTGAGTGTTGAGAAGTATTGACCTGTCATGTGTGGAGAGGTACTTCCTGTAGGGTATAGCGAATTACTGACCTGTCGGGTGTGGAGAGGTGCAGACCAGTTAGGTGTGAAGAGGCACTGGCCTGTTTGGTGTAAAAACGTACTGACCTGTCAGGTGTTGAGAGGTACTAACCTGTTGAGTATAGAGAAGTATTGACCTGTTTGGGTGTTGAAAAGTACTGATCTATCACGTGTAGAGAGGTACTGACCTGACGGGTGTGGAGAATTACTGACCTGTCAGGTGTTGAGAGGTACTTCTGTTTGTGGAACTTCTTCTCCAGCCCGAGGAGCTGGAGCTCAGTGAAGATGGTGCGGCTGCGCCGAGGCTTTTTCGCCCGGGAAGGGCCCTGCTCTGCCTCTGATTCGCTGCTGATGCTGAGGGGGGTGTCGCTGGGGTGAGTCGACTCAGCGCCGCGTGACCGAGGGGATGTCAGCACCGGCATGGAGGGCGGCAGCTGAGCGGGAGGAGAGGACTGCGACAGGCCGGGGGGCTGGCGTGTGATGACGGACAGGAGCGGATACGCCCTCAGAGGGGAGGGACCTAGGGAAGACAAAGATTCTCAGCCTCGCTACATGATTCACTCTTCAGTGTGGGTCAAAAATGGGTTATTAAATGGCAATCCGACTCGGCAATTAGTCTATTTCACACGTAATATCTTAGAACATATTTTTCCGAACTCTGCTCTCCGCGATTAAAAGGTTAAGAGCTGTAGGTCGCCCGTTTATGACGTGTTGCATGTCTTAATCTGACTCCATGAACCCCTGAATTTAATCATTATTTTAGCTTCGCATGTGACTGGCTCCACTGCTGCACCCCGAACACAGGTGCACAGAGAGGGTGCCGTAAATCAGCGGTGGATTGCCCGGCCGAGACACGCTCGTTATTATTTAAAGCTCCCAGACAGAAGCCAGACGCCAGTGTTAATAAAACCACGGCTCTCATCTAGTGGACCGATCGAGAAAAAAAAAAAAATCTGCATGGTTCTGCTCAGGCTCGGCGACTGCGCATTACACACTGTGCACCTTTAGACATTGCGTAGCGCTTTCAGTGCAACTGCCGTTAATCACGGATGACACCAATATTCAACAACTTTAGAGCAGGAGTTTGAGGAACAGGGGGGGCAGACGGGGGGAGAGCTTCAGTCGCTGATAAATTGCTCTAACTTTCCAGTGGTTTCACCTCACTGCAGCACTTTTATCAGATCCTTTGTCAAACAGGTAAAACATGCAAAAGACACGCGAGACATTCCGTACAGGACACGTTTGTAATTTTGTTTTATTGCCCCGTTTAAGTCTCCATGGAAACGTCCCTCAGTCCTTAAAACATTCGCTTAGCTCATGTTTTTCCTCCACTGAACACGGCGCATGTGGTTGGAGCGAGTGAAGTGTCAGGCGGAGAACTGCACAGGTAAATACTGAATTGTGGATGATCAGGGACTCTGTGTGTGCTTCTGTTTGGTTGTTAGTGCATGTGAGTCTGTGTGTGTTGCGTATTTATGTGTGCGTGTGTGTGAGTGCGCCTGTGTTTGTGTTTCTCTGTGTAGTCTGTGTGCTTATGCATTGTGTGTATATGTTAAATGTGTGTGTACGTATCTATATGCGCACAGCGTGTGTGTATGTGTGTATGTGTATGTGTACTTGAGTGTGAGTGTGTAAGTATGATAGAGTACGTGTGTGTTATGCCTAAGATTGACGGCTCTCTGTAATCAGGTTCATGACATCACCACTCAGCCTTGAGCTCATCACTCGTTCTTTAGTCTCCAGTCTTTCTGCAAGTCTTAACACACATCATTCTTTCTCTCACTCACTCTGTCTTTCACTATTTCTGCATTTTTCTTTTTCACTCCCTCCTTCCTTGCCTCTCCTTCTCGGTTTGAATTCAGAACAGACCATATTACTCTTTTTTTCCATAGCTTAAAACATCCAAAATGCGTGACAAAAATGTCCTGAAATGGCTTTGGTGGCATCTATTAAGCAATTCAGTGTACACATTCAAGCATGCACACTCGCACACACAAATACACAGACGTACGCGCGCACACACGCACTCAAACACATGCACTTTGTTCATGCACACTCGCACGCATACATGCACACATGTGTCTACGCACTCGCACACATGAGCAAGCTCATCTTGCACCCACACACACGCACTCACACACACACAAGTCCACTTCCTCACATGTACATGCTCACGCGCACACACAAACACACACATATATATACACAAGGGTACAAATGCTGGTGTGAATGCAGCTTTGATCTTACTACAGGGATGGAAATGTCACTCTTGCACCAAAATCCTATTTCTGTAGCCCAAGACCCTAAAATCAAATGTAATTTTACCCCATGCCCTAACGCTCACACTAATCTTAACCAGGACTGTAATCCAACCTGTAACCCTAATTTCACTCCTACCCTTAACTTCGAGGCCAATGCTACTACCAAACCTAAAAACTGCACCTCGTCTTAACCATAAACCCAAATGTAACAAACTCTTGACCTAAATTAAGCCCTTGATCCAGAATTGAGCCCTTTCTTTATTGGAATCCAAAAACATCCCAACAACACTGTCTGTTTGGAATTTACTATGCTTATAAGGTCTTTTAGTAAAACAAGTCAACACTCTTTCTTTCTTTCTTCCTTTCTATCTTTCTTTCTTTCTCACCCTCCCTCCTTTGCACACACACACACACACACAAGTGCTGTAGTATTTCGCAGTACTGGGGATGGTAGATGTCATGGAAACACATACCAGAGTAATACAAATTTCAGAAATAAGGCCCTGGGGTGGACTGTAGTCCATCGGAGTGCTGTTACCCTAGTCTGTCTCTCCAAGGTATATCCTGTCCAAAGAATAAACCTAGAACCTTCTGGTGTCATAAAACAAACTTATTTACTATTTGTGTCAAGTTATGCATTTTCATCAAAACAATTAAATCATAAAATATATCCGGTTGCAACAAGAATGTGGGTCATTCCATATGAACTCAAACAAAGTACAAGAATCTTCCACGGTCACCAACTCAGATTTGGCTCAAATTTATTTTGGGATTACCTCTATATTCATTATGAACACAGGCTAAATTTTAGGCTGCTACTCACAGGGGTTTCCAAGATATGGCCCCCCCAAAATCAATTTCAAGATATTGGCCTCTCAAATATGAAAATTTTTATTGGTGGAAATCAAAAATTCAGTTTTCAAGGGCCCCCTATGAGGCCAGAATCCCTTACAGAGGCTAAATTGTGCTGTACTCCTTCTTTTTCAGGACAGGTCTGTCTGCCCAAGGAAGATTGACTGCACCCAAGGCATAATAGTATAGTAAGGAGACCCTGAAAAGGATCCTAGCTGAAAAAGTCACTTATTTTTTGACAATTTTGGATTGGCAAGTTCACCATGTGGGCAGTTACCCACGGTAATGAAACTTGTTCCACATAAATGTATATATCTTGGTTTTATTTGTTCACAATTACAACTTGTTTTCTCATCTCCTTCACTATTTAATCATGTTATCAAATATAGGTAATTTGGGGTAAAAACGCCCATTATTATCCCCTTTGTTCTGCAACTAGAAGTTTTAAATAGACAGTGCCTACTAATAAACTCCAGTTACATCATTTCCTAAGATAATCTGACATCTGACATGATGTTGCGTTCCCTCCCTAGGATCTCCCAGGTATTGCATCATCTTCCATGTGTATTGCATCAGATCGCCTGGGTATTTCATCATCTTCCATATTGCGTCACCTCCGGTTAAAAAAATTGGGTAGCTAAATAATGATTTGATTGAAGCTTCAGCATGGCTTCTGACAGGTGCAAAACTGGGATTTCCTTGGATGAGGAATGCGACAAACATACATACTGCAGAAAGACCATACGAATTTCATTCGCTGACCTTAAACCAGCCAATAGACAACTTTTGACTTGGCGGTGCAATGTCCAATGAAGATGACCGAATCTGTTTCCATAACGAAAAAGTGTATTTGCCACGCTTTGAAAGTCTACAGCGGTCCTGTGTCAATCCATTTAACCATCGTAAGAAGCACATCACAAGTAAAGTCATGGTGGCATCATCCTGCATTCCTTTTTGCATAACAGACTAAGTAAGTTATTAATTCACTGTAAGGAAGTTCATTTCTCTCACTGTGATACACTTTATTTTCAGAATCCATGAAAAATGTTGAAGAAGAAATGGTTACGAAATTCAAATTGAAACCAGGACAGAAACCGCCCAATTTCAAAAGAAGTTACCATCATTTGTATAATAAGCTCTTTTGTTGTGATCGATAATCTTGGTTGACAATTTTTTTGTTGGCTGTTTTGTAGAATACCTTTTTTTACCATCAAGAGTGTCAAGAGTAATCAATCACTGATGCCTCAGGGAAACAGGAACACTCAGAGCAAACTGCAAGGGTTAGGCTGTATGCGCAGAATCGTGAGGTCATCGCTGACACTAGCAGCTCTCAATGCTGTCTCAGGGTTTGAGTCAAATCCAGTGGAATTTATATGAGCACCAACCCAGCCATCCTGGATGCAAATAAACTCTAATGGAGTTGAATTAACACTGGTATTTGCAGGTTCTCATGTGGAATGGATGTGTTTCTGAAAACTCTTTAAATATAATAATGCCACATTGTCAGAAAAGACAGTTCTGTGAAATTTCTCTGGTAAAATCTCCCAAGCTACACCAGCTCAAAATTATTTCCTAGCCTTGTCATTTGGGGTCCCAAGGGGTCCCCCATCCTGATGTAAGGATGACAGCATAAATTTCCAACAGTTTTGCTCTGAGTTAAAGAGCTCAACGTTTATACAGTGGGTTAGATTTAAGGGCCCAACACACAGACACAAGCATACACACATATGTACGCACAAACATACAAACACACGCACACATGTATGTAAACGCACACACGCACGCGCGCACACACATATGCACAAACAAACATACACATATGCGCACGCACACACACACATGCACTTGCAGGCACACAAACAAACATGCACGCACAAGCATACACACATGTGTATGTGCGCACACACAAACACACACACACACGCACACACGCACACACACACACACACACACACACACACACACACTTTAGCCCGGGCCATGTATTACTCACCCTGTCATGCCAGATTACCCATTTGCTGATGTTATCTCCCCGGCCTCTCCCCTCAAAACTGCCGCTAAAAGCTTTGGCCCATGTTCTGATGAGAGACGTGACTGCAGATGAAATAATAGGGACTTTAAGCAATGGCGGATTTTGCAATGGCTGCGGCACCCGGACATAGATCTGCGCTCCGCTGATCGAGGCTTAAGCTGGTGCGCCGGCGTTGCTTGCCGTAGCAAGCTGATCTACAACGGGGAAAGAGCCAATCTCACGTAGTCACTACAACGCGTGGTTCAGGTGATTGAATTAAATGGTTTTCATCATAATTCTGAAATGAAATGTGTTCTTCAATTGATTGTGACACACTAGGCCTATAGCTACATTAAATGTTTCAGCGAACCTTTCTCACAGCTACAGGATACTTTATATTTCACTGTATAAAACCATAGTGAACTATATTCTGCTGTAGGCTATATTCTCCCCTCATCCTTGCATTGCATAAAGTACATAATTTCTCTGCATACCCTATAAATGTATCTATTTACTCCCCTGTTCAATAGTCTTTATTCAACTGCTGTGCATATATAGCACACATATGCTGCATATATATGCACACTCCCATGCACTTTCCCATTCGCTCACATTCTGATTAGATGTGTGCTTAAATTGTCACATTTTATGTATTTTTATTGAATTGTTTGAAATAAAGTTTATAATAAGATGTAAATTTCTTTTCGTGGTGCTCTGTACCTGTACTTGGCAGAATGACAGTAAATTTGAATACCCTAACTTAATATTAACAGTTTCCCATTTCCCCTGAAGCAATGTCAGCTGCCCCTTTTGCCACTGAGAGTGGGACAAATAAGCGCTCACAGTAGATTACAGTTACAATTACTGTTCACACTAAACTAACTACATTGCTAGCAAACTTTGATCAAAATCCGTCGTTGCTTGAAGCCCCAACTGGATTTGACGGCAACGGCACCAGCGTCAAGAGAGATTTATTTCCGGGTGCCGTAGCCGTCGCAAAATTCGCTGTTGCTTAGTCCCTATCATAACCAGGCGCTACGGAGTGCGCGCCCACCACTCTGCAGCCGAGACAATCTATTCAGCCAGGCAAGGCGCGGTCTCATCCACATGGGTATGGCAAGCCACGAAATTCAATACGCGTTAGTACACGTAGAATACTCGTAAACCAGACGTTAACAATGCACAGGCGTTGTCAGCGTTTTGTTTACGACTATTCTACGTGTACTATTCCCGCGAAAAAACGCCTGTTTTTGAATTGCGTGGGTTGTCATAACATGGTAATGTCGTCAAAAAGCGCGTGCGATATGATCAACTCAGCCTGTCCCTGGTTGTCCTCTGGAGACTGAACGGGCACACCACCGGTCATGCATTCAGCCCGAGGGACTTTACTGCGTGGATGTATATTTCCGTGTGCTGTTGTTGTTGTTGTTGTTGTTAATGGTTCCTTTTAAATCAATGCTTCATTAAGTTTATAATATTATTTTCATGTAAAAATATGTTATGTGTGGTTGGTTATAATTTTGCTTTTTTGTTGAATTCCGAAAATTGAGAAAAGGATGCAATGACAGTACATATTTTTAACGAGTTACTCCTTTCCCGTGCCTTCGCCTCTGCACCCCGACTATGGTGTACCCGATCCATCACACTCGCATCTCTCTGCTTCATAGTCCTACAGTGACTCCTGCCGACAAAACTGCAGCAGTGCGGCTCAGAAATGAGCACCTCGTTCCGCCTTTCCACGCCGACCGCGAGAGAAATGGGACGCATCGAAGCTAGCCAACTTCTAAATCGGGGAATCAAACCATTGAAGTACTTGAATATAGAGTGTCTCACACCCTTTTGACTTCAAATAAATACTGTGCGTGAGTTTCAAATCGGGAACTTGTTACTCTATCCGTCAAGACTAGACCTGCCAAAAATCTCAGTGCCATCTCCAAGTTGGAGAGAACGGAGCATCCTAGGCCTAATTAATTTCTCATTGCCTTGCTTTCTTTCTCATTGACTGCTTATTTGTTCTTCTTATGGTACGTGGGAGTAAGATGAAAAACGAAATGCTACAGCTTCCACCTTGTGTGAGGTCCTTTGAAAGCTGGCTGCTGACATATAAGCCTGCAACCAAACGGAAACTGGATTTAGAACATCGGACAAATTTCATCTAATGGTCACTAAGTCTTTTTTATTTTTATTGCTTCGATGGATTCCCTGGTATCATGCAATTTAAGACAACCTCGGTGGTAAGCAATGGGCTAGTAATTACATGGGCCGTCCACTCATCCTCTCGGGCGTGACGCTTCAGTATTCAGAGCCGATAGCGATAACAGGTAGGCTACGTGAAACGGAATTAGCAATGCAATAATTCACTATCGGAACGGACGGGCAACACTATGTTTTACGACAGAGAAATCAGATGAGGATTTTTAACCAAAATATGAGGCTCTGGAAATATTCGCATCGACATGAAATTTAATAGAATAGAATTAGGAAGCCTCCTGGGGTACTTAAGAGTCGAAAATTTTAAGTGTGGAATTCACTGTAGGCCTAATGAACCATAGCTAACTGTACATGGCTCAGGTACTGTGGTGGATGTTATTCAAATCAAATCGAATTTAATATATGCCTATACTTAATTAAAAACTGAATTCCATAGTCGCTAACCGCCGGAATTAATGTAGCCTAAATTTAAGCCTCAAATGCACAGCCTGAACAACATACATATCAGTAAAGTATTGTTGAAAAACGAGGAGTATAATTTGTTTACGGATCTTCGGATTGCAGATGAGAAAACAGAATTCAGCGTATTAGTATTCTCGGGCAGAAAATTTACGGGGTCAACTCCTTTTGTGCCAGAGGGGGAAGACGGGACTAGTTTCGTTAGTAGCTATCAGGACAAATTCATGGCCACGCGAATATGACAAGCTATTACTCCCAGTGTCAAGTATTTGTCGTATTTACTGGGCACGTGCGCATATGTTTCGCCCAAATAGGCCGCCACTCGTGTCCATGTTCCCGGGGAGCATGCGTAAGATTACCGCATACCTCACAGCCGCCCGGCACCTGTTTTACTCTTTACTTTATTAAACTGGACACCAATTGGTCGACCAAACCAGAGAATGAAGCCAACCGTCGCACGTCGCATTTTAGTCCCGGTGCCTGTGAATAAGTGGCAAAATGTGGCGATGATCGATTATTAAAGGCCTACGCGGGCGCAGTCTTGGGGCTCCCGGAGTCCCCAGTTGTGGATTTCTGAGGTTTTCCCTATTGCGACGATAATAGCTTGGTAAAATGATTATTGAGAACATTCAGCCTACTTTTTGTTTCACCTCAAAATATAAACTTTTTCCCCCATGCGGTATGCCGCTAGATCAAGTCATCCGAGCCTATTTGTCATTTGTCAGGGCTGTAATTAAGACAGATTTCACGTTGTCAGAGAGAAGGGGTGAATGTGGACCGTTGCCAGTCAGGCCCGTTTTAGAACTCCCTGCAAGTGCTACCAAGTTGGATAATTAAGATATTGCACAACATACCAAGTCCTGTATTTAGACAGCTGCAGAAAAATATGTTTTAACTGGAAGTTTCCATGTCACTGATCCAACGGAGGTTGGGAATTAAATGCATTAAGTGAAAAAACCATGCCGAATTAAGGGATTAAAAATCCAACAACTATGTTAACATAGCAAGGCGATTTGTGTGCGTCATTGTAGGTGCTCGTCGCTATGTGTCTCGGCCTGGGGTGCGTTTCCCAAAAGCTTAGTTGCTATCTAAGTTAGCAACTTACATAGTTCGTCCATTCACAGTCAATCGGTCCAACTATGTAAGTTAGCATCTGTCATTTCGGGAAACGCACCCATGAGCGTTTAATACCGCATTCAGTCCGATTTACCGCACGCTTTGGCCGGAAGCGGTTGTCGATCACTAAATTGCGCAGTTCACCTGTTCATGCATTCGATTGTTCATGCACGAGGCCTGTAAGAACTACGCATTGGGAAAATCCAATAATGCAATTATTCCATGTGCTGATTTTAATCTTAATTATTTACCCGCCAAAGAAGAACGTAAATGATGCAATTAAGGTTCACTTCCTTACTTCAGTTGTTCTCGGGGCGATTGATTCGCGTGACCATCAATGCTCTGATTAGTCGAATTAAATATGAACTTTTTCAGTGGAAGAACACTTAAGGTCATTTGAAATGCAAAAAGATAAACATTGCCGAATGCAAGGACTCGTGAGATAGCCGATTATTTGGAAAGACTCGTTGGTAGGCAACTTTGTAGGTTGAAGACTAAAGGTCGATGTTACTAAAAAAGTTACTGAGATTTATTTCCAAAAACTTAGCGAGTAGTCTCATTCTGGTATGAAAACAATCGTCGTTATTTTCATATGGGCGGAAAGGCGCAGACTGACTGCTCTTATGAGTAGCCTAAACCACAGATTGGAAGACGAAGTCATTTTCACTTGAAATAATGCCTAATGAAACATCGCAGAGGAAAAGAGAAGCAGCTGATGCAGGTCGTTCAGAGATAATTCGGTCTAATAAAGGCCTCGACTGTTTAATTATTTTGTTGTCATGCCTTTTAAACAGGAGTCACCATATATTAACATGAACGGTTATTTTAACTTTTTATTTTTTCCAGGTTTCATCTTTACGGTTTGCTGGGACGCTTATATTCACTTGGCTCTACTTTATCTCTGCAGTTGTATCCGTAATTAAATATCACAATTTTCTGTCCAAATTAAGAGCCAGTCATGAGGACGGCCGATAAATTTAGCCTATCACAGGCCAATGCTTAATCTATTATTTATTATGACGAATAATAGGGGTAGACTATCATGCGACAGATGATCACAGGAAATTACAAATATGCTAACATTGTTGCGCACAACTGCAATAGTAAATACAAGTCCTGCATATATCTATTCATGTGGCATTTTAAACATAAGAATACGCACACACATAGGAGCCAGGATTTGACAGCATTAATTATGTAACATGACAGCTATCAAGAAAAATCGCAGATTAACGAAATCACTGATATCATGATCGAGATAAAAAAAAAAAACAGAAATATGCCTTTGTTCATTTCTTGTCTTAATTCAGGAACACGCTTAGCTTTCAAATGGAGGAAAAAAACCGACAACAGCAACTACGGGTCATTAAGGCAGGCTTCCCACTTACCAGAACATGAGTGCATAGGTTTCGGCCGGACGATGAGAGACGGGCACACGGAGTAAAGAGAAAGTTTTTCAAAGTAATCGCAAGTTTCCTTGGAGAGAATTTCGTCAATCATAAATGTCTTGTAGCGCCGCCTGGCTGCTTTTAGCTGCCCGGGGGAAGAGAGCCTCAATTCGGCTTGGCAATGCATAGTCAACCGCTGAATGTGCGCCGTGGGAAAAACTGAAGAGGTTATTGGAGAAGACTGAAACTGAGGTAGTTGGTCATAAGTATTTCCACCGTCTGCCTCGCTCACGCGCGCTCGTCACTTTTGAACTTCGCCACAGAGATGCATGCGCTGTCCGAGTCACCGCGGTCCTGGTGTTTCAATAAAGTGTTCAAGCCGCCCGGACATTCTGCTATATAAACGGACTCAGCAGACACATCTTTACTAGGGGAGAGAGAGAGAGACAGAGAGAGAGAGAGAGAGAGAGAGAGAGAGAGAGACACACACTTTCTCTCCCTCTCTCTCGCTCTCTCTCTTTCAAATGATCCGGTCTTTGATTGGTTTCACATGGAATGCAGTAGCTAGGTATCTATTTTACAGACGTGCTGTACTGGCCTCCAAATAATAACTGGCCTTGGTTTGCAGCCGTGTACCCGTAGGCCTATACCAGTTTCATAATAATTAAGGAAAGTCAGATGCTTACGATTCTTGTTAACATTATTATTATCATGCTATAGACATAACCCAATTAAATAACTATAGGCAATAAAGACGATGAGTGGCGATAACACTTATCTTTTAAAAATAAAATCATTAGCAGCGATTCTTCTGCTGAGTGACGGAAGGATTCGGTGAAGCGGTGTACACCCAGGCAATACTGTATTGAGAATTTGTGTTATTGGGTTACTTTAATAGCCTATATACAGATGCAAGGGATAGTGTAGACTGGCATGGAAACTTTGAGCGGTTTGTGTGTATGTGTGTGTGAGTGTTTTTTTTTTTTTTTTTTTTTCCTTTCCAGAACTAGCAGGTGTTTTACACCACGCTTTAGCCAATGTTTTATAATTGAGGTGGCATTAACCAGCACTATAATTATGTTTTGTCTGTGCACAATAATTTATTATTATTATTAAGATGATTGATAATTACATATCGCTGTCATAACATGTACCACAGATCTAAATGGAAAGGGAACCTGGGCCGTCTTCAGTTTCACAGAGAGGGAAAGAAAAAGGAAAACAAGAAAAGGCTAAAACAAAAATGTCCTATAACATTGACTTCTTGTCATATGGCTACTTGGACCAGCCGCTGCACCACGCGGCCTATTCTCAGCGTAGCCGTCAACCTTTTAATTTCGTAAGAATTCAAATCCGTCGTACGTTTTTCATTCCGGGACAAGTTTGAAGGTGTAAATTTACTTTCAGATGTTTCACTTTAACATGAAGTGACAACAACGCTGAGCTTCGGTTGATAGTCGATACGGTTTATTCTCTTGTGTTACAAGCGCAGAATTTAACTAGGCCTATTCGGTTTTGGAGTGGATGTTGTAACATGCTCCCCCTCGCCCTCTAACATGTCTTTCGGCAAATAAACCACACTGATATGTGCGTAACAATCCGTTTCTCGGACCATGTGTACAGTTCAGTATTATTCAGAGAAGCGAAAATGGAAAATTTTCGTTTCATTATTAAATGGAATAGAGCCGTATCTGGAAAAAAAAATGTTTCATTTGCTTCGAAACGATTAAATATATACCTGAAAGCTGGGAGATAATAATAGGCTATGTGTTAATCAGTGATTTTACCTACATAGATAAACGTGAAAAATAGACTGGCCATCTAATTATTTTTTATCTTATAGGAATGAAAAGAGAACAAACACAAAAATAATCACGTAATAATAATAATAATAATAATAATAATAATAATAATAATAGGCTGCTTATAATAATAGCTAAACAATAATAATAATAATAATAATAATAATAATGTATCATTGCTTTTATTATTCTTGTTGTTGTTGTTATTATTATGATTATCAGTAGCCGTAAAATCAAATCATTATGAAATTTGAATGGTCTACATAATTCAAATCAAATTCCAACCAGAAGCGCGCAGTTCAATGGAAACGATTGAAGTCCTTATATGGAATATGGGAATATCTATATTTTCAGGATTTCAACTGATTTAACGCTTTCCTTGCATCTGGCAAAAGAATGACATCACGCATCGATTTACTGTAAATAAAGAATTAAATTTGGCATCACGCAATGAAAGTTTCAGAACATAAACAATAGGAGAACAAGAGATATATATACGAAAGGCGGAAATGAATTTCGTTTTCATTTGAATTTACTGCTAGCACTCATAGCTAATTAGGAAATCGGCAACCTGCCTGAATTCGGTTGTTCTATATCTGCCGTCCCCTGAAAACAATCAGAATGCCCACATTTTTAGAAAGTGTTTTTATTGCTCTAACGATGAGTTCTTGAAATAAATAAAATATGCCGTAGCCTCACCAAACAGGAAACCACGGTCTTTAATATTTACGTTTAAGGGTGAGCTGCACCATCCTATTTATAACATTATTATGCCGTTTTAATAAACTGAAGGCCTACCTCCGGATTTCTATAAAAGTAATGCTTAACTGTCTTATTCCAGCATCAAACAGCAAACGTTTTGTTTCACGAGTTTCATTCGGCTAATGTACTGGACTACCAGCATTTTTTTTAAATATTGTGTAGGCTAATTAGCATCCTGAGAGACCCGAGAGAAAGAAGGGATGAAATTGACTGACAGCTTATATGCAATTCATTAAGCGTTTGAGGGACAAAAATTGCTTAATTCTCCACTGACATAGCCTATAGAGTCTCACTTTTTAAGAGTTTCTCGCAATTAAATTAAGATTCATATTGCCCACACAGAAAGAAGTCGTGATTGTGGTTTCAGCGCATAAAGGCTGCTTTGTGGAGAATGCGTCACTCAAACAGAAAGACTGACAGCTGCGTAATCTCGCCTTTGTTGGTCGGCATATTGCAAAACACAGGTGACAAAGCGCGCTACTCCGCCACCAGATGCTTGACGTTTCAGTTATAAGCACCGATTCCGCAGAGCCCAGTGCGTGGATCAAGTTCTGAGGAGCCTCGGATTAGAAAAAGGAATTCCGCGCAGGAGCAGTAGGAGATTTGGCACCTTGCCGGAGCCGGCTCCTGCCAGCCGGTTGTGCAGAGGCCATAGCGCGCGGTCAGCTTTGACCCAAGGGCAGCCTCAGAAACGATTATAGTTTTCCCAGCAGGAGAATAAACAACCGATTTGAAGCCCGCAAATTACTGCCTGCTGCTGCGCGCAAAAGCGGGGGGAATTGCTGGGAGGGAATAGGCTACTGAGATCTGCCGACCGAAGCTGGTTTGATCAAATGGAGCTGATAAGAAGTGCGGACGTGAAAGGGTGCGGTGTGGGCGTGACCTCAATTCCATGGCCTTATATCTATAAAAGTCCACCGAACTTAATACAAGACGTCTGCAACCTACGACAACCTCCTCCCCTGCTGCCATGAGCCCACAGACGCCAGAAAGATCAATCAATTAAAACAGTTATTCCTCTGTACTCGTGTGCAATAACAGTCCTGCGATCCAGCCCGCGAGAGGACTGCAGGATGCTCTTCATTAGCGGAGCTTTCAAGCATCGCGGCCGGAATCCAACACCCGCCAGATTACGCAGATACAAAGGGTTTACTGTGGGGATCCGCGCACTGCACAAGTGCGCCCCTATATCTGCTGCTGAGGGAGATTTATCGGGGATGAGCCTGTTGACACTCAGCGAGAGTTGTCGTTCCCTGTGCCTAAGCACTTTCGGAAGGATAGGCTATATTATCGCCCCCCACGCGGCCCACTTCGCAGAAAACGCATCGGAGTCTGTCGCTGCCAGGTATAACTGCGGCACTCTTAATGTATAATGGGAGCTTCCTGTCTTATCTGGAATCAGAGCTCTTCATTGGCACTGATGAGGGCCCAATTATTCCAGAAATACCAGGCCTGTTCAAAGCATTCGGGTCCATCTGAACATCTTTCCTGGGCGAGCATGGATTTTCATACCTGCTACCTTCATTACAGTGTGACTATGTAGCCTGTGTACTCAGCTGTTTGCACTGCCCAGGTCAACCTATCAGTCACATTAAACTCATTGTGTCTCATGATTAAAAAAAAAAAAAAAAAAGAAATATATATATATATATATATATATATATATATATACATAACCCAAAACCAGTGAAGTTGGCACGTTATGTAAATTGAATACACTGCAAAGACAAGATGTTTAATGTTCAAACTGAGAAACTTCATTTTTTTTTGCAAATAATCATTAACTTAAAATTTAAAGGCAGCAACACATTGCAAAAAAGTTGGCACAGGGGCCTTTTTACCACTGTGTTACATCGCCTTTCCTTTTAACGACACTAAGTAAACGTTTGGGAACTGAGGAGACCAATTTTTGAAGCTTTTCAGGTGGAACTCTTTCCCATTCTTGCTTGATGTACAGCTTAAGTTGTTCAACAGTCCGGGGTCTCCGTTGTCGTATTTTACGCTTCATAATGCGCCACACATTTTCAATGGGAGACAGGTCTGTTGTAACACGTGCAGAATGTGGCTTGGCATTGTCTTGCTGAAATAAGCAGGGGCGTCCATGAAAAAGACATTGCTTGGATGGCAACATATGTTGCTCCAAAACCTGTTTGTACCTTTCAGCATTAATGGTGCCTTCACATATGTGTAATTTGCCCATGCCTTGGGCACTAATACACCCCCATACCATCACAGATGCTGGCTTTTGAACTTTGCGCCTATAACAGTCCGGATGGTTCTTTTCCTCTTTGGTCCGGAGGACACGACGTCAACAGTTTCCAAAAACAATTCGAAATGTGGACTCGTCAGACCACAGAACACTTTTCCACTTTGCATCAGTCCATCTTAGATGAGCTTGGGCCCAGCGAAGCCGGCAGCGTTTCTGGGTGCTGTTGATAAATGGCTTTCGCTTTGCATTGTAGAGTTTTAACTTGCACTTGCTGTTGTGTTCCGGGGTTCTGGCCTTTGGCCAGAACAGTGTTGCTTACAGTTTTAACAGTTTCATGTTTCAAGTCTTGTCCCAGCCTCTTGGTTTGTGTATATATATTTAGTCTTGTTATTTACTTTTCTTGATCTTCTTGCCTGGAGTTTCCAGTGCCTTTTGTTTTCTGTCATTTGCATTCTTTGTTTTGTAGCTCTGTGTAGCTTACCTTAGTTTGTTTTTTGCAACCCTTTGGGCCAAGTTTTTTGTTGGCCCTCGTGCCTGTTTTGTTTTGGTTTATAAATAAATCCTCATTCCCTTTTCCCGCATCTGGTGTCAACTGATTCCATATCAGTAGACACTGTCTCCTTGACACCAGCGGGATGGAGTGCAGGATCGCCCAGCGAGAGGCTGAGCTGCTGCATCAACGGCAGCAGATCCAGGAGCTGACAGCTGCGCTGGCCACACTGCAAGCCAGCCTTCCCCGGGCAAGTCCCAGCCAGGGTCCCATCATGCCAGCTGTCCAGCCCCGGGCTCCTGCAGCACACCAGCCACCCGTCACCCCTGTGCGCCAGCCCGGCGCAGAAGCATCTCAGCTGCAGCCAGCTGTCCACCCTGGTCCTGAGCCCTGCCTTCCACCGCCCGAAAGGTACGGTGGAGAACCAGGGTTCTGCAGGGCTTTCCTCACCTCCTGTGAGATGTGTTTCGCTCTGCAGCCCTCCACCTTCGCCTCAGAGCCGGCCCGAGTCGCCTTTGTCCTCTCCCAGCTGACGGGGCGGGCTCGCTTGTGGGGAACTGCCGCATGGCAGGCTCGGCAGCCCTGCACTACCACCTACCAGGCCTTGGCGGAGGAGCTACTGCGCATCTTTGACCGCTCCAAGCAGGGGAGAGCCGCAGGACGGGAGCTACTGAGGATGAGGCAGGGGAGGAGATCGGTGGCGGACTACGCCATCGATTTTCAGACGGTGGCAGCCACGTCGGGCTGGAGCAGGGAGGTGCTGTGTGACGTGTTCCTCCAGGGGCTGTCCGAACCAGTCAAAGACCGACTGCTCTTCTGTGAGATCCCTGAGTCTCCAGAGGCCCTTATAGACCTGGCCCTGCGTATTGGCAGCCGCCTGGAGGAGAGGGCGCTCACCCTTAGCCCTGGCCGACGTTCTGCCCCCGCTGGTCAGATCCAACCCCCGGGTCCCAGTCGTGCGTCGCCTCAGGACCAGCCGAGGAGAAGCACCACCACACCCCCTCCTGGGGAGGCATCTCCCATGGAGATCGGGAGGTCCCGGCTCACCCAGGAGGAGCGCCAACGGAGAAGGAGGTCGGGGGCGTGTTTTTACTGCGGCCAGCAGGGTCATGCGGTGCGAGGCTGTCAGTCAAAACAGCGCCCCCTAGCGTCTGGAGGAGTACTGGTGGGTGCTTCATCCAAGGAGACCTCCTCCTACCGCCGGACCTGCGTTCCGGTGACCCTGACCTGGGAGGGCCGCTCCCGCAAGACCACCGCCCTCATTGACTCGGGGGCTGAGGAAAACTTTATCGACGCCAGAGCTGCTGCTGAGTGGGGGGTTCCCCTATGCCATCTTCCCAGCCCATTGTCCATCTCAGGGCTGGGTGGGCAACCCCTAGCTAAGGTGTCCTTCCGGACCGTTTCCATCCAGCTGCTGGCGTCCGGTAACCACCGCGAGCAGATCCGGCTGTTCGTGACCGAGACACCTCGCTCCCCTATTGTCCTGGGTCATCCCTGGTTGGCGCTACACGGGCCGGTGATCGACTGGGCCCGCCATGAGGTGCGGGAGTGGAGTGCCTCCTGTTCAGCCAGCTGCCTCCTCGACTCCCGACCTTCTTGCTCTGTGGGTGGACCAGCTCCCGAGGGGAGGCCAGACGTCTCCAGAGTGCCCCCCGAATACCACGACCTAGCAACAGTCTTTAGCAAGTCCCGTGCGGTGTCCCTGCCCCCGCACCGTCCGTATGACTGTGCTATTGACCTCCAGCCTGGCACAGCGCCTCCTAGGGGTCGTGTCTTTGCCTTGTCTGAGCCAGAGAGGGGGGCCATGGACAAGTACATCCGGGAGTCCATTGCAGCTGGCATCATCCGTCCATCCTCCTCTCCCGCGGGGGCAGGCTTCTTCTTCGTCAAGAAGAAGGATGGCTCCCTGCGCCCCTGCATCGATTACCGAGGGCTCAATAAGATCACGGTCAGGAACCGCTACCCGCTTCCACTGATGTCCTCGGCGTTTGATGTTATCCAGGGGGCGGCCATCTTCACCAAGCTGGACCTGCGGAATGCCTACCACCTCTTGCGCATCAGGGAGGGCGACGAATGGAAGACCGCTTTCAACACCCCTAGCGGCCACTGGGAGTACCTGGTGGTTCCATTCGGCCTGACCAACGCGCCCGCAGTGTTCCAGAACTTGGTGAACGATGTGCTTGGAGACATGATCGGGAGGTTCGTCTACGTCTACCTTGACGACATCCTGATCTTCTCCCGGGACAAGACGGAGCACACTAACCATGTTCGCCAGGTGCTCCGCCGCCTCCTCGAAAACCGCCTCTTCGTCAAGGCTGAAAAGTGCGAGTTCAGCACCACCACTACCTCCTTCCTGGGGCACGTCATCTCCCCTAACCACCTGGGCATGGACGAAGAGAAGGTCAAGGCTGTGGTGGACTGGCCCGCACCCAAGGACCGCAAGGCCCTACAGAGCTTCCTAGGATTCGCTAATTTCTATAGGCGATTCATCAGGAACTATAGCACCGTAGCAGCTCCCCTGACGGCCCTTACCTCCATCAAGGTGCCATTCCGTTGGACTCCGCAAGCCGAGGTGACCTTCTGTGAGCTGAAGAGGCGCTTCACCACCGCGCCCATCCTCACCACCCCCGACCCCGCCAAGCAGTTCATTGTGGAGGTGGATGCCTCCAATGTCGGGGTTGGTGCGGTACTATCCCAAAGATCCAGCAATGATCAGAAGGTACACCCGTGCGCGTTCTACTCCCACCGACTGACGCCTGCGGAGTCCAACTACGACGTCGGGAACCGGGAGCTGCTGGCGGTGAAGCTGGCCCTGGAGGAGTGGAGGCACTGGCTTGAGGGGGCAAGGATTCCGTTCTTAGTCTGGACGGACCATAAGAACCTGGAGTACCTCCGCTCTGCCAAGAGGCTGACGCCCAGACAAGCCAGATGGGCCCTCTTCTTCGACCGGTTTAACTTCTCCCTGGCCTACAGACCAGGGTCCAAGAATACCAAGGCTGACGCGCTCTCCAGGCGTTTCGACGCTTCCTCGTCCAAGGGAGAGCCCAGCTCCATCCTGCCAAAGACCTGCTTCGTAAACAACGTGTGCCTCCGGATCGAGGAGCTGGTCCGCAACGCTCAGAACGGCGCAGCTACGCCCAGTGCCTGCCCTGCCAACTGCTTGTACGTCCCTGCAGCTGCCCGGTCTGACGTTCTCCAGTGGGGCCACTCCTCCAACCTGTCATGCCATCCTGGGGTCGGCCGGACCCTGCGGTTCATTCAGCGCCGTTTTTGGTGGCCCAAGATGGCAGCAGAGGTCCGGGGGTTCGTTTCTGCCTGCTCAGTCTGTTCCCGCGCCAAGTCCTCCCACGCACCTCCCTCTGGTCTGCTCCAACCACTGCCCATTCCTCACCGTCCCTGGTCCCACATAGCTCTGGACTTTGTCACTGGCCTGCCCGTCTCCCATGGAAACACCACTGTCCTCACCATTGTTGACCGGTTCTCCAAGTCTGCCCACTTTGTGCCCCTTCCCAAGCTCCCCTCCGCTAAAACCACAGCTGACCTACTTATCCAGCATGTTGTCCGTCCCCATGGCATTCCTGTGGATATTGTGTCAGATCGTGGTCCCCAATTCACCTCCCAGTTCTGGAAAGCATTCTGCACATCCCTTGGCACCTCCTTCAGCCTCAGTTCCGGTTACCACCCACAGACCAATGGACAGACTGAGCGGGCCAACCAAACCCTGGAGACGGTCCTCCGATGCGTGTGCTCGACCAACCCAAGATCCTGGTCTACCATGCTACCCTGGGTCGAGTACGCCGTAAACTCCCACGCCGCCTCTGCCTCCGGCCTCTCCCCCTTCGAGTGCTGTATGGGCTACCAGCCTCCATTGTTCCCCAGCCAGGAGGAGGAAGTCGGGGTGCCTTCAGCCGGGGCATTCATCCGGCGGTGTCGCCGTGTGTGGCTGTCTGCTCGCCGCGCCTTGGTTCGGGCGGGTAAGACCATGAAGACCACGGCAGACAAGCGTCGGCGCCCAGCCCCTCACTATCGGGTCGGCCAGAAGGTCTGGTTGGCTGCGCAGGACATCCCACTCCGGGTGGAAAGCCGAAAGCTGGCTCCTCGCTTCCTGGGTCCTTTCCCAATCCAGAGGATCATCAGCCCCACGGCTGTCCGGCTCAAGCTCCCATCCACCATGCGACGGCTCCACCCTGTGTTCCACGTCTCACGCCTGAGGCCTGTTGCCACCTCCCCCCTCATGCCCCCACCTGAGCCTCCGCCTCTTCCTCGGCTCATCGACGGAGGGGAGGCCTACACAGTCAAAGCTCTACTGGATTGCCGACGGAGGGGCCGGGGCCTCCAGTACCTTGTGGATTGGGAGGGGTACGGCCCAGAAGAGCGTTCCTGGGTCCCGGCCAGGCACATCCTTGATAAAACTCTCATCCGTGACTACCACCAGTCACACCCCAAGCCATAGCCACAGCGCCAAGCCAAGCCATAGCCACAGCCCCAAGCCATAGCCATAACCAAGTCATTACCATAGCTTCATGCCATTGCCATAGCCTAAGCCTTAGCCCCAGCTTGCTGGAGACCAAGTAATCTTGTCTATGTTTAGTGTTTTCTTGTTGTACTGTTTCTTGGTTAGGTGTTTTGTGTCATAGGGTTTTTGTCTTTAGTATTCTCGTTAGTTATTTGTCTTGTGGGATGTGTATTTAGTTTGTGCGGCTTCATGTATTTTAGTTATTGGTGTTTTTTGTCCGCGTCAGGTGCCGCTTTTGTAAGGGGGGGGTACTGTTGTGTTCCGGGGTTCTGGCCTTTGGCCAGAACAGTGTTGCTTACAGTTTTAACAGTTTCATGTTTCAAGTCTTGTCCCAGCCTCTTGGTTTGTGTATATATATTTAGTCTTGTTATTTACTTTTCTTGATCTTCTTGCCTGGAGTTTCCAGTGCCTTTTGTTTTCTGTCATTTGCATTCTTTGTTTTGTAGCTCTGTGTAGCTTACCTTAGTTTGTTTTTTGCAACCCTTTGGGCCAAGTTTTTTGTTGGCCCTCGTGCCTGTTTTGTTTTGGTTTATAAATAAATCCTCATTCCCTTTTCCCGCATCTGGTGTCAACTGATTCCATATCACTTGCAGATGTAGCGACGAACTGTAGTTACTGACAGTGGTTTTCTGAAGTGTTCCTGAGCCCATGTGGTAATGTCCTTTACACACTGATGTCCGTTTTTGATGCAGTACCGCCTGAGGGATCGAAGGTCACGGGCATTCAGTGTTGGTTTTCGGCCTTGTCGCTTACGTGCAGTGATTTTCCCAGATTCTCTGAACCTTTTGACGATATTATGGACCGTAGATGATGAAATCCCTAAATTTCTTGCAATAGCTCGTTGAGGAATGTTATTTTTAAACTGTTCGACAATCAGCTCATGCATTTGTTCACTAAGTGGTGACCCTCGCCCCATCCTTGTTTGCGAATGATTGAGCATTTCAGGGAAGCTGCTTTTATACCCAATCATGGCACCCACCTGTTACCAATTAGCCCGTTCACCTGTGGGATGTTCCAAATAAGTGTTTGATGAGCATTCCTCAACTCTCTCAGTCTTTTTTGCCACTTGTGCCAGCTTTTTTGAAACATGTTGCAGGCATCAAATTCCAAATGAGCTAATATTTGCAAAGAATTACAAAGTTTACCTGTTCGAACATTAAGTAACTTGTCTTTGCAGTGTAGTCAATTGAATATAGGTTGAAAAGGATTTGCAAATCATTGTATTCTGTTTTTATTTTACGATTTACACAACGTGCCAACTTCACTGATTTTGGGGTTTGTATATATACAGTATATATATATATAGATATATACACAGAGCCCTCCATAATTATTGGCACCCCTGGTTAAGATGTGTTAAAAACCTTAAAATAAATGCAATTTTTATTGCAGAAGCATACTCTCACACTGAAAATTGTTGAAAAATGTAACCTTCAACTCAAGTGAATTTTAAGGGGGAAAAAATCCCTGGCTAAGTAATAATAATTTTTTATAAAATCACCTGTTACAACAATTATTGACACCCCTAACAATTCCTCGGAAATAAATTGTAATTGAAGTATTTCTGTCATTTCTACAGTAGTTTACAAAGTTGAGCAGAGTGTCCAGGGACATTTGATTAGTAATTCATCACTTCCTGTTTCCCTGGGGTATAAATATGACGTGACACAGAGGCCATTTCTCTTATCCACTCTTCAACATGGGAAAGACAAAGGAAGACACCATTCAAGTAAGGCAGATGTGTGTCAACCTTCACAAATCAGGCAATGGCTGCAAGAAAATAGCCATTCACCTGCACCTGCCCATATCTACTGTCAGAGAAGTCATTAAGAAGTTTAAAACAACTGGAACAGTGGTAAACAAGCCTGGATGAGGACGCAAGGTTATTTTGCCACCATGAACACTGAGGAGGATGGTAAGAGAAATAAAAAGTTCAGCAAAGCTCACTGTTAAAGAAATGCAACAAATGGTAGCATCTTGGGGTCATAAAGTCTCCAAAACAACCATCAGGCGCTATCTACATGCCAACAAGCTGTTTGGAAGGCATGCATGGAAAAAACCTTTTCTCACTCACAATCATAAACGCAAATGTCTGGAGTTCACTAAGCGGTACTGGGACTTCAACTGGGACCGTGTGCTTTGGTCAGATGTGACCAAGTTAGAGCTTTTTGGCAACAAACACTCTAAGTGGATCTGGCGGAACACAAAAGATGAGTATGTAGAAAAGCACCTCATGCCCACTGTGAAGTATGGGGGAGGATCGTGATGCCGTGGGCCTGTTTCTCTTACAGAGGCCCTGGGAACCTTGTTAGGGTGCATGGCATCATGAACGCTTTGAAATACCAAGAGATTTTAAATCAAAATCTGGTGGCCTCTGCCCAAAAGCAGAAGATGGGTCGTCGCTGGATCTTTCAGCAAGATAATGACCCTAAACATGTGGCCAAATCTACACAGAAATGGTTCATCAGACACAGAATCAAGCTCCTCCCATGGCCATGTCAGTGCCCAGACCTAAACCCCATTGAAAACCTGTGGAGTGAGCTGAAGAGAGAGTGCAGAGGAGAGGACCTAGGTCGCTGGATGATTTAGAGAGATGGTGCAAAGAGGAATGGTCGACGATCCCTCTTTCTGTATTCTCCCATCTTGTGAAACATTATAGGAGAAGATTAGGTGCTGTTTTGCTGGCAAAAGGGGGTTGTACAAAGTACTAACATCAGGGGTGCTAATAATTGTGGCACACATGATTTGATGTAAAAGAATTATTTCTTAATGTGGGATTTTTTCCCACTGAATAAATGCACTTGAATTAAAGGTTGGATTTTCCTCTTTTTTTCATTGTGGTCCTATATTATTTAGAAAAAAACTGAATTTATTAGACGCTAAAGACACATCTTAACCAATAATTTTTGAGGGCGCTGTATATATATATATATATGATTTTAATCGTGGGACACAACAGGAGTATACAGTGCTGTGAAAAAGTATTTGCCCCTTTTTGCATATTTGTCACAGTTAAATGTTTCAGATCATCAAATTTTAATAATAGAGATATACAAAATATTCTTTTTTTTACACTAAAATATTAGTCTTAACTGGTCAGAAATGTTTCCATAGGAATCACTCAGAATAAGCAACTTGTAATTGCTTTAGGTATTTAACGCTTAAAATTAACTAAAAAATAGCCATATTTTGTTCTCAAAGGAAATTCTTCCCTTTCAAAGTACCTGATTATTTCTCGTCGGGCAATGTCCATTTAACCATGTAGGCTAAATAGCGCCATCTGCCCGTGAATTCATGAATGCAAGAGAGGCCGAGACAGATAGGCTGACTTCGGGCACTGACCAGGGTCAATCTGGAGCCGGTTTCACAAAGATATTTCTGCTCTATAGGGTTAGACCAGTCTACAATTTGCTCATAGATAAGTCTAGTGCAGGTTAGACCGTTTCACAGAAATAAAGACTGACTGGGTTTAAGCAAAAAAAAAAAAAAAAAAGTCACCTCTCCCCCAGGCTTACTTAAGTCGGGCATACACTGTACGAGTTAAAAAAATGTATTTAATTCCACCTCACACTGTACCAGTAAATTGTCTGCGTTTTGAAGCGAAGACTCACAATTGAGGTGTTCACACCGCATGGTCCGACTGTCTGCCACAATCTGAGTGCTCACACTCGGTCCCAGTGGACTGTTCTGTAGGGATGGCAAATTTGAAGCTTCGAAACGTTTCAAAACATTCAAATCATTCTTTCGGAATGTTTTGAAACATTTCAAAACTTGCTTGCTCAAAATTTGCATCCACTGGCAGAAGTTATCATTGCAGCCATTAATTATTGTTGGTGTTGAAGTTCCCTTTTCACCAGTCCAAAAATATGAATAGTTTTGACACAGACATAGGCTAATCAGTAAATTATTTAGTTCATGTCAGATTTGACTATTTCTTATTGTATGGCACTGTTTGTTTATTCTGCCATTAAATTTTCTCATTCATTGAGAATGATTGTGTCAGGTCAGCCTTTTATATATACAGTGTCTCCAATAAGTATTAAGAACAACACTACTTGAAAATTCGACTACATAACAGCTTTTGTAAATTCAGCTAAATGCTTGCTATTGTGTGTAAACGTAATTAAAATATTTGATAATCAATATGTTTTAAACAAATATTTAATGTTTAATATTTTAAGGTGAGTATAATAAGTTTTGTGACTCACTGATGGAACTGTACAGATACTTATTGGGTCAGATAATCGCCTTTCTGACCAAATATGCCATTTTGACATTAAATATTTGTTTAAAACATATTGATTATCAAATATTTTAATCACTTTTACACACAATAGCAAGCATTTAGCCGAATATACAAAAGCTGTTATTGTCATGATTCTGGCTTTTTATCATGTTTTGTGTTTATGATTATTGTCTTATTTGTTCTTTTTGGTTTTTGTAATATTCCGGTTTTCGGTTCATTCCATGTTTCAGTTCCATTGCACTTGTCTCCCCTGTCTTGTGATCTAGTTGGCTTAGTCCGTCTTCCCTGTCTGCGTGCTCACTGACTTCGGGTGATTTAAAGGAAGTTCGGTGTTTAATAATATTCCTTTGTTTCTCGTTTTCTTCCTTCGACCTTCTGTTCTAATTATTAACAAGACTAACATTTGTATTTTGTATTATAGTCTACTAACACAACTAACCATGTATATATTCGATTACTAAATTACTAATGAGCACTTTAGTTTAAGTTGTAAAGCTGCACCGCTACTAATAGACTAATTCCCTCTTCGCAATCGCCCTGTTGTATTCTCCGCCCCTTTGCTTTCCACCGTCCTCTCCCTATGTTCAGCGAGAATCTCTCGCACGTGCTTAATTACTTTCCTTCTCTTGTAATCTGTGCACGTAGAACTCCTGGACCGGAGCTGTTTAAATGTCATAGGCTGTCTGTGTGATTCCGTCCGTATTTCGTCTCTCGCCAATTTTCGTGGTAAGGGTTTCCCTCATGTGATTCTCCCGATGTAATTAGCCTCATTCCCCACAGCTGATCTCTGTACAGCATGTGACCATTCCTGTGTGTATATTAGGAGTCTTTTCACTCACAGCTCTTGTCAGAACGTTGATCAATTTTCATTGTGCCGAGCTCCTTTTACGCCTGTGATTATTGCTTTTCTTCTACTGGATAGTCCGACCCTGATTCTTGCCATTGCCCTTTTTTTACTGTTTTGCTTGTCTGGATTCTGACCTATTATTGTATGACCACGAGTACTGTTTGGATGCCCTGTGTATGACCATTGGCTTTGCCCATCGACTATGACTTTTTGCCTCGTTTTTGTACCTCCGCCCATCTGTCTTACTGGTTCTGACCTCTGCCTGTCTAGTCGATACTGTTTTTGGATTTCGTATTGTGGCTTGGCATGTTCTGTGTATTTTGGCTTTGACCGGGACTCCAATAAAGGCATACGTTTTTTGGATTACGATCTCTTGCGAGTGGTTCCTGAACGATACCTCACAGTACGTTCTGACCACAATGGAACCAGCGAGAGATTCATTGTCACAAGCAGCCATGGAACGTCGGGAAGCTGTTCTGGCGAGTCAGCAACAACTGCTGGAAGTCATGCAGCATCTGCAGGCTATGTCCCACCAGATAGCGGATCTGACCTCACAGCTTGTCTCCGTGTCCCAACCACCAGCTGCTTCTGTGCCGGCACCACCAGTGACTCCTCCAGTGACCCACCATGAGCCTCATCTACCACCCCCGGAGAGGTATGATGGAGAACCAGGTACATGTCGGGCTTTTCTCACCCAGTGTCGACTGATCTTCAGCCTCCAGCCTAACACCTTTCCCACTGAGCAGTCCAAGGTGGCGTACATCATCACGCAACTCACGGGTAAAGCCAAGCAGTGGGCGACGGCGGCCTGGGAGGCGGGGCTTCCATGTGTGCAGTCTTCTCCATCACTGGAGGTAGAGATGAGGCGCGTGTTCGACAGAACCAGGCACGGTCATGAGGCAGGACAGGGGATTCTGCGCATCTGCCAAGGTAACAGATCTGTTTCTGATTTTGCCATTGAATTCCAGACTTTGGCTGCCAATAGCGGATGGCAGAGACTAGCACTCTACGACACCTTCCTGAATAGTCTGTCAGACAGCATTAAGGACGAACTGCTGACCCGTGACCTGCCCGAAGACTTAGATCGCCTGATTGACCTCGCCATACGAGTGGACACGCGTCTAGAGGAGCGGCAACGGTTCATTCGCCAACCCCGGTCTACCCCTGAATTTTCCACAGTCTTTCCTGTGAGACGACCTTCCCCTTCCAGAACTAGCGCATCCAAACCGACCTCCGAGGGGGGACCCATACAGGTGGGCCGCACTCGCCTCTCCACTGAGGAAAGGGACCGGAGGAAGACGGAAGGCGCCTGCTTTTACTGTGGTCAAGCAGGGCATTTTGTTTCTGAATGCCCGATTAAAAGGCAACGCCCATTAGTGAGAAGAGGAGCACTGGTGGGCGCTATTCCCCTTGAATCCTCCTCAAGACAACGCACGTGCCTACCGATCTCATTGGAGTGGAGGGGCGGGGCCAGAAAGACCATGGCCCTGGTGGACTCTGGAGCGGAGGCCAATTTTATCGACACCAGATCCGCCCATGAATGGGGGATTCCTGTGGATTAAGTGATGCGCCCTCGTGTGGCTAACTCCCTCAGCGGCCAGAAGATCGGCCACATCACCCATTCTACCACTTCACTCAAACTTCAAGTATCAGGTAACCATCTGGAGAATATTAAGTTTAATCTCATTGACTCACCTCATTCACCTGTTCTCGGCCATCCGAGGATGGCAAAACATTGCCCTGTTATTGACTGGGGAAAGCACGAGATAAAGGGCTGGAGCCCGTCATGCCACGAAACTTGTCTTACTAAAGCTTATGCTCATGTCCCTGTTTTTCCTGTCGAGGAAATTCCTTGTCTTGACCATGTACCAAGTGAATATCATGATCTAAAAGAAGTATTTAGTAAATCTCGTGCCACCTGTTTACCCCCTCATAGACCCTATGATTGTGCTATCGATCTCAAGCCAGGTACCATGCCCCCTAGGGGGCGTTTGTTTTCACTCTCACATCCGGAGACCCAAGCCATGGAAAGATATCTGGAGGAGTCCTTAGCGGCTGGAATCATTCGACCCTCATCGTCACCAGCAGGAGCCGGTTTCTTCTTCGTGGGTAAGAAAGACGGATCACTACGCCCATGTATTGATTATCGTGCCCTTAATGACATCACTGTCAAGAATCGGTACCCCCTCCCTCATGTCTACTGCCTTTGAGCTTCTTCAGGGAGCCAAGATTTTTACCAAGTTAGACCTGCGTAACGCCTACCATCTGGTCCGCATTAGGGAGGGGGATGAGTGGAAAACTGCATTCAACACCCCCACTGGGCACTGGGAATATTTGGTCATGCCTTTCGGGCTTACTAACGCACCGGCCGTCTTCCAGAACCTTGTTAATGATGTTCTCAGAGACATGCTTTACCATTACCTCTTTGTATATTTAGATGACATTTAGATTTTTTCCAAGAGTGAGGAGGAGCATATTAATCATGTTCGCCAAGTCCTCAAGCGCCTCCTGGAGAATCGACTATTTGTCAAGGCAGAGAAGTGCGAATTCTCTGTGACCACCACCACCTTCCTGGGCTTCATCATCGACACTGGAAACATCAGTATGGACCCTGCTAAGGTAAACGCGGTCACGGAGTGGCCCCAACCTACTGATCGTAAGTCTCTTCAACGATTCCTGGGCTTCACTAATTTCTACAGACGATTTATTCGTAATTATAGTACCCTAGCAGCTCCTCTCGCGGCCCTAACATCCAGCAAGGTCAAGTTTCTCTGGGATCAGCGAGTAGACCAGGCATTCAATGGTCTTAAACGACGATTCACCACTGCTCCCATTCTCATCCACCCTGACCCCAGCTCTCAATTCATTGTTGAAGTGGATGCCTCTGACATAGGGGTGGGGGCAGTATTATCCCAGAGACTCGCCACTGACAATAAGATTCACCCTTGTGCCTTTTTCTCACACCGTCTCAATTCTGCAGAACGGAACTACGACATCGGCAATCGGGAACTACTGGCCGTTAAGATGGCCCTGGAGGAGTGGAGACACTGGCTGGAGGGCGCTCAACTTCCATTCGTGGTATGGACTGATCATAAGAACCTCGAGTACCTCCAGTCAGCAAAGCGACTTAACCCTCGTCAAGCCAGGTGGGCCCTGTTCTTTTCAAGATTCAACTTTCACATTGCGTACCGTCCAGGATCCAAGAACGTCAAGCCTGATGCACTATCCCGTAGGTTTGAATCACCCTCCAAGGAGATCTCTCCTGACACCATTCTGCCTAAAGAACTGTTCATTAATGCCATTACTTTGAAAATCGAACAACAAGTTAAGGAAGCACTTGGCGGCTCTTCTGGCCCCAGTGACTGTCCTACTCACTGTTTATGTGCCCCCTCAAATAAGGTCTAAGGTGCTAGAGTGGGGACATGCGTCTAATCTGTCCTGTCACCCCGGTATTCAGAGAACCCACAGTTTTATTTTAAGACGTTTCTGGTGGCCTGAGATTTGTAAAGATGTTCATGATTTTGTTTCTGCCAGCTCAGTCTGTGCCCAAGCCAAAGATTCCCATCAACCCCCACAAGGCCTATTACAACCACTACCCACACCTCACCGCCCTTGGTCACACATTTCCCTAGATTTTATCACTGGTCTTCCCTCATCCAACCACCACGATACCATCCTCACTATTGTTGATCGTTTTTCTAAGGCCGTTCACTTTGTTCCCCTAACCAAATTGCCCTCCGCCTCTGAGACTGCCACACTATTAATCCAACATGTCATCCGCCTACACGGTATTCCCACAGACATAGTCACCGATAGGGGCCCCCAGTTCACTGCACGATTTTGGAAACTAGGCACTAGGTGCCTCAGTTAGTCTATCATCAGGTTTTCATCTACAGTCTAATGGCCAGACTGAGCGGGCTAACCAGTGTATCGAGACTGTACTTAGATGTATCTGTGCTAGGAACCCTTCCTCATGGAGCCAACTGTTACCTTGGGCGGAGTACGCCATTAACGGTCATACCTCCTCTTCCACTAACTTATCGCCTTTCGAATGCTGTATGGGATATCAGCCACCCCTGTTCCCTAGTCAAGAAGAGAAGGTTGCGGTGCCGTCAGCTCGAGCCTTCATCCAACGTTGTCACCGCACCAGGAGGACCACTCGTCAGGCTCTACTCAAGTCTAAGGGCAGGATGAAGGAGCTGGCGGACCGCAGGCGTACTCCGGTCCCCGTCTACCGTGTGGGCCAAAGAGTGTGGCTCTCCACCAGAGACATTCCCCTTCGGGGAGGTAAGCGCAAGCTTTTCCCTAAGTTTATTGGTCCTTTTTCCATAGAACGTGTCATTAGTCCCACAGCAGTTAGGCTCAGATTACCCCTTGCCATGCGCCGAGTGCATCCCACCTTCCACGTTTCCCGGATCAAGCCCGCAGTAACCCACCTGTCCTCTGGACCGGATCCCCCACCACCCGCCCGGATCATCGACGGAGGCGAGGCATTCACGGTCCGATCCCTCCTGGACTGTCGTCGGCAAGGTAGAGGACTTCAGTACCTTGTCGACTGGGAGGGCTACGGGCCGGAGCATCGGAGTTGGGTGCCTTCTCGCTTCATCTTGGACAAAACACTTATAAGAGACTTTCACAAGGATCACCCAAGACCACGCTAAGTTGAAACGCCAGGTGGCGTTCCTTTGAGGGGGGGTACTGTCATGATTCTGGGTTTTTATCATGTTTTGTGTTTATGATTATTGTCTTATTTGTTCTCTTTGGTTTTTGTAATATTCCGGTTTTCGGTTCATTCCATGTTTCAGTTCCATTGCACTTGTCTCCCCTGTCTTGTGATGTAGTTGGTTTAGTCCGTCTTCCCTGTCTACGTGCTCACTGACTTCGGGTGATTTAAAGGAAGTCCGATGTTTAATAATATTCCTTCGTTTCTCGTTTTCTTCCTTCGACCTTCTGTTCTAATTATTAACAAGACTAACATTTGTATTTTGTATTATAGTCTACTAACACAACTAACCATGTATATATTCGATTACTAAATTACTAATGAGCACTTTAGTTTAAGTTGTAAAGCTGCACCGCTACTAATAGACTAATTCCCTCTTCGCAATCGCCCTGTTGTATTCTCCGCCCCTTTGCTTTCCACCGTCCTCTCCCTATGTTCAGCGAGAATCTCTCGCACGCGCTTAATTACTTTCCTTCTCTTGTAATCTGTGCACGTTGAACTCCTGGACCGGAGCGGTTTAAATGTCATAGGCTGTCTGTATGATTCCCGTCCGTATTTCGTCTCTCGCCAATTTTCGTGGTAAGGGTTTCCCTCATGTGATTCTCCCGATGTAATTAGCCTCATTCCCCACAGCTGATCTCTATATAGCATGTGACCATTCCTGTGTGTATATTAGGAGTCTTTTCACTCACAGCTCTTGTCAGAACGTTCAATTTTCATTGTGCCGAGCTCCTTTTACGCCTGTGATTATTGCTTTTCTTCTACTGGATAGTCCGACCCTGATTCTTGCCATAGCCCTTTTTGTACTGTTTTGCTTTTCTGGATTCTGACCTATTTTTGTATGACCACGAGTACTGTTTGGATGCCCTGTGTATGACCATTGGCTTTGCCCATCGACTACGACTTTTTGCCTCTCGTTTTTGTACCTCCGCCCATCTGTCTTACTGGTTCTGACCTCTGCCTGTCTAGTCGATACTGTTTTTGGATTTCGTATTGTGGCTTGGCAAGTTCTGTGTATTTTGGCTTTGACCGGGACTCCAATAAAGGCATACGTTTTTTGGATTACGATCTCTTGCGAGTGGTTCCTGAACGATACCTCACAGTTATGTAGTCGAATTTTCAAGTAGTGTACAAATACTTATTGGAGCCACTGTAAATGGACTTCACAATTACAATTCTGATTCTGCCTAGTTGGTGTTGCACCTCATTATGATTATCCCACATTTTATTGAAGTATATAATTTAGATTCAGAAACATTTTGTTTTTTTATTCAGGAAAAAATGTTTCCTGCACATTTTGTGGATTCAGCTGGCTTCTCTACCATCTGAAATCAAATGAATTTTTTTTTTTTTGGTTGTTTTTGGTTAAATAAACAGGCTTTAACTTATTGACACTTTGGAAAGAGTACCCGGCAAGCTTTAGATTTAGATATCTATCTATATTGTATATTGAACAAACTGTAGCAAAATCCAAAATCTCTCAATGCAACAAAACACCTCAAACACCTGCATTTTTTTAAAGCGTCTTGCTGCGGTCTGATACTGATCACGTGACGTTTCGAAACATCTCTCGAACAACGTGTTGGAACCGGAAGTGAAAACATTTTGAAACCGTTCAAACTGCGGTGCCGAAATTGGTATCGCCACTACTGTTCTGGCTAACATTTGTCAATAAAGTTTCGTTTGAAGCATGGAGGCGAACAAGATGAGAGCAATCAACTTTAAATCCATTTATTTCGAATTTACAACATTTGCTGCTCATAGGCTATTTAGGCAACACTTATCAAGCTAAAACAAAAATATGCATAAAGTCCTACAAAACTTGTTCGTGCAAGTCAGACTATGTTAGCTATATCCACTTGACATTCTGACTTCATGCAGGCGCAGTGAGGAAAAAAAGGCGCTGATATTGGCGCGTCAACTCGTGGCTGTGCTTCAACTCTGCGAGTGACTGCCGACCAGGGGCGTTGTTAGCACCTGAAAATATTGGGGGCTTCAGCCCCCATGACCCAAACATTTTTCGGGGATCTGAAGGTTTCTCCCCCGGAAAAAATTTTAAATCTTGCTGTTCAAGACACAATTTTAACGTAGCTGGACAAGGATAGAGACCACTCCTATACATCACTTGCTTAGCTAGACTAGCTTCCATCCTGACTAGGCCGTTCAGTGCTTTTGCGTCAGGCACTTCAGGAAAGCGCCGTGCATTAACTCAATCACTGCTTGTAATCTGGCTCATAAATGGCTCGATGTTGAATAGTGAACACTAGTGAATGATAAATAACGGCATTTTTAGGGGTGGGCTCAATTTTCCAAGACTCAAAACCATGGACTTTGCAATGTAAACAACAGTGCCCATGCTGCCGTTAAGATAATTGAACTTTATATCCACCTATGGGATTAGAGTGAAAGAGAGCTCTTCTCAGGCCACACTTCACTGAAAATGTTGAGGCAGCTAAGCCATGACTTCGTTTAGTTGAAAAGTAAGTTTTAGATTGAACAATGAGTCAACACAGTGTGATCAGTCGCAGGCTAATATGCTTCTTTGTCACTTCATGACCGCTGTGCTTTAATTGGTTTCTTGGTTCATTATAATGAGGCATAATGTTCAGATCACTGATGTAGGCAATTTCAAGCGGAAAGCCTCTTATGAGCAGGGGCGGTTCCAGGATTTTTAAAGTGGGGTGGTACAGGGGGGATTAATAATCAGTCTGGGGGGGCACGGCCGGGATGGGTCATTTTCTAGCAGCTAGAATTCTAAGCTGGTTTAAGATGGTCTGAGCTGTGTTCTTAGCTGGTCATAGCTGGTGTAGCTGGTCTCTATAGCTTGATGAAGGTGGTCAAAGCTGGTTAAGATGATATTTTCAGCTGGAGTCAGCTGGTAAAGGGCTGGTTGACCAGCTAAAACTGTCCAAAACACAGCTTAAACCAGCCTGACCAGCCTAGGCTGGTCAAAGCTGGAATTTTCAGCTGGGTACAGAATGGAGTGTCATGTATCCATGGCAACCAGACAAAAATGACTTGTGTTGCACTATTCCATCCGGAAAAGAAGGTTGAAATGAAGCCTCGAGATGTAAACAGAACACACGTGAACGATGGAGACTCAACAGCAACGCCGTCTGATATGCCTAACGTTACTGCTTTTGGTAATCTATATAGTTTGTCTCGTTCTGTGTCGGGAAGTTATAGGTAATGTGCAACATGCTTGGTTGTTTGTACCTCTAACCAATCTCCCCCTTTTCTTTCTTTGCTCCCTCTTTTACTGTACAGGATGAACTAAAGACCAGTGTCTCCTCTACATTCATTTAGGAGTGGCGGGCCACCATTCCTAAATCCCAGCCGCCGCTCCATTAAATTTCTTTCTTTTTTTATTGTCGCGAATACACCACTGCCGCATGTCTCTACCTTCACAGCAGAGTCCTGCACTGGGTCGGGGAATCACGATGAATACTAAGGTAAACTACAGATAACTATCTTGCTCATTATCTACTCTTTTTTTTTGGCATTTAATACAACTTTAAATACAAGAGCGCAGCCTTGAAAGTGACATCACGTCACCCACCCAGGCACCAGGTCACAGAATCAGGAGAGTGTCCCTATGGAACATGCTGCAGCGACGTTCCAGAGAAAAGGATCACTCATTAGCTTAAGAAAACTCAGAATAGATTTTACAAGTTAAATAGACATTCGCAAAATATTGATGGCCAGATAATGTTACGTAACATGTGATTGCCTATGTTGATATAATTCATGTCATCCTTGCGGAGTCACAATCTGCAAAAAATCCGAAACTTTTGCAAACTTCGCAGCAATTATTTTCGTTATTATCACTCAGCTGTGCGTCGTGCCTAACAACGCACTTTAGCTGTCACTACATTCAGACTATAGAACGGATTCTCATGGCTTATTGCTCAATGAACCTCGCAAACCAATTTATGGAAATTCAGAAATTATAAAGACGTCAGCTATTGATATTTACCATAGCCATTGGTGTGCGGAAATGAACGCTGTATAATTTCGAAATGCAATGTATAACAAGGCTTTCAAAATAAATTACATTCTCGTCGGTTCCTCCAATCAGTTTGAGCAATGGTTGCTAATCGGGGAGGTAAACTGCGAGAGGTGTCTGTCATTAAGAAGTGAAAGGTGAGGTTATTGCTGGCCCTGTGTTTCTGCCGACGGACCGTCACTGGCATGAAGCTAATATCTACACGCCGTGATGTAACTGCTGACTGCATTTTCAGATGAGCTTGTTCAAATTTTTCTCTAAGAAGACAAAGATGACTGATGAAGATGATGCTAATGAGGTATCATTAGCCTTTTACTAACTCAAAAATGATGATGGTTAGGTTAAAAAAAATGTTCAAATTTGTAATCAGATGTGATGTGAGTGCAAATTATCTAACATTAATGTTTTATGCTATCGTATATGACAAGTAACATTAGACAGGGAGGAGCAGTGGAACAAAGTGAAGGAGAGCAGAGTACAGCGGGAGAGAGCCAAGTGACGGAGCAGGAGAGCAAAGTGATGGTGCAGGAGAGAGAGATGAGAGCAGAGGAGAAAGCCTGTGCTTCCCTTTCTGTTTATCAGGCTGGGACCCTCAATGGTTGAAAAAAATAGCCGGTTCCACTCATGCCTTTACCACACTGAGAATGGTGAGTATTGAGGACCCTTTTTTTCCTTTCTTATTTTTTTTTGCAGAATATACATGTCAATATTTCTGTTAAATAAATTAAAAAGAAAATAATTAATACATTTCCATTGTAAGAGTAATGATCAATATTTCATGTTGTTTTATTTTTTTTATTATTTCTTTTCACTCCTGTTACTCAGCAGATGACCCGGATCCGACCCAAATGGCCTTGCACGATAATTGAAATGAACGGTAAACGAATTGGAACACAACCCATCATTAAATAACATAGTAACAGCGTATATCATTAGAGAGCTGAGAGTCTTGGGAATCCTTATAAATATAGGTTACAGTGAATTAACTGCCATTGTTCGCTAAAATGGTCAAATTACGTCACTGCGCCACGTTTTAAAACACCCCCGAAACTCCCCCTTGAATCGTGTCATCTTACCTTTAAACCAGTGTTTACATCCGAAGCCTGCATCCGACCCTGGCATGCTTGGTCTTGAAATATCCGTAAGAACCCAGCAAATTCGACTATCCACCGTGTTTTGATGATATTACGATTGGTAGATGCATTATCCAACTCAAACAAAACAGTTTTGTTATAAAAAAAACAAATGCAAACTTTTCTCCGGTAAAAAATAAGACATTTTGAATAGTTCTGCGTTATTCTCAGTGGAATGACACAGCTCGCCGTGTTTGTTAAGGCTGATTCATACTCCATAAGAACAGAGAAATTTGCTCTTGTTCTTGGGGCTGCGAGAGGTTGCCAATCCATCACAGGGCGCACACACCATTCATACACCATTCACCCTCACACTCATATCTATGGGCAATTTAGTGTCTCCAATTAACCTGACATGCATGTCTTTGGACTGTGGGAGGAAACCCACGTGAATACGGGGAGAACATGCGAACTCCACACAAACTCCCACGACCTTCTTGCTGTGAAGCAGCAATGCTAACCACTGTGCCATGCCGCCCGCATTCAATGCGGTGTTTTATATGAATTTCGTGAAAAACACAATGACATTCTTCCAGAGGATTATTGCCCGGGTATTACTTGAGGGAGAGAAAGTCTCCACACCTGTGACCCATGTCATTAACCTCCTATACTGAACAACATGCCACCACTACATCAATGTACAAAGTGTTTGCGCAGAACTTTCACCATCACAAAACTTATTCAGCATGTTGGACTCGTTCATGCCCACAAACCTAATTTCAACATCACTTGTGGTTTATCAGACTGTCAATCAGCATTTTCAAATTACCACTCCTTCAGACGGCATGTATTCAGGAAACATAAGGAAAGCTTTTTTCACACAGAGGAAACTGACACAGAAGAGCAGCCAAATCTTAAATACTCTGCCTCAAAATCAGTCCAGCATACACCAAGTGTGGAACTACTTCTAGATGGTTTTAAAGATCATTTATTCAGTTTTGTTTTGCAGTCCAAAGAAAAAAATGCCCTTCCCCTCTCTGTACAGCAGGACATTGTGGATGATCTTCAATTTCTTCTGTTTTTTCAAAGAAAACTATGATGCCTTTATTTTGTATCATCTTGAGAAGAATGGTTTTAATGTAACTGAATGTAAAGAGCTGAATGGTGTTATGTCCTCTAAAGACTTTTGACAAGGCATGTGAAGCAATTTGTTCTTCATATATGATGAAAAGTCACTGCAAATCTAAAATGGACTTTATCAAACCAGTTAGTTATACACTTAGAGGTGCTTCAAGGAACAAAGTTGGACATTTTTTTTGTGCCTATCACTCAAGCACTCCAAAAATACTGTTCTCTGGAAGATGTATGGGAGCAAATAGTTGCGTGGTTGACTGGTGCGCAAGCTCTTGAACTTTTTCGCATTATCTGCGAAATTATCAGCTCATTTTTGTATTTGAGTGTATGTAGGTTTATCTAAGTGCTTTGGGTCCCTATCATGAAAAAATTGGGATTACAGTCAAGCAGTGGAGAGCGAGAATCAGAGATTTCTCTCAGCCAAGACCAAGGGAGAAATCCAGCGCTCCTGCTATTTTATTCCGTGCGGGCATCATGAGCTTAGGACTGCATATGGTGGTCATGTGCAGTATGCTGTTGTCATCGGGAGACGTGGAGCTAAACCCAGGGCCTGCTCGTGGACGTGGTGCAAGTAATGCCAGCGGAGGCAGACAAACCAGATTTACAACGTCAGGAGAGTTGGAGGAAACCTATGTAATGTTTGAGGAGATGAGCGAGTTACAGCGGGAAGTGGGATCGCTTCGAAAGTTGGTGAATGACTGTATGGAGGCGATACAGAGTTTGGAACGTGAGAACTGTCAGTTGAAAAAGCAGTGTGATTATTTGGAGAACCAGACTAGACGTGATAACCTTGTCTTTTATGGTATACCCGAGAATGCGGATGGCCGGGAAACGTGGGAAGAAAGTGAGGCCAAGGTTAGCGACAGTATACGTGACCATCTAGGTGTGCAAGGTGCAGACAGTGACGATGATCCTCAACTGATAATAGCAGTTGATCTTAACGCTCGGACAGGTGAAGAACTTGATTATGTAATGGATGATAATTCAGTAAATTTACCATATGGTGAAAATTATGACTGTGATAATTTTGAGATAGTACGATGATCTAAGGATAAGTTTGTAACTTTATTTGGTCGTAGCTTACTTGACCTTTGTCATACCATGAATGTTCATATAGGGGTCTATTCTTCCATTAGCGCGTAAGTCCTTATTTACGCGATTCGAGTTAAGCGCTTTTGAGTTACGCGTATTCTCCCCTACTTATTTCGATCACGCCCACAGCGCTTAACTTCAGAATGTAGGCGGCCTTATGAAAGAGGTGTGACTAATCCAAAAGAGAGGCAGACTCTGTACGAAGCTCGTTCATTATGGCTATCAGGAAAACATGGAACAAGGATTTTCTGATTAACCATGAAAATGCAGTTGTGGTCCATGGAAAACGCAAACCAGACTTTAAATTTGAATATCGTGGACCTGCTTATAAAACCTCATATCTCCAAACTGATGAGAAACCAAGACTCGTATGTCCACTATTCTTACACGCAGAATTAAACGTTTTATTTTATTTATATTTTAAATTATATTTATCAATTTATATATATAAATTCAAATTGTAAATCCTTTAGGGTCCAAAAGAAACAAATACAAGCTTTGCGCATTACACTGTAGGGAACATTAGTGATAGACATAGATCAAGGTTGAGCCCTACTCACCTTGCGTTAGTGGTGTATCACATCCATATGAAAAAATTTGGATTTACTTACATCCTGCAACCAATCATAGATGACCTGAGGGCTCTGTCTAGTCATGGTTTCACTATATGTTTGCAGGGAATAGAGCACACAGTAAAAGCTGCCCTTGCTACATTTTCCTGCGATAACCTGTCTGCTCACATGATTGGCGGGTATTCATTGTTCTTCAATTCAGGCAGGATCTGTCGGTTTTGTATGGCCTCTTATTCTGAAATGAAGAAACACTTTTGTGAGGACTCCTTTGTGTTGAGAACCAGAGATGTACATACTTACCATGTTGAGTGTGACATTGATGACCATGACAGACTGCACTTATATGGTGTCAGAGGCCAGTGTCCATTTAATATACTGGATTACTTTTACGTCGCCAAAGCTTTCCCCCCTGACGTCATGCATGATGTATTGGAAGGAGTGTTGACACTCGTTATGAAATTAGTCATCGCTGAAGCTCGTAAACAAAGGCACATAACCATTTGTGAATTCAATGATGGACAAAAAGAGTTTGTTGTGTTCTTGCCTTTGGCCAGGACAGCATTTATGGTTTTAACAGTTTCATGTTCCATAGTCCATAGTCCACAGTCATAGTTCATGAGTTTTAACAGTTTCTTATATCTGGATCAAGTATTTCATCATTCATGTTTACTGTCCATGTTTTTACTTTTCCATGTTTTTGTTTTTGCCAGGTCTGCCAAGCCACTCCACCGCTTGTCTGCGTTCCGCCCCGTGCCTTCGTTGTTGCACATTTCAGAGCTCAGGTTGGCTTTGTGGTTTCCCCCTTCCTTCTGTGCTGTGCTGATTCGGGGCTCTCTAAGCTTAATTGACAATTAACTGTTTTAAGTTTCTAACATTTACTAACACTCACTGGGTGGTGTAATTCATTTGATAGGCACATTACTAATATTACGAATTTAGACAGGGAGTTTATTGTCATGATTCCTGCTTTGCTATTTCAAGATCTTGCTGTGCTTTTCTGTTCTGAACATTCATGCTGCTTTCAAACTGTATACTTAATTGGTACTTAAGCTGAGCACGCTCATTCTCTTAATGAGCAAGTCTTGTTATCCAATCTTAGTCCATGTCTCATGATCTTGCCCTGCCTCTTGTTTCTCCTCCTCCAGGTGTTGCCCTTCATGTCTTGATTTCTAGCCTTTATCTGGATGCGGTGGAAGTTGGCTGGCAGACAGTGTCTCAAGTCTCGTTTCATGTACAAGTCTTTGCTCATGTTCATGCCTCCAAGTCTTGTTCATAGCCCTTGTATATATGGCCATAGTCTTGTTATTTATTTTTCTTGGATTTCTGCCTGGAGTTTCCTGTGGTTTTTTTTTTTGTTCTAGTCTTTTTGCTCCTTAGTTCCCAGCACTGTGTAGCTTAACCTTAGTTTGTATTTTGCAACCCTTTGGGCCGAGTTTTTTGTTGGCCCTCGTGCCTGTTTTCTTTTGTTTTAAATAAATCCTCATTTCCCTTCCACCTCGCATCTGATGTCTCTCTGATCTCGCATCAGAGTTGTCATTTGGGAAAAAATGATGTAACAAATAAGCCAGTGCCTTTAAAAGACATATCACTGCAGAAGTCCATAGTTGGATCTGCAAGCCAGAAATGGTGTCTGTTTAGGCTTTTGCCTATTTTGATGGCTCATCAAGTGCTGCCTGGTAGTGCTTACTGGAATGTGTACTTACTCAGTAGAGCAATTGTGGAGATTATTTTTGCTTTACAAATCAGAAAAGATGATCTTTGTTATCTCTAAATCTGCATTGAAGCCTTCTTAACAGAGGCCACCAACGTCTTTGGAAATGTACTAACACCGAAGTGCCACTACTTAATTGATTATCCGCAATTGATTGCAATGTATGGACCTCTAAGTTTCTTATGGTGCATGAGATACGAAAGTAAGCATCAATATTTTAAGGAGATATCAAAGAATAGTATGAGCTTTGTAAACATTACTCACTCTCTGTGCACCCAACATCAGTTTAAACAATGCTGGGAATTTTCTTCTGTTCTATTGAGAGATTTTGAGAAGTCTAACAGTAGAAGCACATGTACACCATTTTCAGCACTTCCAGTAGACTTGCAGAACACTTTGAAGACACACGATGTCTTCCATGATGTGCAGTTTGAGGGCAAGATGCTCCAATGTGTTTCCCAGTTACATGTGAATACTGTGAAGTATGCCCTCAGTGATGTTTTTGTTATTGGTCATGTCCATGATGAACAAATCCCATTATTTTGGAGGGTGAAATACATTATAAATGTAGACACATGCTGGGTGTTATGTGGCAAAATTTTGCATCCATTCTCTTTTGACAGTAACTTGCATGCATATAGAGTCAGATTTGACAGAAACTAGACAGTCTTGAAACAAGGGGATGAGGTTGATCATCAGGCTTTAGATGTATATTCCATTGATGATGCTTTATTTGTATCCTTGAAATATTTTGTGTAATTTTATTTGTTGACCTGCTAATCCATGGGCATGTTATTCATATAACAGATGTAATTTGAAGAGAATGTATGATATGGTTGTGATGTTAACATTCATCAAAATGTTTTAATGAATGCATTTTAATAGTAGATGATGAACATTATATTCATGTGAAGTGCCAGAGCTTTTTAATAAGCATGTTTGAATTTACCTCTTGGTTGATCATGTATTTTCATTGAGACTGTATTTTCACAAGCATTGTACCTTTTAAAAGGACTGTTTAATACTAATGAAGGGTACTAAATTGGAATGATTTACACAGGTACATTCTAGTAATCAAAAGGTACACAAGTGTACCTTAAAGGGTACAGCTGACTGAGGTACATAAATGTTCTTGTATAGATCGGTGCATCATTGTTCTTTTAAAGGGTACTGCCCCAGCGACAAGCATTTGTACCCATCTAGGTACACCGTGGTACTTCCATTTTTCAGTTTTGCCTAAAAGTTGCGGTCACATTTGGTTAAGTGCTGTACTTGCCACAGCTGAACTGACCCAAGTATAATAGCGACCAGCGTTAATTTGCAACTAACGTTTGACTTTGAAGTGACACTTTTTCAGTATTTCAAACTATAGAACTGAGTTTATACATATCACCTAGAGATGCAGTGATTATGGACCACTCTTAAATTCTATGCATACCATGCATTAAAATGCGAAAATGCAGCATTTCTGTTGTGTCCTGCAGTGCAATGGGGATGTTAAATTGCACGCTGATCTTACTGATCATCGTTTTCCGAAAGATTATTGTCACAGAAAGAAATTGTTGAATCAGATAAGGAGAGATGTAGGGCCGTACACTCTCAGACATAGGGGTACAGCAGGAGCCCATTTCTGTCATAAAGGTATTATGTACCCTTGAAGACTAATTATAGGACCTCAAGGTACCTGTGTGAACCTTTTTAGGGTCTAAAAGGTACTTTTACGTTCCAAAACAAATAAAACCCACTTCTAAGGTACAACAGCAGTACCTTTGAGGGTACTGCCCCAGTGACGACCAAGGCTGGTCACTGGGGAAGTACCCTCAAAGGTACTGCTGTACCTTTGTAACATTGAGCCGTTGTAACAATGTAACATTGAGCTGTTGAAATTGAAAATTATATCCTCATGATTCTGCGCCTCTGCCCATATTTGGGCAAGCCCCATATGGCTGGCCGTTGAGATCATGCCTTGCATTTTCGCATTTATTCCTGCTGCTGCTACCACCGTATCAGTGTGTCAGCCATCCAATGTGATTTGACACAAGGAAGCGAGGCTACTGTTGTTGATAACGGGGGAGGGGGAGGAAGAAATTGGGAGATCCGGGGCTATTGGCCAATCATTCGAGGCTTCAGCTGGGGCTAATGACCATAGACATTACATATATAGACACATAGACACATATATACAGCGCCCTCCATAATTATTGGCACCCCTGGTTAAGATGTGTTAAAAGCCTTAAACTAAATTCAATTTTTATTGCAGAAGCATACTCTCTCACTGAAAATTGTAGAAAAATGTAACCTTCAACTCAAGTGAATTTTAAGGGGGGGGGGATCCCTGACTAAGAAATAATTTTTTTTCATAAAATCATCTGTTCCACAATAATTGGCACCCCGAACAATTCCTAGGAAATAAATGTAATTGAAGTATTTCTGTCATTTACAGTAGTTTACAAAGTTAATCAGAGTATCTAGGAACATTTAATTAGTAATTCATCACTTCCTGTTTCCCTGGGTTATAAATATGACGTGACACAGAGGCCATTTCTCTTATCCACTCTTCAACATGGGAAAGACAAAGGAACACACCATTCAAGCAAGGCAGATGCGTGTCAACCTTCATAAGTCAGGCAGAGGCTACAAGAAAATAGCCACTCACCTGCACCTGCCCATATCTACTGGCAGAGGAATCATTAAGAAGTTTAAAACAACTGGAACAGTGGTAAACAAGCCTGGACGAGGAGACAAGGTTATTTTGCCACCACGCACAGTGAGGAGGATGGCAAGAGAAATTAAAAGTTCTCCAAAGCTCACTGTTAAAGAATTGCAACAAATGGTAGCATCTTGGGGTCACAAAGTCTCCAAAACAACCATCAGGCGCTATCTACATGCCAACTAGTTGTTTGGGAGGCACGCATGGATAAAACCTTTTCTCACACACAATCATAAGCGCAAACGTTTGGAGTTCGCTAAGTGGTACCTGGACTTCAACTGGGACCGTGTGCTTTGGTGAGATGAGACCATGATAGAGCTTTTTGGCAACAAACACTCAAAGTGGGTCTGGCGGAACACAAAAGATGAGCATGCAGAAAAGCACCTCATGCCCACTGTGAAGTATGGGGGAGGATCGGTGATGCTGTGGGCCTGTTTCTCTTCCAGAGGCCCTTGGAACCTTGTTAGGGTGCACGGCATCATGAACGCTATGAAATTCCTGGACACTTTAAATCAAAATCTGGTGGCCTCTACCTGAAAGCTGAAGATGGGTCGTCACTGGGTCTTTCAGCAAGATAATGACCCTAAAGATGTCGCCAAATCTACACAGAAATGGTTCACCAGACACAGAATCAAGCTCCTCCCATGGCCATCTCAGTTCCCAGACCTCAACTCCATTGAAAACCTGTGGAGTGAGCAGAAGAGGAGAAAGCAGAAGAGAGGGCCCAGGTCGCTGGATGATTTAGAGAGATTGTGCAAACAGGAATGGTTGAAGATCCCTCTGTCTGTATTCTCCCATCTTGTGAAACATTATAGAAGATTAGATGCTGTTTTGTCGGCAAAAGAGGGCTGTACAAAGTAGTAACATCAGGAGTGCTAATAATTGTGGCACACATGATTTGATGTAAAAGGATTATTTCTTAATGTGGGATTTTTTTCCCACTCAATAAATGCACTTGAGTTAAAGGTTAGATTTTACTCTTTTTTTCATTGTGGTCATATATTATTTAGAAAACAACTGAATTTATTAGAAGCTAAAGAACACATCTTAACCAGGGGTGCCAATAATTATGGAGGGCGCTCATATATATAGAACACTAGATTGCTGATGTCTTCATATTCACATTATCCAAAGTGAAGCACTCAGCCGCCATACTGATACACCCAACTTCTTTAAAAAAATGAATGGTTTCCTATGAGGCCAATTTCAAATAACGAGAATAACAAGTAAGAAAATACCAAGATGTGCGGCTGCCTTTTGCAGCAATGTTTATTTGAAGAGCTGTAATAAAACATTTCGTGTGTAAGTTAATGCATAAACGTGAAGTTGTCATTTTAATAGAAAAAAAATCGTGTTTCGCGCTAGCTAGCTAATTAGCCGTCTCATTGACTTGAACAGACCGCTGACTGAAAGGGAATGCTCGCGATTGATAACGGTCACCAGCAAGCTACCTTGGCGGGGACTGCATTGACTTAGTAGTAAATAAAATTAACATGGTGACTAACAAGCTAGCTAGCTACTTGTAATTGACATTCAACGACAATACTTCTTACCCGCGTAATATTTAAAATATTGGAGAAGTCGCTTTGTCTGTTTTATACAGAGCTCCAAAAGACAAGGGGAGAAAGGCTTCACTAGCTCTTCCATTCATCAACGTTGGTATTAGCCATATGATTCAATATAAACAATTTGGTTGATGTCAAATAGTCAACCAAGGTACAATGAAATGAGGAAACCAGAGTGTAATTTGATAACGTAGACAGACACTCATCCACATTTCTTATAACGGCGATAACTTCCAAGCAATTATCTTATCAGAGGTAAAAGCCTCGGTCACGTTAACGTCACTTCTCTGCTGCACTTTAACAGAAACACCGAGTCATATTTCGATCTTCCCTTTAGTAAGTGTGCCGCTTTCCATCCTCCAAAAAGCACATATTTCGGGAGAAAAATGTTGCTCTGCACAACGATACCAAAATAACACCTACTCGCACGCAAGTCTTTTTGAAAATATCATTTTAATGTAGGCGAAAATGAATGGGAGTCTCCGTGCGAATTTTATTACCGGGTGTATAAGCTCCTGGGACAGATGCTTCACTTGAACATACCTTAGTGTTCTATATATATCTATGCTAACGACGCCCCTGCTGCTGACAGCCGATCAAAATTTCAGCACTTATGGGTGCCACCTTACCCCGGCCTATGACGTTGCCAAGATACGTGACAGTAGCACAACCAAAGTCACTCGTGTTCAGGTTAACAGTCAGATTAGCTTGGGTCAAGCGCTGGAACAACATCTCTACATCTTTCAGATGTTCTTCCCAGGAGTCACTCAATGTGATCAGGTCGTCGATGTACGCACCCGTGTGTGGCAATCCGGCGATTGTAGACTGTATCATCCTTTGGAACGTGGCCAGGGCATTTTTCATGCCAAAGGGTAGGACTTCATAGTGGGATAACCTAGATGGTATGGCAAAAGCAGAGATGCACTTGGCCCTCTCAGATAAAGGCACACACCAATAACCTTTGATTGCCCTATTCTATCGATACAATCATCAATCCTAGCTATTGGAAATACATCAGTTCGAGTTACAGCATTGACTTTGCGATAATCTGTGCAGAATCTAGGACTTCCATCAGGTTTTGGAACTAGCACACAGGGTGAACTCCAATCTGAGTTAGAGGGTCTGATAATATCATGTCTTAACATCTACTTAACCTCTTTCTCAGCAATCTTTCTATTTTCAGGATTCATCCGGTACGGATGCTGTTTTATTGGTTTAGCATCACCAACATCTACATCATGAGAGGTTATAGAAACTCTCTTTGGAACATCAGGAAATAGACCTTTATATTTCTTGATCAACCTCTCAAACTGATCTTTCTGTGAGGGTTCTAAGTGCTGGAGTTTTACATCAAGATTTTGCAACACTTCAGAATTTGACAATTTACATGAAAGAACTTCAACTTTAATTCTAAGTTCATCATTTTCAAACTCCCCCTCACCTTCACAAGTCTCAGCCATAGGAGGATCTGAAGTGACAACTGCAACCCTAGCATTCCTATCATGATAAGGCTTCAGCATGTTAATGTGGCACAACTGTTTTGGCTTTCTCCTATCTGGAGTCTTCAAAATGTAAATGAGATCATTGAGTTTTGTCAGAATTTCATAAGGACCATGGAATCTAGTCTGCAATGGATTGGACTGCAAGGGAAACAACACAAGGACCTTGTCTCCTGGTTTAAACTCATGGCTTCTAGCCTTATGATCATACCAAGTTTTCATTTTTCCCTGACGATTTCAAGTTCTCTTTGGCTTGGTCACAAGCTGCACGCAGTCTTTCCTTTAACTTGCTAACATAGTCTAATAGACTGATATACCGCTCTTTCTCTTGCCATTGTTCCCTCAACAATAGCAAAGGTCCTCTCACTTCATGGCCAAACACTAGCTCAAGCGGACTGAATCCAGTAGACTCCTGCACTGCTCCTCTAGCTGCAAACAACAGCAAATGAACACCTTCATCCCAGTCTTTCTCCTGGTCATAACAATAAGTCCTCATCATTGTCTTGAGAGTGGAATGAAACTGCTCTAAGGCACCCTGAGTCTCTGGATGATAGGCACTGGAAAGAATCTGCTTTGCACCTAGTCCATACACAACTTGCTGAAACAATCCGGAATTGAAATTGCTACCTTGGTCTCACTGAATTTCCCTGGGAAGGCCAAACAATGTGAAGAACTTTATTAAAGCCTTCGAGATTGCAGTTGCCTTGACGTTGCGTAGAGGTATGGCGTCAGGGAATCTGGTAGATGCACACCTGATTGTCAATAAGCACTGATTTCCAGATCTAGTCTTGGGTAATGGACCAACACAATCAACGATGACCTTGGAGAAGGGCTCCCCAAATGCTGGGATAGGCTGCAATGGAGCTACAGGTGGGTCTAACTGGTGTTTTCCAACTACTTGACATGTGTGACAGATTTTGCAAAAGTTGGAAACATCTTTCCGAAGTCCAGGCCAGAAGGTGTTTCATAATCTTGTCAACAGTCTTGTTAACACCAAGATGACCTCCTATAGGTAAACTCCTATAGGTGAGCCATTGTTAAGATCTCATTCCTGTAGACCTTCAGAACAACAATTTGCTTGACCACTGCCCAATCTACATTGACAGGGATATCAGGAGGGCGCCACTTCCGCATCAACACGCCATCCTTGAGATAATACCCAACTGGGACTGCTTCTATTTCTCCATCAGGAAGGGCTCTCTTCTTTAGTACACAAATTTCAGGATCATTGGTTTGCTCCTGAATCAACCGCTTTCTGGAGAGAGACAAGTCTCGAGACACATCAGAATCACCAGATCCATCTGGCTGGCTGAACAGAGAAGTGATAAAAGTGTCTTATAAGTCCTCAAACAGAGAAACCATAGTAGGCTGAACAGAGTCATGAGGCTGTTGGTAAATTAATAAAAAACCAAGAACGTTGTCCCGATGAAGAAGTAGCCCCCGGTGTTCGTAGCAAAAGCAAGAAAAAGTTTATTACACAGCCGGGCGTGAGAACAACAGCATGATGCAAAGTTCTAAAATTCCTTCATTTTGTAAGAAACTTTATTCATGTTAAAGTACAGACATTTGCATATGATTTCTTTAATGTTATCAGAAGTTGTTGCTGATTGGTTCCAGGGTTTACACATTGATAAAAAGCAATACTCTACAATTGGGCCTCTCCTGAACCACCCAACTTAATTGGTTCAATAGATTCCCAACCCCTGGAAGTGAGCTCCACATGTGGGCATACGGAACCTCCAACTAAGGGGTTCTAGTGCCTATTGTCCTGTCGGAACTGAAGACAAACGGAGATCCCAGCTGGAAGTCATAAATAGGCGACGGCTTCTCTTTATCTCCTAATTCGCATTCATTACCCGTTGATCAAACCGTCTGGCTCCCCATATTGCTAACACCTAAAATTCCTGTTTCCCAACAAGGCGAACCACCTGAATCATGACTTTTCAATGTGCTGGACGGCACCACATAATCTTCTTCTTGAGCCTTCTTGGCCATAGCACGGGTCACTGCACAGGAAGGATACAGGGATGGGTCTTCATCGCCATCTTCAGAGCTCGGCAGTGAAGTAAGATGAACAGGGGGAACTACATTGCACCCAGCGAGGTCATTGCCTAGCAACAGAGAAACACCCTTTATAGGTAGACCTGACATAAGTCCCACTTTTACCTGTCCTGTAACTAAGTCTGACTTCAAGAATACAGAGTGCAGGGGTACAGATACAGTCCTCCCTTCAATACCTTGTACAATTATGAAATCCCCAGAAGCAGTCTCATCGTGTGATCCAAGGTGTCCATCAACAAAAGTGAGTGAGAAGCTCCGGTATCCCTAAGGATATAAATGGTTACAGGAGGAGAATGCTCATTCAGAGCCACAAATCCCTCTGACACAAATGGAAGAAATTCCTCCCTCACAAAGTCAGCAGTATCAGGCTTCTTATCCCCACAAGGAGCGGGGAATTTAGCAGATCGATCATCTACTACAGGGGTTTCTAACCTTGTCTTCACAAAGGCATTGGGTTTGGTATCCTTTTATTTTTCTTTCTTAGCTTTAAGGAACCAACAGTTAGTCGTAACATGACCAGATTTCTTGCAATAATTGCAGACTAGACCACTTTTGTCACTGTCAGCTTTCACACTTTGATCAGACCTTTGACCGTATTTCTGAGCGCAATCGCCAAATTTGTCTTTGGGTGAGGAATCTTGGGTATCCCCATTACCTTTCTTCTGAAATTTGGACCATCTATTGTTATTGTTACTATTGTTACAAACCTATTGTTAGTAAATTCCACATCAGTCTGATTGTTAGATTTCTTCTGACCTCTGAATTTCTGTTAGTAAGCCTCTGGAACTCATAAGCTGTCAAAATAACCTTTTTGACAATCTCATTATCAGAGAAATCATCTGCTGACAAAGCTGAATAAGCTTATTGAGCTTTACCCTTGAGGACAGTTTGCAACATCAGAGGCCAGTGTTCCTTTGGCCACTTACAACTCTTAGCTACCTTCTTGAAGCACTGGAAATACTTATCAACCTTCTTTTATAAGAATGGAGGCACCAGCTTTACATCCTGGCTAGCATGTAATTTGTTTTCAGCTTCCATTTTGATTTTTAGTAGCTCCATTTCTTCTCTGTCTAACTTCTGTAAATCGAAATCTCTCTCTCTCTGTCTCTCTCTTTCTGCTCTTTCCTCTTTCTCTCTTTCAAATTCTCTGTTTTTCTTTTTCCACCCTTTCTTTTCTCTCTTTCTCTCTCAAATTATCTTTGTTTTTCTTTTTCCTCCCTTTCAATCTCTAGCATTTTTTAATTTAAGTTGCATTTCTATATTTGGATTTTCCACTGGAAACTGTTCCAGATCTGTTGCAAACACATTTTCATCAATGTAATATTCAACAATCTCTCTAGCCAGTCTTGCTTTTCGCATGGCTGGTTTTACATCTGTCAACTCTAACTGTCTGCATATTTCTTCAAAACCTCCACGGTTGGTGATGCCAAGAAATCATCCATTGCTGTTGATCTGTCAATATATACGTATCTCGGAAAATTCAAAAAACAATTTCACAATTTGAAATTTTAGATTTTCAATAAATCACTCACACAGTGGTCTATCCCGGACGAGCCCCCAATTTGTTATGGCCCCAATTGTTACGGCCTCAATTTGTTATGACATATCGAACAGCAAGGGATGAAAGACAAAATTGTAAAACTTTCACAAATTTAATAAAACAAAGACTGACCAAGATTGAAATAATAAAGAAAATGAGATATTGACAGTCCCTTGGTACTTGAGTCGGGGTGCTATGTTGTGAAGTCCTGGGACAGGAAAATGCTCCAACACAGGCAAAAATCCACAAAACAAGCTTCACAGGTCTTGAAAAGAGTGACAGGTCTGGTCAAATGTATCCTTCCACAATTTCTCCTTGCAATTTCTCCTACTACTTTACTCTCTCAATTTTTCTCCTTATATACTCTTTTCCACCTTCCAGACTTTTTTTCAATTTTCTGGGACTTTCCCCTCTGAGGCATGCCCAGGACATGCTCCAAACTGGGCTTAACAAAAAAATGTCAATACTGCCATCTAGTCCCCCCCCCCCCCCCCCCACATTACACTGACCCCTACACCAGTTAAACCTCTCTCGCGCATTAACATTATCGTGAATGAAATTGAATGATGTTTACATGTCTTCTTAAATCATTCATTATCTCAAATGCATCATACGTATATACTTCACATATCAATCCGTGGAGCTATTCCAGATTTCGTGAGTGGTGCGTTTTCATTTATAAATAAATAGGAACACATTTGCTCTGATCATCGTCTTTATATTGCCCCCAGCAGGTGTCATTTTGGCCACAACTTCCGGGTAAATCGAGGTTATCGATGCTAATACTACACTCCATGTACTGGCCTGCTGCCGTGTGGTAAAAAAATGTTTGCTACAGGGGGCTTCGTAGCCTTAAATCTGGTCAGGGGAACGCTGAAACAAATATTCACCACCTGAGATCATGGGGAATATTCAACGCTAACAGATCAGCTACTCTTGCAAGTACCGAATTTTTCACTGCTGCTCTCTCCGCCAATGGCCTTTCATGCGTATGCATGAAAGGGCAGGGAGGTTATAGGCTCCACCTGCCTATTGGCCTTTCATGCATGTGCATGGACGGCCAGGAGGTTGCCTGCCATGCCAAATTGGTTTTTTTTGCCTAGTATAATTGTTTTTGGGTCAGTGCTGTTGCTCCCTCTGCCGTTAGCTTTTTACGTGTATGCAGGTAGAAGGGCAGGGAGGTCGCCTGGCATGGCGACTCAGATTTTTCGCTTGTTATGGTCATTTTGGGGGTTTGCTGCTGCTCTCTCCACCAATGGCTTTCATGGGTATGCAAGGAAAGGCAGGTTTTTGGCTCTCCCTGCCCACTGGCTTTTCATACATGCGCGTGGTAGGGTGGGGCAACCCCAGAACAGAGCCATGCCACCAAATTCAGATATTGCAAATAAATTGCTGCAAATGATAATATGATTTAAGATTTTGACAAAGTGGCCCTGACTAAAATGATGTTCTCAATGGTTCCTTCTGTTCAGCCCACAACAAAGTGACCTGTGCCCATGAACACAAAAGGAAGATACTGTGGAATGTGATTACTTACATAATGACTTGCCCTCTCTTCTGTACACTATGCAGTCCCAGAAACAATTATACATTGTCTCTGCTATCAGAGAATCACATACGGTAGTTAGCGTAAAACTCAATTTGAACAGCAAATTCAGTCAGTCTGCACCTGACAGACCAAAAATCATTGCTATAGAGCAATGACCAAACAAATTTTAACTGGCTTAAACCCCACTATCCCCAGCGAGGCTCCGCCAATTTTTGCCTTTCCCATAGCCAGTAATGCTGACACTGGGCTTTGACTACCAAACCACAGGGCTCAAAGACAAACATATGAGCGATCCAGAGGCCTTGATCACACTATACAATGAGTTGTAATCTTCAGATAGGGTTGGAGAGTTCCCGTAGTCATAGAGAGCTCTAGGGTGGAAACCATTCCTGAACGTCACTTTTCATCCGCTGTGACTCCTTTCCTTCAGAGATGGTTCTTGTGGAGTGGGTAGACCTGTTGCCTCTCTCATGAATACATTAATGCTCTTTCCCTGTCCCACTAGCAATGCAGCCATAGAAAGCTTCTGGTTTCTGGTCACCAGTTTGTAGGACACCTGACCTCTGTCACTTGTACTACGCACTACCCTCTCCTAACTCCCCGATTTATTTTTGTCTCCCCAAGCCTGTGATGGGGGGTGTGGCTCTGCCTCGAGTCCCAGAGCGCCCCGCTGCCCATTCTCAGTCATTCTCACCATTCAGCCTTCTGCCCAAGAGCTGTCCGGCCTGTACCATCGACAAAATCCTATCCATAACTCCACCCCCGTCCAAAGCATATATGCTACCCAGTCTGCACCACCGACATCATCCCGTCTGACAGCAGTTGTCGATCTCAGTGGAAAAATAGGGTGAAATAACAGCACTAGCATCATTTCCCCACATATGTGCAGGCTATGTGATGTTAGCGTAACATTAGCACTCAGATGAATATCTGGAGTATTCTCATTCAATATTGCCATTAATTACAAAATGGCATTAAGGCTATAATTCAAAAAGAACCTTTCCCTAAATCATAGCATTAGCTCCCAAAACTAGTTTAACCCCTTTGCACAGACACCAAATCTGGCTATTTATGTGTTACCTTATTTAAAGCTTAACTAGGCTTATGCTGTTGGAGGCGATGGCTTGGGGTATATCCCTGAATGCCCCCAATCCTCCAATTCCCCAATCCTTCAACAGAGCTTGAATAGACTTTCATTTGAACTTAATTTCAGGTCAATTGGACAAATGGTTCTGAAGATATGGCTAAAATGGTCATTTTCCATCACAAAGCTCCACCTGGTGGCAAAATATTGAACCATACAGGTATGATATCATCATGTGACATGTTGTGAGGTCATGACCTTGCAGTTGCACATAGTGTCATGTCAATTGGACAAATCGATCCAAAGATATGGCAAAAATGGTGCATTTTATGTGACAAAGCTCCACCTTATGTCAAAAATTTGAACCTAACAGGTATAATGACATAATGGGACACATCCTCAGGTCATGACCTTTCATTTGCACTTGATTTGAGGTCAATCGGACAAATATTTCCAGAGATATGATAAAAACAGCGATTTTTCAGTTTTTGGCTCCTGGTGGCCAATCTAGAAATTGTAAATAGTCCAAAATCAAATCAATTCTTCCTCTTGATGATACTTACGTATATGCAAACCATGAAATTTCTAATTGAAATATTACCGAAGTTATCGCGTTAACACGTGGGGCGGCGCGGCGGCGGTCGGACCAAAAACATAATATACCTGAAACGCCGTTCGGCATTCGGGGATATAAAGATTGCAGCTTCACAGAGAGGAAGGGTATGGGTCAACTGAATCAAGACACTTGTAGCATTAAGAATCCCATCTTATTGCAGTTTATTTTCATGATTTTGGTCTAGAAAAAAGGCTGCAAAAATAAAAAATCTTAATATAAATTCGGCATTGAAATTGTCAAAAAATAATACTAAGAATTGAAAATGGCTGGGTGTAAAACCATTCATTTCTGGAATCATAAACTCTGACCACAAGTATAATTAATCTCAGCATTCAATTCCAAATTACCAACTCTCTAGGAGCCAAATAAACCAGCTCTCCAAGTGGCTTCCCAAACTCTAACATCTCCCAAAATGGTGCACTGTCAAATCATAAAATAATCACATATTTAACACAAATTGAGTTTTGACACATGAAATTCAATATGAACTAATAATTTTCTCATTGAATTTAGCATAAGTTTATCAATATTAGTGCATTTGGACATCAATGGTCACTAGTAACCTCTCCAAACACAAAAACATCTTTTCTGCATGATGAAGTTTAGAATTTTGTAAATTTTTCTTCAGAGTCCCACTAGCCAGCACCCATACTCATTAATCACTTCTTTAATGGTAAGAACATTCACCCTGCAATGAGAAGCTAGCACTTCCCACTTCCAAGCTCGCGGCCTTATATAAACACCACAACATATAAGGAACAAGTATAACTTACTCACACAGTAATATCTGAAATATACCTTATTTTAACAGAATAGACATTCTATTATCAGGGATATCAGGCAATTTTCTACCCTAAATTTAACAGAATGGTGCAGTGAACGTACCTGGGGGTCTACCGAAGCGCATGATTTCGTTGAACATGGTATGAATTCTTAAACAAAAAAAGCCACATTGCACAAAATGCAAACAGAGTAGCAGTATAACCTTTCTTCAGTGAACCCCTCCTCCAGGGATATATGTCTTGGGTAGAAGGAACCCTCCAGTCCTGTTTCGTTCAGAATAATTCCCATTGACCAAGTGCGTACCTCATTCAAATTACGTAAATGCAACTGAACACTTCAGGCCGGTTTTAGATGTCTTTTTTTCTTCGAAATCATATCATTTTCAGCTGCACAACCCTGCCCAACATTAGGAGAGTACAACCCACCTTAGTTTTACGCACAGGTTTGTATAACATTCGTATTGTCCAATCAATGTCTCTCAGTTACTGTGGAAAGTTTAAACTCTCTAGAATTGGATAAGAAATTAGTCAATCAATTCATTATTACCATGGAAGTTTCACATGGGCATGATTTACTGTATAAGTGTGTGTTACACAGATGAGCCTTAGTAAATAATTGAGTAATTGGTTATCAACATTAGTACTAACAAGGATATAAGGGAGTGCTGAATTCGTCGATTAAGTCTACGCTTAAATCCATGGTAGAAATCTACGTGTTTTTCATATGTGATAACTATAATTGATATGACATACTATCAATACCATGTTGAATTTTTGCTTCGGAAAACTGATTTTTCTTTACTAATAATTGGGATACCATTGGCTCACTGTAGCTGAAGTGGTTGCTGCTGAGGACAATAATTTTTTCTGGGGCAGGAGATCATCTTTTTAACTGCTGGATAGATACTGTGGCCAAATATATTGAGCAGTTGTAAATCAGGCTTAGCTGAGGAGTTTAATTCAGGCAATTCCTGAAAAAAAGGGATTAGAGTGAACTTGTCCATATTCTAAATCGTGTTCGAGCTCGGATAGCTGGTGAATATTCAGTGACTTATCCGGGTGTGCCATCTAGCGATAGAATATTGTAACTGGGTGCATAAATTTGCAGCTCCATGTCTGTGGACGGACACACCTGCACACAGGGGTTAAGGATGCATTTACATCTATAAATTAAAAAGGAGAGGAAACAAGAACATGACGAATAAGTAATGTAGTAATGTTTTTTGTAAAACATTTTCAGCACTGACAAAAAGCCCAAATCCCCTGCGTTTATCTGCCTTGTTAATCTCAAATTTACTGCGAAATGAAGCCCCAGTTCCCACCCCTCGCGATGATGTCACTGGTTGGACTCTCTCAACACAATTGCCTGCCATGGCCGAGACTTGCATGACAAAAGGCATGAAATAATCAATTTTGATGACAATGGCGGGGACAATAACATTAAAGACCTCATCTTGACAAAGTATACTGAACAAAAATATAAACGCAACAGTTTAGTCCTTTCAGTATTCCGCATAATTATTTCTGAGGTTGGCTTAGTTGGGTTTATTTATGTAACTAAGGTTGTGTGCCACTGGTCTGCGCGCATTTCAGTCACCTTCTCCATATCATTGTTAAGTTCATGCCCTTTGTCAAAATTGGCCTGTCAGACAGGTGGAGCATGATCCAGAGCTATTGAAATCAGGTACACTCAGCCCAGGCACATCCTGTGCTCTGGTCAATAAAAGGCCACCCCAAAATTCCAGTTCAGCCATTGTTGAAAATGCCATAAATGACTCGAGCCATCAGGGCGCGTACCATTGGCATTCTCAATGCAGGAATGTTTTTCAGGGATGTTGAAAGGGCTCTTAATGTCCATGTTTCAACACTAAGTCATATAAAAAACACCTTTTTGAGGAATGGGGCAAGACAGCAGACCGCCCGCATGCATGACGACCATGTGTGACAACACTTGCCCAAGTCCGCCATATCTGGACTCTCCGTCTCTGTGACTGTCTGAGACCAGTAACTGCCACTGCAAATGAGACAGCTGGTCCCCACCATCGCCCCATTTTTGCCAAAACTGTGAAGAATAATCTCCAGGAAGTCCATATCTTTATGGGTTTTGCTCTTTGTGGATTGGACCTCTCCTCAGCTCGATGAAACAAGAGCAACGCAGAGAGTTGCATATGCCCCTGCCTGTATGTTGATCAAGGGCATATTGAGATGGCTGCTGTGGCGGCCATATTAGATATCGCACAACGCTGTTTTTCGAAAGGAACCTTCCTCTAGCCACTCCCAATTCTCCGTTAAGAAATGGCATCAATCCGACGAGGGATTCTATAGTTATCCCACAGAATCGATAAGTTAAAGGACGACGACCGGACGGACATGGTGTCGACATAATGCCCCCTTTCCTCTTTGGAGGGCGGAGGCATAAAAATTGGTTCAATTAAATGAATAGACACATTTGATGGCCAATGGCACAAAGGAGGACTGCTTTCTTTAGAGACAAGTCAGGTTTCCAACTTCACAGAGCGGATGGATGGGGGATTGTTACGCTGACATGATGGTGTGCATGGTGGCACATGGTGGTGGAGTGCTGGTTTGGGTGGGAATATTTTAAGGACATTGAACCCAACTGCAGTTCATGAACAGCAACTTGAATGCACTGCAATTTCACGATGAGATGCTGCTGCCTATCGTCCTACCATTCATCCATCAAAACAATACCCATCCAGCATGACCATGCCAGACCCACGTCACGTGTATTCACAGAGTTCCTTGAGCCTGAAAACATTTGTGTGCTTGAATGGTTAGCTTATTCCTCGGATTTATTCCCCTTCCAGCATCTTTGGGATGTCCACAAGCAACAAGTTTGTCATTGGATCCCACTTTCGGCCAAAAGCCACCAACTCCACACAGCTCTTGAAGAGGAGGGGGAACACGTGGCCCAACTCACCATTGACCATTTGTTACAGTCCTCACAGCAGACATGTGTAGCAGTGCAGCAGGCCAAAGGCAGACATACGAAATATTGATTTGTGACATGTGGACAACAGACCCCATCCCCTTTATCATCACGCCATCGCGAGATTCTTGTTTGTCTGTTTAAATAATTGATCAAAATGCATTGCAATTTGGTAATTCAATCTGTCTACACTCAATGGACGTGCAGTGAGCTTCTGAGCATGGTCATATTTCTCAGAATAAGAAGTATTGCGTTCATATTTTTGTTCAGTGTATATTTCAGCAGAAAGTAGAATTTTTGAAGTGTCTAAAACACATAGTTGTATAATTTTTAATTTGGAATTTATCCAGTGCAACGCATTTTAAAACTAGCGAGTCTTCAAATTGGTGTCAATATCACGGGGCAGACACTTTCCAATGACTGAAAGAACAAAAAAACAAACATTTGGGTGGGTTTAGCCCTACCATAGCTCTGCCTACATCTGCCCCTGGTATGCAGTGTGCGTGCTCGGCAGTTTTTCCTCAATATTATCCCAACTTCACAGACAGAGCATAACCCAAGACTCAACATGGCATTTTTTGCACATCAGTTAATTTTAAAAATTAATTCAGTAAACTATACAATAAATGCACTAAAATTCTTTTTTTTTCAGACTTGCAATTTTAAAAGTAAAAAAAAATAAAAAATCACAAGATCCCTCTTCTTTCCTGCTCCTGTATTATCTTTGGACATTTTGTTCATCATCTTGTGATGATGCCATGAAAATCAAGAATTTTAGTGTAGTATACAATTGGCATAGTGGATCAGGGCAGGTAATTAGTAAACAGCTATTTTATGACATTTGAAATGATGTAGCCTATAAAACATTATGTAGTCTAAAATAGTTGGTTGCAGCTCATTCAACCATCTTTAAGGAAACGCGAGGACAAACCATTTTCCACAAGTTTGGCTACAATCCGTCAAGCAGTGCAGAGGTTCATATAATCGACTCTTCTAGCCTGTCTTTTAACTTCTTGTAATATACTCAATTCCCCATCAAAGTTCAGCAAACTTAAAATAGGCGGCGGTTTCTTTAAGTGCGGTTCCGTCAATCCTTTGTGTGGGTGATTGACTAGCTGATTCGCAGCTACCAGAATAATTCTCCGATCCAAAACTAAGTGCGCCTAACCGTCTGACAAGCGTAAAGCACACTGGAGTCATGCAGGTAAAATACTCGGAATATTGTCTCGAAAATAAATCAAATTGAAACAGATTATTCATTAGGACGGTTCCATTATCCGCTGTTGTCCAAAAACCCCGAAAAGAAGCCATAGTTAAGATTTTTCTTGCGTGAGCCATTCTATTTCGATGTTTGGGCCCACAGAGATACAAAACCCAAAACCAGTGAAGTTGGCACGTTATGTAAATCGTAGATAAAAACAGAATACAATGATTTGCAAATCCTTTTCAACTTATATTCAATTGAATACACTGCAAAGACAAGATGTTTAATGCTCAAACTGAGAAACCTTTTTTTTTTTTTTTGCAAAAAAAAAAGGGTTAACTTAGAATTTAAAGGCAGCAACACATTGCAAAAAAGTTGCCACAGGGGCCTTTTTACCACTGTGTTACATTGCCTTTCCTTTTAATGACACTCAGTAAACGTTTGGGAACTGAGGAGACCTATTTTTGAAGCTTTTCAGGTGGAACTCTTTCACATTCTTGGTTGATGTACAGCTTAAGTTGTTCAACAATCCGGGGTCTCCGTTGTTGTATTTTATGCTTCATAATGCATCACACATTTTCAATGGGAGACAGGTCTGGACTACAGGCAGGCCAGTCTAGTACCCGCACTCTTTTACAACGGAGCCATGCTGTTGTAACACGTGCAGAATGTGGCTTGGCATTGTCTTGCTGAAGTAAGCAGGGGTGTGAAAAAGACGTTGCTTGGATAGCAACATATGTTGCTCCAAAACCTGTATGTACCTTTCAGCATTAATGGTGCCCTCACATATGTGTAAGTTGCCCATGCCTTGGGCACTAATACACCCCCATACCACCACAGATGCTGGCTTTTGAACTTTGCGCCTATAACAGTCCAGGCGGTTCTTTCCCTCTTTGGTCCGGAGGACACGACGTCCACAGTTTCCAAAAACAATTTGAAATGTGGACTCGTCAGACCACAGAACACTTTTCCACTTTGCATCAGTCCACCTTAGATGAGCTTGGGCCCAGCGAAGCCGGTGGCGTTTCTGGGTGCTGTTGATAAATGGCTTTCGCTTTGCATTGTAGAGTTTTAACTTGCACTTGCAGATGTAGTGACGAACTGTAGTTACTGACAGTGGTTTTCTGAAGTGTTCCTGAGCCCATGTGATGTCCTTTACACACTGATGTTGGTTTTTGATGCAGTACCGCCTGAGGGATCGAAGGTCATGGGCATTCAATGTTGGTTTTCGGCCTTGTCGCTTACGTGCAGTGATTTCTCCAGATTCTCTGAACGTTTTGACGATATTACGGACCGTAGATGATGAAATCCCTAAATTTCTTGCAATAGCTCGTTGAGGAATGTTGTTTTTAAACTGTTCAACAATCAGCTCACGCATTTGTTCACCAAGTGGAGACCCTCATCCCATCCTTGTTTCGGAATGACTGAGCATTTCAGGGAAGCTGCTTTTATACCCAATCATGGCACCCACCTGTTCCCAATTAGCCCGTTCACCTGTGGGATATTCCAAATAAGTGTTTGATGAGCATTCCTCAACTCTCTGTCTTTTTTGCCACTTGTGCCAGCTTTTTTGAAACATGTCGCAGGCATCAAATTCCAAATGAGCTAATATTTGCAAAAAATTACAAAGTTTACCTGTTTGAACATTAAGTAACTCGTCTTTGTAGTGTATTGAATTGAATATAGGCTGAAAAGGATTTGCAAAGCATTGTACTGTTTTTATTTACGATTTACACAACGTGCCAACTTCACTGTTTTTGGGTTTGTAGATCTGTTTGGGCCAACCAGTGACGCCGCTCATACGCGAAGCGGTTATGGCGCCTCCCTTGAATTCTGAGCGTGGACTTTAATAACACGGCAAAACGGTGGGTATTAAGGAATCAAAAATTAATCGGAACTTTAGTTTATGAGCGCATCTTTCAGGTGCACGGCAAATTTACCGCCGTTGCTTGTCCCTTTTAAGTACGGCGCTATAATTGTCTTTCCTTGGTATGGAGATGCCAGCTGTGCTTCTTACCTGGCAAGAAGAACGAACGCTACTCCTTCTCCCCATGTTCCAAAATGTATTTTATCCATTTGAAGTGAGTGTGTGTAGATACTGCCCGTGGTTTGGTTCGCATCCTCTGCAGCCGGGCGCAGCACCACTCCAGAGTCGGCCGAGAAGCGCCAATTTATTTATTTATTTTTTGTTGAGCCTTTCCATCCAGTCGAAGGTCACGCAATCGTGCGGCACGAACGATTTTCTACACGATCGTGCAGCCATTACGGAGTTCAGAGGACATATCGTATACAGGTATATTCAGCAAGGCTCTCACGCAACTTTTCAGGAATCTCAGGAGGTTGCTTCTGCCAGCTTGAAAGCTGTCAGACTCGGAATCAGACTCATCACTGGCTACATTCACAAATCCACAGCCAATGACAAAATTCCTCACTATATAAACTTACGAAAGAGCAATCAGACAAGATGTATGTAAAAGGGCAATTTACTCAAAATACCTGAGCAATTAATCAATGAACATTTTTTTTTTTTAAATCATAAAACATGGAGATTGCAAAGCAGACGCAGTAAAACTCTGCATCAAGAGATTTTCTTACCAACTGAAAACAAATTGAGGGGGAAAAAAAATAACGAATCAAAAAAAATAAATAAATAAAAAAAACCGTGCTACAATGACAAATAAAACTAGTCGGCTTCAAGAAAATGTCCTCTTGCAATGATTCCATGATTAAAGTTGAGGTTAAATGCCCAGTTTAGATAAAACTATCACGTGAAAAAAGGACCAAAAGGGCCAATATTTTATAAAAAGTCAAATCAAAATACATTAACAAATCCACACTCGGCATCTCTTTTAAAAACAATTTTTGGAGTAAATTTTTTTTTTTTCCATAACAGGAACAATGACTGGTACAATAATTACATAAAAAAATAAAAATCCCCCCTACACGGACATCAGACATGATATCAGTTAGAACTTCTGTACATATTTTCCTAATAACTTGAGTGAAGAAAGATTTTGTTCACCGCTGGTATCCTGGATTTCCTGAGAGCACGCAAGAGTCAGTACTCCCGCCATTCAAGTGCTGATGGTCCCAACTCAGGATGCAGGTTTACTCGATAAGCACCCAGTTGATCAACTTTTTACATAGTGGCATTTTACATGTAAAAATGCTCCCCGTTATCTAAAAAAATCACAAAGATGTATAAATTGTTCACGTTAAAAACAAGCAACAATGAGGTCACTTATAAGTTTGCTTTCACCAAAGTAGTTGCCAACTGCAATCAGCTCAAAAGTTAATTAGTACATTATTCACAATAAAAACTGTATATTTTATATCGGTTACTGCGACCTCAATAAACAGTATAGCCCAAAGTTCAGGAGAAAGGAATCATGACCTCAACTCCTCCCTAGAGTCCGCAGTCTCAGTACCGCCGCCAGCGTCCATTCCTTGACCGGTCAGCATTATCCCTGCTACGGCCGGAGCTACGGTCGTCGTGGTGATGATAATGCTCCGCCCTTTGGCCGTGGCGGTGTCGGTCGGGGTCGCGGCCGCCCTGCTGCTGGTAGGGATGGGGGCTCCTGTGGGAGGGAGAGCTCCGGTGCGCAGGGTTACCCCCACTGTAACCCTGCTGCTGCTGAAATCCCACTGACACCGGGGGAGAACCCAAGCCCAACTGCTGCAGCTGCCACATGTTACTCATCTGAGAGAGAGAGAGAGAGAGAGAGAGAGAGAGAGAGAGAGAGGACACTCACATTTATACATGTTACACAGCTGAGAGAGAGAGACACACACACACTCACATATACTGACCTGCAGAGAGAGAGAGACAGACAGACAGACAGACAGGCACTTCTTACCAGGACCTGTCGCTGTAAGTTCTCAGGAGACATGAAGAACTTCTGTATCAGCTGAGGAGGAGATGCCATCTGGTCAGCGGGCCGGTCGTATCTAACACAGAGAAACCCAGTTCAAAACAAAAACAAGGAGAGGATCCATTAATCATACAAACACTTTCTTAAAGAAGGAGCAATATATTTGAGGTGTTGCCAGTTTCCCTCAATTAATACTGAAAGTGGAGTAATTACACAATTCACATACCGTATAAACTATTTAGCTTCATATACAAGTTGCACATGCAGACAAGACAAAGACCGATAGTAAAGAAACACAAATGGGGTATTACACAGCGCAGAAAAACAAGCGTGCTGCACACATTAAAAAAACAGAACTGTGTACCTGTGTCTGTATGTGTGTGAGTGAGCTTGTCAGTATCTGTCTGTGTCACAGCACCGCTGTGTGTGTTGGGGTCAGAGTAGCACCGTACCTGCCTCCTCGGTGTGCAGGGGATGTCATGGGACTGGAATTCTGGGAGTTTCCGGTACTGTTTCCATCAGGGCTGGAGTGGCTGCTTCCTGCCAGGATAAAGTGAAAATGCGAGCACTCTATGAAAAAGTAACAATGACTGCGTTTACACGCACACTAATATTCCTGTATTAATCGGAATATTAGAATATTCCGATTGCAAATCCGTCAAGTAAACGCGTGCAATAACCCGATTAAGGTCATTTTCCGATTCGAAATATTCCAATTGGCTCATGTATACACCTTAATCGGAATATGCCCCCGAACAGGTTATTCGTCTGCGCCTGTTCAATTCGCTAGGAATTTGCATTTTTGGAGCGAAGAGGAGACGGCTGTGTGCATTCAGATAATGACAGAAATGAATAAATTGGAATATATCGATGGTCGAAAGCACCGATATCTTTAAGGTGTGCGAAAAGTGGAGAGGCTGGTTTTGTGTTGACTGCAAAGTGCCAACCAAGTTCAGCATCGCTGGAAAACTGAAGGCGGTTTATTCCAAAGCGAAAAATATATTCCAATTCCGAAAAAAATAAAGGCAGTGGCTCTTTTAACGCCAGTCGTAATCTTACTCCAATTTGCTATGCTTACGAGCTTCCGTATGTTCATGCACAATGTAGGAAATCGGGACTATAATGTATCGTCTGACGTTAGCTAGCGAGACAGCTAAAACACTACTTATGTTTTCTTGCTAGCTGCTTAATTTAGCTAACGGGTTAGGTAGTTATGAGAGTGTAATTTTAGGTTCAACGTTTGATCGCTAATATTTGTGGAACTGTCAGGTCGTCACTTTCCACAATCAGTAATCAGTAGTGATTAGTGTCGTATAGGAGAGCTGATAGCTGCACAAAGTTCGTTCTTGCAAGAAATTCTACAGTACAAGTTGGCAAATGAGTTAGATGGCAAGCTGGCAAAGTTAGCTGGCTAATAACTAACCTTACCCAACTTGAGTAGAGGATATCCTGACTGTAATTTAAAGTAAGCCGGTCTAGTAATGATAACCACAAGGCACGCAGTGAATGTGGGATGTTTTCAACCCAGTTGAGTTGCAATTTTTTTCCGAGATCGAATTTTGTATTGAGCATGCGGATACGGGAGTTCATAAGAATAGCAAATTACAGTAAGCTCACGACTGGCCAAAAATAGCCGCTGCCAAAAACAAAACAATACCAGCGGCCCTGATCTAGCCAGTTTCATTTATTTCGCGGTCCTGGATGAAATTCTGGGACAGAGACCGCTGGCGATGGCAATGGCCAACAAAGTGGAGTCAATGTCGGCTTGAAAGCTCTAACTGAAGGCAACCAAAACCATGACGATTACTTTAGAGCATTATATTTGCTGAAAACCCAATGTTGAAATTGGACCTAAGTGGTGGATATGCTAATGAACATGTAAACGGAATATTCCCATCGCTCAGCGCATGTAAACAGCTTATTCGGAATATTACCTTAATCTGAATATGGACCTTAATCGGAATATGGTGTGCATGTAAACGCAGTCAATGTCTCTTACCGGGTGCACGGTCAGGGCAGACGAATAGCAGAAAAAAAATTAATCCAGCACTCAGGATCAAAATAAATAAATTTTGTTTCGGCACGGGCAGCAATACACGAACGTTTCAGCCTACTGTCTTTCTTCAGCATGTTACACAGCAAAGCCGGAGGCGTTCTTTTGTAGACGTGTACAGGGTATGACCCTTGAACCACCAACTTAGGTCATTTACTATTATAAAGGAGAAAATACCAATTTAGAAACTCCAAACAAAAAATTAATTAATTAATAAAAAAATAAAATAATAATAATAAACAAAACAAAAAAATTATATATAAATTCATACATATACACACATACAAACATATTATCAAGAAAAGCACCCCAAAAGCAATTCTTCATTAAGGCCTTTAGGCCATTCAGTTTGCAGTGTGTGTATCCAGTAGACTTCCCTTTGAAGAAGGGTTCTATCCTGGTCCCCCCCCTCTCTTTAAAGGCTGTACCATTTCTATCCCCTGAAACCTTAGGGAACACACATCGTGACTTGCCTGTTGAAAATGACATGCTACTGGGGACCTTTCCTCTTTATTTCTGATAGTACTTTTATGTTCAGAAATCCTGATTTTCAGTTCTCTTCATTTTTCCCACATAGCAAAGACCACAAGGACATTTTAAAAGGTACACTACACGTGGTGTTCTGCAGGACTTAATCGGTGCTTGGCTCTAGACCAGCAAGGAGTTGTGCTTGCTCTGGCACCAGTTTTGAGAGCCTGGAGCTGTTGCTGAGGCTGTAGAAAAGCAAGGAACCAGTGCCAAGTCAGGCTCTGGCTCTGAACTAGCACTGGAACCAGCTCGGTAGAAAAGGAGTATTCGTAGTACCTAAGGAACCATTTTCTTACCCGATCTAAACTGTATCTTCAGTGGTCTCCCATAAAGGCTGGTTCCATTAAGCAGATTCATTGCATACATAACCGACACTTCGTGCTTGAAGTTCACAAATCCAAAATGCTTTGGCTTCCCATCATTGTCCTTCGGGATTCTTACTTTAATTAAGGGCCCAGCCTACAAAAACAGCACCATAAACAATGAGCATCAGTATTCAGTGGCACATAGTTCTGAACTTTTACTCTGTTTCACATTTTCCTGCAAAAGAGTGAAGAGCCCTAGACTTCACCTGGCTAGAACAGAACCACTCATTGGTCAAATTATATAATAATCACGCAGTTTGTAACACAATCATAACTGAATATTCTATTAATGTTATGCGATTCACATGAAGGAGAATGTAGCTGGCAAGTTCACCCTACCAACCTCAGGGGCGTACCAAGTTTCAAGACTCTTCCTACTTCGTGTACCTCAGGTCTCGGCTGATTAAATCGAATATTCTACACAAGTTTGCTGAATCTCAGAATTCATCTAAATAGGCGAGTTAGGTAGTGTCTGACAGTTAAAGAAAGGTTCGGGAATCGATTGGAGAAATGTTTTCAAAAACAGTCAGCTAAACGTTTAAACATTACGATTTAGATTTAAATTACAGCTATTAGCTGCAGTTCCGATGGTCAGAATAAAATCGGACCGGAACAATTTCATCGGTTGGTTTAATTTCCGTTGACAGTCAAACAAACAAACATAGCCAGGCACTGAATACTTTCCAACCCCGTAACCAAATGGGTGGTACTTAAACTGCATTCGGTAACACGTCCCACGAGCTGAGTTTTTGAGACGCGACTGCTGAATTCCGTTCTTTTGACCTCACTGTCCGAATGACCCTTCCTCGTACCTTCGACTCATTCACGACACGACTCGTGTTTACGAATGTTAACGAATGCAGCATTAGTATGCAAACGATCTTGATTTCGATTAACGTTAGTAACTGCAGCAAGACAAGCAGTTCACGGTGAAATTCTACGACAAATTACGGTCAGTCGGGTTGTCAGACTACCTTTTTGCCTTTTTGCTGGTACGTTACCTCAAAAAGCGCAGGTGTTTTATTTGTTTTAGCGCACATTCCTCATATACTGAATGCTAATTACATACGACGCGACGTGACCGTCAAGCTAAAATGAAGCCTGTGCGGATTCGCGACATTCTTAACACATACATCATTCCATCTGTCAACATTCAGCTAGCTAGATCCAAATAGCTAGTTAGCTAGAAAGGTACAAAGGCACAAACTTACCTGTAAAAATAACTCGAACAAGAGCTCCTCCGTCACTTTTGGATCAAGATTTCCAACAAAGAGTGACCGGTCTGCTTCATCGGCTACCCCCATTTTCATGTAAACAATATTGGAACAAAGAGCGCCTGTAGAAAAAACGGTGGTAAACTCAGGGTGTACTCAGTAAAAAACGGATAAGACCCGAGAATGAGGCCGCAAACACAAGCTTTGGATCACTGACCTCGATGCTTTCGCCTTTCTTCTTCTTCTTCTGGTTTAGGCGATACTTCAGTTAGTGTAGCATTACCGCCACTATCTGTTCTGGAGTGTGAATCAGGAGTCTTACGTTGAAGCCCCACTACACATGGCTATCTTATATCAGTTTTAAATGGTATAAAAAGTTCCTGTGCTGAAGTTCAGCCGTGGTGAAGTAGGCCCAGATACAAATCGCTATTTCACTTATCTTAATTCTAACGTTACATTACTGTTCAACTTAAAATTGGTAAGTGATGTTTTGAGCTTCGTGACTCACCATCTTGAACGAGGATTTACAGCTAGGTTTCATGAACGTATCGTTTCAGGGTATCTGATATGATTGATTTAAATGTATCAGGCCGTCACAGTTTACATTATACTGTTAAACCCACCAACTCTGTATTTTAAACAGCAGCATAAAAATCAAAATCCAGAGGGAATGGATTCAATTTGATGACATATTGTCTTATACGCCCACAAGCTTGCAGACCAGATCCTTGCCTGCTCTCACTTTGCTTTGGTTCATAGTCTTTTAGGCCTTAGGGTGCACTCTTGCATGTTTCTGATTAGCCTAGGCCTGCATAGCTGTAAGTTTCCATAAATCTGACCAGTGCGTCATGGCATGTAGCCTATCTGGAGCCATGTCGACCTGATGAGCCCATAACAGGGGTGAGATGTTTTGTCTCTCTCTCAGTTTATGTGTTTACAGAAAGCTCCGGAATGTGTAAAGATAAGCTGGAGCCATGGGAGGAGAACACCTTTCCTATCTAACAAGATGTATGTGCGCAACCAAGGGCAGCTTGACATGGGCTGCGTGAGATGGCGAGAGCTCTCCAGATTACCTCATGATGTGTAAATTAGCACGGGGGAAGGAAAACATCATGAAGTATCCCTTCAAAAAACCAGAGAGAAAGAAACTGTATGGATCCTTGATTTTTGCTGACTTGAACTTGTATGTGACGATCCTTTTTCTGCAGAAAAAGTAAACTGACTTTGGCTTGGATATTAACTTCTCCGCCTCCGACTGATTTTTTTCTCTGAGTCATCTGAGTTCTTTTGTGAAGGTAATACCAGGGATATAAAATCAAAATTCCTACAACATAATTCCCACATTATATTACTGTTCAATTTAACATAGTGAGTGACGTTTTGAGCTTCGTGGCTCACTATCGTAAACGAGGATTTACAACTAGACAACATGAACGTATCTTTTCAGGGTATCTGACATGTATCAGGCTGTCACAGTTTACATTATACTGTTAAACCCACCAACTCTGTATTTAAAACAGCAGCATAAAAATCAAAATCCAGCGGGAATGGATTCTATTTGTTGACATATTGTCTGATACGCCCACAAACCAGCAGACCATACGCCCATAAACGAGCAACTCCGCTGGACAGTGTGGATGACATGCAGATTTTCGGTGTGTAGTGGGGCTTCACCGTTAGAGGCGCGTTCACGGGAAGTCCGTGAGTGTGTGAGGGCTGTTCCATTGTCAGATCATTACGTCAGTGAGTCGGTGAATGAGCCCTTACTGCCCCCCTACTATATGTCAGCACCGATGCTAACTTTGGGTGAGAAAATTACACACAGTTCATAGCATTGTGCAGTCAAATACGGGGATGCCACTCAGAATACCGGAAATGTAAACCAAAAAAAAAGTAAATAAACCGAGCGGTCCGATCGAGGTAATGGAAGTAGAAAGAAAGAAAAAGTTTACGTGTAAGTATTAACGTTGATTGTCACAACTGCATGTAGTTTGGTCACGTAAAAGGGGGTAAGCGTTGTTCCATTCCAATTTATAGGATCTGGAGCCCTCTCAGACTCTCAGACTCAGTCCCGTACAGCTGATGCCAATTAAGTCAGTGAGGGTTCAGGGCTTGAGTCTTCAGGGGGCAGATTGGAATTGGGTCTTCCATCCCCAAAACAATAATAACAAAAGCAATTTCTGAAGAAATTGCGAGTGTGAATGCTGAAAGCTGAAGCCACACTGCGATACTGTCTTGAATACAATAAAGTTTGAATGATTTGAATGTTTGCTGATGCCACATCGAATAGCTCTCATGAAAATATAATATTTGAATTATGTAGAACACTTCAATGTTGAAATGAAAAAATGAAAGCAAGAAAGCTGAACAAAGAAAGAATGAAAGAACAATGCTAATCATGCTAACCACGTTACTCAGCTAACTTAGCTAATGTTGATAGCAGTAATGCTAATTATGATAACCATGTTACCTAGCTAACTTAATTTTCATGTTGCTAGCGATTATGCTAACAATACTAACCATGCTAACCACAGTACTCAGCTAACTTGTGCTGCATTCAATAACACTCGTAAAAATGAGTCGTGTCGTGAATTAAGTCAAAGGTACGAGGAAAGATCATTTGGACAGTGAGGTCATGAGGTCAAAAGAACAGAATTCACCAGTCCTGTCTTGAAAACACAGCTCGTGGGATGCGTGATCAAAAGCAGCATTAGCTAATGTTGTTAGCAGTTATACTAATTATGCTAACAATGCTAACCACATTACTTAGCTAACTTAATTAATGTTAGCGGTTATACTAACAATGCTAACCATGCTAAACACATTAACTAACTAACTTAATTAATGTTGTTAGCCGTTATGCTAACTATGCTAACTGCTAACCACGTTACTCAGCAAACTCTGTTAATTTTGTTTGCAGCTATGCTAACAATGCAAACCACGTTACTTAGCTAATGTTGTTACCGTTAATGCTAACTATGCTAACCACGCTAACCACTTTACCAAGCTAACTTAATTAATGTTGTTAGTGGTTATGCTAACAATGCTAACCATGCTAACCACGTTACCTAGCTAACTTAACTAATGTTGCTAGCTGTTATGCTAAATATGCTAACCACGTGACCATGCTAACCACATTACTCAGCAACAAAAAAATAACAAAAAAAACCTAGACTAATGCTGCATTCGGCAACACTCATCAACAGGAGTCATGTCATGAATTAAGTTGAAGATACGAGGAAGGATCATTTGGACAGTGAGGTCGTGAGGTCTAAAGAACGGAATTCACCAGTCGTGTCTCGAAAACACTGCTTGTGAGACGCGTTACCGAATGCAGCATTATACTCTGTTAAGTAATCCTGTATTCTTCAGATGACTGTAAAGGTACAAAACCCAAAACCAGTGAAGTTGGCACGTTATGTAAATCGTGGATAAAAACAGAATACAATGACTTGCAAATCCTTTTCAACGTATATTCAATTGAATACACTGCAAAGACAAGATGTTTAATGTTCAAACTGAGAAACTTTTTTTTTTTACTGCAAATAATCATTAACTTAGAATTTAAAGGCAGCAACACATTGCAAAAAAGTTGCCTCAGGGGCCTTTTTACCACTGTGTTACATCACCTTTCCTTTTAACGACACTCAGTAAACGTTTGGGTACTGAGGAGACCAATTTTTGAAGCTTTTCAGGTGGAACTCTTTCCCATTCTTGCTTGATGCACAGCTTAAGTTGTTCAACTGTCCAGGGTCTCCGTTGTCGTATTTTACGCTTCATAATGCACCACACATTTTCAATGGGAGACAGGTCTGGACTACAGGCAGGCCAGTCTAGTACCCGCACTCTTTTACTACGGAGCCATGCTGTTGTAACACGTGCAGAATGTGGCTTGGCATTGTCCTGCTGAAAAAAGTAGGGGCGTCCATGAAAAAGACATTGCTTGGATGGCAACATATGTTGCTCCAAAACCTGTATGTACCTTTCAGCATTAATGGTGCCTTCACATATGTGTAAGTTGCCCATGCCTTGGGCACTAATACACCCCTATACCATCACAGATGCTGGCTTTTGAACTTTGCGCCTATAACAGTCCGGATGGTTCTTTTCCTCTTTGGTGCGGAGGACACGACGTCCACAGTTTCCAAAAACAATTTGAAATGTGGACTCGTCAGACCACAGAACACTTTTCCACTTTGCATCAGTCCATCTTAGATGAGCTTGGGCCCAGCGAAGCCGGCGGCGTTTCTGGGTGCTGTTGATAAATGGCTTTCGCTTTGCATTGTAGAGTTTTAACTTGCACTTGCAGATGTAGCAACAAACTGTAGTTACTGACAGTAGTTTTCTGAAGTGTTCCTGAGTCCATGTGGTGATGTCCTTTACACACTGATGTCGGTTTTTGATGCAGTACCGCCTGAGGGATCGAAGGTCACGGGCATTCAATGTTGGTTTTCGGCCTTGTCGCTTACGTGCAGTGATTTCTCCAGATTCTCTGAACCTTTTGACGATATTACGGACTGTAGATGATGAAATCCCTAAATTTCTTGCAATAGATCATTGAGGAATGTTGTTTTTAAACTGTTCGACAATCAGCTCACGCATTTGTTCACTAAGTGGTGACCCTCGCCCCATCCTTGTTTGTGAATGACTGAGCATTTCAGGGAAGCTGCTTTTATACCCAATCATGGCACCCACCTGTTCCCAATTAGCCCGTTCACTTGTGGTATGTTCCAAATAAGTGTTTGATGAGCATTCCTCAATTCTCTCAGTCTTTTTTGCCACTTGTGCCAGCTTTTTTGAAACATGTTGCAAGCATCAAACTCCAAATGAGCTAATGTTTGCAAAAAATTACAAAGTTTACCTGTTCGAACATTAAGTAACTTGTCTTTGCAGTGTATTCAATTGAATATACACTACCTGACAAAAGTATTAGGACACAACTATTTATGTGTGTGATTTTCTTACAGTGCAGTAGAAAATACTGAATGTATCATGTTTGGAATTAGTTGTTTATTCAAATAAAAATACAGACCTCATTTTGGATAGGCCACCCTGAATTATTGTTTGTCTTCACCCCCCTTTTATAGAGAATTAAAATCACCCCATGTGTCACACCTGATCATAATGACTGGACCAACAGTTGCCATTGATCTTCCATTATGCCAAGGACACAATTTCAAACATGTAAATTTGAAAATTACCATCATGCAAGCACAATTTATGATAATATTTCTTACTGATGACAGACCAATATTGAGAGTTTTTCGCACAGAGAAAAAATATGTCAATATGTATATCTGTAGTTTCCCCAAATGTTCAATAATGTTCTGTGATGTTTACATGTATATTTTAGGACAAAAGTGCCACAATGCTCGCATATAATACAGTATAACACATGTACATCAAAAATTGAGTGTGAATGAGGAACGTCCTAATACTTTTGTCAGGTAGTGTAGGTTGAAAAGGATTTGCAAATCATTGTATTCTATTTTTATTTACGATTTACACAACGTGCCAACTTCACTGGTTTGGGGTTTTGTAGATTTTGTGTGTGTGTGTACAGTATGTCTGAAGTCACCATCACCTCAACATTCTTTGCTGTCTGTATAATTGTATAATGTTATTAGTAAAACAACACTTTACAACATGCAGCTAGGTTACTGGTTCGGTGAGAGATACTGTGCATGAGGTGCGGTATGGGTTTGGGCAACATTGGCCAAGAAGTGCACCTGTCAAGAATGCCATTAGGTGCCGTGATGAGAGGTGCCAGAGGAAGACCAGATTTATCTGTGTAACATGTCAGACTGTACTCTGTCCTGATTGCTTTGAAGGCTTTCACTCAAAGTATAGGAGATATCACTTGGAAGTATTGAACATCAATCACTTGGAATTATTGAACATCAGTTCTTACATTACGTTTTCATCATATAATGGTATCTTTATAATTTTAATCTTGATTTTTTAACAATTATCTCAAAGAGATTTTTAAAGTCATCAAATAGTCATCAAAATCAAATCAAGTCATCAAATCTTTACTGGTACTTGAAAAATGAGTTGTATGATATTATCGTTGTAAAATTATTTTATCCTCATTTGAAAAAAAATCTTTAAAATTTTTATCTCACATCAAAAAGTCATCAAATCTGTTATACTGTTATGATATACTTGAATAAAAAGTTGTTTTTTACATTAAACTCATGTAATGGTCCATATTTTCTGTCATTACTCTGTGTTATTTTTTAATCCTTTGCTGCGCAGTGCCCACATACGTGGACAGTAAAATAATTTCTACATAAAACCATATTTTAAAAAAAATCAAAATGCTTTTCATTTATGGCCTTATTTAGAGTCATAAAATCAATATTTAAAAAATCTTGAATTTCTTTTTCATGGTACGCGCATGAAAGGGTTAAATATAGCCTAATTTGACATGTGAATCGATAGATTTGTTGCTTTATTTATGACACAATGGGACGTACACAGAACACATTCTACGGTGCATTTACAGGATAAATGTGTAAGAATAAACAAACATCGTTAAACAGAAGGCTATTAAACAGCAAACATAATATGAGTTATCTCCCTCTATCTCATGACCTAAAATAAATGCAAAATTACAATCTACATTTAAGTAGCACATTATGTTTTATTCAGACCAGCGGTGGCCTACATGTATAGACTACTGAGATTTTCAAAGACATTCTTCAACCGCTGCTGGATATCGTATTCCCTTCTTCAGCCCACCCCACCCTCGATTTTCACGGATTAGTGATTAGCGATTCCCAACAACTACGCAACAACGCATATTATATCTATTAAATCCGAATATAAAAAGTAATTCTCAGCGACAACTGTGCATAGGCCTTATTCGGACTACATTACTCTCGGCATTCGTGTGTAGGTTCGGCGGCCCGCCAACTGCGAGGCTTGTCTCGACAGAGTACGAGGTTGATAATAGCACGCGACATTAAGAGGAGATTATCGCGAGAAATCCACGAGAGATAAATGAGACGTCTCGTGGGAATTAGGCAGTATCTGCTGGCCTGTACGGTACTATTTCAACTTAATGCCAATGCTCTGGGGTACATTTCCCAAAAGCGTAGTCACTAACTTGCACAGTAGCCTACGAACGAACGCTCAGTGGATCCAACTATGAAGGTTCGCATCTGAGCTTTTGGGAAACGGACCCCTGATCGCACTATCAGAGCTTTTGAGCGGCAGCCAGCAGATGGCGAAGTTGCTCCGTACTAGTTTTTCGTTTTGGTTGGGGAGTAGTAATTGTGGAGGTTGCAGGGGTTGCATCCCTTTGCGGGCCAGATTCTGGTGGTCGGATCGTCTAGCTCTCTTCTTACATGCATATGGGGGACAAACATGATAAATCCCCACGAGGAAAAACCTCCAAATATACTTTCCTCTCTTCCCCTGGCTCTTCGGAAATATTAAAGATGCCAGTGTAGATTGTTGAAATTGGGCAGCCTGTGGCTTTTTGGCTAAGGATTTTGTCTGGGGTACGTTGATGATTCAAGTCCCCATGTAGCCACAGTAAGATCAGTCCAGCAGATGGGGGCCTAATCGTCATCTTGAAACTCAGTGGCACATTGATCTGGACATATTTATATGGGCTGTTTGGGTGGTGCATCACGGTAAGGAAATTAAATGTATTTTATCTGCTCTAATCAAAAAGCCCTGTTTGTTCTCAGGGATCAGACCCCAGTCACTGGGATTATCTACTTTTCTGCTGCAGGGAATGCCTGGATTATTGTGTGGCTGGGGTGTATTCCATGTTTCCATATGCCGCTCAACCAAGTATACGGAATCTCAATGCTGCTAATTAGAAGGTAGTGCAGCCCCCTTCCTTTCTTCTATTCCATTCAGACGCTCACAGAATACATTTACATTCAGCTGACTCCAACGGTTTCTGACGGGAAAAGCCTCAGACCTTGTCAGGGGTCATTCAGTCACAAATGGGCTGGTGATAGATCTCACAGATATCCAGAGTCCAGACCCCTTCGTGTGAGATGTTTTTATTATCATTCAGGATTTATTTTATTATGTGCTCTGTATTTTGCTTGCGTTGTCTGGAAATTATTCTTGAACCTAGTTTTCAGATGTCATCAACACACATACACACACACACACACACTCAGAGTCTTGTGCAGTCAGGTGTGTAATAAGAGCTGGGCCCTCTTCTCTAAGTGTGTGTTGTGTGTCCAAGCCTCAGGACTGTAAAACATGGCCACTGGCTACTGGCTGATATCATTCTTCTTTCTCAATGATTGTCCTTCCTCTGGTTCCCCACAGAAACATTAAGACCCCCCCGAATTGCTTTTAATGGGCTCGGCTAACTGTCTGGATTGATCACCGGTCCCTCTGTTCATGCATGCTCAGAATCCATAATTAAAGATATAATTTGGGGTCATTAAATGTGAATGAATAATTCTGGGTGCTTGAATCTTTAATCAACTTGTCTCCTCTGTGTGCATGATGTCACCACACTGCAGGACTAACAGTGTGACGTCACCATATGACTGGATTAATGGCAGAGCATCATAGCCCAGCTATTTTAATGGTATATTTGGAGGGTGAGCTTGTTGAGCAGGTCTATTTATTTATATTCATATTTTATTCATGACAGAGGCTGTCTGCCATTCTCCCTTCCCTAAACAGATGACCACCTCAGGCTCTCTGCAGTCGCTGGCTGGAATAATTTTTTTTTCTGTCTCACAATGTTGTTTTACTGATAAAATGTTTTCCTTCATTTCTCTGACAGGCTTGCTGAAATTCAGAGCAGTTTTGAGAGGCATTAGTGTGGAGTTGGTGGCCCGAGGCAGGTCATTATTACCCCCATTATTTTGTGATTTCTATCCCCTGGCCTATAGAACCCTCCCTGGGAAACAGCAGAAAAAATGTGGTTTACAAACATGACCTGTCAGCCACTGCATTTGTAGTCCTGTCCATACGGTAATATTTGGCACAAAACAGGATTTCTTTATTCTAAAATATTCTTCTTTCAAATGTCTTTTTATTGAAGGTAGACAGTGAAAGGTACATTAACTGGATCATGACATGTTTTTCTTGTCTTCCCCTCCTTGATGACATCATGATGAAACTTTTTCTTTAAACAGTGAACATGTATAGACTACTGAGATTTTCAAAGTGATTCTTCAACCGCTGCATATCGTATTCGCTTCTTCAGCCCACCCCACCCTCGATTTTCACGGATAAGTGATTAGCGATTTCCAACAACTAAGCAGCAACGCAACAACGTATATTATATCTATTAAATCCGCATATAAAAAGTAATTCTCAGCAACAACTGTGCATAGGCCTCATGCGGACTACATTACTCAAGGCATACGAGTGTAGGTTCGGCGGCCCGCCAACTGCGAGGCTTGTCTCGAGTCCCTCGACAGAGATTGATAATAGCACGCGACATAAAGAGGAGATTATCGCGAGAAATCCACGAGAGATAAATGAGACGTCTCGTGGGAATTAGGCAGTATCTGCTGGCCTGTACGATACTATTTCAACTTAATGCCAATGTTCAGGGGTACATTTCCCAAAAGCGTAGTCGCTAACTTGCACAGTAAGAATGAACGCTCAGTGGATCCAACCATGTAAGTTCGCATCTGAGCTTTTGGGAAACGGACCCTTGATCACAGGTAGACAGTGACAGCTACATTAACTGGATCATGACATGTTTTTCTTGTCTTCCCCTCCTTGATGACATCACTCATTCATGTCACAAAACACCTGAGCAATTATATCTCAGGATAAACAGGCCCAAAAAGATAGTCGACTTGCTCAGATTCTCTGCCTATTGCATGATTAACTCCTAGATCCAAAGATGCAGTGTTGTCCGCTTACTTGGATAATAAGGTACCTGGGGCTGGGAACTTTTTGTCCCAAATGGGCGCCTATATTTCAGCAGGGTGATGGGGCACCCTGTACTGTCACGCCCTGGCACCCAGAGATGGTGATAGGACACTAGGGCAAGGATTGGAGTTGAGGACCCATGTGCAGTGAAATGGATTTTATTAAATAATAAAAATGAATAAAACTAAACTTTGGGAGAAGGGAGTGCTCAAAACAGAAGGGTAAACTGACTGAGGCTGTCTGTCTGTGAAGGAGGAAACCAAGCTTTAAATAGAAAGGGAACCCTAATGATCTAAACAGAAACAGGTGACCACAATTAACTGGAAGGGACTGAGGATAATTGACTAATTAGGTAAGGGCAGTTATCCAGGCATAGGAATGTCAAAGCGAAGGGGCATTACAGTGTCCCCTCCTCTACAATGCACAACTTCCAAATGGGTCTGCAGCTGGACTGAGGCCAGGATTGGCGGTGCAGAGGGACCAAGGCCGGGCATGTACGCTGCAGCTGGACTGGAGCTGGGCGTGTGCACTGCATCTTGGGTGGGAGCTGGGCGTGTACACTACAGCGGGACCAGAGCCGGGTGATGTATTGCAGATGGGCTGTGCACTGCATCTTGTGGCAGTTTTGGGCTGTGCCATGTTACTGGGCCAACATCGGGCTGTCTGCTGGAGCCGCACACTCACTACAAGGATGACAGACTTGCTGCTGGTGCCGCCAAAGCCACAGGCTGACTGCTGGGGCCACTGGAGCTGTAAGCTGACTGCTGGGGCCCCGATGGGGCACCAGGTTGATGGCTGAAGCCGAGGCGGAAGCAGATCACTGGATCAGTTAGCAGACTGGTCTTCTAGCGCTGAGGAGAACCGGCTTTCTTGCGCCGGGGCGAAATGGAGCGGGGCGTAGAAAAGCACACAAATGCAGGAATTGTACTTGTTGCATGCATAATCGCCCGGCTTCCATGGGTAAAAAGGGAGGGAGTCATCCAGGGTTGAATGGTGTGAAAGTCTCTGCTGGGTCCTCGGGGTGAGGAAGCCATGGGTCACACCCTGGCACCCAGAGATGATAATAGGGCACCAGGGCAAGGATTGTAGGTGAGGACCCATGTGTAGTGATGGCAGTATGACACTGAAGCATCAATACGTGCTTCAAACCCGTAGCATAGAACCACTGTTTCAAAGCTTGCTTCGGAGCGAAAAAAAATCACGTGAAATATCCTGAATGAATCACCTGACTGGTTTGAGTGCACCAATCAGCTGATTCACTGACTGACAAGTGACAGGATGAGACCGTTTTGAATTTGAGCACCATGAAGGCTTTAAAACAGAGGTAAAGAATGCAGAATTTGTGGGTTGTAGTAGGAGGTGTGTTTTTGCTGTCGAGTTGTTGTTTGTATTGCGTTGTTGTGGTGAATTATTATGGAGCCAGCCAGGAAAAGAGGCCATCCTGATAGGTGGGAACACTTCAATCTGATCGCTCCTGATAAGGTACTTGCGGTGTGCTGGCTGTACGTAAGAAAAGTAAAAAGTAAAGTTACATATACAACAGTAAAAATCAGTACAGTACTAGCCTATAGTATTATCTGTCTCATGTTTATTGAAAGTAGCATTACAGTAAATGTATTAGTGTTGCCATAAGACTATAGCAACCTTTTCTATATTTCCCCAGCACTCTCCTCAATAACACAAAACACTCATTCATCAATCTTTATTTGTTAATACAACATAACATACTGTGTGTGTGTGTGTGTGTGTGTGTGTGTGCGTGCGTGTGTGCGTGTGTGTGTGTGTGTGTGTGTGTGTGTGTGCGTGCAATTAACCCTCCTGGCAACTGACTAGCCAGCCTAATTTTGATTGCAGCCTCACACTTGGCCAGGAGAGGTCACCATTACTGAAGCTTCTATTACTGTGCCAATTTTCGAAGCAATCGGCTCAAGTGGTTCAATGCTTCACAAAAGCTTCTTTTGCCAATTACTACCCATGTGCAGGGACGTGAATTTTATTAAATAAAGTGAATATAACAAAACCAATACAAAACTTGAGGATAATGGAAAGGAAGTGCTCAAAACAAAACCGGGAATCTGACAGAGGCTGCGTGCCCGTGAAGGTAGAAACTAAGCTTTAATTAGAAAAGGGATCCGAGGGACCGTAACACTGTGTGACCTTTGAATTAAAATAGCTGTGCGACCGCTATCCCCCCAAATTAAACGCTTCTTTTCGGGTACAATTGGTAGTCAGAGGGCATGCCAACCGCTGCTGCATCTTAAATAGAGATGAGCATATGTCTTGGAGCAGTCAGTGCATGAATCCACTGGACATGCCGCAGCCGGGCGCACCGGTTTAAGAATGGAGCGCACCCAGTGTGTGCCCTTTAGCTGACAGTGACCATTCTGACCAATCAAAGGGGAGCTTGACTTCCTATACCTCAGTACTTTCTAGAATGGCTAATATTAAAGGTCAATCACTCCATTTCGTGGTAATGAGCGTTACCATTGTAACTACACACAAGATTTAGACGGAAAATGAAACAAAGAGCAATAGAAGACTTTTTTTTGTACCGTTGACATTCAAAAAAGTCCAGTCGGTAACAAAAGATACTGAAACTGAGAATCATGGCGGTGATTCGGATGAACCGGCGGCGAAATCAGTTTATTATTAAGAGTTGCTTTGAAATTTTGAATGGCTGAGGAATAAGAAGCTGAAGTGCACCGTGTTCATTGTAAAGATAATGGCCCGGATCTCGCAGGTAACAGCGTGTTATCTAGGTAACAGCGAGTCCAAACACTATGAAGTGAAAGTCCTTCCAAACACGGAGAAAGCACAAAACACAGAAAATACTGTGACAAATGTGCGTCAACGAGTAGGCCTAGGTCCAGTGTTCTGGTAATATTGCAACCTATCAAAATATGCTGCCTTGCGGCTCTGCGCTTGCGCAGACTTAAAATCTTGCTCTCGTTTTGTTTGCTCGTATCTTCAGTAGCCTATCTGCAAAAATCACAAACGCACATTCTTTCAGCGCGTCTTTAGACCAGTAAACGTTTATATATTTGCATGTACACGCAACGTTTTCTTGAAAATGCAGAAATTCGATGACAATGGCGTGTGACATACGATATCTTAAAACAAACATATCCAACTCATTATAACATCTGCTTATGTTATAATGAGCTAACAAATAGCAAAGTTACCTCTGTGAACTGATTAATATTGTAATACTGAGGCGAAAACAAGGACTTTACGACTTTACGTCAGATTTCAAACGTTAAAAATATATATGTATATATTAGTGCTTCTTAGATTTCGGTGTTTGCGCTCCTAAATTTTGGCTTGCGCTCCTAACTTCTTGAACTTGGGAGTGCAGCGCTACCAAACAAAAAAGTTAATTTCGAGCTCTGGATCCTAATTAACCCTTACATACTGTTCGGTCAAATTTGACCCATTTTGACATTTGACAGCAGTAAACATACCCTAAATGTCATTCTTTTAGCCTGAAATTTCATGACTTTTCCTAAAGTGATCCAAAATACATAAAAATGAAAACATTTTAAAATTTTATATTTTTGTACAGGTGCTACAAATTTTTGGCCACTTAGGCTGTTCCGGGTCAAATTTGACTCGTATCTATTTAGATGGATTTTATATCCACTAGTGTGGGTCAAATCAAAGACAATAGTGGTTGTGGGGAATTTTGAAACTGTCTCACTATATATGTGATGTCTGCATGTATTTTGTATGGACAGTGGTGACAGAGTTAAAGGGGGACCTTGACACTGTTACGAGAACTGTTTGTGGCACACCACATTTGCGCAGGCTCGTGCAGAGACAGGCAGCTGCTGGCCTTTGAAGTGAAATACCATAGGAGTGATCATATATGATACACATAAGGAACATTAGTCATAAGAAGGTCAGAGGGTGACTTGACATAGACACAAGAAAATCACATGTAAGCCCTGACAACGAACCTAAATAATCTTAAAATAAACAAATTGGTATCAATTTGGGACAGGAGGGTGGGGGTCCCTGATCAACAAGTCACACAAGAAGCCAACACAAGGGGACAGAAGAGAAGGAGATGAAATTTCTGCTCTGGAAAAAAGGACCACAAAACAGGGACAACCTACTGCAAATGTGGGAAATCAAACCGCAAGTCCCACACATAAAAGGTTTCTACCACTGCTTTGAGTGCACAGACCAGTTTACTAGTTTGGCATTATTATTTTTTAATGTTTTGTGCTCTGAATTTCAATTGATGTTGAATCAATATTGATAATTGTGATTCTTAAAATTGTGAATTTCATGATATTGCAGCGAGGACAGTGTTTAGTGGTTGCAGTGGTTATGTGGTTATATTATACGTCCTAACAGTTCCAGAATGTTCTTACCATTTTCACTTTTAGTCAAATCTATAAATCTATTTCAGTCATTATGGCTGTTATCTTTTCATGTCTTGGGTAAAACAGGATATGACATTGTGTGTTATTAGACGTTTTTATCCAAAAACGAATGTTGTACAACCTAAAAAAATAGACTTTCCTTTCTCCCTGAAACATCAATTAAGGATTAATCGTCCATTAATTAATTTCAGATAGGTTATTTTTTGCATTCAAAGTAGATCTGTAATTCAAAATTTAGTATAGACACTTACGATGAGGATATTCTCTGTCCGGGTAAAAATTGACCCGGACCATACTGTGAGGGCATCTAATATGAACAGTATGTAAGGGTTAAATAAACATAAACAGGTTACCAACATTAACTGGGACTGAGGATAATTAATTAAATAGGTTAGGACAGGTAGCCAGACATAGGAATGCCAAAGGGGAGGGGCATTACATGTACACAGGACTAATTCTGCTTTCAATTTACCTCCGAAGTTGGAATTTGGAGCTGGGAATGACGTCAAACCCAAGTTGACTAGTCAGAAAATTGACTTGATGTCAGTGAGGTTTCCTTTGCCCAGGATATCCATTGTTAGCCATTTTTAGCAATACCAGTTGATAGCGACGCATTGAGGGAGATTACTGCTATGAAAATACCATTACCATTTCCACATCTTTCACGCGCCATTTCTCAAAATCCTCTATTCCGATTTTTATCAACTTTGGAACATAAATAGTTTACAGCATGATGGATGTCCTGAACCTAAAAAATATGGGCCTTTTGGTACTCTTAATTTCAGGGGGTGCTGAATATATAATGAGGTAGAGAATTTTCAAGTCAAGAGCAAAATTTCAAAAAACTGTTGTTAAAAAACATTTTGTTAAAGTATCCAAGAGGTTAAACCTATAGATGCTGGATCAGGCAACCAGTGTGCAAAATAAGAAGTGAATGTCAGTTAGTTAACCGTGTCTTCAGTTGCAAATTACGATAATTGGAAAAAGCGTTAATAAAAGAAAATGATTCAGAACTAGCCAGGACTAATTATTTTCATAAAGTGGCGTGTCTTAGCCCACCCTCTGGCTACGCCATTGTTTTTGTGGCAATAATTTCAACTATGATTTTTGGATATCAATCTTTCAAAGGAAAAAAAAAATCAACTGCACAACGATTGGCTTTTATCATCAAATCAGCTCAGCTGTCACTTTATATTGGCATGTTGTAGTATGACAGTGTGTCACCAATTACAGTTCAACAAACACTAATACCTAATGGCTCACATTCACTGGTGACAATCGCTTATTTTGGCTCATTTCTATGGAAAAATCTCAGATTAACAAAGGTGTAGTATCCACTGACACCCGAGAGAGTTTAATATTACGATGCAGTATATTTTCTCATACTAGTCAGTCACAAACGCTCTGCTGCAGTATAGCTTTAAAACATCAGATTCCCGCTCACCGGTGATGGTTACTTTCCTTGCCTTTTGGGCCGCAAACACAGCAATTAAATCCTTATAATCCAGCCTGGATGCAAATTCTTTTTTGATAGAGAGAAGGGCGAGCCCTTAATTTAGTTAGTTTTAAGCTTTATAGTTTTAATATAGCTTTAAATAGTTTTAAAGCTTCGCTACCCCAATGCTGATTACTGATACTGTCAATAAGACCCTGCATTCTCACAGTTAGGAAAGGCAAGTGAGCAGCGAGACAGAGCATGCCATAAAATAATAATAATAATCAAAAAAAGATCAGGGTTAGCTTTATCGAGATGAAATGGTAAATAATGAAACTGACACAGAGAATTGTCATTTTAGAAGCACGATGAGTCTCGTGCAGTGATGCAAAATATGTAGCCTATTAATTTATTAAAAAAAAAAAAAACCACACACACACACACACACACAGCAGCACGAGGCCCTGTGCGGTCGCACACTTCGCACAGCCCATGCGACGGCTCTGATTTAATTGGCTAAAAGTCCAGTTTCACAGTTTGATTTTTGCAGAAGCTAAAGTCCATGTACGAAAGTTTCCCCTTGGTGTGCAAGCTTACATTAGAACCCATGAAATCAGCTAATATAGATATCCGCGCAAATACTCTGCATGGAAATTCGGCTTTGGCCTTTACACGGTATTTTGCGTGTACAAACATCATAGCAACTTGTCCACAGAAAAAGGTTGACCAATGCTGTGTATTATAATTATAACAATAATAACAACAATGCTTTCTTATCCCGAAAGAAATTTATGACTGATTTAATGAGATGCAAATAAAACAGAGGTGTTAATAAATAGTAGGCTATATTACTGTAGCTTTGACCTTGTTGATACAGGGTGTAGCCACCTTGAACTTATAACTCAGGGTTGGTGAAATTCCACCAAATTTCTGAGTTGGAAATTTGACTTTAGGAAATACTTCAGTTGAAAATTCTGACTGGGAACTTGGAATTCCAGACTTACATTTCAGCTGGAAGGCACCATTAGATCATCTGGGCAACTTTGATAGATGTCTTCACTTGCATTTGAGATTTCCACTCTGTCATGTTGAGCATGGCTGTCTGTAGCTCACCGGTGTCAGGTTAGCTCAGGCCACATGTGGATAACAGAGAGGAAAATCAGCATTCGAATGAGACCGATCCTGTTTACATGAGCTTGGATATACCAATGGGGGAGGTCTTGGGCTGACATCACAGTTGGCTTCTCAACCTGGAGTTTGTTGCTATATAACAAAAGCAAGTAGGAAATAAGGGTTGGGAAGCTAACCTTTAAGTTTACACTGAAAACCATCTGGAGCACACACAGCAAAATATTTTGATTTACTCTGAGTATTTCATAGACATTTGGTTCCGCTCTGGCTAGAGTGGACTCAAATAGACTGCTTAAGGTAATTTGGCTCAGTATGAGTTGAGTAAACCAAACATTATGCTGTGGCATGGTTGTTGTATTATGTCAAGTTTCATTTTCATCAACTGTATCCCATTTCTGAACCTTCAGACTGAAATTTGATAATGATGTGCTAGGCATGCATGTTTTTGTGATCTTAGAGCTGCTCATTCCTGAGTACGCTTGAACACATGTTCACATGCGAGTCTTGAATTTAATTACATTTGCATCAAGTCAGTGATTCAGTTATCAGAGATAAGGAGCGTTGCACCGGGGCGAGTAATTGCATGAGGCGGTGATTTGTGTCACGCAGCGTTTATGGAGTGTGGAAGAAGGTCACTAAAGCCCTGGTCACGTTGGCGATGCTCAGTATGCAAATGAATTGCTGTCAGAAGCGTTGTGGGGTAATTGAATTGACTTGAGCCGGTTGCAGGAGATCGTCGTTGTGCTCACCTTCACCGAGTGCTCCCTCGGGACCAGGGTTCCAGTCACACTTCTTAATGCCTCAGGCAAGAATGTAGTCCCATTTATTCAAACCCTATTAATTTAGAGACACCAGAATGAGAAGGTGTGCATTGGGCTCAACACATGTATCGCCCCCAGCAGGTTGGGTAGCATCATTACACCCAGAAGACCAAACGCTTTGGCTCAGTTTTGTGCCGACCTGGCATTAGTGCTCAGCCTAGAGCGAGTTAACACTGCATTTAGGATTTAGCTAACCACTAACTTTAATAATGGATGCAATCAGGGAAAGTGTTCTGCGAAAATGATGTTCTGGCATTTGTTGTGCACTATGAGCACTGTAGACATGTATAACGCAAAGCTAAAGCCTTAAAATATTTTCTGTGGTGCAGGAAGCTCTTCCCACGAAGAGCTGATTTACTGCTTCAGTAATTCTGAGCCCCACTGTGGAGCTATCATCAGTCTTGGGCTGGTTTAGATGCAAAGTGAAACTATAGTCTAGGTTATATGCTGTATGTATGCATGCGTGCATTCATGTACACTACAGGCCAAAATATTATGAACACCTTGAATTTTTCTTATTTTGGCTGGTTTTTCTTAAGGTATATTTTCAGCAACAACAAAAAACAGAGTAACATGGAAACACTCAGCTAGGAATGTGCAAAATTATTTGCTAAGAGATATACATATTCAAATTCGACTTTCTACAAAATACCCTCCCTATGCCTTGATTACGTAAGGGATAATCAATGCGGAGGTGTGCATTCCACAGTTTTCGGGCACGACGCGGAGGCAGGTTGCCACGGCGAAGTGCCTTAAACCGTGGAATGCTTCCCTACAAGTTGATTATCCCGCTTATACCACGGTCATTTGCCAGCAATATCAAATCACAGCATTCAGAAATTTTTGGTGAAAGTTTTGCCCTAAAAAAAACAAAAAAAAAAAAAACAGCTGGTAATCATTAAACAGGTACGGCGCCTTCTCATACCCAATACTATGGGCCAAGCTAAATTGAACCAGCTATCTTAACTCAAGGAGAAAGAATTTTTTGCACATGCTTACATCCATTTACCAGCTGATGATTTGGTAACGGATTCCAGCTGAAATGGGGATTATGCAAAACGCAACATTATGCGCAATTATGCAGACTGTAGCCAACTTGCTACCCACAATTACAATGAACTTATGACGGTTTCCACCGTTAGCGAGCTGAAATCAGTCACCTGGCATTGCACGTAGCTAGCGAACTGTCAGCAGTTGCGGATACATGAAGTGGACTAGCTTCCTTTGTAACCGTACACAATTACTATCGTTTAATGAATAAAGCCTGATTACTTCGCTGCTATGATATTGCTTGAGTACATCGCTTGAGTACAAGTCAGCGAGCTGAAATCAGTCTGCTGGCAGAGCACGTAGCTAGCGAACTGACAGCAGTTGCTGATACATGAAGTGGACATGTTAGCTTCCTTTGTAACCGTACACAATATCAATAGTTTAATAAATAAAGCCTGATAACTGTTACGTCCCCGTCTAGGGGAAGGGACGTGAACAGAAAAAATTTAGGCAGTGGCAAAGCACAATAACGTAATTATGGAATTTATTATGCCAAACATAGAGACAACGAATACAAAAACAAAGTGGCCTGGCAAAACCAGGCCTTCAACTTCCACTCGACAAAACAGCCATGAAGAGAGCACTCAAAGGGGTGGTGAGTGGCAAACGAGAAGGCAAGGCGTGGCAGAATGTCATAGGGCCGGCAGAGAGCTACCTGGCCCAGTGTAGCATCGCGTCTCGTTCGATAGAGCAGCTCCTCTTATAGACTGCAACCACCAATGACCACCAATTCGCTGCTATAATACGTATTTCCGGTCATTATCGCTTGAGTACCTATAGTAAACCGCCCCGCAGGACGCAACTTATATGACGCAGCCAAATTTACTGGAGATAAATGAGCAGCTAGGTTTCTGTTGTACCCAGCCGAATACCAGGCCTGACGTTGCGATGGTCATAAGTAGGCTAGTGGATGAATTTCGAATAGTGAAACAACCGTAGCCGAACTACCTGTGCAGTTCCAAGGTTTTAATGCATACCTGCCAGCCAATCAGAAAAAAAGTATTCATCCAGACCATGGTATAAAGCCTGACATGTCATAGACATTCTTTCCAGCATTTTAAGGGGAGAACTTCCTGGTAACTCATTCCAGGCTTTCAAGAGTTCCTTCATGAGCTCTTTTGAACTTGATGGGTACACTACTTTGACTGCCCAGTCAAGCTAATCTCACAGCAACTCAAGTTGAATTTTAAGTTGTGCAGTTGTTTCTGAGCAACATTGTTATACAAGTGTCCCTTTGGAATTTTGTGTGCCCTTGTTGCTCAAAATGAACTTTAAGGTGACGAAATCCAGCCAAATTCTGAAAAATGCAGGGTGTGCGTAATATTTTGGCCTGTACTGTATCTGTCCTTTAAGATGAAGGGGGTCATGCGCTGTTTGTGTGTTTCTGTGCAGATGAAGGAGGTTTAGTGCTGCGTGTCTGTATTTGTGCTCCAAGGTGAAGGGAGTTAGGTCTATGTGCGTCAGTATTCTTTGTGTGCACGTGACGTCTCGCACATTTAGCAAACCCGAAGTCCGCCATGGTGGATGATAACCATAACCAAGATTACGGTTCTTCATGGTGCTTCCAATACCCAATTCTGTGTCCCCCACTATTGATGAACGAGATGGTTCACACTGTTAGCGCTATGAAAGCGCTTATTTCCAATGAAATAAGATCATTGGAAGAAAGACGTTTCAAATGATCTTATTTCATTTAAACGATAATGGAACACACACATTGCTTCCAACCCCTGAGTAAAGAAAAGTGTAAGAAGTCTGGAGTCATAATCGCACGTGAAAATGATAAACCTCCATGCATAAGGACTTTCAGCTCTGCATGAGAATTTCTTACATATGCGCTGACAAAACTGACGCCGAATGTGTGAGAGTTAACAGGTACGCGTTATCAATGAAAACTGGCCACAATTGATAATGTTTAGAGTTTTCGGGGTTTCTGAAATGGTAATTCAAATGAATGATTGAAAACAGGTCATGACCAATCATTATTTTTAAGGGATGGATTTCAGCCTCCCCTATCGCCAGCTCACCAGCCGCCTCTGGATAGGGCATTGTAGATTTGTATATCATCCAACATGGAGCTGGATGCTTACGTCTCACTATTTTGTCACGTGGTTGCAATTGGTACCTGTTTGTGCAAAGACTCGGAATATCTGGGTTTGTAAAGAATGTCTGTTTTTAAAGTTGAGCAGTAATTGCAGAAATCTGGGTGGTCGCTCCTCGCCTATGTTGTTGTCTCCCTCGTCCCGTCTCTCGTGCCCAGAGCTGTGTTAACCCCTCCCGTTAGTGGTGCTAATTGTGATCAGATTAGCACCTGGTGGCATTCGGTGTCGCCCTGCAGCGGCAGCAGCACTCCCGCAGGAGTTGTGTGAAGAGACTGGCTGCTGTAAATGAGTTAGTGCAGATCTCACCTTTCATATTTGGAATTCTGCATTTAATTAGGAGTTATGTAGTGCTGGGGGACAGGGATGTGCCTTCGAGGATAAGCTAGGATCAGCAGAATCTGTTCGGGTTTGGGCCTTGCAGCCCCTCCTCTTTCACGTTCTTTTCCCTCCACCTTCATTGGCCGCAGCTGGAGCCAATTAAGGTGGAGGCAGTTGCTGAATATTTAGGGCTGACAGTCCATGTGCTCTGTTTTTTTTCCCCTTGGCCACAGCAGATCTGTATGTCTGTCTTAGCAGTCACCTGGTCCTGTTTCTGTCTTATTTAGAACATCGGTTCTTTTTTTCATTAAATCAGTTCTTCACCGCGAGCCTTGGCACTTGAGTTTCCTTTCGCCTAGGCCCATGGTCCTAGTGCCCGCAACATTGCCATTTGCATCCGGTAGACTGTAAACCATGATAAGAATCCTTACCTTATAACGTCCAATTACTCTCAACCTGATCCCTTTTATTTACTGAGTGGTGGTCAAACAAATAGTTCACTCAATGACAAAGACTAAAAAGGCCAGTTTTGTATTTTTATGGAATTAGCCTATTGTTCATTGCATTTGTGTATTAAAATGACTATCGATTGGCAAAAGTTTGCGTAAATGTGTTTGCTAGGCTTACTGAAATCCAATAAGACGTTTAGCAGGATTTTATTAATATTTCATCCCTTTCAACACTGGTTTAATTCATTTTACAGTATGCTTTAATTTTATATGAATAACTTAAGTACAGTCTTAAATAAATCTCATAGTTCTATTTAATCTTGCTGGTTTTACAGGGCCAGCACTTATTAGTTTCTTTACCTGACAAAGATGATGTTTTAAACAAAATGTGCACATCCTAATGCATAATATCGAGTTTTGACATTAGAGATCTTCAAATTTACACACACGATCAGTAGCTAATAGAGGTCCAATCGTTAGAAAGATGGATGTAGTTGTAAGAAGGGGGCATTACTGCACTGCTGGACTGGCGCTGTAATATGGGGGGTCTTTTCCGGCTGAAACTTGGGTGATATTCACAAACCCCTTGTCCTGATGGAGTAAAGATGTCACAGGTCTGGGAACTGGTTCCAATGTAGCGCGCCACAGAGACGCGCGCGTGCGCACACACACAAGCAAACATGAACACAGAATATAAAACGCGCATGCTAAGAACCTCAAACACACTCACACGTACACGCTCACAGACAGAACATGCATGCAAAACCAACAAACACAGTCACTTATGCTGGCGTCTTCGAGCAGACGCACAGGCACGTTCAAATCCACACTCAAGCTCACTCTGTGAGTCTCAGAAATTAACCCTAGTTGATCCCATTTTGCTTGTACATTGCTGGACAATGATTGATTGTTGGATTAAATCGGCTGTCGTGTGGAGGTGGTGAATCGATGGCATGTGGGATTATTTATGGAGTCTGCATGAAATGTGCCGCGATTTGCCAAGGCGTGTGCCTTAGCTTTCCTCTGGAGGAAGGGGGGTCTCCCAGTACTCAGAAACTTCTGTAATTTCCCTTTCCTGCTCCTAATGGGGGATTGTAGGGGTCAGGGATGAGTAAAGAAAAGCAGTATGTGTTTTATTCGGATGTAGCATGCGTGTCATTGCTCCTGGTTGCTCCCAGTGCCTTCTCAATAAGCAGTACTCTAGGAGTGGGCATGTCCAGGGAGGCTCCGGTTCACAAGACCTGCCTCCTCTCTGGAGCCAGCTGTGATTGGCCACCGTCTTCAGTTGTCATAGCAACGGCTTCAAGGAGAAATGGTGATGTAGCCGGTGGATTTTTATTTGCACTTATGTACCCCCCCATCAGCTGTCATTGTATATCAGAGCCCACCGTATCAGGCCTTCATATTTTATACTCTACGCTACTTAGGGATTTTTCCAAATCTCACATCTCACATCTCGCGTTCACTCCTCCTCCCTCTCTCTCTCTCTCTTCTGCTTGGTGTCCCCGTTTCTCTGTATTTCAAGGCAAATTAATATTCTTGTTTGATGAATGATTTTGGTCATTTAAAGATGCTAAATTTACATACAGGATGTAAGGCTTGATTCTCATTATTTGACTGTGACACTGCCCAGGAGCTACAGTCATCATTGTAATTTCTGCTACTTTTGCGCTTATACGATTAATGCTGTGCCATTTGTTTGATTGACGAAAAACATGCTTTCGGCAATTGGTTGATTGACCCAGCACTTGTTGTTCATGTTTGGTTGATTTTTTTTTTTCTTCCCGCCGCCGCCGCCCCCACCCCCCTTGGGGGATCCGCTTCTTTATTTCTATTAATATTTATCATGGAGATAGTTCTGAGAGGGAAGGGTGTAAGGAAAAGGTTTTAACAGCAGGGGGATCATCCCAATCATACAACATTTGATCAACAACAACCTTGTAATGAACAAACTGGAAGGAGGAGAAAAGAAGAAAAAAATGGCAAAGAAAAACAAAAACAGGACAGAGCCCAGAGAAACAACAAAAACAGGAGAGGAACACAAACAGGACAGAACCCAGAGAAACAACAAAGACAGGAGAGGAACACAAACAGGACAGAGCCCAGAGAAACAACAAAGACAGGAGAGGAACACAAACAGGACAGAGCCCAGAGAAACAACAAAGACAGGAGAGGAACACAAACAGGACAGAGCCCAGAGAAACAACAAAGACAGGAGAGGAACACAAACAGGACAGAACCCAGAGAAACAACAAAGACAGGAGAGGGGCACAAACAGGACAGAGCCCAGAGAAACAACAAAGACAGGAGAGGAACACAAACAGGACAGAGCCCAGAGAAACAACAAAGACAGGAGAGGAACACAAACAGGACAGAGCCCAGAGAAACAACAAAGACAGGAGAGGAACACAAACAGGACAGAGCCCAGAGAAACAACAAAGACAGGAGAGGAGCACAAACAGGAAAGAGCCCAGAGAAACAACCAAGACAGGAGAGGAACACAAACAGGACAGAGCCCAGAGAAACAACAAAGACAAGAGAGGAACACAAACAGGACAGAGCCCAGAGAAACAACAAAGACAGGAGAGGAACACAAACAGGACAGAGGACAGAGAAAAAACAAAGAAAGGAGAGGAACACAAACAGGACAGAGCCCAGAGAAACAACAAAGACAGGAGAGGAACACAAACAGGACAGAGCCCAGAGAAACAACAAAGACAGGAGAGGAACACAAACAGGACAGAACCCAGAGAAACAACAAAGACAGGAGAGGAACACAAACAGGACAGAGCCCAGAAAAACAACAAAGACAGGAGAGGAACACAAACAGGACAGAACCCAGAGAAACAACAAAAACAGGAGAGGAACACAAACAGGACAGAGCCCAGAGAAACAACAAAGACAGGAGAGGAACACAAACAGGACAGAGCCCAGAGAAACAACAAAAACAGGAGAGGAACACAAACAGGACAGAGCCCAGAGAAACAACAAAGACAGGAGAGGAACACAAACAGGACAGAACCCAGAGAAACAACAAAAACAGGAGAGGAACACAAACAGGACAGAGCCCAGAGAAACAACAAAGACAGGAGAGGAACACAAAGAGGACAGAGCCCAGAGAAAAAACAAAGACAGGAGAGGAACACAAACAGGACAGAACCCAGAGAAACAACAAAGACAGGAGAGGAACACAAACAGGACAGAGCCCAGAGAAACAACAAAAACAGGAGAGGAACACAAACAGGACAGAGCCCAGAGAAACAACAAAGACAGGAGAGGAACACAAACAGGACAGAGCCCAGAGAAACAACAAAACCAGGAGAGGAACACAAACAGGACAGAGCCCAGAAAAACAACAAAGACAGGAGAGGAACACAAACAGGACAGAACCCAGAGAAACAACAAAAACAGGAGAGGAACACAAACAGGACAGAGCCCAGAGAAACAACAAAACCAGGAGAGGAACACAAACAGGACAGAGCCCAGAAAAACAACAAAGACAGGAGAGGAACACAAACAGGACAGAACCCAGAGAAACAACAAAAACAGGAGAGGAACACAAACAGGACAGAGCCCAGAGAAACAACAAAGACAGGAGAGGAACACAAACAGGACAGAGCCCAGAGAAACAACAAAGACAGGAGAGGAACACAAACAGGACGGAACCCAGAGAAACAACAAAGACAGGAGAGGAACACAAACAGGACAGAGCCCAGAGAAACAACAAAGACAGGAGAGGAACACAAACAGGACAGAGCCCAGAGAAACAACAAAGACAGGAGAGGAACACAAACAGGACAGAGCCCAGAGAAACAACAAAGACAGGAGAGGAACACAAACAGGACAGAGCCCAGAGAAACAACAAAGACAGGAGAGGAACACAAACAGGACAGAACCCAGAGAAACAACAAAGACAGGAGAGGAACACAAACAGGACAGAACCCAGAGAAACAACAAAAACAGGAGAGGAACACAAACAGGACAGAGCCCAGAGAAACAACAAAGACAGGAGAGGAACACAAACAAGACAGAACCCAGAGAAACAACAAAAACAGGAGAGGAACACAAACAGGACAGAGCCCAGAGAAACAACAAAGACAGGAGAGGGAACACAAACAGGACAGAGCCCAGAGAAACAACAAAGACAGGAGAGGAACACAAACAGGACAGAACCCAGAGAAACAACAAAAACAGGAGAGGAACACAAACAGGACAGAGCCCAGAGAAACAACAAAAACGGGAGAGGAACACAAACAGGACAGAGCCCAGAGAAACAACAAAGACAGGAGAGGAACACAAACAGGACAGAACCCAGAGAAACAACAAAAACAGGAGAGGAACACAAACAGGACAGAGCCCAGAGAAACAACAAAGACAGGAGAGGAACACAAACAGGACAGAGCCCAGAGAAACAACAAAACCAGGAGAGGAACACAAACAGGACAGAGCCCAGAAAAACAACAAAGACAGGAGAGGAACACAAACAGGACAGAACCCAGAGAAACAACAAAGACAGGAGAGGAACACAAACAGGACAGAGCCCAGAGAAACAACAAAACCAGGAGAGGAACACAAACAGGACAGAGCCCAGAAAAACAACAAAGACAGGAGAGGAACACAAACAGGACAGAACCCAGAGAAACAACAAAAACAGGAGAGGAACACAAACAGGACAGAACCCAGAGAATCAACAAAAACAGGAGAGGAACACAAACAGGACAGAGCCCAGAGAAACAACAAAAACAGGAGAGGAACACAAACAGGACAGAGCCCAGAGAAACAACAAAAACAGGAGAGGAACACAAACAGGACAGAGCCCAGAGAAACAACAAAGACAGGAGAGGAACACAAACAGGACAGAACCCAGAGAAACAACAAAGACAGGAGAGGAACACAAACAGGACAGAGCCCAGAGAAACAACAAAGACAGGAGAGGAACACAAACAGGACAGAGCCCAGAGAAACAACAAAGACAGGAGAGGAACACAAACAGGACAGAACCCAGAGAAACAACAAAGACAGGAGAGGAACACAAACAGGACAGAACCCAGAGAAACAACAAAGACAGGAGAGGAACACAAACAGGACAGAGCCCAGAGAAACAACAAAGACAGGAGAGGAACACAAACAGGACAGAGCCCAGAGAAACACCAAAGAAAGGAGAGGAACACAACCAGGACAGAACCCAGAGAAACAACAAAGACAGGAAAGGAACACAAACAGGACAGAACCCAGAGAAACAACAAAGCCAGGAGAGGAACACAAACAGGACAGAACACAGAGAAACAACAAAGACAGGAGAGGAACACAAACAGGACAGAACCCAGAGAAACAACAAAGACAGGAGAGGAACACAAACAGGACAGAACCCAGAGAAACAACAAAGACAGGAGAGGAACACAAACAGGACAGAGCCCAGAGAAACAACAAAGACAGGAGAGGAACACAAACAGGACAGAGCCCAGAGAAACAACAAAGACAGGAGAGGAACACAAACAGGACAGAACCCAGAGAAACAACAAAGACAGGAGAGGAACACAAACAGGACAGAGCCCAGAGAAACAACAAAGCCAGGAGAGGAACACAACCAGGACAGACCCCAGAGAACCAACAAAGACAGGAGAGGAACACAAACAGGACAGAACCCAGAGAAACAACAAAGACAGGAGAGGAACACAAACAGGACAGAACCCAGAGAAACAACAAAGACAGGAGAGGAACACAAACAGGACAGAGCCCAGAGAAACAACAAAGACAGGAGAGGAACACAAACAGGACAGAACCCAGAGAAACAACAAAGACAGGAGAGGAACACAAACAGGACAGAGCCCAGAGAAACAACAAAGACAGGAGAGGAACACAAACAGGACAGAACCCAGAGAAACAACAAAGACAGGAGAGGAACACAAACAGGACAGAACCAAGAGAAACAACAAAGACAGGAGAGGAACACAAACAGGACAGAACCCAGAGAAACAACAAAGACAGGAGAGGAACACAAACAGGACAGAGCCCAGAGAAACAACAAAGACAGGAGAGGAACACAAACAGGACAGAACCCAGAGAAACAACAAAGACAGGAGAGGAACACAAACAGGACAGAACCCAGAGAAACAACAAAGACAGGAGAGGAACACAAACAGGACAGAGCCCAGAGAAACAACAAAGACAGGAGAGGAACACAAACAGGACAGAGCCCAGAGAAACAACAAAGACAGGAGAGGAACACAAACAGGACAGAACCCAGAGAAACAACAAAGACAGGAGAGGAACACAAACAGGACAGAACCCAGAGAAACAACAAAGACAGGAGAGGAACACAAACAGGACAGAGCCCAGAGAAACAACAAAGACAGGAGAGGAACACAAACAGGACAGAGCCCAGAGAAACAACAAAGACAGGAGAGGAACACAAACAGGACAGAGCCCCGAGAAACAACAAAGACAGGAGAGGAACACAAACAGGACAGAGTCCAGAGAAACAACAAAGACAGGAGAGGAACACAAACAGGACAGAGCCCAGAGAAACAACAAAGACAGGAGAGGAACACAAACAGGACAGAGCCCAGAGAAACAACAAAGACAAGAGAGGAACATAAACAGGACAGAGCCCAGAGAAACAACAAAGACAGGAGAGGAACACAAACAGGACAGAGCCCAGAGAAACAACAAAAACAGGAGAGGAACACAAACAGGACAGAGCCCAGAGAAACAACAAAGACAGAAGAGGAACACAAACAGGACAGAGCCCAGAGAAACAACAAAGACAGGAGAGGAACACAAACAGGACAGAACCCAGAGAAACAACAAAGACAGGAGAGGAACAGAAACAGGACAGAGCCCAGAGAAACAACAAAGACAGGAGAGGAACATAAACAGGACAGAGCCCAGAGAAACAACAAAGACAGGAGAGGAACACAAATAGGATAGAGCCCAGAGAAACAACAAAAACAGGAGAGGAACACAAACAGGACAGAGACCAGAGAAACAACAAAGGAAGGGGAGGAACAGAAACAGGACAGAGCCCAGAGAAACAACAAAGACAGGAGAGGAACACAAACAGGACAGAGCCCAGAGAAACAACAAAGACAGGAGAGGAACACAAACAGGACAGAGCCCAGAGAAACAACAAAGACAGGAGAGGGACACAAACAGGACAGAGGGCAGAGAAACAACAAAGACAGGAGAGGAACACAAACAGGACAGAGCCCAGAGAAACAACAAAGACAGGAGAGGGACACAAACAGGACAGAGCCCAGAGAAACAACAAAGACAGGAGAGGAACACAAACAGGACAGAGCCCAGAGAAACAACAAAGACAGGAGAGGAACACAAACAGGACAGAACCCAGAGAAACAACAAAGACAGGAAAGGAACACAAAAAGGACAGAGCCAAGAGAAACAACAAAGACAGGAGAGGAACACAAACAGGAAAGAGCCCAGAGAAACAACAAAGACAGGAGAGGAACACAAACAGGACAGAGCCCAGAGAAACAACAAAGACAGAAGAGGAACACAAACAGGACAGAACCCAGAGAAACAACAAAGACAGGAGAGGAACACAAACAGGACAGAACCCAGAGAAACAACAAAGACAGGAGAGGAACACAAACAGGACAGAACCCAGAGAAACAACAAAAACAGGAGAGGAACACAAACAGGACAGAGCCCAGAGAAACAACAAAGACAGGAGAGGAACACAAACAGGACAGAACCCAGAGAAACAACAAAGACAGGAGAGGAACACAAACAGGACAGAGCCCAGAGAAACAACAAAACCAGGAGAGGAACTCAAACAGGACAGAGCCCAGAGAAACAACAAAGACAGGAGAGGAACACGAACAGGACAGAACCCAGAGAAACAACAAAGACAGGAGAGGAACACAAACAGGACAGAGCCCAGAGAAACAACAAAGACAGGAGAGGAACACAAACAGGACAGAACCCAGAGAAACAACAAAGACAGGAGAGGAACACAAACAGGACAGAGCCCAGAAAAACAACAAAGACAGGAGAGGAACGAACAGGACAGAGCCCCGAGAAACAACAAAGACAGAAGAGGAACACAAACAGGACAGAGACCAGAGAAACAACAAAGACAGGAGAGGGACACAAACAGGACAGAGCCCAGAGAAACAACAAAGACAGGAGAGGAACACAAACAGGACAGAGCCCAGAGAAACAACAAAACCAGGAGAGGAACACAAACAGGACAGAGACCAGAGAAACAACAAAGACAGGAGAGGAACACAAACAGGAAAGAGCCCAGAGAAACAACAAAGACAGGAGAGGAACACAAACAGGACAGAGCCCAGAGAAACAACAAAGACAGGAGAGGAACACAAACAGGACGGAACCCAGAGAAACAACAAAGACAGGAGAGGAGCACAAACAGGACAGAGCCCAGAGAAACAACAAAGACAGGAGAGGAACACAAACAGGACAGAGCCCAGAGAAACAAGAAAGACAGGAGAGGAACATAAACAGGACAGAGCCCAGAGAAACAACAAAAACAGGAGAGGAACACAAACAGGACAGAACCCAGAGAAACAACAAAGACAGGAGAGGAACACAAACAGGACAGAACCCAGAGAAACAACAAAGACAGGAGAGGAACACAAATAGGATAGAGCTCAGAGAAATTTGGTTGATTGACCCAAAGCATGCTGTTAGCGTTAGATTGATTGACCCAATGCATATTGTTGGTATTTGATTGATTGACCCAACATGTTATTGGTGTTTTGTTGATTGGCCCAATACATGTTGTTGGCATTTGGTTGATTGACCCACCAGATACTACTGGTACTAAGCAAACAAATAGTCCAACTTGGCGCTCAGGTGGAATTTTTGGGTTCAAGCAGGTGCTCTTGGAATAGGGATAAATCCAGAAACAGAAAAAGGAGCCCAAGGCACTCAGAAGTGTCGACCGGAGACGGAATGAGTTAAAAAGCCTTTCATAAAACTGGCTAGTCATATAAAATGCCAACATGTTTTGACCTCTACAGGTCTTCTTCAGGGCACACGCAAAGAGAATTGAAAGAATCGCTGAGACTATATATACAAAACCCCACCCCTATCACAGGTGTTCACACTTGAGAAAGTTTGAAGATCTCAGCCTATTGGATAGAGTAAGCCAGCGATAGGAGAGGATGAACATGTCACACTTCAAAAGTTGCATACGGGTTACAAAACAACACACAAGTCAAAATTCAAAATAAGCACATTATTAAAGAAAGTCCAAAACCCAAGATCACACACATCTTACATCATACACCAAATTAAAGTAGGTATTACAAAAAACATTTAAACTCGATGTCCTCATTTAACCCAGGATATTTTAAGGCATCCAGTTGATGTATCCAATATGCCTTGCGCTGATTAAGCTTGCGCAGACGGTCACCACCTCTATCCAGAGGTTTGACATGTTCCAAAGCTCCTGTTTTTAAGAGAGAGTCATTTTTATTTTGGCAAAGCAGGAAATGTTGTGCCATTTGGTATTCAAGATTACCGGTACGTATGGCATATTTATGCTCCGCCAATCGATCGCGCAGGCGTCTTTTAGTGCGTCCTACATAAAACACGCTCTCACATGAGAATGACAGACGATAAATAACAAAGCTGGTGTTACAATTAATAAAGTCCTTGATCTTGTATGTTTTTTAGACTTAAAGTCAACAAATGTTTTAGACTGGATGATGTGACTACAGTGGGGACAATTCATACAACGATAAACACCCATAGGTCTTCTGAGCCAACTTTCTTTTTTCTCCGGAGGGAGGTGGCTGTGTACCAACTTGTCACGGAGTGTAGGGGCTCTTTTATAAGAAACTAAAGGACGCTCAGGAAAGACCTGTCGAAGATCAGGGTCAGAATTTATTATGGCCCAGTTGTCCTGAATAATGTGCAAGATCTGCCTAGCCTCAACACTGTACTGAGTGACAAAAATGGGGCGGGATTGTTTGTTGGTTTTGCGTCCGCGTTTAACTAAGGTGTCCGGATGATTCAGTGACTCAGCTCTAGTCCGTGCCCTCGCAGTTCCATCAGGTTTATATGCTCTCCTAATGAAACGGTCGGACATGTCATTTGACTTTTCATTAAAATCTATGTCCTCATCACAAATGCGGCGCAAACGCTGGAATTGTCCAAAAGGTATTTTATCAATGAGGTGTTGTGGATGAAAAGAGTCGGCCCTAAGGATAGTATTTCTGGATGTCTTTTTTCTCAATATGGTGGTGTGTAAATCGCCTTCCTGGTCAATAGAGATAGTCAGGTCCAGAAAGTCGACACTATGTTTGGAGTATTCAAGGGACAATTTAATGTTACTGTTAATAGAATTGAGGTATTTATGAAATTCCAGTACCTGTGTTTCCGTGCCCTTGAAGACAAAACACAAATCATCAATGAAACGACCATCCGCGCAAGCTTAATCAACGCGAGGCATATTAGATACATCAACCGGATGCCTTAAAATATCCTGGGTTAAATGAGGACATCGAGTTTAAATGTTTTTTATAATACCTACTTTAATTTGGTGTATGATGTAAGATGTGTGTGATATTGGGTTTTGGACTTTCTTTAATAATGTGCTTATTTTGAATTTTGACTTGTGTGTTGTTTTGTAACCCGTATGCAACTTTTGAAGTGTGACATGTTCATTCTCTTTCCTCGCCTATCGCTGGCTTACTCTATCCAATAGGCTGAGATCTTCAAACTTTCTCAAGTGTGAACACCTGTGATAGGGGTGGGGCTTTGTATATATAGTCTCAGCGATTCTTTCAATTCTCTTTGCGTGTGCCCTGAAGAAGACCTGTAGAGGTCAAAACATGTTGGCATTTTATATGACTAACCAGTTTTATTAAAGGCTTTTTAACTAATTCCGTCTCCGGTCGACACTTCTGAGTGCCTTGAGATACTGCTGCTACTTGTTGGCATTTAATTGATTGGCTAAATGCATGTTTTTGACATTTGGTTGATTGACCCAATGCATGTTGTTGGCATTTGATTGATTGACCCAACATGTTATTTGGTTGATTGATCCAACAATTGTTGGCATTTTGTTGGTTGACCCAGCACTTGTTGAAATTTGGTAGATTGATCCAACGCAAGATGTTGGGGCATTTGGATGATTGATGCATGCTGTTGGCGTTTGGTTCACTGACCCAACACATGTTGGTGTTTGGTTGATTGACCCAACGAGTTGTTGACAGACTTCAGGTCTGGGGCTAGTATCCATGACTATTTTCTTCAGTGGTTTCTAAATCACTGTGGGTTAGAGTCTGTTGAATGAATTAGGTCATATTGGGGTGTGTTTGAGATGAGCTCATGTTGGTTTTGCTATTTCAGGCCTGTTGTAGTTTTAGCAAACTGTATAACCACTAGAGCAAAGGCTGACAAGTTTATTCACCCTTGTATTGCCTGAGGATGGTAATGTGTCTCATGTGGAATTCCTGCCAGTCTGGGTGAATTTGATTGCTCAAAAAGATTTTATCTGTCAATTAAGCCTCACTGGGCCAGTTGAAAGCCTTGATGGAACATATGCCCTGCCTCCCCAAGTGATCTTTACCTCTTCAGTTCTTCTTTGATAGGTTCTGAAACTCCGCTTCACGCCCAAAAATATTCTGGGCAGCTGAACCAAAGAACTTTGATCCAAAACCTCTCAACCTCCAGGCTTAAACTTAAATGATCATATTTATAAATGATGATAGTTTTGTCCCAAATAATAACAATTTAGGCTTTGTTAAGAAACATACTAATTTATTGATTTATGTTAGGGCATACTACTTAATTATAGTTGTAAATCATAATGGCGGTTGGTGAGAATTGATAATTTTTCCAATTCAATCCACAGCACATTCCTAATTTGTATGTTCAGCCTGATTATAAACAACCTCTTTGATTACTTTTGGTTTTACTGCAGAGGTATGCCAACATGCGTCAATCATGCATATTCAACCTAATTTCAACTCACTATTTTTGATAGTTATTTCTCTGAATTCTGTCCATAATGCAGAAATTTTGGATCTGACCATGGTTAGGTATGTGACACAGAGATGAGGCCTTTGCTGATGTCCACTGGCACATACCAGACTATTGTTTTGCTTGTTTTTGATTTGTGAAGCTTGCGAACTCCTATCGGAGTGTAAAGGGATGCTTGGCAAACCTTTTGAGTGGCAACAGCAGAACCAGAATCCCGAATTCCTGTCATCATGTGATGTATCTTGGCTTTCTGTACCATTTTGAGAAACATAAGTTTGAACACTCTCACCCTAAACACCAACAAATGGGGAGATCGCTATAGTTGGATTCGCTTTCAGATATACATGAAGAATCTGAATTCTCTGCTTGTCCAGTGCAAGATGGCAGATTACATAACGTTCTGTTGGTCGTCTCTTGGCACCCGACAAGTTTATTTTATTTGGACAGGCCTTGATTCTTTTGCCGAAATTTAGTTCTCAGCCAATCCAAACATTTGGCCTGTCAGTGTGTAAGTAGTACTCATATAAGCCAAGGTGATAACAGAGAATGGTGATTAGTAGCCAATCACATGCAACATACGTTTATTACTGAAAGGCCAAAGCGAGAAGCAAATGCAGCTGTCATTCTTGAGATTTTCCCCTGGAGGCCTTGTGCTTCTGTTCCTCCCTGTCATGCACTTCTCCGTCATAACATTTCTACTACATCACCACACGTTTATTTACTTGTTCCATTATTTACTTATAAGAATGTTTACTGTTATTTACTTACAGTATTATGATTTTTCAGATATTATTACTTTAGCCATACTGTTACACTATTCGTATACTACTACCACTTAAGTTTGGAATTACTGTCAAGTGTAAGTGGTAATTTACTCCAGTTTGATGGCTAACTAAGTGCATTTACTTCTGCTTTTATCCTCTATCCTCTTGAGTGCAGTGCAGCATCAAGTGCTGGCTGGGGGCTAAATGCTGAACTGTTCTCAGTCATTAGTTCTATTATGCAGCTCAGCTTCATCAACATTTACGCCTTTGTTTTCTAGAATAGCTAGACGAAACATTGCTTTGTAGTGAAAGTGATGCCTTAAAGCGAGTCTGCTGCTGGAAAGGTCTTTATTGCTCGCCGCAATAGAAACAAACAAGAAAGCGTAGATTCATCCTAAGGACAAATCAATCTTAGGACGTCAAATATCTCCCTCCTGCTGTGGTTCTGAAGTGCCTCAGTGTGTGCAAGTGTGTGCGTGTGTGATGTGTGTGTCAATTTCTGTGAGCGTGTGTATACAGCACAGTGAGTGCATGCTGCAAATAAAGAGCTTGTCAGATGCTGAGAGTGCATGTGTATTGTGTGTGCGTGCATGAACATGAGGCCAGGAAGCAAACACACAGATTCGGGGATGTAAGTGTGATTAGCTGTGCCTGGATGCTCTGTGCCGCTGGATTGCTGAAGGGATAACACAGGTCTGCTATGGATGTGTCTCTGTGTGAGCCCCATCAGCTGCGTGTGGGGCATGCCCTTTTGTTCAATAATACCCTTCCCTCAAAGAATTATAACTGGTTTGTTTCCTCTGCATGTTTTGTGATCCTGTTCCTTCCCAATGCAGCCAAGGAGCAGAGAATGAGAAACGAGTTTCCATCAGAGTAACACTGAGGTGCTGGATTCATGCATTTTCAGAACGACCCCAAATGTACAGTGCGAGCTGGTAATCAAGAGAGGGGAGGAGGAGAGTGTTGGTGAAGGATGGGGTATTTTGTCCTTGCAGCAGCGTTAGCGGTTGAAGTTTGCATCAACTGGAGGGGTGGTGATGTTTCTTTGATTTGATTTGTCAAATTTCTTCACCTCATGTATGATTTTTTACATTTGCTGACAGAAGTGTCTGACGTTTCGGAATCAAGAATTTCTGTCGACAGGCGTGGAACAGGATGTTGAATCTCTCATACTCATACCAGGATATCTGGTTGATTACAAAACAAGAATGTTCTGCACAGTTTCGGCAATTCTCAGAGACCGCAAAAGAGACCAGCCCTTATATCAGCGTGGAGAACTTTTGTGTGGAACACACCCAATCCCTGTCTCAAACTGCAGATCATGGAATAAGCCAAAATGGCCACTTTAATCAGCAGAAGAAAAATAACTGAATGGCATTCTGGGAGAGGATACTCAGAAAACGATCCAAAGTCAGGCGGGAATGAACAAAAACATTGGAGGTCAGGCAAGGCATTGTCAAAGGGACTAGTCAGAGGTCAGTAACCAGGATGGTGAACTGAATGAACCAGGACACACAGATCAGATACACCCCTTCGAACTGGGGTAAGGGAGGGACTAGAAGAAGCCAGTTTCCAGGACTGCAGAGACTGGAGTCAACTTATTAAACAGTTATTTGCTTCCTTTTACTGTAGATTCAACACAGAAGACAATCCAGCTATGGGGGGCCAGGAACTTAATCACACAAGATGGCAAATAACAATGGGGAGGAGGGAGAAGAGAGCCTAATGGGAGGGGAGAAGCACAAGACGATAATTGAATAATGAGGACCAATTAGGGAAGCGAAACTGACAAGGATAGCTGGGTTTTGGGGAGGAAATTAAGAAAATCATCAGGACTTGAATGTGCAATGTTCTGTGACAAATTTCAGAATAGAACCAAGCGCAAATCACTGGAAATCACCAACATTGGCATTTATTAATAAAACACAAGAATACAAAAGGCTTTCAGAGCTGGAAAGTATTTAGAGTCAGTCCGCAGCCAGGCGGGAGCAAAGAGGACTGACTAATTAATTTCTTTCCAGCTCTGGCTTGGAAAAATTCGGTGTATTTTTGATATAATCACTGTATAGGTTGTATAAAAGAATTTTGTATGTTGACCATAATTTTTGTACATGTTGTGTTAAAGTGCAGTTTGATATAATTGTTCTACATGTTGTGTAAAAGTGCATGCTTACATTTTTGCGTGTCATTGTGCAGGGCAGGCAATTGTCAAACACATTCTGTGACCATGAAGGCACAATTCCCAAAGCCGTGATTTGGAAACCTGTTATTCTCTTTGGCATTGTCCTCGTTGTAGCCTAGAAATGAAACCCTCAATGTGTTCTGCTGTAATGGGACCCGTTGACACATTGATCTGTGCCGCGTTCTGGGTTCTTCTATAGTCAGCTGACTGAACAACACATGATGGCTGGTTCAATTTGAAGGGAAATATTCCTTTGTAGTCAATAATAATTAAATAAAGTGTTGTTTTCACCATTTGGCGTGTGTTGCTGCAACTGTGATTCACTCCAGGCTGTATTTTCACACGCTGTGTCAGTTCAGGCACGGGTGTCATTTTGGCTCTGGGATAGACGGCTGAGCCACAATGAATCCCATCGCTGCCGCCCCCCCTTTCCCTCACACATCTGGCGATGGGTTGCCGTTTACACACTGGGGCTGCACTGAAAGTGAGGAGCGTAATTGAAGTAATTATGCTGCAACGCGGAAGGCAAGCTGCCTCTTTCCGAGTCCAACACATTCATCAACGAATTAGCACTGCATGATAATGGAGCGAGACATCTACGTCACTTCTGCATGCAAGCAATGCTTCAGTGTAAAATTCCTGTCCCTTCACATCCTCCAAATGGAAGGGTTTTGGATATCCGGCAGAACAATGACTTCCTCTGCGAGTCACCACTGATATATCACACCCCCTTCTCTGCAGAATTTGTCCCAGCTGGATCTTAAGCAGGTCCTTCTAGCAATTACTCTGTATGTTGTGTGTTTTATAATAACTTGAAGCCATACTTTTTGTGCAGTTCTGTGTCCAGAGTCTTGTAACACTGCCGGGTGCACTCTGGTGTATAATTCATAACAGTGACTTACAGCTAGTATGTGGAGAAGATGGGGAGTCTCAAGGAGTGCATTGCTCATGCTGCTCTGTGTATTAGTGATGTACATACTGTGTTCACGATGGGTAATTCCTCAAAGAATTGCATTTATTCCTGAATGACTTTCACTGTAAGCCAGGGTTATTGCAGTCAAAATATGCAAAAGCATTCTTATTGTTGTGATTTTTATGTGTTACAGTGTATTACAGCAGAAAAATTAACATAATTGAACACACAAAGATTACCAGTACAACATGCTAGAATTCCTCCGTCACCCATGTGATTAAAATCACTATGAGACTCTCCCTTCTGTAGGGCCTACTTTCAGTATTGAGGCACCTACACCCTCTTCAGTGCAGCGCCTCCTGATTGGGAGGTCTTGGGGTGGTGGTGGTGTGGTGGGTGGGGGTGGGGGTGTGTAATTTTACTTAACAATGGTTTCTAGTCTTCTCAATTTTTCTTTTTAACTCTGCAAATTTCTCTTGCTCTCCCCTTTCTCTACTAATGAAAATGTTATTTGCCACTCGGTGCTCTGCTATGGCTAATTAAGCAAAGTATACCTGCGGGACACATTTTGTAATGAGGCACAATCATGACTGGAGTCATTTAATGGTTCTGACTTATTGTTTTTTGACTGCAAAAGTCACGTGATGGGTCACATGACAGGGGCCGTTCACCTGTGCTGCCAGTGAAAAAAAAGCTTTTCAAAAGGGGTGGCAGCTTGCGCTTAACAATCCTGGTATAGGAACTGTGGAGTGAGAATTGTATTTTATGGGGTGGTTTTGGTGGCAGAGCTGTTGTGTGTTTGCTGGATTATGGGTTGGGTTTGGTATTGGAGCTGTTGGGTAAAAGGTGTTTGCAGGATTCCGGGGTGGGTTTGTTATTGGAGCTGTTGGGTCAAAGGTGTTTGCTGGATTATGGGTGGGTTTGGTTTTAGAGCTGTTGGGTAGATGGTGTTTGCAGGAATACGGGTTGATTTGGGGTTGGTGCTGTTGTGTGTTTGCTGGATTATGGGGGGGGTTTGTGTCATAGCTGTGGGATAAAAGGTTTTTGCTGAATTATGGGGTGGGTTTCATGATTGGGGTGATATTGAATCTGGGAAGATAAGTTTTCGAGCAGAGTTTTTCCCGCTATTAGCACATTTTTCTATGACGAGTCGAAGACGGATAGTTACATTTCCGTACTTACACCTAGCAAATTCTCCAATCCTGACCCCTCCTTCACTGACTCCACGCTGAGGTCACGCAGTGGTTTGGCTGGTGCCCAATCACATATCAGCACTACAGTGAGGTCATCACCAGTGGCTGGTTGAGTGAGGAGCCCTGGTTTCCCTTTGGCTCTCTGCCTCTTATTCGCTGCCCATTATATGAATACTTAATGCTCTGGGTGGCTCTCTACAGAAATGTTTATGAATACATTACAGAGTTAACTTGCAAATCAATATTTAATGCTCAACACAGTGTGCAATGCTGACTACTGTAGTGTGCTGTTATAACCGCCAGCTAGTAAGGTTTGTGATACAACTGTACAATTAACTGCACTGAGATGCATAGTATGATGCTTTTAGGATTTAATTTTTGCAGGACTTGGAAGTACATGGAAGGAAATGATTTATTGCTCTGAACTCTGTGAGATTTGGGAAGCTGTGCACAAACAAGAGAGTTTTGGCTGTCTTAGGTCAGGTCATACCAGGGCAGTGGCGGGATGCACTTGAGCTGGATGTTTAGCCTAGTACATATCTGCAATAGATAACAGATGCAGTGGGTCAGAGGTATAAAATCCTTCCGCAAACCTCAAGTTTGGTGGTCAGGGGTTGCTTTGCTATTGCTAGCGGTGAGTTTTGACCTCAAAGGCCGAACTGTTGTGAATGGAACGTTATTGTGGCAGTGTCTAATGTGATGATGTGGAAATTGGCGGAGACCAAATGCCACTATGAAACTGATCTAAAAACTGGCGCTGAGAAACAACCAGCCACTAAGATCTCGATAGAGACAGAGGAATAACAAAAACAAAAAGACAGAGAAATACTCCCATGGCAAATAACCCTCCCAATCGTCACCAAAATCGGATGCCTGAGACGGGAGAAACAAAGAGATTAACTAATGCTAAGATTATAAATATACTTCCTCGAAATTAACACAAAGACCTCGCAAACAAACCTAGAGCTAATACCCTCTAGCTGTTACCGGCTCTCATGCATAGACAACAATCAAGCAGGGAGCGGTTGCCACTTCTGCATACACTGTATATAGACAGAATAGAATTGCTCTGAATCATCAACTAACTAGCTCTGGTGGGACAGACACCTGGAGAGGAATTTGATAGCCGAGCAGCAAAAACCAATCAGTAAGACCAACAATTGAGTAAAAATAGAAGTGCCCCCTCACAGAACAAAGAAAATAAACAATCTCCTCAAAATCTTGACAGTCTATTGAACAAACCAGACTCATTCAAAATAGGTAACACTAATTACACACTATTAAACATTTTTTGAGAATTAGTTGTGATGGAAAATTTATTTTATTCCTGTAAGAAACACTCAGAGACAGAGATAGTAAAACAGGATGCAGTCTTTACTATATGCATATAGGGTCCAAGTTACATTCAGAACAAGGACAAAGGGATCCCCTTTGCTTGGATATTTGTATGAGCATACTGTTGTAAGTCTACGCCCCTGTGGCAAACTTCCCCCAGTGGTTCATCACTGTCCTTCTTTGGCAGGTACTTCAGCCCCCTGCTTGACACTGATTTACACATAAGCATGTTCTCCCATCATTCCATAGCTGAGTGCACGTATCCCACGTATATATGGTCCCAATAACCTCATCATCCCCAGCGGAGAGGAGACCTCTGTTGCAATCTTATCTCACGGCCTCAGAGGTACACACAGTTCAGTATAGGGACACACAGTTCAGTTAAACACATTCCATAACACTTCTACTTACGCACAAGCTAGATTACAAGGATAAGCAAATAAGCATAACCTAGGTTACAAGGATAAACAATTCATAACTAGATTTCTCGCGTATTTCCCCTCTGTTTATAGTTGATTATCCGCTAACATGCCACTTCTCTCCATTTTCAGCATGTGCTTCATTCGCGGGAAATGTTCACTCTTTATTCTACTGTTCAAACAGGTCCCCTATTTCTGTCACATCATCGTATTGCTCCTTCAGCATCTCAGACAGAGCATGTCCTTCATCCATGTCCTGTAACAGAAACATCTGAAACTTTGGGTTAGCATTCAATGTTTTCGATATCACACTTCTAATTATTGGAACCCCACAGCAACTGCAAAAGAGCAGCACTGCGAATCCTGCTGCTATGAGCCTCAATACAGGTGTTATTGCTGCTTTCCACCCCCCAGAAATGAGCCACTGCCACCAGGTGCTGTCAAGTACAAAGTCATTCTTTTAACACCAGAAGCGCCGGAATTTTATCACTTCTAGAACCACCAATGGTCCTTTGGACCGCTAGGTTCAAACCATTCCAATCCGTCTCTGAACACCTAATTAAGCAATTAATGCATCTTGTGTTACCATGTATTTCAAAAGAACGAAACAACACCAGCGTTTTAACAAATTTAATAATACATTTATGAATATTTAGGCAATTGAATTATATATAATTAACATGAATTAAGCTGCTTTCAGACTGGACGTGAAACAAATTTTTCGCATGACAGAATACATTCAAATTCAATGCAAAGACGTAATTACGCGTTTCATGAGGATTCCCATCTTTGCATTGAGTTTTGAATGTGATCTGTCGTGCGAAAAATTTGTTCGTGTCCAGTGTGAAAGCGGCTTTATTGTAAAAATTCATATTTTTGGGTGAAGAAATAATCAAACAATTCAGAACGACAGAAACAACAATTAAAAACATCTACTTTGACTAATACACATTCAAATTCAACATTTATAACAACATAACCATATGGAATATCTTATTTATTATGAAATAATTAATCGGAACAATGACACGGAATTCGAAAACAATAGGTAGGTGGTGAACTTTTTTTTCTGATTACCTTTTTATTTATTGGCAAGGCGTAGCATTTAGTCTACTCGTAATAGTCAGCGCAGGTGACCTCCTTTATCTTAATACAAGTCCCACAGACAGGTCTGAAGCATCTGCAGCAGGTGACGCGTCTTATTTTGTGAGCAGCTCCTGCAGACCTGGCACCGCCTCCGTTTTGGTGCCAGTGTCTCCCGCTGCTGCTGGCTCAAACTTTTTGCCGGTGCTGCCCAATAAAATAATTCTAGACGGCTCTACTCTACCAACTCTGACAGTGGCATCAGTTAGTTGCTATGCAACCAAAAGATACATTTTTCGTTAAAAAATAACAGCCGCAAAACTGTACGGTTTTATGCTCCGTAGGTGTAATCTATATAAAATCTATTACATGTTAAAATTTAGACACTTTTTGGAAAAGTCAGTGACCCTCAAGGTTGTATTCTTTTATTTTGAAAAGTTATGACGGAAACAAATTTCAAAACGATCAAAATGACCGTCATGGCGGTTCTTGTGTTCAGCGATGCAAGGCTTGATCTATTTTTCCTCCCTCCTCATCATTTGCTGGTATGCAGGTGCAACAAGAGGTTCCTATTATCTGATACACTCCTCCCTGCGCCACCGTCAACAGATCTAGTACCATCCAATTTTGCATTGTCATCAGTCATAAGGCAGTTAACTCTTGCTATATGCTTCAGGCTATATTACGGGTTTCATTTATGAGTGCACTTAGACGATAGTTCACAGTTTTCATTGGCAACATCCCCTTTCCAACTCCAGATGTGGGAACAGAGAGAGGGCGATCTTGTGCCCTGTTGACCACAACTTTGCATCTGCTGGAACATTGGTTCCCCAGATCGAATCATGTGGTGCTGCTACATCACGTCTCCATTCTGTGGTCTTATTATCCGCACTCACAATGTACGTGTGATCATTTAATTGTACATAAGCGCATATCCCTCCCCAATTTAGTGGTAATGCTACATATATCCGATGTCCACAAAACTAATACCAACCGTCCACAGCTTTCATCCCGTTCCAATGCAGTGCCCATGGGTTACATATCGAGCCATTTGGACTGTCTCCTCAACCAGCGAAAAAAGACTCATCGGTTATGCTCGGATATCCACAGAAAATAATTTGTTTCCCCTGACACCCCGGGGTTACTCCCCCAAATTCTGTGCCATTTCCTTCTGCCCCGGACTACAACAGACTACCATGAGCGGGATATTAGAACTCATATTTTCCAATTTCAGATATCCATCTTCATCAGTGCAATATTTTAACCCAAAGTTCATTATTAGGTCGAGTGGGGGTGTGGATCCATAGAGCAGTAGATGCAGCAATAGCACACTTAACTGTACTATTCAGACTTGCATGGGCCCTACGATTTGTAACATCTCTACCCTGGGTGTAGGTATAGAGGCTGGTAGGTGTGTGTACACATAACATTCAGTGCGGTTTGCGGAATCTCCATCATGAGTTAGTACCATAAATGTGCGTAGGATTTCCTGGTTCAGGCAGGTGGTTATCTGCCACCACATACCTTCTTGCTCTAAGTGAGGTTGGCATCCAGCCTTCACTTACCATGCATGTTCCTAAGATCAACAGACACAGGGAGAAGTGAGCCATCTCGTGAACCAGTCTGGAGTCTCTACTGACTTAGAGCGTAAATAAGCTCTTCACCAGGTTTGAGACAGATGAGCTTTATATGTCACGTCCCCTTTATTGCTGGACTCCCTCCAAGCCTAGCCTGACTTATTCAGATGCACCTACAAACCAGTTGGAGGAGGTACAACCTTACAACGTGACTGGTGTATCCATGTTTCTCTCTCCTGTATCCTCACTGCAGTTGGTATGATCAGGAGCACTTAATATGGACCCGTCCATGTCGGTTCACTGTACTTCTGCTGTTTACCGACAGCTTTGCACCAGGATCCAATCTCCAGGCTTAATATCTCCTGGTGACAGCACCACTACTGATCTAGGAGGAAGCACATTTTGAATCTCACTCTTGTTTGTTTGCATTCTATTCATATATTCTGCCAGGGTTGCTTCTTCTATTTGTGTTCTCTGCAATAAATGTGGAATTCAAATAGTTTTCCACGTACTACATCATAAGGTGACAATCCCAATCCCTACTGTGGTGTTATTCTCAAATTGGTCAGTGCCAATGGCAGTCATGCTACCCAATTCCATTTAGTTTCTGCCATGGCTTTGCAAAACTATTTTTTAGGGTTCCATTAGTTATTTCACTAACCCTGCTGATTGGGGATGATATGCACAATGTTTTTTCAATCCTATTCCCAATTTTGATCCTAGGTGGGTCAATACTTCATTCCTAAATGCTGGCCCATTATCACTATACAATGCCTTTGGGATTCCCCACCTAGGAATAATTTCTCTGCTAAGAATTTTTGCTACAGTGATTGCATCTATAGATGTGATTGGAAAGGCTTGTACCCATTTAGAGAAAGGCCAATAGTGACGCATACCTCTTTTTTTGGTTTTGAATTATTAACCCTTGCATTCCCCCCTTAGATACAAATTATCGCCCTTGTATCAAATCTGCGGCAATATGGAAGAGGGATTTTGGCAATATCGGCTTACCGTTGGGTCCCATCCCTCATTGCAGGTGCTGAAAAATTGAGTCCTCAGATTGGAGTAGTAGGCCTACAAGACTGGTTGGCTGCAGCCTTTGCTTTTTGTCTGCTAAGGCATTAGCCAAACTGATTGGGTCAAGACGTTTGGTATGAGCCTGCACTTTGATAATGGCCAGCTCCTTTGGTAATTGGAGTGCTTGTAGCAGCTGCAGTATCAGCTGGGCATGAGTTATGGGTTTCCCTCTTGAGGTAAACCATGCCTCTATTATGCCATTGTCCAGCAAAGACATGGCAGGTGGAATGAGCATATTGAGAATAAGTATATATGTTTGCTCGTTGATCATTAGCCAGCTGACATGCTTTAGTGAGAGCTCTGCTACTTGTGCTCAGTGAGTAGGTGGCAGAGGGCCACAATCAACACAGCTATCATAAGTGCAGCATCTCATGATGCTGAACCATGAACAAAGTATTCAATATCAGGGAGGGGTTTCCTTGAGACCAGGATGCGCAGCAGTCCTTTACACAGTCAGGTGAATCACCTTAATCCTCCGTAGGGAGGAGTGTTGAGGGATTTAGTGTAGTACAGCGCTGAATAGTTAAGTGTGGGGCACAAAGCAAAGTTGCCATGCAGTAACAATAATATCTTTACAAAGTGTTTTCTCAATGTGTTATGATTTAGCAACCCACTTCAGTCTAGGGTTCAGCTGAAAGCATGGAGGAGTTGCACAGTCAGGGCTTATTAGCCCCAGCCATGGTGACAATGCTCCATGTCATCAGCAGAATTGGGTGGAGTTGCTTTTGACTGTGTTACAATATGCAATTTTTTTAAAATTCAAAAACATGGTTAAATATTACATATTCAACAACAATAGTTTTTTTTTTATTGGGATCCCAGCACATAAAGGTAAATAATCATGTCAACTCAATCAGTACTTTTTATTTGAAAAGGCAAGTTGCTGTCCCCATGACTGTCACAGTCCCCTTCTTTCTCACTACTAGTCAGGAGGAAAAGATTTTGTCAGCTTAATCAAAAATAAATTTAAATGGGAAGAAAAGTAAATATTAATTTATCATTTATAAAGCATTGTTCCCACGTTGATTCACATCAGTAAGTAATTCATAAGGACAGTAACTGTTTTATTCTTGATTAATAGGCAAATCTATAATGGGCTTAATGCTCATATTTCCATACTTTACAAGTGGTGGATTCGCTATTTCTATATAAAATTAAGCATTTTTTCATTTTCAAACCAGTAACCAGCTGCTTGACTCTGTTTCTCAAAGCAGGACTACTGACTTAGCCTGATAACTGCAATGGATTAAACTTTGAACAGCTATTTAAACTGAGGAGGGTTTTTAAGATTCAGGAGGTTTCTGGTTGTGCTTCAGCAGAGTTATCTGTAATGTGAATATAGGCCACTGGATGGCAGTATTTACCTTTTTTTTGTTAAGCTCAGACTGGAGCTAGGTTTGGGCATGTTTTGGGCATGTCTGAAGCAAGTCCCAGAGAAAAGAAAAAGTCTAAAAGGTGGGAGGGGTCTGCAAAAGAGTATATAAAGGGGAGAATTGAGACAGTAAAGTGGTAGGAGAAATTGCAAGAAGAAGGATACATGTGACCAGACCTGTCATTCTGTTCAAGACCTGTGAAGTTTCTTTTGTGGATTTTTGCCTGTGTTAGAGAATTTTCCTCACCCAGGACATCACCAAGGGACCTAACCAAAAAGGGACTGTAAATATTTCTGTTTAATTTCTGTTTTGATATTCAATCTTGGTCAGTAGTTTAGTTAAAGTGCTTGTTTTGTTAATTAAATGTGTTCAAGTTTTTAAAACTGTGTCTGTCATCCCTTGCTGTTGCTGTTGCTGTTGTGTTGGAAATGTAATAACAAATTGGGGCCATAACATATCCAAGTGACTGCCCAGCTTTGCAATTTTTTTTTAAACTTTATTCTATGGAACAAAAATGCAATACAACAACTCAGACATTCACATACATACAAACAATGACAGAAAAAACCAAGCAAACAAAAAGTATGATCCTAACCCCTTCCTAAACCAAATCACAAATCTAATCAAACTCTATCGATGAGCTTCCCTAAAACAATACCTGTCCAAAAAGAATGTTCATATTCTTCCTCACAGTGACATTAATGACGTATTTATGAAAACAAAAATACTGTTGAAGACCAAGTGATTGGCTACTCCTGATTTACTACCTCTTTGTGTACTGTAATAGGAACTGTTTTGGCCATCTGCGTAGCCCTGAATAGTTTCTTCATAGGTGTTATGAAATGCATACTGTATAGACACGGGTGTAATCGGACTGTCTGCCATCTAGCTCCTTTCAGTATGTATTCTATCACCTCCTTTGACGATATTCACTCAGCCGGCGAACTTTTTCTCTGTTTGTTATTACTGCTGGAATTCGATGGAACGTAAAAACACCCCCTAGTTTTCAGTACAGAATTACTACATCTCTTCACTGTACAAATGGCAATTCAGGTAAGAAAGCAGAGGAGCGTAGTAAGCCGAGACTGAAATCCCCATTGAACTGTATTGTGAGTTCACCAGCAACTTATGTTTATACCAGTGCTCATTAAACCACTTTCAGTCTGAGAAATCGAAGGAGGTACTTAAAAACAGTCATTTTTGAAGTGCTGGGAACATATCACAACCGATGCCACGGACCTTGACACACCATGAGTTGACACACCACTGGCTGCACTGGCAGTGGCTCTGCAGCCAAACACAGCGCATCTATTCACCATTTCCGATGAGATGCATCACAATATAAAAGCGTGTATTCAGATGTAAATCTATTGTATTCGCCATTCATTGTGTACCTGAGATCACTCGGGGTTCCTGAGATGAAGTCACTGCCAAAGATTTTCAAAGATCTCCGAAGATTTTTGTTCTGATGGAATAGATGTGGTTGGGGATGGAAAATTCTGCTCCGGGGCTACAGCTGGATGCTACTCGTTTTCAGACATTGGAGAGCGGCTGGGTCAATCTGACGTCACGTTTCAGATTGAGCCCAGTCAAAATGGTGCAGATCATGAGGGATGAAGCGTCAACATAAAATAGCCGTTTATTCTTTCTCAGAGAATTTAGTTTTTTTTAAATTTGATGATTGTACACAGATTGGATAATTCTTTCGATAGATATACACAGCATGGCAGAGTTTATTATCGCTTTAAGCTAAAAGCTACCTTTTCCAATGTAATCATCTCCACTGCTTCAGTGATCCATTCTTTCTGAGGGGGTGAGTGTAAAGAGATCCAATTGTTCATTATTTCTTTCTTTGGGACGGTACATAAAGACAGAAATGAATTTTTACCCTTTGTAAATACTCATCTCAAGCTGTGTAAATCTCCCAGAGTGCATGACTGGTGAGAGTGGAATATTTATATTAGCATGGGACATCACATGCTTAGTTATATCAAATCATCAATCTTTGATTTTACAGCAGTCCCTTTACATGTGGACCAGTTTCTTCAGCAGCGTGACATTTCATACGTTTTTTCATCCGTTATTCCTGTTTTAAACACCTGAGATGGGGTATAATACAGTCTGTTAAGTATTTAAAATTCTTTTTTTCTTTTTTTTGGCGCAACAGAAGGATTTTTTTGCATTTTTCCATGTCTTTCCAAGAAATGTCATCCTCTGCTTTGTGGAGATCCATTTAATTGCGCAAATATGAAATAAGTTATTGGTTCTGTTGTTCAATATTGTATAAAATATCCTGACTTTATTTTTGTTGTGCAGATAATGATTAATTAATGAGTTTTCAGATTTATCTGTATCAATTTTTCGTTGGTCCATGTGAATGTTCTTTTTAAGAGACTGCAGTAAAGTCATGTAATTTAACCCTATAATGCCCCCTGTATCATATACGATACACCAAATTTGAAGGCCCATGCCCACCTGGTAAGATGCAACACAACCACGACTGCTCTCTGTATCATATCTGATACACAGTGCTGTTAACTGGAGGGAAGAAGTGAGATTACAGGACTGGTCTCTCCCCTAGTCACTCACTTCAAGGTAGTAGCTCCCATGTGAATGGGAATTCATGAATTTCCTTGGACTTTGATAGTGAAGTTCGGCATTCCAAGGTAAATATTACACAAAAACCTATTCTTATACATGTTACGAGATAGCTATAGATAGAAGAGAGCTTAAATAATTTGAAATTTCAAGTGTTGAGTTTTGGAGGGCTGCTGATTTTTGGCTGTATCAGATACGATACTCCTGGAATTAGAAGAAGTTATGTTCAGCAATGTATATTTTGCTGTCACAAAACCTAATGATGGACAGTGGATCTGAATACTACCCTTCAATACTTCAAAAATATTACTGGTTCATATTTTCCTGATAATGATGTCTGTGTCTGGGCATTATAGGGTTAAGTATTCACCATTTGAAATTCCATATTCAGAGGTCAATTCATGAAATGTTTTAAAGCGATTTTTTGAAAATATGCGACAAAGCTTAGTAATACCATTGTCTAACCCTAGCTCATGTCTTGTATAGGCTTTTGCCATAGTGTTTTCACATATTGTAGTGTAAGTCACAATATATGGCTGACTTTGTCATATCAGCTCATTGTTTGTTCTATTTTGAGACTGCGGTTCATATTTGCTTTGTACTCACCTTTTCAACCTTTGTGGCTTTGCAGTCGCAAACTGAGCCACAGTTCACTGGTCCTTTCAAGGTCCTCCGGAGGGTGAATGATTCTGCTTACTCCCTCCAGTTGCCGTCAGAATACAAAATTTCTAACGCATTCCATCTCTCTCTCGACAGTCCCCCCCGAAAAACCCACCCCCCCACCCCCTACCCTGTAGGCTGATGGAACCCCAGGCTTCCGGGTATGCTTTGTACTAAACCCCAACCCCAGTACCCGGTAGACTGGGAGGGGTACAGTCTGGAGGAGAGGAGTTGGGTACCCAAGCAAGACGTCCTGGACTCCCAGCTCCTCATGAAATTCCATGGCAACGATCTGGATCCTAAGGGGGGGGGGGGGGGGGGAGGAGCTTTAGGGTACTATCATGCCATGCCTCCAACAATCCACATCTCCAGATTCTGAGGAATCGGTCTGTTCCGCAATTGCCACTCATCAACTCTACCTGTCAGCTGCCGGGTGGCTCACACAGTTAAGGCACTGGTGATCACCACGTCGCAAGTTCGAGCCCCGGTGTACTCACCGGCAGGGGTCGGCAGCCTTTTCAGAGTGGCGCACAATTGGCTATCGCGCTACAGGGTTTCAAATTGGGAAGGGACTGCCGGATTTGGGTATATAATATATCAGCTTTGTTCGTTCCTCCAGCGCCTCCTGTTGGCCAGACGGGGCTTGTCAGGAAGACTCCGGGTTGGTTCATGTCCGGGTATCCTCCGCCTTGCGAAGATTCAACCAGCGAGTGTATAAGAATCAGTGGCAGACAGGCGCGTGCTTCGGAGGAGAGCTGTGAACTGTCTCACTATCCTGAGTTGGCAGCAAGGGGTCGCATACGAGCATAGAGCACATAGTTTCCCAATTGGGCATTCCAGATTCGGGTGGGATTGGAGATGCCAAATTTATTAAAAAAAATAAATAAATAAATAAACTCTACCTGTCTTCAGTTTATCTATATGACTAAATGATTGTAAATCACATAAAAGCCTGGACTGTGTACAATTACCGAGAGAAGTCTTGTAAAGCTCATGTCATGTATAGGCTTTTGCCAAAGTGTTTTTACATACTGTAATGTAAACCACTTTATATAGCTGACTTTATGCTGATTTAACATTGTTTTTTTTTTTGTTTTTTTTTGTAACCGCATTTCCTATTTACTTTTAAACTTTGAGGGTTTGCTACAAAAGCTAAATAAGGCCTTTGCATTTGGATCCTACCTTCCTTTTTCACTTTTTCTCAGTGCACATACTTATGCGCACAGAAAAACCATTACATCTGGACACGTGATGCTGCAGGGCACATTTAACCCCTTTGTGCAGAATACCAATAATGCAAATTTTTTCCTGTTATGTATGAGCCTATTTAGGCTGTTTAACTCAGTATTTGTGTCACAGAGACCGTTGAAAATTATTCCAGTGAAACAAGACATTTGGAAATTCAATTACAGAATTAAATTTTGGAATTTACAGATGCCAGCGTCTATATCTGTTAAAGGCAGTAAAACTAACATTTGTGAAATCATCGGTCCATGACATGCCTCACAAAAACTGGGCTACACCCTCTATTTCTGGAAGTTGATGTCCCTCACCAAATGGGTCCACTGCAGGACTACTCCTGGGAAACTTCACCAATATTGGGGTGGTGGTGGGGGCCACAAATCATCTATTTCTTATGATGTTAAGGTTCGTATTTCGGTATTACTCATAATATTCAGCTGCAAATCAATAATCATTATCAGTAACCATATCATGTAAGCAGCTGTAACAAACATGCGCGCGCACACACACACACACACACACACACACACACGCACACAAGCCGTGCACACAGACATAAGCAGTTGATTTCTGTGGCTTCGATTAATATCTGTTCAGTTGATTCAATCAGTGTTTATTCAGTTTCAGTTCTGCTTTGATTAATATTATACTTAATTTGATTTAATCAATATCTGTTCAGTTGATTTTTGTAGCTTTGACTAACATCTGTTCAATTGATTCAGTCAATATCTGTTCCGTCATCAGCATTTTTCAGCATTATTCATCAGTAATAATATAGTAATGCATGCTTAATTCATGTTAGTAGTTTTGTTTATAGAAGCACAGCTACATGTATTATGCATTAGAGATATGCATGACCAATATTAGATTGTGAGAGGGGTGTATTGTTTACAATTCTCAGGGCACGCAGGCGGTGTTTGGGTTTGCCTCCCTCTGGGACAACCTGTGACCTATTTAAAAGTAGCCTTGAAGTAGTTATTTTGCAAATGATGTCAACCAATGAAAAAAGAGAATAACAAGTAAGAAGCCAACATTACTTTATTGAACCACTGAAAACCAAGTAAGAGGGAGACATTACATTATTGAACCATTGTAGCGTGAGAGGACGGTAAAACCATATTTGGAAGAAATTTCCTGTGGTGAAGATATAAAGATTGAGTTTGAAAAGTAGAATGTCAGTTTTTTTTGCGCAATAAGAACTCGGCTTTGTACTGGTTCATATACCTGAAGAGTCCATCTCTCTTGTTTGAAGATGGGGGACCTTAAAAAATACAAAAACATGTCTGAATGGGAACCACAACAATGACTGCTTTCTCCCCCTGAGTAGCGAATCTGTGAAACCTCATTCTTTATTATTATTATGTTTTGGACACTATCAACCCCACCCCTCCACTGTTTGGTTTGGGGGTGGAGTCATGATGCACTTGGGCAGCTGGAGGGTCATATGACCAGGCGAATGCCTGCAGCTCGATTCCATTTTATTTCATTACTGAAGCGCTTTTTCCTGAAGGACTGTCAAAGAAACTTGTTATTGAGCAGCAGAGGGGCGAACACCAGCACTGACCCCCGCGGTTGACCCCTGAGGTAAAATAATGTCAGGCAGTTCTGCTTGCTGAGGAAAATGAAACCCACCCTGCAGTGAACACAGTTCCTTTGCCCTTTAAAAACCTGCAGGATCAATCAGGAGGATCCATTTACCCCCATTCAGTAACTTTGGTCTATATATACCACCAAATGTGTGCGTGTGTACAGGAAGTAGTACTTGTTAATTCTGACCTCTGTGATTGCTTTCCCAATGTCGTTCATGGCAGTGGAGTCTAACGCCGCGACTGTCTCCACTACAGCTGTGATTTGCTGGGCAGTTTTCAAGCTAAAATATATGGAGAGACCCCAACCTGTAACTGCTGCTGTAAGACGGAAGATTTCACATCATTCTGAGAAAGTCTAGTTAAGATCACAATCCATGATTGACACATACACTCGGAGTGTGCAATGGAGCGACTGGCACATTGGTACATGTGCTGCTTCCACAGTTTCTGGCTAGCCCACTGAGGGGCACACTGAGGGTCACATTTAAGGGCAGACTGAGCATCACACTGAAGGGCAACACTGATCCGGCCTGAGGGTGACTGAAAAGCGTCCCTAAGTACCCAGAGGAGAGTGACCGTTTCCGAGGAGAAATAATGAATGGAGTATATTCCTATCCAAATGTCATTTGCATATGTCTGGAGACAGTAGGGGGGGGGGGGGGGATCCATTGACTAGGCACTCGCTAGATTCCCTGACATGCGCCAATCATGACAGCACATTACCCCTGCTCTTCACACTAGGTTCTGAGATGCACTGTTAAGCTGGTAAAAAGGGACTAACTCCATTTGAGAATTACAGCATTACCATTTGAAAGCAGACCTCATTAGTGAATCTATGCTGATAAAGACGCTCCCCTCCCGCTGTTTCTGCTGGCTCTGCGTTTCCTGCTCTGCTTGTTTTATGATCCTGCAGAAATAAGAAGGCACTTTATCGTGTCACCATGCACTGAGCTGGGGTCAGTTCGGTTCAGTGTCCTATTTTTGCAAATCCTAATCAAACAAGATTGCCAGTTTCCATTTCTTTTCCATCTGGGAATACACCTGAATGCTGTGAATAGACTGAATTGATTTGATCCACCGTCAAAAAGATGGTTGTCTGCTGGGTTGTGCGTGTCACTGTAACTGCTGGTGGAGACTTGAAGTAAATGCAGCTGAACCCTGTAGGCTAATTTATCCTGTGTATTTAACCCATCCTAGCTACTTTAGCAACCACAGTGCAGCGCCCAGAGACAAAATTCTGCAGTCAGCGCCATGGTCAAAGGCAATGGCAGGAGTGTTCCTCTTAAAGGCAATGGCAGGAGTGTTCCTCTTAAAGGCAATGGCAGGAGTGTTCCTCTCAAAGACAATGGCAGGAGTGTTCCTCTTAAAGGCAATGGCAGGAGTGTTCCTCTTAAAGGCAATGGCAGGAGTGTTTCTCTCATGGACAATGGCAGGAGTGTTCTGGTAAGGGGCAATGGCAGTAGTGTTTTCTTCAGGGGCAGTTGCAGGAGTCTTTCTCTCAAGGAACTGGCGGAAGTGTTTCATTCCGGGACAATAGCAGGAGTGTACCTCTCATGCACAGTAGCAGGAGTGTTTCTTTAAGGGCCAATGATGGGGGTGTTCCTCAGAAAATCAGTGGCAGGAGAGTTTCTCTCAAGGGCAATGCGGGGAGTGTTCCTCCCAAGGGCAATGCCAGGAGTGTTCCTCTCTCTGGCAACTGTAGGAGTGCTTCTCTCTGGGGAAATGGCTAAAGCGTTAAGCCCAACGCCCACTGATCGCGAAGTGAAGCGTCGCCTCAAACTCCGAACGTTTTTAAAAGCCCACTGGAAGCGTCAGTAGCATCAATATTGATATATGACAACAGGACCAAGAAGCAAGCCATGCGTGTCACTTTCAAAATATTCAACAAGAGAACCTTACATTTTGAAAACGCCTACCAATAAAGCTTATTTTAAGTGATGGCAAAGTGCAATGTTCATCAGCGAACCTTGAGTTTGGTTCTGTCTAACTGTAGATCCCTTAATAACTTAAATGCCCGCAAAATAATTGATTTCCCTCTAAAAACTGCAGCTTGGTTAAAGCTCCAGTTGGTAAGTTTTAGAAAAGTAACTTTTTGTCATTTTTGCTAAAACTATCACTGTGTACAGACAGTATTACATAACACTAGTACTCTGTAATTAAAAAAGGCTCCTTTAAACCCACCTAATGCTCCTACTGCAATTTAATAGAATCGTTCTGACCGACCAAAAAGAACCAATTACAGCCAGGATGGGGGTCTGACAGCCGTCAAACAGTGCACATGCACACGCTGCAGACAGCCCCCTCCCCCTTCCTCCTCAGTTCATGCCAGTGCTCAGTCAAGTTCAAATCTCCGAGAGCGGGTTCAGGAGCTTAGAGCCATCAGCGAGGAAAAAAATACCGATACCTCAGTTACCAGAAACAGCCCACATGGCTAAGACTAGTAAAAAAGGAAGCTAGAAAGAAAAAAAAAGCGCAAAAGAAAGAATTTAACAAAACCCAGGATAAAACCAGAGTGAACATCGGAGTGGATTTTTAGAGGTGGAAGGAACTCCATGATCTGGAAGGATTAAAAACTTTTCTCCTTGACAGGTAAACCCCTGCTTTTTTTGTTGGTTAATTTTTACTCTGCAAATAAGCGAGTTGGCGTCGCTGACATGATCACCAAACTAACCCCAGCCCTATAACCAGCATCAATTCATTTTCGCTCTGCAAATGAGCGAGTAAACGTCGCTTACAAACACAGTAACTGTTCAAATAGCCAGAGTCTTGTAATTGTTACAGTACTCCGCAGTGCATGTGATGTTGCAGTCGGACTAACGTTAGCTTATTTTGAATGCTTTGACTAACGCTACTGACATTGTTTTATTAGAAAGCAGCAGAAAATCGGACATCGAAAATTGAATCGAAAATCACACTTTTTCCAATTCAAGAATAATCAAGTGGCAGTTGAAAACACGGCTACTCTCTCCCATGCAATCCAAAAGCAAAATAATGGGCTATGTTCAGTACCGAAAAATAATTTGATTATAATTAGGTCTATGCACCGTCACTCGGCGACAGCATTTCAGAACTCTTCAGCGAATGAAGGTAATTTCGGTGACAAGTACATACACCTGTTTTCGCAGCACAGTCGCTCAATTCGCAGTAAAAAAAATAGAGAGCTGTCCGATTGGAAAATGTTAACGGAAGAAACCACTTACTAGTCTGAAATGCTGTCACCGAGTGCAGGTGCATAGACATAATTATAATTCAACTATTTTTCTGTCCTGAATGCAGCCCATTATTTTGTCAATTTTAGATCGCATGAGGGAGAGAAGCCGTCTCTTCGATTGCCACTTGATTATTCTTGAATTGGAAAATGTGTTAATAAAGGAAACCCATCTAAAACTCATCTAGAATTAGCCAGGACAAATTATTTCCAATAAGGGGGAGGGGGGGTATAAGCCCCGGATTTTTCAGGTCTAACGACGCGCCTGCCAACAAACAAGCAAAAATAAATCATGTCGACATGAAAAGTAATCTACAGCAGTATGTATTCATTAAAAACCCAGCACACTCTTATTTCAGGAAGTTACCCGTTTTTTGAGTGCAGAAACTGTCCTGAATCCAGCTGAATGGCCAGTAAATCATGTATATCAGCATTAAGCTGTGAGAGCACAGAAACAACGTTACACATATTAATAAGGACAACAACACAACTGATAAGACTGCCAGGTCACTTTATAAAGAGATTTTCTGCTGCTTTCTAATAAAACGCCAGTAACGTTAGCCCTAGCATCTGAAACAAGCAAACGTTAGCTCGACTGCAACATCACAGTAACATCACATGCACTGCGGAGTACTGTAACAATTACAAGACGCTGGCTATTCAAACAGTGACTGTGCTTGTAAGCGATGTTCACTCACTTATTTGCAGAGCAAAAATGAATTGATGCTGGTTAGGTGTTTGGTGATCATGTCAGTGACGCCAACTCGCTTATTTGCTGAGCAGAAATGAACCAACAAATAAGGCAGGGGTTTACCTGTCAAGGAGAAAAGTTGCAAACTCTGCGTCAGTTTTTAATCCTTCCAGATCACGGAGTTCCTTCCACCTCTAAAAAGCCACTCTGATGTTCACTCTGGTTTTAACCCGGGTTTTGTCAAATTCTTTCTTTTGCGCTTTTTTTCTTCAGGCTTCCTTTTTTTACTTTTCTTCGCCGTGTGTGCTGTTGCCGGTAACAGAGGTATCGGTATTTTTTTCCTCGCTGATGGCTGTTGTTGCGCATTAGTCTCTCTAAGCTCCTGAACCCTCTCTCGGAGATTTGAACTTGACTGAGCATTGTCGTGAACTGAGGAGGGAGGAGGATGGGGCTGTCTGCAGCGCGTGCCTGTGCACTGTTTGATGGCTGTCAGATACCATCCTGGCTCTAATTGGTTCTTTTTGGTCGGTCCGAACGATTCTTTTAAATTGTAGTAGGAGCATTAGGTGGGTTCAAAGGAGGCATTTTTTAATTACAGAGCACTAGTTTATGTAATACTGTCTGTACACAGTGACAGTTTTAGCAAAAATGACAAAAGGTTACTTTTCTAAAACTTACCAACTACACAGCGAACCAGGAACAGGAACCACAGCGTTCAGAGGGCAAAATTTCACAAACAGGCTCTCATGTAATTTTTCATCCAGAAAAAAAAGACATGGCAGTCATTATCCATAATATCAAACCTTTTTAGCGTAATTAGTAACTTTCTACTTGCCCTGGGAATGCCCTTTTTAATCACTACAATTGATAATGCCGCCTTTTCTCAGCGCAACGTCATATAAAGAACTCAGGACAAATTCGCAGCATAGCCAGTATGTACAACTGCATTTAAAAATATCATTTTGATCACTTCCTTATATGTTTTTGTTTTCAAATCTGATGTGATTTACATTGTGAGCAAAAGAAAAATTGGCAATATGTATATTTCTTATGTAATCTTACACTGGTTTTCTTAAGGGGCAATCAGAGACGCGCTAAATGGGCTAGAGAGCCGTGGTTCACTCTAGTTCGGCGTCTACGAAAGCTACTGCTAAAAGCGTTATCCAAGTGTTTGGTTCTCCATTTATAACGACATAAGTACTGCATTTTAAAAGCATATGACCCAGATTTCTGTTATGAAAATTTAATTCCTCAATCAGCTGTTCGCGAGATTGCTAAACTGCTTGCAACACTTTGATGTTGATTTGACTTTGTTCATTATGCTCTCATGAGCTGACATCCAACAAGCTCGTTAGATTATGTATGGCATTTGGTCAGGCTAGAGTAAAACAATAATATGATCTGACGAAGAGAAAAAGATTAGAATACGAGACAAGAGTCGAGACACAGTGGCAGCATGCAACTAGACACACAGCAGCAGCTAGGGGGAAGCGCTTTCACACTGGACACGAAACAAATTTTTAGTACTACAGATTACATTCAAAGTCAATGCAAAGACGCGAATACACGCGTTTCGCATCCGGTGTGAAAGCAACTTAATAGAGCGCTGGCGAAGAGAAGGCGTAAAACGTGTGGAATGCAAGCCAAAGCCTGCTAAGTGCTAGCCGCAGCCAGCGCTCTATTAAGCTCTATAGTGTCTAAAATGAAAGCCCTGCTGAAGCGCTGGCGTAGCTAACGCGTGATAATTGTTCATTAGCGGCCTACCTTTATTTCCTTCCATTTCACTGTGCCCGGTCTGCTCTTCTTACTCCCCTTTTCCTCTGTGCTTCTCTCCTCGAATGGACATTTGATTTTCGGGATAGCATCTGGCTTGATTTTTCTCCCCTTTTTCATCGCAAACTCAGACCAAAACCCTTTATCCTCGAAGTTGGAATCCTTGGAGTGGTCGCTACAAATCACACCATTGTCCCTTGGTCCTTGCCATTTTGCCCGAGTCAGTTTCACCTGAGACACCCAAATTTTACTTATTTTTTCATATTTTGGAAATCGATGAAGGCTGACGCCGTCTTTGGATACGTTACTACAACCGGCTACAATGTATCTGGTAGGCATTTGCTCTGCCGTTTCCCAAAATTCGCAAGAAAATAACGATTTTATAAACTAACTGCAGTTTGTGTCCCATAAGCAGTAATAGAAAAACAAGCTCCACTGAGCTTGTCACGGTCTTTATCTGACGTCAGCAGGTTGATGTGTCAGTCCCAAGGAAGTCGGACCTAATTGTGGGAGGGGCAGAAACTGGCTGAAAATAAAGGTCTGCCGTCAGAAAACAAGCCTAAAATTATGACTATGTGTATTTTCATTGGAATTGTTGACGCAGACATAGTTTACAAGTACAGAACTATGGAGTTAGTGTCAAAGTACCTGGTATTAGAGAGTTCCTTTAAAGGACCAGAATGTGAGATCTAGAGCCATCAAGAGGTGAGATTGTAGATTGCAACCAAATGATCATTCCCTTTCTCTGAGAACCTGCGGTGGCCACAAAATAAGCAAAAAACGCAAAAGGCACGCTCTCGTGTCAGTGTTTTATTTAATTACCTTTTTCCCATTCTGGGCTACCGTAGAAACACGGCGGTGCAAAATGGCGAGCTCGGTGGAAGAGGACCCGCTCTCTGTTGATATAAAGGGCTCATTTTGGATAAAAGAAAACACTGATTCTTATTTTCAGGAAATAATTGACTGATAAAAATTTACTTTTCAATATTATATTCTATTCTTGCCAGTTATTCTGCCAGATTGTCCATCTAAATCTTACACACTGGTCCTTTAAGTATTTGGAAATAAAAGTGATGTCCCCAGCTGCAATTTGTTCATTCCATTTTATGACTTTTTCCTGAGTTCGAAAATAGCTGGGTTTAAGACTGGAATAAGCAGACTGTTATAAAGTTGCACCTTTTTTGCCAGTTATTTTAACTGGCACCTTTTTGCCCGTCCAAAAAAAAAAAAAAATTGGCATTTGGATTTAAATAAGCAAATACTCAAGAGCCTATGATTGAATCATTATTGCACTGATGAATATGTTTCAACTCGCTATAATTTTAATCCTGACTGATTAAATGCGTAACTTCTAATTTCTTTAAAAACCATGTTGGGAGAACAATGTGATCATTGAAAAGATGTTTCTGTGTCTCAAGAGGGGCAAAATATTTGTGACGGTGCATTCAGGAACCACGCGCAAGAGAGGGAAATCCAAAAAACGTATGTCTTTATTGGAGTCCGAGTCAAAGCCAAAAAACACAGGAATTGCCAAGCCACAATAGTATGGAGAGAGGAGGGTTCAGTGCTGGAGTATGGAGAGTGGAAGGCTCAGTGCTGGAGTATGGAGAGAGGAGGGCTCAGTAATGGAGTATGGAGAGGGGAAAGCTCAGTTCTGGAGTATGGAGAGGGGAGGGTTCAGTTCTGGAGTATGGAGAGGGGAAGGCTCAGTGCTGGAGTATGGAGAGTGGAAGGCTCAGTGCCTCAGTATGGAGAGGGGAAAGCTCAGTTCTGGAGTATGGAGAGGGGAAGGCTCAGTACTGGAGTATGGAGAGGGGAAGGCTCAGTGCTGGAGTATGGAGAGAGGAGGGCTCAGTGCTGGAGTATGGAGAGTGGAAGGCTCAGTGCCTCAGTATGGAGAGGGGAAAGTTCAGTTCTGGAGTATGGAGAGTGGAAGGCTCAGTGCTGGAGTATGGAGAGTGGAAGGCTCAGTGCTGGAGTATGGAGAGAGGAGGGTTCAGTATTGGAGTATGGAGAGTGGAAGGCTCAGTGCTGGAGTATGGAGAGGGGAGGGCTCAGTGCTAGAGTATGGAGAGGGGAAGCCTCAGTTCTGGAGTATGGAGAGGGGAAGACTCAGTGCTGGAGTATGGAGAGTGGAAGGCTCAGTGCTGGAGTATGGAGAGTGGAGGGTTCAGTGCTGGAGTATGGAGAGAGGAGGGCTCAGTGCCTCAGTATGGAGAGAGGAGGGCTCAGTGCTGGAGTATGGAGAGTGGAGGGTTCAGTGCTGGAGTATGGAGAGAGGAGGGCTCAGAGCTGGAGTATGGAGAGAGGAGGGCTCAGTGCCTCAGTATGGAGAGTGGAAGGCTCAGTGCTGGAGTATGGAGAGTGGAGGGTTAAGTGCTGGAGTATGGAGAGAGGGGGGCTCAGTGCCTCAGTATGGAGAGTGGAGGGGTCAGTGTCTCAGTTTGCAGCAGGGGAGGCTCAGCGCTGCAGTATGGAGAGGGGAAGACTCAGTGCTGAATTATTGCGGCTCTTCTCTCCATTGTTTTCACCTGATTGTTTTTACCTCTGGCCCTGCCATGTGGGCTGCCATTAATGAGTCTCTCCTCTCAACGGCACCGTAGATATTCGATTGATACAAAATGAATGTTTTTTCCCCAGTACATGCAGAAGGAGCAGGGTTGCTGCTGTCTTTTTTGCGACAGTAGTTTGTCTCTGAGGTTTCCATTATGAGGGGCAATAGCCTCTGTGTGCATTCAATAAAAGACATGACCATTTTCTTCTCCAGCCCTGTTCCTAAACCTGAGGTCATAGACTGTCCCAGTCCAGGCTCACACCCACACTTGGTCGCACTCTGGAACTGCAGATGTACGGCCACTACTCATTGTGTTTTACTTCTTTTTGTTTGTTTTTACAGTTTCTACTCATTGTGTTTTACTTCTTTTTGATTGTTTTTACAGTTTTAGCCTTCATTTGGAATTCAACCCATGCAATATATTGTGGATAGACTTTTTATCAGTTTTTCTCAATATACATCATGTTTTGCCTACTTGTGGTGGATAGGCTACATAACTCCTGAGATTTCTTCCAACTGGTGACTGTTACATTTTCCTCAGTTAGTGGTGTCATGCTGCCTCATGGCTAAAATGTTTGACTTGAAGTTTGAGGGTCCGTGACTCAAACCCAGGGTAGCTGCAGGATGATCTTTTGCAGTTTATTGGTCTGAAGCGAGGCTTTGAACTCTATGTTGCTCTAATGAACTGGCTCCTAAGTCAAATGGCTGACAGCTCGGTGAAATAAACCGTAATCTATTTTGGATAAATAGATCAGCCGACTAAGTGAAACTTTATTAATTAATTTCTGTGCCTGATGTTCATAGTAATATTTTTTTTTTTCATTTCATCTCTTTTGGTGCCATGGTCTCTCACAGATTTAGCAGAGCTGAAAATGGGATGTGTTTAATTTATCCGAGTCGCCGTTTTCCATGAGTGGTGTGGAATGCGATGTTTCTCTTTACTCTTGGCAGGAAAGGTAAAGTTTGTGGAAATCCCTGCAGGAGGAGAAAAACACTATGACAGGGGCCTTATTTTTAGAATAAAGAATGGGGTTGGTGGCGGGAGAGGGCTCAAATCCATCTGATGGGATGAGAGAGACACGACCCAGACTCAGAGGAGAATAAACAGGTTTCACTGCCTGAGCGGTGGTGGGGTGAAACGGCCAATTTGGACTGGCCTTCTCTTCCAAAAACTTTAAGAAACTGCTCTATATCAGAGAGCTTTGACATATAGTAAGGATTTGTCCTATACCAGAGATCTTTGTCCTTCATTAAAGAGTTTTGGTATTTCCCTGAGAGCTTTGTTCTAAACTACTGAGCTTTAGGGTCTTACAGAAAACTGAAATCTATATCAGAGAGGTTTGTTCTACACTAAAGTGCTTAGGCCTTCATCAGAAAGAATTTTGTACTACATTAGAGAGATTTGTCCTATGGTAGAGAGCCTTTTCTTCCAGTTGTGTTAAAAAAATAACAATGTGGAGTTTAATTATAGAATTCATTCATTCTGTGAAGAAACAGGTGTCATTAATTGTCCTTTAATAAGGAAGAAGGGAAGCAAGTGTTTCACACATTAGTATGAAATGTATTTCCGACTGAATTACAAAGTAAAATGGGCCATTTCAAACACTGTTCAGAGGAACAACGTAGTTTGATTAAAAGTTGAGTGGAGAGGGGAAAAATATATGGAGTACTGCAGCAAATTACATTATAGGACGCTCAGCTAAAATGATCTCCAAATGCTTTAAAATGACATTAAAAACCTGAAACACGCGGAAGGAAACGAGCAACCACTGTTAAAATCTGTGGCAGCTCGTGAACTGGCAATAGGGGAAGCTGAAACAATCCCTTAAAATTAGTGACTGGTCATGACCTGTTTTCAATCATTCATTTAAACTACCATAACAGAAACTCCGAAAACTCTCTAAATTATCAGATGTGGCCAGTTTTCATTTATAACGCATACTGATTACGACTCCAGACTTCTCACGCTTTAATTAACTCAGGGGTTGGGGTTGGAAGCGATGCATTTGTTTCATAATCGTTTAAATGAAATAAGATAATTTGAAACGTCTTTATGCAACTCCATTGCTTCAAACCCCTCCATGCACAAGTACTTAAATTCCACGCGAAAATCTCTGACATACGCGTTGATAGAATAATTGCTGTCTACAGCAGAGGAACGTAAAAATGCCCCTTAAACTCATGCCGAATGCGTGAGAGTTGACAGGTATGCGTTATTAATGAAAACTGGCCGCACCAGATAATGTAGAGAGTATTCGGAGTTTCTGTTATTGTAATTTAAATTAATGATTGAAAACAGATCATGAACAATCATTAACTTTAAGGGATTGTTTGAGCTTCCCCTGTTGCCAGTTCATGAGCCGCCACTGGTTAAAATGGGTTAAAGAATACCCCTGTGAAAATTTCATGAACAGTTCATGAATTGTTCATAAATGATTCATAAACAAATGTGCATGAATAGTTCATGAATGGTTCATGAACAGTTCGTGAACATTAAATGGCAGAAAAGTTCAGGAACTAGAGATTTATGAACTGTTCATGAATGGTTCATTCATAAACGGTTCATGAACCAGATTTCATGAACCGTTCATGAATCTGGATTTCAGTAAATGAACAGTTCATGAACAGTACATGAACGGTTAATGAACAGTTCATGAACACTTCATAAACTGTCCATTACCAATAATGCATGGTTCATGAACAGTTCATTAGTTCATGAACTTGCTTTCGCAGGGGTAGTCAGTGGCAAAGAGTGGCAAAGATTAAGCCAATGATCACCTCCAAAAAAATCTTAGATGATATGAAATTATCTGTCAGTGCTGTTACAGTCAGATATTTGATGGAGGCTGAGCTGTCAGGAAGAAGCCCCCATAAAGACCCATTGTTGACATAAGGGCATGTGCAGAATCGGTTAAAGCACATTGATTAGCCCAAAGAGAAATGGGGCAATATTCTGCAAACTGATGAAAGTAAAATTGCTCTTTTTGGGTCTGGTGGTTGTAAATAATATTTCAGACAACCGTCGGATACTTCATTGAAGCCAGACCACATTGTGAGGACAGTGAAGCATGGTGGTGTAAAAATCATGGCATGGGGATATTTTTCATATTATGGTGTTGGGCCTACTTACCGTACACCAGGGATTATGGACCAGAGTACTTAGAGAGATTATGTTGCCATATACCTATAAGCAAATGCCCCTTTACATGAGTGTTTCAATAAGACAACCCCAAACACACAAGTAAGTGAGCAACATCTTGGTTCCAGACAAACTGGATTGAGGAGATGGAGTGGCCAGCTCAATCCCCTGACCTCAACCCCTCTGAATACTTGTGGGGTGACATTAAAAATACAGTTTCCGTAACAGACGCAAAACCCAGAAATTCACGGGAACTGTGGAATGTAGTTTGTTCATCCTGGGTGAAGAAGTTGGTTCACTTGATGCAATGCAGATGCGCAGCAGTTGTCAAAAATAATGGTTACGCAACTAAATATAAGTTCAGTAATTCAAAGTGAAATTAAATCTTGAGTTGAATTTAGAATTTGAGTTTGAAGAGAAAATTGATGAAAATTTTTTTTAGCAGATCAATATTCTTTTTCTTAGCTTTCTGTAAAAGGATAAAACAGACTTGATCAAATTTGTTAATGCTCTGATTTGGAATTGAATGCGTAACATTTCCACAACAGTTGAAATATGGAACTGAAGGGTATTAAAAAATATTTGCAGTTTATTTGCATTTTTTTTTCACGCATTTCTATTGTTTGAAGACAACTGTGCATTAGAGAGCTGTGGTCTCTACCAGAGGTTTTAAGTCCAACAATGAGCCTTTTCTTAAATTAGAGAGCTTTGGCCTGAACCTGAGAACTTCTATATTACAATGCTGTGTCCTGTGCTGAGAATGAGCCTAGCAGAGAGCTGTATATCAATGAGCTTTTCCCTATTCTGGAGAGATGTAGCCAATAGTAGAAAGTATTAGCCAATACTTTAGGGCTTTGAATTATACCAGAGGTTTGTCCTACTCCAGCGAGTCCTATCCTAAGGATCTTTAGTCTGAGCGAGAGAACTTTATCCTTCATGAAGGCCTGTATCAGAGGTCCACTGCCTTAATGCTTCAGATTCAGATTCAGAAAACTTTATTGATCCCAGGATGGGCAATTCATTTGCAGCTTTCCAGCATCACAATCACACAGACAACATTCATATAGTATGCATCAGCACTCAATCAATAGACAACGGGGGTAAGTGAAGGAAATAGATAAGTAGATGGCCTCAGATTAAAATACCTACATTACAATAGTAAGATACGTAAAAAAATAAAAAATGTGATAGATGGACATGTTGCATCTCTCCATGCACTGTCCTGTGCAAGAACGATGCAAACTTACCAGTGGATACCACTAGAATTTAGGCATCTTATAGCCGAAGGAATAAAGCTGTTCAAGTAACGATTAGTTCTCCCCAGGGGAGCATGATAGCGGCGACCAGAGGGCATCTCCTTGAACTTGAGAGCCAGAGCGTGGTGAGGCTGGCTCATTGTAGTCTTTGCCTTCCTCACTACCTGGTCTTCCCAGAGGGAGCGCAAGTCTCTCTGCTTGACTCCAATGATCTTGGAGCAAACGTTCACAATGCCATACAGTTTATTCTTATCCCTTATGGATAATCCATTAAACCAGCAAATGAAAGAAAAAGTAAAAAGATTTTCAATAAATGAACGATAAAAGTTGGTCAGGATCCTTGCTTGTTGTGGATGAGGTTGAGCAGATCAGATTAGCTGAGATTTATGATCTAGGTTGCCTCCTTTTTGCAGTTAAAATCGAGAGCTGCAATGGTAACTTCGTGACTGTGGAAAATTTGAGTGTCTGGGAATTGTCTCTCCTGAGCTGCAGTAAGAGAAGTGTTTATGCTCGCTGGCCGGGGCCCGATGATAGAGTGTAAATGACTGCGAGCCGATCTGAGTGCACGTGAAGTTAGCAGAGCTGAGGAGAAGAAAAGGGATGAAATTCAGGATCATGTTCAGCTGCAATATGGACACTGAGCTTCTGAATAAGCCAGACCTGTAAACCATGAACACCAGCCAATCGGGACTGCTGAGTCATAAACATGAACCATTCGAGACCACTTTTGAATCAAGAGCATGAGCCAGTCAGGACCACCGTTGAATAATGAACAGTCAGAATCACAGCTGAATCCTGAACATTGACCATTCAGGACTGCTGTTGAATTGTGATCATGAACCAATCTGAACCACTGTTGAATCATGAGCATGAGCCAATCTGGTCCTCTCTTGAATCACTAAGCAATCTAGATGTAATAATGCATTTTAATCATTATTTTGTGCCAGTTCTCACTACTGTTGGATCCTGTATATGAGCCAATCAGGACTATTGTTGAATTACGAAGCAAATTACGAGTCAAATAGAGACCACTGCTGAATCATGAACACAAGTCTTTCAGGACCACTGTTGAATCATAAACATGGGCCACTCAGGACTGCTGTTAAACAGTAAACACAAGCCAACCAGGACCACTGCTGAATCATGAACACACGCCTATCAGGACCGCTGTTGAATCATAAACATAAGCCACTTGGAACCACTGTTGAATCGTGTACACAAGCCAATCATTTCTGCTATTGAATAATAAACATGAGCTAATTGGGACCGACGATGAATTGTGAAATAAGTCAATCAGGACCATTATTGAATTCTGGAGATGCTAGGCATAGAGAGCCCCTGAGGTGTCTCTCTAATTAAGGAAAATACAGCCAGGAAATCAGCTGCCATGACAACCAAATTTTTAAAAATGGCAATATACAGTTTGTGTGTCAGTGCTGCGGGAATCTATGAGAGTGCTGGTGGTGATAAAGGTCAGGTCTGTTGATGGTCATATGGTGAGGTGTTAGTCTCCGGTACACTCTGTCATGATTGAGGGTATGTGACCGTCAAGCACATCTGAAAAATATTGGATTATTTTCCAGTGATATATCTCTGAGAGGACAATATCTGACCCCCCAACCTTGGCAAAATAAATTCACAACTATTTCCCACAAGATGAAGTCTGTGACCAAAATGCAAATATGATTTTATAGCCAACTGTTTGGTGTATCTGTGGACTTATGGGGCACGGGAGGACGGGAGTAATTTTTTAAACGAAATTTGGGTCAAGAAAAATACAGCCGACTATTTATAAATGCTGGCCTTTTTAGCCAGTATCTGTGAGCTGAGATGAATCAAAAGGGAATTATTTATGAGTTGTTTACATGGCCGAGATGACGTGGAATAACTGGGTCTCCTCTTCCCATTATAGATAGTGGGTCAGTTACTGAAGTCAGTGGGGCAGATGTGTTGTAAGCATTAGGGCTCGAGGCTGCTGTGACATCACAGGTCATGTGACATCGGCCAACTCTACGGATGCGACTTTGTAATGAGCCAGAGAGTGCACAAGTCGGTATTTGTGTCTCTGCAGCATTAAGTTGATTTGGCGAGCAGTGGCTGGAGCCGATACTGGCCCCATTTAGGAATCTCAGTGGTCTCATCAAAAATCGACCACAACAGGAATCCTCTTGCATGAAATCCAATTACAGACTCAATTGGATTATGAGAACAGTGATGTGGCTTTAGGACAGTCTGGTTCAAGTGGGCTTTTTGAATTAAAGGCACGACAGCACAACACACTCAGCACATGCCCATCTCCCCCTCCCCTCATTAGCAACCAAATAAATGAATAAATTTTACTGCCTGTGAAGTGTTACATTTTACTACATCTGAAGGTTTTTCATAAATTCTATAATGGAAAATAAATTTTAAAATATTCTTTTTTTTTTTCCTTCCCTCCAAGACACAGTCTTGCTCATTCATTATTCAAGCCTTAATTTTTATAGCTTTTGTCAGTTCTGCTGTGGAAGAGGAGCTTTGAGCTGATATTTAAAAACCAAAACCAAATATAGCTGTACTGTAGCCTGAGGGCTTCTATTGTTTTCACGGGCTATAGTGCTCACACCATGACCCATATCTCTCTCTCTCTCTCTCTCTCTCTATTTTTCCCTCTCTTTCTCTACCCCTTTCTCTTTCTCTCTCCCCCTCTCCCTCCTCACTCCAATCTCTCATCCCTCTTCGCTCCCTGGCCTGCCTCCTCTCTCTCTCCCTTTTCTCTTTCTCTCCCTACCCCACCTCTTTCTCTTGCTCTCCCTCTCTTTCTCCCTGATTCACTCCCTACCTCTGCTCTCTCTCTCTTCCTCCTTCCCTCCCCCTCTCCCCCTCTGTCCCTCTCATTATTAGAGCATTTTGGGTAATGCTGTTAGGTCATAGAACGTATTCCGATACATTTCCCACATTATCCGGTGAGCTCCAGCAGCAGTTGCCTTGATATCCCTTTGAAACAAATCACATGGGGACCAGCAGTACTGAGTCTTTCCCTAATCAGTACTGGCTGGTCTTACACTCAGGTTGGAATGACTCTATAGGTTTGGCGCATTATCGTAATTAGGGCATTTTTCAAATGTGGGTGAAGCTGATCTCTGACACAGTGGTAGCAAAGAGATGCTCCTACTCCACAAACCCCAGTCCTTATCTGCTGCTTTGACCAAACACAGTGAAATCCATTGGTGTTGCAACATAGTAAACGGTTTCCATGGTCTGCTCTGCTAACCTGGTTCACTGCTCTCGGATGTAAACGAAGTGCAGACAGTTAGCTTTAGTTTGATACATAGACAAACCCCGCTGAAAATTCCAGCCACGACCGTCTAAATTGCAAGCTGGAATAAGATATATATATATCTCATTTATATATATATATATATATATATATATATATATATATATGCAGAGCGCAGACTGTCCTTCGGTCGAGGATTAACTAGGTCTATCTGCCATTTTTGTGTTTTTGAGGAAATTGAGATTAAAGATTTGGTATTAAAAATATCCCCTTTGGGTTTTTCAAAATTAAAAGATTTTTTGCCCTGAACAATTAGAATACAATGAGACTAAACTGGGCTAATTTTTATACCCCTATTAGTCTCGCAAAATTTAATTCTGGGTACCCAATTTTGCTGATAGACCATTATAACTTAAGAATTCAGACAATTCCAGTGTTACTTTGGTCTATCCGCTGCAGATTACAGGTTTTAAAAAATATGGAAATGAATTAACAGTCTCTTAAAACTGCATTTTTAAAAAACCCCATTGTTTATGAACTAATAATACTTATGAAACAACTTTTAAACACTATCAAAGTAAAAAAGGATTTGCACTTTTTAGGCCTTTTTCAACATGACCTAGTAATGACTGAGAAACATTCACATGTGAATGATCTCACATAAGGAAATATGAACATTATAACTGTGAACAACTTAAAGTATATAAACAATGTCATTTTTTGACTCTGATTTTGACTGCCAATTTCTCTGATTGATCGAAGCCTTTGGGTCATTATTATTCACTTTGATCTGCATAGAAACGGTAACCTTGAACTCAATTTACATGATTAACTTGACAAAACATAATTTTTCAGCAAATCATTTAAGTTTCAGCAAATAACACTCTGTTCAATCTTACTTCTCGAAGCACTCACCTAAATGAGGAAATGCAGCAATTTCTCTCAACTCTGCGTCAGTAAATTTCTACTTGGCAGCCATTTTGTCTCTGATGCCTGAGGTCACGTGATGAGATCCCTCTAATATTATTGGTTCATAGCCGATAGACCTACTTAAAACTTGGTGAAGTGGCAAATTTGAAAATAGACCCTTCTAATTTTGACCTTTGATATAAACTGAGAACATATCTAAGCAGGGTCATAACCTAAAATAGACCTTGTTAACTTAAAAATCATTATAACAGAATATCTCAAACATTCACAAAATTGCGGATCGACTAAGTTAATTCTCAGCTGTCTTGTTACCTTTAGTTTGATACATAGACAAACCCTGCTGAAAATTCCAGCTAAGACCAGCTAGAATTGCAGGCTGGTTTAAGATAATCTAAGCAAGGGGTCTTCAATCTTACCCAGAAAGGGCCAGTGTGGGTGCAGGCTTTCATTCCAAGTAACCTGATTCAAATAATCAACCCCTAGAGTCTTTGCTAAACATCTTGATCATAAGAATCTGGTGTGTAACTGCTTGGAATGAAACCCCTTTCTGGATAGGTCTGAGCAGTGACGGTCCGTCGGCAGACTCACAGGGCCTGCAATAACCTCACCTTTCACTTCTTAATGACAGACACCTCTCGCAGTTTACCTCCCCGATTAGAAACAGTTGCTCAGACTGATTGGTGGAACCGACGAGAATCTAATTTATTTTTGAAAGCCTTGTTATACATTGCACTACGAATATATACGGCGTTCACTTCCGCACATCAATGATGATGGAAAATATCAATTGCCTACGTCTTTATAATTTCTGGATTTGCGTAAATTAGTTCACGAGGTTAATTGAGCAACAAGCCATGAGAATGTATTCTCTCGTCTGAATGTAGTGACAGCTCAAGTGCGTTGTTAGACGCACAGCTGAGTGATGATAACGAAAGTAATTGCCGCGAAGTCAGCGAAAGTTCCGGATTTTTTGCAGATTGTCATCCTTGCGGAGTCACATCAATTATATCAACATAGCCAACAGGTAATCACTTTGTCATGCGTTAATTATTACGTGTCATGCATTGGCGGAGGCTGTTCAGGTAATAAACTGATTGTTAATCAGGCAAACCTGATCGCAAACCGTTTAAGAGAAATTATACAGGAGAGGGCGATGTTACTGAAGGCCTTCCCCATATCTGACGGCACGCCACTGGGTTTGAGGATCCCTGGCCTAAGCTATTTTTTGACATCATTACCAGTCATTGCTGAACAAAGATGGTGAGAGCTGGGCTCTACAACTGGATGAAGGTGGTCATGGCTATATAAGCTGGTATTGTACGCTGAAGGGCTGGTTGATCAGCTATAAAACTGTCAAAAACATAGTTTGACTGGGGCGGGGGGCTTTTTATGCCCGCGCCCATTTTCCTGTCGTGCAATTTCTGAGCGGCTTGAGCTAGGAAGTTTGGTAGTTCTGGTATTCCATTCTCTAATGGCAGCCCCTGCACCCACTACTCATCTCAGATGTATTAGCTAGACTTCTCCTCTGATCCAGATGTCTTGTGGGCAAGAGAAGCCCTTGATCAGTTTCAGGATAACCCAAGGTGCTTTAATTCGTCCTGGCTTGTAGGTTCTTTATCTTTGCCATCATCTTCTACCATTGCCATCATCAATTTAAAGCCTGTCACCTGCTGAAGGAAAACAGCAGCTACTGATATCCCTGTAGAATTCAAACCAGGACCATGCTAGTTACCAGTTATAAGTCCAGCTAAAGGTGATATATGCTGGGCGTCAGGGACTATGGTTAGCAGTGGGAGAGGTTTATTTATTTAACTGCATTGTAGCTACCGCACGCTACAAACCAGGCAGCCCCTGATCAATAAGGTGCTACAGATCAGCACAACACTCCTCGGATGGGTGTGAAAGGGAGTGTCTCTAAATCCACCTAAGAAAATACAACTCGTTTTTGGTACTTGGAACATTAGCACTATGACCCCTGGAATGTCCCCCGACAACGATCTTAACTCTGAATCTTTCGAAGCTTGTAAGACCGCTATCATTGACACTGAACTACAAATCAGAAATGTTCACATTGCTGCTCTACAGGAGACTAGGCTCTCAGGTACTGGTTCAATCAAAGAAAATAACTATACTTTCCGCTGGTTTGGTTTGCCTGTGGGTCAAGAGAGAATCTATGGCACTGGCTTTGCTGTACATAATGGTATCATTTCCAGCATCCAAGCACCATCTGCAATCAATGAGAGATTATTCTCCTTAAAACTGTCAACCAAACAAGGTACCATCCTAGTTATCTGAGCTTATGCACCTACTCTGAAAGCAGAGTCTAAAGATAAAGACGACTTCTATGAAGCACTTGAAGATCTGATAAGTTCTGTGGATGACAAAGTCCGTATTGTGCTACTTGGTTACATGAATACCAGAGTAGGAAATGACTCTGATTCCTAGCCGAGCTGTCTTGGAAAATTTGGTGTTGGACACATGAATGAGAATGGTCAGCGTCTCCTAGAACTATGTTGCCGACGAAATCTATGTATCACCAACTCCTTGTTACCTGGAAAACCACACAGAAAAAAGTCATGGTGCCACCCAAGATCAAAGCAGTGGCGCCAACTCGACTTTGTCATTGTACGACAATGCCACAGAACAGAAGTTACAAACACCAGAAGCTATCACAGTGCAGACTGTAACACTGACCACAGTCTTATGCTATCTTTTATACGTCTTCTTCCAAAACCCTTTCATCGTCAGAAACAACAGTCAGCCAACTTAGATGTTCATTGTACAGCATTACCCCTCCTCCGTGCAAGCTTTTGCAGTGAGGTACAAAAAGAAATTCAGTCATCTAAAGTACCTGATGATTCTGAGTCTCGTTGGACCAGATTGAAAAACATCATCCAAAGAAGTGGTCTCAAAACATTTGGCATAAAACAACACCGCTCTTCTGATTGGTACAATGCTTCACTCGAGTCTAGGGAGCCTGTTGTAGAGAAAAAGAGGCAAGCCTTGATAAAGCATAAACACAGACCCACAAGAAGTCTCAGAACGAACTACGTGCATGTCGTGCTGATGTTCAGAAAACCTCTAGACAATGTGCCAGGCAATACGGGGAGGCCCTTTGTACAAGGATTGAGTCAGCCCGTGAAAATGGCAATATCAGAGCCATGTATTCCTCTATCAAGGAGGCTACTGGTCCAACACCTCAGTCTTTCCCAGTTCTGAAAAGAAAAGATGGTTCTGTTATCACAGATAAGAATGAAAAACTAGACAGATGGATTGAGCATTATAGTGAACTCTATAGTGATGAGAGCTTTGTCTGTTCTGATACTCTACAATCTCTCCAAAGCAACCCAGTGAAGATGCAACTTGACATGCCACCAGATCTTGATGAAGTTATATCCACCATTTTGAGACTGCAAAACAACAAAGCAGCTGGTGAGGATACTATTTCAGCTGAACTACTCAAAGCTGGTATTAATGTACTTGCTGAACCTCTACACCAGCTTATACTATCGTGCTGGTCCACTGGTACAGTTCCACGGGACTTTAAAGATGCTAAGATCATCACTCTATATAAGCGGAAAGGAGACAGACGGGACTGTAACAACTATCGTGGTATTTCTCTCCTTTTTGTGTCTGCAAACCCTCCGACCCTACTTACTCTTGTCAAGTGTTTTCATCATGGAATGGAAGGCAAGATACAGTATGATGGTGATGTATCCAATTCTTTTCCCATCAACAGAGGTGTCAAACAGGGCTGTGTGTTAGCACCTACTCTCTTTGGTATTTACTTTGCCTATGTATTCAGAACAGCTTACGAAAACATTCCAAACCATATTGGTGTCTCTCTGCTTACCCGTGCTGATGGGCAGTTTTTCTCACTATCTAGATTTAAAGCCAAAACTAGAGTCCAAGAGATCGTTGTTTGTGAGTTTCTTTATGCGGATGATGCTGCTCTGTGTGCATCTTCAGCTTCCCAGTTACAAGAACTCCTAGATGGGTTTTCAACCACCTGCAGTAAATTTGGTCTCACAATCAGTCTCAAGAAGACAGTAGTGCTATCTTTAACTGGACACTACAGCTTCTCAGTGAGCAGCACAACACTTGAGAATGTTGACTCCTTTACTTATCTTGGTTCCACCATAACGTCAAACCTCTGCCTTGACAAAGAATTATCCACCAGACTAGGCAAGGCTTCCACTGTCTTTGGTAAACTAGAGAGACGTGTGTGGAGAAATAAACATCTTACCATCAAGATAAAAGTATGTGTATACGAGGCCTGTGTTCTGTGCACCCATCTCTATGGCTTCTCTTGCTGAACTACTCATCGTCATCAAGAAAATCGTCTCAGTGCTTTTCATACAAGATCACTTTGATCCATGCTCGGGATTTCAGGGAAAGACAAAATAACAAACAAAGAACTCTTGCATGTCACTGACTCTAAACCTCTGTCATCCCTGTTGAAACTCAATTATTTGAAATGGGCTGGTCATGTGCACAGGATGTCAAAATCTCTTCTTCCTCACTGCATTCTGCACAGTGTTCTGAAAGATGGCAAAAGACTTATCGGCCGACCACACCTTAGGTGTAAAGATGTTCTGAAAAGAGACATGAAGGACTTCCAGATAGATCCTGTCACCTGCACTACTCTATGCTGCGACAGGAAACGTTGGGGTACCAGTCTCAAGAACGGCATCCGGGTTGATTTAGAGGCTAATCTCAAGAGGTTGAAAAAGCGGCGTAGCTGTCCACTGAACATTGATGCTGATGATGTTGAACCCTCAACCGGTATAGTCGGAAACGACTGAAGCCTGCCTATACCATATATGAGCTAGGATCACAAAACTTGGTGACTTCTCCTAAAACTTGTCTGGGAACAATTTTATACCAATAAGTGAAGTCCACCATCTTCCTGTTTCCATGGCAACAGTTTTCTAACAGGTATGTCTGACAAAAAATCGCTGATTTTGGTTTCATCAATGTAATTTCCAGATTTTCTTTTTAAGATATATTTATTCCATTACATTTACAATATCTTGCATAACTTAATGTCAGCTTTGTTAAGTAGAATTAATTTATGCTAATTTGATTACATCATTGAATTTATTTTATTTTAATAAAATGAAAGCTTCAACTACTAACAAATAGATGTTTTCTTTTCAATTATTACGATGGTCTTTAGGCTATATTGAAATCAATATACTAATCACAAAGACGTTGATGATAAGAACAAAGCAAGTTTTGCTAACGCAAACTTGTAATCCTTTATATTTTACTGTAATTTCTTTCTGACCGGAACTTCTAAGAAAAAGATTCTGAGTAAATGAAACACTTTTTTCACGGAACACAAATAGAATTTCGTGCATTTTATGGCCACTCAGAACTGGTGCAGTATGGGATGAAATAAGCAAAGCATTCTGGGTAATAAAATCAAAACATGACGTCATAATGACGTCATAATACTACCAAAAGGATTGTAGTGATTTAGTTTTACGTGTATATCATCCCCTGCAAATTTGGTGGTCATATGCCATTTCATTTACAAGTTACCGGGGGGGGGGGCGGGGGAAGACACCCCACCAGGGTATGGTGGGTTGGGTGGTGTGGAGAGGATTGCCCTTAAGATTAGTGGCAGCTTGCTCATCCTCTGAGGAGTTCTGCAAGTGTAACACTAAAGAGGGTCCTGGCCAGGGAAACAATCAATGAGTCTGACAATCCCATTTAGAGTGTGGAGCCACTGCGTCAGCCGCTGCATTGACACATTCATCATGCACTGCAGTAGTCTCTGATGGCCGTCCCCTCCTCCCCAGCCTGTGCGTCAGTTATAGAGGTCCTCTGGAAACGAGCGGGAGCGCTCAGAATTAAGGTCGTACAGTCGGGCCTTCAATTCTGTTTTGAAGTGTTCATTTTCACTCTCACGCTGCTCTCAGGTCTGTGCAACAGGAAGTAAGCTTCTGTGGGACTGTGGAATTTTTTTCTTAAAGCAGGTGTCACACTGTCCTGAAATTGACACCAGATGTCCATACGAATATTGAATTTCGCGTGATGCCCCCGAATTCGGTCAAAAGCCAATCAACAGCCGAAGCAAGTACGATGCCTACAGAAAGGTCACACAATGGCACCCAAACCACACACGAAGGCAACGATAAGATGTGAATTTTAATTAAGTAGTTTACCAGCAGGACACACGAGGGCCACACGATGGCTCGCATATTTACTACAGAGTAATAAAGTAAATTTATGTCAGATTACAGAAAGTTTCTAAAGTAAACTATTGTTTTGTTATGAACAAGAAATGTTACGATAAAAAAGTATGACGTTAAAAGCCACCAGTTCATTATCAGTTATCAGTTTCATGAATACGTTGTGCCTTATTTATATACATTTAGAACATGGCACTCTCAAATACTCTATTCTGATTGGTCAATCGCCAAAATTCAGTGGTGTTTATTTCCAGAGGTATGACTGCTGCACTGCTGTCTGTTGTTAGTGATAGTAATATTACAATATTTGAAATGTTTTAACCATATTCTAAGCGAGATCATGTATAGTGAGCTGCGCGTCTGGGTTCTATTACCCTGTCAGGAGTTATTTTTCAACAATCACTGGCTCACTGTACATTATCCCTTAGATATATAATATACGTTGTGTCTGCTCTGTAGAGTCGCTCAGGACTGACTGAGGAAGATGCTCTGAGGCTGGCCTTTTAATATGTCCACGTAACCATGACACGCGAAACGCTTGAGCTATGGCTACACGACGGCATTGCGAGGGCTTCACGTAGTCGTGTTGCCTTCCAATGACAATCAGGCAGCTTCTTGTTTCCTTTGTATTGTCTTCATGAGGTGAAAAATGCCCGATGGCACCGATGATCACACGAAGTAAAGACGAAGATGACACAATTTGACAAGATGCCCTCACAATGGCCTTACTAAGGGCAAAATGGACATACAAATTCAACAGGAAAATGAACCTTCGCAATAAACCTTCCAGCAATTTTTTGGCATGCCAAAGATTTTGCCACCGCTCGCGAAGTTGCTGCTGGAGCCTGAGAAACTCAACCGGCGGTCATATGATGGCTTAAGATGCCCTAACGAATGGCCCGATGTTTTTATGATCATATACGAATTTGAACATTTACTTTATCGCGTGTCCATCTGGTGTCAATATCGGGACAGTGTGACGCCTGCTTAAGAGACATATGATTTACTTAGTGGAATAAATGGAACTGGGTATTGAAAGTCCCAATGATGAAGCACGATTGCTTTTGGCAGAGTGCTCTTCTGTAATGTGCCACAAGTGGAAAAGTAAAATACAAGATTAATGCATTATGCAGCTATCACCTGGTGCAGCAAGTAACATGACGTGGTAAAACTGAGCCAAACACTTGCTTGAACAAGCAGCTCAATATAACAGAGTTTATGGTGTTGAGTTATTTTTGTGTCACTCATTTGTTAAGCTGAGGAATCCGGAAAGTTTCTCTTTGTGGGATGATTTTTGTCTGGACTCTGGAACACTGTTACTGCTGGCCATCACCCATACACTCCACACCCCCCAAACAGAACCTGCAGGGGCATGCAGTGCCCAGTGCTGCCTTGTCCTTGCCTGCGGTGCACACTAACGCACTGAGCTACTGAGTGTGGATTCAGGGCCAAATCAGTGCAGTCACACACATCCACAAACAGTTCTGTCTCACACGCGCACACACTGCACCGCAGGCGGGGGCCGGTCTTTGTGCCCAGTGTGCTATTTTTAGCACTTTCAGGGCGATTAATTTTATTTGCTGTAATGGCGCATCGGGCTGCTGTGCTGCCTTTAAAAAGATCCTGGAGTTATATTCCGGCTTATGCGTGTGTGTGTGTGTGTGTGTGTGTGTGTGTGTGTGTGCGTGTGTGTGCGTGTGTGTGTGCGTGTGTGTGTGTGTGTGCGTGCGTGTGTGTGTGTGTGTGTATGTGCGCATCTGTGTGCGTGTGTATGTGTGTGTGTGTGTGTGTAAGCGTGCATATGCATGTGTGCATTTGTGCTTGTACTTGCTACACAGTGAGAACTAGAAAATGTAATGAGTGGGGCATTATTGGAAAGTGAGAATATTTTCACCTGTTCTCACAACTACAAAGGCAAATTGCGACTTATTATCCATGGTTAGACTCAAGGTTAGAATTAAGGTTGTGTTAAGGTCAGGGTAAGGGTTTGAGCAAGGCATACTTTGCTTTTTGTTAAGATTAGGGAAAGTACAAGGATGTCAGTGTGTGTGTGTGTGTGTGTGTGTGTGTGCGTGAGAGGGAGAGAGCAGAGTGTGTTCTGCACGGGGTGCTGAGGTGAGTGCTCTTCTTTAGCAGTTGCTGCAGTCATTGTCAGTATGTGTGTGCAGCAGCCCTGCATTAGCACTGCCATACCAGAGAGGGCCATACATCACTGCCCACACGCACACACACACACATATTAACAGACATACGTACATATACTAATACACACACACACACACACGTACCCCCATACACACACACTCACACGTACACTGTTACCCTTCTCTCTGTCTCTCCATCTCTCTCTCCTGTAGATTTGTTCTGGAGAGGTAATCTCAGTGTTTATTTTTCACTAAGGGAGGAGGGTGTTCAAAGTCTCCCAAATCTGGTCATTAGAGAGGCAGCTTTAGACTCCAGTGGATTCCGTGATGATTGTACAGTATATTGGAAGTAGAATTGCTGGGATACAGGTTGTCCTGAAAAGAATAGGATGATGGTATGTAGATTTGTCCCTGTCTTCACTGACCTTGTATTCATCCTATTAGAGAAGTACCGCAGCTCTGCAAGGTTCCCCTGAGGGTGTGGGGGCAGATGGAGGTGATGAGGACAGAGACACCTGTCTCTCGGAAGGAAAAGCTGCTGGTATACCAAGCACAGCTGGACATCACAGTGACATCCACTCAGGGACCATCAGCAAACTGCAAACCTTGTTTAACCCATTTAAACCGAGACGGCATGTGCGCATTTTAACCTTTAAAGCCAGGGACGCTGTCAGTACAGTAACACACACGCTGCACAACAACACACACTGCACATTAGCGCACATACTCTTTACAGTTACACACATTCAGCCTAGTAACACACACATTGCAACGCGGAAAGCAGATACGTCATTTTGTTGTTTTCATTATTTTTCCGACCATTTCCGAGCTCATAGCTGTTCTTTTACTGGCACGTTATACTAGGGCAGATGCCATAGTAACATTTCAAGACACTTTATTTTTTTATATTTTCATGTTTATTTTTATTTTATTTGAACGGACACTTTATCATGCCTGCCACCCAGTAGAGGAGCTACAGGGAGGGCAAAGACACGTCCCTTTTAGTCCTGCCTAGAGCTCAATCATTTTCCATCATTGACGTCTTTTCCAATTATCGTAATTGGCAACTGAAGACACGGTTTCTCACCATACGCGATCGAACAGCGATGAAATCATGGGCTAAATTCAGTGCAGAAAAATAATTAACTTATTAATTGGCCAATGCTTCGCGTGACTGGTCCGTGTTCCAATGAAACGCGGATTTTCACTCTCGGTATCTCGTGGGTTGATTTAAAAAAAAAACAAAAAAACAGTGGCACTCTGCAGTTAAAATGCCTAGGTTATAACAAGCATGCGGCTCAAGCCATTTGCGTCAGAGTCGACAGGCAGGCTATGCAATTTTGAATAACGTAGATTTAAATACAGCAACGTCTTACCTAATCGGGGAGAACAAGCAGCACCTGTTAAGTGCGGAGCGCTCTTGGAGTGGACCTTTTGTTAATCATGCAGATGACTGAGAACAGGTCAGGATTTATAATTGTTTTAAAGGGCTGTTGTGTGCAACCCAATTCTCTGTTGCACCACTGTACTGAATTTAAACCGCCATTTGATCGCTGTTAGATCGCATGTGGAGAGAAACCGTGTCTTCAGTTGCCACTTACAATGATCGGAAAAGACGTCAATAAAGGAAAATGATTGAGAACTAGCCAGGACTAAAAGGGACGTGTCTTCGCCCCCCCTGTTGCTTCGCCACTGTTGCTTCGCCCTGTTGCTGCTGCCACCTGTTCCAGAGAAAGGAAAAATGTTTGTTATTCTCTAGTGCAGAGCTTATACTTTTATTTATTAGGCCTCTTTATTCCATTTGAGTTATGCATGTTATGTAGATAGTGATTTGTTATTTATTTTATTGGTTTTATTATATTTTATAGTTTGTTATAGTTTGTTCAGTGTTTTAAATATTGTGATGAAGATTTGCACAAATAAAAAACATAGTTCTTATGAAAGCCACAGGTCTAAGCTAGAAAGAATTTTGTTTCTATCTGCTACAGAGGCTGAGATATCAGCTTTTTACTAGACATTGACACCTGGGTGCTGCTTTCCAGAAAACCTCAGGGTTTAGGGGTTCTTTTCAAAATCGCCCATAGGTTTTCACAGGCCTTTTTTTTCAATAGGCCTCAGGCCTAAATGGGTTAATTCTGGCAGCAGGTAGTGGAGCTGGTAGACAGCAGTGTGGCAGATGCCAGGAGATTGGCTATGCAATTGGGCATAATTAACATGTGTGGCTGCCCCAGTGCTAGTGCGGTGCACGTTTCTTAAACTGCTGAGCCCTGGAGGGCACTCCACCAGGCGCATACTGAGGATGCGCGTACTGAGGATGCGCACACTAGGGAGATATTTCCCAGCATGCACCTGGGGTCATCGCTGCAGATGGAGTGCAGGACTGTGTGTGTTTTTATGGAAAGAGTGTGTATTACTGTGCAGATTGTGCGCTACTGTGCAATGTGTGTGTTACTAGGCTGAATGTGTGTTACTGTAAAGAGTATGTGCGCTAATGTGCAGTGTGTTGTTGTGCAGCGTGTGTGTTACTGTACTGAATGTATGTTACTGTGCACTGCATGTGAAACTGCACAGTTTGAGTAACTGTACAGTGTGTTTGTTGCTGTACAGAGTGTTAGTTACTGTATGGATCGTGTGTCCCTGTACAGTTTGTGTGTTACTGTACCGAGTGTTTGTTGCGGTACAGTGTGTGCGTTACTGCGCAGTGTGCGTGGTCCTGTGCAGAGTGTGTGTTACTGTGCAGAGTGCGTGTTACTGTTCCAAGAACACTACCAATCAAAAGTTTTAGGACATCCCAATTCTTGCAGTTTTTTATAGAAAATTACGCAGCTAATGCCTCATTGTACTCTAGAATGAAGCACAGACGTGACAGAAAAAATTAACAATCAAACTTAAAAAAAATAATAATAATGGAATCAATTTCTAAACCAAAATGTGTTCTAAACTTTTGACTCAAAGTAGCCACTTTTGACAGATATGACGGCTGAACACACTCATGGCATACTTTCAACAATGGAAATCAAATATTCTTCAGAAAAATTCTTTCCAACTCTGTTGCAGAAGTTCCCATAAATGTGTGGCACTCGTAGGTTGCTTTGCTTTCACTCTTCTGTCCAGTGCATCCCAAACCATCTCGATGGGGTTTAAGTCTGGAGACTGTGCTGACCTCTCCATGTTTTCAAAATTGGGGTGTCCTAAAACTTTTGACCAGTAGTGTGTTCTTGTACAGTGTGTTACTGTAAAGAGTATGTGTTATTATACATTGTGTTACTGTACAGACTGTGTTGCTGTGCAGTGTGGTACTGTGCAGAGTATGAGTAATTGTACAGTTTTTTTTTTTACTGTACAGACTGTGTGTTGCTGTGCAATGTGTTACTGTACAGAGTATGTGTAATTGCAGTTTGTTACTGGACAGTCTGTGTTACTGTGCAGAGTATATGTTGCTGTACAGAGCATGTGTCATTGTACAGTGTGTTACTGTACAGACTGTGTGTTACTGAGGAGAGTGAGTGTATTTCTCGGGGGCACATTTTTCCGGCAGCGCTATGATTTATGCACCTGCTCCTCTGTTTATCTGCGGTTATTTCCAGAGTGGACTCTGACAGGCGTAATTGCGTGTGCCATATGGCGTGTTATGATTTTGTTTGGAAAGGTCACACAGGTCACTCCACTGACGGCTGCTGGATATGAGGATCGTTGTGTTGCCAAGGATATCGAGCATTAGAAACGAGCCCGTCGGTGAGCGCACACTGGGTTTATTTTTCTCTTGTTTCATCAAACCGAGTATTACTGCTGAATCCTGTGTGTGTGTCCGTGCGTGCGTTTGTTTGTGTGTGTGTGTGTGTGTGTGTGTGTGTGTGTGTGTGTGCGTGTTTTATTTTAAGTCATCTCAGCTTGACAGGGAGTCCCCCCAGATAAGCCGATTCTGAGGAAGAACAGGTTGGTGATTCCGGATTCGAGATGGGGCTCTGGATACTGAGGCAATGCACTGTATTTTGCCTGAGCCTTGGTGACTGAAGCCTCTGCACTGCTCTCTGCTGTTGCAGTCCTCTGGAACATTCTCTCGAGTGTCAATGCGTCAGCATTATGAGAGGAGAGATCCAGTCCCCACGCTAAAAACGAGCACCAGGGATGACACTTCATCATTTCACAACACTTTCTGGGAGGCAGTTGTGGGGTGACATTATGCACCAAATAAAAGCGAGAAGCACATTGTTCCCTGTTCTGCATGTCAGCCAAAGGGCTCTTTCCAAATCAGCCATGTGCAAGAAAAATGGGAGAACAGGCCTGAGTCATCGCCCTTCGATTGCAAACCTTCTAGGGACAAATATTTTTGTGCACTGGAGAAAGTGTGATAACAGCCTACATGTAGAAGGGGCAATAGGTTAGCTCACCCTGTTGAAGTGTTGCTATAAAGCATGAATATCCCAAATTCTTGTCTGATTCTGGAATATACTGTGCCGACTAACTGACGAACCCAGTCAGCTGAAGTTTTATACAGGCAGAGTTTCCATCTGCCAGGATTACAGTGTGTCCCTGCTTACTGCCCCCTCTGGAGACATACCGCAAGCCAGGTTAGCAAACAACATGTTTACATGTGAGAACGCATCAAGTGAAAATGGAAATTTCACGACACTTTGACTTTTTTCACTTTTTGCGATAGTTTTTTGTACCTATACAGTATTTGATGTCAAAAAACTGGAGAGTTTCACCCATTAGTTTTAGTGCAATCATGTAATTAGTAAACCGCTATCGCAGATCAAGTAAGGAGTGCCCAACTTTAACAGCCTTTATCAAAAAATCACAAAGTGTACAGAAATAGGAATTTTTACTTGATGCATTCATATTTAGTGTCAGAGAGGGGTACATGTTTTTCTACAGAAGGGTGTAGAAAAGGGGGTGCATTTTACCATATACAATGTCTGGTTTCAACCAAGGGGACACTTTATAAACTAATGACAGAGTTACTCAGCAATATCAATTTTTTTCAGTTTTTTGAGTTTTGGCGTTTCTGAGCAAACCCCCAGTCAAGTCTATCTAGCTGTGTATCCATATAGCTTAATCTAACAAATGGTTGTGATTCTGCTGTCTGCCATGTTCTGACCTGCCTTGCTATGCTCATGTTCTGATTTGCCTTGCCATGTTTTGATCTGATTGCTATGTTCTGCTTTATTGATATTTGATTCATTGCTATGTCTGACTATTCTTTGTTATGTGTTTTGTGATTTGGTAATTTTAGAATTCATGTATTGATTTAGTTTAGTTTTTCCGGATTTAACTTTATACCATAGTCTTCATTCCGGTCCATGTTTTGCTTTCCACCATGCATTGCACTTTCTCTCCCCCTGTCTGGTCTCTTGTCTTGTCACTGCTCACAGCCCCGGTATTGCGTGCCACTCTTCAGGTGATTTCATGGTTTCTAGATTTCAGTCTTCCTTCCGATCTCGTTTGCTTACTTCACCTTACTTTTACTTACCATACTAACAGTTTGTTGTTTTCGCTAAAAGTTACTAACTCTAATTTACATTGTATATAATACTAACTTACTAACGAGCTCTAAGGGATTGTATAGCTGCAGTTACTAATTGATTAACAAGCTCTCAGCACTCGCCCTGTTCTTGTCTCCGCCCCTTGTCTCTCCCTAATCTCCTCTGCTGCATTTCTGTGGAATCTCCAAATCTGATCACGCTGTCCTTTCTCTCATCATCTATGCACGTTAGAACTTTTTGACCGGAGCAGCATGTTTGTCGATAGGAATGTCTCGTGTTCCCTGTCCGCATTTTATGTGATTAGGTTCTCCCTCTTGTTCCACCCTCTGTAATCAGTCTCATTTCCTGCACCTGTGTTCTGTGTAGCATGTGATTCCCCCGGAGGGTATATTAGGAGTCTTTTCACAGCACTTCCTCGTCAGATTGTTTCCTCAGTCTTCTTGTACCACGCTTCTCTTGCCTTGATTTCTTAGTGATACTTTTCTGACAGGACCGCCCGACTTTTCGATTTTTGGCTTTGTGATTTTGGATTATTGTTGCATCTGTTTTTTTGACCCTTTTTCTGCCCGACCTCAAGATCTGTGATTGCTGCCCTGGTCACGGTTTGGATTACGCCCACTGGATTTTGGCTTTGCTTCTCTGATATACCTGTACCTGTGAACCAGACCCATTTCTGTACGACAACGAGTACTGTGATTGCTACCCTGGTTTTTGATTCTATTTTTGCCCAACTGGATTGTGATTTTTGGAGTGTGGACTTTGTACCTTTGCCTTCTGCCCAGTGGGGGTTTTCCCCCTTTATTAATAAAACCAAATCTACTGCATTGCTTGGTTCTCGCGACTGTTTCCTGATCGCACCATCACACAAATACCATTTATTCTTCCAGAATAAGTCATGTTTGTTACTTTGATAGTTCAATCTTAACACCAAGTTAGATTGGAGACAGATGCCAGGGTCATTCCTTGGCAAATCTACCAAGAATCTCCATTAACTTTATTGAAATTGTGTTGGAGTCAGGGGCGCAGTGCAAGCCATAAATTATAACCATACAAATAAGCTTTTTTTTTTTGGTTGGAAAAAAAATTGTTTACAGTTCAACAAATCTTTTCCCCTGTAGTTTTCTATTATAGGCTACATAAATAAAAAATAATATTCAAAAAAAGAGTCCATACGTCCTATACCCTGCATTCTGTTAATAGTCAAAACACTTACACCACATTCCTTCCCCAACCTGATGCTTGGTGGTAACATGTTCACATGCATTGCATGAGTTTTAGTCTCATTATTCACTGAAATATTTGCATTCAGGAGGAGTACAAGTGTACCTAATAAAGTGACCACCGAGGTCATCCTTCACATTCGGTAGCATCTCAGTAAAAGGCAGAGCTCAAGAAAAATCCTCTGTACAGGTGAATCCCAGTCAGTCTGAAGTATCAAACCAAACCTTTTGTGAGGCATTATCTGAAAATAGCTCTGTGTCTTTTCATCTAAGTACACAATAAGTTTTGATCATTTTCATCTCAAGAAGCAATAACAACAACAACAACAACAGCAATAATACTTCACTATCCTGCTGGAAATTTGCTGCTGAAGTCGCAGCCTTCAAGAACTGCCCGGAATAACCCTACCATACATTTTTTGTCCACTCCATCGATTCTTCGCTGTGTATTTGACATGGCATCACAAGCTACACAACAAAAGGATAAGAAAACAATTAATAAACGATCTTCAATATTAAATCGATGGATAAGTCATTTAACGTAGTGTTTTGCGTTGTCAAACTATATTTACACACGCATAGCCATCTGCTCTAGGGATATTTCTAAAAATAAAAGTACCAAAAAATATGCACATTTAATCTGCAATTGAAAGAATGTGCGCTCTAAAGCAAGGGAATACAATGTCAAGCCTGAGTAGCTAAGCTTAGTGTATGGCTACCTGTCCACTCGTCAGCATCAGATGTAAGCTTGTCCGTGCAACTTGCTGGGGAACGGGAGATACCAGGATCATCGGTTATGTCTCGACCGACAGTGCGCTATGCTAAGTTCCCGTAATGGGATTCACTAAGGCCCACCTCTTGACCAAAGATAAACAAATAGAAGTTCAGCATGAGACTACACTCAGAGGAGGATTAAGGTGGTCATGGGCCCCTAGGCTCCTCTTTGTGTGGGCCCCACTGACCAACTCTAACTGGAAAATTAATTTAGTGCCATAAATTGCTCATACACAAATACTAAGGTGAACTGCCATACACACAAAGAGACAGACAAAGCTATGGTGTTTCCTCTACATTTATTAAAGTGGTTGGACCGCCTCAGTTGTAAAATTAAAACCTCATCTCAGCTACATAAAATAAGAAATAGAACATTACAAACAAGACACTATAAACAAGCAGAGGACCCAGTGCATAGAAGTAGCCCTTCAACCCTTGTGTGAAGATGTGAGCGCCAGCGGACATGGAGCTGCAAATTTATGCACGCAGTTACAATATTCTATCACTAGATGGCACACCCGGTTCAGTTAGTGAATACTCACAAGCGCACGGATTACAATTATAGATTGTTCAGTCCCATCCCTCAGTGACATAGCTGCTGCCCAGTGTCAGCACCAAAACTGGGATTTGGGGGGAAGGGCACAGACGCATTTGAACAATAAATAGTCCTGCGGGCGAGATGTCTTCCTTTATTGACACGTTTTCCGATCATAGTAATTATCTACTGACAACTGAAAACACGGCTTCACTCCGCATACAATCAAACAGCGAGAAAATAATGGGCTACATTCAGTAGCTAGCCCCATTCGTGCCTCCGAGGGCTTGTTTTAACATTCTGACATTTACTGGCCCAGCAGAGTCACATGCCGTGCCATTGACAAAACCTGCAAAAATGGAAATCGCCAGTCACCACTTGTCTTCTACCGCTGCTAGCGTCAATACTGTCTTTTGTCTTAACTTGTGTCTGGTATCGGCATAACAACGACATATTAAAGTTTTGTTCGGCACCAACCATTCATCGTAACTCCCTCTCGTTCCAAAGAATGAGGGTGTTTTCACCCATGGGGTGTTTAGGTCGACCTAACTGCCTAGGCCGGCCTAATTGGTGCGGTGTGGGTAGTATGAACACAAGTAGCTGCACCCGAGGTCGACCTAAACAGCGGTACCGAGAGCGGCTGGAAGGGGTGGTCTCGGAGCAGCGCACCAAGCCCTTTAGTTCGGTGCGGTGCGCCAAACCAGTGGTGTGAACGCGCTGCGAACCCGGGGTCGGCCCAAGTCCAGAATTTCCTCTCCAATAGCCTAATTCAGTTGCCTACAGAAAAAATTATTTGCTCAAGAACAGGCCTTTGCTTTATGAAAGGTAAACAGTGCTACTTTATCGGCACATCAGGCAATCAAACCCGCGCTTCATGATCGTTTAAATTGTTCAAATATAATAAAGGCCGTTTGATACGCCTGCGTGCAGTTTTCAATAACGCTGATTTATATACACCAAACTATGAGTCTCCTTACAGTTTTAACTGGGAGAACTAGCAATGTCTGATACTGTGGAGTGTTTTTCGGAGTGAATGTATTGTTAATTTAGAAAATGAATGAGCACAAGTCGGGACTAATAATTGTTTTAAAGCAATGTAACCTATCTGTGCGCCTCGCCCCCCAAATTCCATAGCAGCACATAGCAGCACTAGAAATTTAACTTTAAATTCTCTGGATGTACACTTGATGTTTTTACACACGCGAATGTTTCTTTGGGTAATCAAACAAGGTAAGCAGAAAAAGTACTGGCTTTGTGGTCTAGTTGAATATGGCAACATTACTCTTTCCATTCCCTGAAATATTAACCGTTAACCTTCCGAGGTGATGAGCTTTGCGGCTACAGCCAAGGATCCGATGCTGCAGGTCTTTCATCCTCTGCGCATTGTTGACCGGACCAAGGCTTGAAATATCCCACCAATTTAGGGATTTTTTTGAAACCCCTTAGACGAGCTGTTCTTTCAAACGCGCTCTGCTCCGTTATCTGATATTTTGCTGCTACGCTGTCCAGTCCAACAAAAGCAGTGACGTATACCAAAATAACCACCGCAGCTGATTGGATAGATGAGGCATCACATCTATACAATCAGCTGTATATTTGTTTTATGGTCCAACAGATGTGTTTTTGTTTTTTTTTGTTTGTTTCTGCTTAGTTAAATTTAAAATAATTTAAAATAGTCTGGCCAATCCGGGGCCCCTGTGCACAAGAGGCCCCTAGGCTGCAGCCTAGGTCAGCCTGGGCATTAATCAGCGCCAGCCTGAGACGAGTGGATGACACATGAGCTGCGGAACGTTGCACTTATGGACAAGTGCTGCTGATTCGTCACAGCTAAAGCTGATTTTGCGACATGGGGAAAGGGGAAAAAAAAAACTTCACGATTGTACTGGCACAGCGCCACTGGTTGGAATATCCCCTTTTTATCCCCCACCACGTCAAAGCCCAAAAGGGGGACTATGTCATGGTGCAGTCCGCCTGTCCGTCTGTCTGTCCATCCGTCAGTATTGGATGGTACTTGGCTGGTGAAATCACCAGTTTTCATAGGACATCTGAAAGTTTGAGCATATGCTGCAGATGATACACATGCCACAGTCACAGACGGGGGATGGTGCGCTCTCAGAGGACTCTTTTCTGATTGGTGAGGAAAGAACTTTGTAGGTGCCACACTCCCAAAGATAAAGCCACTTATTGTCGTAAGGGTACCATAATTAGCTCAAGGTTCATTTGCTTATATCTCACTAATTAGGAAGCTGTGAGTTTCCCATCATTCACCAACATTTGATGAGAATCTGACAGGTGACGGCAGATTAATGGATGATTGGAACGAACGGCTTTGCACAAATTACCACACTTGGTACTTAGGCACTGATGTACACCATTAGTTCTATTCACACATACATAGTTTGCATGCAGCCTCTGTCCATAACTTTATATGATTAATCCAATGACTTATTATGGGGTGAAAATGAATATAGTTTATTGCTGAACACCTTTGCCTCTCAGCTGAGCAGCTGATCTTCAGTATGGTTGTGTGTGTGTGTGTGTGTGTGTGTGTGGGGGGGGGGGGGGGGGGGGGGAATTGATCATTGATCCTCTGGTGGAATGCCCTGAGGTTTCAAACACAGGATTATCATGAGAGGGGGGCATTTGGTCATCAAGGGCAAACAGGGCAGGACCACTTTTGCCCTCCCCAACCACCCCCATCCCTTTCCCCTGCTCTGCCCCCTCCAAATGCATATGACTGTCACTGGGATTGGTGTCCCAAAATGGGGTCATTGTAATCCTTGCACAGTTTCACAAGCCTGTACGGTCACAGATCAGTCTCCCGTTGGCACCAAAAAAATATTTCTATTTATTTTTCTTTGATGCGTACGGAGCCAAGGAAGTACAATGACATGAAAGAGATATTTTTTGGGGCCACAAGATATGCGTGATTCCCACAATTTAGCTATCTCATGGCCGCGACTTCGCTATCTCGTGGCCACAAGATACTAGAACTTTGCTGTTTTGTGGCCATGAGATACAAATTGTTCACACAATTTAGCTTTTGTGTCGCAACATGATATAATTCATTCTCTCAATTTAAGTAAATTAAATTGAGGGAACTAGTTAGTTAAGGGAATGAGCAATTTCCCAAGGCTACGAGTTGACTAAATCGTGGTAAAAAGTTGTATCTCGTGGCCACAAGTTAGTTAAATTGTGGGAACTTGTTAATTAAATTGAGGGAATGTGTCATAACTTGTGTCATAACTATAGGCCCAGTCACACAGCCGATCACGCACGAATCACTCACAAATCACGCACAGATTGGGTTTGTGCGTGCTTGTGCGTTGAGAAATTGACCAATTTTTCGGGATGTCGGGGGTAGAAATCTCGGACGAATCACGCATGAATCGCGCATGAACCACGCAAGTATCACTTACAATCACTGACATATCGCGCACGTCGACGCATAATAGCAAACACGGTGCAGTATTCCACGAACATTCGATGCACGCCCGACGCATGAATCACCGGCGGAGCACGTCCAAACACGAACGCTTCACGTATTGTCAGTGAGGGGTCTATTCTCCCATGCGCTTAAGTCGAAAAAAGCGCGTAGCTACGCGCTTTTCAGCCTACGCGTATTCTCCCCTCGACTTAAGTCCGTGCATTACGCGCCTTGAAGGCACTTACGCGCTTGGGGCGGAGCAAGGCCAAAATCGGGGCGTTTCCGGGCGTTTCTCATGCAAATAACACTTACGCGTATTCTCCCCCTGACTTACGCGCTTTTTCTGCTAAGCGCTTTTGAGGGCTGTATTAAGGTCAAGCGCCAACATAAGGCGAAATTGAATATTGCGTTTGATGTAGGTTATAGGCCGAATTTTAACATTACTTTTATTTTATTTAACATGGTAAAGGTTGAGACATTTAATATTCGATTGTTCTTCCTTATTTCTAAACTACATTTCTCAAAGCCATGATAATTTATCAAACGAAATCATCACATGATATTACGCATCAGCCTCTTCTCCAATCAGTTAAATTACAAACGCAAAACAATTAATTAATACGAGTACTATACATAATAAGACCATCATTCTACCATGCCCTCAAAATCTAAAGCCAAAATGCCAGTCCTGCATTTGCTTGCACTCTTGCGTGATTGGGAAAGAGTAAAAGGAGCGCGCCGAGCTCGAAGACGAACGCGCATATATCGGCTTCGTTTGGACATCCTGGAACAAACAAACATCAAGTGCATCCAGCGCTTTCGCCTGGACCGTGCATGAGGCAATCATCTATCTTTGCCGACTTCTGGATGAACAGCTATCCAGCTGTAGTAATTATCCACAAAACATACCCGTGGTCATCAACGTCAGAACTGCGCTGTCGCTCCTGGCATCTGGGTCGTTTCAGAGAGTGGCTGGTGATGTCATTCACATCACAGGCGTCTGTGTCAAGGTGTCTGACGCAGTTCGTTGGCGCTTCAAGTTCTTCTCCATGCACTTCCACTACAGAAAGAGTTGGATGCCATCCCCTCCTCCTGTGCAGTGAAATGCACAGGGGATGATGGTTGCCCACCACCTGTTTCGTGTACACTTGTCCGGTGTGCAGAGAACCTGGTTTTTACAGCGCCCCGCAGATCTCTCCATTTATGCTTTAAATCGGGGATACTGCGCTAACATCTCCCCACCGACGCCACATCCAGAACGATTCGCAGCTTAATTCCTAGGATCAGCCTTTATTGCTGGCTTGCCATACAACACCAACATCTGTGAAATTTGGTTTTCGGCTTTTGCTCGACGTCGTCATCATTGTCTTCAATGTTCTATTAACAAATGCGACTGCCCTGTATGTTCGTGATAATCTAAAAAGTTGTGATATTCTCACGAGTGAGGGGATTGATTTTCAAATTGAGGATATCTGTATAAACTAACTCGAGTCCTAGTAATTTTTTACCATTGGTAATACTGTGTAATTTAATGTGTGAATAAAGATATTATTAAATAGGCTACTCTAGATTGAGCCCTACCCTGGCAAATACCAAAGCACTATCCATTTTTTTAATCAATTTTTGCCTTTAAAGAATAGCTGACATGGGAAGAATCATTATCAGTAAATGGGATAATTGATTGTAATAAAGTATTAGGCACAAGTTCAAGTGAATGTGTCGCTCAAATCAAATAGGATAATAGGCTATGGATATGGAATTCCGTCATTACTGAGGCGGTTTCGGGGCGGGGAGATGACCGCGTGCGGGGTAAGAATCCTTGTTAAAGCGTTTCCTTGTCCTTTAGTTGCAAACCTGACATCGGAGTAGTTTTGAAGTGCGCAATTTCTAAATGAGATCATATAAACTGTCTTTGATTGTCTTCGTGTGACTAGAATGTTCCCTTTGTCTTCTTCCCTGTCTTCCACGGAACAAACAGGCTGGTGTAGGAGGGGCACATTTTCAATGATCTGATTGCGCTGATTGAGAAGCGCTAAATTCTTTATTTATTAATTCATTATCGCGGCAATTTGTTTGTATGCATAGCTTTAATGTCATGGTGGCTAGAGTAAGAAATAACAAGTGTTTGTCACTAACATATCCCCCGCTGCCGCAATTTTATGTGTCCGTACGGACGGAGCCCAATGCTATATCCCCCGCTTCGCGCGAATCGCACGGCGGGGGATAAAGAGATGTCTGAATTACGTCTTGTAATTGGTACGGCCTACTATTACAGCGGCGTATAAAACCTCGCATCTTCACAATGACAAACTTCACAGGAAAATAAAAAATAAATGTAAAATAAAATAAAATAATAATAATAATATAAATGGATAAATATAGTTTAAAATAAAAATGTTTCATTTTGCATGTAAGAATAGTGGACATACGAGTTTTCGTTTCTTATCAGTTTGGAGATACGAGGTTTTATCAGCAGGCCGACAATATTCAAATTTAAAGTCTGGATTGCGTTTTCCATGGACCACAAATGCGTTTTTATTGTGAATCAGAAAATCCTTTTTCCATGTTTTCCTGATAGCCATAATCAATGAGCTTTGTACAGAGTCTGCCTCTCTTTTGGATCAGTCACACCTCTTTCATAAGGCCGCCTACATTCTGAAGTTAAGCGCTGTGGGCGTGATCGAAGCGAGTAGGGGAGAATACGCGTAACTCAAAAGCGCTTAACTCGAAGCGCGTAAAAAAGGACTTACGCGCTAATGGAGAATAGACCCCTGAATGTCAGTGGAATGAACGTGATACATGCGCATTTCGGGGTCTATTCTCCCATAAGCGCGTAAGTCTTTTTTTACGCGCTTCGAGTTAAGCGCTTTTGAGTTACGCGTATTCTCCCCTACGCGGTTCGATCACGCCCACAGCGCTTAACTTCAGAATGTAGGCGGCCTTATGAAAGAGGTGTGACTGATCCAAAAGAGAGGCAGACTCTGTACAAAGCTCATTGATTATGGCTATCAGGAAAACATGGAAAAAGGATTTTCTGATTAACAATAAAAACGCATTTGTGGTCCATGGAAAACGCAATCCAGACTTTAAATTTGAATTTTGTCGGCCTGCTGATAAAACCTCGTATCTCCAAACTGATAAGAAACGAAAACTCGTATGTCCACTATTCTTACATGCAAAATGAAACATTTTTATTTTAAACTATATTTATCCATTTATATTATTATTATCATTATTATTATTATTATTATTATTATTATTATTTTATTTTATTTTACATTTATTTTTTTATTTTCCTGTTAAGTTTGTCATTGTGAAGATACGGGGCTTTATATGCCGCTGTAATAGTAGGCCGTACCAATTACAAGACGTAATTCAGACATCTCTTTATTTATCCCCCGCCGTGCAATTCGCGCGAAGCGGGGGATATAGCATTGGGCTCCGTCCGTACGGACGCATAGAATTGCGGCAGCGGGGGATATGTTAGTGACAAACACTTGTTATTTCTTACTCTAGCCACCATGACATTAAAGCTATGCATACAAACAAATTGCCGCGATAATGAATTAATAAATAAAGAATTTAGCGCTTCTCAATCAGCGCAATCAGATCATTGAAAATGTGCCCCTCCTACACCAGCCTGTTTGTTCCGTGGAAGACAGGGAAGAAGACAAAGGGAACATTCTAGTCACACGAAGACAATCAAAGACAGTTTATATGATCTCATTTAGAAATTGCGCACTTCAAAACTACTCCGATGTCAGGTTTGCAACTAAAGGACATGGAAACGCTTTAACAAGGATTCTTACCCCGCACGCGGTCATCTCCCCGCCCCGAAACCGCCTCAGTAATGACGGAATTCCTTATCCATAGCCTATTATCCTATTTGATTTGAGCGACACATTCACTTGAACTTGTGCCTAATACTTTATTACAATCAATTATCCCATTTACTGATAATGATTCTTCCCATGTCAGCTATTCTTTAAAGGCAAAAATTGATTAAAAAATGGATAGTGCTTTGGTATTTGCCAGGGTAGGGCTCAATCTAGAGTAGCCTATTTAATAATATCTTTATTCACACATTAAATTACACAGTATTACCAATGGTAAAAAAATTACTAGGACTCGAGTTAGTTTATACAGTTAGAAAATCAATCCCCTCACTCGTGAGAATATCACAACTTTTTAGATTATCACGAACATACAGGGCAGTCGCATTTGTTAATAGAACATTGAAGACAATGATGACGACGTCGAGCCAAAGCCGAAAACCAAATTTCACAGATGTTGGTGTTGTATGGCAAGCCAGCAATAAAGGCTGATCCGAGGAATTAAGCTGCGAATCGTTCTGGATGTGGCGTCGGTGGGGAGATGTAAGCCCAGTATCCCCGATTTAAAGCTTAAATGGAGAGATCTGCGGGGCGCTGTAAAAACCAGGTTCTCTGCACACCGGACAAGTGTACACGAAACAGGTGGTGGGCAACCATCATCCCCTGTGCATTTCACTGCACAGGAGGAGGGGATGGCATCCACTCTTTCTGTAGTGGAAGTGCATGGGGAAGAACTTGAAATGCCAACGAACTGCGTCAGACACCTTGACACAGACGCCTGTGATTTGAATGACATCACCAGCCACTCTCTGAAACGACCCAGATGCCAGAAGCGACAGCGCAGTTCTGACGTTGATGACAACGTGTATGTTTTGAGGATAATTGCTGCGGCTGGATAGCTGTTCATCCAGAAGTCGGCAAAGATAGATGATTGCCTCATGCACGGTCCAGGCGAAAGCGCTGGATGCACTCGATATTTGTTTGTCCCAGGATGTCCAAACGAAGCCGATATATGCGCGTTCGTCTTCGAGCTCGGCGCGCTCCTCTTACTCTTTCCCAATCACGCAAGAGTGCAAGCAAATGCAGGACTGGCATTTTGGCTTTAGATTTTGAGGGCATGGTAGAATGATGGTCTTATGTAGGCTATACTCGAATTAATTAATTGTTTTGCGTTTGTAATTTAAGTGATTGGAGAAGAGGCTGATGCGTAATATCATGTGATGATTTCGTTTAATAAATTATCATGGCTTTGAGAAATGTAGTTTAGAAATAAGGTAGAACAATCGAATATTAAATGTCTCAACCTTTACCATGTTAAATAAAATAAAAGTAATGTTAAAATTCGGCCTATAACCGACATCAAACGCAATATTCAATTTCGCCTAATGTTGGCGCTTGACCTTAATACAGCCCTCAAAAGCGCTTAACAGAAAATGCGCGTAAGCCAGGGGGAGAATACGCGTAAGTGTTATTTGCATGAGAAACGCCCGGAAACGCCCCGATTTTGGCCTTGCTCCGCCCCAAGCGCGTAAGTGCCTTCAAGGCGCGTAATGCACGGACTTAAGTCGAGGGGAGAATACGCGTAGGCTGAAAAGCGCGTAGCTACGCGCTTTTTTCGACTTAAGCGCATGGGAGAATAGACCCCTTCATGCGTGATATGAACGTGGGGCATCAGTGGACGGGCGTGAACGTGCGCGGATTCAAACCAGTTCTGACGCATAAGCACTGACGGCCGACGAGTGTCCCGCGCATAGTTACGCATACTCGACGCATAAACTACGCATGCCGACTCATGAATTACGCACACCAACGCACAGTTGTGCGTCGGAAAATTTTTGAACCGTTCAAAACTCAAAATCACGCACAAACCGCCTTCGACGCACATCCACTTACAATCACTGACAGTCCACGTTCGTTCCACTTACGAATTACGCATACGACGTACGCTCCGCGCAGAAACGAAAATCTGTGCGTAATTCATGCGTAATTCATGCGTTTTCGCCGTGTGACTGGGCCTTATGAATTAACTAAATAGTGGGAACAACTTAAATCTTGTGGCCACAAAAAAATTTTTTTCATGTTGTTGCACTTCTCAGGCTTCGTCGATGTGTTGCATTTGTTTCTGTGACAAATGCACATATAGTACATGATGATGATCTGCAGTATGTTCGGTCTGAAGTGCGCTGCTCAAGAAGTGGTGTTTAGTGCTTAGAGTTTTGGGGGCTCATTTATAAAATGTTGCGTAGAAACCATCCTTCATTTGATCTGAGAACTTTTCTGAAATGATCGGAAGTGTAATTCAGAGAAAAGGACCGCATGCACAAAAAGACATACGTACGCCAATGCTTCAGTTATAAATCATAAATGATCGTGCAATTGTGCGCAGCTGAATGTTGCCACATCTCTGCCCTCGAAACGCCCCTAATTAAGTTCATTAGCATATGAATTGAGCACATTCTCACAGCACAAACTCTTTTTGATAATGGCAAGAGGAAAGGAAATCCGCAAAAAGAATCATAGTGAGGCCGAAATAGAGGTTCTGTTGACGTAGGTTCAGGTGCGGGCCAAAACATTATTCGTACAGGAAAATCAAAGTATGTGGCCTGGCAAGGAGTTACACAGGCTATAAACGAGGGTTTAAAAACCCTTTCGGAGGTGAAAAAGAAATGGTCTGATTTAAAATTGCAATCTTGAAAGCGAATTTCAGAACATACGACAAAATTGGGGGAGACGGGAGATGGTGGAGCCACATATCATCTCAGTCCAAAGGATGAACAAATATGTGCCATTATTGGAGAGGATGCCAGAAAGAGTATTGATGCGGAGGGCGACTCTGACCTTTTGTCTGCAGGAGGATCAGACCGTATGTGATTTGGTTAAAATAAAGTAAGAAGTTTTAATGAATTATGAAACTTGAAACACTGTGGTAATTCTACACATTTATTGATGCAGATGAAGAACCCCTTCAAAGAAGAGCCGGACATGGGAGACACGTCTTCCGAGCACCAGCAGCACCAAAAGCCGCAACTGCGGCACAAGTAGCATCGGGGCCTCGCAGACCATTACTAGCCTCCTCTTCCACCAATCATGGAAGGGTATTTCCCGAGGCCGTCCTACAGACACAAAGAGAGTGGAATGAGTCTGTTGGTGAGGTTGCTTCCGAACTTCGAAGTGTGGCATGCTCTGGTTCAAATAAACCAAACTCTGGCCGCTATTGCTGATTCTTTGAACAAACATACCTAAATAAAATATTCTGAAAATGTGAACATATACATTTATTCTTATAAAAATGTACCTGTTGGCATAGTTGGTAATTCAGCTCTCATCGTCTTCTCAGCACAGCAATGTGCATGTTCCTGTCAGCAGGGATGGGAGGGTGGTCATCTTAGTCCATGCGTATTTCGCCTTCTCCTAGCTCCATGCCATAGCTCCGACAGATGTTGTGTAGCACACTAAAGGCTAGGATGATCTGGCAAACCTTTTAGGGGTTATATAGCAGTCTCCCTCCTGATGCATCCAAACATCGCCACCTTCCCTTCAGCATGCCAATACTGCACTCCACTACCGACCGCGCATGGGCATGTGCAGTATTGAAGTGGGCTTCCTCGGCAGTCTGAGTGTGCGCAAACAGGGTGAGAAGCATAGTTTCAGAGGATAGCCTCGGTCACCTGTTGGTGTAGAAATTGGGTTACCTTATGCACATTCTAAAAAGAACTAAATTAGGCCACAATTATTTTTTTTTAATTATAGTGTTTACCTGGAAGCTAGCCGTCTCCGCCTGCTCCAGCTTCTATTCAATTCCCAACACTGCAATTACGCACGATAAAGGAGTCGTGCGTTGACCCTGGCCAGCGCGCAACAACGTTCAGGATTGTCATATGAGCATCGCAAATGAGCTGCACATTTATTGAATGGACGTTTTTCCGGTTAACGTAGATGTACTCGGTCGAATGTGGAGCCTGTGTAAGCGGAAAGGAAAGGTAGAGAGGACTACATGCACCTGGAACATAGTCAGGATTCTAGCAATCAGACCCTTGTTGTTATAAGGGCCCCAGCACCTAGCAGAGACCCTCCAGGGTCATGGGAACAGACTCGACTAGGGTCTGCTTTGCACCAACTTAGTTTGCCACAGCTGAAGCGGCCACCTGCCTCGGAGGTGAGGGACAATCTCTGGGGTAATGGTTGGCTCAAATGTCTTGCGAACCACCAAAAACTGCTTACCACAAATTTTTGTCCTGTGCTGCCCATGCCGGACAATGCCACAGTGCCATCCAATGGACTTTGACAGGACTGTACCCTTAAAATTACAATGCATTGCCTTCTATGTAAACATTTCTAAACTAAAGACTTTTCATTTTCTGAGTTAAAACACTCATTTTGCTCACGATGTCACAAAAATAATGTGTATTTCTGTTATACTGTATGATAAGAGCAGAGTAATGGCATTAATGCGGATTATTCTTGTAATTCTGTATTGTATCGGACATTTCATGACCAACTCTAACGCAAGCAGGTTGTGTTTGGTGTCATTCTAATCCTCTAAATTTCTGAAATCGCATAGGACATATTTCGAAGGAATTAAAATTGTGCCATATCCTCATTCAATAACTTTGGAAGGAAATATATTTCAGTTTTTTTTTGTGGTCATGTCTCCTCCCAAAGCCCTTCCGGAGAGGGGGAGCCTTCCTGGTTTGAATTACCCAAACGACCTTTGACCCCGCCATAGGACGCAGTCTGGAGTTTGGGCATTAAAGAGAGGTGAACAGAGAAGTCGGGGAAGCTTGTATTCATCCTTCCCTCATATACTTTGTGTAAATGTGTAGTTTTGAGCTGCGCCAGGTATGAATTGACTTCTTATTATCTTTTCTGTAACAATGTAATTGGGTCTTGTGATTTAAGCTTGTGCCTGCCTGGCGAAATAAATTGATATCTGCATCTGTTGTGTGTTTCTGACTTTAAACGAACATATACTTTTCGGTTCGGACTCCTGGCTCTCAATTGAGTAACGTAGTCCGTAATTGCGTGTCTGATCAACACCCTTGGCCCCTGCGTTATAAGGTGGATTTTCCATGCTGTGTATGGTGTTATTAAAATTAGCTTTCAGCAGATTCCGTTTATATCTTTGGGCGGAAAGCTTAAAGACGCAAGGCCTCTGAACGATGAGAATACCGTTATGCCTTGTAGTTTCTCGCTTTGGGCCCCGGTAATCCCTTGTCATAGCGAATTTCTATGTCAAATTACTGTGCATAATTGGCCCGCCAGCCTCTGAGTTCTTCCGCCAAATTGGGGTGTTCAGATGGTTTTGGTCCGGCAGAGTAAGGTATAGACCAGTTATGAGTCCGATGCACAACGGAGCTCCAAATTAAGTAATAAATTGACTAATTAAAATCAGATCATATTTATGCATTCGCATGGTAACCACAAATGATTGCAACTAGAATTTTGTATCCAAAATTTGATATGGAGTCAGATGTATTGTAACCGCTAAGATGTTAGGGCTGCAGCATCCGCTTGGCACATTTCAGGCCGTTTAAAAGCAGAACGTGAAAGACGTCATCACGTGAGGCCTGGGGCAGGGGTCTAGTGCTGACGCTGTAGCCAGACCCCATTATTATAATTGAGACCACGAGGACTTTCTTTTCCCTGGCTGTTAAGACAAACACGCTGAGACCTTCAGCCTCAGCTAGGACCCTCCTTGGCCTAGTTGCACGGTGTTTACACCTATATGGCAACTAGAATGCAGTCTATTGTACCTATGACATTTGGGTACCCTGTTTTAAGCAGGAAATCTTCCTTCACATTTCGCTGTTCTTGAGCACTGTATGGAAATTTGATAAATCGTGGGCATAGACGAATAATACCGAAAAGAGCATCAGGCAAAATCCTACTTAATGACGCCTGAGACATACCCGACCGATCTCCAATTTCACATAGGATCAGACAAAACCTGGACCTGAACGAGTATGGCCTGGTTGCATTTGAGCAAAAAGCTCTAACAAAGCCGCTCTTAGTAAGCGGTACCTACTTATTAATCATTCATCATCCTGCGCCAAAAAGTCGGGTTCACGAAAAACCCTCTCTTCTTATTGCGCAGTTGGCAATATCTCTAACACTAATGCAGCCATATCTCCCTCTGAAAACTAAGACACTATCAGACGTTTTATAGACTATAGATTGACTGAAATACTTTACAGGCCTGGAATTAAAATTAATACCTATGAGACTTGAATGTCATTCAAGTGCGTGTCAATTATGTTGATGCCATTTTTGTCCTAAGGACAGTGTTGTGGACTGATGCAATTTCAATTGTTCAAACTGTTTAATTGATTTTTATTGACCGAAACATTAATTTGACCTTTCACCATTAGGCCTAATTGTGATGGTGGTGGTGGTGGTGGTGATGATGAAACTGAGTGTTGGCCCTCTGAGACGTCCGAATTCTTGCATTACTCAAGTATTCCCAGGTAAAAAAATACTATACTTGAATTATACCTTTACAGACTGTATTAAGTATGGTGTATGTTTTTTTTGCCCCCTTTATGTGCAATTAAGTGTGCTCAAGTAGTCATTGAATACTACTTGTGTACTACTTCAGTACACTTAAAGTGTTCACTTTCTAAAAGTATATATTAAATATATTACTTTTTGTGCTTAATTTGCAAAAGTATATTTGTAATAACTTTTGTATGCAACAAATATACTTTTAATATAATTAAGTGTAATACTTTTTCACCTGGGTTGCCACTAGGAAATATGCATTCGCCAGGTTGCAACCTGACGTGGAGATAAGCTCTTTCCCTTGTCAAAGACAGTTTTTATAAATCTGCACTTTGTTGTGGATTTGATCGTACGAACACCCTAAGATCAAATCTGTGCATAAGAATGTTTTATAAATGAGCCCCTTGGTGTTTAGAGAAGTGCTGAGTCGGCATGTAAGATGGGTTTACACCGCTGCTTCTCCTTTAGCATTTCAGTGTCCATTGGAATGAGACTTCCGGGAGCTACCATTTCTGAAATTACATGGCTAGAAAGGTCATGGAATAACCTTGGGTGTGAAGTGAATTAAAATACCAAAAAATCAATGCACAGTGTTTTTCTGTGTGGAGGAACTACTGACTGAGGCCATGGCACCATATGGTGGAGAGAGATAGGGAATGTATGCCAGCATAACTCAGATTGAGGCTAACACCAGGCAAAGCTTGACTGGAAACCTCTGAGGTGCTGAAATGTAGTCGCCTGGGAGGCAGGCCGAAGCTTTGAGCCGTGCTGCGCTAACGGTGTGGTCTCAGTCTGGTGGAGTGTGGAGCGAATCACATTACAACAGGCCTTCAGGGACAACCAATCTCTGTCCTGCGCTGAGCCCAGGAATACAGTGAGTGAGCAAGCAGAAAAGGGGATTGGACAGGTTACACAGTATTTTCTTCCCTCTGAAGCTATGTGAGCAAGAGAGGTCTGGAACTCTGCTGGCAAAATTATGATCCTTGGCGTTGATCAGGAGCTAAATCTGCCAAAGGTGACTTTTTTTACTTAAAATATTAAAACCAATCACTTCTGTTGCAGAAGAGAAGACATGATGGAGTGAACTTGGTAGAAGACTAATATATTGAAATATGTTTGCTGTTACAGAAGAATTGTGTCTGTGGTCTTAACGTTTTGGGTCAGCGCTATAAAACAGAGAAATGGCTGATAGACTTAACAGCTCATAGCTTAATTTACATTGCATCGCCCTGTCTGCAGGGATAGATGAAGCTGCTCCCAGGCAGGTGACTGTGTGCTGTAATGAGGTGCATACACTCTGTGAGAGTGTGTATTTATATGGAGAATGTGAATTGGACCCAAGAGGAGCCTTGCAGCACCCCAATGTTCAGAGTATAGATGAGAGCAAGAAAGATGATTATGAAGTTCCCTCAGAGGGGAAATAAGCTTGGACTTCACAGTTGGAGGAACTCCATGTGTCTTCCCCTATAGGTGGCTGTCCGGGATTAACTGTCAACAATAAAGGGTTCACAGGCATGTTGATGGTGCAATTTTTGTCTTTATGAGTACCATGTGGCGGTCATTAGAGTCAGTAAGAAAAATAATTTCAATACAGATGGTCTACAGTACATTGTCATTGCCCCAATAGGCTGATGGGTGAATAGGAGGGAGAAGGCAGAGTGAAAGTTTTGTGTCCTGCGCTGGATTCATAGACAGCCGAAAAGCTATGTACCTTGCTACATCACCCATTGAGTTTTTCTCGGGCTTGAGGAAAAGCATTTTGGCGCACAGACATTACATCAGGAAGAGACAGCCAAGAAGCAAGAAGGACTGATCAACATTAGCCCACCGGTGCAGCCATTCCTTTATTATTCTGGTGGTCTCTCATCATTTTGATGGCATAAGGGGCCAATTTTGAAATAGCTTATGATGGCTAATTGGCAGTGCACTGGGTGACATAATAGGGGACCTTTAATTATTAATTAATGCAATTATACATTAAAGATTAGAACGTGCAGTTACCAGTGAAGCATACCTCTTTGAAAGGTAAGCACATGGAAGGTTTTTAATGGATGTATTAAGAATTAACATGGATTCTGTGCCTTGAATGGACTGCTGCTAAGGCTAACTGTCCCTGAGGTTTCAGTTTCACATATACACATTCACTTTTCTAGCCATAATTACGCACTAGTGTTAAATGAGTAACTGTGATGTTAACTGACCCGCACTTCAGTTAGATTTTATAAGCCCCTGAACTGTCCAGCATTACCCTTTGAAATATATTGCTGATTTATTGGTGGTGTAAGGTGCCAGCATGTTCATCTGACCAATTTTCAGAAAATCTATCATCCAATTATATTTCCCCACTGGACATCACACCATTGTCTGGAACATGAAAACCTGTTTGAAAGGATAAATGCAAATTAAGTAACCCATTGCTGGACAGCTGTTTGTCACTTCATTATACAACACTGATTGTGCACAAAAAGCCCTGAACATCAAGCAACATACCAAGGATTTCATTTTCTCTGAGAAAAAAAAAAAAAACAGGGTGAGAATATTTCATGTTGTTTCCATTGATTATATTGTTGTGAGCACCAAATTGATCACTTTACTTGTTGCTGGTCATCATGAAATTTAACTGCATGAATGAGCATGAACTTCAAAGTCAAATGTGCAACTTAAAACAGACATGTTGCACAATTATAAATATCAGTGATATATTTGCCCCTACCATACATCCATTATCTGAACCACTTATTCCTTGCTAGGGTGATGTGGAGCTGGAGCCTATCTGAGCTGTCTGTTGGTTAAAGGCAGGAACACAGCCTGGACAGCTCACAAATCCAACGTAGGGCACATACACACCACTCACTCACACGTTCACTCACACACTCATACCTGCAGATGAGTAGTCTCACTTACCATGCATGTTTTTGGACTGTGGGAGAAAACCTACGTGAACACGGGCAGAACATGCCACCTAATAAAGATTAATATATTGAAAATAGTTTCAGTAATTGCAGGTGATTGATTAATAATGACTGTTTGAGATTGATTCCAGGAGGTGATTAGTATGCCCTTCATAAATGGTGTCACAGTTGTTATGAGGGGAGATGGCTCATCTGGCCTCGGCTGAAAAGACTTTAACACATCTCAGCTATGTTTCACACCCAACACTCCCCAGCAACAACTTCCATTTTCCCAGAAGCCCATAGTCTGTGTGCAGCTGTCTTTTGCAAAGTACAACCCAATTTCTGAAGGAGACCATGTGGTTTCTAAGTGTAATATTAAGTGGCAGCACATGGATTCCACTTTGATCTGTAGAATTGAAATCCCATGGATCCCACGTGGAAGTTCCACATTATACACCACATTCTTACAACCTGTATTATACTATAGAAAGTTTGATTCTGCAACTTTTTAATCTTCTAAAACTTCAGTCTTTCCTTCTCTCAGTGATTCTATTCTTTGAAATCGATTTTTAGCCAATTTCGTTAAACTTGGTGATATTTTCACAAAAATCAATATGTGGCTTAAAACGTAGTAATCAGTGTCCCCAACAAATGTATTTATTTAAAATCTATTTAACCACGGAAACCTCATTTAGATTAAAAATCTCTTATACAAGAGTGTCCTGGCCAAGATTGACAGCAGCACCATTTAAACAATGTTACAGACGCGATACAAAATAATTACAAACACAATTCAATATTCCAATTGACTCAATAAGATTCATTTCCTCTGTGACGAACCGGAGAGGTTCCAAATTTTCTTCCTGATTCTCTTGAATGGAGCCTAAAAATATCGTAAAATAAACAATTTATACAATTCAACAAATCTATTCAATACCGGTTGTTTATCATATACATTTTTTCCTCGAAGTGGTCTTAAATTTTTACAAGAAAAGTGTTCACAGTAGTTTTGTCCAATTTTCCTCTGGCGGTGGTGTTGCACGGTACGGAGCTTGTTTGATTGATCACGGTGAAAATCAATAGGGTCCATCCCTGATGTAATAGCGACCCTCCCACAAAATTTCAGAGATATCCGTTCATTGCTTTTTGAGTTCTTGTTCACAAACAAACAGACGAACAACACTGATCACATCGTTTAGCGATGGTAATTAATCTTATTGTCTATTGGAATATTTGTTGGACACAATGATTGCAACATTTTAAGCCAAATATTGATTCTTGTGGGACTATCGCTTAAAATGCTTTATTTTGCATTCTAAACACGTTAAATTTTTTCATAATTAAAAGGTCCTATACAGCGCCCTCCATAATTATTGACATCTCTGGTTAAGATGTGTTAAAAACCTAAAAATAAATTCTTTATTGCAGAAGCATACTCTCACACTGAAAATTGTAGAAAAATGTAACCTTCAAACTCAAGTGAATTTTAAGGGGAAAAAAAATCCTTGACTAAGAAATAATTTTTCATAAAATCACCTGTTCCATAATTGTTGGCACCCCTAACAATTCCTAGGAATTCAATGTAATTGAAGCATTTGTCATTTCTACAGTAGTTTAAAGTTGAGTATCTAGAAACATTTAATTAGTAAATCACTTCCTGTTTCCCTGGGGTATAAATATGACGTGACACAGAGGCCTTTTCTTTTATCCACTCAACATGGGAAAGACAAAGGAAAACACCATGATGGATCACATAGGAAAGACCAGGAACACATCGACCTATACAAGTCAGGCATTGGCTACAAGAAAAGCGCCACTCGCCTGCACCTGCCCATATCTACTGTCAGAGGAATCACTTAGAAGTTTAAAACAACTGGAGCAGTGGTAAACAAGCCTGGATGAGGACGCAAGGTTATTTTTCCACCACGCACAGTGAGGAGGATGGTAAGAAAAATAAAAAGTTCTCCAAAGCTCACTGTTAAAGAATTGCAACAAATGGTAGCATCTTGGGGTCACAAAGTCTCCAAAATAACCACCAGGCGCTATCTACATGCCAACAAGCTGTTTGGGAGGCATGCACGGAAAAAAACCTTTTCTCACAATCATAAACGCAAACGTTTGGAGTTTGCTAAGCGGTACAGGGACTTCAACTGAGACCGTGTGCTTTGGTCAGATGAAACCAAGATAGAGCTTTTTGGCAACAAACACTCTAAGTGGGTCTGGCAGAAGACAAGATGAGTATGTAGAAAAGCACCCCATGCCCACTGAAGTATGGGGGAGGATTGATGATGCTGTGGGTATAATGATGCAATCAGGAGCCAGTCATGAGAACCAGGCAATGCAGTCGAACTTTCTTTATTAATAAAGGGGGAGGGCCTCCGCAGGGCAGAAGGCAAAAGTACAAAGTCCCCACTCCAAAAATCAAAATCCAGCTGGGCAAAAAGAACCGAAAACCAGGGCAGCAATCACAATAATCGTAGTCGGACAGAAATGGGTTTGGTTCACAGGTACAAGAATGTCAAAGCAGCAAAACCAGAATCCAATGGGCGTAATCCGAATCGTAACCAGGGCAGCAAACAGATCTCGTAGTCGGGCAGAAATAGGTCAAAACTCACAGATGCAACAATAATCCAAAATCAAAAAGGCAAAAATCAAAAAGTCGGGCGGTCCAGTCAGAAAGATAAACACTGAGTAATCAAGGCGAAATGAAATGTGGCACAAGAAGACAAAGAAAATGATCTGACAGAGACTGGCTGTGAGAAGACACCTAATATACATTTCCAGGGTGATCAGATAGTTAGAGACACAGGTGCAAACAGTCAGACTGATTACAAAGGAGCAGCACATGAGGGAGAACCTGATCACATGGAATTTGGCAGAAGCCAAAACCTCCCCAGGGATCACAGGACAAACCTGTACAAAGATAAACAGCTCCAGTTATGGAGTTTCTAACGTGCATAGATAATTAAAGAAGGACAGCGTGATAAGACGTGCAGCTTCCACAGAAAATGCAGCAAAGGGAACCAGGGAGAGCAAAGAGGCGGAGACTAGAACAGGGCGAGTGCTGAGAGCTTGTTAATCAATTAGTACGTGCAACTATACAAATCCTTGGCGCTCGAAGTTAGTATTATTTACAAAGTTAGTTGTTGTTTGTAATCTCAGGAGAAAATAATAGACTGCTCGTATTGTTAGTAGATAGAAAAGAAGAGTGAAGCCAGCAAACGAGATCGGAAGGAAGTTTGAAAACCAGAATCCAAAAAATCCCCCGAAGAGTGAAACACAAGACTGGGGCTGTGTGCAATGACCAGATATGAGACCACACGGGGGAGACAAAGTGCAAAGCAAAATGGAAAACATGAACCGGAATGTGATATGGCAAAAAGTAAAACATGGAAAAGTAAACTAAGATAAAACAGGACAAATCAAAGTAACCAATACAAAATACATAATACAAAGAATCGTCAGGTATGGCAAATAGTCAAAAAACACAGAGGGCAGTCAGAATAAACAGGGCATGAACATGGTCAAGGCAGAATCACAACAGTGGGCCTGTTTTTCATCCGGAGGCCCTGAGAACCTTGTTAGGGTGCATGCCATCATGATAACTTTGAAATACCAGGACATTTTAAATCAAAATCTGGTGGCCTCTGCCTGAAAGCTGAAGATGGGTCATCACTGGGTCTTTCAGCAAGATAATGACCCTAAACATGTGGCCAAATCAACACAGAAATGGTTCACCAGACACAGAATCAAGCTCCTCCCATGGCCATCTCTGTCACCAGACCTCAACCCCATTGAAAACCTGTAGAGTGAGCTGAAGAGGAGAGTGCAGAGGAGAGGACCCAGGTCGCTGGATGATTTAGAGAGATTGTGCAAAGAGGAATGGTCAAAGATCCCTCTTTCTGTCTTCTCCCATCTTGTGAAACATTATAGAAGATTAGGTGCTGTTTTATTGGAAAAAAGGGGGTCGTACAAAGTATTAACATCAGGGGTGCTAATAATTGTGGCACACATGATTTGATGTAAAAGAATTATTTCTTAATGTGGGATTTTTTCCCAACTAATAAATGCACTTGAATTAAAGGTTGGATTTTCCCTCTTTTTTTTCATTGTGGTCCTATATTATTTAGAAAAAAACTGAATTTATTAGAAACTAGAAGAGCGCTCAGAGAGCGCAGAACCTCCGCCGCCAGGGGGCAGCAAAGCCAAAAGCACGGTGATTGGAACTCCGGCCCATTGGAAAGACTTGAAATCTTGAACTTTGGAGTATATCTCAGCAGTACTTTGGCCTAGATATGCCAAAATTTAATCACCTCTTCCTTGACTTAATACCCACCTACCCTGGAAATTCCATCAAAATCCGGTCATTACTTTTTGAGTTATCTTGTACACAATCAAACAAACCAACAAACAAACGGCACCGAAAACATAAACCTCCTCGGCGGAGGTTAACTAAAGATCACATCTTAACCATGGGTGCCAATAATTATGGAGGGCGCTGTAAATGTATATTACATGTAGGGAGCAATACCCCAGTCCAAAGATTTTTTATAACCCCAAAAACCAGGCCATATGTATTATACCAGTTGTACCCAGCACATGTATTCAGCAGAGGATATCTTTAGGAAATGAAAATACAATTAACTCACGATAAACAGCCAAAATGAGGAGACCATTCTCTGATGTAATATTCGATTATACAAAACTCTGATCAACGATCACATGCAATGTTTTAATATCTCTATGACATTTTGACTCTCAATTGCAAAACGGAAGCAGGAGTCACTCAATGCTAACCTGACACTGGCAGCTATGCTAAACATTATCGGGTGTGACAAGGTTTAATCAAAGGTCGTTAATGCCATTATTTATCTGAGTGGAATAAATGTTTATATTTTCACATCTAAGAGCCTCAAATTTTCTGCATGGATTCTCCATAGATGTAAGGTGGAAGGTTCACTGAATGTGGAAATCACTGATCTGTACAGATCAGTGTCGGAAACTGTGTGGTGTGTTTGCTAGGACCCTCCTGGTGACTGTGCATTAACCTTCACAATAGAGAAGCTCATGGCCGAGTCAGTCATTGCTGCTATTGTGATGTGTGTGTGCATCAAGCTCGTGGTCAGCTGACTAACACCACTTGCCGACTTTAACCTCCCTGAGTCTAAACCCCCCCCCCCCAAAGGGTTAACCAAAGGGTTAATCTACTGAGGGGCAGGTGAGTCTACTGCTCTCTTACATATGGCTCTGACATGGACTACATAACAAACCCCGTCCAGCCCCATTTCAAACTATCGCCACTGCAGCAGGGCCAAACGGCTCATGCATCCTGCCAGAATCTGGCCGTGACGTTCTGATCACCTCATCAGTGTTAAACTCAAGAGCCTGAGCGAATTCTGAGTTGGTGGTTGGAGATTGAAGCTGTCTGCACCAATTCACTGTCATCTCAGGTGATGTCACCATTACTGACGTGGAGATTACCAACCATCTGCACCAATCCATTGACATTTCCGCTGATGACATCACTAATGAAGCGGATATTAAAAGCAGTCTGCACCAATCCACAGTCATTTCGGGGCGTAAGACAGTGGACGTAATATTTGAGGTGATGATGTCACTGCTGATGTGGTCAGTGCAGACCAGCTGCGGGGGCTTTAATACCATCATGCATCCACAGCACAGCAGAATCGGCACAGTGTGAAAGCAGACTTATTGTGCAAGAAGACAAAAGCACTCATGCCTAAACCTGGGGAGTGAATTTGAAAATGACATTAGGGCCAGTTCCTCATATGATTCACCGTGGGCTGTGCAAAGGAAGATGCATTTTTACCGCAGTACTAATAATCAATAACAGAGCTGATTGTGTGAGCTTTGGACGCACTCGATTATCTGTCCTCCTGCCGCTGTGGCTCTTAGTTCTACAATTGAGGTGCATTAATGAGCGGAGCTGGGGTTGCCACTCTATGAATTAAAGGGATTGATTAATTGAATTTTTTATGATGAATAACGCGTGTTCGCCCAGCTTGCATACTTGGTCTCTGCCGCTCGATCAACATAATTCATGTTTCCGGCAGCTCACAGCAGTGACAGCCGCCATTTTTCAATACCAGAGGGGACGAGCCGAGGGATCAGAGCTGGAAAATGATCTTTTTTGAAAGTTATGCTTTTGATTTCACAATTCCCCACGTCATACGAAGTAGCTGCTCTGCTCAGAATGGTTTAGACCTTGCAGTGCAAGCATTAATTTCTTTGCTAAAGGCAGGATCTATTTTTGGAACAGCAGTAATATTTTCTGTGTCAGCCTGGGTTTTGTGCGTCAGGCGAGCCTCTTGTAGAGAGTGTGGCAGTTTAACCCCATGAAACCAACTGCTGTTATCAAACCTGCGGAACTTGAGGCCTATATTAAATTCTTCTGACGATCCCAAGGTTTGCAATAATCCAAAATATGTCCTGCAGGGAAATGCATATAAAATGATGTTTAAAATCTAGATGTTTTCCATTTCTTGCCATGCTGCGGTGATAAAAATACAGCTAACTGGGATTGAATAATTCTCTTAATAAAAGAGTGAGGAGGCACTGCAACCAGCAGATACAGAATATGTTGTGAAACATTGTCCTACAGTATGAAAAAAAAGCTTTTTCTTATTTTGAACATACTTTAGAAAAAAGTTAAGTAAAAAATGAGAGTTTAAGGAATTAAAGAGAACGCACAGTTTTATGCAGCATCTGGCATCTGCGTGCATCTGGTGTCGGCTTCCTGCATCCCTGTTTGCATGTTGCTGGGTAAAAGAGATCATTCCTCTGCACTGAATATTTTATGCGCTGTCGTTCTCCCTCTTTGGGCCTGTCAAACGAATTCTCTCGCTCGGCCAGGCTCAGTGTCACCCGCATCTAGGAACGCTGGCGGAGAAGCGCTCCCCACCCCGGATTCGGCTTCGGCCTGGCAGCCAGGAATCCTCTCCGCTGACTTTTCCTCTCCGCGTTCCCACTCCTCCAGACTCCCTGCTCTTGTTTCCCATCCTGAGGCGGTGAGTTTACACCATGATCCATTTGCCCTTTAAGCGAAATTGCTGTAGTCAGTTGAGTGGCATAGAAATTTGCTGTGCTCCCTTCGTGATGAAAACAACAGCATCTCAGAAACAGCTCTGCCTGGCACTTCCCTTACAGCTGCGGTGACATCCTTCATTTCTAAACCTATGTGCCCAAATGTTGGCTTCTTACTCTCAATGGCTAAGGACCTTTGTTTGTCCATCAGAATGAAGCTAAAGGCGATATTGTGTTGCAGAGATGTGGTGGAGGTGATCTGGGATTAAGTCTGTCACACTCTACTCCCTTTCTGAGACATATTGGTCTCTAGAACCTCAGAGATCAGCTAATATGGGCCCCTTACTTCTCACTTCTCATGCCCTTTTATCTTCTCATGCCCTTGTGCCCTCCAGTGGGGTTGAGACAGAACCTTGAGTTTTCCTCTGATATCAGACCATTCAGGCACGATACAGGTGCATGGCACCTGAGCACATGTTAAAGGAGCGCACAGCTATTCTTACTGCGAGTTGGTTGACGGCAATATAGTTACGATCACCTGCACTATAAGGGGCTTTATTTTATGATTTTCTTTCTTTACCACAGGATTTAATATTTCCTGGAACAGCACTGGATAGCCCTGCCCTGGTCTAATCCAGGGGTAGGGAACATTACTCCTGGAGAGCTGTGTACCACGCATTCCAATACCAAGACAAGGCTTGACTGCCGAAACAGAGAATGGCAGCATCCAGATCAGTGTTTCACTACTGTGACAGTGTAATGGGGGTAGTGGATTGCACGATGATCTTATTTTTCTTAGTTTTACAAAAGATTATCTTCGTTGAGGGAAATGGTTGAATCAGGGAAGGAGAGACGCAGGGCCAGAACTACAGGAGTTTTATGATTGCAACACGTTTCCAGTGGTTTTAGCGATTTACCGAGGCGTTAGCAATGGCCTAATCAGGTAACGACAAGGTATTAAATTCTATTTATGACATCACTGAATTGTGAAGTTTAAAAGAAAAGGAATGTTTCCGTAAGTGCCTGAATATATTTTAGCGCTGAGCTAACGGCATAATTCTGCCGACTAACCAACCTGTCCTCCAACCACACGCTCAAATAGAGAAGACCAGTTCAACGTCATCAAGAGCTCAGCGCAAAGGCCGTGCCCCTTTTTGGGGGAGAACAAATGTTCTTATGCATTGAAATCAATGAGAAATAAGCTCAATAATTGAGCAGTAAAATGCCCAAAAGTAGTTGGTGCTGTGTTGTATGTCCAATAAAATGACCAGTCCGGACCTCAGGTTCCCCATGCGAGCTGGAAAAGGGAAGAATCCAAAAATGAGAATGAAGAGAAGATAAAGAGTAAAAGCTATCCAGTGTCTTCCCGCGTTTTTGTGTGTGGGAAACGCTAAGTACCCTTTAATATGTAAGACTTGGTACTATACTTTAATAGGTTTATTCGCTATGATTATTGTCTCGTGTCATTATTTATTCTTTAATTGCTTAACTAGCCAACGTAAAGTACTGTCAGCCAACCTAGTCAGGCTTGCGGTCTAACGTTATGTGCATTTGTTCATTATTCTTAACCCCAAACTGGCACACACTTCAAAATTCACAGTAGTGAAAGGGCAAGAGGGTGGACCGATCAACCTTTATTTATAAAGATAACACGAACGCTCAGGTTTAGGCACGATAACAAAATAATTGCACGACATATCAATAAATCAATAAATGAACATAAACAGGAAATTTAGTTAAATACATCGGATGAATTTTACTCCTGAAAACACATCAAATCACATTAGGGTCAATGGAACCTTTCTATCCCCCCAAAAAGGGGCGCAGCCTTGACGTTTGGTGAAGTACCAGATGTGCCTGTCGTCTCTTTAGGTCATTTATTCTCATTTACTCTGATTTACGACCCATAGGAGAGTTTCCTAAAATTGTGCCCCTACAGGCAGCAGGAGGGTACTGTTATAGTTACATTTTGAGGTCGAGATACAGTTTCAGTCATATTTACACTTCAAATAATGGTTTGGGTAAGGATTAGGGTTGGGTTTAGGGTAAGGGTAAGACCTAATCAGGGTTAGGATTAGGTTTAGGTTAGGGATTCACTGACGGCGATGCTGATGATGGAAACCAGATTGTAGTTATTCAAATGACCGCTAGAAGTCGGTTAACTCCTAAATGTAACTTTAGGTTGTAATAAGCTGCTTAACAAACAACCTTTGCAGGGGTATTTTGTTGGAGGAAAGGCTCCAACTAACATGGCGGGCAAACTTTCACATTTGAACCAGCAACAGTTTGTATTGATCACTTTCACGTCATGAGTTGAGCCATGGGAAAAGTACTTCATTGATGTGATCTGGAACAAATGGAAAATCACAGTTTCCTTCCACTGCCAACTGAGTGGCTAGCTAACAAACTAATGTAACATAATGGTTATAGAGAGGTACTGTGAGCACGTTGGCTAAGTTACACTCAACAAAAATATAAACGCAACACTTTTGTTTTTGCTCCCATTTGTCATGAGATGGACTCAAAGATCTATAATTCATTCCAGATACACAATATTACCATTTCTCTCAAACATTGTTCACAAATCTGTCTAAATGTGTGATAGTGAGCACTTTTGCTTTGCTGAGACAATCCATCCCACCTCATAGGTGTGCCACATCAAGATGCTCATCAGACACCATGATTAGTGCACAGGTGTACCTTATACTGCCCCCAATAAAAGGCCACCCTGAAATGTGCAGTTTTGTCTCACAGCAAAATGCCACAGATGGCGCAAGCATTGAGGGAGCGTGCAATTGGCATGCTGACAGCAGGAATGTCAGCCAGATCTGTTGCTCGGGCATTGAATGTTCATTTCTCTCCAAAGGCGTTTCAGAGAATATGGCAGTACATCCAACCGGCCTCACAACCGCAGACCACTTGTAACCACACCAGCCCAGGACCTCCACATCCAGCAGGTTCACCTCCAAGATCGTCTGAGACCAGCTACTCAGACAGCTGCTGAAACAATTGGTTTGCATAACCAAACAATTTCTGCACAAACTGTCAGAAACCGTCTCTGGGAAGCTCAACTGCATGCTCGTCGTCCTCATCGGGGTCTTAACCTGACTCCAGATCGTCTCCGTAACAGACTTGAGTGGGCAAACGCTCATATTCGATGGCGTCTGGCACGTTGGAGAGGTGTTCTCTTCACGGATGAATCTCGGTTTACATTGTTCAGGACAGATGGCAGACAACGTGTGTGGTGTCGTGTGGGTGAGCGCTTTGCTGATGTCAATGTTGTGGATCGAGTGGCCCATGGTGGTGGTGGGGTTATGGTATGGGCAGGCATCTGTAATGGACGAAGAACACAGGTGCATTTTATTGATGGCATTTTGAATGCACAGAGATACCGTGATGAGATCCTTAGGCCCATTGTTGTGCCATACATCCATGAACATCACCTCATGTTTCAGCAAGATAATGCACGGCCCCATGTTGCAAGGATCTGTACACAATTCTTGGAAGTTCTTGCATGGCCAGCATACTCACCGGACATGTCACCCATTGAGCATGTTTGGGATGTGCTTGACCGGCGTATACGACAGCGCGTACCAGTTCCCACTAATATCCAGCAACTTCGCACAGCCATTTAAGAGGAGTGGACCAACATTGCACAGGCCACAATTGACAATCTGATAAACTCTATGCGAAGAAGATGTGTTGCACTGCATGAGGCAAATGGTGGTCACACCAGATACTGGCTGGTTCTGAGTCCCCAGACCCCCAATAAAGCAAAAACTGCACATTTCAGGGTGGCCTTTTATTGTGGACAGTCTAAGGTACACCTGTGCACTAATCATGGTGTCTGATGAGCATCTTGATGTGGCACACCTGTGAGGTGGGATGGATTGTCTCAGCAAAGCAAAAGTGCTCACTATCACACATTTAGACAGATTTGTGAACAATGTTTGAGAGAAATGGTAATATTGTGTATCTGGAATGAATTTTAGATCTTTGAGTCCATCTCATGACAAATGGGAGCAAAAACAAAAGTGTTGCATTTATATTTTTGTTGAGTGTATGTTAACTCAGTTATGAGAATGGCACTTAGCCTGCTACAGTGCTGAGCCATATCGACCATATTTAACCAGTGTTACACTTCTTTTTGGCTAAATATTAACAGCATGACTTTACACAGAGCGTCCCCCCCCTCGCTCAGAGACGATAGAATTTCCACAAAAATGATATGTACCTAGTGTAATAACAAAAATATATCATGAGTTGGACTATGGGAAAAGTACTCCAGTAATGTGACAAAGAAAAATCTGGAACAAATGCCAAATCTGTTTTATTCCACAGACGAAACCATTGCAAACACCACGTAAACAAAGTCAGCGATTCAGTTATGCGTCTCAAGCCTTGCTTTGGACAAAAAAGAATATTCATGACCTGGATATTAAGAGTGGTCAATTTCGATATATCTCAGCTCTTGCACACCTGATTCTAATAAGTGTAGCTCGATAAGAACTTGATAAGGAGGCTCATTTGATTATTTAATTCAGGTGCATTACAGCAGTGAGACAGTTCACATATGCAGTACTATGGCTCTATAGGAGCAGGGTTCCCTATCCCTAATAAAAGACAAAGATTTCCCTTATATAACGGGGTGTTTTTGGACAGCGTTGCTGGGTCTAAAGTTTGTCATTCCATTTTTTTGGCAATATAAAGCCCTGGAAGAATTTAAGACCACCAGATCACAAGTCCTCTGGACTCGAAAAGCTGGATTTGGTTTCTCTTTCCTCATGGCAAATACAGAAAAGAAAAAACACAGCAAATCTCACCACCATTCTGCAGATTTCAATAAATCCCCTTTGAGATCTGTCTGTTGAGCTTTCCAGCAGCACAAACTTACTGGTTTGTTTTATACCCCTGTCACACCAGACAGAGTTCCCACGGAGTGGTCACCACAATCTGAAGCTTATCAGAACTTCGTAGGATCACAGAGAAATTTGGAAATGGTTTTGCAAATTATTTGAAATTTTCACTAGCTGGAGATCTCAGGGCGTTCTCATGGCGATTGAGGTGTTTGTAAAGAGTTCTAGGAGACCCCACGGCGTTAAGTGGAGATGCCACAGAGATGCCGCTGCGCTCTAGGTGATCCCACTGCGCTCAATCTGGCGTTCCACAATTTTGTGAACGCCACACAAACTCCTTGAGAGTGCAACTCTTGTGTGACAGAGGTAGTAGGAAATATGGGCCAGTGTGGGAGGAACAAAGCCCAATTATTTCCAATTGAATCTACTATGTCAGTTCCAGACCGGTGTAATATGTAGTATTTTTTACACTTTATACTGTGCAATTCTGATTGTAATATGTAAATTTAAAAAAAACTGCTCAACATCATATCAAGATGAAGCAGCAAACTCAAAGGTTTGTGGAACTTTACAAAAGAGAAAGCAAGCTTTTTATACTGTCCCGGGGTTTGTAGACAGCCTTAACGCTAGAAACCAAGTGACCTTAAAAATCAAAACACTCAAGAAAATCATGCACAAGAAAGACATACAGTGCCGTGAAAAAGTATTTTCCCCCTTCCTGATTTCTTTTTTTTTTTTTTTGCATATTTGTCATGCTTAAATGTTTCAGATTTCAAACAAATTTTAATATTAGACAAAGACAACCCGAGTAAATACAAAATGCTGTTTTAAAATGATGATTTCATTGATTAAGGGAAAAAAAGCCATCCAAACCTACCTGGCCCTATGTGAAAAAGTAATTGCCCCCTAAATCCTAATAACTGGTTGTGCCACGCTCGGCAATAACAACTGCAATCAAACGTTTACAATAACTGGCAATGAGTCTTTCTCATCACTGTGGAAGAATTTTAGCCCACTCTTCTTTGCAGAATTATTTTAATTCAGCCATAATGGAGGGGCTTTGAGCATGAGTGGCCTGTTTAGGGTCATGCCACTGCATCTCAATGGGATTTAAGCCCGGACTTTGACAAGGCTTCTCCAAAATCTTCATTTTGTTTTTTTTTTAAGCTATTCAGAGGTGGACTTGCTGGTGTGTTTCGGATCATTGTCCTGCTGCTTAAACCAAGTGCGCTTGAGGTCGAGATCACAATCTGAGAGTCATCACAATTCGTCCAGGTGTCATGGTTTGGGAGCCTTGTAGGCTCCTTTTGTTACTCTCGTCCGGGACGATATCGTTTCGCTCACCATCGGATTCCTTAGCCAGTTGGCATTGATTGGGGGCGTCGCCCGGACTCTATTTAAGCTCCTGCCTTTCCTCGTTCGGGTTGCTGGAGTGTCAGTATGCTGTTGACGCTTAAGCCGTTAAGGTTGTTTGAGAATAGAGATTAGGCAGGAATTTAGCTGCTTTATATTATTAATGTGAGAAGCGAGAGTATAGGCAGGTTTTTTTAGCTGCCTGGTATTTTGTTTTGAGCTCGCCTGTTGACTCCCACGGTCAGGCGTTAGGCCCGTGGGTAGCGCGAGCCGATATATTTCCTTTTGTTCAAGTTTAGCACTTTGGTGCATCTATCTTTTATTTCGAGCCACTGCTCCTGGCGTCCAACACCTCCACGCCATTACAGTACACTCCAGCCACAATGGAGACGTCAGCGGTGGCCGATATTAAGAGAGCGATTGCCAGTCAGCAGGAGATGTTGGCTGGATTTGCGAATTCACTTTCTGTGCTGATCAATCAGCGCTCTGAACTGGCTGATCGGCTGCACGTGCAGGAGACGGCGCTGCAGAACCAGCAGAGCGCCCTGTTAGATTTGGCGGAGAGTATTAAACCTCTAACGTCACAGACTCCACAAAGTTTTGCACAAGCACAACCCATACATTTTCCCCGAGAGCCAAAGTTACAACTCCCCCAAAGATACAGTGGCGAGGCTGGAAAGTGTAGGGATTTTATTGCCCAGTGTGAGATATTTTTTAAAGCTCAGCCGTCACGTTTTGTTAATGAGGACTCTCGAGTTGCCTTTATATTGTCCTTGTTGGCTGGCACAGCGCTCAATTGGGTCGGTCCACTAATTAGAGCTAACTCACCGGTTGTTAATTCGGTAGAGGCTCTTGTCAGGGAGATGGTTTCTGTTTTTGATCAAGACATTTGCGGCCAAGACGCAGCTACGCGTTTAATGCACTTGAGACAGGGCAAGGAAAGCGCAGCTGAGTTTTCTATTACATTTCGTTCTCTGGCCACGGAAACCGGCTGGCCAGAGGCTCCTCTGATGACAGTTTTTAGCCATGCTCTTACGGAGGAGATTAAGGATGTACTGGCTACGTTAGAACCCTGCTCAACTTTAGACTCCTTAGTTCGTACTGCTGTGCGAATTGACAATCGCATACGCGAACGCAGCCGGGAGAGACTGAATAAATCTCCGCTGGCTGACAATGGTATTAAGATTGCTAAAGGCGATTGTTCATCTCCTAGTTCACCCATTAAGGATTCTACCTCAGTTGAGCCCATGCAAGTGGATGGTTCGTTTAACCGTCAGTCTAAAAGACCCATTAGCAGAAAAATAATCTGCTTTTATTGTTACAAACCGGGTCATACACGTCCACAGTGCCCTAAACTACGGGGAAACGAAAAGCCCCTCTAGCGATTCAGGGGACGCTAGAGGGGCAGACCCAACTTCCCTTCCGAACACTTATCCCCGTAGAAATTACTGTGGGGAGTAAAAGATTTACCATTGAAGCGTTCGTTGACTCGGGCGCAGTGGACTGCTTCATGGATTTTCAGTGGGCTAGGAGACACGCCGTCCCCACTGTTGCTCTTTCACAATCGCGTTCGGTCAGAACTTTGGACGGTCGCCCGCTGGGAACGGGAGTTATAACCGAGGTTTCTGAACCATTAGAGATGTTCATCTCTTTTGGTAATCATTCGGAAGAGGTTCGATTTTTCATTATCAAGTCTCCCACTTTCCCTATAGTCTTGGGGCATTCGTGGTTACGGGAGCATGAGCCTTGTATCAGCTGGGGGAGACAGACTAATCCCATCGTTCGCTGGGGTCCCAAGTGTAGCGCACATTGTAGAACCAGGGATAATGGTTCTTTCGGACGTGAGGCTATGGGTCAGGCTGACACCGATAGCGAGTTTGAGGAGGTTATTACTCCGTGCCCTCCTAGATTGGAAGAAGGGGCAGAGGAGGGGTTAGAATGGGATCCTCAATTTGACTGGCGAGAGCCAGAGGATGATAACTTTTTGGAGAATTTCAGCGATGTGGAATCAGTCACGGATTCATTAGACTCTGACCAGGGTAAAGAATTTGGGGCTACCCTGAACTTCGACTTGCCTCCGAATGTTCCAAAGGATTACGCCGATTTGGCTGAGGTATTCAGTAAACAACGAGCCTCTACGTTACCCCCGCATCGTCCGTACGACTGCGAGATTAACCTATATCCTGGGACTACTCCACCTAGGGGTTCGCTGTATTCGCTGTCAGGACCTGAGCGTAAGGCTATGCGAGAGTATATCCAGGAGGCTCTCGCCAATGGTTTTATACGGCCGTCTACGTCCCCTGCCGGAGCGGGATTCTTTTTCGTTGGGAAAAAGGATGGTGGGCTGAGACCCTGTATTGATTACAGGGGTTTAACTAAGATCACTATTAAAAACCGATATCCCCTTCCATTAATGAGTTCCGCGTTTGAACGTCTACAGGAGGCATCATTCTTTACGAAGCTAGATCTTCGCAACGCTTATAACTTGATTCGCATTCGGGAGGGAGACGAATGGAAAACGGCTTTTAACACGCATGACGGGCACTACGAATATCGGGTCTTGCCGTTCGGGCTGGTTAACGCGCCCTCGGTGTTCCAGGCATTTGTTAATGACGTGCTCAGAGAGATGTTGGAGAGATTCGTCTTCGTTTATCTCGACGATATTTTGATATTTTCTTCAACACTGTCTGAGCACAAACAACACGTCAGACGTGTACTGGCAGCCCTGCTCCGTGCCAAACTTTTCGTTAAAGCCGAGAAATGTGTTTTCCACGCCCAAACTGTCTCCTTTTTGGGCTTCATTGTGTCTAAGGGTTCGGTGCGGATGGGCCCAGACAAGGTGGCTGCGGTCAGAAATTGGCCTGCGCCGCAGAGTGTTAAAGAGGTCCAACGCTTTCTAGGCTTTGCAAACTTTTATAGGAGGTTTATTCGTAATTTCAGCGCGGTTGCTGCCCCCATTATTGCGCTCACTAAAAAGAATACCTCCTCTGCGTTTTTGTGGTCCCCTGCAGCAGACGCAGCTTTTCAGGAATTGAAGAAACGTTTTAGCTCAGAGCCGATTTTGGTTTTGCCCGATCCCTCCCTCCCATTTGTCGTTGAGGTAGATGCTTCCGAGGTGGGCGTGGGTGCTATTCTGTCCCAGCGCCCACGTTGGGATAATAAGATTCACCCGTGTGCGTATTTCTCCCGGTCTTTGTCCGCCGCCGAACGTAATTATAGTATTGGTGACCGGGAGTTATTAGCGGTCAAGCTGGCGCTCGAGGAGTGGCGCCACTGGTTGGAGGGAGCTGAGCACCCTTTTGTGGTTTGGACTGATCATAAAAACCTCCAATATATTCAGCAGACCAAACGGCGTAATTCCCGGCAGGCGCGATGGGCATTGTTTTTTAACCGTTTTGATTTTACGCTTACGTACCGCCCAGGCTCTAAGAATACTAAGCCTGACGCGCTGTCACGTTTGTTTGATCGCACTGATAGCGATCCTTCCCCAGAGCCTGTCATTCCTTCGGCCCAGATCGTAGCACCTATTCAGTGGGAGATTGAGGCGGTTGTTCAGGAGGCGTTGAGGTTTGATCCCGGTCCTGGGGGGGAGCCTCCTGGTTGTTTATTTGTCCCACAGGGTGTTAGGTCACAGGTCCTTCAGTGGGGACACTCTTCCCGCTTGGCGGGGCACCCGGGGGCCCATCGGACCAAGCAGTTCCTGGCCCAACGATTTTGGTGGCCGGAGATGATGAAAGATATTCGGGAGTTTGTTGCTGCCTGTTGCGTCTGTTCGAGGAATAAGACTTCCCACCTCCCTCCCGCTGGTTTGCTGCGACCTTTGCCCGTTCCCAGGCGCCCTTGGTCGCATATTGCTTTAGATTTTGTTACGGGGCTGCCTGTTTCTGACGGCAATACGGTTATTCTGGTGGTGGTTGACCGTTTTTCTAAAGCGGCTCATTTTGTCGCACTACCCAAGCTGCCTTCAGCACGGGAGACAGCGCATCTTGTGGTCAACAATGTGTTCCGGTTGCATGGGCTCCCGCAGGATGTTGTTTCTGACCGAGGCCCGCAGTTTACGGCCAGATTTTGGCAGGCGTTTTGTAAACAGTTGGGGGCCACGGTTAGCCTCTCTTCAGGGTTTCACCCTGAGACCAACGGGCAGACGGAACGTACTAATCAGTCTCTTGAGAACACTCTCCGATGTTTGGCGGCAGATAACCCTTCATCTTGGAGTCGATTTTTAGCTTGGGCCGAGTATTCTCATAACTCGTTGTGTAATTCCTCCACGGGGCTTTCCCCGTTTGAAGCCCAAGTGGGTTATCAACCTCCACTTTTCCCAGAGACTGAGAACAATTCCGAGATTCCCTCAGTTAACTACTTCATTCGGCGCTGTCGGTCTGTTTGGACTAAGGTCCGTTCGGCACTGTTGCGCTCTGGGCGCAAACAAAAATCCTTCGCTGATAGAAAGCGTCGTTTGGCTCCGTCCTATCGGGTTGGGCAGAGAGTTTGGCTGTCCACCCGGGATCTCCCGTTGAAGGTGGAATCCCGTAAACTGGCGCCTCGCTATATCGGTCCGTTCAAGATTGTACGGAGGATCAATCCGGTTACGGTCCAGTTGAAGCTCCCGAGATCTCTGCGCATACATCCGGCGTTCCATGTCTCACGGATTAAGCCGGTTAGCACTAGCGTCCTGGCGCCCGCAGACACGCCTCCGCCGCCACCGCGCATGCTTGAGGGCGGTCCGGTTTATACCGTGCGCCGCATTTTGGCCGAGAGGCGCGTAGGTCGTGGGGTCCAGTTTTTGGTTGATTGGGAGGGATATGGTCCCGAGGAGCGGTGCTGGGTCCCTTCTCGGGATATTCTGGATCCCTCGCTTATTTCAGATTTTCGTGCGCGGGGTTCCTTGGGGACTTCTGGAGCTGTCCCTTAGAGGGGGGGGTCCTGTCATGGTTTGGGAGCCTTGTAGGCTCCTTTTGTTACTCTCGTCCGGGACGATATCGTTTCGCTCACCATCGGATTCCTTAGCCAGTTGGCATTGATTGGGGGCGTCGCCCGGACTCTATTTAAGCTCCTGCCTTTCCTCGTTCGGGTTGCTGGAGTGTCAGTATGCTGTTGACGCTTAAGCCGTTAAGGTTGTTTGAGAATAGAGATTAGGCAGGAATTTAGCTGCTTTATATTATTAATGTGAGAAGCGAGAGTATAGGCAGGTTTTTTTAGCTGCCTGGTATTTTGTTTTGAGCTCGCCTGTTGACTCCCACGGTCAGGCGTTAGGCCCGTGGGTAGCGCGAGCCGATATATTTCCTTTTGTTCAAGTTTAGCACTTTGGTGCATCTATCTTTTATTTCGAGCCACTGCTCCTGGCGTCCAACACCTCCACGCCATTACACCAGGTCCTGAAGCAGCAAAGCAATCACACTACCACCACCATATTTGACTTTTGGTGTGATGTTCTTTTTATGAAATGCTGTGTTAGTTTTACGCCTGATGTAATGGCACGCACACCTTCCAAAAAGTTCAATTTATGTCTTGTCTGTCCACAGAATATTTTCCCAAAAGTCTTGGGGATCATCAAGATGTATTTTGGCAAATGTGAGACTAGCCTTTGTGTTTTTTATGGTCAGCAGTGGTTTTCGCCTTGGAACTCTCCCATGGATGCCATTTTTTGCACAGTCTCTTTCTTATTGTTGAATCATGAACACTGACTTTAACTGAGGGAAGTGAGGCCTGCAGTTCTTCAGATGTTGTTATGAGTTTTTTGTGACCTCCTGGATATGTAGTTGATGCGATCTTATAATTTTAGTAGGCTGGGCACTCCTGGGAAGGTTCAGCACAGTTTTCTCCATTTGTCGATAATGCAATTATCAATTAATTTTCCACATAGAGCCAGGTAGGTTTGGATAGCGTTTTCCCCTTAATAAATGAAATCATCATTTAAAAATTGCATTTTGTATTTACTCGGGTTATCTTTTTCTTATATAAAAATTTGTTTGATGATCTGAAACATTTAAGTGTGAAAAATATGCAAAACACCAAGAAATTAGGATGGAGGCAAGTACTTTTTCTTGGCGCTGTACACTTGTTTTGGAAAATACCATTCACAGGTTAAATACACAAATGTCCCCAAAATGTTATGTTTGGTAAAAGGAGCCAAATGCAAGAAGTCCGGAATGCAAAAATTGTGGTCTTCACCTGGCTTGGACTCTGACTGTTAATGATCAGTGAGAGTACAGAGGGGCAATCCAAAATCAGCGTCCAAGCAACTGGCAGGAGGTCAAGAGCCAAAAAGGCACGGAATACAGCACCAAATCACGAAACAGAGGGAGAGACAAGTGTCCAAAATCCAAATTCAATAGCCAGGGCAGCAAAAGACAGGAATCGTGGTCGTACAGAAAAAAGAGGCACAAAAAAAAAAAAAAAACACGAGGCAAACAAACCCATTCAGGCACAGACAGAAATCAGAATCAGGCAAAAGGATGTCACAGAATCTCAAACAAATCACTGGCATACAAGGAGCTCGGCACAGGGAAGGTTGATTGACAGTCTGACAAGGGCTGAGCAGAAGTGAGGGACTATATATACTGCCTTACCAAGCCCAAGTGCAGTAACTACATTTTGGGTAAAATGTAAGTTACTCAGTTTTGGGCCTGAAAGTATATTGAGGTCAGGACTTATTTGGGCAGAAATTACACCATGGTGATGTGACAGAGTGGGTAGATTAGTATAAGAGATAGTTGCAAAGTCTCAGCAGAAACTAAGGCAAAGGACTGGGAGAGCAAAGAGGGCGGAGTTAAAGATTAGTGTGGAAAGTAGAGAAAATCAGTTCGTAAACTTAGTAGTTTGTGCAGTAATAATCTTATCTAATTGTACAAGTTAGTATGTTAGTTATTTGCAGGATTAGTATATTAGTATGGCTTTGTGGATAAACTAGACAAAACATAGAGAGTTAGTGGGATTAGTTCTTAATTAGTAATTAGTGTTGAAGGAGGTTCAATGAGAAGCAAAACACAGGAAAACTTCCGAAATCACACAAAATGTGACAGCTCGCAGACAGGGGTGTGCCCTGCCAGTGAACACAGAAACGCAAGACATCACTGGGGAAAACAATGTGCATGATACGGCAGAAGATACAGAATATAACAAAAGTATGTGGACAACTAATTGAGGCAGAAGGGCACAGGCATGTAGAGGAAAACCAAAACAGAAATACAAATGTTACCAAACCGCCGAACAGAGAAATACTGGCAAAACTAGTCAAATGGACGAGTCAAAGCAGTTCAGCATGAATTAAATTAAGAAACTAGTGATTCTTAGTAAAAAAAAAAAAAAACTACATAAATACTATGCTACATCTGTCTGAAATGGATTTAAAATGAACTGGAGACAAATTGGCTGCAGCTCTCCTGACAGGTAAAATATTGTGGTCGGATAAAGGGAAAGATTAATTAAATGAACACAGAGCGCTGGCCTGATCAGATGATCTGCGGAGATTAAGCTTAGATATTTCCTGTCGAATCCCTCTGAAGCAGATGGTGCTTACCGAGCGATTTTATCCCCCATATTTTCCTCCCTGGTGTGGACTCTGATTGCATGGTCACACTGGAGGTGATAAACGAGTCATTGTTCTAAACACCGCAGAAATGTTGCTCCTCTCCACCACGACTGCAGCAGAAAATATCCCACTGCATGATGGGAGGAGGGAAGCAGGAATTTGTGCTCCGTGCAGCCAGAGTTAGACAGAGAAAGCGGCGCAGTCCCCGCTAAGTATTCATGGCCTTATGCAGTGCTGCCAAACAGACCGTGGGTCGACATAGGAGAAGAACTTCACTAAAGAGCTCCTGCACCACTAAATCTACCCCAACCATTCTGTGCCTCTTTCAGATCTGCCTGACTCACCTGACAGGCCTGTTGTGCCAAAGGGACCAGTCATTGGGGATCTTAGAAGCACAACTCTTGAGTGTCATGGAAAAACCTAGCAAGTCTAATTTGGATCGAGGACCATTTCTTCCACGTAAAATTTTCTATTTTTTACCTGGTCAGTGAATTAGCCTGAATTAGCCAAGGAGGCAGCATGTCTATATCATCTGATCTGTGAAGTAAGTCAGAATTCGTAATTCATGCAATTCATGTGCTAACGACTGAAAAATGGCTTGAAATGGGAAGCAGACGTTGGAGTTAACCAAGAAAAACTGTCAAATGCCACTGCAGCTGCATAATCATTAGGTTTTTGTCCATCATTTTGAGATTTGACATTTTATATTTTCAGATGGAAAGTCATATTGCCAGGGATATTAATAAAAAAGAAAAAAAATTCTCCATAAATACAGTGCCCTCCATAATTATTAGCACCCTTGGTTAAGATGTGTCAAAAGCCTTGAAATAAATTCAATTTTTATTGCAGAGGCATACTCTCACATTGAAAACTGTAGAAAGATATAACCTTCAACTCAAGTGAATTTTAAGGGAAGAAGAAAATCCCGAACTGACAAATAATTATTTTTCATAAAATCACCAGTTCTACAATTATTGGCACCCCTAACAATTCCTTGGAAATAAATGTAATTGAAGTATTTCTGTCATTTCTACAGTAGTTTACAAAGTTGATCAGAGTGTCTAGGAACATTTAATTAGTACTTCATCACTTCCTGTTTCCCTAGGGTATAAATATGACGTGACACAGAGGCCATTTCTCTTATCCACTCTTCAACATGGGAAAGACAAAGGGACACACCATTCAAGTAAGATGTGTGTCGAGCTTCACAAGTCAGGCAATGTCTACAAGAAAATAGCCACTCGCCTGCACCTGCCCATATCTACTGTCAGAGGAATCATTAAGAAGTTTAAAACAACTGCAACAGTGGCAAACAAGCCTGGACGAGGACACAAGGTTATTTTGCCACCATACACAGTGAGGAGGATGGTAATAGAAATAAAAAGTTCTCCAAAGCTCACTGTTAAAGAATTGCAACAAATGTTAGCATCTTGGGGTCACAAAGTCTCCAAAGCAACCATCAGGCGCTATCTACATGCCAACTAGCTGTTTGGGAGACCTGCACGGAAAAAACCTTTTCTCGCTCATAATCATAAACGCTAACGTCTGGAGTTCGCTAAGCGGTACTGGGACTTCAACTGGGAGTGTGTGCTTTTGGTCAGATGAGACCAAGATACAGCTTTTTGGCAACAAACACTCTAAGTGGATCTGGCAAACACAAAAGAAGAGTACGCAGAAAAGCTCCTCATGCCCACTGTGAAGTATGGGGGAGGATCGGTGATGCTGTGGGCCTGTTTCTCTTCCAGAGGCCCTGGGAACCTTGTTAGGGTGCATGCCATCATGAACGCTTTGAAATACCAGGACATTTCAAATTAAAATCTGGTGGCCTCTGCCCAAAAGCTGAAGATGGGTCGTCACTGGGTCTTTCAGCAAGATAATGACCCTAAACATGTGGCCAAATCTACACAAAAATGGTTCACCAGACACAGAATCAAGCTCCTCCCATGGCCATCTCAGTCCCCAGGCCTCTACCCCATTCAAAACCTGTAGAGTGAGCTGAAGAGGAGAGTGCAGAGGAGAGGACCCAGGTGGCTGGATGATTTAGAGTGATTGTGCAAAGAGGACTGGTCTAAGATCCCTCTTTTTGTATTCTCCCATCTTGTGAAACATTATAGGAGAAGATTAGGTGCTGTTTTGTTGGCAAAAGGGGGTTGTACAAAGTATTAACATCAGGGGTGCTAATAATTGTGGCACACATGATTTGATGTAAAAGAATTATTTCTTAATGTGGGATTTTTTTCCGGCTGAATAAATGCACTTGAATTAAAGGTTGGATTTTCTTCTTTTTTTCATTGTGGTCCTACATTATTTCGAAAAAAACTGAATCTATTAGAAGCTAAAGAACACATCTTAACCAGGGGTGCCAATAATTATGGAGGGCACTGTATCTCTTAGTAGGTAATGAACAAATAACTACCATGTCAATTTCATTGTCAAATAAGAGCTTAACCCCAGAGGGATACAGTTTTCTGTCTTTTTCTCGAAGTCAGCTTTTTGTTACTTAGTAGGTTTTTCCATATCACTCAAGAACTGTGCTTTTATGGAAATTACAGTGCAGTATACGTTAAATGAGTCTGTTATTCTGGTTGTCCTGGCCTAGATATTACTTCAGGTTTGATTTTTTTCTTAACTGAGGAAATACTCAGCTATCACTTCAGTTGTGATTTATTCTTTACTGAGGACATACTCAGATATCACTTCAGTCATGATTTATTTTCAACCAAAGAAATACTTAGATATTACTTCAGTACTGACAGGACCACTTTGTCAAAAGGAGAAAAAATTTATTGAATGCACACAGGCATACAAGCATACATTGGATTTGGCAACATGGCTCTGTTCTGAGAGATCCCTGTCCGTCCAAGTGTGGAACGGAAGGCAGGGAAGTGCAACTAACCCTCCTCCATAGAACAGAGCCTACAGAATAAATGACCTCAAAAGGAAGAGACACTGTTATTGAACGGTAATTTAGTCATTAAGGAATAAGATCAATGAATGCTATAAAATACAGGTGGAGCTGAGGTGGAAGAGGGTTGTTGTGCTAGTGCACCGAGGGCCAGCTACTCAGGAAGGCAGCTTAGGTAAGCCAACATATTACCGGCCAAGCAATCATGTGACAGCAAAGTCAGATGACTGCCAAATGCAGTCAGGTGACTCACCAGCAGGCATCACCTCCTCTGCCTTAACCCCTTTGCGCAGAAGCCAAATTTGGCTATTTATGGGTTACCCAATTTAATGCTGTATAATTGAAGATTAAAGCTTCATGAAAAGGAAAAATGTGTCTTTACTCAGAAAAGACAGTTACAGCATTTAGAATTACATCGTATTTCCGTTAATTTTCATGATTTTGGTAGAGAAAATGGACTGCCAGCTGAATTCACCATAAAAATACCAAAAAATTTATACTGAGAATAAAAAACTGCTGGGGCTTAAATTTATACATTTCTTGGATCATAAACTGCTTTACCACAAGTAGAATTCATCTCCAACATTACATTCTAGATTACCTACATGCAATTAGCCAAATTACACAGCTATCCAAGTGTCTCCCCGACGTCTGAGATGTTGCACTGTCAAAGCATCAATTAATCATGTATTTAAAACAAATAAAGTTTTGAGGCATGAAATTTTACATGAACTAATGATTTTCTGGTTGAGTTTAGCATGAATTTATCAATGTAAGTGCAGCTGAACATCAGTGGTCACCAGTAACGTCTCGAAACACAAAAAATGCCTTTTCTCCATAATAAAGTTTAGAGTTTTGTCCATTTTTCTTCTCAGTCCCCCAAGCCCGCACACACAGTCAATAAATAAACTGCTGATTAAACGGTCAGGACATTCACTCTGCAATGAAACCGGCAGTTCTGACGTCCGAGCTCACAAACTCATTTCAACACTTATACGGAACAAGTACAACTCACTAACTCAGTGATATCTGAATTCTGAAATATACCTTATTTTAACAGAATAGACACTCCTCTTTCAGGGAAGATAAACTATACATTTCCTCCCTGGATTCAACAGAACCGTGCAATGAACGTACCAGGGGGTCCATCCAAATGCATGGGAAGTTCACGTGTTAAACACGAAAAAAAACCTCGGCATTCAACTTTGTAGAATACGGTATTCATTCCAAAACAAAAAGCAAAAGTAAAAAGCAAAAGAAGCCTAAGCTTTTTCATGAATCCCTCCTCCGGAGACCGATGTATCCAGTAGAAGGAACCCTCCAGTCCTGTTCCATTCGAAATAATTCCCATTGACCATGTCCATATCTCATTTAAATCCTGTAAATGTAACTGAACACTTCAAGGCCAGTTTTGCGAGTCTTTCCCCCTCTAAATCGCGTCTAATTCAGCCACGTAATGTGCGCAACATAGACAGGATGCAACCGAGCTGCTGATACGCATAGGCTTGTATGCTCTGTGTTTGTCCAATCAATGTGTTTCGCTTACTGTAGAATGTTTAAAAATTCGGGAATTGGATAAAAAACGAGCCAATCAATACATTGTTACTAGGGAAATTTCACGTGGGCATGAAGTGTAATTGTGCAGTTAGGAGCCCGAGTGTATATTCGAGTGATTAGCTATCAACGCCAGTACTCGGGAGGATATAAGGAAGTGATGAATTTGTCGATGAAGGAATCTACACGTAAATCCACGGTAGGGAACTACGCATTTTTTGAAAGTGATGACTGTAATTGACAGTAGAATGTGAGAGAATCAATACCATGTAGAATTTTTTGCTTCAGAAAACTGAGTTTTCTAAACCATTAATTGGAATACCGTTGGCTCACTGTAGCTAAAGTGGGTGCTACACAGGACATCGATTTTTCCTTTGCAATAGATCAATTTTTTAGACTGCTGGATCAATACTGTGGGCAAGGATATTGACCAATTTGCACATCAGGCTTAGCTGAAGAGTTTAATACTTGCAACTCCTGAAAAACAGGGATTGGAGGGAACTTCTCCATACTCTCAATCGTGTTTCAGCTCTGCCTGCCTGTGAGTATTCAATAACTGATCCGGGGGTGCCATCTCATGGTCGAGTACTGTAACTACGTCCTTAAATTTGCGGTTCTATAGACGCGAGCGTCTACATCTGCAGAAAGGGGTTAAGAAAGCTTGACTCCGTGGCAAATCAGAATTTACGCCGAGGCTCCATTTGTGATTTATTCATAACTGAGGAAGTACGTGGATATCACTTCAGGTGTGATTTGTTCTTAACTGAGGAAATATTTAGATATAACTTCAGCTGTGATTTATTCTCAACTGTGGAGATACTTAGATATCACTCCAGGTGTGAATTATTTTTAACTGGGGAAATACTTAGATATCACATCACATGTAATTTATTCTTAACTGGGGAAATGTTATGATAGCTCTTCAAGTGTGATTTACTCTCAGCCGAGGAAATTACTCAGCACCCTTCAAAGGTCCGACAGAATACTTTCATATGAAAAATCCAATCTACCATATTTTCCACTTTATAGCATGTTCACTAAGAGCACTTTCACACCTGGGTAGTCCAGCAGACTCAGTGCAATTGGGCCAGGAATGCCGAAAAATTTCACGCCTTCATTTGGTTTGGCTCACTTTCACACTGCATTTTTGAAGGCGGACCAAACCGCCTGGACAATGTCATGCAGTTTCAACAGCTGCTCGTTTGGGGCGGTATTGCCTGAAACGAGCACTGACTAAGAAGAGAAAGAGCATGAGGAAGAAGAAAACCCAGCTCATTGATTGGCCTGGACCTCTATTTGGTTCGCTGGATAGTCCGTTTGCATTTCCCCCTGACACCGAACCGAGACCCACTTTTTCAGGCGGACCAGAGTTAGCTTGTTTGGTCCACATCAGAGTTCGGATGAGCTTTCACACCCAAATGAACTGGTCTATCCGAGGAAACAAACTCTGGTCCATTTAAAGAGGACCAAACAGCTCTGGTGTGAAAGTGCCCTCATTAAAAAAAAAAAAATTGATATTTTGATATTTAGTTTGATATTTGATGATACTTCAGATGAGCAGCTCCCCCTAGCTGCAAGGAGGTCATTGCAGCACAGAGATGGAAATTGTGCAACGTTCCTATACATTCCGCTCCCCTGAACAGGATACATGAAAATGGGCATTCAATAATCTTCAACAGGATTAATACGCAACAGTAACAGCAGTCTACAAATGAGCTGATGTAAGATCACTGATGTTTATGTCTCTACACGTACAGACTCTTTTTTGCCACTGCTGTGCTTCTGCCCCTTGGAAATAATGTGCAAGGTGTGTTTACGGGGTGCATTCTTGTCGTAATGAAGGCACTGCAGTGAGGCAGAAAGCTCCTGCTTCGCACGCCGGCCGCTGTGTTTGAGTGACCCAAAAGCAAGCACTTGATTGGGATCGATGTACACTCCTGCCTCACAGCCTTGGAGCTAGTAGGGCTGCGGTCGTCCTTATTAAATCGCACAAACCCACCAGCCATGAAACACTGCAAGCAAGGAGCAACACTGTCTTCTAACAATAGACCTCGCCAAAGTGATTTTTTGTTCCAGAGATACTGTTACTCCAGAATGCTTTTAACTTTGTCTGAATCCCTGAGGTCAGGCAGAATCTTCCCCAGTGGCCTTCAGCTCAGAACTCACATCAGTAAACAGTCTGCTCATGAAAGTACCATTGTAGTTCACTCAAACACAACATGTTCTATAAAACCCGCAAAAATGAGGACAGGATCAGCACTGTTGCTGTTTTTATTTTGAAAACTGCATTGTCATTTCTCTCAAGAATCAACACAGTCTGGCACGGTACCGCATAAGAGCACAATCGCAGGCCTGTAACCCTTGGAAGATGACATTAAGATCGAGGATTGTCTGACAGTTACCCAAGTGGACACTGTCTCTCAAATGCAGCATGTCAGATGAGACATGAATTAATCAGACGTCAATATCCATTTTATGGTTAATTATTATTTTATTGGTTGCCAAGTGTACCAAGGGGAAAAATTCCCCCCAAAAAATATATATATTATTTTATTGGTTGAGGGTAATCTGTCCTCTGTAGGTGTTGGGGTTATTGATCTGTTCACATTGCTGCGTTAGTTGTTGGGTTATCTGTCCCCTGTAGATGTTGTAGTTATTTATCTGTTCACTGTGCTGTATGGATTGAGGGTTATCTGTTCACTGTGGATGTTCGGGTTATTGATCTGCTCATGGTGCTGTGTTGTTTTAGGGTTATCTGTTCACTGTAGATGCTGGAGTTATTGATCTGTTCACAGTGCTGTATTGATAGAGGGTTACCTGTTCACTGTGGATGTTGGAGTTATTGATCTGTACAAGGCACTGTGTTTGTAGTTGTGTTACCTGTCAGTTGGGGTTATTGATCTGATCAGAGTCTTTTTCTGTTGTAGGTTTATTCACTGTGAGGTTGGCTGGGCTGTGACTGGGGACGAAGGTCCTGTCCTTTCATTTTCCCTCCTGCTCTTATTCATGTGTTTGTTTAGAGTTTTTTTGTTTTATTGCAATATGAAACCAGCTGATGCTATTTCAACAGAGAGATGTCAGCTCTCTTCGACCCGCACCATGCCCTCACTTCTTGTCTGAGTTTGGCTGTAGCTCCCTACTCCAACTCGCCTTTACTTGCTGAGCAGTGTTGATCCATCATCGGTAAAGCTTTGACAAGCTGCTGCAGGGAATTGTTGGCTTTTTTTTTGGATTCTCCATTAAACTAGAGAAGGAATTTTTGAGTTTGTGGTGTGATGCCAACCCTCTGAGCATGATTCACGTTTTTCTGAATCCAGTTTTAGGGGCAACCCGGTTTTCACATGTAGTAATGACACCCTTTTGCTCTTGGCACAAGAAATACAGCAAGGATAAATAAACCGGACAGTGTGCCACCCCAACTGTGCCAGTCTTATTTGTTCCTTAAAAAAGGTGCCAATAGCTTGTTCTGTAGCGGTGACTGTAACTGATGTGCTTGTGGAAAGGTTTTCTGACAGCACACGTGGGATTTCCTGCTCCACTGCAGAAGTGTGAACATCGAGTGTGAACTAAACCATCACATTTCATTGTTACAAGTGATACGGCCTCTACGGTCTTAACATTCAGTGCTCCAAATATGCATTCTGAATGCTTCCTATGACAGGCTGACACTCCGGAGCAGTAGAGAGGGTCCGGCCTTTATAAAGGGATGTTTACTTATTGGAGCATAAATGGGAGGAGGGGAGAGCTATCGCATTTAAAAGGCCCCTAGGGCTGCATGTTGAAATAATCATGAAACCTCACAGAGTCGGCCTGTCCAGCACTCTCACACAACCCTGACAGAGCTGGTCCAGCACTCTAACACAACCCTGACAGAGCTGGTCCAATACTCTTACAGAACCTGCTGGTCCAGTACTCTCAAAATTGCTATCTTGTCCAATACTCTCAGACATCCCTGACAGAGCTGGTCCAATACTCTTACAAAACCTACAAGGCCAATACTCTGACACAACCTGCTAGACCAGTACTCTCAAAAGGCTACCAGGTCCAGCACTCTCACACAACCCTGACAGAGCTGGTCCAATACTCTTACAGAACCTGCTGGCCCAGTACTCTTATAGAACCTGCTAGACCAGTACTCTCAAAAGGCTACCGGGTCCAGCACTCCTTCACAACCCTGACAGAGCTGGTCCAATACTCTTATAGAACCTGCTAGACCAGAACTCTCAAAAGGCTACCGGGTCCAGCACTCCCATGCAACCCTGACAGAGCTGGTCAAATACTTAGCGCTTGCTGGCCCAATACTCACGCTGAGCCTGCTGTCCCAATACCCTAACAGAACTGGCTAGTCCAATACTTTCACAGAATCAATTAGTTCAGTACCCTCAGAAAGCCGGATGATCCAGTACTGTCAAAGAACTGGCTGGTCCTGTACCCTTACACAGCTGGATGGTCTTGTGTTCTGACAGAGCCGACTGGTCCAAATGCTTTCAAACGGCAGCCTGATTAAATACCTTATAGAACTAGTCAAATAATTTCACACAGAACCGATTAGTTCAATACACTTAAAGAGCCAGCTGGTCCAATACCCCCAAAGAGCCAGATGGTTTAATATCATCACAAGGCCAACTGATCCAGTACCCTCATATGTTCAATTTCTGGACCCCAAAACAAGTTTCCACTGTACCACTGTCCGTTCCAGATGACACTAAGCCAAGTGAGGTCGGCAGTCCTGTTGGACAGTGTTGATGTATGGCCCTGGCTTTGCATGGTAAATCTAACCAATTTGTGTGAAGAGACATTGTTCTCAGTGATAGATTATAAGCTTATGCATCATTTGGCAAATTAATGAGCCTCAACCCACTTTTGTTCTTTAGGGACTATGACTTTTTTGGAGACTCATTTAACAATTTGACATAATTTGCTCTCCTGTTTCACATCGTCTCAAAACTGGAACGAGTCACATCATTATTAGTCCCACAGTACTGCTGTGCCAATTTCTTTGGACTGTATTGCAGTCATCAGATTTGAAATGAGAGTACATTTTCCTTAAACTATTGAAATACAAGTTAAAGAATTGTTGTTGTGGGGTTTTCAATGCAGTAAAGGGTGGATAACTTCTCAAAACACTCCTTTATGATTTTTTTTCTTTCTTTTTTTGCAGTTTTTGATTCGTTGGAATTGAGGTGGAATGTTGGCTGTAATTGTTCCAAAATGTTCTGAATTATGATTGGGCGAGAGTATGACCATCTAGGCTCCTAACTCTTTCTCCAAGTGACTCATTTAGCCTCGACTTTCAGATGAAAGAATCCATTCCTCCACCCATTATCATATAATCAGCTCATTCCTGGTCAGGGTTGTAGGGAGGCCAGAGTCTATGCCAGAATGCAATAGGTGAGAGGTGAGAATGCACCTTGAACAGTTCTCCAATCAATCACATGACTTACATGCCTCATACCTGGGGGGATGAGGGAGGAAACAAAAGTTTGCAAAGGGAAGCCGAGTGAACATGGGGAGAATACTCCAGCTATATTCAGAAAGACCCCAAGTCAGAATCAAACTGACAACATTCTGGCCACAAGCGGCCAGGGATGCCTACTGTGCCTGTGCACTGCCCCAATGTTCAATTCACTGATTTGGAAATGTTAAATAAGCAGGAGAGAGAATGTTGAACTTCACTTGTGGAAATAAGTCTATTTAACAGTGCCATCAATGCCACTGTTGTATTTTACACTTTTTCTATTAACACGCATGGATTTCCCCCGAGTGCTAACAGTCCTGTACCAAACATGGAGCAAGCTGTTGTTTAAGGAGAATTCATTCATCATCCCATTGCCAAAATAACCACTTTGGCAGATGGTTACTAAATGACTGCAGAAAGGCAAAAGCTAGTAATAACTAATATGGCATTTTCTGCCAGCCTGTGCGCATTTCTGAAAACCTACTGGGCTAATGCTCACCATTACAGTGGCAACTGGGCTAAGGTTCATGATTACTGTGGCACTTGGGCTAAGGTTCATGATTACAGTGGCAGCTGGGCTAATGCTCCCTATTATAGTGGCAGCTGGCCAAAGGTTCACTATTACAGTGACAGCTGGGATAAGGCTCACCATTACAGTGGCAGCAGGGTTAAGGCTCCCTGTTACAGTAGCAGCTGGGCCAAGTCTCACTAATACGGGGGCAGCTGCTAATGCTCACTATTACAGTGGCAGCTGGGCTAAGGTTCACCATTCCAGTAGCAGCTGAGTTAAAGCTCACTTTTACAGTGGCAACTGGGCTAAGGTTCACTATTACAGTGGCAGCTGGGCTAAGGTTCTTTATTACAGAAGCAGCTGGGCTAAGTTTCACTATTACAGTGGTAGCTGGCATAATGCTCACGATTACAGTGGCAACTGAGTTAAAGTTCACTATTACCATAGCAGCGGAAGCTAAGTATCACCGTTACAGTGGCAGCTGGGCTACTGCTCTCTATTACAGTAGCAGCTGGGGTAAGTTTCACTATTACAGAGGTAGCTGGGCTAATGCTGACTATTACAGTGACATCTGAGCTAAGGTTCTCTATTACCGTGGCAGCTGGAATAAGGGTACTTTCACACAAGGAACGATTGTTCTGTACCGTGCACAGTACGATTGTCCACCCTCCCTTTTCCCGCCGCTGGTCAGTTTTCACACCTGCAATGTCATTTTGTGCCCAAGGACAGTTGCTTCTGTCAAAATTCCAATGCAGTAGGTGGCTGTAGGTACTTAGGTGATTTTGAAGAAGAGAAATGTACACAAAGAAGAGGAAGCCACAGAAATGTGTTTTTTTCATCAAGTAAACTGCCTGACTTTCGCACCATGTTCAGCACTTTAAGATATTGCAGCAGCATTTTCTTTTGTTTGTCACGGCCCTGTTGTATTGTTCTGTGATAACCACGCAAATGTAAGGTAGACCTGGTTTAGTTGTTACACGTCCATATTGTTACATTCTGAATAGTTCCAATAATCAAACACAGAAGGCACTCTCATTTTTCCTGCTGCTTCGTGAAGGTGACCCGTGTCTTTACGTGACAGAAGGACGTATGTTGAAAGTCGCAGGTTAGCATTTCAGAAAAATGCTCGAAAAAGTAACTTTCTTGGTGTTTGGGAGATTTCGATTCACATCAAGTGTAATTGATACATACCTGAGATTTTCTGAATTATGAGAGAGGAAGACATTAGCCACTGTGTCATAACACAACCATGTAAAGATTGCACTGGAACATTTCAAAATATCGGGGCAATGGCGAAGGGCTGCTGATAGACTAGTTGATACACCCAAATTGTTGCAGTAAGAACTTGCACCAAAACCTGTGACAACTTGGGCAAGATCAAATTACCTCACTGAATGACTTTATACCTTTTTGTATTTCAGAAAGATGCCTTGAAATTACAAATGAATAATAAAACGTAGCAATGCCATCAGAGAATGACTCAAGAGATTCTTTACTGTGGCTTCCTGGGATAATAGTAGTAAGGCATCCACCTTAACTTGCCTACTTAATTGGGAAACACGTCTCACTTAAGCAAATTCTTAGTGTAACAAAATGCCTCACAACCTGCAACAGACTACCCCTCATGTAACAAACAACCCCATATATGGGGTAGTTAGTTACAAGTGACAGGGGTGTACATTTTTCCTCACCAGATTTACGCATGCGCGAATATAGGGATTACTGCTGATCAGTCACGTAGTCCAATAAACTTGCTATCTTTACTGGGCATATTGATAACAAAAACCTGAAAATGTCGATTCTACAGCCGTTAAAAGAAAAAGTGTAACAACTAGACCCGGTCTCCCCTAAATACTCACAAATTATTCCATAAACCTCCTCGTTTCTGTGTGTAGTATCCAGTAGAGATTGTATGTTTTCCTCAGCCCAAATTTTGAGCCGCATTTACTTTCTTCGTTTGAGAGAGATCCTTTTGCTGTTATATTCATGAGAACAAGAGTCGAATGGTCAAGATGTCACTTAATCGTCCACTTCCGTGCTCAAATACGATTGCTTTCACATTTGGTCTGAGTGCAGATGAACCACGCCCAAGACCACTTTTTCCGAGCGAACTCGCATATTGTGCCCCAGCACGGTACACTTGTATTCACACTTACCAAATAAACTGGACTCTGGGGTCATGTGTTCTCAGATCCGTGCCCGAGTCCCTAGTGTGAAAGCACCCTAAGGCTCATTATTATAGTAGCAGCTGGGCTAAGTCTGACTTCTAGATTGAGGCACTGATCCAAAAAAGCACAATCTCTCACTCAGAAACACTGAATTTATTCTCTCCAAATTAACATGCAGTTTAGTGATAAACATTTCAGCGATTATAATTACGCAGCAATTGAAAATTCCCATCCAATTCAATTTTCCGAGGGTAATTCCTGCCAAAAGTCGATGAACTAAGTTTGTAAATTGCCATATAAGCTGAACTAACAGTCAAATCACATTATTTTTATTCACTATTTCAGTATGTTTTGACAAAAAAAGAAGACTGAGCAACCATATGGCCCTTTTCAGTTAAGGCAGTGAACGCGTGCCAAACTTGGCCTCCAAATTGCAGAGATGCTTCATTTAGAATTGGTAGCTTTTCTCTTGTGACACTGGGATATGTCTCCAGTCAAACTTAATAAACACAAGTATTGAAGATGTGCAGTACCAGGGAAATACGTCATCCATTCAGACCTCACTTAATTAAAACATACTGCTTACGGCTATGCCTGTTTTGAGGAGGAAGGATAAGTCAAGGCAAACTTCCGATGGATAAATATTGATTTAGTTTTTATGTGCCCAGCAATAAAACACAGATATCTCCCCCGAGGCCATCTTCCCTACTGTAAACAAATTAATTGAGAACTGCATCAATATCTTGTTGGTCTTTACACGTCTGCTCATGTCGAAAGTGCTTTAAAGCAGTGAACTTGAGTCACAAACTCTGGAACGCTGCGTTTGAAATTGCTTTACTTAATTAATCTGGTTTCCCCATTTCAGAATTCAAACGCGTATGCCAGACCCAGTGGAAAAGGAATATATATTGTCCTCAAACCATAGACAGATCAAGAGACTCCGAGCCCCTGGGCATGGCCATGTGAAAGGCCCCCCAAAGGCAATAAACACCCACTTAAAATGCAATATTATGGTTTGTTTCTTGTGATGTCTTTAAAATGAATTCTTAGGCTATTTAGGCTATAGTCCCTTTGACTATGCAACAAGAAATAAAAAGTGAATAACGGTAACTTTGTGGGGAGGCTCAGGGCCCCCAGAACCCTTGGGCCCCTAGGCCTGGGCCCGGTAGGCCTGTTCATTAATCCATCCCTGCCTCAAACAAACAAACCCCAACAATGCTTAATGCTACATGTTCCAACATGATCTCTGTGTACTAATATGTTACACAATCTTGTAAAATAAAAGAATGCACCCTGCCTTTGTCAATATCAATCCAATATTGGGACTTTTCAAACACTGGCACTCTCACAATGGCCAAAAAAATAGGCCATCCTGTGTGTTGTACATATTTAAATCCCATAAAGTGCCCTCCACTAATACTACTGCCTTTGTTGTATATTTGCTCAAAAGGCTGTGAAAAAGATCATCCCAATCAGGCATTTAAAATTAGAAACTTAATTGATCTCTAAATTTTAGAATAAATAATTGAAAAAACAGAAAAACTTCTTATCTTAGAAAATTTTTTTTCCCAAAAATGTGCCAGAACCATTTGCACTTCTTGTAAAACTTATAGAATAAAATCTCATTGATGTACATTCTCATTCTTTTTTTTTTATTTACTTTTTTTACATTAACCGTAAGGATTAGGAAAACTTAAATGGTTACGCATGACTTTGTTTTTCCCTGAGGCGTTAATATCAGGAGATTTGCAGGCCTCAGTCATCTATTATCAGAGGTACATCTCAATTACCTTCTTTGATATTTCCTCACTGCTGATTCCTGGCTTGAACCTGCGGCCCTTTCAGATCCACCATCTTGCTGGCCCCATGCAAGAGCAAGAAGGGAGTTCTGAGGAGCTGTGGGTGAGATTACACGAGAGCAGCCTTCCCGAGACACTTCCAACTGAAAGCCATCATATCAGTCGGTAACGGCAGACGCTGGTGGCAGATCGAGCTCAGAACCCTCAGAAACCGCTTTTGCTTCACGTGTCGCATCAAAGGACATCTAATTTCCCTAAAAAACATTTTTTCGTAATTTCCTCTCTCCTCGCATGATTTCCTTGCGTCTCTCCATGCATCCTCGGTGGGACTGAGATGCAAGGAAAAGACCAAAGTGAGAGAAACGTGGATTCCTAAAAAAATTGTTGTTAATGACATTTGTTTCATATCATAAATAAGAATCACATTGAAGAAAGAGAAAATACTTGTAAATGGAAAAAGTCAACTCTATGTTCCTTCAATTATAAGTCATGTTCTGTCTGCAAATATTGCTCAAAATAACTCAAGTGAACTGTTTGTGTGCAATTCAGGATGCTACCTTTCTTAAGAATAGAAAGATGTCTGGATGAGAACTTAAAAGAATTTGTTGTGGTTTTCACTCAGACATTTCATATTATTAGGTTCCCCCATCCTCAAACAATTGGAGAGAGACAGATTCATCAGACAATTAGGCTTTATTGAGGCATATTGATAAATATAAAGCCAATTTTTTTTGCACAAGAAGAACTGACACTCTGCTTTTCACGCCCAGTTTTCATACCTTCATCACAAGAAATATCTTCCAAATATGGTCTTTCCGCCTTCTCATTCTCATGCTACAACAGGTTTTCCCACAGACAGGCAAACCAAAACACTGCCAACTTGCCTTGAAAACTGCAACTAAAAGATAAGCATCCATAACACTAAAAAGGAGAGGAAAATTACAGTCAAGAGAGGAAAAATACAGTCAAAGGAATAGGATACAAGTAGGTACATAAATGGTTCAATTGAGTATGTTTTCAGTAACAATTAATGATTTTACTGAACAAATATTGATCAAAGCTATAGAAATCAAATACATTTTAAATGTCTCATCTGATTATGATTTCACATCAACTAAGCAGAAGCCTGCTTACTAATCAAAGCTACAGAAGCCTGCTGGTTATGTATGGATGTATGTATATTTGTTTATTATCAGTGACATGTTCACATATTACATAGTAATACATATTTATACCTAACGTGCACAATATAAGGACTGGAACCCAGCCCGAATGGACTTATATGTCACTTTAAACAAGAGCACATTAAAATCATAGCAGATCAAGCGGAACTGACAAAAGTACTATGATACTAAAAATGATATTAGTTTGCAGGATATAAAAAGCAAATAATATTACGTATTCTCATATAACAGTTCTCTTCTAATATCGTATGCCTTAACCAGAAATCTTGCAACCTTCCTTCTTTCGTGTTTTAACATTACCTGTAAGATATATTTTTTTCTAAGCCCCATATCTTTAAACCCCGAATGACATTCACGTACTGATTTAAATAGATTTTCACACAATACATTGTAGGTTTGACATTCACATAAAAAATGAAACTCATCCTCAACAAAGTCAGTACAACAAACAGGGCACAATCTTTCTCATACAGGTTTGCCTGACAAACGACCGGTTTCAATGTGTAATGGCAGGGTTCCAGGTCTAAGCTGTACTAACAAGGACCACTCATGGTGTGGCATATACCCTTCAAGATAATTTTCCACAGTAAACTCAGTTTTAAAGGTACGATAAGTTCTTAGCTTAGGTTTAAATCCTATTGTATCCCGCCACGTTTTTTCTGACCTTAATGTCATCAAATCTCGAAACAGGTTGATATCAACTGATTTCAACAAAACAATATTCGAGTTCTAGTTCCTCAAAAATTTTCTTTTATGTCTGCAATTTTATGTCATAAAATTCTCTTACGTCTGCACACCATTTATGATGACATATTTCCCATTCCCATCATAATATTCTTTTCACTTATCTGTCTTCAGGCATTAACACTAACCTGTTCCATATACGCGCCACATTTACCCATCCTCTGTAGCGGGGCATGCACCGTGCGAGTTTTCCATATGGAGCATGTGTTGGGGTAAATCTGTTTACACCTAGAAAAAAATCTCATAGCCCTATTTTGCACCTTATCATTGTTTTCAAAATCGTCATAACCCCAAACCCCAGAATAATAATCAAGGATAGGAACGACCCCTGCATCAAACAATCTGTGATACGTATGGTAGGTTATGTGTGTGTGTGAGCTGATCATGCATGTGTGAATTGAATTGCTTGTATGTTTGCGCATGTGTGTTCTTGTGCTTGTTACGTACTGCAGACCGGCATGAGTTTTTAACCAACAAAGTGTTTTTTGGGAAGAGGGGTAATTTTGGCCAGTCCTCACAACTACAAGGGCAAATTGTGACTTAGTAGTTAAGGTTAGGGGTAAGGTTTGAATTAGGGATAAATTAAGGTTAGGGTCAGGGCTTGGGTTAGGCATACATTGCTTATTTATAAGATTAGGGAGAGGCTGTAGAGACACAGGAAGAACGAATGGACAATGTCCTCACAAAGATATAAGTACAAGATTGTGTGTGTGTGTGTGTGTGTGTTGTTCGTGAACTGCTTGTGTGTGTGTGTGTGTGTGTTTCTGCCGCTTACATAGTATGGTTAGTGATTATGGTTATTGATTTACTTATGAATATGATGAGAGATATTAAAATATGATCCTAAACAAAATCAAGCGACTGTACCATAACAGCATCCAGCCCCGCATCAAACATCGAACTACTGAAGCGCAGACCAAAGTACGCTGCTCTGTAGCTGAAGAACTTTTGCTTGGGAAAATAACACTGATAAAACTTGGAGAAATTCCACCTTTTAAATATTCAACGTTAGTCTTCTTTGCAGACGTCTCATGTGTTTCGCTTACCTCCCACAACTGCATTGCTTCAGAAATTAGCTTTAACAAGTTGATGCAATTTTTTTACTTTGATCCAAAGTCTCAATTTTGCCAGTGCTGTTTGACTGAACACAAAACCCGAATTGAGTGTGCAGACATTGCTGAGTGAGGGAAGCAAACCACATAAGACGTCTGCAGTGGAGGCCAATACACCCCATGATTAAATGAAAAGAAAATCCAACAATGAAGAGTGAAAGTTGTTTAGCTTCAGAAAATGAAAAATACCTTTAAGAAAACAGGTAAATTGAAATACCTACCAAGGCAATAATAAATAATGTCAAGGCAAACAGCAATGTTAATAATCTACCTGGTAGTGACTGTTTGCCTGAATGGGCTCTAATTTCCTGGCGCAGCGCAGGTGGCGTAGCGAAGCGCAGCCCGCGCAGTGGTAATTTCGTAGGGCGCAGCCCGCGTAGTGGTAATTTCGTGAGGCGCGCAGCCTTCGGTAGACCAAGGTGCGCCGAGATGGGTGTGGCGGCGTAGTAGGGGGAGGTGTCACATATTCATGAAGACGCAGTGACAATTTCGTAGAAAAAGTCTCCGCTGGAGTTGCGCAAAAAACTCGCCAACTCCAACCTGGTTTAATTTCCGTGCAGTGGTAATTTGGCTGACCGGCGCAGAGAGCGCACACGTCACCGAAATCTCACAGGCAGTTTTACAGAATGTCAGGCACGTTTCAATGCAAGAAATAATTACAGAAAGCACAATTTAATGTAACTATCTGAATAAGGACATAAATTATTGTATCTATATCGATTGTCCTGATGTCAGATTAAAGGCGGTTGCCACGCGTAATGGAAACTTGACCGGGCTTAATCAACGCAGCTGAATCTGTGATGCAAACTAACGACTTCACATCTTTCTCAGCCAACCACAAACTGTATATATATATATATATATATATATATATATATATATATCTCGAATGCTTGCGTTCTATGCTCATTAAAGCCGCTTCCACACTGGACGCGAAACGAATTTTTCGCCCGACTGATCACAGACAAAGTCAATGCAAAGACGCGATAGTTGGACAGGGTTTTAATATAGCTCCGTGTCCGAAAGTCATAAAAGTTCTAATTTTTCCGAATATTCCAGGAATTATTAGACGTGGAAACTTGGCCATTTTTGTGTTCGACCTTCACAGAATGCAAATTGATAGCTATCGACTTTTCTTGGTCTTTTTAGCCTATTCTTCTGTTTTCTTCCGTTGAAGATAGCCAGCAGTCTTTATTCGGTCTTTCTTTTGAAAATGAGTCAGATGGACCGAACAGATTCACGCTTTATTTCCACAGCTGAGATAAAACAGTGCGTGAGCAAATCAATTCCATGACCATTGACAGTGTGAAGAAATTATCGCATGCACGATTAAGACTGTCCGACACGAAATGCAAAATACTCCATGTCCACCAGCCAGCAAAAAGTAAAAGTATTGAAATGAGAACAGATTTATAACGGGATATCCAACAAAGATGACCCGCTAAAAAATAAATCCCAGTGTTCATTGGATGTTCTGTTGTTAAAATGTTTCTTTTTATTCTTTATTTCGATATCAATCTGTTCTAATCGTCGTCTTTTTTTTTTTTTTTTTAGCTGTCAGACACGGAAACATTGTACATTGTCCCATGCCTGTGTCGACTCGCTTTACTGAGCAGAGCTTAAACAGAAACATTGATTGAAATTCTCGGTACTCATCTTAAAGAACTGAGCCCTCTTATCAAAACATTCACGTTTAATATCGACAAGAGTCAGCAGATTTGAAGAAATTAAAAGCAATAATAGACTGTCGGACACGGAGATTTATTAAAACCCTGTCAGACTTTCGGGCACAAGACGCAATCTGTCGAGCGAAAAATTCGTTTCGCGTCCAGTGTGCAAGCGGCTTAATACAAGGCTACTATTATTGTCACTTCGGTTTTATCGTCTTCAGTGGGGAAAAGGAATACAGCCTGATTGCTATGATCTCGTACTGAGTTAAGATCGCATATTGAAAATAAATGTGTCACGTATCTTGCATTGTTGTCCATGCATGTTAATCCCAAAATTTAAAGCAGCAACAGTTTGTAATTCATGGGAACACGCTATCCATCGTTTCTCTTGCCAGTGAGCAAGATTTGACTCGGCTGTGTCGCCTTCTTTGCCAACTTGCGCTGGAAGGAGGGGCAGAGGCGGGACAGAGGAGTTCTTGCGCCAGGCTACGCCGGGCACGAAATTGCCACATACGCCTGGACACACCCCGTTGGCGCGGCGCACCCCCCATGCGCCGCGCCTGCGCCGCGCCTACGCCTGGTCTACGAAATTAGAGCCCAATGTGTGCACTGTGCAGAGGATGGTTCAAGTGCTAAAGAGAACTCCAAAGATCACATTATGAGAATTACAGACATTAATTATATCTTGGCTCAGAAAGTATATTTCACCTATATGACTAGAGGATGTCTGGGAGGGTTGCCAAAAAAAAAAAAAAAGACTGCCTTCATCAATAAACAAACTCATCTACCACCATTTTGCTAAACGTAAGTGGAATGTCCAATGGGACCAGGTTAATAATCTGAATGACACCAAATTTGTTGTCAAAGTTTTTGGATCTCAGGAGTGGGTGGAAAAAACAAATGTAATCATTTCAGAAAAGAAATCCCAACTGTGAAGTGTGGTGGTGGATCTTTAATGTTGAGGGGCTGTTTTTCCTCCAAAGGCACTGGACAGCTTGTCAAAATTCATGGTGTCATGAATTCCAAGAACCAGCAGATAATGAAAACCTGACAACCAAAGTTAAACTGTGTCATGGCTGGCTCTTCCAAAGGGGCAAGAGTCCAAAGCATGAATACAATCAACACACAAATGATTCACCTACTACATAATCAAGATTTTATTATGGCCTTCCCACTCCCCTAAATTTAATGTTTTGGAAAATATGTGGGACGAGCTGAAGCGAAGCGTCTGTAAATGTGAACTGAACCTAGGAATTTGAAGGACCTGAAAAAAAAGAGAGGACCTGTATTCAGGAATGGTGTTAGATCCCTTGCCATGTCTTCTTCAAACTCATTACTGTTGTGTTCCGTGGTCTGAGTGTCTGGTTAGTCAATTTTAGGTTTCTATTATTTTGGTATGTCAGTTTTTTGGTCCATGTCTTAGTGTTCACATTTCATTCCTCTCCCGTGTAGTCCAGTCCACGTTTTACCCATGTACTGTCTTTGCTTTCTCCCCGGTCGCGTCACTGTTTGTAGCAGTTTCTGTCTTAATTGATTGTGACACTATTTCAGGTGATTTAATGATTCTGGGTTTCATCCTTCCTTCTGTTCTCGTTTACTAGTTTCCCCTTGCTTTTCTATACATACTAACATTACTAACAGTTTGTTGTTTTCTAAAATTACTAACCAAACTAACCTTGTATATAATACTAATCTACTAACGAGCACCCGGGATTGTATAGCTGCACTTACTAATTGACTAATTATCTCTCAGCAGTCGCTCTGTTCTAGTCTCCGCCCCTTGCTTTACTGTTTACTGGCTTTGCTAAAGTTTCCCGCAGAATCTCTGCTTTCTTATAATCTGTTCTGGCTCTTTTTCTGTACACTTAGGAGTCTTTTATCCAGTTTATTTTTCCCATCTTTGGGATTGTCTTGTGATCCTTGTCTGTGTGTTAATGTTTTTCTGTTTTCATGTAATTGGTTTCCCTCATGTTCCACCCTTTGTTAATTGGATTTAGTTTCAACACCTGTGTCTGTGTGTGCCCCTGCCCTATTTAGCTGAGCAGTTTCTGCACGCATGCAGATCTGACTTCACACCCACTTCCACCCCCATCTGCACCCACTCCCTGTCCTGAGCACCAGCCGCCCTGCCATTGTCCAGAGCACCAGCCGCCCTGCCATTGTCCAGAGCACCAGCCGCCCTGCCATTGTCCAGAGCACCAGCCGCCCTGCCATTGTCCTGAGCACCAGCCGCCCTGCCATTGTCCTGAGCACCAGCCGCCCTGCCATTGTCCTGAGCACCAGCCGCCCTGCCATTGTCCTGAGCACCAGCCGCCCTGCCATTGTCCTGAGCACCAGCCGCCCTGCCATTGTCCTGAGCACCAGCCGCCCTGCCATTGTCCTGAGCACCAGCTGCCCTGCCTGTCCTGAGCCCCAGCTGCCCTGCCTGTCCCGAGCCCCAGCGTTCCTGCCATTGTCCCGAGCCCCAGCTTTCCTGCCTGCCCTTAGCCCTGTGTCCTGTCTGTCCCCCTCCTGATGTTCTCCCTTACCCTTTTCCTGGCCAGCTGTGCTACCCGAGTTAGCCATCTGCCAGCTGTGCCGACTGTCTTGTCCTGTGAGTACCCCCTAGCTTCCCGAGTCCCGGTTCCGCGTCTGTCCTCTGTTCCGAGTCTGCCCCCTGGAGTTCTGTTCCGAGTCTGCCCCCTGGAGTTCTGTTCCGAGTCTGCCCCCTGGTGTTTGTTTAAGTTTTGGATTCTGAGTTCTCCTTTTTCAGTGCGAGGCACGGTGTTTTTGTTGGCCTGAGTGCCCATTTCTCCCCCCGGTTTATTTCTGTGTTTATTTTAATAAATCTTTTTGGATCCCCGTATCTGGCGTCTCACTCCCCTTTTGTGTCTCCCTCCTGTTTCCAGTAAGGTATTCCGAGATTTCCCGAGTTCCCCTGTGTTTTTCCCCCTCGTATCCGTAACAATTACTCAGTAAAGGAGAAGATGTAGAGCTGTTATCATGGCAAGAGACCACACAAAATAAATGGGAATCAAATAATTGCAGCATGCATGTGTAGTATCTGAACAAATGGCTGATAAGCTTGATCCAGAGCCAGCAGAAAAACTTTTTATGACCTAGGATGTTCCTGCAGCCTGCCTGTGGGGGGTAGTATCTCTGGTTTTACTTAGCGAGGGGCGTAGTCGCAAAGCCCTGACTGCCCCAAGGCTCCTGTGAGAGTCATATCTGCCCCCAATGAAGTTAAAGTCCAGTCATATTAATCTGTTTAAAATAATCTAAACCTCTGGGAACTTCATAATATGTTTATGTGCAAGATCCTGTGAAGAAATCACATGTTTATAACCCAATTAAACTATATAATTATTCATCTTAAGGCTTTTTCATGACAAACGCAACATTTTAGTACATATTCCTGTCATGTTTGGTCTTGTTATTCTCGGGGGAATCCAAGGAGTTGAATGGAGCATGTTTCATTTCCCTTGAAATTATGGTTCATTCCCCTTGGGAAACTCCTGAAAATTGGTCAGATTTCGCTCTCCTCTCTATGCTAGATGATTTTATTACTCCAAATGGTGGAGGACCCAAATTCGACACCCTCCGGGTCGCCTGGATCAAAGGTGTGGTCTAGCTTAAAGGCAGGAGAGACTTTCCATTGGGGGAGAATCGTATTCCGATCTCCCCGCATGTGGAAGGGGGTGAGTAGTCTTTTAATTATGGAGAATGGCATGCCGGCTCTTTCCGCTTGCCTGGGTCTGTGCGTAAGTAACCTACCTAGGAGTGCGGGGTGGAATGGAATCTGAATTCTTCCCACGCACGTGGTCCGGTCTGCCCACGTGCGTGTCTCCATTTTTCCAGGTATGACTTAATTCTCTTTCTAAATTGGGTGTAACTTGTAATTGGCTTAACGTTAATTTGTTTGATTTTAGTTTGTGCCTACTTGGTGATTAAATTATTGTTATTCCGTTCAGCTTGCATAGTCTCTGTGACTCTTAACAGTTGTACATTCTTTCTAGCTCCGTCTCGGGGGATACCTAGGGGTATAATCCCAACTGAGGAACGACTGGCTCGGTATGGGAATTGGTTTTATTCAGTTGGAGAGACAATCATGATCTACTTATATAAAGGGTTTATGTATTGCTGGTTCTAGGGTTTTAGCCTTAAGGAAACTCATGGGCAAAAAGTCGGTAATCCGTTAAAATTCCCTGAACGAACCCATGGGCGTATATATATCTGGGTTCGCTGTAGATATATGCCAACAGAGGCTATTGCAGTGATGGCTGACTTCCAACCTCTAATCTAACCAACAAACCTAGGATCCAGACATGGTGTTAAAACCCAGGAACATTAATGTAGCGACGGTGGTTGTCTGTTAGGAATTCGAGGTATTATCAACTTTATGTTTTCCCTAGAGTCTGAGTAACTGGTTTTCACAGACGAGTCTGATGGAGTAGCTACCCTGAGATTCATGCATGCTGTCCCTGAACTATAAATTCTAATTCTAATTTGGAGTCAGATATTTAACAAGGATATAACCAAATTTGGTATTTGAAATGTATTATGGAGTCAGATTAATGGTAACAGTTGTGTTTTTGTGTCCCGTTCTTCGAATGGAGAAAATATGCCCATTTTATTGTGACTCACACCAGCCAGAAGGTCGCACGAGTTAACGCCAGCAAAAAGAACACGTAAAACCCTTCACTCTCTGCAATGTCCATCCTTGGTATTGTTTTGTGGGGTTTAACACGTTTCTCAGAAAATATTTGACTCATGATAATTTTCTTTCAATAATTGTTTTTCAATCAAAAGTTATGTTTTGTTAATATGGAAGTGTAAACGAAAGTTCAATCACGAGACGTAGGATTCTCATGCAATTACACTTACCCAATCAGCGCCTTCGGTCTTCTGTATATATGCTTCTGACGTGTTCCTGTCTGCTGATGCACAGATTCCGCATCGCCCACTGCCTCCCCACCACCACCAACTTCTCGACTCCGGCCTCTTCAGCATCTACTTCATCCGTGTGACCCTTCTGTCCAACGGGGGATGGCTTCGCCCCTGCCTGCTACCCAGGCAGATCAGCGCCTCTCTTCGCTTGAGGGTCCTCAAGGACGGAGTCATCGCCAAATCCTGAATTTCTTTTATGTCATTACATTGTTAATAAATCTCTTTTCCTTAAAATCCGGAGTCTTCATGATTGAACTAATTATAATCTAAGCTATGAATGAGTGTCTGTCCTGTCTGTCTGTCTGTCAGCATGAATTTATGTTGTTCGATTTTGTCAACAACCCTTCATCCTACCAACTTCACTCTCGGCGGGGGTATACCAGGCCCCTTTGCTTTCTTTGTGCCGTAGCTAACATTCGTGCACGAGAAGCGCAACAACATCTAGTATGTTGAGACAAAAGAACTTGAGCCTATCTTCAAAATTTATCTCCTAAATTTAGGAGATCCACGAATTTTGGACAAAGCCGTACAGAATGGCACATCACTCCTTTCCATTGTTCGCGGAGCTTTTTCCTCGACATATTTCTACACCATTCTTTAAAGCAGTGGAACAATAAAGTACATTCTCTGTAGTGCATTTCGTCACATTTTTTTTCCTCTGATATCGCGTAACCTAACAATGGTCCTCTTCCAATATTTTCACAAATACTCTCTACAGATATTTTCTGTCACTGTAATTATTACCCATGTTACTATTCTCACTGGAGATTTTTTTTTTTAATCAGCGGTTTCAAATTTTTTGTATTGAAACAAAGCCATTATTAAATGGTGTCTCGTTATTATTATTATCATAAATCATTTCTCTTACTGCCTCATTCGCTGTAGATTTGTGCCTATACCGATGCGTGTGTCTGTGTGTGTGTGAGAGAGAGAGAGAGAGAGAGAGAGAGAGAGAGAGCGTGCGTTTTCGCAACAGCACACCAACTCAGCTCTCTCACGGTGAGAGCATTTAAAAATTAAATTAGCGATATTAATTAACTGCTGATTTCCTCCTCGTTTATCTTGCTTTGGACTGCTAAAGGCATCCACATTACTATAATTCCTCAGAGAAAAATGGTTAGGCCTGTAGGTGCAGTAGTTACATGAAATGTGTGCTGCATTTCACCACTTACCCATTATTAAAGCCCATATTTTCTTTCATGCCGTGCAGCTCAATAAACTCAAGAGTTAAAAAAAAAAAGAAGTATCTGGCCATAGTACCGTGGATACTTTTGATCGACCTGATGAGTCACCTTCCCTGTCGTTTCCAGTATTATGCATTCTTTAAGATAATAGACTTCGTGAAAATTGTTCAAAAATGATAATTGAAATCATAAATAAAAAAACGAACTAACTAACTAATTAACGAGCTAAAAATATGCATATCGGATGAAGTCAGGCAATTTGAAACATGTTTCAGTAGACTGCCAAGAAAACCACTTAAAATTCTGAAGACTACCTTAAGCGTAACTTTCAGAGCTTGTTATGGATCGCTGCATTATTTCTAAAAGAAAATATGTTGCCAAATAACATACTTTAGAAACGCGGGACCTTCAAACACATTAAGAAGAGATGTTCATGAGAAATGGGACAGTCACTGATGGTCAAAAAGGACACCAAACAATTCAGCGTAATTGAGGAACAAATGTATTTTTGGTTTATTATTTTTTTCAATGTTTGAATCCATTTATAGTTAAGCCCTTTCCTAAATATCATTTATAATGTAGTTCTTTTTCAGCTGCCTCAGGTAGACAGGATTTCCTCCCGGATTCATATTCTCTTTAACTTATTTCCCCCTTCACTCGCCTCTCTAATGTTGACACTTGCACAGTCTATGGCTTCGCTAGAAGTTTTGGCATCTGTTCTCTGTCTCCAGCATCCTCTTGCACTCATTTATCCCACCCCTCATTCTTTCCTCCCTCAAATAATTACACTTTCCATACTTTCCATCAACTTCCCCCCATGCTTCCTCCGGGCTTTGGCTGCCCGTTTCCTTATGCCATATGGTCTACATCATATATAGGGTTTATGTATTGCTGGTTCTAGGGTTTTAGCCTTAAGGAAACCCATGGGCAAAAAGTCGGTAATCCGTTAAAATTCCCTGAACGAACCCATGGGCGTATATATATCTGGGTTCGCTGTAGATATATGCCAACAGAGGCTATTGCAGTGATGGCTGACTTCCAACCTCTAATCTAACCAACGAACCTAGGATCCAGACATGGTGTTAAAACCCAGGAACATTAATGTAGCGACGGTGGTTGTCTGTTAGGAATTCGAGGTATTATCAACTTTATGTTTTCCCTAGAGTCTGAGTAACTGGTTTTCACAGACGAGTCTGATGGAGTAGCTACCCTGAGATTCATGCATGCTGTCCCTGAGCTATAAATTCTAATTCTAATTTGGAGTCAGATATTTAACAAGGATATAACCAAATTTGGTATTTGAAATGTATTATGGAGTCAGATTAATGGTAACAGTTGTGTTTTTGTGTCCCGTTCTTCAAATGGAGAAAATATGCCCATTTTATTGTGACTCACACCAGCCAGAAGGTCGCACGAGTTAACGCCAGCAAAAAGAACACGTAAAACCCTTCACTCTCTGCAATGTCCATCCTTGGTATTGTTTTGTGGGGTTTAACACGTTTCTCAGAAAATATTTGACTCATGATAATTTTCTTTCAATAATTGTTTTTCAATCAAAAGTTATGTTTTGTTAATATGGAAGTGTAAACGAAAGTTCAATCACGAGACATAGGATTCTCATGCAATTACACTTACCCAATCAGCGCCTTCGGTCTTCTGTATATATGCTTCTGACGTGTTCCTGTCTGCTGATGCACAGATTCCGCATCGCCCACTGCCTCCCCACCACCACCAACTTCTCGACTCCGGCCTCTTCAGCATCTACTTCATCCGTGTGACCCTTCTGTCCAACGGGGGATGGCTTCGCCCCTGCCTGCTACCCAGGCAGATCAGCGCCTCTCTTCGCTTGAGGGTCCTCAAGGACGGAGTCATCGCCAAATCCTGAATTTCTTTTATGTCATTACATTGCTAATAAATCTCTTTTCCTTAAAATCCGGAGTCTTCATGATTGAACTAATTATAATCTAAGCTATGAATGAGTGTCTGTCCTGTCTGTCTGTCTGTCAGCATGAATTTATGTTGTTCGATTTTGTCAACAACCCTTCATCCTACCAACTTCACTCTCGGCGGGGGTATACCATGTTCAGAAACCAAGGAAGAGCAGTGTCAAGTGTGAAGTCTTTTGTCTGAGTTGTTCCTGAGGAAACTGGAAGCAGCAATTCCAAAGGCCTACCAATCGCCCTGTTCTAAAGAGGTACATTTGAACAGGCCCTGCACTTGCCTTTTGAAGTCAATATCAAAAGGATAAACAAGAAATGCATTAATTCCGTACCACGTGTTCATATTTTCCAAGGGTGTCAATATTAGCGGAGGGTACTAAATGCTGCGCCCTGTGAGTAGTAGGCGAGATCAGGCACAGTTTGAACAAGGGATGATTGTACACCTTGAATTCTTTTAATCGGAAGCAAACCAGTGATTACACTAACTCTGTGTGTTCTCAGTTATAGGTTGTCCTATTGCTCACAAAAAGGAGCTGCATTTTCAACTTCCGGAGGTAAAATTAAATTTTTCAGTTGGAAGCGTTTTTTAGATACTGTCCCAAGGTCAAATGTCTTGGAATCCAAACAAGTATTTTTTCAATCACTATTTAACCTAAAAATGTAAATGACAACCAAGAGGCAAACTAGCGGCCATGCTAGTACTCATGAGGTGATAACATGGCTGGTGATACTTGGACACTTTTATCGCCTTACAATCGTTTCTGAATCAAGCACTTTCATTTCTAATTTGAAAGCCTAGAGGCCTAGATAAACTAGCTTACATACTGCTGATAGTCAGTTGCATAGGAATAGTCTGACATGTATTTGCTAACAACTTGCTGCCAAATATTAGAGGACGGCTGACAGGGGAGGCCCACTTTCTTTGCTGGAGAAGGACTCAGATTCATACATCTTTCACACTGTATAAATTCATACAAAAATGATAAAACTTGCAATAGCCGTGCGGTCACACAGCTGGGCTGCAGCCTGAATAAACAATGCAGTGTCAGTGATGGCTTTAAGGCTGATACTTTGACAGCCACCTGTTATTGGCACAACTGATTTGCTAACTATATGCATTCTGCTAAGTTGCATACAAAATGCAGATAGCAGATGATGACATTGGTGGATTCTAGAACTCAGTCTAGTGTACCACAGCAGTAAGCAATCTTCAATTATTAATGAATTTCCCACCCATTTCTATAAGATTATATTTCTTTATTTAAATTTCTGTAATGTGAATATAGGCCACTAGATGGCAGTATTTACCTTTTTTTTGTTAAGCTCAGACTGGAGTCATGTTTAGACATGTCCTGGACATGTCTGGGGCAAGTCCCCGAAAATAAAAAAAGAGGTCTAAATGTGGGTGGGGTCTGCAAAAGAGTATATAAAGAAAAGAATTGAGACAGAAGAGTAGTAGGAGAAATTGCAAGAAGAAGGATACGTGTGACCAGACCTGTCATTTCTGTTCAAGACCTGTGTAGTTTCTTTTGTGGATTTCTTTGCCTGTGTTTGAGCATTTTCTTCATCCAGGACATCACCAAGCCACCCCACCAAAAAGGGACTGTAATTATTTCTGTTTTTTCTTATTTATCAATCTTGGTCTTTAGTTGTAGGTTGTTATTAGTCTTTGTCTTTGTTAAAAATTAAATGTGTTTTAGTTGTTAAAACTGTGTTTGTCATCCCTTGCTGTTGCTGTTGTGTTATAAATGTAATAACAAATTGGGGCCATAACAAATTGGGGGCTCAAGGTCCGGGATAGACCATTGTGTGAGTAATTTATTGAAAATCTAACATTCCAAATTGTGAAATTGTTTTTGTGAATTTTCCTAGATATATATTGACAACAGCAATGGATGATTTCTTGGCATCACCAACCGTAGGGGTTTTGAAGTCTTTTAAAAAGACAGAACTGCTAGAAATTTGCAGACAGTTGGAGTTGACAGAGGTAAAACCAGCCATGCGAAAAGCAAGACTGGCTAGAGAGATAGTTGAATATTACATTGATGAAAATGTGTTTGCACCAGGAGATCTGGAACAGTTTCCAGTGGAAAATCCAAATATAGAAATGGAACTTAAATTAAAAATGCTAGAGATTGAAAGGGAGGAAAAAGAAAAACAAAGAGAATTTGAGAGGGAAGAAAAAGAAAAACAAAGGCAGTTTGAGTTAGAAAAATTAGCAAGAGAAGAAAAACAAAGAGAATTTGAGTTAGAAAAATTTGCAAGACAGAGAGATTTTGAATTAGAGAAATTCGATAGAGAAGAAAGACTCCAAATGGAGCAACTAAAAATAAAAATTCAAACTGAAAATAAATTTCGGGCTAGCCAGGAGGTAAAACTGGTGCCTCCATTTTCGGAAAAGGATGTTGACAACTATTTCCAGTGTTTTGAAAAGGTAGCAAAGAGTTGCCAGTGGCCAAAGGAACACTGGCCTCTGATGTTGCAAACTGTCCTCAAGGGTAAAGCTCAACAAGCCTATTCGGCTTTGTCTGCAGATGATTCCTCTGATTATGAGGTTGTCAAAAAGGTTATTATGAGAGCTTATGAGTTGGTTCCAGAGGCTTACCGACAGAAATTCAGAGGTCTGAAGAAATCTGAAAATCAGACTTATGTTGAATTTGCTAATGAAAAGCAGGTTTGCTTTGAGCGCTGGTGTACTTCTATGGAGGTCAAGGATGATTTCAACTCACTAAAAGAGATGGTGTTAGTTGAAGAATTCAAGAACTGTGTTAAAGATGATGTTAAGACCTACCTTAATGAGAAGCAAGCACTGAATTTGCAATCAGCTGCCAAATTTGCAGATGAATATGTTCTCACACATAAGTCCAAATTTCAGTCTAGCAGTAATAATAGATGGTCCCAATTTCAGATAAAGGGTTATGGTGATACCAAGATTCCTCACCCAAAGACAAAGACAAATCTGGTGATGGTGCTCAGAAATCCAGTAACAGGTCTGATCAAAGTGTGAAAGCTGACAGTGACAGAAGTGGTCTAGTTTGCAGATATTGCAAGAAATCTGGTCATGTTACAACTAACTGTTGGTTCCTTAAAGCTAAAAAAGAAAAAGAAAAGGATACCAAACCAAATGCCTTTGTGAAAACAAGGTTAGAAACCCCTGTAGTAGATAACCAATCTGCTGAATTGCCTGCTTCTTGTGGGGCTAAAAAGCCTAATACAGCTGACTTTGTGAGGGAGGAATTTCTTCCATTTGTGTCAGAGGGATTTGTGGCTCTGAATGAGCATACTACTCCTGTCCCCATATATATCCTAAGGGATACCGGAGCTTCTCAGTCACTTTTGTTGATGGACTCCTTGGAGTTACGTGATGAGACCGCTTCAGGGGATTTCATACTTGTACAAGGTATTGAAGGGAGGACTGTATCTGTACCCCTGCGCTCTATATTCTTGAAGTCAGATTTAGTTACAGGACAGGTAAAGGTGGGACTTATGTCAAGTCTACCTATAAAGGGTGTTTCTCTGTTGCTAGGCAATGACCTGGCTGGGGGCAAAGTAGTTCCCCCTGTACATCTTACTTCACAGCCGAGCACTGAAAATGGGGATGAGGACCCATCTCAGTATCCTTCTTGCGCAGTGACTCGTGCTATGGCCAAGAAGGCTAAAGAAGATGATGTTGTGGTGCCGTCCAGTACATTGAATAGTCAGGACTCAGGTGATTCGCCTCATGACTCTGATTGGCCTACTATGGTTTCTCCGTTTGAGGACTTATCAGATACTTTTATCAGTTCTCTATTCAGCCAGCCGGATGGGTCTGGTGATTCTGATGTGTCTGGAGACTTGTCTCTGTCCAGAAAGCGGTTGATTGAGGAGCAAACTAATGATCCTGAAATTTGTGTACTAAAGAGGAGAGCCCTTCCTGATAAAGAAATAGACGCAGTTCCAGTTGGGTATTATCTCAAGGATGGTGTGTTGATGCGGAAGTGGCGCCCTCCTGATATCCCTGCCAATGCAGATTGGGCAGTGGTCAAGCAAATTGTTGTTCCGAAGGTCTATAGGAATGAGATCTTAACAATGGCTCATAGTTTACCTTTAGGAGGTCATCTTGGTGTTAACAAGACTGTTGATAAGATCATGAAACACTTCTTTTGGCCTGGGCTTCGGAAAGACGTTTCCAACTTTTGCAAAACCTGTCACACTTGTCAGGTAGTTGGAAAACACCAGTTAGACCCACCTGTAGCTCCATTGCAGCCTATCCCAGCATTTGGGGAGCCATTCTCTAGGGTCATTGTTGATTGCGTTGGTCCATTACCCAAGACTAGATCTGGAAATCAGTACTTGTTGACAATCATGTGTGCATCTACCAGATTCCCCGAAGCCATACCTCTACGTAACATCAAGGCAACTGCAATCTCGAAGGCTTTGATAAAGTTCTTCACGTTGTTTGGCCTTCCCAGGGAAATTCAGTCAGACCAAGGTAGCAATTTCACTTCAGGATTGTTTCAGCAGGTTGTGTATGAACTAGGTGCAAAACAGATTCTTTCTAGTGCCTATCATCCAGAAAGTCAGGGTGCCTTAGAGCGGTTTCATTCCACTCTCAAGACAATGATGAGGACTTATTGTTACGACCATGAGAAAGACTGGGATGAAGGGGTTCATTTGCTGTTGTTTGCAGCTAGAGAAGCAGTGCAGGAGTCTACTGGATTCAGTCCATTTGAGCTAGTGTTTGGTCATGAAGTGAGAGGACCTTTGCTATTATTGAGTGAACAATGGCAAGAGAAAGAGCCGCATATCAGTCTGTTAGACTATATTAGCAAGTTCAAGGAAAGATTGCGTGCAGCTTGTGACCTTGCCAAAGAGAACTTGAAATCAAGTCAGGGAAAAATGAAAACTTGGTATGATCATAAGGCTAGAAGCCTTGAGTTTAAACCAGGAGAAAAGGTCCTTGTGTTGTTTCCCTTGCAGTCCAATCCATTGCAGGCTAGATTTCATGGTCCTTATGAAATTCTGACAAAACTCAATGATCTCAATTACATTGTGAAGACTCCAGATAGGAGAAAACCAAAACAATTGTGTCATATTAACATGCTAAAGCCTTATCATGACAGAAATGCTAGGGTTGCAGCTGTCATTTCAGATTCTCCAATGGTCGAAACGTGTGAAGATGAGGGGGAGTTTCAAGATGATGAACCAAGAATTAAAGCTGAAGTTCTTTCATGTAAATTGTCAAACACTGAAGTGTTGCAAAATCTTGATGTAAAACTCCAGCACTTAGAACCCTCACAGAGAGATCAGTTTGAAAGGTTGATCAAGAAATATGAGGAATTGTTTCCTGATGTTCCAAAGAGAGTTACTATAGCCTCTCATGATGTAGATGTTGGTGATGCCAAACCAATAAAACAGCATCCATACCGGATGAATCCTGAAAAGAGAAAGATTGCTGAGAAAGAGGTTGAGTACATGTTAAAACATGATATTATCAGACCCTCCAACTCAGATTGGAGTTCACCCTGTGTGCTAGTTCCAAAACCTGATGGAAGTACTAGATTCTGTACAGATTATCGCAAAGTCAATGCTGTAACTAGAACTGATGTGTTTCCAATACCTAGGATTGATGATTGTATTGATAGTGTAGGGCAAGCAAAGTTTCTGACCAAGATTGATTTATTGAAGGGTTATTGGTGTGTGCCTTTAACTGAGAGGGCCAAGAGCATCTCTGCTTTTGCCACACTATCTGGATTGTACCAGTATGAAGTCCTACCCTTTGGCATGAAAAATGCCCCAGCCACGTTCCAAAGGACGATACAGTCTACAATCGCCGGATTGCCACACACGGGTGCATACATCGATGACCTGATCACATGGAGTGACTCCTGGGAAGAACATCTGAAAGATGTAGAGACGTTGTTTCAGCGCCTGACCCAGGCTAACCTGACTGTTAACCTGAACAAGAGTGACTTTGGTTGTGCTACTGTCACCTATCTTGGCTACGTCATAGGCCAGGGTAAGGTGGCACCCATAAATGCTAAAGTCCAAGCCATCATGGACTTTCCAGTTCCTGACAACAAAAAAGCTTTGCGCCGCTTCCTTGGAATGATCGGGTACTACCGCAAGTTCTGCAAGAACTTTGCTGAGATTGCTCTCAGTCTAACTAACCAACTGAAGAAAGGCGTAAAGTTCACCTGGGATGATGCATGCCAGAGAGCCTTCGATCGCCTGAAGTCTTTGCTGTGTCACTTCCCCGTGCTCAAATCTCCTGACTTCAACAAACCGTTCTCCATCGCGGTCGATGCTAGCGACCAAGCTTGTGGATCTGTGCTCCTACAGAGAAGTGACTCTGATGACATTGAGCATCCCGTGGCATACTTCTCCAGGAAGTTCAATCGCCACCAAACAAACTATTCCACAATAGAGAAGGAACTGTTGGCTCTCGTCCTTTCTTTACAACACTTTGAGGTTTATGTTTGTACAGGGGAAAAGCCAATGATTGTGTACACTGACCACAATCCGTTAATGTTTTTGAGTAAGATGAAAAACAAGAATCGGAGATTGTTGAATTGGAGTTTGATTTTACAGGAGTTTGACTTGGAAATTAAGCATGTGAAGGGTACAGACAATGTAATTGCTGATTGCTTATCCCGTGTTTGAATGTGTATATATATATCATGTGTTTGAATATTGTATGATATGTATATATAGACAAGTGTTCACTTAACCATTTTGTATTGAAAAGAAAAATTTTGCCTTTGTGAGTCAAAATTTTTCCCCTTGGAATGGAGGTGTAATGTGAATATAGGCCACTAGATGGCAGTATTTACCTTTTTTTTGTTAAGCTCAGACTGGAGTCATGTTTAGACATGTCCTGGACATGTCTGGGGCAAGTCCCCGAAAATAAAAAAAAGAGGTCTAAATGTGGGTGGGGTCTGCAAAAGAGTATATAAGGAAAAGAATTGAGACAGAAGAGTAGTAGGAGAAATTGCAAGAAGAAGGATACGTGTGACCAGACCTGTCATTTCTGTTCAAGACCTGTGTAGTTTCTTTTGTGGATTTCTTTGCCTGTGTTTGAGCATTTTCTTCATCCAGGACATCACCAAGCCACCCCACCAAAAAGGGACTGTAATTATTTCTGTTTTTTCTTATTTATCAATCTTGGTCTTTAGTTGTAGGTTGTTATTAGTCTTTGTCTTTGTTAAAAATTAAATGTGTTTTAGTTGTTAAAACTGTGTTTGTCATCCCTTGCTGTTGCTGTTGTGTTATAAATGTAATAACAAATTGGGGCCATAACATTTCTATGGGGATTTATATGGAGTTAATTGTTGTGTAAAGTCCCTCTGCACTTTTTTGATTGCATGATGTGCTAGTCATAACACTGCGAGTGATAAATAATCTTTTTCATTTTGAGCATTTGATTGATTAATATGTATATTTTTGACATTTCAGCCTTAGCATGCATAACAGTGGAATCACTGCACTTAAATTCTTCAAACTGTACATATTTTATAAAACGACTTAAATACATTGTTTCATAGATGACATACGTTTATAATATAACAAATTTGCTTTTCCAATGTGAATAGTTTTTCACCCTAATAGCATGACTACATTGAAGCAATGTTGATTTTCCATCTGAATCATCAGAATGGTTGAAATTGAAATATCAAGGCTAAATCATTGTTGAATCACCGTTACAACAGCGATGAAACCTGACGTTGATACAGCGACATTGAAACAACATTGATTTAAAGTTACGATTATAATTGATTGAGCATCGATTCCTGGTTGGCAGGGTGATGATACTAATGTTGAAAAGTCATTGAAAGCATTTTCATCTATGGTTAGGTTGAAATTTCAATATTGTTTCAATGTTCCTTTTAATTGAAATAACATTGAAATACCGTTGAATGATTGATTCAATGTTAATTGAGGGTGCAACGTTCAACATTGTTCCAATGTCTTAACATTGACAAAACAATGTTGATTTAACATTGTTTCAGTGACTCTTTGCTATCAGCGGCACTGGCAAATTGCAAATAGTGTTACAACTGTTTCTGTCTGCCCTACTTTCTTTGATAAAATTAAATAGAGCAACGATGTATTACATTATATGCATTGATATTAATTCAATTTTGAATATTTTCTTATTGAATTGCGGAAAGTTTGTTCATCCAACACATGAAAAGACATTCTTTCTGATGACAAAATGTGGTTAAATCCTAAAAATCATTTTGAAAAGATAATAATAAAACGGAATCTGGGAAAAAAAGAACCAATTTCATTGGACCCAAAACTGCTCTAAAGGGCTGTTCTCCTGTAACTGTCGTCTCTCTCCCTCAGTTTTTACAGGTAGGCTATAGCAGTGCGTGTTACAATAGGTAAGCTACTGTGAACTTATAACTACCTTTGAATTCTTGGCTAGGATGTGAGGCAAATGACGGAGTGTGAGCGCGCCGCTGCCTTGCTGGTGTTGTGGGGATACAGTCTCATCGTTGTCGTTTGACTCGCGAGGCTGAATCGGCGCTGCGGTCTGTAGGGGTCTCCATCCCCCAGCCTCCCTTCCACACAAGCGCCCCCCTTACTGTGCACGCGGAGCGGGGAATCAGACACGGCGGGTGCGCGCAGAGCCCGGTCAAGAGCCCGAGACAAGCATCTTCACTGAAACCCGCGCGGAACTTCTGCTGTAGGCTAAATTGCGTTTTTATTTTTCCTTGACGAAATCAAAGATAAGGAAGCCTGATATGCTGCTTTATGAAGATCAGCCCATTCGAACTGTGTGAGACATGTTGCCCGTGGACGCAGTTAGAAGAGGAGGTCCGTGACATTCCCCTCCCTGCTTCTCCTTCTGGGCTGCACCGCTATGAGTGTGCATTTCGGTGACTCAGATGCATTTTAAGGGAGTCGGCTCAGATTCATTTCAATTTGCCAGATTTGGATTTTCGGTCGAAGTGGGTGCTGTCACGTCTGGAATGTTCCGTTCGTTGTTTTTAGGTAGGCAGTATCCCCTCACACCTATACATTCAAAAGGCGAGGACAAAAAAAAAACTTTCTATTGTCTGGTAGTTCGTATACTTATACGGGTGGGTTAACGCAGGTAATCCTTGGGTCTAAACAGATTGAGCGCTTTGAAGAGATCTGACGCATATTTTCGTTGTTATAGTCCATTGTTCATTTTGTGTGCTGAGTGTTATTAAAATGGAAAGCTGGGTGGGAGATATTACAAATATTACAAAAAACGTTAGACGATTTTGGTGATTTGAACTTTCTTTGTTGAAGGCAACACGAATAGACTGAACGCTGATATCTCATGAAATAATGCATTCTAAAAAAAATTGAAATAAGCTAACTTATTTTGCTTGCGTATACGGGGTAAATGAAAAAAGTTCACTTCATTCCTCTTGCCGAAAAAAATCCCTTCCAGGCAGCGTAGACCTCGCAAATTGAAAGCAGATGTTTCTTTCTCTCCATGCCTGCCTCTGTGTGTACCTTCAGTGAACGACATATGTGCTGAATGAGGAGAAAACGCGCATGCTGTGGATTATTTGTGTGGGACTTTAATTATTAGGTTAAAATGCCTGTTTTTCACTCTAAACATTGGAATGTCATGGCTGTTTTATAAAAGCGGGCGATTCCGAGGCAAGCCTCTCAGTTCTATTGGTATAATGTGTTGTGACTCCAGCTGGCCGAAATAGATCGTCTCATTGAATTCCCAGTGGTGGTGGCCCGACGAGTGGCTGGTGCTGAGCGGGGAAGTGACCGCGAGGCAGGATGAGGGATGTCGCGTGTCCGCGTGCGCCGGGGTCAGAGCTCATCCGGCGCGTGAGGCCATGCACTCGAGACGCAGACTTGACCGGACAAGCTCTGTTTATCTTAAGGGTTTCTTTTAGGGAAAACGACGGAGACTGGGAACTCATAGCTCGAAATCTTTCGTTTCGCTTTGTGTTCATAAAGGTCTTATATGCCCTGTATTGTTCTTTTTTTTTTCCTCCTGGCGGTCGTATAATTATCATTGCACCGCACTTTGCCTTTCCATCAATCATGCGTCTCCCGCGCTTGACCACACGTGAATAATGAGGTCCGATCTGCCTGGGTCTTGCCCATCGGTTCCAAGCAGGCCTTTGTGTGCGTTTGCTCATTTAATATGCTGTCCAATCCATTACGAGCCCCTTTGCTTTCTTTGTGCCGTAGCTAACATCCGTGCACGAGAAGCGCAACAACATCTAGTATGTTGAGACAAAAGAACTTGAGCCTATCTTCAAAATTTAGAGGCGAAGTTTCAAATGAAGTGATTTTATCAATGCTCCACATAGGTGCACCCCGACAGCGTGCCACCCTGCGAGTCCTTACGTACTTTGACCAGCGATGTGCACGCGTTCACCTTCGATGCAGAGGCACGCTTTAAGCTCAGTTAAAGCAATCAGAGTAGCGGTGATCCCCATTATTTGTACCCGAGCCCAGCTATAGGATAGGCGTGAAACAAAGAGAGCATGGCGTGGGTAGGGAGGAGATCCACGAATTTTGGACAAAGCCGTACAGAATGGCACATCGCTCCTTTCCATTGTTCGCGGAGCTTTTTCCTCGACATATTTCTACACCATTCTTTAAAGCAGTGGAACAATAAAGTACATTCTCTGTAGTGCATTTCGTCACATTCTTTCTCTGATATCGCGTAACCTACCAATGGTACACTTCCAATATTATCACTAATACTCTCTACAGATATTTTCTGTCACTGTAATTATTACCCATGTTACTATTCTCACTGGAGATTCTTTTTTGTAATCAGCGGTTTCAAATGTTTTGTATTGAAAGAAAGCCATTATTAAATGGTGTCTCGTTATTATTATTATTATTATAAATCATTTCTCTTACTGCCTCATTCGCTGTAGATTTGTGCCTATACCGATGCGTGTGTCTGTGTGTGTGTGTGTGTGTGTGTGTGTGTGAGAGAGAGAGAGAGAGAGAGCGTGCGTTTTCGCAACAGCACACCAACTCAGCTCTCTCACGGTGAGAGCATTTAAAAATTAAATTAGCGATATTAATTAACTGCTGATTTCCTCCTCGTTTATCTTGCTTTGGACTGCTAAAGGCATCCACATTACTATAATTCCTCAGAGAAAAATGGTTAGGCCTGTAGGTGCAGTAGTTACATGAAATGTGTGCTGCATTTCACCACTTACCCATTATTAAAGCCAATATTTTCTTTCATGCCGTGCAGCTCAATAAACACAAGAGTTAAAAAAAAAAGAAGTATCTGGCCATAGTACCGTGGATACTTTTGATCGACCTGATGAGTCACCTTCCCTGTCGTTTCCAGTATTATGCATTCTTTAAGATAATAGACTTCGTGAAAATTGTTCAAAAATGATAATTGAAATCATAAATAAAAAAACGAACTAACTAACTAATTAACGAGCTAAAAATATGCATATCGGATGAAGTCAGGCAATTTGAAACATGTTTCAGTAGACTGCCAAGAAAACCACTTAAAATTCTGAAGACTACCTTAAGTGTAACTTTCAGAGCTTGTTATGGATCGCTGCATTATTTCTAAAAGAAAATATGTTGCCAAATAACATACTTTAGAAACTCTGGACCTTCAAACACATTAAGAAGAGATGTTCATGAGAAATGGGAGTCACTGATGGTCAAAAAGGACACCAAACAATTCAGCGTAATTGAGGAACAAATGTATTTTTGGTTTATTATTTTTTTAAATGTTTGAATCCATTTATAGTTAAGCCCTTTCCTAAATATAATTTATAATGTAGTTCTTTTTCAGCTGCCTCAGGTAGACAGGATTTCCTCCCGGATTCATATTCTCTTTAACTTATTTCCCCCTTCACTCGCCTCTCTAATGTTGACACTTGCACAGTCTATGGCTTCGCTAGAAGTTTTGGCCTCTGTTCTCTGTCTCCAGCATCTTCTTGCACTCATTTATCCCACCCCTCATTCTTTCCTCCCTTAAATAATTACACTTTCCTTACTTTCCATCAACTTCCCCCCATGCTTCCTCCGGGCTTTGGCTGCCCGTTTCCTTATGCCATATGGTCTACATCAGATATTAAAAATGTTAATATTCCCTTTCAGACTGTACATGTCTCCCTTACCATGGAAATGTGTGTGTGTGTGTGTGTAACAATGATGGCTAACTCTGGGCTATTACAGTTGACATGGACTTACTCTTAGATCATGCATGTCTTCCTAATTAGTTCTTCCCCTCTTCTGGCAATCTGCATGGGTTTTTGCAGATTTCTCATGATTGATTGTTTCATTAACACCCCTGATCCCCTAATGTGATCGGCAGTGGCCGCTCCCTTCAGTCTGATTGTCCTGCGCAAATAAGTTGCTGGTCTTGTCTCGGTCGGTGCTGGATCATGTTACTCTAAGAGGTTACTCTAACCTCTGACCCTAAATTCTAGTTATCCTCCCTGGTGTCTTTTCCAGGAAGCTAATTTATTAGTGAGCAAATTATTAGGTACAGGAGGTTCTCTAAGCCCTCCTCTATGCCTCCTCATCGTTCTCATTACATATGCACCCTAGTGGCTCTTTGTCGATCCTGCAATTGGCTCCCACTCTGCCAAGTTCACAACACTTACTGCTTCATCTTCAGTATTTTTTACATGACAAAAATACAAAAAAATCCCTGGAATATGACAAGGGGGCACATAATGGCACAGTAACCCACGGTTTTATGGCACCTGAAAACTTGGAAACATGCAGATTTCACTTTAGAAAATGTACCCATTTCAGCATAATTTTTTTGTTCCATTTTGCCTAATACATTCAGGTCAAATGGGATATACACTGACAACCATTTCCCATAAAGTAAAAAGTGTAATGTGAAAAAAAATATTTTGATTATAAGTCAAGCAGTTCATAAAATGCAACATCCTACAATCATTTTTGGCTCTTCTGGACCAAAGGTCCGGTGGGCTTATGTCAAGGCTCATCTGTCCGTCGTCATCGGCGTTGTCCATAAACATCTTCTTCTCCGATATCACCACATGAATAAAGCTGAAACTTAGCACGTGTTCCTACCTATGAGGATACAAACTATGGTGATGGTGTACCAATCTGATTTCAAATATGGCCGTCATGGGTTATATGGGTCATATGTTCGTACCCATGAGGATATAAAAGTTTTTTCATGGTGTTATTTAATAGCTTGTACAAGTATAAACAGTCCAGGTGAGCTACAGTGCCCATGGCGCTATTTTTGTTGTTATACCCTCATTGTTTTAGCTGCTGTTCTCTTATGACCAAAAAGAGAGAATCCATATGCTACATGGTTTACCTTGCAAGATCAAGGACCTTTGGATCTTTGCTTTGCCCATTCTCATTATCTTGGACCCATAAAATGATGGTTTCAAATGAAGAACACTTGTAGCGAGAATACAATAACATATTTGGTGATAATATTATATTATATTAAATATGATAATATTTAAAGTGCCCAAGATAGAAAACCTTAATTTGTCCCATTTTACCTGATGTCCTAAATTATCGGACCCCACCCTTTATTTTTGACGTCTTATATTTTCCTCTCATGAAGTGTGAGTCACTTTCTGTGGGTTTTCTCAGTGGATTATAGGAAGCTAAAGTAGCTGTTGTAAATGGGGTTGCCCAGTCATTTATAGGGGGTTTGAAGTGGTTGTTATGGTTTGGTTTGCCCAGTCAGTCATAATGGGTTTATGGAAACTCTCAGGCCAGAAAATATTAGGAGTCTCCTTATAGAAAGGCATCTTACTCTGTTTATCGGCTGACTCTAAATATCTCTCTTACACTTTCATTGACACTTTTTTATCTCACTCTTTGCCAAACACTCACGTGCACACACACTCACACACACACACATATGCATGCGTGCTTTCTCACAAAGAGACACACACACACACACGTGCGTGTTCTCTCATGCGCAGATACACACATGCTCACTCACACATGCGCGCACGCACACACACTGATGATATTTGCTCACTGGGGTCTTAGTCCAATTGTAGAGTGCACTCAGTTCTCTCTGACTGCAATGGTGCTCTGCATCCCATCATCATGGTGATATGAGACATAGTGAAAATGTCATCATCTAAATGATTTTCTGATGTCCTCATTATCAGTCTGTTGCTGTAGAAAGGTAGGTCCAGTCGCGTCCCAGAATTACAAGTCCATCGATGTCCCAGAGTTCACATGGTGTTATATAGTCCGCTTTGCCATAAAAAAAATGTTGCTGTGCGACTTCATTTGTTAACAGAATTCGGCAACTCTGTTCTTTTGTTCTGTTAGAGGGTTTGGACGCCTGTTTGTTTGTTTGTTTGTTTGTTTGTCCGTTTGCGGGTTTGCACTCTACGGGTCGCTATTGCAACTTTATTGCTTTCTATCATAAGTCATCTCAATGGGTAGGATGCTGGCCGGAGACCTATAATTTTTGGTGAAACCAGGTCAAAGGTCAAGCTTAAGGTTACCAAAAATGTCCAAAACACATATTGGTGCCTAAATCCACTTCTAATTGAGATAGAGACTTAAAACTAACATCGTCCTGCTCATCAAGTCAATGCAGTCCTAGCGGTTATGGGTCAGGATGGTGCCACACATATGAAAGTACGTCATCACAAAGTGATGTGAATTTACGACTTCTGTAAAAATCATTTTTGTCTACTCAGTTATTTAGCCCGTCAATCGAGTAGCTCACACACAAAATTTGTGCCCAGTCGGTCAAAGGGTTGTGATGTAACTGGAATTTTTATGACAATAATCTTTAAAATCCGTAAAATGCCCTCGTCTTTCAACATCCTGTGCATTCTTTGGTTTCGGAGTGAGTTGGATGGTTATATTTTCTCATGGAAGAGGAAAAATACTGGTGTTTGTCCAAGGTTTCATACCTGACAGGTAAAGGTCGATGTCAAGGTCATGCAAAAGGTCAAACGCTCTTTTTGGCTAATAATTTTGGTTCTATTCAGACTGAAGAAATCAAACCAAAGCTGTTTCTGAAGGCAATGCGGTCCTAGCAATTCGTCTGTATTTTGGCAACTCATTGTTCTATGAACAATCTTTCATTTTTATATCTTTGTGACAAATGACCGGGGTTTGTAGTGTTATCCTGAATCGAACACACTCTGAGTAATGTACGGAGCGGTTGGAAATGTCAGGCTGTACCCACAGGCTCCAGATCTGAGCTAAATTAGCTCTGTTTATTTTTCGCTCTTCGCGGTTGACCTGGTTCTTCTTAAATAATAAATATGACATTAAGGCTTTCTGAAAAAGGACATCATTGCATTTCATTTTTGTAGCGTGAGCTATGTTGAAAATGGCCGCAGTGTTTTAGATGCACGCATTCAGGGGAGCATTTGGTTTCTATTGCTCTTCTGTTTTGCCCACTTTTAGCCCATTTCTGAAGATTAATGGCCATTGTTCACTTGTGTCCTTCCTCTGATGGTGACCGTATGTTCAGGTAATTACAGCCTTAGCATAACGTGTGACTGCAGTATTCCAACACCTCAGTCTTCCGGCTCCTAGATTGGACAGTGAGAGCTTTCCACGCTGTATAAGTCCTCTGTATATCTGTATATATCATCCTCACACAGTGGTGGGATTCAGTTCAGAATATTGCGCTCAAGCAGTGGTGGGGTTCAGTTCGGAGTCTCGCGCTTGAGCAGTGGTGGGGTTCAGTGCGAAATGTCACGCTCCAGCAGTGGTGGGGTTCAGTACTGAATATCACGATCCAGCAATGGTGAGGTTCAGTACTGAATATCACGCTCCAGCAATGGTGGGGTTCAGTACTGAATATCACGCTCCAGCAGTGGAGGGGTTCAGTACTGAATATCACGCTCCAGCAGTGGAGGGGTTCAGTACTGAATATCACGCTCCAGCAATGGTGGGGTTCGGTACTGAATATCACGATCCAGCAGTGGCGGGGTTCAGTACTGAATATCACGATCCAGCAGTGGCGGGGTTCAGTACTGAATATCACGCTCCAGCAATGGTGGGGTTCAGTACTGAATATCACGCTCCAGCAATGGTGGGGTTCAGTACTGAATATCACGATCCAGCAGTGGCGGGGTTCAGTACTGAATATCACGCTCCAGCAGTGGAGGGGTTCAGTACTGAATATCACGCTCCAGCAGTGGAGGGGTTCAGTACTGAATATCACGCTCCAGCAGTGGAGGGGTTCAGTACTGAATATCACGCTCCAGCAGTGGAGGGGTTCAGTACTGAATATCACGCTCCAGCAGTGGAGGGGTTCAGTACTGAATATCACGCTCCAGCAGTGGAGGGGTCCAGTACTGAATATCACGATCCAGCAGTGGAGGGGTTCAGTACTGAATATCACGCTCCAGCAGTGGAGGGGTTCAGTACTGAATATCACGCTCCAGCAGTGGAGGGGTTCAGTACTGAATATCACGCTCCAGCAGTGGAGGGGTTCAGTACTGAATATCACGCTCCAGCAGTGGTGGGATTCAGTTTAGTCTTGCGCTCGATCAGTGGTGGGTTTCAGTTGAGAATATCACACTCCAGCAGTGGCAGAATTCAGTTTGGAATATTGCACTTGAGCAGTGGTTGGGGTCAGAATATTGTTCTCGGACAGAGGTGGTGTCTGGAATACCACTCTCTCTTAGAGGTGAGGTTTCAGAATTTCACTCTTGGGCAGAGGTGGGGTTTGGGATACTCCTCTTGGGTGGTGGTGGGGTTTGGAATATTGGATCCCTGGCTAACACTACATCGTGCAATGGCACTCCAGACCCAAGTGTGGGCGAGTTGGGATTAGATCTGATTCTGGGCCGTTCCCAGGATGAGTGGGGGTGGGGGGCTGGGTGATGTTTACAGGTTCCGAATTCACAGTGTGGAGGCGTAGCTGTGTTTGGTGCCTGCTCGGGATGCCAGACGCCGACTCGCACATTCTTGCGGATTCCGCGTTGATAGGCAGCCAGGAGAGAATGAGTTGTAAAAATGTTTATGCAATTAGCGACAGCTGAGAAGGGACAGAATGCTCTCCTGACACCAAATACTGGCAGCTTTCTGTCGCTGTAAACCAGGGGCCTTTTCTTCTCTGCAAAGCAGCACAGGTATCAGCATTTGTTTCAGCCTATGACTCCTGATTGTGTTTAGGAAATAATCAGAGACTTCAGACTAGACCTGCACTAGTAGACTCGGGAGTCACAGTGCAGAGTTAAAACAAATACCTGCCAGCACTGGTCCTTTTGAGATAAGCCTGTGCACTCAACTTATAATATGAACCCCCACCCCCCACTTTACACAGCTGGGGACCCCCGAGCTGCTTAATTTTGGAGATGTATGTGTGTGTGTGTGTGTGTGTGTGTACTGCGTCCCCCTGTATAGTCCGGCAGTAATTAGCAAAGAGCTCTGGAGTGCGCAAGGGCCAAAGAGAGGGCCCATCTCTCAGTGTACAGAAATCACTGTGACACCCTGCAATCTTACATATGTCTGAACCCCCACCACCCCTCTCCCCCGCAGACAGACCATTCTCCCCTCACCCCCACAAAACAACAACAAAGAGCTGCACCACGTCTGTGAACCTTGTTAACCCCACCTCATTCTGCAGTGTGATGCCTCTGTCAGGTTCCCCTCGCTTTCCAAACACACAGAGTGTGTAAATAAAGCAGCAAATTGTGTCCTTGTGTTGGTTCGGTTTTTATTTCATGCTTGTCTTTTTCACCCGAGTTTAAGAGAGATTTTTATTACAGGCTGCAAAGCAATGGCTGTTATTGCTTTCAGTTGTGTGTGGGTGTGTGTGTGTGTGTGTGTGTATGTGTGTGTGTGTGTGGGTGAGAGGGTATCTAAATTTCAGCTGTTTTATACTGGAAACATTCCAAAATCAATGTTACATGTCATATTTAGTATGATACTGAATATCTGCCTGACTGTCTGTCTGCCTGTTCATTTGATAACTTTTGAATGACACGCTTGGAAGTGATGAAACTTGATTGGCTTGAGTGAATATTTAGCGTGGGAATGAAAATGGGGATTGTGGGTATGTGGCTTGGGGGGTAAATGAGGGGACAAGGCTGGTGTGATCCCATCTTCAGATCGTCTCTAGTTTATATATTTTGTCTGAAGACAGTGTGTGGTCATGGAGAAAGGGCGAGTTCTGTTTATTTCACGAGAGTTGGAGAGCACGCCATGTCCTGGCCTCTGGTGTCTGCAGTGGAAATCTTTGTGTTTAAATGAAAGCCAGAAACATCCCAGGTCCCAGTGAGGGTCAGCAGGCTGAGAGAAAGTTTGCATGTCACCGATTCACTGTCTTTCCATCACCTCCTTCTCTGTCTCTGCTGGAAATCTTACCGTCTCCAGTTTTATTTTTAGACTCAAGTCCCACTGCACTATATCAAGCTGTCAAGGCCACTGTTTGTTACAGAGCAGTTATTTATTTCTGTGGGTACAAAGAATCACCTGAAGATGTTCTCTACACATTGTATATATGGTTCTGAGACAATGCATGCAATCATGGGAAGTGTTCAGACATGCTGTGGCCTGTTTTCTTTTTTTTTCTTTTTTTATTTGGCATCTCCAATCCCACCCGAATTTGGAATGCCCAATTGGTGAACTATGTACAAAGCTTGCTCGTATGCGACCCCCTGCTGCCAACTCAGGCTAGTGAAGACAGTTCAAGACTCTCCTCCGAAGCACGTGCCCGTCAGCCACTGCTTCTTATACACTCATTGGTTGAATCTTCGCAAGTTCAGAACGAGGGCGGAGCGGAGGATACCTGGACATGAACCAACCCGGAGTCTTCCTGACGAGCGCCCGTCTGGCCAACAGGAGGCGCTGGAGCAACAAACAAAGCTGTTTATTTATTTCCCTTTCTGGCAGTCCCTTCCCAATTTGAAACTCTGTAGCGCGATGGCCAATTGTGCGCTACTCTGAAAAAGCTGGCGACCACTATCAGACGGTACGACCGGGGCTAGAACCCGCGACGTGATGGTCACCTCTGCACTACAACGCAGTGCCTTAACCGAGTGAGCTATCCGGCAGCTCTGTGGCCTGTTTTCTGTCCAGAAAATGCGGTTCCTCCCCCTCTGTCTGGCAAAATCACTTCCAGACTCCAGTGGGCCCCTCTGCCAGCAGAACAGGAACTGTGTGTGTTACTTTACGACTCAGTAGAATGCAGAGCCGTGATTTAGATTCAGATGTTACTTGGCTGCATTAGGTGAACATGCTCACTGTTTAAAGGCGAGGGGGCATTTTGATTGTTGTGAGTATTTGTGTAGAGCTGGCGAGTCAGTTTCAGGACGACATGCAGGGTGTTACTTTACCCAAGGCCTTTGCCTGTCTCTGATCCCTCTGCTGGGTCAGCTGACAGCATAACCTGCCCGTGAAGCTAGTCCTGCAACTGCTCTGTTTCAAAAGCCACTGAGCCGGAATACCTTTCCTCTTTTCTTCAGTAGTTTTCCTATCATTGCCTTTATTCACCCTGGTATTACTCACTGAAGGCTAATTTATGCGACACACTTTGTCCTCGGCACAAATGGCAGGATGACACAATTTATGGCCTGAATGGTACTGAACTGTGGTCAAAAAAGTGCCCAGTAGTCATGCTGTGCACCTCTCAGCTTTTGTAAAAACATGGCACATCGCTTTGGAGGCCATATTGGATAGAAAGATGATGATTGGTTGACATGACTAGGAAGGGGCAGTAGTACCTACTATACTGGAGTATACATGATGGAGTCCGTTTGAGCCGTTTCAACTGCAAGAACCATGAATTTTCCTGCCGTCACTGACACAGTGCCATACCGTTCATTCCGTGCGCATAAACTGGGGCCCAGTTCAGCCTTTTGCAAGAGACCCAGTAACAAGATGGCAGCACTATGATCAATGTGAAAAGTTGCACTCTGTTGTTCACAATGTCTACTTCTGAGGGTCAGTCTTTCCTCACACCATTGCAAACAACTCACCTGAAATATACACATGAAAGACATCTGCAGTGGAAACAACAGGCATGGATATCACACAAAATGTAATCAATAAACTTGCCGTAAATCACAGACTATTGTTAAAGTTCTTTGGATACAATGGCAGCTCCTGATTGAATGTGACTTAAGGATTTTGATTACTGAATAAAATGTGACAAAGGTAATTATACTGGAATGTAATGAAAGTAATGAGGCCAAACATGTCATCAGTGATTCCTCTGATGCACACTCCTGAACAGCTCTGATGAACTGCATCAGACAACCAAACAACAAGAGCAAAAATGAAGGTAAATGTTTGCGGGAGCTTAATACTCACACCCCTGATTTATGGTGTGGGGTGGTGATAATTCGCTCAAGGTCATGTGACTCAGATGAAAAATATCGGGCAGCGTGTATGGAGTGAGGTGTGGGTCTTCGTCCCTCTCATCTTTGTAAATTATGCATCTGTCATTGCTGCTGTCGGACTCATTAGTGTAGCGCTCCGCTCGCGTTTGATTTGCGTTCCCTGTTCGCCGCGCGAGAGCTCGCTGCAGTCGCAGACTCCGAGCGAGTATGCTTGTCTCGGAGAGCGTCTGATCACCGCATTTCTGAGGGATGCTGGGAGGAGAACGTGCTCTTGGAGAGTGTCAGAGTTTCTGCTGTGTGAGGATGACGCTGTGAGTCTGTGTGTGATGCCGTCTGTCTGCTGGGGATTCTGGGAAGCATGGTTATGAAATTCCACAGTGGGTCTGATGGTGATGTCATGTGTGGTGTATGTAAGTCTGTATGAGTGGTGTGTGTCTGTGGGCGTATGTTTGTGCGTGCATGTATACTTGTGTGTTGGCTTTTGTTTGTATGTGTGTTTATGTGCGTGTGTGCCTGTGTGTGTGCGTATGTGTGTGTGTAAATGTATGTGAGAGTACGTGTATGTGTGCATGTGTTTATATGCATGCGTGCATATATTTGTGTGTGTATATGTGTGTGTGAGACACTGCTGCATGGTGAACCTCTTGAGAAATAAGCGCTGGTGAAAGTTATTTTAATCTCACTGACAGCGAGGAAAAGTGGGTTCAGTAATGCGATCGTTTCTACGCCCACCTGGGTCTGTAATCTCCATTCCTCACAGGAGATTTCATTCGGGCGCATTTCCGACTTCACATCACGCACTTCCCCCACTGAGGAAAAATGTACAAACTACTTCATAACTTGTGCTGCAGAAAGACATGAAGCTGACAGTGTATTTCATTACCTTGTGGTTTCTACAGCTGAGATTTCAAACCCCCATGGTGGGCAGTGATGTCATCTCACAGCCAGAATCCTGAGTTAAAATCTTAGCTGGGCTCTGTCTGTATGGAGTTTGCATCGTCTCCCCGTGTTCACATGGGTTTCTTCCGGTTTCCTCCCACAGTCCACAGACATGCTCATCAGGCCAAGTGGAGATGCTAAATTGCTGTTGGTATGAATGAGTGAGTGAAGAGTGCGCAATTCTATTCCTACACATAGTTTGATTATGATGGATGATGCGATATAGCCACAAAATAACAAGCTAAGCACATTATTAAAAAAATGAATAAATGTATAAACAAGTAAATAAACAAACAAACAGATAAATAAATAAATAGCATCCATGGGCCATATATATGGTGGGTTTTCTTTATCCTGTGACTTCATCGACCTGAGTTGTGAAGAAATTTCTAGGTATTCAGTTATCTCTCTGACTTTCTCAGCTTGAAGGTGGGGAAAGGGGGGGGGGATAGATTCCTACATAATAACCTGAGTTCTGCACGCACACTGACACACACATATACACACAAACCCAGGGGGTACAGCTCAAACAGCCCGTCTCAGATTTACTCCTGTGCTTTCCGGTGAGCTCCCTAAAACAGCCTGGTCCATGTTCAGTGTCGTCAGGGTAGGTCCTGGGATGCTGCAGCTAAACCCTGTCAGCACTGTGTGGCCTTTAACATTTTGCTCTCTGCGGGGGCTCTTTTAAACAAGTCGCCACATGAATTGGTTTTCAACGGTATTTGATTTTGATATCTTACATCATTGGGCAAGAATAGTTGCCTATAGTGCTGAAATGGTTAAATGAGGCTGAACCACACTGCTGCCTTTCATATTGAGGGTTTGGAGCACAATGGTTATATGTCCATTTTAGAGGTTTGGAGAAAAATAGATTTTTAGCTTTGCAAATGTTCTATTAAATCAGGTAAATCATTTACATCATTTTAATGTCAGTCACTCTTTTACTGCATGGTTCAGAAGTATACTGAACATGTAAGTTTTCATAAGTGTGGTACTGCGACATCGTGGCCAAAATGGACATGTCACCTCCCTGCTCCAACAATTCTAGCAGTTAATGTGATATAACACAATGGTGATAGATTGAAGTTAAGTTTGTTTGCAATGGAAGACAGACGATTCTGTAGTACTATTCATGTTTTTTCATTAAAATATCAATGTTAAATTCATATAAGCAGATTTTGTTGGGTATACCACAAAATGAAAATGTGAATTTTGTTTAAAACTGAGGCGCATGGACAATTACTGTACTCCAAGAATTAGCTGATAGAGATGTGTGATGGGGTAAAAATCTCAAAATCACAAAATCTGGTAATTTCACCATTGTGCTCCAAAACCTCGATATGTACCGGAGAAGCCTTCAGCTTTCCTTTCTAAATGTTTTTTTCACAAAGTCCTTTGGATCAAAGAGAGGCAGTGTGTATGAGTCGTATGCCCTTTTGGGGTTCTGGTGGGTAAATTAATTTCTCAGCTTTTGTAATTAGGTGCTGAGGAGTTATGCAGTGTTGGGACTGAGTGTGATGGATGGCGTAATATACTGCTGCAACAGCAAAGGTTTCAGGTTTTCACATTAGAGCCGAGCTCCGTAAAAAGCCTGTCGCTGTTGAATAGCTGGCCAGCCTGCGGTTCATGTGTGGTGACAGTTACAAGCATTAAGGTGAGTAAGAGGTCTTAAGTGGATTCATAAGGCCTCCTACGGTTTAATCCTGGATACCCTAACCACTGTGTTCAGGAGACTAAATATGCCCTGCAAGAACTGAGACCAGCAGTGGGGTACAGACCTCTGTGTCCTGCAGGAGTTCAGCAGAACAGCAGTGGAGTGCAGGCCTCTCTATGCTGAGTTCAGCAGAACAGCAGTGGGGTGCAGGCCTCTGTATCCTGCAGGAGTTCAGCAGAACAGCAGTGGGGTGCAGGCCTCTGTATCCTGCAGGTGTTCAGCAGAACAGCAGTGGGGTGCAGGCCTCTGTATCCTGCAGGAGTTCAGCAGAACAGCAGTGGGGTGCAGGCCTCTGTGTCCTGCGGGAGTTCAACAGAACAGCAGTGGGGTGCAGGCATCTGTATCCTGCAGGAGTTCAGCAGAACAGCAGTGGGGTGCAGGCATCTGTATCCTGCAGGAGTTCAGCAGAACATCGGTGGGGTGCAGGCCTCTGTGTCCTGCAGGAGTTCAGCAGAACAGCAGTGGGGCGCAGGCCTCTCTATGCTGAGTCCAGCAGAACAGCAGTGGGGTGCAGGCCTCTGTATCCTGCAGGTGTTCAGCAGAACAGCAGTGGGGTGCAGGCATCTGTATCCTGCAGGAGTTCAGCAGAACATCGGTGGGGTGCAGGCCTCTGTGTCCTGCAGGAGTTCAGCAGAACAGCAGTGGGGTGCAGGCCTCTCTATGCTGAGTCCAGCAGAACAGCAGTGGGGTGCAGGCCTCTGTATCCTGCAGGTGTTCAGCAGAACAGCAGTGAGGTGCAGGCCTCTGTATCCTGCAGGAGTTCAGCAGAACAGCAGTGGGGTGCAGGCATCTGTATCCTGCAGGAGTTCAGCAGAACAGCAGTGGGGTGCAGGCCTCTGTATCCTGCAGGAGTTCAGCAGAACAACAGTGGGGTGCAGGCATCTGTATCCTGCAGGAGTTCAGCAGAACGGCAGTGGGGTGCAGGCCTCTGTATCCTGCAGGTGTTCAGCAGAACAACAGTGGGGTGCAGGCATCTGTATCCTGCAGGAGTTCAGCAGAACAGCAGTGGGGTGCAGGCCTCTGTATCCTGCAGGAGTTCAGCAGAACAACAGTGGGGTGCAGGCATCTGTATCCTGCAGGAGTTCAGCAGAACGGCAGTGGGGTGCAGGCATCTGTATCCTGCAGGAGTTCAGCAGAACAGCAGTGGGGTGCAGGCCTCTGTATCCTGCAGGTGTTCAGCAGAACAGCAGTGGGGTGCAGGCCTCTGTATCCTGCAGGAGTTCAGCAGAACAGCAGTGGGGTGCAGGCATCTGTATCCTGCAGGTGTTCAGCAGAACAGCAGTGGGGTACAGGCCTCTGTCTTGCAGGAGTTCAACAGAACAGCAGTGGGGTGCAGGCCTCTCTATGCTGAGTTCAGCAGGACAGCAGTGGGGTGCAGGCCTCTGTATCCCGATGGAGTTCAGCAGAACATCAGTGGGGTGCAGGCCTCTGTATCCTGCAGGAGTTCAGCAGAACAGCAGTGGGGTGCAGGCCTCTGTATCCTGCAGGAGTTCAGCAGAACAGCAGTGGGGTGCAGGCCTCTGTGTCCTGCAGGAGTTCAGCAGAACAGCAGTGGGGTGCAGGCATCTGTATCCTGCAGGAGTTCAGCAGAACGGCAGTGGGGTGCAGGCCTCTGTATCCTGCAGGAGTTCAGCAGAACAGCAGTGGGGTGCAGGCCTCTGTGTCCTGCAGGAGTTTAGCAGAACAGCAGTGGGGTGCAGGCCTCTGTGTCCTGCAGGAGTTCAGCAGAACAGCAGTGGGGTGCAGGCCTCTGTGTCCTGCAGGAGTTCAGCAGAACAGCAGTGGGGTGCAGGCCTCTGTGTCCTGCAGGAGTTCAGCAGAACAGCAGTGGGGTGCAGGCCTCTGTGTCCTGCAGGAGTTCAGCAGAACAGCAGTGGGGTGCAGGCCTCTGTATCCTGCAGGAGTTCAGCAAAACAGCAGTGGGGTGCAGGCCTCTGTGTCCTGCAGGAGTTCAGCAAAACAGCAGTGGGGTGCAGGCCTCTGTATCCAGCAGGAGTTCAGCAGAACAGCAGTGGGGTGCAGGCCTCTGTGTCCTGCAGGAGTTCAGCAGAACAGCAGTGGGGTGCAGGCCTCTGTATCCTGCGGGAGTTCAGCAGAACAGCAGTGGGGTGCAGGCATCTGTATCCTGCAGGAGTTCAGCAGAACAGCAGTGGGGTGCAGGCCTCTGTATCCTGCAGGAGTTGAGCAGAACAGCAGTGGGGTGCAGGCATCTGTATCCTGCAGGTGTTCAGCAGAACAGCAGTGGGGTACAGGCCTCTGTCTTGCAGGAGTTCGGCAGAACAGCAGTGGGGTGCAGGCCTCTGTGTCCTGCAGGAGTTCAGCAGAACAGCAGTGGGGTGCAGGCCTCTGTATCCTGCAGGAGTTCAGCAGAACAGCAGTGGGGTGCAGGCCTCTGTGTCCTGCAGGAGTTCAGCAGAACAGCAGTGGGGTGCAGGCCTCTGTATCCTGCAGGAGTTCAGCAGAACAGCAGTGGGGTGCAGGCCTCTGTATCCTGCAGGAGTTCAGCAGAACAGCAGTGGGGTGCAGGCCGCTGTGTCCTGCAGGAGTTCAGCAGAACAGCAGTGGGGTGCAGGCCTCTGTGTCCTGCAGGAGTTCAGCAGAACAGCAGTGGGGTGCAGGCCTCTGTATCCTGCGGGAGTTCAGCAGAACAGCAGTGGGGTGCAGGCCTCTGTATCCTGCAGGAGTTCAGCAGAACAGCAGTGGGGTGCAGGCATCTGTATCCTGCAGGTGTTCAGCAGAACAGCAGTGGGGTACAGGCCTCTGTCTTGCAGGAGTTCAGCAGAACAGCAGTGGGGTGCAGGCCTCTCTATGCTGAGTTCAGCAGGACAGCAGTGGGGTGCAGGCCTCTGTATCCTGATGGAGTTCAGCAGAACAGCAGTGGGGTGCAGGCCTCTGTATCCAGCAGGATTTCAGCAGAACAGCAGTGGGGTGCAGGCCTCTGTATCCTGCAGGAGTTCAGTAAAATCGCCTGGTGAAGGTCTCTGATCTTCTCCTGGTGCGAATTACACATTCTCGTTCTGCGCCTGGAATCTGTTAACAAGCAGATGGCTGAGCGGTCTCTGTTTTTTCCGGGTCGTTAGGCTGGACTTGTTGATGAAACAGAGCCTGTCCGCTGTGTGGTGCCTGGTGGATGAGCATGAGTGTGATCTAATCCCCCATACACCATAGATCTAATCCCCGCATGGTGGCCGACGATGAGGAAAAGCAGTGATTCTGTGTCTTGGGCCGCTAAAGCTCAGCTTAAATGCTGTCTGGAGAGAACTAACATTTTTGCTGCCGATTTGGTTGTATTTTAAAATTTCTTGTTGTGTTTTAGTTGTTTTTGTCTTGATTTGCTGCTGTTTATTTCATATTTGTGGTCACTTTTGCATCTGTCACTGACATCTGTCGGAACAGAGACGATGCGGCTCTGAGCTACATTGGTGTGGAAAGTGCTGTGCGAGGGGGAGGAGGGCTTGGTTCGCTTGAAATCCCTTTTCAGAATTTTAGCTTTCATAAGGGGGTGCCCATCTGATGGCATTTAGACCTACTGGCCCCCTCGTCTTCAGACTGAGATTTACAGGAGCACAGGACTAAACCAGAGAAACCAGACGAAACTGCTCATTTTCGCGGCTTCCTGACGCTTTTCTCCCCTCAAAAACTACAACCCGCCATTTTGGCCTCGTAAATTTCCTAAACTAGGGTTGCATCCGAATGGTCAAAAAATTACATCCCATCCAATAATTCCTAACCACTTTTCTTTAACCTTTGTGGAAAATGTTATAAGATAAAGGAAAGGTGTAAAAGGGAATTCCTAACCGCTTAGGAAGAGAACTGCGCTAATGAGAGAATCCGAACGCACTTATACTAGGCAACGTGATCACGTGTCCCCTGCCCATCATATTCACTTCTTTAAGCGATTGGCCAGATGTATGGTTGAGGTAAATTAGGAAGCACGGAGACGCCTTTCCTCAACATCTGAAGAATTTGAATGCAAGTATCATAGTTGCCACGCAATTATTTACGGATCATGTTTTAGAAGTTAGGAACTTTCCTCAGCAAAAAAAGACTATTCGGACATAACCTAGGTTTAGCTCCCTGTTTCCCCAGGGCCAGTGCTTCATCTGGTTCGCTCTGGCACGTGCTGTAGAGGAAGTTAGGAGTGGCTGTGCTGTCTATGAGCCACGGACTGGGCGAAACCACATTCTTTGAATAATTACATTCGCAAAAGGGATGCAATTCTCTCCTCGTGGCTTCTCGTGCAAAAGCATCCTGATTGGGCTCTGGCATTACCGCCAATAAGGTCATAATCCGATCCAGCGCGCGGATGTAATAAAGAAGAGCCATCATCTGACAGTCTTTTGCATGGCTGGCCCACCTTCCTCTGGGAGCTCCCTTTGCCTCCGCGCCTAACTAACTGCGAGAGGTTGGAAGTAATCACGGTAACAGCGGCAGCCATTCCGGTTCTTAAAAACAAACATTTCCCATTTGACGGGAGAGATGTGGTTTACTCTGCTGGCCTTTCCTCTTGGTTGAGCGCTTGACGTTGAGCGGTGCAGATTAGCCCGCTCTTTAGAAGCCTCCTGCTAATGAGGCGATTAAGCGTGTCCAAGCTGGGTTCGGCTTGCCGCTACGAGAACTCAGACCTCATCTGCTGTCTCAGTAAATACACCCCCCCAAATAAATGACTCCTGCGGAGGTACTCTCCTGTCGCCGGTTAGGATTATAATCCCCCGCCATGAAGTGGAAGAGCAATACAGGTCTGAGTGTTGTCCTTCTGCGTGTCCGTCCGTAACGCTTCTTTTCCTGGCCAGAACTTCCATACCGTAAAACATTTTTCCACGAAATCTAATATATTGATACATCTTATAGTTTAGATATGGCTTTCTATACTTCCGTCCGTCCTCCTGTCTGTTTGTCCGTCCCTCCAACGCGTTTTGTTTCCAGGCCAGGAGACCAAAATTGCGGCGGGGGGCTCTGAGTATTTCATGCTTTTTTGTTGTGAGGTCTTGTTCAATCTTTAGTTCGTTATCCTGAAGAGAGAGAGAGAGAGCAGTCGCTGAATGATCCACATTTTCCGCTCCGTAATGAGTAATTACTGCTGTGTGTTATTTGTTTGGGGTTAGCCTTCAGTACTCAGTGGAGGTAATCCATGTACTATCAACTGAATTCGGGAATTCAAAGTGGGCCACTGTTGAATTCTGGGACACTGGAGGTAAAGGGAAGTGCGGCTGTCTCAGTTTGTCCTGTCTCTGTCCCCCACAGTGATGTTTAGGCCTCAAGGACCCCATCCTCCTCAGGGGTCACTGTTTTATGGTCCAGGTGCAGGACCAGTTGGCCTGAGGTCTTGCCCTGGCCGCCATTAGGCTCAAGCAGAGCTAAATGTCCATTTCTGCTTCTACGTCTGTCGATTTTCAGAACCTCACTTTCTGCAGGGCGTTCTCCGTGTGGCACAGATGGGAATGAGTGAGTTTGGAAGAAAATGCCCCATTTTTTCTTTGTTTTCTGCTTGCCATTTTTTCCATTGCAGTCTGTGTTTCAATGCAAAAACCTCCAGCCCAATTAAATTAGACTGGCAACAATTTCCATGCCTTTCATGCAACCCCAGAGAAATCTCCATGGAAGAGGATGCACATTTGGCCTGTAGTTAATGTATTTAAGGGATGCGCCATTATAAAGAGCAGGAGAGCGATAAAGATGGGCTTAGGCCGGCTCAGGGGGATTATACCATATAGCTGTCTGTCTTCAAATGCTGCCTTACGCATCCAAGCGTTTTATTTTTATTTTAATGAATCACCAGACTGACAGCGAGTATTTGAGGAAGATTTCGCTCACTGCTGAATGCACATTGCCGCTCGTTAACGTAGCGCGTTAGCTGCAGAATCCTTAACGTAGGCATAATGGAGGTGCGTGACTTCATCTTAAATGCACCTCCGCCAAAATCATACCGCCTCAGGGCAAGCCAGCTTATCAAGGCAACTTCTAAAAGGAAACTGAAATCTGTTGGAAAAGTAACCCAAAAAATATTTCTGTTTCCAGGAAGCGGAACTGATGCAATCAGTTAAAAAGGTTTTCGTTCCATTTTCCTCACAAAATTGCATTCACATCCCTTTGCAGTTAAAAATAACCAGTAGAGCACCACAAGCTGTAAGAGGACTACATATATCAAATGATTAAATCAATAGTGAAAAGATTCTTTCTAATTTCCAGGAAATTTATGCCTGTGTGGGGGTATGTGCTTGGTGGACTGCCGCACCAGAGGACCTGACCTTCTGCTGGGTCATCACTTAAAAAAAGGGCATGTGAGAGCCTTAAATTTTAAGGTTATAAATCTGAAACAGGAGTGAAACGAGGGTTCGACCTGTGGCCAGCCTTACTGGCAGTGGTGTACTTCTCTGGGTTATGACCAACCCTTCAAAAGTGTAAAGTCCAGGGGTCAGAGTTGAAAGTCTTGCTGTGCGTCTCTTCCGCCAATCACGGCTCATTTCAATAACACGTTTCATCTCCTTGCAGTTGAGTGAGACTTGAGAGAGAATCGTGCAAGATGAGTAAATCCAGGTGACTGGGACCAAATACTGGAGAGGACTTGAATCTGAATAATTAAAGTGTGCCATCCCGCTTAGTCCCGAAAGGAAGTCAGGTGACATAGTATAAAAAGCTGCACAGTCCACAGTGCAAGCAAATGTGGTGGGTCAAGGATTAGATTCCCAAACAGTTGAACTAAGTTAAAATCCCTTGTACAAACCCTAGTTCCAATGAAGTTGGGACGTTGTGAAAAACCTGAATAAAAACAAATCCTTTTCGACTGATATTAAACTGAGTACACTACAAAGACAAGATATTTAATGTTCAAACTGATAGACTTTAAAAAACTTTTTTTTTCTGGAAATATTCACTCATTTTGAATTTGATGCCTGCAAAACACTTCAAAAAGGCTGGGATAGGGGCATGTTTACCACTGTGTCACATCGCCTTTCCTTTTAACAACACTCAAAAAGTGTTTGGGAACTGAGGACACTAATTGTAGAAGCTTTGTAGGTGGAATTCTTTCCCATTCTTGCTTGATGTACGACTGCAGTTGCTCAACAGTCCAGGGTCTCTGTTGTAGAATTTTGCGCTTCAATGAGAGACAGGTCTGGACTGCAGGCAGGCCAGACTATTACATGCCCTGTTTTACTACGAAGCCAGACTGTTGTAACACGTGCAGAATAAAACATTCATGTTTTGCACAACATCCCAACTTTATTGGAATTGGGGTTTCTACAACCACATATTAATTTATTACTTTTTGGCTAAGTTGAAATTGTTTTCAGTTTTATTTATAATATTCAGTTCTCAGTTGCAGGTTGGTTGACTTGATTCAAAACTTTTTGGTTAGGTTTAGGTAACAAAACTACTTCTTAAGTATAGGTACCAAAACTATTAAATTATGTTTAGGAAAAGATTGTGGTTGGGGTAAAAATAGAAACTAAACTAAAACCACATTTAAAAGTTTACCTCATTTTCGACAGAAAGCCTTGAGGACTGACTTCTCCAACTTGCTGGGATCCATGTCTTTTGTGCTCTGTACTGACCCCTGCAGGTCATTTAAGTAACAGCAGCCTGCAGGTTTGAGCTGTATGAGAGGCCTCCTATGACTGTGGTCTGTGTGACCTGGGCCTGTGGGCTGCAATGTGCGTAAAATCAGCCTATGATATAATGCTTCTTTTGTTCATGAAATTAAAACACTGCTAAAGAAGGTTGATGGATTCCGAAATATTTCCTGTGGAGTGCTGAGACATGACATGATCAATCAGTCGATTCACTCAGTTCATTCCATTACTATGGAAAATCAACATAAAAACAGAGAACAGTGATTTCTAAATTTACTTTCACTTGTATTTCATTGCAGACATAATGAAGGCATGATGTTGAATGGCAATGGAAGTTTTGGCAACTTCATTTTAGTTGTATACTGCATTCATTCCAGCCATTAAGGCCTGCAGCACATTCCGAAACAGTTGGGATGGGGGCAATTTAGGAGTAGTAATGAGGTCAAAAATTTGAATAATGAATGTGATTTTAAACAGCCAACGACAGCAGATGATCTTTATCATGATTTGGTGTAAAGGCAGCACCTAGGAAAGGCCTAGTCCTTCAGGAGTAAAGATGGGCCAAGGATCGCCAATTTGCCCGCAAATGCATGAGAAAATCATTGAAAAGTTTAAAAACAATGGTTCTCATGAAAATAAGGTATTTCATCCCCTGTGGTGCACAAGATCTGGTGGAGTTTCGGTGCATCAAGGGCAAGGGTGCAAGCCTAAGCTGAATACCCGTGATCTCGGTTCTCTAAGACGGCTCTGCATCGTGAACCGTCATTTATCTATAAGCGCTATAACCATACAGACTAAGTGATATTACCTTCATCAAGTACTACAGTATGAAGTTACATCTACAAATACCTGTTAAAACGTACTTGATTAAAAAGAAAACCACAACAACTTCCAAAAGCGCCGTCAAATTTTCTGGCCTGGGACGCATCTGCAATGGACCATCATATCGTGGAAACGTGTATTGTGGTCAGACAGATCAATATTTCTTTTTTTTTTTTGAATCAGTAAAGATATTTATGTTGAGGCATCATTAGTGCTGAAAATTATGGTGAAATTTTGGAGTAACAAATGCTTCTTTCAAGTGAACCTCTCTCCCAGGGAGGCCCATGCATTTTTCAACAAGACAAGGCAATACCGTATTCGGCCATCCTTGTGATCAAACATTATAGCCTACTTGTCTTGATCAGTAACACTTTCTATAAGCTCCATTTCGGTCTTGAGTGTTCAGTAAATGCACGGTTTGGTTATGAATCAGGTAAAGTACACAGGAACAGATTTGTGGTGATCCTGCGTTGAGAGCTGAAGGCCCCGCCTACCCTGATGGCCTGTCTCTGCTGCTTCACCATCTGGTTGGTGATGATGTTTGATTTTACACAACATTTTCCGTTCGGAGTGACAGAGCTAAGTAAGCAGCCTGTTTTGATTGAGGAGATTTGTTGGTTCATCAGTGCTCTGCAGTGTCATTTTGAAGCATTTGCCCCATTTGGCTGAAATCCCGTCCATTGGCATTTGATAAAATACTGAGCCAGCCGCTCGTTGACATCACCTTTGATTGTCCTTAAGCTCATAGAAGAGTGTTTCTAACCACTGACGGCCGCTTAATGGGCGTAGCCATGTCGGTCAAACTGGAGCCAAACGAGCTCATCCAGTCGGCATGCTGGATGCGATGGTATGAGCTGCGTTTAATTTGACCATAAACCATTCACTCACTGATTGACCACTAAGTTTTAGATGAGAGGGGAAATAAAACACCAATGAAATGAGCATTTTCTTGTGGGGAAAAAAAGTCACTGTTGTTATATTTTCACAGAACGGTTGCTATTGAGAGACATCCTGAGCTAAAGCCAACTGCAGTGGCTGGAGTGAGCTCTGTCTTTAATAAGGCCAGGAAATTAGCCCAAAAAAAAATTCCCATTTTGTTCTTTAGCCTGGGACAGATGTGCTGAAAATCAGTGCTGCAAGGGCCGTCGCTGTCAGCCGCCATTATCGACGAGCATCTCTCTCAGGGAAATGCTTATCACACCCTAGATGGTAAATCAATATGCGGCAGAATGGCGGCCTCCACCAACCAGGACCGCTCGTTTCATTTTGGGGGCAGAGATGCCCTTTTCGCTTCATGCATCTCTCTTCATCTCCCTGTCATCTGTCTCCCCTCTCGCTCCCTCCCATCCCTCTCTCTCCCATCCCTCCCTCTCCCTGTCCTTCTCTGCTTTTTCTTTTTCTCTTTCCATTCCGCTGTTTGCTGCAGCCTGTATTGTTTCCTGTGTTGACCTGGTATAAATAATGTGCAGACAAGGCTTAGGGGGTGGATTTTATTAGAGGGCATTACTGGGTCAAGGACTGGGAGAGAGGGAATGAAAGAGAGGCAGGGAAGCAGAGAGAGAGAGAGACGGAGGGAGGGAGGGAGAGAGTGAGAGAGGGAGAGATAGTGATAGAGGAGGGAGAAAGAGAGAGAGAGACGCTAAAGTTGATGAGCTGTGAGCAGGAATTGTACAGTTTCCCAGTGTAATCGCAGGACCACCCTCGAGAGGTGACCTTGTCGCGTGGAGGGAGTTCAATGCTTGACGGTGTTGAGTGTTATCTGAAGGAGTTAAATGCTTGGCTGTGTTGGGTGTTAGCTTAAGCTGTTAAATGCATGGTGGTGTTGTGTTTTGACTGAAGCTGTGTTAGCTGAAGTATTAAATCACTCCGCCTGTGAGGGCCAAGCTTGTTTGTGCTGATGTGAACGGTGAATCAGCATAAATGTCCTCAGCTACCGCCAGCAGTGTGTGTACACCTTTGTGTGTGTGTGAGTGGGCGCGTGCGGTGTGAATGAATATGACTATAGTCTGCTCATTTCAGTGCAGTGACACATACAGACGCATCATAATCCCACGTGATATTTTTACGTGGAGCCTGAGAAGGTGGGTCACAGGAAGGGGGCAAAGTGATTGGCTAGATCTCACGGCACATCTGTCCCAAGCCTGGAGATTTTAATTTGACATCCCTGACCCTACCCTTGCCACCCCCGTCTGCTATTGGGGGAGGGGGCCGCAAAGAAATGTATTCCTACGAGGGAACTGATCGGTTAAACATTGGAGGGTGGAAATAACATCAATCCCAACTCATTCGTCACGTCGGCGGTGTCATTGCTCCTCGTCTTTGCGAGTGTCCTGACCTCAGAGGACAGACGAGACTCCACCATCTCCTGCTTCCTCCTTCAGCTGTTCCTCTCTTTTTAGATTTTTTTTTTCTGATTATGTACTTTTGGATTGTAGCTGCTGTTCGGCTGAGCAAATGGATTCACATTTGTCCATGCGCCACTCAGTGTCCACTCCTCGGGCATTCTGGGGCGACTTTTCTAGCTAATGTACAGCAGATATACACAGCTAGCGGCTGAAGTATGACCAATGAAAGTATATGAGACGAAAAAAACAAATAAAGGTCTGGTCATCAGTAAGAATGTCACAAGGGCATCATTTGTGCGGTTTATTGGGGGAAAGTTTGAAAGCCAGATTCTTGAGCTGGGTGGGGGATGGGATTGGGGAAGCGTTCATTATTGACTGTTAATTAGGGTGACTAATACCATCGTGGCTAGCTAGATTGACCAGGACTGAGAGGTTGGTGGCTTCGCCAAAATGTGATCAATGCAGCTGCTGGGCCCTTGAGCATTGTCCTGGAGAGACTGGCTCTAGTCTTATCCACTATCAACTTGATTACAAGCTTCAGCCAAGTAAAAATGTGCTCCTGATGTCATTTTCTGAGGGCTGTTAGCCACAGAATGAGACTGGGGTGTGAAATAAGTGCTCCTCACTGCCTCTGGCTGAAGTGTGAGTTTGTTTGGGTTTTCTGTGGTTTCAGCGTATTCAGGGTTAGAGTTGGCTGCGGTTTGAGTGTGTGTTCAGGGTTCGGGTTTGTTGTGGTTTGAGTGAGAGTTAGGGTAAAGTTATTGTGGTTTGATTATGTGTTCAGGGTCAAGATTGTCATGGTTTGAATGTGAGTTTAGAGTTAGTTTGGTTTGAGTGAGTGTTCAGGGCTCAGGTTAGTTGTGGTTTGAGTTTGTGTTCAGGGTTTGGGTTTGTTGTGGTTTGAACGTACAATTATGGTGAATTTGGATTGAATGTGTGTTCAAGGTTTGGGTTAGGTTTAGTTGTGGTTTGATTGTTTGTTCAGGGTCAGGGTTGCTGTGGATGTGCTCAAATGGCATATGTCCCTGCCTTCAGTAATCCTCTCACACATGCAGACTTTCAGGTCCCTGTGAGAGTCCGGAGGGTGATTAACCTGATCCAGTTAATCTGTGAATCCTATTTACTCCATCCTCCGGATCCTGAAGGAGAACAAGTGCTGAGGGATTGTGTGGCAATGTCATGGTCAAACCAGTGGAATTAGAATGTAAAAGTAGGAAGAAGATGATTGGTCTCCTACAGCGGTCTCATATTCTGATTGGTCAATATTGGGCCATTCCCCCAGCAGGTCACTTTGGCCTTAGAAACAGTTGTGTGAGCTCTATAGCCAATTCATGACTTAAATCAAGTAATACTTTGCAACATTTAATGCAGGGCTAAATATGCAGTTACTAATGTGTCCAATATTACAGTTGACTCACCTAGATTCCATGCCTTGGCTACCAAGAGGAATTGCAAACATGCATATAACATGTTTCAAATCTGAAGATTCCAATACGCTATTATATTTATGCATTCAACATAAAAGGTTATGTTTTTATTTGTTATTTCCATGCATGTTTTTTTTTTTTTTTGTATAATTATCATTTTTAAACACAAATAGATCCAGCCTTTCGGTCAGGAAGTCCTGTGATCTTTACAAGAGGATCAGGTGATTGGGTGATCGAGGAAGGCCAAGGGAACAGCCTCTCTCTTGAAGACTGGGCTCTTTCATACCTTAATATTGTCAATATCTAGATTTGATCTGGAATGATCCCTGCTTGCTCACACAAGTGGTGGTGTTCTTTTTGTAATCATCCCACAATGTGATGACTTATTATGTTGCATGTGTGATGGCTAAAAAGATCTCTAGTAGGCAGTCTATGATAACATACATGGGTTATATTGTTGCAGTTGTTGCATACCCCCACCATGGATTTCATGAATTATAATAAAAAAAAAAACCTGTTTCTAATTGACAATATTCTGCACTACCATAGGAATGAAGAGTGTAGTGCAGTTGATCTCGTCTCACCAAAGACCTATTAGGGCTTAGGAATAGGACTTAACTAATAAAACACTATCTGGTAAAATTTGAACCCCTTTATCGAGGAAAATAATCACATAACAAATGCTTTTCATAGGAACGGTTCTCATATTGTGCAAAGTACACAAATCATATATTCTGCGATATTTGTATACTGAGTCAAAAAAGAAACTTCACACTCATAAATTTGTAAATATTTTCTTGAGACTTTTGATAAAGGAGTTTTTATTATCACTAGGGGTAAATGCGCTGTCAAAGACATCATGACACACATCAACTCTGACGTGCACAGGTATAGCACGTGCGAGTGTACTTTAAGCTAAAACCATGTTTTCTCGTGTTCCTAGTCACGTGACCATATGAGAGATGTGCAACTGAGCTCACGTTAGCACGTTAGAGTGACTTGGATCTTGGAAAAACAAGTTTTTACAGTTAATTATTCGTTGATTTTCAATGTCATGGCTGTCAAACATTCAGCGTGAACATGCCATTGGCATGCTAAATACAGAAACGTCCGTCACTGATGTTGCAAGGGTTAAGGGATGCAATCGACGGACTATCTATGATCTTCGGACACGTCTCCAACAAACTGGCACCATAGCTGACCGACCTCGTTCTGGTAGCCCACGTGTGACATCAAAAGCAGAAGACTTACGTCATGTCTTATGTCATTTGCATAATCGATTTGTCACTGCAACGTCTACTAGGAATGAATTGTTTAGAGGTCGTGTGACTGCCCAAACCATATATAATGGCCTGCGCACTGCTCTTATTCAAGTTGTAATTTACCATTTTTACTCTTGGACATTTCTGTAGCATTTCCGGTGGAACTGGTTACATTATGGACATTATTTTTATAATACACCATCTTTAATGAGTACAGAATTAAATAAAAATCATTATTTAAAACCTCATTCCTTGTACGTTCAACTTATCGACCTCCAAACGAGTGTGAAGTTTTTATTTTGGCTGAGTATAGGAGTAACCCAAGTGAACAAAAATAAATTTCATGCACCTTCTCTTCGTCACTGAGGTACGGACCCTTGATCAGTCCATTACAATATGTGTTGTTCATATTGGTGCCTGCATATTAAAGGGACTATGGCAATAGCTGGGCATGTGCTCAAGGATGCAACCATTTGTAAAAAAAAAAAAAAAAAAACATAAGATCTGAGACTGTGTAGTGTAACATTTGGGTGTGTAAAAATGTCAAGCATACTTCCAGTCAAGAAAATTCAGAGTATAATTTCTAGTGCTGCTATACATTATAATGGCATAAGGTGAATTCTTGTTTCCATATCTTAAACTGCCCTTGACAGAAAGACCCTCGGCACTAGCGAACTAATGCCATAGTGTTACATTATTTAGCTGGCAGAGTAGCTATGTAACTTGCTACTTAGACATAACTGATACATCTAGCTATCAACCTTAATGAGCCATCTGACTACTAAGTCCATTACTTCAAACGGAATCACAAATCACAGATTAGCGATAACATAAACAATGCTGTCAGACAACTCGAATGCAAATTATACAGATAGCTAGGTAGATGGGTAACACAGTGAGGTTGTTGACTAATTAGAATACTGCAATATGACCATACACTAGCAAGATTGGCTGGGTAAGCAGACTACTTCAAGTGCTAACTCTAGCAAGCTAGACGACTTGGCAAAGGTTATTTGGAGAAATTAAAATCAGTGAACTTGGCAAGATAAAGCACCATGCAGTTGAAATTTGTGAAATGATTGATATGCTGAAGGGACAGTTTGACGAATGGAAACAAGAATTAACCAGCATATAACGATGCCATCCACTGATGACATACACCGCTTTGCGAGTGCTTGCGCAGCATATGCATTCACAATATTGACATTCGGTTTTAATATTCTAAACCCCTTTTCACTTATAAACCCCCCGAAATATATGCGTGGCCCCTTTTGTAGTCGTTCTGGAAAATAAAAAGCCATAAAAAGTGGAGGTCGCATACGGAATGTTTCCGCACTCACTTCTCTGTTCTCCGTAACTCCACTGAGAGCAAATGGCCGGCAAACGCGGAATCAGTGCTATATGTTATACCCTCGAGTCCGGGAACGAGGCATAATAGAAACACTAGTAGCTCCTCTCTTTGGTAGGAAAATGTAGGCATAGGTAACACACATTTAGTGGCATGGCGGCTGTGCACTGTGATTGGTGACTGGTTGGAGAAGTCGGGACGATGCCTTATGTCCTGATTGGGCCGTGGTTGGTCATGGGAGGGGTGTCCCTTATAAATGGGCCACGATTAAAGGTTTCTGGTGCGATGGGCCAGAGCCCTGAAGTGACGGACGTCGTCACTAAATGCCTGCTTCCAAACAACCCGTATGCGCCGTATTCTTTACTTTGTCACCCACTACTGCCCAGCTTAAAGAAAGAAGATCACTATATTGAACTCAAGAACTAACCGACGTGGAGCTATTCGCCGGTGGAGCGGCAGCTTGAGCTGGCCCTGGAATGCAGCGGTGCCGTCGCGAGGGGATGTAAGTTTCCTTCCAGATTCACCAGTCCAGGCCAGCCTGCCCTCTTTTATAAGTGAAGTCATATACCTAGACAGACGTGACCGTGACATATACAAGCAGGTCTATTTGAGGCTTTGCCAAGTTATGGATCCTTCTGCTTCAATCCATATCTTATTGTGTCTGTCTTCCCATGCTTTCCTGGTTTTGAAAGGGTGATCGGGTGAAAGCATCGGTCTGAAGATAATGCCCCGTCTCACATTTGGGCTCCTCAAAGCCATATTTTGGCCTTGGGAAGTTAAAAATAACGACATTGCCTAATAATGCAGCACTCTTCTTTCATAAATATTTTGCGCAGATGACATGAAAGAAAGCTGGATTCGTTTAGATGGTCAAGCTCCCCCTTTGTAATGGTGAACCCTAGACTTTCCCGTGGCCCACGGAAAAGATAAGTTTCGCATCCAAACTGCGCATACCCAGCTATTGACATAGCCCCTTTAGGCCATGTATGCAAAGATATGAAAATACTGCTTTCAGTGCAGAAACACATCTCTAACCAGTGTACACCTGGCCCTCCAGGCTATGATTTGGAGAGGCCTACTCCATTGACTGGTTCGGCTCAGGGAGTGGGGGAAGGGGGAGGGGCTCAGTAGAGATGAGTGCTTTAAGGTGGGGCTTGGCAGGGTGGGGGTGATCTGCCTTATTTACGTACCCCGAAGCACTGCAACCGAATTACTGTCTCTACTTAATTAATGCTTAAACAACCTGCTTCCTTCTACACCCTCGCTCAATCATCAACACATAGCATTTCATCCTGAGGAATATTCAGGATGTTGGGTTGTGCGCTTCCATATCTGTGAGATAATATTGAATTTTAGATGCACTTAGGGATATCTCTTGGGTCTGGTTCATTCTCCGCTCTCCTCAATCTCAACCCTCCCACCTCTAGCCCCTCCCCCTGACCACAGCACTCATTTCAAAATAAAATGATGGAAAGAAAGCGATAAATGCTGCACCAGAGGCTGCGGACGATTCAGTTTAAATATTTCAGGATCTGGGTGAGGTCACCTCTCCAAAGGCACATTTAATATGCGCGTTTTTATCTTTTTCTTCGTCCTTTGCCGACCGTCTGCTGAGCCTTGCTCAGCTATTACACAATGATGGCCGAAAAAGCTCTGTTATGAGGCATTTGATTAGCGGTGATGCATTTGAGCGTGGTCTTAATCACATGTGTTCAGCTGCTTTAAGCCACTGTGGCCAGGTTGTCTTGATGGAGAGGTGACTCTGGTCGGTCTCTGGGTGGGGAGATTCCATCGCTCGTTTCCCTTGGCAGTGCCTTGCTGTCTTCTCTTTTTGGATCACGTGACTGAGCTCTTTGTTCCGAGGCTGTGATGAGGAGAACGGCGCATAAGTGCTGCTGATTAGTTTGTTTCTAATTAAATGCTACTCAGCAGACTCTAATGGACTCTAATTGTGGAACATGGTGTCTCAGTCCTTGATGTATTTGCATGTATGCTAATGTACCACTAATGGCCAGCATGAATTCGGTTTATGTGTGACTCCCTGCTTAATTCCAGCTCTTTGGGATCTGCGGTCATACAAGCTGTTGCAGGTGCATTAATCACAGGCCAGCAATGATTTGAAGGAGTTATAAACTGCGCAGGGGGACCCACAGGGGATTGCATTTTGTCCTTCACCAGAAGGGCATGATCTGTAAACAGATCCTCCACGGTGAGGTTGGAGGGTGCACCTGACCTTTCAACTTACTGCCAACCGCATGGCCATGGCATTAACCCGCCTCGTGCAAACTTATTCTGCTGCATTGTTAATCTGAACTGAGGCCTGCATTAGTGTTTGGCCAATACAGCATAACAGCAGCAGTGTTATGCTAATGCACTGTCACAGTAGTGTCAGGCTATGGAAGTATGACAGCATGGCAGTGTTGATTTAATGCAGTATAAAAGTGCAGTAATGTTATGATAATGCAGTATTACAATGTTACAATATTACAAGGAGTGATAAGGAGGCTTATGCAATATAGCAGTGCAGCAGTGGGGCTAATGTAGTATCACAGTGCAGTGTTAGGCCAATAAAGTATAACAGTGCAGGGGATTAGACTAATGCAGTAGCCTGTAATAGTGCAGCCTGTTTGGCTAACGAAGTACAATCTCAGTTTCATAAGCACTGGAACAGTATATAAAATCAGAAGTCTGTTACTCCTAGATGTGTGCAAGGGCTCATTGAGTACCGTAGACGGCATTTGTCCATTAATATCACATCAGGTGAATTTGGGCGCCTCTAGCAGTGAATCCGGAAGCTGTCAGGGGAGGCAATGATGTTCGAACCTAATTGCCACAGGTCTCCGCGAATGCAATGCAGGCTGTCCACAAACCAGTCCAGCTATAAGGCACGTGGAATTGTGGGATTTTTCCTAAAGTAAATAATTTAATCTAAAAGATGACTAATAACACCGAACAAAGTATGTTGACATTAATAGTTTAAAATATTGGGTGATATTACACAAATCAGGCCATCATACTTATATAACCAAAGTCCACGTCTCAGCACTAATCTGATCTGAGTTTTGAAACAAACCAGCATAAATTTATCTTCTGCAATTCAGCGCGTTTTATGTTAATGAAGTCGTCGGGAATTACCTACAGTTTACGAATTTCTCAGACATTGGGCCTCTCTGCACAAAGTGATAGATTTGGTGAATTTACCTTGCAGATAATGTGATCAGCCGTCACATCACGTGTTATGCTTGGCTGCGGGTCGCCATTGCTGTCTACCCAATCTAAATTGTTCACTTCTGGGGTAATAGACTTCTGTTAAAATTCAAATAAATGCAGAAATAAGTCATTTGTAAATATCTTCAACCTACAACAATCCCATTTAGAAACACCATTGATTTTTCTCGACTCATCTAAAATGGACTCATTTCAACCTCAAAGGAGTGCTGCGGCTCGATGAGTCCATTCTTCAAATGATTCTTGGAAATAATGGACATTGCGTTCTCACGGCCAAAGAGGCGGAGTGACTGTTTTGACTGTGGTGTAGTGGAGTGTACATGCTGACTCTGGCAGGCCCTATCTTGAACTTTGTCCTCTCATGATGAAATTCCACTCATCCACTGGCAGATATTAAAGGAATAAGCCCCGAGAAGCGGTGGGTTACAGTGATTTTATAACGGTGGAGGGGCATGCGCGTCATGCCTTATTGCCCCTCCGCCGTTAGAAAATCACTGTAACCCACTCCTTCAAGGGGCTCATTGCTTTTATAATACGGTTACCCTACATATATAGCCTCTTAAATAAACGCACAAGAAAAATAATTAACTAATTTTGGTAATAATGCAACAATAACATTTAGAACTATTCGTTCTTCCTCCAAGCAAGAGAGAGTGGACAGAATGGTTGGCAAGCAACACAGACGCTAAGATTGCTTTCTCATCTAGCGCCATTATGTCACATCAGGCTATTTGGGCTTGTTAATGTATTATGTAATCAGCCTATTTGGAATGTCTCCTTCGGTCTCTCAAAGCCCCGTTAACTAGTGTTTACGTTCGTTTCGGTTTTCGAGTTTCCTTGTTCTCAACTCGCACCGATCGGCCATGATTACAACCAGCAGCAAGAGTAGGGAACAAGATTGACTTTGGTCCTCCACACTTGCCAGTGTCCAGGAATATATGTTGAATTGAGCATTATTTTGATTGCTTGTCAACTAGCTAGCGTTCACATACACCTTACACATAGCCCATAAAATAAACACACAACAAAAAAAATCAACTACTTATCGCTAATACTGAAATAGCGAGCTAGGTAGCAACGTAGCTAGCAAGCTAAAATGATATTGAACTCTGTAATGCAATAGCAAGCTAGGTAGATAGCCAACTGGTTAGCGAGTTAAAAGGCTAAACTTCGCTAACACTGAAATAGCGAGCTAGAAGTCTTGAAACAAACGTAACCTAACAAGTCAGTTCAGCGCTGAGTATTTGGTTTACGCGCAGAGATATTTTGTGCTGCGGTTTACCTAAGAATGCAGTGGATTACAGTGATTTTATACTGGCATGGAACGCGGCTCAGCCAATCACATTTAAGGATGGGAAGCACCCTTTTTATAATAGATTCTAAATTCTCTTGATAGTCCAAAATTCTTGAACCCCCTCTACCACCACCCCTCCCTCGCACTCTGAGTGAAGCTCTGGGTGAGGGGAGGGGCGGCATATGAAATTCAACAGACTAATCGGGAAGCCTTTAATTCTGAATTCATCAGAGGCACATTTTAGGAGTTGCGAAATGGCAGATGTTTTTGTCATTTTTTGGGGGAAGTGAAAGCCCTTGTTCCCAGATGTAGAAATGCTTGGCGTGCAGAGACTGTTTGAGATACAGTTGGGAAAGCCCATTGCTGATTGCATAAACCAAACTCTGATCTTCAGTCTCACGATTCCACCCCACTCTGTACCCCACTTCTAACCCACCATGGAAATGGAGCCTGGAAACTGCCTCAAACACAATTGACTTACAGAAATATCTCTGTTAATTTCCAAAAACATTCAATGGGAAGTTTGAGAGTTTTAGAATATGTGCCTAACGGAAAAATAAAATGAGGGACGATGAAATGAGAATTTTGGATAATTTTGGGAGATGAATTGATATAGGTAATTCTAGGTATTGTGACATGTTTCGGTAACATTTTCTCATTTATTTCTGTTGAAATAAAAGAAGTGAAACTTAAGTGAAACTACTTGACTATTCCTGCACATAGAAGTGTCTGCCCCTCTTTCTGTGGAAATTCTCTAGAAGTATGAACTCTTTTTCTGGTGTATTTCCCAGTACAGTGACCTAACATGGCTAATTACCAGTAACTTCATTTATTTTGGATCCGGGGGGTTCTTTATGATGAGTGGATTGTGGCTTGTGCTGCTGTATATCTCTAAAATAACATCTGATATTGCAACCCACTCCAGACTCTGTAAAATAGCCCTACCCTTCACTCGGCTATTACGGCATCAGCTGTCTGCCATCAGTCATTCACTTTTGAGGGTCCTGATAAAAATATGGGGGTATCTGCAGTCCTGAGTGCTCAGTGGCTTGTTAGTAATGCTGTGACTATCACTACTGTGCTTATGGCTAGAACCCTCCCTTTAAATGAATGGAGCTGGTTGTTGGGGGAGGGGCGTCTTTGTGTTAGTTTAGTTTAATTAATTAGCTTGTTTGTTGATTTAACAAGGTCAATATATCTTTCTTGTAAATGGCCTTCCATTGCCTGGAGAGGCTGTTTCATCTATTGTCCTCAGGGATACATCTGTGTTGTCTGTGGCGAGCAATCGGAGTACCTGGTGGAAACTCAGGTGAACTCTATGGGAAACCATGGAGAACATGAAAACTGCATTTGGGAAGGAGGCAGGCTGGGAGTTCAAGCCCAGAACCCTTTTCAAGTGAGAAACCTCTGGGCTTCCATACTGAATGGTTAGGGGAGATGGTGTACCTGACGTAAGGATCAGGGGTGTGCGGGCTCAAAATTGGGCAGAATCGCTGAGGTATAGGAACACTTCTGACTCATGGCAGAATGCCAGGGATAAGATTTTAGACCCAGCAGCGGAGGGAATTATGGGAGAGCAGGGCTGGATTCCAGCTGAAGTGGCAAGCCTCACCCAGTGGGTTTCAGGGCTTTCAGTCACAGTGCGGGAGAGGGACTGTTTGGATCAGAACATCCAGGGACACAGGGTTATGATGTTGCTCTTTCTGTTGGTGTTGTTTGACTTGATAATTGTCATCATTGTGTAACCCCTTCCTGACACTGGAAGTATGATGTTAAACTGGGTTACCATTTCAATTTATACTGAACAGGATCCTGGGCGCTTAGCAGTAGGTGTTGAATTGGCTAAATCTCCCGTTACCAGTAGATGTTATTGTTACAGGCAAATAAAATAATCAAGAAATAATGACGCGGTGCCTCCGGCGTGGAACTACTTAACTCACCCACAATGAGCTATGCCAGTATTTCCCCACAAACAAGAGTACGTATTTTAAATGTTAATAAAACCTTAAATTGAATTAAATGTTCAGGACAACAAAGTAAAATGTATAACAATTACATTTATTTTTATGTTCTGGTCTCTCCTGCGTTCCTGCATTCAATGCATTTTCTTTTAGTCTCATTTAATTTTTCTAATTTCTATTTAACCCAAAACAACCTCTTTTGTTTCTTCACATTCACTAATAAACTCAAAATAGTATAGTACTGTACAAGAAACCCGTGAAGAATGAAATCTTAATAAATAAAATTTGGCTTAAGCCCTTATTATCCATTTCCTTCCAATGAAAAAAAACAATAGGATAACTGAGTTTTAACGGTTTGTCACACTCAAAATTTCAATTGTGTTCTCTAACTAAAACATCATCCTACAGGGAAATTGGCAAACACAAATAGGCTGTATAGCTCCCACCTTTTCAACATCATTGGAGAATTACCAGAAACCTCAATACCTCAACGGTTTCAGTTCCATTACCAACCATGAATGGGTAGCAGTATATTGAATTACATTTAGAACACAATAAGAAGCGGCAAAATTGAGGCGGTTGAGATACACCAGTTCAAACTTTTCCAGTGTTCCGAGCTTAAGCAAGCGCTTGGCGTTTCATTCGTTGGGGCCCATACGTTGGTGCACGTAAAAAGTAATCCTCGATTCCATTGCGATGCGGCGACAATCTTTACTCACGGATCCACGATACGGGGGAAGAAGCCAGTCAAAAGGGTAAAGCACGGAGAGTCCGAGGCAGCAGCGAGCAACAGGCAGTCGTCTGTGTAGCCACGCAGTACAGCAGCTACGTTCGTCCTCACAGGCTTTAGCGATGCTGGCTAGATAATGCTGTTCCTGGTCCAAGCTATGGCTAGCGGTTATAGCTGACCGTCACTCACGACAGTACTAGCTTGAAACATCTGCTTTTTTTCTAATTAACACGCAATACGTTTTGAAACCTCATGAAAACAAACGCGGTTAACCTGGCCGCACTTCACTTCAAGTTTTGCATTTAAAACACAGTTTCCACAGCTCGTTTCCCTCATGCCATGCGCCTCTCAATATGCGTCTTCTTCCCTTTTTTCTTCTTCTCTTGATTTTTCTACACAATCAACAAATTGCTCTCTAATTGGCTAAGAGGGTACGTTGTAGGAAAACACACATTGGCTCAATAAACAGAACATTACAATTCACCACAGAAAAAGGATTTTAGGAAATGTAGTTTTCATCGACTTTGCCCACATACAAAGAAACAGACTCTCCTTTTACTCATCTCCAATCGGTAGGTCCCTACAATTGTGTTTGTTGTTGATTGGTGTTGGGCCTATTGTTGCAGTTGTTGTAGATTTTTTTTCATTGTTGTTGAGTTTATTGTTGATTAGGGTTGTTTTGTTGTTGGTGTAGTTTTTGTTGTGGCTACTATAGTTTACAGTTTTTCTGTGGGATTGCTGTAGTTTTTGTTGCAGTGGTCATTGTTGATTAGGGTTGTTTTTGTTGTAGCAGCTTTGGTTTTTGTTGTATTCATTGTTGATTAGGGCTATTTTTGTTGTATTTGCTGTAGTTTTTGTTGTGGTCCTTGTTGTTGATTAGGGTAGTTATTGTAGTTGTCTTAGTGTTTTATTGTGGTTTTTAGGGTTGGTTTTGTTGTTGCTGTAGTTTTTGTTGCTGTGGTTGTTGTTGTTTAGAGTTCTTTCTGTTGTTGTTACTGTAGTTTTTGTTGTCATGGTTGTTGATTAGGTATGTTTCTGTTGTAGTTGGTGCAGTTTTTGTTTGGGTAGTTTTTTGTTGATAAGAGTTGTTTTTGTAGTAGTTGCTGTCATTTTTGTCTAGTGGTCATTGATTACGGTTATTTTGTTGTAGTTGCTGTAATTTTTGTTGTGGTTGTTGTTGATTTGGGTTGTTTTTGTTTGTAGTCACTGTAGTTTCTGTTGTGGCAGTTTCTGTCTTTTGGGTCTTTTTGGTGTTTTGTTTTTTTTGTGAATTGTTGTTGCTATTGACGTCTTTGTCATTGATGTCGATTTTGTTTTAGATTTTTGATGATTTTGTGGTTGTTTTTGTTGATTTTTTGTAGCTGTTATCCGTGTTGAGCTGTATTTGGACCCTGGGGTAGCAGCTGAACAGATCTTTGTAAAGCAAGCTGCCCTTGGCTGCAGACCAGATACTCACTGCATTGCTTACATTTGTTTGTTCATCAGTTTAGTTCCATTACACTAATTTCCCTCTTAATGAAAGGAAGTCAAATGCTCTCAGATCCCCTAAATGGATAAATTAAAATCTCTAATGATATATTCTGTGTGGGCATGAGAAAGACAGAGACTCCGTATGTGAGAGACAGTGGTTGTGTGTGTGTGTGTGTGTGTGTGAGAGAGAGAGAGAGAGAGAGAGAGACTGTGTGAGTTGAGGGAGACTTTGGGCATGAGAAAGAATCAGAGATAGTTTCTGTTTGTGTGTGTCTGTATGTTTGTTTGTGTCTGTATATGTTTATGTATGTATATGTAAATATGTTTCTTAGATGTGTGCTTCTTTGTGACATTTAAAGTTGACATGTATTGATTTGAAACTTAATAAAAATTGTCTTATTTGGTATCACTCGAAAGGCCCTGCAATACTATCGCTAACTATCAATACTTTTCACCCAGAGATGATTGTGGAATAGAGTAATCATGGATGTAAAATGGGCTTTTAACAACCCCCAATATCACCTTTGAACACCACTGAGAATTGGGCCAAGAGCTGTGTGTCACTCGTCGCAGCAATTGTGATACATAGGCTATTGTATGTGTATTATACATTGCAAGCAAGAATTGAAAATCCACTAAAAATGTCTGAGTATTCGTTTGATTTGGACAGCAAAGTTGAAGAGGGTGATTCCAGTGTAAGTTCAACAACTAGCAACAGTGTTGATGATGATGGAGAGGTAGGAGAAATGGAAAATGAGGAAGAAATTGCCAAAGATAGGGATGCAGCTGAACGCCAACAGCTACCGCAAATGTACCAGCATGAACTGGAGCCTCGGGCGCGTGTGAGAGCAGGAAGGAAGTTCTGTGCTGCATTCCCAAAAGCAAAGTTGCTAACTTACTTAGTTGGAATCATTGGCTGTATATGGTCGACCTAGCTACAAAAGTTGCTAACATAGTCAGCTTCTATGCTTTAGGGAAACCTGGAGGAAACCCAAATATTCACAAGCTCAGAATTTTACTGATGAGTGCCTGGCTGGCTAACAGGAGGCCCTTGAGCAATAAATAATGCTTTAATCCTGTAATCCCAAACCAGCAGTCCTGTTAGTTTATTTCCCTGCTGCGCGAAGCCAATTGTGCGCCGCTCTGAAAAGGTTATCAGGCACTGACGCAACCCAGGCTCCAACCCAGGCCGTGGTGCTCACTATTAAAACGCAAAACGGTGCCTTTAATTGGGTGAGCTAACCTTGTAGCCAAACAATAGCATACTTTTTTACAATCATAAATCTAATCTGCCAGAAACATAAAATGAAAATAAAAAAAATGAAACAAGACCAAGAAATTAACAAATTAGGATAAGCAGACGATGGCCGATGCACTGGACTTCCTTACCGCGTGTCCCTCTTTCCCAAGAATTGCGCCATTAGAAAGGGGCTATTTTTGGATGCTGTGGAGGATCTTGGCCCTTTCTGCTTTTCAGAATTGTATTAATTCAGCCATAACTAAGACTTTTTTTTAAGCATGAAATGCTTGTTTAAGGTCATGCAACAGCTTCTCAGTCAGGACTTTGACCAGCCACTCCAAAAGCTTCACTTTGTTTCTTTTTGAGCCATTCAGAGTTGTACTTCCTTGCGGGCTTTTGATCATTGTGCTGCTGCATAACAGTCGTGCGCTTGAGCGTTTGGTCACTAACTGATGGGCGGATATTTTCCTTCATGATTTTATGATAGGGAGCAGAATTCATAGTTCCATCAATTCTGGCTCACCTGGTAAGGCTTATGCATTTACCTTACCGACCGGAGAGCTCCAGCTCACACCCTCTCCACTAGGGCAGCGCTATGATCCGGTCAGGCATCAGTCCATCCGTAGATCCCCCTTTTCCTGCTGGGGCCAGAACAAACACTTAAAGCTGTTTTAAACTTGTTAGACATATGGTGTGTCAATACATCTGAAGAAAAGTGTCAGACAATGCAGATTCTTTTATGCTTAAACAAGCTTTTGGATGACATCTGCAGTGCTAGCTGTCATCTCCATGGTAAATATAGTTATCTCTTTATAACCATAACTAACCGATCTTTTGCAAATCTTACCATTTTCTATATCCGTGACAGCCAGTGAGCTCTCTGTCCATCCAGTAAGTGAAATTGTCTGACAACCAACGACAGCGTCAGAGATGTTGCAAATATTCGACAGGTACAAGACACTGTCAGACGACATTTTTCTCCGTATCTCTGACATCATTTAGTCCTCAGACACATCTTACGAGTTTAAAGCAGCCTTTAGGGCCCCGCTCTATGCTTCATTGGGTAACTCAAGAATTGCGATTCGCTAAAATTCACAGGTACTTATTGCATTTTCATAGCTGGTCACGGCATCCTGATTCTGCATCTCCATGGTGATCAGTGTCAGGGTCAAAGCGGTCCCCAGGACGACGCGGAGCGTCTCCAGAGAGGCTGTGCGGCACCGCTAAAGATAGTGCCGGGGAGGTCATTTCCGCTCCTTATTCTCATTTTGAGAGAAATGCACCTCATAAAATATTTTCCCTTCATTTCTGCTGAAACAATCCTCCAGGCAAGTGTAACCTGTGTTTATACTATAGTATTGAGTGTTCATAGCTTCTTAAAGGAGGTTGTCCTGAAAGTCTCCTGGTCTATGCACGCACATCCCTGTGCTGTCTTCTCTGCTTCTGTGCTGCAGCAGTTGTAGGTTTGTTAAAGATAAATGCTAACATTTCGGTTGCTGTTTATCTCTAGAGACACATCTTATTGCTCCCTTTAAATAATTCATTGAGGTGGTAATGGGTTATTTTAAGCGGTGTGCTGTGTGTTTGAGTAGATTGGTGAAGCTGCCTGTAGAAAGGACAGTGGTGGTGGAGTGCGGTTGGCAGTTATGTCTGACTTCCTCTTGTACATATACGCATATTTTATTTTCGGTAATTGGAGCATTTTTTTGCCTCAAAGGCAAATTGTGTTTTACACACTGGGGTCAGTAAATGCAGCTGGTCTTTACCTACTGTGGGAATGGGTCTTTGACCTTTGCCCTTTGAGGTGACCCTGCTTCCAGGATTGAAATGGGTGACAACAGTGACCCTAATTGCCAGCAGAGATCTTCATGTGTGTGTGTGTGTGTGTGTGTGTGTGTGTGTTTGCGTGTGTATGTGTGTGTACATGCCTGTGTGTCTTCCTGCTGTGTGTATGTGTGTATGATTGTACGAATTTGTCTGTCCATGCATGTGTGATTCTTGCCACCATGCGCGCGTGTGTGTTTGTGAATGTATATGTGCACACGTGTGTGAGTCTTGCCACTGTGTGTGTATGTCCGTGTGTGTGTACACGTGTTTGTGAATATGTGTGTGTGAGTCTTGCCGTTGTGCCTATATAAGGCCAGAGCAGTGAAGCGTGACAAGGAGCTCATCGCAACGGCGACTGGTCTCTGGTCTTGCTCAGATAATCCAAACAGCCTGTGTGTATGTGTTTGTGTGCACATGCATATGTGTATGTATGTGTGAGTGTGTGACTGAGTGATGATGAGAGTGAGTGCATGTGTATGTGTGCGTGTGTGAGGCATCTGTGTGTTTGTGTTGCAATTGTTTGCGAAAGACAGTGGTTCAGTGTGTGTGAGACACCTCATCAGGTGTGTTTAGGCCGTGCATTTGCTTGCGTGCGTGTGTGTGTGTGTGTGTGTATGTGTGTGTGTGTGTGCGTTTGTGCAAAACATCGCATCAATGCAGGTTTTTTGTAAGTACCTCTGTATGTTTATGGATGAGAGTGTGCGTGTTTATGTTTGTCTGTGTGTGTATTTCTGAGTGTGAGCGAATGTGTGTTGTTGATATAAAGCACTTTTGGCAGGGCAGTGAGTCACTGTTTCACCAGATTGCCTTTTATAGTCAGAGTGAGTGAGGCGAGAGGTTCACACACCACAGCTTTTACATCGAAGAGTGAGAGAGTGTGTGTGTGTGTGTGTGTGTGTGAAAGAGAAGGAGAGGAGATTTGCAACTCATTTATGTTTACATGTCTTTTTAGCCTGGCCAAACCTTAGCATCACCAAATCATAGTAACTAATTCATAAAATAACAGTTGTTACAATGGTACTATATTTTTATCATCAAATACAATGATGATAAATAAAAAATAAATACGTGAATAAATAATAAATATTGTTAGCTATAATTTTAATGTATTTCCGTCCATGTTGGGTGAGCCACTTGGAGCATTTAGAATTGTTTCACTGTATTGATACGGCCCTCGCAGTGCATTGGAGTTTGTTAGTATTCAGGGTGCTGGTAGTGCTGTTAAAGTTACCCAGTTTATGACAGGTTGCCCACAGGCCTGCGGAAGAGGATGCTATATAATAAATCAGGAGCCTCTGATTGGTCCCATCATGCACACAGGGCAGCCATTTCCCCAGCCCAATTAGCGTGTGCCGAATATCCGGCACTGGGGTGGGCTGAATTGTTTTCATTTCTTGGGAATGCCAGTGACATTCCATGGCCAGTCACTCGTGCAGTGATCCGTGGCCCCTCCCCCCACCTGTCCCCCGCATAATTAAGCATAATTTATGCGTGGAAGAGACCTTGGCCTCTGGAGGAAATGAAGAGCGCTACGGCTAACGCTAACTCCTGCCCGCACTGTGTCTGCGGCCTGATTCCTGCTCTGTTTGAATGACAGTAATCCCATTGTGAGGTCATAATGGCAGGTAAATGATGGTTGGGCAGGGAGAGGGAGAAGTGTGTGACTCATACGTTGATTTTTGCTGTGATTTAGTCAGAGAAGGTCTGTAGACAAAACGTGTTTTGCTGTTTCACGGACCTTCAGGGAGGAACGCCAGAGAGCAGATGTAAGGAGAGAGAGTGAGAGCAGTTTTGGGGTTTAGAGCCGTATTGGTCAGAATTCTAGACCCCCTCGCTGGCGCCAACTAGTTACTCAGCCGTCACCAGTCAGTTAGCTGAACTCCCCCTGGCTACCTCACTACGCACTGACAATTTCCCCTGTGTGTGGATAACGCTCTAGAAATCCCATCTCTAGACATGTCCCCAGGATTCGTTAATCCAGTTGCACCTATTTCACTTTCCTGCATAAGAGACATTTATTACCCTAATGTCCCACAATGCTGTGCTGGAGAGTGATTGGGTAATGCAGGTTTCAATCACGCCCTCCCCCATCTGCCGCATTCATGCTGGGTTTCACCCTGAGCGATTCATCTCATGGTACAACCACATGCCCGCTGTGGGGATATTACTATCAGAAATATCCTGTCCTATGTGATTAAGCCTGGATAATCTGCAAAGAGAGGGGTGAGTGTGAGGGGCATCGGAGTTAAATGCTCCCCAACCCTGACCCTGTCAACCTTCACCCCAAAACCTCAAACTTCATCATGACCTTTTTTGATTGATCAAATTTTTATTCTGTCCCTGCCCACCCCAGTTATGGTTTGGTGAGGATAAAAAGAGATGCTGCTGGTTGGTGTGAGATCAGTACATGAATTCATGTGGATCTGACTCCCTACAGTCTACTTGAGACACATCAGACCTCTTAAACATCAATCTGAGCGTAATCATCTGTGTGAGCCATCAAGTACCCTGAGCTGATCTGAACATGATTTGATCAGCTCTCATTGATAAACCTTTATCTTTGGCCAGGCATTATTCCTCCCATGCGTTGCACCTGTGTGTCTCTCTGAAGGCTCAGTAAACTCTTCTGGCACAGGTGAAGAGGTGCGGTGGAGGGAGGCTCTGTCATGTTTTATTTATCATTTCCAGGTAGCCTTCACTCTAGTGCGAGCCAGTTTCAGGCCAAAGTCATTTTAAGGAGGGATGTGGAAAATAATTCTGTCATTCTGGTCTCTGTGCTATAGCTCAGCTGCATAGTGTGGGTAAATGTTGGATAGTATGAACCTTTTAATCCTGTTCTAATACATCCCTAATTGTTCTGTACATACGTTCTGTCTCCCTCCACTCCTTTAACCTCCTTGAATTTTGTAGAATGAGGGCTGCTAGATTTTGATTGTTCAGGAATACACCCTCTTTATTACCGACAGGAATGCAAAGCACTCTGTGTGAAAATTACGCAGCTGTTTCCCTTATAATCTGATCATTTAGTATGAGCATAAAGGGGACACATTTGATCCCTTGTCAGAGCCAGCCATGGTTACCTATCTGTAATAATGATTGGATTGGACGCAGAAATACTCCCCAACAGTGTTCGCATTTCCCACTGCCGCTCGTCAGTCCGCACCACACCAGCTTCCCTCTTTAGCCGGAAATATTGGAATCTGGTCTAAGAACTGAGCCTGAAATTTAATGCTTTTAAAAAACCACAACCTCCCACCCCCAATTCCTGGGCAAACTGTGTGTAGAGAGCTCCTCTCTAATCAAAAACTAAAGTATTTCTAAAAAGGTGGTTCTCGGAAGGCAACGCACTTAGCATGTCACGCCTTAAATGAGACTTTATTTTCTGCTGTTGCCAGAAATAAAGGCATTTATTTGGTGCTCCAGAGCGGGGCTTTCTGCACCAAAGGGGCTGTTACTCTGAGTGCACGTCTCTGCCATTACTGCCTCCTTAAAGCTGGAGAATTACGCGAAACACTCCGAGGGGGAAAGATGTTGAATGATGTTTCTATCTCTAAAGCTGAGGTATCCAAAATACAGTCTCCTTGTGTGAAAATGCATATTGTTTTTGGCTTAAAGTATGTGGACTCCTTTGCATACAATATCTCAGTCTAAAATTAATGGAAGTTTATATTGAGCTGGTTCCCCTATTGCACATGTAATGTGGGAATTTCAGTATAGGAAACAAGTTCTCAAAACCATACGAGAGCTCTCCGGTAAAGCTGTTGGAGAGCTCACCTGTAAGAGAGCTCTCCGGTAAAGCTGTAAGAGAGCTCACCTGTAAAGCTGTCAGAAAGCACACCTGTAATGCTTAACCCCTTTCTGCAGATGTAGATGCTCGCGTCTATAGACCTGCAAATTTAAGCACTTAGTTACAGTGTTTGACCACGAGATGGCACCCCCGGATCAGCTATTGAATTTTCCAAAGCAGGCAGAGCTGAAACGCGATTTAGAGTATGGAGAACTTCCCTCCAATCCCTGTTTTTCAGGAGTTGCATGAATTAAACTCCTCAGCTAAGCCTGATGTGCAAACTGGTCAATATCCTTGCCCATAGTGTCGATCCAGCAGTTTAAAAAAATTATCACTTGCGACAGAAAAAAACCATTTTAGCTACAGTGAGCCAACAGTATTTCAATTAGTGGATAAAAAATACGTTTTGTGAAGGCAAAAATCCGACATTGTATTGATTCTCTCACATTCTACTGTCTATTACAGTCATCACACCCAAGTACCGGGCTGCGTTCCAATCCGAAAAAATGCTTGCTTCGTCGTGTTCACTCGCCCTCCAATCGAGGGGGGAATCCCCAAAAAATCCCGGATGTAAGATGGCTGCCACTTGTAGGGTCGTTCCAATCCAATTTTGCGGAGGGAAGGGCGCATTTTCATTTGCTCAAGCCCTCGATTATCCTCCCTCCAACGAAGCCAACAACGAACATCCCTCCAAGCTTTGATATTGCCCAGAATGCCTTGCTCATTCTCCCTCGGTCAAAATTTCACGTCCGCCATTTATTTCAGATGGCAAAAGGAGGAATTGTGGTAGGGAAATTACCATACACTTTAAGAATTGTGTTCGAGTAGTGTACAATCTATGACATAGTTATATGCAAATAGCGAAGTTTGGGGGTGAGGGGCATCGGTTTCGCATTATTTTTAAGCATTTGAGACTTTACGTTCATTTTTGCTGTAGCTAGCCTATAGCATCCGTGAGGACTGTTGCAGAGCTAAAAGCCGCTTTCACACTGGACGCAAAACAAATTTTTCGCGCGACAGATTACATTCAAATGCAAAGACGCGAATGCACGCAAAATGCATCCATCGCACTGATCATGCAATCTGTCGTGCGAAAAATTCATCTCACGTCCGGGGTGAAAGCAGCTTTATTTTCCCATAAAACAGTCACAAATGCCGCAGCAGTCAAACGAGCACGCTGTCTTCTACTTGCCACGAACACGCGATACGCTTCCGCGTGAACTGTAAAAGGTAGAACGTACAGGCAACTAACTCACTCGGCTCCATGGCAACGCAAACTTCCCGCTGGCTTATTGACAACTGTATAAGTGCGGAAAAAAACGCGACGAGGGTCGTTCCAATCCGATTTCCCACAACCCTCCCCCTAAGTCCCCTCTATTGCCCTCCCTCGCTCGAGAAGGGCTTACTCGCCTGCTACGTCATTCGGAGGGCTCACTCGAGTGGAGGGAAGAAGTGAAGGGAGTATCTTATTTCGGATTGGAACGCAGCCCTGGTGTCGATAGCCAGTCACTCAATTATATACTCAGATTCATCTGCGTAACTCTACAATTATAGTTCACGCCCTCGTGAAGCTTCCCTGGTAACGATGTATTGATAGACTCGTTTCTTATCCAATTCCCGAGTGTTTTAACTTTCCTCAATAACTGAAATACATTGATTGGACAATAAGAAGAGGATACAAAGCTAAGCGTAAAAGTAAGGTCGGTTGTATTCTTCCTATGTTGGCCACGGTTGCGCGGCTGAAAATGATGCGATATCAAAGAAACAAAGACACCCGAGACCGGCCTGAAGTGTTCAGTTTCATTTACGAGATAAATGTGGTATGGACGCGGTCAATGGGAATTATCTCCGCCAAGGAGATTATGCGATCGAGTCGGTTTATTTATTTATTTATTTATTTATTTATTTATTCATTTATTTGTCTGTCTGTGGACAGGATTTCTCAGAAACTACTGGACGGATCTTCATGAAATTTTCACCAGAGATAGATCTTGGTCCAGGGACGACTCCATTAAATTTTGGTGATGAACCAGATCCGGATCTGGATTCTGGATCCGGATCGGTTTCTGCATCTACAAATCTAGTGACATTTCTCGGAAACTACTAAAGGGATCTTCATTAAATTTTCACCAGAGATAGATCTTGGTCCAGGGACGACTCCATTAAATTTTGGTGATGATCCGTATCCGTATCTGGATCAATGTCATCCTTTGGCGGAGATCAGAAATCTCGGATTGCTTTTGTTCTGAATGAAACAGTACTGGAGGGTTCCTTCTACCCGATACATCGGTCTCTGGAGGATGGCATCAATGAAGAAAACAGGTTATATGTCTACTCTGTTTGCATTTTGCTCTAATATGGCTTTTTGCTGTAGAATTTATACCGCGTTTAAAGACATCGAATGCCGAGGTTTTCTTTTCTCCAAATGCACGCAGTCCACGCACGTCGGTAGATCCCTCGGTACGTTCATTGCACCATTCTGTTGAATATGGAAACATATGTCGTTTGATTTTTCCTGAAAGTGAAATTTCTGTTCTGTTAAAATAAGGTATATTTCAGAATTCAGATATTACTGAGTTAGTGAGTTTTTACTCTTATAAGGTGTAAGGTTATGAGCTCGGATGAGAGAGCTGTTAGCTTATCATTGTAGCGTGAATGTTATAGCTGTTTAATCAGCACTTTATTTAATGCTTGGGGGACTTTGAAGAAAAATGGACAATATTGTTAACTTTATTATGGAGAAAAGGCATGTTTTGTGTTTGGAGAGGTTACTGGTGACCAATGATGTTCAACTGCTTTGATATTGATAAATTCATGCTAAACTCAACCAGAAAATCATTAGTTCATGCTGAATTTTATGCCCCAAAAGTTAATTTGTGTTAAATATATGATTAATGTATGATTTGACAGTGAACCATTTTGATGGATTTCAGACTTTGGGGAGACACCAGGATAGCTGTCTAATTTGGCTCACAGCAAGCGGGTAATCTAGAATGTAATGTTCAAGATGAATTTTACTTGTGGTCAAGAAGTTTATAATTCCAGAAATGTATAGTTTTAAGCCCCAGCAGTTCTTCAATTGTCAGTATTATTTTTTTGCTAATTCAAAGTTGAATTTCCTCCAAAATCATAAAAATAAACTGAAATACGATGGGAGTCTAAAGGCTTCAAGCGTCTAGACTCAATTGAGCCAAAGTTTTTCTGCCTGTAAAGCTGCAATCTTCAGTTATAAAGCCTTAAATCGGGTAATACCTAAATAGCCAGATTTGGCTTTTGCGCAAAGGGGTTAAAGAGATTTCACCTTTAAAGCTGTCAGAGAGCTTACATGTAGAGCTGTTTGAGAGCTCGCCAGTAAAGCTGTAAGAGAGCTCATCTGTAAAAGTGTGGGAAATGTCACCTGTAAAGCTGTTTAAGCATTCACCTGTTGAGCTATTAGAGAGTTGGCCTGTAAAGCTGTGAGTGATGTCCCCTGTAAAGCTGTTTGAGAATTCACCTGTTGAGCTATTAGAGAGCTGGGATCCTCTAACAAATGCTCTCAGTCAACCCTCACAACACCCTTCACATTTGCACCTGTGTGGGTGGCCCCAGAAATGACAGATCAACCTATAATTTCAATGCAAGTCGATGAATCTGTCATGGTTCTGTGTTTTGAGTTCATGATTTATGTTCATGGTTATGTCTTTTCTTTATTCTTTTTGGTTACTGTATACTCCGGTTTTCAGTTTTTTCCATTTTAAGTTTCATTGCACTTTTCTCCCCTGCCTTGTGATCTAGTTGGTTCAGTCCATCTCCCCAGTCTGTGTGCGCTCACCTGCTTCGGGTGATTTCAATGGTTTCTGGTGTTTCATATCATTACTTCAATTCTCGTTTACTTCCCTCACCTTGCTTTTCAAGATTACTAAAAATACTAACATTTATATTTTGTATCATAGTCTATTAACCCAACTAACCCATGTATATATTACTAGCTTACTAATGAGCACTTTGGTTAATTTGTAAAGCTGCACCTCTACTAATTATTACTAATTTAATCACAGCAATCGTCCTGTTCTAGTCTCCGCCCCTTGCTTTGCTTTCTCTGCCTCTCCCTACATTTCTGTGAGATCTCTCACACGTGCTTTATCGCTTTCCTGCACTCATTGTCTGTGCATTTAGAACTCCTTGACCAGAGCTGTTTATTTGTCATAGGATGTCTGCATGAATCCCGTCCATGTCTTGGCTTTTGTCAATTGTTGTGGTTTAGGTGTTCCCCATGTGTACCTTCCTCTGTAATTAGTTCTTACCCAATTCACCTGTTCCCTGCGTAGCACGTGACTTCCCTTCTGTCTATTTAGAGTCCTCACTGCTGTTCAGCCCTTGTCAGAACATTGATCAATATTCCTTTGTGCAGAGCCTCTCATATGGCAATTGATTATTGTTTCTCTTTGACTGTTTCATCTGACCTTGATTTTTGTCATAGCCCTTCTGTCTTGTTTTTGTCGTTCTGTATTTTTGACCCATTTCTGTATGACCACGTCTACTGTGATTGGATGCCCTGTGTATGACTCTCTGCTTTGGCTTTCTACTTCAATTTTTTATTTATTTATTTTTTGCCTACCGTCTATGTACCGTTGCACCTCTGCTTTTCTGGTTCAGACCCCAGCCTGTCTAGTCGACTTTGTTTTTTAGATTTCGTTTTTGGCTCGGCAATTTTGTCTTCTGGTCCTGACCCTGCTTTCAATAAAGGCATACGATTTTTGGATTTCCTGCTCTCGCTTGCGGTTCCTGAAAGCACCGTCACAGAATCAATAACAAAGGAGTGCAAATCAGATCATTTTCAGGGAAGAAAATGCGCAGTCATGTTAATTATGTGTTTTGAACTATACTATTTTGACAATGGAGAAATATTATGCCAACAAATCAGGTGCTGGGTGCATCAGAAAATCTTGCTTTCTGGTGATTGGTCTTGGGGCCCATTTTATACAAAAAATAAGCTGCGCTCACTTACCTTTTTTTCTTTTCCTTTTTTTTTTAAACGTATCCCAGTGGATGGATCGAAGAGCTTTTGTGCTTTTCCCTGCAGCACACACAGACTTACGGTCTCATAATATTCTCAAGAAAAACCTTAAATGGATTCGAAAATCAATGACTGTGATTGGATGGACACATGTATTAGATGATGCAGCAAGCAATTTTCCTGAGAACGGTGTCATTTTTTGTCTGTGCACATGCATGCACTCTCATTGCCGCATGATAGCAAGATAAGAGCAGCCAAGATAAAACTGGACAATGTCAATAAGAATTTGATTCAACGCAGTATGGTAGAGGATAAAGGCAATTTAAGGTTTGGTATCTGCAGCCGAAGGTGGCATGGTTGCAGAAAGTGTTTAACCAGGGAGTCAGTGTGCTTTGTCTGTGTGTTTTTTGGTGAAAAAAACAGCCAAGATTGTGCTTCTGAAGTCTTTCCTCTCTGTATGTTCGAGCCCCTGGTCTGTGTTTTCATTCACAGTGAGCAGGCGCCGTGCACAGCGACACGTCCCGCTGATCGCCTGTATGCCGAAATCTTGTTTAATCAAGCTCATATGTGCACTTTCTGAAGGAAAATATGACTCAGCATTGCTGAAGTGCTCAGGAAAATACAGCTGTGGAGGATTATTGTCCTTTTCTCCCCATTTGCTGGTTCAGGCTTGTGCATAAAGCAGTGATTTGATTATTTAACCTTTTCGGTGACAACCAACAAAGTCCCAGCAACAGTGGATCTCGTTTTTATCAATTATCAAGGATTAGGGCAATTGATATCAACAGAAGATTCAGGTCAGCAAAATAGCTTTTCGAGCATCTGAGCAGAGTTTGTTTATGCCACCACATGAATCATATTCATGTAAATTCAGGTGTGCTCAACATCTAAACCCCCCTGCTGTGGTTACGACAAGGGCGTAACCTAAGGGCCAGTAGGGGGTGGGGGTGCATAATGTGCTTGGATAAACGTATCATCAATTAAAAGAATAAACCATATTCTCATGAACACGTCAGTTTCTGTTGTTATGTCCTCCCAGTTGTAAACCAACTGTTTCTCCCTTATCCTATGGGGGTCCCACTTTCCAGTTTGAGGACCACTGGTGTAAAGCATCTTGGTGCCAGTCCATCAGTAATAATAAAAAAAACCCTATACACATAAAATTAAGTTGAGGATTTGTGATAAAATGGGGATAGAGATGGCTAGATGGGGGCCGCAGTCCTGCACCCCGCTGCTCTGCTGTGCCAGAGCCCTAACTCAAAGCGTTTATGCCGTTCGACGTGCTCTCTCGCTTTAATCAGGCTTCTGGGAGCGTAATATATGCCCTGCTGCACCACAATCCCCCGGGTCCTCCAATCCCCTCACGGCCCAAGATCTGCTCGTTCACACATCCCTAATTAGGCTGGGGCTGAGTGGAAGTGGGGGTGATGGGGAGAAAGGGAGAGGTGTTAGCATTGCAGATACCAAAGGGCATTCATATTTTGTGTTGTGCAAAAGGTGCTTCAGGGGTAAAGGCTCACATGAAAAAATGCAGCATCTACACAGTCACCACTGAATTGTCTGTGCAATGATGGAGTAGCATTATATTGAAAAGTTGTGAGAAGCCCAATTCAATTAGTAGAACAGGAAGCCAAGATATGTCATGTTGAAGCACAAACAAGTAAGCATAAGCTACAAACATAAGTTAAAAAACCTCTCTTTTCATTTCTGGCTGACAATGCTGTGTGAAACTCAATAAGTGTAAGCAGATAGCTGCCCCTGAAGACTGCGCAATTGTTTCAGAGGCAAGAAATCGCTGAAGCAGATTTCTGTATGCCCCATTTTTGTGTCGCCTGCGAAGCATAGCGGCACATAGGGATCACTTTGTCCGTCTGTCTGTCCGGTAGTCACACTTTCAGTTGGTAGTCACACTTTCCCATGAGCTTCGCAGGCGACACATGTGTTCACCTGAACACTCTAGTTATTACTATTTATGGTACTTCTTGGTAAAAGCTATCATGTCCAATGTCACGTTTTTAAAATCAGTCACCCAATTTGTATTATTGTTGCAGGAACTAAATTGAACTAACGAGACAGACACTGTTGGGGTATATCCCCGAAACTTCAGCATTTTCTTACTTTAGCCCCAGTGAGACCTGACTCCTGCACACTCGCCCTGGTCATATGATCATAACACCTCCAGGGCCAGCCCAGCTCAGGAGGAGTAACTGAATGGCTACTCCACCCCCCTCCCCCATCGCCAAATTTGTGTTCATGTGTTTGGAAACTTGACTTGTCGTCTCACCTGAAATCTTCATCATTTGATATTCTGAATTAGACCAGAAGTGCACTAGTTGTCGTCCTTCAAATCCTGCTGGCTGTAGCTGCACTACAAATGAATTAAATAGAAGAGTTGAAAGGAGAGGGAAGGTTCTTACACTATAGTCATGGGCGGACACACACGGGAGTGGCAACTTTAGCACAACCCGACCTGTTACCTTTCACCGGCTGACACTTTTGCTCCGGTTTATTGTCAAGAGAAATATTGACTTAGTCATGTCTAACGCAACGCTGTGCTCTGTATGTACTCATATCTTTATGGCCTGCCCTTGGGGCGTGAATGAGAGACAGCCGCACATCTCTTAGCTCCTGGATTCCAATGCTGCGTTTGATAATAGCCAGTGGAGTGGCTGTTTATGGGCAGGCGGTATGTCATGCTCCCTGTTGTTGCCGCTGTAAGCTGGACATCCATCAGAAGACCCCGGAATCAGAAGGTACACTTCTCTGTCTTCCCTTGTCTGCAGCCTTTTCCACCAACTGTCTGAAAAAATTGAGGATTAGGTGAGAACAATGATTAACGCCTATCAAGTAGTCTTCAGAAGTCCTGCCGGTACTGAGCTCTGACTGAGCCAGGGACCATCGGAGGTTAGGACACACAAATTGCCATTGGAATTTAAATTTCGGATCCACAGCACTGAAGAGCAATGTGTATTGTGTAAGGCGATTGGGAGAGAGCATCCGGACTCATGTTCAAATTACATTTGTTTTGGATCCAAAAGCCTGTCTGCATTCGACTGGGCTTGCCAGCTGGACGCACTGGACCAAATGAACTATTGCCAAACGTGTCAAAACCACACCCATCTGCTCTTCCTAGCTAACTTAAAGGTGCATAATGCAAGTTTGTTTACTTTAAGTTCTGTTGACATTCAAACACAAACAAAATAGGTAGAGGTAGCCTGCCCCTCCCTCCCATAGTTCCCTCCTTCCCATGCTTCCATAACTGTCAACTCTTGTCGGTGATTGGCCGGGACGGTTTGTTATGGGGCACAGCCTGTGCCCCTTGTGTTTATTTGTAGTTTGTGACGCCTGAGTAGTCTCCAGAGCCTGAGTTTCTTTTTTACAGTGAATTTAGGTGCAGGCAGCTAGCAGATCGTGGAGAGATGTTGGCGAATTGAGGCAAAAATATAATCAAGCAGAAAGTAACAAGCTTGCATAGTGCACCTTTAAATGTCCCAGAGAAGAGCAAGAGAGCACAGAAATGAATTCAAAGCTATTACAAATAAATGTTTGACCCCAGATCTGAAGGTGGGGCTGGGGTTACTTAAGAGTCGCAGTTTCCCTGAGGTTTTACAGCCCTCTCCCAGCTACACAGCAGAGCCTATGGGACTGATTTAGTCAAACAGTATTATTATCAAGGTTCTGCATAAGTCACTGACACACCTCCAAACCCAGTCCAGTTCCAGGAAGAGGCCCTGTCACAACTCCCTCCAAACCAATGGAAAAAAGAGCTCACTGTGAAAGAATGGGCCTTGAACTTTCCATGGTGTTGGCCCCTCCCAGCTGTGTTCTGGCCCCTGCTGCAGCTGTCCCACCGCAGGCCTGATTTTAGAAAGCAGCTTGGTTGCCTAGTGGAGCCGTAGGATGACATGGCAGGGTGCTTTAGCAGGGCAGCAAGGTGTCCTCATGGGAATGTGGGGTGATCTGACAGGGTTGCGGAGCAGGACTCTGGAGTAGCGGGATGGGAGTGTAGCCAGCAGAGCGGTAGGCAGCCTACTGAGGTCGCTGTGCGGCCTCGTAGAGTGGCAGTATATGCAAGTCTGATAAGAAGGTGGTCTAGTGGAGCAGCAGATTAGCCTAGCGGAGCTGTAGGTTAGCCTAGCAGAGCAGCATATTGGTGTGCGCGTGTGAGGGTGTGTTTGATATGTGTGTATGCAGGAATGTGTGTGAGTGTGTGTCTGTATTTGTGTGCGTCATTGTGTAGCTAATGCGCTCAGTCTCTTTTGATTTCTTCAGTAATGTAAGCATTCTGATTTAAATATTTCCCTTCCATAACTGTGAGTCTGTGCCAGTTAAAATAGCTAAATGCAGCACTGGGTCAGGAACAACTGCCAGCTGTGCAGAATACACTGCCCTCCATAATTATTGGGACCCCTGGTTAAGATGTGTTCTTTAGCTTCTAATAAATTTATTTTTTTTCCAAATAATATAGCACCACAATGAAAAAAAGAGGAAAATCCAACTTTTAATTCAAGTGCATTTATTCAGTGGGAAAAAAATCCCACATTAAGAAATAATTCTTTTACATCAAATCATGCGTGCCACAATTATTAGCACCACTGCTGTTAATACTTTGTACAACCCCCTTTTGCCAACAAAACAGTACTTAATCTTCTCTTATAATGCTTCACAAGATGGGAGAATAAAGAAAGAGGGATCTTCGACCATTCCTCTTTGCACAATCTCTCTAAATCATCCAGCAACCTGGGTCCTCTCCTCTGAACTCTCCTCTTCAGCTCACTCCACAGGTTTTCAATGGAGTTGAGGTCTGAGGACTGAGATGGCCATGGGAGGAGCTTGATTCTGTGTCTGATGAATCATTTCTGTGTAGATTTGGCCACATGTTTAGGGTCATTATCTTGCTGAAAGATCCAGTGACGACCCATCTTCAGCTTTCGGGCAGAGGCCACCAGATTTTGATTTAAATTGTCCAGGTATTTCAAAGCGTTCATGATGTCATGCACCCTAATAAGGTTCCCAGGGCCTCTGGAAGAGAAACAGGCCCACAGCATCACTGATCCTCCCCCATACTTCACAGTGGGCATGAGGTGCTTTTCTGCATACTCATCTTTTGTGTTCCGCCAGACCAGTGTTGTGCATGATTGGGAGAACGACGTTCATGAACTCGTTCATTATTTTGACGAACGATGAACTGAACGCACGCACCTGCCGAAAACGAACGATTCCCTGAACGAGTTCATTTTGGTAAGGAATAACGGGCGTTCAAAATTGTTGCCAAAAATACTTCTCCCAGTAGCCTGGTGATGACGTCATCAACTGACGTCGCCGCTGCTCTGTCTCTGCCAATGAATGTATGTAGAACTGGAGAGGCTGCTGCTGCTTCCTTCTACGAGCGCAGTTGAAGAAACCAGTATGGCTTGAAGTGCACCGCACTTCTAAATTTCCCATGGAGACTATAAGGGAGAAATTCCTTCTATTTTCCGCCAAACTAAGGGGTCTTCCGAAACAGTTTCAACATATTTGTGATCGAAAAACATATGAGAATAAAAATTAATGCGTAATTTTAGATGACACTGTTCGAGACGTCGAGCATATAACACAGGTTAATCATAGGAAGCGCAACACTTACTAGCCACTTGTCTAGCTGGCGTGTTACGTAATCAGGTCGCCGTAGACGGCTGTGATCGCAAACTTTATCTGTAATTTAGCTAGCTCAGGGGTGGGCAACGAGGGCCGTATCTCTCCCTGGTTTTCACACCAACTTCTGGGCTTTAATTAGTTGATTATCTAAATTAGCCAAACTATTAATGAAATCTGATATTTATGGCGCATTTCTTTAAATTATCGTGAATTACCAGCAAAGACTGTCCTTGTCTCCCTATATAAAACATTTTTCTTTGATCAAACCTTTGCACAAATCTATATTTGTGTATGCAACCAATTAACTCAATTAGTCAGGGTAATTGATAGAAATAAAAACCAGCATACACACTGGCCCTCCAGGACCGGAGTTGCCCGTCCCTGAGCTAGCTAGATAAACTTAGTTGGCACAATAAACCCAGGTTGCTTGCGAAGGGTGATGGCCAGCTAGCTCTCATGCCCATGTAATGTTAGCCAAGTTGCATATATACATAGAATTAGCCATAGCGAATGACCAGGCAGAAACGTTAGTGTACCGTGCTCATTCCGGATGAATTGTGCAAATAGCAGCATCCTTATCAGGCTTCTGCCTATCTGGGGACTATAAAGTGAGCAAGCGGTGAGTTTTGTTTTTAATTATTACGATGACGCAATCCTAGCTGAGGCAGTCAGCCAAACTGGCTAGCTTTCTATGATTGCCAGCGAAGATAGCGTTTCAGCATACTACTCGGCTGTCGGTTCCGTGAAATGAAAACATAACTTAGCCCAGTAACCATGGGAGTTCAAACTGCTACCTAAAGCAATGTTCTTGCAGAGTATTCACTAATGCTATGCGAGTGACCAATCAGAGTCAGATGTGAGTCATATTGACCTACCAATGGATTAACCGTTGACTAAAACAAGCTCTTTAACTTCATTCTCGAAAAGTGTCAAGCAAAATTGCACCTCGATTCTTTTTTTATCATGTAATCCAGCCATACGCAGGAAAGATTTGCAATTGTATACCTTTTAAATAACAAAATAATAGCAGGAGTTTTTCCCTTTTAGTCAATTGGAAATTCAGAGGTCCGGTGCAGTAGACACCTTTACTCAGTTTTCTTGCCTTCTGTAACATTGTTGGTCTTGGCTTATGTTTTTGAACTACTTTGGAATGTGATTCATGCAGTTTTAATGTAGGACAATTGCATATGCAGAAACTTTGCTGGACATTACTTTCAGCATGTAGTTTGAATCTACTGACATTTTTTCAGTACTATAACTTATTAAATAAAAGCAGTGATTCCATTTTTGGACATTGTGGCAATGACTGGGACCTGGGGATGAATAGATAAGAAGAGACTCCAATGAAGAAAAAAAAATGCTCGGATGACTGCGTTAAAAATGAACTTAAAAAAGAACTTGTTCATTTTTTGGGACTGTGAACTTTTTAAAAGAAATATGAACTATGAACTGAACTAGTTCATTTTAAAATCTGTGAACTGAACTTTGAACTAGTTCATATTAATTGTGAACTAACACAACACTGCGCCAGACCCACTTAGAGTGTTTGTTGCCAAAAAGCTCTATCTTGGTCTCATCTGACCAAAGCACACGGTCCCAGTTGAAGGCCCAGTACCGCTTAGCGAACTTCAGACGTTTGCTTTTATGATTGTGATTGAGAAAAGGTTATTTCTGTGCATGCCTCTCAAACAGCTTGTTGGCATGTAGATAGCGCCTGATGGTTGTTTTGGAGACTTTGTCATCCCAAGATGCTACCATTTGTTGCAATTCTTTAACAGTGAGCTTTGGAGAACTTTTTATTTCTCTTACCATCCTCCTCACTGTGCGTGGCGGGATAATAACCTTGCATCCTCGTCAAGGCTTGTTTACCACTGTTCCAGTTGTTTTAAACTTCTTAATGATTCCTCTGACAGTAAATATGGGCAGGTGAAGGCGAGTGGCTATTTTCTTTTAGCCATTGCCTGACTTGTGAAGGTCGACACACATCTGCCTTACTTGAATGGTGTGTTCCTTTGTCTTTCCCATGTTGAAGAGTGAATAAGAGAAATGGCCTCTGTGTCACATCATATTTATACCCCAGGGAAACAGGAAGTGATAATTTACTAATGAAATGTTCCTAGATACTCTGATCAACTTTGTAAACTACTGTAGAAATGACAGAAATACTTCAATTTCATTTATTTCCTAGGAATTGTGAAGGGTGCCAATGTTTGTTGAACAGGTGATTTTATGAAAATGAATTATTTCTTAGGGATTTTTTTCCCCTTTAAATTCACTTGTGTTGAAGGCTACATTTTTCAACAATTTTCAGTGTGAGAGTATGCTTCTGCAATAAAAATTGAATTTATTTTAAGGCTCTTAACACATCTTACCCAGGGGTGCCAATAATTATGGAGGGCGCTGTATCTGTAAAATCTTTCATCTTGTGTAATGAATAAAAAGTATTTGCACTGCAAGAAGAAAATTATCACAAAACCCAAACTATTTCAGAGGAAACAATCCCATTTTCCCTTCTGAATTTGAACATCATCTTTTAATATTAACAAGAGCAACGCAGAGCGTGGCATATGCCCCTGCCTGTATGTTGATCAAGGGCATATTGAGATGGCTGCTGTGGCGGCCATATTAGATATGGTTTTCGAAAGGAACCTTCCTCTAGCCACTCCCAATACGCCATTTAGAAATGGCGTCAATCCGACGAGGGATTCTATAGTTATACCACGGTAACGAAAAGTTAACGGACGACGGACGGACATGATGTCGACATAATGCCTCCTTTCCTCTTTGGAGGGCGGGGGCATAAAAGCAGCTGAAGCTTATTTCAACACACACAAAGACTCAGAAACACAAACAGCCGCACACACTCACACATCCTTTTATGCACTTGCGCACGCACTCACACACACACACTAACTCCTGTATGTGCCAGCACACTCACACACCTCAGCTTATGTCTGCACAGACGCACACATACACACACAGACTCAAAGACACTCGCACACACCCCTGTATGTACTGGCACACAGACACACACACACACACCAAAATCTACAAGTATTTTTATATGATTTTTATTTCTCTGCTGATAAATTAACCATAAAAAGTTGGTAAATTAACATCTGTGGACCCCGCTTATATTCGTTGTCATGTGATAGTGTTAGCCAGTCAGAGGACTCCAACACTGTTTTGGGTATGACATGAGCTGGGCCCAGCAAAAATGACCAATGGTGTTGATGGAGACTGATCCAGAGAAGATGAGTCCAGAAATATATTAGGATTGGCAAGATCTACACCTTTTAAGGCATTATTACCGTCAACCCGATCCCAGTCCCTTTGCTTGCTTAGCTATCAGGCAATTCATTAATTTGCTGGGCAACAAAATAATACAAGATGACGCGGCCATTTATTGCATTCATGAAATGTTCAAGAAACGGCAAGAAACTCATGGTGATTTGTGTTTGAAAGGTGGACTCGTCTAAAGTGGTATATACTGCATTCATTGCTGATTTGAACAAAAAATGCGACGACGGTAAATGGAATTTAGTGAAAGTTTAAATATTTTTTCTGATTAATTATTCAGATAATTTCCTGTCATGAAAACTCATTTTGAAGCCCTCTTCTTTGTCGCTATCACATCATAATCATGATTGGCAATATATTGTTATTTAGTTTATTGTCCAGTAAATGAATTGTGGGATTCTTACTAACAAACAGGTGGTGAGTCAGCATACATTAAAATGTAAATCTTTGGTTGTATACAGAGCGGACCTGAGTAGGCATGACCATAATATTTTTAAAAAGTGTTATGATGCAGAAATGTTCACACAAACAGAGGACTGTCATTTGCTGTTTGACAAGTCTTGGTGACATATCTGTCTTTGGCACAAGAGACCGATGGGGCCCATTCTGTGGCATGATCCTAAGAAGACAGGGGAGAAACATACTTGAAATGTAAGTTTAAAAACTCTGTCTTGTGGAGTATGGTTTTAACAGCTGTGGTCTTATTTAATTGTCTGGAAGGAAAGAAAACCAGGATTGGATTTGAATTCGAAGATCAGATTTGATTATTCGTGTACTCTGGTTTCTACCCACAATTCAAATTCTCGCATGCCAAAAAGGTTCATTGGAGCATCAAAATTGCCTGTAGGTATGAGTGTGTGAGTGACTGGTGGGGGATGGTGAGTGCATCCTGCAATGGAGTGGCTAACTGTCCAGGGTGGGTCCCGGCCTTTCACCCATAGTCAGCTGGGATAGGTTCCAGGTCCTCTACAACCCTAGAGAGGAAGAAGTGACATAGATAAGGGATGGATTATAGAGCATGATACGAGCAAATGCACATGCTCACATGCACTTGCACGCTCAAGCAAATAAACGCCCTTGCATGCGTCCTTACAGGCACACACACATATATGTGTCTACACACACATACACACACACACACATCGATCCAGTCATCCAGGGGACACACGCATACACACTCACGCACATGCACGCACACACCCACTATCGCATTCATAAAGCACACACACACACATACGTACGTACACACTCACGCCACATGTACTCACACACACCCACCCCCACATGCACTCAAACACGCACACAGACACACACACACCCACACCTGCATATGCACACACACTCACCTACATAAGATAACACCCTTGCTTGTGCACACTCTAGCACATATGTACACACATACCCCCACAGGCACACACACACACACGCATAGACACACAAACCCATGCCCGCATGCACACACGTGCCCACACACACACACAGATCCTTGCATAGACACACTCACACACACGCATTCACACGCACTCGCAGACACACACACACACACACACATCCGCCCTTGCATGCCCTCACACACATGCACATACACACTCACGCCGCATGCAGTTCCAATTAAAGGCCAGTGAGATGCCAGTGTTTCTGTTGGATGAGTGGGGAGTCGTTTCTCTGAAACACACAGGTCCCCTGTGGCTCTGCTGGCCCTGACTGTGGCAGCCGCAGACATTTTTTATACTCTCTCCATTTTCCTGCTGCAATTTAACTGGTCTCACTCTGGATGTGGGCCGGGTGCCGGCGGGGGGGGGGGGTTGTTAATCCCCAATCAATCCCCCAAATGTGTTCAGATACACACTGCCCTATGTACACACACATATACACACCCCACCCTATATACACACACATGCACTTACACTTACACACACATACACCCCATACACACTCTTACACACCCTACCCTACATACACTTACACACTCTGACACACGCACACACACAAACACTCACAAAGAGAAACACACAAACTCACACAATCATCTGTTATCCTCGGCCTGACAGGCAGCTTGACATTTGTTGATTGCCTGTGTAAACTGTGTAACATGGAGCCGCTGGCCACATGCCGGCGCTTAGTCCGCCAGTGTGTTTGAGTGTGTCATCACTGTCTTAGAGGTGTGTGTGATGCGCTCCCATAATTAAAATTTACCTTTCATAACAGCCCTTTCTCTTCGGTAGATGAGCTGGGTTTTAATGAAGGTTGCACTGTGTGCTTGAAGTCTTCAGGAAGAGTGTCCAGGAGAGCCACCTGCTTTTAAAGGGACGGCACTACCAGTGGTGAATTTAAAATGTGTTTACACTCAACCCCACTGTCATATCTACCCATCCTGTTTTGCTGAAAACTGCTGCATTTCATAAACATTTTGTTCATAAAATCACGTGCCAAAGCACTTCAGCATTCTGAGGTGAAGTGTGGTAATTTTTTTGTTTTGTTTCTGAGTGCTGCTGTGCTCAGCTGGCCTTTTTCATCATAGTTTGTGTTCTGTAGTGTGATTGGCTGGCCTGTTTTCTCATAGTTTGTGATCTTTAGTGTGATTGGCTTGCCTTTTTATCATAGCATATGCTGTGTAGTGTGATAGACTGTCCTGTTTATCATAGTGTTGGCCTTGTCAGAGTGGCAGTCCTCTTACCTAAAATCTTTCATAACAAAGTAAAATCTTCCAATGCTCATGAACAACCTCTTGACTGCATTTTGAAAATACCGATGCTGTTGACATTTTGTGATGTGAAGTAATGTAAATTATTGAGAATCTTGTGTTGTATGACCTCATGGAGGAAATGAGGGAGAAATGCCCCATAGGTTCTACACTCAGAACATTTGAGTTACCAAACTTCCAGTTTAATTCTCAAACGCACTGAGGGCAGACAGCCAAGGGAGGGGAACTTTTGGTAAATTTATAATCTGAGACATTGTTAAACCTCTTAACTATGTTAACTGTTCAGTCTTTAAATATTTCAGTGAATTTTGGCTTTTTTTCAGATCCTTTGAGATGCTCTTGATGTTATCATCTTTCCACATGTCCCCTGCCTCGCCACCCCTCCCACCCAAACCCGAAACACACCTCACCCCTCCCACCCAAACCCCAAACACACCTCACCCCTCCCACCCAAACCCCAAACACACCTCACCCCTCCCACCCAAACCCCAAACACACCTCACCCCTCCCACCCAAACCCCAAACACACCTCACCCCTCCCACCCAAACCCCAAACACACCTCACCCCTCCCACCCAAACCCCAAACACACCTAACCCCTCCCACCCAAACCCCAAACACACTTCACCCCTCCCACCCAAACCCCAAACACACCTCACCCCTCCTACCCAAACCCCAAACACACCTCACCCCTCCCACCCAAACCCGCAACACACCTCACCCCTCCAACCCAAACCCCAAACACACCTCACCCCTCCTACCCAAACCCCAAACACACCTCACGCCTCCTACCTAAACCCCAAACACACCTCACCCCTCCTACCCAAACCCCAAACACACCTCACCCCTCCCACCCAAACCCCAAACACACCTCACCCCTCCCACCCAAACCCCAAACACACCTCACCCCTCCTACCCAAACACACCTCACCCCTCCCACCCAAACCCCAAACACACCTCACCCCTCCAACCCAAACCCCAAACACACCTCACCCCTCCTACCCAAACCCCAAACACATCTCACGCCTCCTACCTAAACCCCAAACACACCTCACCCCTCCAACCCAAACCCCAAACACACCTCACCCCTCCCACCCAAACCCCAAACACACCTCACCCCTCCCACCCAAACCCCAAACACACCTCACCGCTCCTACCCAAACCCCAAACACACCTCACCCCTCCCACCCAAACCCCAAACACACCTCACCCCTCCCACCCAAACCCCAAACACACCTCACCCCTCCTACCCAAACCCCAAACACACCTCACCCCTCCTACCCAAACACACCTCACCCCTCCTACCCAAACCCCAAACACACCTCACCCCTCCTACCAAAACCCCAAACACACCTCACCCCTCTCACCCAAGCCCCAAACACACTTCACCCCTCCCACCCAAACCCCAAACACACCTCACCCCTCCTACCCAAACCCCAAACACACCTCACCCCTCCTACCCAAACACACCTCACCCCTCCTACCCAAACCCCAAACACACCTCACCCCTCCCACCCAAACCCCAAACACACCTCACCCCTCCTACCCAAACCCCAAACACACCTCACCCCTCCTACCCGAACCCCAAACACACCTCACCCCTCCTACCCGAACCCCAAACACACCTCACCCCTCCTACCCAAACCCCAAACACACCTCACCCCTCCTACCCAAACCCCAAACACACCTCACCCCTCCCACCCAAACCCGAAACACACCTCACCCCTCCAACCCAAACCCCAAACACACCTCACCCCTCCTACCCAAACCCCAAACACACCTCACGCCTCCTACCTAAACCCCAAACACACCTCACCCCTCCTACCAAAACCCCAAACACACCTCACCCCTCCCACCCAAACCCCAAACACACCTCACCCCTTCCACCCAAACCCCAAACACACCTCACCCCTCCTACCCAAACCCCAAACACACCTCACCCCTCCTACCCGAACCCCAAACACACCTCACCCCTCCTACCCGAACCCCAAACACACCTCACCCCTCCTACCCAAACCCCAAACACACCTCACCCCTCCCACCCAAACCCACCTCACCCCCCCCACCCAAACCCCAAACACACCTCACCCCTCCTACCCAAACCCCAAATACACCTCACCCCTCCTACCCAAATCCCAAACAAATTTCACCCCTCCTACCCGAACCCCAAACACACCTCACCCCTCCCACCCAAACCCCAAACACACCTCACCCCTCCTACCCGAACCCAGGGGTGAAAGTAGGATTAGATTCTTACAGGAACTGTGCAAGTCAAAAATTTTGCTCGCGCGCTTTGCGCGCTCGCATCATACTCTATATATTAACAGACAGCTTTCTTTATAGTCCTTGAGTGCATAACGTGTCAGACACAAAAAATGTAATATTATGGCAAATTTTCAGATTAAGTGCAAACTTCTTTGGGAGAACAACATCAGAATAGTAACAACAGTAAGTAAAAATAAAATGCTTTCTCTGTTGTCAGCATGAAAAATAATCAGGACCCCATTAATCAATCTGCAGTAGCTCAACCCTCAGCCAGTGTTAACCACGTTTTTTCCCTAGTCTCAGTTACAGTTTTAATATTGTATGTATTGAAAGATTCAGAATAGCATCTGCTGTACCACTCCTTTTATTTTGGTATCAACTTTAGAAAATAACTGAATACGTAGAAACAACAAAATATTTACAGTAGGCTGTTTCAATTCAGATGTAAAAGCATGCAGCCAGCTGATATGGAATCAGTTGACACCAGATGCGGGAAAAGGGAATGAGGATTTTATTTTAACCAAAACAAAACAGGCACGAGGGCCAACAAAAACCTTGGCCCAAAGGGTTGCAAAAAACAAACTAAGGTAAGCTACACAGAGCTAAAAAACAAAGAATGCAAAAGGCAAAAAACAAAAAGGCACTGGAAACTCCAGGCAAGATGCTCAAGAAAAACAAATAACCAGACTAAATATATATTCGAAAAACAAGAGGCTAGGACAAGACTTGAAACTAGAAATGCTAGGGAACTATGACAACAAGAGCTTGGCTAAACTTGCACATGCAACGAGACGCGAGACACTGTCTGCCAGCCAACTTCCACCGCATCCAGATAAAGGCTTGGAAATCATGACATGAGGGGTAACACCTGGAGAGAGAGAAACAAGAAGCATGGCAAGATCAAGACATTGACAGAGATTGGATGACATGACCTGCTCCTTAAGAGAATGAGCGTGCTCAGCTTAAGTACCAATTAAGTATGCAGCTTGGAAGCAAGCATGAATGTTAAGAACAGAAAAGCACAGCAAGATCTTGAAATAGCAAAGCAGGAATCATGACAATAAACTCCCTGTCTAAATTAGTAATATTAGTAATGTGCCTATCTAAGAATTACACCACCCAGTGAATGTTAGTAAATGTTAGTAACTTAAAAACAGTTAATTGTCAATTAAGCTTAGAGAGGCCCGAATCCAGCACAGCATGGAAGGAAGGGGAAATACCAAAGCCAACCAGAGCTCAGAAATGTGCAACAACGAAGGCACGGGGCGGAACGCAGACAAGCGGTGGAGTGGCATGGCAGACCTGGCAAAAACAAAAACATGGAAAAGTAAAAACATGGACATGGAACATGAATTATGAAATGTAAAAACCTGATACAAGAAACTGTTAAAACTATGACTATGAACATGACTATGGAACATGAAACTATGAACTATGAAATCTTGAAACATGAAACTGTTGAATAATATTGTCCTGGCCAAAGGCCAGGACCCTGGAACACAACAGCCAGCAACAAATATTCAGTAGTTGACCTGCTATGGCACAAACCATTTTCTTTGAATGATGACATGTCTTCTCCAAACTCTAAACACAAACAACCAAAATTCAAACACATACACTCCTAAAGCTAACACTTCATGAGAAAACACTGAATTCATCATGTATATTTACACTACAACAACATTTTAGTAAAATTACACAATAGCTTTCAATATACTATGTTACATGCTCAAATTTAAAACACTTGAATAAAGTAGCGGCAAAATGTTTTGCTGTATTGCATCCAAACTGAGTCCTTCCTTATTAACATAATTTGAACAATTGTCAGGATGTGGGTAGGTGTCGGTGTGTCGGTGCGGCATTTTCTTGACTAAATAATTATTTCAGTGAAATAAACCGTGCTTCGTAAAGCGTTTAGAAACGATGTAAGTAGTTTTTTAAACGATTCTGACTGGCATGAGACAGCAAAGTGAGCAGTGGCGCGAAAAATATTCAACAGAAGACAGACAACATAGTATTTCAAATTATACAACTATTTTTTTTTTTTAATCAATATGTAATTTGTGTAGAGTCCGTTGTTATGAAATTTTGTGAAAACGAGCCCCCATTAAAAGTTGTCGTCTTGTGTCGGATATTAACTGCGTGACGAGATTATGTAAGGGATAATTTACGAGAAGGTGTGCATTCCACGGTTTAAATGCACGACGCAGAGGCGAGGTTGCCTCCGCAAAGTGCATTAAAACCGTTGAATGCTCACCTTCGAGTTGATTATCTCGCTTATACCAAGGTCATTTGCCAGAAATATATCGCAGCATTCTGAAATTTTTGGTGAAAGTTTTGCACTAAAACCAAAAAAACAAGCTGGTAATCATTAATCAGGCGCCGCCCAATACCCAATAGCCTACTATAGGCCAAATTGAATTGAACCAGCTATCTTAGTTCATCTTACGTTCATGGAGAAAGAATGTTTTGCACACGCTTACATCCGTTTACCAGCTGATTTGATGACGGATTCCAGCTGAAATGGAAATTATGCATAACGCAACATTATGTGCGATTATGCAGACTGTAGCTAACTTGCTACGCACAATTACAAAGAACTTAGGACGGTTTCCGCAGTCAGCGAGCTGAGATCAGTCTGCTGGCATAAGCGAACTGTCAGCAGTTGCTGACACAAGAAGTGAACACGTTAGCTTCCTTTGTAACCGTAGGCCTACACAATTACAATCTTTTAATGAATAAAGCCTGATGACTTCGCTGTTGTAATATTTCCGGTCATTATCACTTGAGTACCTATAGTTAACCGCCCCGCAGGACGCAACATATATGACGCCGCTAAATTTACTGGAGATAAATGAGCAGCTAGGTTTCCGTTGTACTCAGCCCAATACTAGGTCTAATGTTTCTAGGGTTACAAGTTGGCTAGTGGATGAATTTCGAGTGGTGAAACGACCGTAAGCAAACTACCTGTGCGGTTCCACGGTTTTAATATATACCTGCCAGCCAATCAGAAAAAAAAGTATTCACCCGGACCATGGTATTAGTCAAGTTGAGCGACGGGCTCGACAGCGAGTAGTGTCCGAAACCGATTTGTGTCTACAGGGTGGGTCCACAATATGCAGCTCACTAAATTGTGGATGGGGGTAGGGACTGAGTGTGAGGTTTCGGACACAGCGTGTGTATCTGACACACAAGTCATAAAAATGGGCATTGTAGCAGATTGTATCCATTGTAGCAGCAAAGCCTACCTGCTACATTATGTACCGTGCCCACATCCACATTTCCCTCTCTCTGTTCCTCCTCTTCCTCGGCTTGCTCCCTCTTTCTCTCATTGAACATGAATGTAATTGTTCTTTGCATTTTTAAAACGTTTTCATTCAAGTCAAGTGTAACGTTAAGACACAAGCGTTTGGCTAACGTAACGTTATCGGTTTCACAAATTTGCGATATGACTTGACAGAGCCTGGCCTCCTGTCATCACCTAGGCAACCACAAGCTGACCAATAGCGCATTGAGTTACTCACGCGTGCATTTGTTTGGGAAAGAGTGTGATGGCTGCGCGCGTCTGAGAGAGAGGGGAGACTGAGAGAAAGCATACTCACATTCATATCACAATTTGAGGGCATATTCTGAAGATGTTTTTTGTATATTCATCAAATCTACACTAATTTCGTTACAATTCGCTTGGAAATAGAAAGGGCTCGCATCATAGCAGGGGTGAATGTTGCTTTTCCGGTTGCGTTCCGGTGCGTTCCTGTTGAAGAGGTCTAGATATTTCTTACCACCACGGCGTTCCTGTGCGTTCCGGCCTACTTTCACCATTGCCCGAACCCCAAACACACCTCACCCCTCCTACCCAAACCCCAAACACACCTCTTGAGAGGATTGACGAAAGGGACCATGAGTGAGAACCAGTAAAATACAAAAAGGAGACTTTATTTCTGAAGGGGGAAAACCCCCAACAGAGCTGCCTACAGTACAGAGTCCAGAAACCAAAGGGCGAAATCCAGAATCATAACCAGGGCACCAATCACAAAAATTAGAGTTGTACAAAAAGGGTACTGTAAACAAGAAGACAGCGAGGTACAGGGAGTAGGAAAAAATCGAACATCAAGGACAGTTCAGTCAGAAAGATAATCACAATGAAAACAGGGCGAAATGAACGTGGCACAAGTTAGCATGAGAGAACGATCTGACAAGGCAGTGCTATGAAGAGACATTCAGGGAGGTCACGTGATAACAGAACACAGGTGCAAGCAGTCAGACTGATTACAAGGGAGCAACACATTAGGGAGAACCTGATCACATGAAATTGGCAGAAGCCAAAACGCGGACTGGGATCACGGGACAATCCTATAGACAATTACACAGCTCCAGTCAAGGAGTTCTACCGTGCATAGATACTAAGAGAAAGGAAAGCATAAGCAGGTGTGGAGATTCCACTGAAATGCAGCAGCGAAGATTAGGGAGAGACAAGGGGCAGAGATTAGAATAGGGTGAGTGCTGTGAGCTTGTTAATCAATTAGTAAGTGCAGCTATGCAATCCCGAGTGCTCGTTAGTAAGTTAGTCTTATATACAATGTTAGTCTTGGTTAGTAAATTAACAAAAACAACAAACTGTTAGTATGTGTTAGTAATATAGAAAAAGCAAGGGGAAGGAAGTAAACGAGATGGGGAAGGAAGATTGAAACCCAGAAGCCATTAAATCACCCGAAGGAGTGGCACGCATTACTGGGGCTGTAAGCAAAGACAAGACCAAGGACCAGACAGGGGGAGACAAAGTGCAATGCATGGAAAAATCAAAACATGGACCGGAATAAAACTACGGCGATAAGTAAAACATGGGAAACCAAAAGTAAGACAATACATGAATGAAAAAGCAACCAAATCTCAATACATATTTCTCAAGAATAGTCAGACATGGCAAGGATCGAAATACACATATGGCAGTCAGAACAAAAGCATGGCAAGGCAGAACCAGAATCACAACACCTCTCCCCTCCTACCCAAACCCCAAACATACCTCACCACACCATGACACACGCAGAAAGCCAGTTTTACATATAGATAAATATTTATGACCGTGGTGCCTTGAGAAATGCCTTCCTCACAATGTTTCATGCTCTCTTCCTTCTATCTTTCTCTTTTCCTTTCACTCTCTCTCTCACACTCTCTCTCTCGCCACCAATCTTCTTTCATGCTTACTGTAAGGTTGTCTCAGGATATAAGATGTGTGGGTGGGAGATTCCTGCAAATGGAGGCCAGGCCACGATATGCCAATTACTTGTCAGTGATGCGGAACTCTTGGTACGTAGCAAACGCAATATTGCGGCCGCTGCCAATGGCGGGAATCACACCTTCTGCAACTGATTTTCAGCCTCCATTATAACAATTTATTACCAGCAAAGCGGTGATTTACAGCCACGGATATGGTGATTTACTGCCAGTGTTGCGGTTGACTGCATGCTGCCATTATCCTGATAGGCTGGTACACCCTGTCAAGGTGCTAAGGCTCAGGTGACCAGCTGCATCCAATTAAATGCTTATTTATGAGCTTTAGGACACGGCTAGTCAAGTAAGACCCATTGAGTTGAGCAAAGACTCATTGCCTGTTCTCCTGCAAAACTCTCCCTCCAGCCAACCACAGGGGCTATGGGAAATTATCACCATCTTACTGAGTCCGCAATGATTTCTGGGAGAAATCACTGTGAATTCTGGATTGAAGCGATGACCACTGTTGTGTGTGTGTGTGTGTGTGTGTGTGTGTGTGCGTGCGCGCATGTGTGTGTGTGTGTCTGTCTGTGTGTTTTTAAGTTATTTAGGATTGGGAAATGGTAGTTCTGGTATACAGATGGACAACAGTAGATAACAGATATAGTATGCTCAAAAATTGCTTGCACCCTAACTGAGAAAAACAGGCTGTGAGAAAATGTTTTTGCTGTTTACATTTTTTTCTCACTCTAAATATTCACAAAAATCTTCCATTTTCATTAAAGTAAGATTATTGAAAAGAAAAAAATAGGCGTGCAATGCACGGAATACCCCTCAGCCCGATGTAGAAGTTTTTGGAGACGCCCGCCCGCCCAACCGCACGAAGGATAGCAATACCCCGTCAGCCTTTAGGGCTGAGGGGTAAAAATATTGACATCAAATTAAAAAAAAAAAAATTTTCGCCAAAACGTGTGCCACAATTATTGCCACCCCTAGAAAATCTTATGATAACAATCTTACTGAATTATACTCAGTCATATTTTACAACTCTGTTTGATTTTGAACTCTTATGTGGTCAACCATGACTCCCATGTTCATCGGGTTATAAATATGCGGTGACATTGGCCAAATTCCTCAGTCTTTCATCACTATAGGAAAGACCCAATACTGCTTTGTCCTCCTCCTGCAGTATAACCCTGACCCTGAACCTAACTGTTATATCATGCTGACCTGACTGACGTCCATCCACTTATCCATCTGTCAAAGATGGTGGCACATGTTGTGATCATTAGGGGGAGTAAAATCCGGGGACGAAGAGTCCAGGGATGGAAAGTCCTTGGGGATGAAGAGTCTGGGGACCCAAAATCCATTTTGGGCAAAAAGTCCAGGGACAAAAAATTTGGGGATGAACAGGAAAAGTCCTGTTAAAGTCCTTAATTAGTTACTGAGTTTGATATGGAATCAGTGACACCAGATGCGGGAAAGGGGAATGAGGATTTATTTACAAACAAAAACAAAACAGGCACGAGGGCCAACAAAAAACTTGGCCCCAAGGGTTGCAAAAACAAACTGAGGTAAGCTACACAGAGCTATAAAATAATAAATGCAAAAGGCAAAAAACAAAAAGGCACTGGAAACTCCAGGCAAGATGCACAAGAAAAATAAATAACAAGACTATAAATATATACACAAAACAAGAGGCTAGGACAAGACTAGAAATGCTAGGGAACTATGAAATCAAGAACTTGGCTAAACGAGAAGCGACTAAAAACAAACTTGAGACACTGTCTGCCAGCCAACTTCCACCGCATCCAGATAAAGGCTTGGAAATCATGACATGAGGGGTAACACCTGGAGAGAGAGAAACAAGAGGCATGGCAAGATCAAGACATGGACTGAGATTGGATGACATGACCTGCTCATTAAGAGAATGAGCGTGCTCAGCTTAAGTACCAATTAAGTATGCAGTTTGGAAGCAAGCATGAATGTTAAGAACAGAAAAGCACAGCAAGATCTTGAAATAGCAAAGCAGGAATCATGACAATAAACTCCCTGTCTAAATTAGTAGTATTAGTAATGTGCCTATCTAAGAATTACACCAACCCAGTGAGTGTTAGTAAATGTTAGTAACTTAAAAACAGTTAATTGTCAATTAAGCTTAGAGAGCCCCGAATCAGCACAGCATGGAAGGAAGAGGGAAATACCAAAGCCAACCCAGAGCTCTGAAATGTGCAACAACGAAGGCACGGGGCGGAACGCAGACAAGCGGTGGAATGGCATGGCAGACCTGGCAAAAACAAAAACATGGAAAAGTAAAAACATGGAATGTGAAAACTGTGACATGAACTATGAACTATGAAACTATGAACTATGGAATCTTGATACATGAAACTGTTAAAACCATGAATAATACTGTTCTGGCCAAAGGCCAGAACCCTGGAACACAACAGAGTTACCCACCAGTAACTAAATTAAGTTTTTAGTTATTCATATCTTTTCAAAAAATTTGTCAGAATTTTTATTTTTTTCTTCACTATTTATGATTAAAAGAACAATTCAGGACCAAAACCTGAAATAAAACGGAAATTTTTTTTTCAGGGTGAGCGCCCTTATGTCAATTCTGCACATTTCAACCTTCAAAACAACTACTTCCGGTTCACTAAAAATTCTCAAATAATTTCTACTTGTGCAGAATATTATGTTGAATATTATGGCATCAAAAGTAGAAAAAGAATTTTTTTTTGACCATGTTGCTAGTACTGAAACGATAAATACATCATTAAATGCATGCCTTGATTTCAAACTAATCAATCCATCTGTTTTATGAATGTAAAATTACTAAACTGATGAAAAAGGATACAATTCTCTGGCAATGAGTAAATCACAAATTTTTTGGAACCGGTGGGATATGTCATCTTCTGATGACTCTTGTTTAACTAGCGAACGACTAACGCAGGCCTATGCGCTAGTCTGCGCATTGAGTGCGTGGTGAGCACGTTTCATTACGCTTTATTGGGTTTGGCTGCCCCAAGTCTGCGTTCGGGTAATACGCAAGCCAAATGTGCAAAGGTGTGACCGAGGCATTAGGTCTGGACTTTGAGCAGGCCAAATCATAACTTTTAAATGCAAATCATAACAAATCATAAAAAATCATTTTTGTGTATTACCCATATTTTTTTTACCTCAGTGTACTTGTGGGAATGATTGTTTTGTTCTCATTGCCTACAGTAGTATTTTTCAAAACATTTTCACAAAAAAAATAAATAAATAAATAGGGGAAATATTGTTTCATGATAAGAATTTGCTGTTTCATTCAATTATGTAACTTCAGTCAGAGATTATGTTTTTGAATGAAGAATTATGAGGATAAAAGAGAAAGACTTTTCTTTGCATCTTGTTTTGCGCTTTTATACTAAAAGGTGCCAATAATTCTGTTGGACTCTGTAGATATGACCAAAACTACCTAAGACAAGAGCAATCCGAGATTTCTGATCTCCTCCAAGGGATGACGTTGATACAAACGCAAGATCTTTCTCTTTGGAAGATTTCAGGCCCACCCATGCAACAAGTTTGAGTAAGATTTGTTGTGAAAAGATTCTGTCAGATCCGATAAGCATTCATCAAGGGCTTTCATATGAGGTATTACTCGATAGATAGTTTGTATGATTTCAATATTTGACCTTAGAGTCGAAATTGCTGATCCGGATCTGGATCCGGACACACGGAGATCCAAGTCTTTTACGATATTTTGAGACTGTTCCATCAGAGATGATTTAATTTGGATCAACATTTGGTGAAAATGCTGCAGTGGTATACAAAGAAATCGTCTCATTAAGAAAGTTGATCCCTGATCTGGATCTGGATCCGGATCGAAGATTTTGACACGCATGATCACCATATTTGTAATGTATAATCCATGGGCCAAGATCTACCTTTTGTGTAGATTTCATCAAAATCCGTTCATTAGTTTCGGAGAAATGTCACTGTGTGTATACATAAAGATCCGGATCCAGAATTTAGAGCTGGATCCAGATCATCACAAAAATTTAATGGAGTCGTCCATGGACCAAGATCTACCTCTGGTGAAAATTTCATGAAGATCCGTCCTGTAGTTTCTGAGAAATCCTGTCCACAGACAAACAAACAAACAAACAGACAGACAAATAAATAAACCGACTCGATCGCATAACCTCCTTGGCGGAGGTAATAATTTGATCCAAATACCTCAGTAAGGGCATTGTAACTATTATATCTTTTTTAACAAAGTTTTATTTGAGAACATTCAATGTTGAGAATGCACCAGATTAACTTGGCAGCCTCATATCTTAAAACCGAGTGAAAGTAGTGCCATGACCAGAATCAACAAAATGCGTTGGTTTGGCCTAGTGCAATAAATTAAACAGTGTAATTTTAAACACTCGCTGTCGTTCGGTGTTTTTGTCCTCGCAGGGTCTGTCAAAGGCCCAAAAACTGCATTCAGTGTCTGGTTCTGCTCTGTAGAAACTAGAAATGCTGTTGTAGCTTTGTTGACTAGATTTTTTTTTTTCTCTCTTGGATATTTGTAGTTTTAAGTTACTGTGTACCTAACCAGGGGAAATGGTCTACCATGGGGTAGTCTTCAAATAATTCAAATGATCATACCAAATTGAGTTTTCCTCCCCATTGAGCAAAGTTCAAATATCAGACTAAAACACTTCTTGTAATTTAGTTTAGTTTTTTTTTTTGGTACTTGTGGAGTGCAGGGGTGTGGTGTGATGCCAGCAGCTCTGTAATGAGATTCTGTCAGGCGGCCATTTCACTGTGGCGCGACCCCCCTCTGGGGCATTTCTATACAAATTGGGCTGTGGGCCTGTTTCTCTCCTGAGCTGTTACCACTCTGTTTTAATTGGCCACTCTGCCGCGGTGTCCCTTCTCCCGGAGGAGTAGAGTTTCAGGCTCGGCTAAAAAAGCAAAAAGAAAAATTTAGCTTACTTTCGGAGTAAAGCGGGATAGTGGAGAAATGACTGGACCTGGGTTTTGGAGCAGGAGACAAACATTGCGCCGCAGATGTTTGCATCGCTAGCTCATCACCCTCTTCCTTAGCTCCGAGCGCTCCGTAGCATTGTCTGCACCGACCCCTCCAACTGCACACTGAGTGTGGCAAGCCCGTGCCTGCTTGCAGTGGGGTAAGGCTCGAACTCAACCTGTATAGTCCGCTAATCCATTGCAGGGATTGCACGGCATTGGGTGGAGGGATTCATACACTGAAAAATGACTGTGCTTTTGTTATTGCAACATGCTTGCTGTCAATTCAATGTAAAATGAATATTTTCCAAACAATTAAAAAAGTTGAAGGCTTTTTTTGACTTTATAACATGTATAACATTATAAAACATGTTGAAATAACAATAGGCTCTTTCATTCACTGTGTACTATAGCAGTGACCTCCAAACTCATCCCTGGGGCCTTCCTTTGTATGTAGGTTTTTTCCTACCACAATTGCAGTATTAGGATTTTAATAGGATACCAATATGTCCTAATTTGGCGTATTCCATGTTTAAAGCAGTCATTTTCTTTATCATTTGCCAACTTTTGAACAAAAAACCCAGGTGGGCCATGAGGAATGAAAGGGGGACCCTTGAAAACATGTTCATTTTTCTTTTTTTGCAAGCAATTTCAAATTACCATCATTTTGACATAAATATCCATGTTTGCATCCCTCTGTTTCTGCTGTGTTTGTGGTTCCCTGCTAAGGTTGTGTTTGCCTTTCCCCCATTACCTCTGTGTTTTCGTTCCCCCATTACGGTGGTGTTTGCGTTCCCCTGTTACTGCTGTGTTTGCGTTCCCCTGCCATGGCTGTGTTTGCGTTCCCCTGTTACTGCTGTGTTTGCGTTCTCCTGTCACGGCTGTGTTTGTGTTTCCCCTGTCACGGCTGTGTTTGTGTTTCCCCTGTCATGGCTGTTACTGCTGTGTTTGTGTTCCCCTGTCATGTCTGTGTTTGTGTTTCTCCTGTCACGGCGGTGTTTGCGTTCCCCTGTCACGGCTGTGTTTGTGTTTCCCCTGTCACGCCTGTTACGGCGGTGTTTGTGTTCCCCTTTCACGGCTGTGTTAGCGTTCCCCTGTCACGTCTGTGTTTCTGTTTCCCCTGCCACGCCTGTTACTGCTGTGTTTGCGTTCCCCTGTCACGGCTGTGTTTGTGTTTCCCCTGTCACGGCTGTGTTTGTGTTTCCCCTGTCACGGCTGTTACTGCTGTGTTTGTGTTCCCCTGTCATGGCTGTGTTTGCGTTCCCCTGTCACGGCTGTGTTTGTGTTTCCCCTGTCACGGCTGTGTTTGCGTTTCCCCTGTCACGGCTGTGTTTGCGTTCCCCTGTCACGGCTGTGTTTGTGTTTCCCCTGTCACTGCTGTGTTTGCGTTCCCCTGTCACGTCTGTGTTTGTGTTTCCCCTGTCACGGCTGTGTTTGCGTTCCCCTGTCACGGCTGTGTTTCTGTTTCCCCTGTCACGCCTGTTACGGCTGTGTTTGCGTTCCCCTGTCACGACTGTGTTTGCGTTCCCCTGTCACGACTGTGTTTGCGCTCCCCTGTCATGGCTGTGTTTGTGTTTCCCCTGTTACTGCTGTGTTTGTGTTCCCCTGTTACTGCTGTGTTTGTGTTTCCCCTGTCACGGCTGTGTTTGCGTTCCCCTGTCACGGCTGTGTTTGTGTTTCCCCTGTCACGGCTGTGTTTGCGTTCCCCTGTCATGTCTGTGTTTGTGTTTCCCCTGTCACGGCTGTGTTTGCGTTCCCCTGTCACGTCTGTGTTTGTGTTTCCCCTGTCACGGCTGTGTTTGCGTTCCCCTGTCACGGCTGTGTTTCTGTTTCCCCTGTCACGCCTGTTACGGCGGTGTTTGCATTCCCCTTTCACGGCTGTGTTTGCGTTCCCCTGTCACGTCTGTGTTTGTGTTTCCCCTGTCACGCCTGTTACTGCTGTGTTTGCGTTCCCCTGTCACGGCTGTGTTCGTGTTTCCCCTGTCACGGCTGTGTTTGTGTTTCCCCTGTCACGGCTGTTACTGCTGTGTTTGTGTTCCCCTGTCATGGCTGTGTTTGCGTTCCCCTGTCACGACTGTGTTTGCGCTCCCCTGTCACGGCTGTGTTTGTGTTTCCCCTGTTACTGCTGTGTTTGTGTTCCCCTGTTACTGCTGTGTTTGTGTTTCCCCTGTCACGGCTGTGTTTGCGTTCCCCTGTCACGGCTGTGTTTGTGTTTCCCCTGTCACGGCTGTGTTTGCGTTCCCCTGTCATGTCTGTGTTTGTGTTTCTCCTGTCACGGCGGTGTTTGCGTTCCCCTGTCACGGCTGTGTTTCTGTTTCCCCTGTCACGCCTGTTACGGCGGTGTTTGTGTTCCCCTTTCACGGCTGTGTTTGCGTTCCCCTGTCACGTCTGTGTTTCTGTTTCCCCTGTCACGCCTGTTACTGCTGTGTTTGCGTTCCCCTGTCACGGCTGTGTTTGTGTTTCCCCTGTCACGGCTGTGTTTGTGTTTCCCCTGTCACGGCTGTTACTGCTGTGTTTGTGTTCCCCTGTCATGGCTGTGTTTGCATTCCCCTGTCACGGCTGTGTTTGTGTTTCCCCTGTCACGGCTGTGTTTGCGTTTCCCCTGTCACGGCTGTGTTTGCATTCCCCTGTCACGGCTGTGTTTGCGTTCCCCTGTCACGTCTGTGTTTGTGTTTCCCCTGTCACGGCGGTGTTTGCGTTCCCCTGTCACGACTGTGTTTCTGTTTCCCCTGTCACGCCTGTTACGGCGATTTGTGTAACAGGCGGTTTGTGTTTCCCCTGTCACGGCTTTGTTTGTGTTTCCATGTTACTGCTGTGTTTGTGTTTCCATGTTACTGCTGTGTTTGTGTTTCCCCTGTTACTGCTGTGTTTGTGTTTCCCCTGTTACTGCTGTATTTGTGTTTCCATGTTACTGCTGTATTTGTGTTTCCCCTGTCACGGCTTTGTTTGTGTTTCCCCTGTTACTGCTGTGTTTGTGTTTCTCCTGTTACTGCTGTGTTTGTGTTTCCCCTGTTACTGCTGTGTTTGTGTTTCCCCTGTCACGGCTGTATTTGTGTTTCCATGTTACTGCTGTGTTTGTGTTTCCCCTGTTACTGCTGTGTTTGTGTTTCCCCTGTCACGGCTGTGTTTGCGTTCCCCTGTCACGGCTGTGTTTGTGTTTCCCCTGTCACGGCTGTATTTGTGTTCCCCTGTCACGGCGGTGTTTGCGTTCCCCTGTCACGGCTGTGTTTGCGTTCCCCTGTTACTGCTGTGTTTGCGTTCCCCTGTCACGGCTGTGTTTGTGTTTCCCCTGTTACTGCTGTGTTTGCGTTCCCCACGTAACTAGTGTTTATATAGTCCAATTTTAAACGCTGTGCTTAAGGTCCTCCTGTAATAGCTGTACTTACGGGCCCCTTGGAATTTCTGGGTTTATGTCCTATTTTAAAAGCTGTCTGTCGTCCCTTGCTGTAATCGCTGTGATTGTGATCCATGTAACAGCTATGCTTATGGTCCCCATTGTAACTGCTGTCATTTTGGTCCCAGTTGTAACCACTGTATTTGTGGTCCCAGTTGTAAACGCTGTTCTTCTGGTCCCTGTTGGAACTGCTGTGCTTCTGGTTCCTATTGTAATTGCTGTGTTTGTGGCCCCTGTTGTAATCACTGTGTTTTTGATCCCTGTTGTAAGCACTGTGTTGGTTGTCCTTGTTTAAATCACTGCTTGTGGCCTCTGTTGTAACTGCTGTGTTTGTGGTCCCTGTTGTAACAGCTGTGTTTGTGGTCCCTGTTGTAACAGCTGTGTTTGTGGTCCCTGTTGTAATCACTATTTGTGGTCCCTGTTGTAACCGCTGTGGTTGTGGGTCCTGTTGTAACCGCTGTTTTTGGTCCCTGTTGTAATTGCTGTGCTTGTGGTCCCTGTTGTAACCGCTATGCTTGTGACCCTATGTAATTGATGTGTTTATGGTCCTTGTTGTAATCGCTGTGTTTGTGATCCTTATTTAAACACTTTGCAATCCAAGTTGTAATTGCTGTGTTTGTGCTCCTTGTTGTAAGTACTGTGTTTGTGGTACCTGTTGTAACCACTATGTTTTCTGTCCCTGTAGCACTGCTGACCTTGCTGGGGTGCCGGGCGCAGATGGAGATGAAAAGTGTTGTGGGAGATAATGCCACCCTGCCATGCCACCACCCGTTTTCCGGACCTGAGTCACAAACACTCGACATCGAGTGGCTCCTGATGAGACCCAACTCTAAACAGAGAGTGGTGAGTGTGCCCTGCTCTATCGCTCAGTCATTTCATCTCTCTTTCTCTCTCCATCTCTCCCTCCCACACCTCCATCTTTCTCACACTCCATCTCTCCTTCTCACCCCTCCATCTCTCGTATTCCTTCTCTCCCTCCCACCATTCAATCTCTCACTCCATCTCTCTGTCCACCCCTCCATCTCTCCCTGCCATTCCTCTGTCTCTGTTGCTCCATCCTTTCCACCTCTCTGTCTCTCTGGCAATGCATGTATTTATGATATTCAAATAATTGACTCGAAATTGATCAAATCTTCGGAGTCTTGTTAGAATTTAAAATGCATAACTGACATTTATATTGTAAAATATATTTAATTTCAAATACTCCTCTGTGGTAACTGCAATCTTTGGATATGGTTCCTCTAATTGACTGACCTAGTTTTGCTCTGTGGTCATAATTAATATATGCAATGGGGTACTTGCTCCACAATGTGCAACTGTGATGTCTTCAAAGGCGGTTTTTTTCTTTATTTCATTTGGCTTGTGATTTCAGTTAGCAGTTTGTGTGTAAATCCTCTAATGTACTCTGAATTGAGGCGTCAGCTCTCCTAGAAGCCATTTGATACAGAGCTAATCTGTTTATGGTTTTTCTGAAAATGCCATTTGGTGAGCGGTGGGGGCAAATGGAGAAGGATTCCTAAGACAGTTAGCAGTGAAGCGCTGCCGGCTTCCATTTAATATTTGCCAGCACGGCAGCATTAATGACTCTGTTAATTAAAATATAAGCAGTGAAAATGTCAGTCGGATTGAGGCTATACTTGGTCAGGAGACTGCAGAGGAAAGAACCCTTAGCTCTGCAAAGGAACTCAAACGCCTCACCTCACACACTTCCTGCTGACCCCCGCCGCACACTTGTGCCGCAGACCTCTCTCCTCACACATGTCCTGCAGACTCCTCACCTCACACTTGTCCTGCACACCCCTCTCCTCTTACACTTCCTCCAGACCCCTCAACTCACACACTTCCTGCAAAATGCTCACCTCACACACATCCTGCAGACCCCTGTCCTCACAGACTTCTTGCAGACTCCTCGCTTCACACTTTTCCTGCAGACCTTTCTCCTCACGCACTTCATGCAGACCCCTAACCTCACACACGTCCTGCGGAGCCCTCTCCTCACATACTTCCTGCAGATACCCTCACCTCACACACTTCCTGCAGACACCCCTACCTCACACGTCCTGCAGACCTCTTTCCTCACACTTCCTACAGACCCCTTACGTCACACTTCCTGCAGACACACTCACCTCAGACTCTTCCTGCAGACCCCTCACCTCACAAACTTCCTGCTGACCCCTCGCCTCACACTTGTCCTGCAGACCCCGCTCCTCATACACTTGCTGCAGACCCCTCACCTGACACACTTCCTGTAGAGCCCTCACCTCACAAACTTCCTGCAGACCCCTCACCTCACACATTTCCTGCAGACACAGTCAACTCGAACATGTCCTGCAGACGTCTTTCCTCACACCTCCTGGAGACCCCTTACCTTACACACTTCCTGCAAACGCTCTGCTCACACATGTCCTGCAAACTCCTTTCCTCACTCTTCCTGAAGACTCCGCTCCTCACACATGTCCTGCAGACCACTCACCTCACACCCATCATGCAGACCTCTCATCTCACACCCATCCTGCAGACCCCGCACCTCAGAAACTTGATGCAGACCCCTCGCCTCACACTTGTCCTGCAGACCCCACTCCTCATACACTTGCTGTAGACCCCTCACCTCACACACTTCCTGCAGACTCCTCGCTTCACGCTTTTCCTGCAGACTTTTCTTCTCACACACTTCCTGCAGACCCCTCACCTCAAGCACTTCCTGTTGGCCCCTCCCCTCACAAACTTCCAGCAGACCTCTCACCTCACAAACTTCCTGCAGACCCCTCGTCTCACACTTGTCCTGCAGACCCCGCTCCTCATACACTTCCTGCAGACCCCCACCTCACACACTTCCTGCAGACCGCTCTCCTCACACACACCCAGCAGACCACTGTCCTCACAGACTTCCTGCAGACTCCTCATTTTACACTTTTCCTGCAGACCTTTCTCCTCACATACTTCCTGCAGACCCCAAAACTCACACACGTCCTGCAAACCCCTCTCCTCACATTCTTCCGGCAGATACTCTGACCTCACACACTTCCTGCAGACAACTCACCTCACACCCATCCTGGAGACCCCTCACCTCACAAACATCCCGAAGACCCCTCCCCTCACACATCCTGCAGAGCCCTCACCTCAAGCACTTGCTGTAGACCCCTCACCTCACAAACATCCCGAAGACCCCTCCCCTCACACATCCTGCAGACCCCTCACCTCAAGCACTTCCTGTAGACCCCTCTCCTCACAAACTTACTGTAGACCCCTCGCCTCACACTAGTCCTGCACACACCGCTCCTCATACAATTCCTGAAGACCTCTCACCTCACACAGTTCCTGCAGACTTCTCAACTCACTCACTTCCTGCTGACCCCTCATCTCACACACTTCCTGCAGACCCCTCAACTCACACATTTCCTGCAGACACAGTCAACTTGAACATGTCCTGCAGACGTCTTTCCTCACATTTCCTGGAGACCCCTCACCTCACACACTTCCTGCAAACACTCTGCTCACACATGTCCTGCAAACTCCTTTCCTCACACTTCCTCCAGACCCCTCACCTTACACATGTCCTGCAAACCCCTCACCTCAAACCCATCATGCAGACCCCTCACCTCACAAACTTGCTGCAGACCCCTTGCCTCAGATTTGTCCTGCAGACCTCGCTCCTCATACACTTGCTGCAGACCCCTCACCTCACACACTTCCTGCAGAACCCTCACCTCAAGCACTTCCTGGAGACCCCTCCCCTCACACACTTCCTGCAGACCCCTCACCTCACAAACTTCCTGCCGACCCCCCGCCTCACACTTGTCCTGCAGACCCCGCTCACCTCACACACGTCCTGCAGATCTCTCTCCTCACAGACTTCCTGCAGACCTCTCACCTCTCACAATTCCTGCAGACCTCTCAGCTCACTCAATTCCTGCTGACCCCTCACCTCACACACTTCCTGCAGACACACTCACCTCACTCATGTCCTGCAGACGTCTTTTCTCACACTTCCTGCAGACCCCTCACCTCACACACTTCCTCCAAACACTCTGCTCACACATGTCCTGCAAACTCCTTTCCTCATACTACCTGCTGATGCCTCACCTCACACTTCCTGCAGACACACTCACCTCACAGATGTCCTGCAGACGTCTTTCCTCACACTTCCTGCAGACCCCTCACATCATACACTTCCTGCAGACACACTCACCTCACAGATGTCCTGCAGACGTCTTTCGTCTTTCCTAACACTTCCTGCAGACCCCTCACATCAAACACTTCCTGCAAACGCTCTGCTCACACATTCCCTGGAAACTCCTTTCCTCAGACTTCCTGCAGACCACTCACCTCATACATGTCCTGCAGACCCCTCCCCTCAGTCACTTCCTGCCGACTCCTAGCCTCACACTTGTCCTGCAGACCCCGCTCGTCATACACTTCCTGCAGACCCCTCAACTCACACACATCCTGCAGACCCCTCACCTCACACACTTCCTGCAGACCCCTCTCCTCACAGACTTCCTGCAGACTCCTCTATTTACACTTTCCTTTCAGAATTTTCTCCTCACACACTTCCTGCAGACACCTCACTTCACACTCATCCTGCAGGTCCCTTTTCTCACACACTTCCTTGAGACCTCTTACCTCACTCACTTCCTGCAGATACCCTCACCTCTCACACTTCCTGCAGACACACTTACCTTACACATGTCCTGCAGATGTCTTTTCTCACACTTCCTGCAGACCCCTCACCTCACACATGTCCTGCAGACCTCTCACCTCTCACAATTCCTGCAGACCTCTCAGCTCTCTCAATTCCTGCTGAGCCCTCACCTCATACACTTCCTGCAGACACACTCACCTCACACATGTCCTGCAGACGTCTTTCCTCACACTTCCTGCTGACCCCTCACATCAAACACTTTCTGCTGACACACTCATCTCACAGATGTCCTGCAGTCGTCTTTCCTCACAGTTCCTGCAAACCTCTCATATCAAACACTTCCTGTAAACGCTCTGCTCACACATTCCCTTCAAACTCCTTTCCTCTGACTTTCAGCAGAACTCTCCCCTCACACACGTCCTGCAGACCTCTCCCCTCACTCACTTCCTGCCGACTCCTAGCCTCACACTTGTCCTGCAGACCCCGCTCATCATACACTTCCTGCAGACCCCTCAACTCACACACATCCTGCAGACCCCTCACCTCACACACGTCCTGCAGACCCCTCTCCTCACAGACTTCCTGCAGACTCCTCGCTTCACACTTTTCCTGCAGACTTTTCTCCTCACATACTTCCTGCAACCACCTCACTTAACATACATCCTGCAGATCCCTCTCCTCACACACTTCCTGCAGACCCCTCACCTCACACACTTCCTGCAGACTCCTATTCTTACACACTTCCTGGAGACCCCTTACCCCACACATTTCCTGCAAATACCTTCACCTCTCACACTTCCTGCTGACAACTCACTTCACACACTTTCTGCAGACACCCTCATCTCACACGTCCTGTAGACCCTTTTCCTCACACTTCCTGCTGACCTCTCACCTCATACACGTCCTGCAGACCTCTCACCTCACTCACTTTCTGCTGACCCCTCATCTCATGCACTTCCTGCAGACTCCTCACCTCAAACACTTCCTGCAGACACACTCACATCACATATGTCCTGCAGACGTCTTTCGTCACACTCCCTGCAGACCCCTCTCCTCATAGATTTCCTGCAGACTCCTCGCTTCACAATTTTCCTTCAGACTTTCCTCCTCACACACTTCCTGCAGACACCTCACTTCACACACATCCTGCAGACCCCTCTCCTCACACACTTCCTGCAGACCTCTCACCTCACAAATTTCCTGCAGACCTCTCACCTCACTCACTTCCTGCTGACCCCTCACCTCACACACTTCCTTCAGACACCTCACCTCACACACTTCCTGCAGACACTTCACCTCACACACTGCCTGCAGACACCCTCACCTCACACACTTCCTGCAGACCCCTATTCTTACACACTTCCCGGAGACCCCTTACCTCACACACTTCCTGCAAATACCTTCACCTCTCACTCCTCCTGCAGACAACTCACCTCACACACTTCCTGCAGACACCCTCATCTAACACGTCCTGCCGACCCCTTTCCTCACACTTCCTGCTGACCCCTCACCTCACACACGCCCTGCAGACCTCTCACCTCACACAATTTCTGCAGCCCTCTCACCTCCCTCACTTCCTGCTGAGTCCTCATCTCAGATACTTCCGGCAGACTCCTCACCTCAAGCACTTCCTGCAGAAAAACTCACCTCACACATGTCCTGCAGACGTCTTTCCTCACACTTCCCGCAGACCCCTCACGTCACACACTGCCTACAGACACCCTCACCTCACACACATCCTGCACACCCCTGTTCTCACACACTTCCTGGAGACCCTTTACCTCACACATTTCCTGCAGAAACCCTCTCCTCACACACTTCCTGCAGACAACTCACCTCACACACTTCCTGCAGACAAGCTCACCTCACAATTCCTGTAGACCCTCACCTCACACATTTCCTGCAGACCTCTCACCTCACTCACTTCCTGCTGACCCCTCCCCTCACACACTTCATGCAGACTCCTAGCCTCACACTTGTCCTGCAGACCCCGGTGCTCATACACTTCCTGCAGACCCCTCACCTCACACACTTCCTGCAGACACCTCACCTCACACACTGCCTGCAGACACCCTCACCTCACACACTTCCTGCAGACCCCTCTCTTTACACACTTCCTGCAGACCTCTCTCCTCACACAGTTCCTGCAGACACCTCATCTCACACAGTTCCTGGAGACCCCTTACCTCACACACTTCCTGTAAATACCTTCACCTCTCACTCTTCCTGCTGACAACTCACCTCACACACTTCCTGCAGACACCCGCATCTCACACCTCCTGCCGACCCTTTTCCTCACACTTCCTGCTGACCGCTCACCTCACACACGCCCTGCAGACCTCTCACCTCACACAATTCCTGCAGACCTCTCACCTCACTCACTTCTTGCTGAGCCCTCATCTCAGATACTTCTGGCAGACCCCTCACCTCAAGCACTTCCTGCTGACAAACTCACCTCACACATGTCCTGCAGACATCTTTCCTCACACTTCCCGCAGACCCCTCACCTCACACACTGCCTACAGACACCCTCACCTCACACACATCCTGCACAACCCTTTTCTCACACACTTCCTGGAGACCCTTTACCTCACACACTTTCTGCAGACCCCTCACCTCAAACACTTCCTGCAGACACGCTCACCTCACTCATCCTGCAGACACACTCACCTCACACATGTCCTGCAGATGTCTTTCCTTACAATTCCTGCAGACCCTCACCTCACACACTTCCTGCAGACCTCTCACCTCACACATTTTCTGCAGACCTCTCACCTCACTCACTTCCTGCTGACCCCTCACCTCACAGACTTCCTGCACAAACACTCACCTCACACATGTCCTGCAGATGTCTTTCCTCACTCTTCCTGCAGACCCCTCACCTCACACACTTTCTGCTGACCCCTCCCCTCACACACTTCCTGCAGACTCCTAGCCTCACACTTGTCCTGCAGACCCCGCTGCTCATCCACTTCCTGCAGACCCCTCATCTCACACACGTCCTGCAGACCCCTCTCCTCACAAACTTCCTGCAGAACCCTCACCTCACACACATCCTGCAGACCCCTTTTCTCACACTCTTCCTGCAGATACCCTCACGTCTCACACTTCCTCCAGACAACTCACCTCACACACTTCCTGCAGACACCTTCACCTCACACGTCCTGCAGACCCCTTTCCTCACACTTCCTGCAGTCCCCTCACCTCACACTCTTCCTGCAGACACACTTACCTCACACATGTCCTGCAGATGTCTTTTCTCAAACTTCCTGCAGACGCCTCACCTCACACACGTCCTGCAGACGCCTCACCGCTCACAATTCCTGCAGACCTCTCACCTCACTCAATTCCTGCTGATCCCTCACCTCACACACTTCCTACAGACCCCTCACCTCATACACTTCCTGCAGACACACTCACCTCACAGATGTCCTGCAGACGTTTTTCCTCACACTTTCTGCAGACCCCTCACCTCAAACACTTCCTGCAAACGCTCTGCTCACACATTCCTTCCAAACTCCTTTCCTCACACGTCCTGCAGACCCCTCACACCACACACTTCCTGCTGACCCCTCATCTCACACAATTCCCGCAGACCCCTTTCCTCACACACGTCCTGCAGACCCCTCACCTCACACACGTCCTGCTGATCCCTAACCTCACAAACCTCCCCCCCACCTCTCCCTTCACATATTTCCTGCACACCCCTCACCTCACACTTCCTGCAGACCCCTCACCTCACATTTCCTGCAAACCCCTCACCTCACATACGTCCTGCACACTCCTCTCCTCACACACTTCCTGCTGACTGTTCACACACATCTTGCAGACCTCTCTCCTCACACTTCTTGCAGACCTCTCACCTCACACACTTCCTGCAATCACCCTCTCCTCATATGCTTCCTCTAGACCCCTCACCTCACACCCTTCCTGCAGACAGTACATAATGCCTCGGACTAGAGAAGTTTAAGAAAAGATGAGAAACACATTCATTGACATCAATCAGTCTGGAAAGGGTTACAAAGCTATCCTTCACGCTCTTGATCTCCCTGAACTGTGGTTGGACCTTTTATCTAACTTTTTGTTGCACATTTGTCAAAGAAAAATCATCACAACGCCCCTCTAGATCGTTAGAATGATACTCTGTGAACCGATGAGTCACTAATGGAACTTTTTGGGAAGACATGAGTCCCATTACATCTGGTATAAAGCCAAAGCTGCATTCCACAATCAACATCATACCGACAGCCAGACACGGTGGTGGTAGTGTGGTGGTCTGAGGCTGCTTTTTGTTGCTTCAGGACCTGAGTGAATTGCCATGATTGATGGAACTATGAATTCTGCTCTCTACCAGAAAAGCCTGATTGTAAATGTCAAGCTCTTTGTGAGGTAAAGCTTAAGCGCAGCTGGGCTATGCGGAAGGACAAGTCCACCTCTGAATGGATCAGAGGAAACAAAATGAAGGTTTCGGAGTGTTCTTGTCAAAGTCCTGACTTTAATCCATTTTCTAAGTCTGTGTTTTTCTGTCAGGTGATCACATATTTTGCGGGTACAGTGTACGACCCCAGCGAAACTCTGCCCAGTCGCCTGTCCTTCGCAGGGGACTATCTAAAGGGTGACGCCTCCCTGCTCATTGGTGACCTCGCGCTGACCGACACCGGTGAATACAACTGCAAGGTGAAGGCTGGGGGCAAATACCACTGGATTACAGTCAACCTCATTGTACTAGGTAAGTGTGGGTAGTGTAGCTCTGGATAAGTGCGAGTAATGCAGTATTTGGTAGGCATGGGTGATGCAGTCTTGCTGCAGTGAGAATATTGTACAACTGGATGGGTCAAGGTAATGTAGCCCAGAGCCAGGTTATGTCATGTGGGTAACGTAGTCATGGATAAGTATGAGTAGTGTACTTCTAGATGTGTAGTGTGGGTAAATATAGCAATGGTTTACTGTGACTTTTGTACTCAAGCACTTAGTCACATGAGCAGCCGCAAGCACACAGTTACACATGCGGACACACACATGCACTGAGAAATTACTGCCATATTCAGTGCTTTCCAGAGAGCAAGCTTGGCCTTCTCCAACTCTCTACTCCCATCTGCCTAAACTCTCAGAGTGGTACTGGCTGCTCAAAACGCTGTTTATTCATTTATTCTGTTAAAACACTGTTGAATGTTGCAAATATTGAAGTTCAGATATGCCACTAAAATTATTCATTTTTTTCCAATCCATTTTCAATTATTTCAAGTTAAGCACTTTGAATGATTTGCAATTCCTTTGTTGTCAAAATTGAAGTTCTGCTAATACAGTATGGAGAAATAGAAGAGATTTTTTTTAATCCTTCTGCAGACACAAAATCTGACATTAATTCTATTTAAAACAGCCTAATTCCCCCAAATGTAGTATAGATGGTATATTTTACTATAGTTTCCTTTTTGGTGGAGGGGGAGGGGGGGTGGGTGTATCCGCGTCTCTGTGTGATTGGCATGGGGCCTGGGAATATTGGAGTCTCCAGTATGAAGACTGGAGACTATGAAGACCAGTATGAAGTATCCAGGGGTCAGAAGTAAAAGTCCTATCAAGTGTCTCTTTCTCCCATGAGCTCAGCCAGCTGATCTCACCAATCACAGATTCACCCGACTGTAGAACCTTGCTAACTGGCCAACAAAATTACCTTTTGATCCTGGATTTCAATTTTTTTTTTGGGGGGCGGGGGCATAGGTATAATATCTTGTGTCCTTCTCTGCACTGCGTTTTCTGTCTGTATTTGATATGTGTATTAATCCCAGAAGCAGCTTATTGAATACCAATGGCAGTATAATGTATGTTTGAATATCTGTGGTAGAATGATGCATGTGTGAATATTATGGTAATGGTAGTATGATGTATGTATGAATATCTATGGTAGTATGATGCGTGTATTATCAATGACAGTATGATGTTTGTATGAGTATGTATGATAGCATGAGATGGTCACGAAATGGTCACATGTACAGTTGTGTTTATATTTAATTGAAGGGCGTAGGTATAATGTCACAATTGGTAAGGACACATATGTGAGCACGCAAGCTGGAAAATGTTTGCAAATGTGAGTGCCGATACTACCTTTTCTGTGTGTGGAGATTATCCGAATGAGTGGTTTCTTTGTTTGTTTAAGATGCTAAGCAAACTGCCACATATATAAACTTCTCTTTCTATTTTGTTGCCATTCAAACACTTTCGATTTGATTTCTGAATACAAGTTCACAACTGTTACTACTTTTATGAACATTTATTACGAAGGTTAGCAGTATTGAACAATTGAAATACTCTAACCAATCCATAAGGTTCTTAATTACATCATGGTATGTTCTATTATTAGAGAATGTTAAAATCATTATCGGCAATTTTTGTCTTTTTAGCATCTCTCTGTGCAGTAACACAACTGCAACCGAGATAAACACTTCAAAATGGACCACTTACTATCTGTGAATTGGAAAAGCCGCAAACCGAGCGTTTTCTCTTGCTGGATCATGTTAGATTTCCGATTTCCGATAACTTGCTTCTTTCATTTTCCCCACTGAGGCAAAGTTGGTCAGGACTTTCAAAGGTTATATTTGCTGAACATCATGAAGTTAACTTTCCTGCTTTCCCTATTACCTCCGCCAAGGAGGTTATGTTTTTGCCTAGGTTTGTTTGTCTGTCGGTTTCCAAAATAACTCAAAAAGTTATGGACAGATTTTGATGAAATTTTCAGGGATTGTACAGATTGGTGTCAGGAAGAAATTATCAGATTTTGGAAGTGATCCGGATCTCCGTCTGGATCCAGGAATTTTTTAAAGGATTCTTTAACATTGGGAGATAGGGCCATTTTCGACATTTATGCATACAACTCCACCAAAAATTGTCAGGGTACTTGGAAAAAAAATACAGGACAAGTTTCGAGCATGTTCTACAATATATCAAAGACTGATCCTGAAAATTGAATAATTCCGGATACTATGATACTATGATCCAGAATACCAAAGTAGTGGACCTTTGGAACTTTCATTATAGGAGGAGAACAAATGAAGCTACAAACACGCGACAAACACCATTATATAGCCAAGATATTGCAGAATTAGGAAGGTGTCACTGGATTTACTGTATCTTCAAAAGCCAGGGAACTAGATCCAGAAGAAAACCACCATTACGGAAAATTAGATTTTCGTGAATAACTACTGAACTAATATTGATATCAGTATGAATTCAGTTGCTAATGGTATGTTTACTTGGTCAGGGAATCTGAAAAAATAGATGAAATAAATGTAGGACTAATATTTATGTGTAAATCACAACATGAGGGGAAATGTTGCATCATAAGAAAAAAAAAACAAATGAAGCTAGAAACATGCAACAGACATCTTTAAACAGCCAAGACGCTGTGGAACTAATATTGATATAGCATTACGAAACAAACTGCCATGTTTTCATGGTCAAGGAATCTAAAAATGAAGATAAAATAAATGTAAGACTAATATCTATGGTGGAAGTCACAATATGGAGGGAAATGTTGTGCTTGGCGGAGGTCTGCGCTCTCCGAGTGCTTTTCTAGTTCCATACTAAAATTCATAATTAAGACCTCACCTGGAACTCTGAAACACCTGTATCTTCAACAGCTCGCTGACATGTTTCCTACAAACAAAATAATATATTAATAATAGTGTCATCGCTTGATTTCTAGACAAAAATTCACCTCATAATTTGATATATCCACCTGTGTTATGTGTACTCCAGCTAGCAACCTGACTACTAGCCAACGTATGACAGAGACCAGGTTTAGTTAGTTCAGTAGAAACTAGCGAACATGATTAACGGGCAAGCCATTGCAAACACCATCTAGTTGCGCGTCTCAAGCCCCGTTTTGGACAAAAATGAATATTCATGGCCTGAATAGAGTGGTCAATTTAGACTTGACTTTTAGCCTTCAGGTAGCCCCTCCCTTTCAACCAATCAAATGCTAAAATGCATAAATAGGTTGTCTTGGAGATGTATCCTCCACAACACTGGGTCTTATCTAGAAAAATGATAAAAAAAAGAGTTCGCTGAAATATTGGAATGGACAATCTGGCTTCCCAACCGTCCATACACAAACCTACACCCTTGATTTCATTGAGTAAAAATGCGTTAGAACGCATTCAACTCTAAGATGATTTAGTTCAGAATCAGTTACTTATCGCAGGTTGACTGACGCGATTTTCTTCTCATGCATTCCCAAGGCGTCACAGCGCAAGAAACCTGTTGAAGCTCAGCATCTCGAGGCTTCTATGACATGGTTTTTTTCACTGCAGCGAAACTAGACGTTTAATAAATACCGCGATTTTGTCCCTCCCACGGACACTCAGGCCATCTTCGGGCGACCTACGCGAGTAACCTGTGTTACGCGTGTTTCACTCCCCACCTCACCCAGGGTTCCTACACTTCTGACGTCATGCGTCAAAATGGCTTAACGAGAGTCAAGAGTTACTGGTGTCATTGATCTTCACATTCAGGTGCCACGCTACAAAAATGTGCGTGTGCAGGGGTCATTGCGTGCCAGATCAGCGACTCGGGTAATGCGAGTTATTCGCCCAAAGTCGACCTCAGCGTCTCTGGGAGTCAATAGGGTGGGCCTGGATGCTGGGCTTCTGCATGATGATCGGAGGATGTGTCTAAAGACTGAATGCTTTTTTGATAGACAGCAATTTTGAACTATACACCGGCACCAGAGCATTTTCCAGTTCAGTTTCATTGTGGAGTTTGCAAGAGAAGTCGAGAGACAAACTGCACAGCTAATTTCTTGGTCTTTGCTTGGCGGTACACATCACACACAGTAAATAAAACACAATTATCGCATTTTCTTGTTTCAGTTTAACTTAATTCTCACATTGCCTTGTTTGAGTTTAATATAGTTTCGTTTGTTCGTTCATTTATTCAAGTCTTACACCCGCAACACAATGGGCTAAGTTTGTTTAAGCAGCCTAGCTCTGGCGGCCATTGAGAGGACACTGGTCAAGTCCTTGGAAATGATGCCCAATTGGTATGACTGGGTCACAGACCATTTTCTTGAGAAGGAAAGGAGGGAAGAATTTACATATAAATAAATTAACATATATTATGATGTACGCCAAAAATGAGCTTCTCCTCTTTGAAAAATGAGCAGCTGCCACTGGTCTGTATATATATCAACGACAGTGTGATGTGTGAAGGACTATCTATGGAAACTTAATCTGCGTTCTATTCCTCCATACCCCCCTTCTCCGCCCCCAGAGAAGCCTTCGAAGCCGCGATGCTGGATGGAGGGGCAGGTCCTGCAGGGGAGCAGCGTCAGGCTCAGCTGCAAATCAGCCGATGGCTCTGACCCCATCGACTACCGCTGGGACCGCCTGTTACTGCCAGGCCGGAGCGCCGGGAAGCTGCCCGCACTGGCACGCATCGGTGAGTCGTCTGTGCAGGGAGGTGGGGTTAAGCATACATAGGTGAGTCACCTGTACAGAGGCGTGGGGGCACACATGCATAGACTATTGCAGGCAATGTGCAGTTAGGTCCCTAATGTTTGGGACAAAGCCAAGTTGTGGATGTGACACTGAGTACTTCCTGCTTGAAGAGGTTACAGAGAGAAAAGACCCAAACCATCAGTGTGGCAGAAAAAAAAATTATGGCAATGTTTGAAATGGTCTATGTCCTGGACCTTTTTATTAAATGCAGATAAAGTGTCAGGATAGAATGAAAATCTTTTATCTGCTTTTTTTTTTCGCATAGACCTGAAGAACCCCGAGATGGTGACCCTGCAGAACCTGACGCTGGAGAGCACAGGTGTGTACAGGTGCACAGCCAGCAATGATGTGGGACAGGAACACTGCCTGATTGAGATCACCATGACCTGTGAGTATGGCCCAAATCCATGACTTTTAACCCCCAAACATACACTGTGAGAAACCCAAAAAACCCTGATCCCTAACTGCCTGTTAGAGATCATCATAGACTGTGGGTATCCCCAAAATCCCTTAGCTGGAACCCCCAACCTTGAACTCTGAGTATCCCTGAAATCCCTGACCCCCAATTCACACTTTCAAACACACTACCTTCTTCCCCTTAAACACACACCTGGGAATATCCCCTAAAATCCCTAACCCCTAACCTTCAACTCTCACTCGCTCACACCCTACCCCTTACCTTGTACAGACAAAGACACACACACACACACCTGTGTGTCAGGCTGATGGATGGTTATCGCTACGTAGAGTCAGCAGAAAAAAAGTCCCCCAGTGCAGTCTCAGTATTCCCCCACAGGGAGCAGATTTGTCAACAAGTGTTCAATGGCCATTGTTTTCATTTGCAGGCCCATCTCTCAATGTCAGCAAGCGCACACAGTTTCCAATAGAACAGCAAGGCAGATTCCAGTATGGTGGAACAAATAGAAAATCTCACCAGCTGGCAAACCTATTCTTCATCACTCTGCAGTAATGGTTCTGTTTTAGGGAAGGGAAATGATGTAACATTCAGCATACAACTAAATACCACCATATTACCAACATTTCAGGCATCCCTCTGCTAAAAGGGGGAGGGGGAGCTGTATCACTGGTGTTGTCCCTGTCAGCCATGATGTTAACACGCTGTGCAGTTGCAGACACCTGTGGACATGAAACTGCTCTATTCATGCATGCGATTACATTATTCTATCAATAAGTGGCACACCCAAAACGGTTATTGAATATTCAAGAGGAAGCTGTGCTTATTACCAATCAGTGACGTGCGATCGGAGGTTAGTTTGGTGAGGCAGAATCCTTCCCTTTGCTTGATTAGCAATCAGACGATTAACTAGTTCAGTAAGACTATTCGGCAGAATGACAGGCCAGTTTAAGTTTCCGCAGCGTTATTACTCAGTGTATCGAACCTGAAATGCTCACTAGACAGCAGATTTGTGCGTACTTTCCTCTAATAGAATAATGATAATAAGCATAATATGTTTATAAAATTAATCAATTTATTGAAAAAACATTTTTCTGATAACATGTGCTATATATATTCGCACAGACACACACAGATTTACAAAACCCAAAACCAGTGAAGTTGGCACGTTGTGTAAATCGTAAATAATAACAGAATACAATGATTTGCAAATCCTTTTCAACCTATATTCAATTGAATACACTGCAAAGACAAGTTACTTAATGTTCGAACAGGTAAACTTTGTCATTTTTTGCAAATATTGGCTCATTTGGAATTTGATGCCTGCAACATGTTTCAAAAAAGCTGGCACAACTGGCAAAAAAGACTGAGAGAGTTGAGGAATGCTCATCAAACACTTATTTGGAACATCCCACAGGTGAATGGGCTAATTGGGAACAGGTAGGTGCCATGATTGGGTATAAAAGCAGCTTTCCTGAAATGCTCAGTCATTCACAAACAAGGATGGGGCGAGGGTCACCACTTAGTGAACAAATGCGTGAGCTGATTGTCGAACAGTTTAAAAACAACATTCCTCAATGATCTATTGCAAGAAATTTAGGGATTTCATCATCTACGGTCCGTAATATCGTCAAAAGGTTCAGAGAATCTGGAGAAATCACTGCATGTAAGCGACAAGGCCGAAAACCAACATTGAATGCCCGTGACCTTCGATCCCCCAGGCGGTACTGCTTCAAAAACCGACATCAGTGTGTAAAGGCATCACCACATGGGCTCAGGAACACTTCAGAAAACCACTGTCAGTAACTACAGTTCGTCGCTACATCTGCAAGTGCAAGTTAAAACTCTACAATGCAAAGCGAAAGCCATTTATCAACAGCACCCAGACTCACCGCCGGCTTCGCTGGGCCCAAGCTCATCTAAGATGGACTGATGCAAAGTGGAAAAGTGTTCTGTGGTCTGACAAGTCCACATTTCAAATTGTTTTTGGAAACTGTGGACGTCGTGTCCTCCGTATCAAAGAGGAAAAGAACCATCTGGACTGTTATATATAAATTATATATAAGCCAACATATATGGTCAGCTTATGAAACATGTAATGTTAAGTGTAATGTTTTATATGAGGTATGGACAACAATGTAGTTTTTTTGTATGTTTACATCAATTTTCATATATGAATATGTCAAAGCCCATACATGCTTTTTGTATGACGTGTAAAACATTTATAGATTACTTACATATTTCTATTAATATTCATATATGCATATGTGGCAGCCCATACATGTTTTCTGTATGTTATGTGTACAAACATTTATAGATTTCTTACATATTTCAATGTCTATTCTCATATGAATATGTCGAAGTCCATACCCGTTTTTTGCATGTTCAGTTGCATGCATGCATTGAATTGAATGTTTTTTGTCTGCTCATGATGTTGCAACCTAAATTTTGTATGTTACTGGTCATTTATGAAAATTAAATCCCTAAGAAATGCCTGATTTCAATTCATTTCTTGACTGACACCATTTTAAAGGAATACACCACAGTTTTTCAATATTGAAATGTTCTTCTTTGATATTAGACAAGTTCAGGCGTATGTCTTGCCTTCATGCGTGCTCTGTCACATTGGCGTAGACGTGTTAGCATTTAATTAGGATCCAAACATTAGTGAAGTGAGAGGCAACCAACAACTTCCATGTTTCCCCAATGTAAATACAGTTGTGTGAGCATCCGTGGGTATTTTAAGAAGCAGATACATAGGACAACTATAATGTATGGCAGAACTATAGGCTGCTTGGGAGTACTTCAACAGCATTGATACCACAACTCCCAAACAACCCTTTGGTGATATTACCAAAGTCCTTTTGGGCAGGTTCCTCCACTCAGCCGCCATATTGGTGATGCCTGCAGGCAGCTACAACAAGTCCAGGCCCTATCAAAATGAATGGGGAGATATCCAAAAGTCCAGACTGGTGGGTTGGACATACTTAATTCAAATGTGAATGAGCTCATTGGACATTCGTGGCATGGCTACCACTGGTGATGGAGATAGTAAACAAAAGGCTAACCGCCAGTAATAAATTCCACGTCCAACAATGCGATTGACTACTTTCAAAACAAGTTCAGAATGGCCGCAATGTGTTTCTATGGGAGGATTTCCTCAGTGATTGGTCTCCCTCTCTCTTAATGTCTCCCCACTGCTCTAATATCGAAGTACTCACAAGTAGAGTTCCTGGGTCTTGTAACAACTCGGGTAAACATATTTAAATAGTGTTGGAAGAGCTTGGTTGCCTCCAACTTCAGACATGCTTGGATCCTAATGAAAGCATTGTGTTAAGCTACATGCTAACATGCTTGCACCCTTCATTAGCGAGATAGATTAGATGGAGGAAGACGAGACAGGTCGGCATTAACTAGTCTAAAAGCAGGGACGAACATATATCAGTACTGAAAAACGGTGGCGTGTTCCTTTAAAGTGTAAAGCATAAAGTATGCAAACATGTATAATTCTCCTAATCAGTGTTTACTTCTGAAATACAGAAACCTACAAATTCTGGTCATGAATATCTTCTTATATAGGAAACAAAATTACTTAGGTCAGGGGTTTTAAAAGCCCTCTGTGTGAGTGGAAAAAAAAAACAAAACTGTCATAGGCCAGGTGGTGATAATACATGAGTTCATACATGCATAATAATCAGAGGTGTCACTGTCCAATTTTAGCATGCCATTTTAGTGGATAGAAATTATGGAACTTTTCTGGTAAAATGAAGGTTAAATAAATAAAAATGTATATTGATTATATATATAAATGAATTAATATATAATTCTTTTTCCACAGAAAACGCGCTATGCCATCACTGACCACAGCTTGGAAATTACCTTGGCCTGGCGTATCATTATGAAAAAAACAACCCTTAACTTGTTGACGAACTTTCATTATGTCTTTGCTAAGGATTTTATATGTATTCTTTGTCTGCCTATATCTCTCATACAAGGTTTGGCGTTATATGTCATGTAGTACAAAAGTCTTATAATGATATTACATGAGGGTTTAGTGCCATCTATGATTCTTCTATGGTGTAAAATTGTGTAAGTTTGATTTTGTAGGCATTTTATATGAATATCGTATCTCCTATGAGATGCATATATGTTCTTCATAAAACACATATAAACATTACAAGTTTTATATTTATCTTTTTCATATGGGTTTTTGCAAAAAAAATAATAAAGTTTCTCAGTTTGAACATTAAACATCTTGTCTTTCCAGTGTATTCAATTGAATATAAGTTGAAAAGGATTTGCAAATCATTGTATTCTGTTTTTACCTACGATTTACATAACGTGCCAACTTCACTGGTTTTGGGTTTTGTATATGCTGTAAAAAGTGCAACCGTCAACATAATGTAATAGTAACCTAAAAATAAAAGTAATTTGATAAACAGACCAGACGATGCACTTAGATAAGAGACAGAGGTTATTAAAGTGAATACAGCATGGCTATCTAGATGCATCCCATCAATTCCAACCTAAATAGAAAACAAGAGACTGAAATTCATGTTTACTGTGCTACATAATATCCATCCCCTCAATTTCAGCCTCATATATTTACCATATATTTACATATATTTAGTAAAATTTAATGTTTATAGTTAGCTACCCAACTAGATAGCTGCAACTGTGACTACTCAATGCACCGCAGAAGCGTAGCCAGAACCTCAAAATGCGTTTGCACGACACATCCCTTTACAACAATTATTGGTCCTGACTTGCTCTCAATAATTTTCCTTTAGTAACACGTCATCCAATAAAAATCATCCATTGGCAATTGAAGACACATGTTCTTTCTTGATGCGATCTATAATGAGCTGAATTTGATTCAGGAAAAAAAATGTACTCTTGCGTAGGTATTTGCTTTTAAAATCATGAAACTGCTCACAAACTTCCACGCTATCTTTCTGGCATATCAAGCGGTCTAGCCCCCGTTTTATGATCATTTCAATTGTTTGAATTTAACCTAACAAAAAGATTTGAAACACCTTACACAATATTACACAAAGCATTACCTAATTGAAATGCTCCAATTGCGCGGTATGAATGGTTGTTGTCTTGCTCAATGAGGAGAATAACCAACATTTGATAGTGTGGTACGCTTTCAGCGTGCATGTAGGCTATCGTTAATTAAGAAAAATGACAAAGAATTAGTCAGGAATTATTGTCGTAAGGGTAGCTACGATGGTTATGACAGAATAAATGAGCACTAGGTTATTATTTATCTTATTTTGTAAAGATCTCATTATTATCATCATCATATTATTATGTAAACAGTAAATGGCTTTACAGATATGCTGATCTGATGGGAAAACATGAACAATGCAGTCCCGCAAGGAAATTGGCGAATTAAAGTTTTCATCTTAACTGTGTGTTAATTCACCTAGTCGGCATCAACTTCAGTTTACCATGACTGGGCTACTCGACCGAGTGGTCAAGCACTTATTCCAGGGTACCACAACGATTAATTTTATTGAAACATTTCTGCCATTCAAGAAACATATCAGGAACATGAAATATGCTAAAATATTTTTCTTGCCTTAATTTTCACCGTCACCTGAAGCCAAAACTTGGCGTTACAGTCATCACCGATCAACTTCCGGTTTTCACAGCGTTTTTAGTCTCAGACTTGGATTTCTCTTTTCAACATTGCCACTCATTGGATGCAATTGGCATGACATACTCTGTGAATTAATTTACTGAGTAATGGACAAACGCGCCATATTGTGACAGTAGCTGAGTTCATTTATTTAAAAAGTAATGCGTTAGAGTATTAGTTACAGTCAAAAGTAACAGCGATACAGTAACGCATTACTAGTAACGCGTTACTGGCCAACACTGTTCCCAGAAATGTATTGTTTTAACTTTTCAATTCGCAATAAAAGAAAGTATAATTTCATTGCTGAATTTTCATTTTTTGTGCTTGGTGCCCTTACTCTAAACTAAAATTAAGAGCAGGAACTGAAATACAATGAAATTCTAACTGCTACAAGTTTCTCGTTTCATGTAAGCCAAATTCCCACTCTCTGTGAATCTCAAATCTTCAATTATAAAGCCTCCAATAGGGTAATACATACAACCCCAATTCCAAAATAGTTGGGACAAAGTTTAAATTGTCAATAAAACCAAAACGCAATGACTTTCAAATCACACCAGCCAGTATTTTATTCAGAGTAGAACAGAGATAATATAGCAAATATTGAAACAGAAATTTTTCAATTATATCCACAAAATCAGCTCATTTCAAAATTGATGGCTGCTACAGGGCTCAAAAAAGTTGGGACAGGGGCCTGTTTACCATGGTGTAGCAACCCCTCTTCTTTTTTGACACAGAGTGGAGGCGTCTGGGCATTGAGGAGACAAGTTTCTTGAGTTTAGCCATTGGAAATTGATCCCAATCTTGTTTAATACGGGCAGGAGTTTTGGGTCTCCTTTGACGGGCTTTTAGTTTAATTATGCGCCAAATGTTCTCAATTGGTGAAAGATCAGGACTGCAGGCAGGCCAGTTCAGCACACGGACTCTTCTACTACAAAGCCATATTGTAATAGCCGCAGTATGTGGTTTTTTATTGTCCTGCTGAAATGCACAAGGCCTTCGCTGGAATAGATGTCATCTGGAGGGGAGCCTACGTTGCTCTAAAACCTTTATATACCTTTCAGCATTCATGGTGCTTTTTAAAGCATGCAGGTGTCCCACACCATATGCACTAATTCATCCCCATACCATCAAAGATGCTGGCTTTTGAACTGAACACTGATAAAAGGAGTGGTGGTCTTTCTCCTCTTAAGCCCGGAAGACACAAAGCCCATGATTTCCATCAAGAATGTCAAATTTGGACTCGTCTGACAACAGGACACTTTGCCACTTTGCTAAAGTCAATTTTAAATGAGTCTTCACCCACAGAACACAGCAGGGCTTCTAGATCATGCTCAACAATGGCTTCCGTTTTTGCATGATAGAGTTTTAGGTGGCATTTGTGGATAGCACGGTGAACTGTGTTTACAGACAGTGGTTTCTTTAAGTATACCTGGGCCCATTTAGTAATGTCAATGACGGAATCATACCAGTGAGTGATGCAGTGGCGGCTGAGGGCCCGAAGATCATGTGCATCCAGTAAAGGTCTTCAGCCTTGTCCCTAACGCACAGAGATTTTTCCAGTTTCTCTGAATCTTTTGATGATGTTATGCACTGTCGATGATGAGACCCTCAAGGTCATTACAATTTTTATGCAAGCCTTCACGGGTTGGAGCGCCTCTGGCCATCTTTACTTCTGGGAGACTCAGCTTCTCTAAGACGTCCCTTTTATGGCCAATCATGCTACACATCTGATGGCAGTTAATGTAATTACTTGCTAAATGTTCTTTCAGCTGATTCTCTTATATATTAATTGCTCCTTCAGCCCTTTTTTGCCTGTGTCCCAACTTCTTTGAGACCTGTTGCAGCCAAAACATTTGAAATGAGCTCATTTGTTGGATAAAAATGTAAAATGTCTCAGTTTCAACATTTGAAATGTTATCGATGTTCTACTATAAGTTACATACTGGCTCATGTGATCTGAAAGTCATTGTATTTTGATTTTAATCACAATTTACACTTGGTCCCAACTATTCCGGAATTGGGGTTGTAAATAGCCATATTTTGCTTCTGCGTAAAGGGTTAAGTCATTTAATTATGAACTATAATAGCAATGTTCTCATCGCAAGCTGTTTTCAATGTGATTATCTGAGTAGTAGACGTCTAGCACATTTTTATGGTGGGCTGCAACATTCAGGCCTAATCTGTGGTTATCAGCCAGCTCCCATACTGCTGGCAGAACAAATGCAAAAAAATAAATAAAATTGGCAACTATTCCTACTAAGGGAATGCAGCCTGGCCAAAAACCAACATGTGTGTGCCATTGTGTCTATGTGTGTTTGCTGCTTCATTTTTGTCTGTTTTTGATTGTCAGATTCTTCACAGTCGATATCTCGGACATGTTCAGATGTTTATGGTAGTATGGTCTGCTTGAAGGCTACTATTCATTTTAATGGCATTAATTTTACTCTGTATTTTATGCTTCCTTATTTGGCTGGTCCCAGGCCAGGTTCCAGGTGTCAGTGCAACTCACCAGTGTCACAATATGGGTTTTGGGAGTAAAGCCTGTAAGTGTCGGTGGCTGTTAGAGCAGATGAATAGTGTGGGAAAAGAGGGCTGTTGGTACATCACCGGGTCTGACACCTGGTTTATCAGTCTGCATTGAACCCACCAGGTTCAGAGGCTAGAGCCTTGTTAGAGGAGTATAGGACAGTCTTCCGGGGTTGCGGGCAGCATGCTGGAACATGGAGAGAACATGGACTGAACTTGGGGAGAAAATGGGGAGAATGTAGAGAGAATATGGGGAGAACGTTTTAACTCCGCACAGAGAGGAGGATATCAGCACTTGACCACAGAGCCTCCTTTTTGTGAGTTATCGTTGTGACCCACTACAGCCGCGTGTCACCAGTGCGTATGTGCTCCACTGTAGATACATGCTCCACTGTACATACATGCTCCACTGTACATACCTGCTCCACCGTACATACATGCTCCACTGTACATACCTGCTCCACTGTACATACCTGCTCCACTGTACATACATGCTCCACTGTATCCACGTGCTCCACTGTACAAATGTGCTCCACTGTACATACTTGTTGCCCTGTGGGTACATTCTCAGTGAAAGGCTCTTGTGCTTTGACACATTTCAGCCGATGAACCCGATGTCAGCGTGCTGGCTGGGGTGGTGGTGGCTGTGTCCTTTGGCGTGTTCCTCATCATTCTCATCATCTGGCTGGTCATCCGCAAGAAAGAGATGAGGAAGTACGAAGAGGATGACACAGCGAATGAGATCAGGTGAGCCCAACGAGATCAAGTTAGCCCTATGAGGTCAGGTGCCTCCAACGAGTTAAGTGGAGCCCAACGAGATGAGGTGCGCCCAATGAGGTTAGGTGAGCCCAAGGAGATTAGTTGCCCAGGAAGGTCAGGGGAGCCTGATCAATTCAGGTGAATCTAGTATTAATTATTTGTATAGCTTTGTGAATCAGTGATTTTAAATTAACTTGACAAAGTGCAGCCTTTAGCCCTTAATGTGTTTGACAGTGACATGTAGGAGCTGGATCCATTGAATCAATGTGCCCAATGCCTCTGAACAAATCCTGCTTTCAAATAGTGCGTGTTTTGGATTGAAATATTTCTCTGCATTTGAAAAATCGTGCCTGGTGCATTAGAAGACATGAAAGTCCCAAAAGTCTAAACCAGGGCTGCCTAACCCTACCATCCTGTAGGTTTCTGCTCCAACCCTAATTCAACACACCTGATTCAGCTCATTAGCAGCTCGTCAAGATCTCTATTTGGGAAAGCAGGAGTGGTTTGCTTTGGTTGGAGTGATAACCTTCAGGATGGTAACTCTCCAGGAACAGGGTTGGGCAGCCCTGGTCTAAACCCTGCCCATCTGCACTTCCAAGTAGGCTCATATATGCCAGACAAGATCAACAGAGCATAAAATGAGAAAAATCATGGAATCCAAAATGAATACTATTTGAGCACAAACTTTGTCTAAACCTGGGACACCGTTTGAGGGCTGTAGAGGTGGACGCCTGCAACCTAGGAATAATCTACTGACACAAGACACCCGAGATATCAAAATTGTTAAATCTGCATTATACTGGTCCTACTGGAAGGATGCCGAGGTTCTGAATTGGAACTCTTTGTTATAAACAGCAAGCTGTGTTTTGGGTTTTGTGTCTCAGTAGGGTTAATGATCTCTGCTGTGTGGGTTATATCAATAGGGTTAATGGTCTATGTGTTTGATATCTCAATAGGGTTAATGATCTCTTTGCTGTCTCTCCTTTATTGAGGATGCTGAGGTTCCGAAGTGGAACTCTTTATTATGAACAGGAAGCAGTGCTTGCTGTTGGGTATCTCAGTAGGGTTAATGATCTCTGTGCTTGGCGTTGGGTATCTCACATAGGTAAATGATCCCTGTGCTGTCTCTCCTGTAGGGAGGATGCAGAGGCTCCGAAGGCGAAGCTGGTGAAGCCTAACTCACTCTCGTCATCTCGATCAGGGAGCTCGCGCTCCGGTACTTCCTCAACGCAGTCCATGGTGCACAGCACTGCCTCACGCGGGCCCCGTCCGCGGCCACACCCCATCCCTGCACTCCAGGAGAATGAACAGCCTCCCCCATCTTATGCACAGGTGGCCCCCAGAATGCCTGAGCCTGACACCCCAAAACTTAGCCCTGGGAACCGGATGGGAGCCGCGCCTGCAATGATCCCTGCCCAGTCCAAGGCCTTTCAGACAGTGTAGGAACCAGAGGGGGTCCCCCGAAATGAGCCCCCTCCGACCCCTCGAGCTCTGCACCCATCCAAACCAAAACAGACTATGCTGAAAAAACTGAAGGCTTGTAATCGTACTTAATTAATACTCACAAACAACACAGTTTTAACATGTTTCAAGACATGCATATTAGATTGCCCCTTCTGAATTTGATTAATCAACAAATATCACAGTTGAGAAATCCAGAGAAATCAGACAGGATTTTACATGTATTTTCTTTTTCGGAGGCCAAACCCTATTTGTATTGTTTGGCTTTGGAAATTTAAGGTTTTTGAAAAAGCTGAAATAAAAACACAAGAGGACAGCAGCTCCCCACTTTGTGAAGCTCCTCCCACAGGAAGGGTTTCAGGTCAGACTCGTGGATGCCATTGGCTAGTGACTGAGACTGACACTTCTCCAAGTGGAGAGAAGCGCAAGGAGGTGGCAACATAACGAACATAGCACCCCACCTCTTTCAGGCCTGACTGCCAAGTGCAGAGCCTGCAAGGATGGTTGGAATGGATCGATTGAGCTGGTCTCACCGCTCATGTTATTGCCGTTTGGAGTCCAAGTACTCTCTAAACGGGGGGGTTGGAGCACCTGGATTTTGGAAGTGGAGGACACTAGGACTTGATTCGTGCATTTCCAAATCATTGGTCCTTTGTTAAACGGTCCTGCCTCCTTTCGTCTGTGGGTTCATGGCTCTTGAAACGCTTGGCGCCCCGGTACCACCGGACAGATGCCCAACACAGTATCAGGCGCCCTCCCATGCTAACATATGCGCTCAAGGAGCATGTAGCATTTATACAAACATCAGGCTTAATGGAGTAGAAAGAATAACAACGTAGCCTACAAGTAGTGGAGGGATGAGGAAGGCTTATAACACTGATTTCTGATCCTGATCCGACAGGAATCTCAAGAGGTTCTGAACAATATCATGCAGTTGCATAGCAACTGTATCGAACTGAAGTGCCACAAAGCCTTTGGATGTTGGCTCTTCAGATTTTTCTTAAAACTCTTTTTTAAATTCTACACCCTCCTTTTTTGTAAAGTTATTGAAACCAAATCTGTCAAACGAAAGCTACGAATGTGTGTTCAACGGATGATCATTACCTATTTTCGTGGTCCTTGGTCCCAGACAGACTTTTAGGAGCAGTTTGCTGATCTGAGATGAATTCAGAGATCAGGGGTTTCAGTGAATGGTTAGCCAACATTGACTTGTGTATTGTTGAGATGCACAGCAGGATTATTATACATTTGGAAACACTTTAGAATAAGGCCACACGAGCTGGCATTACCTTGTGTAGGCAACATTTTCAACGATGTTTGAACGATTTAATTCAGAATCAAAATAAAATCTAAATTATTAGTAGTTAACGAAGACTAATGCATCCAATAATGATTACTTATGCATTTGCAAAGCACAGGATTAACAACACAATTATTTAACTATCAACCAGTAAATTAGTTGCTTTTACCTATGATAATTAGCATTATCAAAAGTAACGGTTAAGATGAATGAATGATGAATATTAAAGACAGGTCAGATGGTGGTCAACAGCTACATGAGTTAATGTGGATTCATGTGGACCTGGCTGTCACATTCCCACTGCAGTACCGGCGAAGGGACAGAAAGTTCACATCAGTTACCCTCCCATTGCGTCACTGACAGATTTTCTTTCCCCAGTGAAAGGCAAATCATTTATCATCAGTTTGCACATAATAGAGTCTGTTGGACGTGAAAGCAGGTTTAAAAAAAAAAAAAAACAATACTGCCCATTTCATATGCCTATGCAGTCTATTTTATAATCCTTATTATGTATCAAAACCACCTCCCTGTCCCACAAAAAATAAATAAATAAAAATCAAAACAAATAAAAGAGTCACTTATAATTAGGATTAGTTTCAGCAGCTTATGCAGTTAGCAAAGGATGCTGGGAGCAGGTCCATTGGGGACAAATGCTACTGAATCTCAGGCAGTGCTGACAAAATGAAAAGGTAATTAGTGTCCAAAGAAATTCAAGCTTGCATTTGATATTGTATGTGAGAATAGACATGGGTCCACAATGTGTTTTAACAAGGCAAATAAAGCGGCTGAAAAGGGGAGGGATCCGTGATGCTATTAATTACTCCAGAGATGAACAGTGTTCATCTGTAGTACTTGGCTGTTTGATCAATTGGCTCACTCTCTTATGAGTGCCAACACAGCAGATTATTTGTTTAATGTTTAGCTATTGTTGATGTCCACTTCTTTTTCATACATCATCTTGCCCAGCCATGTATCCAAAGAAAGAAGTCACTTGACTCCAGCCAGTGCCTCGTATTTCCTGTTTCATTTGGACCATTGCAAGCATACACTGTATAAAAAGATGGATACAGCACCCTGTTCTGAAAAGTGAAGCTTTAGGGGTGTGGCTATGCTCTGGTCCTCATCAGATATGATCAGATTCACCTGTAGATCCACCCCTTGCCCCTCCCTGGATCTTCAATTTACGCTGTCATCACATACGGTTTCAAAATGACAAAATGGCGGTGTTCAAATTGCGAAAATCAAGGATTCCTAAATGGTATGCTGAAACCAATTGGTGACGTCACAGTTGCTTAGTCCATCTTTGAATACAGTCTATGGTTGCAAGGTGACACAGAGTAAATTACGCTCCGTTTGACTAAATAGGTCACCCTGAAGGATGGACCAGCTCGTCAGAACATTGACCCATCTTCATAAATGTCTGCTGACTGTCAGCGATTTGAACGTGGCGAATGGGAGGCGCGTTTTACTTGTATACTTAACTTTCTTTTCCTGGGAGATGAAGGATCGAAACTGATAAGGTTCTGAGTATGACTGATAGCGTTAGACTCTTGGGGATCGCTCAGAGTATTTATTATGGATAACCCTTCACGCGAGTTTGCCTCGGCTCCCACAGGCAGGGACGTGCGTTACACTCTAAGTGGGAATGTGTAAGACGCTGGAATAGAGAAGGCAAACAGAGACGTGGGTTATGTACATTGATGCAGCACGGGCCATACAGAAACCATTAGGCCTGTACATGAGGCTCAGTAGCTGGGAAATTTAACTTAATCAGTGGTAGAAGGAGGACCTCTCCCCCCTATTCTAATTGGCATGTTTAGCCAAGCCCACACACCAAACCCTAAAAACATTAGATGCAGCTCTGTGGTCCCTGGTTGGCCAACATTTTTAAGAATTTGGCTGAAATCTCAGGTCAGATTTGCTTTTGCAAGGTAATTGTTTTCCGTAAATGTTTCTGAATGATTCGACTGGTATCGGAAGCGCAGAAATGTGATTACTTTACTCACCAGCGAGAAACCTATTGAAGTTCGCGAAGTAGCCGAAAACATTGCTGAAGCATGTGAGCGGTAAATTGCTATTGGATAGTATTGTGGGTAGTATGGGGTAGAAAATATACGTAAGTACCTCTCCCCTAATCTGGTAAAAGCTAGCAACTCACTTTTTCATGAAACTGAGAAAACTGAAAACAACATAAGTCCTTCAGGATAAACTCGCTTTAAGAAAAGAAAGAAAAAAGAGAGAATGAGTATTCTCAATCATGACTTTAGGCACTTAATTTGGTGCTTAGTAACCTAGTAACTGCAAAAATGGGTCTAACTCAATTTCCACCAAAAAGTGAGCTACTAGATTTCACCAGATTAGGGGAGACCGGTATCCTGTTAAGGTGATTGTGCTGCTTCAGTAGATCTTCCTAATTGATAAAAATTTTATGATGGGTGATAATGTATGTAATTGGCATTAGTGATTACTGCAAACTGCGGCAAACCAGGCAAAATACAGAAACCATCCCCTTTCTTTGCTTCTTGTTCTTTTGTTATGGCATGATGACGTTTTGTGTATTTCCTCTTTCTTGGGAGATTCCTCTGTTTTATGAGCACCACTGTCTAGATCTCAAAGACCCGTTCAACTGGCAGACTTGCTAGCATTAACAATCTGTCACTGTGCTGGTGGGCGGAGGACATTTTTTACTTCTGGGCATGTACCAGTTGAATACGGCCTTTGCCAACAACTTTAAAATATGGGCCGCATTCTTATGCTGTCATTGGACAAACCACAGAAGGTATTTTGCCATTATTCTTCCAAAGCCTGTGTTTCTGTCATGGTGAAAATATTTTCTTTTCGCTCTGCCAGGGGTCATCAAAGGCCTCAATTAACATGAAACCCTGACCATTATTTGTAACAAGGGTGAAACCTTACAAGCTAAGCAAAGAAATACGGCAGGTGAGGAGTAATGCTATAACTGGAGAAATATTGCCTCGGAAGTGGAATTGCTCTACTATGTGTACAAATCATTGTGTCAATAGCAATTTTTTCCCATTTCAAACCTGTAGCAGGCTTTAGTCAACAACCGTAAATACACAGATAAGGATTATTTAATAATTAACTTGAAGCGTTATCATGTCTGTATGGTGCCATATAGGGTGATGTCCAGAAGAAATCTGAATGATATGGATTTTAAAAGCCATTCCCGCTTAATTAAAGTAAAAAAATTTCATTATAAATAAACCATTTGAAGTAGCCTAATAATGAACCATTTCACGCAACCTAATGATATCATTGTGATTTCTCCTTTTCAATCCACGAGTTATTGTGGAGTCACAAGTATGCAAATCGGTCACTTACTCATTCACTCACTCACAAATTGAAAAATTTTCGAGCTCAATAGTGGGAACACTAGCAGCCATGCTACAATCCACAAGCTGGGCAAGAGGGGCCTTTGATCTACACTACAGGCCAAAAGTTTAGAAGAAAGATCAAATATGTACAAAAAAAGATTATAGTTTCATTGGCATACTTTGCAATAAAATAAACATGATTATTATATAAAGAGTCACTTATCAGAATACATTTTTACTCAAATGATCAGGCCCATATTACTAGGCCCATGGTCCTAGTGCCTGCCAGATTGCTGTTGGCATCCGGTGGGCTGTAAACCATGACTTAAAGTAAATAATGCAAACTGTGATTTGTTTTTTACTTTTTCGCTGAAGTTGTGACTCTTGAAAAATCTTCTCAACCCAAAAACTGAGCCCCTGTTTTCCTTTGTGAATATTTATTCAGCAATGGTCTGGTAACGTCGATGTATACAGTACCTAAAGGTAAATAGAGGAAAATGGTGCATATCAATGAAAGAAAAGTCTAATCATGCAGTAAATACATCCCGAAATCCACAGATTTCATGCTAGTTTTTAAGAAAGGCATTGTGAACAGAAACTTGAAGCTGGTTCCAAATTTTTGACCTGTATGGGCCTTGCTTCCAAACTTCTGGCCTGTAGTGTATCATGTCAGGCTTGTTCAATATCAGATGTAGGCTATATCATCACATAGCCATTCAGCACAAAGCATGATATTGAGAGTTCAGAATTAGAATGTTAATTCATAACTTAAAACAAACAAAGTAGCCTACCTTTCTCTGTCAGGAGTTGGGACTTCGGTTCTGGAGAGAGATGAAGCAAGAAACTGTGCGAGTCGGTGCTGGCTCCATGAAAGAGCCAGCTACATCAGTTGCAAATTGGGGGACCGATTTTTGATAAGTTGTCGCGAACATTTTAGTAAGCTTGTCCGTATATGAAACTGACAGTGCTAAAATGCAGTCAGAACCTGTGGGACAAATGCTAGCAAAAGAAATTGTGTATATTTGCTGTTGTAAGTACAATACGCACGTTGCTTGGTATTGCAGCGGCACAGGAGTATAGGGAAGAAACATGGAAGTGCGATGTGCTTTTTTTCTAGTGCACAGAAATTTGCTATGTCTGTTAATATAACCTATAGTGAGAGAAAGAGAGGCTTGTTGAGCAACAATTAATTTATTATAAGCAAAAAAAATTAAGCACACTCAACAAAAAAAGAGAACTTAGATAAATAAATAAATACATGTTGAGTAGTTCAAATTAATCCTGTTTAAAGCCTGAAAATAAGCAGTAACATCCCCTGACCCTTGGAGACTTTAACTTTCACAATTTAAAAGAATTTACTCTGTGACATGCTGTGACATGATTACTGTGCACGCTCATAACGTTCATCCCAAGGAAGTGAATCTTCTTAACTGTCATAAACTGATTTCATCCTTGCCAATCTGCCAGCATTTTCCATTGTATTGTATATTTCAATTACTCCGGCATTATGCTAGTTATATTTAGGAGCTTTCCATGGAAATATGAGGATTCAAAGCGCTATTTTAAGCTTTAGCCAAGGAATAGGAAGAACGTAAGCTGGTTGCCATTGCCAATAATTGTTGAAGACCGAAAATACTTTTTAGATTTAGATTTGCATTTAAGCGGATTTACTTCATTTAAAGTTGTGACCATGCGCAGTAATCATGACATAGCTTTTTAAATTCAGTTAGTTTTTCCAAGTGTATTAGGTACCTGTATTATGTGGTACACGTGTTCTGAAATATGTTACCTCTAATAAAAGTTAAAATAATGTTTTCATATTCTCACACAGCTTATGAATTCTGCTTGAAAAGATGCCTCCCCCTTGTCACTCTCTCACCTGGCGCAACACTGTTCACCACTTGGCTGGACTGTGTGTGACCTGCTCATACGACACACCAGAAATGACAGGATATCACAATGGCAGTCAAAGGCAGAGCAGGGTGATAATGTTTCACATAAGAACCGAAAATTCTGCCTCTGAACTGGTACTTCACTATACATACCACATGCACATGTGTGGGCGTGTCTTTACGTGCATTTTTTTTCAATGGCACATATTTTACTTCTGGTTGATGCTCCCTTTAAACTGTAAATATGTAATGAACAGATTTTGGTTGTTACTTTGTTTTATTTTATTAGAGTTTTTCCAATCAGATGATTTTTGCAGTTTGAGACCCTGAGGGCGAGCCACAGCGCACCGATGGTTTGGTTGTATGTCTGTTACAGCTGTGGACGTACCATCTGTCACGCCAGTATGGGCAGGCAAATACAGGACACGACCAGCATCTCTTCCCTTTCACTTTATTTCCTCTGATTCTGTGTACCCCAACCTTTGTTTAATCATAAAGATCATGTAAATATGTCCCTCTTAAGTAAAATTGTATATTTTTATGAATCTTTGAATTATTACCATTTTCTTTGTAATAAAATGAGCATTTCAACAGCACAGTTCCCTGGTCTGCTCCTTTGAGTTGTATAACCATTGGTGACACTCAGAGTCTGTATTCGGTGGTCTCCTATCCAGGGTATTTGTGAGGAGAACAGACATATGTGATGTATGAAGACTCAAGAAAATCACCAGTGTCGCAGAAGCAAAATGCCCCCTGGGGTAACCTCATCCATACCACTCTCTCTGTCCTGAGGGCCTGCCTGCCCCTGTCCAGCCTGACCTTACTACACATTATCACCGCTTCATGACCGCAAGGGAAGAGTGTTCAATATTGTTAAGGCAAATTTAGTGCCAAATAAAAATAGACTACTCAGAAAAAGTATCCTTTGTGCACAGCTCTAGAATCACATATAGTACATTATTATCCCCCACTGCAAAGTGGCTGGGAATAAAGGAATGAGAGTCGTCCTTCCACGCGCACATCCATCTGCCCGTCATGCTTCCTTTCCGGTCCGAAACTTCTAAACTGTTCAATAAATCTCAATAAGATTTTATATATGGACACTTCTTATTGTGCAGATGTACCTTTTCATACCTCTGTCCATCTTCCTGCCCGTCTGTCTGTTCATGCATTGTGTTTTGTTTCCAGGCCAGACATCAGCCATCATGTGGTGGTGGTGATGGGGGGGGGCATGTTTGAGTGTGTCATGCTTGTATTGCAATATTACAGGTTGCTACACAGAAGAGAAATAATACGTTTGGATAGATTTGCTGCATATTTTTGCCATTTGCGAGGTCGTAACTCACTTTGCGAGAAGGTGAAACAGAATGTAGTTTTTTGTGTAAAATGCATGCAAAATGCACTCCCCTGTCCTGGATCAGAATCAAAACCATTGGTTTGTTCTTTTTCCCTGCGTCAAAAACCCCTCCATGAATGATTAATTTAAAAAGCACGCGGTTTTAGCGCGCGTGAATCGATAAGGCCTGACATGGTGACATTGCGTGTGACCTTGCGTTCCGCTCAATAACAGCGCGCGCTGTGGGTCTATAAAGACCCGCCACCATCAGCGACTTTCCTGCTCAAAATTCTGCTTGCCGTCCGCGACTTTCCCCCACCCAGCCTTTGAAATAAGATAAATCAATAAAACGCAGCCTGCAAAGGGCACGCACAAGACGTCAAACGCCACATGAAAGGCCGAGTGAAAATACCATCGCTCTGAAAAAAACGGTTTTAAAGTGATTGTTTCATTTGGATGAGCCAAAACATTAGGATCACCTGTGTAATATGCTGCTGGTCGTCCGCTTGAATGCCCATATTCAGAATGCCCATACTTACAATGTCTCAGCAGAACTTCTCTCAGAGTATTACACTTCCTCATCCAGCTTATTTTCTTCCCACAGTGCATCCTGGTACCATCTGTGTCCCAGGTAAACAGCACACATGTACCATAAGCAGCAGGGGGCGATGCACTTTGTGTGTTGCACATTCCTGACAAAAGCATTATCTTTTTTTTTTTTTTGCAGGTTGTTCCACAGTAGCCATTTTATTAATTTGGACTAGACAGGATAGCCTTTGTCGCCAGCATCAATGAGTCTTGGGCGCCCAAAACCCTGTCGCCAATTCACTGTTTGTGCCTCCTTGGACTGCTGTCAGTAGGTACTGATCACTGCCATCTGAGAGCCCCCCAGAAGCCTTGCCACCTAGTATTGACACTGACTCGCTCATCTGGCCGTAATGATTTGGCCCATGTTAATGTCGCTCTGGTCACATTTCTCCCTGATGTGTGTGTGTGTGTGTTTGTTTGTATGATTGACCTTTAAAATAATTGTTATAAAAATATAACCTTAACAGCAATAACTGCTCGAGACATTGTATTTGCTGTGAAATACTGCTCTCTAGTGGTGTGTTCAGGGCTTCAGAAGGCAAATTAAACAGTAACGGGCTCCAAATAAAAAGAGAGCAAAACCTCTTCTCAAGTCTCCAAAACTTTAAACACATTTTCTGCTTTACACACATTTTGCAACTCAAAATGGCACTTTTTAACTGCACTGAACACAGTTATCGGCATAAAACACAACAATGTGACATAAAGTCACCTGTTTGCCATTTCCAAACACTGCAATTCAAAAGCACACTACATGAGCTAATTGGCAAATATACACTCAACAAAAATATAAACGTGACACTTTTGTTTTTGCTCCCATTTGTCATGAGATGGACTCAAAGATCTAAAATTCATTCCAGATACACAGTATTACCATTTCTCTCAAACATTGTTCACAAATCTGTCTAAATGTGTGATAGTGAGCACTTTTGCATTGCTGAGACAATCCATCCCACCTCACAGGTGTGCCACATCAAGATGCTCATCAGACACCATGATTAGTGCACAGGTGTACCTTAGACTGTCCACAATAAAAGGCCACCCTGAAATGTGCAGTTTTTGCTTTATTGGGGGTCTGGGGACTCAGAACCAGTCAGTATCTGGTGTGACCACCATTTGCCTCATGCAGTGCAACACATCTTCTTCGCATAGAGTTTATCAGATTGTCAATTGTGGCCTGTGCAATGTTGGTCCACTCCTCTTCAATGGCTGTGCGAAGTTGCTGGATATTAGTGAGAACTGGTACGCGCTGTCGTATACGCCGGTCAAGCACATCCCAAACATGCTCAATGGGTGACATGTCTGGTGAGTATGCTGGCTATGCAAGAACTTCCAAGAATTGTGTACAGATCCTTGCAACATGGGGCCGTGCATTATCTTGCTGACACATGAGGTGATGTTCATGGATGTATGGCACAGCAATGGGCCTCAGGATCTCATCACGGTATCTCTGTGCATTCAAAATGCCATCAATAAAATGCACCTGTGTTCTTCGTCCATAACAGATGCCTGCCCATACCATAACCCCACCACCACCATGGGCCACTCGATCCACAACATTGACATCAGCAAAGCGCTCACCCACACGACGCCACACACGCTGTCTGCCATCTGCCCTGAACAATGTAAACCGAGATTCATCCGTGAAGAGAACGCCTCTCCAACGTGCCAGACGCCATCGAATGCGATCATTTGCCCACTCAAGTCTGTTACGGCGACGATCTGGAGTCAGGTTAAGACCCCGATGAGGACGACGAGCATGCAGTTGAGCTTCCCTGAGACGGTTTCTGACAGTTTGTGCAGAAATTCTTTGGTTATGCAAACCAATTGTTTCAGCAGCTGTCTGAGTAGGCCGGTTGGATGTACTGCCATATTCTCTGAAACGCCTTTGGAGACGGCTTATGGTGGAGAAATGAACATTCAATGCCCGAGCAACAGATCTGGTTGACATTCCTGCTGTCAGCATGCCAATTGCACGCTCCCTCAATGCTTGCGCCATCTGTGGCATTTTGCTGTGAGACAAAACTGCACATTTCAGGGTGGCTTTTTATTGTGGGCAGTTTAAGGTACACCTGTGCACTAATCATGGTGTCTGATGAGCATCTTGATGTGGCACACCTGTGAGGTGGGATGGATTGTCTCAGCAATGCAAAAGTGCTCACTATCACACATTTAGACAGATTTGTGAACAATGTTTGAGAGAAATGGTAATATTGTGTATCTGGAATGAATTTTAGATCTTTGAGTCCATCTCATGACAAATGGGAGCAAAAACAAAAGTGTTGCATTTATATTTTTGTTGAGTGTATGTGCCACCTGGCCAAACACCTCAATGGTTAATTGTTACCACTTCAATCAGGAAGTAAGCACTATACAGACCACTGGTGAGCACTTTTTTTTTTTTTTTTTTTTTACAACAACAATAGAAGACGTGGCAGAGAGAGGAAGAGGAAGAGGGAGGGTGAGAATGAGAGGGGGAGGAAAAGTGAGAGGTTGGGGTAGAGCTGGTACAGGAGGTCATGTCCAAAGAAGACAACAACTTTTAAATGAAATCACAGCAGCCTTAGTTGATCATGTCATCAACCATGGGCTGGCAATGTGAGAGGCTGGACAGAGTGCAGCCCAACTTGAGCTCACCTCTGTGATCCGGACATTTAGACTGGAGTAAAAGGTTTGTAACCAAAATTTCTTTCACACTATGTAGTACATCCCATGCCATAGTGTATCAGTTGGGAGACACCTGTTTACTCCATGAATGGCTGATGTCATTCACTAACTGTACAAGTTGCCTGGACAATTTACTCTACTCTATTGTGGGGGAAATATCTTTAGGCTGCATTGTGCATGCCCTATTTTTTGTTTGTTTTTCTATAAGGACTGAGACAAAACCATGGTGGAGTAAGGGGCAAATGTTCACCGGGGTACAGGAAGCTGCCATTGTCAGCTTGGTTTTGGAAAATAATGAAATCAAATTACAAGAAATTCAAAGCCACATCATTCAAGACAACTCCATATTCAACAACATTCAATGAGTCAGTTTGTCCACATTGCTTCACAGTCTCAAGCGAAACCAGTTCAGAATGAAACCACTTCATAAGGTGCCTTTTCAGAGAAACTCTCAAATATATGGAATTATATTTGTGCCCCAATCCTGAGCGAGCAATTGGACATTTTGAGCGCGGAAAAATATATTTCGCAAGCACAAAAATCTTGTTTAGAGAAAAAAGAAATTTTGTGAGCAAACAAAACCTTCCGATTGAGCGAACAAAATAATTCTGTGCTCAACAAATATTTTTGCATGTTTGCTATGATCAATATAAACGTGCAATATTAACCCCCTTCCCTCAGTTTCACTCTATACCCTCTCGAAAACTCATGTTCTGCACGCTGGCAGACCGCAGCATGCTCGCTCACAGCATGTCACTCCCTCTCTCTCAGTCTGACCTCTCTGTGTGCGCTCAGCTTCACCTGCGCGCTCGCTCGAGCTGTGCAGAGTGTTACAAATGTGCCACAATTTTGATTGGCTGCCTCGGTCTCCAATTAGATGCATTATGCCCAACCACCAAAGAATAGGGGAAAAGGTAATGACGAAATTCGTCTGCGACTGGATAATAGTGCTGCCCTTGTTTGGGACGAGTTAAGGTTAATGTTATATCTCTATGTATCTTGAGACATCGACTGTTGTGTGACTCGTGTCCCTCTTTAGCAACACTGGCTGCTGCTAACTAAAGCATTGCACAATGTCTTCTGAACATCAAAACCAAAATGCCACACCGCAGCCGAGCACCACGTTTTATGGACCTTTATGAAATTTTGTTGGTTAGTCTGTACACATTCGGCTTGCGAACCAAGTTAGCTATCTAGTTAGGTTGCTAGCGTCAGGTCAGCCAACTAATGTCCGGAGAAAAGCAGAAGCTTACAGACATTAAACGTTACTTCCATGATAGCTGGCGAACTTGACAATCTTAAAAAAAGAATAGTTTTGGCACCTTTATCCCAGCTGATTTATTTCAACACCCCTGAAGAAGGAACTTTGCCGATATGTCTGTCGCCATAAACTGAAATAGGCTACACTTATAACCTGCATATCAAGTCTGATCATCTAATGTTACACATCCACAAGTGAAGTACACGATCATCCTTGATTAATTTTGTGAAAGCAAAGACACGTGTTTTATGCAGTGATTGACATCTCATTCTAATGCTTAAACACTATTAGCAATCAGTTTTACTTGAAATAGCAGAGCAAGTGCAGGTGTGATTAACGATATTAATTAGGGGTAATATTGCGTTTTGGTGTAGCTAACAAAACCAGGGTGTTGCTGCCGTTCCCGGTGTTGGTGTTGCTGTGCTGGCTTAATACTGCAGCATGGATGTATATACAGAACGAAAGATAATGTGGTGTCAAATTACAGCAGTTGTGGTTGTTTAGTGATATTTGGGGTACTGCTTTAGACCAGTGTTTCTCAAACCTCTCCTGGAGGACCACCTGCCCTGCCTGTTTTAGATCTTTCCCTGCCCCAGCACAGGTGATTCAAATAATCAGGATGTTATCAATCAGCTTTAGAGGGTCAATAACGAGCTGATCATTTTAATCACCTGTGCTAAAACAGGGAAGGATCTAAAACATGCAGGACAGGTGGTCCTCTAGGAGAGGTTTGAGAAGCACTGCTTTAGACAAATAACCTGAAAGCATAATCTAAACCTATGTGGAATACATTTGGAAAAACCTGGAAGTTTATTCTCAAATGAACCAACCGGAAAAATAACCTCTAACGCGGCGAGTGCTTCAAACCACGGGAACGCCGGTGCCAGCGTCGGCTCAGCTCACCAGTATCATCTGGCACTAATGTTCGTGAAATATGCAGAAACAGATCACGGTAATAACACACGATGCGCGGCTCAAGAGGCCCATCAGTCCGGAGCCAGGGAGCCGGCGCCCGGTGGTGCAATGCCGGCCTTCATAGCTGCCAGCGGGGACACGCGCATCAAAGCCCCGCGTTGCGCCACCGAACGCACGCTTACACGAATATTAGCGCCAGGTGATACTGGTGAGCTGAGCTGACGCTGGCACCAACGGTCCCGTAGTTCGAAGCACTCTCCACGGTAGAGGTCATTATTTCGGTTGGTTCATTTGTGAATGAACGTCAAGGCAAACTTTTATGTCGATAGACTTATCTGTAAAGTGCCTTCTTCAGGCGTTATATGTTGAAATGAATCAGCCGGAGAATGGTGCCAAAGCTATTTTTTAAGATTGTCGAGTTTGCCAGCTATCATGGAAATAACATTAACGTCAGTAATCTTCTGCTTTTCTCCGGACATTAGTTGGCTGACCTGACGCTAGCAACCTAACTAGATAGCTGACTTGGTTCGCAAGCCGAAGGTGTACAGACTAACCAACAAAATTTCATAAAGGTCCATAAAACGTGGTGCTCGTGGCTGCGGTGTGGCATTTTGGTTTTGATTTTCAGAAGACATTGTGCAATGCTATAGTTAGCAGCAGCCAGTGTTGCTTAAGAGGTATATGAGTCAAGAGTCACACAACAGTGGATGTCTCAAGATATTAGAGATTTAACATTAAACTTAACCTGTCCTAAACAAGGGCAGTACTGTTATCCAGTCACAGACGAATTTCGTCATTACCTTTCCCCCTATTCTTTGGCGGTTGGGCATAATGCATCTAATTGGAGACCGAAGCAGCCAATCAGAATCGTGGCACATTTGTAACACTCAGCACAGCTCGAGCGAGCGCGCAGGTGAAGCTGAGCGCACACAGAGAGGTCAGACTGAGAGAGAGGGAGAGACATGCTTTGAGCGAGCATGCTGCGGTCTGCCAGCGCGCAGAACATGAGTTTGCGAGAGGGTATAGAGTGAAACTGAGGGAAGGGGATTAATATTGCACGTTAATATTGATCATAGCAAACATGCAAAAATATTTGTTGAGCACAGAATAGTTTTGTTCGCCCAATCAGAAGGTTTTGTTTGCTCACAAAATTTCTTTTTTCTCTAAGCAAGATTTGTGTGCTTGCGAAATATATTTTTCTGCGCTCAAAATGTCCAATTGCTCGCACAGGATTGTGGCACAAATATGCTCGGGATTGTGGCACAAATATAATTCCATAAAATACACAAAGAGCTCAGCTGAGCACATGTGGATGTAAGTACAATATTAACTGAAGTACACTACACGCAACATTGTTTCTCAGTGTACTGGATACTGATACACCATTTTGACTGGTTGTTGTGGTGTGTGTGTGTGGGGTTTTTTTTTTTCCTTTAGAGTACAGGAAATGGATGCTCCTGCAATCCCACATGAGTTCATCTTTAGATCAGGCTGGGTTCAACCTAGCAAAGACCAGAAGGGGAAGAAGTGTCATTGGCCACAGAGTCATTATAGATGTTCCTGCTCAACGTGGTGGGAACATCACAATGTGCGCTACCATCTCCAATACACATGGTGTCCTCCACCGTCATGCCAGCCTTGGACCAAAGAATGCAGCCCATATTCTCATATTTCTGGACAGACTCCATAACATTCTCATGAACGTTAACAGAGCGTATGAATGATGCAGACCATCAAAGAAACCGGTACGCTGTAGTATGGGACAACGTGAGCTTTCATCGTGCAGCCCCAGTCCAAAAATGGTTTGCTGACCACCCACCACTTCTCGTGCAATACCTCCCATACTCACCATTTCTGAACCCCATAGAAGAGTTCTTTTCAGCATGGCGGTGGAAGGTATATGACCGGCAGCCCTTTGTGCACATGCCTCTTGTGTCGGCTATGGAAGAGCCATGTGATGAAACTGATGTATGTGTGATTCAGGGATGGATAAGGCACTCAAGGCGCTTCCCTCGATGTCTGGCAAGGGAAGATATTGCCTGTGATGTGGACGATGTGTTGTGGCCAGACCCAGCGGCCTAATTATTTTTATTGCCTCTTTATATATATATAAATATATATATATATATATATATATATATATATATATATATATATATATATATATATATATATATAGAAAGGACTGTGTGTGACCTGCTCATATGACACACCAGAAATGACAGGTTATCACAATGGCAGTCAAAGGCAGAGCAGGGTGATAATGTTTCACATAAGAACAGAAAATTCTGCCTCTGAACTGGTGCTTCACTATACACATCAATGCATATGTGTGTTTGCATTCATTTTTTTTAAATGCCACATATTTTACTTCTGGTTGATACTCCCTTGAAACTGTAAATATTTAATGGACAGACTTTGGTTGATACTTTGTTTTATTTTACTTGTGTATTTCCAATCAGAAGAGTTTTGCAGTTTGAGACCCAGAGGGCGAGCCACAGCCCACCGATGCTTTGGTTGTATGTCTGTTACAGCTGTGGATGTACCATCAGTCACGCCAGTATGGGCAGGCTAATACAGTTTGTTTTATGTACTTTAGATTTTTTTTCAGGAGTCATAAATTGAATAAGGACATTATATGATCAAACAGTGGCGATTAGTATCTTGAATCAAAAACACGTTAGTGCATTTGTGCTTTTTTTTTTATATCAACGTTATGTGACCAACCTTGCGACTTCATAAAAGATTTTCAAACATCCGGAATCAAATCCAAACTGTCAGTTCATAATGAGACCAAACTTGATATGCCTGGAGGTGTACTTATATATATATATATATTATTCAGGCCAGCCAGTGGGAATTATGGACAAAATTTGGCCCCCACACACACCAGCTGCAGCAGTACTCTTCACTTACAGAGTGATGTCACAAGCAGCACCATCTTTACACTTCACATTGCAAGTGATGTCACACATCAGCACCATCTTTACACGTCTCATCGCTCTCTCGCTGACTTCAGACCCAAACAGAGGCCATATTAAAAAAAAAAATTAGTTTGTTAGCATCCCTGCCCACCCACCCCAGAAAAAACCCACCCGCCTCCAATTTTAAAATTATTATTATTACTGAAACAATCTGTTAAAATCACACCAAAATTCAAGTGAGAAAGATAGTCAGTATCCCCACCCATGCAGCAGACGATCTGTTCCTCTTTCAATCACTGTTTTGTGTGAAGCAGATTTCATTATTACAGTATCTGGCAAAAGTCTTGTTGCATAAAGACATAGTAACTAAAAATAGCAAATAACTTTATTTCTAACCAATCAATTGAAGCACTGATTACTAAAACCCCACAAGTCAAGTCAAGTGTGACTTATGGGTTTTTAGTAATAGGTGCTTCAATTGTTGAAATAAATGGTCCATTTTAATGCCAAGGGCTTTCACATTAACAATTTGGTGCAAAATGAAACCGTCAAAAAGGGTTCTGATGATCACAGCCTGGCAAAGCCCATAACGTGTTTTTGCAGGGACAAAAGTCTTGTCGTCTCTTCAGATGATGCAACAAATCACAGATTAAAGTTTAACCTATGACAATTACTGAAATTAACACATTCCCAGATGTGTATAGAAATGACCCCAGCGCACCAGACTTTATCATGAGGTGCGACTAGACCTCTGACAACATGCCAACGATTCAACCACAGACCAAAGAGCTGATCATCAAGAGCCTGAAGCACTGCTGAGGTGGCAGGCATCTCTAATGCATCCATATGTCAAGTGGAGATGTTCGTGGCAAGTGCAGGTCAGACAGACCCCGGTATGACAACTGTTTGAAAGGACCATTTGTTGCTTCAACTGTACAAGGCTAGCCCTTCTTCAACTACAGGAAAGCCACATTAGGAAATGTCACCAAAAATCCTGGTATCTACAAGAAGAGTTTGTCAAATTCTCACTCAAAGTGGTTTTCATGGCCGAAGCCTGAATTAAATGGAAAACAAATAACCTTCATTGCATTTGCTAAGGCCCACAGCTTGCAGAAAGGATTGATACTGGAAAAGTGGCTGAAAGTTTATTTTTCTGATGAATCATCCATTGAACTGCATCCCAGTCGCCGTACAAGACCTGCTGGAACCCTCATGGACCTAAGATTCTCCCATAAAACAATCATGTTTGGTGGAGGAAAAATCATGGTTTGTTGTTACGGCCAGTATTTGGGGGGGGGGGGGGGGTGTGAGAAAGATCTGCAGAGTGGACGGCAACATCAACAGCCTATAAATGCACAAACGGGCTTCACGCAATACTGAAATTAGAAAAAGGGTCGCACTTTGCATAAACACATTTATTGTAACAAGCATCTCCACACAAACGCGTTTCCGCGTAGGCACTACGCCGAAACGTGTTTGTGCGGAGATGCTTGTTACAATAAATGTGTTTATGCAAAGTGCGACCCTTTATCAAATTTAAACATCAAGAGCCTGAAATATCAAGCAGTTCTTGCTGCCCAACTCATACTGCTGCTCCTTCTCATACTTCTGTCTCCACATCACAGTTCCTGAAAGCAAAGAAGGTGAAGGTACACCAGGATTGGCTGACCCAGTCACCTGACATGAACATTATTGAGCATTTCAGGGGTCAGATGAAGGAAGAGGCTTGGAGGATGAAACCATTGAATCTTGATGAACTCTGGGAGTCCTGTAAGACTGCTTTCTTTGCCATTCCAGATGATTTCATCATCAAGTTATTTCAGTCATTGCCAAGACGCATGGATACAGTCCTCCAAGCTCATGGGAGTCTTCACAATATGAATTCTTTTTTCCAAGGCATCATGAATTTATGTTCTAATATTATGGTGGCATATTTGTGTATTCAAAATAAAGCGTATGTATAATTTCCACATTTTTTTTCAATGCAACAAGACTTTTGTCCAAGCAAAATCTGACCTTTCTGTACTAATTAAATAATAAAACTCAATGAGTGACACAAAACTCTATGTTGGTGTATTTTGCATAATCTAGACGGCTTTGCCTTTCATATGAGCCAATTTTTTATTCCAATTGATCAACTAAAAGTCAGGTTATAATTTTTTGTCCCTACAACTAGGATAAGTGACGAGACTTTTGTCAGGCACTGTACATGTAATTGTGATTCTGAATTGTTGCGCCATTTTGCACCATACACAATATGCAGTATATAAATGTTAGTTAACTTTCAAACAGGATGTATTGTGAGAACCATTATTCATTGCAAAGAGACACAAATTGTCATTTTGTTACTGTTGGCAGAGTCAATTACCGGATCAGAACCCAACGGAACGAGTAGAAACTGAAGACGACTGCAGTACTGACCTGGCAGAGCATCAGCAGGGAAGATACCCAGTCTCTGGTAATGCGTGTGCAACACACATCTCGAGTAGTCATTGAATACAAAGGATATGCCACCAATTATTTGAAATTATTATTTTACATGATTTAAAACTGCTCAATATTTTAAAGGTCCCATATTATGCTGTATTTAGTCGTGTAAAATATGCCCAGTGGGTCTTTGAAACAATGTTAAGAATTCAGTTACCAAAAAAAAACCCCACAGACATCCAGAACTAGTGAGACCTCTTCTCTCAGCCTTTCTGTGCCAGCCTGAAACATGAGCTGTTTTGAGGGGGCGAGGAGGCTATGCTAATTAGGCCCTGCTCTGATTGGCTGCTTGGCTGCTTCGATTCCTGGAGAGGATGCAGGCTCGAAAAACAAGGACACCAAGATGGTAGGTATTTTAGGACAGCTTTCAGGACATATATGACATGAATGCACAACTGTACAGCTACAATCAAATGCATGCCAGGCGAGCAGAAAAACACTAAAATTTCAACTTGCCACTCATCGACATCTTGCTGTAAACGTTGCTGCAATACTTCAATTGCTTCCGTCTCCCGTTCGGGGTCAAGTACGGTCTCACAGCAATAGATGCCGCAGAAAGCTGTCCTGAAATACCTGCCATCTTGGTTTACTTGGTTTCAAGTCTGCATCCTCCCCAGGAATCGAAGCAGCCAAGCAGCCAATCAGAGCAGCACCTCATTAACATAGCCTCCCCGCCCACACAAAACAGCTCGTTTCAGGCCGGCACAGACAGGGTGAGAGAAGAGGTCTCAGTAGTTCTGGATGTCTGTAGAGTTTTTATTTTGTAACTGAATTCTTAACATTATTTTAAAGACCCATTGGGCAAATTTTAAACGACTAAATACAGCATAATATGGGACCTTTAAAGTCTGCACTTCGACTCCATCATCATTGCGTTATTGCTGGAACCCAGAACCAAAATAATGTCAGTGTCCAGTGAATACATGGTCCTCACCAAGTGAAGAGGACAGTACAAACGCAAAAAAATAAATAAATAAATAAACACAACCATAGGCCTATGCACAATAATAATCCTGATGTGTACAAACCTGTCTCCAAAAAAAGTTGGGATGCAGTGTGAAATGTAAATAAAAACAATCAAATGATTTTAAAATCATGTCAACTTTGTATTTAATTGAAAGTACAACCCCAATTCTGGAATAGTTGGGACAAAGTGTAAATTGTGAATAAAATCAAAACGCAATGACTTTCAAATCACACCAGCCAGTATTTTATTCACAACATTACAGAGATAACATAGCAAATGTTGAAAAATTTGAAATGTTACAATTTTATCCACAAAATGAGCTCATTTCAAACTTGATGGCTGCTACAGGTCTTAAAAAAGTTGGGACAGGGGCCTGTTTACCATGGTGTAGCATCCCTTATTCTTTTTAACACAGAGTGGAGGCACCTGGGCATTGAAGAGACAAGTTTCTTGAGTTTAGCCATTGGAATTTGATCTTACTCTTGTTTAAAACAGGCTTGCAGCTGCTAGAGATGTTTGGGTCTCCTTTGATGGACTTTTCGTTTAATTTTGCGTCAAATGTTCTCAATCAGAGAAAGATCAGGACTGCAGGCAGGCCAGTGCAGCACACGGACTTCAAATATGAAGCCATGCTGTTGTAATAGCTGCAGTATGTGGTTTTGCATTGTCCTGCTGAAATACACAAGGCCTTCCTTGGAATAGATGTCATATGTAGCTCTAAAACCTTTATATACCTTTCAGCCTTCATGGTGCTTTTTATAATATGCAAGTGTCCCACACCATATGCACTAATGCAGCCCCATACCATCAGAGATGCTGGCTTTTGAACTGAAAACTGAAAACAGGAGGGGTGGTCTTTCTCCTCTTTAGGTTGGAGGACATAACGCCCATGATTTCCAATAAGAATGTCAAATTTGGACTCGTCTGACCACAGGACACTTTGCTGCAGTCCATTTTAGATGAGCCTTGGCCCACAGAACACGGTGGCGCTTCTGGATCATGCTCAACAATGGCTTCCTTTTTGCATGATAGAGTTTTAGGTGGGATGGATGGTACGGCGGTCTGTGTTTACAGACAGTGGTTTCTTGAAGTATACCTGGGCCCATTTAGGAATGTCAATGACAGAATCATGCAGGTGAGTGATGCAGTGGCGTCTGAGGGCCCGAAGATCGTGGGCATCCAGTAAAGGTCTTCGATCTTGTCCCTTAGCACAGAGATTTTTCCAGTTTCTCTGACTCTTTTGATGATGTTTTGCACTGTCAATGATGAGACCTTCAAAGCCTTTCCAATTTGATGTTGCGGAACATTGTTTTTAAAGTATTCCACAATTTTTTAAATGCAAATCTTCACAGGCTGGAGAGCCTCTGGCCATCTTTACTTCTGAGAGACAGAGCCTCACTAGGACATCCCTTTTATAGCCAATCATGTTACACACCTGATGCCAGTTATCTTTATTACTTGCTAAATGTTCTTTCAGCTGATTCTTTTATTCATTTCAACATTTGAAATGTTATCCATGTTCTTTTGTAAATATCATATTGGCTCATGTGAAGTAATTACATTTTGATTTTATTCACAATTTACACTTTGTCCCAACTATTTTGGAATGGGGGTTGTAGTACAAAGACAACACATCCAAGAACTTATTATCATTATTATTATTTAAAAAAAAAATCTCATTTTGAATTTGATACCATCAACACGTTTTTAAAAAGTTTGGATGGAGGCCACAAATGACTGAAAAAGTTGATAAAAGATAGGCCTACACCAGATAGAACATCGAACAGCAAATAAGGTTAATTGGTCGGTAACGACTGGGCATGAAAAGCATCCTACAGTGACTGAGTCTGTGAGAAGCAACGACGGTGAAGGCTTCGCCACTCAGTGAAAGGCTGCGTGCGCAAATGGTTCAATAATTTGAGAATACCAACGCTCAGCATCACTGGAGTCGTAGAAAAAAGTGGTGCTTTAGACGTCCACTGTCGACGTACGGTGGGAGGGGAATGGATAACAGCCGAAACGGCGCGGGGGAAGAACGGAAGTTTCGAGGAACTCGTTAGCAGGTGTTTGCCTGTTCGTCATCAGAGTTTTCATTCGCTTTCTGCAAAATACTTGTGCCTGTTGATATTCGACCACGCGAGAGGAAATGGCTTTTGCTAACCTGGAACACGCCATCCCGCGGCTGAAAGTGGAGGAAACGGCGGGAGAGGGTTTGTTCAGGAGCATCTCTATGCGATCTTTGCAGCAGTTACAACAGCAGCTCCGGAGCAAGCCCTACTCCCCCCTCAGCTTAAGAAGAAGCATCAGGTAGGAAAACTGTTTACCGTGTGCGACCTTCTCCATCTGCTGTTGAGTTGCTTGTGTTTACTGCATGAGAACCAACTGAGCGATGGCGGGGGGGGCAGAAACCGGCAGCTGGGCTGCACGCTTAGTGTCCAGTTTAGTGAGCCAAAATCGTGCTATTCTTTAAAGACAGTCGCCTATGATTCTGGTATTTCATACAAATTCTCGGAGGGCGGTTTTCAGTGATGCTAACGGGTTACAGGTTGTGATCCGATTGTGATCTGAGAGCTATGACGTAATCGTTATCGCCCTCGGCGGTCCGTGCGTGTGTATACTTTAATATGTTTTTTTTTTTGTTTCCATATTAGAGTTCCCGAAGATGAAAAGTTAATTAGAAATTTCAAATGCTAGTTTAAAGAAGAGTTTAAAAATAATGTTTTTATTCCATTAAAAATAGTTGATACAGATGTTATAGTCCTGACAGAGCTTTGAGATCATGATAGCTGTTTGTAATTTCTTGGAGGGACAGATGCAAGACAGGCAGTCTGTCTGAAGAAAAATGGTGGCAAGTTTTCCACTCTGTTTGGGACAAGCAAAAAGCCAATCATCTTATAGAACTATAGCACAGCAGGGGAGCCCCCCCAAATATTGATTTGATTTAGTTTTTAACAACCTACAGCTCTGTTCAGCACATTTCTCGGTTATTTTTAGAAACTTTTAATTTCATCATTTTTGCAAGCATATTTGCCCTGAGAAATTGCTTTAGCTGTGCCTAAGACTTTTGCACAGAGTTGTAATTGTAGGCTGTATTATACAATATTTTTTGTCCGCTTTGATGCAATAGTGGGATAGTGGAGCCTACTTAATTTAATTTCCATCTTATGTTTCCACTTAAGTTTATTTTCTCAAACTGTGGTCACTCTCTTAACTTGTGGACTTTTAGCAGGGATGTTTAGTGTGGGACACGCAGGCGACGATGGTCTCCTTGTTTTCGTGCTAGTGAAGCGCCCAAGAGATAGTTCGCTCAATTTATTAGGTTGCATGTCTGATTTTCTCTTTTTTATATTGAAGTTTCTGAAATGCATGCGTTTAATTCCTCTGCAGATTTCTTTCAGCGGCAAGTCAGTATAAAGACTTGGATGTTAATGTGGTAATGGTATGTTTGATGATCTGTACTCATATAGCGGAGTTTCCACATTAAGCACCCATAGGAGATAATGAGCTCATCACTCTCAGGTTTATTTGCATGACTCGTGGAGGCTTTGGTGTTCCTCACGATTGTGTTTCAGATCCTCGGGGCCATTGACTGGCGAGCTCTTTGTTCTCTGACACCTGTTATAACACAAGGGCAGCCACATTAACCCTGCGGAAAGGGTGCGGCCGACTCTGCAGTGTTCGGCCGCCACCTGGACTCTGGGCTGTAGCCTGGACTCAAACCCGTCTCCATTACACGAGCATCGCGTAAACAAACACAGACTCCCGCTTTCATTGCCTACCGTCTGTGTTTATTCTACCGGACAATGGAGTCTGCGACACAAAGTCAGGTAAATATAGTGAGAGAAACCGCTGGAGAGAACGCGGCTGTATTAGGTCATCCGGTTAGTGTTTATTCTGCGTGGCTCAGCTCAGTCTGCTCACCGTGGTGCCGCATGCTGACGGGCTGAATAATTGGTCATCCGATGCTAATTGGTTATTTGATGCTACTAGCTGGTTAAAATTGCATCAATTGCTGGCAGCCGTGACTGTCACCACTTGTGCGGGTCTCTGTCAAAGATGTCTCAGTCTGTGAGAGGACTTTAGCTCACTCCAGAGCAATCCTCAACAAGGCAGGCAGCTCAAAATAGTTTATGTGCAACTACAACCCACAATGGTCAAATTTTACCAACAAAATGTCATTGCTTCTCCATCGCCTTCATTACTATTCAAGAGGTACTACATTATAGTTTAATATTGCAGCTTAACCCTGCTTGAAGAGAGCAAGCTAATGACTGCTGGAGAAATGGACTCTTCGTAACCAGTTTCTTTCTCATGCAGAGGAGCTAAGGTAAATTTGCGAAACTGATAATGCTGGAGGTGTGCATAGTGCTTTTGGAGGATACTAATTTTGCTGGACTTGGGTATGGATGAACCCAGCACCTGTGTCCCAAAGCCTGTTGGACAGCGTGTTATTTAGAATGTTTTGAACAGTTCAGTCGGTGTTCTAGAACTCATGCCTTATGTAGACAGTTGCCAGTTGCGCTAACTCTGGAATATTCACTTAACCCCTCTGCACAGATGCAGATGCCAGCAGACATGGAGCTGCTGTATTTGTGCACGCAGTTACACTAGCCTAGCACTAGATATGCTTGGGGACATGGATACCTCTGGTAATTATCAGATACAATCAGATCCACCCAAAGATCCACTTGTCGCTCTTCCCTGGATCTTCAATTCATGCTCTTATTCAATCAGCAAGTTCGCAATTATCCACGGAGGCATCCATTGATTGTATCACGTGACAGGTCACCGGGTCAAAGTGACCTATAACTCACTTTCGCGATCGCTGCGCGGTGGTTTTGTGTGCATAATTTATTGAGTTCTATGCTGTTCTGTGCCCGATCTGTCATGTGTAATGCTGCAAGTACTTTGTCAATCAATAATTTTACTCCTTCTCTTGTCCCCTTTTTTATTATTATTATACGCCGTCTTAAGACGGGACGTATTATGTCATCACCCCCGTCCGTCCGTCCGTCCGTCCGTCTGTTGTCTGTTAGCAATTTCTTGTCCGGGGCATAACTCCTGAGCCGCTTGAGCTACATTCGTGATACTTCACATGCACGTGCACCATCACTAGGCGCTGTGTCGCGCACCATGATTTCCTTCACCCGGTCAAGGTCAAGATCACTGGCAAAGGTCAAAGGTCACATGGGGCCCAGATGGGGCTTGTCCGGAGCATAACTTCTCAACCCCTTCAGATACATCCATGATATTTCACACACACGTGTACCATCACTGAGCGGAGTGTCGCGTACCATGTTTACGGCCCTCCCTCCAAGGTCAAGGTCACGGACAAAGGTCAAAGCTCACATGGGGCTGTTGTCTCTTGGATATTGGTATCATGTTGTCTGTCCACTTCCTGATCCATGTTCATGACGGGCGTATTATGCACCGTTGGCAGTGCTCTTCTTGTTAGTTGTTGAAATAACAAGTACACAATTGATGGTATTCTATCCGCGTCATCAACATTCAATGCGGCCATATTGTTGACATGCCGCTGAGGAGCAGAGCGAAGATTTCAATTGAGTTAATGAGCAGTTATGCCATCCTCATCGCGTTACAACGAGAAAACTTGTTTGACTGGCGTCGATCCATATAAATTGGACTCAGCAGCATTTAGCCGAGATATATCTTTGCTGCCAGCCGTGGATTACCCCGATATTTGACACTATTTAATCCACACAGTGTACGCCTACTCGGCGCAGGAGCTGAAGAGTAAGGAGTCGTATAACGATTTCATATAACTAAGCTAAGATCGCTGCCTCCCAAAGCGCCTGAATTAAATCCTCGTTCTGTAAACTTGCGTTCGGTCCAAAACGTCGGTTTTTGTGTCCGCATTAATATTTTGTATTTCTAATAACCGGGCATTTTATGGCGTCTTAACTGGCTATTTCTGTTGTACAATAAGAGAGTGCTAACCAGGCATTTTATGGCGTCACAAATACACAAATACAAAATCTTAATGCTGACGCCAAAACCGACGTTTTGCCAGTGTAGCTACAGAACGAGGATTTAATTTGGGCGCTTTTGGATGCAGCCATTAACTCCATTCAGCAGTAGCTCACCGTGAATCTCGTAAGTCAAAAATATCGACTGTCATATCAGCTGTCTTGATGTCGCCTCCAACCAAAACGATGTCGGACGCCGGTAGCTGCACCTCACATAAATTATCACATCAAGCAACATTCACTGTCTGACAAAACGATCTCTGACTATTAAAACCGTTAACTATCAGTGATTAAATGCTATGCACACACTTTACTGGGGAAAGTGGCTGATCTAACTCCAACGTTACCTGAGGTAAAATGATCGGAACAGACTTTGCTGTAAGGAGTAGCCTGAAGTCTCTCCTATTGATTCTAGGCACAGGTCTCTCCTCGGCTGGCTCAACTTCTCTGTCTCTCCCCTCTCTTTTCCTCACAGTCAATATCGCAAAGAAATCTAATGCCGTTTTTTTTTTTTTGCTGTCATTAGAACAGCCGTGAACCACACAGCAAACCATGTTGGACCAACCAGGGTTGATACGATCGCTGAAGAATGTGAGGTAGAGGCTCTCGATAGAGTCTAGTCAGGAATGTTAGTGGGGATGTCAACAATATGGCCGCATCGAACGTTGATGACGCGGATCGAATACCATCAATAGGAATAAAATATTTTAAGAGAGGCCACCGATCAGATAATGAAACCCACTGAAAAGCAACCGCAGAGAATGATACTCCTGCCACCTTGTTTGACCATTGGGACCGTGTTTTTCAGGTTGAATGCTTCACCTTTTAGGTCGAGCAAAAGCCCCGTCTTTGCGCCCAAACAGCTGCATCTTTGTTTCATCTGTCCATAACATTGACAGCCAGAGGCTTATATCTTCATCCAGGTGAGCTTTGCAAAGGCTAGACTAGTTCTTGTGTGTCTGGGTTGGGGAAGTCTAAGAGGCATAAGAAAAGTGAAATGTTCAACCTGAGAAACACGGTCCCAACGGTCAAACACAGTGGCGGGAGTATCATGCTCTGGGGTTGCTTTTCAGCGAATGGGCCCGGAAACCTTGTTAAAGTTAATGGCATCATGAAACAGGACCAGGATATCCAGATCCTCAGTGAAAACATTAAGCAATCTGCCGAATAACTTGGTCTTGGGCAGGAATGGATCTTCCAACAGGATAATGATCCTAAACACACGGCCAAATCCATCAAGAAATGGTTAGTGGACAACAAAGTGAGCGTTTTGGAGTGGCCAAGCCAGAGCTTCGACCTCAATACTATCAAAAATCTGTGGAGGGAACTGAAGACCAAGGCCATGGCAAGGAAAGCGTTAAACCATAAGGATCTGGAAAAGTTTGCCATAGAGGAGTGGGCCAAAATCCCAGTGGAAGTGTGTAGAAACCTTGTGATCAACCACAGGAAGCGTTCAGAGGCTGTAATCATGAATAAAGGCTTTGCCATCAATTACTGTGAAAAGGGTATGAATAATTCCGGACTTGGCGTTTTTTGTAATTCTGTCAAATAAAATACCAAAAAGTATTGTATTTCTTGAAAAATTGTTTACTGTACTTACAGCCTTATGTCAACTTACTGTGTCGTTTCTGCAAGAATACATTTGATTTGTTAAAAAAAAAAAACAAATTTGTAGAGGTATGAATAATTTTGGGCGTGACCGTGTATGTGTGTGTGTGTGTGTGTATATATATATATATATATATATATATATATATATATGTAGTGTGTGTGTGTGTGTGTGTGATTGTGTGTGTGTATACATAAAACTGCAGGATAGATACCATGGGCAAGTATATTGAGCAGTTTGCACATCAGGCTTAGAGGAGTTAAATCATAGACTATGTTGCACAAAGCAACTGTGACGTCACTCATTGGTTTCAGCATGCCATTTAAGAAGCCTCGATTTTGGGTATTTGAATTGTGCCATTTTGTCATTTCGAAACCGAATGTGATTCCTATTGGACTAGAGCGTGAATTGAATATCCAGGGAGGAGCGAGGGGTGCATCCACGTGTGGATCTGACTGTATTAGAGATGGACCAGATGATAACCACGCCCCTAAAGCATATTCTGGCTTCATCCTTTATTCTAGTCTAATTGGGTCCATAATTTACAAAAATTAACATCATGATATATTGAAAGAGACTTGAAACTTGTGATAGATACAATAGAGTAATGTAGATAATCATTATTTAAATAATAAATCAGGTGGGAAAGTAGGGTCATTTTCTCATCGACTTCTATAGGATTGAACTTCTTTCTGCAGCCACCAACGTTGCCATCTGCTGGCCATTAAATAGAATGCAAATTCAGGAGTTTTCCGTATTTCAGTTTGTTTCAGTTTTCAGACCCGAGTGCTGCATCCATCTTTTTATACAGTCTATGAGTTAAATTAAGGCAACTCCTGAAAAACGGGTGTGCCATCTAGTGATATAATATCATAACTGCATGCATAAATTTGCAGCTCCATGGGGTGCCCCGGTGGCTCATCGGTTCAAGAGTGCGCACCAGTGACTCAGTTCAATTCCGACTCGGGTCACTTGCTGCATGTCATCCCCCATTCCTCGCCCCAACTTTCCTGTCTCTCTCCATTGTGTGACGACCCCCCCACCCCCCCCCCCCAAAAAAAATTTGCAGCTCCATGTTCACTGGCAGACACATCTGCACAGTTGTTCTTCTCAAACACGCCAAATCCAGATAATCATTATATGATGAATTGCATTCATATTTTAATGTGTAACGAGTAAAGAAGTGGCCAGCATCAAAGTAGCAAAGTAAAAGTAGCCTTTACTTTTTATCTTTTAAATGTAGTAGAGTAAAAGTAAAAGTCCCAGTTTAAGAAAAACTCAAGTAAAGTACAAATCCTCAAAAAAAAAAAACTACTTAAGGACTGCAACGAAATGTATGTACACCTCTGTATGATAATGTTTCCCAAATCCATCCATTGCACCCCTTTTCTCTCGTATCAGTTGCGAGATACAATAGGAGGATTTAGGAAAAAATTCTGGTACCTGCTGCGAAATTCAAATAGGAGTTAGAGGAATGTAACACATCGTACCAATTTAGCGTGATAGAATCTTAACAATGGTCGGAACGTGTTTTTAATTTCCCCATTCAATCTCGCAACCACTACTGTCATTCATGCTCATTTCGAGCCAGTTTTTATAAGAGTCAGGTCAGCTGAGATTCATGACCCCTTCGGATTTGTCCGAATTTTTTTTATAATGGATGTATGTCAGAAACGAACAAAAATCACATGTTCTATCATTAGTAGGGACCGTTTTGTTTTTTTTTAGGGGGGTCCCGATATTCCAGGACCCCCTAAAAAAAAAAAAAAAAAGGCAGACCCTATTAAGGATAGAAAATATGATTTTTGTTCGTTTCTAACATATATCTATCAATTAATTAAAATTTGGACAAATCCGATGGGGTCTTGCATCACCCTCTGATAGAAATCTGTACAAAAACTGGCTCTTAACTGTCATATCGGTTGCGAAATTGAATAGGGAAATGAAAAACACATTCCGAATTATGATTCTTTCAGCTAGATTGGTACGATGTGTTACATTCCTGTATCTCTATGGAATCTCGCAACTGGTACCAGAGAATACAAGCATGGAGGACTGAAACAAACCGAACCAATCTAGCGTGAAAGAAGATTAGCCTAATAATGGTCGGATTGTGCTGGTAATGTAACAAAATCGAATTAAACTTTTGAAAAGACCGGGATGCTAGCTAGGGCAAGCGCAGCTTATGCATCCGCTATATTAATATTTAATCCAGCCTTTGCTGTTCATTAGAAGAAAATACACATGAATTTTTGTAAAATGGCGACCAATATTGCCAAGAAACATTCATTGGCGTCAAAAATTGGACATTGTGAACATTCTGTACAAAAATGTATTTTCATTGGTGTCGGCTAAAGTCACTCTCATAGATACAATCAAAGCGGCCACCTCAACTCCTTCCGTTCAAGCGAACCAACTCATGAACGCGCAAGGGAATAAGTTAATTTGGAAACCAGTCGGTGCGTCATTCCGGTATTCTTGAAAATACTGTAACAAAATAGTGTCTGCGCCACTTCCACCATGTACACAAATAGTCCAGCTATAGTCACAGTAATAGTATTTATCAATTTTTCCCAACATTGTGTAAGTTCCTATGTTGGACTGAGGGATGTTTAACGTCATTAATGTTACCAACCGATCTGAAAGAGCAAGACAAGAAAGGACGGGATACGTCTGGCCAACCAGCCAGTCAATCGTCGGCCAACCAATCGTTGAAGTTCTTTCCCACCGGCCGACCAATCGCTGAACTTATTCACCGCCGGTCAGCCAATCCTTGAACTTGATCACTCAGGCACCAATCATTGAAGTTTTTCCCCTTCGGCTGACCAGTCACTGTACTTTTTCCCCGCCAGCCAGCCGATTGTTGAACTTGATCACTCACTCGCTCACTCACTAACTCACTCACTCACTCACTCAGCGACATTCACGTTTATAGGGGCCCGGCCCAAAAATACAGTACACCCTGTTCTGAAATGTGTCTGATAAAGTTGCTGAAACTCAATTCTCACCCAACTACAGTCAATTGTGGGGAAGATGCAGCGTGTCTGAGGTGTTAAAGGTCATTCTCTTACAACCTGAAAGATTGATGCTGCACATGTGGCCTGATATGTTTATTGTCACATTTTAATGCAAGTAAAACATTAAACTCAATGCATTAAAACAGTCTAATGCCACTATCCAGCACCACAATCTGCAGGTTTTTCACGTAGTTTCAGTAATTATGTTCCAGCATTCCCACCACATTTGGTTGCAGCAGCACAAAACGGTCAGAGATACGACACCTTTCTATAAAATAAATACTGCCCACAGTATTTGAATAAAATTTGGCCGGCAAGCACAGCAAAATGGTATGCGATGTTGAAATTTCAGAACTTTTTTTTTCTTCCTGCTTGGTCCGAAGGTGTGCTTTATGTAATGTGGAGATGAGTCCTAAAAACCCAAATGGAAGTGGACGTGGCTCACAAAATCCTTGAGGTTCAGGAGTTATGGCCCAAAATGTAAACATGTTAATACGGCACCACCACATGGCCTCATTGTTTTAATTTTAATTGCCTGAGTGAGACCTATCATGAAGTTTCAGGGTTTCCGGTAACATTTGTTCCAACAGAAATTGAATTGAATTTTGGTTTTGAATTGAATTTAACCTGTTTTGAATTGAATTTTATCAGGTTTGAATTGAATTTTGGGTTTGAATTGAATTTAATTGGCTTTGAATGGAATTTTTCAGTTTTGAAATTGAATGAACTGGTAATCTGAAACTGAATCCAATTATTTGTATTGAATTTAAGATAAAACTTGAAGCATTTTATTCACTTCGCACATTCAAATTCAGTTCATAAAACTCAAATTCTGTTCTCTAAATTCAAATTCAAGTTGAGTAATATCACATGAATGTGCATCGCGAGCTGCAGCCCCGCCTCCGTCCCTCGTGGCTTGCCTTATTTGGAATAAGGTGACCTATATAATGTCAGGGAAGCGCACTTTCTGTATTCCAAATCCACTCAATTATACACCGAGAAACGTTTACCAAAACTTCGGCTCTTATCAGTTGATTTATTTCAGCTCATCATATTAATCTTCAACAGTTAGCCCAAGATCATCAGTAAATGCACTCACTAATTTCTAGCGTGTCTTCGGCGTAGTAAAAATGCTAACGTTAGATACAATCGAGTCACTTTTTCTCCCAGTCGGTATGTGTGAATGTATTTAGCTGGAAAGCCTACACGTTTAAGCTTGATGGCCTCAAGTGTAACGTTATATTCAGTCAAAATCAAAAGTTAGTTAGAGCTGTTCAGAACTTAAACTTCATATGGCTTAATGGTTCAGAATACCTGGAGTCACAAAATGATGACATACGCGCGAGGAGAAGAGACTGCAGTTAATCCAGTAGGGGTTGCAGCTGAAACTGGCCCAAGAAATATTCAGTTTTTTACCCTCGGCCCGACTTCAGGTCGAAGGGTATTGTCATCAGTTTGTCTTCTGTCTGTCCGTCTGTCTTTCTGTCTGTGTGTGCACCTCTAAAGTCAGCATCAATAAACTAGTTACCCATGCCAAAACAATTGCGGTAATGTAGGGAATCCAGGCCAGGAAAGAATTTCTCAGATCAGACCATTTTGTTGTGGACTGATTTTGATGAAGCTTTTGAACTAGGGGGTTTATACCTGGGGGAGCGATCATATACACTCCTGATCAAAATCTTAAGACCAGTTAAAAAATTGCAAGAATTTGCATTTTGCACTGTTGTATCTTAAGAAGGTTCTAAGTAGAGTTTCAAAATGCAAAAAGAAGAAATGGGAACAAGAGACCAAATGTTTTGAGCAGGCAATTTATTGAAAAGAACAATTTAACTGAAATAGGCTGTTCATCAGCTGATCAAAAGTTTAAGACCACATCCTTTAAAAGCCCAAATCTGTGGAAAAAATTTGGATTCCATGTCATTTTCTGTCAAGTAATCACACTGTCAAGACCTCTTGATGGGAAAAGCAAAAAAACTCACTGCCTTCGAACGTGGCAGGATTGTTGAGCTGCATAGACAAGGCCTCTCACAGCGTGCCATCGCTGCTGAGGTTGGACGCAGTAAGACAGTCATTTTGCATTTCTTAAAAGATCCTGAGGTTTATGGAACAAAAAAATCAAGTGGTAGACCCAAAAAAATCTCACCGGCTCTGAGCCGGAGGATCCGAATGGCTGTCCGTCAAGACACGGGACGATCCTCATCCCAAATTAAGGCCATTACTGGTGCTGACTGCAACCCAATAACCATCAGACAGCATCTGCAAAGGAACGGCTTCAAAAACAAAAAATGTCTTCAAAGGCCACGTCTCCTTCATCGCCACAAAATTGCCCGTTTGGCCTTTGCAAGGGAGCACCAAACATGGGACGTTCAAAGTTGGAAGAAAGTTTTATTCTCTGATGAGAAAAAATTTAACCTTGATGGTCCTGATGGCTTCCAACACTACTGGCATGACAAGGAGATGCCACCCGAGATTTTTTCAACACGGCACAGCGGAGGGGGCGCCATCATGATCTGGGGTGCTTTTTCCTTCAATGGAACAATGGAGCTCCAGGTTGTGCAGGGGCGTCAAACAGCAGCTGGCTACGTGGAGATGTTGCAGCGGGCATCCCTCATGACTGAGGGCCCTCGTCTGTGTGGTGGTGACTGGGTCTTTCAGCAGGACAATGCTGCAATTCACAATGACCGTCTGACAAAGGATTTTTTTTAGGAGAATAACATCACTCTTTTGGATCATCCTGCATGTTCCCCTGATCTAAATCCAATTGAGAACATTTGGGGATGGATGGCAAGGGAAGTTTACAAAAATGGACATCAGTTCCAGACAGTGGATGCCCTTCGTGAAGCCATCTTCACCACTTGGAGCAACATTCCTACAAGCCTTTTGGAAACACTCGCATCAAGCATGCCAACACGAATTTTTGAAGTGATCAACAATAATGGTGGAGCTACTCATTACTGAGTCTGTTTTTGAGACTTTAATTTCTGTTTTAGGGGTTTTTTTTGAGCTATGGTCTTAAACTTTTGATCAGCTGATGAACAGCCTATTTTAGTTAAATTGTTCTTTTCAATAAATTGCCTGCTCAAAACATTTAGTCTCTTGCTCACATTTCTTCTTTTTGCATTTTGAAACTCTACTTAGAACCTTCTTATGATACAACAGTGCAAAACGTAAATTCTTGCAATTTTTTAACTGGTCTTAAGATTTTGATCAGGAGTGTATATGCGGGGCTCTAGATTACTGAAAAAAATTTGAATTTTCCAAAATTTTTGTGGAACTTTGGGCATTTTTGTATTTGTAAATGTACAAAACCCAAAACCAGTGAAGTTGGCATGTGATGTAAATCGTAGATAAAAACTGAATACAATGACTTGCAAATCCTTTTCAACTTCTATTCAGTTGAATACACTGCAAAGATAAAATTTTTTTTGTTGATAAATGGCTTTCGCTTTGCATTGTAGAGTTTTAAGTTGCACTTGCAGATGTTGCGACGAACTGTAGTTACTGAAAGTGGTTTTCTGAAGTGTTCCTGAGCCCATATGGTGACGTCCTTCACACACTGATGTCGGTTTTTCATGCAGTACCGCCTGAGGGATCGAAGGTCACGGGCAATCAATGTTGGTTTTCGGCCTTGTCACTTACATGCAGTGATTTCTCCAGATTCTCTGAACCTTTTCTCGATATTACGGACCGTAGATGATGAAATCCCTAAATTTCTTGCAATAGCTTGTTGAGGAATGCTGTTTTTAAAGTGTTCGACAATCAGCTCACGCATTTGTTCATTAAGTGGTGACCCTCGCCCCATCCTTGTTTGTGAATGACTGAGCATTTCAGGGAAGCTGCTTTTATACACAATCATGGCACCCACCTGTTCCCAATTAGCCCGTTCACTGTGGGATGTTCCAAATACGTGTTTGATGAGCATTCCTCAACTCTCTCAGTCTTTTTTGCCACTTGTGCCAGCTTTTCTGAAACATGTTGCAGGCATCAAATTCCAAATGAGCTAATATTTGCAAAAAATTACAAAGTTTACCTGTTCGAACATTAAGTAACTTGTCTTTGCAGTGTATTCAATTGAATTTTGGTTGAAAAGGATTTGCAAATCATTGTATTCTGTTTTTATTTACGATTTACACAACGTGCCAACTTCACTGGTTTTGGGTTTTGTATGTTCTGCGGAATTCTACTTTGGTTATTGTGTAATTGTTCTGGGACACTTCATAAGTCAGGCCGAGGGTGTTCAAACGCGGGCGTTTCTTGTGAAGTGGTCGGCCTACTTCACGCACTTGCAAATTCTCTCATGCACGAAAATATACAGTTAAGAGTACGGGGCTATGCTCTCTGCTGAAATACGGTGCCAACACGGAGTTACGTATTGGGTGCACATGGATCTGTAGTAGCATTTTAAACGCTCCAGTTTCATTTGTAGCTGGCTAGCTATGTCCGACAAATCATATACAGCATTCACGGACACATGAAATGCAATGGAAATTCGATGGCTCCTCGGAATTCAGTACTTTTCTACTGGTCATAGGCTATGTCACTAGTTCGGTCTCTGGCAGCGAAAAACAGTGAGTGAGCGATGTCCGAGTTCTTACTTCAGCATATTCCTTCAGGGTTTTAACCTGCCAGAGACCGAACTAGTGACATTAACGATGATCAGCATAAAGTACTGAATTCCGAGGAGCCACCGACTTCACATTGCATTTCATGTGTCCATGAATGCTGTATATGATTTGTCGGATATAGCTAGCCAGCTATAAATGAACCTGGAGTGTTTAATATACAACTACAGAACCATGTGCACACAATACGTAAATTCGTGCTGGCACCGTATTTCAGCAGAGAGCATAGCCCCGTACTCTTAACTGTATATTTTCGTTCATGAGTGAATTTGCATGTGCGTGAAGTACCGCTCCAAATAACGGAATATTTCTTGGACCAGTTTCAGCTGCAGCCCCTACTGGATAAATTACAGTGTCTTCTCCTCGTGTGTATGTCATCACTTAGTGACTCCAGGTATTCTGAACCATTAAGCCATATGAAGTTGAAGTTTAAGTTCTGAACAGCTCTATCTAATTATTTTGATTTTGACTGAATATAACGTTACACTTGAAGCCCATGAGCTTAAACGCGTAGGTTCACCAGCTAAATACATTCACACACACCGACTGGGAGAAAAAGCGACTCAATCGTAACTAACGTTAGCATTATTTACTTAGCCGAAGAAACAATAGAAACAAGTGTTTGCCACTAACATGGCGATATCCCCCGCCACCTCAATTTTATGTGTCAGTATGGAGGGATGGAGCCCAATTCTATATCCCCGGCTTCGCGCTAATCGCGCGGCGGGGGATAATTAGCGAGTGCATTTACTGATGATCTCGGGCCAACTCGGAGTTAACTGCTGAAGATTAATATGATGAGCTAAAACCAATAAACTGATAAAGAGCCTAAGTTTTGGTAAACGTTTCCGTAGACAGTCGGGTGACGTTAGAATCCGAGGTGCGCTTCCAGGTCACCTTATTCCAAATAAGGCAGTCCACGAGGGATGGAGGCGGGGCTGCAGCTCGCGATGCTCGTTCATGTGATGTTACTCAACTTGAATTTGAATTTAGAGATCTGAATTTGAATTTTATGAACTGAATTTGATTGTGCGAACTGAATGTAATGCTTCAAGCTTTCTGTTAAATTCAATACAAATAATTGGATTCAGTTTCAGATGACTTGTTCATTCAATTTCAAAACCTATAAAATTCAATTCAAAGCCAAAATTCAATTCAAAACCTGGTAAAATCAAATTCGACGCAGGTTAAATTCAATTCAAAACTAATTCAATTCAATTCAAAACCAAAATTGGGATCAAGCTCCTTTGATGCTTGAACAGCTAATAGATTTCATTTGCTGGCTGAAAGTTAGACTCCAATATGTAAAATATAGACAAAAGTTCAGTATTATTGGTTTTCCAAAGAGCTGCTCAGTAATCTGTGGCATCAGTATGACTATAAAAAGTTTAGGTATGATTCCCTGTGAAGCATTCTTCATTAATTGTGTTACGGCAAAATTAATGGTCACAGTTGCAAGTGTTGTGTGGTAGATTTTCCCAGAAATTAATAATGCGCTTAACATTAATAATGCACTGGGACATGAATAGAGCGCAGTCGATATAATAATGCGTTCTGGACTGGAGAGTGCGCACCTGTAAGAGAAAGGATGGGGGGAGGGGCCTGACGGGTAATGACTGTGGAGCACAGTGGGAGAAATAGCGGGCATGACATCATGGACTTCGACCTTGCTAGTTTTTGAGAGCATTCCTCTGTGTGCATGTGTATGCGTGTGCATGTACGCATGTGTCTGTTTTTGTCTGTGTATGTGTGAGAATGAGTGTGTTCATCTGTGTGTGTGTGTGCGTGTGTGTGTATGTGCGTGTGCTTATCTGTGTGCGCACGCGTATGTATATGTGGTTGTTTGTATATGTGTGTGTGTGTGTGTGTGTGTGCATGCACATCTGTGTTTGTACATGTGGTGTGTCCACGTGCCTTTGTGTGTCTGTGTGTGTGCGTGTGCGTTTGCGTGCATGTGTGCGTCTGTGTGTGTGTGTGTGTGTGTGTGTGCGTGTGTGCGTGTGTGCACGCGCACGAACACTTTAATATCTCATGAGAGAGCCTATCTACTTTGAAGCGGTGCCTCTCACTGCCACTTAATCACCAGTGGCAGATAACTGACAGGTTAGATATGGAGACTGCACAGAAGCGGAGCATAAACTGCCCTTGATCTGAAATCTGATTGGCTGAAAGCCTGGGGAGCTCCACGCTCTCCCCAGTGGCTGTGGTTTCTGAAGGGCACCTCTGACGCTGGAGGAGGGGGGTGGGAGTGTTTTTCACCCGGTCCACAGTAATGACAGCATTCCCTCAGCTGAATACAGGATAATCTGTTAGCTGGCGTGGTTAGCATTACCTGCTGTTAGCATCATTATCTCAGCCTGCCGCTAGCATTTTTGGCATCACCCGGCAATAAATTGAGTGAATTAACATGCCTATTTGAAAGAGTCTTTCGTGTTTGTAAATTGTGCCTATTAAACTTTGTTGTGTTTACTGCTGACCATCTGGACGGAGGCCATATTAAATAATGTGCGTAACCTTCATGAGCTCAGCACTACGGCACTGAAATATCCCAAGGTGCCCTCTGCTATTGCGTAACCTTCATGAGATCAGCACTACTGTACTGAAATGTCCCAAGATGCCCTCTGCTATTGCAGCTTTTTGATATGGTCACTTTCACTTTCAACGAGGCTATTTTTGGCATTTACTGTGCACTGTCAAAGACTGTTGGCTTGCAATCCTTTTGATTTAATGAAGGTATGGATTAGATATAATTTAAAAAAATTATTAAGAATATAGTCCATAAAAATGGAAGACTTTTTGATACACAGCTCTGAACTCTTTGCAGATCACACCCAGATTTTTATGTAATAAATCCTGCTTTTCAGACTTACTTGAACACACTCATGCTTGAGATGATATATTGTGCTGTGAGGGTCATTCCTTTTGAGAATGCCACACCCACTCCAAGCTAAAACTGAGTTGATTGGCCTGAGTTCTAATCTGAAGAATACTGACTGGCTGAGCATACCCAGAGCCATTGATATTCTATCACTCTGAGCATACCGTAGTGAAAATGTCACTAAAAAAATAAATAAATAAAATTTTGATGTTTAACTTTTTTCTGCCAGTAAGGAATGAATGCATGGTCCTCTGACTCAGAGGCCCATTACTGCAAGGCCCTGTTGCTGAGCATTTGTGGAAGTTGTGAAAATTGAGTAAACCATAGTTCTGTTCATGGATAAAGGGCCAGAAAATTTCCACCTGGTCTGATCTCCTATTTGGCGGGATAGTACTGTTCAGTATCAGAGGAAGATGGTGAGTGTTCACATGCAGAACCAAAATGTTTTTTTTTAGTTAGTTTTAGCTTTGGATGCCAGCATTTTACCGGCCCTCCCTTCAGGCGGTGGACTGTGCTCTCACTGGAGTGGGAGGCATAATGGATGTTGTCTCAGCAACGCAAATCTCTGTCAATCCCCACTGTGATTGTAATGCAATGGTAACATTTAGCAACCAAAAATAACGTTACACAAATTAGCCTTCGATGGACGAGACGGGTCCACAGATTCAGTACAGGCTGATACATTGATACCCCATTATGACTCATTTACACCTTCGCTTATGAGGGGATGACAAAAGAAAAAATTAGTTATTGGGATGGAGTAAAATATGTGAAATATTGTGGAGTTCATATATACTTTTTGGTGTATTGATGCTCATGTGAAATATAGCTGCCACACCGTCCCGCACTGTTGACAACAACTGCGAAAGATGCAAGCTTTTTCAGATCCACTCTCCAAAGCCGCACTCTCACGCAAAAATCAGAGTGGAGAATATCCTCAGAAATGCAAAAAAAGAGACAGAAATAAAAGATTATACTGCCGCTCTGACACAATTCTTTGTTTACACCCATCCTTTTTTCTCTGCATGTCTTAAGTGTCCGCCCACTCTCATGCAACATCAATTTGATGCTGCAGGAAGTATAATCTATCATTCTGTGTGAATTGCGTTGCTGTCAATTTTGTATGGTTGGGTTAAAAAGTGTGTGTAGAGTATTATCCAGTGACAGGCATACTGCATTAATTGGCTTTAGACGTGACAGATCGTTCCTCAAGAAGTGATTTATGTGCATAATTACGCCATTTACAAGTAACACCATTTTCGAAGGCTTTTGTAATTTTACATACTCTCCAGACATTTGCACTGGAGTCGATAAGACGATAAGCTTCTTTCTTGTGAACAGATGTTGTTATACAGCTATTAGTTGTGATAGGACATATTAAAAATTCTTGAATTTGAATGGGGCATGCTCATTCTTCACAGCGTAGATACTGTCTTGATTTATGATGTGGTCATGTGAGGAAAATCTTCCAATTGCCATTTCCAGTCAAATGAAGAACAATTGAGTGTTCATTATAAATTAGAATCTTCAAGAACAAAACCAACGTGGCCAACACACTGAGTCCAGGGGAGTTAATATCGGAGGCCCTGCTGTAGAGTAGCCTCTCAGAGTATTAGTGACAAGGATCGGACTCAGGACTTGGGTGCAGACAGTAAATCGGTTCAACAGGATAATAAAGTTTATCCTCTCAATGTCAAACAATCCGGTTGGAGAATAACTGTGAACATGCAGCACCAGAAGGGAAATCCAAGTCAAAGTTCAGTCTGAGGTTCAGAAGCCTGACAGAATGCCACAGTAACGGCCTGGCTACATATTCGCGGATTACGCCGCGTGTTACGGCCGCGTGAAGCGCGGCGCTAAAACGCTTTGATTGTAGTAATTGATTTATAATGATCGGGTCTACACATCGGCGGGACGGGAAAAAAAGAACGCGCTGCCACCGCCGCGTGAAATTTCAGAAACCTCCAAGGGTTTTCTGAGCGTATCACGCGACGCGTCCAGTTAAGCGTGTTCCATAGTCAGCCAATAGAAATTCAGGAAACTCTCCCACGTGATGATCTGCAGGCCTGACAGATTTTTTAAAAAAGACGTGGCTAATTATCCTGTCAAACTCTGAGACACAACCATGTTCGCATTCATTTACATGCAGAATGGGACGAAAAGAAGAAGACAATTAAACTGAACGTTTGATTATCGAAGTGAAGAAAAACAGAGTGCGAGTCCTAGTAACTCATTTTGGTAGAAAGTAGGTTAGAACAATTTTTGAAATTACTAAGTTACTAATCATCAAATAAAGTGCCCAGTCACCAATTTGCTCTTTTTTATTGATTTTTTTTTTTTTTTACAGCAAGTTTATCCTGAAGGACTTCAGTTCTTTTGTTTTCTCAGCTTCATGAAAAAGTGAGTGACTTGGTTTTTCCCAGATTAGGGGAGGAGTTTCCAGCTAACTCGGAGGACAAAGCGTGTACACCCACTTTACCTGCCAAGGTGTAGACTGTTCACCGCTGCGCATTACGCAGCGTCTGTTCAGAGCGTTTTTCGCGACTTTTCACGCGACGTTAACACGCGGCGTAATCTGCGAATGTGTAGCCAGGCCCTAAGGAGATCCAAATCATAAACCAATAAGCCAGCAAAAACTGAAATCCAGAATTCACAATGTGCAGAGGAGTTAGCCATCTCATAAACCATTGGGAAAAAACAATCGTGACCAGAAATCAAAATACTCGGAAATTCAAGGCTTGTGTGTGACTCAGCAAAAGGCAGCAAACTTGCAAATAAACAAATGCAAAAGTGGCTCTATATAAAATGGGGAAAGGAGTAGGAACAGTAGGAACAGTAACAGTAGGAACAGTACAGGAACAGTAGGAACAGTAGGAACAGTAACAGTAGGAACAGTACAGGAACAGTAGGAACAGTAACAGTTGGAACAGTACAGGAACAGTAGGAACAGTAGGAACAGTAACAGTTGGAACAGTACAGGAACAGTAGGAACAGAAGGAACTGGAGATGGGAAGTGTCACTTGGGGTGTGGTTACAAACCAGGAAACAAATAGGAAGTGATTAACAAATCGGAGGAGAGGATGGCTGGTGCTGGAGTGAGGATGTAATAAAAAATTCACCCAGGAATTGAATGGGGGTGAAGGTACCAACAATAAAATGAAAGGTCATTCAATGAATGACAACTTGCCGAAATCTCAGAAGATCTCTGAAACAAAATTAACAGAATGGAGTTGGTTTCAAGTCTGTGGCTGGAATAGTCCCAAAGTTATGAACCAAAATGTGGTTTTAATGTTTTTGGTGACCTTGACCTTTGGCCTAAGAACTAAAAAAAGTAATGCCTTCTGGCAACAAACCACCTCTATCATAAGGTGAAGTTTCATGAACATTTACGATACAGACACGGTAAAAAAGCGTGTTACGAGCAAACAGACAGACCAACAAAGGAAAATAATAGTCGTTCTTGTGAAATGTCATTTTGATGTCAGAAAAACATCAATTACGTCACCGTCATCAAATTTAGTGTGTGAGGTACTTGATCCATGGGCTATCCGATGAAAGTGAAAAATTCAGCAAAATCAAAACTTAAATTTTTGATTCATTTTGACGTACTTGTAATGTCAAATGTGAAATTTCATGGCATACTGCTAAGAGCACTTTCCACGATGCACAAAATGGAGTTAAATTGGCATTGATAACATAATAGAACTGACTTTATCAGTCAAATTGTGATTTTTACCTTGATCGTGATCATGACCTTGACCTTAAAGATAGCAACTTCTAATTTCTTACTGCAACTTATATTATATCCCTGATGTCAACAGTTAAACAATATTTAGTCTATACACAATGGAAATGGTTCAACAACAAAATTAAAATAATGGTCATTTCTGTAAAATGCGATTTTGACGTCAGAAAAACATCAATTACGTCATAATTACGTCATTGACTGATTTAGCTCAAATTTGGCGTGTCAGGTACTTGAACAATGGGCTATATGATGAAATAAAAAAATTAGTGAAATCAAAAATTTTAAATCTTCGTCATTTAGTGACGTCATTTTGACATTATTTTGATGTATTTTGTCCGGAGGATCCTCTTCAGGACCCATAAAATGGGCTATGTATGGTGAACAAAATGGCGTTGGATTCAAGTTGTTATCCCAAGTACAAACAAAGTTATCAAAGAATGTGTTTGACATTTTGCATCACATTGACCTTGACCTTGACATTGACCTGGACTTTCATGAAAATCAATAGGCTTCTTACAAGGTCATTGGATATTCAAAAGCTACAAAAGAGATTTTGATTAAGCCGAGAGTTTGAGAAAAAAATTGCGTTTGTTACAAACAAACAGATGGATGGACAAACAGACAAACGCAGTGGTTCTCAAATTCGGTCCTGGCGCCCCCCTGTGTATGCTGGTTTTTGTTCCAACCACAATTGCAATCTTGGAATTTTAACAAGCTGTTGATTTGTTTTAATTAGGTGCATTTATGCAAATATCCACGTTGAGATATATTGTAAATATTGGCTGAGGGAAACAATTTAACCAAACATTTAATCAACATAAATAATCAAAAGGTTCCTCATTGGTGAAACTCTTGACACACGGTGGCAAAACACGACAAATAACTTGGCAAACAGTGGAGTGACACCTGTTGTGTTTTCTGTTGATTTGATTTGGTTCAGGCAGGTTATTTGGGAAAAACTCAAAACACCTGCATTCAGAAACCTAATTGGGAGCTTACTGATTTTCTCAGAGTCTAATTTGATCTGTTTAAAAAAGTTTTCACCTGAAAATCCCAGCAATATTGAAAATTAAGCACAAAATGTTCAAGGGTTTTTATTCTCCATAGCAGAATGGATGTGTCCATCCAAATGTGACTGAAGATGGTAAATAGCTACTCCAAACATGGAATGCTGCTAATTAAGACAAAGTAACAGCTTATTAAGATCTTAGAATTGCAGTTGTGGCTGGAACAAAAACCAGCATATACAGGGGGGCGCCAGGACCGAATTTGAGAACCACCGGACTAATGGAACCAACCAATGTACTTGCCGAAATTCCGATTTTGGCAAGTAATTAAACACTGACTGAAATGATAATCCTTAACCCGAGAATACATGGAAAATAACAAAATACACAGAAAATCATGGTCACAGAACTCAAACGCTGACAATTAGTCTGCAATTCTATTACCTCATTGTTTACTTGGCAGCCCCTAAGTTTTTGGTTTCCCCTTTTTTTTTTGCTGGGAATTTAAAATTTAGAATGTGAATTTAGTCAAGCTTAACACTTCTTTTTGCTGCAGTGAAACCACAAAAAATAAGGTATCTCACCGAAAAATGGGTCTTATGTTCTAGTAATGCCACGTGAGGGACACATTGGGCCTCATTCACCAATATCTTCCTAGGCATTTTCTTAAATTTCCTCTTAAATTGCTCTTAAAGTGCTTCCGAAAAGCCTGTGTCAGATTCACGAACGTGTTCTTAACCCGCAGAATCATTCGCACTTGTGTTCTTAGATTGATCGATGTCATTCTCCTCGTTAATTGAAAGTGAGTGCCAGTTGTCCCTAATTAGTATAAGTAAACGCCCACAAATGCCCGTCAAAGAGCATGAAATGGAAGGGCGGTGTGCAGACACAGACAGAGGTCACAGAGAGATTCCTTGAGGGAAAGTATAGGAAATGCAAAAACGGAAATCTAAAAACAGAGCATCAGAATCAAAACGCAAATAGCAGGTTTGAAATGGAGATACTGCTACAGGAAGTGAACTGCAAACAAACTGTGATATTTAGTGGTGTTTATTCTGGATATAAAATCACACATGAAAAAGATGCATGAGATACAGTTACGCTTTCTGTGAACGCTGTATCTGCAGAGGGATGCACAACAGATGAGGTTACAAGAAATTATTTGACTTGAAATCGAACACCAAAAAAACTAGAGCTGCACTCAGAGAGCACAAGTACCGCCGTCAATGTACTCAATGTTATTTTTGCCAGTATTAGCTTGCAACCCCAGTATTTATGCAGTCCTGTAGTCCTGCAAATATGTTTTTGACCTTTGCATGCCCTTGACCTTGACCTTTGACCTTGACCTCCCAAAATCGAATCACCTTATCCTTGAACAATACTTAATCATTCCACCAAATATGAGGAAAATCCATCCATAACTTTTTTTCCAGCTTGCAAACAAACCACAAACCAACCAACAGGCAAATGGTAATGATCACATGACCTCCTCCAACTTTGTTGGGCGGAGGTAATAAGTGAATTAAATAAATAAATTAATAAATTCAGATGATAGATGCACAGCACAGGAGGGGGACAGCAGGCAAAGAAAAAGAAATGCAGGCTCCAAATGATCACAAAGGTCCTAGAGGACAGCTCTGGGTAGCCTAAAGATTCCCAATAACTCTTACTCTTTACAGAGTGAGTAAAAAAAACTATACACTTACACTTTATATGTCCAATTATCATATTCTGTGGCAATGTATACAACATCTTTTTTACATGTACGTTTTCAGCAGCTCTTTCTGCTTCTTTTGATAAAAGTTTGCACCTTGTTAGATTAAACCCATGACTGCTGTGGAACAATTGAAGAAGTTAAGTGAAATTTCACTTGTGCCAACTGATCAGGCTCCAATGGCCACCATTTCTTTGAATACAAAGCTGGGCTCTGAGCATCATTCCTGCAACGCCACGGGGAATCATCTGCATGTCTTGACTGTGAATGTCCGCCTAACGAATAATCCTCTGTTGAAGATTTGCAGACATCCAGATTTGCTGGAGGTGTTGTGAAGATTTCAAGTAGCCCCTAATGAAAAAATTCATGGGGGTCAGATCTGGGGATCTTGGGGGCCACTCAATCGTATGATTCAAGGCAATCACTCTGTTTCCAAATAACTCCCAGAGGCGATCCATGATGACCCTTCTTCTGTGTGTGGGAGCACCGTCCTGCGCCCATCGGAGGTGCCTGAACTGGTCAATTTCATATCCAGCCCTGGTCAGTTGGCACGAGTCGGATTTCACTTGAGTCCCTTAATTGTCCTCTGTGCAGCAACAGAACTATCATGGATTCAGCTGGCATCAGTTGACACTTTAAGATTGGTGAGTGTGTGAGAGTGTGTAAGTGGTTATTTGAGGTGTGGTGCATGAGCATTTGAGGTCTGTGTTCCTCTGTGTGTGTGTGTGTGTGTGTGTGTGGTATGAGAGAGAGTGTCAGTTTGTTAGTATTTTAATTTGTGTGTGTGTGTGTTTTTGTGATGTGTGTGTATGTGAGGTAGATGTGTATATGTTTCAGTGTGCCTGGGGTTTAGGGTGTTTTGTGTGTGTGTGTGTGTGTGTGTGTGTGTGTGTGTGTGTGTATGAAAGAGAGAGTGTGAGGTAGGTGTGCGCGCACACACACAAACACACTTGTGAGTGTGAGGTGTGCGTATCAGTGTTTGAGTTGTTCGGACAAGCCCAGTGTTCGTAGCAGATCAGATTGCTGTATTATCATTAGTGCTAGAGCACTTGTCTGGTAAAAATGGTTACAGCCACTCGTAATATAACCAAGCGCTGAGGTGCTGAGGTCCCTTTAAGGACTGTCCGTTTCAGCACTTTTCCTCCTGAGCAGGCGCCAGACCTGCTTTCTGTAAAGAACCATTACATCCCAGCTCTTCACTCTTCACTCTCTAAACTGCTGTTTTTCTTTCTGAAAGCCCCAACCTGTACACTGTGCCATCAAATTAAGAATGAGTGAGTTCTTAAAAAAAAAAACAAGGTAGATCAAATGAAACATTTGGTCTTGTGCTGTTTATTATACATACTGGTAAAAGATGATGTAGAAATCTCTGCCTAATAGCATTTTGTATAGTGTCTCAAGTTTTTTGGAAATGGTGTCACATTCTGGAATCAAATGCCCGTATGCTTCTCTGTCCTTGTGTCAGAGGGGCTGCAGCAATTCTATGCCTGAAATTGTCTTTTTGCCACAACATCTTTACCGAGCAGTTCAAATCAGGATTAAAATGAGTGCGTGAGAATCAAAGGCTATATGTAGCCTTTGGTAGGAAATTAGTTGAGTGTGTGTAGCACCTGCTGACTGAACTTAAATCTTAAATATGTTATATCAGTTCCAAATTCTTCTGACCAGAAATATTAACAATCTGGCAAAGATCGAAATTTACAGTTGAACCTGTTTTTCTCAGAACTGTTCATTTGAGGGCTGAGTAATAATGCCGCGGAAACTTAAAATGGCCCGTCTTAATCGTCGGACTCAAAGGGAAGATTTCTGCCTCACCAAACTAACCTCCGACTGCACGTCACTGCAGTATAGGTACAGGTTCATCTCGCTTATGGATTTAACATAATTACAAAACCACGCTAAACAGTGAAAGTACATTACATTGAGAATTGTGGTTGTGAATATCATATAGTGTTGGAACAAAAGAAACGCCCCTATATGCCTCGTCGAGAGCTATAGCTCTGTCCACAAGGTGGCGAACTTGATTCATGGATGTGGAGCGGAACAAGCTGCAGAGTTACTGAGACGACATCATTTTTCACATGCAAAATTCATTGTGCTGTTTAGTAATTGTGTTGTACTGAATCTGTGACGATTACGGTAACATTGATGAGCATTTTTACAGCACTTTTTCTTTGGGCTGGAGCATTGTTATTTTTGAGAAGCCCAATCACCCCCGAGGAAAACCCAGGTCACAGAATTATGCTGCAGGTCGGGTGGCCTTTTCCCTCCCCCCTCAGTCTCAATTTGTCGGATCCCCGAGCATCCAAGAGCTCTTACATTTCGCTGTTTCATGGATAATTTATTTATTTTATTTTTTTTGAGTGCCTGTGCATGTTTGAGAGCGTGCATCTGACTGTGTGTGCATGGATTCAAGTGTGCGCAAATGTGTGCGTGTGTGTGCGAATTTGCCCAATGTGAGTAATAGAAGGTGGAAAATGATTGGTTGCCCGAGTAAAGCGGTAATTTTTTTTTACTTGCGCAATGATTCTCAATTATGTATGGTTTAGAATTAGTAATCAAATCAACTCTTATTTATATCTATCAAATCATCTTTAATGATGACAGCCAATTAAATGTTAATTCTTCCATTTACCAAAAAGAAAATGTTTCCTGGCCCTTCACCTTTTTTCTTTTTTGTTTGTTTAAAGGGCATGCACTATGTACTATTTTACATGGTATAATACTTGTCTAAATCATTTACAACTACTGTCAATAATGCATAAAGTATCATAGAACACGTCAAGCAACAAAAATGTTTTTCTAAATTATGTCATATGCAATATTTTTAATGATTGCACGTGTTGTCCATTGAGCCAATTTTATTTAATTAATACGGTGTATTGTCAAGCAAAACCAGCATGTTCATTCTTATGATATTTGATATGTGGTAAATGGGAAGGGGAGTCCAAGGACAGCTTGTTACCGATAAACCAATGATATGAGTCATACTTCCTCCTGAAAGGGTAGATGACTGCACATTCCTTGTTATTTACACATAGAGAACAGGTAATAATTGCGGTGTGTTGTATTGTGTTTCGGTTAGAATGACTCTTCAATTTTTTAAGACCAACAATGTAATATATTATGATATGGCCTGAGCATACTGATTACACATGCTATTCACATTTCGAGTGGGGTGTATAAATATTTCAACATTGAAAAATGTGTTATTTTCACTGCCTTTCTCAGCACTGCTACGTTCTACGGCAATCCAGGGAATACATATAGGCAGGCTGATCAGCGGTCTGAGTGGTGTGTGATATGCTCTGTTACTGAGAGGTTGTGCCATTCTGAGTAGAAATCGTTGTGTTCACATGAGTATGGCAGAAGAAATTAAGCGAAGCTCCGCTTCTGGGGCGATGCGAAAACTCCAGACCCTGACTCTGCCTCCACTTACTGGAGAAACCGCTACAATATGTGTACAATGTTTTTACATTGTAGAATCTGGAGACGTTCCTGCGTATGGCTGATAAGCTCGGACCAGAGCCTTGCCAAATAGCGATAAAACTTTAGTGGACTTCCCCCCAGGATGCTCGCTCAGCCTGCATGTGGAAGATGTCGATGGTCTTTCTGTTACTCTGTACGGGGGGGTAGTTGCAAAGCTCTGGCTGACACAATGGCCTTTGGGAGCCATATTACCGTCCTTATTCTTAAGTTAAAGTCCAGTTATATTAATCAATCTGTTTAAAATAATCCAAACCTCTGGGAACTTCATAATATGCTTATAGGTTCAATATTCTGCGAAGAAATCACTTCTGTACTTATAACCCAATTTACCGATATACTAATACATCTTAAGGCTTTTTCATGACAACTGCATCATATTAGTACATATTCATATTATGTTTGGTCTTGTTATTCTCGGGGGAATTAAATTGTTATTTAAGCCCCCACTTTTGCCGATTGGATTGCCCCAAAATTACTTTATAATTATTTATTTTGCATCATATTAACATTGCTTTGAGTTTCTAAAACCTGCTGCCACCTCAGGCTCATAACGTTACAGCCGATTTAAAGACTTCTCTCTCATCCTCATTTCTAATATTGGAAGTTTTGCACAGGATTGGTATTGACTTTGGCAGTGAAAAATACTAACGTTCACTTGCAAGTCTAGGCAAATGTACGGGGTACTGCAGTCAAGACTCACTTCCTGTGACTCTGCTCAGAGTATTGTTCTTCTAGAGTTCACGGTTCATGAATTACGTAATTGCACAGAGCAATTTAGCAATTTTCAAGAGGCTTCCCCAAGCCTGGTTTTTGCTTGCATTTTACACTTCTCATGAGTACAATAATGAAAAATCAGCATCAGATTCAAATGTCAAAAGTGCTGTAGAACGGCTCAAAAGCAATTTTTTGAAATTTTGGAACTTGTGCGATCTTTAAAACTTCACTGGAAGATGACACCATCAACACCTTTTGTTTTTGGTGAAACTATGTCAGAGTTAAAGAGAGAAATAGAACTACATTCAAAATTTTATCACAATAACTTTCCACAGAATCGTCTGAGCAACTTCAAACCAAACTCAAATAATAGAGATTAATGAAATTAAAAAAAAAAAAAACCTGGCTACCACTTGTATATAGGGTTAGATGCATGAATTGAAAGCTCTTCAAGATAGCGACTACCTTTCAATACTTTTTGTGACTTTGAATGACCTGGAAAGGTGAAATGCAGATTTTCATATCACAGAAAAGTGGACTCCTGGCCTTGGGGGAGGTCTGCACTCTGTAAAATTCCACTCTAGTCATCATTTTGTCAAGTGATTATTGAAGTTAAGACAAATCAAAGTATCCATTATGTCTTCGCTTTAAAGGTTCAAAGCCCATCAAGTGGAAACCTGCATTTGTTAAGTGCAAGAGGCAGCAAAATGGACCGTAAACAGAAGTTAAGAGAGATTTCTGATTGATGTGTGCCACACTTCCTCCCGCATTCTGCAGGTTTGTCTCTCTGAGCAGACACTAGGTCCCAGGGCATGCCGAGGCGTTTTGAGACCTGCCAAACGATGCAGCACTTTTGTAAAGCTAACAGCATCAGATATGGGCAGAGAGCAGAGAGCTTTAACAGCCTTCAGCGGGGACCAGTTTTCCCCTGATCAAATAAGATCCCAGTCTGTCATTCACCACGAGACCCTTTAGCACCTGTGTATGGAATTTTCTGTATTAAGCTATTCTGCCCGAATATGGATTTTTACGTGTTGTTTGATTGCCTAAGGGTTCTCAGTCTTATCCTGAAAGCGATGCTGTGGGAGCATGCTTTCATTCCAATTAAGCAGTTACACACCAAATTCTACTAATCAAGGCCTTCAGCTAACATTCAAATTCAAACTGATGGTCTATCTTTGAATATTTACTAGTGATATGTGACATTTTTCATTAAATAAATGTATCCAGCTGGTGCTGAAATGTATTAGCAACATTTAATTTTACTAAAGTATTTTATACCACGAAATGCTGTGGTTAATTCAGAATTTGTAATAAAAACTTTCAGCAGATTTGATATCTGGTCGTTTCTTGGAAAGAGCAGTCATGTTTTGTACAAGTTGGGTCTCTAAAAGTTGGGTCTCTATCACAACAGCTGCCTCCTGTCTTGTGCTTTCCTCAATGAGTTTGACTTCCTCTTGGAAGCCTGAATACGGAGACAGGAAGTAGACCAGGGCATACGCATGCGAGCAGGTGTTTTGCCTTCCACCTGGCCAAGGTGCCTATCTCCACCTGCTACATGCACACCCACGCTACACTAGCGAAGATGAAGATGAGGACTGTCCATGTCTCAGACAGGCTGCCTCGTGGCTCACGAGTCCAATGCGGGATCGGCACACTCGAACGCAGAGCCTGCATGTGTGAGAGTTGTTTGTGCTGGGCATTGCGGTTTCTCGGTCAACCGATCAATTGGCCGGCCGATTAATTAGGCCGATTATTATGCTTTTTGTCTTAATGGGCATCGGCCGACGCCAGCCCTCACAAGGCCGATTAAAAATGACTGCAACTCAGGACCGTGCGAAAAAGCAGATTTGGTCCAAAAATGCCTCTTAGGCCAGGCCTATTCTCTCCACATTAATGGGTGTAGGCTGCTGAAATTGGGTTTAACTGAAAGTATTAGCAGATTTCTGCCCAGGATGCTCGGAGTGGTGGTCGGAGAATTGTTAGTATGCGCGCGCTCGCTGGAAATTTTTTTTTTTTTTTGCGTCAATTCGAAAGCAGATATTGCCTCTCAGTCACCAAGAATCACTGTGTTTCTTTGATGTTCTCCTCGGTGCGTAGCGAGATGCCTCTAATTTTCATAGATAGATGCCATATTCATAAACTTGTTTTTCTGTTTTGTATCCAAATACTTTTGATTCAATTTCTGAATACGACTTCACTACTGTCATTTATGTCTCAAACATTTCTTCAGTGGTGCCCGTTGGACAGAGAACAAAAAGGGCGATAAATGTCTTTAAACTGCTTATTAGTCTTGATCTGTTTCAGTCATTTTCTTTGATAAAATATACTTAAAGCTGTAGTATATGATTTGAAAGTCTGATCATTATTAATAACCTCATTTAGATGGTGGTTATGGTCCTATGGTACAATCTACTCAATGTGAAGAGCAAAAAAAAAAGAAAAAAATCCATTCACTCTAGTGGCTGCAGGGCTGCAGAGACATTGACCACTGTAAGCCATCCAGCTGGATGGCTTACATTGGTCAACGTCTCTCTCTTACTCTCATCCAATCCCCTCGCTCTAGTTGACACTCCCCAGAGAGCTTGCTCTGACTCCCCGTGCTCCACGTTCCGCCTCGTCCCCGCCCCCTTCCACGTTATAAACTTTCTGCAACAAGCAAGTAGCTGAGTAGCAGCTTAGCAACAAGTCCTCGAAGAATGGAAAAGAAAGACAGTGACAGCAGCAAGCGGCCCCTGCTTGCCCCATCGGCAAAAGTTGTGAGAAAGCGTAAGTCTGCAGAGGAAAAGGCAGAGAAGAAGAGGAAATGTGAGCAACGCAGGACTCAAAGCCGAGTAAACATCAGGTCATCCATTCACCGCTGGAGGAAGCTCCAGGAGGATTTGGGCCTAAAAACTGATGCTGATACAGCAGACTTTTTGTTGAACAGGTTGGTAATTTTTATTTTATTGTGTGAGTTGTTACATAAATAACTTTAAATAAGTCTATGACAATGCTTGCTTATGACTGTAAATGCTGCTGGTCGTTTTCTCTGTGTCGACAGACGGCGTTTGAACGTTAGCCGTTTATTTTTGGCATTGCAAACTAGCATTGCTGTCATCAGTGTTGTGCCTGAATGCATTCAAGGAACTCATGAACTCGTTCATATGTATTTCTGATTGATGAAAGTTATTGTGAATGTGTTTACTGCCGGCCGGGTCGTTGCTCTGGTAGAGGGGGTGTGTCTGGGTCGGCCACACGTGCTCGGTGGGAAGGATCAGGGAGCACAAAATCCACAGTAGTTTTTTCATGAAGGGTTACCTATTAAGGCACTTGAATTAAACATCTTTATTGAATTTATTATTCACTTGCCTGGACATTTCATAAAAAGGGAAACTGTACTTAACCTCAAATGGATTATTCATATTGCTGGAAAACTTGTTAACAAGAACCATGATTAAAATTTGGTCAATTATCTCATCCGTTTCAAGGTATGTTTCCACCCCCTCGGTTTTCCGTCCACCGACCGCAACACTGATAGATTAACATGTAAAGAATGTTACTGTCCTCGAGATTTATTTAGCTTTGCTGTCGTTTATATAACAAGAAAACTTTTCTCTTGGCATGCAAAGCACAGCGCCACAGAAATCAATCACCATGCCCCGATTATAATTGCCTGTCTTTCATTAGATTGAGACAACTGCAGCGATAATTTCCCCTCAGCCTCAGGTTTAATTCGCCCATGAATACCCAGGGGCCTATTGCACAAAAGTCGGATCCTGAGATCCTGGATCAACGCCAAAGCGAGGATTGCCATATCCCAAACCGTCCGTCGCTGGGTTAATTGATTGCACAAAGCCAATAGTGGGTGGAAGAGGATTGGCTAAGTGAAGCCCGATGCCGCTGATCCTTCTGAGTGCGCGCACACGGCTACCTCATAGAGACCCCAAGATCGATCACAGAATCGCTGATCATCACCGTAGACACTAAGTACCTGCAGCAGACGCATGTTAGCCTGGTAAAACCAGACTCTACTACTTCGGCCTAATTCCAATCCGACCCCTAACGGACTCACTGACTTGGAGGCGTGTTCAGGGGAATTCCGTGAGTGTGTGACGGCTGTTCTATTGTCAGATCATCAAGTCAGTGAGACCGTAAATGAGCCCTCACTACCCCCCAACCATAAGTCAGCACCGATGCTGACTTTGGGTAAGGAAATTACTCACAGTTCATAGTGTTGTGAAGTCAAATACGGGGGATGCTGCAGAATATCAGAAATGTAAACAAAACAAAAAAAGGTAAATAAACCAAAGAGCGGTGTGATTGTGGTAATGGAAGGAGCAGGAGAGAAAGTTTACCTGTAAGTGTTAACGTTGATTATCACAACTGCGTGTAGTTTGATAACATGAAAGGGGGTAAGCGCTCTTCCAGTCCTATTGATAGGATCTGTATCCCTCTCAGACTCTCAGACTCAGTCCCTTACAGCTGACATTGATTAAGTCAGTGAGGGTTAGGGCTTGAGTGTTCAGGGGGCGGATTGGAATTGGCCCTTCGCTTTGCTTCATACACAGAGTCTGGGTAGTCGTCCTTGACAAATGTTTACTTACTGGTGGGTGGGCACTTGTCAGAAGTTTCAAATTATTGGTGTACCCGTAAAGTAATCACTAACATTGGCGATGACGTATGTTAAGCAGCGGAATGCAGTGAAAACAAACTGATCAGTACATTAAAGTTAATACTGTACCCATACATATGCCCATCTACCAAATTTTAGTGTTCACTCATTCACTTAAAAGAACCAGAGGTGCTCTTACTGTTCTCCTTACAAGAAACAAATAGTTGAGCTATCGTTTTTCCTGTAAATACAGCTGCTATTTAAAAAAAAAAGACCGTAAGAGACCCAAAACCAACGGCAGAATCGGCAAGAATAACGCATTATTTACATCAGGATGAAATCTGCGTTGACACGAAAACTGAACTGTTAACCATACTGGCGCTAACATCATACCCAACTCGCTATCTAACTTTATTGCAACACAGTTTGGCTCTAAGCGTTTGGCTGCTAACTTAACCCCTTTCTGCAGATGTAGACGCTTGCGTCAATAGATATGCAAATTTAAGCACTTAGTTACAGTACTCGACCACGAGATGGCACCCCCGGATCAGCTATTGAATATTCACAAGCAGGCAGAGCTGAAACGCGATTTAGAGCATGGAGAAGTTCCCTCCAATCTCTGTTTTTCAGGAGTTGCATGAATTAAACTCCTCAGCTAAGCCTGATGTGCAAACTGGTCAATATCCTTGCCCATAGTATCGATCCAGAAGTTTTAAAAAATTATCATTGCCACAGAAAAAAACTTAGTACTTAGCAAAAAATCCGACATAATATTGATTCTCTCACATTCTACTGTCAATTACAGTCATCACACACAAAATATGTGTAGTTCCTTCCCATGGATTAATGCGTATATTCCTCCATTGACAAATTCAGCGCTCCCTTCTATCCACCCAAGTACTGATGTCGATAGCCAGTCACTCAATTATATACTCAGATTCATCTGCGTAACTCAGATGTAGTTATAGTTCACGCCCTCGTGAAGATTCCCCGGTAACAATGTATTGATAGACTCGTTTCTTATCCAATTCCCGAGTGTTTAAACTTTCCTCAATAACTGAAATACATTGATCGGACAATATGAATAGGATACAAAGCTAAGCGTAAAAGTAAGGTCGGTTTTGTTCTTCGAATGTTGGCCACGGTTGCGCAGCTGAAAATGATGCGATATCAAAGAAACAAAAACACCCGAAACCGGCCTGAAGTGTTCAGTTTCATGTACGAGATACATGTTGTATGGACGCGGTCAACGGGAATTATTACGAATGAAACAGCACTGGAGGGTTCCTTCTACCCAATACATCGGTCTCTGGAGGAGGGCATCAATGAAGAGAACAGGTTATACTTCTACTCTGTTTGCATTTTGCTCAATATGGCTTTTTGCTGTAGAATTTATACCGCGTTTAAACATCGAATGCTGACATCGAATGCTGAGGTTTTCGTTTCTCCAAATGCATTCAGCCCACGCACGTCGGTAGATCCCTCGGTACGTTCATTGCACCATTCTGTTGAATATGGAGGGATATGTCGTTTGATTTTTCCTGAAAGTGACATTTCTGTTCTGTTAAAATAAGGTGTATTTCAGAATTCAGACATTACTGAGTGAGTTTTTTTCTGCGGATGGTAAATGAGGCAGAGCTCTGAGTGATCAGACTGAGCACTGGAGCGAAATGAAGTTAAGCGGAAGTACGAAGTCTGGCAGTGTCAGGCTAGACACTTGCGCCAGCAACACTCAAAAGCCTCGTTCAGGCAGAGGGACAGACAGAGGGACAATGGGATCTCTGAAATGCCTCTGCTTGCTATTCCTTTAGTTTATGTCTGAATGCTGCGAGACGTTTGAGTGGAAGTTTTAAAGTGAGCAAAACTTAAGTGAAAGTAAACCCGGAAAGTGTTTCAGTGCCGTCAAAAAGGAGTAGCTGATGCGCTTCGGCGTTAGCGTGAATGACATAAGCCGTCGCTGTCAGACAAGACTTATTATCGAGCGAGACACTGCATGTGTCATACGCACTGGGAAGGCACAGCTAAAATCGACAGTGCTTTAGAAGCATGTTTACGTCCCATATATGCCTGGTAATTTTGCTACAAGCCCTTTTTTACCCAGTACAAACTGAATTGATAGTCCAATCTAGAAGACGTTTACAGATTAGTTGAGTTTTCTTTGTGCTTTTAATCACCTCTGATGAAGGTATACTCAAATTAAAAAGTAGAATGTTAGCGTCAGAAAATTACATCAAGGAGCCTCCTGAAAATGTTGGAATCCAGTACCGCAAAGTGAACAACATTGCACTCGTGCCAGCACTTAGGCAACGAGACTACCTTACCTTGCCCAGTCTGAATAAAGACAGAGAAAAGGTAGGTAGGTAGAGGGTTACCGCAATGAAGACCGCACTGAAACACGGTAACCTACTTCATGCGGCACTTCTCATTTCCTACTCTGATGGAAGTCTCAACTTGGGGAATAAGGACAAATCTGATAATGATGGATTCTAAATATGGTTAAAATGTGACACGGAAGGGGTACTGATTGAACTGTGATGGTTACCGACACATGGATACTTGACTATAATGATCGAATTTTGGCCAATTTATTGACATCAATGGTCACAAGTTTCTAAGATAATTACTGTGGACCTACTATAACTGAGAGAGAAATGTGTAGTGGACAATTCAGAATGACTGTTAAAGACATTGATTTTCAATTTGGGTGACTGCTGAATGAGGTGAGGTGAAATCGGCTGGAGACAGGAGACAGCACAGCAGAACATCCCCGTGCTTCAGTGGCCAGCTCTGTCACCCGACCTCTCCCCTATCGAGCACTTATGGGATGAAATTTGACGACGTCTTTCACGTCGACGCCAGATGGACAACATCTGAGAACTTGAGGTTGCCCTTGTTCAGGTGTGGAATGCTATCCCTGAACCCTATCCAGAGACTGATCAACTCCATGCGACGACGATGCACCGCATGTGTCAATGCAATTGGCGGTCACACCCGTTATTGACTTTCCTGTCTGACCCCTACACCAGTTAAACCTCTCTCGCGCATTAACATTATCGTGAATGAAATTGAATGATGTTTACATGTCTTCTTAAATCATTCATTATCTCAAATGCATCATACGTATAACTACTTCACATATCAATCCGTGGAGCTATTCCAGATTTCCTGAGTGGTGCGTTTTCATTTGTACTCAGTATATTTTTCGGTACTGAATGTAGCCCATTATTTTGTCACTTTTAGATCGAATGGGGGAGAGAAGCCGTGTCTTCAATGGCCACTTGATTATTCTTGAATTGGAAAACGTTAATGAAGGAAACCCATCTAGAATTAGACAGGACTAATTATTTTCAATAAAGGGAGGGATATTAGCCCCGGAATTTTCAGGTCTAACGACGCGTCTGCTTCGAAGCCTCTGCAAAACAAGATGTCATTCGCTGCAAGGCTGCCTTAGAGTGGGCAACAAGGGCAGCGTCATCTGCAAACAATAGCTCTCAGATCAGCTGCTCCAGTGTCTTTGTGCCGGCCTGCGCATCTCAGATTGAATAGGCTGCAGTTGGTGCGGTGCCTGATGTAGATACCGTCATTGTCGTTAAGATCTTCAGTGGCCTGTTGTAGCATCATGCTGAAGAAGATGGTGAAGAGGGTTGGTGCAAAGACGCAGCCCTGCTTGATGCTGTTTGCTGTTGGGAATGTCTTTGACAGGTCGTTGTTATACCTGACTTGTCCACACACAAATATATACTGTACCTCTACTACTGAAGCGTCATTGAGCATGTATAACTGGATGATAGCTCTGTGTTAAGTGAATCATTCTGATTTCGAGTGCATGATTTCTCCTCATTATCTCTTCTCTATTCATAACACCAATATTCTGAATTTTCTGTTATCCACAGTAGGCCTGACAGAAAAGCACAGAGCTTAGCAATTTACCTACAGTTTATTTTTAAACTGGTGAGCATAATTAGCATGAAATGAACCATTTTTATAAATGGCGGTTAGGGAATTATACACATGGTACTTTGTGAGGCTTTAAACTTTGCTGGGCTGCTAATTAAGTACCAGGTGCTTGAAAAACAATCTCTGAGTTTTAATTTGTCATTAAACCACATTCTGTTCCCTCTAATTGCCTCTTACACAGAATGGGGTGCTTTAATTCAAACATGTAGGAATGTGTACTACTTTACATTCTGAAAAGTGCGCTACACTTTTGTTAAGAGAGCTGTATGGCCATCTCTCCATGTTTATACAGAACCAGTCAAAAGTTTGGACACACTGTGCTAATATCACATCTCTGTTTTTAGAGGAATTTAAATGGCTTAACTTCTGAATGTAATCACAAAGGAATCTTGTCTGAGGTAAACATTCAGAAGTTGAAAGAGAATAACTTTCTTGTTTGAATAGTGTCCAAAAATTTTAGATTCTCAAAGAAACCATATTTTTCAAAGTAAACAAATAACAAGCGCCATCTATTTTCCAACGGCCAAATTAAAATCAAGCTGTTTTGGGACTTATTGGGCAAAAAGCTCAATGAAAAGCAAATAACCAAAAGTGCAGCGTATCTTTGGGAACTTAGACAGCCGCTCAGCTGTAAACTCATTATAGCCATATAACTGCCCTAGAAAAAGAAAAACAAATATGAATATGCTTAGGAATTATGACAAAAAATGCTGGTTTGTTTGATTGATTTAAGAAATAGATCTTTTTTTTTCAAGATGAAAGGTGTTTGTTTCTTTATGTAACATATATTGTAAGAAAAATGTGGGTTTGTCCAAACCTTTGACTGGTACTGTATCTGTAGTGCACTCTAATGTCTTGGTGTGACCATTGCAGCACCCTCTTCACTCTTTGCTGTCGCTGATCATTTCCTGGTTTACTACCCTACTCCTGCATATTTCTTCATATGTGTCACATGCACATGTGAGTGTGTTCAAGTCATGAAATCACTCCGATGTGTTTAGCCATTTCTTTACTCTCAAATCCCACAAACCCATTTGTTAGAAGGAGTCAACCAGAACGCCTGAAACCCATGGCTCTGAGAAACCAATCAGAACACCGACATCCTACGTATTTTGCTTAGATAAGCCTATCAGAACTCAGAAAATCCTTGGCTTAAATACCGGCAGCCCATGGGTCAGATGAGCCATCGAGAACGAACGATCAACGTGACAGACAATTTCAGCCTGAGCCAATCATGGTTAAGAAAGTTCAGTCTGGGTTTTGTGAGATGGTATACCTGCACAGTGTTGATATTGTGATGGCATCATCACCTGATCATGCTGTTCAGGCGTTGTTCTCCTGATGACCAGCGGAAGTGAAGTAAACATCTCACCTGCTGTTGGACCAGTGATGACATTAATTACATGCTTTCTGAAATTCTGACATCATGAGTTTGTTTTATTTTGTTTGGAGGGGAAGGGAGGGACTTTGACCCTGTACAAGGAGTTTGGGTTGCTGTGCAGTGGGTGCCTTAGGATCAGGCAATGCTTATTCATTTCATTTGAGGTCGTGCATGGAGCCCCCAGTCAACTAATGACCTTTCTATCCCCCTCGACGACACACAGTGGAGCAGGGGACATTGCAGCAGAGCTAGCCCATCCTTCCATCCATCTGTCTGTCCCATAGAATTTACCTAGATGAATGAAATTTTGTATGTATGTGCGCTACTAGTCATTATTTTGATTAGATTTGAAAACTAGATTCCATCGTGGTGGGCGATATTGATGATGATGTTTTCTTTTTTTCCTCGAACCCTAGTGTACTTGTAATAATCCCTTGTTCATTAGCCACTTTTTGTTCCCACAAACGAACCAAGGCCGATTTATCCGGTGTTGCCGCAGTGACTGAGCTGAAAAGCCTTGGCTTTGGTCAGACCTAGAGTCAGGCGAGGTATTTTAACCCTATAGACAGGGCTTTGTGAGGCTTCCTGGGGCCGGGAGGGGGGTCTTTTTTCGCCACCCCCCAAGTAACTCTTTGTGTTTAGTATATTGATTTCAATATACAGCCACAAAGATCACTTTAATAATGGAAAAAAAAAATCTATTTGTTGGTAGTAGAAGCTTTCATCATAGGAAAATTAAATAAATTCGAAGACCTCGTCGAATTAGCATATATTAATTCTACTTAACAAAACTGACATTAAATTAAGTAAGATGTTGTAAAAACAATTGGAATACGTATATGTTAAAAAGAAAATCTGGAAACTACATTGATGAAACCAAAATTTTTTGTCAGACACATACCTGTTAGAAAACCGTTGTCATGGAAACGGCGAAGATGGTGGACTTCACTTATTGGTGTAAAATTGTTCCCAGACAGGTTTTAGGAAGAGTCATCAAGTTTGGTGGTCCTAGCTCAAGCTGTTCAGAAATTATACAACGTGAAAATCGGCACGGGCATAAAAAGCCTCCCGGTCTAGATAGGGTTAATCAGCACGAGGCAAAGGAGTTATGGGTGGGTGGAGTCATGGCTGGGAGGGGGGGGCGGGCGTTAGGTTTGAAACTGACTCTTGACTGTACAATGACATTCTGTTTTCCTGATTTAGCCCTGTGCAGATTCCATAGCTAAAGTCATGAGCTATAGGACTGAGGAAAGAATTCAAGGAAAGGGTGCAAGAAAAAGATCCAAGCATCAACTGTCAGGAGTTAAAAATGCATGATGTCAAAGAGCCCTCTGTCTGCCCCTCTGGTAACCTGCTCCCTACAGTCATTGCCAAGGAGACCAGGGTTGAAAGGTTAATCGCTCTGCAAGAACGTACGCTGTGCGTGCTCATCAATTAGGAGAGGCTAAATACTTTATTTTCACTTCCATTTGCTTTTTGCCAAGTAAATATTGCTGACTTTCTAAACTTATATTGGGTCTGAAAGCCTCAATTGCATATTTATTTATGCCTCGAGGAAGCAATACAAGCAATATCTCTCCCGCTGTCTCTTTCTGTCTCTCCATCTTACTCGCTCTTTGTTTGCTCAGCTATGGCAGGGAAATTAGTTTTTCCCTTTTTAGCTGTATGTCAAAGCAGCAATAAAATATCCAGTATTTTTGCGCTGCATTAGACATGGCATAAACAAATTCACCCCACTGGCTATGATGTGTAATACATTGATATGGCCATTGTCCTTCTGATGTAACTATCTTTTAAGAGCCATTCCATGAGAGATTGACATTCTTTAGGCTTACTTTGTTTGAAAACTGCTCAAAGGAAAATATTCAAAGTTTCACTTATCAGCTGATTGATTTTTGCAAATATTCTTGAATTCTGAATTTGATGTCTGCAATGTATTCCAAAACAACTGGGAAGGGGGACTGGAAAGACTGGAAAAGTTCTGGAATCTTCTGCAAAACACTGTTTGAACCCACTAGTGGTGTTCACCCACCGCTGCCGCCGCCATGTCCGCAGATTTTAGCTGTTAGCATGATAACTAAAAAGATACTTTAAATTGGCTTCTCATTTTTAGCATGTAGGTAGATATGTAGAGAGGATGAACTGATTCGATTTTGAGCAAGTATGCACTCCTAGGTTTGCCACCAGGTGGCGCTATATATTGAAAAATCATATCTCTGGAACAAGTACTTGCACAGAACTCAAATTTGCCTCATATTGTAGGTCTAGTAAAGGGGAATCTAATAAAGGGGGCTCCGAGGATTGGGGAATTTCGGGGATATACCTCTTGCTGTCGGCCGCTGACAGCGTAGGCCTTGTTTCTCTCAAGCTGTTCTCTTTAAGTTTGTCAGATTTAGAATAAAACTATTTCTTTACTGAATAATCAAGAGTAATACATGGCATACAGGGTGCATCCGAAAAAAGTAGACTCTCAGAAAAACATCATAAAACTAAAATGCAAAGATATTTAGAAAATCTGGTCATATGTGTTGATAGACTAGGTAATTAGCTCTCGATTGACACCAGTGTCGTGGTTCAGGTTTCATGCTTCAGTGAACATGGTTAATTTGACTTTTGTAAAATCAAAGTCTGTTGTGCAAGGAAGTGCAAGGGTCTGTCACCATGGAGGAGAAGTTTCATTGATGTTTTACTTGCATGCATAAAACCAGGAAAATCACGTTCAACCATCTTTAAAAATGCACACGAATATGTTGTGAGAAGAACCAGCTGAAATCTCAGAGTGGTGCGGTTGACGCATACTGTACGAACAGCAGCTAACTTTGAAGCAATGAGAAACCTCCTTGAGGAAAATCATGCTGGCGAAGAGAGAGAACAAATAATCAACTGCCGACGGAACGGTCTTGTGTTATCTTGCTGAACCATGAATTGCATTACCCGCCTCGACTTGCACTTTCATCCTTATCTGATCATAAAGCGACACCAACTTCTTCCTGGTGATATGCGGCACCGCTTAAATTTCTGCCGATGGCTGCTTGCACTGCGACAATGCTTCCTGGAGGATTTCTTCACTAGCGATGAATCAAGATTCGCCTTAAATGCCATGGTCAATTCTCATAACATCAAGGGATACCAGCCCCAGGGAGAACAACCGCTTGATTTTGATTACCGGGGCAATGTTGATAGGCTTAAGGTCACTGTCTGGGTTGGTTTGGTGGGCAGTGGGTCCATCATTGGTCCTTTCTTTATTCTCGAAAACCTCAATGGGGAAGACTACCTTCAGATGTTGAACGAACGAGTGGTTCTGGAAATCACTCACATTCGCAGGTTTCGCCGTCACCAGAATGGTGAATTTCAGTGTGCCTGGTGGGCGCAAGATGGGGCTCTCCCACACAGAAGGCGGATTGTTGCCGACCGCCTGACAGAACTGTGTGAAAACAGAGTCGTGGCACTGAACTGGCCAGTGGAGTGGCCCCCGCGGGTCCCAACCTGACCCCACTGCATTACTTCCTCTGGGGCCACCTAAAGTTGAAGGTGTACGTCACCCCTCTGCTGATCTTGATGACCCATAGAGGAGACTCACAGCTGAAGTGGAACTCCTGAGGCTGAACAGAGCCATGACTAGGTGTGCCATTGCGGATATGTTGAGGAGGGCACAAATTTGCATGCGAAGGAACGGGGCCCATGTGAAGGACTAAAAGTGCTGGGATCCTTTGACATTTGAAGTGTCTGCCTTTCAGTTAAAATTCTGAAGTAAAACTATTCCAATTTTGACACATTGAACAAATTTTGCTATTCATTTTCAGTTTCTCACTGATATGTGAAATCTTTGCCTCGAGGCTAGGGGGTTAACATGTAATTTTTTCCCCTGTTTTATGCATGCGAGTAAAACACCAATGGAATTTGTCATCTATGGCAACAGATCTAATATGATCCCTTGCACTTCCATGCGCAACAGACTTTCATTTCACAAAATTCAAATTAGCAAAGTTCACTGAAGCGTGAAAACTGAACCATGACAATGGTGTCAATCAAGGAAGAGTGACATGGTCTATCAACACGTATGACGAGATTTTCTACACATCTTCGCATTTTAGTTTTATGGTGTTCTTTTCTCAGAGTCTACTTTTATCTGATACACCCTGTAGAAAGATTAGCAAACGATAATGACAAAGTGATTGCTATTGGTTACATGTACACAGTATAATTGATGTGACTTTGTAAGGATGGCAATTATCTGAATGTTCTTGGTGCTCTAAAGGCTCTCTGTGCTTCAGTGTTCACAGTGCTTGCAGTACTTTTCTCTCTGTGCTGCTTGCTCTATGCTCCTAGTACTCTCAGTGCTCTCTATGCTCTTAGTGCTCACTATTCTCCCAGTGCTCCTTATGCTCTCAGTGATCACCATGCTCTCTGTGCTCACTATGCTCTTAGTACCCTCTGTGCTCACTATGCTCTTAATGCTCTCTGTGCTCTTAGTACTCACTATGCTCTCTGTGCTCTCTACTTACGATGCTCTCTGTGCTCTCAGTGGTCACTATGCTCTCTGTGCTCTCAGTGCTCGCTATTCTCCCTGTGCTATTTATGCTCTCTGTGCTCTCAGTGCTCACCATGCTCTCTGTGCTCACTGTGCTCTTAGTGCTCTCAGTACTTACTATGCTCTCTGTGCTCCCAGTGTCGTGCTACCAGCACGCGTTACCCTCTTTGGCTTCATTATATAGCAGAGCACACTTTGATTCACTTGGGCTCTGTGTGTGTAATATGGAGAGGATAAGAGAGAAGGGTGGGAGAGAGGTATGGAGGGAGAGAGAGCAAGACCTGAGGGAGAGAAAGAGCGAGGGGCGGGGGAAAGAGCAATATGAGAGAGAGAGGAAGAGCGAGAAAGGAGTGGGGGGGGGGGGGACAGTTTTATCTTGCTGCCTTAGTGAAAGTAAGATGTTTCCTGTGGAAAGGACACACATTGCTGCCTCTCTCCCGTTGCTGTGTAAAACAGGATTCAGATTTTCCGCTGTATTGAATGAGAGAGTGCTCTGCCGCTCCGGAGAGCCCTGAGGGAGGAGAGAAGAGGGAAAGGGAGAGACAGAAGGAGAGTGGGCAGGTATCAGGGCACAGTGCAGCCCAGGCCAGGTCGGACCACACAACCTACCGGCGTTTCTGTGGATACAGGTACTGTTTACGGGCTTTGAGCCACATACCTCTTTTTTGTGTCTGGGTTTCACGCACACAGGTGAATGTGGCTGTATCTGTGTGCGTGTTTGCCTGTCTGTGTGTGTGTGTGTGCATTTGTGCACGAATGTGTGTTTGCCCGCGTGAAAGTGTGTCCCCGTATGCTTGTCTATGCACATGTGTGATGTGTTTACTTGCGTGTGCTTGTAGATGTGTGTTTGTGCGTGTGTGTATGTCCTTGTGTGCCTGTTCAAGTACACGTGTGTGCCTATGTGTGTCTGTGTGTGCGTGTGTGTGCGTTTGTGCGCATGTATGCTTGTTAATGTACGCACGTTTCTGTGTGTATGTGATGAAGTGTGGGTACAGGTAGCCAGGCTTTGTGAGTTTTTGTGAGATTCACGCTGTACTCAACTGTCAGAGTTAGAACCTGAACAGCAGTCGTATCTGCATGAGGTCATGTTCTCCCAGTCAGGGACGATCTCTGATGGTCGGAAAGGTCTACCCGTGCTACCCTGCAGTAGCTCATGTTCCGCAGATATCCAGAGATCCGAAAAGTTCATTTTTACTTTCAACGCAAATATATAAATTTAAAATAAGACCTTTAGGCTCTCACTTATCCACCTGATTGTCACAAGAAGGAAAAGTGGTGAAAATGGCAACCTTTGTATTTTGTGATGAGGGAGGGAGTATTTCAGACAAATGAAGTGAATGCTGTGAGTTTGGAAGCAGGAAATTCCATGACCGACAACAACTGTGTGCCATCTACAGATGGACCCTCTTGAATTACCCAAATGTGTTTCCATGGTGTTAGAATGTTATGATATATACGCCATTATACATCCTTTATTATACATCCGTTAAGGGGGGGGGCAGGCTTAGTTTCAGAAGCCTGTAAGGGTTATCCTTGCAAAGGCCTGGAGAGTAAAATCCCAGTGACGGCGACTGAGGATTTCCCAAGCCTTGTTATATGTGCATTAATGCATGTGTGAGAGGGATAAGGAGCCAAAGATTATAACAGATGTTTGTGAGAGCCAGAGGGCTGTAATTCTGGATGGTTTCTCAAGAGATCTCAGTTTTTACATTAGGGTGACGGATCGCCCCATCAGTGCCCTCATGAAAGACATTAATGTTTACGCTGTGTGCCTGCAAGGCCCTTTGGCATGAATTAACCTTTCAATAAATGATAATATAACTGTGAACATACAGCAGGTTGTGCGTAAATCCCCCACTGGGCAAGCAGTAGGTGTATTTTCTGTGTGTGCTACAAAGAGTTGGACTCTCAGGCTGGTTCCGCATGAGTCCTTGACGCTACTGAAGCCTTTCCTGCTTGAATAATGCATGCTGGCGGGTCATTTTTCAGGCCATTTTGAGTTGAGTGCATGTCTCCTCACTCCTACCATCATATCAATCATGCATATTTTCCCAGAATTCCTTTCCTGCCCATCATAAAACCCCTTCCAACCCATGATAGACAATTCTCAGGTTGGAAGAATGTGATATTGAGAGCTGAGATAAACTATGTTGAGGCATGTGTGGTCCTTCACAACACTTGGGATTCATTTTAGTTTTTACATTTCCTATCCTCAGGTCAAAGTCCAGTGTTCCTTAACCTCTTTGTTTAGTATATTTAGAACAGCAGTCCTTTAGAACTGCACTTACTTTGAACAGCAGTACTTTTGACCAGGGCTCACATTTTAGAGACCCATTATGAGTCCTCAGGTTTCATGATGTTAAACTTGTAAACTTTTAAGTTTACTTTTAAGAACTTTTTTTAAGTTCATCATAATTAATCTTGTTCATTATTTTATGCAGTATAACTTAATGCAGGAGAACTATTCTGCTATATACCAAAAGCGCAAAATGAAATTTTGAGGGAAGGGGTATTGTTTTCGGTTTGGTTTCTTTCTGTATTAGTGTGTTTGTGCGTTTGTTTCTTTCTGTGTTTGTGCCAAAACTAATGGCCAGATTCACCCCACATTCAGTATAGGGATTGCCACTGACCCAGAATAGATCCTTATTGAATTTCGTACAAGTTGGTGAAACTATGTGCGAGAGGCGGGGTTTGTTGTGCCTGGCACCACTTGTTATGACTGCTGCCAACACAGGAAATTAGTTTACTCGGAAACTTGCGCTGAAGAAATGGCCATTCTTCTGGTTTGTAATTGGATCAGACCCGTATGTATGACCATTTTTTTAAAGAATACTATCAGTGGCCTATAATTAGGTATGACGTGTTTCCCAAAAAAAGATTTCATTGGTTCTTAGGTTTTGTTCTTGACCAATCTCTGATCAGTGTATGTAGATGAATTTCTACGTCAAACGCTTGATAGAAATACCACTTTATGGTGCATACCCGCACACTTCTGACACTAGGATGGACGAAGAACTACGAAACCTATTTGTGTCTACTGACAGTGAAGCGGCTGCTGATTTCAGCTGGTTTTCAGACGTGCCTGATGCTGAAGTCTGGAGTGATTCAGAATGGGAATGTGATTCTGACGAGGTGTGAGAAGTGGAAATGGAGGAAATGACCGAATGTTTATGTAGACACACACGAATAAGATGTCTATTTACTTTCCAATAACCTGTCAGATCTGGTCCCATACCCAAAAAACAACAGAAAATAATTCCGGCCGCTCGCACTTTCTTTGTCTAAACAAACCAGACTGTAGTGAGCTCAGCAAGCCCACTAGTATGCAAGGCTCCTGTCCTCACAAAGTATTTATATTCATGCTAGTATACAAATATTTCAGAATAACATGGATAAGAAGGCGGCTCACACTAGCCTACCTGCGGTTGCTTGCAACATAACCTGAATATTAATACGGCAAATGCTAGCTTCACCTGCGCTCACCTGTTGGAAAGCCCAAATTTAATATGGCTAGTGCTAGCCTACTTGCGTTACCTTGGAAAGTGGCCTGAATATAAATATGGCAAACTCTTGTCTACCTGTGCTAGCTCAGAACATGACCTGTATATAAATGTGGCAAAGGCTTGCTCACCTGTTTTAACCTGGAGGAAATCACAAATTGAATATGGCTAACACTAGCCTACTTGTGCCAGCCTTGAACATTGCTTGCTTGAATTGAATATGGCTAATCCTAGCAAACCTATGCTTGCCTGGACCATAGCTTGGATTGATTATGGCTAATGCTAGCCAACCCATACTCACCTGAAGCATAGCCTGAATGGAATATGGTGGATGCTAAGCCACCCGTGCGGTTGTCAGCTGGTTTTGTTTCATGCATCGGAAGTGACCGTGTGGGCCTTCTGGCTCCAATCATCATAGTCATCACTCAAAGTAATCATCTTCACTACTGAAGATTCAGATCACTACTAGGCCATGCGGATACCGTTTCCTGCTCCTCCATATGCATGCACGCATACAGGTTTTGATTCATCATTTAACAAATAAACAAGGTAATCCTGACTTCAAATCAGCCATTTGTAAAATCACATACATAACAGTAATGTTTTCATAGTTTCATTGCTAATGTTAGAATTTTTTATTTGTGGCACAGATTTGCTTTCATAATGCAGTAAGTGAAGTGTGATATTTTATCTCCTTTCACATTGAGGCAGACAAGCCCACAGAAGCCATAAAATCTGGCCGCCAAATTTCACTGTTTCAGTACGTCAATCATCTACACCAGCTGGGGATAGTGCTTCATAAGGACACAAATACTCATACACATACGGACACGGACAAACGCACAGACATACATACACATGCACTCTTAAACACACACGCTCGCACAAAACTGACACACACGCATTAACATACACTGTATGCGCGCAAACACAAAAAACTCTACAATACAACTAAACATGCACAAAGGAGGCAGCTTCGAGCACTTACACACTCTTGTGCAAACACATTACACAAAAGGACATGTCGCTCTGACATCATACAAACACATACAAAAAAATGTACACACTTGCACTCATATAAGCACGCAGACATGCCTATCGACAAGGCCAGGGTGGAGAAAGGGATGTCCTGAAATGGAAGGGCCTTTTTAAAGTATTTGTGGACACCCAGTAATTTATGAGAAACTGCGCCGTTAAATATTCCGTAGCAAGACCTGTCCAATCATCTGATTTACTGCAAGCATGCCATTTGTCACCAGACCTGGAAGGTGGCCATATTGCAGGCCCTCTCATCTAGAGCAAAGTACAACACAAAGTACATATGCTAGGAGAAATGTGCTGTAGTTGCAAGAGGAAAGCAAAGCCCAGTGTGCCATAAGTGACCATATTGAGAGGGCTAAGACCCCGTAGAGTTACCTGTAAAGACAAAACCATCTCTATAACTGCCCCAGCAGATAAAATCCAAGCAATAAGTATGGCAATATAGCTAAGCAAATATTAACTTTTACATGAACTAAACTAAGAGGGCAGACTTGGGGGGTGGGGGGTGGGGTTTGAGAAATGCAGTCAAAAAGGTTGAGTCTCAATAGGATGTCAGGGTCTCTGCCGTTCTGACCTCTGTGGGAAGGGCATTACACCCTGTGGGAGCCAGAAAAGATGGCAGATGTTACCAAACTGGAGAGGTCTAACAGATGTATAGGGTTTGATAACCTTTTGAAGTTATGTTTTTGTCCTTGACAAAACGGTTGAGCTGATGGTGGTGGCTGTTGTCCATAAGATGGTTGTTGTCTAGAAGTTGGTGGCAGAACATGAGATGGTAGATGGTGGTTCATAAGGTAGTTAAGCTTAAGATGGTCAATGATGATTGAGCATATGATAGTGGTTGTTCATTCAGTATTGTACACTCAACAAAAATATAAACGCAACACTTTTGTTTTTGCTCCCATTTGTCATGAGATGGACTCAAAGATCTAAAATTCATTCCAGATACACAATAGTACCATTTCTCTCAAACATTGTTCACAAATCTGTCTAAATGTGTGATAGTGAGCACTTTTGCTTTGCTGAGACAATCCATCCCACCTCACAGGTGTGCCACATCAAGATGCTCATCAGACACCATGATTAGTGCACAAGTGTACCTTATACTGCCCACAATAAAAGGCCACTCTGATATGTGCAGTTTTGTCTCACAGCAAAATGCCACAGATGGCGCAAGCATTTAGGGAGCGTGCAATTGGCATGCTGACAGCAGGAATGTCAACCAGATCTGTTGCTCGGGCATTGAATGTTCATTTCTCTCCAAAGGCGTTTCAGAGAATATGGCAGTACATCCAACCGGCCTCACAACCGCAGACCACTTGTAACCACACCAGCCCAGGACCTCCACATCCAGCAGGTTCACCTCCAAGATCGTCTGAGACCAGCTACTCAGACAGCTGCTGAAACAATTGGTTTGCATAACCAAAGAATTTCTGCACAAACTGTCAGAAACCGTCTCAGGGAAGCTCAACTGCATGCTCTTCGTCCTCATTGGGGTCTTAACCTGACTCCAGATCGTCGCCGTAACAGACTTCAGTGGGCAAATGCTCACATTCGATGGCGTCTGGCACGTTGGAGAGGTGTTCTCTTCACGGATGAATCTCGGTTTACATTGTTCAGGGCAGATGGCAGACAGCGTGTGTGGCGTCATGTGGGTGAGCGCTTTGCTGATGTCAATGTTGTGGATCGAGTGACCCATGGTGGTGGTGGGGTTATGGTATGGGCAGGCATCTGTTATGGACGAAGAACACAGGTGCATTTTATTGATGGCATTTTGAATGCACAGAGATATCGTGATGAGATCCTGAGGCCCATTGTTGTGCCATACATCCATGAACATCACCTCATGTTTCAGCAAGATAATGCACGGCCCCATGTTGCAAGGATCTGTACACAATTCTTGGAAGCTGAAAATGTCCCAGTTCTTGCATGGCCAGCATACTCACGGACATGTCACCCATTGAGCATGTTTGGGATGTGCTTGACCGGCGTATACGACAGCGCGTACCAGTTCCCACTAATATCCAGAAACTTCGCACAGCCATTGAAGAGGAGTGGACCAAAATTCCACAGGCCACAATTGACAATCTGATAAACTCTATGCGAAGAAGATGTGTTGTACTGCATTAGGCAAATGGTGGTCACACCAGATACTGACTGGTTCTGAGTCCCCAGACCCCCGATAAAGCAAAAACTGCACATTTCAGAGTGGCCTTTTATTGTGGACAGTATAAGGTACACCTGTGCACTGATCATGGTGTCTGATGAGCATCTTGATGTGGCACACCTGTGAGGTGGGATGGATTGTCTCGGCAAAGCAAAAGTGCTCACTATCACACATTTAGACAGATTTGTGAACAATGTTTGAGAGAAATGGTCATATTGTGTATCTGGAATGAATTTTAGATCTTTGAGTCCACCTCATGACAAATGGGAGCAAAAATAAAAATGTTGCGTTTATATTTTTGTTGACTGTATATTCTATAGGCAGGCTGGAATTTTAATTTCTGAATGGTTCAAGGGGTAAATGGTGGCTCTCTGAATCCATGGATACAGTCAAGGCCAAAAGTATTAGCCCCCTATGAAATTTGAAGTTTCTTCAAGATTTTCTCAAGTACTTTTTTAACAGAGCAAGGAATTTTCAAAATAGCTTTTCTGAACATACTGGTATTTTTTAGAAGGTACAAATTATTTATATTTGCACACCAAAACAATAATTAAAAAGAAAAAAAACTAAAAAGACCAGGGACATTATTATTAGCCCCCTTTAAGAAATGACCATTTATTTAGTCAATGCACAAACCACTTTTGTGCAGTGATGTGCTTTAACTTCACAGGTGATGTGCTTAAAGATGATCAGGTGAATCAGGTGATATCTCTCAACAATTAAGTTAAAACATGGAATAAAAGCCTCAGTATGCTGTCAGTTGATAAAGCACCATGCCAAAAACTAAAGAAATCAGTTTGGACTTGAGAAAAAGAATTATTATGCACACAAAGCAGGAGAAGGATATGCGAACATTTCCAAGCGTTTCCAAGTGTCAAGAACTGGAGTGAGAAGTATAATCCCGAAATTCAAAGACAGCCACACAGTACAGAACAAGCCTGGCAAAGGTAGGAAGTGAAAGATTTCAAAAGCCCTGGAAAGAAAACTAGTGAGAGATGTGTCTAAAGACCCCAGAACAAGTAGCAAGACGCTGGTGAATGACTTGGCCATGTCAGGAATCGTAGTCTCAAAGAAGACAATCATCAGAGCTCTGCACAGGAATGGACTGTGAGGTTGCAGACCAAGAAAAACTCCACTTTTGAAGAAGAGACACCTTCAAGCCAGACTATAGTATGCTCAGGACAACCTGGAGAAGGATTATGCATACTGGAAGCTCTTTGGCCCGAGAGACACTGGTTCTGTTTGGAGAAAAAAGGGAGAGGCATATAACCCAAAGAACGCCGTCCCCACAGTGAAACACGGTAGTGGGAGTATTATGCTTTGAGGATTCTTCAGTGCATCTGGAGCTGGAAATCTTGTCAAGGTGGAAGGAATCATGAACTAAGAATGATATGTGGAGATTTTGAAAGAAAACCTTAAGCAGTCAGCAGTGGGGTTCTCAAGATGGCGGCTTGAAGGAAAGCAGTGTTTAGGTGGAGCTGGTGCGCCATTTCACTAATTCGTTCATAATCTGACCTAGTGTTGCAGACTGAGCGAGCTCTTGCGACTCCTCAATTTATAATGAGTATTAGTGCCTACTTTTTGAGGCAAACCGACGATATGGCATCCAGAAATAAGAAAACTATTAAAGGTTCCGAGGAACCTAGCCGACAAGCTAACGAGATCGATACTGAGGAAAGAGCTAGCTCGCTAGCGCCGGCACTTAGAGAAATAGTTGCCGAAATCACAGCCAATGTCTCAAAAACGTTTGATGAGAAGCTAAGTCCTTTGTTACAACTACTGCAAAGTCATCGTGAGGAGCTTGCCGCTCATGAGAATCGGATTACAGAGGCGGAGGGGAGAATTTCAGCCCTGGAGGACACTGTGGAGCCGAATCAAGCTCGAGAGAGCACACCGCTCTTTAGCCCCTGCGCCAGCCGCTTCCCAGAGACCGCGATCGGTGCTGGTTAGATTTCATAACTATCAAGACAAACAACGGGTGATGAGTGCTTCGTGGGACATGGGGAGGAAAAATCAGCCATTGAAACATGACAACTCCACGGTGATGATTTTCCAGGACTTCTCACCGGCTGTTCTCCGTAAACGTAAAAGATTCGATGCCGTGAAGAAACGCCTGAGGTCTATCGGAGCATCATACACGCAAGTCTACCCTGCTGCACTGAAAGTCTCGTACCATGGAGAAACGCAGACGTTCCAGGAGCCGACTGCTGTGGACCACTACATCGATTCTCTTGGAGGGATTCCTACTGGAGTTCTGGGCAGATCGTGAATGACCAGCGATGACTACAGGGCAGCAGAGTGGCCCACTCTGTCAGGGCCTAAACTCCGAGGTGCAGCTACCGCAATGGACGGCACCGTTTCAATGCGAGGTCTAACTGTCCCCGCGTGGATTATTATTTCTTTTTTTGTTTTTTTTTCCCCTTTTCCCCTTCATTTTTTTTTTCATCGATAAGGACTGCTCTCCCCTCTCAACCGGAGCTCCATCAGGTCGTGAGTAGGCTGAGATTGCTGAACTGTGACACAGGTTACAATTATCGGCGACACACTGCTCTATAATGTAGTGACTTAGTTTTGTTTCTTTTTCTCTCTTCTGTCGCTAGAGAACTCCTTCGCTAGATCCATCTTTTGATAAGAGAGGGACAGTGTTTGATAATATGCCACTTGGCGAAGTTAAATGTTTTTGTTCTTTGTGTGTTTGTTTAGTTTGTGGTACTCGGCTTGTCTTTCACTTAAACTACGTTAGAATGTATAGACGGAATGTGAACTCTGGTATTTACTTTTTTGTGATCTGAGATGACCTTGTCCATGTTAAAACTGTGTACTTGGAATGTCAATGGTATCCACACTCCTGTTAAACGGCGAAAGGTTCTGACCTATCTTAAAAGAGAGGGTGTTCATATTGCTCTGTTACAGGAGACACACTTAGACGAGGCAGAACATCTTAAACTACAGCAAAGTGGGTTTGATTTAGTTTTTTTTTCTGCATATACATCAAGAAGCAGGGGAGTTGCTATTTTGTTCAAGAAAAACATATCATTTAAAATCTTACAATGCATAAAGGATAAAGGAGGACGTTACTTAATAATTAAGGGAGAGTTATATGGAGAAATAATTGCCATTATGAACGTGTATCACCCCCCTGGTCTTCCTAGTGAGTTTCTTGCCACTGCATTCTCTGAGCTGTCCGATCTCAATGTTAGAAATACATTCGTAGGGGGAGACTTTAATTGCCATTTAAATCCATGCATTGACAAGTTCCCCATAGGTAAGGTATCCATGTCTCACCAGTCGAAGTTTATTAATGCCCTTTGTGAAGATTTGGACTATATAGATGTGTGGAGGACCCTGCACCCTGCAGAAAAAGAATATACATTTTTCTCTAAAGTTCATAATTGTCACACACGAATTGACTACTTCCTTCTTCCCAAGGTTTTGCTACAGTCAATTGCCAGTTGTGCTATAGGTAACATGGTTATATCTGATCATGCCCCTGTCTTTCTCCAATATAACATTGAAAATCCAGTCCCTCAAACTAGATTCTGGAGGGTTGATCCTCTTATTATTAAAGATCATAAATTTACTTCCTACTACACAGAGGAATTTCAGTCGTTCTACTCCATTAATTCAGCCTCTACTGAAGATTCATCATTACTCTGGGAAACAATCAAGGCCTTTTCCAGAGGTTTGATCATATCCTATACGTCCAGCAAGAAACGTAGACAAAGTGAACAAAGGGGGATATTAGAATCTAAACTTAAAATGGCTGAAAACCAATATATTAATAAGCCCTCTTCAAGTAAGCTTAGAGAAATTTCTGCTCTGCGTTCAGCTTTAGACTCTCTTTTAACAGAACAGGCAGAAAAGAACATTAGATTTGCTAAGCAAAAATTATATGAACACGGTGATAAGACAGGGAAATATTTGGCTTATTTAACAAAGAAAAAATCTGATTCCAGGATTATTTCCTCAATCATAGACGATAATGGCGAACAATCATTTGAAAATATAGTCATTAACAATACATTTAAAAGTTTCTATGAAAAACTATATGATTCAGACTCGTCACAGGATACCTCGGACTTAATGGACAACTTCTTCTCTTCACTTGAATTCCCCTCTTTAACAGAGGAACAAAAATTTATTCTTAATGCCCCTATATCTAAACGAGAAGTACTGAATGCTATCAGTGGATTGCAATCTGGAAAAGCACCTGGCCCTGATGGGCTCAGTTGCGAGTTCTATAAAGAGTTTCGAGATCTCTTAATTGACCCTCTGCTAAATATGCTAAATGACTCCTTTGAAAGGGGAGTTTTGCCTAGGTCACTGAGAGAGGCTAATATTTCATTGATCCTGAAAAAGGGAAAACATCCAGAGGAGTGCGCCTCCTACAGGCCTATCTCCTTACTCAATGTTGACCTGAAGATCCTCTCAAAGTTACTGGCAACACGATTGGAGGGCATACTTCCGGGGCTTATTAATGCAGACCAAACTGGTTTTATTAAAGGGCGCAACTCAAGTAATAATATGCGTAGATTATTAAATGCAATACAAATGTTTCACCAACAATCCACAGATGGTCTGGTCCTTTCCTTAGATGCCGAAAAGGCATTTGACCGTGTCGAATGGCCTTACCTTTTTTATACGCTAAAAAAATTTGGGTTAGGGGAGAAATTTATCACATGGGTCAAATTACTTTATAGTAACCCTCTTTCTGCTGTGCTCACAAATGGGCTCCGATCACCTAATTTTTGTGTGAAGAGAGGCACAAGACAGGGCTGCCCACTCACGCCATTGCTGTTTGCTTTGGCAATAGAACCACTAGCTGAATCCATCAGGAGAAATCCAAACGTATATGGCTTAGAGACAAAGTATAGACACCATAAGATAACACTGTACGCGGATGATATCTTAATTTTCGTAACCAAACCTGAGATTTCTATTGCTAATCTTATCGACACTATCGGCCTTTTCAGTGCCTTCTCAGGTTATAAAATTAATTTTAATAAGTCTGAGGCCATGCCCTTGGGTAGTTTAAAGATCCAGCCGAAAACCTCCAGTCATTTTCCTTTCAGGTGGTCTCCAGCAGGCTTTGTATATCTGGGAATACATGTAACACCAGAATTTCATAAAATGTATAAAATTAATTTTGGTCCATTACTTGAGCGCATTAGACTGGATTTGGAGAGATGGAATGTACTTCCTATCTCTTGGTTGGGTCGCGTGGCTCTACTGAAAATGAACATTCTGCCCAGGCTACTTTATCCAATCCAGATGATCCCAGTTACCTTACCCCATAAAACTATAAAAAGTCTGAATAGTTGGTTCAGTTCCTTTATATGGGCTAAAAAGAAGCCCAGAATTAAATTAGGAACACTATGCCTCTCGTCATCTGAGGGGGGACTTGACCTTCCCGATATCCGTAAATACCAACTAAGCTCGCATCTTCATTTCATTGCCGACTGGATTGAGAGAGATCCTACATCATTATGGATGGACATTGAAGGCTCAATGTCCAAGCTACCCCTTGAGAATCTGTTGTTCATTAGAAAGCCAAAATCTCTCATAAACATGTGTCAGAACCCTATTACAGTTAGCACTGTTAAGGCTTGGCATATTGTAAGAAGATTAGAGGGTAAAAGTCAATTCACGTCTATGTTTACTCCCATATGTGACCATTCTGATTTTGTGCCAGGGACAATAGACCATGGTTTTCAGGCCTGGGCTAGTAAAGGACTGTCCAGGCTATGTGATTTGATGGATGGGTCTACTTTAATGTCCTTCAGGCAGCTATCAGAGAGATATCATATTCAGAAACAGGATTTTTTCCGCTATTTGCAAATAAGAGATTTTATAAAGAAAGATACCACAATTCTTTCTAACCAAACCACTTCATGCATAGAACGTCATCTTTTTTCGCTTAATGCGGGCTATTCCATACGTTGTTTCTACAAATTGCTCAAAGAGAACAGAACCTCAGGTACTTTACATTTAAAGGGGGTATGGGAGAAAGAGCTGAATGTAGTGATTAAAGATGATGAATGGGATGAGGTATGGGAGAATGCGAGAAAGCTGAGTATCTGTAATAGAATCAAAGCCATTCAATTAAAAATTCTGCATAGAGTTCACATATCCCCCTCCCAACAAAATAAATTTAATGCCAACCTCTCCCCTTATTGCCCCAAATGTAAAAAAGAGATCGGTAGTCTTACTCATTGCTTGTGGTCCTGTTGGAAAGTACAAATGTTTTGGCACATGGTGGGAGAAGAGATTAATAGGATTTTATTTAAGAATTTGCCATGTGAACCAAGATGTATGTTGCTTGGGATCTCCAATGGCTTTATTCCTAATGAATACGAAGAGAAACTGTATAAAATGTTAACATTTTGTGCAAGAAAATGTATTCTCTTAAATTGGACAATGGAGAAGCCTCCTTCCAAAACACAGTGGTACAATGTCATAATACAATATGTATCTCTTGATTATTTGACATGTATGTCACATGATAAAGTCAACATTTTCTTTAGAATATGGGAGCCTTTCATGGCAAAAATTGGCCTGAACATTGCAACCATACTCAGTAGAGGATTTACATAAGATTGGAATGTGTAATGTCATTTATGTCTATATAATTTTTGAGTCACCTGTCTATATGTTTTAGTCTGTAAGCCGAGTTGTAGTTGTAGTAGTGTTGTCATTATGTGTGTGTTGTTAAAAAAAATCAATAAATACAATTAAAAAAAAAAAAAAGCAGTCAGCAGTAAAACTGGGTCTGGGTCGTCGCTTCATCTTCCAGCATGACAATGATCCAAAACATGTCTGTCTCGGTGAAGAACTATCTCCAGAAGGCCAAAGTGAATGTAATGGAGTGCTCTGCACAAAGCCCTGACCTAAATCCCATTGAAAATAAGTGGGGTGAGCTCAAGAGGAACATCCATGCCAGAGGGCCATCAAATCTGGAGGAGCTTGAGAGATTTGCCAAAGAATGGGCTGGGATTCCTCAAAAGAAGTGTCAGAGACTTGTTGAAAACAACAGCAAACGACTGCAGGCTGTTATCCAGCAAAAAGGATACACAGTTGACCATTAGGATCCAGGGGCTAATAATTTTGACCCTGGTAGTTTTTGTTTTTTTTTTGTGGAATATTTTCATTTCTGTGTGCAAACTAAAATAATGTAAGCATCCAAAATAAAACTAGGATGTCTAAAAAAGCTATGTTAAAAATGTGTTGCTCTGTTTAAAAGCACTTGGGAAATACTTTTAAAACAATGACATTTTTGTGGGGGGGATAATAATTTTGTCCTCTACTGTGTATTTGCTTGTGGCTTCTTATTCAGAATATGCCCCTTGTTTAAAAGCCAGAATATCTTGAGGGTGGAAATCTAGGTTGAGATGTTTCGGCATGAGGGGACAAGGTTACTTTCCATATAGCTGAGATTTTACCTGGATATGCCCTGGCTGTCATAGTTTGCTTTGAAAACTTTCATGTTTCAATGTAATGTTTGCACTGTTGCTATGACCACCAGTGCACTTACAACGCACATACTCCAGAAGATTTCCTGTCAGGATTCTGCAGTTGCCAGGTGTGCATGTTTTCTTTCTGACCTGAAGCTGGCTGGCCCAACTCCAAATTCATGGATTCTGTGGCTCTTAATTCAAATTAAGTGCAATAAGGGCTTGTGTGGCCTTTAATATAAGCTTGGCCCTGTTCGGCCCTTAAGTCCATACTCTGTATTCAGGCAGTGGAGCAGTGCTAAGCCGTTGGATGTCTCCTAACCTCATATAGTGATGTGTTGTTGCTTTCTTCACAAACAAGGCTATCAGAGATAGCAGACCTGGCCCCAGCCACGGGCTGACAGACAGAGTGACAGACACACACAGACATGATCATTGCTTAACCTGGCCCCCTAGGGGAGGGGCCAGGTAATGAGGAGGGGAGGTGGTGCTGAACTCCTCAATGATGGATAGATTTCCTGTAATTAACCTGATGGATCGGCCCTTAACCCATCAATGCTGCCAATCAGTGTCACGGAGGAGTTTGTCTCTGCGGTTTTCACAGACCTAATTATAAATGCTTTAATTAGCTATTTGTCGAAAACTGAAACACGTGCTAGCCAGGTGGTTCGATCAGTTCCAGATCGGTCTTTTATTGAGTCCTTTCCTGAGTGCTATGCAGGTGTCGAATGATTCCTGTACATGATGAGTCATAAGGCATCAGGTAAAGGTAAGATTCTGCTCTGGGGCTTTTGCCGCCAAACACCAAATATTCAGCTGCAGGCCTGTAACTGCCATTTTGCTGAATCATTAGGAAGGATTCAGTTCAGAAAATTGTTAAAGATATATAATACAAATTTATACCGATTAAACAGATTTTGCAAGTGTTCATAGAAGACAGAAAAAAACTTTCTTAGTTTGAGCCTATTTGGGTTACCTTTTATTTATTTTTTTGGTAAAATATAAGAAAGAAAGATTTTACATTTTTTATTTTCAACCTTATTTTTTTATTTTTTTTTTTACTATTAACAAATAACATAATATCACGTACAAAGTTTCTTATAAAAAAATATGTCCTCATTGAGAGTTGGAGCATGTGTCACCTGATATTTTTCTCTCCTTCCACTGGTCCATTTGTAACTGGGTTTTCACAGTAGTCGCGGTGGTTATTTCTGCAAAAATCTCAATGGCCAAAATGTTATACATTGCTGTGAAAAAGTATTTGCCCCCTTCCTGATTGCTTCTTTTTTTGCATATTTGTCACGCTTAAATGTTTCAGATCAAACAAATTTTAACCTTGGACTAAGACAACCCGAGTACATACAAAATGCAGTTTTTAAATGATGAGTTAATTTATTATGGTTAAAAATCTATCCAAACCTACCTGGCCCTATGTGAAAAAGTGATTGCCCTTAAATCCCAATAACTGTGAGGTTTCGTTCAGGAACCAGTCGCAAGAATTCAGGATTGCAGGGAAGGTGATTTTATTGAGCGAGGGGGAAAACCCCCGCAGGGCAGAAGGCAAAGGTACAAAGTCCGCAATCCAAAAATCGCAATCCAGTGGGGCAGAATCAGAATCAAAAACCAGGGCAGCAATCACAGTACTCAGAGTCAGGCAGAACAGGTTCGGTACACAGGCACAGGATTGTCAGAGAAGCAAAAACCAAAATCCAGTGGGCGTAATCCAAACCGTTACCAGGGCAGCAAACACAAAACTCGTGGTCGGGCAAGAAAGGGTTCGTAAACACAGATGCAACAATAATCCAAAAAGCAGAGCCAAAAATCGTAAGTCGGACGGTCCAGTCAGACATGTTCTGACAAGCAAGTGCTGTGAAAAGACTCCTAATATACACTCACGCGAAGTCACATGCTTAACAAGACACAAGTGCAAGAAGTCAGACTGATTACAAAGGAGGGAACATGTGGGAGAACCTAATCACATGAAATAGGCAACTGCCAAAACGCGGACAGGGATCACGAGACAGTCCCATAGACAGAACAACAGATCCGGTTAGGGATTTCTACGTGCACAGAGTGAGTGGCAGGTTAGTAATTAGAAAGGTGCAGAGACTCTGCTGGAAAAACAGCGAAGTAAATTGAGTGAAGGCAAGAGGCGGAGACTAGAATAGGGCGACTGCATAGAGATTGTTAGTCAATTAGTAAGTGCAGCTATACAATCCCTAGTGCTCGTTAGAAAGTTAGTATTAGATACAATGTTAGTTTAGGTTAGTAACTTAACAAAAACAACAAACTGTTAGCCTGGATTAGTAATATAGAAAAAGCAAGGCGAAGGAAGTAAACGAGATTGGAAGGAATGGTTGAAATCCAGAAGCCATTAAATCACCCGAAAGAGTGGCATGCAACACTGGGGCTGTGAGCAATGGCAAGACAAGAGACCAGACAGGGGGAGACAAAGTGCAATGCATGGCAAAAACAAAAACATGGACCGGAATGAAACTATGGTAATAAGTAAACCATGCCAAAGACTAACCTAGACAAAACATGAACATAAACCAGCACCAAATCACAATACTTAATTCAAAGCATGGTCAGAAAAGCTGATCAAAATCCAAGCAATCATAAACATGGCGGACAGAACAGAAGGCCCAATCACACAGCGAAAACGCATGAATTACGCATGAATTACGCACAGATTTTCGTTTCTGCGCGGAGCGTACGTCGTATGCGTAATTCGTAGGTGGAAGGAACGTGGACTGTCAGTGATTGTAAGTGGATATGCGTCGAAGGCGGTTTGTGCGTGATTTTGAGTTTTGAACGGTTCAAAAATTTTCCGACGCACAACTGTGCGTTGGTGTGCGTAATTCATGAGTCGGCATGCGTAGTTTATGCGTCGAGTATGCGTAACTATGCGCGGGACACTCGTCGGCCGTCAGTGCTTATGCGTCAGAACTGGTTTGAACCCGCGCACGTCCACGTCCGTCCACTGATGCCCCACGTTCATATCACGCATGAAACGCGCATGTATCACGTTCATTCCGCTGACATCCACTGACAATACGGGAAGCGTTCGTGCTCCATCGGTGATTCATGCGTCGGGCGTGCGTCGAATGTTCGTGGAATACTGCACCGTGTTTGCTATTATGCGTCGACGTGCGCGATATGTCAGTGATTGTAAGTGATACATGCGTGGTTCATGCGCGATTCATGCGTGATTCGTCCGAGATTTCTACCCCCGACACCCCGAAAAATTGGTCAATTTCTCAACGCACAAGCACGCACAAACCCAATCTGTGCGTGATTTGTGAGTGATTCGTGCGTGATCGGCTGTGTGACTGGGCCTAGAATCATAACAATAACTGGTTGTGCCACCCTTGGCGACAACAACTGCAATCAAATGTTTGCAATAACTGGCAATGACTCTTTCACATCACTGTGGAAGAATTTTAGCCCACTGTTCTTTGCAAAATTAATTTAATTCAGCCACATTGGAGGGGTTTTGAGCATGAACGACCTTTTTAAGGTCATGCCACTGCCTCTCAATAGGATTTAAGCCCAGACTTTTACAAGGCTACTCCAAAATCTTTAAGCCATTCAGAGGTGGACTTGCTGGTGTGTTTCAGATCATTGTCCTGCTGCATAACCCAAGTGCACTTGAGCTCAAGATCACTATGTGAAGGTTGGACATTCTCCTTCAGGATTTTCTGGTAGAGAGCGGAATTCAGAGTTCCATAAATTATGACAAGTCATTCAGGTCCTGAAGCAGCAAAGCAGCCCCAAACCATCACACTACCACCACCATGTTTGACTTTTAGTATAATGTTCTCTTTATGAAATGTTATGTTAGTTTTACACCTGATGTAATGGGACGCACTCCTTTCAAAAAGTTCAACTTATGTCTCGTCAGTCCACAGAGTATTTTCGTAAAAGTCTTGCGGATCATCAAGATGTATTTTGTCAAATGTGAGACGAGCCTTTGTGTTCTTCTTGGTCAGCAGTGGTTTTCACCTTGAAACTCTCTCATGGATGCCATTTTTTTGCCCAGTGTCTGTCTTATTGTTGAATCATGAACACTGAATTTAACTGAGGCAAGTCAGGCCTGCAGTTCTAAAGATGTTGTTTTGGGTTTTTTGTGACCTCCTGGATGAGTAGTTGATGCGTTCTTGGAGTAATTTTGGTAGGCCGGCCACTCCTGGGAAGGTTCACCACTGTCCAAGTTTTCTCTATTTGTGGATAATGGCTTTCACCTTGATTCATCGGAGTCCCAAAGGCTTTGCAACTCTTTCCAGACTGATAGATGTCAATTTTTTTGTTTCTCATCTATTCTTGAATTTCTTTAGTTCGCAGCATGACATGTTGCTTTTTGAGAACTTTTAGCCAACTTCACTTTGTCAGACAGGTTCTATTGAAGTGATTCCTTGATTCGGCAGGTCTGGCAGTAATCCAGCCTGGGTGTGGCTAATGAAACTGGACTCAAAAAATGTGGTTAATTACAGTTAATTCATGATTTAACAGGGGTGGGGGGGGTGGGGGGGGCAATTACTTTTTCACATAGGGCCAGGTAGGTATGGATAGCTTTTTCCCCTTATTAAATGAAATCATCATTTAAAAACTGTATTTTATATTTACTCAGGTTTTTCTTATTAAAATTAGTTTGATGATCTGAAACATTTAAGTGTGAAATATATGCAAAAAAGTAAGAAATCAGGAAGGGGGCAAATGCTTTTTCTCAGCACTGTATACTAGGTTTTCATCTGATATCAACCACATGCTCGCGTTGCAAAACCCCATACGGAACACAGCAGCACACACTGCCCAGACTGTGACTCCCTCACATTGGCCTCAGGGCAGAGGTGGATGTGCCCTGTGGCGGGTCCCTCTGCCCCGCTGAGTGTGTCAGCCGACACTTTTCAGGGAAGTGCTGCCTATTTTAAGCACTTTAACAAGTTTTTGCTTAATGAGGAGGCTGTGGTTCCTGGGTTGCGACAGGATGTTTGAACTTAATCCTCACTTGATTGACTGTGTCCTTTATCATCCTGTGATAATAACTGTACATTTAAAATATAGTTAAATTTCAATTACCTGGATGTTTTCCACTGCTCAATATGATGTATTAATACGTATCTTCTGCATGCCAATTCCAAATGATTTCAAATTATACAAGAAATTCCTGTTATTCAAGGTATCTCTGATCAAACTGCATTTGGTTGAGTATAAATAACCATTTAAAAAAAATCATTTTTAAAATACCACCTTAGTGCAATTTTTTTCCCAGATGAATTCAAGCTACAGTACCTGTTGCAAACATCAAATCACTAACTTCATTAAACAAGGTAGAAATAAACGCGTGGTGTCGTTAGCTTTGCCTCTGCCTTCCATGGCTCCGTACGCCACAAAAGTTGATCTTCGCTCCCCACAAACAGCTGATCTTATATGACCCTGACATTTGACCCGCTGACCCCCAAAACCTGATCAGTTGATTACCCTCTGTGGTGAGTTACCATATTTGATTTGATTGAAATCTATCAACTCCTTCAGTAGATATCGTGTGCACCAAGTATGCGGGACGGGTGGACGGATGGTCGGACGATTGGGAGACAGTATCCCTCCCGCCCACTGTGTGGGACAGAGGCATAATACTGTATTTCAGTAGTGATATTATAGTCATAAAGTGAGATGAGACAGTGAAAGTTCTATTTTATGAGAATTTTTAAGCATTCAATAGATTAAAGATAAGTCGCCAAGCAACATGAAAATCTCTATCCATGTAATTTGGCTTCTCTGAGCAACGATGTGAAAGCATTGATGCTGAGAACAGGGCGTGGGATGCATCAAATATTGACACATTTCCCGAATTTGGAGCTTATTTACTATCCTCAGTCTTACTTTCCATTGGTTGTTTGATAACTTACCTCTTTTCATGCAGTTAAAGGTATACTCTGATTTGCTGTTTGGAATGAAATGCAATAAGTACCACATGCCTGGAGAAGATGTATTTTTCATTGCCTGCATTTCTGACAGGTGGTGATTTAAAAGTTTAAGCGGTTCTGCAGTATGGGGTCTCTGTGGGGAAAGGATTGAGAACCACTGTATTGTGGGAACATGACAGGCTGGTGGAGGGTTTGTGATTCTCTTGGAAATTTTCTACTGGGAAATCCTGGGTTTGCATTCATGTGGACATCAGTTTGACACTTTCCACCCACCTAAGCGTTTTTATTGGCCAGGTACATCCCTTCATGGCAATGATATTCCCCAAGGGCGGTGGCCTCTTTCAGGAAGATAATATGCCCTGCCACGCTGCACAAACTGTTTGGGAACGGTTTGGGGAAGTTATTCAAGGTGTTGCCTAGACCTCCAAATTCCTCTGCTGTCAGTCTGATTGAGCATCAATGGGATGCACTGGAACAGTCAGTCTGATTGAGCATCGGTGGGATGCACTGGAACAGTCAGTCTGATTGAGCATCGGTGGGATGCACTGGAACAGTCAGTCTGATTGAGCATCGGTGGGATGCACTGGAACAGTCAGTCTGATTGAGCATCGGTGGGATGCACTGGAACAGTCAGTCTGATTGAGCATCGGTGGGATGCACTGGAACAGTCAGTCTGATTGAGCATCTGTGGGATGCACTGGAACAGTCAGTCTGATTTAGCATCAGTGGGATGCACTGGAACAATCAGTCTGATTGAGCATCTGTAGGATGCACTGGAACAGTCAGTCTGATTGAGCATCTGTGGGATGCACTGGAACAACAAGTCTGATCAATGAAGGCCCCACAGGCAACTCACTGGAATTAAAGGATTTTTATTATTATTATTTTGCTATCAATCTGTTCTAATCGTCCTCTTTTTTTGGCTGTCGGACACGGAGTATTTTACATTTAATGTACAATCATTGTACGGACTTTGTTGTATTTATAAAATTGGCCCAAATAAATTGATTGCTGTGCACATTGGATGTTCTGATTATCGATATATTTTTATTCTTTATTTTGTAATTAATCTGCTCTCATATCAATACTTTTACTTTCTGCTAGCTTCCGAACATGGAGTATTTTGCATTTCGCGTCCGACAGTCTTAATCGTGCATGCAATATTTAATTCAGAATGTCAATAGTCACGGAATTGATTTGCTCACTGACTACAAGCACTTTATCTCTGCTGTGGAAATAAAGCGTGAATCTGTTTGATCCATCTGACTAATTTTCAAAAGAGAGACCGAATAAAGACTGTTGTCTATCTTCAACGAATGAAAACAGATGAATAAAAAGACCAATAAAAGTCGATGGCTATCAATTTGCATTTTCTTAAGGTCCAACACAAACATGGCCAAGTTTGTACGTCTAATAATTGCTGGAATACGCAAAAATTAAAACTTATATGACTTTCGGACACGGAGTAGCCTATTTTAGGCTCTCTGTCCAGCAGTCGCTAACTTCTTCATAAATGCACAAAATCCTGTGCCACTGTTGACTCACTTTATTGAGCAGAGCTTAAACAGAAACATTGATTGAAATTCTCAGGACTCATCTTGAAGAACGGAGCCCTCTGATGAAAACATTCACTTTTAATATCTAAAATATTCAGTAGATTTTAAGAAATTAAAAACAATATTGACTGTTGGACACAGAGTTATGTTGAAACCATACGACTGACAGACACAGAGTTATATTAAAACTCTGTCCGACTTTCAGACACATAGGCACTGCGTTTCACGCAAGATAAGGCAATCGTAGAGCTTATTCTTTAGCTTTGCAAAATAATGAGCATAAATATTATTGTGCAAATTACAATTCCTTCTTTATGTCCTTTTTTAAGAACGAAAAGATAAAAAAGAACATGGAAAACAAGTCCCTCACCCAAAAAACAAAAAAGATAATTGTTGACACCCATGTTTACTGTTCTGTGACGGTGTGCGCTCTAGCTCGCGTGAAAATAAACTGATTTGTATTGGAACATGACACCTATAGGCCTATACACATTGGCTGGCACGGTGCGGCAACGCTAATGCATCCGTATTGGAATGGTTGGGATGGTATCGAAATGCTATTGGAACCTTAACCCCTTTGTGCAGGAGCCAAATTTGGCTATTTATGGGTTACCCACTTTAATGCTGTATAATTCAAGATTTAAGCTTCATAAAGAGAAAAAATGTGGCTCAATTCAGAAAAGACACTTACAGCATTTAGAATTACATTGTATTTCAGTTTATTTTCATGATTTTGGTAGAGAAAATAAGCAGCAAACATAAAAAATCTTCATGGGAATTCACCATTGAAATTGCAAAAAAAAATAATTCTGAGGATTGAAAAACTGCTGGGGCTTAAAACTTCACATTTCTGGTATCATAAACCCCTTGAGCACAAGTAGAATTCATCTTCAACATTACATTCTAGATTACCTACATGCTATTAGCCAAATTATACAGCTACCCAAGTGTCTCCCCAAACTATCAAAATGAGGTGCTGTCAAATCATTAAAAAATCATGTATTTAGAACAAATAAAGTTTTAAGGCATGAAATTTAATATGAACAAATAATTTTCTGGTTGAGTTTACTATGAATTTATCAATATCAGTGCAGTTGAATATTAGCGGTCATCATCTCCATAATAAAGTTTACAGTTTTGGCCATTTTTCTTCAAAGCCAGCACAAACACACATTAAATAAACTGCTTATTAAACGGTCAGAACATTCACCCTGTAATGGAAGCTGCCAGCCCCCTCTTCTAAGCTCACGAACCCATTTCAACACTTGTAAGGAACAAGTACACCTCACTAACTCAGTAATATCTGAATTCTGAAATATACCTTATTTTAACAGAACAGACACTCCACTTTCAGGGAATATCAAATCCATTGCCCCTCCCGATTCAAAAGAAACGTGCAATGAACGTACCAGGGGTTCCACCCAAATGCACGGGCAGTTCGCGTTTTAAACAGGAAAAAAAAACTCGACATTCGACTTTGTTGAGTACGGTATACATTCCAAAACAAAAAAAAAAAACAAAAGTAGCAGCCTGACCTTTTTTATGAATCCCTCCTCCAGAGACCGACCGATGTATCCAGTAGCAGGAACCCTCCGGTCCTGTTTCATTCGAAATAATTCCAATTGACCATATCCTTTTCTCATTTAAATCCTGTAAATGTAACTGAACACTTCAAGGCTAGTTTTGCGAACCGATTTTCTATAAATCGGGTCTATTTTAGCCGCGTAATGTGCATAACGTAGACAGGATACAACAGAGTCTGCTGATACGGATTGGTTTGTATGCTCTGTGTTTGTCCAATCAATGTGTTTCACTTACTCTAAAATGTTTAAACACTCGGGAATTGGATAAGAAACGAGCCAATCAATACATTGTTACCAGGGAAACTCCACGAGGGCATGAAGTGTAACTCTACAATTAAGCAGAAGAGCTTGAGTGTACGATTGAGCGATTGGCTTTCAATGCCAGTACTCGGGTGGATATAAGGAAGCGCAGGATTTGTCAATGAAGGAATCTACGCGTAAATCCACGGTAGGGAACTACGAATTTTTTTTGTATGTGACAACTGTAATTGACAGTACAATGTGAGAGAATCAATACCATGTCGATTTTTTTGCCTCAGAAAACTGATTTTTCTGAGCCACTAATTGAAATGCTGTTGGGTCACTGTGGCTAAACTGGATGCAACAGAGGATAACGACTTTTTCTGTGTCAAGATATCGTTTTTTTAAACTGCTGGATCGATACTATGGGCAAGGATACTGACCAGTTTGCACATCAGGCTTAGCTGAGGAGTTTAATTCATGCAGCTCTTGAAAAACAGGGCGTGGAGTGAACTTCCCCATATTCAGAACCGCGTTCGAGGTCTGCTTGCTGGTGAACATTCAATAACTGATCTGGGGGTGCCATCTAGTGATCGAGTACAGTAACAGCGTGCTTGAATTTACAGGTCTATAGATGCAGGCGTCTACATCTGCAGAAAGGGGTTAATACAAGGCTAGGGGAACATAAGACAATCTGGTTGAAACGGTGTGGTAGAGATTGGGTCGGATCCGAACGTTACCGGATTGGTATGAGAATGGTAAGGAACGGTAGCAATGGTATTAGATCGATATGGGTGCAGGGCGAATATTGGCGACCGCTCACTCCCGATGCATTAGCGTTGCATTACCATTGCTTACGTTCCATTATTGACTCATAATTTCTCATAACGATATGCTAAGGATCCATTACCGTTCATTCAAAACGGCGGGGGAACGGCCAAAATTTTTAACATACAGCCCAACCTCAGCCATCCCAACCGTTCCTACCATTCAAAGGAGTTCCGTTAACATCCAGTGCCGTTCCAATAAGGCTCCATTAAGGTTCCCTCCCGACCTCTACCATTCTGGTGCCATTCCTTGATCTTTATGGGAATGGTAGCTTGAATGGTTGTGTGGAATGGGGGTATAAAGTAGGGATTCAAAGTAAAACTGAAATATGGCAATTTCAACATCACTGGAAAGCTTAGAACGCAAAGAATGCAATGTAATGCCATTCCGTCACATTATTAACACGAGAAAATGGAAAAATGGACAAAACGACAGTACTTTATGGAACGTGAATACTTCCGGGATGCTAGGAAAAGGCCCATTTTGGATGACGTCACATACGGGTTTTGCAAGCTCTGCTCTGTGAATTTGCATGCAGTGTAGGTTTCGATCTCTCTCTTTAAGCTTTATATTTTGTTACTCAAGGTTCAAATTGGGTCGCACTGTACTTAAGATGGATAAATTATTATGGAGAAACATTGATGGTCTTTTTTTAATGAAAACTAATTCATCTCGATAGTAAATCGAAGATTAACATGGACATATAGGCTAAACGATCTGACGGAAATCATGTATAAATACGGGGAAGGACTGATACCCTAATTTATTATGATATTTTTCGATGATGAGACTTGATTAGAGCGACGACAAACGAAAGATTTTTAGAATGTATTGTAATGTGAATATAGGCCACTAGATGGCAGTATTTACCTTTTTTTTGTTAAGCTCAGACTGGAGTCATGTTTAGACATGTCCTGGACATGTCTGGGGCAAGTCTCAGAAAATTAAAAAAAAGAGGTCTAAATGTGGGTGGGGTCTGCAAAAGAGTATATAAGGAAAAGAATTGAGACAGTAAAGTAGTAGGAGAAATTGCAAGAAGAAGGATACGTGACCAGACCTTTAATTCTGTTCAAGACCTGTTCAGTCTGTTGTGGATTGTTTTTCACCCAGCACATCACCAGGAAACCCCACCAAAACAAGGGACTGTAATTATTTCTTTTTTTCTTGATAATCAATCTTGGTCTTAGCTGTTATTTAGTTGTTATTGTCTTTGTCTGTTTAATTAAATGTGTTTGAGTTTTAAAACTGTGTCTGTCATCCCTTGCTGTTGCTGTTGCTGTTATGTTGTAAATGTAATAAGAAATTGGGGCCATAACAAATTGGGGGCTCAAGGTCCGGGATAGACCATTTTGTGAGTAATTTATTGAAAATCTAACATTTCAAATTGTGAAATTGTTTTTGTGAACTTTCCTATATATATATTGACAACAGCAATGGATGATTTCTTGGCATCACCAACCGTAGGGGTTTTGAAGTCTTTTAAAAAGACGGAACTGCTAGAAATTTGCAGACAGTTAGAGCTGACAGAGGTAAAACCAGCCATGCGAAAAGCAAGACTGGCTAGAGAGATAGTTGAATATTACATTGATGAAAATGTGTTTGCACCAGGAGATCTGGAACAGTTTCCAGTGGAAAATCCAAATATAGAAATGGAACTTAAATTAAAAATGCTAGAGATTGAAAGGGAGGAAAAAGAAAAACAAAGGCAGTTTGAGTTGGAAAAATTAGCAAGAGAAGAGAAAAAAGAAAGGGAGGAAAAAGAGAAAAAAAGTGAGGAAAGAGAAAAAGAAAAGGAAGAAAAAAAGAAAGAAAGGGAAAAAAGAGAGAAAGAAAGAGAATTTGAGTTAGAAAAATTTGCAAGACAGAGAGATTTTGAATTAGAGAAATTCGATAGAGAAGCAAGACTCCAAATGGAGCAACTAAAAATAAAAATTCAAACTGAAAATAAATTTCGGGCTAGCCAGGAGGTAAAACTGGTGCCTCCATTTTCGGAAAAGGATGTTGACAACTATTTCCAGTGTTTTGAAAAGGTAGCAAAGAGTTGCCAGTGGCCAAAGGAACACTGGCCTCTGATGTTGCAAACTGTCCTCAAGGGTAAAGCTCAACAAGCCTATTCGGCTTTGTCTGCAGATGATTCCTCTGATTATGAGGTTGTCAAAAAGGTTATTTTGAGAGCTTATGAGTTGGTTCCAGAGGCTTACCGACAGAAATTCAGAGGTCTGAAGAAATCTGAAAATCAGACTTATGTTGAATTTGCTAATGAAAAGCAGGTTTGCTTTGAGCGCTGGTGTACTTCTGTGGAGGTCAAGGATGATTTCAACTCACTAAAAGAGATGGTGTTAGTTGAAGAATTCAAGAACTGTGTTAAAGATGATGTTAGGACCTACCTTAATGAGACGCAAGCACTGAATTTGCAATCAGCTGCCAAATTTGCAGATGAATATGTTCTCACACATAAGTCCAAATTTCAGTCTAGCAGTAATAATAGATGGTCCCAATTTCAGAAAAAGGGTTATGGTGATACCCAAGATTCCTCACCCAAAGACAAATCTGGTGATGGTGCTCAGAAATCCAGTAACAGGTCTGATCAAAGTGTGAAAGCTGACAGTGACAAAAGTGGTCTAGTTTGCAGTTATTGCAAGAAATCTGGTCATGTTACAACTAACTGTTGGTTCCTTAAAGCTAAGAAAGAAAAAGAAAAGGATACCAAACCAAATGCCTTTGTGAAAACAAGGTTAGAAACCCCTGTAGTAGATAACCAATCTGCTAAATTGCCTGCTTCTTGTGGGGCTAAAAAGCCTGAAACAGCTGACTTTGTGAGGGAGGAATTTCTTCCATTTGTGTCAGAGGGATTTGTGGCTCTGAATGAGCATACTACTCCTGTCCCCATATATATCCTAAGGGATACCGGAGCTTCTCAGTCACTTTTGTTGATGGACTCCTTGGAGTTACGTGATGAGACCGCTTCAGGGGATTTCATACTTGTACAAGGTGTTGAAGGGAGGACTGTATCTGTACCCCTGCGCTCTATATTCTTGAAGTCAGATTTAGTTACAGGACAGGTAAAGGTGGGACTTATGTCAAGTCTACCTATAAAGGGTGTTTCTCTGTTGCTAGGCAATGACCTGGCTGGGGGCAAAGTAGTTCCCCCTGTACATCTTACTTCACAGCCGAGCACTGAAGATGGGGATGAGGACCCATCTCTGTATCCTTCTTGCGCAGTGACTCGTGCTATGGCCAAGAAGCCTAAAGAAGATGTTGTGGTGCTGCCCAGCACATTGAATAGTCAGGACTCAGGTGGTTTGCCTCATGACTCTGATTGGCCTACTATGGTTTCTCCGTTTGAGGACTTATCAGATACTTTTATCAGTTCTCTATTCAGCCAGCCGGATGGGTCTGGTGATTCTGATGTGTCTGGAGACTTGTCTCTGTCCAGAAAGCAGTTGATTGAGGAGCAAACTAATGATCCTGAAATTTGTGTACTAAAGAGGAGAGCCCTTCCTGATAAAGAAATAGACGCAGTTCCAGTTGGGTATTATCTCAAGGATGGTGTGTTGATGCGGAAGTGGCGCCCTCCTGATATCCCTGCCAATGCAGATTGGGCAGTGGTCAGGCAAATTGTTGTTCCGAAGGTCTATAGGAATGAGATCTTAACAATGGCTCATAGTTTACCTTTAGGAGGTCATCTTGGTGTTAACAAGACTGTTGATAAGATCATGAAACACTTCTTTTGGCCTGGGCTTCGGAAAGACGTTTCCAACTTTTGCAAAACCTGTCACACTTGTCAGGTAGTTGGAAAACACCAGTTAGACCCACCTGTAGCTCCATTGCAGCCTATCCCAGCATTTGGGGAGCCATTCTCTAGGGTCATTGTTGATTGCGTTGGTCCATTACCCAAGACTAGATCTGGAAATCAGTACTTGTTGACAATCATGTGTGCATCTACCAGATTCCCCGAAGCCATACCTCTACGTAACATCAAGGCAACTGCAATCTCGAAGGCTTTGATAAAGTTCTTCACGTTGTTTGGCCTTCCCAGGGAAATTCAGTCTGACCAGGGTAGCAATTTCACTTCAGGATTGTTTCAGCAGGTTGTGTATGAACTAGGTGCAAAGCAGATTCTTTCTAGTGCCTATCATCCAGAAAGTCAGGGTGCCTTAGAGCGGTTTCATTCCACTCTCAAGACAATGATGAGGACTTATTGTTATGACCATGAGAAAGACTGGGATGAAGGGGTTCATTTGCTGTTGTTTGCAGCTAGAGAAGCAGTGCAGGAGTCTACTGGATTCAGTCCATTTGAGCTAGTGTTTGGTCATGAAGTGAGAGGACCTTTGCTATTATTGAGTGAACAATGGCAAGAGAAACAGCCGCATATCAGTCTGTTAGACTATGTTAGCAAGTTCAAGGAAAGATTGCGTGCAGCTTGTGACCTTGCCAAAGAGAACTTGAAATCAAGTCAGGGAAAAATGAAAACTTTGTATGATCATAAGGCTAGAAGCCGTGAGTTTAAACCAGGGGAAAAGGTCCTTGTGTTGTTTCCCTTGCAATCCAATCCATTGCAGGCTAGATTTCATGGTCCTTATGAAATTCTGACAAAACTCAGTGATCTCAATTACATTGTGAAGACTCCAGATAGGAGAAAACCAAAACAATTGTGTCACATTAACATGCTGAAGCCTTATCATGACAGAAATGCTAGGGTTGCTGCCGTCACTTCAGATTCTCCTATGGTCAAAACGTGTGAAGATGAGGGGGAGTTTCAAGATGATGAACCTAGAATTAAAGCTGAAGTTCTTTCATGTAAATTGTCAAACACTGAAGTGTTGCAAAATCTTGATGTAAAACTCCAGCACTTAGAACCCTCACAGAGAGATCAGTTTGAAAGGTTGATCAAGAAATATGAGGATTTGTTTCCTGATGTTCCAAAGAGAGTTACTATAGCCTCTCATGATGTAGATGTTGGTGATGCCAAACCAATAAAACAGCATCCATACCGGATGAATCCTGAAAAGAGAAAGATTGCTGAGAAAGAGGTTGAGTACATGTTAAACCATGATATTATCAGACCCTCCAACTCCGATTGGAGTTCACCCTGTGTGCTAGTTCCAAAACCTGATGGAAGTACTAGATTCTGTACAGATTATCGCAAAGTCAATGCTGTAACTAGAACTGATGTGTTTCCAATACCTAGGATTGATGATTGTATTGATAGTGTAGGGCAAGCAAAGTTTCTGACCAAGATTGATTTATTGAAGGGTTATTGGTGTGTGCCTTTAACTGAGAGGGCCAAGAGCATCTCTGCTTTTGCCACACCATCTGGATTGTACCAGTATGAAGTCCTACCCTTTGGCATGAAAAATGCCCCAGCCACGTTCCAAAGGATGATACAATCTACAATCGCCGGATTGCCACACACGGGTGCATACATCGATGACCTGATCACATGGAGTGACTCCTGGGAAGAACATCTAAAAGATGTAGAGACGTTGTTCCAGCGCCTGACCCAGGCTAACCTGACTGTTAACCTGAGCAAGAGTGACTTTGGTTGTGCTACTGTCACCTATCTTGGCTACGTCATAGGCCAGGGTAAGGTGGCACCCATAAATGCTAAAGTCCAAGCCATCATGGACTTTCCAGTTCCTGACAACAAAAAAGCTTTGCGCCGCTTCCTTGGAATGATCGGGTACTACCGCAAGTTCTGCAAGAACTTTGCTGAGATTGCTCTCAGTCTAACTAACCAACTGAAGAAAGGCGTAAAGTTCACCTGGGATGATGCATGCCAGAGAGCCTTCGATCACCTGAAGTCTCTGCTGTGTCACTTCCCCGTGCTCAAATCTCCTGACTTCAACAAACCGTTCTCCATCGCGGTCGATGCTAGCGACCAAGCTTGTGGATCTGTGCTCCTACAGAGAAGTGACTCTGATGACATTGAGCATCCCGTGGCATACTTCTCCAGGAAGTTCAATCGCCACCAAAGGAACTATTCCACAATAGAGAAGGAACTGTTGGCTCTGGTCCTTTCTTTACAACACTTTGAGGTTTATGTTTGTACAGGACAAAAGCCAATGATTGTGTACACTGACCACAATCCGTTAATGTTTTTGAGTAAGATGAAAAACAAGAATCGGAGATTGTTGAATTGGAGTTTGATTTTACAGGAGTTTGACTTGGAAATTAAGCATGTGAAGGGTACAGACAATGTAATTGCTGATTGCTTATCCCGTGTTTGAATGTGTATATATATATCATGTGTTTGAATATTGTATGATCTGTATATATAGACAAGTGTTCACTTAACCATTTTGTATTGAAAAGAAAAATTTTGCCTTTATGAGTCAAAATTTTTCCCTTTTGGAATGGAGGTGTAATGTGAATATAGGCCACTAGATGGCAGTATTTACCTTTTTTTTGTTAAGCTCAGACTGGAGTCATGTTTAGACATGTCCTGGACATGTCTGGGGCAAGTCTCAGAAAATTAAAAAAAAGAGGTCTAAATGTGGGTGGGGTCTGCAAAAGAGTATATAAGGAAAAGAATTGAGACAGTAAAGTAGTAGGAGAAATTGCAAGAAGAAGGATACTAACCAGACCTTTAATTCTGTTCAAGACCTGTTCAGTCTGTTGTGGATTGTTTTTCACCCAGCACATCACCAGGAAACCCCACCAAAACAAGGGACTGTAATTATTTCTTTTTTTCTTGATAATCAATCTTGGTCTTAGCTGTTATTTAGTTGTAATTGTCTTTGTCTGTTTAATTAAATGTGTTTGAGTTTTAAAACTGTGTCTGTCATCCCTTGCTGTTGCTGTTGCTGTTATGTTGTAAATGTAATAAGAAATTGGGGCCATAACAGTATTCTCTCTCTTAACTCTCGCAGGAATACATATTGTCATGGTTTGGAGGCGATGAGAGCTTTCTTTGTTGCTTTTGTCCGGGACGATATCGTTTTACTCCCAATCGGATTCCTGGGCCAGCTGGCATTTATTGGGGGCGTTGCCCGGACTCTATTTAAGCTCTAGTTCCGCCTCGCTTCCGTTGCTAGAGTGTTAGTATTTCATTTGCACTTTAGCCGGTAAAGCAGGGGTCCCCAATCTTTCCCAGAAAGGGCCGGTGTGGGTGCAGGCTTTCATTGCAACCAAGCAGCTACACACCTGATGCTACTAATGAAGGTTATTAGTTATTAGTATCTAGAGTCCAGTCTCTAGAAAGAGAATTGTCAGGAACTTTAGCTGTATATTTGAGGTTAAGTTGTAGTGAGCTAGGGAATCTTTGTTTTATTTCCCCTTTTCTTTTCGTCCCTTCGAGCTCCCTTTGTTTCCTACCCCGGACTACTAGGTCCGTTGGTAGCACGAGTCTCGCATTTTTATTCTATTTGTATCTGTCCTTTCTCTGCTGTTTTGCCTTTTAAGTCTGGCCTCTGCGTTTGGCGTCTGATACTCCACACCCATCACACATATTGTTCATGCACTTGCAGCAGCCTGTCGTCAGATCTTTTAATTGCGTACACTGTGACTAAGGTAATTACATTTTCAAGCTTTTTTTTTTCGTTTTGGCCATCATGGAAGACGAAGGACAAGAAGTTGGAGGAAGAACCATGGGAAGAGATACAACAACTATTAAAAAAGCAATTAAACTTCAGTGCATGAGAAGTACAGGTGGACGATTCAGGCTGCTTTTGAGGTATTGGGTGGAGATGTTTGAGCGGTATGATTGTGCTCTAAATGGCATCGAACTCGTGACGCCATATTTCTATGTCAATCGATCACTGTTATGAGAGCCCACTTGATCGTGTTCATAAAATACTATCTTTTTTGTAGCCCAGAGCTTTGGTTTATCCAACCTTCCTCGGAATGGTAGCATGACTCCAATAAAAACATAATTTTCTTTCAAAACTAGACAACGTGTACGTGTAAAGCATATAGCCAGCACAGCGACCGGACTTCTTGCAGCATGGAACGAACCGAAATAAGCAGCATTAATAATATGCATTGATGAAAGAAATCACCTTTATGAGACATTAGCTCAAAAAAATAAAGATTTAAACAAGGGATTTAAAACGATGAACTGCTGGGGGATCTGGAAGAAATCTATCAAGAGTTCTGACTCGTCAGGCTTTAAAAACAAAATTGAAAACAATTTTCGCAGTGTTCACTGTCTTATAACTATGGAGCATCTGGGTACTTTCAGAGTACGCAACCCATATTTGACGTAACGGAAAATGAGACCGTCGGCGGACTGGTTACGGTCGAAAAATGAACAACATTTGGAAAGCAAATATCAAGTAGCATGAAACTTTTTTCTCATGTTATATGAGTGAATACCTTCAACATGAAATTGCCGTAACGGACCAATTTTAGTAATACTTATTTTCTCTGAATCCCTACTTTAAACAATGTCAGATGATAACTGTGTGTGCGTGCATGTTTGTGTGTCTGCTCTGCTATTCCAATAGCTGATATTGTATTTAACTTTTGCGTCAACATTTTAGCTAGCACACGCTCGAGGTTTGTCCTGACGAAAAGCAGTTCTAGTTCAAATCAGGGCACAGATTTCTCATGGTATATCATTCGTATGGTACATGTTTCTGGACCATGATTTCTTTCCTAAGGCTGCTCCCAGAGACTGTTTCTTAAAGTACTGTGTGTGTTCCCCCCCCCTTCAATGATCACCTGAATGTGCCCAATCCATAATGTTAATTATGTTCCTGTGGTGATAAGGCCCTGGCCTTATGTGCTGTGATTAGTTTTGGGAACTCATTAAATCCTGTTTGCTGGAAAGTGTTACACGTATTTTTTTCCCCTCTATGTGAAGACTAATTAATCAAAGTGAGCTTTTCTCAGTGGGACCCGGGCGTGAGTGTACTTGCCCCCCATACGTCCCTGACGAGAAACCAGTGGTATGAAAAATTAGCGTTTCCCCTCTGAAAACCGATGCTGTACTACTGCGCCACATGATTTATTATGCTCTCAAGGAACACTTTCTTTTACAGGGCATATGTAGTGCAATTTAATGATCAAACATTGTGCATTTTTCGGTTATTTTTAGCTAAATGATTAGAGCTAAATATTATACTTCATTGATTGAGCAGGTTTAAATTGTTGCATTTTACATTTCTTTGAAACTCACTAGCTGGGACAGCAGTTTCCAATCCTAGAACTCTTGCTGAAGCAGACACTATCTGTACATTGTGATGCCTAAGGCTGCTGTGGGGGAACTCATTCTTTGTGACACCGTTCCGTCAGGGACCTATTCCCCACTCAGGACAGTGCTTAAAGTTTAAGCCCAGATTTAAATCTCTTCTTTCTAAAGCTGCTCCTAGTTCCTTTCTGGTGGCATTATTTTAGATGAAAAATGGAGCGGGCCTTGTGAGTGTATTTTGTTTTACCAAGCCCTTTATTTATCCATGTAACGCTGCAGCAATAAACATGCGATGTCCTGTCTTTGAATGTTTCTCTATATACTCTATACATGTGTTGTACCTTCAGTGAAGCGGTGCATCCAGCAGATACAGAATATATAGGTGACAATGTCCCACAATATGAAAAAAAAGCTCTCTCTGACTTTTAAACTACTTCAGCAAAAATTTCAGGGAAAAGTTAGAGTATAAGGGGTTAACCATTTATGTCTGATTGAGACTCCCTGGTCAGTGAGAGGACATAATTGAGTCTTTTAAAATCCATCTTTATTTTCCCTCAGGTGTATGGGGTCGCTGTTTCAAGTGCAATAAGGTGTTTTCATGCTGGACCTCTCCTCACATCTGTTCAGCCACCACAGAGCCACACCCTCAAACTACGTACTCCGGAAGCGTGCTGTCATTAGAGCCACGCCCCCCCGTGCCCTTATAAGGAAGGTCTATCTCCTCTACATGTTTACCTCATGTTTTACAGGGCACATTGATACGCAGATTATCTGAATGTAATTTTTGTTATTTCAATACAGTAAAAAGCACCACCAGCTGATTTTTTCAGCGCTACGCTACTTGAGTCTGGTTATCAGACCTTCACACCTGCCCTGTATAATGAGGTCGATGTTTGGAGCGAAGTATTACAAACCCCTAGTCTAATGAAGCTGGGACATAGTGTAAGACGTGAATAAAAACAGAATACAATGATTTGCAAATCCTTTTCGACCTATACTCAATTGAGCACACTACAAAGACAAGATATTTAATGTTCAAATTGATAAACTTTATTGCTTTTTTGGAATTATTCACTCATTTTGAATTTGATGCCTGCAGCACTTTCCAAAAAAGCTGGGACAGGGGAAACAAAAGACTGGGAAAGTTGAGGAATGCTCAAAAAACACCTGTTTGGAACATTCCACAGGTGAACGGGTGAATTGGAAACAGGTGAGTGTCATGTTTAGGTATAAAAGGAGTATCCCCAAAAGACTCAGTTGTTCATAAGATTCACCACTTTGTGTACAACAGCGTGCGCAAATAGTCCAACAGTTTCTCAACATGCAATAGCAAGGAATATAGGGATTTCATCATCTACAGTCCATAATATCATCAAAAGATTCAATGAATCCAGAGAAATCTCTACACATAAGCGGCAAGGCCAAAAACCAACATTGAATTCCTGTGACCGTTGTTTCCTCTGGTGGGATTGCATTAAAAACTGACAAAAGGATATCACCATGTGGTTTCAGGAACACTTCTGAAAACCATTGTCGGTTAATAAAGTTCGTCGCTACATCGACAAGTTCTCGTTAAAACTCTACCATGCAAAGCAAAAGCCATATATCAACAACATCCAGAAATGCCGCCGGCTTTTCTGGGCCCGAGCTCATCTGAGATGGACTGTTACATAGTAGATAATAGTGTGCTGCAGTTTGACGAGTCCACATTTCAAATTGTTTTTGGAAATCATAGACATAGTGTCCTCCAGGCTAATGAGGGAAAGGACAATCCAGATTGTTATCAGCGCAAGGTTCAAAAGCCAGCATCTGTGATGGTTTGGGGATGTGTCAGTGCCCATGGCATAGGTAGCTTGCACATCTGTGAAGGCACCATTAATGCTGAAAGGTACACTCCAGGCCAGAAGTTTGGAAGCAAGGCCAATACAGGTCAAAAATTTGGAAGCAACTTCAAGTTTCTGTTCACAATGCCTTTCTTAAAAACCAGTATGAATTCAATGATTTTTGGGATGTATTTACTGCATGATTAGACTTTTCTTTCCTTGATATGCACCATTTTCCTCTATTTACCTTTAGGTACTGTATTCATTGACATTACCAGACCACTGCTGAATAAATGTTAACAAAAGAAAGGAGGGGCTTAGTTTTTGGGTTGAGAAGATTTGCAAGAGTCAAAACTACAGTGAAAAAGTAAAAAACAAATCACAGTTTGCATTGTTCACTTTATGTCATGGTTTACAGCCCACCAGGGGCACTAGGACCATGGGCCTAGTAATATGGGCCTGATAATTTGAGTTAAACTGTATTCTGATTAGTAACTCTATATATAATAATCATGTTTATTTTGTTGCAAGGTATGCCAATGAAACTATGATCTTTTTAGGTCACCTGCCGAAAGGCGTGACCTATTGCGATCCCCTTTTGTCCGTCGTCGTGCGTCGTCCGTCGTGCGTCGTTCGTAAACTTTTGCTTGTGAACAAAATAACTTAAGTATTTATGAACCAATTTTGATGAGACTTTGTATGCAGGCTTATATCCATAAGATCTTGGACGAGTTCGAAAACCAGAGTGATTCGATAATATTTGATGGAGTTATTGCCCTGCGTTGTATTATTATCATAAGCAACCTTGTGAACACAATAATTTTAGTAAATATTGGTCAATTTTCATGAAACTTTGCATGCTTGCTTATATCTATAAGATCTCAAAGAATTTCGAAAACCAGACCGATTCAATCAAATTTGATGGAGTTATTGCCCTTTGTTATATTTTCATCATAAGCCACATTGTGAACACAACACCTATTGTCTTGCATTTACTTTTTTATACCTAGATATGCTGGAAACCAGTTATCTTTATAGATGGAAGTGTCTTGAGGTGCTTTAAAAAAAATTGTGAATTTCATGACCCCCAGGCTCCATGTTTGCACCTGGGGAGGGGGTCAAGTTTACTATAGTTTGTATAGGAAAATGATACTTTTGGGTATATTCTGTTTAATTTCTACTGGAAATTATTCACACTTGATCGACATTACAACAATGAGATGATATTATGATAATTTTGACAGTTTCCCTTGCCCAGGGGCTACGGGGCAGGGCCCAAGGGTCAAAATGGCTTGAGAAATCTTCTTTGCTCAAAGAAAATAGCCACAAGTTATATACATACAATTTAGAATACTCTATTGCATATGATACTGGTTTTCATTAATCTGATCCCTGGGGTCAAAATTAGGGCCACGCCAAATGGCCAAGGTTTAACATTGGATATACTATACTCAGGTGACCGTTAAGGCCCATGGGCCTCTTGTTTTGTACAAATTTGATCTTGCTTTGAAACTTTTGGCCTGTTGTGTACATACAGGTTTTGGAGCAACTTATGCTGCCATCCAAGTAACGTCTTTTTCATGGACGTCTCTGCTTATTTCAGCAAGACAATGCCAAGCTACTTTCTGCACGTTACAACAGTGTGGCTTCGTAGTAAGAGAGTGCGGGTAATGGACTGGCTTGCCTGCAGTCCAGACCTGTCTCCGATTGAAATGTGTGGGGCATTATGAAGCGCAAAATATGCCAACAGAGACCCTGGACTGTTGAGCTACTGAAGTCATGCATCAAGCAAGAATGGGAAAGAAATCCACCGTCAAAGCTTCTACAGTTACTGTCCTCAGTTACCAAACGCTAATTGAGTATTGTTAAAAGGAAAGGTGATGTAACACAGAGGTAAACATCCAGGGGAATGGTTACCACTGTTTTACATCACCTTTCCTTTTTTTTCCTCCCAGTTTTTTTTTTTTTTTTGGAACGTGTTGCAAGCATCAAATTCGAAATGAGTTAATATTTAAAAAAAAAAAAAAGTTTATCAGTTTTAACATTAAATATCCTGTCTTTGTAGTGTACTCAATTGAAAATAGGTTGAATTAGGTTTGCAAATCATTGTATTCTATTTTTATTCTCGTTTTATACAATGCCCCAACTTCATTGGAATTGGGGTTTGTACAACAACGCTTAATTTAGTGACATAGCCCAAGCGTGGCCTGATAGAATCAAAGTTATGAAACTTAAACATTTGCTAACAAAATTACATTGTTTTGGAATGTCTTCTACTGTCTTTGCTTTGCACACTTGTCCAGTAGCGTTCCATAACTTTCAGTGGACTCTAGAGAACATCCTAAGTCTCACTGTGTATGCAGTGCATCCTGAATTCAGGAAAGAGCATCTCCTGCTGAGACTCACTGAAGGTGCAGTGGTCACGACCAGCTCTAAAGTTTGAGAGTTAGGCCCAAGCAGGACATGAATGGCTGTACCCTGAATCTAGAGGCAGGGGAATCCATTCTGAAAATTAGAGCTTCAAATCACTGGTAAATCCTAGATGATGAGGATTTATTTTTGTCCCTGATTTGTTAGTCAAATTTGTTAGCCATTTGTTAGTTTGTTAGTTTGTTCATTCATGTGTTCGTCAATTAAGGGGATATCTCAAAAAGTAACGGATGGATGTCTGAGAAACTTTGTGTTGATAGATACTCTGTGAAGCAAGAAGTGACTGAACTTTGGTGAAGATACAATTCATTTTTGATCTAGGATCTGAAAGAATTTCTCTAAACTTGCGTCAATACTAATTGAACTCTCACGATCAATGATAATTCCCCGGCCAACAAATTTCCAAATGGCAGAGGTAATGCACTCTCTGAATACCTTCTAGACATTCTTGTTTTGCAACTGAGTCTTTAAAGGGAGCGATTGTTATATTTAGCATTCTCAGCTGTGTGAATGGTGCGATATTTCATATAAACAAATGGCATGTTTTTCTGTGCTTTCAGAGAGGAGGGGGTGTCATGAGACGGGTAAAGTGTGTTTTCATGATGAAAGTGGCAGTGTTAGCCACACATTTGCATATGGTTTCAGAGTGTCTTCACTGTGGGAATAATTCAGATTTTTGGTGTGTGTGAGTGTGTGTGTGTGTGTGTGTGTGTGTCTGGGGTGGGGGGGGGGGGGGTGTGCGTGCGTGCGTGTGTGTGTGTGTGCGTGTGCGAGAGAGAGAAAGCATGAGAGCTAGAGAGATGGAAAGAGTTGGAGACCATACACTGCGGGTTAAGGATTCCCCATACACACAAAAACACACACATAAGCATGCACTTGCACACGCTCAAATGTTCACACACAGACAGAAGACATACACACACACACACACACACAAAACATTAGCTGTGCAAACACTGCTGGTTGTAGAGCCTTGCGCGCACACACACAAACACACACGCAAACATACACTCACACACACAACCCAACATGCTCCTACACTCTCATTCATGTCTATTCTTGTAAAATTATGGGTTGTCATGAGATGACAATGTACAGAAAATAAACGCTTGATGTTACAATTAGAATCTTTCCTTGTTGCTTGGTAGCAAAGCAGCAGATGCTCACACAATCCCCATGAGTAACTGTTAAACTGAGCACTGAACTATGGTTATAAACTAAAATAAGCTGCGTACATTACATTTAATTTGAAGATATGGCTGTATAAATAACATAAAAGAACACTGTGCAGATTTTTTTGTTGAGAGATAACTATTGTCTTTTGCTCTGAGATTTTTGATTGTAGTGCCAACTGTGCCGGGACCTTTGTGTGTGTGTGTGTGTGTGTGTGTGTGTGTTCACACCAAATAGCAGATTTATAAAGGACACATATTTGAATCATGTTTGCACTGCGTGCATTGGTCATGTGACACTATTCACAATGAGCTTTTGCTTAAATATTTGACTCAACTTTCCACAAAATCGCCTCCTGCAGCTTGAGTCGCTGCTCTGCTAAATTTCAAAGGTCTTTCCCATCACTCTGCTTATTTTGAGGTGGAGGGGTGGCTAAACTGACTGAGATCTTCTCAAGTTTTCTTCAACACCACAGGTAGCCTCATACATCTGGCTGGTAAATAAACTGGGCACTAAAAGTGAAATAAATATGGACATAAAGGGAATAAGGCTTAGATGCATCAGTTTGATATTTATTAAATGTGCCTTAAAATTGGCTAACTTCCTGTATAGCTTAGGTTTTGTTTAAGGCGGTTGGTCAGCGCCTTAGGTTTGTAAAGGGAGTGGTTCCAATTCACCCAGCTTGAATTTTATGTGGTTTTGTCTAAGGAATATGTGAACGCATCAAGTAAAAATTGATATTTCATTACACTTGGACTTTTTCAACTTTCTGCTATAGTTTGTTGTATGTACCTTTAAAGTATTTGATGTACAAACATTAGAGTGGTTCACCTATTAGTTTCAGTGGAATCATGTCAGCAGTAAACTGCTATAGCCGATCAAGTAAAAAGTGCCCAACTTTAACAGCCTTTGTCTTGAAATCCTAGTGTCATGAAATGTCAGTTTTCACTTGATGTGTTCACATATGCTATTGTTACACTTGTATTATGTGGGGAAGGAGGTATGGAGCTGAATTTCTCAAATGAATTTCTCTACACTTGATGTGTTGTTCTCATTTAAAATTGTGGGGTTTTTTTTCTGTCTAGAGAATTAAATGTCTAAATTTGTCATTGTATTATGACCACTAGTGGACTATGCTGGCGCTGCAATAACAGACTGCCCCTCTGGCTTTCCTGCTGAGAGAAATGCCCTATGTGTGAAACTGCGAAAAGCCAAAATACTTCTGCTGTCACCCAGAACCTCCCTAGAAACTCTGGAACACCCCAACTCTTACCCATGAGCTTTTATCACTGTAGCATGAAGAAGTATTCTGCCAAGAGACAGATTACTTTGTCATTACTAAGTGGTAGTTGATTTGAACAATCCGATGCAGCACGTATTTTACCTGGAATTACCTTTGTGACTCTTCTAATTCATAAACTTCTGCGATGTGAGGAAAATATTAGAGAACGGCAGTCATTTTGAAATAATAATAATGACAAATAAATGTTAAAATTGAAATGGAGTACAAGCTTATAGCCTGCTTGCTTTTTGTTTTTTTTTTTTATTGCTGTTTTGTGGTCTTTGTGAATACACTCTGCAAGGCTATTGACAGGAATATAACCACAATTCCGAAATAGTTGGGACGAAGTATAAATTGTGAAGAATTTATTTCAGAATTGGGGTTGTAGTTAATAATGTCTGCTCTCTTCAGTTGCACAGCATTGAAGGGGTAACCCTTATCACTGGTTTGGTTTGTAGCACAGATCAGTGGAATGGGCTCTCAGGTGGCAGGTTGCTCTGAAGCTCTGTTCCCTCCACCACGGGGAGTCGGCTGCACATAATAGGACTTATTGACTCCTCCCTTGTTTGGCACTGGGAATAGGTCATTTGGACATGGTCCCAGTCGGACCCATACCAGTTGAACCCTAACTGAATGGACCTAGTACCAGTGGGACCCCTGACCACTTGGACCCTCGACCAGTTGGACCCCAGACCCTACCCATCTGGACCCCATGCTGTTTGGAGCTCAGACCCTGACCCTAACCCAACTGGTCAGTGGTTCAACTGGTCCAGGGTCCAAAAGGTATGGGGTCCAAACGGCCAAGGTTTAACTTGTAAGGGTCCAACAGGTACAGGGTCAAAATGACCCATTCCCTCTGACACCAGTGGGCTTGTTCAAAAAAGTTACTTGTACTTGAGCAGATTACGTTTTTGTTAGGAACAGACAGAAACTCCAAAATGCAGATCAAACTCAGCAGGGCGCTTATTAGACATGGGATTCGATCCCTTACTCATGGTCAGTACAGAAAATAGTCAGAAGCCAGCAAAGAGATGCAGGTGAGCAGAATCGTAATCAGTAATTAAAGGCAAAGATCAGGAAACCAGGAAATCAGTCCACAAAAAGACAGTGAACAAAAGGGGAAAAATAACTAAAGGGACGAGGGGAACAGGGAAAGAGGGTCAGGAGAGGTTTGGGAAACTAGCTGAACAATTGAGAACACAAGGGCAAAGGGAATACAAGGACTTATCACACTGCAATCTCACTACAAACACAAAATTAAAATATACTGACTGAAACAAACAAATACTTTCAAAAGAGCAATCACAAACCAATAAGCGCAGAGACAAACCAACCAGACAGAGTCAAGGGAAGAACAAATCAACTTGGAACAAAGGGGGAATGGGACATTTAAGCACAAGACAATTAGCGATTGCCTGACTAGGTAGGGAACAGCTGTGGCAGGAAGCCAGAGAGGGGCGGAGCCAGGAAGAGCAGGACAGGGATTGGTGAGTAGAATGGAAAGGGCGTGGAAACCGATGCTAATCTGCTCTACACACCCAGGCCCTGATTCTAAACTACTCTCAGGTGCAGACAGGCAGCAAGAACAGAATGAAGGAAGTTAGAATCACCTCACCAAATTAACAAGAGAATTAGTGCATTAACAAGGACTGGCAGGAGGGAAGAACACAAGGATTATACTGACAATGACAATCAGAAAAATTACTAAAGGTACATAAATGAAAATAAAAACTAACAATAATGAAAACTAAAAATAAAACAGGCAGACAAAATCCTACTTTCTAACAGTTTTACAATCAGATAATACTTGCGTAAATCTGACAAAGTACTTAACAATAAATTCTCAGATGACTTGACAGAATGTTTTATGTCTGTTTAGTCTGGGGAAAGTTTTAAGTTAAAAGTGTTGCGCAATGGCCATACTTTTAAGAATATGAGCATAAATACAGATTGTATTACTGATGAAAAATTAGCTAAATCTAGGTAGAAAATGCCAACTGTGCTACTTTCAAATCTGTGTGATATCCCCAAAGTAGTTTGTGGTTTTGTTTCAAGTCGAAAGGAAAAGAATTGTTCAGACAAATAGTGTGAATAAAAATGTGTACCTTTAGAGACTGATTTGATGTCGGATTACTCATGGTAAGCAGCTCTGGCCACGGTGACGGCTAGTTGGGTTGGGCTAGTTGGAGCCCATTTGTAAAGTTATGCTTGCTATTTCCCGCTGTTGTTTAGAGAATCAGAGGTATGTCGTCAGAGATGGAGTAAAGTAACAATTAGTAACTTTAAAACATTGTCACCGGTTTGTTTATGATTAGACTACACCATGGATTTTATGCGAGAACAACCCCTTTTAAGCCGTGGGGGATTTCAGTGATCTTCATGGTGCATCGGATCTCTTGACATGAATGGGATGCACGATGTTTCATCCGTGTGAATCTATGGCTCCTGGAAGCGGCTGTGTTTGTGCATGCAAGATCGGTGCTCCTTTTCAGGCTTTTGTCAAAGCGTAGCTTCGAAATGCAGTTTGGTGGCTCGCCGCTGTGCTTTTCTATAGTGCCAGTACACAGAGTGAAAATTAAAAAAGAAATGAGCCTCAAATTACATAATGATGTCTTTTCATAAGCCTTGATTTCATCAGGAATTTTTATTCAGTTTGTGTGCTGTGTCTATCTGTCTCTCCGAATTAAATCATCTAAAACCTCCTCTGCAATGGACCACTAGATTTTTAATCTCGATTAATGAAAGGGTATGTTGCAGTACTTATTAAATGCATGATGTGAGATGTGAAAACCGTTTACTAACTGATTGGACTGCCATTCAACACTGAATATCGAGAGTGGTCTGCTGTGAGATGATGGATACCGCATATCCTGCAATCAGGGCAGACTGTGGGACTGATTTGAATGGACTCTTTCCCTCCGCACTGGCTCGATGTACGACACTAAGCTGTGCTCTGAGTCACTGCTGCATGTTCCTGAGTTTTGGTTCGTCGTCGCCATGATGCTTTGCTCCTTGCTGTGCAATAATGGCTGAATGTGCATCATCAATCTGAATCCATCTCACAGAGCATTGGTCCTGATTCTGATCACACGAACACAAAGACTCTGCTAGTTTCGGAATGGGCCTATTATGTGTGGTATTAACATATGCTGGAAGAAACGGCACAGTTAGTGAATGAATTAATGAGTAAGTCAGTCAATCAGTCACTCAGTCAATGAGTGGGTGAGGCTTGCAGTCAGTCGGTCAGCAAGTGAATGAGTCAGTCAGAGAATGAGACAGTCTGCCTTTATTTCTCTTCCAAATGTATGTTTGGGGCGTTTCTGGGCGCGACATGCTTTTCAGTTTACTAAGAGGATGATGAGGTAGGATCAGGTGTCAGAGGAGATAGTGCACTGTGGCATTGGGGAGCTGTGTAGACTTCAGTAATTTTAAACACTGTTTTAGTCATGATCTGCACCCCCTCCCCTGTTTCCAGTGTTTGTGAAATTCTGTGTGTTCTGATATCATGTCACAATCAGGATACTTGACCCTGGCCTAATCCTAAACTTCCCAGGAGCTTCTTGTCTGGTTAGGGCTCCTGACATAGTCACGTGGGCGGAGACTGGGTCCAATCGTGGACTGGTTTTGCCGTGGGTCTGTCCCAGCCGCTGCCTGGCACTTCGCCTGACAAGAACCTATTTTTCTTTGGGGTCTGGCCTAATTCAGTCTTACAGGGTACAAACTCAACCCTTATGGCTGGTGAGCCCCTTGCTGAGTGCACTTACCTTTGGAACAGATTCTTCCTCACTAATGCAGCTAGAAGTGCCCAAGTAAATATTTGAGCTGTTTATACTTCGATTAGCGCAGAGAGCAGAGGTAGCTGTTTTTCCTCAGGCGTGCGATAGTGCTGTTTGACTTGCCAAATTTTCGCCTGTTTGCTTTCTTCTCCTCTGGTCTGGGATACATTCACTTTCTCAATGTCATTTATTTTTCCCATTTGTTCATGCTTTTTTTTTACTGAAATGACTGTGGTAACATCACTGTTTGTAATTATGAGTTACCTCTCATCCAGTGTAGCTTGGTTGCTATCCTATCTGGTTATTGATATCATGATGATGGCATTTTGTTTGTACTGTTGGTGAAGCCATGAATGTTCCGATTGCTCCTTGAGATTTTTTTATTTAAACATTTTCCCAGAGTAACATTCAGAAATGGGTCTGAAGTGTGAACTGCAAAGCGAGAGTTGAGTCTAAAGCTGGGCCAGAATGTCACAGAGGTGGTTCTCTTTTATCCTGCTATGATAAATTATGGTATCTCTGATTGCGAATTAAGAGTCTGTCATGCCAGATCTTGTATTGAAAGCCTGTCTGATGTTGAACTTTTTGTGTTGTGCACCCCTCTGGCTCATTTCAGAGTGTTAACACTTTCCCTGCCAGTCTACTTTTCAAGTTGCTAGTCTCTGCCAGCATTTTTGATAATTTCCATTGATCTTTCGATGCACATTTTTGTCAGAGGATCTGTTACTGCGCTCCCTGCCCTGCAGCAGTGAAAACTTTGATTGCCGGAATATCACGTTAGTGGCGGGGGAAGCATTCTGTCATAATTGACCTAAAATATTGTCAATAGTGGGGAATGAGTTAATATGAAAGTGTTGATTGACGCATGTTGGGCTGTGTGCAGTGCTGTTTCATGCATGCAAGCGAGACTGCTTCCATCCTGAGTCCTCCTCTGCCTCCAGTTTGACCTCAAACACCTCCCTGTAATACTGCAGTATTGTTATCTTTGATTTTGAATGAGTGATCCATTTCTTTTCTTTTTTGCCTTCTATGCTTGTCTAGACTATAATACCCTTGTGTTGTGTTGTTTTGTTTTGTTTGATAATGTTGCCATACATTTATATATGTATATGTATATATATGTATTTGTTATATTCGATTTGCTTTGTCTGGTTGATGTTTTGTAGATAGTGTTTATATTCTATTGTCTCTCGGACTCCCCCAAAAATGAGATGTTGCATCTCAAGGGGTTATTCCTAATAAAGAATTTACATATAAGCAGGCATGCCTTTCCTTTAGCGAGTGAATCTGCGCGCGAATGCAAAATACCTTAACTGTTGTTAAAATTTTACCTTCCGAAAAGCGCTTTGATTTGTTGAAGTCATAAGTCGCTGAGTAGATGCTCATGAAGGTTGACGCTGCTCTTTTGCTGAAGCCACTGTCTCTCCCTTGTGGTGGTTTTCTGAAGTGTAGCCCTGCTGTGATAATTTTCACTTCTCCATCTGTTTTAATGCTTTGTGAAAAAATGTGGGCTTTCACAGCTTCTGGGACAGAAACACCAAAACAAGCAGCACTTTATTTCTTTATTTCAGATCCGCGTTAGTCACTGCCTCAGCAGTGAATATTCTTCCTGGGGTAAGCATTAAAAATATAGAAGCATACAACCATTATCACAATAAAAATAATAGCAATGATAGAACATAATTTAAAAATAAGAGAATACATAGAGTCAGTCAAAAAATACATATATGCACACATATATTATATTAAATGTTTTTATTCACTTCACAGGCAAAAGTACATGCAATGGAAAATAAAGGCCTTTTCCTTTTTCATAAACAATAACAACCACTAGTGGAGATGATTGAGATGAGTTCTTTCTGATTTCTGAGAATGTCCAAAATTGAGTCAATTACTGAGTTAGGTGGAATATTGGGGTGAGGTGCTATTTAATTTCATAAAGTTACGGACCTGAAAATAACGGACCAGGTGAGAATTTGGAAGGTTAAATTTTCCGCTTAGTTTACTGAAGCTAGTGTGACAGTTGAAGGGTCCTGTCTCTAAAAATGCCTACTACTAAGTACGCGCACTGGCTACCTTGCCAACGAGCCCTCCTTCGGCCTGCCACACTAGGAAAGACATTATTAATATAGAGGTCCCTTAACTTGACAAGGCCTGAACTCTGCCATAAAGAGAAGGCATTATCTATGCTGGAAGGGAGGAAGAGATAATTATTTGGATGGGGCTGTCATTAGACAATCCTTGAAGTCCAAAAGCACATCTATTAGGTCATCTATTAGGTGATTAGGTCAAACCCTATAGAGATCGTGTCTGTTCCTCGAATTCCAATTAAATTAAGAAAGAAGAATCGCGGAGTACATCACAAAAACTTGATTTGCATTAACACCAACTGTATCAATCTACCAATAAATAAATATTCTCTCAAAATTGGTCTATTAAATATTAGATCCTTGAACTCTAAAGCAGCTCTTGTGAACGAATTAATCTCTGATTGTTATCTTGACATACTATGTCTCACAGAAACATGGCTGAGACCAGATGAAAACGTATCTTTGAATGAAGCATCTCCACCTGGGTTTATATACACTCAAAACCCCCGCCTGGGCCGGAGAGGTGGTGGGGTTGCAGCTATTTATAGTGATTCCATTCACTCAGTGCCAAAACTACAGTATAAATTTGATACATTTGAGGTTTTAGCGATGAATTTTTCAGTGCTGGATATAGGTGCCGGCCCTGCCTCTGATCACCCTTTAGCTTTGGTGACAGTCTACAGGCCCCCTGGCCTTTACTCTGCCTTTATTCAAGATTTTTCAGAATTCCTTTCAGACTTAGTTTTAAGCTATGATAGAATAGTTATATTGGGCGACTTTAACCTGCACTTTGAGAGGACAGATGATTCTCGAACATCCGCATTCACTAACATTTTGGAATCAGTTGGCTTCGCTCAGAGTGTTGTTGGCCCAACTCATTTTCATGGTCATACTTTAGACCTGATCTTAAGCTTTGGCATTAACATTGGGCCGGTCAGGATTCATTCACATAATCCCAGTTTGTCTGACCATTTTCTTATCACCTTCTGCTTACAATTGACCCACCCTGCATTGTTAGAAACTAGGATGTACACTGGTCGTACTTTTACTGCAACAACTTCTACAAATTTCACTGAGGTTTTCCCATCTTATTTTGAGCATCCAGTCAGTGCCTCCTCTATTGACGATACCGCAGAAAAGTTTGCTGATGCTCTCCGTTGTACCCTTAATGTAGTCGCGCCACTGAAATATAAAAAGATTACTCAGAAGAAGAGGCCAGCCCCATGGTACACTGACCAGACAAGGACACTAAAGCAAAAATCTCGTCATCTAGAACGGAAATGGCGCTCTACTAAATTCCAGGTATTCCATAGTGCTTGGAAAGAGAGCCTTGTTGCATATAAGCATGCTCTTTCTTGTGCAAGGTCCTGTTACTTTTCAAATCTCATGCAGGAAAATAAAAATAATTCTCGATTTCTGTTCAAAACCGTGGCTAAGTTAACTAACAATCATGCTGCAAGTAACCCTCAAATTCCAGTCTCTTGCAGCAGTGATGATTTTTTAAATTTCTTTAATGGCAAAATTATTGGAATTAGAGAGAAGATCACTGCTTCCTTACCAGTTTGCGATGGCGTTTCTCATGATATGGAGTCTTGCACATTACACACAAACCAGTTTGAGTCCCTTTCTCCTATATCCCTGAGTGAACTAGCCAAATTAGTTGTTACTTCCAAATCATCTACTTGTATCTTGGATCCCATTCCCACAAAGCTAATGAAAGAACTCCTGCCCATTCTTGGCGGCCCAATTCTTCACATAATTAATTCTTCTTTGATTTCAGGTATTGTTCCCACTTCATTTAAGATGGCAGAAATCAAGCCGCTGCTTAAAAAACCAGATTTGGATCCCACAGTCCTAGCCAATTATAGGCCAATCTCAAACCTCACATTTTTATCTAAGATCCTTGAAAAATGTGTTGCCCAACAGCTCTCTTCTTTCCTGCAAACTAATGAGGTTTTTGACAGTTTTCAGTCTGCCTATAGAAAGCATCACAGCACCGAAACAGCCCTCACTGTTGTAGTAAATGATCTGCTTCTCTCTATGGATAGTGGCCGCATTTCTGTTCTCGTCCTTCTCGATTTAAGTGCCGCCTTTGATACAGTAGACCACCATATTCTTCTTCGTAGGTTGGAAAAATTAGCTGGTATTTCTGGACTTGCCCTTTCTTGGTTTAAGTCTTATTTGTCTGATAGATCTCAGTTTGTCCGGGTAAATAACAAGTGTTCAGAGTATTCCAGGGTTAACTTTGGAATACCTCAAGGATCTGTTCTGGGCCCTTTGCTTTTTTCACTATACATGCTTCCGCTTGGAAATATCATAAGTACACTTGATGTTAAATACCATTGCTATGCAGACGACACGCAGCTCTATATATCCTTTAAACCGGGTGAAAATGATCCGGTTACTAGATTAGAGATGTGTCTGAAAGCTGTTAAAGCTTGGATGACGCAAAATTTTCTTTCACTAAACCCAGATAAGACTGAAATATTGGTACTGGGTCCCAAATGTCTTAGAGACTCATTCGTTAAGTTCTCTCTTAACTTAGATGACCTCTCTGTTTCTGCCAGAGCTGTCGTTAAAAACCTTGGTGTGACTCTTGATTCAGAACTCTCTTTCCAGGCTCACATCAACAATATCATCCGAGTGGCTTTTTTCCATCTTCGAAACATATCTAAACTTAGAAAAATGTTGTCTCTTAAAGATGCTGAAAAATTGGTTCACGCATTTGTCTCTTCTCGGCTGGACTATTGCAATGTCTTACTGTCTGGTTGCACTAGCTCAGCCCTGAAACGTCTTCAATTAGTGCAGAATGCTGCAGCTAGGGTTCTGACTAGGACTAAGAAATATGATCATATTAGCCCGGTGCTCAAAAATCTTCATTGGCTGCCTGTAAAATTTAGAATTGAGTACAAAATACTATCACTAACTTACAAAGCCTTAAATGACTTGGCCCCGGAATATCTTTGCAGTCTTCTCATTCCTTACTCCCCACCAAGATTACTTCGTTCACAAGGTGCTGACTACTTGAAAATTCCAAATATATCTAGAATTACAATTGGAGGCAGAGCATTCTCTTATAAAGCACCAATTCTATGGAACAATCTCCCAAGACAAATTAGGGCTTCGGACACACTCTCTGTCTTCAAGAGTAGGCTGAAAACTTATCTTTTTAGTCAAGCCTATGATTAGTTCATGATTAGTTATGTGTTGGCTCTGGTGGGACTGACTACAACCTTGATTTATGACATGTTCACGATATTGGAAGCCAGTGTTATGTAAATCCATGTGGAACCGGTGGCACTGAGCCTGCATTGACGGTGCCAGTGGGGCTTGCTACAGCCTCAGTCACTGGGGAGGTCCATATGGTACTGGTGTAGTGTTAAGCAAGTCCACGTGGAACCGGTGGCACTGAGCATGCATTAACGGTGCCAGTGGGGCTTGCTACAGCCTTAGTCACTGGGGAGGTCCATATGGTACTGGTGTACTGTTAAGCAAATCCATGTGGAACCGGTGGCACTGAGCATGCATTAACGGTGCCAGTGGGGCTTGCTACAGCCTTAGTCACCGGGGAGGTCCATTTGGTACTAGTGTCTAGAAAATCTGAAGTGATCTTCCTGGAATAAGTGTAGGGCCTCTGTGCTGCTGGAAGTGGATGGAGCGGTGTTGACTGTTTCCTGACCAGTCAGCTCCTAAATTCTCATTTGGCACATGACACAGGACTGTATTTTTATTAATATGCAGTAGTTTTATCCAGTGCCTCACCCCACTTTTTTCTGTCTTTCTCCGAGGATCTTTCCCTCCACAACCCTGACTCCTGGACCATCCGAGCCCTGTCCCTCACCATGAGCGCTGGCTGCTGCTGTCCTGATCCAGTCCTGCACCATCCTTGGCATGCCACTTCCTCCAGCAACTGATAGCACTGTTTAGATGGACTTTTATGGAACTCTATTGTCATTATCTTCTTATTAACTAGCTAGCCCGCGGAGGATGGGCTTCCCCACTATAGCCGGGTTCCTCCTGAGATTTCTTCCCACTGGGGAGTTTTTTCTCACCACTGTTTTAGGATTTTTCTCCCTACCGGGAGTTTTTTGCCTCATTTGCTGTAGTGGGGAATAGGCTGGGCACTGCCCTTTCAGTAACTCATCTCTGACTGTAAAGCGTCTTTGTGACAGTTTATCTGTGAAAAGCGCTATACAAATAAATTGAATCTAAATTGAAACAAAATTTTAAGGGTGGAGCCGACAATTGGGTTACATGTATACTGGGGTGATCGAAAAGGCAATTTTGATGTAAGCAGAGCTAAAAGTGAGAAAGAACAGGATTTAGCCTCCAGTTTACACCAGTTTAATTGAGGTTCGCGAATCCAGAGAATCATTTTGTGTATGTTTGCAGCCCAATAGTACAGTCTTAAGTTAGGGAGTGACAAACCACCAACGGACTTATGCCTTTGTAAAAACTCTCTCCTTATCCTGGGGGTCATGCCTTTCCATATAAAAGATGAAATTAGGGTTATTTATTAAATGAAAAAATTAATTGGGTAAAAAGATAGGCAAGCATTGGAAAAGATACAAAAAGCGTGGAGACACGTTCATTTTGATGTAATTTACCCTGTCTGCAAATTGTACCACCTTTCCAGATCTGATTTAAGCTTGTCAATTAAGGGTGGAAAGTTGTTCTAATCTGACATCTGACATCTTACGGCAAATATGCACACCTAAATACTCAAAGCTGTTTTTAGACATTGTAAATGGGAGATACACATTGGGAATCCCAAGGGCCAAGTTATTTATGGGAAAGCATTCACTCTTTGAAAAATTCAATTTATAACCGGAAAATGCTCCAAAGCTATTTAGCAATTGGATTGTATTAGGTATGGTGGTAATTGGATCAGAAATAAACAAAAATAAATCATTTGCATATAAGGAAAGTGTGTGTTCCATACCACCTCTGTGGATTCCTTTATTAAAGCTCATTTATGTGCGATAGATAAAGGTTCAATTGCCACAGCAAACAACAGTGGGCTCAAAGGGCACCCTTGGCGAGTTCCTCTGCTAAGTGTAAAATATTGGGATTTCATCCCATTTGTGCTTACGGATGCTTTTGGGGAGGAGTATAAAAGTGTGATCCAAGATATATACTTGGACCCATGCAGAACCTCTTTAAGACCTCTACCGGATAACTCCACTCCAATCAAAGGCCTTTTCCGCTTCCCGGGAGACCACCACTTCTGGTTTTTTCCTGGATGCTGGAAAAAAAAGAATGTCGAGGAGATGGCCTACGTTGGAAAAAGAATGTTGGTTTTTCATAAATCCGGTTTGGTCGGGTGAAATGATGCATGATCGAATCAAGTCATAGGGCCAGTACTTTAGCTAAAATCTTATAATCAGCATTTACAAGAGAAATGGGATGGTCAGAACTACAATCCGAATCTTCTTTAACCGGTTTTAGAAATATGGTTATTGATGCCTCAGTGAGAGTTTCAGGCAGGGCTCCTCGGTCCAGAGAATCATTGAACATGTCTAAGAGGAGAGGGACTAATTTATCAGCCAATTTTTAAAAAAACTCTATAGGATAGCCGTCTGGGCCAGGGGCCTTGCCACTTTGCATTAGTTTAATTGAATCTGCTATTTCACACATTTCTAAGGGTCGATCCATTTCGCTCTTCTGTATAGAAGATATGGGTGGATATTTCAGATTATTCAGAAAGCTCATCATGTTTGATTTGTCGGTGGGGGATTGTGAAGTATATTGTTCAGAGTAAAGTCTTTTAAAGCTTTCATTTATGACAGATGGCATTACTGTAAGTTCACCTGAAGGGGTTCTAATCTGTTGAATTTGTTGGGATACTAATTGGCTTTTAATTTGGCGTGACAGAGGGCTTCATGCCTTCTCATCATGCTCATAAAGAAATCCACGCGATCGTAAGAGTTATTTTTCAGTTTCTTGTGTTGACAGTAAATTGTAATTCATTTGAAGGTTTTGTCTCTCCTTGTCCAATTCAGGAGATGGAGATATTGATCATTTCCAGTCCAATTCTGTTATCCTTTCCATGAGTTGTTCCTGTTTTTGTTTTTTCAGTTTCTTTTGTCTCGCAGAGTGAGATATAATCTCTCCTCGGATGTCTGCCTTTAATGTCTCCCAAAGTAGAGATGGAGTTATGAGATTAGACTTGTTGGTAAGAAGAAAATCATCAATTACTTTGGAGATTGTTTGGCAGAATCCAACATCATTTAGCAATGTACAATTTATCCTCCATTGAGGGCGTGATTTTTGTAAGAGTGTAAACGAAAGGTCAAGTAGCAATGGAGCATGGTCAGATATCACTATCCTTGCATATTCTAAGTTGTCAACAACAGGAAGAAAATAATTTTCTATGTAAAAGTAATCAATTCTTGAGAATGTTTTATGGACCTGAGAGTAAAAAGAGAATATTTTTTTATCTGGATACAGAGAAGGCCGTGGGTCCACACCTCCTATTTGATCCATAAATTGTGAAATTGCGTTGGCCATGTTAGAAGGAGAATCCTGCCTTGGGCAGGATTTGTCTAACAAAGGGTCTATTGTACAATTAAAGTCACCTCCTAAGATTAAGTGGTGGTAAGTTAAGTCTGCTAAGAGTGAGGTTACTTTCCTAATAAATGCCTCATCATCCCAAATGGGTGTATAGAGATTGACAAGCACAACAGGTACATTATTAAGGGAGCCTGAGACTACAAACCGGCCTTGGTGGTCAGCTGTAACGTTTGTTGGGCAAAACTGTATTTTTTATGTATCAAAATCGCTGTACCCCTTGCTTTACTTCTAAAATTAGAATGAAAACTTTGGCGTACCCATGAAGCCTTTAACCTGTGTTGATCCTTTGTGATCAAATGTGTCTCCTGTATGAAAGCTATTTCTGTTTTAAGATGCTTTAAATGGGAAAATACTCTACCCCTTTTAACTGGGCCATTGCTCCCCTTAAAGGAGTTGAGTCACGTGAACTGCGCATGCTCAGAACTTTGAAAACTGCTCATCCTAACAAGAAATCAAAATCAAGGCGATCGTGACTTATCCTCCAAAAATCCGTTTCCATCGGCGCTCTACATTCTTCAATTTCTTGTATATATATATATATATATATATATATATATATATATATATATATATATATATATATATATATATATTTTAGTTCCTTGAACATTAGGCTTTTGTTTTGGGTATTAAAAATACCCAAAACAGTGGCCGTAAACTCTTGCCTCCAGGAAGCTTTATCAGGAGCACAGAGAAGAGAGGAAAAATCGGCAAAAATCCTCGTTTGGCTGATCGAGTTCGTCTGTGTTTTTTTCTTGCTGTAAAGAAAGCAGACGGCAGTGCTACATGAAGGCGCTCGAATTTCTTTCCCCGGCCAACAAATACGTTTGAAAACAAGATCATTCGCATAGAAATCAGATACTTACCGAGAGTGGCGCGCTTGCACCAGCAATTGAAGTCATTCCTAGTCTTATGCAGTCTTTATTTTGTCCCGAGAGATTCACGTCTAGCGAGCTCTGTATCCTACGAGTCTCCGCACGTGTGAAAGCCGGTCTGTTTATCTGATTTGCATATGTCACCTCCTGAGCCTGCGCATTAACCGTGACACAGCTCCTTTAACATTCCAAGAGACAAATCTCAAACAAGGTACCCCTTTTTTGTAGTATTAGCCATAGTCATACTTGTGGTAAGAAGGGACAATGCTTTGTGGAAGGATATAATGTCAAAAATTCACAAACAGTAATAGAAATAAAAGTAAATATGTAGCATCTACCACCCCAGTTCCCCAAAATAAAAACCCTCAAAACAATGAACAGAAAAACAGACCTCAATCTCCCTTAGCTTGTCCAAAGAGGAAGAACTAACAGGGGGACTCCATAACTTCTGTTGCTTCCGTGTGACATGAGTCTATGATCTAATCACTCAACGAGCAGAAAAGGCTCCTGTACCTGCAAATGTGTCTACTGTGCACAGTTGGCACAAAATAAGAGAATATAGCTGGGGTTCACCTAAGTTAGTATTTGAGTTACAAAAAAGAGATCATAAGTAGCCCCTGGTATTTACATCTTGTCCATATCAATCAAGAAAAAAAAGATAATGCGAGTCGGTTCCGACGCCGGACAGCGGTGTGGCTTACATTGGCCAATGTCTCTGCAGCCCTGCACTAGAGTGAATGGATTTTTTTTTTTCGTTTTCTTTGCTCTTCACATTGTGTAGATTGTACTATAGGACCATAACCACCATCTAAATGAGGTTATTAATAATGATCAAACTTTCAAATCATATACTACAGCTTTAATTGACCACTCTTGATATCCAGGTCATGAATATTCATTTTTGTCCAAAGCGAGGCTAGAGATGCGTAACTGGATCGCTGGCTTTGTTTACAAGGTATTTGCAATGATTTTGCCTGTGGAAGAAAACCTTGATTTAGCATTTATTTAAGATTCTTCTTTATCACACAATTGTAGTACTTTTTCCATAGTCCAATTAATGACAAATTTTTGATAATACCCAATGAACAGTTCGCTTTTGTGAAAATTTTGTTGTCTGAGAGCGTGGGAGAAAAGTCACTCCAAATGAAGTCACGTTGTTAATATTTAGCCAAACTGAATACCAAGTCTAATATTAGTTAAATCGGTGTGGCTTAGCATGCCAGCAGGCCAGCTAAGTGTCACTAAGTGAAAGTTACTTAGCTAGCGCGCTCGCAGTACCTTTCCATAAGTATTGTGTTACATCAGTTTGTCAGCTAGCGAGCTGACGTTAGCTAGCCGGTCAGTTGACAGTGGAAGAAAATGGTGATTTGACATTCATTCCAGATTTCTCTTTATCACATTACAGCAGTACTTTTCCAAAAGCCCAACTCATGACATGAAAGTGATCAATTCACACCGTTGCTAGTTCAAATGCAAAAGTGATAGCTTGACCGCAGTGTAAATTATCAGAACAATGGTTTTAGCTCAGTGCTAACATATTTTTGTATATTGGGAATTACTAGGCGGTAACAAAAATTACATTCTTTATCTGTTAAATTGTGCAATTCATGTATGTGATAAGCAGAATTTTACATTCTCAGTCGTGACCTGATCAGGCCACTGCTAATGCCTTGATAAATAAAACACATAAACGTGTATTGCGATCATAAAACAGAAGTAGTTCCAGCCCCTCTTCTCCCCTAATGTGATTCAATAATTTCATTCTACGAAGATAATCGTTCAGAACATGATGAAAAATAAGATCAGTGTGCAATCTAGTATCCCAATTACTCTGCGGAACACAGCAGTGAAATACAGATCGAGACGCTGCCATTTAATTTGTTTTGCTAGTCAAGCCTCGTTTTGGCTTTGGAACACATGGTATGCATAGAATTTAAAAGTGGTCAATTACCTGACCTAGTGCAATAAATAATCGTTTTGAACTGATAAATGGGCTTGTTCATGCACATCTCACACACACGCATGCACATGCTCACACATGCACTCATACACGCTTCGACATGCACATGCATGCACACACACAACCATGTACACATATGTGCACGGACACACGCATATATGCACACATACCTGTGTACACACAAAAACGCATGCACACACACATACATGCACGCACACATTCAGATACGCGCACACATGCACGCACGCACACACACACACCCACACATTGCCATCAGCCCGACTCAGACTCAGAAGTGCAGATTTTCCAGTCAGGAGTGCAGTAAGTGTGTGAGTGCATATGTAAGAATGTATGAGTGTGCTGTGTATGTGTCTTTGTGTCTGAATGTGTGTGCAGTGTTTGAATATATGTGTGTGTACATGGACGTTTACGACTATGTAGTCGTATGTTTGTATGTGTGTATGTAAGACTTTGTGTGTGTGTGCGTGTGTGTCTGCGTGTGTCCTCTTTATATGTATGCATATGGAACTTTGCATTGTTAATGTGTAAGAGTGTGTATATATGCACAAGAGTGCATGTATGAACCTGTGCATGTGTATTTGTAATGTATGAGTTTGTGACTTTATGTGTGGTGCGTATGTGAGTGGTGTGTGTGTGATGGTGTATGCCTGTCTGCGCGCGTGTGTGTCTGCGTGGGCGCGTGTGCTGTTGTGTCATCTTTTGTTTTGACCTGTAGGTTGCTGAAGAGACAGTGGTGAGGACACTCTGAAAGAAGCTTCTGATCAGGCAGGAGATACACTGCCTTCAGCCTCTGATTTGTCAGGAGAAACACTGCCTTCAGCCTCTGATTTGGCAGGAGAAATACTGCCTGGAGCTTCTGATTGGTCAGGAGAAACCCTGCTGGGAGAGACTGACTGGTCAGGAGAAACACTACCCGGAGCCTGTGATTGGTCAGGAGACACACAGCCTGGAGCCTCTGATTAGTTAGGAGAAACACAGCCTGGAGCCTCTGATTGGATAGGAGAAACACAACCTGGAGTTGCACCTGCATACCAGCAGATCAACTGCACTGGACACAGCTGGAATGCGCTGCACTGGACACAGCTGGAATCTATTGAGGTCAACTAGATTAAGAATGGATACAATTCTGTGTGTGGGCTCAGCAGCAGGAGAGGGTCTGGGTCAAAGTGTGTGAGTGTTTTTGTTTGTGAAGGACAGAGACCTGGCCTTTGTGCATACTGGAGTCCTGTTACACCCTTTGTTGCCCTTATGCATGTTTCATCAGCTTAAGGGACAAAATACCCTCATTTGTAATGTAATACACTCGCTCCACCCCGCGGACGCTAGCCGGCCAGCCAGAACCACTGCGCTGTCACCCAGGCTTCAGTCAGAGGAGTGTGTGCCTGGCCTGAGGGAACAGCCTCTCCAACCTCACTCGTACTGGAGGGTCCTCTCTTGTCACACAGTCGCACAGTCTCCGCCAGGGACTACATCAGGAGAGCTCTCACACACATGCACACACAGACCGGACTTGAGATTCCGTTCGGAGGCACTTTGTTGGTCATTCCTGTTGGCGTGGAAAAGAAGACCTCAGGCGGCTTGTGTCTCCTTGCCACTGGAGCAATTTTTTCGGAGAACTGCTGCCGCACATTTAGGGAAGTGATTGAGTGGGTGGGGCCAGATCATGAGTGACATCTTGCATCTTCCAGCACTTCAGGTGCAGGGGGCGTTGTCATCTACGGATCTGGGTTGTGCCCAAGCCCAGTCAGCCACCTCCACGCCAGCGCTGCGGCGGAAACGTGTTAAGATGCGGCGTGCAAAGAATGTGCAAAGCGATAGGGCGTCGCGGGATGGCAGGGCAGTGCCAGGGTTAGGGTCCTCCTCCAAAGAGTACCTGCAGCTACCCTCAATTGAGATCACACCATCCAGTGACGAGGACACGACCTGGTCCAGCTGTTCCACGCCCAGCGCCTCGCCCCGCAGGAAACGCAATCTGCTGCGGAAGTGGCTGAAGTTTCGGGAGCCAAAGGAGCTAAGCAGCGAGAGTAGGTAGGTATGGTGATCAGCAGGGCAGCTGAGCGGGAGGTATGGCAACCAGTAGGGCAGCTGAGCAGAAGCTACGGTGATTAGCAGAGCAGCTGAGTGGAAGGTATGGAGAGCATCAGGGCAGCTGAGCGGGAGGTATGGAGAGCATCAGGGCAGCTGAGCGGGAGGTATGGAGAGCATCAGGGCAGCTGAGCGGGAGGTATGGAGAGCATCAGGGCAGCTGAGCGGGAGGTATGGAGAGCATCAGGGCAGCTGAGCGGGAGGTATGGAGAGCATCAGGGCAGCTGAGCGGGAGGTATGGAGAGCAGCAGGGCAGCTGAGCGGGAGGTATGGAGAGCAGGAGGGCAGCTGAGCGGGAGGTATGGAGAGCATCAGGGCAGCTGAGCGGGAGGTATGGAGAGCAGCAGGGCAGCTGAGCGGGAGGTATGGAGAGCATCAAAGCAGCTGAGCGGGAGGTATGGAGAGCATCAGGGCAGCTGAGCAGGAGGTATGGAGAGCAGGAGGGCAGCTGAGCGGGAGGTATGGAGAGCATCAGGGCAGCTGAGCGTGAGGTATGGAGAGCAGCAGGGCAGCTGAGCGGGAGGTATGGAGAGCATCAGGGCAGCTGAGCAGGAGGTATGGAGAGCATCAGGGCAGCTGAGCGGGAGGTATGGAGAGCATCAGGGCAGCTGAGCGGGAGGTATGGAGAGCAGGAGGGCAGCTGAGCGGGAGGTATGGAGAGCATCAGGGCAGCTGAGCGGGAGGTATGGAGAGCAGCAGGGCAGCTGAGCGGGAGGTATGGAGAGCATCAGGGCAGCTGAGCGGGAGGTATGGAGAGCATCAAGGCAGCTGAGCGGGAGGTATGGAGAGCAGCAGGGCAGCTGAGCGGGAGGTATGGAGAGCAGCAGGGCAGCTGAGCAGGAGGTATGGAGAGCATCAGGGCAGCTGAGCGGGAGGTATGGAGAGCAACAGGGCAGCTGAGCAGTGGGTGGCTTGACTGGCAACTGTTGAGTTGCTAGTACTAGCCCTTGATGGGGGTGGAATTCCGACTTGATCTGTAGAGATGGAGTTGAGAAGAACTCTGCCGTTGGGCCTTTGAGCAAAGCCCTTAACCCCAAATAGCTCAGGGGACTTAATGCCTGTTTGTCTCTACTTTTCTGCATGCAACTGTTAAATCTTACATTTTGTCATTGTGAACCCCTGAATGAACAACTGTAGGTTTAAAAAATGTAAAAAAAAAGAGAATAAGAAAAAAACTGTGCACTGCAAAAAATTGAAAATAAGGCCATCTTACCACTTATTTTCAGGTTGTATTACTTCTTTTTCTCAAGACAAAAATTTTGCAAATGAGGTGAGATGATTTTGACCCCTTTCCAGATTTGCCAAGTGAATAAGAAAATTTCACTTGTCAAGCACATGGTAACTTAAAATAAGTTAAAATTTTCAGCTTGAGAGAGAAAAATTCCTAAGTAAAATCTCATGAGATTAAAAGTCTTGTTATGACAGAAACTTTTTACTGTGTACCAGTCACTGTTGCACAGGGCAGCAGTAAAACTAGTTTTTGTTGTGCTTGTCAGCGCTGTGTAAATGGGAAACAAGCACCACCTCCGTTTGGAGCGGTGCCTGTTTTTTACACACCCAACTGACAGCACTGATAACCTATGTTCATAGAACCCATTGCCTGTGTGAAAACTGAGCGCTCAGGTCTGAGGAATCCCTCCTTTTGGGCCATTTTGGTATTTATAGCCGCTGTTAAAAAGTAACCCTGATGAACGTGTCTGCATGCAAATAAGCATATGTGCACGTGTGTGCTTACGTACATGCGTGTGGAGTTTCTGTATGTGTGTGTATGTGTGTTTGTTAGTTCAGTTGTCCATGTTAGCGCGCATATGTGCATAAGAACGAAAGAGTGGGATATTGACCAATCTAATTATTCAGTTCTGTACTGTTAATGTCAACAACAAAGGAAAAATTGTAATAGACATGACCGGTGATGATTATCCAACCAACAGTGTGGATGTGAAACTAACTGGGCTTCACCCTGACTCTGAAGCTGGCTTATTCTCAGTTGAGAAGCTGTCTAGTTAGCACTGGCCTCTGGATTTTGGGCTTATTGGAACACCTATGTTATTGGAACATGTTTCCCTTTCAGTGAAGGACTGCTTAACACCTCATACTGTGACTTTCATTGGCGCGTGGAGCTGTCAGTCAAACTGTCCTGCAGTGGCGGGCGTTGAGAGCCGTGCTACTGTGCCCTTATTTTGGCGCTCTGATGTAATGAGATGCTGGGCGTGTTTTTAGATGTGGGGTGTGTCAGTGGGCACTGGACGAGTTCGGTGATGCTGGGCGTTTTGAGACGCGGGGTGTGTTAGAGGATGCTGAACGTGTTCACAGATTATTCTTCTTATGTGCTTGTCATCTGTTGGCTTCTGGATCGCAGCTCTTGAACATGACATTGGGCTCTTCGTCAAGTGTTACAATGTTTCCAGTTCCACAGTCATGCTTTTGCACATAGATGCAATCATGCATACGGCAGACACACACACAGACACACACGCTCACGCACATACACACACACACACGCACCACAACTTCAGAGTCAATGAGGATCACAACTTTATTTAGACCCCTTAAACAAAGTGTTTTGGGATATTATGTTTGAGCTTGGCCTCCGTTGCCATCGCCACCACTACTGGAGATCCTTTATGTTGGTGTAATTACTCAAACAGTTTTTATGGGAATCACGTGACAATTTTTGTGTTCATTCCTGGCGCATAGAGGACAAACTTTGTTGCTTTGTATGAGCTAATCAAGCTTTATATTTCAATATGTGATAACTCGAACAGGTTTAATGAAAATCATGTCACACGTCTTGTGATTGTATCTGGGGCAGAGAGAATGCGTGATATTAATGCTGGTCACCGTCTGGCCTTTGTCATAGGGCCACCACTTGGTCAAACTTCATTTTTAAATATTGCAGTGGTCACACGTTATATGAAGCGTAGCTCATAAAGGCTTTATACAGCATATATAGTGCCTTCATAAATAATATGTAAGCAAATGCTTTGTAATGGATGAAATAACATCCTCATTCAGCATGTGACTCCAGATGTGACAATGACAATGCTACTTACCTGACAATGCCACCCTTCATAGTATTTAGCCACTAGCAAAGTGACATTGTTGGTTATATGACATCTGGCATCACATGCTGAATAAGAATGTCTTATTTCACCCTTTACAAAGCATGACATTTGTTTAAGTATGATTTATGAAGCCATTATGTCTCATTTATGAAGGCATTATACATGCTGTATGAAGCCTTTATGAGCAACACTTCATGTAAAGTGTGACCATTGCAGTTACTTGGCAGTTTTTATCGGAATTGCATGACCCTGCAGCCTGTCCTGTAGTGCCACCACCAGGTCAAATTTAATATTTTTCCTAATGCAATAACGCAAATAGTTTTGATGGGAATAATGTCACACTTCCTGAGATTGTTTCTGGAATGGAGAGAAGGCTTGATGTTGGTCACCCAATTGTCTTTGCCATAGCGCTACCACCTGGCCAAACTTTTCATTTCTAAAATCTGCAACCACCTGGCCAAACTTTTCATTTCTAAAATCTGCAATAGCCTCATGCAACAACATTCTTGTATTCTTGTGGTAACTTTCTCTTTCTTTTTTTCCTTAAGTGGGCTCGTACGAGTGTGGCACGTCAAATTCAACAAACTCTCTTAACTTCAGATTACTGAGTTAATGATCCTTGTGAACATGTTGCATTCCACCTGTGCGTAAGTCAGCGCGCATTCATGAGAATTGCAAATTTGCATAATTACCAACCCAATAATTCCAAATGAGGCTATGTGACCTCCAGTGGCGTGCCAACAGATGTCAGGAAGGCCGTCAGTAACATCACCCTTTCCCGCATAATTGCTCTTAAACCTGTTTTCGATCAGGTTTGCCTGATTAACAATCAAACAGTTTATTAACTGAACAGCCACCACCAATGCATGTCACATAATGATTAAGGATTAAGTGATTTCCTATTGGCTATGTCGATATAATTGATGTGACTCTGGAAGGATGAAAATCTGCAAAAATTCGAAACTTTCGATGACTTCTCAGAAATTATTTTCGTTATCACTCAGCTGTGACGCCAGTCCACCAATCCGGGCGACGTGAACATCCTTGGTTTACGGTTCATTCATTAGGGGTGTTTTGACCCGCTCTGAGTCTGACCTGTCACCTAGGACCTGTTTGCCCTGGGAGACCCTACCAGGGGCAAAAAGCCCCAGACAACATAGCTCCTAGGATCATCCAGGTACTCAAACCCCTCCACCACAATAAGATGGCGATTCAAGGATTGGGTCATGACCGAAAGAATGAGATCCCGGATACAAGCGGCTGAAATGGGTTTCCTCCGCAGGGTAGCGGGGCGCTCCCTTAGAGATAGGGTGAGGAGCTCTGTCACCCGGGAGGAGCTCAGAGTAGAACCACTGCTCCTCCATGTGGAGAGGAGCCAGTTGAGGTGGCTCTGCTCTGGGAAGGTGTTCCAGGCATGCCCCACTGGGAGGAGGAAGACCCAGGACACGCTGGAGGGACTATGTCACTCGGCTGGCCTGGGAACGCCTCGGGATACCCCCGGGAGAGCTGTAGGAAGTGTCCAGTGAGAGGGAAGTCTGGGCATCTTTGCTTAGACTGCTGCCCCCACGACCCGGCCCCGGATAAGCGGAAAAAGATGGATGGATGGATGGATGGATCACTCAGCTGTGCATCTTAACCACGCACTTTAGCTGTCACTACATTTAGACTATAGAACCGATTCTCATGGCTTATTGCTCAATGAACCTTGCAAACTATTTTATGCAAATCCAGAAATTATAAAGATGTTGGCGATTAATATTTTCCATAGTCATTGATGTGCGAAAGTAAACGGCATATATTTTCGTAGTGCAATGTAAGACAAGGCTTTCAAAAATAAATCAGATTCTCTTCGGTTCCACCAATCAGTCTAAGCAACTGTTTCTAATCGAGGAGGTAAACTGCGAGAGGTGTCTGTCATTAAGAAGTGAGAGGTGAGGTTATTCCTGGCCCTGTGTTTCTGCCAAAAGACAATCACTGGTGACCTCCCGGACTTGTCAGGAAGTGTTCATTCACAGAACTGCCATCAAAGAGAAAGAAAAAGAACTTAACCAGTTCAGAGATAGAAGTCCTGCTGACGGACATGCAAAAAAGCAAAATAGATTATTTTTAGCAGCGGAATTGAAGGACCTGCAAAATTCAAGCCATGGGGAAAATTTCCGAGTGCTGTAAATGCCTTGTCGCCTGACGGAAGCACTGCCCCTGGTCGTCTAATTCGCGACAACAACCACTCATCTGTCTACAAAAAAGGAAGAGGCTATTCACCTTGCAGCGAGGTGAATTGGGGGAAAGAGATCGGCTGTCTTCCCCGCAGTGGGACAGAAGCAGTTCTGCTATTCGCACTGCGGCGGGGCAGATAAGAGAAGCATATCTGCTATTTGCCCTGCAGCTGGGCTAATAAGAGATTTCATTTTATAATCTGCTCTGCTCTTGTAACTTTTGCGCTGAAACACCTGAGCGTTTTGGATGATTTAGAGCCTGAAGCACTAAATCATCCAAAAGACGCCAGTCAACCATGACGAATCTGGTTTCACTTCATGCTGACCTACTTGTACTGTATACAGAGACAGATTAACTTGCAATTTGTACATAATTGAATTTTATTTTATTTCATCATTTTGCAGTTTGAAATGTTGACATTGATATTGAAGTGTTATCCAAAAGCATTAATGATAGATTTAAATTAAAGATTATATCAGGTTATATGAATAAAAATACAATTTATAATTCGGATTGCAGAGTTAAACAGGATACGTAATAATGATGTGTAATTTATATGGGATTTTAAAACTCAAAATTGCTTCAAAGTAATGAAAAATACAATCCTTTCGTGAAAAACTTGGGTTCGGATAACAGCAGACTAATTGCGCAAGACTCCCACGGCAGGTATTGTTTGATTGATTGATTGATCTTTATTTGCTTTCAGTTTCACAACAAATCATGCTACTGATATACGAAAGCAAAATACATGTATACACATAACTTTAAATTGCGAACATATTATAGCTTAATGACATGGAGTTGGTTTAAATATAAAGTTGACCGTACATGTATTAACGAAGTGTAAAACGAGGAGTCCTTAAAAAAGCATAGCTTGTCGAAACAAGGTTCCTCTAAATTAAGAATAATTATAATAGATAATATATAAATATACATATATACGTACATACACATACATAAACATATACATATATGAATACATACACATACACAAACATACACGCACACATAAAAGAAAAAAGGTCATAATATACTGGAGCTTCGAAATAGTATGTACGCATAGCAAAAGTGAATAGAGAGGATCAACAAATACATCTATTTAATCTATATCCTCAGACACACAGCAACAACACCGACACAAGCAGAAAAGGGCGCTGATTTCAAATTTGCCCTAAAAATTTGTGTATCACGTCAGGTTTTTTGATAAATCGCAAATTCTTTTTTTCATATTGATATACTGTATCTAAGAATACACAATGAAAATTGAAAGTAAAATGATGCAGTTAGATTTTAAGCATTCTACAAAATGTAATAAAACAAAATGCAGCTTACCTAAGGATTAAATTTTCCTTTTCTTTCATTTACGGGAATAATTTCTTTTGGGCAGTCTATTTGTAGGCACCTACAGTAACAGCACCCTGCATGAGAAAAAAATTTTCTGCTGATTTCCCAAAAAGGCCTCATATTACCTTATTTGAGGATGCTGACTTAGAAACTTTTTACTCGTATTTTTTATCACAGTTTTTTCACAAAACAAGAATGAGGATTCCTTATTATATCATATAAATCGAATTTTATGGACCGATCAAAACAGCGACAAATGCTATTTGGGCGTAGTGAAACACCAACAGATGTTACAGAAAACATCTGTATCATCTCTGTATTTTCCTCTGTCAGTGGCAATATTACTACGTCAGACATCAGGATTAATGTTACGACCCTTGTGGGTCCGTCTCCATTCCCACGTGATTTAACCTCTCTCTGTCTCCAAATATCTGTCATTTATGCAAATCACTCTGTGCAAGCCCTTGTGCGAGCCATTGGTGCTCAACCCAGCCCAGCCCATCACCAACCTCCTGTCTGCTCCGCTGCCCGCTTGCTGACGTGCCTGATTGGTCCGGTGTTCCTGTCCTCCTCCAATCCCGAATCAACAAATCATCTTTCTCCTATAAAGCAAGCTGTCAAACGCACACTTGAGGCGGCTGTGATTTAAAGGTTCCCTGACATGAGGCACACCACCTGAAATTGTTGGTGGTTAATTATTTTGTTCTGTATGATTATTTATCTCCATATGCACTCAAAAGTTCTGAAATGGCAAAAAAATCCATAAATTTCATGGAATAAAAGTGATTTTTTGCACTCTTACGCCCCGCCCCGTGAAGAAGTAGGAAGTTTCCAAGACGTAAGTCACATGATCCTATGACGTCATCAAAGGAACGCACCTATGCCATAGCAATCTCCGCGTTCCATTTACACACTTGTTTACTCACGTTTTCTTGTGTGTTTGTTTAGTGCAGGGGTCTCCAACCCTGTTCCTGGAGAGCTACCATCCTGAAGGTATCACTCCAACCAAAGCAAACCACTCCTGCTTTCCCAGTTACAGATCTTTATGAGCTGCTAATGAGCTGAATCAAGTGTGCTGAATTAGGGTTGGAGTAGAATCCTACAGGATGGTAGCGCTCCAGGAACAGGATTGGAGACCCCTGGTTTAGTGTATGAGCCTGCAATCAAGATATCCATCTATCAATCTAATTGTTACACTCGACAAACCGTGATACCTAGGCTAACGTAGCTAGGTGGCTGGATGGATGCCCACCTCCTACAGCACAGCCGGCGATCAGGCATCACAATACAGCCCCCCATGTTCATCTGGATCATGTCGATTATCCAGTTACTCTCCAGCTGTGGCTGTTACCCTCGTCTGCTAATTTCTCAAAGTTAACCATCTATGGCATTAAACTTCAGGATTATTCACCAGAATATTTGCCAGAATTGGTGGCATTAAACCGCTTTCACACCGGACACAAAACTAATTTTTCGCATGACCGATTACATTCAAAGTCAATGCAAAGACGAGAATAGACGCGAAACACTCTGCTCATAAAGCTTGCTAAATGCCTGAACCAAGACCGGGGCTATTGGATAGAAGGAAATACACACAACTATCACTAACTAACGTTAGCCTGCTGAATGGGTAAGGTGGTTAGTTAAACTGGCAGGTAGATAGTTAGTGTGTAACTCGGCTGTTCTCTAAGCACTAGATTGCTTTATGCGCTTAACGCTTGCTTTATAATTTCAAAATCGAAATTCATGAAAGTCTGAAGTTATGTAGAATTTCACTTAGCCAGCTAACTACTGCAGGAAATTAACGTCAACTAGCCATCTAGCTTGCGTGCGTGTCTGAAGCTGCTTTTGCACCGGACTCGAAACAGATTTTTTTGCATGACAGATTACATTCAAAGTCAATGCAAAAACGAGAGTACATGCAAAACGCTCTGCTCATAAAGCTCGATGAATGCCTGAACCGAGACTGGGGAGATTGGATAGAGGGAAATACACGCAACTGTCACTAACTAACCTTAGCTTGCTAAATGGGTAAGGTGGTTAGTTAAACTGGCAGGTTGATAGTTGGCTGATCTCTCAACCCTGGACTGAACGCTTGCTGTATAATTTCATAATCGAAATTCGTGAAAATCTAACGTTATTTCGAACTTAACTTAGTGTAAGTGCAACAGCTTAAAAAAGGCATTTAAATGGCTATCACATCTAATTAATAACCAATAAAATAAGTTAATAATTATTTATTAAAACTTTAATAAAAATATTAAAGTTCTTCCCACGAGGCACCAAAATGTGTCGGGGAATCTACCTTTACGATACGTAAAATAGCGAGGATGGATTATTCAGACGTTTCGTCCTAATAATCCTTCCTGCAAGATAACCATTTGATTCAGCAGGAAACCTGCAAATTTAGTCTCAGTCTCATAAAATTACTAAAATAACCAAAAATATGGAATTTTAATTAGTAATTAAAATAACCAATATTAGTGATTAAAGAAAACAATTTAATTAATAATCTGAAGGAGTTCTACATAGGCTATTTTGACTCAGACTCCCACGTGTTACAGCACCAAACAGACTACAGGTTTAATAAATGAATTTATTAAACGAACACAGAATATACATGGGCTAATCTACGGAAGGACTATATACGAACTAGAGAAAGTAACAATGGTGCGTGTGTACGTGCAAGTGTTCATGTGTGTTCTTGGCGCACGTGCAGGACACACGCGTGTGCGCGATTTTGGGTGTGGGCAGGCGCGTGTCCGCGCGCGTGGCAGATGCACGTGTGTGCTCGTGGGCACGAGTTCCTTTGTCGTAGGACGAATTCTTTCAGCACGGGGGCTGCTTAGAATTTCTAAATGTAGTTATAGGCAGACGATGCGTGTTTGCTTCAGCTCACACTCAATTTGTATTACTACTTGAGTTATCATACATACTATGGCATGCATGTTAGTTAATTGCAGCATTAGAAAGTTAGCCAGGAAAAAGATTATGCATGTGAAGACAAACAATCAATGGCTATTTAACTTCATAAACTATAAAATCGGACACAATGGGATTATACAATTACATCAGTTATATACAACTTAAATGTGGTACAGTTTAAGTTGAAAATCGCTAAACTGCATTACTGCCTGGAATATTCAGTTAGTCTTTCTGAAGTTCCAAGCTTGGGATTCCACTCTGGGTCCGTTGAAATCACAGTCCTGGCGAGGATATCCTGCTGGGTGCGCAGATCCGAAGTTCTGTGTCCACTTGAGGAATGCGTGCAGCTCCACTGTGTCGGAATGTCCTTGCCGATTCGGAAAATTTCTTTTTTGGAGTTGTCCCGTGTCCAACTAGCAGTAGCACCGGGCATAAGCAAGTTTAATGAGATCTGCAGTCCTGAACTTAAATAGAGATTCGCAGAGATGTGAGCAATTTGCAGATAGGCCGAATGAAATTTAGCAGGATGCTTGAATTCCACTGCAAGTGCCATCTTTTTCGCTTGAAAAGAGTCTGGCCTTCCCGCAGGGGGGGACTGGGGGACTGGGGCGCAGGGGCGGGGGAGATGGCCGAAAAGCGAGTTGGGAGAAGATGCGCTAATGAGAGTGTGACCTCCTCCGTTGGAAGTGTGCCTGGAAAAGAGAATGAATTGGGTGTGGTCCCTAGTTCTAAAGTTCTGTTGACCGTTGTATTGCTTTTACGCTCATGCTGTTGGGGAAACGTAAAGGAAGCAGGTGGTGCTGTATAGGATGTTTCCGCTTCCTGTTGACTGCATGGGAAATGTAGTTCTGTGGTCCCTTACATACCTACATTAGCTGGCTAACTACTGCAGGAAATTAACGTCAACTAGCCAACTAGCTTGCGTGCGCGTCTAAAACTGCTTTCACAACGGACGCGAAACAAACACAACAGATTACATTCAAAGTCAATGAAAAGACACTAATACACACGTCTTTGCACTGACTTTGAATGTAATCTATCGGACTTGAATCTGTAACTCGCATGCCGATAGTTACTCGTTGTTTTGTGTGTTGTACGAATTATTGATTATTAGACAATGATATGAAGTATAAGGAATTGAATCTGTAATTCTGGAGTTTAACTTAGTCCATTGTGTGTTTTTATGTTGGAGACAGGACCATGCAGATCAAAGAACTTACTCGACCTACTTGTCGACTCTCATGCAAATGGCTTGAGCTGCAGGCTTTTTATAACCTAGACTATTTAACTGCCAAGTGCCACTTTTTTTTTTTTTAAATTCAATCCACGAAATATAGCGAGAGTGAAAGTCCGCGTTTTATTGGAAAACAGACAAGTTCAATCACGCGAAGAATTGGCCAATTGATAAGCAAATTATTTTTCTGCACTGAATTTAGCCCACGATTTCATCGCTGTTAGATTGCATTTGGTAAGAAACCATGTGTTTAGTTGCTAATTACGATAATTGGAAAAGACGTCAATAAAGGAAAATGATTGAGATCTAGCCAGGACTAAAAGGCACGTGTCTTTGCCCCCCCTGTAGCTCAGCGACTGGGGTGTATTTTATCTATTGGGTCGCCAAAATTTAAATTTAAACAGCTTTAGATATACAGTGTATAAAACATGAGTTAAATTTGATATTTTTATGAAAATTAATGTAGTTTCTTCAGTTGACACCGCCTATTTTATCATGTCCCCCATGGCCTTGATTAAAGTATACTTTGAAAATACCAAATAAAACTACAAAAAAGTCAGTAAGTTTTGATAACAACCTAAACATCTATTTGTGCTCTTTTGCCGGTTATGTTTTTTTCAAAATTAATTGATAATTATTCTTTAAAATAACATTATTTAGTTCTTTACCTGAGTAGCCCCTCAACACGAATGATTCTCCCCATGTAAATACAATGCTATGATCCGTAATAGCATGTACATCAGGAAGTGACATCACTGAAGTCCTTTGGACAACAGGACAAGAGTAACATGTTGTGATTCTGCTTTTGCCATGCCATGTGTTCTGATTCTGCCATGCCTTATGATTATGATTCTGCCATGCCATGTTTCTGACTGACCTTTGTGTATTTGGATTATCTGCTTATGTCTGACCACTCTCTAGATTATGTATTGTGATATGGATATTTTAGAATTCATGCTTTGTTATTTTCCATGTTTTAGTTTTGACCATAGTTTATTCCATGCCATGTTTTCATTTTCCATGCATTACACTTCTTCTCCCCCGGTCTTGTCATTAGTCTTGTCTTTGCTCACAGCCTCAGTAATTCGTCTCCCTCCTTCGGGTGATTTAATGGTTTCTGGTTTCAATCTTCCTTCCCCATCTCGTTTACTTCCTTCCCCTTACTTTTTCTATATTACTAATACCTTCTAACAGTTTATTTTCGCTAATTTACTAACCAACACTAACATTTTATATTAGACTAACTTACTAACGAGCACTTGGGATTGTATAGCTGCACTTACTAATTGACTAATGACCTCTCAGCATTCGCCCTGTTCTAGTCTCCGCCTCTTGCCTTCATTCAATCTACTTTGCTGTGTTTCTTGCAGATTCTCTGCACCTGTCTAATCACTGTTCTGCCACTCACTCTCTGCACTTAGAAATCCCTAACCGGATCTGTTTGTTCTGTCTTCAGGCTGTCCCGTTATCCTTGTCTGCGTTTTGGCTTCTGCCAATTTCATGTGATTAGTTTCCTCCCAATGTGTTTCTCCCTTGTTAAACAGTCCCATTGCTTGCATCTGTGTTCCATTACCATGTGACCTCCCAGAATTCGCCTTGTACCCATTGTGATTATCTTTCTGACTGGACTGAGTTTTGCATTCTCCCTGTACTTTGCCGCCCTCTTGTGTTTGAACCTTTTTTCGTCTGACCGTGATTTTTGTGATTGGTGCCCTGTTTACGATTCTGGATTTCGCCCATTGGATTCTGACTTTGGATTGTGGACTCTGTACTGTTGCCTGCTCTGTTGGGGGTTTTCCCCCTTCAGAAATAAAGCTTTACTTTTGTATTTCACTGGTTCTCACACCTGGTCCATTTCGTAAAAACCTCACTAAACAGGCCAGTTGCTCCCTTCTTTTTCTTGACTGTGGTCATGTGATGTTGTGGTCCTTATATTCAATGACTCAACATCGTAACGTGAAAAAAGATTCAAAGAATAACTCTGAATCTCATGCATGCCATGTGCTCTCTCTCTCTGGTATTGAATGCATACAGCAGTGCCTATTTTGTGCAAAAATCACAACCCCGTCACACTCAACCCTGTTAGATGTTTGATTGTAATGGGGTTGTGAGACTAAACACACACACACAGACTGACAGACACTCTGACACAGACACAGAAACACTGAAATCATTAGCTGTTTATTATCGTTATTATTAGTATCAGTTCATCAGTTTACAAGTTTAATTGTATGTAACATTATGACTGAATACATAGTATTCATACTTACACACACACACACACACACACACACACACACACATTATGTTACATTTGAGTAATTCACTTTACAATGTTTGACAGATAATATGTGGTTGTTTTTAATTTAGGTAAATAAAACTGAATTCAACTGCAATTTATATCTCTCGTCCTTCCCATGGTTACATAATGAAATACATCGCTCATAAAAAAATCCTGTCCAGTAAATCTGAGAGTAAAAAGACAACTATTTATTTGTAAAGTTGTATTTGCTCCTTCAACCCCGTTACCCTCGTCTCAACCCTGTTACACCTATACATGTTCAGACATTATTTTTTAAAAATGCACTAAAATTTATTTTTTTTGTTGACTTCTGTCTGAAATGTTGAGAGCTGTCATAAGATCATTGATTTTGATGAAAATTCTTCAGTTAAACTACATTTCTGATGAAAAATGACGAATGCTTTCACACATGGGTACATTTCAGGCATTAGTATCGCTAAAATGTGAGATTTTATGTTATTTTTGTATTTGCAATTATTGAATTAGTGCGGGGGATATCAGATTACTATATAAATATTGATTTCTTTAGAAATACACTGCCCGGCCAAAAAAAAGTCACCGTTTGGAAATTATTGAAAAAATTCTATAATTGGATAATTATTGCGGTTATTAATATGTTTCAGCTGGCAATAATCAATTTAACCCTGAATGATGAAGCACGTCGCTAGTTATTTCTTAAAAAATCATGTCGGAAGACACATCCTTTGATGGTGGAAAAGATGTTACATAATTTCAGAACGGGCAAGTTATTGGCTTGTATTTAGCAAAGAAAACCATGAAAGACAAAAATAAGTATGAGGAATCATTTTCACAAACATTTGCTGAATTTGCCACCAAAAATTCCTGACCTTAAACGCATTAAAAGTTACTGGGATGTGCACAAGAAAGACCACCGAGTGGTTCAACCACTATATCGAGAAGACAAGATCTCAGCCAAAAATGAGGGCATTTCTGGTCGAAAAGAAATGTTCTGGCATTGCATATAGTTGTCAAAACAATGGCAAGACGAATATGCACTGTAATCAAAGCTACAGGGGTTCCAACTAAATATTTGAGTCTGCGACTTTTTTTGGCCGGGCAGTGTACAATTTATGATCTTATTCAATGAGCTTCCATAGTGTACATAACGGTGTTGAAGAATAACAGTGCCCATATCTTGAAATAATGACCAATAATAATAGAAAGCTAATGCCTGAGATGGGAAAATATGTTTTTCTGATGGTTGAATATGTCCTTAATGTTGTGGGATGTTCATACAAATCATACATTTTGGTAGAAAATGTGAAAATGTCAAAGTTCAATTTGAACCATTGTCGTGGAATGACTCTATATCAATTACTTCTGCTTCTAAAACAGGAGTGAAAAACTATGATTTTGGGTCAGGGATTTCAAGATGGGTATAAAATGGCATCTGTAACTCCGGGATATTATGGACAAGATTTGGGCCAATGATTACAAAGAATTTATTAAAGCACTCGGCAATTTCAGCAGTAACAAGTACATTTCCTTTTCTAATCTCATGTACAGTGGGTTGTTTACTTGTTTAGTTAAGTGCATTATTTATTATTTTCCAAGTAGCAATAATTTCATTTTTGGGTGGATGACAAATAGTACAGTTCTCACTGTCCATGCGTCACACACCAATAAAAAATGGCAATTGATTAAGGAATTGATATGGAAATGTTGTTCTTCTGGTAGGAACAACTTCAGGCATACCAAAGTTGTTGGTGGTGTATTAAGATCTTGACTTAAAATTTTCATCCAGACACCAAAAATGTCACCAGGTGTGACTGTCCTGCATGTGTGTCACCTCCATAATGAGAGAATATTTCCAAATAAAGTATAAATACTTGAAAGTTTTACAATTCACATGAAATAATTGGGTGTTTTCAATGACAGCAGAAAGCGTTGATGTCTTTGCATAATGTCAAACCAAGTTCTGGTCAAATACATTTTGTCTGTAAAACGGGTGTCATAAAGCATGACACTTTATTGTATATTTTGAACTGAAATTAGAAAAAAGGTCGCACTTTGCATTAACACATTTATTGTAACAAGCGTCTCCGCACAAACGCGTTTCGGCGTAGTGCCTTCTTCAGTGTGTTTACAGACATGGTCAAACCACAGGTTATATACCCACGTCAATGCACTGACACACCCTCATTGATTAGGTGATTATGCAATTATGTAAATTGCATGATCATTTCCAATATATACAATCATACCAGCACGCATAATTAGGCATCATTGTAGCACTGCGCATGTAGCTAATACAGATATACAAAGTCATACTATAAAAAGCATACTGTAAAAAACAGGTAAGGGACAGATCCTCATTCATCCCATTAGGTTCAACCGTATTCAAGGATTTTGATAGTTTTTGATAGTCATTGAGAAATTTGCTTCTCTCGAGGAAAGAAGGGCAAAATTAATGTACAAAAAGTAGAACACAACATGACATTATAATGTTGCTTTTGCTGTTTTCATTTTGAAAATACACTGGTGTGATACCCTGCTTTTTGGTCGATGTCCATTTTGGAGTTATAGCGCAGCCGCCACTGTCTTCAGGCACCTAAATATCTGTTCAATTACCTATGCAGCAACACAGACAAAGTGATCCTCAGATGGATGGGAGAAGATGCGATTGCTGACATTGATGCCTTGCGTCCTCCAACAGTGTGTGCTGCAGTTGGAATAAGTAGCACACACCAAGTCCTCCGGCAAAATCGAAAAAAATCACAACTTTTTCGGCTTACCTTAATGTTTGGATACCAAGTGAAATATTCGGGTGTGGAAAAATGTCGAGCACACATCCAGTTAAGAGAATTTACGCTTTAATTTCTAAAGCGTCTATACATGCAGCAAGCTTAGAAAGGTGGCAGCCATGACACAGTTGACCTAACCTTAACCCAACTCATAGGGAATGCTATCCCTGTGCCTAACCTTAACCCAACTCCGCCACAAACAACGGTTTTTTCTGCTTAAATTACTCTACCCAGGGTCAATGGATCAGCCGACTCACCAGCATGAAACACATCAAAATGGATATTCACATGACGTCTCCTCGTTGACAACAATAAATAAAAGAAAGAAAAATGAATATATTTATATATATATATATATATATATATATACCTTTTGTTTGTCTTTCACCCTTCAGCGATGAATGGAAACTGATGCGCTGAGCTGGCAACAGACTCAGTTGGTGTAGTGGTTAAGACCACAGTGTGTGGTGTGTTTGAAATTGCTTTGTCCACAGGCTCCCACGCTCAAATCCTACTGCAGACACTAATGTAATGTCTAACTTAACATGTAAACCTTTGTTCACAGCCTAAACGATGGAGGAAAAAAAAACACAAATAAAAGGTCAGAAGAGGTTGGAGAGATCGTACACAGAGTGTATGTCATGAGGGAAGAGCACGGTGGTGGAAACTGGAATAACTGCAAAAATTCTCTCCTCTCACCGCATCCACCCCTTCCTTTTAAAATTTTTCCCCCATCATTCTAAACCCCCTTCTCACTCATAAAACCCCCCCAGAAATATTTGTGCCCCCTTTTAAAATCGTTCTGGCCAAAAAAAAAAACCCCATAAAAATGAAAAAAACGTTGCAAAATCAACATTGATTCATCTTTCAAAATCAAAACAAAATTCAACGATGATTCAACTATGATCCATGACGTTGAGTCAACAGTGAAAAAACGTTAAAATGCCAGCTGGGATTTTGCACAGTGGAATTTGAAGTTGGATTTTAATTTCTTTATTTTCTTGGAAGGGAAACTAATTTCTAATTTCATGAACTGATTTTCTGGAACCTTGATGTCGCAACTCTTTCCATCACGGTACCCTTGCTGTACCTGTATTTATTGAGACCCATGTCTTGACACACATGCCCTGAAAAACATTGTTTTTCCTCTGTTTGTGCCATTAAAAATGCTTATTCCAGAAACTGCAAGAGTGGCTGCATGCTACTGGTTCAGGGAGTTAATGTATTAGCAAGCTCCGGGGGCAAGGGCTAAACCACGGGACTGGATTTAGGGGTACTTTTCATATCTCTCTTTAAGTGTGTATTTTCGGATGGGACTGTTTGTGATAGAATTGGCATGGATCGCTTGGACTCTTCTGTGGGGATAAAGTGAGTGCTTGCGTTTTGGTTCTGATTTGTATCTCTGACCAGAACCTGCAGAGGAATATCTATGTCATAAAACTGGCCATCAAATTTGTGTGGAGATGCACTGTAATATGACCAGTACAAAGTTTGAGGAATTTCACTTTTGGAATAGTCTGTCTGGGAGAGGGGGGAGTGACTTAAAGTTTGTCCTGTATTTCTTTCCAGGATAGTAAGACAGTATAACTTTGTTGGTTGTCTGAGGCTAATCAATATCTGGAGAAGAGTTTTTTTTTTTGTGGGCAGCATGTTATCATTTTCTAAAGTTAGATTCTATGGTGGCAGCTGAATACTCTGGCACCATAGATAATGCCAGTACTATTGGTGTCTTCGGTACCAGAGGTATTAACTTTGCTGGCATAGGCACTGTTACCAGAGGTATTATTAGTGCTACAGACGGCTTCAGCACCTTAGATATTACCTGTGCCGTCCATGACTTTACCATCAAGGAAATTACAAATGCTGCTGGACACTACTACTATACAGATCACTAGTGCAATTGAAGACTTGAGCACCGGAGATACAGTATCACCAATGCTGCTTAAGGCATTGACACCAGTAATTGCTCAGTCCGGTGTTTTATAGTCAGATGATGATGTTGAGCTGGTGATTGATTGACAGGTGATGATGTAAAGCTGGCTATTGACTGACAGGTGATGATATTGAGGTGGTGTTTGATTGATACAAGATAATGATGTAGATTTCGTGATTGAATGACTGGTGATGATGTAGAGCTGATGATTGATTGACAGGTGATGATTTTCAGCTCGCGATTGATTGACAATTTGATTTATTGAGGTGGTGATTGATTGACCTATGAAGATGTGGAGATGGTGGTCGATTGACAGATGATGATATAGAGCTGCTGATTGACAGGTGATGATTTTGAGGTGGTTTTTGATTAGCAGGTGATGATGTAGAGCTGGAGACTGATTGACAGCTGATGATATCGAGATGGTGTTTGATTGATACTAGTTGATGATGTAGAGTTGCTGATTGATGGACAGGTGATAATTTTAAGCTAGCGACTGATTGACTGGAAGATGTGGAGGTGGTGTTTGATTAACAGGCGATGATTTTGAGCTGGTGATTGATTGATCGGTGATGATGTACTGGTAGTGTTTGATTGACAGGTGGTGGCGTAGAGCTGGTGACAAATTGGCAGGTGATGATGTACAGCTGATGATTGATTGGCAGGTCTCTCGCTCTCTCTGTTTCAGCAGTCAGCAGAGCAGTCAGCAGAGTAGCCATGATGATGACCCCGCCCACTTCCTTACACCTTTTACCCGCGAGGGCAGGTGAGTGTGTGCTGTATGTGTGTGTATTTGTAAATGCCTTCATCTGTGTGAGAGTGTGTGTGACTGCATGCCAGCACATTTTTATGTGTATGCATGCAGGTATTTGTATGTATGTATGTGATTTGCTATGTGCGAGAGTGTGTGTTTGTGAGCATGTGAGTTCTAACATGCATGTCTGTGGATTTGTCTTCTTTATTCCTTGTGATTTTGCATTTCAGGTATGAGAGTGCTGCTAATAAAATTCTCAGGACGTTATTAAATCTTTTTTCAAGGTGATTTTGGTTGGATTTTTCTCATAAACAGTCAACTGTTTGCAGCTTTGAGGTTTCATGATTTCATTCTTGCCATTGTGAGAGAGTGAGACTTTCATTTGAACAATTAAGAACTATAATGTTTCACTTATCTGAGTTCAATGAGGTAAGCCCACACTAACTTCAACCTGCATCTGGTTGTGGCAGTTGTACATTTGGACCACATGATGGCACTGCTTTTCAGTATCTGAGCTGTGACACAGTGGGTCCTGGTTTTGGTAACTGCTGTGGCTATTGTCCAAAAGAAGGTGGCAGTGTGAGACTGATGGCGGTGCCCTGTATGGCAGTGGCTACTCTTGGTCCCGATAGCGATGTGCGTTTTATGTTATATATTTTGTCTGTATCGTCACAGTTTTGTACGAGAACAGTGTATTACAGAACTACATTGTTCAGATTATGAAATTCCAACTTTTTGGAAAATCTTTCTGGAGATACACTAGCTTCAGAACCTGAAACACTCTGCGAGCTAGGCATTCTACACGTGCAAAAACCAGGGGCCTGTAAAGCAGCGCACTCCCCTCCCACCACCGGCCAACACTGGAAGCAGTGCAAGCGGCATGAGAGCCCTTTTAGCATGCGTCGCAAGCTGCAAGAACCAGGGGCCTGCAAAGCAGCGGACGCCCCTCCCACCACCGGCCAACACTGGAGGCAGCGCAAGCGGCATGAGAGCCCTTTTAGCAAGCGTCGCAAGCTGCAAGAACCAGGGGCCTGCAAAGCAGCGGACTCCCCTCCCACCACTGGCCGACTCTGGGGGTGGCGCAAGTGGTGTGCTGGACCTAGCAAGCGGGACAGTCATGAGGGTATCAGCACCAGGCTAAAAGGTAACCCATACAGATCGGCACTTCCTTTTATTCTGCTATCCAACGTTCTTTCGCTGGAAAACAAAATGGATTACCTCAGACTGGGTTTAAATACACAAAGAAAGGTGAGTGACTGTAACGCCATCATCCTCACAGAGACATGGCTCAGTAACACCGTTCTGGACAATGCCATTTAGGTGGACGGGCTGACTATATTCTGGGCGGAAAGGAGTCGTGCTCTCAGTGGTAAATCTCAGGAAGGTGATGTATGTATTTGCATAAGTAACAACTGGTGTACAAATGCTATAAGTGTCTCAAGCCACTGTTCTGTGGATATTGAATTTCTAACACTAAAATGCCGACCATTTTACTTGCCACAAGAAATCTCAGCCATTGATATCACAGCGGTGTACAGTTCACCCAGAGCGAACCGAACGCAAAGCACTGTCTACATTGTATCAGTCTGCTAGTTCAATGCAGAACTCTAATCCGGACTGTGTGTACATGATCGCTGGGGATTTCAATCAGGCCAAACTGAAGACAATATTACCGCATTATTACAAATGTGGACTTTGGGAGCAGGGGAGAGAACACTCACACCAACATCAAACAGGCATATAGAGCTGTTCCCCACCCCCACCAGGGGAACTCAGACCATCTCTCTGTTATGCCAATTCCAGCTTACAGACCAGGAACAAGCCGTCTGTGAAGCAGATCAGAGCATGGCCAGACGGAACTGCCCAGCTCTCAAGGACTGTTTTGACCGCACAGACTGGACTGTTTTTAGTGAGGCTGCCACCACCAACCAGCATGTCAACCTGACGGAATATACTAGGTCTGTGACTGGATACATATCCAAATGCGTGGAAGATGTGACTGTCACCAAAAATATCACCACAAGAGCCAATGACAAACCCTGGTTCACCGGGGCGTTACGTGAACTCCTGAGAGCAAGGAATGCTGCCTTCAAGTCCCGGGACAAAGAAGCTCTTAGATCTGCTAGGGCCATCTTGAACTGGGGCGTGAGAACAGCCAAGCATGCCTATGGACAGAAAATCCAAGCATATTTCACAGATGTTCCATTGATGATGCCATAGCAACAGCACTCCACCTATGCCTGGCTTATCTGGAAAATAAAAACCGTGATGTGCGGATGCTGTTCATTGACTTCAGCTCCACCTTCAACACAGTCATCCCCCAAACTCCGCGCAATAAGAATCAGCACCTCATTATGCAACTGGTTACTGGACTTCCTTACTGACAGACCACAGACAGTAAGAGTTGGCAAAAACTCTTCAAAGACCACCATCATGAACACTGGGGTCCCCCAAGGATGTGTGTTGAGCCCTCTGCTGTTCACACTGATGACGCATGACTGTTGTTCCAGACACAATTCGAACTGATCATCAAGTTTGCAGATAACCCAACAGTGGTGGGCCTCATCAGCAAAGATGACGACTCAGCCTACAGAGAGGAGGTACTTCTACTTATCAACTGGTGTGACATCAATAATCTTCAAGTCAACATCAACAAAACCAAAGAAATAACTATGGACTTCAGGAAGATACTCATGCCACACACCCCACTCTCCATCAATGCCAGTGCTGTGGGGTCTGTGAAAAGCACCAAGTTCCTGGGGTTGCATATCACAGATGACCTGACATTGTCCACCAACACCACCTTCCTAGTCAAGAAGGCACAGCAACGCCTTTACTTTCTTCACCAGATGAGGACAGCTGACTTCCCCCCCTCTGCCTTCACCACCTTTTACAGGGGTGCTATTGAGAGCATCCTTATCAGCAGCCTCTCAGTCTGGTACGGCAGCTACCCTGTTGCTGACTAGAAGGCCTTGCTGAGGGTGGTGAGGACAGCAAAGAAGATCGCCAGATCAGCCCAGCCATCTATCCAGGACCTGTACCCGTCTCACTACCTCAAGAGAGTCACAAATATCACCAAAGACCCCACCCACCCAGCACACAAGCTGTTCACCCTCCTACCATCTGGCAAGCGCTATCGCAGCATGCGGTGCAAGGCTACCAGACTCAGCAAAAGCTTTTTTCCACAGGCCATCAGACTACTCAACTCACTCAAGTAAATTCCATGAACATGACAACCCCGGCACCCACAAAGACCAACTGAATGTTAAAATAGTTTACATTCAATGTGTGTACTATGGTCTTTATATGCACAATATCATTCATGTTTACACACAAATGTATTTCCATGCTGCTATTCTGCACTTGCACTTTGCCTTATTGCACTTTTTTATTATTGCACCTCAATAACATACCTCAAAATTGAATCAATTCTGGCACACTGTGTATATTCTCTTCTGTATAATGTACACGCCCACTGTCTGTCTGTATATGTTGTGTTTCTTAGCTCCCGCCGCTTGCTGTGTGGGAGCTATGTTATTGGGCTCCATGCGGCTCCATTCTGGGGCCGTCAGTGCTCTTTATTTTGTTTATTTCTGTGTGCACTTCTATGTTTCATGTTGAGTGTTAAAATATTACTTGCACATTACAATATTACTTTGGAGTATGGGGAAATGCAATTTTTCGACCCTCTGTGTAATTACTTGCACTAATTACATGGTCTGAGTGACAATAAAGTTCACTTTGACTTCTCCCCAATACGTAGAACAGAGCTTGAAACAGTCTTTGGAATACATTCATCACTGAGTTCACTTTCAGCAGAGCACAAAATCCTCACGCAGGGGGATCCTTGGAGGAACAAATATTTAAAAGACTTCCTGGCAGTAACCCTCTATCTTGATATAGTAAAGATCACCTATAACTTACAGTCTTCATTAAGTCAGTCAAACAGCTTCATGAGATGGCTTCAAATTAAATGCCACAAGTTTCCACTCCCCAAATAGCTACACTTTGATACTTTAACTTCTTGAATGAAGAAACACACAAGGATCTCTTGGTATGTATGTTTTTCCAATGAAAATGAAGTTATTTTAGTTGATAAGGCATTTTTTTTTCTGCTGTGGAGTTAATGAATAGGAGTCTATATATCAAAGAGCTTTAAACCCCATGTGATCGCACTACAGCTCTGTATCCTGTGATGACAGAAATGATGGCAGGGATACGAATTTTGCTGACTCCATGGGCCTTGCAGCCCATCTGAATGTCTAACAGCCTGGGCAGTATACTCCGACCACAGCCATGATGGCGTCCATCCCTCCATCTCCCGAGTGAATATTACAGAGCATCGTCCTTGCCCCGACTGTTTTACCGCTACCTGTTTATCAACCGGATCCGTTTTCAAAAACCATGGTGCTTCTGAGCTGTGTTATTTGGATGCTATTTGATGGTATATGTTGGCATAAGTAGGTGCATTCATTGGCTACCTAACCGATGTCTTATGCTATTTAGGGGTTTCTGAGGGAGTGGGGACATTTGTTTTTATGAGTAAAAACACACCAGCTCTTGTTTTAGACGGTGTTTGTAAGTGGTTATATAACAAATGGATGTTGTATGTTAGTGGTTTTCTTTGGTTGATGGTTGTTAGCGGTTGTGTTATGCTAATTTTTGTTGGCAGTTGCGTGATCCGTTCGGGCCACCGCCCTGCAGAAGAGGCCCCATATCGTGACACCAACAGTAACCCGGTAGCAGTAGTGAAGGCGAGTTGACCGGTAACAGTAATGACGGCGGGGTGGGCCGGTTGAGGTGGGAGTAGCATCTCATTTTACAGTTTTTCTAAACCCTCTCTTTACGGCACAGAAATCCCCCCCATCATGCGACCCTCTCTGGGCTTTGTGCCTCTGACTGTGTCTGAATGCAGTTTTGTTTTGTAGTGTCAGGTCGCTGAATACAGTTGCAAGTCATGGAATGTCATTGTTTGCATTAATCAGCAAACAAGTCTGTGTGCCCCTCGAGGCTGAATAACAGGGCTTAGAGGGTGGGGTGGTGAGGTGGTGTGGGCTTAGTTGGATGGGTAAGGGGAGAGATGAGGGAGGGCCCACCTGAGCCCCTTGCTGTGACGTCGCTCCGTATCAGTCCCGATCCTCCATTATTGCTGTATTTGGGTGTGTGTTCGTTTGCCTCAGCTCTGCTCCAGGCTGGTGAGTGCAGTGTGATGCTGGTTTTGGGTCCTGCGAAAGCCCTCCAGGGTGAAGCTTTGTGCACCATGTTGTGTTGTGTAAGTTGTTGGTACAGCAAATTCATCTGTGTATAAATATATATTCTATCTGTGGACCTTCTTGTTGCATCAGATATTTTGTCTGAATAGGAATTTTTCTTTAGAAGTATTACTATATGCATATGTCTGCGTCTGGGGAGCTAGTTGAAGTTAAAGAGGGTGTTTTAACAGGAGAGAACCATATACGTATATGTTGTTATTATTATTTTATATAATATAATATGTCTTTGATTGTTTGTCTAGCTTTTTGAACGATGGTTCAGCGTTGTGCTGTCAAATTCTGAAAAAACCAGACATAGTATTTACAAATTTCCAACTTACCCCTCTCGCAGTTTACCTCTCCTGATTAGCAACTGTTGCTCAGACTAATTGGCAGAACAGACGAGAGTCATTTATTTGAATAAATTATACATCCTTATACATTGCACTCACAAATCATACGGCGTTTTCCTCCGCACATCAATGACAACAAAAAATATCAATAAATTGTCATTATTTCTGCAGACCTGTAGCTGGTGAAACAGCACATACTTGCGTAAATTAGTTTGTGAGGCTTATTGAGCAATCAGCCATGAGAATCCGTTCTAAAGTCTGAATGAAGTGACAGCCAAATGGCGTTGTTTGGTACGATGCACAGCTGAGTAATGACGAATATAATTTCTGCGAAGTCAGCCAAAGTTTAGGACTTTTTTCAGATTGTCATCCTTGAGGAGTCACATCAGTTATATCAACATAGTCAATAGGCAATCGCTTTGCCATAACCATTTCTTAATCATTACGTGTCATGCATTAGCGGTAGTTGTTTAGTTAATAAATTGTTTGATTTTTAATTGGGCAAATTTGATCGTAAACACTTTAAAACAATTCATGTGGGAAAGGGTGATGTTACTTGAAGGCCTTCCTGACATCTGACAGCACGTCACTGCAGCTAGCTAATAATCCAATATATTTGCGGTGATCGGGGATGTTAAAATGCGTCATTCCTTATACACTTGATTAATTTACTATTGTTATCAAAGAAACATTACCATAATTCAAACTATAGGAAAATAACATACCAAGTCGTATTGCCAACGCGATCTTGTAATAATAAGGTATCGTCAGGAATGGCATCAGCTGCATGTCCCGCTTAGTCCTCCATCTCTTGCCTTGTTGGTGGCCCTTACAGGTAAGGTTGAGGACCGTTGTATTCCTCCGTATGAGCCAAAGTAAGAACTAATTCCCTGTCTCCTGATTCCTCTTCGCTCCAGTCGGGAAAACTCTCGCCGGAATTCCCACTTGATTCACTGAAACTGTATGACGCCAGGTTGACCTTGCCTGCTTGTGATCTATTGCTGATGTCATGCATACTTTGGGCACGCTCGCGCCATGGTCGGCATACTCCACTGGAGATGATCAATAGATTTAATTTGCAGAGATCTGCGATCGACTTTTGTAAAAAATAAACAAGTTTTGTGATCTTTGAGTAATTCTCTATCATATTATCATTGCCTATCCCCTAGGGTTTTCATGTTCTTTAATGGAGAAAATCTGATTTGTGTGCTAGCTAGCTAACTAGCCATCCCATTTATTTATATGGACCACTAATTTAAAGCAAACTCGAGCGGTCATTAATGGGTTTCCCTTTTATGAGTATGCCTCTTTTCCACAAAATAGCTCCTATGTAGGGAGAAACAATGCTGCTCTGCACAGCAACACCAAAATAACACCGCTTCTCACGCAAAAGTTTTTGGAAAAGGGCGTTTGCAAGCAGGTGAAAATGAATAGGAGTCAACGTGCAACTTTTCCCTTTGGGTGTTTATGCTGCTGGAGCAGTTGCTTCAGTTGAGCTTACCCCGTCAGCAATTTAGTGTTCTATGTATATCTATGGAGAGAACAGGGTTCTGGCCTGAGAGAGAAGGTGGGGTTCCGGGCTGAGAGGTGTGGACACTGGTTTAAGATCAATGGCATAATTACTTTAGCCATCTACTGGACAATTTCTGTAGAAAATTGGCTCTTCTCTGATATATTATGGATAGATTTTCCATCAGGACAGTGACCACAAAGATGCGTTAAATTTACACAGAAACAGTTTGGTGAATACAACTTCGATGTTCTGCAATGACTATCTCAGTCTCTGGAGGTGAATCTCACTGTCCACTGGCAGGTAAACATTCAGTCCTCTCTCTTGGTGTGGAGAGATGGAGCTGTGGATGTGTCCTGATTTCGAGGCTAATGTCTGTCTCTCTCTTTGGGAGCTTTTTCGTTGAGCACCACCTCACAGCACAGCGACCTTTACTCATCCGCCCCGGGTGCTGTCCCATTTTCAGTGGGGACAGGAGACAGCTGATGCAGAGCCTGTCCCTCTCATTGGGAACAAGAGACAACTCGCCCAGGTCCTGTCCCTCTCTCATTGGGAACTGGAGGCAGCAGACCCAGGTCCTGTCCCTCTCTCATTGGGAACAGGAGGCAGCTGACCCAGGTCCCGTCCCTCTCTCATTGGGAACAGGAGGCAGCTGACCCAGGTCCCGTCCCTCTCTCATTGGGAACAGGAGGCAGCTGACCCAGGTCCCGTCCCTCTCTCATTGGGAACAGGAGACAGCAGACCCAGGTCCCGTCCCTCTCTCATTGGGAACAGGAGACTGCTGGCCCAGGTCCCCTCCCTATCTCATTGGGAACAGGAGGCAGCTGACCCAGGTCCCGTCCCTCTCTCATTGGGAACAGGAGACTGCTGGCCCAGGTCCCGTCCCTCTCTCATTGGGAACAGGAGACAGCAGACCCAGGTCCCGTCCCTCTCTCATTGGGAACAGGAGACTGCTGGCCCAGGTCCCCTCCCTCTCTCATTGGGAACAGGAGACTGCTGGCCCAGGTCCCGTCCCTCTCACATTGGGAACAGGAGACAGCTGACCCAGGTCCCCTCCCTATCTCATTGGGAACAGGAGACAGCTGACCCAGGTCCCGTCCCTCTCACATTGGGAACTGGAAACAGCTGACCCAGGTGCTGTCCCTCTCAATGGGAACTGGATACTCAGGTCCTGTCCCTCTTTCAGCATGTTTGTGTGTTTATATGTGTGTGTGTGTGTGTGTGTGTGTGTGTGTTTGTGTTGTGTGTCCCCCCCCCCACCGAGCATCCTCCATGACTGTGTACACTTGAATAGAAGAACACCAGAGTAGTGCTGAGGTGAGGTGTTGGTCAAGTCCCAGAACATAATGACCATACTCCTCCGGAAACCTCAGATCAGCCCCTCATAATGAAGGCATTGTTTTCAGGTTTTACTAATGGTCTTAATGGCACATTGCCTGGTGTCAGGCTCAGCAGATTGAGCCCTGCAAGGGCATAACAAGTCTGATCCTGCCTCTCCTCCTAATCCCGCCCTTTCCTCCTAATCCGGCCAATCTCCTTTTAATCCCGCCCCCTCCTTCTTATCCTTTCTGGCTGCAAATTTTTGAAAAGTGGGGTGGCAGGGGAAGATTCACTAATATCCATAGAAGAGCTGCTACCTGATTGCCCGATAAAACATGCCTGACACTGTCATCTGCTGTCTCCCTGAGATTTGGCAGATATTCCAGGGTGCTTCAAGTGAGCCAATGAGGAATAGTACTGTTCATTCACCTTTTTTTTGTTTGTTACCTTCGCCAATTAGTCCGACAGAGTTTCTGTTTTCTGTTTCTGTTCTCTCATTTGTCTGTCTGTCTATTTGTTTGTAAGCAGGATTTTGGAAAAAAGTTTGAACTGATTTTGACGAAAATTTTTGGGAAAGTTGTATGTGATGAGTATGAGGGGATTACGTAGATTGTCAGCGGTCAAGGTCAAAGATCATTATCAATATCACAGAAAAGGTTGAAATCAATAGTTTCGGCAGATGTACTTGTACTTGTATACACTCTATCAAGTGGCCTACTAGGTTTAATGTCTGAAACTCTTCCAGCACATTTCTTGACATGTCATTCCAATTCACTACTTTAATGGTATTTTTGAATTTTATTATTAGGGAGAGGGTGAGGGGGCGACAGAGGAACTGAATAAGAGAGGGAGGGGTGGAAGAGAGAATGAGAGAGAGTCATACGCAGTGATAATCTGCTGCTGCTAACTCAGATAAGCCACAGACTCGGGAAAGAACAAGTTGTGCAGGAGAGTGGTGTTGGCAGTGAGAGAGAGAGGGCGAGAGTGAGGGAGAGGATCCACGAGACCTCTTGTTGTTCGGGGGCTCGTCCGGGTATGGCCCCCCGCTGGCTGTCTGCTGGTGTGCCGCGGGACAGCAGCTCAGCCGCGTGTCGAAAACACACCATGTCTGTCAGACTCTCTGCCCCCCCAGCATTAATGAGAGGCTTCAAACTCACCTGGTAAGACCTGAGTCTGTCAGGTTTAAACTTAGCGACTTTTTGTGTCTATTAGAAATAATGAGGTGAATGTGATGGTGGTAATGGTTAAATGTAAAGAATAATGATAATGTTGATGATGTTGTTTTGTTTAGTTTGGTAATGATTGATACATTGATTGCAATGGAAATTAATGTCATAGTGGTGTTTAACCCTCTGAAGTGCAGTCCTTTGTACCCCCCAGAGGGGTATTGTCCTCACATACGATGTCCGTACGTCTGTCCTGTAAACTTGTGTATTCTGCACAATAACTTGAAGACACCTTTGTCAATCAATTCCATCTTTGCAGTGTTGTTTGGTCTAGCGTACCTCCAGAAGCCTATCGATTTTGAGGGTTCTTGTATGTTCTGCATGACCGTCACAGCCGCCATCCCGAATTTTGTATTCTGTACAACAACTTGAAAATGTCTTTGTCAATTTGGCCACTTTTGCTCTGTTGCTTTCTCTTGTGTACTTACTGAAGCCTGTCGAATTTGACGGCACCCTGATGTCCAGTATGGCTGCCACAGCCGCCATATCGAAAATTCTTTTCTGCAGGATAATTTGAAAACGCATTCATCAATTTATATTCATTTCAAACAATCCAGGGGCTGAAGGGATAAGGCCCGCTTTGCGGAGTCATTTTTTGGGCAAATTTCCTCCTAAACTAAAATGCTTACAGTCCTTGCACCACTTTGGCTACAGGTATAATCATAGCCTTGTTTGAGAAGTGACACCCGGTAAACTGCTTTCAAATAGTCTGATTTTCTGAGATTATGACGCAAATTGAGTAAGGACACTGGAAATGTTTGGTCTTCTCCGGCAGAAAAAGATTTTATGATTTCTTCTGTCTCTGTGGCACTGTGATCAAGGCTCATCAGCTTAGGAAAATAATACCGCCACAGCCAGATGCCTAAACAACTGCGGGTTCAAAGATTATCATTCTGTTGCCAAAAATGAATATTTTGTTGTTTTTTTTTTGTCCGTTACATTCGTGTGTTTTTCAATAAACAGTTTTGGATAGTCCAAGTTTCCTTGCGTTTTTAGGCATTGTTTCATTTGCCTTTATAGCTTACTTTTTTCAGGACTTATCCCCCATTTGTGGCAAAATTTTCTCTCGAATGCGCTCTTCCAGTTTCCTGCACTGGTTTGCTCTCTTATATGCATAGTAAAGTTGTTTCCAAAACTCTTTTGCTTCATGACTAAATCTCCTCTTGTCAGAAACCAGTAAAACGATTCCTCCTTGTAAAAACTAATCCCTTTGCAACCATACTCATTCGGCTTTTGGAAGTTTCAGATCACTGGCTGTCTGTGTAAACTAAAAGAATTTGATTTCCTGACATATTGGAGTGAGGGCTGCTAGGCTAATACACTTATTGTTCTGTTAGATCAACAAATAATGGCTAGTTGGTGCTCTTACATTGTTCCTGAAGGGCTACTGTGCAATCTACAGCACTGCATCATGAGTAAAGAAAGCTAATAGTGGTGAAATTCACAAAGACACCCAGCTATTACCTCTGCGTCAAAGTCAAATTTAGTGATGTTTGTCCAAGCGTGCTTGTTTTCTTTGGGTTGCTACCATGGTAAGAAGGTTGATTCCAATACATTTTCACTAATCTGAACAATGCTGTAGCTTTGAACCGATGGGACTTCGTAGTCAGGCTGCGGGTTGTTATGGAACAATTTAAAATACTATCGTCACTGTCGTGTTTGGATCAAAAATGGTTTAAGCAATTAGAATTCTGAGTCCTCGTACTTTTGAACTATATATAGTTCTTCAACATTACACAATATTTAACAGTATAACAAGGCAACTATGCCTAGCGGTCTACCCTCGTGCCAATGCTTGTGAAACGATAAAGATGATGGCGTGGAATTATTTTTTCCTGGTATAAATTTAGTGGCTGACCTGGGTCAGATGGTGAGGGGAGGTGGGTCACTGCTTCTTTCCAGGATGGTTCCCTAATGGTTTTCCAGACCCAGGCCACTTGCCCACCCTTCAGGAACTGAATGAGCATGTCGGACTGAGTGGCCCAACTGTACACTGCCCAACTGAGAACAGATCCACCCTTGCAGTCTGTGGTCACCCCACACTTTGCCTCTTTGGCTGGCAAGGTGCAGCACATTGCTAATGCTAAGGGGTATTTTCAGCTAATTTGTCATTTTTGTTTTTTTGTTTTTTTTTTTTTGTTTTAGTGATTAGCCATAATAGCCAAGGACTTTTGATGTTTAGCCAGACAAACTAAATTCATTAGATCAAGAATTGTGGTCTTAGATATAAAAAACAACAACTTAAAAACACAATTTCCACAGAGACAATTAAGAAACTCTCAACACATCAAATATTATAAATTCACAATATGATAGAATATGCTACGTAAACAGCTGTTTTGCATCATGGCTAATCAAGTGAAGTACTTTTAACCTTTTGTGTTGCTGCATTCAACTGCTATTCATTTCTTGCCCAGAAGAAGGTCTCTGACCAAAAGGCTTGCTTATTAAAAGGAACTTTTTGCATAAAATTGAGCATGCAAATGCTTTATTTTCATTTAACATTAAAATTTGCTCACAGTTCTGGTTTGCTTGCCCTATATTGTGTCTCTGCTCTATGCTTGATGTTTGTGGCTGTGAAATGAGTGATGCTTCATATGAATCGTACCTCATCTGTCCTGCGTTGTGGCTGGTGTTTGTTCATGTTCATTCTGTGCAGCTCGGTGGATGTAAGCATCTGCTCGATGAAAGTGGATGTTACTTCAAACTCTTTGGTTAATTTGAGTTTCTGTTCATCGCTTTTGGAAAAACAATGCCCCAGCTCCTATGTGCCAAATGATAGAGAAAAATAGTGTTGTGCTGAGAATAATATACACTGACCAAAGATTTGTGTTTTGAGGTTCAGCTGGTACTGGTAAATGGTGAAGACAGACTGTTCTTCCTCACTCACAGAGGGATTTTTGTAGTGTTTTCTGCTGGATTGGACGCAGATTAGGGAATGAAACCTGTCAATGAACAATCCAAAAAGGTTCATACTGTCTGTAGTAACCAATTTACGTTGACGTTCTTATTTTTCAAACGGAAAAGGTTTTATCCTACCTTGACATGTTTCGACGGGATACTCCCGTCTTCTTCAGAAGAGTCACCGATGTTACGAGTGACGCGTCTTATCAGCTGATGTTACCGAGGCGTGGCCGCCCTGTCAAATTTAACAGGGCGGCCACGCCTCGTGCTGTCCGGCCGCTCCTCCAAGATGGTACTCCAGGACTGCTTAGGTTCGTCGCCACATCCACCTATTTCAAATTCCGCAACACAATATTTAGACAAAAAGAAGGATTCCCCATGGGTGACCCGCTGTCTGCCATCATGTGTGGTTTTTTCATGGAGGACCTAGAAACGAGGGCCATCGCATCGGCACCCGAAAGTTACGGTCCCACGCTCTGGAAAAGATACGTGGACGACATCTTAGAAAAAATAAAATCAGGACATACGCAACAACTCACAGATCATTTAAACAGTATGGACCGCACTGGGAAAATACAATTCACACACGAAGAAGAGACCGATAAAACCATAGCGTTTCCGGACATAAATATACATCACACTAATGAAGGAGACATTAAAATTAAAATATACAGGAAGCCCACCCACACTGATCAATACCTGCTTTGGTCATCTGGACACCTCATAAATCACAAACTTTCCGTGGTAAGAACACTGTTTGATCGTGCATCCATCTTCACAGAAGACACAGACAAGAAAAAGGAAGAGGAACATATAACTAACGCACTGAAGAAATGCCAGTACCCACTATGGGCCATAAACACAGGCAAACTACAGGTACAGCAGAAACTAAACCCCGGGGCATTCAGAAAGAAACGAAAAAATGAAACCGAAATCAAAGGAGTCGTTACATTACCATACATAAGAGGCGTCACAGAGCGGATTCAACGGGCCATGAGAAAATTCCACATCAACACCCTGGTAAAACCATACATAAAATTACGACAACTACTGGTACACCCGAAAGACCAAATTGACAACTGTAACAAATGTGACGTCACATACGAAATCCCATGCCGGTCTTTCCATAAAACATACACTGGGGAAACAGGTAGACCTTTTCACACACGTAAAAAAGAACACCAAAAAGAATGCGAGAAAGAGACAACAGCAAGACAGACACGCTTAGTCAAAGAACAAGCACTACAGACAAACCTTAAATCAGCAATCACAGACCATTGCAAGAGGGAAAATCATATTATGGACTGGGACAAGGCCAAAGTCATCCGCACTCAGAACAATCGACATGAACGCTGGATCATGGAGGCAATTGAAATCAGGAAGCGGGCCCACAGGACCATGAACGAGGGGGAATACACGCTTTCCCACACCTGGAGTACCATCTTGGAGGAGCGGCCGGACAGCACGAGGCGTGGCCGCCCTGTCAAATTTGACCGGGCGGCCACGCCTCGCTAACATCAGCTGATAAGACGCGTCACTCGTAACATCGGTGACTCTTCTGAAGAAGACGGGAGTATCCCGTCGAAGCATGTCAAGGTAGGATAAAACCTTCTCTGTTCGAAAAATAAGAACGTCAACGTACAACTGTCAATGAAAACTTTAGCCTACCACACCTGCTCTTCTCATGCCGTTAAAGTGTGGTCTGTTCATTTGCGAGAACTATTGGGCTTTATGACAGCATAATGCACCTGCATTGGGCTTCAATATAATGGGCTCATGTTCCACAGAAGCATGTTCCACTTCAGTGGCTCCCTTTCTCTTGGTAGCACTCTCCATTGAATTTTATCACTAATAATGCACCTGCGGCAACTTCCATAATCCACTACTCTTTCTTTACTCTCTTTTTTCATCTCGGTGTCATAATCTGATGGCTCTTTCTTCCTCTCCATTTCCATGCCCCAATTTTAGAGTTTTTTAATAAAATTTAATTATTGAAAATGGATGTCTATATTTTTTACTATATTTTTTCTGTGCCTGGTGAAAGTAGGGTATGATTTAAAGCGTACATCTCTGCTGTTGTTGCAAATTCAATGTTTGCCTTAAGGGGGATTGATGTGTTTTCTTTGATGCCCTCCTGTGGGAGGTGAGGGTGTCAGTGTTTGTGGTAGGACAGTATTGACATGCTGTAAAGTATTGTGACTGAGTAAATGACGCAAATCTTGACCACAGAGCATATTGGTCTTATTGTTAAGGATGTTGTTAGCATATTCCACCTCACTTTTATTAGCTCGATCCTCAGGTCAATTAGGAGAGAGTATGATGTGTTATATTGTAACCTATTGGATTTTTGGCTCTTTCATTGGCTGTGGTTGAAATATTGCGACACAGCCAGTGCTGTGTATCATTGCTTTGCATGCATTGGTATTTCCTTCAGAAAATGCACATCTATTTTATCTGCTGAATCACCCCTCAAGCAAGGCACCTCCAGCACACAGCTTGACAGAACTGCTGTATCTAAATTGCTTGCCTACTTGGAGTGGCTTGAAAAGATTATGGGGTCACATCCTGTAAATGAACACATTATAGTGTTTTTGCCCTTATGAAAGGTTTATAATGTATTTATTTGCATTAATGGCTAATATTCTGAATGTAGATATTATGGTGTCATTGCTATTGGATAAATGCTGCCACTGATTTGGAATGGAATGTACCCAATACTGCCCCTGTAAAAATCCGCAGACGTGGCCATATTATGCATGTTTATAATCCACAAACACTTGGTCATGTTGTTTCTTTAAAATCCACAAACATGCAGCAATGCTGAGTTTTAATTATAATCCATGAGCACGTGGCCATTTTGTGACACTGTAGTGCTTGGTCATGTTGTGTGGCCATGTTGTGTTGCACAGAAAAAAACCTCAGACACTCGGGCATGTTGTATTACATTCTGAAAATGTACAAATATATGGTCATGTTGTGTCGCTCTGTGAAAGTCCAGTAACACAGGTCCATGTGATTTAATACATTTTTACATTTATTGAGAAGTTATTGGTTATTAAAATCCATGTAAGTCTGTGTCTTTACTAATAAACTGATACAGTAATTAATGCACAAGTGTGTTCCACTGCATGTGCTTCTTTGATGAGTGGCTTTGGATCTAAGTGTTTATTTACAGCCTTGTTCACTGAGTTTTGGGTGAGACCCCTGCACCAACACAGGCGTTACTAGGGTCGTCTGGATGCTGATAGCATACTGGATTTTTCGCTCTTTCTGGCGAAAGAAACAAAAAGCGATGAAAGGCCAGAAATAAAGAGTGCAGTGGAGGGGTATCTTTATTTACCAAAAGCAGGCTGAAATCACAGTTTCAAATGTAAATAAGTACCTTTCGCAAGCAAAACTGCTTCAAGACACTTATGAGTTGTTAGCTGCAGTTGAGTTTTTGTGCACCTTCTGGAAGCTCCCCAAGTGACAGGTTTTTGTACCTTTGAATGGTATGTTTTCTGAGAGTGCTTAAACTAAGGCAGCGTACACAGCCTTTACTCTTGAGAGGAAGTATGAGCTTATCTTGTCAGTGTGCTGCTATGAATCTCATGAACAATATTGCAAGTAATGCTTATGGAAATCTTGCAGGTTTTTGCAGGAAAATGAGTTTTGCTTTTTAGTCCTCAGATCGACTGGTTATGTGGACTGCTGTATTATTATTCTTGACACTGTCCGGCTGAGCAGGAAGCCTTCAGTATTTCACTGGGTTATATCTTGGGAACAATTGATTCTGTCTCTTTGACATCTGCAAACTCCAAAAAGGTAGAGTTTTAAACTCCTGAGAGTTAGATGTGTAAACTCCTGTGAGGTGAAGGTTTGAACTCCTGACAGTTAAAGGTATAAACTCTTGGGAGGTGGTGGTGTAAATTGCTGAGAGGTGGAGGTATAATATCTTGACGATTAAAGGTGTAAACTCTTGGGAGTTGGAGTTGTGAATTCCTGAGAGATAGAAATTTAAACTCCTGAAGTATGAACTACTGGTAGGTGGAGTAACAGTAAAAGTTGTAAATGCCTTTGTGGTAGAGGTGTGAACTCTTGAGATGTAGACGTGCAAAATGCTGAGAGGTTTAAATGTAAATTCCTGAAAGGTATTGGTATTAATCCATGAGAAGTTGAGGTATGAAGTCCTGAAAGATTGAGGTGTAAATTCCTGAGATGTTGTGGTGTAAAGACCTGAGTGGCAAAGGTGTATACTCCTGAAAGGTAAAGGGGTTAAACTGCGGAGAGGTTGTGATGTAAACTCCTGAGATTTAGTGGCATAAAGACCGGACTGGTTGAGGTGTAAACGTCAGGAATCAGACTGGAAAATTTTCTCTTCCTCTCATTAACTCAGGGAGCTTATCTTAATTATTATCACTGCTCTCTGGCTATATTATTGTGTTCTTGAGCAAAGCCAGGTGACTGCAGCAAAATCCTGACAAGGACTTTAACTTTCTGAACTTTAGCTTAGCTGGCTTGCCAGCAGGAAAGTTACCTGAGCAGGGTAGTGCAGGCTCTGGCCCGCCTGCATTTGGACCATACTTGACATACTGCTCTAATTGGGCAGCTGACAAGCAAGTAAAGAAAGGATTTTGACACTTGCATTAGGGTGTCAGCGCATACATTTTAGTGAGGAAAGAAAGTTGTGGACGAGTGTCTATTGGGCCAGGGTTATGAGCCTGTCCCTAAGGATGCACCCAGTGAAGGGAGTGTGCCCTTGTGCCGTTTGTGGGGAATCTTTTAGGGCTGATCTGTTTGGGTGAGTTGGGGGGTAGGGGTACAGCACAATTCCCCCCTCCCCCCACCAAGGGCTCTCTGTCCCTTCCCGGCACCGCTGAATCATTGGGCACATCACCATGGAAGCGGCGAACAGAACCATTGGCAGATGCCGTTTCTGACCTTAGCATTTGTGGCTGCTTTAGTGTGGTTGCCGGGCTACATCAGGCAACAACTGCTCAGATGGCCTGTTGTCCAATCTCCTGTGAGCTCAATGGAACCAGGCCAAAGGAAAAGGATATGGGTCATGTGTGCTGTAAAAGCTGGCTGTGGCCGAGATGGAGGGATGAAGTGGACTCCACTGGGCTCCTGAAAATAGGCTAATTCTTTCCAGAATTACCACAATTAAAAACCTGTTGTTTTTTTTTTTTGTTGCTAAGTATATCAGTTGTGTTTGATTATTTCTGCAATCTCTACATTATTCAACATTATGTTCCAGCAACATGGTTCTTGTGTTATTTCAGGAAATTTAATAAACAAACTGCTTCAATGGAAACTATAAACTTTGCCTAGACTTCGCTATGGAGAATTGTCTCAAAGAAGGTATCCCATATAAACTCCCCCAACTTATCTAGCTAAGAAAGGAGTTATTGCATTATCTGATGACAGGCAGGGCTCTATTCCGAAAAGGCCAGGCACACTTTCCGTTCTCGCGTTTGAAAACACATGAATTCCATCGTTGGCTGTTTGGTGGCACTGTAGTTACAATAGTTCTGCTGCCTCACCAGAAATAAGCTCTGGAGTTGAGTTCTATCTTGCTGGATCCTTTTATGTGTTGTTTGTGTGTGATTGTGCATGTGTCTGTGTGTGAGTGAGTGAGTGTGTTTGTGTGGATTAAATTAGGCTCCGAGACTGACTTTGAAACATGTACAGAAATGGTTGTTTATGTGAATTGACCTGATCGAATAAATTATTTATCAGTCAAATAAGCTTAAGGTCTCAGTCTCCTTCTCTCTGGCATGCTTAGTGAGTTTGGCCCCGGATCTTGAGTTGCCAAAGTCATCCTCCATGGCATTGATCAGCTTTGCTCTGAGCAGGGTCAGAGTTTTGTTTTGTCTCCAAAAAAACACATTCTTTCGGGTTAATATCTCTCTGAGATGTTCTGGTTGAGTTGAAAGGCTTTTCTGAGTCATTAATTCTGGACTGTGGACACCTCCATAATTGATTGCTGACATAATGTGATGGCTTTGTCGCAGGTCAATTTTAGAAGACTCGATGAGTGTTTTTCTAGCAGTACAGGTTATTATCTGGTTCTATTGCTACTTTCCCTCCAGTCCATCAAAAGAATTTCCTTTTTTTTAGATAAAAATTGTTTGGCGGTGGTGAATTAGCTGCTATCCCCCATGTTTCTTCACATTTTGTGAATACATCCTGCAAAATATGGTGAGTTTGCCGGCCTCACATAGATTACATTCTCTTCGTCAATGACAATAGAGATACTGTCACCTTAGCTTAGGCTTCTTTCAGCTTGATTAAAGATCTTGATTCTGTAATTTTACATTATCTTCAAGGGTAAAAGGAGAGTATGTTTTGTGAATAACATAAAGTAATGTCATGATAAGAATATGTAGGATATAGCAGGATCAGAAATTACATGACATGTAAATTACAATATTAACAAAAATATAACTTTTAACTGAATTGCAATGATTGAAAGAAAAAAAAATGTGATTACAAAACAAACTTTTCTCAAAACTGTGCGCCATAATTATTGAATCCCCTTCATTTAGCACTTTGGATAGGTAATGGCTGAAAGTCTTCTTCTATAGTGAGTAGTGAGGTTGGAGAATACATGGCAAGTGATCTGAGGCCAATTTTCCAAGCAGAATTTCTCCAGACTCTCTTCAAACCTCTCCAAGGACCATACTCCTCAGTCCCACAGGTTTTCTGTTGGTTTTAGGTCAGGCGAATGGGAAGGCCATGGCAAAACCTAGATTTGGTGGTCAGTGAATCATTTTTGTATTGATTTTGATGCTTTGGCTTATTGTCCTGCTGAATGATCCAAACATGGCCCACTTTAAGCTTTCTGGAAGAGGCAGTCAGCTTTTCATTAAATATCTGCAGGTACTTAATGGAATCCATGATACAATGAAAGCGAACAAGTTATCCATGATATTTGGAAGAAGAATTGCCCCACCACATCAAAGATCTACCACCATACTTCAGAGTGGGGTTGGGCCTCTTAACGGAATTGTTATCTTTGATTATACACCAAGCCTACCTTTTAAAAGTTTACTACCAAAGAGCTCTATTTTTTGATTTAATCACAGAGCCCAGTTCCATTGGAAGTTACTGTGTTGTTTTGCAAACTGTTTGTGCACCAGTCTATTTTTTGATGACAGCCGAGATTTTTTTCTTGCAACCCTCTGAAACATTGTGTATTTGCATAGCTGGCATTGGATTGTACTTTTGAAGTCTTTCTGAGCCCAAGACATAGTTAATCCCACGAAAACACCTGCTGCATTCAAACCTGTAGAACTTCAGGTCTATTTTAAATCCTAGTGGAGTTCTCACCAAATGTGTCTTGCTCAATTATGAAATGGTGTGCAATATGTAGATATTTTCCATTTCATGTAATGCTGTGGCCATAAAAACATAATGTCTGGAGTTTTTCTCCCAGTAATGGTGCAGTGTAGCTTCAGTGAAGTGTTGCAACCAGCAGATATGTATGTATGTGATATTGTCCTCACATATGAAAAAAAAAAAAATCTTTTTCTGACTTTATTTTTAATGTAGGTTTTCCCTTAAGTTCAGTGTTTAAGGCGTGAATGTCTGCAACACTCCAACTGTGATTATTAGTTTCCTTTCCCTCTTGAACCACACTTCTCACAGAGCATGCTTTCAGAATAGGCACACTGTCTCATACAGGCAGGCTTTTAACATCGCCTTATGCGTTACTTATTAAGTGTCACCCTGGTGGTCAAATTGTGCATTTTCAAAGGTTTTGCAGTTTACCTCCAGCCATTTCCACTTTAGTGAAGCTCAGCAATTTTCTACTGCAATTTTCAATTGCTGTATTATTTTGTCTCAACATTGGTAAAGGATTAGGGAAATATGCTGCAAGTTATCTCCTGGGTCATTCCATGTTAGATCATCAAATGAGTCTAACCACCACCTTCTCAATTTTGCTACTTTTCTATGTGCGGCTGTGTAAATATATATCACTGACAAATTACAGCTCATTCAGACCAAAAATTTATTTTTGGTGCATTATTTTCTAAGGGTACTGTCCATCAGTTTTGTGTCGATTTTCTTTTTCTTTAACAAATTTGCGTTAATTTACTTTTTTCTTGCACTTAACATGGCTTAGCTTTGAAACTTTGCACCCATGCTAATGTTATACTGCTGAATCAGAAAATGCCTGACTTGTATTCAGCAGACACAAATGAATGGAAAAAATGCCAGAGAGCCTATGCTAGGGTTTATATTGGGGGTGCTTTGGGGACCTAAACATGGAACTGCCCAAACAAAAGGCACTTTTAGTGACCTCATAGCTCCACAACCAAGAAAGATTGAGTAAAATGAACTGCATTTTCTGATTAAGCAGTATAACATTAGCTTAGATGCAAAGTTTCAAAGCTATAGGTGTAATACTAAAAAAGTTTTGCCTAGTTAAATACAAGAAAAATGTAAATTGACGTGAATTTGTTAAAGAAAAAAGAAATCGACACAAAACTGATGGACAGTACCCTTAGATGGTGAGGGGCTTAAGAGGGGCTACCCTGGCCTTCGCCATGACAAAAACAACATGAAACCTGTCTTTGTTCTTCTGTAGCAGACAGCTCACCGTTCCATAGCCATATTGGCTAGCATCTGCAAAATGATGCAGCTGGTTGGATGTTGCCTCGCCAAAGCCCTTAGGCTTGAAACACCGAGACACTCCGAAGTCCTCCAACAGACGAAGGTCCTCCATCCAGCTGGTCTGTTGTTAAGTGAGGGGCTTGGGGATGTCGTCGTCCCATCCCAGTTTGAGTCTGCAAAGCTCTTGGAGGATCATCTTTGCTGTCAAGACTACTGACGATAGGATACCCAGCGGATCATAGATTGAGCCCACTACGGAGAGGATGCCTCTTCCCGTGGGTGGTCTTTCTTGTGTGACGATCTTAAATTTGAAATTGTCAACAGGACACCACCGGACTCCCAAGGCTCTCTGACAGGGAGCTTCTCCAGGTCCGGATCCAGGTCCCTTAGTTCCTCGGCTCTCTCCTCTTCAGGGATTGCAGACAGCACGACTCTGCTGTTGCTCACCCACTTACTAAGCCGGAATCCTCAAGTCGTTGCTCAAGTCGTTGCTCAAGGAAACGGCCTCTTCTTCTGAGCGAAAGGACTTTAGGCAGTCATCAACGTAGAAGTTGCACAGCACTGTGTTGACTACTGTGGTGCTGAACTGTTCTCTGTGGTCTTGTGCAAACTTCTGTAGGGTGAAGGTGGCACAACTTGGAGATGAGGTGGCACCGAATATGTGCACTCTCATTCTGTACTCTGCGAAGTCTTGGCTGATGTCACCGGAAGGCCCCACAGTCGAACACCACTCGGATCTTCATCTTCTTGGCATGGTACACGCCATAGTGTGGCAGGTACCAGACCTTTCCATCGTTGCAGCTGAGCTCCTCCTCAGGAACCTTCACTGCGTAGCTCTTTGCGATCCAGTCTTCCACGAATACAGTGTAGTCAGCCTGAAACTGAGGGTTCTTTGTGAACTTCTTCTTTAAGTTGAGAGCTCGCTGTTCAGCTACTCTTCTGTTGTTCGGCATCTTGACGGCTGTGTTCCTTAGCGGTAGACTAATGCTGTAGTGTCCCTCTGTCAGTCTAGCAGACTTCGAGACCATCTCCAGAAACTGCAGGTCTTCCCTAAACATCTCCAGACGGTCGTCATGACACTCTAGGTAGTCGTTCTTGAATTGTTAGCTCCACAGCTTGTCTAGCGTGACCACTGATGTGTGAGACCTGTGTGAGTCCACTCGTGGTTTAATGGGCATTGTCTCCTCGGAAGGGGCATTGATGATCCATCCCAGTCATGTTTTTACTGCGTATGGCCCATCTTCCACGCTGGGTACCACCTGCCATGGCTCCATTGCCTTGGGTACGTCAGTTCCAATGAGAAGGCCTACCTCTGCCTGAATCTTAGGGATCTGCACTTCACTGAGATGAGGCCACTTATCCACTTCCTCCTGTAGTGAGATGTTCTGTTTGTGAGCCGGAATAGCTTTCTGAGAGTAGATGTTGAGCAACTCCAGGAAGTTGTTACTCTCCAAGCTGCAGACTTCCAAGCCAGACACCTCCCGACTGCTCACAAGCTGCTCGCTTCCCATAGTCTTCAGCAGGATACTGGTTCTGCTGATGGTGATGTTGAGGGAGGCCATCAGCTTCTCGGTGCAGAAAGTGGCATTGCTGCCTGGGTCGAGGAACGCGTAGGTAGCCACTACCTTGTTGCCTTTTTTGGCTTTGACGTAGACCGGAACAATCGCCAAGATGCTGTTCACGTTGCCAGCCCCAGTAGCACTGCAGGTCCTCATCTCTGTTTCGATGCATGCACTGACCATTGAGCTAGTCTCTCCTTCTTCTGGTGGTTTGCTCTTTTTCATTGTTTCTTTGGACGCATCATCTGAATGCTCCTCCTTGTGCTTTGCTTCATCAGGCACTGCTTTGTTCTTCATATGAAGCACTGGCGGGTGAGTAAGCTGGCAGACTTGGCAGCTACTCTTCTTGTTACAGGCCTTGCTCATGTGTCCTTGTTTCAAACAGCTGAAGCATAGGTCGTTACTCCTCAGAAAATCTATTTTCTCCTTGTGAAGAGACTTCTTCATCTTTTTGCACTGCTCCATGGTGTGCTGTTCTCCTTGGCAGAAAAGACATGGGGTCAAAAAGGCACAGAGCAGGTCCCCCATTGACTTGGTCTTTGTCTAAGCTGGGCTCTTGACTGCTGTAGCAGCATCATCTTTGTGAGCCTTAGCTTGGCTCCTGGTTCCATCTGTGATGTTGCCGAAGAGAGGGCGTAGGGCTTCTTTGGCTTGTTGATTTACAAAGTCGGCAAGATCTCTGAACTTGTTGCTGCGTTGCTCTTTCTCCAGGAGAGCGTAGGCCTTGCTTCTCCACCTTTCTCTCTGCTTGTACGGAAGCTTGGCAATGATGGCTCTCATCTTGGACATTCCATGCTCTTCCATGTACTCCATGACTGCCATAGTGTTGAGGCAGCCCGTGAGATAGAGGCCAAAGGAGTGAAGTGCCTCTCCGTCATCAGACTTGATAGTCGGCCAGTTCAGTGCTTTGTCGATGTATGCCATTGAGATCTTGTATCCATTTCTGAAGTGTTCCTTTAAGAGCCTCTTAGCTTTACGATAGCCACGCGTCATTTCCATGTGAAGACAACTTCTTATTAGCTCTCTTAGCTGTCCATCCGTGTACTGTTCCATGAAGTTCAGTCGGTCTCTGTCACTATCTGTCTTGTTCTCCACTCCGTGTTCGAAAGCCCTAATGAATAGCCTATACTCCATAGGGTCCCCTTTCAAAATTGGAATCTTCTGAGGAGGCAGAGTAGTGAGGTTCTGTGTTTCACTAGGAAGTCCACAATGGCTTGTGTGAACTCATGTTGCGGAGTTTCCTTCTTTGTCTGTTCAGCATTAGCAGGTGTGCTTTGGTTGTTGCTGCTCGCCGGTTCTGTTTTCGCGACAGCATGAGGAGTAGGCATAGCCTGTTTGTGAGCTTGTGGTTCTGAGGGTGCTGCTCTCTCTAAGTTCATGCCATCCTCATAGCTCACTCTTGATGAGGCTCGCTGACCCTCAAACTCGTCCAGTACTAGTAGCTTAGCATCTGAGGCGGCTAAAGCGGTCTGTATCTGTAGCTCTTCTCGCTTTGCCTTAAGCCTAGGATCTTGTTCATCAAGTAGTCGTTTCTGTTTTAGAGCAGATGCTTGGGCTTATAACACAGCCCTCTCTACTTCAGCTTTCAGATGCGCTGCTGATGCAGATGTTGAGGCTTTGGAATGTATTGAGGATGGTGCCTTAGACCCTTTCCTTGGCTTTCTTGAGACGGTCACGAAAGATGCACTATCTCCAGGTGTAACCTCCTCATCGGTCCTCTTTGCCTCTGCTCTATGCTGATGCACCTCCTTCATCCAGTTCTCAGCCCTAACAGTGAAGTTGTAAAACATGTCGGCCATGGGAGTAAACCATCCATCCTGATCTGAATTCATCTCATCTCCTGAGGTTTCGTTTAGTAGCACTTTAACTGAGGTATTCAGCTCACAAAACTCTCCAAATAGCTTGTTTCAATCAATGTTGACTGTACAACTTGCAGGTTACTGTCAGTTAGCTGTCTGAGCTTAGCTTTCCTTTTATTGATGGCATGACGCATCTCTTCCTCAAGCGCCTTTACTGTGGCTTAAACCTGTCTAGGTTCAGTTGGCTCAGGCATTGGAGTGGATTTTTCTGTATGGCTCATGTTGACTGTCCGTGGTGGTTATATTGAAAGTTACTGAATGTCTGTTATAGGCCTTAATGGCCGCCGCCAAAAATGACCACGCTGGTCTGTCACTCTGACACTTCAGTCACACACAAGGTCCACGCTGGCTAGCACAAGCTTTCATTTAGCTAGCCAGCTACTCTTAGCACTTTAGCTTGCTGCCGTTAGCATGTTAGCTTGCTGCTGTTAGCATCAATGATTCCAAAGGATAGAAATGGCCCAGATGGCGCTTACCTTAATCCACTTCACTCTTCAATAACTCACGGAAAGTCTTTAATTTCCTTTCCTTCCTTACTGGGCTCCAGTAGTTCGTGGATGAATCCTTTTTCCTTTTGAAGCAGTTTTCTGACTAATGTGAGGGCCGGCAGTTCACTGCCTTGGTTGACATTACTCGTGCTGAAGTACGTTCGTTGCTAGCAACGGAAAAAGACAAAAACTCCACTGGACTCCGATGTAAAAAGATGGCTAAAGAATGTTATTTTTCCAAAGGCAAAATCTTGTTACAAGAGTAAATTATATTCCCTTAACAACTCTATAAACTTGGTAATTTTGCCACAAAATAATGCTTCAGCTATGGTAAGAAAACTGTATGCTCTCAGTGCCAAACTCACCGCCATTTCTGGCCTGTCAGTTCTCAGACACTGACAAACTGCCGTGCAGCAAGCATCCGAGTCCCTAAAAAGGCCAGTAGCCCAAAAAACGAACATGAGCCCCGAGCTAAATAAAGGAGTTTCCTAGGCTCATCTAAATAAACATGCCTAGTGTAAATATATCCAAAGTTATCAATCTAAGCATTAATTAGAGACTGAGAAAAAATACAACAATCTAAAATACAACTAAACTAAGTTTCAATGTCCGAAGTAGGCTATGGCTGTAGGCAAATAACCTATAGAAATAAAATAATTCCATAAAACCAAATCACATCTAGGGTGCTTTGGCTCCTATAGTCGACCTTTCTCCCACGCACCTGTCTGCTTACAGGTGTGCAAAAGTTTTTCTCGCTAAATCCTGATCGATAAAAGCCATCTGATCTCTGAATTTTCTTACAATTTTTTTTTTATTTACTATTTATTGTTATAGATCTTACCTCTCTCTTTTTAAGGAAAAAATCTTCTATACTTCTTTTATCCAATTATCTATTTAGTATTATTTATTTATTCAACATGGATTTGTTATTTATATTTTGTATATGTGCTTTGGACACCAAATTATTGTGTTGACTCATCTTTTCTATCAATGTATGGCTTGTTTGTGTGTATGTGGCCACAGCAAGGGTGAAGAGCCCAATACAAATTTCCCTTGTGGGACAATAAAGTTTATCTTGAATCTTGAATGTTGTTTCAGAAATATGCAGGCCTTTTTTAAATTTTTTTTAGAAATTTATTGGGAACCCTCCTTCCAACTGTTTCTCCTGTTAGCAGATCAGCTGTGCGGTTCCTTGTCCAATAACTTTAGGTCCCTTTGAAAGGACTTAAAAGAAGTATTTTAATTCCTTCAATATACACCAGATTTGGATGGAAATATCCCCATGTTGAAGCTGAAAGACTCTGCATTGAGCCCATATTCATGGCTAAATTTATGTTCGAATATGCTGTGGGGCATTTCCACAGGGACTCCCGTTACATTTCAGTGCATTTCCAAATTTATATTTTGGCCTGTGCCTTGAGATGATGAATGTTCGAACCCCGTCACGTGTGTGCTGGAAGGTGTTGGTAAAAGCTATAAAAAAGTATGAACAAATATTAATTTGATTTCATAACATGGTTTTTATTCACAGTAATTATCACGTGACTCACTTTACATGAAAAGGATAACACAAAAAACACATCAATTTCAGTTGCTGTTTCTCCTAAAGGTATACGAGATGGAATATATACGCTTCCAAAAAAGAAACTATACATTGTTTTTAGCATCAATTTATTATACATGAAATGTTTTGACAAATGTGGAAAGCATATTGAAATATACTCTTCCAAAAAAGAAACTATACAAATATTGAATTATTGATTACAATTTCTTTTCAATATGTTTTCCACTTTTCTCAAAACAATTCATGTATAATAAATTGATGCAAAAAACAATGTATAGTTCTTTTTGGAAGAGTATAATTAACATTCTTGGTGTTCATACGACTAAATGTAGTTTTAAAGTGTACTGTAAAGTGTACTGAAGTATTCTTAGAATTTTACAACCAACTCTGAGACTCCTCAGAGCCTGTACTCGGGCTGGGTCTAGGCCTAGGCCAATCGTGTAACAGTGTGCGCACATGAGCAGGAAAATCGCTATCCCTGACAAAAAAACAAGAGGCTCCTCAGAGCCAGGTGGGTATACTACGAAGCAAGATAAGAGGGTTAGTGAGGTATGTCGAGCCTAAACCTAGGTTTTTCCATGTCGCGAAGCTGCCTCTTTTTTAATGTAGCTAGATTAGCATGGTAACTTACGCTGCGAACTTAACCTGGTCGGGAGCAGGTTATGTGCCGAGTTTCGGCTGTAATCGGCAATACATGTCCTGCCTAATCAATAAACACCTTCTTTGAAATTGGCATCACTTTTCTTGAAGAATCCTGTGGACTTTGGTGCCCGAAACTTACAAGGTTCTCTTCGAAGGAAGACTGGCATGACCTGTTCGCTTTTTCAGACAATATTCTCTATGAACGCTATAGATTGTCAGCAGAGGGAATTTGTTACTCGTGCGATCTACTGGAGCCATATATTGGCAATGTAGCAAAGAGAGGCACTTAAATTGCAGGATCAGTATGCATAATGTTGCATGTTTTTTCTTTTTTTATTTGCTAGGGGAACCGACAACATTCAGGTGGAGATGCAGAAAATATGAGCACGAATATTGAATGCTGCGCTATACATTTTACACAGCATACCATTTAAATAATTCAAATAATTATGAAAGCAAAGCAGCTCAGGGCGCACCACTTTGAAAAATGTTCTAATGCTTTATTTTAACTTGCTGCCATGTCCTCTTGACAGTGCTGGTACTGCAACTATTAAAGGGTATTCAACTATGAAATAGTATTTTATGCCACAAGACTACTGTACATTTGCAATGGTGCAACTGGTTAGGGTTAGTGGTGGAATACGATTTTATTAAAATCATGCTGTATTAAAGAAAAGCAATGGAAAAAATACTTATAAACAAAAAACGAAGAAATTAGTAAAACAGAGTTAGTTATTGGTATTTATCATCAGATAATATTCAATCTATAATGTAATTTCACTTTGTTTCATTTGGCTGAGAAACTAGAGTGATTTCCACTAGTCCTTCATCAGAGGACTTAGGCATTTACATAGTCAGCAATTTTCTGGCAGAATTCCTCCCTGGCCTTATTACAACCAACAAGTTACATATACTAACATAAACCTCAATTACAATTTGCCAAGTGTCGATCCGAGTAAGCGCATGCATAATCGTGCAGTCTTTCAAAGTGTCCGACCAATCAGTGTAAAAATTCATATGTCTCCCATTAAGCTGCTGTGGCGCCCTCTGGTGCCGCGGGGGGAGACATCCCGCATTATTCCTGGTAATGGATCAGGGATAGCTTCCTCGGAGGAACATTCAATACACGATTGGTCGTTTTATGAAGGGAAACACGGAAAATTGACATACGGAACGCCCTTTAATTGAGAGCACTCACGACGTTAAAAGCACAAAGCCGAGGTTAAAAAAGAAAGATTATAACCACTATTGTAATACCAATTATCTGTGATTGTGAGGTCAGGGCTTATTGAACCAACTTACTGAAATAAAGGCTCTCTATATTGAACTTGCTTCGTAGTATACCCCCCCTTACTCGGCTGGGTCTGGGCCTGGGCCAATGGCAAAACTGTGTGCGCGCATCAGCAGGACAATCACGACCCCAAAAAAAAAAAAAAAAAAAACATCCGGAGCCGAAACTTAGACTCGTGTCCTACTGGCTCGAGTAATGTATAGAGATATTATGTAATGAGTGTGACTCATGTTACTCTCGTTTCTGCGTTACACATTGTCCAGTATCATTTCAATGTGTATAGTGAAATACAGAGCAAAATTCGCCACTGTAAAAAGATATTTCTGTGTTTAAACACTAATGGAGAAAAAATATGAGCATTATAGAGCTAAAACTCTGCATTTTGTCAGTTTGTATATACAGGTCTGGAAATACTTGGTGAATTATGTTGTTCAGTCAATGAATGAACTCTTTTTTTATGAGTAGGTGCGGTAATTCCAGATACATTGTCAGTAGAACAATGTAGAACTGTAATGATTACACTGTGAAACACTAAATGAAACAAGTTTTTTTTTTAATCCCTTTGTGCAGAGGCCAAATATGGCTATTTATGTGTTACCCTATTTGAGACTTTGTAATTCAAGATTTCAACTTCACAGAGAGGGGGAAAATGGCTTCAACAAAACAAGACGCTTGTAGCATTTAGAATTTTATTGTATTTCCTTCACAATTTTAGCTCAGAGTAAAGGCCAGAAACCCCAAAAAATCTTAATGAAAATTCAGCAGTGAAATTTTTTTTTTTTTTAAATACTGAGAATTTAAAAATGTCTGGGAGTTAAAACAATACATTCCTGGGATCATAAACTCTTTGACCTCAAATGTACTTCATTTGACTGAGATTTTTTAAATCTGCTATTTTATCTGCTTTTTATGAGCCAAATAAGCTCTTTAAGTGGTTTCCCAAGCTGTCAGAGCCCTCAAAATTATGCATGACAGATCATAAAATAATCATATATTTAACACAAATCAACTTTTGAATCATAAATTTCAATATGAATTTATAATTTCCAAGCCGAATTTAGCACGAGTTGATCAATTTTGGTGTGGATGGACATCACTAGTGACCAGTGACCTCACCAAACCAAAAACATGCCTTTATTTCATGAAAAAATTTGTTTTGTATATTTTCGACCAAGTCGTATAAGCAAGCACACATTAAAGGAACTGCATATTTTATGGTCAGAACATTCACCCTGCGACAGAAAGATTGATATTTACAATTGCGATCATCCAAGAGCAATGCAAGCTTGTATAAACTCTTTTCACATCCTATAAGGAGCAAGTATAACTCACTAACTCAAAAATATCATAAAAATACCTCCTTTTAACAAAACAGACATTCCACTATCAGGGAAAAACAGGCGATATGCTACGCTAGATCGCCAGAACTGGATCAGTGCAACAAGCGTGGCAGGGGGTAGACAATGCTGCCCTCTGTACACAGTTCTGTCAACTAATCCACTAGATATACGAAGAAAGAAGGATTCAACTGCACATCCAACAGAACTTCCAAAACCTGCTATAAAAATATTCAAACTCTCATTACCATACCCTTTTTATGTGACTTTACACATAACTTGCATTACCCATTTTTAATGTCCTTCACAGGTGCATATGAGAACTAGATATGCATGTTGGTACTTGGTAGTACAATTTTGTTGAGTATGGGCAATAGTAGGGCAATTAGAATTAACAATTACAGCTTGCCTGGGGTTATTGCGAGGGAAGAAAAAAATATATGTTTTTGTTTTTCGTGTCACACCACCATCACCACACAACTTTAACGCAGAATCCTGAAAAAGCCAGAACAGATGGAGAATTTTAGCTATCAAGATATACTTGACCAAGGTTTCACCATATGAAATCAACAAAGTTCTCAAGAATGCAAATGAAAACATGATGCAAAGCCCAGGGAGTGCTTGAAGCCCAAAATAAATGACTTTTGTCACTTTAAATTTGAAGATGTAACAAGTAGGATTCTGACTAAATTTGGCTAGCAATACTGAATTTAGTATTTTCTCCTTAAAGTATATGATGTTTCGCTCTATAAAAATATAGATTTCCATGGAAATTTGTGTGAAAATCTTTTAAGCTCTTTGTCCCTATTTTCATGGAATTACCCTGTGGTGAACAGCTAAAATAGCCACAACTTTGCCAGTTCCTACATATTTGTGCTCCTGATCATGCCATTCGTATGATGAAATGGGTTTTTTTCATTTGCCTTCCTGATGCTGTCGTTCTGAGTCCTTCTGCATGTCCAAAGTCTGGGGTTCATTGCCCGGGGTTCTGCGCAGCATGAGAGTAACGGGGCACTTTTAAATGCAAATCTCGCTGAAAAGAAAGAGCCCAGAGTGTTTCATCGCCAGCAGCTGTTGCCAGTACGGAAGCTCGGCTTTGGGCAGCTTGAAGCGTAGCTTGGCAGTCCGGCCTGTTTGTGATGTACAAGTGCTGGCCTGAGGCCTTTATCTTAAGCCTGAGCCAGAGCACGGCTTTGCGCCGACGTATCCTTCCGCTTAGTGAGAGGAATTCAGCCGTTTGTTTTTCCTGCATAAGGACTACGCAGACTGTGCAGTCGTTTAACGCTGGGGCTCCAGAGGTTTTCTGGCTGAATGATGATTGGCGGACAATCATTATTTCGACCTGAGCCTAAATTGGGCTGATTCTGAAATTTGAATATTTACCTTCACATTGCGTGTGTACCTGCGTACTTGTGTATATTTGTGTTGTGTATGCACGTCTTTGTGTGTATCTGTGTGTTTGTGTATATTTTTGTGTGTACATGTGAGTATGTTTGCCTGTGCATGCGTTTGTGTGTGTGTCTTTGTGAGTGTATCTGTGTGTTTGCATTTGTGCGTGTGTTTGTATGTGTGTGTGTGTGCGTGTGTGTGTGTGTGTGTGTGTGAGGGAAAGCCGATAATAATGATCTCTGGTTTGGTAGCTGGTGATGTCAGCAGCTCATTCATGAGGAGCATCAATAATGGAGAAGCTGGCAGCTGCTGCGGGGAGCAGAGCCCAATATGCACAGCAACTGCCTTCTCTCTCTCTCTCTCTCTCTCTCTCTCTCTCTCCCCCCTGTGTTTCCCTTTCTCTCAGAGTGAGGAGACTGAGAGTGAGAGAGCGATTGTGAGTGGAGGAGACAAGGTTAGGCAATTGCTGAGATTCAGACTGCGGGTTAAACAGACCGTGTGATATATCAGAGAGGGGAGAGCAAGAGAGCGATGGAGTGAGAGAGAGCACAAGGCAAAAGGCGTGTTGATGGCGCGATTTTTGGGGGAGAGAGATGATCAGGGCTGGATCTGGGGGATCCGCTCGGTAAGAGGGGGGTCAGCGGGCAGCGTGCTGTTCCCGTTACCCTTCACCTTCATTCTCCCGCTCCTCTTCCTCACCGCGCTGTGCAGCGATAGACAGCAGCGAAGTGTTGATTACCTTTGAGCGCTTCTCTATGGCGACCAGGTTTGTGCCTCTCTGCTTCCTCCATCACTCATTTGCAAAAGTCGTGGTGCAAGAATCTCGTCACCATGCCAGCCTGCTTATGCTCTTTGGGGCCATGTGGCTCCCATTTTTTAATTTGCTAACCTGCTAGCATCTCCAGCACAGTGTGCCTTCCAGTGCTAACTTTCTAGCCTGCTAATGCTCCTCATCACTGTGTGGCATCCACTGCTAACTTGTATGGATGTGTTTTTGTGTGTTGAAGGTATGGCATTGAACAGTAACACTGCTGCTTTCAGCAGCCAATCAGAGGCCTAACTCTCAGCAACCAGTGAAACGCACAGTTTTCTCCAGCCAGTGAGGTGTACAGCCTTCAATAGCTCGTCACACATGGTTCTCAGCAGGGGCTAAATAGCATGGCTTTGAACAGCCAATGAGATGCATACTTTCAGCAGCCAATCAAACACATAGCTTTTAGCAGCCAGTTATACACGTAGCTTTCAGCATTATATCAAACAATAAACTTATCCTTGTAAAGTGTGAATTGCAATGTGTTGTCAAAATGACCGCAGTGAATCGTGTTAATTGGGGAATCTCCTCAGTGAGAAACATAGACGTCATTATAGACCCAGACGGAGTGTCCAGGGGTACTATGGATATGCAGTCGTCGCGCATCTGCGTCCGTGTCCAAGTCTGTGTCTGCGTCCGTAGAGATTTTCTTGTGAACGCTTTACAGACTGCAATTCTTATCCGATCCATTTAATATTACACATGCATGTGGATAGTGGTTAGAGAATGACGCCTATTTATTTTGGCTGAGTTTTGTCATGCGTTGTCTGAAATATTCTCGAAAAAACCAACAAAAATTTTCCCATTGGAAAGAATGGGAGTTGGGTTTTCATTGCTAGAGTGCGTGACATCACACCTAGAGAGGGAGCTGGGAGCACAGAGGCGGCAAAAAATACTTTTCATATCACTATATCGCTCTCATCCATGAAATTTCCCAAAAACATAGGAAAATTTGTTTTTGACACAGTACTATAGTCTTTGTAGCACAGAAGTACATAGTTTTGCCTCAGGGAGCAGTCAAATGACATGAGGCACATTTAATTTCTCTATCTTTCCCATTCAAAAATCACCCAAAAATTTTTTGTGGAACAGCAAACGCATAGAGGTTTTAGATCGCTGTAATTCCAATATTATATCACTCAGAGAAATAAAAAAACACTCAACAAAGTCTTGTTCCTTGAATGATGTGGTTACATTTGTGACAGGATGAACCTTTTTTTGCGTGAGAAGCAGGAGTTGCAGGTGTGCGCGAGCATGGATTTCTTTCACAAAGGGGTCTATTCTCCCATGCGCGTAAGTCTAAAAAAGCGCGTAGCTACGCGCTTTTCAGCTTACGCCAATTCTCCCCTCGACTTAAGTCTGTGTATTACACACCCCGATGGCAGTCACGCACTTTGGGCGGAGCGAGGCCAAAATTGGGGCGTTTCTTTGGCAAATAACACTTAGGCGTATTCTCCCCCTGGCTTACGCCCTTTTTCTGTAAAGCGCTTTTGAGGGCTGTATTAAGGTCAAGCGCCAACATAAGGCGAAATGGAATATTGCGTTTGATGTCTGTTATAGGCCGAGTTTTAACATTAATTTTATTTAACATGGTAAAGGTTCAGACATTCAATATTCGATTGTTCATCCTTATTTCTTAACTACACGTCTCATAACCATAATAAATTATCAAACAAAATCATCACATGATATTACGCAACAGCCTGTTCACCATTATTCTACCATACCCTCAAAACCTAAAACCAAAATGCCAGTCCTGCATTTGCTGGCACTCTTGCATGATTGGGAAAGAGTAAGAGGAGCGCTCCGAGCTTGAAGACAAACACGCATATACCGGCCTCGTTTTGACATCCTGGGACTAACAAACACCGAGTGCATCCAGCGCTTTTGTCTGAACCGTGAGGCAATCGTATATCTTTGCCGACTTCTGGATGAACAGCTAACCTGCCGCAGCAATAATCCGCAAAACATACTGGTGGTCATCAAGGTCACAACTGCGCCGTCGGTCCTGGCATCTGGGTCGTTCCAGAGAGTGGCTGGTGATGTCATGCAGATATCACATGTGTCTGTGTCAAGGTGTCTGACACAGTTCGTTGACGCTTAAAGTTCTTCTCCATGCACTTCCACTGCAGAAAGAGTTTCCAGGTTTGCCTGTGCTACGCTTATTTTCGCCTTGTATTCATTGTGATTCACTTTTGACTGGACCGTCCCTGTTTTGCGTTTTTGGCTCTGTTTTGGATTACTGTCTGCATCTGTGTATCAAACCCTTTTTTGCCCGACTACGAGTACTGTGATTGCTGCCCTGGTAACGACTTGGATTTCGCCCTCTGGATTTTGATTTTTGGATTGTGGACTCTGTACTGTTGCCTCCTGCTCTGCGGGGGTTACCCCCTTTCCTTAATAGAATCCAGTTTTACTGCACAGCTTGGTTCTCATGACTGGTTCCTGAACGATAACTCACAAGTTCAAGTGAATGTGTCGCTCAAATCAAATGGGACATAATAGGCTATAGATAAGGAATTTTGTGATTGCTGAGGTGGTTTCGGGGCATGCGGATAACCACGTGCGAGGACATTAGTTTGTTAGCTAGCTGGCTAGTCACTGTTGACTGTTGCAATGTGGGGTAAAAAAAGCCACTAGATAGCAGTATTGACATTTTTTTTGTTAAGCCGAGTCTGGAGCTAGGTTTTGGGCATGTCCTGGGCATGCCTCAGAGGGGAAAGTCCCAGAGAATTGAAAGAAGTCTGGAAGGCGGGAGGGGGCTGGAAAAGAGTATTTAAGGAGAAAAATTGAGAGAGTAAAGTAGTAGGAGAAATTGCAAGGAGAAATTGTGGAAGGATACATTTGACCAGACCTGTCACTCTTTTCAAGACCTGTGAAGCTCTTTTTGTGGATTTGTGCCTGTGTTGGAGCATTTTCCTGTCCCAGGACATTGCAACATAGAAACCCCATCTCAGTTACCAAGGGACTGTTACTATCTCATTTTTTTCATATTTCAATCTTGGTCAGTCTTTGTTTTATTAAATCTGTTCAAGTTTGAAAATTTTTCTGTCATCCCTTGCTGTCCGATATGTCATAACAAATTGGGGCCATAACCCTGTGAATTTAAAAACCATGGCAAGTTCAACCGTGAATGTCAGTGACTTTACAGCATGTAAGCTCAGTACAAACATAAAGCTGGCAACAAACGCAAAATTTACTCCACTCGTCTAGTAACTTTCACATGACACGCTTATTTGTGTAAGATCCTCTATATGCTGTATCTCCCCAGGGTAGGCTACCATACGGCACAGCGAGTTTGCGTCATTTGTCATGTATGTTTCTATGTCAGTCATGCAGACATAGTCAAGGTCTAGGCGCAGGAAACCTAACTAACTCGCTTTCTTTTGAGGCAGGCGATTCATATTAATAGCAGGATATCGCACCAAGGGCTCGGAATTTTCAAGTGTTATCATCACAACACATAATGCATGAATGCAATACAGATGAAACAAAGCCAAAACAAAGGCAGAGAGCCGGGATGACATCATTATTTACAGCGCTCCTAGCGATATTTCCTCAAAAATACCATCTGCTAGAAGTGACATGGTGCGTTCCACAAACTTATCAAAAACATCTAAGCAATTTGGAAGGATGATCCCGCATAATAAATGTCCTACACACAATTGATTTTGTATATTTATGCAGCTATTGAATTTAACTTTCTGTACTCTGATAATGTCCCTTTAAATGTTTCAGATCATCCCATCTACCATATAGCTCACATCAAAACGGAAAAAAACTTTCCCTTACTTACCACTGTCTTGCTGTCTTTATATCACTACTCTACCGCAAGACTAACTCGTCGTTTCACGAGATTAATGCTGTCAACCTTTTAGTTGCCGACAGTGATCGCGAGGCGGCGCAAGATAAGAAAATATAGTTCCTGGTTTCCTATTCGCTGCGGGGCTAATAGCCACTTCCAAAAACAAAACATGCACTTTCAATTTAAAACTTGTGAGAAACTGCATTATAGTGCACGTGAGAGCGCAGAAGAAATTTGCTTTTGAAGACGTGTGTCAGCTGTGTGTGTGAATTCATAATGTAACTAAAATCTTCTCTCTGGATGTCAGGAGCGCCACAAAGTCCAGCAATCTACAATATCACAGAAACAAAGTTAAAATTTTTCTAAACTATGACAGCAGATGTGTCCTATACAATAACGTGAATCATTCATTTTCACAGAACGTTAAGAGGAAACAACAAAAATAAAGGAATTTTCCTGTCTGCACTAAATAGCATTAAAATATATAGAAAGCTTTATGATTTTTGTCCAAAAGAACCACTCTTTTTTGCCGCTGTTCTCCTCATAAACAAACCCCACTCGTCAAGCCGCGTAATGCAGTGCACTTCTGGTTATATCTGACATCGTTCCTTTTCTTTTTTTTTTTTTTTTTAATTTAGCATCTCCAATCCCACCCGAATTTGGAATGCCCAATTGGGGAACTATGTACAAAGCTTGCTCGTATGCGACCCCTTGCTGCCAACTCAGGATAGTGAGACAGTTCACGGCTCTCCTCCGAAGCACGTGCCTGTCTGCCACTGATTCTTATACACTCGCTGGTTGAATCTTCGCAAGTTCAGAACTAGGGCGGAGGATACCCGGACATGAACCAACCCGGAGTCTTCCTGACGAGCGCCCGTCTGGCCAACAGGAGGCGCTGGAGCAACGAACTAAGCAACGAACTAAGCTGTTATTATTATACACCCAAATCCGGCAGTCCCTTCCCAATTTTGAACCCTGTAGCGCGATAGCCAATTGTGCGCTACTCTGAAAAAGCTGCCGACCCCTGCCGGTGGGTACGCCGGGGCTCGAACTCGCGACGTGGTGATCACCTCCATAACCGTGTGAGCCACCCAGCAGCTGACATCATTCCTTTTATATATATATATATACAATAAAAATGAAACCTTAAGCACCTATTTTAAGCAAATAAAAATATGAATAGGAAGAAATAATCTCACATGGTAGTGTGGGGTTGGTAAGTTTTCACCATTTACAGTGACTGTGTGTGAAAGCATCCTCGACTGGGAGATGCTTACCGGCCGCTCAGCCAACCATGACATTCTTCAGCACATGCTGGACCACCTGTGATGTGTATCCTGAAACGGTTTTGTGACTGGGTACTTTATTTATAAATGCTTTGTATCCCTGTGCCGCGCCTTCTCAGACAACCTACCGCCTTTCTACCCTCATGTTGCTCTGAAGTTACCGTGACCTTCTCCTGACCCAACCAAGATGGTATTCCGTTTTAACGTGATATGTATTGTGATAGACCCTTTCTGTTTAAGGACGCGAAAAAGCGAGATTTGGAATGCGCAAGCTCTTTGCAGACTATGTGGGGCAGAAGATGCACAAATCCGATGTAAAAGGTGGGGAATTATAAGTTATTTTTCTTTCCCCATGGTAAAAGGCAGTTTACAGCATGGATTCGGACTATAAACAGGAATATTTTTCATTTGGGAACATTCTAGGGCGTGCAGTGTATATTGTGTGTCTGGATGGCAAGATTAAGAATTCTGTATTCACCCTACTCCAAATATCAATTGATGTTTGGGTAGCCAGAGAAACATTAGGATGTGAAAACAAGTCAAGTGTACGTCCAGTTAAGGAAATTTAGAGTTTAGTTTCAAGTGCTGCTATTCGTGTCAGTTGCATGTGGTTAATCATGTGGCTGTCATGTCACTGATGACACTCGGGGTTGAAAGGGCAGGCGCAGCATATGCATTCGCTCTATTAAATATTAATGTTAAATTCTAAACCTTTCATAGTCTTAGAGGCGGGCGGTGGCTTTGGGAGCTTTCTTTGTTGCTCTCGTCCGGGACGATAACGTTTTGCCCACAGTCGGATTATCAAGCTGGTATCAATTGGGGGCGGCGCCCGGACTCTATTTAAGCTCAAGTTCTGCCCCGCTGCCCTTGCTAGAGTGTCAGTGTTTTGTTTGCACTATACCCAGTAAGGTCTCTAGTTAGAGAGTTGTTGAGAAATTAGCTGCATAGAGGAAAGTGCTGAAGCGCGAGTCTTGTCGGTGTTTGGAAGCGCGAGTCTTGTCGGTGTTTGTCTCTTATTTTGCTATACTTCCTTTCCTTCCGGCCACAGCATTTGGCGTCTGAAAAAACCCACCATCACTGCCCCCCTTTGTCACTGATAAAACTCAACTAAAACATATTGGTGCCGCCCCCTTTAAAATCGTTCTGGCAAATAAAAAGCCGGAAAGAAGTGGAGACTGCATCCGAAATTCTTTTCCCCCTGACAATATAGCAAGACTAAGCTCAATTAGTTTACTTCTACAAATTGAAAGCATATATAGCTTATATATAGCAAGTAATTATGAGATAGAAATCACAAGGAAACCAAATTATTATTGCAAGCAGCGAAATGAAAACCACACCAACGCTAAGCTCTGAGGGGCTAGGTTCTGTAATGTGAGCCCCTCAGAGCTTACCTAGACTGAAAACGTCATAGGCACTAACATTCCCCCTTTGGCTTGATATTTTTTTGCATAGAGTTTAACATCTACTTAAAGTCATATATAGCCTATAGGATCGAACAAAGCCAGTCCCTTTTCAAAATGTGGCAACAAAAACTGGACACTGCAAAACAATAACACCTTGAAACAACAATTATTTGAAGATTAGTGGGCCAGCTTAAATAACATAATATCAACCAGTACCTTAATTACAACCCCAATTCCAAAATAGTTGGGACAAAGTGTAAATTGTGAATAAAATCAAAACGCAATGACTTTCAAATCACCCCAGCCAGTATTATATTCACAGTTGAACAGAGATAACAGAACAAATATTGAAATTGAGAAATTTTACAATTTTATCCACAAAATGAGCTCATTTCAAATTTGATGGCTGCTACAGGTCTCAAAAAAGTTGGGACAGGGGCCTCTTTACCATGGTCTAGCATCCACTCTCCTTTTTAACACAGAGTGGAGGCGTCTGGGCATTGAGGAGACAAGTTTGTTGAGTTTCTTGAAGCCATGCTGTTGTAATAGCTGCAGTATGTGGTTTTGCATTGTCCTGCTGAAATACACAAGGCCTTCCCTGGAATAGATGTTATCTGGAGGGGAGCATATGTTGTTCAAAAACCTTTATATACCTTTCAGCATTCATGGTGCTTTTTAAAACATGCAAGTGTCCCACACCATATGCACTAATGCATCCCCATACCATCAGAGATGCTGGCTTTGAACTTAACGCTGATAACAGGAGGGGTGGTCTTTCTCCTCTTCAGCCCAGAGGACACGACGCCCATGATTTCCAACAAGATTGTCAAATTTGGACTCGTCTGACCACAGGACACTTTGCTACAATCCAATGGCTTCCTCTTCGCATGATAGAGTTTTAGGTGGCATCTGTGGATGGCACTTGATTGTGTTTACAGACAGTGGTTTCTTGAAGTATTTCTGGGCCCATTTAGTGATGTCATGACAGAATCATGCCAGTGAGTGATGCAGTGGTGTCTGAGGGCCCGAAGATCACCGGCATCCAGTAAAGGTCTTCAGCTTTATCCCTTACGCTTTGATGGCCGTTGTATATTAGACACCAAACGCTGCAGCCAGGATTAAAAGGCAAAAACAGCTGAGAATGGGGAGACTCAAACAGGATTAAAAGTGAGACTCGCGCTACCACCGGACTTGGCAGTCGTCTGAGGTAGAAAGCAAGCAAGCTCGAAGGTACAAAAAGAAAAGGGAAAAATAAAAGAAAGATTCCCTCTCTAACTGTCACTAAACCTCAAATATGCAACTAAAGTCCCTAACAAGTCTTTGTCTCGAGACCTTACTGGCTAAAGCGCAAAAGTAATACTGACACTCTAGTAACGGAAGCGAGGCGGAACTGAAGCTTAAATAGTCCGGGCACCACCCCCAATTAATGCCAGCGGGCCCAGGAATCCGATTGGGAGCAAAGCGATATCGTCCCGGACGAGAGCAACAAAAAGAGCTCTCAATGCTTCCAAACCATGACAAACGCACAGAGATTTTTCCCGGTTCTCTGAATCTTTTGATGATGTTATGCACTGTCGACGATGGGACCTTCAAAGCCTTTGCAATTTGACGTTGAGGAACGTTGTTTTTAAAGTATTCCTAAATTTTTTTTACGCAAGCCTTCACAGGTTGGAGAGCATCCAGCCATTTTTACTTCTGAGACATTCAGCCTCTCCAAGACCAATCCCTTATCGACCAATCATGTTACACTCCTGATGCCAGTTAACTTAATTACTTGCTAAATGTTCTTTCAGCTGATTGATAAATTAATTGTTTTTTCAGCCCTTTTATGCCTGTCTCCCAACTTTTTTTTTCTCCGATCAGATCGCTCTTTCCTTTTAGGCTGCAACGGTGTGACATCCTTTCATTTGTAGAGTAACACAGAGCGAAGCCAACATTATTTGGGTCAAAGAAGTCGAGCCAGCCCTGATAAAATGAGTAGGCTACTTCAGACTCCAGTGCGATCATTCGGGACAAAGTTCTTCCGATTTAAAGCTCGAATCCACCCCTGTCATTGTCTCTTGCCACGAGGAACATGAAGAAACCTTATGTTCCTGTCTTTATGATACCGGTTAATGCACCCCTCTACGGAACAAATTGCCACTATTAAAGGAATAAGCCCCAAGAAGCAGTGGGTTGCAGCCCTTCGCCGTTGTAAAATTGCTGTAACTCACTGCTTCAAAGGGCTTATTGCTTTTATAAAATGGTTACCCCACATATTGCCCATTAAATAAACACACAAGAAAAAAAATCAACAATTTATTGGTAATAATGCAACAATAAAATTGAGAACTATTTATTCTTCCACCTAGCAAGACAGAGTGGACAGAATGGCTGGCAAGCAACACAGACGCTAAGATTGCTTTTTCATCTAGTGCCATTATCATGTCACGTTAGGCTATTTGGACTCGTTAATGTAGATACACTATGAAAGCAGGCTATTTGGAATGTCTCCTTCGGTCTCCCGAAGGCTGCGTTAAATAATTTTATGTTCGTTTCGGTGTCGGTTTTTCAGTTTCCTTGTTCTCGACTCGCGTTGATCGGCCATATCATTACATCCCGCTGCGAGAGTAGGGAACAAGATTGACTTTTGTCCTCCACACTTCCCAGTGTCCAGGAAAATAGGTTGAATTGCGCATTAGTTTGCTAGCCAGCTTGTCACCTAGCTAGCGTTCCCTACAATGGATGTGGTTACCAAAATAAACACACAAGAAAGAAATCAACAATTTATTGCTAATACTGAAATAGTGAGCTAGTTAGTAACGTAGCTGGCAAGCTAAAGTGATATCAAACTCTATAATGCTATAGCTAGCTAGGTAGATGGCCAACTGGTTAGCGGGCGAAAAGGCTAAACTTTGCAGACACTGTATAGCGAGCTAAAAGTCTTGAAACAAACGTAACCTAAAGAGTCAGTTGAGCACAGAGTAGTTAATTGCTAGGCTAGGCACGCATGGATATTTTGTGGTGCAGTGGTCTACACTGATTTTATACCAGCATGGAACCCGGCTCAGCCAATCATATTTAAAGATGGGAAGCACCCGTTTTATAAATTTCCTTTTGCCCCACATCAGCTATATTGGGCATGCGCACACAGACTTCCGACCTTAAAACGAACTGGTCTATTTTATGATGAGACAAAAACAACACAATAAAACACCAAAGGCATATTTTAATTTATTATTTATTCAAGAGAAAGAGTCAAAACCCATATCACCCATGCAAAAAAAAAAAAAAAAACTTCTGCTAAACCTAACAACTGGTTGTGCCACCCTCGGCAGCAGCAACTGCAATCAAACATTTGCAATAATTAGCAATGAGGCTTTTACATCGTAGAGCCACCATGGTTTGCTGGAGTCCCAAAGCCTTAGAAATGGCTTTGTAGCCCTTTCTAGACTTATCGATGTTAACTAATATGACGGTTCTCACCTGTTTTTGAATAATTTTTAGATTGGGACATCATGTGCTGCTTTTAGCCTTATTCACATTGCCATGCAGGATCGATTTCAGTGATATTTAGATTCAACTGGGTTGACAGTCAGTATACTTTGGTGCTCCAAGTGAAATTGAACCCAACTATCAATTACATTTTTCCAGCTGGCTGATTTAGTAAATAAGGGTGCAGTTACCTTTTCAGGGCCAGATGGGGTTGGGTAGCTTTTTTCTTAATGAGTGAAATCATAGATTAAAAGCCGCATTTTGTGTTAACTCAGGTTATTGTTGCCTAGCACTAAAATTAGTTTGATTTGAAACATTTAAATGTAACAAATATGCAGAAATAGAAGAAATCCGGAAGGGGGAAAGTACATTTTCACAATTCTGTAAGATCAAGCATTGCTTTTGTTGGGGTGGTCACCATGCTCTCTTGGCTTAGGAGTCGAGTGTTGCATAATGCAGTGGAGATTTTATATGGTTCTGGAGCTGCTCTTGCTGCTAATGAAAGCTGTGCTAAAGGAAAACTGACTTTAGAATACAATGCCTTCACTTTGATTATCATGATGCTTAAAAGTTACATAACAAGAAAAAAGACTTGCCTGATTATCCAGACCCCAGCCTGTATTTATGTGGAGGGGTTTTTCATGATAAAAGATAGTGCTTGCTAATTCTGGGCTTTACATGGCTTTGTTTCTGTATTGAATCAGAAGGATTGACTTTTGTTCTGGTGTGAGTGGGAGGGAGGGTATGGTCTGGGCATTGAGTGGTTTTCAGGCTGTACATGCCAGGGATTTGTCATTGCTCATTGTCCTGGACACTATTATTCCCTGATTTCCCCCCAATCTTTTGAATGAACTCCACTAAAGAAGTGGTTGGTCTCAATCCCTGGTCTTGAAAGGCCCGGAGAGCGTGGTGAGAAGTTTTATTTTTGCCCTTGTAAATTGTTTGCTATTTTCCAAAATTGATTATGTGGATCATGTGACCAGTCCCCCAGCGCTGATGGTGTGACTGAGGTCAAGGGTGTAACCGGGAGCTGCAGGTGTGGAACAGATCTTCGCTTAACTAGCCTTGGTGTTTTCACGCTCAAGGTTTGTGGGATAGTCTCTCGCTCCGCTTATTGGCAGCTGACTGACCCATTTAGGATGTTTACTTCCTGTGCAATGCTTCCTGCAGGTCTGTTGTAAGTGCAGTGTAAAGAGATGTTGGGCCCTATGTTATGAACAGCATGCTAAATCTTTCAGTTGAAATGGCACCCAAGCTGTAAGAGTACAATATTGTATAATTATTAATAAACTGTTCTCCTCCCTTTCCCACTCTCTCTCTCCCCCCTTGTCCACTTCTCTCGCTCTGTCTCCCTCCCTCTCTCTATAGCACTGGCAGTAACTCGACCCGTAGCTCGCCCTCTTGCTCCCCAGTCCTGCGTAGACGCTCTGGATCACCGACACCGCAGTCTTTGGAGGGAGAGGTGATGGTGGAGAAGAGCTCAGAGCCCCCATGTGAAAAACCCTCCCCCACATCAGAGACGGGGGGGCCAGGGGGGTCGCGTAGCAGCGCAGTGCAGTCTGCTCGCAGCAACGCAGGCAAGAACAGCAAGGTCAGCCACGCCTATGCAGCTTTCTGCCCCTCCCCTATGGCTCTCAGCCCTGCCCATACTGCTCTTAGCCCCTCCCAGTAAGTTCTTAGGTTGGTCCCTACAGCTCTCAGCTCTGCCCCTAAAGCTCTCAGCCCCATCCCTACAGCTGCCAGCCCAACTGCTACTGACTCAGCCCCACCCCTACTGCTCTCAGTCCCACCCCTACAGCTCTCCGCCCCACCCCTACAGCTCTCTGCCACATCAATACAGCTCTCAGCGCTGCCTGTACAGCTCTCAGCCCCACCTCTGTAGCTCTCAGCCACACCCCTATAGCTCTCAGCCTCGCCCATATAGCTCTTAGCTGCTCCCCCATAGCTCTCAGCCCCTCCCCTACAGCTTTCAGCCCCTCCTCTACTGCTCTCAGCCCCACCTCTACAGCCGACAGCCCCACCCCTACAGCTGACAGCCCCACCCCTACAGCTGACAACCCCACGCCTACAGCTCTCTGCCACACCCATACAGCTCTCAGCGCTGCCTGCACAGCTCTCAGCCCCACCTCTATAGCTCTCAGCATTGCCCCCATATCTCTTAGCCACTCCCCAATAGCGCTCAGTCTCACCCATACAGCTTTCAGCCCCACCTCTACTGCTCTCAGCCCCAACCCTACAGCCGACAGCCCCACCCTACTACTCTCAACCCTACTCTTACACCTCTCAGCCACACCCCGTAATGCATTGTGGCTCCAACTGTTAAAATGCAAGGCATTGCCTAATTTCAGTTGTATGGCTGAGATTGATTTTTAATTTTAATGAAAGGTCATCCCATGCTGATTAGGTGCACGTGCAAGAACAAAAGTATCGCCTTTTTTGAATTCAGTCATTTCAGCCTTTTTGGTCAGAGTGGATGAATGAGCCCAGGTATCAATATTTATGTTGCCATTTTGATTTGTATCATGTGTAAGGTGTTGTGTAAATGTTTGCTGTGGGCTTAATATGCTTGTGGTATACGATCGTTTTTTGTTCTGTAATTTGTTATTATTATTATGATTATGATTATTATTATTATTATTATTACTATTATTATCGTATGAAGATCAAGGCCATGGATGGATTACTCATGCTCTGCTTCTTTGTGATGTTGGCTATTTACATAATCTGTTTCCACTAGTCAATACTCAACTTCTGCCGAGTCCTCATCGAATGTGAGCCAAACAGCACGTGGTCTATATAGTAACAAAGAGTTCATGGGTCAAATTTAGAGACTTTGCACAAAACCGTAAGATGAGATCACTGCGGAAGAGGGCTTTGATTGGCCAACAGCCTGACCACCATTCCTCTGCTCTTGCCTTACGGCTGAAGCTGGGCAGATCTGGGCTTGGGTGGGTGTCCGATGGGAGATCATCACCTGGAAAAACAGGCGGTGCTGCGCTAGCCCAAATAGCCTTTATCCTTCTGTGGCATTTTGGTCAGTGACCTATTGTCATTTTTTGTTCCAGAAAGATGTATGAAAGGTTTAATTTCAGTCTTTTAATTCTTCCATCATTTTTTTTTTATGGAAAAAAACCTCCTCGGCCCCCAACACAGCCCTATCCCCTCTACGCCTGTCATATCACCGCACACTGTTTTTACTGGGTTTTGTGTGTTCGCGCTCCGTTCAGCCTGGAGTTAAATGTGTTTGCTAAAAAAATTTGTTTGTCTTTCTAGCCTAATTCTTTTTAATTTTGCCTAAAGGTGCATTATGCAAGTTTGTTACTTTCACTTCTGTTGACATTTGAACTCAAACAAAACAGAGGTAGCCCGCCCCTCCCTCCCATAGTTCCCTCCTTCCCATGCTTCCATAACTGTCAACTATTGTCGGTGATTGGCCGGGACGGTTTGTTATGCGGCACAGCCTGTGCCCCTTGTGTTTATTTGTAGGTTGTGACGCCTGTGCAGTCTCCAGAGCCCTGGGTTTTTGCTCTTTTTAACTGTGAATTTAGGGGTAGACAGCTAGCGGATTGTGGAGAGATGTTGGCGAATTGAGACAAAAATATAATCGCGCAGAAAGTAAACAAACTTGCATTGTGCACCTTTACTTGACTTTTCCATTTCCCTTACTGTATGACAGGTTAAACCTTATCAAAGTAAGCCCTTTTCAATTCCATCTGCCTCTATTGTCCCTACTCTTACCCTATTGTCCTCTACTGCCCCTCTCCTAACCCCTACTGCCTCCACCTTACCCCTACTGCCTCTTACTGGGCCTTATCTAAACGTACTACCTCCTGGAGCCCCTACCCTGTCCCTAACTGTCCTTTACAGGCCTTATGTAAACTCTTCTACCCCATAGGCCTTACCTTGGTGCTACTACCCCTTACCTCAATTCTTCTACCCCTGAGTGACCCCCAAGTGAGGACCCAAGTTTTCATGTCTTATTTTGCCACCCTACCCCACCCATAAGAGTGAAGCTATCCAGCTTTTCAGCAGCATCTTCCAGTCCCCCTCAAACATGATGGTCTGAGCCCTTTAATGTGAGAAACTTACTTTACTGTTGCTTTCAGATCATTGCATTTCTAATCTATGAAGGTTTGGACTTGTTTAGACTGCTCTGTCTGCCCGCATTTGGGCATTTTTTTTTTCTTTTTAAAATAGTTTTGCTTACTTACTGTTTACCATGCAGCGTACTCCCTAGTCGATCCCACAGCGGTAGCAATGCTGCCCTCTAGAGGCTCAAATTAAACTATTAAATAATTGGTAAATGGTTCTGTACTGCAAAGCATCAGACTCTGCATTTTTTAAATTATCTCGGTTAAATACTGTATGCAGTCTCATAATAATCCGATGAACAAAGTATTGCAGTACTTGACTCTGGCGTTTTATGATTGTCTTTTTTTTTTTTGAAATTGGAACAACTTAACATGACCAGGGCCCGACATTAACACTGGCCCTATTATCTGGTGGTGTTTCTTTACACGTGCCGGGCCAGTATGGGCCACCACACTTTCTATTTCACTGGACCGGCCAGGCCACTAAGAAATAAAATCACTTTCAACAAATTTATTGGTCTCATCGTGGTGTTTGTTTAAAGGACATATGTCATTTTTATAATTTTCCATTCCTCAAAATGTAGTTAATTACTGTAATTGCTGTTAGGAATAGATTTATAAAAGATGCTTAGAAAATAAAATCGATGCAGATGCTGATCCAAGATCACGGTCAACCTTATAGCAGGGCTGAAGTGGTGGGCAGTGCGTGTGCAGTTCGCTCGTATAAGTGAGAATTTGCCTGTGTCTCGGGAAGAAAATAAAACTGCCACTTTGTCTCACTTCCCCAAGATATCGGGAAGAAAGTTTCATGTTGACTTAGTTCAGCTCTACCATTTAAAGACTGAAGTGAATGATTGAGCTGACCCTATCATCACTGGATGTTAAAAGTTGGCTATAACTGTTATAGCCAGGCAATTATGGATTAATGTTTGTACAGGGGTTACAGAACGTAAGAGATAGCGGATCATTTGGTCTTTAACAGTACTGCCATTTCAGGACTTAAAAGAAAGGTCTGTATAGCCTACTGCAAACAAGCCAATACCAAAAAATAATGGGATAAATTGATTTTTTTATTGCCGTTTTTGATGTTTCATAGCAGGGGTGACGTAAAGAAATTATGTGATTTGACTGCTGTGAAATAAAATGTGATCTTATTAGAAAAAAAAAAACAGTTCGACTGCTGTTTCTAGTTCATTCATGATAAAGTATGGCTTTTTAATTGCGTAATTTATCCGATTTTGGTCAGATAAAATGTTTTCAACTTCTGCAGTAACGTAAATGGCAAGATTTTTTTTCTTTCAATTCTGTCTTGCGGTACTTCAGCTAGCGTTGGACAATATGCACAGGCATACTGTACATGTTGTTACATATGCTGTGAGGTACCGATCCGGAACCAAATGCGAGAACACAGGATTGCAAAAGAAAAGGTTTTTATTGAGCGAGGGGGGTAACCCTCGCAGGGCAGAAGGCAACAATCCAAAAGTCAAAATCCAGTGGGGCAGAAATGGAATCGTAACCAGGGCAGCAAACACAAAAATCGTAGCCAGGCAAAACAGATTCGGTAAACAGGCAGTGGTTTGTAGGAGAAGCAAACTCATAAACCAAAGGGCAATCTGAATCGTAAACAGGGCAGCAAGGCAAAAAATCAGTAGTCGAGCAATCCAGTCAGAATCAGAGATGCAATGAGTACGAGGCGAGAGAAATAGCACCACAGGTAAACACGAGAAACAATCTGACAGAGAATGACTGTGAGAAGACACCTGATATACACTTCTAGGGAGATCATATGGGGAGAAACACAGGTGCAAGTAGTTAGACTGATTACTAGGGAGCAGCACATGAGGGAGAACCTGATCACATGAAATTTGGCAGAAGCCAAAACGCGGACAGGGATCATGGGACATGCCTACATACAAACAAACGGCTCCAGTCAAGGAGTTCTAACGTGCATAGATTATTAGAGAAAGGACAGTGTGATCAGATGCGGAGTTTCCACAGAAATGCAGCAAAGGAGATTAGGGAGAGAAAAGAGGCGGAGACTAGAACAGGGCGAGTGCAGAGAGCTTGTTAATCAATTAGTAAGTGAAACTATACAATCCCTTAGTGCTCATTAGTAAGTTAGTATTATATACAATGTTAGTTATTGTTAGTAACTTCTAGAGAAAAAACAACAAACTGTTAGTACGGTTAGTAAGATAGAAAAGTAAGGTGAAGTCAGCAAACGAGATCGGAAGGAAGGCTGAAATACAAAATCCAATAAATCACCCGAAGAGTGACACGCAGGACTGGGGCTGTGTGCAATGACAAGACAAGAGACCAGACGGGGGAGACAAAGTGCAATGCAGGATGGAAAACATGGACCGGAGTGAAACTATGGCAATATGCAAAATATGGAAAAGTAAAAACTAAGACAACACATGAACAAACCAATGATAACAGTACACAATACACATATCTAAGAATGGTCAGACATTGCAAAGTTCAAATACCAAATAAGACAAATATCAAAAGCTGGGAAACAAGACCAGGCAGAGCAGAATCATAACATATGCATTCAGTAGAATTATGGTCTGAATGTCAACATGACCTTAAATGATGACTTTGCAACTTCCGATTCCAATAAACTTTGCTTCTTCAATATGATAAAGCTACCTTCAAACCATGGTGTATGTTCAGAAAATATACATACCTGCCCACCCAGTAGTTACCTCCAGCTTTTGACAGTACAGTCAATGAAATGCTTTTTAGGAGGATTACGCAAGCTTGTAGAGGTGGAGGGACTATAATTATGGCTTAAATTATCCTGGTATCAACTGGGAAATGGTGAAAGGACAGGGTACGGGGGAGGAAGGATTTCTAGATGTTATAAATGATAATTTCCTGGTGCAGTATGTTAATAAACCTACAAGAGAGAAGGAAATTTTAGACTTGGTGCTCTGTAATGACCCATTGGCAATGTCGAGGTACTGGAGCCACCTGGGACAAGTGATCACTCTGCTGTTAAGTTTGATGTTTCATGGGATGTTAAAAAGGTGTATTCAAAAACAAAATTTTTCAATTTTAGGCAAGCAATCTTTTACAGGATGCGGTCATATCTAAGTGAAATAAAATGGGAGATACTCCTGGACTTTAAGTCCGTAAATGAGATGTGGGAAAGATTTAAGGGGGTTTTACTTGAATCACAATGCAGATTCATTCCAAAGGTGTCCAAAAGTAAGCTGAAAAAGCTGAACCCTCAGTGGATGACCAAAAGTATTCGTAGGATTTTGAGGGAAAAGAGGAATCTTTATAAGATGTACATAAAGGATAACAATGAGAACACTAAGGCTGAATACTGTAAAATGTGGGCTGTGGTCAAAAAAGAGCTGAGGAATGCTAGAAGACTGTATGAAAGACAAATTGCAGAGGGGCAAAAACTAACCCTAAGCGCTTCTTTCAGTACTGTAGCAGAAAAAGAAAAGTTAAAGAGCAGGTTAAGAGCATAAAGAATAAAAATGGATCGCTGCTATATAATAACAAGGATATTGCGAATGCCTTCAACAGTTACTTTGTTGAGAATTTTACCTCAAAGGGGCTCTTCATTTGGCCAGAGGCCATGTTAAATGCTCAAGATTATTTAGCAGAAATTGAGGTTAAGGATAACGAAGTATTAGACAAGTTGCATAAACTAAAGGCAGATAAGGCGGCGGGTCCTGATGGCTTATATCCTAGAGTGCTCAGGGAAGTTGGTGAGATCATCATTAAGCCGCTATCCGCCATCTTCAAACGGTCTTTAGAAACTGGAGAAATACTAAATGTTTGGAATCAGGGCAATATGATACCAATATATAAGAAAGGGGACCATATCGAGCCAGGAAATTACAGCCCAGTCAGTTTAACATGCATTGCGTGCAAAATATTGTAATCTATCATAAAAGATGAGCTGGACTAATTTCTTGAACGTAACAGTATCTTGAGGGATAGCCAACATGGTTTCCGTAAGGGAAGATCATGCCTGACAAACCTTCTGAAATTTTTTGAAGAGGCCACCAAGACTTATGACCAGAGCAGAGCTTATGACATCATATACTTGAATTTTCAGAAAGCATTTGATAGAGTACCGCAAAAGAGACTAATTTTTCAAATGAGCTCCATTGGAGTTACAGGAGGTATTCTGGAGTGGATTCAAAACTGGTTACAGGACAGAACACAAAGAGTGGTGGTCAGTGGTATCTCATCTGATCTAGGTAAAGTGGGGAGTGGCTTCCCCCAGGGATCAGTGTTGGGACCCCTGCTGTTCCTCATCTACATTAATGACCTTGATAGGAATATTGAGAGCAGATTAGTTAAATTTGCAGGTGATACTAAATTGGGGGGTTTGGCTAATAGTTTAGAGTCCACTAAAGTGATTCAGGATGATTCGGATAGAATCCAGAATAGGGCAGAAATGTGGCAAATGAAATTCAATTTAGCGAAATGTAAAGTTGTATATGTAGGCAATAAAAACATTAGACGGGATTACTTCATGGGAGGTTTAAAACAAAACTGGAATGTGCTGCACACGAGAAGGATCTGGGAGTGATTGTTGACCAAACCCTCACAGGCTCTAGCCATTGTGCCATAGCAGTTTAAAAAGCTAATCGAATGCTGGGATACATTGCCAAAAGTATTGAGTACAAATCGAAGGAGGTGATGCTTCTTTTGTACAACAGACTACAGACCACATCTGGAGTATTGTGCACAGTTCTGGGGACCATACTTTAAGAAAGATATAGAGGCTTTAGAGAAAGTTCAGAGAAAAGCCACTAAGCTAATTCCAGGAAAAAAGATGAAAGCAATGAGAAAAGGCTGAAAATCATTAATCTCCTTAGTCTTAGGAAAAGGAGACTAAGGGGTGATTTGATTGAGGTCTTTAAATATGTTAAAGGGATTAACAAACTGAATTATGTAGGATTCCTTCGACTAAGTGTTGTGAGTAGAGCTAGGGGTCACAAATGGGAGTTGACCAAAGGTAAATTTAGAACTGGTTAATTGGAAATATTTCTTCACCCAAAGAGTAATTTCAATGTGGAATAGCTTGCTTGATCATACTGTTGAGGCAGAGACCTTGGGGGTTTTTAAGAGCAGTCTTGACTTAAAGCTAGATACCATTGAGTCATTGAGTAACTGAAGGGATACAGCACCCTCCATAATTATTGGCACCCATGGTTAAGATGTGTTAAAAGCCTTAAAATAAATTCAATTTTTATTGCAGAAGCATACTCTCACACTGAAAATTGTTGAAAAATGTAACCTTCAACTCAAGTGAATTTTAAGGGAGAAAAAAAATCCCTGACTAAGAAATAATTATTTTTCTTAAAATCACCTGTTCCACAATTATTGGCACCCCTAACAATTCCTAGGAATTAAATGTAATTGAAGTATTTCTGTCATTTCTAGAGTAGTTTACAAAGTTGATCAGAGTGTCTAGGAACATTCAACATGGGAAAGACAAAGGAACACACCATTCAAGTAAGGCAGATGTGTGTCGACCTTCACAAGTCAGGCAATGACTACAAGAAAATAGCCACTCGCCTGCACCTGCCCATATCTACTGTCAGAGGAATCATAACGAAGTTTAAAACAACTGGAACAGTGGTAAATAAGCCTAGACGAGGATGCAAGGTTATTTTGCCACCATGCACAGTGAGGAGGATGTTAAGAGAAATAAAAAGTACCCCAAATCTCACTGTTAACAAATTGCAACAAATGGTAGCATCTTGGTGTCACAAAGTCCCAAAACAACCATCAGGTGCTATCTACATGCCAACAAGCTGTTTGGGAGGCATGCACGGAAAAAACCTTTTCTCACTCATAATCATAAACTCAAACGTCTGGAGTTCGCTAAGCGGTACTGGGACTTCAACTGGGACCATGTGATTTGGTCAGATGAGACCAAGATAGAGCTTTTTGGCAACAAACACTCTAATTGGGTCTGGCGGAGCACAAAAGATGAGAATGCAGAAAAGCACCTCATGCCCACTGTGAAGTATGGGGGAGGATCGGTGATGCTGTGAGCCTGTTTCTCTTCTAGAGGCCCTGGCAACTTTGGTAGGGTGCACGGCATCATGAACGCTTTGAAATACCAGGACATTTTAAATTTAAATCTGGTGGCCTCTGCCCGAGAGCAGAAAGATGGGTCTTCACTGGGTCTTTCAGCAAGATAATGACCATAAACATGTGGCCAAATATACACAGAAATGGTTCACCAGACACAGAATCAAGCTCCTCCCATGGCCATCTCAGTCCCAAGACCTCAACCCCATTGAAATCCTGTGGAGTGAGCTGAAGAGGAGAGTGCAGATAAGAGGACCCAGGTCGCTGGATAATTTAGAGAGATTGTGCAAAGAGGAATGGTTGAAGATCCCTCTTTCTGTATTTTTTCGTCTTGTGAAACATTATACGAGAAGATTAGGTGCTGTTTTGTTGGCAAAAGGGGGTTGTACAAAGTATTAACATCAGGGGTGCTGATAATTGTGGCACACATGATTTGATGTAAAATAATGTTTTCTTCATGTGGGATTATTTTCCCACTGAATAAATGCACTTGAATTAAAGGTTGGATTTTCCTCTTTTTTCATTGTAGTCCTATATTATTTAGAAAAAAAAACTGAATTTATTAGAAGCTAGAGAACACATCTTAACCAGGGGTGCCAATAATTAGGGTGGGCGCTGTATATTCATAATAGTATAAAGAAACTGGGGAGCGTAGTTGGGCTGAACGGCCTGTTCTCGCCACTTGTGTTGTGTTATGTTATGTTATGTTATGTTATGTTATGTACAATGCAAAATGCACTTTTGGTGGGTTTTGATTAATGTTAATTTTCTCCATAGTGAACACTTTGGCCAAATTTAGTCGGAAGGAGTTCCATGTTTTTGTTTTTTTCATCTGTTATTGCAGTTTAGTATCATCATAAGAATTTTGTTGGTATTAACGGTGCTAAAAAGATATGGTTTGTTGTTTCTACCAATAATAATTTCTGAAATCGTTAATATGTTAGAGATTTATCTACGACCCTTTCTCAGCGAGTGGCTTGTTCAAGGAATTTGCTGCTAGTTAGAGTGATCTAATGACACTAAATTTGATTTGCTCAGGCTTAAACGGTAGCTGGACGGAAAACTATTTTCCGTGCAGATACGATAGACTGCTCTCTCAGTTTTGTGTATCACTGCAAAGAAGAAGAAAAAAACCTATAAAACGATGCTAACTTTGTCATTCAATTCTGGATGAATTCATGCAGTTACGGCCTGAACGGAAAATGATCTGCCACTGCTGAAGATACTGTACCGTAATGATAACATTCTTCATGCTTTATGTTATTGTAGCTACTGTGGATTCTTGCTTTTCTTCTACCCCACCGCCACATCCACGTCCGTAGACACTTCCTTGTGGATCCTGCACAGGCTGTAATTTTTGACCGGAAACTTTCATATTTGGAATTGACATGTGTTATACTTAAGTTTTGACTCCTATCGATTTTGCTTGCCATGGCGACAGAATTGGCCAAATAATGCACAAATTTGTGCTGAATCATAGAGATTTCCTTGCGGACACAGTACAGGCTGGAGAAACGGGCTTTTCGGGGCTACACCCATGAGGTCGCAGGCAACCGGACTGTTTAGTGTTTCTTTGCACTTGAAGGAAAGCCATGCCTTGATTTTTGTCGTAGTCTAATGAAAACCTACAGAAATAGAGAAAAGTATGTTGGTCTCTTTTTGAAAAATGCACAGCATTATACAGAATTTTAACTTCTCTCTGAATCTCATGAAGCAGAAAATGTACATTTAATGAATATCATAATCATGTAAAATATAAATAAATTAAATGCTAAATAATTGTCTAACTAAGTGAATTGTGCGATATACGAAGAAAAACAGTTTTCAAGGACTGTGGGACTGACACCTCGTTTTTCTGTAGCTGATTTAGCAAACGATCCCTAGCAAGCTCTCAACGCCAAGAATATAATCAAATTACCTGGATATCTAACTATAGCCCGGCTTGGTTCATACTTGGTGGCTTGCCTTTCATACAGTCTTCTAGCCAATAAAGATTGACGTTCACCGGAGTTTTTTAGTCCCCTTCGTTCTCTATCCTGACTGCATTACCGCATAAACGCATTGCCAAGCTCGAATATTAAAGCGAACCGGGGTCTTTGTCTTTCTCGCATTCTATTATTACCGAAGGGCTCTTCTGATTAAACACATTGGGGTCTATTCTCCCATGCACTTAAGTCGAAAAAAGCGCGTAGCTACGCGTTTTTCAGCCTACGCGTATTCTCCCCTCGACTCAAGTCTGTGCATTACGCGCCTTGAAGGCAGTTACGCGCTTGGGGCGGAGCAAGGCCAAAATTGGGGCGTTTCCGGGCGTTTCTCATGCAAATAACACTTACGTGTATTCTCCCCCTGGCTTACGCGCTTTTTCTGTTAAGCGCTTTTGAGGGCTGTTTAAGGTCAAGCGCCAACATTAAGCGAAATTGAATATTGCGTTTGATGTCGGTTATAGGCCGAATTTTAACATTACTTTTATTTTATTTAACATGGTAAAGGTTGAGACATTTAATATTCGATTGTTCTTCCTTATTTCTAAACTGCATTTCTCAAAGCCATGATAATTTATCAAACGAAATCAACACATGATATTACGCATCAGCCTCTTCTCCAATCAGTTAAATTACAAACGCAAAACAATTAATTAATACGAGTAGGCCTATACATAAGACCATCATTCTACCATGCTCTCAAAATCTAAAGCCAAAATGCCAATCCTGCATTTGCTTGCACTCTTGCGTGATTGGGAAAGAGTAAGAGGAGCGCGCCGAGCTCGAAGACGAACACGCATATATCGGCTTCGTTTGGACATCCTGGGACAGACAAACATCGAGTGCATCCAGCGCTTTTGCCTGGACCGTGCATGAGGCAATCATCTATCTTTGCTGACTTCTGGATGAACAGCTATCCAGCTGCAGCAATTATCCACGAAACATACCCTTGGTCATCAACGTCAGAACTGCGCTGTCGCTCCTGGCATCTGGGTCGTTCCAGAGAGTGGCTGGTGATGTCATTCACATCACAGGCGTCTGTGTCAATGTGTCTGACGCAGTTCGTTGGCGCCTTAAGTTCTACTCCATGCACTTCCACTGCAGAAAGAGTGGAGGGCATCCCCTCCTCCTGTGCAGTGAAATGCACAGGGGATGATGATTGCCCATCACCTGTTGCGTGTACACTTCTCCGGTGTGCAGAGAACCTGGCTTTTACAGCACCCCGCAGATCTCTCCATTTATGCTTTAAATCGGGGATACTGCTCTTACATCTCCCCACCGAAGCCACATCCAGAACAATTCGCAGCTTAATTCCTCGGATCAGCCTTCATTGCTTGCTTGCCATACAACACCAACATCTGTGAAATTTGGTTTTCGGCTTTGGCCCGACGTCGCCATCATTGTCTTCCATATTCTATTAACAAATGCAACTGCCCTGTATGTTTGTGATAATCTAAAAAGTTGTGATATTCTCACGAGTGAGGGGATTGATTTTCTAATTGAGGATATCTGTATTAACTAACTCGAGTCCTAGTAATTTTTTACCATTGGTAATACTGTGTAATTTAATGTGTGAATAAAGATATTATTAAATAGGCTACTCTAGATTGAGCCCTACCCTGGCAAATACCAAAGCACTATCCATTTGCTAATCAATTTTAGCCTTTAAAGAATAGCCAACATGGGAAGAATCATTATCAATCATCAATCATCATTGAATGGGATAATTGATTATAATAAAGTATTAGGCACAAGTTCAAGTGAATGTGTCGCTCAAATCAAATAGGATGATAGGCTACGGATATGGAATTCCGTCATCACTGAGGCGGTTTCGGGGCGGGGAGATGACCGCGTGCGGGGTAAGAATCCTTGTTAAAGCGATTCCATGTCCTTTAGTTGCAAACCTGACATCGGAGTAGTTTTCAAGTGCGCAATTTCTAAATGAGATCATATAAACTGTCTTTGATTGTCTTTGTGTGACTAGAATGTTCCCTTTGTCTTCTTCCCTGTCTTCCACGGAACAAACAGGCTGGTGTAGGAGGGGCACATTTTCAATTATCTGATTGCGCTGATTGAGAAGCGCTAAATTCTTTATTTATTATTTCATTATCAAGGCAATTTGTTTGTATGCATAGCTTTAATGCCATGGTGGCTAGAGTAAGAAATAACAAGTGTTTGTCACTAACATATTCCCCGCCGCCGCAATTTTATGTGTCCGTACGGTCGGAGCCCAATGCTATATCCCCCGCTCGCGCTAATCGCGCGGCGGGGGATAAATAAAGAGATGTCTGAATTACGTCTTGTAATTGGTACGGACATACAAAGGCCTACTATTACAGCGACATATAAAACCTCGTATCTTCACAATAACAAACTTCACAGGAAAATAAAAAATAAATATAAAATAAAATAATAATAATAATAATAATAAAATAATATAAATGGATAAATATAGTTTAAAATAAAAAATGTTTAATTTTGCATGTAAGAATAGTGGACATACGAGTTTTCGTTTCTTATCAGTTTGGAAATACGAGGTTTTATCAGCAGGCCGACGATATTCAAATTTAAAGTCTGGTTTGCGTTTTCCATGGACCACAAATGCGTTTTCATGGTTAATCAGAAAATCCATTTTCCATGTTTTCCTGATAGCCATAATCAATGAGCTTTGTACAGAGTCTGCCTCTCTTTTGGATCAGTCACACCTCTTTCATAAGGCCGCCTAGATTCTGAAGTTAAGCGCTGTGGGCGTGATCGAAGCGAGTAGGGGAGAATACGCGTAACTCAAAAGCGCTTAACTCGAAGCGCGTAAAAAAAGACTTACGCGCAAATGGGAGAATAGACCCCATTGTAAATACCCTATCTTTGTATTTTCCACAGGTTGCTGTGCCTTGATCACCTGATTAAAGTTGAACTGCTTTTTCAAGTGCTTAGGACAGCTTGTTGGGGGAGGTACCTTGTTTAGTTCGCTCACATTATAAGCAACTTGTTTATTCGGTCCGTTTTAATTAAAGGGAACAAGGGCTTTACTCTTTTCTCGGTCACCCTTGGTTGTATTTGCGGCTAGCTAGCTAGATAAATACTGTTTGCATTTATGGCTGGGGATCTGAGATTTAGTATTTAGTTAGTAGGGCAGCAGACACTTGACTCGTCCGTTCGGTTAGGTTGGAATTTAAAAGGTAAGATTTACCAGAGTGCTCCGCCTCCTCCAGTTTCTCCTGAGCGTTGGAGCTAGTCTGTTTTATTTGGGTTCTCAGCTAAGCCTTGTGATATTTTTAGTTTTGTATATTAATAGTACTGGGACTAGATAAACTCAAGCCGGCTTATTAGGAGTGCTTATTACATGAAGAGTTTGGCTCAATTTGGTATTTCATTTCTGTTAACTGAAACTAAGCTTCTGTTAAAAGAGGCTTATAATACATTTACATAGTTTCCCCTTGGTTTCTATTGTGACTGCTGCTTAGGGCTTCTTAGTTTGATAAATTAATAAATTGTGGTTCCTCAGGTTTTGTCTCAGCATTAGTAATTTTCCTTTATCTATGGTGAGAAAGGTCATTAGGTAGGGGGTTCAAAATGTGGCCAAAACTATGTGACGGTTGTAGGATGATCACACTTTTGGAAAGAGATTTCCAGGGTGGGTTTGTCTGCCATAGGTGGCAGCTAATTGAGCATCTGGAGAGCAAGATCCTTGATCTTCAGGGCCAGTTGGCAGCGCTACATAGTTCGCAATCAGTAGAGTTCCTAGAGGAACTAAGTAGTATGTCGTTTAGAGAAATTGTGTGTACGCCGAAGCAGGGTGGTACTGGGATCCCAGAGCAGACAGGGAGAGAAAATTGGGTGACTGTAGGTCGACAGCGCAGGAAAGGGCATGCACACCGTACAGCAACAGCTCCTCTAGTGGTTGAGGTGTCCAACCGATTCCGGCCCTTGCAGGAACTCGACTTGGCCCCTGACCCTGAGAGTGAGGGGGCTGATGAGCAGCAGGGCACCCTGTTGGCCTCTACCCCTCAGAAAAGAGAGTTAGTGATAGTGGGGGACTCAGTACTTAGAGGAATAGATAGCTTAGTCTGTTCACGCGACAAGGAATCTCGTACGGTGTGTTGCCTGCCTGGTGCCCAGGTAGGAGACCTCCTGGAGCGTGCGGACAAGCTCCTGGCCAGAGCGGGGAGGGATCCAGTTGTCATGGTCCATATTGGGACAAATGACATACAGTGGGGAAAATAAGTATTTGACCCCTCGCTGATTTTGCAGGTTTGCCCACTTAGAAAGAATGCGACGATCTATAATTTTAATCGTATATACATTCTAACAGTGAGAGATAGAATCACAAAGAAAATTCCCAAAAATCACATCATAAGAATTTATAAAAATTGGGGGAAAAAAAGTATTTGACCCTCTACCAAACAGCAAGTATTCTGGGTCCCACAAGCCAGTTTGTCTTTCTTTAAGACGTACCCCCAATCCCAACTAATTATTTACATCAAATACACCTGCCTCACCTCATTACATGTATAAAAGACACCTTCCCACTCCCAAACAACCAGATTCCAACATCTCCACCATGGGCAAGGCCAAAGAGCTGTCTAAGGACATCAGGGACAAGATTGTTGACCTACACAAGGCTGGGATGGGCTACAAGAGAATGGGAAAGCAACTTTGAGAGAAAAGATCAACTGTCAGTGCAGTTATCAGGAAATGGAAGAAGTACCACACTGCCGCCAACCTCCCTCGGTCTGGGCCTCCATGCAAGGTCTCACCTCGTGAGATGTCTCTGATCATGCGAACGGTGAGGAATCACAAGGGGGGAACTGGTTAATGAACTGATGGCAGCTGGGACCACTGTTACAAAAGAAACAGTTGGTAACACAATATGCGGTCATGGATTGAAATCCTGCAGCGCATGCTAGGTCCCCCTGCTCAAGAAGGCACATGTACAGGCCCGCCTGAAGTTCACCATTGACCACCTGGATGACTCAGAAGAGGCCTGGAAGAAGGTGATTTGGTCAGATGAGACCAAAATAGAACTTTTTGGGCTCAACTCAACTCGCCTTGTTTGGAGGGCAAAGAACACAGAGTACAACCCAAAGAACACCATCCCCACCATCAAGCACAGTGGTGCTTTTCAGCCCAGGGGACGGCACAACTCCATTGCATTGAGGGGAGGATGGACGGGGCCATATACCGTGGAATTCTGGGCCAACAGCTCCTTCCCTCAGTGAGGGAGCTGAACATGGGTCGAGGATGAGTGTTTCAGCACGACAACTACCCTAAGCACACCGCCAAAGCAACAAAAGAGTGGCTGAAGAGAAAGTACATCAAGGGTCTGGAGTGGCTTAGCCAGTCTCCAGACCTGAATCCAATTGAAAATCTTTAGAGGGAGCTTAAAATTCGGGTTGCAAGGCAACAGCCTCGGGACCTGAATGATTTGGAGGCTGTCTGCAGGGTGGAGTGGGCCAACATCCCTGCCAAAAAGTGCACAAACCTTGTCAACAACTATAAAAATTGTTTGACATCTGTGCTGGCCAATAATGGCTTCTCTACAAAATATTAACATGCTGTTTGTCCAGGGGGTCAAATACTTCTTTTTCCTCATCAGATGGTTATCAATTTTTATAAATTCATATGATGTGATTTTTGGGAATTTTCTTTGTGATTCTGTCTCTCACTGTTAGAATGTATATACTATTAAAATTGTAGATCGTTGCATTCTTTCTAAGTGGGCAAACCTGCAAAATCAGCGAGGGGTCAAATACTTATTTTCCCCACTGTAGGTAAGGGTAGGTTTGAGGTTCTGCAAGGCAAATTTGTGGAATTAGCTGAGAAGCTTAGGAGCAGATCCTCAACGGTAGTGTTCTCTGGGATTCTACTGGTACCACGTGCAAGCAGAGGTAAGCAGAATTTTATCTGGAGGTTTAAAATGTGGCTACAAACCTGGTGTAGGAAAGAGGGGTATAGGTTTATGGGGCACTGGAACTTTTTCTGGGACAGGGGTGACCTGTTCAAGCCTGACGGGCTGCACCTGAACCGGAGGGGTACCTTTGTACTGGGCCAGCATATGTTGAGGGTAGCTCAGGATTATTCAAACTAGGGAGTTGTGGGGCAGGGAGGTTAGTGAGTGTTACACATAGGGAAACATAGGGAACTGATAAACAACACCAGTAACGTTAGCCCTAGGATCGGAAACAGGCTAACGCTAGCTGGACTGCAACATCATAGTAACATCACATGCACTACAGAGTACTGTGACAATTACAAGATGCTGGCTATTCGAACAGCGACTTTGCTTGTAAGCGACGTTCACTCGCTTATTTGCAAAGCAAAACTGAATTGATGCCGGTTAGGGGTTAGTACCAGCTGCGCATGTGAGCGACACCAACTCACTTATTTGCAGAGCATTGCGGAGCAAAAATGAACCAACAAATAAAGCAGGGGTTTACCTGTCAAGCAGAAAAGTTGCAATCTCTGTGTCGGTTTTTAATCCTTCCAGATCCTGGAGTTCCCTCCACCTCTGAAAAGCCACTCCAATGTTCACTCTGGTTTTATCCCGGGCTTTGTCCAATTCTTTCTTTCATGCTTTTTTTCTTCTGGCTTCCTCTTCTTACTTGTCCTAGCCATGTGTGCTGTTGTTGGTAACTGAGGTATTGGTATTTTTTTCCTCGCTGATGGCTCTAAGCTCCTGAAGCCGCTCTCGGAGATTTGATCTTGACTGAGCACTGGCGTGAACTGAGAAGGAAGGGGGAGGAGGCTGTCTGCAGCGCATGTATGTGCACTGTCTGACGGCTGTCAGACAACATTCTGGCTCCAGTTGGTTCTTTTTGGGCAGATCAAACGATTCTTTTAAATTGCAGTCGGAGCAGTGGGTGGGTTTAAGGAAGCCTTTTTTTAGTTTACACTAGTTTTATGTAATACTGTCTGTACACAGTGACAGTTTTTGCAAAAATGACAAAAAGTTACTTTTATAAGACTTACCAACAGCAGCTTTAAGCCATGTTTGCAGGTCATTCCAAGACCATGGGCCAAAAAAAAAGACACTTTTTTTTTCCTCTTTCGGTTTGCACAAGTGGCACTTTAAACTGAAGGGAACTGCTAGATCTGAGGTTATAGGAGTTATATATGGACACAGACTTGGAGTAGATGTACAAAGGTAATTTCCAGAGAATGACCTTATATGTTAAAATATACCAATGCTGCATCCTGCGCAAAGCAAGCGAGGACCATCCAACAAGTTTATACAAGGTACAGTGATGAGTCCTGAACTCTTTGATGTATATCGATGCAGCATGTCAGAGAGGGTCAAGTTTGACCAAGATAGCAGGGCAAGAAAATCTATAAATACTCTCTCTGCATTTCTCCTGTGATCATGAAAAACTTAGTATGTTTATCAATGGCAAGGGTCTCATAATTGAACAAACAACCTTTAGATTTTGGACTTTTCCCAAAAGAAAAAAAAATAATTGAAACTTGATTTTGACAGGTCAAATAACACAAATAGTAAGTGTTTTAAGATTTTCACTGCTCTTGAAAGTCAACATTTGTGAGCAAATCACCCAAGTCTTAGTCCAATTATTGTATGCTTTAAAAAGAAAAAACTGATATTGTAGAATTAAATTCAGCTGCAAGTGAATTATTTCGAATTCATTAACACAGCTGTGATTGTAGGCGTGATCTTCCATTGAATGTGACATGCAGTAACAAGATGACATTGCAATGCCAGCCATACTGATTGCAAATTTTGCAATTTGTCAGCTTTTAGTGAAAGGAAGCAAAAAAGTACTAGCTATCTCCATGCCAAATTTTCGGTCATTTGGCTTGACTATAATGCTACAGCAGGCAAAAATATACATTTTTGGCAATTATTACCCCCAAAAAAGCTTATTTAAATCATTTCTAAGGCTAGCATCCAAAAAATGAAAAAAACATCAGCGCATATGTTGCTATGTTGCGCATATGTTGTCCCCGTTCCAAATGTCAGGTCATTTGGCCTTAAAATGAAAGCGTGGCGCCCATTTGATCAAACAGCCAGGAGGAGGTCAAGAACAAGAACAATAAATGGAGCTAAAACAGTAGAATTCCCTCCCCCTTTAGGGGAGTGAAACATAAATATTACAAGAGGTGATTTAACTTTTGTTGGACTTTCTTTGGGTATACAGTACCGTGCAAAAGTCAAAAGCACATTAAAAGCAATTTCTTTAGGCAAATTACGCTTGCAAAAATGATGAAATTAAAAGTTTCTAAGAACTGAGAAATGTACTAAACCGAGCTGTAGACTGATAGAAACTAAATCAAATCAATATTTAGTGTGACTCCCCTTCTCAAAAAATTTGGGACACTGTCCTGTTGTGCAATAGTTGAATAAGATAATTACCTTGTTGCTTGTCCCAGAGTGGAGAACTTGCCGCCGTGCTTCTGCAGAGTGACTGAATTACAAACAACTATGATGGTGTTGACATCAAGGCTCTGTCAAGACTATAATTTTTTTTTTCATTTATTTTTGAGTTTTCTGTGAATTAGCATTTGGAATTTATAATTCACTTCTTAGCTTCAGGAACTCTAATACGGAAAAAAAAGTAAACATCTAATAGAGATTTGAATTTTTAGAAATGCAGGGTGCCAAAGTCGTCTGCACAGTGCTGTAGATTTTATTTTAACAAGATTTACCTCCCTCACACGTTTATCCAGACTTGGGACTGGCCTGTGCTCTTGTGGGCTATGGTGTGAAAAGTGAAATTTTGTACTGCAGCACGTGCAGACAGATATCTAAAATATGGTCTTACTTTAGCTCTTAACAAAACAAAATAAAATGCATCTTACTGCCATCACCAATTATTTAGTCACAAGTGAGAAGCATCTCAGCAATCTACAAGACATAGGGTGGGTTGCAGGCAATTAATTAATGGTAATATTAAATGGAAAGGTTCTTACTTACCTAGATGCATGGAAATCCTGAAAAAAAACTTAATTCAGAATTTGGGAAAGGTGTGGCAAAATGCAAATGATATGGTGCAAATATAAAAACTCAAAATTGCTAATAACGTAAAACGATTACTGAAAAGTGAAAACAACGAGCAAGTATTTAAGATCAAAGGTGACATCCCGACAATTGCCAGCTGGTGCAATCCTGTGTCAGATAATGTAACCTAAAATATCTAAAATATCTAAGTGGAGTATTGGGCTGTTTTATTACCCCTCAGCCCTAAAGGCTGACGGGGTATTGCTATCCTTCGTGCGGTTGGGCGGGCGGCGGGTGGGCGGGCGTCTCCAAAAACTTTGACATTGGGCTGAGGGTATTCCTATTTTTTCTATTAATTTCAGTCTTAAAATGAGCCAGAATTCACAAAATTGTACCTTGAAAGCAATGTGGAGAAACCAATTGATCAGTTTCACAAAGACCATTTAAGCCTGAAGTTTTAAGTGACTTAGTGGGGTCATTTACAACCCCATACATATACAATCCCAATTCCAAAATAGTTGGGATGAAGTGTAAATTGCGAATAAAACCAAAACGGAATGACTTTCAAATCACACCAGCCAGTATATTATTCACAATAGAACGGAGATAAAATAGCAAATGTTGAAACTGAGAAATCTTACAATTTTGTCCACAAAATGAGCTCATTTCAAATTTGATTGCTGCTACAGGTCTCAAAAAAGTTGAGACAGAGGCCTGTGTACCATGATGTAGCATCTCCTCTTCTTTTTAACACAGAGTGGAGGCGTCTGGGCATTGAGGAGACAAGTTTCTTGACTTTAGCCATTGGAATTTGATCCCACTCTTGTTTAATACAGGCTTCTAGCTCTGGAGAGTTATGAGTCTCCTTTGACGGACTTTTCGTTTAATTATGCGGCTAATGTTCTCAATCTGTGAAAGATCAGGACTGCAGGCAGGCCAGCTCAGCACACTGACTCTTCTACTATGAAGCTATGCTGTTGTAATCGCTGCAATATGTGGTTTTGCATTGTCCTGCTGAAATACACAAGGCCTTCCCTGGAATAGATGTCATCTGGAGGGCAGCATATGTTGCTCTAAAACCTTTATATACCTTTCAGCATTCATGGTGCTTTTTAAAACATGCAAGTGTCCCACACTATATGCACTAATGCATCCCCATACCATCAGAGATCCTGGCTTTTGAACTGAGCGCTGATAACAGAAGGGATGGTATTTCTCCTCTTTAGCCCGGAGGACATGACGCCCATGATTTCCAACAAGAATGTCAAATTTGGACTCGTCTGGCCACAGCACACTCTGCTACTTTGCTATAGTCCATTTTAAATGTGCCTTGGCCCACAAAAATGACGGCTCTTCTGGATCATGCTCAACAATGGCTTCCTTTTTGCATGATAGAGTTTTAGGTGGCATCTGTGGATGGCAGGGCAGACTGTGTTTACAGACAGTGGTTTCTTGAAGTATTCCTGGGCCCATTTAGTAATTTCAATGACAGAATCATACCAGTGAGTGATGCGATGGCGCCTGAGGGCCCGAAGATCACGGGCATCCAGTAAAAGTCTTCGGCCTTGTCACTTATGCATAGAGATTTTTCCAGGTTCTCTGAATCTTTTGATGATGTTATGCACTGTCGATGATGAGACCTTCAAAGTCTTTGCAATCTGTCTCGAGGAACATTGTTTTAAAAGTATTCCACAATTTTTTTATGCAAGCCTCAAGAGCCCCTGGCCATCTTTACTTCTGAGAGACTCAGCCTCTCTAAGACATCCCTTTCATATTACACACCTGATACCATTTAACTTTAGGTTATTTACATAACCCCGGTTCTCTGAGTAATATGAGTGAGATGTCTCACTATGGGATGCACGCCTCGCTGCAGCCTCAGAAGCATTAATCTCATTACGCCAATCCTGATTGGCTGGTGAACGTGTCCGTCCGCCCAGGCGGTACACCCACCTTAAATAGCTCATGCGGACGGCACCACGTCATTCAAGATAAGCACCTCTTCTCACTCGCCCCAGCAAGAAGGGTTGTCTGGTGAGACATCTCACTCATATTAGTCAGAGAACCGGGGTTATGTAAATAACCTAAAGTTCTCTTTCATAATATTTCGCTCGATTTCTCACTATGGGATATCGTAGCTCCCGTATTGCCAGACAAGCTTATCCAGCGTCCACCAACCCACAGAGAAGCAATCTGTTCCAGTCAGGACAGCAGAACCGCGCGTGCCACGCACGGGGCGGAAACGTCCAGCTTATAAAAGCGGACAAAAGTGAGAGGCGAGGACCAACTCGCCGCTGCACAGATGTCCTGAACAGAAACTCCCCTGAATAAGGCCCAGGATGCGGCCAAGCCCCGAGTCGAGTGCGCCCGCAGGCCCACAGGCGGCTGCAAACCCCGACACGTATAGGCCAAAGCAATCGCCTCCACCACCCAATGGGATAGGCGCTGCTTAGTGATAGGTTTTCCTTTATGAGGATTAGCCCAGGAGACGAACAGCTGATCGCTCCTCCTGAATCCCCTAGTCCTGTCCATGTACATGCGCACCGCACGGACTGGACATAACGCGTGCGACTGCTGCTCCTCTGTTGAGGCAGCAAAGGCCAGAAGGTCAATTGGAGAACATGAGCCCACCACCTTAGGCACAAAAGCCGGGTTGGGCCTCAAAATCAACCTTACATCTCCCGGGAAGAGCTGAGCGCATGACGGATGCACCGAAAGCGCATGGATGTCACTAACTCGCTTAGCTGAAGCCAGAGCCAGCAACAACACAGCCTTGAAAGACACGTGCTTCAAGTCTGCCCCTTCCAGTGGTTCAAAAGGAGAGCCCTTAAGCCCCTCCAGAACCACAGCCAGATCCCACGGTGGCACCAGTGGTCTGGACATGGGGAGAAGCCTGCGCGCTCCCTTCATAAAACGGCAAACCAGTGGGTGCTGACTCGCCGTTCGCTTTTCAAACTCCACGTGACAGGCGGCGATCGCCGCCAAGTACACCTTAATCGTGGAGAAGGCTTTGCCTTTGTCAATCAGGTCCTGCAAGAATGACAGTATAGCACTCACCGGACACTGAAAAGAAACGTGGCCGTTCCTGTGACACCACCCCTCAAACACCCTCCACTTACAGTCATACAAAGACCTAGTGGATGGGGCCCTAGCGTTTTGTATAGTGGAAATCACACGCTGTGACAATCCCACAGCCGAGAGACTGAGCCACTCAGGGGCCACGCCCACAACGCCAGGCGTTCCGGGTGCGGGTGGAGGATGCCCCCCCCCCCCCGCGCAGCGGGAGCTGCCAAGGCTGAGCGCACAGTAACCGATATATTTCCGCTAGCCAATGCATCGCCGGCCAATGCGGAGCAATCAATATCAGTGCGTGACCACGTTCCCTCACTCTGGACAGAGTGGGGGATATCAAGGCCAGGGGAGGGAACGCGTAAAGAAGCTCGTGCGGCCAGACGTGCGCTAGTGCGTCTATGCCAAGGGGAGCATCCATGCCGCGCAGAGAGTAAAACAGCGCGCACTGCGCGTTTTCTCTCGCCGCGAACAGATCTACCGCGGCCCGACCGAACCGGGCCCATATCTGTTCCACAATCTCCGGGTGCAGAGTCCACTCCCCATACACCGGCGCACCCCTGGACAACAGGTCCGCGCCTGTGTTCAAGACCCCCGGGACGTGCGTCGCTCTCAAGGAGAGGAGACGGCCGCAGCTCCACAGGATCAGTTTGCGTGCCAGCATGTGCAACTGACGGGAGCGCAACCCCCCCTGATGGTTGATGTACGCCACCGTCGTCAGGCTGGCGTCTGTAGTGACCACCTTCCTGGACAGGACCGAGCCCATTGGGACCCCCTGGGTCAGAAAGGACGGGGTCCGCCAGTGACGCAGCGCCCTGGCGCATTCCAGTGTGACCAAGACTCTCCGCGTGCCATGACGCACGGGATCTAGCCCGCATGAGGCCACCCAAAGCTGGAATTCTCTCATGAGGAGGCGACCGAGACGGATCACGAGGATGGCAGACGCCATCAGACCGAGTAACCGAAGACCCAGTCTGAATGGAACAAACCTGCCTGGATAAAAAAGCGCGAGGCATGCCCTGAAAGCTCTCACCCGTTCCGCCGAGAGGCGAGCTGTGAAAGACACCGAATTCAGGGATAACCCCAGAAAGATAGCATCTTGCGCTGGGAACAGCATGCTTTTCTCCGCGTTTATCACAAAACCCAGATCGACTAGGTGCTGTGTGAGAATACGCGTGGGCGCCCTGGCTTCCTGCTCCGATTGCGCCAAAAGCAGCCAATCGTCCAGGTAAGTGGCCAGACGGATGCCCCGCCGTCTCAGCAGGGCTATTGCTGCCTCTGTGCACCGCACGAACACCCTCGGGCTTAATGACAGACCGAAAGGGAGCACGCGATACTCGTAGCAGATCCCCTGGAAAGCGAACTTCAGACACTTTCTGTGGGGAGGATAGATTTGGATGTGGAAGTACGCGTCTTTCAGATCGATTGAAGTGAACCAATCGTTCTGACGTACAAGACGCAACAGGGATGCGTGTGTGAGCATCCTGAACTTGTACTTCCTGAGATATTTGTTCAGAGCCCGTAAATCCAGGATAGGGCGAATACCGTTCCCCCCCCGTTTGGGGACTAGGAAATACCTGGAGTAGAAACCGCTCTGACATTGTGCGGGAGGGACGACACAGATTGCTCCTTTGTTTAACAGTGAGAAAATTTCCTCCTGCAAAACACGAGCTGACTCTCCCCGCGCCTGGGAGTGTATAACGCCGGCGAATCGCGGGGGGACAGCGGCGAATTGCAGCCTGTACCCCCTCGAAATCGTCCTTAACACCCAGAGTGGGGCTGCCAGTGCGACCCATCTCTGCCATCTGAGGGCGAGAGGTGATGTGCACTGCAGCCCTTCCACCACAAAAGGGCCCAGCCGCAGTGCGGTGGCGCCCTCTTGTGGCGGAATGACACAGCCACCGGGTGACGTGCCCTGCAGCCCTCCCACCACAAGAGGGCCCAGCCGCAGTGCGGTGGCGCTCTCCTGTGGCGGAATGACAAGGCCCCCGGGTGGCGTGCTTATTTTGACAGATTTGGCTTTCTTTATTTTCAGCTGCTCCCTCGGCACTCGGCCTGGCTGCGACAGCGGGACACAATTTATTCTCTTTGAGAAAACTTTTGTGTATGTGCGTGCTTGTGGACATGAGAGGGGGGCAACCGCTAAACCCCGCGACGTCAAATGTCCATCTCTCCCGGCTTGCACTGGCACGGTCCGAGGCAGCTGGGAGATAGGGGTGTGGGGAGCCCCTGGGTGCACGCCCGAAAGCCAAACAGGTGGAGCCGGAGAACGGGGAACTTCCAGCTGCGTCACCAGTGGAGAGAGGGGGGGGTCAGGCCGCTCTCTTCTTTTTCCTGGCCTGGCTGCTGGCAGTATGCGCGGGTCGCGCAGGCGCAGCCGCAGCCGGGGCCGAGGGCTTTTTGGGCCAGCCGGACCGACCTGGCGGAGCAGGCGGGGCGGGCTGAGGCCTCAGCAGTTTCGGCATTTTAAACTGCGAATCCCGTGAAGCAGCCTGTGCAAAGGTCTTACGCTGAGCAGGCGGAAGAGGAGCAGGGGGCTTTTGAGGGAGGCAGAGCTTGAGAGCTTCATCCTCCTTCTTTTTAGCTTCGCACCGCCGTTGCATAAAAGCCAACGCGGAACCGAAGATCCCCTCCGGGACAATGGGCATGTCCAGGATGTCATCCTTCTCCCTGTCCGACAGGTTGGCGAGGTTGAGCCACCGCGCCCGTTCCTGCAGGACCATGGTCCCCAGCGCTTTTCCCGTGGCCTGGACCGCGCAGCGTTGGACACGGAGACACAGGTCAGTGACGACCGATATTTCCTCCCATGTAGCTGGGTCCTGAGTTAGCACAAAATCCTCGCACAACTCAGCCTGATAAGCCGTGAGCAGGGAGAGGAAATTGAGCGCTCTGGCCGAAAGCGCAGCCGCCTTATACGCCTTCTCAGTCAAGGCTGACTGAAAATGGTACGACTTGGACGGCAGACTGGGGCTCCGGGAGGACACCGCTGACAGGCGGGGCTGAAGGTGCGCTGCCACGAGTGGCTCCATCGGAGGTATGTGGAGCAAACCCAGGCTCTCCATCGCTTCACAATCGAGGGACGAGGCACCGGGAACTGGGCTCCTGCTGCTATAAGGGCGGTCTTTCCAAGAGCGCGCAACCTCATCTAGCAGCTCCGGGAAGACGGGGAGAAGTTGTTTCGTCGCACTCTTAGCCAAGGGCAATTTCTTCCCCTCGTAGCGGGATCTGGTGGTCTCAGCTACGACAACGGGCCAGGGGATGTCCAGCCGGACAGCAGCGTGTTTGCACACGTCGAGCATGTCGGAGCTAGGGAGAGGAGAAGCTGGTATGCTACTCTCATCTCCATCCCGAGAGGTGACGGAGGCCGCAGCCTGCGCAGCCCGAGCCGGAGTAATGAAGACGTCGTCATCTTCCTCATCCTCTGATATGAGGAGTTCAGAGACGCCATCTTCATCGTCCCCATAGTCCAGTTCTAGGACGTCTTCCTCACACGGGGGATCCGCGGCTAGGTCGAGCTGGGAGCCCCAGCTGGCGCTAGCCTCCGGAATCGCCGCCGTAGCGACCGCCAAATCCTGCTTGCCCTCGGCGGCAGCACCGTCGGAGGGGAGGAGGGGGTCAATTCCAGACAAGCTAGCCTGGCGGGCTAGCCGTCTGCGGAGACTTTTCGCCGTAAACACCGCGCAGTGTTGGCACGAGCCGGGAAGTTCGATAGCCATACGGGCGTGTTCCAGCCCCAGGCAGCTCGAGCAGACCTGGTGTGGATCTTTACTCGAGATCTTGTTCCCACAGCGACAGGGACGGGTCCCGGAGTCTCTGTGCCCCTTGGTATGGGGGTTTTGGGCCTCCATTCCTAGCTAGCTGGTGTGCAGGCCGGGAGACGAGGCAGCTAGCTGATGTGCTAACTTTTAAGAAAACCGAGAGGTAGCTGGTGTGCTAGCGCTCGGAGCTCGACGTGCCGTGGTGGGGCGTCGAGTGAAGAAAACCGAGAGGTAGCTGGTGTGCTAGCCTTCGGTACTCGACGTGCCGTGGTGAGGCGTCGAGTGAAGAAAACCGAGAGGTAACTGGTGTGCTAGCCTTCGGTACTCGACGTGCCGTGGTGAGGCGTCGAGGACAGTGCTGACCAAGCCGTGTAGGGCGGGAGAGCACTGAGTCCGGTCTGGTGTGACCGACGAAGCAAAAAGGTATCCAAAGCTAGTAGCGCCCGGCGACAGAAAATCCGTCTGTGGACAGTTCAGCTAACTAGCCCTGGACGCGAGATATGCTCCGAGTGAGAAGAGGTGTTTGAATGACGTGGTGCCGTCCGCATGAGCTATTTAAGGTGGGTGTACCACCTGGGCGGACGGACACGTTCACCAGCCAATCAGGATTGGCGTAATGAGATTAATGCTTCTGAGGCTGCAGCAAGGCGTGCATCCCATAGTGAGACATCGAGCGAAATATTATGAAAGAGAACTTAATTACTTGATGAATGTTCTTTCAGCGGATTCTGTCATATATTCATTGCTTTTTCAGCCTTTTTTTTTACCTGTGTCCCAACAGGTAAAGACCTGTTTTTTGAGACCTGTTGCAGCCAGAAAATTTGAAAAGCTCATTTTGTGGATAAAAATGTAAAATGTCTGTTTCAACATTTGAAATGTTATCTATATTCTATTGTAAATAACATATTGGCTTGTGATCTGAAAGTCATAGCATTTTGATTTTATTAAAAATTTACACTTCGTCCCAACTATTTCAGAATTGGGGTTGTATTTCTGTGTGCCATTGTGATATTTTAAATCAGAAAGATTATTCCTTCAATGAGTTTGTCTAGCTCTTTCACTTTCTGCTTTTTCAAGTTTTTTTTAAAGGAATTGGAACACTGGTGCGGCAAGGTTAATTGAAAAATATGGTTTCAGAGTGTTTTTAGAGTTGATAAAAGTTGATAAAAGAACACTCAAGAGGCTGCATATCTCATCCAAAGTAAATAATTGTTTCCTAGTAGAGATAGAAAAGAAAATGTGTACACAGAGGGGGGCGCATACCATCCATCAAATGCCAAAAATAACTCACTTAATCCGTTAAACCTGTTAATTGGGCCTGTTATGTCAATTTTTAATCTTTATATATTTTAGTCCCTTAGTACTTTGCCCAGTTGAGATTGAAGTTTAATAGTTTTGTCTATGACCGATATTTACCCCTGTGTAAATTTTGCCGCAGCTCGCACTATCAGTCTTTGGGGTAAAGTCGGTTACAGTCAGACACGCACGCAAATGGACACGTCATTCTTGACAGGGGTAAAAATAGCTGTAAATCATGTTATTCAGGATCTGATAGGCAAGGCTTCTGCAAAATATTGCAATTTATTGAATTAAAGTCGACCACTACAGTAAAATCAATGTCCATAAGGTTGAAAAACATACAAACCCCAAATCCAATGAAGTGGGGACTTTGTGTAAAACGTGAATAAAAACAGCATACAATGATTTACAAATCCTTTGCGACCTATATTCAATTGAATACACTACAAAGACAAGACATTTAATGTTCAAACTGCTAAATATTATTGTTTCTAGGAAATATTCACTCATTTTGAATTTGATGCCTGCAACACGTTCCAAAAAGCTGGGACAGGGGCATGTTTACCTCTGTGTTACATCACCTTTCCTTTTATCAACACTCAATAAGCATTTGGGAACTGAGGACACTCATTGTGGAAGCTTTGTAGGTGGAATTCTTTCCCACTCTTGCTTGTTGTACCAGTTCAGTTGCTCAACAGTCCGGGGTCTTCGTTATTGTATTTTGTGCTTTACAGTGCGCCACACATTTTCAATGTGAGACAGGTCTGGTCTGCGGGCAGGCCAGTCTGTCGCCCGCACTGTTTTATTACGAAGCCACGCTGTTGTCACACATGCAGAATGAGGTTAGGCATTGTCTTACTGAAAAAAGCAGGGACGTCCCTGAAAAAGACGTAACTTGGGTAGCAGAATATATTGCTCCAAAACCTGTGTGTACCTTTCAGCATTAATGGTGCCTTCACAGATGTGCAAGTTACACATCCTAACACATCCGCATACAATCACAGATCCTGGTTTTTGATAAAAATCTGGATGGTCCTTTTTCCTCATTAGCCCAGAGGACACAACGTCCATGATTTCCAAAATCAATTTGAAATGTAGACTCGTCAGACTACAGCACAGTTTTTCACTTTGCATCAGTCCATCTCAGATGAGCTCGGGCCCAGAGAAGTCTGCGGCGTTTCAGGGTGTTGTTGATGTATGTTTTTTGCTTCGTATGGTAGAGTTTTGACTTGCACTTGTAGATGTAGCAACCTACTGAGTTAACTGACAGTGGTTTTCCGAAGTGTCCCTGAGCCTAGAGGTGTATGATCCAGGGGTCAGAAAGTAAAAATCCTATCATGTTTTCATTCCACCTGTAAACTCCTGTCAGCAGAGTTCACTTGTTAGTTTTACCTCCTAGCTGAAGAATAGTGACAACTGACAGGTCTTTTGTGGCAGCAACAATATCCTTGGATGGACTTTTACTCTCTGAACCTGGATTATACACCTCTGCCTGAGCCCACATGGTAATATCCTATACAGAATTATGTCGGTTTTCAATGCGGTGCCGCCTGAGGGACCGACGGTCATGGACATTCAATGTTGGTTTTTGGCCTTCCCGCTTATGTGTAGATATTTTTCCAGATTCTCTGCATCTTTTGATGATATTATGGACTGTAGATGATGAAATCCCTAAATTCCCTGCAATTGCACGTTGAGAAACATTGTTTTAAAATGGTTGGACTATTTCCTCACGCAGTTGTTCACAAACTGGTGAACCTTGCCCCATCCTTTCTTGTGAACAACTGAGCCTTTCGGGCATGCACCTTTTATACCTAATCATGACACTCACCTGTTTCCAATTAGCCTGTTCACCTGTGGAATGTTCCATACAGGTGTGTTTTTTGAGCATTCCTCAACTTTCCCAGTCTTTTGTTGCCCCTGCCCCACATTTTTTGTAGCATGTTGCAAGCATCAAATTCAAAATGAGTGAATATTTCCAAAATAAAATACAGTTTATCAATTTGAACATTGAATATCTTGTCTTTGTTGTGTACTCAACTGAATATAGGTCGAAAAGGATTTGTAAATCATTGTATTCTGTTTTTATTCACGTTTTACACATTGGCCCTACTTCATTGGAATTGGGGTTTGTCGGTGTATTTAACTTTTCATTATTATTGGCACACAAAAAAAATTGAACAAAACTAGATAACTCGGTTGCCACTGGGACCGAGTCGTGTATCTTCCTGATCCCCAATTTTCAAATAAAATGGCCCCCGGCAGGCATATTAGACGTTCGAAATGGACGAAAATCAGTCTTAAGTATTGTCATATATACAGTACAGTCTTGCCCAAAATTATTCCCTAGCTATTTTTGGGTTTTTTCAAGATATATTTTGATATATAAAATTTATTCTTGCATAAATGACACAGTAAGTTGACATAAGGCTGTATGAAGTACAGTAAACAATTCTCCAAGAAATACAATACTTTTGGGTATTTTATTTGACAGATTTACAAAAAAATGCCTTGTCCAGAATTATTCATACACTTTTCTCAATAATTGATGGCAAATTTTTTATTCATGATTACCTGCGAAAATGTGTAGAAACCTTGGGATCAACCACAGGATGCGTTGGGAGGCTGTAATCGTGAATAAAGGCTTTGCCATTAATGGGGTGGCAGCAGCCCTGGAACTAAACCATAGTATCTCCCATCTATCGCCGTCCGGGAGATACAATTACAGAAGGTTATTCAAATATATTCGTCATGCATGAATAAAGATGTGCATGTTGAACACGAAAATGGTGAGGTCATTTTAGTCGCTAAAAACACTTCAGGTCACTTTTGCGTTAAGGGAAATGCGCTTGTTTTTCTAGCCTGCAGGTGAAAGCATTCACTCCCTTTTTCTTGTCTTCAACAGAAAGCAATCCTCTTGCAGGGAATGTACTGTCCTATGCAGAATTATTGGCACCCCTAATAGAAATGAAAAAATTAGACAACACAGTTCATAACCCATGTGTTGTTTTTTTTTTTTTTAAATCAGCAGTTTCAGAAAAAAATGCGATCACTAAAAAAACATATTATGAAATGTTTGAAACAATCTTTCTAGAGAGCCCCACCTCGACAGTTAGGTTGAAGTATTCAGCTTCCCCATATGTCTGGAATTAACAAATGGTTTCTTAACTGTCTGTTCATTATATTCAGTCTTTTTCCATTTATATCCAGGGTGCCAATATTTCTTCACCTGATTGTATATTTATAGTTTAAGCATTGATTTACCTCAACTCTCAGTAGTCTCTTACCAGTCTTTGGAGTGTTTTGTTTTTTGGAACATGAATATGTCCAGTATAATTTTTTATCCTGATCATGGATAGAATTTCCCCTGCACTATTAATAAAGTAAGCATGTGCAAATCATTGGACAGCACATATTCCACCCCCTCCCTCCCTCTCCTATACTGGTGCCAAACAAATGAACTTTACCCCTGCATGAAATCTTGTGGGAAAAGATCTCCATAATGGAGGTGACTGAGGAGGATGTTTCCCTTACTGACCTTTGGTTTGTTTCTCTGTCTCTTTCGACTCCTGCTCCCCTGTTTCCGGACCCACAGAAAAGCCAGAGCTGGTACAACGTAAGTCAATCCTCTCCCTCCTCTTTGCGTGCCTGAGTGTAATCTGTGTTTGTAAGCGATATGGGAACACACTCCCTGCATGAGGTTAGTAGGCCATTTGCCTCAGACTGTGGACTGAAATGACTCCATGTTGTAAATAAGTGAATGCCTGATGTGTTGGGATCAAATCCTTCCAGTTATTAGCTTTAGGGTCCAGAGTACGTTTCCCTCGACTTATCTAACGTCCCTGGCCTGCCTTTGAACTGCCTTTTGCTTGCAGTCTCCCTGGAAAGGAAATGATCAGCTTTTGTTAAGTACTGTCAGCTTGTGAATGAGAAAGAGCGCCGCATTGGCCAGGCGTCTACAGTTTTAGTCCTGGACTCCAGTCTGATATCAGCTGGAAGCGCAAAACTTTTAATCTCTAGTTTGTTGTGGATGTTGAGCGGTAGGATACAGTACAATCGCCATTAAAACCAAAGAGACAGCATTAGTTAACGCCCGGTTACCTCGGCCCTTCTAACCACGATCTAACACGCAATTACGCGGTACTTCACACTGCTGACCAATGAGCCATATCACAGGACATTTTACCGCCAAGAATAAAAACATGTGGCTCCGCGGAACTGAACATCTTTTTATTTTCTCTTGCAGTGAAAGTGTAAGTGAGAGCTCATGCGCCCTCTGGAAAGCGTGTGGCTGATGATTTTCTTGGTTTAAAAAGCCTAGCATGAACAAAAAAAAAAATACCATGATAAATTCAACAGTGTAATAGAAGCAATTGTATTCATGAAGGAAATTTTTTTGGTATTTTAAATATATATCTTATTGCAGAAACTGTGATTCTGAGGGTTTGTGGGTAGACCTTCAGCGAAGTGTGCCGCAATTGATTTATTGGTTTTGAAAAGCCAACCGCAATATAAATAAACTAGGGCTGGGACTTTAACGCGTTAATTTCGATTAATTAATTTAAAGAAAAATAATGCGCTAAAAAAAATAACGCATTTAATCGCATCTTTCTTAATTTTCTAAGAAAACTGGCACACCGGTAACACTGATGCTCACACTCTAGCCTGGTAGGCGGCGGTAATGCATCTAAAGTCTTAAAATGTTGAATGTAATGGCTATAATTGCACTTTCAGTTTGCACTAATCAGTTCATGTAATATATAAATGAAAAATGCGCAGATAAATATAGATGGAAAATAAACATTTTCGTTGTTTAAGTTCACGAATATAGCTCATTCCGTACTAAACTGTGAAAATGTGCTACAATGGTGATAAAATTCAAATCCACCTTTTCCAGTTCTGCCACCACCGACGTCGCCATCTGCTGGCCATCAAATGGAATTCAATTTCCACATTTGACTCACTTTTCAGACCCGGGTGCTGCGTCCATCCCTTTATACAGTCTATGGCGATAGGGCACAGATTGTTTGTTTTTATGGTCGTAACACAATATAAGGACACGGAAAATTTATTATTTTTAAAAGCATGGTATATATGATTGTCTGACGCCTTGTGAAATTTTGAAACAGGTATCGAATACCTCATGTTGCCGAGGTCATCTTTACGCCGTTTGCATATATTATGCAAATTAACACTCAGGGATGGACGTAGCACGTGAGGACGCGACTGGTTACGCCCACCATGGTGATTTCAAATTGCATTTCTGATCTGACTGGTCCCAATAATTTAGTGCAGACAATTGAAACCGTTATTATGGGTATTTCCCTGCAATATTTCATTTTGCTTTCTTTCGAGGTATCAACAGACATGTCATGAGCATTTCATGAAGTTGGCTGCAAAATTTTGTAACAAAATATGTCCTTCACAATGCCTTGGCTGACATCAGGAAACCAGTTTTTCTGCTGTGTTTTTGGACCGATGACTAATTTCTTTTAATGTATATCTTCAATCCGGGAGTGAATAAATATGAACAATAAAAATCATTTAATTTTTCTTGAAAAAAAATTTATTGACCATTCTTATAGCTACAACACAGTGAATTGTACAGTTTAATATGGTGTGACCCATATGTCTATTCATTGATTCAGTCATCAACCAAAATTTATTTGAATTGAAAAACTTATTGTGTCAAAAATTGGTATTTGATAAAAATGTGATTAATCGAGATGAATTAATTACAAGGCCTCTAATTAACTATTTTCATTTTCTTAATTGCGTCCCAGGACTAAAATAAACAAATTAGATGATGTTTTTAAATATAACTCTGATATAGCTTTGACAGTGTGAACTGTAAATAATCCAAACCAACTGCTAACTTGAAGAAAATAATATCCTGCAATCTCTACCTGGATAGGTATATGTATATACAGGTTTAAAATTCTTTCATGTATTTTTAACACAAGTACCCAGAGGTTAAATGTTTCCTGAATCGCCCTCTGTAATTGGGTGGAGGTTGTTTCATTGTCTTCTTCCATCCGTTTATCTGTACACAGTGGATATTTTTCTGTGAACTGGTTATACATTTCTATGGCTATTTGGCCGTGACTTCCGGTACATATGTGCAGTTGTATTGGACTTGCTCACAGAAATCAATGGATAATAGAGCTAAGCTCAGAAGAACCAAGCTCAGCTTCCTATTAGTGGTGCATATAAATCAATAAAAAATGGTGAATTGCAAATATTTCGCATTAGCAGCGTAGCTAGGTCAGTTATGCATTGATGAGGCTGGGATGCGTTTCCAGAAATCACTGATGCTAACTTACATAGTTCATCCCATTGACTATAAATTGACCAACTATGTAAGTTGCTAATGTTGCTAATTCCCAAATTGAAGGATTTTATTCTCTGCTAATCATATTATTATGTAGTATTTTTCACTTCGTTGAGCTGTCTCTTGGGCAAATAACCTCTCCAATCTCACAATATATCACTTGAATTTTATTTAATTTTTTTAAAACCCCTTATAATGCCCCTGCTCTCCACAGAGGGAAGGGGGAATTATATCGACACCATGTCTGTTCGTCATCCGTTAACGTTTCGTTTCCGTGGGATAACTATAGAATCCCTCGTCGGATTGATGCCATTTCTTAATGGCGTATTGGGAGTGGCTAAAGGAAGGTTCCTTTTGCAAACTAGCGTCGTGCGATATCTAATATGGCCGCCACAGCAGCCATCTCAATATGCCCCTGATCAAGGCGGGGGTATATGCCAAGCTCTGCGTTGCTCTTGTGTACCATTAGATTTCATGCTATGTATAATATTTACTGCTGCTTTGGGCATATTATGATCATTTTCTTTTAAATTTAAAATAGAAAATATTATGATTCTGCCTTGTTCTGTTCATGTTTTGCAAGTCTTGATCCATGCCATGTTTTGTTCATGTTTATTCCTCCCATAGTCTATTCCCTCAGTTATATTCCAGTCCATGTTTTGTCTCATACGATGCATTGCACTTTGTCTCCCCGTCTGGTCTTTTGTCATGTGATCGCTCACTGCCCAGTATTGTGTCCCACACTTTCGGGTGATTTCATGGTTTCTGGGATTTCAACCGTTCCTACCCATCTCGTTTATTTCCTTCACCTTGCTTTTCTATTTTACTAACAATACTAACAGTTTGTTGTTTTAGTTAAACTTATTAACCAAGACTAACATTGTTTATAGTACTAACTTACTAACAAGCACTAGGGATTGTATAGCTGCACATTACTAGTTGAGTAACAAGCTCTCAGCACTCACTCTGCTCTAGTCTCTGCCCTTTGCCTTCACTCAACTTACTTTGCTGTGCTTCAAGCAGATTTTCTGCACCTGGCTAATTACTGTTCTGCCTCTCACTCTGTGCACGGTAGAACTCCCTAACTGGAGCCTTATGTTTGTCAGCAGGCTGTCTCTGTGATCCCTGTCCGCGTTTTGGCTTTTGCAAATTTCTTGTAATCAGAAACTACCTCATGTTCATTCCTTTGTAATTAGTTTGATCCAATTAACCTGTTCCCTGCATAGCATGTGACTTCCCTCTTGTCTATTTAAGCAGTCTTTTCACAGTCAGCTCCTTGTCAGAATGTAGATCAATATTTCTTTGTGTAGAGCGCCTTGTATGCCATTGAGTATTGTTTCTCTTCTACTGGATTGTCTGACTTTGATTCTTGCTATTGCCCTTTTTACATTGTTTTTGTCTTTCTGGATTTCAACCCATTTTTGTATGACCCCGATTTCTGTGTTTGGATGCCCTGTGTATGACCCTTGGCTTTGTTCATCGACTACGACTTTTTGCCTATCGTTTTTGTACCTCTGCTCATCTGTCTTACTGGTTCTGACCCCGCCTGTCTAGTCGACACTGTTTTCGGATTTTGTATTGCGGCTTGGCAATTCCTGTGTTTTTTGGCTTTGACTTGGACCCCATTAAAGGCATACGTTTTTTGGATTTCTGTCTCTCGCGAGTGGTTCCTGAATTGTACCTCACAGAAAATTTTATATCAGTTAAATTTGTTGCCACTTTCTCTCCATAAGGATGCTTAACATTGTAATTAATATTAGCACTTCCCACTTTATGTCTATTTCCTGTTTGAGTGATATGCTTCCTGTGCACTAATTCCATGCAAACTTTACAGAAAACTGCTTTAGATTTCTGGCACAAAGTATTTCACTAGTTTGAAGGATAGAATAGAAGGTTAGTCAAAACATTACATTTCATTATATCACATAGCCCCTAGAGGGATATGAATGGAGGCTCTCCATCCAATTCATTGCCTCAGCCACATGTTGCATGTGCTCCCTTGTCAGTTTCTCATGCAATCTGAGGGGCATGTATTAACAATCACCAACCCCCACAGTGGTGTCTTACTGCTTCAGGTTGAGTATTTTAGTTTATTCTACATCTCATATTAAGACCTCTTTGTTCACTCTGTCTTTACTCATGTGAAAATGTGTAATATCTTTATTTTAACTCGCTTTAAGGTGCATTTCCTACACTTGTGTTACTGATCTATTTATCCCTCTACACATTCACACTCCCCTTATTTAACATTTTCTTGGTGTTCCCATCAACCTCCATGACATCCCTAAAAATACACTTCATTTTTCTATACCGCATCTGAATTAGATTTGATTTATCATAATTGACATGACTCAATTGCCTTAAAATGCCCATTCAAAAAATTTTTTAATTCCCTGGTCCACCAAGGACCGCTCCGCAAATGCAATCCTGCACTGGCCCTCAATCCAACTGCAATCCTGACTTTCATACACAAATCTCTCAAAAAATCTACAATTCGTTCCCTCAGAATGAACACTGTAATTTAAATATGACCGATACGATAGCTCCTTCCCTGTAGCCATCAGATCTACATAAATCATTAGCAATATAGCCCCTTTGGATACTGGCCCAACAGGGCCCCAATTCCTCCCTTTCCAGAAAAATACAGACTTTAAACAACTAGTCCCAACAAAATGGAATTATTCCACGAGTCCACACCGCGCGGGCTCGGACTATATGGCAAATCAGTACTTTCAATTTCTACCATTTCTCCCTAACAAATCTTCGGCAATAGTTTTAGAAAATGTATAGTTTTCCATAATTTGTGTGGCCTATTTAGAAATCTTCCTGTGAAGGCTGAAATTTAAGAAAATGTAGTGATCTTTTAAAAGCATAGCTCACCTTTTAAGTTTTGATTCTCTAATTTCTGAAATCATGGAAAAGGTCTTACTTTATAATTTTTTCTTCCAAATCCTGAGTTCCTTCATCAAAATTAGTTTGGTTTTAGTAACCGTTGATGCAATTACCAAATTTATTTCTGCTTTTTGTTCGATTGAATAATCTTTGTCAGTCTACTTTGCTTTGTGAACAGCTTCCGATACCGCAGACTATAGCATCCTTTATAACTTAACCACTACGTTATATGTGGCACTTCCCTTTATTGGTTTGCACTTGGATCAATGAACACAATATCTCTGCTGTAAGTCTTAAAAATCAGCTGTGACGTCAGCGAGCCTTGGCCCACCTTGGGTTGGTTTTCTGCTAATTGTTGTTTATCATTTGCTGTCATGATATATGTGAGTGGGTGGTTGTTGCCAGGTACCTTCCCATATTTATATTGCAGAAAAATAGGTTATTGCACAAAAGTCACCAGTGAGCACTTCCTTTACAGTCGCTATCTAAAAATTTGTATTATAGCCTGGCACATCCCCATTTATCGTAGGACATTCTTCACCACAGGGCAATTCGTCTTAAACCTTTATCCCTTCTAGTTTCACAAAAAATAATCAGACTGATCATTGAGGCTAAATATAATCATCATTCTACATTTTTATTTTGAAATTTGGGATTCTTAAAATGCGTGATGCAGTTGTACTGCAACTACCCCAATTCTGGTTTAAATTAATCCAACTGGATTTTCCTGTGCCCCTGATGGGCTCGCTCACGTATCGACATACCGGTCATGCTACCAGACACAGTCCTTTCAAATATCAGCGCTAATTCACGACGGTGTAGTTTCCATATCAAGGGCATTCTGTTATAGCATTTCAATTTCACGATTCTTCTGCGCATTTTAAAATTTGCATTGGTGAAACGGGAAACCGGGCTACTGTGGTTGAATTTAGGCAACGATGTCAAGAAGAACTTTCGTGCGGAAAAAACTTTCAAAAATAACATTTGCCAATGGTCACTCAAAGAATACAAGCATTATTTTTTCAAGGCCAATTTTTAAGATTAATAATTGATACTCTATTTTTGGACCTTTATTTTCCCTTATGAATGACTTAGAACACTATGGGAATATCCAAAGTCATCACCTCTGTGTATGTTGGTTTACTTCAAAGCTGGTCAAAATATTCTATAGGGTATCACTGCCTCAACCACTCACGGTCACAGAATCACTGCAACCGTGCCGTCCTAAAAACGCACAACGTGAATGTATCATTCAAACCGCTTTCTGAACATCTATCTATCTACACTACCGCTCAAAAGTCTGGGGTAACTTGTAATTTTCTTTGTTTTCCAAAGAAAAATACATTTTCATGCATTTCACGAACATTTTTTTCCATTTCACAAACGATTAAAATTTATCAGATGGTTTTCAAAGAATGATCTACATTTTTGCATTGAGGCGTATTATCAGCAACTGTCAGTCCTCTGCATCAATCTCCTGGTATGGCTGCTGATCCATGTTAAGCATTTTATAAGGCTAATTGATTATTAGAAAACCCTTCTGCAAATGTGTTGCACAGCTGAAAACCGTTGAACTAATAAGGGAGCGCAAAAGGGAGCATGGCATTCTTGAGGTTGGTTTAGTTCCTGAAGCATCAGCAGTTGTTTGTTTGTTTACAGGCTCCAAATGGCCAGAAAGAAAGAACTTCCTGTAGAGACCCATCAGTCTATTGTTGTGCTAAGAAAGGAAGGCCATTCAATGAGATAAATTGATAACTTAAAATCTCCTACCATGTCAACTACTCCCTTCAGAGAGCAGCACAAACTGGCACTAACAAGGAAAGAAAAAAGGAGTGGGATGCACAACTCTGCAAGGAGACAAATATCTGAGAGTCTGATATCTGTAGTTTAAGACAAAGACGCCTCACAGGTTGTCAACGAGCAGCTGCACTAAACAGTTCCCATCAAACACCTGTTTCAATATCAACAGTGAAGGTGTTTTTTTTTTTTTTTTTGATGAAGTTTGAAGTACGTATTCATCATTTTCCATTCAAATCGTTATTTCTAACTCAGACAATGTCAGCATGTTCTGTTAATTTGCTATATTTCCTATTCAGACTAATTTTATGTATGTTTCCATGGAAAACAAGAAAATTTCCAAGTGATCCCTAACTTTTAGTGGTAGTGTATCTACCTATCCCAAAGGCTTCTAACTGAACTTAAGAAATGAACTGCTGATACCATGAACAATGTTACAGCAACAGGTAAGTCTAACTTGGAAATATTCAGTTCCATTCACTTTGAAATCTTTACTTGTTTCTTTGACTTTCCAGAGTGATTCCCAGGATTATATTTCAAGAAAAGACATATAACTAAAAGTAAACGTACCTTGCAAAGATTTCTTTTCCCAAAGTTTTCAATAGCATAATGGTAAAATGCAAGCATTTCTTGAAAAATATATCATTAAGACCTTAGAACCTTTTAAGAGGTTACCATGTTCCTGAATGAGTTTACAACTACATTTCCTAGGGACTTTTCGTTTTTTTTTTTTACCTCAGTACACCACAGTGGTGCTTATTCAATAGAATGACTCACAAATATCCTATCATTCGTTTTTTTAAAACAGCAATCCAAATTTTTAATCAATTGTAATATTTAGTCATTGCATATACGTATGTGTTTCTCTGTTATTCTTTCTACTTTTATCATTATTTTCTTTCTGTAAAAAATTTCTTCAAATTGTCTTTATTAATCATGTAGTACTCTAATGGTAGACACAGTTTATATTCCCTACCTACCACCTTTAAAATCCACTCATTCCCTGGTATCAGAAGTAATGATACTGTCCATAAAATTAGGAACACGTCTTCTAGATTTTTCAATTCTGTTCCTGCTGACCATTCACGAGGGGCATATATTTGTTTAATTGATGAATCGGGGCAATGTTATTATACCCAAGCAAATTTTTTTTACTTTAGACCAAATATTTAATATCAAGATTGCCTTGGTGTCACTTCTAGTCTGTTTTTCCAGTCTAGCCACTACTCCAATGCCAAACCCATATAATCAACAATAATAATAAACACACCATTTTGCAAATCAACTTTGTCCCTTTACAACTTCACACCCATTAAAATGGCTAAATTCTTTCTTTATTTACCATCCAAATTAATTCCACTTCATCAACCACAGCCATTAAAATGCCTAAACTCCGGCTTTAACTGACACCACTTTTGTCAACCAACATCACCCCCTCTGACTAACTTCACTTACTTCATCCAATCCTATACCAATGTTTCACAATCCAGATGTCATGCATCCATCAATCATCTTGCATTTATATGACAAGCCTATCAACTTCCAAATCCATTCTAAAGACACCAACCAGCTAATGCTCTTCCTAGCGAAAATCATCAGTCTCGCCTCTTTGAGAGACAGTGTGTAACATTACAGCTTAAATCACCATATTCATCTTATTTCTAATTATCAAACTTCAGCCTCTAGACATTGGGAAAACAATCTCACTCGCTATTCACACTTGATGGCTCATTTACTCTCTCTGGACTGAGTGACCCATTCACCTCTCCATCTACGGAGTGGGATTTTTTTTCCCTTCCCAAATCTGGATATTTCCTGTCACAAATCTCCACTGCTGTCCCTTTATTTTTCCCTTTTACTGGAGCTTGACTTTTAGTCACTCTCTCTACAATTTACCACAAACTCCTTTTCCAGCCTTTAGTAAAAAACCACTATTCTGATTTACTTTCTGTTTTTTGGACAAAACTGCTTCTTTCTTTCCTCACACAGTACATTCCACAGGCAGGAATCATACCCGCAACTCCCTCTTCCTGAGGAATGCCAACCAGATAACCTTCGCAATAGTCACTCATAAACTAATTTATGTAAAACGTTTCCCCATTTTTTTCACCTGTTCACCAAAAAGCCTAGCATATGATGCTGCCAAATTTCTATCTATGAATCCTTCTCAATGTCCACGCGACCACTTTTGTACTTCACTGAGATTTCAGTTGCATTTTCTGCTCTAAACACTGCATCTCTCTCTCCTGGTCTTTTATTCCAGGCAGATCTGCACCAGGCAGCAGAGATAAATCCTTCTCAGTCGCAAACCGCTCCAGACTTGAACACTCTATAGTTAACACAAAAGAAAGATTCCTCATTTACAGTCAGTATTCACTATTAACACTAACTACACAAATTATGAAGCATATGAGTTGATAATATAAAGGAAACATTTACATACCGCTATAATATTTACAGTTTCAAACCGGTTCTGATCGAATAAGTTTTATCATATACTTTGGGGTCACATTCGAATTTTACTACGCAAGTACAAATTATGATAAAATTTCAGTTAGATCCAAACAATATCTTGCTTATTCTACTCCAATAAATTTAATTTTAATCACTTAAGAGGAAATGCGCGCTTTGGTTATTTTCTTTAGCTGATCATTCAGATTTTAAAGCACTGATATGCTCCACTAATTTTATACCTCACATCAATAATTAGACTGCCCAAAAAGTTTACACATTTTCATGTAATTTGCCAATCAGGCATATTTTCTGGATCAGTAATTGGGATTTCACATTTTACCTAGGTTTATTCACTAATTCTACTTTCATACATCCTAGAAACAATTTATTACATGTAATTTTTTCATCTCTGCAATATTAACTAATCTCTCTCTCCCTTTTCTCTTTTTTTTCTTTTTCTTTACCGCACACCTTTCAGCCGGCACCTACACATACTTCTAGCGTAACCTTACACTTTTAGCAAGATCGCTATCAACCTGAGCGATTTGCGAAGTTGCCGGCACAAACGGGCCTCAAAAACAACTTATCTGTGTTGCATAGTCTAGCAACAATTTAACTCTTTACTCCGCCCTCCCCCCAAATCTGAAGCCCCTGTCACACTGTGGCGACTTAGGAGAGCGAATCCCCACAAACTAGAGAAAGTGAAAACATCTTGGCAATTCGTTTTGGGCTTGTGGTGGATTCTCCCTCATTCGCCGGCATTCTTGGCCAGTCTCAGGGGGGCTAAAAATTTCAAAACATTCGCGGTCCAAGCGCAATTTATTTTTCATCGTACTGCATTCTTACTGCATTCTTGGAGCCAGTCGTGGCGATTCGCATATATTCTTGAACATGCGTAGGGAGTAGTACCCTGGCTCTCTCCAGAAATTGACCCTTGTGACGTCATGATCCCATAAAAAAAGTTGTACATGTCGGCATGTCCACATTTCCTACATTCGTACTCAGTCCTACTGCGTTCGTACTGCATTCTCGGTTAATCGTACTGCATACGTACTCAAGCGTATTGAGTTCGTACTGCGATCGTATACATTCGTGGTGATTCTTTATGATTCCTACTCCAGTCATCTTGCTTCGTACAAAGTTCGTAAGTGATTCGTACTACATGCGTAATGATTCTAGTTCATTCTCACTGCGGTCTTACTCCCGTCGCCGACATACCTATGGCAATCTTACAAATTACCTACAGCATGCTTACCACAATCTTAGGGTATTCGTGTATAGGTCCAGACAGGGCCTCAGACAGGAGAATGACGATGACAAAAATAATTCCCCCCAGTTCGTGTGGAATTGCCACAATAGTCGCCACAGTGTGACGGGCTTAAAGAGCTCACAAATCAGGTAAAATACGCTCGAGGCAAACCATCCACAATTTCTTCCCGAAACGATTCCAGCCAACCTGAGTGCTCCCAGATGTTATCCGCTCCCTGGTACAGCTCTGACACAGGAGAAGCGGTTGATGATTTGTGACCTGTGCTACACCAATACCATCACCCAAACTAGATCTGCGGTGGAAGTAGCACATGCGATAAACCAACTTCACAAAAATATTATATAACATAGACACAGGCATCACTACATATAGCATTCATATCAAGCATACATCACATCAGACTCTTTCTCTTTAATTTCCAAATTACTTAATTAAATTTAAAATCTTACTTCTAGGTTCTTTTGGAGGAGAGAGTTTAAGGTGCCTTGGTCCACCTGGCTGCGTACCATTCTGAAGTTCAACAATTACTTGATGCAGCTTTTTTGGAAAAAGGCACTGCTTACCTTATTTATATTATCATGGCCTCTTGTTGAATTCAGAAATGGTAGCCTCTGTATCAACCTCTGGTTCCTTTCTTCTCTTCCTCCTGGCTGGCTCGCCAAAAATAATGAGGGTGAAAACACTTGTGGACCAAGTGTTCTCCTAACACTTGTAAACCTACCTTCAAGGAATGGACACATTCTCCAGAGTCTGATGCGATTGCGTTTATTGCAAGTCATTTAAAGTGAAGTATAAAACCCACGCTGGTCTGCGCAAACCACATACCTTCTTCAATCACCTGACGCAGACTGATCACTGACTGTCCGAACCCTCGTATTTATTACCCTTTTGGCACGTTCCTCTAGGTGGGATTAAACGTGACTCCTCCCACCTTATCCAACATTATTACTTTCTGATTAGTTCATTGTCATATAGCAACCCTCCATCCTTAGTAAGTAAGTTTGCCATTACATCATAGTGTAAACTTATTTTAAGCCTGCCGGGACGCTCGAAGACTACAAATGAGCCTGCCAAACCTTTGGGTTCAGCGAAAGTTCAGTAACTTATCTGGGTCATTGATGCTTCTAGAACGCTTAGGTGCGCATGCTCAGGTGGTGGGACCAGGCTGACTGATTTGGTCATTCCGGAAGGTTAGCTCATCTAACCAGCCTTGGTTTGCCTGCTAAGGGCCTCCTCATCTTCCTTTTTTGGCAGATTTATGAATTTCTGTTTCTTCTCAGCTCCACAGTCTTGTAGCAGTTCTAAGGGGCCATAAGAACCCGGCTGAGTTTTCTCTCTTGAACTGTGATTATAGTAATACTCTGAATTTAGAACCTCTTGGGATATTTTTTTCCACCACACTAACGTAGTTACCAACTACTCTTTTGGAAAACGCACACCTGATTATTTGTTCGCTAGCTACCGAGTTCTTACACTAATGTTGGCCAAACATGCTCCAATGATTTCTGTGTTTTAAGTCCAAAAATAATACAACTGTGCATGTGTACTGGAGGTCACCACCAAATAGCCGAAGAAATGTAAAACCAGTTCACAGCAAAATATCCACTGCCTTATCTATAAACTCCAAGTGGTCGGGTTTCAGCAATCTTTTGGAAGGTCGGGATCTGTCAACCTCCATTTTTCTGCTGGACTCCTCCTCTTTCTTCCTTCTGGCAATATACAACTTAATAGCCTGTGAGCTTATGCTCATGTTATCCTCGAAATTATGTGTTTTTGGATTTGCAGAGGTGTGAGGTTGTAGAAACTGGAAATATATGTGACAAATGGCTGATAAGCTCGGTCCAGAGCCAGGCCAAACAGCAATAAAACTATTGTGGACTTCCCCCAAGATGCTGGCTCAGCCTGCATGTGGAGGGTGTCCCTGCTTTTACTCTGTACGGGGGGGTAGTTGACACAGTGCCCCGATGGGAGTCATATCACTGTCCCCAATGAAGTTAAAGTCCAGTTATATTTATCTAAAAATAATAGTTTAAAATAATCTACACGTCTGGGAACTTCATAATATGCTTACATGTTCAATATCCAACTAAGAAATCGCTTCTGTACTTATAACCCAATGTGTGGTCTCAGTGACTCCTAATCCTTTTATTCTTTCTAGCCATGTTACGACCTATACTTAGGGGGCGATTCCTTACCAGTCCAGACTAGCTAGCTGAAATTTATAGGTCGTGATTGGTTTTAAGTTGGATTTTAAATTCGGTCTACCCCTAAAGAGTTTATGTAATACCGTTCCTGGGGATTCGGCCTTAAGGGCACTTGGGATTATAAGCTGGTGCCTGGCCGACCCCCTTAAGGGGCCCTGTGATGTGCATAAATCTGGGTTCATGATATGTTTATGTTCAGTGCTACTATGTTTATGCCAAGATGCTACTGTCGTGGTAATTTCTTCCATCCTCTAGCACTATCACTGAACTAAGATCTGGCGACTGCGTTATTACCCGGGGACGTTGGTTGAGTAACTGGTTTTCACGGACGAGTCTGGTGGTGTAGCTACCCCGAGATTCATGCATGTTGTCCCGAAACAATAAATTCTAATTCTAGTTTGGACCCAGATATTTCACGAGGGTATAACTAAATTCGATATTCTAAATGTATTATGGAGTCAGATTAATTGTAACCATTGTGCTTTTGTGCGTCGTTCTTCGAACGGAGAAAATATATCCATTTTATTGTGAATCACACCAGTCAAAAGGTCGTGCGAGTTAACGCCAGCCAAAAGAACATGTAAAAACCTTCGCCCCCTGCAATGTCCGTATTTGGTATTGTTTTGTGGGGTTTTTCAAGGTTGTCTCTCACTAAGGAGTCAATCTTTGTCCTAAACTGTGGGGAAATGCGTCATATTGTGATAGGTTCCAAAGTTGTGAATGTGATATGTCAGTTTATGGCTGGGCATTTTATACAAAATTTCTGCCATGTGGGTGATTCCTGTTTTGGGCCACATATTCATGTCCCTGTGATTTACTGGCTCTTATTATTTTTTTATTTTAAGACAAATACTCATAAAAAATGTATTGTATTATGTGTCTAGGTGTGTTCTATTGCTTCAACATAGTTAAATAACTTTATTTTATTTTTTAATCTCTTTAAGGCACCTTCTCTGTGGTATACATGTTACTTTCAGCATGTCCCCAATGCAATGTAATCAACTTCTTCAGTTAATATAAAACTTAAAATTATCAAAACTTAAACTTATTCTTTATTAATTTGATAGACAAGGGAGTACTGACATTAAACAAAGAAGTAAAAATGGTGAAACTACATTTATTTTCTGTGGTTATATAATATAAAATATGTCCCTGCAGTCCTTTTCCACCCTGTTAGTCAGTACTTTCATGACACTACAAATCCCTATAGCCATTTACTTGATGATACAACATTTGTTTTCCAGTGGAAAACTGAGGTAAGCTCCAACAGTCACTCTCTCCTTTATTTTTCTCAATTTCGTGTGACATGGCTGCTTGAGGAAACCTTAAAGTTCCACCCTGTTAGTGTATATTATGGATAATTTTTTTTGGATAAAATAATTTTAAATACATGTTAAAAATAGTTATTTAAGTGCTGTTCATCTGTAGAGTGTGTGCTCGCTAAATGTTGCTAGCTCAAAGAGCTAGGGCTTACTTGGCTAAAAATTTCCACCCTGTTAGGTTCCACCCTGTTAGACTATGTATGCCTAACAGGGTGGAACCTCACAGGGTTTTTTGGGATATGTACTCAGTGTTAATTCTACAAGAATATTGGTTTTTCATGATATAAATAACCAATATTTTTGTTTAATTACGACTCAATATGACATTACATTAAAATATTAATTCATAGGTTATTACACTGTATTTAATAAGGTCTAGATACATTGGATCAGGGACCCCGTGAAATATAGTGTAACCAATAATAAAAGTAATAATAATAAAACTATAACATAAATCATTTTTAAAAAACTTTTAAAAATTAAATATATTCTTTAACAGTTTTTTTTTATTATTACATTTATTATTGGTTGCACTTTATGCGGTTCCTGATCCAATTTGTCTATACCTCATTAAATATAGTGTTATAACCTATGCTTTCACACGTAATATTTAGCATTAGATCGTGCATGCATTATGCAGGGTAAGGAACAAAGCAAATACATATTATTATTTTAGTATATAGGTTTTTACACTGTACTTAATGAGGTAGATACATTGGTTCAGAGACCCTCTTAAATAAAGCCTTACCTTATTATTAGTATTAGCATTATAATTAGTAGTGGTAGAAGTAATATTACTGTTATTTTATTGGGGAACTACTGTGTAGTACAAGGGCAACTATGTACTTTATAATAAATGACAGTGCATGGTAAGGTGAATCTGTGTCTCACTTGAGAGAGGTCTACTCAGTTCCACCCTGTTTAGTTCCATTCCACCCTGTTAGGCAAAGATTTTTTAAAATAATTTAATCACAACTTTAAGTTTTTGGCATATTGGTATGTTGTTTTGTTAACTTAGGTTCATATCATGTATATACATATAAATTTATTTCTGATTAATAAAATTATTCATACTAGACAACAAAATGGGGACCAAAAATGCAGAAATTCCAATATTCAAGATATTTACTCTTCATAGAATTAAAATAGTTAATGCTACAAGAATGAAACTTTTATCATAGCACAAGGGACATAATCTATCCAAGAAAAGATCAGTATTGTTTGACCTGTATATTATTTGAAATATGTGATTACCATGTACATGTCCCTAACAGGGTGGAAAACGTATGGAGAAAAATGTACAAAAAACATCCCATAATTACAATATTTTCAGCCCCTGAGCTTGGCCAACATGCATTCCTCATAGCTAAGTACGGAACAGTTCTACCAAACTATTAAAATATTAAAATACAATCACTTGAATTTTGAGAAAACAGAAAACCAAATACGTGGTCCAAAACAGGAATCACCCATGTGCTGAGCAGGTCATTAATTCTTTAATACATTGATCTTAAAGGGATTATTAGGGTGACAATGAGTAATAAATAGAGATGACACGAACTGAGCTGTATTGAATCAGTTCCAGGTGTGTTTAACCCTCAAGCGACCGAGAATTTTTAGCAACTGAAATAACCGATTGGGGTCATAAATGACCCAGCTGTTTTATGCAAAAATACTTATTTTTAATGACTATTTTTATGTTCATCACATCCAGACAGCTTCATTTATGTATGGCAGATATAAGTAAATGACCAAATGCTAAAAATTAAGCATTTTGATTAATGTTTTTGAATGCCAAGAAAAATGCAAAGTTCTGTGTGGTCATTTATGACCTCAAAAAATAAATGAAGAGTTTGGTTCCCAAACGCAATATATCCATTTTACACATTTTGAGTAAATTAGCTTTTTCTATGTTGGAATCCATTGCATTTTATAGAAAATAACAAACTTTGGCTATGAAGAAATACACCTTATCGTATGAATTCCTAAAAACAGATCACTGCACCATGTGCAAGAGCCACAGGACTACCAGTCTATGGCATTATCTCATTTTTTATAATTTTGGCACTTATTGCGTTTTGGAACCAAACTCTTCAAATGTTTTTTGACCGTATTATCATAGATTTATGGCAATGGTCAATTTTTATTCACCAACCTTGCCTCTCAGAACTAGAATAACATGGTTTGCAGCTGTGTGTACCCTTGCCAAGGAAGTTATATTTTCATTTGTGTGTGTCTATCTGTCCGTCTCAAACTTCACCCAAAAAAAGTAATGGTGCAATCTGCACCAAAATCTGCACCATTATTGCATTTGTTGGATGGTTTGTGGCGCTTCAGAGTACGCATTTTCTACCTCTATAAAATGTAATCATAATATTAATAACATTTCCTTTGAATGAGGTATGCCTTGGAGTGCTTTTTTGTCAGCAAAACTATCTCTGGGGTCATAAATGACCCCATATATCTTTCAGCTGTCTTTGACACAGCAATAGACCAATTCCTCTGAAAATTTATGAAAATTCATTGGAGGAACTGCTTGACAAACTCATTGAAGGAAACATTTTTCTGATATGAAATATTAAAACAGCACATAAAATTGTACGTCTGGGGTCATAAATGGTCGCTTGAGGGTTAATCCACTTTTAATCCCCTGAATTCAGTTTATGAAAAAGCCATTCAGTTTTAAGTGACATTCAGTTATTGTCCTTCAGAGATAAGAAAATGAGCAGAACTCTTTTAATTGAGTTTTCCTTTTTGATTGATATATAGTAAGCTTACTAAAAATAACCTGTGTAAGGTTCCGCAAATAAACTATTTTGCTTGTTTTTTTTTTTTTTTTTTTTTTAGAGAATTCAAGAGTCGTTATGGTCGAACTAAATGCATATCGTACACAATTCTTTTCTAGCTGCAAGCTTTGCGAACATTATATTTGAACATCTGAATGGTTATGACAAATCATTAAAACAAATACAGACGATGCAAAGCGTTTTATCATAGAAAATTGGTTAAAAATTGCCTATTAGCATTTTAAAACGAAACAGTATATAAATCGAAAAGCATTCAAGTTCTTTCCATAAGTGAATTTTATTGAGACGGGATGCGACTAATCTTCGATATATGAATGGATATAAGCTGCTTCATTACAGGTTTGTAACAAGAAAAATAATATATCGGCACTTGAGTGTAAAATAATAGTACATAAAAGCACACATTATCTCCGAACATAAAATATTGCAAAAATGATACCTGACAAACAAAATCTTCACAAAAAATAGCGTGATATTTAATAGTAGCACAGGTTGAGCGAACTGTATCGTCTAATATAAAAAGGTTTGCAGAAATGATTACCGGCAACATCACCCCCGCCTAAGCAAATCAATATTTCATGTAGGCTAACTTTACTCTTGCATTCATATATGGGAATGAATCACCAAAAAAATGTGCCATAATCTACATGTATGGACTACTGTCGACATAACCGCCCTAACCGCTCTTGTGGCTCAGTTATGATTAAACAAACACCCGGCTAACGAGCTATCGCCCAGCTACCGTGTGCGCAGTAGGTGGCGGGAGATCGTCTTTTGTCTTCATGCGCGTCAAAACGCCTGTCCTACTGCACAGCTAACGAGCTATTAGCTGTGCAGCTATTTTCTGGTCCTGCAGACAGCCCCCTACTGCCGGATTAACAACCTTTTCTTTGGTTTTAACGGCGACTGTACTGTACCTGTACTACAGCCAAGATTGTTCTGTTCATGATAAAAATCTGTACATTTTTTTAAATTTTTTTTTTTTTAATGAGTCAGTGGGATTCATTCCTCCATGTTAAGGTCAAACCGGAGCTGGTTTCAGGCATTAGGAGCATGATGGTTCGCTGCTTTGGTCACAAATAATCCTGTTAACACTTGACTTCTAGGGTTTTATGACAAAAACCGTCAAACTCATATATATTTATGATAGGTCCATCATTTGGGACAAGGAGTATCATACACTGGACAGTCCTTTTATTATTATGCATTTTATTCATTTGCTTTACACATCACATTACAATAAAGTAAAGCAACAGAGAAACACATATATACAACAGAAAAAAAAACACACACACACAAAATTTATAATTTATAATAATTATAATTTCTGATCAGGAACCAACAAATAACAATGATAATGCTCTCCTTAAATGCATCAGCAGTGTTTGCAACAGTGTTTCAGCACCATTTGAAAGCCAACAGATCTGTGAAACTCTTTGCAGCACTGAAATCAGAGTACCTTGTGATGTGCACCAAGGCTAAGGTCAGGAAAGATGGTCATTGGTCACTACACAGCATGCCTGATGAATAGTCTTTCGTTGCTCAAAGGCGCTAGGCAGGGCGCTGACTTTTTGTTTCAACTGTTTGCAAAAAGTGCGCTGTGGGTAAAGTAGTCTGCAGCTGTATCTGGTGTCTCTCTGGCAATGATGACCTCCCATGGCCCTGAGCGTGCTGTGATTAAAACATACACCGTACCTGTGAGCACTGAGCCAAGAGACTACAGCATGCACGTGTCTCTTCCTCTGTCTTTATAACTCTCTTTCTGTTCTAAATTTCTCTCTCTCTCTTTCAAAATCTCTCTCACCCTTTATCATCCCCCACCGTGCAATTAGCGCAAAGCAGGGGATGTAGCATTGGGCTCCGTACGTACATACGTCCGTCCGTCCGTCCATACGGACACATAAAATTGAGGCGGCGGGGGATATTGCCATGTTAGTGGCAAACACTTGTTTCACCCCTGTATCTCTCTCCCTTTCTATAATTCCATGGGCAGCATTGATTTATTTATTTTTTTTGTTGGATTGTTGTATGCCAAAGAGGGGTGGTTGGCTGTAGTTCAGCCTTTTGGCGTGAGCTGGGAGTCTCCCCTAGGTATGTCTGTGTATTCTCCCCAAGGTGTGTGTGTGTGTGTGTGTGTGTGTGTGTGTGTGTGCAAGTGTATTCTCCCCAAGCTGTATGTAGGTGTGTTCTCTCCAGGTGTGTGTATTATCCTCGGATGTGTGTTTAGCTGTTTTCTCCTGTTGCAGGTGTTGAGTCCCACATATAAGCAGCGTAATGAGGACTTCAGGAAGCTGTTCAAGCAGCTGCCAGATTCTGAACGGCTCATTGTGGGTGAGGAGAGAGAGAGTGTGTGTGTGTGTGTGTGTGTGTGTGTGTGTGTGTGTGTGTGTGTGTGTGTGTGTGTGTGTATCTGTCTGAGGGTGTTTATGCTGGTGTGGCGGTGTGTGCATGCATATATGTATCAGGCATGGGGCGATTAATTAACTTAAGTTAAGTTAAAACCCCATTAACTTAAATAGTTAACTTTTGTGAAGGGATATTAACTTAATTGATTTTTGCAGATTAATTGCATTTTTTTCAATTAATTTTCAATTAAGTTTTGATTAACTTCATAATTTTTGCTACAATGTTGACCTGATAATGCAGACTACTAATATATTTTTTCTAAACATCTAACTACCGCAATGATGAGATTTTGTCCTCATTATAATTATTATGGTTTTACAATGATGAAGAATCTCCATTTATATATATATATATATATATATATATATATATATATATATATACACTTTATATCAGCTGTGTTATGTTCTTGAATTTTAACAAGGCTAGTAGACATTGAAAATCTGACATTCACTGGAGATTGCCAATAACCTTTGGTGTTAACATTAATAGAATGAAATACACAAGTGTATGTAAATGTATGCTATTTTTGTTTTTGTATGCTAGGTATGAAGTACATACAAATCATGATTACAATATGATACATTGCTGATAATATGATGATTTCTTTTCAAATGTATAGATATTTGCGTATTGACAAAACTAGATGCAGTTGAAATAAGACTTTTTCTTAACTCTGTCGATGTTAAGTCAAACGACATATTTTAAAATATTGTCGATAGCATGGAAACAACAAAGTTAACTTTTAACTTAACTCGTCAAAACTAACTTAACTAGTTCATTTCCAAATAGACATTAACTTAACTTAATTGATGAAATTTTAGTATTATCTAGTTAATCCAACACGTTAATCACCCCATGCATGGTATGTATGCCTGTGTGTTATTGTGTGTGCGTGTGCGCGTATGTGTGTTTGTGTGTGCATGCTTGCATGCCTGTGCTTCTATACAACTGTGTGTATGTATGTGTGTGAGTGTGTCGGTTGTGAGAGCTACAGTGGCAACAGTGACCATCACTCCACTGCCAAATGTATGCAGGCAGTGCTTGGTGTTTTGCTACTTTTCATAACTCGGGTTCAGACTTTTTGTACTAGAGAAGAAAATTTTGACAACATTGCAATTAATAACCTTCTGGATGATTCCATTCTACCAGCAATTTTTCAGCACGATGCCGCCTCTGTGTGTAGAATCTATATTGAGTTTATTCTGATCAGCGCCAACTTCTAGTCAGGGGTAATCTCTACCGGACTATTATAATGTTTCATTTTTGACTGGAATGAAAGCGTAATACATCTTTTCAAAAGCCTCCCCAGAAGACTGTTGGCTGTTTTCAGAGCAGCAAAGAGGGAACAAACTCCATATTGATGGCCCTGATTTTGGGGTGAGATGTTGAGCGAGCAGGTGTTCGCATACTTTTGGAGTTTGGTGTTTCCCCAAGTTCCTGTGAGCACCTGCCCAGAGTTTACGCCAATTCTGAATGAGTCCATTTGCTCTGGGAGTAAATGTGATTAAATCATTCAGTTTTGGCTGGAGGACCCACTGCAAAGGTACTTTGTTTTAGAGAGGAGTGGGGTCCTTATTAGTAATGACCTTTCACCTCTGCTGGCAGACTATTCCTGTGCCCTGCAGCGGGACATCCTTCTCCAGGGCCGGCTCTACCTTTCAGAGAACTGGATCTGCTTCTACAGTAACATCTTCCGCTGGGAAACACTGGTAAAGAAAGCAAACCATGCCACTCTCTATCCTTAAAGGAATAGTTCATTTATTTGAAGTGGGGTTGTATGAGCTACAAATGAGTCATTCCATGTCAAATCAAACAAATTTTAGGAACTTCCTCACCAAAAAAAAATTTTTATTTTATATTCCCCACAGTAGAAGATTTATATATCTGGTGCGAAAAGGTGAAATAATTAAGCTCAATTATTGCCAGTTCCTGAGATTTAGTTTCTTTTAGGGAGGGGGGAGTTAGTTTTATGAAAATCGCCATAATTATGGAGTAAGTTTGAGGGCCTGAGATCTGCATTTGCAGAGCAAACAGACCCATAAGTTTCATTTTGTCATCAGAATAGTTGCTGCACTCTTGGCTGAAGCTACTTTTCTTTACTCAGTGTGTTTAGTTTACCTTTACTGTCGCCTGTAAAAAGCAAAAAACACCAATCATATATTTTTTTTCCAACCAAATTTAATGCATTTATTATTCTGTCACTAATTAAGATAGAGCCCTGAGACTTGGTATGCAAACTGTCTGTCAACTCTCTGAAGACCACAAAAAGTAGGAGTCACAATGGTTGTATTAAATGTTTTGATAACCTTGGAAGTTTGCTTCAGAATGAAAAGTGCATATTGGATATTAGTGGGAACTGGTATGCGCTGTCGTATACGCCGGTCAAGCACATCCCAAACATGCTCAATGGGTGACATGTCCGGTGAGTATGCTGGCCATGCAAGAACATTTTCAACTTCCAAGAATTGTGTACAGATCCTTGCAACATGGGGCCGTGCATTATCTTGCTGAAACATGAGGTGATGTTCATGGATGTATGGCACAATAATGGGCTTCAGGATCTCATCACGGTATCTCTGTGCATTCAAAATGCCATCAATAAAATGCACCTGTGTTCTTCGTCCATAACAGATGCCTGCCCATACCATAACCCCACCACCACCATGGGCCACTCGATCCACAACATTGACATCAGCAAAGCGCTCCCCCACACGACGCCACACACGCTGTCTGCCATCTGCCCTGAACAATGTAAACCGAGATTCATCCTTGAAGAGAACACCTCTCCAACGTGCCAGACGCCATCGAATGTGAGCATTTGCCCACTCAAGTCTGTTACGGCGACGATCTGGAGTCAGGTCAAGACCCCGATGAGGACGACGAGCATGCAGTTGAGCTTCCCTGAGACGGTTTCTGACAGTTTGTGCAGAAATTCTTTGGTTATGCAAACCAATTGTTTCAGCAGCTGTCTGAGTAGCTGGTCTCAGACGATCTTGGAGGTGAACCTGCTGGATGTGGAGGTCCTGGGCTGGTGTGGTTACACGTGGTCTGCGGTTTTGAGGCCGGTTGGATGTACTGCCATATTCTCTGAAACGCCTTTGGAGACTGCTTATGGTGGAGAAATGAACATTCAATGCCCGAGCAACAGATCTGGTTGACATTCCTGCTGTCAGCATGCTTGCGCCATCTGTGGCATTTTACTGTGAGACAAAACTGCACATTTCAGAGTGGCCTTTTATTGTGGACAGTCTAAGGTACACCTGTGCACTAATCATGGTGTCTCATGAGCATCTTGATGTGGCACACCTGTGAGGTGGGATGGATTGTCTCGGCAAAGCAAAAGTGCTCACTATCACACATTGAGACAGATTTGTGAACAATATATGAGTGAAATGGTAATATTGTGTATCTGGAATGAATTTTAGATCTTTGAGTCCATCTCATGACAAATGGGACAAATGCGTTTATATTTTTGTTGAGTGTATCTCAAAAGGGACACAGGTGATCAATATTCATATTTTTAGTGCTTGAAGGCATGGGTCTCAAGTCTAAGATATTAAGAAATTGGAGATGCAGAATTCTTCCTTTAGACTGTACAGCACGCCAATCATATCAGGTGATAATCATTGTCTGATGTAGGGTACTGTTGCATTCCACCGCCAGGTGGCAGCAAAACTCCAAAGCACTGCCCATTGGAAAGGCTGGAAATCTCCACCAGCATAGCTGGATTTGAACTTTGGCCTATATTTCAGCTGTACCTTGGCCAAGATATGCCCAAATTTAAGCACTTGTTCCTTTTGTGCTATTCTAACATCTGACAAAGTTTGGTTAAAATCTATGCGGCCCTTGTTGAGATATCCTGCTAACAGACAGAAGGACAGACAGACAGACAAACTAACAAACCAAAGCGAGCAAAAACATGGTGGTGAACAAGTGTATGTGTCACATTCATATTTTCACTTACACCATGGCTGAGGTGCCCTGAAAATGAAATTAGACACCTAATATGATTGGCATGCTGTACAGTCTAAAGTTTTAATTTTACATCTCCAGTTTTTTTCTAATATGTTAGACCCAAGACCCATGCCTTCAAGCACTAAAAATATGACATTGATCTCTTGTGTCCCTTTTGAGATATTCTCACTATAATAACCTAAAATACGCACTTTTCATTCTCAAGACAACTTCCAAGGTCATTAAAATGTTTCATGCAATCATTGTGACTTTGATATTTTTTGTGGTCTTCAGAGTTGACGGACAGTTTGCATACCAGGTCTTAGAGCTCTGTCTTAATTTGTTACAGAATAATAAATGCATTAAATTTTGAAAAAATTGGTATGACTGATGTGTTTTGCTTTTTCCAGGCCACAGTACAGATAAACTGAACACACTGATTAAAGAAAAGTAGCTTAAATTTAAGGGTTCAGTAACTATTCTGATGACAAAATGAAACTTGTGGGTCTGTCAGCTCTGAAAATCCATTTCTGAGGCCCTCAAACTCCCTGCAAAATGAAGGCGATTTTGTTAAAATTGACCCCCCTTCCCTAAAAAAGGCTAAGTTTCAGGAACTAGCAATAATTGAGCTGAAATATTTGACCTCAGTTTCGCCAATGCATATCTCTTGTAATGTGCAAATTTTTATCAAAATCAAAATTTTGATATGATGGGGCTTTGGTTGAGTTGACACGGAATGACCCAAATAGCCTCGACAAAAATTATATGCAGTAGAGCTACCTGCTCTACTCCAGTTAGCAGCACCAGCGCATAGTGCTGGACGGAGAGTTACGCGATTCACTGTTGTGAACGCACCCAAAATAACAGTGTATTTTCGCAGCCTAAAAGAGTTCATACCTGAATACAGCATTTTAATTATTCGCTATATTACAAAAATCAACAGCGCTTCAGCTGCTCGGAATAAACACAGTCAGACTCTGAGCGGTTCATGGCAGAGACAGCATTTCAATGGCATAGAATTACGTCTCAAATTTTTAGAAAATCCCTATTATAACCAGCACAGCAGATGCACAGTATGTGGCTGCGTAGACCCTATGTGATATCAGTTGGTGCGGCAATGTTACATTAGAGTTTTTTACAGGTGTTTCACTCTCTTACCTGTTGTATGAGTACAGCAGTGTTCTTCAGCGTGCACTGTTGAGATTTCCCTGAATGCAGCCTCACGGAATCCTCTTTGGAAAAATGAATACAGCAAACACAAAGCTCTTTTAGGGATACGGGTGGCATATCAATATCCATGTTGAGCGCAACTAGCCTTAACTGCCGAAGTCCAATATCCCGCAAAGGAATGCGGTGGAAGGAGTAAGCGCACCAGGATACAGCTTTGCTTTCACTTCCAGGAAAGCAATACACGCAGACCATTTTAGGACCATTCCATGTTTGCAAAAGTTTAACGACCGCCTGACTTCGCAACTGCAGTGACTGCGACCCAAACAGCTGAGCACTACAGCGCACAGTTTACTCTGATGGAATACATCAGTTGGTTAGTTCAAGAGTGACTGTGTTTATTTTGAGCAGCTGAAGCGCTGTTAATAAGCTATTGTCGTGGTGTGGCGTCCGTCATCCGGAACATTTGTTATCTTTTTTTGGCCTGATGAATTTTGTGTAAATTTCCAATAACATACTACAATACCATATCTCCAGTCGTTTTTCTCTGATTTTTGATTGAATCGCTTTTGTCCATTTTATTGGGCCTTGAACTTTTGGCTCCAATGTTAAAGATAGGACTAAGAAATTTTAAAAAATTATTTCTCAAAAACTGCGTGATAATTTTTTGCTAATTCCAGCAATCAACTTACCTTGGTACCGTCAATGTTCAGTGCAAGTGCCATTTTCATTGAATCAACGGAAGTGGGTCTATTGGGGGCGCTGTACTTTATGAATATGCAAGATGGCCTGTGGAGGCCAAATTGTTGCAGATAGAGAGTTTGTATTACTGACGTAGAGGGCGTAATATATGACCTATATTTTGGCTGTGTTAAAGTTGACCTCAGATGACCTTGAAAGGTCAAGCAAAATTGAGTTAACTTGAGGTCAAGCAAAATATTACAATTTTTAAAGGTTTCTCAGGAATATATGTGCATTGAACACATATAAGAAGTCATGTATGAGGACTTGAACTTGACCTTCAGTGACCTTCGAAGGTCAAACTTCACATAGTGAAATTTCAATGACTTCTATCTCCAACACTATTACAGATAGAGTTTAGGTTTGTATTGCGGGCATATAGGAAGTCATATATTAAGTTTCGCTTGGTGACATTGAACTTGACCTTCAGTGACCTTGAATGCCCAAACTTCACAGTAAAATTTCAAAAACTCATATCAGCAAAATGGCTACAGATAGTTACGGTTTGTATTGGAGATATATAGGAAGTCATACATGAACTTTCATTTGGTGGCCTTGAACTTGAAGGTCAAACTTCATGTCATGAAATTTCAATGACTTCTGCCACTAAAACTATTACAGATAGAGCTTTGGTATGTATTGAGGCCATATAGGAAGTCATGTATGAAGTTCATTGGGTGACTTCGAACTTGACCTTCAGTGACCTTGAATGGCCAGACTATACAGTGAAATTTCAATGACTTATATCAGCAAAATTGTTACAGATTGAGTGTAGGTTTGTATTGGAGACGTACAGGAAGTCATGTATGAACTTTCATTTGGTGACCTTCATATTGACCTTCGAAAGTCTAACTTGACCTAGAGAAAATTCAATGACTTCTATCACGGGAAACGTCACAGATGGAGCCTATGTTTCTGTTACTGACATTGGAAGTCACATATGAACTTTCATTTGGTCACATTCAGCTTGACTGTTGATGACATTTGAAGGTCAAACTTAACATAATACAATTACAATGACTTGCCAAAATGGTCACAGATGGAGTCTACGTTTGTATTACAGACATATGAAATCATATATGAACTTTCATTTGGTGACCTTCGTATTGACCTTCAAAGGTCAAATGTGACCTTGCGAAAATTCACTGACTTGTATCAATTAAACGGTCACAGGTGGAGCCTAAGTTTGTGTTACTGACATCTAGGAAGTTGCATATGAACTTTCATTTGGTGAAATTCAACTTGACTCTCAGTGACCTTTGTGGGTCAAACTCCACAGTGAAATTACAATGACTTGTACCACCAAAATGGTCACAGATTGTGCTAAGGTTTGTATAGAGACATTTAGAAAGTCATATATGAAGTCCATTTGCTGACTGCAACTTGACATTCTGTGACCTTTAAAGTTCACAACTGACATATTGAATACATATTGACATTTTTTCATGACTTGTATCACCAAAACTGCCTCAGAGTTTAGGATTGTATAGCAGAAGGTCTTAGAAATCTATGTGAACTTTTATTTAGTGACCGTGACATTGATTTCATTGATTAAAATGTCACACTTTACATCGCTGTAAGACTGCTTGCCGGTAAGGTACAGGACCCTTGGTCCTATTTTTGTCATATTGCGTACAATTAAAGTGGTGTATTCAGGTATGACCTCTTTTAGGCTGCGAAAATACACTGTTGCTTTGGGTCCGTTCACAACAATGAATCGCATAAATCTCCGTCCAGCACTATGTGCTGGTGCTGCTAACTGGGGGAGAGGAGGGAGCTTTCTATTGCTTATAATGTATGTAGAGGCTATTTGTGGCTCATACAACCCCACTTCAAAAAAGAGAACTATCCCTTTAAGGCCATTTTATACTAGTTAGACAGACTAATGTTGACAGACGTCTTGTGTCAGACTATAGAGATTCTTCTGTGCTTAAATAATGTGTTGACCAATGTCTACAGCACAAATCTCCCTGGTAATTATTGCTGATTATTTCTTTTTAACAATGTCCAACTGATCTCTTTTTTGCCAATGTCACTGTCACTGTATCAACATTCTATGTCTTTGACAAACACCAAACTCTCTGCCCATCCAGCCAGTGAAATTGTAAAACTACCAATGACTATCTACGACATTCCAAATATTCAATAGGCACAAACCACCCTTAGACGTCATTTTTTTCTATCACTCTGACTTCATTTCAGTCATCAAAGACTGTTGATGGACACGTCTTACAAGTATAAAATGGCTTTTAATATCTGCTCCCCCTGCTTTTAAATTCTCAAAGAGCTATGAGCTTTGTAGCACCACCAGTACTGGAATGACCGAAGATGTACATCCGTTTTTCATTCATGTACAAAATGCACAAAACTTTATGCTTAGGATATTTGGAGGGATTGCATCAGTTAAAAATGGCTGAATGATTGGAACCTGTCGTGTGTATTTTTCTTTCATTTTTATTATTAAGTTATAAGTTATTTCTATTTTTTTTTTCTTGTGTAATTTCTTATTTTGATCATTTTGTTCGACTTCTTGTCTCACTACAAATTCTCAAAGGCATATATATATTTGCATGTTCAGATCCCTAGAAAACTGGCACTGAATCTGGTGTGTTTCTAATGGAGATCCTAAATAAATAGATATTGTTATGACTTGAAAATCACTGCAAAGAAACCAGCAATGACAACTTAAACAAATTTATTCTTCACTGATTAGGTCCAAAAATTTAAATACTAATCCACTGTGCAATCTTATAATAACACTTTAATGCCACGATGCAACTCTGATGCCAAAACAAAAACTCTTCCTCAACTGAACAAAATCACAGCATTTATTTAGATTAGGAACATTCTGGAAAGATCTACAGGAGTCCTTAGTGATCCGGCCCCCTCCAGGCAAGAAGAAGCCAGAAACATCTAGAAAGCACTAGTCTATTTCATCACAAACAAGTGGTATTGCATCAGATCATGTTTTTCTGCAGACACACCACCAGAGGGTGCTAAATGATGAACAAAATAAACAAATAGCTGACCAGTAAAACAGCACAAATAGTATGTACCAAATCTCCATTTACAAATGATATACAGTACTTTACATAAAATACTCATACATAACAATATATTAGAAATCACTGCAATCTGATTGGCTTTCCTTTTGTTACCGACTCTGACGTGCTTTGCCTTTGTGCGGTCAGCTGACGGTGAGGCTGAGGGACGTCTGCTCGATGACGAAGGAGAAGACGGCTCGGCTCATCCCCAATGCCGTGCAGATTTGTACCGACACAGAGAAGGTAAGCGCTCGCCTCAGACTGGAGAGCACGACCAGGCCAAGTCAATAAGAGGTCCAGTAACGACTTCTGACTTTTCTTTGACTCGTGGAAGAGCATTTCAGCACACATGAGAGCATTTCTCAGGTGCTGCCATGTTGAGCGCCTGTTGCCAAAGTCTACAAAGTACAGCTTAAGAATCTGAGTCCTTTGCCTAGTGCATTTGATGAACTAATGAAATTTGTCAGTGATTCGTCCTCAATGTATTTCTCTTTTGTCCAAATAGCGTAGCAGCGTGACGAATAGGTGCAGGGGGAGGAATGAGGTGAAGAAATACTGCTATCACGCATACATTCTATGGCAGCAAAGAGATTATTCTTTGACGTGTTTTCATTGTACTTGCACTGTTGACTTGCAATGGAAACACGCTGTGAATGGTCTCTGCTGGAGGCAATCGCAATCGTGCCAGCAAACCAGTCAACAAAAACAGGAACTGAGCACCAAAGTAAAGCCTGACTTTGCCTGCATGTCATGAATGCTGAGGAGGTGACTGCAGAGCCTGGTCGCTGAAGCCCACACACAATGCAGCTGTTTTGAGGATTATCAATTCCAGTCACTCCATGGTTTATTTCACATTTTTTGTGCTCATTGAAATAAATACCGACCATCTAATCTACACGGTAATGTCTGAGTTTGACTGATACATTAACGTTCTCTCCTCCTTCTCTCTCTTTGTCCTCTTCTATCTATCCCTCTTCACTCCTCTCCATCTCTCTCACTCCTCTCCTTTCTCCATCCCTCTCTACTCTTTCCTCTCTCCCCTACAGCACTTTTTCACCTCATTTGGTGCGCGGGACAGGACCTACATGATGATGTTCAGACTGTGGCAGAATGCTTTGCTGGAAAAGGTTTGTCTTTCAAGCATCCATCAGGACTCACCTTTATCCTTCATTTCAATCCCGGCTCAGAGAGCATAGACCTTTATCCTTAATCTCAATCCAGCCTCGGAGAGCACATATTTTTATCCCTAATCTCAATCTAACCTCAGAGAGCACTCATCTTTATCCCCCATCTCAATCCAGCCTCAGAGAGCACAGACCTTTATCCCTTATCTCAATCCATCCACAGAGAGTGCACAGCTTTATCCCTAATCTCAATCCATCCTCAGAGAGCACTCACCTTTATCCCTAATCTCAATCTATCCTCAGAGAGCACTCACCTTTATCCCTAATCTCAATCCATCCTCAAAGCACGCACCTTTATCCCCCATCTCAATCCAGCCTCAGAGAGCTCTCAGGTTTATCTCTCATTTCAGTCAGTGGCGTAACTGTCGACAGTGCAAGCAGTACATTGCACTGGGGCCCAGCAGGTGTTAGGGGCCCGAAAAAGTGTCACAGCAACTATTCATCTAGAAATTTCATACCAATTGTTACTCATGAGAACGAGCATAACATAAACTAAAACTACCCCTCTGCATTCATAATCAGTATTTCTACCACTCACTACTTGACGTTTATCACTATCACAGTTTTGAATTGAGTTTTTTGTTTTTTTTTGCCCTACTAAAATGGTACAAAACTGTTTGCTTTATCAAATAAATTATTTGTATCTACCACTTTATTGCTTTGCTTGCTTTCTTCCAATGTTCCGAAGAAAAAAAAGGGCTTGCTGGGAAATGCTAATTTGTCCAATGACCTTGTTTGCTATCATCTGTAATAACTTGCATTGATGTCCCATCAATTTCTCCTCAACCTATTTGCAAGAAGCAAGTGTTCTAAAGTGAGTATATAATAAGTTAGCATAGCAGCGTAAAGTTTAGTAAGTGTTTTATGTTTGCAGCCCCTTTTCTCCACCAAAATCATAAAAATAAACTGAAATACGATGGGAGTCTAAATGCTTCAAGTGTCTAGACTCGATTGAGCCAAAGTTTTTCTGTCTGTAAAGCTGCAATCTTGAATTATAAAGCCTTAAATCAGGTAACACCTAAAAAGCCCTGCCGCCTCGCCGCCCTACGTGTCAACGCGATAACTTCTGTAATATTTCAATTAGAAATTTCAAGTTTTGCATATAAGTAAGTATCATAAAGAGGAAGAACTGATTTGAATTTGGACAATTGAAGCACCTATTACTAAAACCTCATAAGTCACACTTGACTTGACTTGTGGGGTTTTAGTAATCAGTGCTTCAATTTATGATTTCTACATTGGCCATCTGGGGCCAAAAACTGATTTACGTATTAACGCGATAACTTCAGTAATATTTCAATTGGAAATTCCAAGTTTTGCTTATAAGTAAGTATCATAAAGCAGAAGAACTGATTCGATTTTGGACAATTTACAATTTCTAGATTGGCCACCAGGGGCCAAAAACTGAAAAAAATCACTGTTTTTATCATATCATTTATCTCTGGATTTATTTGTCCGATTGACCTCTCATCAAGTGCAAATGAAAGGTCATGTCCTGAGGATGTGTCCTATGATGACATTATACCTGTTTGGTTCCAAATTCTGACACAAGGTGGAGCTTTGTCACATAAAATTCACCATTTTTGCCATATCTTTGGAACTATTTGTCCAATTGACATGAAACTATGTGCAACTGCAAGGTCATGCCCTCACAACGTGTCACATGATGACGTCATACCTGTATGGTTCAATATTTTGCCACCAGCTGGTGCTTTGTGATGGAAAATGACCATTTTGGCCATATCTTCAGAACCATTTGTCCGAATGACCTGAAATAATTAAGTTCAAATGAAACTCTATTCAAGGTCTATTCAAGGATTGGGGGATTGGGGGCGTTCGGGGATATACCCCCAGCCGTCGCCTCCGAAGGCATAAGCTTAGTTTAGAATATGTAATTAATATTTTCCTCATTAATAATGTATTATTTCACTAACCCCAACCCATCTGCTTTTAATCAAAATGTTACATTTTATAACCAGCCTGATCGATCTGCAAAGATTATCCGTGATGTCCGCAGATATAACTGCACTGGGCACATCACTACTGTGTCGGCATATAATGAGCCACCGTGCTTTTCTCAATGGCTATTTGTTCTATGCTTATTGACATACTTCGTCTGTTACGTATGTGTTGATTTGTTAGTGTAGGCTGGCTAAAGCTATTTCGGATGTGGTAGTTGGAGAAATCAGTGGTCTTTTGAGTCCAACGCAGGCTATTAGATTTGCGTTGATTACTGGCGCTTACTCTGCTGTCTGCGGTGCAAAGTAAAGGCAGGTTTGCAGAATGAGAGTTGCATGATTGAGTTGCATGCATCTCTATGATGACGTAGCTATTGTCCGCTTATGTGCGTGCAAGGGTGTGCGCTTGTGTTTGGGGCGGGGAAGGGGGGCCCAAAAGTTTTTTTGCACCAGGGCCGATCACAGGTATGTTACGCTACTGATTTCAGTCCAGCCTCAGAGAGCACTCACCTTTATCCCCATCTCAGTCCAGCCTCAGAGAGCACTCACCTTTATCCCCATCTCAGTCCAGCCTCAGAGAGCACTCACCTTTATCCCCATCTCAATCCAGCCTCAGAGAGCACAAACCTTTGTCCTCCATCCTCTCTCTTTACTCCAGCCTCTCTGCCCTAAAGAGTTGTGGCATTTTGTGCATCAGAGCTACGGTAATGAGCTTGGTCTGACCAGCGAGGACGAGGACTATGTGCCTCCGGACGATGACTTCAACGCCATGGGGTGAGCATTACGCCTTTGATCCCATATCCACTCAGTTACGTATCCACACACACACACACACACACATACACACACACACTCGATATATACTCGATATGTCCCCTTCAAGTGGGGGGGTCAGTTGTTTCCCCAGGTGGAGGAGATCAAGTATCTCGGGGTCTTGTTCACAAGTGCAGGTAGGATGGAGCGTGAGATTGACAGAAGCATCGCTGCAGCGTCTGCAGTAAAGTGGGCGTTGTACCGTTCTATTGCGGTGAAGAAGAAGCTGAGCATAAAAGTGAAGCTCTCGATTTGCTGGTCGATCTTCGTTCTAACCCTCACCTGTGGTCATGAGCTTTGGGTGATGGCCGAAAGAATAAGATCGCGAATGCAAGCGACAGAAATGAGCTTTCTCCATAGGGTGGCTGGGCTGATCCTTAGAGATCGGGTGAGGAGCTTGAACATCCGGGAGTGGCTCAGAGTAGAATCGCTGCTCCTCTGCCTCAAGAGGAGTCAGTTGAGGTGGTTTGGGCATCTAGTCCAGATATCTCCTGGACGCCTCCCTTTAGAGGTTTTCCAGGCATGTCCAACTTCGAGGAGGCCCAGGGCAGACCCAGGACATGCTGGAGGGATCATATCTCCTGGCTGGCCTGAGAACGGCTTGGGGTCCGCCAGGTAGAGTTGGAGGAACTCTAGAGTTGGAGTGGGCTCCTTAGCCTCTCTACTTAGTCTGCTACCCCCTTGACCTGGCCCCGGATAAGCGAAAGACGATGGATGGATGGATGGATGGATGGATGGATGGATGGATGGATGGATGGATGGCAACAATGCTATTGCCAAACATAGTATTTCCTGCTTTGAAATTTGCTTTCAGGCTGAAAAGTCTTTTTTGGCATGTGTGATCTTACTACTACCCATTTTAACACCCCACTTTGCCAGATAAAAAAATTGGTTGGCAAACAGTGTGCTGCAGCCATAGATGTAAGAACTGGATCAATAGTGTAATGTTGCCTTCTTCTTGCACTTGTTGATGTACGTTCCATTTCCTCAACCTGGCATCGCTTGTGAGCTTAGAGTCTGGGGAGAATGGGTGAGGGTGGGACACAAACTAATATTTTAGACTTGGATTGCAGCACCCATTTTAAACACTTGGAGTCAGTGTTCCCTCAAAGCTTAAGTTGCATCACTGTCCAGACACTTCAGACCATGCTGAACTAAACCTCTCAGTGTATGGAGAATGAATAATTCGATATTTTCAAATGATGGATTAGGTCAGTTCATCTTCCTTACTGTCCGTCTTCCTCCCCATCTCTGATACAGTGAGGAGCTCCCCCTGGAGGATAACGAGGTGAATGACTGCTCGACTAAAAGCAATGCGGAAGCTAGACTGGACGCCAGCCCACCTCCACCCCCTCCACTGAGTATGCTCAGCTCCGTCTGCAGCGGCGATGCCCCCATCTCAGTGAGTACACAGCGTCAATACACAGCGCCACCTTAAGAGAGCTATTATGTTGCAAAATTATCATACAGCGCCACCTACTGAGTTCTATTATTTTACGCAATCACTGTACAGAGCCACTTACAGAGCGTTATCATTTTACACAATCATTTTTCAACGCCCCCTACTGAGCACTGTTATTTTACACAATCATTCTACAGAGCCACCTACAGGGCGTTTCTATTTTACACGATCTCTCTTAATCGCCCCCTACAGAGCGCTATTATTTTACTCAATCACTCTACAGCACCACCTACAGAGTGTTATTGTTTTACACAATCACCCTACCGCGCCTCCTACAGAGCGCTATTATTTTACACAAGCACTCTACAGCGCCCGTTACAGAGTGCTGTTATTTTGTACCGTCTCTCTGCAGCGCCACCTACGGAGCACTATTATTTCGCATAATCAGAGGCACTTCAAGGGAGGGGAGTGGTGGAGCACACCTGAAGTCACATGACTATGATTCATGTGGTGATGTAAACAATCCAAAATATTCTGATGATAGGCTGTGTTGCTATCCTAGATCTTTTGTTTAGCTCAATTGCCCGAATTGTTAAAGATTAATTAATATTAATTCAGTTTTTTAACTGGGGTTGGGGGGCATGAACATTTTCAAGCCTCTGAACAGCCTACCCGAGGAAAGGGCTGTGGTTGTGCGTGTTTGCGCAGTACTGGTGAATAATGTTCCCTCATTCCTGGAAAAACTAATTGGACAACTATTTGTATCAGTTTGAATAGGTTTTCATTTAGTCTCCTTCTGATGAAGACACCAAATTGGAATTTAAGGATGGGTGCAGTGTCATGTTAATGTGCTCTGACCTTCAAATGAACAAAGGCAGGGAACCAGCCTGGAGAAGCTGAAGTGCTTTGGGACTTTGGGTCAAGCCCAGCTCTAGACATAACAAGATCTGTTCTCCCGTTGGGCCCTTCTGCAAGGCTCTTAACTCCATAAGCCAGATCAGCAGTTGCTTTGGAGGAATCAGCTCAACAGTTCTGATTTAATGAATTAACTTACCTACAGTTGAATTGCCTTGGTTTATGGTTTAATGATATTTAATGTCCTGTCTTGATTGGTCGATGCTGTGTTCTGATTGGCTGCAGTTCGACATGCCACTAGAGGAGTTCTCAAACTGCCTTCAGGAGGAAGACCAGCTGGCCCTCCCATTGGTCGGGGAGATGACCGTTGAGCCCATCCTTTCTGTCCCCCCACCCTCACTGGACTTTAACGACAACGAGGACCTCCCCACCGAACTCAGCGACTCCTCTGAGACACATGACGAAGGCAAGGGTTCCTGACCAATCATAACGCAGATACAGCCTCACCCAACCAAAACTGTGCAATTTAAAATTTGTGACAGCAATCTGCAGGGGACACTATTAAGCAATTTGATAGAACTGTGAATGTTTTTATGCGTGCCCATTTTTTTTTATTTTTTTTTTTTTTTGTATGTGTGTTCGTGTGTGTTTTTATACGTGTATGTGAGGAGCTCACTTGCAAAGACATCTAAGTCAAGTTGGTCCATTTTTTAGAAAAATTTGATTTTTTGGTAGGCATAGAAATTATCTTCCATAGATACCAATTTTCGCTATTGCGAAACTATTCGCCCAGCAGACATAATCCATGAGGCAATTCATTATTTTTTTTGAAGAAATTACATTGATTTTGCCATACAAAGTTTTGACTTAAAAGGTTTTGAAAGTGGAGTGTAAATTTAGCAGGTCTTGAGTGTTTAAACCAGCCCCGCTGCTCAATAGTTGACGATATTTGACTCAGGACCCACTCTACATGCATTTTAATATACGCAAGGATATCACTGAAATTTATATCAGTGTTTCTTAACTTTCAGTCTTGAGGAGCTTCCTTTTAGAACACTTACGAGGAGATTTGTTTGTATTTTCTGCAATCAAAACGATCTTGAGTTCCCCATCTTGAGTTCGAGAAAGCAAAAGCTGAACAGGCTATAAAAGCTCGACAGTGATTGGTTCCTTCTAGCAAATGAAAACAGAATCATGTTTCCACATTGGCTGATGACTTAGCAGAATTTAAACTCAACTCAAACTTTATTTATGGAGCACATTTAAAACAACCAGGGATGACCAAAGTGCTGTACAGATAAAAGCAGCGTGGATGATAGAGTGACCCATACAATGCAGCAATTACAATAAAATAAAATAAACGCTAAAATACATAAAAAAGTGCAGTAAAATAGCACCGTGTTCACTATGTTTTAAAAGCCTGGGAGAAGAGTTGTGTCTTTAGGGAGGATTTAAATGCCACAATCGATCCTGCAGAGCGGATGTGCCAGGGCAGGTTGTTCCAGAGCCTAGGGGCCGCTGCCACAAAGGCACGGTCACCTTTCGTTTTTAGCCTCATTTTAGGGGTGACCAGTTGTAATTAGAAGATCTTAATGTTCTGGCAGGGGCGTGGGTACAGAGGAGCTCAGTCAAGCACTGGGGGGCTAGGCCATTGAGAACTTTAAAATCAAACAATAAAATTTTAAAATCTATTCTAAAAACAACCAGGAGCCAGTGCAGCGAAGCTAGGACAGGGGATATGTGGTCACGTTTTTGTTTGCCAGTGAGGAGACTGGCGGCTGCATTGTGTACTAGCTGCAGGCGGTGCAAGAGTGAGTGGTCCAAGCCAAAACACAATGAGTTGCTGTAATCCAGTCGTGAGATAATAAAAGCATGGATTACAGTCTCAAGATCTTTACGTGGCAGTTACCCTTTTCTTTCGATAAAATCCTCAAATGGAAAAAGCTGTTTTTCACAAATGAACTAACCTGGCAATCAAATTTCAGCCTGTCATCGAATATTACACCAAGGTTTTTCACTGATGACTGGATGTTAGGTGTAAGGGGGCCCAGAAAGCCAGCAGGAAAGTCCAAACATTATGATTTCAGTCTTGTTTTCATTTAGATTCAAAAAGTTTACCGTCATCCAGGATTTAACATCATTTAGGCAATCAAGCAATATCTGTACAGAATCACTCGATTTTGATGTTAGAGGCAGGTATATCTGAACATCATTGGCAGAACAATGAAAAGAAAGATTATATTTCTTGAAAATTCACCCAAATGGTAGCATATACAGCTAGAAAAGAATCGGCCCAAGAATGGAGCCTTGGGGGACCCCAGAAGTGAGAGGGGCTGCGGATGAGGTGAATTCACCTAGCTGCGCAGAAAAACTCAGATCACTCAGGTAGGACTGGAACCATGAGAGAGCAGAGCCTGTAATGCCCACCCACTGCTCTAGTTGTGCTAAGAGGATCCCATGATCCATGGTGTCAAAAGCAGCTGTCAAATCAAGGAGCACTAGCATAGCAAGCATAGCAAGCAAGCAAGTCAACTGTTACCATTAGATCATTAAAAACTCTCAGCAGTGCTGCCTCAGTGCTATGGCATGATGTAAAGCCAGACTGAAATTTCTCATAGATATCATTGTCCACCAAGAATGATTGGATTTGAATAAAAACCACTTTCTCTAAAATTTTGGACAAAATTGGCAATTTTGAGATTGGCCTGAAATTAGACAGCACAGAGGGGTCCAGATTTTTCTTTTTGATAAGAGGCTGCACAACAGCATGTTTGAGAGCAGCTGGAACACATCCACTGCTAAGGCAGGAATTAGTAAATAAAAGAATAACAGAGCCCACCGTACTGAATACCTCTTTAAAACGATGAGAGGGAATGCTGTCTGAGAGATAGTTTGCAGGCCGCAGATGCTTAACTACATTGGCCAGTGAAGGGAGGGATACAGGCTCAAACTGATCAAAAACAGCATGTCAAGGAGGAACGGTGAGATCAGAGCTTGGGCCAGCAGAAGAGGAGGCAGATGGTCTAAGAGTAGGGATTTTTTCAATAAAAAATTTGAGAATCCTAACACAGTAGGTGAGCGAGGGTACTACTGGAGAATTGTCACAAGGATTTACAAGAGAGTGAAAAATGCTAAAAAGAACCTGGGGCTTGTGACTAATACATGAAACAAGATTGGAAAAATATTCCACTTTAGTGGAAACGAGGATCAGACCCTTCAAAGGAAGCCGCCAGGTAGGACTTGAATTTCGCAATCATACCACCTCGTTTTCCACGTCCTCTGAAGCGCCTTTACCGAGGAAGCGCACAGGGGAAACGGAGCAGGTGCGCTGGTATCTCAGCGAACACAGGTGGGAGACTAGTGTGTTGCTTTCCCAATAACAATAACAGTGACTCACTGAGAGCTTTAATATTAAAAAGAGCCTTGCGATTGTAAATAATCAAAGTGGTGACATTTTAGCAAAAAGCACATAGCAGTAGTGTAATTGCAAAGAATATGCTGAGCAGATGAGGGAGATGAGGTTGACGGCTTGCCACCACCAGCGCCATAATTTTGAGACTCATTGAGAGAATTTGACAGAGTTCCTCCTTGACTTGTTGGGTTTTGAAAGAGTTTTGCTTTTTCCATTAAAATTTATAACATGATTTTGTAGATTTTGAAAGTGGAGCTATCATTGGGACATGCGCAGGTAAATAATCAAAGTGGTGACATTTTAGCAAAAGGCACATAGCAGTAGGGTAATTGCAAATAATATGCTGAGCAGACGAGGGAGATGAGGTTGACGGCTTGCCACCACCAGCGCCATAATTTTGAGACTCATTGAGAGCATTTGACAGAGTTCCTCCTTGACTTGTTGGGTTTTGACAGAGTTTTGCTTTTTCCATTACAATTTATAACATGATTTAGTAGATTTTGAAAGTGGAGCTATCATTGGTATATGCGCAGGTGCCTGAAAGAGAGGCTAAGGGAGAGAACTCATTTATTTTCAAAACTTGACTTTGCAGGTTTTGCAAATTGACTCCTCATGTGCGTGTGTGTGTGTGGGTGCACGAGTGCGTGTGTTTGTCTGTGCTTGTGTGCGTGTATAATTTAAATGTGTGAGTATGTGCCCACGTGCGCGTATATGTTGTGTTTATGCGCTCATATGTGTGCTTAAGGGCATGCATACGTACAGGTATGTAATTGTGTGTGTGCGTGTGTTTGTGTGTGTGCTTTCTCAAGTGTGCGTATATGTACAGGCTTGTGTGTTTGTGTGTGCACTTATATGTGTGTATATACAGTGTGTGTGTGTGTGTGTGTGTTTACACAAGTGCGTGTATATGTACAGCTGTGTGAGTGTATGTGTGTACTCTTGTGTGTGTGGGTATATTTACATGTGTGTTTTCTCCTGGCAGGGGAGGTTCAGGCATTCCATGAAGACCTAAACGGGCGGCAGTACATTAATGAAGTGTACAAGCTGAACGTGGATAATCTGTACAGCATCCTCTTCACTGAGTCTCCCTTCATGAGCAACTTCATGGAGCAGCGGCGTTTCTCAGGTAAGGGTCTGGTCAACAAACTGTCTCTTACACGCTGTCACGTACACACCCTGTCACCCGCACACAATCACTTACACACAATGGGTCTCATTCATGAAAGTTGAGCAGAAAAAATTTGTGTGTAAACTGTTCGCAGACGGAAATTTATGTGCATATCCGCATTCATCAATATTTTAGTTGCTCCGATCTTTTTGTAGCTACTAACAAAACCTAAACATCCTGCTGACCGCGCGTAGTGCTTGTGTAAATGTAAGAATGCACATAAATAGTGCTTGTCACTATTGGAAATTACAATTTTAATTCATATTGCGCTCTGTTATGTATTCAATATGCAGATGTATTTGAAACACGTGCTATAGCCTAAACATGACAAACGATGAAAAATATAACACTTTTAGTTAAATTTGTTGGCAATTAGCAGGTTTAAGATCCAGATTAGGGTCTTGATTGTGAATTAGCCGCTGTAGTACTTTGTAATGCAGAAAAACATGTTTCATCAGAAATGACACTTGCGACCTTTTGTTACACATGGGATGAGTTGTGACTGCGAGCCTCCTCCTCACGTGGCTGATGTTTTTTTTTTTTTTTTTTTTTTGGTGTGCGCATATGCGTTTCTTTGCCTCCCCTTTCATGTCAAACCATTTACGCTTTACCTCGGACATGGTTTTTCGGACTACAGTGACAACATTAACGGCATCTGTCACCTCCCTCCATGCCTTAACTTTGCCTGTCTCTGTCACAACACTGCTAACTGACGAATATTAAATGTTTTTCTTGACTCCACCCAAAATTATTTCTATCTCCACTTTGTAATAATTCTTTGTTCTTTCTTTCTCTCTCTTTGCACCATGACTGAAAGGTCTACTGGACGCATCTACACGACCTTATATGGTGGTCATTGGCAATTCATGGGCGGGGATTTATGCTAATAGCTGATTACCGGGAGTGCGCTGTCACTTTACGATGGATTGGCATTCATGATCATACACTTGTCTTTACGATCAGATCTGAGTTTCCCGCGACGTTCATGAATCCGGAGTAGGTTTCTAGTAGCATAGGCTTCTTTGTGCAAATCTACACACAAACTTACTAACGTTTCATGAATGACACCTAATGTCTCTTGCACACGTTGTCACTTGCACACAGTGGCATGTACACACACTGTCAATGACACACATTTCTTCTTACATAGACTGTCACACACCATCTCTTACACGCATTGTCACACCCACTGTCTCTCACACTGTCTCTCAAACACTCTGTCACACCCACTGTCTCACAAGCACTGTCACTCACTCTGTCACTTTTACACACTGTTTCTTACACGCACTGTCCCTTACACGTGGTGTCACTTACACACGGAGTCACCTACACACATTTGCACCTGCTCTGTCACTTACACGCAACATTGCTTGCTCACACTGTCACACACACATGCAACATCACCAACACACAGTCACGCACATATACTGCCACTTATACACACTGTCTCTTACACACATTTTTACTTTAACACAGTGTCACTTTCACTCAGTATCTGACGAGAATTATATCTTACGCACTCTGTCGCTTACATAACCGCATGTTGTGACATTCTCAGAGCCTGTCACTGACACACACTGTCGCTTCAAAACACTGTCACCTACGCAACAAAAGTTTAGACAACTGCACTTTCACTAATTTAGGAGTCATTTGGTTTCCAAGAGTGATGAACAAAAGGGTAATTTCATTTGAAATTAAGAGACGTTATCCTGGATCCTGGATTTGCAACATACTTCATGTAGATAATTCCGTTGTACCCATCAACTATTGCGCAAATCTTTGGCTTGTATTCATCATTAGTTTCTGAGATAAGGAGACCTTTAAAAGGAGGTTGTGGCCCTAATAAGCCACTGTCGCTATTAATAGCAAAATTCCTTAAGTCATTACTTTTGAACAATTCATGCTACATGCTAGGGCTGAGCGATTAACCAAATTACGATCATTTCAAGCACAATAAAAGTAACTGCCACTATGGGGCAGACAGATGAGCTTGCTTAGTACCTTTGCTATGACGCATATCTAATGTAGTGTTGAACGGGCCCCAGAGGCCATTTCAAATGCTTTCAGGAAGAAAACTGATTTCAAGTTCGCTAATTACTGGTCAGGTTGGACAGCCTCCTTCGCCATGGCATGATTATCTAACTTTAAATCGATTCCTGTTTACTTTGCCTAACTTACAGTCAAGCCATTTATTCATCCAACTGACTAATCAAAGCCAAAATATGGCCCATAATGATTAAGAAGCGTTAATGAGAAGCAGACAGACCTAACCAGGCTAATGTGTTAGTGTAATGTGAATATAGGCCACTAGATGGCAGTATTTACCTTTTTTTTGTTAAGCTCAGACTGGAGTCATGTTTAGACATGTCCTGGACATGTCTGGGGCAAGTCTCAGAAAATTAAAAAAAAGAGGTCTAAATGTGGGTGGGGTCTGCAAAAGAGTATATAAGGAAAAGAATTGAGACAGTAGAGGAGTAGAAGAAATTGCAAGAAGATGACCAGACCTGCCATTCTGTTCAAGACCTGCGACGTTTCGTTTGTGGATTTCTTTGCCTGTGTTTGAGCATTTTCTCACCCAGGACATCACCAAGCCGCCCCACAAAAAGGGACTGTAAATATTTCTTTTTGTTTTTTGTTATAATCAATCTTGGTCTTAGTTGTTAGTTGTTTAGTCATTATTGTCTTTGTTAAAAATTAAATGTGTTTTAGTTGTTAAAACTGTGTCTGTCATCCCTTGCTGTTGCTGTTGCTGTTGTGTTGTAATGAAATAACAAATTGGGGCCATAACAGTTAGATAGAAAGAATGTCAGTAATCTGAATAAATAGCTGACCTCTGAATTCCATTTCTCATCATAGAATTTTTACATATTATTAAAAAGATTTCTTTAAAATAAAATTATTTTAAGATGGTCCTGGTTTTTAAGAGTTAAAAAATATGCGCACAGTGGAAAACATTTTGTGAAGCATATCGAATGTGAATGTGAGAGAGAAATTATTTTTATTGCAATTTCATTGCATACAGTAGACAAATGCACCAAAGACTTGGCATACATGTTCAGGAAAGTCTGTGCTGCAAATTTTGGTTACTTTTGAACATCTAAATAGTCTACAGTGACGGAGGAAAACATTTTGTTTAAGCATATCGAACATGACATAAATTGTCATCGCATTCGCGCTCAGCGGCCAAATGTAAAACTAGAAATAATCTAGCAAACATATTCAAGCAAATTAAGTGCTGAACAAAGCAAAGTTAAGGTCTGCAAAATCATCAGCCTCTACCCGACAATTGCTCTCACCCCATTCTCATTAACTTTTGTCAATTTGCAATCAAACTGATGATTCACTCAATTAATCATTTAAATTGGAAGACGGTCTACTGTAATTTATTTAGATATCATTTTTGTTTGTCACATTTTAAAATTTAAATGACCATGAAACTTGACAGATTTGCCTGAATGTGTTTGCTGGATTATTTCTAGTTTTACATTTGGCTTCTGCATGCAAGAGCAATAACAATTTACGTCACGTTTGCTTCGCTTTAACTAAATGCTTTCAGGCTTTAGATGCTTTGTAGTAAGCAAGATCAAGAGCTATGAATTACTTTATTTTAAATTAATTTTGTTCAATTATCAAATAAAAAATACTGCAAATTTGCGGCACAGATTTTCTTGAATGTGTTTGCCAAGTCTTCGATGCATTTGTTTATTGCATGCAATGCGAAAATAATTTCTCTCTCACATTCACGTTTGATATGCCTCACAAAATGTTTTCCATTGCGTGTATATTTTTAAACGCTTGACAACCAGGGCCATTTCAAAATGATTTTATTTTTAAGAAATATTCTTAATAATACACAAAAATTCTACAATAAGAGGTGGCATTCAGAGGTCTGCTATTTATTCAAATTATTGCCATTCTTTCAGTCTAACACGGTAGCCTGGTTAGGTCTGTCTGCTTCTAATCTCTTCTTAATCATCATAGGCCATATTTTGGTTTTGATGGGTCATTTGGCTGAATAAATGGCATGATTGCAAGGTACCTGGGAATTAATTTCAGGTAAGCTAATTATGCCAAGGCAATGGAAGCTGTCCAACCTCACTTCACATCACAGTTTTCTTACCAGGAAAATGTCAAATTGCCTCTGATATTTAGTCAACACCGCATTAGGCATGTGTCATAAAAAAGGTATTAAGCAAGCTCGCCTGTCTGCCCCAAAGTGACAGTTACTTTCATTGCGCTTAAAATAATCACAATTCGGTTAATCGCCCAGCCCTATTACATGCTTGAAATTTTCAGGGATTATTCAACACTATTCAGTATCTTTAACTTCTGTTTTACATAAAAATATAGATTCTACCTTGATTTGGAATATTCAGTTCACAAACAAGGAACAAGCATGCTAGTGTGTGACTCATGCTGCTGACTGGGAAAAGCAAGACAGATTGCCAGCAGAAGTAATAAACAATGTTTACCCAAACTGAATGGATCCTTCTCATATCCCTGAGCAGCATCAAGCCTTTCATGCACTGCTCTCACGGGGTTGCTGGCGGCAGACGGCTCTGGTACTACAAGGGATTTAATCCTTTGCCATGGTGGTCACACTGCACCATAAAACAGCACGTTGATTATTCACATAAAGTATGAAGCAAATCCAAGATAGTCAGTCAGTGGCCCTTGTTGATTTGACATAGAATGAGCTATGAGAGTGGTATAGTCTCGCTAATGCAGGTGTCTGATATGGGTAATCCTAGAGGGCTGCTGTGTCTGATGGATTTTGATGTCTTCTTGCACTGTAATGCTGGACCCCTGGTCTCCCAGGCCGAGCTATATGAGCTGTTGAATGAATGGAAATCCCAAAAGTCAGATGCTGAAACTCTATGGGACTGGGTGTTCAGACACCGTCTGTACTGAGTATACAGAGGGTCTAAAGTCTCTCTTACGAAAGTGTCTGTTGTAGAGATGTGTGATGTAAAAATATTCTCCTTGGTGATGACCCGCTGACCCCTCATTAGATGTGGTGTACCACCCCTGGAAGAGGTCTGAAGAGGGACACCAGAGGCGTGAGATTGTGTACACCATTGCTCTCTCCAACCCACTGATGGCCAAGACCACCACTGTCACAGAGATACAGGTGAGTTTGTCATGTCAAGTTTCCAGGATTCCTAATTTTTGCCGTTTCCATGGAAACGAATCTGGCCAGCACATCAGGCCAAGTTTGTTTCCGGTGCACAACTCAAAAACCGTTCATTATGTCTTTCTGAAACTTTGCATGTGTATTACTCACATATTGAAGTGGTGCCTTTTGACATTTTCAGATTTCTGAAAATCTTATTTTTTTCATTTCCATGGAAACCAATTGCATTTGGAGTCTGTACAGAGAGAGGTTCGTTTCCAGAGCACTACTCAAAAACCGTTCAATATGTCTCACTGAAACTTTGCATCTGTATTACCCACATTTTGAAGTGGTGCATTTTGATATTTTCAGATTTCTGAAAATCTTGCTTTTTTCATTTCCATGGAAACCAGTCGGATTTGGACTCTCTACTGAGATAGGTTCATCTCCGAAGCACAACTCAAAAACCGTTCTATATATCTTACTGAAACTTTGTATGTGTATTACCCACATACTGAAGTGGTGTGTTTTGATATTTTCAGATTTCTGAAAATCTTTTTTTTTTTTTTTGTTTCCATGGAAACCTGTTGCATTTGGACTCTGTACAGAGATAGGTTCATTTCCGGAGCACTACTCAAAAACCGTGCAATATATCTTACTGAAACTTTGCATGTGTATTACTCATACTGAAGTGGTGCCTTTTGATATTTTCAGATCTCTGAAAATCTTATTTTTTTCGTTTCCATGGAAACTAGTTGCATTTGGACTCTGTACAGAGAGAGGTTCGTTTCCAGAGCACTACTCAAAAACCGTTCAATATGTCACACTGAAACTTTGCATCTGTATTACCCACATTTTGAAGTGGTGCATTTTGATATTTTCAGATTTCTGAAAATCTTACTTTTTTTGTTTCCATGGAAACCAGTTGCATTTGGACTCTGTACAGAGATAGGTTCATCTCCGAAGCACAACTCAAAAACCATTCAATATATATCTTACTGAAATTTTGCATCTGTATTACCCACATTTTGAAGTGGTGCATTTTGATATTTTCAGATTTCTGAAAATCTTACTTTTTTTGTTTCCATGGAAACCAGTTGCATTAGGACTCTGTACAGAGAGAGGTTCGTTTTCGAAGCACAACTCAAAAACCTTTCATTGTATCTCTCTGAAACTTTGCATGTGTATTACCCTCATACTGAAGGAGGTGCCTTTTGATATTTTCAGATTTCTGAAATGTTTTTTTTTTCCTTTCCATGGAAGGGACATGGATTTGGACTCAGTCGCAGCGATTGGTTTGTTTCCGGAGCAGAACTAAAACACTGTTAATTCATTCCAAAGGTGTCCAAAAGTAAGCTGAAAAAGCAGAATCCTCAGCGGAATACCAAAAGTATTCGTAGGACTTTGAGGGAAAAGAGGAAGGAGAATACTAAGGCTGAATACTGTAAAATGCGGGCTATGGTCAAAAAAGAGCTGAGGAATGCTCGAGGACTGTTTGAAAGACAAATTTCAGAGGGGGCAAAAACTCACCCTAAGCGCTTCTTTCAGTACTGTAGCAGAAAAAGGAAAGTTAAAGAGCAGGTTAGGTGCATAAAGAATAAAAATGAATAGCTGATATATGATAACAAAGATATTGCGGATGCCTTTAAACCGTTACTTTGTTGAGAATTTTACCTCAGAGGGGGTCTTTATTCGACCAGAGGGCATGTCCAATGCTCAAGATTGTTTAGCAGAAATTGAGGTTAAGGATAACAAAGTATTACACAAGTTGCCAAAAATAACGGCAGATAAGGTGGCGGGTCCTGATTGCTTATATCCTAGAGTGCTCAGGGAAGTTAGTGAGAACATCTTTAAGCCGCTATCCACCATCTTAAGACGGTCTTTAGAAACTGGAGAAATACCAAATGATTGGAAACAGGGCAATATAATATCAATATATAAGAAAGGGGACCGTACAGAGCCAGGAAATTATAGGCCAGTCAGTTAAACTTGCATTGCGTTCAAAATATTGGAATCTATCAGAAAAGATGAGCTGGACTTATTTCTTGAACATAACAGTATCTTGAGGGATAGCCAACATGGTTTCCATAAGGGAGGGTCATGCCTGACAAACCTTCTAGAATTTTTTGAAGAGGCCACCAAGACTTATGACCAGACCAGGGCTTATGACATCATATACTTGGATTTTCAGAAAGCATTTGATACATTACCACACAATTTTTAAATTGAGCTCCATTTGAGTTACAGGAGGTATTCTGGAGTGGATTCAAAACTGGTTACAGGACAAAACACAAAGAGTGGTGGTCAGTGTTGTCTCATCTGGGCTGGGTATGGTGGCGTCCCCCAGGGATTGGTGTTGGGACCCCTGTTGTTCCTCATCTACATTAATGACCTTGATAGGAATATTGAGAGCAGATTAGTTAAATTTGCAGATGATACTAAATTGGGGGTTTTGGCAAATAGTTTAGAGTCCACTAAAGTGATTCAGGATGATTTGGATAGAATCCAGAATTGGCCAGAAATGTGGCAAATGAAATTCAATGTAGCGAAATGTAAAGTTGTACATATAGGCAATAAAAACATTAGACGGGATTACTTCATGGGAGGTTTAAAACTGGAATGTGCCTCACACAAGAAAGATCTGGGGGTGATTGTTGATCAAACCTTCACAGGCTTTAGCCATTGTGCCTTCGCAGTTAAATAAGCCAATCGGGTGCTGGGATACATTGCAGAAAGTATTGAATACAAATCTAAGGAGGTGATGCTTCTTTTGTACAACACATTCGTCAGACCACATCTGGAGTATTGTGTACAGTTCTGGGGACCATACTTTAAGAAAGATATAGAGGCTCTAGAGAAGGTTCAAAGAAGAGCCACTAAACTAATTCCAAGTATAGAAGATGAAAGCTATGAGAAGAGGCTGAAGATACTCAATCTCTTTAGTCTTAGGAAAAGGAGACTAAGGGGTGATTTGATTGAGGTCTTTAAATATGTTAAAGGGATTAACAAAGTGAATTATGTAGGATTCCTTCGACCAAGTGTTCGGAGTAGAACTCGGGGTCACAAATGGAAGTTGACCAAAAGTAAATTTAGCACTGATATTTGGAAATATTTCTTCACCCAAAGAGTAATGTCAATGTGGAATAGCTTGCCTGACCATATTGTTGAGGCAGAGACCTTGGGGGTTTTCAAGAGTAGGCTTGACTTAAAGCTAGATACCATTGAGTCATTAAGTATCTGAAGGGATATATTCACAATAGTATAAAGAAACTGGCGAGTGTAGTTGGGCTGAACGGCCTGTTCTCGCCATTCATGTCATGTCATGTTATATCTTTCTGAAACTTTGCATGCGTATTACCCACATACTGAATTGGTGGCATTTGATATTTTTAGATTTCTGAAAATATTATTTTTTTGTTTCCATGGAAACGAGTTGGATTTGGGCTTTGTGCAGAGGTTCATTTCCAGAGCACAACTCAAAAACCGTTCATTATATCTTTCTGAAACTTTGTATGTGCATTATCCAAGTACTGAAGTGGTGACTTTTATTATTTTACATTTCTGAAATTATTTTTTATTACCTTTCCATGGAAGCGAGATGGATTTGGACTCAGTCGCAGGGATGGGTTTGTATCCAGAGCAGAACTAAAACACTGTTCATTAATGACTCTTGTTTTATTATTACCTTTGTCAACATGTGGTTCATAGTCTTTGGTAGATTTTGCCAGTACATACTTCCAGATAATTCCAGTGGAAAATCACCCCAACGTTCTTGTTTGAATTTCTTTGAAGGTGTAGGATTTACATGACTTTCGCAAATAATCAGGGGCTGGAGGAATAAGTCATCTTCTGATGACTCAGTTATTATGTGTTTGTGGAAAGTTTATCGTTTTTGTTCATGCTTTGGCAATATGTCCTCTCATAGGCCAGGGCAGTAAAGTTCAACTGAATGCAAACATCTCCTTGTCTCTCTCACTGTCTCTCTCTCGCACTTTCTCCTGCCCCCTGTCTCGCTTTGTCTCTCCCATGTTATGTCACCCTCTTTCTTTCTCTCTCTCCCTCTTTTATTCTCTGTCACCTCTCTGTCTCTCTCTCTCTCTAGACGCTGTATAATGCGAGTCAGGAGAGTGAGTGCTACATCATTGACGCTGAGGTCATCGCACACGACGTGCCATACCATGACTACTTCTACACACTCAACCGCTACATGCTGACTCGCGTGGCTAAGAACAAGTGTCGCCTGAGGTATACTTTTGGTCTGCACACATACGAGTGACTGTATGAAAGGCAAATTGTGGAAGGGGCAAAAACTAATCCTTAGTAGTACCGTAGTAGAAAAAAGGAAAGTTGAAGAAGAGGTTAAGTGTATCAAGAATAAAGATGGATTGCTGCTGTATGAGAATAAAGATATTGCTGATACCTTGAATAGGTACTTTGTTGAGAATTTTTCCTCAGAGGCGATTTTTATCAGCTCAGAGGGTATGTCCAATGCTCGAGATTATTTAGCAGGAATTGAGGTCAGGGATGATGAAGTATTAGACAAGTCGCATAAATTAAAGACAGATATTGTGGTGGGTCCTGATGGGTTATACCCTAGAGTGCTCAGGGAAGTTCATGAAATCATCTCTGAACCACTCTCAGCAATCTTCAAACAGTCTTCAGAAACTGGAGAAGTACCAAATGATTGGAAGCAGGGCAATATAATACAAATGTATGAGAAAGGGGACTGTACTGAGCCAGGTGATTACAGGCCAGTCAGTTTAACTTGCATTGCATGCAAAATACTGGAATCTATCATAAAGGATGAGCTGGAATTATTTCTTGAACGTAATAATATCTTGATGGGTAGCCAACATGGTTTTCGTAGGGGATGGTCATCCTGACAAACCTTCTGGAATTCTTTGAAGAGGCTATTAAGACTTATGATCAGAGCCGAGCTTATGACATCTTATACTTGGATTTTCAGAAAGCCTTTGATACAGTACCACATGAGAGACTAATCTTTAAAATCAGCTCAGTTGAAGTTACAGGAGGTAGTCTGGAGTGGAATTGAAACTGGTTACAGGACAGAGCACAGTGAGTGGTGGTCAGTGGACTCTCACCTGAGCTAGGTTTGGTGGGGAGTGGCGTCCCTCAGGGATTGGTATTGGGACCCTTGCTCCTCCACATCTACATTAATGACCTTGATAGGAATATTGAAAACAAATTAGTTAAATTTGCAGGTGATTCTAAATTGGGAGGTTTAGGGAACAATTTAGAGTCCACGAAAGTGATTCAGGATGATTTAGACAGAGTCCAGAATTGGGCAGAAATCTAGCATATTAAATTTAATGTAGCAAAATATAAAGTTCTACATGTAGGTAATAAAAACATCAGACAGGATTACTTCTGTTGTGATTCTGATTTCTGCTCTCATGTTTAAGTTCTGTACCTGGCTTTGCCATGCTTTATGATTTTTGTGTTTAGTGACCACTGCTCTGTCTGACCATTCTTGGGATCATGTATTGTGTTTTTGGTAATTTAGATTTCACGTTTTATTATTTTTTCATGCTTCAGATTCCATGCCATGTTTTCATTTTCATGCTTTGCACTTTGTCTCCCCTGTCTTGTCAGGTGTGTATCTTTGCTCACGGTCCCTTGTCTTGTGTGACACTCATTCGGGTGATTTATTGGTTTCTGGGTTTCAATCTTCTTTCATTATCTCGTGTTCTTCCTTCCTCTCTCTTTTTCTTTCTTACTAACACATACTAACAGTTTATTGTTTTTGCTCAATACTAATCCACACTAACCTTGTATATTTGGACTAACTTACTAACAAGCACTTGGGATTGTATAGCTGCACTCACTAATTGACTAATGATCTCTCAGCTGTCGCCCTATTCTAGTCTCCGCCTCCTTGCCTATCCCTAATTATCTCTGCTGCAAGTTTCTGTGGATTTCCACTTATACTTTGTGCTTTCCTTTTCTTTTATCTTGGCACTTTAGTACTCCTTAACCGGAGCTGTTGTTTTGTACGTAGGTTTGTCTTGTGATACCTGTCTGTGTTTTGGCTACAGCCTAATTCATGTAATTAGTTTATTCCTCATGTGTCTCTCCCTGATCATTGTTCCCACTGATTGCACCTGTTCTCCCTGGTCATGTGTTTACCCCGGGTGTGTATATAAGATGCCTGTTTGGTACACTTTCTTGTCAGATCGTTCTCCCTAGTTTTCTCGTGCCACGTTTCTCGCCTTGATCTCACAGTGTTTATCTTTCTGACTGGACCGTCTTTGATATCGAGCTTTGCCTACTCCCTGTACTTTTGCCGCATTCTTGTTTTTTGACCTCTTTTGTCTGACTACGATTTTTTGTGATTGGTGCCCTGTGTTTGACTCTGGATTTCGCCCTTTGGATTCTGATTTTGGATTGCGGACATTTTACTGTTGCCAGCTCTGTTGGGGGGTTTCCCCCTTCAGAAATAAAGCCTCCTTTTTGCATTTTACTGGTGTTTGCTCTTGGTTCATTTCGTAAAACCTCACAACTTCATTGGCGGTTTCAAACTGGAATATGCATCACATGAATAAAATCTTGGAGTGATTGTTGACCAAACCCTTACAGGTTCTAGCCATTGTGCTGTAACAATTAAAAAGGCCAACAGGATGCTGGGATATGTAGTCAAAATTATCAATATATTGTTACTGAGTGGCGATTTGCATAATTTTACACATCTCCTGCGAAACCACCGTGAATAACGAGTCTGTTCCGCATACACCAGCTATACTGTGTGACAAAGATGATGCGCCAGGTTTCGAACTTAGTTATGAAGTGATAACTGTATTTTGAAGCTGTTTTTGCCTGTAAAACCGGCTAATTCAACCAGCTGTTAGCGTGCCTGTGCATATAGCCCATGCATAGCACGGGTATCGGCTAGTTGAGAATAAATCCGAGAAGGTCATACTTCCCTTGTACAGCACAATCGTCAGACCACATTGAGTGTATTGTGTACAGTTCTGGGGACCATACTTTAAGAAAGATATAGAGGCTCTAGAAAATAGTCAGAAAAGAGCCACTAAGCTAACTTCAGGTATAAAAGATGAAAGCTGTGTGAAGAAGCTGAAGATACTTAATCTCTTTAGTCTTAGGAAAAGCAGACTTGGAGCTGATCTGATTGAGGTCTTTAAATATGATAAAGGGATTAACAAAGTGAATTATGTAAGTTTACTTTGACCAAATTTTGTTTGTAGGACTCGGAGTCACAAATGGAAGTTGGCCAAGGGTAAATTTAGCACTCATATTAAGAATTTTTATTTTTTTATCGGAAAGTGATCTCAGTGTGGAATAGCTTGCCTGACCATATTGTTGAGGCAGGAACCTTGGGAATTTTCAAGAGCAGGCTTGATTTAGCGTTAGATGCCATTGAGTCCTTGAGTATCTGAAGTGATATATTCACAATAGTATAAAGAAACTGGCGAGGCTAGTTGGGCTGAATGGGCTGCTCTCGCCACTCATGTTATGTTATGTTATGTTATGTTATGCTATGCTATGCTATGTTATGAGAGCTTATACACTCACCAGGCGCACAACACCGATTCAAGCACATGCACGCATACACATATGTATCACACACACATACGCACACGCACACACACTTTCTGCTTTAAGGTTTGCACCATCTCCCCGCACCGCAGGGTGTCGACAGAGCTGCGCTATCGTAAGCAGCCCTGGGGCCTGGTGAGGGGCTTCATTGAGAAGAATTTCTGGAGCGGCATGGATGAGAACTTCCGCCATCTTGGTGAGCATAATCAAATCATCACTTCACACTCAAAGCACTTTTCATGGGCTCACTGAAATTATCTGTGACCTAAGACCACTTTACAGATTGGTTCTGTGTTTATTTTATTTTGATTTGGACAATACAATACAGATTATATTCATTTTTAGACCGTTACATGTTTTTGCCTGTGCAGGGAAACTGGTTCTATATTCTCTTCAACATTCTATTATTATATGACACTGATATTGTTAGCCATAACGTGTCGACATGCCGGTGATAAGAAGACATCACCAAAGTGGAGTCATCAATAATACCATTACACTCTGCCCCATCTACATCATGCAAGCACTGAGACTTAACCTCATTAAGAGACTCCTTGTAGGCCAATACATGGTCTTTATATGCCTGTGCATGGACGATTAGGCTATGCATGGACTATTGGAGTGCTATGTCACTCCAGTTGGCGACTGATTGTCCCAGTCCATTATTTTATGACAAAACATCTTTCAATATGGCCCATTGGCTCGTTGCGCAAGATGGTGTACTTCTGGTGTATTTTCTGAAATACACAGGGTTGCTTCAACATTAATGGTTTCCTTCTGGCACTTATCAGTCTATATCAGATGCTGAGCAGAGGCCAGGTATATCATGCCAGATATGAGATTTTAGCCATCGATATTCCCAGGATTTGGCTTAATTGTTTCGGTTTTATAGTGAATTTTCTTTGAGATTTTCTGATGCAACTACCTAGCTAGTTCTGCTTCATCGTTGTTTTTTTTAGGTGTACTCAGCTAACCATAGCTACAGAAGTGATGGTCCTGAGAGTGCAACTGATGCCAAGTGGGAAGATAAACGAAGTATCAACAATTTTAAAATATGTGTCGATCGAATGTTACTTTATGAAATGGCATTTTGACATTATGGAATATTTATACATTACAGGATAAGTTCACTATTTTGCACTTTGAGCGCCCTTTCTGGGTTGTCTAGTTTGAAATCGAGTGTTGGACACAGAAATTTTGATTTTTTACATTTTATACATCTCCAATACAAACCTACGCTCTATCTGTAATGATTTTGCTGAGATGAGTCATTGAAATTTCACTGTACAGTTTTGTCGTTGAAGGTCACTGAAGGTCAAGTTCTCCATTGAATTCTGATGTTTTATGTTCTCTCCTAATTTTATGAATTTTACAATCAGGTTATTCCAGCTGAGTTTGCAAAACCTTATTACTGGAAATGAGAATATATCAAGTGAGCTGCAATGGGGTCAAAGTTTGGTACTATTCCACTTAGCAATGGTTTCAAAGAAGGCAGTAATGTCAAATAAAATCATCACTCGCTCTAGTGTAAAGTCCTTGTGACTGAGCATTAAATGTGATTATCACTGGCAACTACTATCATACACTGTAAACTGGCTTCAAGTTTCCAATTGCAGTTTTTAGCCCGCTTGGCTGCATGGCCAAAAGGGCTAATGCCATGATGGGCATGCTTAGTGGTGGTCTGTCGTGCGTCCGTTCGTTAGTACATATGTCCATTAACTTTTGGCTTTTCACCGCGATAGCAGCTACAGTTTTCAGTGAAATCAAATGTACTTGGAGCATGGCTATATAGGCCTAAGACGCAGATGGAGTTTGATAATCGGCCAGTTTGCTTCCTAGTTTGGCTAATAGGGGGCGCTTTATGAAAAACACAAAAATAGCCATAACGACCTCACTATTTGAGCTAGCATGCACAGATTTTTACTGAGGGTAGTTAAGGTAAGGGGTCATCATAAGTCAGACAGGTTTTTCATTTGACCACATTTTAAGAGATGTATAGGTCAAATGGCGGGCAATCACCGCAATTTTACCTTTCACCTTGTCAGAGCTCTAGTGCTTTCAGTTTTTGATGTAGCCTTCTGGTTTTTTATATGTGGGTGTATGATTGTAAGATCTCGAGTGAATTCGATTTCTGGCCCGAACAGCCCATTACTTTGGTCATTATAAAACACCTTAACACCTCAAACTTACCGTTTGAGCTAGACTGCTCAGATTTTTTTGCCCATTTGGCGGTGCCTGGCAGTATTGGCGTGAGACGCAAATGGAGTTTGATTTCGACCAGATTTGCTTCTTAGACTTAGTTTGGCCGATGGGGGGGGCGCTTTATGGAAAAACTCAAAAATTGCCATAAGAACCTCATCCTTTGAGCTAGAGCGCTCAAATTTCTATGGAAGGTAGCTATGGCAAGGAGCCATTTCAGAAAGGTTTTTGATTTGACGAAATTCTAAGCGGTATATAGGTTAAATTGCAGTCAATTGCTGCGATTTTGCCTGCGACTTTGTCAGCACTGCAGGGCCTTCCGTTTTTGATGGAACCATTTTATATTGCACGTGTAAGTATGGGCATACAATCTTGGCCACGTTCAAATCATAGTAGAATCAGCCCACTGCTTTGGCCAGTAGGAGGCCCTTAATCAAAAACTCAAAAATGTCCCTTATCCTTTGCACTCGAATGCTCAAATTTTTACGGAAGGTCGCTATGGCAAGGGGTCATCACACATCAAGAAAGATTTTTTTATTTAACGCCTTAAGCCCTACGCTCCGGTACCGGGGGGCGGTGGTTACGCATAATAAATACAGCATGTTTCCAAATCGCAACATTGTCATGCGGCATATCCACATTTCGCAAAGAAACTAGGCAAAAAGTTCATGTAGACTATTTTTACCTCAACCGAACACAGTTCAAGAACCAAGCAAGTAAATAAGCGTGTAGTAAAACATAGGATAAAATAATATGAGAACTGAATCGTTAGAATTTCTCCTGAATTTGTGCTATGCATAAAAACGATACCTCAAATAAAAGAGAGAAGTCCACAGAATCCAACGATATACGCTCTGTCATTTTAAACCGACACCTTCAAAGAACAGCTGAAATACACTTTACAGTCTACAGAGTTGAGCAAAGAAATTTCTTACCTTTGATATTTTGTAATAAAAAATTGTTTGAGGGTAAATCCACGCTTGCTATTGTTAGCTCAATGTGTCTGTGTTATAACGAAACTAGATCTGCAAGTCTCAAAATATGTTTTTCGTCTCGAGCATTGCGTCAAAGATCTCAGTTCCTCAGCATTTGCTTAGTAGCAATATATTTTCCTCTCTGTGATCGGCTTGTGATGCTGTCAGTAAGACTTTTCCTGTAGCCATTTGATTCTATGGCTTCTGACGTTTCCAACAAGCCCTAAAGCACCTTTATCGCACAAAGCTAGCCTGATCTACATCCTTGCGTTCTCAGTGCGTCCAACTGAGTCCACGGGCCATTCGAATGTACTTAAATAGCGCGACAATATAAACGCTTGACAGGTTTGTTTGTGGTATTTTCGGGTATGACTATCCGCTAAATATTCAACCGTCCTTTTCAAAGTCATTTTCTGACAGAAACACGTGAATACTGAGGGCACAACAGTACAAACAAGGTGAGCGACTTGTTCTTTTGACTCATTCTTTATGTGAGCAATTTGAGAGCAGTGTTACCATCAAATGATACAACCTAGTGGTTAAGGTGTAGGGCTGCAATGCAGGCGGCCAATGTTCAAATTCCTGGTCAGGCCTGCTATAGTAAGACAATGGTTTCATTTTGCTTGTTAAAATAAATTGCTGGGGTTTTTAGTCTTTTGACTTTTACCCTCATTTTTTTAACCTTTTTTTGTATTCATAATCTTATTAATTTGCTTTTTTTTTTTAAATAAATCTGCTCCTGTGGAGCCAAACTTCCTTGTCTTTGTATTTATTGTCTTTGATAGGGAAATTGTATATGCTATGGGACTGGCAGAAATAATAATAAAAAAATTACAAATTCTAAAAATTAAATGGTTATATTTGGGTGGAATGTATCCCTGTAGTGACATATAAGTGAAATTGGATGTGTTTTACCGTTTAATATCTGAGAAATCTGATTTGGCACACAAGGTACCTGAAATGCCGATTTGGAGAAGCCATCTAGACATTCCTCTCTAATTTTGTTATGATTTACTTGATTAGAATAAACTAGAATAAACACAGTTGATGGTGAAATTCTGTGCTGTAAATTTTTAGAGGTTTCAGACTGAAACTGATTAAGTTTACAAGGGATCGAAGCAAGGTGCAAAATGAGGTATTTGATTTATACTGTGTTCCATCTTCATTTACTTCGACTCGATTTTTACACCATGGCAGGAACCCCAAATGTTTTTACCTTTATTGTGAAAACAAGATCACTCAAATGGACCAAATAGTTGCAGAGATATACTCATTTCATTTTTGGCTTGCCATTTTTGAAAAAGAGGCTCAGGGCTTAAGGGGTTAACCAAATTTTATGCAATATACATGTAGGTCAAGGGGTGACAGAAGGCTGTAATTTTTGGTGATGACCTTTTTAGCACTCTATCACCTTCAGTATTTGATCAATCCCTTTTATTTTTGTCTTGTCCATGCATTCCTATGAGATGTAGGCTGAGTTTGATTTCCAGCCAAAGTTGACCACTAATGGCCAGTAGGGGGTGCTACATGAAAAGTGAAACAGATGTTGTAACTCTTGTGTCCTTTGAGCTATTTAGATGCATAAAGGCTTTGTCGATTGTATGTCAGATGGGTTTTTTATTTGACCTATTTTTATGCCATATGTAGGCCAAAATGGCAACCAATGGCCATAATTTTGGCGGTGACCTTGTTCATGTTTACAGTGAATATGAATGTGAGGATGATACTTAACATGCACTTAATTTTCATGTTATTCAGTGTTCAGTTTAGTGGGAAATTTTGTTTTTTTCCCTGAGCTGCTATGGTTTAAGTTGCTGAAGATGCCATGCACTTTTAATTTTTACAGCGAAAAAAAAATGTAATGTTCATTGTGAAATATGCACTTTATTTTAAATAAATTTGAACACAAAAAATTTATCAAAATAGTTTTTCGACTCAGTTACCAATATATTGAGATGTGCCAACCTATAACTAGACTACATAAGTCATACACATAAAGTTGTTTTCGCAGCACCATTTTTTCCATTTCAAAAAATGATGAATTTTACAATATATGGCCTATATCATTATTGTATTGGTATCGTTATCGTATCGTACGGCACTGTATCGAGGTATGTATCGAATTGTCCGGCACTGTATTGAGATAGGTATCATATCGTGACGTCCTTGACGATACCCAGCCCCTAATGCAAATCCAGGCCAATTTCAATTTTGGCCATGTCTGGCCAAGCGGGCGCAGTAGCTTTGCCACTATTTTTGCATATTATCCATATTTTCATGTCTGATTCTTTTCCACCTTGCGTTAATGTATCTTGTTTGTGTTTGCATAAATACAGTTTGTGTTACTGTTAAGGTTGTTATTTTGGTTGGACAACATATCCCAGAGATGGAGCTGTCCAAGGTGGCGGAAGTCCTGCTTAGTGAGTCACTCAGGCAGTCGCCTAACGACAAGGCAGCAAAAACAGTGACATCGCGGCGCAGGAGGAGGACTCTGCCGCGGCTGCGAGGCCAGCAGCAGGAGGAAGCGCTCAGCGCCGTCACCACGCCAACCGACGATGAGGTCATCCACCGCATCAAACATGTGGCAGGTCAGGGGGCAGGGACATCACGGTCTTGCTAGGTGGAAATGAGTCTGCGAAGAGGACCAGAAGGCGGGTTTTTCACTTTTGAGAGCATTTCATTGGTTACAATATATCAGCGAAGATCAGTAAAACATGGAAAAGTTTTTTCTATACAAAGCTGTAATGCATTTTACTATCACAAGGGCACAGGCACACTCAGTACTTTTGAAGTTGCTGAAGCAAAATGGAGGAAAATGGTCTCTGTGTTTCCAAAAAATAATTGCACGCCGCTTTCAAACGTACCCTGATACAGCATGTTAAAGTGCTCTTAAGCTATTTCCAACACGATTTTTAATAGGTTTTCATCAATCCTTCCATCATGTTTGAAATTCTTGTATCCCCATGTTGAACAGTGAAAGGAATTGGGGATATTTTTATCTGGATGTAGATGAACTGTGAAAGTGTAAATTTCTATCTGGATATTTGTGACCTGAGACAATGCTTCAATGTTAAGACAGTGTTTTCAGATTTTCTATTAATCTCTGCATGCACTGTATATCAGACTCAGTTTGTGACACACAGGAGACAGGAGACAGTCTCAGAATCCAGAGGACAATAGCCGATTCGGTAACAGGGCAGCCAATACACAAATCCAGGTCGGGCAAAAAGAGGTTCGGTGCACAAAAATAGTAATGGCAGGCTACAGTACACAATTCGGCAGACAGTCTCGAAATCCAGGAGGCAAAAACAGGTGTGGTAACAGGGCGGTAAAAACACAAATCCAGTTCAGGCAAAAAGAGAGGTACGGTACACAGGAACAGATATGGCAGAGACAGAGGCAGAATAAAAAATCGAGGATGGTCCAGTCAGAAGTATAATCACTATGAAACTCGAGGCGAAAACAAGACAGCGCAAGGAGAAACGTTCTGACACTGAGTGCTGGGGCAGGACAGCTTAAATACACTCGGAAGGATCACATGCTGTAATAGGAAACAGGTGAGTGGGATCAGACTAATTAACGAGGAAGCACACAAAGGGAGCCTTAAACCACATGAACTGGCAAAAGCCAAAACACGGACAAGGATCACATAGACAACCTATGACAAAACCAAAGCCTCCGTTCAGGGAGTTCTAATGTGCACAGGTCATGAGAACAGGATAGTAATTTTGCAAGATAGTAAGTTTGCAAAGGTTCGCAGAAAGCCAACAAAGCAAAGTAACAGAAGCAAGGGGCACAGACCAGAGCAGGGCGAGTGCTGAGAATTCATTAGTTACGTAAGTAAAGTGCAGCTATACAATCCCAAAGTGCAAGTTAGTGAATTAGTATAAATATACAGTGTCAGTAATTTACAAAAATAACAAACTGTTAATAATGACAGAAAAGCAAGACGAAGGAAGCAAACGATATTAAGAAGGAACAATTAGAAATCCGAAAACCATTAAATCACCCACGGAGTACAGGAAGTGGACTGTAACAAAACACATGACAAGACTGGGGAGACAAGGTGCAAGGCAGATAAATGGCATGATACATAAACCGGGGAGTGTTAACTTAACATGGGCTATGGACTATCGTAAAGGGCAAAACAAGACAAGGCAAGGAAAAACACAAGACATGGCATGGCATAGTACAAGGATCTTGACAGAACTGCTGCATATGCTTTAGATTTTAATTGACCATTTGAGTGGAGTCATATCGGTATGACAGTATGGTAACATAGTAAGGCATGTAATTTGACAGTGACACTATTTTAAAAGGTGGCTATTCCTGTGCAGTTTGGTTAGAATGAATCTAAATACTTTCTCATAGTCACCAATTGCTGATTTGAGGACCAGATGACCAACAAGGAAATTCCCCCCTTTTAAAACTGTGCCACTGTCAAAATTCTGACAGACTGCGCCGAAGGTGGCAAAGGTACTGAGTGCAGTCTCAGGATATAACTGCCTAGTGCTAGTGCAGAAGTGGTACGCTCTGATTTGTGTGTGTGTGTGTCCCACCCCACCAGGAGAAGGTTCCACTCAAACGCGACACACCCCAGACCCCCCCAGCCAGGGGTCCCACTCACTGTACAGCATGTCTCGGCTTCTGCTTATCATCGCCTTAGTGTGAGTACTTCTGTGGCGAGGGGAGGGGGCGTAAAACAGCAGCAATGTCCTGTTGTTCTGACCTAGGTGGCCATTTTCTGCCATGCTCTGTAAAGGTCTTCCGCCACCATTGTAAAGATGTGCCAGACCCAGCTTTGTTTTGAGTCCGTTATGAACAGAACTGTCTCTCCTTTTGCCCTGTTGCTTTCTGTAGGATCTGCTTGAGGTAAGATGCTCTTTTTATACTGAATATATGGACCTGTCCAGTGGGACGCTGCCCTCTCACTTTTCAATTAGGTCATTAATGGCAGCAGTGCTGTGAGTCTTAGGTTGTCAATGGGCGGTGCTCTCATACAGTAGTGTGCAATGATGATTATACGCTTAACAAAACAAAGATAAATCAGGAACCAAGTACTATTCAAGTATTTATTTCATGTAATATTGCGACATATAGATGAAAATACATAACCAATAACAATATATAGTAAAAACAAAAATAATAATGTCTTTTTGCGAGAAAAGGTCACTGTCTAGTCTGTCCATCCTTTGCTCTTGCTCTCAAGCAAATGACTGTGTGATCGGCTATCAAACAACGTTGCGCTACATCACAGCATGTGCAATCAAATGTATTTGATTGATAATCAATACATAGGCCCACAGAGCTACTAGCCACATCTTTAAAAAAAAATTTTTTTTCACTCGCTGTTGATGTTACCTCTTGATGAGAAAAGTATTGCTCCTCCTAACCATGCGCTTAATGAACTGGCTTGCGATTTCATCCAGGTCCCTAATTATAACTTCACCATTTAGTTAGCTAGCAAGAATTCACCTACTCAAAATGTGACTAGCAAAGTCGGCAAAAAAGGCTTTCTAGCTAGCTAACATTTACATTTGGTGCATAGTTTGCTACTCTAAGATCTAGCCTCTTAGTTTGGCTTACCTAGCTTGCTAGGTATTAATGTTTTCCAACTAGTACTAATTTACATTAATAGCCAAGTATCTTTGGCCAACATTACTTGGCGCAAAAACTCAGCCTTTTGAATGTTTAACTGACTTAGCTACGTGGCTAATTTATGACTTGCTAATCCAACACTTGTTAAGTAGCGAAATAATCTCGATTCACTGTTTTATTGGTTTATATATACTGAAATTAGCTAACTGAGCAGGCGAACTAGCTTTCTAGCCTAGCATGTGAGCTACTTTGTTGGTTTCTTTAGTCAATGTTAGCTGGCACCTATTAAGGCCAGCTAACCAGTTAAATGCTCGTGGTTCAATTGTAGCTAAGTTATTCAGCGAATTAATAGCAATTTACTCATGTTCTTTTGCAATACAAGCACCAAATATGACTACATAAGGAACTACCTAGCTAAGCAAGCAAACATATGTTATGTCACTTGCTAGCTAAAAAGTTTGGAGCACTTCAGTTGAGTTGGATACGCTGCATTTCTGTTTTTGCAGCAAATTTCTCCAATTGGAGGTGTTTTTGGCCATTCCATTGCGTTTTTCAAATTGGTAATGCAGTGCATTTTCCCCTGTCAGCCTCCATAAATCAGTGATTCTTTATTTAAAGGGACTGTGTAAGCCAGGCCGCATGCGCGTGATAAAGCAAAAAACTTGAAAACGTTAGGCTAACTATTTCAAATTCATAGGAGTTGTATGGTGTAAGCGTTTCAATCTGTTTATATCGCGTTCAGTCTTGAGAAGTTTTTTGAAATTTGTAGCATCAGTTTGTCATAGTTTGGGTTTTTGTAGCATTATTATTGCTTTTAAATCAGCCTGCGTTGTTTGTTATGTCGTCCTATGGCAGCTGTCGAACTGGAAGCAGTCGCAAAAGGATCTATAACAGCTGCATGTCAGACAAAACGTTGCGACAAACAGGTTCTGTGAACATTAAAGACAGATGCTTGATAAAGACTTCCCCAAACTTCTCAAGGATGCACGCGATGCAAGCAGATTGAAACTCCACCACAAATTCACCGGTTTACCTTACCTCACACTTTCAATGTGTTTTTGCCCAAAGAAATATGGATGGATAGTATAATTTATTCTTTGTGGGTTTCAGCAAAGATTAATGCGGTTACTCTACCAATTTTGCGTTTGCAGGCCATTATCTGTATTTAAAACAGCAACGAAGGAATGCTTCACACACGTACTAATAAGCTTGGGGTTTGTATTTCTGCTCCCTTGATATTGCACTGAAAATGTTTATTGACTGGACTCTACTACGCGTGTGCCCCAGCTGACACAGTCCCTTTAAAGATTCCCTATTATGTCACATTTCCAAGTTTATATTTTGATCTTGGACTCCCCTAGAGTACTCCTGATCATTTAAAGTCCAAAAAAGGGTCCTTATTTAGCTCATACTGCCATCCTCAAAAAACCCATCTACAGTCCATTGTAGTCTCTGCCTGAAATTCCTTGTTTGAGCGGCTCTTCCGCTATGCCCCCCCTCCCCGTGTGCCCACATTCTTCTGATTGACCAGCTCTATGGAGGGCGGAGCTGGGTGGGACGAGGCAGCAGAACGTAGTTTTTTGGATCGGCCTCCTTAGTGTGAAACGTGAGCTGCATCTGCCATCTGATCCAAGGAATCGGCGGGGAAATTCCACAATCAAACGCCGTACATGTGTATAGATCTAACGAAATTAATTTTTCTAATAAACGCAGCGGCAATAGTGGAGGATACAGTGCGAAAGTCTTGCAGCTCAAGCTCGAGTTTGCCATCTACCTACAGCTACTATAGTGAGTACAGTGGTGTTTCTTCTCTATAGCAAGGATTGAGGGAAAGCTAGAATCCGCCCCATAAAGACACATTTGTAGAACAGGTCGACATACCCAAGTGTAGATCGGAGACCGTAGAAATCTGGAGGGCTGAGTTTAGGGGGAAATATGGACAGTGAGGAGCAGCAAAAAGTGGACCAACAACTTATGGACTGCTTAGGTGTGTATTATAAGGACCTGCTGCTCCGTGTGCATGACTGTGGTGTGTTGTTAGCGTGGAGTAAAGAACAGCTTCTGTGCTGGCATATGATAAAGGAGAGAAAGCTCCCGGCTAAATGGTCTTTTCGGAATTGCCGGTGGTAATGGTTTACTTATTGCGTCAGAATTACCAGCGTTTTCTTGCCGGAAATGGCTGTGGTATGGTTAATTCGCGACAGCTAGAGAGAGCCCTGGTATTTTCTGAACATAATGCATGTTTTACAGACCGTAAGTTCCGTTAGCATGAGCAGTTGCTTATGAGGAGCTAGCGAATCGATAACTTCAACAGGAAAGAATTTTGTGTTCAATCTCCACCTTTTTCGGCTTTTTATTAGAAATGAATGAATAGTGCAGCATAATGATGGACATTATTACAGTAGAGTCCTGAGTGCAGTGGTCAGTGTGTGTGCATGTCTGAGAGAGTGTGTGTGTGGGAGAGAGAGAGAGAGGGTGTATGAGAGAGTATGAATGTTATTATCCTTATGCATCAGGGGCTGTTGATGCATAAATGCCCGCGCGATAATTCTTCACTCTGTGGAAAAATGCATGGGCAATTAGTTCATTGATATCAGAATAACATTTTAAAATTGTAAAGAGTCCGGTGATTTTATACTCTATGCTACATAACATCATGAGAAGATTCAGAGAAATCTATGCAAGGCTCAAGGCCAGAAACCAATATTGAATGACTGATCTGCTGGCATCAAATTCTAAATGAGCATATATTTACAAAAAACAGTAAAATTTCATCTGATATGTTGCTTTGCACTATTTTCAATTTTATATATAGGGATTAAATTATTTGCATATAATTGAATCACTGAGTTTCCAGAGGGCTCAACTCCAATGAATTAGAGGTCTGCGCATCTTTTAACAAAAAGGGAACTTTCTTGTAATTCCAGCCAAAAGTATCCCAATGACACTGTCTTGTAAAGAAATAAAGTCAAAATATATGGGTCACAACTTCATAAAGAATTCAATTAAATTCTGTTTTTATTCACAGTTTACACTGTATCCCAACCTTTTGGCAAATGGGGTTGTAATGATAATAATATATCCGTGTCATTTCATCAATCAAAAATTACATTGGAAAGACGAAGAAAACTGGCAACAGAAAAGCTGTTAAAAGCATCTTCTTCCCTTCAAACATGATTGATCTGGAGTATTTAAACTTGATGGCTGCATAAGAGAAGAGCATCATTGGTTATGTGTGTAGTGGTGCTGAAATCTCAATTTTACTGTTTTTTCTTTAGTAGGCGTCAAGTAATGTAACATGTTTTTCAAATTGCAAATTGAAAATATGACTTGGCTGCAGCTTGAAAAAATTTCAGTCAAAAGATTTTTCTTTGCTTTCATCCCTGTAATAGGTCCCCTTTAAACTGGGGCATGTTTAAGATCGACTGCTTGCAGCTTGAACAAGTAAACTACTCTCTGGCTCAGTTCCAAACCGGTCCCTTCCCACTCGCCCTATCCTCTCCCCCTCCGTTTGCGCATTCCCGCAGAGGGTCCGCCCCATTGAGTGCCATCCCAAACCAATCTTTGTAGAGTTTAAGTGGCATAATAAACCCTCCGAAGCGAGTCTACACCCATCCAAGCTTAGAACCCACCCTCCTTTCAAGTGCAGCACTTATTTTGTGTCCAAGATGGAAGAAACACTGCATATCTACCAATTTCCTGTGATCTGGAAAAACCTAGTATGTATGTCACTTATGGGAGAAGCTGAGTTTAACTGAATTTAATTTGAGTCAACTATTTTTCTTCCAATTATGGTTTGTTTCATTATACAAAGGTTAACCGTAAATATCAACTTGATTCAAACAGCAGATTAAGCATAATCGTCTTGAGAAAGTTGATTCCCCGAGAGTTGGTGAAAACGAAAATGATTTGCCTGCTTCACAGGAAGTGACGTCATCTCAGGAACCATGCGTGTACTGCATTGTATTTCATCGATGGAAGACTCCTACAATTCTCCTAGTTCAACTTGCGATCTTAGTTGTTCTTAATAAACCCCCCCCCCCCCAAAAAATATTTGTGCCCCCTTTTAAAATCGTTCTGGCAAAAAAAAAAAAAGCCAAAAAAGTGGAGGTTTTGTTTTCAGCCCCATGCTGAAAAAAGTCAGATTGTTGCGTAGATGTAAAGGCTCAGTCCCACAGGGCATTTTTGCCTCGGCGATGTACTCCCAATGGAAATTGATGCACCTCAGGAGGCGTCGGGAACAGGTTCCCCTATGTCTCAGGGAAGCTTCGGGAGCGTCGCGAGCCATCTGGAACCATCGGGAGAGCTGCGAAAAATTTTCAATGCTTGGATTGAAATTTTTCCCGGTGTGTTCCCGTTATTTTGTTCCTGGAGCTTTCTGGAGCCACGGGGAAACTCTGAGGATGCTTCCCTGGTGCTTTGGTGAAATATTTTTTCCCCCCCATGATATCTCGCCAAAGTATCAGAGGACCTTTGGGGATATTTGAATCTTCGGCGAAAGTTCGTCGACCTTTTGGTGACACATTCCCGATGTCGGGGTTGCATCCCCGAATATTCGCCGAAATTTCGGTGACGGTTGAAATGCATTCATACCATGGCTCTGATTGGCTTGATGATTTTGCATTCACGCGCACTATAAGTATATTTCGTATAAGTACATGCCAGAGAGAGAATTATGCTGAGCCCAAAATGTGCAAATATTATAGCGTAGCCAAACACAGTTATTTTATGAATGTTTCGTCCAGGTGCCAGGTCGTCTGTTAGACCAAAATAAATTGGTGGGGCCTATTGACCCTGACACTGCCGAGTCAATAACAGTTAGAGGCTGAGTAATATAGCCGGCGTCTGGTTCAGTTGTCCCAAATGTCCAGTTATTGAGCCGGACGAAGTGGGGGCGCTCATTGTAAATTAGAAGTTATGTCCGGGTCAATAACAGGAAAAGCTCGAATAATAGAGCCGGCTTCCGGGGCAATAGCCACTACAAAATAAATTAGTTGTGTTCAGCTCTACTTCAGCATGTTATGGAAAAACTTGTCAACAAAACCATGAGAAAGTAAATAACTTGTGTTATACCCTCAAAGAAATCATAACATTATTTACATCAAGAGAAAAAAAATGAACAGGTTAAAGGAAAAAAACAAATTTATCTTCGGAAAATAAATAACCCAAATTGCAGGCCCCAGCCTAGACACTTGCAAGAAAACTAAATATGCGTATCCAGCCACTCAATAAAAAAAAAAAAATAGTTGATTAATTTCTAAAGAAAAAGATTGGGCAGCTGCAGCAGTACAGATTGTAACAACCAGACGCGCTTGCTAGACGCAAGTCGCGGTCAGCTAAATAGCAATGCCCAACAGCCTTCTCGTCATGAAACAAACTTCAATTATATATCGAAATTAAGAGAAAAACGAAATCATAAAAAAAGGCGAGAGGGGGAATATGAGAGGGGGAAACAATGTTCAAAGTAACTCAGGGCAGGAGTAAGTGGAGTGAATGCGAGTGATTAAAAAAGAAGAAAGTTTTCATTTGGCGATTATCAGTTTTTGTGGTAGGATGAGTTACAGGGAGTGCACTGGGAGGTCAGAGGATTTTTTCAGTTAAAAAACAAAAGTTCTTTCCCAAACCCTGCTTGGCATCTCGCATTGGATTACCGTACTACATGTTTTTAGATCATTTTCAAGATTATTCCATAAGTTGACTGCTGTTATAGTTGTACATCTTTGTTTTTGTTGGTTCTAATTTTTATCTTTGTAAACTTCCGTTTTTCACCTCTAGTGCCACTATTTTTCATCAAACTGGTCTCTTTGAAGTGCTTGATGGTGTTTCTTACAGTGCCATGGAAGCATTTAACATCTTCAGTATCATGAAAGGCTACAATGCGGCTACGAACAATCTCAGAGAGCTCATTCTTTGCCTATATTAGTGTCATTTTTCAATAAAACAATGATTCCATTGACAATAAAACCAATGTAAGTTCACAAAATGCATCCATGCAAATAATGAATGCAAATCAAGTAATTAAGCAAAAAAAAAAAATTACTAAAAAAGTGAAAACTCGATCAAAAATTTTTTAAACGCCATTAAGACAAAATAAATACAAAATTAATACATAAAAAGATAAGCTAAAACATTACAATAAATGGGAGGCAAGGAACATCAAGGTCTACCAAAAACAACAGTGGACCCTGTCACTCTCCAGAGGAGAATTCAAGCACTCCAACAGGACTGCACTTTGGGGCACTTTCGTAAAAACAGGACCCTGGCTGTAGAAGAATGGGAGGTGGAGCGCTCGAACTACTTGGTTATTTATATCACCCCCCTTCTTGAGAGGCACCTGCGGACTTTAAACCCAAGCATGTTTCCTGTATGCATGCATGTATATTGTTTTTATGTAATTGTTGTTGTTCATTGTTTTGCAATTATAATATATGTTTATATTTGAATTTTTATTTTGTAAGATGTGTGTGTGTGTGTGTGTGTATATATATATATATATATATATATATATATATATATACATATAGTAAGTAAAAAAAAAACTATACACTTTTTAAATGTCCAATTATTATATAATTTTTATACATCATTTAAATATGTGTTTGTATTTGTAATTGTATTAAATTCTTTGTCATTTAGATATATCTCTTTAACTGCATTAGTTGAACCTGGGATTTTAATTTCGTACTTGATTTTTCCATTAGGTCTGGTATTCGAATTTGTGATTCTGTATTTTTGTCTTTCAGTATATTCATATTCTTCCAATTGGGTGCATTTTTTAGATAACTGGATGTTTGAATTTTTTGTAACTTTTGTAATCTAAAAATCAGAGAGCTATTTCTGTCGTGCCATTGCGTTTTACACTGTGAAACTGCTCATAGTTCATGTCACCTTATAGACTGGAACTAGAGACCACTAGAGGTAATTTTTCAGGATAAGCAGCCTCAAACCACTTTAAAGAAATTTTTGCATCAGTATGCAATATTGATTCCAATATCATGGAATGTGCCTCCAAAAATGCATTAAGGCTATGTAAGAGTCAAAAAAAAATTTGTGACACCTTTCTATTGTTATAAAAAATTGATGTTTTCACAATTTCTGTTTATCAGCCATATTTTTACCTCGATATATTTATGGGAATTATTTTTTTTGTTGTTGATCTCATTGCCTACAACAGTATTTTTCAATACATTTTCACCAAAAATTATAGAGAAAAAATATACATGGACCCCAAAAGTGGTACTGTATAATCATCACTGCGCTCTACTGTATGCTGAGCATTCTAAGTAATGTCGTTATTGGGCTTTGATATGATGCATTTAGGGTTCTGGGTATTGTACTTGATGAGCAGTGCTCTGATATACTGTGGGTTGTGGGTAATGTAGTTAATGAGCTGTGTTCTGAAACACTGTGGGTTCTGGGTAATGTAGAGAATGAGCCGTGCTCAGATGCAATGAGGTTTATTTCACGCAGAGCTAAAGAAAACACTACAGTGGACGACATCATTGGCTAAACCAACCGCAAAATATGACACGCCATCTTGTATTAGGAATCGGCGGGGGAATATGCTGGGAAAGTCTGACTTCACTTTCGCTGATGTTAACACTGTCTTTCTTGACGATGGTTCACGCTCACAACATAGCAACACATTCATTCGCACACTGAACACCCGGCACAAAATACCTAAATATTTGACGACCAGAAATGTAGTGAGAAATGCTTTCCGTTCTTTTATAATGAGCATATTTTGGGTTTAAGATCATTGAAAATAAAGCTTAATTCCATACATAGACACGAGGAACATGGCAAAAAATTCAGTTCAAGTTCTTTACTGGTTTGGTTCGTTCGGTCTGAACCAGTGGTTATGGCTACGGCAAGTTGACCTCAAAATACGTCACCACTTTTCCAGCGAATTGCACAATCTAACGCTGTACTTGTGTACATGCGACTAGATGAAATTAAATGAAAAACACTGGACTGGTGACACGCCAGCCCACAAGCACGACCATTATATAATAAATTATTATTTTGTTTACAGGTGTTTGTTCTCAGGAAATTAAATTTAAACAGGCACAGGTGCTAGGCACAACAAACCCCGCCCATCGCACATACTTTCACCTACTTGTACGAAATTCAGTAGGATCTATTCTGGGTCAATGGCAATCCCTAAACCAAATTTTGGGTGAATGTGCCAATTAGTTTTGCCGCTAGAGTGTTAGCAAACAAACACACAAACACAGAAACAAACCCTTCGGGGGCAAAGGTAATTAACTGTAAATGTACATAAAAGAGATTTATATTTATGTATCAGGAATGCTGTTTTCATATTTTGAATACGTTTTTGTACCTTGAATTCCTATTTGTGCAGCTAATACAAGATTATGGCCATTTTTATTTCTACATTTAAATTTTCATCTTGGTTTTTAATAATTTACCAGTATTAATTTCTTTAACAGTGAAAAATTATGAATAATAAAAATCATGAACTTAATCTCTATTCAACCTCTGAACTACGCATCTTTGTGTACGGTTTCTCACATTTCCATGTGAGATGCTGTCCTACGGATGCAAATCTTGCCAAAACAGGTCTCGTGTCCACTGTAGTGTTTTCTTTAGCTCTGTGGTTGTGCATAATGTAGTTAATTTGCTGAAAAAGTGTGACGTCACTTTTGCTAGGGTCAACGCTCACATCCTTGAGAATGGCTCACGCTCTCAGCATAGCAACACATTCACTCGTACACTTAAAACACAGCACGAAGTACCTAAGTATTTGACAATCAAAAATGTAGCAAGAAATGCTTTCTTTTCTTCTATAATGAGCATATTTTGAGTCTAATATTGCTGAAAATAAAACTTAATTCCATGCATTGACACGAGGGCAATGGCGATAAACGCTGTTCTAGTTGTTTGCTTATGGTTTCATTCATTCGGCGTGAACTAGTTGCCATGGCCACAGCAAGTTCACCTCAGAATTTCAGAATTTCGTCAACACTTTTTCAGCGCATAAGTAGTGCCCAGACACACTGAGGGCTTTGGGTAACAAGTGAATGAACATAGCTTTTAGACACTAATGGTTCCGTATAATGTACTTCATGAGCTGCATGGTTTCTTCCTCAGCCTGGTGCTGCTGGTGTTGCTGAATGTGATGCTGCTCTATAAGCTGTGGATGCTGGAGCACAGTGCCCAGAGCCTCGCCTCCTTGCACAGTCTGCGGCTACACCAGAGGTGCCCCCATACTCCCATACTCAAATCTGGCCCTGCTCCTCCTGACTGTAACAATCAAATCAGACCCTGCTCCCCCATACTCAATTCTAACCGTACTTACCTTACTCCCATACTCAAATCTAACCCTGCCCCCCTACTTCCATGCCCAAATCTGTCCCTGTTCCCCCCATACCCCTATATTCAAAACTGACCCTGTTTACCATAGTCCCAAACACAAATCTGACCCTGCTTCCCCATACTCCCATACTCAAATCTGACCCTGCTCCCCCCCTACTCCCATACTCAAATCTGACCCTGCTCCCCATACTCCCATACTCAAATCTGATCCTGCCCCCATACTCCCATACTAAAATCTGACCCTGCTCCCCCATACTCCCATACTCAAATCTGACCCTGCCCCCCTACTTCCATACCCAAATCTGTCCCTGTTTCCGCCCGTACTCCTATACTCAAAACTGACCCTATTTACCTTAGTTCCATAAGCAAATCTGACCCTGCTCCCCCATACTCCCATACTCAATTCTGTCCTTGCTCCCCCATACTCAATTCTGACCCTGCTCCTCTATACTCCCATACTCAAATCTGACCCTGCTCCCCCATACTCCCATACTCAAATCAGACCCTGCTCCCCCCCTTGTGCACAAATCTGATCCTGCCCCCCATACTCCTATACTCAATTCTGACCCTGCCTCCCATACTCCTATACTCAAATGTGGCCCTGCTCCTCCATACTCCCATACCCAAATCTGACCCTCCTCCCCCATACTCAAATCTGACCCTGCTCCCCCATACTCCCAGACTCAAATCTGACCCTGCCCCCATACTCCCATAATCAAATCTGACCCTGCTCCTCCATACTCCCATACTCAATTCTGACCCTGCCTCCCCCATACTCCTATACTGAAATGTGACCCTGCACCTCCATACTCCCATACTCATATCTGACCCTGCTCCCCCATACTCAAATCTGACCCTGCCCACCATACTCCCATACTCAAATTTGATCCTGCCCCCATACTCCCATACTAAAATCTGACCCTCCTCCCCCATACTCCCATATTCAATTCTGTCCCTGCTCCCCCATACTAAATTCTGACCCTGCTCCCCCATACTCCCATATTCAATTCTGTCCCTGCTCCCCCATACTAAATTCTGACCCTGCTCCTCCATACTCCCATACTCAAATCCGACCCTGCTCCCCCATACTCTTGTGCACAAATCTGATCCTGCCGCCCTTACTCTATACTCAATTCTGACCCTGCCCCCCATACTCCTATACTCAAATGTGGCCCTGCTCCTCCATACTCCCATAGTCAAATCTGACCCCCCTCCCCCATACTCAAATCTGACCCTGCCCCCCATAGTCTCATACTGCTCCCTCATACTCCCATACTCAATTTTGACCCTGCTTCCCCCATACTCCTATACTCAAATGTGACCCTGCTCCTCCATACTCCCATACTCAAATCTGACCCTGCCCCCTATACTTCCATACTCAAATCTAATCCTGCCCCCATACTTCCATACTCAAATCTGACCCTGCCCCCCATACTCCCATACTCAAAACAGACCCTGTTTACCTTAATCCCATAAACAAATCTGACCCTGCTCCCCCATACTCCCATACTCAATTCTGTCCCTGTTCCCCATTTTCATTTCTGACCCTGCCCCCCCATACTCCCATCCTCAAATCAGACCCTGCTCCCCCATCCTCTTGTGCACAAATCTGATCCTGCCCCCCATACTCCCATGCTCAATTCTGACCCTGCCCCCCACCATACTCCTATACTCAAATGTGAGCCTGCTTCCCTATACTCCCATACTCAAATCTGACCCTGCCCCCCATACTCCCATACTCAAATCTGATCCTGCCCCTCATACTCCCAAACTCAAATCTGACCCTGCCCCCCATACTCCCATACTTAAATCTGACTCTGCTCCCCCCGTACTCTCATACTGAAATCTGAGCCTGCTCCTCCATACTCTTGTGCTCAAATCTGACCCTGTTCCCCCATGTTCTTGTGCTCAAATCTGACCCTGCTCCCCATACTCCCGTATTCAATCTGACCCTGATCCCGCATACTCCCATAGTCAAATCTGACACTGCTCCCCCCTTGCTTCCATACTGAAATCTGACTCTATGCCCCATACCCCCATAATCAAAACTGACCCTGCTCCCCCCCTACTCCCATACTCAAATCTGACCCTGCTCCCCATACTCCCATACTCAAATCTGATCCTGCCCCCCTACTTCCATACCCAAATCTGTCCCTGTTTCCGCCCGTACTCCTATACTCAAAACTGACCCTATTTACCTTAGTTCCATAAGCAAATCTGACCCTGCTCCCCCATACTCCCATACTCAAATCAGACCCTGCTCCCCCCCTTGTGCACAAAGCTGATCCTGCCCCACATACTTCCATACTCAATTCTGCCCCTGCCTACCATACTCCTATACTCAAATGTGGCCCTGCTCCTCCATAGTCCCATACTCAAATCTCACCCTCCTCCCCCATACTCAAATCTGACCCTGCTCCCCCATACTCCCAGACTCAAATCTGACCCTGCCCCCCATACTCCCATACTAAAATCTGACTCTGCTCCCCCCGTACTCCCATACTGAAATCTGAGCCTGCTCCTCCATACTCCTATACTCAAATCTGACCCTGTTCCCCCATACTCTTGTGCTCAAATCTGACCCTGCTCCCCATACTCCCGTATTCAATCTGACCCTGATCCCCCATACTCCCATAGTCAAATCTGACACTGCTCCCCCCTTGCTTCCATACTAAAATCTGACTCTATGCCCCATCCCCCCATAATCAAAACTGACCGTGTTTACCTTAGTCCCATACACAAATCTGACCCTGCTCCCCCATACTCCCATACTCAATTCTGAACCTGTACCCCCGCACTCTCATACTGAAACCTGCCCCTGCTCCTCCATACTCCTATACTCAAATCTGACCCTGTTCCCCCATACTCTTGTGCTCAAATCTGACCCTGCTCCCCATACTCCCATATTCAAACTGATCCTGCTCCCCCATACTCCCATAGTCAAATCTGACACTGCTCCCCCCTTGCTTCCATACTAAAATCTGACTCTATGCCCCATACCCCCATATTCAAAACTGACCGTGTTTTCCTTAGTCCCATACTCAAATCTGACCCTGCTCCCCCATACTCCCATACTCAAATCTGACCCTGCTCCCACATACTCCCATACTCAAATCTGACCCTGCTCCCCCCATGCTCCCATACTCTAATCTGACTCTACGTCCCCATACCCCATACTCAAAATTAACCGTTTACCTTTGTCTCATACACAAATCTGACCCTGCTCCCCCATACTCCCATATTCGAATCTGACCCAACTCCCCCCATGCTCCCATACTCAAAACTGATCCTGCTCACTTATAGTCCCATACTCAAATCTGACCGTGCTCCCCCAATACTTCCATCCTCAAATCTGACCCTGAGCCACCTGGCTCGATATACACTTTAAGTTCGTAATAATCCACAAAACCTTGTTTTGAAAAACCGTTAAGCAATTGAGCTTCAAGAAAACCGTTTGAATCTTTTGTTTACTCTCCTTTCATTTTTACGTGACTTTTCTAAAGGTAACTGGCGGACGCAAGCCAAACCGCCCTGCGGTTTTAGGCATCAAGCCTCTGAGTTATGTAAACTCTTTTTATCTCATTTTAGAGCTTCATTGGTAACACTTTGTTGCTTTAAAGGTTGCTGAACATAACTGCTGATTTCCATAAAGAGCCATGGCTAAATTGCTGCTCTCCAGAATTATGCATCTTGCTGTCCTCAATATAACTGAGGCATTGGAGTGACATTATATTTATATATAATGTATATACAGTATATTTATATATAATATAAATACTTGTATTTGTATGTTTTATAACATATAGATATTTTTGTCATTGTGCAATTTTAGATTTTTTTATGTCCCTGGAAAAAAAATTTAATTAGTAGGCTGTATATGAGTGGAACTGCTAAATGCCCAAATAATTGTATTCTTTTTGGCAGAACTTGCATATTCCTTTTTTTCATAGCATGACTGGAATATTTTGCTTCCTGGCCCAAGATTAGGCAAATCTCAGAAGTTAGAAGGGCTTTATTACCCCTCAGCCCAAAAAATTTGGGCTATGGGGTATTATTGTCACACGCGGGCATCCATCCGTCCGTCCACAATTGCATTCCGTGCATTAAGTCAAAAACGCCATTGCCGATCAACGCCATTTTTGGTGTGGGTGTTGGGAGTTAGGAGCTACAGAAGCCTATTGAGCCTCTGATATCTAATATGGCTGCACGGCTGCCATCTTGAATTTGCATCCACGGCTTAGGGGTAACACCCGCTTTGCAGGACGATTTTATCTTCTTTCTCGTTACATATGAGCAACAAATATGGCTTGGTACTTGCCATAAGAAATTTTTGAACAGGACAAAAGAAGAAGAAAATCACCTGATAAGGCAGAAATTCTTATTTCAAAAAAGTTGGGATGGGGCAACAAAAGACTGGAAATGTAAGTGGTACTAGTAAAAAAAAAAGAAGTTGGAGGAGCATTTCGCAACTAATTATGTTAATTGGTGGCAAGTCACTAACATGACTGGGCATAAAAAGAGCATTTTAGAGAGGTAGAATCTCTCAGAGGTAAAGATGGACAGAGATTCGCCAATCTGCAAAAACTGCGTCTATAAATTGTGGAACAATTGAAGAGCCTAATGCTAAAAGTACTTTAGTCACATTTTCACTCACCATGAGTCAAGGATGGGAAAACACTTTTTGTAGTGTCCTAATTAAGAAAATCAACTTTTCTCAAAATAGATATTTTTTGACTTAAGCACTTTTAACACTAGGGTAATGTCCTTACAAGGATGTTTGTGAATACACACATTATATTTATCGGCTAGATTATGTGTATTTTCATGTATGTGTTTACTGTAAGACTCTGCTGGAGTGTGTGTATTTACATGTGTGTGTGTGTTTGTGTACAATAGACTACCACAGACTTGATTGGAGCATGTGTATTAACATTTTTTTGTGTGTTTACTGTAAACTTTCACAGACTTTACAGAAGTGTGTAAATTTACACGTGTTTGTGTGTTCACAGTAAACTTTGGCAGATTTGACTGGAGCTTGTGTATTTGTATTTGTATGTGTGTGTGTGTGCGTGTGTGTGTGTGTGTGCACGTGTGTGTGCGTGTGTGTGTGTGTGTGTGTGTGTTTACAGTAAACTACCACAGACTCAGCTGCAGTGGGCCCAGCTTCTGGAGGAACAGCAACGTAATCATGACAGTGAGCTGCAGAAGTGGCGGGATATTGTCAAGTCCTCCATGCTGCTATTGGACCAGGTACCAAACCTGACCAGAAACTTACAGGAAAACCCTATCCTAACCTCAGACTACCACCCTAACCTAAATCTAACCACACATTAGCAAATTCTGTGAGGAATTACATAACATTAAAATTAACAGTATCTAAATATTAAGACTCGATTGCATCTAAAAAGCCATGTTAAGGAATCTTTACATTAAGCAGTCTGCGCATCAATGCTCTCTATCACTTATTCCTGACTATATACTAAGTCTGTCTGTCAACATCATTGAACAGATAGTTAGCCAACGGATGTCTGCAGAGATCTCTTCCTGTTTAGAGCCCTTAGAGTTTTTATTGCGCCACTGTCTTGGAGTGACAGGTCAGCTGGCCACTCTGCTCTCTTCCTGCAGATGAAGGACTCGTTGTTGGGCTTGCAGAAGGGCGTCGGCCTGGGGAACTACGGCTCGGAGGCGGAGGAGAAGCAGAGCTGGTACCACTGACTGCCCTGAAGGATGGGAATACCGTGCTATAGGAGGACTGTGTGTGTGCAGGCATCTGCAGAGTTCGGAAGAAAGGGGGCGGGTCACCCCCACCAGACCAGCAAATCGGAGAGAATAGACCACTGCTGCAGCCACCTGACACGCTCTGACGACTGTTTCTCGCTCCAGACCTTGGACAGGAAATGCCCCCACACCCCACAGGAAGTGGATGCGTCATGGGAGAATGCTTGGCATTATGGGAGGACAGCAGCTCAGCTCAGCTGGGACCCTGTTTTTTTAAAATCTCCTGTTTGCTCTGATCAGGGTTCTTTTTCTGGTGTGTTAGTTTTAGGCTGCTCGCTAGCACCATCTCTGGTGGGAGGGTGTAATGCTGCAGCTGTTTTGTTCTAAATTACAGAATGAGCCGGTGTGGGTATAGGCTTTCATTCTAACCATACAGTTTTTTTACCTGATCCTACTAGTCAACGGTCAATAGCAAAAGCTTTAAGGGTTGATTATTAAAATCAGGCATGTGAAAGGTTGGTTAGAATGAAAGCCTGCACCCACACAAGTGAGTACCCTTGTCCTAAAACGTGTTTTCTGTGCAAAACCTTTCCCTCCTCTCGCTCTCTTTGAGCTTTCTGTGTGGAATGTAGCTAAAGAGAAATCCAGTTCTTGGAAAGAATTTTTAAACAGACCCCCTCCCATTTTTCTTTGCAAATTTCTGGCCTCCCAAATTGATTACATAGGGGCCATCTCCTGCTTTCAGTGAAGGTTACCATTTCAATTTCCTCACTTATGGGAGCAAGCCAGTTACCTTAACTGTGCCTACTGAACAATGTCTGCTATGAAGATGCAAATGCAAGAAAAGATTAATAGTAAATCTTAGGTCTTTTCACAATTGGTTGAAATTAGGGCTGGCCGATATGGGCAGAATCAAATATTAGAATATCTTTGACCAAATACCTCAATATTGATATTGAGGCAATATTGAGTGGATCACTGTGCTTTCACAGTATGCATTTACACAACAAGATTTTTGATAAACAGTCATTAATGATGTGGACATGATGACCTAGTCAGTACTGGACACAGCTAGAACAGTCTGTTAAGTGCCGAAAGCTGCATCCCTTTACAGTAAGTCAGCCTTCAAAACCAGAAAAGACAACACTTATGTCATATTAAAATATGGCGATATCCACAATCCCGGACAATATATCACAGTATCGATATAATATCAATATAATGCGAAGCCTGAGTTGAAATAACCCTGGTTTTTGAAGGCCCGGCTAGCTCTGATTTAAGAAAGTTATGTTCACTGCTGGTTTCTATTCTCAGGGCTTTCTCTAAACACAGGGTTTTCTCATGCTGCTGAGTTTCACACTGGTTCCTCTTTGCCCCGGACTGTCACTCTCGAGGAGTATTTCATGATTACTTATTACCTTGACGCTGGTCTCAGGCTAAGCAAAACGGTTTCACACCAGAAATGCTGCCGTCGCAATTGCGATTTTTGCCTCTGCAAAATTCAGAGCAAAACAATGCCTTAGCCTCCACAAAAACCGGCTGTGAAGCAGCCAATACATGTATACTGTATAAATGATTTATGCACATACGTATGCACACACATTATGTGTTTATATATATAAATGTAATCTGTGTGTATATAGATGGTGTATATCAGTTTATTTATATTTTTATAGCTATTTATCTTTATTTTTTGAAGGATAAAAATAATTTTTACCCATTTTTATTGAAACATTAGGGACTGGTTGCCCTGACTGTGGATTGCCATGATATTGTATTTATTGGTATTTATAAAGCATGGATAAGGATTCTCTTAATTTTACTCAGTTTGCCTGCAAGGTTAAATAATTCAATCAGAGCCAGAGCTCAGGGTTTGCTGTTGGTGGAGGTGAAGTGGTTCAACACGGTTAGGCTTGTTTAAGCTCAAATCCCATTTCAGGAATCTGATTTGCATACGCAGTTGAATGTTCATATGCAGTTTATTTTGTTCAAATTTTCAATTTTGTGCTAACGTACCACAATTGTATTCCTAAATGATTTCTCAATTGTTCCATCCTACTGGCCTGCTTTCTAGCTCATTAACAATCAAACCCAACATCAGCACAACATGACCCTAACAGCCAAGTGGTTCCGATCCTGTTTTGCCCCCATTTGATCCACGTACCATTTCAGGAAAATTTTCAAGAAATATGTCGTAAGTGCAGACTTTCACACTCTAATGCCTGTTGGCCCGGTTGTAGCTTTGGTTAGATTTGTGCAGCTCTTTGGCAGTTCAGTAAGCCATTTACCCCAAGAAACCTGAGAGTATTTTGCCCTGCATTACTACGTACAATTTAATATACAATTACTTAATATGTAAGGACAGTAAAAATGTGTTAGATGCAAGGGCCTTCTAGCAGCTTTCAGTGTACCATAGCCAGCATAGTGAAAACTCACTGCTCCAATCAGAAGCAGAGACACTTTCATCTTCTTCTTATTGCTAGAAAAAGTGCTCGCGCTTCATAAACTGTCGTTTTTTTGTTCCGGAATTTTCCCAATCAATACAACTCTAAGAAAAATCAGAAACTTCACGTAACAACACCAGCATGTGAGCCAGCCTCTCTCCTAGCGAAATACTTACCTTTCCCTCACCCCTCTCTGGATGTAGTAGTGTAGGAGGTCAAAATAAAGCTCAGGGTGGCAAGTGAAGGGTTAACTCTGCTACACAGAGGCGGAACATGCATATAAGGTAGCTTTTTCCTCATATGGTAATGGTTTAACAGCCTTGCATTTCTGGCACGGATCTGTGCGACTCGGGGTCTGAGGGTTAATTGGACTCAGTTGAATCAACGGTAACTGTCTATGGACAAGTGTGTCATGTAATTGACTGAAATTTCCTGACTGGCTACAGTGCTGTGAAAGAACTTATTGCCCCAGCCTGATTTCTTCTATTTTTGCACACACTGACATGTTTCAGATCATCAAACTTTTTTTAATAGTAGAGGAATATTACCTGAGTAAACAAAAAATGCAGTTTTTAAATGAAAATTTTATTTCTTGAAGAAAAGAATCCAACCCTGTCTGGCTCCATGGGAAAAAGTAATTGCCCCCCTACTGACTAAATTAATCAATGAAATAAATTAATAATTAGATTTAATTTTTCTATACGCACCCAGGCATTATTACCGCCAGCCCTGACAAATCTAAACATCACTTCAGTCAAACTTGTCTAGCATTGTAACGTGGGAAAAAAGCAGCACATGATGCCGCGATCTAAAGCAATGTAAGACCAGATGAGAAATAAAATAATGAAATGTCAAGGGCTGACTGCAATAAACAGTTATGTCCAGATGTTATGTATTGGTCACTTTTTAAAATTAGTTTTTTTAAACCCTTATTTAACCAGGGAAGTCCCATTGAGACTGTAGAGGTGGGAAGGGAGAGTGCAATTTGCACAGCCAGTTATACTGATTGATTAGGTGGCAGGTCAAAAGAGCCTGGTTGGGACTTTAGCCAGAACACCGGGAACCCCCTGCTTTTATCGAAGAGTGTCATAGGATCTTTAATGACCACAGTGTGTCAGGACCTTGGTTTAACATCTCATCTGAAAGACGGCATCTCCTTCAGTACAGTGTCCCCGTCACTGCACTGGGGATTATTCCACCAGAGGGAAGATCGCAACCTACTGGCCCAACAACACCTCTTCCAGCAGCAACTTGCTTATCCCAGGTGGTCTCCCATCCAAGTGCTATCCAAGCCCATACCTGCTTAGCTTCAGCCACGCAGCTGGAGCAGATTGAAGATTGAATAGTGGTATGGCTGCTGGCTAATAGTGGACAGAACTGTTTATTGCAGTCAGCCCTCAATATATCAGTCTGGAAAGGATTAACAAAGCCATTTCTAAGTCTCTGGGGCTCCAGCGAACCACAATGAGAGTCATTATGTACTAATGGAGAAAACTTGGAGCAGTGGACAGGCCACCAAAATTCCTCAAAGAGCGCATTAACAACTAATCCAGGAGGTTGCGAAAGAACCCAGAACAACATCTAAATAACTGCAGGCCTCACTTGCCTCAGTTAAGGTCAGTGTTTCCTTAATAATGAAGAGACTGGGCAAAATGGCATTAATGGGATAGCAGCGTGAGAATAAAACCACTGCTGACCAGAAAGAACACAAAGGCTTGTCTCCCATTTGAAATCAGGAAGCGGGAAAGTAATTTTCACAGCACTGCGTACTCAAAATACACCTGGCCTGTCCATTAACATTAGCATTAGCCTGCATGCCAATAACATTTGTGTAAGCGGAACCTTATCAGACATGGTGTCATCCTTGGCTCACCACAGAATTGTTTTGGGGGGTTGTAGACTCTCTTCTCAGTTGTGGTATTTCCGTTTGCAGCACCTCACCTGTTCTGCTCTCCTTCACATGCTCTTGTCCCTCTGCTTCCTAACTACCACCTTGCATTAGCCAGTCTACCAAATATTTAGGCATGGCTAGGATTCCAAGATAGAAAGAGTTGTGGATCCAGAAAATCTGGTGATTGGGCATTGTCTCAAAGTGAATACGTTTTTTTTTTTTTTTTCATTTTCTCTTTTCTCATGTCTGAACATTTTCCCCTCTCATACTCGTCAGAACCATCGCTAGCTTCTTTATTGTTTTCCCCCCAAAATTTATTTTTTCCTTCTGAGAAAAGAATGAATAAATCCCACGATTTCCATTGTGTGAATCAGCTTGGTTTTGCTGAAGGGAAACAAAATGGATCCTTCTCCTGTGTTGTCGCAACTCTATATTGACTCTTGGCATAGCCTTTTGTTAGCCTGCATGGCCATCATTTAGATATAGCCTTGTGTTAGCCCCTCTGGATACTGTTTGGATGCAGTTTTGCTTTTGCCTGCCTAGCTACAGTTGGGATGTAGTCTTCCATTGCCCTGCCTGGCTAATGTAAAAAGTGGACTGTCCCAAATGGAGTCAAAGGATGGATGAACATGGACATCGATTGCACTGATTCAATCTGAACCAAATTACATGTGGAGCAGCAATGACTTAGTAATCTGTTATGTGCTCAGTACTATTTACCGTCCTGTACTGTGTGTTAGGAGTGTACTGATGGTGAGAACCGATTTGGTTGCAAACCTGATCTCCCCCTGGTTTTTTGTACTCGGGGCCACCACAATTTAGAAAAAAAGGGGGGTTGCAAAACGAGCCGGGTGACTTCCAATGGGACTTGTGTCTAGTTCCAGATTTCTTCCAAATGGTGCTATTTGGGAGCATTTGCACTTTCACAGCAATGATATTGGGTGACATAAAGTATCCATACGGACCCCTGCTTGACATGCTGCAGCGAGGAGACTGGGACCAGTGAAAAGTATTTATATGCATCATTGTGCACTCCAGGTCATTACCGCAGTCAATTCATCTCAGCTTGGGAGAGCAGTTCTGTTGATTTTTCATATCTCCCTGTATCTTTATTTTTAGCTTACTGGCCCTATGGGCCGATAAGCTATTGTCATGGTGTGGCATCCATCATCCGTAACAATTTTTATCTTTTTTTCGACCCGATGAATTTTTGTGTTAATTTGCCATAACATACTACTAGGCCATATCTCCAGCCTTTTTGTTAGGATTTTTGGTTGAATCATTATTGTCCGTTTTATGTGCACTTGAAATTTTGGCCCCAATGTTAAAGATAGGACTGAGAAAGTTTTAAAAATTATTTCTCAAAAACCACGTGGTACATTTTTTTCTAAATAATGCAATCAGCTTCCATTGGTACCATCAATGTACAATGCGAGCGCCATTTTGATTGAATTGACGGAAGTGGGTCTATTGGGGGCGCTGTACTTTATTATTAAGCAAGATGGCCTGTGGAGGCCAAATGGTTGCAGATTGAGATGAAGTTTGTATTATCGACATATAGGAAGTAATATATGACCTATACATTGGCTATGTTAAAGTTGAACTCAGATGATTTGAAAGGTCAAACTTGACGTCAAGGAAAATACTATCAATGTTAAAAGATAGGGCTTGAAATTTCAAAAAAATTATTTCTCAAAAACCGCATGAATTTTTTTTTCTAAATCAGGCAATCAACTTCCCTTGGTACCGTCAATGTACAGCGCAAGCGCTACTTTGATTGAATTGACGGAAGTGGGTCTAGTGGGGGCGCTGTACTTTGTGAATAAGCAAGATGGGCTGTGGAGACCAAATGGTTGCAGATAGAGTTTAAGTTTGTATTCTTGACATATAAGAAGTCATATATGACCAATACATTGCCTAAGTTGACCTCAGATGACCTTGAAAGGTCAAACTTGAGGTCAGAGCAAAATGTTACAATTTTTCAAGATTGGGAATATATGTGTATTAAACACTGATAGGGGCATATATGAAATTTCTTTAGATACTTGAACTTGACCTTGGGTGACCTTTGAAGGTCAAACTTCCCATAGCGAAATTATGATTTCAATCACCAAAACTATTATAAATAGAGCTTTGTATTGTGAGAGTATAGGAAGTCATGGAGTTTCATTTGGTGACCTTTAACTTGACCTTCAGTGACCTTCAACGGCCAAACTTTACAGTGAAATTTCAATGACTTATATCATCAAAATCGTTGCAGGTAAAGTGTAGGTTTGTATTGGAGACATACAGGAAGTCAAATGTGAACTTTCATTTGGTGACCTTCATATTGACCATTGAAGGTCAGACTTGACCGAGTGAAAATTCTATGACTTCTATCACTAAAAAGGTCACCGATAGAGCCTAATTTTGTCTCACAGACTTAGGAAGTCACACATGAACTTTCATTTGGTGACATTCAACTTGACTCGGTGACCTTTGAAGGTCAAAATTGACATAATAGAATTACAATGACCTGTATTTCCAAAAGAGTCAAGATGGAGCCTTGTTTGTATTAGAGATGTATAGGAAAATATGAGCTTTCATTTAGTGACCTTCATATTGACCTTTGAAGGTTCAATGTGACCTATTCAGTGACTTGTATCACTAATATGGTCACAGATGGAGCCTAGGTCTGTGTTTCTGACATCTAGGAAGTCACATATGAACTTTCATTTGGTGATATTCAACTTCACTGTCAGTGACCTTAGAGGCTCAAACTCGACAGTGAAATTACAATGAATTCTATCACCAAAATGGTCGCAAATTGAGCCAAGGTTTGTGTTGAGACATTTAGAAAGTTGTATATGAAGTCCATTTACTGACCTATACTTTACCTTCTGTGACCTTTAAAGTTCACAATTGACATATTGAATTTTCAATGACTTGTATCACCAAAACTGATTCAGAGCTTAGGATTATATTTAGGTCTTATAAATGTTGTGAACTTTTATTTGGTGACCTTGGCATTGACTTTTAATGATTTAAATGTCAAATTTCACATGAAATTGTCATAACTTGTATCATCACCATAAGATTATTTGCCGGTAAGCTACAGGACCCTTGGTCCTATTTTTTTCTTTCTGATCGGATGTGCTCGTACAGGTAGCGTAATCTGGCCCTCGTTAAGTTCCTGTCTGCATCTTCGCAGTACATTTGCTGTGAAGAGTCAGTGTATCTGCTGCTGCTCGCCCCTCAGCACTTTGTTGTGGAGGATGCTCAAGCACTGGATGATCTGTGCGTCCTGGTGCCGGAGTGCTCAGAAGCACAAATGTGCGTGAGCGTACAACCACCCACCATCACAGTGCTCCCGGGTGGAATTTTTGTCAATAGAACAGAAAGTTCAGTATCAGTGGAACATGTCTAATTTTTTCTGATTAAGGATCCTAACATGACGAGTGTACACCTCAAAGCTGTGCGCTCAGACTGCCATATTGTGGTGTGATTTCAAATGCATTTATCATGAGTATCCGAACAATTGCCTATTGAGGCATCTTGGATAACTACGTTAACACAAAATCATCGCAGAAATGTGAAGAATTGTGGATGGAAATATTTGAGCAATAGCAATGCTAATTACCATGGTCACAGTGACTAGTGTTGAAACCGTCAGGGTGCATTTGATAGCTGTAGCTGCCTTTGTTACGAAAAATATTTTCAAGTGAAAAGTTGAGATTTTCCGTATTGGAAGTGGTCAGTGCCACTGTCGTCATACATTTCTGAATTTTCTGGTACTCTGGTATGGCCCATAACTAATGCCAGAACCAGAATGACTGGCATTAATTATATAGTATTTGCTGGTAAATGATAAGTATAGTCTAGATGGTAAGTTCGGTGGTAAATAGTGTTATCAAAGTGCTATTATGGGTTAATAACTTGGAAATTAGTATAAGTAAACCTAACACTTGACTTTGACCCTTAGGCACATAAGGCTGTCATTCAAATGACATAAACTTTGTTGCAAGATGACATAACACCTGATTTCCGTTCATTTTAAGTGGTCTGTTCTTTAATTGATAAATGTTCTGGCTTATGTCATATCACTTAAGTGCTGAGTTGTTAATCTTTAATTTTTTTTTTCCAGATGCTTGGGTATTACTTCTTAGTATTTATCCGTGATTACTGTGTAATTGATGGCCTGTATTTATTGACATACTCCAGTGTTTGATGTGTTTGTAGCAGGGTAATTAAACTGCCATGATGTAATGCTTTAAGAGCATGGGCATTATTGTGTTGAGTACCCTATGATGTCGGCATATCATAACATTGTCATGATATTACAGTGTCATGATAACAATGTTTCCTGAGAGGCTGTATCAGGACAAACTGAGATAATTGCGCTCAGCATTGCTGATGGCCTTCTCAAAGTGAGAACTTACAGGCTCTCAGTATATACTGCAGAGGGTGAACTGACAGTATGTACTTACAGGCTCTTCATATATACTTCAGAGGGTGATCTCACAGTGTGTACCTGCAGGCTCTCAGTATATAGGATGATCTCACAGTATGTACTTACTGGCTTTTAGTATATACTGTATAGCAGCGGCAGCAAGTGAACTGGCAACTGTGGAGGCTCAAAACAATCCCATAAAAATTATTGATTGGTCACAACCTTTTTTCAATCATTCATTTAAATTACCATAACAGAAACTCTGAAAACTCTAAACATTATCAGGTGTGGCCAGTTTTCATTTATAACGCATACTTGTCAACTCTCACGCATTCGCCGTGAATTTAAGTGGCATATTTATGTTCCTCTGCTGTAGTCAACAATTATTCATTCAACTTTTATATAAGAGATTCTTGCGCGGAATTGAAGTCCTTGTGCACTGGAGGGGTTGGAAGCAATGGAATTGCATAAAGATGTTTCAAATTATCGAATTAATCATGAAACACATGCATTGCCTCCAACCTCTGAGTAAAGAAAAGCGTAAGAAGTCAGGAGTCATAATTGGTATGTGTTATAAATGAAAACTGGTCACACCTGATAATGTTGAGAGTTTTCAGAGTTTCCATCCATTTTCTATACCCGCTTATTCCTCACTAGGGTCACGGGGCGAGCTGGAGCCTATCCCAGCTGACTACGGGCAAAGGCAGGAACCCACCCTGAACAGCTTGCCAATCCATCGCAGGGCACACACACCATTTACTCTCACACCTATGGGCAATTTGGTGTCTCCAATTAGCCTGATATGCATGTCTTTGGACTGTGGGAGGAAACCGGAGTACCCGGCGAAAACCCACGCAACACGGGGAGAACATGCAAACTCCACACAGGGTTCAGATTCGAACCCACGACCTTCTTGCTGTGAGGCAGCAATGCTAACCACTGTGCCACCGTGCCGCCCTTTTCAGAGTTTCTGAAAATTGAAAATTATGAATCATGAAACCAATCATTAATTTTAAGGGATTATTTGAGCCTCCCCTGTTGCCAGTTCACGAGCTGCCACTGCTGTATAGGGTGAAGGCATAGTCATATGCATTCTGTGGTGACTGTTGTTTTTTTTCTTCTCTACTGGTGTTCGCCTTGTTTCCACGTCTGGGTAGTTTGAGTGAGCACATCATCCTTATCCTGATAGACCTGGGTTCAAATTGCATTTGTTTTGTATTGAAATACTTTTCTGAGCTCTACTAATCTTGTCTGCTGCGTTTTGAGTCTGCTCAGAGGGGAAGGTGGGAGGGGTTTACTCCCCAGGGATAATTCGAGCTGAGATGAACTCATGAAAGTATTTGAGACGGATGATATTTAAACTGAGGTCTAGTGCAAATTGCATGAAATGCAGAGGATTGCAGTTTAGGACAGCAGTGATCAAAGGTGTGTGTGTGTGTGTGTGTGTGCGTGTATGTGTCATGAGTGAAATCGTTTGTTTGCATGTGAATGTGTGTGAGAGTGTGTGTTTGTGTGTGAGAGAATATGAGTGTATGATGGTGTATGTGAGAGTTTCTGTGTGTGAGTGTGTGTGAATGTGTGAGAGAGAGTATGTGTTTGTGAGAGAAAGAGAGTATATGTGTGTGAGAGAGTGAGTGAATGTATGTGCGTGTGTGTGCGCGTGTGTATGCGTGTATATGTGTGAGAGAGAGAGACAGTCTGTGAGCCCTCCTTTTACCCATTATACCTGCAGCTCTGAATTGCACTGGATGTAAATGTATCTATTTTATTGAAATGATCTCTTCTACAATCACCGTTATGTTCAGTATATTTAATGATGTACCAAGGTTATACGTACAACAATGAGCATATTTGGACATGTATCTATACACATGAAAGTTTAATTGCTTCAATACTCAACAATTGTCCTGTCTGTGATGTAAGGTACCCTCTTAACTGAGATTTTGGGAAAACAGTGCGATGATTCTTTTGTTTCAGGATTTTTTGTTAATTTTTCTAGAGCTTGTTAGTCGTTCAGCCAAAGGTCAAACAAAACCTCCTTATGACCTCGGCAAAGAAAATGTACCACTGTCCAGTTACTTCCGAATCGGAATGATATTCCCTTGAATGCATCCTCCAAACCTTTGTCTGAATGTGTAGAGACTTGAAATTTTGATTTGATTTCTGATTGAGTTGTGAGTGGTGATTGTGTGAAGGTTAGTGACCGTGAATCCGACTGCTCAGTGTGTGATTATTATGCTCGTACTCCAGGGCCTCGGTATTGTGCGTGCCCATGGCAACCTTTTAATCATACCAGACAGCCTTTTCTTGCCATTATTCTACCCCTCCTGACATACCCAGGCACACACACTCACATACATGCTCGCATACATGCACGTGCACACACACACAGACTCACAACATATACAAGACACAGCAACTGCATACACAGACATATACTCCTCTAAGCACTTGCATACTTTCACAAGGAGTCCGCACAAATATACTCAGGTAAAGTCATGTTGGACTTGGCCCATTTTTTTTGTAGAGGAGTGTACCTACTCACACACAAAGCACATTCCTGGTACAATCCTTTCTGGCATGCTGACATTAACTTGCTTTTATGTAGATAAGAGCATGCTTTAGCACGTTTGATCAGTAGAGATCACTATTACTCTGATACATGGATCCGCTGCATGTACAAAAGTAGTAGCTGTGTGTGTAAATGGTGTCACACATAAATGTGAACTGAGTGTCCCTCTCAAACTCCTGGGTACAGATGAACGCTGTGGTGGTTTCCTGTGCTACACATGGAAGGTGTGAATAAAATGGATTGAAAAAACTTTTGGCTTTGAGTCACATTTATTCTATGTTGGTGGCTATTTTAACCTGACTCGCAACACAATAAAAGTGGTAAGAATAGGCCAATCATCCAACAAAGGTCACCATTTCTCTATAAACTCAACCTAACATTAAGGTACTTAAGTCCAAGACAGCTTCTGATGCTGTTTCAGGCTTGAAAATCCCCAGTTTCAGTGCCTTTGTCATGGTTTGTGAGGTGTGCGTGTTGTATGGACTTTTCACTGCAAAAAGTGATTTTCAAGAAAGGGAAATCTACTTATTTTATGATATAAGCAAATATTGCTTGACCAGGGAAAATTTACTTGCCACTTTGGCAAGATAGTCAAAATTACCTCAAATCAAGGATAAATGTTTTGTCTCACTAAGAAAATGGTGAGAGAAATAAGTGTTTTAAGTCTTAAAATAAGTAAATTTCCCTTTCTTGAAAATCACTTTTTGCAGTTGCAGCTCTCGTCCCAGAACGATATTGAATTCCTGGGCAAAATTCTTTACCCAGCTGGTTGATTGAGCTGGGGCAGTGCTTTACCAGAATCTATGTATGCAGGAAGTCCAGCACGCCTCCTACGCCACAGTGTCTGTGTTTAGCTTCGCACTATAGACGAAGATATCTGTTGTCAGGTTTAGTATGACTTTCTATCCTCTAATTATAGGAGTTTCTTCTCCCTTTTTCTATCTCACTTTGCTTCCATGGTTCAGAACGTTCTTTGGATGCGCGAGTACTTGCGTTTGGTCTGTATTATTCTCTGTGTTCGTACTGTGTTCGTGCTACTCTCTTTCTCTCCGTCGTTGCACATGGCCTCCGTATACCCCCGGCCATTAGAGAACACTCTAGCCAACATGGAGTCGTCAGTAACGGCTGCATTAGAAAAAGTTGTGGCTAACCAACAAGCTGCTCTCTCCGGTTATGGCAAGGGTCTTGCTAGCCTGAACAATCACCAGGCAGAGTTGGCGGAAAGAGTCCGCCTTCGGCCGAATGCCACGGAAAGACAGGAGAACGTTCTTTTAACTCTCACTGACAGTATTAGAGCCTTGTCCACGCAAATCACACAAAATGTTGCACAAGCACAGTCTGTACATCTTCCCCGAGAGCCAAAGCTTCAATTACCCCCAAGATATGGAGGTGAGGCAAGAAGATGTAAAGATTTCATTGCCGAATGTGAGATATTTTTTAAAGCGCAGCCTTCACGGTTCGTGAATGAAGAGTCTCGGGCTTCATTAATTTTATCCCTGTTAACTGACGGAGCACTCACTTGGGTCAGCCCACTTATTCAATCTAATTCACCGGTAATGAATACTGTAGAGACTCTCGTTAGAGAAATGGTATTGGTGTCTGATCAGGATATTTGTGGCTAGGAAGTGGCTACGCGTTTAATTAATCTAAGGCAGGGTTCTGAGAGTGTCGATACATTTTCAATCACATTTCGCTCCTTGGCGACAGAGACAGGCTGGCCAGAAGTGCCTCTAATGACTGTTCTTTCACGCTTTGGCAGAGGAGGCTAAGGACGCTCTGGCTACATTGGAGCCTTGTTCGTCCCTAGATTTGCTGGTTCGCACTGCGGTGCGAACTGATAATCGCATCTGCGAAGGTAACTGGGAGAAATGTACTGCATTGACTCTTGCTGTCAACGGGGCTAATGCTACTAGCACCATGCATACAGCTCCCATTTGGCCCACTGAAAATTCCACTCCTGAGCCTATGCAGGTTGATGGCTCATATATGAGCCGGGCTCGTAAGCCCGTTTGGAGACGTATAATCTATATTATAATAGCGGAGTAGCCTCTGTCTGTTTGTGTGTGTGTGTGTGTGTGTGTGTGTGTGTCCGGTCACTCAGTGCTAGATTCCACCGGGCGTGTATCTGCAGCATAGCATGAGTGATGCTATTTTGCACTGTCTTGCAGATGACTGTGTCCGGCCAATTGGTGCTAGACTTCGCCGGGCGCGTATCTGCAGCATAATGTGACCGACGATGTTATAATGTAGACATGTAGGGGGGATTCCCCCTGTATGTCCTCTCCTAGGGATTCCCCCTTTTGAACCCAAGCCAATTCATCCGCAGGAGTCCTGAATCCCAAAAAACAGATGCCAGACTGCCAAAGAAAGTAACGCATAATCGGCAGCATAATGTGAGCGACGCTATTTTGCTCCGTCTTGCAGGTCCTTTGATGGTTACTTAGTTTTAGTTTCTATTAAAACATTGGTCGCGTGACAGCCCCCTTAGTGTTTATGGAAACACCATTGCAACGTGATGAAATCATAGAGGTACATGTGATGAAGTCATAATGGTGCATTGTTCACAATAAAATAAAGACGAAGTTACATAAAATAAAACCTGTGGATCCCCATGGGCAGAATGCTAGTCTGCTATAATTGTAACAAACCGGGACATATCTGTCCAAACTGCTCTGAGCTACAGGGAAACGGGAATTCTCCCCTAGCGGTATGGGGGATGCTAGAGGGCAGACCCAATTTCCCTTCCGAACTTTAATCCCTGTAGAATTGACTGTTGAGACAGAGAATATTTATCAAAGCTTTTTGTGGACTCTGGCGCCGTGGATTGTTTTATGGATGCAGAGTGGGCTAGGAGACTTTCCATTCCTATCTGCCCTCTTTTACATTCACGCTCTGTTAAATCTTTCGATGGTCGCCCACTGGGAACTGGATTTATAACCAAAGTTTCTAAATCACTGACAATGTTCATCTCTTTTGGTGGCCATTCTGAGGAGATCTGGTTATTTACTATCAGTTCTCCTGTTTTCCCTGTTGCTTTAGGACACTTGTGGTTAAGGGAACATAGACCTCATATCATTTGGGGAAGTCAGGATAACCCCATCGTCCAGTGGGGGACTGATTGTAGGTCCCACTGTAGGGAGAGATTGGCGTGTCAACCCAGGCCTCGACCTATGGGGGAGGCTGATGCCTGCAGTGATTCTAAGGAGTTTGTCCCATACAACCCTCCTAATATATAGAAAGGGGCAGAGGAGAGGTTAGAGTGGGATCCTTAATTTGATTAGCAGCAGCCAGAGGAGGATTGCTATTCGGAGGATTTCTCCGACTCGGAATCTGACTTAGAATGGGCAGGTTCCAAACAGCGTGAGAATTTGGGGGCTGCTCTGAACTTTTGTCTGCCTTCTAAAGTTCCTGACGGTTATGCTCATCTCGCAGAGGTTTTTAGCAAGCAATGGGCCTCAACTTTACCTCCTAATCGCACGTTCGATTGCGAGATCAATCTCCACCCAGGTACCACTCTCCCCAGGGGTTCATCATACTCGTTGTCAGGGCCTGAGTGGAAGGCCATGCGAGAATATATGCAGAAAGGGGATTCGACCCTCCACATCTCCTGCCGGAGCGGGGTTCTTTTTTGTGGGCAAAAAAGATGGCGGCCTGAGACCCTGTATTGAGTACAGGAGCTTGAATAATATCACTATCACAAACCGAAACCCACTTCTATTGATTAACTCTGTGTTTGAACGGCTGCAGGAGGCGTCGTATGCTTATAACTTGGTTCGGATCTGTGAGAGGGACCAGTGGAAAAAGGCATTTAATACACATGGCGGGTACTACGAATATCTGGCCATGCCATTTGGATTGGTTAACGCCCCCTCTGTGTTCCAGGCACTCGTTAATGACGTCCTCCGGAGAGATGTTTGAGTGATTCGTCTTTGTCTACCTTGACGATATTCAGATTTTTTTCTTCAACTCTCTCGGAGCATAAAGAACACGTCAGACAAGTGCTTGAGGCACTCCTCAAAGCCAAGCTTTTTGTCAAGACTGAAAAATGCGTTTTTCAAGCCAAGAGAGTTTTGTTTCTTGGCTTCATTGTTTCAGGAGGGTCGGTCCGCATGGATCCTGACAAATTGGCAGTAGTCAGGGATTGGCCTGCCCCTCAAAATGTAAAGGAGGTGCAACGGTTTTTGGGGTTTGCTAATTTTTATAGGAGGTTTATCCATAATTTTAGCGCGGTAGCTGCCCCCATTATTGCACTCACTAAGAAGAATACCCCCTCGTCATTTACTTGGTCTCCAGCAACTGAGGCTGCTTTTCAGGAGTTTAAGAAACGATTTAGCTCAGAACCCATTCTCGTTTTGCCCGACTCCTCCCTCCCATTTGTTGTGGAGGTGGATGTGTCTGAAGTCGGGGTAGGTGCCATGTTGTCCTAGTGCCCCCTTCGGGACACTACGTTGCACCCATGCGCCTACTTTTCCCAGTTGTTGTTGGCAGCCGAACGGAATTACAGCATTAGTGACTGGGAGTTGTTGGCTGTCAAGTTAGCATTAGAAGAGTGGCGCCATTGGTTGGAGGGGGTTAAACAGCCATTTGTGGTTTAGACGGAGACTAAATGACGTCATTCTTGGCAGGCGCGGTGGTCGTTGTTTTTCAAGAACTTTAACTTAAAGTTAACCTATTTCCGGGGGTCTAAAAACATCAAACCCGTCGCTTTGTCGCAGATTCACGACCGCTCCGGATGCAACCCCATTGCGGAGCTGGTTATCTCGATAGCTCAGATTGTGGCTCCCTTTCAGTTGGACGTTGAGTCTGTTGTGCAGGGGGCATTGAGAAACGATCCCAGTCCTCATGGGGAGCCGCCTGGCTGTTTGTTTGTTTCTTTGGCAGAGCGGCCCCAAGTTCTCCAGTGGGGGCACTCTTCCCGGCTGGCAGGTCACCCATTGGACCAAGCAGTTCTTGGCCCGACATTTTTGGTGGCCCATTGTCCATCCCTAAGCAACCGTGGAGCCATATCATTCTTGATTTTGTTACGGGGCTGCCTGCTCTGGAAGGCAACACGGTCATCCTGGTGGTGGTTGACTGTTTTTCTTAGGCTGTCCTCTTTATCGCGCTGCCTAAGCTGCCTTCGGTGCGGGAGACTGCCCTTTTTGTTGTGGACCATGTTTTCCGGCTGCTTGGCCTCCCTCAAGATGTGGTTTCTGACCGAGGCCCTCAATTTAGGGCCAAATTCCGGTGTGCGTTTTGCAACCAGAGGGGGGCCACTGTGAGCCTTTCCTCTGGTTTCCACCCAGAGACAAACATGCAGACAGAGCTAACCAACCAGTCTTTGGAAAATACTCTTCGATGTTTGGCAGCTGACAACCCATCTTCGTGGAGTGGATTTTTAGCAAGGGCCGAATACTCCCACAATTCACTGAGTAACTCCTCCACAGGCCTTACCCCGTTTGAGGCTCAGTTGGGTTATCAGCCTCCAGTTTCCTGAGACTGACAGGAATTCAGGGGTTCCTTCGGTTAATCACATTGTTCAACGTTGTCGGTCAGTTTGGGCCAGGGTCCATTCCTCCTTGTTGTGCTCTGGACAGAAACAAAAGACTGCCGCAGATAGAAGACGCAGTTTGGCCCCATCTTATCGGGTTGGCTAAGGGGTCTAGCTTTCCACGCGGGACCTGCCCTTGAGAGTGGAGTCACGGAAATTGGCTCCCCGCTTTATTAGTCCTCTTTAGATTGTGAGAAGGATCCATCCTGTGACAGTGTGGTTGAATCTCCGTAGATCCTTATGGATCCACCCCTCTTTTCATATCTCCAGGCTCAAGCCGGTTAGCATTTGCGTCCTGGCTCCGGTCAACAAACCCCCAACCGCCACTGCGGAAGATTGAGGGGGGGGCCTGTTTGCGCTGTGCATCGTATTTTGGCTGAGAGGTGTGTGGGTGGTGGTGCTTAGTGTTTAGAACAACCCCAAGTCTGAAATAGTTGGGACGAAGTATAAATTGTGAATCAAATCGAAGTGCAATGACTTTCAGATCACACAAGCTAATATTTTATTTACATTAGAACAAAAATAACATTTCACATGTTGAAACTGAGACATTTTACATCTTTATCCACAAAATGAACTTATTTCAAATTTTCTGGCTGCAACAGGTCTCAAAAAAGTGCAGAAACAAGCAAAATAAAAGGGCTGAAAAACCAATTAATTACAAGAGAATAAACAAGGTGAAAGAACATTTAGCAAGTAATTAAGTTAACTGGCATCAGGTGTGGATTTCTTAGAGAGGCTGAGTCTCTCAGAAGTAAAGATGGCCAGAGGCTCTCCAACCTATGAAGGCTTTTGTAAAAAAATTGTGGAATACTTTAAAAACAATGTTCCTCAACGTCAAATTGCAAAGGCTTTGAATGTCTCATCATTAACAGTACATAAAATCATCAAAAGTTTGAGAAAATGGATAAATCTCTGTGCGTTAGGGACAAGGCCGAAGACCTTTTCTGGATTCCCGTGATCTTCAGGCCCTCAGACACCACTACATCACTCACCGGCATGATTTTGTCATTGACATTACTACATAGGCCCAGGGATACTTCAAGAAACCACTGTCTGTAAACACAGTCCGCCATGTCATCCAAAGATGCCACCTAAAACTCTACACTGGAAAAAGGAAGCCATTGTTGAGCATGATCCAGAAGCGCCGCCATGTTCTGTGGGCCAATGCTCATTTAAAATGGACAAAGTGGCAAAGTGTCCTGTGGTCAGACGAGTCCAAATTTAACATTCTTGTCGGAAATCATGAGCGTTGTGTCCTCCGGGCTTAAGAGGAGAAAGACCACCCCTCCTGTTATCAGTTTTCAGTTCAAAAGCCATCATCTCTGATGGTATGGGGCTGCATTAGTGCATATGGTGTGGGACACTTGCATGTTTTAAAAAGCACCATGAATGCTGAAAGGTATATGAAGGTTTTCGAGCAATATATACTCCCTTGCAGACAATATCTATTCCAGGGAAGGCCTTCTGTATTTCAGCAGGACAATGCAAAACCACATACTGCAGCTATTACACCAGCATGGCTTCGTTGTAGAAGAGACCGCGCTGAACTGGTCTGCCTGCAGTCCTGATCTTTCACCGATTGAGAACAATTGTCACATAATTAAATGAAAAGTCTGTCAAAGGAGATCCAAACCTCTCCAGCAGCTGGAAGCCTGTATTAAGAGTGGGATCAAATTCCAATGGCTAAACTCAAGAAACTTGTCTCCTTAATGCCCAGGCGCCTCCACTCTGTGTTTAAGACTCACTCATGCTACACCGTGGCAAACAGGCCCCTATCCCGACTTTCTTGAGATCTGTAGCAGCCATCAAATTTGAAATGAGCTCATTATGTGGATAAAATTGTAAAATTTCTCAGTTTCAACGTTTGCTATGTTATCTCTGTTCTATTATGAATAAAATACTGGTTGGTGTGATTTGAAAGTCATCGCGTTTTGATTTTATTCATAATTTACACTTTGTCCCAACTATTTCGGAATTGGGGTTGAAGATTGGGTAATGGTCCTGAGGAGCAGTGCTGGGTCCCCATCCCTCAGGTTATTCTGGATCCTACACTTATTTCTGAATTCCATGCACAGGGCTCTCTGGGAACTTCTGGGGCTGTTCCTTAAAGGGGGGGGGGGGGGGTCCTGTCATGGTTTGTGAGGTGTGTGTGTTGTTTGGACTTTTCTTTGCGGCTCTCGTCCAAGGATGATATTGAATTCCTGGTCATCAAATTCTTTACCCAGCTGGTTGAGCTGGGGTGGCGCTTCCCAGAATCTATACAAGCAGGAAGTCCGGCACTCCTCCTTCGCTAGAGTGTCTGTGTTTAGCTTCGCACTATAGCCAAGGATATCTGTAGTCAGGTTCTGTATGACTTTCTATCTTCTAATTATTGGAGTTTCTTCTCCCTTTTTTTATCTCGCCTTGCTTCCGTGGACTGTTATATGTCCTTTGGAAGCGCGAGTACTTGCGTTGGTCTATATTATTCTCTGCGTTTGTACTGTGTTCATGCTACTCTCTTTCTCTCTGTCATTGCGCTTGGCCTCCGTATACTACCAGCCATTGCAGCCTTTGCGGAGGTTTTTATCACTGAGACTACTACCTGCCTGAAAAAAAATACTTCCGGATATCTGATCTAAGTTTTGCTTGAGTTAAGTTCCATCAATGACCCATAGTGCTGAATTCATATCTCTTCAAGGGCAAATTCTGGGCTCTAGTGTTTTGTGTTAGAGGAAGCTATTTTCCGTTCATACTCAGAGTCCTGTGAGCACTGTGCTACAGTATCCAGCTCTATTTCGGTGTGCTCTGTGCTGCTGTATCCACCTCTATTCCTGTTTGCTCTGTGGTGCTCTACTCAGCTCTGTTCATGTGTGCTCTGTGCTGCTGTATCCAGCTGTGTTCCTATGTGCTCTGAGCTGCTGTATCCAGCTCCATTCCTATGTGCTCTGTCCTGCTCTATTCCTCTGTGCTCCAGTACCCAGCTCTGTTCCTGTGTGCTCTTTGCTGCAGTATTCAGCTCTGTTCCTGTTTGTTATTCCTACCAATCTAAAATGCTTAATTTGTGAAGTTTTGTGATTTTGGTCCACTTTTGTTTTTTGAAGTTGTGTGCCTTTGGTGAAAGTATATGTATTTCATGACCATGAGTATACTTTTTGAACAGCGAGTGTCTTTGAGAATGTGAGAATTTTGCAAAGCTTTGTGTGTTTGGTGAAGATGCTGAGTGTGTCATGAGGGGCAGTTCAGAGCAATTGCATTTGTCATTTATTCCTCCAGGCAGTTTATAAGGTAAGGATTTAGCCTATCCATTGAAAACATGGAGATTTTTTTTTTCTTTGTGACACTGTTTTCAGATAATTTGTGATATATTTCCAAGCTTTTCTGTTTATATATTGTCTCAGCCATGGTTTGCAACTAAAGGATGAAATCCATCATTATTATTCACAGTCCATATTAGAAATAGTTGGCAGGGTTGGTTAAATTAAAATTAAAAAACTGAATTCAGTGTTCAATAATCTTACCACCCTCGCACTTGGTAATGTCACCATTCATTTTCTCAACACGTAATAAACATTTGGGATGTGAAGACACCAAGTGATTAAATGTTTTAGTTGAAATTTTGACTTATTCTTCCTGCAACCATTAATGTGTGACAACATGCGGACTTTGCTGTTGCATTTGCATTTCAAAATGCTTCACGTTCTCTAGTGGAGTCAATTTGAGACTGGAGGCAGGCCAGTTTAGCACCCACTGTTAAGGATACGAGGGGGAAAAACACAGGGGAACTCGAAAACTCGGAATGCCTTTCCGGAAACAGGAGGGAGACACAAAAGGGGAGTGCGACGCCAGATGCGTCGATCCAAAAAGATATTTATTAAAATAAACACAGAAATAAACCAGGGGGAAAAAAGGGCACTCCGGCTAACAAAAACACCGTGCCTCGCACTGAAAAAGGAGAACTCAGAAATCCAAAAACTTTAACACCAGGGGGCAGACTCGGAACAAACACCAGGAGGCAGACTCGGGAACAGAACTCCAGGGGGGGCAGAACTCGAGAACGAGGGACAGACGCGGAACCGGGACTCGGGAAGCTAGGGAGTACTCACAGGACAAGACAGTCGGCACAGCTGGCAGATGGCTAACTCGGGTAGCACAGCTGGCCAGGAAAAGGGTAGGGAGAACATCAGGGCAGGCAGGGCAGCCGGTGCTCAGGGCAGGGAGTGGGTGCAAGTGGGAGTGTGGGTGAAGTCAGATCTGCTCGCATGCAGAAAAAGCTTGGATATATAGGGCAGGGGCACACACAGACACAGGTGTTGAAACTTAATCTCATTAACAAGGGGTGGAACATGAGGGAAACCAATTACATGAAAACAGATTAACATTAACACACAGACAAGGATCACAAGACAATCCCAAAGATGGGATAAATAAACTCGATAAAAAGACTCCTAAGTGTACAGAAAGAGCCAGAATAGATTATAAGAATGCAGAGATTCTGCAGGAAACTTAAGCAAAGCCAGTAAACAGTAAGGCGAGGGGCGGAGACTAGAACAGAGCGACTGCTGAGAGATAATTAGTCAATTAGTAAGTGCAGCTATACAATCCCGGGTGCTCGTTAGTAGATTAGTATTATATACAAGGTTAGTTTGGTTAGTAATTTTAGGAAACAACAAACTGTTAGTAATGTTAGAAGGAAGGATGAAACCCAGAATCCATTAAATCACCCGAAATAGTGTCACAATCAATTAAGACAGAAACTGCTACAAACAATGACGCGACCAGGCAGAAAGCAAAAACAGTACATGGGTAAAACGTGGACTGGACTACACGGGAGAGGAATGAAATGTGAACACTAAGACATGGACTAAAAAACTGACATACCAAAATAATAGAAACCTAAAATTGACTAACCAGACACTCAGACCACGGAACATAACACCCACATCCTCTTCCTATGCAATTATGCCTTTCTTATGTGTGCAGAATGCGATTTTGCATTCTCTAATCTCAGCTCAGGCTCGCGCCATAGCCCTCAATGCACATAAATTCCTCCAATTCCTTGATTTTTTATTTTTTTTTGATCCCTGTGTACCATAGAGGGTTATATATTTGAATCATTTCCTGTTTGAGGAACACTGTTTGTAGGTTCAAACCATGAATAATTTTCCCATAAATTTGTGGGAAAGTTGGCAATGATTGGCTGAATTAGATCTTTTCCCTAGATGCTGCTATTGTCCTAAATCGTGATTAGTTATTTGCTGACAACAGCTGTTTTAACACAAATCATTATGCTTTTTTTTCCCGCCTAATTACTAGTCCTAAATTGACCCCGTCACAACCTTTTTTAGAATGTCTTGCAGGCCTGAATAGCAAGACTGGATGTCTATTTACTAATGACATTAGGTTGAATAGACAAAACATGAATACAGTGGACAGCATAAATCAGTACATCCCCTTTAAAAATTAATACTTGTATTCATTTCTCAGTGAATGTGCGAATGATTGACTGTATTTTGACAAGACTAAATTTTCTCAAACATTTATTTTATTAACAAAAAATTGTGGTCACCTATAATCTTTACGATAAGAAAATACTACATTTTATTCAAATGAATAAATTTATTCTAAATCAAGTTGTTCCATTTTTTTTGGAAAAATATGATTTTAAGGTAGGCATAGAAATTATCTTCTATAAATACAAATTTTCCACTATTCTGAAATGATTAGCCAAGCAGACATAATCCATGAGGCAATTCATAATTCTTTTTTCAGAAATGAGTTATTTTGCGACACAAAGTTTTGACTTAGCAGGTTTTGAAAGTGAAGTGGAAATTTAGCAGGCTTTGACAGTGTTTAAACCAGCCCTGTTGCTCAATAGGTAAAGGTATTTGACTCAGGACCCACTCTACATGCAACTCAGTGTTACGGACAGCACAGTGATTGAATAGCTGCTATGACAATGACAATATACACATGAGTACATGGGTTCAAATCTCACTTTAATGGTATCACACTTTTCTGAACTGCTCAAACCAGTAAGAGTTTGAGAAAGCAAAAGCTGAACAGGCTACAAAAGCTCGACTGTTGCTTCTTGTGAATGAAAGCGGAATCAGGTTTCCACATTGGCTGATGACATAGCAGAATTTGACAGTTTTCCTCCTTGACTTAGCAGGTTTTGACAGAGTTTCGCTTTTTCCGTTACAATTTAAAACATGATTTAGTAGGTCCACTTTCAAAACCTATCAGTGGGACATGTGCAGGTGCCTGAAAGAGAGGCTGAGGGAGAGAACTCATTTATTTTTAAAATTTGACTAAGCAGGTTTTGCAAGTCGACTCCTCATGTTAACTTCCATGGACAGCCTGCACGTCTCAGCAAGCTTCCCACAAGTCCATCCTTTTTGAATTTTTTGATCATCATTTTTGTCATTTAATTCTGACTTCTTAGCAATGTTTTGCTAATTTTCTTGTAACCTTGACATTTTTTGTGCAAATAAAATATATACTTTTCAAGCTTTGTGACATTTTTCTTTCTTATGGTGCCATTTTTACCCCGCCCAACCAAAGGGTGAGGGCAAGGGGTATTTTTTTTTTGGTTCGGGTTGTTTCTGTGTTTGTTTGCTTTTTTGTTTGTTAACACACTAGCAGCAAACTACTGGCCACATTCACCCCAAATTTGGTTTAGGGATTGCCGCTGACCCAGAATAGATCCCTATTGAATTTTGTACATGTAGGTGAAAGTATGTACGAGGGGTGGAGTTTGTTGTGTCTGGCACCACTTGTTGTTAGAATTGAATAGGAGTGGATTTTCCTTCTGATATACCGCCCTCACTTGGTGGCCACGTGGGTGATGATTGATTAAACTCATCTGTTGCTGAATTCCTTGTTAATCAGAATTCCTCCTCCTTCAGGGTGCACTCATTTTTGCACCATGATCATGAATATTTTTGTTAGAAAAGTTACAATTTTGTATTTTAAACTGGCGAATCTCATTCAAAACTAATTATCCAGATTTCTGTAAATATCTTTATGAATAGGATCCCTTCAAAGGAATTAGTTCAAAAAGGAGATGGATGTTTTTCTGAAAAATTTGTTAGGTTGTGGTCATTTATGCGGAGCACGGTAATTCAAGTCAAAATATATTTTTGAAATCATTGTTTTTTTACTTTTTATGTGCATTTCTCATACCTTTCCAACTTTACTATTATCATTATTATTATTAATATTATTATTATTATTATTATTATTGTTAACATTACCAGCCGCGGCTGGTATTTTGATTCCAGCCAATCCATTCCAAGTCTTCGGGACGTCGACTCTACTGTTGGGCATTCTCACACTAAGGCCAGTTTCTTTCACTTAAATGATTGGAATGGATCCACTAATATGTTCAACGCTTTTGACATTGCTTGGCCTTTATCTGCCCTAATGTCTTTTGAACTTTTTTACGCACGATGATCCTTTGATGCGCGCGTGGTGTAATTGCTATTAGACACTATCTCTTTTGTTCACACTCGCTTCCATTCTCTATTTTTGCGTTAATTCAAAACTGCGTCTTATCGACCGCCTTCATCTCGGTAAGTTCAATACCCTCGATGAAGGGGTGGGGCGTCACTCAGGGCTTGCTGCAAATTACATCGTAAGAAGATTGTACAGTCTGAAGAATCTTTAAGAGCAGCGACCAATCCCTGCAGGTTGAGGTTTCAGAAGGCGGGCAATATAATAAATATTAATAGCTTGTGAAAATTGTGAGCCAATTGGCAAAAGGAACTGTGGAATACAATAATGAGAGGTTGACAGCTGCGACATGGAAACTAGGCGCTGAAAGAGCAATGGGGGAAGAGGACCCGCGAGCTTTTAGACTGCCGCAACTGCGCTGTTATTCTAAACATCACTCTCACTAGAATGAGCGCGCTCCGATCAACGTTGCAATGATATCAAGCCCGGACTGGAAAAAGTAAAGGAGGCATTTTGAAAAAAACTGACTCGCAGTTATCTTTAAATGGTGAGGTAGAGGGGTAGGGGTCCTGTTTCAAACAAAATAAGAGTGAAAAGAGGAGAATAATGCATCGCGCGTTCTCCTTCCCGATGACTGCAGAACGGGGTCGTAACAAGGAGCGGCTTGAGGCGAGCCTCGCTGGACTGTGCGAGCTGGAGCTTCTCAGACAGCGGCAAGAGTGTCTGGTTCTCGGCGCTTTGTCACTGGGGGACATCGGTCCCGCCTTGGGTGACCTCCTGCCACCTCTCACGGTCCCCGCGGGCCTCAGCCGCTTGCCAGACGACTTGACTTTGAGACGCCAACTGGTAAGAAACGCGTTTGAATGGTAGCAGCAGCGAGAAGTAGTATGCATGCCAAGGGTTATGTCCTATTGAGCATGTTTGTATCCGTAATAGCAGAGTAACTGAGCGTGAAGTCTGCTTCATCCGTTAGTTTATGCAGGAAAGTTCGACTAAGGAAAAGTTATTTTGGCCTACTCGCAGTTTGTCGGCTGTAATTACCGCCAGTTCCAAATCTGCAATGTGCTGCACTAAAACAGTACAATTATCTCTTACAGCAGATAAGTAAGGGAGTGCGCGTGGAGCGAGACCAGTAAAGGTGCTGCGAGCAATTCTGTGTGGAACCATGACCATTTATGGCAAACAGTGGGGATTTGCTGGTGGCATCCCCATTGTCCCGTGACGCCGGAGTGGCATGAGTATCCCAGTATTCAACCGAAATAACTTCATCTGATTAATGATCCTTTTGTCTACTGAAGGATCGGAACGTGTCCGTTTCACGGGCCGTGATTTATGTGCTGCAGGGGGAAAGCGAGAAGGGAGGGGGACACTCGTCGTGTCCACAATATTTAACGCCGCGCTGTTCCATTGTTCTCCTCCAAGCTATTTTTGTCTCTTCCCAACTATTTTTCTAGTTTGCGGTTTCTACTTTTGTTGTTTTCTGAATGAAGCTCGAAGTTCTAAAAAAGGTTCACTCTTTCAAGAACTTATTATTATCATTATTATTATTATTATCATTATTATTTTCATTTTGCCGTTCTCACGTGAGATTTGGTTTTACGCTATGCGTCATATTTTATCCCTCAGCCGAATACAAAGTTTGTATTACATACTTTGCTTAACCGAATGTAATCTGCGTATTTGATTGTACGAGGAAATCTGGCACGAGCTCGCATAGGAAATGAGAAGAGGCCAGTGATTTACTCTGCAGCCAAGTTGCGCTATGGGGAGTTTCTAAATGTCTTTTTTTGTTCCAGTGTTGCGTAACTCTGACTCATTGATGGCGAAGTGCTCAGTGAGCAATGCGAAGATTCAACGTTTTTCTTCCTTTGGCAATACAGCCTGTGGGCGTAAATCTCCGAAAATTGTTTTGCGCTGGGATCAAGGGGGCGTGCGCACTGGACAGCGGATTTATAGCCTGACTGCTCTCTTTCCTCCTACTCAAGGCCACGGGCTGCTCCCTGTTTGAGGCATAAGAAAGAAGTGCATGGGGAAGATATGATTGTGTTTAATGGTGTAATTTCTCATGTCATCGCTGGATAGGCTATATCATTCTTCTCGACTTTCTCCAGAAACTCACTCTTTGAATTTCACTCAGGTTATTTGATATGTATTTCCCCGAAGCTGGCGTTATGCTTTTTTAACACATTCTCTCAGGCGACCTGACCTGGGAGCCAGTGTGGAGACGGGACGCAAGGCTTGCACGCGGTCCCCAGTTTGAATGGAGAGTCTGTTTAAAGGGGTAGTGGAATTAAATGAGCACCCCCTACTCTCCGCCTCCCTCTCCTCCCCTAGCGCCTCCCCACGCCGCGCGCTGTACACAATAGCTGCGGGTGGAGCTGAATGCCAATGAGCACGAGCACTCTCCAGCAACCGCCTTGAGGCACTGCGCGTGGCTTGGGAAGTAAAAACCACTAACGGAATAATAAGACGTTACCCGCCGACTTAAAAAAAGAACCAGTTTCAATTTGATGGCATTTCGTTATTTAATTTATTTATTTTACGATGATGACCAGCATTGCGCTAAGCGCAGAAAGGACGAAACGTCAGTCCCTGCGGTTAATCGATAGATCTGTCCGTCCGTGGTGCGATGTGTACATTCGACGCTGTGGGTTTATTCCAGTTCATCTCAGTATGCAGCGACGTTTTATGGGGATTCATTATGGAATTAAACTCGGGAATGTAATCAATAGCTATTTAAAGGGGAGAAAAAATCCAATTTGTGCATTCAGTCCCTCGGGATCACGCAGCACTCAAACCATGCACATGCCTTTGATTTTTAAACCGGGTAATTCTGCTCCTCTCAGACCTGCGCGCCGAGAGCAGCCTTTGAATGAGACGCTGGCTCCCTGATTGCCAGGCTCGCGGGGCGGAAGCCCAAACGCGAAAGGCCAGGGATCAGGGATAAATCTCTAATAATCCTGCCTCACCACCGTTTCAATCGACGGCCATATCTCCGGGAAGGGAGAAAACGTGCACCGTGGGAGTCTAAGGCCAAAAAAAAAAAAACACCCTGCCCCCCAAGGGAGCCTGTGGGTCATGTGACGCGGCGATCAGTCCGTCTGGCTTGGCCCAGCAGCGTTGACTGACAGCCAAACTCACTCAGCCGCTGAGAGAGCATCGTAAACTGAGCGAGCTCACTGACCTGAACGCTCCATGGGGAAAGGGAGAGAGAGAGAGAGAGCGAGCAAGAAGTGGGGGATGGAGAGAGAGGAAGTGGGGGATGTAGAGAGAGGCAAATGGATTTGTATTTGAATGCACATGTGGCATTACCAAGTGACTGGAGCGTATATGCGCAAATGTGTGCATTTACCTTTGCCTGCATGTTTGCATGTGCTGATCTGAGCAAGTGTGGGTGCCTCAGTTTATCTATTCGTGTGTATGTATTTATGCGTGTGTATGAGGGAGAGCAGGCGTTTCTGATCGAGGCAGTGAATTTGGACAGTGTCAGTTGTGTTTCAGTGTGGGTGTGTGTAAATATATATATATATATATATATATATATATATATATATATATATACTGTATATACACACACACGCTCAGCACCATTAAAAACACACAGGTGAGGTATGTACTGTATTTGCGGCAAATTGAAGAATCGATTTTTATTGCTTTCCCACTGAGGCACGAGAGGAAATAAAGAAAAGCACATGGTATTGTAATCCTGACGCGCACCTCGTGCACAACAAAAGCCAACAAAAAAAAATGAAAAATGCTACTGCATCGAGAAAACGGAACGGCTATGTGCTGTTTTCATTATATAGAAATAACCACACGTTCGGACGGTTTCATAGACTTTACTCGATTCTCCTTCACCACACGGGGAACACCCCTTACACTTGCTCGTGCAACCATTTCCGGCCAACAATACAACGTTGTCCTGGAAACCTTAAAGGTACCGTAACTTAACTGCCAACAAGAGAACACCCAAATGAACTTATCGGTTAACAGGTAGTTTGAAACACTACATTTTCCCCCCCCCCTTCCTTTTTTTTTTTTTTTTTTAAATGACGGCCCACCCCTTGTTCTTCAGCGCCCCACTTCATAATCCTTATGCCACACTGGTGGAACCCTTACTCTCTGAGGGCGCCCTGGGGAGCCAGGGGCCGGGGCAGCCAGCAATGGCGGCTGCTGAGGAAGTGGGTTACCTCCCTGTCCCTCTTGCTCCACCTGCCAGCCCAATGTCGCTGCTGTTGACTGGGATGACATAGGGCTCGCTGGTGCAGGAACCTTGCGGAGGCGGTTGATGTGCCAACGGGATCCGTTGTCCAGTTGGTAGGTCACTGGCCCAAGCCGTCGAGCCACCCGGAGTGGCACTGACCAGTATGTGCCCAGTTTATTCTGACGGTGAAGGTGTTTGACCCGTACCCAGTCACCTGTGGCCAAGGAGGAGGTCTGGGCCCTGCGTGAAGTGTCAAAGTATCCTTTCATCTTAGTCTGTGAGTCGCTGACTCGGGCTCTGACTGCTCGGAGCCCCGGGCCACCCTGAGAAGGGACTGGTTCCGCTCTTAGGCAGTCCAGCGGCTGCCTGAGCTCCCGACTAATCATCAGTCGGGCTGGTGACACACCCGTAGTACAGTGCTTGGATGCCCGGATGGTCAGGAGGGTTTGCCTGAGTGCTGCGCTGAAAGTTTGGCCTTCCTCCAGGCAAGCTCGGAGTCCATTTTTCAGAGTTTTATTTAGGCGTTCCACCCCCCCATTACTCTCTGGGTGGTAAACTGCCGTCCTAATGTGAGTGACGGACCGCTGTGCCAGGAACTCTGCAAACTCCGCTGACGTGAATTGGGGCCCGTTATCCGTCGTAATGGCCCTGGGAAGGCCCCAGCGGCTAAACAGTTTGTCCAAGCGATCGATGATAGTGTGAGTGGTAGTGGAAGAGAGCTCAAACACCTCTGGCCACTTTGAGTGCAGGTCATGCACAACCAGCAGGTAGCGTGCGTGCGCAGGTGCTCCATGTAGTTCCCCGCAGAGGTCAACCTGAATGTGTTCCCAGGGCGCCGTGGGCCATGGTGTGGGGGTGAGTGGTGCAGTGGCTGGCTGACCCGTCTTCCCACTCAGGAGGCAGCAGGCACAGTTGCGCACCAACTCCTCGATGTCAGTATCAATGTGGGGCCACCATACCGTATCCCGGCAGCGCTGCTTTACCTTTACTACCCCTAGGTGGCCATTGTGAGCCATGTGTAGGACCCTGGGTCGCAGTGACTCAGGTATGATGGCTCGGTGCCCACGAGCTAGGCATACTGTCCCCCAGCACGAAAGTTCATCTCGCATCTGGTGGTATGGGAGCAGTGCGTCATCAACCTTTGCTGGCCAGCCCTCCTGGATATACATGCGCAGCATTATGAAGGTTTCATCCTCAGCCGAAGCCTGCTGCAGCTCTCCCAAGGTGACCACGGCGCTGAGTGGTTCATGCAGGACGTGGACCCAGTCGTCCTCCTCCTCCTCCCTCGACCCCAGCTGAGCCCCCTCCATCTGTTTGGTCACAGAGACGGCCCTCGAGAGGAGGTCGGCCACAGTGTTGGAGCGGCCAGGTACAAACTCTAGTTTGAAGTTGTATTGATTTAGTCGCTCAGCCCACCGCAGCAGTCTCATGGGCTTGTGTCCTGAGCCCTGTGTGGCCAGTAAGGCTGTCAGTGCTTGATGGTCTGTGCGGATGGTGAAGGCCCTCCCGTATAGGTAGACGTGCCAGCGTTCACACGCCCAAAGGCAGGCAAGGGCCTCCATCTCCCCCACTGAATATTTCTGCTCAGCCGGTGAGAGGGCTCTAGAGGCGAAGGCTACTGGGCGCTCCACCCCGCCATGGACCTGGGAGAGCACCGCACCCAGTGCCAACCCCGAAGCATCACAAGTGACCAGGGTAGGGGCAGTCATGCTGAAGTGTGACAAGGTGGGCGGGGATGTGAGCTGCTGCTTGACTGTGCGCACTGCCTCACTACAGGCTGGGGTCCAGATCCACTCTGCATCTTTCTTAAGCAGGCGTCGCAGTGGGGCCGTGGAGTCGGAGAACTGTGGCAGGAACCTCAGGTAGTAGGTGGCCATCCCGAGGAAAGAGGATAGCTGAGCCGGAGACTGGGGGTCAGGAAGGGACAGGATAGCCTCCGTATGGGACACGATCGGAGCAATGCCATCTCTGGAGAGCCGAAATCCCAGAAATTCTACCTCTGTGGCTCCAAACGTGCATTTTTCAGCATTCAGGGTAACCCCATGCTGTCTGAAGCGAGAGAAAACCTGCTCCAGCCGTGTGTCGTGCAGCTCAGCGGAGGGTGCATGGACCACTACGTCATCCAGATAGATGGAAACTCCTGGGACGCCTGCTAGAATCAGGGACATTATCTTTTGAAAGCAGCTTGGAGCCGATGATAGCCCAAACGCCATGCGTTTATACCTAAATAGACCTACATGTGTCACAAAGGCCGTGAGGTTCATACTTTCCAGTGCCATTGGAACCTGCAGGTAGCCGTTCCTTAGGTCCATTTTGCTGAAAACGGTCGAGCCATGAAAATGGCTTGTTAGCTCTTCTGCAGTAGGTAGGGGGTACCTGTCGGGAATAATGGCTTTGTTGACGTCTGTCAGGTCCACACACAAGCGCAGCCCGCCCCCCCGTTTTCTCGCGATCACCAAGTTTGACACCCAAGGTGAGGCGTTGATGGGCTCAATGACATCGGCTTCCACCAGGTGGCGCAGTTCCACCTCCACTGCATCACGAAGTGCCAGGGGAATACGCCGCAGCGGCTGGATAACAGGCCGGACAGATGGGTTCACTGTGGGTTGGTGCACGAAATTGGAGATGCGCCCCAGCCCTTCGAACAGCTGTGGATGGCGGCCAGGCCATGAGAGGTCCACCTGCAGGACGCAGTGGCCCTGTGCGTCAGTCACGGAAAACCCCAGGGCGAGGAACAGAGGCAGGCCCATTATGTTAGCCCCTTTGTGTGTGACGTGGAACTCTGAGTCAGTCTTCTGGTTCCTATAGCAAACCTGGAGATGCACTACACCCAGGACGGAGATGGGGGAGTGGCCGTATCCTGCTAGGGACTTGCTTTTTGTCTCTAGTGGCATGTGACTGAAACATCGGTCATAGGTATGTTTGTTGAGAATGGACACCTTAGCACCGGAGTCCACCAATAGTTGAATGTGATGACCTTGAATGATGCATGTGAGGTACTTGAGAGCCGCCTGAGGACCATGGACGGTGTTGACTGGGACAGCCGCAGCCCCTGAGGGGCCAGGGGTGGAGCGACACACCCGTGCAAAGTGGTTAAGTTTGTCACAGTTGCGACATCGTTTTCCCCGAGCGGGGCACGATTGATTGCCAGAAGAATGGGCTGAGGAGCCGCAGTTCGTGCAATGTGTGGACCCCCTCCCCCTTCTTTCCGGTCGCTGGACATCCCGTCTGTTAACCTCTCCCTTGGTGGGCTCTGCCGTCTCCTGGGCGACGTGGTGAACCGGCGGTGGCGATGACGTCATCGGCTCGTGTGCTGCACGGCTGAAACTGCGCGCCTCTGTCAGTGCCGCCTCCAGCTGTTTCCCAATTTTAAGTGCGTCGGCCAGCGTCTTGGAGTCCGGTTCAAGCAGCAGGCGTTCCCTTAGCTTGCTGCATGAAGTCTTTTCTATCAGTTGGTCAACAATGAGGCTCTCCTCTAATGTCCCAAAATCACAGTGCTTCGCGAGCTCCCGCAACGCGGATATGAAATGTGACACGGACTCGCCCGTCCTCTGAGCTCGTTGACGAAATTCAAACCGGAACATACGACGGCTTTTACCTGCTGTGAAATGTGCCCGGAGTGCAGCGGTAATAGTATCATATTTATTATCTTCCAATGTAAGGGTCGCTAGTATCCTCTGGCCCTCCTGGCCAAGGCAATGACGAAGCAGCGCGGACTGTCTTGAGTCAGTCAGCTCTTCGTATCCCGAGGCTTCTAAAAAGTCCTCAAAAGAGTTCAACCACCGGTCCCAAGGCACTGCAGGATCCCCCGGTGAAGGCAGAAATGCCGGTGGCGGTGGCAAAACGAAAGCAGACATCCTCGTTCGCCAAATGTGCTGTTTTCGTTATATAGAAATAACCACACGTTCGGACGGTTTCGTAGACTTTACTCGATTATCCTTCACCACACGGGGAACACCCCTTACACTTGCTCGTGCAACCATTTCCGGCCAACAATACAACGTTGTCCTGGAAACCTTAAAGGTACCGTAACTTAACTGCCAACAAGAGAACACCCAAATGAACTTAGCGGTTAACAGGTAGTTTGAAACACTACAGGCTAGTGACACACGGAGAGAGAAAAAGAGCGTTTGGCATGTTATTGGCAGATTTCAGCCATCAAGAGGTGGTGCGTCATTTGCACTGTCACCGCTCAACAATCAGTCGGCTGTCTATCCCAGAATGGAACACAGACACTGTCACTGACAGACCTCGCTTAGGGCAGCCACCAGTGATTATGGCAGCTCAAGAGCGCCACATCTGGTTACAGCCTGTACATGGCAGATTCCGGACAGCAACCGAAACTGATCATGAGATGAGGGGTCCGAGACGATTGAGGGTGAGCGCAAGTACCGTTTGACGCCGTCTATGTGAGCAACACATGCTTGCACACGGGCCCTATAGAAAACCCAGTTTTTGCCCATTTACGCATGGCTGCCCTTACCGTGGTCAGTCAGTGACAGTCGCTGTTTTCCATTCTCAGACAGAAACAGGGAACTTAAGTGCCAAAAAATTAAACAGAGGCAGGTGCCCACAGTCAGAAGTGAAGAGTTCCTATTTCTGTTGATGGGCAAAAAATGGGTTTTCTGTGGGGCCTGTGTGCCCGCATGTGTTGCTCACATAGACGGCGTCAAACAGTACTCGCGCTCCCCCTCAATTGTCTCAGAACCCTCATCTCATGATCAGTTTCGGTTGCTGTCCGGAATCTGCAAGGTACAGGCTGTAACCAGATGTGGCGCTCTTGAGCTGTCATCGCAGACCTGCCAACATGTACGCATTTTGCGTACAACGTACGCATTTTGACATCAAAGTACGCAGGTACGAGTTGATGCTATCTGAGTACGCATATCACTCGATCTCCCCAGTTTCAGTTTATGCGTCAGTTTAAGTTGACATACTCATCAGTTGATGTCCGGTGAGCAGAGGTGCGTATGCATAACAAAAATATTTCGAACAATCAGAGAGTGCGTGTACCCGACCTGCCCTCCCATCCACGGCCCTCTCGGAAAAAAGCTTGCTTAGAATTGAGTTTAGTCTCTCATTCCCAAGTTATAGGCTGCAAACCCTCTTTGCCACACCCCTGGGTAGTCATCATATGTTGAAAATACACCCTCTTCAAACATCGGTGAAATGGTAAATTCTACCATGGATGCAGCGAATCCTGTATTTTGATTAGTAGATACCTACCTCTAAATATACCTCTAAATTTCACGGCAAAACAAACAAATAGTTAAAGTATGGGATAATTAAGTGTTCATTGCAGAGCTGAGTTCTTCGTTGCAAATCACAGGAGATGGCAGCCATCAGAATTAATCGCTTATGGTGCGTCATCTCCTTTGTGATAACTTTAAGAGAAAAATGATTTGATGACATCCGTCAAGTTATTTTTCTGTGCGATTTTATTAAAACGAGGCTTGATAACAGAACTTTCTTAAGGGGAACTAGTTAGGGAACCTAACTGGACAAAATACCGTCACTTAATTTTGCCACGAACGGGCCACAGGCAAAGAGAAACAAGCGAAACCGTGTTTGAAAGGTAAGGCAACGCACAGTGTATTGAACAAGTTGCCTATAACAGTATAATTTCATGATAATTATAACTGCGCTAATCTTAAAACTCTTCAATCTAACTTGAATGAGAGGTCGACTACAGAGTCGTCTTTTGCAGTGACGATACACCCTGACCAATCAGTGGGCCTTGGTGTGTCACATCACATTTTATGACCTAGTACCTGGTTTGTTTTTTTTGGAACCCCGGGAGGGCAGGTACCAGAAAAGGTGGTACCAGCAGGTACTTTTTTCGAATGGAAAAGCAAAAAAGGCGAGTAGAGTAGAGCCGGTACCGCGTAGTAGAAAAGCGCCATAAGATGAGAATGTTGGAAAGTTAAACAATGCAAGCGTTTAATGCATGGCAAATTTTATTTGTTTTTGTATTTTTGCCCATTTATTCAATTAATTTATTGATTCACAATGAATGTCCTCTGTTGACATGCTTTTCTGGAAACATTTTCAGTTATTATAGAGTATGGAGTACACAGTTATTTTATGTGTAGCTAAGAAAAGCAGAGTACTACATTTCAAATTCATTTATACTACTGCTCTGACAATAAATTTGCTGGCTGTTTGAAGTAAATTGTATCTCTATGCAATTTTATTTACCAGTAGGGTGGGAGGTGATGGGTTTGGGGGGGGGGGTCAGGTGGTACTCATAATTTTTCTTCTAGGTTGGCAGGTCTGCCATCATCAATCCTGACTACCCTAAGCTGGGTCGGTCAGTGACAATGCCTTTGTTCCATTCTCAGATAGACAGCCGACTGATTGTTGAACGGTGACAGTGCAAATGACGCACCACTCCTCCATGGCTGAGATCTGCCCGTAACATGTCAAAGGCTCTTTTTCTCTCTCCTGCGTCACAAGCTGTAGCAATAGCACAAGCAGCTACAAGCAGTAGCATTTTTCTTGTTTTTTTGCTGGCTTCATGTAGGCTATTGACCACACCAAAAAGAACAAGTCAAGTGTCACTGTACACATCAGGAACAGCTCAATGTTTATTTTCTCTGAAGTGCTTGCTGCGTGCACGTGGTGCGCGTCAGGATTATAATACCACACGCTTTTCTTTATTTACTCTCGTGCCTCACTGGAAAAGCAGTAAAAATCAATTGATTCTTCAATTTGGCACAAATACAGTGCAAATACAGAATATACACATACATACATACACACACTCAGCGCCATTAAAAACACACAGGTGAGGTATGCACTGTATTTGCGCCAAATTGAAGAAATATATATATATATATATATATATATATATATATATATATATATATATATATACAGCACCCTCCATAATTATTGGCACGACTGGTTAAGATGTGTTGGTTAGTTTTTAATAAATTCAGTGTCTTTCTAAGTAATATAGGACCACAATGAAAATAAGAGGAAAATCCCACCTTTAATTCAAGTTTAATTCAGCATCACTGATCCTCCCCCATACTTCACAGTGGGCATGAGGTGCTTTTCTGCATACTCATCTTTTGTGTTCCGCCAGACCCACTTAGAGTGTTTGTTGCCAAAAAGCTCTATCTTGGTCTAATCTGACCACAACACACGGTCCCAGTTGAAGTCCCAGTACCGCTTAGCGAAGTCCAGACGTTTGCGTTTATGATTGTGAGTGAGAAAAGGTTTTTTTCTGTGCATGCTTCACAAACAGCCTGTTGGCATGTAGATAGCGCCTGATGGTTGTTGTGGAGACTTTGTGACCCCAAGATGCTACCATTTGTTGCAATTCTTTAACTGTGAGCTTTAGAGAACTTTTTATTTCTCTTACCATCCTCCTCACTGTGCGTGGTGGCAAAATAACCTTGCGTCATCATCCAGGCTTGTTTACCACTGTTCCAGTTGTTTTTTAACTTCTTCATGATTCCTCTGACAGTAGATATGGGCAGGTGCTGGTGAGTGGCTATTTGCTTGTAGCCATTGCCCGACTTGTGAAGGTCAACACACATCTGCCTTAATTGAATGGTGTGTTCCTTTGTCTTTCCCATGTTGAAGAGTGGATAAGAGAAATGGCCTCTGTGTCACGTCTTATTTATACCCCAGGGAAACAGGAAGTGATGATTTACTAAGTAAATGTTCCTAGATACTCAGATCAACTTTGTAAACTACTGTAGAAATGACAGAAATACTTCAATTACATTTATTTCCTCGGAATTGTTATTTTATTTAATAGTGATTTTATGAAAAAAAATTATTTCTTTGTCAGGAATTTTTTTTTTCCCTTAAAATTCACTTAAGTCGAGGCTGCCGGGTGGCTCACACGGTTAAGGCACTGCGCTGCAGTGCAGAGGTGATCACCACGTCGCGGGTTCGAGCCTCGGCGTACCCACCGGCAGGGGTCGGCAGCTTTTTCAGAGTAGCGCACAATTGGCTATCGCGCTACAGGGTTACAAATTGATAAGGGACTGCCGGATTTGGGTCCTCGATAACAGCTTTGTTAGTTGCTCCAGCGCCTCCTGTTGACCAGACGGGCGCTCGTCATGAAGACTCCGGCTTGGTTCATGTCCGGGTATCCTCCGCCCTCGCTCTGAACTTGCGGAGATTCAACCAGCGAGTGTATAAGAATCAGTGGCTGACAGGCACGTGGTTCGGAGGAGAGCCGTGAACTGTCTTCACTATCCTGAGTTGGCAGCAAGGGGTCGCATACGAGCAAGCTTTGTACATAGTTCCCCAATTGGGCATTCCAAATTCGGGTGGGATTGGAGATGCCAAATTAAAAAAAATTCACTTAAGTTGAAGGGTACAATTTTCTCACAATTGTGTGAGAGTATGCTTCTGCATTAAAAATTGAATTTATTTTAAGGCTTTTAACACATCTTAACCAGGGATGCCAATAATTATGGAGGGTGCTGTAATTGTGTCTGATCAGTAGCTTATTCGGCGTAAATCATGCACTTTGAAAACGAACGTATACTTCCAACTGTTCATCAAAACGGATAATGTGCGCAGATCTTTAAAACTCAAAGATTACGCTAAAAGGGCAGTTTCTAGCTACTATATATGAGTTCAAGGGAATACCCCGACAAAAGTGCAGAAACAGCATTTCGGAAGAAAACAACTGATGCGGACCATGCAGATTTTCACATAGCTACGGGCAGCTTCCGTGCCGTGTGGTCGTTCGAGAAAGGCCGCGTATTTTGGCCAAAAAAGTTCATGTATATTAATGTTAACCATCTTAACAAGTTATGGATCCTAGAAAGCAAACACCTGGACCTGGCGGTGGGATTAAATCTCAGCGCGGCAGAGCCCCACGAGCGCCGCAGCTGGCTAGAACCCTGATTGACATCACTGAAGACATTTGTGTGTTGGTGAGCCATGGTGACCTTGCCCAAACAGCTGATCTGAAATCATTTAGGTGTGCTTGAGGGAGTGTCTCCTATGGATGTGCCCTCACGGTCGACTGATCAATTTATGGCTCAGCTGCTCTAGCCTTGCGTGCTCATGAGTTGGTTCGCTTGAACGGCAGCAGTTGTGGTGGCCACTTTGATTGTATCTGTGAAAGTGACTTTAACCAACACCAATGAAAACTATAAATTTAAGAAAATATTAAGTTTAAAAGATCGCAGCAAGCTGGATTCGACACAACGTGATTGAGGTAGCCACTTCTCAATTGTGTTGTTGTACCTACTAAGCCACTGTAACACGACCAGTGTTTGAATCTAGTCTAGCAATAGACTGCAATAATCATGTACTGTGAAATTATGACACATTTTTAGCTGCGACCAAGCAGCTCTGTGAGCGCTTCTGTCTGTCTGTCCGTCCGTCCGTCCGTCCGTCCGTTTGTTCGTCTGTGACACCTTTTTGACCATGTTCTTGTCGTCGTATCATCATGAAATTTTCAGGAGTTATTGACCTTCACCAAAGTGATGTCCATGCACAAGGTCGAGGTCAAAGGTCAAAGGTCAAGTTCACAGAGGTCACGACCTTGTTTGCGGGTTTTCGCGCTGTAACTCCAGTTAGAATTCATGGATTGCTATGAAATTTTGGAAATAGCTTCTAGGCATACAGGAGGTGTTCCCTATTGTTTTTCAAGGTCATCCGTCAAATCCCAAGGTCACAAAGGCAAAAAAGTGTAAATTTTGCCCGATTTGACGGTTTTCGCACCGTAACTCAAGTTTAATTCAATGAATGGCTATGAAATCTTAGAACAAGCTTTTTGGTATAGAGGAGGGGTTCCCTATTGATTTTCAAGGTCATCTGTCGAATCCCAAGGTCAAACCAGTCAAAAAAGTGTCGATTTTGCCCCGATTTCACAGTTTTCGCACCGTAACTCCACTTTAACTTGATGGATGGCTATTACATCTTAGAACAAGCTTATTGGTACAGAGGAAGGGTCCCCTATTGATTTTCAAGGTCATTTGCCAATTTCAAGATCACACTTGTCCAAGAAACCACCAGTCATGGACACTAGTCATGGACGGATGCTAGGCGAGGTTGCAGCTATTAGATCATTCTGATCTACTTGTTGTACATATAGAATGTTCACAATGTCCAATTTTTGACGCTAATGGATGTTTCTTGGCGATATTCGTCGCCGTTTTACAAAAATTAATGCGTATTTTCTTCTAATGAACAGCAAGAGATGGATTAAATATTAATATCGCAGATGAATATGCTGCGCTTTCCCTAGCTAGCATCCTGGTCTTTTAAGAAGTTTTATTCGATTTTGTTGCATTATGAGTACAATGCAACCATTATGAGGCTAATCTTCTTTCTGGCTGGTTCGGTTTGTTTCAGCCCTCTATGCTTGTTTTCTCTGGTACCGGTCGCGAGATACCATAGAGAGAGAGGAATGTAACTAATCTAGCGTGAAAGAATCATAACAATGGTCGGAATGTGTTTTTAATTTCCCTATTCAATCTCGCAACTGATACGACAGTTAACAAGCATGGAGGACAGTATCGCTTGTGAGATTGAATAGGGAAATTAAAAACACATTCCGACCACTGATAAGATTCTTTCACGCAAGATTGGTACAATGTGTTACATTCCTCTATCTCCCTTTTGAATTTTGCAGCAGGTACCAGGATTATTTCCCTAATCTTCATATTGAATCTCACAACTGATATGAGAGAAAACAGGTGCAATGAAGGGGCTTGGGATTCATTATCATATTAGCTATGTGACAAAGTGCAATACTCGGTTGGGCTGTAACTGTCTCTCATGAAAATCGTTCATGCTTTCTTTCCTGAATTCTTGTATTTTATTTCATTTTTTAAACATTGATTATATCATTTTTTTTTTACTGTCTACCATATTTGAGGTAAAACTGACCTAATTTACTCACTTCGCAACACACTTTTTTTTTATCCACAGCGACTGAAATAAATACCAATAAATACCAAAATTCCACAACTTTCTTATTTCTCTGCCAATTCTCATGATCTTGGTGTCAACTATAAGGCCTTATTGAGAGCTTTCAATAAGTCATAAATTCACCCACACCTGAGCCTTTAAATGATCTCTCATTCTGGTTCAGTAAGCTAGGCAATCATGGGGAAGACTGTTCACTTGACAGTTGTCCAGAAGATGATCATTGACACTCTCCATATGCAGGGTGTCAAAGACACAAAAGGTCATTGCTAAAGAAGCTGGCAGAGTGCTGTTTCCAAGCACATATATGCAAAGTTGAATGGAAGGAGAACATGTGGTAGAAAAAGGTGCACAAGCATCAGGCAGCCTTAAGAGGATTGTGAAGAAAGCCCATTCAAGAATTTGGGAGAGATTCACAAGGAGTGGACTGCACCTGGAGTCAGTGCTTCAAGAGCCACCGGACATATCCAGGACATGGGCATCGACTGTCGCATTCCTTGTGTTAAGCTACTCTTGAACCAGAGACAACGTAAGAGGCATCTTACATTGGCTAAGGTCAAAAAGAATTGGACTGCTGCTCAGTGGTCCAAAGTCCTCTTCTCAGATGAAAGTGCATTTTGCATTTACTTTGGAAATCAAGGTCCAAGAGCCTGGAGGAAGAGAGGAGAGGCACAGAATCCAAGTAGCATGAGGTCCAGTGTAAAGTTTCCACAGTCACCGGTGCTTTGGGGAGCCATGTCATCTGCTGGTGTTGGTCCACTATGTTTTCTCAGGTCCAAGGTCAGCGCAACCCTCTACCAGGAAGTTTGAGAGCTCTTCATGTCTCCCTCTGCTGACCAGCTTGATGGAGATGCTGATTTCATTTTTCAGCAGGACTTGGCACCTGCCCACACTGCCAAAGGTACCAATACCTGGTTTAAGGACCATGTTATCCCTGTGCTTGATTGGCCAGCAAACTCACCTGACCTAAACCCCATAGAGAATCTATGGGGTATTGTGAAGACGAAGACAAGACCCAAGACCCAACAAGGCAGAAGAGCTGAAGGTAGCTATCAAAGTAACCTTGGCTTCCATAACACCTCAGCACTGCCACAGGCTGATCGTCTCTATGCCACACCGCAATTCTGCAGTAATTCATGCAAAAGGAGCCCCGACCAGGTATTGAGTGCTGTACATGTTCATACTTTTCAGTAGTCCAATATGCCAGTGTTAAAAATCCTTCTTTTTATTAGTCTTAACTAATATTTCAATTTTCTGAGATACTGAATTTTGGGATTTCATTAGCTGTCAGTTATAATCATCAAAAATAAAAGAAATAAACACGAAATATTTCAATCTCTGTATATTGAATATGTATAATATATAAGTTTCACTTTTTGAATCAAATTACTGAAATTAAAAAACTTTTTGATGATATTCTAATTTATTGAGATGCACCTGTTCCTACATACTTTAACTGCTATCTACATCTGCTGCCTCTCTCAAATTGACATTCACAAAATCAATAACTGCTTCCCTTACTCTAGCTCTTTGTCTATTCAAATGAACAACTTGCTTTTGATATGTTTTCCTTACTCAAGCCCGCCCTACACCTTCGACTCAAACACTCTCACTCACTCCCACTCACTCCCACTCCTACTCCCACTCCCTCACTCACTCTCACTCCCAGTCCTTCTCCCACTCCCTCACTCACTTACTCACTCACTCACTCACTCACACACTCTTACTCTCACACTCTCCTACTCTCCCCACCCACTTTGTAAATAATTTATCAGCTCCAGCTCATTACTAAACTTGCACTTCATATAATTGCCTGAGCTTTGCCTCATTTAGCACCCTTTTCTTGGGCCCACATTCTCATACAGCACCTGGCAGCCCAGCCGTATACTAGGTTGCAGCTAGTCTTGTTTCTTATTTTAAGAGGGCGGGGGTTACTAGGCTTATCTGCAAAATAATCACTAGGATAATCTTACGGTAAGACTTGATCAGATTCTTGATCAGACACCTCATCAATATAATCTTGCGTGTGTGGACTAGCTAAATTGCTGGTATTGCCAGCCGTGATGTCATTGATCTGCATTGTAAACATTACACATGGTGATGCCATATGTCCTCTCCTTCATCTGCAAATCACGCAACCATTGTTTTAGCCATATAGCTGCAAAATCAAATGCAATGCATTAAAATTAAAATGCAATGACTTTCAGATCACATGAGCCAATATATTATTTACAATAGAACATAGATAACATTTCAAATGTTGAAACTGAGGCATTTTACATTTTTATCCACAAAATGAGCTTATTTCAAATTTTCTGGCTGCAACAGGCCTCAAAAAAGTTGGGACACTGGCAAAAAAGGGCTGAAAAAGCCATTAATATATAAGAGAATCAGCTGAAAGAACATTTAGGAAGTAATAGCTAAACTGGCATCAGGTGAGACGGTGTGTTCAGGAACCACACGCAAGAGGGAAATCCAAAAAACGTATGCCTTTGATGATGTCCGAGTCAAAACCAAAAAGCACAAGAATTGCCAAGCCACAATACGAAATCCAAAAAAAGTGTCGACTAGACAAACCAGTAGAAGAAAAACAATACTCAGTGGCATACAAGGCGCTCTGCACAATGCAATATTGATCAACGTTCTGACAAGGAGCTGGCTGTGAAAAGACTGCTTAAATAGACGGCGGGAAGTCACATGCTATGCAGGAAGCAGGTGAAATGGATCAGACTAATTACAACGGGAGAATGAGGGAAAGCCTAACCACGAAAATTGGTGAAAGCTAAGACATGGACGGGAATCACACAAACAGCCCATGACATATAAACAGCTCCAGTCAAGGAGTTCTAAGTGCACAGATAACGAGCGCCGAAAAGTAATTAAGCACGTGCGAGAGATCTTGCTGAAACTCAGGGGAGGACACGTACAGCTGAGTGAGAGGTGGAGACTAGAACAGGGCGATTGCTGAGAGGGAATTAGTATAAATTAGTAGAGGTGCAACTTTACAGATTTAACTAGAGTGTTCGTTAGTAAGTTAGTAACTTATATACAAGGATTAGTTGTGTTAGTAGACTATGATACAAAATATAAATGTTAATCTTGTTGGTAGTCAGACCAGTAAGACAAAGGTAGTAAACGAGAATCGAAGGAATATCTTAAACACCGGAATTAATTTAAATCACCCGAAGTAAATGAGCATGCTAACAGGGAAGACGGACTGAACCAACTAGACAGGGGAGACAAGTGCAATGGAAATTAAATGGAATGAACTAAAAACCTGAGTATTAAAATAACCAAAAAGAATAAATAAAAGACAAAATCATGAACACAGAACATGAACATAAACATGACCAAAAACCATAACCATGATATCAGGTGTGTAATATGATTGGCTATAAAAGGGATGTCTTAGAGAGGCTGGTTCCCTCAGAAGTAAAGATTGTCAGAAGCTCTCTAACCTGTGAAAAAAACAATGTTCCTCAACGTCAAATTGCAAAGGCTTTGAAGGTCTCGTCATTGACAGTGCATAACATCATCAAAAGATTCAGAGATTCTGGAAAAATTTCTGTGCGTAAGGGACAATGCCGAAGACCTTTACTGGATGCCCATGATCTTCGAGCCCTCAGGCGCTACTGCATCACTCACCGGCATGATTCTGTCATTGACATTACTAAATGGGCCCAGGAATACTTCAAGAAACCACTGTCTGTAAACACAGTCTGCCGTGCCATCCACAGATGCCACCTAAGACCCTATCATGCAAAAAGGAAGCCATTACTGAGCCTGATCCAGAAGTGTCGCCATTTGTGGGCCAAGGCTCATTTAAAATGGACTATAGCAAAGTGGCAAAGTGTCCTGTGGTCAGACGAGTCCAAATTTGACATTCTTGTTGGAAATCATGGGCATTGTGTCCTCTGGGCTAGAGAGAAGAAAGACCACCCCTCCTTCTATCAGCGTTAAGTTCGAAAGCCAGCGTCTCTGATGGTATGTGGATGCATTAGTGCATATGGTGTGGAACACTTGAATGTTTCAAAAAGCACCTTGAATGCTGAAAGGTATATAAAGGTTTTAGAGTAACATATGCTCCCCTTCAGATGACATCTATTCCAGGGAGGGCCTTGTGTATTTCAGCAAGACAATGCAAAATCACATACTGCAGCTATTACAAAGGTATGGCTTTGTAGTAGATGAGTCCGTGTGCTTAACTGGCCTGATCTTTTACCGATTGAGAACATTTGATGCATAATTCAACGGAAAGTCCATCAAAGGAGACCCAAAACTCTCCAGCAGCTGGCAGCCTGTATAAAACAAGAGTAGGATCAAATTCCAATGGCTAAACTCAAGAAACTTGTCTCCTCAACGCCCAGATGCCTCTACTCTGTGTTAAAAAGAAGAGGGGATGCTACACCATGGTAAACAGGCCCCTGTCTCAATTTTTTTTGAGACCTGTAGCAGCCATCAAATTTGAAATGAGCTCATTTTGTGGATAAAATTGTTCAATTTTTCAGTTTCAACATTTGTTATGTTATCTCATTTGTTATATTATCTCTATTCTATTGTGAATAAAGTACCGTCTGGTGTGATTTGAATGTCATTATGTTTTGATTTTATTCACAATTTACACACACACAGCAAGACAGTACGGGTAGCCTGTGCTCAAATGAAAAATACCTCATCACTGAAAATATTACTCTGCCTATCTTAGGTGCCTAGGCCTTTGATTTTACTAATTTGTCAATTTGTTTGCATTTGTACATTGAAATGAACATTTAATAAATCAACGCATCTGGGAAAACTGTCATCGTTATTTCAGAGGTAAATTGATAATGGTCTGAAAAGGTGATTTGCGAAAGCCTCCGAAAGGTGGGGTTGAAATTATGTAACTCTGTTCAGCCTTAATGTTACAGGTTACTTTTGTTACTTTTGCTGCTTGGTCACATTAATCGGAGCTTATGTTAAATTAGAGTGACACACCCTCAGCTGAAATGAAACATCTGCTGGAGAGTTTATTTAAAGGCAGATTTTTGTTCTGGCGCTGACACTGGAAAGCCGTTGCCTACATTTAAATATAACCGTTAATTTAAGTTCATTCGATAAAGATCAGCTAAGTCTTTGTCATGGCACCTATTCGCTTAAAAATGACTGAGATGTCGGCAGAAGTATAACTAGCAGTCCATGGAAAAAATTGATTTTTTTTCCAGAGGATATTCTAGTTGCAACATGATTGAGCTAGTAAAGCAGTTTTGTGTTGCCATTTGCGGTATTTTTTCAGTTTTGGGAAATCACCATGTTTAGAAAACATCAGCCAAAGTTTGCTGACTGACAAGGACTAGTTAACATCAGATCTCATGTATTTCCACGGAATCGGAGTGAATACCTGCAAGTAACTATTATATTTTGAGAGCGAAATGCCCACATGAATAAATTTTGATAATACATTTTATTTACCCTTACGAAAAGGAAGTTTATTCAAATGTGCTATTAGAATATTTCTTCTAAACTAAAAATAAGAGAGTATACTTTCAGTGTACTTTTGATGTACTTATCAGAGATATACTTAGCAAAGTAATACTTAAGTATACTTAGCTTAGACTGAAAAGTACACGGAAAAGTAAGTATATTTGACTAATACTTGTACCTCAACGGGTTGCTGCTGAAGGAGGTGTTTGTGGGCCAGAAGGTTGGGATCTTCCCTCTGGTGGAATAATACACAATACTCTAGTGCAATGATGAGGATGTTGTCTGTCTGATGAGATATGAACCTGAAGTCCCAACTCATTCTTTACGTTTCCTAGTAGTATACTTTCATGATCTGAAAAGTTTACTTGAAGTATACAACTAATAAACTAGCAGTATATCTGTAAGTTTACTTACAGTATACTTAAATTTATACTTTCATAAATTGAAAAGTATACTAGAAGCATACAACTAGTTCACTCACAGAATACTTAAAAGTTCACTTGTAGTGTACTTGCAGTATAGAAAAACTTAGATGTAAACTAGAAGGGTACTTTCAGTTTACTTTGCTTAAACTTGAAGTATACTTAAAATATACTTATATAATCTTGAAATGTTCCAATTTAGTCCAAAGAAGAATGAAATTAGTATACATTCTAGTACACTACAAGTACATGGGCCATAGTATACTTGCTATACTTATTCTCAGACTCAAGTATACTTAATAAAATGAACTTCAAGTATACTACAGTTTGCTAAGTTGGTAATAGTTGTATTAATCACATTATTACACTCGAGGGTGCGCTTGATCGTCAGTCTTGTCACTTCACTGATGCAAACGGAACTCAGCACAAGCGCCTTGTTCCTGGCCGCATCACTGTCGTGACAAGAATGAAGGTCAAGCACACCCTCTCGTGTAATAATGCTTAATTGTGCCACTCTAGATTACCTACTATTGGATATGAATCCTATAAGAAATAAAAGAAATGTGTTTTGCCTGGCCATTCATGGTACCTATTTTACAAATTCAGCACGGGTATGCAAACATTTGAGCACCACTGTATATTTGGAATAAAACAAGGTGCTTTATCAGTAACTATCATAACTGTATATAGTTGAGCTCCCAACCAGTACAGTCTGTTTTATATATCAATGTTGTGTGTCAAAAGAAAATGTTAAGTTTTTGCTGACTTTCAGGTACTTGCATGTAGATTCATTGTTTTGCATAAAATTAACATCTGCCGGACACCCCTGCAAATTCAAATCTAGTTTCCCCATTTACAAATCAAACTGCTTTGAGCATTTGTGGTATTAAGTTTTTGGACTGTCCTTAATAAAGCATCTTCCCAAAAACAAATTAATTGCTGACTATACCATCTGATTGTTCGACTATGAGAAAATGCTGTTTTGCACAAACCTAGTGCCTCCTGATGCCAGCCCTATTCGCCAGCAGTGAACCAGGATTAGTTACCATAATTTATGACAAGGGTAGGCAGGTCACATATCCTGGACGCTTCAATCTTGACCTCTGACATCATCCTTACGTTTCTCCTTTTGTCTCAAAGCATCTGCCATCTTCCAGGTGTCCAGTCTCATTCACAACAGGTTGGAGTGAGTGCAAGTTATTTTAGTACAGCTTTACAAAATCAGATTCAACTAATAAACTATCGATAGTCAATAGACAAGACCAGGATTGGTGGAATCTGTTGTCTTGGAAATACCTATTCATGCTCTGTGAGCTCTGTATTCATATCGCACTGTATCACTTGGCTGCTGAATGGTGACTGTGTGGACACATGGTCACTAAAAAATAACCATTTCGTGAATTTTTTACAAATTAAAAGACAATGCAAATTAAGTTGAAAATGGGCACCCTCTCAACAGATGTCGCTCAGGAGGGTAAACAATCTCTATGAACATGAACCTAATTATGAAACGTTGCAGCTATTGAAAATGGCGATAGCAGTCGTGGTTGGAATGAAAACCAGCATACGCATGGGGTTCCCAGGACTGATGTTCGGAACCACTGTTCTACTTGACAACTGCCTGTGATATCATTCAGCCAAAATCAAACATGCCTCCCAGGCAAATGCTCACACGTCTCGTCTGTTTCTCCCAGGGCTCACTGCAATTGCTGCCACAGCTTATGTTTGCAAGTCACTCACTTGCACACTCAAACACTCACACACTCTCATATATTCACTCATTCACTCATATACTCACTTTGTCAGTCACTCACTGTCTCATACACTCACTCTCTCATTCCCTCAAATTCACTCGCTTGTATATTTGCTCACTCTCTTCCACACTCACTCATAAATTCACTCATACTCTCATTTTCTCACTTTCTCACACTCACTCACTTATACACTCACTCACTCACTCATTCATACATACATTCACATACTCATATATAAATTCACTTGTACATGCACTCAATAACTCATACACTTATATTCACTCTCACTCACTCACTAACTCATACACCCATATATTCATTCACTCACTTGTACACTGACTCCATCATGGACGTTCGGAAGGGGCACTTATTTAGACATGCGCTTTATGCACCGAGGGTCTAAACGGTTTCATTCTTGTTTTTCAGGATGTACCACCAGGCTAGAAGAAAATTCTAGGAGAAACACCAGAATGTGTCATAATGTTGTGAAGAGGCTTGCTCAATTAAACGCTGCGGTAATTAAAAAACCAGTTTAAGTCTGCCGGAGAATTCTCAGAGAGGAGTTTGGCTGTGAAACTGAGGTGGTGTGTATGGTTCATGTGTAGCCTCTTTCCCTAATGTCATGAGGTCTCTGGAGCGCATTCATCCACTTGGAAGCAGCCCGTGTGTGAAATTCAGTCGAACTGGGCCTCGTGATTGATCCTTGCCTGCATGCCACCACCAATGACCCAAGAGAAAACAGAGCGTGAGCAGACCGATCCGGCGAATCGGATCTCCATGAATTATCCATGATCCATCAGCGCGTGCTTGAGGCCCCAGGTGGAAGTGCTTGTTGGCACCTCTGTTTGTTACACCTTCAGTCAGCTTCACGGCTCTGTTTGGAGATACGACGTCAAATGCCGATAGTACAACCCCTAGCAAAAAATTATGGAATCACCACACATAGATGTTTTTCCAGCTTTTTTGGCCTACCACCATGGTTCTTTGTGGTGGCAGGCCAATGAGCAGTTACGTATACTTCTCTCTGAGCTGTAAGCTGTTTTTGAAGAAGTTTACATCAAGTCTCTTTTTTTTCATTAGGCTTGCTCGCTGTAATTATGACTAACTTGAACCTTGAGTGATGCGATATGTCTTACTGGTAACGGTTGGGAACAGGCATGCTCCACAATTACAGGCCTTTTTTTTTTTCCAAACTCCACCCTGCTGAAAATTCCAGCTTTGACCAGCCTAGGCTGGTTAGGCTGGTTTAAGCTATGTTTTGGGCAGTTTTAGTTGGTCGACCAGCCCTTCATCAGCTGACTCCAGCTGATGTTATGGCCCCAATTTGTTATTACATTTACAACACTACAGCTACAGCAACAGCAAGGGATGACAGACACAGTTTTTAAAACTTATACACATTTAATTAACAAAGACAACAACTAACAATAATGACTAATCTAATATCTACAACTAATGACCAAGACTGATTTCCAAAAAACTGAAAATATTTACAGTCCCTTTTGTAGGTTGCTTGGTGATGTCCTGGGTGAGGGAAAAACTCTAACACAGGCAAAAATCCACTAAAAGCTTCACAGGTCTTGAACAGACTGACAGGTCTGGTCACATGTATCCTTCTCCTTGCAATTTCTCCTACTACTTTACTGTCTCAATTCTTTTCCTTGTATACTCTTTTGCAGACCCCACCCACAGTTAGTCGACCTCTTTTTTTTAATTTTCGGGGACTTGCCCCAGACATGCCCAGGAGATGTCTAAACCTAGCTCCAGTCTGGGCCTAATAAAAGAAAGGTAAATACTGCCATCTAGTGGCCTCTATTCACATCACACTGAAAATACCAGCTGAACCAGCTATGACCACCTTCATCAAGCTATAGAGACCAGCTAGACCAGCTAATTACACAGCTCAGACCATCTTAAACCAGCTTAGAATTATAGCAGCTAGAATTCAGTGTGTTTGAGTGAGTGTATGCGCGCATGTGTGTGGATGTGTGTTTGAGTTCCTGTGCGTGAATGTGCTTCTCTGTGTGTTACAGAACAGTCTGTATGGCTGTGCCTGTAACTGTGCCTTTCTGTGTTTTAACAGAACAGTCTGTATGGCCATGTCAGTAGCTATGCTTCTCTGTGCATTACACAGGGTGTTACAGGCTGTATGGCAGTGCCTGTAAGTGTGCCTCACTGTGTGTTACAGAACAGTCTGTATGGCTGTGCCTGTAATTGCGCCTCTTTGTGTGTTACAGAACAGTCTGTATCACTGTGCCTGAAACTGTGCACCTCTGTGCGTTACAGAACGAACTGTATGACTGTGCCTGTAACTGTGCCTCTATTTGTGTTACAGAACAGTCTGTTTCACTGTACCTGTAACTGTGCCTCTTTGTGTGTTACAGAACAGTCAGTATGGCTGTGCTGCCTCTCTGTGTGTTACAGAACAGCCTGTATGGCTGTGCCTGTAACTGTGCCTCTCTGTGTGTTACAGAACAGTCTGTATGGCTGTGCCTGTAACACTGCCTCTCTGCGTGTTACAGAACAGTTCGTATGGCTGTGCTGCCTCTCTGCGTGTTACTGAACAGTCTGTATGGCTGTGCCTGTAACAGTGCCTCTCTGTGTGTTACAGAACAGCCTGTATGGCTGTGCCTGTAACAGTGCCTCTCTGTGTGCTACAGAACAGTCTGTATGGCTGTGCTTCTGTGTGTTACAGAACAGCCTGTATGGCTGTGCCTGTTACTGTGCCTCTCTGTGTGTTACAGAACAGTTCATAAGGCTGTGCTGCCTCTCTGTGTGTTACTGAACAGCCTGTATGGCTGTGTCTGTTACTGTGCCTCTCTGTGTGTTACAGAACAGTCTGTATGGTTGTGCTTCTGTGTGTTACAGAACAGCCTGTATGGCTATGCCTGTAACAGTGCCCCTCTGTGTGTTACATAATATTCTGTATGATTGTGCCTGTAACAGTGCCTCTTTGTGGGTTACAGAACAGTTCGTATGGCTGTGTCTGTAACTGTGCCTCTCTCTGTGTTACAGAACAGTCTGTATGGCTGTGCTTCTGTGTGTTACAGAACAGTCTGTATGGCTGTGCTTCTGTGTGTTACAGAACAGTCTGTATGGTTGTGCCTGTAACTGTGCCTCTCTGCATGTTACAGAACAGTCTGTATGGCTGTGCTGCCTCTCTGTGTGTTACTGAACAGTCTGTATGGTTGTGCCTGTAACTGTGCCTCTCTGCGTGTTACAGAACAGTCTGTATGGCTGTGCTTCTGTGTGTTATAGAACAGCCTGTATGGCTGTGCCTGTAACAGTGCCTCTCTGTGTGTTACAGAATATTCTGTATGGTTGTGCCTGTAACAGTGCCTCTTTGTGGGTTACAGAACAGTTCGTATGGCTGTGTCTGTAACTGTGCCTCTCTCTGTGTTACAGAACAGTCTATATGGCTGTGCCTGTAACTGTGCCTCTCTGCGTGTTACAGAACAGTTCGTATGGCTGTGCTGCCTCTCTGTGTGTTACTGAACAGCCTGTATGGCTGTACTTGTAACTGTGCCTTTCTGCGTGTTACAGAACAGTCTGTATGGCTGTGCCTGTAACTGTGCCTCTCTGCGTGTTACAGAACAGTCTGTATGGCTGTGCCTGTAACTGTGCCTCTCTGTGTGTTACAGAACAGTCTGCATGGCTGTGCCTGTAACAGTGCCTCTCTGTGTGTTACACAACAGTGTGTATGGCTGTGCTTCTGTGTGTTACAGAACAGCGTATATGGCTGTGCCTGTAACAGTGCCTCTCTGTGTGTTACAGGACAGTTCATATGGCTGTGCTGCCTCTCTATGTGTTACTGAACAGCCTGTATGGCTGTGCCTGTTCCTGTGCCTCGCTGTGTGTTACAGAACAGTCTATATGGTTGTGCCTGTAACTGTGCCTCTCTGTGTGTTACAGAACACTCTGTATGGCTGTGCTTCTGTGTGTTACAGAACAGCGTATATGGCTGTGCCTGTAACAGTGCCTCTCTGTGTGTTACAGGACAGTTCATATGGCTGTGCTGCCTCTCTGTGTGTTACTGAACAGCCTGTATGGCTGTGTCTGTTACTGTGCCTCTCTGTGTGTTACAGAACAGTCTGTATGGTTGTGCCTGTAACTGTGCCTCTCTGCGTGTTACAGAACAGTCTGTATGGCTGTGCTTCTGTGTGTTACAGAACAGCCTGTATGGCTGTGCCTGTAACAGTGCCTCTCTGTGTGTTACAGAATATTCTGTATGGTTGTGCCTGTAACAGTGCCTCTTTGTGGGTTACAGAACAGTTCGTATGGCTGTGTCTGTAACTGTGCCTTTCTCTGTGTTACAGAACAGTCTATATGGCTGTGCCTGTAACTGTCCTTCTCTGCGTGTTACAGAACAGTTCGTATGGCTGTGCTGCCTCTCTGTGTGTTACTGAACAGCCTGTATGGCTGTACCTGTAACTGTGCCTTTCTGCGTGTTACAGAACAGTCTGTATGGCTGTGCCTGTAACTGTGCCTCTCTGCGTGTTACAGAACAGTCTGTATGGCTGTGCCTGTAGCTGTGCCTCTCTGTGTGTTACAGAACAGTCTGCATGGCTGTGCCTGTAACAGTGCCTCTCTGTGTGTTACAGAACAGTCTGTATGGCTGTGCTTCTGTGTGTTACAGAACAGCGTATATGGCTGTGCCTGTAACTGTGCCTCTCTGTGTGTTACAGGACAGTTCATATGGCTGTGCTGCCTCTCTGTGTGTTACTGAACAGCCTGTATGGCTGTGCCTGTTCCTGTGCCTCGCTGTGTGTTACAGAACAGTCTGTATGGTTGTGCCTGTAACTGTGCCTCTCTGTGTGTTACAGAACAGTCTGTATGGCTGTGCTTCTGTGTGTTACAGAACAGCCTGTATGGCTGTGCCTGTAACAGTGCCTCTCTGTGTGTTACAGAATTTTCTGTATGTTGTGCCCGTAACTGTGCCACTCTGTGTGTTGCAGAACAGTTTGTATGGTGTGTCTGTAACTGTGCCTCTCTCTGTGTTACAGAACAGTCTATATGGCTGTGCCTGTAACTGTGCCTCTCTATGTGTTACAGAATTTTCTGTATGTTGTGCCTGTGACTGTGCCTCTCTATGTGTTGCAGAACAGTTTGTATGGCTGTGCCAGTAATAGATCCTCTCTGTGTGTTACAGAACAGTCTTTATAGTTGTGCATGTAACTGTGCGCCTCTGTGTGATGCAGAACAGTTCGTATGGCTGCGCTGCCTCTCTGTGTTACTGAACAGCCTGTATGGCTGTGCCTGTTACTGTGCCTCTTTGTGTGTTACAGAACAGTCTGTATGGCTGTGCTTTTGTGTGTTACAGAATGGTCTGCACAGCGCCCCCTGGGGGCTGATGGCTACACTGGCTCAGTTGATGGGGGAGATGAGAGCAGATCTGGAGCCCCAGGTGATCATGGGAGACAGTAGGCCAAACTCAGGTATGGTCCTGACCCCTGACCTGTCACTCTGACCCTCTGACCCCAGCCATCTCCTCTATTCGGCTGTCACTGCAATGAGAAATTCTGCTCATGAAAGAAACAATGGGTGATGTCGTTACCATTCTCAGCGGCGAAAGGTTGGAGCAACGAGAAAGCTTTTTTTATAGTCTTTTGCTGTAAAGATTGTTCAGTGTGTTCAGTAGATCCTGTCAAAGTTAGGTTGAAGGCACATAATCATTGTTTACAGTGTACATAGTATCTAATAAATAAAGTTGACCTCAATCAATTTTTTTCCAGTCATGGAGCTGAGAACTCCGGCCAATATTATTGAACGGAATCTCAGCTTCCTGCTGCTGCCACACACCTCTATGAGAATGGGGGCTAATGTTGCATACTGAAATGTTTCCTCCTGTTCAATACATAAATATTTGGATGGGGATGCAAACGTTCAGACTTTGAGTTTTAATTAGAATGTAAATGCACTCATATAGTGTAAACCAGAGGTAAGCAACAAGGGCCCCATCTGTCCCTGGTTTTCACACCAGCTTCTGGCCTTTAATTTGTTGATAATCTAAATTAGCCAAACTATTTCTGAAATCTGACATTTCAGGTGCATATCTTTAAATTATCATGAATGGCCCACCCCTGGTGTAAACCATGTTGGAATTCTCAGCTTTAGAAATGTATTTCTGTCCAAATATTTAAGGACTTTGCTGGTCCTTGATCCTCTATTACAGTGCTCCAGGCAAAATAAACATCAAGATATGCCTTTTCATATGGCTGCTGTCTTTTGGATTGATTGCTTACATTGACACCATGTGTGAAATTATTTCTCCTAAATAGGCTGGTAATACCATGATGTAGTATCACATCATCAAGTGCACAGCCAATTAGCCAATACAAGCTATTTCAAAGTGTGTCCGTTGTGACATCACAAGAGGGACAGATCTCCCAGAATATTGAAGAAGCTGACTTGGTTGGCTGAAGTTGCTCAGTTCTTCTTGCCTCTGAGCAGTCACTTCACCATATGACATCACAAAGTAACAGATTTTGAAAATTTTTTAATGGCCTGTAATGGTTAATTAGCCGTGCATCTGGGGACAAGATTAGGGAGCCTTTAAATCTGAAGTCTAATCTGTATTCCCATATTATATACTTCTCAATAGAGATAGAGATATGATAGAGATCATAGGAATTTTTTTGCGAAATGAAATGCAAATTTGGTAACTGCCTCTGAAGAACAATATATTGGATAAATGACATGCAGTCAGACTCAAAACACATTTGCACGTGCATTTCATGACATTAAATGAGCGTGCAGCCTCACATTTTGGCTTTGACTAACACTTCACCATTTCAACACAGACATGTGTGTTGCTTGTTGGTGAAAATTTGGGACTCCCCAAAATTTTTGCTTTACATTTAGCAATAACAATGTCTCCTCAAAGTCTTAGACGTCGATTGACTTCAGAGCAATTGGGAAGATCCAGCGGAATGCTTGACTCTGGCTTCTCACAACGTCACGTTGCTAATGCACTTAACGTCAGCCAAAGCGTTGTGAACAGGGCATGAAACCAGCATCAAACGTTTGTAACAGCAGCACACCGTCATGGGGGTGGTCATCAGAGATCGACTACACAACGACAAGACCACTTTCTCACACTTCAGGCACGACATCATCCTTTCTAGGCAGCCACCACCCTACGAAATGACCTTCATAACGCCTCAGGGGTCAAGGTATCCACTCAGACGATACGGAATCGTCTTCATTCGTCGACTCTAGAAGGCTATGTGTTGGAATCCCACTGACCGTGCGTCATAGGCGTGACCGTTTGGATTGGGCTCACGATCATGTCACATGGACACACAACGATTGGGCTCCAGTTCTCTTTACTGATGAGTCCGGATATTGCTTGGACTTTGCTGACAGGAGGCAACGGGTGTGGCGAAGACAACGTGAGCGATTTAATGATGCCTACATCAACGAACACGACCGTTATGGTGGCAGATCAATTATGGTCTGGGGAGGAATAAGCAGGAACGGACGGCAGAACGGACCTGCATGTCATGGGGAGAGGGACGATGACAGGGGTACGGTACAGGGATGAGATCCTCAATGTGTACGTAAGACCATACGCTGGAGCTGTTGGCCCTGATTTTATCTTGATGGATGATAACACCCGTCCCCATCCTGCTAGGGTGCTGAATCAATTCGTAGAGCAGGAGACAATTGTCCGCATGAACTGGCCCGCGCATTCGCCGGACCTAAACCCTATCGACCATGTGTGGAACATGCTGCAGGTCGCCATTTCCAATCGTAGGGCACAACCCACAACTTTAGAGGAGCTCCGAAATGCCCTTGTTGAAGAATGGAACAACATTCCAATTGCAAGCATCCGGGTTCTGATTTACAGTATTACCTGACGTTGTCAAGCCGTCATTCAAGCTAGGGGAGGCCATACCCGTTACTGACATTAACTGTGGAAAAGAAACATCAACGAACACTGTTTTCACTTTACATTTCAGAGGTGAAACCATGAAGTGTTCGTGAAAGCCAAAAGTGTGAGGTTGCATGCTCATTTAATGTCATTAAATGCACTTGCAAATGTGTTTTGTGTCTGACTGCATGTCATTTATCCAATATATTGTTCATCAGTGGCAGTTACCAAATTTGCATGTCATTTCACAAGAAAATTCCGATTATCCCTATCAAATTTTTAGTAGTATATATATTTCAGTTTTTTTAAATCACTGTTATCCAGATGGTATCAGAGGTGTTAATTTCAAAATATTCAATAGATCTGAAAGACGTTTCTTTGAAAAATCTTAGTGTAATAGAAATCATGTCAGTGAATAGTTCTTCCCCATAGTGGGTGGTTTCTGTTTTTTTTTTTTTTTTAATGAGATTTTCGGGTAATGTTTGTTTAACTTTGTATGGAAGTTTTATGGTTTCGTAACATTCGGTCGCTGTGATCTTTCCAGGTTTGTATGAGCTGAGTGAGGGGTGCTCTCCTGTGGTAGGGACTGACCGGGCCCCTCCTGTGCTCAGAGACCCCACCCCTACCTGTGTGAGGGAGGCGCGCGGGACCTCGGCGGGAGAGAGACCCAGATCTATTAGTGAGTATTCACCTCACTCCAAATAACTACAAATCCCAGCACCAAAGCACCTATTCACTGAAGTGTCAGCCTCCCTGGTTGAAATTTGATTGTAACACAAGTTTGTACGCAAGTTATAGGTGAAATCCCGCCTTTTCCTGCTCATTACGCATGTACAGAAAGACTTTCAACTGGACAAACTCATCAGCCAACCAGCCAAATACTGCACTGCAGATGTGTTTGACTCTATCTTAAACCACATAATAGAGTAGCTGCCTACCTCGTCGGATGGGTTGGACTCGAGAAGAGGTCAAGGGTCTCGTGGGTCGGAACACTGACAACCGCATGTCATTTGATTGACACTCTGCCAGCTCACATACAAACTCGAGTTACAACTGAAGTCAGCAGTATCCAACTCGGATTCAAATGCTTCTCTGAGCTCTGTTTCTCTTGGCTGATTATACAGCAGAGAGACTTGCTGAGTAAAGGCAAGGTCACTGAAAATGTCCTAGGTCTTTACTGATACTGAAGACCATCAGGGCCGGCGCTAGCCATTTTGGTGCCCTACGCATAAATGCTTTGTGGCGCCCACCCACCCAACCGAAGGTAGACCGATGATAGGGCCGCACAGGAGATTAATCTTTTTTCGCGTAAATAAGTCTACGTTATTTTTGTATTACTTATATTTATTAACATGCTTTACAAACTTTTATTTTAAATATTAAATACTGTTATTATCATTATTTTTTTATGGGCTTGATTTTTTTGGTGCCCTACGCGCAGTCCGTGAAAAGCGTATGCCGAGCGCCGTGTTGCACAGACATGCGCACACCCACACACACACCTTTGCATATATTTACACGGATACACACACACTTTTACATACACACACACAGCATACGTACATTCTTTGTGACTATTAACAGCATCACTGTTAGAGACAGCTGTGTTCACATTATCTGTGCTGTGTATGCGTGTTATTTCCAGGGTTGTGTGTGTGTGTGTGTGTGTGTGTGTGCGCGCATTTGTGTGTTATGTCTCCGGTTGTGTATGTACGTGTGTGAGAGTGCATGTGTGCTTTGTCCAAATGTAAAAAAATTAGAATACTTTTTGTGTAGAAGAAAACACTTCCTGTGTTCTTTTGAGTAAAAATCTTTGTGTATATGTGTGCGCATTTATATGGATGTCTTTTTTAGCTGCGACCAAGCAGCTCTATGAACGCTTCTGTCTGTCTGTCTGTCTGTCTGTCCGTCTGTATGTGACACCTTTTTCACCATGTTCCTGTTGTCGCATCATCATGAAATTTTCAGGAGTTATTAACCTTCACCAAAGTGATGTCCATGCACAAGGTCGAGGTCAAAGGTCAAGTTCACAGAAGTCACAACCTTGTTTGCAGGTTTTCGCGCTGCAACTCCAGTTAGAATTCATGGATCGCTATGAAATTTTGGAAATAGCTTCTAGGCATAAAGGAGGTGTACCCTATCGTTTTACAAGGTCATCCGTCAAATCCCAAGATCACAAAGGTAAAAAAAGTGTCAATTTTGCCCGATTTGACGGTTGTCGCACCGTAACTCAAGTTTAATTCAATAAATGGCTATGACATCTTACAACAAGCTTCTTGGTATAGAGGAGGGGTTCCCTATTGATTTTCAAGGTCATCTGTCGAATACCAAGGTCACACCGGTCAAAAAAGTGTCGATTTTGCCCCGATTTCACAGTTTTCGCACCGTAACTCCACTTTAACTTGATGGATGGCTATTACATCTTACAACAAGCTTCTTGGTACAGAGGAAGGGTCCCCTATTGATTTTCAAGGTCAATTTGTGAGGTTTTACGAAATGAGCCAAGAGCGAAAACCAGATAAATGCAAAATGGAGGCTTTATTTCTGAAGGGGGAAACCCCCCAACAGAGCTGGCAACAGTACAATGTCCACAATCCACAAACAGAATCCAAAGGGCAAAATCCAAAACTGTAACCAGGGCACCAATAACAAAACTCAAGGTCAGGCAAAAATGGTTCGGTACACAGGCGTGGGTTTGGTGGAGAGACAAACTCATAAGCCGTAAACAGTCCGAATCCAAATACCAGGGCAGCAAAGACAATAGACGTGGTCGGGCAAAAATAGGTCAAAACTCACGAAGGCAATCAGATCCAAAAGGGCAAACCAAAAAAAACAAGTGTCGGGCAATCCAGTCAGAAAGAAAATATCACAGTGAGCAAGGCGAGGAACGTAGCACAAGACAAAGGAGTAAAGACGATCTGACAAGGAACTAAAAGTGCAGACACCTTATATACACATCCGGGTAAAGCACATGACTAGGGTAAACAGGTGTAATCAATGACATGGGAGTGACACATGAGGAAAACTAATTACATGAATCGGGCGAATGCCGAAACGCAGACAGGGATAACGAGACATTCCTATGAACGAATAACAGCTCCGGTTAAGGAGTACTAAAGTGTATAGTCTAAAGAAAAGAGAAAGCCTGAGATATAAATGGAAACTGCAGTAGAGATAATTAGTGATAGGCAAGGAGGGCGGAGATACAGATTGGGCGAATGCTGAGAGATCGTTAGTCTATTAGTATGTGCAGCTATACAATCCCGAGTGCAAGTTAGTCAGTTAGTATGAATATACAATGTTAATCGGGGTTAGTAATTATCGAAAACAATAAACTGTTAGTAGGGTTAGTAGATAGCATAAAGAGAGAGGAAGGAAGAAAACGAGATATGAAGAAAGATTGAAATCCCAGAAACCAGGAAATCACCCGAATGAGTGGCACGTCAGACAAGGGACCGTGGGCAAAGACCTACACAAGACAAGACAGGGTAAACGAAGTGCAGGACTAGAACCAAAAACAAGACTATAAAACATGGCAAGGCTATGAAACATGGCAAGACTAAGAAACATGGCAAAGACGTAAATAATAACAAAACAAGAAAAATAATAAAACATGAAAACAAACAACCAAAACACAATACATAATCCTAGGGATGGTCAGAGGCAGGCAGTGGTCACTTAAACACAAAAGGCATACATGGCAAGCCAGGCACAGAACTTAAACATGGGGCTAGACAAAAGACATGGCTGAAATGCAGAATCACAACAGAACCCCCCCCCCAACGAACGCCTCCTGGCGTTCAATTCGAAGAGCGTGATGCAGCATGATAGTCTCTTATTAAAGTCTTATCCAGAATGTGTCGGGCAGGAACCCAACTGCGGTGTTCCGGTCCGTAACCCTCCCAGTCGACGAGGTACTGTAGACCTCTGCCTCGTCGACGAGAGTCCAGGAGGGCACGGACCGTGTAGACTTCGCCTCCGTCGATGATCCGGGCGGGTGGAGGGGGATCAGGTCCAGAGGACAGGTGGTGGGTTACAGCAGGTTTTATTTGTGACACATGGAAAGTTGGGTGTATACGTCGCATGGATAGGGGGAGACGGAGGCGAATGGCAGTGGGACTTAGGACCCTCTCGATAGTGAAAGGGCCCAGGTATTTGGGGAAAAGCTTACCCCCGTTACCTCTGAGGGGGATGTCCCTAGAAGACAGCCAGACCCGCTGCCCAGGTCGGTACGTAGGGGCCGCTGTGCGTTTCTTGTCGGCCTGTTCCTTCATCCGGGCGACCGACCTGAGCAGGACCTGGCGGGTGGCGATCCAGGTGCGTCTGCACCTACGGACGAACTCTCTGGCAGAGGGAACAGCTACCTCCTCCTCCTGGGACGGGAACAACGGAGGCTGGTAGCCCAGGCAGGCCTTGAAGGGGGAGACGCCGGATGCAGCAGAGGTGTGGCTGTTCAAGGCGTACTCCACCCATGGCAACTGATAACTCCAGGAGGAGGGGTTCCTAATGCAGAGACAACGCAACACACTTTCCACACATTGGTTAGCTCGCTCGGTCTGGCCATTGGTCTGGGGATGGAAACCTGAAGATAAACTGACTGTCGTGCCTAGGGCTTTAAAAAATGTTTTCCAAAAAAGTGCTGTGAACTGGGGACCACGATCAGAAGTGATGTCGGTGGGTATGCCATGAAGCCTAATGACATGTTGAATGACCAGATTGGTGGTGTCTTGAGCGGAGGGAAGTTTAGTGAGGGGGACTAAGTGAACTGCTTTGGAAAATCTGTCAACAATAGTGAGAATGGTGGTGTGGTGATTGGATGGGGGAAGACCTGTGATGAAGTCTAGTGCAATGTGGGACCAGGGACGATGTGGTGTCGGAAGGGGCTGAAGTAAACCTTGTGGTGGTTGGTGAGAAGTCTTAGCCTGGGCACAGACCGAGCAAGCTGTAACAAAACCCTGGACATCTTGGCTAAGTTCTGGCCACCAAAATCTCTGGAGGATGAAGCTCTTGGTACGGCGAATCCCAGGGTGGCAGGACAGTCTAGATGCGTGTCCCCATTCCAGGACTTTGGGGCGCAGGGCAGCTGGAACATATAAGCAGTTAGTGGGACACGCACTGGGGGTAGCAGCACTGGTCTGGGCATTCTTAACCTCTCTCTCTATGTTTAAACATATGGCATTGATAAACGTTTCTTTAGGGAGGATAGTGTCATTGTTAAGTTCCTCCTCCTGGATCTCAAAACATCGGGATAGGGCATCAGGCTTCACATTCTTACTTCCAGGCCGGTAGGCAATGTGGAAGTTGAACCGGGAGAAGAATAAAGCCCACCTGGCTTGCCGCGGATTGAGTCTCTTGGCTGTCTGCAGGTACTCCAAATTCTTGTGGTCAGTCCAGACAATGAAGGGAACTTTGGATCCTTCCAGCCATTGCCTCCATTCTTCCAAGGCCAACTTCACCGCCAACAGCTCCCGGTTGCCGATGTCGTAATTTCTCTCCGCTGAGCTGAGGCGGCGAGAGAAGAAGGCACATGGATGGACTTTCCCATCCTCCGTGGACCTCTGAGACAGGATGGCTCCAGCTCCAATATTGGAGGCGTCCACCTCGACGATGAACTGGAGCTCTGGGTTGGGAATAGTGAGGATGGGTGCAGATGTGAATCTGGTTTTTAATTCTTTAAAGGCGTCCTCTGCTTTCTCCGACCAACGAAACTTGAATTTGAAGGAGGTGAGAGCAGTAAGAGGAGCCGCAACAGAACTATAGTTCCTGATGAACCGCCGGTAGAAGTTGGCAAATCCTAGGAAACGTTGGAGTGACTTACGGTCCTCTGGTCGGGGCCACTTGGTAACTGCCTCCACTTTTACTGGGTCCATGCGAATGGTGCCTGGAGAAATAATGTAACCCAAAAAAGTGGTGGTTTCAACAAAAAACTCACACTTCTCGGCCTTCACGAAAAGGCGGTTCTCCAAGAGGCGACGGAGCACTTGGCGAACATGCTTAACATGGTCCTCCTGGGATTCAGAAAAAATCAGAATATCTTCAAGGTAGACAAAAACAAACTTGTTTATCATGTCTCTTAAGACATCATTGACGAGGTTTTGAAACACTGCTGGAGCGTTGGTAAGCCCGAAAGGAAGAACCAAATATTCCCAGTGCCCCGTGGGAGTGTTAAAGGCGGTCTTCCATTCGTCCCCCTCTCTGATTCGCACTAAGTGGTATGCATTCCGGAGGTCGAGCTTAGTAAAGATCTTGGCTCCCTGCAGGAGATCAAAAGCGGTGTTCATGAGGGGAAGTGGGTAGCGGTTCTTAATAGTTATCTCGTTGAGGCCACGGTAATCAATACAGGGTCTTAGTGATCCATCCTTCTTAGCTACGAAGAAAAAACCCGCACCAGCAGGTGATGATGACGGGCGTATAAGGCCTGCAGCGAGAGACTCTGAGAGATACTTCTCCATAGCTTGGTTTTCTGGTCTGGAGAGTGAATAGAGTCGACCTCTAGGGGGCATAGTACCTGGTTTCAGGTCTATGGTGCAGTCATAGGGTCGGTGAGGTGGTAAGCTGGTGGCCCGAGACTTTGAGAAAACCTCCTTGAGGTCATGGAATTCTAGAGGAACCCTTTCCAGGTCTGGAATCTCCTCCGGAGATGGGTTGTGTTGAGGGTCGAGGGCGTTGCGGAGGCATGTCAGGGAGCAGTTGGGGCTCCATCCCTTAATTTCGTTCTTGCGCCAGTCGATCTCTGGTAGGTGTTTGGCCATCCATGGATGGCCCAGGACGATAGGAGCATGGGGAGAGTGTAACAGGAGGAACTGAATGGTTTCGTGGTGGTTTCCTGACACCTTGAGTTTGATGGGGCTGGTCGTATGGGTTATTTGAGCAATCTTCTGGCCGCTGAGCGAATTGGCCACTCGATCAGGGAAGATCTTCTCTGTGGGAACGCCCCATTTCCGGGCCAGCTCCACATCAATTAAATTCTCCTCCGCTCCGGTGTCCACGAGAGCCTCGGTGGATCTGCTCTCGCCCCCCCATTCCAAAGTTACAGGAACGCATGTGCGATTGTTAGTTTCCTGTCCCGGCGTCACCCCTATTACTGTTGCTATGCGGGCACCAGGAGGACCTCTTCTCTTCTTTTTCTTTTCCCTGTTAGGGCACTGAGCGATAAGGTGTCCTCCCTTGCCACAGTAAAAGCAGGCCCCATCACGGCGGCGGCGATCCCTCTCCTCCACAGGAATGCGCGTACGTCCCAATTGCATGGGTTCAGGCTCAGGGAGGCGGCTGCCAGTAGGGGGTGATCGAGGCGGAGTACTCTGGGGAGCTGGATATGGTCGTCTGCGGGAAGCGAGGCGTCGGCGCTCCTCCAATCGCGAATCCACGCGAATAGCCAGGTCGACAAGGTCGTCCAAGTTCTCCGGTAATTCCCGCGCCACTAGCTCATCTTTAAGTGCTTCGGATAATCCGTCAAAGAAGGCATCATACAGAGCTCTCTGTCCCCATCTGCTGTTGGTGGCCAACGTCTGAAAATCAATGGCGTAGTCGGCTACGGGACGCCCACCTTGTCGCATGCGTAGGATCTCTCGTCCTGCCTCGTGACCCAACTTGGTGCGATCAAAGATCCGCCTCATCTCCTCACCCAGTAGACGAAAAGTCTGTACACATGGGAGATCAGCTTCCCAAGCCGCTGTAGCCCACTGCTTAGCTCTTCCCGTCAGTTGCGTGATGATAAAGGCAACTCGCGCTCTTTCGGTGGGGAAGGACGAAGGCTGCAGGCTGAAGATGAGCTCGCACTGGGTGAGAAACGCCCGACATGCTCCCGGGTTCCCGTCGTACCTCTCCGGCGGCGGTAGACGTGGCTCGCAGCTGGGTAGGGGCGGGGCGGAAGCGGGAGCAGGAGGAGTATAGACGGTAGGCTGGAGTGACTGTAGTTGCTGCGCCTCCTGTACTGAGCGAGTGAGATCCGCCATCTGGAGACTCATGGTTTGCATGTGCTGCATCAAAGCACGGAGCTGACGTTCCTGAAACTCCAACTGAGTGCCCTGCTGGTGCACTGCCTCCTGCAGAGACTGGTCTGACGCTGGCTCCGTCATGGTCAGATCGTAATGTGAGGTTTTACGAAATGAGCCAAGAGCGAAAACCAGATAAATGCAAAATGGAGGCTTTATTTCTGAAGGGGGAAACCCCCCAACAGAGCTGGCAACAGTACAATGTCCACAATCCACAAACAGAATCCAAAGGGCAAAATCCAAAACTGTAACCAGGGCACCAATAACAAAACTCAAGGTCAGGCAAAAATGGTTCGGTACACAGGCGTGGGTTTGGTGGAGAGACAAACTCATAAGCCGTAAACAGTCCGAATCCAAATACCAGGGCAGCAAAGACAATAGACGTGGTCGGGCAAAAATAGGTCAAAACTCACGAAGGCAATCAGATCCAAAAGGGCAAACCAAAAAAAACAAGTGTCGGGCAATCCAGTCAGAAAGAAAATATCACAGTGAGCAAGGCGAGGAACGTAGCACAAGACAAAGGAGTAAAGACGATCTGACAAGGAACTAAAAGTGCAGACACCTTATATACACATCCGGGTAAAGCACATGACTAGGGTAAACAGGTGTAATCAATGACATGGGAGTGACACATGAGGAAAACTAATTACATGAATCGGGCGAATGCCGAAACGCAGACAGGGATAACGAGACATTCCTATGAACGAATAACAGCTCCGGTTAAGGAGTACTAAAGTGTATAGTCTAAAGAAAAGAGAAAGCCTGAGATATAAATGGAAACTGCAGTAGAGATAATTAGTGATAGGCAAGGAGGGCGGAGATACAGATTGGGCGAATGCTGAGAGATCGTTAGTCTATTAGTATGTGCAGCTATACAATCCCGAGTGCAAGTTAGTCAGTTAGTATGAATATACAATGTTAATCGGGGTTAGTAATTATCGAAAACAATAAACTGTTAGTAGGGTTAGTAGATAGCATAAAGAGAGAGGAAGGAAGAAAACGAGATATGAAGAAAGATTGAAATCCCAGAAACCAGGAAATCACCCGAATGAGTGGCACGTCAGACAAGGGACCGTGGGCAAAGACCTACACAAGACAAGACAGGGTAAACGAAGTGCAGGACTAGAACCAAAAACAAGACTATAAAACATGGCAAGGCTATGAAACATGGCAAGACTAAGAAACATGGCAAAGACGTAAATAATAACAAAACAAGAAAAATAATAAAACATGAAAACAAACAACCAAAACACAATACATAATCCTAGGGATGGTCAGAGGCAGGCAGTGGTCACTTAAACACAAAAGGCATACATGGCAAGCCAGGCACAGAACTTAAACATGGGGCTAGACAAAAGACATGGCTGAAATGCAGAATCACAACACAATTGCCAATTTCGACATCAGACTTGTACAAGAAATGACTCGTGACAGATGCTAGGCGAGGTCGCAGCTATTAGATCCTTCTGATCTACTTGTTGTTTGTGTGGGTGTATGAATATGTGTGCTGATGTGTTTTAATATGAGCTGGTGTATATGTGTGTAAGAGCGCATTTATATACTGCCTGTGAGCATGTGTGTGTTTGTGTGTGTGTGTGTGTGTGAGTATACAGCAAATATATATGACATCACTCGGTCTGTCATCGGACTAAAAGTGGCTCTTTCAGGCGAGATGTCCGCTATTGTGTTAATTTTACATCATGCCTGCTGTTCTTGTTTGTATACCTCAAAAGAATGGAGTTAACTAAATTCAGGCTAGTGTGCCAGTTCATGTCTAAAACGTCACTCCATTTATGAACGTCGTAACCAACCAACCACCTATTTATGCCACCTTCATTCTGCAATCCTAGTCTGCCTTGTTCAACGTTACGTTCAACGTTCAATGCCACCTAGGGCTGCCCGTTATCCTCTCCATCAACTTAACTCCATTATGCCCTACATCAGTACAAATTCTCATTCCTATCTAATTCAAATATCCTTGACTACTATTTTAAGTGTGGTCTGGGATTCATTAAACCACTGATTGAAAAATGTCAAACTCCTTTTTAAAACGTCTTTGTCATTTGCTTGTTACTTTCCTGTATTTTTTTTTGGATGCTGTTAAAATCTGATGCAGTGCAGCTGTAGGGGGAACTCAGCTGTTGAGGTCCGCTGTCGGATGCTGTTTCACGTAGTTGTGTTCAGAGTTACATGCTCAGTATTGTGTAAATAGACTGTCAAAAATTAAGTCACATGGCTCAACATCACCTATCACCAATCTACTTTTACGCTGAGCTATGCTCATACCACTGTGCCAAATGTCCAATAATTTGTGTTGTTGTGCTCAATACTGCATTCATGTCATTATCGCTCAGTTTAAACATAATTAGCATCAATGATATAGGAATAAAGGTCCATTATACAACAAATGTATTCATGGTGACTGATCAGTCCAATGATCCTTATTCTAAACTCAGTTTCAAAGATCAATCTATATTCCTTGTTGTTTGGGTTAACTATGCCTTTCCTCACTGTTTGCGCATCATCAAAGATGAACCAGTCAAATCAGTGTCTTTTTAGTCCCTTTCCACATCATGTAGAGAAAAGACATCACATCCCCCTCCCCCCATTTATTCAAGGCAAAATGGCCATGTCAGTGATAACTTGACGAGCAATAAAAGGGTGCGGGGGTGGGGAGACGGGGGAATAATTGCGACTAGAATTTTCTTGTCTAACATTTAATTTCGCAGTCTTGCCAATCCAATCTTGGTATGGTGCAATATTTTTGTATTGATATTCTAAATTCTGGGTTTATTAGTGTGAAAACTGCTCAGTTTAACTTGTTTACACACTTGTATAAATATTTTCACTCAGTGCATCTCTGAAAATCTGCGGCAAAAGAGAAGCAAATGCATCAGTTGGAGGTATTCGATTAGGGGACTGATGTCACGCAGCCAGAGCCTTGAGGTGACATTACCTTTTCCAGCCTGATGTGTTCTGACTTTTTCTCTCCACAGGCGACATCTTTGTGGCCAAACGGGAGGGTGCCCTGGACCCCCACCCCACCGTCCCGCGCTCGCTCTCTGCCCAGTATGAGGGGGGCCCCTGGGGCCCAGGACCAGAGGTTGGTCCCACTGTGGAGGATTTCCGGGAGGCTCTGAGGGTGGAGGGTTACATACTGGGGCTTTTGCAGCGTCGCACCCCCCGGCTCCCCCGCACCACATCGGGGCCCGAGAGCCGCAGCCTGTCCCGACAGAGCAGCCTACGCCACCCAAACCTTCAGCACGAAATCCTCACCACATCCTCAAGCTTCCCCCCAGGGCAGCCCAACTTGCAGCCAGAAACCCTGACCCCATCCCCCAGCTTCCACCTGGGGTACCTTAACCCACACCCCAAAATCCTCGCCACATCCCTCACCCTACCACACCAAAGCTCCCCCCACTCGGCTGTCAGACCTTCTGTCTCGGAGCCCCCCTGCAACAGCGAGTCCAATTATTCACCCGAATTTTTGCGCAATTATTCGCCAGAATCACCTCAACACACCTCTACATTGCTGCCCTCCCCAGACCAGCTGGTAAGCGCCGAATACATCCCCCCCTCTTGCCAGCCCCCCACCTTGGGCAAGCCCTCCCAGACTACCTGCTCCCCTGAGCGTAGCCCTCCCATTTGTCAATCCCAGGCTCTGCCCAGGAAGGGGCGGAGCTCTGAGGTGGATAGCTCTGCCCCCAGGAGGACAGGGCGGCGGGAGGGGCGATCGCAATCAGAGAACAGCCTTCTGGCACAGCGGCGTGGATATGGGGACAGGAAGTGTAGCACGGTGGACCGAGATGGTGGGTGGGGCCTTCGGGACCGACACCGAAGGGCGCTGCCTGCGGGAATTCTGGGATATCGCCGCTGGCGCTCCTCTCAGGAACTGAGCCAGGATGAGGCAGTGGGGCCCAGGGAACACAGCATCCAGCGCCCCCCAAGGAAACCTCGGCGTCCACCCCCTCCGTATCCTTATCGCCACGGCGAGGAGGTGGGGCTCGACTTTGGCGTTCCTGCCACGGGCGAATTGGACAGCAGCCTCAGCGAAGGCGAGTCACCGGGGCCCAGCTCTCTCTCCACTGACTCTGACGACAGCGGGGGCTTGGTGTGGCCCCAGCAGCTGCCGCCTCAGCTCGCCCCCCTGTCTGATGGCCCCGCCCGGCAAAAGGCCTTTGTGAAGATCAAAGCTTCCCATGCCCTGAAGAAGAAAATCCTGAGATTCCGCACTGGCTCCCTCAAAGTCATGACAACAGTCTGAAGTGCCATGACTACAATGCCCATCATACTGCGTTCCTCTAATTTGAGAGAGGACAATGAACTCTTCTGCATTTGGCGTTATGTCAAAAGTATGCCATTATTCATGGTCCAGGGGTGCCCACTGTCCTTAAAACTGTCTTTGCAAGACGAAATCCAGAGTTGGAATTACAAAAAAATCAGCCCAGTGATTAAATACAGTTAAAATTTAGGGGATATCAGGATAATGGACAGCACAAGTTTTTCTAGCTTGAGAGTCTATTTGCCAGTGTATCTTGTGGTGTCCCCTCACGTGTATCGCTAACACATTAGCTAACATTTCAGCACGTGGCCCAGGCTTTCTAAAGGTGCTGTACATCATACCTTCACTGGAGAGTAGCGCCAGATACCCCGGCAGTGTCAGTAATGCAGTAATAAATCAGGGCATTTGAGTCTCAATAGAACTGAAAATCTCGGGACCCCAGCCCTGATTCGATGGTACCTGATCGGCTGGCACCCTTGAGATAATTTTCTGCCCTGAACCTCCTCCCAGCATGCAATGGGGCCATCCGGTGTGTCGCCAGCGCTGTAGACCCGAGTGCTTAACTGCCTTTGGCCTTGTGTTTGTGACGGAATGTAGACTGTAAATAAAGAGATGTTACCTCAACCTGTCTGAGTGAGACCTTCAGCTGGGGGTGGGGAGGTGCAGAATCCTGCCTGGGGGCTGGAGGTAATGGCTGTAACATGACGTGCCCTCAAGGTGACATGTTTGCTGCATTTTTGGCATCCAAATTTTAGATAGTTTGCAGAACAATAACTTTAGCTAGCAATACAGATTTTAAATGCTTTACTGTAGCATTAGCCTCAGCTATAATATATTCCATCATTTGTACAGCTGCGGTGTTGCTATTGTGGGAATGTCCTCGCATCTGTAATCATTACCTTGCCATATGAGGGTCTGAAGGGAAAGAATGCTGTCAAAAGGTGTTTCTACAGCTGTCAAAAGCAGGAGTCCAAAGAATTGTGGCTTAATTCGACAATACTAAGTGGATAGAAATATACCTTGAAAATGGACTGACTGCAAATTCAGACTAATTCTAAATATTGACTGAAAAAGTACGAAAGGTGCAAGGTTTGCGAGGCTAACAAAAAATATAATTACAGCTATTCCCCCGAACACTGGGCAAATAGAAAATGTCTCCTGCATTATTCTCCCAACCACTATCAGTAAAACACATGCAAAATTTTGTGAGCGACCTGTTACAGCAAAACTTCAATACCCCGCAATTTGTCCCTCCTCAGACCAATGACAGCATGGGAAAATTGTGGCAATTCGAACTGACACCGAATTTGACAACTTGAAATTCCAGGAGGCACTTTCACAATATAGTGAAAAGAACAATGTTCTATATGTGATAGGCGATTGCAGAACCATGGAAAAATGCTGGTAAAAATGCTATTTGACATCCTCACTGTATCAAGAATGGTTGTAGCAATAACATCTTGGGCACCCTATTAACCCAATGGTTTTGGCAATAACCTCTTCAAAAAACAAAAAAACCTTCAGAATGAACAGAGTGTGGTCTGAGCATGCATTCACTGAGCAGGGTTTGGTTCGACATTTGCAAGCAATACTAGAATCACTATCAGGGCTGTGATCCCAGATGGTCTCTAGATTTCAAAAAGAGTACCGACCAACTAGACATCCAGAGAAGGTAAAGAGAAGAATGAGGTAATGAAGCAGGAAAAAACAATGCAGGGTAATGAAGCAGGGAAAGAGCAGGGAGGGAATGAAGGAGAGAAAGCTGAGTGAGGGAATAAAACGGAAAGAGGAGAGTGAGGGAATGAAGCAGAGAAAATGCAGAATGAGTGAATAAAACAAGGAAACAGAGCATGGAGCAGAGCGAGGGAATAAGGCAGGGAAACAAAATAAGGGACTGAAGCAGGAAAAAAGCACAATACGAGAATAAAGCAAGGAAAGAGCACGGTAAGGCAGGGAAAGCACAACGAGTGAAAGAATGAAGCAGGTCAAGAGAGAGGAGAGTAAGTGAGGATGCATAGGGAGGAGAGTAATAGAGGGTACAGAGGGAAGAGAGGGAACAGAAGGTGGAGAGTAAGAGAGGATACAGAGGGAAGAGTAATAGAGAGTACAGAGAGGAGAGTAAGAGAAGTACAGAGGGAAGAGAGTAATAGAGGGTACAGAGGGAAGAGAGGGAACAGAAGGTGGAGAGTAAGAGAGGATACAGAGGGAAGAGTAATAGAGGGTACAGAGAGGAGAGTAAGAGAAGTACAGAGGGAAGAGAGTAAGAGAGGGTACAGAGGGAAGAGAGTAAGAGAATAAGAGAGGGAAGAGAGTAAGAGAAGTACAGAGGGAAGAGAGTAAGAGGGTACAGAGAAAGGAAAGTAAGAGTGGGTGCAAAATTAGAAGAGTAAGAGAGGGTACAGAGGGAGGAGAGAAATAGACGGTACAGAGAGAGGAGAGTAAGAGAGGGTACAATGGGAGGAGAAAAAGAGAAGTACAGAAGGAGGAGAATAATAGAGGGCACAGAGAGAGGAGAGTAAGAGAGGTACACAGGGAGGAGAGTAATAGAGGGTACAGAGGGAGCAGAGTATGAGGATACAGATGGAGGAGAGTAAGAGAGGGTGCAGAGGAAGGAGAGTAAGAGGGTACAGAGGGAGGAGAGTAAGAGAAGTACAGAGGGAGGAGAATAATTGAGGGAACAGAGGGAGGAGAGTAAGAGAGGGTACAAAGGGAGGAGAATAATAGAAAGTACAGAGAGAAGAGAATTATAGAGGGTACAGAGAGAGGAGAGTAATAGAGGGTACAGAGAAAGGAGAGTAAGAGAGGGTACAGAAGGAGGGGAGTAATAGAGGGTACAGAGAAAGGAGAGTAAGAGAGGGTACAGAAGGAGGAGAGTAATAAAGGGTACAGAGGGAGGAGAGTAAGAGAGGGTACTGAGAAAGGAGAGTAAGAGAGGGTACAGAAGGAGGAGAGTAATAGAGGGTACAGAGGGAGGAGAGTAAGAGAGGGTACAAAGGGAGGAGAGTAAGAGAAGTACAGAGGGAGGAGAGTAAGAGAGGGTACAAAGGGAGGAGAATAATAGAAAGTACAGAGAGAAGAGAATAATAGAGGGTACAGAGAGAAGAGAATAATAGAGGGTACAGAGAGAGGAGAGTAATAGAGGGTACAGAGAAAGGAGAGTAAGAGAGGGTACAGAAGGAGGAGAGTAATAGAGGGTACAGAGAAAGGAGAGTAAGAGAGGGTACAGAAGGAGGAGAGTAATAGAGGGTACAGAGGGAGATCACCAGAGGGTACAGTGAGAGGAAAGTAAGAGAGGTTACAGAGGGAGGAGAATAATAGAGAGTACAGAGAGAAGAGAATAATAGAGGGTACAGAGAGAGGAGAGTAATAGAGGGTACAGAGAAAGGAGAGTTAGAGAGGGTACAGAGGGAGGAGAGTAATAGAGGGAACAGAGGGAGGAGAGTAAGAGAGGGTACAGCTTGAGGAGAGTAAGAGTGTACAGCGTGAGGAGAGTAAGAGAGGGTACAGAGGGAGGCAATCAAGAGAGGGTACAGAGGGGAGAGTAAGAGAGGGTACAGAGGAAGGAGAGTAAGAGAGGGTACAGAGGGAGGAGAGTAATAGAGGGAACAGAGGGAGGAGAGTAAGAGAGGGTACAGAAGGAGGAGAGTAAGAGAGGGTACAGCTTGAGGAGAGTAAGAGTACAGCGTGAGGAGAGTAAGAGAGGGTACACAGAAAGGAGAGTAGGAGACGGTACAGAGGGAGGCAATCAAGAGAGGGTACAGAGGGGAGAGTAAGAGAGGGTACAGAGGAAGGAGAGTAAGAGAGGGTACAGAGGGAGGAGAGTAATAGAGGGAACAGAGGGAGGAGAGTAAGAGAGGGGACAGATTGGGGAAAGGAAGAGTGTAGAGAGTGAGGAGAGTAAGAGAGGGTACAGAGGGAGGCAATCAAGAGAGGGTACAGAGGGGAGAGTAAGAGAGGGTACAGAGGAAGGAGAGTAAGAGAGGGTAGAGAGGGAGGAGAGTAATAGAGGGAACAGAGGGAGGAGAGTAAGAGAGGGTACAGAAGGAGGAGAGTAAGAGAGGGTACAGCTTGAGGAGAGTAAGAGTACAGCGTGAGGAGAGTAAGAGAGGGTACACAGAAAGGAGAGTAGGAGACGGTACAGAGGGAGGCAATCAAGAGAGGGTACAGAGGGGAGAGTAAGAGAGGGTACAGAGGAAGGAGAGTAAGAGAGGGTACAGAGGGAGGAGTGTAATACAGGGTACAGAGAGAGGAGAGTAATAGGGGGTACAGCTGAGGAGAGTAAGAGAGAGTACAGAGAGATGAGAGTAATAGAGGGTAAAGAGAGAGGAGAGTAAGAGAGGGTACAGAGGAAGGAGAGTAATAGAGTGTACAGTGGGAGGAGAGTAATAGTGGGTACAGAGGGAGGAGAGTCAGAGAAGGTACAAAGGGAGGGGAGAGATCTGATCCACAATGATCTATTAAATATTCATGTCATTCATTGTTTTTTTAGTCATGTGCAATAAAAGTATTATATTAAAGGGGGCATATTTTGCTATATTTCCAAGGTTATATTTTGATCTCGGACTCCCCAAGAGTAATCCTGATCGTTCAAAGTCCGAAACGGGGTCCTTATTTAGCTCATACTGCCATCCTCAAAAAGCCCCATTTGTAGTCCATTGTAGTCTCTGCCTGAAACACCTCATTGGAGTGGCTCTTCCGCTATTGCCCCCACTCCCCATGTGCCTATTTTCTTCTGACTGGCCAGCTCTGTGGAGGGCGGATCTTGGCGGGACAAGGCAGCAGTATGCATTTTTCCGGGTATGGCTCCACAGAGTGAAACTGAGACTCATCTCCCATCTGAGAAAAAAATCGATGGACAAATTCCACAATCAAACGCAGTACATGTGTACAGATCTAATTAAATTAACTTGTTGTAATTAACGCAACGGCGAAAGTGGAGGATGGAGTGGGAATGTCTAGCAGCTTGAATTTGCCGTCTACCTACAGTTACTATGGTGAGTACACCGGTGTTTCTACTCTATAGTTAGGATTGAGGGAAAGCTAGAATACACCCCACAAAGACACAACTGTAGAACGGGTCAACATACACAAGTGTAGAACGGAGACCTTAGAAATCCGGTGGGTCTGAGTTTAGAGGGAAACATGGACAGTGAGGAGCGGCAAAAAGTGGACTAACAACTTATGGACTCGGTGTGTATTATAAGGACCTGCTGGTTCATGTGTGCAGTGTTGTCCATTAAAGAAACAATCGTCTTCAGTTTCAATTTATTGTCAACTCTCATCATCATCTTACATGCGTCCTTACACTCTGCCAGATCTCTCTCCTGACCTTTTTGGCTCCCATAGTTTGAGTTGTTCTCAACTATACTACATTTTCCTCCCTTTGTAGACTTTCAGTCTTTGACAAAAGCATTTCCAACACTGTAAGACTATAACCCTTCAACATTTGGTCTGTAACGCTTTCTTTAAAGTAAATTAAATCATATTTTTAGTCTCAGTATTTCAAATCAAATCATAACATTTCTTTTAGAGATTATACTCTGTATCGTGACGTAAACCATTCTATATCAAAACATAAAATATTGTAATGTCCACAGTTGCAGGATTTTTTTTCCCTCACATATCATCTGTAACGGACTGGTTTCTTAATAACCCTCCCTGATTTGGTGGTTATTTCAATTGATTTAGGTTCAGATGCCATGACAGTCTCTTAAGGAATGTCCACAGCAAGTGGGTGCTGTGGGTTTGGAGTGTCCTTGGGTGCTCTCTCGTCAGTGTCCAAGTTACGGTTTGGTGTCACTGGTTCAGGGATGTTCAATTCCATTGGCAAGGGTGCATGTTGAAGATGTTTGACAATCCTTGTGACCAAAGTTCCATCGTCAGTATTGGTATTGACCAACTCAAAATAATTGTCAGAGGTGTTTTTTAGAATGACATAATGAGTGTCCTTGTATTTTGCATCAAGTTTATTGTTTTCCAAGTTCGCTATGTATACAAAATCTCCTATTTTGAAATTGTGTTCCTTAGCTCCATGTTTATTATCTGCATACTCTTTCATTTTGTTTTTGTAGTCATCGTGGTGCTTTCGAACACTCGGGTCCTCATTTTCTTCCTTCTCCAAGATTGGTAGTAATATCAATGGAAACGTTCTATCTTGCCATTACTTTTAGGGTAATAGGGTGAAGCTCTAATATGTTTGATTCCTCAAGTTTTGAGAAAATCCTTAAAAAGATTAGCCACAAACTGTCTGCCATTACCTGTCACTACCTCTAGAGGGTATCCAAATCTCGCAAAAATTTTCAGCAGCTCTCCAATCACTGTTTGAGAAGATATTTCTGATAAAACAATCGCTTTGGGGTAAGATGAAAAATAATCAATGACAGTCAGTATGTATTGATTTCCTATTGGACCCATTCGATCAATTCCTAACTTTGTCCATGGTTTTGGAGGAAATTCTAGTGGTTGAAGTGGTTGGTCTTCGTGAAGGGGTTGATTTAGTATACACGCATTGCCATTTCTGATCATCTTTTTAATATCGGTATCCATATTTGGCCAATAAAATCTGTTTCTTAAAAATTGTTTCGTTCTCACTATTCCTTGATGAGTTTCATGTGCTATGTTCATTGCTTGTTTAGCTTTACGTTTTGGCAGAATGAATTGTTGTGCTCTCAGGATCAAACCGTTGTGTGTTGATAATTCATCTGCACATCTTTTGTATGGTTGCATTTCTTCAGTAATCCGTGTTGACCATTGTCCCGTTTGTAAAATCTCAAAGAGTTGTTGTACAAAACCCAAAGCCGGTGAAGTTGGCACGTTGTGTAAATGGTAAATAAAAACAGAATACAATGATTTGCAAATCCTTTTCAACCTATATTCAATTGAATATACTGCAAAGACAAGTTACGTAATGTTCGAACAGGTAAACTTTGTAATTTTTTGCAAATATTTGCTCATTTGGAATTTGATGCCTGCAGCATGTTTCAAAAAAGCTGGCACAAGTGGCAAAAAAAGACTGAGAGAGTTGAGGAATGCTCATCAAACACTTATTTGGAACATCCCACAGGTGAACGGGCTAATTGGGAACAGGTGGGTGCCATGATTGGGTATAAAAGCAGCTTCCCTAAAATGCTCAGTCATTCACAAACAAGGATGGGGTGAGGGTCACCACTTAGTGAACAAATGCGTGAGCTGATTGTCGAACAGTTTAAAAACAACATTCCTCAACGAGCTATTGCAAGAAATTTAGGGATTTCATCAACGGTCCGTGATATCGTCAAAATGTTCAGAGAATCTGGAGAAATCACTGCACGTAAGCGACAAGGCCGAAAACCAACATTGAAGGCCCTGACCTTCGATCCCTCAGGTGGTATTGCATCAAAAACCAACATCAGTGTGTAAAGGACATCACCACATGGGCTCAGGAACACTTCAGAAAACGACTGTAAGTAACTACAGTTCGCCGCTACATCTGCAAGTGCAAGTTAAAACTCTACAATGCAAAGCAAAAGCCATTTCTCAACAGCACCCAGAAACGCCGCCGGCTTCGCTGGGCCCAAGCTCATCTAAGATGGACTGATGCAAAGTGGAAAAGTGTTCTGTGGTCTGACAAGTTTCAAAATTGTCAAATTTCAAATTGTTTTTGGAAACTGTGGACGTGGTGTCCTCCGGACCAAAGAGGAAAAGAACCATCCGGACTGTTAACGGCGGAAAGTTCAAAAGCCAGCATCTGTGATGGTATGGGGGTGTATTAGTACCCAAGGCATGGGCAACTTACACACATGTGAAGGCACCATTAATGCTGAAAGGTACATACAGGTTTTGGAGCAGCATATGTTGCCATCCAAGCAACGCCTTTTTCATGGACGCCCCTGCTTATTTCAGCAAGACAATGCCAAGCCACATTCTGCACGTGTTACAACAGCTTGGCTCCGTAGTAAAGGAGTGCGGGTACTACACTGACCTGCCTGTAGTCCAGACCTGTCTCCCATTGAAAATGTGTGGCGCATAATGAAGCGTAAAATACGACAATGGTGACCCCGGACTGTTGAACAACTTAAGCTGTACATCAAGCAAGAATGGGAAAGAGTTCAAAAATTGGTCTCCTCAGTTCCCAAACATTTACCGAGTGTCGTTAAAAGGAAAGGCGATGTAACACAGTGGTAAAAAGGCCCCTGTGCCAACTTCTTTGCAATGTGTTGCTGCCTTTAAATTCTAAGTTAATGATTATTTGCAAAAAAAAAAAAAAGTTTCTCAGTTTGAACATTAAACATCTTGTCTTTGCAGTGTATTCAATTGAATATAAGTTGAAAAGGATTTGCAAATTATTGTATTCTGTTTTTATCTACGTGCCAACTTCACTGGTTTTGGGTTTTGTAGTACGTCATCCACCTGTGTGTCTTATCTGATATTGTCAAGTGTCATAGCTGGCGTGTCATTTGCAATGGTGGAAAGTACTCTCTCCATGTATATGTCAAAATATTCATTGTCTTCCGTGTCAGTCAAAGGAAGTCTTGAGAGTGAGTCTGCAACATTTCACTTTTCTGGTATGTGTTCAATTGTGTACTCAAAAGGATGCAGTCTCATTCCTAATCTCTGAATTTGTGGCGGTAACATTATTGCTTTTTCCGGATTAAACATGTAAATCAAAGGTTTGTGAACTGTCTGTAAGGTGAATTTATTTCCCCATAGGTATGTTCTGAAATGCTCCACAGCCGACACATCCCAATGCCTTGCGTTCAATTTGATAATAGCACCTCTCTGTGGTGGTCAGTGAGTGACTCGCATAAGCAATTGGCTTATTTTGTCCATTGGACTGTTTTGGAGAAGTACAGCCTCTAATCCAATTGGACTAGCGTCTGAAATTACTATGGTTGGTGCATCAAGCTTAAAATATGCTAGGCATGGTTGACTTACCATTGCTGCCTTCATGTCCTTAAATGACTTTTCAGTCTCACTTGTCCATTGCCATTCTTGACCTTTTCTTGTCAGTCTCCTAAGTGGTTCTGACAAGTTGGCAGAGTTCGGAATGAACTTCATTAAAAATCCTCACGTGCCTAAGAATGAACGAAGTTGTGCCACATTCTCTGGTGTTGGTGCTTTATTTATGGCTTCAACTTTCTTTGGATCAGGTTTAATTCCATCTCCTGATATCACATGTCCTAGAATTTCAATCTGTTTTAGTCCCAGAGCACATTTATCCTTATTAAGTGTTAGTCCCCTTTCTTGAAATCTCTTGAAGAGCCTGTCTTCCAACTGATCATCATCCACATACACGACCATGTAGCATACAACTCCTGGCATCCCACTGATCAACAAATCCTTGGCCTTCTGATAGGCTTCGGGTGCTGACGATACTCCAAAAGGAACCTTCTTGTATCTGTAGCAGCCCCTGTGTGTGATGAATGTTGTTAATTTCCTTGATTCTGGATGTAATTCGATTTTTCAAAAGCCTTTTCTGAAATCAAGTTTTGCATAAACTTTAGATCTCTGGACCAGTAGCGGCTCTAGACCCGGGAATGGCGGGGCGCAAACACGTCCCTTTATGACAATTAGTCCTGGGTAGTTCGCAATCATTTTCCTTTACTGACGCGTTTTCCAATTATCGTACTTGGCAACTTAAGACACGGACTCTCCATATGCGATGAAACAGCGATGAAATCATGGGCTTAATTCAGCTCAGCGGCGGAACCTGAACTAAGAATTTTGACAAAACATCCGTTTAAATCAGTCATTAGTCCTGACCTGTTCTCAGTCATTTTCATGAGTAACAGAAGGTTCGCTCCGAGAGCACTCCACAGTTAACAGCTGCTGCTTGTTCTCCCCGATTACTTCATCACCATCATTCGTCTGGACGCTTATTTGCTGTATTTAAATCAACGTGAGTCAAACTTGCATACCTGTCGCCTCTCACGCAAACAGCTTGAGCAGCACGCTGTCTATTTAACTGCCAAGTGCCACTTTTTTATCAACCCAAACAATACCGAGAGTGAAAGGCGATATTTCACTGGAACACGGACCTGATCAATCAACGCGAAGCACTGGCCTATTAATAAGTACATTTTTTTTCTGTACTGAATTTTGCCCATGATTTCATCGCTGTTCAATCACATATGGAGAGACCGTGTCTTAAGTTGCCAAGTACGATAATTGGAAAACGCGTCAGTAAAGGAAAATGATTGCGAACTACCCAGGACTAATTGTCATAAAGGAACGTGTCTGCGCCCCGCCATTCCTGGGTCTAGAGCCGCTACTGCTCTGGACTGCTTGCAAAATACTATCAACAGTAGGTACTGGATGCCTTTCTCTTATGACAGCTTTGTTCACCTCTCTGAGGTCTACACATAGCCTCATCTGAGCAGTGTCTTTCTTTGGTGTGAGCATTAAGTTTGACACCCATTCTGACCCTTCATTAACTTCCTCAATGATATCCTGCTTAAGCATTTTATTCAATTCCGGGTTAACAGCTTCTTTCATATGATATGGAATTTGTCTCAATTTTTGTGCAACTGGTGGTATTGACGGATCCACTGTTATTTTGTGCGTGTAGCCTTTCACATTTCCAAGTCCTTTAAAAAGTTCTCCATATTCGTCAACCAGTTTCTGGAATTTCTCTGCAGAATATTCAATTGTTTTCACTGTCTCTCTTTAATTTAATATTTTCAATGAGGAGCTAGACATTCTTCCCAACAGTGCTTCTGCCTCTCCTCTGTTCACATAGACATCATTCTTAATCTTTCTGTTCTGCCAGCAAAGCTCTGCTTCAAAAAATCCAAGACACGGTAATGGTTTGTTCAGTCCATATGCATAAAACTTTTTATTTGTGGTCATAAATGTCATGTTTATTTTAAACAGTGTATTGTAAAGGCTGTCTCCAATAAAATTTCTACTACTTCCAGAATAAATTACCATTTTCACTTTTTGAGCATTAATCTGAATGGTTTCTTTACCTTCTGGGTCCATTGAAAAAACAAATTAATCTGAGTCAGAATTCTGTTCATCTATTACTCTGATAGGCTTTTCTGATTTTGTTCGGTCTGATTTTCTTTGCTTTGACTCACTTTTAATTTTATCATCTTTATCTCCTAACAAACTGTTCTTTTTCCTGCAAACTCTGGCGTAATGACCCACCTTCTTGCGGAACAGGCATCTAGCAGTTCGAGCTCCACATTCATCTGCTGAATGATTCGTCAGTCCACATCTATGACACGAAGATCCGCTGTCAATTTCACCTCCGTCTTTTAACAACGACCCTTTTCGGTTTTCTCGCCCTGCACCTGCTTTGCGTGCGATCCTATTGAAGTTCACATAGCTATCCTTCGGTTTACTGCTCTCCGACAGCACTCGTGATTCAGCAGGTGCAGCTTCAAAAACTCGTGCAATGGTTAGCGTTCTCTCTTACGAGAGCCCTTCCTCTTGCAGCAATTTATCACGCAGTCTGTTGTTCGCGCATTTCTCCACTATTTGGTCACCTATCATATCCGATTCAAGTGTTCCAAAATCACACGATCTAGCTAGTTCTCTGAGTGCGATCACACAGGCATTAATTGTTTCTTCTTGCGTTGGTGTTCTTCGCCTTGTTATGGCCCCAATTTGTTATTACATTTATAACGCAACAGCAACAGCAAGGGATGACAGACACAGTTTTAAAAACCTAAACACATTTAATTAAACAGACAAAGACTAATAACAACTAACTAACTGACCAAGATTGAATACATAAAAAAAAACCCCAGAAATAATTACAGTCCCTTTTTGTGGGGTGGCTTGGTGATGTCCTGGATGAAGAAAACAAAGGCAAAAATCCACAAAAGTAACTTCACAGGTCTTGAACAGAAATGACAGGTCTGGTCACACATATCCTTCTTCTTGCAATTTCTCCTCCTACTTTACTGTCTCAATTCTTTTCCTTATATACTCTTTTGCAGACCCCACCCACATTTAGACCTCTTTTTTATTTTCTGAGACTTGCCCCAGACATGTCCAGGACATGTCTAAACATGACTCCAGTCTGAGCTTAACAAAAAAAGGTAAATACTGCCATCTAGTGGCCTATATTCACATTACACCTCCATTCCAAAAGGGAAAAATTTTGACTCATAAAGGCAAAAATTTTCTTTTCAATACAAAATGGTTAAGTGAACACTTGTCTATATAATATCATACAATATTCAAACACATGATATATATATACACATTCAAACACGGGATAAGCAATCAGCAATTACATTGTCTGTACCCTTCACATGCTTAATTTCCAAGTCAGACTCCTGTAAAATCAAACTCCAATTCAACAATCTCCGATTTTTGTTTTTCATCTTACTCAAAAACATTAATGGATTGTGGTCAGTGTACACAATCATTGGCTTTTCCCCTGTACAAACATAAACCTCAAAGTGTTGTAAAGAAAGGACCAGAGCCAACAGTTCCTTCTCCATTGTGGAATAGTTCCTTTGGTGGCGATTGAACTTCCTGGAGAAGTATGCCACGGATGCTCAATGTCATCAGAGTCACTTCTCTGTAGGAGCACAGATCCACAAGCTTGGTCGCTAGCATCGACCGCGATGGAGAACGGTTTGTTGAAATCAGGAGATTTGAGCACGGGGAAGTGACACAGCAGAGACTTCAGGCGATCGAAGGCTCTCTGGCATGCATCATCCCAGGTGAACTTTACGCCTTTCTTCAGTTGGTTAGTTAGACTGAGAGCAATCTCAGCAAAGTTCTTGCAGAACTTGCGGTAGTACCCGATCATTCCAAGGAAGCGGCGCAAAGCTTTTTTGTTGTCAGGAACTGGAAAGTCCATGATGGCTTGGACTTTTGCATTTATGGGTGCCACCTTACCCTGGCCTATGACGTAGCCAAGATAGGTGACAGTAGCACAACCAAAGTCACTCTTGCTCAGGTTAACAGTCAGGTTAGCCTGGGTCAGGCGCTGGAACAACGTCTCTACATCTTTTAGATGTTCTTCCCAGGAGTCACTCCATGTGATCAGGTCATCGATGTACGCACCCCTGTGTGGCAATCCGGCGATTGTAGACTGTATCATCCTTTGGAACGTGGCTGGGGCATTTTTCATGCCAAAGGGTAGGACTTCATACTGGTACAATCCAGATGGTGTGGCAAAAGCAGAGATGCTCTTGGCCCTCTCAGTTAAAGGCACACACCAATAACCCTTCAATAAATCAATCTTGGTCAGAAACTTTGCTTGCCCTACACTATCAATACAATCATCAATCCTAGGTATTGGAAACACATCAGTTCTAGTTACAGCATTGACTTTGCGATAATCTGTACAGAATCTAGTACTTCCATCAGGTTTTGGAACTAGCACACAGGGTGAACTCCAATCGGAGTTGGAGGGTCTGATAATATCATGTTCTAACATGTACTCAACCTCTTTCTCAGCAATCTTTCTCTTTTCAGGATTCATCCGGTACGGATGCTGTTTTATTGGTTTGGCATCACCAACATCTACATCATGAGAGGCTATAGAAACTCTCTTTGGAACATCAGGAAACAGATCCTCATATTTCTTGATCAACCTCTCAAACTGATCTTTCTGTGAGGGTTCTAAGTGCTGGAGTTTTACATCAAGATTTTGCAACACTTCAGAATTTGACAATTTGCATGAAAGAACTTCAGCTTTAATTCTAGGTTCATCATCTTGAAACTCCCCCTCATCTTCACACATCTCGGCCATTGGAGGATCTGAAGTGACAGCTGCAACCCTAGCATTTCTGTCATGATAAGGCTTCAGCATGTTAATGTGACACAATTGTTTTGGTTTTCTCCTATTTGGAGTTTTCACAATGTAATTGAGATCATTGAGTTTTGTCAGAATTTCATAAGGACCATGAAATCTAGCCTGCAATGGATTGGACTGCAAGGGAAACAACACAAGGACCTTTTCTCCTGGTTTAAACTCACGGCTTCTAGCCTTATGATCATACCAAGTTTTCATTTTTCCCTGACTTGATTTCAAATTCTCTTTGGCAAGGTCACAAGCTGCATGCAATCTTTCCTTGAACTTGCTAACATAGTCTAACAGACTGATATGCGATTCTTTCTCTTGCCATTGTTCACTCAATAATAGCAAAGGTCCTCTCACTTCATGACCAAACACTAGCTCAAATGGACTCAATCCAGTAGACTCCTGCACTGCTTCTCTAGCTGCAAACAACAGCAAATGAACCCCTTCATCCCAGTCTTTCTCATGGTCATAACAATAAGTCCTCATCATTGTCTTGAGAGTGGAATGAAACCGCTCTAAGGCACCCTGACTTTCTGGATGATAGGCACTAGAAAGAATCTGCTTTGCACCTAGTTCATACACAACCTGCTGAAACAATCCTGAAGTGAAATTGCTACCCTGGTCTGACTGAATTTCCCTGGGAAGGCCAAACAACGTGAAGAACTTTATCAAAGCCTTCGAGATTGCAGTTGCCTTGATGTTACGTAGAGGTATGGCTTCGGGGAATCTGGTAGATGCACACATGATTGTCAACAAGTACTGATTTCCAGATCTAGTCTTGGGTAATGGACCAACGCAATCAACAATGACCCTAGAGAATGGCTCCCCAAATGCTGGGATAGGCTGCAATGGAGCTACAGGTGGGTCTAACTGGTGTTTTCCAACTACCTGACAAGTGTGACAGGTTTTGCAAAAGTTGGAAACGTCTTTCCGAAGCCCAGGCCAAAAGAAGTGTTTCATGATCTTATCAACAGTCTTGTTAACACCAAGATGACCTCCTAAAGGTAAACTATGAGCCATTGTTAAGATCTCATTCCTATAGACCTTCGGAACAACAATTTGCCTGACCACTGCCCAATCTGCATTGGCAGGGATATCAGGAGGGCGCCACTTCCGCATCAACACACCATCCTTGAGATAATACCCAACTGGAACTGCGTCTATTTCTTTATCAGGAAGGGCTCTCTTCTTTAGTACACAAATTTCAGGATCATTAGTTTGCTCCTCAATCAACCGCTTTCTGGACAGAGACAAGTCTCCAGACACATCAGAATCACCAGACCCATCCGGCTGGCTGAATAGAGAACTGATAAAAGTATCTGATAAGTCCTCAAACGGAGAAACCATAGTAGGCCAATCAGAGTCATGAGGCGAACCACCTGAGTCCTGACTATTCAATGTACTGGACGGCACCACATCATCTTCTTCTTTAGCCTTCTTGGCCATAGCACGAGTCACTGCGCAAGAAGGATACAGAGATGGGTCCTCATCCCCATCTTCAGTGCTCGGCTGTGAAGTAAGATGTACAGGGGGAACTACTTTACCCCCAGCCAGGTCATTGCCTAGCAACAGAGAAACACCCTTTATAGGTAGACTTGACATAAGTCCCACCTTTACCTGTCCTGTAACTAAATCTGACTTCAAGAATATAGATCGCAGGGGTACAGATACAGTCCTCCCTTCAATACCTTGTACAAGTATGAAATCCCCTGAAGCGGTCTCATCACGTAACTCCAAGGAGTCCATCAACAAAAGTGACTGAGAAGCTCCGGTATCCCTTAGGATATATATGGGGACAGGAGTAGTATGCTCATTTAGAGCCACAAATCCCTCTGACACAAATGGAAGAAATTCCTCCCTCACAAAGTCAGCTGTATTAGGCTTTTTAGCCCCACAAGAAGCAGGCAATTTAGCAGATTGGTTATCTACTACAGGGGTTTCTAACCTTGTTTTCACAAAGGCATTTGGTTTGGTATCCTTTTCTTTTTCTTTCTTAGCTTTAAGGAACCAACAGTTAGTTGTAACATGACCAGATTTCTTGCAATAACTGCAAACTAGACCACTTTTGTCACTGTCAGCTTTCACACTTTGATCAGACCTGTTACTGGATTTCTGAGCACCATCACCAGATTTGTCTTTGTCTTTGGGTGAGGAATCTTGGGTATCACCATAACCCTTTATCTGAAATTGGGACCATCTATTATTACTGCTAGACTGAAATTTGGACTTATGTGTGAGAACATATTCATCTGCAAATTTGGCAGCTGATTGCAAATTCAGTGCTTGCTTCTCATTAAGGTAGGTCTTAACATCATCTTTAACACAGTTCTTGAATTCTTCAACTAACACCATCTCTTTTAGTGAGTTGAAATCATCCTTGACCTCCATAGAAGTACACCAGCGCTCAAAGCAAACCTGCTTTTCATTAGCAAATTCAACATAAGTCTGATTTTCAGATTTCTTCAGACCTCTGAATTTCTGTCGGTAAGCCTCTGGAACCAACTCATAAGCTCTCAAAATAACCTTTTTGACAACCTCATAATCAGAGGAATCATCTGCAGACAAAGCCGAATAGGCTTGTTGAGTTTTACCCTTGAGGACAGTTTGCAACATCAGAGGCCAGTGTTCCTTTGGCCACTGGCAACTCATTGCTACCTTTTCAAAACACTGGAAATAGTTGTCAACATCCTTTTCCGAAAATGGAGGCACCAGTTTTACCTCCTGACTGGCACAAAATTTATTTTTAGTTTCAATTTTAATTTTTAGTTGCTCCATTTGGAGTCTTTCTTCTCTATCGAATTTCTCTAATTCAAAATCTCTCTGTCTCTGTCTCTCTCTTTCTGCTCTTTCCTCTTTCTCTCTCTCAAATTCTCTTTGTTTTTCTTTTTCTTCCCTCTCAATTTTCTCTTCTCTTGCTAATTTTTCTAACTCAAACTGCCTTTGTTTTTCTTTTTCTTCCCTTTCTTTCTCTCTTTCTTCCCTCTCAAATTCTCTTTGTTTTTCTTTTTCCTCCCTTTCAATCTCTAGCATTTTTAATTTAAGTTCCATTTCTATATTTGGATTTTCCACTGGAAACTGTTCCAGATCTCCTGGTGCAAACACATTTTCATCAATGTAATATTCAACTATCTCTCTCGCCAGTCTTGCTTTTCGCATGGCTGGTTTTACCTCTGTCAGCTCCAACTGTCTGCAAATTTCTAGCAGTTCTGTCTTTTTAAAAGACTTCAAAACCCCTACGGTTGGTGATGCCAAGAAATCATCCTTTGCTGTTGTCAATATATATCTAGGAAAATTCACAAAAACAATTTCACAATTTGAAATGTTAGATTTTCAATAAATTACTCACACAATGGTCTCTCCCGGACCTTGAGCCCCCAATTTGTTATGGCCCCAATTTGTAATTAGATTTACAACGCAACAGCAACAGCAAGGGATGACAGACACAGTTTTAACAACTAAAACACATTTAATTTTTAAAACAAAGACAATAACGACTAAGCAACTAACAACTAAGACCAAGATTGATAATTAAAAAAAAAAGAAATATTTACAGTCCCTTTTCGTGGGGTGGCTTGGTGATGTCCTGGATGAAGAAAACAAAGGCAAAAATCCACAAAAGTAACTTCACAGGTCTTGAACAGAAATGACAGGTCTGGTCACACGTATCCTTCTTCTTGCAATTTCTCCTCCTACTTTACTGTCTCAATTCTTTTCCTTATATACTCTTTTGCAGACCCCACCCACATTTAGACCTCTTTTTTTTATTTTCTGAGACTTGCCCCAGACATGTCCAGGACATGTCTAAACATGACTCCAGTCTGAGCTTAACAAAAAAAAAGGTAAATACTGCCATCTAGTGGCCTATATTCACATTACAGCCTGAACTTGTACCTTGCGAGAACAACATTTCTCCGGGGTGTGAAATAGGTCGTCAAAGCAGTTACAGTTTGCAGATTAGTATTTTTCGATCCAGGCAGGTAAGCAAAAATTTGTTGCACTGGTGTGCCTATGCAGTGTAGCAAGGTCGCTCTTCTTACCTCTTTCGCATTGTGAATGGATCCACTAGCGATTTCAAAGATATTATAAGAGTCCATCCAAAGGGTAAATTCTGAATACAGTTCTGTTGCTCCCATGTTCAAAGGGTTCGGGGGTGAAATTTATCCCATCGCATATCCACCGTGTGGTCCATCAGCAGCCGGTGCTCTGTGACCTCGGCTGGAAGCAGCTTCATTCCGGTTAGCATCCATGTTGTTGCGCTAGCTTAGCTAAGCTCCCCAGCAAAGTCAAATGTCGTCGTTTTGAACGTTAAGTCCGTGTCGTTCTCCTCGGCTTTCGGAAAGTCCTTCAATTAATCCTCATCGCCATAGATGTTGTGTTGTCCAATAAAGAAACTATTGTCTTCAGTTTCAATTTATTGTCAACTCTCATCATCATCTTACATGCGTCCTTACACTCTGCCAGGTCTCCCTCCTGACCTTTTTGGCCCCCGCAGTTCATGTTGCTCTCAACTATACTACAGTGTGCATAGCTGTGGTGTGTCGTTAGCGTAGACTAACGAACAGCTTCTGCACTGGTGTACGACAAACGGGCGAAAGCTCCAGGCTAAACGGCCTTTTTGGAAATTGCCCATGGTAGTGGTTTACTTATTGCGTCAGAATGACCAGCGTTTGCTCGCACAAAATGGGTGCGATTAGCCACTTTCACACCGGACACAAAACAAATTTTTCACGCGACAGATTACATTCATAGTCAATGCATTGTCTTTGCCTTGACTTTGAATGTAATCTGTCGCACGAAAAATTAGTTTTACCTCTGGTGTGAAAGCTGCTTAGGCTGCCCATAACGTGTGTATTTGCGTCTTTGCATTGACTTTGAATGTACTCTGTCACACGAAAAATTTGTTTCGCGTCTGGTGTGAAAGCTGCTTAAGGCGCCCATAATGTGAGTATTTGCGTCTTTGCATTGACTTTGAATGTAATCTGTCCCGCGAAAAATTAATTTTGCGTTCGATGTGAAAGCAGCTTTATGGATAGTACACGACAGCAAGAGAGAGCTCGGTTATGTTATGAACATAAAACAGGTTTTACAGACCGTGAATTCCGTGAGCGTGGACAAGTTGCTTATGTGGAGCTAGCGAATCGATCACTTCTACAGGAAAGAATTTCCTTTCCTTTTTTTTCTGCTTAAATTATTATGTAGTTACTGCACTTAGCCTTTGTAGGGCAGTGTACATGCTGAATGGGAGGATCAGAGGGGATTCTTTAGGGAGGTTCACTTGTTGTTCATCTCTTGGGACTAGTGTAGTTGATTATGTGATCACTGGCATGGACCCCTCCTTCATTAGTGCATTTACCGTCAGACTACAGACACCTTTCTCAGATCACTGTCTGAAAAATGTGGATTTTAAAAGCATCGGACCGTAAATATCAAAAGAATCTGAGCCCTGCAAAACATTTGGCTTCACAAAACATTTAAATGGGCTCCTGACAGTGAGATCAAATTCAAAGCAGCAATCAGTTCACCAGAAAGCACTAATCTTATCAATAACTTCCTCTCAAAAGCATTTCAACCTAATCCATCATGCATGAATTTGGCCGTAGAACAAATAAACCAAATACAACCCTACTTCCAAAATAGTTTGGACAAAGTGTAAATTATGAATAAAATCAAAACGCAATGACTTTCAAATCACACCAGCCAGTATTTTATTCACAATAGAACAGAGATAACAATAGCAAATGTTGAAATTTTAAAAAAATTACAATTTTATCCATAAAATGAGCTCATTTCAAATTTGATGGCTACTACAGGTCTCAAAAAAGTTGGAACGGGGGGCTGTTTACCGTGGTGTAGCATCCCCCCCCCCTTTTTTTTTAACACAGAGTGGAGGCGTCTGGGCATTGAGACAGGTTTCTTGAGTTTAGCCATTGGAATTTGATCCCACTCTTGTTTAATACAGGCTTCCAGCTGCTGGAGAGTTTTGGGTCTCCTCTGACAGACTTTTTGTTTAATTATGCACCAAATGTTCTCAATCGGTGAAAGATCAGGACTGCAGGCAGGCCAGCTCAGCACACGGACTCTTCTACTACAATGCCATGCTGTTGTAATAGCTACAGTATGTGGTTTTGCATCGTCCTGCTCAAACAACAAGGCCGACCCTGGAATAGATGTCGTCTGGTGGGAAGCATATGTTGCTCTAAAACCTTTCTATACTTTTCGGCATTCATAGTGCTTTTTAAAACGTGCAAGTGTCCCACACCATATGCACTAATGCATCCCCATACCATCAGAGATGCTGGCTTTTGAACTGAACACCGATAACAGCAGGGGTGGTCTTTCTCCTCTTTAGCCCGGAGGACACGACGCCCATGATTTCCAACAAGAATGTCAAATTTGGACTCATCTGACCACAGGACATTTTGCCACTCTGCTACAGTCCATTTTAAATGAGCCTTGGCCCACAGAACACGGCGGCACTTCTGGATCATGCTCAACAATGGCTTTCTTTTTGCATGATAGAGTTTTAGGTGGCATCTGTAGATGGCACGGCGGACTGTGTTTACAGACAGTGGTTTTTAGTATCCCATTTTTGACCGGGAACACCACAGGTGTATACAAGTTCAATAAAACACACAAAATTTAATAAAAATTATCCAAATTTATTTCATGCGTTCAGATGCCATGTGTGAATAAAGTCATGGAACCTTATGACAAACAGATGAAATTAACTGCATTTTTTTGGAGAGAAAACTTAACAGGAGGGTTAACAGAAATTCAGCCAACCCACGCAAATTTTTCGCGGACAAAAATAAATCGCCAAGACATTGCAACTTTCATTGCCACTTTTTGAAAAAGCTACACAAAATCAGGCAAAAAAAAAAAAAAAAAATCAATGAAACCATTAAAAAAAAAAAAAAACGGGAAAATTAACCATATATTTCTGGAAAGCTGAGAGAATGGAGCATCTGAATCTTCTTGTGAAATTTATTTATCTCATTAAATATGCAAATTATATGCAAATACATGAATATTCAAAACATATTGTATTGCTTGTTCTTTGCACTACTACAGTAATTGTACTTACAATACCAGGGCACTTTTATGTGATTTGATAGTATATGGTTTGCACAACAATCCTATGACACTGCATAAGTTTCATCATTTACATATAATCATAATATTTCAAAGAAAAAACAGAAATTAGAGTGTATTTTGGTAATAATTTTGCTTGTGAGGTATGTATGTGCCAAAACCATCATAGGATTGTTTGTTGTATTAAAACAAATCTTACTGCCAATTTGAAGTAATTCTGATGAATTTTTTGAAGTTATAGCAAAATGTCTAATTCTGAGATAATTTATGGAGGAAATAATAATTGACCCTACTTGGCCAATAGATAGCAGCAAACACTTTAGTGCCCTGTGAGTAACATCCAGAGGTCTACTGCAACACTAAAAAATGGTCAATTTTGACTGTTTTTCTTTTTTTTCATTTTGGACCAAAATGATCCACTTCCGGTCTGATTATAGGCTTATCTGATTTTTTCCCCCTAAAATACAATCAAATACTAAAAAAAATCATGAAAACATCAATTTTTTGGCTCCTTAATAATTGTTTTAAAGGGAAGCTCTGGGCCTGACCAATCTTCAGTCCTAGAGACACCCCAGCTGTACTCAAACACACACAGACACACACACGCTCAAAATAAACACATGCCAGTTTACCAGTTAATGTCACCATATCTGAAAATATGTTCAGTGTATGACGTGTACTTCAAGTAATTATTCCTTTCATGTTAAAGGCCTGCTTTGGCAATGCAAATGTACATTTTTGTCATGCCAATAAAGCACTTTAAATTGAAAATTTTAATTGAACTGAAAGAGCAGTGCGAAGCAATGAAGCAGGGGAAGCGCAGAATGAGGGAATGAAGCAGGGACAAACAAAAAAGGGAATAAAAGTTGAGAAAGAGCAGAATGTGGGAATGAAGGCGCTAAACAGCAGAGCAAAAGAATGAAACAGGGACAGAGCAGAGTGAAGGAATGAAGCAGGAAAAGCACAGAGAGAAGGAATGAAGCAGGGAAAGTCCAGTGTGAGAAAATGAAGCAGGGAAAGAGCAGAGTGAGGGAATGAGGTGGGGGAAGAGCAGAGGAAGTGAAAGAGGAGAGTGAGAGAATGAAGAAGGGAGAGAGCAGAGAGAGGGAATGAAGCAGAGACAGACCAGAATGAGGGAATGGAGCAGGGAAAGAGCAGAGAAAGTGAATGTGAAAGTGAAAAAACGAAAGAGCAGAGTGAAAGAATGAAGTGGGGAAAGCGCAGAGTGAGGGAATCAAACAGGGACAGACCAGAATGAGGGAATGAGGCAGGGAAAGGACAGAGTGAGGGAACGAATCAGGAAAAGAGCATGGCGAATGAACTAAGCAGGCAAAGAGCAGAACAAGCAAATGAAGTAGGGGAAGAGCAGGGAGGTAATGAGGAGAGAAAGAGCAGTGAGGGAATGAAGCAGGGAAAGAGCAGAGCATGCAAATGAATCAGGAAGATCAGCACGAGAGAATGAAGCAAGGAAAGCACAGAGTGAGGGAATGAAGCTGGGAAGGAGTAGAGCGAAAAAATGAAGCAGAGAAAGAGCAGAGCAAGGGCATGAAGCGGGGAAGTTGCAGAGTGAGGCACTGAAGTAGGGAAAGAGCAGGATGACGGAATGAAGCAGGGAAAAATCAAATCGAGAGAATAAAACAGGGACAGAGCAGAGCAAAGGAATGAAGCAGGGACAGAGCAGAGCAAAGGAATGAAGCAGGGAAAGAGCAGATTGAAGCAATGAGCATGAAAATAAACCAAATCAGGGCCCAAAGCAGGGAAAGAGCAGAGCAAAGGAATAAAACAGGGAAAGATCAGGATGAGGGAATGAAGCAGGGAAAGATCTGCCAGATCTACCTGAGGAAAAAAGAACAAGATGGAGGCTTGAAAACATGGAGAGGCCAGCGCAGTCTCCAGACTTAAACCCCATCGAGATGGTTTGGGATGAACTGGACAGAAGAGTGAAAGCAAAACCTTAAACTGCATAATTCTATAAAAGAAAAAACTGGAAAAACTGGGGTGTCCTAAAACTTTTGACCAGTAGTGTGCATATACAACTTTACATTCCACTATATTAAATTTAATTTGCCACATTTCTGCCCAATTCTGGATTCTATCCAAATCATCTAAAATCACTTTATTGGACTCTAAACTATTTGCCAAAGAATAAAGCAGGAAAAGAGCACAACAAGGGAAAGAGAAAGCACAGAATGAAAGAATGAAGCAGGGAAAGATCAGTGCAAAGGAATGAGGCAAGGAAAAGGCAGATCGAGTGATGAAGCAGGGAAAGAGTAGAGTGAAGGAATGAAGCAGGGAAGGGGTATAATGAAGGAATGAAGCAGGGAGAGAGCAGAGCGATGGAATAACGTAGGGAAAGATCAGAGCGAGGGATGAAGCTGCAAAAAGAAGCATGATGAAGCAGGCAAAGAGCAAAACAACAGAATGAAGCAGGGAAAGAGGATCATGAGGGAATGGAGCAGGGTAAGGGCATATGATGGCGGAGGCAGAGCAGTGCGAACGAATGAAAGAGGAGAATGATGGTTCAGCCCTTCCCTGAAACATATGGCTCTGATTAGAGGAGGGAGTTGGGGACAAAGCAGGAAATTATGTCATCAGTTTGAGTTAAAGCTGCAGCCCGCATACACTGCATGAATTCTCTCTCTCTTTTTCTCCTTCTCCCAGTCTCTCCATCTCCCTCTCTCCCCACCTCTCCTTCTCCATTTGCCTTTCCTGCCTCTCTCCATCTTTCTCCATCCATCTCCCTTTCTCCTCCTTCTCTCACTCTCTCTCTTCCTGTCCTCTCTCTTGCTCTCTGTCTCTTTCCCTCAGTCCATACATACTCCATTTATGCATATGATTCTCCTAATGGCTGTGTGCTAGTAATGGTCATTTCTATACATCACTTGACCAATATGAATCCCCCACCCTCACACTGACCACCAACCATCTCAAACAAAGCATGGTGTTTCTTACCATGGCCATGATCTAATGCAAAAATTTTGGTCAAATTTACCTCAGAAGTGGTTGGGCGTTGATTTCCGTGGACACATACACATTTTGCTTATTTGAGAGAGGTTCAATACAGTCATACTTTGCTTTGAATCTTTTTCATTGAATTGAAAGCTTTCAAAAAAGTGAAAATATCAGCATGTTTTTTAAATATGAGAGGCCGTGTAGGCCGAAACACACTGGAATTCTCTCCCACCCCAACTCTCCATACTGAAAATGATGGTCACATATATATTGATGGGTGGCAAAACACACTGGAATACGTAACCACATGCCTCCTTTATTTGTCTTCACACTGGAAGTGTACAGAAGCGCACAAGCACAGGGGATGGAGGACAGGAGAAGGGGGGTTTAGTAGTGGCTGAGAGAGAGAGAGAGAGAAGGGGTGAGTAGAGTGACTGAGAAAGAGAGAGTGAGAGAGAGAGCGAGGGGGGGGGGGGGCGAGTGAGAGTGAGAGAGAGAGATGTTTTCAGTGCGACAGAAAGGCATTTCAGTGGACCCGGAAGTCACCATGAAGGTTCACTGAAATTGCCTCCGGAAGTCTAGATGATAACTGTCTTTCTGGAACTAATATTCAGTTTAAATTTTGCCTACGAAAACAGTAACTGAGCGGAGCTTGTTGTTCCGAAACATTTCATTTTCCAAATAATTACGTTTTTAAAATGCAGGAGCGGCGTTTAAAAAAAGTGGGCGGTCATAATTTTTGCCGCTCTTGTTCCTGATGCTGACCATGGCAGACGTTCCTCATCCTCAGAAGAACATGGAGGAAGCTATAGGAATTTTACCAAACATCTTGGGTTCACCAGCTGTAATCAGCACTATTTCAAATGCTATCAGCGGAACGCTAAAGTCAATTCTACTTCAATTCAACAGGTCAATTCCACTCCAGGTCTTAGTGCCGAGATAAGCAATTTGTTTAGACCAGACAGAAATGGTGCTAATTCTACACCCACGCCACCAACAACACTGGAGACTCCCAGGTTTCAGGCCAGGCGTTTTAGCCGTTGGAATTCAAGAGGAAAAGAAAAAAAAAGGTAAGACAATTTCATGCAACGGATTTTTCAACAACCTTTTCGCGCAAGGGTGCGCATTCAAACGCCAGGGCTATCTGTTATTAGCTAAACATGACTAGCTGAGTTAGCCATGCTGAAGACGTTACACTTAACATTGTTAGTAATCAAATCACTCCGCATGTAGCATGTAATGGATTCATATGTTTGCTGCTCAGGACACTCTTTAATGTTTGTTTTGTCATGCTGCCATAAGTATGTTGACGTTCTGTTTCTTTGTCTTTCGTTAAGAACAATGCCGTCAATGCATAAGACCTTCAACAAGGATGTTATTTTGTTGCCATCTGCTGACGACAGCTGTGTTGTGAGACAAGGCACGAAAACGAAACTTCACGAGAAGGGATACATTCTAAATGCGTTTGAGTTCGACAAATCGTGGGACAGCACAGCAGTAATAAACAAACTACGGCAGGCCTTCAGCTCCAAAATATTTCTTCCTGGTGATGTGAGGTAAGTACCGTGGTGGATATGGTATTGTTGAAAGAATTGAAAAAATAAACGTTTCTTAACGATCAGTACGTTTACATGCACTGTAGTCGAGCTGAACTGGAGTTTTTGGATTTTTGTATTCGTGCCAGATGCAGTTGCAAAGGTCATGATACATGGAACAACGCTTTGAGCAATGTAGCCGGGCAACAACATGAAAGGCTCCTAATTTTCGATTTTCTTGCCGCACATACTCACAAATTTCTCCGTTACTGCCAACGGCTTGGCTTAGATGTTCATGTAAATGTAGTGACCGTTATTCGTTGTGCACATTCATATTAATCACGTGTTGTATCACAAAACTGTCTTTATCTACTTCAGCTTACAAATCCTCATGCCCTGTGGGAATAGGCTGGTTGCTCCATCTCTGTCTGAGGGCCAGAAGTTGGATGCACACCTCATTCAGAAAGTTTTCAAAGGGGCATCTTTATATCTGAGGCCATCTGTATCACTTGAAGTAAGCTTGCTGTTCTCAATCCATTTTGGTTGTTTCTATAATCCTTTTGTTTGTCTTTATGCTTTCAAACTAACGTCATTATTGTTTGTCCCCAAGTGTATGGGTAGTGAGAGCTCAGAGGCTGAGGATAGCCTCATTGAAGAGGACACTGTGATGGATACCAGTGTCACAGAGACGCCGTCCTGCACTGTTACTGCAGAACTTTCTGCTAGCAGCCATCATGAAGCACCATCTGAACAACCATTGACAAGTGTCCAAGCTGCATTCCGCCCAGAAAGTGACTATGGGACATATGTAAATATAATTGAAGATTCTGAGGAAGAGGAAGAGGGTGATTTGCTTAGTGCTATTGCAGCCAGCCTTGAAGACCAGACGTAAGTCTATCAGTACCCTAAACCTGCATATTTGTTTCTGAACTGAACCAATTCCAAGTAATGTAGCTGTAGTTTGTTTTATGAATGAAATCTTTTATTACATTCCATTGTAAAGCTGAATCAACTGGTTATAAATGTGTTTGCAATTATGTGTTCCCTCTCATTTGAAGTTGCCCCAAAAAGGATGTCCCAGTCGGCCAAATTTTGAAAGAATTGGCGGAAAAAATCAACAGCAAGAACAGTTGCAAGTTTAACATAAATTGCTCCTGTGTCCTTGATGGAGCTATACGGGGGTTTAGAAGGTTGACATTCAACCCCTGTAATACTTTGAGTGTGAAATTCTCTGATGACAAGGGGACAAGTGAAGGAGCCATAGACCTTGGCGGGCCAAGGAGAGAGTTTCTACGGCTGCTCATGGAAGCTCTTTCACAATCTGAAATCTTTGAGGGACCCGAAGGCCATCTTCATTTGGCTCTGGATTTCTCTGGTTTGTATATCATTATGTGGTAATGTAGAAAAGATGTAACTGTTTAAACTACTGCTAGAATGGCCATACTTTGCAACTAATCTACTGTACTTGCTTTTCTTCCCTCAGCTGTATGTGAGGACAGATACTTTTATGCCGGTACAGCCATTGCTGTCAGTTTGGTACATGGAGGCCCACCACCTTATTTCCTCTCAAATACACTCTTCACGTGCATTGCAGAGGGACCAGACATGTGCAGACCAGACCTTGACGACATTACAGATGGTGATCTGCGTGAAAACTCAGACAGGTCTGTGGTTCTCTATCAGTTACTGCACACACTATGCCCCCCCCCAACCACACCCTAATACCCACACACCCATTCTTACATGCACATGCCTCTCTCACACTTTCTTTTGTCACACACATAGACACACAAACACACAGAAATGTCTACACTACTTTAATTTCTATCACACAAATCCCATACATTTCTTACTACAGGCATATCACACACAGAGATCATTGAAACACACACACACCTCATTCAATTACACTCACTTCCTGCACAATCCAGCCAAGCACTAGGGTTGTGATGATAGATGTTGATACACTACTTCAGAATTTTAGCTTTCTTTATGCACTATTCCACAGGTGTCTGAAGCCAGGAATCTACAGGAGCTGAAGGCGTCAATTGAGCCACTGACAGACTATCTAGCAACTGCTGGGTGTTTGAGGAAACTTCTTTGACCGACAAGTATCAACTACTTGAAGACATTCTCATGTTCCAAGTAGTTCACCGTGTCCGGGGACCTTTTGAAAGGTAAGTTTGTTGCATATGGTAATAACACATGGTGGGAAAGTGAAGGCCAATTATTTTTCTTGACCTTTTCAGCCCCTGCTGGCTGCAAGTACTTTTGCTGAGACTGAAAGAAAGAACGACAAGAATAGGGTATAGGGACTCCATTAGTATTGAAGTGTTTTTTTCTATGCAACATCTTTTGTTTAGATTCAGAGATGGGCTGAAAACCCTTGGTGTTCTCCAGAAGATCCAGCTATATCCAGAAGCTTTTAGTTCCCTGCTCTGTTATAGTCCCATTCATCTCACAGCCGACTCTCTGGACGAATTGTTTCAAATTAAATGGTCAGAGAGTGGAAGCAACAAGAGATCTGATGAGAACAGGATTGTGGCGTTCTGGAGGGATTTTCTTCAGGATGCTAAAGGTGAGTGAAATTTGTCAATAATTTGGAAGGCTCTGTATGTGATTGTGTGACACAGGATTGTATGCTTTAATTCTCATATACCCTTTCTCTGTAATCTAACCATAATGTGAACTGATGTTAACAATTTATAGCTGGTTAATATAAGGAGCTTTTTATTAGCTTTTCTACACAATAGTTTTTACTCTTGAATGCTGTCATTAATTTAGTTGTCATGTGTTTTGTTATTATTTAACAGAGGAAAACAATACTACACCACTGCAGAGTGTTCTAACATTCACAACAGGGTCCAATGTGGTGCCACCAATGGGTTTCTCCCCTCAGCCCTCGTTAGAGTTTCTTCACTGTGGAGGCAAATATCCTGTTGCAAATACCTGCATAAATTGCTTCCGCCTGCCACTGCACCGACACTATGAGGCTATCAAGGAAGTGATGGACTTTGCTATCCGAAACACACAGGGTTTTGGCATGGCTTAAGTAGGTTGTGCCTGGTTTTGAGTCTAAGTTCATGACTTTATGCACTAACACATAGTGGCAGTATTTTGGCCAGGTTCATGGTGCTTGTCATTGCAGACCTTTTTGGAGGCCTTTTTGTTTGCATTATGTATGCACCTTACTTAAGCACTTACAAGTAAGTAATGGCTGTATTTTAATGGCCAGGTTCATGATTTGTAATACATGTTACATGGTAATACATGGTTCATGGTGTTTTATACCAATGTTAATTTTTTGCAAAGCAATGCAGACCTTTTTGGAGGCCTTTTTGTTTGCATTATGTATGCACCTTACTTAAGCACTTACAAGTAAGTAATGGCTGTATTTTAATGGCCAGGTTCATGATTTGTAATACATGGTACATGGTAATACATGGTTCATGGTGTTTTATACCAATGTTAATTTTTGCAAAGCTTTTTGTTTGGATGCTTAACACTTTTATTGTTTTTTGAACAATAAAATGAAATGAATGAAAACCGATATTTTTATTGTCTAGTTTCCAAGAAATGGACAAGGGTCACAAAAAGATTTATCCCATAGTTTCCGTCATCCCCTAAAGGATCGATTGTGTGACAGATCTCTTGCATAGTAGTGTCATTCACATGAAAATCGTTATCAGGGACTTCTGCGACGCGGTTGAACTGAAGTTCAGGAGGTGTTTCACGGTAGGCAGTACCTTGGGATTCAAGAGGTGCAAAGACCCCGTTAACGCCTGTGATATCCTGGCCTACATTCCTGATGATACCTGTGAACCATAGTTGGAGCGGTGTCCTGTACCTTTCGGTCGACAAAGCGTGATTATTCCATTGATTACGGAACTCCCTCGCCGCCCGTTGTATTCGTGGTGCATAAATGTAGTGTAGTGCAAACGTGTAACTCCGACAATGAGTCGAGATAGTTTTGGTTCTCCATAAAAGTGAAAAGTTCTACATAGAAATAAGAGACAACGCGATTCAGTTCAGCCCAAAGTCGTTCTATTCTTTGGTAATGCACGCTGTGGCCTGCGATGACACTTCTCCGATGTAATCCTCTTCAGCACGAAACGCGCAACCTCAAAGTTTTCAGTACCACGGTCACATCGGACTCTTGATGGAAGCCCAAAGTCCTGCACTCCCTCTTCAAATAGCGTCAGCACACTAGAACCCCTATTATTTGTTAAATAGTCTAGGTATATAATAGTGCGGCTATACCCGTCTACACATCCGTGGAACACCATTCTCCAATGAATTAATTTGTGGTTTGAATCGATGTGCCTACAAATAAAAGCAAAAAAGAAAGTCATTAGTTCAATCCATGGGGCAAATACATTGGGTAGGTAGCTTACAATTGGCACATTAATTGGCCTAATGCTGGCATATAATAGTAAAAACAATAGTGGCACTCACCATAACTCATTGGGACCACGAACATTGTAGGTCCTGCGGCGAATGGCCTGTCGATAACGTACACATCGTCCAGTTGGGTCAATTGCTTGTAAAGCTTCCCGAACTCTCCTGCGCTGGACATGAATTCCCATGTGACGCAGACTGCCCCGTACATAGGTCTCGCCTGCATTCGGTGTAGTTTCCAATATGTGTTTGATGTTTGACAGTAGGCTCTCCCTAGACTGTTGGGTGTGTTGAAGTGGTGGTACACCCATGGCGTTGTCGATGGCGGTACAAAGTCCGTCGCCCAATGCCAAATAGTGAGGCTATTCCTTGCCAATTAAGCCCAAGACCCAAACATAATTCTATTTGTTCTGCTGTAAAGTCGTAGCGTGGGCGACCAGTTCTGCTTCTGTTAGCTGGTGGTGCGAAAGCAGCTCTTTCTCTTGGAAGTTCGTCATCGAACTGTTGCAGAACAGCTATGATGCACTGATGTAACTGTTCTAGTAAGACTGTGCACTGTCTTGCCTCCAAGGCGCCACGTTGCCCTACAATGTTTATGATGTGGAGTATCGTTCTAGCATGGGCTTCAAGTTCATGAAAGCACCTTACAGTTGGATTTACCTGCATTCCTTCGAGACAGCGTAGAACGCGCAAAAATATATCAATGATGTCTTCGCGGTTTGAACTAACTAGTGATCGATGGCATGTGATGAAAATGATTATAATTAGAAGTTTATGCATGTTGTTAATCTTTGCTCGGACCTTGGGCTGTTGCCTAAACATCTATGTACAATGAACCTGAATGGTGACTTATTGTGAATAGACTTCCGGAGGCAATTTCAGTGAATCTTCATGGTGACTTCCGGGTCCACAGAAATGCCTTCCTGTCGCACTGAAAACATCTCTCTCTCTCTCTCACTCTCGCTCGCCCCCCCCCTCTCGCTCTCTCTCTCACTCTCTCTTTCTCACCCACTCTACTCCCCCCTTCTCTCTCTCTCAGCCACTACTACACCCCCCTTCTCCTGTCCTCCATCCCCTGTACTTGTGCGCTTCTGTACACTTCCAGTGTGAAGACAAATAAAGGAGGCATGTGGCTACGTATTCCAGTGTGTTTTGCCACCCATAAATATATATGTGACAATCATTTTCAGTATCGAGAGACAGTTTCAGTTGGGGTGGGAGAGAATTCCAGTGTGTTTCGGCCTACACGGCCTCTCATATTTAAATGATCCTCATAAACACAATTGAACTGCCAAGCAATGGACACAGTGTAAATGTGAATGGCACATAGAAATGGCAATTTCATGATTAAAGGTCACAGAACCGCTATTAACCAGTGGAGTGTAAAATGGTGCATGTGGAGGCAATGTGGCTGGGGTGAGGTGCATTCTGTCGGGATGGCCTGGCTAGCTGAACAGCGACACGCTGTGGCCGCTCTCAAATGTCAGAATCCTCGCTGAGTTCAGAATGTTGAAGCTTGGAAATTCTTGAGTGATTGTGGGGGCAGTTATTTTGTTCATGGTGATATTGAAATTTCTAGGATTCCGTAATGTCAGAAAGCTTGTTAGTTTCGGAATGTGATGTCAGTTTCCCAAGGTAAGAGAGGCTTTTAAGCTGCAAGATTTTGCCTTAATGAAGTCCCCCCATTCCTGCTACAACAATCTATATGTTAGAGCTGGTTTTTGCATATTGTACTGGATAGAAAAGCACAATTTTTGGCAGGCAGTGATATTGTGTAAATTGGCTGGAGTTGGCTCTCTAATGGTGTTTGATGACATTTAAGTTTATGGGATGTTGTTTGTAAAAGGCGGCACTCTCTCTATAATCCCATGCAATTTCTCTACATTTAACTTCCCAAGTGTTAAAAAATGTTCTTACTCAGAGGAATTTTATGCCTCAAAGCATGATTGAAATATTATTAGTTTCATATAAATATAAATTGATGTCTGTGTGAATGTCATAAATGCAGTTATTAAATGTGAATGTTATATTCAAATATAAATGTTCAATATAAAGGTACGTGCTAAATGTACACCTAAATGTAAGTGTTCAAGGTGCATTTTGAGTATCAATGAGAAAGCTATTCATAAATTTAAATGGGTAACATAAATTTACATGATAATTGCTAATTGTAGACAGCCATTTGGGCAGCACGGTGGCACAGCAAGAAGGTTGTGGGTTTGAATCCGGCCTGTGTTGAGTTTACATGTTCTCCCCTGTGTTTACGTGGGTTTCCTCCGGGTGCTCCGGTTTCCTCCACCCACAAAAAAACATGCAATTTTGGAACACTCCTGTATGGCCGTGTGCGAATGTTAGGTGGTGGTCAGAGGGGCCGTAGGCGCATACTGGCAGCCACGCTTCCGTCAGTCTGCCCCAGGGCAGCTGTGGCTACAAAAATGTAGTTTACCACCATCAGAGCGTGAATGTGTGAGTCAATGAATAATGTATCCATTGTGAAGAGTCCTTGAGTGCCCAGAAAAGCAGAAAAATGCCATATAAAATTGATGCATTATTATTATAATTATATAAATCTAAATGTTAATAATAAAAAAAAAATTATTATTTGGAGAAAAACAAAATAATTTTACTTGGAAGCCTTTCAAAGGAAAACAGAGGAGTCCTGCACACTGTCTAACTTGCAAACTTGGAACTCTCTTCCAACTTGGAAGCCTTAAAAGTGGCATAAACGGAGCCCAGAAGGTTGGAGTTTCAAAAACTATTCCTGCTGCGGTAAACCCCGTTGGGGTAGCAAACCAGACTGCAGGAGATGTTTAATTCATTAATAAATCGAAGCGACTATAAGCCTTATGTAAGTGCGTCGAAGCACAAAAAATTGATCGAAATTCGCTTTAGATGCACTTTTATGTGAGCTAAGATGCACATTTCTCCATTGCCCACGCGTATTTTAAATGTGTCCAAAGCTAAAAAAAAATTTCTCGGCCAAACTTATTTTAAGCGGTACTTTCTATAAGCGGCACTGGAGTGGTCATCAACTGGCACACTTGTGGCCAAGGAAAGAAAAAAAAAAATCAGCATTGGCCACATGTACAGCGCCCTCCATAATTATTGGCACCCCTGGTTAAGAGGTGTTAAAAGCCTTAAAATAAATTCAATTTTTATTGCAGAAGTATACTCTCACACTGAAAATTGTAGAAAAATTTAACCTTCAAGTCAAGTGAATTTTAAGATAAAAAATCCCTGACTAAGAAATAATTATTTTTCATAAAAGCACCTGTTCCACAAGTATTGGCACCCCTAACAATTCCAAGGAAATAAATGTAATTTAAGTATTTCTACAGTTGTTTACACAGTTGAGCAGAGTATCCAGGAACATTTAATTCGTAATTCATCACTTCCTGTTTCCCTGGGGTATTAATATGACGTGACAGAGAGACCATTTCTCTTATCCACTCTTCAACATGGGAAAGACAAAGGATCACACCATTCAAATAAGGCAGATGTGTGTCGACCTTCACAAGTCAGGCAATAGCTACAAGAAAATACCCACTCGCCTGCACCTGCCCATATCTACTGTCAGAGGAATCATTAAGAAGTTTAAAACAACTGGAACAGTGGTAAACAAGCCTGGACGAGGACGCAAGGTTATTTTGCCACCACGCACAGTGAGGAGGATGGCAAGAGAAATTAAAAGTTCTCCAAAGCTCACTGTTAAAGAATTGCAACAAATGGTAGCATCTTGGAGTCACAAAGTCTCCAAAACAACCATCAGGTGCTGTCTACATGCCATCAAGTTGTTTGGGAGGCACGCATGGATAAAACCTTTTCTCACTCACAATCATAAATGCAAACGTTTGGAGTTCGCTAAGCGGTACCTGGACTTCAACTGGGACCGGGTCCTTTGGTCAGATGAGGCCAAGATAGAGCTTTTCTGCAACAAACACTCTAAGTGGGTCTGGCGAACACAAAAGATGAGTACGCAGAAAAGCACCTCATGCCCACTGTGAAGTATGGGGGAGGATAGGTGATGCTGTGTGCCTTTTTCTCTTGCAGAGGCCCTGGGAACCTTGTTAGGGAGCATGGCATCATGAACGCTTTGAAATACCAGGACATTTTAAATCAAAATCTGGTGGCCTCTGCCTGAAAGCTGAAGATGGGTCATCACTGGGTCTTTCAGCAAGATAATGACCCTAAACATGTGGCCAAACCTATACAGAAATGGTTCAGACACAGAATCAAGCTCCTCCCATGACCATCTCAGTCTCCAGACCTCAACCCCATTGAAAACCTGTGGAGTGAGCTGAAGAGGAGAGTGCAGAGGAGAGGACCCAGGTTGCTGGATGATTTAGAGAGATTGTGCAAATGGTCGAAGATCCCTCTATATGTATTCTCCCATCTTTTGAAATATTATAGAAGATTAGATGCTGTTTTGTTGGCAAAAGGGGTTTGTACAAAGTATTAACATCAGGGGTGCTAATAATTGTGGCACACATGATTTGATGTAAAATAATCATTTCTTAATGTGAGATTTTTTCCCACTGAATAAATACACTTGAAAAAAACAGAATTTATAAGAAGCTAAAGAACACATCTTAACCAGGGGTGCCAATAATTATTGAGGGCGCTATATAAGTGCGAATAAAATCGGCCTTGATAAATTCACTTTAAAGATAAATGATATTTCCTGTTATAAAGCCTATATAACTGACAATCCAAATGCTTTACATGTAGGTTAAAAAAAAGTGGTCCAATTGCCACCAAAAAATGGGTCGCGGCGCTCAGGCTCAGCAGCGTACTGACTGGTGGAGGCCAACCAGACTCCAACCTCCAGCTGTCACTGCTCTAGAAGCGGATGAGTCCCCACTGCCTTGATCAGAGCTGCATGAGGGTAATTGTAAAAATACAGTTTGCAGAGATCACTCTTCATTGTACTTTTATTAGTATAACTCCATGACATTTTATTGGGTACCACACAAAACGAGCAGCCACTCGTCATGTTCCCGGAGTTCTTGTCTGTGCCGACAGTTCCTCTCAGGTCGGACAGAAGCTTATTCCTGTAAAAATAGAAGATCTGCCATTGTCAAAATGTGATCACAGTCAAAGTGTCCATAGGCCTATATAAACTGAGCAACAAAATAAACGCGTTAGCTAATTAGTAAATGTACTCTTATGGTTACTCAGTCAAATTGACCGCAAAAAAAAAAAAAAAAAATTAGATGAAACGAGTGTAAATGTGCACACGAAGTAATAAATTTGATTTTCTAAAATGATTACGCGCAGACACATTTTCCAGTCTACCTTTATTTAACTTGCGTTTCTATTCTTGTTCAGTGTATATCTGATTGAAGGAGCGTCTGCTATACCACACTACATATCTGCCAAGCCACACATTGTGCTTAATCAAATTGATTCTAATTGTCAGCCATCTGGCCTGCTGCATTCTGACTCATTCTGACAGCTGCACTCGCTCCTGCATGTTGCTCGCTGGTTTCAAATCTACGTACACCTGGTCAGACCTGGGGCCTCATTTATCATTGTGGATACACGTTTTCTTACACATTTTTTTCCACCGTTTTCTGCGTATGCACTTTTCTCCGCCAAATTTGGGATTTATCAAACCCAAACCTGACGGGATTAAGTATGGATATTTATACCAATTTTGAGCATGGCGTACCTTGATTTATACCCTTTTTGAAGAACAGGAGGAATTGGCGACGCTGCTGCTGAGTCAGAGAATAGCAGGAGCGTGGATTATTGCCTATTTAAAAGAACAATCAGAGGCAAAGCAAAGTCCGGTTTTCCTAATGTAAATGGAGCCATTGACTGCACTCACATCATGATTAGGGCACCATCAGTGAATAAATTCGTATATGTGAATCGCAAAAATGTTCATACGATCAATACCAAACTCACAGAGATGCCAAGTGTAACGCTTTCGGCGTCAGTCTCATGCATTTTTTAGGCTTATTCATCGTAGTCCGCAATTATTAATTAAATGCTTAATGAGATTCTAATGCAGAATTAAAATCCTTGTGCATTGAAGTTTCCGTTTCACTTGCGTAAAGGTGCAACTCATCGCAAGTAACACGGAAAACGATTATGACTCCGGACTTCCCGGGCTTCTCTTTACTCAGGGATTGGAAACAATGCATGTTTCATGATCGTTTAAATTGTTTTAATGAAATAAGACCATTTGAAACGTTGTTATGCAATTCCATTGCTTTCAATCCCTCAGTAAAGACAAGCCTGAGAATTCCCGAGTCATAATCGATGTCCGTGTCATTAGTGGGGAAATCCACCTTAATGCACGTGAAACTGATTAACTTGATGCACAATGACTTCAATTCCGCAAGTGAATTTCTTTAGTGCACGTTGATTGAATAATTGCTGACTACAACACAGGAACGTGAATGCCATTAAGGGCCAATTCATAGTCAACGCAAAGGTATGCAAACGCAAACGCATCGAGACGCTTCAAGACGCTTTGGCCGCCATGATGCGTTCGATTTGTACTCTGATTTTTCAATACGCTACGCGGCAATGCATGTAATACCATCCGTCGCCAACGGCGGCAGTAATGTATATAATGTACTTCAACACTAGGTAGCCGACACAATAGAAGACTGTACTGAAAAAAAAAAAAACTGATACTGTTGGGTATTAGTGATAGTGCCGCTTCAGCAGTAATATATTTCCACTGGAAACCTAGCAAGATTAGATTCAAATCAGGTTTTTGGGCTATACAATGGCGTTCACTTCGTTTGTGGTTAAAATTAGCCTTAATGATTTAACCAGTGACTACCTAATATTAGCCTAGCATCCAGGCATCTGTCAGCCTATGGACCAGTCATGCTTTCTAAACATCAACATATTCACGTTGACTCCCGTCGACTATGAATCGGCCCTAAGAGGAGAGACTCACGCCTAGGCGTAAGCCTTGGCATCTCTGAAATCATATGTGACGCCGACGTCACATTTTCATATTTGCTTGAAAATAGTCAGGGACGTCCAGTGGTACATGTACCCTCAGGACTCACCTCCGTGGAAGTTTAGCTTTCCATAAATGATCCAATTACCCCATCTACAGCCCAAATTTTGTTTTACAGCATTTGTAAGCCCATTCTATCATTAAACAGCGTTGTGTATCAATGATGTTGGCTTAAAAAAAGTTACGGCGTATGACATGGGTCTCATTGATAACGTCAGATGCAGTCGTGAAATCTTGAGTATAAATTAGGCTAACGCATAGGGTTACTAATCTGAAGTGGGCTTTATTCTAGAGACGACAACCTTGACTAGTTGATTATAGCTGGCTTAGGTGTCATGTTAAGGTAAACCGATAATAGCCATTTAACGGTCACTTATTATTTACGATATATCCATCACAACGACAGTTCATTCTCTTGACAAATAACTTGCTAATAGTTTGCAGCGCTGGAAAGACAGACTCGGGGTCAGTCAGCTATCCAGTCATTCTATAGAGATCAATGAATGTCACTCGGAATGTCAGCCGAAATGTAACCAGCGACGCTGCTACCCCCTATTGTGTGAGCGGTGTATTGCATTTCACGTATCGCCCGTGCGGCTTGCGTACACTGTGTACACTATGAAAGGGAGTGCGTTACATGCGTCGCTCGCGTCCCTTGCTTGTGTGACTCCCGTCGACTATGAATCGGCCCTAAGAGGAGAGACTCACGCCTAGGCGTAAGCCTTGGCATCTCTGAAATCATATGTGACGCCGACGTGCTCATAACTAATGTAGTGGCACGGCAATTTGGCTCTACACATGATTCATTCATCCTGACACACAGCAGTGTGGGGTCGAGACTGGTGGCAGGGGCTACGCGTGTGTAGCAGACTTGGTCTCGCAGCGTCAGCTACCGTGGATTCAGGATGCGGAGAATTAGCACAGTCACACTCCAGAGTGATGATTGTGGAACTTTATTTCCCTGCACAAAGTTAAGTTGCAGACCATTTAGTGCGAAGCAGCATCTCATGCAATCTGCTCTGCAACAGCCTGGGAACGTCTGAGCAAAAGACCGCGGATTCCCATTTCTTTTCTGTTTTTAACAGTACATCCATTTTAACAATGCATAACCTCAAACCATGCATTCCTTTAAACAAGGCTTTTCTTTTCAGCAATGCATAGTTTTACATCTGTGTTGATTCATTTTGTATTTTGTTCATCCAGTCCTCTAGAGGGCGTTTTACGTTATAAGTTCAGTTTAACCTTTAGCCAGTGAGTGGCAACAAAGAGTTTTCCTGCTTGCCTGCTGAATGTCAACAGTAACATGCAGCCTGTGCTTTGTGTGCAATTTAAAGCCATCTGCTCATTTCCAGCCCTTTGAGTGGTAATATGAGTAAGTTTTGTTGCTTGGTAAAATGTTTAGAGAAGATATATATAAGTATTGGAATAATTTGTTAAGTTTGTGAGCATTTTTTGTGAAAGATGTGCCATACGATAGCATGTGTCCATGTTGTGCCTGCTCAGCTAATGTTAGCTGATGTCTTGCACCTTTTGTGCACATTGTGTTTATTTTTTAGTTTACTAAATGCATATTTGTATTTTGTATGTTTTTTAGTTTCACACTTTTTTGCATTAAATCCTGGTCCAAAACGACACCTGCCTGTTCCTTGGAGGAAGTGATGCAAGAGAGAGTTTAGCTGGCTGTGAATCTCAATTAGGACACGGAGTCACGTTGAGTGTAATAGTACAGTGAAATCACAGCAGTCTGCGAGGGACCACGGTGACGGTTAGTGGAAATCAACGCACATTCAGCATCAGCAGCCCTACCCAGTCTTTAAAATGGACACACAAGCCGGAAGCCAAAACAAGGTAGAAATGCAAGGTGAGGAAAAGTCACACGCCTCTCACTCATCCAAGTCCTCAATACATTCAGGGAAACTCTAGATGGTCATCAGCTTCAAGCCGAGCCAGCATAGCCATAGCATGTGCACAAGCAGAAGCTCAAGCAGCAAAAGCCAGGCTAGCCTATGCTGAGAGAGAAATGAACATTAAAGTTGAAAAGGCACGGTTAGAGGCAACACTGGATGTACTCAATCTTCAAAAAGAAGCAGACGCAGCCATGGCTAAAGCAGAAGTAATGGAGTCTGCTGCAGCTCAGCTCATCATCAGAGAGCACAGCGAAGAGTTGCGTTTCTTACCTCTACAACAAACTGCAGAACAAAAAGTGAGTGGATACATAAACAAGCACAGTTGTACTGATACTTCTCAAAGGAAAGACACCTTTCAACAAGATAGTACACAACAAGAGCAACATTCCCCACTAATCTACACACCATTACATGTAAAACAAGAATCAGATCAGTACCCTGTTCAACCACAAGATGGTGCCAAGCGAACACCACAAAGAGATGCAATTCACCAAGCTTCTCACAATGTGTTACAACCACAGCAGGTATCAAGCTCAAATGATCCTAACAACACTTCCAGTGACCTTGCCAGGTTCCTAGCTAGAAGTCAACTAGTAACAGGAGGACTGACAAAATTTGATGACAAACCAGAGAGCTATCTTGGCTGGAAGGCCACATTTCAGAGTACTATCAGAGACCTTAGTCTGACAGCCAGTGAAGAACTAAACCTTCTTATTAAGTGGCTTAGCCCCGAGTCTTCTGAACATGCTAAGAGACTAAAAGCAGTTAACATCAAGCATCCACCTGCCGGTCTGCACATGATCTGGGCGAAACTCGACGAATGCTATGGCTCACCAGAAGCAATCGAAAACTCCCTGTTTGGAAGAATCCAAAGTTTCCCAAAGCTTATTAGCAAAGAGCCACACAAACTTCGCGACTTGTCAGATCTACTGTGTGAATTGGAAGTAGCAAAACTTGATGGATATCTTCCGGGTTTGAGTTACCTTGACACAGCAGGGGGAGTAAGTCCAATCGTGGAAAAGCTGCCCTTTCATTTTCAAGAGAAGTGGACAATGATAGGGTCAAAGTATAAAGAAGACACAATATGAGCTTCCCACCTTTCTCATTCTTTGTCGAATTCATGAAAGGTCTAGCCAAGGCAAGGAATGACCTAAGCTTTACCACAACTTACAACCCACCTTTCAATTCTACAATCAGCTACTGAAAGGGAAAACCACAAGGTAACTAAATGCAAAAACAATCAGTAACGGTGCACAAAACAGACGTGTCAGTTGGAGCAAAGACAAAAGAAGAAGGTGAGGACATCAAAAGACAATGTCCCATACATCACAAACCACACTCACTTAAAAAATGCAGGGGTTTCAGAACCATGTTGCTTGAAGACAGAAAAAAGGTACTCAAAGACAACTACATCTGCTATCGTTGCCTTTCTTCCACCACCCACCAAGCCAAGGACTGCCATGTCACAATCAAGTGCGAAGAATGGGACAGTGAGAGACACTTGGCAGCTCTCCACCCAGGTCCTGCACCGCCAGCATCTAAGCCACCATCATCTCCTAAAGAGAACGGCGGGGAGAAAGAACCTGCACCGGACTTAGATGTCACAGCCGCATGTTCAGAGGTATGATGGAATCAAATCACAGGAAAATCCTGTTCCAAGATCTGCTTAGTGCAAGTCTACCCCAAAGGTGAGCCACACAACGTGAAACGGATGTATGCAATAATAGATGATCAAAGTAACCAATCACTCGCAAAGACAGAGTTTTTTGAAGCATTTAGCATACAAGACACAGCCACACCATACACGCTGAAAACGTGTGCTGGCACAACACAAGTAACTGGTACAAGAGCCTGCAACTACATAGGTCAGTCATTGGATGGAAAAATGAACTTTCCTCTCCCCACGCTCATAGAGTGCAATGCTATCCCCAACAATAGGGAAATACCTACTGCTAAAGCTGCCTTACATCATCCCCATCTGAAAGCAATAGCTGCTGAGATACCACCCCTTGAACCAGACGCTGACATACTGCTGCTCATAGGACGCAACCCTCTAAGAGTACACAAGGTGAGAAAGCAGATCAGTGGCAAACACAATGATCCATTTGCACAGAAGCTTGACTTAGGCTGGGTCATCATCGGCGATGTATGTCTAGGTACTGCCCACAAACCAAGTGCAGTAAACACTTTCAAAACACATGTGTTGGACAATGGGCGCCCGAGCTATCTCACTCCCTGTGACAGTCGCTGCAGTGTAAAAGACAGCTTCACAATGAGCCAATCGAAAGCTGTTTCCAACTCGCAGCCACCTTCAAACCCACACGCAAGGCCCACAGAAGAGACTCTAGGAGAAGCGGTCTTCTGTCGCACTGGTGAGGACAATCACCTCGCACTCTCTGTTGAAGACACAATCTTTCTGAAGAAGATGGAAGGATTCTTCAAAGATAACTCAAACAGTTGGGTGGCACCACTCCCGTTTCGTAGCCCCAGACGCCTACTCCCTGACAACAAGTGCTATGCTTACAAGCGGCTCATGTCTCTGAAACGTATGCTTGACAAGAAGCCAGACATGAAGGCACACTTCATTGAGTTTATGCAGAAGATGCTCGACAACAAACTTGCGGAACTGGCACCACCTCGTGATTGGGAGAAAGAGACCTGGTACCTTCCCATTTTTGGCATATACCACCCACAGAAGCCTGGGAAGATCCGTGTGGTGTTCGATTCCAGCGCGCAGTTTGATGGAGTTTCCCTCAATGATGTACTGCTGTCTGGGCCTGACCTAAACAACACACTTATAGGTGTGCTCCTCCGCTTCAGAAAGGAACCTGTCGCTATCACAGCTGACATCGAGCAGATGTTTTATTGCTTTGTTGTCCAGGAACAGCACAGGGACTACCTTCGCTTCCTGTGGTACGAAGACAACGACCTGACCAAAGACGTGGTGGACTATCGCATGAAGATGCATGTCTTTGGTAATAGTCCCTCCCGTGCAGTGGCAATTTATTGGCTGAGAATGGCAGCGAAGGAAGCAGAAGGTGAAAATGGAACTGACGCTCGAAACTTCATAGAACAGGATTTCTATGTGGACGATGCATTAAAGTCCTTCTCAACAGAAGCTGAGGCTATCAATGTTCTGCAACGAGCCCAGAAAATGCTTGCGCTCTCCAATCTACGTCTTCACAAGATTGCCTCCAACAAAGTGGAGGAGGTGAACGCTTTCCCGCCTGAAGATAGAGCAAAGATAATCAAAGACCTTGATTTGTCTACAGACAAGCTTGCGGTCCAGCGCAGTTTGGGTGTGATTTGGGACACGACATCAGACATTTTCACATTTGATGTTCCAGAAGAGCAAAAGCCTTTTACTCGAAGTGGTGTGCTCTCAACCATAAATAGTCTGTTTGATCCTCTTAGCCTGCTTGCGCCTGTAACCATCAAAGATAGACTTCTTCTTAGAGAGCTCTCCAGCAGCAATCTTGAATGGGACAGCCCCTTACCTCAGGATATGTACGACAGTTGGAGAAAATGGCATGACTCTCTGCAGCATCTCAAAAGACTGAACATTCCCCGTACGTATGTCTCGTTCTCCATCTCAGAAGCCCGCTCCATCGAACTATGTGTGTTCTCGGATGCATCAGTTAAAGTTATAGCTGCAGTCGCCTACCTGAAGGTCACACACAAAGATAGCCACAATGAAGTCGGGTTTGTCATGGGTAAGGCTAAACTAGCGCCTGTACCAGAGCTCACAATTCCAAGGCTAGAATTGTGTGCCGCAGTGCTCGCTGTAGAAATGTCTGATCTTCTCAGATAAGAGCTAAAGATGAAGATTGACAAAACTACGTTTTACACTGACAGCAAAGTTGTGTTTGGATACATCAACAACCAACACAGACGATTCCATGTATATGTGAACAATCGTGTCAAGAGAATCAAGCAATCGTCTTTTCCTGATCAGTGGAAATATGTCCCAACAGAGCACAATCCTGCTGATCATGGATCTCGCTCTGCCAGCAGAAAAGATCTCTAGTACCACATGGTGGTTCGGTCCGACCTTCCTACGAGACATAAAAACTGTCACTCCTGAAAAGGGTCCATTTCAACTCATTGATCCAGAGTCGGATATTGAAATCCGCCAGAACGTCACAACGCTTGTAACCAGTGTTAACCTCAAAGCCTTAGGTTCATCACGTTTCGAACGTTTCTCAAAATGGACTTCTATTGTCAAAGCAGTAGCTTATCTACGTCATATTGCTCAAAGTTTCAAGTCCAAAATGGTGATGGATGTAGAAACTGGCATCTCTGCAAAAGAAGCCTCACAGAAGAAGCTTTCATACAAGTAGAATACACAATCATCAGATGTGTCCAACATGAAGTGTATGCAGAGGAAATCAAGAAATCAAGCGTGGAAGACTATCTGTGTGAACGGAGGTGCTCCTGGGTGTTCAACCCTCCTCACTCATCCCACATGGGAGGCACGTGGGAGCGTAAGATCGGGATAGCACGGCGCATACTGGACTCAATGCTCTTGCAATCAGGGAACCCCAAGCTAATCCATGAGGTCCTGACAACACTGATGGCCGAAGTCACGGCTATTATCAATGCGAGACCATTGGTGCCGGTTTCCTCTGATCCTGAAGCTCCTTTTTTCCTCACGCCCATGACGCTTCTCACACAGAAGACAAATTCAATCCCAATTCCACCTGGGGATTTCACCAAAGCTGACATGTACAAACATCAGTGGAAGAGAGTTCAAGTCCTTGCTGACATCATCTGGACCCGCTGGCAAAAAGAGTACCTGAACATGCTCCAGAGCCGTCAGAAGTGGCAAGGCAACAAGCCAAATCTGAAAGAAGGGGACATCCTTCTTCTGAAGGACAAACAACTCAAAAGGAACGAGTGGCCAATGGGAATCATCGTGAAGACTTTTCCAAGCAAGGATGGAGTCGTAAGGAAGACAGAGGTCAAAGTGACACGTAACAAGACTACAAAGACTTTCTCCAGACCCATCTCGGACTGTATACTCCTTTTATCTGCTACTAATTAGTTACAGTTGATACATTTGCGGCATTCTTACAATAATGCCAAGCGGGGAGTGTGTTGATCCATTTTGTATTTTGTTCATCCAGTCCTCTAGAGGGCGTTTTACATTATAAGTTCAGTTTAACTTTTAGCCAGTGAGTGGCAACAAAGAGTTTTCCTGCTTGCCTGCTGAATGTCAACAGTAACATGCAGCCAGTGCTTTGTGTGCAATTTAAAGCCATCTGCTCATTTCCAGCCCTTTGAGTGGTAATATGAGTAAGTTTTGTTGCTTGGTAAAATGTTTAGAGAAGATATATATAAGTATTGCAATAATTTGTTAAGTTTGTGAGCATTTTTTGTGAAAGATGTGCTATACGATAGCATGTATCCATGTTGTGCCTGCTCAGCTAATGTTAGCTCATGTCTTGCACCTTTTGTGCACATTGTGTTTATTTTTTAGTTTACTAAATGTATTTTGTATCTTTTTTAGTTTCAAACTTTTTTGCATTAAATCCTGGTCCAAAACGACACCTGCCTGTTCCTTGGAGGAAGTGATGCAAGAGAGAGTTTAGCTGGCTGTGAATCTCAATTAGGACACAGAGTCACGTTGAGTGTAACAGTACAACATCTATGTAACCGTATAAACCGATAACCAAAAATGTCTTTACAGGATACAAGATCAACTGAACCTATAAAATCGCTCCCTCGCGCGTTTTCAAGAATCCATAGAGCACCCAAACTAACCCGCGCAAACGGCAATTGCCGTGAAGGAGAAATAGCCATTCAAACAAATTAGCACTAGCCTTTAAGGCCAACAGACACGGATTGTATTGTGGCATTTTCTACAGATTAGCTTCGATACAGTCGATAATTGACATTAATGGCATAAAGATTACACTGCCAACCGTAAAATACAGATGAAATATTTACATACCTACTCAAAGTAAAGTTGCAGACCACTTAGTGCGAAGCAGCATCTCATGCAATCTGCTATTAAGGCACAAAGTTAGTATCAGTTACGCTTAAAAGTTGGGGAGACCACCAGCAGAATTTTCTACTTAATGTCACGGTTGCCTCATGATAACATACATACGCTTCATTAATGATTTGCGCTAACAGTAGTAGTTATGCACGAAAGCATGAGTGCCCACCTCACCTCTGCAACAGCCTGGGAACGTCTCAGTAAAGGACCACGGATTCCCATTTCCTTTTAAGAGGTGCTGCACTAATTCCGGTCCCACTTGTAACTACGCAGCGGGGTTCTGCTTCATCGCCGTATAAATTTAGATGGAGTTCACCATTTGCAACGCGAAACTGTAACAACCTTTATCAGGGCTACACGTGACAGCTGGCTACTTAGTGGGTGCATCTCAAAGCCTAGGCTGTATCCTGTGAAGGCTGCATTTTAGGGGTTGTCACATAATTATATCCGCCAAACCAACAGAACCTCATGTCATCTCCGTTAAACAGCTTTGTTTTAAGCGAGTCGTCATTGGTTTCCTTAACTTTAACCATAATTCTAGCCCCTGAACCTAAACCAACCCTAAATTTAACCTCGTCTCTTACCTTAAATGTCAGTTTAGTGAATGGACGTAAGTGACGACCCCTAAGGCTGCAGCCTTCAAAGGATGCAGCCTAGGCTTTGAGAAACGGCCAGTGAGTGCATGTAAGCTACACAGTGTACTCATTCATTGAAAGCTGCCCCTTATAATCATCAATTCAAGGCTGATACTCACCCCATCGTTGTGACTTACAGGTGATAGTGGCTACTTCCTGAGGGAGTGGCTGGTAGTTCCCATCCCGGACTCACAGGGTGCTTCTCAAAGCATAGGCTGCAGCCTTTGAAGGCTGTTTTTTTAGGATTCGTCACGTAGCTCCATCCGCTGGACTGATGTAAGATCATTTCATCTCCGCAAAACAGCTTAGGTTTCTGTGAGTTGTCACTGGTTTCCCCAACCTTAACCTTAACTTTAACACCTAGGTCTATTTCTAACCCCAAACTTAACCTTGTCCCTTACCCAAATGTCAGTTTGGCAGATGGAATTGAGCGACAACCCCTTAAGTAACACCCAAAGTTAAATGTAGGGTTGGGTTCAAGGCTAGGTTTAGAGTTAGACGTTTGTGTTAAGGGGCCTCATTTATATACGGTGCATAGGCACAAAAAAGATACGTACGTCACTTTCTTTGCAGATTACTGATTTATAAAAACAAACTTGACATTAAAAAAGGGAAATTAAGATTATGCACAATGCCAATAATTTCCAAGTCCATCCTGATTAATAGATGAAAATTCCATGTAGTTTATTTTACCCATAGGTTTATAAATTAGGTTATTTTCCACAAAATGTCATTTTTATTTTTTTGTGCGTATGTATTATTTAGGAATGAAATCCACTCAATTTTTTATAAATAAGATCCAAGGTTAGGGAAATCAGTGGCGCTTTAAACAAAGCTGCTTAATGGAGGTAAAATGACATTACATGGATTTGGCGGATGAAATCGAGCGACCACCCATCCATTTTCTATACCCGCTTATTCCTCACTAGGGTCACGGGGCGTGCTGGAGCCTATCCCAGCTGACTTCGGGCAAAGGCAGGGACCCACCCTGAACAGCTTGCCAATCCATCGCAGGGCGCACACACCATTCACAGACCATTTGCTCTCACACTCATACCTATCCAATTAGCCTGATATGCATGTCTTTGGACTGTGGGAGGAAACCGGAGTACCCGGCGAAAAGCCACGCAACACGGGGAGAACATGCAAACTCCACACAGAAAGGCCCCAAGCCAGATTCGAACCCACGACCTTCTTGCTGTGAGGCAGCAATGCTAACCACTGTGCCACCGTGCCACCCTATTGAGCTACGACCCCTAAAAATGCAGCCTTCGAAGGATGCAGCCTAGGCTTTGAGATACACCCACAGAGTGTCCAGAAAATCCAGCAAAATGAGGTCCATGCCCATGCGCGCTGCCTTATGGAGCGCGCCATCGGGCTCCTGAAAGGCCGTTGGCGCTGCCTGGATACGTTGGATGGTAGGCTCCTCTATGACCCGAATAAGGTCAGCAGGATAATCTGGCCTGTGCCGTTCTGCACGATGTGGCAGTGAGGCGTGGGGCTGTGCTGCTGCCGGGGGGTTCCCTCCACCCCAGCATGTGGACCCGGACCCACAGCCTCCTTCCCGTCATGAGGGTTTTCAACAAGGACTAAGGCCACGAGCTGCGGTGATGCAGCGGTTGTGAAGCCGCCCCCTCACCCCACATGTTGACAAAGAATGTGTGTAGCCTACGAGTTTCTCAGTTTCAGTCTTGCAAAATTGTGTTTAATTTTCTGTATGACAAGACCCTCATATTTCACCCCTTGTACATTTGATATCCACAAGTTGAGACATAAATAAATTCATGTATATCACACACGACATTGTAATGTTTGTCCCTCTATGCGACTGAAACAAAACACACACCTTCTGCATTTGACAAAAGATTCGACAAGAAGGTTCTTTTATTTATTTTTTTTTTTAATTGCCTCTAAATAAGACTTGTGACCACAGCACTCGGCGGTTTTACGCTTCTCGGTGAGGCCGGGGCTGTGGCTGATTAGATGAGATTGTTTTAATTTCTGGAGGAGAAATTGTTTGGTCCAACATTATGTGTTCATTTTTGTTGTGATTCTCTACCTGTTCTTAGTTATATGTTCTTTTTCCTAAATAAACCACAAGACGAAGTGATCATACAGAATTAGTGCAAATACCTGCCGAAGAGGACTTTTTTTTCCTCGCCAGCACAAGCACGTGTTTCTCACTCACTGAGAAGTTTCGCTTCTTTCCGCGTTTCCCATCCATGATTCACTGTCTTCCACTTACGTCACTCCACAAATCCCCAGAGCGCACACGGCTACTTTACATGCAGGAGCTCATTTACTGTAATTACTGTAATTGTAATTGAAAAAAGCAATAGAACCAAGCCCTGTTACAAACCACACCCAAATGAGGTCAGGATAGGCAAATTCCTCATCACCAATTTCACTAAACCTAATAAGGACCTCACTCTGTGTATAAGGGCACTGGCATGCAAATATTTTCCAAATCATACCTGTTGCCTTCTGTCACGTGGTAATGATGTTTTTGTTTTGGTATGTCTGAGCCTTGTATTTTACTTGTCTATCTGCGCACTTATCCATGTTGAGAAGATGTTAGGATCATGTGTGCTAGCTGGTTGTTTTGAACAATGTGAATTCGTCGCAGGAATACCGTATACTGTAAACCCAGATAGTGGTGCACTTAATTGTTTTGTGGAAACTGATGATCTCAAAAAAATGTGTAAACCAGCTTAGTGATCCAGTGTTCACAACACTTAAGAATACAGTAAGAATAACTTTTACCTGATTCTCTTCAAGTACCGTCCACAGAATACAATTCAGTTGGCTTACATTATTTTTTTTGAGGTCATAGGTCTTCACAAAACATTTGAGTTTGCCATACTATCTTGGTTTACAGTGACTTATGGCATGAGACCCAATTATCGTGGTGTTAATGACATTAATTTAGATCTGCAAAACTAACTGGAAAGCAAATTCAATTGTTTTGGCTATATATAACAAGTAATTATGTAATGGAAATCAAAAAGGATCCATTATTGCAAGAAATCTGTGCTGAAACAGGCGAAATGAAAACCATGTCAACCGAGTTTTTGGACCTTTTAAGCGACCTACTTATCGTGGTAGTTGCATGCAGGAGAGTTGCCTAAATGGGGATGGTTAGCCTGTCGTGCGCAAATATTTGTTTTGACAACAGAAGGCTTTCAATTATTGCTTCATTGCTTCAACTAATTCTCCTTGTTTTAGCTTTGAGTGTGGTACATAGCTTACAAATCTTTGCATATCTGTCTCTGACGGCAGGTTAGTTCATATTCTCCAGTTTTTCTTCTGCCATACAGTATGTCCAGTGCTCATGCGCTCTCCAAATCTCGCTTTTTTACGCTCCTGAACCGAAAGGGTCAATTGCCGCTCATTCAGCAGCCAGAGATCTCCAAGAGATACTATGTGGCTGAACCACATACACTGAATCCAAAATGGAATGAAAGCCAGGCAGGGGTGTGGAGCCCTGTTCTATCCATTCTTGCGGTCCATGGTACCATCCCATTTTGAGCCTTTCAACTTTCCAATTCAGTCACTCTCTGCCGTTTCGTAATTGTACAAATGCTGCCCTGTGCTGCGTGGAGTCGTAGCTGCAAGTTCACAGCAGTGAACAGAGTAAGCAACTGAAATCCTGCTTTCAAAATAATTGCAAAATTATTTCCTCAATAGCTAGAGCAAGTTATGCAGTCAGCACGAAAAGAGGCAAGCTTTCTCATTAGCCGGACAAGTTTATTTAAAAAAAATCTTAATTCAGTTTTAATGAAATGCTATTATACTCACAAAACCTGCCATGGCTCAGAATCTTGGTATAATACCAATCCTGGGGGGCATTTCCCATTATCGTTGTTGTAAACAAAGCTAGCTTCATCCATTCACAGTCAATGGGACCAGCTATGTAAGTTAGCATCTGTGATTTAGGGAAATGAACACCTGCCTAATTAGATTGTGCCAGACTAGGCTATCTTCAATGATTCAAAGACTATATGGATATCCATAACAATAAGCAAGTGTCATTGGGTTTTTATAACTTTTATGCTGTGGACGGGCAGGTAAGTACGACGGAGTATAAAAACCAGAGGGGAAAGATTTATTATTATTATTATTTTACATTTCAACGGTAAAGTTGAAGTGATGACAGTAAACTCGAAATGTCGAGAATAAAGCGGAAATGCTGAGATTAAAGTCGAAATGCCGATATTGAAATAAAAATGCAGAGAATTTCAAGATTTACAAAACTTACTAAAATTTTATTAAAATATTTACAAAATGCAAGGGTAACACTTTGGGTTGAACATCGGTTGAAGTGCCCCGAAGTGACAAAGCTACTGACACTCAGAATACTGACTCCACAAATACACAGACACACACATCGTGCGAAAGCCCATCTTAATTATATGAACGTCCAACCAATCTATTGAATAAAGGCTGAATGACAAAGTCCAGCTGAGTCGGGTGCAAGTATGCCTGTCCAGTCAGGGTGCTACAAAAAGGATTTTTCCATTAAAACTTGGCCCAAATTCCAAAATGACTTGCCTGGGGGGCGGGGGTAGGAGACATGACACTCCTCTTAAAAAAAAAAAAAAAAAAATCAATGTTTTGTTTATTATGCCGACTGAATGCATGAAACAATCGGTGTTCACAACAAACTTATCCTTCCGTGGCTGTTAACAAATGACGAACCATGCAACAAGATAAAATGCACCTGCATTTCTGGTGATCTAAACGATATAACTCCAGCACTTCCTTGTGCTGCATAACTTTAATATAATATACAGATCAACCAAACACCCACCCACCAACTGAAAGTATATGATCATTTCAGCTGCAAGTTAAGACGGCAAGATCCCGGAAACACAATGTTTAATATGATAATTGGATTCTGAAGCACATAAACCCATAAAATGACACTCACAAAGTGATGGGCCATGCCATCATATGCAGTGATTAACAGTATAACTCCGGCAGTGGCTTTTCTGGTGAAATCATTGCAAGTATTCGATAAAGGAGAAATAAAGCAGACGAGTTTTACTTAGAGTAAGACCGTATCCAAACGAATAAGCGAGATCGGAGTCTCAGGCGCGGGTTGCGTCATGGTCTCGGGTCAGAGGTCACGGGCGATAAACCCTGGGTACACGTGCGGTCCAGGCCAGTTGTTTATATTTCGACGTTCAGATCGGTGGCGAAACTTGTTCTTAGAAGCGTGTAAAGTAAAGACATGGCGAATTTTGAATATTCTGATTATACACTGGACGACTTAAAGAGGTGGCGCGTGGATGTGCTAAAGGATTTTTTGTGTAAGCGAGATCTGAAAGTAGGAGGTCGGAAGGATGAACTTGCAGCTCTTGTTTACGGTGCAGTTCGACTCAACATTCCTGTGAAACAGACATCTGCCCAAGTGAAGCAGGCCAAAGCTGACGTTTATCGGCAACTACTTTCTTGTGATGGGATTTATATGCCAAACCCTTTCTGTGACTTGCAAACTGGATGGATCAGTGAGGAAAAAGGACAGGATAAGTGGCCACCTGTAATGCAATTTGAAATAGCAGAGTACCTACTCAAAGCAAGTGATAGAAGCCTGACGAAACGTCTTATGTCTGACTATAAGGAAGGAAAGGCATACTCGTATTTTGACTGCAAGTTGTTAGGGGAGGTTTTTTATCACGAAATTACCGCTGAATCACAGTTCTGTTTTCTGCAATCAGAGTCTGTTCCTTCGCAAAACACATATCGGCTGTCTAGTGAAATAACCCCTATATTAAGTAAAGGTGTAAAGCTATAGTAAAACATAGCTTCACTATAAGGGTGGGGGTTATTTCACGATATTGCCCATATTTATACTACATGGTACTTACTTAAAAGATGGCTCTTGAACACATTAATTGGTCATTCCTCCGTTGTTTACGTAGATTGGTTGCTACCAGTGATTCCTGCTCATCACAGAGAGTAACTGACAAAACACAAGTCTCTAAAAATATTTTCTCCGCGTGTAACTACAAAAGTACCTGAGCACCCGTTCAGTGTTCTACATTACTAAACTTTACAGCTCCATAAACGTTCGCCACTTGTCGCGTACCTTCGGCTGCTGATAAAAACAAAATTTTGCACGAAGTACGCGGTAATTTAGGAAAATCAACCTTTAATGTGAACAATCATGAAAAATGGAAAGCACCAACAGCCAACGTTCACATACACGCTATAGGCCTATTTCACATTTCCGGGTATACAAACCGGATGGCAAGTAAACTGACTTCCACTTTCTTGATGCTGCGTGTATTTACAATGGCAGAGTGCTAGTAGTCGGATGTTCCCGGTCCTAACTGTTCAAACTCTAACTCGAAGAAGCAAGCCGACCTCTCTTTTCCCGGTTTGCCCACCGAAGACGACGTGAGGGTATGGATTTTGTCCATGAGAAGAGGTGACAGAGGAAGATTTACGATTATGAGATGCAGCTAGCTAGGTAGCAACCTGAGTGCGCAACGCTCCCTAAGCTGTCCCATTGAGATCCATGTGAACTGAGGCGTGAAAAATTGGAGAGACGGCGACGGCAAAGAAAGGGGTCTGCGATGGAGTCGGGTTGAAAAACGGAGAACGGATTCACCTGGTGCAGAACTTTTGGAGCATTCACTACGATTGCTGTCCTCCTGCAGGTAACTAGCCATCTTGCTGCTTCTTGCAGATCACCTCACTTACTTTAACTATGCGTTTAAAAATTGAGGCTAAAAATAGGATCTGTAAAGCCAGTTAAACCGGAATATTTTTGAGTTATCCGCCAATTGACCCAATATTATGGCATCAACAATCAACTTCATGAAAGATAAAAATACTAGCATTAGCTTGCTACCTATCGTTCATGCTGTAATCCGTGGCTAGTTTGCTAGCCTTCCGTGTTCCCTCAAACTACGTTAGTATCGAAGGTATCTTAGCCATTTACGTTAGCTGGCGAACATACGTCTATGAATCTTTTTTTTTTTTTGGTAACACATCTCAGAAGTTGCTTATTACCGGTTTAGAAAACGTCAGTTAGCTGTGGTCAAGAATGGCCTGTGTGAGTAACGCATTTGTACCGACCAGTGTTTGATAATTATGCTTAATAAAGTTTTCCAAAGATTATAACAATCCTTTGGCAGTTTAAGACTCGTCGTTCTTTCTGCAATGGTGCAACATGGTAAACTCAACGAAGAACATTAGTAACTTTTTTCAGCAATATTGATAGTGAATCTGGATATGGGATTGGATTCCTCTAAGTGTCTCCTTTCATTAGAGCCCAACATTATGACTGTACGTTGAAGTGTTCAAGAGTTATGCCTTTTTATCCCAGGTATGTGACCATGGTTATCCAAGGGTCCTTTTGGGGTCTCCAAATGGCCATTTTTGGAAACGCCTAGACATGGCCGTAGAAAAACATGTGTAAAATGCTCATTTTCTGTAGGATTGTTTTCAAATTTGAACTGGAACTAAGTAAGGCTTCATGCTGTGGTCCCATTGTGTTTTTCAGCTAATAAGTCCCAGCTGCTCTCATCTACAGGCATCTGTTTGCAAAAAAAAATTTTGGCGAGAGTAAGAACCTTCTACTTCAGTGTGTTCCAGCTTTGATTACCCAATGAGAGTAGCACGTAGAATGTTTCTTTCAGCTGGGGGACAACTTCAGAGTGTTTCCTTTCAAACGAGACCATAACCATCCATATAGTCCAAACGGTTCAAGAACAGCGTTCAATTTACTTTGGGTACGCTTTTGATAGGCATTTTAGGCAAATTTTCCCGGAGTTTTAAGGGGTTAAATTACGTAAAAATAAGTTCAATAAATTACACTACTCTGAACTTCTGTGCTCACTCTTGGCACATCCTGCAATGCAGGCTATCCAACTGGCGTTTAATATTTTCAGTCCATTAGCCTTCACTTAAGTAGATGTAAGGGATCAATTTGTTCAACTTTTGTAATTTCATGTAGACACAGTGACAACCTTTAGCTGCTTAATTATGACTTGGTTCGATCTTTGCAAATTTACCAAGGTGTGTTATTTGTGTTTAGTGGTCCTTTGCACTGTTACCTTGTAATATACAGTCCTTTGGATAGTACTGCAACTACTCATTTACTATTGCTCTTTTATCTACCCTCCTTGGGTTTTTACCCTCTTTGTGCCATATTTCTTATAAAAGAAGTTTTAGTTTGATTGTATGACATTCTATTCATTTCATCAGGTGCACTTGCTCGCCCTTGGAAAAGATCTGAGAACTGGAGGACATGGGGGACATCTTTAATCTTATTTGATACTTCCTTGCTCTTCACTTGAAGCAGAAGTTTTCATGTATCAGCCATCTTGCAGGTCATATCAAAGCTCTCAGTTCTGCTGAGTGAAGAGAGCTCTGAGCAGCCATGAGTGAGTTTTCACAAGGGCAGCCTTCCTGGAAGACTTCAGCTGAAAATCATGTGGTCAGTCCGTAATAAGACACTGGCAGCAGATCCAGCTGTGTGCCATCATTAGAAATTGAAGTGGATTCATGTGATTCATCAGAAGAAAGGATTCCTTTTGTCTTCCCTCATTGCATAGTTTCCTTGCATCTCTCCTTGGTGGTGTAATGTGAATATAGCGGCAGTATTTACCTTTTTTTTAATTCAGCTCAGACTGGAGCTATATTTAGACATGTCCTGGACATGTCTGGGGCAAGTCCCCGAAAGTAAAAAAAAAAAAAAAGGTCTAAATGTGGGTGGGGTCTGCAAAAGAGTATATAAGGAAAAGAATTGAGACAGTAAAGAGGAGGAGAAATTGCAAGAAGAAGGATACATGTGACCAGACCTGTCATTTCTGTTCAAGACCTGTGAAGTTTCTTTTGTGGATTTTTGCCTTTGTTACAGCATTTTCTTCATCCAGGACATCACCAAGCCACCCCACCAAAAAGGGACTGTAATTATTTCTGTTTTTCTTATTTATCAATCTTGGTCATTTAGTTGTAGGTTATTGTTAGTTATTGTCTTTGTTAATAAAATGTGTTTAAGTTTTTAAAAACTGTGTGTCATCCCTTGCTGTTGCTGTTGTTTTAAATGTAATAACAAATTGGGGCCATAACAAATTGGGGGCTCAAGGTTCGGGATAGACCATTGTGTGAGTAATTTATTGAAAATCTAACATTCCAAATTGTGAAATTGTTTTTGTGAATTTTCCTAGATATATATTGACAACAGCAATGGATGATTTCTTGGCATCACCAACCGTAGGGGTTTTGAAGTCTTTTAAAAAGACAGAACTGCTAGAAATTTGCAGACAGTTGGAGCTGACAGAGGTAAAACCAGCCATGCGAAAAGCAAGACTGGCTAGAGAGATAGTTGAATATTACATTGATGAAAATGTGTTTGCACCAAGAGATCTGGAACAGTTTCCAGTGGAAAATCCAAATATAGAAATGGAACTTAAATTAAAAATGCTAGAGATTGAAAGGGAGGAAAAAGAAAAACAGAATTTGAGAGGGAAGAAAGAGAGAAAGAAAGGGAAGAAAAAGAAAAACAAAGGCAGTTTGAGTTAGAAAAATTAGCAAGAGAAGAGAAAATAGAAAGGGAGGAAAAAGAAAAACAAAGAGAATTTGAGTTAGAAAAATTTGCAAGACAGAGATTTTGAATTAGAGAAATTCGATAGAGAAGAAAGACTCCAAATGGAGCAACTAAAAATTAAAATTCAAACTGAAAATAAATTTCGGGCTAGCCATGAGGTAAAATTGGTGCCTCCATTTTCGGAAAAGGATGTTGACAACTATTTCCAGTGTTTTGAAAAGGTAGCATAGAGTTGCCTGTGGCCAAAGGAACACTGGCCTCTGATGTTGCAAACTGTCCTCAAGGGTAAAGCTCAACAAGCGTATTCGGCTTTGTCTGCAGATGATTCCTCTGATTATGAGGTTGTCAAAAAGGTTATTTTGAGAGCTTATGAGTTGGTTCCAGAGGCTTACCGACAGAAATTCAGAGGTCTGAAGAAATCTGAAAATCAGACTTATGTGGAATTTGCTAATGAGAAGAAGGTTTGCTTTGAGCGCTGGTGTACTTCTATGGAGGTCAAGGATGATTTCAACTCACTAAAAGAGATGGTGTTAGTTGAAGAATTCAAGAACTGTGTTAAGGATGATCTTAAGACCTACCTTAATGAGAAGCAAGTACTGAATTTGCAATCAGCTGCCAAATTTGCAGATGAATATGTTCTCACACACAAGTCCAAATTTCAGTCAGGCAGTAACAATAGATGGTCCCAATTTCAGAAAAAGGGTTACGGTGATACCCAAGATTCCTCACCCAAAGACAAAGACAAATCTGGTGATGGTGCTCAGAAATCCAGTAGCAGGTCTGATCAAAGTGTGAAAGCTGACAGTGACAAAAGTGGTCTAGTTTGCAGTTATTGCAAGAAATCTGGTCATGTTACAACTAACTGTTGGTTCCTTATAGCTAAGAAAGAAAAAGAAAAGGATACCAAACTAAATGCCTTTGTGAAAACAAGGTTAGAAACCCCTGTAGTAGATAACCGATCTGCTAAATTGCCTGCTTCTTGTGGGGCTAAAAAGCCTGATACAGCTGACTTCGTGAGGGAGGAATTTCTTCCATTTGTGTCAGTGTTATTGTGTATTATTGTCTTTGTTAATAAAATGTGTTTAAGTTTTTAAAAACTGTGTGTCATCCCTTGCTGTTGCTGTTGTTTTAAATGTAATAACAAATTGGGGCCATAACAGTGGGAAGGACTGAGACGCCAGGAAAAGACTAGTGAGGGAAACATGGATGCTATTTAAGAGAATTGAGATGTACCCATGATGTTGCATCTTATCCACTCAGGACCCCTTCTTTGGAAAGTCAGTTTAGTGCTTGACAACCCATCACTTATCTTCGCTGTAAGCAGCTGTGGTCAAAGGCCAGTTTTTGATGCTGTTGCAGGAAAGTTGTCCTTCTTAGGCAGTGGTTCAGAAACATTTGAGTGAAATTTGTAGTTCTGCAAATATGCAGAATTGGGATAGTTAGTTCTTGTTGTGTTGACTGCACAGAATGTCTACCTGAGGCTGTAGAATTGAGCACTACAAGTGCACCAGCTGGCTCTGAAGCAGTTACCTCACAAAGAACATTTTTTCAAATAAACTTTAATTTTTTCATTCATCTTTGTCCAGTAATGACTTGAGTTACTCCCTTTTTACATAAGCATGGGGCCTTTGCCAAATCTGTATACTCATGTAAGCAGCAGCAGGGACATATTTGGAACCAAGGGTGCTGTAATGGGCTATGATGTAAACTTTGACATCTTAATTTCACAAGTCCTTGAGATTCATTGAGTACTCCTGGGATAAATTTAATAAATAAGAAGGCCAGACTTAAATCTCACAATGGGACACCTCAGTTTACTCATGCCATCCAGTTGGGCTTGCTTAGCTAACTCATGGATTTTACCAACAGGGATATTATAGTTACAATTTCATTCACTGCTGTTAGATATCTGGATTTGAAAAACCCATGGGTTTGTAATTTCCTTGATGGGGCATTTCTTTCAGTATGTCCCACATATGATCACTGACTATAAAAAATGACATGAGAAAAATAAGATTTGCTCTTGATTGACATTTTTAATACATAAAGGGTGTAAAAGGTAATTTGCTTTTTTATTTTTGCAGTATCTCAAATCTACATTACAGTGTACATCAATTACATATTTACCAAGGAAGCAATAAAAATCATTACCGTGTTGTACTGAATGTAAGAGGATTTTGGATGTAAGATGATCCCCTTTCTCAAGACAGATTTTTGGAAAAAAGGGGGTTTTCATTACTTCTAGTTTTAATCACGAATATATATTTGAAAATACTGATAAAACCTTGATGAAAAACCAATATAAAACAAGGCAGACTGTTGTTCGGCGCCATCCATTGTCAACGCAAAAATAACACAATCTCACTGATTTTGACTAAAAAGCAGAGTCCCCGAAAATAAGACAAACTCACTTTTTCAGAGGGGATTTCCCAGGAAGAAACATCGTTTAATATTAAGAACAGAACGAGTAATTTTTTTTTTTTGGTTCAAGGCTACACCTTAACCAGCTCTGCGCAGGTATGGTCTTAATTTTGTTGATAATCGGTGCCTTGACGTAAACTGCATTTTCGCCTTTCCGGGAATACTGCTTCTGGAGAAGAAAGCGCTGGGTTGGCGATGGTTACTGGTCTTTCACTGGCTACACCAGATGGAATGCCACGGTGTCTGTTGATAACGCAAGTCGCAGCAGCTGCAGTAATCAAAGAGAAACGCCAGGTAATGGTGGTCATTAGCCAGCATGCATTTGCAATATCTTAATGTAGGCTAGTAGCTAGCTAGACAGCCATCTACTGCGAAGCAAGTTACATTTAGCCAGACTTTGCATAAGATGGCGGGGCAAACCTCAAGCTCCCTATCAGATACCATTGCTAAGCGTTCTAGTCTGGATAAAACCGAGCTATGTTCGTGACAAAAAATAAAATCTGGCTTCAAGCTCAACGCAACTCACCTAGCTAGGGAACCCCCAATCTCGCCTCACTGGAGCTACAACCTTGGTACAATTAGCGAGCTTCCTTACTGACTGAACGATATAACATCCAACCCTAGTGACCACCATGCAATGTCAGTTTAGACAACGCTAGGTAAAGTAAAAAAAAAAAAAAAAAAAACCAAACAAACATACAAACGGCGAGTTTTACAAACACAGGCATTTATTAAGTCAAAGTTCTTTGCTAGCTAACATTTTTGCTGGCAAGTAAGAGAAATTAGCTGAAATGCCAGCTATCATAAGCCATACCTACACAATCAAAAACGAATTAAAAGAAAAGGCAAACCTAATAACCTAGACAAATTTATACCTCCTCACGCTCTCCTGTAACTCCAAAATACGGACCACAACTGTAATAATCTCTTAAGACACAGAAAGAAGAGATTGCGGGAAGGCGAATTGACAGTACATGCCAATATGAGGAAGTGTTTTTACCTGCCTTCCGGTTGGTGTGGCCATCTTGTGAAATAGGCGTATCTTGTTGTTTATCCCTTATAACCTCTGACCCGGAAGCAAGACAAAGGAATCCCGCGCAAGCGCACTCGAAACTACGATCTCACTTATTTTGATACGATCAGGAGGAGAACGACAACGACGCATAATAATCAATGTGCGTCGTCAACCCTGAGCCCAAGCTCTATTTACTAACATGATGTCATTTGATTAAAAAAAAATCAATTTAATATTTTTATAACTGTATTAAGCGATGACACGTGGTGCATTTCGGGTCTTTAGTGCGCTACTGGTCATTTTTTCCCCTGCGAGATTATCCAAACAAAGCAGAATCAAATCAAACTATTATAAAGTTTAACTGGATGGCAAAGCAATATCTTTCTAGTTTATGGTCTCCGCAGATAACGGTACTATGTTTTTCAGGAGTCTGTGTCGTTCCATTGCGACGAATGACTATTTTTTGTAAGCAATCTGTGACGATCAGGATGTAAATCTTCGCTTGGAAATACGTGAAAAGTAATCATGCAACCTGTTTACATGTAGTAGTTCATGCACCCCTGAACTTCATATGATTTTGGCTTGGCTAAAGGGGGAAAAATTACAAATGTAATGAGATGTTTCAGCTTTGAGCGCAGATTCAATACGGCGACTTGAAATTGTTTTCAGTGAACTGTGTTTGCTAGCCTCATTACTGTGGCGAGAGGCAAAGCAATAACGGCGCGTGTCGCACATCAGAAGGATAAATTACCATCGATGCTCGAATTGCTTTTGTCGTAATGTCGCAGTGGCCTCGCTTAAATGACTATACCTTCACGCTAATGATAATCGGTTCGGTGCGAATCATTTTCTCTCTTCTCGTAATGAACCGCAAAAAGCTTAAAAAAACTCTCCCGTCCTGGAAGGCCCCTCCCTGCCCAAGGGCCCCTGGGCACGTGCCTAGATTGCCCATATGGTAGATCTGGCCCAGCGCCTATGACAAAATGCGTAATGCAGAAAAATTAGTAAATTGAAGCGCCTGGTGCTAAAAATACTTAATTCAAATCGTCACACACTGTGAGGCAAGGATGGGAAAACATCTTTTTTTAGTTACCCAAGTAAATTTTACCAATTTCCTCAAAATGACATTTTGTGACTGAAGAACTTATAGATCTGGGGTGTTCAATGTACTTCAGAATTGGAGTTTGTAACGCAGAATTATTTCTCTATTAGCGCATAAACACGGCGTGGTAATAAGTTTTAGGGCTTTGAAGAGATTGTGCCGAAAATTGCATTTGTTCAGAGGGAGAAAGCACAAAAATTTAGAAGAGGTGGCCGCATTTATGCCAAATGCAATGGACAGGTGCAAGGGTATCGATGGTAACACTAACGTGCAATACAGATAGGATTTGTTAGATCCCAGGATCAAGTTGATTGATCCTGAAGGTGAGGAACTCAGGCGAGCGTGGCGTCTGAGACGCAGGCATTACCGCAACAAAGGTCCCAACACGCTATGATATGGATTGGTATACGTTGAAGCCAGACAGTATTGCCATCAATGGTTGTATTGATGGTTTTAGCCACTATGTCATGCGGATGAAAACTTACAGAACAACCAAGGACCCAAAACTTCTCAATACTTCATCACACCCGTTGTGCGCTTGGGAGGCATGCCTGGACCTAAAGATGATGTTAACGCGACACCATGTTGAACACACATCTGGCAGGGCGGTCAGGCAGTCTACCAGTCGCTTTCTGTAAAGTTGAACCGATGGATATTGACTTTATTGGCGAAATTTCAGCTTTAATCTCGAAACGATAGTTGAACTTGATTATCGGCATTTCGTCTTTGTTCTCGACAAATTGATTCTTGAAGTGCAGAATTTTTTTAAAAAAAATCTTCCTCCTATCTATTTTTTTATGCTTGACCCTAATACTACGTCCTAGGGAAGCTTGTGCCACCGTAGAGGCTGAACAAAGAGGCGTTCACTGGAAGCTGCTAGCGGCTAGGCGATTCTGCTGTTTCTCAATGTTATTCTTAAAAATTACCCAGAAGCTATATTTAGGAAGTTGGCAAGAAAATGGATACACCAAAAAGAGGTTACAAAAAACCCACTCTTTGCATGTTGAAAGTCGTCTTTACTCAAAAAATGGCTTTTTGGTTGTCCGGAGTTGCCTTGTAGTAACGATAATTGTCATAAAGGTCTCCTCAATTTCAAATTCCCACTTAAGGGGTCTTCAGGGTAAAGTGTAGAAATAACCATAATAATGTAGAAACTAAGAAATGAACATACTCAACATGATTTTAGCCTCATAAAATGTAGTATTTTGATAAAAATTTACATGGTTGCCATGGAAACAGCACTTCAAAATAATTTGTGGCATTGATATCTCAATAACCCATGGTCAGATTCTACTCAAATTAGTCTCATATGAAAGGTTTAAGATAGTTCTATGAAATGACATAGGATTTTTTTGTTTGGAACATTTATGAATTTTTAATTAGTTCTGTTATGTAACCATAATAAAATCACTATCATCAGCTTCATTTTCAAAATTAACCCCCTAGGTATGCACGTGTCTAAAAATCCTAGGTCACTAATTTGAAACCTCGTTCTAATGAAAACAAACCTTAAGAGAGCTATAGGGTTGTCTTCATCACAACGAAGTTAAACTAGCCAGCTATTTTGCGGTTAGGGCAATTAGCCTAATAGTGCGAATTTAAAAAAAAAAAATCCGAATTATCCCTTTCAGACGTTTGAATGTCGTAAGACGACAAAAATGGCCATTTAACACGCTGATTTTAAACGTCTTAAGACGTTTCAAATATGGTGCTACCAGTTCAGCACTTTCTAGTGGGAAACTGTGCATATAATAATTGACAGTGGCGGAGCTAGAAATGGGAATTGGGGTGGCACAGACACGTCCCTTTATGACAATTAGGACAGTCCCGGCTAGTTCTCAATTATTTTTCTTTGTTGATGCGTTTTCCAGTTATCGTAATTGGCAACTGAAGACACGGTTTCTCTTCATATGCGATCTAAGCCAGGACTATCCTAATTGTCATAAAAGGACGTGTCTACGCCACCCCAATTCCCTTTTCTTGCTCCGCCACTGATTATTCAGAGAAAACAATTCCCCCAAAACTTAACGTGTCTCATTCCTTTTGTTTGTTGGGCATTTCATTTGTACAAAGGATTGCGCAGTGAAGTATAAACTGCGTTTCAAACGGTTTTCTCCTCCACATTGTCGGTGGTGCTCTTGGTGTTGGTGAAGCTGTGGGTGGGACGGGTTGGCTCCTCGGCCATGAAGCTGAAGATGTTGCACATAGACTGCCGCAGGCTGGCCTTGAAACTCCGTCCCAGGCACACGTACAGCAGCGGGTTTAGGCAGCTATTGAGATAAGCCAAGCAGAGCGTCAGCACCGCGGCCAGTTGTACCGCAGGTCGCTGCGGCGAGTGATCTGGCGTGACCAGCAGCAGGAAGTCCGTCACATGGAGCGGCAGCAGGCACAGGAAGAAGCTGAGCACCACGGCGCAGATAACCCGCACTGTCCGCTGGCTTCGTCCCTGACCCCGCCCGCCTTGCGCCGTTCGTGTGTACACTGCCCAATGGCACATGGCTATGGCCAGGAGGGGGAGGACAAAGCCCAGCAGGGAGCGCAGGCAGGTCATCGTCCAGCCCGCCACATGGCTCAACCTCCCAATGCACACTGCTTTCTCAACCCCCCTCTTCACTTCCTGCGTGTACAGGAAGTGAGGCGTGCTCAGGAGCAGGGCCAACACCCACACTCCCAAGCATGCCCAACAGGCTCGTTTGGGGCTGCGGCGGTTCTGACACCAGACAGGGTGGCTGACGAGCAGCCAGCGGTCCACGCTGATCAGCACCAGGAGCAGCACGCTGCAGTACATGGTGAGGTTGAAAATGCTGGTCAGCACCGGGCAGGCAGTTGCGCCGTACGGCCAGTGCTGGTCCCGGGCCAGTGGCACCATCAGCAGCGGCAGGGACAGGCAGCAGAGCAGGTCCGCCAGCGCCAGATGCTGGAACCACTGCGAGTTCACGGAGCACGGCATGCGGCAGGCTGTCACCCACACCACCACAGCATTTCCCGGAGCACCCAGTAGGAACACCAGGGCGTAGCACACCAGCGCCGCGATCTGCGGGGGACCCAGCTCCGATGGGCCCTCCAGATTCCAGTCATCTGAGCAGTTCTTGTCATGGTAGTCGGAGCAGTTTGAGTTGCTGTAGTCTTCTAGGTAGTAAAAATCATCCATGTTCTCAGTGTTCTGCGACACAGGAGAGAGAGGACCAAAATTACTTCCAACATATTTTCCAGCCCACCCTTACAAAAAAGAAGTATACGTTGAGTTCATATTTTCAAACTTTTTTCCAAGAATACTTTTTTTAGTGTTCAAGAGTCAATGTACTCGTAGTATACTTGTAAGTATACTTATTAAATACTACTTGGCACAAAATTGGCCCACTTTAAGTTTATAAAAGTATAATTTAAAGTATACTTCAAGTTTAAGCAAAGTAAACATAAAGTATACATCTAGTTTACAAAGTGAACTTTTTAGCATTCTGTGAGTTAACTAGTTGTACGACTTCTAGCATACTTTAACGCTTGTGAAAGTATGCATTTAAGTGCACTGCAAGTACACTTTCAGATATACCGCTAGTTTATTAGTAGCTTACCTCTAGTAAACTTTTCAGTTCATGAAAGTTTACTGTGAGGTATACTGCTGGGAAACTGAAAGACTGTCACTGGATGACCGCAGTGAGTCAGGACTTCAGTTTTACATCTCATCCAAAAGACAACATCCTCATCACTGCATTGAGTATTGAGTATTATATATTATTTCACCAGAGAGAAGACCTCAACCTACTGGCCCACCAGCACCTGCTCCACCCTGGTGAAAAAAAAAAATGACTTTATTGTATTTCAAGTATACTCATATTTTCAATTGTATATCGAAAATGGACTTACACAAATTGTACTTTTTGTTAATATATAAAAAGTATGCTAACATCACACTTTCACGCTAACACTTTTAACACATTTTAAAATAATTACACTACATTACACTTTATAGAAATATATTATACTAAAATATACTTTAAGTGAAAGTTATGTGAAATTTCTAAAGTGTACTTATTTGAAATTTGTTTTTAGACATATTTTTGATATATCTTAAAATGTATGCTCAAAATTGTAATTGTAACATACACTTAAAGTATATTTTAAAAGTACATATTTTAATATCAACACAGGAATATTAAGTTTGAGTGTATTTTAAGTTACATTTGAGTCTAATCATGAAGAGGTCTGTTTGTGCCCAGTTGAGATGTGGTATCCTGCCTCTGGCAGCTGAAACCGGACGTTGCTATTCAATACCAGAGGAGAATAGAAAATATCATGTGTGATTTGAATGAGGTTGAAAATTACATGCATTTTTTTAAATTGTCTATTTTATCATAATCTCAGATATAAGCTTTTCCTGAAAATACATGTTGGACTATGTAGGCTACTGGTAGCAATATTGGTTTACCATACTGATACAATTTCTCAGAGTTTCCTGATGTACTGTTCAGAAATACTATGAATATGCTGCGTGACCTACAGTATCTCTTGTCTATTCGGTTAGCAGACGCTGTTCTTCTGGAGTTTCCTCAGACAAGTATCTCTGATGTGCGCGCGGCCATCAGACGAACAAATAATTTTTAATGTACTTATAATACAAACAAAGTACGCTTTAATTTTACTAATTAAGCATATATTGGTACTTATAAAGTCATATACTTAAAGTATACAAAATATACTTCAAGTTGTTCCACTTTAGCAGATAAAAGTACACTAAATACACTTCAAGTTGAGCTTTTCCACAATTAAATTACAATTAAAACATATTAAGTACAAAATTTGTTGTTCCAAAATAGCATGCCTCAAGTTAACTGATCATAAACACACTTGAAGTATAGTGATGATTAGTGTGGCTTCAAGTACCCAGAAGTATGCTAAATTTTAGTTTACTTAGCACATTTATTTTTTCACCAGGGCAGCAGCAATTCATTTTCCTAGGTGGTCTCCCATCCAAACGCTAACCAAGCCCTCACCTGTTTAGCTTCAGACACACATCTTGTGCATATCAAGTACTGATATGACTGCTAATTACAAAATTGGTAGACGCATTTCATTGTCACCACATCAGACCAGATACACGGACGTTCCAGTCTTCTTAACCTCGTTTTTTGGAAATACTGCATACATTTATCTGTGAATCTGCACATAATGGCCTGTTAGATTGAACTGATATTTCAACAAAAATACTGCAATGTTTGGTACAGGTACAATATGCAGGGCTTTGAGGTCCACACTCTTGTTAAAAAATGATTAAATCATTTATTGAACAGAATGTACCATCTTTCAAGTATACAGCACTGCCGCATCTTTTCTTTAGTCGGTCATATTTTTCACTGTGAAACAGAACTCCATTCACCAAAAAACATATATTTCATGAGCCTTTGCTTGAGTCCTTCAGCCAACTGTTCAGGCTGAAAGCATTGCTAATTCATATTTTATGCATATTTCTGGTTCCATATGAGAGAAAGAGGCTGTTTTTTTTTTGTTTTGAATCGGGATTTCAATAAGTGGTGACATTGTTGTGTTCTTATACTTTGGCATCCAATACAATATTGTGTTAGAAAATTTAATTTATAAAGGAATACATTTTGTTCTCAATCCTGAGTATGTGTTTCATTGTGAATTCTTATAAGTACCTTCATCTGTAAATTAAAGCAGAATGCACTTAAACATTGTCTACTAGTACAGTATGAGGTAACCTCTCGTCTACTTACATTAAATAATATCTGAATAGCAACAGTAATATACGTATTTTAGAGTGCAATAATCATAAGTTGTGAGTATGATGTTAAGTTAGCTTAAAGAAGACTTTGAAGTATACTTGCAGTTTAAAAACAAAAAAACTTTTAGCTCCCTGAAAATTTAAAACTAAATTTAAACTATAGAGGGCTTGAAGTATAAAACTAGTGGACTAGTAGTCTACCTATGAGTTTACTTGCTGTATACTTAAAAGTGTACTTTCATAACCTAAAAAGTTGGCTTGAAGTATATAACAAGTAAAGTTGTAGTACATCTGAATTTACTTGCAGTATATTTCAAAGTATACTGCAATACTTTTATAAGTTAGACATTGTGCTAGAAGTATATAACTAGTTAACTAATTGTACATCTTTAGGTTTACTAGCAGTACACTTCACAGTATACTTTCATGAACTGAGAGGTTAACCTAAAGTATATAACAAATAAACTAGCAGTATATCTGTAAGTTTACTAGCAGTACACTTTAATGTATACCTTCATACATTGAAAAGTATGCTAGAGGTATGCAACTAGTTAAGACACAGTATACTTAAAAGTTCACTTGTAGTGTACTTGCAGTACAAAATAAAACTTTACAGTAAACTAGATGGGTACTTTGACTTTACGTTGCTTAAACATAATTTATACTTTTTTTTTGTAAGGGCATGTATCAAGTCTGTCAATACTGGAAGAATTGTCAAATTTTTTCTCAAACAAAATCAGACAGATGTTTATCTGTTTCTGTGTGGGTTAGTAACACTGCATGAAAATCAAGTTCAGCTCCACCCATGTGCGATTTACTCTGCTATGCTACCCCAAAGCTGACTTGTTACTGCATAGTTACATGTGGAATATGTAAGTTCATGACATAGTAAAAACTGAGAAAAACTATACCACAGTATACTTCAAAGAAGCCAATATGTATGCTAAAATATTTTAATGTGCTAATTCTTTTGATAGTAGCCTAACTGCAAGCCAAGTAGACTTGAACATTGGGCATGAATATTTTCATGCATTATTATACCTTTCTTGAGTATATCTCGATCAAAAGTTTAGGTAGGTTTAAGTATGAGCCAAATATACTGAGACTTTTCTGTGTACTATTCAGTATAAGCCAAGTATACTTAGGTATTACTTTGCTAAGTATATCTCAGATAAGTACATCAAAAGTAAACTGAAAGTATACTCTCTTATTTTTAGTTTATAAGAAGTAAACTAATAGCACACTTAAATAAACTTCTTTTTCGTAAGGGCAGTACCTACCTCTGAAATCAAAATGGCTGGCTAACTTCATGTGAGTTTGAGATATTTACACTGTCAATACATTAATCTGCAACATGTAAAATGTATATGCTTTAATGCCTAGGTATTGATTTTTTTCTTTTTTTTTGTGCGTCAATACCTCCTTTCCCTCCTCTCATCTTATTCTGGCTCCAATAAATGGAATATAGTTAATTACTTTATCGTAGTACAGATAAAATTAGCCTTTGTCTAGAGAAACACTGTTCAAAATGTTAATTCCTGTGTTAGGAATGCTTGGTTATATTATGGTCAATTGGCAGACACTTGAGACTGGTGAACAGTTGTGGAGAAGAATTGTAAAATGTGCTTAATTTAACTTGTGTTTTAATCTTATGATGGGATTAAAATCTTACTTTTTCTCTCTCAAGTCAAAAACTTGACCTTGTTTTGAGTTACTGTGTGTTTAACTAATGACATTTCTTTAAGCTACTGGCAAATCTAACCTTGAGCGTAATTATCACTCCTTATTGAGAGATTTTCAATGACCGCTTACTTTTGAAGCATTTTAAGAAGAAGTATCACTGGGAGGCCTGTTTATGTTCTCTATCTGAGCAGTTATCTGAGCAAACCGACTGAAACTATTTGGTGGTGTTTCACCAGGAGTGGTTGGCTGTGGTGTCATGTAGTATTGCGCATTAAAGGTCACTCATCTCAGTGGGGAAGAACCTCAGCAGATAACATCAAAACACTCCTGAACGCGTATCACCATCAACACTCACACACAAACACACACACAGGCACATGTCCTCTTCACCTCACTGAACCACAGTATCTACCTTTGTAACTTGCTCTCAAATACCACCCAAATTACAGACCTAACTAATCCGGGTATCACACAACTAAGCCATCTCACAAAACATTTCAAACTGGCTGTAAAGTACCTCATAGTACAGCAGAGGCTCTAACAGAGGTTTCCAGGAGTTATTACACTCCTGTTTGATATTGCATCCTGACCAGGTCTGTGCTCTAATAAATGGCTAATAAAGTATTGTTATTACAGAATGAGCAAAATAATAAAGACTCCCTCCCAGTTTCCTTCCTTGTACACTGCTTTCATGGTTTGTATTTTGTATTTGACTTCAAACTCGAAGTGGAAATCAGGAATAGTATAAAAATAAAACAATAATCATTATATAGAGCTAAACTCACAATGATAATGCAAGAAATTACATTTTTAAATGTTTAATCATTTGAAGGTACCCTAGTTTAGTACTTGGTGCACTGCAACCACATCTCGTAAGGTTAACAGCATGGAGGCTTTTCCGGTACTGATTGATTTAGAGACCATTCCTCTATACAGATCCCATCAAGATGAGTGACATTCCTGGGTTTGTGCACATGCACTATCCCCTTCAGTTCAGCCCACAGGTTCTCAATTGTATTGAGGTCTGGTGATCAAGGTGTTTATTGCAGTAAAGTACTTCTGTTGTCCTACAATGAATCCTACGCGGATTTTGAGGCATCATTTGTGTCACTGTCACACTGGAAAGTCCAACCACAACTACACTGCCTGGCCAAAAAAAAAGTCGCACACTCAAATATTTAGTTGGAACCCCTGTAGCTTTGATTACAGTGCATATTCGTCTTGTCATTGTTTTGACAACTATATGCAATGCCAGAACATTTCTTTTCGATCAGAAATGCCATGATTTTTGTCCAAGATCTTGTCTTCTCGGCATAATGGTTGAACCACTCGGTGGTCTTGAGTACATCCCAATAACTTTTATTATGTTAAAGGTCAGGACTTTGTGGTGGAAAATTTGTTTGTGAAAATGATTCCTCCTGCTTGGTTTTGTCATTCGTGGTTTTCTTAGCTAATTACAGGCCAATAATTTGCCCGTTCTGAAATACTGTAACATTTTTTCCATCATCAGGGAATGTGTTTTCCGACATGATTTTGTAAGAAATTAATGGCAACGCACTTCATCAGTCAGGGTTAAAATGATTATTGCCATCTGAAACATATTAATAACTGCAATAATGATCCAATTTTAGAATTTGTTCATTAACTTCCAAACGGAGACTTTTTTTTTGGCCGGGCAGTGTAAGTCTCAGCTTTCTGGCAAAGAAAACCAGATTTTCTGCCAATATTGCTCCCCCCCACCCCCCCCCCAAAAAAAGAAAAAATCACTGATTCATATTTCACTGTGGATATGAGGTGTCTTTCCTTGTACACACTTACAAGCCAAAACATTAAGACCACTTGTCTAATATGCCGTAGGTCTTTTGTGTGTCACAAAAGGTACGCTAGAATATTGACACATATGCCCCAGTGGCTCATCGGTCTAAGCGCGCGCACCACAAAAAAAGGCTGTGTCCTTCCCGCGGTGACCTAGGTTCGATTTCAGCTCGGGTCATTTGCCGCATGTCTTCCCCCATTCTTCGCCCCAACTTTCCTGTCATTCTCCACTGTATATCTATCAAAATGAAGGAAAGAAATCCCAAAAAAATTGACACATACATGAATGCCAGGACCAAGAGCTTCCTGGCTGAGACTTTCCCAGAACATCACACTCCTGCTTCAGCCTGTCTGCTTTCCACAGAGCGTATTGGTGCCATCACTGCCCCCGGTAAATGGGGCACACGTACTCAGCCAGCGCACGATGTAAACAAACATGGGACTCACTGGACCTGGCAACTCTCTTTAAAAGCTCCAAGATCCAGTGACAGCACTCTAGTGCCCATTGTGGGCCCTTTTGATGGTAGACTGGGATTAACATGGTCACTCTGGGCAGCCTGCCCCATTCACTGCAGGGTGTGATGCACTGTGTGTTGTGACACATTCCCCAATTATCATCATAAAAATTATAAGCAGCTTGTTTCACAGTTGCCCTTCTATTGATTTGGACCAGACAGGACTGCTTTTTTTGCCCGTCTGCATTGATGAGCCTTGGTCCCCCAACACCTTGTCGTTGGATTACAGCTTGGCCCTTCTTGGTCCATTTCCAGTAGGTACTCTCCACTGCTGACTGGGAGTACCGCAGAAGCTTTGCCGCTTCGGAGATGCTCTAACCAACTCATCTGGCTGTTAGAATTTGTCAGACTCAAAGTCTCTCAGGTCCCATTTCTCCCACATCTAACACTGACTACAAGAACTGAATGCTTACAATCTAAGGTCTCTCTTCAAACTGACATGTGCCGTTTATATGAGATAATCAACTGTATTTGCCTCATCTGTGAGTGGCCGTGATGTTTTGGCTCATCGGTGTGTAATCTAAACGTAAGACTTTAAATAACATTGCTTAGCTCAGCAGGAAACACAAAGTTCAAGCGAATTTGAGTCAGGCATTTTAGAATATCCTCATTTAGCTGGAAAAAGGGCTTGTCCACTTTACAGGAAGTTCTTACGCAAATCATCAAGCTGCAAACATTATATTAGACTTTGCAGTTGGCATGGATACAGTGTTGAAATGACAACATTTCAACATAATAGCAAAAAAAGTTACTGATTTCATTTATGAGACACTATATGTGTCCATTTATGGATGTCTTTGGAAGGAAACTGGAGTATTTGGCAAAAGCACATACTATGAACACGCAAACTCCACACAGACAGGGCCATTGCCGGATTCAAACCTACAACTGTCTTACTGTCTGGCAGCAGTGCTAAACACTGCACCACCCTGAGACCTCTGTGCACACATAAAGACGCAAATTTAACTGCCGCGTTACATCAAGTGGAAATGTCCAAAATTGCCAAAAAAGAAAACAAAAACAAAACCAAGTCACTCAGTTTTGTCGTCTCTTAAAAGTGGATTTTACTTGTCACTCACACTTTAATGTTACCTGTTTCAAGCATGTTGTGGAACAGCTGCCCAAAACTGTAATCCGGAGAGGAATAACAGTAAGTATTGGAAAAGTTTAGAGTAAATACTTCACATTACCTCAGCGTATTCTCCTGTGTGCTGGTTCGTGTTTAAATGCAGCCGCGAATGAATTCTGCCTCTGAAGCTGACCTCAGTTGCTTAATGAAGGCACGGTCGAGGAGGAGGATGTGAAAGACCTTGACATTACTTCAGTCTTCAGGATACAGAGTGCAATCTGGTGTGATGTCAGCTCTTGGTCAAAACACTGAAGTCCCTGCGCAGAGGTAGGAGGTGTGCACAATGCACATGTATGCGTGAAAAATGAGTCGCAAATTCAATTAAGGTATTTTTCCATGGAATTTTATTTAAAAATTCTTGATTTTACAGGCTGTTAAATGCAGAATTCAGTGTAAATACCAGCCACCTAAATGCTGAATAATTTGTAATTATTTTTTTGGTTTCAGAGGTAAGTACAACCCCAATTCCAAAATAGAAATGTAAATTGTGAATAAAATCAAAATGCAATGACTTTCGGATCACGAGCCAATACGTTATGTACAATAGAACATAATAACAAATATTGAAACTAAGACATTTTACATTTTTATCCACAAAATGATCTTACTACAAATTTTCTGGCGGCAACAGGTCTCAAAAAAGTTGGGACACAGGCAAAAAAGGGCTGAAAAAGCAACTAATATATAAGCGAATCAGCTGAAAGAACAATTAGCAAGTAATTAGGTTATCTGGCATCAGGTGTGTAACATTGGTGATAAAATGGATGTCTTTGAGAGGCTGAGCCTCTCAGAAATAAAGATGGCCAGAGGCTCTCCAACCTGTGAAGGCTTGTGTAAAAAAATTGTCGAATACAATGTTTCTTCAACGTCAAATTGCAAAGGCTTTGAAGGTCTCATCTTCGACAGTGCATAACATCATCAAAAGATTCAGAGAAAATCTCTGCGTGTAAGGGACAAGGCCGAAAACCTTTACTGGATTCCCATGGTCTTTGGGCCCTCAGATGCTACTGCATCACTCACCGACATGATTCTGTCATTGACATTACTAAATGGGCCCAGGGATACTAAAAACCACTGTCCGTAAACACAGTCCGCCGTGCCATCCACAGATGCCATCTAATACTCTGTCATGCTAAATGGAAGCCATTGTTGAGCAAGATCCAGAAGCACCGCCATGTTCTGTGGGCCAAGGCTCATTTAAAATGGACTGTAGCAAAGTGGCAAAGTGTCCTGTGGTCAGACGAGTCCAAATTTGACATACTTGTTGGAAATCGTGGGCAATGAGAACATTTGGCACATAGATAATCGAAAAGTCCGTCAAAGGAGACCTAAAACTCTCAAGCAGCTGGAAGCCTGTATTAAACAAGAGTGGGATCAAATTCCAAAGGCTATACTCAGGAATCTTGTCTCCTTAATGCCCAGACGCCTCCACTCTGTGTTAAAAAGAAGAGGGGTTGCTACACCATGGAAAACAGACCCTGTCCCAACTTTTTTGAGACCTGTAGAGGCCATCAAATTTGAAATGAGCTCATTTTATGTATAAAATTGTAACATTTCTAAGTTTCAACATTTGCTTTGTTACCTCTGTTCTACTGTGAATAAAATACTGGCTGGTGTGATTTGAAAGTCATTACATTTTGATTTTATTCATAGTTTACACTTCATCCCAACTAATTCGGAATTGGGGTTGTACTATCAAACGGTAATGTATTCCAGTGTAAAAGGTATTTTCAGCTTTGAGCAAATAAACAGGTTTGTTTCATTGTACTTACTGTCACTGTTTTGAACAACGTACACTACTGTTTACTACTGTTTAAGTTTTAGGACACCCCAATTTTTCCAGTTTTTTTACCCCTCAGCCCTCAAGGCTGACGAGGTATTGCTATCCTTCGTGCGGTTGGGCGGGCGGGCGGGCGAGCGGACGTCTCCAAAAACTTCGACATCGGGCTGAGGGGTATTCCGTGCATTGCTCGCCTATTTTTTTTATAGAAAATGAGGCAGTTTAATGCCTCATTGTACTCTGGAATGAAAGCATGCACATGATAGTACAAATTAACAATCAAAGTTAAAAAAAGAAATCGTGGAATCAATTTAGAAACCAAAATGTATTTTAAACTTTTGACTCTAAGTAGCCACCTTTGGCAGATATAACGGCTGAACACACTCCTGGCATTCTTTCTACAATGGAAGTCAAATATTCTTCAAAAGGTTCTTCCCAACTCTGTTGCAGAAGTTCCCATTAATGTGTGGCAGTTGTAGGTTGCTTTGCTTTCACTCTTCTGTCCAGTGCATCCCAAACCATCTTGATGGGGTTTAAGTCTGGAGACTGCGCTGGCCACTCCATGTTTTCAAGCTTACCATCTTGTTCTTTTCTCCTCAGGTAGTTCTGGCAAAGCTCAGACTTTTGTTTTGGGTCATTATCTTGCTGTAGGATGAGCCCCTGACCAACTAGGCGCATACCAGAGGGTACTGCATGGTGCTACAGAATGCTGTGGTAGCCATTTTCGTTCAGGGTGCCTTTCGCTCTATAAGTCACTGACCCTGGATCCAGCAAAACAGCCCCAGACTATCATGCTTCCTCTTCATATGCTTGACAGTTGATGTCACACACTGAGGAACCATCCTTTCACCTACTCGACGGCAAACAAAAAGTCTGAGTAACCCCTTGCCTTTTGTTTTAAACTTCTGAGACTTCACTGTTAGGGTTCTGCCTCATGTGTGCTTATTTGTCATTGTGGTTATTAGGGGTCCAAGCCAAAGTGATGGAACCCTAATGTAATAGTTCTGATTATTATTCTTAATTAATTATTAATTTACACAGCATCTGTAGACCAAGCTCTGTAATCCTACGGATGGAAATTTAGATTTTTTAAAAGATGTGATTGCAGTAAGCCAATAAAATTTGAAGGCGTGCCCTCAATTGATATAATGAGCTGTAAATCCTGAACACAAAATCCAATCCTCACCAAATTTCATGAATTTCATCCACAGGCTATAAGACAAAAACTCACCAAAGTTGGTTTAAATCTGTCCATAGGTGGCGCTATTACACACAAATGGTTATAACTCTGGAAGCAATTGACCAATCCCCTTGAAATTTTGCAAGCTTCATAAGGGGCACAGTTCCCATTTAATTTAATGAGAATGGCACGCTAACGAAAACCAAAAGGCCAACAACAGCCAATCAATGTTCAGTAACCCTTTTAATAACTTTATCTATAACCTACCATCATGAATATTTATGGACTTGTTAAGGATGTGAAATTATGCAACATTTACGAAAATTACTTTGATTGGCTAAATGGTGGCGCTATTGAGAGGTACAATGCACTTTGAGTTATAATTTCTGAAACGGAGGACAAAGAAACAAAATTTTTTTCTTCTGGATTCTCTGGATCCATATAGATCAAATGGTATAAGAAAAACCTATATTTGTGCCTGAAACCTTTCATTTCTATCTCCTCCTAGGAGGTGCTATCAATTTACACAAAATTTGGAAGAGAGCATCATAGGACCAACTTCTAAAGCCCAACGGATGGAAAGTTTGATAGATTGTAAGGTTTTGCCGCAATAAGCCAATCAATTTTAATAGCATGGCCTAGACTGATATAAGGGCAATATCTCCTTAAAGCAATGTCCAATCCTGACCAAACTTGATATCTAACATCAGCAGGCCACCACACTTTTGCACACTAAATTTGGTGCAAATCAGTCTATAGGGGGCGTTACAGCAAACAAATGGGCATAACTGTTAAACCACTGGGCCAATGAAATAGAAATTCTGCATGCTTCACAGTGGGCCAGTTTTCCAGTAAATCCTATAAGAACAAAGTGATACCTTTTCTCACTCACAGTCATAAACGCAAACATCTGGAGTTCACTAAGCGGTACTGGGACTTCAACTGGGACTGTGTGATTTGGTCAGATGAGACCAAGATAGAGCTTTTTGGCAACAAACACTCTAAGTGGGTCTGGCGGAACACAAAAGATGAGTATGCAGAAAAGCACCTCATGCCCACTGTGAAGTATGGGGGAAGATCAGTGATGCAGTGGGCCTGTTTCTCTTCCAAAGGCCCTGGGAGCCTTGTTAGGGTGCATGGCATCATGAACGCTTTGAAATACGAGGACATTTTAAATCAAAATCTGGTGGCCTCTGCCCAAAAGCTGAAGATGGGTCGTCACTGGGTCTTTCAGCAAGATAATGACCCTAAACATGTGGCCAAATCTACACAGAAATGGTTCACCAGACACAGAATCAAGCTCCTCCCATGGCCATCTCAGTCCCCAGACCTCAACCCCATTGAAAACCTGTGGAGTGAGCTGAAGAGGAGAGTGCAGAGGAGAGGACCCAGGTCGCTGGATGATTTAGAGAGATTGTGCAAAGAGGAATGGTTGAAGATCCCTCCTTCTGTATTCTCACACCTTGTGAAACATTATAGGAGAAGATGAGGAGCGGTTTTTTAGCAAAAGGGGGTTGTACAAAGTATTAACCCCTTTGCGCAGAAGCCAAATTTGGCTATTTATGGGTTACCCAATTTAATGCTTTGTAATTCAAGATTAACGCTTCATAAAGAGGAAGAATATGGCTTCACTCAGAAAAGACACTTACAGCATTTAGCATTACATCGTATTTCAGTTTATTTTCATGATTTTGGTAGAGAAAATGGACTGCAAACATAAAAAAATCTTCATCAGAATTCACCATTAAAATTGCAAAAAATCAATACTGAGAATGGAAAAACTGCTGGGGCTTAAATCTATACATTTCTCAGATCATAAACTGCTTTACCACAAGTAGAATTCATCCTCAAAATTACATTCTAGATTACCTACATGCAATTAGCCAAATTACACAGCTGTCCAAGTGTCTCCCCGAAGTCTGAGATGTTGCACTGTCAAACCATCAAATAATCATGTATTTAACACAAATAAAGTTTTGAGGAATGAAATTTTAAATGAACTAATGATTTTCAGGTTGAGTTAAGCATGAATTTATCAATATAAGTGCAGCTGAACATCAGTGGTCACCAGTAACCTCTCCCAACACAAAAAATGCCTTTTCTCAATAATTAAGTTTACACTGAAAAAAGTGATTTTGACCCCTAGTAAATGTTCCATATATTAATTAAGCATATTTTTATAGAAATAGGTGTGTTATTTAACTCCACTTAAAAAATATAATTTCAAATAGTCAACATAATAAAAATATCTAGCTTCAGATAAAAATATTTTGTGCAACCACTTACCTTAAAAAAATTATTTTCATTCGACAAAACATTTTTTTCAGTGTAGAGTTTTGTCCGTTTTTATCCCCCCGGCATATAAAGATATATAAATATATACATTTTTATTTTTTGTGTTTCCAATGCCACAAGTTGGACTTAGTCTCTGGGGAGGGTATGGTTCGTTTCCGGAGTGTAACTCAATAACCTTTTCATATTTCTTCACCAAATTTGATGCGTACATTTGATATACCACGTAGATGTGCCTTTTGATATTTAGGAATTTCTGATTTCTTTATTTTTTGTGTTTCCATGGCAACAATTTGGACTTAGTCTCTGGGGAGGGTATGGCTTGTTTCCGGAGTATAACTCAATAACCGTTTAATATTTCTTCACGAAATTTGGTGCATAGATCTCATATATCATGGAGATGTGCCTTTCGGTATTTAGGAATTTCTAAAATTTAAATTTTTTGTGTTTCCAAGGCCACAATTTGGACTTAGTCTCTGGGGAGGGTATGGTTGGTTTCCGGAGTGTAACTCAATAACCTTTCAATATTTCTTCACCAAATTTGGTGTGTACATTTGATGTACAACGTAGATGTGCCTTTTGGTATTTAGAATTTAAGAATTTTTTTTTTCTTGGTTTTTTTTCATGGCAGAAAGTTGAAGCAAGTGTCACTGGTTCCAGAGCAATACATGATAATTGTTCAATGTTTATCTATGAAATGGGCATGTTGATCTAATGTACCCTGTAGATGCGCCTTTTCCTATTTAGGAATTGCCGAGATTTAGATTTTTTTGAGTGTGTTCCTATAGCCACAAATTACACTCAGTTTCTGGTTAGGGTGTAGCTCATTTCTGAGGCATAACTCAGTAACAAAACTTTCAACATACCTGTGAATTAAAAAGGGTGTCTTTTGCTATTTGGACTTTTCAGCTTCATGAAAACAAATGGAACAGGCTCAGAAAGATGTGGAAAGTTACATTCCCGTAGCAGAACTTGAAAGTATTTTCATGAAACTTTGAGAAGATATTTATTAGTACAAAGTACTTGAGGCCTCCCTGATTTTGCGGGGGCCGGAGGGATGTGCCATCTTCTGATGGCTCTTGTTTTTCTAAGTCCCCCAAGCCAGCACACAGTCAATGAATAAACTGCTGATTAAACGGTCAGGACATTCACTCTGCAATGAAACCGGCAGTTCTGACGTCCGAGCTCACAAACTCATTTCAACACTTGTAAGGAACAAGTACAACTCACTAACTCAGTGATATCTGAATTCTGAAATATACCTTATTTTTTAACAGAATAGACATTCCACTTTCAGGAAAGGTAAACTATTCTTTTCCTCCCTGGATTCAACAGAACTGTGCAATGAACGCACCAGGGGGTCCATCCAAATGCATGGGAAGTTCACGTGTTAAACACGAAAAAAAAAACCTCTGCATTCAACTCTGTAGAATACGGTATTCATTCCAAAACGAAAGGCAAAAGAAGCCTAAGCTTTTTCATGAATCCCTCCTCCGGAGAAAACCCTCCAGTCTTGTTCCATTGGAAATAATTCCCACTGACCATGTCCTTATCTCATTTAAATCCTGTAAATGTACCTGACCACTTCAAGGCCAGTTTTGCAAGCCTTTTTTTTTTTGTCTAAATCGCGTCTAATTCAGCCACGTAATGTGCGAAACGTAGACTGGATGCAAGCGAGCCTGCTGATACGTATAAGCTTGTATGCTCTGTGTTAGCCCAATCAATGTGTTTCGCTTACTGTAGAATGTTCAAACACTCAGGAATTGGATAAGAAACGAGCCAATCAATTCATTGTTACCGGGGGAATTTCACGTGGGCATGAAGTGTAATTGTGCAGTTACGAAGAAGAGCCCGAGTGTATATTCGAGTGATTGGCTATCAACACCAGGGCTGCGTTCCAATCCGAAAAAATGCTTGCTTCGTCGTGTTCACTCGCCCTCCAATCGAGGGGGGAATCCCCAAAAAATCCCGGATGTAAGATGGCTGCCACTTGTAGGGTCGTTCCAATCCAATTTTGCGGAGGGAAGGGCGCATTTTCATTTGCTCAAGCCCTCGACTATCCTCCCTCCAACGAAGCCAACAACGAACATCCCTCCAAGCTTTGATATTGCCCAGAATGCCTTGCTCATTCTCCCTCGGTCAAAATTTCACGTCCGCCATTTATTTCAGATGGCAAAAGGAGGAATTGTGGTAGGGAAATTACCATACAATTTAAGAATTGTGTTCGAGTAGTGTACAATCTATGACATAGTTATATGCAAATTGCGAAGTTTGGGGGTGAGGGGCATCGGTTTCGCATTATTTTTAAGCATTTGATACTTTACGTTCATTTTTGCTGTAGCTAGCCTATTGTATCCGTGAGGACTGTTGCGGAGCTAAAAGCCGCTTTCACACTGAACGCGAAACGAATTTTTCGCGCGACAGATTACATTCAAATGCAAAGACGCGAATGCACGCAAAATGCATCCATCGCACTGATCATGCAATCTGTCGTGCGAAAAATTCATCTCACGTCCGGGGTGAAAGCAGCTTATTTTCCCATAAAACAGTCACAAATGCCGCAGCAGTCGAAGGAGCGCGCTGTCTTCTATTTGCCACGAACACGCGATACGCTTCCGCGTGAACTGTAAAAGGTAGAACGTACCAAGGATGTTTTATATTTCACTGGATATACAATTGGAAAATGGCCGCCCATTCATTTCAATGGAAATTGCTCAGTGGCGCAGCGATCCGATATGGGGGCCAAGCAAGGATGTTTTATATTTCACTGGATATACAATTGGAAAATGGCCGCCCATTCATTTCAATGGAAATTGCTCAGTGGCGCAGCGTGCCGACATGGGGGCCAAGCTTCCGGAGCCACGCGGACATGCGCTGTGTGATTTTTGCTCACACATGCGTAGTGAGGGGCTTATGAACGCGCTGGTATCCGAGGTATCCATGACAACGGCTCGGGCTCGTGGAACTCCGACCTAGGGTGCGTGTTCACGATCACTTTTCACCGGAAATGGAAGTCTGACCACTGCAGACTGCACCTTGATGTACGGAACACAAAGCCTAGCCGCCGATAAAGGTTTAATTATGGTTTGAGACTCTATTTTAAAACACAAATGCAATCACAAATGTTAAAAACGACTTTGACAGGGAAGTAATACTATTGATTTCAACTCAAAAATCTCGGCCAAATAGTTGACTTGCTGTTGCGTAACTTTAATATGACATTGCTCAGGGGTGCGCTTCCCGAAGTCACAGATGCTAACTTCCATAGTTAGAACCACTGACTGAATGGACGTATACATTTCTGCAACTACGCTATTGGGAAAAACGCCACAGGCTCGTGTTGTCTTTAGCTCAACGTCGAATAACCACATTATCGGAGTCAGATAATTCTTACTTGTCTGCGTGCGAATTCCATTATCTTTTTCCGGATTAAAGACAATAAACCGAACACAGAACACAACGAACTTCACCTACCTTATAAACTGATATGTTTTAAAGTCAGGAGCTTTAAACTTTTGTCAATTCTGGTAAGCTAATTTACTTTTAGCTTACGTAACTTATAACCATTCCGTGGAGTATAATGGGTCTACCGTGAAATGTCACGAACGTTGTACAGCGTTATTATTCCCTTAAAGCTCATTTTTTCTGTCCTTCCCCAGATATCTGAGCCTCTTGGAGTGCACTGAACATTTCATCCATGAATTTCTGCATGTCAGCGAACCAGAGGCCGTGCCTTTCTATCCATCCCCAAAGCCCTTTCCAATAAAGTCTTTCTCGGTTATAATTTTAATACCGTCTCTACGTTTCATTTCTAAGTGCGAGTTAACATCGATTGTATTTGTGGTAGATTTTATGATAATGGCCGGCTCTGCGAAAGTTAAGCTTTAAACCCCTTTTGATTTTGAGTACTTGAGTTCATCTTCAAACGTTACGCAGAGCTGGCAAAAAAATCAAAAACTGACAAAACACAAATAAATCTATTTGAAAACATTTTTAATATATATATGTAAATAATGCCTTGGGGTGACAAATATGACAGGTGGTGGGGGTGAGCAGATGGATGATGACAGCTACATCCGACATGGGGTACAGAATGTGCATATACGCTACCAACTGTTGCATTCTTTTAGATCTCGTATTTATTTTCGTTCAGATGAAAATCAGCCACACCGTCGAATCTACCTGCATCACTCCGGTTGATATCAGGTGCTGCTCATGAACATTAGATGTTCGGATTCATTATACTCTGACGTTTCCACCTTCCCAAAACTTCGATCTAATAAAGGCTGTACCCCAAAAAATGTGTATGCATGTTCAGTGCTTTCATGGATATTCGGATCATGCACAAAAAATGAACATTTTAGATGTCATCTGTCAAGTTGCTGAAAAGTTTCGTCGTCGAGTATGAAAGTCAGTAATTAATTTTAGACAGAAGAATGGTTAATAAATGGTTTGCTAAGCAGTGTTCGAACTGAATTTATCAATTGCAATAAATGCACTCATATGGACATTACTTTAGATGCTACACAGCTGACAGTTGATGACTGCGGTCAAGATATCACCAGTTCGCAAATCAAAAAACAGACATGTGAATTGGTGTTATTCAAAGTAATGGAAATATACAACTCATTACAATGATAACCATGAACAATGAAAAGGTGAGGTGAGTGTTAGCTGCGTATACATGCTTCTAGGATATCACAACAGCGGCCTTAGCTTACTGTACACTTTGTGGCACTACATAATGGAGTGTGGCGATCGAGTAGGCCTATATTACGGCCATTCATCAATTAAAATAAAATGGATAAAATATTTGCACCGTAACGCCGGCTCGCTTGATTGACTTGGACACATAAAGAATGTTCATCACAGACGGACGGCAAGGGATGCGCGTTGTTCCACCCACTTGGTTCGGATCATGAACAAAAATAGTTCATTTTGGATCTCACAAGACAAGTTGCCGAAAAGTTTCGTCATCATGTATGAAGGTCGGTAAGTTATTTAACAACGAAGAATGGTTAGGCTGATAAATGGATCGCTAAGCAGTGTTCGAAATTAATTTATATACTGCTATAAACGCACATTACGTTGCGGTAGATGCAACTCAGCTGACACGTTAAGCATAACGCATCAGAATAGAGTGATGCGAATTGGTGCTATTCAAAGTACTGGCAATACACAATGCAATTCATGGATTTAACCATTTCATTTTAATTTGAATAAGTAAGGTGAGTGTTGCCTGCGTCATGGTTCTAGGATGTCACACCAGCGGCCTTAGCTTACTGTACATTTTCTCGCGCTGCATGAAGTGCAGCAATCGAGGTGCTAAGTAACACATTATAACGTATTACGGCCATTCAGCAATTAAAATGGCAAAAATTTACTGAGCAACAAAAGAAACGCAAGTTAGCTAACTTAGTTAGTTAATGTGCTCTTATGGTTACCCAGATTGCAAGCACCTCCGCTCCGGATCTGCCCTGGCTCCAGAGCCAAGGCAAATCCGGAGCGGAGGAGCTTGCTATCTAGGTACTCATAATTATGGCAAAACAAAGAAAAGGTTGATAAAACGAGTATAAATGCGCCCACGCTAGTAATAAATTTGATTTAAAATAATAACGCGCAAACTTATTTTCCGGTTTGCCTTTATTTAACTTGCGTTTCTTTTGTCGCTCAATAAATATGCTCCGTGGCTGGCCAGCTCACTTCACCGATTTGGCTGCGTTTGTAATGTTAAACAGACAGACGGCAAGGAAAGCCCATTGCTCCACCCACTCACATCCGCTGCAGTGCTAAATTCGGAGGAGCGGGAACGCGCTTACATATGAGGACCCGTTGGTGTTCGCATAGCCTGAATATAAATAAAAGATTTTGACTTTGCCGAGAAACGAGGGATTAATGATTTAAAAGAGAAAAATAAACCGTTTCGGTATCGATAATTTGTGGCTGTCAAAAAAAATTATTCACGGATTTCTCAGCGTGTCTTTTTCAATTATTCCCTATGGAGAAATTTCTTTTTGGCCCCCATGGCATCACGTGACCTGCAATATCACATTCGCCGCTAGGACCATGGAGGCGTGTGTGGTCGACCAGAGTTGTGCGTCCAGATCTCCTTATAGGTCCATGGGGCCAAGCTTCCGGAGCCACGCAGACATGCGCTGTGTGATTTTTGTTCACACATGCGTAGTGTGGGGCTTATGAACGCGCTGGAATCCGAGGTGTCCATGACAACGGCTCGGGTTCGTGGAACTCCGACCTAGGGTGCGTGTTCACGATCACTTTTCACCGGAAATGGAAGTCTGAACACTGCAGACTGCGCCCTGACGAAACATAGCCGCCGGTAAAGGTTTAATTATGGTTTGAGATACTATTTGAAAACACAAATGCAATAACAAATGTTAAAAACGACTTTGACAGGGAAGTAATACTATTGATTTCAACTGAAAAATCTAGGCAAAATAGTTGACTTGCTGTTGCGTAACTTTAACGTGACATTGCTCAGGGGTGCGCTTCCCGAAGTCACAGATGCTAACTTCCATAGTTGGAACCACTGACTGAATGGACGTATAAATTTCTGCAACTACGCTATTGGGAAAAGCGCTACAGGCTCGTGTTCTCTTTAGTTCAACGTCGAATAACCACATAATCTGAGTCAGATAATTCTTACTTGTCTGCATGCAAATTTCATTATCTTTTTCCGGATTAAAGACAAACCGAACACACAACGCACTTCACCTACCTTATAAACTGATAAGTTTTAAAGTCAGGAGCTTTAAACTTTTGTCAATTCTGGTAAGCTAGCTTACGTAACTTATAACCATTCCGTGGAGTATAATAAAATGGGTCTACCGTGAAATGACGTACTGCGTTATTTTTTTCCTTTTTTCTGTCCTTCCCCAGATATCGGAGCCTCTTGAGTGCACTGAACCGTTCATCCATGAATTTCTGCATGTCAGCGAACCAGAGGCCGTGCCTCTCTATCCACTCCCAAAGCCCTTTCCAATAAAGTCTGTTTCGTTTATAATTTTAATGCCATCTCTACGTTTCATTTCTAAGTACGAGTTAACATCGATTGTATTTGTGGTACTTAATTTTATGATAATGGCCGGCTCTGCGAAAGTTAAGCATTAAACCCCTTTTGATTTTGAGTACTTGAGTTCATCTTCAAATATTAAGCAGAGCTGGCAAAAAAATCAAAAACTGACAAAACACAAATAATTCTATTTGAAAAAATTTTTAATATATACATGTAAATAATGCCTTAGTGGTGACAATAATGACAGGTGGTGGGGGTGAGCAGATGGATGATGACAGCTACATCCGACATTAGGTCTCGTATTTATCTTAGTTCAGATGAAAATCAGCCACACCGTCGAATCTACCTGCATCACTCCGGTTGATCTCAGATGCTGCTCACGAACATTAGATGTTCGGATTTAGTATACTCTGACGTTTCCACCTACCCAAAACTTCGATCTAATAAAGGCTGTACCACAAAAATTGTGTATGCATGTCCAGTGCTTTCATGGATGTTCGGATCATGCACAAAAAAATAAACATTTTGGATGTCATCTGTCAAGTCGCTGAAAAGTTTCGTCGTCAAGTATGAAAGTCAGTAGTTAATTTTAGACTGAAGAATGGTTAATAAATGGTTTGCTGAGCAGTGTTCGAACTGAATTTATGTATTGCTATAAATGCACTCATATGGACATTACGTTAGATGCTACACAGCTGACACATGATGCATCAAAATACAGAAATGTGAATTGGTGTTATTCAAAGTAATGAAAATATACAACTCATTACAATGATAACCATGAACTATGAAAAAGTGAGGTGAGTGTTTGCTGCGTTCATGCTTTTAGGATATCACAACAGCGGCCTTAGCTTACTGTTCATTTTGCGGCACTACATAATGGAGTGTGGAAATCGAGTATATTACGGCCATTCATCAATTAAAATAAAATGGATAAAATATTTGCACCGTAACGCCAGCTCGCTTGATTGACTTGGCCACATATAGAATGTTCATCACAGACGGACGGCAAGGAATGTGCATTGTTCCACCCACTTGAACAAATGGATCATGAACAAAAAATAGTTATCATTTTGGATCTCATAAGTCAAGTTGCCGAAAAGTTTCGTCATCATGTATGATGGTCGGTAAGTAATTTAACAACGAAGAATGGTTAGGCTGATAAATGGATCGCTAAGCAGTGTTCGAAATGAATTTATATACTGCTATAAAAGCACATTACGTTGCGTTAGATGCTACTCAGCTGACACGTTAAGCATAACGCATCAGTATAGAGTGATGCGAATTGGTGCTATTCAAAGTAATGGGAATACACAATGCAATTAATGGATTTAACCATTTCATTTTAATATGAATAAGTAAGGTGAGTGTTGCCTGCGTACATGGTTCTTGGATGTCACAACAGCGGCCTTAGCTCACTGTACATTTTCTCGCGCTGCATGAATCGAGGTGCTTAGTTACATATTATTACGTATTACGGCCATTCATCAATTAAAGTGGCAAAAATATACTGAGCAACAAAAGAAACGCAAGTTAGCTAACTTAGTTAGTTAATGTGCTCTTATGGTTACCTAGATAGCAAGCACCTCCGCTCCGGATCTGCCCTGGCTCCAGCTGATCCGGCTCAGAGCCGAGGCAAATCCGGAGCGGAGGAGCTTGCTATCTGGGTAACTTACTCATAGCTGCTGCAAAACAAAGAAAAGTTTGATAAAACGAGTGTAAATGCGCACACGCTAGTAATAAATTTGGTTTTCAATAATTACGCGCAAACTTATTTTCCGGTTTGCCTTTAATTAACTTGCGTTTCTTTTGTCGCTCAATACATATGCTCCGTAACTTGCCAGCTCACTTCACCGACTTTACGTCTTTTATGTTGAACAGACAGATGGCAAAGAATGCCCATTGCTCCACCCATTCACATCCGTTGCAGTGATAAATTCGGAGGAGCGGGAACGCGCTTACATGTGAGGACCCGTTGGTGTTCGCATAGCCTGAATATAAATAAAAGATTTTGTCTTTGCCAAGAAACGAGGCATTAATGATTTAAAAGAGAAAAATAAACCGTTTCGGTATCGATACTTTGTGGCTGTCAAAAAAAATTATTCACGGATTTATCAGCGTGTCTTTTTCAATTATTCCCAATGGCGAAATTTCTTTTTGGCCCCCATGGCATCACGTGACCTGCAATATCACATTCGCCGCTAGGACCATGGAGGATTATGCGGTCGACCCGATTTGTGCGTCCAGATCTCCTTATAGGTCCATGGAACGTACAGGCAACTGACTCACTCGGCTCCATGGCAACGCAAACTTCCCGCTGGCTTATTGACAACTCTAAAAGTGCGGAAAAAAACGCGACGAGGGTCGTTCCAATCCGATTTCCCACAACCCTCCCCCTAAGTCCCCTCTATTGCCCTCCCTCGCTCGAGAAGGGCTTACTCGCCTGCTACGTCATTCGGAGGGCTCACTCGAGTGGAGGGAAGAAGTGAAGGAAGTATCTTATTTCGGATTGGAACGCAGCCCAGTACTCGGGAGGATATAAGGAAGTGCTGAATTTGTTGATGAAGGAATCTACACGCAAATCCACGGTAGGGAACTACGCATTTTTTGGAACAGATGACTGTAATTGACAGTAGAATGTGAGAGAATCAATACCATGTAGAATTTTTTTGCTTCAGAAAACTGATTTTTCTGAACCATTAATTGGAATACCGTTGGCTCACTGTAGCTAAAGTGGTTGCTACACAGGACAACGATTTTTCTGTCGCAATAGATCATTTTTTTAAGACTGCTGGATCAATACTATGGGCAAGGATATTGACCAATTTGCACATCAGGCTTAGCTGAGGAGTTTAATTCATGCAACTCCTGAAATACAGGGATTGGAGGGAACTTCTCCATACTCTCAATCGTGTTTCAGCTCTGCCTGCCTGTGGATATTCAATAACTGATCCGGGGGTCCCATCTCGTGCTCGAGTACTGTAACTACGTCCTTAAATTGGCAGTTCTATGGACGCGAGTGTCTACATCTGCAGAAAGGGGTTAACATAAGGGGTGCTAATATTTGTGGCAAACATGATTTGATGTAAAAGAATTATTTCTTAATATGGGATTATTTTTCCCACTGAATAAATGCACTTGAATTAAAGGTTGGATTTTCCTCTTTTTTCCATTGTGGTCCTATATGATTTAGAAAAAAACTGAATTTATTAGAGGCTAAAGAACACATCTTAACCAATTAATAATTATGGAGGGCAGTGTATTAGGCCTTTATTGCGGCATTAAAATGTTTCTCCTGACAGTTATGCATTATCATGACAAAGGTTGAAAACACACAAAACCATCTTAATGTAGTTTAAGTAGTTATTTAATTGATTGTATGTGCTGTCTTGCTCACCTCTGAAGAAACATGGACATAATTATTATTTTTATCATAGAGAAAAGGCATGTATAGTGTTTGGAGAGGCTACAGATGTCCACTGATGTCAAACTGCTGCTAAAATTGATGAAGATTAAAGTGAGAATTCTTGTTTCCTTTAAACTGGATGTTATCATACATAACATTCAATGAGCTCTGCAGCCTTTTGAAAATATGTTGAGGCATGTCACCTTTTGTGCAGATTTAGATGCTTGCAAACATGGAACTGCTGTATTTATTCACGCAATTACACTTTTTCATCACTACATGGCAGTCCCAGATCAGTCATTGAATTTTCAGTCGCAAGCACAGCTCCATGGTTTAGAACAGTGGTCCCAATCTTTCCCAGAAAGGGCCAATGCGGGTGCAGGCTTTCAATGCAACCAAACAGCAACACAACTGATTCTTCTAATCAGGCTTATTAGCAATGAGTCCAGGGGATGATGAGTAGTATCAGCTGTGTAACTGCTTGGTTGCAATGAATGCCTGCACCCCTACTGGCCTTTTCTGAGAAAGATTTGGGAGCCCTGGTGTACAATATGGACGAGTTCACTTCCATCCCTGCTTTTCAGGGTGTTGCATGAATATAACTCCTCTGCTAAGCCTGATGCGCAAACTGCCATTGGGAAATCCATGTTAGACCTATAATTTCTGAATGCTCTCAGTTGGATCAATTTGCTCAACGTTTGAAAAACAATATCTGCAGAGCAAGATATAAAATTCCAGCATGAAGAAATGATCCATGTAAATGTGTGACCGCAGTACTTCAATGCATTTTGAGGGCAAGGGCTTTATCTAATGAGCTGTAACTTGAGTATATACTGGCAAGAAAATAAGCTTGCAATTAAAAGTGACTGTAGAAATGCATTTCAAGCCTAAAGTACGTCAGCGATAACCTTTTATCATAGCATTTTCTGGGACTGTTTGTGTCTTCACCACTTCTAAATTGATACTTGCTTCATTGTGCTTGGACCCCATAATCACCGCTTGAGGTTATATTTAGTTTTATATTTGTGCTTTTGCTTTCTCTCCCGTGCCTTACTCTTGGTTTATTTTTCAGCTTTCATTTTCGCCGTCCGAGGATTGATTCACTCTTGCCCAAACTCCTGTGATATCGTTTGACAGCCTTCAGCATGCCTGCGTCTCGTTGCCCAATCACATTTCCTCATTCGGAATCAGCTCTGGTATTTCATTGACTACTTCCACCTGTACTTAATTCGGGGTCTCGCTAAACTCTGAGTGAATGCGTTTTCTGATAAAATCATTACCAACCCGTACTAACCAGCAGTTATTTTAGGGTGAGTGTATATATTTTGTCTCGTAGCATTAACCTTAATTAACTCATAAGCGTGTGCGCGCGTTTCTAGGTTTTGTAATTTCTTCCAAAGCTTTCACTGATTAATTATGTTCACGCTGTGCTTTCCTTGGCTTCTCTCGTGGTGTTTTTATACTCGTCACGTTTAGAATACCTTAATCGAAACCGTCTAGTTTGAGTGATTGTCTCAGCGTCTCGTCTCATGATTGTTAACCCGGTTCATGGGAATTGTTTTTTAATCCCATGTGTTTCTGCTTCCTTCTGAGATTGCCTTCCGACTCCCCGCCTCCTTTCATGTGTATATCTCTGGGCAGGAGAGCAGAAATCCTCAGATGGAACTTTGTTGGCTATGCGCTACATTGTTAAAGCTCAGCTCCTGTGCCTTTCCGAGTATGTCCTTTGTGGGATTCCTGAGGCTCCTTTTGTATTTTGCTGCACCCACGTCTTGTCTCCCTGTTTCCGTCAGTTAGTTAGGTTGAGTTTTTGTTTTCTAGTTTATCCACTAGGGCAGTGTGCCTTAGTTTCTCCCATTCGTTCAGTGCATGCGCATGGTGTTAATTCTGCCCTGCTAGCCTACCTTTCTCCGTTAGTGTTTGCAATAATAATGTCTATTAACTGATCTGGTTTGTGTTTTGTGTGGGTTCTTTTTTTTTTCTTTTTTTTTTTCCTTCTTCTTCTTTCGCTCACTCGCTCAAACTTTTGACCAGTAGTGTACCCCTGCCCTGTATGTAATCAGTGTATCCCAATAATAACAAAATGTAACTGGCATTGGTAAATCATGTAAGTTAGGTCAGTCCTGTACAATAATTTCTCATCACATGACAGAGTGCGACAGCTGAGTGTTTTACTATGTAAGAGCAGAGTGTGACTTTGAGTTGGGCAGTGGGCTGTTTGATATTTAAAACTGTACTGGGGGTGCGGGCTGTTCGACATGTGAAATTGTATCGGGTGGTGGGTTTTTTCATACACTGGGCTCAAATGAATTGCCTTTCAGGAGTTTGTCATTTTAAAAAAAAAAAAAAAAAAAATGGAGACAAAGTAATTATTGAGGAATGGAATTTGCCAACATGTGGGAGATATTTTATTAATGGTTTGAAGGAAACAATCAAAATCATTAGTTAATTTAAAAAAAAAAAACAACTTCTATTAAAATCAAGGTTTCATAATAAGAGGCACCCTTCATTCAATACTCAGTGAAACCACCTCTGGCAAGAATAACAGTATAGAGTTATTTCTTGTATTTTTTTGACAAGGTTAATGCACACATTAGGGGGGGGGGATTTTGGACCATTCCTCTAAGCAGAACCTTTCAAGATCCTACACATTCTTGGTTTTGCCATCTTTGACTCAGCCCACAGGTTTTCAATTGGATTGAGGTCTGGCAGCTAAGATGGCCTTTGCAGAATGTTGATTTTGTTGTCACAGAACCATTTCAGTGTACATCTTGAGTTGTGCTTTGGGTCATTGTCTTGTTGGAAAGTCTAGCTACGGCAACTGGAAAGTCAGCCAAAATATTGTGATACTTGGTACAGTTATACCATTCATACAAACCCCAATTCCAATAAAGTTGGGATATTGTGTAAGACATGAATAAAAACAGAATACAATGATTTGCAAATCCTTTTTGATATATGTTCAAGTGCGTACACTAAAGACAAGATATTTAATATTCAAACAAACTTTTTTTTTTTGGGAGAAATTAATTCATTTTGAATTTGATGCCTGCAACACGTTCCAAAAAAGCTGGGACAAAGGCAACAAAAGACTCGGTAAATTGAGGAATGCTCAAAAAGTACCCGTTTGGAACATTCCACAGGTTAAATGGAAACAGGTGAGTGTCATAAGATATAAAAGGAGCATCCCCAAAATGCTCAGTCATTCAAAAGCTAGGAAGAGTGAGGTTCACCATTTTGTGAAAAATTCTGTGAGCAAATAGTCCAACAGTTTAACAGCGACGTTTCTCAACGTGCATTTAACCAGGAATTTAGGGATTTCATCATCTCCAGTCCATCATCTCATCAAAAGATTCAGAGAATCCTGAGAAATCTCTACACGTAAGCAGCAAGGCCGAAAAACAACATTGAATGCCCGTGACAGTCGGTCCCTCAGGCAGCTCTGCATTAAAAATTGACATCATTCTTTAAAGAATATTACTATGTGGGCTCAGGAACACTGCTTTTCCCCTGCTTTTCCAATTGTTTTAGGGCATTCTTGGACACGGGAACATAGACCTTGCATCAGTTGAGGGGAACAGAACAAGCCTATCGTCCGCTGGGGCACCAATTGCAACTCTCATTGTAGAGATAATGAAACTTGTTTTTCCAGACATCAAGCTATGGGGGAGGCTGATGCCTGGAGCGAGTGTAAGGAGGCTATCTCACCGTACCCTTTTAGACTAGAGAAAGGGGGAGAGGAGGGGTTGGAATGGGATCCTCAATTTGATTGGCGACAGCCAGAGGATAATTACCTTTCAGAAGATTTCAGCGATTCTGAATCAGTCACGACATCAGACATTAGATTCGGAGCAGGATGAGGAATTTGGGGCCGCCCTGAGCTGTAGCTTGTCTTCAAATGTTCCTAATGACTATGCTGATCTCGCCAAAGTGTTTAGTAAACAACGAGCATCGAAGTTACCTCCCCATCGTCCGTAAGACTGCGAGATCAATGTCTACCCTGGTAGGCTAAAACTCCTCCGAGGGGTTCGCTATTCTCGCTGTCAGGACCTGGGCGTAAGGTCATGCAAGAATATATTCATGAAGCTCTTGCTAATGGTTTTATTCTGCCGTCCACGTCTCCTGCCGGAGTGGGATTTTTTTTGGAGGGAAGAAGGATGGCAGCCGGAGACCCTGTATTGATTATAGGGGTTTGAATAAGATCACCATTAAAAATCGTTAACCCCTTCTGTTAATGAATTCTGCATTTGAATGTCTGCAGGAGGTGTCATATTTTACAAAGCTAGATCTTCGTAATGCTAATAACTTGGTTCGTATTCGGGAGGGGGACCAATGGAAGATGGCATTTAACACTGATGACGGGTACTATAAATATTTGGTCTTACCGTTCGGATTGCTTAATGCCCCCTGTAACGGAGTTGCTGGCCCGTTACTGAGTCGGGTGATTAATGAACTCTGTTCGGAATATGTATGCTTTCCTGTCAGTTACGTGCCTGTGACTGCGTTTGTTAGTCGACGAAAGCTGAGACAAGCGTCTTTTTATTATATGGCATGCATATGAATGTGTTGGGCTAAGTTTTTTAAAACTGTTCTAACTTTGCGCTCACCATTAGCTTGGCCACCTAATGGGAGGGGGTGAAGCAATGGTCAAAATAATCTAGCCACAGTTTTTACTTTGGTCCAAATGTTTTAATGTAATGCTAAAAGCAGAGGGGAAAAAAAACGGGGTGTACGGGAAACCAAACAGAGCACTCGTACACCAATGCATATGTAAGCAGTAAACAGAGGGGTGGAATATTCCAGCTCACGGAATGAGCAGAAAATACTATATATTACTCGGTTTGCTGCAATAATTATTGTTTGTTTGTTTTTTTATGCTTGAAATATAATGGTTTGTATCTATGTCTGAATGAATACTTAATTTAAGTACTGTACTGGAGAGCGAATTGCAAATGTTTTGGTTTAACCCATTAAGGGGAAAAGTATTTAAAGGGCTGCCAAGCATTCATTTGTGGTTGGTTGGGCAAAAGGTTGGTTCTGCAGGGTTTTTTTTTTAAAGATGGTAATTATTGGACCCATAGGGGAAAAAAAAGGGAACTGTTATTTGTTTTTATTCAATTTTTTTTTTTTTTTTTTTTGATCGCTTGCACTGTAAATAGCCCTCACCCTATTATGGGGTGGATTGGGAAAATAAAATACTATTTTTGGCACATATTTTGTTTTGATTCCATTTTTGGATTTGGACCTAGGCTGCTTCGGGTTCCCCTTACACCCCCTCAGAGTTTCAGGCACTCGTTAATGACGTCCTCCTAGAGATGTTGGAGAAATTCGTTTTCGTTTATCTTGACATTTGGATTTTTTCTTCAACACTCTCGGAGCATAAACAACACGTCAGACGAGTGCTTGAGGCCTTCTTTAATGCCAAGATTTTTGTTACAGCCGAGAAATGTGTTTTTCACGCCCAATCTGTCTCATTCCTGGGCTTATAAGGGGTCGGTTCGTATGGACCCGGACAAGGTAGCTGCGGTCAGGAATTGGCCTGCGCCTCAGAGTGTAAAGGAGGTTCAACGCTTCCTGGGCTTTGCTAATTTTTATAGGAGGTTTATACACAATTTTAGCGCGGTTGCTACCCTCATTATTGCGCTCACCAAGAATATCTCCTCAGCGTTTTTTTGGTCTCCAGCAGCTCATGCTGCCTTTCAGGAATTAAAGGTCTACTAAGTTAGAAAAAAAACACTGTAGACATGTATTATTGCCTGTAATTCTCGAATCCAGCATTTAACTTTAATTGTATGTCATATTGGCAAAAAAATGAAGAAACTGGACACTTTGAGACCTGTCCTTAAAACTTGCGAGCGACTGGCTAATCGACTGCTATGTATGAGAAATAAGTTGCACTGGAGCTAGTGCAGAAAATGATTTGTTTCACTCCTTATTTTAACAGCCAATTTGTGAAAGAAAGACAAGTTATAGTTATCTTATTTTGGACGAATATACTTATCGATACATTTTCGACATACCCGATGGAATGATTTGACACAAACTGTCCAGATTTTGTGGGTTTTTAACTTTTCCGCGAACAAAGCTCTGATTTCATCTGGGATTGCAAAACGAAAAGTTTGCATTGGTCGTAAACGCTTGTACAATCGTATTACTCAGACACGGCGCTCGGCATACGCTTATCACGCACTGCGCGTAGGGCACCAACTGCCTGGGGGGGGCACCAAAAAAATCAAGCCCATAAAAAAAATTATAATGATGACAGTATTTAAAATTTAAAATAAAAGTTTGTAAAGCATGTTAATAAATATAAGTAATACAAAAATAACGTAGGCTTATTTACGCGAAAAAAGATTAAACTCCTGTGCGGCCCTCTCATCGGTCTACCTTTGGTGCTCCCCTCCCCCATTCCCTAGTAGTTTGCTCCATTATGCTTCAATCGCAAATTTGGCAGAAGTTTATTCTGGAGATCTGGACATGTCATCGAAAAGGCATCAAGAGTCGGGGGCGGAAAAGAAAAAAATAGCGAGATGATGCTCGCGCGTCACTTGCAGGTCAGACAATGTATTAATTAGCAATTATTTATTTTGTAACAGCTACGTTTACATGACCGCAATAATCCGATAACTGGGAATAATCGGGTAATGGCAATAACCTGATTTGACGCGTTTACATAATGCGATAATCGGAAAAACCTGGTTTACGTGGTTCAGTCAATAGTTTGATTTCTTTCCAAGTACATGACGTAAAACTATTGGTGTCAGCATAGGCCTTCCTCCACTCCTACCAAAAACCTGTGTGTGCGTTAGGAGTAAGGACTGATGGGAGAGTGTGGTGCAGAATGAATTTTCAGATGCAAAATGGAGAGAGAATTTCAGGATGTCTCGGGGAGCATTCGTGAAACTGTGATCAGATTAAGGATGTCATGAGCCCAGAAGAGATTACCGCTGTACCTCTAGAAATGCGAGTGGCGATTGCGTTATACAAGTTCGCTAGCTGCGGAGAGTATAGGCTGATAGCGAATCAGTTTGGTGTCCATAAAGCGTCTCGTTAGCTACATCCGTTTTTCCATTTGTTTGAAATTTGAAAATCAGCTTCAAGAGGTATATCCCAATCTGTGGATTGCTCTTCGGATTGCACTGACTATCCCTGTCACAGTTTCCTCTGCTGACTGAAGCTTCTCCAAACTTAAGCTCATTAAAACATACCTGCGCTCATCAATGGGCCAGGAGCGTTTAAGTGGTCTGGCTGTCATCAGCATCAATGGGGAAATTGCTCAGAAACTGTCATATGATGACCTGACAGCTGATTTCGCAGCCCGGAAATGCAGACATGTGCCTCTGTAGGGCCTCTAACAACTGGTGCTTGCATTTTAAAATGTGTATTTAAAGTTCCTTACTCAGAACTGTGTTTACAGTTTAAAAACAGATGTTTATTTGTTAATAGTCGTGGCATTTATTTTTTTTAAATTTAGATAATTTATTTTTATTTATTTGAGTATTTGGTGCCATTGTTAGTGTTTTATAAAGACTTAATTATTATTATTATTATTATCTCTTTATTATTGTTATTATTATTATTTATCTCTGTCTCAGTTTTTGAACCATTAATATTGACAACTTATTTTGTAAAATAAAGCAAAACTGACAAATACTCAGATATTTTTCATTTCTGTCAGGGGGTGGGGTTGGGTGGGTGGGTATATGTGTGTGTGTGTGTGTGTGTGTGTGTGTGTGTGTGTGTGTATGGTGGGGGGGGGCACCACAAAGCATTTATGCTTAGGGCACCAAAATGGCTAGCGCCGGCCCTGGTATTACTTGTTCTTGCATAGTATACTACACAAAATTAGTGCTAATTTTGGACTTGGAACGTAGTAAGCGACTGGAAGGTAACTTCATGCTCGCATGGACTGGTCACTTGTGTTTATGTTTGGGTTTCGCTTTCGGATATGTGCCATACCAAAGTCCTTGTAGTCCCCGGTGACTAGGATCACGATATGGCCAGTGTTTCCGAATCAAACACAAATGCAAAATTTGAATGTCATCATCAACAACAACAAGGATCAATGATACTAAGTTACTAACAAAGCAACGTAAACACAAACTCAATTGTCAGCTCATCTTCACAGCACTCTTACAAAGGCATTAACACCGAAGCTGTACAGCGGGGATGGGCCATGGGCTACCCGCGCCGGACCCGGCTGGGTACCAGCGGAGCAAGTGTGGTAGTAAGCACGAGAACGGATCTCAGAGATGCCAAGTCTCACGCTTTCAATGTAGGTCCAACGCATTTTTTAGACTTATTCACCGTTGTAAGAAAAAGAAAAGAAGAAGGAAGGGGCAATTCCAATCTTCGTATGAAAAATGGTGTTTATTTCCAGTAAAAACGGCAGTGAACAGAAATACGGGTAACGTACTCTGGGTTCAGCGGAGTCAAAGTGAACCCCGAGCCTCCCCAACGTACATTTCTTATACATGAAAAAACATTTGAAGTTGGCCAGGCATGTTAAGTGTATTTATTACTTAAATAATGCTGATCACAGTCTCTTGGGGTGAAACCGGTCTTCAATGTATAATGGTGAGGCGTATCATGATTAAGTTTAATGGTCAGAAGACAATTGTTTCCTTAGCTGTACAGCCGTGTGGGTGCTAATTGTGTTTGGATGGTCTCCGATTGACTTAGGATGGCTCTCAGTATGTCTCCTCCGACAGTTGATGGCCATCGTTGGCTTTTCCTGTTTTCAGGTGTTACCCTGAGGCCAGGGTGTGGGCCTTCTCTTTGTTATATTGAAAGATTACCATTTCAGAGCATGTGGCGGTTCCATGCTTGTTGATCGCCGGGGCTAACTAAATTATGAGTCTCCCGCTCTCCAGCAGAATGATTTACAATTCCTTACACCGTAGTTCGCAATTATTCAATGAAAGCTTATTAATGAGATTCTCACGTGGAATTAAAATCCTTGTACATTGAAGTTTCAGTTTCCCTTGCGCAAAAGTAGACCTCACCACGAGCAACATGGAAAGCGATTATGACTCCAGAATTCTTGTGCTTCTCTTTACTCTGGGAAAAGAAACAATGCACATGTTTCATGATCGTTTAAATTGTTTTAATGAAACAAGACCATCTGAAAAGTCTTTATGCAATTCCATTGCTTTCAATCTCTCAGTAAAGACAAAGGTGAGAATTCCCGAGTCATAATCGATTTCCGTGACACTATTGGGGAAATCCACCGTAATGCATGTGGAACTGATTAACTTGACGCACAATGACTTCAATTCCGCGAGTGAATTTCTCCAGTGCGCGCTGATTGGAAAATTGCAAACTACGGCACAGGAAAGTGAATACTACCAAGAGACGAGAGAGACTACCGTATTTGTGAGATTTGGATCTTTTTTTTTTGGGAAGTGAGGTAAACTCATACCATTGCTTGGAGTCTTGTTTCAGCCTACCACTACACACCTATTTGGCATGATGATGAATGTTATCTCAAAGTCGACAAAATGAAGGATTGATCAAGGCAAAATCAATTATCAGTATAGAACAAACCACTGGTCGATCAGCTGGGAACTTTTGCAACTTACTTTTCACACATCAGGTCAAATGACTACGAGGTCCGTGTGCAACGACTTTTTTGAGGGGTGGGGCTTAGGACCGTACAAACCAGCCAAATTTTAGTTTTCAAATAATGATTAAAGGTTATAGAAAGTATTTACAAATGTGTGATGCATATTTACTTACTATATATGATCCATTTCTTCAAAAAATAGTCAAAAAATCATGCAAAAAGGAAGCCATTGTTGGACATGATCCAGAAGCGCCACCGTGTTCTGTGGGCCAAGGTTCATTTAAAATGAACTGTAGCAAAGGGGCAAAGTGTCCTGTGGTCAGACGAGGCCAAATTTGACATTGTTGCTGGAAATTATGGGTGTTGTGTCCTCCGGGCGAAAGAGGAGAAAGACCACCCCTCCTGTTATCAGCATTCAGTTCAAAAGCCAGCATCTCTGATGGTATGGGGATGTATTACTGCATATGGTGTGGGACACTTGCATGTTTTAAAAAGCACCGTGAATGCTGATAGGTATATAAAGGTTCTAGAGCAGGGGTGTCAAACTGACCCGTAAACGGGCCAAGAGGCTGCAGGTCTTCAATCCTACCAAGCAGAAGCTCACCTGAAAGCAGTGATTTAATCAACTAATCTAGGCCTGCACAACTGATTAGTTGTATCAGGTGCACATCTGCATTGTTGGAGTGAAAACCTGCAGCCTCTTGGCCCGTTTACGGGTCAGTTCTGTTTTCTCTATTCTATTGTGAATAAATTATTGGCTGGTGTGATTTGAAAGCCATTGGGTTTTGCTTTAATTTTCAATTTATACTTTGTCCCAACTACTTCGGAACTGGGGTTGTACTTGTTGGTCTTCTTATTTATCCAAGTATGGATTTGTGCATCAAAATCCCAAAATGTTTACCATTATCCTGAAAAGTAAATTACCCGTTTTTAACCTCAGATTACAAACATCCTTACCTTGTGCCACTTGAGTCATAATACAGGTTTCACAATTGAAATCTGACAAATAAAATAGAAAATAATACAGAAAATAAAACCAACACATTTAGGCTATGAAACAAGTGATACTCCAAGACCTATGTGGGTGCATATGGGGTTAAACAGTGGTAGCTGATGGGCAGAAAGTAGGGAGGGCGTTAAACATGCAATTAAACAGATCATTAATTTTGTTCTGTTTTCAGCCATTTGCCATGATGAAAGATAATTTCACTCACCACTCTCAGGTGTAGCAAATTCTCTGCACACATTTTAACCCTTGTTTTCATTTATACGTTTCATGAAGCGTAGGTTTGATGGCCTGCTATGCAGGATTTGACAAACGTTAACGTGGAAATTCCAGGGTAGTTTTTTTCATGAAGGGTAGCTTATTAGAGCAAAGGAAGTATTTAACTGCCAGTGTATCATTCATATTGTTGGAAGACATGTTAATCAAGAACAAGGATTGAAAACAGGTTGATAATCATACATATCAAGGAATGTTTCCTAACCCCCATTTTCTGTTCAGCTGCAGCCACTGAGGCTAAACTGGAGGAGGTTAAAATTGCGTAAGATTTATTTTTATCAAAAAGTGGAGCCTGATTTTGAGCGTTTGAAATAGTCAGAATTTCATGGGGGAGGGGATGCTGACCAATCAGAGGGCCAGAGAATCAGAAAGGAGGAAGAACACGATAAGGAGGAAGCCGGATCAGAAATATATCTTCAAAAACAACTCAGAAAAGAGGAAAAACAGAACATCCTGTCAGCAAGTTTCACAATTTTTTACCCTCAAAATGATTGTACATCACAAAAATGAGATGTAAACAAGATTTGAGGTCTAAATATACTAAAATAGAGTGGTGTAAAGGGTAGCACAGCTGCCTCATAACAAGGAGGTTGTGGATTCGAATCCAGCCTGGGGCCTTTCTGTGAAGAGTTTGGAAGTTCTCCTTGTGTTCAAGTGGGTTTCCTGTGGGTACTTCATTGTCCTCCTACAGTCGAAAGACATGCGTGTCATGCTAATTGGAGGCTCTAAATTTACTTGTGTGTGTGAATGGTGTGTGCACCCTGCAATGGATTATTGAGCTGTCCAGGTTGGGTTTCCGCCTTTTCATCATAGTCAGCTGTGATAGGCTGCAGCTCTGCCACAACCCTAGTGAGGATACAGTAGTACAGATATTGGATGGGTATAATAAATTGCAAAAGAGTTTTTGTTCCCAATTAATGATAGTAACAGCGATAATTCTAGCTTTCCATTCAGACTTGAAAAAAATGTATTTACTTATCTGGGAATCAAAGTCACTCATTCGACATAATTATAATCTTAACACACTACTAGAGTGTAAAAGACAAGATCCCAGACAATGGTCAGCACTACCAATTTCATTGGTAAACTGCATCAATATAGTTAAGATGACAGTCCTACCCAGATTACTTTATGTTTTTCAAATGATCCCCATATTCATTCATCCATTCATTTTCTATACCCACTTATTCCCCACTAGGGTCACGGGGCGAGCTGGAGCCTATCCCAACTGGCTACGCGCAAAGGCAGGGACCCACCCTGGACAGGTTGCCAATCCATCGCAGGGCGCACACACCATTCACAGACCATTCACTCTGTCATATTCATACCAAAGACAATTTTTCAACTATACTCAGAGGCAATGAAAACGCAACTCTCCAAATTTTGTTTTATTTTTGCTCAAGACCCGAGTACTCCAATTTGAGTTCTTAAAGTGACCATTGGGGACACAATGTGTACCTTTTTACACATGAATGATCATCATGTAACTCAACAGCGCGAGCTGGACTCTCATCAATCCATACTGAGTACAACATATGGGATTAGGAGTTCTGCAAGTACAGTGGTTGAAATGAAGGAGAGGTTGGCTTCCCTATATAAAGGCATGATAAAACCCACACAATGAAACATTTTTAAGTGTCATAATTTCACGTCTGTCGACAGAACAACGGAACAGGGCCCTGGGTATGCTAGAAGCGGGAGTAAGTGCCCGGCAAGTGGCTCACCGTTTTGGGTGTAGTACGTTCAGCATCAGTGCGTTTTGGGTGCAGTACGTCCAACTGGGTCAAGCTCTTTCATCAAGAGTACCCAGACCACAAACCAGGCAGCAACTCCAGAATGCTCTACAGGCAGAGTGGCAACAACTTCCCCAAGACAACCTAAGACGCTCAGTCAGATCCATGTGGAGGCGATGAACTGCCTGTGTGGATGTTTGTGGGGGTCACCCCTGATACTGACTGTTCTGTTGAGTTCATTTTTAAATGTGTGTTCCATTCAGTCTTGTTGTGATTTTTCATTTTCAACTTGTGCTCGTTATGTTTATTGCATCTATATATTATTGTCCAAATCGGCCCATTAACACATTTAATTCATCAAAGTCAACCCACCTAACATATTTGAATTGTTATAATAAGAAAACAAATTTCACAAAATCATTTGAATCCAAACTGGTGTTGTGTTTTCATTTCCTCTGAGTATAGATAGGCCAATTTTGTCATTTAGCTATTTGGAACAACTCAAATCCCAGGATGAAGAAAACGTATTTAGAGGTTCCTAAAAAGGCAGGGGGTCTAGGGGTGCCTGACTTCATTTTTGGGCTGGGCCGAGTAGTGGCCAGGCCCCTATAAACGCGAATGTCGCCGAGTGAGTGAGTGAGTGACTGACTAGCTGCCTGAGTGATCAAGTTTAACGACTGGCTGGCTGGCGGTGAAGAAGTTCAGCGATTAGTCGGGTAAGGGAATGCTTTCTCAAGGAAGCGGAAGGTGCTGACACAAACGCAGTGGGAAGCGAAAACGGCGAAGGATGGCAAGCAGAGAGGGATATCTGTTTTTCCACACCAAACAATATTTAAAAGAAAGCTAAAGTAACTGATACAAACACTTACGTTACTTGTGTGGACACAAGGACAGTGATGAAAATAGCATTACAGATGATAGAAGCATAAATACTATCACTGCACCAGTTAGGTTGTCGCTCAGGTGAAGAGCATCAGCAGCGGAGCATTAACTTTAGCACTGCCATGCTCTTGGGATCGTTCCAACCAAGTGTTGCAATTCTTCGAAGCAAATTCAGCACGGTGTGATTTGACAGATCCTTTCAATGAGGTTTGTTTGAAAAATGGCAGAAGTTCCATTATGTTAAGGAAACCAACGGTATTCTTTGCTTTATCTGCACAACCAGAGTGACAATTCGTTTGCTGAAGGGGGATTTTGCAACGGGGAAAAGAAATAACTTAGTCAGCATGCGTTGTTAGACCTGCACTGATTCATTACGTGTGTTAGCGATGCTTTAAGTAAGTCCAGTCAGTGCTAGGTTCTGGGAGTTTGCAGCTTGGAATCAGCATGCTGCTAGGACAGTGATGTCACATTTATTCAGATCGTCTAAATTCCTGGGCCTTGAAGGAATACCGCTCAGAGGGCACAGATATCGTGACACCTACCGCAGCAGCTTGTGTGAGAGAATGCACTCGTTACCAAAAGCTAGAGAATGGCTTTCACGTACCCGCTGAAAAATATGTTTAAAAAAAATTGCCGGTTTCGGAGCATTTTAAGAATGCTGGTGATGAGCCCAAAGGGAACAATTATCAGGCTCATTATTTTATGCCTTTTAAGGGATTAGCCTGCTGCCTGGATGTATTTCTGTTGGCGAAAGTGACAAGTTACATTCATTGAAGATAGTTGATTGAATTTAAAAAAATTAAGTCTTTTATAATGCCATGAATCACTTTATTTACATTTAGGATTTTGTCCGAGGATTGTTTGTTTATTTTTGGGACTGCAGACCTTGAGTAGCTCACAAAATGGTATATAATGGCTTTGCTTACAAAGTAACCTCCTTCTGAATCAATGTTTCATATAGGGTGCAACAGGAATACGTTTCTGCTTTAAATGTAAAAAAAACAGCTGAAATGGGAGATGGGATTCAGAGAAAGGGGAAGAATTATGTATCAAACCTCCACCTTTTCCGGCTTTTTACTCGCCAGAACGATTTTAAAGGGGGCGCCCTTTTAGAAGGGAGAACGGAGGTTTGTAATGTCATATTAATATTTAATATCGTCAATGCATATGCTGCGCATGCCCTAGCAACTAAGTGGCTGTTTCAAAAAACATGACAGACCCAGTCCAACCCAGCGACAGACTATCCCCGCTTGGACAGGACACTCCGTCTTTTTCTGGGTGTTGCCATAAACGGCCCGTCCTTTCTGGTCGGACTGTCTGACTTTCTTGGACCACTCGAGAGTTGTCCTAAAATTCGGTCGGACAGTAATATATATGAAAATATGGCTTTATTGTTTGAGGTTGTCTGGAAGCGCAGACAGGCCAAAATATTTCGAGATTGGAAAGAGAGTATTCAGCTATCTAGAGTGTTCAATTCAAACCTCAAAGCAGTCAATTACATACAATGGAAGTTAACATTGTTATGCTCTGTTCCACAACCGTGTTGTGAATGAGGAATGTTAAGCTTAAGCTACGCCTTAAACAGCACTTCACATAAGCGCACGTTACAATAACCTATTAATAATCAAGAGCATCAGTAAGGTTCTATTTGTCACTCATACAGGTACAAGAGGCAAAATGCATTTTTGCAGTTTACAAACTTACCGGTAATAAAGTGGAGACCGCAGACCCAAATATGTGGTGTGGTAGGGTTCCACAGATGGCCAGATTTATCTTCATGGCGCATGGCTTGCAACCACCTTGTCCTTCTATTGGGCTCTGTTTTTACATTTGGCAAACATATGAAGTTTAATTCTGGATTTTTTGCTAAATTCGATGTGCAAAACGTCACACAACAGCTCTTAACTATTGTCCGCTTGTTGATTTCAATGGTTGCTAAGGCTTTGTTTTCCACCCAGGCTAAAACCGGATGTGACGTTTGTGGGCATTCCTCTCTAGCTCTGTGAGTATTAACCAATGCCCGTGATACCAATATAGCCTACACCAAGAAACGGGGCTCGTTAAATCCTTGAATGAATTTTTCTAACAACAACACATTATTTTTTAAAGACGTGAAGATTTCTCATTAAAATCGTTGGTACCGTTATCCTCAAGTGCAACAAAAAGTTTTGTTTTTATGCATGCTATGAGAACACCATTGGGAAATTTCCAAAGGAGCGGTCTAGGCATGGTTCGCAGACATGATGAAACATCGTATTCATGATGCTTATGCTTGACCAAGGGCCTGTCCCATGAAGCTGGATTTCTGCTTAGTGAGGTAACTTCTGGATTAACCCTGGGTTTTCCATGTCACAAAGCTGGTTCACTTCTTAGCGCGGAATCTTGCCGCGTTATGCTGAATGCCTAACCTGCTCCAGAGCAGGTTAAGTTCAGGATGAGATTCTAGCGGGTGTATAAGACCACCTGCTGGCCAATCATTTTCTTGGAAAAAAGGCCTGCCCATTTCTTGAGAATCCAGGGAGGAAGCCGCACGGATAGTGCAAGGAGCACTCCGGAGTCTGGAGAGAGCGCATTTTCTGTGATCAGCAGGACCCGTTCGATTTCCCCGAGGAAGTCCTGTGCGAGCAATACCGAGCTAAGCACCCACACCCTTAAATGCGTGAAATTGAACTACTACATTGAAATGTTAAGGACTTAAGTGTACCAGCATCATCAATCTCTATGAGCACGCAGAGAGTGTGTCTTCATCCATTGCCTCTTCCTGAGTGGCCTACATGAGAAGTGGCAAAAGATTTTTTTTTCCTCTAATGTAAGATCAGCAGCAACAGATTGCTTGTAAATGTATATGACAGTTTTAATTTACTGCTACCTCTATCAAGGACGGCATTTGTATTTTATTTTTTTTTTTTTATTTATTATTTTTTTAATAAAAATTTGGCATCTCCAATCCCACCCGAATCTGGAATGCCCAATTAGTGAACTATGTACAAAGCTTGCTCGTATGCGACCCCTTGCTGCCAACTCAGGAAAGTGAAGACAGCTCACGGCTCTCCTCCGAAGCACATGTCCGTCAGCCACTGATTCTTATACACTCATTGGTCGAATCCTCGTGAGTTCCGAACGAGGGCGGAGGATACCCGGACGTGAACAAACCCAGAGTCTTCCTGACGAGCGCCCGTCTGGCCAACAGGAGGCGCTGGAGCAACGAAGAAAGCGGTTATTGTATACCCAAATCCGGCAGTCCCTTCCCAATTTGAAACCCTGTAGCGCGATCGCCAATTGTGCGCTACTCTGAAAAAGCTGCCGGCCCCTGCCGGTGGGTACGCCGGGGCTCGAACCCGCAACGTGATAGACACCTCTGCACTGCAGCGCAGTGCCTTAACCGAGTGAGCTATCCGGCAGCCAAGGACGGCATTTGTGTTGGTGGAGGGTGGCGGCGTTAAAGTGAGGGTCTTGCTATCGATTGTGCAAAAAAATAAATAAATAAATGTTGGCTCCAAGCTCCTGAACCCGCTCTCGGAGATTTGAACTTGACTGAGCACTGGCGTGAACTGAGGAGGAAGGGGGAGGGGGCTGTCTGCAGCGCGTGCATGTGCACTGTTTGGCGGCTGTCAGACACCATCCTGGCTCTAATTGGTTCTTTTAGTCGGTCCGAACGATTCTTTTAAATTGCAGTAGGAGCATTAGGTGGGTTTAAATGAGCCTTTTTTTATTACAGAGTACTAGTTATATGTAATACTGTCTTTACACAGTGACAGTTTTAGCAAAAATGACAAAAAGTTACTTGTCTAAAACTTCAGACTGCAGCTTTAAGCTACTTTCACAATAAAAGGATAACTGTGTTTTAAAAGCAGCCCAGTGTTTTAACATTTGGCCTGCAGAAACAGACCATGTACAGATGCCCTGCTGTGTGAGCTGCTGCCTCCACCAGGGTCTGAGGAGTCTCCCCTCCTCACCCTCCATTATGGGGCGACCCTTATTATAAGATAACTCCTCTGCAGGAGTGTGCGGTTCTGTAGGAGGACCACTCCTCTGCAGGAGTGTGCGGTTCTGTAGGAGGACCACTCCTCTGAAGGAGTGTGCGGTTGTGTAGGAGGACCACTCCTCTGCTGGAGTGTGCGGTTGTGTAGGAGGACCACTCCTCTACAGGAGTGTGCGGTTGTGTAGGAGGACCACTCCTCTGCAGGAGTGTGCGGTTGTGTAGGAGGACCCCCTCCCGTCTTTTTCTAGTCACGTTTTCCTGTGAGCTGCACGCAATATCAAATCAGTTCCATTGTGATCATTCTACAACAAAGAGACGCGTGAAAGGTAAAGCCAAAGCTGTGCATCTTGTACAGTAGACTATTGTACACTATGTATGTATATTGTTCACACCATATACAAAACCCAAAACCAGTGAAGTTGGCACGTTGTGTAAATCGTAAATAAAAACAGAATACAATGATTTGCAAATCCTTTTCAACCTATATTCAATTGAATACACTGCAAAGACAAGTTACCTAATGTTCGAACAGGTAAACTTTGTAATTTTTGCAAATATTAGCTAATTTGGAATTTGATGCCTGCAACATGTTGAAAAAAAGCTGGCACAAGTGGCAAAAAAGACTGAGAGTTGAGGAATTCTCATCAAACACTTATTTGGAACATCCCACAGGTGAACGGGCTAATTGGGAACAGGTGGGTGCCATGATTGGGTATAAAAGCAGCTTCCCTGAAATGCTCAGTCATTCACAAACAAGGATGGGGCGAGGGTCACCACTTAGTGAACAAATGCGTGAGCTGATTGTCTAACAGCTTAAAAACAACATTCCTCAACGAGCTATTGCAAGAAATTTAGGGATTTCATCATCGACGGTCCGTAATATCGTCAAAGGTTCAGAGAATCTGGAGAAATCACTGCACGCAAGCGACAAGGCCGAAAACCAACATTGAATGCCCGTGACCTTCGATCCCTCAGGTGGTACTGCATCAAAAACTGACATCGGTGTGTAAAGGACATCACCACATGGGCTCAGGAACACTTCAGAAAACCACTGTCAGTAACTACAGTTCGTCGCTACATCTGCAAGTGCAAGTTAAAACTCTACAATGCAAAGCGAAAGCCATTTATCAACAGCAACCAGAAACGGCGCCAGCTTCGCTGGGCCCAAGCTTATCTAAGATGGACTGATGCAAAGTGGAAAAGTGTTCTGTGGTCTGACGAGTCCACTTTTCAAATTTTTTTTGGAAACTGTGGACGTCGTGTCCTCCGGACCGAAGAGGAAAAGAACCATCCGGACTGTTATAAGCGCAAAGTTCAAAAGCCAGCATCTGTGATGGTATGGGGGTGTATTAGTGCCCAAGGCATGGACAACTTATACATATGTGAAGGCACCATTAATGCTGTAAGGTACATACAGGTTTTGGAGCAACATGTGTTGCCATCCAAGCAACGTCTTTTTCATGGATGCCCCTGCTTATTTCAGCAAGACAATGCCAAGCCACATTCTGCACATGTTACAACAGCATGGCTCCGTAGTAAAAGAGTGGGGGTACTAGACTGGCCTGCCTGTAGTCCAGACCTGTCTCCCATTGAAAATGTGTGGTGCATTATGAAGCGTAAAATACGACAGCGGAGACCCCGGACTGTTGAACAACTTAAGCTGTACATCAAGCAAGAATGGGAAAGAGTTCCACCTGAAAAGCTTCAAAAATTGGTCTCCTCAGTTCCCAAACGTTTGTTGAGTGTCGTTAAAAGGAAAGGCGATGTAACACTGTGGTAAAAAGGCCCCTGTGCCAACTTTTTTGCAATGTGTTGCTGCCTTTAAATTCTAAGTTAATGATTATTTGCAAAAAAAAGTTTCTCAGTTTGAACATTAAACATCTTGTCTTTGCAGTGTATTCAATTGAATATAAGTTGAAAAGGATTTGCAAGTCATTGTATTTTGTTTTTATCTATGATTTACATAACGTGCCAACTTCACTGGTTTTAGATTTTGTGATCAAGCAACGGTTCCATGACAATCATGTTCAGGGTATTAAGGTTGAAGATATTTACTTGTTTACAGTTTGCAGGTGTTTTTTTATGTTCAATAAATTAAAGAACGCCTTTCTACGCTATACACATGATGTTTTATGTCTTTGTTGCGTTTGTTGTCTATCGGTAAAATCAAATCAATCATTTAAGGGTGATCAGTGTAATTTTTGGAGTAAAAGGCCAATCTATTCAAATATCATTGACTTCATTTCTGAGAGTGCATGTCAGCGAAGAGTAGACGCAACTGTTAACTTTGTGGACCTCTGAATAGGTAAAGAGCACCCTTCAGTCGGTCCCATGGCAAATACCTCATTTCGGTAGATTATTTAAAACATTAAGGAATATCTCTCTGAGAATACTGCAGCAAGAATTCTACACATATATCCTGCCTTGGCCAAGAATCAAGAATTATTACCCAAATGATATTACCCGATGAATTGCGCACCTTGGTTCTGACAGGTATGCTGGAATTTAAGTAGTTTGATATAAACTGCAATTCTGGCCTGTAACTACAAAGGCAAGCATTATCATTTTGAGTGACCATTTGAGCATGTAGAATTGGTCCAAGGATAACTTGCGAATGTACTTCTTTGGTAAGAAAAATGCCCGGCAACCATATTCCAGAAATATACCTTTCAATTTGTCGTTCTTTGTGCTGTACGTAAGATTACTAAACTGGATCGCTCTTGCCAAGTGTTTATTTTGTTTTCATAAAACGAGACGCCCATTTCCGGTGTGCACGCAGGCTATTTGAAATCTATCAGAGGCACAAAAATTGACACATATGCCTCAAAATGATAAAACAAAATTCTAAATGGATTTTTAGATTTCTGAAGGTGGTTGTAGGTGGTTTGAGGTCATTCCATGTTTTAGTACTTACCCTCAGCGACTACGAACCCAGGTCTATGCAGACATCCATGGGTCTCTTATGCTAGGTGCACACTACAGGAGTTTCCAAATGTTTTAAGATCTTAAAATCCGCACACATAATCAACGAGCTGTGTACGAATTCGGTCAAGAAGAGGGACTCTGCACACTACAGTTCCCAATATCCTTATCTTCCAAGATTTCACAAAAACTTGCATGGTCAAACGTGACTTCGACGTAATTTCCCCTTTCTTGGGCATGGGATTTGACTGTTGAGGGGAGAAGAACCAGAACCGAACCTAACAAAGCTAAAAATAGTATGCATGTAGATTCACTGCAACTATTCTGGTTGACATAAAAATGTGACTGTAGCTTAAAAGTGGCGAGTGTGTGTAGGTCGGTAGCTAGCAACCGTTAGCAAATGTAACAATGTAATTTTTAAATGAGAGCAGGCAAGCAACCATTAAGTGTTAACGTTAACACCTGCTAAACCGACAGCTCTGGCCATCTCGACCAGAGCGCTCTCTTTCATGATGCAGTTCATGTAGTCTTGCAAGGAAATATTATACAGGCACTCGTTTTTTTTTTCACCACCTGGCGCTCCTCCATCTCTCCTGTCCAACGTACCATCTTTTTTACTACTAGTTTCCGCTCGATGTCGTAAGCCCTGTAGGATCATTCCCGAGCGCCCGAGGTCCTGATCCGAGGGGCCGACTTCGGATCTGTAACCTCCGCATTCTAACAGATAGCAGGGCCGAACATCAGGACCGAATTCAAATTTTTCCCTAATTCTCGGGAAGGCCAGTTCGGGGCAAAATCTGACCCGAATTTCCTGTAGTGTGCACCCAGCTTTACGGGAATTTAACAGACACCGACCTTGCATCCATGGGCTCCCTTATGGCTAAATATCCAGAACCGGTGCTACATAGACCCTTTAAATGAGTAGAATATGATTGTCTGTCCAACTTAATAAAACCAATTCCCATACCGGGTCGCTGGCCAGTCGGTCCTCGGTTGGGATTAAACCTCTAAGTTTCCGTTGTAACGTAGCTAGAAAGAATGTAAAGGATTAGAGACACGGAGACCACGCAAGTTTAAAGGAACATCAATAATTTATTCACCAGGTATGCAAGAGCTAAAATGAAAAAATCTAAATTACATCAAATACAAGTTACTAACAACTTAGACGATGAGAGTGAAGTCATACCTGGCGAAAAGGCTACACACGAAGCAAGCGTGCAGGAAGTTTGTGTGACAAAGCTTCCTAAGCTATATGAGCTACACACAGCCACAGACGTGTAGGAAGTCATTTGTGATCTTCCCGGAATGGATTGTCTCTTTTTGCTTTAAGCCAAATCACGTCTTTGATCCAGGCGGCGTAGCCATAAATTACCTGGAGGGGAGGTTGAATCTGGATTTTGGGTTTCTACCATTTGGAGGATGTAATAAAACAATTTAGCAGCGGGCAAGGAAAACAAGATGATTACCAGAGAGGATATTTTATTTTGATAGTTTTGTATGGAGTTTCTGAAATTGAATAAACCATAATTTTATTTGGAATGAAATATGTTTCATTAAACTCCTTAAATTATTTTGAACAGAAACATACCAAACATGCCAAGAGAATGTATTAATATTGTCATGTAAAGCTCTTTTGCTGAATTACTTCACATGAAAATCTGGTGATAGGTGCATAAATCAGTTTACAGTACCATAATCAATACACAAGAAGGTTTTGACATTTCCAGAGTTTTCGAATACTTAAACAGACGAGTTAAGGCCCAGTTTCATGAAGGACATAGCCAGGGGAGAAAAAGATTGTTCACAGGGGGAGAACTGTGATACTCACCCCCCATGCATCGCCAGAGACCTGCTTATTGTTCCCTGCTGTCATCAAGCCCCCAGTCTCTCACAGATTACAGCCATAAACACATTCTGCTTCCCTGTACGCCAGCTGCGCAAACATTCTGGGGAGTCAACGGCCCATTCATCCAGAGGAAGTCCGAACAACTTGTCTCATTGCAGGACTCCTGAGTTCTTTGAAGTGCAGGATGAGCCTCAGTTCCTGGGCTCCCCCAGTTTGTCAGCCTTTTACTGCATACCAGCTTGATCCCCCATCTCACACACTGCTAATTAAATAAATTGGCAAGGGGTCTGTGACATGAATGGATATGAAAAGAGTGTCTCAGAGAGGCTGAGTCTTTCAGAAAATGGTGAGAGGTTCAGCACTCTGTCAAATACTGCATAGGAAAATTGTTCAACAATTTAAGAATGAAACAGCAAAGAAACTGCGCATTTGATCATCTATGCCATGCAATATCATAAAATTATTCAGAGAACCCAGAGAAATCTCTGTATGCAAGGGGCAGGGCTGAAAACTGACATTGAATGGCTGTGATCTTCTGGCCCTCCGCTTCTGTAGTGGAAGTCAATGCATGGGCTCAGGAACACTTTCGAAAACCATTCTCGGTGAGCACAATTTATTACTCCCGCCAGAAGTGCAAGTTAAAACTTTACTATGCTAAGAAAACAACAAAAATGAACAAGATTCAGAAATGCCGCTGCCTTCTCTGGGCCAAAGCTCATTTATGATGGCCAGAGATGAAGTGGTTTGACCAATCAAAATTTGATTTTTTTTTTTGGAAATCAAAGATAGCACATCCTCTTGGATAAGAAGGAGAGGGTAAATCCAGCTTTTCTCAGCCCACAGTTCAATAGCCAGCATCCATGACAGTATGGCAGTGCATGAGAACACCTGGCATGGGTAATTTGCACATTTGTGTGGGCAGCATTAATGCTGAACAATATGTATGGGTTTTGGAGTGATATACAGTACAGGCCAAAAGTTTGGACACACCTTCTCATTCAATGCGTTTCCTTTATTTTCATGACTGTTTACATTGTAGATTCTCTCTAAAGGCATCAAAACTATGAGTGAACACATGGAATTATGTACTTAACAAAAAAGTGTGAAATACCTGTAACTGAAAAAATGTCTTGTATTCTAGTTTCTTCAAAGTAGCCACGCTTTACTCTGATTACTGCTTTGCACACTCTTGGCATTCTCTTGATGACCTTCAAGAGGTAGTCACCTGAAATGGTTTTCACTTCTCAGGTGTGCCTTGTCAGGGTTAATTAGTGGAATTTCTTGCCTTATCAATGGGGTTGGGGCCATCACTTGTGTTGTGCAGAAGTCAGGGTGATACACAGCCGACAGCCTTATTGGACAACTGTTTGATACGTACGTACATAATTCCACATGTGTTTATTCATAGTTTTGATGCCTTCAGTGAGAATCTACAAAGTAAATAGTCATGAAAATAAAGGAAACGCATTGAATGAGAAGGTGTGTCCAAACTTTTGGCCTGTACTGTATATCACTCCAAAACCCATACATATTGTTCAGCATTAATGCTGCCCACACAAATGTGCAAATTACCCATGCCAGGTGTTCTCATGCACTGCTATACTGTCATGGATGCTGGCTATTGAACTGTGGGCTGAGAAAAGCTGGATGTACCCTCTCCTTCTTATCCAAGAGGATGTGCTATCTTTGATTTCCAAAAAAAAAATCAAATTTTGATTGGTCAAACCACTTCATCTCTGGCCATCTAGACATCTTTTTTCTGGTAAGTCTTTGTTTTTATTTCAGCAAGAGAATGCCAAACCTCACAGTGCACGTGTTACACCATGGATCCATAGTAAACGAGTTCAAGTGCTAAACTGGCCTTCCTGCAATCCAGACAGGTCACCCATTGAAAAATTTGGTGCTTTATGAAATGACAAACGTGACAAAAGAGTCTACAAAAGTGTTGAAAACCTGAAAACTAAAATCAAGCAAGAATGAGAGAACATTTTGCTTTAAAAAATACAGTAATGGGTCGCCTCTGTTCCAAAACACTTACAGGGTGTTGCGAAAAGAAGAGCTGATTTTTCACAGTGGTTAAGACGGCCCTGTCCAAACTTTTTGAAATATGTTGCAGCCATCAAATTCAAAATGAGCAGATATTTTTCAAAAGCAATAAAATGTCTGTTTCAAAATTTGTCTTTGTACTATTTTCAATTTATTGTAACGTTCAAATTATTTGCCAATCATTGCATTCTGTTTTTATTTACATTTTACAGAGCATCTCAACTCTTCTGGATATGAGTTTGTAAAATGATTGCACTTTGCTCTTGTTTTCATTTGTGTCCGAAGAGTCTTGCATTCCTCTGTTCTACCAGATCAGAAGTTTGGGGATCAAAGGTCAGAATCTCGCATGATTTTGCATTGGCTGATTTCAATGGAAATAAGAAGATTTAATTGCATTGCAGTTCCCTTCATGCCTCATTTGGTGAAATGCATGAGTCAGGTTAGGGTCAGGACAGGGGTAAGGTCTTCGTACCTTTGCCATCCAGTGCAGAAACTATCATTAAGCAACATCGAAAAATACTTGCAGAAAAGTTATATTTTTCAGAAGTGTTCCATGAATGAGTGTTGACTAAAATTCTGACCTATTGCAAAATTTCACTTGAACAGCTAAGGATGGTAGTTTTATCTATTCTGGCGGTTTGTCAATAGCACTTCCTCTGTACATTGCAAACCTGCTCACTTCTCCACACTAGAGCTTCTGAGAAACTATCTCTGCTTCTGTTTTACTGCTGCTGTTCTTTGCTGTGCTGTGCCCTGTTTTATGCTGTCTGTTTTAGCCAGTAGACTGGGTCATATAAAATAAGTTCTTTGCTATGAGGAAGTTCTCCTGAAGGAATTATGAACTGAACAGTGAGTAATGTCGAGAGAGAGAGAGGGAATACAGCATTTGATTACAAAATGTGTCAGCTATTTTGTGTAAGCAGAAGTGCTTACCACACTAGTGGGATGCGAGATGATGAACCATTTGTGGCTCCCTCTCATACGAAACAAAGTCCTCGGTGAAGATTGTCCAAATTTACCACATCCTGAAGTGGGGATCACACATGAACACAACTGCTGATAGTCATTCCAAATGAGTGAGGGAACTGGATGCTGGGCTTCATATTTACTTTTAAAAAATGAGCAAACAAAAACACGTCTTCCATGTAAGAACTAATGCAGCACCCATGGTGTGGGTAAGCTCACAGCCAACCCACGGTGTCTTTGGTTCCTGAGCAGTGAGTTTCTGAGAGTTCCTTCTGTATATCAGCAGAATCCCATGTGTGTTTTAGGAGACTTTGGGCACACCATTGAGATTATCACTGAATAGTTGATATAGGAGGTTATGTTACAGTAATATGTGCCAGGGACTGGAATCATATTTGGAGGTCCTGGGTGTCTCATCCTGGCATGTGGGTGGGTGGAAATAGGACAGGGAGTGGGAGCTCGTCTTGTCTATTTGGGGTGTTAAGTGGACAGTAGTTGGATGGGGTGTGGGGATTAGTCCTATTATGGGGGGATTTGGTCGACAGAAGATGGATAGGATGTGGGGGCTAGTCCTATCTATGGGGGTGTTAAGTGGACTGTGGTTGGAGAGGGTGTGGGGCATAGTCCTACTTATGGGAGGGTGTTAAGTGGACAGTAATTGGAGAGGTTGCGGGGGTTAGTCCTATCTATGGAGGGATTTGGTGGACAGTAGTTGGAGGGGGTTTGGGAGATAGTCCGGGCTGGTGGGGGTGCGATAGACCGGAGGAGGAGAGGGTTTATGAATTAGGCCAGCCTGTGGGAGGCTTAGGCGGTCTGTAGCTGGAGAGTGTGTGGGGATTAGACCTGCCTTTCAGGGAGGATCAAGTGGAGAGTATTCAGAGACGATGTGGGAATTAGTGATGTCTGTGAGGGGTGGTCAGTGGAGAGCTGGTGTGCTGGCTGGCTCATCCCTAAACTCCTCATCTACAAAAAGAGAGAGAAATAGATAGAGAAATGGAGGGGGAGGAGGAGAGAGGTGAGGATGGAAAGAAAGTCAGAGGGAGAGGAGGGAAAGAGGTAGACCGAGACTTAGGGAGAGGGATAGAAGCAATTGAGGCAGACAGAATCAATATTTTCAGCAGTAACATTGTTGCATCCCATACTAGTCCATTTTTCTAGATAGCCAGCAACTCCCGGCCTGCAGACAACACTGCCAGGTTGGAATTGGCACTGATCTGACTAGAGACACTAATTCCATCCATTCATATATCATTCTATCCATTGCCTAAACGGCAGGCCCTTGCAATGTTATTAAAAAAAAAATTCACTGGCAACACTCATGTTAGCAGTCATCAGCTTGCCTATGTAAGTTATCAGCTGATAATAGACACAGCCCTAAGCCTCCCACAATCAACTTATTCGTGACAGTGATGTAAAAGGGCATTTACCTCTTTCCATATTTCCTGTATTTTTCCATATTTGTCACATTTGATTGTTTCAGATCATTAAATTAATTTAATTATTATTCAACGATAACTAGAGTGAACATAAAATGCAGTTTTAAAATGATTTCATTTATTGAAGGAGAAAAGTTATCAACATTGCCTGGCCCTATGTGAAAACATAATTGTCTTGTATGTGACTAAATAAACCAATTAAGCAAATTTAATTGATAATTTGGTGCAATTTCACCTGACAAATCCAAGCCTGATTACTGCCAGCACTGATGAATCTAAACATCACTAGAAAATAAGCTGTCTGGCAAATGTGAAAAGGACAAAAAGCGGCACATGATGCTGCGATCTAAAAAACTCAAGAACAGATGAGAAACAAATTAATTGACATCTATCAGTTTAGAAGGGGTTACATAGCCATTTCTAAGGCACCAGGACTCTAGTGAACCATAATTAGGACCATTATCTACAAATGGAGAAAAATTTCAACAGTGGTGACCTTTCCCAGGTGTGGCTGGCCAACCAAAATTCCTCCAAGGGCGCATCAACGACTCATTTAGGTCACCACAGAACCCAGACTAAACATCTAAAGATCTGCAGGCTTCACCTGCCTCCGTAAAGGTCAGTGTTCACCATTCCACAATGAGAAATAGACTGGGCAAAAATCATATCCATGGGGGAGCAGCAAAGAGGAAGCCTCCATTGGCTAAAAAGAACACAAAGACTAAGCTTGATGACCTCCAAGACTTTTGGGAAAATATACTGTGGGCTGATGAGCCAAAATGGGAACTTTTTAGAAGAAATGAGTCTCATTCCATCTGGCATCAAGCAAACACAACACTAGACATTTAGAGCATCTTACCAAAAGTCAAACACGGTGGTGGTAGTGCAATGGTCTGGGGTTACTTTGCTGCTTCAGGACCTGTGAAAGTTGCCATAATTGATGGACCTATAAATTCTACACTTTACCAGAAAGTCCTAAAGGAGAATGTCCGACCCTCAATTTGACACCTAAAGCTCGAGCAAAAGCGGGTAATGCAGCAGAACAATGATCCAAAGCAAACATACAAGTCCACCTTTGAATGGCTGGGAAGAAACAAAATGAAGATTTTGGAGTGGCCTAGTCAACATGCTGACTTGAATCTATTTGAGATGTTATGGCATTACCTTAAACTGGCAGATCGTGCTAGGAAACCCTCGAATGTGGCTGAATTGAAAGTATTCTACTTAAAGAGTGGACCAAAATTGTTCCACAGCGATGTAAATGACTCATTGCCAGTAATTGAGGGTATCGCCAATATGCAAAAAATGCCCGGATGTTGCATTCGTGCCCAGTTTCAGATGTATTATCAGATTGTTCGGTAACCCAGTTGCTTTCGGTCTCTTTCGGCTGCAGGAAAAAAAATCAAACGCTGCCTAGGCATGCGTGGTCCCGCCGATCGCATCGGGTACTTACTTGCATACACGCCCATGCGATCATGAAACTAGCTGTGCGCTTAGTGAATGTTTACATTTCCTCGGCTTGATTTACTTATGCGTGCGTGCACAACCGAGCCGCAGCTAGCTGATGCTAAACGATAGCCGTGAACTCAGTAATGCACCGGAAGTAAGTGCGTTCCGGAAGAAGCAAGATATTTTGCCGAAAGTGCAACATCTGGGCATTTTTTGCGTATTAGCGATACCCTAAATTGCAAACGTCTGATTGCAGTTGTTGCTGGCGAGTGTGACATAACCTGTTATACGGTTTAGGGGGCAGTTATTTTTCACATGGGTGACATTGGTTTTTTGTAACTCATCACCATCAATAAATTTCATGATCATTTAAAATTTGCATTTTGTCTTTACTCAGCTTGCTTTTTCCCCATATTAAAACTAACTGAATGATCTGAAACGCTTGAATATGGAAAATAAGCTAAATACACACAAGAGTTTGTCACTAAAGTGACTACATCCCCCGCCGTTAGCTCACCAAAACCGACTGGTGTCTGCGCATTCCCAGTAGGAAGGTTGGTACCAAAAAGAACTGAAATAGGTTGACTCCTTCTTGAGATATCGCTCTGACAATGTTCGGGACGGACGGACTTACATACGGAGCTGAATATTATATCCCCCGCTTTGCGCTAAACGCGCGGCGGGGGATAAAAATCAGACAGGGGGCCAAAACTTTTTCACAGCACTGCACATTTTTTTGCGATTGCCACTAATGGCATGTGCTGGAAAGGAAACTATTCTAAAATCAAACAAAGCACTACGTACCTCAGTGGTTATTTTCTTAACAGGTTGTTTGAATTGGTTGATAGTTGGCCTTTGTGCATATGCACATTACTTGTTTGTTAAGTTACGCAGCTAGCGAGCTACTATTTTCAGAATGTTAAATTTGGTGTGAAAAGCAGATACTTTAACAAGCTAACTTAGCTGACCGCTGGAACCCTGTCTGACTGATAGCAGGCCTATTCCATGTCATTTTTAATCCTATCATCTGCTTTAGTGCTCGCTAGCGGGTGAAAGCTAACCCTAGCTAACTCAGGTTTTTAATTGGGCTTTTTCCTATGGACCTATTTCCTACATTTTGCCTTGTGATATTTACTTTTTACTGCGATGTGTCCATCATTTTTGTAGCATCTTCTTGAGAACTTAGGCTGCCAAGCTTTCACAAAGCCCTGCCCTCACACCCAGCATGTTGATATTGGCAGGGGGCTTAACACCCATTGCTCAAAGGCTGATACCCAGAAATGTCCTGTACAAAGTAAAATAAAATACCGGCAGATGGCGGGGTTTCTGGAGCTGCAGAAACCGCCACGCACTTCTAGTGGGTCATAAGTGATGATTAAGAGGCATTATTTTGTCAAAGTCCATTCTTTTTTTTTCTTTATTTTTTTTTTTTGGAAAATCTGGCTTACCTCAAACAAGCTGTTAATTTGTCTTCTTTGGGTGATATCTTGCGAAGAGTCTTTATTTGCACTCCTAAGTCATATTATGGCAGAAATATCAATGCAAATTATTTCTCCATTCACTATCAGATTCACTGTTCACAAAGGATTGAGTCAGTAGTTCACCACTCACTCCATTCACTCTCAGACTCACTCTGAAGGATAATACACGGCAAAAAAAAAACATCATTTTAATCTCCTTTGACAAAACACTTATTTATATATATTAAATGCCACTGATATGAGAGGCTGTAATTTTCACTCATTTCTAAATTTGTCCATGCGGTGAGAGAAATTATCTTACCCATGGACAAATCTATAAATGAGACAAAATTAGGTCGCATCAGTGGCAGAATTTTTTTTTTTTTTCCTTTTTTTGTAAAATTGATTTCTTGAGAAATTAGGTTATAGAAATACTGTTGGTGTTTTAAGTCAACAAGTTACTTGGTAAGATTTGAAGGGTTCATTTGCAAAAACAGTTATGTGCATTTTGATTTATTTTCTTAAATCATGTTAGGAAAATCACTCCAGGGAATATCAATCAAATTAGTGTTGGGTGTTGGGTTATTTCAGTTAGATATCTTAGTTTTTTTACTTTTCCTAAATGGTGCTTTTTTGATTGTGTAGTCAAAGGAATATTCATCAAACTGCAGTTGGTTTATTCATTTTAAGAATGGTCTTTATCTTTTTTTGAAGATGAACTCTTCATTTGTTTTCGGTATGTATTGCTCACCATTCCCTCATAGCCTCACTCTGAAGGACAACTTAGAGTCTATAGATCTCCATTCACTCATAGACTCACTCTAAAGGAATTTAGAGTCTATAGTTCACCCTTTACTTTTAGACTCACTTTAAAGGATAATTTCGAGTTTAAAGTCATCCATTCAATTTTTGACTCACTATGAATGATAATTTAGTCTACAGTTGAACCGATCTGCATGTCTTAATGATTCTCTTAAAACTGTGAATGAAGATTTGGGTGTTGAGCACAAGCTGCCCACCAATGGGGGATGAAGACAACTGATCCCCTGCGATGATGGAGTCTTCCTCCTCCTCCTCTTGCTCATCTTCACCCCAGTCAGCGATGTTGGCGGGGGGGATGCACTGCTCCAGGAAGAGGTCTTCATCTTCGTCCTGGAGGTCCAGATCCTCGGGTGGCCATCTTAGCTCCCCACTCTCTACCTCGCTCAACTCTGTGGGCTCCACCACAATGGAGGGCAGACGTTCCTTCTGCTGTGGAGAGCCGGCCTGTGAGTCCTCTCTCCACCCTAAATCCTCCACCTTTGTACCCCCTATGACTTCCACTGGCTCTGGAAATATCTGCGGGGGGAGAGGAGGAGATTAGTGAAGGGTTGAAAATAAGCTGATGGAAAAGGTGTGTGCGGTGGTCAGATCCTCCTCCCAGATTCCAGTTATGTCCCTTCACCGTTATATCCTGTGGGCATTTTTGGGTATTTGGAGTATTTGTGGGTATTTGGGATGCGTGACCATATTTATAAACTCTGGGGTATTGGGGGCAGTTGTATTTGTAGCATGTGGAGATATTTGTGTCATGAACCTGGTGGGTGAAGTAGCCAAAAGCAATTCAATTAAATTTTATTTGTGTAGCCCTTTGCACAATCAAACTTGATGAAAGTGCTTTACACATTTGGGGGCCAGATCCCCAAGGAGAAAGCTAAAAGGTGAAAAAGGCTACCAAAAACTCTGGAGTACGAAGAAACCTTTGGCAGAATCCGGCTCAAAAAAGGGGAACTCAGCTGCCTGAGATTGACCCTGGATAAATGAGGGTGGGGTAGGAAGAGATGACTGGAGAGTGCAGAGAACAAATGGGGATGGGGAGACGGGAAAAGGGGGCAACACTTCACAGGGCAGACGAGAAAGCAAAATATTAGATCCATCATTTGCAAAATATGTCCTAAAAGCATGCAAGTTTAATGGAGTTTAAACAGCTAAAATTGTAAAATGAGGAATAAATGAACCAAACCATGCCTAAAATGTTACTCCATTCATCCACATTCTAACCAACCAGCCAATTAATACCACCTTCATTCTACAATCCTCGTCTGCACCGTCCGACCTAACCATTATTCCAAACCAGCAGTCTACTGAAACTGCATTCTCCCCGACTAGGTTCTCATCATGTTAACATTTTTTTCTTCTTTGGCGAATAAAGTGTCAACATTCCTTGCAGCACGGGTTCTGAAATTGGAACTCCAGCTCAACTATCAAGCACTGAATTCTTCAGTAATTTGATCTTTCTACCAAACCTAAGTATTCCAACAAATTCTCCAATGCGTCCAGTTCAGATGCTGTCCTCATTTCAGATTAGACAGACCATCCTCCAAGATGGTGGGTCAAAAACAGCAGTTCCCCGCATCTCTGAGACAAAGCTACATTAGTATGTTGGAACTGTGCAAAATTTTAGGCCAGTATCTAAAATATTTTTGCACGGAAACATTATAGATTTAGTCATTTTCTGCTCTCGTTTTGCAAACATCAATTGAAATCCAGTTTTCAAATGTTCATATCAAAGAAAAACTTTTGATGACATGACCCTGAAATTATGCATCAAATACCATTGGTATGTGATGCATATGATATGCTATTGGTATATGTAATGAGAAAGCTTTAGAATGAATACCCAGAATATTATGGATTTTTGATCCTGCTTTTCTATTTCACATTGCTTTATGAAGTTCCATTTCTGATGGGTACATATTCTACTGTGTGTGCTTTATTAGTATCATGCACAACATACTTGAGTCTCTCATGGTTTCCAAGAACTTTCCCTGTAATTATCTGTTGATGGACATAATTTTTTAATCCAATTCCTGACAGTATGAACTTTCAACAGTGATTCAATGATATTGATTGGAACCTCAGAAAAGTATTTAAACCCTTGTATTACAGCAAGTTAGCTCGTATTCTCAGAACTGTGCACACCTGAATGATGGGAAGAAATTGAAAAAAAGACTTCCAAGACCAACCCAGAAGTACTTAGGTTACATTTACATGATATAAATGTGATTCCGACACAGTCAATGGGAATTTTTTCTGCCGCCGCGGCGCCACCCTACGTTTTAACGCAAAAACTTCAGTAATATTTCAATTAGAAATTTCAAGTTTTGCATATAAGTAGGTATCGTAAAGAGGAAGAACTGATTTGATTTTGGACAATTTACGATTTCTAGATTGGCCACCAGGGGCCAAAAACTGAAAAAATCACTCTTTTTATAATATCTCTGGAAATATTTGTCCGATTCACCTCAAATCAAGTGCACATGAGAGGTCATGACCTGAGGATGACATTATACCTGTTTGGTTCAAAATTTTGACACAAGGTGGAGCTTTGTCACATAAAATTCACCATTTTTGCCATATCTTTAGAACTATTTGTCCAATTGACTTAAAACTATGTGCAACTGCAAGGTCATGACCTCACAACGTGTCACATGATGACATCATACCGGTATGGTTCAATATTTTTCCACCCGTTGGCGCTTTGTGATGGAAAATTACCATTTTGGCCATATCTTCAGATATAAGAAGATATATACTAGGTCAGCATGAGCAGCTTGCGCCCCTCTCCAGACCTGCAAAAAATCTTGAGGTGTCATCGATTCCTCGCAGCACGAGACCGGGAAGACTGTTTTCCACAGAGGTGAGTAAATTCAGGCAAATGGTAAACTTTTTTGATTTAAAGTTTGTCTTTATTGCTCCATGTGTCATATTTATGATGAAATGATAAGTAATTTAGTTTTTTAACATATCCTGAAGTTTGAAATGTCAGATTTCTTCCACTTTAGAAGCAAGAGTTAGGGTCAGAACTACCCAGAGAGGAACGGTTGACCCGTAGGTTTACGCAAGGGCCTTTTTTGATGTCCGAAGAGGCGATAGTATAAGGAGGGCAGCAGAGGTGCATGGCGTTTGTCATGTCACCCTGTTCAGGTACTGCCAGGGGAGGGCAGAGGCAGGAGGGCAGTAGACCAGGGCCCCAGGGCACAGGGCTCACAACAAAGTCTTCACAGAAGAACAGGAGAAGAGACTGCAGGCATATATAAAGAGAGCAGCCGATATATATTTTGGCCTGAGTCCTAAAGAGGTGCGAGTAACACCGCAGACAGAGCTACATCACTACCGCTATATAGCAAGCACCTCCGCTCCGGATCTGCCCCGGCTCTGAGCCGGATCAGCTGGAGCCGGGTCAGATACGGAGCGGAGGTGCTTGCTAATTAACCTGTTTTTTTATGCCGTTTTAGGTGTGAAAATTTGCATATGAGTTGGCCGAAAATATTGGCCTCAAAACTCCATGTTCATGAAAGAAAAACCAGATGGCAGGGAAGGACTGGCTCACCTCCTTCCTCAAGCGTAACAAAACCCTGTCCATCCGTCGACCTCAAGCCACCAGCATGTCCCGTTCCACCAGCTTCAACAAGACAGCGTTTTTTAACAACCTAAAGACTGTTCACACCCGCTATAATTTTGAAGCAAATGACTTCTGGAACATGGATGAAACAGGTAAAAATTTATATTTAGATTAATTAAAAAGCAACAGTGATTTGCAACAGCAATAATTCATTTCATTTATTATTTCAGGTACCACAATGGTTCAAGTGCCAGACAAAATCATTGCCACCAAGGGGCAGCGCCAGGACGGTGCTGTGACCTCTGGGAAAAGAGGGACATTGGTGATTGTTTCCTTTGCTGCCAACACACAAGGCAGCTTTGCTCCCCCTTACTTTATCTTCCCAAGGAAGAAATTCCATGACCACTTCATCCGGGATGGTCCCCCTGGCTACACTGGTTCTGCCAATGGATTGGGGTGGATGCAGGAGACAGATTTCTTGGCCTTTTTACAGCATTTTGTAAGACACACTCACGTGACCCCGGAGTCAAAGTTGCTGCTACTCTTAGACAATCATGCATCACACCTCTCTGTGGTAGCTATTGACTTTTGCAAGTCACATGGTATTGTACTCCTGTCTTTTCCACCCCACTGCTCCCACCGTCCTCAGCCGCAAGACCGAAGCGTTTTTGGCCCTCTGAAGCACTACATTAACAGTGCAGCAGACAATTGGATGCGAATGATCCCTGAAAGAACTTTGACCATCTACAACATCCCAAGTCTTGTGGCTAAAGCTCTGCCTCAAGCTGCGACACCAAGCAGCATTTCATCTGGGTTCAAGTGTACTGGTATCTGGCTCTTGAATCCAGATATTTTCAGTGAGACAGACTTTGCTTCAGCTTTTGTGACCAACCATCCTGCACCAGCTCCATCACCAGTGCCAGCGCCAGCTCCATCACCAGCGCTCTCTTTATCACCAGCGCCAGCTCCATCAACAGCGCCTGCTCCCTGAAGACACCGACAGAGCCCATTTGAACTGCATCCCCATGGTAAATTTGATCACGTTACTTTTGCCCTGCCCGTGCATTACTTCCATCCTGACTGGATGGGTCGAAAGTAGCAATGCGCAGCTTCCGTTCAACGTCAAACTATGCCGAAGTCAATATATATTGGGATGATTTAGCACCTGATATTGACAGAGCACACACGAAAGTAGTTAATCGCTCTGAAACTTTTCTTTGGTCTGCAACGTTATCTTTTAAATTGATGTCCATGCGAAAATTGTTACTTTCGTACCAGCTCTCCCCTACTATTATCCCACAAAGCTGCTGTAAGAAACCTCTTGAGTCATTCCCCAATGGCATTGCCACTTTTCGTTATTGTAAGCGTATAGCGGAAAATTGACGATCGGTAAGGATATAGGCTAATCTCAAAACTGGAGATTTGGTAGGATTTTTTAGTTGAAGTGAAAACTGTCGTTTAATAGGCATGTTCCTTACAATGTACTTCTAAATTCTGCAGAATGGGAGATGGGGAATTTTTGTTTCGTAAGAAGGAAATATCTACGCATGTTGGTGTCAATTTTGTCAAGTGGAGAGCAGATTAATTTTGTAACGCGAGTGAGGGTGGCTGCGTTCATTTTTGGATCCCGTCTGGTCAAAAATGAACGCATCCTTGTTCATTTTTGAAAGCAAAACGAACGCATGCTTATTCATTTTTGAACAATCTGCTGTTTGTTTTTTAGCTGAACACGAACGTAGACTTCTTGATTTTTGAATGACAGTTCAAATTTGAATGTGTTCAGAATAGTACTGTAGATAGGTGAAATATTTGGAAGAATTGTGGGTTTGGTGAAACAAGCATGAAACTTGGCAGACAGTTAAAAAAGGTGCTTGGGAAGATATTTGGCTTAGGGCCATTCCAGATTCATTACATGAGCGGAGTGCCTGCCATTTTACAAAATATCTTGCGGAATGTTGTATCCGCCATAGCAATAGTGCTCTGTGCACTCTTTTATGTTTCTCCTCTAAACCTTTATTTTTTCTCTCTCTAGTTTTTTCTACTTTAGTCGCATATGTAATTGTTTTAGGTACCATAGATGTGGTATTAGTCACAAGATCATTAGAATAAAATACATTTTTTATATTATTTGTAGCCAGAAGGGTCAAATGTGGCTTGTGAATTATAGCCTTGGATTCCCGAATGCAGGTTTTTGTTAGACCATGATGTTCATTTAATACAGACTCCAGCTAATTTAATCACTTTCACATCCTACGTGGCACGCACAAGATGGGCTCACCAAGTCACAGCCAGTAGCCTACCTCAGCAAAGTGTCTTCAGGCAGTACATCCAGACCTTGGAAGATGCAAGTGACGTGGTGCCATTTGAAGACTGGTGTGATGCAAGGTCTGATACATGTCCTCAATTCCAATTCTGGTACTTGATCCTGCAGCTGGAGCTGGCTGTGATGGTCTATGTGAGATCGATATGTGAGGCCGACTTCCTGCTCTACATAGAGGACCTGTCCAAGATCGTCCCTTGATTCTTCGACCTGGACCATACACACTACGGGAGGTGGGTGCTAATCTACCTACGAGATATGGTGTCACTGAAGCAGCTCCATCCCCATGTCTAGGTTGAGTTTCGGAAGGGGAACTTTGTCGTCAAGAAGTCAAAGCATGCATTCTCTGCTGTTGCTATTGACCAGGCCCATGAGCAGAACAATGCTTTCGTGAAGGAAGACGCCGGTGCTGTGAGCCTGACAAAGGACCCTGCAGCTCAAGATGGCTTGTTTAATTCAGGAATTTGTGGGGTCAACCGAGAAGAGGAAGCACATAGATGGACGTCACCATGAACAGAAGAGACATGCACAGATGGCATTTGCACAAGATGTGCGATCACTAAGCCAAGCCATAGAAGAGATTGGGACCCCGTTCGCTGAATACAGTAGTGATCTCCTTGTCCTAAACAGCAGAGACGTTGTAGACACAGCAGTGGCAGACGCAGTGCGGTAGATGCAGAAACTTGGAAAGAGTATGAGACATATCTTGAAGAGAGGCTTGTGAACCAGACAGTGCCTATCACAGATCCCATAAAGCGGAACATCCTCCATCTTTTCAGCCGCCCATCTGTCAGAGAGAAGTCAAGGAAACAGCTACAGATATCATCCCTGAAGAACGACTGTTCAGTCTTCTCCAGGCTGTACACTGCCTCCCAGATACGCCATGGTGACTTGGATGAGTTCTTTCGGCACAAAAACCAGGCCTATCCACCATCTCTGTCTCAGATGGGCAGCCTGAGAACTGGAACCAATTTGGACTTGATGCCCTGCCTGGAAAACCTTGTTCCTGTGAAAGAGGATCTCTCCACTCCCAGAGCACAGGTCAACATCCTGGATGGTGCTGGCATCGTCAACATGCTGTGACCAGGGACTGCAAAGGCATTCCAAGGTTATGCCACTGATGTCTTTGTGCCGTATGTCACATCCCAGCTTCGGCATGTAGACAGACTAGATATTGTCTGGGATCTGTACATGGCAGACAGCTTGAAGGCGGACACTCGCAGCAAGAGAGAAAAGGGAGTTGGGAGACGAGTCGAGCCATCAAGTGCAGTTCCTGGAAACTGGCAAGAGTTTCTCCGCTTCAACGACAAAAAGACAGCGCTGTTCTCCTTCCTGGCTTCTAAAATGGCAGTAATTGACACTAACAAACATCTCATCACCACACAAGGCACTGGCGTTCTTTGCTCCAATCGACAGCATGTTTCTGCTCTAGCACCATGCACGCATGAGGAGGCTGCCACTCGTATCCTTCTGCACCTACAGGATGCCATACAATAGGGATACAGCAAAGTGTCAATACGCACAGTTCATACAGACGTGGTAGTCCTGACCATAGCATCAGCCAATCGCCTCAACATATCTGAACTGTGGATTGCCTTTGGTGCTGGGAAGAGCTTCAGGTTCATCGCTGCTCATGATACCAACAAAACTCTTGGTCCCGACCAATGTGTGGCCTTGCTGATGTTCCATGCCTTCTCTGGATGTGACACAGTGTCCTGTTTTAGGCAGCAGGGGCAAGAAGACTGCATGGGACACCTGGACTACCTATGGAGACGTCACACCAGCATTCTGCGCCTTAGGTACCATGCCAGACCCATGTGCCATTGACGAGTGGATGCAACCACTGGAGCGGTTTGTGGTCCTGCTGTGTGATCGCACCAGCACAGAGGGGGCTGTGAACCAGGCAAGGAAACGGCTGTTCAGCAAGACAGGCAGAGCTATAGATGGTCAGCCTCCTTCACAGGCTGCACTCATCCAACACACTAAGAGAGCTGCCTACCAGGCTGGTCACTGTTGGGCCCAAATGATGACCCCAGCTCCAGAGCTTCCATCACCAAGTGAATGGGGCTGGAACAAGAAGCCTGGTGGTGGATGGAGTATAACCTGGACGACACTACCAGAAGCATCAGAAGCTTGCGGGGAACTCTTGCGATGTGGCTACAAGAACGGCTGCAGAGGACGCTGCAAATGTCATAAGGCCTCTCTTCAGTGTACAGCTCTTTGTCAGTGCAGTGGACAGTGCTCTGAGTAAAGTGGCTCACAGAGAACAGGTCATTACTGCTTGGACCCAATTTCAATCCTATTGACTTGCAATTAGACTATAACAAGCTATTGTGTGTACCTCTGCTACCTACAAAAACAGCAGAAATAATTTTGGGTTGTTTGACGCATTGGACGAAGTGGTCCTGATTTGAAAATCATAACAAGACGTAAAAATGATAATAAATCTTATTTTTTAACTCAAACTAGTAATTATTTGCCATTTCAACTGTTATGTGGACAGTAAAATTACTGATGTATGATTTATAATACAAAGGAAAAGCATTCCCACCCCTAGAATTGATTTAACATACAATATCAAAGAATTTCCAATAAGCGATGGCAGCCATCTTGAAAATGGCCACCATTTTTGTCACAGGTCGAATCTGAGATGGCCCTATATCTAAAAATCACCACTGAGGCATAGTCTCAGTGGACCAAATACCATGCGTGTTTCCTCAAACCCACAATACTTTCACCTATCTGCAGTACAAAAATATTGACAAGCTCCCTTACAAATGCTTTACCAGCAAAAACAATGCAGTAATAAAATCACATGCCCTCTTGTCCCCTTCCCTCCACCCTCCAGAACCATTCCAAATGCACTACACAGCTTCAGATTATCGTCTCAACATTGGCTTGCATAAACCATGACACCATCTCACCCAACAGCCAACGTCACTAATCAACAACAGACCGATTAGTGCAACAGATGCCTACAGTTACAAGGCCAGCACCTTCGGGTCCTCGTCTCAACATTGGCCTGCATCAACCACAACATAATTTCACATAACAGCCATTGTCGCTGATCCTGCAACAGCTGCTCGCAGTCAGTGGGCCTGATCATATCCCCTGTGCCTGTACCCTCTGTTTTTGACCTTTTTTTAGCCTCTAACGTCCTCCTTTTGTGGTGGTCCTGCCTTGCAGGCCCTCCCCCCTCCTGCTGTCTGCACCTCCACTTCAACGAGCCACACCTGCTGCTCGTTGAAGTGGAGGTGCAGGTTAGACTATTTAAGCCAAACTGGCAGTTCAGCTACATTCTGTCCTGAGCCCTGAAGTTTGTCTTTTTGCTGCTGCTCCTCTCCTGTTTGGTTTTAATCTTTAAATGAAAGATTTTTATATATTTTTTCCTCTGCCAGTGCGTGTGGGTCCCTTCACCGGTCTTTGGGTACATAGTCCCAGTGCCCGCCGCCTTCGTGCCCTCTGCCTACGGGGGCAAAACTATGACACCTTTTCATCCATGTCTTTGCAGGCTGCCCTAATTCCTTGAGCACATGCATCCCCGCATCCCCTCATCCCTTCCTCTCCCCTTCCTTTGCTGTATAAAATGATCATACATGGCTGCTAGCCCCTTCAGCCTCTTATGTACTCATTACAGTCAATTCAAATCATGGAGGAACAAATCTGGCCATTTTCTTTTCAACTACTCTATCATTTCAGCCCGTCCCCCACCCCACCCCTCCCTCTTGCGAAAATCCCTAATATATTTTTGCGATATACAAAAGTACATATTGGTCACGCATTTCCTCTCTCAGATGCTACACCTGCTAGGAAAATTCTAAAAATGTAATTCTGCACCCCTCATTACCCTTCGCTCCCTTCTTTCTTTCCCCTCTTCCATTTCCCTCATTTTTTCTTCCTCCCCCTCCCACACGTTGTTTCATCCACTCATTAGTCCCCCCAGGAATCCGCGATTCCGCGATCACGGAATTTACTGAGATTTCAAAGCCCTCCGCGAAAATCAAAGCAGTCCGCGGAATATAGGGCGAGGTGCAGAATATTATATTTTACATGCATTTTTCATCCCGGCCGCTAGATTTTGCGGTCAGATAAACGGGATGTAAGACTTCCAGCTGGTGCTGCCGGTTACGGAAACCGATTTTTTTTCTGCTGTATGCAGCATAAACTATATAAAAAGATGGACGCAGCACCCTGGTCTGAAAAAAGAAGCCCATGTGGAAGTACCGTAGACTGGCATTCTATTTTTAATGGCCAGCAGATGGCGACGTCAGTGGTTGCAGAAAGAAGTTCAATGCAATAGAAGTCTATGAGAAAACGATCCTACTTTCCCACCTGATTTTTCATTGAAATAATGATTTTTCACATCATTTTATGTTAGCTATAGCAAGTTTCAGGTCTCCTTCGATATATCATGACATTGAATTTCGTGAATTATGTTCCCATTTAAACAAGAGTAAAGTATAAAGCTAGAATATGCTTCTGGGGCGTCGCTATCCTCTGGTCCTCGTCCGATACGGTCAGATCCAGAGCCACGTTCCTCCCCGGATCTTCGATTAACTTCTTCATCTTTGAACCAGTGGGTGTCATCACGGTAGCTTTATCCATCTTTTTATACAGTCTATGGTATGCAGTAACGTTTACAATATCCAGAGGATACAGTGAATAGTTTACACTTTGTTTAAATCTTTACTTTAATCTTTGGCACTTGTTCTGTTACTAAGCCTCGTTCACCCATAGTTTGGTGAAATGTTTTGCACTTTATAAGTTATGCAAATAAATCTGCTCAAGAGGGACAACATGAATATTGATGTTGATTATTTTATAACCACAATGTTTCCCTGTGTTTTGGTATTGCAAATCATTTCATAAGAGAATTCTTGCTTCATTATTACATAAATTTGCTTTAGAACTGGTCATTTTAGGTTTTTTTTTATGCCTGCGGAAAATCAACTTTCAAGCCGCGGAATAAAAAATTGCTCTCCGCAGAATCAGGAATGTTCTCCGCGGAATGAACACCTTTTCTCTGCAGATTCCTGGGGGGCTAACTCATCCCTACATGATTTTAATGAATTTTTTTTAGATTTTTAACTAAATCAAATAATGTAATAGCACACCCCCCCCCCTCGTACCCAATCCCTCAATCCTCGTCATCCAAAAAAAAAAAAAATTTTAATCGCATTTCAACTTTCAGAAGCTTACTTTCTAACTATGCACCAGGAATTTCATTGAATTTTCACACTCTAATTTCTCCCCAATTTACTCATCTTGTCCCTCATTCCCTCCTCTCCTATCTCCATGCAAATTGTTTTGTCGACGCTTTTGTTTTATATTCAATGTACCATAAATACAAACTTGTTAGGGTTTGGCCTTGCAGTCCCTCCTCTGCTGCATTCCTTCGCCTCCACCTTGACGGGCAACAGGTGTGGCCCATTAAGGTGGAGGTGAGGGCAGAGTGTCTCTGCATTTTGCTTTGATTTTGTCCTGGTGTTTGCGACCTGTACTGTAGCTCTGTTTTAGTTTTATTATTAAAACCCTCTGTTTTTTTCTAACCAGCCTGACATTTGAGCCTTTTGTCCACTGGGCCCATATTCCCAGTGCCCGCCGGATGTTTTTAGGCATCCGGCTGGACACTATACATAACACAAATTAGTAAATGCGATGATAACATCACTTCCCTCCAACCATTTGTCACATCGTCCACTTGTACTCTCGCTCCCCCTCATAAACGCATGTATAGTTTTGAACGCGCTTTCTTCAATGGTGTTACGGAAACGAAAGGGAAAAACACAGGGGAACTCGGAAACTCGGAATATCTCGGAATACCTTACTGGAAACAGGAGGGAGACACAAAAGGGGAGTGAGACGCCAGATGCGGGGATCCAAAATAATATTTATTAAAATAAACACAGAAATAAACCTGGGGGAAAAAGGGGGCTTTCCGCCCCCCTCCGGCTGGTGCTCGGGACCGGGAGGGCGGCTGGTGCTCGGGACCGGGAGAGGGAGAGGGGGAGGGGATGAGGGGATGAGGGTGTGTGTGTGAGTGAGTGTGGTTGTGAGTGAGTGAAGAGAAGTCAGATCTGCTCGCGTGCAGAAAGACCTGGGATTTATAGGGCAGGGGCACACACAGACACAGGTGTAGAAACTTAATCTAATTAACAAGGGGTGGAACATGAGGGAAACCAATTACATGAAAACAGATAAACATTAACACACAGACAAGGATCACAAGACAATCCCAAAGATGGGAAAAATAAACTGAATAAAAAGACTCCTAAGTGTACAGAAAGAGCCAGAATAGATTATAAGAATGCAGAGTTTCTGCAGGAAACTTTAGCAAAGCCAGTAAACAGTAAAGCGAGGGGCGGAGACTAGAACAGAGCGACTGCTGAGAGATAATTAGTCAATTAGTAAGTGCAGCTATACAATCCCGGGTGCTCGTTAGTAGATTAGTATTATATACAAGGTTAGTTTGGTTAGTAATTTTAGAAAACAACAAACTGTTAGTAATGTTAGTATGAATAGAAAAGCAAGGGGAAACTAGTAAACGAGAACAGAAGGAAGGATGAAACCCAGAATCCATTAAATCACCCGAAATAGAGTCACAATCAATTAAGACAGAAACTGCTACAAACAATGACGTGACCGGGGAGAAAGCAAAGACAGTACATGGGTAAAACGTGGACTGGACTACACGGGAGAGGAATGAAATGTGAACACTAAGACATGGACTAAAAAACTGACATACCAAAATAATAGAAACCTAAAATTGACTAACCAGACACTCAGACCACGGAACACAACAAATGGTTCATCTACAAAGTACAAGCGGCTGGTAAACACTGTTAACGTAAAGTTTCCACTATCCTGTGCCGGGCATCCTACCCATCTTCTGAGTGCTAAACATGTGGGCTTTTTTTCCCCCATGGAATGGAATTGGGATGCAAATTTGGAACTTCATTCAGTCTAGGAACTTGCTGAAGAGACCTGTGCTTTATGTTCCCAAGCTTTCCCTGAGTACCCAGATACATCACTCAGACCCATTTTTTTCATTCCTTCTGATCTGCATGAGCTTGATCACGCCATAGCCTGCTCACAACCTTAGAAGATAATGCTGGCCATCACCGCCAGACTGGGTGAGTCTGACTCAAGTATTCTTATAAGCCCCCGCCGAGATCCCACACCGCTTCATTCTGCCCCTGGAGTTGTACACTAGAATTATCAAATTTTCGGGGACAGAAAGTGCTCGCCTCACACCTGGACAACTGGGCAAAGTCAATATTGTAAACAGGACAATTCCAATTTTCTATCAGGAGATCATCCTTAATTCATTGTCAATATCCATAAATGCGAAGAAATTAATATTAAGAAGTTAATCAATTAGCTTGCCCGCGGAGGGTGGGCTCCCCTCTATAGCCGGGTTCCTCTTGAGATTTCCTCCTACTGGGGACTTTTTTCTCACCACAGTTAGAGGTTTTTTTTTTTTCACCTTTTCCGGATTTTTTTTTTTTTTTTTTGCCTCATATGCTATCTAGGGGATGAGGCCAGGCACCCCCCATTTTTTGCTCTATAAAGCACCTCTGCAACAGTCTCACTATGAAAAGCCACAAATAAAAATGGAATCGATCTGAAATTTCACATTATGTGGCCATTTTCCCATAAATCCCTGATCTAGCTGAAGTCTTGTTGTACGAAACTCTGCACAGCTTTGCTCCTCAAACTCTCACCTGACCTCGGTGAGAACATCAGTTCCATGCTCTTTATTCTAGCCACCATTCCTAATGATGGTGGTGAAAGCTTTCTGAAGCACTGAAGCCCTCCTGCCAGTCACTTCATTAAATCATTTATTTCTCGTGGCCCGTACACCATGTCCAGAAGCAACACCAGCGAGTGAAAAAAAAATAACAGCTAATTCACGCCATGACAGGAGTACCCATACGACTATCATATGGTATTGATGACATCCTTCAACCACACACTCACGTTTAATCTCTCCACCATTTTGGGGACTTGAAAAAGCCTTTATGACTCCAAGAAGAGATGCAACCCTCACCCTGAGTCTTTACGCCCAGGGCTCCCCATTTTCCAGCACTGATCTCCACCTACTCCACTCATTCCATCCTTCATCTGTACAAATTTCCATGCTCATTCATTTCAATAAATATTGTTTGGTATTTTTATAGGCATGGTCAGGAATTGATTAATGCAAGCTAAGGCTACGGTTTCGGGGCTGGGGACAACAGTAGCTCTGACAGAATCCAGGGTCAAATGGGGCTCAGAGCATTTATAGTCCAAGATGAGAGCAAGTTTCGATGTGGCTGACTGGAGCAGAAAGTCTGGGGGCCAGTGGGGTTCAAACAGTCCAGGGGTCATATGAGGTCACAGAGGTACTGCAGTCCTGTTGACTGCAACACCAGTCATATAGAAAACTAGAGTGTTTTTTTTATTTTTTTATTTGGCATCTACAATCCCACCCGAATCTAGAATGCCCAATTAGTGAACTATGTACAAGGCTTGCTCATGTGCGACCCCTTGCTGCCAACTCAGGAGAGTGAGAACAGTTCACGGCTCTCCTTCGAAGCGCGTGCCTGTCAGCTACTGCTTCTCATACACTCATTGGTTGATTCTTCGCAAGTTCAGGATGATGATACCCGGACATGAACAGACTTAGAATATTCCTGACGAGCGCCCGTCTGGCCAACAGGAGGCGGTTGAGTAACGAACAAAGCTGTTTATTTTATTTCCCTTTCCCGGCAGTCCCGTCCCAATTTGAAACCCTGTTGCGCGGTGGCCAATTGTGCACCACTTTGAAAAAGCTGCCGACCACTGCCAGTTGGTACGACCGGGGCTTGAACCCGCAACGTGATTGTCACTTCTGAGTGAGCTATCCGGCAGTGAAAACCAGAGTTTTAATGGAAATGTCTACAGTCAAGAATTGAAACACAAAAACCACGGTGATGCTGGAAACACAGCTTTTAGTCAAAGGATGAGCAAGGGTCAATCAGCTATAGCTGGGATTCAGGGGGACAAGCTGGGCAAAGTATTAGATCCACGCCGGAGTAGACACCTGGGAGTCCGTTCAAAGGGAAGCAGGGGCAGGAATCTTGAGGATTGGGGAGTAAGGCAGAAAACCAGGGCGAGACACGGGAACTCAGGCAGGAGCAAAATCAGGAATCGGGAGCACAAAAAAAAATTGAGAGAGCAGGCACTAAGCACAAGGCAGGCATAAGGCAATCTGGCATTGACATGAGGCTAGACTCAAACTTACAATTATGAGGACAATGATAAACTAGAGGCACTCGTAGAGGCAGCACAATCCAAATCTTCATGAGTGTGAGCAAATTTGAGTTTTCGCGTGTCATACGATTTCAAGATGGCTGCCGTTGCAGCCATACAGTTTCACTGATCGCGGTGAAAATCAATAGGGTCCATCCTTGATGTAATAGCAATGCACCCACAAAATTTCAGCCAAATATGTGCATGACTTTTTGAGTTAAGTTGTTCACAAACAGACAGACAGACAAACAAACAAACAAACAGAGGCGAAAACATAATCCTATTTCAGATATTTGAGGCATTTGTGGAGATGTTCAGATAGTTGGGATGTTTTGGTATTTGTGGGTATTGGGATTTATTTGGGGGTAATTGTGGGTATTTTAGACATTTGATGTATTTGTGGGGATGGTCAGATACTTGTGAGTATTTGTGGGTACATTGGGGGTTTGTGGGTACCTGGAAGGGCAGTCTCTCCCCTTTCCTTTCTCTTATTTGTTCCTCCATCAGCAAATCCTGCTGCCCGACCGCTTCCATCACCCTGTAGCACAGAGATACAGTAATGAACACACATAAGCACACGCACCCACACACACACACACACACACACACACACACATGCACTGCTGCACAGAGATACAGTAATGAACACACACGAGCACACACACACACACTCATGCACTGCTGCACAGAGATACAGTAATGAACACACGCGAGCACACACACACACACACACACATGCACTGCTGCACAGAGACACAGTAATGAACACTCACGAGCACACACACACACACACTGCTGCACAGAGATACAGTAATGAACACTCACGAGCACAAACACACACACACACTGCTGCACAGAGATACAGTAATGAACACTCACGAGCACAAACACACACACACACTGCTGCACAGAGATACAGTAATGAACACTCACGAGCACAAACACACACACACACACACAGTCTACAGCACAGAGATACAGTAACAAACATGCAGAAACACACACACACACACACACCGCAGGACAGTGATACATTATTGAACACACACAAGCACCATTCAATTCCTTATTCTCCCATTAATTTTTCTTCTCTCCATTATTGCTTTCTTTTCCCCACATTTATCACTCCTTTTTTCAGCAAGATCACTCCTTTTTCCCCTTTATCACCTTTCTCTCTCATTACTGATCCCTTTTCCCCTTCATTACCAGTCTTTTCCTCTTCATTATCGCTCTCTTTTCCCCTCCATTATCCTTCTTTTTTCTCCCTCATTACCACTGTCTTTGTTTCGTTATCGCCCTCTTTTCCCTTCATTATTGTTCTCTTTTCCCCTATCCTTCTTTTTTCTCCTTCATTACCACTGTCTTCTCTTTATCGCCCTCTTTTCCCTTCATTATTGCTCTTTTCCCCTTCATAACCAATATCTTTTCCCCTTCATTACCACTGTCTTTCCCTTCATTATCGTTCTCTCTTCCCCTCCATTATCGCTCTCTTTTCCCCTTCATAACCACTGTATTTTCCTTTTAATTATCGCTCTCTTTTCCCCTCCATTACCATTGTTCTTTCCCCTCATTATCGCTCCTTTCCCTTTCATTACCACTGTCTTTTCCCCTTCATTACCAGTGTCTTTTACCTTCATTATCGCTCTCTTTTGCCTTCATTATTACTCTTTTCTCCTTCATAACCAATGTATTTTCCCCATCATTACCACTGTTTTTTCCCTTCATTATTGCTTTATTTTCTCCTTCATTATGGCTCTCTTTTCCCCTTCATTACTTCTGTTTTTTCTACTTCATTATCACTCTCTTTTCCTTTCATTATTGCTCTTTTCCCCTTCATTACCAGTCTTTTCCTCTTCATTATCGCTCTCTTTTCCCCTCCATTGTCCCTCCATGATTGCTTTCTTTTCACTTTCATTAACACTGTCTTTTCCCCTTCATTATCGCTCTCTTTTCCCTACATTGTTGCTTTCTTTCCCCCATTATCACTCTCTTTTCTCCATCATCACCACTGTTTTTTCCCCTTCAATATCTCTCTTTTCTCTTCATTATCTATCGCTTCACCTTCATTATCACTCTCTTTCCCCTCCAATATCACTCTTTTCCCCTTCATTACCAGTCTTTTCCTCTTCAATATCACTCTTTTCCCTTCATTATCGCTCTCTTTTCCCCTCCATTATAGTTCTCTTTTCCCCTTTGTTAACTTTGTCTTCTCCTCTTCATTATTGCTTTCATTCCCCTCAATTATCACTCTTTTTCCTTCATTATCGCACTCTTTCCCCCCATTATTGCTCTCGTTTCCCCTCCAATATCGCTCTTTTCCCTTATATTACCTCTGTCTTTTTCTCTTCATTATCGCTCTCTTTTCCCTTCATTATCACTCTCTTTTCTCCCTCATTACCACTGTCTTTTCCCTTCATTATTGCTCTCTTTCCCCCCATTATCACTCTCTTTTCTCCCTCATTACCACTGTCTTTTCCCTTCATTATTGCTCTCTTTCCCCCCATTATCACTCTCTTTTCTCCCTCATTACCACTGTCTTTTCCCTTCATTATTGCTCTCTTTTCCCTTCATTGTTGCTCTCTTATCCCTTCATTATTGCTCTCTTTCCCCCCATTATCACTCTCTTTTCTCCCTCATTACCACTGTTTTTTTCCCTTCATTATTGCTCTCTTTTCCCTTCATTATTGCTCTCTTTTCCCTTCATTATTGCTCTCTTTCCCCCATTATCACTCTCTTTTCTCCCTCATTACCACTGTCTTTTCCCTTCATTATTGCTCTCTTTTCTCCCTCATTATTGCTTTTCCCTTCATTATTGCTCTCTTTTCCCTTCATTATTGCTCTCTTTCCCCCCATTATCACTCTCTTTTCTCCCTCATTGCCACTGTCTTTTCCCTTCATTATTGCTCTCTTTTCTCCCTCATTACCACTGTCTTTTCCCTTCATTATTGCTCTCTTTCCCCCATTATCACTCTCTTTTCTCCCTCATTACCACTGTTTTTTCCCTTCATTATTGCTCTCTTTTCCCTTCATTATTGCTCTCTTATCCCTTCATTATTGCTCTCTTTCCCCCCATTATCACTCTCTTTTCTCCCTCATTACCACTGTTTTTTCCCTTCATTATTGCTCTCTTTTCCCTTCATTATTGCTCTCTTTCCCCCCATTATCACTCTCTTTTCTCCCTCATTACCACTGTCTTTTCCCTTCATTATTGCTCTCTTTTCCCTTCATTATTGCTCTCTTTTCCCTTCATTATTGCTCTCTTTCCCCCCATTATCACTCTCTTTTCTCCCTCATTACCACTGTCTTTTCCCTTCATTATTGCTCTCTTTCCCCCATTATCACTCTCTTTTCTCCCTCATTACCACTGTTTTTTCCCTTCATTATTGCTCTCTTTTCCCTTCATTATTGCTCTCTTATCCCTTCATTATTGCTCTCTTTCCCCCCATTATCACTCTCTTTTCTCCCTCATTACCACTGTTTTTTCCCTTCATTATTGCTCTCTTTTCCCTTCATTATTGCTCTCTTTTCCCTTCATTATTGCTCTCTTTCCCCCCATTATCACTCTCTTTTCTCCCTCATTACCACTGTTTTTTCCCTTCATTATTGCTCTCTTTTCCCTTCATTATTGCTCTCTTTCCCCCCATTATCACTCTCTTTTCTCCCTCATTACCACTGTTTTTTCCCTTCATTATTGCTCTCTTTTCCCTTCATTATTGCTCTCTTTTCCCTTCATTATTGCTCTCTTTCCCCCCATTATCACTCTCTTTTCTCCCTCATTACCACTGTTTTTTCCCTTCATTATTGCTCTCTTTTCCCTTCATTATTGCTCTCTTTTCCCTTCATTATTGCTCTCTTTTCCCTTCATTATTGCTCTCTTTCCCCCATTATCACTCTCTTTTCTCCCTCATTACCACTGTCTTTTCCCTTCATTATTGCTCTCTTTTCTCCCTCATTATTGCTTTTCCCTTCATTATTGCTCTCTTTTCCCTTCATTATTGCTCTCTTTCCCCCATTATCACTCTCTTTTCTCCCTCATTGCCACTGTCTTTTCCCTTCATTATTGCTCTCTTTTCGCCCTCATTACCACTGTCTTTTCCCTTCATTATTGCTCTCTTTTCCCTTCATTATTGCTCTCTTTCCCCCCATTATCACTCTCTTTTCTCCCTCATTACCACTGTCTTTTACCTTCATTATTGCTCTCTTTCCCCCCATTATCACTCTCTTTTCTCCCTCATTACCACTGTCTTTTCCCTTCATTATTGCTCTCTTTTCCCTTCATTATTGCTCTCTTATCCCTTCATTATTGCTCTCTTTCCCCCCATTATCACTCTCTTTTCTCCCTCATTACCACTGTTTTTTCCCTTCATTATTGCTCTCTTTTCCCTTCATTATTGCTCTCTTTCCCCCCATTATCACTCTCTTTTCTCCCTCATTACCACTGTCTTTTCCCTTCATTATTGCTCTCTTTTCCCTTCATTATTGCTCTCTTTTCCCTTCATTATTGCTCTCTTTCCCCCCATTATCACTCTCTTTTCTCCCTCATTACCACTGTCTTTTCCCTTCATTATTGCTCTCTTTCCCCCATTATCACTCTCTTTTCTCCCTCATTACCACTGTTTTTTCCCTTCATTATTGCTCTCTTTTCCCTTCATTATTGCTCTCTTATCCCTTCATTATTGCTCTCTTTCCCCCCATTATCACTCTCTTTTCTCCCTCATTACCACTGTTTTTTCCCTTCATTATTGCTCTCTTTTCCCTTCATTATTGCTCTCTTTTCCCTTCATTATTGCTCTCTTTCCCCCCATTATCACTCTCTTTTCTCCCTCATTACCACTGTTTTTTCCCTTCATTATTGCTCTCTTTTCCCTTCATTATTGCTCTCTTTCCCCCCATTATCACTCTCTTTTCTCCCTCATTACCACTGTTTTTTCCCTTCATTATTGCTCTCTTTTCCCTTCATTATTGCTCTCTTTTCCCTTCATTATTGCTCTCTTTCCCCCCATTATCACTCTCTTTTCTCCCTCATTACCACTGTTTTTTCCCTTCATTATTGCTCTCTTTTCCCTTCATTATTGCTCTCTTTTCCCTTCATTATTGCTCTCTTTTCCCTTCATTATTGCTCTCTTTCCCCCATTATCACTCTCTTTTCTCCCTCATTACCACTGTCTTTTCCCTTCATTATTGCTCTCTTTTCTCCCTCATTATTGCTTTTCCCTTCATTATTGCTCTCTTTTCCCTTCATTATTGCTCTCTTTCCCCCATTATCACTCTCTTTTCTCCCTCATTGCCACTGTCTTTTCCCTTCATTATTGCTCTCTTTTCGCCCTCATTACCACTGTCTTTTCCCTTCATTATTGCTCTCTTTTCCCTTCATTATTGCTCTCTTTCCCCCCATTATCACTCTCTTTTCTCCCTCATTACCACTGTCTTTTCCCTTCATTATTGCTCTCTTTCCCCCCATTATCACTCTCTTTTCTCCCTCATTACCACTGTCTTTTCCCTTCATTATTGCTCTCTTTTCCCTTCATTATTGCTCTCTTTTCCCTTCATTATTGCTCTCTTTCCCCCCATTATCACTCTCTTTTCTCCCTCATTACCACTGTCTTTTCCCTTCATTATTGCTCTCTTTTCTCCCTCATTACCACTGTCTTTTCCCTTCATTATTGCTCTCTTTTGTCTTGAATGCTGTCTTTCTCCCTTCATTGTCACTCTCTTTTTCCTTTCATCATCACTTTCTTTTTCTTTCATTGTTGCTCTCATGCCTCCTTATTATCATTCCATTTTTCCCTTTGTTATTGCTCTCTTTTCCATTTTCTCATCACTCTCCTTTCCTCTTTATCATTGCTCTTTTTACCTTCATTATCCCTTTCTCCTTCATTTTTGCTTCCTCTGTGCTCCTCGATCGTGTCCATTAGTCTGTTTCAGTGTCACTCAGAAGCTCTTTAGAGTTTGCTGCTTTAGATTATGAGTTAGCAGCAGCAGGCTTTCAAAGCATCAGAGATGCGTTGCTCTCCAGTGCTGCTCACCACTCCAGTCCCAATGAGCAGATTGGACAGATGCCACCAGCTGACTGCCATTTGAAGCCATTTTAAGGGCCAACCAGAGAGGAAATATTTTCCTCCAGTATTGAATTTGGCAAGGAACCAAATTAAGTTGAATGAGAGGCAATTTCAATTTCTTCAAATATTTGCTGGTTTACCTTCTTTTCAGATGAAAAATAGATTACCAGAACTATTTGAATTTCCTTGTCTAATACAGTTAAAAATGGATGGTTTGCCAAATTTCTTGGGTGAAACTTGTCTAGCTGTCGAGTGCTCTCGCCATTTTACCTTCATCGGGGCCAAGAAAAATGCGTCAGCTGTCAGAGTTAAATGCCATGTCCAAGAGAGGTGGGTCCCACCGATCCTATTACCTGGCTCAGTAAGCCTCTTACCAGGCCAACCGGGCCACTCAGGCTCGAGTCTCACACCCTTCTGGCACAAAACTTCTCCCCACGTGCTTGTGATGAAAGACAATGCAGCGTTTCCCAGATATCTCAATATTTTAACAAGTTCACTCCCATCCCCTCTCAACAAACCACATTTTGAGAAATGTTTCTGGTCATGTAGTACACAGTACACACTACACATTACACATATACACACTATACAGTCGCAAATACACAATACACTCAATACACACCCTATGCACTAGATGCTACCCACAGAAACTACACTTAAACGCTGTATATACACATACACACAAACACACACACACACACGCACACACAGTCATTTCCCTTTAGCTTCAGAGGACATTATCTACATTATCTTACATGAATTTCCTGGAGACTTACTTTCATCTTAACCATATCCGTTTCATTCCTACCCTAACCTTATCTTAATGGTTTGCATCATAGGGACTTGATTTATGTCCCCTTAAAGAAGACAAGTCCCCATCATATTATTGAGAAGACAGATTTAGAGCCCTGCAACAGAAGCACACGGAAACATACACAAATTAGTTTTTCTACAGCCTTAGGAACCAAAAACTTATTTTTGCCCCAAATCCTACGAATGTTCATACCCCCTGACCCTTTCCCATAATCAAACCCAAACCCTAACCTGTAAACCCCCAAAATAGCCCATGTGTAACTACAATTTAACACCTGACCTTAACCTTTAGCCACTTCTAATGTTTAGCCATAAAACTAGCCATAACCATCAGCCCAATAGTGACTGAGGAACTAAATCTAGCCCTTGGCCCGGAATGAAATGTTCCGTCATGGGGACACTTAAAAGGTCCCCACAATGCTGGTTTTTCAGACTTAACTATCCTTCTGCGGTCTTTTCGTCCTGTGCGCATGCACACACACACACACACACACACACACATACATACACAAAGGCCGTTTCTGTGCTCCAGGACAGCGTAGCATCACAGTCCGCTCAGGAGAGGGCCTACCTTTCACTGGCAGGACTGGCATCTTGTTGCCTCCCTCTGGGCAGTAGTGTGGGGGGTGTAGGGGTGCTGGTCTCCAGGGCGATGGAGATGGGTGGTAGGGTACGTTGCCAAGAGAACGCAGCAGCCTCTGCTATTCCACAGTTACAAAACTCTTCCCACGTCTGATCACCAAAGAGCACTCCTCTCTGGCAACAAATCCTTTTCTCTCTATCCCTGTCTCTCTTTCCCTCTGACTCCTCTTCAGAATCCTTCTCTCAATCTCTCTCTGTCTCACTCTCTCTCTTTTTCCGGCTGCCTGGTATGAAACAGGATTAAAGCCTCTTCCACTTACAGCAGCTGATCTGAGCTGAGCGTCGACACCTGACTGAAGCGAGGGAAATGGAGGGAGGAGCATTGGTGGGGACAAAGGCCAGCATGCTGGGGTCAGGTAATGGCCGCTGCGCACGTCGATACCAATTGCCAGAGCGACAAGGTAAGTGCACCATCCAATACAGACGTCTTAGAGAACTGGGACAGATTGGGGAATTAGCCTTCGTATATAGGCTTTTGGAGGACTGGATATACATAGCAGCAGATGCCCCCAGCCCAATAATCCCACCCAAGTAACGTCCCACTGTTATCACTTAATCCTTTAACTTCCTGCTCAGTCGCAAACCAATACTCTTCCATTGCTTCCTGTTATCAAGTCAAAGTGGAGTTAACTCTACTCGTGCTCACATTGACTTTCGGTGAGTTCTTTATCGCTCAAACTCAACCAGCAAAACTATCCACTCACATGCGCCACACAGAAAAAAAAAAGATTGGAAAGATTTGATGGGAAAAAGTATTTGCCCCCTTCCCAATTCCTACTATTTCTTTCATATTTTTCACATTATAAAGTTTCAAATATCCAACTAATTTTAATATTAGACAAAGAAGACATGAATTGACAAAAAGTGCAGCCTTTAAATCATGATTTCATTTATAGAAGGTAAAGAGTTGTTCAATGCCAATTTCACCCTTACACTAATTACTGGTTGTGCCACCCTTTGACAAAAACAACTGCATTCAAACCTTTGCAATTAGGGGTAGTGAGTCATTTACATTGCTGTAGAGCAATTTTGGTTCTGTTCTCTTTGCAGAATTTTTTTTATTCAGCCACATTTGAGGGTCTTCCAGCATGAACTGCCTGTCTAAAATCATGCCATGGCATCTCAATCAGATTCAAGTCAGGACTTTAACTCAGCCACTCAGAAGCTTAATTTTGTTTATTTTGCGCTATTCTGAGGTGGATTTGCTGATATGCTTTGGATCACTGTCCTGCTGCATAACCCACATGCGCTTGAGCTTTGGATCTTGAACTGATGGCTCGGCATTCTCCTTCAGAATATTCTTGTCGAGAGCAGACTTTATGGCTCCAATTGTGGCAAGTTGCCCAGGTCTTGAAGCAGCAAAGCAGCCACAGACCATCACATTACCAACACAATGTTTGAGTTTTGGTGGGATGTTCTTTTTGTGGAATACAGTGTTTGCTTTACACCTAATGTAATGAGACCCATGTCTTACAAAAAGTTATACTTTTGACTTATCGGTCTACAGAGTTTTGTCACCAAGGTCTTGAGTGGCATCATGATGTTATTTGGCCGGTGTGAGATGAGCCTCAGTGATCTTTCTGGTCAGCTGTGGTTTTTACCTGGCAGCTCTCTCATGTATAACCATTTTTGCCCATTTTTGTTCAGTCTTACTGTGGAGACGTGAACACTGACCTTAACTGAAGCAAGTGAGGCCTGCAGTTCTTTTGATGTTAGTCTGGGTTCATTTGTGACCTCCTGAATAAGTCATTGATGTGCTCTTAGAGGAAATTTGGGAATCCGGTCACTCTGGGGAAGGTATAGGCTACCACTGATCAAAGTTTTCTCCATTTGTAGTTAACGGCTTTCACCCTTATTTGCTGGAGTCCCAGAGCCTTAAATAGGGCTTTGTATCCCTTTCCAAACTGATAGATGTCAATGACTTGTCTTTCATCTATTTGTGAATTTCTTTAGATCTCCACATCATGCCCACTTTGCCTATTTCACATTGCCTAAAAGGTTCTATTATAGGGATGTTATAATTCAACAGGGTTGGCAGTCATAATTTCTGGGCATGTCAAGCAAAATTGAACTCAATTATCAATAAAATTTGTTTAATTGGTTAATTTAGTAAATAAGGGGGGCCACTACTTTTTCACATTGGGCCTGGCAAGGTTGGATAGCTTTTTTTCCTTCATTAAATTAAATTATCATTTAAAAAACCTGCATTTTGCATTTACTTGGGTCATCTTAATCTGATGTTAAATTGATTTAATCATGTGAAGCATTGAAGTGTGAAAAATATGCAAAAATAGAGGAAATAGAGAAGGGGAAAATAACAGCACCACTGACGTGGACCTTACTAGGAAATGCTGCCAAAAAATATATAATTTGGAACCTGCATCTCGGAATTCCCCTACCCCTGCCTCTCAAATTTGTCTGTCCATCTACAAACTGCTGAGTTGGTCATGTGTGCACCAAACAGAAAGCTGCCTATCTCTTCTCACAAAGTGCTCATAGTGGTTTGATTTTATCATTGTTGTTTTGTGATATTGTACATCCCCTGGCCCTGCTTTTTCCTGCCTTATTTTGACCCAGATCTTTCTCTGATATGCTGCAGACAGCATGAGTAGCACTGGCCAGTTTTTGTAATAACCAAAAAAATGCCACTGTGTGCTTTAACATCCATCATGTACTGTATAATTTGCATTATTATTATTTTTAATTATGATTTTGTGCACATTCATGTTAATACTCAGCTATACGTCTGTCCTATCAGCCCATACCACCCATTTCAATTAAAATACAATTAAAATGTCGGATATTTACCCTTAAAAAAATGTTTGTTTTCTATGATGTCAGTGAGAGTTCAGGGAAGCGTCAACACACTTCTGGTAACATCGTTTGCATTTAATCACGTTTTCTCACGACTAGTGAGTCAATTATCCACCACTAGAGGACGCTATCATATTTCATACATATGTATTTTTTTAACGCCACTCTCTGCTGTTAACGTTGGTACATTCAGTTTTCGGGGGATTTTGTTTGCGGCGTGTGTTAGAGCGTTTTGTTTCAATGCATTGTCGGAGACTTACCAGAAACTGGTAACTAGCAAAGTTACATTCTCGAAGTTACGATGGATTTGGAAGGGGGGACTTACGAGCCAGGATTCGTAGGGATTCGTTTCTGCCAAGAATGGTGAGTTTTGGCAGCGAACTTTTAGAAAGAATGTTAGCTAACATTATAGCTGGCTAATGTTGCTGCGCTAGCCTGTCAGTTTAGTTAACGTTAGTTAGCAAGTCAGTTAAAGTGAAATGGAGGATATTATATTTTTTCGCGGATCCTGGTTTATGATCAATTATGACAGCGTATTCGTCTTAAGGCTACGTTTGGGCGAAAACCTGAAGTGGAAGTGCTCTTGCTCGCTATCTACCCCCACAACGCACAGTTTCGATTGTGATGGCTAATAGTTGACGCTGACTGATTAGCTTGATAGGTAGTTACTCATTAAAACTTAAGCGATGATGTATGCTTTCAATGTTTTCCACTTCGGCACACGATAACTTCGGAGCAAACAGCATAGAATAATAATGGAAGATACGTTATGTATTGCAGCGCAACGCTTTAGGTAGCTGGCCATCTAGCCACCAGGGATCAGTGATGACACATTGATAGTAATGAGGATATTCGCGCGATTGTCGTGTGAATGAGTGGAGGTGCCCACACGATGATTGTGTTGTAGGTGAATATGCCCGACTGAAATGCCGACAAATAGGTTTGTCCGGCCGACTGTCCTGCCGACAGTCACCCTCCATGCGGATACAGGTCAGGTCAGGAGCTTCTGTCCACTTCGAACTTAAGAACTGGGAAGAATCGTAACGTTAATCTGAGTTTGGCTGTGGCATTGCTGTTGGTGTGAGACAGACTGGTGCAGGCCCGGAGTGGCTAATCTGGAGGATCTGGACAATTCCAGATGGGCCGCTCGGGTTTGGGGCTGCAAGGGCCGTTGACCAGTCGTATCCAGTGGCGCAAGAAGTCTGTATGCAGTGTATATAGTGCACAGGCGACGCTACGCGAAGGGGGGCGCCAAGATGGAATTTAAACCTTACTGGAAGATGTGCGATTAGGAAAGAAAGCATCTTGCCCCCTCTGACCGAAATGAACTTTATCTCCCTCCCCGTCCCCGCTTGATAAAAGTAAACGTGCAGCACTCGCTCGCAAAAGACCGCCGGTCTGAGGCATGAAACTCCAGGGCTGAAATGAGTCCCATTCCGGCCCTGCCTATCTGGCTCCCTAAGGAGAATTTGACAAGAAACGGCGCATTACGCCTATGGGTCCTCTTAAGCCAAACCTCCAGAGCCAATACACCGCCAACCCGCTAGCAGACTGGTGTGAATTTTGCTGATAGTGCTGATCTCTGGGGACCTCTACTCGCAATTGTCAATAGGTAGAGTTTACTCTGAATGGCGTGGAAAACAAAGAACATATATGAGCCGCAGTTCTGTGTGTGGAAACTTGTCGATGAGAGGGGTCAGAGGAGGAAGACCAGACTGGTTCTCACTGACAGAAGGGCTACTCTAACTCAGATAACCATGTTGTGGTCTTCATTCAGAAATATTTTAATATTATGACTTTCCCCCCCATCCTCAAATAATTGGAGAGAGACAGATTCCTCAGAAAATTAGGCTTTATTGAGGCATATTGATGAATATAAAGCCAAGTTCTTGTTACGCAAGAACTGACATTCTGCTTTTCACACCCAGTTTCTATACCTTCATCACAGGAAATCAAATATCTTCCAAATATGGCTTTTCCGCCCTCTCATGGTTCAATAATGTAATGTCTGCTTCTTTCTTGTTTTTCAATGGAACTATCATGTGGTGTCTGCATGGTACTTGCTTTTCTCTTTTTATCATTAGTTGGCATCCTTTGCAAAATAACAACTTCAAGTCTACTTGTTTAAGTGGACTTTTAGTTAGGTAACAGGGTGTCCCAGAGACTGGCAAACAAAACACTGCCAACTTGCCTTGAAAACTGCAACCAAAAGATAACAACCCTCTTCCAGTGTAATACTGGAGCATGCATAACTATATGATTTCTGATGAATGATGGGGAATAATGCTGATGACTGAACAGATATTGCCTGAATCTACTGACCCCAGATGTCAATCAAAGCTACAGGAGCCAACTGCTTACATGCGTGTGCACTGCTCGTGTGTGTGAACTGCTTGTATGTAGGGCTGCTCTATTAATCGAATAGCGATTATTTTAAGCGCAATAAAAGTAACTGCCACTATGAGACGTGCAGCATGGAGGTAATTTAATAGAACTGGAGAGAGCGAGGAAGTACCACCCCTGTTAATTTCAATGGGAGATGCTAGGCTAGCTACCTCAGCCCAGGAAGTACGGAATTGACCGACACCATCTATAAAAATGGCGTTCCCTGGGTGCTCATTTCTGGCACCATTTCACAGGATTGCCAATCTGATTACATGGCACAAATGGCCAAGAAAATGTATCGTCTGTGCGGATTGGTGAATGTGTTCGAGGGGAAATGACAAGCAACGCTGTTAATCCAGGACGCGCACGCACAATACACTCGTTGGGTGAACTGCTGCAGTCAGAGCAACAGCTGGACAACCAAACTCGTGCACGAGCTGTCATCAGCTCTAAGTAGCAGGTCCTATTTTACAGGCCCTCTTGAAAACATTGAACAGTTGCGTCAGACAAAGAGCAAAATAATGAAGGATTACCGAATACATTTTCTTTTGTTTTACGCTTTATTTGGCAAGAAAGAAATGTGCACTTTTGAATTGGCATCTGTGGATCTTCAGCTGCCACAAAATTGCATCCTTGGGAAATGCGGAAGCAGGAAGCTAACATGCTAACTGGCTGAAGCAAAGGTCCTCCCTCGTTCTCTCTGGTTCTATTATATATCTCTATGGCAGGCAGACAAGCTTGCTTATTACCTTTTCTATGATACTGACTGGTTCTGAGTCCCCAGACCCCCAATAAAGCAAAAACTGCACATTTCAGAGTGGCCTTTTATTGTGGGCAGTATAAGGTACACCTGTGCACTAATCATGGTGCCTGATGAGCATCTTGATGTGGCACACCTGTGAGGTGGGATGGATTGTCTCAGCAAAGCAAAAGTGCTCACTATCACACATTTAGACAGATTTGTGAACAATGTTTGAGAGAAATGGTAATACTGTGTATCTGGAATGAATTTTAGATCTTTGAGTCCATCTCATGACAAATGGGAGCAAAAACAAAAGTGTTGCGTTTATATTTTTGTTGAGTGTGTATATATATATATGTGTGTGTGTGTGTGTGTGTGTGCGTGTGTGCGCGCGCGCACCTGTGCATGTGTAAGTGTGTCACTGCTGTGTACATAATGTTTACTGATTATGAATCACTGAATCAATGTTAGAGGGCAAATGGAGGCCATGAGCGGTAGTCAGGCGTGTTCTTAATAAAATGCAGATGAGTGTATTTTCCTAGCCTTAGAGATCCAATTTTACAGGCTTCCAGGGGTTTCAAATGAACGTGTGGTCTTGGTCTGACTTTGGCATTTCCTTATACAGTGGGTATTTGGTTTGTTCTGTTCGAGACTGTAAATTCACCTCCTCTGTTCTCGCTCATTTCTATTTTTGAAACTAATTGGCATTGCGAGCTTTGCTAACATCTGAATAGAACTTCATTAAAGTAATTTTGCCATGTTATTTGTTCTTGTTTCAGCAACAACATGTTGTACCCCAAAGAGGACAAAGAAAATCGCATCCTGCTCTACGCTGTGAGTCCTGGCCTTTCATTCAGTGTCACATGTGAAGCGGACATGGCCTCTATGAATTACGCCTGTGTTGAAGGGCTCATCATTCACTATTCATTAGAAATTAGCTCCTTGCAGTGCTCTCTACCTTGTATCCATACATATAGAAAAGCAAAAGGTGTTCGATATATTGGGTTTGTTTGGTAAATTTAAAGTATTCAGAATTCACTGCAAGTTATTTGAATTTTCTGTTAAAAATTAGCTAATTGAAGACATGCTGTGGAATGACCATACTTGATTTTTAGAATTTTGCTGTTGCCTCCGAAATGAATTCAAGGGTGCCCTGACCTGATGAAAGAATTTTAGATGTAGCTGCTTTATCGTTTCATGTTTTTCAGTGTAGAAACTGTGACTATCAGCAGGAGGCCGATAACAGCTGTATCTATGTGAACAAGATCACGCACGAGGTTGAGTAAGTACACACACACACACACACACACACACACACACACACACTTGTAGGTCTCCAAAGTAGCCTTTTTCCATTTCTGTCCTTCATATTCCACCTAGTTCCTTTTCTCACGATGCGCGCCGCCATGAGAACCCAGGCGATCTCCTACTTCCGGTCATTGCTCGCTGTACTGAGGAGAGATTGGCAGACAGAATGCGTTCAGGCTCTTGTTCCATTGTTAGTTGTACTAATAACACTAAAAACATAAATGTTTTTTATGGAAACAGAGTGCTTTATTTACAAGGTGATTAGGAGAGATTGCCCTTGCCCCTGCACCTTACGGTATGCCAGCGAGTAGGCGCTTGGATTGGATAGCCGTGCGAAGACTGTAGTATCTACCCAAGAGGATATAGCCGCGTATGCTCACACCATTTCATAAATGGTGTGAAAGCATCTTAACATTGACCAAGAAACCAACAAACTAGCTTGCACGCTAGGCTAGCAAGCTAGTTCGCCTGCTCAGTGATCTATTTGCAGTGCATTATAAATCAATTAAAAAAAACAGTGAATCGCAATTATTTCACAGTAGCTGTGTAGCTAGGTCAGCATTCACGAGGCTGGTGCAATCATAATCCTGGCTTGTGTAAAAACCTTAGCTTTAGCCGACTATATTCTTGTGGCAAATATTTAGCTTGTCAGCTTCAGCGGTTGTGAAGGATTGGGCTCAGATCTTTATTTCGTTCCGTGAATTGCTGATTTCCAGCGTGCTAAGTGAAGCTTGGGGACTGTTCTTCCGTGATCTGAATAATGATTGTTGCCCACAGCTAATGTGTTGTCATTCCATAGTGGAGCGGCTGCGGCTTGTGATATATTTGCTTTTTTTTTGGACCTTTTGGGTTGTGTTTTTGTGTTTTCAATAGTTGCTTTTGCTATTTTTATGCATTGTAATTCTATTGTAGTGCAGTGTATTGACTTCAGTATAAGGCATCAAAAGTCATTCTCTCTCTCATCTCCCTTTCCCTTTATCCCCAGTGAGCTGACGCAGATCATTGCTGATGTGTCTCAGGACCCCACATTGCCTCGCACAGAAGACCACCCCTGTCCCAAGTGAGTCTCTCTCTTTCTCTGACGCACACCTCTCATACATTCAGTAAATGAACAAATGAAATGTTTTTTTAAAAGGTCCCCTCTCTTGTCACCAGGAGCACATCCAATGGGCCTTTACAAACCAATTATAATTCTTTTCCTTGATGATATCGCACTGGGAAGTGACAGCCCAGAGGCAGGAAAAACTGGTCCATTTCAGCCAACCTAATATTACACTGGGAAATCCCTCCCTCTTGTGATGTCACTAGGGAAAGACTTAGAAATGGCTTGTAATGAGTAATTGGCTCTACAACTGGTGATATGATAGGTGACCTTTTAAAAACCTCCAGTATGACTTGTGCAATTGCGTGCTAGTTGTCCTTGCACCCAAATGCTTGATATTACTGAAGAAGAATTTCGGTGGGCAAGTGTGGGTGTGGGATAAAGGCTGTGTGTGTGTGTGTTGTGAATGGCCTCTTATGTTGTTCTGGTCTAACTCTTTCTCCTGTTCCTTTGTCATATCGCAGGTGTGGCCACAAGGAGGCAGTGTTTTTCCAGTCTCACAGCATGAAAGCTGAGGTAATTATGCATCCCCGACAGGGGGAGCATGTATGTATTCAGTAGCGTGAAGCTGCCACCGCAAATGTCTTTGCTAATATCTCCAAGAGTATGTAGAGCAGCCATTAGATATTGACCACCCATAGTGGCCAGGCCTGGGGAATTTTGTTGGGTATGGTGACCTTGACCTTGGCCTAATTTTTCAAGGTCATCCGGTATTATGGGATTCTGGGGTTGTGCACTCTCTAACTTTGGAGGGATTTGAGCTAGACACTTGAAATTGATACCACAGATGTATCTCTGGAGGGGCTTGGACAAGTTCAAACATGGGTGACCTTCACTTACTTTTTCAAGGTCATTTGATAGATTGTCTAAATTTGGGTTTTGGGGGTTTTGAGTTGCCATTACATATTGACCACCCATACTGATCAGGCCCAGGGGATTTTGTTGGATATGGTGACCTTGACCTGTTTTTTTCCAGGTCACCCAATGACAGCATCAGCATAATTGGCTGTGACACATGTACTATCACTTTCCATCTCTATTGTTGATTTTCTTAGCCTAGGATGTCTCCAAGTTCAACTGGGGATGGGCTTCTCGGAGGATGCATACCTTATGTTTTCGTTTGCGAAAACTAATATTTCTAGTTCATTCAGCCTTCTTCCATTCTTTGATTTATGTACATATTTCTGTGGAGTCACAGTCTCAAGAACACTGCAGTGATTTTTACAGAGATGGGCTCTGTCACTGCAGTGGCCATGCAAAAGCAAAAAGCCCTCACTTGGCATCATTGGTTGGGAAAATTGGCCTCTGCTGAGTCTATACCACAGAGTCTCTCTTTAATTATTGAGTCAGGTAAATAACTGAGAGGTTATACAGTATTTTTTTCTTCTCAGGATGCCATGCGCCTTTATTACGTCTGCACTGCGCCTCACTGCGGCCACCGCTGGACAGAGTGAGGAAAAGGGGGATGGCAGGGAGGAAGAGGAGCTTAAGTGTTGGCCCTCAGCCCCTCAGTCAAGGTTCCCTGCACCTGGACTTCCTCCATGAGGAGGCTCTGTCAGTCAGCACAGGGAGAGTCCCTGTGTATTTATCGGATACAGCCAGGCATTCTTTGAGATTAGTTTCCAGTTTTCTTAGGCTGTTTCACAAAGCAGGATTTCTTGAGTTGGCTGCGTTAGTGCATTAGTGAGTAAAATTCACGCCCCCTTCCTCATCAAAGCTGTAAAATGTGCCAAAGTGGTTCTGTAGGTGCAACTCTGTGTGATTCCGTAATCCTGCTCTGTGAAACCGGCTCCTGGGAAAGGCCTCTGTCGCTGCAGACTGGGCAGTGTCTGGCGGTCTCAGTGCTTGGAGCTGTGCAGAATCCATGCTGACATCAGGGGATGCAGTGCATGTTGGGATGCCGTTGCCAACCTCTTGTTTGGTAGTTTTTTATCTTTTTGTTTTTTTCATTTTGGATGTTTTATACGGAACAAACTAGTATAATTTTTTGTAGAAAAACTATTAAAAAGATGGGGGGAAAAATTAATTGTTTGTAGTCTTGCTTGATGTGGATAATTCTGTGGGATCTAGCAGTATGCCCACGCCTGCTCAGAACAGCATTCTGGGAATTATACTTTCCACTGAAATATACTTTGCTGAGGTGCTGTCTCCTCTTTTAATTGCATTCTTTTGCCTCTTTAATTACTAATGCCACCAAACAAAACATTAAAGTGGTCAGTTTGGAAACCCATATTTTTATGCATTGGGTGAGGTCAGTTAAATTGGGACATCAGGTAAAATGGGAAACATAGGGGTTATATCTCAGGCTCTTTAAATATTGACAGTCAACCACCAAGCAGGTTATTGCATTGTTGCAACAGATTTCTGCTATGTGAAACAGTTGTTTTGATTGGTCTGAAACGGCTAGGATGGGCAGAGCAAATATTCAAAAATTGCTGGTCCTTGATCTTGAGGTTAACCATGTGGCATATTGATTTTTTCTGAATGGTAATAACTGCTGGAAAAATGAATAAGGGCTATAGGATGTTGCATTTATTTACTACTTTATAATCAAAACATTTTCACGATGCATTTTAATTGAGAGTCTAACCATGCAGTCAATGCATCCCAAAATCCATAGATTTCATACTGGTTTTTAGGTCACCTGAAGGCGTGACCTATTGCGATCCCCTTTTGTCCTTCGTCGTGCGTCGTCCGTAAACTTTTCCTTGTGAACAAAATAACTTAAGTATTTACGAACCAATTTTGATGAGACTTTGTATGCAGGCTTTTATCCATAAGATCTTGGACGAGTTCGAAAACCAAATTGATTCGATCATATTTGATGGAGTTATTGCCCTTTGTTGTATTATTATCGTAAGCAACCTTGTGAACACAATAATTTCAGTCAATATTGGTCAATTTTCTTGACACTCTGCATGCTGGCTTATATCTATAAGATCTCAAAGAAGTTTGAAAACCAGCCCGATTCAATCAAATTTGATGGAGTTATATTGTTATATTGTCATCATAAGCCACATTGTGAACACAACAACTTAAGTAAGGGTCATTTAAGTATGTGTCATGTTTAGGTTTTGGAGGAAACTGGAGTATACCTGGAGAAAACCAACAACCTGTGCTTGGTACTTGGCAACTGCCTGTACAGTTTGAGGGGAAAATGCCCCGCGGGATGCGGTTTTACCTCAGAAGTAGAAAAGTAACTTGACATATGTTAATGAAGGTATTATTCCTTCCTTTCACTGAAGCGTTTTTTGTTTAAACGCAAAATGAAGTTTTTATGAGCATATTCACAGACCGCACCGACCAAACCTATGTATTGTCAACTATGTTAGTGCAAGCCTATTGTCTTGCATTTACTTTTTTATACCTAGATATGCTGGAAACCAGTTATCTTTATAGATGGAAGTGTCTTGAGGTGCTTTATAAAAATTGTGAATTTCATGACCCCCAGGCTCCATGTTTGCCCCTGGGGAGGGGGTCAAGTTTACTATAGTTTATATAGGAAAATGATACTTTTGGGTATATTCTGTTTAATTTCTTCTGGAAATCATTCACACGTGATTGACATTACAACAATGAGATGATATTATGATATTTTTGACAGTTTCCCTTACCCAGGGGCTAAGGGGCAGGGCCCAAGGGTCAAAATGGCTTGAGAAATCTTCTTTGCTTAAAGAAAATAGCCACAAGTTATATACATACAATTTAGAATACTCTATACTTATGATACTGGTTTCCATTAATGTGTGTGTGTGTGTGTGTGTGTGTGTGTGTGTGTGTGTACAACAAGCTATATAATCTAGAGGCCCTACGTTAGGATTTCAGTGTGCAAGTCTGGCCGCCATCTTGTGTCGGGTGTCCATCACAGAAATGGTGCAACAAAGTGGATTCATGCCTTCTAGAAATTTTTATTTCCACTGAGTGCCATACAGTCCTAACAAGTGAAAATACCGCAGTAGGGGAGGGCTGGTATGAAACTAACATTTTTCACATGGACGTCATTTTAAAAGATAACCTTACAGACCAAAACAAAAATTTCGGAGGGATTAACTGCTTTCTTGTGTGCTCTGTCAATAACAGGTGCTAAATCATCCCAATATATATTGACTTCGGCATAGTTTGAAGTCGAACGGAAGTTGGGAATTGCTACTTTCGACCCATCCACTCGGGATGAAAGTAATGCACGGGCAGGGCAAAAGTAACGTGATCATATTTATTGGAATCTTTTTAAATTACTGTCTTTAAAACCGAAGCAAAAACAATCAGACATTTGTTTTGAACATTTTAATTGGCTTCAAATGTTTCAAAAAACTAGCTGATCCGGCTCAGAGCCGGGGCAGATCCGGAGTGGAGGAGCTTGCTATCTGAGATGAAATTACTCATCACAGTTGTGACAGATTTAATTACTGGCACCCTCAGTGCATGCCTCATGCGACCACAGCGGACAAAAGATGCACTGCACCCACACTTCTCCAGGCAAAGATGAGGCAAATATCTCCCCACAAACAAGACATTCCTCATCATTGCCCTGAGAAACTGTGGTTGCAGTGTGTCCTCGTTTTCTTTGGGAGTTATAAAGAGGACTTTTTTCTGGCGCCTCTGCTGACTCTCCTCCAAAGCAGCTTTCACTGGGGTGTCGGTCAGTGTTGCTGTTGACCTGCAACATTCAATGAGATTATAGTCTGAATCAGCTTGTTTTGATACAAGCAAGAGAATCAAGACGAGTTAAAAATGACGCTATGCTCACCTCTTTCTGCTTCTCCTTTTATTTTCTTTCCTTAAGTCAGCCTTTGGATATGGGCGAACCTTTTCTGGGCTGAACCTCTGTATTTGCGTGCCACTAGATGTTCCTGGAACCACTAGCATACATGCATAGATAAAATTAAAAAAAAAAAGCTTGGCAAGGCTCAACATGCACATTTAAAGACAGACACAAACTCTCACTATCTACAGGAATGGCAGACTCGAGGGGATGCAGCTCAAATGGGCTCTGGCTAGGTGCCCCAGCTCTGTGCCAACTCCAGCTGATCTGGCTCAGAGCCGGGTAGATCCGGAGTGGAGGAGCTTGCTATCTGGGTGGTGTCTTAAGGGAGCAGGCACTGGTGATGGAGCTGGTGATGGTGATGAAGAGGGCACTGTTGATGGAGCTGGTGATGGTGATGAAGAGGGCACTGTTGATGGAGCTGGTGATGGTGATGAAGAGGGCACTGTTGATGGCGCTGGCACTGGGGATGGAGCTGGTGCTGGTGCAGGACGGTCAGTCTTAAAAGCTGGAGTGAAGTCTGTCTTATTGAAAATATATTGGATTCATGGGCCAGATACCGGTGCTGCACGTGCTGACCTAGTATGGCGCATCAAAGTGTGGATGGTTGCGAGTAAATCGCTGCATTACTTTCGTCCAAAGTTACTTTCGCAGCGGCGCTCCCATACTTTGAATCACTCCCGGCTTGTGTTAAGCCGCTTTCATACTGGACGCGAAACAAATTTTTTGCATGACGGATTAGGCTCCATTAAAAGTCAAAGCAAATACGCGACTACACACGTTTTGCCTGTATTCGCGTCTTTACATAGATTTTGAATGTAATTTGTCATGCGAATAATTTGTTTGGCATCCGGTGTGATAGCAGCTTTAGGCATGTCTGAAAACCCATTGAAATCAGACGCGAATAGGTTTAGTTGTTCCTCGTCCAGTGGACTATTCCAAAAAGGGGGATTACTGAGAATTCGGCCTCCGTGGAGCCTAAACTGAGGGGAATTCGGAATTTCCAGTTCCAGAACACACGATCGCTTGAAGTCTGACTCGGTTACCAAATTACCATGGGAATGGTGCCTGAATCCCTCACCACCTCCATGGGAGGTTTGCCGCAGGTTTGCCCTGGGAGAAATCGGAATTTCTACATAGCTCCTCCCTTCTACCGATTGTATTTCCGCCTTGCTTCAGTTCAGAGCCTTAATTCTTTGCATGTAGGCTACAGAAAATGGCGTGCCCGTTTCTTCTTAATCCTATTGATTTAGAAGCGCGATTAATTAGCAATGCTTTGCGAAATGAACGCATTGTGAGACCGCGGCCGGATTTGTTCTCTTTCCTGGACGAGTATCTGTACGAACGGTAGAGATTTACTTTGCAATTGCTGGAGTATATTCACAGGCTTGTGCAGCCTAGAGTATCTAGTGTGACGTGCCGGGGGCATGCATTGACCTCTGAACAAGTTCTGCGCATTGCTCTTAGATTTTTTGCACACGGCGGCTTCCTGTATAATATTGGCGACGCAGAAAATATCGGAAAGGCAACTGTATGCAGGGCTGTCAGATCCGTCACATTAGCACTCAGAGCACCTCTGTGATTTTGTGGCATTCCCTGGGCACAAACCTGTTTGGAATATAAAGCAGGAATTCCACAGGATTGCTGGTAATACAGGAGGTCATGCCAATATGTATAATTTTAGTTGTCTAATGCCATCCTGTTGAAACATTATACTGCCATAAAGAAACTAGTTTTCATGTTGCAGGGTTTCCTAATGTAATTGGGGCCATCGATGGAACCCACATCCCCATCGCTGCTCCCTCTGTGAATGAGGCTGACTGTGTTTACAGGAAATGCATCTACTCCAATGTGCAGGTATTCATTGACTGCACAGAAACTAAGTAATACACTGGAAATAATATGATTTCACTCCTTCTCTGCACGGTCTAGATCATATGTGATGCCGCACACATCATAAGTGTTGAAGCTAAGTGGCCCGGCTAAGTGGCCCGGCTAAGTGCATGACTTGCAAATGTTTCATGAGAGTATTTTGAGTGGCAGATTTGCATGGGGTAAGTTAAGCATTGTAAAATGTCAGTCTCCCTCATAAAAGCCCTCATTTATTCTATATACTTGCTGGTGAGTATGATGGGTACCTGCTTGGGGACAGAGAGTACCCTTGTCAGCCCTTCCTGCTGACCCCTTACACTGACCTCGAGCAAGGTCATCAACAGCGGTACAATGCGGCCCTCTGCAGGACTACAGCCCGGGTAGAGAAAACAATCAGCATTCTCAAAGCCCGGTTCCAGTGCCTACGGCACCTCAGGGTGACCCCTGAGAGGGCCTGTGACATTATTGTGGTGTGTGTTGTTCCCCATAATATTGCCATGATTAAAGGAGAACAACATCCTGCCGTACAGCTAGACCCTGATAATTACGACCCGGTGAACCCCCAGCAGAATGGACTAGATGGGAGAGCTTCTCCGAGAAGCCATTGCTGCCAATGTATTTGGCCATGCTGCGGCCGAGTAGTTGGAGCTAAGGTGGGCTTGATCAGCACTTGATGGGAGACCTCTGAGGAACATTGAGTTGCTTCTGGAAGTGGGGGTGCATGTATGGCAGGGGTCTCCATCATCTGGAGGGCACCATCAATTACTGTTGGCAGAAATGGAAAAATTAATTCTCACCACACAGAGGGACAGACGGCTTACATTTTACACAAGAATCTGTGGTAGGCAGCACAGCAGAGGAGCTCCCTCCAGGGATGCCCTCAGCCACAGCCCTCCTAGCATGTTGGCTGAGGATCAAGTCCTCTGCCACTGTGAGAGGGGATGGTGGTGGACCACCACCTGTCTGGCGGGCCTCAGCCTTCTTTCTGTTGGCTGAAAACAAGGCACATTTTAACCAGTGTATGGGAAATAAAATATGCAATTTAATGTGTTAATAGGAAAGCCATTTGGATTTTTTGATGGGGTTACTATTAGTTACGTCATGAACCGACATTGCAAACATGAAAATCTTAAGTGAAAAGTAACTTGTTGGCTTTAATTTAAATTTGAGCGGAATTAACACATTTCTCACCCCATGGGCAGATCATACTTCAAGTCCCACCCACCCCACCCCAGATTTATCTTGTTTTCTTAAAATGTCCAAAATCGAGTACACTATCAAGTTTATATTTGATTTGGGTTGATCAATCTTGTTTTGCCACAGAGGTGAGATCATTTTAAGACTAAACCTACTCATTAGATTATACCAAATACAAGGATTTGTGCATAAGTGTTTGACAGTGTATACACCTACTGTGGGCTATTTTACCTGTTTGAATTAGGTTTTTGTACTTGACTTTGAGCTGCTGCATTTCTGAGTGATTCCCGCTGGACTGCACCTGAATAAATATGTTTTTATTCATGTAGGTTTTCAGCAATTATTTTTAAATGAATAAGTCTGGCAAGAGCAATTAATAAATCAGTGTATATTTGGCCATGAATCAGTTTCACAGTTCTTTGACCATTTTTGCTGTGACTTCCAATACACATGGTATGGAGGACCAAAACTGCCAAAATTAAAAATAAATAAATATGAAAATAAAAAACAAATATTAAAAATATATACATAAATAAAAGTGAAAATTAATAAAAGTAAAAATAAATACAAAAATAAAAAACAGATTTCAAAAATTAAAAATAAATAGAAAAATAAATGTGGAAATAAATACATGTATATCATTATTATATTACCTATCAATAAAAAAGTAAACGCGTTCTGCTCTCATTTATTAATTTTTTGCTGGCAGCATGTATTGCAGGAGGAAATGTTATTCAAATGAGGGGGCGGTCCTAAGTGTGCCTTGGGTTGAACTGTTCGCCTATAGGTTGTGCAGAGGTACACCTGCCAACAGCCACACACCTTTCTCTCACAAACATTGACGGGCTAATAATGGCGGAATCCACGATGCCAATCGTTTGGATGATTTGGAACGCGGTATGAAAGAAATGTGTTGTGTGTTATGTTTTTACTTAAGTCCACTTCAGGTGTGTTGACTCTTTCTTTACAAGCTTCGACTTCGGACGAATCTCAGGAAGGGGAGAGATGGCGGGGCACATGCAAGTTTACTCAAGCAGTGAATAAGCATATTGGTAGGCTACAATTAGTATGATGAATACGGCCTATTATTGTGACTGTGAGATGATTGAAACACTTTACACGTGGCCAACAAAGTTGCAATCAGTAATCAATAAGACATGTAAAGGTCCAAAATGCAGATCAGTTTCCTCCCTCACAATGGCGTACCCTTTCCTAGATGATATACTTGACGAAGAGGCGCGCTCAGTCTCGGGAGAGTTTTCCGATGGGAAAGTGCACAGAGACAAGTCGGACCCACTGGCTTTTCCAGAAGAGTTCTTGCAAGAACGATACCGCTTCTCTAGGGACAATATACGTTACCTCTGCAGCCTGCAGGGTAATAAAAACTGCAGCACTGCACAGTGCGCAGCCATGCCCTCTCCATTCCACAGATGGTGTGCATTGGCCTCCGATTTTTTTGCAATTGGCATGTTTTTGTATCCAGAGGGCGACGCAGAAAATCTGAGCAAAGCCACTGTTTGCCGCACCATCAGGGCAGCGTGTTTAGCGTTAAAAGATGCCTTGCACATTTTTTTCACCTTCCCTGGCCACAGAAGAATCTGCTACATCAAGGAAGACTTCTACAAAATTGCCAGTAATGTGTACAAGCCTATTAGTTAAATAGAATATTTAGGCTAATTTTGACCTTTAATAAAAGTAAAACAAAATCAAAAACTGAGTAACTTTTAGAACAGTCGCATTCTCATTGTGTTACAGCTTTCCCAAATGTCATTGGTGCGCTTGACTGCACCCACATAAGGATAGTGCGCCCCTTGGGTGCCCACGAAGGGGGTTTTGTGAACAGGAAGTCCTTCCACAGCATCGGTGTTCAGGTAAGAATGACTTATAGTTACTGTCCACTATATTAATATAGTCAGTGCATTAAATGACCATAACGCATCTTAATGGCTCAGATGATCTGCGATGCCGACTGCCTCTTCACAAACACAGAGGCAAATTGGCCTGGGTCGGTCCATGACTCCAGAATCATTAGGGCCAGTACAATTCATTGACTATCACAGGGTAAGCCACGCACATAAGCACCCTCAAATTTCATGATAGTGTCAAGTTTTACCCCATTTTGAATTTACTCAAATTACATTTTTTGTCAGGTGAATTCTCTGGTCTGCTGCTGGGTGACTAGGGCTACGCCTGTCAGCCGTTTCTGCTCACCCCTTTTCCCGACCCCCAGACAGCACCACGGCAGGCTTACAACCTGGCTCACTTAAGAAAAAGGGCCCGGATTGAAATGTCTTGGCCTTCTGAAATCACGGTTTCAGTGTCTTCGCCACCTGCGAGTCACCCCAGACAGAGTCTGTGACATCGTTGCTGCCTGCACAGTCCTCCACAACATCTCCTGCCTGAGGAAGGAAAGCGCTCCAACAGTGGTCTTAGAGATGGACTGGGACAATGCTGCAATTTTTCCAGACCAAATTACTGGCAAACTGGTCAGAGAGCAGTATGTTGCTAATAATTTTAGTTAGTTTAGTAATGGATCATTTGTTACACTTCATGCATTATTTTGGCATTGCTAGCACACATTTTGGTTTTTGTTAAACAAATGTAGTAGTCTCCCAAATTACAGTCCCAGAGTTCACTAGTAACTTCAAAGTGTAATGCATGCCAACATTAGAAAAAGATGACAGACCAATTTCTTTTTGAACCCTTTGACATCACTTGTCTGCTGGAAGCTTGACAGGGGGGAAAAAAGGCATTAATTGTGTTAGTCATGCTTGCATTGCTCTACATTTGCATTAAAATTTGAGCTTACTTCACTTCGTAGTTTTTGGATTTCCAAATCTAATTTGTCCAGTGTCTTTTAATCTCCACATCCAGTTCCAAGTCCTGCAGTTCTCTTCTGTAATGTATCATTTTCACCTCTGCCAACTCTTAAGGTTTGTACTGTACAGATTCTTGACAGTCTGAATTCAGTAAAACAAATCTAGATAGCACAATAGGAGTCGTTCATCATGGCGATGTCCTTCAGATAATACCTACTACATTCCCAGGCTGGCTCTCAGGCAGTGTGACATCTGGGTCCTGTTAGAAATGCCATGTTTTGTCCGAGCACTGCACCACTAATTTCTTATCCATTATAGATTAGATGAGTATTCGACAAGATTGACATGATACCTCCAGCTTTCTGGAGTCCACGGACAGTCTCTTCGTCATCCACTGCAGAAGTGCCTTCACCCTGTCACAGTACATAGATTTTTTATTGATCCATCAACAGATTGCAAGGCTATGCCTTTGCATGATATTCACTGGATCAAGGGTATCCTCTGGTAGCTCCAGAAGAGTAATTGTGTTTCCAGACACTGCAAAACAATGTTTGACAATTAACATAACACAATATGAATGGTTTATGTTGTCAGTGCAGTACAATTAACTGACATACCTTGTATGAAAGGAGCAGTTTCTGAAGATGGGACAGAGTCAGTGGTTATCCCCCCTGGGATCCCTTCCAATATAGGTCTCCCCCTATTCAAGTCAAGTGCCAGCTCCTCTGCTGGGGTGAATTCTGCGGTTGGTGGACCACCCCCTGTGCCATTTTCTTAACTGCTAAAATTAGTGAAAGCAATATAAATGAGTAGCCACCTTCACAGGTTATTTATACACGTGTATATTGTAAGAAACAATGTATCAAGGCACTTACCAGCCTGCAAAATGTTCTTATATTTAATTTTGACTTGTTGCCAAGTTCTCTTTTCTCCACTCATGTTTGTTCTGAATGAACATTGACAGGTGTGGAAAAAGAATGAATTCGGCTATACAGCAAACAGAGAGATGACGATAATACAAACTGAGGAATCCGTTTTTGCAAGTAAGTTCAATTAATCGCCATTGTAAATTTCATCAGTAACATCTGCTTACAATTGCTAAATTTGTGCAAATGACAAACTCCTTAATTGGAATGATTGAGACGGTTTCTTTCGTTCTCTCAATATAGGCTATAATTTTTCTTTCATCTTTCCCTGATTCTTTTAATGAGATTAAGATGTATTAATTTGCACTTTAAATAAACTTCTACATGAATGCTTAGCGAATGTATATTTCAGACTGCTTACGCATTCAAGCGGTCCGCTATCATCTGCCAGCCTTTCTCTCGCTCTTTTATTGCAGCGGCCGTATTTCCTTTTTTGCATATTCTGTCTTTCACCTCTTCATACGTTTCCATCAGTAGCTGTTGCTCATTGAGAGTGAAGTATGCGGCATGCGTCTTCTCCATTTCTGATCAATAAATCTGTGATCCACCTCGCTGTCTTTTAAAGGTGACCGTGGACGCGCATTTATCAGAATTACTTACACCTGGCTTGACCTAGTCGCACCTGTTCAACCTGGTTTGACGTACATGGAACACATTAAGCCAGGATGGACTGACTAGACTAGCTCAAGCCTCGCTTTTGTCTGCTATCCTTTATGCCTCAATTCCACTTTTGTGAAATAGCCCCCCAGGCCTGACAGAACGAGATCAGTCATAATATTACCCTATCGAAGGGATTTTAAGATGGCCTGGGGGCTATTGCACAAAAGTCGGATCCTGAGATCCTGGATCAATGCCAAAGTGAGGATTGCCATATCCCAAACAGCGAGTCGCGGGCATAATTGATTGCACAAAGCCAACCGCGAGTGGAGGAGGATAAGCTGAGTGAAGCCCGTGCCGCTGATCCTTCTGAGTGCGCGCACACGGCTATTTCAAATAGACCCCGAGATCGATCACAAAATCGCTGATCATTACCATGGACACTAAGTAGCTGCAGTAGACGCATGCGGCAGCAATATTCAAATACCACGTTCAGACAGAGAGACGATGGGACCTCTGAAATGCCTCTGCTTGCTATTCTTTTCATTTCTGTCTGAATGGTGCGACCTTTTTGAGAGGAATATTAAAGTGAGACAAATTCAAGTGAAAGTAAACTCGGGAAGTGTTTCAGCGCCGTCAAAAAGGAGTAGGGCTGACTTCGGCGTTACCGCGAACGAGATAAGCCGTCGCTGTCAGACAGATTTAGAATGGAGTGATTCTTGTCAATGGAGGGCTTGAGAGTGCCGCGCATACGAAATCCTAGAGAGCTGAGAATGTAATAAACTTCAGGGCTAGTTATACCAATGCCTTGCAGTTTAGCTGCTAGCCCTTCTTCCTCCTATACAAACTGAATTGGAGGTTTGAACTAGAAGATGTCTTCAGATTGCTTGAGTTTACCTTCTGCTTTTAATCACCTCGGATGGAGGCATACTAAAATTAAAAAGTAAACTGTTAGCGTCAGAAAATTACGTCAAGAAGCCTCCCGAAAATGTTTGATTCCAGGTGCTGGGACATCGTGGGGGCGCATGCCAAAGGGAATAACCATGATTCCCCGGGCATCGCGTTTATGGATAACTTCAATGGTAAGGACCTGCTACAGACCTCCTCTCTCTGCCTTCAAGAAGCGTCCGCTGATTTATCATATTGAAGGGCAATCAGCACGGAACAGGGTCCATAAGTGATTGTGATACAGCTTCTGAGGGATGTAAGCCCTACATAGTTCTCTGGATGTGTATTTCAAGCTCGTAGTCTGATGTTTTTAATTCAAGGGCACATAGAGTGAACCATGGAGGAACTGCGTTGTCTTGAAACATGATCATTGACCATGATCAAGTATACCTGGTCCTCACTCTGTCTTTTGGGAGACACTAGTTCTGTATTTTTACTGGTTTTAATCTTGCCCAGGATTGTGTGTTATATTTTTATAACATCACAGATTCAGCTGCCCATTTTTGCCATAGTTTTAAGAATTATTACATTGTATAATGCATTATACTGATTAATATAAAAATTAAAATTATTATAATTTAAACAGATTAGCTTTATGACACTTGTCAAGCACTTTTTTAGGATCAGCATGACAATACAAGGTTGGGCCTCCATCTGCTCTCTAGTTTCTTTGAGGCACTGATACCACAAGATGTTGGAAATATTCTGTCTCATGTCGACATGATCACATCACGCAATTTCTGAAGATTTGGACATGGATGGTATTCCTATTTTACCTCATCCCTATCTATCAGATTCAGATCAGGTGACTCTGGGGGGGCCAATGAAGTACACTGAACTTATTCTTGTTTGCAAGAAACAAGTTTGAGACAACCTTTGCACTGACTTTGCGCATTGTCTTTTTGGATTAGCCATTAGAAGATTCATGGTGCTGATGACAGATTCTCACTCATTGAGGTCCCCTTGTTTCTGAATAATTGGACAGAGACAAAATCTTCAGAGGTTATCTTTTTTCCAGCCTTGAATCGTGCAATAATCCAAACCCTGAGAGTAGTCCTTAGCCAAGAAGTGTTAACTCAGTGTACAGAGCAATATTTATGGGAAAAACTCAACCAACTTTGCACCAATCACAATACATTGGTCGTACACTGATTATCTCTTAAGTTTCTCTTTCCCCTATTGGTTGGCGAGCTCTCTATGGTATTCTCTGGAGAATATTGGTGGCGCAAAGAAGTATTGGTCTCATAAAAATAAGAAAGAAAATGCACTAAAAAGGAGAGGAAAAATACAGTCAAAGGAATAGGATACAAATGGATACATAAATAATTCAACTGATTGTTTTCAGTAACAACTAATGATTTTACTGAACAAATATTGATGAAAGCTACGGAATCAAATACAGTTAAAAGTCTCACCTGATTATGTTTTCAAATCAACTAAACAGAAGCTTAAGCTGGACTTACTTAAGCTGGATTTATGGTTCTGCGTCAAACCGATACCATCGTGAACCCCCACCGCAGAGCCTCTGCGTTGCCTGCCGTGCAGAATTTTTTAACTGCACGTCAAAGCGATGGAGACTGCAAGGGTACTGATTGGTTCACTCTACTACATCACTTCCGGAAACCTGATACCACCTAGCGGTTTTGCAGTGAATTGCTTGTGGCACAGCACGACGCAAACGACCTCAATGCAGAATTTCTATAGGTCCACAACGGCGTCGAGGCGACGGTGTGCCCTTTGCGTCGAGTCGACGCAGAACCATAAATTCAGCTTTACCAAAGCTACAGAAGCCCGCTGCTTATGTGTGTATGAGCTGCTCATGCATGTGTGAATTGAAGTAAGTGTGTGTGTGTGTGTGTGTGCGTGTGTGCGTGCGTGTGTGCATGTGTACGTGTGCTGCTGGTGCCTGTGCGTGCCTTTGCGTGTGTGCATGTGTCTGTGTGCACTGCTTCACTTAGATCCTTCGAACCTCCCACTCCCAGGGCACAGTCCCAGGCTAGATCCCTTTCCACAGAGATCTTTGCCCAGACTCCCCCAGGTTGAGAACTCTGCCTTCTGCTTCCCGGCGTCTTCTTTTCAAAGCCCACCAATCACAGATGCACCATTCGCTACTAACGCATTCGCTTTTGGCTTGTGGTGGCCTGACTGTACATTGAGCCAAGCGGCCACTGCAACCTGACCGGCCGGTGACCCAGTCGATGGCGATCCCCAAATCCCATAGTGGCTACCAGCCACCCAGGTGGGAACCGACGGTCTGATCCCTACCCCACTTCGCTATGGGTATAGAAACTTTGACTCTGTTCACAGAGGTTGTCTCCAGTGCCCCTCTGCAGGATGTGGGCTGTCACCCACGTACCACGTGTTGCCCACAACCTTACATGCAACAAACATGCCAACTAGATGGTACCACAGCAGTATGTCAATTCATACTTCCCTGGACACGGGGACCTTCAGTCCTCTCCCCTGCACTATATCACATCTTTAACGTGCCCTCGGAGCTTTGCAGTCCCACCGCCGCCTGCTCCCCACAAGGTTCGGGGGGCCCAATCCCCTACCCTATGCGTGTGTGAACTGCTTATATGTGTGCATGTGTGTGTGTGTGCGCGCGCGCGTGTGTGAGTGTGTGTGCGCGCATGTGTCTGTGTGCACTGCTCGTGTGTGTGTGAACTGCTTGTATGTGTGTGTGTGTGTATGTGTGTTACTGCTGCATACATAATCTGGTTATTGATTTACTGATGAATATAATGCAAGATATTGAAATATAATCCTCAACACTGGCTACCTGTATGTCTTTTCAATCTTCACTAGTCAAGTTTTAGTGAGGCTGGCCTCACTGCTGCTTTAGACTGACAGGAAAGGAGCCTGTTGTGGTGCTCTGCTGCTTTAGCCCGATCAACTCAAATTTACATGTGTTGTAGATGTTGAGATGCTTTTCTGTGCACCATAACTCTGAAGACTGGTTATCTTTCTCGCTGTTACCTTTGTCAGTCTGAACCAGTCTGGTCCTATTTTTGCTCTTTTTCATCAGCAAGGCACAAAACTGCTGCTCTCTGGATATTTGTTTTAGTGCCATTCAAATCTCTTACAGTTGTGCGAAAATTCTTTCTAGAAAGAATTTCTTGAAACTCTGTGCAAACAAACTAGGCACTTCACTTACTTTTTTTTAACCAAATATTTAGGGTGGATCACTTTGGAAACTATATTAAGTTTAATGTTAAACTTTCAATTTGTGATGAAAAATGTAGCCAAATTATGTTTCAATTCCTCCTGGGTCTCATATTATCGAAGTAGTTTAGCCATGTTTGGTCCGAAAGAAATGAAAGTAATTTTATGAAGGATTACAGGTTTGCAAAAGCAAAACTTTCTGTGGTCTTATCGTCAGCTTCTTTGTGTTTAGCATATTAGAAAAACGTACCTGAGTCAAAGATATAGTCCATTATTCTGGATTTTCGCCCTTTAATTTCAGTGATATTATTAAATTAGCATAAATGATATTTCACAAAGCTGACATTACGTAAGATCTTGTAAATATAATGGAATAAGTATATGTTAAAAAACAAAATCTGGAAGCTACAATGATGAAACCGAAATCGGGAATTTTTTTGTCAGACATACCTGTTAGAAAACCTTTGCCATGGAAACGGCAGAGATGATGGACTTGACTCATTGGTACAAAATTGTTCCCAGACAAGTTTTAGGAAAAGTCACCAAGTTTGGCGGTCCTAGCTCAAGCCGTTCAGAAATCATACAACATGAAAATTGGTGTGGGCATAAAAAGCCAGCTGAGATTATCTTAAGGTTAAATAAGACCGCTTCTACTTCACTATAAATGAACAAAAACATACGTGAAGCGTGTGAAACACATGACTGGTAGTTTAAAACACCTTAAGCTTGTTTCAGGTTTCAGCAGAGATCTGGAGAATGAAAACAGGCACTTAGAACAGCTAATTTTCAGCTTGCTGTCAATCACAAATATTCTTGCATAGAAAAAGGATCCACAATTTACAAGTTAGGAAGCAGTAATTTGAAAACCTTTGATTATACTATCGGTGCCAGGGAGGGCCGAGAGTGTGCAGGTTTTCTTTCTCACCAATCACAACACCTGTTGATTACACCAACTAGTTCCGTCCTCTCTGCTTGAAGGTGCACTTTTTGGTGAAATCAGCAGGAGTGGCGATTGGTTGGAATGAAATAGCATACTCTCGGCTGTCCACTGCGTATGATTGGCCACCTCTGGATCAGACCCTATGCGGGTCCATGGGCATATTGGTTTTGAAAAAGTTTGCTTTTGTTTCCAGATGAGACAACCAGCATGGCTGCCCTGTGCTCCACCAGACAGCTTCTGTGGTGTGGAGTGAGCCTTGTAGTGATGCGCGGGCCGAGGTTTTTTATCACCCGCACCAACCCAACCCGACGTGACAGCTAACCCGCCCCACTAAAACTCGCACTGGTTTTCAACCCGAACCCACCCCGACCCGACACAAAAAGGAGGCAAGAGAAAAAGATGGGTCTGTGTGACATGATTTGCAATGGAAAAAAACGATTCCTCTGTCACGCTATGGATTTGAGTGGAGCACAACATACATTTGGCTTTTGGCTGGAATTCTTATTACAAAGTTTGGGCTCTGTCTATTAATTGAACCTCACCGTGATTTCTGATCTTTGCAACCAAATGAAATACCATCAGGCGAAATATTGCAAACAGGCTGTTTTATTGGAACAAAATTAACATGACAGTGGTGCAGTGGCCCTATCGTCTACTCTTCCATACAGTGTTGCGATATCCGGTCTACGAGGATTTTTTTTCCCCCTCATATATTTATTTGAAGATTTTTTTGGGGGGGTGGGCTTGTAGGCAATTTTTTTTAACACAGCTTATAATGTAGGCCTAGGCGTATTTTTTCCCAAACTATGCAAAAACAAAATCGCGTCAACAGTGCCAGGGTTTAAGCGATTACGGCGGGCTTCCAGGACATGGCCAGCCGAACTGAAGGTTCGCTTGCTTGTTGCGCTAGTTGCTGGGATGCAGAGGACTGCTTTGGCCACCATGGAGTATTACACGATTATTCTTTGTCTCATGGTATGGTAATTAATGAGAGCAAGACTAAGTTTATCACCATACATGCTCCAGTAATGATAAGTTACCTATTCGTTTGGGTGATATGTGTATAGAATGGTGTTATAGATATGTATATCTAAGAAGTGTCTTTACTGCCAATGGCAGCACATGCTCTGCTGTTAGAGAACAAGTTCATTTTATTTTTGAATAAGAATCGTGATATGCCTTTCTGTTGTGATTCTGCCCTTTCGTGTGTTGTCCCGTGTTTATTTGTGCTTGTGCTTACTTTCGTTTTATATTTTCCAGCTCTCAGTTCAGCCGTCCTACAATCCGCTCCCAATCTGTCTTAAGTGATGTCGCGTGACTGCCTTCAGCATGCCCGCGTCTCGTCGTCCAATCACGTTTCCTCTTTCAGTTTCAGCTCTGGTGTTTCATTCATTGGCTGTGTTCAAAATCGTCCACTCATTCACTCACTCCCTATCCCCTACATCATGTATATGATATAGTGCACTACATAGGGAACGACCAAAGGAGATTTCGGACACTACACTGGAATTTTCTGAACATGACTGCGTCAGCAAATGCGCTGGATACTCTTGTGATGTGAACGGACACGCCGAGCATCATGTAAACACACCGGTCACGAAATAAATTTTTCGCACAACAGATTACATCCAAAGTCAATGCAAAGACGCGAATACACGCGAAACGCGTCCGGTGCAAAAGCAGCTTTACTGTTGGACCCCGTGATGGTTTTCTGGAATGTTCTTTACACATAGCTATGATAGTTACTCTAGCTCAATACGCTAGCTTAGTTAGCTAGCTATCTAATAAGCTTGGTAACATGTCAAGGACGATAATAAGCTCTTAGACTTTGCATTGAATTTGAATGTAATCTATCATGCGAAAAATTCGTTTCGCGTCCGGCGTGAAAGCAGCTTTGCAGGGACACTGGAGAATGTATTTCTGCTGAGCGGAGCTATCCAAGAATGTTTTACAGGTCCATGGAGGTATCTCGCTCTTCATATTCTTCTTCTGTGGCAAACACCACAGCTGTGCATTGTGGTATACAGCACTATAATGTAGTGTACATCGCTTGTTCACTCAATTCCGCGGTGCATTGTGGGTATTTTATAGTCCACTATATAGTGGATGAAAAGAATTCGAACAACACTACAAAATGGCGGACACACTATATAGTGCACTATATCCGTGATAGGGGGCGATTTCGAACACAGCTATTGCTTCCAGCTGTGTTTAATTTCGGGTCTCGCGAAACTGAGTGAATGCGTTCTCTGATAGGATAATTACTAACCCGTACGAACCAGCACTTATTGAAGGGTGATTGTAAATAATTTGTCACGTAGTATTAACCTTGATTAACTCATTTAGCGAGCGTGTGCGTTTCTGGCTTTTGTATTTCAGTCCGAGCTGTATCTGATTAACTACATTGAAAACTATGCTTTCCTTAGCTTTTCTTGTGGTGCTTTTTCCTTGCCACGTTTAGGTTGCCTTAATCCAGTGGTTCTCAAATTCGGTCCTGGCACCCCCCTGTGTATGCTGGTTTTTGTTCTAGCCACAACTGCAATTCTAGGATTTTAAAAAGCTGTTACTTTGTCTTAATTAGCAGCATTTCATGTTTAGAGTAGTTATTTACCATCTTATGTCAGATTTGAATGAACATATCAATTGTGCCATGAAGACTAAAAACCCTTGAACATATAGTGCTTAATTTTCAATATTGCTAGGATTTTCAGGTGAAAGCATTTTTAAACAGATCAAATTAGACTCTAAGAAAATCAATAAGCTCCAAATTAGGTTTCTGAAAACAGGTGTTTTGAGTTTTTCCCAAGTAACCTGCCTGAACCAAATAAAATCAACAGAAAACACAACAGGTGTCACTCCACTGTTTGCCAAGTAAATTGTCGGGTTTTGCCACCATATGTCAAGAGTTTCACCAGTGAGGAACCTTGTGATTACTTATGTTGATTAAATGTTTGGTTAAATTGTTTCCCTCTGCCAATATTTACAATATATCTCAATGTGGGTATTTGCATAAATGCACCTAATTAAAGCAAATCAGCAGCTTGTTAAAATCCTAAGATTGCAATTGTGGTTGGAACGAAAACCAGCATACACAGGGGGGCGCCAGGACCGAACTTGAGAACTACTGCTTAATCTAAACTGTCTCGTAGCGTCTTGTCTTGTCTTGAGTCATTATTGTTAGCCCGGTTCTCGTGTGATTGTTGATTAATCCCATGTGTTTCTGTTTCAGTCCGTGATTGCATTCCGAGTCCCCGCCTCCTCTTGTGATTATAAATGTGGAAGCATTGGATGTGATTGTCAGACGGATCCTCCGTATTGTCTCTGTGCTACATGGTGAAGTCTCAGCTCCTCATGCCTTCTGAGTGTCTCACGTGTATGGTTCCCGAGTCCTTCTGTTTGCTGCGCTTTAGTCTTGTCTGCCCCGTGTATAAGTCTCCCAGTGTATCCGTCAATTTAGTTAGGTTCAGTTTTTGTTTTCTTAGTTATCCTCTCTTGGAAAGAGTATTTCTGTTTCCCCCTGCCTTTGGCAGTGTACCTCAGTTCTCCCATTTGTTCAGTGCTTGTGCACCGTGTTTTGTTTTGTGTTTTGTCTGGCGTTTGCCATTTTTCCCTTAATGTTTTGTGTTTTAATAAGCACTTCTGCATCCTGCACCTGATGTTCCTCTGACCTCTTCTTACACCTTTCATCGTAGAGTGGCGAAAAAATGTTTTCCCTATGTGTTTGGACCCACAGATCAATAAAATTACTACTACTATATATTATTTCGGTGCTGACTGCAGAACGATATATAAGAGGAACTATCATTCAACCTTTAGATCCTTAGTCTAACCACTGAGGGTTAAGCCGCGCACCAGTGAGTGCGTGTATATCGAGAGTAGGAGGAGGGAGAGGTACAATTGGCATTCTATCCTGCTTAAGGTAGCGTTACATCGTTTGACAAGAGCATCTTATCTAGGCTGTATGTCTAGAGCCCTCAAGTGGCCGACAGCCAATAATGCTTTTTATTCGCAATTTTGTGGGAATTAGACATTGCCACTGTTGGGCCCAACCTGCCCGCACCCGCTAAATGTTGTTCAAATATTGACCCGACCCGCGGGTTCCGCGCCGACCCGCGCATCACTGGAGCCTTGGGTTCCTGCACCTTACCTTCACCATCCTGGGGCACCGAGACCTGGCGCCGACAGAGTGCCCGGGGACCAGGCTGTATGAAGCTCTGCCACTCTTGGCTCAACACCAAGTTCAACCAAAGTCCTTATTGGCAAGTCGCTCCAAATCTCACACTCGCACTATACCACAAAAAAATGTAACTTAACACTCAAACAACTCAAAACATCCATTGGTGAACCCATTCAGTACATCTATCACTAAACACACTTGACACATCTATCACCGAATCCACTGAACTCATCTATCACTGAACACTCAAATGATCTATTACTGAACACACTCAATCCACCAACTACTGAACAAGCACAATGCATTGATTACTGAAAACACTCAACTCATCTGTTATTAGCCCACTCAACACATCTATTACTGAACACTCAACTCATCAAGCACTGAACACACTAAATGCATCTCTAACTGAACATGCACCTATTGAACACACTCACCACCTCTATTACTAAACACACTTTACTCATCTATTAACAAACTCTCTTAACAAATCTATTATTGAAGCCGCTCAACACATCTATTACTGAACACACTCAATGCATGTTCTACAGAACCCTGGCAATGCATTACTGAACACAGTCAACTCATCTATTATTAAACACACTCCACACAGCTATTACTGAACATACTCAACATATCCCTAACTGCACCCACTCAATACATGTACAGTACTACTAATACACTCAACAAATCTATTATTGAACCCACTCAATACATTTATTAGTGAATATTCAGTTCTCCTATTACTGAACACACTCAAGGCATCTACTACTGAACATGTTCAATGCATTGATTATTGAACACACTCAACATATCTATTACAGAACACACTCCACAAATCGATTACTGAACAAAGTCCACAGTGTTTAGTGCTGAACACAAACAACACATCGATCACTGAATCCATTCATAACATATTTATTACTGAACCCATTCAGCACATCTATTACAGAACACACCTTGTCAATCTTTCACTAAAAACACTGAACTCATCTATTACTGAACACAGTTAGCGCATCTGTTATTGAACACTACAAATCTATTACTGAACACATTCTGCATGATCTTATAGTTAACACATTGAACTCATCTATAACTGAACACACTCACATCTATCTTTGAACTAGATGAGGCTCCTCTGTGGCTGCGTTCCTCAAATCTTGCCTTTGAATCCTAATACAGCCCCTGGTTTTACCTTCTCCCGGGTAGTCAATCAGCGGTGCTTATTGGCCCGACTGGCTTCACACACCTGAGTCCGAGGCAAAGGGATGCCTGGACTGGAGCAGTGAGTGCCCTCCCTGGTGTTGTGGTTTGAGGATCGGGGCTCTGATGAATCATCACAAAGCTTCTATACCAGTGACATTCAGACCTGCTCTGTGACATGGGAATCCGGTGGCTGAATGATGCCCTGCAAAAAATACTTTTCATGTTTTTTACATGTTTCATTTGCTGACTGTTTATTTCACCTATGCACCACAAAGGCCTATACCACAGCATGCTTGATTATACTGGCACTAATTGATATAGAAGAGCTCTAACTTTCACTGATGTCATCATACATGACCCATTTCATGCATCTGCTGATTCTCTAAAATAGTGGAAATGCCACCGTAAAAATGAGGTTCATACAATGGGAAGCATAATTCATTGAGTAGTGATACAATTTTTGTTATTTTTGTTCCACTGATATCAATCTTTGTTAACAATATGCGTTCTCTGAAAACGCACCACATGATCAAGTGCTGCCAGTTCACCTCGTTAAGGAAAGAGAAGAAATAAAATGCTTCCTGTAAAATTTGAATGCGCAGTTTGGTGCATGCATTTCAAAGTAGTGTTAAGGTGTTTCAATACTTTTTGTTTTTCTTGAATTGATTTGATGGAAACAATTGTGAAGTGTAGGTGAGATCAGCCAGGATGTGGCTGAAATTCAAGCAGAGTTTACCTTTATTACCTGGCCCCTCCCCTAGGGGGCCAGGTTAAGCAATGATCATGTCTGTGTGTGTGTGCGTGTGTGTGTGTGTTTCTGTCAGTCTGTCTGTCAGCCCGTGGCTGGGGTCAGGTCAGCTATCTCTGATTGCCTTGTTCATAAAGTATACTGTGTTTAGAAAAAAAAAAATTCTGAATTTAATTTAGCCTAATATTAATTAGACGCAGAAGGTCTGTCTAATTTCCGGAGGATTATTGTCATGATCAGAAAATGTGTTACAGGGAAATTATTGTGAACAGTTCAGGACTTCAAAACAGTTTAAAGGGAGGTTTTGTTCCCAAGCTGTTGCTCTGGCTATGCCACTGGGTTGACCAGACATGGTTAAAAACACCTGCAAATTTGAGCTGAGAGTCTGCACTTCTATCTCATCGCTGATATATCATTTCAAACTAAAAATGCCAGAGTACAGAACCAAAATTTTAAAAGTCGCTGTCCAATGAATTATGGCACTCCGTATTTTTTAAATTCCTAATTTTTACGAGCCAAGTTCACATATTCAGCTTTACAGATTTATGCTGTCTATACCAGTGTCTCTACTTATAAATGAAGCAAAGTTGTTGTAATGGTTTGAGATGCAATTGAAAGTTTTTGCATTTTTCCCAAAGGAGGATAAATATGAGCATGTATAGGCTACTTCGTCCTTCAATGAGAAATGTTGCATGCTGTTTGCATCTGTGTAAAACGTAGATTGAGCACACTGTCAGCTAATATGGTCAATCGTGGTTTGCGTATTGATCTTGGCCGCATTTCCCAGTTAAGAGCGTTCTTAAGGAGTTAAGAAGGCTCCAAAAAAGAGTTCAGCTAAGAGCGAGCCATCCTAGACTACGAAGGAATCTAGGAAACGTGTTTGCTTACTACTGGCGCCATTAGAAGGCTCTAAAGAAGCTCTTAGTTAGCGATAAGATCTCTTGATAAGCGATAAGATGAATCTGGGAAACCTGGCCCTTACCATTAATCATTGAAATCAGAATGCATCATGTTGGTTTTATTTATTTGTTTCCTGTCTTAAATCATTTGTAAATAATGGTGAAAATGAGATTAGAGAAGCATTGGAATATGACAAAAACATTGGCCACGTTTCCCAGATTCATTTAAGAAGCTCTTAGCGCTAAGAGCTTCTTTAGATCCTTCTTAAGGCTCCAGTAAGAAGCAAATGCGTTTCCCAGATTCCCTTTTAGCCTAAGATGGCTCCCTCTTAGCTGAACTCTTCTTTGGAGCCTTCTTAACTCCCATAGAGCGCTCTTAACTGGGAAACGCGGTTAATAACGGTGTTTTTCGTAATATGCAACTTTCCTCTTTTCCATTTGTATCAACGATGCCCAAAATTCTGCACCTGAATGTATAAATCGGGTACCTATTTTTAAATGCCCAAAACAACTGTTGTTGACATCCCTATATTGCACATTATAAACTGTGTATTCTGGCCCCACAGCCTTCAAATGCTATATTGGCTCATGCATTATAGAAAATTCAGCACTGGTGAGCTCTTAATAAGTTATTTTCTTTGTTTTAGCACAGTTAATTACAATTAACGAATGTGCTGGGGCGTATGAAGCCCAAAGTAGTCTCTTAATTTGTCTTCATTTACATCGATATTCCAAGAAGGAAGAGGCTATTCGCCCCACAGCGCTTCGGCGCAAAAGTTCAAAGAGAGAGGCGGAATGTAAAATGAAATCTCTTATTGGCCCAGCTGCGGCGCAAATAGCAGAAGTGCTTCTCTTATCCTCCCCGCCGCGGTGCAAATAGCAGAACTGCTTCTCTTGCCGGCCCCGCTGCGGGGTAGATAGCCGATCTCTTTCCCCAAATTCATCCCGCTGCGGGGCGAATAGCCACTTCCTTTCAGGAAAGCTCTCACGGTTGTTATACTGTAACAAAAATGCGCAATCACTTGTAATATTGATTTCAGTCAGTAGATGGCAATTGAACCCCACTTAGATTTACTTTCTATTTCAGTGGGTGGGCACTAGGCACTGTACTGTATATGAGGTTGCGTAACATGCTTCGAGAGCGTATAAGTAGGCAGACATTTTCCTGTATGGTAGAGTTTGCCTGCCTATTCACTCGCATAACTCTCGCGTTGCGCTGGCTCAAAAATGACCCTTTTTAATTTTCTTATTTTTTAAGAGCAGTGGCCGGTCTAAACTGGGAACTGGGGTGGCAAAGACACGTCCCTTTTAGTCCTGGCAAGTTCTCAATCATTTTCCTTAATTGACACGATTTTCAATTATCGTAATTGGCAAGTGAAGACATGGTTTCTCTCCATATGCGATCTAACGGCAATAAAATCATGGGCTAAATTCAATAGGCTACAGTGGCGAAGCCAGCACTGAGAATTGGATGCACAAAATATTCGTTTAAAACAACAATTAGCCCTGACCTGTTATCAGTCATTTTCATAATTAACAAAAGGTTCACTCCGAGAGCACTCCACACTTTACAGGTGCTGCTTGTTCTCCGCAATTAGGTAAGACGACAATCATTCATCTGGATGTATTTGCTGTATTTAAATCAGTGGTTCTCAAACTCGTTCCTGGCGCCCCACTGTGTATGCTGGTTTTTGTTACAACCACTACTGCAATCCTAGACTTTTAACAAGGTATAAATTTGTCGTAATTAGCTGTGTTCCATGTTTAGAACAGTTATTTACCACATTTTGGTGTATTTTTACGGATATATCCACTGTGCCATGAAGAATAAAAACCCTAAAACATGTTATGCTTATCTTGCTATATTGTGAGGATTTGCAGGTAAAAAAAATTTCTAATCAGATCAAACTAGACTCTGAGAAAATCAGTTAGCTCCAAATTGCTGAACACAGGTGTTTTGAATTATTTCATAATTTTCCTGAACTTAAGAAAATGAACATGAAATGAAACAGGCGTGACCTTACTGTTTGCAAAATAAATTGGTGGTTTTTGCAACCATGTGTTGACAGTTTCACCAATGAGGAACCTATTGATTGTTAACATTGTGTTAGGATCCTGTTTTCATGCCATGTTTAAGTTTTGTGCCTGGCTATGCCATGTTTATTGATTTTCGTGTTTAAGTGACCTCTGCATGTTATTATGACTATTCTTTGATTGCGTATTGTGTTTTGGTAATTTGGATTTCATGTTTTTATTATTTTCCTTGCCATAGTTATCATGCCATCTCTTCTCTTGTCTTGTTTATTTCTGCCATGCCATGCTTTGCACTACGTCTACCCCGTCTTGTCTTGTGTAGGTCTTTGCTCACGGTTTAGTCTTACGTGCCACGCATTCGCGTGATTTACTGGTTTCTGGGATTTCAATCTTCCTTCATTATCTTGTGTGCTTCCTTCCTCTCTCCTTTTGTAATCTACTAACAGAACAAACAGTTTATTGTTTTCGATAATAACTAACACTTATTAACATTGTATATTTTTACAAACTTACTAACTTGCACTCGGGATTGTATAGCTGCACATACTAATTGACTAACGATCTGTCAGCAATTGCCCAATTCTAATCTCCGCCCTCCTTGCCTATCCCTAATTATCTCTACTGCAGTTTTTCACTTATATCTCAGGCTTTCCCTTTTCTTTAGACTATACACTTTAGTACTCCTTAATCGGAGCTGTTGTTTGTTCATAGGATTGTCATGTGATCCCTGTCTGCGTTTTGGCATTTGCCAAATTCATGTAATTAGATTATTCCTCATGTGTCAATCCTGATTATTGTTTCATTGATCATACCTGTTCTCCCTTGTCATGTGTTCACCCCGGATGTGTATTTAAGGTGTCTTCACTTGCACTTCCATGTCAGATCGTAACTTCCTTGTTTCTTGTGCCACGTTTGTTTCCGCCTCGACTCATTGTGATTTATCTTTCTGACTGGATTGCCCGACTTCTGATTCTTGGTTTGCCCTTTTGGATATTGTTCCATCTGTGTATTTTTGACATTTTTCTGCCCGAGCTCGATTTTGTGGATTGCTGCCCTGTATACGATTCGGACTGTCCTTTAGCTTATGAGTTTGCTTCTCCCTCAAACCTACGCCTGTGTTCCGGATCTGTTTTGTCTGACTACGATTTTTGTGATTGGTGCCCAGGTAACAAACTCTGCTCTGTCCCACTGGAAATCAAGCTTTGGATCACGGACTCTGTACTGTTGCCTTTCTCTCTGCGGGGGTTATCCCCCTTATTCAATAAAGCACCTATTTTTTGCAATACCGTGTCCTCGCATTTGGTTCCAGATCGATTCCTCACACATTGATAAAGGGTTCCGTCAAATTGTTTCCCCTCTGCAGTTATTCATACTGGTTTCCAACATATCTCATTGTGGATGTGAAATTTTAATTCTTCATGGCATTTGTAGATTTGTTAAATGTGGCTTAAGAGGACAAATAACTGCCCTAAACATGAATGCACCTAATAAAAGCAAATCAACAGCTTGTTTAAGTCCTAAGATTGCAACTGTGGTCGGAACAAAAACAAGTATACACAGTGGGGCGCAAGGCCTGAGTTTGAGAACCATCAATTTAAATCAACTTTATTCAAAATTGCATACCTGTTGACTCTCAAGCAAATAGCTTGAGCAGCAAGCTTTTTATAGCCTATTTAACTACCGAGTGCCACTCTTTTAAATAATCAACCCACGCAATACTGAGAGTAAAAGCATTGGAAAGCGGACCAGTTCAGTCAGCGCAAAGCATTAACCTATTAATAAGTAAATTATTTTTCTGCACTGAATTCATTTCATTGCTGGCAGATTGCATATGGATAGAAACCGTGTCTTCAGTTGCCAATTATGATAATTGGAAACTGCATCAATAAAGGAAAATTATTTAGAACTTGCCAGGACTAAAAGGACGTGTCTGTGCCACCCCAATTCCCAATTCTAGACCTGCCACTGTTTAAGAGGAAGTGTAGATTTGTTAAAACCTGAAACTCTGTGACATTTAAAACTCTGACGAACATGTAGAAGAGCTCAAAATCACTGAGCAAGCATTGTACCCCTTCACATTAAGGTCCAATAAGTGAGCAGGACGCCTGAATTAACGCGCCGTCTGGTGTCGGAGTAATCCACAGTTAGAGGCAGGAATGGACATTCAGTGGTAGCAGTTTTATCCTCTGAAATTCTAAGAGGACTAGATTAGAGTTACCAGACTAATATAATTTCTCAACAGTTTTAGGAATACTTCTTTCATGCATTACATTTGAAACGATATTTGAACGTGGTGCTTTTCAGTAGGTGTCATGGTGCTAATTGCTGCCCAGAGGTAGCCTGACAGACGAAAAAAAATCTTGATCCGGATTCCTGAAAATGTTGTCTTTTCATCTTGATCTGCATTCATGCAACACGAGCTTGACTCCCAACGGCGAACTGCGAAATGTTCGGTATAAAATCAACTACAGTTTTAGGAAGTTCACACGAATAGGTAGGCTATTAACTAACATACAATGCCTTGAGAAAGTATTGGCCCCCTCCTGATTTTCTCTATTTTGACACATTTGTCTCATTTTTTGAAACATGATGACAAATAAATCAATTTTAAATGATCATTCAATTAATCCAGACGGATTTATTTCAATACATTTTGCACCTCGTCACACTATTACCAACAGACCGTAAAATTACAATTAATTTAACTATCGCTGCTGCTAGTTCTTTTCGCAGCAAAATAATGGGAAACCGTAAATTAAATCTAACGGTGAAATTACGGGAAACCATAACCTAAATTGAACCTAAATTAAACTATCGTTCGGGAGAAAATATTTTGGTGGGTACGAAGCAGGTTATGGCTGGGATATTTAACCTGTGGTCCTAGCTTGCCTAATGCAAGAAATGCTTGTGCTGGTAAATTAACTTTAAATTTCAGTGAAATGCATATGTGTGTGTGTGTCTGTGTGTGTGTGTGTGCGCGTGTGTGTGCGGAATGTTGCATTTCACTGCAAATCTGAACCACCAATGTACTGTAAAATAAAGCAATTTACAAAATAATAGTGCTGGAATTTCTTCTGAATACAGCTTGGTGTTCTGCTTGTTGAGACGTTTTAGTCGACTTCACATTGCAGACACAAGTACATTCATCAGGGCTGGAGGTAATCAAGCCCACCTCTCCCAATTATCAATTAAATTTGGTTACTAGGCTGATTTGTGTAACTAAGGGTACGATTAGGCTACTTTTTTACACACGGCCAGTTGCAGTTAAAATAGACTTTTTCCTTGAATAAGAGAAATTATGCAAGAAAACAGTATTTTGTGATTATGCCAGTTGTCTTTCTCTTTTAAATGCCCTTCGATTTGAAATTTGCAAAACAACCATGCATGTATATGAGTATTAAAATCCAAGGCCAGTCATACCTTTAGTCATTATTTATAAGAAGTCATTAAAAATTTATTTTTATATTTTCGCCAATTTGTCACATTTAATCGTTAAATATTTCAGATACAAGTGAATTCAAGATGAGGGCAGCTGGTCTCATTTTACTGCTGTACACCACCACAATGGATTTGAAATGAATTAATAAATGCTTGCCTGAAGTCTGGAACCCATAGACATCACCAGTCTCTAGGTTTGTTCCCTGGTCATGCTCTGCCAGGCCTTCACCACAGCCATTTTCAGTTCCTGCTTGTTCTTGGGGCTTTTTGCTTTCAGTTTTGCCTTCAGCCAGTGAAAAGCATGTTCCTTTGGATGCAAGACAGTACCTTTGTCAAGCTCCTTTTCACATCCTGTGCCATCGTGTATGCGTTTCACAATGTTTTTGGCCTTTTTGTTCATGAGTTTCAGTTAATTGATTAATCTTCTCATTTCTTCATAAGCCCTGTCTGAATTCCTCGAGCCCCAAGTCTCTTATTTTGCTTGTTGGCTCATAGTTCCTCTTGTTTCTTTCTTCCTGGCCAGATTATCTTGCCACTGCTTTGTGCTTGTGCCTGCTTACTCGGGTTTGTTTCTTATGCCCTGTTTTCCCAAAATTCCTGCCTATGGCTCATGTAGTTTGTCACTGTTCTTCCTGGGGCTTGTCTCACAAAGCTGGATTAACATACCCGGGCTTTCCCTCAGTTACCCAGCTGCACTTAACCAGACATCCGCGGTCTTGATTATCGGTCTCACAAAGCCGGTTATCAACTTGTTAAGTGGACCCAGGAGTTTCCAATCTTGATCTGTGCTCGTGCACATAAAAGGGACAGTGTTAACGCCATTTGACCAATTGCGCACCACAAAGAAGCCGCAGAGAGCAACTTATTTCTCGACGGAGGAGCAAACAAATATTCTACACTGCAAATGTTTTGTGGAAACTGATTACCTCAAAAAAATTGTGTGGGTCAACTTAGTTACACTGTGTGGAAGGAACGTAAAGGTAATTATAAGGTAAAGTTTTTTTTTTATGTTTTTAAGTGCTGTGAACACAAGATCATTAAATTGGCATACACAATATTTTTTTTTAAAGTAATCCGTTTCCACAAAACATTTGAGTTCACTACACTTACCAGGGTTTACAGTGTAAGGATGTATGAAGAATATAAAGACATCATTCAGGCAAAAAGCAACATTGTTGCAGCTGCCTGAAGCCGCAAGGAATCTATGCAAAAATCGCCGACTCTGTTAATGCTTGAGTTACTGGGATTTTAATGTTAAATGACCACTGTGTGTCTCTCAAATGTATGTGCCTGTTCCGATTTTCTTTTTCTTTTTTTTTTTTTGACAATTTAACCTCATCATTTCACTTGCAACCCCAGCGGAGCCAAAAAGACTTGGGAGCAAGTTTAAAAAAAAAAAAAAAAACTTAGTTCAAAGCGGTCAGTAAGTTTATCTGTTTATCTTCCAGGCTACCTATGAGGTAAACAATATACACGCATAGTCTACACTACAACATGCACAAAGCTTTACCTTCCACGCCATCTCTTTGCTGTAGAATGATCACAATGGAACTGATTTGATTCTGTGTGCAGCTCACAGGGAAAAAAATGTGACAAGAAAAAGATGGGAGGGGGTCCTCCTACACAACTGCACACTCCTGCAGAGGAGTGGTCCTCCTACATAACTGTACACTCCTGCAGAGAAGTTGGCCTTATTTAATTATAAGGGTCGCCCCATAAAGGACCGTGTGGAGGGGGGAGTCTGATCAGACCCTAGTGGAAGTAGCAGCTCACAAAGCACGGCATATGTGCAAGGTATGTTTCAGTGCGCCAAATGTCAAAACACTGGGCTGCTTTTAAAGCACAATGGATAGTGGGACACTCGCTTAAACGCTGCTACCTCCACCCACACTCATGCCGTCCTTGATAGAGATAAAAGTAAAGTCAAACTTTCTCATACATTCACAAGCAATCGGTTGCTGCGGATCATACATTAGAGAAAAAAAAAATCTTTTGCCACTTCTCGCGTAGGCCTCTCAGAAAATAGGTACCGCTCGTACAGGACCTCCTGGGGGAAATCGAATGGGTCCCGCCGGTCACGGAACACACGCTCTCTCCGGAACGCTCCTCGCACTATCCAGGCGTCTTCCACGACGGGATTCTCAAGAAATGGGCAGGTCATTTTTCCAAGACAATGATTAGCCAGTAGGTGGTTATATATACCCGCTGAGATCTTAACTTGCTCCGGAGCAGGTTAGGCGTTCAGCCGAAGTTACTGTGGCACCGTACCCCGCTCAGAAGTGAACCAACTTCATGACACGGAAAACACAGAGTTGATTCAGAAGTTACCACGCTAAACCAGAATCAAGTTTCGTGAGACAGGCACTTGGTCTCATGTTTACCTTACCCTGCTCTTAGATTCTAGTCCTCTCCGCTCCCATCTTCCCCCACTCTCATCTTCTGTTTTCCACCACCACTTTGGCTCCACTTTTTCACCAACTTTTCTGATTTTAGCTTTGTTTTATGGAAAATAAAATAAGAACCCTGTTTTGGTTTCTTATTGATTCTGTAACTGAACAAAACAATGAGAGTAGTTAAAGGAATTAAATTCAATATTACACAATTAATTCAACATAGTTTCAACAATATTTGAAAAGGCAGTAATAGGATTATCACAATTGTAAAACCATGCATTGTCAGAAGAAAGAATATTTATTGTGGTGTTTCTATGGAGCAACATTTTAGGCCTTTATAGAACCCATTACCATATGAGAGAGACACAAAATTTGTAATGCACATAAACATTTTGTCCGACTGAAAACTCTTGAACCAGCTTGAGTTCTTACATGGAATCGCAGGAGTCCTTCGAAAAACCCTTTTTTGCCCCTCAGGGAACTTCTTTCGTCTTTTTGGTTCGTAGCAATTTTGGCAAATCATTTCATCGCTGCAATCTTATGGAGCATGAACCACAATGGCCCAGAAACGTGTGTGCCTTCGCAACAGGAGGCTTGAAGTTTCACTGGCGCGTGCTGGCTGAGTAAACATTATTTGCAACAAGCGCTCACTTGTAACGCGAGGAGATGGAGGGACCTGTACAGAACAAGAAAATAGAGGCAAATGCATAAGACAGACAATGGAGCAAGTCATCGTTGCCTCTGCGTGAAACGTATCTAACCTGCGTCCTCGAGTGCAGGAAGCCCCGTGTTCCCGTTCTGGGCTGCAGCTTAGGAGAGCACACGCCACTCACGCACAGTGTCTGCACTGAAGTGTCCTGCACCCTGGATTGTGACGCGCAACCTCAAAACTGCGCGTGCAGATCTTATGCATATGATTACGGAGAAAATGCAAAGATGGGGGTGGTTTAGGAGGCGGTCCCGTAAGGCGGGACGCAGGTGCGGGACTTGAGTTTCACGGGGCGCGATTACTTAACTTAACTGACTCAGAGTTCAGCGATCAGTCACTGAGATTCTCTGATACTCTCAACGGAGTCGCGCTAAAAGACATCCGTATTTGTGTGTAGGCTATATTTTTTTCATGTTTCAGTGACAACATCCGTTAGTTTTGTGTTTGAACAATTCTGTGAAAAGAAACAATGTGTAGGTGCTGCTCTTAACTGCTACACGGAGAAGTTTGTTCAGTACTGGGACTTTTCAACATATGAGGTATGTGCCGACGCTTAGCATGGAGGACATGAAAGCCCCAAACAGATTTTTCCATAAGCCATCTTTCAGCATCAGTAGCCTCCTACTCCGGCAAGAGGGCATGATGACTGCAAGTGGCGCCGTGCTTGAGGTACCTCCGTCCCGCAACATGAAGAACCGGGCACTCGAGATGCCGGGACAGACGGGCAGAGACCTGCGCGTAAAACAAGCCGAATGCAACATCGATTACAGGAAGTGCGGCGACAAAAAAGGGCGCGTGGTGGGAGATAACCCGGTTCCCTGCTCAGAAAGTAGCATTAAAGGTGGAGAAGGGAGTGGGGAAGAGCGAGAGGACAAGACTGACCGGCAGGAACTGAAGAAACAAAGGCACGAGAAACCGCCGTTCAGTTACAACGCTCTGATTATGATGGCGATTCGCCAAAGTCCGGAGCGTCGGCTCACTCTCAATGGTATTTATGAGTTCATCATGGGAAACTTCCCCTACTATCGTGACAATAAGCAGGGCTGGCAAAACTCAATCCGCCACAATCTGAGCCTCAATAAGTGCTTCGTCAAAGTGCCTCGGCACTACGACGATCCTGGTAAAGGTAATTACTGGATGCTTGATCCCTCCAGCGACGACGTATTTATCGGTGGCACAACTGGAAAACTGCGCCGCCGATCCACTGCCGCTTCAAGAGCTAAGCTTGCCATTAAGGGGGGCACTCGGCTCCGCTCTGCCTCGGCGGCCGGGCTCGCCTTCACCGGGTCCTTTTATTGGCCTGTGGCGCCTTTTGTTACAATCCAGTCTCACCCTGGCGCAGCAGTCGGGTATAGATCCTCATATTACGGGTCCCACCATCACACTGACCTTACCTCCACCGTATTATCCCAGACCTCGCACCACATGAGCCCGGCCGCAGCAGGGGCGGAACACCTGTTCCGGGTGCCGCAGGAAGCTTCATTCTTCGGGCCGAGCGGCAGCCTCCCTCGACATCCCCAAGTGACTTCGTCCGCCTCGCTTCCTTCGTCCCAGTTGTCGTGCACTTTGTCGCTCCGAAGGCCTGCCTTCAGTATGTTTCCCGGCCAAAGCAGATATTATTGTTCGCACCAGATTCCTCGCCCGATGGCTGTTAGTGCACTGTCCCGCGAGGGGGCCTCGTCTGCAGTGGACGCTCCTGCCGGCCACTTGGTGCCCAGAAGAAACGGATCGTTGAATTACACTGGGAGTCTGTGTGGCGAGTTTCACCACACAAAGAGTCATGTAGGCTCTTTAAATGCTATTCTACCATAAACCACGTGGAGACCTCGCTTTTAAGTATTCATAAGTAAGCCATTTTGGCCGGTTTGACGCTAGGCCCAGATAAATTTTACCACTGGATTAAACTGAGTTTTTGTATGTAGAATCCCCATGCACGATCGCATTTAGACCACAGGGCGGCGGTTTTTGTGCGTCTGCGAAACTGACCCGATAAGGGCTGCGCCTTAAACAATCGCCTATGTTTTTAAATGTTTTTTATTCAGTTCAATTTTAAAATATGCTGAGTTCATCGGTTGCTCTGACCAGTCAACTTATTTGGCACAATGCTTACATTTTATGACATAAAGGCTGGCGATCTAGATTAACCGTGGAATTGGCTGATTATTTCAGATTTAATCTATGGAAAGGTCGCACTTTCTTCACCGACGAATGCTTCATTTGTCAGTTCAGCTCGTGCATTTTGTAAACGGCAAATATTCTCAATGAAATTGAGGGTTTGAAATGACTTTTTCTGACTTGAAAATCTGAAACTATAACAACAATTTTTAAAGCGCACTCCTTAACAAAACATTGGTTTCGCCAAACCTCTACTTACTAGTATTATTTCCTCACAAAAGTACCACGTAGGCAAATATTGATACAATATCTTAATCTACGTTTAAATTATAACGGCACCCGGAAGCCCTGTCAAAATATTTTTTTAAATGTTAAACTTATTGAGGTCGTATTGGCACTGCAGGCGGTGGTGGGCAATGCTATTTTTTTCTTCAAAATGTTTTTAGGCTTTATATCATTACATAAACCCTTAAAACCAAAGGACACTGCCTATTGCATACCGTACCTCTAAATGATTGTGGTCCCTCTAGATCGCAGAACTTCGTGTCAGGGTCTTAAAATCCTGGAGAGTTGTTGTTTGCCCGGGGATAGCGTGGATCGAGGTTTGGAAATAGAGTATTAATTCAACGTGTATGAATATTTTGTAATGGTACTGTGTCTGTGCGCGTATAATTTTTTCTGTTTACATATCATACATATTTATCTGTATACATATTTGGAAACGCCTGATTTTAGCATTGAAAGTGTAGGCCTATTATTATTATTATTATTATTATTATTATTATTATAGGCCTACACTTTCAATAATCTCTTTCGATTTATAATAATAATAATAATAATTTGTAATAATTGTTATTATTATTATTATTATTATTATTATTATTGATGATAATAATTTAACCACCAATGATTATTAACACCAGCATAACACCAATTATGCCGTTAAGATGAATAGGCCAACAACAATCATCATCATCATCATCATCATATGCAGTTTGTGCGCTCCGTTTATGGAATTATAAAACCAATGTAATGTTACGAGGTAGGCCGAAACATTGTCGGCGGTGGAAAAAATACATTTGCATTTTTTTTTACCTAGTAAAAGCTGTATGCACTTTGTCATTTAATTGCGATTTCAATGAAGAATGGCATTGCTAGCTTGTTTCATGGGAGGATTTCACAAGGATAGCCTGCTTTTTCATGTGATTACATTGTGTAAATTCCTTTTTGCTGAAACAGGATAGCCTGCTTCAATTACAGAATGCGAAAAGAGGCCCTTGTGCATTGGGAAGCAATTCTATACAAAATAAATGATATAGCCTGAATGCTATTGATTTAATATTATTATTATTATTATTATTATTTTATTTTTATACCTTTCTCTATCGCACTGTAGTCTACACCTCTCATAAGCTCACATAGCCTTTCCAGGATCAGAATAAATAAGAACCAAAGTGGCTATATGATTCCTGTATCCTTGCGGGACATAGTCTAATAATCATTGTAAAAATGTGCTAAGATTTATTCTGGATTGCCGCATTCGCCCGCAACATTAGTTCACTTAGGTTTCAAATGCTCAGTTCACCCCTTTTGTTCGTCGCTCGAAACTCTGGAAAAAGAAAAATGTAATTTTTCATAATTGCTTAATCGGTTTACGATGTTTTCGAGAACTTGGGTAGAAGAGACAGAAATATTTTAAATGCTATTCTCGGTAGAATGGAGAATCATGCATAACTTTTAGAAACACTAACGAACCAGGTTATTATAAAGACTATTTAAACGTTGTGTAGGCTACAGGCCCACAAAATAAAGATAGCCTAATATATATATTTCAGCAACATTGCATTCGATTGGATTATAATAAAATGCATCGAGCTTTGCAAAAAAAAGTGTTGGTGCTATGTTAATTTTTATCTTGCGTATAGGTCCGACGGCGTTGCGAATGATCTCCGGCCGACCGAATTCATTTTGGCTCGCAGTATTTAAATGTTATGAACACAGAAGTCTTCTTCTTCTTCCTCTGAATTGTCGGCTTTGCTACTACATTTATGTTACAAGGCGAGTGGACTGGCACATTTACACTAATTGGCATCGTTGGATCTTTAAAAGCAATTGTTTTTATCAAAAAAAAATCTAAATTTGTTTTCAAAATAATTTTCTGAACTTTGCATGCATTCTTTGCTTATTGTTATAGAAATAAATAATTTATTTGACCTGTTTTAAACTTGTCATTTTTATGTATAAATATTCCACATGGGCACAAGTCTGGTCTGGCATAGTGATACTTATTTCTCTGGTTGAATCATTAGCCTGTTTGGCTTCACTGGGCTTCACTGAAGCTCTTCCCAATCCTGACAATCTCCTTCACAATGAATAGTAAGTAGTGAAGTGGGCTTGAATGAGTATGTGAACGTAGTGTGTTTGTTAGTGTATGAGTATGTGGGATTGAGAGTCTCTCGATTTGTGAATGTATCTCTTAATTTGTTTGAGTAAGAATATTTGTACACGCGCGCGCGTGCGTGCGTGCGTGCGTGCGTGCGTGCGTGTGTATGTGTGCATACAGGTGTCCGTGTGTGAGTGCATGTGTGTTTGAGTGTGTGTGTCTGCATATGCATTTGTGTATTGATGTATGCGAGTAGATGTGGTTATGTGAGGCTGGGGTTTTGTCTATGTGTGTTTGTATTTGTGACTATTTGTGTGTGTGCTTATATTTGTGGGAGTTTTTGTGTGTGTGACTGCGCATGTGTTTGAGTAGATACATTTAATTGAGTGTGTGTGTTTATGTGTGTTTGTGTGCACGTGTTGTGTTTATGTGTGTATGTGTGCATATGTGTGTGAGTGTTTGTGCGTGGAGGTGTGTGAGTGGATGCATATTAATGAGTGTGTGTTTATCTGTGTGTGTGTGTTAGCTGCACCTCTGAATTTGTCAAACGCATCCTTTCTGTCCATCAAGTATCCTTCCTTTTTTCCTTTCACACTTTCTGTTCCACTGGGTCCATCTCTCTCTCTCCCTCCTCCACACACACACACACACACACACACACACACTCGCACACGCACTCTCGTGCTCTTTCATACTCAAGCAGTCAGATGATCACAAATAAAACACACTCTCATACACAAACAAACACTCCAAAACACACAAAGACACATGCATGCACTCTCATACACGCACTGCAGCTGCACTGTCTCAAGCATATTTAATGCATACATGTGTTCTGTTGATTTGTTCAATTGTGGTGCGTTTCACGTAAATGTCTGCATTCCTATAACAGGATGTATTCTTGCAGGAGACAAAATCCGAAGACCGAATTGAAATTACCTGCTTCGAGCACGAAATAATGCAATTTTCACCTATTTAAATGTTTCATTTTACTGTCTCGTTTTCCTAATTTTAATGTCAAGGTAGATCCACTATTTAGGTGAAATTAATGATAAAAACGCTTACTTTTAACAATAGTGAGATTTTCTCTAACAATTCAGAAGCTTGTTGGAGTGACCATGCAGTTAAAGCGCTAAAAACATGCCATATAGGCTAACAGAATTAATTTCTGCCTATAAAAATGTCATTTCCAACAAAATTTTACACCATGAGTATCAATGCAATTAACTAGCATGGATGTAAATGCTACTAACTCTTCCTTTTGCGTCATTTGCCTTAATACCTGCCGTATCAAATCAAACATATTCTATATTCAGACATCAAATGCCCCTGCCCTCATGTTCCATCAAATCTTGTCTTCTCCGACACATCAGTATTTTGTGTGATGAGAAAAGAATGGTATTAATCACATTAATTGATTCCTATCACTCTATTATCTTGCTTGTAACAGATCTTATGTCACTTTTTTTTCCCCAGGGCCTATATAGTATTTTGCATTACCTTATGAGAAAATAAATAGGTTGAACATGCTTTTCATGTTGTGTGAGTGAGACAAATACAGCGTGAGGTCTGTGAAACTACCCATAAATACAAACACACACTTTCAAAGATGCGCAGACTGACACAATCATACACACACACTCCCACACAATCATATGCATATATAGAACGCATGCGTGGACTAATGTGCTAACGCTTAGTCACACACACACACACACACACACACACACACACACACACACACTCTCCAAGCCTCCCTCCTTCACACAACATACATACAGAAACATGCAAGAACGTGCATGGACAAGCACAATATCATGACTCCAAATATTCTGGTTTGAAATTTTAAACCAGTCATGGCATACATTATCTGTTTGTGATATGAATGCTCTCAGAGTGGATGATTTATGCTCCCTCTCTCTCTCTCTCTAGTTGTCTTTCATAGTGTGGGACATCAGCTTGCTAAAATGTTGATCATTACGGCAGACAAACAAACACGATCTCCTGAAAGCGTACACACGGAGGTATGTTTCCTAAAAAGCTAAGCAACATTCATAGTTTGAACCACAGCCATGTACAGAGAAGTATATAAGTCGCTAACATAGTTAGCACGTAAGCTCTTGGGAGACGTACCCTTGATAGCAGAGGTGTAAGGCAAGTTGCTCCAGACTCTTAAATTATCCATTTGGGACACAGCCTCTGTACTTATCCTTTTGTCCCATTGTGTTCTATCATACCATACAAACAAAACCACTACTACATTTACTCCGCAAGTGTCCCAGGTGTGCAGTCACAGTTAAGGCCCCTGTTCCCCAAATCACGGTCCTTGAGGTCCAAAAACTTCAGGTTTTCCATTTCCTTTTAGCTGGGAGTCAGGTGTGAAAACAGCCTGGCCAATCAGAAGCACCATTTGGTTAATAACCTTGGAGGAAAGAAAACCAGAGATGGTGTTGGATTCATTGGCCAGATTACAGGATTCCAGGTTTTGGGGGGGGGGGTTTCACTTTGTACCTGAACACAAAATTACTCTTGAGCTGTTCCCACAGACTTTTGTACTTTTGGTTATTTATGATGAAGTAATTTAATCATGTAATAATCTAGATCCATATGTTGGCAAGAAAGCAAGATAGAGGTGAAAATATGAACAATTGGGCTCATTAGAAAAAGATACAAAACTTTCAATTCCAGTTCCTGATGTAGCATTTTTCATCACATCGAATGAAAGAAAATATTACCGTAAGCTAAGCAAACAATGAAGACCTCAATGGAAAAATGATCAGTCACACTTTCACGTTGTGGAGAAATGATGAATTAAAATTCAAAACGATCTTAGAAACAAAGCACTGAAAAAAATGTGCAAAATATATAAAATATTATAATAATATATAATATTAGTTAATATTATGATTAATATTATAATAATATATAATATCTACAAATTTGGGCTTGAATCGTTTTTCCTTTGTGGTCTTCAAATTTTATCAAATTTAGTCATCAGTTCCGTTTCCCGAGCATTTAAAGTTCAGAATCTTCATAAGATGTATTCACAAATTACTTCACAGATGCTACTTCACAATTCATCTTTGGATTTTATCTCCCGTGAGAATACAATATAGGAATGCAAACATTCATGTGAAACACACCACAATTTAACAAATCAACAGAACACATGTATACATGAAATATGCTCGAGGAAAATTACTTCACAGCTGAGTGGCAAAATAGACAATAATGCTATCGAAATATAAATTTGCCAATCATTGCCGCTCAAGGCCCATCTTTCTCATTGAACTAAGCAACTGTCTGATTGCTTATCGAGATAAGTGAAGGGAGACAAGCTGAAAGTAATAATGCATTCAAAGATGATTATTATGCCCAACCAAACGTACCTCAATGGTATGTGACAATTGCAGCGTGGTGAACACTATAGTAGCCTGCAGTTTAGAAATAATGGAAAGATGAAAACATCAGTGTTTCCCCAGGTTGACACTACTAAGCCACAACTCAGAAATAAACACTATAATCACCTTTTGGAGCTCAGACCGGGACTTAAAACTTAATAATTTCACAAAAGTTCAAACATAGCAAACTGACTGTGAAAATCAAATTTGCTATAGATACTGCGGAAATTTAAAGAGCATGTATCATAGTGCTATCAATGGTTATGCAGAAATTAAGATTTATGGCCCCTGATTGCATTAACGAAGAAATGACTGGACTGCAGATGATCAAACTATGAGAAAAAGCCTGTTATACACTTTATTGCTTTGATCAATTTTCAATTTTTCTGAAATATTATAACAATGCTATTTCAAATTACATTAAACGTTTGAATTTTCAATATAAGCAGAGGTCAGTACCGGTATCGTGAGATTGGATGCCCTCAGGCAGTCACACTTAATAACGGGCATTTTCTGTCCCTAAGTATTTGTTCTAAACTGCCCAATGCCCAGAATTTTTGCTGCAAGGAGGTTTAGTGGCCATAATGGACGATTAACAAGCTGAAAGTAATTTTTTCCCCACTTATACTCTAAGCCCTGATTCAAAACAGTCTGGGGTAAAATGAGCACGCGTATGACGGTCAGTGACTTTTCCGAGGGTGTCAGGAAATTAATTAGCGCTCTTGTTTTGAACAAAGCACTCCCTGAGAAGCCTTAATGCCGGATGTATGGCGCATTTATTGCACACTTCTAACCCATATAACCGGAGTTTCCACAACACTGAACAATGCAATGTTTCCCCGGCATGATGGGACAATAATAATGAAAAGACTGGAACACAGTCAGTACATTTACATACACAGTTAAGTCAAGCTATGGTACTAGCGCGATTAGGCCATTTAATCAAACTACTGTCCTCGTCCCAGATTACACGCACGGGAGGAAATTCAATTTATTGATCGAAGCATGTTCGTCTCCGCTTCCATAGGTGATGACATGCCCCATTTCAGATAGGTCCCATAGGAACATTTTCTGATTTACAACAAAACAACTGACAAACAATTTAGCTGGTGGCAAACTGCAGCATGTCGACTGGCAAGACCATGGACAACTTTATGGCTCTGTACATTTCATATGGGCTGTACACTATGATTTTTGAGATGAACGCTATCTCTGGTGGTTATGGCTGAGGCTAAGCAGTAACACCACAATGCTCCACTTTGTGCCCTCTCTACTACCCCAGAGTGCGTCTGCCAAAAGCGTAGTTGCTAAGTTAGCAGCTAACATAGTTTTTCCATTCACAGTCTGTGGTTCCAACTATGTAAGTTGGCATCTGAGCTTTCAGGAAACACACCCCTGATCTTCCTGTGCACGTTGGATGCAGGTCAGGAATATCGGAAGGAAAATTTTAAGATAACGCGCAAGTCACTTGATAAATTATACAAATTAATGGAAGAAGTAGTGAGCCCCCGAGGCGTGACTGTTCAAGCATCAATACCCTTGCAGACTAGGATTGCGACTGTTCTGTACAAACTTGCTAGTTGGGCAGGGCGCTGAGTTGTTGCTAATCAGTTTGTTACAAGTCCACAAGACTTCCGGGTCAAAGCCCTGCACGATGAACTGGGGAGCATGCACAGTGTGTATCCTCCAGTTCGGTTCGATTCAAGCGTATACTTGGGGGAATAATGCAACGAGTAACCGCATTATCCGGGTGTTTGAGTCCGAAAATGCGACTAGTAACCGCATCATCTGGGTGCGTTAGTCCGACTATGAGAAATTTGATTCAATACGACTCCAGTCGGACTAACAATTTTACATTTATTTTAAAAGTCCAGTTTTAGTCAGACTAACACAAAAATTATATTTTTCTACCATCATGTAAATGCAGTCAGTAAGGTTTTGACAAAATCGCCCAAGAAATCACTTGGTACCAAAAGTAAACATTGCCATCTGCTGAGGTTTGTAAGGCACGAATGACGTTGATCAGGTTGAGAAAGATTGAGGAAGATTCACTCTTGACAAGAACGCTCAATGGTTGAATGCTTTGTTTTTCCATGTTTGTACATCGTCATACAAGATTTAAATGGCCTTTCTTCACAAAGGAAGATCTTCTTGATAAAATTAAATTCTTTCAAGGTCATGTCTAACCTGCAATATAAGCCCCATAAATTACAGTGCCCTCCATAAATATTGGCACACCTGGTTCAGATGTGTTCTTTAGCTTCTAATAAATTCAGTTTTTTTCTAAATAATAAAGGACCACAATGAAAAAAGGAGGAAAATCCAACCTTTAATTCAAGTGCATTTATTCACTGGGAAAAAAATCCCACATTAAGAAATAATTCTTTTACATCAAATCATGTGTGCCACAATTATTAGCACCTCTGATGTTAATACTTTGTACAACCCCCTTTTACCAACAAAACAGCATCTAATCTTCTCCTATAATGTTTCACAAGATGGGAGAATACAGAAAGAGGGATCTTCCACCATTCCTCTTTGCAAAATCTCTCTAAATCATCCAGCCACCTGGGTCCTCTCCTCTGCACTCTCCTCTTCAGCTCACTCCACAGGTTTTCAATGGGGTTGAGGTCGGGACTGAGATGGCCATGGGAGGAGCTTGATTCTGTGTCTGGTGATTCATTTCTGTATAGGTTTGGCCACTTGTTTAGGGTCATTATCTTGCTGAAAGACCCAATGACGACCCAATTTCAGCTTTCGGGCAGAGGCCACCAGATTTTGATTTAAAATGTCCTGGTATTTCAAAGCGGTCATGATGGTATGCACCCTAACAAGGTTCCCAGGGTCTCTGGAAGAGAAACAAACCCACATCATCACCGATCCTCCCCCATACTTCACAGTGGGCATGAGGTGCTTTTCTGCATACTCATCTTTTGTGTTCTGCCAGACCCACTTAGAGTGTTTGTTGCCAAAAAGCTCTATCTTTTTCTCACCTGACCAAAGCACACGGTCCCAGATGAATTCCCAGTACCGCTTAGCGAACTCCAGACGTTTGCATTTATGATTGTGAGTGAGAAAAGGATTTTTCCATGCATACCTCCCAAACAGCTTGTTGACAAGTAGATAGCACCTGATGGTTGTTTTGAAGACTTTGTGACCCCAATATGCTATCATTTGTTGCAATTCTTTAACAGTGAGCTTTGGAGAACTTTTTATTTCTCTTACCATCCTCCTCACTGTGCGTGGTGGCAAAATAACCTTGCATCCTCGTCCAGGCTTGTTTACCACTGTTCCAGTTGTTTTAAACTTCTTAATGATTCCTCTGACAGTAGATATGGGCAGGTGTAGGTGAGTGGCTATTTTTTTGTAGCCATTGCCTGACTTGTGAAGGTCGACACACATCTGCCTTACTTGAATGGTGTGTTCCTTTGTCTTTCCCATGTTGAAGAGTGGATAAAAGTAATGGCCTCTGTGTCACGTTATATTTATACCCCAGGGAAACAGGAAGTGATGAATTACTAATTAAATGTTCCTAGATACTCTGATCAACTTTGTAAACTACTGTAGAAATGACAGAAATACTTCAATTACATTTATTTCCTTGGAATTGTTAGGGGTGCCAATAATTGTGGAACAGATGATTTATGTTTATGAAAATTTTTATTTATGAAAAATAATTATTTCTTATTCAGGGATTTTTTCCCGTTAAAATTCACTTGAGGTGAAGGTTACCTTTTTCTACAAAATTTAAGTGTGAGAGTATGCTTCTGCAATAAAAATGTAATTTATTTTATGGCTTTTAACACATCTTAACTAGGGGTGCCAATAATTATGGAGGGTGCTGTATCTGATAGTCAGTATAATTTTCAAGTTATGCTTTTCATTTACAGTTTATCCTCTTTGTCGCATTGCCCGTTCACATCACCCTGTGCATGTGGCAGCCACACAAGCGCACACACACAGATATACACAAGTGCACACGCACACACACACACACACACGCACGCACGCACACACACACACACACACACACACACACTCACACACACACACACACACAAGCACACACTCACAGATATACACAAGTGCGCACGCACACACACACACACACACACACACACACACACAGATAAAGGCAAACACCCACTTGAATATAAACATTCACAAATATGCCTACACACTCAAACACACCCATTCACACAAAGGCACATAGACGTGCAAACAAACAAATACACACTGATGAGTAATCTCTCAAGCACGCGTGCGCACGCCTGTGTACACACACACACACACACACACACACGCCCTTGCTCTCTCTTTCAATCCCCAGAGTGGGGTAATGGTTTAGCTTCACTCAGTGTGTGACTCTGTGGTCAGACAGACGGTGATGCACATATTGGCCATTTGGGGCAAATTAATCCTGAAGTATCAGGTCCTTTGAGCTGAAATGTGCACCAGACAAACGGATGCTGAAGGGAGGGTCAATTCTACAAACACATTGCCCTTGCATCCCCTCCAGGTCGCAGATAGCAAGCAGCTCCGGACTAATTTAGAATTAGTGCCGATCCAACCCTGGAGACTTCTACAGGGAGTAGTGTAAATACACCTGTAATATGATGCCAAAAGCACAGCAGTGAAGCAGATTGCACTCTGGTGACCTTAGGGATCCACCTAGAGCAAAATCCTGAGGAGGAGTTTTACAGCACTGATAATAATTCTTCAGCTTTTAAACTCAGAGGGTCCCAAAACACTCATCGGGGACCCAAGCCAAATGTGTGCGGCACTCAAGACACCCCTGATATGAGGGATAAAGCCCATGATTACTGACATAAGGTGTACTTAAGGTGTAGCAAATCAGATATCTGACTCCAGCAGGGCTTTTGTGGGGCAGATTGCTGAAACAATCTTTCACTTGGTGATACAAGCACCAAATTTGCCACACAAGTGCTTCAGAACCTACTCACTCAGAAAAGTACGTTATCCACTTGAAAAACAAAATGGCCACCATTTTTCAAGATGGCCGCCATTCGAAGTGGTTTTAAACGGTGTTTGAACTATATATTGATTGAATAATCCTATTTTGATGGTCTATATGTTGAAATATATGTTTTTGAGTGTGAGAAATCCAATTGAGCCTCTCATTTAGCTGCATGGTCATGGCTTGTTGCAGCTCTGATGTCGGTTCCATCTTTTCACATAAGAAATACCGCTGCACTAAAATGCTAGTCCTTCGCATTTTTGAGTGTCCTTTACCAGGATCATTCTGAATTCCAGCTGCTCTTTTAGTAGCACGCTCGAGGATGCAGTTGCTAAACATTTGGCAACAATTTTGGTGATACTTTGGTGATATCCTCAATACCACCTCCATCATCCAATCTCGATGGGTCTAACCTGATGGGCAACAGGTTGATTGCCTGAAACTGTGATATGTTTTTGGCTATCGTGGAATAGCCGTCAGAACTACACTCATACTCTTCTTTCATGTCTATCTGACAGAGGCAACACTTCCTCCAGTCAGTTTTAGTAGTGCAACTCAATGGATTATTGGCAGACATCTTAGACAGCTTTTTTTTTATTTTTATTCGTATATAAGGCCCGAAGGCCAAGAGTACAGTGTAAAGTACCTATAAAAACATGGTACCAGCGCTACCATGTAATACCGCATAGACAGCATATACATCAAACAAACAATATCAATCTCAATTACAGCCTGTGAGCTGTAATGGCAGACATCTTGTGTTTTATGGTTAAAGGCTGAGGGGCTATCCTTTCACCACCCAATCGTACAAAAGATCAAAGCACATTGAAATATGGAAAGCAACTAGGTTCAAGCATCTGATGCCCTACACCTAGCCCGATCGTTCATTCAGTGCCATTTAAGTCCCGTGCGATCTGTACACTATCCAGGTAACTGAAGCCCCTTTACCCTTGGCTCAGCTCTCCTGCGCTGACACATCCTGTCAATTCAATATCTAACTACAATACTACAACTAACTAAACTTCTAGTTGAGATATATATAGGGGCTTATTAGATAGCATTTGGGACATTAAAGTATACTACAAATTACAGTGAGTACACCTCTACAACAGTTAGAAAACTGCAACTACAGCTAGTACACTACAAGCCGACACTGAACCCCATGCTGAGTCTCACAGCAATGATGCCACCAGTGTGCCCTGGTTGTGCTTTGACATCACTCTTATAAAATAATACAAACCAATATTGCTAGGCTAGACCACAGCATTTCAATGAATGATCATGGGTATTGACCTTCAACCAAATACAGTATCTGTGATCAGACAGCTTTCGAAAACGCTAATTTTGAGTCACGTAATAGCTGCCATCTTGAAAACAGGGGGCCATATTGGAATTCAATTGACAACATTGAGTTCCTCCAGTCAGAATACATTCATTTTTATGTTTGGGTCATTAACACATTTCTGTTTATTGAAGTTCTACTTCAAAAACCATTTTTTTGCATTTGACGAGGTGGCCATCTTGAAAACTGGCAGCCATCTTGGATTTTCAGCTGGATAACATACTTTTCTTAAAAAGTACATCCTGGACATCATTTTTGCCAAATTTGGTGCTTGTATCTCCAAGTGAAAGATTCTTATGGAATATTGAATTAATCTGCCCCACTATAATAGTCACCATCTTGAAAACTGGCAGCCATATTGGAATTCAATTGACACCATTGAGTTCTTCCAGTCAGAATACATTCATTTTGATGTTTTGATCATTAACATAGTTTTGTTCATTCAAGTTCTACTTTGAAAACCATTTTTTTTGCATTTGACGAGGCAGCCATCTTGAAAACTGGTGGCCATCTTGGATTTTCAGCTGGATAACGTACTTATCTTAAAAAGCACATCCTGGATATCATTTGTGCCAAATTTGGTGTTTGCATCACCAAGTGAAAGATTCTTATGGAATATTGACTTAGTCTGCCCCACTACTTCTCTGTGGACAGGTTGGGAAACACTGCATCACGTGATTTATTTAGTGGCTGTGCCTCTAGGCAGAAGGAAAAAAATGGCAGGACTTTTATTTCCTGAACCTAAGATTTTCCACCATCCGGCACACAACAATCTGCCCCAATATTACCCAACAGCCTGTGCACTACACACTGCCTAAACAACACCCAACACATTCCATACTTGACAGCGCTCAGACACAGAACTCATCCATTTGCAAGAAATCAGTTTCACCGGTTTACTGAGGAGCTAACACTTAGGGCTCTAATTTCGTAGACCAGGCGCAGGCGCGGCGAATGGGGGGTGCGCTGCGCCAACGGGGTGTGTCCAGGCGTATATTGCAGTTTCGTGCTCGGCGTAGCCTGGCGCAAGTTCTCCTCTGTCCCGCCTCTGTCCCTCTTTCCAGTGCAAGTCGGCAAAGAAGGCGTGTTTGGGTATAACACAGCCGAGTCAAATATTGCTCATTGGCAAGAGAAACGATGGATAGCGTGTTCCTATTATTACAAACTGTTGCTGCTTAAAATTTTGGAATTAACATGCATGGGCAACAATGGAGGATACGTAATACATTTATTTTCAATATGTGATCTTAACTCAGTACGAGATCATAGCAATCAGGCTGTATTCCTTTCCCCCACTAAAAACGATAAAACCTGAGTGACAATAATAGTAGCCTAGTATTAAGCCGCTTGCACACTGGACATGAAATTAATTTTTCGCTCGACAGATTACGTTGAAAGCAGTGTCTTGTGTCCGAAAGTCTGACAGGGTTATATCTCCATGGAGTAAATTAAGTAGACTTAATTTCTTCAAGTCTACTGACTCTTTTAGATATTGAACGTGAATGTTTTGATAAGAGGGCTCAGTTCTTCAAGATGAGTACTGGGAATTTCAATCAATGTTTCTGTTTAAGCTGCTCAATAAAGTGAGTTGACACTGGCGTGAGACAATGTACAATGCCTCCGTGTCTGACTGCCAAAAAAAAAAAAAAAGAGGACGATTAGAAATTGATAACAAAATAAAGAATAAAAAGAACCATTTTAACAACAGAACATCCAACGAACACTGCGATTAATTTATTTGCGGGTCATCTTTTTTGGATGTTCTGTTGGTTGGTGATGTATATGTATTTTTATTCTTTATTCCGTTATAAATCAGTTCTCATATCAATACTTTTATTTTTTGCTGGGTGCCGGACATTGGAGTATTTTACATTTCGCGTCGGACAGTCTTGATCGTGCATGCGATAATTCATTCACACTGTCAATGGTCATGGAATTGATTTGCTCTCTAATTGCAAGCACTATTTTATCTCTGGTGTGGAAATAAAGCGTGAATCTGTTTGATTCATCTGACTAATTTTCAAAAGAAAGATCGAATAAGGACTGTTGTCTATCTTCAAAGGAAGAAAACAGACGAATAAAAAGACCAAGAAAAGTCGATAGCTCTTTGCATTGACTTTGAATGTAATCAGTGGTGTGAAAAATTTGTTTCGTGTCCAGTGTGCAAGCGGCTTTACCGAGCATAGATCGCTAGCATTATATACGCACTGCCTGATGCCGAGGCAGTTTGTGGTTGGCTGAGAAAGATGTGAAGTCGTTAATTTGCATCATTGATTCAGTTGCTTTGATTAAGTCAGGTCGAGTTTCCATCATGCGTGCCAACCGCCTCTGATCTGACATCAGGACAATCGATATAGATACTATAATTTATGAGCTGATTCAGATAGTTACATTAAACAGTGGTTGCTGTAATTATTTATTGTATTGAAATGTCCCTGACATTCTGGAAACCTGCCTGTGAGGTTTCGGTGACGTGTGCGCACTGCACGCCGGTCAGCCAAATTACCACTGCACAGAAAGTGAACCAGGTTGGAGCTGGCGAGCTTTCTGCACAACTGCAACAAAGACTTTTTCTACAAAATTGTCACTGCGTCTTGATGAATAAGTGACACCTCCCCCTACTACGCCGCCACACCCATCTCGGCGCACGTTCTTCTGCGCACGGTATTGCACCTCACGAAATTACCACTGCGCGGGCTGCGCCAGACGAAATTACCACTGCGTGGGCTGCGCCACGCTTCGCCACCTGCGCTGCACCAAGTAGTTAGAGCCCTTAGTTGTACAGTCCAGGTCAAAGCCGGTCAGGGAGAGTGTGTGACGAAAGGTAATCAAAATCGCAAACACAAGGCAGTCCACAGGTCGAAAGCCAAACAAGAAAACTGCCAAACCCAGAGGAGATCAAGAATTATTCGTCCCAAGAACCAGCCAAAGTCGTCACTAGAAATCTTCAAGATCCAATGTGACAGGCAATCTCATAAACTGTGGAAACAAACCACAATCTAGACCAGGGCTATTCAACATTATTCTGCAAGGGCCAGTGTGGGTGCAGGCTTTCATGCCAACCAAGCACATACACACCTTTATACTATTAATCAAGCTCATTAGCAAAGACTCTTCGGGTTGATTTGTGCCTGCACCCACACCAGCCCTTTCTGGATAAGGTTGAATAGCCCTGATCTAGATCGAGAAAGCTCACAGAAATCAATAAATAGTGCGCTGTCGCGAGAGGGACCCCTCAACCTTGTGCTTGCCTTGCCGTGGCGGCCATATTGATTATCGCAGCAGGACAGAAATCGAAAGGGTACTTCCTCTAACCACCCCCAACATACCACCAGAAAATGAGGCGTTTTTCAGCTATCGTCCGGAAACGAGAAGTTAACGGACAGACAAACAGATTGATGGACACTAACTTGCCATGACAATACCAGTCCGCGACTTTCGTCAGATGAGGGGTAAAAAGACTTGTAGAGCTACTGTAGTTATCGCAATTTCGACGTCTACGTACAATTCATTTTGAACACATTCAACATTCCCAGTATCAAAATAGAATTATAGAGCAGTTTTGAAACAGCAGTCACGTGACCAAGTACAACCCCAATTCTGAAATAGTTGGGACAAAATGCAATGACTTTCAAAGCACACTAGCCAGTATTTTATTCACAATAGAAAGGAGATAACAGAAAATGTTGAAACTGAGAAATTTAAAAAAAAAATTTCACAAAATGAGCTCTTTACAAATTTGATAGCTGCTACAGGTCTCAAAAATTGGGACAGGGGCCTGTTTACCATAGTGTAGCATCCCCTATTCTTTTTAACTCAGAGTGGAGGCATCTGGGTTTTGAGGAGACAAGTGTGTTGAGTTTAGCCATTGGGATTTTTATTCCCACTCTTGTTTTATACTGGCTTCCAGCAGCTGGAGAGTTTTGACGGAGATCCTTTGACGGACTTCTCGTTTAATTATGCGCAAAATGTTCTCAATCGGTGAAAGATCAGGACTGTAGGCAGGCCAGCTCAGCACACGGACTCTTCTACTACGAAGCCATGCTGTTGTAATAGCTGCAGTATGTGGTTTTGCATTGTCCTGCTGAAATACACAAGGCCTTCCCTGGAATACATGTCGTCTGGAGGGGAGCATATGTTGCTCTAAAACCTTTATATACCTTTCAGCATTCATGGTGCTTTTTAAAACATGCAAGTGACCCACACCATATGCACTAATGCATCCCTGTACCTTCAGAGATGCTGGCTTTTGAACTGAACGCTGGTAACAGGAGGGGTGGTCTTTCTCCTCTTTAGCCCGGAGGACACGACGCCCATAATTTCCAACAAGAATGTCAAATTTGGACTCATCTGTCCACAGGACACTTTTCTACAGTCCATTTTAGATGAGCCTTGGCCGACAGAACACGGCGGCACTTCTGGATCATGCTCAAGAATGACTTCCTTTTTGCATGATAGAGATTTAGGTGGCATCTGTGGATGGCACAGCGAACTGTCTTTACAGACAGTGGTTTCTTGAAGTATTCCTTGGCCCATTTAGTAATGCCAATGACAGAATCATGCCGGTGAGTGATGCTGTGGTGTCTGAGGGCCTGAAGATCACGGGCATCCAGTAAAGGTCTTCGGCTTTGTCTCTTACGCACAGAGATTTTTCCAGTTTCTCTGAATCTTTTGATGATGTTATGCACTGTTGATGATGAGACCTTTAAAGCCTTTGCAATTTGTTGTTGAGGAACAATGATTTTAAAGTATTCCATCATTTTTTTTATGCAAGCCCTCACAGGTTGGAGAGCCTCTGGCCATCTTTACTTCTGAGAGACTCAGCCTCTCTAAGACATCCCTTTTAAAGCCAATCATGTTACACACCTGATGCCAGTTAACTTAATTACTTGCTAAATTTTCTCTCAGTTGATTCTCTTCTATATTAAGGGGTCAAGCCTGGGTTCACTCAATATAAGTACTTCTAAATGCTAAAAACACATAAAAATTTGTCAACTGAAAAAAGCTCAGAATGAAATTCAATTTTAAACAAATTTAATAAGTTTGTTACCGTGAAAACTGTACATTATTGGCGAAAAATGTGAAATCTTGTGGCAACAATATCTAGAAACTATACCATATTTTCCTGTAATTCTTTTTTTTTTGTTTTGAAGCTAATATCACCAGCTATACAATGACATTCTGGGCATTTTCATGGGAAAATATTTTGAAAAATTATTTGGTCAAAGAATTTTAGAAATGGGTGGCAGAACCTGCCTGGCTGATGGATCATAAATACACCATGTATCTACCTACCCATAAGTGGTGAAGTCATTGTATAGAACATAACAAACTGATGCTATGGTGAAATTTTCAGAGCTATACCTTTACAAATGTGAATTTTATGCCCGCCACAATCCTGATAAACTATTAAATTTTGCGATTTGAGAAAATTGTGTTTTTGTCGCGAAACAAATGCACTGGAGGCATTCACTTGATAAAAATCCACTTAAAAGATAGTTTTTTTGGTCTTAAAATCACCTTTTATGAATGTTTTGAAAGATTTTTAACAAAATGAAAAAAAAATATTTTTTCAAGTCTGAACCTAGTCTTGACCCCTTAATTTCTGCCCTTTTTTGCCTGTGTTCCAACTATTTTGAGATATGTTGCAGCCATAAAATTTGAAATAAGCTCATTTTGTGGATAAAAATGTAAAATGTCACAGTTTCAACATTTGAAATGTTAGCCTATCTATGTTCTATATATTTTAAATAACATATTGGCTCAGGTGTTCTGAAAGTCATTGCATTTTGATTGTATTCACAATTTACACTTTGTCCCAACTATTTCGTAATTGGGATTGTAGGATTTCTCCCAGAAAAAAAGCGCTTACTCACTTTGAAAGGGTTTGAATGCTTTGTTGAGTGTTCATGGTGTTCTTGCTTGAGAGAGACAGCTTGTGATTGGCGATTAAATTTGCAAAACATATTTCGAATTCACCGAGTTAAATAATTATTTTGATTAAAATATGTACAAGAGCATTGAGCTAGATAGATATTTACACCTTGGTTATGTGTATATAAGTTAGCTTTATTAAATTTCCTAAATCCGTTGCTGCACTGGTTTCCTCCTGTTAATATGACGGTGAAAAATGAACAACGTCTGGCTGCAGTTACAGTATTATGAAAACATCACCACGTTTAATTCAAGAACAGATTTTTTAAACTTCCACCACATCTTCTCCTGCTGCCAGGCAGAGAAGCAGTTTTTAACAACTGATTTTTCGTCTAATTTCTCCAATAAAATAATGGCAAAATTAAACCATTACAATGTGGGAGTTGTTCAATAAAGAAGAGAGTTTGATTGACCTGATGGGTAAATGGCTTGAAACTAAATTAACCAAACACTGTGAATCTTTGTTAGTGCTTTTATAATAAATATTGGCAGGAAAAACATCAGTAATAGCAATCTTTTGTTGAGGCTCATCTAGTGGAGCGGGGTAGTTGAAAAAAGTGCAAATGGTGATACAAGCAACAGACTTTGGATGAGAACTCTTAATATCCCCATAAATCAAAATCAACCTCTGGCCACTTCAATTTATAGTTATATCCAAGATGGCCGACACATTTTCAAAATGGTGGCAAATTTTCCTATATTTTGAATATTTTCAGCCTATAAGCTACAAAAATTGCATATTTTTTGCATATAATCATATATCTTGGCATTCTTACAGTCATAAAGAGATAAACTAAACCAACCCTTCCAATCCTTATCCTTTTACCACCTATACAACATGTAAGCACTTTCAGATATGGGATACAACTAGGCTCAGATATGTTACAATCCTACCCCTAGCCCAATCATTCATCCAATGCTATTTAATTCCCGTGTGATCTGCACACCTTCCAGAAGTCTATAGCCCTGTCTTCTTTGGCTCGGCTGTCCCGCGCTGGCACATCCTGTCAATTCAGGTGCAGCTGTTTAACTTTAAAATGGGGCTAGAGAAACAGCATTTGGGAAACTAATGACAAATTTCTACCATTAGCTAGCATTGAACCCCATGCTGAGTTTCATAGCTATAGTGTCAACCAGTGTGCCCTGGTAGTGCAATGACACTACACTATTACAATGTTATATTTAGCTTTATGTTCATGTTTTCAAATTAGAATGAAAATTAATTTAAAAGAGCTTAATTATTTTCTTACTTGCAAAAATAAACTGATCCAGCTAGATTTACCCCAGATCAATCTATTACCTGACCTTTTAGCGCACATATGAACTTATACGCAAATATTTTGCTCTTTGGCGGCCATTTTGGATATGATGACAGCCATCTTGGATGTTTCTAGGAACTATTTTATATAATCTTAGTACTTGTAGGCTTGCTCTCAATATTTTAGCATAAACTGACAATGATAAAGAAATGTATAAGTGATTAAGGAATTAAATGTCCATATTCATATATCGGAAGGAAGCCATTTTGAAAAACTGTCAAATTCTGTGTGGCCGGAGGTTGATTATGAGACAGGAGACAAAGAAGAATAGTTATGCCGAATTTCATGCTTGTATCACTATTTGCACTTTTTCCCTGCTATTCTCAAGTTACCCGCTCCACTACTTTGCGATTATCCGTGCTTTTTCAGTTCAGAACATTTATGAGAGCAACTTGAGATGTTTCTGCTGGTAGGCCATGCATTACTGGGAGAAGCACTGCTTCGAAAGATTTTGAAACGTTTCGAAACAGTGGTTGTTTCAAAAGTTCCAAAACTTTTTCAAAGGTTCAAAATTGCAATCTCTATGTAGAGCTGACAGAGAAATCAGCAAAATATTAGAGTAGTGTATATACGGGGAAAACCAGAGGAAATGGGAGGTGAATTCGGGTGCGCTGGCAGCATAAAGGGGCATGGATATAAACACGGGAATTTAACTGAAATAATTGACAAACAGAATGGGAAGGGGGAGGGCGAGTCCAGTTGTGAAGCAAAAAATAAAGGCAAGTGAGAACTGAACAAGGTGTGAGAAAACAAAGGAGAAATACACATAATAACTGAAATAACAACAAATGCATGATATGAGAAATAACAAACACAGACACTAAACACTGACAACACTAAACACCACCCAAATATGAACCAACACCCATCACATGAAACATGCCGCTTAGTGGAACCTGAGCCTTCAATGATTTACCGAAACAGTAAACAGGGTTTTAAGCGCCCAACTGTCATTTGGGGGGTGAATCAGGAAACACAACTCACTCCACACTTCAGCCTCCTGTATCTCATTTTCAGTTGCACCCTTTGAAATGGTCGCCTTGGCTGCAGGGACAGACACACAAACAAATCATAACATAACACCTGACAGCAGGCATTGCAAGTGTGTGTGAGGGCATGTTTAGGTGCGTGTGCTTGCTTCTGTTGGCCTCGGTATATCTGCGTGAGTATGTGCGTGCCCGTGCGAATGCTAGAGTGCGTGTGTGTGTTCTTGTACATCAGAGGTGGGCAGCGAGGGCCGTATCTGTCCCTGGTTTTCACACCAACGTCTGGTCTTTAATTAGTTGATTGTCTCAATTAGCCAAACCGTTTATGAAATCTGACGTTTCATGCGCATTTCTTTAAATTATCATGAAACTACAAAGACTAGTCTTGTCTCCCTTCATAAAACATTTTCGAATCATTGCGAAAATCTATATTTGTGCATGCAATCAATTTAGTCAATTAGTCTGGGTAATTGATAGGAATAAAAACCTGCATACACACCGGCCCTCCAGGACCATGATTGCCCACCCCTGTTGTACATGCTACAAAGTGAGAACCAAAACAATTTTTCCCTGCAGACTTGGGACATCTTTGGGCAACTAAAAAGGCAAATTTTGATTTATTAGTTAAAGTTAAGGCAGGGACGTGCGGTCAGGGTAGGCAGTGACTTCTCCCTTTTTATTGCGAGATTTTGTCAACCTGTTTCCACGTGCCTGATTGTTAATCAATCAATTTGACCTTTTTTTCTGGTCAATTAAGCCTGTATTGATTAAGAGGTGACAGTGACAAAAAGATTAATTTACCTTTATGCTTTGATTCGAGACTGCAAGGAAGTAAATCTTAATAATTAATCTGGAAAAATCAACTTTCTCTGTAATTTTGTTTATTGTTTTGATCTTTTGTTTATCGGATTATGAAAAAAGACAAAAAATAAACTCCCTATTTTTTAAAAATGGCATTAAAAAGTAGGTTTTAAAGGGGGGAAATATTTTCGTAAACATATTGACCACACATTGAACACCGCATAAAAAAGGTTTAAATATTTGTTAATGGCATTGCGTTAGTTTCCTCTTGGCAAATATGAACAAACTTGCTGAGCATTTTAAGTTTGATGGAATGGGCAATAATGTGGTGTATTGAACTGGCTCTCCATTCTGCTGTTTAGTCTTGTAAATTAGTTAATCAATCCTCAGATTGCTTATCAGGCAAAATTATAGAGTTATCGTTTGTTTAACGGTGAGGATTCTGCCTACCCTAACTGACTTCCGACAGTATGTCACTGGTTTAAGGTTAGGGTAAGGCTTTGGGTTAGGTATATATTGCTTATTAAGATTAGGGAAAGGCTGTAAAGACATAGAAAGTATGCTAGGAAGTCAGTGTAATGTCCGCACAAGTGTGTGTGTGAGAGAGAGCGTGAGAGAGAGTGAGATTGAGAGAGAGTGAGAGTGAGCACGGGTGTAATTGAGTGTTAGTGTGTATAAGCATGCAAGTGTGCAAGTACCTAAGATAATATGTACTTTATTTAACCAAGATGGGTAATTTGTCCTCTGCATTTGACCCATCCCAGCTACTTAGAAGCAGTGGACAGCCACAGTGCAGTGCCCAGGGACGAACTCCAGTTCTAAAGCCAGACAGAGCCTTAGTTAAGGGCACTGTTATAGGAGTGCTCCTATAGAGCTTGTTTCTTGGTCGAAGAAACCAGAGTATCCTGAGAGAACCAATGTGAATAAAGGTAGAGCATGCAAACCCCAAGCAGAGAGGTCCTGGACTCGAACCAGGAGCCTCCTTATTGCAAGGCAAAAGTGCTAACCACTGTGTGAGTGCGAGTATGTGTGAGAAGTTTGTGCACATATACATGTTCTAGGAAGGGAGCCATAACAGTCTGCAGGCTGAGGGAGAGACAGACTGCTCAGTGTGAGTAACCTAATTGATCTGTCTCTAAGGTTACACTCCTGCATGACATCACCGCCTGCTGAACTTTCTCTCACCTCTATACTGCTGAGTATTCTAATAAAGATGAGACAAAGAGGGTGTCGTATCTCTGACTCTGAACTATTGTATGCTGACACACACACACACACACACACTCTCACAGAGCACACATGCTCATAAACACACACCAATGGTCAGTTACACTCTCAAATACACACACAGACTTCTCATATGTGCCCTCACAAACACATGCATGCACACAATTACACAGGGCACATACTCACAAACACTCACAGATCACTTTCATGCATGCGCACAGACCACTAATGCGTACTCACAGACACACATACACATATACAGCGCCCTCCATAATTATTGGCACCCCTGGTTAAGATGTGTTCTTTAGCTTCTAATAAATTAATTTTTTTATTCTAAATAATATAGGACCGCAATAAAAAAAGAGGAAAGCCCAACCTTTAAATCAAGTGCATTTATTCAGTGGGAAAAAAATCCCACATTAAGAAATAATTATTTTACCTCAAATCACGTGTGCCACAATTGTTAGCACCCTTGATGTTAATGCTTCGTACAACCCCCTTTTGCCAACAAAACAGCACCTAATCTTCTCCTATAATGTTTCACAAGATGGGAGAATTCAGAAAGAGGGATCTTCGACCATTCCTCTTTGCACAATCTCTCTAAATCATCCAGCGACTTGGGTCCTCTCCTCTGCACTCTCCTCTTCAGCTCACTCCACAGGTTTTCAATGGGGTTGCGGTTTGGGGACTGAGATGGCCATGGGAGGAGCTTCATTCTGTGTCTGGTGAACCATTTCTGTGTAGATTTAGCCACATGTTTAGGGTCATTATCTTGCTGAAAGACCCATCTTCAGCTTTCGGGCAGAGGCCACCAGATTTTGATTTAAAATGTCCTGGTATTTCAAAGCGTTCATGATGCCATGCACCATAACAAGGTTCCCAGGGCCTTTGGAAGAGAAACAGGCCCACAGCATCACCGATCCTCCCCGATACTTCACAGTGGGCATGAGGTGCTTTTCTGCATACTCATCTTTTGTGTTCCGCCAGACCCAATTAGAGTGTTTGTTGCCAAAAAGCTCTCTTGGTCTCATCTTACCAAAACACACAGTCCCAGTTGAAGTCCCAGTACCGCTTAGCAAACTCCAGACATTTGCATTTATGATTGTGAGTGAGAAAAGGTTTTTTCCATGCATGCCTCCAAAACAGCTTGTTGGCATGTAGATAGCGCCTGATGGTTGTTTTGGAGACTTTGTGACCCCAAGATGCTACCATTTGTTGCGGATCTTTAACAGTCAGCTTTGGTGAACTTTTTATTTCTCTTACCATCCTATCATTACGAATCCGTCGTAAGAGCATATTTGCAAATCAGGTGCTGTCTCAAGTACACCTAATGCAGCCAATGAAGAGCTTAATTAGTTGGATCAGGTTCGCTTGAGATAGGACACATCAAATATTTGCACTCACTAGGGGTTTGTTGACAGTGACATTTGATTGCATATTAGAAATATGGCTGTCAAAACAATTCTCCAACAAGCTAATAGAGATCATTGCCTCGCACAAACTAGGAAAAGGATACAGAAAGGTAGCACAGGCACTGAATGTGAGACAGGAGGCGTTGAAGTTTCAGTTTGCACAGCAGGACAGCTCAAAAACTCACTCTAACACACGCACACAGATTAGTGGCAAACACAAACATACACACAGGCATACACATTTGAAAAAAAACGTTGCTCCCACCATGTAACGGATGACTGCAATGTGCTGCAATTTTGTGTGAACTACAAAAACGATGACCAACCGAGTGCAAAAGCCCAGCTCAGAAAGGAAAAGCTCAGCTCAGGAACGTAAAGCTCAGCTCTGAAAGGAAAAGCTCGACTGAGAAAGGAAAAGCCCTTCCAACTGCTGTATTTGGAGTTTCTATTTACAGCTGTCATTCCAACAGCTTTATTTGCTCATTAGCACAATCCTGCAGCCAGGATGTAGAGCTAATACTGAAATCTGTCGGCTGAGTTAAAAAATCATGTTGCTGGACCTCTACTGTCTGGCACCGGATTTATATCTGGGAACAAGGCAGAATGATATCTGCCTCTTGTAATCTCAAAGTTGGAGAAACAGGAGAGAAAGAGGGTGGCAGGAGACACAACTTGTCCTGCATGTCCTGGGCTGCCTGTAATGTAATACAGTCTGAACCTAATTTGCTTCATAAATATCACCTCCTGTCAAACACAGCTAATAACCCCACTGCTCACACCTGAATCACCCAGAGAGATGAGATCGAGAAGGCCCTCCGATTCACCAGAAACCCCACGGTCAGACCACACACACACACACACACACACACACACACACACACACACAAAGTGCACTCACATGCACATGCACACGTGTGCACACACAACACTCACTTCACACACTCACTGGTAACTCATGAATATGTTACAGTCAGATTTTGGTGGAAAAAATTTCAGTCATTTCATAAAATGGCTAGCGCTAAACTTCAGTCATTCCAATAACAATAAATACACACACAACACATTTATTCACGTGTACACACCACAAATACACAAACACACATGAACACACACACTGTACGCACGCACTCACACACGCTCACAATACTTCCACAGACACATACACACTCACTGTACACATACGCCCTCTTGTAAGCCAGGACCTGTCAGAGGGCAGTACAGTCAGCCATGTCGGGACAGGCTTGTTTAATTCCTGTCAGTTCAGCTTTCACTGGAGGTGTGACTTCTGCACAGATTAACACTACTGTAAACAAGAGGCACAGGACTCTTTTCATTCCATAATCCTGGTGCTGTGTGAAATAGCCACAGGTACTTCATTTCTTTATTTCTCTCTTCACGCCCTGTTCCTCTGTCCACCTCTGTCTCTTCTGCTCAGTCTAACAGTGCTCCACCCTCTCCTCAAGTTTCTGTCAGTCACACTGTTCTCCTCTCTTCTCTGTCTCGTCTCTGTCTGTTCTAGTCTCTGACAAAGGGCTGCCTGTTCCCTGAGACTCCTGCCCGTGCACATCTTACCTTCCAACTCTGCTTGTCTGAAGACTGAGATTTCAGGGTAAAAGAATCACGTATGTTTACATATATGTGTATGTACAGTTAAGTTCATAATGGTGTTTTACATATTTCTTCCTGTTTAAATGCTACATCCCTTCATTAAGTTCCTTTTTTTAAGAAAAAGGAGGCATAAGTGAAAAAATAATTCCACAAGAACTGGGGCTGTATGGAAAATGCAAAAAAAAAAAAAAAAAAAATATATATATATATATATATATATATATATACAATTAAGTGATTTTTAAATTTTAAAAAAGGTTCTCCCAACCAGCTCCAAATTTGATGTCGCTCCGAAACATTGGGGAAAGGAGACTGATAAGTTTGGAAAAGTAATAAAGTAGTGGAATCTTCAGAAAAACAACCTCTGTAACAGTCCACTGGTAAACAGGTGAATAGGTGACAGTTGATTCAGTCACAGTTACGTACACTATATGTTGAACAGTCACAAAAGGCACAATTATTTATCAGCAAGAAAGTTTGAGGTTTGCCACTTTGCCAGAAGCTGTGTGAGCCAGTACTTTTGTAGTAAGACAGTTCAAGAACAACGTTTCTCAGCGTCCGAATGAGACGTGATTGGATCTCAACATCGACAGTCAATGACATAGTGAAAATATTTTGAGAATCTTTAGAAACTGGAACATTTCTGAGCATTAAAGACAAGACTTTATATCAATTCTTAATGCACATGGCCTTTGAACACTCAGCACCATGAATGCTGAAAGGCATATAAAGGTTTTAGAGCAACATATGCTCCCCTCAAGATGGCATCTATTCCAGGGAAGGCCTTGTGTATTTCTGCAGGACAATGCAAAACCACATTGTGTAGCTCTTACAACAGCATGGCTTCGTAGTAGAAGAGTCCGTGTGATGTACTGGCCTGCCTGCAGTCCTGATCTTTCACCGATTGAGAACGTTTGGCACATAATTATACAAAAAGTTTGTCAAAGGAGACCCAAAACTCTCCAGCAGCTGGAGGCCAGTATTAAACAAGAGTGGGATCAAATTCCAATGGCTAAACTCAAGAAACTTGACTCTACAATGCCCAGACGCCTCCACTCTGTGTTGTAAAGAAGATGGGATTCTACATCGTGGTAAACCGGCCCCGTCCCAACTTTTTTGAGACCTGTAGCAGCCATCAAATTTGAAATGAGCTCATTTTGTAGAAAAAATTGTAAAAATTCTCAGTTTCAACATTTGCTATGTTATCTCTGTTCTATTGTGAATACAGTACTGGCTGGTATGATTTGAAAGTCATTGCATTTTGATTTTATTTACAATTTACACTTTGTCCCAACTATTTAGGAATTGGGGTTGTAAATACTTGAAAAGAACCATGCCAGCGAACACAGTGCGTCAAATGAAAGTTACGACTACCATGCAAAGACAAAGCCAAATATCAACATTATCCAGAAGCATTGCCAATTTCTCTGGGTTCAAGCTCATCTGTACTGGACTGACAGGGAAGTGGAAAGGAGTGCTGAGGTCCAGCACTTTCAAAAAAAAAATTTTTCTTACGAAAAACAGCCATTCTGCTCTTAGGGCTGAAGGGCCATCCCAACTTTTATCAGCAACATTCTCAAAAGCCAGAGAATATCATGATTTTGCGTGGCGTCAATGCTCTCAGTATGAGCACATAGCACATCTGTGCTAAACTGATGGAGAAGGTCGCAAATATATTTTGAAACAACATATGTGCCTTCCAGACATCATCCTTTCAATGACTTCATTGCTTTTAGTGGCAGGATAATGCCAATCCAAACTCCTCATGTATAACAGTGTGGCTTTGTAGCCACAGAGTGCAAATGCTGCCTGCGGCCCGAAAACTGCCTCTCTTTGAAAGCATGGCAAATTATGAAGCAAACGATAAGACAACAAAGAATCTGGGCTGTTGAGCAATTCTCAAAACTCTAACAGCATGTGTCCCCGGTTACAAAACGACAACTGAGAGTTAATAAAAGTCAATAAAAGGTGATGTTACGCAGTGGTGAAGATGACACGTCCCAATTTCATTGAAGCATGTTGCAGCATAGGCGCGGGAAGATATTTTCAACCAGTGCTTTAAGTGGGCCGGTATGCACCGGTACGGAGTACCAGCACTTCTAGATTTTAGCCCCCGGCGTACCGGGACTTTTTAAAGCGTACTGGGACTTCACAGGAGCTCGTAGTACCCTAACCTGCTCTATTTCTCTCTTGGCGATTCATGATCCAATGGCTATACTACATTACTCACTGTGCACTAGTACGCGCCGCACGCCCGTCCCTTTACTCGCCAGACGTTCACTCGCAAGGAGATCTCAAGGAGGAGTGGCATGTCCACAGAGAAATAAGAAAACTAGAGTGGACGACGTGTGGGCTGGACCAAAGCGGAAACAGCAGAATAGCTTTGTCATCTTGTGTGTGTATAAATGTCCAATGAGTTACATGTAAACAGTGGGCTAAACATGGGTTTCGACAACTTTGAGACTTGCTTTCTGTGTTCTTTTTATCCTTTCATACTTAAAATTGACATGAATAAGGAACTGTACTCAAACAACAAAATTTATTAAAATTTTTATTTTTCAAATTCTATGTTTTTTTAATCGGAAGACATTACAGAGAAATTGGAACTTCAGCTGTTGTCCCGTATGAGTGAGTTTTCGTTATTTTCAAGCACGGTTTAGGCCAGTTATACTGCATTTTCCATTGAGCGTCTGCCCCGATATACGTACACAAGATGGCGGCGGCGTGCTGCCCCGGAAACAACAGGATTGTAGTTTTCTCATATCTCTGTGGGCATGTCTTTCAAACATTATTTGAGCGAGCCGTATTATGCATTGGCAGTCTTATCGTGAGTGATTAGAGGCAAGTAGCAAGTAATGTTGGTTACAGATCGGACTCATTGTGGATGGTGTGTAGCTGCGGAGAGACGGGTTTTAGCTACCTAGCTAATTTGGTGGGGGTGTTTGTAATCATGCTAGCTATAGCTACATCCCAACACGTGGAATTTGATCATCTCTGAAATTATAACTGCTTCAAAAGTTTACCGGCACGTACGCCACACGAAGGCAAGCATAGCTGAGTTCAATAATAACTTGCATGCCAGATGATATTTCAAACGATTAACTTAAATGGAATCAATATTAATCCTCAAAATACCCACAACCAAATACATAACTTAAACCAATACCAGCTGGTCAGAGAACAGAACAGACGAGTTTACTGTTCTCCCATCCACATTACATTATGTCACGTCCTTTCCACAAATAACCAGAGATACGTTTCCCGAAATCACAGATGCTAACTTGCCTAGTAGGACCCATTGACTATGAACGGATGAACTTTGTAAGTTGCTTATCAACTACTCTTATGAGAAACGCACCCCTGCTGATTATGGTGTTTGTAGGCCATTCATCAACAATTCGTCGTCATTACTCAATACAACCAATCGGCCGCTCTTACGTTGAGTGTGATGAGTAAAACAACACTCCCAATAACTTTATCATCGAACGGTGTCATGCAAAATAACCCATTGATTCTTATTCTTATATGCATTCCAGTTGTATGTGTGTTGAAAATGCAGCACCAGATCCTTTAATTTAAAAGAAAATGGCTCAGATTTCTCCATTATATTCATTGGAGTGACACACCCCCAGTTGAAATGAAACATCTGTACGAGGTGCCGAATGGGACATTTTATGCTATTATTTTTCACTGCATTTTCCCCCACCTTTTAAAAAAAAATCCTTTTTTTCTCACTTTTAGCAAAAGAAATGTTCATTTTCCCCACATTTATAAACTTTGAAGTGGAAAGCTGAAATGTTAAATGTGCTGCGTAAATGTTAAATGTGCTATTCCAAAATTTATTATGTAAGATAAGTTTTTTATTTAGTGTTTTCTATTATTTAGGTAAATGTATAAACATTTAACTAAATATATAATTAAATGTATAAACATTTAAATATGTATAAAGCAGTTAGCTAAATATTTAGCTAAATGTAAGAAACATTTAGCTAAATGTTCTATACTTTTACATATGTTTAGCTAAATGTACAAAATATTTAGATAAATGTGTGAAACATTTAGCTAAATATTTAAATAAATGTATGAAACATTTATCAAAACATTTAGTTAAATGTATAACACATTTAGATAAATGTATGAAACATTTAGCTAAATATTTAACCAACTGTATGAAACATTTACCTAAATGTATGAAACAATTAGCTAAATATTTAACTAAATGTATGAAACATTTAGCTAAATATTTATTTTAATGTATGAAACATTTAGCTAAATATTAAGCTAAATGTATGAAACATTTAGCTAAATATATAACTAAAAGTATGAAACATTTAGCCAAATGTATTAAACATTTAGTGAAATATTTAAATAAATGTATAAAACATTTAGCTAAATATATGAAACATTTAGCTACATATTTAACTAAATGAATAAAACATTTAGCTTAGTGAGTGAAACATTTATTCAAATATATAGCTAAATGTTTCAAACATTTAGCTAAATGTATGAAATATTTAGTTAAATATTTTACTAAATGTTTTCTACATTTATAAATATTTGAAACTCATGTTAATGAGCTCCACCTTAAGGGGAGTTTTCTTGTGGCTTAGTAGATAATGCTGCACTGGTTGTGAATTGTGAACGTGTTTGTCCTGGATCGAATCCAATCTTTGCTAGTTCTCGTGCTAGCTGCATATAACTGGTGTTGCGCTGCTCAGCGATTTCAAGGTTTATGGGGCAGGTGCTCTTATATATAATTTTTGAAACTGTGCATTGTTGGTTTGGGCGGGATTATATTTGGCTACACGTAAACTGAGCGGGAGAAAACGAGCAATCAGCTCATTAATAACACTGGCATTTCTTGGTACAAGCAGTTTGGTACTTGTGCATTTACAGTGCAGATATGGAGAATTGCCAGTTTTACATGGCAGAATAGCTGAGAGTCGTTCAAATATTTCAGCATGCAGATATGGCAAACAGTCGTTGAAACTAGCCTATGTAAGTTTGAAAACGCAAATTTAACTAACAATGAACTCTGACGTTGATACTCGATTCTGCACCCTCAGTTAATCTTGAAGGCAGAGGCTATTCGGCAGTTCAGCGTGAAAGATCAGAGAGTGGAGCCTAATATATTCCCGCCCAAACCAACAATGCACAATTTCAAAAATTATATATATGAGCACCTGCCCCATAAACCTAGAAATCGCTGAGCAGCGCAACACCAGTTATATGCAGCTAGCACCAGAACGAGCAAAGATTGGATTCAATCCAGGACAAACACGTTCACAATTCACAACCAGTGCAGCATTATCTACTAATCCACAGGAAAACTCCGCCTTGAGGTGGAGCTCATTAACATTAGTTTCAAACATTTATAAATGTATGAAACATTTAGTAAAATATATTTAGCTAAATGCCACCAGTGGGTGCAGCAGCACCCCCACTTCCCGCCCCTATGTGTTGCAGAAATAGTTATTGTCTCCAAATAAATAGCCTAAATACATTTTTAAAAAATAAGTAAAATTCCTGAGTGAAAACATTACTTGTTATGTCTTGGCGCAGGTCAATACAGTTCAAAAAGTATTCACAGTCTTGTCCACAACCGGGGATGTGCACACCATGACACCGCGCAGGCTTGCGGGGATGTGCGCACCACAGTTCTGAACAAACTTTCTGGAAATTCTCGTAAATACGGCATTAAGTGTTTGTAACAACTTAAATTCAGGACTATTGAAACAAACAATTTTGTCCGTTCCTGCCCATGCCAAAGCTCAATGTTCGAGGGAGGCATTTGATTTGAATTACCAACCGATTGAAGAATGAAAAAAAACATTGAAGATGGAACAACGGACAGTTTCCGTCTTTGGATAACAGCATGCCGTCTTATTAATGCAAGTTCTCATTCCACTGGAATGTCCCATTTACACTGGAAATTACAATGACAATTAAAACTGGTCCAATATCCAGTAATAGTGGCATGAATTGTCCTCTTATTTTCGTACAAACATTTTAATTATATTATTATTATTATTATTATTATTATTTCTGTCGTCGTGTTTAGTTGAAAGCAGTTGGCTCTGGTGGAAAGAAAATCATCACTGGGAAGTGATCACTTTCCAATTTTATGCAGATTTGGGAGAGACCTGAGGGTAGAGCTGGAGGAACGATCTGCCGGGTATAATTTCTCTTGGGCTAATTGGGATAAATTTCAGGAGACTACTCAAAGTTTAGTTGGAGAGGTAGATAGTGATGGGTCAGTGGATACTTGGAATACATCCCTTAGTAGTATGATATGTAAGGCAGCTCAGAGCACTATTCCAATGAAGAAGAGGCCCAGGCCACGAGTGTTGGTTCCCTGGTGGAATCAGGAGTGTGATAAAGCGGTAAGGAACAGGAACAAAGCGTATTGACATTTAAGAAGACATCCAATGCTATGCTATGCGGTGGAGTATAAGAGATTAAGGGCAGTGGCTAGGAAAGTAATTAAAACTGCAAAAAGAAATAGCTGGAGGAAATTCTGTGGAACCTTAGGACCAGACACCCCAGTGAAGGATCTGTGGTCAGCTGTGCGCAAAATGTCAGGGCTTTATAAAAGAATATCGGTGCCAATGTTAAAAAAAGGGGATCTAGAAGCAGTGTCTAATATAGAAAAGGCTGACATGTTTGTGGAGGCTTTCCAGGCTGTACACAGCTCCGGGAGTCTGGGGGAGGAGAGAGGTAGGAAGAGGAATGAAATGATTGCGGCCAATCAGTGGAAACTGGTGAGGAGCCTTGATAACATTAGCCCAATTAATGTGTTTTTTACTATGAAAGAATTGAGAGGAGAAATTAATGCAGGGGCAAATACTACTCCAGGAAGAGACGGCCTGTCTTATGAGTTATTCAAGCATCTGGAAGAGGAAGTCTGTGATGTGGTTTTAGCTTTAATTAATATTGTGTGGGCTGAGGGTAGGTTGCCATCTGAGTGGAAGCATGCAGTGGTAATTCCCATTCTTAAGCCAGGCAAGGAAGCGTCTGACCCTTCTTCATATTGACCGATAGCTTTAACCTCGGTTCTCTGTAAAATCATGGAGAGAATGGTCACAAATAGGTTGGTATATTTGTTAGAAACAAAGGGACTTTTCACAAACTGTCAGAATGGCTTCAGGATTGGTAGGTCTACTATGGAATCAGTGGCGGTTCTAGAACAAGATATTAAAAAGGCATTTGTGAATAAAGAAGCTGTGGTTGGTGTTTTTTTAGATATTGAGAAAGCCTATGATTCATTATGGAAGGAGGGTTTGCTATTTAAGTTGTATGACTTAGGGGTTAGAGGTAGGATGCTTAACTGGATCCACGATTTCCAGAAGAAGAGGACAATTCAAGTTAGAATTGGAGGGGAAAATTCTAAGATAGTGGAGATAGAAAATGGCACCCCGCAAGGAAGTGTCATCAGTCCAATTCTGTTCAATGTAATGATAAATGATATTTTTCATAATATTGGAGGAGGGTTTGGACAGTGGAAAAAAGGCCTTGTGGAAAAAAGGCAGGAATGTCAAATTTATCTTAAAGCAGGTCCAGAAAGCTTTAGACTCTGTTGTGGAATGGGGTGATAAATGGGGCTTTAAAATCTCAGCAGCAAAGTCTAAGTACATGATTTTTGGATATAAAAGAAAACTACCAAATCATGGGCTGAACATGTACGGATGTCCTTTAGAGAAGGTAAAAGTCTTTAAATTTCTGGATGTCTGGTTTGATGAGTGTTTAACATGGGCTGCTCACATAGCTTGTATAATTAATAAATGTGAGAAAGTGATGAATATTATGCGAAGTCTGGCTGGATGTGACTGGGGGGCAGACAGAGAGACCATGTATTTAATATATCAAGCAATGATCAGGTCTACTGTCGATTATGGTTGTTTTGTTTTCACTATTTTTCTCTGCAATCTCGTGTTAAAAAAGATACTCATTTCGTGGGAAATAGGAAAGATTCTGTTAAAATCTGCAGAATAAGGCTAGGCCATTGTGGGCTTAATCAAACGTTGTATCTTGTGGGAAAACATCATTCTGGGCTGTGTGAGTGTGGTAGTCCTGAAACACTGAGTCATGTATTCCTGGATTGTAGCGGGTACAGAGAGCAAAGGGTCCATTTTTACAAAACTTTGTCTACTCTGGGAGTTCATTCGTTTTCCTTTAGCTTCATTTTTGGTCGGAGGGAGAATCACCAGCTGATAATGGAAGCAGTGTTACAATTCCTGCACGAGACGGAGCTATATAATAGAATATAGTGCTGCTTTAGTGTAGAGGTTATAGCTACGTGGCAACCTCTTTCAGTGGAGGGCAGTAATACGCCTTGATGCGTCCTCACTGCCGAACACCCCAAGAAGAAGCAGAAGAAGAGAGAAAGTCATTCATCCGGAAGCAGATGCCGTCACGTGTTTACCCGGAAGTAGTCTGAGAATTAGCGCAAGGCGAAAGCGTTGGATGAACGGAAGTCACTAGCAAGAAATCAGACGCCGGTTTTCCCTTTTTAAGCTATATTTTTTAATTTAATTGTCACCCGTTTTCAGAAATGTGAGTACATAAACAGTTGTAGGATTGCTAATTATCGTTCAGCGGAGTAACTAGTAGTGCTTTATGAGCCAGAGACAACTATGATTTATTGTCTTTTGTTGTCACGCTTACTAGCGGTGCTTGCTAGCTAGCTAACGCACCATTAAGATTTCTGGGTGTAAAGACTTCAATAAAATACTCGTTGCTGCTCTACTTTCACCGTAATTCCGGCGCCTTGGCGTCTGTATCCTTTTTAAACTACCAGGCATTTTTTTGTCTCTGAGTGAACCCGGGCGGTTACTGGGTTCGGTGTGAGTGAACGCGTGGTTGATCAGTGCACAGCCGCATAGTTTGACAAAGCAGTTTTTTGCGAACGTTTTATTCTCTTCTGATACATTTGGGAAAATGTGATCGAAGCAGCTTGGTAGAAAATATCGGTTCTCCGCCAACTGTATATGCCATGAATAATGTCTGTCACGCTCCTTAGGAGTCTGCTAAACAAGCCCAAGTCTGAGATGACGCCGGAGGAGCTACAGAAACGAGAGGAGGAAGAATTCAACACTGGGCCGCTGTCGGTGCTCACACAGTCGGTCAAAAACAACACCCAAGTCCTCATCAACTGTCGGAATAACAAGAAACTTCTGGGTCGTGTTAAAGCTTTCGACAGGTAACACAACGTTTACTTGGGGCGGCATCATCATTAGATCGCTGTTCATCGATTGAACACCGTGAAACATTGGTGTCCTCGGGAGGAGACGACATTGACGGCAGCATTGCTAGGTCAGGGCCGTCATTTGTGGTCATTGCGGGGAGGGGGGGGGGGTCTTTTTAAAATAAGTATATCTCAAATATGAAAAGATTTTAAGTATAGAAAGTTAATTGTGCTCATAAAAAATTTCTCATTGGCGAAAATACAATATGTCTCCTCATTTTTCAAAGATCTGATGGGTTGAAGAGGGCATAGTCACAGAGTACCTGGGCTTTTGTGACGGTTGCACGTGACTGCCTTTTACCACTTTTGGGAGTGAAAGGAATTAAGGAAAAGACAGGATGACCATTGCTGTCCATTGCTTGGGTGTAATGCATTTTTCTTTGGAGGAAGCACTGGTGGATGTCTCTGTAGTGTTCATGTCCAGCTAATTCAGATGGAGTTGGGGGCCCAAACCTAGCTATAATTCTGTATACGTGAGACGTATAACAGATAAGTTCACCCAAATGAAATGACCCAAAGTTGGCCAACCGTAAAAATGTGCAGTACGAAAAGTGAATACGAATATTCAAAACTGCAGCGCTTTTCTCCAATTGGAGATGTTTAGGGCCGTTGCAGCATTTTTTGCCCTCGTTGGCCACTGTAGCTAGTGATCTTGAATTTAGTGGTCTAGAGCAGTATGGAGGGATTTTGTGGTTTTTAAATGTTGTTTTTGACGCTAGAAAAAGTGGTCTCCATTGATTTCAATTGATGTGGATTTGTCTTCTATGCTGTTTTTGTATGTAACTCCAAAAGTGTTTTGAGGAATAAACAAATTCATAGAACCTTCGATTAGGCTTGGGGTGAGGAGATGATGAGTGAATTTTCATTTTTGGGTGAACTTATCCTTTAAGTATAAAACTTAACTAACTTCTTTTTTTTTTTTTTTTTTTAAGAAGATTATAGTGATGATATTGGGAGGGCTTCTTCATCCAAAATCTTTGTAGTGCGTTAGTGTGTTGAGATATTTACTGCATTTTTTGTGTGATGTACCCTTGACACATTCTGCATCGTTGGAGTTGTGTATGTATTCTTCCTGTTCCTGCCGAATCAGTTTTTCAGCTGAGCATCTTTATGGAGCTGCTGGAAAAAGAAAAAAAAAAAAAAACTTTAACTGACTTCATATGATCAGTTGTCAGGATGGGCGCATATTTAAGGATTACCCTTTTCATTGCTCAAAGTCTTCCATGGTGTGAGGATTTTGCAGTCATGAGAAAAAGAAAGTATACCCTCTTTCATTTCTATAGTTTTACATATCAGGACATTAAAAAAACTGCTGGTCCTTATTTGATTGCTAATCAAGCAAAGTAAACGGGAACAGGTTACTTAGTTGCCCAATTGGTTAATAGGAGACTATTGTGTTTTCATTTGCTTGGCTAGTTTCAGGACGTAGCCGAAAAATACTTATTTCAGTGAAGTTTTTTCCGGAAGCATTTCCCATGCCCTATGATGTTTGGCACTTTCGTTCAGGACATCACAGGGGTTAATAGAAAAGGGAAAGCTTGGATTACAGAGATGTTCGCCCCATGGCAGCAGGTGGTGTTACTACGCTTTATAATAACTGCGATTCATAATCGTTGCACCCCTATTCACTAAGGCTCATTTGAGTAATGCACACTTACAGTTCTCACCCATGTGAAAATTCTGCGGTAATAATGTTTTGATTGACTACTTTCTTATGCAATTCCAGAGAGTTTGAACTTTCCACAATAACCGAGAGACATTATGTTGGGCATAAAATTCAAAATTGAAAATGATGCAATTTAAAAGGAAAAACATCCAAAACCGACCTGAAGTGTTCAGTTACATTCGCGGGATTTAAATGAGGTATGGACATGGTCAGTGGGAATTATTCTGAATGAAACCGGACTGGAGGGTTCCTTCTACCCGATACATCCGACTCTGGAGGAGGGATTCAATGAAAAAAGGTTATACTTCTACTCTGTTTGCATTTTGCTCAATGTGGCTTTTTGCTTAAGAATTAATACCGTGTTCAATGAAATTGAATGCCGAGGTTTTCGTTTCTTCTAAATGCAAGGAGCTCGCACACTTCGGTAGACCCATGGTATGTTCATTGCACCATTCTCTTCCAATAAGGTAGAAAATTGCCTGATTATTCCTAATAATTGAATGTCTATTCTGTTAAAATAAAATATATTTCAGATATTACTGAGTAAGTTATACTTGTTCCTCATAAGGTGTGATAAGTGTTTATATAAGGTCGCAAGCTTGGTAGTGGGAACTGCTAGCTTTTCATTGCAGGATGAATGTTCTTACCATAAATAAGCAGTTCATTTAATGGGTATGTGTGCTGGCTAGTGGGACTCTGTAGAAAAAGTGACAAAATTCTCAACTTCATCATCCAAAGGCTTGTTTTGTGTTTGGAGAGGTTACTGGTGACCATTGATGTCCAACTACACCTACAGGTGCTGGTCAACGAATTAGAATAATTTGAAATAGTGCAATCATAAACATTTTTTGATGCATTTTTTGTGCAGAAAGCAAATCAGGTGTTCACCGCGCCTGTCCTACTTGTTAGAGTAATCACAGAACTCGCTACCTGTAAAAAAAATTTGCTCAGCTGAGCTTTCCAAAAGGCCCATTCAGCCCATTTAACTGTGACTCTGTTGTTTTATTGAATTAGAATAATGGAGAAACTGTTTCACTGAATTAGAATAATTTTTATTATAATTAGAATCATCACTTTCTCAGTATTTTGTGGCTGCCCCCTTGGCTTGTATGATTGCCTGAAGTCTCCGCGGCATCGATTTGACCAGCTTGTCACAAGTTTCCGCACTCACAGCTTCCCAGGCAGTGGCAATTTTCTGCTTCAGTTGGTCCAGCATAGTCAGCTTTCTGTCGTGAATTTTCCGCTTGACGATGGCCCAAAGGTTTTCAATGACATTGAGGTCAGGCGAGTTGGCTGGCCATGCCAAAACTTCAAGCTGTTTTTCGGTGAACCAATCTCTGGTCGACTTTGCCACATGAGCCGGTGCAAGATCCTGTTGAAATATGAGGTCTTCTTCGCCGAACTGTTCCTCAACAGTCGGAATCAGGAACGTTTCCAGAACATCTTGGTATACGGCAGCATTGACAGTCTTCTTGAGGAAGCAGAGTTTCCCTACACCCCGAGGGGACATGCATCCCCAGACCATAACGCTCTGGGGAATCTTGACGGATCTTTTCATGCACTCGTGGTTGTAGGTTTTGCCACCACGACGCCAGGCACGAGGACCTTGGTCACCGAAGGAGATGCAAAAGCATAATTAGTCACTGAAGACCACTTTCTACCTGTCTTCAGCAGTCCGCTCGCCGTGTTCTTTGGCCCACTTCATTTTCTTCATTTGTTTCCTGTTCAGCATCGGTTTTACTGCTGGAACGCGAGATTTGAAGCCGAGTTTGCGCAGACGACGGTAAGTGGTTGATCTCGAGACGTTAGCGCCGGACTGCTCGTTCCACAAGTCGCTGAGCTCGGAAGTGGACTTCAATCGGTTGCTGACTGCGATCGATCTTTCTCAGCTGCTTGTTGTCGCAAGCAGAAGTTTTTCGGACGCCAGAACAATTGGTGCGCTTGCTGCAGTCTTTTTTAAGGGATTTGCAGACGGAAGACTGGCTGATGCCAAGCTGCTTGGCAATTTTAGTTTGGGTCGAGCCTTGTTGGCGAAGGGCTTGAATTTGAGCCACTATTCCGTTGAGAGGTCGCGCTGCTTACCCATGATTGATTTTACAACTTAGAAATTCTACCCAACCCTGACTTTATACTGCACAGTGAACACTCTTCACAGAAAACAAAAATTCGAGCATTTATTCTAATTCAATGAAATGACTTATGAATTATTCTAATTCAATGTAAGAACAGTGTTAAATGGCCTAAATGGGCCTTTTGGAAAACTCAGCTGAGCAAATTTTTTACAGGTTGCAAGTTCTGTGATAACTCTAACAAGTAGGACAGGCGCGGTGAACGCCTGATTTGCTTTCTGCACAAAAAATGCCTTAAAAAAATTAACGATTGCACTATTTCAAATTATTCTAATTCGTTGACCAGCACCTGTATATTGATAAACCCATGCTAAATTCAATGAGAAAATCATAACTTTGTATTGAATTTCATGGGTCAGAAGTTGGTTTGTGTTAAATATATGATTATTTTATGATTTGGCAGTGCACCATTTTGAGGGATCTTTGACTTTGGGGAGTCGCCTGGATAGCTGTCTTGAGTAGCCAGTTTTGGCTTGTGCGCAAAGGGATTAATTTGCCATACCATGTGCATTCTGTTTCACTTAAGCTGAAATTTGATACTGTCTGCTGTCTGAGACAGTACGCTAGCTTAAAACTTGTCACAAGTGTGGATCCTCATGATCTGTGTGAATTTCAATCATTTCTAGCATGTCCAGCGAGGAATTCCATTCACATACTGCCCTCTCTAATTTTATGCCTCCTTTTGCCGGCTGAAATTACTAAAACAAAATGATATGTCGATTTTTACTGATTTTCTGCCTTGTACAGCGCCCTCCCTTATTATTGGCACCCCTGGTTAAGATGCGTTAAAAGCCTCAAAATAAATTCAATTTTTATTGCAGAAGCATACTCTCACACTGAAAATTGTAGAAAAATGTAACCTTCAACTCAAGTGAATTTTAAGAGGGGGGAAAAAAATCCCTGACTAAGAAATCATTTTTCATAAAATCACCTGTTCCACAATTATTGGCACCCTAACAATTCCTAGGAAATAAATGTAATTGAAGTATTTCTGTCATTTCTACAGTAGTTTACAAAGTTGATCAGAGTATCTAGGAACATTTAATGAGTTATTCATCACTTCCTATTTCCCTGGGGTATAAATATGATGTGACACAGAGGCCATTTCTCTGATCCACTCTTCAACATGGGAAAGACAAAGGAACACACCATTCAAGTAAGGCAGATGTGTGTTGACCTTCACAAGTCAGGCAATGGCTTCAAGAAAGTAGCCACTTGCCTGCATCTGCCCATATCTACTGTCAGAGGAATCAATAAGAAGTTTAAAACCACTAGAACAGTGGTAAACAAGCCTGGATGAGGATGCAAGGTTATTTTACCACTAAGGATGGTTAGAGAAATGATAAGTTCTCCAAAGCTCACTGTTGAAGAATTGCAACAAATGGTAGCATCTTGGGGTCACAAAGTCTCCAAAACAACCATCAGGCGCTATCAACATGCCAACTAGCTGTTTGGGAGACCTGCACGGAAAAAACCTTTTCTCGCTCACAATCATAAACGCAAACGTCTGGAGTTCGCTAAGCGGTACTGGGACTTCAACTTGGACAGTGCACTTTGGTCAGATGAGACCAAGAGAGCGTTTTGGCAACAAACACTAAGTGGGTCTGGCGGAACACAAAAGATGAGTATTGTAATGTGAATATAGGCCACTAGATGGCAGTATTTACCTTTTTTTTTGTAAAGCTCAGACTGGAGTCATGTTTAGACATGTCCTGGACATGTCTGGGGCAAGTCTCAGAAAATTAAAAAAAAAGAGGTCTAAATGTGGGTGGGGTCTGCAAAAGAGTATATAAGGCAAAGAATTGAGACAGTAAAGTAGTAGGAGAAATTGCATGAAGATGACCAGACCTGCCATTCTGTTCAAGACCTGTGACGTTTCTTTTGTGGATTTCGTTGCCTGTGTTTGAGCATTTTCTTCATCCAGGACATCACCAAGCCACCCCACCAAAAAGGGACTGTAATTATTTCTGTTTTTTCTTATTTATCAATCTTGGTCTTTAGTTGTAGGTTGTTATTAGTCTTTGTCTTTGTTAAAAATTAAATGTGTTTTAGTTGTTAAAACTGTGTTTGTCATCCCTTGCTGTTGCTGTTGTGTTACCTGTATAAATGTAATAACAAATTGGGGCCATAACAAATTGGGGGCTCAAGGTCCGGGATAGACCATTGTGTGAGTAATTTATTGAAAATCTAACATTCCAAATTGTGAAATTGTTTTTGTGAATTTTCCTAGATATATATTGACAACAGCAATGGATGATTTCTTGGCATCACCAACCGTAGGGGTTTTGAAGTCTTTTAAAAAGACAGAACTGCTAGAAATTTGCAGACAGTTGGAGCTGACAGAGGTAAAACCAGCCATGCGAAAAGCAAGACTGGCTAGAGAGATAGTTGAATATTACATTGATGAAAATGTGTTTGCACCCGGAGATCTGGAACAGTTTCCAGTGGAAAATCCAAATATAGAAATGGAACTTAAATTAAAAATGCTAGAGATTGAAAGGGAGGAAAGAGAAAAAGAAAGGGAGGAAAAAGAGAAAGAAAGGGAAGAAAGAGAAAAAGAAAGGAAGGAAAAAGAGAAACAAAGACAAGTTGAGAGGGAAGAAAAAGAAAAACAAAGGCAGTTTGAGTTAGAAAAATTAGCAAGAGAAGAAAAACAAAGAGAATTTGAGTTAGAAAAATTTGCAAGACAGAGAGATTTTGAATTAGAGAAACTCGATAGAGAAGAAAGACTCCAAATGGAGCTACTAAAAATTAAAATTGCAACTGAAAATAAATTTCGGGCTAGCCAGGAGGTAAAACTGGTGCCTCCATTTTCGGAAAAGGATGTTGACAACTATTTCCAATGTTTTGAAAAGGTAGCAAAGAGTTGCCAGTGGCCAAAGGAACACTGGCCTCTGATGTTGCAAACTGTCCTCAAGGGTAAAGCTCAACAAGCCTATTCGGCTTTGTCTGCAGATGATTCCTCTGATTATGAGGTTGTCAAAAAGGTTATTTTGAGAGCTTATGAGTTGGTTCCAGAGGCTTACCGACAGAAATTCAGAGGTCTGAAGAAATCTGAAAATCAGACTTATGTTGAATTTGCTAATGAGAAGCAGGTTTGCTTTGAGCGCTGGTGTACTTCTATGGAGGTCAAGGATGATTTCAACTCACTAAAAGAGATGGTGTTAGTTGAAGAATTCAAGAACTGTGTTAAGGATGATGTTAAGACCTACCTTAATGAGAAGCAAGCACTGAACTTGCAATCAGCTGCCAAATTTGCAGATGAATATGTTCTCACTCATAAGTCCAAATTTCAGTCTAGCAGTAACAATAAATGGTCCCAATTTCAGAAAAAGGGTTACGGTGATACCCAAGATTCCTCACCCAAAGACAAAGACAAATCTGGTGATGGTGCTCAGAAATCCAGTAATAGGTCTGATCAAAGTGTGAAAGCTGACAGTGACAAAAGTGGTCTAGTTTGCAGTTATTGCAAGAAATCTGGTCATGTTACAACTAACTGTTGGTTCCTTAAAGCTAAGAAAGAAAAAGAAAAGGATACCAAACCAAATGCCTTTGTGAAAACAAGGTTAGAAACCCCTGTAGTAGATAACCAATCTGCTAAATTGCCTGCTTCTTGTGGGGCTAAAAAGCCTAATACAGCTGACTTTGTGAGGGAGGAATTTCTTCCATTTGTGTCAGAGGGATTTGTGGCTCTGAATGAGCATACTACTCCTGTCCCCATATATATCCTAAGGGATACCGGAGCTTCTCAGTCACTTTTGTTGATGGACTCCTTGGAGTTACGTGATGAGACCGCTTCAGGGGATTTCATACTTGTACAAGGTATTGAAGGGAGGACTGTATCTGTACCCCTGCGCTCTATATTCTTGAAGTCAGATTTAGTTACAGGACAGGTAAAGGTGGGACTTATGTCAAGTCTACCTATAAAGGGTGTTTCTCTGTTGCTAGGCAATGACCTGGCTGGGGGCAAAGTAGTTCCCCCTGTACATCTTACTTCACAGCCGAGCACTGAAAATGGGGATGAGGACCCATCTCTGTATCCTTCTTGCGCAGTGACTCGTGCTATGGCCAAGAAGGCTAAAGAAGATGATGTTGTGGTGCCGTCCAGTACATTGAATAGTCAGGACTCAGGTGGTTCGCCTCATGACTCTGATTGGCCTACTATGGTTTCTCCGTTTGAGGACTTATCAGATACTTTTATCAGTTCTCTATTCAGCCAGCCGGATGGGTCTGGTGATTCTGATGTGTCTGGAGACTTGTCTCTGTCCAGAAAGCGGTTGATTGAGGAGCAAACTAATGATCCTGAAATTGGTGTACTAAAGAGGAGAGCCCTTCCTGAAAAAGAAATAGATGCAGTTCCAGTTGGGTATTATCTCAAGGATGGTGTGTTGATGCGGAAGTGGCGCCCTCCTGATATCCCTGCCAATGCAGATTGGGCAGTGGTCAGGCAAATTGTTGTTCCGAAGGTCTATAGGAATGAGATCTTAACAATGGCTCATAGTTTACCTTTAGGAGGTCATCTTGGTGTTAACAAGACTGTTGATAAGATCATGAAACACTTCTTTTGGCCTGGGCTTCGGAAAGACGTTTCCAACTTTTGCAAAACCTGTCACACTTGTCAGGTAGTTGGAAAACACCAGTTAGACCCACCTGTAGCTCCATTGCAGCCTATCCCAGCATTTGGGGAGCCATTCTCTAGGGTCATTGTTGATTGCGTTGGTCCATTACCCAAGACTAGATCTGGAAATCAGTACTTGTTGACAATCGTGTGCATCTACCAGATTCCCCGAAGCCATACCTCTACGTAACATCAAGGCAACTGCAATCTCGAAGGCTTTGATAAAGTTCTTCACGTTGTTTGGTCTTCCCAGGGAAATTCAGTCAGACCAAGGTAGCAATTTCACTTCAGGATTGTTTCAGCAGGTTGTGTATGAACTAGGTGCAAAACAGATTCTTTCTAGTGCCTATCATCCAGAAAGTCAGGGTGCCTTAGAGCGGTTTCATTCCACTCTCAAGACAATGATGAGGACTTATTGTTATGACCATGAGAAAGACTGGGATGAAGGGGTTCATTTGCTGTTGTTTGCAGCTAGAGAAGCAGTGCAGGAGTCTACTGGATTCAGTCCATTTGAGCTAGTGTTTGGTCATGAAGTGAGAGGACCTTTGCTATTATTGAGTGAACAATGGCAAGAGGAAGAGCCGCAAATCAGTCTGTTAGACTATGTTAGCAAGTTCAAGGAAAGATTGCGTGCAGCTTGTGACCTTGCCAAAGAGAACTTGAAATCAAGTCAGGGAAAAATGAAAACTTGGTATGATCATAAGGCTAGAAGCCGTGAGTTTAAACCAGGAGAAATGGTCCTTGTGTTGTTTCCCTTGCAGTCCAATCCATTGCAGGCTAGATTTCATGGTCCTTATGAAATTCTGACAAAACTCAATGATCTCAATTACATTGTGAAGACTCCAGATAGGAGAAAACCAAAACAATTGTGTCATATTAACATGCTAAAGCCTTATCATGACAGAAATGCTAGGGTTGCAGCTGTCACTTCAGATTCTCCAATGGTCGAAACGTGTGAAGATGAGGGGGAGTTTCAAGATGATGAACCAAGAATTAAAGCTGAAGTTCTTTCATGTAAATTGTCAAACACTGAAGTGTTGCAAAATCTTGATGTAAAACTCCAGCACTTAGAACCCTCACAGAGAGATCAGTTTGAAAGGTTGATCAAGAAATATGAGGATTTGTTTCCTGATGTTCCAAAGAGAGTTACTATAGCCTCTCATGATGTAGATGTTGGTGATGCCAAATCAATAAAACAGCATCCATACCGGATGAATCCTGAAAAGAGAAAGATTGCTGAGAAAGAGGTTGAGTACATGTTAAAACATGATATTATCAGACCCTCCAACTCCGATTGGAGTTCACCCTGTGTGCTAGTTCCAAAATCTGTACAGAATCTAGTACTTCCATCAGGTTATCGCAAAGTCAATGCTGTAACTAGAACTGATGTGTTTCCAATACCTAGGATTGATGATTGTATTGATAGTGTAGGGCAAGCAAAGTTTCTGACCAAGATTGATTTATTGAAGGGTTATTGGTGTGTGCCTTTAACTGAGAGGGCCAAGAGCATCTCTGCTTTTGCCACACCATCTGGATTGTACCAGTATGAAGTCCTACCCTTTGGCATGAAAAATGCCCCAGCCACGTTCCAAAGGATGATACAGTCTACAATCGCCGGATTGCCACACACGGGTGCTTACATCGATGACCTGATCACATGGAGTGACTCCTGGGAAGAACATCTAAAAGATGTAGAGACGTTGTTCCAGCGCCTGACCCAGGCTAACCTGACTGTTAACCTGAGCAAGAGTGACTTTGGTTGTGCTACTGTCACCTATCTTGGCTACGTCATAGGCCAGGGTAAGGTGGCACCCATAAATGCTAAAGTCCAAGCCATCATGGACTTTCCAGTTCCTGACAACAAAAAAGCTTTGCGCCGCTTCCTTGGAATGATCGGGTACTACCGCAAGTTCTGCAAGAACTTTGCTGAGATTGCTCTCAGTCTAACTAACCAACTGAAGAAAGGCGTAAAGTTCACCTGGGATGATGCATGCCAGAGAGCCTTCGATCACCTGAAGTCTCTGCTGTGTCACTTCCCCGTGCTCAAATCTCCTGACTTCAACAAACCGTTCTCCATCGCGGTCGATGCTAGCGACCAAGCTTGTGGATCTGTGCTCCTACAGAGAAGTGACTCTGATGACATTGAGCATCCCGTGGCATACTTCTCCAGGAAGTTCAATCGCCACCAAAGGAACTATTCCACAATAGAGAAGGAACTGTTGGCTCTGGTCCTTTCTTTACAACACTTTGAGGTTTATGTTTGTACAGGACAAAAGCCAATGATTGTGTACACTGACCACAATCCGTTAATGTTTTTGAGTAAGATGAAAAACAAGAATCGGAGATTGTTGAATTGGAGTTTGATTTTACAGGAGTTTGACTTGGAAATTAAGCATGTGAAGGGTACAGACAATGTAATTGCTGATTGCTTATCCCGTGTTTGAATGTGTATATATATATCATGTGTTTGAATATTGTATGATATGTATATATAGACAAGTGTTCACTTAACCATTTTGTATTGAAAAGAAAAATTTTGCCTTTATGAGTCAAAATTTTTCCCTTTTGGAATGGAGGTGTAATGTGAATATAGGCCACTAGATGGCAGTATTTACCTTTTTTTTGTAAAGCTCAGACTGGAGTCATGTTTAGACATGTCCTGGACATGTCTGGGGCAAGTCTCAGAAAATTAAAAAAAAAGAGGTCTAAATGTGGGTGGGGTCTGCAAAAGAGTATATAAGGCAAAGAATTGAGACAGTAAAGTAGTAGGAGAAATTGCATGAAGATGACCAGACCTGCCATTCTGTTCAAGACCTGTGACGTTTCTTTTGTGGATTTCGTTGCCTGTGTTTGAGCATTTTCTTCATCCAGGACATCACCAAGCCACCCCACCAAAAAGGGACTGTAATTATTTCTGTTTTTTCTTATTTATCAATCTTGGTCTTTAGTTGTAGGTTGTTATTAGTCTTTGTCTTTGTTAAAAATTAAATGTGTTTTAGTTGTTAAAACTGTGTTTGTCATCCCTTGCTGTTGCTGTTGTGTTACCTGTATAAATGTAATAACAAATTGGGGCCATAACAGTATGCAGAAAAGCACCTCATGCCCACTGTGAAGTATGGGGGAGGATCGGTGATGCAGTGGGCCTGTTTCTCTTCCAGAGGCCCTGGGAACCTTGTTTAGGGTGCATGGCATCATGAACGCTTTGAAATACCAGGACATTTTAAATCAAAATCTGGTGGCCTCTGCCCGAAAGCTGAAATTGGGTTGTCACTGGGTCTTTCAGCAAGATAATGACCCTAAACATGTAGCCAAATCTACACAGAAATGGTCACACCAGACACAGAATCAAGCTCCTGCCATGGCCATCTCAGTCCCTAGACCTCAACCCCATTGAAAACCTGTGGAGTGAGCTGAAGAGGAGAGTGCAGAGGAGAGGACCCAGGTCGCTGGATGATTTAGAGAGATTGTGTACTCTTTCCGTATTCTCCCATCTTCTGAAACATAGGAGAAAATTAAGCGCTGTTTTGTTGGTGAAAGGGGGTTGTACAAAGTCTGAACATCAGGGGTGCTAATAATTGTGGCACACATTATTTGATGTAAAATAATTATTTCTTAATGTGGGATTTTTTTCCCACTGAATAAATGCACTTGATTTAAAGGTTGGATTTTCCTTTTTTTTTTTTTCATTGTGGTCCTGTATTATTTAGAAAACGGAATTTATTAGAAGCTAAAGAACACATCTTAACCAGGGGTGCCAATAATTATGGAGGGCGCTGTACCTTGGTACCGTCAATGTGCAGTGCAAGCGCTATTTTGATTTAATACATGGAAGTGGGTATATTGGGGCACTGTACTTCATGAATATGCATAGGCTTGGAAATATTGTAGATTGGGAACATTTGTGCATTGAACATGTATAGAAAGTCATGTATGAAGTTTCATTGGGTGACCTTGAACTTGACCTTCAGTGGCCTGCAACGCGAACTATACAGTGAAATTTCAATGACTTCTATCAGCAAAATCGTTACAGATTGAGTGTAGATTTGTATTTGAGACGTATCGGAAGTCATGTATGAACTTTCATTTGGTGACCTTCATGTTGACCTTCGAAGGTCTAACTTGACCTTGAGAAAATTCAATGACTTCTGTCACTGAAAAGGTCACATGGAGCTGTTGATGACTGTTTATGACATTTGAAGGTCAGACTTTACATAATACAATTACAATAACTTGTATTGCCAAAACAGTCACAGATGGAGTCTAGGTTTGTATTAGAGATGTATATGAAGTCATATATGAACTTTCATTTGGTGACCTTAGTACTGACCTTCAAAGGTCAAATGTGATCTACTGAATATTCAATGATTTGTATCACTAAAAGTCACAGATGGAGCCTAGGTTTGTGTTACTGACATCTTGGAAGTGTCATATGAACTTTTATTTGGTGACATTCAACTTGACTGTCAGTGACCTTTGAGGGACAAACTCGACAGTGAAAGTACAATGACTTGTATCGCAGAAATGGTCACAGATTGAGTCAAGGTTTGTATAGAGGCATTTAGAAAGTCATATATGAAGTCCATTTCCTGGCCACAACTTGACATTCTGTGACCTTTAAAGTTCACAGCTGACAAATTGAATACAGACTAGTATCACCAAAACTGCTTTAGAGCTTAGGATTGTATGACAGAAGGTCTTATAAATTTATGTGAACTTTTATTTAGTGACCTTGGCATTGATTTTCTTTGATTCAAATGTCAAACTTCACTTGACATTTTCATAACTTGTATCATTGCTGTAAGACTGCTTGTTAGAAAGCTACAGGACCCTTGGTCCTATTTTTGTCAATTCTGAGGATTCTGTTTGGCTGGCATGGCTTTATCTGTAAATACCCGGCTCTGTGTAAACGTATCCTGAGTCCTACCTCGTGGAATTTGTATATATCATTGAAACTATTTCTTAAAAATAAAATAATTTTAAGATGGTCCTGCTTTGTAAGTGTTTCAAAACATACGCGAAGTGGAAAACATTTTGTGAAGCATATCGAACGTGTTTGTGAGAGAGAATGTTTGCATTGCACGCAATAGGCAAATGCCCTGAAGATTTGGCAATGTACGTTCATATGTATCTTTGCCACAAATTTGTGCCATTTTTTATTTGATAATTGAACGAGAGCAATTTAAAATAACTCGTAGCACTTGATTTTATTTACTTTTGAGCATCTAAATAACCGTCAGTGAAGGTGGAAAACATTTTGTTTAAGCGTATAGAATGCAAGGAAATTGTGAACGCATTTGCACGCGGCACTACAGAATACAAAAGTAGGAATAATCTAGCAAACACATTGAGGCTAATCTGTTGTTTCATGGTTATTTAAATTTCAAAATGTGACAAACAAAAATACATAATTTTAGGACCAGCTGATTTTTAGTCATGTCCTGATGCATACAACCATTGACCCGAAAGAGGATATACTTTCATTTTCTAATGACTGTACTTGGAGTTTAAAGTCTTTTACCATAATGGCAAAGCTCAAATGAGGGGGGGGAAAGCGTGTTAGAGTTTTAAAGGAGAGTGAGTGTGGAAAGGTGTCTTCACTAAACATTATACAACATTATACAAATTCTTGCCAGGCTTTACCCACGGAAATGCAGCAGCTGAATTTTTTGCAATTGTTAAAATTGTTTCGTCTAGCCAGCATGCGGGAATGACACTAATTGAGTATCTTCATATTTGTGTGTATTTGCGTCTCTGCATTGACTTTGTCATACATCTGGCTGTGGGAAAAATTTCATGTTGCGTTTGGTGGAAGTGCACTTTAAAGGTGAGGTCACATAGTACAAAGAAGAGATGCCAAAAAATTACACTCCCATTCATTGTAGTGAGAAGAGGGGGAAAATTGCTTCTGCGGTTACAGAAATCTAGCCTGTGTTTTCTGTTATGTTGAACTTTGACATGCAAATTTGTGTGATTCAGTGATGAACGACCATCATCTCTGAATCAGGACCTGCATATTTTGAAATCGAGGACAAACTAACATTGGCTGTGTTTCCGCCCATTGCAGCCCACTGTATCATCCATTTTCCCCACAGCAGGCCTCAAAACATTACCTTTTATTGTCATGTGACTGCGCCCTAAGAGTTTTTTTCTGATTGTCTCCTCAGGCACTGCAACATGGTCCTGGAGAATGTGAAGGAGATGTGGACTGAGGTTCCCAAGAGTGGCAAAGGAAAGAAGAAATCCAAGCCTGTCAACAAGGACCGCTACATCTCCAAGATGTTTCTGAGAGGCGACTCGGTCATCGTGGTGTTGCGAAACCCCCTCATCACTGGGAAATGAACTTTCTCCATTTCTCCTTCCCTCCTCACCTTCCCTTCAATCCTTCCCTCCCATCCTTCCCAACTCTCCTCCCTTTCTCTCTTTTCTAGTACTGAAGTTGTTCTTTTTCGCCAAATGCTTTGCAGTTGGATCCCATTCCTCGACAGATTTTTTTTTTTCTTCTTTTAATCTTCTGAGACGACTGTGTCCCGGTTTACTGAACTCATTCAGCTCCCCCTTCTGCCAGTGCATCCAGATTATTGCATCTCCGAGAGACACGAGCAGAGTGTGATGTGGAATGAGGTTCACTGAGGAACTGCTCTCTGCTTGTGGTTTTTTTTTTTTTTGTTGTAATTTTGCAGAAATGTGCATTGCTGAAATGGCAGTTTTGTTCTGTCCCATAATGATAAAATTGGTTGGCTTGTTTTGTGTGTAATAAGTAAAAATTTTTTGTATGGGGGGTTTGTATAGAAAAACTCGGTAGCTGATGTTTCTGTCGCGGTGAAGCACTGTACGACTTTGGAAGATGAAATTAAAGTGGAGAGCTACAAATGTGTGTTGTTTGTCTCTTTCCCTCATGATTTTTTCAGCATTCAGCATCCTGTCTTGTCTGGGGCGATTCTGAGGGTGTCACAGACGAGGTGGAGTGAGGGTGTTAGGATGTGTTGAGAGGGTGGAGGTGTGAAGCCGTGTGCATTCTCCTCTCTCCAGGCCTGTCTGTACCCCCCATCCCCATTTCCGCGGACAGCAGTTGGAGTATCGGTGTTGATTTCATTTGCTCGATACCTGACAAACTGCCGTTTAAAGCCTCCTTAATTATTTACGAAGCCAGATGTGCTGACTGTCGCTTCTGCACTTCCCCTCTCCCTCCCTCCTCCCTCTCTCCCCTATCTTCTGCTGTTGCAGACCTGCTGTCACTCTCGCTCCTGAGCCACAGACAAATAACTATTGACAGGATGGGGTTCCCTGGGGTGCTGGGAATCTTGAGAACGCTTGAATTTTAATATGGGGTTTTTGTCACGTACGGAAGAATCATTTCTATGGCAAAAATAAGATCGCAAAATTTTTGGAATTTAATGCTATTTGGATATTGATAACTCAAGGCAAGCGCTGAACAGCAATACTACTGCATGAATTAACAGCACGGGGGTGTAGCTTGAGTAGCTCATCCTGCAATTAATATTGTTGGAAAAAGGCGCCCAATAACAAAATTGGAGTGGAAAGCAGGTACTACAAAGATATATGCTGGGATTAAAATGTATTGGGGTGGAATTGATTAGAAAAAAGTTAAAATACCATCAATTTCAATAAGAAAAGAAACTGTTGCCATTGAGGTAGAATCCACAATGCAGAGAAAAGTTAAGAAAAGAAAAGTTGAGGTTGGAGTGATATCTCAAACATGCTAGCTTAGCTACCACTTTGTTCTTTCTTTTACCTTGATTAGTGACCTTAACTGGAAACTGGACTACAAGTTATGTGAGTGAATTGACTTTCTGAATATTTCTGTGAACATGATAGAAGGTACTGATGTGCCTTATATGATCCTGTGATTTAAGATTGGAAAATGATGTAAGAGAGATTGACACTGACATTTTTCTACCCCTACCAATAATCACACACACTTAAATGCTAAGCAGCTGAACAAGACTTGGTAATTTTTTGACAAATGGACGGTGTTTGTATGGTCAGAAGATGAGACCGATTATATTAAATGCTTTCCAAATTTTTACAAATTGCCTTCAGACCCCTCCATAAAATATTTTCTTATGTTTTTCAAACCCTGCTCACATTCCTGCATAATCAATCACTATTTGACTATGCAAGAAAATTAATATGTTGTTTACCACAACAAAAGCTTGAAAGTGTACCATGAAAGGTGTTCACAAAGTTCTTGAATTTGACTTTGGAAAAGATATTGAACTATAATAGTCAAAACGATCAGAAAAGCAGTGTGAGAGAACAAAGAATATACACTGCCTGGACAAAAACAAAAAAAGTTGCTGTTTGGATTTGAAGAAGCAACTACTTACGAGCCTCTGATTAAATAATTATTGCATTGATTGTTTCAGCTAGCAATAATTCTTTTAACCCTGACTGGTGCAGTGAGGAGCTTCTCATTTCTCATACTTCCATGTCAGTAAACCTATCCCATGGTTGTTACAGCATTTCAAGAGGGGGAAATTATTGGCTTGCATCAAGGGGGGGGGGGGGGGGGGGACTACAGAGAAAGCCGAAATCACTGGAATTGGGTTAAGTAGGCTATTGTCCAACGCGCTATTAAAACCTGGATGGATGGTGGCAAACCAACTTTGTGAAGTGCACTTGTGGTACAGTGTCATATGCGCATGTTGGAGGTGGGGAATGGGAAATGGGTCCAAATGACAGATGGCAAGAGGCTGGTTATTGCTGTAGTTGCTATATTGCTACATTTCATTTTCACGCAATGAAAAGGTCTGAGCCATCAGGTGCGCAGTATGGAAGGAGGAGGAGGAAAATAAATCCCAGTATAATGTAGTACAGTAGCTCACAAAAGTGAGTACACCCCTCACATTTTGACAATTAATTTATTATATCTTTTCAAGGGACAATGCTACAGAAGTGAAACTTCTATATATTCTAGAGTAGTCATGGCACAATATGTGTAGCAGTGTAGATTTACTGCACTGTCCAAATACCTGAACAAACAGTCACTATTTCCAAAATGGATGGCAACAAAAGTGAGTACACACCCCAATTGATAATGGTCAACCAAGCAATGAAACGCGACTTGTTCATCATGTTCATGCTTTTTTCTGTTCGACTGGGCCATATGAGGTTGTGTAACATGTTGAAGGGTTAAATTGTAGTGCTGTAAGTGCAATGCTCTCATTCTGGTCACTGTAGGGTCAACATGGCACCTCATGGTAAAGAACTCTTCTGAGGATCTGAAAAAGAGAATTGTTGCTCTCCACAAAGATGGTCTAAGCTACAAGAAGATCTGTGAAACCATGAAACTGAGCTACAGCACGGTGGCCAAGGTTACCCAGCGGTTTTCCAAGACGAGTTCTGCTCGGAAAAGGCCTCGTCTAGGTCGAGGTTGAGTCCTCGTGCTCTGTGTCAGGTGCACAAGTTGGCTTCAGAAAACAGACGCAGGAGTGCTGGCAGCATTGCTAACAAGGTTGTAGCAGTGGGATAACAGCCTGTCAGTGCTCAGACCATACGCCATGCTCTGCGCAAAGTTGGTCTGCGTGGCCGTCAGCCAAGATGGAAGCCTCTTCTGAAGCTAGCCCACAAGAAAGCCCGAAAACAGTTTGTTGAAGACAACCAGTCCAAGAACATGAACAAGTAGAACCATTTTCTGTGGTCTTACGAGACCAAGATAAACTTGCTCGGCTCAGATGGTGTCGAGCTTGTGTGGCGGCGCCCTGGTGAGAAGTATCAAAACAAGTGTGTACAGCCTACAGTCAAACATGGTGCTGACAGCATCATGGTCTGGGGCTGCATGAGTGCTTCTGGTCCTGGGGAGCTGCACTTCATTAATGGAATAATGGATCCAACATGTACTGTGAGATTCTGAAGCAGAACATGATGCCCTCCCTTCAGAAACTGGACCGCACGGCTGTTTTCCAACATGATAACGACCTGAAACACACCTCCAAGATGACAACTGCCTTCCTGAAGAAGCTGAAGGTGATGGTGTGGCCAAGTATGTCTCCAGACCTGAATCCCATGGAGCACCGGTGGGGCATCCTCAAGATGAAGGTGGAGGAGCAGCAGGTGTCCAACATCCACCAGCTCCGTGATGTTGTCATGGAGGAGTGGAGGATCCCAGCAACAACCTGTGCAGCTCTGGTGAATTCCATGCCTCGGAGAATCAAGGCAGTGCTGGACAACAATGGCGGTCACACTAAATATTGACACTATGGACACAATTTGGCATGTTGACGGTGAGGTGTACTCACTTTTGTTGCCACCCATTTTGGAAATAGTGACTGTTCAGTTATTTGGACAGTGCAGTAAATCTACACTGCTACACCTATTGTGCAATGATTACTCTAGAATACATTCAGTTTTCATTTCTGTAACGTTGTCCCTTAAAAAGATATACTAAATTAATAGTCGAAATGTGAAGGGTGTACTCATTTTTGTGAGATACTGTATATGTCATCTTTTACAACTGAAGCAATTCCATTTTGTGTGACGAAATTTTATTTGGTCTAGCTAGCTAACTTGAAGTAAAGCAAAGCTAGCTAACCCTTTCACGAGCATCGGTCCTGGGGTGAGCCGCTTAGGCATTTGTGTTTTTATACCGTCCAGTAGTGAGCAATGTTGGAGAGCTACATTATGTTTGAAACTTTGATGATACATCTAAAACTGAATATTTTTATGGTAAATTTTTAAGGGGAGGAGGATCTGAAAAAAATGTATTCTTTGTATACTTGTGAGAATTTGAAAGACTCCTAAAAGGGGATTAATTTTAGGACGGAAATTGAAGAAAATAACATTTTTTTAATTAAGGTATGCAAGTTCCAAAATGAAATTCATTATGGTGGCAGTGCATATCAAGTTTTCCAAAAGTACGGTTTTCATTAAAATTGAAGGATACATCATGAAAAAGGGGCCAAAAAAAAGAGTCACTCCCATGGGGTTAAAATAAGGGTCAATATTACCATAGAACTATAAATCCTACAGGATATTAGTTGGTGGGAATAGAAAGCTCTTGACCGTTACTTATAGCTGATATTACCACAAATCCACATATGTCATCAGATGGGGGTAAAAATTCTACACTTAAATGTGCATGTTTTGATACTGGTTTGTAAAAGTAGCATTTTTGAGAGCCTATAAGATCGCCTTATTACTGCCAGAGTTGCAGCCTGTTAAAAATATAATTGCACATTTTGCCAACTGGGGAGCCACACCCACATTTTTTGACTGCCCATAAAATCAAAACTAGTGGGCCGATTGGGCTAAAACTCAGTAGGTCTTCATCTGGCACCCGATGCAACAGTCTATCAAAGTTTGAAGAAAAGCCATGACTATGGCTATGGGAGCCCTAGTTGACTTCATGTGTTGTGTTTACTGCATAGTTTTTCAGGTTTCCGCATGAACATGATCACGAACAAGAAATAAAGGAGGGGTATTTTGATGAACGGCGTCAGTGAATTCCAAACATCGTAAGTTGTATTGATTGCAGCCTTATTGCAAGATAGAGACCGTTGCAAAATGGAGACAATTTAATTTGTGCTAGACATGCGATCTTGAGCGCTCATTTGTCTATTTTATCAACAAATGTTTTGCCATCATACTAGCGACCACGACTCCATCTATTTTTGAACTGAACCGATTTGGGTTGATCTGTTGCAGATACATTATCCGCAACACTTTAATGAACTTATGAGGGCTTGGTGGGTCGCACTCTCATCCCATCTCGTCTGATCAAGCATTGACAGGATGCGAACGAAAGCCGCTGCCCTCTTTATTTGACGCTTGGGATGAGGGTTTGGATTAGGGGTCAAGCCGTGTATTTCCACTTAACACGACGCAAAATTTCTCCTCGCTTTATTCGCGGGAGTTTGACCGCAGGGCCATTATTATTGTTTCGCTTTTTGAAGACCTTCCTCCATATCCGCGCAAAGACCCCATTCATGGGAGAACAATCTGGCTGAGGATTGACTCGTCAATTCACACAGCCGACCGATAGCAATGACAGTTGAGCCTTGTTTACACTTAAGAGGCGGTACTTCCAGCAATCTCCAAAAATCATCAGCCAGATGGCGACGCTTATGTTGATGTGGTAACGTCACAAACATTTTACCTAATGAATATTGTGCCGCCTTGAGAATAACAATATTCACAAAACTTATAGGCCTCTATCTTACACCCAGCGCAGCGGGGCGCCAAACGTTATTTCCTTGACCAGCGTCCTGCATATATAGCCAATTCATTTGCGTCAAACTGAGTGGCCATGGGCGTGTTGGTCTTAAAATGAGGTGTGGTCAGGCGCAATGTTGGTCTGCCGCTGTGTTGAGCTAATGCAATGGTCTTGCGTCATTTCCCAACAAAAAACCCGGCCTATCGTCAACATTCAGTTTTTAACAGCAAATTTAAGGGCGCATTATTATGAGTATTATGCGCTTTTGTCAGCGAGTACATAATGCGCGTATCTGCTTGTTACATATTACACAAGGACGAACTGCAGCGCTCACACAAGTAGGCAATTAAAGAAAAGTGACGATGAGAAATATTATTTTCATAATATTTTGAAAAAGACTTGTCAGAATGGTGAGTGCGATCGCTCTACGTACCCACTTCAGAGCATGCTGTGATGCAGGCTAATTTAATCGTAAGGGAGCCTATTCCATCGGATAATTTGCGATTCAACATGCGTGGTTATGCACTTGGGTATATGCAGATTATATTTAATAAAGCGACAACTTTTTAATACAGGCGAACTCTGTAATTCATGCTGTCTTCTCTTATTTTTTCATGGATACTCATATACGTTCCATATCACTATATGTTTAATGTGGTGCTTCATATTTTTTTAGTAGCCTGCAAGATATAACCATCTATTCCTTGATGCATTTAATGGCAACAGTAACTTGCCATCACTTGTGCCTAAGTGTTTAGTCAGTTAGAATGTAGGCCTACCTCTTTATTTCCACATTTCTTTAGCAAGGAAATTTCTAAAAAATATGTTGATCTATTGTATGATGTGTACCTGCCAATTTAGACAGCTATAATTTGATAATTACTCATGTGAAATCCAGTAAAACCAGTATGTATTAGGCTTTAAGTTATTCTCCTCATGGGCATCTCTCCCCCTTCCAGAAGGGCATCTTACCCCAGGGGTGGGGCAAGATGACCTTTTCTTAAAAAAAAGAAAAAAGTAATAAAACATTTAAAAATATTTCTATAGTGAATGTGCCATTAATATTTCTAGATGTGGTTGCCAACTTTACAAACTATCCATTCATGGAAAAAAAAAAACCAAAAAGATTAATTCATGCTGTTTGAAAATTCATGCTTAAGGGGGGTATCTTACCCCGCTCTACCCTAATGTCTGAATGGATTTTCGGTCTGTCGCACGAAACACACACTGTAACTGAACAAATGTTTAAGAGCTGAAAATGCGTATCTATAAAGTGTTTGGATATGTCCTGTACGGGCAGACCCCGTTATGTGCAATGTGGTGGTGGGGGGGGAGGGGGGTATTCAATCTGACCTGATGCATTGACACGGTGTCTGCAGTCCCGTTTTAGTTATCAGCTGCAAAATCCCTCATTTCATTTGGAAATTGATTTATTATTTACAGTTTAGCTAAAAAACGAAGTGGCCTTAAAAACAGGCAAGTTTAGAAAAAGCAATGGATGATATTGTCGTCACCGCCTGTAATGAATCCGAATTTCTTTCATATATTCGACTCGACCTGCAATTGTAAGACAAGCGGAAACAAGTTTTTGTCTCTCCTGTTATGTTGGATATTATTCGATGGGGTTACGGTAGCCTACGTGATGAAATAAAACATTAGTCGCATTTCTCTCTTGCTATTTCTCATTCATTTTAATTTCCCTTAGACGTTCCCCACCAGCGGATATTAAATTATTTATTTTTACCGGCGACCCCGCAGTAAAACCTTTCTTTTTGTTTGCTTGATTTTGCACAAGTTGTAACGTAATAAAAAGTTCAGCTGCGGCCCTGGGAATTCACTGTTATGATTTTTAACGCCTGCATATGATTAAAATAATTTTGAGAAATATGTAAAAAATATTTTTTAATTACATTTTTGAAGATTGCTGTGATCAGGTTTCCATACTTTAAACCATGGTTTGCTCGCACGCTTTCACTTTGGGCACGAGCAGCCCTCATTCTGATGCGGTAAAGCGTTTTTCTTTTATTATTTATTTTTTTATTAAAAGGGCAGTGAAGTTCGCCCTTATAATAGCTATCCGCCAGGGTACAAGTCCCCCTGACTTTTAAAGGGAATGGGAGATGAAACTCTGATTGGTTTATTCCATGTTTCTCCCAAAACGCCTATGGGTCATTCCATGTCAAATATCCGAATGGCTCCCACTTGACCGTCTCAGATTTGGCTGAAAAAAATCCAGCCAGTGCATTCACCTCCTAATAGGAGAAATCCAAAATTTTCGCTCTCAACTTCTTATATGATTTTTTATTAAAAAAAAAAAAGTTTTGCAACAAAGTTCCGGCCCTTTTTGAACAGTGATTTCTGAGGAGCCACTTTCACGTGGCTATATCTAGAAAAGTATTTCAGCTAGGTCCTTCAAATTTTCTGGGGTGAAAATCTGCTACTCTAACTTGAGGAATATGGACTTTTGAATGTCTCCCTTTAGTTCATCATATATTTCTGGGTGCTTGAAGTTGCTCGAAAATTTTACTCTGTGCTCTGCGGTAGCACATTTGAAGGACTGTAAAAAGCCTATAATGTCAAAGACAGGGATTTGGTATTGCACATGCAGCTTCCCATATATGTTGTATTATAATAATTTTGTATTCTAATTCTGCCCTTCTCTTATGAATAATTTAGAAAATATTAAGGCTTGAAAATGAAAAAAATAAAATTTGCGCTATTTTTAACATTTTATACCAAAAAAATGACACCATCCACCAACATCAAATTGACTGTTTTAGAAAGATTAGATGCCTGTTATTAACATATCCAAAATTTGTGATGGGGTTTTGCTTTATTTTCTCAAAATAAAATTTTGAAAATATGGTATTTTGTGGGCACATATAATTTAATGGCATCAAAGGCCTCTTCAAACATTATTTTATAAAATGCACATAGTTAATGATAGAAAGATTAAACTCTGCAAAGTGCTTGAATTCATAAATGTTAACATACACCTAAATTATTATAAGGTAGTGAGCTATTCTATGCCCTTTAGAGTCTGTAAGTAAGATATGTAACGTTATTTTAAAAAGGTTATGTGTGAGTCAATCCAAATATTTCAATGGTCTTATTGAAAAATTCTAAATGCCCCTAAAGGCACATTTATTTTTCACATTCATTCATGTAAATATATTTCCGTAAAAAAAATTGCTTACATGTTGACAATGTTATGTTCTAATGTAGGACAGCGTCATTGTATTAAATTTATATCAGCACTTCTTTAGGATAAATAGGATCTTTAAAATAAATATAGTTTGTTTTTGGACATTACTGAGCCAACCACTGCCTTCAGATTAGTAAATTCACTCACATGCAGAAATTCAATTGAATGATGACTCGGATTATGTGTATGACAACACTTCCTAATCTCACAACACTTAAAGTGTTTTGAAGCATTAAAGCCTTATCTTTTAGAACCATTTTGAAAAAAAGCAATCACAACACTGTAATAACTTTTTAGAAACTGTTGAGGGTGGTATCTTTTACTAAACCTGGTTTAGGGACTTGGGGGAGAGGGGGGATTTGGTGATCTGTTAACATCTGCTAAAGTCACAAATGCATATAGCCACTGGGTTAACATGTTAGATATACACTACAATTATTTTGTTGGAGGCTATTTAGTGTCATATAAACTCAAAAAACTAATTATATCATTTTTTTGTGGGAAATACGGTCAAACTCACTGCTAATGGTGATTTTGTCAACATTTCTGAAACATTAAAACCTTTGAAAATCACTTGAACCATAGCACATTGGTATTCCCTGGAAAGCTCTCATCAAGCACTTTCCAATGAATGCCAACACTGTAGGGATTTGACCATTTAGAAAGATTTTTCCTCTTTGAAATTTTGACCAAATCACCAACAGCAGTGAAGGGTGAAGGTCACAAACTTTGACAGAAAAGTGAAAGTCTTAAGTAAAGGTTCAAGTTGTCAGTTAATGTAAAACTGCGTTATATGGCACTTTGAAAGTTTTTTTTAGCTTTCTTTCTAGAACCTTGGGAGGAAATTCATTGAATAGATAGGCCAGATTTTTCTCCCAAGATACCAGGAAAATTTTCCGGGGGAGGGTTCCCAGATCCCCTTCTTGCTGTACCTGACAGCCCCCCCCCCCTTCAGCAATTCCTGAATCCGCCCCTGAAACCGGTCCCTGATTTACTATTGGTGATGGTATGGGTGCGTCAGGGTAAGCCCATGAAGTGATACACCCCCATGCTTAATGCCCACTGTACAAGCCTCTCGAGGCAGTTTATAATTTTGAGTTTCTTCAGTTGGACAGGTCTTGGCTCAGCAATGTAATGCAGCAACAACAAAAAAAAACAGTCACCAGACTTTTTGAATGTACTGAATGACCTGATTATCCCATCAATTGATTTTTTTTTTAATACAACCCCATTTCCAAAAAAGATGGGACATTGAGTTAAACATAAATAAAATAATGCAATGATTTGCAAATGAATTAAAAACCCTATATTTAATTGAAAATAAGACAAAGACAATGTATAAAATGCTGAAACTGATAAATGTTATTGTTTTGTGAAAAATATCTGCTCATTTTGAATTTGATGGCAGCAAAATGTTTTTTAAAAAGTTGGGACGGGACAATGAAAGACAAAAAGTTTCATGATGCTAAAAAAACACAACTGGCAGAACATCTCACAAAGCTAATTAGATTATTTTGCAACAGGGTCAGTAACATGATTGGGGAAAAAAATATTTCATAAGTAAATATGGCGAGGGCTTAAATACTCCATGAATAACTGCATGGGGAAAAAGATCAACAATTTTAGAATAACATTTTCACCTTAAAGTTTCAAAAAATTTAGAAATTTGATCCTCTATAGAAAATAATATCATAAAACACTCTGGGAATCTAAAAAAATCTCTGTATGCACGAGACAAGGCCAAAATCCAATTTTGAATGGGTGTGATTTTCAGGTCATCAGGCAGTACTCCATTAAAAACAGACAGCATTCTGCCGTGGAAAATCACTGCATGGACTCAGGAACACACTATAAACCATTGTCAGTAAACACAGTTTGTCACTGCATCCACAAATGCAAGTGAAAACTGTTATATTAAGATTAAACCATACACAAACAAGATCCAGAAACATTGCCTTCTTCTCTGGGCCTGAGCTCATTTAACATGTACTGAGTTGAAGTGGAAAACTGCCCTGTGGTTGACTAATCAAAATGTGAAATTCTTTATGGAAATCATGGATGCCACATCCTCTGGATTAAAGAGGAGAGGCGCCATCCAGCTTGTTATCAGCAAACAATTCAAAAGCCAGCATCCATGATAGTTTGGGGGTACACTAGTACACAAGGCAGAGGTAACTTGCACATCCATGAAGACACCATTAATGGTGAACAATATATGCAGGGTTTAGTGCAACATTTACTGCCAGCCAGATGCCTTTTTAAGGGAAGGCCTTGCTCATTTCAGCAACACTATGCCAAACACCATACTTGGCATGTATTACAACAACATGGCTCTGCTTTAAAAGAGTCTGGGTGCTAAAATGGTCTGCCCTGCAGTGCAGACCTGTCACCAACTGACAATATTTGGCACATTATGAAATTAAAAATTCTACTAAGGAGGCTGCAAAGTATTGAGCAGCTGAAATCTGACATAATGCAAGAATAGGAAAACATTTTGCTCTGAAAACTACAGCAGTTGGTCCTCTTAGGGCACATATTTTCCAAAAAACAATAAAATATTGCAGTTTCAGCATCTGATATATTGTCTTCGTACTATTTTCAAATTAATATTAAGTTCAAATGATTTGAAAATCATTTCATTGTTTTTATTTACATTTTACATGTGTCCCAACTTTTTCGAAAATAGGGTTGTACATGATGGCACAGGCATATCCCAGGATGACAATGCCAAGATTCATGAGGCTCAAATTGTGAAAGAGTGGTTCACCAAGCACAATGAATCATTTTCACATGAATTCGCCACCTGTGAGTCCTGACCTTAACCAACTGAAAGTCCTTCAGGCATGCTGGAGAAGGCTTATGTGCCCTGTCTGTGTGCATCCTTCACAAGTATCCACCCTGTGTGAGTATGCACCCTCATTGTGCACCCTGAGTAAGTATGCACCATGTGGGAGTATGGACCCAGTATGTAAGTATGCACCCTCCACAAGTATGCACCTTGTGTGAGCCTGCACCCTGTACAGAGTGCAGAGCTGCCTTTATCTCTGCTTCTGCCCTCTCTGCACAGACTTTGTTTTTCTCAAAGTAAGTACTCAAATCTGACTCTGCTGAACAGAGGTTAATCCCCAGGAGCCTAACAGCTGCACTAATTGTATTTCAACAACACATGGACTTGCACCACCAATGAACTATGTTCCAGTTAAGTACCAAACAATGGTACAGGCTGCGCAGTCTTCACTCCAGCACAAATGACACTTTGAGAACTAACAAGCCTGGAGTTTACCTGGGGGAGAATATCTCTGCTGCTTCTCAGGATCTAAGCTCTGTCCAGGTGTTCCTGTCACCTAGAGCCCTGCCTCCATCACCCGGCCTAGCACAGCAGCTGGAGCCTGGGGCTATTGTAATCCACTCCCTGCCTCACAGTGTATGTATCCTGGGCTCATGGATGATAAATTGGCCCACCCTGCTTGTATTGCTGCCCCTAGGCTGCTGCACCTCTGGCATTGTCTTGTGAGGGCGAGTGAAAGCCCCTGATTTAGGTGCGCTGCCCCCCGAAACCTAGGCCTACATAGTGTAGCAAAAAAAACTTCTGCCATAGTTCTATTTCACGTCACGCTGTGTACTGTTCCAAAATATTTTTCACCCAGGACTTTGATTGCTGTTTTATTAAATTCTTCACTGAAATTTACATAATTAAAAAAATAAGACTCTTAAAACTGAATCAATCCTTTTTATGTTTGGTGTTAAGAATGAGCATAAAGCCAAGCCATCCTGGATTAAGTATGAAATTAAAATAGCCACGGGAACAGAGATCGGAAAACTGGCCGTCCTGCGAGCGGGTTTCAAGGAGAGTCTCACAAACTTCCTTTGAGCACTTTTTGACGAAGCCCCCCCCCCCCCCCCCCCCCAAGTCCGCTTCCTCTCGATGTTGGGAAAGTCATATGTTTTATTCAGTAGCGGAGGGGGCAGAGGACACGATACGGAGGGGAAGTGTACCGGTGATAGCGATCGGCCAAGCAACGATACTCTCCTAAATGCAACGCGAGACCTTTTCCCAGCGTGCGACTCGCGCCCGCCATCGATCGCGCACGGAAACTGGAGCCGCCGCAGTTTGTTTCCAAGCAGATCCGCTGCCGGGGTGTTAGGAGAGAGGGTGCGAGACAGACACCGCTCTCATAACACACACACGCGCGCGCGCGTATAAACACACACTCACTCAAAGCGGGAGTCAGCACCTGCTCCCAATCAAGAACTTCAGCTTATAGTTTAAAAGACAAAAAGTACAATATTTCATATTGCGTTGGGAACTCGAAGAATTGGACCTATTGTAGCTAATTGATGCTCTGTAACACAGCAGTGAAGTCTGAATGACACAGTGTGACTAAAGCATGCAGCGAGGCATTTTCTGGAGAAAGTCATTGTTGTAGCTATGATACGGACGTTTACAGTTTTTTTTTTCAGAATTCGTTCCAATAATTTTTTGAGACAACTTCATTTTTTCCCCAAAACTCTTCAGTTAGCACAACATGTGGAGGATATCAGGAATGAGTTTTCAAGATCTAACATTAATTTCCAATAAAGTTCAAACTAGAAACTACTACTACTACTAGTGCTACACAACAAATTAGCTAGTGTTGGTTTAACACCCATAAAGTGTCTATATGTGTCCACACTGTGCAGTGTAAAATTAACACTTCTGAAAGTGTTAAATTTTTAACACTCAGTTTGTGTTGGTTTAACACTATTTGTTGTTAAAAATGGCGATGGCTGGCTTGGAAATTTTTCTTCAATCCCTCAAACATTCTACAACTCTTAGAGCTACGTAAGACATAAGGACGTGATTTGATCTACACCAATCCGGATTGGTTTAACACCAATATTATCAACACCCTGATTTAACAACATTACTTTGACAAAAGCACCATGCGCAGTGTTGTTTTAAATCAATGTGGTGTTAATACAACACCAACACTCTCTATTTAACACTGACGCTGAATTTTTAACACTTCCATATTTGCCACGTAATAATAAAAAAGAAAATACTAATAATTCTTATCATTATTATTATTGTTATTATTATTATTATTATTATTATTGTAATAATTTCATTTTTAAAAACCCTATGATCCTATTTCCATTCCATTCAGTGAAATAGCCCTATGCCACGTCGAAACTGACAGTCTGAGATCTAAGTAGAAGATATAGGCTACATTCAAGTGCACAGCAATTCCTGAGCCGCACATATTGAAGCTGTGCTCAGATGTTGCGAGTGTCAATTTAAAAATGGAAACCACTTCGGAATAATTCCGCTAAAGTAAGGAAGATGAATGAAGGAGGACGACATGGCTGGATGATTTCAATTAAAAAAAATTAATAAAAAATACTAAACTATAGTTTATTATATTCTTATTATTATTATATTCATACCGTAGAGACGGGGTAGGATTTTTTTTTCTTGAAGGGGCCTATTTTTTTAATTCAAGGCTACCAATTTAATGCAAAGAGCAGAGCGGGCATTGATTTAGGGCATATAGGAGGATTGTTGGCATTAAAAAATTGATTTTATGAGTAATTGTGGTAGGGGAGAGCTGGTGCGAAAGTAACATTTGTCACATGGACGTCATTTTAAAAGATACATTTTACAGACCGAAAAAAAAAAAATTTCGGAACGATTAACTTCTTTCGTGTGTGCTCTGTCAATATCAGGTGCTAACCCAGATAGCAAGCTCCTCCGCTCCGGATCTGCCACGGATCTGTCCCAGCTCCAGCTGATCAGGGGCGGATCCGCGGCAGATCCGGAGCGGAGGAGCTTGCTATCTGGGAAATCATCACTATATATATTGACTTCGGCAATCCAGTGGGGATGAAAGTAATGCGCGGGCAGGGTTAAGTTACGTGATCAAATTTACTGGAATCTTTTTAAATTTCTGTCATTAAAACAGAAGCAAAAACAGCCACACATTCGTATTAAACATTTTAATTGGCTTCAAATGTTCCAAAGGTGATCTCGAACATGTTTAATGTGCAATTGGTCCATTTATAAAAATTATATGAAATTACTCATCACAGTTGTGACAGATATAATTAGTGGCACCCTCAGTGCATGCCTCATGCGACCACAGCAGACCAAAGATGCACTACACCCACACTTCTCCAGGCAAAGATGAGGCAAATGTCTCCCCACAAACAAGACACTCATCATTGCCCTGAGAAACTGTGGTTGCAGTGTGTCCACTAAGCCTCGTTTTCTTTGGGAGTTTTGAAGAGGACTGTTTTCTCTGGCCCCTCTGCCGACTCTCCTCCTCCAAAGCAGCTTTCACTGGGGTCAGTATTGCTGTTGACCTGCAACATTCAATGAGATGCTAGTCAGAATCAGCTTGTTTTTATACAAGCAAGAGAATCAAGACGAGTTAAAAATGACACTCTGCTCACCTCTTTCTGCCTCTCCTTTTATTTTCTTTCCTCGAGCCAGCCTTTGGATATGAGCGAACCTTTTCTGGGCTGAACCTCTGGCGTGCCACTAGATCAGGGGTGTCAAACTCACCCGTAAACGGGCCAAGAGGCAGCAGGTTTTCACTCCAACAATGCAGAAGCGCACCTGATACAACTAATCAGTTGATTAAATCAGTGCTTTCAGGTGAGCTTCTGCTTGGTAGGATTGAGGACCTGCAGCCTCTTGGCCTGTTTACGGGTCAGTTTGACACCCCTGCACTAGATGTTCCTGGAACCACTAGCATACATGGATAGATAATATTAAAAAAAAAAAAGCTTGGCAAGGCTCAACATGCACATTTAAAGACACAGACACAAACTCTCATCATCTACAGGAATGGCTGACTCATGGCGATGCAGCTCAAATGGGCTCTGGCTTGGTTGGTGTCTCAAGGGACCAGCGCTGGCAATGGAGCTGGTGATGGAGATGGCGCTGGTGATGAAGGGGACATTGGTGATGAAGAATGGGCTGGTTATGGAGCTGGCGCTGATGATGAAGAGAGTGCTTGTGATGTCACTGACCCTGGCACTGGGGATGGATCTGGTGCAGGAGGGTCTTTCACAAATGCTGGAGCAAAGTCTGCCTCACTGAAAATATCTGGATTCAAGGGCCAGATACTGGTACACTCGAACCAAGACGAAATGCTGCTTGGTGTCGCAGCTTGAGGCAGAGCTTTAGCCACAAGACTTGGGATGTTGTCGATGGTCAAAGTTTTCCAGGGTTCATTCACATCCAATTGTCTGCTGCACTGTTAATGTAGTGCCTCAGAGGGCCAAAAACTCTTCCGTCTGGCGGCTGAAGACGGTGGGAGCAGTGGGGTGGAAAAGACAGGAGTACAATGCCCTGTGACTTGCAAAAGTCAATGGCTACCACAGAGAGGTGTGATGCATGATTGTCTAAGAGTAGCAGCAACTTTGACTACGCAGTCACGTGGGTGTGTCTTACAAAATGCTGTAAAAAGGCCAAAAAATCAGTCTCCTCCTTCCACCCCGATCCACAGACAGAACCAGTGTAGCCAGGGGGACCATCCAGGATGAAGTGGTCATGGAACTTCTTCCTTGGGAAGAAAGAGTAAGGGGGAAAAAAGTTGCCTTGAGCGTTGGCAGCAAAGGCAACAGTCACTAATGTCCCTCTTTCCCCGGAGGTCACAGCACCGACCTGGCGCTGCCCCTTGGTGGCAATGACTTTGTCTGGCACTTAAATCATTGCGGTACCTGAAATAATAAGTGAAATGAATTATTGCTGTTGCAAATCACTGTTGCTTTAAAAGTTATCTAAATATGAATTTTTACCTGTTTCATCCATGCTCCAGATGTCATTAGCGGGTGAGGACAGTCCTTAGGTTGTTAAAAACAACGCTGTCACGTTGGTCTTGTAGAAGCTAGTGGAACGGGACATGCTGGTGGCTTTAGATCGATGGATGAACAGGGTTTTGTTGCGCTCGAGGAAGGAGGTGAGCCAATCCTTCCCTGCCATCTGATTTTTCTTCCATGAACATAGAGTTTTGAGGCCAATATTTTCGGCCAGCTCATATGTAAACTTTTGCTCCTAAAAAAAGCATAAAAAAGAGGTTAATTCCCAGATAGCAAGCACCTCCACTCTGGATCTGCCCCAGCTCCAGCTGATCCGGCTCAGAGCTGGGGCAGATCCGGAGCAGAGGTGCTTGCTACAGTATATGCTGGTAGTGATGTAGCTCTATCTGCGGTGTTACTTCCACCTCTTTAGGACTCAGGCCAAAATATACATCGGCTGCTCTCTTTATATATGCCTGCAGTCTCTTCTCCTGTTCTTCTGTGAAGACTTTGTTGTGAGCCCTGTGCCCCGGGGCCCTGGTCTGCTGCCCTCCTGCCTCTGCCCTCCTCTTGCAGTCCCTGAACAGGGTGACATGACAAACGCCATGCACCTCTACTGCCCTCCTTATACTATCGCCTCTTCGGACATCAAAAAAGGCCCTTGCGTAAACCTCCGGGTCAACAGTTCCTCTCTTGGTAGTTCTGACCCTAACTCTTGGCATTTTCTGTTGATAAAACATAACACATATTTATTGAGCTTTTAAACACAAAATGCGGCTGCATTAGCTGAAAGGGACGAAAGTAACTGTTGCTACTTCAGTCCCGACAGTGACTCCTGACATTTGAACGAGGATTTCTTCCAAAGTGGAAAAAGTCTGACATTTCAAACTTCACCATATGTTACGGAACTAAATCACCCATCATTTCATCATATATATGACATATGGAGCGAAAAAGACAATCTTTAAATCGAAAAAGTTAAGCATTCGTCTGAATTTACTCACCGCTGTGGAAAAGAGTCTTCCCGGTTTTGTGCCGCCAGGAAGACTGGACGCCTCAAGAATTTTCGTGGGTCTGGAGAAGGGCGCGAGTTACACGTGCTGACCAAGTCTGACGCATCGAAGTGTGGATGGCTGTGAGTAAATCGCTGTGTTACTTTCATCCAGAGTTACTTTTGCACCGGCGCTCCCCTATCAGTTTAGACAATGACCAAAACCTGCACGTGTGAAATTTTGAAATTCATTGACGATTTCTCTGTTTGTGACAAGACCGATCAATCTTCTTCTTTTTTTTTTTTTTTTAAATTTGGCATCTCCAATCCCACCCGAATCTGGAATGCCCAATTGGTGAACTATGTACAAAGCTTGCTCGTATGCGACATAGATATATATAAACACTAGATGGCTCAAGGCAGAGTCGGCAGCGTCGTCACTGGTCAGCCATCTTAGGACAGGGGACTGCTCTGGTGCGCTGTGCTGTAGTCGGAGGTAAGGTGGATGATTTACTCGCTTAAATACTCGTAACTCGCTGAATTCTTGACGGATTTACAAATGGATTGGGTTATTACAAACCTTAATGTACTTTTTATACCGAATTCAATGGTTTTAATTATTCTTAAGTATTCAGTTAAATAACTACATCTCTGATGTTTGAAAATCAGTCGAGAATTTGGGAGAGTTGAGCAATTTACAGTTATTTCAAAGTCCGTGCTCCATTGGCTGTAATGTCATGAGTGATCGAGCAGCCCTGTCCCACGATGGCCGCCCTGTGACGACGTTACTTCACATTGGCTCGCAGCGTGCTTGAGCCATCTAGTGTTTATGTATATCTATGGTATGCAACCCCTTGCTGCCAACACAGGATGGTGAGGACAGATCACGGCTCTCCTCCGAAGCACGTGCCTGTCAACCACTGATTCTTACACACTCATTGGTTAAATTTTCGCCAGTTCAGAACGAGGGCGGAGGATACCCGGACATGAACAAACCCAGAGTCTTCCTGACGAGCGCCCGTCTGGCCAACAGCAGGCGCTGGAGCAACGAACAAAGATGATTTTTGTAACCCAAATCCGGCAGTCCCTTCCCAATTTGAGACGCTGTAGCGCGATGGCCAATTATGCGCTACTCTGAAAGAGCTGCCGACCCCTGTCGGTGGGTACGACCCCGCTCGAAACCGCGACGTGATAGTCACCTCTGCAATGCAGCGCAGTGCCTTAACCGAGTGAGCTTTCCAGCAGCGACCGATCAATCTTATTAATGTTTCTTTGTTTTTGAAAATGTTTTTGAAAGGGCACTTTCAAATATTTCTTAAGATGTGTCAGCAATGAAGATCACAATCAACCAACTTGTGACTATATATGGAAGTTTTCCCTATATGTAGGCTACGTGATTTTGGAAACATTGATTTTTTTTTTCTTTATGGCCTACACTCCTCCTATATGCCTTTAAGGAAATCACCAAAATGACACTTAATTTTACTTAAACTATATTGCTGAGGCATCACTGGTTATTCTTGCATCTAAGAGTGACTGATTCAATTTTAAACTGGTTTAAACTTCTAAGTGTTTACTCGACGCCGAGCCAGTCAAGCATGCAAGAACTGATTGTCGCCTGTTTTGAACTGCTTGCTTCTTCTTTTTGGTAGAGGCTGAACTTAAGCTTAAAACTGAGGCAACGGAACTAGATCCGGACGGCGGCATGTCGGGATATGGGCGGCTGGAGCAGCCCGGCCATATCAGAAATTTCTCAATTTAGTACCGACAATAGCTGCACGATGATAGTGTAATCGCCCAGTTGATACCGCCGCCACCAAACGTGGAAGGAGGTTATGTTTTCGCCGGTGTTGGTTGGTTTGTTTGTCTTTTAGCTGGATTACGGGAAAAAATATGTGACAAATTTCGATGAAATATGGTAGGATGGTGGGAGATAGTCTGAGGAAGAGCTGATTAAATTTTGGAGGCGATCCGCCGAACTTTTAGGGAGGAAAAAAATAACAAATTTGCAGGCATTTCCAATCGGCTTGCTTTTTTGGGGTTTTGCTGCCATCTAGAGGTGTAAGGTAGCAAAACCCAAAATCAGAAACAGACAAGTGTTTGCCACTAACATGGCAATATCCCCCGCCGCCTCAATTTTATGTGTACGTACGGAAGGACGGACGGATCCCAATGCTATATTCATCGCTTTGCGCTAAACGCGCGGCGGGGGATAAAAATAAAGTCACTGAGTTGCCTTGGCGTGACGGAGGTGCTCACCGCTCTCTCAGCACATCTCTAGTTAGGTAGTTTAAGACCTTACATCGTAACGGCGATCATAACTAAGCTGCGATGCAGAAAGCAAATAATTTTCACAAACCGTACAGTGCAAAGACTAAGAAAAATGAAGCTATCAGTAAAGGTGGAGTCCCATTAAGGGTGTTTCCTGGCCCAAACCACCAAATTGAAAATAATTTTCAGCATTGATAAACCACCCCATGGGATTCATGAATCCAGCAGAGAAACCTGCAATATCAATTTTCTTTATGATAAAAACGTATCTTTTTCATATGTTTTAGTTTTTGAGAGGGGCCACCCATTCTGGGGCCCCACAAAGTGTCACCAATGATTATAATCCGCACATTGTAGCTGAAATATTTTCCTAATGAACAAAAAAAAGAATTTGTTGAAATTGATGTCATACTGCCGGGATAGGAAGATATTTGTTCAAAAAATATGTTCTGAAATGGAGATTTCCAAAGGCCACACGTGTAACCCAGATAGCAAGCACTTCTGCTCCGGATCTGGCCCAGCTCTGTGCCGACTCCAGCTGATCCGGCCCAGAGCCGGGCCAGATCCGGAGTGGAGCAACGACAGTACATTTGACAAAGTTTACGGCCATGACACAATAAGGGAATTTGCTGAAATTTGCTCTTGGGTATGGCCAACATTCAATGAAAAAACCAGGATGTGTTGAGGCCGGTATCATCAACCGAACCCTTGCATCAACCAACTGTTGTCAACCCTTAAATGAGGTGTGTTGATACGAAATGCATTGTGTGAGTATGGCTTGCACTTAATTCTTCTAGTTTAAGTTTTTTCAGTGATAAAATATGACCTTTATGGTGTTTATGCTTAAAATTATTGCCTATTCTTAGACCTTCAAAATGAAGGAGCGTCAAGACCACAATGAGGTGACAGATCCCTTTGAGGAATAACTACCGAAAAAAGTTGAAGCCAAATCTTTCTTGGAATCAGATAAGTGCTATGGCTAGTCTGGATAAGAAGCAGGTCTCAAAGTCATTCCATGCTGTGACTGAAGCAGTGGAGAAGACCATTATTCCTCATCATCTCGGTCCTGCTCTTATATCAAGAGATGATGCTGCATCACACAACACGCCTTTCACAAACACATTCATTTGTGAACAAGTCCGAGGAATAACTGCTTGTCTCCATGCTGTGTGTGGAGCTATCTACCAACCTAATTCTGAGCGAAGAGCAGCAGATGTTGCGATCGGATTGAGGATGAAGTCTCGCAAGACCGGGCCAAACTCCCTGGCAGATAGAGTTAAAGCGGACCCAGACATGACACGAAAGGTGAACGTTTCTTGGCAAAAAATGGATGCTAGGGATATACAGTTTCTTCTCTTGCAGTTAGAGTGCCTGAAGACAGTAACTTGTGGGGTATACCAGCTCAAGCAAGCATCAGGTTATGTCTCAGAACATCTCACTCCTGATGGAAACTTTGAGGTGTGGATGTGCCAGTAAACACTAAACCTTATCAGAGGTCAGATTCATTCCAGACCTCGGTCTCAGACTAAATATAACGTCTGGATTAAATAAAACTCTTCTGATGAGGATGATCCACTCAAGGATTATTATAGCGTTTTGCCCAACACGTCAGCGTACGATCGTAATGTGTGCCCATGTGGCCAACATCCTGTATTGTCACAAACAAAGATGCAGCAACAAACAGCCAAATTCAAATCAATTCAAATGTGATAAATTATAAATGGATTGTTTAATTTGTGTGAAATCTAGTCAAATGTGTATGAAATATGTTAAATAGGCAAAGTAGTTATTCCAGAAGGGGACCTATCACCTTGCGTTGGTCTAGAGGCTCCTTCAGTTTGAAGGTCTAAGAAAAGGCAATAATTTTAAGCATTAACATCATAAGGGTTGTAGTTAATAACTATATAACTGAAAAAAACTTAAACCAGAAGAATTAAGTAAGAGCCATACTCACATAATTGATTTTGTATCAACATATTTTAGGGTTTACAACGGTCGGTTGATGCAAGTGTTTGGATGAAGATGGTACTGGTGTCAACACATCCTGGTTTTTTCATTGAATGTTGGCCATACCCCAGGGCAAATTTCAGCAAATTCCCTTAGAGTGTCATGGCCAGGAACTTTGTCAAATGAACCGTCGTTTACACACATGGCAAAAAATTTTTTTGAACAAATATCTTCACAACTCGGCAGTATGGCATCAATTTTAACAAATTCTTTTTACACTCATTAGGAAAATATATCAGCTTCAATGTGCATTGATAAGCACATGATTATAATAATTGGTGACACTTTGTGGGGCCCCAGAATGGGTGGCCCCTACCAAAAACAAAAAAATATTATTTTTTGTCATAAAGAAAATTGATATCGCAGGTTTCTGTGGTGGATTCATGAACCCCATGGGGTGGTTTTTCCAATGCTGAAAATTATTTTAAAATTGGCGGTTTGGGCCAGAAAACGGCCTCCACCTTTTTATAATGCTCATTTCGAGAGTGTACTACCATGCCTGAAAAAGCACCCATCTTCAGTATTCATAATGCATTGCGTGTTTGTAGTCCTTTAGAAGTCAAGTCCGAGTCAAAAGCGATAAAGGAAGTTATATTTTGTCATGATTCTTTTTGAGCAGAAACGCGATACACAAGATTTTTTTTACCAGGTTTAGGGGGCGACCATTTTCTCTCGCGTCGCCCCCCATAATCGGGTTTTCAGAATTTCTGGGGGCTATTCTAGACCTGACGAGGCCGTAATCAGCTGTTGCCCCCATGTATTTCTGACGTTGTGTAGAGATGTACTACTCCAATGTTTTGAAAAAACAACAACTAGATGGGCGATCAGTAAAGCGCATACCTCCACCACGCCATTTGTTTACCTGATCGTGGTCAAAATTAATAGGGTCCATCCATGATGAAATAGCAATCCATCCACGAAATTTAAGAGATATGCATTCATTACTTCTTGAGTTATCTTGTACACAAACAGAGAGACAAACCAACGTGGGCGAGAACATAACCTCCTTGGTGAAGGTAACAAAAACAACAACAAACAACAACTATTATTTTACTATTGTGGTTGTTGTTCTTTTTTTGTTGTTTAGCCATGATCCTTATTATTATTATTATTATAGTTATCATAAACTAATCGATTAACGAGAAAAGAGGTATCCAGGCAGCAAAAATTACTCAATGCTTCAAAAATTTACGTGAAATAGTGCCTTTACTGGGTCGCCATCGGTTGTTTGTGCTTTCAATATTGAAAAATGTGCTTCGCGGCAGCGAAGGTAATACCCCTCAGCCCCAACACACTGAATCAAACAAGGTGTTTGAGCCAGAGTGAAAGGTCATTGTGGTGCAAAACCTGGTCGAGGCACAGCTACCCACCAAGGCCAAATCCACACATGCAAAATCAAGTTCTTTCTTTCATTTATTCATTCATTTCAGACATGTCAAAAATACATGAACAGACATAAATACAAAATTACATCAATATATATCTCTAACACCAAAGAAATTTGAATATACATATACACGTACATACATATAAACATATTTAGATATACACATAGTCATGTACATTCACAAATACACACATATAACCAATTTTAAGTGAATTTTTTCCCCTTTTGTGTGTAAATAGACATTTACAAAATAAATAAATATATTCCCATTGTTTACACCTGTCTATACATATATATATGCAATGCTATACACATATGATACATACACCCACATATGACTACCCATACTACACATATGCCCATTTAAACATGTCTGAAAAGGGGCTGGAAGAAGTATAACCTATTAAATCCTACCCCTTCTCTAGTATTCATTGATTGCTATCCATAATCATCCTGATTCCTATGAGTTTTGTGAATTTATGTTACAGACAACAGATTTTGTTTTTATACATTATATATACCCATGACATTTAATATTATTTATACAAAATACCTATATAATTGATTCTTCATACTTACATACACATTCATATCCACATACTCGTTCATATCCACATAATAATGCATCAATTTTATATAGCGCTTTTTTGGACACTCAAAGATGCTTTACAATGGAGGCATTATCCATTCACACTCTGATGGTGGTAAACTACATTTTTGTAGTTTCTGCCCCTGGGGCAGACTGACGGAAGCGTAGCTGCCAGTATGCACCTACAGCCCCTCCGACCACCACCAAACATTCACACATAGCCATACAGGAGGGAGGGAGGGTTCCTATATTGCATGTTTTGGATGGGTGGGGGAAACCGGAGTACCCGGAGGAAACCCACGCGAACACGGGGAGAACATGCAAACTCCACACAGAAAGGCCCCAGGCCGGATTCGAACCCACGGCCTTCTTGCTGTGAGGCAGTAGTGCTAACCACTATGCCACCATGCCACCCATACATACACAGACATATCCACATACACAATCATACCCACATACATAGTGCACCCGGAGAGCACCCAGCGCCTCTCCCCCTCCCCCAATCACATCACGCTGCAGCCCGATGCCACAACCTCCCGAGTCCAGCTTCCACCCCACCAGCCCCACCCAGCACCCCTCCACTGCAGTGCAAGATCAGAACCAGGAAGCCCCCCGTCCCGAACGGGCAGAGTGAGACACCTCACTGACACAAGCACCCAGCCCCCGTCAGCAACACCTGCAAGCCAGCCCAGGCACCCTCCACCACCCACCAGCCACCGACATGCCCCCACTTTCCAACGGGATCCCCCCAGCGACCCCTGGAGAGGGCCGGGGGCGCCTACCCAACCCGCCCCAGCACAGGCGCACCCAGCCAAAGAGTAGAGGTATCCCCGCAGCAGCGAAGAGAGACGGGAGGCACACATGCCAGACCCTGAGCATCGCCACCAAAGGGCCCACACACCTATGCCAGCATGATGCCCCAGGCACAGCCCCCCATAGGCTCACAAGGCTCCCAGAACCCCACCCCCACTCCGCCACCAAAGGGCACCAAATGCGGGCCAGCGAGGACAACCCAAACCCAATCAACCGCACAGCCAGACCACAACACAAGAGGACCAGGAGAAGTGAAGAGGGCCCAAATACCTCCAGATGCACCAATGCTCATCCACACACATACACACAACACACACACCAACCAGAAAATAATAATAATAATTACACAATCATCCACACATGTACCACGCATATTTACAGCGTTAAATGCACCTATTGGTGTTTACCTCGGATCTTTATTCCTGTACTTTATGAATATAATCAGTCTGAGCCTTTTCTTAATCAAACTCGATGAGCTTATTCCAAACCTTTACACCACTGACTGACCCAAGTGGTTTGAGAGAAATAGCCTGGACAATGTTCTAAAGGTGGAGGTCAGCGAGGCAAGGTCAAAGGTCATTCGGGTATGAAAGCTCAACGAGGCACGGCTACCCACTAAGGTGAGTCCGCCTATGCAAAATGAAGTTCCTAACACAAACAGTTTGAGAGAAATGGCCTGAACAAAGTTTCAAAAGTCAAGGTCACTGAGCAAAGGTCAAAGGTCATTTGAGTATGAATCCTCGACAAGGCACGGCTACCCACCAAAGCGAGTCCACATATGCGAAATGAAGTTTCTACCTCAAGCGGTCACAGAGAAATGGCTTGCACAATGGCTGCACAATAAAAAAACGCCTACTAGAAGAACTTTTTAAAAGTTAAATTTGTGCGACATCTAGTGGCAAGTCGAAGTAATGCAATAGCTCGATCCAGTAGGGGGCAGAAGTGCATTATTTTTTGCATATATGCATTTTTTCCAAGTTCATATTTGCACGTACATGAACGCACCACTGGTAATATTACCCAATATAGTCCTTTGATTCAATGGACCGCTGTACCCGCAGGATTGTAATGGTACTATGCAAGTTTTTGCTAGATCTAAGACTAATGATTATATTGTAAAAAAAAAATGGTTCTATACCATTATGATTCTTCATTACCCATCTTAGAGTGTGATCTACTTTATAGTAATGGTTTCTCAAACTTGATTAAGTTTAAAATTTATTTCTGGAATGTCAAGAACAATTATTGTCCCCCGCCGCCACAGTAGTGAATGGAGCGTGGGACATAGTATTCAGCTCCGTCCGTCAGTTACGTCGTGTTTGTTGTGAACGCGATATCTCAAGAACGGTTTGACTGATTTCATTCATCTTTGGCTTCCATGTGTATTAGTGTGATACGTCGACCCCAGTGGATTTCCATGACCTGGCGGGAGACATGGCCAAGCTTAGTAGTAACACTTGTCTATTTTGCATCAACTTTTGTGCAAAAAGTTGAAATACACTTTTAGGGGAATGCAATTTGACAGTTGAAAAACCCTGGAGGAAATGTCTCATTTATGACATCTTGAAATACACATACAATTCCACCTGCATCAAATTTTATCTCTCAAAGGCACCCAGTTAGTTGAAACGCACCTAATTCTTAAGAAATGAACTGCTTGTTGCTAATACTGCGATTGTGGTCGGGACAAATTCCAGCATACACAGGGGTTCCCCACGACAAATGTCAAGAAACGCTGTAAAAGGAGACCTGTAACATATGGTAACAAAGAATAAGAGTTCTCCCAGCAGCACGTTTTCTCCAGACAGACTCAACCCTGGGAAAAACTCTGAAAATTATTTGGTATCAACAGTGGGACAGACGGTAGATTACAGTGGGACAGATGACAGATTACAGTGGGACAGATGGTGGGTTACAGTGGGACATACGGCTGGTTGCAGAAGGGCAGAGGGCAGAATTATGGCAGGTTACAGAGAGTCAGAGGGCACGTTACAGAGGGCAGAATACAGAGGGAGAAAAGGCAGGTTACAGTGGGACGGACGAGTTTACAGTGGGACAGACAGCAGGTTACAGAGGGCCAGAAGATGGGTTACAGTGGTAAAGAGGCAGACAGCGGGTTAAAGAGGGAGAGAAGGCAGATTTTAGTGAGACAGATGGCGGGTTACAGGGGGACAGATGGTGGGTTACAGCGGGATAGATGGCAGGTCACAGGAGGACAGATGTTGGGTTACAGCAGGACAGATAGTGTGTTATAGTGAGACAGATGGCAGGTTACAGTGGGACTGATGGTGTGTTACAGTGGGATAGATGGCTGGTTACAGTGAAACAGGTGGCAGGTTGTAGTGGGACAGACGGCGGGTAGCAGTGAGACAGATGGCAGGTTGTAGTGGGACAGATGACATTTTACAGCGGGACAGATGGTGGGTTGTAGTGGGACAGACGGTGTGTTGCAGTGGGATAGATGGCTAGTTACAGTGAAACAGATGGCAGGTTGTAGTGGGACAGACGGCGGGTTACAGTTAGACAGATGGCGGTTTACACTGGGACAGATGGCGGGTTACAGTGGGACTGATGGGGGTTACAGTGAGACAAAAGGCAGGTTACAGTGGGACAGATGGTGTGTTACAGTGGGACATATGGAGGGTTACAATGAGACAGGCGGATGGTTACAGTGGGACAGACGGCGGGTTACAGTGGGACAGACAACATTTTACAGAGGGACAAATGGTGTGTTACAGTGGGACAGACGGCTGGTTACAGTGAGACAGATGGCGGTTTACAATGAGACAGATGGTGAGTTAGAGTGGGACAGACAGCTGGTTACAGTGAGACAGATGGCAGTTTACAATGGGACAGATGGTTGGTTACAGTGGGACAGACGGCTGGTTACAGTGAGACAGATGGCATTTTACAATGGGACAGATGGTTGGTTACAGTGGGACGGACGGCTGGTTACAGTGAGACAGATGGCGGTTTACAATGAGACAGATGGTGAGTTAGAGTGGGACAGACGGCTGGTTACAGTGAGACAGATGGCAGTTTACAATGGGACAGATGGTGTGTTTCAGTGGGATAGACGGAGGGTTACAGTGAGACAGATGGCGGTTTACACTGGAACAGATGGCGGGTTACAGTGGGACTGATGGGGGTTACAGTGAGACAAAAGGCAGGTTACAGTGGGACAGATGGCAGGTTACAGTGGGACAGATGGTGTGTTACAGTGGGACATATGGAGGGTTACAATGGGACAGGCGGATGGTTACAGTGGGACAGATGGCGGGTTACAGTGGGACAGACAACATTTTACAGAGGGACAAATGGTGTGTTACAGTGGGATGGACGGCTGGTTACAGTGAGACAGATGGCGGTTTACAATGAGACAGATGGTGAGTTAGAGTGGGACAGACAGCTGGTTACAGTGAGACAGATGGCAGTTTACAATGGGACAGATGATTGGTTACAGTGGGACAGACGGCTGGTTACAGTGAGACAGATGGCAGTTTACAATGGGACAGATGGTTGGTTACAGTGGGACGGACGGCTGGTTACAGTGAGACAGATGGCGGTTTACAATGAGACAGATGGTGAGTTAGAGTGGGACAGACGGCTGGTTACAGTGAGACTGATGGCAGTTTACAATGGGACAGATGGTGTTTTTCAGTGGGATAGACGGAGGGTTACAGTGAGACAGATGGCGGTTTACACTGGAACAGATGGCGGGTTACAGTGGGACTGATGGGGGTTACAGTGAGACAAAAGGCAGGTTACAGTGGGACAGATGGCAGGTTACAGTGGGACAGATGGTGTGTTACAGTGGGACATATGGAGGGTTACAATGGGACAGGCGGATGGTTACAGTGGGACAGATGGCGGGTTACAGTGGGACAGACAACATTTTACAGAGGGACAAATGGTGTGTTACAGTGGGACGGACGGCTGGTTACAGTGAGACAGATGGCGGTTTACAATGAGACAGATGGTGAGTTACAGTGGGACAGACGGCTGGTTACAGTGAGACAGATGGCAGTTTACAATGGGACAGATGGTTGGTTACAGTGGGACAGACGGCTGGTTACAGTGAGACAGAAAGCGGTTTACAATGGGACAGATGGTTGGTTACAGTGGGACAGACGGCTGGTTACAGTGAGACAGACAGCGATTTACAATGGGACAGATGGTGTGTTTCAGTGGGACATATGGAGGGTTACAGTGAGACAAATGGCGGGTTACAGTGGGACAGGCGGATGGTTACAGTGGGACAGACGGCGGGTTACAGAGGGACAGATGGTGTGTTACACAGGGAAAGACGGCTGGTTACAGTGAGACAGATGGCGGTTTACACTGGGACAGATGGAGGGTTACAATGAAACAGATGATGGTTACAGTGGACAGCATGAACAGAGGCTTCCTCCCCTACATCAGCGGATGGTTGGAAGTGTGTGGGGAGAGGTCGTCAGTGGAGATTTTTATTTGTCTGATACATTCCCGTGGGATCATTTGGCTGGGCAATTTAAGAGCCATCCCATGAGAAATGGACATTCGGTGCGCAATTGACCCCCGTGGAATTAAATGAAACTTGGCACATAGATAGATATGGGTCTCTCACAGAAAAAGCCACATTTTTAGGTACGTATCTCACCTGCCGATAGCGCCACCTGGAAGCCACTTAAGTGACTCAGTTTTGCTGTTGACACCACATACTGCATCAACTTTCATGACTTAAGGGTACACAGTACCAAATATGTTATACTTTTATCATGACCTGTGACACTTCAAGTTCAGTTAGACTTCAGGAACACATCAGCACCAAGCTGGGTAACTACGTTACCGAGCCTGAAATATTCGAGGAATAACAATACAAATTGAAAATGGGAATGGGAATAAAATAATATCCCAGACATATATCAAACTAGAATGCTTTAGTAAAGGAATAAGCCCCGAGAAGCAGTGGGTTACAGTGGTTTTAAAACGGCGGAGGGGCGTTCTAAGGCACAACGTGCAGCGAAGTGCCTAAGTGAAAAACAGTTACCCTACATATAGTCCATTAAATAAAAACACAAGAAAAATAATCAACAATTTATTGGTCATAATGCAACAATAAAATTGAGAACTATTCCCACCAAGCAAGACAGAGTGGGCAGAATGGTTGGAAAGCAACACAGACGCTAAGATTGCTTTTCATCTAGCGCCATTATGTCACATCAGGCTATTGGGGCTCATTAATGTAGATATACTATGAAAGCAGGCTATTTGGAATGTCTCCCAAGGGCCCTGTTCAATAATTTTACGTTTGTTTAGGTTTCCTTGTTCTCAACTTGTGCCGATCAGCCATATCATTACAATCAGCAGCGAGAGTAGGGAACAAGACTTTTGTCCTCCACATTAGCCGGTGTCCAGGAAAATATGCTGAATTGTGTATTAGTTTGCTAGCCAGCTTGTCAACTAGCTAGCGTTCCCTACAATGAATGTGTTTGCCCTACACATCGCCCATAAAATAAACACACAACAAAAATAAAATCAACAACTTATCGCTAATACTGAAATAGCGAGCTAGTTAGCAACGTTGCTAGCAAGCTAAAATGATATTGAACTCTGTAACACAATAGCTGGCTAGGTTGATAGCCAACTGGTTAGTGGGTTAAAAGGCTATACTTCGCTAACACTGAAATAGTGAGCTAAAAGTCTTGAAACAAACGCAACCTAACAAGTCAGTTCAGCGCCGAGTAGTTGGTTGCACGCAGGGATATTTGTGCTGCGGTCTGCCTCAGAATGCAGTGGGTTACAGTGATTTTATACCAGTATGGAACACGGCTCAGCCAATCACATTTAAGGATGGGAAGCACCTGTTTTATAATATGTGTTTACTCACAACAAGACTATCATTTTCAGTGAAAAGTACCTTGGTATCTTGCTGTGTTTGTGCAATGGACAGCCAGAAAGATGGTCGAAATTCATTTTTGGTGCATGTTTGCGGTATATTTTCTCTGTAACCCAGATTTGACTGTGAGGGTAAATGCTGTTTGTTGTGCATTTGGAGCTCTATTTGCGGGAATGCCAACCATTTCTTTGGTAGTATCTACACTTTCAAGCTAGACGGAGCCAAAGTTGGAGGAAAACTTGAAATTGACCATTTCATAGCAGATTGTGCCTATGTTTAGGAGGCATTATTTTGTTTACCCAGCAAGATAGAGATCTGAAATTCTCTGGAAACATAGTCCCTTTGGGGTTTATTACAGCATTAGTAAAATCTCAGTCGTAGTATTTTCAATGTAGACAATATTCGTCATCAAACATTGGAAAATTTTGCCCCCAGGAGTGCTGTGGGCTGGATGCAAATACTGGCCATCCCCAGCAATGTACCAAATCAATTATTTTTGAATTGTGATGCACACAGCTAGTTTTCTCTGAAAATGAAGAGTTTAACTTAGTAATATTCTGGATGGACCAAAGGTGGTGCTCTAAAAAGCTAATGTTCCACAAACCAAAAATTCTATACTCCCAGACATATATACCAAAGTTCCGTCTTTTGATATATATATAAAGTACATGCACAGTTATACATAAAATGTGTAGCCTCTTTGGTATAAAGCTGGGTTAGCTGTAAATTGGAAGAGAATGTTGATGGTGATTGTAGCCTTGTGTCAACATGCAAGACATTTACCAGTAGTCAGTACAGTGCGCAGTTTTGTGGTGTTGGTGCATTTTCAGAAAATAACAAATTATCCCCATTTTTACTTTAGGATTTCCCTAAGGTATGGTGCTTGGGTATGAAAAAGGGCACAGCTGCCGCACCTAGTGAGTGGTTGTCCTGATAATGGGCACAGAGGTCCTACCAAGCAACAGCACCCTGCCAAAAAAAAAGGACAGTTCATTTGTATTGGTAACTTGCATGCCTTCATTCCTAACGCCTGCCCATGATGTATAACCTATGGGATACCCGCTGGTTGGGAGGGCAGGGTTTTTTTTTTTACAGACTTCTCATTTCCATGCGTACCAAGCCATGGGTGTTGGTACAACTATTGCGCCATATAGGCTGCAGCCCGCAATTTAATTCAGAGACAGACAAGCTCACTATCAAAGGCCTGTAAGCAGCCCTGTGTAGAGCCCCACGATGCACTGTAGTAGGGATTTCCTCTGGCTTGACTGGCTCCGCTGGTAACATCAACCCAGATCAAACGAAGAAGGTCGTGGATGGCTGATCAGGGCCAAGGCCAAGGAGCACCTCTGGTACGCACCACCAGGTGCCGCCAACCCGCAATTGAATTCCAAAAACAGACTGACGGATAGAGCTTGTCACATGCTGTGTTGACATTTCACTTTGGATAACAGGAAAAGTATAAAACAGTTTTAACTTTTGTACTATACATTCTGTCTTCATGTACACGGTTGTGTGAAGAAGATTTTTCAGAGTTCAAATTATGGACTGCTATTTTATGCAAGTGATTGCAAAGAGAATCTGTGATACAGAGGAGGGCTTAGTCACACAAGCCATGGACATGTACCACAGATTCAGACAGAGGGGTTACAAGACAGATGTTCTTCACCGGGCATATAGCAGGACAAAATCTCTTGAAAGGGGGAGCCTTTTTCAAAAAAACATCTCACCCCTCCAATGCGGAAAAAATATTTTTCACCACACAATAGAGTACACAAGCCAATAATATTAAAGACATCATAGGAAAAAATTGGGGCATTATACAGTGATCCTCACTTACAAACTTTTTTCCTAACCCCCCAGCATTTTAATTTCAACGGGCCCCCACCCTCAAGGACAAGCTGGTGTGAAGCTACTTACCTCCTACCCCCACTGGTACATCATCTTGGCAACAGCGCCCAGAGGGCAACTACTGATGTGGCGGATGTTCACACTGCACCAACATCATCAAAAGTAATCACTTTGTAGATGTCTTCAGTCAAAAAACTTACCAGGTCCGAGACTTTGCTAACTGTAATACCACGTATGTGGTGTTCAGACTTGAATGTGAATGTGGGTGTTTTATATTGGACGCACCAAACGCAGACTAAGGGACAGACTGGCGGAGCATAAATATGCAATTCAAATCGGTAACCCCAATTATCCTTTGGCCTCTCATTTTAAATCAGCTGGACATACAAATCCCAATACACTCAAAATCATGGCAATTGAGGTTGTTCCCAGGTCTGTAAGAGGAGGTGACAGATTATGTTGTCTACTCCAGAGAGAAACATCTTGGATTATCACTCTTAAGGCCACCACTTTCCCTGGCCTCAATGAAGAAGTTGATTTTTCCCCTTTTCATTGAGAATGAATCTCTTTGGAATGGGGCCTACATTATTTTATTGTTTTGATTTTCGAGTCCTAATATACCTGTCCTTATTTGGAATGTAATATCCATCTCCTGTAAAGTCTTTGTAATGATTCTCTCCAAGTGGAGTGTGTTTTGCTAGTTTTGCACCCTAACACATTTGCCCCATCAGCGAGTGGTTCAACCTTGCGCCCCTTGCTGGTACCCACTCTTTTCTCCTAAGTTTTGGTCTTAATATATATAATTATTTGCCGTGTCATGTTATATATATTCATGCCTTTTTTCAAATTTACTCATTATATGATTGTTTTTCATTGTGTTAACACTGCCTGCCACTTTAGCCAGGTGTTTCTCATCAACTGTCTTAATAATGATGTTGGGGGTCAGCCAAGCCCTCTTTGAACCCTGATGAAGGCCTGAGTGCTGAAACGCTTTGGTCATTTTTACATTTTTATATTTAGCCATGTCCTAAAGGCCCTGTCACACAGCTCAAAACTGATGGATCACGTATGGAAAACGCACTTAGCTGCTAAGTGCGTGCATGTTAGTGTAAAAATTTTCCCAAATTTGGGCGTATGAGAAACTGATAAATAGCGCATGTACCACTAATAAATCACGCACACATCACTTAAAAATCGCGAATAGAACGCGTACTTCGACGAGCAAGCCAAAAAACCACGTGCTATACTGTGGTGTTCCTTATTTAGCCTGTAGGTGGAGCCCTAGGCAAGGCGATGTGTGCTCCTGCGGAGGGAGGTTAAACGGTGGACGTAAAGGACTCGGTCAAGCATTCAAATAGGCTCCTGTTAAGGCCCTGTCACACAGCGAAAACGCATAAAAAGCGCATAAAATCTAGGTTATACGCGATTGTGCGTGGAAAATGCGTGATATGCGTAAATCATTAGTGAAGCCTGCGAAAGTCATACGTTTTTATGCGTCGAAAGTGGGGGCGGTGGTGGGCTTGCGCGCTCGTACGCGAAAATCGTTTTGAACTGCACAAAAATTTAGGCTTTGCCTGATTTTGGAAGTGGGCAGGGCCTCTGCGTAAATCGTGCGTGGAATATGCGTACTTAAAGCGTGAAACATGCGTCTTGTGCGTGTTCAGGATGTGTTTTATGCGTCTTTTTTGCGTGTTTGCTGCGGGATTCTGGCGATGTTAGTGTCTATTCCGCGCATGTCTACGCACTTTCCACGCATTTAAAGCAGATGTATCGCTGACATTTCACTAACCATTCACTTTCATAAGGCATATATGTTGTGTAGTAGTAAGGAGGTCGGACTGGCTTGAATTACCTTACTTTATTTTCAAACTCATCTACCTAACAGGAGCCTACTTGAATGCTTGACCGAGTCCGTTACGCCCGCCGTTTAACCACCCTCCGCAGAAGCACATATCGCCTTGCCTAGGGCTCCACCTACAGGCTAAATAAGGAACACCACAGTATATCACGTGGCTTTTTGGCTTGTTCGTCGAAGTACGCGTTCATTCGTGATTTTTAGGGGTTCAAGCCCGTAGGGCTGAAACCCTATTGTTTTCACTTTTTATACGCCCATCTTAAGACGGGACGTATTATGTCATCACCCCCGCCCGTCCGTCCGTCCGTCTGTCTGTTGTCTGTTAGCAATTTCTTGTCCGGGGCATAACTCCTGAGCCGCTTGAGCTACATTCGTGATACTTCACATACACATGCACCATCACTAGGCGCTGTGTCGCGCACCATGATTTCGTTCACCCGGTCAAGGTCAAGGTCACTGGCAAAGGTCAAAAGTCACATGGGGCCCAGATGGGGCTTGTCTGGAGCGTAACTTCTCAACCGCTTCAGATACATCCATGATATTTCATACACACGTGTACCATCACTGAGCGGAGTGTCGCGTACCATGTTTACGGCCCTCCCTCCAAGGTCAAGGTCACGGACAAAGGTCAAAGCTCACATGGGGCTGTTGTCTGTTGGATATTGGTATCATGTTGTCTGTCCACTTCCTGATCCATGTTCATGACGGGCGTAATATGCACCATTGGCGGTGCTCTTCTTGTTATTATTATTATTATTATTATTATTTTCCTTGTTCTTCAGAAATGTTTTTGCAAATTCCCGTGAGATGGTAAATGGAGTTCTGAAATTTTGCACACTGGTTGGAAGTTGAGTTTAAATGCTTACCAAAGCATTTTTAACTCAATCGGCCTAATGGTGGCACTATAATTCAAGAAAAACAAGTTTTCACTTTAAAGGTCATAGCTCCTACTGTGTAAGTCCAATTTACACGAAACTTGGGAGAGACATTCCTTGGTACATTTCCTGCAACTTTCCCATAAGGACCTTGAAGGTCCGCCATATTTGAATTTCCGGAATTTGGAATTTTTTGAAAAACACATTTTAAACATCTCCTAAACCGTCAGTCCGATTCCTTCGACATTTGCTGAGGATCATCAGTGGACCAAGCTTATCAAAGATTGCATAAAGCTTGTAAAAATCTTTTTTCGTTTCCAAGATATTGACCAATGAACTTCAGCAGGGGCGTGGCTTAGGACATAAATGGACAAAATTCAACAACCATTTGGCCAATCATCACAGAACTTGCAGAGTATGTCCTTATAATGACCAGGAACTTACCCTGACAGGTTCATGCAAATCGGCCCATAGGGGGCGCTATAATAAAACTCAGACTATAAATCAGCAACTGTTTGTCTTATAGCCATAAAACTCACAGGATATATTCATATGAGTACCCAAAACATACCCAGAAAATTTCATACTAATTGACGGATAGGGGGCGCTATAACTGCTAAACAAAGCAGAATGGTATAACACAAATCAGACTATAAATCAGAAATTATTTGTCTTATAGCCATAAAACTCACAGGATATATTCACATAAGTAGCTGAAACATACCCAGAAAATTTCATTCAAATTGACTGATAGGGGGTGCTATAACTGCTAAACAAAGCAGAATGGTATAACACAAATCAGACTATAAATCAGCAATTGTTTGTCCCATATCCATAAAACTCACAGGATATATTCAAATTAGTACCTGCAACATGCCCAGAAAATTTTTGTCTAATTTACTGATAGGAGGCGCTATAACTGCTAAACAAAGCAGAATAGTATAACACAAATCAGACTATAAATCAGCATCTGTTTGTCTGATAGCCATAAAACTCACAGGATATATTCACATAAGTAGCTGAAACATACCCAGAAAATTTCATTCAAATTGACTGATAGGGGGTGCTATAACTGCTAAACAAAGCAGAATGGTATAACACAAATCAGACTATAAATCAGCAATTGTTTGTCCCATATCCATAAAACTCACAGGATATATTCAAATTAGTACCTGCAACAGGCCCAGAAAATTTTTGTCTAATTTACTGATAGGAGGCGCTATAACTGCTAAACAAAACAGAATGGTATAACACAAATCGGACTATAAATCAGCAATTGTTTGTCCCATATCCATAAAACTCACAGGATATATTCACATAAGTACCAGCAACCTACTGAGAAAATGTCATTCAAATTGACTGATAGGGGGCGCTATAACTGCTAAACAAAACAGAATGGTATAACACAAATCAGACCATAAATCAGCAATTATTTGTCCCATAGCCATAAAACTCACAGGATATATTCATATATGTACATCAAACATACTCTGAAATTTTTGTTCAAATTGACTGATAGGGGGCGCTATAAATGCAAAACAAAGCAGCGTGGTATAACACAAATCAGACTATAAATCAGATATTGTTTGTCCTATAGCCATAAAACTCACAGGATATATTCACATAAATACTTGAAACATACTCTGAAAATTTCATTTAAATTGTCCAATAGGGGGTGCAATAAATGCAAAACAAAACAACGTGGTGTAACACAAATCGGACTAAAAATCATAAATAGTTTTTCCACTCTTTACAAAACTCACAGGATATGTCCACATAACAACCTGAAACATAGCCTGAAATTTCTATCAAATTGACCAGTAGGGGGTGCCATAAATGCACAAAATAGATTAACATAACACAAATCAGACTATACATCATAAATTGTTGGTCCAATCATTACACTGGAAAAATAGCTCCACAAAAATACCTAAAACACACTCTTAAAGTGGTTTTTGTCCCCCGCTGCCACGATAGCAGGCGGAGCGGGGGACATAGTATTCAGCTCCGTCCGGCCGTCCATTATGTCCCGTTTGTTCTGAACGCGATATCTCAAGAACAGTTTGACCGATTCCATTTATCTTTGGTGTTAAGGTATATTGGTGTGACATGCCAACCCCAGTAGATTTCTGTGACCTTAGCATTATTTTCAAGGTCATTACGATCATTTGACCACTTACAAATTCCTTGTCAACATATCTCAAGAACGGTTTGACCTATTCCATTCATCTTTGGTGTCAATGTGTATTAGGGGCGGGGGACATGGTATTCAGCTCCGTCCGTCTGTCCATCATGTCCCGTTTGTTGTGAACGCGATATCTCAAGAACGGTTTGACAGATTCCATTCATCTTTGGTGTCAAGGTGTATTAGGGGTGGGGGACATAGTGTTCAGCTCCTTCCGTCTGTCCGTCATGTCCAGTTTGTTGTGAACGCGATATCTCAAGAATGGTTTGACCGATTCCATTCATCCTTGGTGTCAAGGTGTATTAGGGGCGGGGGACATAGTGTTCAGCTCCGTCCGTCTGTCCGTCTGTCCGTCATGTCCCGTTTGTTGTGAACGCGATATCTCAAGAACGCTTTGACCGACTCCATTCATCTTCGGTGTGAAGGTGTATTACGGGAGTGCTCATAGCCCACTCCATTGACATGATCTTGTCATTATTCTCAAGGTCATTACGGCCAATTTGACCACAGACAAATACTTTGTCAACATCATATCTCAAGAACAGTCTTGACCGATTCCATTCATTCTTGGTGTCCAGGTGTATTAGGGGTGGGGGACATAGAATTCTGCTCTATCCGTCCGGTCATCTGTCCATCCCATTCTGTCTTTTGTGAACGCAATATCTCAAGAACGGTTTGACCGATTCCATTCATCTTTGGGGTCAAGGTGTATTAGGGCCGGTGGACATAGTCTTCAGCTCCATCAGTCCGTCTGTCCGGCTGTCAGTCCGTCATGTCCCTTTTGTTGTGAACGCAATCTCAAGAACTCTTTGCCTGATTTTATTCGTCTTTGGCTTCAATGTCTAATTTTGTGATACGCCCACCCCAGTCGATTTCCGTCACCTTGCTGGGGACATGGCCGCGTTTAGTGGCAACACTTCTTATTTCAGCTATTAAAGCATTCAACTACTAATGGTCATTCTTGGCTTGAACCCCAGAATTGCCGCTTGCGGCTATATTTAAGTGACGTGTGCGTGATTTATTAGTGGAACATGCGCTATTTATCAGTTTCTTTTCGATGCATACGCCCAAATTTGGGAAAATCTTTACACTAACATGCACGCACTTAGCAGCTAAGTGCGTTTTCCATATGTGATCCATCAGTTTTGGGCTGTGTGACAGGGCCTTAAATTTTTGTGCAGTTCATAATGATTTTCGCGTACGACCACGCAAACCCACCCCCGCCCCCACTTTCCGCGCATAAAAACTTATGACTTTCGCAGGCTCCACTAATGATTTACACATATCACGCATTTTCCACACCCAATCGCGTATAACCTAGATTTTATGCGCTTTTTATGCGCTTTCGCTGTGTGACAGGGCCTTAATAAAGGCTTTTTAACTTTTTTTCACTTGGAACAGTGTGCCTTGGCTTCCTCTCTCTGTGTGCCGTTTTTTTTACATACAACTTTCAATAAAGACAACACACTTAAGAGATTTTTCTTCACATAATAAAGCATTCTTGATTGGTATATGTCTGGGATATTATTTTATTCTCATTTTCAATTTTTACTGTGTATTTTCTCAAATAATTCAGGCTCAATAACATAGTTATCCAGCTTGGTGCTGATGTGGTGCTGATGTCTATACAGACTTGAAGTGTCACATGATAATAATATAACCATCTGGTACTGTGCACCCTTAAGTCATAATAATAGATTTTAAACGTGGTGTCAAAAGCGAAACTGAGCCACTTTAGTGGCTTTCAGGTGGCGCCGCCGGCAGACTAAGTGAGACATGGACCTAAAATTTGGCTTTTTCTGTTAAACTACCATATCTACCCATGTGCCAAGTTTCATTCAATTACAGGGGGGTCAACTCCTCAACTTCTTCAAAAAGTGCCATTTTCTCATGGAATAGCTCTTAACTCATATGGACCATTTGGATCAGAGTGAAACTGTACAGCAAAGCTTCCCAACCCTGATTCTGGAGCTCCACCATACTGAAGAGCTCCACTACAGCCCTAATATAGCTCTTCTGATTCTACTCATTAATAGCTCAAAAAAGACCTATGTATTCAAATACAACCTGCTCAGATCACATGTGTTCATACAGTCTTTAGCCATTTCTGTATTATCTCTCATATATCTCTACAGCAGGTGTAGGCCAGCACACACACACACACACGCACGCAGTGCACATACAACAGGTGCAGGCCAGCATACACACACACACACAAACACACACATATGTATGCAGTGCACATACAGCAGTTGTAGGCTAGCACACGCACACACACACACACACAATGTACATTCAGCAGGTTTAAGCCAGCACACACACACACACACACACACACACACACAAAAACACACACACAGCACACAAAGCAGGTGTAGGTCAGCACGTGCTCACACACACTCACACATACAGTGGATATTCAGTAGGTGTACGCCAGCACACACAAACACACACACGCACGTAAATTACATACAGCAGGTGTAAGGCAGCACACATACACACACACAAACATGCACACAAAGTGCACATGTAGCAGGTGTAGGCCAGCACAAAAACACACACACACACACACACATACATGCACAGTGTAGGCCAACAAACAGATACTAAAGATTCATTATGTTTGAAACAACAGTTAGCAGTCTGTGTTGTGCATGCTTGGATTTGGATCTATGGATTTGGATTTACCTCTTTAAAACACCACACTTCTGTGCTCACCTGATCTTTAAACATGACTGGCATCTGTGTTGAAACAGTGGTTCGAGGCATACATCAAAATGCCAAGGTCACAAGATTTCAGCAGACGAGGCTTCTTTATGTAGTACTTTTTAAAAACATTTCACAGTATTGGTGGTGTTATGCTAGGGGTTGACAATGTGTCAGAAATGCACAGCAGCTTGTCTCAATTCAGTGGTCTTAACTTGGGTGCATACTAACTGACCGATTCAAACAGATGCTTGTCTGATGCATACTCAGTGATCCCAGGTTTCCTGCAGATCAAGTGATGTGTGTACCCACCAACATCTTCAATAAAACAATAAAAGTGCGAGAGAGAGAAAGAGAGAGAGAGAGAGAGGGACAGAGTTTTTTGAGATATTGACAATCATTAAATTGATCAGTTGATTTGGTGAAATAGAAAGATCAGGAGGGTATACTACGAAGCAAGTTTAACATAATCAGGCTTTGTGTAAGCTGGCTCAACAAACCCTGAACTCAGAGATAATTGTTACCACAACGGTGATTATAATCTTTCTTTATTAACCTATAGACTTTGTGCCTTAGACTTTGTGCACCGCGTTCCCATGAACATGGCGTTCAACGCATCACTTGACTCTTCTTCCGCCCCAAATAAAAATTTAATAACAGCAAAAATCAACGCTGTTGCTGCTAATAAGCCCAGGGAGGAATTCTCGCTAAAAATTGCTGACCGAGTAAATGCGTAAGTCCTATACTGACAGATTAAAGGGGACCTAACATGCTGATCCTTCTTTTAATACATATGAGTAATGTTATAATGTTGGTTGTCCATGCTCAACCTCTGAAAAGTTTCTAAACATAAGATACAGGGATTTTTCCGTAATCCAAGAACGTGATTTCGTGAACATGATTTCCTCTCTGAAGAGCTCCTCCCTGTTGTGCTGCGATCAGGAACCAGATGCAAGAACCAGGAAATGCAGTAGAGCTTGTTTTATTGGTAAGGGGGGGTGACCCCCGCAGGGCGAAAAACAGTACAGAGTCCACAATCCAAAAGTCAAAATCCAGTTGGGCAAAAATAGTATCAAAAACCAGGGCAGCAATCAAAGTAATCGTAGTCGGACAGAAATGGGTCTGGTATACAGGAATAGTTCTATCAGAGAAGCAAGCCAGAATCCACAGGACGTAATCCGAATCGTTACCAGGGCAGCAAACAGATCTCGTAGTCGGGCAGAAAAATGGTCAAAACACACAGATGCAACAGTAATCCAAAAACACAGAGGCAAAAATCAAAAGTCAGGCAATCCAGTCAGAAAGATAAACACTGAGAAATCGAGGCGAGAAACGTAGCAAAAGAACACTAGGGAGAACGATCTGACAAGAAAGTGTACCAAACAGACATCTTATATACACTTCCGGGGTGAACACTTGACCAGGGAGAACAGGTGCAATCAATGGTGACAATGATCAGGGAGAGACACATGAGGAATAAACTAATTACATGAATTTGGCTGTAGCCAAAACGCAGACAGGGATCACAAGACAAACCTAAGTATAAAACAAAAGCTCCGGTTAAGGAGTGCTAAAGTGCCAAGATAAAAGAAAAGGAAAGCACAAAGTATAAGTGGAAAACCACAGAAACTTGCAGCAGAGATAATTAGGGATAGGCAAGGAGGCGGAGATTAGAATTGAGCGACTGCTGAGAGATAGTTAGTCAATTAGTATGTGCAGCTTTACAATCCCGAGTGCATGTTAGAAAGTTAGTAAAAATATACAAGATTAGTGTGGTTAGTAATTAGCAAAAACAATAAACTGTTAGTATGTGTTAGTAAGACAGTAAAAGAGAGAGGAAGGAAGAACACGAGATAATGAAAGAAAATTGAAACCCAGAAACCAATAAATCACCCGAATGAGTGCACACAAGACAAGGGACCGTGAGCAAAGATACACACATGACAAGACAGGGGAGACAAATTGCAAAGCATGGAAATGAAAACATGGCATGGAAACTGAGGCATGAAAAAATAAAACATGAAATCTAAATACCAAAAACACAATACATGATCCTAAGAATAGTCAAAGGGCAGGCAGTGGTCACTAAACACAGAAATCCTAAACATCGCTAGAATGGCTAGACACAGGCACAACTTAAAAATGACATGGGGAATGCACAGATCACAACACTCCCGAGATCTTCTCGAGATCTGAGTAAAACCTGACGTCAAGTTGTGCCGTCCAATTAGTAAAGACCTAGCTAGAGCCAACCACTGCACTGGACCTGCCCACACCGGAAACTACTCTAGCAGGCACTAACAACGGCAGATCATACTATGCCTTAGTAGCGTCTACACTTTTGGAAATACGAAAGAAGAACCACAGATTATTTGAAGAGCAATTTTGTCAGCATCTTTCCCAAAGCTACTTGTCCATTTACTTTTGGACATGAAAAAAACAAATATTTCTCTTCCAAAAGACGATGCCACCAGAAATCAGTGGGTAGATTTTTTTGTTTGCTGGCAGCAAACAGCCACGGCCAAAGGGAACGTTAGCTGTTTGTGCTCAGCATTTCACCAAAGACAGCTTTGTCAATAAAGGATAATTCGACACAGGATAACCGTTTCAGCTGATTCTCAAACCTGAAGCAGTTGCATCAATCAAGCGCTTGGAGCCACAAGCTGTAAGTAACCATATAACAGCAAATAATGTAAGTGAAGCTAACGTGTTACGGGTGGCTAGCAGGACCGCTAGCGATAATTAGCACTAACAACTGGCCTCAGACGCAGGCTTTGTAAAATATCTGAAGATAAAGCCTGTATCGGTCGCGACTGACCGTGACTCACAGACACAGAAGCTGTAAGTTGCTTTTACTGCATAGGCCAACCTGACGTGATAGCCAGTTGATTGTGGTTGTAGCACAGCGGCTAACGTAGCCAAGTTACTGTTGCTAATGTTTGTGTCCTAAATATGTAAAAGTGATATCGAGGGAAATTCTACAGAAGGTGTTTGAACATAAACCTCATTTGAAGCTAACTTTTAATACTTGTTTGTAATTTGGATATTTGGTGCAGCTGTTCACAGTAACAGAACTTGCTGTCTGTAAAACGTGTATTGCAAGGGTTTGTCTCTGTGGTTATGACTGCTCGGTTACCAGCTACTGAATGTTAGTTTGCGTGTCGTGCTAATTAAAAATGCTCCTGCTTAACTTATATGCAGTCATTCTGATCAGTATACTTCTGTTACTTCGGTAAGCATCGATGTGGCAGTTTCATCAGAACGTTGCCCAATTGTAGCCACAACAGTTAGTGATCGCTTCACTTATCCATGACCGGGATCAGCCAGATACTTCACAAATGTCTGAGCAAGCTCTCTGGTGCTACCATGAAAGCAATGCAAAACGCAGAAGCTCTATCGGTTTACAAATGATTTCTCTGCACTACCTTGACATAATTTCATCCCCCTTTTGAAATTGTTGTGGCTAATAAAAAGCCAAAAAAGCCGGAGATTAAATAGGTAATTATTTCCTGTAGAAATGATCAATTTGCTTGCTCCACATAAGGAACTTGTCCACGCTAATGGAACTTACGGTCTGCAAAACCTGTATAATGTTCATAACCTAACCGAGCTCTCTCTAGCTGTCGCATACTATCCATAAAGCTGCTTTCACATCAGACACGAAATGAATTTTTCGCAGGACAGATTAGCCTACATTCAAAGTCAAAGCAAAGATGCGAATACACGTTATGGGCACGTCATGCCGCTTTCACACTGGACGGGAAACTAATTTTTCACCAGACAGATTTACTACATTCAAAGTCAATGCAAAGAGGCGAATGCAGGTGTTACGGGCGCGTTAAGCAGCTTTCACACCGGACGCAAAACGAATTTTTCGCGCCACAGATTACATTCAAATTCATGACCGCTTTTCAGCAACTGCATGTTAATTTGCGTGCTCTGCAAATTAAAAATGTTTCTGTTAACGAATATGCAGCAATCCAGATTGGGATGCTTGTGTTACTTCGGTAAGCATCAATGTGACAGTGTCATCATAACGTTGCCTGATTGTAGCCACTACAACTGAAGCTAAACGGAGAGGTGCTGTATCTGTCGGCCAAGTTGGGCTGCAGTTAGACCAGTCGTAGATTTTGCAGAGCTTGGGGTGCGTTTTTGGGTGCTTATGAAACGATTGCTTTACTTATCCATGACCGGGATCAGCCTGATACATCTCCAATGTCTGGGCAAGCTTGCTGATACTACCGGTGAAAGCAATAGGGAAGCGCACAGGCTAACACGTCCGGTATAACAAACGATTTTTCTGCTTTGCCATCGATTGAATATTAACCTCTTAGGCCCTGAGCCTCTTTTTTGAAAATGGCAAGCCCTAAATGAAATGAGTATATCTCTGTGACTGCTTGGACCATTTTAATAATCGTGGTATCGTAATAAAGGTAAAACCATTTGGGATTTCATACCTGGTGTAAAAATCACTATGTATGTCAGAGTAAATGGAGATTGAACACGGTGTAAATGAAAGATTTCATTTTGCACCTAACAAAGTTTTACTTCGATCCCAAGTAAATTTGTTGAGTTGCGGCCTGAAACCTCTAAAAAATTACAGCACAGAATGTCATTATTATCTGTGCCAAAGTTTATTCTGATCAGGTGAATCAGAGCAAAATTAGGTGGCTTCTCCATTTTGGCAATTTAGGTACCTTGTGTTCCATTTCAGATTTCTTAGATACCAAGCTGTAAAACCCATAAAATCTCACTTATATATCACTACAGGCATCCATTCCATCCAAATACAACATTTTTTAATTCTTAGAATAAAAGAAATTATTATTATTTCTGCCAGTTTAGTTGCCTATACAATTTCCCATTCAAAGATAATATATACAATGAAAATTACGTTTGACTCCACTGGAGCATATTTATTAAAAAACAAAACAAATAAGTAAATTGATAAATGCAAAGGCAATGTGAAAATATGTTAAAGAAAAGTAAGAATAACAAAAACCCCAGCGATTATTTGTAGAAGGCAACTGCGATTATTTCCAAAAATAATAATAATTAAAAAAAGGTACCCTGATCAGGAATCGTACCTTCACAATTTCCTTTCAGCAGCGCGGCATTTTATCCAATAGGCTGCGCCAATCGACAACAGTCTATGGTCAAATTGCCCATTCAACGAATGAGTAAAGAGAATACATACTGTACTGTTGTAGGCTCAGTATTTGTGCGGAACAGTGCAAAGATTCTGTCAGAAAACTACTTTGAAAATGAATGCTGAATATTTCGCGGATAATTATTCGGACAATACCTCAAACAAACTAGTTATGCTTTATATTGTCGCGTAATTCAAGAACATGCATATGTCCCATGAACTCAGCTTGATGCACTCGGAACGCAAGGCTGTAGCTCAGGCTGGGTCTCTACGATTAAGGTGATTTAGAGTTCATTAGAATCATCAGGACTCATACAGTCAAATTCCTACCGGCATAGTCTTACTGACAGCATCACAAGCCGAAAGCAAATAGGAAAGTACATTGCAAGGAAGCTGAATGCTTGAAGCAACGCCCTAGGAAAGAACGTGCTAGGATCACGGCAGATCTAGTTTTGTTATAGCACAAACACATTGGGCTAACAATAGTGAGGGCAGATTTACCCTCAAGCAGTTTTTTTATTGCAAAATATCAAAGGTAAGAATTTTTTTCTGCTCATCTCTGTAGACTGTAAAGTGTATGCCTGCTGTTCTTTCAATGTGGTGTCGGTTTAAAATGACAGGGCTCAGATCGTTGCATTCTGTGGACTTTCCTCTTTTATTTGAGGTATCGTTTTTATGTATAGCACGAATTCAGAAGAAATCCTGGCGATTCAGCGCTGATATGATTTTATCCTATGTTCTGCTGCATGCCTATTTACTTGCTTGGTGCTTGAATTTTGTTCGGTTGAGGTAAAAATGGTTTACATGAGCTTTTGGCCGAGTTTCTTTGCGAAATGTGGATATGGCGCTTGACAATGTCGCGATTTGGAAAAATGCTGTATTTATAATGCGTAATACTACGCCCCTGTACCGGGGCGCAGTACTGGGGCGTAGTTCTTAAGGGGTTAAATTCTTTCCTGTAAAAGTGATCGATTCGCTAGCTCCACATAAGCAACGGTTCACGCAGACGGAACTTACGGTCTGTAAAACCTGTATTATGTTCATGACATAACCGGACACACACACCATAACGCGCCCATTTTCCGCGAGGAAAAGCCGGTCATTCCGAAGCAATAAGTAAACCATTAACACGGGCAATTTCCGAAAAGGCCGTTTAGCTTGGAGCTTTCGCCCCTCCGTCATATAACAGTGTGGAAGCTGTTCGTTTCTCCACGCTAACAACACACCACAGCTATGTACACGAACTAGCAGGTCCTAATACACACCGAAGCAGTCCATAAGCTGTTGGTCCACTTTTAGCTGCTCCTCACTATCCATGTTTTCTTCTAAACTCATATACACCGGATTTCTACGGTTTCCAGTCCACACTTGAGCATGTCGACCCGTTCTACAAATGTGTCTATATGGGGTGGATTCTAGCTTTCCCTGCAACCTAGCTACGGAGTAGAAAAACTGCTGTACTCACCAACTGTTGCCGTAGCAAACTGTAGCTGATAGCAAATTCGTGCTTGAGCTGCCAGACTTTCTCTCTGCGTCCTCCACTTTTGCCGTTGCGTTTATTGGAACAAGTTCATTTCATTAGATCTATACACATGTACTGCGTTAGATTGCAGAATATGCCCGTCAATGCCTTCGAGAGACGCGTCATTTAATTCTGGAGCCGGACCAGGAAAACTGCGTTCTGCTGCCTCATCCCGCCTAGATCTGCCCTCCACAGAGCTGGCCAATCAGAAGAAAGTGGGCACACAGGGAATGGAGGCCATGCCGAAAGAGCCACCCCAATTGGGCATTTCAGGCAGAGACTACCATGGACTACAAATGGGGTTTTTTAAGAATAGCAGTGTGAGCGAAATAAGTACCCTTTTTTCACTTTGCACGATCAGGAGTACTCTAGGGGAGTCAAAGACCAGAATATAAACTTTGAAAAATAGCATATTAGGTCACCTTTAAGGATTTGCATATGGCTGTACGTGAGGCCTACGTGCTTTGGAGGGAAAGTGGCCGTCTTCGCTGAGGTCCCATCTTTTCCTCGATGAGTAAAACTTAGGCGACATTTAAGTACGCCCTAAGGCAGTGTAAGCAGGATGAAAACAAGGCGAGAGTGGATTCTACTGTGAAAAGTTTTAATGCCGGTCGCACTAGAGAATTTTGGAAAAAGTTCAATCTTCCCACTCTGTAATACCAAAGACGATAGACAGTTGTTCAGGGGCTGAGAAGATTGCTGACCTCTGGGAAAAAACACTTTGAAACGTGTTATGGCCCCAATTTGTTATTACATTTAAAACACAACAGCAACAGTAAGGGATGACAGACACAGTTTTTACAACTAAAACACATTTAATTTTTAAAACAAAGACAATAACGACTAACTAACCTAAAGACCAAGATTGAATTATGTACAAAACATAAATATTGACAATCCCTTTTCGTGGGGGTGGCTTGGTGATGTCCTGGATGATGAAAATGCTCAAACACAGGCAAAGAAATCCACAAAAGAAACGTCACAGGTCTTGAACAGAATGGCAGGTCTGGTCATCTTCTTGCAATTTCTCCTACTACTTTACTGTCTCAATTCTTTTCCTTATATACTCTTTTGCAGACCCCACCCACATTTAGACCTCTTTTTTTTTTTTAATTTTCTGAGACTTGCCCCAGACATGTCCAGGACATGTCTAAACATGACTCCAGTCTGAGCTTAACAAAAAAAGGTAAATATTGCCATCTAGTGGCCTATATTCACATTACACCTCCATTCCAAAAGGGAAAAATTTTGACTCATAAAGGCAAAATTTTTTCTTTTCAATACAAAATGGTTAAGTGAACACTTGTCTATATATACATATCATACAATATTCAAACCCATGATATATATATACACATTCAAACACGGGATAAGCAATCAGCAATTACATTGTCTGTACCCTTCACATGCTTAATTTCCAAGTCAAACTCCTGTAAAATCAAACTCCAATTCAACAATCTCCGATTCTTGTTTTTCATCTTACTCAAAAACATTAACGGATTGTGGTCAGTGTACACAATCATTGGCTTTTGTCCTGTACAAACATAAACCTCAAAGTGTTGTAAAGAAAGGACCAGAGCCAACAGTTCCTTCTCTATTGTGGAATAGTTCCTTTGGTGGCGATTGAACTTCCTGGAGAAGTATGCCACGGGATGCTCAATGTCATCAGAGTCACTTCTCTGTAGGAGCACAGATCCACAAGCTTGGTCGCTAGCATCGACCGCGATGGAGAACGGTTTGTTGAAGTCAGGAGATTTGAGCACGGGGAAGTGACACAGCAGAGACTTCAGGTGATCGAAGGCTCTCTGGCATGCATCATCCCAGGTGAACTTTACGCCTTTCTTCAGTTGGTTAGTTAGACTGAGAGCAATCTCAGCAAAGTTCTTGCAGAACTTGCGGTAGTACCCGATCATTCCAAGGAAGCGGCGCAAAGCTTTTTTGTTGTCAGGAACTGGAAAGTCCATGATGGCTTGGACTTTAGCATTTATGGGTGCCACCTTACCCTGGCCTAGGACGTAGCCAAGATAGGTGACAGTAGCACAACCAAAGTCACTCTTGCTCAGGTTAACAGTCAGGTTAGCCTGGGTCAGGCGCTGGAACAACGTCTCTACATCTTTTAGATGTTCTTCCCAGGAGTCACTCCATGTGATCAGGTCATCGATGTACGCACCCGTGTGTGGCAATCCGGCGATTGTAGACTGTATCATCCTTTGGAACGTGGCTGGGGCATTTTTCATGCCAAAGGGTAGGACTTCATACTGGTTCAATCCAGATGGTGTGGCAAAAGCAGAGATGCTCTTGGCCCTCTCAGTTAAAGGCACACACCAATAACCCTTCAATAAATCAATCTTGGTCAGAAACTTTGCTTGCCCTACACTATCAATACAATCATCAATCCTAGGTATTGGAAACACATCAATTCTAGTTACAGCATTGACTTTGCGATAATCTGTACAGAATCTAGTACTTCCATCAGGTTTTGGAACGAGCACACAGGGTGAACTCCAATCGGAGTTGGAGGGTCTGATAATATCATGTTTTAACATGTACTCAACCTCTTTCTCAGCAATCTTTCTCTTTTCAGGATTCATCCGGTATAGATGCTGTTTTATTGGTTTGGCATCACCAACATCTACATCATGAGAGGCTATAGTAACTCTCTTTGGAACATCAGGAAACAAATCCTCATATTTCTTGATCAACCTTTCAAACTGATCTCTCTGTGAGGGTTCTAAGTGCTGGAGTTTTACATCAAGATTTTGCAACACTTCAGTGTTTGACAATTTACATGAAAGAACTTTAGCTTTAATTCTTGGTTCATCATCTTGAAACTCCCCCTCATCTTCACACGTTTCGACCATTGGAGAATCTGAAGTGACAGCTGCAACCCTAGCATTTCTGTCATGATAAGGCTTTAGCATGTTAATATGACACAATTGTTTTGGTTTTCTCCTATCTGGAGTCTTCACAATGTAATTGAGATCATTGAGTTTTGTCAGAATTTCATAAGGACCATGAAATCTAGCCTGCAATGGATTGGACTGCAAGGGAAACAACACAAAAACCTTTTCTCCTGGTTTAAACTCACGGCTTCTAGCCTTATGATCATACCAAGTTTTCATTTTTCCCTGACTTGATTTCAAGTTCTCTTTGGCAAGGTCACAAGCTGCACGCAATCTTTCCTTGAACTTGCTAACATAGTCTAACAGACTGATATGCGGCTCTTTCTCTTGCCATTGTTCACTCAATAATAGCAAAGGTCCTCTCACTTCATGACCAAACACTAGCTCAAATGGACTGAATCCAGTAGACTCCTGCACTGCTTCTCTAGCTGCAAACAACAGCAAATGAACCCCTTCATCCCAGTCTTTCTCATGGTCATAACAATAAGTCCTCATCATTGTCTTGAGAGTGGAATGAAACCGCTCTAAGGCACCCTGACTTTCTGGATGATAGGCACTAGAAAGAATCTGCTTTGCACCTAGTTCATACACAACCTGCTGAAACAATCCTGAAGTGAAATTGCTACCCTGGTCTGACTGAATTTCCCTGGGAAGGCCAAACAACGTGAAGAACTTTATCAAAGCCTTCGAGATTGCAGTTGCCTTGATGTTACATAGAGGTATGGCTTCGGGGAATCTGGTAGATGCACACATGATTGTCAACAAGTACTGATTTCCAGATCTAGTCTTGGGTAATGGACTAACGCAATCAACAATGACCCTAGAGAATGGCTCCCCAAATGCTGGGATAGGCTGCAATGGAGCTACAGGTGGGTCTAACTGGTGTTTTCCAACTACCTGACAAGTGTGACAGGTTTTGCAAAAGTTGGAAACGTCTTTCCGAAGCCCAGGCCAAAAGAAGTGTTTCATGATCTTATCAACAGTCTTGTTAACACCAAGATGATCTCCTAAAGGTAAACTATGAGACATTGTTAAGATCTCATTCCTATAGACCTTCGGAACAACAATTTGCCTGACCACTGCCCAATCTGCATTGGCAGGGATATCAGGAGGGCGCCATTTCCGCATCAACGCACCATCCTTGAGATAATACCCAACTGGAACCGCGTCTATTTCTTTATCAGGAAGGGCTCTCCTCTTTAGTACACAAATTTCAGGATCATTAGTTTGCTCCTCAATCAACCGCTTTCTGGTCAGAGACAAGTCTCCAGACACATCAGAATCACCAGACCCATCCGGCTGGCTGAATAGAGAACTGATAAAAGTATCTGATAAGTCCTCAAACGGAGAAACCATAGTAGGCCAATCAGAGTCATGAGGTGAACCACCTGAGTCCTGACTATTCAATGTACTGGACGGCACCACATCATCTCCTTCTTTAGCCTTCTTGGCCATAGCACAAGTCACTGCGCAAGAAGGATACAGAGATGGGTCCTCATCCCCATCTTCAGTGCTCAGCTGTGAAGTAAGATGTACAGGGGGAACTACTTTGCCCCCAGCCAGGTCATTGCCTAGCAACAGAGAAACACCCTTTATAGGTAGACTTGACATCAGTCCCACCTTTACCTGTCCTGTAACTAAATCTGACTTCAAGAATATAGAGCGCAGGGGTACAGATACAGTCCTCCCTTCAATACCTTGTACAAGTATGAAATCCCCTGAAGCGGTCTCATCACGTAACTCCAAGGAGTCCATCAACAAAAGTGACTGAGAAGCTCCGGTATCCCTTAGGATATATATGGGGACAGGAGTAGTATGCTCATTCAGAGCCACAAATCCCTCTGACACAAATGGAAGAAATTCCTCCCTCATGAAGTCAGCTGTATCAGGCTTTTTAGCCCCACAAGAAGCAGGCAATTTAGCAGATTGGTTATCTACTACAGGGGTTACTAACCTTGTTTTCACAAAGGCATTTGGTTTGGTATCCTTTTCTTTTTCTTTTTTAGCTTTAAGGAACCAACAGTTAGTTGTAACATGACCAGATTTCTTGCAATATCTGCAAACTAGACCACTTCTGTCACTGTCAGCTTTCACACTTTGATCAGACCTGTTACTGGATTTCTGAGCACCATCACCAGATTTGTCTTTGTCTTTGGGTGAGGAATCTTGGGTATCACCATAACCCTTTTTCTGAAATTGGGACCATCTATTATTACTGCTAGACTGAAATTTGGACTTATGTGTGAGAACATATTCATCTGCAAATTTGGCAGCTGATTGCAAATTCAGTGCTTGCTTCTCATTAAGGTAGGTCTTAACATCATCTTGAACACAGTTCTTGAATTCTTCAACTAACACCATCTCTTTTAGTGAGTTGAAATCATCCTTGACCTCCATAGAAGTACACCAGCGCTCAAAGCAAACCTGCTTTTCATTAGCAAATTCAACATAAGTCTGATTTTCAGATTTCTTCAGACCTCTGAATTTCTGTCGGTAAGCCTCTGGAACCAACTCATAAGCTCTCAAAATAACCTTTTTGACAACCTCATAATCAGAGGAGTCATCTGCAGACAAAGCCGAATAGGCTTGTTGAGCTTTACCCTTGAGGACAGTTTGCAACATCAGAGGCCAGTGTTTCTTTGGCCACTGGAAACTCCTTGCTACCTTTTCAAAACACTGGAAATAGTTGTCAACATCCTTTTCCGAAAATGGAGGCACCAGTTTTACCTCCTGACTGGCACAAAATTTATTTTTAGTTTCAATTTTAATTTTTAGTTGCTCCATTTGGAGTCTTTCTTCTCTATCGAATTTCTCTAATTCTAAATCTCTCTGTCTTGCAAATTTTTCTAACTCAAATTCTCTTTCTTTCTCTCTTTCTTCCCTCTCAAATTCTCTTTGCTTTTGTTTTTCCTCCCTTTCTTTTTCTCTTTCCTCCCTTTCAATCTCTAGCATTTTTAATTTAAGTTCCATTTCTATATTTGGATTTTCCACTGGAAACTGTTCCAGATCTCCGGGTGCAAACACATTTTCATCAATGTAATATTCAACTATCTCTCGAGCCAGTCTTGCTTTTCGCATGGCTGGTTTTACCTCTGTCAGCTCTAAATGTCTGCAAATTTCTAGCAGTTCTGTCTTTTTAAAAGACTTCAAAACCCCTACGGTTGGTGATGCCAAGAAATCATCCATTGCTGTTGTCAATATATATGTATTCAATTAAAAAAAATCAATTTTACAATTTGAAATGTTAGATTTTCAATACATTTCTCACAAAATGGTCTATCCCGGACCTTGAGCCCCCAATTTGTTATGGCCCCAATTTGTTATTACATTTAAAACACAACGGCAACAGCAAGGGATGACAGACACAGTTTTAACAACTAAAACACATTTAATTTTTAAAACAAAGACAATAACGACTAACTAACCTAAAGACCAAGATTGAATTATGTACAAAACATAAATATTTACAATCCCTTTTCGTGGGGGTGGCTTGGTGATGTCCTGGATGATGAAAATGCTCAAACACAGGCAAAGAAATCCACAAAAGAAACGTCACAGGTCTTGAACAGAATGGCAGGTCTGGTCATCTTCTTGCAATTTCTCCTACTACTTTACTGTCTCAATTCTTTTCCTTATATACTCTTTTGCAGACCCCACCCACATTTAGACCTCTTTTTTTTTTTTAATTTTCTGAGACTTGCCCCAGACATGTCCAGGACATGTCTAAACATGACTCCAGTCTGAGCTTAACAAAAAAAAGGTAAATACTGCCATCTAGTGGCAAACACTTCTAAACTCTGTTGCTGGTGAGGCGCATAGGCCTGCCATTATTTCTGCTCTGTCAACCTCTTGTCCTTTGGAATTTGACTCTGGGATGCAAATCTCTGCTTTTGAAATATCTGTTAGTGCATATCTTTATTCCATACGTTCTTCTAGATACTACTATAGTCCCGGTAGTTAAAAACAAAGCTGGCAACATCTCTAGTAGTGATAACCATAGGCTGATTGCTATTGCATCAGCACTATCCAAGGTTTTGGAGGCTATTTTACTGAACAGACTCGAACCCTATCTTCAAACTTCTCCTCATCAATTCGGTTTTAAACGTGGACATGGACTTGATAAATGTGAATATATTTTAAAACAGACAATAGAGTACTTGGTTCACCAATGTTTGCTTGTTTTTTGGATACCTCCAAGGCTTTCGATAGGGTAAACCATTTGACTTTATTTAAAAAAACTCCTTGACAGAAATGTTCCTGCGTATCTTGTGCGATTTTTGGCTTTCTGGTATCAAAACCAAACAATGTGTATAAGATGGAACAATGTTTTGTCTTCCTGCTTTTACGTATCAAATGGTATAAGGCAAGGGAGTCTGTTATCTCCACTACTGTTTAATGTATATATTGATGACTTTAGTTCCAGTCTTTGCAGTGCTAAAGTAGGTTGCCATATAGGAGGCTTTCTTGTGAACCATCTGTTTTACGCTGATGACATGTGTTTGTTATGTCCTAGTCTGAAGGCTCTGCAAAAGCGTATGTGTATGTGAGGACTTTGGCTCCGATAATGATATGTTTTTTAATGTTGACAAAACATGCTGCATGCACTTTCCAAGTGCTAGTCTACCACTCTCACATGCTCTTCCTTCGGTGAAATTATGTGGAGAGTGTTTGAAATTTGTTACTTCCTTTGACTGCCTTTATGCCCAGCTAAGGCGGCTCTATAGTCGTGCCAACCTAATAATTTGTAAATTTTCTTTTTGTTCACCTCCTGTTAAGAAAACCCTGTTCACATCTCTTTGTTCACATGTTTTCGGTGTGCAGCTATGGAATTCATTTCGATCGAGTGTATAATCCAGATGTCGCATTGCATATAATAATTGTTTTCACATAATTATAAATCTGCCAAGAACCTGCAGTGCCAGTGAAATGTTTGTTCTCCACCTGACAGATACCTTTGATGCCAGATGGCGTAAGCAGTGCTATTCTTTTCTATAGCATCTTTTCCACTCATCTAACACCATTATACAGTCTGTACCAAAGTCGGACTCATTCTACCATAACACATACTTCAAAAACCTCTGGAGACGCCTGTATATATAGAGTGCTATGTTTTTTATGTGTTTGTGCTGTTATGTTGTATGTACATACTCTGTTTTTACTATACTCTGTTTTGCCTGCAATAAAGAATAAACTAAAGTAAGTAATTCTATTAGAAATTGCAACTTAAAACACAAAGTTTCTGTTGCATCACACCAGTGGTTGCCATGGGAATGGCTGTTTTAATGAATATATAGATACTTAGAGAAACACAGTTATTGTGATAACTAAATAGTGTTGGGTTATAATTTCAGATGCAATGTGAAGGAAAATACATTCCTAATGTCACGACAGAGCTTTACTCCAGGTTTTTATGTTCTAGTATTGATTTTGACCCCCTAAATAAATTTAGGCAGGAAAAAGCTAATTAAATATGCATATTTTGATTTACTCATATTCAGAGGTACATATTGCAAAGAGAGCTTTGTACAGACATAGATCATCACAAAATGAAGAGAACTACAAAATATGAAGTTAATTGGATGTACAGTTGCTGTCTGTATTTTCCTGTGGAAAATCTGTATTTTTAGAAAAACGTGTTTTTAGTTTGTCAGTAATGATGTGATCGAAGTTTGACTATAATGTTCTCAGGAGGAATACATTTAGTATTTTGTTTTTGGTGGTTTTTAGGATTTTCTTTAACCTCCTTAAAAGGCACCAGCCTCATAAGTAACTCCCTCTCCTTCAATCTGTGTTTCTTCCCTAGTTTTACATGCTTGTTGAGCATCTATTTGTTTCTTTTTTCAAGTTCTAGTGCACACTTTTCTCGCTGTTTCACACATTTTCTGTCCATTTCGTGACAGCCTTTCATTGAGTGTGGCCCTGCCTTTATGCTAAGTTTCATAAGAATGGAGGCAATTCCTCGTTGGCCAACATTGAAAGTCACCACCATAGCTGTTCCAGCCTTGAAGACAGTGTTCGTGAAGAATGTTTCCTTCAGAACACGACTCCATATTACGGACTATTTGAAGGAACACTTCATGTTCTTACCTCGAAACTAAAATTTTGAACCAAAATTGGCATTTTGCTTAGCTATAGGTCCCCTTAACCCACTTATCCTGCTTCGTAGCATACCCCCCCTGGACAGAGACGTGCCTTCCTTCATCTTGCACAGAACACATTAGAACTCCCCATCCCAGAATAAAACATTCTACTTGTGACTTTCTGACTTTCAAATACACAAATGTATGAAATGTAGGCAACATATACATAAATCTGTTTTATTATTTATTTCAGGATATAGCCGACATATATTTAATGATTACTGTATAGTAACTTCCAAGTTCATCAGGGGTTTTTTTTTTAATTGGGGGGGTCCGTTGTAATTACATTTGACCAGCAGATGTTGCTTGTGCGCCATGTTTCGATGTTTCAAAACATAAAATCATTTTCAAAGCAATTTGATTAATTGAATCTGTCAATCGCTGTGAGGAGTGCGCGCGTACGAGATTCAAGGGGCTTTCACATATCACGCGCTGGGCGCAGATCTCGGCAGCTGCAGCCATTCATTGTGAACGTGATCGCGGGGCGCGAGGGCGCACCGTTCAGTACCGAGGAGGGTGCCGCGCGAGGCTAGCGCCGCCGCTTGCAAGGCGCTGCACCCAAGTTGAAAATTTTTAACTTGAGTGCAGCGCCCTGTGGCATCAATTCGGCGCGTCCAATAGGAGAGAATATTGGAATCGGGAAAAAAATACACGGATTTTGGCAGAAAGGCACCCCAAAAATGGAAGAGAACATCATTGTGGCGGTCTCTCTGCATGCAGAGCTGTGGGCCACAAGACCTAAAACCTACCGGGATCTCGTTAAAAAAGCCCAGGCATGGAGAGAGATGTCCCACAATTTTGGAATACCAGGTGTGTTTAAAAACTGGCAGAGATATATCTTTAGCCTCATAGCATAATTGCCTCCTAGGGCCGTCCACACCGTGAAAAATAACTAGCACGACTCGCCTCACTTCTTCTGTGAATGCTGATTCTGCTATTTTGATTAGTTTACATTTGCTATACTTTCTCTTCAGCGAACCCATTTTTGCATCGTTGGAAAATTGACGTTGGCTCAGCTTCACTGCTACTATTCAGCGAATAGCTACATCTGAAGAGGAAACTTAATACAAGTCATTCTTTTGGACGTAGATTAACGTTATGTAATGAGTTTCTGTGCGATGTCATCTGCCATGTTTAATGAACATGACGTGTTGATGTGAAGCCCTTTAAATTCCGACATATTTGATTGGCGGTCAGCTTTTCTATCGTTTATGAAATCATTCTGAAAGTGATCGCAGCGATATTGTTTGCCATTATCGTTGTCGTTATAGTAGTGGTGTGGACTTCGCCATCTACGTAAGTTAGAACGATTTTTAAAACTATATCTTTATCGTTATCGTTTTCTTTCTTCGTGTGGACGGCCCTTTAGGCAGGTATCTCAATTTGTCCAAAATATTCTGAGTACAAATGAAAACGCACCACTCACGAAATCTGGAATAGCTCCACGGATTGATATGCGAAGTATATACGTATGATGCATTTGAGATAATGAATGATTTGAGAAGACATGTAAACATCATTCAATTTCATTCACGATAATGTTAATGCGCGAGAGAGGTTTAACTGGTGTAGGGGTCAAACGGGAAAGTCAATAACGGGTGTGACCGCCATTTGCATTGACACATGCGGTGCATCGTCGTCGCATGGAGTTGATCAGTCTCTGGATAGTGTTCTGAGGGATAGCATTCCACTCCTGAACAAGGGCGACCTCAAGTTCTTGGATGTTGTCCATCTGGCGTCGACGTGAAAGACGTCGTCCAATTTCATCCCATAAGTGCTCGATAGGGGAGCGGTCGGGTGACAGAGCTGGCCACTGAAGCACGGGGATGTTCTGCTGTGCAAGGTACTGCATGGACACCCTTGCAGTGTGTGCCCTAGCTTTGTCCTGTTGGAACGTGTGGACATCGTGGTGTTTGTTGACGAACGGCACAACATGGTTCTGCAGCACCTGGTCCCGGTAGTAGACGCCGTTCACCCTTCCTCTGCAGATATGGAGAGGGGTTCTGTGACGGTAGCTTATTCCACCCCACACCATAACGCTGCCACCACCCCAACGGTCCGTTTGAACGACACAATTGGCGTTATAACGTTCACCATGTCTCCGCCAAACACGTATACGGCCATCTGCGTTCCTTAAGTGAAATCGTGACTCGTCAAAAAAGATGACACCGTGCCATTGTCGTAGTCGCCAATTCTGGTGCCTGTTTGCCCACTGTAGACGCTGGTTTCGGTGACGATCCGTCAATATGGGGCCGAAATAAGAACGTCGTGCACGCAGGCCTGCAGCTCGCAGACCGTTCCGAACGGTGTTGGGGTGAATGAATCCACGTCGTCCTTGGACTTGAGCAGCCGTTCTTGTCGCTGGTAGTGTTCGGTCTCGGACATGATCCCGCACGATCTGACAGTCTTGACGTGCCGTTGTCACACGTTGTTGACCCGGTCGAGGATGGTCTCGAGTGCTCCCCGTTTGCAGAAACCTTTGATGGAGTCTTGCGATCGTTGTGTGAGCGCAGTGTAGTCATCTGGCAATTTCCCTGGTGCTGGTGCCAATTTGAAGCATGCCTATGGCACGTTCCCGTTCAGGGGCTGTAAGGCGCGGCATAGTGTCGACGTTTCACAAGTGTCAGTGAAGTAGTGAATTTTTATTCAGATTCACATGCTTTTAGAAGAAAATTCAGAGTGAAATTCATTTTTCCCGTGGTGTGCGTGCAAGATGTTGCGTTTTTGCAAAAAATTGCCTAGCGTTACAGTTAACTTGAAATTCCCGCATTTCTTGCACCTGGCATGTCGGGTGACGTCACTGTAGTGTTGTTGTTGTATAAAAATTATATTGAGGTTCATTTGAACTTAAATATTGACTTTTTTCAAGTGGTGCGTTTACATTTGTACTCAGTATATGACTAAGAGGCTTACGATCTGATGTTTTTCATTTCCACAATAGGCAATTTTTTCCCTTTTTTTCCTGCAATTAAAGACCAATACTGTTGTAAACTGAAGCAAATGGTTTTCTAAATGGGCAGGAGGTGTATGTATTGAGAAATCCAGATGATTGACATCATGAGATATGCACTACTCTTCCAAAGGCAATGCAGTATACATTGAATGGCTGCAGCGGCTGAGATCTGCGCCCAGCGGGCTTTGTGGAAGATCCTCTGCGACAGTCGGCGCAGAGCGCCGCCCAAATTGCGTGCTATCTGAAAGCCCATTGTGACAGTCGACGTCACAAACAATGCAGTTCGGGGTCTGGGCACGTATGTCGCGACTGCTAAAAGCACCAGAACAAGGCGAAAACCAAAAATCACAATAAATAGATGGGTCGAGTCAATGGCGGACTGACTGCCAGAACAATTTCTGACAATACATGAGCAAATGTTGTTAACACTGGTGAGAATTTAGCTGAGCTGAGGTCGTCAGGCTTTACTATCGAAATTTTAAATTGACAGATTACCACATGTTCATTACTAGTCTAGCATTGACAGCTATTACTCAATAGCAGTCCATCGGCAAAATCAAAAGCGGTCTTGTAGCCGGTGAAACAGCGCAGATTTGCATATATGAGTTTGCTGGCCTTATTAAGCAATACGGCAATCAGATGGCAGACTTCACCCCATTCATGCAAATATTGGCAAGAGCAGAAACACAAACAAACACGCAGAGCCACTAGATGGCAGACTTCACCCATTCACGCAAATATTGGCAAGTGCGGAAACACAAACAAACAAACAAACACACAGAGCCGCTAAAAACAGTACTTCACGCTCACTCTGTGGGGTGAAGTAATAAACCAGTAGAATCCATTCTATATTTTGAATGTAGTCACGGATGAGGGCGTTGCTAGGCAGGATGCCCAGTGGAGGGACAAAGGACGGCGAAAATTACTGCAGAGAAAGTTATGGATTTTCTCTCTCTTTTTTTTTTGCATTTGTATTGCAATCTGTACAATGCCATACAATTACACAAATGTAGCACGAAGGTAATAATTTTTTCATTATCATTTCTAGATCATTGTAGTTTATTTATTGGTCTTAGTTGTTCAGGCAATAAATTGTTTGATTGTTAATCAGGCGAACTTAAACGTGCACAACTAGAGGACAATCGAGCGTTAAAAAAAGGTAAGATTGCTGAAGGCCCTCTGAACATTGACGGCGCGCCGTTGCTGTCACTTCACTATTCTACATTCTATTGACACTTGACTATTCTTCCGATCCCGTATTGAGCAGCATCTTCGAGCGCCAGGGATAGGCGGATGATTAAACAGACTGGTCGACTTGAGACGGTAATGAAATAAAACTCCCTTTGTGACACTGGGAATAAAATTCCGCGGGCTGAACGGAAACCGTGGAAAGAGTGATAGAGTACACGTTCAACTAACGCTAAACAGAACAGAAAAAAAGTGGTGCTAGAGGAATCTAGAAAAAAAGATGAGTAGACGATACTGATTGGAGTTGACAAGCCCTCTCCACTACTGAATCCACTCTCCCTCCCCCCGCTCCCAAACCAGGAAATCGACGAGGAGTGCGCTGGCTTTTCCTTGTTAGTTGCTTCAAACCCCGGTGTCGCCAGACACATGCACAATTCGTAGCTATTTTTGGCTTGTATATATTTTTATAATTTCTTGTATTCCCTAACTCCGGCAAAAGATCTGATTACCACCAGACGGCCAGGGAGAGGATCCACACTCTCGCCTAAACATGAGGTAGCCTAAACCCTGCCAAAATAATCTGATTTATTTGTTTGTGAGTTCGTTTTCAGCTTTACTCTACATATGAAGTTTTGGCTACACAGAAGGTGACCTGACCTGCACCAATATATCGCAGTTTATCAGAGCGTGATGTTGCTACTCAATCTGACCAACTTGGGTCAGTTTGTATTAGGTCTAACTTGAGCTACGGTGAATCCTGAGTTACCTGGTCATACACTTGCGTTTTGCCGACATTTTTTTCGAATATCTGCACTTGTCCCAACACACTATGATCGTTTTTACGTGGACTAATTTGGTTATCCGGAGCTGGGAGAGTTGAAACGCAGCTTCTTCTTTTTTTAGCTCGTGTGAACGGCAGTTCGCCTGACAGTAGCATAGGCTACTCAAGTTTTCTGCTATCTTTACTGTGGGCTTTTGTTTATGTTGACTTGTATAAAATGAGTTTTTGTAAACGTTTCGTGGATAATTTTAAAATGCATGTCGCGATTCGCTGTTCTGTGTTGGAGCGAGCCCTAAATATTGGCGAACTTATGTCACCTCATAGTACAATGAGAGCGCTCTCCGTATCGCATTGTGTTCTTTTGTTCAGCTTTTGATTGTTCTAGAAAAAAAGTAGCCGCGGTCTATGTCACTCGCGGTTTGTTTTCATGCCGTTTCGGTGCCCCTTTGACCGAACGGGTGTTGTTTTAACACATTGGCTTCTGGTTGTAATGTCTCAATTGTATATTTACGTGGAGTCTCGTGCTGTCGTTCTCGACTCGACACTGCTGTCGTAAGGGCGACGGGCTGCCCTAGCCTAGCCTACCTGCTGCCGATCACCACGTAGCCACCCTACGGACGATCCTGCCCTGTTCCGTAACTGGGAGTTGGTCGGGGCTGTACCCGGAACCGCGCCGTGCTGCGGTGCGCGGATACACTAAATTCCATGTCCTGTCTCTGCATGCGCACAGCTTGCAACAACGCGCTTGGCAGTTGCATCGCTCTCAAAGAATCCCCTGGAATTCAGTTTTCATATATTGACACGATACAGCTGACTGTCGTCACTCTTCTATCTTAATGCAGTGTCCTACATGGAGTAAATGTAACGGTAACGCGCGGAATCGACCCGGTCGGTCCTCGTTGGCATTCGCGCTGAGGTGAAAACCCTCAGGGTCCACTCCTTGATAACCTGTAAATCAAACTGTTTTCGCAAGTCTTTGCAGCTGGTGTACACTGCGCTTATCCAATTAAACTTATGTGTAGAAATATCGCCTCAACCAACTAATTGCCAGGAGTCAAAAACTATTTCAAACGACCGCTTTTGTTGTGTCAGTCAGTGTTACCAAGATGCCTGATTCCAGTTCAGGCGTTTGGGGCGGGCTTCATTTAAACCATTGTGCTGTCCCAAACTATGATGTCTACTTCCTGAGCTGCGCTATTCAGCTGGCTTTAAGTGCATCACCGTGTAACAGTTGGATGAAAAAGATTCCCTTGCACATGAGCTAGTTTGAATAGGCCAGCCTGATGCTTCAGCCTCGTCAGAAACATAAGCCCATATTTTAATCTGGTAATGTCATGTTTAGATGAAACAATGTTTTAGAATGGAACACTCGTCCTCTTCAAAGTTCATTGCTACTTGCTGACTATTTTTCGAGTTCCCAGGTTTACTAGATGGCATTTTCATTTGTGTAAACTTTGGTAGTCTGTTCATTTTCCTTCATGGACCAGAACACAACTCACATTGCACCCTTGCTGATGTAGAAATATGAACCATCTAACCATTTAAAATAGGTTGCAAGATTCCCAGGGAACATTTGTCAAACACTTCTAATGATCCTCATGTCTAGTTAAGTGCTACTTTCTTGATGTTTAAAAAGTAATACACTTTATTGGTCAATTTGACAGCCCAGATAGCAAGCTCCTCCGCTCCGGATCTGAGCCGGATCAGCTGGAGACGGGGCAGATCCAGAGCGGAGGTGCTTGCTATGTGGGAAGGTTTATGCACATTGATGAACATCTCTGTAAATGCTTCAGGGAGATGGCCATGGGGGTCTAATTGATATGAAAAGTTTTTTGTGTGTGATAAAACTCTTCTTGCGTGGGGGGGCAGGCCATGACTCAAAGTTGTTACCTCTCACTCATGAGGCAGTTTGCAATATGTAAATATGTACATTCTGCTATTTATTTACTGGTCCCATATTGTGCCCCCTTCTTGCTCCCCAGGTTATTTTTGTTAACTTCATTAACTCTTCTTTGGTTGGATGGTGAATAGGGCGAAATGCAAAAAAGTAGCTTTAGTGCTATGCAGAAGAAGGAGGAGTGGAGGTTGAGCAAGATCGTGTTTGGGAGCAGGGCCCTTAGACAGGGCTGGTGGGCAAGGACTAGATGACTGGGTCTGTTTGTGATTTAGAAAATGGCTGGAATTTTAGACACTGTGTTTCCAGTGCTGCATGGAAGAGAGTGGTGTAATGGATTTTAACAAGGGGCTCTTCAGAGTCAGCCTTTTGGGCTATTGGTGGAGACCACCCAATATTCTTGAAATACAAGTCCTTTTAATTTTGTATCAACTCATTTAATATGCAGTCTCAAAATAACTGTCAGGAAAAAACCTGCAAAATGCCTTTTGTGGCTCCAGTACAGCCTGTAGTGGTTTGGACAGAGACAATGTGTAAGAAGCTGCGCAATTCCTACGAGGTTAAAATGGTGTGAATGTCAATGCCTGCAAGTTGGAGCGGCTTCTACTTAAATCTTATATGCATTGTTGTCAAACTAATAATTTGATTAACGTCCTAATACATACGCTTCGCCCAATGCAAGACATCCCAGGATCGATATGCTGATTACATGGTGGTTAGGAGTGAGTTTTGTATAGGAGTTGAGATGGCAGTTCCACACTTCTGCTGTTCCTCATCAGTTATCCTGCTGTCACTGCTAGCACTCCTGTAAGAGTGCGTCACACAGGAAGTGCATCAGCAAGAGATGATTTATGAGCGTCTGCAAGTAGTCGTCTCCTATCTGACCAGTATGACTTGCTAAGGCTTTTTTAATGGCTAATATCGATCTTCAGTGAGCATGCTTACTGATGGCTGATGTAGTAATTATATATTTTTTTATTATACACTCCCAGAAATAGGGGTACAATAGGAGTCCGTTTCTGTCCCTCAGGGTACAATCTGTGGTAATGTTCCCCAAAGGCCAATTATTGGACCACAATGTAGCTATAAGTATCCTTTTGCAGGCTAAAAAGGTTCACAATTCAAGGGTACTATGGTCATACCTGAGTGGGCTCCGTCCGAATGGCAAGCCAATGTCCTCCAAATGGTACAATAATGTACATTATTTTCTAACTGTGCAACACACTTGGCCTTCCTTCGTGTTAAGATGACTTTACCATCATTCTGTCTGCTGGTCACCTGAATCGGCGAGCGGTCGATCTAGCAGTTGCGCACTACATCTCCTTCAGCTGACCATCTCTACCTCTGTGAATCAGACCAGCATGCTCTTGGTCTGAGGTCAGGGTTTGACCTGAAAGGGGACTGCCCCCAACAACTCCTTCCAGGGTCAGGGTCGCTTCCTTTCCATTCCTGGGCTCTGTCCGAATAGTCTTTTTTGCCTAAAAGATCCTAACCCGTAAAAAACGATCCAGAAATAATTACGTGGCTGCCATGATAAGTGGATTTGAATTCCTTTGCTTCCTAATTTACCTACTTTAAGCATAGGGTACACAAAACCATCCTTATCGAAAAGAAAGGAGGTAACGCCATCTCAGAATTCTGCACAGCAGCAATATTTAAAGCAGTGACCATTCATCCAGCCAATCGCACAAAGAAATATGTATGATGGGTTGGGGACTCATGATCACGTTGCCTAGTGTAAGTACATCCGGATTTTGTGATTTGTCTTCCTAAGCCATCAGGAGTTCCCTTTCACACCTTTCCTTTACCTTATTACGTTTTCCACAAAGGTTAAAGAAAATTGTTTAGGAATTAGTGGATAGGACATAATTCTTGAGTATTCAGATGCAGCCCTGTTTTCAGCAAATAAAGTTCTACCTGGAATTTACAGCTAATTGGATAATTTCAGTTCATTGGCCTGGTTCACTGAACTGAGATGTAATTCAGTTTGGATCTGCTGTGTGACCTCACTGTGACATTACATCAGCCTTCGGCATTAAAGGATATCTGCTGCCATTTAACCTGCACATCCAATCACGGCCTGAATAATTAATACACTTATTTATTATTGGATGGATTTGTCGATGCCTTTTTGAGTGTAAGAGAGCCTGAGAGAGGGAGAATGATTGGGAAGGCACTGGGAGTCTATTTGTGCAGTAGATGTTTCTTAAAAGGCTACTTTAAATGTGCTGACTTAGTTCAGCGGAACCATTTCATTTGGGTTTGTTTAGGGAAGAGGCTCAATCAGTGTGTTTATTGGATCAACCTTTTGAATACCTGCAATTGGTATAGGTGGAGTAGTCAGGCTGGTGTTGTGGAGATGGGACTACAGTGGGTATAGCCAGTGGGTGTAGTAAGGGTGGTGTTGTGGATGTGGGATTGCAGAAGGTATAAGGGGTCTAGAAAGGGCTTATGGTGGCTTATCACTTTTGTTCTTCACTCTGGATAAGAGCGTCTGCTAAGAACCTGTAATGTAATGGTGTGGAGGCGGGACTGTTGAGGGTATAAGGGGTGTAGTAATGCTGCGTCCCATTTGTACTGGGAAGTCGGAATCTCTGAGTTCCCAATCGGAAATTTCAGTTGGAAAGCCCCCTGAAGTCAGATTTCCATCTCCGAAAGTCAGAGATTCTTCACCTGCCCCGAGTTCCCAGTTCTGAGTTCAAGATGTCTGTACCGTACAACAACACTTAGCTAAAGCTGCATTAGCATACTTTATATTTGTAATTCTGCATTATTTGTGTTTTCATTAAATCAGTTGTGCACACATTACTGAATTGAGTTTATTGGTGTACTTGTTGCTACAGTGTTTGCACGCGAAAAATTCAGAGTAATGTGTTATTAACTAGTATTGCTAACAAAGGCTATCCTGGCCAGAGGCCACCCCACTGACCCAAAGTCAGTTTTCCGATTTACCAGAGCTGACTGCGTTCCATTAAGTATGTTGTTATTCCCAGCCTCGACTTCCAACATCCGAGCGAAATCGAATGCAGCATAAGGCTGGTGTCATGGAAGTGGGACTACAGTGGGTATAGGGGGTGTAGTGGATGAGAGCCTGCAGTAAGTATATGGGTGCTTTAAGGATGGAGTCTCAGAGGCGGGGTTGCAGCAGGTATAAGGGGTATTGTAAGGGCTGGTGGTGTGGAGATGGGACTGCAGTGGTTATAGGGGGTGTATTAAGGGTGGCGTTGAGGATGTCAGATTGCAGAAGGTATAAGGGATGTAGTAAGGGCTGGTGTTGTGCAGGTGGGACTGCAGTGGGTATAAGGGGTGTCGTAAGGGCTGGTGGGGTGGAGATGGGACTGCAGTAGGTATACAGGGTGCAGTAGGGGCTGGTGGTCTAGAGGTGGGAGTACAGGGGGTATTAGGACTGTATTAAGGGCTGGTGCTGTGGAGATGGGACTGCAGTGGGTATAAGGTGTGTAGTATGGGTTGGTGGTGTGGAGGTGGGACTGCAGTGGGTGTAAGGAGTGTAATAAGGCTGGTGTTGTGCTGGTGGGACTGAAGTTGGTATAAAGGGTGTAGTAAGGGCTGGTGTTGTGCAGGTGGGATTTCAGTGGATATAAGGGGTGTAGTAAGGGCTGTTGGGGTGGTGATGGGACTGCAGTGGGTATAAAGGGTGTAGTAAGGGCTGGTGTTGTTCAGGTAGGAATTCAATGGGTATAAGGGGTGTAGTAAGGCTGGTATTGTGCAGGAGGGACTGCAGAGGGTATGAGGGGTGTACTAAGGGCTGGTGGTGTGGAGGTGGGACTGCTGTGAATATAAGGCCCTGTTTTTAAAAATCATGGTCCTCAAGGTCTGAGGTCTCCTGGTTGTCCACCCTCCCTTTATTTGGGAGTCAGGTGTAAAGACAGTTTGGCCAATCAGGGGCGCCAAATGTTCATTCACTCACCTGGGATAGAAGAAAACCTGTACTGAATATGGATTCAAATTCCAGATTTGAAAATCCCTGCTATAAGGGTTATCGGGGGGCTGGTGGTGTTGAAGTGGGACTGCAGTGGGTAAAAGGGGTGTAGTAAGGTTGGTGTTGTAGAGATGGGACTGCAGTTGGTATAGGGGATATATTGGGGCTCGTGGTGTGGATTTGGGTATGCAGTGGGTAGAGAAGGTGTAGTAGGGCTGGTGGTGTGGAGGGCTGGTGGTGTGGTGTTGGACTGCACTGGTTATAGGGTGTATAGCAGGTCCAATACACTCCGTATAGACTGCAGAAAGTACAACTTATTTTTTTGGGGGGGCTGGTTGAGTAATATTGGTCGTGGCTGTTAGTGTGCTTCGTCACAGCGTTGCTAGTCAGGACTTGACTCTTTATTGCTTCATTTGATTTGTAGTCATGCTTGTGCCCATATGTCACATTGTGAGGTTTCCAGCCTACCCTCTGATTATAATTATTTATAATCTAGCTCCTGCATGGCAGAATACAGGTGTGGTGCGTGTTTGTATGTTTTTGTGTGTTTTGGCATTGTATGTCCCCGATTTGTTTCTTGTTGGTGTTGTTACAGTATGGGTTCTCTTTGTGGTGGGAATTGTAGAGTCACTTGAGATAAGATCCTACCACACAACTGCCTGAGATGTGGCAGAGCCATGATGGGTGGACCATCATTCACGTTCATCACCACACTGGTGTAACTGCAGACAAAATGCACTGTGAATGTTTTTCATTGCACTTTGCAGTGGTTTTTTTCATCACAGAAATGTAGACAACTGGTGAATTAATGTAGAACATGACTATATTTGGTTAGTACGCACACATTCCCTGCTGTATATTCACGTGCTGTTGATTCAGTACACAAGCCTAGCTATTAGGCATTACAGCTATAGCATAAAAGTAACATGCATTATGTCACTCTGAACGTGTTCAGATGAAATATTGATACTTGCCTTAGTTTTACGCCACTCGTTTACAGCTGGTGTGAGGGCAGTTTTCCCCATTTATGAAAATTAACTCTATCAGGCAACGTGGTATGTCTACTTACGGCAAAGATAATAGTGAGTCATTTTCTGACCATTGGTCCACAAGCATGTGACACCACGCACAATCATTGTTTTGTGTAATTACGTAATACAACAATATATTTCACTGCTTTCTCAGGCATCATACATTGTCTTGGTCATCAGTCATGCAAATTTCTGTTGGGCAAAGTCTCAGTATCTGCGGAACTTGGCTCAGATCAACACTGATGGCTGTGCAGCTTGCAAAAGTCTTGCAAGGAAGTGCATCACCATTTGCTTGTTGTCTTTTTCCCCCTTTTCTTCTCTACTTGTTAGCACTTCCTACCTTTAATGGTGGAGTTAATTAGGTTTTAGCATGTGGAGTGAGATTGGTTTGGGTAAGAATATCAGGGCAAGCCAATTAGCATGGACAGTAGAACATTCAGGCTCAGGTGGAAATGCTGCTTTTCAGTAATAATGTTTAGAGTCTGGTTTGTAATTTAGTTTTCCTGTATAAATCTCAACTAACTACCACTAAAACTTGTATTGATCAATATTATTGGTTACATTTGCTTTGTGAGACAGACGGCTACATATCTTTTAATAAGAGACATCATTCTAATTTCATATATGAAGACTTCCTCATATCTATAAGCATGAACAAAATTGTTATACAACATAAATACATGCATGTAAGTCCAATGCCTGGCATGACTAACTTAAAAAATGTAAATTTAAACAAAATTCCATGTGCTGATACTGGTCACAGTCATGAAGTCAACAGCGGCACATAATTGTCACAAGAAGTCAAAGACAAGTCTGTGATTGCGGACACTTATTGCTTTATGACAAAAAACAGCAACTGAGCAATGGTTAACCTACTGGTACCCTGACATACAAATTACTCCAAATTGTATTGATAACAGTACAAATGTCATAATCATATTTACGTCTCCCAGAGCACATTCTACACTGCCAGGTTTTTACTCTTGAACTGAACTTAATTAGATTAACATAACACAAAACTGGTTTGACACTCTACCATTTGCTTGTCGAATAAATTTGTCATGATGTGCTCCTTCATTTTCAACAATTAGGGGCCAACTACATTTTTAATTTTTCTTTCTCTCATTTTATGCTCTTGAATCCAATATATCGCAATGTGGGTATGGTATTTTTTTATTCTTGAGGGCAAACATATATTTCTGTTAACTTGTGAGTTAAGAGGGCAAATAACTGCCCTAAACATTACATGCATTTACAAATTAACAGATAAAATCCTTGATAAAATCTTGTGATTGCAATTGTGGTTGGAACAAAAACCGGCATACGCAGTGGGTCCCCAGGAACGACGTTGAAGACCACTGTCTTAGAGCAATCGAGGTACAAAGAAAATGAAAATTTTCATTTGTACTAATTTCCTTATCACCACCCAAGCTAGGTTCACCAGCTAGCTAGCTGACAGCGATTGCTGTGTGTGTGTGTGTGTACGCATCAACATTGAAATAATAGACTCAATATTGCTGCATTATTTGATATTATTCGTAGTAGTTGTAAGTGCAGTGGGTTTTCTTTTACATAAAGTCATTTGGATCATGTAATACTGTGCTTAAATTCATGTTTAATCCAGTACTATATTACCAAGGCTCACAAATTTTTGCAGCACAGTTAACTGTTATTACAGATTTAGGTTAAAAATAATTTTATTTAAATTTATTTAGAAGAATTCTATTATTTTATTATTATTTTTATTATTTATTTTAACTTAACATGGTAAACATTTTACTAATATACCAAATTTTCTATATGTTTTTTAAAAATAAAATACATTGTGTTCAATGGAAAAAACGTTGTTTTTTTTACCTAGACATTTCAAAATAATACATTTTAGAGCTGTAATTGCAATACCGCAATACCGTGAAACCGTGATATTTTTGCTAAGGGTTATCATACTGTCCGAATCTCATACCGGCCCATGCTTAGTGCTGGCAATAAAGAAACCCTCTTGAACATCATATGGGTTACTTTATTTGAGCTGAAAACCTGATGCTGATATTCTTGTGATTGTAGTGACCTTATTAGTTAATAATAATTAATTAGTTATCCACTTTATCCAGACTTTTCATTAATCTGGAATCTTTTAATCCACAATCATTCCCTTTATGAATTTAACTAGTCTTTGCTAAAGGAAATTCTTGGCACTGGGTATTAACTGCACAGCTGTGTACACCTGTTTATTAAAATTTTCATTGATCATAGGTGAGTCATTCCATGCCAAGTGGAAGCACACCTTGGCCATCATGGTCTTGGATTTTACTTTAACTTTGATTATTTGTTCGTTTTGTCCCAAAAGATGGATATCTCAGATTTTTTTTTTGCAAACTGCCCTCTGGTATTGGTTTTTATGGACCTCTGAAGAAATGGCTTGTAGGGGACTCTTTTCAAAACATGCTGTAGAAGAACCCTTATATCTCTGGCCCTCTTACTGATACAGGTCTTGGGTTTGGATGGATTTGTAATATGAGGCTTCCTCTAGCACCACTATCATTTAACAATGGTTGCATCTGTTCTTGTTTCCATGGAAACTGTTTGAAATTGGGCAAATTTGCGATTTTGGGGATGGGTGAGTCTTTAAGATGCAATCTTCTTACTCAAGGGAGTGTGGCCGGAGCCTTGGATTCTCCAGAATTCTGACCACAAATGGTGGGTTTGTTTGCTAACAGGAAGTCTGGCTTGATAACAGAAGTAGTACACATTGCAGTCTTTAGGAGTGGGATTTCATTTCTTCAATCGAATGCATCCATCTCCACTGCTGAACAATCAGTGCATGTTTGAGGAGGGCCCATGTGCACCATCCATCCTTGTCCCTAAGCAGGGAATGTATTAATGTCATCTCCTTCATGAGGGACTGGCTCATTCAGTCTTCCTTTCCATCTTTTGCTCTCTATCCCCATTTATCTCATCTGTGACCTCTTTCCAGTCATTTATTTTCTTCTCTCATGTCCTTTTTCCTCTCCTGAAATCCATTGAGGTTCCCCATCTTTCCGGACATTCCAGTTTGTTAATTGTGCCACAATGGAGTTGGAGTTTCTCTCTGTTATCTTTAGGAAGGAAAGATGAGTCCATCCATGCAGAAGCATTTTTCAGGAATGTGTGATATGACAAGAATTGAATAGCTCAAGGGATTTTAGGATGGTCTCATTCCCCCGATTCATGTTCCCTCCTTTCCTCTGACTAGACTTCCTTTTCTTGCTGCCCCTGATGGGTGGAGTTGAGGACAAGGAAAGGTCGTGAGGGAAGGAAGGAAGAAGTAATGAGTTGAGCGATTGGAATGAGCGCTTGTGTATGCACTATGTCTCCATTTAGCAATTTTTCCTTTCTGAAATATCTCTGAACTTAGCGTTGGGGACAACATAGCATCACGGATAGAGAACTAGGTTATGGTTCTGCCATCCACAGCTGGTGGAAGGCATTTTGTTTCCCAGTTGCCTGTCTGTCCATCTATCTGTCACACCTATCTTCTGTGCATGATATCAACTGAAGGAGCAGAGGGATTTTTACGTAATCAGACACAGTAACTCCACAGAGAGTTGCTGACCTGATTAGCTGTTGGAGTTCATCAGGTCAAAGGTCAAGGTTACATAAGGTCAATTGTGAGGAACAAAGACACTAAAGTAGGTGAAGGCAAGCAATCAATGTTTTGCGTTGAGTTGTACCTCATTATCCAAGAGGCTGCAGGTTCAATTCATGTGTTCCATTGTGGTACAGTGAGTACAGGGCATATGCAGAGCTGCTTTTGTCAACATATCAATGTGTAGATGAGGCTATGAGTTGGAATACCGTATTGTTGGGTCATTCCATGAAATAAAGAGCCAGCGAGCCTGCATTTTTACAGGACTGTATGATTCACAATATTGGATGCCACCTATGGAAAATGCCGTACATGAAGGCCAGAGTATATAAAAAAGCTAACATAGGTGATATAATTGGTCTTCTGAAAAAGATAAATTAAAAAAAACTGCATGTATTTGAAAAACTTGTGGATAAAAACTGTCCAAATTTGTGACATTCATTGCCTTCAGACTTTGAATGTAAAATTCTCTGAATTTTTAAATAAAAGTCTGGCTGAAATGGCTTTAGTTCTTAACATCAATTCCAAGTGATTAACCCACAACGGCAATTAACTGGGAAATCCAGATGTGTAACACTGCAATTATCGCTTAAAATATTGTGAACGTAACTCATGGTGTCCTGAAAAGTTACGTTGAAAAAGTGCTGAGAAAACCCAGGAAATGGCATATATTATTTAGATTTTTGTACCAACGTGTTGAGATTAATCTGTTTCATAACTGTCAAAATATTATCTCAGAAGACAGATGGGTTTTTATAAAATTCTTCTTTTTGTGGAGCAAAATTTTACGCGTCATATTTTTCCATGTTGGGTTCAACACGAGCCAGGCTCGATCCTTTCGATCCTTGAACTCATCCGGGAACCAGTCTTTCGTCTTCATGAAGGAAGCTGAGCAAGTTAGTTTTTTTGTGTCCTAGAAAGTTACATTCAAATGGAGTGACGTTCAATCACTAAAATCTTTTGGTAAATCACCAATTTTAGACACAGGCATGTTTTCATTTGGGATTCATAATTTGGCCTGCCGTTTCACGTGTTTGAAGGAGTGGTGCATCGTTTTTGGTCGACGGAAGCTTCGGCCTTCGCTATTTGTTTAGAATTTGGACATGGAAGTGATTTTGTGTCTTCGTTATGTTAGACAAAGCCATTGCTGAAACAACAGCCTTCAGTGGTTTTTACCAACTTATTGTTGATTATTTACTAGGGCTGGGACTTTACCAAAATTTATTTGAATTGAAAAACTTTGCTTATTTTGTCAAAAATTGGTATTTGATAAAACTGCGATTAATCAAAATGAATTAACTAGGCTTATGCCGTCGGAGGCGACGGCTGGGAGTATATCCCCAAACGCTCCCAATCCTCCAATTCCCCAATCCTTGAATAGACCTTGAATAGACTTTCATTTGAACTTAATTTCAGGTCAATTGGTCAAATGGTTCTGAAGATATGGCCAAAATGGTAATTTTCCATCACAAACCGCCACCTGGTGACAGAATATTGAACCATACAAGTATGATGTCATCATGTGATATGTTGTGAGGTCATGACCTTGCAGTTGCACATAGTTTCATGTCAATTGGAGAAATAGTTCAAAAGATATATCAAAAATGGTGAATTTTATGTGACAAAGCTCCACCTTGTGCCAAAATTTTGAACCAAAATTTTGAACCCCTGCTGGCCAATGTGGAAATTGTAAATTGTCCAAAATCAAATCAGTTCTTCCTCTTTATGATACTTACTTAGATGCAAAACTTGGAATTTATAATTGCAATATTACTGCAGTTATCGCGTTAACATGTAAATCAGTTTTTGGCCCCTGGTGGCCAATCTAGAGATCATATATTGACCAAAATCAAATCAGTGCTTCCTTTTTATGATACTTACTCATGTGCAAAACTTGAAATTTGTAATTGAAATATTACTGAAGTTATCGCAGAACAGTAATTCTTTTATTTTTCAGTTTTTGGTCCCTGGTGGCCAATCTAGAAATAGTAAATTGTCCAAAATCAAATCAGCTCTTCCTCTTTATGATACTTACCTATATGCAAAAGTTGGAATTTCTAATTGAAATATTACTTCAGTTATCGCGTAGTGCAGCGTCGGTGGCCGGACCAAAAACATAATATCCCCTGGAACGCCATTCGGCGTTCGGGATATAATTACAAAGCCTCTAATTAATTAGATTGATTTATTTTTTTAACTGCTTCCCACCACTATTGATTACATGTCTACCGTCACCTCTCATCCATATATTTTCTCAATGAAACTGCCACTCAGCAGTTAGGTTTGCCACAACCCGCACAAATACACCTAACTGGGACATGGCCAGTCACTGCTGTTATTGTGTCCATGTTGTGTTCAACACACTTGGAAGTTGTTCGGCTAAATTGCCTGTTTCACATTTACTATTTTTTTAATATATATATATATATTTATATATATATTGCACACCAAATGTAGGGTTGCTTTTTGTGAAGTTCCTGTATTTCATAATTTACGTTGACGTTCTTATTTTAAAAACAGAAAAGGTTTTGTCCTACTTTGACATGTTTCGACGGGATACTCTCGTCTTCTTCAGAAGAGTCACCGATGTTGCGAGTGACGTGTCTTATCAGCTGATTTTAGCGAGGCGTGGCCGCCCTGTCAGATTTGACAGGGCGGCCACATCTCGTGCTGTCCGGCCGCTCCTCCAAGATGGTACTCCAGGTGTGGGAAAGCGTGTATTCCCCCTCGTTCATGGTCCTGTGGGCCCGCTTCCTGATTTCAATTGCCTCCATGATCCAGCGTTCATGTCGGTTGTTCTGAGTGCGGAAGACTTTGGCCTTGTCCCAGTCCATAATATGATTTTCCCTCTTGCAATGGTCTGTGATTGCTGATTTAAAGTTTGTCTGTAGTGCTTGTTCCTTAACTGAGCGTGTCTGTCTTACTGTTGTCTCTTTCTCGCATTCTTTTTGGTGTTCTTTTTTACGTGTATGGAAAGGTCTACCTGTTTCCCCAATGTATGTTCTATGGCAAGACCGGCATGGGATTTCGTATATGACGTCACATTTGTTACAGTTGTCAATTTGGTCTTTCGGGTGTACCAGTAGTTGTCGTAATTTTATGTGTGGTTTTACCGGTGTTCTTAAAATTGTAATTGTACCCAGACCCTTGAGGGGCAGTGTATGTATTTGTTTTTGCTTTAGGCCAATTATCACCCTCTAGATGCCCAGAATGATCTGGAATATAATAGTATGATACAGTGACAAGATTTTTCCTCTGTAGACTGCAGAGGCCTAGCCTGCCCCTGACCAATCTGTGTCCACATACTTTGCCAGGAAGTGTGCGTATGTAGTTATGACAGTTTCAGGCATAGCTGGAGATGGTTATCCTGTGAACTCCTATGGAGTGCGAGGCCATCTCAAACAGCTTGTCTGCTCATCTTTGGAGAGAGGAGTGATGTCATCACTGCTGCCCTCAGACAGGAAAGCTCTCTGGACGTGTCCTGTGGCTAATGTTCTGGGAAGAGCCAGACTCGACCCGAGTGCACTTATTCCAGCTCCCACTTTCTCTCTCTCTCTCTCTCTCCCCCTCTCCCTCCCAATCTCTCACACTGTCTCTCTACTATGCTCTCTCTCCCCCTCTCTCTTTCGCTCTCTCAGTCTCTCCCCACTTTCTTTCAATCATTCCCTGCCCCTCTCTCTCTCCCCCTCTCATCGTCTCTCACATTCTCTCTCTTTCTCGCTCATTCTCCCAATCTCACTCTTGTTAAATTTTATCATAATCCTGTTTGAACATAAGGATGCGCATGTGCATGTGCAATCTCTGCTGAGGAAGACTTTGATGAAGCTCTCAGGCAGTTGAAGGTGCTGTATGAAGCAATAAAATCATCATACATCAATTCCTTTAATAAATTAATCTGTTCATGCTATGGCAACATTATTTAAAACCTTCTAAGACCTCAACTTCCAAATCCTTCATCACATTTTTTAATTTCTCCTATGAGATTAAGGTATCCAATTTAAAGGTCCGTTGACACCTATTCCATGGCCAAGGAGCTTAATAGCTGAAAGCAGTTTTTCCAAGCTTTGTTTTGACTCATCACTAATGAAACCCCCCAAAATATATTGTTGCCCTCTTTAGAAATCGTTCTGGCTAATCAAACGGCAATAAAATGGAGATTGGATACAGAATTCTGTGTTGTGTTGGGACATAATTGTCCTTGCAGAAATGCACACTTCACACACAGATTTTTTTATTATTTTTTTTTTGTTGACCCTTTCCACCTTGGTTTTAATGTTCAAATGTATAGAAAGAAGCCACAGTTTCTAATGAGCATGGTCCGTGACAGGATACCAGTGGCATACCTTAGGTGAATCAGGCAGGTTTTTGTTGTTACACCTAGGAAAATCGCGCGTCTGCACCATTTTTTTTTTCTGTATTTTCTTGTCTCTCTGTGTAGCTCTGTCCAGTCGTGGCAGTCGACATCCAAGCATGTTACCTCAGAAACAGGCAATAGCCTGCGCGCAGTGATACAGAGAGAGAGAAAAATAGGATCAAATTATTGTGAAGTGCGAGTTATTCACTGACCATGGTTTTGTGACAGATATATAATACTCTTAGAACACTTTGTTTTGGAAAGCAAAACTTCGGGAGGCCAGAACTCCGCTCACAGGACACATTGTGGAAAAAAATCACCTCTTCTGCACTACACGGCAAATGAGTACAACTTCATATCAAAAAATCCAAACTATCACTTTAATATCTATGTTAGAGGACACTTGGCTAGGTGATCATTGAAAACACATGCGGTGACAAAGTGATTTTGAATTACGCTATGTATTCTATTATCTCTCCAGAAGTTGGCCTTTTTCCTCAATGTCGCATTGTGAGCACAAACGAATTTACAACTTATTGGGGAAAGAATCCTGTATTTGGAAAGAATTCCATGTTGAACCTCCACTGAAAAAGAAAGTTTTCGGCTTACTTTGATGTTTGGGTACCCAGAGAAACATTTGGGTGTATAAAAACATCAAGTGTACATCCAGTCAAGAAATTTGAGCTTAATTTCTTGTGCTGCTATACATGGTAATGGCAGAGAGCCTGGAAGGCCTACAACAATGGCAGCCATGTTACTGATGACACACCGGGTTGCTAAGGCATGCGCAGCATATGTATTCGCAATATGAAATATGAGAGATGAACCAAATTTTCAGCCACTGAAAATTTTTGGCCGAAAATGGCAAAAAAATTGCATTTTCGGTTTTTGGCTGAAAGACTTTTAACACCAAAACAATACGGCCAGAACAGGATGTTGTGATGACGCAAGCAAAAACCGCAGGCAGCATGCACCTGTCCAGACTTTTATTTGGTCGATTTTGCTAAATATTTATTTTTAAATCAGGCGACACGTACTACCGTCACCACTTTATGGCACCAAAGTCCATGAGTGCTTAATGGTAATTTCTGTTTGACATTGTCCTGATGCATAGGAGAGTAGCTAGTGTTGTGTCCGATTCGGATTCACATTAAATAACGTACCACCTACAAATGCAAAGCAATGATATCCGTAAAAGGCATAGAGTATTCATAGAAAAAGGCAATATATTTTCAAGGCATTTGTGTAACATCAGTATTCCATAATGTAACACAGCCCCTGAAAAAAAATATGGAATCACCACACACCGAGGATATTAATTTACCCTTTTCCTTCATAACAAAGAAGCAAAAAACGCATGACAAAACAATTGTTTATTAGCTTGACCTTCAGGCCTCATAAATATTTCTCTTTGAAATTGAAGGCAAAAAATGTAGCAAATGCGCAAATCGCAGGAGACGGCAGAGTACTAGAATTTATCGCTTTATGATGCATCGTCTCACCTCTCCTAAGAACAAGATGCTTCATCAGGACCCATGAAGTTATTTTTAGCGCAATTTTCGTATAATGGGGGCAGCATAATTTTCTCAAGGGGAACACCTTTACTTATTTCGCTACGAACGGGGTCACAGGCAAAGAAACGCATTTCATAAATGCAGCAGCATAGATGAACAAACGCAACCTTGTTTGAAAGGTAACGCATCGCACAATATATTTATCAAGCTGCCTAAAACAACACACGTTTCAAAAACGGCATTTGAAGTCCTGTTTCAATGATGGCAAGTGAAACCATTTTCCCAGAGATAATGCTGAAGCGAGTTGTCTTTCGCAGAGAGGATTCTCTCTGACCAAACAATGGGCTGCTGTGTTGTCACGTAACATATCTAATTTTACAATTTTTCAGCAGCCAGTAATGGGCCAGTCAGTTATAGGCCTGTAAGTTATTCATGAGTGGAGCCAAGTAAAACATTTTATTTATTATTTTATTTTATTTTATATTGGGCTTTGTTGGAATGTCAGTGCAAATTAAATATATTCATAATTTTGTAATTGATTTTATTCTTTGTAGCATGAATATTAATTTCTGCAATTGCAATGACTTGACTTTAGTTGGGTATAGTCATAGCCATAAATGCAATGGTACTAAAAATTTGCATAATTTCTTTCGGTGTTTCTGATTTCGGCCAACTGTTTCTCATTTTCGGTTTCGGCCAAAAATTTTCATTTCGGTGCATCCCTATTAAATATTAGTATTAAATTTTTAACCCCCTTATCAGTGGTGGGGGCAGCGTGCATATTGATTATATCACCAGAATCGGTTCTGACCGAAGTGGACAAATTTTAAAAACTTCACATTATGATGTGAGAAATGATCTATATCCATTTAAGAATCCAATTTTTCCTCCAATTAGTTGGCTCATCCACGTTATATCAGAGGACCGCTTTTTGCAATAAGTATTGCTGGCTGCTTGTCGGATGGCACTCGCTCAATTTCAGGGCCATCCAAATTTAAAATTTCTTCTTTACTTCCTCTCAATGAATGGGATCTAGAGGATTGCATTGCTGCATTTAAAACAAGTTTAAGCTCTCTAAGTGAGCGCTGAAATGATCAAAGGCTCAGGATCAAAGGCAGTTAATGCATAGTCCAATGAAGAGGCAGAAATATGAAGCGGAGTCTCATCAGCACCTAAGTGCACCTTACAGCCATTTTCAAAAGAGACCATGCAAAAATGCAAAGTAAAAAAATAAAGATCCTAAGATGGAACCCTATGGTACACCTTTAGTGACCTCCCAGAAGATTGTAGTAGAGTCCGCAGCAATACACGGGGTTCTGCTTGAAAGATAACTGCAGAACCATTGGCATATATTTGGAATTGGGCCTTCAGAGGCTAGTCTACCTATCAGAAGTGAATGATCAATTATTGTCAAAGGCCTTGGGTTGATCAACAAACGGGGCATCACAGTGTTGCCCAATGTGAAGGGCACAGACAATATCATTCACAACAAGAGCTGATGTTGATGCAATACAGTGACCAGGTCTAAACCACACTGTAAAGTATTTAAAATGCAAAAATTATGCTCCGAAACAATGAAACTGGCAATTATCCTTGGTTTCAAGAATCTGCACTAAACAAATCGCTTAGAGATTGGGTGGTAATTATCCCCCTGGCATATAATATGGAGGGATGACGTCATCCGTATGTTCGTCCGCCCGTCCATCTGTAATCATTTAGTGTCTGAAGTAGAACTTGAATACCATTCAGTATTTTTTTTTAACAAAACTTGTGATGCGTATTAATCAGGTCCTACACTGGTGCCTTTTGATATTTTGGGATTTCTGAGATTAGATTGCGGGGGCCGAAGGGATATGTCATTTTCTGATGATTCTTATGAAGATTGCAACTATTCCCCCGTTTTGAAATGGAAGCACATGAGCAGTTTTCCACATCTTTGGCACAATTCCAAAACTAAGTGAAAGATGAAACACGTGGTTAAAGGCCTGGCTTTAACTGAAGCAGCTAGTCCACCGTCCAGAAAATCAGCAGCAGCAGTCTTTTATGGGTCATTTTTCAAAAGGGTGTCACTCATTTATGATCACAGAAAAACAAGTGAAAAACAAGCTTAAAGAGAAACTGCAGTGTTACGTAACATTTGGGGAGCACTGGTCCTGATTGGCAAATTTTGTTTATGTTGACCCACGCCATTATCGTTCAGTTTGATGTATGGCCAAATATATGGCCTGCACTAATTTAGTGATTATTAGAAGCTCAGTGCAAAAAACATCAAACATTGGGTTAATTTGAGAATTGCGGTGTAGAAAAACAAAAAATAACATTTTGCATTACAGTTTAAGACTTTTCATCCAATTTTAACCCTTTAATTTTTTGGAGGAAGGACATTTTATTGCCCACCGGAAAACGGGCCTGTGTTCAGTAATGCATGAAATTATGCAATATATTTTGATATGGACCGAAGCAGGATGTCCATACCAAAATATTCAAATGAAGAAATTTAATGAAAATGTTCAGTTTTTTTTATTTTTTTTTATACCTCACATCTGAGGTATTTTAGGGTGAATAATGTCAATTAAAGAATATTTGGAGCATTTTTTTATTTTTTCATTGGATCGGGTTTTTTCAATAATTAATTGTCAAGTTTAGGCTATTATACACGTCATTGAAACTATCAGACATTGGTTATACCTAGTCAACATGAAAATACCCCGAAAATGATCAATTCTGTGACAATTAAAAAAGAAAATATGTCTTAACTAAATATAACTAAATAGCATGATGGAGAGCTGATGGGAGTCTGTACGCCCCTCTAACTGTTACCTGGTCCCCCCCCCCCCAAGATTTAGTGACAAAATCTTGGGACAGAGGATGAGACTAGAACAGATGCTGGGTAAACATCCTTATACATAAATAGCTACATCACTGCCTCTCCCTCTTCTATCTGCTCTAAAAAGGGTATATCTACCAAAAGTTATCAAAATCTGAGACCGTTTTTTTTTTCTTTTTTTTGCCAGGACTTGGAGAGATCAGGATTTGCCTTTTGGATCAAAATATTGATATTGTCTATTTTAGAGACCAGACTTCTCACATTCAAGGGTAGCAGCCCAAGCCCATCTCGATATTCCTGATTGAGATTCTAAGATAGAACGTTCAGTTTCAGCAGATACAACTGGATTTGCCCTTAGTCATTGGCGCATAGATCAAATTGATAATGGATATCCCATTTCGTCTATGACGGGATGAATTCTAGAAAGATAAGTTCATTGTACAACCCCAATTCCTAAATAGTTGGGACAAAGTGTAAATTGTGAATAAAATCAAAATGCAATGACTTTCAGATCACGTGAGCCAATATGTTGTTTACAATAGAACATACATTAACAAAAATATAAACGCAACACTTTTGTTTTTGCTCCCATTTGTCATGAGATGGACTCAAAGATCTAAAATTCATTCCAGATACACAATAATACCATTTCTCTCAAACATTGTTCACAAATCTGTCTAAATGTGTGATAGTGAGCACTTTTGCTTTGCTGAGATAATCCATCCCACCTCACAGGTGTGCCACATCAAGATGCTCATCAGACACCATGATTAGTGCACAGTTGTACCTTATACTGCCCACAATAAAAGGCCACTCTGAAATGTGCAGTTTTGTCTCACAGCAAAATGCCACAGATGGCGCAAGCACTGAGGGAGCGTGCAATTGGCATGCTGACAGCAGGAATGTCAACCAGATCTGTTGCTCGGGCATTGAATGTTCATTTCTCCACCATTAGCCGTCTCCAAAGGCGTTTCAGAGAATATGGCAGTACATCCAACTGGCCTCACAACCGCAGACCACGTGTAACCACACCAGCCCAGGATCTCCACATCCAGCAGGTTCACCTCCAAGATCGTCTGAGACCAGCTACTCAGACAGCTGCTGAAACAATTGGTTTGCATAACCAAAGAATTTCTGCACAAACTGTCAGAAACCGTCTCAGGGAAGCTCAACTGCATGCTCGTCGTCCTCATCGGGGTCTTAACCTGACTCCAGATCGTTGCCGTAACAGACTTGAGTGGGCAAATGCTCACATTCGATGGCGTCTGGCACGTTGGAGAGGTGTTCTCTTCAGGGATGAATCTCGGTTTACATTGTTCAGGGCAGATGGCAGACAGCGTGTGTGGCGTGTGGGTGAGCGCTTTGCTGATGTCAATGTTGTGGATCGAGTGGCCCATGGTGGTGGTGGGGTTATGGTATGGGCAGGCATCTGTTATGGACGAAGAACACAGGTGCATTTTATTGATGGCATTTTGAATGCACAGAGATACCGTGATGAGATCCTGAGGCCCATTGTTGTGCCATACATCCATGAACATCACCTCATGTTTCAGCAAGATAATACACGGCCCCATGTTGCAAGGATCTGTACACAATTCTTGGAAGCTGAAAATGTCCCAGTTCTTGCATGACCAACATACTCACCGGACATGTCACCCATTGAGCATGTTTGGGATGTGCTTGACCGGCGTGTACGACAGCGCGCACCAGTTCCCACTAATATCCAGCAACTTCGCACAGCAATTGAAGAGGAGTGGACCAACATTCCACAGGCCACAATTGACAATCTGATAAACTCTATGCGAAGAAGATGTGTTGCACTGCATGAGGCAAATGGTGGTCACAACAGATACTGACTGGTTCTGAGTCCCCAGACCCCCAATAAAGCAAAAACTGCACATTTCAGGGTGGCCTTTTATTGTGGACAGTCTAAGGTACACCTGTGCACTAATCATGGAGTCTGATGAGCATCTTGATGTGGCACACCTGTGAGGTGGGATGGATTGTCTCAGCAAAGCAAAAGTGCTCACTATCACACATTTAGACAGATTTGTGAACAATGTTTGAGAGAAATGGTAATATTGTGTATCTGGAACGAATTTTAGATCTTTGAGTCCATCTCATGACAAATGGGAGCAAAAACAAAAGTGTTGCGTTTATATTTTTGTTGAGTGTAGATAGTTTCAACATTTGAAATGTTGAGTCATTTTACATTTTTATCCACAAAATGAGCTTATTTCAAATTTTCTGGCTGCAACAGGTCTCAAAAAAGTTGGTACACAAGCGAAAAAGGGCTGAAAAAGCAATTAATATATAAGAGAATCAGCTGAAAGAACATTTAACAAGTAATTAAGTTAACTGGCATGAGGTGTGTAACATGATTGGCTATAAAAGGGATGTCTTAGATGGGCTGTGTCTCTCAGAAGTAAAGATGGCCTGAGGCTCTCCAACCTGTGAAGGTCTACATAAAAAAATTGTGGAGTACTTTAAAAACAATGTTCCTCAACGTCAAATTGTGAAGGCTTTAAAGGTCTCATCGTCGACAGTGCATAACATCATCAAAAGATTCAGAGAAACTGGAAAAATCTCTGTGCGTAAGGGACAAGGACGAAGACCCTTACTGGATGCCTGTGATGTTCGGGCCCTCAGATACCACTGCATCACTCACCGGCATGATTCTGTCATTGACATTACCAAATGGGCCCGGGAATACTTCAAGAAACCACTGTCAGTAAACATAGTCTGCCATGCCATCCACAGATGCCGCCTAAAACTCTATCATGCAAAAAGGAAGCCATTGTTAAGCATGATCCAGAAGCGCTGCCATGTTCTGTGGGCCAAAGCTCATTTAAATGGACTGTAGCAAAGTGGCAAAGTTTCTTGTGGTCAGACGAGTCCAAATTTGACATTCCTGTTGGAAATCATGGGCGTTGGGTCCTCCAGGCTAAAGAGGAGAAAGACCACCCCTCCTGTTATCAGCGTTCAGTTCAAAAGCCCGCATCTCTGATGGTATAGGGATGCATTAGTGCATATGGTGTGGGACACTTGCATGTTTTAAAAAGCACCATGAATGGTGAAAGGTTTATAAAGGTTTTAGAGCAACATATGCTCCCCTTCAGATGACATATATTCCAGGGAAGGCCTTGTGTATTTCAGCAGGACAATGTAAAAACACATCCTCGGATATTACAGCAGCATGGCTTCGTAGTAGAAGAGTCTGTGTGCTGAACTGGCCTGCCTGCAGTCCTGATCTTTCACCGATTGAGAACATTTGGCACATAATTATCTATCGCAAGACACTATTCCCGAATGAATCTTGGTTCGGCTGCATCATTAAAATTTTGCGGAATCGAAAAAATCGTTCCTTCGCAGATGTGTGGAGATATTATTAATAAATTACTTAAAAGAGAGGCTTACTGGATCTACACATGAAATACAGTGGAACCACATGGATTAAATGAAGAGTTAAACCTTTCTTGTTTTCTGTAAAATGTTGGATTGTAAGTTCCTTGTTCACTGTCTGTGTTACAGCTTGTTTTACTGTGATTGTTTGTGGATTTACGGTGATTCTGTAGATAACACCTCCTTGTTGTATGGGGTCACAGTATTGGCATGTTATGATTACCTCCCTGTTCCCTTATTTTCCAATGGGAAGTTTTTCTCTGTGTAGGAGGGTATTTAGCTGTCCCATGTTTGACTCTGAGGAAGACGCAGTGTGTTGAAACGTCAGTCTTGGCACCTTAATAAATTATGCTGGTGATTTGAGTGCTCCAGTTTCCTCTTTATATTCATAAAAATCTATTCATTCAATTTAGCTGCAGTGAGACTAAATGCATGCAACTGCACACATGGGTGGTCCCAGGACGGGGGATCAGATAGAACCCTCTGCTGAGCAGAAGGTGGAAAAGGTCATCAAAAAGGAGTCACCACATTTTCTCATTCACATCTGTATGCATCAAGCTGTTGCACTGTGTACTTTCAGTTTTACCTGACAATGTGCACAATTTATACTTTCCAACTCTTGGCTCGTTTCATGTTTTCCGTCGTTATCTCCAAAAAATAAGACTGGGGGGAAACCAAGCATCTGACATCATACTTTCACCTGAGTTTTCTCTAACAAAGTAGGGATGATGGAGATAATGAGTGATTTATTTTCCTGAAGTTGGCATGATAAAAGAAGTAAACTTTTTTTTAATTTACTCATGAGCAGTGATGTGTGCAATCCATCTGGCCCCGCCTCCAATCTTCTAAACATTCTAAAGGAAGTCACCAGAAGGCCGGACCCTACCCATTGGTTCAGAAGAGAGCTTTAAATTGCTGATTACTCCACTTAAAATCATCCATTGGTATTGAATTCAAACTGACACCTATGCTGACTTATGTTTCGTAACAGCACTACGTATACAAGCATATGGAATGGTCACGTCACACCTTTCAGAACGATGGTCACAAAGGGTTAAAAAGTTGAACCCCACATCAAATACCCCTATTATTGCATTTTTACCATCTTGAATGCCACCTATAGTTCCGCGCCCTCAGCATCCCAGTACAATAGGAATAGCACAAACTTGTCCCATTTCCTGTTATTGCCATTTTGTCTTAACAAAAATACTGTTTCCTGCTTAGAAATGCTCAACCACCGCAAGTGGTTACAAGGCACGGTTATAGAATCATCTCATGCATAAACAAGCTTGGGCTAATGAGTGCGCAAACAAGGAATGCCTCAAACGTGACTGCTACTTTGGTCCAAGATGGCATTTTCAAGAACCTCCTGTAGGTGGCGCCCTCAGCAGCCCACCAAAATTTTGTAATTTTCCAAAACTGCTCCTATTATAGACTGAGAACAGTAAAAGTGAAGCTGTGCACTGAGATATTTCAACTCAAATACCTATTTCTCTTAAAAGTTCAATTTTGGCCCTCTGGAGGGTGACCCTTCTCGAGACCATACAAACCAAACCGTCGACTTCTGGAACCTGAAAACCTGGAATATCCCTATTTGCTAATAGATCTTACACCAAACGAAATTTCAGGCCATTTACTATCACCCATGTATCAACCCCTAATAGAAATTCACCTGACCGTTATAAATTCTGGCAGTTAAACAAGTATAAATGGTTGCACAACATTTATAGGGTTTTAGTAGCGTTTTAGACAGTATTTGCAATTTCACCAGCCAAAAAATGTCAGGTGGTGCAACCAAAAGTTTCTTTGAGGGGGAGAGAAACACTTCCCTCTTTTTTTTTTTTTTTTTTTTTTTTTGCTAAGTATACCTCTGCCTAAAACAATTCTAGTTTGTAGTTGATCTTGGTATTGAAAGTAACTTATGGATTCTTTATTGTTGGGGGCAGGTATTTTGGTTTTCCAACATCCAACTTTAGATTTAAAATGGGAATAAATACTTTACAAATTTTTAAAGTATATTGTTGTATAGAATGATATCGCGATTTCCAAACATTTGTTCATGTCAATCTCCCCTTTCTTGGTTTAAATTAGTATTTTACCTGGTTGCGCCACCTGACTTACGGGTTGACATTTGCTACTAATTCCCAATTATTCAGGCATCTACTTGGACACCTTTTGACTTTGCTAGCTAATTCATTCATTCATTTTTACAATACAATAAAGACTTTTATCATAAAATAACGTTTTCTTAGTTTTATATTGGTTGTACCACCTGACATGTAAATTAAACAAGTCTTACTATGAAGAGAAAGTAGCTATTTTGGTAACACGCTTCGGAAAATAATTTCTGATCTAGAAAAATGGACTTCGCTGCCCAATTCACTTCGTAGTCGTGTATCGATAGTTAAAATGAACATTCTACCCTGAGTAAATTTTTTTTAGTTCGATGTTACCTCTTCCTCCACCAAATCAGTATTGGAGCAAGCTACAAACAGCCATGACTAAATTTCTGTGGCGGAATAGATGCCCGCGCATCAAGCTCTCTACGATGCAGCGTGAGAGACTGGCCGGTGGTCTCTCTCTCCCCAATTTTAAACACTATTATTGGGCCTTTACACTTAAACCTTGATTAACCTGGTTCCAGCCAGAGACATCAGTGTCATGGCAGGCCCTGGAGGAGAGCTTAGTACATCCCTATTCCCTCCAAGATCTTCTGTATTCTAACATTCCTATCACTCAATGTCGCCGCAGGTTTGGCCCTATTATATCACAATTGCTGTCTGTCTGGAGTGCAGTGGAGAAACTGTGCGGCTGCCCCTATACATGGAACCCACGTTCCCCATTATTTGATAATGCCAGACTGTTGATTGGCGGACAGCCCATCCAGTTTCATCCATGGAAAGTGAAAGGGGTTAATACATTGGGGAATATCTATGGAGACGAAGGCCTGCGTTCTTTTCAGGATCTGTGTACAGAATTTGATTTACCTCGTTCCTCCTTTTTCTTTTATTTACAGTTGAGGTCAGCTTTAAGGGCCAATGGTGTTCCACTGCAAGGTCCTTTAAATCCACACCCAGTACAGAAAGGTTTTAACACTTCTAATGGTACAAGTAGCTTTGTTTCCAAATTCTACCGGTTCGTTTCGCAACATGCTTATAGACCCCTGGCATTAGATGCGGTATGGAGGGCCGATATCCCGGATCTGGATCCGGACTTTGACTGGGATAATGTTTGGTCCAACATACTAATTTCTTCCAGGAATCCCGATCACCAGCACATACATTATAATTTCGTATATAGGGTTTACCTCACACCAAGGAAGCTCTGTTCAATGAAAATAATTCCGGACCCGAGTTGTACTTTGTGATGTAAAGGCTGAAGGTACTTATTTTCATATGTTTTGGGACTGCCTGCCGGTGGCCAGGTTTTGGGAGATGGTTGCCTCCAATTTATCAGAGATATTTGAGATTAACGTGCCTCATGCACCAGGTACACTCATTCTAAATGACCTGTCTTACCTGGGCTTATCCCTGGCCAAGAAACGAGCGGTATCAGCTGGGCTTACAGCAGCGAAAAAATTGGTTGCGATGTGCTGGAAGCCGCCCCATTCCCTTTCACGTAGGGTCTGGGTCCTACTCCTAACATACCTAGATATAGTGTATCCAGAATTATCGACAGCCCGGGTGCATGGGGTGAAGGAGTCAACAATAGAGATGTGGACTTTGCTTTCTGTGAACCTCAAAAGCTTGTTGGAATAACATAAAATGGTCTGGAATGAGGGTGGAAAGGGGAGGGTTACAGGGTTCTTTCCTTTTTTTTTTTGGTGGGGGGTTGCTTTTATGTTTTTCAGCATTGAATTGTATGCATTATATTTGTCAATTGTTATTTTGAATTGTTTAATAAAAGAAAAAATTGATCACAAAAGAAAGAAGAGAAAGTAGCTATTTTTTATCAATACTTGAGAGATATCTACATACCTTTCACTTATCAGGTTACTCATCTCTCTCTTCAGTTTAAAATAAAAGTTGTCTGAATGCAGCAGCGCCGCCCTGACATTTCAGATCTTCAGATTTCCGGACAAATTTGTTTTTTATATTCCAAGCGATTTAAGAACAATTAAACTATTAAAATTTGTGTATTTGAATTGTTTTCAATATAAAATTATGCCCCCATATTAATATTATATTTATTCATATTTTAAATTACATATTTAATACATTTCACATAGTGTTCACTTGCTTGGACCGTTGCGCCACCTGACATTTTGAGAGAGGGTTTGAGATGGCAAAACATAATCATAAAAGAGATATATATTTTATCTCAAAATATGTTTAAATTAAATGGGTTTTATAGAATAAAATGATGCTTATTATGAATCATTTAAAATTATTTTAAATTAAAGTAGTGTGTTCGGACACAAAAATCTACATGTCACGTCATTGACCCCTATGTAACTGTGTGGGTTCTCAGAAGAGGTTAAAATTTTCGATGTAGGAGACACTGAGCAGCTCAGGCTAATGAGAGGCAGGTGCGCTGAGACCGTAGCTTGCTGAAACGCCCAGCACCTTGGCCACTGGAGGGGATCGGACCAGACACATAAATGTGCCTCAAAGAACTTTTCAATTCACTGAGCAAAGCAAGTGGACAAAGTCACATTTCAACAGCTCAAAATATTCCTTAAACGGACTTTGTCAGCTGGGGTGCATGCGCGCCATGAAGCAGAGCATCTTGAAAAAGTTGGTACAACTATTTCAAGTTCATAGGAGATGCAAGGTGCAAGCGTTTCAATCCCTTTAAACCAAGTTCATCCTTGGGAAGTTTATTGACATTTAAACCAAAAAACTATCTTTATTGATTGTAGACCCTATTCGCAGCATCAGTTTGTCATACTTTGGGTTTTTGTAGCGTTATTATTGCTTTTGAATCAGCCTGCTTTGATTTTGTCGTCCTATGGCAGCCGTCGAACTGGAAGCGGTTTCAAAAGGATCTATGACAGCTGCATGTCAGACAAAACGTTGTGACAAACAGGTTCTGCGAATATTAGAGACAGTTGCTTGATAAAAAATTCCCCTAACTTCTCAAGGATGCACGCGATGCAAACTGATTGAAACTCCACCAAGAATTCAACGGTTTACCTTACCTCACACTTTCAATGTGTTTTTGCCCAAAGAAATATGGATGGATAGTATAATTTATTCTCTGTGGGTTCCGCCAAAGATAAATGTGGTTTCTCTAGCAACTCTGCATTTGCAGGCCATCTTCTGTTTTTAAAACGCCGCCAAAGGTACATTCTAATAAGCTTTGGGTTCATATTTCTGCTCCCTTGATATCGCACTGCATGTATGAAAGTGTTTATTGACTTGACTCTACAACGCATGTGCCCCAGCTGATAGAGTCTCTTTAAAGATGTCATTTGTATCAGCGTGAACAATGACTATACTAATGTCCAGTTTGTTTCCAAGGACCTGAACAGCTTTGACCTCTATATCGTGGACAGTAGCACCCAGAACACAAGTTATGAGTGAACTTGTTTTAACATTCCTAATGCCACCTATGACCAGGGTTGTGACCTGTTGGGGGCATGGCCTTGTGGTCTTTAAGCCGTTCGCTTGTGACGTAGAATGCCGGAGTAGTCCATAGGGTGCGAAACTGCTGGTCTTGAGGCTCCACTTTTCAGACCGGCATTGACATCGGAACCACTTGACCACGTGAGCAGCAGGGCTTGCCTGGCCGTAGGCTCCAGGTCAACAGCGGAGAAATGATTCTCCAGTGTCCCCAGCACATCATAACTGTTCCCCAATTGGATAGATCCCAGTGGTGGGTTTGGGAGGAATTCCTACTTTGCTTCTTTTCATCCAGATTCAGGGGTCCAAAAGGGGAGATGTGGAACAGATCTATGCCTTGGGTTTGGCTCCAAGCTGGGGCCAGGGGTCTTCTACATTGATGGATTTGTTAGTTGGCTGTTCTTGCTCAAGTTATAGAAGAACTAGGCCTGGGAAGGGTGGTTTTATCAGGAATGTGGGAGGCCTCAATGGCCAGCGAGTCCAGAAATCCTTCCTCCTCTTAGATCTGATGAAGTTTTGAGATTCAACCTTTGAGTTTGGCGAGTTTGTTGACTTGGCCAAAGGCATCCAGAGCAGTCTGGGAGGCGAGTGGTGGCATTGATGAATTTGCAGATTTGCGGTGTCTGTTGTTCAAGTGAATCCATGTACCGGATTACCAGCAAACCGATAAGTCTGATAAAACTTTATTAAAAGTTAGGTGGTCATAACCAGCTCCACAAAAAAGTAGTTGTCCCGCCACCGCGATAGCGAGCGGAGTGGGGGACATAGTATTCAGCTCCGTCCATCCGTCACATCCTGTTTGTTGTGAACGCGATATCTCAAGAACAGTTCGACAGATTTCAATCATCTTTGGCTTCAATGTGTATTAGCGTGATACGCCGACCCCAGTTGATTTCCGTGACCTTGCGGGGGACATGCCCAAGTTTAGTGGCAACACTTGATATAAACAAGCTTAAAACTTAAAACAGTTAAAAACTTAAAGTGCAAAAATAAATGGCAGCGATCCACAACTAACCTGTGGAAAACTGAAACACCACAAGCACCACGTACAATAACCATTCACAAACTCAGAACCAGAGTTAAAATTCTTTTAATAATAGACCCCAACAAATGAAAAATTAAATCAAGTAAAAGATGTTATGGACTAGAAATCCTTAACAACATTCGAGGGCAAAATGAGGTGTTATTCAGCCCTGAATGGGAATTACACGGTTGCATCACACCTAAACACAATAACTGACTTGAAACTGAGAAATACCCTGACAAAATTCAGACACCGCAAATCTTGCCTGACCATTGAAATGGGAAGATGCCGGCAGACCTTGCGGTGCACAGAGCATAGGCTGTCATCATCATCTGTTCTCAGAGCGCCAGTAGGCGCATAAGGCCGTGAGGATAGGCTGTGCTCCCACAGTAAACAAGAGGCAGTGAAGACAATGCTGCGCTTCCTCACAGAACACAGTAAATAAAATGGCTGTCGGCAGACGTCTGTTGTCCACAGAGCTCACAGATTCTGAACGTATGAGTTGAGGGACTTGCTGTGGTTCAGCATTTCTAAGCTGGAAACAGTATTTTTGTTAAGATGAAATGGCAACAACAGGAATTGGGACAAGTCTATAAGTGTAGTGGACATCTTTTTTGTATGCTGAGTGGAGACAAATGTGGAATGTTGTAATTATATCGTCAGTCATTACCTCTGCCCGGCAGATTATGTTTTTGCCTGTTAGCTGCTAGACAAAATTTTGGCTCGCTGGTTGGTCAGTTGGATTGCTGTTTTGCCCATGTTCATGATGGAATATCTCAATAAAAAGAGCAATTAATTCTCCTGATCACCACTTCATTCAGCATTGATCCATCCACCTACTTCAGAATTTTTATTTAATTAGATCGAAGGTCAAGGTCATCCAAAAGTTGAAGTCACATTTTGGTTAATATGTTGTGAACAAGAAAAGAGACATAGGATCAGTGCCTAAACATTCTGGCAGGTTGGCCCTTTCAAGCAGTAATGGGACATTTTCACCTGAAATTATGACAATAATTTCAGAGTTCAAAGTCAAACTTTGTCTTTTGTTTCATTATCAATTTGCTTTCAGTTTTTAGAGATGGAGAATATTCAGGATCTCAGTAATTTTCCAAAATTTCGTAAAAATCCGACAAGCCGCTGTGACGCTGCGACCATTTGCAATTCATCGAAAGAATAATCCTTGGCGAGTTGAGGATCCTCACTTTTGTCTTGTGTTTTCCAGCATTCGCACGTGTTGCTCGATGATTGATTTCATTTGTTTGTTTGTTTTTCTGTCTGTTTGTGGGCTGCTTTGCCCTCACAATTCCCGACCACATGTCATCAAACTTCACAAGATGGTCAAACATCATACCCAGTGGACAACTGTTGTTTTTGGTGAATCTAGGTCAAAGTTCAAGAGAGAAATGGGCCAAAGTCAGTGAACGGGAAAGATGAAATTTGCCGAGCTATCCATTTCCAAATGAGTCTTCTCATCTGTTTGTTTGTCTGTCAGCAAGAGATGGGGGGAGAGAGAGAGTCTGAGAGCAAGAGTGTGGTAGAGAGAGGGAGGGATAGAGTGGGAGAGAGAGAATATGTGAGGATGCTGGAATGTGTGTGGACAGCAGTATGTGGGACTGCATGCTGGGGCCTGCTTCTGCTCTCCCTCAAGGAGAGACTAAAAACTAAATCAGCTGCTCAACCAAGCCCCTTCGCACACACACACGCACGCACGCACACACGCATATGCAGAGACGCACGCGCGCACACACGCATACACAGAGACGCACGCACACGCATGCGCAGAGGCACAAACATACACGCATGCACAGAGACACAAACACAAGCGCGTACACACATGCATGCGCAGAGATACACACGCATGCGCAAAGACACAAACACACACACGCACACACACATCACACAGGTCTCACACACACACTTGCACTTTCACTCTCACGTTTACAAATACACAGGCGTGCATGCATACACACACAAACATGCGCACGCACACACGCATTTGCATACCCTGATAGAGGTAAAAATAGCGGTGACAGGTGTCTAAGCATATTTGTGCGAGTTGTGTATTGTGTGATTTTGTGAGTGAGGTGTGTGTGCTTTTGTGCGTGTGTACACGTGCTGAGCTTATGCTGTTTGGTGTGAAGTGAAATGGTAAGACAAGTACATGTTGAGAAAGTGATGTCTGTTAGCTAACGGCAAGCAATGGCTTTTTTTTTTCCTGTTTTTTTTTTAATCCAGGTGGCGAGACTGCAGCTGCTTGGTACCTCGCTTTAGCACGCTCTTTCCTGTTCTGTTTGAGCTTGTGGTTACACGCTCCCTCTGTCCTGGGAGGAATGCGCAGAACTTAATGAATCACTGTGCTGTTCAGCTATGCACTGAGTGTGTACGCGTGTGTGCTTGCATGTGTGTCTGTGTTGGTGTTAGTGTTTGCGAGAGAGTCTTGGGCTCATGGTACCTTTTCATTGTTCACCATCTCATCTGGTTCCTCAGTGGTTGAAGCACATTGTTTCTTCAGTGAAACAGTTAATGCTCTGTGAGCCAGCAGTAGCCAATCAAACCTTAGCTTATGTACATACTTTCTGAAATTACATTTATTGTTGTTGTTGTTGTTGTAGTATTGACTTTGAATGTAACCTGTTGTGCGAAAAATTTGTTTCACGTCTGGTGTGAAAGTGGCTTTATGAGGCAGTAAAATAGAAAATCTTCTGATTGTTTTTAGGGTTGACTTTGTTGTATATGGGTAATATGCACTTGCAATATAGGTGCGAAATATTTATTTATTTATCTATTTCATTTTTAATTCCTCATAAATCAGAAATGTCAAAGGCATTTAATTTAGAATAATCCCTGAAAATTTCTTGCATGTGGCATGAATAGTTCAAAAATAATGACTAAAGGAATTTTGCCATTTTTAGAGACATTGGTTTTTTAGACCTGCGACCCCTTCATAAGGTCTCCATATCTCAGAAACTAAGATACAAGCAAAAAGTTTGATGGTTACACGACCTTATTTACACGATGTGGGCCAGTTTAGGACGTCTGTCCTCTGTTAGCTTGACATGGAATGACCCAGCAGTCAGACTACAATGAATGCCCATAAGCATTTTAAACCACCATTTGACAGTCAAAGATTGCGAGGTACAGGTAAACGGAGAGATGGGGGAGAGAGAGCGAGGGAGAAGAGGGAAAGAAGGGGGAGAGAGAGAGAGGCGGGCAGCAGGCCTGACTGTACTTGTCAGCACTGGGATAGCTGTGTGCAAAGCCTTATACAGACATTTCTGAGAGCACGCTGCAGTTTCCTGTTAACCCCTTGGTATCTTGGCGACTTGCCTCCATTCTGGCTCCAGGGGCAGAAATAATGTGGCGTTATTGAGTATCAAAGAGCTGTACTTTTACTCATCCTGACTGTGGTTGTGTGTTGCTCCCTTGACCAATTCTGATTTTGTTCCCGCGTTTTTTTGTTTTTTTTTGAAACTGCGAGTTATCATATAAATGCTGTTAAATGGTATTTCTGAAGAAGGAAATCTGGCCTTTTCCTTGGAATGTTTTGTGTATGGAAAAATACAGGTGTGTTCTCCCCCACTGTTCAGTGCATCTCTGCTAGGCTAGCGTGCGTGCATTCATGCGCGCGCGCGCGTGTGTGTGTGTGTGTGTGTGTGTGTGTGTGTGTGTGTTTGTGTGCTGTGTTTGCATGCACACGTCTGTGTGTCTGTGGCTGCTCTTTATCTGAGTGTGTCTGCAGCCGCCAGCATTAATAATTCATAATCAATAATTCATCTTGCTCTCTTTTGCTCTCTTGCTGTTTAGTCCATGGAAGCATCTGTGCTTGTGGAGAGTATGGAGAATCCGACAGAGACTCGTCCTGTCAAAGCTCTGGCCCTTTTGAAATACTGATCCTGTCGAGCGGACACTGATCCTTTTAAAACACTGGTCTTGTTGAAACATTGATCATTTTGAAACACTGGTCCTGTCGAAACACCGATCTTTTGAAGCACTGGTTCAGTTGATGCACTAGTCCATTTGAAATACGGATCCTCTTGAAACACCGGTCTTGTTGAAACAGTGATCCTCTTGAAACACTGATCTTGTTGAAACGCTGGTCCTTTTGAAACACTGAACCTGTTTAGTTGAGACTCTGGTCCTTTTGAAACACTGGTGTTGTTGAAACACTGATCGTTTTCAAACACTGGTCCTGTCAAAACACTGATCGTTTTGAAACACTGGTCCTGTTGATGCACTGGTCCTTTTGAAACACTGAACCTGTTGAGTTGAGACTCTGGTCCTTTTGAAACACTGGTGTTGTTGAAACACTGATCGTTTTCAAACACTGGTCCTGTCAAAACACCGATCGTTTTGAAACACTGGTCCTGTTGATACACTGGTCCTTTTGAAACACTGATCCAGTTGAGTTGAAACACCGGTCTTTTTGAAACACTCTGATCCTGTTGAAACACTGGTCCTTTTGAAACACTTAACAGGATAAGTTGAAACACTGGTCCTTTTTGTGTGTGTTTTAAAATGTGAGTGAATATGAATGAGTAGGTGCACATTCATAATCGTCAAGTTTAGTATGTGTGTGAGAGTAAAGTATATGAGAGCGAGAGAGAGTGTGTGTCAAGTGTGTCTGAGTATTGTATGAGTGTGAATCTTTGTGGGTGTGAGTAAAGTGTGTGTGGGTGTGAATAAGTGTTTGAGTAGAGTATTTGCCTGTGAGTTCTTGCGTAAGTGTGTGTGAGAGAGTAATGCATGGGTGCGTCTGTGAAGCGTGTTTGTGAATATAGTGTATGTGCGCTGCTGTTAAGCGTGTGAGTAAAGGGTGTATGTGTGTGAGTAAGGTCTGTGTGCGCCTGTGACGTGTGTGTGTGTGTGTGTGTGTGTGCGCGCGCGCAAGCGTGTGTGTACGGGTGCCAGTGTGTGTCCAGGTGCACACGTGCTAGTGTGTATCTGTGTGTACAGGCTTGCAAGTTGTTGGGTCGCTCAGCAGTTCCTTATAAGGCAACACTGGAGGCAGGAAGTCGCTGGGGGCCGTGTGCTTTGTCACAGGAAGAGAGTGATTATATCATGGGCTCTGAGGGAGGGGAATGGGAGAGAGGGAGGGGAGAGCTCATCAATCTCTTGTGTTACGATGTTAGCAGCCAAGTCTGATCCTCTGAGATCATGTCAATGGCCAGGTCATGCTCACTGAGTCCAAATATTCAGTATTTTCTTTTTATTTTGTTCACTGCTTTCAGGTTTTGTGGCGCAGTGCACTCTTGTTGAGGCCGAATGGAATTCTAATTCCTGTTGTGATTTTTGTCTGTCCCAGTTGGTGATGTCATTTTCTTTGTTTTGCTGTAATTCAGTCTACTGTGATTATTTTTGTGCTTCTGACAAGCTGCCTTGTGTTGTGATGGGTCAAACCTTAAAATCTGATTTACACTTGATTCTCCCCCCGTTTTGTGGGATATAGACCAGTGTCACATATGTATGCTGTATCTGCTGGTAGCAGCACTTCACTTAAAATGAGAGAAATATTCAAACCCAGGACTCCATGTTTTTATGGCCACAGCATTACATCAAATGGAAAATATCTCTATGTACTAAATCATTTTATACACTTTTCCCTGTAATTCAACAGGACATATTTGGGATCGTTGGAAATCTTTGGATCTCCATTAGAAATCTTAACCCTTATCTAACCGAGGAAATTCCATTGAGAATATGTTTTCACCTTTCAATTACACACTGGGAGAAATGTCATCTAGAACAGTTTGTTACAAGTGAGGAGACATGGGCCTCACTTGAAATGGGCAAGTCCCTTGGTGCAGTTATGGGGTTCAGGGCCTTGTTGAAGTACCCAATGGCACAGTTCTTCCCAACTTAATCTGTGCCTGATGTTCCACAGGTTTGAATAGAGTAGCTGGCATTTGATGAAACCACATTGAGACAGCAGAGCTGAAGAGGATAATTAACTGACCTGCTGGATAAACTGGCTGTAGGACTCATCCTCATTGTCAGCCCTTACTTTTTCAGGGCCCTGTAGTATGTGGAGTGTACCATTTACCAGCCATGACAGCATTGGCTGTTACTGCTTTCGCTGTGTATGTGTAAATGTGTGTGTCCGTATGCTCACGTTTGTGTGTGTGTGTGTGTGTGTGTGTGTGTGTGTGTGTGTGTGTGTGTGTGTGTGTGTGTGTGTGTGTGTGTGTGTGTCTGTGAGTGTGTGTGTACACCCGTATGCGTCATCATGACAAATGTGGTCCTGGAGGTGCCTGTTGTAGCAAGAACTGCCAGAGATGAGATTTTCAGTTCTTTGTCAGGTGTTTTCATGTCTGCCTGACTGTGGACTGATTTAGTCATTGATAGCGTGCAGGGTGCCGTCATGTTATAGGTGTGCGTAAGTGAGATCACTATGAAATTGAGTTTGAAGTTGTGAGTGGTTTTCTGTAAGGACAATGGAGGTAGGTGTCATCCCACCATCAGATGGTCTCCAGTTTTTGAGATAATTCCCAGATCTAACTGCCTTTTTTTGGATGTTCATAAATAATGGGTATTGGCTTAATTTTGCCCTAAATCCATTGGGGCACCTCTGAATGTAAAGTTGTTTGGGTGGCTGTCTTATTTTGAGAAGTCATATGAGCAGACCCCACGCTTTGCAGCCGTATAGCGCGATTGGCTGAATGACTGATTGGAATATTTGATAGGCCTTGGCAGTGTAATTTTGGTATTTGCCTTCATGGAGTGGAATGTGAGTGCTGTGCGCTTTGTTCCATTCATTTACCACAAGTGTTTAGCTGTCTGTTGAGCTGTTGCTCAAAGAGCAATGTGTAGGAAAGAAAAAAATCATCAAATTTGATTGCTTTGGCCTCGGAAAACGTTAATTGATGATAAAAATCTACATTTGCATCTTTTTGGGGATCGTTCTGACAGCAACTGAGAGGCTCAAAAATACATTTTCGCGGAAGTGAGTTCGTTATGGCCCCTCAGTCTCTCTTTAATTAATTTAATTTAAAACAGCAAATGCGACGGAGCACGTTTTCGCGCATGTGTCTTTGTGCCAGCGAAGAGGACACTCCACGGCTGCAACTGTAATTTATAAAGAAAGAAAACTGTGTCATATATGGTTTTCAACAAAATCCGTAGGTACCCGGGGATCCGCCTGAGTAGAGGATCAGATATCGGAGACAGGACTGTGTAATAATTGACCGCAGGTGCTCCCCCGACCGTTCTTTTCGCTCCCTCATCTCCGTCAGCCTCTGCCCACGGCGCCGTCAGTAACGTTTCTCACGCAGCAGCGCAGATCCAGCGCGAATAAAATGTGACATCTCTGTGAGGTTTGCTCACTGACGGGTTGGCTAACTTCCAAACGTGTAGCGAGTGTGAATAGGCAAATGGGCTGGCTAACCTCATTGAATATCATGGTAGGCAATAGCAGTGTTTTTCAGATGGTGAGCAAGCGGTAGTGTAATGGGCATGTGCATGGTTGTCAACATGTTTATGGTGAATGAAGGTCCCTGTTGGAAGTCGGATTAAAGTCCGGGGAAAGCAGGCGAAAGCTTCTTTTGCTCTTGCTTTTCGGTATGAATTGTTTTCCTTCTCATTAATTTCATGTGACGTCATTTTTCCTTTTCTCTTTTTGAGTAGGTGTGAGTAACCAGTTGAATCACATTACAGTGCCATTTTCCTGCACATTAATTAACACAAATTGCCTGCCTAAAAATAGCTATTTAAACCTAAATAAGTACAATATCTATCCTATTTAGTCGTTTTACTTTCTGATGTTAATCAGTAAATCCACTTCAGTCTGTGAGTCTGTCTACATCTATACCTCTGCCGGTCGCCTGTGACCATTTGTCTGGCACACATGCACACGCGCACACCCACGCATTTAGATGCGTCAGACGCATGCCGTTCGTGTCTTACTCAGGGTGGTGCTTGGGTGGTGACGACAGTGGCTGATCTCCACCCTCTGGCCTTGCAGGCTGAGCACTTACGGACTTCAAACGTACGGAATGTGACGTCTTCACCGTCATCACGTAAAGTCTGCAAGAGTGGGAGTCTCCAGCATTGTAAAAGGAGCTTATAGAAAGGCTTCGAGGCTGTTTCACTCGTTTCCGTGCAGATGCATATTGATTACCTCTTCAGCCTATATTTCTGATGTTGATGTTGAATTTTCTATCTGGCCTACGTTATTCAAGTAACGTTTTAATATTATACATTTATAATAAGTTTATGTGGTTGTGTGTGTGTGTGTGTGTGTGTGTGTGTGTGTGTGTGTGTGTGTGTGTGTGTGTGTGTGTGTGTGTGTGTGCGCGCTTTTTTCTGTCAGCAATTTGGAAAAATTAAAACGTCACTTCCGTATTTCAATGAATTGTGGGTAATTAAACTAGTGAAGTCTGCACCCCAAGCAGACTCTCTGGAAGTCCGCAGAAAGTCCGTTTGAGGCCCCTTGTGGACTGATCAATTGTGGATTTGGACAGCCCTCAGCACTCCTGGACTTCCCGTGAACGCGCCCGCAAAGGCCGCGAGTCTGTTACTGAGGTGAAGAGCAGATATTTGGATGCAGCCAGGGACGTGCCTCAGGGCTTTCCGTTCCTGTGCTGATTAAGGGTGCAAGTCAAGAGAGGGAAAGGTTGACACTCAGCTATAGTCTCTCTCTATCTCTCTCTCTCGTATGTTGCTTGGAGTGTTTCTTGAGGTGAAGAAATTAGGTCAGTGTCTCCACCCTCGGAATCTGAGGTTTGGAGTATTCGAATCAAAGCTGTGAGTTGTGATAGTACATTATGCTGTGTGTGTGTGTGTGTGTGTGTGTGTGTGTGTGTGTATAGTGAACAATGAGCACCATAATTAATTGGACTGTTACACATTTTTTTTTCTATTTTGGTTCTGACTCTACCACTTCAAGTTTGAAAGGACGCAATGGCAGTGAAGTTGAAGTGCATACTGTCCATTGTAAGTTGATATGTTATCCTTATCAGATCGATGTTTCAGAAATAAGGGCACCTTTAATGCCTAATCCTCCACCAAATTTTCTGGCACATCAAAAAAATATTGGTCTGGGTAATACTAAAGAATATTTTTTTTTAATTGTTCATATATGCTGTACATGCAATGACTGCTATAAGTCTGTGACACAGCCGTCACCAGATACTGAGTATTATCCCTGGTGATGCTCTGCCAGGCCTGTACCGCAGCCATCTTCCGTTCCTGCTTGTTTCAGGGAGTTTTTGACCGCATGCATGTAAAATGCATGTTCAGTTGGATTCAGATATAATGATTGCCTCGGCCAATAGTACCAGAACAACAAGAAATGTTTAACCATCCAATGAATTATGGTGCTCACTTTGCGTGTGTGTGTGTGTGTGTGCGTGCGGGCGCATATACGTTTTTGTGCGCGTGTGTTTGCGAGTTTGTGTATGTGTGTGTCTGTCTGTGTGCGTGTGTTTGCAAGTGTGTCTGCTTATGTATTTCTGGCATGGAGAAGTGATATCATGAGCGCACAGGGAAATGTAAATCAACCTGCGGCAGGCCCTCTGTTTACGTTTCCACCTGACACTGTTTTTCATCATCCCCTCCCTCTTTCCTCCCTCACTCAGCTGCTTCTCTCCTCCCATCCCTCTTTCCCAGGCTCTCCTCTCTCCCTCTCTGTCTTAAGTGGAAGCGTTTGTGCACATAGCTCTTACCACGGCGATAACTGATGTTACGCGCCAGAGACATTTATCTGGCTAATTATGCTGCGGACTTTTGTCCTTTTTCTTTCGGTTGAAAATTCAGCACAGAACTGTGAGAATGGCCTGTTGAAGCTGAGTCCTGTCACTTTGGCTGCAGTGCGTGTGCGTGCGTGTGTGTGTGTGTGCGCGTGCGTGTGTGTGTGTGTGTGTGTGTGTGTGGAGTGGGGGGGTTACCTGTCCCAGGTGACCCTTGGTTTTTGGTTACGGGTTACTGAAGATTTTCCTTCTCCGTTCGACTGCATGGCAGTCTATGAGCTTTCTAGCTAGTTCTCTCTCACTCTCTCTCTCTCTGTCTCCCAACATGATTTCAGTTTTCAGTTCAATGGTGTTATTGACATTACATGCATTGTGATTGATATACTGTATATTTTACTTGTATGCATACAAGACCAACAAAATTCTGTTAACGTGGTGAACGATCATACAGCCATGTACCACCTTCTGTTGCAGTAGCTGGATACTTCTTACAAAGCAACCGATGGTTGTGTGTCAGTCACCTTTGAGGAAGGGGAATAATGTTGGCAAAATTTGATATTGGTTTTTTCAAAGAATTCTTTGTGAATTTCCATTTATTTGCTGCAGTGCAGTAGGTAGTGTTCCTCATAATGACCTCACATCGTCTCGCTTGTTTCCTCCTGTTTCCATGGCCCAGCTTTAACACTTGCGTCGCCAAACACTTGTGGTTTAGAACCTTGAAAAGCTGGTATGCAATCTTTACGCACAGGTTCCTAAACCCTAGATCTGGTTTACTTCTCCTCCGCAGATGTGCTCTTAAATGTAGGCGGGGCTAAAAGAAAAGATATTATACTGGTTTGAACAGTAACGATGAATAGGCTTGGTTTAAGGTAGTTGAGGTTTTGCCAGTCTTTTCTATTTACAGCTGTTGTAATTTTCGATCCTCCTGTAATCGCTCTGGAGTTTTGTACGTTTCGTCCGGCATTGCTCAGATGCGTGATGAGAGCTCAGTTTTGCCATGTGCTGAGAAACAAGCTGAAACACTACTTCAGTTTTTACTGCTCCATCCAGCTCTCGATTCTCTCTTGACCAATCAAAGGACTGTGGTGTCTCTAGCTCCACCTTTTAGAGTCAGGTCAATAAGCTAGGAAGAGGGTGTTGAAAAAAGGGGACGGATTGGAAAGGTTCTTCTGCGCCCACCTCCTTCAATTTGACAGTTGAAATTTGGAAATATAAACATAATCGTTCTCCACTGTGTCACAAACTGAACTGAACCTAGCTGCTTGCTGAAACAGGACTCCATCAGAGAAGAGAGAACTAATTATTTCATTTCAGCTCAGTTTTGCAATTTTGTCATTATTTTTTCATTTCCTTTGGGTGTTTCAGACAAGATGCTTGCTATGTTATTAACCCTCAAGACCAGATTTGACACTTGTGTGCCCCCTGTAAGAACTGATGCAACGTGAGTGTTTTAGATGAGGCCATCATTATCAAGGAACGTGACCAATCAAGTGCATTGTGATTTGCTGAAATACAAGTGGGGAAAGGAAAATGTGTTGTGGGATTTGTATTCTTTATTCAGATTTTTTTTTATCCACTTTTTGGACCACATTAAACATTTCTGAAACTGCTTTACAGACAGTTACAGTGGTTGACGATCTGAGCGAGGGGAACGACATTGACTTTGTATCAGAGCCTGTTTGATTTATATACTGCCACTTGTAAACAAATCAATGTTTATTGATTAAAAAAAATTAATGAACATCAGGGCAACAGCAATAATTTTCAATGGAAGCTGAAGGTGTATGCTCTCAAATGGATTTTTCACTCCCCGCGCCCATTCTGCCCTTTCAATATGGGGAATTGCTGTTTGTCCCATCTGCGTTCTCTCTGCCCGTCTGCCTGTCTCCCATCGCTTGTTACTGCTCTAGCTGCTGAGCCCTCAAATTCATTCAGATTGTGCATATTGGGTGTCTCTAGGAGCCTGTTTGATGTCAAGATCGTAGCTCCATTTTTGACCTTTTTTTTCTTGGTCAAAGGTCAGGCACCTGCTAGGCACGCAGACGGGGTATGTAGTGGCGAGTATTTATTTCATGTTTCTATCTGCTACAGAGGCTGAAATACAAAAGTTTTGGAATATTGAAAATCAGGGTGCCCTCGGTCTTAATGGGTTACTTGTTTGATTTTAACTTGCAGTGCTGGTCTGCAACTAGTCATAATTCTGGATATCAGTATCTGTTTTGTTGTTTTGTTTTATTGCTAGCTGAATGAGAGAACTTCTGTTTTGGCTGACCTTGCGGCTAAGGAAAATTATATATTATGTCTGCAATGGAGGAAATTTGGTCAAATTAGTCCACGGCTGGGGCTGTGTGCCACAGCTCTTCGCAGGCTTCTTGCAAACAGGGTAAATTTGCTCATAAATGGCTTCACTTTTGGAAAATGGGAAAATGAGCTTTGGTAGTTTCTTCCTGTGCCAACATTCCATGCCAGTTCATCGCTTCAGATTGACTGGCCGTGACTGAGGAGAAAAATGAGGTTTCATCATATTTTAATAGTCTGAGTCCAGAATTTGGGTTCTCGTTTTTCCTGTTATTATGTAAAGAACTGATACTGCCCTGCATGCAGTGTTTGGTGTGTTTGGTGTGGGGTTTCCTCTGGGCCTCAGTATCTGATCGTGGAGTGTGCCTGATAGTTTTTATCGGGCAGTCCTCTTACCCTAACCCTCATCTCCCTCTTCCTCTCCTCTTTTTCTCTCCTTTGCCGTCCTCTAGCTGTCTGGCAAGTTTCGTGTGCGCACTCCGAAATATTGGAACCTCATAAATGGAAGTTGGCTGAGGGTAAATTTAGCACTGATATTAGGAAATATTTTTTCATGCACACAGCGATTACAGTGTGGAATATTCGGGGAGTTTTCAAGACTGGGCTTGATACAGTGCTGGATACCATCTAGTCCGAAGTATCTGAAGTGTTTAAGTTCACTTTTTAATAACAGGAAAATGGCGCACCCTGTTGGGCTTAATGGCCTGTTCTCAGCAGTCATGCTACGTTATGTTTCTTTGACCCTCTGGGGACTGTATCTGCAAAACTTAAAGCATAAAGCTAAAAGAACATAAATTTGGAAAATGCTGGATGTGGTGGTTGTGAAAGGTTGCGACAGCGTGGGAGTGTTCCTGACCTTGCCCTGTGTGCGCACCTCTGTGTGCTGCTGTTTCATGCAGCCTCCCTGCTGTTGTGCTGATGATTATACTCCAGCACATCACACATTCAGTCACCAGTGCAGTTACACATGATGGAAATCCAATGAGTGCTATGCTTTCATTTGCAATGCTCATTCATGCCAGCAGGGCAGCTAACTCCGAAAATCCACCCTGCAGGTATTATTTTACATGCCAGTGGCTTGAGTCACCACCTGAAAGTGTGGCCCTACCTTCACAAGATATACCTGCACAATGTAGCACTACAATGTATAAGGTACTTGTGCACAAGGTAGGGCTACACAAATGCATATGTTTGATGTCAGAGTGCACATCTGATGGTGACTGTTGTACTGTAGGACCTTAGAAGTTTGTCTCGCCGCAGAGTATCGCCAATGGTGATTAGATTAGATTTATTTGGCAAGCATAAACATAATATAATATGTGACAAAACAAAACAAAAAATAAAATAAAAATAAATAAATGCCAGGATAACACAATAAAGCTCTTAAATAAGTGTTTATTTCCATTATGGTTCAAAAAAAAAAAAAAACCGCAGTACAGACAGGCAATGTACGGCTGAACAACAAGTAATTTTGACAGCAGATGTATTGTCACTGAATGACCACAATATTCACGCAAACAAAATAAATAAAAATTATAACATTTGTTAAATATTAAAATAAGAAGTTAAGACAACAGTGAATACAAAATTAATGATTATCATGCACAAAGAAAATATAAATACAACAATGAATAAAATAATACTAAGAATTTTACGTTGACCCTAACTTCTTCTAAAGACAAGATGTAAGTAACATCAACTTAAGATGCAAATTCCCTTGCCTCAGATAAAAATTAATTATTAAAAAACAGCCTATTTACTTCTTGCTTAAACTTGTGTTTGTTATAAATATTTTTAATTGCCAAAGGAAGACTGTTCCATAATTTTGCAACAGAGAATACAAAAGAGGATTGACCAGCACTTTTCACATGAGGAAAACAAGCGATTGACCACTACACCTGGTGTTGTAAGTAGATACGCTCCATATAAAGGTATTACCGTGGTATACTGGAGCTGCACCGGCTTTGACATTGAACAAATGATTTAATTTTAACTGGTCAACTTGTAAATGTACTGGCAGCATTTTGACTGCTGCAAACTGCTCTGCACCAATATGAAACCTAGGGTGTTCACTCAACAAAAAACAAATCAATTTGTTTTTTGCAGTTTGGAGCCTAACCTGTAGTAATTGTTCACTCCTGAGTACCATATTGCGCAAGCATAATCAAAATAAGGTTGTATAAGTGATGATGCAATTATTTTTATAATTTTGAATGGGAAACCATTTCTATACAAATTATACAATTATCTTTGCAGCTGTTTATTACCACTGAGATTTTGATCTAGTAACAGACCAAGATATGTTATTTGAGCTTTAGATACAATTTTAGTTCCATTACATTGGATATCCAGGTTATTAAAAGAACTAAGCCTTCTTTTTGGGGCAAACGGCATCGATTCAGTTTTACCCAGGTGTATTGAAAGTTCGTTATCTGCTAACCAGTCGTAAACTGCATGCAGTTCGGAAGTTTGGGTAATTTCAATCTGTGAAACATTTTTTCCAGACGCCACTAATGCAGTATCATCTGCGTAAAGTGAAAGTTTACATCATACAGCAGCTGACATGTCATTTACATACAAAATGAACATCAGAGGTTCCAAGATGGAGCCTTGTGGCACACCTCATGATATTAACATGGGATCTGAAAATGTTCCATTAATATCTACTACTTGCTTTCTGTTGCAAAGATAAGATCTGAACCAGGAAATTGATGTCCTATTTACGCCCATAGCAGCCATTTTGTCTAGCAGAATAGTATGGTTTACAGTATCAAATGCTTTTTGAAGATCTAAGACCACCATACCTATAATATTACCCTTGTCAGCCTGTAATTTAATATGATCAAGAAGATGAATCGGACAGGTGTCAATTGAATAGTTAGACTGAAATCCGGACTGAAATTTATACAACAAATTCTTGCTAGACAAACTACTCTTTTAACTGGTTAAAAACAAGTTTTTCCATCACTTTTGCAAACACACTTAAAATAGATACAGGTCTGCAGTTCACACTGCAGGTTTTGTTACCTTTTTTAAACAATGGAACAACCCGAGCTGATTTTAGATCCTGTGGGAATACTCCACTGTTGATTGATAAATTTATCCATCAACTGAACGTGAGATTAATTGAATGTACCATGCACCTTATTTCACTTGTGTTGTGTGGCTGTTCCAGTGACCTTTAGTTTACACTTACTGAGCGCGTGACAGTTTTTATGAAAGCGGAGCCAATTTAAAATGTGTTTGGTCGCTTTTGGTGCATTTTATAAATGTGAAGCTGAGTATCGGGTAAAAATGTGTTTAGTCACTGACTGTGATTTTTCTAAATATGGAGCAGGTGCATTTTATAAATGTGGAGCAAAGTTTTTGGTTAGAATGTATATATTTTTCTGTTTCAGTGAGTCGAGTATCTGCCAGGCTCGGGCCACGGTGATGATCTATGACGATGGCAGTAAGAAGTGGGTTCCAGCAGGAACGGGGCCGCAGTGCTTCAGCAGAGTGCAGATCTACCACAATCCCTCTAATAACGCATTCAGAGTGGTGGGCCGCAAGATGCAGACGGACCAGCAGGTACTGGGAGGGAATTACTGATGTCACGCATGCATGCACACAGACACGTACACCTATGAGCCGAAGCATTATGACGACTGATAGATGAAGCAAATAATGCTGATTCTCGTAACAGTGGCACATGTCAAGGTCTGGGATATACAAGACTGTGAGCAAACAGTCAGTTCTCTCTATTGAATGAATTTGAAATGGGCAGGCTTGAAGACCAGAGCAACTTTGTTAAACTTCTCACACCACACGCACCCCTGGCACTCTTTTTGTTAAATTTCTTTTAACTGTCAGGTATCAGAACAGACTGCCAGAAATTTAGTTAGAATGTTAACGATGCTGCTATCTTGACCAGGACTCCCTGGAAGAAGAGATCTTGTATCTCAATGGGACCTCCCTTGCTAAATAAAAGTTAAATAAATAAATAAATCAATAAATAACAAAGGACATGGGGAGAAATAGCAGTGAGAACTGGGCACTGGTGGGGTGAAAGGGTTAAGGGCCAAATCGATATGGCCAGATGAGTGGGTTGGTGCGTCTCCGAATCAGCAGGGCTTGAGGACTGCGCACAGTCCGCAGTGGTGAGAACCTGCCAACAGTGGTCAGAGACGCACAAACCACAAATTTGTGACAGGGTATTGGGCATCTTCGACTTATCGATCCCTGAGGACAGCAAAGGCTATCCCATCTGGTCCAGATTGACAGAAGGGCTACTGTGGCACAAGTCCTGGAGAATTATCATGATAATTGCATGAGGAAAAAATCACCACACGCATTGTTTCTTATCCTGCTGCGTATGGGGCATAGTACCTGTGGACTGGCCTCAGTCCCCGAGTTAAGCCTGGTCCATCTTCGAAAGTGCCCACAGTGGGTGATTCGAGTGTCAACTGGACCTTGGGGCAACTGAGTCGGCTCACTGGACAAAGGTGCCACACTGCAGTGCAGGAGTTACCACCACGGCAACTGATCAAATCCATTCATGCCAGTGCCTTAGGAGGGCTGCACATAATTGGCTTTGCGCGTCCTGGTTTGCGTTATGTTGCCCAAGTGCCTCCTACAGGTCATCCAAGCTCTCGTCAGTTGCATTCCAAGCATGCGTATGTTTGACTGTCCTCTGCCCTCGTTCCATTCCTGCAAGGGTTGGACCTGCAAGTGAAACGAAGCAGCGACTGACAGGCGCGTTTTGGCGGAGAACCGCAAAGCATCGAGGAAGGTCGGCACGGTGGCACATTGGGTACCACTGATGCCTCACAGCAAAAAGGTTTTGCAATCAAATTTGGACTTCATAGAGTCTGCATTTTCTCCTTGTGTCAGCGCTGGTTTCCTCTGGGTCCTCAGATTTCTTCCCACAGCCCTGAAGACTTGCATGTCAGGTTAATTGGAGACTCTAAATTGCTCGTAGGTATGAGTGCGTGAGTGAATGGTGTGTGAGTGGTGACTGCGCCCTGCAGTGGTTTGGCAAGCTGTCCAGGGTGGGTCCCTAAGTGGCGCCCATAGTCATCTGGGATAGGCTCCAGCAGCAACCCCCCTCCCCACATCCCTTGTCGGGAGGAAGTGGTTTAGATAATGGATGGGATAGATGGTTTGAGAATATGATAAGTGATTCAAGGTGTTACCCTGGTCTCCCAGTTTGAAATCCTGTCAGTGGAAATCAGTGGAATTTGTAGAAACAATAAGTCTGGTTCGTGTGGTCTCACCTTGCAAGGAATGAAAGAATCTGAAGCTAATGTTATGGTGGCAGATGCCACAGGACACCCTCAGGGGTCTGAGTCCATCCCTTGACAGGTCAGAGCTGTGTTGGTGGCACACGAAGGGTCAACCACATAGTAGGCAGATGATCATAGTGTTTGGCTCATCAGAGTATACACCATCTTGGAAATACACGCATCTGGGGGTATAAATCCATACGTACAATCAATCTCCCTCTTTCTGTCCTTTTCTGGGAGTTCCGCGGGGGATAACGGTATGGGTGTCATTCCCTCCCCATAACGTGTTAGCCTCTGTTACGCTGCGCATGGTCGACCGCTCCACCGCTCACTGGAATTCGGGTCTGTAAAATAAACAGGGCGCGAGTGAGTGCGTCGTTCGGTCGCGGGGACTTAGCTTTGTTGCTGCCTAGTGCCCCCTGGTGGAACCATGTTGAAGTGCACCATTGCTTAATTGTTATTTTCCTGAGAAATTCTCCTGGGTTTCACCAACCTGCGCGATCTCTCTGGGGCATTAAGGTGCTCTGATTGAACACCTTATTTGTGCCTTAATTTAATGCTATGCAGTTGCAGGTTTTGTTTTCATCAATGCCGTTGTCTAACGCAGATGCAATAATCCTCCGGATTTTGACCTGGAGGGACAGCGTGTGAAAAAGTATTTTCCCCTTCCTGATTTCTCATACTTTGTTATATTTGTATTGAAACTAATCATAATACTTGATATAAATAATCTAAGTAAACTCAAAATACAGTTTTTAAATGAACATTTTAATCATTGAAAGGTAAATGTTATCCAACCTTACCCCCTGTGTGAAGAAGAAATCCCCCATTGTTACCAAAACAACCATTTAAACAAAATTTTTTGATAACTGGGTTCAATTTTGGTGGGCACACCCAAGCATGATTACTGCCATGCCTGTTGAACCTAAATATCACTTTTAACAGAACCTGTCAGGCAATGTGAAATGCCAAAAGCTGCATATGATGCCACAACCTAAAGACATTTAAGAACAGGAGAGAAACAAACTTTCTGACAGTGGACAGGCTTGAAGGGGACTCCAGTCACCGAACCACGATGAGAGCCAGTATCTGCCACTGGAGAAAACTTGGAAGAGTGGTGAGCATTACCAGGAGAGGCCTTCCAACCAACATTTTTCTAAGAGTGTATTGACAACTCATCCAGGGGGTTTAAAAAACCCCAGACTAACATCTAAAGAAATGCAGGCCTCACCTGCTTCAGCCTAGGTCAGTTTTTGAAGTTCTTCAATGGCATCCATGTGAGAGCTGCAAGGCAAAAACCACTGCTGACCAAAGACACTAAAAAGACATGTCTCACATTTGCCAAAATCTTGATGAGCCCCAAGAGTTTTTGAATGATATTCTGTGGTCTGAATGGAAAATTTAACTGTTTGGAAGATCTTGGTCCCGTTAGATCTGACTTAAAGCTAACACAGCGTTCCACAATAAGAGCATTGTACCGTTAGTCAAACAGTGGTGGTAGTGTGGAGGTCTGCAGCCGCGTTGCTGCTTTAGGACCTGGGCGATTTGAAATAATCGATGGCACCTTAAATTCTGCTCTCTACCAGTTCTTGACCTCAATCTCAAGGACAGTTGGTTTAGCAGCAGGATGATGATCTAATGCACTCAAGCTAGTCCACCTCAAAAGAAACGTAAGTTTTTGGTGTGGCACAGTCAAAGCCCAACCTTGAGTTTGATTGAAATGCTGTGGCATAAGCTTAAATGGGCAGTTTATGCTTGAAATCCCTCCAGCGTACCTCAGTTGAAAAAATTTTGCACAGACAAGTAGACAGAAATTCCTCCACATTGATGTAAGCTTTTCCAGTATTCGCAAATATTTGATTGCAGTTTTAGCTCTCAAGGGCAGCACAAGCAGTCATTGGGTTTAGCGGGAAAATAATTTTTTCACATGGGTGATATAAGTCATGAACAACTCCCATCTTTAATAAATAAACTGATAATTTTAAAGCTCTATTTTGTGTATATTTACGTTGTCTTTGTCTCATATTAAGGTTATTTGGATGATCTGAAACATTTAAATTTGACACATAAGCAAAAATAGAAAAAATCTGAAAGGGAGAAAACACTTCTTCGCAATAATGTACATGTTATTCACCCCAATGTCATTCGTCCTGTTCATTACTGTAAAGTGGTTTGTGTGATTACAGGTAGACTGCGGAATAAAGCAGGGGAAAGGGCCATTATTTTTTACGGTTCTCTATTTGCATATAATGCACCCGTCATTATTTTACAAAAATGATTCGTGGCTGCCACAGCTTGGATGGCTTATCAAAATCACAAACGTGAGAACCATAGGCATTGCAGGTTCATTGAGTCCTACATTGAGCCTGCGCTGCCTCAAATATTTTCAGAAACTTATTTTAGCGGATCATTTTGGAGGACTAAGGGGAAGTTGATCAACAGTCGGCTGAATTGGTCAAATTTTATCTGTAACCTTAACGTCGGTGTCAGCGGTGTTCCTTTGTCAGCTAGTACAGCTACATCACCAGTTGGTAACAATCACAGAGTCTGTGTAATATTACTCATTTGATGAAACCCGCGTGCAATGTCGCCTGTTGAGAGAGCTTTCCGGTCTCCCAGAGCATCTGCGGGGTGGGTTTGAGGTGAGGGGACAGAGATCTGGAGTCATTTAGCCATGGGATGCTGAGGTCTGACTTCTCCCTTCAGGTGGTGATAAACTGTCCAATCCAGAAGGGGCTGAAATACAACCAGGCCACACCTAACTTCCACCAATGGCGGGACGCTCGGCAGGTCTGGGGCCTCAACTTTGGTAGCAAAGAGGATGCAACCATGTTTGCCAACGGGATGGCGCATGCCTTGGACGTCCTAGGCTCTACAGATTCGGGTAGGACATATACTTGTAGATTTGTGTGCACACGCGCACACTGATACACACCCAACACAGATGCTGGTGCTGATGATGGATGCACGTACATGCGATATGAGACGTGTTTACACGTAGGAGAAACCTGTATTAACACATGCCTTTCTGCAATGCACAAAACAATGACATGACTATGCTCTGCTCTGACAGAGAGACACTGGAACACTATAGCCATCCATACAGTTGTGCATGTACTTCATCAGTACAGTTGAATCTTCACCTGAGATTGCTCTCTCTCCCCCTGCGCCTTCAGGTTACTCCACACTCCCCCGCACTGTGCAGAATGGACCGTCCCAAGAGGAGTTGGAGCAGAAGAGAAGGTACCAAGTATATGGTGTTTGGAGGGCGGTCGGGAAATTTTGCTTATTTCACTACACAGAATGTAGAGGATAAAAAAACACCAATCACCCAGCATCACACTTTGCTCAGATGCTGGTGCTATAAACCATCAAATTCAATAAAAAAAAGTATCCACACACAAATCTTTTTAATTAGCAAGCTTGTGGCCAGAGACCTCCTTCAATGTAAATACAGGTAGCAAATGAATGTATTACATGTACTGGAGCTTACTTTGTTCTTACCATTTTTGCCCCCATAGTTGACAACAATACAGAGATCTGTTTCAAAATTTTGCACTTGAGGCAGCAAACATAATCCGCTCTAGATGAAAAAAAAATGATACCAATTTGCATACACATTTGTTTGTTTGCTTGTGGTTATAAAACCTCTTGTTCCCTGCAGGCAGGAGCAACAAGAGAGAGAGCAACAAGAGAGAGAGCGACAAGAGAGAGAGCGACAGGAGAGAGAGCGACAGGAGAGAGAACGACAGGCTGCAGCTGCAGCAGGTAAAACCCTGACCTTCCATATGGCCATCTTTAGATGACCTACTGCATTAATCCCATTGTGCTCGGCATCTGGTCTCATTCAATGAGAAACCATTCTCTCTCGCGCTCACTTGCTTAATCAGCTCCTTAGCCTCATGAGGAGCATAAGCCATTGCCGACACTGCGCCAGCGCACTCGACACTGTGCTGTCTTCTCCAAATCCCTCCAGGAGCGAATGCTTCTCAGCATTTCTGCATTGGATTCCCTACGCCACCAGTTCCTGGGTTTTCCCTCTTCCTCCTTCCCTGTAGACTCCAGGTCAAGGCCTACCTGGTGAAGGTGCTGGCAGGCTTCCTGAGTGTGTTTCCGATCCCTGTCCACTTTCCTGTTAGGTTCTGTACAGCGATTGGTTCTTGGTTTGCTGTTCTACACACTTCCTCATTGTGAATCTTCTCTGGGTAACGGACGAGGAGGATTTTGAGCATACATCTATTTATGTATGCCTGGAGCTTATGGAATGTTCTTTATGTCATTCTCCATGTTTCAGGACCAAATACAATTATTGCTTTTACAAAAGTGTTGATGATCTGCAATTTTGGCGTTCATTCCAATCACTCTTGAGCTTTAAACATTCCAGAGAATCAGGAAGGCGGTTTGTGCTTCGTCTACTCTCACCATTATGTCTACATCCATTCCAGCCTGCATGTCTGCTGCGTTCTCCAAGTAGGTGAAGGACTCGACCTCCGCTAGGGTCTGTCCTGCTACTGTGACGAGGCTGCTGCTGGTTTGCTGCATGATCCTCGTGATCTTCCTCTTAACTCTGCTGATGTTGATGCTGATCCTGCTGATGTTGATGCTGCCTCTGTGCGTGGCTGGGGGACAGAAGTGCCGTGCCATCGTCGAATTCAAGATCGTCGAGCTGTCTCCACTGTGTCAATGGAGTGCCAGTTCTTCTTCCTCCTGCGAAGGTCTTCTTGATCCAACTGATCACCAGAATTGAGAGAAACAGTGACAGCAGTCATCCCTTATGGAATCCAGTCTCAATGTTGAAGCCATCAGACAGCTGCCTCCCATGCAAGACTGTGCAGGACATTGCCTGGTATGTGCCCTTTATAAAGGAAATGATCTTGCGGGAGATGCTGCAGTGGTCAAACAGGCTCCAGAGGGTTTCCCTGCCGGCACTATCAAAGGTCAAAGTAATTTGCGTAACGTGAAGAGTTCCATTCTGGAGACTGCTCGATGATGAGTAGCGTGGGGATGTGGGCAGGGCAGTACGTGACCAGACCCGTCTGAAGCCTGCCTGGTCGTCATGGAGTTTGGAGTCCACTGCTGTTTTCATCCTGTCTTGAAGAATCCTGTTTTAGCCTTTGCTAGGAACAGATAGCGTGATTCCCTTGTAATTCTTGCAGTCTCGCAGGTCTCCCTTCTTTGGCAACTTGATGATGAGGCTTTCTTTTTAGTCCCCAGGAAGTTCATCCTCGTCCCAGATATTCTCACAGAGGCTGGAGAGGATCTCTGTGGAGGTATTCATATCTGCTCTCACAGCCTCTGCTGGTATGCTGTATGACCCAGTTGCCTTCTCATTCTTCAGCTTTGCAGTGGTTTTCCTGATCTCTTTTTAGGCCGAGTTTCAGGTCAGAGACTATTAGGAGTGTTTCTGCAGGCACTTTGTGTGTGTGGTCTTCATGTGTTTGTTGGTTCTACAGTTCAGAGAAGCGCTCAGTTCATCTGCTGAGTTGTTTCTGAATCGATGTGAGAGGCTTTCCTCGCTTGTTCTTGACTGGCATGTGTGTCTTCTGGGATCTTCCAGCCAACTTCCTGTGATGTTGTACATACCTTCATATTCCTCTGTGCTTCCGGCTTTTTCTGCCTGCCTTGCCAGGATGTCAGTGTAGCCTCTCTTGTCTGGTCTAATGCTCCTCTTCACCTTCCTGTGGGCTTTGCTGGCCTCTTGTTGGGCTTTTGCCATCGGCTGCCAGGGTCCGAATGTCGTTCGGGACTACCTTCTGTTTTTTCTTCTTGTATGGATCTTCTGCTGAGTGGCTGAAGTGAGCCGTGCCTAATGCTGTGTCGTCTTTCTTCCCAGTACGTGCTCACCGGTGCCAGTCCACATCTGCTCGGCATGCTCCCACTTTGGTTCTAGGTCTATGCCACTGTCTTCATACAATTCTTATAGGACCTGGAACCTGTCTGAAAGGTTGAGCTGTCTGCTACCCCCTTGTGCTTCAGATGGTCCACGGTGAATCCTGCTCTGGGATTTCTTCTCATTTTACAACACTTCAGGCAGAGCTGGAGTGTAGCCATCACGAGATGGTGGTCAGAGTGCGCATGCACACCTCTCTACACTCACATCCTGCAGTGATGGTCTAAACATCTGCTCCACGCACTTGTCATCAATCTGCACATCAGTTTGCAAAATATTCCCTGTTCTCTGTCTTCCCAGTTCATGTCTGTCCATCACGTGTTTGTATCCATTATTGCCAGCTCTTGCCTTTGCATTGAAGTATCCCAGAGGGAGCTTGAGGCGCTTCTATCCTTGTTTGTCTCAACACTCTGGAGTCTGTTTTAAAACTCCTCCAGATCCTGCTCTGCGTTGTTCGTGGGGGCATTTGTCAGGGAACAACCACTTTTTTTGTGGCCCCAGTGCAGGATTTTCTCTCCTGACAACAATCTCAGTTTTCCTCACTGTGTCCATCTGGTTTCACAGTGACTTGGCGGGGTGATCTGATGGTTCTTAATCTCTGCTGCCACTTGTGCTGCATTCCCTGCTTTGTACATTGTGCATATGCTCCATGTGGCTTATGGACACACTAGCGCATAGGCACTCTGCTCAGTATTTGCACAGTATTTGCCCATTCACCAATCTATCCTCCCACAGGTCCGCCTCCTGCTCCACCATTGCCTCCCGGAGGCACGCCCCCTTCATCAGGTCCTCCACCCCCACCTGGGCCTCCGCCCCCACCTTTGTCTGGTCCCCCTCCTCCACCGTGCCCTCCTCCCTCAGGGGGGCCTCCCCCTGCTCCGCCTCTGCCCAGCTCGTCGGGAGGAGGAGGAGGGGGCGGAGGAGCAGGTGGAGGTCTGGCTGCAGCTCTCGCTGGAGCAAAACTACGCAAAGTGAGCAAGGTACGAGCCCCTTTACCTCACCCTACGCAGAACCCCCACACAGAGCTGCCAAACCACACCTCACATAGTGCCCCATAACCACACCTCACACAGAGCCCCCAACCACAACTTACATGGATACCCCCAAACCACACCCCTTACAGAGCCCCCATACCACAATACGTTGCTTTTTTCTTTAAAGATAATTGGCTTAGGTTAGCTAACATTTATGTGGTGAACAGATTTAAGCTTAAATATGCCGGCAAACTTTAGCTTCCTTTGGCTAACACTCGGTCTTAAGCACATGTCAGAACTTCAGTTTAGTGTTTGGTCTGGTTGTGAATTCAGGAGGTGGATTTCAGCTTGGTTTCATGTCTCGACCCACAGGATGAGAGTGGAGCTGCAGCGCCCAGGGCTGACGGCAGCCGCAGTAGCGCCTCACTGCCTTCAGGAGGCGGAGGCGGAGGCCTGATGGGGGAGATGAGCGCCATCCTCGCTCGGCGGTCAGTGTGGGCTGGGATTTATAATCTTGCAATGGGCGGGGTTTTAAAAGTTTGTATGGGCAGACTTTTAGCAGTCTATATGGGTCAGGGTGTAGCGGTCTGTGTGGATGGGGCTTGATATTTTCAATGTAGGAGGGGATTAACAGTCTCTCTGTGGGTGGGGTATGACAGTCCCAGTACAGGTGTGGTTAAACATTGTCTGCGTACGAGGGCTTTGCAGTCAGTGTGGGAGGAGTTAAACAGTCTCCGTGTGGTTGGGGTTTTAAAGTCCCTGTGCGGGTGGGGTTTAAGAGTCCCAGTGTGGGCAGGGTTTGACATTCTCAGTGTGGGAGGGATTTGACAGTTTTGGTGTGAGTGAGAGGTAAGGTTTAGGATTTTGCGGCTTAATGCTGCATACTAGCCTTGTGTACTCGCTGCACCGAGTTTGGCTATGGGCTGTGCTTTCGTTCTTGTTCCCTCATTACTGCACTCCCTGGGTGGGCTGCCAGCTGTCTTTTTGTCCTCATCTGTCCATCTTTCTGTCTAGGAGAAAAGCTGCAGATCAGGGAGGAAAGCCGCCGGTAAAGGCAGAGGAGCCCAGCAATGTAAGGACACCAAGCCCACCGTCACACTATGCCCTGTAATCATTATACCATGGCTTGTAGTCGCTCCTTATTTGGCTTAGGCTTTTATCCAAAATGGCATTCAATTAGGGCATATCAAAGGTCAGTGAAACTGCCACAGAACGTTGTTCTGATGATCTACTGTAAAGTGCATTAAGTGAAGTATTAATTTATAACCCTTAAGATCACTCCTGGTAAGTAAATGTCAAGTAAATTGGGATTTGTAGTACATAGGAATAATTGAGGGAATAAAAAGGGAATAGATCAGTATCATAAATGTCATCTGCAACAATGTCAAGATTGATTAAGTGCAAGAGTAACAGCATAAGAAGCAATACAAAAGAGTCGTGGAAAATCATGATGCAGTTAAATGGTAGACTCCTGTAGAAGAGCAGTGTAAGAGCTAGTCGGGATGATTATTGACCTATGTTTGCATTAGTCAGGATTTGGGCAGAAATGGCAGCTGTCATGACTTGGGTTGTACATTTAGCTTGCAGTTTGGGACAGCTCAGACCAACCATGGACTGTTTGTTCTTACAGGATGATTCTGAACCCTCTGGTACGTCTTTACTTCATAATTTTGATGCGGTGGTGAGTTGGATGGGGTGGGAGGACTGGGGAGGCAGAGCCTATGTTTTGACTCCACCCACATGGCAGAATCGGGTCCCCGTCTGCTGGGCCTAGCCCTCCAACAATTCCCCCGCCGAGACACACCTGAGAAATTTCTCTGTGTCAACAATTAGACCTGCCGAAGAATGACCTCCCCGTCAAGGTACGTGGTGTTTTGCCTTTCTCGGGAGGGCACGCACGCTCTAAGGAGGCATTGACCCTTTTAAGATCAGTCACTTTAAATGCGATCTCGGTTACTGCTGAGTCTGAGCAGCAAGTTCAGAGTTGAAAGCTAATTGAGGTTATAAGAAAACTATTTAAAAAGGTGGACTGACTAAACGGCTTGCTTATGGTGGCTAGACTGCTTTACACCGCCACATGTATGCCACCACGAATTATTTTACTTTTACATTACATAGTGGTTCCGTTAACTAGCTAGTGAAGTAAGCTAAGGAAAATCTTTGAAAATAATCGTCTTATACAAGCAACATTTGGTTTTCGCCCAACTTTACGATAGGCATGAACATATCTCATTTGTTGTGCAGCGCTTTTAATGCGTCCCAACCATCCAACTGTACTTTTTAGATTTTTTGGAACGTTCTTTAGCTTGCTTGCTAGTTCAAGAGCAATCGCTGTCACAGTGAGGTTGGGGCAAAAACCAAATGACATCGCATGAATATGACGATTATTCACAAAGATTTTTCTTAACTGATGATGGCAAGCTAGAGGGCTATAAAATCTTAAGAGTCTTGTAATACGTGATAGCAGACATAACAGTGTAATGAGGCTTTAACTACATTTGAAATAACATGTTTTTGGCTAAACAACTTCATGCTTGTTGCATTCAGAGACAGAGCCTGATCCTGTCAGGGTGCTTTCACACTGGGGTCTTGGGCACGGATCCGAGTATGCTTGACCCTAAAGTCTGCTTTTTTTGGGAAGTGTGAGCACAAGTGTTCCCTGCTTGGGCATGGTACGCGAGTCCGCTTGGAAGATGTGGTCTTGGGCACGGTTCATCCGTACTTGTACCAAATTTGAAAGCAACCGTACTGAAGCATGGAAGTGGACTATTAAATAAGTATTTGACTCTCTTATTCTCACACATATAGCGGCAAGAGATTCTCTCTGGTCAAATGAAGAAATTGAATGTTTGCTCAAAATTTGGGCTGACGAAAAAACATGGTTCCAACTGGATACTTTACACAGAAACGCAGAGATTTATGGAATCATTTGCAAGTATTTATATTTGAATGGTTATTGCAGAACAATAGGACAGTGCCGTGACAAAATGTGGCTGCAATATCTTAAAAGAGCGGAACACGGTGCGAAGGTCTGGTAGTTTAAGGGATTAAAAAGATCAATTTCCGCAGATGACTTCTTTGTGTATATTTCGCCATTTCAAAACCACCTAGGTGCATACTGCTACCTACTGTTTGAGAATTTTGTTAAAATCATCAGTACTCAGGCGCAGTACGACGTTGCTAGTGTGAAAACTGACCAGCAGGGGGAGAGGGGAGGGGGCACAATCGTACTGTGGCACGGTACGGAACAATCGTACCTTGTGTGAAAGCTGCCTTAATCAAGATTTAAGGAGGTCATGTGGGTGTGATCGTGTTGAAAGTGTTGAATCATACGAGGGCTAGTGCCTCCCCACAGCTTGCCTGCTCTCCCGAGAGGCTGATTTGCTGGTATGCCAATGAGGACACCTGACTTTCTGGGAGTTCTTTTCTTTGAAATTCAGTCTACAGAAATTGATGAATTTCAATGATACAATTACAGAAAATATGCATTTTGAACGATATTCACTGAAAACTTTGAAATTCAGTAAATATTTAGTATAGGTCAGCATGTCTGTTGATTGGAGCATTTTACAAGAGAATCTCACAGAGTTGGAAGCTCAGCTGTGTTTGTGAATCTACATCTTTGTCTCTTCTCATCTCAACCCCCCCCCCCCCCCTCCCAGTCTCTCTACTTTCTGAGGTCAGCGTATTTTATTTCTTAGCTGAAGTGTTTGTTATATGAATGTAAAAGCAGTTTTAACAAGAAACAACTAGCCATTTTCTCCCTTTCCCCTGTGCTCTTCAGATACTGTCAAAAAGCCCTGGGAAAAAGCTTCTACTGTACCCAGGTAAGGGGAGCACCTCTCCCTATTCTGTGTGTCTAGGGATGTCACAATATCCACCCGCGGTTTTTTTTTAAGTGTAGACAGACCACCCGCTGCGATGGGGTGAACATCCGAGCTTACCCTTTTGCTTTATTCAACCCGCTGCAGCCCTGAACCAACGGCGGCGAAAGTGCCAAACATCAGAGGACATGAGAAATGCCCCCGGAAAAACTTCAGTATTTTTGGGCGACATGCTGAGCGGAGCCAAGGATGACAGAATCGCCTGCTTTTAACCAATTAGGCTATTCTAATCTTGTCCCTGTTTACTTTCCTCAGTTAGCAATCAAACGGTGGATTTGTTTATTTACGAAGTTGAATGAGTAGAGCTGTTTATTGAGGTAGCATGTTTGATTGCTGCATTTTGACAGCTAAATGGCCATAGAACAGCACAGATTTGCATGAATGTGATTAGGCCATTTTGTGCAATTGTGAGAATTTGTATCTCACTATCATGTTTCATCCGCTTTTCTGAATGTTTACCACCTTGTGTATTTTTAGACACCCAAAATCCATGGCGATCTTAAAATGAATATCTTTATTTTTAATTAATCGTTGATCTTATAATGCTACAATAAGAGATGAAATTCAGAGTTGTTTGAATGATGGTTTTTTTTTAAATAATGATTAGACCACTGGCCGCCATGGGGTGTGAGGAAAGTTGCGTGCAGTTTCTTGAAACATATACAGTACTGTGAAGACGTTTTTGCCCCCCTCCTGATTTCTTTTTTTCCATATTTGACACACTGAAATGTTTCCGATCATCAAACAAATTTTAATATGAGACAAAGATAGCCTGAGTAAATACAAAATGCAGTCTTTAAATGATGATTTCATTTAATAAGGAGAAAAGCTATCCAAACCTCCTGGCTGTATGTGGAAAAAGTAATTGATGACTGCCAGACCTGTTGAATCAAGAAATTGCTTCAATAGAACCTGTCAGCAAAGTGAAGTAGGCTAAAAGATCTCAAAAAGGAAGTCATTGATATGTATCAGTCTGGAAACGGTTACAAAGCCATTTCTCAGGCTTTGGGAATCCAGAGAACCACAGTTAGAGCCATTATCCACAAATGGATTCCCAGGAGTGGCCGGCCTGCAAAAATTCCTCCAAGTAGTGCATGGAAGACTCAAAATGGAGGAGGTCAGGAGGTCCCAAAATGACCCAGAAAAACATCTAAGGAACTGCAGGCCCCACTTGCCTCAGTTAAAGTCAGTGTTCATGATTCAACATAAAGAAAGAGACTGGGCAAAAATGGCATCCATGGGAGAGTTCCAAGGCGAAAACCACTGCTGGCCAAAAGAACATAAAGGCTTGTCTCACAAAAAACATCACAAATATTCTGTGGACTGATGAGACAAAAGTAGAACTTTTTGGAAGGTGTGCGTTCCATTACATCCTTGTGTAAAACTGAAAAGAACACCATATCAGCAGTCAAACATGGTGGTGGTAGTGTAATGGTCTGGGGCTGCTTTACTGCTTCAGGACCTGGACGACTTGCTGTTATTGATGATACCACAAATTCTACTCTTCACCAGAAAATCCTGAAGGAGAATGTCCGACCATCAGTTCATGACCTCAAGCTCAAGCGGCCATCAGTTTGCGACCTCAAGCTCAAGTGCACTTGGGTTATGCAGCAGGACAATAATCTGAAATACACCAGCAAGTCCACCTCTGAATGTCTTAAAAAATAGAACGTAGGTTTTGGAGTGCCCTAATCAAAGTCCGGACTTGAATCTGATTGAGATGCTGTGGCATGTTCTTAAACTAGCCGTTCATGCTCGACAACCCTCCAATGTGGCTGAATTAAAACAATTCTGTAAAGAAGAGTGGGCCAGAATTCCTCCACAGTGATGTAGAAGACTCATTGCCAGTTATCGCAAATGCTTTATTGCAGTTGTTGTTGTTGCAGAGGGTGGCACAACCAGTTATTAGGTTTAGGGGGCAATTACTTTTTCACATAGGGCCAGGTAGTATTGGATCGTTTTTTCCCCTCAATAAATGAAATCATTTAAAAACTGCATTTTGTCTTCACTCGGGTTTTCTTTGTCTAATATTAAAATTTGTTTGATCTGAAACACTGAAGTGTAACAAATATGCAAAAAATAATAACAAATCAGGAAGATGGCAAATACTTTTGCACAGCACTGCACATATGCCTACCTGAAGCGGTCTCATACGATTTAAAATACCGCCAAGAAGAAGCCTGAATTTAGAATTCTGCAAATTGCAGGTGTTCCGCCCTTCCCTTAATCTGCTTCATGGTACTTGGACTAAATAATAATCAAGCAACTTAGCCGCAGTAGCCTATAATGATTAAGATGTGATTGTGAAAAGCAGACAAACCTAACTTGGCTACGGTGTTATATTGAAAGAATGCCAAAAAATTAATAATTTGAAAAAACAATGTTCCTCTGAATTCCATCTCTCATTGTAGCATTTTTTTGGAGATTAGTAAAGATTAATTTGACAGAAAGAGACTTGTTTTATGATCGCCCTGGATTTTAAGCGTCAAAAAAATACACAAGGTGGAAAACATTCTGTAAAGTGGATGAAATGTGAATGTGAGTTATAAATGATCGTAATTGCACGAAATAGTCTAATTGCATTCATGTAAATCTGTGCTGTTCCATGGCCGTTTAAATTTCAAAATGCGATTAAACATGCAATCTTAATAAATAGCTTGACTCATTCAACTTACTAAGCAAACGAGTCCACTGTTTGTTTGCAAAATGAGCAAAGTAAACAGGGACAGAATTAGAGTAGCTCAATAGGTTATAAGGAGACAATTCTGTAGTCCTTTATGCAGCTCCGTTCAGCATGTCGCCGAAAAATACTGATGTCAGTAAAATTCTTTCCGGAAGCATTTCTCATACCGTCTGGTGTTTGGCACTTTTGGGCAGCCATTTATTCAGGACTGCATCAGGATGAATAAAGAAAAAGGGCAAGCTTGAATGTTCGCCTGATGGCAGCAGGTGGTCTTACTACATTTTGAAAAAACCGTGGTTGGATATCGTTAAATCCTTCGGTGTTTCTGAGTTTATGTGAGACTGTGACTGAGTTAATAAGAATTTAAGTGAATGAGTGAGCAAGAGCGAGAGAATTGAGCTAGTAAACGACTTTCCATTGGAGATGATGAAAATGATAATTTCCCATCACGTGAGTCTGCATCACCCTCGCTGGTAATGGGCTGAGATCCACTCAGTCCCTGTGTGTGGCCCCTTAGGGGCCCTTTTCGTCCTGGGGCCCCAGAGTTCAGACTACAGTGTGTCTCTCAAACAGGCAGAGCTCCATCTCCAGTCGTATTGAGCCCTCATTGTCTACACCACCACTGTCCAGGTACTCCAAAACACGGGCCAGAAAAGCATGACTGATTTTCTCTGAGTCTTCTGGCCCTTTCTGAAGTTCTGCCTTTCTCCTCTTGGTGGAGCTGTTGCTTTGGACACTGAAAACCACCAACTGATTTACACCAGATGCATCCTCGCTAAAAACCCAACAGTAGTGTGCAGTGATGAGTGAACACTAAACAAAATGAAGATATATCAGAAACCAAGTACTTTTCAAGTATGTATTTCATGTCATTCGATCATAGAGATGAAAATATGCAACAAATAACAATACATAGTAAAAACAAAAATTATAATGTCTTTTTAGAGAAAAATTCAATATCAAGTGTGGCCACCCTTTGCTTTGATTGCAGCATGTAGTCCATGATTGTGTCGATTTTTATGAGATCACCAGCTTCTTTTGAGCTGACTGAACCCCAGACCATAATATCACCACCTACACGTTTAATGGAAGGGTTTAAACTGTAGTTTTTGAAATATTCTCTATGGAGCAGATAAGTTCTGCTTTAAGATGAGAATTCCAAATTTTAATTCATCAGTCCGAAGCACTTGTTGCCAGTCAGTGGGTGTATAATCTTTGAATTTCTTGGCAAATTCAAGCCTTTTTTTGATGTTACCAGCAGCTCCAAGAAGTGGTTTAGCTTCAATCAGGCTATTTTCACACAGCTTTCTGGAAATGGTAGATCTTGACAGTTTCATTTCTTCTTGTTTGGTGCTGTTAATATTATTACGTAGTTGTTGTGTTGTCAGCCACAGATAAACGTCAGAGGTACTTAACTTCCATTTTGCACGTCTATTGCCACTAGTTTTCAGTGAACCAGTCTCTTTGAAATGCTTGTTGGTGTTTCGTACAGTACCATGGCAGTATCTAACGTCTTCAGAATTTGGTCCAAGTGACCAACCAGCATCATGTAAGGCCACAATGCGACATAAGCCAATCTGGGACTCCTTCCATCATGCCATCGTTTACTGAGCAACAAAAGAAATGCAAGATAGCTAGTTAGTCAATGTACTCTTATGGTTACTCAGTGAAAGTGACCGCAAAATAAAGAACAGTTTGATGAAACGAGTGTAAATGTGCACGCGCCAGTAATAAATTTGCTTTTCAGAAATAATTACGCAGAAAAACTTATTTTCCAGTCTGCCTTTAAGTTGTGTTTCTTTTGTTGTTCAGCATATTTAAACACTGTGACGGAGCTCAAAAATAATGTCACCTCATATCCTGGAATGGCTGACGATCAGAGGTAATTTTGCAGAATATTGTTGCCAGTTTAAACAAATGTTTTGGCATCAATAATCATGGAATGAGCATTCAAATATGTATTCATGCTATGCAAGAGTCAAAAAAATAAAATTTTCAATACCTTGCAGTTGTTATTAAAAAAACAATTATATTTTCAGGGTTTTGTTTTTTGCCCATATGTTTACATCAGTATTTTTGTTTTCATTGCCTACATTAGTATTTTTCTAAACATTTTCGCCAAACAAGTATTGAGAAGTAATATGTTAGGACCCCTATTAGGCGAAGGTAGTGGTCTATAATCATCACTGCATTCTACTGTACGTTTCTGTGTTTGATCAACTGAGTTTGACCTACTCCTCCAAGACAGCGTACTAATAGTTCTCCCTAATGAAGAATAATTGTGGGTGTGTGTATACGCACGCAGGAGCGCGCGCGCGCACAACACACACGCACACGCACACACACACACACACACACACACAGACACAGTGGTGCTTGAAAGTTTGTGAACCCTTTAGAATTTTCTGTATTTCTGCATAAATATGACTTAAAACATCATCAGATGATCAGAAGTTCTAAAAGTAGATAGAGAACCCAGTGAAACAAATGTGACAAAAAATATTATATTTGGTAATTTATTTATTGAGGAAAATGATCCAATATTACATATATGTGAGTGGCAAAAGTATGTGAACCTTTGCTTTGAATATCTGGTGTGACCGCCTAGTGCAGCTATAACTGCAACTAAACATTTCCTGTAACTATTGATCAGTCCTGCACTTCGGCTTGGAGGAATTTTAGCCCATTCCTCCATACAGAACAGCTTCAACTCTGGGATGTTGGTAGGTTTCCTCACAAGAACTGCTTGCATCAGGTCCCTCCACAACATTTTGATTGGATTAAGGTCAGGACTTTGTCTTGGCCATTCCAAAACATTAACTTTATTCTTCTTTAACCATTCTTTGGTAGAACAACTTGTGTGCTTAGGGTCGTTGTCTTGCTGCATGACCCACCTTCTCTTGAGATTCAGTTCATGGCCAGATGTCCTGACATTTTCCTTTAGAATTCGCTGGTATAATTCAGAATTCATTGTTCCATCAATGATGGCAAGCCGTCCTGGCCCAGACGCAGCAAAACAGGCCCAAACCATGATGAAACACCACCATGTTTCACAGATGGGATAAGGTTCTTATGTTGGACAGCAATGTTTTCCTTTCTCCAAACATTATGCTTCTCATTTAAACCAAAAAGTACTATTTTGGTCTCATTCATCCACAAAACATTTTTCCAATAGCTTTCTGGCTTGTCCATGTGATCTTTAGCAAACTGCAGAAAAGCAGCAATGTTCTTTTTGGAGAGCAGTAGCTTTCTCCTTGCAACCCTGCCATGCATACCATTGTTGTTCCGTGTTCTCCTGATGGTGGACTCATGAACATTAACATTAGCCAGTGTGAGAGAGGCCTTCAGTTGCCTAGAAGTTACCCTGGGGTCCTTTGTGACCTCGCCGACTATTACACGCCTCGCTCTTGGAGTGATCTTTGTTGGTCGACCACTCCTGAGAATGGTAACAATGGTCTTGAATTTCCTCTATTTGTCCTCAGTCAGACAGATTGTGTTCTGGTGGAGTCCAAACTCTTTAGAGATGGTTTTGTAACCTTTTCCAGCCTAATGAGCAACAATAACCCTTTTTCTGAGGTCCTCAGAAATCTCCTTTGTTCGTGCCTTGATACACTTCCACAAACGTGTTGCGAAGATCAGACTTTGATAGATCCCTGTTCTTTAAATCAAACAGCTTGGGTACCCACTCACACCTGATTATCATCCCATTGATTGAAAACGCCTGACTCTAGTTTCACCTTCAAATTAACTGCTAATCCAAGAGGTTCACATACTTATGCCACTCAGAGATATGTAATATTGGATCATTTTTCTCAATAAATAAATGAGCAGGTATAATATTTTTGTCTCATTTGTTTAACTGGGTTTTCTTTGTCTACTTTTAGGACTTGTGTGAAAATCTCATGATGTTTTAGGTCATATTTATGCAGAAATATAGAAAATTCTTAAGGGTTCACAAACTTTCAAGCACCACTGTATATATACACAGATACATTCATATACACACCCAACTCCAATTCCGAAATAGTTTGGACAAAGTGTAAACTGTGAATAAAATCAAAACGCAATGACTTTAAAATCACACCAGCCAGTATTTTACTCACAATAGAACAGAGATAACATAGCAAATGTTGAAACTGAGAAATTTTACAATTTTATCCGCAAAATGAGCTCATTTCAAATTTGATGGCTGCTATAGGTCTCAAAAAAGTTGGGACAGGGGCCTGTTTACCATGGTGTAGCATCCCCTCTTTTTTAACACACAATGGAGGTGTCTGGGCATTGAGACAAGTTTCTTGAGTTGAGCCATTACAATTTGATCCCACTCTTGTTTAATACAGACTTCTAGCTGCTGGAGACTTTTGGGTTTCCTTTGACAGACTTTTCATTTAATTATGCACCAAATGTTCTCAATCGGTGAAAGATCAGGACTGCAGGCAAGCCAGTTCAGCATACAGACTCTTCTACTACGAAGCCATGCTGTTGTAATAGCTGCAGTATGTGGTTTTGCATTGTCCTGCTGAAATACACAAGGCCTTTCCTGGAATAGATGTTGTCTGGAGGGGAGCATATGTTGCTCTAAAACTTTTATATACCTTTCAGCATTCATGGTGCTTTTAAAAACATGCAAGTGTCCCACACCATATGCACTAATGCATCCCCATACCATCAGAGATGCTGGCTTTTGAACTGAACGCTGATAACAGGAGGGGTGGTCTTTCTCCTCTTTAGCTCGGAGGACACAACACCCATGATTTCCAACAAGAATGTCAAATTTGGACCCATCTGGCCACAGGATACTTTGCCACTTTGCAACAGTCTATTTTAATTGAGCCTTGGCCCAAAGAACACAACGGCGCTTCTGGATCATGCTTAACAATGGCTTCTTTTTTGCATGATAGAGTTTTAGGTGGCATCAGTGGATGGCACAGCGAACTGCGTTTACAGACAGTGGTTTCTTGAAGTATTTCTGGACCTAATTAGTAATGTCAATGACAGAATCGTGCCAGTGAGTGAAGCAGTGGCCTCTGGGGGCCTGAAGATCACGGGCCTCCAGTAAAGGTCCCTTACGCAGAGATTTTTCCAGTTTCTCTGAATCTTTTGATGATGTTATGCACTGTTGATGATGAGACCTTCAAATTTGACCTTTTTAAAGTATTCCACAATTTCTTTACGCAAGCCTTCACAGTTTGGAGAGCCTCTGGTCATCTTTACTTCTGAGAGACTTAGCCTCTCTCAGACTTCCCTTTTATAGCCAATGATGTTACACACCTGATGCCAGTTAACTTAATTACTTGTTAAATGTTCTTTCAGCTGATTCTCCTAAGTATTAATTGCTGTTTCAGCCCCCTTTTTTTTTTCTTTTTGCCTGTGTCCCAACTTTTTTGAGACCTGTTGCAGCCAGAAATTTGAAATAAGCTCAATTTGTGGATGAAAATGTAAAATAACTCAGTTTCAGCATTTTTTCTACGTTCTTCTGTAAATAACATATTGGCTCGTGTGATCTGTAAGTCATTGCATTTTGATTTTATTCACAATTTACACTTCGTCCCACCTATTTCGGAATGGGGGTTGTGTGTGTGTGTGTGTGTGTATGTATGTATGTATGTATGTATGTATGTATGTATGTATGTATGTATGTATGTATGTATGTATGTATGTATGTATATATATATATATATATATATATATATATATATATATATATATATATATATATATATGTGTGTGTGTATATATATATATATATATATATATATATATATATATATATATATATATACACACATGTGTGTGTGTGTGTGTGTAAATAAATTATTATTTATTTGAGAGGATTACTAGAACTCTAGCTTGGAGCAATACCAACTCAGTTGATCAAGGACAGAAGTGTGTGTGTGTGTGTGTGGCAGCAGAAGAGGAACTGGAGTACTTCCACTGGCATGGTCATTTGGTGGTGCGGTTATAGTAGTGAAAGTCATCAGCGGGCTTTTCTCTAGTCGCTTGATGCCTTCTACCCTTCCTCCTTGTTCCTTGCCTCCTTTCTCCTTGTTTAACCCAAAACCATGAAAATCCACCATTCCAATCCTGTTCCCTGAAGGAGCAGAGATTCAGGAGTTTGATATCTTGAGAGAGGAAAGATGAGTCTATCCTCTGTGGAATGCGTGCCATGTAAATGTCTCTTCCCCCTTGTGCCATACATCTTCCACGCTTGTAATTGGCGTCCCTTCAGACTGATGTTTTAAAGAGCAAAGACGTTCCATATCCCTCCATCTTGTTCTCTCTTCCTTCCTTTTCACGTGTTACGCCCCAGTCTAGGGGAAATGTGAACGTAACATAAAAGCACACATAGGGATTTGGTGTGAAGCAAAGTGAGTGATTTATTTAGCTCATAGACCAGGGTAATTATTTTCTTTTTATACACTGGAAGAAGCATAGACTTCTGGGTGAACCAAGGCCAAAATAATAAGCGAAACTAAACTGGCTACCGATCCGGTATTTTCCTGATCCTTGAAAGAAACAAAAGTACAGTTGCTGAGCCGATCTCCCTAGTCTGTCCAATAAACATGAAAAAGGTAGTTTAAAAAAAAACAAAAAAAAAACAGCAGTTCACCCCTACGGCTTCCTTTATCAAGCCTGGCAATATATATACAGCGCCTTCCATAATTATTGGCACCCCTGGTTAAGATGTGTTAAAAGCCTTAAAATAAATTCAATTTTAATTGCAGAAGCATATTCTCACACTGAAAATTGTAGAAAAATGAAACCTTCAACTCAAGTGAATTTTAAGAGAAAACTATCCCTGACTAAGAAATAATTATTTTTCTGTCAACTCTGTTAAAGCTGATTCATGCTCATTTAGTAAATGCTGAAGTCCACCAGGTTTGCAATAGCTAATCCTTTGAACAGTGCTGGCATCCGTAAGTAGCATTGGAAAGCTCTTGGGAGAATAGGCGCAGCAACACAGGAACAAATATCCAGGTAGTAGTTTTACTGGAAAGGTTTCTCAGAAGCCTGTAAGTGAATTGGTGAGCCACAGAATAATTGCCACCCTTCCTGTCCTACTCACATTAATAACTTAAAAGCACTTTCTTGGAGCTTTTGACCAGATTTTATTCTTGCCCATTCAGCACATACAGTGGAGGCTTGACGTGAAAGCCTTTCTGTGTTTAGATAGTGGTCATAGTGTGGAGCGTCTGGCCTAAAGGTGTAGGAGCAGCTCTGTCTTGGCTGCTTCGAAAGGATTCAAAAACTTTACTCCCTTTGTTTGAACTGATTGTGTCAATACTCCACTCTTCCCCATTTTATTAAGATGTAGCTGAGAGGAGAGCATGACTTTTATATCCATTCACATCCAAGGAAGGTTTTGTATTAGGCAATGTTGGTATAGTTGCAGGGAACATTCAGGACAGAATTACAGTCTGTATTTTCTAAACTTGTATTAAGGAGTCAGCTTGTTCCTGAATTATTAGAATGTAACGCACATACAGTACAGTTCGCGAAAAGACGGAAGATTAACCAGTTGGCTAATGGTATTGTTTCGATATCCTATCGGGTTATTAACTATGGTTATAACTGGGTTTTCAGCAAGGGGGGTCTGCTTACAGTGACGGATTTTTTGCGGAACTAATCTTCCTCTATGGGCAATATTACCACACGATGTTACCATTTATATTCGGACTACCAAAATTTATACTAATTCAAACAGAAATTAATTGAGAAAATATTTGCAAAAAATGAAACATACCTCCAAGCTCATTACGTGGAGATCTTGCAAGACCAAACAAAGCTTAGAAGACTTAGAAAACTGGGCTGGCGCATGAAATGGCGAGTGTAATGTGTGAACTGACGTAAAGGTTCGAGAAGTGATAGACGAAGTGACTACTTGTCAGTGATTCTGCTTTATATCCTAAATGGGTGAAAAACACTGATTACAGAATATACATGCAAAATATATACCAATTTTCTTGACACAAAATATCATGACACAGAATCCCCAAGTAGCCTTTTGGAAAATTATCGGTCGGACATTTAACAATGTGCTTTTGATGATGCTGGTTTATGTCAGAAATGCAAATGTAAGGGTGCCATCTTGAAGGGAAATGGTACATTTAAGCTTGCTCTACACCCATTTATTAATATTTAGGATTGTTCTCGCCGTAATTGCCCTTTTCTGGGATTTATAATTTGGGGCTTTTTTTCCGTTTGGCCGTTTTCGTCGCCATTGACCAGTGTTTACCAAGGCCAGTATCTGACCCTGTAAAGCGACATAACATTACAATACATAGAGTATATCATAAGGGCATTTTCTTATCACGCGCTGTATCAAGCCAAGACCCCAGTATCCGCCCAGGCTGATACTGTTCAAGTGATACTGCCCGGGGGGCAGATACGGGTGATACAGGATTTTTGCCCGCCGGGCAGATACAGCCTTGTGCCTCGTGCTCGTATCACATGGGCAGATTCCCCATATTTATAAGGTAGTAAATGTAGCCATTGAGCTGGATGGTGTGCTAACACAAGGCTAGACTCATACAGACAACAGAGGCTGAGCCTTGCACCGGACTACATTTACCGTGAGTATGTATACATGAGCTGCTCAGCCGAACGTTACGTCCAGTCCATAACCAGTTACTACCGTCTTTCTCACTTTATCCTCACGGCATTGTAACTAGTTATATTTTCATCTTTTCCTGAACAGTACTGTACAGGCAATCTCTTGCCAAAGCGCTTTATCTTCATATTAGGTGATTGCAAGTTGCTGTGAGTCTTGATTGGTGATTGGAGGTCACTGAGGATCCTGAGTCAAAATGTTTTTATTTGGGGGGGGGGGTCCTGCAAAATTGCTTGTGTATTGACAAATTCATATTGTGCGTTGACAAGCAGTAAGCTTGCTAATTGCTCTCACAAAAGTAAGCTTAATCACTCAGGCTTTAGAGAAATTTGTCATGCATGATGCATAGTATTCCTCAGCATTACAACCCAAGTATACAATTTCTGCAAAACATATGAGCTGCACCCGACATCACTTAGTTTATACATGCAACAATTGGTTGGAACAAAAACCCACATACACAGAGAGACCCTGATTGGTTGTTTTTCTACATGTGATTGACAAGTTGGAAATGTCCATTAAGGTCCAGCAGCTAGTTTTAGGTCTGAGGTTAAGATTGAGGACATGTTTATGAGGTTATGGTCTATTCTTACAGGACCCATATTACAGCAAGTATTTGTGTGTTTGCTAGCCCACACTAACTCATTTTTTTAGATGAGTTTGTGAGTGTGCTAGCCTGTGGTAACTTGTGTTAGTGTGCACTAACTCGTGCTAGTGTATGGATGTGTGTCTGTGCTAGCCCACTAACATGTCCCTGTGTTCGTGCATATCGCAGTTATGGTGGGAAGCTGTGGTGGTTGCCATGGGAATGGGGTTGAGCGGATTTGGTGCTGTTCACTGGTTATGGTTGTTTGCCACTTTAACCACGATTGAGCTGCTGGAGTCAAATAACTTTGGCTATTAATCTCACTGCCACTATTTAACAACTTCTTTGTCTCTCTCTCCATCCTTCTCTCAACCTCTTCATCCCTCTCTATCTCCACCTCTTCATCCATCTTTCCATCCCTCCCTCTACCTCTCCATCTATTCATTCCTCTCATCCTTTTCCATCCCTCTATCACTCTATCCCACACTCCAATTCTCTATCCCTCCTCCCCATGCCTTTCTATCCCTTTCTTCACCTCTCCATCTTTCTCCATCTCTCCATCCCTCTCTCCCTCTATTAGAGTGAAGCAGGCTGCCAGCAGTAATGATTCTGGAGGTGGAGATGAATCTGACATGGAGAAAATGAAACAGGTGAGGCTTGCTCCTGCGGCTCCACCTCTACCTTCGCCTCAGAATGAAGATGGTGCACAGTCGCAAACCTCTATAGAGGAAATCCATGTTTGTGGTGCACGGCGGCCGTTTTATACGAGAATTCTCACGTTTCAGAGCTGCTCTGCTCTGTTCAGATGGCCAGGCTGCGAAAGTCTGCAGTCAGGTGGCACGGAGTCATGCTATTGGCCAGTTACTCTGGAAATGTGGTCCTGTTGCAGATCTGTAATGTAGGAAGATCCTGTAGCAGATCTCTAATATAAGATCCTGTAGCAGATCTCTAATGTAAGATCCTGTAGCAGATCTCTAATGTAAAATTCTGTAGCAGAGCTCTAATGTAAGATCCTGTAGCGGAGCTCTAATGTAACATCCTGTGGCAGAGCTCTAATGTAAGATCCTGTGGAAGAGCTCTAATGTAAGATCCTGTAGCAGAGCTCTAATGTAAGATCCTGTAGCAGAGCTCTAATGTAAGATCCTGTAGCAGAGCTCTAATGTAAGATCCTGTAGCAGAGCTCTAATGTAAGGTTCTGTAGCAGAGCTCTAATGTAAGATCCTGTAGCGGAGCTCGAATGTAACATCCTGTGGCAGAGCTCTAATGTAAGATCCTGTGGAAGAGCTCTAATGTAAGATCCTGTAGCAGAGCTCTAATGTAAGATCCTGTAGCAGAGCTCTAATGTAAGATCCTGTGGCAGAGCTCTAATGTAAGACTCTGTAGCAGAGCTCTAATGTAAGATCCTGTGGCAGAGCTCTAATGTAAGGTTCTGTAGCAGAGCTCTAATGTAAGATCCTGTAGCAGAGCTCTAATGTAAGACTCTGTAGCAGAGCTCTAATGTAAGATCCTGTGGCAGAGCTCTAATGTAAGACTCTGTAGCAGAGCTCTAATGTAAGATCCTGTAGCAGAGCTCTAATGTAAGGTTCTGTAGCAGAGCTCTAATGTAAGATCCTGTAGCGGAGCTCTAATATAAAATTCTGTAGCGGATCTCTAATGTAAGATTCTGTAGCAGAGCTCTAATGTAAGATCCTGTAGCAGAGCTCTAATGTAAGATTCTGTAGCAGAGCTCTAATGTAAGATTCTGTAGCAGAGCTCTAATGTAAGATTCTGTAGCAGAGCTCTAATGTAAGGTCCTGTAGCGGAGCTCTAATGTAAGATTCTGTAGCGGAGCTCTAATGTAAGATCCTGTAGCAGAGCTCTAATGTAAGATCCTGTAGCAGAGCTCTAATGTAAGGTCCTGTAGCAGAGCTCTAATGTAAGATTTTTTTTCAGGAACTGCTGGAGGAGGTGCGCAGGGAGTTGCAGAAAGTGAAAGAGGAGATTATTGCAGGTTGGGGTCTGCCACACCCACACCAAACATTATGACAACTGTCACATCATCAAGGAAACATCACATTTCTTTACGTTTGGCTCTGGGGTATTCCAGAGAGTTAATATACTGAGTCAATATTTTGTCAATTAATGGTAATCTGCATGCACATCAGAGGGATTTCAATTCATGGGAAGAGGGAAAGAATTCACTGAAAATGTATGAAATATGCTGGAAATGGGGATTGTGCGCATATTTGCATATTCTATCCATATCCACATGTGGGCCTTGTTTAGTTCTGCAGGCTGCACAGTCAAAGAAAGGGGAACTCTGACGCATGCATGAGCCCCCTATGATGGCAGGAATGTGTTTGCCTCCAGCACCAGTAATTGCTTATTTCACTTTTATTTTACAATGGGTGACATAAAGATAACTCATGTTTGAGATGTGAAATGCATGACTTGTGTGTTTGCTCTCTTTTTCTCTCTCTCTCACAGCCATCACCCAGGAGCTACAGAAGAGAGGTTCCACATAGTCCTGCAGCGGCCCCAGTGAGGGAGGGAGAGAGGGAGGGAGAGAGGTGGAGGAAAAAGGAGAAGCTGGGCACCGTAGAGTGGGGACCCCCCATTGTTGTCTCTCCTTCATTCCCTCATTCTCTCTTCCTCTCTCGAATTTGCACATCCCAGGGAACACACACGCATGCGCACGCACAGACACGCTTATACACCCACAGATCCGAGGGCTGTGTAATTTATCCATATGCTGAAAACATGCCGCGCTTCAATCTTCATGACCCCTGACCCAATTTCTCCCACACATGGCTTCATGAATGACACTGTTGGCCAGTCAGAAAATCCCTCCACCTCTCTCTCTTTCTCTCTCTCTCTCTAACGTCATTCCTCCCTCTCTCAGACTCCTCCTTCCATCCAGAGCCCTATGTCACTCGACAATCCCCCTTTACTGTATCGCCAACTCTCTCTTCCTGCAAATCACAAACTTCCTTGAGCCTACAGTATTCAGGGAATATTATACTGAATAACAACTATACTGTAGCTCTGTTGGCATGGCTGGCTCTCTTCGGCTCAGGACATTCTCCCTGTACAACTTTCCTGGCATTAGCTCTCTGTGTAAAGGGATCGGGGTCTTCCATTTACTCTGAGCTTCATGGATCACTTTTGGTTTGTTGGGTCGACTCCATTGACTCACCTCATATGACACTATAGGTCTGATTTCTAATGCTGGCTGCAGTCTTGAGCCTGCCTCAGGTCCACAGTTTCTCGGGGAGTGTTGATGGAGCAGGCTCAAGGTTGAGTGTTAAGCGCGTAATTGGGTCATAGGGAGGACCCTACAGCCCCACCAGAGGCCGGAGGTCTGGGGTCCACAAACTTGAGACCCCCCCCACCCTCCTCCCCCCACGCGCGCACACACGCATTCCAGACCACACAGGCATGAGAAGAGGTGCATGCTGGGAGCTGAGGATGGGCCTCCTGCGTCAGGGGGTGGGTTATGGTTGAAGCGGTGGAAAGTTCACTTTTAGCATTGTGCTCTCTCTGCGTTTCGTCTCTTTCAGTACCTTATGCATCAAAATAAGGACAGATGCAAAATGACTTGGCCATAACTAAGCCTGCCTTGGAGAACATGTATACATAATATATATATAAAACCTATATATATATTTGTTTTTGAGGGAAATTGAAAACCAGAAAATAAGATGTTTCTATTTTAATTGAAATAACTGGTGGATGGGGAATTTTTTTATTTTTAAAAAGTTTATTTTGGGTTCATTGTTTTTTTGTTTTTTTTTTTTCTATTAGAATATAGCCTTTTTACACTGAAATATAAAGAGAACTGCTTACCAACACTGGATTAGACGTGCCTTTATTGTCGAATACATTCGCTTCTTCTGCAGCTGACTCTGGTTTTGTGTCTTTCTGGTTGGGGAGCGGGGATAAAAAGATTGTAGCACTGATAAACACACAATTCCTCTGCACTATTCATGTATCAAGTGTTATGTCTTTTTATAAATATCTCTAAAATTGTGCTGATTTGTCCCAAAGAACCACACAGTTTCTGCATTGAATTCAGGTTGAAAAATACAGTTACAGCTCATGTGTGACTCATACCTGTATAATATTTTTCCCATATCATTATATTTTTCTTTTGTTATTTTGGCTTTTTATACTTTTATACTTTATAATTTTTGTCAGGTTTTTTTTTTAGGATTTAGAAATTTTCCTTTGTAAATATTGTTTCTTCGTTTGCATATTCATTTGCGCATTGAAGTGTGTACATGCATAAACAAACGGGGCTAGCTCTAAAAGTACTGCGTTCATTTTGGTGAGAGTGAGGCAAAGGAGCTGTGTCACGATAACTGCGCATGCTTAGACCTTAAACTGTTAGCCTAGCAAAGTGAATCTGCTCGACTGCGAGTCAAAATCTGATTCCATGCTTGACAATCTGTCTTTGTTTTGCATTGTATTTATATATTTTAGTCACTCGTGCATTATGCTTTTTATATGAAGGAGTTTTCTGTGGAAATTTGGGGAATCAAAGCACTATTTTAGTGCTTTAGCCAAAGGATATGAATAATGTGAGCTACTTTTCCAACTGTAAATAAACATTAAAGAAGAAGAATACCTTCTATGATTATTGATGATTTGCAAACCTGTTTCATTCTTTATATCATTTGGCGAAGGCTCAAAAATAGCGCTTTGAATCTAGTAATTTCCACAGAAAACACCATAATACAAAAAACATAACTAAAATGCAAAAATACAACACAAAACGATGACGTATTAGCAAGGATGGAAGTACATTTTGACTTGCAGACGAGCTGATTCACTTAGTTCAAAGTTCAGAGCATGCGCTGTTATCGTGACACAGATCCTTCAAGGTGTATGTACTCACGTTAACTACGTAGATGTGTCATACACTGTCATGTGATGTATTCATCTGAGATGAGTACGTTTACAACAGTGATATTTTGCAGCTAAAGGTTGAACTCTTGGCCAGAAAGTAAAAAGATGGCAGCTGCGCAATTCCGCTTTTAGTGTATGAGCGTTGAGCTTATGCGTTCATGGCTCAGATTTGCCACATACCTGACCATCTGAAAACCTACTTTATCCGAGCACGCTTATATTAAAAAAATCACAATAATTCTTTATTTGAAAATTATGCAAAATGCATGGCTAAACGAGTGCCCACAAGTCAAAAAATGCCCAGATAGATTTTCCGTCTTCTAGTATACATTTACTAAAGGGAATTTCTATCCCATATCCACTTCCTAAATCAATCCCTAATCCTAACTCTAACCCTGACCCAATTTTCCCTAAATCATAGTACTGGTGGACCATGACCTAATGGGTTTCCATTCTGCCTTAACCTGAGAGTTAGTTGTAAAGAAATTCTAGCCAAATAAAGACAATAATTCTTCAATATTTGCCAGTAGGGAAATGATTCCAGAGCTAGATTTGAATTGAAAGGGGGTGGGGGGGGGGGCAGAAGTCTTGCCAACTGCCCTTAGCTCAAGCTCTATTTCAGTTTATTTTCTATCAGGAAAATTAAGGGACGCAGACAACATATTTTGATTTAGTTAGCATTGCTCCATTGCCTTACTTATATTCTATCCAAAAAAAAAAACAAAATTAACCAAACCTTCAGGGGAACTGAACATTAATACTCATAATGTATGTGGAAAACACATGGCCAAAAATGTAAGCAAAGGCTTGGGGTGTGCTTTATTTCCACTTGCCATATGACAAAAAAAAAAATTTTTTTAATCATAATATAATTTGGTCCGTCTTTTTATATTTAATGCATGCTCAGTATAAAGTCCGGAATGTGTAATTAAGCACTCAGCCCAATTTTAATGATTAAACAAGTCGCTAAGTAAATGAAATTACGTTATATTAATTAGGCCCTATTTTCAGCTTTAAAACGAAAGTTACAAAAGAGGGCAGGTCTCCAGTTGCGAGCTCCTGGCTCAGATTGGCGTAAGCGCCCTGGGTATCTCATTGAAGCACCCATGGACCAGTGGTGCAGCCAGAGCTTAAAGTTGCATGGGCGATAAACATCTCTTTAAAACAATTATTAGTCCTGACTCGATCGGCAATCATTTTTTCTAATTAACTATACCTTCAATCCAAAAACACTCCGCACTATCAGGCGTTGCTTGTTCACCTCGTTAAAGGCCCCCTATTATGCTACCAGGTGCACACCTAATTAGCCATTATGAGCCAGTTCAAAGTCTCCCATACCTGACATCACAAAGGGGAGTGACCACCCAGAATAATGAAATCTGATTGACTGCTTGGCTGCAGGTGCCGTCTTGTCTCCGGTTGGTTACTTCCCCATGCGATATCAGGAGGGAAAAGATTTAGAAATGGCTTGTAATGACTAATTAGCTGTGCACCTGGTGACATAATAGGGGACCTTTAAGGAAAAACAACAATCGTTCATTTGGACGCGCAATTTTGTGCATTTCAAATCACTGTCTTTGATTCAATTGAAACAATTAAATCGATCATGAAGCACAAGTTAGTACACCTGATGAGCTAAAAAGGTTGCGCAGACGTTCCAGAGCAGTTTACCTCTCGAAAAGTAGCCAACTTATGAGTAACTTACTTTTCTGAAGTGAATTATGCCAGTTGATTAGTCGCCCTTAGATTGCATCACAAAATAATCCATGTCTTTAATAGCCAATTGATTATTCTTATCAATGGAAATTGTTTTAACTATGGAAAATGACCAAGAAAAGTCAGGACTAATAATTGTATTAAAGCGATGTTGAGTAGCCAGTAAATTTTAAACACAGTTGTATTTTTCTTCCATTAACGCAAGTAAGCTGTATTTAGTAGCCTACTAATGACTAAGCAAAATAAATTCAGGCTATCAATGAATTAATAGCCAAAACAAAACCTATTTTGTCTCATCACCAGATGGTTGTATTTGTCCATAAAGTGTTTCTCGCAGAATTATTCTATTAGAGGTGGTTGCTGACCAGAGTGTCGCATGATTTAGTGAAACCCATGGCTCTCACTGAAGGTACGTCTCCGGACCTTCAGTGGAAAGGCGGAGAAACCGCGGGATGCGCTAGCGAGCCAGGGGGTGAGCATATTTAAAATGACGTTGAAGTTCAATTCTGCAAGAAATATGCTGCCACTTAAATTTTCCTCATTTGTGTTCTGATAGACAATACCCTGATGAAAATATCCTATAGTTATTTCCTAGTATTGCTATAGTAGCTATTTTTTGCATAACCATAGAATTACTATAGTTTGCATAGTATAACTAGAGTAGCTCTTTAGCCATCACATTCTAACTTTAGTAGTGCCACAGCCAACAGTACCATGATATTCCTTTAGTCCACACAACTGTATTGCTGTAGTTTGAAAAACTGTAGTATCACTATAGTAATCCCTTTACTATAAAATTTTACTTTTACGATAAAATTTACTGTAGTTAAGTATAGTTTACTACTGTAAAATTGAAATTCTTCTTCCACTCAAAGAAGGAAGTGGAGTTGGCAGCGCAACGCACGTTGCAGCAACCTGGAGCACTCTCTCCAAACGTAATCTCGTTATTCTGTAACAATGATAATAAATTCATCTGAATCTGATGTAAACTGCAGTAAACTACACTTTACCACAGTAAACTATAGTTTGTTGCAAATAGACTATAGTAATTGAATATCATTGCAATAGTAAACTATAGTAGAGTTTGACTTTTGTGATTTACTTAAGCATCACTATAGTAAACTACGGAGTTACTATAGTATATCTATAGTTATTCCGCAAAAATACCCAACAAATACCTAAAAATAGAAAACTATAGCATTTTTACTGTAGTATTTTGTGGTAAATTTTCATAAGGGATACTACTCTATGGGGGCGAAAATACCATCCATTTACTGTAGGATAACTATAGCTTGGAACTGTAGTAATTTGTCATTAGGGTAACTGCATCAAATACTGACAAATGGATGTCTTCAGCTATTGTAGCCTCAGTAACTATTGAGAGTCCTAATAACTGGTGATAAAACTTCTTTTCTGCTCCATGCACCAGTTGAATTGAATGTGAGCCATCTAAATTGGTTAAAAACTGTGTTTAAGTGCATTTTTTCATTCAAAAAAAGTAAAAAAATCAATAGCACCAGTTTACTAGTCGGCTAGCCTGTATTTCTTCACAAGTAAGTACAGCCTGGCACTGTGGAAAGCAATACTGCAGCAACGGGCTCAGGTAGTCAATGCAGCAGCATCTACGCAGCTACTTAATTTCAAGTCATATAGAGGAGTGGCACATCCTGCACAATTTAATGCAATTATTTTAGACTACCTATCTAGCTAGCTACTATTATTGAAATAACTGCTTATAGTGTGACTTACCGGTAAACTCACTGATGGGCACCATGGCTAACGTTACTGCCGACGAGATTACACAATGTTGACAGAACGGAGAACAAAGCTGGGGAGGAGAGATTGTTGGGTCGGCTGCATTTACCAATATCAACGAACAGCCCGTGAATCTTAGTTGTCTCTGGTGAAAGTTGGTTAAAGCACCCAGCGTAAAATGTTTACCGCAGAGAGGGAGTACTCTAGGTCAGTGGTGGTCAATACTGGTCCTGGAGAGCCACAGTGTCTGCTGGTTTTTGATTAATTAATCAAAATTAATTAAAGCTGTTGATTACATGCTTAACTCATCTCACCGGATGTCTTGGGTTTAAATTGGGTGGAGAAAACCAAACTCTGCACACCCACTGGCTCTCCAGGACCAGGGCTTGCTACCCCTGCCTTATAAACGTTTATCTTTACTTCGTACTTCTACTTTGTCTGCATTACAACTATACTAAATGTCCAACCACACTGACAAATCTTGGTTTCCACGTAGACTGCTGTCACAACCTGCATGTCTGCTTAATTGGCTCTCGAAGTCTCGTGGGTGGTTCCCGGTAATTGTTACATTTCTTGGCTTATTATTCCCTTCGTGCAGGAGTATAGCTTATCCTGGTCCTGGAGAGCCACACGGTGTGCCAGGTTTGGTTCTCTCCACCCTATTTAAACCTAAGACACCAGGTTAGATGAATTAAGTGTGTCATCAAATGCTTTAATTCATCAATTAAGTGCTGAGTAGCATCAAAAACCAGCAGACACTGCGGCTCTCCAAGACCAGGGTTGAGCACCACTGCTCTAGATATCTTGAGTTCTCCATCAATGTGGCTGTTTACAAAAGTATTCCACCTGCTCATTTTTCACATTCAGAGAACATACAGTTTTGGGACCCAGCAGGCGGAACAGCTGATTTGCTACCTATAAAACTGAACACTGTTGACTCAACTAGGTAGCTGCAACACAGGACATGTAGTCATTAATCATGATTGAGCTGGTAGCCACTGATGCAATGCGCTCATGAGTTTATCTACTGCTAGGGGCGGGGTATGTTAAGGAGGGCTTCAGTGCATCATTAGGTCATGTTTTAACCCTGCAAAAAAAATGCAAAAAATTAAACTGGTGAAAAACTGTTGAATGGTCTAACGCCACAATTATGCACTGGTTTGGTTTGCAGTCTTTTGACATGTTATCCGCATCCATTTTGAAACCTGTATAATGTGTTTAGAAGAAAATTTTGGATTTCACTTTACCTGGACTTATAGAATAAAGGTTCTGGTGATAAGTGAAAATATACAGTGAGCATCATAATTTAATGGACCGTTACTTTTTTTTTTTTTTTTTCTCGACTGAGGCAATCACCTGATTGGAATCCAACTGGATATGCATTGTACAAGCTGAAGAGGAGACTAAAGGCAAGATGTCTCTGAAACAAGCAGGAAATGTAGATGTCTGCAGTATAGGCAGAGTGTCAACAGGAAAGATACCTTGCATCTTGGGAAGCTGTCACTGCATGTAGAAGATATGTGACCAAAGATTAAAAAATGATTACTTAGTTCTACATTGTGAAACAAATGTTATTTGATTTGTCAGAAACCCCGGGGGGGACCGGGGGGGGGGGGGGTTGGTTTGGAGATATTGGGGAGCGGGATATGCACAAAGTGTGCTGTCATTTTAAATGGTTCACATAAATGAAAACAGTCTCCGTTAAATACCAAAAGTCTGTACTTCAACCTGATAGTTATTACATCCTTTCAAAGTTAGTGCTGGAGAATCAAGATGAAATGTGCCACTGTCCAATGATTTATGCTGCTCATAAAAGGTGCTGTGACGTTAAAGGCAACGAAAATGCTTTTTTTCAGTTCTAATCCAAAAAAAGTTCATGTTCTTCTTGTTCCATAAAAATTATTTGTGAATTTTTGCAATTTTTATATACTGAGTAATCTAACCTCAAACCTCTGAAATACAACTAATTGGCACAAGTTCATGAATGATGTCATTCATTATGTTTTAGCCAATCAAAACATACTTCATGTGGCAACATACCAGATGTTATGACATACTTGGATACCATGAAATCAGATGATCTATTTAACTCTCAAGTTATGGCAATAACGGGATTTTCAATGTCGTGCCGTGAGCCTCTGACCCTGAAACATAATTGCTTTCAGTCTGTTCCTGTTTAAGATTGCTTCATTAATACTCACTCAGTTTATTTACGGAATACTCAAAACCAATATATGAGCCTGTCATTATTAAGAAATTATAAAGAAATGTCAGATCACTGATGAGATAAATTGAGGATGTACTTAGTGATATTGCTGGGATGGAAAAAGTGGGCTACTAATAACTAATCTCCTGAGATGGCGAGAAGATGGCAGCAGGCAAGCTTGACCCTCTGGTAGCACTTTTAGTATATGGTGTGATTTTAAAACTATTAGACACTGCTCCATTTTTAAATCGTGTCAGAACTGAGCAAAGCAGGCATTGAGTCAATACGCAAATTTAAAAACCACTCCAGGAGATCAAACGCAAGCAAACATTTTGGGTATGGTGACAGCATACTGCTTGATACCTTCATCTATCCCTCCTGGCTTAATGCAGCAAAAAAAACGGGATATCGCCACAACTAAAAACCAAGGAAGCAACAAACTTATCCTCTGTCTGCTACACTCCGGAGATGTCCACGAAAGCCCCGCCGGCCATGTGACCTACACCACTGCTGACACTGACACAAACGCGGAAGAGAGCAACATAATCAGTTTGCAGGTACGCATGATTGAGAAGAAACGAAGCCCAAACAGCATCAAAAGAGCACCCTCCCCTGGTTAAATGGCAATATACGGAAATTAATGAATTAATGAGATTGTGCCTTAAAAACAGCAATAAAGTCCAAACTAGAACATGACAAGCGTAGATTCACAACTCTGAGAAATAAAGTAATTAAAGAACTAAGACAGGCCAAAGCATCCTTTTTCATAAATATAATTAGTGAAACAAAAGGAAACTGGAAATTGATTTGGAATAATTTAAATAAATTAAATTTTGTCATTTAATTGAAAATAAGTTTGTCATTTTTCACGTTTTGGGGCAAAAAGCGACAAATTTGTGGGAAATCTGTAATGTGTCATGTCCGGGCTATAACTTTGAGAATAATCATCCGATTGTGATCATATTGGCATCAAGGTGTTAAAACACATAAAGGTGTGTCATGAAAAAAATTTTGAAAATATCTTTACAATTGTTTGCGTTTTGGGTCAAAAAGCGTCAGATTTGTGGGAAATCTGTAATGTGTCCTGTCTTGGCTGTAAATTTGAAACTAATCATCCGATCGTGATCATATTTCGCATCGAGGTGTAAAACCACATGAAGGTGCGTCATGAAAACAATTTGGTATAATTTTCCGAGTTTTCTGATGCATACTCTCCGGCCTATTTTTTTTGCAAGGAAATTAACAGCTTTGCGATTAGTACAGTTCTTTAGCAATCTAAATGCATATAAACATTCTCTATTCAAAAATGCAATGCCAGTTGCGGGGGATATTGCTTGACAATGTCTGCAGCTTGTTTTAAGATTGCACTTGATCAAAATGTTATCAGCATTCGAAAGAATTGGCTATATTTGCAGGGAAGAGCAGCTGCACACTCCTTGCCGCAATGTGATAATGATTAATTAATTAAATTACCAATGCTTCTGATGTCAAAGCATAAGGTAATTGAATAATTCAGTAAGCTGGATATTAGTGCATTGCGAAAGTATGAAACATAGCATGCCTTAAAAATCATTTTAAATGCATACCATGCGTTGAACTTTCATTGGTCGCAAAATCATTGATGCGATCTTTATTCTCTAGCTTCTGGCAAAGTAGTCGGAAAGCTCCAGTATGAAATTGTTAGAATAGCAGTTATCGAACTAATAAGCAACGAAATATAAACCTTCAAACCATCTTCAGCTGCATTAACAGCATAACATTTTACTTTAAGATGGAATTTTGACAAATTTGAGTTACTGCTGTCCATGCAATCTCATACAGTATTGTAAGCTACGTCTTATGTTTCAATAATTAATGGAAACGTAGCTTAATGGTTTCCTATTTGCTCAGAAAATTAATTCCGTTAATTGTCTGATTCTTAATCGGAAACAGTTTGCCCACATTATGATATTGTTACTAGTTGTTGATTGTTTTATTTTTAAGCAAACTAAAATGCGGACCTGAATCAGCAAAACCAAATTTTTAAGAACATTTTTTGGGTGTATCAAGCTGATTGGACACTGACACAGAGGGGGAAAAAAAAAAAATATATATATATATATATAGTAGATGTCCTCAAAATAATAGCTTTTATAAATGAAGAATCTATGTTGGTACTTCCTGTGTATCTTTTGTCTATTTGTTGTTATGCACAAATCCGCGTGTTGAGTCAAGACATTTGCATTATAATAGACATTGCCAAAAGTTATCTTTGCTCATGGTCAGAATTATTCATGCCCCTGACAATACCTCAACAAATATGTCCTTTTTTGATCGTGCCCATTGTTTTCACTTCCTGTGAATGTGCTAATCTTTGTCCTATAGTTATTTCAAGATGATCCAATGGAATAAATACCTTTTTTGTTGACCAAAAGCATCTATCCAGAAGAGTATTAAATGATTTAAAGTGTCCTGGTCATTCACAGTTTCTGATCATCATGGCCAAGGAGAAGCTCAGGGAGGACCTACCTCAACGTCTTGTGTGCGCCCACAGTGAAGGAAAGGATTACAAGGCCATTTCAAAGCAGTGGCAACCGTCCAGATCATAATCAACAAGCACAAGAGGTTCAACACTATTAAAAACCTCAGCGGCCATGGCAGGCAGCGTAAGATGTCCCCCAGACTTGCTTGGAAAATCTGCCGAGAGGTCGACAACAACGCCCAGACCGCAACCAAGGCCGAATTGAAACGCTTGACCAGGCAGGGACGAAGGTGACTCGGTCCACCATCAAGCGAGTCTTGCACAGAGGAAGTCTCCATGGATAGAGGCCTCGGAAGACGCCGGTGCTCAGGAAGAAACATCTGGAGGCTGGCCTGGCCTTTGCTAGAGGTCATCTGAAGAGTTTTTGGAGATACTTGGCGATATGGATGCTGAATAACCCTGGGGGAAGAAAGGAGAAGCTTTTAAGCCGAAGAACACACTGTGCCCATTGTCAAGCATGGTGGTGGCAACACAATGCTATGGCGATGCTTCTCTTCCAGTGTCACAGGGAACCTCGTCAAGGTCCAAGGAATCATGAGAAAGGAGGATTACATCATGATCCTTGATGAAAACGAAGGAATGCGCTAGGAAACTCCAGTACGGCCACAACTGGAAGTACCAGCAGGACAATGATCTGAAACATACCACCAAGGTAGTGAAGAAATGGTTCAAGGACAATGATGTCAACGTCCTAGAATGGCCAAGTCAGAGTCCTGAACTGAATCCGATGGAGAACTTGTGGCGAGTCTTGAATACCAGAGTGATGGCTAGGAAACCGATGAACCTGACCCAGCTTGAGGCTTTCGCCAAGGAAGAGTGGGTCAACATCACCACAGGAGACATGCAGGAGGCTTAGACACCTACAAGAATCTTCTAAAGCAGTCAGAAAAAAACCATGGCTATGCTATTGCCTATTAAAGGAAGACATTGGGTATGAATAATTTTGAACATGGCATAGATTTTTTTTTAAGTCTATGAATAAAATACCCCTGAAATGAAGAATATCTTCAATTGTGTATTGTTAGTCTCTCACCTGTTGGTCACATATAACTCATAAAGAAACTTGACTGAATGCATTCATTTTATTACACAAATAAAAAAATTTTAAAAATCACAAAAATTGATTAAGGGTATGAATAAGTTTGAGGATAACTGTGATATATACACTGCTCAAAAAAATAAAGGGAACACTAAAATAACACATCCTAGATCTGAATGAAATATTATTATTGAATGCTTTGTTTACATATTTGAATGTGCTGGCAACAAAATCACAAAAATTATCAATGGAAATCAAATTTATTAACCCATGGAGGTCTGGATTTTATAGTCACGCTCAAAATTAAAGTGGAAAAACACACTACAGCCTGATCCAACTTTAATGTAATGTCCTTAAAACAAGTCAAAATGAGGCTCAGTAGTGTGTGTGGCCTCCACGTGCCTGTATGACCTCCCTACAATGCCTGGGCATGCTCCTGATGAGGTGGCAGATGGTCTCCTTAGGGATCTCCTCCCAAACCTGGACTAAAGCATCCACCAACTCCTGGACAGTCTGTGGTGCAACGTGGCGTTGGTGGATGGAGCAAGACATGTCCTAGATGTGCTCAATTGGATTCAGGTCTGGGGAATGGGCGGGGCCGGTCCATAGCATCAATGCCTTCGTCTTGCAGGAACTGCTGACACACTCCAGCCACATAAGGTCTAGCATTGTCTTGCATTAGGAGGAATCCAGGGCCAACTGCACCACCATATGATCTCAAAAGGGGTCTGAGGATCTCATCTCGGTACCGTGTGGCAGTCAGGCTACCTCTGGTGAGCACATGGAGGGCTGTGCGGCTCCCCAAAGAAATGCCACCCCACACCATTACTGACCCACTGCCAAACCGGTCATGCTGGAGGATGTTACTGGCAGCAGAACGTTCTCCACGGCATCTCCAGACTCTGTCACATGTGTTCAGTGTGAGCCTGCTTTCATCTGTGAAGAGCACTGGGCGCCAGTGGCGAATTCGCCAATCTTGGTGTTCTCTGGCAAATGCAAAACGTCCTGCACGGTGTTGGGCTGTAAGCACAACCTACACCTGTGGACTCCTCATGGAGTCTGTTTCAGACCGTTTGAGCAGACACATGCACATTTGTGGCCTGCTGGAGGTCATTTTGCAGGGCTCTGGCAGTGCTCCTCCTGTTCCTCCTTGCAGAAAGGCGGAGGTAGGGGTCCTGCTGCTGGGTTGTTGCCCTCCTACGGCCTCCTCCACGTCTGCTGATGTACTGGCCTGTCTCCTGGTAGCGCTTCCATGCTCTGGACACTACGCTGACACACAGCAAACCTCTTGCCACAGCTCACATTGATGTGCCATCCTGGATGAGCTGCACTACCTGAGCCACTTGAGTGGGTTGTAGAGTCCGTCTCATGCTACCACTAGAGTAAAAGCACCACCAGCATTCAAAAGTGACCAAAACATCAGCCAGAAAGCGTAGGAACTGAGAAGTGGTCTGTGGTCACCACCTGCAGAACCACTCCTTTATTGGGGGTGTCTTGCTAATTGCCTATAATTTCCACCTGTTGTCTATTCCATTTGCACAACAGTATTTGAAATTGATTTTCAATCAGTTTTGCTTCCTAAGTGGACAGTTTGATTTCACAGAAGTGTGATTGACTTGGAGTTACATTGTGTTGTTTAAATGTTCCCTTTATTTTTTGAGCAGTGTATAAAAAATACGACAATAGTGTATAAATCTGACCTTCTCAAGCTGATAGTCATCAAAAAAATGTCAAAACTTACCCTATATATATGAATAGTAGGGGTGGTGTTCTTTCATTGGGTAAGAGCTGAAAAAAGTTTTTTCTCTGCCTTTAAGATACTGTCTTGCCACCCATTTTGTGACTGAAGTTGTAGTGGTTGATTTACTCATAAAATGTAGCGTAATGTGAGTGGGTTTTTCCCTGAATTGATACAGCAGTTCGGCTGTTCTGTGGACGGTTTATTACCGTATCCTTAGTGACAAGATCTCGCATGCAAATTGGCTTTTGAAGAGTTGGTTTTTTTTTTTTTGTTATAAATTTTAGGTGGTTTATTTTTAGTGAATCACAATTTGAGCAGTCCTGTTCTTGTTAGAACAACAGATTGTTGTGAAAATTTAGGTTTCTGAATATATGACTGAGGACTTTAGATACTTGCATTTCACAAAGAAATGTCACAGTCTGCCTCACTGACAACTGGCTTTAACTGCCCCACAAGCATTAGATACAAACACAGGGTCAGTCATCGTTCCCAACATGCATGAAATACAAACACAGGGTCAGTCATCGTTCCCAACACGCATTAATACAAATGCAAGGTCAATCGTCATTTCATTGTTCCAAACACCCATTTAATACAAAGGTAAGGCTAATCATCATTCCCAGCACACCCAAGTAATAACAGAAGAAACTAAGAACTCGGATACAGTGCGTCAAATTATTTTTCGACAAAAAAAAAAAAGAGAGAAATTTGTTGACTTGTACTCACTTTTGTTGCAATCCATTTTGGAAATAGTGATTGTTTGTTCAGGTATTTGGACAGTGCAGTAAATCTACACTGCTACACATATTGTACCATGATTATTCTAGAATATATAGAACTTTCACTTCTGTAGCACTGTCCCTTGAAAAGATATAATAAATTAATTGTCAAAACATGAGGGGTGTACTCACTTTTGTGAGATACTGGTATGTGTGTGTGTTTTGTGCATGTTATTGCCCGCATGCAGTGAAAACGGCCTGCCAATATATCTTATTTGGGCAGACCTGTATTGGCCGAGTTCAGCACGTGCACAAGTAACCATTGGCAACTGTGGCTTTTGCTCTCTACAGAGAAGCAGACCACAGTCGCGGACCTAGGATTTAGCTCTTAAATGAGTCTTGAAGTCTCGTACTTCAGCAGTCACAGTCATAATCTTGTCATCATAGCACAACATACTTAAGCAATTTTATAACATTTTTATTAATTGGTTATTTTCGCATTGCCTTGGTATTGGCCTTCCGGTCGCGGCAATGGCAGCATTCGCTCTTTTCAAAGAAGTAGATGACATTCGCGGACCTGGCATTAAGCTCTTTAATCTTGAAGTTACATATTTCAGAAGTGATAGTCATAAAATTGTCATTATAGCACAACATAAAAATAATAATTTTATAAATAGCTTATTTTCGCATTGCCTTGGTATTGGCCTTTGGGTCACTCTGATCCCATGGCCTGGCCATCCGCTTCAGTGCTGCAACTAGTGTAAATAGAGCCTGAAAGGATCAGCTGCTAATGTCTTGGAGCCAGATATCACAGGCTGCCCATAATGGAGTCCATGCCTTGATGGGTCAGGGCTGTCCTTGGGGCACAAGGGGGACGTACACAATATTGGGCAGGTGGTTTTAATGTTGTGCCTGATTGGTGTTTGGCTGCACATGTGGCCACTGTAGCTTTGGCCACTTAATAATGTCACTCAACCTCTTGAAAGGCTGAAGGGAAGAAGGAAGTCCCATTCCTAAATATAAGTTTGCCTTTATATGAAATTTTGTCATAAAACTGCATAATATGATCACAATTTACAGTTGCCCAAAAAAAAAAAAACGCACTCCAATTACTCTTGAATGGCTTTTTGCCACCACTTACTGTGCATGTTCAGCGATGCCTGTTGATCTTTGGTATTCTTCTACACCACAGGACTTCATTGGTCCACATGGGTACAGTTGACACATCTGGATACACCCCATGCTTCAGTTTAGGCTGCAGGAGAACCTTGCCATGTTGTAAGCCACTTATTGTCCTGGAAATCAGTAATTTCCCTTTCCCCTGATGAGAGTACACTGGAATGATTAGTTGAAACATTCTGATAGATTCAGGGTCTTGTAACTTGAAAGGTTGAAAAATACTGCTCATCAATGAGCAATGTCAGTAGCTCAAATTCTCTGTGTACCTGTACAGGGATGTATAAGCATTGGACTTCATGTGCGTTCGAATGATGTCCCATAACCTGTCTGTTGCTCAATCACCTACTACACCCTCACCCCCCCACCCCCGTCCAGCTGAACATTTCCATGAAGGGACTGCTATGTTGAAGTTTGTCTCAATCCTGCAAGCACCTCATGAGAGTGGACTGCAAAACCCTCCAACGACGAGTAGCCTCGATCCTGACTTGTCCATCCCACTTTCCTTTACTGGACGCAGCACGATGGAACAGCCGTCATATAGAACATAATGCGTCTCTCTGTAGGCTTGGTACTAGCTCTTCTTGCTCCTGGCCTGGAGGATGGAGGCAAGTGCATTCCAAAGTTCATATGCGAATTTAACACCCTCCCCCTTAATGAGGAGAGTCCTTCAGGACTGCGCCAGTGACATCACACGAAATAACACTTACCAGGGAAGTGCTAGTGGTGAGGGAGCAGTTTGGGAAAAGGACTGCTGTGAATAGTCAAAAAATGATATCTTTAGGTCCAATTGAGGACCCCAGTGCTAAAAGTACTGAAGTCACAAAACATCCATTTTGAGAAACCCGAGGCAGTGGACTTGGATTACTATAAAAGACGGGTCCCCATTCTTACCTCATGGTTTGTGAAAATGTGGCTTAAGCTCTTCAAGCACTAGGCTCTTAAATTCCTAACCACTTCTATTTGAACTTAATTGACAACGTCATGAGGTTAAGAAAAAATAGGACCAAGCGTCCTGCAACTCACCGGCAGGTAATCTTATAGTGATGATACAAGTTATGAAAATTTCATGAGGAGCTGGACATTTGAATCATTGTAAGTCAATGCAAAGGTCACTAAATAAAAGTTCACATACATTTATAAGGCCTGTTATATAATCCTAAGCTCTGAATCAGTTTTGGTGATACAAGTCATTGAAAATTCAATATGTCAATTGTGAACTTTAAAGGTTAGAGAGAATCAAAAACCGTTTTTACCTTGTCTATGTTGAATAACGGTAGTCTACCGGCATTCAAGATCATACGAAAAGTGCTAGACATTCTGAACCGCTCCATTTCATAGAAATTCCTCTTTTAAAAATAACCGCCAGAAAACGGGCCAATCTGAACAACGGATGCATGTGAAGTCACATATATCTCACTGCCAAGGGTACCAAGGGAAGTTGATTGCCTGATTTAGAAAAAAATTTATCATCCGGTTTTTGAGAAATAAATTTTTTTTTTTAATTTCTCAGTCCTATCTTTAACACTGGGGCCAAAATTTCAAGGGCCCATAAAACAGACAAATCTGATTCAATCAAAAATCCGAAAAGAACATCTGAGAAGTTCTAGTAATATGGTATGGCAAATTTACACAAAAATTCAGCGAGCCAAAAAAAAAGATAAAAAATGTTCTGGACACCACACCACGACAATAGTGTATGGGCTTATAGAGTAGGTAAGCTAAAGATGAGAGAATTCATGAGTGCTTGGGAAAAGAAGCACGCTAGTCAGAGAATCCGATTGCGCTTACACTAGGAAAAATCATCATGCTACCAATGTTGGTCTCATTTTTTTGTTTTCATGAATGACCGGATGGATGATGTGTCACATTAAATTTTGCTGCCACAAGGAATTTTGGGATGAGGGCATCTCCTTTTTGAAATAGATAGTCTACTGTACCCTGTGCTAAAGGTGTAGTAATTTTGATTTCATATTCCAGGTATTACCTTCACAATAAGAAACTCAGATGACTCAGAGGAAAAAAAATCAGTCAGAGGCAGAGAAGTTAATATCCAAGCCAAAGTCCGTTTACTTTTTTCTGCAGAAAAAAGGATCCCCACATACACATTAAGTCAGCAAAATCGAGGATGATACAGTTAGTCTCTCTCTGGTTTTTGAAGGGGCACTCCATGTCGTTCTCCTCCCCCCGTGCTGATCTACACATCATGAGGTAATCTGGAGAGCCCTCGCCATCTTACGCAGCCCACGTCAAGCTGTCCTGGGGTGCGCACATCCCGTTTGGGAGGAGAGCACCTGTATTCTCTATCAGCCCCGGCTCCAGCTTATCTCGCTATGCATTCCGGAGCTTTATATAAACACATAAACTTAGAGAAAGAGAGAAACATCTTGTCCTTGGTACTGGTAGACTCTTCAGGTCTGCATGACTTTAGATAGGCTATATGCCATGACGCACCGGTCAGATTTATGGAAACTTACAGTTATGCAGGCCCATGCTAAATCAGAAACATGCAAAGCTACTCTGAAAAAAAATTAACATACTTTTCGCATGTTTGCTTACTGTTCGCCATGTTGGATGCTTTTGTTCTCGCTGCACCACCAGCCGAGGTGGTGTGAGATTTTAGAACAGGAACGCGTTCACGAATGCATTCCCGGCTGTTCGACTTGTTCGAGTACCTGTTCTCTGCACCTGAACAGGGAGTCGAATACACCCAAATGGTAGGTCTGAAGTGGAGGTACAGCCACAGGAAGTGAACCACAAACAAATGGTGATATTTAATGGTGTTAATTCTCAATATGAAATCACACACAAAAAAGATGCATGGGATGCAGTTACCCTTTCTAAGAACGCTTTATGCAGAGGGGTGCACAATAATTGAGGCTAAAAAGAAATGCTTTGGCTCGAAATTGACAACAAAAAAATAAAAGCAAAATTCATATGAGAGATGCACATCACAGGAGGGGGGACAGCAGGCAAATAATTGTCTGAGCTGGACCAGCGCATCGGGGCCATCATTTGGAGAGATGGCACTATCAGGAGTGCCATGAGCTCCATGTCTGGACACAGACCTGGACCCGGAGTGAGCGCCTTCATCAACCTCCTTGTCCATCTCCTATATAATTTAAAACGAGTGTGTCCCAATGGCAGGTCCAAACTGCAATATCGTGCTTAAAAAGAAGACCTGCTTGTATTTGAAATTAAGAAATTTGGGCCTGTTTAACAACCACAGATCAAGGTCACTACAGTGTTTAAATGATAAATTATCAACAGATGAGGTCCTGAGCCGACCACCCTCTGAGGCGTAACTTGGAACCTTGCCGTCCAACCCAGCGCAGTCTGTGCCTCCCCACAGTACAGCTCCCGCTGTAAGTTCCCACTGACTAAAAAACCCAAGGTGGACAGCTTCTTCACATTGTAGATGGCACGGGGTTAGACTGTCTTATATGGCTCCGGAGTGCTGGCTCCTAATGATCACAAAGGTTCCCAATAACTCACTTTCTGCAAATACATCTATATGGTGCCTATTTGTTCCCGCCATAGGGCACCATCTGCAATATCTTGTAACAGCAGCAAATATGCCATTGTCTGAGCAGGGTACAGAAGTTGTCCTTGCTGGCCAATAAATGGGGTGACAGTCGCTGAGTAATGGATGGAATACGGTTCTCAATCAACACGACTGATATGGGGTGAAGTGCAGAGTAGCTTTCATATTTATTTTGAAAGACATAATTCTTTGAAAAACATCAGTTCTTGAAAATATTCTAAATTTCAAAAATATTATTGTAATTCAAATAATATAACTGTAGAACAGAAGACAATGCGATAACCACTTATTTTGCCCAAACAAATCAGCGCTTAATGTGCTTGAAAGTGCTCTTCAGTGTGCGTAGATTTTGTTCTTACCTTAGAACAAATTCCAAAGAAGAAAACATTGGTGAATGACAGAATCTTCGGGAAAAGTGCTTAAGTGGGTTTTGAGAAGATATCTCCTCTTCAGAATAGAATGGTTGATGAATGAGGCCCATTGACACTAAATGTTGTGGCCAAAACTATCTTCGGTACTGAAATGCAGTGAGTAAGATTACAAAGATTGGAGGCAATGCCGTTAATGCAATGGCTGGACTTAATGGATTTCTATACGAGTTAATTTATTACGTTAATTTACGACGCATATAGTCTCCAACAAAACAGCCAGGAGTGACGATGATTTTGCTGGCAAAAAATTGTAGGCTCTGGGGCCCATTTGACCGGTTTCTTACTTTATTTGGTGGCAGGGTACGAAACTGATTTTATGTGTCCGACAGGTCGATGAGCATGTAACGCTATATCAAGTCTGTATTTGTCTTAGTTTTTGTTTGCTACCTTTCAATAATCTGTATGTAAGACTCTGGCTCTTTCGCTATGGGTGTTGTATTTTGTAGTCCTGTGCATGTTTCAGTTCCTAAGTTAACAAAGATGCCGGTGTTCTATCAAATGTTGCTACCTATCAAAATATGCTACCTCGCGGTTCTGCGCTTGCTCAAACCTAAAATCTTAGGCTGTGTCCTCGCTCATATCTTAAGCATCTTCAAAAAATAATAAAAATAGTTTCATTTTCAGTGCGCATTTCGACCGGTAAGCGTACAGATATTTGCATGTACACGCTGGGTTTTCCTGAAAATGCAGAAATTAGATGATAAAGGCGTATATGGGCATGTATCTTCGAACAAACTTATCCAACTCGTTATAAAATTGCTTATGGTATAATGAGTTAACAAATAACAAAGTTACCTCTGTAAACGGATGCATACTGCAATATCAAGGCGATAACAAAGACTTTACGATCGCTTTGCACTACGGTAGCATTTTTTGACAAGGGAGCAAAATTTGACCGAACACCGGCTCCATCCCCTGGCGAAGTTTTGGGCCAAATCGCTGGCCGTAGCCTGAAGATGAAGTTCATGTTCACACCACTAATCAATTACCGGTGTGTTTATTAGCTGCTACCATTTGGTTTTTCGTCATTCTGCCACTGGTCAGTCCCTGGAGGAGCTTCGGCCGCCGCCACAGGACAAAATCGCCCCCTTCTCCTCCCTTAGAATCGCCATGACCCAAACCGGTTTCTGCGATTCCAGGCCGTTGTTGGACCTACACAAGAAGGTGAGTTTTTAACTTCAATACACTAGAAGTCGCCTGGTAGCTAATGTCTGAAGAACTAGCAGGGATCATGGCCTCTGGCAAATGGCAGACAAACGAGGAAATCGTCGCATCAGTCAGCTACGCAACCGGTCTATTGAAATCCCATTTGTTGGTGTTTCAGAAGCTACAGCAAGTCCCGATCGCAGTCATTTAAACTGCTACCTACTTCATGCTGTGACGTAGCCTATAGGCTAACTGAAATTAACTGCACTGTTGGCAGTCCGAAGACTGGGCGGAGAGGTCTTCGCGCTGGTACCATTCATTTCAGGCAGCTCTTGATCGTTCCATCAATGGCCTTAAACTTGGGGAAAATTTGAATTATGTTCAAGTGTGCCAGTAGGCCTTTGATTGCCTCCCCAGATGGCAAGACTACATAGAAACAATGTTGATTTGATTTTCCATCTGAATCATCAGAATGGTTGACATTGTAATATCAATGCGAAATCAATGTTGAATCAGTGTTACAATAGCGATGGAAACCCGACGTTGATACAGCAACATTGAAATAATATTAATTTAAAGTTATGATTATAATTGATTGAGCATCGATTCCTGGTTGACAGGGTGATGATACTAATGTTGAAAACTCTTTGAAAGCACATTGATCTATGGTTAGGTTGAAATCATCATTGTTTCAATGTTCTTTTTGATTAAATAACATTGAAATACCATTGATCTTTAATTAGAAAATCAACATTGATTTAATGTTAATTGAGGGTGTACGTCCAACGTTGTTTCAATGTCTTAACGTTCACAAAACCATGTTGATTTAACATTGTTTCAATGACTCTTTGCTATCAGGGTCTCCATTGCCTGAAAAAAATGCTGGCGAACGGCCCGGGTAGTCAAATGTCAGTAACCCTCCACCAAGCCATCTAATCGTTTGATGGAGTATTTCTCCATATTATTTTAAAGTGGCCTTTTCTTAAGCTGCGCGGCGTCTTCCGTGATCTTCAAAAATTGACGGACCTGGCGGCTGTTAGAGAGAGCTGAACCTATGTTCCTTGTGGCTGGCGGCGCACCAGCGTTCTAGATCTGTCCCCCAAATTACCTGCGTAATGTCAAGAAATGGAGTGGAGGATGTCATGCTCTGTGTATTTGACTCGCAACTTGCATAATAGGCCTATGTGAGAACGCGATGATGCTTGATCATTAACACTGAATATTAAAGATTGCCGTATTTGAAAATGGACAATTTGGTGGATTTCTCAACATTAACCAGACCGCGATGTTATGCCTCGCAAATTTGTGAAAACATATTGTCAGTGGGTGTCAAACTCTATCCTGGGCTGTCATTGTTTTCTGAATTGTAGAAGTTCCGTATTCACATTGTGCTAAATTGGAAGGGACTTGCTGCATTTTGAGGGACAAAGTACAGTGCGTTGACCGGTTCCGAAAACGGAATTTGTCTGAAGCGTCTGGCATCGATACAGCATTCGCTGGCGGAATGTTATCTGTTCACCAATTTGCGGAAATTACTCGCACACTTTGTGGATCAATTAGTTTTCTTCAGTCATTAGGAATAAAGCCTTGCACAGTCATTTTTCAGTGGCACGTCCTTTGACTGGTTCCGCAAATAATTTCCAGTTTCGCAAACAGCGCCTTTTGTCAGGCCAAACTTATGATATTCTTTGTTGACTAGCATAATTGCGTGCCCCTGGCCACAAAAGAACAGACGTGAATTTTCCACCAATATTAGCCAGCATTACTATGCAGGGTATATCAAATAATTGGTCAAATTTATGGATAATTGTTCCGTGTGTAGACAGTGATGACTGGAATCCACGTGCGCTGGCCTCACTTCAAGACGATTTTGTACATCCATCGATATTCAACTGCAATCAGCGACTATGGATGATTCTTTCTACTCTTTCCAATTCAAGTACCCACCAAGTATACATTAAAATTATCAGGATGAGACCACAAATTCAGATTAACACCGGACATGAGTAATGATCAACCTGTTGAGCCACTGAAAAACAGTTATGGCGGGGGAAAAGATGTTTTATGTCACATTGACTACATTAAACTAATAAAATTATTTCAGAAAAATAAACAAGAACAAACGTCTCAAATTACAAGTTTGAAAACCTTCAAAATGGCGTTTGCGGAAGCAGTCGAACGACAAGCAGTCACTTTAATGGGTGTAGATGGAAAAGGCCTATCTGGAGTACGAAATTGGGATTTATTTGGTCAAATATACGATAATGTCCTATCATAATGATACGTATGTGATGAATCCCGGAAATACACGCGTTTAACCCTCTCCTGGCTCATGTTGCAAATTTGCAACAATAAATCAATTGATGACTGATGATAAAATATAAAGACCACATGGGAAATGGTTTGATAAAGTTTCCCTTCCAGCTCAGTATTGCAAAAATACTACGTTAGTTCCACCTGCAGCCACTAGTGTATAAGAACATTTCTCCATGAATGAAAGATTTTTCATATTTCAAAATAATAAATTGGGCTGGAGAGGGTTAACGGCCACACACTGCGCAGTGCGCCTTATCACAGGCGTTGATTTGGTACTGCTGCAATGGCAAGCAACAGTTATCGGGAATTTTCTCTATCAAGCCGAATATCTCGAAACGATGGTTAAGAGTTAAATCTCCAATAATTTACCGTTCCAGTGGTGTCAAACTCAAGGCTGACAGCGAAGTCTTTTTCCCGCAAATAGTTCGATTTCTGCAAATTGCGGAATCGGTCAACCCACTCTAAGTAATTGGTTCTAACTGGTGAAACTGTGGATGTTTAGTCACCAGAATTATTTGGTAATTAAGAATTCAAAGCAAATTATCGTAGCTCAGATCTGTTTTATTTTTGCCCCGGACGAAGTCGGGCGGCTACATGGGATCCGTGTGTGTTGTCTCCGCCGCCGCTTCCGTAGACACTGGAGGCTTTGAGCAAGGCGGATTTTGCGATGGCTACGGCGCCCGGAAATAAATCTTTCCTGACGCTGGTGCCGTAGCCTCAAAGCCATGGTAGGGACCACAGGGACCTTAAGCAACAGGATGACTTTTCGCGACGGTACAGGCGACGTCACAAACTTCTGACCGCTGTGGTTACGTATAAGAAAAGTAGAGTGGCTGACTGTCTACACCGGACCAGAACGCCTTCGGGCAAATGAATGATGTGCAAGATTTTTTTTAAAGGACAGCAGCGCACAGTAATTTCTCAAAACGTCTTCTGATGAAACGTCGTCAGATGAAAGTGACATTTCCGCGGCATTTTAGATTTCCGTCCGTATTCACACATCGATCCGTTTGATGTTTGAAGTTTGATGGCTATTTATTTAAAAATACCACCACAGAATCTCTACATATTCAGTTTCTTTGTTCTAGAGTACATGTACCTATTATAATATGTAAGTGTTATTTTTCACAAATCTTTTGATTTGCCGCAACTACATGCCGTCAAACATTCAACTGTCTGCATTAACAAATTGCATAGTACCAACTTTGGTCATTTATTTCAAAGTTCCTCCAGGGAATCTCATATTCAATGACCTTATGCAGGATACATGGGTCATTCCATGTCAATTCACACACCCTCCCCAGATGACCCTCTTCGATTTGCCCAATATTCGACACACAGGTACCTTTTGATGCCAATAGAAAGAATCCAAAGTATTAGCATCCTACGTCTAACAGTTTTGGAGATGAGCCCCTCCAAAGTTTGGGTGCCACGCCCACTTTTCAAGCCTGTGAATTGCATACAGAATTCACAAGCAGGTTTGGACACCTCTAGTTTTAGTTTGAAGGAAGATACAGGCCTAAAAATCACCATATCCCCTCAGCATGATCTTGTCTATAAGATGGTGTACTTAAGAATAGCATAGCTTGACTATTTCTGGATATATTAAGCTTTGAAAACTGTAAGTGTGAAAAGTGTGATGAAGAGTCTTGACATTTTGGGATTCCAGATCTTGGAAACTATGTATGCTGTTGGGGGTATAATTGATTTTCCATCATATTTGGTAACTGTATAGTGCATTCAAAAGAAGTGTGTGGATATTCAGACCTTAAATGACAGAATAGGAGGCACTCAAAATGGCTTTGGGAGAAAATGACCCTGCGGTACCCCCTACTTCATGCCCCAATTTAACCATGTGGGCATTTGATGAGTGGAATGCCCTTTTAACCCCATGCACAGTGACACTGTATCAAACAGTTAAGCTTTGAAGAACTTTGTTTATCAGAGTTCTTCATACCAATTCCGGCCTTCAAAATATGGGAAAATTTGTCCCCTTTTCACAACAGTATCTGGGTTTCTGCTGCCATCTGCTGGTAAAAAAAAGTAACAGCCTAAATCATGAAGCAAAAGCGACTGGAAAGTCTTGACCAATAAACCAATATAAAATTATATTGGTTTATTGGGCAAGACTTTCCAGTCGCTTTTGCTTCATGATTTAGGCTGTTACTTTTTTTTGACCAGCAGATGGCAGCAGAAACCCAGATACTGTTGTGAAAAAGGGACAAATTTCCCCATATTTCGAATGCCTAAATTAGTTTGAAGAACTCTGAAAAACAAAGTTTTTCGAAGCTTAACTGTTTGATACAGTGTCACTGTGCATGGGATTAAAAGGGCATTCCATTCATCAAATGCCCACATGGTTAAATTGGGGCATGAAGTAGGGGGTACTGCAGGGTCATTTTCTCCCAAAGCCATTATTGAGTGCCTCCTATTCTGTCATTTAAGGTCTGAATATCCACACACTTCTTTTGAATACACTATACAGTTACCAAATATGATGGAAAATCAATTATACCCCCAACAGCATACATAGTTTCCAAGATCTGGAATCCCAAAATGTCAAGACTCTTCATCACACTTTTCACACTTACAGTTTTCAAAGCTTAATATATCCAGAAATAGTCAAGCTATGCTATTCTTAAGTACACCATCTGATAGACAAGATCATGCTGAGGGGATATGGTGATTTTTAGGTCTGTATCTTCCTTCAAACTAAAACTAGAGGTGTCCAAACCTGCTTGTGAATTCTGTATGCAATTCACAGGCTTGAAAAGTGGGCGTGGCACACAAACTTTGGAGGGGCTCATCTCCAAAACCGTTAGACGTAGGATCCTAATACTTTGGATTCTTTGTATTGGCATCAAAAGGTGCCTGTGTGCTGAATATCGGGCAAATCGAAGAGGGTCACCTGGGGAGCTTCCAGGGAATCGTGTGAATTGACATGGAATGACCCACATCAATGATGGTATTCCATTATTACTTTTCACAAACTTTTTGATATGCGGGAATTACAAACCCTAAAACATGATTCGATTGTCAGCATTTGGACATTTGATAGCCATTTAATTAATATATCCAACATGGAGTGTCTTCCTATTCAGATCTCTTGTACTGGAGTGCAAGCATTGTTGTATGCAAGTGTATTTTTCACAATTTTCCATTTTAACCATTACAAGTCCTCATTCATGGCCTGTTGTGTTCAATTGCAAAGTACATACTTTCATGGGTGTTTCTTTGATGATTCACCCATACATTCTCTTTATTCAATACACTTTCACTAATGTGTATGCAGTATGGTTTCGGACCACTAATTTCCACAGACATTTTGAGTTACACAAGTATTATGGTCCCCACTTGAATTTTTACCCCTCAGCCCTCAAGGCTGACTGGGTATCATTATCCTTTGTGCGGTTTGGTGGGCGTCTCCAAAAACTTTGACATCGGGCTGAAGGGTATTCCGTGGATTGCATGCCTATTTTCTTTTTTGTCCACCTCAAAACACCAATTTTGATGGCAATTCCTACATTAATGCCAGAGTAATATCTACCTGTTTTTTCTTTTGCTTAAAGTGAAACACTGGTGCTGTGACATGTAATTGCTAGTGATCTGGAGTAATAGAACTTCACCAAAATCTAACATTTCAATCTGCACAAAGTGACAACTATTTAGTGAAAAAAGAAATAAATCAAAATAATTTTCAAACCAAATTATGGAGGTTAACGATTTTTTTTTTTTCTGAACAAAATACGCGCACACTTTCATCGAAAAAGCCCCATTATTATGTTCCTCAAGCCGATTTTTGACAGCAGTCGTACCAAGTGACTTTGCTACTGCGCTGTCCCCTGTATTTGAGCATCACATTTTTATTGGTGATAGTTTGACCATTGTTTTCCGCACTGGTGATAGCTTGACCGCAGTGGAAAAAACTAAGTTGGTTCGTCTCCAGGTTTGTTTTTCATTTTTACAAGCCGAGTGATTTCATGAGTTCCGTTCTGGTGAAAATGTCGTCCTCAAAGTGTTGTAGTGCGAAGTTTTGCAGGAATGTGGCATGTTTTCAATTTTGAGTTACTGGTTTTCTCTGGCAGGCCTAAACGGGGGATGAATGAGAGCACTGGGCTCAGAAAAATGGGAACGCTGGAATATTTTAATTGAAATTCTGGATTGCAGCTGCGTTTTAAACGAAGACTAGCTTACACTATGAAGTGTCCCCTTCTATCTTTCCATTTAGCCTATCTGTCAACACAGGTAGCCACATAGCGTAACTTCATATCTTGAACTTACACGGACCATATTGCATAACTTAATTGGCTATAAGTACGTTTACATTTAGTTAAATGTAAATGGATCGGAGGTTTTTTTTTTGCCACGTAAAGTATTGCGAAATCGTGTTTGATCAGCGCGCTAACATAGCTATAGCTTACATAGAATTACAAGTAAACACATTGTATGCCTAGTCATGTCGAGAAGGCTGCTGACAATCGTGTGTGGAAAGTCCATAGCGCATGCGTCAAAATCACCAGCTTGAGAGACACGCCCATTTATGGTAATTAGCCCTGATCTCACCTGGGGAAAAAACTTAAGTCTCGATCAGCGGCGCGCAGATGTATTTCCGGGTGCCGTAGCAGTTTCAAAATCCACTGTTGCTTAAAGTCCCTACTTTCTTGTGGACGGGTGTAATTTTTGACCGATTCCTTTCATATTTTGTGTGGAGTCTGTGGACATGTTGTACTTCAATTATGACACCTAGCGATTTCGGTTGCCATAATGACAGTATTGGCTGCACAGTATGCAAATTGGTGCCAAAATACAGATTTCCTTGTGGACGCAGTACAGGCTTAAACACAACTTCCCTGGATGGTGATGGGTAGACTGTGCTATAGGCGACGCAGGCTTTTGGGTGAGATGTTAAAGCAAGATACTGACTTAATGTGGTCATCAAAAATTTCACTGATGCTGGTCTACAAGAGTAGGGGGTTCCCAGATGTCATGGCTGAATACCCAACCTGGTTCTTTCAAACTGCCATCAGATGTGTGCTGAGCATTTTTGATCAAATTAGTTGATGTGCATCACACAAGTGGGTTTTGCACATTGGCGGTGATGGGCAGACCCTTTCTTTTCACTGTACCGGTTCTTTCCAGTTGATGCATGTAAATCTATCGAACCTTTTAAACCTTCAGCATTTCAATACTTTCTGCAATATATAAGAATCATGTCAATTTGAGAGTGCACTCCTCATAGCTTGCTACTGTAAAACTATTAAATCATTCTCCTAGAATTTTATAGTACTGGTACACACGAATTAATAATACTCAAGAATAAACTGACAGATTTTTATTTATATATATTTTTTGCATACAGTTGCTGAAGTCATGGGATAGGCTGTTCTAGTAGGAGGGGACCTTCAAATTGACAAGATCCAAATATGGCGCTGGTCTTTCCATTACACTCCTCTCTGTTACAGTACGCGCATGTTCGACAGCTAGTTCTGCCCGCCTAACAAATCATTAGTCATCATGTGCAAGTTCACACTAATAAAGATAAAATATTCTTTTCATGCATTTATCCAGCATCTAACTTTTGTGTAGGTATGCAATGCAAGCCCAACAGATGTTACGGATTTGAGAATTGACTGTATCGAGTCGTCTTTTTTTTTTTTTTTTTTTTTCCTGGGCAAGCGGCATCCGTCCTATGAAGGATGAACCGTACATTCGGTCTCGTTCTGTGAGTGAAGCTGCAGGGCTGTGTGAAGTTGGCTCGAGTCTGATTTAATCACTTCTCATTCGCTGTTCAGTTAGGGATTATGTACTACAGCTGGCCAGTCGCTACCGACAGTGTTAATAAAGAGACCTTGAATCACCCTAAAGGGTTGAATTTGGCAATGTCTGGTTTGCTGTACATTATCCTGGTTACTACATCGGTACTGTCAACAGAATTAATAATTTGACGTAAGATATTGACTTAACTCATTCCCTACGGCAAGCCGCTGCCAACGGCGCGGCGAATTCTACCAGTACCTACGGTAAGCCGGTGCCAGCGGCGTGGATGACCATTCGCAGTCCGATGAAAACACGAAATCGGTTGACGATCGCGGTCATGGGCCACCTGTAGCTAGGTCTACTTCAATACTTTATATTGTGTCATTTTCGGGAAAAGAATTCTGTCCAAACGCGACAATTTTATATAAAATTATTTTGTTTTTATTGTAAATTGATTTTATTGCTTCCGCTAAAAACGTCTTCGATTTTATGGTCGAAATTGTATCGTGCCCGTGGAAATGGTTTGCTCTTAGCTCCGATCAGTCTTAATTAACCATCGACTGTATAAGCCGGTGGGATGCCGTAATTGATCATTCAGAATTGAGCATTCAACAAAGCAGTTTTATAGCAGCTAGAGGGGAAAAGTCGGGGTTCATGAGCAATCGTACGTTCAACAGGCTGGCCTTGTACACACCGGACACCAGAGTCGCTTAAAAGTTTGAAATATTGTTTGAAAAACACATGCAGTTCTTGCCAATGTCATGTATATTTTTGGGATTTGGTTGTAAATCTCTTCTACCTGCCCCTTCCACTGTGGTCATTTGACGTGCAGTGTGATGGAGTTGGAGGTAAGGTAGAACTACAAGTTTTGATTTTGATTTCTAATCTCCACCTCCCGGCTGCCAATGTGCATACCCTAGGTGCCGAAAAAAACCACAGGGACAGCCAACACCACAGAACTCTTTATGGGGAATGTCATTTGATGGGGAAACAGAATTGTACTCCATGCAGGCGCTAATCATCTGGTGTGTGGCGTGCAGGTGGAGGAGAGGCGCGCACCCTTGCGGACCTGGGCAAATACTCGCGCGCCCAAGGAGAGGCGTGCGCCGGCCGAGAGTGAGGAGCCCAGGGGAGCACCCTGTAAGAGCACGCCAGACTGCTGCTGGGTAATGTAGTCTTCTTACCTTCCCATCTGTGCCATAGTGTAGCAAGGATTTCATGTGGTTTTTAGCCCGCTTGGCCGACAGGCCCAATCGGGCTAATGCTGTGCTTAGGGTCATTAGTGGTGGTCTGTCGTGCATCCGTGCATGCATCCACAATTGTCATTTCAAAGCGATTCGGCTTTCAGTTTTCCACGGATCCTTTTCATATTTTATGTGCATGTATATGGGCCCAAGATCTATCCCGAGTTCGATTTTAGGCTTGCTGCGATTCTTGGTTTGGCTTTTTCTGCAAAACTTCCAACAGCTCTAGCTTTCTTATTCTACATGCTAAGATGCTCAAATTTTTACTGTTTGTTTTTCTGCCAGGGGTTCATCATTCATTCATCTATATAATGGGTTTTTGATTTGACCTAAATTTCATGGCTATGTAGGTCAAAGGTTACAAAATGTGTAGATTTTCTTTCAGTGCAATAGTGCCTTCTGTTTTCAACTGATCCTTGTCATATTTTATATGCATCTATATGGGCCCAAGATCTAGCCCTAGTTCAATTTAGGGCATGCTGCGATTCTTGGTTTGGCCACCGGGGGACTTTTTATGCAAAACGTCAAACTGTCCTAGCTCCCTTATTCTTTGAGCTAAGGTGCTCAATTTTTTTGCTCACTTGGGCAAAAGGCCCTGGGGACTTATAGTATGTTCAGGGTTTTTAGTGGTGTTCTGTTATGGGTGCTTGAACTTTTGGCTTGTCTGCGCTCTTGCGTCTTCAGTTTTTCACCTATCCATTTCATATTTCATGTGTACATGGGGTCATAAGGTCTAGACCAAGTTAGATTTTGAGTCCAATCGGACTGATATTTTGGCCAATAGGGGGCGTTCCATTTTGGCCATGTTTGCCCAAGCGGAGGCAGTGGCTTTGCTACTATTTTTTAGGTAATGTAGTCCTCTAGCGCAGTGTTCCCCAACCCTCTCCTGGAGGCCCGCCTGTCCTGGATGCTTTAGATTTCTCCCTGCTTCAACACAGGTGATTCAAATGATCAGCTCGTTAATCACCCCCTAAAGCTGATTGATGACAGCCTGATCATTTGAATCACCTGTGTTGGAGCAGGGAGAGATCTAAAACAAGCAGGACAGGTGGGGCTCCAGGAGAGGGTTGGGGAACACTGCTCTAGCATTTCATGCCACAGTGGAGCAAGGATTAAATCCAGGTCTTCGAACCACAGAAGCCACCTCCCACTCTGTCATGCATTGATCTCTGCTTTTGTCTTATTTAATGTTTGGGATATTTGTAAAAGCACAGAGAGCATTGTTGTGTGCATAAGACTCTTAAAATGTTTGTGCTTTTGGGTAATTCCGTGCCAAATCACCAGATTTCAGAGAAAGTTCCCAACTGACCATCTCAGATCTTGTTAATTTTTTTATTTTATTTTAATGTCTTTAATAGTCTTCTTCACAGCATCAACTTCATTTTTGGTACATATATCAATTAGACCTTGCTCTTTCACTGATCTAATTTGTTTTCTGGTAGACCTCGTCAGTTTTGCTTTAAGCATTCAAAATACAGACGTGACAGGCTTTTTTCCATTTTGAAGGGCCTATATATGAGAGTCAAATTTTTGTTACAGATATAACATGTTTTCCTGATGGTACTATAACACATCTCCTATATTAAAAAGAATCTGACATTTGCTGTCATTAAATCTGGAGATATAGAGAGCCAAAAGTGCTACCATGGATGAAGCCATATTTGGCATGACAAATCTGCAAATATGTCACATACAAAGCTCTCCTTCTGTGTACAGAGCCTTATTATATCAAAGAATTGTGTGAAAATTTGAATCATTTAGTGTGAACAGTTTAAAAGTTATTGGCCATCAAACTATGGATGTTTGATGGTAGTACTCGTTTTTATGCTAAATATGGGGCCATGCCCCCTTTTGTTGGCTTAGTATCTCCAAAACTAGTGGAGATATTGGCCTAAAATTTTCCAAAGTAATTAGTAACCAGGGCCTCAAAACAAAAACTTACGAAGCAAATCTGAGATGGTCAATCGGGAGCCTTCTGGTGATTTGGCACAGAATTACCCTATTGTATGCATGGTTGTGTGTCCATCTGAGTTTTTGAGTGTTTGTATTTATGCGCATATCTGAATGCTCACTTGCTTGCGCTTTTATGCGCAGAGGATGCCGGTGTCGGAGGAGGATGGAATTATTATGGGCTACACAGAGCACAACAGCGCTACAGGTAGGTCTCAGAATCGCAGCCCTGTGTGTGGCTGTTTTGTGGCTGCCTCTGATTAGCTGCTTTGCCGGTGTGGGCATGTAGACGGCCGGGAGGAAGGAGTGCTGCTGCGTCTGCTCGTTCCTGGACTCCTGCGCCGCGAGATGGAGCTCGCCATGACCACCCTCGGCCTCGTCCATGACTGTAGCTATGCCTGGGACATCTTCTCTCACATGATGGTGAGCACTGAGGGAGCACCAGCTCAAATGCATGAACTTGTTTCTGCCGAACACGCATACTGCTCAAATCAGGGGCTTTGGTCTACTGCCGGCTTTGCTATTGGCCAAGTGGCCACTTGAGTGACATTTCTGGAGTATGGCCAAAGACCAACAAACACCTGAACACTAGCAATGCAATCTGGGACACTTTGGGGTCTATTCTCCCATGCGCTTAAGTCGAAAAAAGCGCGTAGCTACGCGCTTTTCAGCATACGCGTATTCTCCCCTTGACTTAAGTCTGTGCATTACGCGCCTTGAAGGCACTTACGCGCTTGGGGCGGAGCAAGGCCAAAATCGGGGCGTTTCCGGGCGTTTCTCATGCAAATAACACTTACGCGTATTCTCCCCCTGGCTTGCGCGCTTTTTCTGTTAAGCGCTTTTGAGGGCTGTATTAAGGTCAAGCGCCAACATTAGGCGAAATTGAATATTGCGTTTGATGTCGGTTATAGGCCGAATTTTAACATTACTTTTATTATCCCCCGCCAACACGAAGCGGGAGGGGGATATAGGTTTGACCTCCATCCGTCCGTCCGTCCGTCCGTCCGTGTGTGCGTCCGTCCGTCCGTCCGTCCAAGATAAAGGGGACAGCTTTACTCAGAAACTACTACAGATACAGTAACCAAATTTGGTGTGTAGCTTCAGACCATAAAGGCCTTGATCGAGTTCAAAAATGAGAAGTGCACGATTGGCGGGGGATGTTGTAGACCATGTCGACTTGTTTTATTATCCCCCGCCAACACGAAGTGGGAGGGGGATATAGGTTTGACCTCCGTCCGTCCGTGCGTGCGTGCGTCCGTCCGAGATAAAGGGGACAGCTTTACTCAGAAACTACTACAGATACAGTAACCACATTTGGTGTATAGCTTCAGACAATAAAGGCCTTGATCGAGTTCGAAAATGAGAAGCGCACGATTGGCGGGGGATGTTGCAGACCATGTCGACTTGTTTAACATGGTAAAGGTTGAGACATTTAATATTCGATATTTCTTCCTTATTTCTAAACTACATTTCACAAAGCCTTGATAATTTATCAAACGAAATCATCACATGATATTACGAATCAGCCTCTTCTCCAATCAGTTAAATTACGAACGCAAAACAATTAATTGATACGAGTATACATAAGACCATCATTCTACCATGCCCTCAAAATCTAAAGCCAAAATGCCAGTCCTGCATTTGCTTGCACTCTTGCGTGATTGGGAAAGAGTAAAAGGAGCGCGCCGAGCTCGAAGACGAACGCGCATATATCGGCTTCGTTTGGACATCCTGGGACAAACAAACATCGAGTGCATCCAGCGCTTTCGCCTGGACCGTGCATGAGGCAATCATCAATCTTTGCCGACTTCTGGATGAACAGCTTTCCAGCCGCAGCAATTATCCACAAAACATACCCGTGGTCATCAACGTCAGAACTGCGCTGTCGCTCCTATAGCATCTGGGTCGTTTCAGAGAGTGGCTGGTGATGTCATACACATATCACAGGCGTCTGTGTCAAGGTGTCTGACGCAGTTTGTGGCGCTTCAAGTTCTTCTCCATGCACTTCCACTGCTGAAAGAGTAGATGACATCCCCTCCTCCTGTGCAGTGAAATGCACAGGGGATGATGGTTGCCCACTGTTGCGTGTACAGTTCTCCAGAGAACCTGGCTTTTACAGCGCCCCGCAGATCTCTCCATTTATGCTTTAAATCGGGGATACTGCGCTTACATCTCACCACCGAAGCCACATCCAGAACGATTCGCAGCTTAATTCCTCGGATCAGCCTTCATTGCTTGCTAGCCATACAACAGCAACATCTGTGAAATTTGGTTTTCGGCTTTGGCTCGACATCACCATCATTGTCTTCCATGTTCTATTAACAAATGCGACCGCCCTATATGTTCGTGATAATCTAAAAATTTGTGATATTCTCACGAGTGAGGGGATTGATTTTCTAATTGAGGATATCTGAATTAACTAACTGGAGTCCTAGTAATTTTTTACCATTGGTAATACTGTGTAATTTAATGTGTGAATAAAGATATTATTAAATAGGCTACTCTAGATTGAGCCCTACCTTGGCAAATACCAAAGCACTATCCATTTGTTAATCAATTTTAGCCTTTAAAGAATAGCCGACATGGAAAGAATCGTTATCAGTGAATGGGATAATTGATTACAATAAAGTATTAGTGTCAAGTTCAAGTGAATGTGTTGCTCAAATCAAATAGGATGATAGGCTATGGATATGGAATTCCGTCATTACTGAGGCGGTTTCGGGGCGGGGAGATGACCGCGTGCGGGGTAAGAATCCTTGTTAAAGCGTTTCCATGTCCTTTACTTGCAAACCTGACATCGGAGTAGTTTTCAAGTGCGCAATTTCTAAATGAGATCATATAAACTGTCTTTGATTGTCTTTGTGTGACTAGAATGTTCCCTTTGTCTTCTTCCCTGTCTTCCACGGAACAAACAGGCTGGTGTAGGAGGGGCACATTTTCAATGATCTGATTGCGCTGATTGAGAAGCGCTAAATTCTTTATTTATTATTTCATTATCGCGGCAATTTGTTTGTATGCATAGCTTTAATGCCATGGTGGCTAGAGTAAGAAATAACAAGTGTTTGTCACTAACATATCCCCCGCCGCCGCAATTTTATGTGTCGGTACGGACGGAGCCCAATGCTATATCCCCCGCTTCGCGCTAATCGCGCGGCGGGGGATAAATAAAGAGATGTCTGAATTACGTCTTGTAATTGGTACGGCCTCCTATTACAGCGGCATAAAAAAAACCTTGTATCTTCACAATGACAAACTTCACAGGAAAATAAAAAATAAATATAAAATAAAATAATAATAATTATTATTATAATACAAATGGATAAGTATAGTTTAAAATAATAAATGTTTAATTTTGCATGTAAGAATAGTGGACATACGAGTTTTCGTTTCTTATCAGTTTGGAGATACGAGGTTTTATCAGCAGGCCGACGATATTCAAATTTAAAGTCTGGTTTGCGTTTTCCATGGACCACAAATGCGTTTTCATGGTTAATCAGAAAATCCTTTTTCCATGTTTTCCTGATAGCCATAATCATTGAGCTTTGTACAGAGTCTGCCTCTCTTTTGGATCAGTCACACCTCTTTCATAAGGCCGCCTACATTCTGAAGTTAAGCGCTGTGGGCGTGATCGAAGCGAGTAGGGGAGAATACGCGTAACTCAAAAGCGCTTAACTCGAAGCGCGTAAAAAAAATGTCTTACGCGCTAATGGGAGAATAGACCCCTTTATGAATAGGATGTTCTCAATTGTAGCAGCATTTGCAGCTGACTGACACTGCAGTTTAATCCTATGTGCTCATAAATGAATAGAAACGAATAAATTCTAACCTAAATTTTGAAAGTAATTTTAATAGAACGCATCTGACCCTACTTGATGGCATTACCCTAATTAAGGTTAAAAAATGTAAACTCCAATGCAGAGGTGGGCAACAAGGGCCAAGGCCCTCTCCCCCTCCCTCCCGTGCTTCCAGAAACTGTCAAACCCCTAAACCCTTAAACCCCCCCATTCCTCTTGTCGGCGATTGATTGGCCGAGTGGTCCAGGCTGGACCAGTTTCTGGAGACTGGGCTGAAGCTTACCCGTCCCTATGGGCTGATAAGCTTGTCGTGTTGTGGCGTCTTTCGTCAGTAGTCTGAAACTTTTTATCTTTTTTTTTTTTTTTTTGGGGACTGATGAGTTTTTGTATTAATTTGCCATAATATACAATGGACCATGTCTCCAGATGGGGATTTTTTTTTTTTTTTTTTTTTTTTTTTCAGATTTTTGATGGAATCATTTTTGTCCATTTTATGGGCCCTTGAAATTGTGGCCCTAATGTTAAGGATGGGACTGAGAAATGTAAAAAAATTATTTCTTAAACATTCTGCAATTTTTTTTCTAAATCAGGCTATCAACTTCCCTTGGTACTGTCAATATATTCTGCGAGCGCCATTTTGATTGAATTGATATAAGTGCGTCTAGTGGGGGCGGTGTACTTCAACATTTGATCCTACAGAGCAGGGCTATTCAACATTATCCTGCGAGGGCCAGTTTGGGAGCAGGCTTTCATTCCAACCCAGCACTTATACACGTGACAACACTAATCAACCCCAAGAGTCTTGGCTATAGAGACTGATTAGTAGTATTAGGTGTGTAAGTGCTCGGTAGGAATGAAAGCCTGCACCCACACTGGCCCATGTTGAATAGTCCTGCTATAGAGAATATGCAACATGGCCTATGGAGGCCAAATGCTTGCAAATAGAGATTGTGTGCATTATCGACATTTAGGAAGTCACAATTCACACCACATATGCCTCTCGTGAAGGCCTTGCTCAAGTTCAATGATGAGTGACCTTGACCTAGTTTTCAAGGTCACTGAGCAAAAAGATGTGAGGAACACTGTACTCGCAATAACTTTTGACAGCTCTGATGGCGGCTCACCAAATTCATATGACATTTTTGTTGGTTTGTTAGGTAGATCTCAGCCATGGGCACAAAACTATGCCTTGGCGATGCGTCCATCATCCACAAGTCATGAAAATTGTAATCTCTCTCAAAAACCATGGTTATATTTAGCTCATATCACAATGATCCATCCCTCATCCATCTCTCTGTTCAACCAATGAGCAACAGTGTCATTGTACTTCACATTATTAGTCGTACAGTGCACCACATTATTTTCAGCCATCAAAACCGTTTCTGCCACATGTTTCTGGTCACTTGTGCGACGGGGGGCACAAGGCCTTCAGGCCAGCAAGCCATTTTTGTATTTAATTTGGCATCTTCAATCCCTCCTGAATCTGGACTGCCCAATTGGTGAACTATGTACAAGGCTTGCTTGTTTGCAACCCCTTGTTGCCAATTCAGGAGAGTGAAGACAGTTCAGAATGAGGGCGGAGGATACCCGAACATGAACAGACTTAGAATCTTCCTGACGAGCACCCGTCTGGCCTACAGGAGGCACTTGAGCAACGAACAAAGCAATTTATTTCCCTTTCCCGGCAGTCCCTTCCCAATTTGAAACCCTGTAGCGCAATAGCCAATTGTGTGCTACTCTGAAAAAGCTGCTGACCACTGCCAGTTGGTACGGCCAGGGCTCGAACCCGTGACGGGATAGTCACTTCTGCACTGCAGCGCAGTGCCTTATGCTGCCGGATAGCTCATTTGGTTAAAATGTTAAAAATCAAAATTGTTCAACCCCTGTTGCAAATTAGGTTTACTGGCAAAATTTGTGAAATTTCAGCTGTTTGCAATGAACATATCAAACAAACAATTTAAATGGCTCAACACAACAAATATTACAGGTGGCTTCTCCAAATTCAACACAGAATGCCACTTTTAATGACTACCACAGGCGCAAAATTATTCAACCCCTTCATGACAAGCATCTTTAATACTTAGTAGAGGACCCTTCTGCTGCTATGATCTGCTGGAGATGTGAAGCATAGGCAGACAACAGCTTTTGGCAGCATTCCCAAGGAATCTTAGCCCAGTCCTCATGAACTATGGCCTCCAGTTCACTAATATTCTCAGGTTTGCGTGCTGCAACTGTCTTCAAATCCTACCAGATTTTTTTATTTGGGTTTAGTGAGGCGACGGTGAAGGGCACTCTAGAATCCTCCTAGACAATTCCTTAAACCAAGCCTTGGTGGATGTTGAGGTATGCTTAGGATCATTGTCCTTTTGGAAGGTCCAATGATGCCCAAGCGTCAGCTTCCATACAGACAGCATAGCATTTTCTCCTTGAATATCCTGGTACTTGACTGAACCCATCTTGCCCTCCACTCTTTGCAGATTTTCAGTGTCGGAGGAAGCTAGGCAGCCACCGAGCATCAAAAAGCTCCCACGATGCTTCACCGTAGGCAGGGTGTATTTTTCAGCATATGCTTCTTTATTCCTCCTGCAGACATACCACTGATCCATAAGCCTGAAATATTCGTTTTGTTTCATCACTCCACAAAACAATATCCCCAAACTTCTGTGGCTTATTTATGTATGTTTTGAGAATATTGGAGCTTGTGCTTTTGGATCAGCTGTGGTGTATGTCTTAGACCTTCAACGTTTAGCATGCGCCCTACTGTGCAAACTGAAACCTCTGTGCCATCAAGTCTTGCTGCGGGTCTCCTGCAGTCACTCGAGGGTTTTTGACCACCCGTGTCCACAGGAATCTGGTGACAGCCATTGATAGCTTCATCTTTCTGCCACACTCTAGCACTGTAGCCACTCTTCCTTTTAAAGGAGGACTATCATAGCTGGGAAAAGTGGGTAATATTTCAAAATATCATGAAAAAGCTCCTACGACTTTTTGCTTTATTTTTCGATTTCTTTCATTTTCATGAGCGATTTTGCAAAACTGGTGGACCGCGCCATTATCACCACAGCAGACGAAAATTCAGCCTTGATTTTGAAAATATCATGAGGTCAGTGTGGCTGCCAGCTCCATGAATGTCCATTGTCCTGCAGTCCTGCATTGTGATTGTTGAATGACTGAGAGATTCCCGCTTCCTCTATGGGGTGAACAGACGAGCTTGATTACCTTTTTCTATCCGACACAGCTGCCGTCACCTTGGCATAATTAGCTTACCTTAAATCATTTCCCGTGTACATTGCCTAACTTGTAATCAAGCCGTTTATTCAGCCAACTGACCAATCAAAACTAAAATCTAGCCAATGATTTAGAAGAGATAATGAGAAGCAGACCAACCGAACCAGACTACCGTGTTAGATTGAAATGTCAGTCATCTGATAAATAACAGGCCTCTGAATTCCACCTCTTGTCGGAAAACTTTAACATATTATGAAAAAAAGATTTCTTAAAATAAAATCATGTTAAGATGACCTTGGTATTTAAGCGTCTAAAAAAAATATATGCAAAGTAGAAAGCATTGTGTGAAGTGCATCAAATGTAAATGCGAGAGAAATTATTTTCACATTGCAAGCAATGGACAAATGCACTGAAGACTGGGCAAGAACATTCAGGCAAATCTGTGCCACAGATTAACTTTTTTTATTTAATAATTGAACAGGATTCGCATACAACGGCCAACTGTAATAATCAAGCAAACGCATTCAGGCAAATTGCGTGCTGAACTAAGCAAAGTTGAAGGGGACCTATTATGCTGATCCTTCTTTTAATACATAGATGTAATTATGTTGGATGTCCATACTCAACCTCTGAAAAGTTTGTAAACATAAGATACAGGGGTTTTGTTGTAATCCGTGAACGTGATTTCCTCTCTGAACAGCTCGTCCCGAGATCTTCATGAGATCTGGGCAAAACCTGACATCAGGTTGTGGCGAACAATTAATACGTACCTAGCCAGAACCAATCACGGTGCTGGACCTGCCCACACCATAGACTATTTTAGCAGGCACAAACGGCAGATCATACTATGCCTTTGTAGCGTCAACACTAGGAAATACAAAAGGACAACAGAAGATCATTTGAGGTGCAGTTTTGTCACTATCTTTCCCAAAGCTGCTTGTCCGTTTACTTTTGGATGCGAAGAAAAGCACCCATGCCTCCAGAAAGTGTGTGTGTGTGTGTGTGTGTGTGTGTGTGTGTGTGTGTGTGTGTGTGTGTGTGTGTGTGGGGCAAACTGCCAAAGGGAACGTTAGCTGTTTGTGCTCAGTATTTCACCCACCAAACACAGCTTTGTCAATAAAGGATAATTTGACACAGGATTAGCGTTTCAGCTGCTTCTCAAACCTGGAGTAGTTGCATCAATCAAGCGCTCAGAGCTACAAGCTGTAAGGAAGGATATAACAGCAAATGATGTAAGTGAAGCCAACATGTTACAGGTTGCTAGCAGGAACGCTAACGATAGTTATCACTAACAACTGGCCTCAAACGCAGGCTTAGTAAAATATCTGAAGATAAAGATCAGATCGGTTGCGACTGTCCGTGACTCACCGATGCGGAAGCTGCATGTTGCTTTAATGCATAAGCCTACCTCACATGATGGCTTGTTGATTGTGGCTCTAGCACTGCGGCTAACGTAGGAAAGTTCTGTTGCTAATGTTTGTGTCCTAAATATGCAAGAATAATATCAGGGGAAATTCAACAAAGGTATGTGAACATAGACCTCATTTGAAGCTAACTTTTTATACTTATTTGTAATTTGGATGCTTGGTACAACTGTCCACGGTAACAGAACTTGCGGTCTGTAACATTTGTATTGCAAGGGTTTGTCTCTGGTTGTTTTGACTGCTCAGTTGCCAGCTACTGCATGTTAGTTTCCGTGCCGTGCTAATTAAAAATGCTCCTGGTTAAGTTGTATGCAGCAATTCTCTTGTTACTTCGGCAAGCATCAATGCGGCAGTTTCATCATAATGTTGCCCGATTTTAGCCACTACAGTTGAAGCTAACCAGAGAGGTGCTGTATCTGTCTGCAAAGTTGGGTGGAAAAGGCTGCAGTTAGACCAGACTTAGGTTTTGCAGAGCTTGGGACACATTTTTGGTTTGTTTACGGCTGCTTGTGATCGCTTCACTTATCCATGACCGGTATCAGCCGGATACTTCACCAATATCTGGGCTACCTCTCGGATTCTACCGTGAAAGCAATCGCGAAACGCACAACCTCTAACGTGCTTGGTATAAACAAACGATTTCTCTGCATTGCCAAGGCATAATTTCAAATTGTTCAGGCTGAGGCGGAGATTGAATAGAAAATTCTTTCCTGTAGAAGTTATCGATTTGCTAGCTCCACATAAGCAACTGTCCACACTATCACGGTCTTTAAAACCTGTATTATGTTCATAACACAACCAGAGCGCTCTCTAGCTATCACGTACTGTCCATAAAGCTGCTTTCACATTGGACGCGAAAATCATTTTTCCGCGACATTACATTCAAAGTCAATGCAAAGACACAGATGCACGTTAAGCCCAATGCACTGACTTTCAATGTAATCTGTTGCGTGAAAAATCCGTTTCACATCACGTGTGAAAGCGGCTTTTCGCGTCCATTTTTCACGAACAAACTCTGGCCATCCTGATGCAATCAGTAAACCATTACCACGGGCAATTTCCGAAAAGGCCATTTAGCCTGGAGCTTTCGCCCCCTCCATCATATACCATCACATAGCGGTTTGTTACTTCACGCTAATGACACACAACAGTTATGCGTACGAACCAGCAGGTCCTTATAATACACATCGCAGCAGTCCATAAGTTGTTGATCCACTTTTTGCTGACTCCTCACTGTCCTTGTTTCCCTCTAAACTCAGACCCACCGGATTTCTGTGGTCTCCGGTTTACACTTGGGCATGTCGACCCGTTCTACACATGTCTATATTGCAGTCCCCGGGGAATTCCGCGATTCCGCGATCGCGGCGTTTTCCGCAGAATCCACACTTCACCACGGAAACCGCGGAATTCACTGATTTCGCCGCGGAATTCCAAAATATACCGACACAAACTGGTCAAAACCACGATTTTGTCAATTCACAGACATCTGTTACCGCCGCGCATCTCATCAAGTGTGAACTTGACCGCCAGGCAGTGATTGCGTCGTTGGCGACAAATCTACGTTCTTTGCCTAAGTTGCGTGGCGTATTCTGTATGAAAGTTTAAAAATGAAGCAATTTCTTGAGAGACCCTAGCCAGCAGTTGGCTAGACTGCCAAGAAGGCCTATATTACAGCCAAGGACAGGGCCAGTCAGTTTTCCTTCTGTTACAACGACGGCGGAAAGCTCTTTTGTCGGCCCTTTAAAGTGGTAGGCTAATAGACCACATTAGAAAATCGACAGTCGAGGACCATGCCAAATCAACAAAACACAAAAGATGAATTCAAGAACAAAAACAGAGTAGGTCTACCGGCCAAAAGCAAAAAACCATCTCCACAACAATGCACTGCAAGACCGAGTCAGCGTGTGAGCGGATCGAGGTAAGGAACTTCCTTCACGTCAGTCCTAATTTTTCTTTTTAAAAAAATCAGCAATATTCAGGCCTAGACTAATAAGTTTTATGAACTCGATCAGTTGCTCTGGCACACCAGAAATGACAGTCTTTTTTTTATTAATAATTTTATGTTTTAACGCTAGAAGCGCCGGAATTTTATCATTTCCATTTTATCACCGTGAACGGTCGTTTGGACCGCTCGGTTCAAAGCATTCTAATCCGACTCTGGGCACCTATGTTACCATGATTCTCAAAAGAACGAAACAACACCAGCATTACGTTTTTACTGGTTTAATAATACATTTATGAATATTTAGGCAATAGAATTGTATATAAGTAACATGAATTAAGCTGCTTTCACACTGGACGCGAAACGAATTTTTCGCAAGACAGATTACATTCAAATTCAATGCAAAGACGTTTCGCGCGGATTCGCGTCTTTGCATTGACTTTTTGATGTGATCTGTCGTGCGAAAAATTTGTTCGCGTCCAGTGTGAAAGCAGCTTTATTGTAAACATTTAGCTACAACGACATTTTTGGGTAAAGAAATAATTAAACAATTCAGCAGGTGACCAGCGTCTTAATTTGTGAGCAGCTCCTGCGGACCTGGCACTGCCTCCGTTTTGCTGCCAGTGTCCCAGACAGTACTGACACGTAATTTATAAGTGGTAAAATGTAAATTTATATGATAGGTACTTTCATCATCCTTATATGTTCATCTATTTATTTTCATCATCTTTTCATTTTCTTTTCAGTGTGAAATCAAGGTGATTTCACCCACTTTGTCTCGCTTTTTTGATATTAATAATAAAAGTCTTTACGTTTAAGGCAAGTTTTTGTAATGAATCATTCAAGAATTAAACATCAAGAGCAATAATTGGGCAACAGATTTTAGTGTCTTCCTACTTTGTTTCAAGACATTCTTTAATACTAAGAGTAAAGGTAAACTTCTTTGATTTTTGAATGAATGAGGGTTGTACTTACTTGCAAAATGCGACCGCAGAATTTTTGCAGAATTGACAATTTCTTGCAGAATAACCGCAGAATTTAGCTTTTTTGACTGCAGAATTTGGTGAGATTTTCCGCGGAATTTCATTTTTTTTACCGCAGAAATCCCCGGGGACTGATATTGGGTGGATTCTAGCTCTCCCTCAATCCTAGCTATAGAGTAGAAACACCGGTGTACTCACCATAGTAGCTGTTGGGTAGATGGCAAATTCGAGCTTGAGCTGCCAGGCTTTCGCACTGCATCCTCCACTTTCACCTCTGCGTTTATTACAGCAAGTATATTTCATTAGATCTATACACATGTACTGTGTTTGATTGTGGAATTTCCCGGTCGATACCTTATCAGATGGCAGACGCGTCTCATGGTTCACTCTGGTCTGGGGAGGCAGACCCGGAAAACTGTGTTCTGCAGCCTCGTCCCGCCCAGATCCGCCCTCCACAGAGCTGGCCAGTGAGAAGAAAGTGGGCATACCGGGAGTGGGGGCCATAGCAGAAGAGCCGCCCCAACGAGGCATTTTAGGCAGAGACTACAATGGACTAAAAATGGGGGGGGTTTTTTGAGGATGGCAGTATGAGCTAAATAAGGACCCTCTTTCGAACTTTGAACGATCAGGAGTACTCTAGGGGAGTCCAAGATCAAAATATAACCTTGGAAATGGAGCATAATAGGTCCCCTTTAAGGTCTTCAAAATCATCCTCCTCTACTTGACAATTGCTTTCACCCCCTTCCCATTTACTTTGCTCAGTTTCCAGTCAAACCGTTGATTCGCTCAATGAACAATTTTAAATTGGTTGGTAGTCTAATTTATTTAGATATCCGTGTATTCAGACATTTTGACATCGCATGCATCACACGCATGAATGCATGTGGCAGCCGCAGTGACATCATGATCTCGCAACTTGGCGAGATGGCGGCCTCCTGGAAAACAGCCTTAGCAGACAATCACGGCCAATTAATGGTCATTTAAAAGAACAGGGGGTGTATATGGACAAAAAAATCGACCGCGGATATTACGTTGGAGTTAATTACAATAAGATTAAGTCAAAACAAGTAGTTCTGTGTAGTCCTCCTTTAAATCTGAACTTGCAAACTATGCTTCCAACTGTATCTCTAGGAAAATTAAGTGCCTGGTTTACCTTTTGGTATCCTTTTCCTCTGTTTGTGCTAGGCAATTCAATTCAATAGTTTATTCGGGCACTAGGCCCCAAAGAAATTATTACAGAAAGTAACTACACAATATAAAGGTAAACAGATAAAGAAAAATGTATAACAAATAAAAAGTTACTACAATGAAGAAGAAAAGAGAAAATTGGTACAAAACAAATATTAACATAACAAAAATAAACACACATTTAGACGGATGGTCAGCTGACGCATATATAATTATCTCGTCGATTTCTTCATATGCAAAACCCTGGATTTCTAAACCATTTCCATATCTTGATAGAAGCACACTTGCTAAATTACACCATAAAGCATGTTGTTCAACATTCAAAATCAAAAAACAAATTTCCTATTTAGACCCATTGTAGAATTACATATTAACGAATTTCTAGCGACAAGAGAAACAATGCCATTAGAACTGTTCCTGCAAGTATCAAAAAAAGATTTGAAGCGACTAAGCAGGCTCGATTGCAAAGATCTCGTATTGACCACGTATGGTAACAAATATCTGTGTATTAAGAGGCAATTTGAAAATTCTACGTATCGCCTTATTCCATGCTATATATATGGCTTGTATGGCATTACCATGCAGAGGCCATAATTCGCTCCCATAAAATGAACAACAGTAAGTGTTAAACAACGTACTAGCAACGTTAACATTAGACAAAATACTCTTAAAGTTTGCACATAAAGCATTCACAAAGCTATAAAATTGCCCTCGTTTGAGAGATATCAAGATTATCAGATAAGTCATAACTTAACATATTACCAAGATGCTTCACAGAATCGTACCATAATAACCTATTTGTATCCAGAAAGACATCATACTCATTTTGACATCCTCCCTTTGAGAAGAAAATGCAAGCAATGATCTCCTCCATTAGGTTTTTGGACAATTCTTTTGACAACCATATTTCTAATATGCAATCAAATGTCAGCAAATCCCAAGCTAGTGTAAGTATTTGATCTGTTCTATCTCAAGCAAACCTGATGCATCTTGATTAGCTGCATTTGGTGTGCTTGAGACAAAACCTGATTTGCAAATATACTCTTATGATTGATTCTGTTTGGGGGTTTAATAATTTTGAGACTGCAGTAGTCATTAATAATAGTGGCAAAGCCACTGCGCCTGCTTGGCTGAACGTGGCCAAAATGGAACGCCCCCTATTGACCAAAGTATCAGTCCAATTGGGCTCAAAATCAAATTTGGTCTAGACCTTATGACCCTATAGACATATGAAATATGAAAAGGATCATTGAAAAACTGAAGATGCTAGAGCGCAGACAAGCCAGATGTTTACGCACAGACACACAACAGACCACCACTAAAGACTCCGAGCATAGCATAAGCTCCTGGGGCCTTTTGGCCAAGCAGGCAAAAAAAATTTGAGCATCTTAGCTTGGAGAATAAGGGAGCGAGAGCTTCTTGACGTTTTGCAGAAAAATCTGCCTGGTGGCCAAACAAAGAATCGCAGCACGACCCAAAATCGAACGCAGGCCAGATCTTGGGGCCCATATACATGCATATAAAATATGACAAGAATCCTTAAACTGAAAGCTGTATTGCGCTGAAACGACAATTGTGGACGCACGACAGGCCACCACTAATGACCCTAAGCACAGCATAAACCTGATTGGGCCTGTCGGCCAAACGAGCTAAAATTGGCATTTTGTGTTAAATTTGGAGAAACCTCTTGTAATATTAGTTGCGTTGTGCGATTTAAAATGTTCTTATTTAATGTGTTTATCACAAACGGCTGCCTTCAATGATTTGAAGGTCAAATTTCACATGAAATATAACTTGTATCATCTCTAAGATTGCATTGGTAAGCTACAGGACCCTTGGTCCCCCCCCCCCTTTTAAACTGCGTTTTCGGGGGACACCCAGCTAGTGGATCATGAGAAGTTGTTCGCTGCATGTGACAAAATGTTCTTGCTGAGAAATCGGATAACTCGGAGCACCTTTAAGTAGCTGAACATTTTGTGAAATCAGACATTTCTGCTGCATTTCCTTTGATTATCATGAATGACCATCCAAGACTGTTCTTGTCTCCCTAAATGAAACCTTTTTCTTGGAGCTAATCTATGCACTTATCTATGTCTGTGTGCACAACCAATCGGCTCAATTATATCCCCGAATGCCGAATGGCGTTCCAGGGGATATTATGTTTTTGGTCCGATCGCCGCCGCACTACGTGTTAACGCAATAACTTCAGTAATATTTCAATTACGAATTTCAAATTTTGCACATTACTAAGTATCATAAAGAGGAAGAACTGATTCAATTTTATACTATTTACGATATCTAGATTGGCCACCAGGGGCCAAAAACTGATTTACGTGTTAACGCGATAACTGCAGTAATATTTCAATTAGTGCAACTGCAAGGTCATGACCTCACAACGTGTCACATGATGACATCCTACCTGTATGGTTCATTATTTTGCCACCAGGTGGCGCTTTGTGAAGGAAAAATGACCATTTTGGCCATATCTTCTGAAACATTTGTCCGATTGACCTGAAAGTTCAAATGAAAGGTCATGACCTGAGGGGCTTTATATTGTATTGGGTCTATTCAAGGATTGGGTAATCGGAGGATTGGGGGTGCTCGGGGATATAGCCTAAGCCTCTGATTGCATAAGCCTAGTTAATTCATTCATTCATTTATTAGCGTGAATAAAAAATACATTAAGTATAACAAAGTACACATACAAAAATTGTTCTTTTCTACTCTTCCAAGTTGCTATAAATTTGCTGATGACTGTTAGTAGTCAGAATTAAGTTCGTGTAATTTCCATTCTAGCTTTTGAGAATAGTGAGGTGCAAAAATTTGGGCACCCCTGGTTTAAATGTCTGTTACAATTAATCTCCAAGTGATTGAAAGTAAACCTTAACACTAAATGCTACCAAGTTACACATGACACTTTTCTGCAAATTTTAAAGCAAGGTTTCTTTTTATTTTAATATTCTAGTTTTTTAGTGATAAAAGAAAAAGGACCCTGTGCAAAATTTTATTCTTTGTTACCTTTTAAGAAGATGATTGCTAAGGTCCAGACCCAGGTGACTGACTTGTTCGGGCTTCAGTGAGTCAGGTGAGTATAATTCCAGGGTTGAACTATATATGCTGAAGTAACTCCATGCCTTCTAAAGTATCTGACTGCAGTGGCTGTTGTCTGGTGTTAAAAACCATGTATTCCTCTATACAGTTGTCCAAGGATGTCAAAATCAAGATAATTCACTTCCACCAACAAGGAGAGGGCTACAAAAAAAAACTCTTGCAATGTTTCAAACTACCCATCTACTGTCAGAAACATCGTAAAAAAAATGGAAAATAAATGGAACAATTGAAGTCAAGGCAAGATATGGAAAACCAAGAAAAATTTCAGAAAGAATGGTCCAAGGTCTGGTGAGAAACGCTCAGAAGAACCCACACATCACTGCAAAAGAGTAGTGAACACTGGTCTAGTTGTTCACGGGACAACAATACAGCGTACCTTAAACAACAAAGACCAACATGGCAGAGTTGCAAGAACGAAGCTTTTCCTACGACCTCAACACACAATTAAGTATGCAGAAGAGAACCTTGAGAAGTCAAGCCTTTGGAACAATGTGCTTTGAACTGACAAAACCAAAATTGAACTTTTTGGCCACAACCAAAGACTTTATCTTTGGAGAAAAAAGGGTGAAGCATTTGTAGAGAACACATTGACAACTGTTAAGCATGGAGGTGGATCCATTATGCTTTGGGATTGTGTAGCAGCTGGGGGGGACAAGCAGGCAATATTGAGCAGGTGAAAGGAAGAATGGATTTCCACCAAAGATTGAGAGGCTAATGTTCAAAGCTCAGTCCAGAAATCGTAGTGCAAGAGCCGTTGGGTATTCCAGCAGGCAATGACCTGAAGCATACCTCAAAATCCACCATGAAGTACCTCCAGGAATGACGGATGAAGGTTTTGGAATGGCCATCACACTCCCCAGACTTGAATATTTTATCCCCGGACAATTTACAATTTCTAGATTGGCCACCAGGGGCCAAAAACTGAAAAAAATCACTGTTTTTATCATATCTCTGGAAATGTTTCTCCGATTGACTTCAAATCAACTGCAAATGAAAGTTCATGACTTGAGGATGTGTCCCACGATGACATTATACCTGTTTGGTTCAAAGTTTTGACACAAGGTACAGCTTTGTCACATAAAATTCACCATTTTTGCAATATCTTTGGAACCATTTGTCCAATTGACATGAAACTACGTGCAACTGCAAGGTCATGACCTCACGACGTGTCACATGATGACATCATACCTCTATGGTTCACTATTTTGCCACCAGGTGGCGCTTTGTGATGGAAAAATTACCATTTTGGCCATATCTTCAGAAACCTTTGTCCGATTGACCTGAAATTAAGTTCAAATGAAATATTGTATTGGGTCTATTCAAGGATTGGGGAATTGGAGGATTAGGGGCGTTCGGGGATATACCCCAAGCCGTCGCCTCTGCCGGCATAAGCCTAGTTGAAAATCAGCAGAGAGACCTCAAACATTCCCTGCATGCTAGAAGGTCGAAGAATATTTCTGAGCTAGAGGTGTTCTGTCAGGACTAAATTCCGAAGACAATCATTAAAAGACTCATAGCTGGCCACAGGAGGTGTTTGCAAGCTGTAATAGCTGCCTCAGAGGAGTTTCAAAGTACTGCCAGAAAGGGTTCCCAAACATTTGCACATTCTCCTTGTTTTATTATTTTGAAACTGCAAAAAGTTAAAAATGGCAATTATTCTTGCTTTAAAATGTAATTAAATGTGTCATGTTTAACTTTGAAAGCAAATCTGAACACTAAATGCTACAATCTCCTGGAGATTAATTGCAATTGACATTTAAACCAGGGGTGCCCAAATTTTTGCACCCCACTGTATATTCATGTTACATGTACGCCACAAATTTCTGTTCATGCTCCAGAATTTGGTTCATTTATAAAGGTGCTAGTAATAAAGGATTCATAAGTAATTTGTGTTTGTCTGTCAAGTCCAAACATTTGATTAAGATGCCATAGATCAGGCGAGGTTTCAAACTTTGGCAATCTTGCATTCAGAAGGATGTAACTGATGACTTTCACTGGTTTCAACAGGTAACAATAGTAACGACAAGCATTTAAGCTAGGCAATAGGAGCTAGGGTCACGTTTAAGCATTCTGGTTGGGCCAATGCACCTAGTAATATTTATGGAATGGGCCATTTTGTACTTGTGACAGTCATTGACTTTAACCTTGTTACAGCTGGTACCCATGATGTTCAGGCTTGCCTAGATGAGGCCAGGGGGCCTATTTGTGGGTGTGTTTGGGCCCATGCACCAGATAATTCTTCTGTAGTGGGTAACTGTATTCCCTAGTGTGTCCTCGATCATTGAAACCTGGTTACAGCTGCTACCAATGACATCTAGCCAAGCTTAGGTGGACCACAGAGCCTAGGGGTCCAAACTTGGGTGTCTGGGACCAATAATGCATTAGACTATTTTTCTGGATAAGGCGTTTTAAACTCTTACACTCCGTCTGCAGTGGGTAACTCCCCCTCCCCACTGCAAGCCTTCGTACTCTTTCATGATAATGGCCAGTAGGTCACATGATCACAACCATTCAATCAGCGTACTCATCCTGCTTTAAGCTGAGAATCTAACACATCGTTTGTCATTGGCTCCGGGCGACCCACGTGGTTCCTAATCTTATATCGCTCTGACATACCACGCACAAGCATGAAAGCCCTTCGGCACAACGGTATACCCTTTTCTGGGAGTATTTTCTGCCATGATCATCGCGGATTGTTTACTGTTTACACGTGGTTTCCGCCATTCCGTCTGCTGCCGGCGACGCATTTGTAAGCTCGGCGCTGATTGGTCCTCAGTCGTCGTTGACTAGCGGTTGCCACCTAGTGGCCATTATTATGAAAGGGTATGAAGGCTTGCAGTGGATAGGGGGGAGTTACCCACTGCAGATGGAGTGTATTGGGGCCCATGCACCAGATAATTCTTCTGTAGTGGGTAACTGTGTTCCCTAGTGTGTCCTCGATCATTGAAACTTGGTTACAGCTGGTACCAATGACATCTAGCCAAGCTTAGATGGACCACAGAGCCTAGGGGTCCAAACTTGGGTGTCTGGGACCAATAATACATTAGACTATTTTTCTGGATAAGGCGTTTTAAACTATATGGACTGTACTTGTTCATTTGGCATTAATTTTGGTTAGTACCTTGTTCACCTATGCTAGCCCCTTTTTAATGCCCTTTTAGAGTGGTCTGGCAGGTCATTTGCACCAAAATAACTTTTCTTTTGTGCTGTTGAGGTTTTGATAGTAGGTACACATTGGAAATGATTTTGAGTGGTACCTCCCTCATCTAGTCTGGACCCATTTTGCTATAGTTTTTGAGGGGGGTCACCACCCCTACATGCACCAGGAGGTATCCGGCAGACTCACACATTTGAACATCTCAAGTCACACCTTGCATGCCCCTTCACTTGGATATTGGTACCTAGTTCATCTACCCTCAACGCTGTCAGTCTAAACCTCTGCCGGGTGCCTAAGGAGCAAGAAAGCAGTAGGTAGGAAATGCACAATCAATGTGATGAATCTCTGTTGTGGGATAAATATAATCACTTATTCAAAATTTCAAAGGAGGGTTTATGTTAATTCTTCGTTTTCAATAACGTGACTACGCAGTGCTATGGCACCAGCGTCCGCCATGCTGGTGGTATACAAGGAGCCAGGATGGCTTCAGCTGACGCAACTTTGATCAACCATATTAGTTATTTCGTAGCACCACTTTGCTCTTACAGCCCCTCGAGCAAGATATCAAGAAAATGTTTAATTGGATTCGACCCATACATGCTGAAAGTCTGATTGTAGCGAATATGTATCTGGTTTTCCAAATGTTGAGTATCTGGACATTCTAACTTACCTGGTGCTTCAGACCTTGTAGAACAGGGGTGTCAAACTGACCCGTAAACGGGCCAAAAGGCTGCAGGTCTTCAATCCAACCAAGCAGAAGCTCACCTGAAAGCACTGATTTAATCAACTGATCTAGGCCTGCACAACTGATTAGTGGTATCAGGTGCGCTTCTGCATTGCTGGAGTGAAAACCTGCTGCCTCTTGGCCCGTTTACGGGTGAGTTTGACGTCCATGTTGAAGAAGTAATATGAAGAAAAATTCTGTGCAGTTTAGTTTGGTTGAGATAAAGCAGACATGATGGAGGAAAACCAGGTCAATCTCTGACTTACAAGTGCTAGATTCTGCTAAAGGACCTCACATCGAACACTTAGTTGAATGACTACCTTCTCATTTTGTCATATGGCTCGTCAATAGCTCTCCATGTAGAAGTGGTCGAGGTTGTTTCATTGATTTTGTTTCTTTTGGTTTCTGGCTTCAGAACTAGACTTTACTTCATAAGGGACTGATTCTTTATATTTCCATGACCGAGGTGTAAGGCTCATGCCCAGTCGGGATTTGTCAGCTGGTTTCCATGCGTATAAAAATACCTCCTGAGCTGGCTTAACAATAAGGTTCAAATTAAAATTGTGCCAGTTCTTGCAATTAGTCTGAAGTAGGAACTTGACAAAACTTGACACAAATTTATACAAGATGTGTCAGCAGGGGCGATTGATCGACTGATTATCTTGAAGTGGAGCGGTCAATCGTTAGACTCGCAAATTAATTGTGCTGCATCTTTACGAGTATCGGATCGGAAACTACAGTATCGTTTTATAGGTTTGATATTGGCTTGTTCACGGTAAACTGACCATTTATTTAAGCCTGAAAATTACAGGTTTAATGATGTATTTGGGGGGGACTGTTTCAAAGTAATCCTGATTTGTTACCCCTTAATGTATTGTAATGGGAACTGTTTTGGCTATCTGCATAGCCCTGAATAGTTTCTTCATACCTGCCATGAAATTTTTACTATAGATGTAAATGGGTGTACTTGGCCTTTCTGCTGTCTGGCCCCTTTCTGTATGTATTGGTCAACCACCGTCTTTGACGATATTCATTCAGCCAGCAAACTTTCTCTCCTCTGTTTATTACCCCCAAAATTTGATGGAACATGAAAAGACCCCTCTGTTTTCTGTAGAGTCAATACATCTCTTCACTGCTCAAATATAACCCATGGCAATTCACGTGAAAACACAAACATAATAAACTGAGACTAAATACCCCATTGAACTGCATTGAGTACACCAACAACTCATTTTTATACCACCAGCATGGCTCACTTCCTGTTGATGTCATGCATAAATTATGATAATTAGCTATGAAGCTGATTTCGTTCCATATGGGTTGCATTAAGGATCGGCAAAATGAATTATGTCAGTATAAATCCCAAGATTCCTGTCCCATATACAAGCTACCCATCCTGTCAAACGGTTCCACAAGTTTTGGCGCAATAGTTCCCGCATTACTTTTGCCATGACTTTGCTTGAAGTGAAGAACACAAGCGATTTTGTGCAAAATGTGGCAAAATGCGCCTATTCAAATGTAAATCTATACACGAAGGACCATGACAATCAGACCAGTCGTTTTCCTAATGCACTTGTAAGCAACTGTCACTATATAGATAGAGAAAATTGCTCTGGCCAGAGAGATCCTTCATAATTAAAAACTTTGATTCATAACAGTTGGTTGACAATATTGGTTCGAGAACGCATGCCATGATGAAATAAATAAGAATATACAATTTGGATTCATTGGGTTGCTTACACTTTCACACTGTCATCCCACAGTGTGGTAGTTTTTGAAAATGTATACAGATCTATGTAATAATGTCGACATAGGACCTATATGTAATGGGTTGATGACTTTGAATATTTTCCATTCATTATGTGCCTTTGTAGAAATGCTATTATGAATACTGTTCGGGCTGTATCGTATTACATATCTAATATAACTTACAAGTGGATTCCAGTTTTATAAATAATTGTTTCTCCTTTTAATTTATTCTATAGAGAATTTAAGTTCAAAATCCATTACTTGGAATTAAATTCAGTCACGGCACAAACCGTAAGCCTGGACTTGCCTAAAAGACTGACCACTCTTGGCAGGTGATATTGCCTACATCGGCACACATTTATTTCACTTCTCAAATTCAAGCACTCGCAAACTGTGAGCGATCTGAGCACCTAAGTGTAATTCTTCCTTTAGCCCTCTCACAAATGTTCTTTGTGAAAATAAATTAATGAACTAACAATGTAGAGATCATTTTTGAAAATTTTTTTGAAAGTATAAGTATCGATACAGCCTATTCTTTCTTGTACTTGTTATGGCCCCAATTTGTTATTACATTTACAACACTACAGCAACAGCAAGGGATGACAGACAGTTTTTAAAACTTATACACATTTAATTATCAAAGACAACAACTAACAATAACGACTAAACTAATTTTCTGACCAAGACTAGATATATTCAAAAAAACAGAAATATTTACAGTCCCTTTTGTAGGTTGCTTGGTGATGTCCTAGGTGAGGAAAATGCTCTAACACAGGCAAAAATCCACAAAAGAAAATTCACAGGTCTTGAACAGAATGACAGGTCTGGTCACATGTATCCTTCTTCTTGCAATTTCTCCCACTACTTTACTGTCTCAATTCTTTTCCTTATATACTCTTTTGTAGACCCCACCCACATTTAGACCTCTTTATTTTGGGGGACTTGCCCCAGACATGCCCAGGACATGTCTAAACCTAGCTACAGTCTGGGCCTAATAAAAGAAAGGTAAATACTGCCATCTAGTGGCCTCCATTCACATCACATACTCCATTTACTCTGGAAGGGACCATTATGCCTCATAATACTTTATTTTACAAATTGATCATTTTATTTGGGCTATATTAATATTTTGCAGAAACACTGACCACCTTTAAGGTTTTCAATAAAGACCATGTCAAAAGGATCCTTACCCAATGTTTCGACAGATTAAAGATAGAAAAAAGATCAAATTGTCTCCCCTTTTCAAATTTATTTTGTCGAATCAAATGATTTGCTCCTTGACTTTAATATGATACGGTCCAACCCGTAAGTCTTCTGATTTGGCTGATTTTTAAATAAATGAAAATTTGATGTCGATACCAATTGGTGTCATGGATTCCCACTGTACTCCAGGAAAGCTGCTCTCATGCATCCTCACTCATCAGCTCATCAGAGCTCCTTTCTCCCAGCACACACTCGTGCATTGAGACGGCCAGGGAGGAAGGAGACACGGAACAACTTCCGGTTCAGTAGAGGATGGAGGGATATACAGGACATAAGAAATAGGCGAATTTGGATGCACCCTTTATCCTGAATGTCTTGGGGGGGGGGGGGGGTCAAAGGTCATGGTGGCTACACATCGGTCTCATGCTTCGTCCTAGTACACTTATAATGGAGAATTCATTAAAACTGCTCATACTAACATTTTCACAGCTGGAGATTCCTTCCTGTGCTGCTTCATGTTAGGTCAGATTAGTCATTTTTCAAGTTTCCTTGAAGAAATCCCTACTTCTATCCCTCCCTTTTCATCTATCATCAGCTTGATAGACTTCCATTAATTTTCTGAAGCCCTCATACTCCCACAGTGTTTTGGCTAGAGCCTCCAAGTTTTCTGTAGAGCTTCAGTTGGTCTCAAAGGATGGATATTGATGTGTCTATAGCCCCGCTCCCCTTTTTTTCAGCACTCCATCCTCTATTAAACTCTATAGATGTCTTGCAACGTTGCAGCTAGAACCTTCAAACCTGCTTCAAATGCAAGAATTTCCTGAAGGATGGATGTTGATGTCTTGGTCCCTCCCATCTTACACATAGATACAGCACTTTCTTATTTTTTTCATCACTCCATCTTCCATATTACACAAATGGACAGTTGATCTGTAGTAACTCTTTTTATTATGTTTATTACTGAGAGTTTAGGGGGCTGGGTTGTTGATTGAGGAAAAAGTCACGTTAAGTGTTCGCTATGTTCTGTCAATATTTTAAGAGAATCCATTGCGCTGCTTGTGGAAGCCTTGGTAGATTTCGTATGGAATGTCCATTTCACATCTCTGTAATGGCGGTGAGGGAGGCTGTGCTTGTATCTCACATCTCTAATTATGGTGGCGGAGGAGGCTGTGCTTGTGTTTCGGTCAGGACCTGTGTCCACAAAAAGCATTTTTTGCGCTGTAAGCACCCATGACCTCCCTTTTAGAGGACCTCTCTCCAGCGCATGCTGTTGGGAATTTACAAAAACTGTCATCCTTGCACCTCCGCTATCCATTGTTGCGAATGTCAAGTCTCAGTTTATTATTTTACCTTAGAAAGGTTTGTTTACGCAATTTCTATTAATCGTATTTAGTCAGCAACTGAGCCAATGAATGTTTATTTGCCACAATCGTAACTAGAACTGCATAAAGTAACATATACTTAACATAGTTTACAACTGTGCTTCGGGAAATGTAGCTACCTCGTTACAGCTGTTTGGCTGTAATGGTAAGCTTAGTTGGTATTAAGTTAGTTTGTTTTAGAGAACATTAACTGCAAACCTAGAGTTCCTTAAACAGAGAATATTTAACAAATCTAACTGTTGCTAACCAATTGGAAACACCTTAGCAATTGATATTGTGAGGCCCTCCCTCTTCTTGATTTTGATTTGTCAGTGCGAGAGAAGTGACGTTTAAGTCAAGCACTGTTCCACGAAGCACCGTAAGAAGAGCGGGGGGGGGGGGGAGAAAAGCTGCAAGTTCAGGGCGGTTTTTGTGTTGAGGACGCTGAGCACTGTCAACGGTGAATTTCATAGAATTTGCAGAGAAAATTGACTCTTCCAGTGCAAAAAACGCCTCCTGTGGACACAGGCCTAATAGCAGCATTTCTTCCACGCAGAGGACTCAGGCACTTTATGCCTTTGCAAGCGCAGAGCTGCCCCGCCCCTTCACCGATGCCACCCGTGCCATTGTTGTGGACTGGCTGATCCAAGTGCATGTGAGTGCCCCCTACTGTGCTTCCTATGACCCCAGATGCACCCTACTGCACCTTCCCTAGTCCTTACTGCACCTTACTCTACTTGTCTTAACCCCTATTGCATTCCACTGTACCTACCCTAACCCCTGCTGCACCCCACTGCACATTTAACCCCCGCTGCACCCCACTGCACATTTAACCCCCGCTGCATCCCACTGTACCTACCCTAACCCCTATTGTACCCAGCTCTGACACACTGAGCAGTAGTGGCTCAGATTTAGCACTAAACCCAAGTGTGATGACTCCGCAATAGTGACTGAGAATGAGCACTGAAGTGCTTTAGCACTTGAAAGTAACAGCAGGCTGCGGCCCTCCAGGATGTAGGAGGTACAACTCCTGGAGTTATTCACCCTCGTCTGTATCTTCTCCCCACACCCACTGCATGCAGGAAATGTTCAATTTCTCAGAGGAGACACTGTACCTGACGGTGCACCTGTTGAACCGTGCCCTGCGCCAGATGAAGGTGTCCATATCCCACCTGCAGCTGCTGGGCATGGTATGCCTTTTCCTGGCTGCTAAGAAGGAGGAGTGCCTACTGCCTGAGGTACTGTACTAATGGGGAGCTAGCCTCTCTGCTTGATTGAGCTTGCTTGATACACGATTGTCTTCCTAGGGGGGCAGAGCAGCAGGGAACTAAAGTTTTTGGACAATTTAGTTCAGCCTTGCCTGATAGTGACACAGTTGAATGCAGAGAAGTGCTTGAATCCACAAGTGTTCTTCTGGGGGCCGCTGTGTGTTTTTCATGACTCAGGTAATTTGATCAAATGATATCTGCCTGCGCAGTAGTGTTAGACCTTCTAATCATATCTCCTAGAATGATGAGGTGACATGACTCGGGTAATGCAGAAAAACGAGAACTTTTTCGGAACTCCCCTACTGTTGATGTTCATAGTGCAAGTCATTAATGGGCTTGGCTTCTAAAATCTGATCCCATCTTGGAGAGAGATGACTTTTGGACCCATCAAAACTGCTTATTTCTCCAAGTATCTTATCGCTGTGTAGTATTCTCCCGGCAAACGTGATGTCATATCTCCCGTAAAATTTCAAGATGGCAATTTGCTCAAGCAGATTCGGCGTTTGACCAGGGAATACTTCACAGCAATGACACTTTGAGAAATAAGCAGCATCAATGGGTGCACAATTCCCCCCCCCCCCCCCCCCCCCCCCAGATGGGATCAGATTTTAGGCGTGAACACGATAAGATGAAGAACTTGCATGGTGTACATTAGCGGAAGGTGAGGTTCCAAAATACCTTTTTTTTTTTTTTTTTTTTTTTTTTTTTTTTGGATCACCAGTCATGTTGCCTGGTTAATGATTGTTAATGATTAACATGATTGTTAGGTCCAAGTTTTCAGGTGTGCTTTGGGTTGGCTGTAAGGAAAACCTGCTGGCCATTGGCCCTTGTAGGGGCGAGCCTGAGACCCCTGTCCCTGTGTGTCATTCTCAGATCTCAGAGCTGTGCTTCCTCATGGACAATAGCTACAGCAAGCGGCAGCTCCTGCACATGGAGAGGCGTGTCCTGCGTGAGCTCGACTTCCAGCTCTCTCACTGTCCCCCCCTGCACTTCCTGTTGCTTACCGCCTCCATTGGCCACTGCAGCAACCAGGTTAGCGTGGCCAACCCATGCAGTGCCTCTCCTCCACCCTCACCACCTCAACTTTGACCTCATCCAGTGTAATGGGCAATGTCACCAGTGGTGGTAAGAGTGTGCTAGTATGCAATGGTGTGCACAGATTGTTGAAATTGTATGCTAGTATGAGATTGCATCTCTTTAGGTTTGGAATAGTATGTCTCTGCAGGTGGATACAATAGACCCATTTACAGCCAACGTCATCAAAAAGATGCGTGCGTATATTGGCAACGGAATTAGCGGTCTCTCCAAGTCAGTCAGACGAGTTATGAATCTGCAAACATTGAATTAGATATTTTACCAGCACCGAAATGTCTGGTGGTTACGTGTACGGCTGTCAGAATCAATATTCCATTGGTGGACTCAAGTTTTAGAGGATTCCGTGAGGATCACATCCGTGTCAGAGCAATTGGCAGCTACTGTCAGGACGTAGTTTTCTGTTTTTTTTTTTTTTTATTATAACCCACACGTCATACACAGCGGTTTAATGCCCTTGTCTTTGACTAGGAAGGACCTCTGGTTTCTCGATCAAATGGGTATAAATATCAGGCCACGGAATATTGGGCCGCTAACTAACATCATCGAATCATCGACCCACCCATGATACCATACGGACCTTGAAGTTGGTTGCCATTTGTCACAGTGAATTTGTATAGGTAGCATTCGCAATCTTTGATGGCTGATGCCCTCGCATAGCTTGACAAACTGTTGTGGTCCGCCATACTTCCGTTGCCAAGCTGCACGCGCAACCTGTCTACGTAAGCGTTGTTTGCAAACTTTAAATGGGTCTATAGTATGCTAGTTTGCAACGGTGTCTCTGCAGGTGTTTAGTATAGCATGCTAGTACGTGACGGTGTCTTTGCAGCTGGTTAGAATAGTATGCCAGTATGTGACTCTGTCTCTGCAGCTAGTTGGAGTAGTATGCGAGCATGCGACGGTGTGTCTGCAGGTGGTTAGAATAGCACACTAGCATGTGACGGTGTCTCTGTAGGTGGTCTGGATGGCTCGGTACCTGCTTGAACTCTCCCTGCTGGAGAACCAATGTGTGGTATTTCAGCCGATGCTGCTGGCAAGTGCTGCCCTCTGCCTTTCCCGAATGGTGTTACAGGAGGCGTACAGTCCAGAAAGTGATACAGCGTGGTGCATCGCCAGTAGCCTCCACATCTCCAGGTACGGGGGAGGTGAGGAAGTGGGCGGGCAGTATTACCCGAACTCTAACACAGGTGGTGATCTGCATACTGCAGGGAGCTGCCACGCCTTCTCTTTTCTTTTGACGAGTCTCAAACTCAAGTTCTGGTCCCTGCTGTCATGCGGGATGTTGTTCCCTCAGCAGCTCCACTGTAAATGAGATGAAGTGACCCCCTGTCCACAATCAGTGTCTGAAAATAAACTGAGGTGCAGGAGCCCATCAAACCCCCAGCAGATACAGGGGTCCAGGGCTGGAGTTTGAGACCTCTGTCCTGGTCAGTTCCATGCGAAATGATACCTCGGGGCAAATTTTTTGTTGTGTATTTTGAATAATTTTTGTTTTGCAATAATTTACTATTATTACTACCATAGACTGTATAAAAAGATGGACAAAGCAACCGTGACATCACCCATCAGTTTTAGCATACCATTTAGGAAGCCTTGATTTCGGCAGTTTGAATTGTGCCATTTTGAAATCGGATGTGATTCCAATTGGACGAGAGCGTGAATTGAATATCCAGGGAGGAGCGAAGGGTGGATCTCCGTGTGGATCTGACCATATCAGACAAGGACCATATCATACTCTAGTCTATGTAGCACCATAATTTACAACAAATGAACGTCCTGATTTATCAAAGGAGACTTGTAACTTGCAATACATACCATAAAATAATGTGTAAAATCGTTATTTAAATACTAAATCAGGTGGGTAAGTAGGGTCATTTTCTCGTAGAAGAATGAAGAATGTTAGGTCAGTTACCCTGCTTTTTGACTCAGAAAATATGATTCAGCCAACAAACACTTTCTCCATTCTGATTGCTGGAGAAGTGACTGTCAACCTTCTGGCAGAGAGAATAAGATGATTGAAGGAAAGCATTCGGAGAAATCTTCAACTTTAAAAAAAGCATGTAAAAATTTAGGTATTTTTTCATGTTACGTCAGTTGCCTTGTAAAATGACAGACTGTAGGATAGTGCAATACGAGAAATAGATTTTATTACATGTATTCTCAAGCACCAGCAAATGTTTGAATCCCTGTGATACTTTGTACTGATCCACCATGTAATTACTGAGTAACTGAAGTTACTTCTAAATGTTACATCAGTTACCGTGGAATTGACCTGAGAACCACATGATTTGGCTCTGCTCAGTTTGGGGTTTCTCAATGCCTGGTTTGCACTCCTTGGTGTGAATGACCAGCAGCTTTGCTGGTTTAAACATGTTGTAAAGGCTCAGGGGTCTTTGTTCCTTGAATGAACTCAGCCATTTGATCTCACAAATCTGTTTTGAAGTGCTGATTTACGCCGCAGGTGATTGCTCCAAATATTCTGAACCTGGGTTTTATCCTCGCCCTCTGATCCTAACCCCCCCCCAGCGAACCTGTGCTCCAGCGGATCATGCTCATCCTAGCAGTGGCGGCCTCTCATGCTCACAGCCGTGAAACTCGAGCCTCCTTCCTCAAGTTTAACAGCGCCAAGACCCTGCACGTCAGCAGCCATCCTGGCCTTCAGCGTGCCCCCTACCTGCTGGGGCCAGCCAGTGCGTGGGAGGGGCCCCCAAAAGCCCCGAGACCTGGTTTGCGGGCCGTCCCAAACCAAACTGAATGAGGGCCCATTTTGGGGGCACTGCAGCAGCTGTCAAACTCTGCCCTGGCGTACTTCTGGGCATGCTCTCGATTCTTCTGCCCACCCCTGCCATTTTAACTCATTATTTTTCTCTGCTGGGTGCTTTTCACATTTGTAGAGATCAGTTTAAGAGTATAAATGGTCCCTACAGTAGAAGTATAAAAAGAGGGCAATTACAAGAAGTGAACAGCTTGTTGAAATTCTGTGGCTACTTAAACTGGAGGAGAACCAGCATAAATAAGAGTCCCACAGGACAGTGTTTGATAACTCTTGGGGTATCCCATACCTGACTGTGCACAGGAAGAGCCAATCGCAATTGTTGCCAGTGCAATGTCAGTAATTGGTGATGCCTGTTAAGCTCTTCAGGCCCTCAGCCCAGTTGTAGGTTTTGTTGAATATTATGGATGTATCCCAGGACAATGAGGCATCTCCAGCAGTTTATTTGGCTCTTTGAAATGTTTGTCCTTCCTCAAATCTACCCCAATCATTTTTATACAAGAAAATGAAATGTATTAAGTTTTGTCTTGACGTCTTTGTACTTTCTTTTAGTGTTACGAAAGTAAGAATATTTTGCCACAATTTGCAAGCCTGTAATGTTGACGGTCTACTACTCTCAACAGCTGCACTTTGCTAACAGTAAAAGAGGAGTGATGTGACCACGATTAAAAGCACTTTGAAACATTTAAGTGTTTTTGCATGTAGGCTTACTTTGGGGTTTTGAAACGTACTTTTAATTGTGTAAAAATAAAAAAATTGTCATGTCTGATGCAAACTGTTAGTGACCTTTTCTGTGTGCCCATACTCATGTTTTGAGGTTTCTCAGGACATTTGAGGTGGGGACAACCTTGCTAGCCACCCGCATGGACTGTATATAGATGGATGACGCATCTCCATTTACTTTCATTGATCAAAAATGGCGCCAAAATATCCCAGATATGGGTGCTGCCATGTTGTACATTTGGAGCCAGAGTCTGCGCAGTAGTGATCGGGAGCCACAGTGTCGAGCTCCCACCCATACACCCACCAGAAGACCCCCCGAACCTTTGGCCTGGCCTGGCTGCTGCGCTATTAACGTAAGGTTAAGTGCCTGTAATAGCTCATACATAGAGACTGCACAGTTCATGCAAGTGATTGGCAATGGCAGCATTGCAATTTGTAGACTCGTTAATGCAGTATATGGTTAAATAGAACCCCATTGCCATCTGTTTCGCGGTTTATGTCCAACTTGCCAGCATAATCTTGTCACTGAATCTTGCTTAACAAGCTAAAAGGCAACAGATTTTTGCAATTTCTTGACCAAATTGCCGCAATCAGTGTTCTCAACTGTAACCCCGTTTTGCAAGTGGCAAGCATTGAATTTTCTAAATCACATTTCGCCAGGGAAGTGTCATTTCGTATGTGCATGTAGTTAGCTGAATAATTGGTCGAATGTATAACTTCTCTTCAAGTTGGAACGGTAGTTCGAATTTTGAATAAAAATGAAAAGCCTTTCTAACCGCGTAGTTAGATTGCGAACAGGCCCTCTGCTGTTTTGGGACGAGAGAGGAAAGGGGGCTTGCACTGACCTGACCTTTTGAAGATTTGAGTTCTGCCCCTCATTCCGCTTGAGTTGTCGTCAAAGTGGAATTGGCCAATCCGGACTTAGCGGAAGAGAGCTACTGCTCACTCAACCAAGACGCTGTCAAAACACTGCGACTTTTGACTACACGTTCCGTTCTGTTCAAGGTAGCTCAGAATTACTCAATCTTACAAACGCAAAGGAAGAAAACCTGTAAGCATTGTGAGCTCAGTAGATGAATTTTGAAGAATTTACAAGTGTTCCTTAAGAACAGAATGCTGCAAAGTCTTTGGGGAGGGGGGAGAGAACAGGCCAGTATGGCTAGAACATCTCTGGGTCATTCCGTGTCAACTCAACCAGAGCCCCCCACATCAAAATTTTGATTTTGATAAGACTTTGCACATTTCAAGAGAGATTATGGCCCCAATTTATGACATTTGTGACAGCAGGGGATGACAGACACAAACTTCAGACAAATGTGTTGGATGCATATTGTCCTTTTCATGAAAAGGAGTCAAGGGCATAGCCTAGGAAGCATATGTGTATTTTGTGAGTGTTTATTAGATTGTACGGTAGGTAGACAGGAAAGATATAGGAGAGTGGGTGGCATGCAGTGCATGGCCACGGGCAGGAACTGAATCCTGGTGGCCACAAGGACGACTGATTTGTTGTGCCACCCCAAGATTTTCACTGGCCCCACCTGGCCACCCCTAGGATAATTTTGGGGGCAACTGGGGACAACTTCCGCGTTGCAGTAATTTTGCACTTAAGGTACTTTTCTACGCTGCTCGAGTCATATGAATCTCAGTTTAATTGAATTTATTAAATGTAACTTTTTTTAATCATGGCTGTGCGGTGCAGCGAAGCCCACAAAAGGAAAAAATTAGCAAATTGATATGAGCTTCTATTCCGTGCAATAACTTTCTCTTTAACAGCACGCCATTTGCACACAATGAATTCAGTTTTGCCAGCAGACAACTCCATTTCCAAAAAAGTTGAGACCTTTTGGATGATGCTAGTTTATAAAAACAATTTCAGGCATTTGAGTCATCTGTGACCTGCATCAAATTGAAACCTGTTCAGGATAAAATATTTCATGTTTCACAAAATAGAATTTTTATTCTTTTTAGAAATGCAGGCTTTGTCTGAATTTGATACCTGCAACATGCTCCAAACTGGGGCTAGGATGCCTTATGACCTTAAAGCCTTATAACTTTAAATGTTGAATTCTTTAAAAATGTGAGTGCACGGGCAGTGTTTATTCAGGGGCGCACCCTTCAGTTATCAACGTGTTTAAAAATTTTTTTTTAAAGCAGCAGAAAACGTGACCCAATTCTGAGTAATATTTCCTGAAAGAGTGACCTGGGGCTTGCCAAAGCTTTTAAAAGGAGTCAACTTCGCCATGTCAAAAATGGAGAGCAAATCAATGGGAGTATGGCCTGCTTGTCAACCTTGTATAACGATAGCTTCCTATCGTGGTGGAACTTTACTTTCCCACTTCGCGGAGGCATTTTGTTCAAAACTTATCGCACTAAATTCAGATGCTTATGTTTTGACGTCTGTGAACGCCAAATTATTTCGCTACTGAGGCTAGCATTTGCACCCTTTAGCATTGCTTGCAAAGCTGGATGTCTTGCTCCTGGGCATGATGTTCTAAATATATGGACAGCCTCTGGTTAAACTATAGTTAATCTCTAGCTCTGGTATTCGCTAGGGTCATCACCTCTCTTTGGGGTCATATAAATCAGGGCGCTTCTGGACCTTAACAAGGAACCTTTCTGCTAACAAAGCTAGCTTGTAGATGATGGACTTAATGAAGAGACTCATTTACAGTGCTGTGAAGAAGTATTTGGCACCTTCCTGATTTTTTTTCTGCATAGTTGTCACACTTAAGTGTTTCAGATCATCAAACAAATTTTAATATTATACAAAGATATCCCGAGTAAATATAAAATGCAGTTTTTATCGCCCGCCTGTCGGAGACCGAAGGGGGATTATGTCCATCTGTACGTCCCGGGTAGGGTGCAGTGTTGCAGTTGAGTCCACAACATCCGAGGCCAAGACCGAGTCCAAGTCACCACCTTATGATTTATCCCTTTAGCGCTCGGAGCCGTGTTTACTCATGAACAACCGCCGTGCTCAAGTGCCGGATTTGTCTATCAATTATAGCTCATGCAGGTCATATAAACAGGGGAGCGGTGAATGCTGCCATGCACACTGGCCCAGATTATTTTCACTAATGGTCGTTGGCGTAATAGGTGATAAGAACTGCGCTGTTTAGCATCAAATCCAGGAGAGTCAAACTGACCCGTAAACGGGCCAAGAGGCTGTAGGTTTTCACTCCAACAATGCAGAAGCGCACCTGACACAACTAATCAGTTGTGCAGGCCTAGATCAGTTGATTAAATCAGTGCTTTCAGGTGAGCTTCTGCTTGGTAGGATTGAAGACCTGCAGCCTCTTGGCCCGTTTACGGGTCAGTTTGACACTCCTGATCAAATCCATCCAAACACTGACTTGAGTTCAAGAGATGTACGATAAGAATGCAAGCAATTACCCCTTTTACATTTTTTATTAACATAGAAACAGATTTTGAGATGACAAAATGATGTGACATGAAAAAACTTAGCTCACTCAAGAATTTCTGATGTAAGTTTGGAAGCACGGTTCAACGCATAATGGAATCTCATAACTCATTGCATACGTACAAAATGACTCTTTCTTTACACCGTTCTTGGCACAAGCTACAAAACCCAAAACCAGGGAAGTTGGCACGTTGGATAAATCGTAAATAAAAACAGAATACAATGATTTGCAAATCCTTTTCAACCGATGGTCAATTGAATACACTGCAAAGACAAGTTACTTAATGTTCGAACAGGTAAACTTTGTAATTTGTTGCAAATATTAGCTCATTTGGAATTTGATGCCTGCAACATGTTTCAAAAAAGCTGGCACAAGTGGCAAAAAAGACAGAGTTGAGAAATGCTCATCAAACACTTATTTGGAATATCCCACAGGTGAACGGGCTAATTGGGAACAGGTGGGTGCCATGATTGGGTATAAAAGCAGCTTCCCTGAAATGCTCAGTCATTCACAAACAAGGATGGGGCGAGGGTCACCACTTCGTGAACAAATGCGTGAGCTGATTGTCGAACAGTTTAAAAACAACATTCCTCAACGAGCTATTGCAAGAAATTTAGGGATTTCATCATCTACGGTCCATAATATCGTCAAAAGGTTCAGAGAATCTGCACATAAGCGACAAGGCCGAAAACCAACATTGAATGCCCGTGACCTTCGATCCGTCAGGCAGTACTGCATCAAAAACCGACATCAGTGTGTAAAGGACATCACCACATGGGCTCAGGAACACTTCAGAAAACCACTGTCAGTAACTACAGTTCGCCGCTACATCTGCAAGTGCAAGTTAAAACTCTACAATGCAAAGCGAAAGCCATTTATCAACAGCACCCAGAAACGCCGCCGGCTTTGCTGGGCCCAAGCTCATCAAAGATGGACTGATGCAAAGTGGAAAAGTGTTCTGTGGTCTGATGAGTCCACATTTCAAATTGTTTTTGGAAACTGTGGACGTCGTGTCCTCCGGACCAAAGAGGAAAAGAACCATCCGGACTGTTATAGGCGCAAAGTTCAAAAGCCAGCATCTGTGATGGTATGGGGGTGTATTAGTGCCCAAGGCATGGGCAAATTACACATATGTGAAGGCACCATTAATGCTGAAAAGTACGTACAGGTTTTGGAGCAACATATGTTGCCATCCAAGCAACTTCTTTTTCATGGACGCCCCTGCTTATTTCAGCAAAACGATGCCAAGCCACATTCTGCACGTGTTACAACAGCATGGCTCCGTAGTAAAAGAGTGCGGGTACTAGACTGGCCTGCCTGTAGTCCAGACCTGTCTCCCATTGAAAATGTGTGGCGCATTATGAAGCGTAAAATACGACAACGGAGACCCTGAACTGTTGAACAACTTAAGCTGTACATCAAGCAAGAATGGGAAAGAGTTCCACCTGAAAAGCCTTAAAAATTGGTCTCCTCAGTTCCCAAACGTTTACTGAGTGTCATTAAAAGGAAAGGGGATGTAACACAGTGGTAAAAAGGCCCCTGTGCCAACTTTTTTGCAATGTGTTGCTGCCTTTAAATTCTAAGTTAATGATTATTTGCAAAAAAAAAATAAAAATTAAGTTTCTCAGTTTGAACATTAAACGTTTTGTCTTTGCAGTATATTCAATTGAATATTAGTTGAAAAGGATTTGCAAATCATTGTATTCTGTTTTTATCTACGATTCACGTAACGTGCCAACTTCACTGGTTTTAGGTTTTGAACTCAGGGCTCGCGCAGTCCCAAATTTCTCACTGTCGGTGGGTGCGAATTAGCCAATTAATTACTGCGATTAACGCTGATCATTCCCTATTTGTAATGAAGAATACATAGTCTTACCATTCACTCACCCTGACGATTCCTCATCACTGTTTCACACATGGTGGCCCAATGTATGGTTTACAGCATCTTCACAAGCTTTTCATCCAGCCACAGCAGGACCAGCATCAGTTCATTTGGCTGTAACAATTTGGTCAAGGTGAAAATGAACAAAACAAAATTGACAAACTGAAAGTAATGGAATGTATGCACGAGACTTCTTACTGTATGCACGTGACTACTTCTATCACCCAAGACCAATCATAATGTCACATGAACTCAAACCACTGTCTGTGTTAAGATGCAAAGCAAAAAAGCATTCATTACAGTTCCGCGTGCTTAGATGCAAATCGAGCATTGTGATGAGACGGATCCGGGACTCAAGCCGGTCAGCGGTAATACGAGCACAAACGTTTCCGGGCCAGTGCGGCAAGCGTACTGAAAGAGACCGCGGAGGTGGCAAGGCAAGCACCGACTCCTTGCAGATCCAGTGTAAGCGTCGATTACGTGAGGCGGAGTTATAGTGGCCAACAAGACCAGCACAGTCGCGGAACGAATTTGAGCGTTCTGCTCACACTAAACGTTGGAATAAACAAGCATCTGTCATATTTGCATGATGCGTTTATTTTATTTTACTTTTTCTTCTATGCCACTAACGTGAATAATAACCATTACGAATATGATTTATCTGGCTAGCTAGGGTGTTCGCGAATTACTGTAATGGCCATTTGCCAGCTTAAAGTGCTTTGCAAAATGAAACATTAGATCATTAAGACTTATGAAGCTGGAATTAAATTCAGCAGTTGCTCATGTATTTCTTACCTACATGCATCCTTGGGAAAAGTGATGATGGATAGCATGTTCCTATTATTACACCCAATTGCTACACAAGGTTTCGGTATTAACATGCATGGACAACAACGCAAGATACATTAAACATTTCTGATCTTAACCCAGCACAAGATCATGGCAATCTAATGAACTATACCTTTCCCCCACAAAAAAGGTTAAAACCTCAGTGAATAGCAATAGTATTACTGAGCATGGAAACACAAACATTATTTTAGTTTTAAATTTTTATTCGTGGTTTCCCGCAGTCCGTACTGTATTTTTGTATTACCAGATGTTACGTGAGCACTGCTGAGAGACACAGAGAGACTTCCTTTTCGAAATTCCTTAACAATCTGTAACATTAGACAGCGCAAGTCATTACTACGCCATGGCCTAATGCATGGCGTTAGCTCACTGCCAAAAATCGTGCGCACAACATCCGCGCGTGCAAATCAACATCCAAGGAGAAACACATGCTTGCAGAACTTTTTGTGAGCACTCAAAGCACTCGCGAGCTATACTGTATCCTGCATCTTTGCTCCCTCGAGCAATATTTTAGCCTGTGAGGATAAATACATGCTCGCAAAACATTCACCTGCTTGCGCGCGAGTGGGTTTTTTTTTTTTTTTTTTTCGGTGGCTGATTTACGAGTGGGTTTTTTACTATGGCTGATTTTTGGCAGTGAGGAGGCGGTTATTGGCAGTAAGGAGGCTTGAGGGCATGCTAACCCCTGAATATAATTGGTTGAGTGACTTTGCCAGTTGGATAGCAAGGTATGGCACACCACTGGGACAAACGGAACAAACCACGCAGCCCTGAATAACTTGTATTGTGAAAGTTGTTTGTGTTCCACTTGTTCCTTCAGTAGCCAAAGCATGGCCGACCACAAAACTGATAGGTTGATTGTTCATCTCAACCATAGGGTTGCTTGAGTTGCGTCAATCTTAAAGGTTGTTTTCTGAAATATTGGGTAACTTGGTCTAACCCTGCTGTTGGGTTGTCAGTGAGGGTTATCATGTGCCTGTTCTTCAATGGCACCACCAGGGGGTGGCCAGGGGTGGCCATGGCCCCCCCTATAAATTTGTTGGCCACCCCACTCGCCAGAATAACGTTAGATTGTAGTAGCATCAGTTATGCATTTCATTCCAAATGCACAGCCAGGCAAGCCAAGTAGTTCCCTCCGCCACTGTTGCGCGCTCCGACAGCAACGGCTCAGTGTGCGCGACTTGGTAGCACAAATCGACGGGTAGCTCATTTCGAAAGGACATCAGTGAACGACACGAATTAAGAGAGAAGATGAAGACTACAAGTAAGTTTACAAAACAGAATACTCTTTTGAATTTGAATTTGAATTTATTTGGTCTCCCGTAGGAGAAACTTGTCTCGGGGGGACAGGACCCCAATGCTGCTACATACATTGGACAATACATGCAATATACAATACGCAACATACTGTACATTGGACAATACATACAGTACAGGGCAATTTTGTAAAAGAAGTGGGGGAAGTATGCGCCATCGTGACGTGTGCTTTTTAAGTGATAAATGGTGCTGTTACACACCTGTTAGAGCAGCTTTTTGACGGGTTTTCGTTTTCGACTTGTGTAATTGAGTTACATAGCTAACGCTAGCTGCTGCTTGTCTATGGTATGTCAATTTTCAGACGATGAAGAGAAAGTAGACAGACATTTCTTCTTATTTTAAGAAGAAAATTGGCACAGGAAGAGAGGAAGGGACGACAGGGGAGCAACAGAGGCTTAGTGAGGAGGATGAGAAGGAGTATAGAGGAGAGAAACAGACAGAGCAGCATGACGAGGATGCACAGCCAGCATCCGTGATAGAACACAGTGATGAGGAAGAACATCAGACAGCAGCAGAACAGAGTCAGTCAGCACCAACACTGGTCACAGAAGCAGGAGGACTCGGCAAAAGCAGGTGTTTGACCTGTTCCTGGACCAACAGGTAAAGTTACGACTATGTGGCCGTAATAATGAAATTGATGGCTAGCCTAGATGGTAACGTCATACGGAGAATGTTTTTTTTAGTGTTTCCATTAAATTACTAACTAGAAAAGCACTCAGAGCACAGACCTCCGCCAGGGGGCAGCAAAACCCAGAAGCACGGCGATTGGAACTCCGGCCCATTGGAAAGACTTGAAATCTTGAACTTTGGCGTATATCTCAGCAGTACTTTGGCCTAGATATGCCAAAATTTAATCACCTGTTCCTTGACTTAATACCCACCTTCTATGAAAGTTTCATCAAAATCTGTCCATAACTTTTTGAGTTATGTTGTACACAAACAAACCAACAAACAAACGCCACCAAAAACATAACCTCCTTGGCGGAGGTAATTATGACAATCACGTAAATCTTTTTGATTCATGTTTATTGGTAGTTGTGTTTTATTAGTCTGAATAGACATGTTTACAGGTCATTTTTACAGCTTTAATTGATAATTACTATGCAGAGGGGCTAAGTATTATTATTGTCACCAGTATTATTACTATTTTAATGTCACAATAACTGATTTTGCCTCTTGTTTCATCATAGATATCTCCCAGTCGAGAGCAGAGCAGCCCAAGCAGCCACAACTTATAATCTTCCCTCGTACCTACCAAGGGGACGAAGACGATGCTTCTCCAAAGTGTGGTACAATACACATAAGTGGCTGGAATACTCCCAGAGTAAAGACTCTGCCTACTGTTATGCCTGCCGGCACTTCAGTCTCCCCTCCTCAGGTGATTCAGTATTTACATCTGAGGAGGGGTTCAAAAATTGAAAAAAGGCAACCTTCAAAGATGGGGGACTTTTAGGCCATGCCAAATCTGAAGCGCACACTAATGCAATGTTAGCATGGGCAGAGTATGAAAAGTCCACTTCAAGCACACCCTCCCTCTCAGCCTCCCTAAATGCAGAGTATAATAAATTAGTAAAGGAAAATAGACAGTACATTAAAATCGTTGATGAGACTAAAGACCTCAGCAAAAAAGAATTAGACTTATGTGGAATTTGCTAATGAGAAGAACGTTTGCTTTGAGCGCTAGTGTACTTCTATGGAGGTCAAAGATGATTTCAACTCACTAAAAGAAATAGGGATGGTGTTAGTTGAAGAATTCAAGAACTGTGTTAAGGATGATATTAAGACCTACCTTAATGTGAAGTATGCACTGAATTTGCAATCAGCTGCTAAATTTGCAGATTAATATGTTCTCACACATAAGTCCAAATTTCAGTCTAGCAATAACAAAAGATGGTTCTAATTTCAGAAAAAAAGGTAATGGTGATACCCAAGATTCCTCACCCAAAGACAAAGACAAATCTGGTGATGGTGCTCAGAAATCCAGTAACAGGTCTGATCAAAGTGTGAAAGCTGACAGTGACAAAAGTGGTCTAGTTTGCAGTTATTGCAAGAAATCTGGTCATGTTACAACTAACTGTTGGTTCCTTAAAGCTAAGAAAGAAAAAGAAAAGGATACCAAACCAAATGCCTTTGTGAAAACAAGGTTAGAAACCCCTGTAGTAGATGACCAATCTGCTAAATTGCCTGCTTCTTGTGGGGCACATTGAATAGTTAGGACTCAGGTGGTTCGCCTCATGACTCTGATTGGCCTACTATGGTTTCTCCGTTTGAGGACTTATCAGATACTTTTATCAGTTCTCTGTTCAGCCAGCCGGATGGGTCTGGTGATTCTGATGTGTCTGGAGACTTGTCTCTGTCCAGAAAGCGGTTGATTGAGGAGCAAACTAATGATCCTGAAATTTGTGTACTAAAGAGCAGAGCCCTTCCTGATAAAGAAATAGACGCAGTTCCAGTTGGGTATTATCTCAAGGATGGTGTGTTGATGCGGAAGTGGCGCCCTCCTGATATCCCTGCCAATGCAGATTGGGCAGTGGTCAAGCAAATTGTTGTTCCGAAGGTCTACAGGAATGAGATCTTAACAATGGCTCATAGTTTACCTTTAGGAGGTCATCTTGGTGTTAACAAGACTGTTGATAAGATCATGAAACACTTCTTTTGGCCTGGGTTCGGAAAGTTGTTTCCAACTTGTGCAAAACCTGTCACACTTGTCAGGTAGTTGGAAAACACCAGTTAGACCAACCTGTAGCTCCATTGCAGCCTATCCCAGCATTTGGGGAGCCATTCTCTAAGGTCATTGTTGATTGTGTTGGTCCATTACCCAAGACTAGATCTCGGAATCAGTACTTGTTGACAATCATGTGTGCATCTACCAGATTCCCCGAAGCCATACCTCTACGCAACATCAAGGCAACTGCAATCTCGAAGGCTTTGATAAAGTTTTTCACGTTGTTTGGCCTTCCCAGGGAAATTCAGTCAGACCAAGGTAGCAATTTCACTTCAGGATTGTTTCAGCAGGTTGTGTATGAACTAGGTGCAAAGCAGATTCTTTCTAGTGCCTATCATCCAGAAAGTCAGGGTGCCTTAGAGCGGTTTCATTCCACTCTCAAGACAATGATGAGGACTTATTGTAATGACCATGAGAGAGACTGGGATGAAGGTGTTCATTTGCTGTTGTTTGCAGCTAGAGAAGCAGTGCAGGAGTCTACTGGATTCAGTCCATTTGAGCTAGTGTTTGGCTGTGAAGTGAGAGGACCTTTGCTATTGTTGAGTGAACAATGGCAAGAGGAAGAGCCGCACATCAGTCTGTTAGACTATGTTAGCAAGTTCAAGGACAGATTGCGTGCAGCATGTGACCTAGCCAAAGAGAACTTGAAATCAAGTCAGGGAAAAATGAAAACTTAGTATGAACATAAGGCTAGAAGCCGTGAGTTTAAACCAGGAGACAAGGTCCTTGTGTCGTTTCCCTTGCAGTCCAATCCATTGCAGGCTAGATTTCATGGTCCTTATGAAATTCTGACAAAACTCAATGATCTCAATTACATTGTGAAGACTCCAGATAGGAGAAAGCCAAAACAGTTGTGTCACATTAACATGCTGAAGCCTTATCATCATAGAAATGCTAGGGTTGCAGCTGTCATTTCAGATCCTCCAATGGCCGAGATTTGTGAAGATGAGGGGGAGTTTCAAGATGATGAACCCAGAATTAAAGCTGAAGTTTTTTCATGTAAATTGTTAAATTCTGAAGTGTTGCAAAATCTTGATGTAAAACTCCAGCACTTAGAACCTTCACATAAAGATCAGTTTGAGAGGTTGATCAAGAAATATGAGGATCTGTTTCCTGATGTTCCAAAGAGAGTTTCTATAGCCTCTCATGATGTAGATGTTGGTGATGCCAAACCAATTAAACAGCATCCGTACTGGATGAATCCTGAAAGGAGAAAGATTGCTGAGAAAGAGGTTGAGTACATGTTAGAACATGATATTATCAGACCCTCCAACTCAGATTGGAGTTCACCCTGTGTGCTAGTTCCAAAACCTGATGGAAGTACTAGATTCTGTACAGATTATTGCAAAGTCAATGCTGTAACTAGAACTGATGTGTTTCCAATACCTAGGATTGATGATTGTATTGATAGAGTAGGGCAAGCAAAGTTTCTGACCAAGATTGATTTATTGAAGGGTTATTGGTGTGTGCCTTTAACTGAGAGGGCCAAGAGCATCTCTGCTTTTGCCACACCATCTGGGTTGAACCAGTATGAAGTCCTACCCTTTGGCATGAAAAATGCCCCAGCCACGTTCAAAGGATGATACAGTCTACAATCACCGGATTGCCACACACGGGTGCATACATCGATGACCTGATCACATGGAGTGACTTCTGGGAAGAACATCTAGAAGATGTAGAGACGTTGTTCCAGCGCCTGACCCAGGCTAACCTGACTGTTAACCTGAACAAGAGTGACTTTGGTTGTGCTACTGTCACCTATGTTGGCTACGTCATTGGCCAGGGTAAGGTGGCACCCATAAATGCTAAAGTCCAAGCCATCATGGACTTTCCAGTTCCTGACAACAAAAAAGCTTTGCGCCGCTTCCTTGTTATGATCGGGTACTACCGCAAGTTCTGCAAGAACTTTGCTGAGATTGCTCTCAGTCTCACTAACCAACTGAAGAAAGGCGTTAAGTTCACTTGGGAATGAAGCATGCCAGTGAGCCTTCGATCGCCTGAAGTCTCTGCTGTGTCACTTCCCCGTGCTCAAATCTCCTGACTTCCACAAACTGTTCTCCATCGCGGTCGATGCTAGCGACCAAGCTTGTGGATCCTACAGAAAAGTGACTCTGATGACATTGAGCATCCCGTGGCATACTTCTCCAGGAACTTCAATCGCCACCAAAGGAACTATTCCACAACAGAGAAGGAGCTGTTGGCTCTGGTTCTATCTTTACAACACTTTGATGTTTATGTTTGTACAGGGCAAAAGCTAATGATTGTGTACACTGACCACAATCCATTAATGTTTTTGAGTAAGATGAAAAACAAGAATCGGAGATTGCTGAATTGGAGTTTGATTTTACAGGAGTTTGACCTGGAAATTAAACATGTAAAGGGTACTGACAATGTAACTGCTGATTGCTTATCCCGTGGTTGAGTATGTATATATACTCAGCAACAAAAGTTTCTGTGACACCATTTATGTGTATGTTATAAATGACACGCAAAGATCTCAATGCAATCAATATGTTTATTTAACAGGAGAAACACTGACTTTTCAGTGCCAACGTCACTCAAAACGAAAAATGTCATTTTCATGCGTCATGAAGCACTTGTCTGACGTCTAACCAATTGTGACCTTCACACTTCAATACCGGGTGTGACTTCCTCGTGCCATGATGCAAGCAACGCATCTCCGGCGCATGGACCGAATCAGATGTGCCAGAAATTGCTGTGGTATGTCATTCCAAATCTGACATAGACGTTGTCGCAATTCCTGGAGTGTAGCTGGCGGGTTATCCAACCGCCGCAAACGTCGATCCATCTCGTCCCAAAGATGCTCGATTGGGGACATGTCTGGGGATCTGGCTGGCCATGGCAGGACATTGACATGTTGTTGCATCAGATACTGCTGTACAATCCTTGCAACGTGTGGTCTGGCGTTATCATGTTGCAGCGTTATTCCGGGACCATGTTGCATCAAAAACGGTACCACCAATGGCCGTAGCACTTCATCGCGATATCTTTGACCTGTCAGATTTCCATCAATAACAAGCAAATCTGTTCTGTTTCTAGCCGTGATCCCTCCCCAAATCATGACACTACCACCTCCAAAACGATCAAATTCCTGAACACAGTTGTTGGCATAACGTTCTCCACGTCGACGGTATACACGTAAACGACCATCACATCGGTTAAGCATGAATCTTGATTCATCAGTGAAGAGTACAAGATCCCACTGACGTTGGATCCACCGTCGATGTTGTTGTGCCCACTGTAGACGCAGTCGTCGGTGTTGTACTGTGAGTATTGGACGTCTTGCTGGCCGACGTGGGACAATGCCAAAATGACGGAGACGGCGACGGATTGTCTGTGCAGACAGTCGCCTCAAACCAGGTATCGTTCTTGCAGTTATGGTTGCAGGTTGGAATCGATTTCGGAGATGGGTTGTTCGAATCCAGTTGTCCTGTCTAGGAGTGGTTACTCATGGATGGCCGCTGCGAGGACGGTCTCTGACATGTCTTGTCTGCTGATGACGCTGTCATAAGTTCCAAATGGTGTTTCGGTGGACATTCAGGCAATGAGCAACTTCCCTCTGCGAGGTTCCGGATTCAATCATCCCAATGGCCCTCCACCGATCATTTTCATACAGTCTTGGCATTTAGAGGGTAGAGTTCCTGATCCGAAATGGCTGTGTTTTCGATAAGTGATGCTTCCGTCGTTCATCAGGCACAATGTGAACATTCCAAAAATTCTCCTCTTTTATTGCCATCCACAAGCATGATTTACGCACATTTTCACGTGCAAAGTCATTTTCTCGCATTTTCATGATTTCCATTTCAATGTTGTGTTTACGTGTACTGTTTCAGTCTGATATCACCATGTATGACAATTTCATAATTGCGTTATGAAAAATAATTAACAATATTGGTGTCACAGAAACTTTTGTTGCTGAGTATATGTCACGCGTTTATTCGAATATTGTACTACATGTATATATAGACAAGTGTCCACTTAACCATTTTGTATTGAAAAGAAAAATTTTGCCTTTATGAGTCAATTTTTCCCTTTTGGAATGGAGGTGTTATGTGAATAGAGGCCACTAGATGGCAGTATTGACCTTTTTTTGTTAAGCCCAGACTGGAGGTAGGTTTGGGCATGTTTTAGGCATGTCTGGGACAAGTCCCAGAGAAAAATTTTAAAAAAAGCCTAAAAGGTGGGAGGGGTCTGCAAAAGAGTATATAAGGAGTAAAATTGAGACAGTATAGTAGTAGGAGAAATTGCAAGGAGAGGGATATATGTCACCAGACCTGTCATTCTGTTCAAGACCTGTGAAGCTTTTAGTGGATTTTTGCCTGTGCTAGAGCATTTTCCTCACCCAGGACATCACCAAGCAACCCACCAAAGGGACTGTAAATATTTCTGTTTTTGTATATAATCAATCTTGGTCTGTAGAGTAGAGTAGTTTGTTGTTAGTTGCCTTGGTTTAATTAAATGTGTTTTAGTTTTAAAATTTTTCTGTCAACCTTTGCTGTCATTAATGTCATAACAAATTGGGGCCATAACAATACTGAAATAACCTCACAAAAAATAATTAAATCTCAAATACTGAGCTATATGGTCTATTGCATGTCTCCCACAATGTTTTTTTTTTGTTCACCCACTAATAAAATCCTCACTGATCTTTGCCTAAAATCTATTGCAAAGAAAGAAAAAATGACTCCGAGTTCAGTATTCTAACTGCAATTCCAGTCCAGTCTGACAATGATTTGATTCCACTGTTGAAATGTTTATACATTAATGATTGTGCTGATTAGCAATCTTTTTCGGCACACATTGTGTACATCATCTCATTAATAACATAGAAAACAAGCATGAAATACTCAGACCCCCCCACCACAGGATGGCTGTCAGACAGGAAGACGGACAGAAGTATGCAATGCACATCCGCAGAATAAGATGAGCCCATTATATCACATTTGCTTAAGAATTATTGAACGATTTTGGAGTTTTGGCCCAGAAAAGAAGAGAAGAGCTGATATCTAGCCTAGAATGAAATAAAATATGTATCTGTATATTACATTTCGTAGAGAAATATTGAGCAGATTTGGAGTTTTGGCCCAGAAAAGAAGCGTGACTGAGAAATGGATACCCGTAAGGAGAACACTTGTTCCAGTGTCCCCATCCACTTCATGGCGAAGTATCAGATCACAGAGGTGTCAGGTTGGTGCCATGGAGGGCCAAGAGGCTGCAGTTTTTTGTGTCATCCGAAAACTCCACCAGGGACCTCATGTACTAACAATTGCGTGGATTTTATGCTTAAATAATGCGTACGTTCATAAAAAGAAAAGTAGCATTTTTTAAAAGGTATTAAATTTATAATATAGCGGGCTACCAATTCAGCTTGCAAATTTGAATTAAAAATCTGAATCAACTTTAATTTTGCAAAAATGCTAAATTCTATTACTTTTTTGCATTTTTTCTAAAGTCACGTTTGTTTTCATACATCTGACATCTGCAAAAAAAAGTAGCGTACGCATCTTTTCTGTTCGTACGCTCTCTTCATACATGAGGCCCCAGTTGATTTCAGTGATTAGTCCCTTTTCTCTGCTTGAAGTAGAGGTAATCAGTGAAAACACCTGGTGGAGTTTTTGGATGGAATGAAAACCTGCAGCCTCTTGGCCCTCCGTCATACCAATTTGACTTGTGCTTTACAGTGTGTAAATAGCTTTTACCCACTGTCTGCTGCTTCACTAAAAGCATGAAGGTTATTCTTTAACATGGCCTGTGATTTGGTAACTTGGGCCTCCGTTTCAAACAATGCGCACTGATACTTGAATGTGTCTGTCTGCCAGCCAGCAGATGAAACTTAACACTTTTTTCTCAGTTCACTGAGCCCAGACAAAAGAATAACTAAAGCTGTTACAGTACAACATAACAGTACAGATATTCAGCTGCTGTTTTAACCAGAGGGATATAGAGCAGGAATCGCAACGGAGAGTGAGGAACGGACTGCCGGAATAGATATTTCAGAGGAAGAAGGGATGATAATGGAGAGGAAGGCATCAGAACAGGTGTTGGAGGAGAGGGGTCAGTGGGGGAGTAAGGCCCAGTTTCTTCTGGCAGTCACAGGAAACATAGTGGGGCTGGGAAACGTGTGGAGGTTCCCCTACCTCTGCTACAAGAATGGAGGTGGTAAGTCAGAGAGAGGGAGGAAGAGAGATGTGAATGGGAGGGTGGGAGAGAGTGTGAATGTGAGGGAGTGTGGGTGCAAATGAATGTCCTTTTGAGTATAAGTAGTGATTGAGTATATGAGTGTGAGGAGTGACATGTCAGTCAAGACATGTCATGTATATGCACCCCATTTCATTTCTTCTCTGCTTTATAAGTATACTCATTTTGTGAATGTAATGGTACATGCTAGCACTAAGCCACCAACTCCATTCTTCGCCTGTCCTGGTGTCCTGTGCTGTCCTTGGCTTCTAGACTGCCTTTAGTATGTTGCAAAGAGTACAGCCTATTGTGCATACCTGTATTCTGTGTTGTTAACTTCTCAACTGCATCAGTTACCATGGTTACTAGCAAAAGAACCTCGCTGAAAAAGGCTAATTTGCTTTAACTGCTGCTTCCAAGCTGACATTCATCCATCCTCACCCAGTGAGAGCCCTGATCTACCAATTTTATCTTTGCTTCACTTAGTTACTATATTAATAACAATGTACCAATTATAATTCCTTTTGTTGCTCATTTCTGCAGGGTGAGCAATTTCTGTGTCTATATTCCAAGGTGAATAGCACTTAAAATGGCGCTAAATTGCCATGTCATCTGTAAAGAACAAAGGGACCTGCTTAGGCTGCCATTATGTTAGACAGACGCAAATCGGCATGTTTATTTTGCCAATAGATCTAGACATTTTTCTTGCCAAGAAAATTGTCCAACATCTGAAGGCTACTGTGCACAGTAATATCGGTGTGTACCTAATACATATTTCTGTGTTTATGCCAAGGTACAAAAGCATTATGTATGCATTTCTATTTTTCACATAGTATGAAACTTGGCTGACTTTTATTTCACAATTCAAAATATTATATGTGGAGTAGTAAAACAGACCATTAAAGATGAATTGATTTTGTAATTATACTCTTCCAAAAGAGAAACTATTAATTGTTTTTAGCATCAATTTATTATACACGAAATGTTTTGACAAATGTGGATAACATATTGAAAAGAAAGTGTAATCAATAACTCAATATTTGTATAGTTTCTTTTTTGGAAGAGTATATCTTTCATTCACGTAGTAACCTTAAGTTGAAGAAAGATGTAGAATTTGGTGCATACTTGTCGTGAAACTAATTTTAAATTATAAAACGGATGCTTCCCATCCTTAAATGTGATTGGCTGAGCCGCGTTCCATGCCGGTATAAAATCATTGTAACCCACTGTATTTTGACGCAGACCGCAGCACAAAATATCCCTGCGCGCCTGGCCTAGCAACCAACTACTCTGCGCTCAACTGACTTTTTTGGTTGTTTCAAGACTTCTAGCTCACTATTTCAGTAGTAGCGAAGTTTAGCCTTTTAACCCACTAACCAGGTGGCTATCTACCTAGCTAGCAATAACATTATAGAGTTCGATGTCGTTTTAGCTTTCTAAGCTACGTTGCTCACTAGCTCGCTATTTCAGCATCAGTGATAAATTGTTGATTTTTTTTCCTGCATGTTTATTTTATGGGCTATGTGTAAGGCAACCACATCCATTGTAGTGAACGCTAGCTAGTTGACAAGCTGGCTAGCAAACTAATGCATAATTCAACGTATTTTCCTGGACACCGGCCACGACGTTGCTTGGATGGCAACATATGTTGCTCCAAAACCTGTATGTACCTTTCAGCATTAATGGTGCCTTCACATATGTGTAAGTTGCCCATGCCTTGGGCACTAATACACCCCCATACCATCACAGATGCTGGCTTTTGAACTTTGCGCCTATTACAGTCAAGATGGTTCTTTTCCTCTTTGGTCCGGAGGACACGACGTCCACAGTTTCCAAAAACAATTTGAAATGTGGACTCGTCAGACCACAGAACACTTTTCCACTTTACATCAGTCCATCTTAGATGAGCTTGGGCCCTGCAAAGCCGGCGGCGTTTCTGGGTGCTGTTGATAAATGACTTTCGCTTTGCATTGTAGAGTTTTAACTTGCACTTGCCGATGTAGCGACGAACTGTAGTTACTGACAGTGGTTTTCTGAAGTGTTCCTGAGCCCATTTGGTGATGTCCTTTACACACTGATGTCGGTCTTTGATGCAGTACCGCCTGAGGGATCAAAGGTCACGGGCATTCAATGTTGCTTTTCGGCCTTGTCGCTTTCGTGCAGTGATTTCTCCAGATTCTCTGAACCTTTTGATGATATTACGGACCGTAGATGATGAAATCCCTAAATTTCTTGCAATAGCTCGTAGAGGAATGTTGTTTTTAAACTGTTCGACAATCAGCTTATACCCAATCATGGCACCCACCTGTTCCCAATTAGCCCGTTCACCTGTGGGATATTCCAAATAAGAGTTTGATGAGCATTCCTCAACTCTGTCTTTTTTGTCACTTGAGCCAGCTTTTTTGAAACATGTTGCAGGCATCAAATTCCAAATGAGCTAATATTTGCAAAAAATTACAAAGTTTACCTGTTCGAACATTAAGTAACTTGTCTGGGGGGGCTATGGAGCTTAGGAGAGAGTAGACGTGTCCCCTTGCTGCTCTGAGAAAGTGTGACTTTATTTTTAATTTTCATCGTACAGTTTTACAAAATCTTAGTCCTGAATCGCTTTTAGTAAGTTTGAAAACCAGTCTAACTAAAGTGTTTTAACGTGGGAGTTGGCTACTATGTCAAATAGCCGTTCCAAACAAGAGCCCAACAGAGGAGGCTGCAAAGCCCCACACTCTCCTGACCTGGCTACACCGGTAACAGAGGATGCTAACCCTCTTGACGCTTAGCAGCTACAGTCCATGATGGACTCTCTTAAGAATGACATATTCGGAAAGATTGACACCCTTTCCATGAGCTTGCGCTCCGAAATTTCATCTGTGAGACAAGAATTGAAAAACTCATGGGCAGTGGATGCGCATGAGGTGTCGGTTTGTGATCTTGAGCGCGCGGCCACGGATCACAGCACGCTGTTAAACGAGCTTAAGTCGGCGGTTTGCACGCTAACTACACAGGTGAAACGGCTGGACGAAAAAGTGCAAGGATTTGGAAGCCAGATCCCGAAGGAATAACATACGTGTGCTTGGTGTACCGGAGGGACGGGAGGGTTCCCATCCCACGGATTTCGTTGCTAAATTACTCCAAGACCTGCTCGGTCTGGAGGATAAACCCCTTCTCGATCGTGCTCATCGGACTTTACGAGAAAAACCTAGAGATGGAAGCCCGCCCCAACCTTTTGTGGCTAGGATACACTTCTTCCATGTCCGAAACCTGATTCTCCAGCGAGCCAGAGAATTATCCCCCCTACTCTTCAACGGCAAGAGAATTTCCATATTCCCTGACTCCACGTCATCTGTCGCCAAGAAGCGGGCTGCGTTTAGCACAGTCAAGCGCAGTCTCCGTTCCTACCCGGAGGTGAAATTTGGGCTTCTCTATACCGCAGTACTTAAAATCACGATGCCAGACAGAACATTATACAGGTTTGAGGACCCGGCAAAGGCCGCAGACTATGTTGTCAAGAATTTTGAGTAAATTGCCTCTCTCTGTGTGGGACGAATGCGCAAAATGTTTTTTCTGCTTAACGTGTCAACTTAATTGTTTATTAAAGACTACACTGGACTATGATTTTCAGTTGTTCTGTCTTATTTGGGCCCAGACCAGTCTAATAATATTTCATTTGATAATTAGACAGCTCGCTTATGTACGCATATGCGTATGCGGGTGCGTGTATGTATGTGAGTGTGGGTGTGTTTGTGTATATAAGTGCATGCTAACGTGCAGATCTGGGCCTGGAACTTTTTATTTATTTTTTTTTTAATCCCCTCGACATGTGATGCGGGCGATGTAGTCATAGCCCTGTCCTTCCGTCCGTCCGCGGTCATTTTGTTTCTGGAGCAGAACTCAAGGGCTGTTCCTTGCATCTTTTTGAACTTTGCATGAGCATTGCCTGGGTACTGAAGTGGTGTCTTTTGATGTTTTCACATGACTTTTACAAATGGATGGGAGCCGGGGGGCCATGTTATCTTCTGATGACTCTTGTTTATATTCATTTTTTTATGTCTATCCATGTTTTCATTCGCACACACATGTACAAATATGATTCAAAAACAGTTTATAGAATGCATCGTTATGTCACTGCGGATACTTCTTCTGTTACAGTATCGGCTGCAGGTGTTGCATAAGTTACTGTACTATTCCAATTTATTAATTTTCTGCAGGTCATGCTCTCTCTCAGGTAGCAGGAGTGTTATGGTTCTTGCTACCTCGGAGCGTTCAAGATCGTTTTTGTTTAGTGAGGTTTTTGCATGCATCTCATTTGGGGAGATGCCAGTGCTGGGGTGGGAGGGAGACAAGGGTTTTGCGTATTATTTGAGGATGTTTTGTATGTTTTCTTTTCATGTTTTTGGTGTTGGTCATAATGTTGATCTGTATAATTTCTATAATTCCTGCAAAGTCTACTCGTCTCTCAATGTTACTGACATCTTCATCTGTTTCCATAAACCTTAAATGTTAAATGTTAAATGTATGGACACGGTCAAGTTTATTAGTTGGAATTGCAAGGGACTCAATTCCGCAGTGAAGCGTAGTAGGGTCTTGGGCCACCTCAAACACCTGGCAGCTGAAATAGTCTACCTGCAAGAAACTCATTTGAAACATTCTGTACATTCAAGACTTAAAAGTGGCTGGATTAGCCATGTCTATTATTCATCATTTCACAGTAAGTCCAGAGGGGTTCCTATTTTGATACACAAGTAGATTCCCTTTGTGTGCTCTCAGCTGGTTTCAGTGAATGTGTATGCGCCAAACTGGGACAATGCAGATTTTTTTAAACAGCTCTACTCTAACCTTCCTGACATGTCTTCACGCTTGCTTATTTAAGGAGGTGATCTTAACTGTTGGCTGAATCCCAAACTAGACCTCTCTTCTACAACAACCACTGCGCTTTCCAGATCTGCTAAGAGAATTAAAGCCTTCATGAGTGAGTTTGCCATTTAAGATCCCTGGCGCTTTTTCAACCCTACCTGTAAAGCTTACTCCTTTGCTTACTCCCATGTACATCATATATTTACTCGGATTGATTATTTCTTACTAGATAACAGGGTTCTTCCTTCTGTGGTCTAATGCACATATGAGGCCACAGTTATTTCTGACCACTCCCCTATTTCCATGAATATTTGGTTCACTGGTCGTACCAAATCACAAACCCCATGGAGATTTAATTTGCGTTTACTCTTTGATGAAAAATTTGTTGAATTAATTTCCAGCCAAATTGATTTGTTTCTTAGTATTAATAAAACCCCTGACATTTCTTTATCTACTTTATGGGAAACACTAAAAGCATATAGCAGAGGGCAGATCATTTCTTATGTAAGTCATGAGAGAAAACAGAAAAGGGACAAACTTATGGAATTAACAAACCATATTGCTGAGTTAGATGGTCTATATAGCACTTCGCCAACCCCAGATTTGTATGGTGAACGCCTCGTTCTGCAGTCTGAATTTGATCTATTGACTACAGACCACTCTGCTGAACTTCTTCTTAAATCCAAGAGTAACTTTTATGAACAGGGTGACAAAGCTGGCATATTACAGGCACTTCAGTGAAGACACACAGCCTCTTCTCACCAAAGACCTCAAATTCGAACTTCTAGAGGCAGCACAATAGACCCCCAGAAAATTAATGATGAATTTAAAAATTATTATGCAACTTTATATACATCTGAAACGAATTTAGACACGCAAGACTTGAACAATTTTTTTGCAACTCTAGAAATCCCTGTGGTACACCCTGCTGAGGCTGAAAAACTCGATAACCCATTTACTTCTTCTGAACTCTCCAGTGCCATTACAGCTATGGAAGGTGGCAAATGCCCAGGGCCAGATGGATATCCGATAGAGTTTTATAGGAAATTTCAACCCCCAGTTCTGCTGGACATGTATAGTGAATCATTCCAATCTCTTTGCTTACCCCCAACACTAAATCAAGCGAGCATTTCTCTTATCCTGAAAAAGGATAAAGATCCACTTACCCGCTCCTCATATTGACCGATCAGTTTGTTAAATGTGGACTTTAAATTGTTGTCTAAAATGCTATCCCTACGTCTGGAAACAGTGCTACCAACTATCATCTCCCCTGATCAAACTGGATTTATTAAAAACAGACACTCTTTTTTTAATTTAAGACTTTTTAACACAATGTACAACTCCACAACAACCTCTGTACCAGAGGCTGTAATATCATTGGATGCGGAAAAAGCCTTTGACCACGCAGAATGGAAATATCTTTTTTATACTCTTGAGAAGTTTGGCTTTGGTAATAATTTTATATCATGGGTGAAGCTATTATATTCATCCCCTGTAGCCTCAGTGAGAACTAACAACACCCAGTCAGCTTACTTTTCTCTCCATCGATCCACCTGGCAAGGTTGTCCCTTAAGTCCTCTCTTATTTGCTTTAGCTATTGAGCCCCTCTCGATTGCACTTCGTTGTGACCCCCACATCACAGGTATCTTCAGACACGGAACTGAGCAAAAAGTCTCCCTCTATGCTGATGATCTCCTCCTCTATATTTCAAAATTTTCAACATCTGTCCCTGCAGTTCTTACCATTCTTAATTCATTTGGTGTTATATCTGGGTATAAGTTGAATTTAAATACAAGTGAATTATTCCCTCTTAACAAGTCTGCAAATGATTACCCACTACATAGTTTGCCATTTAAAATTGCTAAAAAGAAATTCACTTACCTAGGGATTCAAGTTACTGAAAAATTTAGAGTCCTGTTCCAAGCCAATTTTGCCCCTCTCCTGAAACGAAGTCAGGTAGACTTTGACCGATGGTCAGTGCTGAAGCTATCTCTAGCTGCTAGAATAAACTCTCTTAAGATGAACATCCTTCCTAAGTTTTAATATTTGTTTCAGTGCCTACCGGTTTTCCTCCCTCAACTTTTTTTCCGCAAAATTGATACTATTATTTCAGAATTTATTTGAAATAAAAAACTCCAAGGCTAAGCAAACTATTCCTGCAGAGACCAAAATTGGCGGGTGGTATGGCTCTACCAAATCTCAGGTTTTAATATTGGTCAGCTAATATACGAATAATACAAGCTAGGTTACAGTTTGATTCTTACCACCCCCCACCTTTGTGGCTAAAAAATGGAAGCTGCTTCATGCGAGCCTGTATCACTGTCAGCACTGGCTCACTCTCCTATTAAGAGTGCCTCTTCTAACTATACAGAAAATGTGATTGTCAAAGCTACCTTGAAAATCTGGATCCAGTTTAAAACCTGTTTTGGTCAACAAACATACGCAATATCAGCCCCGATAACTGCAAATCATGCCTTCCCCCCATCATTAGTCGATGATGCATTCAGTATTTGGTCCCATCTGGGCATTAGAACTTTTAAAGACTTATTCATTGATAACACATTTGCGTCTTTTCAACAGTTGTCTGAAAAATTCTCCCTACCCAAACAACACTTTTTTTAGATATTTACAAATCCGTAGTTTTGTCAAAAATGGATTCCCTCAATTTCCTGATCAACCTATTGAATCAAATGTGGACTCATTTCTTAAACCACTTCTTGTTCTAAAAGGATTAATTTCACACATCCATAACCAGATACACTCTCTACAGCTGGTCTCCTTAAACCCCATTAAAGTACATTGGGAGATGGAGCTAGGAGAAAATATAAACTTTGGGAAGATGTTCTCTATAAAGTTCACAAATCATCAATATGTGCCAAACATGAACTGATTCAATGCAAAATTATACATCGCTCCCACTTCACAAAGGTTAAATGATCTAAAATCTATGAAGATATTGACCCAACCTGCGACAGATGTCGTCAAGCACCGGCCAGCCATAGTCATATGTTTTGATCTTGCTTGGCTTTACAATCCTACAGGGAGAAAATTTTTAATGTATTGTCAAAAGTAACCGGAAAATCAGTTAAACCGAATGTTATGATGGCACTGTTTGGTGTTACTCCACCCACAGTATCTCTCTCTTCACGAGAAACAGCCTTCATGGCTTTTACTACTCTACTAGCCAGACGCTTAATATTGCTTAAGTGGAAATCCCCTACACCTCCTTCCTATATGATGTGGGTAAAGGACATTCTTCACTTTGTAAAGCTGGAGAGAGTTAGACACTTAGTAAAAGGCTCCCTGAGGGAATTTCACAAGATGTGGGACCCGTTCCTGAAATATCTAAAGGAGCTGGACTTTTCGGAGATCCTTGGTTGAGTGGTTACCCATTTGGCAAGTTTGAGAGTGATGTTGAGGGCGGCAGACTGACCAATAACCTAAATTTATTATTATTATTATTATTGTTTCATTTATTTTATTTTTTTTGTTACATATATTTTTTATAAATTGCTTTCTTATTTTTATTTATTTATTTATTTCCTTAATTGATTCCATTGATATTTATTATTAGTTTACTTATATATTCATTTATACTTGTGTATGTATTTCTATTATATTCTAGTATAATTTGCACTGCCATTATTCTTATTACTGTAATTACTATGTTCTCTTTTGTGTGTATTCTGTCTTAGTCTTATGTTTGTTTCTATGTAACAAAAGCTAACAGACAGTCCTGGGGAAAAAAAAGTAACTTGTCTTTGCAGTGTATTCAATTGAATATAGGTTGAAAAGGATTTGCAAATCATTGTATTCTGTTTTTATTTACGATTTACACAGTGTGCCAACTTCATTGGTTTTGGGTTTGTAGATAAATCAAAGGTAGTGCATTTTCGGAGTGGTCCTAGTGTACCCCGATCAAATGGCCCATTTGTTTATGGTGGGGATAATCTAGAAATTGTGGATAGATATCGTTATTTGGGTCTGGTTATGACAGAGTTCTTAGATTTTAGTATTACAGCAAAATATGCCGCCCAAGCTGCGCATAGAGCACAAGGCATGCTCATCGCTAAGGGAAGAGCCCATTGGAGGTTTCCCCTTTCAGGTGTTTTCCAAACTTTATGATACGCTTGTTCAACCAATTATAGATTATGGGGCCGGAGTTTGGGGCCACCAATCTTTCTCCAGTATAGACACCATCTAAAACCGGGCCATGAGGTATTTCATGGGAGTTGGAAAATTAAAACCAGTCGCCGCTATGCAGGGGGATATGGGTTGGACGGTATCCCGTCATCGACAATGGTTGTGTGTCTTTCGCCTTTGGTGTAGACATATGCAGATGAGTAGAACCAGGCTTAATAGAAAGGTGTTTGAATGGGCACATCAAGCCGCGCAGAGTGGGAACAAAAATGCCGTTTTTCATATTAAAAAAACCTGCCATGATATTCAAATGGTACATTTATGTGATATTACTCAGGCAATTTACTTTTCGGATGCTAAAGATTCCATTAACCTTAGTTTAGGTAATTATTTCGAAAGGGAATGGCTAAGTAAAATAAACAAAATGGTTGGGACATCTGGACAAGGAGGTAATAAGCTAAGAACATGCTAAACATTTCAACAAACTTTAGGCGTATTTAAACAAACAGAAGCGTATCTATTAATCATTATGTCTAGAAAAGATAGGCAAGCTTTAGCTAAACTAAAATGTGGTGTAGCACCGTTGAGAATAGAGACTGGTCGCTTCACAGGTGAAAAAGTTCAGGATAGACTATGTTTGTTGTGTGATCTAAACGAAATTGAGAATGAAGAGCACTGCCTTATTAGATGTTGTCTGTATGCTGATATTAGGGAAGACCTTTTTACTACGGCCTCTACGTAATCCCAGATTTTTACTCTAGAGATGATAGTGATAAGCTTGTTATTATCTTGAGCAGTTCAGAGTTTGCAATTGATACTGCAAAGGCCTGCCAAAAAATACTTTCAATAGGAGGTTGTTTTCCTTGTATAGATGACATGATTTACAGAATATACTGGAATTGTGGTCATTGCTCATTCATCCCGGCTTCATGTGTTTTTAATTTTAAGCTTTTTTTAACTATTTATCTTTATTTATTTATTTATTTATTTGGGGAGATATTGGTAATATGATTTCCGGGTATAAATTTGTAGTGTAGTGTATGTGTTATCTTGATTATTTTAAATTTTTTTCTTATTCTGTTTTAATTTATGATGTGATATGTAACAATTTGTATGGTCTCTCATAACTCTTAATAGAGTGGCGTTTTTAATGGAGTTTGTGCATTATTTGGTTGTCTATAATGTAAACGGTGAGACCCTGATAAACTTATCTATCTATCTATCTATCTATCTATCATGAAACGTTTTATTACAGTTCTTCAAATAAATATTGCTGCAAAACACAGCCGCACATCTCGGCATTTTCTCGCTTGTATCGAGTTCTTTGAAGTTATTTGAACCATTCATTTTTATGAAGAAGTTGGGTGTATCAATATGGCGGCCGGGTGCTTCACTTTGGATAATGTAAATATGACGTCATCAGCAATCTAGTGTTCTAAATATATATATCTATGGCTGGATCGCGGCTTAGAATATGGACGAGTTCACTCCAATCCCTGTTTTTCAGTACTCCTCAGCTAAGCCTGATGTGCCAACAGCTCAATATATTTGCCTATAATATCTATCCAGCAGTACAAAAAAATAAACTCTTGCTACAGAAACAATCGTTGTCCTTACCATTTCAGCTACAGTGAGCCAATGGTATGGAGTTAAATTACTGCCAAAGCCTAATATACAAACAGAACATGTTTTACAAATGCACAACAATTCACTAACAAACACAACGTGATTTGCAAACAAACTGTGATTTGCAAATACAAAACGCCATTAATAACCAGTGGCGTAGCCAGCGGGGGTGCTAAGACACGTCCTTTTTGACCAGGGGCGGTCTATTCACATGGGTGATTGGGCGACGCACCACCAAAGGGGAAAAGGGAGGAATTTTTTTTCTTTCGCATTCTCGCACAATATTAAGGTAGTTGTGACTCTGAGGACTCTCTCTCTCTCTTTAATCTACCTCTGTATGTCATTGTCCAATCAGTGTAAAGCCGTGCTTCATGAGGTACCGCCCACTTTGGGCGATTTTAGTCCGGCTGAAAATCGCCCAGTTTACTCTCCTAGACTCTAATGTAAAATGTTTTTTTTTTCAAATTTCAGGCCCTACAATGCAATCTCTATGAGTTCCGGGAGGGCTCGCCCAAACGTGCTTGCATCATACTAACGTAAAAAAAAAAAAAAAAAGCAGTGTGGTGTAGTACGAGCGGGTCGCAGTCAAGGTTGGTAGCATGGCAAATCAGCGGAGAAACTCCATCATTTCTTTAAAAGACACTCCTTTCAGTCGTCGTAGTGTTGAGGAAAAATTGGCAACGAAAGAATTGGGACCCCCTAGACCAAATTTGAACATAAAACAAGTTTCATCTAAGGGGGGAAAATCTTATAACCGGGGATTTTCGCGGAGCTGGTACGAGCGGAAGACTTGGCTAGCAGCCTGTGAAGCAGCTAATGCTTTATTCTGCTGCCCCTGTGTGCTGTTCCACCCTGGTGGCGCCACGGCAGACAGCACCGCATGGACAACTACAGGAGTCACCGACATGCACCATCTGTCTGAAAAGGTGAAGAAACACGAATCATCTAAGACCCACATGGACAGTTGTCTGAAATTTTCAATGTTTGGGCGGGTGAACATTGCCACACAGTTGGATGAGAGCTATAGGCTAGCGGTGCGTCGTCACAACGATGAGGTGAGCAAGTGCTGGTGCTTGTGTTGCGGCACATTGATGCTCATCACAACATGAAGGAGCGTTTCTTTGAGTTTCTCCCCGTTATGGATGCAACGTCTGATTCCATTGCTGGTGCTCTTTTGGACAGACCGAGTGATCTCTTTTCGGACGGTGGCAGAGAGAAACTCATTGCACAAACATATGACGGTGCCAGTGTGATGAGGGGGGAGCGGGCTGGTGTGCAACAAAAGGTGCGTGAGTGTTTCTGAAATGCCCATTATGTGCACTGTTATGCACACCAGCTGAATTTGATTATGCAGCAGGCTACTTCTCACATCCCAGCAGTGAGAGTTTTCTTTTCTGATCTGGGAGGTATTTCCAGTTTTTTTACCCGGTCACCCAAAGCCACCAGCATACTCGACCAGATTGTTGCACAAAGGTTTCCAAGAGCTTCACCCACAAGATGGAACTTCAACAGCAGAATCGTCAACACTGTCTATGAGAATCGAGAATGCAGTGTTTTGATTCCATCATGACATTGGGCTCTTTTGACAGCACCACAGTGAGGGAGGCATCTAGTTTCCTGAGGATGCTGCAGGATGAGGACTTCCAGTTTTTCCTGCAGCTGTTTCACCAGATCATGCCTCATGTGGACATACTGTACCAGCTGCTGCAGAAGAAGGATATTGATGCAGTCTTCATGAAACGTGCTCTCCAGAGGTTCACAAGCAGTATGCAGGCAGTAAGGTAAGCTAAAATAATTTTAATTCTTTTTAATATTGAACCTCATCATAAGTAAATGTAGTCACCAGCCTCTCCATTAGCTACAACTGTGCAACCTAATTTAATCCAATAAAACAGTTGTTCCATATATTCTGCTTTTGCAAAAAATATAAATTTTCAGTTTTTGTTGATATTGTCAGGGAGGCGATAATTAACCCCTTTCTGCAGATGTAGATGCCTGCGTTTATAGACCTGCAAATTTAAGCACGCTGTTACTGTACTTGATCACTAGATGGCACCCCCGGATCAGTTATTAAATGTTTCACAAGCAAGCAGACCTCGAACGCGGTTCTGAATATGGGGAAGTTCACTCCACACCCTGTTTTTCAAGAGCTGCATGAATTAAACTACTCAGCTAAGCCTGATGTGCGAACTGGTCAGAATCCTTGCCCATAGTATCGATCCAGCAGTTTAAAAAAACAATATCTTGACACAGAAAAAATCGTAATCCTCTGTAGCGACCAGTTTAGCCACAGTGAGCCAACCGTATTCCAATTAGTGGTTCAGAAAAATCAGTTTTCTGAGGCAAAAAAATAGACATGGTATTGATTCTCTCACATTCTACTGTTAATTACACTCGTCACATACAAAAAAATTCGTAGTTCCCTACCGCGGATTTACGCGTAGATTCCTTCATTGACAAATTCAGCGCTTCCTTATATCCACCCGAGTACTGGCGTTGATAGCCAATCACTCAATCATACACTCAGGCTCTTCTGCGTAATTGTAGAGTTACACTTCATGCCCTCGTGAAGCTACCCTGGTAACAATGTATTCATTGGCTCGTTTCTTATCCAATTCCGGAGTGTTTAAACATTTGAGAGCAAGTAAAACACATTGATTGGACAAACACAGAGCATACAAACCTATGCGTATCAGCAGGCTCGGTTGTATCCTGTCTACGTCGTGCACATTATGCGGCTGAAATAGACGCGATTTATAGAAAACACGGTCGCAAAACTGGCCATGAAGTGTTCAGTTACATTTACAGGATTTAAAAGAGACAAGGATATGGTCAATTGGAATATTTCGAATGAAAAAGGACCGGAGGGTTCCTGCTACTGGATACTTGAATTATACAGCATTAAAGTGGGTAACCCATAAATAGCCAAATTTGGCTTCTGCAGAAAAGGGGTGAAATAGTTGGTGATGACATATGACATCATACTAGGCACTTTTCAAGATAATGCAATCATGTACATCATCACCCACAATAATAAATTATCACCTACCTGATAATATCAATAAAAACTTAAAATATATAAACTTAATAAATACAGAATTTATAGCAGAACTGTTGTTGTACCTAACAGTGGTCAGGGACTGGATCTACATGTAAAGCTATATTTGTGTTTCAGCATGAATATTTTTTCTACTCTACACTTTTCTAAATTCTACTTTTATAAATTACACTATTATAAATTTGGACACTCATATCTTTATGTACTAACAAACTCTGCTGGTCCTCTTGCCCTCAGGGACTCATCTCCACAGCAGCAGCCAGTAGCAGCAGAGACCACCAGACCAAGAAGGGCCTTGGGAGAAGGGGAGAAGCAGAGGATGTCCAAGGAGATCTGCGACACAATCCTGGCTCATACCATAGAGCGCTTCTCCTTCAATGACCACCTTGTGAGTGCCACACTGCTACAGGCAGAAATGTTTGAGCAGCACCGCCATACATTCCCTGGTGAGGCCCTGGATGCCACGGTGACAGCATATCCCATGCTGAACAAGGTAAAGTTGAGGACAGAACTGTCTCTCATCTATGAGAACACTGAATTCAACGGCTGCTGTGGTGCACTTGCGCTGTACCAGGTCCTTGTCAGGTACAACCTCCAGGAGACCTTTTCTGAGACTGTGGCTCCGTTGAACATCCTCATAACCACACCCATGACAACAGCTGAAGCTGAGAGGTGTTTCTCAACACTGAAAAGGATTAAGACATTCCTGAGAAATGCAATGGGCCAGGAACGTCTGAATGCGCTGGCCATGCTCTCCATGGAGAGGGAGCTAGTCAGGAACATGCCTGATTTTGATGAGAGAGTCATTGATCACTTTGCTGCTTTGAAAGAAAGACGAGCAAAATTTCAGTACAAGTGATGTGGTCAAAATGGTGACTCATAGTTTCTGTCTCTCTGTCACACTCACACACACACACACACACAAAATCTGTTAACCATTGTTGTTGGTTTTTGATAGTTAATGTTTTTCAGGCAATAGATTAGTCTCTGTTCATCTTTGTTCATGCTTAGAAAAAAAAATATGTGTTTATATGTATATGTTTGTGTGTGTTTGTGTGTGTGTATATATATATATATATATATACACACACATAGACTCAAATCTATCTATATATAGTTGTTTCTCTTATCTAAGATTTGTGAATTCTGATATCCTTTTGTGAATGTAAATAGCCCTCGTCTTTCATTAATAATAAATTGCAAGATGTGAAGATCTTGTTTTGTCTTATCTGTTGATGACCAAAGGGGATTGATCACTATTTGTAGAGCCAAAATTATTCTATTTATGAAGACTCATGGATGTAACTTTTCATTGTAGCCAAGTATATGGCTTAAAAAGCAAAAGGGAAAATATTTCTCCATGTTACAGTTAATGTTGCTCAGTTGACCAGTAAAAACAGACAATTCCCTTACTACTTATTAATTTAACCCCCCCCCCCCTGAGAAATTTGTCTGGAGCCGCCACTGCTTTTGACTGCAATTAGTAGTTCTCAATCACTTTCCTTTGTTGACACGTTTTCCAATTTTCGTAATTGGCAACCGATTGAAGACACGCTTCTCTCTATATGCGAGCTAACAGCGATTAAATCATGGGCAAAATTCAGTACAGCTGTGGAACAAGAACAGAGAATTGGGTTGCTTAAAACAATCATTAGTCCTGACCTGTTCTCAGTCATTTTCATAATTAACAGAAGGTTCACTCCGAGAGCACTCCTCACTTAATAGATGCGGTGCTGTTATCTCATGCTGACTGACTTCATGAGATAGGAAGCAAGTTCATTGTTACTTGACCACCGCGATTTTATAAAATTAGATTTATAGAGCGTAATGCCGTATGATTCCAAAATAGGCAAGTGACGATGAAGTAATCCAACCTCAAGAGTTTTACCGTTATTGACTGAATTTATAAGATACGTCGGCGTTAGTTACAGCCAGCTTCAGAAATCGATGCTTGCCAAACATTGACGTTAGCTTTCACCTAGAAGCTCTGCGATGTTGGAGCATAGCTATATTTTCTTTATGATAAACCCCAGCGGTTTGTGCCCCAGACGCATATTATGAATAAGATGTGTAGTCGTGCTTCATTATTGACCTGATGGCGCGACTGCCCCACTTCTTAAAATAGCATTGCAACAGTGTTTATAGTGCCTTCTGTCATTGGCCGCAAAGCTCATCGCGAATGACCAAGTCGGAAGATTTGCATTATGTTTAATTACTACAGAACGGACTTTGAGTACTCTGAGGAGGGGGGGGGGATGATGGAGTGTATGTCACGCCCTACTCTGCCTCAGATTGGTTCTAACGTCAACGAAACCGTGTTAGCGTGTACCAGTTGGCTACTGGTTCCTGTCATTTATAGTAGCGCTCTGCTCTCTCCTCTTCTGTGGGGGTGCTTCCCTGTGTCTCAGCCAAGGACTGTGGTCTCAGCAGCGCGCCCCCGCTGAAATGCAGAAGAGGAGAGGAGAGACAATGAGCCTATAGTAAAGTTAAAGAGTTATCTTCGCTGGATCGACATGTATGATCCCCAGTCACAGTGCATTCAACATCACAAAAAATTTATCGAGCAGTTAAAAAAAAAAAAAAAAAAACGTTGTCGCGTTTTGCAGTGATAACATAAGATAGGCCAGTGGTGTATTGTAAATAGTTACAGTACTGTATCACCCCACATGGGGGAGCTGTTGCATTGTTGGGGGTTACTTGTAAAGAGGGGACACAAAAAAAAAGAAGAAAAAGATTAAAGTACGGCAGTTCGGAAGCAGTGGAGACTCACGCAGTTATTTCATAAAGAACGCAACATGGTGTCAGAAGTGCTGTGATTTCGAACATTACATTTGCCGTACAGCACCTGTGTACAGTTGGATAATCAGGGAAGAGAAAGGACAAAGTTGAGCCAGTTTAATGAGTAGCAGCGACAACGAACAAGTTGACCACCAAGTTCAGCCAACGCGTGCAGAGAGGGCGAGCAGAATGGCTACTTCCAGCGCAACTTTTAGCATTCAGCCGCCTGATCTGTTCGACTTCACAAAGCAACACGAGTGGACAAAGTGGATTAGAAGGCTCGAGCGTGTCCGTCAGGCAAGCAATCTAACATCAAGCTTGGAGGAAAACCAGGTGAATACATTAATGTATTGCATGGGAAACGAAGCTGATGATGTTTTAAAAGGATTGAAACTAAGTGCTGCGGATCAACTCAAATATGCCAAAGTAAAAGAGGCATTTGATGGGTTCTTTATTGTCAAAAAGAACATTGTTTATGAGCGAGCAAGATTTAATATGCGGAAGCAAGAACAGAACGAGAGTGTTGATACGTTTGTGACTGCACTGTATGGGTTAGCAGAGCACTGCAACTATGGGACTTGGCAAGACGAACTAATACGAGACAGAATTGTTGTTGGACTGGCAGATCTACGACTCTCTGAGCGTTTGCAAATGGAGAAGGATTTAACCCTTGAAAAGGCAATTGATATAGCAAGACATTCAGAAGAAGTGAAAAAGCAACAAGCTTTATTAAGGAGTGATGCAAGCAAAAAGCAGACGGATGCTACCGCTGTAGACACCCTGCGACAGGGAAGGCCACAGAAAAATAAAAGTAGGCCTAAATTCAATCAATGGAAAGCCTATGGGTCAAAGCCACAAGACAGTCAAAGCAAAACAAAAAGCCCCAACTGTTATAAATGTGGAGGTGATCACAGATCACCTCTCACTTCTTTTGAGCTGCCATATCCCACTATCACCCACGCTCTGTCTACTTGGAGACATATCAGACATCAACCTGAACACCACATCCAGCAGAATACTCTCCGTTGCCCTAACCATCGCCAAGAAAACTATCCTCATGAACTGGAAATCAAGAAAAAAAATCAACATCGCACTTTGGAATAACCTGCTGACAGAATACATATCAATGGAAAAATTATCTGCTGCCCTTAGAAAACAACCTACTGAACCTGACATCTGGAATTCAATTTTACATAATATTAATTCTTGAGGTCTTGAACATTCACGCCCACTGGCTCTTTCTGCCTGTGTACCAATCAAGATGCCCACACACATAAACCATTACGCACTCTTACGCACACACACACGCGCACACACACTTGCGCACACATACGCGCGCACACACACACACACACACACACACACACACACACACACTTTACATACTCCACAATAAATAAACACACCATATCAAGTTCTTCTTTGTTTTTCCCTTCTTTTCTTTCGTTGAATCTACAGTTTCTTTCAATATTTTTCATGTGGCTGTTTGAATTGTATTGATGATGATGATGATGATGATGATGATCATTATTATTGTTATTGCTGCTGTTATTTCATTGTATTGTTATTTTTCCCACCTCTTCCTTTGTTTCCCTTTTCTTTTTTTATTTGACCTGCTTTTTTTTTTTTTTTTTTTTTTTTTTTTTTTCTTTTTTTTAAATTTATAAATAAGTAAAGCTGACCTCCCCTGTAGGGACTCTGCTCCCTCCATCTCACCTCCCCAGTTATCTTCTGCTCTTTTCCCCTCCGCCTCCATCTCTCCATTCATCGCCATTATCCTCACAACTCTTCTATATTACATGTCTTTGATTCTCATTTTGTTTCTTTTACCTTATTTATTGTATTTGCCATCTATTTATTTATTTATTTATATAAGTACACAACAAGAGCACATTTACCACACACACACACACATACACGCACACGCACGCACACACACGCACACACACGCCATGCTTTAACCCCTCCCTCGGACCCCCACCCTCTGCCTAACCCCTGATCCCCCACAGCAGTGTCAGGCAGCAGTGCTGGGCTACAGTATATCAGCCTCTTCCCTGGAGTCAGCTGGTGGCATCAAAGGCTGGATATCAGTCCTGCTCACCGCAGAGCAGCTGAAGTACTGCAGAATATGGGAATAAGGCCCCTCCTGAGGGTGGTGCTGCTGCCCATTACAGTCTGGCATAATGGTTGAGCCCGAGTGGTGCACCTAAACCCTGACAGGGAAGAAACACCCAGAGAGGGCGAGAGGCGAGATTCTGGCCGCGCTGTGGTGGTAGAGAGAACCACCCACTCACTGCAACACCCCCCCCCCCCCCCCACCCACTGCAACCCCCCCCCCCCCCCCCGACCCACTCACTGCAACAACCCCCCCCCCCCCCCCCCAACTCACTGCAACAACCCCCCCCCCCCCCACCCACCTTTGATACAGCCTCCCCCTCCCTTTGATACACTCACTCTTTCGCACACACGCGCTCACACACAAACACGCTCACACGCGTGCACACACACAAACACACTCATTCGTACACACACACACACACACACCTCTAATACCATGACTTTCTTTTTTTTTCTTCTCTCTCTTCACTAAAAATAATTTTTCAGTTTTTTTTGTTATTTTCTGTTTTTTGTTGTTTTTGAATCATTATCACTTTTCTTTGTTTATTTGTAAATTTATTTTCTCCCCCCCCCCAGCCCTAGTCATCTACCTCCTTATTTACCCACCTACCAAAAGACCCTTTAAGAATAAGAATAAGAATAAAGGGAGCAGAAGGGAATTCTTTTTTTTTTTTTTTGTTTTTTTTTTGCTTTTTTCTTTTTTTAATTCATTTTACCCTTTGTCTTTCATGATCATCTCCATTTCTCATGGTATCATTCCACTACCATCTGCAATTATCTTCACCTTTCACCATATCAATGCCTGTTTATGTGTTGTTCTTGACTTAATGCTGTTAAAATGTCTTTTTTATTTATGTTTTTTTTTCTCTCTCTCTCTCATCACTGCCTTCACATCCATACGTGTATGCACGGCACACACACACATACAGACCTACTCTTTTTTCTCTCTTTTTTTTCTATTTCTTTTCAGCATCATGTTCATTAGTTACCCTGATGCCGCATCCCTTTTGTGTCCAGTTTGTGCTTAATTATGTATCTGTTATGTCCACTTAGTGTGTAATTGGTTGTTTGTATGTTATTCTGTTTACTTTTTAAGGCTGGCTGTTTTGTATGTTTTCTGCTTGTTTCTTTTTGTAATAAAAAAAAAAAAAAAACATTGGAGAGGTTTACATGTGAAATTCTGTAAGTTATCGCTGATTATGATAATCTTTACCATCACTTGGTTTGCTTCTGAATGGCAATAGTTGCATCTGTTTTGGAACCAATAAAGATATTCTGTTGTCAATTAAATGTACATGTTTATAAATACTCAAAAAAAAAATAAATAAAAAAAATAAATGTGGAGGTGCGCCACATGCAAAGCATGAATGTCCTGCAAACGCTGCTGAGTGTCATGGTTGTGGAAGATTGGGACACTACCAGCGCGTGTGTCGTGCAGGCAGAACTGTGCATGGTATAGAGCAGGTGTGTCAAACTGACCCGTAAACGGGATAAGAGGCTGCAGGTTTTCACTCCAACAATGCAGAAGCGCACCTGATGCAACTAATCAGTTGGGCAGGCCTAGATCAGCTGATTAAATCAGTGCTTTCAGGTGTGCTTCTGCTTGGTAGGATTGAAGACCTGCAGCCTCTTAGCCTGTTTACGGGTCAGTTTGACACCCCTGGTATAGAGGAAGAAGTGGAAGGTTTCTTCCTTGGCACTGTGACTAACGACAGCGATGTATGGACTGTTGACATAGGCACACTGAACAAATCCCTTACCTTTAAGCTTGACACAGGAGCTGATGTAACAGTTATCTCACAGTCAGACTTCGACAACCTCTATTCAAATGCCGAGCAACCACTCCTCCAGAAGCCAAAGAAGCCCTTGTATGGGCCAGGACAGATTCCACTGGATCTGGCGGGGTTCACCAGACTGAAACTGGTAATTGGAGATAAACACACCCTTGAGAACGTGTATATGGTCAAAAATCTAAGTAAGCCATTGCTTGGGCTACCAGCCATCAAAGCCCTTGGTCTACTGCACCGAGTCGACAGCATTGACATGGACACACTCAAATCTACCTACCTTAAGTTGTGCAATGGCCTGGGCATGATTCAGCAGCCACACACCATCAAGCTGAAGCCGGGAGCTGTACCGGTGTCCCTGAAAACACCACGGAGGATTCCCTTGCCGTTACTGGACAAAGTTAGAGACGAGCTCCAGCGTATGGAATCCTTGGGTGTTATCAGTCGGGTGGAGGAGCCAACCGACTGGTGTGCTGGAATAGTGGTCGTTCCCAAGAAAGACAACAAGGTGAGGCTGTGTGTGGATTTGACTGGCCTAAATCAGTATGTATGTCGTGAGAAGTACATATTGCCATCGGTAGAACAGAGCCTGGGAAAACTCGCTGGAGCCAAAGTGTTATGCAAAATTGGATGCCAACATGGGATCTTGGCAGATTCCTCTCACAGAGGAGTCAGCAAAGTATGCCACATTTATCACACCTTTTAGCCGGTTCCACTTTAACTGACTTCCCTTTGGCATCGCCTCAGCTCCGGAACATTTTCAGTGCAGGATGGCTGAGGTCATTGACGGACTAGAAGGAGTGATTTGCCATGTAGATGACCTTCTGGTGTGGGGGCAAGACCAGGAGCAGCATGACATCAGACTGCATGCTGTCCTAAAAAGACTGGAGAATGCTGGCATTACCCTGAACGCAGAGAAGTGCGAACTCTCCAAGGGAAAAGTTGTTTTTCTAGGCTATGTCATCTCAGTGGAGGGCATATGCCCCGACCCAAGGAAAACTGAGGCCATCACAGAGATAAAGGTGCCTACATATGTCTCTGAGTTACAAAGCTTTCTTGGGATGGTCAGCAGTTGGGCCGATTCATTCCCCAGATAAACCACTACGTGACCTGCTGTCAAAGAAGAACTCCTGGGTCTGGGATGTGGACCAGGACACAGCATTTAAAGAGCTGAAGAAAGCCCTGTGTTCTCCTCCTGTGTTGGCCATGTACGATCCGAAAAGAGAGACCAAGGTATCTGCTGACGCGTCGTCCCATGGCTTGGGAGGCGTTCTTCTTCAGAAATGTGGGGAAGTATGGAAGCCTGTGGCTTACACATCCAGGTTGCTTACCCAGACAGAACAGCGGTATGCACAGGTGGAGAAGGAGGCACTAGGCCTCACATGGGCATGGGAGCGATTCAAAGATTTCCTCATCGGCACGAAATTCTGCCTGGAAACCGATCACAAGCCTCTCCTCAGCCTACTCGGAGCCCAAGCTCTAGATCTTTTACCTCCAAGAATCCAGTGCTTCAGAATGAAGCTGATGCATTACACATATTCCATTGTGTATGTGCCAGGGAAGGCACTTTGGATGGCTGACACACTGTCACGCTCACCGGTGACAGCGTACACATCCACTGACGAGGCAGAGTTAATGGAAAGCACAAACATCTATGTGGATTCAGTCATGGAGCATTAACCTGTCAGCTCTTCCTACGTGGAGACCCTGAAAGAGCAGCTGAAAGCTGACAATGTTTGCTCACGAGTAATGACTTTGTGTGCAGAAAGTTGGCCTGCGCATGCAAAACAGGAGCCGGTGATTAAAAATTACTGGCCTGAGCGTGCTACACTTACTGTGAGAGATGGCCAGCTACTCAAAGGAATGCGACTAGTCATTCCATCTGCACTGCGGAATGATGTGTTTGCTAAGTTACACGAGGGCCACCTCGGGATAGTTAAGTGCAAGGCACGGGTTCGTGAGTCTGTGTGGTGGCCTGGACTCAGCCAGCAAGTGAATGACATGGTGCTCAGGTGCAGGACCTGTATTCAAGAACGACATAACCCAAAAGAGCCGCTCCTGCCAACGGAATTTCCTCAGCAGCCGTGGCAAAAGTTGGGGACAGACTTATTCACACTGGAGGGGAAAACTTACCTGACGGTTGTTGACTACTTTTCCAGGTTCGTTGAGATCGCCTTGTTGTGCCATACCAGGTCCACCGACGTCATAACTCACTTAAAGTCCATGTTTGCCCGACATGGCATTCCAGAGACACTGATGTCAGATAATGGGTCACAGTTTTCGGGACAAGCCTTCACTTCCTTTGCAGCTTCCTACGGGTTCAAACACGTAACCAGCAGCCCAGCATTCCCACAGAGCAACGGCGAAGCAGAGCGGGCGGTCCAAACAGTGAAAAATCTCCTGAAAAAGGCAGAAGACCCCTACTTGGCTCAACTTGCCTATAGGGCCACACCTCTCCAGAGCGGCTACAGCCCAGCCCAGCTCCTAATGGGCCGGCGTCTTCGCACAACTGTACCGTCCCATCCCTCACAGTTTGACCCTGCACTCCCAGACAGTGCCAGTTTTTTGCAGAAGGAAAAGGAGAAGGGGATTACGGCTGCAGTGAATTACAATAAGCGTAGCGTCACCGCACCAGAGCACTCTCAAACCTGTCGCCAGGTGAGGAGGTATGGGTGACCAATGAAAAGGTGCCAGGGACTGTGACTGGAAACCACTCCGCTCCCAGATCTTACCTGGTAGATTTACCTCAGGGGATCTTCAGAAGGAATCGTCAGCATCTGATACCTCTGCAAACCCCTACTCAGGATGCCAGTGCCCCACCACAGCCGAAAACACCTGAGTCGCCAGCTGTGCCGCCACCTTTGTCACCTGCTGTGGCTTCACAGGCTGCATCAGCAGGGGGTCCCTTCCTCATAACCAGATCTGGGAGGAGCGTTGTCAAGCCTGACAGAATGGACTTGTGAACTGGGGGGGTATGCTTACAGTATAGTAGGTTAATATGGGGGGAGAATAGTTATTTACTTACAGTTTGATGTTATGTTACATTTCAATTACTTTAGTTTAAGAATATATGTATAGTTCTTTTTTTTTTTTCTTTTACATTTGTTAGGACCAGACCTACCAACCACTGGGGCAGAATAAACCCCAAGGTCTGTTGAGACAGAGGCAGTCTACCCTCTGTTCTCTAGGAAAGGGAGATGTGGTGTATTGTAAATAGTTACAGTACTGTATCAACCCACATGGGGGAGCTGTTGCATGTTGGGGGTTACTTGTAAAGAGGGGACACAAAAAAAAGAAGAAAAAGATTAAAGTATGGCAGTGTGGAAGCAGTCGAGACTCGCGCAGTTATTTCATAAAGAACGCAACAAGGCCTGCGGCCTGGGTCCGCACTGGCTTGCCGCTCGGTCCGGATGCAGACCGGAGTCCGGACTCTGAGAAGCCCTGGTGTACAGGATGTAAAGAAGAGTTGAGAGCACATCCTTGTGGGGAGCCAGTTGATGAGCAGATTTTGTCAGAGAGACTGCCATTCACTCTCACTCTTTGTGTCCTGTTAAAGTTAAGGATCCAGCCTACCAGGTTATTGCTCAGGTCATACTATTCTAACAGCCTTGTGGTTAAAATAGTAGTTGAATTGTGTTAAAAGCAGAGGAAAAGTCAACAAATTAAATTATGGCATGGGAGCCACTGTTATCCAAATACTTAAAAAGTAAATTCAGTAAAGTGACTGCGGCATCCTCCACCCCCCTACGGGGTCTGTAAGCAAACTGCAGAGGGTCAAGCGAATGCTAGGTTTTCCCTGAATTTTCATAACTCACCAATTTTTCAAATACTTTCATCACAATTGATGTGAGTCCCACTGGTCTACAATCATTAAGGGTATTGGGGGCGTTGGATTTGGGAACAGGGACAACCACCACATCCTTCCAGACGTCAGGTACTTTTGGGTCTTAAGATTTGTTAAAAATGTAGTGGAGAGGAGGACTAAATTGCTTTGTACAGATTTTGAATGAGCATGCACAGATGTTGTCTGGACCTTGGCTCTTGTTTACTCTTATGGAGAGGAAGGCTCTGTGCACTTCTTGTTTTACATTAAAATGCTGAACGTCTATCAGAATCTTTTCTTTACTCAGGGGTTGGAAGAAATGCATGTGTCTCATGATTGTTTAAACTGATTAAATGAAATAAGATCATATAGGAAAGCGTGAGAAGTCCAGAGTCATAACATAAAACTGATAAACCTCCATACACAAGGACTTCAATTTCGCGAGAGAATCTCTTACACATGCATTGATTGAATAATTGCTGACTACAGCACGGGAGCATAAATATACCACTAAAACTCATGTGGAATACATGAGAGTTGACAGGTATTAATGAAAACTGACCACACCTGATAATGTTGACAGTTTTCCGGAGCTTTTGTAATGGTAATTTAAATGAATAATTGACCAATGACCAATCATTATTTTCAAGGGATGAGTTTGAGCCTTCCCCATCGCCAGTTCACCAGCTGCCACTGAATATCATGACTTTCATTTTTGAACATCATGATATTCATTTTTAAACATCATGATTTTAGACAAAATTGAGGCTTCCTAAATGGTATGCTGAAACCAATGGGTGATGTTACAGTTGCTTCGTCCATCTTTTTATACAGTGTTAGGGCCCCAATTTGTTATGACCTATCAGACAGCAAGGGATGACAGACAAAATAAAAAAAAAACCTTAACAGATTTAATTAAACAAAGAAAAACTGACCAAGATTAATATAAACAAAACTGAAATATTTACATTCCCTTTGGTGGGGTTGCTTTGCAATGATCTGGGTGAGGAATATGCTCCAACACAGGCAAAAATCCACAAAAAGCTTCACAGGTCTTGAAAGGAGTGACAGGTCTGGTCAAATGTATCCTTCCCCTTGCAATTTCTCTTACTACTTTACTGTCTCAATTATTCTCGTTATATACTCTTTTGCGGCACCCTCCCACGTTCCAGACTTTTTTCAATTGTCTGGGACTTCCCCTCTCGGACATGCCTAGGACATGCCCAAAACCTAGCTCCAGACTGGGCTTAACAAAGAAAGTCAATACTGCCATCTAGTGGCTTTTTTCCCCATTACAACAGTCTATGGTTATTATGGGATTGAGTTTAGATGGTGATTGTCTGAGTAAGTAGCCAGCTAAATTAGCCAACTAACCAAGTTGCTCTACTGCATTAAAGTCTTCAGTCATCTGCATGTCAGCAGGACCTGAATGTTAATAAGCTAACTTGGTAACTTCAGTTTTTCAAACTGTTAGTTAGCCCTCAATGATGAATGACGTCAACGCTTCTGGCTGAGGGAACGAAGTTGAGATAGTGGATAGAATTAAGCACTGCCACTTTGTTAAAATTGACCTAATTTGCTATTTTTCCAAGTTTATATTTTGTTCTTTGACTCCCCTAGAGTACTCCTGATTGCACAAAGTAAAAAAAGGGTACTTATTTCGCTCATACTCCTATCCTCAAAAAATCCCATTTGTAGTCAATAGTAGTCTCTGCCTGAAACGTCTCATTGGGGTGGATCTTCCGCTATGGCCCCCACTCCCCATGTGCCCACTTTCTTCTAACTAGTCAGCTCTGTGGTGGGTGGATCTAGGCGGGACAAGGCAGCAGAATGCAGTTTACCTGATCCAGCTCCAGAGTGAAACTGACGGGATTGCATATTCTGCAATCTAACACAGTACATGTGTATAGATCTAATGAAATTAACTTGTTCTAATAAACGCAACGGCGAAAGTGGAGGACGCAGTGTGAAAGTCTGGCAGCTCAAACACAAATTTGCTATCGGCTGCAGTTTGCTACGGCAACAGTTGGTGAGTACAGCAGTTTTACCACTCCGTAGCTAGGATGCTGGCAAAGCTAGAATCCACCCCTTAAAGACACATTTGTAGAACAGGTCGACATGCCCAAGTGTAGACTGGAGACTGTAGAAATCCGGTGGGTCTGAGTTTAGTGGGAAATATGGACAGTGAGGGGCAGCCAAAAGTGGACTAAAAGCTTAAGGACTGCTTCAGTGTGTATAAGGACCTGCTGGTTCATGTGCATAGCTGTGGTGTGTTGTTAGTGTGGAGAAACGAACAGCTTCTGCGCTGGACTGACGGAGGGGCGAAAGCTCCAAGCTAAATGGCCTTTTCGGAAATTGCCTGTGGTAATGGTTTACTTATTGCTTTGGAATGACCAGCTTTTCCTCACGGAAAATGGGCGCATTATGGATAGCGTGCGAGAGCCAGACAGAGCTCCAGTTATGCCATGAACATAACACAGGTTTTACAGACCAAAAGTTCCGTCTGCGTGAACCATTGCTTATGTGGAGCTAGCGAATTGATCACTTTCACCGGAAAGATATTGATATTCAATCGATGGCAATGCAGAGAAATTGTTTGTTATACCGGACATGCTCTTCCCTATTGCTTTCTCCGGTAGTATTAGAGAGCTTGCCCAGACATTGGAGATGAATCAGGCTGACCCCGGTCATGGATTAGTGAAGCAATCGTTTCATAAGCACCCAAAAACGCACCCCAAGCTCTGCAAAATCTACGTCTGGTCTAACTGCAGCCCAACTCGGCAGACACATACAGCACCTCTCCGTTTAGCTTTAACTATGGTGGCTACAATCAGGCAACATAATGATGAAACTGTCACATCTATGCTTACCGAAGTAACACAAGCATACCGATCATAATTGCAGCATATAAGTTAACCAGAAGCATTTTTAATTAGCAGAGCAAGCAAACTAACATGCAGTAGCTGATAAGTGGTCATGACTTTGAATGTAATCTGTTGCGCGAAAAATTATTTTCGCGTCTGGTGTGAAAGCTGCTTAACGCACCCATAACGCCTGTATTCGCATCTTTGCATTGACTTTGAATGTAGCTAATCTGTCGTGCAAAAAATTTGTTTCGCGTCTGGTGTGAAAGCTGTTTAATGTGCCCATAACGCCTGTATTCGCGTCTTTGCATTGACTTTGAATACAGGCTAATCTGTCCTCTGAAAAATTTTGTGTCTGATGTGAAAGCAGCTTTATGGATAGTATGCGTCAGCTAGAGAGCGCTCAGTGATGTTATGATCACAATACAGGTTTTGCAGACCGTAAGTTACGTTAGCGCGGACAAGTTGCTTGTGTGGAGCTAACGAATTGATCACTTCTACAGGAAAGAATTACCGCTTTAATCTACGCCTTTTTCGGCTTTTAATTAGCCACAACAATTTCTAAATGGGGATAAAATTATGTCAAGGCAGGGTTGCCAACTTTTAGTCTGTGGCTGGAGTGAGATTCTATTGCTGGGGGGGGGTCGGGCTGTATTAGCTTTTCCATAATAATAATAATAATAATAATAATAATAATAGAAATACAAAGACATTAGATTACCACTTGCAAGCTAAGCCATACCTAGTGAAGGAGAAAATGAAATGATAGCATTCATACAATTGGCAACTTGAATTGGATTGCTGAGCACATAGACCATCATTGAATGACAATTCATTTGCAAAGTGCAACACATGCCATGCACATTCAAAACTTGCAAACCATCCAAATTCAAGCGTCAATGACTCATGTAATTATGCATCACCATACCTGTCAACCGCAAATGACTAAAATGTGTATAAAGCAACACCAAAATTCTGATTTTTTCCCGAAAAATCAGATTTTTTTTCATGTTGGGATGTTTATTATACACATGCTTAAACAGGAAAGATCTATTTAGGCTGAAAACAAACCCTGCTCCGATCCGGTGCCCGCCTACTTGAGCTACCACTTCTGACAACAAGATGCAACGGACAACCCGGTCAGCATTCATTTTGCAAATAGCCTACAACGCGCACAATCTTCCGCGACCGTGCCCACGTAGGAGACAGGAGTTTACTGGCAGTTGTGACTATTCAATAACTGATCCTGGTGTGCCATCTAGTGATAGAAAATTGTAACTGTGCGCATAAATTTGCAGTTCCGCGTCCACTGGCGGACACATCTGCGCAAAGATACACCGTTGTTCTTTTCGAACACGCCGAATCCATGTAATCCGTAAATGATGAAATAAATTAATATTCTAATTTGAAACGAGTAACTAAGTTCCCAGTGTCAAAGTAACAAAGTGAAAGTATACTTATCATATATGGCTCAAGCATTTGCAACTTGGGTCTATCCGGGTGACTAACGTTTTTTTTTAATTTTTTTATTTTTTCGAGAGTTCCCCCGGTGATAAAATCCCCACTACACCACTGCACATAACCATGAAAGAATGAATGTATTTATATACATTTAAACATTTATTAAACTGCAGGGTAACGAAAACAAAAAATTACCAGCAATTTGTTAAATGGATACTAATAACGGCGGGAAAAGCAGCGCTTTAGACAACTAAAATGCGCGTTTTTAACGGCGTTTTAAGATAAGACGCATTGAAATAGTTGCGAATTGTGGCAATTTCGGCTTTCCATAGATATGTACTCCTGTTGTGGGTCGGCCATGAGCGGTGGAACAAGCAAAAGAAGGCGGTTACCTGTACGATGCAGCGGTGAGTCAGTGAGCTAAGAGAAAGAATTGAGTTAGCAAATTAGCCCTGAGCAGAAGAGGGCCTGTGAGCTAGTTTATGCTATGAGCTAGAAGCTCACAACCCTTCCACCCTGCTCACATGCTCTCCCTACCGTGAATCATGCTCGTTGCACTAGTTCGAATTTTTTGTTTTTAACAAATATTACATACAATTTGTTAAGCCATGGCATCTTTGTATTATTAAACCACACAGACACAAACTATTTGCAGCTTACCTTGATTTTCATCCATGTAGATGCCAGCCAATTGCCAGGTGACACTCCGCACCGAGCTCCTGTTGAGAGTTGCCGTTGTTGGGGCGGGGAGGGGGTAGCGGAACGTCAACTCCCGTCCTACTGTGCTGTGATTGGCTGGTACCCACAGGCTTTGGGCGGGCTTGAGCAGCCGTCCAATCAACACGGGCATAAGTATCGCACACCAATCAGAGAGCCTACAGATGAGCGCCAAAGCGCTTGCATTTTAAATTTTTTTTTTTTTTTTTTTGCCAAAGCCCTTGCTTTTATCATGAGTATTGTTTCAGTGGCGTGAGAGAGTGAGACAGGACGTGAAAGCGTGTGTCACACGCCAGATGCGTGAGTGTTGGCAACCCTGGTCAAGGTAGTGCAGAGAAATCATTTGTAAACCGGTAGAGCTTCTGCATTTTGCATTACTTTGATGGGAGCATCAGAGAGCTTGCTCAGACATTTGTGAAGTATTCGGCTGATCCCGGTCATGGATAAGTGAAGCGATCACTAACCGTAGAGGCTACAAACGGGCAACGTTATGATGAAACTGCCACAGTGAAGCTTACCGAAGTAACACAAGCATACCAATCAGAATTACTACATATAAGTTAACCAGGAGCATTTTTAATTTGCACGACACGCATACTAACATGCAGTAGCTGGTAACCGAGCGGTCATAACCACAGAGATAAAACCTTGCAATACAGGTTTTACAGACAGCAAGTTCTGTTCCTGTGAACAGTTGTACCAAGCTTCCAAATTACAAACGAGTATTAAAAGTTAGCTTCAAATGAGGTTTATGTTCACACACTTTCTGTAGAATTTCCCCTGATATCACTCTTGCATATTTAGGACAGAAACATTAGCAACAGTAACTTGGCTACGTTAGCGGCTGTGCTACAGCCACAATCAACAGGCTATCACGTCAGGTTGGCTTATGCAGTTAAAGCAACTTACAGCTTCTGTCTGTGAGTCACGGACTGATATAGGCTTTATCTTCTGATATTTTACAAAGCCACTTTTGAGGCCAGTTGTTAGTCCTAACTACCGCTAGCGGTCCTGCTAGCCACCCGTAACATGTTAGCTTCACTTACATTATTTACATACAGCTTGTGGCTCTGAGCGCTTGATCGATGCAACTGCTTCAGGTTTTTTGAGAAGCAGCTGAAAGGCTTATCCTGTGTCAAATTATCCTTTATTGACAAAGCTGTCTTTGGTGAAATGCTGAGCACAAACGGCTAACGTTCCCTTTGGCTGTGGCTGTTTGCTGCCAGCAAACAAAAAAAAGCTACCCACTGATTTCTGGTGGCATCGTCTTTTGGAAGAGAAATATTTGTTTTTCTTTGCGTCCAAAAGTAAATGGACCAGTAGCTTTGGGAGAGATACTGACAAAATTGCATCTCAAATGATCTGCGGTTGTTCTTTTGTATTTCCAAAAGTGTTGACGCTACTAAGGCATAGTATTATCTGGCTTTGTTAGTGCCTGCTAGAATAGTTTCTATTGTGGGCAGGTCCAGCACCATGATTGACTCTGGCTAGGTCTGTACTAATTGGACGGCACAACCTGACATCAGGTTTTGCCCAGATCTCGTGAAGATCTCGGGAGGAGCTGTTCAGAGAGGAAATCATGCTCACGAAATCACGTTCTTGGATTACGGCAAAATCCCTGTATCTTATGTTTAGAAACTTTTCAGAGGTTGAGCATGGACAACCAACATTATAACATTACTAATATGTATTAAAAGAAGGATCAGCATGTTAGGTCCCCTTAAAGCATATTTATCCAATGTTGATGTTGCTGAAAGAAAGCTATAACTATAAAAAAAAACATTAAGATTATGAATAGAAAGTGGATTAATTGAAGAGAACTGAGAAGCTGTTAAAGTGTTTTTTTACGTCTTGTCAACTATATTTGGTGGAATGGTGATGGATTGAGAAGTCATAATTTTTTGTGAACAGAAATTGGGTGAATTCCCTGTTTGTACTATGCCATTTTATTGTTCATTGAGAATAAAAAAATAGTTAATTGCTCTCTCTATGAAATAAGCTATCTGTTGTCTGTATATATAGCAATAATGAAAATTAAACATTTTAAGGGGATGTTCATCATAAATTCGGGCGTAAATGGAATTTTAAGCTTCTTTTCCAGTTTTCTCAGGCCAAAAAAGGCTGGTCAAGAAGATTTTGTTCAACATGGTAAGAGATTACCTGATGGAATGGTTTGGAGCAACAATGCTGGTTTTGTTTTCAAAAAAGAAGTTATCATTAAATGATACAAAAATATATCCATTCAGATGTTGAGGGTCCCTCCACTGAAGACTCCTGACTGTGATGCTGTCATCCCTTGACAACAGAAATTGGAAGACATAAAGAGAGGAAAATAAGTATTAAATGCATCAAAATTTTTCTTGTAAACATATTTCTTATGGGGCTATTGGCATGAAATTTTCACCAGGTGTCGGTAACATCCCAAATAATCCACAAATACAAAGAAATCAAAATACATAAGTCTGTCAATTAAGTTATGTGTAATAAAGTGGAATGACACAGGGTAAAAGTATTAAACGCACTTACTGAAATTTATGAAACACTTAGTAGAAAAGCTTTTATTGGTAATGACAGCTTCAAGACGCCTCCTGTATGGAGAAACTAGTCGCATACATTGCTCAGGTGTGATTTTGGCCCATTCTTCCACTTTTGGCCCATTCTTCCACAAAAACTGTCTACAAATCTTGAATGTTTTGGGGCCTCTTCAATGAACTCTGATTTTCAGTTCTTTCTAAAAATTTTCAGTTGAATTCAAGCTGGGTGATTGACAGGGCCATTCTAGCAGCTTTATTTTCTTTATCTGAAACCAGTCGAGAGTTTCCTTGGCTGCGTGTCTGGGATCTTTGTCTTGCTGAAATGTCCATCCTTGTTTCATCTTCAGTGTTCTGATAGATTGCAGCAGATTCTTATCAAAAATGTCTCTGTACATTTCTCCATTCATCCTTCCTTCAATTATATGATGTCTTCTAGTACCATATGCTGAAAAACAGCCACACACCATGATGTTCCCACCACCAAACTTAAATGTTGGTATGGTGTTTTGGGGGTGATGTGTGGTGCCGTTTGTTCTCCAAACATGGGGTGTGCTATGACATCCCAAGAGTTCAATTTTGGTCTATTTGACCAGAAAGTATTCTCCCAGTATTTCACAGGCTTTTCAAAATATTGTGCAGCAAACCTTAAACAAGCTTTTTCTTCTGCAGTGGAGTCTTGCGCAGTGAGCATGCATATAGAGGCCATGGCAATGAGTGCATTACTAATTGTTTTCTTTGAAGCAACTGTACCTGCTAATTACAGGTCTTTCAGAAGCTCTCCGCGAGTGGTCCTTAGCTCTTGGACAACTATTCTGATTAGTCTTTTGACTCCCCTGCCAGGACTATTGCAAGTAGCACCTGGTCGTGGCCGGTTTATGGTGAAATGATGTTCTTTCCACTTCCAGATTATGGTGTCAACAGTGCTCACTGGAACATTCAAAAGAAATACCTCTGTAACCAATGGCATCAGTATGTTTTGCAACAATACGGTTGCGAAGGAGTTGAGAGAGCTCTTTGCTTTTACCCATCATTAGATGCCTCTTGTGTGACACCTTGGTAATGAGAAACTTTTTTTTAGGCCATCAATTAGGACTAAACCAGCTGATATTAATTTGCACTGATAGGGGACAGGATTGCCTTCTAAATACTGACAGATTTCAGCTGGTTTCTTGGCTTTCCATGCCTTTTTGCATCTCCTTTTTTCATGTGTTCAATATTCATTTCCTGTGTCATTCCACTTAATTTCACATATCCTGTGTTCGAAATCGTCCACTCATTCGCTCACTCCCCATTCCCTACATCGTGTATATGATATAGTGCACTAAATAGGGAATGACTAACGGTGATTTTGGACACTACACTGGAATTTTCTGATCATAGTTGCATCAGCAAATGCGCTGGATATTCCTGTGATGTAAGCGGACACGTTGAGCACCATGTAAACAAACCGGACAATTGCAGGAACATTTGAGGATGTAATTCTCCAGGGCGGAGCCATCTTGCTCTTCTCCTTCTTCTTCTCTAGAAAACACGACTGCAGTACATTGTGGTATACGAGAGTACAATGTTGTGTACATTGCTTTTTCACTCAATTTTGCTGTGCATTGTGGGTATTTTATGGTCCGCTAAACAGGGTGTATCAAAAAATAGACTCTCCAAAAAGTACCCACCAAATTTACAATTGAACATTTTCATGAAATTTCTTTGTTTGCATATGTTGGTATGGACATCCTGCTTCCGTCCATACCAAAATTAATTTCATAATTTCATGCATGACTGAACGCAGGCCCGTTTTCCGGTGGGCAATAAAATGTCCTTCCTCCAAAAAAATTAAAGGGTTAAAATTGGATGAAAAGTCTTAAACTGTAATGCAAAATGTGAATTTTTGTTTTTCTTCGCCGCGATACTCAAATGAAACCTTTGTTTGCTGCTTTTTGCACTGGGGCTACTTTTTTGATACACCCTGTACAGTGGATGAAAAGAATTCAAACAACACAACGAAATGGCGGACACATTATACAATCCACTATATCCGTGATGGGGTACGATTTCGAACACAACCATAGTTTATGAATTTATTTGTTTTGATTTCTTTGTATGTGTGGAGTACTTGAGTTGTTTATTAGAAACATATTAGAAATATATTTACTGAGAAAAATGTTGACGCTTTCAATACTCATTTTCTCCACTGTATGTGAGGCAAGCTTTGCAGAAAACAAGAGGCCTTTCACTGACTTAAAGCATGTAAGTACAGTCTGCAATGCTGCACACCAGTTTCCAAACCATTAAGTTACCAAAGATATCTAAATACAAAACTGCTGTCTCAGTCATCATGCATAATATCAGATTATTATTTCCTAGTAATTACATTCAAACACGCGTTTCCATTCCATTCAGTTTACCTTCTAATGCTAATGAGTGAGTCGGGATAGAGTAGTAGTTACAAATTGCTCAAAAGGAACCAAGCGCAGATCAGCAGAAGATGCCTCCAGGGCTTTTCATGACTTGAAAACACCTAGGAAACACCTAGGACAACTTGTAACTGGGGTACAGACTGGACCAGTGGTCAGTAAGTTCAGCTATCAACGTCAGAAATGGCGATTCTACACTGTGTTCATCAACAGTTCAGGATCAGATGGGTGGTCAAGATGATTTGCAACTACTGCACAACAAGGCATCCACTGATGCCTGTGCAGGGGTGGGGTCTGTCTCTGCTCTGGAGGCATCTAGAGAACAAGGAGAGGCTGCACCTATTAAATTGCGCAAGTTGCATTAGTTATACTACTTCTTAAATAACTGAAGATGGAAAGCATCGAGATCAAGAGCTGGCTAGGAAACTTTAGTCAGGCAGAACAATCTAGCAACAATTTACACCGACTTTGCGACAGTACAGTGAAAAAATATTTGCCCCCTTCCTTATTTATTTTTCTTTTTTTTGCGTATTTGTCACAAATAAATGTTTCAGATCATCAAATAAATTTTACTATTCGACAAAGATAACCGGAGTAAATACAAAATGCAGTTTTTAAATGATGATTTCATTTATTAAGGGAAAAAAGCTATCCAAACCTACCTGGCCTTATGTTGAAAAGTAATTGCCCCGTCTTGTTAAATCATGAATTAACTTTGATTAACCACAAATTTTTTTAGTTCAATTTCACTTGCCACACCCAGTCCTGATTACTGCCAGACCTGTTGAATCAAGAAATCACTTTAATAGAACCTGTCTGACAAAATGAAGTAGGCTGACAGATCTCAAAAAGCAACACACCATGTCGCAATCTAAAGAAATTCAAGAACAGATAAGGAACAAAGTATTTGACACCAGAATTAGCATTGGCACTAACACGGTGGAGTAATGTGATTCACAAGGTAATCTAGACAAAGCAGTGTATTTTCTTCTGCCTCTGACCTGCCCAAAGAGAGATAGACGAAGTTGAGCTACAGTATCCCTGGATAATTTTTCCTCTTTTTCGACAGCTTAGCTTAAGAAACACTGATGGCTATGGAAACACATCAGGAATCAGAATACCAGACCATACCCAACCTCTCCATTCACTGGAAAGTGGTGAAAGGTCATCAACCGTGATTTCATGGACGGTCAGAGAAAGTTCAGAGAGGATATTAGCATAAACACCAGACCATCTTTGAACAGAGATGGGGGGTTGCCTGTATAAAACAAACTGTTATCACATGAGACAAATTGATCTCATGGTAAAACTTTCTCCTTAAGTACTGAGCTACTCCATCCACTTAAGAATGCTTCAAGATGTGGTGAAATCTTCTGAAGCAGTTTACTCCCTGTGTTTAGATTTTTTATTTGTTCAGATTTATTTGTCTTTTGTTCAATATTGTGGTTCTTTATAATGTTGACTTCTCTTTCTTCCTTAGCATCAAAGATCACAAACAATGCCCTCCAATAATTGTTTTTAGAACAAATCAGTCAGTAGCAATGTATATGAGTCGTAATAGGGGAGGAAGAATTCAGAAACATCTGTATAGTATTTTAAAACACAAAACATAAAGTATGGTTTATTATCCCCCCGGCATATAATGCGGGGGGATATAGCGATCAGTGTGTCCGTCCGTCCATCCGTCCGTCTGTAATAAAATCGTTCCGGACCAGAACTCGAAAACTATACCACTTACAAACACCAAATTTGGTATGGAGCTTTTCCTTATGGTCTAGTTGTGGCTTTTGGGGGTAGTATCCCCTTAGGTGCCAAAATGGCTCTCTAGCGCCACCAAGACATATTTCACTGGCACTTAGACGGCCACCACGACCGTCAGGAAAGTCGTAGAGAGATGGAACCAACACTATATTGTTCAACTCATCAACGCCTAAAAATAAACAATCAACACCCATTATCTAAATCGAACAGGAAGACCTCAATTTGCATATCAAAATTTCCTATTTTCCCTAAATTTGCCCAAAGTTTGCCTTCGAACAAACACGAACTCCTTTAAGGGCGTTCATCATATCAACCCCAAATGCTAATACATGACAAAGCACACTCAGTCGATGAAAATTACTGTAAAACTTTTTCAAAAGTCCAACGGTTTGGATTTTTTGAGGCGTCAAAGATGGGGTCCCCAGCCACTTTCACTGCCTTCTTTCGATGCGTACACTATTCCCAATCTTAATTTGACCCCTTAAACATGCTCAAAAACAAACCAAATTTTAAAGATAATTCATAGTGGATTTCACTATTTTTTAAATGTCTAAAATCTTCACCAAACAGACAAAATGGCTCTCTAGCGCCACCTAAATACACCAAAATGGGACTTTTGTTTTTACCAAGGCCTGTTGCAATGTCATAAAATTCTGAAAAAAAAAACACACATCATTGCTGTACCATGCCCTGTACTGTGACCTAATTTCGTGAAAATCCATTAGAGACTTTTTGAAATAAAAAATATTATGTTCATAATACGCTGTACAGTATTATATAATTGGTTACTGTGGACAAACCGTTTATCGTCTCAAAATGTCCTTTGGTATACTTTATAAGCTCCATGTGTATAAACAAACTGCTAGGCATGGTACCATTTGAGTGAATATTTGTTGAGATATTAACATGTTATGAATATTAATTTTTTGAGAAATATAGAGTGACGCACTTCTGAATTCACTATAAGTTGCAGTATATAAAACGTTTGTCTTTCTTCATTGAACATGCTCCTGAAATTTCAGCTTTCTAGGATTTACCTGGAAGAAGCATTTATTAATTTCTTGATTTTTATTGATTTTCTGTATTTTATTATCCCCCCGGCATATAATGCGGGGGAATATAGCGATCAGTATGTCCGTCCGTCCGTCTGTAATAAAATCGTTTCCGGACCAGAACTCGAAAACTATATCACTTACATACACCAAATTTGGTATGGAGCTTCTCCTTATGATCTAGTTGTGCCTTTTGGGGGTTTCGGTCCTTCCGTCTGTCTACACAACCTGTAGGTTACACAACCTACAGCCGGGGGGATCCGCCATTGCCAGATGGCTCTTGTCTTAACTCAGTGTAAAGTTATAACTTCCCATAAGTTGGTTGTACACCCATGGTGCTGGGTCAAAGTATCCATGCACTGGGTTTATTCTTACTTGACCCAGAGCTGGGTAGCAGAAACAACCCAATTTGGGTAATATTCAACCCAAAAAATTTGTGTGTGCAACTAACAGAAAAGTAAATTGAAAGAGGCTGAACTAAGTTAAAGGAAAAATTATACTTATAGTACACTTTAATCATATGCACACGAAAGCATTCAATCAAAAGTGTACTTAAGTATATGCAAGTGTAGCTTAATGGTGTTTCAAAATAGTACAGCCAAGTACACAATTTAAATTAAGTATATACACTGAACAAAAATATAAATGCACCACCAGATGTTTTGTAAATTTTATTACATATGGGATAATGTAAACCTCAGCAAATTTGACGACATGATAAAGACATCTATACTGATCATATTGATGTCCGTTACACCTTGATACATGCACAATCAAAAGTTTGGCAACAGTTTCAACAGGGCAGGGGTGGATACCATAAATTTCACAGTTTAGTATCGCATATGTCCGCCACGCGCATCTCTCAATGCGACACATCTCCTACGCATGGAGTTTACCAGAGTGTCTATGGTGGCCTGTGGAATGTTATTCCACTCCTCCTGGAGCACTTTCCGGAGTTGCCGGACATCACCTGGGACTGGAACACGGTCCCGGATACGCCGATCCAGAGCATCCCAAACGTGTTCTATAGGCGACATGTCGGGCGAATATGCGGGCCAGCCCAGCACCTGAACGTTCTGAGCTGTGAGGAACTGGGTGCAGACCCTAGCGACATGAGGACGGGCGTTATCATGCTGGAACGTGACATTATGCTGTTGGACAAACGGTACTACAGTTGGTGCGAGGATCTCATCACGATACCTATGGGCGTTCAAGTTGCCATCGATGAAATGCAATGGAGTTCTCTGTCTGTGTGCAATCCCTGCCCACACCATGACACCGCCTCCGCCATGCGCGACTCTCCGGGCGACATTTGTGTCAGCAAACCGTTCACCGACACGGCGCCACACATGATGTCTCCCATCCGCGTGATACAAGTTGAATCTTGATTCATCTGTGAACAGCACATTTCTGTATCGTGCCAAGGGCGACTGGAAGTGTGCGTTAGCCCATGCGAGACGTACGGCGGCGTACATCTGTGAGGTCCAGCCAATGGTGAGGGCGTCGAGCATGCAATTCTGCTTCTCGGAGGCGGTTGCGAACTGTTTGAGCAGAGATTCGTCTATTGTTCAGACCGACTGTCTCAACGGCCGTGCGTAAAGCTGGTCTGAAACGTTCACGCAAGTGCACCAGCCGGATGTGACGATCCTGAGCTGGGGTGGTCACACATGGACGACGCCGATGAGGCCTGTTCGCAGTGCTTCCAGTCTGTCGGAAACGCTGTCGTAGACGAACTATGGTACTGTAGTGAACATTCAGCTGTGCAGCGACCCCTCTCATGGACATTCCAGCATTCAGCATGCCAATGGCACGCTCCCGCATAATTTGAGACATCTGAGGCTTGGCTGCGTCCGACAAAATCCAACATTTTGGTGTGGCCTTTTATAGTCCCCGACCCAAGGTTTGTCGGAGTACTGCTCATTCTGTCTGAGCAGTGTCTGGTGTTATGGCCCCAATTTGTTATTACATTTACAACACCAGCAACAGCAACAGCAAGGGATGACAGACACAGTTTTAAAAAAACTTAAACACATTTAATGAACTTTAATGGCTTGGCTGCGTCCGACAAAATCCAACATTTTGGTGTGGCCTTTTATAGTCCCCGACCCAAGGTTTGTCGGAGTACTGCTCATTCTGTCTGAGCAGTGTCTGGTGTTATGGCCCCAATTTGTTATTACATTTACAACACCAGCAACAGCAACAGCAAGGGATGACAGACACAGTTTTAAAAAAACTTAAACACATTTAATGAACAAAGACAATAACAAATAACTACTCTACTATCTACAACTAAATGACCAAGATTGATTAAGAAAACAGAAATATTTACAGTCCCTTTTGTGGGTTTCTTGGTGATGTCCTTTTCTGAGGAAAATGCTCTTATACAGGCAAAAACAGAATGACAGGTCTGGTCACATGTATCCTTCTCCTTGCAATTTCTCCTACTACTTTACTGTCTCAATTCTACTCTTTATATACTCTTTTGCAGACCCCACCCACATTTAGACCTCTTTTTTTTATTTTCTGGGACTTTCCCCAGACATGCCCAGGACATGTCTAAACCTAGCTCCAGTCTGGGCTGAATAAAAAAAGGGTAAATACTGCCATCTAGTGGCCTATATTCACATTACACTGGGTACACCGCACTCGTTTACTCATACCAATCATTACACCGGTGAAAAAAATACTCAATGTCTGAGCTGAACTCAAATTTTAGACATCAATCAATGGAAACATTCCTTTTGCAATTGAAAACAAATATATTTGGTATTTCATAACGGCATACTTGAAATGGTGCCAATATTTCAAGTGGTGCGTTTATATTTTTGTTCAGTGTATTTTATATGTCATTAACATACTTAGTGCATTATTAGTACATGAAAAATAGCACACTTTCATTATAATAATCATGTACTCATGGAAGTACACTAATTGTACAATAAATTCAGCGCGCTTCATTACACTTTTTTTCCCCTGAGACATCAGGCTTGGCTGAGGAGTTAAATTCACACATTTCCTGAGAAACAAGGACAGGACTTAACTCGTCCATATTATAAATCAGTAACAGGCAAGGCTCTATTGTGAATATTCAATAAATGCTTCGGTTTAGCCATCCATTGGTAGAATAGTGTAACTGCGTGCATAAATACAGCAGCTCTATGTCCGCTGGCATCTACATCTCCACAGAGGGGTTAATGACCTTGATGGGAATACTAAAAGCAAAGCAGTTACATTCCAGATGATACTAAATTGGGAGGTTTGGCAAATAGTCCATTAAAGTGATTCAGGATGATTTAGATAGAATCAGAATTGGGCAGAAATGTGGCAAATGAAATGTGGCAAAGGTCCTCCATTTTCAAACAATTTGAGAGAGACAGACTCTTCAGAAAATTTGACTTTATTCTGATGTTTGAACCAGCACAAAGCCAAGCTCTTGTGCAAGAAGAACTGAAATATGGTTTTCCGTCCTCTCACGCATCAATGGTTCAATATCGCAATGTGTGCTTCTAACTTCTTCTCTTTTCTCATTGGCATCATTTGCAAAATAACTACTTCAAGGCTGCTTAGTTGTTCAAGAGGACTTCAATGGGTTAGAGGTCGTCCTAAAGGCAGGCAAAGCAAAACACTGTCTACGTGCCCTGAAAACTACAACCAACAGATTACACCCCTCTTACAATCTAATATTGATCATACATATTTCAAATACATGTAATACATATAGCTGTACTACTATAACCGAAACTACCAACATGAAGCAACCATGCGTATGATTACTGATTACTATATGATTACTGATGAACAATGTCGATGACTGAACAGATATTATGACTGAATCAACTGAACAGACAGTAATCAAAGCTACAGAATTCAACTGAACAGATACTGATTGAATCAACTGATCAAATATTCATCAAAGCCGAAATCAACAGAACAAATATTGATTGAATCAGCTTAACAGATAGTAATTAAATCTTCAAAAATCAACTGCTTGTGTGAGTGTGTGTGTGTCTGTGTGTGTGTGTGTGTGTGTGTGTGTGTGTGTGTGCGCGTGCGTGTGTGTGTGTGTGTGTGTGTGTGTTACAAGCGCTTACATAATATGGTTACTGATTATGGTTATTGATTTACTGGTGAATATGATGAGTAATAGTATAGTATGAGCCTCAACAACTCATTCTAAGAGGTAAAAATACGTGATGGGAAGAGTGGCGATCTGTCAGAGGAGGCCGGGTCAGATCTCTCCAATACTGCTGCTCTGTGTCTGGGCTGTGATATGCATACAAGAGTGTGCACACGTAACCTAATTTACTTTGCTGACTTTCATTTAGACGCTCACCATTATTTTGTGCACATTAATAAAGCACATGAATTATATTTTATTAATTGAGTTATCTGCCATATTTCAGAAACTGCTTTATTGCATTTTTGTCATGTAAAAAACATCAAATGTATGCAGGGTGATCAGAAAAGCAATAAAGACCGTATTCAAAATCGTACTGGTTTAATTGTTGTGATGTCATTGGACAACCCACTAAGTGTATTTAGCCATTTTTCTTCCCTGTCGTTCTTTCATAGTGAAGATATATTGCTTTCACTGTTACAGGGGTCATCAAAGGTTATCATGAAATCTCAATTATTATTTAAAACTGGGGTCACGCATCTTCTGAGCAAAGCAACAAAAAAAAAGCTGTGGAAATGTGCCATAATTAGAGAGATTTTACCTTTGATGTGGAATCACACTTTTCCATATTAGCCTGTTCGCTAACAGACGTGGGCTATATCATCACTTAGCCTTTCAACACAAAAGATTAGCTACCTACACAGATGGTTTGTAGCAAGAACATTTAAAGTATCTGTAACAAACAAAACAGCCCACCTTTTTCTGTCGGGGGTTGGGTCTTTGTTTCCAGAGAGATGAAGCAACTGGCCTATGAAAGAAAACAGCCAAGCTGTGACAAAAGTTTGTCAGATGTCTACCCTTTTCAAATAACCAGCAACACCAAATCGAAAACATGCCACATTCCTGCAAAAGTTTGCACCACAACACTTTGAACTTCATACATTTTCACCAGAACCAAACCCCAAAAAAAATTGCACGGCCTATAATAAACCCAGAGAAGAACCAAATGAGATTTCAATTGTGTGCTGCTGTTTTTTTGAAAGACGTAGACATCTGCAAACTTTGTCACAGCTTGGTTGTTTTCTTTGGTAGGCCTGAAGCTAGTTAGCAAACTAATGATTTTTCGCATGTGAAGGAACCACATTTTTTTGAGTGGAGCTGCAAAAATCATAGTAACCTAGTCCGCATCAAAGCTGCATCTGACGAGAGTCACAATCCTGACTCCAGAGAGAGATGAAGCAAGAAACTCTGAGTTGGTGGCTAGCTTGCCAGGTAGCTGCTGCATACTGTGGGACCAATTTTCTGAGTGGTGTTGTGAGTATCAAAGCAAGCAGGTTGGTACATGAAACTACAAAATGCTCCTTCCCTGTCCAGAGGTGGGATCCCAATTTTTTAGAGAGACGCAGCAATGAACCATGTTATAGTCAGTAACTAGCCAGGTAGCTTGCTAGCCAATAATCTGTCACATATTCTGGGGCCAATCTTTGGCCTGGTGGCCCGAAGATCTAACAAAGGTTGTCTGTACTTGAATGGCACAGTGCTTTTTCTCGGTAAGGGGTCAGTATCCTGGTTCCAGAAAGAGATGAAGCAAGGTTACTAGTTAGTGTCATAGGAAAACAAAATTTTCTCCGAGCAAGTGGACAAAGTGTTCCACTGACCCTTGTAAATCTATTACTAAAAAATGGACCCATTCTCCAGAGTCTGATGTAATTGGGTTTACTGTATTCATGCTCAAAGTAAAGTACAAACACCCAGGCTGGTCTGAGCAAACCACTTAGCATTCATTCTTCATCAATCACCCCACACCGACCACCAATTGTCCGAACCCTCATATTTATTGGCCTTTTGACACATTCCTTTAGGTGGGATTAAATTTGACTCTTTCTACCTTATCCAATATTATTCATTCTGATTGGTACATTGTCATAAAGCAACCCTCCGCCCTTAGTAACAAGTTTGCCATTACATCATAGTGTAGATTCATTTTAGGCCTCCAGGGACGCTCGAAGACCACATATGAGCCGCCCAAACTTGGGTTCACCTGAAGTTTAGTAAGTTATCTCAGGCCATGGATGGTTCCAGAACACTCGAGTGCGTATGTCCAGGTAGCGGGCACCAAGTTGACTACCTAAGTGGTCATTCCAGAAGATTAGCCGACCTTGAGCGTTCTGCAGGAGCTTCTTTATCAGGTTTTTTTTTTTGACAGATTTATGAGTTTTTGCCTTTTCTCAGCTCCACTTTCTTACAGCAGTTTAAAGAGGAAATACGGGCAGATTTTGAAATTTAAAAAAATATGCTCAATCTTTTGTATATGTAGTGTAGATTCATAAATTGCAGCGCAACTGCCAAAAAATCTTTCTCTACCTCAGAATAATACATTTAAAATGACATCTGCTCAGCAGCTCCGGCGCGAGAAGTAAACGAGAATGAACGGGACGATGCGAGATTCGCGCTGCGAGACGTCATCGGCGGAACATCCGCGCGCACATTGTGCTTTGTTTACCATAATTTAGTGAGGATTATTCGGCGGATCAGTCGGCATTTCAAGCGTGTTGTACAATCGTAGAATCAGTTCCAAGGTCTATGAGTTTGCAGAATGCCGGCGAGGTGTGTTGCAGGCAGGGGCGTAGATTTAACTGGGAGTTGGTAGGGACTTTGACACGGCCTTTACGACAATTAGTCCTGGCCAGTTCTCATTTATTTTCCTTCATCGACGCCTTTTCAAATGATCGTAATTGGCAAATAAAGACACGGTTCCTCTCTATATGGGATCTAACAGCATCCAGCGATGATACGGTGGGGTACATTAAGTTCAGAAAATTCATTTTCTGCTTGCCTGTGACTGGACAGGAAAGCGATTTTGAATAACGTTGATTTAAACACAGCAAATACGCATTCCGATGACCGATTGCCGTCTTGCTTAATCGGACGGAACAAGCAGCCCCTGTTCATTATGGACTGCAAAAAGTTCAGGGTTGCATCAACACTTAAAGAGTATAGAGTTAAATCGCATATGGAGAGGAACCGTGTCTTCGGTTGCCAATTACGATAATTTGAAAACGCGTCGATGAAGGAAAATAATTGAGAACTGGCCAGGACTAATTGTCATAAAGGCCGCGTCAAAGTCCCTACCAACTCCAGTTAAATCTACGCCCCTGGTTGCGGGCTTTTGTCACACGCAAGACACGCAACCTCGTGCCCGGTTACCTTGTTATGTCGTGTCTTGCGCGTGACGGCGCTAACTACGCGCCGGCGGAGACTGCTATTCATGGACATAATATTCATGGTTTATTTTTATTTTACAATTAAACTTCGTGTTTATGATGTTGTTTCAAACTGTCCTTTATTCATGCGTTGTCTTCACTCTCCAAGGACATTATCTCTCTCTCTCTCTCTCTCGAGTGCCGAGTGTTTTAATAACTGTGCCGAAATAACTCTGTGCCGAAATGACTACTGGTGGGCGACCAGATCTCGTCATTTATTTTGAGTTTTTCGTTATTTATTTTTAAAATGTTTACTATTTTGAGCTGGGAAATGACCTCAATATTCCACACCAGAATATACACAATATCGCAGATGTCATTTCCATAACCGGAACTGGGTGACTGCCACGCTTTGGTCTGCAGCAGACGATATTCTCATCCATTTGGGACAAACATACAGGACCAGTTCTCGCCACTCAATGTCCCGCTCAATAAATGCAATATAAAAAAAAATTTCAGTGATAAATCGATAATGTAAGAAGAAAATGGGAAAATAATTTTTTAAAATATACACCGATCGTAAGGTACGCGTGGAGCGTGATGATGTGCCCACCCCCTCCCCTGTCAACACTACATACTTTGAGATATTGACATTGGAAGTAAATAGTCATGCACTGCGTCAAAACTATCATCCACTGATGAAAAGGAACAAGATAAATCCACATCAACGCACTCGAAGTCAGCATCCGCCGCTGTTACTTCTAGTCTACTCTTTTTAGCAGCCCTCGGCGTGTTCCGCCCGTGACGTCATGCGGTCACGTGACTGTCCAGTCTCGCCCGCCTTCGTTTTTCATGCGGTCACCGAGTGGGTCGCATAAACATCAAAATAATGCAGAATAACCGCATTTTCGGCCCATTTGGATATTGTATTCTTTTTCAGTAATGTAATTTCAATCAGTTTATAACTAACAAGGTAGGTGGCCTGTACTTCCTCTTTAATAGGCCTGGCTCAGTTCTCTCTGTTGAACTGTGTTATGTATGAGTATTTTATATACCGCACTGTATCTCATTTGTAAATGGAGATTTATTGGATACTATTTGTTCTGCTTTACTGGTCAGCTATTTGTTTATTTTGTTCATAATTTACCCTCTGTTGGTATGTCTGTATTACAGTCTATTTGTCGTAAAACATGATCTGATGCAATACCACTTGTTGGTGACGAAATGGACAAGTGCTTTCCAGAAGTTTCTGGCAACTTCTTACCTGGAGAAGGCGAGATCACCCAGGAATCCTGTAGATCTTTCCAGAATGTTCCGAGTCTTTATAAATGCTGTGATTTTGGTCAGTTGGAGAGTTTTTGTTTTTGCATCAGAGTTACATAGTGACATTAGAGTGTTATTATAAGATTACGCAGTGGATAATTTATAGAAATTTTTGGACCTAATCAGTGAAGAATAAATTTGTTTAAGTTGTCATTGCTGGTTCTCTTTGTTGTGATTTTCAAGTCATGACAACTGAGATTATGATAATACCTTGATTTTAGAGTATTTAAGAATATTCTTCCCACCGCATTAGCCAGCTATGTGTTGCAGATTGTGGGACTGATCTTTTGCCTGATGTCCCGAAAATCAAAGTAATGCTAGTCCATGTCTGAAACTGCACAGTGCAAAAATGAAGTCAGAAGTTGATGGATAAATTCAAAAGCTAATAGTTTGTTGTGTATTTTTCCTGCCACAGGAACAATACAGTACATTCTTTCTGACTTAAGAATGCCGTCTTTTGAATAGTTGTAGGACACGACATCCTCGAGAATATTCAATATACAGTTATGTATTCCAGGTATCATCTCAATTCCTGCTTAATTTGGACACCATCTCAGGTAACCACTCCTCTGCGGCTGCCGGTTTATTACTGATTGTGCCACTTCTTGCCGCAAAAAATGCCAGTAGACACTTACCGTGGCAATAATCAGTCTTTAACATTGCTGTGGAGAAAAGCTGGCCCTCTTTTTTGGAGAATTGCTTTATTCATTATTTTGAGAGTGAACTGCTCTTTTCGGTCATGCCACAGCATCTACATGAGGCTCAAGTCAAGACTTTGACTTGGCCACTCGTAAACCTTTTCTTTTCAGAGATACATATCTTTGGGTCCAAAAACTAAAACTTTTTTAAGTGGCAGAATACTGTAACAATGTTACAGACTGGCTGAGCAAGGTGATCTAAATTTTGAAATCTTATCCATTTAGGATCTCCCATATAAATACTTTAAACTTAAACCAGAAGTGTTCCGATCACTTATTTTGAACAAGGAAAATTTGAGACTTAGTTTCTCAGGAATATACAAGAGGTAAAGGGTTTAGTTTCTTTAAAGCCATTCAGACATGGACTTGCTCTCATTTTTCGGATCATTTTCTTGCAATGCAGTTCAACTGTTCTCAAGCTTCAGATGACAAAGGTCAACTTGTATTTGAAAGTTCAGAAACAATTGTGACCAATAGACAAAAACTACTGAAGTCTGGAAGAGAGCACATACTTTTTCACTGCTCAGTACACTTTGTAAATCCTCAGAAATAAGTACATCCCACTGATATCTTGGGCTCTAAATTCGTTGACCAGGCGCGGCAAATAGGGGGAGTGCCGTGCCAACGGGGTGTGTCCAGGCGTATGTTGCATGGCACATGTACTCCTTTGTCCCACCTCTGTCCCTCCCTTCGGGCCAAATGGCAAAGAGGGTGGAGGAAAGGCTTAAGTGGGTTTAACACAGCCGAGTCAACTCTTCACCAATAAAATGAGCTCCTCTCCTCACCTTTAATTTGTTGGAATTTAGAAGCCTCTGTCCTCTATCTGCATGATGCGTTAATGTTGCATTTTACAATTACATTTTACAATTTATGCTTCAGGCATGTTCTCTGCTCTGCTTACGTCTATATTAAGAATTATGAATATGAGGCTCTCTCAAATTATTACCATTAGCGAACTTGAATGGAATTTCAAAATGAAACTACGTCAGATCATTCAAACTTATGAAGTTGGGATGAAATACGACCGTTTATTTATTTCTTCTGCCAGCATCATTGGGAAGAGAAAAGATGGATAGTATGTTCCGATTGCTACACCCTGTTGCTGCTTAAAAATTTGGGATCCACTTGCATGGACAACAATGCAAGATACGAAACACATTTATTTTCAATCTGTGGTCTTAACTCAGTCAAAGTCAATGCAAAGACGCGAATACACGCGTCTGTTTATTTGTCTGTTTTCTTCCGTTGAAGATAGAAGGCAGTATTTATTCGGTCTCTTTTGAAAATTAGTCAGATGGATCGAACAGTTTCACGCTTAATTTCCATACCATAGATAAACTAGTGCTTGTAGTCCGTGACCAAATCTATTCCATGACCATGACCATTGACATTGTCAATTAAATATCGCATGCTCGATCATGACTGTCCAACGCGAAATGCAAAATACTCCATGTCCGGCAGCCAGCAAAAAGTAGAAGTATTGATATGAGAGCAGATATTTAATGAAATAAAGAATAAAATTACATAGCTACCAATAAGCAGAACATCCAAAAAAGATGGCCCACAAATAAATAAATCGGAGTGTTCAATGGATGTTCTGTTTGTTGTTAATGTTTCTTTTTATTTTTTATTTCGTTATCAATCTGTTCTAATTGTCCTCTTTTTTTTTAGGCCGTCAGACACGGAGTATTTTGCATTTAATGTTCCACAGGCATTGTACATTGTCCCGCGCCAATGTTGACTCACTTTTTTGAGCAGAGCTTAAACAGAAACATTGATTGAAATTCGCGGTACTCATCTTTCGAAGCATAATAATGTCACACGTAAGCTTTCCAATTTTGCCATAAGTCATGTTTTCGTCCTGTACAAACTGAATTGATAGTTCAATCTAGAAGAAGTTTTCAGATTGATTGAGTTTACTTTCTGCTATTAATCACCTCTGATGGAATCATACACAAATTAAAGTGTGAACGTCAGAAAATTACGTCAAGGAGCCTTCTGAAAATGTTTGATTCCAGTATCGCGAAGTGAGCGACATTGCACTCATGTCCAGCACTAAGGCAACGACTCTACCTCACCCGTCGCAGTCTGAATAAAGACGGAGAAAAGTAGCAGTTGTGCTGTAGGCAGTTCACAAAGTTTTCCTTCTCCCACTTTGCTATGGCAATACAGAGTGATTAAAACAAATTAAATTCCGCTCCTTCTGAAATTGAAATCTACGCCATGATGATATTGCATTGAACATCTGGAAAGTCCGCAATGATAGTGACTGCGCATGCGTAACCGGAATTCATAAGAAAAGTCTATAAATTATTCTCACGACTAGTCATAAGAATAGCCACGGCCTATATGGAAACCATCCGACTGTTGGACATGGAGATATATTAAAACCCTGTCCGACTTTCGGACTCGTAGGCACTGCGTTCAACGCAGCAAAGCAATCTGTCGTGCGAAAAATTTGTTTCGCGTCCAGTGTGCAAGCGGCTTTACTGAGCATAGCATGCAAGCATTATATATATATTATATAAATATATATATATGTATATAGGCAGTTTGTGGTTGGCTGAAAAGATGTGAAGTCGTTAGTTTCATCACAGACTCAGCTGCGTTGATTAAGCCAGGTTGAGTTTCCATTACGTGTGCCAACCGCTTTTAATCTGACATCAGGACAATCTATATAGATACTATAATTTATGTCCTGATTCAGATAGTTACATTAAATAGTGCTTGCTGTAATTATTTATTGCATTGAAATGTGTCTGACATTCTGGAAACTGGTCTGTGAGGTTTCGGTGACGTGTGCAAACTGTGCGCCGGTCAGCCAAATTACCACTGCACAGAAACTAAACCAGGTTGGAGCTGGCAAGATTTCTGGGCGACTTCAGCGTAGACTTTTTCATCGAAATTGTCACTGTGTCTTGATGAATATGTGACACCTCCCCCTACCCCACCGCCACACCCATCTCGGTGCACGTTCGTCTACCAAAGGCTGCACACGGTGTTGCACCTCACAAAATTAACACTGTGCGGGCTGCGAAATTTTTTTTTGCTCCTCATTTTCCACTCAAGCTTTTCTGTTCGACGAATCAGCGTCTTTGTTTATAATTACGTCATTAACGCACTTGAAAAAACTTGGTTATCAGTGACTGTGAACATTGCTCAAAGTAACTGGCATATACAGCTGTCTTGGAGGTAGGTAAACTCCGTAATTGTGAGAAGGATTGGCCCCCTTTGAGTTAATCCAGAAAGCTTGGTGAAAGCCTTGCTTCAGCACTCGAAACCTGCCGACCTGCCAAGCTCAGGCTTTTTCGCAGCGACGCAGGCCTACAGCAGCTACCTAGCCTAATCACCTAGCTATGGTTTCGCTGTGCCTACGGTTAGCAATGGTTTAGGGTTGCCCTAAATTTAGGTTAGGATTAAGATTAAGGTTCAGTTGAGGGTCGGATTTAGTGTTAGCGTTGGGGGAAGGTATAACATCAAGTTTTCAACAAAGCTGAACAAAGCGCACCGATAGCCTAATGGCTAATACTGTGGATTTGCACGCTGGAAACTCTGGTCCGAATCCCAGTGGAGGCAGTTTTTTTAAATTTTCTTTTTTTTCCTTTATAATTATTTGTACTATTTTCAATCAGTTAAGTAGCTAATATATACATTTCATTTTTAATGAGCGAACGAAAGTTACCGAAGATGAACCGAGCGACTGATAAAAATAGAATCAAAACAAAGATGCTGATTTGTCGAACAGAAAAGCACTTGTGGAAAATGAGGTGCAAAAAAAATTTTGCGCGCAGGCTGTGACGGACAAAATTACCACTGCGTGGGCTGCGTCTAGCTACGCCACGCTGCGCCACCCTGCGCTGCGCCAAGAAATTAGAGCCCCTTAAGTGCACTAAATGTACAGGACATTATGCCAGATTAAAGACATGCTTACTCAGTGTACTCAACACACACATTCAAACCAAGAGTTTCTTGATGAGGAACTGGCCTTGGATTATTTAAAACAGAACATCTTTGGTTTAGATTAAATACCACTTTTGGGAGTGGAGAAGGGAGAGTAATCTGAAATATGACTTCTATGTGAGGTTTTTTTCTTTTATTTCCCAGGAACGTTCCTGATACCGTATCTGTTCTTTGTGATTGCTTGTGGGATACCTCTGGCCCTACTAGAGACTGCCATGGGACAGTACACAAAGGAGGGTGCCATCACCTGCTGGAGGAAGTTCTGCCCATTGGCTGAGGGTGAGAAGCCAGAAATATCATTGGCTGAGGACGAGAAGCCAGAAATGTCATTTGCTTAGGCTTAGAAGGCCAGAAATGGCTTTAGCTGATGATGAGATGGCCAAAAATGCAGTTGGCTTTGGTTGAGAGGGCCAGACATGTAATTTGACTGAGTGTGAGAGTTCAGAAATTTCACTGTCTTATTTTCAAAGGCACAAATATACCCACTGGCTAAAGTTGAAAGGACCAGAAATGTTATTGAGAGATAGGAGAGATAGGAAGATATTTGACAAAGTTCCTGGCCATGACACAATACAGGAATTTAATGAAATTTGCCCTGGGGTATGGCCAACATTCAATGAAAAACCAGGATGTGTTGACGCCGGTATCATCTTCAACCGAACACTTGCATCAATCGACCGTTGTAAACCCTAAAATGAGGTGTGTTGAAATGAAATGGATTGTGTGAGTACTGCTCTCACTTAATTCTTGTAATTTAAGTTTTTTCAGTGATAAAGTTATTATCTACGACCCTTATGATGTTTATGCTTAAAATTTTTGCCTATTCTTAGACCTTCAAACTGAAGGAGCCTCAAGACCACAATGAGGTGATAGGTCCCCTTGAGGAATAACTACCATGCTATCATGCCTATTTAACATGATATATTTGATACACATTTGACTAGATTTTAAATGAATGAATCTCTTTATTACAGATTTGAATTTGGCTGTATCATTGTTTGTGACTGGTAGTAGAGGTATCAAAGATAATACAGGATGCTGGCCACATGGGCGCACATTCCAATAGTACGCTTACCTGTTGGGCAAATACAATAATAATCCTTGAGTTGATCATCCTCATGAGAAGGGTCTTATTTAATCCAGACATTATATTTAGTCTGAGACCAATGTCTGGAGTGAATCTGACCTCTGATAAGGTTTAGTGTATACTGGCACAGCCACACCTCAAAGTCTCCATCAGGGGTGAGATGTTCTGAGACATAACCAACCTGATGCCTGCTTGAGCTGGTATACTCCACAGCTTTCGCCTTTCAAGTCATGTCTTAGTCCGCTTTAACTCGATCTGCCAGGGGGTTTGGCCTAATCAAGCGAGACTTCATCCTCAATGCGATCACAACATTGCTGCTCTTCACTCAGAATCAGGTTGGTAGATAGCTCCACGAGCAGCATTGAGACAAGCTGTTGTTCCTCGGACTAAGGTTCCAATGACTGGAATAAAATGATTTGAGGTTAACCGCTCTTTGAAAAATGTCCATTGCTTTAGCTTCCTGTGGTAGCTCTCTACCTCCCATCTGGTTTCCATGCAGAGGCGGTCAGTATTGGCCTGTTCAGTGTCGTGCTGTGAGTTGCCTCTTAGCACAGTCAGCATATGTGCATCATAACCATGGGACTCCAGAACAGACATGACATCCCCGAAGCCTGTCGACAGTCACATTGTCATGCTCCTCCATCCAGGATTTTCAGATGGTCCAGTATGTCAAAACTGTTCTTTGATATGCTGGCATCATTTTCATTTCCATAATACGGACCAATGGAATCCAAGACATAGCCATCAGGGAGCATGAAACTCACTAACTTCAAATAATTTCATTTTTTGTGTCCGCAATAGGACTTTCTCTGAAGTTCATGGTCTTCACTCATATTTATTTACAAATACATCCCATCCATAATGACAGTAACTACTTCACCGAAGAAAGTGTTTGTGAAAGGCGTGTTGTGTGATATATCATCATCATCTCTTTATAAAGGAGCAGAACCAAGATGATGAGGAATAATGGTCTTCTCCCCTGCTTCAGTCACAGCATGGAATGACTTCAAGACCTGCTTCTCATCCAGACTACTCATAGCACTTATCTGATCCCAAGAAAAATTTGTCTTCGTCTTTTTTCAGTAGTTATTCCTCAAGGGGACCTATGACCTCATCGTGGTCTTGAGGCTCCTTCATTTTGAAGGTCTAAGAATAGGCAAGAATTTTAAGCATAAACATTATAGGGTCAAAGTCAACAACTTTATTACCGAAAAAACTTAAACCAGAAGAATTCAGTGAGTACCATACTCACACAATCAATTTCGCATCAACACACCCCATTTTAGGGTTTACAATGGTCGGTAGGTACAAGTGTTTGGATGAAGATGTTACCGGAGTCGACACATCCTGGTTTTTATGCCCCCGTAAACACAGTTATATAGTTTTTCACCTGTCCATCTGTCCGTCCGTCCGTCTGTCCGTCTGTCCGCACTTTGCCATGGCTATAACTTTTGATCGGCTCATGATAGGACTTTGATACTTGGCATATGCATTGCTTGTGAGAAGGCATTTCAGATGGGGGTCATGACTATTGACCTTGTGACCTTGACCTTGGAACATGATGTTTGGTGACAAAAACTTTAACATGGGCCATAACTTTTCATTAGCTAGTAAAAGGCGTTTGATACCTGGCATATGTATTCCTTAGGATAAGGCCTTTCTGATGAGGTAATGAATGTTGACCGTGTGACCTGGACTTTTAACCTTTCATTGACTCATGATAGGCCTTTAATGGTTAGCATGTGCATGTTATGTACAGGGGCATCAGTGTTTCACAAACACATCTTGTTTCATAGAATGTTCGCCATACCCCAGGGCAAATTTCAGCAAATTCCCTTAGGTGTGTCATGGCCGGGAACTTTGTCAAAGGTACCGTCGTTTACACACATGGCCGTTGGAAATCTCCTTTTCAGAACATGTTTTTTGAACAAATATCTTCCCATCTCAGCAGTTTGACATCAATTTCAACAAATTCTTCATTTACTCATCACGAAAAATATATCAGCGACAATGTGCGTTGATAAGCACATGATTATAATCATTGGTGACACTTTATGGGGCCCCAGAATGGGTGGCCCCTCAGAAAAACTAAAAGATGTTAAAAATATAATTTTTTGTCATAAAGAAAATTGATATAGCAGGTTTCTCTGGCGGATTCATGAACCCCATGGGGTGGTTCATCAATGCTGAAAATTATTTTGAATTTGGTGGCTTGGGCCAGAAAATGCCTTTAATGGGACTCCACCTTTGCAACAGGAGTGCAAGTAACACAAGCGTTGCCACTAAACATGGCTATGTCCCCCGCCAGGTGATGGAAATCGACGGGGGTCGGCGAGTCGCACAAATACACATTGAAGCCAAAGATGAATAAAATCGGTCAAAGTGCCCTTGAGATATCCTGCTTAAAACAAACGGGACGTGACGGACGGAGGGAGCTGAATACAATGTCCCCCGGCCCGAATATACCTTGACACCAAAGATGAATGGAATCGGTCAAACCATTCTCAAGATAACATGTTGACAAGGTATTTGTAAGCGCTCAAATAGTCCTAATGACCTTGAGAATCATGCCAAGGGCACATAAATCAAGTGGGCTGCAAGCACCCCCCTAATACACCTTGACACCAAAGATGAATGCAACCGGTCAAACCGTTCTTGAGATATCATGTTGACAAGGTATTTGTAAGTGGTCAACTGGTCGTAATGACCTTGAGAATAATGCCAAAGTCACGGAAAACGTCTGGGGTCGGCGTATCACACCAATGCACCCTGAAACTAAAGATGAATGGAATCGGTCAAACTATTGTAGAGATATCGCGTTCAGAACAAATGGGACGTGACGGACGACCTGACAGACGTAACGGATGGACGAAGCTAAATACTATGTCCCCCACTCCGCTCGCTACCGCGGCCACGGGGGACAATAAAAAAGACAAATGATTAAATTCAGTAAGACCCCAATATAGATGTTTCGAAGTCAGGTAGCGCTAGGGCCAGTCACTGATGCTGACATGCCGCAGGGGGTTGACCCGGCTAATTTATGTGCGTGGCCTGAGTTGCACCTTCACCTGTTACAAGTTTTTAATTATGAGGAGCGCGAGGTATGACCAAGAGAAAGAGTTGGCGTGGTGGCAGCACGCATTCGGTTCTCACCCCCAAGGAAATTTTCTTTTGGTTTCTGTGCACAGTAAGTTTCGTTTTGTTTCATCTTTGTACGGAAGCACTTTTAACTCAACACTACACGTCTCAGCCTAAGGCCCAAAGATTAACTACCGCGTTGGCAGGTCGCACTCCGGGAGCATTCGCATGAGCTGGCCCTGGTCGGGAGAATGAATTGTGTCGCGAGGTAAGCCAGGTTGGTCCTCTTGCCGCCTTCACCTAGTCCCAGCCAACTTTTTGCACGCATGCTGACACAGGGACAAGTTCATGATCTACGTAACACCGCAGGAACAGGTTAGGGCCTTTGGAGTAGGGTTAGGTCTGTAATTCCCCTAGACTAACGAGTATCCAAACCTTTGTTGTTCTTGGCAACACCTTAGATGTAGTTTGTGTTGCCGTGTGGCCCTGATCGTGATAATAGCATTCAATACCATGATGTAACAACATCACCTGGAGCCATTAGTTGAACTTCAATTAATATCCTGGTTGGCAATACACATTCAACTCGAAAACACAGAATCTATTTTTTAATAATCTGTCACAGATCAACAATTCTATTCTGACAATAATTGTTGATAATTTTCCCCTTTAAACTAATTTTCCCTTGAATTTTCCCTAATGTTGGTTCAAAGTTTGAAAAGGTATTTTTTTCCCCCATCATGTGGGGTTATATCACACGCAGATTCTGTATCTGCTGGTTGCAGCACTTTACTGAAGCTGCAGTGCTGTGAAAAGTGCAGTGGGAAACGTGTTTTTCTTTCTGGCCCGATCCCGACTCGCGAGCGTTTTAGGTGAATTCGTAGTCTCCACACATGATTGCAGTCTGTTTGCCCCTCATACAGTATGGCCTTTATCGACAATTTTATCTTGTTTTGGGAGCGTGCAGCTTTCTATAAAAGAGACGGAATTCATCCCACTCCACTTGGTTCACGGATGCTAGCTGGGAACATTTTATTCACAATGGACCTCATACGCAAATGACTACGTCAAGCACTGCAGTCAAAATACATGAGGGTTACCACTTCCGGTTCACAGCTACAGGTGAACTTTGACGCAGTACCTTCCTTGAACTCACCGAGTGGTTCTTGTTTATTAGGTGCTAAATTATCACGTCCTCCTTGATTAGTGAAAGATCATTCTTTACTTGTGTTAAATTCAAGGAGCCTCAAATGTGTCACATCTGCCAAAGGTAAGTTGGCAGAGTTTTAGCAGTTGGTTTTGTGTAATTTCTTTGATTTTGTAGCAGTTTCTGAAACGTGGTTGACAAATGATATTGGCGATAGTGAAATCCTTCCTGAGTCGTTTACTGTGTATCGTAAAGATAGAGAACACCAACGAGGTGGAGGGGTATTGTTCACGTCTAATTCAGCTATTCAGTCAGTAAGGAGAAAGGATTTCGAGCACAATGATTTTGAAATTCTTGCTTGTGAAATTCGTCCAGATATTGGTGAGAAAATGATTGTTCTAACATGCTACAACCCCTGATAGTATTACGTCTCAGAGATTTTTGGTGTGCTCAGGGATATCTTGACAAAGTGTGATAAAATTTATAAAAGAATGTGTTTAGTGGGTGATTTTAAAGCTTCCCTTTGTAAGAATTGGGGTCAAAATATCCAAAAAATGAGCTTGACACAACAAAAGAATGAGAAGAAATAAGGGCAATGATGTCATAAAAAAGATGACAAGGTATAGTGCTGCAGAGATATCAATCTGAATTAGCAAGCTAAATCACTAGCTGCGCACCTTCCAGTGTCATAATACCAGTTTCTGCCATGGGTGGCGGTATGCGGGCAACACAACAGCCAGCCAAACTGCAACACATGAATAAATCGCACAGCTTGAGGGCGTACTTGAACTTGATGTCAATCGTGTGGAAGGTACATTAGCTAAGAAGCTAATGGCTTCAACGATAATGAACCCTAAATGAATGCACGAAACGTGACGGAAAACTTTGCATGATGTAATGAAACATGACAGAATGTTTAGTTGTGACTAATGAGACTTGATTGCTAGAAGAGGTCTTGCTAATGAAGACTGCACATCCGCCGAAGTGGTTGCATACTGTGAAATTATCAGGCGTACGGCATACGTAACATTCTAAAATGATCTTGTCCCTAGTTTTACTTGTACATGTGCAGCTAAGATTACTTCATAATTTTGAACTCCGCTATAACTGTTTTCACGACGTACAGTAAAGTTATGGTCAACTAACAGTGGCGATCGACTGGCCAGCTGAATTTAGGATCAGAGACTGGTTATGGTAAAGTCTGGCATTAGATTTATTCACGCAAAAAATGTTGGTTCAGCATTAGCGATGAACATTAGCCAACATTACATTGACGCTAACTTGCTCAACAGCAGCTCAATATTATCTAGCCAGGCGACTTAAACGAATCTGAAACCAACGGGCGAGATGGGCATCACGATCGCACAGTGGAGAGCGAGGATCGGGTGTTTTTCTCAGCACGGGCCTCGGGACAGGTTTAAAGCCCCCGCCATTTTGGTTGGAGTAGGCGTCATGAGAGCAGGTATGCGGGCGGCACTCGTTTGTTCGCTCCTACTCATTTTGTCGGGAGACGTTGAGCAGAATCCGGGACCACCCAAGACGAACAACCCATCACGAGCTACCAGGCAGTCACGATTGACGACGACGGGCGGACTCGAGACGGATCACGAGGAGGTTTTCGACAACTTTTCTGACGTAGTGAGAGAGATCGGCGTTCTCCGGACCATGGTCAAGGAATGCCAACGGGATATGGAGTCTTTGAGGGAGGAGAATCGCGAGTTACGGCAGAAAGTTGACAGCTTGGAGAACCAGAGTCGACGAGACAACCTGGTATTCTATGGGATACCAGAACCGACGGACGGCCGAGAGACGTGGGAGACGTGCGAGGAGAAGGTGCGCGACACCATTCGAGACCAGCTCGGTGTGGATGGGACGGACGACACGGAACTACCGATCGAGCGCGCTCATCGCGTAGGAAGGAAGACAGCTGGGAAGAGTCGACCGATCGTAGTACGTTTTTCGCGTTGGAAAGATAAACAGTGTGTGTTAGGTAAGGCACGACAGAAAGCGAGAGAGAATCGTGAACGCGGAAGTAACTCTAGATCAGAGAGAGGGACTGTGAATGACTCGGTGCGTGTGTCCGAGGACTTCAGTGTGACAGTGCGTGAGATGCGTCGGAACCTTACTGCACACATGCAAGGGTTGAGACAGGCTGTAATGTGAATATAGGCCACTAGATGGCAGTATTTACCTTTTTTTGTTAAGCTCAGACTGGAGTCATGTTTAGACATGTCCTGGACATGTCTGGGGCAAGTCTCAGAAAATTAAAAAAAAAGAGGTCTAAATGTGGGTGGGGTCTGCAAAAGAGTATATAAGGAAAAGAATTGAGACAGTAAAGTAGTAGGAGAAATTGCAAGAAGATGACCAGACCTGTCATTCTGTTCAAGACCTGTGACGTTTCTTTTGTGGATTTCTTTGCCTGTGTTTGAGCATTTTCTTCATCCAGGACATCACCAAGCCACCCCACCAAAAAGGGACTGTAATTATTTCTGTTTTTTCTTATTTATCAATCTTGGTCTTTAGTTGTAGGTTGTTATTAGTCTTTGTCTTTGTTAAAAATTAAATGTGTTTTAGTTGTTAAAACTGTGTCTGTCATCCCTTGCTGTTGCTGTTGTGTTATAAATGTAAGAACAAATTGGGGCCATAACAAATTGGGGGCTCAAGGTCCGGGATAGACCATTTTGTGAGTCATTTATTGAAAATCTAACATTCCAAATTGTGAAATTGTTTTTGTGAATTTTCCTAGATATATATTGACAACAGCAATGGATGATTTCTTGGCATCACCAACCGTAGGGGTTTTGAAGTCTTTTAAAAAGACAGAACTGCTAGAAATTTGCAGACAGTTGGAGCTGACAGAGGTAAAACCAGCCATGCGAAAAGCAAGACTGGCTAGAGAGATAGTTGAATATTACATTGATGAAAATGTGTTTGCACCAGGAGATCTGGAACAGTTTCCAGTGGAAAATCCAAATATAGAAATGGAACTTAAATTAAAAATGCTAGAGATTGAAAGGGAGGAAAAAGAAAAACAAAGGCAGTTTGAGTTGGAAAAATTAGCAAGAGAAGAAAAACGAAGAGAATTTGAGAGGGAAGAAAAAGAAAAACAAAGGCAGTTTGAGTTAGAAAAATTAGCAAGAGAAGAAAAACAAAGAGAATTTGAGAGAGAGAAAGAGGAAAGAGCAGAAAGAGAGAGACAGAGACAGAGAGATTTTGAATTAGAGAAATTCGATAGAGAAGAAAGACTCCAAATGGAGCAACTAAAAATTAAAATTGAAACTAAAAATAAATTTTGTGCCAGTCAGGAGGTAAAACTGGTGCCTCCATTTTCAGAAAAGGATGTTGACAACTATTTCCAGTGTTTTGAAAAGGTAGCAAAGAGTTGCCAGTGGCCAAAGGAACACTGGCCTCTGATGTTGCAAACTGTCCTCAAGGGTAAAGCTCAACAAGCCTATTCGGCTTTGTCTGCAGATGATTCCTCTGATTATGAGGTTGTCAAAAAGGTTATTTTGAGAGCTTATGAGTTGGTTCCAGAGGCTTACCGACAGAAATTCAGAGGTCTGAAGAAATCTGAAAATCAGACTTATGTTGAATTTGCTAATGAGAAGCAGGTTTGCTTTGAGCGCTGGTGTACTTCTATGGAGGTCAAGGATGATTTCAACTCACTAAAAGAGATGGTGTTAGTTGAAGAATTCAAGAACTGTGTTAAAGATGATGTTAAGACCTACCTTAATGAGAAGCAAGCACTGAACTTGCAATCAGCTGCCAAATTTGCAGATGAATATGTTCTCACTCATAAGTCCAAATTTCAGTCTAGCAGTAACAATAAATGGTCCCAATTTCAGAAAAAGGGTTATGGTGATACCCAAGATTCCTCACCCAAAGACAAAGACAAATCTGGTGATGGTGCTCAGAAATCCAGTAACAGGTCTGATCAAAGTGTGAAAGCTGACAGTGACAAAAGTGGTCTAGTTTGCAGTTATTGCAAGAAATCTGGTCATGTTACAACTAACTGTTGGTTCCTTAAAGCTAAGAAAGAAAAAGAAAAGGATACCAAACCAAATGCCTTTGTGAAAACAAGGTTAGAAACCCCTGTAGTAGATAACCAATCTGCTAAATTGCCTGCTTCTTGTGGGGCTAAAAAGCCTAATACAGCTGACTTTGTGAGGGAGGAATTTCTTCCATTTGTGTCAGAGGGATTTGTGGCTCTGAATGAGCATACTACTCCTGTCCCCATATATATCCTAAGGGATACCGGAGCTTCTCAGTCACTTTTGTTGATGGACTCCTTGGAGTTACGTGATGAGACCGCTTCAGGGGATTTCATACTTGTACAAGGTATTGAAGGGAGGACTGTATCTGTACCCCTGCGCTCTATATTCTTGAAGTCAGATTTAGTTACAGGACAGGTAAAGGTGGGACTTATGTCAAGTCTACCTATAAAGGGTGTTTCTCTGTTGCTAGGCAATGACCTGGCTGGGGGCAAAGTAGTTCCCCCTGTACATCTTACTTCACAGCCGAGCACTGAAAATGGGGATGAGGACCCATCTCTGTATCCTTCTTGCGCAGTGACTCGTGCTATGGCCAAGAAGGCTAAAGAAGATGATGTTGTGGTGCCGTCCAGTACATTGAATAGTCAGGACTCAGGTGGTTCGCCTCATGACTCTGGTTGGCCTACTATGGTTTCTCCGTTTGAGGACTTATCAGATACTTTTATCAGTTCTCTATTCAGCCAGCCGGATGGGTCTGGTGATTCTGATGTGTCTGGAGACTTGTCTCTGTCCAGAAAGCGGTTGATTGAGGAGCAAACTAATGATCCTGAAATTGGTGTACTAAAGAGGAGAGCCCTTCCTGAAAAAGAAATAGATGCAGTTCCAGTTGGGTATTATCTCAAGGATGGTGTGTTGATGCGGAAGTGGCGCCCTCCTGATATCCCTGCCAATGCAGATTGGGCAGTGGTCAGGCAAATTGTTGTTCCGAAGGTCTATAGGAATGAGATCTTAACAATGGCTCATAGTTTACCTTTAAGAGGTCATCTTGGTGTTAACAAGACTGTTGATAAGATCATGAAACACTTCTTTTGGCCTGGGCTTCGGAAAGACGTTTCCAACTTTTGCAAAACCTGTCACACTTGTCAGGTAGTTGGAAAACACCAGTTAGACCCACCTGTAGCTCCATTGCAGCCTATCCCAGCATTTGGGGAGCCATTCTCTAGGGTCATTGTTGATTGCGTTGGTCCATTACCCAAGACTAGATCTGGAAATCAGTATTTGTTGACAATCATGTGTGCATCTACCAGATTCCCCGAAGCCATACCTCTACGTAACATCAAGGCAACTGCAATCTCGAAGGCTTTGATAAAGTTCTTCACGTTGTTTGGTCTTCCCAGGGAAATTCAGTCAGACCAAGGTAGCAATTTCACTTCAGGATTGTTTCAGCAGGTTGTGTATGAACTAGGTGCAAAACAGATTCTTTCTAGTGCCTATCATCCAGAAAGTCAGGGTGCCTTAGAGCGGTTTCATTCCACTCTCAAGACAATGATGAGGACTTATTGTTATGACCATGAGAAAGCCTGGGATGAAGGGGTTCATTTGCTGTTGTTTGCAGCTAGAGAAGCAGTGCAGGAGTCTACTGGATTCAGTCCATTTGAGCTAGTGTTTGGTCATGAAGTGAGAGGACCTTTGCTATTACTGAGTGAACAATGGCAAGAGGAAGAGCCGCAAATCAGTTTGTTAGACTATGTTAGCAAGTTCAAAGAAAGATTGCGTGCAGCTTGTGACCTTGCCAAAGAGAACTTGAAATCAAGTCAGGGAAAAATGAAAACTTGGTATGATCATAAGGCTAGAAGCCGTGAGTTTAAACCAGGAGACAAGGTCCTTGTGTTGTTTCCCTTGCAGTCCAATCCATTGCAGGCTAGATTTCATGGTCCTTATGAAATTCTGACAAAACTCAATGATCTCAATTACATTGTGAAGACTCCAGATAGGAGAAAACCAAAACAATTGTGTCATATTAACATGCTAAAGCCTTATCATGACAGAAATGCTAGGGTTGCAGCTGTCACTTCAGATTCTCCAATGGTCGAAACGTGTGAAGATGAGGGGGAGTTTCAAGATGATGAACCAAGAATTAAAGCTGAAGTTCTTTCATGTAAATTGTCAAACACTGAAGTGTTGCAAAATCTTGATGTAAAACTCCAGCACTTAGAACCCTCACAGAGAGATCAGTTTGAAAGGTTGATCAAGAAATATGAGGATTTGTTTCCTGATGTTCCAAAGAGAGTTACTATAGCCTCTCATGATGTAGATGTTGGTGATGCCAAACCAATAAAACAGCATCCATACCGGATGAATCCTGAAAAGAGAAAGATTGCTGAGAAAGAGGTTGAGTACATGTTAAAACATGATATTATCAGACCCTCCAACTCCGATTGGAGTTCACCCTGTGTGCTAGTTCCAAAATCTGATGGAAGTACTAGATTCTGTACAGATTATCGCAAAGTCAATGCTGTAACTAGAACTGATGTGTTTCCAATACCAAGGATTGATGATTGTATTGATAGTGTAGGGCAAGCAAAGTTTCTGACCAAGATTGATTTATTGAAGGGTTATTGGTGTGTGCCTTTAACTGAGAGGGCCAAGAGCATCTCTGCTTTTGCCACACCATCTGGATTGTACCAGTATGAAGTCCTACCCTTTGGCATGAAAAATGCCCCAGCCACGTTCCAAAGGATGATACAGTCTACAATCGCCGGATTGCCACACACGGGTGCATACATCGATGACCTGATCACATGGAGTGACTCCTGGGAAGAACATCTAAAAGATGTAGAGACGTTGTTCCAGCGCCTGACCCAGGCTAACCTGACTGTTAACCTGAGCAAGAGTGACTTTGGTTGTGCTACTGTCACCTATCTTGGCTACGTCATAGGCCAGGGTAAGGTGGCACCCATAAATGCTAAAGTCCAAGCCATCATGGACTTTCCAGTTCCTGACAACAAAAAAGCTTTGCGCCGCTTCCTTGGAATGATCGGGTACTACCGCAAGTTCTGCAAGAACTTTGCTGAGATTGCTCTCAGTCTAACAGACCAACTGAAGAAAGGCGTAAAGTTCACCTGGGATGATGCATGCCAGAGAGCCTTTGATCGCCTGAAGTCTCTGCTGTGTCACTTCCCCGTGCTCAAATCTCCTGACTTCAACAAACCATTCTCCATCGCGGTCGATGCTAGCGACCAAGCTTGTGGATCTGTGCTCCTACAGAGAAGTGACTCTGATGACATTGAGCATCCCGTGGCATACTTCTCCAGGAAGTTCAATCGCCACCAAAGGAACTATTCCACAATAGAGAAGGAACTGTTGGCTCTGGTCCTTTCTTTACAACACTTTGAGGTTTATGTTTGTACAGGACAAAAGCCAATGATTGTGTACACTGACCACAATCCGTCAATGTTTTTGAGTAAGATGAAAAACAAGAATCGGAGATTGTTGAATTGGAGTTTGATTTTACAGGAGTTTGACTTGGAAATTAAGCATGTGAAGGGTACAGACAATGTAATTGCTGATTGCTTATCCCGTGTTTGAATGAGTATGATATGTATATATAGACAAGTGTTCACTTTACCATTTTGTATTGAAAAGAAAAATTTTTCCTTTATGAGTCAAAATTTTTCCCTTTTGGAATGGAGGTGTAATGTGAATATAGGCCACTAGATGGCAGTATTTACCTTTTTTTGTTAAGCTCAGACTGGAGTCATGTTTAGACATGTCCTGGACATGTCTGGGGCAAGTCTCAGAAAATTAAAAAAAAAGAGGTCTAAATGTGGGTGGGGTCTGCAAAAGAGTATATAAGGAAAAGAATTGAGACAGTAAAGTAGTAGGAGAAATTGCAAGAAGATGACCAGACCTGTCATTCTGTTCAAGACCTGTGACGTTTCTTTTGTGGATTTCTTTGCCTGTGTTTGAGCATTTTCTTCATCCAGGACATCACCAAGCCACCCCACCAAAAAGGGACTGTAATTATTTCTGTTTTTTCTTATTTATCAATCTTGGTCTTTAGTTGTAGGTTGTTATTAGTCTTTGTCTTTGTTAAAAATTAAATGTGTTTTAGTTGTTAAAACTGTGTCTGTCATCCCTTGCTGTTGCTGTTGTGTTATAAATGTAAGAACAAATTGGGGCCATAACAAGGCGAACCTACATGTGCAGATGTCACTTCGTTTTGACAAACTTATCGTGGACGGTAAAACCTTTGTTTATGACATGGACGCTAAGTGTGTGAAGGAACTGAACTGGGCAAGATGAGGACTAGGCCCCGACCCAAGCGGACATTACACACGCGAGGCACAGGTAAACCATCATTTGTTCGTAAATAGTTCACATACGTGTTCTGAAGATTTTTCTTGTTTATCGTGGAATGTACATGGATTGAAGTCAAAGTGTGAAGATCCTAATTTTGTTCAAATTTTGAAAGAATTCACTATTGTGTGCTTAACCGAAGTATGGTCTGAGTCAGATGATGAATTTTCCAGTATTTTGTTAGATTACACATGTTATTCTCTCGGTCATCAGCGTAAACTAAACCGGGGAAGGATGGTAGGAGGCATACGTGTTTATGTTAGAAACTCAGTCTCTCATTTATTCACTAGAATACATACATGCGCTTTGGATTCTATATTTTTGTTAACTAATTGTGATAACTGTATATTTGAAAGACTTGCACTTTTTTGTTTTGCATATATATTTCCGGAGGGGTCAAGTGCGTATGAGAACAGAGAGGATAAAAATGGTATTTCACAGTTAGAAACTGATTTGTTACATGCCATGGATATAGCTGGTGACACATGTGATATTGTTTTGGCCGGTGACCTGAATGCGAGGACTGGTAATGAACTTGATTATATTGAAAGTGATGATACTGTGTTTTTACCATGTGGTGAAGAATATGATAGCGATATATTTCAGTACAGCCGAGAATCTAAAGACCATATTTTGAATAATTTTGGAAAATCAGTTATCGATATCTGCAAAAGCCTAAGCATACATATTGTGAATGGTAGGTGTGGCTCTGATTTACATGGCGATTATACATTTTTGTCAGCTGCTGGTCAGAGTGTAATTGATTATTTCATTGTATCTACATCTCTTTTTTCACGTATTGTCAACTTCGAAATCCTCGCGCATGATATTTCTGATCATTTTCCTTTAGCACTCTATTTCAGTACTGATTCACACATAACAGAGCCTGATGTACATCAGCCAATATGTAAACCTTGGGTTAGATACAAGTGGAAGGTAGAAGGTGAGGAATTATTTTTAAGCAATTTAATTCATCTATTATCTGAAAACAATATTTTTGACTTATTTGATATGGACAATGTAACATGTAGTGAGGCTGCAGATTCTATTTCTGATATACTAGCAAAAGCAGGTTCACACATGATTATGAGATATTATGAAAGTAGACTACCTTCCTGGTGGGACAAAGAGTGTGATGCTTTGAAAAGAATTAAGTATGATACATTGAAAACTTTTAAACGAAGTAATACTCAACAAGATAAAAAATTATATATGAATGCAAAAAGAGAGTTTAGAAGAATATGTTCATACAAAAAAGAAAGTCTGCAGAATAAAATAAAATCACAAGTTTTCAGTAACAATTGGTCAATTCAAGATTTATGGAAAAAGATTAGAGGTTTTATGAGGAAAAAATGCATTTCGAATTGCATATCTGTTGAACAGTGGTTTTCTCATTTTAAACAATTATTCAGTAATAATACATTCACTGTTGATGAAGATTTTGAAAATTTGGTATTAGAAACTTTACAAAATCATGATATGTCAAATGAGATTCCACCTGACAATATTCTAGACTGTGATATCACATCTGAAGAAGTTTTCAATGCTCTGTTTAGTATGCATAACGGTAAAGCTCCAGGACCGGATGGAATCGTTATAGAGATGCTGAAATCTTCTTTTGATATTATGTACCCTTATTTGTTAGCTTTATATAACAAAGTTTTGTATACTGGTGATTTTCCCACGGCTTGGTGTGAAGCAGTTATATGTCCATTGTACAAGTCTGGTGAAGTTAATTGTACCTCTAACTACAGAGGGATATCTCTTCTTGATGTAATTGGTAAAGTTTTCACCAAAATTCTGAATAATAGACTAACAACATATGCCGATGATAACAACCTATTATTTGAAGAGCAAAGTGGATATAGAAAAGGTTACTCTACTATTGATAATATTTTTGTCTTACAAGCTGCAATTCAGAAGTACATTACAAAGAAAAAAGGTAGAATGTATTGTATTTTTGTAGATTTTTCAAAAGCGTTTGACAGTGTTCAGCACCACCTTTTATATTATGTTTTATTGAAAATTGGTATCAAGGGTAAACTATTCAAAGTTCTAAAGAGTATGTATTCTAAGTTAAAGTCCTGTGTACGGTTTGATAATAAATTAACTGACTACTTCCCTTGTACATCTGGGACGAGGCAAGGTTGTTTGGTGAGCCCCACATTATTTGTTTTATTTCTAAATGAATACATTTCCTTGTTGAAAGACTCGCAATGTAATGGAATACAGATAGACAATAGTATTGATCTTATATCACTTATGTATGCAGATGATATGGCTAACCTAGCAGACACTGTTAGACGGTTACAAAACCAAATTTATGTACTACAGTCTTTTTGTAAACAATATGGAATGAATGTGAACTTAGATAAAACAAAAATTATGGTTTTTAGAAGAGGTGGAAGTGTTTCTAAAATTGAGAAATGGTTTTTGACGGGTAATGAAATTGAAATAGTCAACAAGTATAAGTATCTAGGAATTTGGTTCACCCCAAAATTATCGTGGTGGAAGACAAGAAATCATTTGGCACAACAGGGAAGAAAAGCAATGTTTTCACTTTTACGATTTATACGGAAATACAATGTCAATTATAAAGAAGCATTTTTTCTGTTTGATAGGATGGTTGCGCCTATTCTTTTTTATGGTGCAGAAGTGTGGGGTTATGAACAAGTAGAATACATAGAACAGGTACATGTACTTTTTTGTAAACGATTATTAGGAGTTTCAAATAACACAAGTAACCAAGCTGTCTTGGGAGATCTTGGGCGTTTTCCTCTTTTTATATGTTATATGAAACGATGTATATTATACTGGTTGAAACTCACTAGATTACCGGAAAACAGATACCCTAAAAAGTGCTATAATATGTTGTTTAATTTAGATAATGCAGGACGAACAACATGGGCCACTTATGTAAAGAATTTATTGTATACATTAGGTTTTGATGATGTCTGGTTAGCCCAAAGTGTCGGTGATACGAGATCATTCTTTTCTATATTAAACCAAAATCTCCGGCACAAAGCTAATAGTGTATGGTATTCTATTGTCCATAATAGTAGTAAATTAGAGGTATATTCGCAATTTAAAACTGTCATTGCACCAGAAAATTATCTGTTTTGTATACAGAACAAGCCATTTTCTAGATCATTGTTATTACTTAGATGTTCTGCACATAACTTAGCTATTGAAACGGGTAGATGGAGTTCTGTTCCTAGAGATGAAAGGATATGTCTCTGGTGTAAAAAATATCAACATATAACAGTGGTAGAAGACGAACAGCATTTTATTTTTGACTGTATGAGATACACAGATATCAGAAAGAAGTATATTGGCGAATATATACATTTGTTCAATACTGTAAGTAAAGTATTATGTGTTGACGAGATAGAGTTTCTGAAAAAATTGTGTGCATTCGTACATGAAAGTTTCAAAATTAGAAGTAAGACAGATATTGTTTAACTGCATAACTTGATAAAATTCAAAGATGTCCTTGCGTACTGAAGTGTAAATTCTCGTTTTGTATTTCAATATTTCAATATATACATCAGTGTATATTCACCTTATATGTATAATCAAAAGCTCATTCAGTCATATGATGTGTATGTGTGTACGACAGTACAATAGTGTGTATAACACTCCCTTCACTAGTGTACAAAGCACTGTGTACACCATACAGAGTGCCTAAGTGAATCATGTTCCGCTTCACTGCACATGCCTTGTGCGACAGTGCAGCACGCGGGTAGTGTGATTGGTGTATACAGTGTAATATCATAGTCAGCTCTTGTAATGTCATCAAGTGGATATGTCTACACTCGTACATTGTATATAATTTTTCATTTTGTGATGTGTATTTGATTATGTTTGTGGGAATATGGGTCGGAAGGCCTACATCCCTGAATAAAAAAAAAAAATTCTAAAAAATTCTATTATCTAGCCAATGAATTTATTTCAAATGAACAATGACACGTAATTTGGACATATTTACATGATCGGGTAAAGGGGAGTAGCTTGAAGATGTCATAGTACAGAATCACTTGACATCAACTGATATTACTTCATGTATTTATATCTCAGAGTTTTGGAGTCAGAGCGGCCCTGTTTTGACTGTAGATAGTCGGCTATGGGGTCGTTGGGAAGGTGGGGGTGGAGCATGGACAGTAGGCTTGATGGGAGGAGAGACTGTGCCGTTTCTCGATTATTACGTTAGAGTAGACTAACTCACTTTCTGCAGGTATACTGCCCTCTTTTTCTTTGGAGTGTGTAGAGTATGAATTTAATTTTTGGCTGTCCATTACACAGGGCAGCTTTAATGTACCCAATATTGATTTGGGATCTTTGTTGTAGCTGACAGGGATGTAGTAATTGTGTTGCCAATGTGTTTTGTGATCTCGTAAATTACTTTAATCAATCATAACTTGTTTAGGGTGGTACACATGTTAGTGGGAACACTCTTGATCTCATTCTTACAAACTTACTTTCTACTTACGAATTGTTCATGACTATGCCAAGGCTGATTTTGATAGCTTGAAGTTGTTTTTGTAGACTCACTAGGACCTGTATCCGATTTTGTTTTGCGTCATTCGCAGGCTCTGAAAGATTCACTTGACATTGATTTGATGTGGTCGGAGTGGTTAGCCATATTATATGAGGGCCAGGATAGGTTTATTCCCACCAAGACCATCATTGACAATTGTCAACCTCGATGGATTGATGGAGAGGTTAACCACCTTTCAAACAAAGTTCACTTTGCTTGCTGAAATTTTAAGTCCAGAAATACAGTCTCAAACGGACATAAATATTGTCCATAAAAAAAATTAGTTACGGAAGTTGACACTAGAACTGTCCGGTTAACCGAAAACCCAACTCGGTCTCGGTTGTCTGAAAAAACCTTAGGTCACAGCCGAGCGTACGCACAAACAACCGTACTTTCGGTTTCAGTCCACATTTTGTCAACAATCACAACATAGTGTCACTCATGGCCGATGCAGACGAATAACATAATCATACTGTTTATATAGCCTTTAATATTTAAAGAAACCGGGAAAAAACTAAAAATTTGCAATCTAAGTACTTAAGGCTAAAGGAAAATTGCAGCACAGTATGGCAACACCAGCAACCTCACACGGCATGTTGAATCAACGCACAAGGCCGAGGCAAAGGAGCTAAAAAAAAAAAGCTCTTGAAGAGAAAGCTGCACTCAAATGTAACATGAAGGTAATAGATGTTTGTTATAATAAAATGTCTTGCATATATGTATATTTTGTTATGAAAATATGTGTATAAATATCAATTCTGTGTTTTCTGTTACTGTGTTTATCCCTTCCCGAATTCATGCTTCCTGGGACTTGGGCCGCAGAACTGTCAACTATTTTGGGGCTGACTTTAGCGCATGCTTCAGCACGGAACGCAAATCCGATCCATCAAAACCAGCTAATTTGTGTCTGTTTTGTTATCAATAGGCCTATATACCCAGGTTCATTTTGTCTTGAGGTGTCACCAATTAATATCACTTATTCAATTAAAATAATTATTTTACAGAACAAAACAGCTACCAACTAATTGGGAGGTACAAATGATCGGTGTTACAGCTAATATTGGGCGACAAAACAAGAATTCCTATACACCCGATTGCATTGGACCACGTGACTGACTTCTCTATTTGGTTGATTCTTTTGTAATCCCCAACTTTCTCGTCACGGAAACACGCATTGTCGCATTATGTAAACAAACTATGCGAGTCTCGACTGTTTATTGATTTTTATCGACTCATATGTTTTCAAACTGATAGAAATAGGGCTGCCACAACGCATGTAAAAGTATGCAAGCGTATTGGAAATTGACAGTTCGGTTTCCTGATGGGTCATCCTGTCATCAATAGAACAGTTGTGTTAGGGCCATCTTGGGGGGAAGTAGGGGGGGGGGGGGGGTGGCACATATGAAGGAACTCTTATCACTTACCACTGGGATTAGACTTACGATTTTAGAATGGCATAAAGCTTTAGTAAATATAATAATAGATTTGGAATTTGGAACGTTGGTTTTGGGCCTTCCCCAAATAAGTCTAATCTTGTAACTACTAACCAGTGCCGTACAATGGTGTGCATGACTGCATGCATGACTTACCAATATCAAGTTGTCAACACATACAATATTGTCTTGTTTGAAACTTTGGATATGTAAACGGGGCACTGTGAGAAACATATTGCCTGGCCTCAGCCCTGGCATTTTGTTTACTTGTCTCTGCCTAACGAAGGCTAATTGACTTAACAGAATTAATATATTCTGTTATTACATGCTTCTCACAAGTTGTGAGCGTTTTTTAGGTTTATTAAATAAAACCGAAACCGAGACTCAACTCTTTAAAAAAACAACTGAACTGAAACCGAAACCGAAGTCCAATTTTCACAACCGGACAGCTCGAGTTGACACGTTATAAATACAGTACGTATGTTAATGGGCTTGGAAGTGTTGTGCATAAAAACCCAAAACAGTTATGGAATTTCTTTAAATCCCAAACAAAGTGCAAGTCATTACCTAAGAATTTCTTTGTTGATAATAACTATTTTGATGACAGTTTATAGGCCTCAGCCTTGACCAGAAGTATTTCTCTTCTAACTTTTCTCAAGTTGAAACTCCTATTATTTTTCCTGACATTCCTCATTTTGTAAATCATGAATTGGAATACTTTAATATTCTACCTGATGATGTTTGTTCCACAATTAAAAGGATTAGTTTAGTCAAGGCCTGTGGCCCTGATGGAATATCATCTCGTGTATTGAAGCCTCGTCCTGAGGAGCTTAGTTTTTCATTATCGCTCCTATTTGATATCTCCTTGCAATTAGGTAAGTTACCAGTTGGTTGGAAATGAGCCAAAGTTGGTCCCTGTATTTAAGAAGGGAGATAAGCAGAGAGCTGCTAACTACCTTAATTTATTATTACTGTCTTTATTATCAGTTGTGTCAAAAGGTCATGGAGCGCCATGTCTATAATAAAATCTTTCCTGTTCTATGTCCTTTGATCTCCTCATGCCAGCATGGTTTCATGAAAAAACACTCAACGGCCACACAGTTGACTCAAACTCAGCATTGTCGGAGTCAAGTCTTGGACTCTGGTCGTCAAGTCGACATGGTTTATTTGGATTTTAGAGAAGCATTCAACACCGTGTCCCATTACCTACTTCTTTACAAGCTCCAATCTTTTGGGCTGGGAGGTTGCCTCTTACAGTGGCTTACCTCCTATCTTTCTAATGGGAAACAAAGGGTTGTTGTCGAGGGGATTGAGTCATCCATTTTTGATGTCACATCCGGCGTACTGCAAGGGTCTATTCTTGGTCCCTTATTATTTGTATTGTTTATAAATGATTTACCCTCTGTTCTTGATAAGAATGCCTTTATGGATTTATTTGCTGATGACAGTAAGATTTATAGAGTAATTTTAGGGCACAATGACAATTTTGGGTTACGAGAGTACATTGAGAAACTTTTTGAATGGAGTGATAAGCGGTGCATGAGTTTTAACATTAACAAGTGTGAATTTATGCAAGTTAGTAGGAAGCATAGCCCTTCTTGTTTTTATTATAATATGGATGGAAGGGTTCTCCGTAAAGTAGACAGAGTGAAGGATCTTGGTGTCATTATTGATTCATCTTTGTCATGGGGCAAGCATATTGATACAATCACTAATATCGCATTAGAAGAGTTTGTGGTGGAAGGGCAACCCCAGATGTATATGCTACCCTTTATAAAGCATTGGTATGGAGCAAATTAGAGTATTGCTGGACAGTGTGAAACACACATACTAAAACAGATCTAGAGTCACTGGAAAGAGTTCAGTGACGTGTCACGCGCCATATCCTTGGCTAAGGTCAAACTTATGTTGAAAGGTTAAATAAGCTAAATCTACTTCCTCTTTCATTTAGTAGAGAAACAATTGTGAAATTGTGTAGTCCAAGATGATGATCCACTCGAATTTAAAGGTCCGTTTTATCATATGTATGATAAAATGGTGTTAGTTATTTTAATAGGGCTTGCAGCCAATGGGAAACACATTCAGGATGCACTTAAGAAATACCAAAACCTGAAATGGGTCACAGAAAAGGGAATACGTCTGGTTAAAAATAAAAACAAAGACAACATACAGGAAGGCAAAAGGAAACGCATAAACAACACAGGGAACAGAGGCGCAGTGACACTACTATACATCAGAGGAGTCACCGAACGTATGAACGTACATTATACAGCGCCCTCCATAATTATTGGCACCCCCAGTTAATATGTGTTAAAAGCCTTAAAACAAATTTATTGTAGAAGCTCTCATACTGAAAACTGTAGAAAAATGTAACCTTTAACTCAAGTGAATCTTAAGGGGAAAAAAATCCCTGACTAAGAAATAATTATTTTTCATAAAATCACCTGTTCCACAATTATTGGCGCCCCTAACAATTCCTAGGAATTAAATGTAATTGAAGTATTTCTGTCATTTCTACAGTAGTTTACAAAGTTGATCAGAGTATCTAGATACATTTAATTAGTAATTCATCACTTCCCGTTTCCCTGGGGCATAAATATGACGTGACACAGAGGCCATTTCTCTTATCCACTCTTCAACATGGGAAAGACAAAGGAACACACCATTCAAGTAAGGCAGATGTGTGTCAACCTTCACAAGTCAGGCAGTGGCTAAAAGAAAATAGCCACTCGTCTGCACCTGCCCCTATCTACTGTCAGCGGACTCATTAAGAAGTTTAAAACCACTGGAACAGTGGTAAACAAGCCTGGACGAGGACGCAAGGTTATTTTGCCACTACGCACAGTGAGGGGTGTGGTAAGAGAAATAAAAAGTTCTCCAAAGCTCCCTGTTAAAGAATTGCAACAAATGGTTGTTATGATTCTAATCTGTCTGGTCATGTGTTATGGTTCTGGTTTTTTGGTAGTTTTATGTGCTGGTTTTGTGTTCATGGGTATTGTCTTTTATTTATTCTTTATGGTTTTTGTAACATTCAGGTTTTTGGTTCATTACACGTTTCAGTTCCATTGAACTTGTCTCCCCTGTCTTGTAATCCAGTTGCTTTAGTCCGTCTTCCCTGTCTGCGTGCTCACTGAATTCGGGTGATTCAAATGAAGTCCGGTGTTTAAGAAATTCCTTCGTATCTCGTTTTCTTCCTTCACCCTTCTGTTCTCGTTACTAATAAGTCTAACATTTGTATATTGTATTATAGTCTACTAACACAACTAACCATGTATATATTTGATTACTAAATTACTAATGAGCACTCTAGTTTAAGTTGTAAAGCTCCACCGCTACTAATAGACTAATTACCTCTCCGCAATCGCCCTGTTCTATTCTCCGCCCCTTTGCTTTCCGCCGTCCTCTCCCTATGTTCAGCGAGAATCTCTCGCACGTGCTTAATTACTTTCCTGCTCTTGTTATCTGTGCAGGTAGAACTCCTGGACCGGAGCTGTTTAAATGTCATAGGCCGTTTGTGTGATTCCTGTCCGTATTTTGTATCTCTCCAATTTCCGTGGTTAGGGTTTCCCTCATGTGATTCTCCCAATGTAATTAGTCTCATTCCCCACAGCTGATCTCTGTATAGCATGTGACTTTTCCTGTGTGTATATTAGGAGTCTTTTCACTCACAACTCTTGTCTGAACATTGATCAATATTTCTTTGTGCAGAGCTCCTCGTATGCCATTGATTATTGTTTTACTTCTACTGGATAGTCCGACCTTGATTCTTTCCATTGCCCTTTTTGTACTGTTTTTGTCTTTCTGGATTTCAACCTATTTTCGTATGACCACGAGTTTTGTGTTTGGATGCCCTGTGTATGATCATTGGCGTTGCCCATCGACTATGACTTTTTGCCTATCGTTTTTGTACCTCTGCCCATCTGTCTTACTGGTTCTAACCCCGGCCTGTCTAGTCGATACTGTTTTTGGATTTCGTATTGTGGCTTGGCAATTCCTGTGCTCTTTGGCTTTGACCTGGACTCCAATAAAGGCATACGTTTTTTGGATTTCTGTCTCTCGCAAGTGGTTCCGGAACAATACCTCACAATGGTAGCATCTTGGGGTCACAAAGTCTCCAAAACAACCATCAGGCGCTATATACATGCCAACAAGCTGTTTGGGAGGCATGCACGGAAAAAAACCATTTCTCACTCACAATCATAAACGCAAACGTCTGGAGTTCGCTAAACACTACTGGGACTTGAGATAGAGCTTTTTGGTAACAAACACTCTAGTGGGTCGGGTGGAACACAAAAGATGAGTATGCAGAAAAGCACCCCATGCCCATGGTGAAGTATGGGGGAGGATCGGTGATGCAGTAGGCCTGTTTCTCTTCCAGAGGCCCTTGGAACCTTGTTAGGGTGCATGGCATCATGAACACTTTGAAATACCAGGACATTTTGAAATCAAAATCTGGTGGCCTCTGCCCGAAAGCTGAAGATGGGTCGTCACTGGGTCTTTCAGCAAGATATTGACCCTAAACATGTGGCCAAATCTACACAGAAATGGTTCACCAGACACGGAATCAAGCTCCTCCCATGGCCATCTCAGTCCCCAGACCTCAACCCCATTGAAAACCTGTGGAGTGAGCTGAAGAGGAGAGTGCAGAGGAGAGGACCCAGGTCACTGGATCATTTCGAGAGATTTTGCAAAGAGGAATGGTCGAAGATCCCTCTTTCTGTATCCTCCCATCTTGTGAAACATTATGAAACATTATGCTGTTTTGTTGGCTAAAGGGGGTTGTACAAAGTATTAACATCAGGGGTGCTAATAATTGTGGCACGCGTGATTTGATGTAACAGAATTATTTCTTAATGACCTTTTTCCACTGATTAAATGCACTTGAATTAAAGGTTGGATTTTCCTCTTTTTTTCCATTGTGGTCCTATATTATTTAGAAACAAGTGTCTGCCACCAACATGGCAATATCCCCCGCTACCTCCATTTTATGTGTCCGTATGGATGGGCGGAGCCCAATGCAATATCCCCCGCTTCGCGCTAATCGCACGGCAGGGGATAAAAAACTGAATTTATTAGAAGCTAAAGAACACATCATAATCAGGGGTGCCAATAATTATGTCGGGCAGTGTAAGATAAATATCACATCAATACACTGGTCAGACCACGCACTAAGTTGAGACAGGTTTTAGTTCATCCAAAGGACAAAATTGAACTAAACAACAAATGTAACATTATTTATGCTGCTCTTGCAATAAAATGTATATTGGAGAAACAGGATGAAGTTTCAGCAAATGACCGAAAGAACACAAAACGGAATGCAATAAAGAAACTGAAAAGAGACAGACGAAATCAGTAAAAGAAAAGGCACAAGAGAACCTTAAATCAGCCATTACCAACCATTATAAAAGGGAAAATCATATTATTGACTGGGACAAGGCCAAGGTCATCCCCACTGAGGAAAACAGACACCAACGCTGGATCATGGAGGCAATAGAAATCCGGAAGCGAGCCCAAAGGACGATGAACTGGGACAAGGGGGCGTACATGCTATCTAACACTTGGAGCACCGTTCTAAAGGAGCAAACTGACAGCAGGAGGCGTGACCGACCTGTCCGATTTTGACAGGTCGGTCACGCCTCAGTAATAGGCTATGAGCTAGATGGATTGGTCATGCTCACTCAGATGGAGCAAGGCTAATGGGCATTTTCTACCAGCCTAGGGTCCCTAGTTTTAGAAAATGCATGATAGCATTGTGTAACTTGTAGCGAAAGCTGTGATATTGACACAATTGTAACGCTACCCTGTGGATTTTTCCGAGCTGATTTTTGCACCTTTCGTGTGGTAGGAAAACAAGTTAAAATCCCACTCATCTTTACTGAAGCTGTGTAATAAGCTGAGACTAGTCTCATTTTACCAGTATGGGTTACTAATTTCTCAAGAAATAAGTAGTGGTTGACAAAATGAGTATAACTTAGCAAATTAACCCTATAATCGCCACAAATTACCTTTAATTACCAGAACATGCAATACAATATTGTAGTTCAGAAATCATGAAATAAACGATGTGTCTTACAGTGTATATCAAAATATTACGACTAGAGGTTGCTGCTTACAATAACCTATTCCGTTTGTCTTCATTGTTGTTTTATGACACATTAAATGTTACTGAAATATTATTGGTAGACAAAAAATGAAGTGGTAACTGTCCAGTTAGCAGTATGAAGTGTATGAAGCTTGTACGAAAAATGGCTGATGCAAACATTTTTCGGTTTCATCTATACATATTTCCATGTGAATTTATCAAATGATATTCTTAGTAATGCTACTGTTACTACGAACATAATGCATTATTTACATATCAGACCAGAAACTTAGGTAAATGAACCACATTTCACATAAGTACCATATAGGGAGCTATTTTAGTTGCGATATCACCACGCGTGTCTGTGAAATGAATAAAAGTACTTCTCAACAGAATTAACCAGTTAACCGTTTCACACAAAATAAATGAAAATATTCCAAACGTCAAAGAGTTAAATTGGATATTTATAAGCTGCTTAAACTATTTCTAGCTTGATATAACTCTGCCGTGACATCACGTGTAACAGAAAAATGCGACGTCTGTGCTTAAAAATGTTAAAGTAAAACTTATGGATACAACAACAGCCACACGAGTCTGAGAGAATGATACACTGTCACATTTAGTCTCCCAACTTTGACTTAAAATAGTGTAACAGTCATACAAATGTAATGCTTGAGAAATGTTGCAGTCTGATACCATAGTTCATGGGGAACATAGTTTTAATGATTAAATCAAAATTCATCATCATCTCCATCCTGGTCTTCCTCAACGTCTTCACCACCTGTCGCTGATTATCACACGTAGTCAGTTTGCACATTTCTGTGCATTTCAGGCCACCAGCTAAGCATACGCACTTCGGAAGCTTGTAGCTTCTGGCGCAAGTGCACGCCAGTAAGTCTAGCACAGCCTATGGAGCAGGCGACCCATCCATCCAGTCCACTGCGAGACGTTCACCACTTTCAGTTTGTGATTCAAAGACCCAGCTTCTTCCAGCAGGGCTTGGAACGGATGGATCCATCTGGAGGGCTCTCTTCCAGATGCCTGCCTGGTAATTGGCCTTCATCACATGTTCTTGCAGACAGTCTCGGCAGGGAGGAAGTTGGTGGCTTTCAACTTCTGCCTTTTTAGCACAAAACACGTTGAACCTTAGTTCGTTCACCTCGTTCGTATTACATTTCTCTCCATACAAGAGACAGGTGAGCTGTTCCAATTTGTCCACAAGTTCTTCCCATTCTTTTCCCAGCTGTGCACGTGAATCACGTGCATCTTTGTTGGTGCGAAGGAGTTTTAGTGCAGCAAGTTTTCCTTTTCCGGCAAACAAGCTAATGCTGTCACATCCGGTGAAAGCATGCATACCAATTAAGGCCTCACAGACGTTTTCGCCAACTGACTTAGCTATCTTGTCTACATCAAAGATCTTCACTCGTGCTTTTGTGCCACACTTCAGGAACATGTGTGCCTGTATATCTGCATGAAATGCTAAGCTCATCACAAAAACACCTGTATCATCGGAGGTGATGACCACTGACTGGTATCCTTGGTTGGCAGCATGGGATGCATGTAGAAGCAAGCGACCATCTGCTTCTTCTTGTGTGGTCTGCAGTGCGTCAATCTCTTCACTGCCACTGGCTGTAATTTGGTAGCATCTGTCATTACACGTCACAAGTAGAGTTTTCCCCTTTAAGCGCTGCCTGTATATATGGAATTATATTTGTGCCACAATCCTGTGCGAGCAATTGGACATTTTGAGCGCAGAAAAATATATTTCGCAAGCACACAAATCTTGTTTAGAGAAAAAAGAAATTTTGTGAGCAAACAAAACCTTCTGATTGGGCGAACAAAACTATTCTGTGCTCAACAAATATTTCTGCATGTTTGCTATGATCAATATAAACGTGCAATATTAATCCCCTTCCCTCAGTTTCACTCTATACCCTCTCGCAAACTCATGTTCTGCGCGCTGGCAGACCGCAGCATGCTCGCTCAAAGCATGTCTCTCCCTCTCTCTCAGTCTGACCTCTCTGTGTGCGCTCAGCTTCACCTGCGCGCTCGCTCGAGCTGTGCAGTGTTACAAATGTGCCACGATTCTGATTGGCTGCCTCGGTCTCCAATGAAATGCATTATGCCCAACCACCAAAGAATAGGGGAAAAGGTAATGACGAAATTCGTCTGTGACTGGATAACAGTACTGCCCTTGTTTAGGACAGGTTAAGTTTAATGTTAAATCTCTAATATCTTGAGACATCCACTGTTGTGTGACTCTTGACTCATATACCTCTTAAGCAACACTGGCTGCTGCTAACTATAGCATTGCACAATGTCTTCTGATAATCAAAACCAAAATGCCACACCGCAGCCACGAGCACCATGTTTTATGGACCTTTATGAAATTTTGTTGGTTAGTCTGTACACCTTCGGCTTGCGAACCAAGTTAGCTATCTAGTTAGGTTGCTAGCGTCAGGTCAGCCAACTAATGTCCGGAGAAAAGCAGAAGATTACTGACGTTAATGTTATTTCCATGATAGCTGGCAAACTCGACAGTCTTAAAAAATAGCTTTGGCACCATTCTCCGGCTGATTCATTTCAACATATAACGCCTGAAGAAGGCACTTTACAGATAAGTCTATCGACATAAAAGTTTGCCTTGACGTTCATTCACAAATGAACCAACCGAAATAATGACCTCTACCGCGGAGAGTGCTTCGAACTACGGGACCGTTGGTGCCAGCGTCAGCTCAGCTCACCAGTATCACCTGGCGCTAATATTCGTGAAAGCGTGCGTTCGGTGGCGCAACGCGGGGCTTTGATGCGCGTGTCCCCGCTGGCTGCTATGAAGGCCGGCATTGCACCACCGGGCGCCGGCTCCCTGGCTCTGGACTGATGGGCCTCTTCAGCCGCGCATCGTGTGTTATTACCGTGATCTGTTTCTGCATATTTCACGAACATTAGTGCCAGATGATACTGGTGAGCTGAGCCGACGCTGGCACCGGCGTTCCCGTGGTTCGAAGCATTCGCATAAGCATAGAGGTTATTTTTCCGGTTGGTTCATTTGAGAATAAACTTCCAGGTTTTTCCAAATGTATTCCACATAGGTTTAGATTATGCTTTCAGGTTATTTGTCTAAAGCAGTACCCCAAATATCACTAAACAATCACAACTGCTGTAATTTGACACCACATTATCTTTCGTTCTGTATATACATCCATGCTGCAGTATTAAGCCAGCACAGCAACACCAACACCGGGAACGGCAGCAGCACCCTGGTTTTGTTTGCTACACCAAAATGCAATATTACCCCTAATTAATATCGTTTATCACACCTGCACTTGCTCTGCTATTTCAAGTAAAACTGATTTCTAATAGTGTTTAAGCATTAGAATGAGATGTCAATCACTGCATAAAACACGTGTCTTTGCTTTCACAAAATTAATCAAGGATGATCGTGTACTTCACTTGTGGATGTGTAACATTAGATGATCAGACTTGATATGCAGGTTATAAGTGTAGCCTATTTCAGTTTATGGCGACAGACATATCGGCAAAGTTCCTTCTTCAGGGGTGTTGAAATAAATCAGCTGGGATAAAGGTGCCAAAACTATTCTTTTTTAAAGATTGTCAAGTTCGCCAGCTATCATGGAAGTAACGTTTAATGTCTGTAAGCTTCTGCTTTTCTCCGGACATTAGTTGGCTGACCTGACGCTAGCAACCTAACTAGATAGCTAACTTGGTTCGCAAGCCGAATGTGTTCAGACTAACCAACAAAATTTCATAAAGGTCCATAAAACGTGGTGCTCGTGGCTGCGGTGTGGCATTTTGGTTTTGATGTTCAGAAGACATTGTGCAATGCTATAGTTAGCAGCAGCCAGTGTTGCTAAAGAGGGACACGAGTCACACAACAGTCGATGTCTCAAGATACATAGAGATATAACATTAACCTTAACCCGTCCCAAACAAGGGCAGCACTATTATCCAGTCGCAGACGAATTTCGTCATTACCTTTTCCCCTATTCTTTGGTGGTTGGGCATAATGCATTTAATTGGAGACCGAGGCAGCCAATCAGAATTGTGGCACATTTGTAACACTGCACAGCTCGAGCGAGCGCGCAGGTGAAGCTGAGCGCACACAGAGAGGTCAGACTGAGAGAGAGGGAGAGACATGCTTTGAGCGAGCATGCTGCGGTCTGCCAGCGCGCAGAACATGAGTTTGCGAGAGGGTATAGAGTGAAACTGAGGGAAGGGGGTTAATATTGCACGTTTATATTGATCATAGCAAACATGCAAAAATATTTGTTGAGCACAGACTTATTTTGTTCGCTCAATCGGAAGGTTTTGTTTGCTCACAAAATTTCTTTTTTCTCTAAACAAGATTTTTGTGCTTGCGAAATATATTTTTCCGCGCTCAAAATGTCCAATTGCTCGCTCAGGATTGTGGCACAAATATAATTCCATAGTATACCTGTTTCTTCCATTCTTCAGCAAGGAAGACAATGAGGCTTGATTTGTTCCCTAAGAAACTTGCGCCAATGTCTGACGATCTGTGATGGTGTAATGTTCTTTAGCTCCATCGAAACTTCTTCAGAACAAATCTTGGAATACCATTGAAAATGACTCGGTGGGATTTTTGATCTTTGATTTTATTTTTTTTTTCTTTCTCTTCTGAATCCCCTCAGCATCTCAAATTTGTTTGAAAATGACAGCTCTGGGTCTATTTTATTGTCTAACATTAATATAACCACAATGACTGGAAATTCATAGATTTAGATTTTTTTTTGCGAGAACATTGGTGAATTGCTCAATTATATCGTGTGTTGTAGCAATGAAAGGGTTAATTTACTGTGTCTGACCAAATATTTCAACCACAACTTATTTTGGGAGGAAATTAGTAACCCATACTGTTAAAATGAGAGTGGTTCCAGCTTATTATACAGCTTCATTAAAGGTTAGTGGGATTTTCACTTATTTTCCCACCACACGGAAAGTGCAAAAATCAGCACAGCAAATTCCACAGGGTAGTGTTACAATTGTGTCGATATTGCAGCTTTCGCTACATGTTACATAATGCTATCATGCATTTTCCAAAACTAGGGACCCTAGGCTAGTAGAAAATGCCCATTAGCCTTGCTCCATCTGAGTGAGCATCACCTCGAAAATTTGGGGGTCTGGCTCATATACTATAACAACAGCTGATAAAACTTGTCACACCACCATCAGGTGACGTTTCTGAAGAGTACGGGCTCCCGTCGAAACATGTCAAGGTATGAAAACATTACTAGGTTTTTTTTTTTTGGTCTGATGTAGAAGTTCCTTTATTCAGTATTTTGCGAGTCGGTGGCAATTGTTATCCTCAGTCGAAATGGTATTGAGACTGATTGCAAAACGTTGGCAATACACTCAAAAAAAACTTTTCACATGGAAGGGCTGGTCAACGACAGTCATACTTTGGGCACGGCAAGACAAACCACAGGCTTGTTCTTAGCAAGGGACTGCATAATGACTACGACTGGCATCAAATGCTGCTAATTGACTGAACATGTGTGTTTCTCACAGGGATTGGCTATGGAAGTGTGCTGATCCAGTTCTATATGTGTGTGTGCTACATTATTATTCTGGCCTGGGCCCTCTTCTACCTGTACTACTCATTCAGTCCACAGCTGCCCTGGGCCAGCTGCTTCAACACCTGGAACTCGGGTAAGACCCAAACTGTCAGAGAATAGCTATGACGCATAAGGCCGCCACAAGTAGTGGTGGAATTGTCTCCAATGATAACGGATTTGCTGAGAGCAGCAGCCGAACAAGCACACAGTGCAGCTCTTGCTGCTTACTGGCCTCATCCGAAACTAATGAATTAATCTAACATGCTCTTAAAGCAGCAAAGAAGTTTCTCAAAACCGAAAAGTTTTTGATTGGCCCAATCATTCATTAAATCTAAACTTGGTATGTATTTCAATTTCCAAGAGAAAACTTGAGAGTAACAAGTCATCTATGAAATACAACTCCCAATCAGAAAAATTTGGGATGGTTCATTGAAATTAGAACTAAAAGCAGTGATTTGTAAATTATCTTTGACCGGTTTTACTTTGAAAACAATACAAGAACATATTACTTGAGATTTAACCACACAAATATTATTGATTATTTAAAACACACACAGTTTTGATTCTTGCAAAATACTGAGTTGTGAAGTGATGACGTCATGCTGGCGTCAGAAGTAAAAGTTCTCATTAATTTTACACAGACTTTTTGAAATATTCACTTTTGAATCACTTCTGGTTGTTTTCAAGCCTCCATCAATTTTGAGATTTTGCCTCATACTTCCGAGTAACAACAAATATAATTTGTCTCGACTGGAGTCAGCTATAATTCAAATCATATTAATTTTCTCCACCATGCTAATCCACTTTCTAGTTTAAAAACTACACGTTCCATGATCCTCCTGATTCCTGGGCTGAACAAGTCCATAATGCAATAGAAATTTCCAGCGCCTTGCTGTAGCCATTTGTTTGCTTAATTAGTTAGCCACTTTACGTTCTACTTGGTTATGCTTTCCTTGCTAGATATCAAGTTTTATCATAAGCACCAATTTAATAGCCAAGCATCTTTGGCCAACGTTTGTTTCCTTGAAAACTCGGTAGGCAGCAAATGAACTAATCAACTTTTCGACGCATAACTGACCTAGCTACATAGCTGTCATGTGTACTTGCTCATTTAACCCAAGTTAAGTACCAAAATAATTGCTTTTCATCATTTCTGATTTATATTCACAAAGTAAGGTTTGGGGACCAAGTGAACTAGCTGTTAGCAGGCTAACTTAGCCAGCGAGCTAGTTTACAGACTTCAGTAGTTGGCTAACTACATATTTGGTGCATTTAATTAAATGCCAGCTTGTGAAATGATCACAGCTCAATGCAAGCTAAGTAGCCAAATAATGGCTATTCACTGCTTTATTGACTTAGCTAGCCCACTAGCTAGCTATTTCACTAGCTTAGCTAGTGATATTAAGTGAATAATCATGCTAGCTTGCTTGCTAAATAACAGTGAATGCCAGTAAACTAACCATTTTGTTTTCTATCAATTTAGCTATGTGCACAAGATGTAATAAGCTAACTAGCAGGCTAGCCAGGTTGTTCGCTGGCATAGCAAGTCATAGTGCACACAAATGTTTAGCTAGCTAGTGAAATGATGAAATAATAGCTATTCACTGTAATTCATTCATCATTTGTAGGCATGTACCTAGATCGCCAGCTGATAATGGCTGACCATGTAATAACGGTTGCTCTGAGATGACCAACTGCAATTTAGGTCACTGCTCAGCTTTCGTCAAGTTATGTTGTCAGCGTTTGCTGTGTTATGGCCCCAATTTGTTATTACATTTACACACAACAGCAACAGCAAGGGATGACAGACACAGTTTTAAAAACTTAAACACATTTAATTTCTAACAAAGACAATAACTAAACTACTGACTTAAAGACCAAGATTGATTGAAAAAAAAACGAAATATTTACAGTCCTTGTGGGTTTGCTGGTGATGTACTGGGTGAGGAAAAAGGCTCTTATACAGGCAAAAATCCACAAAAGAAACGTCACAGGTCTTGAACAGAATGGCAGGTCTGGTCATCTTCTTGCAATTTCTCCTACTACTTTACTGTCTCAATTCTTTTCCTTATATACTCTTTTGCAGACCCCACCCACATTTAGACCTCTTTTTTTTAAATTTTCTGAGACTTTCCCCAGACATGTCACATTACACCTCCATTCCAAAAGGGAAAAATTTTGACTCATAAAGGCAAAATTTTTCTTTTCAATACAAAATGGTTAAGTGAACACTTGTCTATATATACATATCATACAATATTCAAACACATGATATATATATACACATTCAAACACGGGATAAGCAATCAGCAATTACATTGTCTGTACCCTTCACATGCTTAATTTCCAAGTCAAACTCCTGTAAAATCAAACTCCAATTCAACAATCTCCGATTCTTGTTTTTCATCTTACTCAAAAACATTAACGGATTGTGGTCAGTGTACACATCATTGGCTTTTGTCCTGTACAAACATAAACCTCAAAGTGTTGTAAAGAAAGGACCAGAGCCAACAGTTCCTTCTCTATTGTGGAATAGTTCCTTTGGTGGCGATTGAACTTCCTGGAGAAGTATGCCACGGGATGCTCAATGTCATCAGAGTCACTTCTCTGTAGGAGCACAGATCCACAAGCTTGGTCGCTAGCATCGACCGCGATGGAGAACGGTTTGTTGAAGTCAGGAGATTTGAGCACAGGGAAGTGACACAGCAGAGACTTCAGGCGATCGAAGGCTCTCTGGCATGCATCATCCCAGGTAAACTTTACGCCTTTCTTCAGTTGGTTAGTTAGACTGAGAGCAATCTCAGCAAAGTTCTTGCAGAACTTGCGGTAGTACCCGATCATTCCAAGGAAGCGGCGCAAAGCTTTTTTGTTGTCAGGAACTGGAAAGTCCATGATGGCTTGGACTTTAGCATTTATGGGTGCCACCTTACCCTGGCCTATGACGTAGCCAAGATAGGTGACAGTAGCACAACCAAAGTCACTCTTGCTCAGGTTGACAGTCAGGTTAGCCTGGGTCAGGCACTGGAACAACGTCTCTACATCTTTTAGATGTTCTTCCCAGGAGTCACTCCATGTGATCAGGTCATCGATGTACGCACCCGTGTGTGGCAATCCGGCGATTGTAGACTGTGTCATCCTTTGGAACGTGGCTGGGGCAATTTTCATGCCAAAGGGTAGGACTTCATACTGGTACAATCCAGATGGTGTGGCAAAAGCAGAGATGCTCTTGGCCCTCTCAGTTAAAGGCACACACCAATAACCCTTCAATAAATCAATCTTGGTCAGAAACTTTGCTTGCCCTACACTATCAATACAATCATCAATCCTAGGTATTGGAAACATATCAGTTCTAGTTACAGCATTGACTTTGCGATAATCTGTACAGAATCTAGTGCTTCCATCAGGTTTTGGAACTAGCACACAGGGTGAACTCCAATCGGAGTTGGAGGGTCTGATAATATCATGTTTTAACATGTACTCAACCTCTTTCTCAGCAATCTTTCTCTTTTCAGGATTCATCCGGTATGGATGCTGTTTTATTGGTTTGGCATCACCAACATCTACATCATGAGAGGCTATAGTAACTCTCTTTGGAACATCAGGAAACAAATCCTCATATTTCTCGATCAACCTTTCAAACTGATCTCTCTGTGAGGGTTCCAAGTGCTGGAGTTTTACATCAAGATTTTGCAACACTTCAGTGTTTGACAATTTACATGAAAGAACTTCAGCTTTAATTCTTGGTTCATCATCTTGAAACTCCCCCTCATCTTCACACGTTTCGACCATTGGAGAATCTGAAGTGACAGCTGCAACCCTAGCATTTCTGTCATGATAAGGCTTTAGCATGTTAATATGACACAATTGTTTTGGTTTTCTCCTATCTGGAGTCTTCACAATGTAATTGAGATCATTGAGTTTTGTCAGAATTTCATAAGGACCATGAAATCTAGCCTGCAATGGATTGGACTGCAAGGGAAACAACACAAGGACCTTTTCTCCTGGTTTAAACTCACGGCTTCTAGCCTTATGATCATACCAAGTTTTCATTTTTCCCTGACTTGATTTCAAGTTCTCTTTGGCAAGATCACAAGCTGCACGCAATCTTTCCTTGAACTTGCTAACATAGTCTAACAGACTGATATGCGGCTCTTTCTCTTGCCATTGTTCACTCAATAATAGCAAAGGTCCTCTCACTTCATGACCAAACACTAGCTCAAATGGACTGAATCCAGTAGACTCCTGCACTGCTTCTCTAGCTGCAAACAACAGCAAATGAACCCCTTCATCCCAGTCTTTCTCATGGTCATAACAATAAGTCCTCATCATTGTCTTGAGAGTGGAATGAAACCGCTCTAAGGCACCCTGACTTTCTGAATGATAGGCACTAGAAAGAATCTGCTTTGCACCAAGTTCATACACAACCTGCTGAAACAATCCTGAAGTGAAATTGCTACCCTGGTCTGACTGAATTTCCCTGGGAAGGCCAAACAACGTGAAGAACTTTATCAAAGCCTTCGAGATTGCAGTTGCCTTGATGTTACGTAGAGGTATGGCTTCGGGGAATCTGGTAGATGCACACATGATTGTCAACAAGTACTGATTTCCAGATCTAGTCTTGGGTAATGGACTAACGCAATCAACAATGACCCTAGAGAATGGCTCCCCAAATGCTGGGATAGGCTGCAATGGAGCCACAGGTGGGTCTAACTGGTGTTTTCCAACTACCTGACAAGTGTGACAGGTTTTGCAAAAGTTGGAAACGTCTTTCCGAAGCCCAGGCCAAAAGAAGTGTTTCATGATCTTATCAACAGTCTTGTTAACACCAAGATGACCTCCTAAAGGTAAACTATGAGCCATTGTTAAGATCTCATTCCTGTAGACCTTCGGAACAACAATTTGCCTGACCACTGCCCAATCTGCATTGGCAGGGATATCAGGAGGGCGCCACTTCCGCATCAACACACCATCCTTGAGATAATACCCAACTGGAACTGCGTCTATTTCTTTATAGGGCTCTCCTCTTTTGTACACAAATTTCAGGATCATTAGTTTGCTCCTCAATCAACCGCTTTCTGGACAGAGACGAGTCTTCAGACACATCAGAATCACCAAACCCATCTGGCTGGCTGAACAATGAACTGATAAAAGTGTCTGATAAGTTCTCAAAAGGAGAAACCATAGTAGGCCAATCAGAGTCATGAGGCGAACCACCTGAGTCCTGACTATTCAATGTGCTGGACGGCACCACATCATCTTCTTCTTTAGCCTTCTTGGCCATAGCACGAGTCACTGCGCAAGAAGGATACAGAGATGGGTCCTCATCCCCATCTTCAGTGCTTGGCTGTGAAGTAAGATGTACAGGGGGAACTACTTTGCCCCCAGCCAGGTCATTGCCTAGCAACAGAGAAACACCCTTTATAGGTAGACTTGACATAAGTCCCACCTTTACCTGTCCTGTAACTAAATCTGACTTCAAGAATATAGAGCGCAGGGGTACAGATACAGTCCTCCCTTCAATACCTTGTACAAGTATGAAATCCCCTGAAGCGGTCTCATCACGTAACTCCAAGGAGTCCATCAACAAAAGTGACTGAGAAGCTCCGGTATCCCTTAGGATATATATGAGGACAAGAGTAGTATGCTCATTCAGAGCCACAAATCCCTCTGACACAAATGGAAGAAATTCCTCCCTCACAAAGTCAGCTGTATTAGGCTTTTTAGCCCCACAAGAAGCAGGCAATTTAGCAGATCGGTTATCTACTACAGGGGTTTCTAACCTTGTTTTCACAAAGGCATTTGGTTTGGTATCCTTTTCTTTTTCTTTCTTAGCTTTAAGGAACCAACAGTTAGTTGTGACATGACCAGATTTCTTGCAATAACTGCAAACTAGACCATTTTTGTCACTGTCAGCTTTCACACTTTGATCATACCTGTTACTGGATTTCTGAGCACCATCACCAGATTTGTCTTTGTCTGAGGAATCTTGGGTATCACCGTAACCCTTTTTCTGAAATTGGGACCATCTATTATTACTGCTAGACTGAAATTTGGACTTATGTGTGAGAACATATTCATCTGCAAATTTGGCAGCTGATTGCAAATTCAGTGCTTGCTTCTCATTAAGGTAGGTCTTAACATCATCTTTAACACAGTTCTTGAATTCTTCAACTAACACCATCTCTTTTAGTGAGTTGAAATCATCCTTGACCTCCATAGAAGTACACCAGCGCTCAAAGCAAACCTGCTTTTCATTAGCAAATTCAACATAAGTCTGATTTTCAGATTTCTTCAGACCTCTGAATTTCTGTCGGTAAGCCTCTGGAACCAACTCATAAGCTCTCAAAATAACCTTTTTGACAACCTCATAATCAGAGGAATCATCTGCAGACAAAGCCGAATAGGCTTGTTGAGCTTTACCCTTGAGGACAGTTTGCAACATCAGAGGCCAGTGTTCCTTTGGCCACTGGCAATTCTTTGCTACCTTTTCAAAACACTGGAAATAGTTGTCAACATCCTTTTCCGAAAATGGAGGCACCAGTTTTACCTCCTGGCTAGCCCGAAATTTATTTTCAGTTTGAATTTTTATTTTTAGTTGCTCCATTTGGAGTCTTTCTTCTCTATCGAATTTCTCTAATTCAAAATCTCTCTGTCTTGCAAATTTTTCTAACTCAAATTCTCTTTGTTTTTCTTTTTCTTCCCTCTCAAATTCTCTTTGTTTCTCTTTTCCCCCCTTTCTTTTTGTCTTTCCTCCCTTTCTTTTTTCTCTTCTCTTGCTAATTTTTCCAACTCAAACTGCCTTTGTTTTTCTTTTTCTTCCCTTTCAATCTCTATCATTTTTAATTTAAGTTCCATTTCTATATTTGGATTTTCCACTGGAAACTGTTCCAGATCTCCTGGTGCAAACACATTTTCATCAATGTAATATTCAACTATCTCTCTAGCCAGTCTTGCTTTTCGCATGGCTGGTTTCACCTCTGTCAGCTCTAAATGTCTGCAAATTTCTAGCAGTTCTGTCTTTTTAAAAGACTTCAAAACCCCTACGGTTGGTGATGCCAAGAAATCATCCATTGCTGTTGTCAATATATATGTATTCAATTAAAAAAAATCAATTTTACAATTGTTAGATTTTCAATAAATTACTCACAAAATGGTCTATCCCGGACCTTGAGCCCCCAATTTGTTATGGCCCCAATTTGTTATTACATTTACACACAACAGCAATAGCAAGGGATGACAGACACAGTTTTAAAAACTTAAACACATTTAATTTCTAACAAAGACAATAACTAAACTACTGACTTAAAGACCAAGATTGATTGAAAAAAAACTGAAATATTTACAGTCCTTGTGGGTTTGCTGGTGATGTACTGGGTGAGGAAAAAGGCTCTTATACAGGCAAAAATCCACAAAAGAAACGTCACAGGTCTTGAACAGAATGGCAGGTCTGGTCATCTTCTTGCAATTTCTCCTACTACTTTACTGTCTCAATTCTTTTCCTTATATACTCTTTTGCAGACCCCACCCACATTTAGACCTCTTTTTTTTTAATTTTCTGAGACTTGCCCCAGACATGTCCAGGACATGTCTAAACATGACTCCAATCTGAGCTTAACAAAAAAAAGGTAAATACTGCCATCTAGTGGCCTATATTCACATTACAGCTGAAACTGTGGTACCCCACCGGCCGGGAACAAATCACATGGTACAATATTTGTGTAGCATATATGTACTTCGCAAAAGTGAACTACAAACTGGACTACAAGTGCAAAGCAAATCATGGGTCACTAGCAGGCTAGCCAGGTAGTTCGCTGGCATAGCAAGTCATAATGCACATAAATGTTTAACTAGCTAGTGAAATGACGAAATAATAGCTATTCACTGTTATTCATTCATCATTTCTAGGTATGTACCAAGATAGCCAGTTGATAATGGCTGACCTTGTAATAACGGTTGCTCTGAGATGACCAACTGCAATTTAGGTCACTGCTCAGCTTTCGTCAAGTTATGTTGTGAGCGTTTGCTGAAACTGTGGTACTCCACTGGCCGGGAACAAATCACATGGTACATCTTTTGTGTAGAGTATATGTACTTCGCAAAAATGGACTACAAACTAGACTACAAGTGCAAAGCATATCATTTTTGGCAATAATTAACAAACTTGATGTGATCATATGCATCTGTGAACGCCGTTGGCTAATCTTGGAGCGAGCTGGCTCAAAAAATTAATTCAAGTTTGAGCAATGCCAGAAAGTATCCAAACCCCATTATAAATTTCCATAGGGATTTTACTTCCGAAGCTAAGTAGCTGTGATGTCATCGCTTCACTACTCTATTTCAGAAAAAGTTGGGATGGTAAAGTGTATACATCTTTGTTCTGTTGCCATTTCTTTTCACAATGCCATTCTTCATGCACACAAGTCTAATGATATACATTCTTTGTTATTAAATTTTGCTTTTCATAATGTGCCACACATTCTCATTTGGGGCTGGTCAGGATGGCAGGCAGGCTAGTCTAGCACCCTCATCTTCTCATGCAGCTATGCCTTTGAGAAATGAGCAGAATATGGTTTTGCATTGTCCTGTTGAAATTATGGATGGGGATCCTTGGAAAAGAAGTCATCTTGAAGACAGTATATGTTGCCCCAAAATCTCTTTTCAGCATTAATGGTCCCCTCACAGGGAGGTACTATGGTGTAAAATGATTATTGCTCATTTGTTTTCTGAGTGAACTGTAAAAGCTCACAGTGGGTTTTATTGTGCTCTGCTTGAGACATTGTACTCTGTTTAAGTGGTGAAGCATTAAAGCTGCAATTGGTAAGTCTTATAAAAGTAACTTTTTGTCATAATTGATAAAACTGAGCCAGGATATGGTATCTGAGGGAGTGTCTGACAGCCGTCAATCACTGCAAATGCACGCCTCCTCCCCCTTCCTCCTCAGTTCACGCATGTGCTCGGTTAAGCTCAAATCTCCGAAAGAGGCTTTAGGAGCTTTGATAAACTAATGGCGCAACAACAGCCATAAGTGAGGAAAAACATACCGATACCTCTGTTACCGAAAACCGCATGCACGGCTAAGACAAGTAAGAAGAGGAAGCTAGAAGAAAAAAGCACAAAAGAAAGAATTAGACAAAGCCCCGGATAAAACTAGACTGAACATCGGAGTGGATTTTCAGAGGTGGAGGGAACTCCGTGATCTGCAAGGATTAAAAACCGACGCAAAGTTGGCGACTTTTCTGCTTGAGAAGTGAACCCTGCTTTATTATCGTAATGTTTGATTTTCGGCGGGGCTAAAGAGCAAATAGTAATTGTTACACTACTCTGTAGTCAGAGAGGTGCGGTGAGGTGAGGCAGTGACCCAAACTTTTATCACAGGAGTTTGTGAACCTGTTCCCAGGCACTATTCCCGATTGACAATCAAAACAATTAAGAACAAGCCTATAGAAAGCCCGTATACAGATAGAGAAGATTATAACAAAATATTCATTCATGTATACGCTGCAATTCAAGACTGCAAGGATGGAAATCTGAATAATCAATTCGGAAAAATTCTCGGCTCTTGGTAATTCTGTATATCGTTTAAACATTTTGTTCATCGGATTATGAAAGACGACAGAAAATAAACACCCACTTTTTTCGTCTGGGTGTAAAAGCACATATTTAAAGGAGAATACATTGTATATTGATCAAGCATTGAACTCTGCATAAGTCAAACTGTTTTAATATTTGTTGATGACATTGCTTCGGCATCCTGGAAGCAAGTACGCACAAATCTGCTGTCTAGTGAGCATTTCATGTTCGATGAACTGTGTAATAACGCCGCGGAAACTTAAACTGGCCCATCATTCTGCCGAATAGTCTTACTAAACTAGTTAATCGTCTGGTTGCTAATCAAGCAAAGGGGAGGATTCTGCTTCACCAAATTAACCTCTGACCGCATGTCACTGTCCGTAGTGCATGAGATGTTATTGTGATGTTGCAGTCAGGCTAACGTTTGCTTTTTTCTGATGCTAATGCTAACGTTACTTGCATTTTGTTGGTTCATTTTTGCTCCGCAATGCTCTGTAAATAAGCGAGTTGGCGTCGCTTACATGCACAGCTGCTACTAACCCCAGCCCTAATCAGCATCAATTCATTTTTCACTCTGCAAATAAGCAAGTGAACGTCGCTGACAAGCACAGTCGCTGTTTGAACAGCCAGCGTCTTGTAACTGTTACACTACTCCGTAGTGGAAGCGATGTTACTGTGATGTTGCAGTCGGGCTAACGTTAGCTTGTTCCTGATGCTTGGGCTAACGTTACCAGCGTCGTTTTATTAGAAAGTAGCAAAAAATATCAGCATGAAATGACCTGGCAGTCTTTTCGGTTGCTTGCATAACAGGTCGCCTTCGCGTGCATGGCAGCCTCTTCTGGGGGAGGATTTTTGGAGGCAAGGCAGGAGTCCAGTGAAGGGGGAGGGATCTGAAAGTTGCATTTTTTCAAATTTTCATGCTAAGTCCTCTGCTTTTCATAGTTACCGACTGCAGCTTTAAGGTACGGAATGTCTTCTGATCGGAGGAAGATGCTGAGACGTACAGATCAAGCATCACAACGTATTTGTATTTGTGTGTGTGTGTGTGTGTGTGCGCGTACGTGCGTGCATGTGAGTGTGTGTGTGTGTGCTGCTTGTTTACAAGGAGGGAAGGTTAACATCTGGGACATACACTGCAGAATAAATGCACAGAACATCTTATGGCATAGATAAAAGACCTGGCATCAGTGTTTTAAACAGATAATGAATAACTGGACAATGAGTATGTAACAAACAACATGCCAAGGTTTATGACGAGAAGTTTAAATGAGATATAATCTGAGAATCTGCCCTGTAACCGCATGTGAACTGATTGAAGGACTCCCCAGTGTCAAAGTCTCATACTTTTTTAAACACCTTTTGACCATGATACAAAAATAGCTCCGTTTACAGCTTTTTTAAAACAGCCATCTGCATAGGAGAAAACCAGACTGAACATCTCAACAAATTTAGTAGGGACTAAAAGTAGTGACTGTTTAAAACAGGTGTCCCATCAGTCTAATTCAATGATTAAGGAAACTCTCTGTGCTTCAGATCACTGTGTGGATTTCTCCAACCAAAACCTCACCACTAATTGGACTGATCTTCAGCCTAACGACTCATCCTCAGCAGCCGTGGAGTTTTGGGAGTAAGTCTGTGCCCCCTTCTAAATTCAGGGTTCAAGGAGAGGAAATTTGGATGCATGCGCAGATGCAAGTTTAAAGCTTTGCCCAAATTGCTCCAGAGAATATCCAAACGGCTCCATTAATGTACTATGTGAAGGTTGTTCTGTAAGTGTATATCTGCTGAGAAACCATAATGTATACAGATATATTAGCCTTGTTCAAAGGTATGTGGCATCTGCAAATGGAGAATTAAGAATTATTGTTCTGATTTTTTTAATCTTGGAGTTCACCAGTAAAGACCCATGTTAAAATGTTGTGATATTCTACAGTTTGTGAGCTGAACAGAAGCCATATAGTATGACAGAAGCCTTTGCTTAACGTAAAAACGTTGCATAATCTCATGTGATTTCATGTAATAATCAATATGGAAGTCAACTAAATTGCTAAATTCATTCATGGGTTATTGAAAGATTAATCAGTTAAATCAGAAAAACAGACCATCAAAATAAGAATTGAAATAATACATTGTTTCAAAATCGGCATACTATTGATAATATTGAAAATAGAACACACTACATCAGACATTAATGTCAGATTGGCTACGGAGGACAGAAAAACTGACGATTCAGGCCTTGTCTAAGAATTATCCTCTTCCTCTGTCACAGCAGTAGTCAATCTTGGTCCAGGGGGCTCCCCATTTATGCTGGTTTTTGTTCCAACCACAACGGTAATCAGAAAATTTTAACAAACCATTCATTTTTTTCAAATGCCTGCTTTCCATGTGGGACCTTTCTGTCCAAGATTTTAGAGACAGTAATGGCTACGCAGCTGCTATCATTTCTGGAGAGAAATTATATTTTTGAAAAGTTCCAGTCTAGCTTTAGGCCTTGACATAGCACAGAATCTGTCCTTTTAAGAATGTTTAATGATCTTAAATTAACTGTTGATTTTGGGTGTGCTGCTATCATGGTCACATTAGTTTTAACAGCTGCTTTCAACACGGTCGATCACAGGACCCTGCTGTCACGCTTGGAGCAGTATGTTGGTATCAAGGGTGCCGCCCTCATGCTGCTCCAGTCCTACTTGACTGACAGGAGTTTCTCGGTTCATTTGGGAGTTTTTTATTCTAGTGTGACCCGTCTTACTTGTGGGGTGCCTCAATGGTCTATTTTGGGCCCTTTATTGTTTTCATTGTACAAGTTGCCCTTTGGATCCACTCTCCACTCCATTAGGCTGACCGGCGCACAGTGCGCACACGTCACCGAAACCTCACAGCCAGGTTTCCAGAATGTCAGAGACATTTCAATGCAATAAATAACAAGGCAATCAGAGATAACAGACCTGGCCCCAGCCACGGGCTGACAGACAGGGCTGACAGACAGAGTGAGTGACAGACACACACACACACACAGACACGATCATACATACAGCACAAATGTTCACAGAAATTTTACGTAGTGTTCATTTCGCAAAAATAATACAAAGACAACCTAAGCAGACATAGAAAACAATATAATACACGACAATCCAGGCTCCTCAGGCATCAAGCAAATAGGCGTATGAGCTGCAGCGGTCTCCATTTTAATACGAAGAGCGGTGAACTGCGCTGGTCCCCGAGGCATGGCGTGGTTTATCCCGGGCAGCTAGCTAGCTAGCTAACTCTCCTTGTAATATAAGTGAAATTCATTCATACTGCACAAATGACCACAAAAATGCTTAGCTGTGTCCAGCTAGGTAAAACAAAATGCTAACTAGACACAGAAGACGATAGAACACGTTATACCATCTTTAAAAAAAAGAAATAAAAAATCAGTGATTTCAGCAAGCCCAGCTGGCTGGAAAGCGGACCCCGTGTGCTATGTGCAATTCAATGCAAGATCCGTGTCAACGCGATCACTTTGTCCGCCAATGAAAAACGGGCAGTATGCAGCGAAAGTATTCGGAATAATGCAACGCAAATAGAAATAAAAGCACAAATTCAATCATAACATCACAACTGACAAATCTCATACAATCAGGAAACAGAATTATTTAATGCAAACTAGCATACTGTTTTATGAAAATACATCGCGATTATGGTTCGCGGGGGTCCGTGTCACAACACGGAGCTCCATGTAGCTAGCTAGCATGCTAGCTACACACTTATAACAAAATAATTACATACAGCACAAACGTTCACAGAAATTCTGCGTAATGTTCATTTCGCAAAAATAATACAAAAATGACCTAAGCAGACATAGAAAACAATATAATACACGACAATCCAGGCTCCTCAGGCGTCAAGCAAATAGGCCTACGAGCCGCAGCGGCCTCCATTTTAATACGTGGACAGGCAAACAATGCGCTGGTCCCCGTGGCATGGCGTAGTTTATCCCGGGCAGCTAGCTAGCTAGCTAACTCTCCTTGTAACATGATCATTGCTTAACCTGGCTCCCCCTAGGGGGGGCCAGGTAATGGCCACGGGCTGACCGACAGAGTGACAGAAACACACACACACAGACACACACACAGACATGATCATTGCTTAACCTGGCTCCCCCCCCCAGGGGCCAGGTAATTACAGCAACCACTATTTAATGTAACTATCTGAATCAGGACATAAATTATGGTATCTATATCGGTTCAACGGTGGTTGGCATGCATAATGGAAACTTGACCTGGCTTAATCAACGCAGCTGAATCCGTGATGCAAACTAACGACTTCACATCTTTCTACGCCAACCACTCACTGCCTCAGCATCAGGTAGTGCATTTATATTTAAAAAAAAAAAATCCTTGCGTTCTTTGCTCAGTAAAGCCGCTTGCACACTGAACACGAAACAAGTTTTTCGCACGACAGATTACATTCAAAGTCAATGCAAAGACACAAATACATGCTTTGCACTGACTTTGAATGTAATCTGGCATGAAAAAAATTTGTTTTTGCATCCAGTGTGCAAGCGGCTTAATCCTATTATTGTCACTTAGGTTTTATCGTTTTTAGTGGGGGAAAGGAATACAGCCGGATTGCTACAATCTCATACTGAGTTAACCCCTTTGCGCAGAAGCCAAATTTGGCTATTTATGGGTTACCCAATTTACCCAATTTATTGCTTTATAATTCAAGATTCAAGCTTCATTAAGAGGAAAAATGTGGCTCACCTCAGAAAAGACACTTACAGCATTTAGAATTACATCGTATTTCAGTTTATTTTCATGATTTTGGTTGAGAAAATGGGCTGCAAACATAAAAAATCTTCATGAGAATTCACCACTGAAATTGCAAAAAAATAATATTGAGAATCGAAAAACTGTTGGGGCGTAAATCTATACATTTCTGGGATCATAAACCACAAGTAGACCACAAGTAGAATTCATCTTCAACATTACATTCTATATTACCTACACGCTATTTACCAAATTATACAGCTATCCAAGTGGCTCTCCAAAGTCTGAGACCCCTCAACATGGTACACTGTCAAATCCTAAAATAATCATGTATTTAACACAAATAAAGTTCTGAGGCATGAAATTTAATATGAACTAATAATTTTCCGCTTGAGTTTAGCATGAATTTATCAATATCAGTGCAGTTGAACATCAGTGGTCACCAGTGACCTCTCGAAACAGAAAACATGCCTTTTCTTCATATTAATATTCAGAGTTTTGTCAATTTTTCTTCAAATTCCCCCAAGCCAGCATACATAATCATTAAATAAACTGCTGATTAAACAGTCAGAACATTCATCCTGCAATGATTTTAGCTACCAGGCAGTTCCCACTTCTGAGCTCACAATTTCAAAACTCATAAGGAACAAGTACAACTCGCTAACTCAGAAATATCTGAATTCTGAAATATACCTTATTTTAACTGAACAGACATTCCAATTTCAGGGAAGATCAAACATTACATGCCTCCCAAGATTCAACAGAACGGTGCAATGAACATACCAGGGCGTCCACCCAAATGCATGGGCAGTTCACATTTTAAACAGGAAAAAAACCTTGGAATTCGACTTCGTTGAATACGGTATTCATTCAAAAACAAAAAGCAAAAGTAGCAGCCTAACCTATTTCATTGAATCCCTGCTCCAGAGACCGATGTGTCCAGTAGAAGGAACCCTCCGGTCCTGTTTCATTCGAAATAATTCCCACTGACCATGTCCTTTTCTCATTTAAATCCTGTAAATGTTACTGAACACTTCAAGGCCAGTTTTACAAGTCTTTTTTTCTATAAATCGCGTCTATTTCAGCCCCGCCATGTGCGCAAGGTAGACAGGATACAACCGAGCATGCTGATACGCATAGGCTTGTATGCAGTGTGTTTGTCTAATCCATGAGTTTCACTTTAACTGAAACGTTTAAACACTCGGGAATTGGATAAGAAATGAGCCAAACAATACATTGTTACTAGAGGAGTTTCACGAGGGCGTGAAATATTGCTGCGTTCCAAACAACTCGGAGGTCAGATCTTTCCGAGAAGAAAACTTCGACTTCCGACTTTAGAGCGTTCCAGACGTACCGTGTCGGACGTTAACAAAAAAAATGGCGGTCAATGGAAAGCGAATGTTCTTGTGGCAAGCGGCTAGAAAATTAAAGGTGGATAACTTCAGCCTTCTGGCATACTTAAATTAGGAAGATGCGGTGAAATGACGTGTAAGGTAAAACGCCTTTATATATTTTATTTTACGTTGTATTTGTTCACATCTGGCTGTTCAGTGGATGCTGCCTTTTTTGTGTGAGGTAACATGAACCAATCTCAGTGAAGTCGGGGTAGATTTTTTTCTCCGAGTTTCCAAGTCGGAGCTCCGACTTCCGAGGACGTTCCAGTGCACTTTTTCAAGTCGGAAGTCGGAAAGATCCAACCTCCGAGTTATAACTCTGCAGTTACTCAGAAGAGCCTGAGTGTATGATTGAGTGATTGGCTATCAGCACCAGTACTTGGGTTGATATTAGGAAGCGCTGAATTTGTCAATGAAGGAATCTACATGTAAATGTGTAGACTGTAGACTATGTGATGACTGTAATTGACCGTAGAATGTGAGGGAATCAATACCATCTCAATTTTTTTGCTCCAGAAAACTTATTTTTCTGAACCACTAATTGGAATACCATTGGCTTACTATAACTAAAGTGGTTGCTACACAGGACTACAATTTTTTTCTGTCGCAAGAGATAATTTTTTTAAACTGCTGGATCAATACTATGGGCAAGGATATTGACCAGTTTGCACATCAGGCTTAGCTGAGGATTTTAATTCATGCAACTCTTGAAAAAAAGGGAGTGGAGAGAACTTCCCCATATTCGAAACCGCATTCGAACTCTGCTTGCTTGTGAATATTCAATAACTGATCCGGGGGTGCCATCTCGTGATCGAGTACAGTAACTGCGTGCTTAAATTTCCTGTTCTATCGACGCGTGCGTCTACATCTGCAGTTAAGATCACATATTGAAAATAAATGTCTTGCGTATCCTGCATTGTTGTCCATGCATGTTAATCCCAAAATTTTAAGCAACAAAAGGATGTAATAATAGGAACACAGTATCCATCATTTCTCTTCCCATTGATGCAGGCAGAAAAAATAAATGAGCTACCGTCGAATTTCATTCCAACTTCATAAGTTTGAATCATCTGACTTAATTTCGTTTTGAGATTCCATTCAAGTTCGCTAATGATAATAATTCAAGAATGCCCTGGCTAGCCAGCTAACTCATATTCGTAATGCTTGATATAGACTTAAGCGGTGCAGAAAACATGCTTGAAGCAGCAATGTAAAATGCAACATTAACACATCATGCAGACATAGGACAGAGGCTTCTTTATTCCAACATCTTAAAGGTGAGGAGAGGAGCTCATTTGATTGGTGAAGATTTGACTCGGCTGTGTTAAACCCACTCGCACCTTCTTGCCTCCCTGTTTGCCACTTGCGCTGGCAGGAGGGACATAGGTGGGACAGAGGAGCACTTGCGCCGAGCACGAAATTGCAAAATACGCCTGGATACACCCCATTGGCGCAGCGCTCCCCCCATTCGCCGCGCCTGTGCCGCACCTGGTCAACGAATTTAGAGCCCAATGTGTCATTTCATTGCTATGCTGATGATGTTCAGATTTATCTCCCCTTACAAATTAATTGTAAAGACTCTGGACAATCTTTGCGTGCCTGCATAACTGACATCAAGGCTTGGATGAGTCTCAGTTTCCTAAATTTAAATAACAGTAAGACAGAAGTCACAGTGTTTGGGCATCATGAACGCTACAGTGATTGTGATGATGCTCTGACCCCCTCCCTGAGTTCAAAAAAGTGCTCTGTCATTAAGAGCCTTGGTGTTATGTTTGACAGTGAGTTTAAATTTGAAAGGCAAATTGGCTCTGTAGTCAAAATGTCTTTCTCCAGCTGCGACTTCTGGCCAAGGTAAAACCATACCTCTCTCCTAGTGACCTGGAGAAGGTTACCCATGGCTTTATTTCTTTGAGGCTGGATTACTGTAATTTATTGTATATAGGTTTAGACCAGCGGTCGTTGCGACATCTGCAGCCTGTGCAGAGTGCAGCTGTTTGTCTTCTGACAGGCACAAATAAACGGGAGCACCTTGGGCAACCCAGATTGTTTACAAGGTGCTGTATAATTAAACATGACCTTGACCTTGACCTTGGGATTACAGAGATAATTATATATGACATACAATAACACGGCTGTGGAATGTAGTGCTGCTTGCAAACATGTACTTACTTAAAATAGCGTTCCAGTCTGCGACCAAGATTTACGTTTTGATACTTATATTCTCACATCAGTCACGCTCTGGGCGACCAACACTTTATGCACTGTGCGCCTATTCGGGGCAGCGATTCACTCAAGTGAAGAGCAAGGAAGTATCAAATAAGATTTAAGAGGTACCCCTTGTCCTCCAGTTCTCAGATCCTATCCAAAGGTGAGCAAGTGCACCTGATGAAATAACAAAAAAGGCAAAGCAATTTATGTATAGAATGTCATACAATCAAACTAAAACTTCTTTAATAAGAAATATGCCACAAAGACAGAGTAAAATCTCAAGGAGATTCGATGATAAAAGAGCAATAGTAAATGAGTAGTTAGAGTACTATCTCAAGGACTGTATATTACAAGGTAACAGTGCAAAGGACCACTAAGCACTAATAAAACACCTTGGTAAATTTGCGAAGATCGAAGCAAGTAGCACCAATAAGTCCTAATTAAGCAGCTAAAGGTTGTCACTGTGTCTTCATGAAATTACAAAAGAAGTTGAACAAATTGATCCCTTACATTTACATAAGTGGTGGCTAATGGACTCAAAATATTAAGTGCCAGTTGGATAGCCTGCAGGATGCGCAAAAAGCGAGCGCAGAAGTTCAGAGTAGTGTAATTTTTTATTTCACTTTTTTTATTTACGTAATTAAAACAATGTTCTTCATTGAATTTACTACGTTGCAGCATTGCAGAAAGAAAGACTAGTGTTAAACTGCCAAAGGATTATTCTAATCTTTGGAAAAATTTCAAGCATTATTATCAAACACTGATCGTTACAAATGCATTACACACACAAGTCATTCTAGACCACAGCTAACCAACATTTTCTACACCGGTAAAAAGCAACTTCGGAGACGTGATATCTGGAAAACAAATTCATAGACGAATGTTCGCCAGCTAAATGGTGCAAGATATGTTTTTTAACTCTCTCTCTCTCTAAGGGAGCAAACTCATCCAATCAGCAATGACTCATGTCGTCCATCAGTACCTACCTCTTCTGGTAGGTCAATGTCATTGTGTGGTTGTGTTTTTGATTTAATTTGCGGTTGTGTTTAGTTATTTGCTGTTAAGTTTTTAGCTCACTCCGCTCGCGGTGCGGGAGCTATGGTATCTGGCTCCGTCCATGCGTGCGTGTGTCCGTGCGTCAACACATTTTGCTTGATCTTATCAACTATTTCAGTTACAGGCTCCTAATTAGCTCCCGCCGCCCAAGTGGCATGGGAGCTATGGTAGCAGGCTCTGTCCATGTGTGCGTCCGTCCATGCATGCGTCCGTCAACAAAAAATTTGAAATTTTGTTTATCTTAACAGCGGGAGCTTCTGGAGACACCAGTGCCCTATATTTCAAACTTAAGAAGTTTGCGAGGATAGGGCCCAGCCTATTTTGTTATATAACAAACAGTGCTTTTTGAGTGGACAGTTTCAAGGTGGAAACAGTAGTAAAACAAAATAAGGGACGCCACAGTAGTGCATAGGCTGACACTGTTGCCTCAAAGTACGAAGGCTGTGGGCCTTGAATCTGGCCTGGGCCAGTTTAAGTGGAGTTTGCAACTTTGCATGGTCTCCATGTTTTCACATAGTTTTTCTCCCACAGTTCCTAGACAACAATGGAATACTCCGCAGACTTTTAAAATTGTCCTCAGGAGTGAATGTGTTTCACCTTGTCAGGCTTCTGAATATATTTTCTAAAAGATCAGAGAAAGTGAATGTTACCATGGCTCCTTGGTGCTCTTTCCTTCACCCCCCTCCCAGGAGACGCGTGCTGCAGATCTCAGGAGGCATCGAGGACCTCGGTAGCATCAGATGGGAGGTGCTGCTTTGTCTCATCATAATGTGGATCATCTGCTACTTCTGCATCTGGAAGGGCGTGAAGTCCACCGGCAAGGTCTGTCAATGCTCAAACATGAGTGACAAATAACAGTTTCAGTACCCTGCTAAAACAAAGGTTTTATTAGCCAGGTCATAATTGACAAATTGTATAGTTCTTAACTGACACTCATCCACAGTAATTTACGCATAAAAGAAGAGGCTAATCTCTCCTGGAGCAGTCTGGGGCTATGGGCCTGGCGCTAGGGCCCAACAGCAGTACTGATCGCATCAGAGTTATGCTGGCGCTTAAACCTCAAACTTTCCACTTTCCTGTTAAACACCTTAGCTTCTGGACCAGGGGCATTCAGCCTCTCAGTGCCCTATCCTTAACCCCAGGCCGATCGGTTCTGCGCATTTGCATTGTTTAACTGATGTATACAACACTGCCCGACATGTTCCACACATGCGTAAAACCCTTTACTGGTTGGATTGGTGATTCAAGTGTTGGTTAAGTGAAAGAGACAGAGGCTGCGTCTCAAGTCTCTTAAATTGCCACTTCTCAGCAGATTCCGCTACTCTTCATCAAGCCTCATTTGTGTAACAGAAAGTTGATATGCTGCTCTGCCTGTCATTTTCTTTGCCAGAAGACCTATTTACGCAGTTGTCCAAATCCGCGCACTACATCGCCACTTAAAAATTGAGACAAAACTGACCTTCGCAAAATCTGTGTGTCGTGACACTTCTTGGTGTCTTGAAGTTGACACAAGAGGCAACATGATGTTTTCACCAATTTGACATCAAACCCAGCGCTGCTGCGACTGGATACTGCCTTGTTTATCCAAAAAAAAAAAAAAAAAAAACTTCCAGCTAATGGCCTCTGCAGTCACACATCCGAGGTTTTTTTCCATTTTCCATTTTTTCTGCCAACAGTTGTGACAGTTACTTTTTAACATAAACCCCGCTGGTTACATACGGTATAATTTTCGTTCCCATTCTGCTGTATGGTTCGCAGCCCCTTTTCATATTACAAAATGAAAGTGAATGTATGCAACCACTTCATTCATCACATAATTCAACCTTTTAAACTCCCTAAAACTTTGTAAGACATATACCAACAAATTACGTACTTTCCAAGTCCTTGTTGCTCTGCAACTTGACAAAAGTGTGCAAATATTGCGCATAAAAAGAAGGAATGAACATTGTGTTTGTCAGTGAAAATATATATGAGATATGGCAGAGTTTATACCCAAGCTGAAAATGCCTGATGTCACGCGCAATGGATTATGGGAATTTATTTATTTATTTATTTGACCCTGATTTAACCAGGGAAGTCCAGTTGTTGGAATCTCTTCTTCAAGGGAGCCCTGGGGGTTGATGTGGGGAGGGAGGGGGAAATTTGCACAGCCAATTCAATCGGGGGATGTTTAGGCGGCAGGTTGAAAGAGCCAGGTTGGGACTGTAGCCATGACACCATATCAAGTGTCATAGGATCTTTAATGACCACAGTGAGTCAAAAACAATCTCCCTCCCCCTAAATAAAATTCATATATTTTCGTACACATCCACAAATCTCAGTTTCTTTTACATTGTAAGCTGTAATGAATAACTTCGTTAGAAAAGAAGACCCATGACTTCAAGCACTAAAAATATGACATTAATCACTTATGTCCCTTTGGAGATATATACCTACTATAATGACCCAAAAGACGCACTTTTCATTCTGAAGACTACTTCCAAGGGCATTAAAACATTTAATACAACCATTGTGAGTTTGATATATTTTGTATTCTCCAGTGAGTCGACCGACAGTTTGCATACCAAGTCTCAGGGCTCAATCTTAATTAGTTACAGAATAATAAATGCGCTACATTTTGAAAAAATTAGTATGATTGGTGTTTTTTGCTTTTTCCAGGCCACAGTACAGATAAACTAAACACACTGAGTAAAAAAAAATAGCTTAAGCCAAGAGTTCAGCAACTATTCTGTGGACAAAATGGAACTTGTGGGTCTGTCAGCTCTGAAAATCCATTTCTGAGGCTCTCAAACTCCCCCCAAAATCAAGGCAATTTTGTTAAAATAGGACCCCCCCCCCCCCCCCTTCCCTAAAATAGGCTAAATTTCAGGAACTAGCAATAATTGAGCTGAAATATTAGACCTCGGTACTGCCAATGCATATCTCTTGAAATGTGCAAAGTGGAGTTGGGTATATACCATATCGGTAATATGCAATTTTGGACCATGGGAGTGACATTAAGGATCGGAAAAATGAATTATGTTTCAATACCCAAATTCCTGTCAAGCTACCCATACAGTCAAACACTTCCATAAGATTTTATGCGATAGTTTCCTTATTTTGCCATGAGTTGTACTTGAAGTGACGAGTATAGACGACTCTCTGCAAAATGCGCCTATTCACATAAAGATCTATACACGAAGGCCCATGAAATAAAATATAATCTTTCTAAAATATCCTTGTGTTTTAGGGAATTTGTACACTATTATGTTGTAAAAAAGAAGTCGCTTGCTGCCATACAGTACAAACCCCAATTCCAAAGAAGATGAGACATTGTGTAAAACGTGAATAAAAACAGAATTTGCAAATTTTTAAATCCTTTTCGACCTATATTCAATTGAGTACACTACAAAGACAAGATGGTTAATGTTCAAACTGATAAACCTTATTGTTTTTTGGGAAATATTCACTCATTTTGAAATTGATGCCTGCTGCACGTTCCAAAAAACCTGGGACAGGGGCAACAAAAAACTAGGAAAGTTGAGGAATGCTCAAAAAACACTTATTTGGAACATTCCACAGGTGAATACTTTAGCTTGAAACAGGTGAGCATCATGATTAGGTATAAAAAGAGCATCCCCGAAAGGCTCAGTCGTTCACAACCAAAGATGGAGCGAGGTTCACCATTTCGTGAACAACTGAGTGAGTAAATAGTCCAACATTTTAAAGGGGAACTCAGGGCTAAATCATAATGCTGTTTTATACAATCATAATTAATAAATAAATATTGTTCAAACAAAACAAAGGAGTCCCGCACACTGTCTAACCTGCAAATAGCAAAGGTTTAAATGTGATGTTTTGGTACTTAAACCTTCATCAGACAAATACAAACCACATTGAAAGAAGCCATCTTGAATAGGGTGTGGTGGAGAGTCTCGACTCGTCACCCATATGTATACACGCTAATCCATCCCATTTTTTTGAGGAATGAAAAAACCAGAACCAGAAAAAATCACCATCTCCCACAGAGTTATTTATAGGGGATTATATTCAGAGGATCCCCATCACATCGCCCATATATCAGAGTTGTATTGTTCTTCTATTGTTCTTCGTTTAATTTTCCGTCTAAATCTTGTGTATAGATACAACAGTGACTCTCATAACCGCGAAATGGGGTAATGGTCACTGTCAGCTCAAGGGAACACTCTGGCTGCGCTCCATTCTCATACCGGTACGCCCAGCTGCGGAATGTCCAGTAGATGCACGTACAGCTCCGACACATACACCAATCTCTTTTCAAGCTGCAGCAGCGGTTTGCATGTCTATTAAGTTTCGAATGTGCAGGAAAAGCGGTCGCACAGGTGTGACTATTTTTATTTAAAGGTTGCACAGTGTGAATTTTGAAAACGGTCGCATTTTCGAGCCCTGCCTCCATCAGCAGCAAGGCTATCCAGCTAGACGCTTCGTACACAAAGACTGAGGAATATCTCTCCAAGAAACAAGCTGATAGACGCGCTGATAGACTGCCGGCATGGGAGAACACTCAAGAACATTCCATCAGGTGGATCCTGAACACCAGATACAGCAGCCGACAGGCCACCAAGCACACTCCACTGAGCTAGCAGCAGGGAAAGCTACCTGGCTAAGGACCCCAGGTGCCTATACAGGTGCCTGTCCCTGATCACAGACTAATAGCAACCCTGACTAATGATGTAACGGGAAGTGTGAGCGTATAAAAAAAAAGGGAGGGGCAACAACAGGCAAACAAGGTGATCCATCTTAGATCCTACATGCTACAATCCACCCCCTCCAAGTGAATTGGTGGCCCAACGATGGCAGCTTATGCTTCCCCACCCTGGTCTTCATCTTGTGGTCCCCTTTCCACACTCCTCATGGCAGTGCTCTGCAGAAGACTGTGGGGGTTTGAGTGGTGGCCTGCAGTAGACCTGATGGTAAGTCTCAGAGACAAAGGCACAACTTCCAGCTGGACATCCATTTCGTCAGAAGAAGGGGCCCTAGGTGGCTCCGGGGCTTTGGGTTGCTGGATGAGGTCTGCCCCTTGACCTGCTATAGGTCCACCAGGTCCTTGCCCAGGGAAAGGCAGGTCTTCAGACATGACCTCCCTCTCGTCCAAAACAGGCGTGCGGACCAGTTCTGGGGCCTCTTGGGGTCCTTCCTCGCCGTACATCACCACCACGCCATCAGATGGGTCCATGTCTGAGCGAACAGGGCCTTTAAACACATTCGCTCCAGTGGTCCAGACCACTGGGTGGGCGTTCCCACCTGACTCTGGCTGCCACCCCTCTGGCAGTGCCCTCAACTCGGCCCGATGAACCTGCCAGTAGGATCCTCCATCCACTGTATAAATGGGACCTGTACTTCCAGGACTTCGCAGCACTTGAAATATATTGGCATTCCAATAGTGTTAAATTTTATTCCGTCCATAGACATGATTGCACAGAAATACAAGCTGGCCCTCCCGAAGCCCCTCATCATTCACCATTGTTGCCTTGATTCCGCCTCCATGCCTAGTCGGCAGCCTGTTGTCGGACATGTTCTTTTGTCATGTTAATGCTCTGCCGGTGCCTCTGGATCCATTCCTCCAGGCTGCCAAGCTCCTGAGGCATGCCATTGGTGTCGAGAAGAAAATCCACGGGCAACCTAGGGTGCTGGCCGAAAGTACAGAGTGTGCCTGGTGGTCTGGTGGGGATTCGTTTTGTAGGCATAGGTGAGCTGGGGCAGATGGGGGCGCTGTCACTTCTCCGCCGCTGGCAAGGTGCGCAACAGGTCATGCAGCATCTGGTTAAACCTTTCGCATTAGCCGTTTCCTTGTGGGTGGTAGGGTGTTTTTCTACTTTTCTGATCCCATACATCTGACAGAGTCGTTAGATAAGCAAGTTCTCAAAATTCTGCCCTTGATTCAAATGTATTCGCGCCGGAGGGCCGAACCTATGGAACCACTGTTGCACTAGGATACGGGCTACAGTGGTTGCCTTTTAATCATGAGTAGGGACGGCTTGAGCATATTTGGTGAAAACATCCGTTAGAACAAGCACATTCTCTCTGCCATCACTTGCAGGCTGTAAGGATGTAAAATCCATGGCCAGGATCTGGATTTAGCCGACCCGCCAGCAGCGTTCCCTTAGTAGGCCCAAACCTTGGGTTGCACTGCCTTCCCCAACACACACCTCTGACACCTGTGGCACCACTGGTCTACATCTCGAGCCATCATTAGCCAAAAACACTGGCTCCACGAGAGATGAAGGGTCCTCTTTGTGCCTTGATGCCCCTGATTGTCATAGATGCTTCACAGAACTTCCTCCTATAAGCACTGAGGCAACAGTATTTGGAGCACTTTGGGGCCACTACCCAAGGCTTGAACAATGCGGTACAACACCCACCCTTGCTCCACCAGGTGATGGAGAAGACACTTGCTGGCCTGAGCAGGGTTAGAACTTTACAAATCTGTCAGCTCGGCTGAGTTTTTGTCAGCCCTGATTTTTTTCAAATGCAAAACCCAAAAAAAGACATCTTTTTATGAACAAAACATTTATTTCTCAGAATATAACAACAATGAGGCCTTGTGCACCACATGCATAAGACAGGATTTTTAAAGTCAAGTGCTGAGGCAGCCAGCTGGCTGTCTTCTGAATAGACAACAAGACAACCAGATTGCAAACCCTCGCCCCTTTGACATTTGTGACTTTGATTTTTGACCTAACAGTCTGATGTTAGAGGAGGGCCAAGCCACGGATAGAACCTTTCTGCTGTGAAATTTTTATGTAAATCGTGCCAGTAGTTTCAGATATTGAGAGTTTGGAGCACAATAACTATATGTCCATCTGCAATCATTTTTATTCAGAATTCACATTTTCATTTTGTGATATGTCCAACAAAATCTGCTTAAATGAATTAAACATCTTCCATTGCAAACAAACTTACCTTCAACCAATCACCACTGTGCTATGTCACATCATGTGCTTGAATTGTTGGAGCACTGAGGTGACATGTCCATTTTTGGCAATTTTGACCATGATGTTGCGGTTACACTCATATGAAAACTTAGGTGTTCAATATACTTCTGAACCATGCAGCAAAAGAGTGACAGGTAAAAAAAAATATATAAAATACCTGATTTAACAGAATACTTGGAAACCTAAAAATCAATTTCTCAAAACCTCTAAAATCGACCTCTAAAATATAACCATTATGCTCCAAACCCTCGATGTGCGTCTGGACAGACAGACAGATCTGATTAAAATACCCTCTTCTCTTTTTCATAAATCTGAGATCCCTCATCATCTTTCTTTTTTGCTTGTCCTTCTTTGCCCAGCCACGACATTAACCTTCCCGCTTGCTTCACCATGCTAAACTCAACTGTACAGAATTATAGAATGTTCTTGGTTAAGACTAAGACGGAGCTAGGTAACATTGCAAAAATATCTCTGTATTAACTTTCATACGCGAAAAGACAAACTCGAACCTTGGGTTAACAAAGTAAAGTGTATTTTCACTGGCCAATTTTTAGCAAATGTATTGAATCCCGTTTAGTCGCATAAATTGATGGGAAGTTCGAATACTCGATAAATCGTATGAATAGATTGCTGGCAGCATATTTTGTATTTACAGCACAGCGGCGGGTTCACACAGAATTGCACCTTGTGAACATCCACAAAGGTTTTTCTCGTGATTATGGCCGTATATGTGATGCAAAGAATTCAATGGATAACGGTGAATAATTACTTCACCATTGAGTTGAGTACCAAGCATTTACATGCAGGAGCAAGGTTCAGCCTCGTATCAGATTAGTAAGTAGTCATGAATTGGCTGTGTTGCAAGGTGTACATATTGAGGAGACTGATCAGCTTGTTTGCTGGCTGTAGAGTTTTTACGCAAACTAATGTTTGCCAAAGAAAACTTGATATCTAGCAAGGTAAGCCAAACTTAGTATGTTAGACATTGCTGTAGATAACAAATTAGCATAGTCTAAAGTTTGTTATCGCATAATTTCTTACCTTACCTTTTAATCTCGGTTTTCCTAAGTCTGCGTCCATTGGCAAAATTTTTTTATTTAGTGCATTTTAATGGCGGCAAGCAAGCTAAATGCTTGCCATTTAACTCTAGCAAGTTAGTTCGCAAAATAATGGCTATTCCTTTTTTTCCAATTCACTTTCATGTGTCAAATAGAACTGTTGGCTAGCTAAGCTAGCAAACTTTCTAGCTGAGCAAGTGAACTAACGTTAGCTAGAACTATTGATCGCAATCCATTGCTTCCTATGCCTGCCATGTTAAAGCCTTAATCGCATGCGAACCCTCTGCACATGCGTATTAGGTTACAATCCAGAGCAAACCGTTCGTTGTGGTTTAAATACAAAATACGCTGCCTGGCTTTACTCGAGGTGGTGTCATTGGCCATAATGACGGACAGACAGAGTGAGCTGGACTCAGAGATAGTTGTTCCAGTTCAGTGGAGCCGATTTTGCGGCTAAAAAATGCAGTCGGCCCACCAGACCGACTCACCCAGAAAATTGTCGGCCCTAAATAAAAATCGTTGGCCAATGGCCGACAGACTAGCCGAACACTGCCTGAGTCAGTGACTCATGTTCTTCAGCACACGGCTACTGTCCTTCCTGATGGTGGCGGCGGACAAGCCTAATGACAGAGTCAGCCTCCTGCAGGCTCTGGAGGTCTTGAGGTGTATGCCCAGTTAAAGCGGTCTCTACTTCACAGTGATCCTCCATAACCAATGGCTGGCATATCCCAGCTGAGGCTCCCAGCGCTGGTACTGCAGTGCCAAAAAAAAGGCGCTTTAAGTACTGTCTGGACAATGTGTTCTAATTATTCCTGCCTGGGCAGAACTTCATGGTAATTGAAGGGCGGAAGCAGTGAAGCCTATCGCTGCTAAAGCATGCCCAGCTTGGCGGTCAGCAGATGACTGAGCGGATTGTTATCTGTGAAGATGGTAAACTGGTTCCCGAGCTGGTATTCTCTGAATTTCTCAGTATCTGCTCATTATACAGCGAGGAGCTCCAGCTTCATAGAGCTATAGTTTTCCATGTTCCTTTCTCTCAACTTTAGCCCTCGACTGGTGAATGCCACAGGTCGGACCTTCCCGTCATGCTGTTGTGACAAGATGGCACCCAGCCCCCCATGGCTAGCATCCACCTCTAGAATAAAGGGCTGCTGGAAGTCAGCATAAGCCAAAAGGGGGGCGAAGGTGAGCCTATTCTTGAGTGACTGAAAGGTATTCGCACAAGACTCATCCCTTGCAGCCGTCAGCAGAACTGGGGGAGGAATACAGGCTACTGCTCTCTCTGATTACTCGACTGTATAGAAGCTGCTGAATGTGTGCCTTCACTGTCTCGTACTGGGATGGCGGGATTCGCCTGAAGGGTTGATGGACAGGGGCATCTCGTGGACAACTTGTGACGTGCACATGAAACATTACGACCCATGAAGCAAATATTTGGAACTACTTCAGTTACGCTTTTGAAATCACTCTGCCCAGCCGGTATGTCTGGAATTTAGTTCCAGTTATGCATTTGCCTTGAAAATAATTCTGTCTCATAATTATACATAATTATTTCATAGCTTGGTGAATGTGCAGGTCAAAAGTTGCTCACGAGAGCATTTTGGAGTTGCTGGATTGCATATTTGATGAGTTTTGAAGGGAGTTTTAAAGGAGAGAGGGACCCATACTGTTCACTTTCGTTATGTTCGCTGAGCAGCTTGCGTCTTTCCCCCCGGAATCTCACAACAATAGGTATGGATAACTAAAGATAATGTACCTACTCATATAACTATAGGGATTATGGCAATAGGCCAATTTGCCAAAATGTTGAAATATCCCTTTAAGGCCTAACCATTTACAGTCTTTTCTCTGCAAGTGAAACAAGTGTTGCCACTAAACGTGTGCATGTCCCCTGCCAGGTCACGGAAATCGACTGGGGTCGGTGTATCACACTAATACACACTGAAGCCAAAGATGAATGAAATCAGTCAGACCATTTTAGGGTTATTACGTTCAGAACAAACGGGATGTGACGGACGGACGGACGGACGGACGGACGGAGCTGAATACTATGTCCCCCGCTCCGCTCCCTACCACGGCAGCGAGGGACAATTAGGCAACTATAAAAAAAGTAAGCCTGTTCCCGATGCTCGATTAGCAATCAAATTGTGGAATCGTTTACTCTTTAAGTTGAATCAGAACAGCTGTTTATTTAGGCAGCATGTTTGATTGCTGCAATTTGAAATTTAAATGGCCACAGAACAGCAGATTTGCATTGACATGATCGCCATTGCCATGCCATTTCATGCGACAGTGATAATTTATATCTCACATTCACGTTTCATCCGCTTTTCAGAATGTTTTTGACCTTGTGTATTTTTTAGACGCAGATTGAGGGAAGGGGGGAGCACCTGCAATTAGTGAAATCTAAACTCAGGCTTCTTCCCGACGGCATTTTACATCTTTTAAGCCGCTTCAGGTGTGTATGTTTCAAGAAATTACACGCAACTGCCTCCTCGCCCTATGACTGCAAGTGGTCTCATCACACTTTAAAAAAATCCTTGTTCAACAACGCCACATCCCAACTCAGCATTTCATCTCTCACTGTAGTATTTTTAGGAGATCTATAATGATAAAATAAAAATAAAGACATTTAGTGTCAGATCGCCTTGGATTTCAAGCGTCTGAAAAATACACAAGGTGGAAAATATTCTGTGAAGCGGATGAAACGTAAATCTGGGATATAAATTATCCCAATCACACGAAATGGCCAAATACGCATTCCTGAAAATCTGTGCTGTTCTATGGCCATTTAACTTTCAGAATGCGGCAATTAACCATGCTATCTTAATAAACAGTTCTACTCATTCAGCAAAGTAAATGAGCAAATCCCCTGTTTGATTGCAAATTGAGCAAAGTAAACAGGCACAGGATTGGAGTAGCCTAATTGGCTAAAAGGAGACAAGTCTGTAGTCCTTTACTTGGCTCCATGGAGCTTGTCGCCGAAAAATACTGAGGTCAGTGATGCTTTTTTCCGGAAGCATTTCTCATGCCCTTTGATGTTTGGCACTTTTGTTCAAGACTGCCTCGGATTTCATAGAGGAAAAGGGAAAGCTCGGATGTTCAACCCACGGCAGCATGTGGTGGTACTACGCTTTTAAAAAAATCACGATTCAGAATTGTTACACCCCTATATTGGTTGGTGGTGTTATAAATTTGTTAAGCACAGTAGATGAAGCAGTTTGTCACAGTAATTGCAATATAACAACTGCAGAAACTTGCACACATATACTTTCACTAGATAACCATTGAAGACATGAGGCCTTGAACAGTGACGTCAGTTATACTCAAGCTCTTTGTTCACTGGAGGTAAATTTTCATAGCAAGTCTCAAAGGTGGCGGAAGAAGTTTACACAAGTGTGAGCAGTAGTTCTAGTGATGATTCTGTGAGGAATGACATCCAAGCTATTGGGAATGGGCTTCGAGCACAGCTGTTTGAGCCCTGACGATCTTGCACAGAGGACTGCAGTTGCTCTATAGGTCCTAAAGTGCCTTTTAACAGCTCTGAAACGTCTTGAAATCACAGGGAGTATAAGAATTCAATGATAACAAAAGGGCGACTATGGGTTTAACTGACATCACAAGCAGTGCAGCACAGTCCAGTATACTGGCATTTGATTGGATAAAATTAGATTCACTGAATTAAAATGTCTGTCCTGTGATACTATCGCCATTTTCAAGACTTGCTGGTTTTACAATACATCGCACTGGATTATTACTTGTTAAAATTTATAAAGCTATGCGTTTTAGACACTTCAAAAATTATACAACCCCAATTTGAGAAAAGTTGGGATGCTGTGTAAAATGTAAATAAAAACAAAATGCAATGATTTTCAAGCCTCATAAACCCACATTTTAGTCTTAATAGAACATAGAAAACATATCAGAAGTTGAAAATGAGACATTTTACCATTTCATGAAAAATATTAGCTCATTTTGAATTTGATGTTGGCAACACATCTCAAAAAAGTTGGGACAGGGCCATGTTTACCATTGTATGGCTTCCCCTCTTCTTTTAACAACAGTCTGTAAACGTCTGGGAAGTGAGGAGGCCAATTGCTGGAGTGTTGGGAGAGGAATGTTGTCCCACTCTTGTCAAATGTACTGCCCTACAAAGGCTAAGTGCAGTAACTAAAAAATAATTTAAACAGTAAAAAATGGCTTCAGAGTTTGTTTGCAGTTCCAACAAATGAATAGTTAGCACATATATAATATTTCATGGTTTACTGACTTGCTATGGTATAATTTCTATCTAAATCAATCCTAACCTCCAAATACTTTCAGGCCCAAAACTGCTCAACTCAAATTTTACCCAATGCGTAGTCACTGCACTTAGTCTTTGTAGGGCAGTATAAGATTCTAGCTGCTCAATAGTCCTGGGTCGTCTTTGCCAGATTTCTCATTTTATGATGCGCTAAATGTTTTCTATTGGTGGCAGGTCTGCCCTGCAAGCAGGCCAGTTCAGCACCCAGACTCTTCTACTGAAAAGTCATGCTGTTGTGATGGATGCTGCAAGTGGTTCAGCATTTTCTGGAATATGCAAGGCCTTCCCTGAAAGAGATGTTGTCTGGATAGGAGCAAATGTTGTTGGAAAAAGCTCTTTATACGTACCCTAATTCCAGTGAAGTTGGGGTGTTGTGTAAAATGTGAATAAAAACAGAATATAATGATTTTCAAATCCTTCTCAATCTATATTCAATTGAGTACACTACAAAGACAAGATATTCACTGTTCGAACTGATAAACTTTTTAAAAAATAACATAACATAACATAACATAACATGAATGGCAAGAACAGGCCTTTCAGCCCAACTAATCTCGCCAGTTTCTTTATACTCTTGGGAATATATCCCTTCAGATACTAAATGACTCAGTGGTATCTAGCTTTAGGTCAAGCCTGCTCTTGAAAACCCCCAAGGTCTCTGCCTCAACAATATGGTCAGGTAAGCTATTCCACATTGAAATTACTCTTTGGGTGAAGAAATATTTCTGAATATCAGTGCTAAATTTACCTTTGGTCAACTTCCATTTGTCACCCTGAGTTCTACTCACATCACTTGGTCAAAGGAATCCTACATGATTCACTTTGATAATCCCTTTAACATATTTAAAGACCTCAATCAAATCACCCCTGAGTCTCCTTTTCCTAAGACTAAAGAGCTTAAGGATCTTCAGCCTCTTCTCATAGCTTTCATCTTTTATACCTGGAATAAGCATGGTGGCTCTTCTCTGAACTTTCTCTAGAGCCTCTATATCTTTCTGGGGAGATAGGTATGGTCCCCAGAACTGTACACAATACTCCAGGTGTGGTCTAACGAACGTACAAAAGAAGCATCACCTCCTTAGGTTTGTACTCTATACTTTTGGCAATGTATCCTAGCATGTTCACTGATTTTGAATTTGATTCCTGCAACACATTCCAAAAAAGCTGGGACAGGGGAATGGGTACCACTGCGTTATATCACATTTCCCTTTAACAACACTCAATCAGTGTTCGGAAACTGAGGACACTAAGTGTGGAAGTTTTGTTGGTGGAACTCTTTCCCATTCTTACTTGATGTACGACTTCAGTTGCTCAAAAGTCCTGGGCCTCTGTTGTCGTATTTTGTGCTTCATAATGCGCCACACATTTTCAATGAGAGACAGGTCTGGACTGCAGGCAAGCCAGTCTATTACCTGCACTCTTTTACTACGAAGCCATTCTCTTGTAATACGTGCAGAATTTGGCTTGGCTTTGTCATGCTGAAATAAGCAGGAATGTCCCCGAAAAAGACGTCACTTGGATGGCTGCATATGTTACTCCAAAACCTGTATGTACCTTTCAGCATTAACGGTGCCTTCACAGATTTGCAAGTCACCCATGCGACGGTCACCAACACATCCCCATACCATCACAGATGCTGGCTTTTGAACTTTGCGCTGATAACAATCTGGATGGTCCTTTTCCTCTTTAACCCAGAGGACATGCGGTCCATGATTTCCAAAAATTAATTTGACTTTGCGTAAGTTCATCTCAGATGAGCTTTGGCCAGAGAAGCCGGCGGCATTTCTGGGTGTAATTGATATATGGCTTTCGCTCTGCATGGTAGAGATTTAACTTGCACTTATAGATGTTGCGACAAAATGTGTTAACTAGCAATGGTTTTCCAAAGTGTTCAGGAGTCCATATGGTAATATTCTTTACAGATTGATGTCTGTTTTAAATGCAGTGCCGCCTGAGGGACCGATAGTCATGGGCATTCAATGTCGATTTTCGTCCTAGCCGCTTAAGTGTAGCGATTTCTCCGGATTCTCTGAATTTTTTGATGATTTTAAGATGATAATATGGACTGTAGATGATGAAATCCCTAAATTCCTTGCGGTTGCACATTGAGAAACATACTTAAACTGTTGGATAATTTGCTCACGCAGTTGTTCACACAAAAAGTGGTGATCCTCGCCCCATACTTGCTTGTGAAAGACTGAGCCTTTTCGGGGATGCTCCTTTAATACCTAATCATGACAGTCACCTTTTTCCAATTAACCTGTTCCCCTGTGAAATATTCTAAACAGGTGTTTTTTGAGCATTCAACTTTCCAAGTCTTTTGTCGCTCCTGTCCCAGCTTATTTTCAACCTGTTGCAGGCATCAAATTCAAAATGAGTGGATATTTCCAAAAAACAATAAAGCTTATCAGTTTGAAGATTAAATATCTTAGAAGTGTACTAAATTGAATATTGGTCAAAAAGGATTTGCAAATCATTGTATTCTGTTTTTATTTACGTGTTACACAACGTCCCAACTACATTAGAATTGGGGTTTGTACTTTTCCACATTGATAGTGCCTTTCCAGAAGGAACTAATGAAACCTCATACAATCAGAGATGCAGGCTTTTGAACTGTGCGCTGATAACAAGCTGAATGGTTGCTCTCCTCTTTAGCCAGCACAACACGGCGCCCATGATTTCCAAAAAAATTTCAAATTTTGATTCATCTGACCACAGAAAAGTTTTCCATTTTACCTCAGTCCATTTTAAATTAGCTATGGCCCAGAGAAGATGACGGCATTTCTGGATTGGGTTCACATAAGACTAGTTCTTTGCATGTTACAGCTTTAACTTGCATTTGTGGGTTGCACAGCGAACTGTGTTTACAGTTAATGAATTCTGGACATGTTCCTGAGCCAATGCAGCGAATTCCCATGCAGAATCTTCCTGGTTTTCATGCAGTGCCACCTCAGGGCCTGAAGATCACGAGCATCCACCACTGACCTTCGGCCTTGTCCCTTGAGCACAAAGATTTCTTCAGATTCTCAGAATCTTTTGATGATATTATGTACTGTAGATGGTGGGATGTTCGAAGTCTTCGTAGTTTTACATTGAGGAACTTTTTTTTTTGTTACATGATTTTTAGACACAGTTTTTTGCTGATTGGTGAACATCTGCCCATCTTTACTTCTGAGAGATGCTGCCTAGCTAAAATGCTCTTCTTATATCCAGTCATGTTACTGACCTCTGGCTAATTAACCTAATTAGTTGCAAAAACCTCCTCCAGCTGTTTTTTTTTAGGTCCAGCCTTTTGTTGCCCCATCCCAACTTTTTTGAGATATGTTGCTGCCATCAAATTCAAAATGAGATAATGTTTTTTATGAGGTGGTAAAATGTCTCACTTTCAATATCAGGTATGTTGTCTCTGTTTTATTGTAAATAAAATATAGGTTTATGAGAATTGCAAATCATTGCATTTCGTTTTCATTTACATTTAACACAGCATTCCTACTGGGGTTGTACTTTCCAGTGAAATATACTTTGACCTTGGCATAGTCTCCTCCAGCAAGTGCAGCTACAGAATCTGACAAACTTAAACTAGGCCGACAGTTTGGTGAAAACAACCCCTCCTCAGAATCCACCAGGTTTCTGAGCCAGTTTAATTGTTGTCACTCAGACCTGTTCTCAAGAGGCAACAATCAATCCATCAACCTTGATTTTTTTTCAATTAAAGGTAACACTGAAATATTAAGAAAATATAGCGTGCACATCCACTCAACTGAGGTGCAGGACAACAAGAAAATCAGCAAAGAAATAAATGGCAACGTCCGCACACAAAGACAATGCTCCCCAAAAAATTTATTCTGTCAACGTTTCGATCACAAAGTGATCTTCGTCAGGATCGAATATCCTGACGAAGATCACTTTGTGATCGAAACGTTGACAGAATAAATTTTTTGGGGAGCATTGTCTTTGTGTGCGGACGTTGCCATTTATTTCAACACTGAAATATTGCCTTTTATCACACAATAAACACTCTGCACTTTGGAAGGTTGGTGACCCACCGAGAACATTCCCCAGGCTTGGTAAAGACACAGCCAGAGTCTGGTAACACTGGTGCCAGCATTTTCATGCGGAACACGACTATTTTTTTTTTATTTGAACGTTTAAAATGCATATAAACATGTTAGTCCGACTGGATTTGTGCTAAATCAAATTTCTCATAAGCCGACTAACACGCCCAGATAATGTAATTAATAGTCGGATTATTCCTCCATTTATATGCTTGAATCGAATTGAACTGGACTATGGGCTCTGAGCATGTTCCACATTCTTCGTGCAGGGCTTTGACCTGGAAGTCTTGTGAACATGTAACAGTGTTCTCACCAGGATTTTTTTTGCAGCGTAGGGGTAATGATCGGCCTGGAGTCCAGGGACCGCCTAGGCCCCCTGCGGGGTCCAGAGGTAGTGCCCCCATGGGGAACCTGGGGAAGCAAACTTAACTTCACGAACCCCTTCTGTATGACTGTTCAACACCAAGGATGATCTGGCAATTGGTTCTCCACCCATCCTCTGTTCTTACTGTTTCTAGAGTCAGGCAAGTCCATTCTTAGATGCTGTCTTCCTATCTCCCATTTGGAAACGAGGAACCTATTCTAAGTGTGATCTGGTCTGAAGGCCTGCAAGTGCGACCAATAATACTGAATGCAAGACAGAGTTGCAGAAAGCCCACTGAACTTTATTCTTCTGAAGAATACAAACAAGTTCTCACCATTACAATGTACATACAGAGTATAAGTGAATTATGTCTGACAGACTATTCACCAAATCAAATGGTAAACCCAAAGTATAACTATTTCTGAGCATTTCTTGTACAAATGTACAACTGCACTAATGCCCTTTTATCTTTACATCAGCACCTATAGTAACATTTTCCTAATGTCTCACATTCAGGCGCCAGGGCAAAATACGCTGCAATATTCTCATGCTTGGATGCTGAAATGTTTGTTTTTTTTTAAACGCCAATAAAATACACTTAGCCACTGCCCTACGCCTTCTGCAGGCTACGCGGAATTTGAAAAAAAAAGTTCAAACTTGTTTGTTTGTTTGTTTTATTTAGATCCCCAATTAGCTTTTGCAAGCAGCAGCTATTCTTCCTGGGGTCTATAATTATTCATAGTAACACAATACAACATCATAACACAAATAAACATAAGAAATATGCACACATGTGGGTACATGACACAAGAATACACTACATCATATAACGACAGCACACAGACTTTACATAATTATCGTATATCATGCAAAACAAGATAACCAGAAAATACAGACAAAACCTAAGACAAACACTGCAATTATACCCAACTGAAAAAAGAGAGACGCAATATATTCTCATCCAAATTTTACACCAATAAACAACAAATCATAAATAAATAAATAAATAAGGATTCACACACCAATAATGCCTAGCAGCTCACCCATGCAGACCCGCACCCACCCCAGACAGCAAGGATCCGGCAGCATCAGCCTTAATACCTGGGCCCTCCTGTGAAGCAAGTTCAGGTCACCAAGCATGAGCAGCCAGGCAGTGTACAGACAAAACACCTACTATTCATTAACTTTAATATCAGAAAACACATCAATGACCAAAGTTAATATTTAAAAGATAGATTTTTAATTGTTTTTTCAAACTACTAAGATTTAATTGAGTAAGAGAATAGGAAAGCACATTCCACTGTTGCATTGCTCTATAAGTCACTGTACGTTGAGTCAGGGTCTTGAATTTTGGTAAGGTAAAACAGCCTTCAACAGCATGTCTAGTTGAATAATTGTGTACCTCAGAACTGAAAGACAATTTCTCATAAATAGTGACAGGAAATTTTGAAGTAATAACATTCTTGATAAAAATTATTAATAAATACAATAATCTATTTTTCACATCTAACCAACGTAACAATCCATGCATTTTGGATACATTGGTTCTCCATCCACAGGATTGGGCAACTCGTGCTGCTTTATTCTGGACCAGCTGCAATTTCATAATGTTGCTCTTTGATGTAGTGGACCATATCATAGGGCAATAGTCCAACTTAGATAGGACCAAGGCTTCAATCACTTGTTTAAGAAGTTGGTGGGTTAGATATTTTGCGCATCTTTTAACCAGTGCTATGGCATTTCCCATTTTAGTCACCACCATTTGTATATGTTTGTTCCATGATAACTTGTTATCAATGATGACTCCCAGTAATTTAACTTCCTCTACTTGATTAATCACTGTATTATTTAAAATAAGATTAAGCTTTGGCTTAGACCACAATGAGTGATCTGTACCAACAACTATACAATTAGTTTTAGTCACATTTAAAATGAGCTTATTATTATTTATCCAGTCTACCACCATAGTCATCTCTTTGGCTAGATTAATATTTAATTCTTCAATTGTTGCTGCAGCCAGATAGACTGTTGAGTCATCAGCATACATTGAGATACAAGCCTTCTCTAGTACTAATGGAAGGTCATTTGTGAAAATGGAGTACAGGAGAGGCCCCAGGCAACTGCCCTGAGGCACTCCGTACTTCACATCCAGAATGTTGGAACAGCTTCCATAAAAGTAAACTAATTGTTTCCTCTCACTTAAATAGCTGTTGATCCAGGATAAAGCAGACTGTGTAAAACCATAATAATTCATTTTTTCCAATAATAGGTCATGGTTAAGAATATCAAAAGCTGCAGAAAAATCTAATTATACTGCGCCTACAATATTTTTATGTTCCAATTCCCGTAACCAGTTGTCGACCATCTGTGTTAGAGCAGTAGCCGTAGAATGTTTGGCTCTATATGCATGCTGAAAGTTTGTCAATAGATTATTATTGACAAAGTAACACTGAATTTGTTCGTACACAATTTTTTCCATTATTTTGCTTAAAATTGGCAATAGACCAATTGGTCGACTGTTGGTTTCAGAAAAAGGTAATCTATTATTTTTGAGTATGGGCACAACTTTTGCTATTTTCCATGTTTGAGGACATTTATTTTCCTTGAAACATTGATTGATAATATGAGCGACCATAGGAGCGATCAATGCAGTGATAGGTTTGAGGATTCTACCATCAATATCATCAACCTCCGGTGATTTATCCTTGCAAGTCATCAACATTAATTCAATTTTAGCAACACTAACCTGACTGAATTCAAAACTACACTTCTTGCCTTCCATAATCTGAGATATTAATCGACAAGATAGATCTGTTTTCTTAAATTGTAGACTTGTACTGCTTACCAATTTGTCAATTTTAGTCATGAAATAACTGTTGAAATAATTTGTTATATCTACTGGCTTTGTGAGGAAACCATCTTCCGTGCCCAAATATGATGAAGTAGATTTAGAATTTCCTTTTAATAAGTTGTTCAATGTGTTCCATAATTGTTTGCTATCATGTTTAATTTGGCTTAATTTATCTTCATAATACAATTTCTTTTTCTTTTTGTTCAATTTAGAGACAAAATTTCTCATCTTACGATAAACTTGCCAATCAGATATAAGACCAGAAGATATTGCCGAACGTTTTGCTTGATCCCTAACTTTCATGTGTTCTTTTAATTCCACATCCAGCCACGGGGTGTTGGCATTCCTAACTGTAAACTTTCTAGTTGGGGCATGATGATCTATAACAGCCAAAAGTATTTTATTGAAAGCCTGATGTGCTTCCTCTGGATCTTGCATTAGGAACACCTCACTCTAAACTCTAACCTTTCTGTGCCGATGCAATATTGTGGCAGAGTTCCGAAAACGTAATGAAATCTCTCTGCAGTGTAATGTGAAAAAAATGCCACTAAATGGCAGTATTGACCTTTTTTTTGTTAAGCCCAGTCTGGAGCTAGGTTTGGGCATGTCCTGGCCATGTCTGAGAGGGGAAGTCCCAGAGAATTGAAAAAAAGTCTGGAAGGTGGGAGGGGCTGCAAGAGAGAAAATAAGGAGAAAAATTGAGGGAGTAAAGTAGTCGGAGAAATTGCAAGGAGAAGGATACATTTGACCAGATCTGTCACTCTTTTCAAGACCTGTGAAGCTTTTTGTGGATTTTTGCCTGGGTTGGAGCATCTTCCTGTCCCAGAACATCACACAAAGCAACCCATATCTCAAAGGGACTGTAAATATCTTTTTTTATGTCAATCTTGGTCAGTCGATTAGATTGTAAATTAGTTCAGTGCTCTGGTTTTATTAAATCTGTTAAAGTTTGTTCCATTTTGTCTGTCATCCCTTGCTGTCCGATTTGCCATAACAAATTGGGACCATAAAGAATTGGGGGCTCGTCCGGGATAGACTGTGTGAGTCATTCATTGAAAATCAAAAATTTCAAATTGTAAAATAGTTTATATTCCGAGAAATATATTGACAGATCAACAGCAATGGATGATTTCTTAGCATCACCAACTGTAAAGGTTTTGAAGTCTTTTAAAAAGACAGAAATATTCTAGAAATATGCAGACAGTTAGAGCTGACAGGTAGCACCAGCCATGCGAAAAGCAAGACTGGCTTGAGAGATTGTTGAATATTACATTGATGAAAATGTGTTTGCACCAGGGGATCTGGAACAGTTTTCAGTGGAAAATCCAAGTGTAGAAATGGAACTTAAATTAAAAATTGTAGAGATTGAAAGGGAGGAGGAGAAAAACAAAGAGAATTAAAGAGGGCAGAAAGAGAAAGGGGGAAAAAGAAAAACAGAATTTGAGAGGGCAGACAGAGAAAAACAAAGGCAGTTTGAGTTAGAAAAATTAGCAAGAGAAGAGAAAAAAGAAAGGGAGGAAAAAGAAAAACAGAATTTGAGAGAAAGAGGAAAGAGCCGAAAGAGAGAGACAGAGACAGAGAGATTTTGAGTGACAGAAGTTAGATAGAGAAGAAAGGCTCCAAATGGAGCAACTAAAAATTCAAATAGAAGCGGAGAACAAATTTCGTGGCAACCTGGAGGTAAAACTGATCAACCTCCTTCTCGGAGAATGGAGGCACAAGTATTTCCAGTGTTTTGAGAAGGTAGCTAAGAGTTGCCAGTGGCCAAAGGAACACTGGCCTCTGATGTTGAAAACTGTGTTCAAGGGTAAAGCTCAGCAAGCCTATTCGGCTTTGTCTGCAGATGATTCCTCTGATTATGAAGTTGTCAAAAAGGTTAAAAGGTTCCAGAGGCTTACCAACAGAAATTCAGAGGTCTGAAGAAATCTGACAATCAGACTTATGTGGAATTTGCTAATGAGAAGGTTTGCTTTGAGCGCTGGTGTACTTCTATGGAGGTCAAGGATGATTTCAACTCACTAAAAGAGATGAAGAATTTAAGAACTGTGTTAAGGATGATATTAAGATCTACCTTAATGAGAAGCAAGCACTGAATTTGCAATCAGCTGCCAAATTTGCAGATGAATATGTTCTCACACATAAGTCCAAATTTCAGTCTAGCAGTATTAATAGATGGTTCCAATATCAGAAGGAGGGTAACGGTGATACCCAAGATTCCTCATTGAAAGACAAAGACAAATCTGGTGATTGTGCTCAGAAATCCAGTCACAGGTCTGATCAAAGTGTGAAAGCTGACAGTGACAAAAGTGGTCTAATTTGCAATTATTGCAGGAAATCTGGTCATGTTACAACTAACTGTTGGTTCCTTAAAGCTAAGAAAGAAAAAGAAAAGAATACCAAACCAAATGCCTTTGTGAAGACAAGGTTAGAAACCCCAGTAGTAGATGACCGATCTGCTAAATTGCCTGCTCCTTGTGGGGCTAAGAAGCCTGATATCGCTGACTTTGTGAGGGAGGAATTTCTTCCATTTGTGTCAGAGTGTCCATTTGTGTCATTTGTGGCTCTGAATGAGGATTCTCCTCCTGTACCCATATATATCCTAAGGGATACCGGAGCTTCTCTGTCACTTTTGTTGATGGACTCCTTGCTTCTGGGGATTTCATACTTGTACAAGGTATTAAAGAGAGGACTGTATCTGTACCTCTGCACTCTGTATTCTTGAAGTCACATTTAGTTACAGGACAGGTAAAGGTGGGACTTATGTCAATTCTACCTATAAAGGGTGTTTCTCTGTTGCTAGGCAATGACCTGGCTGGGGGAAATGTAGTTCCCCCTGATCATCTTACTTCATAGCCGAGCACTGAAGATGGCGATGAAGACCCATTTCTGTATCCTTCCTGTGCAGTGACCCGTGCTATGGCCAAGAAGGCTCAGGAAGAAAATGATGTGGTGCCGTCCAGCACATTGAATAGTCATGACTGAGGTGGTTCGTCTCATGACTCTGTTCGGCCTACTATGGTTTCTCCATTTGAGGACTTATCAGACAAGTTTATCAGTTCTTTGTTCAGCCAGCCAGACGGATCTGGTGATTCTGATGTGTCTGGAGACTTGTCTCTATCCAGAAAGCGGTTGATTCAGGAGCAAACTAATGATCCTGAAATTTGTGTACTAAAGGAGAGAGCCCTTCCTGATGAAGAAATAGACGCAGTTCCAGTTGGCTACTATCTCAGGGATGGAGAGTTGATGCAGAAGTGGCGCCCTCCTGATATCCCTGCCAATGTAGATTTGGCAGTGGTCAAGCAAATTGTTGTTACGAAGGTCTACAGGAACGAGATCTTAACAATGGCTCATAGTTTACCTTTAGGAGGTCATCTTGGTGTTAACAAGACTGGTGATAAGGTCATGAAACACATCTTCTGGCCTGTGCTTCAGAAAGATGTTTCCAACTTTTGCAAAACCTGTCACACTTGTCAGTTAGACCCACCTGTAGCTCCATTGCAGCCTATCCCAGCATTTGGGGAGCCCTTCTCCAAGGTCATCATTGATTGTGTTGGTCCATTACCCAAGACTAGATCTGGAAATCAGTATTTGTTGACAATCATGAGTGCATCTACCAGATTCCCTGAAGCCATACCTCTACGCAACATCAAGGCAACTGCAAGCTCGAGGGCTTTGATAAAGTTTTTTACGTTGTTTGGCCTTCCCAGGGAAATTCAGTCAGACTAAGGTAGCAATTTGACTTCCGGATTGTTTCAGCAGGTAGTGTATGAACTAGGTAGGAAGCAGATTCTTTCCAGTGCCTATCATCCAGAGAGTCAGGGTGCCTTAGAGCGGTTTCATTCCACTCTCAAGACAATGATGAGGACTTATTGTTATGACCATGAGAAAGACTGGGATGAAGGTGTTCATTTGCTGTTGTTTGCAGCTAGAGAAGCAGTGCAGGAGTCTACTGGATTCAGTCCATTTGAGCTAGTGTTTGGCCATGAAGTGAGAGGACCTTTGCTATTGTTGAGTGAACAATGGCAAGAGAAAGAGCCGCATATCAGTCTGTTAGACTATGTTAGCAAGTTCAAGGAAAGACTGTGTGCAGCTTGTGACCTAGCCAAAGAGAACTTGAAATCAAGTCATGGAAAAATGAAAACTTGGTATGGTCATAAGGCTAGAAGCCATGAGTTTAAACCAGGAGACAAGGTCCTTGTGTTGCTTTCCTTGCAGTCCAATCCATTGCAGGCTAGATTTCATGGTTCTTATGAAATTCTAACAAAACTGATTTATCTCAATCACATTGTGGAGACTCCAGATAGGAAAAAGCCAAAACAGTTGTGTCACATTAACATGCTGAAGCCTTATCATGATAGGAATGCTAGGGTTGCAGCTGTCACTTCAGATCCTCCTATGGCTGAGACTTCTGAAGATGAGGGGGAGTTTCAAGATGATGAACCTAGAATTAAAATTGAATTTCTTTCATGTAAATTGTCAAATTCTGAATTGTTGCTAAATCTTGATGTAAAACTCCAGCACTTAGAATCCTCACAGAAAGATCAGTTTGAGAGGTTGATCAAGAAATATAAAGATCTATTTCCTGATTTTCCAAAGAGAGTTTCTATAGCCTCTCATGATGTGGATGTTGGTGATGCCAAATCAATAAAACAGCATCCGTACCGGATGAATCTGGAAAAGAGAAAGATTGCTGAGAAAGAGGTTGAGTACATTTTAGAACATGATATTATCAGACCCTCAAACTCAGACTGGAGTTCACCCTGTGTGCTAGTTCCAAAACCTGATGGAAGTACTAGATTCTGTACAGATTATCGCAAAGTCAATGCTGTATTTACAAACAAATTTTGTATGCAAAATTTACAAACTCACTACTTCTTTTGAAAGTGCAACATACTTACATTCTTGGTAGGCTGTCTATTTCACAGCTACCTTCCCATACCTGATGCTTTTGGCGCTGCTGATACGAGGCCTAACTCTGCCTGGAGCCCAGCAGGGGGTGCTGTTTTACCTGTACCCCAACCCCTCCCACCTGGCAGACCCACAGGTGAGCACTCCGTCACACCTGCAAGAACCTATTCACCAGGGGTGTAACGATTCTGAATCCCGGTTCTTTTAAAAGCGTAGTAACACTACCTGCTACCATGGGGCAAACATCTGAGTTTTCCCTTTTCCTTTATTAACCCCCATGCTGTCCTGAATGAAAGTGCGAAACATCAAAGGGCATGGGAAATGCTTCTGGAAAAAAACTTGACTGACATCAGTATTTTTTGGCTTCATGCTGAAAGGAGCTAAGCAAATGAAAACAGAATCATCTCGAATTAACCAATTAGGTAACTCTAAGAAAAGTATACCTGTTCCCGGTTACTTTGCTTGATTAACAATCAAATGGTGGATTTGTTTACTCTTTATGTTGAATGAGCAGAGCTGTTTATTAAGACAACATGTTTGATTGCTGCATTTTGAAATTTAAATGGCCATAGAACAGCACAGATTTGCATGAACATGATTGCCTTTGCCACGCCATTTTGTGCAATTGTGATAATTTATATCTCACATTCACGTTTCATCCGCTTTTCAGAATGTTTTCCACCTTCTGTATTTTTTATATGCTTAAAATCCAGGGAAATCTTAGAACAAATCTGTTTTAAATTAATCTTGAATTATGTTCAAAAATGCTACAATGAGAGATGTAATTCAGAGGAAGATTTTTTTTCTCATTTTTCAAATTATTGGCATTCTTTCAATCTAACACCGTAGCCCAGTTAGGTTTGTCTGCTTTTCACCATCACATGCTGCATTCGGTAAAACTCATAAATACGAGTCGTATTGTGAATTAAGTCGAAGGTACGAGGAAGGGTCATTGTGAGGTTGTGAGGTCAAAAGAACGGAATTCACCAGTTGTGTCTCGAAAACACGGCTCGTGGGACGAGTGACCAAATGTACCATTAATCTTTATAGGCTACTGGCCAAATTTCTTGATTGTTACTTAGGCTAAGTACACTAGAGCAGATTGAAGGAAGGGCGGACTACCCACAATTAGTGAAATCTAAACTAATGCTTTTTCCCGACAGCATTTAAAATTTTTTAAGCTGCTTCAGGTGTGTATGTTTCAAGAAATTATACACCACTGCCTACACACCCCATGACTGCAAGTGGTCTCATCACACTTTGAATAAAACTGCTTCCTGTTCCTGTCTCACGTTGGCACGTGTCCTATACGTCTTGGTAGCACCTGTTGTGCTGAGCGTTTCTATCCCATTTTTCTGTTAATATTACGTTGATTTTTTTTTTCTGTTTTCTGAGAGTTTTCTGCCTTTAACAGAATACAGTCGTAAATTTAGCGCTTTTTCACTGCCTATACTTCTGCAAGACGCCCGTGAGGTGAACTTGGACTTGGGCGACGCGGCATCCTACAAACGTAAGTTAATGACCATGATGGCTTCCCCTTGTTCGCCGGCCTCTTTTCCTGTCTTATGCTCTGAGTGTAATATGTTTTGTTACAACTCCTCTGCGCTTAGCGGCACTTTCATTTGCAAGAAATGTATCTCATATGCTAGCTTAACTGAAAAGCTTTTACAGCTGGAAGCTCGCATCGAAACGCTGCAGAACATTAGGTCGAATGAGGAGTTCATTGATTCTTTCTTGGTCCAGCCTGAAACGAGTGTAAATGTTAGTTCTCTTTCGGTTTCTCGTTCCTTACCTGCTGCAGTAGCTTCTTCACAGCGTGATGTGTTTGTAACAGTTCAAGGTAAACGTAGGGGAAAGAAACTTGAGCAGCCACCCAGTCCCTCTCCCGTTAAACTGTTTAATTCATTTGCTCCCCTCGAAGAATTAGAGCCAGATGAACGAGTACCGGAAAAGTCACTAATTATCGGGGATTCCATTGTTAGAGATGTAAGGGTGTTTAAACCGGCGACCACAGTGAACTGTATTCCTGGCGCACGTGTGACTGATATCGAGGCGAATCTGAAATTACTTGATCAGGGCAAACGCAAGTTCTCCAAAATTATTATCCACGCCAGTACAAATAATATTCGATTACGACAATCGGAGATCACAAAAAGCAGTTTTAAGTCGGCCTGTGCCCAAGCTCTAAAGATGTCACTGTCAGTGACTTTCTCTGGTCCGTACCCGATCCGATGCAGTGATGAAATGTACAGTAGATTGGACTCGCTCAATCGCTGGTTGTCTGAGTGGTGCGTAGATAATAACGTCGGTTTCATGTACAATTGGCGAGCTTTCCTGCGAAGACCCGGTCTTTTGAGGAGGGACGGTGTTCACCCATCTCGAGAGGGCACTGCACTTCTGTCGAGAAATCAGGCCTGCGACTTAAATTGTCGTAATTGACTGCAGAGAGTTGAATCTAAATTCCTGACATTCAGCTTTGATAAACCGTTGATTAGGTCAAACCCTATAGAGATTGTGTCTGTTCCTCGAATTCCAATTAAATTAAGAAAGAAGAATCGCGGAGTACATCACAAAAACTTGATTTGCATTAACACCAACTGTATCAATCTACCAATTAATAAATATTCTCTCAAAATTGGTCTATTAAATATTAGATCCTTGAACTCTAAAGCAGCTCTTGTGAACGAATTAATCTCTGATTGTTATCTTGATATACTGTGTCTCACAGAAACATGGCTGAGACCTGATGAAAACGTATCTTTGAATGAAGCATCTCCACCTGGGTTTATATACACTCAAAACCCCCGCCTGGGCCGGAGAGGTGGTGGTGTTGCAGCTATTTATAGTGATTCCATTCACTCAGTGCCAAAACTGCAGTATATATTTGATACATTTGAGGTTTTAGCGATGAATTTTTCAGTGCTGGATACAGGTGCCGGCCCTGCCTCTGATCACCCTTTAGCTTTGGTGACAGTCTACAGGCCCGCTGGCCTTTACTCTGCCTTTATTCAAGATTTTTCAGAATTCCTCTCAGACTTAGTTTTAAGCTATGATAGAATAGTTATATTGGGCGACTTTAACCTGCACTTTGAGAGGGCAGATGATTCTCGAACATCCGCATTCACTAACATTTTGGAGTCAGTTGGCTTCGCTCAGAGTGTTGATGGCCCAACTCATTTTCATGGTCATACTTTAGACCTGATCTTAAGCTTTGGCATTAACATTGGGCAGGTCAGGATTCATTCACATAATCCCAGTTTGTCTGACCATTTTCTTATCACCTTCTGCTTACAATTGACCCACCCTGCATTGTTAGAAGCTAGGATGTACACTGGTTGTACTTTTACTGCAACAACTTCTACAAAATTCACTGAGGTTTTCCCATCTTATTTTGAGCATCCAGTCAGTGCCTCCTCTATTGACAATACTGCAGAAAAGTTTGCTGATGCTCTCTGTTGTACCCTTAATGTAGTCGCGCCACTGAAATATAAAAAGATTACTCAGAAGAAGAGGCCAGCCCCATGGTACACTGGCCAGACAAGGACACTGAAGCAAAAATCTCGTCATCTAGAACGCAAATGGCGCTCCACTAAATTCCAGGTATTCCATAGTGCTTGGAAAGAGAGCCTTGTTGCATATAAGCATGCTCTCTCTTGTGCAAGGTCCTGTTACTTTTCAAATCTCATGCAGGAAAATAAAAATAATTCTCGATTTCTGTTCAAAACCGTGGCTAAGTTAACTAACAATCATGCTGCAAGTAACCCTCAAATTCCAGTCTCTTGCAGCAGTGATGATTTTTTAAATTTCTTTAATGGCAAAATTATTGGAATTAGAGAGAAGATCACTGCCTCCTTACCAGGCGATGGCGTTTCTCATGACATGGAGTCTTTCACATTACACACAAACCAGTTTGAGTCCCTTTCTCCTATATTTCTGAGTGAACTAGCCAAATTAGTTGTTACTTCCAAATCATCTACTTGTATCTTGGATCCCATTCCCACAAAGCTAATGAAAGAACTCCTGCCCAATTCTTGGCGGCCCAATTCTTCACATAATTAATTCTTTGATTTCAGGTATTGTTCCTACTTCATTTAAGATGGCAGAAATCAAGCCGCTGTTTAAAAAACCAGATTTGGATCCCACAGTCCTAGCCAATTATAGGCCAATCTCAAACCTCACATTTTTATCTAAGATCCCTGAAAAATGTGTTGCAACAACAGCTCTCTTCTTTCCTGCAAACTAATGAGGTATTTGACAGTTTTCAGTCTGCCTATAGGAAGCATCACAGCAACGAAACAACCCTCACTGTTGTAGTAAATGATCTGCTTCTCTCTATGGATAGTGGCCGCATTTCTGTTCTCGTCCTTCTCGATTTAAGTGCCGCTTTTGATACAGTAGACCACCATATTCTTCTTCGTAGGTTGGAAAAATTAGTTGGTATTTCTGGACTTGCCCTTTTATGGTTTAAGTCTTATTTGTCTGATAGATCTCAGTTTGTCCGGGTAAATAACAAGTGTTCAGAGTATTCCAAGGTTAACTTTGGAATATGTCAAGGATCTGTTCTGGGCCCTTTGCTTTTTTCACTATACATGTTTCCGCTTGGAAATATCATAAGTAGACTTGATGTTAAATACCATTGTTATGCAGACGACACGCAGCTCTATATATCCTTTAAACCGGGTGAAAATGATCCGGTTACTAGATTAGAGATGTGGCTGAAAGCTGTTAAAGCTTGGATGACGCAAAATTTTCTTTCACTAAACCCAGATAAGACTGAAATATTGGTACTGGGTCCCAAATCTCTTAGAGACTCATTCGTTAAGATCTCCCTTAACTTAGATGGCCTCTCTGTTTCTGCTAGAGCTGTCGTTATAAACCTTGGTGTGACTCTTGATTCAGAACTCTCTTTCCAGGCTCCCATCAACAATATCATCCGAGTGGCTTTTTTCCATCTACGAAACATTTCTAAACTTAGAAAAATGTTGTCTCTTCAAGATGCTGAAAAATTAGTTCACGCATTTGTGTCTTCTCGGCTGGACTATTGCAATGTCTTACTGTCTGGTTGCACTAGCTCAGCCCTGAAATGTCTTCAATTAGTGCAGAATTCTGCAGCTAGGGTTCTGACCCTAAGAAATATGATCACATTAGCCCGGTGCTCAAGAATCTTCATTGGCTGCCTGTAAAATTTAGAATTGAGAACAAAATACTATTACTACCTTACAAAGCCTTGAATGACTTGGCCCCAGAATATCTTTGCAGTCTTCTCATTCCTTATTCCCCACCAAGATTACTTCGTTCACAAGGTGCTGACTACTTGAAAATTCCAAATATATCTAGAATTCTAATTGGAGGCAGAGCATTCTCTTACAAACCACCAATTCTATGGAACAATCTCCCAAGACAAATTCGGGCTTCGGACACACTCTCTGTCTTCAAGAGTAGGCTGAAAACATATCTTTTTAGTCAAGCCTATGATTAGTTCATGATTAGTTATGTGTTGGCTCTGGTGGGACTGACTACAACCTTGATTTATGACATGTTCACGATATTGGAAGCCAGTGTTATGTAAATCCATGTGGAACCGGTGGCACTGAGCCAGCATTGACGGTGCCAGTGGGGCTTGCTACAGCCTTAGTCACTGGGGAGGTCCATATGGTACTGGTGTAGTGTTAAGCAGATCCATGTGGAACCGGTGGCACTGAGCATGCATTAACAGTGCCAGTGGGGCTTGCTACAGCCTTAGTCACTGGGGAGGTCCATATGGTACTGGTGTACTGTTAAGCAAATCCATGTGGAACCGGTGGCACTGAGCATGCATTAACGGTGCCAGTGGGGCTTGCTACAGCCTTAGTCACCAGGGAGGTCTATATAGTGTCTAGAAAATCTGAAGTGATCTTCCTGGAATAAGTGTAGGGTCTCTCTGCTGCTGGAAGTGGATGGAGTGGTGTTGACTGTTTCCTGACCAGTCAGCTCCTAAATTCTCGTTTGGCACATGACACAGGACTGTATTTTAATGAATATGCAGTAGTTTTATCCAGTGCCTCACCCCACTTTTTTCTGTCTTTCTCCGAGGATCTTTCCCTCCACAACCCTGAGTCCTGGACCATCCGAGCCCTGCCCCTCACCATGAGCGCTGGCTGCTGCTGTCCTGATCCAGTCCTGCACCATTCTTGGCATGCCACTTCCTCCAGCAACTGATAGCACTGTTTAGATGGACTTTAATGGAACTCTATCGTCATTATCTTCTTATTAACTAGCTAGCCCGCGGAGGATGGGCTTCCCCATTGTAGCCGGGTTCCTCCCAAGATTTCTTCCCACTGGGGAGTTTTTTCTCACCACTGTTTGAGGATTTTTCTCCCCACTGGGAGTTTTTTGCCTCATTTGCTGTAGTGGGGAATAGGCTGGGCACTGCCCTTTCAGTAACTCATCTCTGACTGTAAAGCGTCTTTGTGACAGTTTGTCTGTGAAAAGCGCTATACAAATAAATTGAATAAAACCTTATTCAACATCACCACATCCCTCAGAATTTCACCTCTCATTTCAGATCGCCCTGGATTTCGAGCATCTAAAAAATACACAAGGTGGAATACATTCTGTAAAGCGGATGAAACGTGAACGTGAGATATAAATTATCACAATCACACAAAATGGCCAAATACGCGTTCTTGCAAATCTGTGCCGTTCGATTTAAAATTCAGAATGCGGCAATCAAACAAGCTGTCTGAATAAACAGCTTTACTCATTAAGCAATGTAAATAAGTGAATCCCCTGTTTGATTGCTAATTGAGCAAAGTAAACACGGACAGGATTAGAGTAACCTAATTCGTTAAAAGGAGACAATTCTGTAGTCCTTTACTTGGCTCCGTGCAGAATGTCACCGAAAAATACCACTGTCAGTCAAGTTTTTTCCCAGAAGCATTTGTCATGCCCTTTGATGTTTGGCACTTTAATAAACCCGACGCAGTCTTGAATGAAAGGAAAAGGGAATGCTCGGATGTTCACCCCATGGCAGCAGGTGGTGGCACTGTGCCTTAAAAAAAAACTGGGGTTCAGAATCGTTACACCCCTACTATTCACTGTCACAGCCACACATAAACTCACTGTGATGATCGGTTTTTTGAGACGCCAAATGTTGTGGCCGGAACGAAAGGAGGAATAGCAAAATAAGAGACGAACACTGACAGAAATCAGGGGGAGAAACTTGCGCTTCCAAAGGACCTAGATCCAGTCTGTATAACAATAAGGAAGCAAAGCTAGTACGACAGAACGAATTGAAAGGGAAATAATCTCGGAAACTGAGATAAAAAGAATTAGCTCCAGACAGTGCTCAGGAAGAGGAAAAACAGAAAGATTCCCTTGCTATCTAGCACTTTCCTCTTTTGCTGCTAATACCTCAACAACTTTCTCAGTAGAGACCTTACCGGCTAAAGTGCACTCTAGCAAGGGCAGTGGGGCGGAACTTGGGCTTGAATAGAATCCGGGCGCCACCCCAATTAATGCCAGCTGACCCAAGAATCCAATTGTTGGCAAAACGATAATGTCCCGGACGAGAGCAACCAAGAAAGATCTCAAAGCCACCACCAGCCTTCAAAACCATGACACTCACCTCTGGTTGAATAGTGCTTCAGCTCATGAAAGCACAGTTTTTGAGCACTGCCATATTAAACTATCTGTAGCCAGAGTTTGTACTGTGCAGCCAGCTGATCCAAGTGGCCTGTTAAAAATGTTAGGAGCAGGGATTTTGGTGCTCCCTGTTTATCGATACTATTCCTCCATTGGCTCAGTTACTCTCCAGTAATGAATAAAAGTCTCCAGACTTCGAAGCTTACATGGCTCTTCAGACTGCAAAGAATAGTCAAAATGTTCAAACTCTTTGGCACGCGAATGTGAAAAATATAGGTAAAAATATTACTCCTAGCGATCCAAAAAGGTCCTTGGCAGAAAACGGCCAAAATGTTTACAGGCATTAAAGATTTCTGAAAATGAAGGCAGATCAAAGTTGGCACAAAATGATCACAGGTCTAAAATAACCCCTGGTACCTGAAAAGGATTGTATTTTGCCCTCAAATATCTAAATTGTTTTTGAAAATTAAAAAAAAATTGTGAAAGTGGGACTGGATCGAAGTTGGCCCGAAATTAGTCTTGGTGACGCAAATGGGCTGTAGTTTGACCCAAAACACCCAAAATGTCGATCAAAATTGAAAATTTGTGAAAGTTGACCCAGTTCAGAATTAGCCGGCAATGCTCCCACATCATCCCTGGCGAGCCAAATGTTCATATTATGGCACAAAGCACCCCAAAACTTGACTCAAATAAAAAAATTGTGAATGTTGAGCTGGATTGAGGTCAGCCCAAAATGGTGCCACATGAACCCTGTTGACCCCAAACGTCACATTTTGGCCCAAAACACCCAAAAAGTTGAACAAAGTATTTTAAAAAATGTACTGAGTCTGGTCGAAGTTGGCCTGAAATGGTGCCTAATGACTACTGGCGACTCAATAGTTTGGCCCAGAATACCCTAAAAGTATGAAAAAATCATGAAAGTAGAGTCCAATCTTAGTCAGGGTGTGTGCTGGCCAAAAATTTCACTTAGCCACAGTGGCTAATCACCCCGAAAATGCATTAGCCACAGAGGAAACCATTTAGCCACACAGTTTGCCTTAAATTTTACTTAGAAACCTTAGAGAACTTTGATTTAGTCAAATACAGTCACAGAATAAATGCACAGACATCTAGAGAGTATTAGGTTAGCATCATCTTGTCCAGCGACACCTGTACTATAGTGTCCTGGCCAGGTTCTCTTCCCATCAGGGTGGTTACTTACTACTAAAATCAATTTTCAAAAAGAGTGGCAATGAAATTTGTACAGGCTGCAAAATGCATTAAAATCACATTTTAAAACTGTGATTAAAATTCAAACATGGATGGAAATCCATTACACATTTTTGAACAGGTAGGGACAACCCTGCTCAACTTGACTATATGCGTGGCTCAGCGTTGTATTTCAAGGGCATCTAAACAAAGCTAAAGAACCCCAAGTGATGTAGCTTGATTTCGCCTAGGTCTCTCTCGAGCTTCTCGTAGTTATGGTACCCATTATTTTCAAAAAACTCAGAATACTTGTCCACATAGTAGAGGATGTCTTTATTGTTAAAAAAATATGAATAATCATTATCGATCATAAATGAATTTAAGGCCTTTCCTTTGCACGATAGAACTGAACTCGAAGTTCCGCAGGTTTCAGTGCCGAACTTGTCCGACTGACATTAATGCACTGCTTTAACTAGTGTTCGTTTATCAAGAAAACACTATCGCATGCTTACTTTCGCTTATCTGTGGCTGTCCCGCTAGATTCATAATTTAATATTATCGAGGTGGTCAATCTCGAATCACTCGCATTGTATTTATTATGGTGGAGGTGAGGTTCCTAACCCAGAATTCCCTTTTCCGACGCGTGAATTACAACATTGAAAAGTCCGGAATGGAATAATGAATCGTCAGTCAATCAGTGCGATCGGAATGACCCTTATAAAGATAGATTATGACTGATGTACGATAATTAAGTATGAACCAAACACGGCAAGTGGGCGATTGGACTTGATGTAGGCATTGGGCAGCCGTGGTGCAAAACCTGCGGTTATTACTTCGCCACTCTCTCCATTAGGCTTTCCCCAATGTAGCGCTTTGAGGCCAATTTTCGGTCGCCACATGCCACACCACTTCGCCACTGGAGATGTGGCAAGCGGGTAGCGTGCACCCTGCTAAGTTGGCCCAACATGGTCCCAAATGAAGCCTAGTTAGGCAAAAGGGTCTATTATACACCATCCATCCATCCATCCATTTTCTATACCCGCTTATACCTCACTAGGGTCACGGGGCGAGCTGGAGCCTATCCCAGCTGACTACGGGCAATATTATACACCACAACACAGTAAAAGTTAATCAAAATCAAAAGATTCAACACAAAATTCACCTGTTTTAAACGAAGCCACAAGGTTAATAGACCGTTTCGGAGTAAGCAAGAGGTTTTTTTATGCATATGTAAGATGAAGTTTGGCAGGAAGAAGTATCAGAGCATCTGTCAAAACCTATGTTAGTGAGCGATAAGCAATTTCAGGGGTTAAAGTGCAAATGTGGCAGATGTGCAGGGATTTGAACATAAACCACATCGGAATGAAAAAGGCTGAACTGATTGATGCGATTGTTCACAAACAGAGCCTCAGGAAAGAAAATACAGGCTCCACAACCGAGACTATAAGTGCTACCGCAGCCTTCGAGGAGGTCGGATATATCGCCGACTTGACCACTGATTTAATACACCCAATTAAATTTCTTCATGTGTATGATCACATTGTGGAGAAGGGTGGCAGACACAACTAGTGTTTAGACCGGGGTATTAAACATTTTGATGAAGGTGACTTCCAGGAATGGTGCTATAAACTGGTAGGCATCACTAGATGTCATTGGACATATTGGATAGCAGTGATAATTATATGTATACAGTTACAGCCTGCTGGCCGTTAAACCCGTTTGAGTAGATGTAGACGTCCGAGGACACGGAGGTGTTCTATACCGACCAAAACTTCCAATGCAACACATACAATTTTAAAATATTTGGTGTACTTTTGTACAGAAAATGGGATATTGGTTTTGAGCCATGATACATCAACTACAACTTAAAAGCTCAGAAAATTGTTTTGATTTTATCGTCTGGGCAGCTCTTTCCGCTTGATTGCATTGTTTAGAATTTTGCCTATCCCGTCAAGTTGAGTAGAACTCATTGACCAATCCTTCAAGAATTTGGTCAATAAATAGCCGTAGCAATGGGCAACTTAAATATTCCTTTGGATTATCCTGGGTCAACATGTGACCATGCCACGGATAGGTCAAAATCTGCGAGAGCGAGTCGTTGGTATGCTCACTGGTGGAATGTCGCAAAGACGGGTTGCAAGGAACCTGGGCGTCCATGTGTCGACCATATCACGTCTCTGGAGCCGGTATAATGAAACAGGAAGCACCGGTGATCGACCACGTGCCCCCAGACCGTTGCGTTGGATGTTTTGGTGTGTATTTCTACAACAGTCAGAAAATGAGTCCGGTTGATAGCACCACACAAACCAAATAAGCAATTAACCTTAATTGCGGCATTCAGTAACCATGAAACTGGACAGCCATATTTAGCTCACCTGGGATCTGAAAAAACCTAGTATGTGTACCATTTTTGGTAGAAACTGAGTTTAACCTTCATTTGCAGTAATTAAAAGTGGTAAAAATCTTAAAACACTAGCTATAAGTGTCGTTTGAACTTTCAAAATTAAGTTTCCATCATTTTTTTACTGTGAGGAGAAGTCCAGAACCGAAAAGTTTTTGTTCAATTGTGAGATTTTTGCCACTGATAAGCTTACTAGGTTTTTCCAGATTACAGGAGAGCTGTGCTGCAACAAATCGTTGTTGCAGGATCTGCTTCTTTAAACGTCCGAAATGATCTAAAACAAAATAAAAAACCTAAACTAATATATGTAAAATTTCCACACATGAACAAATCATATCTTGTTCTCTTTATAAACAATAAATTATAGTTACAAGAACTGCAGCAGTAAAGAGTAATTTTTTAATTGTAAAGAGTAACCGACAAACGTTAGCTTTTAACACTACAACAACAGCACGCACTCAAGATGTATGGCAACACAGGATGACATTTTGAACTGCAGCTCGTTTCGGTTTCACTTCTAACAAAATCCAATACTTACCCTATCGGATATCTCGCCTCACTTGTCGACGTTGTGATGTTAGACGGGAGTTACTCTATTTTCTTTGTAAGAAAAGGCTGATGGCACGATGTTGATATCTTTCGGGTCTGTGTAATCAGGCCAGCCACGAACAAAATGTGTACTGCAAACCCTTGAATGGTCCTTCGATGCTAAATCTTTTTGGTTCATTGCACACATCCATGCTCTTCGCTGTCTCTTACCGTATTGGTAACTTCAAATATCATAAATATACATGTTTTTTCTGTGTACCTTTCAACATTTTAGCTTATGTATATATATGGGTCAGGGAGGTGACATTGTCCGAGTGCACTACTTTGGTTTAAAATAATATTAAATGATTCATAATAAGGATCATTTTATTTCCTAAAACCTGTTTAATTTGAAAATATGTCCAGGTAATCATAAAAATAATATATACAGCGCCCTTCATAATTATTGGCACCCCTGGTCAAGATGTGTTAAAAGCCTTAAAATAAATTCAATTTTAATTGCAGAAACATACTCTCACACTGAACATTGTAGAAAAATGTAACCTTCAACTCAAGAGAATTTTAAGGGAAAAGAAAATCCCTGACTAAGAAATAATTATTTTTCATAAAATCACCTGTTCCTCAATTATTGGCACCCCTAACAATTCCTAGGATTTAAATGTAATTGAAGTATTTCTGTCATTTCTATTGTAGTTTACAAAGTTTATCGGAGTATCTAGGAACATTTAATTAGTAACTCATCACTTCCTGTTTCCCTGGGGTATAAATATGACGTGACACAGAGGCCATTTCACTTATCCACTCCTCAACATGGGAAATACAAAGGAACACACTATTCAAGTAAGGAAGATTTGTGTCGACCTTCACAAGTCAGGCAATGGCTACAAGAAAATAGCCACTCGCCTGCCACTGCCCATAACTACTGTCAGAGGAATCATTAAGAATTTTAAAATAACTGGAACAGTGGTAAACAAGCCTGGACGAAGACGCAATTTTGCCACCATGCACAGTTAGGAGGATAATAAGAGAAATAAAAAGTTCTCCAAAGCTCACTGTTAAAGAATTGCAACAAATGGTAGTATCTTAGGGTCACAAAGTCTCCAAAACAGCCATCAGGCGCTATCTACATGCCAACAAGCTGTTTGAGGCATGCTCGGAAAAAACCTTTTCTCACTCACAATCATAAATGCAGATGTCTGGAGTTTGCTAAGCGGTACTGGGACTTCAACTGAGACCGTGTGCTTTGGTCAGATGAGACCAAGATAGAGCTTTTTGGCAACAAACACTTTTTGGCAACCAGTGGGTCGGGTGGAACACAAAAGATGAGTACGCAGAAAAGCACCTCGTGCCCACTGTGAAGAATGGGGGAGGATTGGTGATGCTGTGGGCCTGTTTCTCTTCCAGAGGCCCTGGAAACCTTCTTAGGGTGAATGGCATCATGAACACTTTGAAATACCAGGACATTTTAAATCAAAATCTGGTGGCCTCTGCTCGAAAGCTGAAGACGAGTCGTCACTGGGTCTTTCAGCAAGATAATGATCCTAAACATGTGGCCAAATGTACACAGAAATGGTTCTTCAGGCACAGAATCAAGCTCCTCCCATGGCCATCTCAGTCCCCAGACCTCAGCCACATTGAAAACCTGGGGAGTGAGCTGAAGAGGAGAATGCAGAGGAGAGGACCCAGGTCGCTGGATGATTTAGAGAGATTGTGCAAAGAGGAATGGTCGAAAATCCCTCTTTCTGTATTCTCCCATCTTGTGAAACATTATAGGAGAAGATTAGGTGGTGTTTTGTTGGCAAAAGGGGGTTGTACAAAGTATTAACATCAGGGTTGCTAATAATTGTGGCATACATGATTTGATGTGAAAGAATTATTTCTTAATGAGGGATTTTTTCCTGCTGAATAAATGCACTTGAATTAAAGGTTGGACTTTCCTCTTTTTTTCATTGTGGTCCGACAATATTTAGAAGAAAACTGAATTTATTAGAAGCTAAAGAACACATCTTAACCAGGGGTGCCAATTATTATTGAGGGCGCTATATTTTATGTTAAACCCTCAAAACGTCAGGTGGCGCAACCGTCTGAGCAAGTTAACACTATGTGAAATGTATTAAATATGTAATTTAAAAGATGAATCAATAAAATATTAATATGGGGGCATAATTTCATATTGAAAACCTTTCAAATAAACAAAGTTTAATTGTTTAATTGAAGCACTGATTACTAAAACCCCACAAGTCAAGTCAAGTGTGACTTATGGGGTTTTAGTAATAGGTGCTTCAATTGTTCTTAAATCCTCTGGAAAACCAAAATACCCGCCCCCTACAATAAAGAATCCATAAATTTCTTTTAATACCCAGCTCAATTAAAGAATAGTAATGTTTTTGGCAGAGTAGACACTCTCAGGTATACTAAAAATTATCACTTAGAAAAAAAGAGAGAAGTGAGTTTTTTTTTTTCAAGAAACTTTTGGATGCGCCGCCTGACATTTTTTGGCTGGTGAAATTGCAAATACGGTCTAAAACTGAACTAAAACCCTGTAAATGTTGTGCAACCATTAAGACTTTAAACACACTCTAAACACACAACGGGCTAAGTAAAGTTGTCTTCCCCCACCAGCCTGGAAATCAACCTATAGACAAATTCTGTTGGTCTCCGTTTTTCCTCACCTTCCAGAACCTCAACAATCTGTGTGTTGTTGCGCCTGGATCTCCCCTCGAGATCCAACAACATAGCGCACAGTCGTTTTTCTTCTCGCAGCTCAGAAACATAGCTTAAATTTCTATTGAATGAATCCGCTGGTTAACTTTCCAACACTGCAATAAACTAACATGAATGCCGTAGTATGGATGATAACTCAATTAGTAATACAAATTGCATATGACCTGAAGCTAGCTACTCTTGAAAATTTGTTGAAATTAAATTGAGTTGTCTAGCTGTGCACCTATAGATTAAGAAATTCATTGCAGCCCATGCGCTGCTGTTCTCCCTTTGTCCCAAGACAAAGGAATACGTACCCACGAGCAAACACACGGATCTGCCACGCGTGCAGACACGCACCTGCACAAACCCAAATGTGTCCACATGCCTACAGGCACACGTACCTCCTGCACGCCTGCACACTCGCACATAAGTATGATGATAATTGCTACCCTCTCATAATTAGTACATAGCCCTTCTGTAGAATTGCCCCTGTATGTTCTGTGTTTGTTTGCTTAATAAATTCATTTATTAAAGCGGTGTCTGTTTTGGTGCTGTAAAATGTGGGAGTCTGTGTCAAAATAGCCTTTTTAAAACTCCACAACTGGAACTCCTTCAGATTATAAATTAAATCTTTAATTTAATAATTGTTTATTTCATCATTAATATTGGTTATTTTAATTACTAATTAAATTTCCTTATTTTTAGTGATAAAAGTAATTTTATGAGATTGATCACTAACTTTGTAGCTTTCTTGCTGAACCAAATTGTTATTCTGTGGGAAGTGCTATTTGGACCAAACGTCATTATTTTCCATACTTGCCATTTCAAGTATCGTAGAGGCACATTCCCCCCCACACCAGAGTTATGCCACCCTGACACTTGCAGGATTTTTGTCCCCGCAATGTCGCGTCATGTGTCCTGGCAAGGCGTGCCATTTCGGTTGTACGCAGCTCAGCCTTGTTTGCACCCCGTTTGCACACTGTGCACACAAGTTATGCACTGTCTATTCAATACGTGGCCAAAAATTTGAGTTATGCGCGAACAATGCGTGAACACTTCAAGAGAAGGTCCTGCCATGCGCGAATGGTTCGTGACGTGCATGAACTATGCGTGAGCTGGGCGTACCATGATCTCGTGAATAACTCGTGACTACATCCTAACACGGCATGCATTGACGCGCACCGTCGGCAGTGTTCGCGCCGAGTTCACGTAGTGTTCATGCAAGTGGCATGCACATGGCACGAACATTGCATGCCAAATTTTCAAACATATCAGAATTCTCTCTACGACAAGGCACACATCCGGGCACCCTTCACACACTCCTCACGCTCATTCCCGAAGACTTCAATCATTGCCGTGACGCATTGCGTGGCATTGCGGGAACGAAAATCGTGCAAGCGTCAGGATTACTGTGATTTTGAGTGCAAAGGGGAGGGAACAGGACGCAGATGTACAACAGGCTAATGAGAAAGATTTGGTTTATCCTGCACCCTTTGCTTGTAACATTCAGAAATGAAGGCCCTAAAGACTGTACTCTTTTGACAGTAATTCTGCCTTGGAACAAAAATATTTCTAAAACAATGCTGGTGGATGATATTAAGCAACAAGGGAAGCTCATTCCTTCATGCAAGGGCCACCTCCTAGTCTTGTAGTAAAAAAGTGAAAATTTAAAACGTATTTGCAATGCAGTTTTTTCTTGTCTAATGCTTTCGCACGTATAAATCATCTTTTCAAAAAGAAAAAATTCTTGACGACTCAAGCAGTTTGTATCAGGGCCAAGCTGCTGTACTACCTTGGTTCATGAAAGGCACTTGGTGTTGATATTAAGGGCTTCCAGTTTGCCCACTGTGCAGTCCCTGGCTCCAAATGGATCAATATGGTGTCGCGTGAAACTCTACTGGATTAACATGTTTTTCACCCAGGCTACGAGCAGTGAACAGAAGCTGTCACATACTCGCATTCAGCTGTGTTAAAAAAATAGCAGTACGACATCAATAACCTCAAGAAACATTCTTATTAGTTGTAGTGATATTGCTGCAGAGCAATTTATTTACTTTTAGATGTAGTAGTGTAATAGAAAAACAACAGACCCAACTGTCACCACATGCACGCTGCTACTTATTAGTAATTGACTCATTCATTGAAAGAGGCATGTTCAAAATAATAGCAGTGTGGAGTCAATTAGACAATTCATTTTTGTGAAGAAGCTGGAGTCATTAATTGTCCTTTATTCAAGAAGAAGGGAAGCAAATGTTTCACACATGGTTTCAAAATATATTTCCTTCTGAATTGTGAAGTAAAATGGGCCATAAAAACATTGTTTGGAGGAACAATGTAATTTGATTAAAAAGTTGATTGGAGAGGGGAAAACGTATAAAGAAGTGCAGTAAATTAAAGGATGCTCAGGTAAAATGATCTCAAATGCTTTGAAATGGCTTCAAAAACCTGAAACATGCGGAAGGAGACAAGCAACTACTGTAATGACAGACCAAAAATAGTCACAATGGCAAAGATTCAGCCAAAAAATTAAAAATGATATATAATTAACTCCAAATGTTGTTGCAGTCCTACCTGTAATTGCTGCAATTAGAAGACGTTTGATCGAAGCTAAGCTATCAGCAAGAAGCCCCCGTAAGGCACCATTGTTGAAAAAACTGCATGTGCACAATCGGTTATAATTTGCTAAGGAGCACATCGATTGGCCCAAATAGAAATGGCACAACATTCTGTGGACTGGTGAAAGTAAAATTGTTCTTCTTGGGTCTAGTGTTCGTCGACAGTATGTCAGACGGCCCCTGGGTGCTGAAGTCAAGCCACAGTACACTGTGAAGACAGAAGCATGGTGGTGCAAAAATCCTGGATGGGGATATATTTTATACTATGGTGTTTGGCGTATTTATCGTATGCCTGGGATTATAGATCAGTTTGCATACATCAAAATACTTAAAGAGATTATCTTTCCATGTGCCGCAGAGAAAATGTCCCCGAAGAGGTGTTTCAACAAGACAATGACCCCAAACACCAGTAAAGCCAGTAATATCTGGGTTCCAGACAAAAAGGATTGAGGTGATGGAGTGGCCAGCTCAATCCCCCAACCTCAACCCCACTGAAAACTTGTGGGGCGACATAAAAAATGCATTTTCTGAAACAAAACCCAAAAATTCACAAGAATTGTGGAATGTCCACTCTTAAAAAAAGGGTTCTTGTGGGTGCTATTTAGAATCATTGGGGTTCCTTGCTAAAGAAAGGGAACCTTTAGCTCAAAAAAGGTGCTATTTCCTTCACGAGAGGATTGTTTGAACTTTAAACGACCGTTTATGGAACCTTCCAGGAGACACTCATCCTACACCCCCTAACTGCTCCTGATGTGCAGGTTGGCGCCTTGCATGGCAGCCTCCGCCATCAGGGGCGGAGGTATAATTGTAAAGCGCTTTGGGGTCATGTTATGCGACTAGAAAGTGCTATATAAATGCAGTCCATTTACCATTTCAACTGAAAAATAGGTAAAAGGTCTGGGGTATGAATGAACTTTTTTAATGTGCTATGTAGAAGCCTTTTATTAAAAAAATGTAAGAACCCCAAGAGTTCTTTAAATTGAACCCTCTTAAATGGTTCTATATAGAACCTTTTGAGGGTGCCATATATGTACCAAGCTATAGAACCTTTTAGTTTGTTCATCCTGGGCTGAAATACCTGTTTGGTTGACTTGATGCAAGTCAGGTGCGCAGCAGTTATCAAACACAATGCTAATGCAACTAAATATTAGTTCAGTAATATTCAGGCCCAACGCCCTCGAGCGTAACAGGGGCGTAAACGGAACAAGTGAATTTACATAAGTTACCAGTTTGATGCGTACCGTTTCCACATAATCAAAGTTTTTTCCAAATCGTTGAGTATCAACTCGAAGGGCTTCTGAATATGATTGGAGACTTAAAGGAAAAGTTCACCCAAAAATGAAAATTCACTCATCATCTCCTCACCCCAAGGCTAATTGAAGGGTCCATGCATTTCTTTCTTCCTCAAAACACTTTTGGAGTCACAAAGCAAAATGGCATCAAAGGCAAAACCAAATCAGTTGAAGTCATTGGAAACTACTTTTTCAAGCCTCAAAAACAACATTTAAAAAAACCACAAAATGCATCCATATTGCTCGTGCGGCACAAGTGTCCGTAAGCCCCGACATTCAATTTTGACTGATAAAATTGTCTTTTTGCAATATTTTAGCCTATATGTCCACTCCAAAAGTGTTTATAGGAAGAAAAAATTCATAGACCCTTTGATTTGCCTTGGGGTGAGTAGATGATGGGTGAATTTTCATTTTTGGGTGAACTTTTCTTTAAAGCTGCTGTAACTGATTTGGTCGTTTTCGTATCTTCTTGTGCAAAGCTGAAGTCAGCAGTCCCAACCCCCCATCCCCAACCAAGCCACACAGAAATGCGCATCGTTTTCCTCCATATACTGTATAAAGATTGACGAGGTAACTGTGACATCACCCATTGGTTTAAGCATACCATTTAGGTAGCCTCGATTTTGTCCATTTGAATTGCACTATTTTGTCATTCTGAAACTGGATGTGATTCCTATTGGACGAGAGCTTGAATTGAATATCCAGGGAGGAGCGAGGGGTGGATCTAAGTGTGGATCTGACCGTATCAGACAGGGGCCAGAGGATAGCCATGCCCCTAAAGCATATTCTGGCTTTATCCTTTTTTCTAGTCTATTTGGGACTATTAATTTACAAAAATGAACATCATAATATATCGAAGGAGACTTAAAATTTATGATAGATACAATAAAGTAAAGAGGAAAATCATTATTTAAATTATAAATCTGGTGGGAAAGTAGGGTCATTTTCTGATAGACATCTGTCGGACTGAACTTCTATCTGCAACCACCGACGTTGCCATCTGCAGGCCAATAAATAGAATGCAAATTTTGGAGATTTCCTCAGTTTTCAGACCCGAGTCCTAAAGCCACACATGCTATTGTTACACTGCTAAGTAAGCTGTTGTTGGCCACAAACAATGACTGTACATTTATAAACTGACATTAGCAGGATTAAAAACCACCAACAGGTCTATCCGAGACAGATAAAACTGCATAACTATAACGGAGTAAAACAAACCTTACCTGTCCAGTAGCAGAAAGGCTAGCTGTGCATGGCTTTTTAAACCCATCAATCTCTTTAGTTTTCCCCGCCTATCAAAAGCAGCACGGATATACCTGTAAATACAGCTCCTGGCCATCTCGCGTTTTTCCTATTAATTCTATTTGTTCCTCCTCCGTTCCTTGGCACTTGGGCTGTTTAATTATGTAAGCTGTCTCTGGTAGCGCTGGGATTGGAAGCTGCTTGTGTTCCACCATTGCCAACAACACAGATTTTGCCTTGTATTCTTCTAATGATTCTTCCAACAGATGGCGCACGAACAACGCAGATTTAGCTCTGCGGATTCCCAAGCAGAGAAAAACACATCTTGATGGCGTTCTCTAACCTGATTCGATAGATGCAGTCGTCGACTCCAGGATTTTATATGCTGCTTTCCTTCTTATTGATGTATTGTTGTTAACAGGGATTTTCATGTTAATATCCATTTCGAAGTACACTGCTCAAAAAAACAAAGGGAACACTCAAACAACGCAATGTAACTCCAAGTCAATCACACTTCTGTGAAATCAAACTGTCCACTTAGGAAGCAACACTGATTGACAATTAATTTCACATGCTGTTGTGCAAATGGAATAGACAAGAGGTGGAAATTATAGGCAATTAGCAAGACACCCCCAATAAAGCAGTGGTTCTGCAGGTGGTGACCACCGACCATTTCTCAGTTCCTATGCTTTCTGGCTGATGTTTTGGTCACTTTTGAATGCTGGCAGTGCTTTCACTCTAGTGGTAGCATGAGACGGACTCTACAACCCACACACGTGGCTCAGGTAGTGCAGCTCATCCAGGATGGCACATCAATGCGAGCTGTGACAAGAAGGTTTCCTGAGTCTGTCGCACTGCCAGAGCCCTGCAAAATGACCTCCAGCAGGCCACAAATATGCATGTGTTTACTCAAACGGTCAGAAACCGACTCCATGAGGATGGTATGAGGGCCCGACATCCACAGGTGGGGGTTGTGCTTACAGTCCAACACCGTGCAGGACGTTTGGCATTTGCCAGAGAACACCAAGATTGGCAAATTCGCCACTGGCGGCTGGTGCTCGTCACAGATGAAAGCAGGCTCACACTGAGCACGTGACAGATGTGACAGAGTCTGGAGATGCCGTGGAGAACGTTCTGCTGCCTACAACATCCTCCAGCATGACCAGTTTGGCTGTGGGTCAGTAATGGTGTGGGGTTGCATTTCTTTGGGGGGCCGCACAGCCCTCCATGTGCTCGCCAGTGGTAGCCTGTCTACCATTAGGTACCGAGATGAGATCCTCAGACCCCTTGTGAGACCATATGTTGATGCGGTTGGCCCTGGGTGTCATGGTTTGGGAGCTTTGAGAGCTCTGTTTGTTGCTCTCATCATGGACGATATCGTTTTGGTCCCGATTGGATTCCTGGGCCAGCTGGCAGTAATTGGGGGCGTTGCCCGGACTCTATTTAAGCTCCAGTTTCGCCTTGCGTTCCTTGCTAGAGTGTCAGTGCTTCTTTGGCACTTTAGCCGGTAAGGTCTCTTTAGAGATTATTGTCAGGGACTTAGCTGCATAACAGGATCAGTGTTAGTGAGTAAGGGAATCTTTGATTTATTTCCCTTTTCTTTTGTTTGCCTCGAGCTCGCCTGTTTTCTACCACAGACGGCGTCTGGTCTGTTGGTGGCACGGGTCTTGTTATATCTATCTGTTTTTAGTCTCTCTACACGCTGCGAGATTTTCCTTATATATTTGGCCGCTGCTCTTGGCCTCCTCTTCCAGCAGCTATCACAGTGGGTTCCTCCTAATGCATGACAATACTAGACATCTTGTGGCTGGAGTGTGTCAGCAGTTCCTGCAAAACGGAGGCATTGATGCTTTGGACTCGCCCGCTCGTTCCCTAGACCTGAATCCAATTGAGCACATTTGGGACATCGTGTCTCCCTCCATCCACCAACGCCATGTTGCACCACAGACTGTCTAGGAGTTGACGTATGCTTTAGTCCAGGTCTGGGAGGAGATTCCTCAGGAGAACATCAGCCACCTCATCAGGAGCATGCCCAGGCTTTGTAGGGAGGTCATACAGGCACGTGGAGGCCACACACAATACTGGGCCTTATTTTGACTTTTTTAAGGACATTACATCAAAGTTAGATCAGCCTGTAGTATGTTTTTCCATTTTAATTTTGAGTGTGACTCCAAATCCAGACCTCCATGGGTTAATAAATTTCATTTCCATTGATAATTTTTGTGTGATTTTGTTGTCAGCACATTCAACTATGGAAAGAACAAAGTATTTAATAAGATTATTTCATTCAGATCTAGGATGTGTTATTTTAGTGTTCCCTTTATTTTTTTGAGAAGTGTATTTTATGCAGGTCAGCCGGCTGCTCTGTTGACCCTGGTATGGGTAGGATCATTTGTGCCAAACAAACCATTGTTTGTGCCAGGCCCGGCACTATAACAGGGAACTGGTGGGTCGCAGACCCTTCCCTTTATTCCAATTAGGATAGTCCTGGCTAGTTCTCGATTATTTCGCTTTATTGACGCATTTTCCAATTATTGTAATTGGCGACTGAAGACACGGTTTCTCTCCATATGTGTTCTAACAGCGATGAAATCATGGGGAAAATTCAGTAGAACTGAGAATTGGGGTGGACAAAATATCCGTTTTAAACAATTATTAGTCCTGACGTGTTCTCAGTCATTTTCATGATTAACAAAAGGTTCACTCCGAGAGCACTCCACATTTAACAGGTGCTGCTTGTTCTCCCTGATTAGGTAGGACGACAATCATCCATCTGGACGCGTATTTGCTGAATTTAAATCAACATTATTCAAAATTGAGCGCGAGGTTTTAAATGTAAATTTCCAGGTATCTAGCCAATGATAAATACCGAGTGCTTGAATAAAATTGTAGGTTTATCTTTTAAGTAATATATAACCAACATGGTAGAAGTTTGTGTTTATTTATCAGTGAGATGAGCTATCTATTACAAATTCTATATATAAGAACATGCTAATTGCATGGAAGCAAACAAGACTTTCTTTTACAGTACAGTTTTAGTTTACTTACCGAGTAAATTATTGTGTATTGCATAGTAATATATCTGAACCTACAAGGTACAAGTGTACAAGTTTGTGATTATTCAATGGCAAAGGGAAGGTATCTCCATACGATCTTAATTTACCATACATATAACAGGGAAATACAACCATAATTTATTTTTATTCACCTTACATTTTAGATGGCAATTACACCATAACACAATAACTAAATATATATTTACTTAATAAATACCTGGTATTTCAGCCATACTTTCTCTGTACTTACCTGCTTATTACCAGTGATAATTTCCCAATAAGACCATATAATTTACCAGATAAATACCTAGTATTTCAGGCATAGATTCGCTGTATTTACCCACCCATTACCAGTAGTTATTACCAATAACACTTTATAATTTACCGGGTAAATACCCAGTATTTTGGCAATGGTTTCATTGTACTTACCTTCGTATTACAGTGGTTAATATCTAGTTACACATTTTTGTTACCATATATTTACTGAGTAAATAGCTAGTAATTAGAGCTGATAGATACCTGCTTTTTACCAGCTTATAACCCAATAATACACTATAATTTACTGTATACTTACCAGGTAAATACCCAGTATTTTGGCCATAGTTTCATTGTACTTACCTTCTTATTACCAGTGGTAATTATCCACTAACACACTATAATTTACCATATATTTACCTGATAAATACCCAGTATTTTGGTCATAGTTTCATTGTACTTACTTTCTTATTACGAATTACCAGTAATTACCTAGTAATACAGTTTTGTTACAATGTATTTACTGGGAAAATACCCAGTAATTAGGGGACTGTAAAAGAAAAGGTTACCAGTTAAATCTTGAGTTAAATTTAGTGTTTGAGTTTGAAGATAAAATTGTCGACACTGCTATTTTTTTCAGCAGGTTAATATTCCTTTTCTTTGCTTCCTGTATGAGAATAACAAAGATTTGATCAAATTTGTTAACGCTTTGATTTGGAATTGAATGTGTAATGTTTCCACAGCATTTGGAATATGGAACTGAAGGCTATTAAAAAATATTTGCTCTTTATTCACAACGTAATGATATTTTTTTTAACACAAACGTACATGTTTATTCCACCATCTGTTTAACAGTACCCTGATTTAACTCACCCAGTAGATGTATGTTGTGATTTTAAGTCAAACCTGAAAACCTGATCATGATGTGTGGTGTCACGGCAGGTATGGCTGGAGGCAGGAGCACAAATCTTCTTCTCCTACAGTGTTGGAGGGGCTGCTCTGACAGTACTGGGAAGCTACAACCATTATACCAACAACTTTTACAAGTAAGGTCCAAGAGAACCCACAGATTAACACAGTAACTCTTAAAAGTCAGGCCCAAGCACACCCACATGACAACATCTTCAACAACAGCTACAAGTAAGGCCCAAGACCACACACAGGACAACACCTCGAACAATGTTTACACCTAAGGCCCAAGAGCATATATAGAACAAATCCTAAAGCAACTGTCCCAAGTAAGGCCTAAAAATGCCTACAAAACAACACCTACAACAACTGAAATATGCAAGGCTCAAGAACACCCGCAGAACAACACCTACAATTGTCTCAAGGCCCAAGAACACCCACAGATGAACATCTACAACTCTTACTAGGAAGATCCATACGAAGGTCACCAAATGTAAGTTCATATATGACTTATCAGTTGCAGCTTGTGAACTGGGAACAGGGGAAGCTGAAACAAATTTCATAAAATTAATGATTAGTCATGACCCATTTTCAATCAATCATTTAAATTGCCTTTACAGAAACTCCAAAAACCCTCAACATTATCAGATGTGGCCAGTTTTCATTAATAACGCAAACCTGTCAACTCTCATGCATATGGGGCCGGATCAACAAAAGCTTTGCGTGTATAAAAACGTGTGCAAACTCATTGCACACGCAAAAAAATGTACAAACTGATTTACTAACAGTGCACAGCAAGGGTTGCCTCTTTCAAAGGTGCAAAATAGCACGTCTGCATCCAGTTAGTACGTCTGCCACAATGAATATGCAATATGGGGCGTTTACACGCAATTGTGCGTGTGTTGGGAGGAGAAAATGTAAATATATTAATTTAGCATGCGCAAATTGATTTATCAAACCTGAAAGAAATTTTGCATATAAAATCTGCGTCTATATTTTAACACGTGTCAAAAGGAGGTGCAAACGGTTTGTATGTGTAATTGCGCACACATGGCTACAGTTATTGTCGCAAGAAGGAGACATCGAAATCATGAAAGGAGACGCAGAGAACGCATTTTTCACCCTCGTGTGAACGTTTTTGGAATGAACGAGGAAAAAATCATTAAAACATATCGCCTATCCAGCACTGCCATTTTGGAGCTGTTGGAGGAACTCAGAGAGGATTTGGAGCCAGCCACGAGAAGGAGTCACGCAATACCTGCAATGACAAAACTCCTTGCAAGTTTGCATTTTTTTGCATCTGGGTCATTCCAGCGTACGGTAGCTATTACAGCTGGGATCTCCCAATTCCGTTTTTCAGATGTGCTGTCTGAAGTCCTAAATGCCATGTCGCGCCAGATGGCCAAGTTCATTAGGTTTCCACGCACTCAGCACTTATTGAATGAGACCAAACAAGGTTTTTTTTGCAGTAGCTGGATTTCCTAGAGTTATAGGGGCGATTGACTGTACCCATGTGCAGCTTGTGCCCCCCGCAGACACTGAGCACGTGTACAGAAATCGCAAACACACGCATTCATTGAATGTGCAGTGCGTTTGTGATGCCAAAGGCATCATTTCCAGCGTTGTGGCAAAATACCCCGGGTCAGTACATGATTCTTTTATTTTGAGAAACGTTCTCTGTTTTCCAAGTTGTGAGATGGCGAGTTTGGAGATGCCTGGCTTGTAGGGGAGTCAATTTGTAAAATCCTTAGCGAAATTTATTTCATTAAAAACAAGAGCATGTTTCACATTGATTCATATGTTTTTTAAGGTGACAGTGCATACCCCCTACACCCCTTCCTCCTGACACCTGTTCTCAACCTGACCTCTGCCGGAGAAATAAGATACAACGAGGCTCATATCCGTACACGGAATATTGTGGAGCGCACCTTCGGAATCCTGAAGAGCAGGTTCCGTTGTTTGGATCGCACTGGTGGAGCACTGCTGTACAGGCCAGAAAAAGTGGCCCAGATTGTAGTGACCTGCTGCATGCTACATAACATCGCCAAGCAACACGGGCTGGAGCATGAGGCCATGCCGGAGGTGAACGCCGACCTGCCCCCCTGTATGGAGCAACATCCCAATACTGCAGGGATGCAGACACGCAGCAATCTCATTCGAAGTCACTTCTTGTGAGCTGTTTGGTATGTGCATTTTTCTATTTTCATTCAATAATGTGTTGTAGTTTGCAATACAATGCCGTTCCCTCTGGCTAGTGTGACCCAACAAACTGCAGAACATTGCAAAATTAAGCAAATCAACATTTATTGAAAAAAAGACTGAAATCACTTTCTGAATTCCAAACATTATCAAACGAAATACTCATTCACGTCTAATTATGTTAAGTCCCGCATAATCATATTAAAGACACATTGTTTCAGTCAGAAAATGTATTAGGCTATAGTCTTAACATTTATGGTGGAAAAAAAAAGAAAAAAGCAGTTATTCATCATATAGCCCATTTCATACAAAAAAGAAATATTTACAGCCAATAGAAGACAACTTAAACGTGACAGTTGAATGTATCACTTGTGTTTCCTTTTACGCAGGTGGAACTTGCCCGTCATGCGCACCTCTCCTCCCTCTCAGGTGCCCGGCTGCCTAGCTGTCGCTGTGGGACTCGGTCGGCCCGCTTCTCCACCTGGATTGAGGGCAGTCATTGCCTGCATCCCTTCCTGTAGCCCTCTTGCCACAGAATTGACGGCCATCGTCAGGGCAGATACTGCGCTGACCATCTGTCTGCAGTGCGTGGCAATGGCCTGAGTATCGCGCCTTGCCGCCTGTGCAAACGATGAAGCCGCTCGCATCTCCCATGCAATTGTCTGAATGGCTGCAGACTGTTTCTTTTGTTCCTCCAGCAACTCCAGATCAATGTCCTCGGGACCCTTTCGAGGCTCTGCAGGGGTGGTGGTTGCTCTGGGGGGATTTGAGATGGATGGCTGGACTTCTGCTAAAGATTCTACATGTAAAAAATAAATGTTTTTTGTTTGGGATTTGAGTTAAAGGACAGCAAAATGTAACCACAGGAGGTACATTCATTTTTCACTTACTAAATAAATATCTTTTCAGAAAAAGTGTGTTTATACAGTATTATTGTGCGCCTACCTTGTTCTGCTGTTTGGTCCAGTGTGTCATACCCGGCAATTCCAGTGACTTCCGTCTCGCAGAACGTTAACTGCACCTGTTCCTCAATGCTGGTCAGAGGCATCTCATCCACTGTGCCCCCACCTGTTTTCTTTGCAGATGTTTTATTATACGCCAATTTTTCTTTTCTTCGTCTTCGGATATCTTGATATCGTCTTTTCACTTCATTCACTGTTCGCATCGTTTTACCCACAGCATTTACTTTTTTACAGATATCCGCCCATATGGCGTTCCTTTGTGCGACAGTCAGATTTCTTTGCTGTAGCTTATTCACGTGTTTATTGGCTTCATCTACCAACACCTCTAATTCCATAGGGTCGATTTTCATTTTGCGCTTTCTTCTCTCCAAACTCTCCATGCTGCAAACCATGAAACACGCAAAGCCCTCATTTAAATAGGGTGTGTCCAACACCTGTTGCCATTTGCGCAATCACTCTTAGTAAATCACCTGCAAACCGTGGTTCAGCCCCACATGCAAAATTCTAGATTGTACGCGCAAATTAGTACACGCAAATTGGGATCTTAGTAGATCCGGCCCTTGGTGTGAGATTACATGTGAATATTTACGTTCCTCTGCTGTACTCAGCAATTATTCAATCATTGGTATGGAAAAGATTCTTGCGTGGAACTGAAGTCCTTGTGGGTGGAGGGGTTGTAAGCAATGGAACTGCATAAAGATATTTCAAATTACCTCATTAAATTTAAATGATTGTAAAACACATGCATTGCTTCCAACCCCTGTATAAAGAAAAGCGTGCGAAATCCGGAGTCCGACCCACATCTGATAATGTTGAGAGTTTTCAGAGTTTCTGCTATGGTAATTTAAATGAATGATTGAAAACTAGTTATGCCCAATCATTCATTTTAAGGGATTGTTTGACCTTCCCCTATTGCCTGTTCATGAGCCACCACTGCTTCCTATATGTCTCTAATACAAACCTGGACTCCATCTGTGACCACTGTGTCAATCCAAGTCATTATAATTGTATAATGTCAAGTTTGACCTTTAAAGGTCACCAACAGTCAAGTTGAATGTCACCAAATGAAATTTTATGTGTGACTTCCTTTAAGTCTGTGATACAAACTAAGGCTACATCTGTGACCTGTTTAGTGATACAAGTCATTGAATTTTCACTAGGTCATGTTGAATATGAAGGTCACCAAATGAAAGTTCATATATGACTTCCTATGTGTCTCCAATACAAACCTGTGCTCTATCTGTAACAATTTTGCTGAAATAAATAATTGAAATTTCACTGTAAAGTTAAGCTGTTGTAGGCAACTGAAAGTCAAGTTTAAGGTCACCAAATGAAACCTGATACATGACTTCCTATATACCCACAATACAAGCCTAAGCTCTATTCATAATAGTTTTGGTGATAGAAGTCAATGAAATTTATGACCATTTATGATGGTCATAAATGAATGTTCATATATGACTTCCTGTAAGTGCTCAATACACATATGTCCTGAATCTTCAATATTTTCAAGCCTAGAAGCCTTTAAAATTTGTAACATTTTGCTTGACCTCAAAATTGACCATTCAACTTCAACATAGCTGATGTATAGGTCATATATGAATTCCTTTATGTCGATAATACAAACTTAATCTCTAACTGCTCTCAAACTCTAACCATTTAGCTTCCACGGGCGATTTTGCCCATCCTCCATAAGACCCAATGTTAAAGTATAGAACCCCCATAAGACCCACTTCCATCAATTCAATTGAAACGGCACTCACACTGTATTGATTGCGAGATTTAGGAGAAAAGGACAGTTTTTGAGAAAAAGGACTTGAAATTTCAAAAAATTATCTTTTTATTACATTGTTAATATTTTCCTTCACTTCAAGTTTGAGCTTTCAATGTTTTTGAACGCGTCAACATTTTTCTTAGTAAATATATATTTCTAGTGGGGCTATTGACATGAACTTTTGACCAGATGTCGGTAACAACCCAAATAATGCACACATACAAATAAATCAAAACAAATTATTCCATAAATGAAGTTGTGTAAAATAAATGGAATGACACATGCAAAAAGTATTGAATATGCTTACTGGAATTTATTTAATACTTAGCAGAAAAGCCTTTGTTGGTAATGACAGCTTCAAGACGCCTCCTGTATGGAGAAACTAGTTGCTTGCATTGCTCAGGTGTGATTTTGGCTCATTCTTCCACACTAACCGTCTTCAAATCTTGAAGGTTCCGGGGTGCCTCTTCAATGATCTCTGATCTTCAGTTCTTTCCTTAGATTTTAAATTGGATTCAAGTTGGGTAATTGGCTGGGCCATTCTAGCAGCTTTTTTTGTCTTTCTCTGAAACCTATTGAGAGTTTCCTTGGCTGTGTGTCTAGGATCTTTGTCTTGCTGTAATGTCCGCCCTCGTTTCATCTTCAGCATCCTGGTAGATGGCAGCAAATTCTTATCAAGAATGTCTCTGCATATTTCTCCATTCATTTTTCCTTCAATTATATGAGAAGTCTGCCAGTACCATATGGTGAAAAACAGCCCCACTCCATAATGTTCCCACCTCAAAACCTCACTGTTGGTATGGTGTTTTGGGGGTAATGTGCAGTGCCGTTTGTCCTCCAAACATGGCGTGTGCTATGACATCCAAAGTGTTCCATTTTGGACTCATCTGACCAGACTATATTCACCCAGTATTTCATAGACTTGTCCAAATGTTGTGCAGCAAACTTTAAAGTAGCCTCAACATGCTTTTTCTTCAACAATGGAGTCTTGCGTGGTGAGTGTGGATGGAGGCCATGGTGGTTGAGTGCATTACTTATTGTTACCTTTGAAACAACTGTACCTGCTAATTCCAGGTCTTTCTGAAGCTCTCTGCGAGTGGTCATTGGCTCTTGGACAACTATTCTGATCATTCTTTTGACTCCTCTGTCAGAAATCTTGCAAGGAGCACTTGGTCATGGCCGGGTTATGGTGAAATTATGTGCTTACCACTTCGAGATTATGGTCCCAACGGTGCTCACTGGAACATTCATAAGTTTAGAAATACCTCTGTAACTAATGGCATCAGTATGTTTTGCAAAAATAAGGCTGTGAAAGACTTGAGAGAGCTCTTTGCTTTTACCCATCATGAGGTGCTTCTTGTGTGACACCTTGGTAATGAGAAACCTTTTTATACCCCATCAATTAGTACTAAACCAGCTGATATTAATTTGCACCGATAGGGGCCAGGATTGCTTTCTAAATACTGACAGATTTCAGCTGGTTTCTTGGATTTCCATGCCTTTTTTCATGTGTTTAATACTTATTCCCTGTGTCATTCCACTTTGTTACACATACAGTGCCGTGAAAAAGTATTTGCCCCCTTCCTGATTTTTTTTTTTTTTTGCATATTTGTCGCGCTTAAATGTTTCAGATCATCAAACAAATTTTATTATTAGACAAAGACAACCCGTGTAAATACAAAATGCAGTTTTTAAATGAGGATTTCATTTATTAAGGGGAAAAAGCTATCTAAACCTATCTGGCCCTATGTGAAAAAGTAATTGCCCCCTACATCCTTATAACTGGTTGTGCCACCCTCGGCGACAAGAACTGCAATCAAACATTTGCGATTACTGGCAATGAGTCTTTCACATCGCTTTGGAAGTATTTTAGCCCACTGTTCTTTGCTGAAATGGAGCTTGGCGTAATTCTGATAGGCACGGAGTCAAGCTTGGTAACTATAGTAGCGCTTCTTGAGCTTGAATCACCTGAGTGCTCTTGGATGTCATCTGATTTGCCGTCACATGATTGCTCGATTGATATGGTAGTTTACTTAAGCTCTGCAGCATGTACGCTTAACATCCCTCCTCCTCCCCAGCTCCTCCTGTCATTTGTAGCATCCTGTAATCCTGTTCTTTCATGTCTAACTGTCACACATAACAATGTCTCTTCTGTTTGAGGTCACTGTTGCTTTTGGCTCTGTTCTATGGACGGGGGGTTAATAGCTGCTCCCTGCCTTCGGTTCCACTCTGGACGGGCAGGGATCTCTCGAACAGAGCCATACCGCCAAACTCAATGTATGCTTGTATGTTTTAATACATTTTCTCTTTGACAAAGTGTCCAATCAGAATTGTTTTAATTCAGCCACATTGGAGGGTATTCAAGCATGTCATGGTCATGCCACTGCATCTCAAGCGAATTTTAGTCAGGACTTTGACTAGGCAACTCCAAAATCTTCATTTTGTTTTTGTTAAGCCATTCAGAGGTGGACTATCTGGTGTCTTTCGTATCATTGTCCTGCTGCATAACCCAAGTACACTCAAGCTTGAGGTCACAAACTGATGGTTGGATATTCTCCTTCAGGATTTTCCTGGGAGAGCAGAATTCATGGTTCCATTATTACAAAAAGCCATCCAGGTCCTGAAGCCGCAAAGCAGCCCCAAACCAACACACTACCACCACCATGTTTTACTTTAGGTGTAATGTTCTTTTCATGAAATGCTGTGTTAGTTTAACGCCTGATGTAACGAGACGCACACCTTCCAGAAAATTCAACTTTTGTCTCGTCAGTCCACAGAATATTTAACCAAGAGTCTTGTGGATCATCAAGATGTATTTTGGCAAACATGAGACCAGCCTTTGTGTTCTTTTTGGTCAGCAGTGGTTTTTAACTTGGAACTCTCCCAAGGATAACTGTGGCAAGCGAGGCCTGCAGTTCTTTGTATGTTGTTCCGAGTTCTTTTGTGACCTCCTAGATGAGTCGTCAGTGTGCTCTTGGAGTAATTTTGGTAGGCTGGCTGCTCCTGGGAAGGTTCGCCACTGTTCCAAGTTTTCTCCATTTGTGGATAATGGCTCTCCTCGTGATTCGCCAGTCCCAAAGCCTTAGAAATGGCTTTGCAACCCTTTCCAGACTGATAGATGTCAATTTTTTTGTTTCTCATCTGTTCTTGAATTTCTTTAGTTCGCGGCATGACATGTTGCTTTTTGAGATCTTTTAGCCTCCTTCACTTTGTCAGACAGGTTCTCTTAAAGTGATTTCTTGATTCAACAGGTCTGGCAGTAATCAGGTCTGGTTGTGGCAAGGTTTGGATAGCTTTTTCCCCTTAATAAATGAAATCATTATTTGAAAACTGCATTTTCTATTCGCTTAAAATTATTTTGATGATCTGAAGCATTTAAGTGTGAAATATATGCAAAAAAGTAAGAGATCAGAAAGGGGGCAAATACCTTTTCACGGCACTGATATTTAATTTATGCACTTATTTGTTTTGATTTCTTTGTATGCGTGGATTGCATGGATTGTTACCATCATCTGGTGAAATCTTCATGTCAATAGCCCCATTGGAAATATATTTACTGTGAAAAATGGTGATGCATTCAATACTTATTTCCCCTACTGTTATATGAATTCCTATACAGCGCCCTCCATAATTATTGACACCTCTGGTTAACCCCTTTGCGCGGAAGCCAAATCTGGCTATTTAGGTGTTACCTGATTTAAGGCTTTATAATTCAAGATTGCAGCTTCACATACAGAAAAACTTTGGCTCAATTGAGTCTAGACACTTGAAGAATTTAGACTCCCATCGTATTCTAGTTTATTTTTATGATTTTAGTGGAGAAAAGGGGCTGCAAACACAAAAAATCTTCATGAAAATTCAACTTTGAATTAGCAAAAAAAATAATACTGACAATTGAAAAACTGCTGGGGCTTAAAACTATACATTTCTGGAATCATAAACTTCTTAACCACAAGTACAATTCATCTTGAACATTACATTCTACATTACCCGCTTGCTATGAGCCAAACTAGACAGCTATCCAGGTGTCTCCCCAAAGTCTGAGATTCATCAAAATGGTTCACTGTCAAATCATACATTAATCATATATTTAACGCAAATTAATTTTGGAGCATGAAGTTTAGCATGAACTAATGATTTTCTGGTTGAATTTAGCATGAATTTATCAATATTAGTGCAGTTGAACATCAGTGGTCACCAGTAACCTCTCCAAACACAAATCATGCCTTTTCTCCATAATAAAGTTTACATTTTTGTCCATTTTTCTTCTAAGTCCCCTAAGGATTAAATAAAGTGCTGATTAAACAGCCATAACATTCACCCTGCAATGAAAAGCTAACCGCTCTTACATCCGAGCTCATAACCTTACACCTTATAAGGGTAAAAACTCACTACCTCAGTAGTATCTGAATTCTGAAATATACCTTATTTTAACAGTACAGAAATTTCACTATCAGGAAAAATCAAACGACATATACCACCAAATTCAACAGAATGGTGCAATGAACGTGCCGAGGGATCTACCGACGTGCGTGGGCTGCGTGCATTTGGAGAAACGAAAACCTCGGCATTCGATGTCTTTAAACGCAGAGTAAATTCTGCAGCAAAAAGCCATATTGAGCAAAATGCAAACCCAAATGCAAATGCAAATTCAGCTTTTTTTCTACATAATATAGGACCACAATGAAAAAAGAAAAAAATCCAACCTTTAATTCAAATGCATTTATTTAGTAGGAAAAAAATCCCACATTAAGAAATAATTCTTTTACATCAAATCATGTGTGCCACAATTATTAGCACCCCTGATGTTAATACTTTGTACAACCCCCTTTTGCCAACAAAACAGCACCTAATCTTCTCCTATGATGTTTCACAAGATGGGAGAATACAGAAAGAGGGATCTTTCACCATTCCTCTTTGCACAATCTCTCTAAATCATCCAGCGACCTGGGTCCTCTCCTCTGCACTCTCCTCTTCAGCTCACTCCACAGGTTTTCAGTGGGGTTGAGGTCTGGGGACTGATATGGTCATGGGCGGAGCTTGATTCTGTGTCTGGTGAACCATTTCTGTGTAGATTTGGCCACATGTTTAGGGTCATTATCTTTCTGAAAGACCCAGTGATGACCCATCATCAGCTTTCGGGCAGAGACCACCAGATTTTGATTTAAAATGTCCTGGTATTTCAAAGTGTTCATGATGCCATGCACCCTAAGAAGGTTCCCAGGGCCTCTGGAAGAAAAACAGGCCCACAGCATCACCGATCCTCCCCCATTCTTCGCAGTGGGCATGAGGTGCTTTTCTGCATACTCATCTTTTGTGTTTCGCCAGACCCACGTGTACTGTTTGTTGCCAAGGAGCTCTATCTTGGTCTCATCTGACCAAAGCACATGGTCCCAGTTGAAGTCCCAGTACCGCTTGGCGAACTCCAGACATTTGCGTTTAAAGTGTGTGAAAAGGTTTTTCCGTGCATGTCTCCCAAACAGCTTGTTGGCAAGTAGATAGCGCCTGATGGTTGTTTTGGAGACTTTGTGACCCCAAGATGCTACCATTCGTTGTAATTCTTTAACAGTGAAATTTGGAGAACTTTTTATTTCTCTTACCATCCTCCTCACTGTGCGTGATGGCAAATAACCTTGCGTCCTCGTCCAGGCTTGTTTACCACTGTTCCAGTTGTTTCACACTTCTTAATGATTCCGCTGACAGTAGATATGGGCAGGTGCAGGTGAGTGGCTATTTTTTTGTAGCCATTGCCTGACTTGTGAAGGTTGACGCACATCTGCCTTTCTTGAATGGTGTGTTCCTTTGTCTTTCCCATGTTGAAGAGTGGACAAGTGAAATGGCCTCTGCGTCACGTCATATTTATACCCCAGGGAAACAGGAAGTGATGAATTACTAATTAAATGTTCCTAGGTACTCTGATTAACTTTGTAAACTACTGTAGAAATGACAGAAATACTTCAATTACATTTATTTCCTAGGAATTGTTAGGGGTGCCAATAATTGTGTAAGAGATGATTTTATGAAAAATAATTATTTCTTAGTCAGGGACCCCCCCTTAAAATTCACTTGAGTTGAAGGTTACATTTTTCTACAATTTTCAGTGTGAGAGTTTGCTTCTGCAATAAAAATTTAATTTATTTTAAGGCTTTTAACACATCTTAACCAGAGCTGCCAATATTTATGGAGGGCACTGTAAGTAGGCCACTGAACACTAAAACAGTTTTAGCTTTACCTTGCCCTATTTTTGAACCAAGTGCCCTTAGTTGAATTTATGACATACTACTTAAATTCACACTTCAACGTGATCACATGGGAAGGCATATAACACGCCATTAACGACATTTAGCGTATCATGACTGTGCATTTTCAGCTTTTCACGTGCCATTGAAAGCTTCCCCTGAAACACCGAACATAATGCTTTTTTGTGATTTCCACGTAAAATCATACACCGTTTTTGCACAGTATGAATCAATGGGAACTAAATAGCATGAAATATCACGCCAAAAGCAGAAAATGTATAGTATTAATGCGCAAAATTACGTAAGGATGATTGGTTATTCATCCACAATTTGGTGATACCAAGCAAAAATAAAAAAAATCACTTGGCACTTTGAGATTTACCAAGACTTTCATTATTTTGCGAACATCTCAACAAATTATGTGGAGCCTTTATCGGCTGCTTTTTTGGTAAAACGTTTCGTACTTTTTTTTTAACGCATTTTGGATTGTTTCGTCGGCCTTCCTGTGATTAAACACTGATGACCCCAAATGTTGTTTCCCTTAGCCACAACAGAAGGCTGGACCCCAATCTTAGTACCTTGTGACAACCTTTTCAATTTGGATTTAATTCATTTGGGTGATTCTTGTGTTACATATGTGACCTTTTGAAGGCATTCTTGAAATTTTTCAATGCACTATGCTTTATTTGGGTTGAAAATTGGGATCAATATAGGACAACCACAAGATACCTGGGCTTTCCTATCAATGTGGTTCATCAACTTGATATTTGCCTTGGAACACATTGGAAGTACGGGAGTCAGGACCAGAAAGCGGCTGCGTTACATGTGTGACACAGAAAATGGGTCAACCGCTACGTTTAATTTACATTCGAAAAGTTCCAGTCAAGTCAAGTCATTTATTTGTATAGCACATTTAAAAACAACAGGGGTTGAGCAAAAGTGCTGAACAAAAAAATTAGCTAAAGGGTCATAACAAGAACAGTAAGGCCATACATCTACACAAGATTAAGCATGTTTATTAGTGGAAAAAAAATAAAATAAAATAAAAAAATGAAAAATAAATAAAAAACAACAACAGCAACAAAAGTAAATAAAATAAAATCAAGTAAGACCAGACATCAGCCTGAATTAACCCCTTTCTGCAGATGTAGATGCCCGCGTCTATAGACCTGCACATTGGAAGTACGCTGTTACTGTACTCGATCACTAGATAGCACCCCCGGATCAGTTATTGAATGTTCACAAGCAAGCAGACCTCGAACGCGGTTCTGAATACGGTGAAGTTCACTCCACTCCCTGTTTTTTGAGAGCTGCATGAATTAAACTCCTCAGCTAAGCCTGATGTGAAAACTGGTCAGTATCCTTGCCCATAGTGTCGATTCAGCAGTTTGAAAAAACGATATCTTGACACAGAAAAAATCGTTATCCTTAGTAGCAACCAGTTTAGCCACAGTGAGCCAACAGTATTCCAATTAGTAGTTCATACAAATCAGTTTTCTGAGGCAAAAAAATCGACATGGTATTGATTCTCTCACATTCTATTGCCTATTACAGTTGTCCCATACAAAAAAAATTGTAGTTCCCTACCGTGGATTTACGCGTAGATTGCTTCATTGCCAAATCCAGCGCTTCCTTATATCCACCCGAGTACTGGCGTTGATAGCCAATCACTCTACCATACACTCAAGCTCTTCTGCGTAATTGTAGAGTTACACTTCATGGCCTCCTGAAGTTTCCCTGATAACAATGTATTGATCGGCTCGTTTCTTATCCAATTCCCGAGTGTTTAAACATTTTAGAGTAAGTGAAACACATTGATTGGACAAACACAGAGCATACAAACCAATGCGTATCAGCATGCGCTGTTGTATCCTGTCTACGTTATGCACATTACGCGGCTAAAATAGACGGGATTTATAGAAATCGGTTCGCAAAACTGGCCTTGAAGTGTTCAGTTACATTACAGGATTTAAATGAGAACGATATGCTCTATTGGAATTATTTCGAATGAAACAGGACCGGAGGGTATTTGCTACTGGGTACATCGGTCTCTATTTTATACAGTCAATGTCTCTGGAGGAGGGATTCACGAAAAAGGTCAGGCTGCTATTTTTGTTTGTTTTTTTTTTCTGTTTCGGAATGTATATGTACTCAACAAAGTCGAATGTCGAGGTTTTTTTCCTGTTTAAAACGCGAACTGCCCGTGCATTTTGGTGTGGACCCCCGGTACGTTCATTGCACGTTTCTTTTGAATCGGGAGACGCAATGGATTTGATATTCCCTGAAAGTGGAGTGTCTGTTCAGCTAAAATAAGGTATATTTCAGAATTCAGATATTACGGTGTTCGTGAGGTGTACTTGCTCCTTATAAGTGTTGAAATGGGTTCGTGAGCTTTGAAGAGGGGACTGGTAGCTTTCATTACAGGGTGAATGTTCTGACCGTTTAATAAGCAGTTTATATAATGCGTGTTTGTGCTGGCTTTGAAGAAAAATGGCCAAAACTCTAAACTTTATTATGGAGAAAAGGTACGTTCGTATTTGGAGAGATTACTGGTGACCACTGATATTCAACTGCACTGATATTGATAAATTCATACTAAACTCAACCAGAAAATCATTCGTTCATATTAAATTTCATGCCTTAAAGCTTTAATTGTGTTAAATACATGATTTTTTTAATGATTTGACAGCAAATCATTTTGAGACTTTGGGGAGACACTTGGGTAGCTGTATAATTTGGCTAATAGCATGTAGGTAATCTAGAATGTAATGTTGAAGATGAATTCTACTTGTGCTCAAGGAGTTTATGATACCATAAATGTATAGTTTTAAGCCCCAGCAGTTTTTCAATCGTCAGAATTATTTTTTTTGCAATTTCAATGGTGAATTCTCATGAAGATTTTTTATGTTTGCTGCTCATTTTCTCTACCAAAATCATGAAAATAAACTGAAATACAATGTAATTCTAAATGCTGTAAGTGTCTTTCCTGAATTGAGCCACATTTTTCCTCTTTGTGAAGCTTAAATCTTGAATTATACAGCATTAAAGTGGGTAACCCATAAATAGCCAAATTTGGCTTCTGCACAAAGGGGTTAAAAGCAAGTGAGAAAAAAATGGGTCTTAAGATTAAATTTAAAAGAGGTAATTGTAGGGGAGGATTTGATGAGTGGAGGGAGGGTATTCCAAAGCTTTGGAGCTGCTACAGGGAAAGCTCGGTCACCACGTGTTTTGAGGCGTGTGGAACAGCAAGAAGTGATTGATCTTGTGACCTGGTTGTAGAGTGTGGGAGCAGAAGTTCAGAAATGTAAGGTGGGGCTAAACCATTTAGGGCTTTAAATACAAAAAGTAAAATTTTAAACTCAATTCTGAATTTAACTGGAAGCCAGTTCTGTGATGTGAACGATGATTATAACACTTTGGCTTCATTAACTTTAGCAATAGTAAATCCTATTTGCATTTATTGAAACTTTAATAGAAATACCTTGCTCATTTGCATACCACAACCTCATTTGCGTGTGTTGCGAGTGTGACCGCATGACCTTGAACGCGCAAGTCAATTTCATTTAAATAAAATCAAATCTATTGCTATTGTAGGTCCTTGTAAGTTAGCATGGAGGAGTTTTATATACATCCTCTGTACTAGCCAATGTTGTGATAAGAATATTGGGTTTGGCAATATTAACATGGTGTTTTTGGCTTGGAGGGTGAACTGCAAACTTTATGTCTGAGTGAACATTCTGACTATCAGAAAAGCAGTTCCTTTAATGAGTGCGTGTGCTTGCTGATGCGGCTTTGTGGACAAATAAGTGAAACTCGGAACTATATCATGGAGAAAAGGTATATATATGGTTTGGAGAGGTTACTGGTGGCCATTCATGTCCAGCTGCGCCTATATTGATAAACTCATGCTGAATTCAAGCAGCAAATCATCAAGTCATATTGAATTTCATGTGGCAAAAGTTGTTTTAAGTTAAAAATATGATCATTTAATGATTTGACAGTCTGCCATTTTGTTTGGGGAGTTGCAGCTGATGATAATGATGAGTTTTAGATGCCCTTATTACAATGATGTCGGGACTGTCTGACACAGTTGTTGTGGTTTTGACTGCATAGACTTGTATACATACAATTGATTTTTGTGTTATGATGCATTTATGAACAATAATGTATGAAAATTCAATATTGTTCGTTTTCTTTGTTTATGATGACTGGATGAATGTGGATGAAAAACAAATTGGATTTCAAAAAAAAAAAAAAAAAAAATCCAAAATAGTAATCCATGTGTAATCCATAATCCAAAATTATGCCCCCCCGAATTCAGGTGGTTCCAAATGTCTTTACTGGCTGGTGAAGCATGGGATTGCCCACCACACCAACTACTCAGCTTATATGTTAATATAAATTGCAGACTGCTTACTGCGCCACCTGACCTAATCCAACTGCGCCAATATGCCGTCCCACGTGCCTCGTCTGTTTAGGGTTTTTTCGGTGGGTACCACTGGGCCTGAAAAAAATTCTAGGGGACACACTAGGTACTATATCAAATGCTTTCTGAAAATCTAAGTATATGATGTCATAAACCCTGCTCTGATCATAAGTCACTAGTCTTACTGTTTATAACATTTTTTGCCAGAAAATAGGATGGAATTTCACGACGTGAAAAAAAATTTTTGGAAAGAAGTCCGTATCCAACCTGCACTTTTTTCTGCTTTTTATTTGCCAGAAAGATTTAAAAAGGGAGCGCCAATATATTTTGATGGGTATTATAGGTGAGAAGGGAGTTTAGAATTTAATATTAATATTTAATGTTGTGAATGCAAATGCTGCGCATGCCCCAGCAACCCAGCGTGTCATCAGTAATATTGCTGTCGCCATTATATGCCATTACTACATATGGCAGCAAAAGAAATTTTCTCTAAGTTTTCTTGACTGGATGTACGCTTGACATTTTTATACAACAGAATGTTTCTCTGGGTACGCAAACATCAAGGTAAGCAGAAAAAGCACTGATTTCACACGATGTTTTTGGAGATTGAATACTTGAGTTCTTTCCAAATGTTTTTCATAAAATAAAATGTTTTCCCTTCTTTCTGTCCCAAGTGTTTCAGAGCATGTTACCAGAATCAAAACATTTTTTTATTAGGCCTAATCGTGCATGGTGCTAACACTTGCTTTTTTTTTCGTATAAAAATGTTCAAGATGCACCTAAGCTGAGTTGTTTATTTCCACTACTTTGAATATCTTACCCCAATTCACAGTACTGAGTTTTTTCTGCTTAATGTATTATGCTGGCTACGTAGCTAGCTAAGTAGCTTTGACTACGTCCATATGTGCACTTTCAGCACGGTATAAATTCAGGTCAAACAAACTGCACAGCTAATAATTTATTTACTTTTGCATGCATACTCTTAATAATTGAAACAATAGCAGATGTGCATAGTTGATGTCATGACCCTGAGCGTCTATCTGATTCAAAATGTGCGGCGTCCATGCACAGCACAACGGTCATTTTCAGGTGATGAGACACATTTAACAGCCTAAAGCTACAAGTTTTACCTCTTTTCAGAGGTCTCATTACAGTAAACATTGTGAAATAATTTTCATATAATGAGAAGTGTTTTTGTCGATTTACCTTTTGCCATGCTAAATATCCAATTGATCAATAGCGCAGCACGTTTGGTAAAACGCGCAAATTGGACAAACACTCCTGACATATCCAATAATCTTAAGATTGAGTTCCTTGGATCAGTCTTATGATATAGAGGAGCTTACACGAGTGAGTGTTTCATATTAAAGTTATCAAACTAGTGGCGTAAATTTTTCATTGGAAAATAAAAGTAATTCCCATTGCCGCCTTAATGCTGTTTGGGGTCCGATCAGCGTAGCTGCAAGGAACCCTATTGGAATTGTACAGATTATTATCATAATTATTAGTATTCTTTTTGTTGTTTCTGCAAAATTCTGACCTAAAAACTATGGGCAGCAAAACCTACAAGGTGTACAGACACCAAACTTGGTATGTAAGTTCCTGACCTCCCAAGGATGTCACTCTCGTGCAACAGCGTAAAAATACCTCTAGGTGGTGCTATAATAAACACATTTACGTTTTGGGTCCTCTGACTCCCTAGAATCTCCCAAATCAAATGCTCCCATTCCTGCCAATTGCCGCCATGATATTTTTCCACTAATTACGAAAAACTAAAAGTGAAAGTAAAATGAACTAGTCTGAGACCATTCATCCAATTCTCTTAATGATCTACACAATATGCTGACAAAAAGTGACTCACAAAATTTCGATATGTCATTCTGTCTCAAAGTTACATGTCAATCAATATTTAAGGCGTGGCCTTTCATGATTCTATTGCCTCTATATTGTCAAAACTTGATACACACAACCATGACAACATTCCGTAGAAGCACACCAAATTAGCTTCCATAGGGGGCGCTATAACGGAAACATGTCAATATTCAAGAAATGCTTGAGAATTAAAATCTGAAATATGGTATACTTATACTTGGTCCCATTTGGACACAGTGCCTAAAATATGGATTGGCTGAATTTCCAAAATGCCCGCCAAACAGCCAATCAAAATTCAATGGCTAATATTTGCCATTGTCAATGGCCAATCTTCATGAAACTCGATAGGCTCATTCATAATGACAAATAAAAACTTTGTGCCAAATATGAATGAAATCAGCCAAAAGGATGCACTATAATAAATACATTTTCATTTTTGCTTATATTTAATGAAATATTGGGCTTAGAATAAAAGCTTTTCTTTACAGTGTTTCATTGAAAGTTCCTGAATGTACTAAACCTATTTTTGCTAATTTCTGCTGACAGATTTTTCAAACATTTTCAAAAAATTCAAAGTGAAGGTAAACGAACTAGTCTGAGACTGTTCATCCAGTTCGCATGAAATTTGGTACGAATGATTTACATAGTATTTTGACAAAAAGTACTCACAAAATTTTGATTTAGTTTTAGTTTTAAAGTTACATGTCAATCCATATTTAAGGCGTGGCCCATATTGATTCTGTAGCCTATATCTTGTGATGTGATTGTGAAAACTTGATGAAACTTGATACACACAACCAAAACAACATTCCTTAAAAGCACACCAAATATTGTAAAATTCTGTCCATGGGGGCGCTATAACTGAAACATGTCAATATTCAAGAAACGCTTGAGATTAAAATCTGAAATTCGGTATACTTACACTTGGTCCCATTCGGACGCAGTGCCTAAAGTATGGATTGCCTGAATTTCCAAAATGGCTGCCAAACAGCCAATCAAAATTCAATGGCTAATATTTACTATCAAGAATGGCCAATCATCATGAAACCTAATAGGCTCAATTCAAGAAGACAAATACAAACTATGTACCAAATATGAATGAAATCGGCAATAAGGGGATGCTATAATAAATAATTTTTCATTTTTGCTTATATTTTATGAAATATTGAAATATTGGGCTTTCCAGTGCTTCATTGAAAGTTCCTGAATCGACAAAACCTATTGCTGCTAATTTCTGCCTTTTAGATTTCCCCACCATTTTCAGCTAAATTTTCCATTATGCTAGCACTGAGTTAACTCTATCACTGTGACACTCTGTCAGTCCCGGGCTGTGTTCCAATAGTCTTTTTTGCCAAGGAAAATTCCTAACTCCTAAAAAATGGAAATAATTACGTGGCAGCCATGATAAGTGGATTCAAATTTCCCTTTACACCTTTCCCTTACCTTAAGACGTTTTCCACAAAAGTGAAAGAAAGGTGGTTAGGAATTTGCGGATAGGACGTAATTTTTTTGATTATTCGGACGAAGCCCCTGAGTCACAGACAGTCGCGTTTTAGCTAGCCATGATTTTTAAATTCATAGTTCACTGCAGTGGTATTCAATGTCATTCCTGGCGGTCTTCTGTGTATGCTGGTTTTTTCCTCACCGCAATTGTTATTGCAGGATTTTAACAAGCTGTTTATTTGTATTCATAAAGTACATTTAACGGGAAGAGCAGGTAATTTGCCCTCTTAACCCCTGTTAATAGAAATATTTATGTATGCCATCAAGAATAAAAAAAATCATACTCGCATATCATTGTATTGGGGGAAAAAAACTGTATAAAATGAGAGAAAAAAATGTAACCTACCAAATCAAGGAAGTAGTAGGCTCCTAACGGGTAAAAAATAATCGGCACATTATTGCAGATTTATTCGACCAGCAAATCATAAAGAGTCAATCCAGTTTTGTGTGATGTTCATCTAATAAAGTTCACAAAGTTTTTTGAAAGAACTAAAAATACTTGTGTCTAGCAACCTAATGTGGGGTTCACTGATTTTCTCAGTGTCTAATTTGATCTGTATAAAATGTTATATTAATTGAAATTGCTAGCGATATAGTTGTAGCATGTTTATTTTTATCTTCAATGGTATTTTATTCTTCATGGCATGTATGGATGTTTCTATGAAAATTTGGTTAAAGAGAGTAATGAACAGCTCTGCACATGAAATTCACCTAACTAAGACTTAACAACTTGTTAAAATCTTGCAATTACAATTGTGGTAGGAACAAAAACTGTGGGCCCTCAGGAACAATGTTGAATACCTCTGGTCTACTGAGTAGATAGCCAATGTTACCTCACAAGCAAACAAATTAATGTTACAATATATGGCGGTAATGGACACACTGAAATTAAGTTGGTATCTCATGATTTGGCGTATAATTTACGCGTAAGGAAAGTAAGTGAGAGTGGTCTTTGTAAAGTTTATTAATTTTGTTGGCTCTACGCTGGATGAACCCTGTCCCTCTCTCTATGACGCTTAAATCTTTAATTATAAAGCATTAAATAGGGTAACGCATAAATAGCCACATTTGGCTTCTGCGCAAAGGAGTTGAATTAATCCAAATAACTGCTTTTTCACATTGCTTTCTGATCCTTAGATATTCCACAATATTATATTTAAATTCTTACCTGATTTGCACTTGGGTATACACATCAAAGTTGCAAAATTCTGGCAAAATATTTAGGTCAAGTGATTCGGTGGCTGACCTTCATGTCGAAAGTTTTGTCATTGTTGTTCTTCGTTCTGGATAGAGATAACCTAGACCACCTTTTGACAGAGGTGTGAACTTAACCTTTATTAGTGTAAAGATAAAGGAAATAGGTCATTAATGCCATAATAGGCATTGGCTTTGTACTTTGATCACACACGTATCGTCATCATTGTCCCACACACGTAACACCGTCAGATGCCCGAAAGGTACAGGAAAATATTTGCCCCCAGGGCTATAGGCCCAACCTCCCTCCATACTGAAAGCACATAGCCCTAGATTCATAGGCCGGCCCCCAAAGAACTGGGCAGCAAACACTTCTTCATGTTCATGGTGAGAGAGAGGAGGTAAGTGGATTCTCTCAGCCTTCTGCTGCTTTTTCTGCAGGGACACGTTCTTGCTGTGCCTACTCAACAGTGCAACCAGTGTGGTGGCGGGATTTGCGGTCTTTTCTGTGCTGGGCTTCATGGCACATGAGCAGGGGGTTCCCATACAGAAAGTGGCTGAATCAGGTACTCAAGCTCTTCCTGCACCATATCTACCCATGGTGGGGAGGGGGGTAAATGCCAGAGATAATAAGAGGGGGGAGAGGCCCCGTGGCACAGGTCTTCCCAATTTCCATCTCTCCTAGATGCAAGTTAGAATCCATAGGCCCGCTGAAAGCTCCAACCAGTAACTGTACAATGGGGATTCAAACAGTCATAAGGGGCTATTCTCACCAGTCACAGTTTTATCGGGGTGGAAATGCAAGCCCTGCCTGTCCCGGTAAACCTACTTCTAAAAAGTTCTGGATGCATCATTCCTGCGGAATAGTGCTCTGTTCATTCACTTTGCAAATGTTCTGAATAATGTCAAGTGCAGTAGCCAACTGATTCCATGACACAATCTGGAGTGTTGTTGGCTTTGGTATGACAGTTGGTAAGTGGTTGGCACTCACTTTTGCCACCTTTTTTAAAGGAAAATGACACACAAAATTAGGAGAATATTAATTGAAATTGCTAGCGATATAGTTGTTGTGTGTTTTTTTCTGCCATTTTTGTTTGCAATGGAATCTAACGTAAAATAAAACTCTGCTTCTACTTTCGCATAATTAGACAGACTGCGATGTGAGGCACTTTTTCACTGAGGCGCCTCAAAGTAAGAATGTTTTCAACTGTACACACACATAAAAACAGTGAGATGCAGTGAGATGCCAGGAGTGCATAAACATGATGTGCCTGATGAAAATGCTTCAAGTAATTGAAAATATTTAGAAAAATGACAGCCCTCGCCGATAAAACCTTTGGTGTTAACAGCTATCATATTGTCATGAGCTATCATATTGTCATTTTAATACTGTCAGAACAAGTGTTGATCTGGTAAATCCATACAAAATTAACCCAATTAAATAATTTATTTGAAATAAAGGACTCAGAAGATTCTGATCCTCCTCAGAAAAACTTATTCCATAATCCAGCATCTGCAAGTTGTGAAAATTTCATTCAGTTTCCAAAGGGCTCCTGAGTTAACTAAGTGTAGTAAACACAGCTAGATTAGAGCATTTAGCGTCCACTTATGTACCCTTCATACTTCACTGCAGGAGTCAGGATAGGGAAGAGTTGGAGCACTGCAGGAGTCAGGATTGGGAAGAGTTAAACACTGCAGGAGTTAGTGTCAGGACGAGTTAGAGTACTGCAGGAGTCAGGGTAGGGAAGAGTTGGAGTACTGCAGGAGTCAGGATTGGGACGAGTTAAACACTGCAGGAGTCCGGGTTGGGAAGAGTGGGAGCATTGCAGGAGTCAGGATAGGGAAGAGTTGGAGTACTGCAGGAGTCAGGATTGGGACGAGTTAAACACTGCAGGAGTTAGTGTCAGGACGAGTTAGAGTACTGCAGGAGTCAGGGTAGGGAAGAGTTGGAGTACTGCTGGAGTCAGGGTAGGGAAGAGTTGGAGTACTGCAGGAGTCAGGATTGGGACGAGTTAAACACTGCAGGAGTCCGGGTTGGGAAGAGTGGGAGCACTGCAGGAGTCAGGATAGGGAAGAGTTGGAGTACTGCAGGAGTCAGGATTGGGACGAGTTAAACACTGCAGGAGTCCGAGTAGGGAAGAGTTGGAGCACTGCAGGAGTCAGGGTAGGAAAGAGTTGGAGTACTACAGGAGTCAGGATTGGGACGAGTTAAACACTGCAGGAGTCCGGGTAGGGAAGAGTTGGAGCACTGCAGGAGTCAGGGTAGGGAAGAGTTGGAGTACTACAGGAGTCAGGATTGGGACGAGTTAAACACTGCAGGAGTCCGAGTAGGGAAGAGTTGGAGCACTGCAGGAGTCCGAGTAGGGAAGAGTTGGAGCACTGCAGGAGTCCGGGTAGGGAAGAGTAGGAGTACTGCAGGAGTCAGGATTGGGACGAGTTAAACACTGCAGGAGTCCGGGTAGGGAAGAGTGGGAGCACTGCAGGAGTCAGGATAGGGAAGAGTTGGAGCACTGCAGGAGTCAGGGTAGGACATAAATTTTTTGCAAAGGGCCATTTTGCCCTCACAGGTCAAATAACAAGAGCATTTCAAAATTATTCAGAGCAAATAAGCAATTGAAAAATGAAAGCTGTGTTTTGCTTCCTGCCATGCAATCTTCAGAATTATGGGGGTATTGTGTCTTCACTTTCCTGAGTTTAAAACCCCCCCTCACCAGGGCCTGGGCTGGTGTTTATCGCCTACCCCCAAGCAGTCGCTATGATGCCTCTGCCTCAAATGTGGGCCGTCTTCTTCTTCATCATGATCCTGTTGTTGGGCCTGGACACTCAGGTAACAGCTGCATGCCTGCTGATCACCCCTCAGGCAGCTCAGCTGGTGATCTTGCCCTCACTAAGACTGTCTACAGTCCTAGCCAAACTGGGGGGCCCTGCTGCTATATTCTATGGATTAATATGAAGGACCGCTGGGATGAACTGGTAAAGTGTGATGCTGAGAAAACAGAGATGCCTCCCTTGTTAAATCATGAATTAACTGCAATTAACCACATTGTTTGAGTTCAGTTTCACTAGCCACACCCAGGCCCGATTACTGCCTGACCTGTTGAAACCAACACCTAATCACTGGATGTGCTACCCACAGCGACAACAACTGCAATCAAGGGTTTGCAATAACTGGCAAAGAGTCTTCCACATCGCTGTGGACTTTTTGCCCACTCTTCTTAGTGGAATTGTTTTAATTCAGCCACATTGGAGGGTTTTCGAGCATGAATGGCCTGTTTAAGGTCATGTCACTGCATCTCAATTGGATTTAAGTCCAGACTTTGGCTACGCCACTCCAAAACCTTAAAATTTTTTTTTTTTTTGAAGTCATTCAGAGGTGGACTGGCTGATGTGTTTCAGATCATTGTCCTGCTGCATAATCCAAGTGCGCTTGAGCTTGAGGTCACAAACTGATTGTCAGGATTTTCGGGTAGAGAGCAGAATTCATGGCTTCATCAATTACGGCAAGTTGTCCAGGTCCTGAAGCTGCAATGCAGCCCTAGACCACCACATTACCACCACCATATTTGATTGTTGGTATGATGTTCTTTTTATGAAATGTGTTCGTTTTACGCGAAGTGTAACGGGACGCACACCTTCCAGAAAGTTCAATTTTTGTCTCGTCAGTCCACAGAATTTTTCCCCAAAAGTCTTGGGGATCATCAAGGTGTTTTTGGCTAATTTTAGATGAGCCTTTGTTTTTTATTTTATTTATTTATTTTTGGTCAGCTGTGGTTTTCGCCTTGGAACTCTCCCATGTATGCCATTTTTGCCCAGTCTCTTTCTTATTGTTGAATCATGAACAGTCACTTTTACTGAGAAAAGTGAGGCCTGCGTTTCTTTAGATGTTGTTCTGAGTTCTTCTGCGACCTCCTGCATTAGTTGTCGATGCGCTCTTGGAGTAATTTTGGTAGGCTGGCCACTCCAGGAAGGTTCACCACTGTTCCAAGTTTTCTCCATTTGCGGATAATGGCTTTCATATTGGTTTGCTGGAGTCTTAAAGCCTTCAAAATAGCTTTGCAACACTTTCCAGACTGTCAATGACTTTGTTTCTCATCTGTTCTTTCATTTCTTTAGATTGCGGCATGATGTGTTGCTTTTTGAGATCTTTTAGCCTACTTCACTTTGTCAGACAGGTTCTATTTGAGTGATTTCTTGATTCAACAGGTCTGGCAGTAATCAGCCCTGGGTGTGGCTAGTGAAATTAAACTCAGGAAATGTGGCTAATCACAGGAAATGATTTAATGTTGGGAGGGGGCAATTACTTTTTCACATAGGGCAAGGTAGTTTTGGATAGCTTTTTTCCCTTAAAAAATGAAATCATCATGTAAGAATTGCACTTTGTATTTACGTCGGGTTATCTTTGTATAATATTAAAATTTGTTTGATGATCTGAAACATTTAAGAATGACAAATGTGCAAAAGAAAAAAAAGATATCAGGAAAAGGGCAAATACTTTTTCACGGCACTGTACTTCTGAACAATGCAGCAAAAGAGTGACTGATAAAGCTGATATAAAAAACCAGATTTAATATAACACTTGCTAACCTAAAAATCAATTTTTCTCACAACCTCTAAAATGAACACATAGCTATTGTGCTCTCACCTCTCAGTGTCATGTAATGTTTTGTTGATACCTTTTCTCAAACATGAAAACTGTAGATGAATTACAAAATGGTCCAAGTCAGTAATGTCCTACAGTTTCTTTCTTCATTTTTCATCTCTTCCTTCTCCCCTCCTCTCCCTACCTCTGTCTGGTAAACTTTGGGGCCTCGGCTGATCAGTTTGTGACGATAGAAGTGGTGATCACGTCTGTGACAGACCTGTTTCCTAGGTTCCTGAGGCAAGCCAGACACAGAGAGATCTTCCTCCTTCTCTACTGCATCACCTGCTTTGTCTCACAGCTGGGGCTTGTCACACAGGTGAGGAGGGAAAGAGAAATACATTTGAGAGTTGGCAGAAAATGTCTTCATTTGTCAACTGCCAATGCCAATGCACAGTCAAGGCTAGGCCACGTGGATGGAATCAAAATTTCATCAGCTGCCGGGTGGCCCACACAGTTAAGGCACTGCTCTGCAGTGCAGAGGTGATCACCACGTCGCAAGTTCGAGCCCCGGCGTACCCACCGGCAGTGGTCGGCGGCAGTGGTCGGCAGCTTTTTCAGAGTAGCGCACAATTGGCTATCGCGCTTCAGGGTTTCAAATTGGGAAGGGGCTGCCGGATTTGGGTATACAATAACAGTTTTGTTCGTTGCTCCAGCGCCTCCTGTTGGCCAGACGGGCGCTCGTCAGGAAGACTCCGGGTTGGTTCATGTCCGGGTATCCTCCGCCCTAGTTCTGAACTTGCGAAGATTCAACCGATGAGTGTATAAGAATCAGTGGCAGACAGGCACATGCTTCGGAGAGAAGCCGTGAACTGTCTCACTATCCTGAGTTGGCAGCAAGGGGTTGCATACGAACCAGCTTTGTACATAGTTCCCCAATTGGGCACTCCAAATTCGGGTGGGATTGGAGATGCCAAATTTTTAAGAAAAAAAAAAAAAAAAAAATTCCATCATTACCTCAGAGCTAACACAATGCACTGAAAACACCTCTAACACTCTCTGACACTTCCCCTGGTGTTATACACTGTTAACATTTCTCCTGCTGTCCACCAGGGGGGGATGTATATCCTTCAGCTCCTGGACTACTACGCCGCGAATGGGGCCTGTGTGTTTGTCCTGAGTGTGTTCAGGGTTGTGTCCATGGGCTGGCTGTTTGGTGAGTGTACTCCTTTGCCGTGCACATATTTATTATTTAATAGTAAAGAATGTGTACATTATGTCTACCGCCCAAAGGGAGGGGGGACGTATCGTTTTTGTCCGGTTCCCCATGTGCTTCCGCATCGGCTTTCCAACAATTTTCGGACAACAACTTAGAAACCATTTGATGTTTTTCTATAAAAATTTGCAAACATTTGCATCATGTCGTGTAGATGTCCCTGCTGCTATTTTGAGGCTTCCTAAATGTCTGCGAACATCAATGACGGGCGGCTGGGTTGGGATGGGGGGAGACTTGTTTTTTTTGGCGTAAAAACACTCTCTAGTTTTAAAAAAATGTACAAATGTTTTAAATTCCAGATGTTAACTTTCGCTGTTGAGGAAAAGCAACGCCCACTCAGAAAATCAAGACCATGTTTAGATGAGACCCTGCCAATGCAAAAAATTAGAACAAAAAGACAATAACTGATGCACGAACATGGCCTTTTAACATGAGTCTTCCTGAGCTGCCAAAGACAGGACAGTCTGTTTTATAAGTCATCACAAGGAACCTTTTCTGAAAAAGTATTAAAACTGCTCAGCTGACTGTGTGAGTTCAGCCAAGTTTCTCAGTGACTTACCGTCCTCACAGAGGAACTGTCCAAACAGAACTGAGACATTGTTCCACTGTATATAATCACACAGGTTGTTAATTATGCAAACATGTCCAGATGAAAACAAATGGAATAATACAGATTACTGACCAGGATTACTCACCCCTGGACTCCAAGAACAGTTAGTGTAAACTAAAACCTAACACAATCCCACTGTTATATATGACACATCCCCTAAGTCATACATAACATGATCCTTCTGTATTATGTAACACATTCTCTCTGTCATCCAAAACACATTTCCTATGACAGGAAGCGTGACCTCTTGGACTGGTATGTGTTGGTACAATACAAAATGATTCTGGCTCGAGAATCCATTGTCAGTCTAAGTTAGTTAATTCCAAGGTAAATGGTACATAAAAGAGCTGCTTATGATGTGAGAGTAAATTTGTGTGTATGGTCTGCAATAAACATAAAGAAAAACTGTCATAACTCTAATATAACACATGCTTCTGCTAACTATACATTGTACACTTATGGGCAATGATATGCCACCAATTATCCCACGGGTCTAAACATAAATAGTTGCATAAGAAAATAATTAAGTTTTCAATTAGACAAATAATAATGAATCCATTGGTCACAAATTTCTCAGGACAGTTTGCAAAATATGCTCTCCAAGCAACATGAACAGTCAACAGTATCACTCTAGTATATTATCCCATGTTAGCTTACAAACAGTTAGCTTCATCCACCGTTACTTAGCCCCTTTCTGCAGATGTAGACGCTTGCGTCTATAGAACTGCAAATTTAAGCATGCTGTTACTGTACTCGATCACTAGATGACACCCCCGGATCAGTTATGGAATATTCGCAAGCAAGCAGACCTCGAGGGGAAGTTCACTCCACTCCCTGTTTTTCAAGAGCTGCATGAATTAAACTCCTCAGCTAAGCCTGATGTGCAAACTGGTAAATATTCTTGCCCATAGTATCGATCCAGCTGTTTAAAAAAATGATCTTTTGCGACAGAAAAAAATTGTTGTCCTATGTAGCAACCACTTTAGCTACAGTGAGCCAACGGTATTCCAATTAGTGAATCAGAAAAATCTGTTTTCTGAAGCAAAAAATTCGACATGGTATTGATTCTCTCACAGTCTACTGTCAATTACAGTTGTCACATACAAAAAAATTTGTTGTTCCCTACCGTGAATTTACGCGTAGATTCCTTCATTGACAAATCCAGCGCTTCCTTATATCCAACCAAGAACTGGCGTGATAGCCAATCACTTAACCATACACTTAGGGTCTTCTGCGTAATTGTAGAGTTACACATCATGCCCTCGTGAAGTTTCCCTGATAACAATGTATTGATTGGCTCATTTCTTATCCAATTCCCGAGTGTTTAAACATTTTAGAGTAAGTGAAACACATTGATTGGACAAACACAGAGCATACAAACCTATGCGTATCAGCAGGCTCAGTTGTATCCTGTCTACGTTATGCACATTACGCGGCTAAAATAGACGCGATTTATATAAAGAAGGTTCGCAAAACTGGCCTTGAAGTGTTCAGTTACATTTACAGGATTTAAATGAGATAAGGATATGGTCAGTTTGAATTATTTCGAATGAAACAGGACCGGAGGGTTCTTGCTACTGGATCGGTCTCTGGAGGAGGGATTCATGAAAAAGGTCAGGCTGCTACTTTTTTTTTTTTTTGTTTGTTTCGTTTTGGAATGTATACATACTCGACAAAGCCGAATGTCGAGGGTTTTTTCCTGTTTAAAACGCGAACTGCCCGTGCATTTGGATGGACCCCCTGGTACGTTCATTGCACGTTTCTTTTGAATCGGGAGAGGCAATGGATTGTTTGATATTCCCAGAAAGTGGAGTGTCTGTTCTGTTAAACTAAGGTATATTTCAGAATTCAGATATTACTGAGTTGGTGAGGTGTACTTGTTCCTTAAATCTTGAATTATACAGCATTAAAGTGGGTAACCCATAAATAGCCTAATTTGGATTCTGCACAAAGGGGTTAATGCTTGGGGGACTTTGAAGAAAAATGGACAAAATTGTAAACTCTATTATGGAGAAAAGGCATGTTTTGTGTTTGGAGAGGTTACTGGTGACCACTGATGTTCAACTGCACTGATATTGGTAAATTCATGCTAAACTCAACCAGAAAATCATTAGTTCATCATGAATTTCATGCCCCCAAAAGTTAATTTGTGTTAAATGTATGATTAATGTATGATTTGACAGTGAACCATTTTGATGAATCTCAGACTTTGGGGAGACACCGGGATAGCTGTCTAATTTGGCTCATAGCAAGCGGGTAATCTAGAATGCAATGTTCAAGATGAATTGTACTTGTTGTCAAGAAGTTGATGATCCCAGAAATGTAGAATTTTAGGCCCCAGCAGTTTTTCAATTGTCAGTATTTTTTTTTTTTTTTTGCAATTTCAAAGTTGAATTTTCATAAAGATTTTTTGTGTTTGCAGCCCCTTTTCTCCACCAAAATCATGAAAATAAATTGAAATACGATGGGAGTCTAAATTCTTCAAGTATCTAGACTCAATTGAGCCAAAGTTTTTCTGTCTGTGAAGCTGCAATCTTGAATTATAAAGCCTTAAATCAGGTAACACCTAAAAAGCCAGATTTGGCTTCCGCGCAAAGGGGTTAAACTACTAAACAGTTCAGCTAACCAAGCATGGTCGGCAATTATACAGTACTAATGCAATGCAGCAACATACCAAAGGTAGAAAATTGTCATGGTTTGGAGGGATTGAGAGCTTTCTTTGTTGCTCTCGTCCGGGACGATATCGTTTGCTCCCTATCGGATTCCTGGGCCAGCTGGCATTGATTTATTTGATCTATTTAAGCTCCTATTTCGTCTCGCTCCTGTTACCAGAGTGTCAGTGTCTCTTTGGTGCTTTAGCCGGTAAGGTCTCTGGAGGGATTATTGTCAGGGACTTAGTTGCATAACAGGAATAGTGTTAGTGAGTAAGGGAATCTTTGGCTTATTTCCCTTTTCTTTTGTTTTCCTCAAGTTCGCCTGTTTTCTACCACTGACGGCGTCAGGTCCGTTGGTAGCGCGAGTCTCGTTATTTCTATCTGTTTTTAGTCTCTCAGCACGCTGTGAGTGTTGTCTTTTATTTCTGGCCGCTGCTCTTGGCGTCCACTTCCAGCACCCATCACAGTACACTCTAGCCACCATGGAGACGCCAGCGGTGGCTGAAATTAAGAGGGCTATCGCCAGCCAACAAGAGATGTTGGCTGGGTTCGCTAAATCACTTTCAGGTTTCTGCATTCAACAATCTGAACTTGAGAGACTACACCTGCAAGAGACCGCTCTTCAGAATCAGCAGAGCGTTCTGTTAGACTTGTCTGATAGTATTAAATCTCGTCACAAGATTCACAAAAATTTGCAGAAGCACTATCCATACATCCTCCCCGATAACCTGTTACAACTGCCCAAAAGATATAGTGGCGAGGCCGGAAAGTGTAAGGATTTTATTGCCTTGTGTGAGATATTTTTAAGGCTCAGCCATCACGTTTTGTTAATGAGGATTCTCAGGTTGCATTTATATTATCCCTGTTGGTTGGCACAGCTCTCAATTGGGTCGGCCCACTAATTAGATCTAATTCACCGGTCGTAAATTCTGTAGAGGCCCTTGTTAGGGAGATGGTGTCTGTTTTTGATCAAGACATTTGTGGTCAAGACGCAGCCACGCGTTTAATGCACCTTAAACAGGGCAAGAAAGCGCAGCTGAATTTTCTATTGCTTTTCGCTCTCTGGCCACGGAGACAGGCTGGCCGGAGGCTCCTCTTAAGACCGTATTCAGCTGTGCCCTTACTGAGGAGATAAAGGACGCGTTGGCTACTTTAGAACCCTGTTCGACTTTAGACTAATTAGTTCGTACAGCTGTGCGAATTGACAATCGCATACACGAACGCAACAGGGAGAAGCTCAACAGCTTGCCGCTAGCCAGGGCCGGGGTGGGATCATTTTTCAGCCCGGGAATTTCATGCATAAACCGGCCCACTTTTTACGGTGGAGGCATTTTATTAAATGAAGCGTAATTGATCAACTTAAAATTTTCTGTCTCTTTTTATTGGATTTTTGTTGACTACTTAATGGAATAACACTTCACTTAAAAACTCTGTTGATTTTGTTAATTAACTAAAAAGTGCATAATGTAGCCTAGTGACCTATACAACATTAATCTTAATGGGAAAGTTCAAACAGCAGTACACATTTCCAACTGGAAACTCCCTAATACAAAACTCAGAAATGTACAAGTTGAAAAGAATAGTCTTTCATATAAGCAGTGAAATCAAATGTTACAAAATATTGAATAAATAATTTGAAATAAAAGAAAGCTATATTTGGGTTCCTTACAGACTCTCTCTGTTTTTGGGTCGTACAACAGGCCTATGCCAGTACCTGATCAGACAGTACCTGATTCAAAGCATCAACAGCCGCAGTGTGGCATCTCAGTGGGTGCAGCTAAAGAAAGCCCCTCTGGAGGGTTATGTGGTTAGGATAGGAAGTGAGGAGACAGAGGCAGATGAGGAGGATGGTGGACTCACAGAGATAGAGTTTGAACTTCAAAGCAGGACCTGTTCTTCTTGCAAAAACTGCCCCATCTGTGTCTACCTAATTCTCTCACAGTACAACTTAATCACCGATGCCTACCATTTCATTGGTATGGCATACCAGTTTCTTTTGACACTTTCAAGCACACAGGTTGCCTGTGAAAGGAGTTTTTCAACCCTAAAATATGTTAAAAGTAGACTGTAAAGTTGTCCAGTTGCGGAACAAGAACAGAGAATTGGGTTGCAGAAAACTTCCATTTAGAACAATTATTAGTCCTGACCTGTTCCTAATCGGGGAGAACAAGCCGCACCTGTTGAATGTGGAGTGCTCTCGGAGTGAACCCTGTGTTAATTATGAAAATGACTGAGAACAGGTCAGGGCTAATAATTGTTTTAAACGGAAGTTTTTTGCGATCCAATTCTTTGTTCGTGTTCCGCAACTGGACTGAACTTAGCCCATGATTTAATCGCTGTTAGATCGCATACGGAGAGAAACCGTGTCTTTGGTTGCCAATTAAGATAATTGGAAAACGCGTCAATAAAAGAAAATGATTGAGAACTACTAATTGCAGTCAAAAAGGGACGTGTCTCAGCACCCCCGGTGGCTACGCCACTGAATTACGATTGTAGAAAACGGATTCTCGTGGCTTGTTGCGAAAGAAGCCTCGCAAACTAATTAATAAAGACGTACTTGATAATTTGCGACCTCATTTGCTATCAAAAATAAATTTGACTGTCCCACTACCAATTGGTATAAGCACCTGCTGATCAAGGAAAGTCGACTACGAAAGGTTTAAGTCATTATGCTTTGAAGGGCGAGGTTTTGGCTTCCCTTTCTTATGGCCGACGAACCGTCACTAAAGGAGATTGAATTTTAGCCAAGGCTGCACTGTGCTTATAAGAACAGGTTTTAGCTTTCCAAACGTCTAGCCTGTAACATATCTTATAGCTTTGCAAACGTTAATTATATCTCTTTACCAGATGCAAATTGGCTCTGTCCTTGGGAAAATAGATCTGGCAGCTTCTCACATTTGGAAGCATCTTCTTCTAGTGCCTTTCTTTTTTTAATCCTGGCCTTTGCGGCCCCTCCTGGCCTCTTCTTGCCCTCCATCCACAACGCACTTCTCAGGTGCAACTACGCATAACCGGAGAATCACTCCTGCGCAGGCACAGAACACGCTTGCTGATCATGCACGTCGAGTGGCAGAAAGGCTATGATTGGACAATCCAGCTCCCATTCCCATCATTCCCTGTTCCACTGTAGCCTAACTTCTGAGAGCAAAACAAGCAAAATATATAGTAGGCCTATAGGCTGTGTTTTGATCGCTTATTACATGCCTTAATAAACATTTTATTTTTGTAACAATTTATTAAAATGCATTGGACAATGTAGCTAGGCCTACCACGTTCTGACTTAAGATTTACATTGCATCTTGAGTCACCATGGGTGAGTATTTGACGATGTTGATCAGGTATATATACAAACAACGTTTTCATTGGTGTACAGGAGACATACTTTTAAGTATAGTAATAGACTGCGTAAGTGACTTTTCTATAAAGAGTTGTAACCGCCACAGTGGAAGGGCTGGCGATTTGAAATTTCATGGAAGCAGGCCGGCCCCACTGTGAGTAAAGTATTGCCCGGTCCACCGGGAAAGCTCCCGGTCCTCCCAGCGGCCACTCCGGCATTGCCGCTAGCTGACAATGGGGCTAAAATTGTTAGTGGCGAGTGTACGGCTCCTATTTCACACTGAAGGTTGTACCCCGGTTTAGCCCATGCAAATTGATAGTTCGTTTGACAGTCAGACTAATAAACCTATTAGCAGAAGAATAATCTGCTTTAATTGTAATAAGCCGGGTCATACCCATCCACATTGTCCAGGGAAAACGGAGAATCCCTCTAGCTATGTGGGGGGCGATAGAGGGGCAAACCCAATTTCCCTTCCGAACACTAATCCCTGTCCAACTGACTGTGGGGTGCAAGAGATTTATTATTGAAGCGTTCGTAGATTCGGGCGCAGTAAATAGTTTCATGGATATTGGGTGGGCTAGGAAGCACTCCGTTCCCACTGTTACGCTTTCACAGTCACTGTCCGACCTTTGGACGGTCGCCCACTTGGATCGGGAGTTATTACCGAAGTGTCTGAACCGCTAAATAAATTCATTTCATTTGGGGGCCATTCGGAGCAGGTTCAATTTTTTATTATCAGTTCCCCGGCTTTTCCCATTGTTTTAGGGCATTCTTAGTTCAGGAACACAGACCTTACATCAGCTGGGAGGAACAGAATAATCCTATCGTCCACGGGGGCACCAATTGCAGCTCTCATTGTAGAGATAATGAAACTTGTTTTCTCAGACATCAAGCTAAGGGGCAGGCTGATGCCTGGAGTGAGTGTGAGGAGGTTATCTCACCATACCCTTCTAGACTAGAAAAAGGAGGAGGGGTTGGAATGGGATCCTCAATTTGACTGGCGACCTTTAAGTGGAGTTTAGCGATTCTGAATCAGTCACGGAGACATTAGATTCGGAGCAGGGTGAAGAATTTGGGGCCACCCTGAACTTTGACTTGCCTTCTAATGTTCCCAGGGATGATGCCGATCTCGCCGAGGTGTTTAGTAAGCAACAAGCATCAACGTTTCCTCCTCACCGTCCATACGACTGCAAGATCAATCTCCATCCTGGGACAACTCCGCCAAGGGATTCGCTATATTCGCTGTCAGGACCTGAGCGTAGGGCCATGCGAGAATATATTCAGGAGGCTCTCGCGAATGGTTTTATTCGGCCGTCCACGTCCCCTGCCGGAGCGAGATTTTCTTTCGTGGGGAAAATGGATGGCAGTCTGAGACCCTATATTGATTATAGGGGTTTGAATAAAATCACTATTAAAAACCGATACCCCCTTCCGTTAATGAACTCCGCTTTTGAACATCTGCAGGAGGTGTCATTTTTTACGAAGCTAGATCTTCGTAATGCTTATAATTTGATTCGCATTCAGAAGGGGGACGAATGGAAAACAGCTTGAAACACTCATGACGGGAACTACGAATATTTGGTCTTACTGTTGTTAACTTGTTAACACTTGTTAACGGGCTTGTTAACACCCCCTCAGTGTTCCAGACATTCGTCAATGATGTGCTCAGAGAGATGTTGGAGAAATTCATCTTTGTTTATTTTGACGACATTTTGATTTTTTATTCAACACTGTCTGAGCACAAACAACACGTCAGACATGTGCTTGAAGCCCTTCTCAATGCCAAACCTTTTGTTTAAGACGAAAAATGTGTTTTTCACGCTCAAACGGTCTCGTTCTTGGGATTTATTGTTTCTAAGGGGTCGATGCGGATGGACCCGTACGAGGTGGCTGCGGTCAAGAATTGGCCTGCGCTGCAGAAAGAGGTTCAATGCTTTCTGGGCTTTGCGAATTTTTACAGGAGGTTTATCCATAATTTTAGCGCGGTTGCTGCCCCCATTATTGCGTTCACTGAGAAGAATACCTCCTCAGCATTTTTTAGTTCTCCTGCAGCTGAACCTGCCTTTCAGGAATTAAAGAAACGTTTTAGCTCAGAGCCTATTTTGGTTTTGCCCGGTCCCTCCCTCCCATTTGTTGTGGAGGTAGATGCTTCGGAGGTGGGCGTGGGGGCTTTTTTATCCCAGCGCCCTCGTTGGGATAATAAGCTTCACCCATGCGCATACTTCTCCCGGTCTTTGTCCGCCGCGGAACGCAATTATAGTATTGGTGACCGGGAGTTATTGGCGGTCAAGCTGGCGCTCGAGGAGTGGTGCCACTGGTTGGAGGGAGCTGAACACCCTTTTATGGTATGGATCGACGATAAAAACCTCCAATATATTCAGCAGACCAAGTGGTGTAATTCCCAGCAGGCGCGGTGGTCATTATTCTTTAGCCGTTTTGATTTTACCCTGACCTACCGCCCAGGCTCTAAAAATATTGAACCTGACGCCCTGGCACGGATGTGCGATTGTTTAGACCGCGATCCTACCCTGAACCAGTTATCCCGCCTTCTCAGGTGGTAACACCTAATCAGTGGGAGATTGAGGCAGTCATTCAAGAGGCCTTAAAGACTGACCCTGGTCCGGGGGGGAGCCTCCTGGCTGTTTGTTTGTGCCGTCTGCAGTTAGGCCACAGGTCTTGCAGTGGGGACATTCTTCCCACTTGGCTGGGCACCCGGGGGCAGTTCCTGGCCCAACGTTTTTGGTGGCCTGGAATGATTCGAGACATTCGGAAGTTTGTTGCAGCTTGTGGCACATGTTCCAGAAATAAGACTTCCCACCTCCCTCCCTCTGGTCTCCTGCGACCTTTGCCCGTTCCCAGGCGCCCTTGCACGCATATCGCATTAGATTTTGTTACTGGGCTGCCTGTATCTAACGGCAACACGGTCATTTTGGTCGTGGTTGACCGTTTTTCTAAAGCAGCTCATTTTTTTGAGCTGCCCAAGCTGCCTTCAGCGCGGGAGACAGCGCATCTTGTGGTGAACAATGTGTTCCGGTTGCATGGGCTTCCGCAGGATGTCGTCTCGTAAACCGAGGCCCTCAGTTTACGGCCAGATTCTGGTGGGCATTTTGCAGGCAATTGGGGGCCACTGTGATTTTCTCCTCTGGGTTTCTCCCTGAGACCAACGGGCAGACGGAACGGACTAATCAGTCTCTTGAAAACACTCTTCGATGTTTGGCGGCGGATAGTCCCTCGTCGTGGAGTTAATTTTTAGCTTGGGCCGAATATTCCCATAACTCGCTGAGTAATTCTTCCACGGGTCTTTCCCCATGTGAGGCTCAGATGGGTTACCAACCCCCACTATTCCCTGAGACTGAGAATGATATCGAGGTTCCCTCAGTCAACCATTTTATTCGTCGCTGTCGATCTGTTTGGAATAAGGTCCGTACTTCTCTGTTGCAATCAGGGCACAAACAAAAATCTATCGCTGATAGAAGGCGTCGTTTGGCCCCATCTTATCGGGTTGGGCTGAGAGTTTGGCTGTCTACCCAGGACCTCCCCTTGAAAGTAGAATCCTGGAAACTGGTGCCCCGCTATATTAGTCTGTTCAAGTTCAATATTAGTCCGTGCGGAAGATCAACCCGTTCACGGTCCAGTTGAAGCTCCCGAGATCTTCACGCATACATCCGTCATTCCACGTCTTTCGGATTAAGCCAGTTAGCACTAGCGTCTTGGCACCTGCCGACACACCCCCGCCGCCACCATGAATGGTTGAGGGGGGGCCTGTTTACACCGTGCGCCGCATTCTGGCTGAGAGGCGTGTAGGTTGTGGGGTCCAGTTCCTCGTAGACTGGGAGGGATATGGTTCTGAGGAGCGCTGTTGGGTCCCTTCGCGGGATATTCTGGACCCCTCACTAATTTCTGAGTTCCGTGCACGAGGTTCCTTGGGGACTTCTGTAGCTGTCCTTTAGAAGGGGGGTCCTGTCATGGTTTGGAGGGATTGAGAGCTTTCTTTGTTGCTCTCGTCCGGGACGATATCGTTTGCTCCCTATCAGATTCCTGGGCCAGCTGGCATTGATTGGGGGCTTGGCCCGGACTTTATTTAAGCTCCTATTTCATCTCTCTCCCGTTGCTAGAGTGTCAGTGTTTCTTTGGCGCTTTAGCCGGTAAGGTCTCTGGAGGTAGTATTGTCAGGGACTTAGTTGCACAACGGGAATAGAATTAGTGAGCAAGGGAATCTTTGGTTTATTTATTTCCCTTTTCTTTTGTTTTCCTCAAGCTCGCCTGTTTTCTACTACTAACGGCGTCAGGTCCGTTGGTAGCGCGAGTCTCGTTATTTCTATCTGTTTTTAGTCTCTCAGCACGCTGTGAGTGTTGTCTTTTATTTCTGCCCGTTGCTCTTGGCGTCCACCTCCAGCACCCATCACAGAAAATGTTAAGCAAATGGTTATTTAAGCAGAAATATGCATAAATGGATGTTATGGCTTGCATATCTGCCCTTAACGCACACATGGGGCTTATACAGTCAGTTTCTCCGCCTGTGTTTTCTGTCACATTGGCATAAAAACTTTGTTCAATAATTACTGTGTTTGGGTCCAGCTAAACCTCGCTTTGTTCGCACAGAGACTTCCTGGTGGTGCTTGCTGAAGAGGAGAGTGCGCACATGACGTCACCTCATTAAGGGCAAGACTGGCAGGCTTTTGTTCATCCTAAGTTAAATATATCCCCTCTGTAATGCATTATATTTTCCCTCTGTTGTATACTAACAAATTTCCTTTGTGAAACATTTCAATCAGGAGAGACTCAAGTGAAATTAGGAAATATTTATTATGCGCTGAGCATGCTTAGAATTAGACAAGTCTTTGACTCTTGGACTCTTCGGTAGACTTGTAGAGCAGGAGCACGGCTTCAGAATGGCAGCTGGAAAATCCCCCGAAGATTCCAGACACTGGTGGCGGTGGTGGCTGATGGCTGACAAAGCTGAAGCGGCAGGACAGCAGGTCTGATGGAGCAGGGTGGCGTTGGGAGGAGGGGGGTCAGAGTACAAGAGCATGGGCGAACTAGGGAAGAGAGAAATTACATTTTTTAAAAGGACAGCAGCAGAACGATTGGCTATTGATGCAACTGTGGTGTGCCTTGGTTGGATAGAAGAGATCAGCTGCTATCCAAGCTGACTGCAAAATTAACAGCCCCAGACAGTGACTGCAGAGAATAAAGAATGAATATGCGAGTAAATGATAAAATAATAAATGGAGTTGAAGTGTGCTAGAGTCTTCCTGATTGAACTTCCGCTAAGCTTCATAGAATATTCCCTCAGTATTACAAATTCCTTTGTTATATATAACACATTGCCTAAGTTGCACACACTCCCTCTGTTATACATAACACTTCCTCTCGGTTATATAGCGGGCACATGGGAAATCGAAGGGGAAGTGCATTCGTGATAACCTGAAATGTTTTTATCTAAATGAAAGAGCATAAAAAATAAATTTCCAGAACTTGAGGCCGTTATGATTAGTGAGAGTATGACATAGTTCACAGAGACTTGGCTTAGTGAAGAGGATGGAGATGAATATAATATAGAAGGTTAGAAGCTCTTTAGGAAGGACAGATGCAATAGGCGAGGAGATGGTGTAGCACTCTATGTGAACAAAAACATAAATGTGCAGGAAATTCCTGAAATTGAACATTCCTTGCCCTGTGAAGATATCTGGGTCAGGCTTATTGTCAAACATGAGACAGGTTTAAACATAGGAGTATGCTTTGGACAGTTCTGTCAATCAAATGCTCTTTAAGAAGATTACGCAAGCTTGTAGAGGAGGAGGGACTATTATTATGGGAGACTTAAATTATCATGGTATCGATTGAGGAATGGTGAAAGGACAGGGTAGGGGGGAGGAAAAATTTTGAGATGTCATAAATGATAATTTATTGGTGCAGTATGTTAATAAACCTTCAAGAGAGAAGGCAATTTTAGACTTAGTGCTCTGTCATGACCCAGATAAAATTAGCAATGTTGAGGTACTGGAGCCACTTGGGATAAGTGATCACTCTACTGTTAATTTTGATTTTTCATGGGAAGTTAAAAAGGCGTCTTCAAAAAAAAAAAAAATTCAATTTTAGGCGAGCAAACTTTGACAGGATGTGCTCATATCTAAGTGAAAAGAAATGGGAGACACTCCTGGACTGTGAGTCTGTAAATGAGATGTGGGAAAGATTTTAAGGGGATATTATTTGATTCACAATGCAAATTCATACCAAAGCTGTCCAAAAGTAAGCGGAAAAAGCAGAATCCTCAATGGATGACCAAAGCTATTCGTAGGAGTTTGAAGGAAAAAAGGAATCTTTATAAGATGTAAATAAAGGATAACAATGAAAACAATAAGGCTGAATACTGTAAAATACAGGCTGTGGTCAAAAAAGGGCTGAGGAATGCTAGATGACTGTATGAAAGACAAATTGCAGATGGGTCAAAAACTAGCCCTAAGCGCTTCTTTCAGTACTGTAGCAGAAAAAGGAAAGTCAAAGAGGAGGTTGAGTGCATAAAAAATAATTATGGATCTCTGCTATATGATAAAAAGGATATTGAGGATACCTTAAACAGGTACTTTGTTTTACCTCAGAGTGGGTCTTTATTTGGCCAGGGGGCATGTGAAATGCTCAAGATTATTTTGCGGAAATTGAGGTTAGGGATAATGAAGTATTAGACAAATTGCATAAACTAAAGGCAGATAAGGCAGCGGGTCCTGATGGCTTATATCCTAGAGTGTTCAGGGAAGTTAGTGAGATCATCTTTAAGCCGCTATCTGCCATCTTCAGACGGTCTTTAGAGACTGGGGAACAAGGTTAATATAGTTTTGAAATTTTCATTAGTTTTTATTTTTATTTCGTTTTACAGTTTGCTTTTTTATTTCAGTTTAGTTTTAGTTAGCTGATCAAGTGATTAAGCAGTTTTAGTTTAGTTTTTATTTTGAGGAATTCACTAGTTTTAGTTTAGTTTTTATTTAGTTTTAGTCTTAGTTTTAGTTTTTCAGCTATTAAGAGGAACGCCTTAATTTGTAGAAGCTGACAAGGATAAAAGAATGTATGACAGCAAATATGTTTTTACCGAGTCCTTTATTAATCCTGTATGCTTTAACCATCATCTTTTTTAACATGTGACACTGATGATACTAATATAACTGGGGGGAAAAATCCAATCCATCTCACCCCATACAGTCATCATGCTCAGTCATTTCCACAGCTTTTGCCATGTTTGAGAGCTAACCATCTTCTTCACTGAATGTGCGCAGGACAGTTGCTTGGAATTCTGAGACCCTTAACAGAATATTGGTGTGGGCCCCCGCCCCCGACTTTTCATTGCCACTCTTTAATGACAATATATCATGATGTTATTCATTATTTTTCTGTTTCTCAGTGTTCTTGACAGTGCCTAATGCAATAGACCCAATTTTTCCTTTTTTAAAATTAACCACTCAACATAGAGAGTATCATCATGTGTATTATATTATGTAACTAATAATATGAATTATTAGTTGTCTTATTCACTAATTTACTCACCATTAAAAACATATTCAGACTGCTGGTGGTGAGGATCTATTGCTGGGTCAGGTTCAGTTGAAGTGACTACAGCTGATTCTGAAGTAGCAGTGCATAAAGGTTTAATTGTTCCATTTCATATTACTTTCGTAAACATTTATAGTTATTTTCCGTGGAATAACTGATGAAGTACTAACCTACCGAGTCTTGGAATAAACAGAATTTGAATGGGCTACCCAGTACCATAGCTCTAAGCACCTAGCTTCATTTTGCTATTGTTAGGAGGAGGGCAAGCTCTGTAAAATTACCCCCCGTGTGAGCAAGACTTATGCCATCAGGCTAAAGTAGCAGTTTAGTTTTAGTAAACAATTAAGGTAAAAGTAATGTCAGCCTTGACAAGAGATTATTTAAGTTACACCTGAGGTTACCGCACTGACTACATGTAGTTTGCTAGCCAAACCTAGCGTGTACAGTCAATTACAGCTAGAGAGAGCTGAGTATACAGTAACCACTCATAAGAACGGAGGAACGTGTCCTAGGCTGCTGCTACCAAATTTTTTGACGGCATATTATGATGGCTGGCGAATGATAACCCTACCGATATTTTCTGTAGATGATACCGTTAATAACTGAGTAATGTCATTCTTGTCAGGCGATTATTTACTCAGCTGACTGCATGTTACTTTAACGTATCATTCGCAGCTGAATAGCCAGCCTGAACAGCTAACATAGCAAGCTAGTTTAATACTCTCACCTCTCTTTGAAAAGAATTTTGTAATGTTCTGGACCCCTGCTTTGCTCTTCCTGTCCTCTCTCTAGTCTTCTCTGGCGTCCAGATTTGTGTGCGTTTGTTTGTTTGCTCTTGGACATCATATTCGCAAGGACGGTGATCCCTGTTTGCTGCCTTAGTTTGCGACCTCGCCAGCAAAAACGCACAAACAATTTTCCAATACGAGCATGAAGCATGGATTGAACAATTTTTAAAGAAGGGGGTGACTGAAATGTATTTCATCAATATTGCATGCCTTTAATGGCTTTGTTTAAACTCTGATGCATTAGTATTAATATTAGGTAAATCTATGCAAAATTATTTTGTCATGGCGTCTACTGTGGGTTTTGTGGGCCCCAATGGACTGTGAGCCCTTATGACGGCACTGAATTAGAGAAGTAGTGGAGCTCCACTCCGTGCGTTTGCAGCTAGACCCTTTTGGCTGAATTGCGCACGTGAAGCATCATCTTCGGCTGACGCATGCAGCAACTACGGCAGCTAATAGCCGCTATGCTTCTGGAAGCAACCAGTTAACTCTGAAAAGGACAGTAATCGAGGGAGAAAACGAAACTATCAACGAAAACGAAGCTAATTTTATCTGCAATTCAGTTTAGATTTAGTTAGTTTTGTATTGTCCATTGTAGTTTTTATTTAGTTTTCGTTTTTAAAAAATTGACATTTTTATTTTTATTTCAGTTGACTAAATAATTTTTTCACAGCTAATTTCAGTTTTAGTCTTAGTTTTCGTTAACTATAATAACCCTGATTTGTACTCAATACTTTTGGCAATGTATCCCAGCATCCGATTGGCTTTGTAACTGCTACGGCACAATGGCTTGAGCATGTGAGGGTTTGGTCAAGAATCACTCCAAGATCTTTTTAGTGTGGAACACATTCCAGTTTTAAACCTCCCATGAAGTAATCCCGTCTAATGTTTTTATTACCTACATGTACAACTTTACATTTTCCTACATTAAATTTCATTTGCCACATTTCTGCCCAACTCTGGATTCTATCAAAATCATCCTGAATCACTTTAGTGGACTCTAAACTATTTGCCAAACCCCTCAATTTACTATAATCTGCAAATTTAACTAATCTGCTCTCAATATTCCTATCAAGGTCATTAATGTAGATGAGGGACACCAGTGGTCCCAACAACGATCCCTGGGGTACGCACCTCCCCACCATACCTAGCTCAGATGAGATACCACTGACCACCACTCTTTGTGTTCTGTCCTGTAACCAGTTTTGAATCCACTTCAGAATACCTCATGTACCTCCAATGGAGCTCATTTTAAAAATTAGTCTCTTATGTGATACTGTATCAAATGCTTTCAGAAAATCCAAGTATATTATGTCATAAGCCCTGCTCTGGTCATAAGTCTTGGTGTCCTCTTCAAAAAATTCCAGAAGGTTTGTCAGGCATGACCTTCCCTTACGGAAACCATGTTGGCTATTCCTCAAGATGTTATTACCTTTCAACAAATAAGTCCAGCTCATCTTTTTTGATAGATTCCAATATTTTGCACGCAATGCAAGTTAAACTGACTGGCCTGTAGTTTCCTGGCTCGGTACAGTCCCCTTTCTTATATATTGGTATTATATTGCCCTGTTTCTAATCATTTGGTATTTCCCCATCAAGAGCAGGCTTGACTTAAAGGTAGATATTATTGAGTCATTGAGTATCTGAAGTGATATATTGACAATAGTATAAAGAAACTGGCGAGCCTAGTTGGGCTGAACGGCCTGTTCTCGCCATTCGTGTTATGTTATGTTATATGTTATGTTGGGGGGAGGGGGGATTTGCTGAGATTATTCTTGAAAAGTTGAGAATTGAGAAACAAACAAAAATGATTACAAAAATTAAAATATTAAATTAAAGTATCCATATTTTTGTTTACTAATGTTTATAATAATAACTGTATCCTCTGTGGGGCCCCTGTGAATGCTGGGCCCCAAAAATCGTCTATGGTTACCCCCCCTTACGGCGCCCCTGAATTCAGTACAGAAACATAATTTACTTATTAATAGACCTATGCTTTACGAAAGACAAACTGCGCTGAAACTTCTGCACTACCTTTTCCGCACATCAGGAGATTTTACTTGCACTTCATCACCGCTAAAATTAACCATTTAAAAATGGAAAAAGATGTCAATTCCGCTTGGTACAGCAAGGGTTGAAAAAAAGTGGCACTGGGCAATTAAACATAAAAAGCTGCGACTCAAGCCAATTCAGTGAGTGTTGACAGGTATGCAATTTTGTATAATGCTGATTTAACCCGTTGCCACTCCGACGGCCCGTATTTGGGCCGTCAGGGAAGTTAAAAACATACTACGTCATTTACACGGCTTGTATGTAACTGAGATACTCATGCCACATATCGTCAGAAAGCTAAGATTCTTGAGATTCAAATGATGCCAACCATTTCAAAGTATAATCATCATAGCAGCTTTAATCAACGCCTATGTCAGACCACAAACAAACAAACAAACAGTTACAAAACTGATGCAACTCAACAATGAAGCCTCCTAGTACTCCTCCAGTCCAACATATCCCCTCAAACATGGTCTTGTTACATCCGCGAAGCTCCAGTAAATCCAATCCAGTTTTTAGTCTAAAACACACAATTATAATGGCAAATATCCATGAACAGCTGCTGCATCATTTGAAATGAGTCGGTGGTAATCCGCAAAGTTCGCAGCATTTGCAGTCATAGCTCTGGTGCTTATGTAAAATGTACAAAGCCATTTGCGTCAAAATGGAGTCTGCACTCTAACCTTTCAATTGACATCTCAGTCGACCAGTTACGAGCTTCCCTGCCCTGTCTACAGCCTGCTTTAGCCAGTGAGTGCCTGTGTTGAAACAAAGCTCATGCCTCCAGCAACCAATCTAGACGACGATTGTTGCATTGTAAAGCCAACGAAATTCTGCAAACGCCGATATATATCTTGTTGGGGTGGCTACAAAGGTGGCGCTGCCTATCGCTTGAGAATATCGCTCAGCTGAGCGTAATGCGTACCGCACGTTCCGCAAAACAGAGCGAGGCAGAGAGAGATTTCCAGCGAATGTTTGATGGTTGTTTACGGAGTTTGAAAGAAAAAATAGCGAAAAGGTTGCAAAAAATAAATCATTTTCAGTTCAGAAGCAGCAGAGCTGTGCACTCGGCGTGCAAGTGATAACTTAGGGGAAGAAATATCTGACCAAAACCGTGATGGCACCGTAGCTGAGGAAATGTTTCTCGGGGGAGATGACATTACTCTTGAAAAGTAAGTATCATACTATAACTTGTATTTCATTTTTATATTTGCATCTGTCATGGAAGGTGGAAGGACTTCATGTTTTCACCGGAGTTGGTGATTCTGTCTGTAATTCTGTGTTCAGGATTACGGAAAAAGGATATTATAATATTATGCTCATATAATTATGATTATATTACCGGTATTACCATATTACGCATTATTACCTCCGTCACCGAAGGTGGAAGGAAGTTATTTTTTCGCTGGCGTTGGTTGTTGTGGGAATTTTAATTTTCATCCCTGTAAGAAATCAGAGTGGGACAAAGTAAGCAAATAGGATCCATTTTACTATGAGCCACATAGGGTCTTCGTTACAGGCAAGAACAAAGACAAGGGAATCTCTCCTTTGCTTCGGATAAAAGTAAAATCACAAAGTCAGAATCTCCTCCCCTTGGGGTTTATATGCACAAATTTGAGTTTATGCCTCAGTAACCTTTTAATTTTTTTATTTATCATATATTGAAAATAGTTTGCTATGGAAATGTTATTTGTTCGTTTAGATTTCATACAAAAAAAATTTTTTACATAACAGCTTTCGTTTTGACATTTATATGCTCAAATTTTGAGTTTATGCTTCAGTAACTTTTAATTTTTTTTTATTTATTATATATTGTAAATAGTTTGCTGTGTAGAGGTTATTTGTTTGTTTAAATTTCGTATAAAAAAGCATTTTTTACAAAACGGCACTCGTTTTGACTCTTATTGTGATGGCATAGTAACATCAGCTGTGAGTAACAAAAGGAGCCTACAAGGCTCCCAAACCATGACACTTATGTGCACAAATTTGAGTTTATGCATTAGTAACTTTTTTTCAGCAATATTGAGAGTGAATCTGGATATGGGATTGGATTCCTCTGTGTCACTTTCATTAGAGCCCAACATTATGACTGTACGTTGAAGCGTTCCAGAGTTATGCCCTTTAATCCTAGGTATGTGACCATGGTTATCCAAGGGCCCTTTTGGGGTCTCCAAATGGCCATTTTTGGAAACGCCTCGACATGGCCGAAGAAAAACATGTGTAAAATGCTCATTTTCGGTAGGGTTGTTATCAAATTTGAAATGGGACTCGGTAAGGTTTCATGCTGTGGTCCCATTGTGTTTTTCAGCTAATGAGTCCCAGCTGCTCTCATCTGCAGGCATCTGTTTGCAAAAAAAAATTTCAGCGAGAGTAAAAACCTTCTACTTCAGTGTGTTCCAGCTTAGATTACTCAGTGACAGTAGCACCTACAGTGATTCTTTCAGCTGGGGGAAAAACTTCAGATTGTTTCCTTTCAAACGAGACCATAACCATCCATATAGTTGAAACGGTTCAAGAACAGCGTTCAATTTACTTTGGGTACGCTTTTGATAGGCATTTTAGGCAAATTTTCCCGGAGTTTTTTTAAATGCAGCAAATACGCGTCCAGATGAATGATTGTCGTCATACCTAAAAGGGGGATTATGTTAGACTATCATTCATGAATACCCTGGGCCCTTGCATCAGAATATGAGATTAGCGTACTTTTGTCCACAAAGAGATAAGAGTTTGGGGCCTTCATCCTGATTTATCGTAGCTACATAAAAATAGCCCACTGTCCACACAGTAGGCTAGATTGCCAAAGGTGCATTTCGAAAAAATACGTTTTTGTCAATTTCCGGTCTTTTTAAAAGATGAACTTGTTCTAGGGATCAGAGTAAATAATCCTACCCAAGAACTTTGTCCTACGACGTATATTCGCTGTGTATTTTGTGAAAACAAATTCTATTCAATCAAACAAATAGATTTCTCTAAAAAGTACATCTCCTGCCACTAGGTGACATTTTTTGTCCATTTTTTTAAGATGACACCTAGTGGCAGGAAATGTTTTTGGAGAAATCTATCAGTTTGGTCGAATAGAATTGGGGCGGGGTGCAGGGGGCAAATCGATTTCCAGTCATAGGGCCAAAAATTGCTAGCGGCGCCCCTGACTGAATTTAGCCCATTATTTTGACGCTGTTAGATTGCATATGGAGAGATGCCATGTGTTCAATTGCCAATGGATTATTATGATAATTTGGAAACACGTCAATAAAGGAAAATGATTGAGAACTAGCCAGGACTAATTGTTGTCATAAACGGACGTGTCTGTGCCCCCAAATGCAATTATCCAAGGTATGTCATACGTAGGCCCGACATGGGCTATTTATTTGATTATTAGACATTGATGGATAAACGTTAAGAATGTTACTGTCCTCGACTAAGATTGTTTAGCTTCGCTGTCATTTATATAAGAAGAAAACTTTCTTCTGGTCCATGCAAAACAAGAAAGCAGAAATCAATCACCCCGCCCTGATTATAATTATCTGTTTTCCATTAGATTGAGACAACCGCACCGATCATTTCACCACAGCCTGATGTAATTCGCCCATGAATACCCAGCACACACGGGCTTGGATGCAGCTGAATCAGGTTTTTGAATATCAATGACGACCAGCGCAGACGATTCCTGTGACTCGGCACAAAAACGAAAGTTCGCTATTCTGACAATAACAGAAGGGAAAACATATTTAGGGTCATTTATGCTTTGTTTCTAGCGGGTTTATTGGACGCTGGATGCACTCGTTTCAATTGATCTTTGAAAAAACAGTGCTGGATGGGAAAAGCACTTTCTGGGCTGAGTGGTGGTTGGTGGATTCAGAGTGATGGTCCATGGATTCAGAGTGCTGGTCGGGGTCGACCAGCGCCGACCAGCATCCGCAGAACCCATTATACATAAAACTTTCTCTCAGTTGTATGTAACACATTTCCTCTGTTAAACGTAATACATATCCTCTGTTAAACAAAACATGTCCTCTCTGTTGCACATAACACATTCTTTCTGGTATACAGAGCTGTGAAAAAGTATTTTCCCCTTCCTGGTTTACAATTTTTTTTTGTCACACTTGAATGTTTTAGATCGTCAAACAAATTTTAATGTTAGACACAGTAAACCCGAGTAAATACAAAATGCAGTTTCTAAATGATTATTACATTTATTGAGGGGAAAAAAGCTATCCAAACCTACCTGGCCCTATGTGAAAAAGTAATTGCCCCCTAAAACTAATGGCTGGTTGTGCCACCCTCAGCGACAACAACTGCAATCAAGCGTTATGATGTTATGATGTTCATTTTTTTGAAATGCTGTATTAGTTTTCCGACAAATATAAAAAGGACGCGCACCTTCCAAAAAGTTCAACTTTTGTCTTGTCAGTCCACAGAATATTTTCCCAAAAGTCTTGGGGATCGTCACTATGTTTTTTAGAAAAAAGTGAGACAAGTCTTTGTGTTCTTTTTGGTCAGCAATGGTTTTTGCCTTGGAACTCTCCCATGGATGCCATTTTTGCCCAGTCTCTTTCTTATTGTTTAATCACGAATACTGACTTTAACTGAAGCAAGTGAGGCCTGCAGTTCTTTAGATGTTGTTCTGGGTTCTTTTGTGACCTCCTGGATGAGTTGTCGATGCGCTCTTGGAGTAATTTTAGTAGGACGGCCACTCCTGGGAAGGTTCACCACCGTTCCAAGTTTTCTAAATATGTGGATAATTGCTCTCACCATAGTTCGCTGGAGTCCCAAAGCCTCAGAAATGGCTTTGTAACCTCTCCAGACTGATTGATGTCAATTTCTTTGTTTCTCATCTGTTCTTGAATTTCTTTAGATCACGGCATGATGTGTTGTTTTTTGAGATCTTTTAGCCTAATTCACTTTGTCAGGCAGGTCTATTGAAGCGATTTCTAATTTTTTTTCTTTTCTTTTTTTTTTATAAATTTGGCATCTCCAATCCCACCCGAATCTGGACTGCCAAATTAGTGAACTATGTACAAAGCTTGCTCGTATGCGACCCCTTGCTGCCAACTCAGGATAGTGAAGACAGCTCACGGCTCTCCTCCGAAGCACGTGTCCATCAGCCACTGATTCTTATACACTCATTGGTCGAATCCTCGTAAGTTCCGAATGAGGGCGGAGGATACCCGGACGTGAACAAACCCAGAGTCTTCCTGACGAGCGCCCGTCTGGCCAACAGGAGGCGCTGGAGCAACGAACAAAGCTGTTATTCTTAACCCAAATCCGGCAGTCCCTTCCCAATTTGAAACCCTGTAGCGCGATCGCCAATTGTGCGCTACTCTGAAAAAGCTGCCGACCCCTGCCGGTGGGTACGCCGGGGCTCGAACCCGCGACGTGATAGACACCTCTGCATTGCAGCGCAGTGCCTTAACAGAGTGAGCTATCCGGCAGCTCGAAGCGATCTCTTAATTTAACAGATCTGCTGGTAATCAGGCCTGGGTGTGGCTAGTGAAATTGAATTCAGATGTGGTTAATCATAGTTAATTCATGATTTAACAAGGGGGGCAATTACTTTTTCCACATGGGGCCAGGAAGGTTTGGAGAGCTTATTCCCTCAATAAATGAAATCATCATTTATAAACTGCATTTTGAATTTACTCGGGTTATCTTAGTCTAATACTAAAATTTGTTTGATCTGAAACATTCAAGTGTGACAAATATGCAAAAAAAAAAAAAAAAGAAATCAGGAAGGGGCCAAATACTTTTTCACAGCACTGAAAATAACACATTCCCTCTGTTATACATAACACATTCCCTCTGTTATACATGACACATTCCCTCTGTTATACATAACACATTTCCTCTGTTAGGGGCTGACCGCACGATGGACATAGTGGAGGACATGACGGGACAACACCCCAACCTCATATTTAAGCTCTGCTGGTGCTACGTCACGCCACTGGTGACCCTGGTGAGTTATAATACCTGGCAAAGCGTGATACATAAAAACAACAGCATTTCACTAAAAACTAACTTTTCAATTCGCCTGTGGCATATTGCATTTTTGCATAATTAAAACTGCAAACACCAATAATATTCATCGTCATAAATGAATGATAATAAAGTGCAAGTTGGCCGGAGGGTCACAGTCATGGCTCTCAGAGCAGTGGGAAATGGGATTTAACTGGCTGAGGCTTAGTTCACCAATAAATGCATTGCATTATGAAAGAAAGGTGCTGCATGTAGGATTTTACTCCACCAATGAGGCCAACATTAAACTCAAAGCAGTCTGTCAACCGTTACATGGCTAACATTGTAAATACAGCGAGCCAAATAAATAACCAGCTAGCTAATCTGATGCAGTCATGAACTCATTAAATAATACATTTAAATTTTTGAACATTCAAACAATGAGCCATTTAACCCTATCACTCCCACCAGTGCCCTGTTATCACTGCTGTTTCTCCCCATGACCTTTTTTGACATTCTAACTAAATTTCTGGCTGTCTGTTCTTATTCCTGATTGCTAAAAGAAACATAACAAAAAGAGAGCCATATGGCGCTTTTGGGGGTGAAAAAGTTAAATGTATAGTTTTATTACTACTGCAAAAATGCTGAAATAAAAGCCTGAATACATTGCATGCATTGAAATTATATGGAACACACAGAACTGCCTTCACTGCCTAACTAAGGAATATGCAGTCACCAAGTTACAGTTTATATGAGCCATTATCCCAAATGGCCCCAAAATTTACAAATATAGGGCACTGGTGTCCTCAAAAGCTCTCGCTGTTAAGATAAACAAAATGTTGACGTTTTTGTTGATGGACGCAGGCATGGACGGACGCACACACGGATAGAGCACGATATCGTAGCTCCCGTGCCACTCAATGATATTTTTAGGCCAGTGACCTTGAAAAAATAGGCCAAGGTCATCTTTCGGCACGTCATTTGCAGGACTTTATGAGATGCATGTCCAGTGACAATAAGGAGCCTGTAACTGAAGTTGTTGATGAAATAAAGCAAAATGTTGAAGTGGTTGGTGATATTTTTTGGCCAGTGACCTTGAAAAAATAAGCCAAGGTCACCTTTTGGCACGTCATTTGTCGGCCTTTATGAGATGCATGTCCAATAAAAATTAGGAGCCTGTAATTGAAATAATTGATGAGATAGCATAAAATGTTGACGTTTTTGGTGATATTTTTAGGCCAGTTACCTTGAAAAAATAGGCCAAGGTCACCTTTAGACACGTCATTTGTAGGCCTTTATGAGATGCATGTCCAGTAAAAATTAGGAGCCTGTAACTGAAATAGTTGATAAAGCAAAATGTTGACGTTTTTGGTGATATTTTGAGGCCATTGACCGTGGAAAAATAGCCCAAGGTCATCTTTAGGCACGTCATTCGTAGGGCTTTATGAGATGCAAGTTGAGTAAAAATTAGGAGCCTGTAACTGAAATTGTTGTTGAGATAAAGCAAAATGCGTTGACGGACGCATGCACGGAGCCCAATACCATAGCTCCTGCACCGCGAGCGTTGGGAGCTAATAATAATGACAGTGTTTTTTTTGTTTGTCTTTTTTTTTTTTTACAACTCCAATTCCAAAAAAGTTGACAGGCTGTGTAAATTGCAAATGAAAAACAGGATGCAATGCTTTGCAAAATCTCATAAACCCACATTTTATTCACAACTGAACATAGACAACATATCAGATGTTTTACCATTTCATGAAAAATATAAGCTGATTTTGAATTTGATGGCAGCAACACATCTCAGAAAAGTTGGGAGAGGGGCCACAAAAGGCTGAAAAAGTAAGTGGTACGAATGAAAAAACAGGTGTAAGAGCATTTTGCAACTAATTAGGTTAATTGGCAACAGGTCAGTAACATGACTGGGAATAAAAAGAGCATTTTAGAGAGGCAGAGTCTCTAACATGGACAGAGATTCACCAATCTGCAAAAAACTGCATCAAAAAATGGCAGAACTTTCAGAAAAATGTACCTCAATGCAGCATTGCAAAGACTTTGAATCTACAATGCATAATATCATCAAAAGATTCAGAGAATCTGGAGAAATCCCTTTGCTCGAGGGGCAAGTCTGAAGGTCAGTATTGGATGCTTGTGATCCAGCTTGTTAACAGCGCACAGTTCAAATGCCTACATCTCTGATGGTATTGGGTTGCATTAGTGCCTATGGCATGGGGAGTAAGCACATCTGGAAAGGCATGATCAATCCTGAAAAGTTTGTTGAGGTTTTACAACAACAGATGCTCCCAGCCAGACAATGTTTCTGTCAAGAAAGGCCTTGCATATTTCAGCAAAACAATGCCAAACCACATACTGCATCCATCACAACAGCATGGCTTAGCAGTAGAGGATTCTTAGTGCTGAACTAGCCTGCTTGCAGTCCAGACCATTCACTGATGGAAAACATTTGGCACACCATAAAACAAAAAATCCGGCAAACAAGACCCCGGACTATTAAGCAGCTAGAATCCTACATCTGACAAGACTAGGACTATATTCCCCTCCCAGAACTTCAGCAATTGGTCTCCTAACTTCCCAGATGTTTACAGACTGTTGTTAAAAGAGAGGACACTAAACAATGGTTAACACGGCCCTCTCCCACCTTTTGAGATGTGTTGCTGCCATCAAATTCAAAATGAGCTAATATTTTTATGAAATGGTAAAATGTCTCACTTTCAACACCTGATTTGTTGTCTATGTTTTACTGTTAATGTCAGTTTATGAGATTTGCTAATCATTGCACTCTGTTTTTCTTTACATTCTACTCAGCATCCCACCTTTTTTTTGGAATTGGGGTTTTTTTTTTAAATTAACAATGACCTTACGCATGTCAGGTCAAGAGAGCGGCACAGTTCATTTTTGTCTGAAACGCGTGTCTGTCCGCCGCTGCTGCTTTACGCTCGTACATTCAAACCTCTTATACAAAAAATAAGGGTGGAGGAAATCCAAATATGTGCATGTTCTGATGTAACTGATGAGCACCTGGATGGCCAGTAGGTGTCACTGGAGTGATAATCAATGCTAACCCAAAACAACTGGATCTCTCCCATATCCCTGAGCAACAAGCCCTTCATGCACTGCTCTGAAAAGCCTGTCGGCTGAAATTGGCACCGGCATGGCACAAGATTCGATCCATTACCATGCTGATCATGCCGCGCTGTAAAGCAGTGCATTTAGTGAGTCAGCTGACTCGGCAGTCAGCTATAGCCATTTCTAACAGTGTTACCCGAACAGGGTAAATAAGCCCTTCACACATAAAAAGGATTTAATTAAATAGAATTTACAGCTGTTTTAAAAATGTGATTATAGTTGCAGTTAGAATAAAAACCAAACCAGCACACACAAAGGGTTCCGTGGACTGACATTTAGAACCTCTGATTTAAAGATTTAATTATAGGCATTATGGCTCAGACTGAACATCAGAACATCTGCATACCAATGGGATTTGATTATGGGATCTCAGCAGAATATCTCACTCTGTAATGAAATGTCTTTTTTTTGGGTTTTCAGAGGAAATAAGTTCCAGTTAAATTGACACATTTTGACAGCCTGTGTGATCCAGCATTCATAACTGACCTCTGCTCTTGGAACAAATTTTCCCAGCATTTCTACATGTGTGTTGCAGTCATAAAATCTTCCCTTTATGCTCCTCCCTCATAGGGATCCTTAATCTTCTCTCTGGTGGACTATAAGCCTCTGACCTACAACCGCTGGTATGTGTACCCAGACTGGGCCTACATCCTGGGCTGGCTGCTAGCCCTCTCCTCTGTTGCACTGGTGCCAGGGTGTGCCCTGGTCAAGCTCTTAATCGGCACTGGCACCCTCAAACAGGTAAGGGCCTGAGTGTTCTTCTTCTAATGCTTTTATGGCTGTTGACAAACTAAGCACATTAGCAACAACTGCTGTATGAATGTGCTGTCATATAGGTGCAAACAAGGATCATCAAAAAAAAATCACACTCAATTCATTTCAATGGAGAGAGCAGAAAAATCACTTCAGTGGGATAAGAAATTTTGTTCGTTTTTTTATCACCGAGTCCGATTACATTGAACTTTGAGTCATTGATGCTCAACCAATATATGACAGGAGGGTTGTTTTACATGGAGAACACGCTGATATTGACTGTGCCCAGTCTAGTTCTGGCTGTGTTTCTGCCAATCGCAGCCCGCAGTACTGCTCATTTTTGCATATTTGAAAAGTACAAAGTAGGGATGTAATGAACAAGTAGATCAGAAGGATCTCATAGCTGCGACCTCGCCTAGCATCCGTCACGTAGCCTAGTGTCCATGACTGGTGGTTTCTTGTACAAGTGTAGTCTTGAAATTGGCAAATGACCTTGAAAATCAATAGGGGACCCTACCTCTGTGCCAAGAATCTTGTTGTAAGAAGTAATAGCCATCCATCAAGATAAAGTGGAGTTACGGTGCGAAAACAGTGAAATCGGGGCAAAATCGACACTTTTTTGACCGGTGTGACCTTGGGATTCGACAGATGACCTTGAAAATCTATAGGGAAGCCCTCCTTTACTCTATACCACAAAGCTTGTTCGAAGATTTCATAGCCATTCATTGAATTAAACTTGAGTTACGGTGCGAAAACCGTCAAATCGGGCAAAATTGACACTTTTTTTGCCTTTGTGACCTTGGGATTTGACGGATGACCTTGAAAAACAATAGGGAACACCTCCTGTATGCCTAGAAGCTAGTTCCAAAATTTCATAGCGATCCATGAATTCTAACTGGAGTTACAGCGCGAAAACTCGCAAACATGGTCGTGAACTCTGTGAACTTGACCTTTGACCTTTGACCTCGACCTTGTGCATGGACATCACTTTGGTGAAGGTCAATAACTCCTGAAAATTTCATGATGATATGACAACAGGAACATAATGAAAAAGGTGGCACGGATGGACAGACAGACAGAAGCGTTCATAGAGCTGCTTGGTCGCAGCTAAAAACTGCAAAACTAATATCAACTGTAAGGTTTTTTTTGTTTGTGTGTGTAATACCGTGTTGCACTGAGCCTGCATATCCTCACAGCCTGTCACTGAATAGGTTTTATAGGGATTCAAAGGAAAAACTGAAATATGGCAATTTTGATATCAATGGAAAGCTTAGAACGCAAAGAATGCAATGTAAAGTCATTCCGTCACATTATCAATACGAGAAAAAGGAAACACACACAAAACGACAGTGCTTTATCGAGCGTTAATACTGCTGTGATGCTAGGAAAGAGGCCCGTTTTGGGTGACGTCACATACGGGTTTTGCAAGCTCTGCTCTGTTACAGATCAATAGAAATACTATGTCTCTATCCAAGCTTTAAATTTTGTTAAAGGTTAAAATTGAGTCGTACTTAACTTGAGATGGATAAATTATCAATGAGAAAAATTTATCTGTCCTTTTTTTATTTAAACTCATTTTTTTTATATATGCCTAGTACATTAAAGATTAACGTAGACATATAAACGATCTGACGGAAATCGTGTAAGTACGGGGAAGCCCGGAGGGTTTCCTCTAGGATTTTTTGAAACTGTGGCGGAGGGTGTCAGCGTCGGGTCAAACTCAGCATTATCAGGTGTGGCCAATTTTCATTAATCAGCACATAGGCTGTAATAATTGGAGTCTATGTGCACGGAGGTTTATCAGCATCACTTGCGTCACGGTGGATTTCACATATAATATGAAAACGGATTATTACTCCGGACTCCGGAATTGGAATTAAATAATCATGAAGATAATATTAGGCAGAGCAGGATATGCTCACAGTAAACACAGAAGTTAACATCGTAGTTTATCGTTCTGCAAAATGAACAAAATATTTTTGTTTAATCCTTGTACACATTGCATTAAGAAGAAAGCAGCGCGTTTTACTGCCGATGGCTAATTTTTATTCATTGGAAAACGTGTTCATGAAGCAAAATGATTGACAACAGGTGAAGAATTATTAGCGCTCATTTTAACTTAACAATGAGAACTGGTGACACCTGATTGTCCTTTGGATTTTTGGAGTTTATGTAAAGTCATTTTACATAGGCGTGGCGGCTTTTATTTCGCTGTGGCGGTGCGCCACGATCAATTACATGTAGTGGAAACCCTGGGGGAAGGACTGATACCTTAATTTATTATGATATTTTTTCGATGAGTGGACTTGATAAGACAAAACAAGAAAGGAAGGTTTTTAGAATGTATTCTCTCTCTTACTCGCGCAGGAATTGTTCATGCACTTGCAGCTGTCTGTTGTCAGATCTTTCAATTGCATATACTGTAACTATCTAACCTTATTAAATTTGAGAATTTGTTTCGTTTTGGCCATTATGGAAGAGGAAGGGAAGTGGGAAGAGATACAACAACTATAAAGAAGCAATAAAGACCTGAAATTGAGCTTGAGCGCATTAGAAGTACAGGCGGACGATTCAGGCTGCTTTTGAGGTATAGGGTGGAGATATTTGAGGGGTGCGCTTGTGTTCTAAATGGCATCGACCTCATCCCTCCATATTTCTTTGTCTGTCAATCGCTGTTATGAGGGTCCACCTGATCGCGTTCACAAAATACTTCACAAAAAAATATCTTTTCTGTAGCCCAGCTTTGGCTTTTCTAAACTTCCTCGGAATGGAAGCATGACTTAATTTCTTTGAATGCCTACTTTAACCTCAGATCAATATAGGTGTAATGCTTCATAAAAAGCAGTAGAGGGCAGTGTGTCAGTTTTGGTGAGAAAATTTATAGTGTTCTGCTTTATAAATATGGAAGCATATAGTTAACAAAATCAAAATGAAAATGCAATGTCAGTTTGCATTCTCATTTTGAAGTCCATGTATGCAATGTATGCAACTGGAAAATGAAAATACATTCCCCATTTACATTTGCATTTTTGAGAAGTTCCCTGCAATATCACTAACAAAACAAAAACGAAAACGCTAATCGTATAAAGCAAATACATTCTCGGAAATGGTTTTCCGTTTTCGAGAAGCACTCGCATTATTTGTATCATGACGAAAATGCTACAGTTATCCTCCACTTTGCATTTGCATTATCAAGTCCATGTAGGCACTGTTTTCATTTGCAAGACGTGCCCCGCAATATCTCTTTCAAAACTAAATCGAAAACGCTAATCTCATAAAGCAAATACATTCTCGGAAATGCTTTTTCTTTTTCAAGACGTAGATGCGATATCTGTCACATAATTAAATCGCTAATGCAGTTTGCCACTTTTCTTTTTCATGTTCGTGACAGACTGCCCTGCCTGGCTTTGCGTTTTCATTTTCGAGGTCCCACGCGCTTTTCCTAATAAAATTAAAAAGAAAATACCCTCCCTAGTTGGGTGTGGCCTGTGGATGAGAAGGTGGGACTTCCTCCAAAATTTGGTACGGATTGGATATTAACAAATACAAGTGATCTCGTGGGTTATCAATCAGGGCGAAACTGCTGCTGCGCACATGTTTATGTCAATGCACAAATGGCAACTTATGTAGTTGGAGCCACTGACTGTGCATGGACGCCCCCCTGGACATTGCTGAGTTTGTCTGAGAGTATAGATAAAGTTTTCCCCCGAAAGACACTGCTCTCGCACTCAATTACCCCTGTGTGTGCTTGAATTAGCGCTTCTTCCACTGAAATTGTGTGCTTTACACTCACATCTGTCGATCTTTGGACGGGTTATCTGCGCATCATCTGTTTTGTTGTTCAGTCTGTTACAAACAAAGTTCATACGCCCCTGCTCTTTTGAGCTTCATGTACTTCCATTGCTTTCTTCATGAATTTGGAGTGAAAGGACAGTTAGAAACAATTAGCGCTAAGAGAGGGTCAGATTCATCCTGTTCACTTGCATTCTGCTGCTGCAGAAGAAAGGCTTGTGAAATCCATAGATCTATGTTTTCTCTTATTATACCGTAAAGTCGCTTGTGCTTATATGTTGTCGCAGGCCATAGCCAGACGTCGACACAGTGATATGTTTCGGCCAATCGATGTGTTTTTCATGAACAGTAACATCGTTAGACTAAAATTGCAATGATCCTGCTCTCGCACTCAGTTAGCCCCCGCGTACGCTTGGATTATACCTGCTTCCGCTCAAACCGTGTGCTTACACTCGATCATTCAATGGTTGGACAGATAAATCTGCACGCTATATTTTGCAGATTCAAACGGCCCTGCCCACCCGGGCTGCATAAGTAGCTACTTCCGTGCCTTTCTTCACGATTTTGGAATGAAAGGACCGCTTATATATTAATACATCAGTGCCCATACTTCTCTTCTACCTTAGTTGCTGCTACATATAAGGGTTGCCGGGTGACAAACACATCGTGTCATGAATTGCAGGGGTGCACTTAACTGCAGGAGAGAGACGCATCTTGCTGGAAGCATAGTGTTACCACATAAAAACAGACGTGCGAAACTGATCGCAATATGGTCAAGTAAAATGGACTGGAAGCAAGTTTTAAAGCTATAGTTGTTCGTAATGTTCGTCATCTTGCAGGAAAGTAGTTTGCTAGCTAATTAACATCGCATTAGTCTAACGATGTTACCGTTCATGAGAAACACATCGATTGGCCAAAATATATCACTGTGGCAACATCTGGCTATGACCAGCGACAACATACTATGAAAAGCGACTTGACGGTATAATAAGAGAACTCATAGATCTATGGATTTTGCAAGCCTTTCCTCTGCAGCAACAGAATGCCAGCGAACAGGATGAATCTGTCCCTTTTTTAGCTCAGTCTACCTCTGCGATTCATCCACAGACTCGAATAATAGAGAACTGGAGGTCGACGTGTTACACGGCTACCATGGTATTGTAACGTCCCAGAAATGGAGGCTCAGACTGGTATCCAGCGGGTCTTTTGGTTTATTGTCGCACCGAACATTCCTCGACATACACGTTCAAAACTCTGCTTTTTTACTGCTCGCGGGACATCTCTCAGAACAACCCTTGACTAGGAAACACCCGCTACATCCATTACTGTTCCCCAAAAATCCCCGGAAGTCCCGCCCCTCAGGCAGCCCACAGTATATCACCTGTGGCAGCCGCTACACTTACCCCCCCTTACAAAAGTCCTCGCCCTCGAGGACTGACCCGTGAGGCAATGGTAATAAACAACAGTAGCAAAATAAACTTGTATTAACAGACAGTAAAAAGAAACCATGTGCAAACACTTGTAGGAACATTACACAAATACATCAGCAAAAACTATTGTTCGGGGCAAACAGTGCAACAATCGGTACACAAATTTGCAGTAACCTGCATGAACCTCATCTCCAGAACAGTTAACAAACTTTTTTTTAATTTATTTTATTTATTTTTTTTTTGGTACCCATTCATTTCAGTCTGTAGACACTACAAAGTCTTGCAAGTGGGCCGGGGGCCTCACCTGCCGCCTTGGTCGAGGTCCCATCGGGAACGGGGGTAGGAGAACAGGGCTGGGGCCCAGTACAACAGTCCCCAGGGAGGGGGAGTGGGGCAAGGAGGAAGGGGGGGCAAGGGGTGCAGACCTGCGGTCTCCCTGGGGTGTAAACGGGGAGCTGGGAGGGGGGTGGATCGCTGGGGAAGAGGAAGGGGTCACAGGTGTATCCGAGGCGGGGGACGGGGGGCCTCCCCGATAGGAAGCCAGTCTGTCTCTGTGGAAGGCCACCCTCCTCCCCCGAGGGGGCATTTTGTACTCGGTACACTACCTCACCTAGCCTCTCCAGTACCCTGCAGGGCCCCGTCCACTTGCAGTCCAGCTTGGGACTACGGCCCTTCTTCCGTACTGGGTTGTAAACCCAGACAAGTTCACCTGGTGTGAAGTCCCTTCCCCGAGACGTCACGTCGTAGCAGCGCTTCTGCTTCGCACCGGCCTCTTGTAGCCGCTCCCGAGCGTAACTGTGGGCTGAGTCCAGGCGGTCCTGCAGTTTCCTAGCATACTCCGGCCCTGCGGGGACAGCCGGAGCATCAGGTGGGCGACCGAAGGCCAGCTCAGCCGGGGTGCGCAGCTCTCTCCCCAGCATGAGGAGCGCCGGCGTGCACTCTATGGACTCCTGTACTGCAGAGCGGCACGCCATAAGCACGAGCGGCAGGTGCTTGTCCCAGTCCCGCTGGTGGCGGGAGGTGACAATGGCCAGCTGGTCTCCCAGGTTCCGGTGGAACCGCTCCACCAACCCATCGCTCTGAGGGTGCAGTGGGGTGGTACGAGTCTTGTGGATGTCCAGGCGCTCACACACAGCCGCAAACACCCTGGACTCAAAGTTCGTACCTTGGTCACTGTGGAGGGACGCCATCACACCAAACCAACTTATCATGCCCCCCACCAGGGCATCGGCGACTGTCTCGGCTTCCTGGTTTGGGATGGCGTACGCCTCTGGCCACTTAGTGAAGTAGTCAATGACCGAAAGGACATATCGGTTACCCTCGCTAGACTGCGGGTACGGTCCTGTGATGTCAATCCCCACCCTGTCCATGGGGCACCCCACGGGGAACTGCTGGAGTGGCGCCTGCGAGCGCCCTGTGGGGCCTTTGCAGGCGACACAGGGGTCACAGCGACGGCAGAAGTCCTCCACGTCCCTCTTCTGCCGCCCCCAGTAGAAGCGTTGACGCAGGCGCTTCAGTGTTTTGGTCACCCCAAAATGTCCGCAGCCGCCTGTCCCGTGCATGGCCTTAAGCACCGCCTCCTGCAGTCCCTTCGGTACCACCACCTGCCACTGCTCCTCCCCTGTGGCCGCCGTCTTAAATGCCCGCTGCAGCACGCCTTGTGCCGCCCTTAGTGAGTCGAACATGGCCCACAGACCCTTGGTAGCCGTGGAGAGTGGTGCTACCACCTCCCACAGTGGACGCAGCCGGCCCTCTACCCACTCCAAAACAGGCTGTAGGTCTGTGTCGCTCTCTTGTTCGTGTCTCCACTCAGCGTCCGTCACCATCTCCACCTCCCTGCAGACGACCGTGTCCACCTGTCTGACGGCCGCACATTCGTCCCCCTCTGCACGCCGTTCTCGCTCCCGTGTCTCCTTACGTTCGCAGTATCTGCACCCGTCTGCTGCACACGGTCGGCGCGAGAGGGCGTCCGCGTTAGCATGGCGAGCCCCAGGACGGTGCTCTATTTTGAAGTCGTACCCTTGCAACTCCTCCAACCACCTGGCGACCTGCCCCTCCGGCTCCCGGAAAGTCATTAGCCACTGAAGGGCCGAGTGGTCAGTTCTTAACACGAAGGGGAGGCCGCACAGGTAGTATTTGAAGTTCCTGATTGAGAGCACCACCGCCAGGAGCTCGCGGCGGGTGACGCAGTAGTTTCGCTCCGGCTTTGTGAGCTTCTGGCTGAAGTATGCCACTACCCTCTCCCCCCCCGGCCACGGTTGGGAAAGGACACCTCCCACCCCCTCACTGCTGGCATCGGTGTCCAGTATGAAGGGCAGGGTGGGGTCAGGTGGGGCGAGTACTGGGGCCTCGCACAGGGCCTGCTTCAGCCCGAGGAACGCCTCCTGGCATCCCTCGGACCACAAATAGTCCCTGCCTTTCTCAAGCAACCGGTACAGGGGTGAGGCAATGGTGGCGAAGCCCCGCACGTGCCTCCGGTAATAAGAGGCCAGCCCCAGGAAGCTTTTCAGCTGTCCCTGGTCACGAGGGGTGGGCCAGTCCCTCACAGCCTGTACCTTCTCGCCCATGGCGCCGATACCGTCCGCACCCAGCTCGTGCCCCAAGAATGTCACCGCCCGCCTCATGAAATGACATTTCTCCGAGTGTAGTTTCAGGCCCGCCGCCCTGATTCTCTCCAGGACCCGCCTCAGGGACCCCAGGGCTGCCTCGAAGGAGCGCCCATGTACCAGGATGTCGTCTAGGTACACCAGGCACCCCTGGCGGGGGATATCAGCCAGCACTTTGTCCATAAGCCGAGCAAAAGTGGCAGGGGCATTGCACAGCCCAAAACTGAGGACCTTGAACTGCCACAAGCCCCGGCCGGTACAGAAGGCGGACTTAGGGCGGGACTCAGGGGAGAGAGGCACCTGGTAATATCCGCTCTTGAGGTCGAGTGTGGTGAACCATGAAGAACCGAATACTAGGTCCAGGGACTCATCGATACGAGGTAGGGGGTACGAGTCCTTTGTGGTCACGTCATTCAGCCGTCTGTAATCCACACAGAAACGCCAGTCCCCAGCATTCTTCTTCGGGACCATGACCACTGGTGCTGCCCAGGGGCTGTCTGACGGCTCGATAAAGTCAGCCTGTAGTAGTTCATGTACGGCCTTGTCGCACGCCTGCTGGCGAGCAAGGGGAATGCGGCGTGGGTAACCCTTGATAGGCCGTGCTAGTCCAGTGTCAATGACATGTTCCGCCAACTGGGTCCTCCCCACTTCACTCTCGTTCATTGCAAAACTGTCCTGAAACTCCCCCAGCAGCTGTCTCAGCTGCTCCTGCTGTTGGTTCTCTAGGTCCCCGTACTCTTCCCTCCACACCCCTGTCACAGACCGCACACTGACAGGCTCGCCGAAGGGGGAAGAGACAACAAGGGACAGGCGAGGGGACAAGGGCAGTGGCCCGGCGGGTGGGGCCATGGTTGCTGACTGGTACCGGGGTTCCCAAGCAGCGAACAGCATCTCCTCCCCCGACTGGGGAGGCCACCCCGGGCACGGGGTGCAGCTGGGGGCCATGGGAGCAAGCGGCGGGGTGAATACAGGGGCCAGAGGAGACAACTGCTGAAGGGGGGCAGGGCAGGTGGAATAAACTGATCCCATGGAGGGGGGTGCAGGGGCAGGGGAGGTCAGGGGAGGGTCCATGGAAGCAGCAGGCTGCGGGGTATGGCTAACCACGGGGGGTCAGGGCAAGAGATGTGGTCGGGGGCTCCCAGCGTCTGGACGAGCTGGGCAGAGGGTGGGGAGCCGGGAGCGAGGGGGCCCATGGCAACTGTAGGACCTCCCGGAAAGCTAAGTGTACCCCTCCCTATGTCCAGAAGACACCCAGTGTCCCGGAGGAAGTCTAGCCCGAGAATGCAGCAGTCCTGAACGTCTGCCACCCAAACCAGATGGCGAATGTGTATGCCCCCCACACACAACCACAGGTACCCTTTCCCCGCCGTGGGGGCCAACTGGCCTGTGACCGTGCGGGGCTGAACTGTTGTGGGCTCGAGTGGGGTCTCGCTGGGCAGAATGTCCGGCCTCACCAGCGTCACCGACGACCCAGTGTCCACCAGGCCCACAGTCGGCACCCCCTGGACGGAGACAGCCACGTGGCAGGAGCCCCCACTCCCGGAGCCCCCACAAACCCACCCCACCACCACTGGTGGGGCTCCGCCGTCATCTACTTCTGGGGGGGATGGAGCCCCTCCCCCCTGTCCACGCCGTTGGGCTCCCTCCATTGGCTGGACTAGGGGAGTCGGGGTAGCGGCGGCGACCAGGGCCCGCATATCCCCGCCTATGCGGACCCTGCGCCGTTTCCCGACCTCCGACGGGTAGTCGGGCATTCTCTGCTGATGTGACCAGGCTTGCCGCATCCCCAGCAGACCCGCACTGGACCTGAGCCTGAGCCCGGTGGGCCCTGCAGGGTCACCGCCCTCAGCAGTTCTGTCATCTCTGATGCCCACACTGGCGCTTCCTCACCAGCCGGGCGTCCTGATACAGACCTCACCGGGCGAGCCCCCCCCTCATGTCCATCACCAGCAGCCGCATTCTCTAGGCTCTCCTTCTCTACATCGGCTTCCAGCGCCTCCTGCAGCGACTTCGGGTGCTGCAGCTGTACTTGTATGCGCAGGCTAGGCGGGGAGATGGCCCCGATGAACAGGTCCGTGGCCAGCTCGCTCCGTGCATCTGCGGGCATGTGGCCATATGCGAGCTGCACCTGTCTCTCAATATCATTAGCCAGCCCGCGGAGCGACTCACCAGGCTTCCTACACCGTACTTTCAGTTCATTTTTTATCAGTGTAGTCTGGGACCATCTCCCGAACCTCCTCCTGATGGCCCCCACTAGGGCGTCGTAGCACTGCCTCTAGGCAGGGTCGAGGAGCAGTAGACAGGACAGGGCATCTCCTTCCAAGCACAGAGCTAACTGCAGTGCTTTATCCTCTTTTCCCCACCGTCTAGCATCGGCTAGCAGTTCAAATTGGGCGTGAAACGACTCCCAGTCCGACTCACCGTTGTACTTTGGCGTCCTCACCGAGCTAGCCGACGGCGGCGGAGGCACGTCGCCATGGCAACCGCCCGACGCCGGGGAAGCGGCGGTGGATGGCGGTGTCTTCCCGACGTCCCCGCGGATCGCCGGGCCACTCATGTGCGGGTGGGAGCGCGGCTGTTCGACGGTCACACGCTCCAGAACCGCGTCCTGCTGCTCGACTTTGATCCTCGCTCCGACGTTGTTAATCATTCCAACGGCTAGCTGACTCAGCCTGAAGCTAACTGGCTAACGGTCGAGGTGCGATTGCTGTTCTTACCGCAACAAAGTTTCTTTTCTTTATTTTTTTTTTCCGTAGTGTTTACTTCTGACACCAATGTAACGTCCCAGAAATGGAGGCTCAGACTGGTATCCAGCGGGTCTTTTGGTTTTATTGTCGCACCGAACATTCCTCGACATACACGTTCAAAACTCTGCTTTTTTACTGCTCGCGGGACATCTCCCAGAACAACCCTTGACCCGGAAACACCCGCTACATCCGTTACTGTTTCCCAAAAATCCCCGGAAGTCCCGCCCCTCAGGCAGCCCACAGTATATCACCTGTGGCAGCCGCTACAGTATGTAGCCAGCTATTAAGGTAATGAGACGTATAGGCACTGGTGTATTAATACGAACTGTCCTTTCACTCCAAATTCGCGAAGAAAGCAATGGAAGCACATGAAGCTGAAGCCCAAGAGAGCAGGAGTGTATGAACTTGCTTTGTACCCGACTGAACTACAAAACAGATGACGCGCAGATAACCCGTCCGAAGATCGACAGACCTTAGTGTAAAGCACACAATTTCAGTGGAAGCATCGCTAATCCAAGCGCACACAGGGGTAATTGAGCGTGAGAGCAGTGTCTTTCGGGGGAAAACTTTAGCTGTACTCTCAATCAAACTCTGCAATGCCCAGCGGGGGCATCCATGCAAGTCAACGCCTCCAACTGTACAACTTGCCATTTGTGCATTGACATAAACGTGCGTACAGCAGGAGTTTCGCCCTGATTGATAACCAACGAGATCGCTTGTATTTGTTGATACCCAATCCGCACCAAATTTTGGAGAAAGTCCCGCCTTCTCACTGACAAGCCACACCCAACTAGGGAGGGTATTTTTTTTTTAGTTTTGTTAGGAAAAGCACGTGGGACCTCGAAATCGAAAATGCAAAGCCAGGCTGGGCAGTCTGTCAGGAAAATGAAGAAGAAAAATGGCAAACTGCATTAGCGATTTAATTATATGATAGATATCACATCTACTTCTTGAAAAAGAAAAAGCATTTCCGAGAATGTATTTGCTTCTTGAGATTAATGTTTTCGAATTAATTTTGTTAGAGATATTGCGGGGCACGTCTTGCAAATGAAAACAGTGCCTACATGGACTTGAGAACGCAAACGCAAAGTGGAGTATTACTTAAGCATTTTCGTGATGATACAAATAATGCGCGTGCTTCTCGAAAACGAAATAGCATTTCCGTGAATGTATTTGCTTTATACGATTAGCGTTTTCGTTTTGTTAGTGATATTGCTGGGCACTTCTCGAAAATGTAAATAAGGAATGTATTTTCATTTTCCAATTGTTATAAAAATTGCATACATGGACTTGAAAATGAAAATGCAAAGTGGAGGATTACATTTGCATTTTCATTATGATGCAAATAATGCGCTTGTATCTTGAAAATGAAAATGCATTTCTGACATTGCAATTTTGTTTCAATTTTGTTAACTGCTTCCATACATAAACAGCAGTATGAGGCAATGTCATAGTTTTGGTGAGAATTTTTTATAAACCTCTTTGTATTTCTTTCGCATACTATTTGGATTGTTCTTTATGATACGGCATATAAGGTTCAATTAAATACATATTTTCTTTGGAGCAAATACTTGTTTGTGAGCATTATTTCAACCATAATGTATTTAGTTAAAGGGGGGAGAAATGAATTTTGTTATATCTTATTGTGATATTAGTCATGATATTATATTGTATTGCATCATATCGCACTGAAAATTTAATATTGTCACATCCCTAGAGCAGTGTATGGTGTAGCCGAAGTTAGCAGGGCTTTCCCTTAAAAAAGGCATCTGGATGCAGTAAATGTTGCACCAAAACTTGTATAAACCATTTACCATTAAAGGGAGAGTTCACCCAAAAATTAAAATTCACTCATCAACTACTCACCCCAAGGCCAATCGAGGGTTCCGTAATTTCTTTCAAAACGCTTTTGGAGTTACAAAGAAAAACAGCATTGAAGACCAATCCAAATCAACTGAATTCAATGTAGGCCACTCTCTTAACCAAAAAAAAATAAAATAAAATTTAAAAACCACAAAATGCTTCCATACTGCTTGTGCAGGAGAGTGAAAGAAATTCACGAACCCTTCGGTTAGCCATGTGTTGAGTAGCTGATAAGTGAATTTTCATTTTTGGGTGAACTTTTCCTTTTATGTGTCTTAACGGATGCACAAGTTACCCATGCCATCTGAATGAATAAGTTTGATAAAGGTTATGTAAAATCACAAAACACACTTTGATGCAGCTCAGTAATCGGTTTCCCAACCTTATATTTGTTTTGAAAGTATATATATATATTTTGAAATGGTTGATTCATTATGGCTCATGCAACATGATGTACAGAAAAGTAGAAATGCAAAAGAAACCCCTCCCTGTATTATTTTGCAGACTATTTTGAAAAAAGAAGTCAGTAATGTTATAACAGTCAGTCAGAACTATCTCCTTGATTCAAATCACGAACTTCAAAAAGATGGCAGATTTAATGTTAGGATTATGCAGCAGATACAAAGATGAAAGTTTTCTGAAGCAAGAAAGCTGTCTCAATGTAAAATGGAATGGTTGGTTTACTTTAGCATTTAGGAATTTAGTCAGGAGCTGATAGTTCTCTTTGGCATTATTATATCTGCCCGTTTAAGACTTGGAGGGTTGGTGTTTTTAAGTTTTAATTGGTAGTCAGTGCCATAGAAACCTGTGCTGTTTGGTTGACATGGTGCTTCACGATACAATATAGCAGACTTGACTTCTATCCAAATTTGCGTGAATTTGTGGATTGGTTCAGTTTTGCAGCAAGATATCCAATTAATCCCTATTGTAATGAATTTTAAATCCTTTACGCATTTCTCAGTATTCTCCCCAGCTGTAGGCGTTTGGAAGTACAGCAAGGTCCATGGGCCAATGGCCTGTGCCATGGAAAATTAATGGGCCATTTTCAAAATGCATGGGCCATTACCAAAATTCCATGTGCCAAGAATTTTAACCTTAACAGACATTTATTCAAAATGTATACTGCATATGCATACTTGCGCGAACATTTTGCTTTGTATGATTAACATTAAGAACATACTGATACTACATATATTTTGGTTTGAATTTTTAGAATTGAAATGTTGATTAAAGCAAAAAGAATTGTTACTTAATACAAAAGATGACATTAAGTACTCAAATACTCTAGAGGGAAATGGGCTGTTTCAGTTTCAATTGTTCAGTAAAACTAGAAAAGGCTATATCTTATGAAGAGAGATTCTCTGTGCTTGCTTCAGCGTAAATAGTTGATTGACACCCCCCTCCCCCTGCAGAAAAATTACTTCTCTGAACATTTCTCTCTAATTCCACGACGGTGGATGAAATGACAGAGAGAGAACAGAATTTGCAATTAGCCATTATGTTGCTCCTGGTTAACCTTAGTTATGTGTTGCTGACTTTACCTAGCTAGCTAGTATCCTAGCCTAATTTGTTGTCCGTAAACGCTCAATATATTGTGTAATTTAGTGCGAATAATCCAGTAAAATGTTGTGCTGCACGTGTTAAGATTCAGATAAACCAACATTATACAATGTAATTACTTAAACATCTTACCTTCAGAAAGTGCACCGTGACCTACTCTACTCCACTTCTACACAGTTGTAAAAAAAAAAAAAAAAAAGTCAATTGGAGTGAATGAAATTGACGCATCTCTCTCTCTCTCATTCTCTATGGCTCTGTGCGTATCTAGGTCAATGTACTGCATGATGAGAATTAGCTTTATGGGGAGCAAACATGGCTGGTGACATTGGCAGACTGCTGCAGCTGTTGTTGCTTATGGCTGCTTTTACATTAGGAACTCGAGCTAACTCGAGATCCAAGTACACTTGACCCCTAAGTCCAGTTTCCACTCAGAAACGAATGTTTCGATTTCAATAAAATTTTGCAGGAACCTTCCTTGGTCAAATATGCACCAAAATGTAAGTAATATGGTGCCCACCCCCAGGTGCCTTGAGGGAAAGTAGTCAAATTGGCTGAAATGTTCAAAATCTTCTTCTCCAGACCCAGATATGCTGGAAAACAATACTCTTCATAGATGGAAGGCTCTTCAGGTGCTTTATCAAAATTGTTAATTTCATGGCCCCCAAGCTCCATGTTTGCCCCAGGGGAGGGAGTGAAGTTAACTATACTTTATATAGGGAAATTATACTTTTTGGTATATTTGGTTCATTCGCATCAATAACATCAGTTTTTTTACAACTCAGGTGACCGTTAAGTCCCATGGGCCTCTTGTTTTTAGTAGGCCTCAAGAGACAGTATTAGTATTGCAGTTTGAAATAGAGTATTTTAAGTATGTGACAACACAAAACCAGAAATCATTTCAGAGTACCTCTAGCTGTGACACTGGAAATTATTCTATTGAAACTGACCTGTTCAAATTGAAATTCAAATTGACATTGAAGCTAAAGCTGGTCAAAGTTTTTAAGTTATAACATTATATGAAATTGGCTGATACTTACTTGCCAATGCTTTTATTTTATTTTATTTTTTTGTTTGTTCCAAGATAAATATGTTGAGGTAAATCATTTCTTCATAATTCATTAATATTATTTTTCTGTGGAGAAGATTTTAATATTGAATTCATTCACATGTCATGACAAGTCATAGAAAGCTGATGTCAGACAGCTCTAATGCCTTATTAGGAGACAGTCCTATGGGTATTTCATAACCTGTGCAAGTCTGAACAAGATCAGCTGGTGCACTATATAAGGGGATTAAAGCAAAAATAAATCAGATGACAAGAAAGATTTGCCAGGATGGCATCTTTGGATCCATGCACGAATTGCAGAACATGTCTTAGCATATTCATTCTGTGTTATTCATTAGAACTGATACGTTTTGTCTGTACTTTTGTACTGTATGCTGCAGAACATTTATCATTATCACAATAAAGTTGAAAAATATATACGTGTGAGTAGGTTAGCTGCCAGAGCATGGTAATCTGCAACATTTATTTTCTTAGAACTACAACCCCAATTCTGAAATTTGAGCGCATTTCAAATTTTCTGGCTGCAACAGGTCTCAAAAAAACTGGTACCCAAGCAAAAAAGGGTTGATAAAGCCATTAAAATATAAGAGAATCAACTGAAAGAACATTTATCAAGTAATTAAGTTAACTGGCATTGGGCGTGTAACATGATTGGCTATAAAAGGGATGTCTTAGAGATGCTGAGTCTCTCAGAAGTAAAGATGTGTTCTGTGGGCCAAGGCTCATTTAAAATGGACTGCAGCAAAGTGGCACAGTGTCCTGTCGTGAGACGACTCCAAATTTGACATTCTTGTCGGATATCTTGGGAGTTGTGTCCTCCAGGCTGAAGAGGATGAAGACCACCCCTCCTGTTATCAGCGTTCAGTTCAAAAGCCAGCATCTCTAATGGTATGGGGATGCATTAGTGCATATGGTGTCTGACACTTGTATGTTTCAAAAAGCACCATGAATGCTGAAAGGTATATAAAGGTTCGAGCAACGTATGCTCCCCACCAGACAACATCTATTTCAAGGAAGGCCTTGTGTATTTCAGCAGGACAATGCAAAACCACATACTGCAGCTCTTACAAAAGCATGGCTACAGTCCATTTGCTGAACTGACCTCCCTGCAGTCCTGATCTTTCACCGATTGGGCAAAATTCAAAGAAAAGTCAGTCAAAGGAGACCCAAAATTCTCCAGCAGCTGGAAGCCTGGACTAAACAAGAGAGGGATCAAATTCCAATGGCCAAACTCAATAAACTTGTCTCCTCAGTGCCCAGATGCCTCCACTATGTTAAAAAGAAGAGGGGACGCTACACCATGGTAAACAGGCCCCTGTCCCAACTTTTTTGAGACCTGTAGCAGCCATCAAATTTGAAATGAGCTCAATTTGTGGACAAAATTGTAAAATTTCTCAGTTTAAACATTTGTGATGTTATCACTGTTCTATTGTGAATTAAATACTGGCTGGTGTGATTTGAAAGTCATTGCATTTTGATTTTATTCACAATAGTCTGGCAATTGTCCAGACTATTTCAGAATTGGGGTTGAACTTTATTCAAGAAAAATAAACCGACACAGACAAACCAGTTGCACCCTTTTTTTGTAACGAGATTCAGTACACAAGCTACACGTATCAAATATATAAAGAACAACTCGTCCATAATAGAAAGTGATCCACTATTAAGAGAAGTCTTTCCTGAACCTCCAGTGGTCTCATTGAGATGCACGCTCACCTTAGGGATAGGCTCACGCGCTCCTATCTCCCAGTGGAGAAAAAGGGGAATTGGCTCACCAAACCAGTGGATACTTTTAAGTGCATGCATTGTCCTCATTGCGCCGATATAAGCCAATCAAAGACTTTTACAGATTCAAAAACTATCAGAATATACGAGCAGAAGGAATTTATCAATTACAACACTACTTTTGTCATTTACCATTTAACATGCCCATGCGAGGAACACTTTTTCTGTATTGGCCGTACAAAAAGGCGCTTAAGGGACCGTCTCACAGAGCACAAATATGCCATTAGAGTGGCAAACCCAGACTACCCTATGGCAAGACATTCTAGCGAGCACCACAATAAAAATAATTCCCTTTTATGCATTCAGGGCCTTTGGTACGGGGTGGCAATAGGCTACGGAGAAATGTTCTGGATAGACCATCTAGATGCAATGCAGCACCTAGGTCTTAATGAGGACATTGATTTTATCTGTAACTTATGATGTTGTCCGGTTTTGCTTTCTTTTTTGGTTATATTTTTATTTTACGCTGTTTTGGTTTCTTCTTTGGTTATATTTTTATTTTACGAGTTGATGTTCATAATATTGATGTGTTTTTTGGTGTTAAGCCCCTGTGTTTACCTTGAGTTGATCATGTGACTAAAGGTATAAAGGTGAGACTCTGCCCTCAGTTTAGCTTGAACTCTCCGCCCTGACAAAGACCTTAGTGGTCGAATTATGTTGGTGTTTTACTGCAATAGCCATGATTTAATAAAGGCTGTTTAATCATACCCCTCCTCATCACCTTTTTTGGAGTGCCTGGATGTATATCTTTGTTATTATCTACATTTCATGTTTGTATTTACTTGGCACTTTGTCTCATGAAATTCAGTTCAATTTCTGTAATGTTTCTGCTCGCAGCGCTTCTATCATCTGTGTCGTCCTGCTGATGACCTCCCCCTGACCCGGAAGCAAATGGCTGAGAGAGAGCATTTCATTTCTGCTGCTGAAATGGAAGGTTTAAGGACCAACAGAACATAGATCTGGTCATAATAGTAAAAGGTTGTAATAAGTCATGTTATAATTAAGTTGTCGGAGATATTTTAAGTCGGTCACGCCCTTATTAGAACCCCAATTCCATCTCCCAGCATTTTTTATTTCATCACGTTGACTAGACAATGAAACAGAGGAACTGTGTTTTTTGTTGGCTATGAGCACCAGATGAGATCAAGTTCAGCATAATCTTTCAGGTATATAGTAGTCACATTACTCTGCAGTGACTGAACTACGTGACCAATATTGCTCAGAATAAAAAAAGCATAATTTACGAATGTTCTGCCTTTACAGATGTAGACTGATCTGATGTTTGCTTCCTGGAGATTATTGACTCCTGATTGTAAAGCACCAAACACAAGGGGCTCTTATTTCCTGGCGCAGCGCAGGTGGCGTGGTGTGGCGCACCCCACGCAGTGGTAACTTCGTCCGGCGCAGCCGCGCAGTGGTAATTTAGTGAGGTGCAACACAGTGCGCAGACGAACGTGCGCCGAGATGGGTGTGGCGGCGTAGTAGGGGGAGGTGTCACTTATTCATCAAGACGCAGTGACAATTTCGTAGAGAAGTCTTCGCTGCAGTTGCGCAGAAAGCTCGCCAGCTCCAACCTGGTTCACTTTGTCACCGAAACCTCACAGGCAGGTTTCCAGAATGTCAGGCACATTTCAATACAGTAAATAATTACAGCAACCACTGTTTAATGTAACTGAATCAGCACATAAATTGTAGTATCTATATCGATTGTCCTCATGTCAGATCAAAGGCGGTTGGCACGCGTGATGGAAACTCGACCTGACTTAATCAACGCAACTGAATCAATGATGCAATTAACGACTTCACATCTTTCTCAGCCAACCACAAACTGCCTCGGCAACAGGCAGTGCGTATATAATGCTTGCGTTCTCTGCCGTTTGCACACTGGACGCGAAACAATTTTTCGCATGACTGACTACAGTCAAAGTCAATGGAAAGAGCTATCGACTTTTCTTTGTCTTTTTATTCGTGTGTTTTCTTCCTTTGAAGATAGACAACAGTCTTTATTCGGTCTTTGTTTAGAAAATTAGTCAGATGGATCGAACAGATTCACGCTTTATTTCCACAGAGATAAAATAGTGCTTGCAATCAGAGCAAATCAATTCCATGACCATTGACAGTGTGAATAAATTATCGCATGCACGATCAAGACTGTCCGACGCGAAATGCAAAATACTCCGGCACCCATGGCACCCAGCAAAAATTAAAAGTATTGATATGGGAACAGATTTATAAAGGAATAAAGAATAAAAATACATGTACATCGCCAACCAACAGAACATCCAAAAAAGATGACCCGCAAATAAATTAATCGCAGTGTTCGTTGGATGTTCTGTTGTTAAAATGTTTCTTTTTATTCATTATTTCGTTATCAATCTGTTCTAATCTTCCTCTTTTTTTTTTTTTTTTGGCTGTCAGACACGGAGGCATTGTACATTGTCTCGCGCCAATGTCGACTCACTTTATTGAGCAGAACTTAAACAGAAACATTGATTGAAATTCTCGGTACTCATCTTGAAGAACACATTTGCGTTTAATATCTAAAAGAGTCAGTAGATGTGAAGAAATTAAAAACAATAATAGACTGTCAGACACGGAGATATATTAAAACCCTGTCAGACTTTTGGACACAAGACACTGCTTTCAACGCAATTTGTCCAGCGACAAATTCGTTTCGCGTCCAGTGTGGAAGCGGCTTAATACTAGGATACTATTATTGTCACTTAGGTTTTATCGTTTTTAGTGGGGGAAAGGAATGCAGCCTGATTGCTATGATCTCGTACTGAGTTAAGATCACATATTGAAAATAAATGTGTAACGTGTCTTGCATTGTTGTCCATGCATGTTAATCCCAAAATTTTAAGCAGCAACAGTCTTTAATAATAGGAACACGCTATCCATCGTTTCTCTTGCCAATGAGCAATATTTGACTCGGCTGTGTTATACACAAACGCGCCTTCTTTGCCAACTTGCACTGGAAATGGGGACAGAGGCGGGACAGAGGAGCACTTGCCCCAGGCTATGCTGGGCACGAAATTGCAACATACGCCTGGACACACCCCGTTGGCACGGCACACCCCCCATTCGCCGCGCCTGCGCCTGGTCTACGAAATTAGAGCCCAAAGAGCACTGATCTAGGATAAGTTTCTCCTTCCTGCTCATTGTCGATATAGTTCGGAGGTGGACTGGAAAAGCTCATCTAAGATCAGGGCTCATGCTTTTGTGAAGCTTTATGGATACTGGCCCATGTAGCTTAAGCAATTGAATCTGTGAATTCAGTGAAGACCCAACTCAACACAGTTTCAACATGGAGTTGGGCCCCTATTGAATTCACTGATTCAATTCCCATGTAAAAGGAAGCCAGGTAATATGAATGTAAATGTTTTTTATATCTGTAATACCTTTGATATTATTAGTCACAATCCACAGCATGGCTGTGTGCAATAAATTGATTGATTTATCACTTTGAACGTGTTTCTTTGAGGTTCATCTGAACTAGTCTTTTATTCTCATCATAAAAAGTGTGTGTAGGGATTACACACACCATCCACTCACACATGATCATGGCTCGGGACAAAAGGTACGTCCTGCTGCTCTTACCCGTCCCAGTGGGGGGCGGCTTCAGCACCTGCAAAGTAGCAGAGCACGGCTGCTGGATGAAGAGTAGTTGGGCGGGGCTCTGGTTAGCTACTCTGAGCCAGATGGGATGGCAAAGAGCTGGAGTGGAAGTGGAAGGAGGAAATCAACTCAATCAATTAAGCAACAGTTCCAAAAACCAACAATCGACTTTGAAGCTAATGACCAGATGCCTGTTTACTTTGAGCAAAGTTGTCAACATTGAACATACACTTATAGTCTGAAATTACTGTCATTCCTGACTGGCAATGCATAAACAATGCAAAAAAATGCAAAAAATATATTTACAGAATATAAACCAACATGTGCAAAATATTTTAATTTATTAATGTTTCAATAGAAATGACCAAAATCATTACAATCATTTAATACAAAATAAATGTAAACAAAATCACGATTTCATAATAATTGGCACCAGTCATATACTGAAACAGTGAAAATACAACACCTAATTTTTAACATTGTAGCTGATTTTTTTTGCAGCCATCAAAATTACCACAGAAGAAATATAGTGGTATGAAGGTTAAATCTGGAATTTGTGCAAGTCTGGGTTCAAACCCAGTTTGTGCATCTGTCAGGGGATCAATTCTCCAAAACGTAACTTTGCTATGTCATTAGCAGAAGGTTGAATGCATCACTTTAATGACATGCAAGTGCAAGGCAAGACATTAGATGCATAAACGGCACAGTGTTTCATCCCCTCAGCATCAGTGTCAGAATTCCACAGCTGACAGAACAGCAGATGGAGAGAGCTTTGGGGATGCTGCTTGGGGGAACATCTCAAAGAGAGGTTGCCTGCCGGTGCAGGGTCAGTCCATCCACCATCAACAGACTGGAGCATCGCTATTCGCTACCAACAGACAGGAAGCATTCATCACCGCCCCCGACCAGGACAACTTCCGGTTACATCAGCACTTCCAGACTGACACATCCGGTAGATCCATCTGAGGAACCAGTTCCAAACAGCAGCTGACACGGCTCAGAACATGACGCCACGGATGCCCAATCCATGCCATGACTGTGATTCGGCAACTGCGAGCTGCGGGGTTAAGGTGCTGGAGGCCAAATCGAGGTAACATCATGACTAAACTTCATAGACTCCAGTTTGCTCAACGTCATCATCTTCAACTGCCATGAGTTTTCCATCATTGGGTTTTTTCAGACAAATCGAGGTTATGTGTCTCATTTGCTGATGGCTGACAATGGGTGTATAGGAGGCAATATGAATTTCATCAAGACACATGTGTTCTGGAGAGAAATTGGTTTGGTGGGGGTTGTGTCATCTGGGCTTGCCATTAATGTGAGATTTTTGGACTGAACTTGTTGTGATTCATAATGGTCTAATAGCACAGCGATATATGAATAAGATTTCAAGACCAGTTCTCCAACCATAGTTGAACAAGCATGGACAACAATTATTATCATTATTACCAATATCCCTCATCATACCCGGCCACCAAAAACGTTGGGCCAGGAACTGCTTAGTCTGATGGGCCCCCAGGTGCCCAGCCAAGTGGGAAGACTCCCCACTGGAGGACCTGTGGCCTAACTCCAGACGGGACAAACAAATAGCCAGGAGGCTCCCCCCAAGACCGGGATCGGTTTTCAAAGCCTCCTGAACCACCGCCTCAATCTCCCATTGAATGGGCACCACAATCTGGGCAGTCAGAATAACTGGCTCCCGAGTAATATCGCGATCAGAGCAGTCATAGAATCTGTCCATACCATGAAAGTGTGTTCAGCTCCCTCCAACCAGTGGCGCCACTCTTCAAGCGCCAACTTGATTGCCAATAGCTCACGGTCACCAATGCTGTAATTCCGTTCAGCAGCGGACAAAGACCAGGAGAACTATGCGCATGGGTGTAGCTTATTATCCCAACGAGGGCGCAGGGACAAAATAGCACCCAAGTGTAATACTTAAAGGGGAACTCCGATCAATTTCAACACGTATCTTTGTTGTTTGTGGTGAAGGAGTACTGTCAATAGCGAGACAAACGAAGAAATTTGGTTTTGCCTACACCGAGTTATGCTCCTACTAAAGTTCGTACCTAAGCAGCTCCAATGGGGCAGGCTTTTAACGTGCTTTTAGCGTCTTAACACGATCGTGATGTCATTTCAAGTTCATAGCCAAGTTCACCTAACCCTTCCAAGTGACCGCAATGAATTTCACTACAGTAGCTGAACTAGAAATGTATAAAAATTGTGATAATTTACTCAGTGCACGTACCTCTGTTTACTTCCTGTTTTCCGATGAAGTCCACACTAGTTGATTGTCGAACTCGAAAAATCCAATATTCCAAAATGTAATTTTTCCACCAAAAAACATGCTTACGAACCGCTGTGGTTATGTCCATTGCGATGACTGTGTAGCAACATAGCTACACTGCAGCCTAACATCACAACTACATTTTAATACTCGCGCACAGTCTCATTGGGAATTAGCACTACAGATGAGTGTCGGCAACATCCGCGGAGATCTGACAGCTGACTTTCTTCCTCTGTGGTCATTGCGATGCAGTACCCACAGGAGCACCACCATGTCTCCGCACTTCGTGGCCGTGAAGCAGCCTCAGCCTGCTCCTCTGCTTCTGCCGCTCTTTCGACATCTTGTGCCAATAACTCTTCGTCCGTATATTCAGGTTCGAAGAGGTAACCCCGGCCATCAAACTCAAAAAACTCCTTGTGTTCCACATCGGATTCGGATGAACTATCCATCAGAGCAAATATTTTCAAGATACTGAACAAATGTCGTTGTCGTTCCAACATCTGAGATCTCCGCGGATGTTGCCGACACTCACTTGCAGGGGTGTAGTGGTCGGGGGACGCGGTTCCCCCAATCTTTTTGGCGAGATTTTTTTTTTGGCAAGATTTTTTCTTATTTGTCTATAAATATTTTTTAAAAAAAAAACATTGCCTCTGTTATCATTTTCGTGTGATTTTTTTTTTTTACAATAGCTGCACATTAAAGTCGAGGAACTATGCTGGATATTTGCTTTATGGATCATTTTCCACCTCAATTTAACTGCTTTGGATGGTTATGGTTAGATGAATCGACTTTTAACTTGTTACGGGGAGAGTGGGGGCTCTCTGCCCTCCATGTAGTGTATTTTGGCTGAAAACAAAATCCGATCCGGTGCCCGCCTACTTGAGCTACCACTTCTGACAACAAGATGCGACGGATAATCCGGTCAGCATTCATTCTGCAAATAGCTTACAACGCGCACAATCTTCCGCGATCGCGCCACGTAGGAGCCAGGAGCTTACTGGCAGTTGAGTTGTGAATGTTCAATCCTGGTGTGTCATCTAGTGATAAAATATTGTTACTGCGTGCATAAATTTTCAGCTTCACGTCCACTGGCGAACACATCTGCACAAAGATACACCGTTGTTGTTTTCGAACACGCCAAATCCAGATAATCCGTAAATGATGAAATTAATATTTTAATTTGAAACGAGTAACTAAGTTCCCAGTGTCAAAGTAACAAAGTGAAAGTATACTTATCATATGTGGCTCAAGCATTTGGAACTTGGGTCTATCCGGGTGACTAATGTGTTTTTTTTTTTTAATAATTTTCTTTTTTGTGGAGAGTTCCCCCAGTGATAAAATCCCCACTACACCACTGCTCACCTGTAGTGATAATTCCCAATGAGACTGTGCGCGAGTATTAAAATGTAGTTGTGATGTTAGGCTGCAGTGTAGCTATGTTGCAACACAGTCATCGCAATGGACATAACCACAGCGGTTCGTAAGCATGTTTTTTGGTGGAAAAATAACATTTTGGAATATTCGATTTTTCGAGTTCGACAATCGACTAGTGTGAACTTCATCGGAAAACAGGAAGTAAACAGAGGTACGTGCACTGAGTAAAGTAGCTCAATTTTTATACATTTCTAGTTCAGCTACTGTAGTGAAATTCATTGCGGTCACTTGGAAGGGTTAGGTGAACATGGCTATGAACTTGAAATGACATCACGATCGTGTTAAGACGCTAAAAGCACGTTAAAAGCCTGCCCCATTGGAGCCGCTTAGGTACGAACTTTAGCAGGAGCATAACTCGGTGTAGGCAAAATCAAATTTCTTCGTTTGTCTCGCTATTGACAGTACTCCTTCACCACAAACAACAAAGATACGTGTTGAAATTGACCGGAGTTCCCCTTTAAGTTTCAAGGACCAGAGTCTAGATTCAGGTAGAGTGGTTACTAGCACAAGGAATAACAGATCACTGACCAGTAAGTGATTTTTAACTGCCTGCTTATTTATATAGAAAATTATTAGATGAAACAATGATTATTTGTTGGCACCAAACAATTTCACATACACATATTCAGAGATGAATTGTTCAATATCCCTTTAACAATCAGAATGAAACCAAAATCTCGGGAAAATAAGATTATTTATCCCTATTGATTTCTTTTATGTTTAATCCAACATATTTGAGTGAGATATAATTTTATATCAAGGTTTCTTATTGGTTGTTTAGTTACTGGTATCTCCTTTAAGTTTACTCAATTTAAGTTCTCATTTTATCTCAATTTAAGCCTATTTATGGGTTTTGATTCTATTTTTCTACTTTCTCTTTAGTTTGATTAATCAGCTCTATTTGAGCTTTAATTTACTTTTACACAACCCATTCATGCAATACCGATTTGGCACACAATGAGTTTAAAAAAAAAAACTCCTCAATAAAAAAAAATAAAAAAATACAACTCAATCTCAGCTCTGACAGATCAATGTAAACAATAACTCAAATTTCCACAGTTTGGTGTATTACCAGTCTTTTGGTCATGTCCTTTATCAGTCCATATGAAATTCACTGAGTGTTGCTGCAAAACCTGTCAGTTTTGTCCTACCATGATCCCAGTGTCAGAATCAGTGTCTTTGTCCATGGTGTGCAGGTGAGTTTTGCAGGATCGATAATTCCCAGCTCCGACTCTCTCTCCTATGGTGTTTCCACAGCTCCAGGGGTTTTCACGCACCGGCTATCCCAACTAAAAACCTGGCCTGCCATACGACAAGGCAACGCACATGTAAACATTTTAGCTTCACATAAATCAGGAAAATAAATTAAATTGAAGTTCTAACACCAAAATGAAGATTGAATATCGACTTAAATCCAAAATGGCGACCTAAAATGGCGGCTCTCCTCTCGCTTTTCACTCTGCTTTTTTATTTTTTATTTTTAGCTCACCTGACGACGAAGTCAGATGAGCTTATGTCATGGCCTGTTTGTCAGTCATTCGTCGTCGTCGTCGTTCGTTGTCCGTAAGCATCTTCTCATCCTAAATCACTGGGCCTATGAAGCTGAAACTTGATAGGTACCTTCCAACCCATGAGGACGCCAAAGTTTGTTCTAGGCGTTCGATCCGATTTCAAACATGGCAGCCAGATTGCCCAGGCTGGAGAGCCCTTTGCCAAAACCAGACAGCATATCTTGCTGGCTAGTAACCTCCCTTTTAATCTTGGCCACCGCTGATGTCTCCATGTTGGCTAGAGTGTACTGTGATGGCTGGTGTTTCGAGATGCCAAAAGCAGCCGCTGAAACAAAAGGAAGTCCAGCAAAATAAGAGAGACAAACCAACAAAAGAAGAGAGAGAGACTTGCGCTTCCAATGGACAAAGATCTAGTCTGGGAACTAAAGGAAGCAAAGCAAGTGTCTCAGTCTGATTTCTTTCAGGAATACAATTTAAAATTCCCACAACACTGATGTTAGTAATGCATGGTATTTGATGTCAGTAAAAGATATGAGTTCGCCCATCCATGTCTTTTCCTAAATATGTGTTTTCAATGTTATATCAACGTTTTGAACTTCTGTTATAAAACATGAGTATTAATATTAACTTACTGTGAGCACCATAGCCACTTTTTTGCGGTAGTGGCTTTGACCACAAATACCCCTGTCTGCAACGTACGAGAGAGAGAGATTTGGGCGCTATGTGACTTTGAATGTAATCTGTCGTGCGAAAAATTTGTTTTGCGTCCAGTGTGCAAGCGGCTTAATACTATTATCGCCACTTCAGTTTTATCGTTTTTAGTGGGGGAAAGGAATACAGCCTGATTGCTATGATCTCGTTCTGAGTTAAGATCACATATTGAAAATTAATAACGCATCTTGCATTGTTGTCCATGTATGTTAATCCCAAAATTTTAAGCAGCAATAGGGTGTAATAATAGGAACACGCTATCCATCATTTCTTTTCCCAGTGATGCAGGCAGAAGAAATAAATGAGCACGCCTCATATTTCATTCTAACTTCGTAAGTCTGAATGATCTGACCTAGTTTTGTTTGAAATTCCACTCAAGTTCACTAATGGTAATAATTTGCGAATGCCCTAGCTGGCCAGCTAACTCATATTCATAATACTTAATATAAATGTAAGCGGTGCAGAAAACATGCCTGAAGCAGCAAAGTAAAATGCAACATTAAAGCATCGTGCAAATATAGGACAGAGGCTTCTTTATTCCAAAATTTTAAAGGTGAGGAGGGGAGCTCATTTGTTTGGTGAAGATTTTACTTCTCTGTGTTAAACCCACTCACGCGCTTCTCTCCTACCTATTTGCCTCGTGCTCTAGCAGCAGGGACAGAGGCGGGACAGAGCAGTACTTGAGCTGGGCTGCCCCGGCACGAAATTGCGAAATACACCTGGATACACCCCGTTCACGCGGCGCTCCCCCCATTCACCGTGCCTGCTCCTGGTCAAGGAATTTAGAGCCCAAAAGGTTATTGGCAATCTCCAGTGAATGTCAGACTTTCAATGTCTACTAGCCTTGTTAAAATTGAAGAACATAACACAGCTGATATAAAGTATATATTGTTACGGACAGGTGTACTTTCCAGAATATCCTGGAAGATTCGAATTTCGAAGAAGGATTAAATTTAAAAAATTTATTAAATAACTGAGTGAATGAAGATGGCAATTACAATAATACAGGAATGGATAATGAAATTACTACAATGAAGATAGAAATACTATTCACTAGCCCAAATTGTTCGTCCTTGCGATATTCCCACGACGATGGTGAAGATCCACTGGAATCTGATGTCTTCGGTGTAGTGATCCTCATCACTGCAATGTCCGTATGCAAGAAGCGTCTGTGTAATCCGAAGTCCATTTGCACCCAGCAAAGCTAGAGTAGCTTAACAGCAGACCGGAAAAGATCCAAAGTCCGTTTGCACCCAGCAAAGACGGAGTAGCTTTAAGCAGACCGAACAGGATCTAAAGTCTGTTGGCTGCAAGTTCGTCTTATCCTCCTTATTCCTGATGATGCGCGCCGCCATGGGAACCCAGCCGGTCTCCAACTTCCGGTCAATGCTTGCTGTAGTGAAGAGAGATCGGCAGATAGAATGTGGTCAGGCTCTACTTGTTCCGCTGTTAGTTGTACTAATAACTCTAAAAACATGAAAGTTTTTTATGGAAACAGTGCTTTATTTACAAGGGGGTCTATTCTCCCATTTGCGCACAAGTCCTTTTTTACGCAATTCGAGCGCTTTTCAGTTATGCGTATTCTCCCCTACTCGCTTCGATCATGCCCACAGCGCTAAACTTCAGAATGTAGGCGGCCCTATGAAAAAGAGAGGCAGACTCTGTACAAAAGCTCATTGATTATGGCCATCGGGAAAACGAGGAACAAGGATTCTCTGAAAAAAACCATGAAATGAAAATGAAAATGCAGTCGTGGTCCATGGAAAACGCAAACCAGACTTTCAATTTGAACATCGTGGGCTGATAAAACCTCATATTTCCAAACTGATAAGAAACAAAAACTCGTATGTACATGCAGAATTAAACATTACTTATATTTTAGATTATATTTATCAATTTATATATGTTCTTTATTTTATATTATATTTATTTTTTATTTTCCTGTGAAGTTTATCATTTTGAAGATACAAGGTTTTATCAGCAGGCCGACGATATGCTGCTGTAATAGTAGGCCTATGTATGTCTGTGCCAGTTACAAGAAGTAATGCAGACATCTCTTTTGTATTTCTTACTCTAGCCACCATGGCTTTAAAGCTATGCAAACAAATTGCCGCAATAATGAAATAATAAATAAAGGAGAGCTTCTCAACAAGCGTAATCAGAGCATTGAAAATGTGCCCCTCCTACACCAGCCTGTTTGTTCTGTGGAAGACGGGGAAGGAGACAAATAAAGACAACATTCTTAACAATCAAAGACTGTTTATATGATCTCATTTAGAAATTGCGCACTTGAAATCTCAAACTACTCCAATGTAAGGTTTGCAACTAAAGGACATGGAAACGCTTTAACAAGGATTCTTACCCCGCACGCGGTCATCTCCTCGCCCCGAAACCGCCTCAGCAATCACACAATTCCCTATCCATAGCCTATTATGTCCCATTTGATTTGAGCGACACATTCACTTGAACTTGTGGCTGATACTTTATTATAATCAATTATCCAATTTACTGATAATGATTTTTCCCATGTCGGCTATTCTTTATTGGCTAAAATTGATTAACAAATGGGTAGTGCTTTGGTATTGGCCAGGGTAGGGCTCAATCTAGAGTAGCCTATTTAATAATATCTTTATTCACACATTAAAATACACAGTATTATCAATGATAAAACAAAATAAATAAATAAAAAATTAGGCTACGAAGACACGAGTTAGTTAATACAAATATCCTCTATTAGAAAATCATTCTTATCCCTTGAGAGAATATCACAACTTTTTAGATTATCACGAACATATAGGGCAGTCGCATTTGTTAATAGAAAATGAAGACAATGATGACGACGTCGAGCCAAAGCTGAAAACCAAATTTCACAGATGTGGACTTGCCGGTTTACAAATGATTTCTCTGCACTACCTCGATAAAATTTAATTCCCCTTTAGAAATTGTTGTGGCTAATAAAGCCGAAAAAGGCGGAGATTAAATAGGTAATAGCTCTCTCTAACTGTCGCGTACTGTCCATAAAGCTGCCTTCACATCAGAAACGAAACAAATTTTTCGCAGGACAGATTAGCCTACATTCAAAGTCAATGCAAAGATCCGAATACATAAGCCGCTTTCACACCGGACGCGAAACGAATTTCTCGCGCAACAGATTACATTCAAACTAGGTCATGACCGCTTATCAGCTACTGCATGTTAGTTCGCGTGCTCTGCAAATTAAAAATGCTTCTGGTTGACTTATACCCAATCCGACGGTGGAATAATATGGCGAACAGTTGTAGTGCCGTCCGCGGCTGTAGTAAAAGTATAGCCTTGTGGAGAAGTATGCGTCATAGCAGACGGCAAAATAACCTTCCAGCATGAATTGCCGTCTGGGCGGACGACATAATAGCCCATTGGCGTGAATTGCCGACGCCGATCTATCCAAATTGTCATACAAAATACAGTTGAAACCCTAAAAAAGATGGGGATATTAAATTCTGTAATCATCAATGATAGATCGTTAATAAATTTAGGATCATCGTGGTTGGGGCCATAACAATTTTGTAAAATGATTTCAACTTGGTCAAGAAGGTCTCTAACAAAACAAATCTGCCATTTTTATCAGATCTAACTTCTATTGGCAAAAATGGTACCTTCTGCCAGATAACAATTGCAACCCTTCTCAAGTTAGATGTGAAGGAGGAGTGAAATGCTTTGCCAGCCCATCCAGATTTGAGCTGTTCATGAGACGAGGATAGAAGATGTGTTCTTGCAGGAATGCGACATTCACTTTTTGTTCATTCAAGTATGACATAATTTTTTTTCCTTTTCACCAAACCCCCATGCCTTTGACATTGTAAGTTATAGAGTTGTATCTAGGCATTTAGTAATTTAAGGAAGAAATTAGTACAAGATTGTGATGATGCGTAATAAAGAAAAAAAGTAGGAGTTAAAAGCAAGAGAAAAAGGAACAAAAAAGAAAAAAACACCTGCACCTTCCCCACCCATTTGTTACCTCCTTGAGTACATCCTGCCCTGTATGTTACAGGGGTGTAGCATATCTCAAGCAACGACCTACTCCCCAGTTAAATTGCATTAAGGATGAAAAATGCTCTTGCTGACCTCATATTTTAGTAGGCTATATGGCCATAAAAAGGTATAGGCCTAAAGGTATTTATCTGACCAATCAGAATCTTTATAGATAAAAAGAGACAAATAAAGGATAAAAATGAAGTATCATATACAAAATGAAAATACAGAAGGCTTATATATTGAAAAAAAACATTCATTAACTAACCGGGTCAGTGTTCATTTCTCCATACAGCATTGAGTCAGGTTGGCAAGTATCACATCATTAAACAGTTTAATTCACACATGAAAATAAAATAAATTATTCACAATTTTAGTGCCGTGGCTGCCCCCATCATTGCGCTTTCTATGAGGAATTCCCCCTCGTTGTTTACTTGGTCTCCAGCAGTGGAGGCTGCTTTTCAGGAGTTGAAGAAACGACTTAGCTCTGAACCTATTGTCATTTTGCCCGACCCTTCCCTCCCATTAGAGGTGGAGGTTGACGCTTCGGAGGTCAGTGTGGGTGCCATTTTGTCCCAGCGCCTCCTTCGGGACAATAAGTTGCTCCCATGTGTCTACTTCTCCCGTTCGTTGTCACCGGTTGAACGGAATTACAGTATTGGTGACCGGGAGATATTAGCTGTTAAATTGGCTTTAGAAGAGTGGCGTCATTGGTTGGAGGGGGCTGAACATCAGATTGTGGCTCCCATACGGTGGGATACTGAGTCTGTTGTGCGGGAGGCCTTGCGACCTGACCCTGGTTCTGGTGGGGAGCCGTCTGGCTGTTTGTTTGTCCCCATGGCGGTGCATAAACGGAAGGATGCCGGTGATAGGAGGCACCGTTTTGCACCGGCTTATCAGGTTGGCCAGAGGGTTTGGTGTCCTGAGGAGCGGTACTGGGTCCCTACTCGGGATATCTTGGATCCCACCCTTATTTCAGAGTACCATGCTCATGGTTTTGGGAACGTCTGGGGCCATCTCTTGGGGGGGTCCTCTCATGGTTCTGGATGTTTGTGCGATATAAGTTTGACTCAATATAAGCTGGATGTTCACCAAGCCTCTTTGCAAGAGTGTCTGTTTGTAGTTAAACACTATAGCCGAAGATATCTGTAGTCAGGTTTTGTTTGACTTTCTATCTTCTAATTATTGTAGTTTCTTCTCCCTTTTTCTATCTCACTTTGCTTTTGTGGTTCAGACTATTATACGTCCTTTGGAAGCGCAAGTACTCTCAGTCTGTATTATTCTCTGTGTTTGTACTGTGTCTGTGCTACTCTCTTTCTCTCTGGTCGTTGCACCTGGCCTCTGTATTCCACCGGCCATTACAGTTTGTGATCCTAATACTGTTTTAATGTGGATAAAAGACCGGCGCAATAGAATCTTTAAAAAACTGAATCTTTAAAAAACTGTGTTTCAAGTGATGATTCAATACATTCATTGTCTCGATAGCCATGGTGTTGATTGGGTAATCATATAAAAGATATAAAAACTTGAACATTCGTATTACCCTGCTTCATTTTACCTCGCAACTAAACACACTACATATCCTGGTAAACATAAAGCTTCACAAAAGCATGAGCCCTGATCTCAGATCAGCTTTCCCTTTCCACCTCTGAACTACATCCACTATGAGCAGGTAAAAAAAAAACAGATCCTAGATCAGCGCTCTTTCTCTTTGACATTTCATTGGCACAGGCTGTGAATCTCCATAGCACCTACATCAGATCGGTCTACAGCTGCACTGGGGTGATATTAGGAAAGAATGATTTTTAAAAATTCATAGAAGTCATGCAAAGTAATGTGACTTCTATGTACCTAAAAGGTAATTGGGCCTGTCCACAGAAATGGGGTACATAAGTGTGACACACAAGACGAAAAATAAACCAATAAAGGAGAAAAAAAGATTCAACCTAATAAGTCACTAAAGGGACCTTGAATAACTTTCTGCAGTCGTAAGGATAATATCAGCAAAGATGACATTGGAACACACAGTTGAAATGGTCATGGCAACACCGATTTACGTATGTAACAAGACAGATATTTCAACCTAAAATCAACAAAAAAATGCTTATTAGAAGTAGGTGAAAACATTAATTTATTCTAAAAGTCATAAAAACAATAACACTGATAAAAAATACATTGAGTAGTATTAAAAATCAAATTTTCTTTCAGATTTGCAATTTGTGGATTTCCCGCTTGCAAATTCTGGCACATAGTGTTTTTCAACACTCAAAGCAAACACCTTGCAAAGTTAAAAATTTAGCAAAATGAACTCCATTGAACATCAGTAACATCAATCAATAAAAAAACCTAACATAAATCAACACCACAACTAACAATATTCGTTTTCCAAAACTAGCTGAAAGGTATTACGTATGTAACAGGACAGATGAGATAAACTGCTGAGACATTTCCTCGAAAATAATATAATTTACTCCCACGTGGCATATTTAATGGTTTAAATATGCAAGACAGATTGCATTCAAATTCAATGCAAAGGCGCAAATACGCGTGTTTCACGCGGATTCGCGTCTTTGCATTGACTTTGACTGTGATCTGTCGTGCGAAAAATTCGTTCGCGTCCAGTGTGAAAGCGGCTTTATTGTTAACATTCACAACGATATTTTCGGGTAAAGAAATAATAAACAATTCAGAATGACAAAAACAACGATTAAAAACATTATTTTGATGAACATACATTCGGATTCAACATTTATAACAACATAATCATATGGAATATCTTATTTATTTTGAAATAATTAATCGGAACAATGACACGGAATTAGAAAACAATTGGCCAGGGAGGTGCTGAACTTTTTTTCTGATTACCTTTTATTTATTGGGGTGGCGTAGCATTCGGTCTAATCGTAATAGTCTGCGCAGATGACCTCCGGTGCAATTCCCACAGACGGGTCTGAAGCAATTGCAGCAGGTGACGCGTCTTATTTTGTGAGTCAGCTCCTGCGGACCTGGCACTGCCTCCGTTTTGGTGCCAGTGTATCCTGCTGCTGCTGGCTCAAACTTTTTGCCAGTGCTGCCCAATAAAATAAAATAATTCTAGACTACTCTACTCCACCAACTCTGACAGGGGCATCGGTTAGTTGCTAGGCAAACAAAAGATACATTTTTCGAAAAAAATTACAGCCGCAAAACTGTACAGTCAGTGAGACCGCTAATGGCAGAAATAGGTAGATTTGGTGATATTTTATGCTCCGTAGGTGTAATCTATATAAAAAGCCGGCGAATTTGCTCCATGTTTGCAGTCCAATCTGAGACTTCAAAGTGCATTATTCGCCCAAACTATTGTGTTGATTATGTCAAATAAATGATGTGATCATTGCTCATTTTCTATTACGTTCGTAACAGTACTTACGTAAGTAATATTCGTGACAGATTCAGAGAAAATCATTCCAGCATTGCAGACGATGCTTGCATGACCTTCAAGCAATGCCGTCAACGTCGAGGCGCACACGCATATTTAGAATTCAGCTGTGACTGAGTTCACAGTCGTAGATTCGCATGAATTTTTCTTGTTTAGGTGGGGTTACGAACGTAATATTTTTTGGACAGACTCGCAACGCAAACTTTTATCAATCATTGAAAGAAATCAGAAGGAAAGAGAACCAAAATCAATAATTATATCGTATATCAACAAATGGACTCTTACTTTTCGTACATGTATGGGTGGTTATTTCCGCAAATATATCCCAGTCTGACCCATTTTTATGTTCGTAACTGCAAGGACAGACGATGGTTACGAACGTAAGCTTTTCATTAAATTACCCGTCATTAATTTTTTTTAGAAAACGAAGAGAAACTAAAAGAAAATAAGTTATTTATTCAAGCTGACAACTTTACTCAAAATAAGGGTGCCCTTTGTTGGGCTGAAACCGCCCTGAAATGAACTACATCTACAATGTCACAAACAATGTCAAAAACCGGTGTGGACATTTTCTTCTTTCTGCAAGTAAAAATAAAACTAGGCAAAGCATTACTTCAAAAATGTCCTTATTATATCTTTGTCATATGTATAACACAATAAACATACAATTCAGTGAATTGTCGAACACTGTAACATGTTATTTAACCGTTAATGTACCATGCCCCTTAGGTACACCATTTCTGTGGACAGGCCCAATTGTAGTAGCAAATTGCAATAACTCGAACCCACTTAGGATGCTATTAAGAGCTTTCTGTTTTGACACATGTTCTGGACAGCACCTCATTTCCATCCAGAACAACGGCAGGCTAATCATGGACCGTGGAGACAGATGAACAATGTGCATGGTGATTTATTTCCAAAATTCCTTATTTCCAAAATTCTTGTTCAATATAATTCAGTGTTCCATAGGATTTTCAAAGCAATCAAGGCTGGTGCCAAAACTAGAAACTGGGGGGTACCGATACCTCCCTTTATAAAAACAATTAGTCCTGGCTAGTTCTCAATCATTTTTCCTTATTGACTCGTTTTCCAGTTATAGTTATAATCAATTGGTAATTGAAGACATGGCCCCTCATGTGATCTAACAGCAACAAAATAATTGGATAGATTTAATACAGAAAAATAATTAACTTATAAATAGACCAATGCTTTACGATAGAGTAACTGCTCTGGAACTTCCCCGCTACCTTCTCAGCACATCAGGCGATCTAACCTGCACTTCATGATCATTTAAATTGTTGAAATGAAATAAAAGACCATTTAAAACGTCTTTCCCCAGAGAAAAGAAAAGCGTGAGAAGTCTGGAGTCATGATCAGATTCCATGCTACTATTGGTGAAACCTACCACAATGCACTTCAAACTGAAAAATTTCCATGCACAAAGACTGCAGTTTTACGCGAGAATCTCTTAAATACGCATTGATTGAATAATAATTCATCAGGGTTCCAATAAAATATCGCCTTTCACTCTCGGTACAGTGTGAATGGATAAAAAGTGAGACTAGGAAATTCAAGATAAATTTGTTTGACAAATTAAAAATTTCGGGAACACTTCACGATAAGGGTACAACAATTAACATTAATTAACATTAGTTCATTGACTATTAGTTAATTATTAGGTTTTTAATGCGTTAGGTAGCCGAATAAGCATTACGTAACCATAATTGAACATTTATTAATTTTCTGTGTATCCTTTATTGTGAAGTTGAAAACATCCCTTAAGTATTCCCTATGTAGCACTTCAAACTATTGAACCATATTTTATACACCTTAGTTGATGTGAGCATAATTTGTAAATGATTACCAGGTGCATTAGTTAAATGTGAATTACCTGTTAGTACATGCTTATTACTGCATTTACTAATGTTAATTGTTGTACCCTTATTGTAAAGTGTCACCAAATTTTGAATCATCACTTTTGTTATTAAGTGTAAGCCTGCTGACTGCTGCCTGAGAACTTGATATGCCACAAAAAAGCGTGAGATTTGACGGGTATGCAATTTCAAATAATGCTGTTGTAAGTGCATAAAATTAGGCATCCAAATGAGTGATTTTCATCTTACCTTAATGGGAGAACTAGCGATGCCTGATAGTGTGGATTTTGGAGTGAATATAAAGAAAATGTAGAAAATGACTGAGACCAAGTCAGGACTAATAATTGTTTCAAAGGGATTTATCTGTGCCCCCCAATTCCCAGTTCTGGCGCTGGCCCTGAAAGTAATCTTTCTTCAGCAGCTTAAACAAATATACACCAATAGTATACTGAAAAACAAAAGAAATGCAAGTTAATTAAAGGCAGTCTGGAAAATAAGTTTGCACGTAATTATTTTAGAAAAGCAAATTTATTACTAGCGCGTGCACATTTACACTGGTTTCATCAAACGTTTCTTTATTTTGCGGTCAGTTTGACTGAGTAACCATAAGAGTACATTGACTAACTAGCTAACTTGCGTTTCTTTTGTTGCTCAGTATAGCTATAACATGAAACTACTAATACATGACGGTTACAGTCAAAAAACTTTATCGCTTTGCCCTTGTGGCTTTCACTTTTTCTAGCACTAATAACCTTTTTACCAATCTAAATATGTACATGCGCAGTAAAACATTTTGCGCTATTGAGCATTCTAGAAAGCTAGAAATGAAAAAATATACAGGAACAGCTGACCTCAAATACTGAATTATCGATTTTTATCAATCAAGTTAATACTGGATTGGTTCAGTGACATATTAAAAAAATCAACAATACAATATTGCCATTATTGTCCCAAATAATAAACCAACTATCGCAATTTTACCTTTAGATATGAAATTTAACTGAAACAATATTACTTAAATGAATTTGGCTCTAACTGTAATGTTGGCCTTTTTTTCATTGGGTGCTCATAACTGATGAAAAACATGATACTTTCTCTTCATTGTCCAGTCAACATGATCAAATTAAGTGCCAATTAATAGATTTGGGATCCTGATGAGGATGTGACCTGTTTGAAATATCTCCCATGACTTTATTATGGCATTACTTAGCGAAACCTTTACTATGTCTTGGTCTACATTCTGTTGGTCTTTAAATGTTCCATCTCAGCAGCAGAAATCACATGTACTCGCTCAGCAATTTCCTTCCGGGTCAGGGGGAGGTCATCAGCAGGACGACACAGATGATAGAAGCGCTGTGAACAGACACATTACAGAAACTGAATTGATCCTCATGAAACAAAGTGTCAAGTTAAATGCAAGACATGAAATGTAATGAAATGAAAGAATGCAAGTTTCCTCTGAAAGACAGGCCGTCTGAGATTTTTATTGACCCCTGCTGAACATTCTGATTTTGCTCGGATAAACTTTGTATTTTCTATCAAAGCAAAAATATCACTATCTTCTGCTAGCTGGCATATGTGACAGACTCAAGCTCTAGCTCTGGGTAAAGTGGGGGGACACGAAACAGGACAATATTTCAGAACAGCTGGAAAGAATGCTGAGAAATGCGTGAAAGATTTAGCATTCCTTTCATTCCAGATCCAACATGCTAATAAGAGAGAATACAGTCAGAGAAATATGAATGGTCAGTTACGGTTCAGCTTATGGTGGTAGATGCAGCAAGAGAGTTCTTGGGTTTTGGAAATGTTTATGGGTTTATGGTAGAAGCCAGACACAAGGTAATTTAGTGATCTGGTATACTAGCTTTTAGGGTTAGAAATTTAGAAAAGAAAGAAGAACAAAGGTGCAGTCACACATGAAAGTAACCAAAGGATATTTTGAGGCTTGCTGTGGAAAAAATGTGTGGTTCAGCGGGCAGTTAGGGTGGAAACCCATTTTGTGCTAACCTGAACACAGCCAATATCAGTGCTTCCTCCATGTTGTGAAACAACCCTCCTGTCACAAATTGATTGAGCATCAAGGACTTAAAGATCAACTTAATTGGACAAAGAAATGCAAAAAACTGGTGATTTCTTAGCCAACAGAAGTTATTATTTTTTGCCCTTTCCATCGGTATGAATGAAGTGTGATTTTTTTTTTTTTGTCATTCTGAGTACTTACTGTATGTGACCTCACCTTCATGCAGCAGATGGTGCTAAAGTACTTAGTTTGCCAACAGCCATAAAAGTTATAGAAGAAGAAAATGTAGGCCCTTACCTGTTTGAGGGTGCCTGTGCTGAGGAAGAGCTTGACCAGGGCACACCCTGGGACAAGTACAACTGAGGAGAGGGCCAGCAGCCAGCCCAGGACGTAGGCCCAGTCTGGGTACACATACCAGCGGTTGTAAGTCAGGGGCTTATAGTCCACCAGAGTGAAGATCAAGGATCCCTATGAGAGAAGAGCAGGGGTGGAGGAGTTTTTTAACTGCCACACATTGTACTACCAGTGTCACAGATGAAGAAATGCTGTGAAATATTGTTCCCAGTGTAGGACTCGCACTGGTAGGCTATCAAAATGTCCATTTAACTGGAACTTAATTTTTCCTTAAAGGCTTGATATTTCACCACAGAAATACAAATATTTTGGTCAGATCACAAACTCCAGGGGTGTGCAGAGGCCCTGGTACTTATGTCAGTGGTTATCCTTGTCATCTGGGCACCCCCTCGTATATTTTGTTTTTTATTATGAATTTAGCTGGGATTACTATTTAAATTTTTATTTAAAGCAGTAAATACACAGCACTTTTTATTTTTCAAGGGATTATTTACCTTGTTTTAGGATTAACACTCACCAGGGTCACCAACGGTGTGATGTAGCACCAGCAGAGCTTAAATAAGACGCTTGGCCGTTGCCCAGTCATGTCCTTCACTACATCCATCATATGGTCAGCCCCTGAAAAAGGGAATGAGTAAGGTATAACAGAGGGGATGTGTTATTATAACTGAGAGAATGTGTTATGTATGAACGAGGAAATGTCTTTTATATTGAGGGCTGACTGCAATAAACAGTGATGTCCAATATATAACATCCCTCAATTTATTGTTGTGACACATTGGAAAACAAGGCACAGACTGCTCCCCCAACCAGGCCATGCAAGGGGTATCCTCCTTCTTCCTGGTCTGGCCCTCTCGCGTCTCTGCTCTGCTGCCAGCTCCAGCATTGGTTCAAATGCATCAAAGTGCGTCAAACCCTGGGAAGTCTCGTCCTAATAGGAGTGGTACGGGGAGCTTTTTCACCATAACTGCCACCACCAGGGTAGATCCGTGGGCATGCTTAATACATAGTTTTACAGCAGGCACCTCTTGAAAGTATCCATGAACACACAACAAAGACCACTGGCCAGTGGATAGTACAACAGCGGGTACATGCCATGGCTGTATTAAGGTCAGGGCACTTCCAGAATCCAAGAGGGCCCAAACTTTTTGCCACAGACCATCAGGTGATATCAGGAGGGCACTGCCGTTGGAGTCGCTGTCTCAGGGTGACTCCACAAGCAGCCGTATGTCATGGCTGGCTGGGGGCCCGTGGCGCCCGGGCTGGTGGGCATGGTGGCGTCAGATAGCATTTACCAGGGTCTAGGCTGAGGGGGGTCAACCAAGGTGGACACTCTGCTAAGGCAGGCCTGGGTCTTCTCAGCTGTGTCTGAGGGGTTTGTTGGCAGGAGCAGGATGAGTGGGTCTCTTTTCTGGCAACCTTCAGGTCCCCAGACCATTTCTTGTGTTGCTTTCACTCACTCCACTTGAGTGACCAGCTCTTCTAAAGTGGTGGGTGCCTGCTAGCCAGCCAGTTTCTCGGCCTTGTAGGGCAGGGCCCACATGAAGCCATGGAATACAATTTGGTCCACAATCTTCTCGCACAATCTCACAGCCAGCAACGTGGGTTGTAGCCATCGGGTCCCCAGTCGCGCCAGTTCGGCCATCTAGATGCGGGCGAGGTAGCTGGATGTGTATTCCCACATGCTGAACTTCTGGGCAGCAGGGTAGACTGACAGGCTGGAACGAAGTAATATTTCTTTGCGTAGAGAGGGATAACAACGGCCTTCCTTGGGTGGCAAATCGAAGTAGACCTGTTGCATAATCCCTACGAGGAACGGTGCCAGGATACCAACCTACTCATCCTGCTTCCACATTTCTTATTCCGTTAGTCTCTCAAAGGTGTGGAGGAGGGCTTTGGTGTTGTCTCCCTTAGTCATTTTAGTTAGAAATTTGCAAGGTCCGGTCGTTCTGTGCTGGGGTCTCTTCCTGCGCCAGGCAGGAAATTTGTTCGACTACGGCTCGGGAGGCCTGTTGGGCCCCCATATTGGTCTCAATTAACGCTGTCTGTAGGGTAACCAGAAAGTAACAGAAAGAAACCAAACCACACAGCACAAACACCTGAGACCAAATACACCACACATTATTAATCCAAGTAATATTAATGTCAATGTGCACCTGTGTCAGTACCGCATTCCCCACCAGTGTAGCGAGACACTGAAAAACAAGCCACAGACTAGGTGGGAGACTAGGTCAAAACTGGCCCAATGGGCGGTAAATTCATTTACATTCTCACAAAAAAGGTGCAATAAAAGTGCACCCATTAAAGTGAGTCAAGGCAAGGAGTTTTACAAATAGCCGGCGAAGTCCTTTTGTTCAGGACTCTGGCTACGTGTGACTATAGTGCCGGCTGGATAATGTTTTTCTGGTGTTTTCTTGTAGCATTGCCTCGCGTTTAGTCTTGAGGACGGATCTCAGCCCAAAACCCCAGTCCCCCCACCATCAGTATCTTAAGGGAGAGAAAACATAAGGGGCAAACACAAGCTTCACAAAAAAAACACTCCTGACCTGCCTCCTTACAACTGCCCGCTTCTCCCTTTTGAGCTGTGGTCAGCTCTGATTATCACGAGATGCAGCTATGTCATCTCTTCCATTCTTTTCCCAGGCCCGCCTAGCCTTAGTACTCGCAGCTGGCAGGAACTGTCCAGCAACAGTTCTCCCGCCGCTGTCCAGGGTGCTGAAGATCTGCTCAGCGGTGAAGGGGAGGAGAATCAGTCGTTGCGGGTGTGCTGACATGCTCAAGAGGATTGGCGTTTGGATTTACAAATCATTGCATTCTGTTTTTAATTACAATTTACGCAGCAACCCAACGTTTTTGGAATTGGGGTTGTATAACAAATGGAATATGTTATGTTTTACATGTGTTATGTGTTATAGGGAATGTGGTATGTATAACAGAGGGAACATGTTATGTAGAACAGAGGGAATGTGTTCTGTATAACAAAGGGAATGTGTTACATATAACAAAGGGAACATGTTATGTATAACAGAGAGAATGTGTCATGTATAATAGACAAAATTTGTTCTGTATGATAGGGAGTGTGTCATGTATAACAGAAAAGTAGCCAGTCCTTGAGGGCTATGGTATCTGGCGGAGATTGGTATATTAAGAATATCTTTCTTTTGATTACAGTTTAGTGTGTGCTTAATCGTACCCTTATTTTAAAAGGCTGTTGGATAAGGTTTTATTCACTGTTCTTGGAATCCAGTGATGAAATTATCATGGTGAATAATCTGCATTATTCCATTTGCTTTCATCTGGACCCATGTTTGTATAAAATTTAACAACCTGTGTGATTATATACTGAGTACAAATGAAAACGCACCACTTGAAAAAAGTCAATATTTAAGTTCAAATGAACTTCAATATAATTTTTATGCAACAACAACACTACAGTGACGTCACCCGACATGCCAGGTGCAAGAAATGCGAGAATTTCAAGTTAACTGTAACGCTAGGCAATTTTTTGCAAAAACGCAACATCTTGCACGCACACCACGGGAAAAATGAATTTCACTCTGAATTTGTGCACACATTGCCTTTAAAAGCATGTGAATCCGAATAAAATTTCACTTCTTCACTGACACTTGTGAAACGTCGACACTATGCCGCGACTTACTGCCCCTGAACGGGAACGTGCCATAGGCATGCTTCAAATTGGTGCCAGCACCAGGGAAATTGCCAGACGAATACACTGCGCACACACAACGATCACAAGACTCCCATCAAAGGTTTCTGTAGACGGGGAGCACTCGAGACCGTCCTCGACCAGGTCAACAACGTGTGACAACGGCACGTCAGGACCGTCAGATCGTACGGGACCGAACACTACGAGCGACAAGAACGGCTGCTCAAGTCCAAGGACGACGTGTATTCATTCACCCCAACACCGTACGGAACCGTCTGCGAGCTGCAGGCCTGCATGCACGACGTCCTTATTTCGGCCCCATATTGACGGATCGTCACCGAAACCAGCGTCTACAGTGGGCAAACAGGCACCAGACTATGACAATGGCACGGTGTCATCTTTTCTGACGAGGCACGATTTCACTTAAGGAATGCAGATGGCCGTATACATGTTTGGCGGAGACGTGGTGAATGTTATAACGCCAATTGTGTTGTTCAAACGGACCGTTGGGGTGGTGGCAGTGTTATGGTGTGGGGTGGAATAAGCTACCGTCACAGAACCCCTCTCCATATCTGCAGAGGAAGGGTGAACGGCGTCTACTACCGGGACCAGGTGCTGCAGAGCCATGTTGTGCCGTTCTTCAACCAACACCACGATGTCCACGTTCCAACAGGACAACGCTGGGGCACACACTGCAAGGGTGTCCATGCAGTACCTTGCACAGCAGAACATCCCCATGCTTCAGTGGCCAGCTCTGTCACCCGACCTCTCCCCTATCGAGCACTTATGGGATGAAATTGGACGACGTCTTTCACGTCGACACCAGATGGACAACATCCGAGAACTTGAGGTTGCCCTTGTTCAGGAGTGGAATGCTATCCCACAGAACACTATCCAGTGACTGATCAACTCCATGCAACGACGATGCACCGCATGTGTCAATGCAAATGGCGGTCACACCCGTTATTGACTTTCCCGTTTGACCTTTACACCAGTTAAACCTCTCCCGCGCGTTAACATTATCGTGAAAGAAATTGAATGATGTTCACATGTCTTCTTAAATCATTCATTATCTCAAATGCATCATACGTATATACTTCACATATCAATCCGTGGAGCTATTCCAGATTTCGTGAGTGGTGCATTTTCATTTGTACTCAGTATATATATACATTAAAACATTGCCCCCTTTGGACAGTTTGTCTGTGAGAACAGTAAGTACACAGCTGAACTCGGATGCATTCAGCAGTACTTAACAGTTGTATTGTTTTTTTTTCCAGATAAGGTTCCATGTGATGATCCATAAAACAGACTTTCCTGTCTTTGGAAGCTCAGGAAGGCTCGAGTTAAATGGATGTGTATGTGCAACAGTTATCCTGTCTTTTTGTTGTTATTGGGTGTATTGGCAGGGAAAGTTCAAAACATAGTCTTGGTTTTCTGAGTAAACTTCACTTTCCTCAGCAGCAAAAATGTACACCTGAGATTTACTACATTTGAACAATTTTCAGATTAATTTGTCTGAATATATAAATCACAGTGAAAGAGTAACTATGTACACAGCAAAGTCATGCACTCACCAAACAGCCAACCCATGGACAGAACTTTGAACACACTCAGGAAGAACACACAGGCCCCATTTGCGGCGTAGTAGTCCAGAAGCTGAAAGATATACATTCCCCCCTGGTGGACCGAAGGGGAAATGTCAAGGGTGGAGAACACTTGGGGAACAAAAGGCCCAGAAGTGGCTAATGCTTTGAGTTAGTCCTTTGGTAACAAGAGAAATTTGAATTCATCCAGATGGTCTTTAGCCTTGATTGAGGTTGAGGTTTTTTCCTAGTCAAGTGCAGGATTTTGAATCGGAGGTTGCCAAATTAAGAATTGTTATGTGCAGGCCAATAGAGCCTGTGATTTGGACATTCTCTGGACAAAATGGTTCCACATTCAAAAATGTTGCCTTGCTTTTCTCACCTGTGTGACCATGACCTGCTGTGAAACAAAGCAGGCAAGGCAGAAGAAGAGGACGAAGATCTCTCTATGGCCAGGTCGCCTCAGGAACTTAGGAAACAGGTCCGTCACAGACGTCATCACCACTTCTACTCCCACAAACTGAACAGCCAGGAATCAAAAGTTTAAGAGGCAGAAGTAGGGAGAGAAGGAGAAAGGTAGTGGTAAAAAATGAAGGAAGAACATCACTGACTTGCACCTGAAAGAACTACAAAATAACTTCATTGGGAAAATAAAGGCAGTGGACTGAGGAAACTACAAAGGATGGTTTCCCATCCTGACTTTATGGTGTGCGAAAATATTATTTAAGTACTTTTATCTCTAAGCTCTACAGTTTTCATGTTTGAAAAACTATCAACAAAATATGACATTCCATTACAGGCATTCAGCAGATGCCCTTTGCCAGAGTGATTTACAACAGACAGAGCATTTTAAAGCATCCATATCACCAAATAAATTCCATCCTTTTAGCTTGGCTAGTGATCTGGGTGTGTTCTGTGGTTAACTAGCACACTTTACCAATTCATTTCAGTAGTTCTTCATATGAATCCACAGAACTGAGCAGCAGGGCCACCCAAGTCGCAATTGAAGCACTGATTACTAAAACCCCACAAGTCAAGTCAAGTCAAGTGTGACTTATGGGGTTTTAGTAATAGGTGCTTACATTTTTTTTCTGCACCGGAGTTCCACATTTACAGCATTTATTTAATTTACATACAGCCAATTGGAATCAAATTTTGCAGGCGGACATACCCTGAGCCGAGATCTTTTGCCATCTTTGATTATAACAAGTCACAAGCTTGCTAGCTGGGTAACATTAGAACATTAGCCTCCTGCATATCTTTTCTGACTGTAAAAACATAAGAGTTGGCTAGTCATGCCCTAGAGAATTGTCTTCAGGCTTTCTTCCGCGTACTAGCAACCCAAGTTCGGCAGCTACCAGTCTTGGCACTGTTCTATTCGAATGGAAAGATTTCAGACTACCTGGCTATTTAGTTTGCTGATTATTGTTATGTGTTTGTCTCCTTTCCATGTAGCTAGCTATCTAATATAGCTAGTTAGCCACACAATGCTCAGAAAGCAAGGTAGCTTGCCAGCTATCTATTTAGATATGTTGACGAACGTTAGTTAACTCCATTTTACTGTTAGCTGGCTATATAACTGCTACGATGCAAAGCTTGGTTTATTCTCTTCCCTTACTCATATCAAATAATGAAATTCATAATGTGACTGGATCTTTGGCAAATAAGCGTTAAAACTGCCTAACTAACCAGAATGCTTGTTGGGTAGATACAATATCTCACAAAAGTGAGTATACCCCTCACATTTTGACAATTAATTTATTATATCTTTTCACGGGACAATGTTACAGAAATGAATGTAGAAAATATTCTAGAGTGGTCAATATACAATATTGTAGCTGTGTAGATTTACTGCGCTGTCCAAATAACCAAACAAACAGTCATTATTGCCAAAATGGGTGGAAAAAAAAAGTGAGTACACACCCCAATTGGTAATGGTCAACCAAGCAAAGAAATGTGTCTCATTCATCATGTTCTTGCTTTTACCTGTTCAACTGGGCCATATAAGGATGTGTAACATGGTGAAGGTTTAAATTGTGGTGCTTTGGGTGCAATGCTTTCATTCTGGTCACTGGATGGTCAACATGGCACCTCATGGAAAAGAACTCCCTGAGGATCTGAAAAAGAGAATTGTTGCTCTCCACAAAGATGGTCTAAAATACAAGATCTGTGAAAGCGGTTTTCCAAGACGGATTCTACATGGAACAGGCCTCATTAGGGTCGACCAAAGAGGTTGAGTCCTTGTGCTCTGGGTCAGTTGCACAAGTTGGCTTCAGAAAACAGATGCAGAAGTGCTGGCAGCATTGCAAACGAGGTTGCAGCAGTGGGAGAGCAGCCTGTCAGTGCTCAGACCATACGACGTGCACTGCACCTAGTCGGCCTGCATGGCCGTCAGCCAAGACGGAATGCTCTTCTGAAGCTAGCCCACGAGAAAGCTCAAAAAGTTTACTGGAGACAACCAGTCCAAGAACATGAACCACTGGAACCATGTTCTGTGGTCAGACGAGACCAAGATAAACTTGTTTGGCTCCGATGCGGTCCAGCATGTGTGGCAGCGCCCTGGTGAGGAGCACCAAGGCAAATGCGTACTGCCTACAGTCAACATGGTGGTGGAAGCATCATGGTCTGCGACTGCATGAGTGCTTCTGGTGCTGGGGGGCTCCGCTTCATTAATGGAATAACGGATTCCAACAAGTAGTGAAACATTCTGAAGCAGAACACGATGCCCTCCCTTCAGAAACGGCAGTTTTGCAACCTGATAACCACCTGAAACACACCTCCAAGATGACAACTGCCTTCCTGAAGAGGCTGAAGGTGAAGGTGATGGTGTGGCCAAGCTTGTCTCCAGACCTGAATCCCATTGAGCACCTGTGGGGCATCTTCAAGAGGAAGGTGGAGGAGCAGCAGGTGTCCAACATCCACATCACGGAGGAGTGGAGGACAATCCCAGCAACAACTTGTTCAGCTCTGGTGAATTCCATGCCTAGGAGAATAAAGGCAGTGCTGGACAACAATGGTGCTCACACTAAATACTGACACTATGGACACAATTTGGCATGTTGACCGTGAAGTGTACTCACTTGTGTTGCCACCCATTTTGCAATTAGTGACCGTTTGTTCAGTTATTTGGACAAAGCAGTAAATCTACACAGCTAAACATATTGTACAATGACAACTCCAGAATATATTCAGGTTTCATTTCTGTAACGTTGCCCCTTGAAAAGATATAATAAATTAATTGTCGAAATGTGAGGGGTGTACTCACTTTTGTGAGACACTGTGCCAGTATTTTGTGGCCGGACATGAAATTTGATTCTGAAAGGCTGTATGTAAATGGATTAAATGCAGTATCTGGAGCTCTAAAGCAGAAAAAAAATTTGCGCTCAGGTTGGTGTGAACTGCAGCCACTCAGGGTGAGATCTCAAGCTGAGCTGCCTGAGAGGGTGATCAAGAGACATGCAGCTGTCACCTGAGTGTCCACGCCCAAAAGTAGGATCATGATGAAGAAGAAGACGGCCCACATTTGAGGCAGAGGCATCAAAGCGACTGCTTGGGGGTAGGCGATGAACACCAGACCAGGACCTGGTGGGAAAGTAAAGGGAGCAGAGCACACCTTGTGTTTATTATTACTCATTATCTAAAAAAATGTCTTCATTCATTTGTCAATTAACCCTAAGGCTAGTAGTCTGTCGCAGAAAATTCTGCCTGAATTCAGAGCATTCAAAGAAATCATGACAGCTGTCCTCAAACTCAAAGCTACAATAGGCTAATATTCCCACTTATAACTATTTTATTGCTTATTTGCTTTAAAGTTATTTTGCTATTTGCTCCTGATCCTTTTTTACTACCCCCATAATACAGCCAATGAAGGCAAAATTGTCCCTTAGCAAAAATATTATGTTCTACCCTGACTCCTGCAGTGCTCCAACTCTTCCCTACACTAACTCCTGCAGTGCTCCAACTCTTCCCTACACTAACTCCTGCAGTGCTCTAACTGTTCCCGACACTAACTCCTGCAGTGTTAAACTCTTTCCTACCCTGACACCTGCAGTGCTCTGACTCTTCCCAGCTTTAGCTCCTTATCCACATTCCATCATTTCTACATGTATCAGGCATTTCTGCATGTGATCAGTAAAACATGACAGACAGGCCTCGCATTTACATGCCAATAAATGATGTTTGGTGAGAATGGCGCCTTATATTTGTTTGACTATAAAATGCAGAGCTGCAGGTCCTGAGCTTTCAGTTGGGCTTAGGATTCTGACTTGCATCTGGGGAGATGTAAATTGGGACGACCTGTGTTATTGGGCCCAAAAGAAAAGGCCTGAAACGTCAAAGGTACTTCAGTTGCCTTATCTCCATTTTCTCCTGACTTGTTACCTCTGACATTTCCTCCCAGGCATGTCTGTCAGACAGAAATGTGTAGCAATGTATGCTCAAGGGGTACCATTAGGTACTAATCTGGAAACACACCCTCTTCATACAATATTTGCCAATAGAGGTATAAACAATGGTATTGGCTCTGACTTCTACCAATTTTTAAGATAGGCCTCATATAAATCTTTACCACTTGGTAGTCTCCGGAAGAGATAAATAGCGAACTGATACATTATATGGTCAAATCTATCCCTGTCGTCCAGAAATCCAAATCATCAAATGATTCATTTCAAATTCATCCACAGCTTTTTTTTCTCACCTCGATGACTACAAGAAATGAAACTAGGAGCTAATCCATATTGTGATTTTTGTCCAGACAACTTATGGTTTGGCAGTGCTCGGAGGTTAATAGATTTTGGAGAAATGTCTCGAGTGTTTTATCAAATACCATAGAAAAAGCCAACCCTCATTTGCAGCACTTATTGTTACTAAACAATACTTCTTCAGTGGAATTATCTATAGGTGATAAACGTCTCCTGTCAGCTGGTCGAACTGCTGCTAAAAGAATGTTTGCTTGCTGCTGGACACCACCGTATGCATTGTTGGTGAAGGAGTGGCTCTTTGCTTACGGAGATATTGCACAGTTGGAATTGTCTACAGCACGACTACGTCATGCCAAAAAACAAAATATTACCTGTTGGTCAAAGCTACTTGAGAAAACTAGACTTGCCACAGGGACAGTGTCGTGTACCTTCCAATCCCCAAATTTTGGACAAAATGGCCGCTGGCAGCTATATTGGACGTCCAAAATAGCCGAAAATCAGTCTTGAGCACTGTCATATAAATATCTTCGTCTGTGCAAAATTAGAAAAAAATTCCTGTAATAATTGTCGCTTCCAGAACCCGAAACAGAAAATCTCTGCAGGCGCGGCGGCAGCACCGGAACTAAACCATAGTATCTAACTTCTGTCATTGTCGGGGAATACAGTTTAGCCTTTATTGCAAGAAAGATTGATATTATTTGTTGACAAGTATCTTTTTATGATGGTTCTGTGTATTACATATGCTTTTCCACTTGTACAGTGGGGAAAATAAGTATTTAATGCGTCAACATTTTTCTCAGTGAATTTATTTCTAACGGGGGGCTATTGATATGAAATTTTCACCAGATGTCAATAAGAACCTGAGTACTCCTCATATACAAAGAAATGTGGTGTATTGTCCTTGGTGTAATATGTCTGTAGATTGTTGATTGTTATTCTGTTTCTGTTCTTTGTCTGTAATGTATGTTAGGACCCCCTCGAAAACGAGAGGACTCCTCTCAAGGGGTTTATCCTAATTAATACATTTGAATGAAATCAAAACAAATAAGTCCATAAATTATTTGTAAAAAAGTGGAATGACACAGAATGAGTATTGAACACATGAAAAAAGGAGGTGCAAAAAGGCATGGAAAGCCAAGAAGCCAGCTGAAATCTGTCAGTATTTAGAATACAATCCTGCCTCCTATCAGTGCAAATTAATATCAGCTGGTTTAGCCCTAATTGATGGCCTATGATAAGGTTTCTCATTACCAAGGTATCAGACAAGAAGCATCTCATGATGCGTAAAAACAAAGAGCTCTCTCAAGACCTCTGCAACCTTATTGTCGCAAAATATACTGATGGCATTGGTTACAGACGTATTTCTACACTTTTTAATGTTCCAATGAGCACCATTGGGGTCATAATCCAGAAGTGGAAAGAACATAATTTCACCATAAAACGGCAACGACCAGGTGCCCCTTGCAAGACTTCTGACAGAGGATTCAAAAAAATAATTGTAAGAGTTGTCCATGAGCCAAATGCCACTCACGAAGAACTTCAGAAAGACCTGGAATTAGCAGGTACAGTTGTTTCAAAGGAAAACAAGTAATGCACTCAACCGCCATGGCCTCTATGCACGCTCACCACTCAAGAATCCATTGCTGAAGAAAAAGCATGTTGAAGCTCATTTCAAGTTTGCTGCGGAACATTTGGACAAGCCTATAAAATACGGGAAGAATTTAGTTTTTGTAGTTTGTAGGAGACCAGTACTGAACTCTTTGGATGTCATAGCACACATCATGGACAAACTGCACTGCACATCAACCCCAAAACATCATAGCAACAGTGAAGTTTGGAGGTGGGAACACCGTGGTGTGTGGCTGTTTTTCAGCATATGACACTGGCAGACTTCATATAATTGAAGGAGGAATTAATAGAGAAATGTACTGAGACATTCTTTATAAGAATCTGATGCTGTTATGATTCTGAGCTGTCTCGCCATGTTCCGGCTCTGATTTGCCATGTCTTGTTCTATTTGCCATGTTTTGATATTATGTTTTATTGGTATTTTAATCATTGCTATGTCTGACTATTCTTTGGCATGTGTATTGTGATTTGGTACTTCGATTTGTTCTTGCATTGTCTTAGTTTTACTTTTCCATATTTTACATTTACCATAGCTTTATCCCGGTCCATGTTTTACTTTCTCCCATGCATTGCACTCTGTCTCCCCCTGTCTAGTCTCTTATCTTGTCATTGCTCACAGCCCCAATACTCCGTGCCACTCTTTCGGGCGATTTAATGGTTTCTGGATTTAAACCTTCCTTCCCATCTCGTTTACTACTTTCACTCTACTTTTCTATTTTTACTAACCAATACCAACAATTTGTTTTCTCTGAGATTACTAATCCAACTAACATTGTATATAATACTAACTTACTAACAAGCACTAGGGATTGTATAGCTGCACACTTACTAATTGATTAACAAGCTCTCAGCACTCGCCCTGTTCTAGTCTCCGCCTCTTGTCTCTCCCTAATCTTTTCTGCTGCATTTCTGTGGAATCTCCACACCTACTCGAGCTGTCCTTTCTCTCATTATCTATGCACCTTAGAACTCCTTGACTGGAGCCGTTTGATTGTCTCATGATCCCTGTCCGCATTTTGGCTTTTGCCTATTTTATGTGATTAGGTTCTCCCTTTTGTTCCACCCTTTGTAATTAGCCTCATTTCCTGCACCTGTGTTCAATGTGCCATGTGATCTCCCTGGAGTGTGTATTAGGTGTCTCTTCACAGAACTTCCTTGTCAGAACGTCTCTCGTGTTTACCTGTGCTGCTCATTATCTGCCTTGTACTCATTGCGTTTTTCTTCTGACTGGACCGTCCGACTTTTGATTTTTTGGCTTGCCCTTCATGTATTACCGTTGCATCTGTGTTTACGAACTACGATTTTTGTGATTGCTGCCCTGGTAACAATTCGGATACGCCCTTTGGTTTTTTATTTCTGTTTCTTCGACAAACCTGTGCCTGTGTACCGAATCCTTTTTGCAAGACTACGAATTCTGTGTTTGCTGCCCTGGTTTACGACTCTGATTCTGCCCCGCTGGATTTTGACTTTTGGATTGTGGACTCTGTACTTTTTGCCTACTGCCTTGCGGGGGTTATCCCCCGCGCTCAATAAAATCTCCTCATCTGCAATCCTGTGTTCTCGCGATTGGTTCCTGAAAGATACCTCACAGTTGCCAGCAAGCAGGATACTGAAGATGAAACGAGGGTGGACATTTCCACAAGACAATGGGCCTCATGCAAGAAGTGACATAAGAACACATTTTCTCTTATTTTTGTTCGTATCCCCAAATTTTTTATTTATTTACCCATTGATTTCTGGGATGCAATAATGTTCTCCTATTTTTGCTCTTCTCTTAGGTAAGAGAAAATTTTACGTGTGGTCGAGAGCACTCTTACCGAGATAATAGAAAACAGAAAACTGTTATGTCTGTTTTTGCTTGTCCAATGCACAAAAACATAAGTTTTAAAGTCTAAACATTAAAAAAATACATCATATTATAAAATTTTTATTATTTATTGGGCTAAAGAGTTTAGCCAGTCGATCCTGATTCGGACTAATTTATAAAAACCCTTTGATACTTGCGTGCGTTCTGCTTCTGAATGGCTAACCTATTTCAGTCGGACGCTTTGGCCAACCAGGCCTTGCGCAGAGATCGCCTTTATAGAGATTGCGTGGATCTGTTTACTGAGACAGATGAATGACTACTCGTACCAAATGTGAAAGCAACCGTACTTGAGCAAAAAAAATAAGAGAAAATATAAGTTAAATTTAAGAGAATGTTGCTGCACGACACACAGCCAAGGAAACTCTCAATGGGTTTCAGAGAAAGAAAATAAAGCTGCTTGAATGGCTCAGTCAATAACTCGACTCAGTGGCGTTGTACCTACGCCGTGTAAATATAGTTTGAAAATGCAAAAGACCACGTTAAATGACTTTATTATCTTTAATATTAAAGATATTAAATCCTTTTGTTGTATAGTTCGTGATGTCACGTCAAATACACGCGCGAAGACTCAATGGAGTGGACAATAAATTCAATAAATTTATTTCAATAAATGGTCCGTCATCCTCTGACCCTATGTTCCAATTTCAGAGTACCCCCCCCATCACCATACCCCCCGGTACGTTGAAGTTGGGTTAGGGTTAGGGTTAGGTTGACAAAGGGGGTTACTTGAATGGGGGGGTAATCTGAAATTGTTACACCAGGGTAGACTGTCTGACTTTCTGGGACCACTCGAACGTTGTCCTAAAACCCGGTCAGACAAAAAATATATGCCATTCTGCGCTTGAAATTGCCTGATGGCAAAGACAGTCCGAAATATTTCGGAGAGGAAAGGCAATATAATCAATGCCCGTGAAACAGATATACACCCAGAAACAGAGCTCTGTTAAATGCATGACTGAATTTTTCGAGCAACCACACATCATGAATACTTCACTTCTAAATCATTGGTGGTGTTTTCCTCAATAGAGACAAAAAGTATTTTTTATTCAGGCTATGACAACACCAATGGGATATTGTAATGTGAATATAGGCCACTGGATGGCAGTATTTACCTTTTTTTTATTCAGCTCAGACTGGAGCTATGTTTAGACATGTCCTGGACATGTCTGGGGCAAGTCCCCGAAAATAAAAAAAAAGAGGTCTAAATGTGGGTGGGGTCTGCAAAAGAGTATATAAGGCAAAGAATTGAGACAGTAAAGTAGAAGGAGAAATTGCAAGAAGAAGGATACACGTGACCAGACCTGCTATTTCTGTTCAAGACCTGTGAAGTTTCTTTTGTGGATTTTTGCCTGTAAAAGAGCCTTTTCCTCACCCAGCACATCACCAGAAAACCCACAAGGACTGTAAATATTTCTGTTTTTTTTGTTTTCCAATCAATCTTGGTCTGTAGTTGTAAATAGTAGTTTAATCTTTGTTTGTTAATTAAATGTGTTGAGGTTTTTAAAACTGTGTCTGTCATCCCTTGCTGTTGCTGTTGCGTTGTAAATCTAATAACAAATTGGGGCCATAACAAATTGGGGGCTCGTCCGGGAGAGACCAATGTGTGAGTAATTTATTGAAAATCTAACATTTCAAATTGTAAAATTGTTTTTTGAATTTTCCTATATAAATATATTGACAGATCAACAGCAATGGATGATTTCTTGGCATCACCAACCGTTGAGGTTTTGAAGTCTTTTAAAAAGACAGAACTTCTAGAAATTTGCAGACAGTTAGAGCTGACAGAGGTAAAACCAGCCATGCGAAAAGCAAGACTGGCTCGAGAGATAGTTGAATATTACATTGATGAAAATGTGTTTGCACCCGGAGATCTGGAACAGTTTCCAGTGGAAAATCCAAATATAGAAATGGAACTTAAATCAAAACTGCTAGAGATTGAAAGAGAGGAAAAAGAGAAAGACAGGGAGGAAAGACAAAAAGAAAGGGAGGAAAAAGAAAAAGAGAATTTGAGTTTGAAAAATTAGCAAGAGAAGAGAAAAAAGAAAGAGGAAAGAGCAGAAAGAGAGAGACAGAGACAGAAGGATTTTGAATTAGAGAAACTCGATAGAGAAGAAAGACTCCAAATGGAGCAACTAAAAATTAAAATTGAAACTAAAAATAAATTTTGTGCCAGTGAGGAGGTAAAAGTGGTGCCTCCATTTTCGGAAAAGGATGTGGACAACTATTTCCAGTGTTTTGAAAAGGTGGCAAACAGTTACCAGTGGCCAAAGGAACACTGGCCTCTGATGTTGCAAACTGTCCTCAAGGGTAAAGCTCAACAAGCCTATTCGGCTTTGTCTGCAGATGATTCCTCTGATTATGAGGTTGTCAAAAAGGTTATTTTGAAAGCTTATGAGTTGGTTCCAGAGGCTTACCGACAGAAATTCAGAGGTCTGAAGAAATCTGAAAATCAGACTTATGTGGAATTTGCTAATGAGAAGAAGGTTTGCTTTGAGCACTGGTGTACTTCTATGGAGGTCAAGGATGATTTCAACTCACTAAAAGAGATGGTGTTAGTTGAAGAATTCAAGAGCTGTGTTAAGGATGATATTAAGACCTACCTTAATGAGAAGCAAGCACTGAATTTGCAATCAGCTGCCAAATTTGCAGATGAATATGTTCTCACACATAAGTCCAAATTTCAGTCTAGCAGTAACAATAGATGGTCCCAATTTCAGAAAAAGGGTTACGGTGATACCCAAGATTCCTCACCCAAAGACAAAGACAAATCTGGTGATGGTGCTCAGAAATCCACTCAGAGGTCTGATCAAAGTGTGAAAGCTGACAGTGACAAAAGTGGTCTAGTTTGCAGTTATTGCAAGAAATCTGGTCATGTTACAACTAACTGTTGGTTCCTAAAAGCTAAGAAAGAAAAAGAGGATACCAAACCAAATGCCTTTGTGAAAACAAGGTTAGAAACCCCTGTAGTAGATAACCAATCTGCTAAATTGCCTGCGTCTTGTGGGGCTAAAAAGCCTGATACAGCTGACTTCGTGTGGGAGGAATTTCTTCCATTTGTGTCAGAGGGATTTGTGGCTCTGAATGAGCATACTACTCCTGTCCCCATATATATCCTAAGGGATACCGGAGTTTCTCAGTCACTTTTGTTGATGGACTCCTTGGAGTTACGTGATGAGACCGCTTCAGGGGATTTCATACTTGTACAGGGTATTGAAGGGAGGACTGTATCTGTACCCCTGCGCTCTATATTCTTGAAGTCAGATTTAGTTACAGGACAGGTAAAGGTGGGACTTATGTCAAGTCTACCTATAAAGGGTGTTTCTCTGTTGCTAGGCAATGACCTGGCTGGGGGCAAAGTAGTTCCCCCTGTACATCTTACTTCACAGCCGAGCACTGAAGATGGGGATGAGGACCCATCTCTGTATCCTTCTTGTGCAGTGACTCGTGCTATGGCCAAGAAGGCTAAAGAAGAAGATGATGTGGTGCAGTCCAGCACATTGAATAGTCAGGACTCAGGTGGTTCGCCTCATGACTCTGATTGGCCTACTATGGTTTCTCCGTTTGAGGACTTATCAGATACTTTTATCAGTTTTCTATTCAGCCAGCCGGATGGGTCTGGTGATTCTGATGTGTCTGGAGACTTGTCTCTGTCCAGAAAGCGGTTGATTGAGGAGCAAACTAATGATCCTGAAATTTGTGCACTAAGGAGGAGAGCCCTTCCGGATAAAGAAATAGACGCAGTTCCAGTTGGGTATTATCTCAAGGATGGTGTGTTGATGCGGAAGTGGCGCCCTCCTGATATCCCTGCCAATACAGATTGGGCAGTGGTCAGGCAAATTGTTGTTCCGAAGGTCTACAGGAATGAGATCTTAACAATGGCTCATAGTTTACCTTTAGGAGGTCATCTTGGTGTTAACAAGACTGTTGATAAAATCATGAAACACTTCTTTTGGCCTGGGCTTCGGAAAGACGTTTCCAACTTTTGCAAAACCTGTCACACTTGTCAAGTAGTTGGAAAACACCAGTTAGACCCACCTGTAGCTCCATTGCAGCCTATCCCAGCATTTGTAGAGTCCTTCTCTAAGGTCATTGTTGATTGTGTTGGTCCATTACCCAAGACTAGATCTGGAAATCAGTACTTGTTGACAATCATGTGTGCATCTACCAGATTCCCTGAAGCCATACCTCTACGTAACATCAAGGCAACTGCAATCTCAAAGGCTTTGATAAAGTTCTTCACGTTGTTTGGCCTTCCCAGGGAAATTCAGTCAGACCAAGGTAGCAATTTCACTTCAGGATTGTTTCAGCAGGTTGTGTATGAACTAGGTGCAAAGCAGATTCTTTCTAGTGCCTATCATCCAGAAAGTCAGGGTGCCTTAGAGCGGTTTCATTCCACTCTCAAGACAATGATGAGGACCTATTGTTATGACCATGAGAAAGACTGGAATGAAGGTGTTCATTTGCTGTTGTTTGCAGCTAGAGAAGCAGTGCAGGAGTCTACTGGATTCAGTCCATTTGAGCTAGTGTTTGGTCATGAAGTGAGAGGACCTTTGCTATTATTGAGTGAACAATGGCAAGAGGAAGAGCCGTACATCAGTCTGTTAGACTATGTTAGCAAGTTCAAGGAAAGATTGCATGCAGCTTGTGACCCAGCCAAAGAGAACTTGAAATCAAGTCAGGGAAAAATGAAAACTTGGTATGATCATACGGCTAGAAGCCGTGAGTTTAAACCAGGAGACAAGGTCCTTGTGTTGTTTCCCTTGCAGTCCAATCCATTGCAGGCTAGATTTCATGGTCCTTATGAAATTCTGACAAAACTCAATGATCTCAATTACATTGTGAAGACTCCAGATAGGAGAAAACCAAAACAATTGTGTCACATTAACATGCTGAAGCCTTATCATGACAGAAATGCTAGGGTTGCAGCTGTCACTTCAGATCCTCCAATGGCTGAGATGTGTGAAGATGAGGGGGAGTTTCAAGATGATGAACCTAGAATTAAAGCTGAAGTTCTTTCATGCAAATTGTCAAATTCTGAAGTGTTGCAAAATCTTGATGTAAAACTCTTAGCAACAGCACTTAGAACCCTCACAGAGAGATCAGTTTAAGAGGTTGATCAAGAAATATGAGGATCTGTTTCCTGATGTTCCAAAAAGAGTTTCTATAGCCTCTCATGATGTAGATGTTGGTGATGCCAAACCAATAAAACAGCATCCGTACCGGATGAATCCTGAAAAGAGAAAGATTGCTGAGAAAGAGGTTGAGTACATGTTAGAACATGATATTATCAGACCCTCCAACTCAGATTGGAGTTCACCCTGTGTGCTAGTTCCAAAACCTGATGGAAGTACTAGATTCTGTACAGATTATCGCAAAGTCAATGCTGTAACTAGAACTGATGTGTTTCCAATACCTAGGATTGATGATTGTATCGATAGAGTAGGGCAAGCAAAGTTTCTGACCAAGATTGATTTATTGAAGGGTTATTGGTGTGTGCCTTTAACTGAGAGGGCCAAGAGCATCTCTGCTTTTGCCACACCATCTGGGTTGTACCAGTATGAAGTCCTACCCTCTGGGATGAAAAATGCCCCAGACGCATTCCAAAGGATGATACAGTTTACAATCGCCGGATTGCCACACACGGGTGCATACATCGATGACCTGATCACATGGAGTGACTCCTGGGAAGAACATCTAAAAGATGTAGAGACGTTGTTCCAGCGCCTGACCCAGGCTAACCTGACTGTTAACCTGAACAAGAGTGACTTTGTTTGTGCTACTGTCACCTATCTTGGCTACGTCATAGGCCAGGGTAAGGTGGCACCCATAAATGCTAAAGTCCAAGCCATCATGGACTTTCCAGTTCCTGACAACAAAAAAGCTTTGCGCCGCTTCCTTGGAATGATCGGGTACTACCGCAAGTTCTGCAAGAACTTTGCTGAGATTGCTCTCAGTCTAACTAACCAACTGAAGAAAGGCGTAAAGTTCACTTGGGATGATGCATGCCAGAGAGCCTTCGATCGCCTGAAGTCTCTGCTGTGTCACTTCCCCGTGCTCAAATCTCCTGACTTCAACAAACCGTTCCCCATCGCGGTCGATGCTAGCGACTAAGCTTGTGGATCTGTGCTCCTACAGAGAAGTGACTCTGATGACATTGAGCATCCCGTGGCATACTTCTCCAGGTTGTTCAATCGCCACCAAACGAACTATTCCACAATAGAGAAGGAACTGTTGGCTCTGGTCCTTTCTTTACAACACTTTGAGGTTTATGTTTTTACTGGGGAAAAGCCAATGATTGTGTACACTGACCACAATCCGTTAATGTTTTTGAGTAAGATGAAAAACAAGAATCGGAGATTGTTGAATTGGAGTTTGATTTTACAGGAGTTTGACTTGGAAATTAAGCATGTGAAGGGTACAGACAATGTAATTGCTGATTGCTTATCCCGTGTTTGAATGTGTATATATATATCATGTGTTTATTTGAATATTGTATGATATGTATATATAGACAAGTGTTCACTTAACCATTTTGTATTGAAAAGAAAAATTTTGCCTTTATGAGTCAAAATTTTTCCCTTTTGGAATGGAGGTGTAATGTGAATATAGGCCACTGGATGGCAGTATTTACCTTTTTTTTATTCAGCTCAGACTGGAGCTATGTTTAGACATGTCCTGGACATGTCTGGGGCAAGTCCCTGAAAATAAAAAAAAAAGAGGTCTAAATGTGGGTGGGGTCTGCAAAAGAGTATATAAGGCAAAGAATTGAGACAGTAAAGTAGTAGGAGAAATTGCAAGAAGAGGGATACGTGTGACCAGACCTGTCATTCTGTTCAAGACCTGTGAAGTTTTCTTTTGTGGATTTTTGCCTGTGCCCCAGAGCATTTTTCCTTGCCCAGGACATCACCAGCAAACCTACAAGGACTGTAAATATTTCTGTTTTTTTTTTTTCTAATCAATCTTGGTCATTTAGTTGTAGATAGTAGAGTAGTTATTTGTTATTGTCTTTTTTCATTAAATGTGGTTAAGTTTTTAAAACTGTGTCTGTCATCCCTTGCTGTTGCTGTTGCTGTAAATGTAATAACAAATTGGGGCCATAACAATATTGCCTTATGAGCGGTCACAGCATGGCTATCAGAGGTTGTCATAAATCAGCATATTTGCCGTGCTTACATGAGACAGAGAGTGGAACTCTGTTAACCGCCAATCTTTGATTTAACTGAAGTCTGCAAAATGAGCTATAGTGACAATGTGGATGATTTAATGTTTTTTTGAAATGTCATGCTGCAACCCAATAGTTAATCATAGCTTATCGTACAGAGTGCACTGCAAAGGCTGCTTTTGATCAGTTAGATCGCTTGTATTCAGTTAAGACTGAAATTTAACATGACATTTTATAGCTATGTGCGCAGTTAGTTTACTCTTTCATAGTAGTAAGAGATGTAGCTTATCAGAGTTGTTTTTTCAATTAATGTTTACGTATTTTGAATATTTACCCACCAAGTCACAAAGCTGTGCATTGCGGACGTCACAATTATGACGCAGCTTCGACCTGACAGTCCGTCCCACAGTCCATGGTCCGTCCACATCGGACCCTGATCGGACATCCTACTTTTTTTTTATTGAAACAGCTGACGGACATAGTCTGTTAAAGTCAGACGTTTCATGGTACAAATGGTCCGACTCGGTTAGACAAGTTAAGTTTATTGAAACAGCCCCCAGGTCTGGGCATTAATAAGGACAATGTTCATTGGCTATAGAGATGAGAGTTATCGTTCAGATACTTAAAATGATACAGATACAACAATGTCATCTTCGCTGCTGCTGCTATCATGGTTCATTTTGATTAAATAACTAGGCTTATGCCATGCGGGGATATATCCTAAGCAAGGGGTGTCAAACTGACCCGTAAACGGGCCAAGAGGCTGCAGGATTTCACTCCAACAATGCAGAAGCGCACCTGATACAACTAATCAGTTGTGCAGGCCTAGATCAGTGGATTAAATCAGTTCTTTCAGATGAGTTTCTGCTTGGTAGGATTGAAGACCTGCAGCCTCTTGGCTCGTTTACGGGTCAGTTTGACACCCCTGGCTTAGGGTATATCCCCGCACGCCCCCAATCCTCCAATTCCCCAATCCTCGAATAGACCCAATACAATATAAAGCCCCTCAGGTCATGCTCCACCTTGTGTCATTGAACCAAACAGATATAATGTCACCGTGGGACACATCCTCAGGTCATGACCTTTCATTTGCACTTGATTTGAGGTCAATCGGACAAATATTTCCTGAGATATGATAAAAACAGTGATTTTTTTCAGTTTTTGGCCCCTGGTGGCCAATCTAGAAATTGTAAATTGTCCAAAATCAAATCAGTTCTTCCTTTTTATGATACTTACTCATACGCAAAACAGGACATTTCTAATTGAAATATTACTGAAGTTATCTCGTTAACACGTAGGGCGGTGGCGGCGGTCGGACCAAAAACATAATATCCCCAAAACGCCGTTCGGGGACATAATAACCCACGGATTTGGACATCGGTTGTGCAAAATTAGAACACAATAACACAAAATTTTGCACCGACTCCGGTGTGAATCGTTTCACACGGAATTTTTGTGCAGCGAATATTCCGCAAATCCGTGCCACATTTTCACTTCCCCCAGGTCTGAATGGGCCTTAAGTATGAAATAAATTTCAGTAAGCGTGTTCAATACTTTTTCCCTGTGTCATTACATTTTATTACACATAACTTAATTTATAGACTTATTTGTTTTGATTTCTTTGTATGTGTGGATTATTTTGGATGTGACTGACATCCACACCCGTCGCTATGGGCGAGCCATAGGGGTCCTGGCCCACCCCAGAAATTGCTTGAGCCCCCCCAATCAAGGTACAGATCTCTAAAAAGAAACAAACATTTTTCAAATTTTAATTTTAATTTTATTCTCTCATAGTAGCTAATTTTGTGTTAAGAAAATCTAATGTTGCATTCTTTCTCACTAAGACATTAAAAATATTCTCATAAAAATGGTGTGATTTTGTTTGATTGATGGGAATCTACACTGCAACAGCCTATCACGGACTTACTGGAAAGAAAATTAGACTACGTACGTGACGGGGCCTACGTCAATGTTGCCGCGCAACAGTTACCGCGTATTATTCAAAGTGAGGCTGTGAGTTTTCGCCAGCTGACTATTTCTTTGCTTTTCATTATGGATGTACGCAAGTGGTTGAAAAACCCACCAACATTCACATCTGCCAAATTGAATACTAAACCAATGCCTCCTGATCTTGTCATTGGAGAAGGAGACCCTGGACACCAGTCTGAGCCAAAGCCCGCTGCTAGTAGCTCTGCAGAGCCTTGCAGGACCTGCAGCGGCCACGGAGCGGAGACTACCAGCACGTCAATGCAACCGCAACTGGGGCAGTATTTGGGCCATAACTGCCTGTTGGATCTGTGGGTGTGAGTGACCTTGGCACGAACAAACCCAAAAATGTTGTGCTGAAGAAATACCCAGTCAAAATGTTTGGTTCAAAAAAAGATAATTTTCCTCTAGCTGGTATTTGAACAGGGACTGGCTTGAGTACTCGGTGGAAAAGGACGCTGCATTTTGTTATGCCTGCATAAAATTCAAATCTGTATCATCAGACGCGACTTTCTCCATTAAGGGATTTAATGACTGGAAACATGCCATTGAAACGAGCAAGGGCTTAAATGAGCATGCAGTTTCCAAAGAACATTTAGTCTGTGAAGCAATGTGGAGAGATTCAGAAAAACGTAGAAAGACAGGAAAAGAGATTTCCACTCTCCTAAATTCAGAGCAACTGGCTCATAACAGATTCTACATGTCAGCCATAATTGATATGCTGGAGTTTTAAGTGGTAAATCTACTGCCGTTACGTGGAAATAATGCTGGTTTTGCCAGTTTGCAAGATGATAATAGCTCCATGGGGCTGTTCTTGTCCCTTTTCGTGTACTCCATGCGCAGAGATCCAGAACAGACTCGGATTAGAAAAACAATCCCACTGAATGCACGCTATACCAGCCCACAGATACAAAATGAGATGATTGAAATGATGAGCAAACTTGTGAGAGAGGAGATAGTGACACAAATCGGGGATAGCTGGTATTCAATTAAAGTGGATGGCACATGGGATCCTTTAAGCCAAGAAAATTGTTATGATTCTGCCCTTTCGTGTGTTGTCCCGTTCGTTTTTGTGCTTGCGATTTACTTTCGTCTCGTTTATTTCCAGCCAGCTGATGATCCGCTTCCAATCTGCCTTCAGTGATGTCGCGTGACTGCCTTCAGCATGCCTGTGTCTCGTCGTCCAATCACCTTTCTACTTTCGGTTTGGCTTTGGTATTTCATTCATTGCTTCCAGCTGTGCTTAATTCCGGGTCTCGCAAACTGAGTGAATGCGTTCTCTGATAGGACATTACTAACCCCTACTAATCTTCACGTATTTAAGGGCGATTGTAAATACTTCGTCACTTTGTATTAACTTTGATTAACTAATTTAGCGAGCGTATGCGTTTCTGGCTTTTCTACTTTCAGTCTGAACTTTCTGATTAACTGCAGTTTAAACCCTGTGCTTTCCCTTGCTTTCCTTATGGAGCTCTTTTCTTGTCACGTTTAGATTGCCTTAATCTAAACCGTCTAGCTTGATTGCTCGTCTCAGCGTCTTGTCTCGAGTCATTAGTATTTCCCGGTCCTCGTGTGATTGTTTATTAATCCCATGTGTTTCTGTTTCAGTGTGATTGCATTCCGAGTCCCCGCCTCCTCTCGTGATCTTTAAATGTGGCAGTATTGGAAGCTTTCATCAGACGGATTCCTGTTTTGACTTAGTCTACATGGTGATTTCTCTGCGCCTGCATTTCTCCCCGAGCCTTTCCTGAGTCTTGCCTTTGCAGCACCCCAGTCTTGTCTTCCTTTTTGTTCAGTCTCCCAGCGTGGTTCGTCAGTTAGTTAGGTTCAGTTTTTGTTTTTTAGTTTAGCCACTCATTGAGTGTGTACCTCAGTTTTCCCCCTGCCTTTGGCAGTGTATTTCAGTTCTCCCTTCTGTTCAGTGCATGTGCACGGTGTTTAATTTCTGGCGTGCCAGCCATATTCTCCCCCTAGTGTTTTTGTGTTCAACAAATTCTTCTGCATCCTGCGCCTGGTGTTTCCGGCTCCCTTCTTACAAAAATATATCTTTAGTTGTGCGTTTTGTTGGCAAAAACTATGGTGTGTTTGAGTGCCTCTTGGTAATGGCCACATCTGAGAAAGGTGATGCAGAGGCTCTGACTGGTGTAATCATTGAACTCACCAGCGCCAGACTCAGCATGGACAAAATCTTGTCTCAGGTTTATAATGGCTCATCACTCATGTCTGGCAGGCATGGTGGTGTGCAGAAACTTCTCCAAAACAAGCTGGATCGTAACATACCATATATTCTCTGCTTTAATCACCAACCTCATCTGGTCCAGTGAAGAAGCTGTCAAAATTTTTTTTTTTTTTTTTTTTTGAGTATGCAACATGCTGTACAACTACATCAAGAAGCCAGCCGTCGCAATGTCGTAAATTTGCAAGACTCTGAAACGTCTCTTGGACCAGAGATGGACTGGCTGCTTGGTAACGGTCAAAGTTGTGGTGAAGAGTTTTCATGACATATTCACATTACTGTCGACTGGATAATGTGGCAGGCCACAGCAGACAGGAGAACTGGGATACAGTGGACCTTCACGAAGCAACTGGAAGACCTGGACTACTCAGATGACATCACCCTTCTCTCCAACAGACAACCAGACGCGCAAGAAAAACTATGCCGGGTTGCAGAAGAAGCAGAGAAGACTGGGCTCCATATCAACATTAGGAAGACGGAGGTCATGAGGCTGAACAACAAAAAGCAAGACTCAGTGCAACTACAAGAAATTATCAAGGAAGTCGATAAGTTTGTTTGCCTGGGCAGTGTTGTCAGTAAGGATGGGGGCACGGAGGAAGACATCAAGTGCCCTATCAACAAAGCTCGACTTGCAATACCCTACGACTAATCTGGAGATCAAAAGCTCTCTCACTTAACAACAAGATCCGGATCTTTAACACCAATGTCAAGTCAGTCCTACTTTACGGCTCAGAAACCTGGCATGTAACAAAGACCAACACCCACAAACTCCAGACATTTATCAACAGATGTCTCAGGAACATTCTTAATAATAGATGGTCGGAAGTCATTACAAATGAACAGCTGTGGGACAAGACAAGACAAGCTTCAATCGGGTCCGAGATCAAGAAAAGAAAATGGGGATGGATCGGTCACGCACTCCGCAAGCCTGCTTCTGACATCACTAGGCAGGCCCTTGACTGGAATCCACAAGGGAGGCGGGAAGTGGGCCGACTAAAACAGACTTGGCGCAGAAGTGTTGACGCTGAGGTGAAAGCAGCTGGAAAAACGTGGACCGAGCTGAAGAGGGTCTACCAGAACCGTGTCCGTTGGAGGGGTGTTGTCCCGGCTCTTTGTTCCCCTTGGAATTCAGAGGCATAGTATTCACATTACTGACCGTGGTGGAGAACACACGAGGCCTTGGAGCGGAGGTGGGCGTCGAGGCTACAAGGCTGCTTCATGCCATTACGCAGCGCAGTTTTTTCATTGTGCACCTTGTTATGAAGCTGTTGGCACTTTTTTCGAGCCGCCTAACAGACTACTACAAGCCGAAGATGTGGAGGTGACAGTTGTGGACAGCGCGTCCGACTGCATGAAGACACTGCGCACAGAAAATGAATTTTCTGCACTTTGCAATCTTTGCGCTCCTCTAGCTACGGCCGCCAAGGCTGTACAGGTGACCGGCCCCGGTCCTAGCAAAAGAAGGTGCACAATTAACAAGAACCTCTGTGGATTTGCAGTTGAAGAAACAGTTGGGCAGCCTTAAAGTGACATAGATGAAAATACCAAGTTCAACAGATTAAAGCTGCTTTGCAGCGATATCGAGGCCAGGCAAATTTGCATTCTGCATTCTGGTTTTTAAAGTCTCATATGTGCTGCTGCTGCTCCCCTGTTTCATTGTGATTTTAAAAAAGTGTATTTATTAAATACTTTCTATTTTTCCTACCAGCCTGTGTGAGTGGGTCCCTTTTCAGCCTTTGGGTATATGGTCCCAGTGCCCGCCGGATTGCTTGATGCATCCGGCAGCACTAAACCATGACAGCTGTAGACGTGCTGCAACAACAAAAGGGCTCTCTAGTCTCGTGCATTGGGCATTAGACACGCTCACACACCACACATGACATTTCTCACTTTGAGAAGTGATGAAACCTCAGAGGCCAAGTCAGGTTTTTCTGCTTAGTCCATCCATACAGCTGTCTTGAATTAGCGAGCAATCAGCCAATCTGAAAATAATATTTCTTGTTGCTTGGTCTGAAGGTTTGTGGTGAGTTTAAGTTGACAAATGTTTCTAAAGTATTGGGGCTACAATATGGTGAAAGTTGCAAAACTGTAGCACGTACAGTTGGTTGGGCAGGTATTCTCAAAGTTTTTAAATTCAAAAGCCTATTGAGGAAAACAATAAGTTCCTAAATAGGCAAATAACAAGAACATTTACATTACAATTTCCATTCTCCTGTAGCTGGAGCTTGAACTCTCGACCTCTGACATCAAGAACCACCTCCTAACTCATTCCAGCTAATTGGCTGGAAGTATGAACAGGTGTGTGGCTTCATTAATTGACGCAGGGAGTCATCAGCCAGGCAGCAGTTGTCAAGGAAGATTTCAAAAATTCTCAATGTCAAAATTTCTGTTATGAAGACAAAAATCTAATAATACATAAATAGCAGCTTGAGAGCATAGAAATGTTGGTGATTTATTTTTAACAATAAGTGTTTTGCTTCATAAGAGAAAATCTAATGTTAGAAAAATCCCATTCTGACACTGAATCTAATAGTTCCATGAAAGCAGAATTCAAAATTGTGCCCACCTCCGCTCCAAGGCCTCGTGTGTTCTCCACCTCGGTCAGTAATGTGAATACTTTGCCTCTGAATTCCAAGGGGAACAAAGAGCCGGGACAACACCCCTCCAACGGACACGGTTCTGGGAGACCCTCTTTAGCTCGGTCCACGTCTTTCCAGCTGCCTTCACCTCAGCGTCAACACTTCTGCGCCAAGTCTGTTTTCCCCAAACCTCTCCTGGAGGCCCACCTGTCCTGCATGCTTTTGATTTCTCCCTGCTTCAACACAGGTGATTCAAATGATCAGCTCGTTAATCACCCCTTAAAGCTGATTGATGACAGCCTGATCATTTGAATCACCTGTGCTGCAGCAGGGAGAGAACTAAAACATGCAGGATAGGTGGGCCTCCAGGAGAGGGTTGGGGAACACTGTTGTAGGCTATAACTGGTCATATTTGCTGTTGGTTATGTTTAACGTGATGATTAGTGTCCGTCAGTGCTGTGCGAATAAAGTATAGGATTGTCAAAAAATATGTATTGTAGGCTAATAATAATTGTACCCTCCCATGCATTTCATATGACCCCCTTAAGAACGAGGTCTGGCGATGGGTCTGCCGACATCTGGTGAAAATTTAATGTCAGTAGCCCCATGAGAAATATATTCACTGAGAGAAATGTTGATGCCTTCAGTACTTATTTTTCCCGCTGGATATCTACTCTGAATATCATATTCTGTTCCAATCACACACACACACACACATATATATATACAGTACAGGCCAAAAGTTTGGACACACCTTCTCATTCAATGCATTTCCTTTATTTTCATGACTATTTACATTGTAGATTCTCACTGAAAGAACATAATTCCATGTGTTCATTCATAGTTTTGATGCCTTCAGTGAGAATCTACAATGTAAATAGTCATGAAAATAAAGCAAACGCATTGAATGAGAAGGTGTGTCCAAACCTTTGGCCTGTACTGTGTATATATATATATATATAAACTGCTACCCACTGTGTAGCCTATTAGTTTGTCGCTTTTAGATCGTATGAGGGAGAGAAGCCGTGTCTTCAATAGCCACTTGATTATTCTTGAATTGGAAAACGTGTTAAACAAGGTAAACCGTCTAGAATCAGCCCGGACAAATTTTTGTGAATAATTGCCGCAGAATTTTCAGGTGTTACGCCTCATTCACACATATAGCTACTCGCCCATCGCCCCTCGCTGCTCGCCGAAATTGTACTCGCCGGCAGAAAAATTCTCTGCCGTCAGCGTCGGTTGCCATGGCTTCCCGATGGTTTACTTCCCACTGCAAAGGTGTCAGAGGGAGGCAAGTTGTGGCTGTATAAAATACCAGCGGGTACATACACATAATTATCTGCCTTGGTTAAGATTGCTGACAATTCTAAATGCATAAAATTAACAGATAGACAGCACCACTTTTAGATCGCCATTTCTGTTTTCTATTGTCAGCTAAGGCATTGTTTGATGTCCACAGTTGGCTGACAATTAGCTTCTAAAAGCATATTTGGCTAAAGAGAAAAACGGAATTTAAAACATGCTCTCACCTGAAACGCAGATGATTGCAGACACTCAGTTCCATGCATCATCCTTTCGGTTTTAATTTCTATAATTTTTTAGGGTGGTATCATAGAGCTCCGGCTGGTTTGAGATGGCTATTATTAGCTGCTCGTCAGACATGATGTAGGAACCAAAATTCTTGTGCGCTGCGGTGTTCAAACTGTCTGTGGAACTGACTGTTCACGTCAAGTGAATCATCTCTTTCCTACATTCCCACTGGTAACTCGCTTCACTCGCATCCCTGACAGTAAAAAATATTTTATGTCCGTACCCGCCCACATCGCATTGCTAGTCCTCGAGTCGCCAGTCCTCGCCACATTCTGCTGGAACACATTCACATACCATTGACGGTTCTCGCTCAGAGATGGGTGAGTAGCAATGTGTGAATGAGGCTTAACGCTAGCCCTGCGAGTGTTCAACTGTCAAATTTGAATTTGGGAGCTGTGAAGTTTGACTAATCAGAATGCTGCATTCGTGGACGAACGCGGTGCCCTGTCAAAAGCCCGGGTTTTGTGCAGGCTCTCTTATCACTCCCTCGGCCCCATTGCAAACAGTAGCTTGCTCGCAGGTTACCTCAACGCCCATTCGTAAGGACGCTGCAGCTCCTAGCGGTGCAGCCGGATATTGCTACGTGCATCATGATCAGGTTATATAAGTTTACTCGCTACCCGGAGTGCAATTGCCATTTTTTTGCGAGCATGACCGTTTTTGTCATTGAAACCTGGCTTAGATGTTAGTTTGGAAGCACAGGTATCACTGTGTGAAATTAGAAAAAAATCCATGCGCAAATATGGCCGTGCATGGCGAACACACAGACATACACCGTCTTCCTTATATATAAGAATAGTTGCTATTTCTGTGGATATCATTCTATATGATGGAGGAAATCAGCATTATCATTTAATTCCTTTGTGTCTGAATGATTTTGGTTCATATCAAGGTTATATGGTTTTGAGGTTCCAGGGCATCTGAGGTTTAATGTGGGAAGCAATGAATAATGCTTTTTTTTCTTTCTTTTTTTGGACTTTTGTGTAAATGTGTTTGTGTGTAATGTATGCCTCTTTGTTACATCCTGTCAGGGTTAGAGGGTTGGTGGGGATAGGATTTGAGAGAAGAGCTACAGGGAGCAAAAGAGCAGTGCTATCCTCTGAAAACTCTTGTTTTAGATTGTGGCAGCGCTCCCATTAACATTGTTAAAATATCACTTGTATATAATCAATAACTTAATAAAAAATTGATCACAAGAAAAGTGTAGTAACTGGACCCTCCCCCCAGGCTAAAAAATTGATGAGACGGTGTAGGAACAGCTTAAGTACCTGATTCCGCCACTTCCTGGATGGGAACACCCTGCTCTTGTGCCATGAACCCCAGCACAGAAAAGACCGCAAATCCCGCCACCACACTGGTTGCACTGTCGAGCAGGCAAAGCAAGAACGTGTCCCTGCAGAGACAGCAGCAGGAGGCTGAGAAAATCTGCTATCCTCCTCTCTCTCACCATGACCAAAAAGAAGTGTTTGTTGCCAGGGCCTTCCAGTACGGGTAGGGGGCCTATAGCCGTGGAGTTGAAGTGTTTAATTGGGACTTGGATGGTGGTGGTTCACACCCCAGTATTGCCGCAATATGCACTTCAGCAAGACCCTAAACCCCAAATTGCTCGCTGCTTAGTGTAGTTGACTCTCAGTCAGCAAATTTTCGCAAAATAAAGATGCATTTAAAAATTAAATTATAATTGTGGACATTGCACCAGACCGTACAACAGGATCAAATAATGACAAAAAAAATTAAAAAATGGATGAGCCAAAATTAATAAATAGCATGGAGAGCAGTAAGCAAGCGAAAACTGGCCAAAACTAGAATAAACTAGGACACAGATTCAAGTGCATAGCTTGACCAAAACAATAATCTTATATATATATATATATATATATATATATATATATATATTTTAATTTATTTATTTATTTATTTTTTATTTTATAATTATATCATTTAATTTAAGTATTTCTGTGGAGACTTTCTGAAGTAAAGCGTAAAAATTTAGAAACTGGCTAATAACCCCGAAGTTGACAAGCAAACCTTTGACGTTGAGTGATCTGAACAACATTCTTTTGGATTCTCAAGTCTGACTGTTTGATTTCTAATGGTATGAGTAATTTTCGAATAACTACACAACTATGAAGAGATCACAAACATTTCAGCTTATTGACACTTTGTATTCATTGGCCATGTTTACCAATGAGTTTACCATTATAACTGATAAAATCTTTGGTGAGGCCGGTGATGAAGACAAATGGGGGAATGCACAATGCAAAAAACAAATGCGTGAGTGGAACTATAACACTACAGAATTAGTAAACACATCTTTTTCATTGCAAAAGAAAAAAGAGAAAAAGAAACAATGAAAACCACACTCTTGCACATAAAAGTTAGCGATGGAAATTTCATCTGTTTCATAGCAACAAAAGCCAATAATATCAGCCAGGGCCCTGTTTATCACCAAGATCATTTTCATTTTTGTAAAGGTTGTTATAGATGTTGTTCTGTGGGTGGTGATGGGCCTAACTTTTGACAGTGTTTGAAGGTGTTGTTCTGTCGGTGTTCTTGCGCCTTACTTAGTTGGAGGTGGTATTCTGTGGATGTTCTTTGGCCTCAGTTGTGAGAGTTCTTGTAGGTGATGTTCAGTGGGTGTTCTTGGGTCTTACTTGTGAAAGTTATTGTGGGTGTCCTTCTGAGGGCGCTCTTGGCCCTTACTTGTGATGGTTGTTGCTGTTGTTGTTGTTGTTGTAATTGTTGTTCTGTGGGTGCTCTTATCTGTAAAACCTGTTGTAGGTGTTTTGTTGGTGCTCCTGGGCCTTACTGATGAAAGTTTATGGACATGCTGTTGTATAGGTGTTCTTGGGCCTTTCTTGCGACAGTTGTTGTAGGTGTTGTTCTGTGGGCGCTACTGTGCCTTAATTCTGCCATTCGTTGTAGGTGATGTTCTTGGGTCTTAATGTGACAGTTTTTGTAGGTGAAGTTCTTTGGGTGTTCTTGGACCTTACTAGTGAAAGTCATTGTAGGTGTAATTCTGAGGGTGCTTTTGATGCTTACTTGTGACGGTTGTTGTAATTGTTGTTCTGTCGGTGCTCCTGATTGATAGAAGTCGTTGTAGGTGCCATTCTAAGGGTGTTCTTGGACCTTACTTGAGACATTTGTTGTTGGTGTTGTTCTGTGGGTGTTGTTGCGCCATAGTTCTGCCAGTTGTTGTAGGTGTTCTATGGGTGTTGTCGGCTGTAGAAGTTGTTATTGGTGTTATGGGTAGCAGTTTTTGTTGGTTTTGTTCTGTGAGTGCTCTTGGCGTAAGCATCTAACAGTTGTTGTCGGTGTTGTAGTGTGGGAGCTCTTGAAGCTTACTTGTAACAGTTGTGGTTATAATGGTTGTAGCTTCCCAGCACTGTCATTGTACCCCCTCCAACACTGTAGGAGAAGAAGATCTGAGCCCCTGCCTCCAGCCATACCTGCCGTGACACCACACACCGTGAGCAGGTTTGCATGAGAGGTTAGAATTATAACTTACGTCTCCTCAGTGAGCTAGATCAGAGGATTGGGCTTGGTGGGTTTACGCACGTGTAACATCAGGCATCCTAGATGTCGTCACATAATCAGAGCATGGCTGCGCCCCTGACACTTTACAATTTTTGGCAAATAAACCAAAATTTGGCGATGTAGTAGAGTTGAACCAAAAGCAAAATACTGATATAATAATTGGGGTGGATATTTTTATTGATTCCTTCAATTTCAAGATGAGTGAGCCACCTCTTTAAAGTATCTACAAAAGCTCCATCCAGTAGGTTTCCATACGTAAAGGTAAGCACTGTGGGAGTAATAAAACAATATTTAGAAAATATCCTTTTACTTTTGATACTTAAATATTTTTAAAAATAAGAACTCCAGTACTTTTACTGAAGTAAAAATCTTACTGTAGAACTTTTACTTGTATTTGAGTAAAATTTAACAAGTGGTATCTGTACTTCACTTAAGTAATGAAGTTTTGTACTCTGTCTGCCTTGTGACATGAGAGGAACTTTCAGCAGAGAGAAGACCTCCTCCGGTAAAGTGATGAGTGGCTGCTCGTTTTGTGTGGCACCCAATAAAATGCCATGGAGTAATACTTATAAAAGAATAATGAAGAGTGATCTCTGCAGATTGCATTTTAACAATCAACCTCATGCAGCTCCGATTGAGGCGGTGGGGACTCATCCATGTCCCTACAGCCTCATATTCCCACGATGGAGGGGTAGCCCAACAGTGCTGCCAAGCGCTCCTAGAACGGTGACATCTGGAGGTTTGAGTCTGATTGGGCTCCACTGGTCCATGCATTGCTGCGCCTGAGCGCAGCAACATGCTTTTTGGTGGCGATCTTAAAATTGGACCTCTTTTTTTGGATCTACACCAGATCCTACGGCAGTTTGAAAAATGAGGGCTATTGTCTATAAATGGAGTCTATAAATAGCCCACAAACAGCTGATCCGCCTTCCTAAGGCTTGCCGTGCGTTTCATGTACAGGATGAGCATTCGCACTGGGTAAAGTTTGCGCATCCGTTCCTGCTCGCTGATGGCATGGGGTGGAGGGCAGAAAGCCCTTAACCAGATCACAGATGATTTGAAGGCTGTGGTGATGACCTTTGGTCGGAAGGATGGATTAGGGCGAAGTTCCACTGACCCACTGTCCTCACTTATGGTAAGACATGACAAGTGCACGGAGAGGGCTCCCAATTCGCTCACCCTCCTGGCTGATGCCAAGGCCAAAAGGATTGACCGTCCAACACTGTCTGCAGATCCCACTGCGTAACCACGTGCTGTGTTGGAGGTTTTAGCCAGCGGACTCCCCTCAAAAAACGCTTTACCAGGGGGTGACTTCTGGCTTAGAAACGGTCAAATCCATCATGACCAGCCGCAATGGTCGCCGTGAACACGCCCCAAGTGGATGCTGCACGGCCCCTCTCAAAGAGCCCCTGAAGGAACTCCAGCACCTCCTGAAGGGGGCACGAGCATGGGTTCAGGCCTCTCGCCAGACACCAGCCCACAAAAATCTGCCAACGGGTCGCATAACCCTTGGACATAGCTGGGGCACGCGCATGCTGAATCGTGGACACTACCGCTTCAAGCAGACCCAATTCAGTTAACCTTACCCTTTCAGCTTCCAGGCCAGGAGGGGGCAGGTGCGGATGGTTCGGCACCCAAGTCCCGGATAGGGGAGGGTCCAACGCCAGCTGGATGAGGTCCTGAAACCATCTGGCACTCGGGCACAGTGGTGCCACCACAATTATGGACAAGTGCTGCTCCCTCACTCTGCGAAGTAGTGGCATTAACAGCCGCCGGGGTTGGAACGCATACAGCAGGCCGGCTGGCCACGCTGGATGGGCTAACGCATCCACCCCCAGGGAAGGATTATCGGTAGGCCTCAGGGAGAACCACAGCAGGCACAGAGCGTTCTCCCTGTTTGCAAATAGATCCACCCTCGGTCGTCCAAACAGCCTCCAGATTTGCTCGGCTGTTGCCGGTGGGAGGCTCCAATCCTCCTCAGGCAGCACCCCCCTGGACAGCCCATCTGCTCGAGTGTTGAGGATGCCAGGAACATGTTGCGCCTTCAGAGAGCGCAAGTGGCGATCTGCCCATATTAGGATGGAAGCCGCCATCTTGTGTAGGGCCACTGATCTGACCCCCTTGTCTGTTGAGATAGACTACCACCGTTGTGTTGTCTGATCTCACCAGGACCTGCCTCCCATCCAACTGCGGGGAAAAATGGTGCAGCACCCTCTGAACTGCCATGAGTTCTAGTAGGTTGATGTGCCGCCTGGGCCCCTGCCATGTACCAGCGACAAAAGCAGGGCCACAAGTTCCGCCCCACTCTGTGAGGGATGCATCCGCAAATACATGGGCATAGTGAGCCACGCACCCCAACCGAACTCCCTCATGGAGCCGGCTGCGCAAGGCCCAAAGCACTAAGGCCTGCCGTGCTTGCAATGGTATCCGCTGCTTGTCTCGCCTAGGGTCCAGCCGAAGGCGTATGAACCAGCGCTGCAGATCTCTCATGTGCAGCAGGCCTAAGCGGACTACTAGATGGGCAGTAGCCATCATCCCCAGTAGCGACATGACAGCTATTGCCGCACGGAGACTGTGTCCTGTAACTGTTGGGCACAAGACAGAATTGCTTCTGCTCTCTCCACCGACAAGCCTGTGGTCATAATCCAAGAGTCCAACTGCATTCCTAAATATCGCGCTGTCTGGTTGGGCTGCTGGATGCTCTTGTCGTAGTTGATAGCCCAGCCCAGCTGTGCAATATGCCGCATCACCAACTTTGTATGGGCGGTCGCCATCTGGGTGGAAGGGGCCAGGATCAGCCAATCGTCCAGATAGGTTAGAATCCACACCCCTCTCCGCCGAAGCGGCGCAAGGGCTGTCTCCACACACTTGGAAGATGTCCACGGTCCCAGGGAGTATCTGAATGGAAGGCGGCAAAACTGAAAGATCCGGTCCTGTAACGCAAAGCGAAGGAACTTCTGGTGGCGCGGCAGGATTGGGACGTGAAAATAGGCATCTGTCAGATCTATTGACGTCATCCAATCTCCCGGCCTGACACATTCCAGCAACGCCTTTACCGTCAGCATCCGAAATGGTCTGCGCACAATGTGCTTTTTCAGCTCCCGAAGATCCAAAATGGGCCTCAGGCATCTCGATTTTTTGGGGATCAAGAAATACGGGGAATAAAATCCTGCTTGAGCTTCTGACAGAGGAACCGGTCTTACGGCCCTTTTCCGTAGAAGCGAGTTTACCTCCTCCTTTAAAAGCGCTCCTTGGGCGGGATCGGGGAGCTTCGTCTGTACAATGCCTTTAAATGGGGGAGGACGGCAGCGAAACTGCAATGCATATCTCTTCCACAACATTCTGTCCAACCACCTTGGAAGGGGGGCGCACAAACTCACCCATGACTGATAGTGGTTTGTCAGTGGTGAAGCAGTTGATTCTATGGTCTCCGACAGCTAAGGCCCTCCCACGACGCCCCGCCCCTTGTGGGAGGGTTCGACTGGGGGGCCCTGCCCGAAAGGCTGAGAGGCCAATGGCAACAATGCATCCACTGCAACCCCAAGCACGTCACCTGGTGACTCATTCACCGTGGGTGTTAGGGGCCGGTTGTCTCTGAGTCAAGCGAGAGCTCTCCCTGACACTTACTCTCAGAAACATTGGCCTTTAAACACATCTCGAGCAGTGGGGCAGAACGAGTGACACTTTTTTCCACGGGTTCGGAAGCCCCAGCCCAAGACTTCCGTTTGCGTACACATCTTGTCTCTTGCCACCGGGATGCATAGTGAGAATTTTGCGAAACCTCAGGAGCAGTGGAGCCAAAATGGCGGGCAAAACTGCTTCCGGCGATCGAGAAGGCTCGCCGTCATCCTGTCCCTCTCGGACGTATGCAGCAGCCAACCGCCTGGCCACATAGAGGTGGTGGGGACCAGGCACCACCTCAGCACGTCCTCAATGGGCGGGACGCCCGTATCCCACTCCCAACCCTCGACGGTGGAATACGGCACGTATGCCACTGCTGGGGATTAAGCGGCAACCGGATTCTCCCAATCACGTCGGGTGTATCCTATTATGGGCGGCATCTGGGGACAGATAACCTTGGGCCACAGCTTGGACTTTGGCTGGGCCAATAGGCCTACGGCAGGGGTGTCAAACTGACTCGTAAATGGGCCAAGAGGCTGCAGGTCTTCAATCCAACCAAGCAGAAGCTCACCTGAAAGCACTGATTTAATCAACTGATATAGGCCTGCACAACTGATTAGTTGTATCAGGTGCACTTCTGCATTGTTGGAGTGAAAACCTGCAGCCTCTTGGCCCGTTTACGGGTCAGTTTGACACCCCTGGCCTATGGTGAAGTTGTCCCCGTGGGTGCTCGGAGGCTGCGGAGGCAGGAGCATCTCCATCTGCACCACCGCCAAATGGAATAACCCAGACAGGTCGTCCAATGGGTAGCAGTGCTCGGGGGGAGTCCCCTTGTCACAGAAGAGGCCTGCTGGATCTTCCTGATACACGCGCAAGTCATCTTCCTCATCATATTCACTGCACGGCTTGGAGCGGGCTGCCACCACCGGCTCTCGGGCTGGTTTCGAGCCAGCCTGGAGGGTGCGTGCAGCCTGCAGGAACTGCTGACGGCCCTCGCGCTCCTCCCGGGGGAGCGCTGCACAGGCAGCGCAAGAACCAGCCTCCACCTGGTGACGCTAACCCAAACACACGAAACAGTCGCTGTGTTGGTCTTCTGCCACCATGGGGGAGGCACACTGGAAACAAGATTTTGCCATGGATGTTCTCAAATTAGTCCAATTTCTTCAGGCTGAGTGAAAAAGGGGGACGAGTACTGACAACAGCGGGGCTTTATAGGGGGTGAGTATGCTACCCGCTCCTACGGAGCAGGCGAGTTCAATTTTCTTCTCAGGCACCGAGGCGGGGCCTCGGAGGGGTAAACCAATAGCGAAGCCCGTTAGAGGGCGGAGCACATACGAAATAGAACCAGCAGACACTGCAGCTCTCCAGGACCAGGGTTGGCCACCCCTGATCTAGATGCTCCACAGCACGACTGGCAATATATTCTGTGGGCCGAAGAAACCAAAGTTGAGTTGTCTGGAAGGAACACACAACGCTATGTGTGGAGAAAAGAAAAGCACAGCACATCAACATCAAAACCACATCCCAACTGTGAAGTATGGTGGAGGGGGTATCATGGTTTGGGGCTGCTTTGCTGCCTTAAGGCCTGAACGGATTGCTATCATCGATGGAAAAATTAATTCCCAAATTTATCAAGACATTTTGCAGGAGAAATTAAGACCAACTGTCTGCCAAATGAAGCTCAACAGAGGATGGGTGATGCAACAGGACAACAGCCCAAAGCACAGAAGTAAATCAACAACAGAATGGTTTCAACAGAAGAAAATACACCCTCTGGAGTGGCCCACTCCTGACTTCCACCTGATTGAGATGCTGTGGCATGACCTCGAGAGCAATTCACACCAGACATCCCAAGAATATTGCTGAACTGAAAGAGTTTTGTATAGAGGAATGGTCCAAAATTCCTCGTAACCGTTGTGCAGGTCTGATCTGCAACTACAGGAAACATTTGGTTGAGGTAATTCCTGCCAAAGGAGGGTCAACCAGTTATTAAATCCAAAGGCTCACATACTTTTTCCATCCAGCACTGTGAATGTTAACATGTTGTGTTAAATAAAAACATGAAAACGTATAATTGTTTGTGAGGTATTAGTTTAAGAAGACTGTTTGTGTATTGTCACTTAGATGAAGATGAGATCACAATTTATGACCAATTTCTGCAGAAATCCAGGTCATTCCAAAGGATTCACATAGTTTAATTTGTGATGGTATACTCTAAGACTCTTAATTTGGATAAGTATCTATTACAAGCATTCCATGTTTATTATTAAGTGACCTATTTTGACACCCAAAGGAGATAGCAATCATTTCTAAATACAGGGATGGTTCCAATTTTCCTAATCTGGATCCATATTACTGGTCTCTCAATTTAACAGCACTCACACATTATTTAGCCAACTATACAAGGCAACTTTTTTGAAAATATCTTAGGTCTGCTTTAATAGGAACCTGATTGTTTTTCAAGATGAACTTTATGTTTTGCATCAAGACAGATGCATTTTCAATGGAAAATTGGCTGAAACTTCTTCAGTTTTTCTCACATATACTTATGTTTAGTAAATGTCTGTCATATTGTTGCTTAGCCATTAGAAATCATCTGGTTTTGCAGAACAATCATTTATGGGTTTAAATATGGACTTTTCGAGGCCTTGTCCCACAAAAATCTTGAAATCACTAAATAGGTTACAGTTCACTTCCTGTTTGTAAATTTCACATTTCAGATCTATTTTCTTGACAGTCCCACAAGTAGGTACATATAACCAGAAGATGGTTCAAATTGGGCTGTGGACAAATTTCCCTATAGCCTGCATAACCTCCTTTGCTGTGATTGGCTGATGGCACGTACAATGGTACCACAGCCAACCTGTGATTGGCTGATGTACGTAATGGTACCAACCAACATGCAGAAAAAAATTTTGCATAAAACAGTTGACATTTCGCTGAAGTATTAGGGATAGATATTTTTCATTAGCTTACCAGTTTGTCTACTTTATGCAGTGATGAATGGGTGCTGATCTATCGTGTGTGGATTCCACCATGGGAGCAGCCACATTAGAAAGGTTTGCTGGTGCAGCCAGTGTAGTGTCATTTCCACTTTTCTGCATCAGATGGCAGCGCTGATGGTCTAAATATGTCCTAATGGGCATTTGGTTGCAAAATTTATGTGGGGTCAGTGGTTTTGACAACCCCCAAAATCATGTGACAAATTTGTCACAGGGGGCATTTAAGGGTTAATATTCACTCATTTTGAGTTTGATGCCTGCAACAAGTTCCAAAACAGCTGGGACAGAGTCACGTTTACCACAGTGTCACATCAGCTTTCCTTTTAACAACACTCAATAAGCGTTTGGGAACTGAGGACACTAATTGTAGAAGCTTTGTAGGTGGAATTCTTTCCCGTTCTTGATGTACGACTTCAGATGCTTATCAAGTCTGGGGTCTCCATTGTCATATTTTGCGCTTCATAATGCGCCACACATTTTCAATGGGAGACAGGTCTGGACTGCAGGCAGGCCAGTCTATTACTCGCACTCTTTTACTACAAAGCCATGCCGTTGTAACGCTTGCAAAATGAAATAAGCCGGGACATCCTTGAAAAAGAAATTGCTTGGATGGCAGCATATGTTGCTCCAAAACCTGAATGTACCTTTCAGCGTCAATGGTGCCTTCACTGATGTGCAAGTTACCCATGCCATGGGCGCTAGCACATCCCCAAACCATCACAAATGCTGGCTTTTGAACTTTGCGCTGATAACAATCTGGATGGTCCTTTTCCTCTTTAGCCCAGAGGACACAACGTCCATGATTTCCAAAAAGAATTCGAAATGTGGACTCATCAGACCACAGCATGTTTCCACTTTGCGTCAGTCCATCTCAGATGAGCGCAGGCTCAGGGAAGCCGGTAGCAATTCTGGATATTGTTGACATATGGCTTTCACTTTGCATGGTAGAGTTTTAACAACAACAACAAAATCAGCAATCGAAACAAATCAAACGACAAAGAAAATTAGCAACGACAACATAAACAAATTTATTCTTCACTGATTTAAAAAAAAAACCTTGACAAATAATCCACTGTTTAATCTTATAACACTCTAATGCCACTATGCCAAAACAAAAACTCTGCCTCTACAGACCAAAATCACAGCATTTACACTCAACAAAAATATAAACGCAACACTTTTGTTTTTGCTCCCATTTGTCATGAGATGGACTCAAAGATCTAAAATTCATTCCAGATACACAATATTACCATTTCTCTGAAACATTGTTCACAAATCTGTCTAAATGTGTGATAGTGAGCACTTTTGCTTTGCTGAGACAATCCATCCCACCTCACAGGTGTGCCACATCAAGATGCTCATCAGACACCATGATTAGTGCACAGATGTACTTTATACTGCCCACAATAAAAGGCCAATCTGAAATGTGCAGTTTTGTCTCACAACAAAATGCCACAGATGGCGCAAGCATTGAGGGAGCGTGCAATTGGCATGCTGACAGCAGGAATGTCAACCAGATCTGTTGCTCGGGCATTGAATGTTCATTTCTCCACCATTAGCCGTCTCCAAAGGCGTTTCAGAGAATATGGCAGTACATCCAACCGGCCTCACAACCGCAGACCACGTGTAACCACACCAGCCCAGGACCTCCACATCCAGCAGGTTCACCTCCAAGATTGTCTGAGACCAGCTACTCAGACAGCTGCTGAAACAATTGGTTTGCATAACCAAAGAATTTCTGCACAAACTGCCAGAAACCGTCTCAGGGAAGCTCAACTGCATGCTCGTCATCCTCATCGGGGTCTTAACCTGACTCCAGATCGTCGCCGTAACAGACTTGAGTGGGCAAATGCTCACATTCGATGGCGTCTGGCACGTTGGAGAGGTGTTCTCTTCAAGGATGAATCTCTGTTTACATTGTTCAGGGCAGATGGCAGACAGCGTGAGTGGTGTCGTGTGGGTGAGCGCTTTGCTGATGTCAATGTTGTGGATCGAGTGGCCCATGGTGGTGGTGGGGTTATGGTATGGGCAGGCATCTGTTATGGACGAAGAACACAGGTGCATTTTATTGATGGACGAAGAACACAGGTGCATTTTATTGATGGCATTTTGAATGCACTGAGATACCGTGATGAGATCCTGAGGCCCGTTGCTGTGCCATACATCCATGAACATCACCTCATGTTTCAGCAAGATAATGCACGGCCCCATGTTGCAAGGATCTGTGCACAATTCTTGGAAGCTGAAAATGTCCCAGTTCTTGCATGGCCAGCATACTCACCGGACATGTCACCCATTGAGCATGTTTGGGATGTGCTTGACCGGCGTATACGACAGCGCGTACCAGTACCCACTAATATCCAGCAACTTCGCACAGTCATTGAAGAGGAGTGGACCAACATTCCACAGTCCACAATTGACAATCTGATAAACCCTCAAACAATGTTTGAGAGAAATGGTAATATTGTGTATCTGGAATGAATTTTAGATCTTTGAGTCCATCTCATGACAAATGGGAGCAAAAACAAAAGTGTTGCGTTTATATTTTTGTTGAGTGTATTTCGACTCGTAACATTCTACAAAGATCTACAGGATTCCTGGGTGATCCGGCCCCCTCCAGGCAGGAAGATGCCAGAAGCTTCTAGAAAGCACTAGTCTATTTCATCACAAACTAGTGGTATTGCATCAGACCATGCAAAACAGACATATTACAGACCATGTTATAAAGACATACCACCAGAGGGTGCTAAATGATAACCAAAATAAACATATCGCTGACCAGTCGCAATGGGAATTTAAATAATGTCAAACAAATCTCCATTTACAAATGATATACAGTGCTGTACACAAAATACTCATGCATAACACAATGATTTTTCAAAGTGTTCCTGAGCCCACATGGTAATATCCTTTAAAGAACGATGTCGGTTTTTAATGCAGTGCCGCCTGAGGGACCAATGGTCACGGGCATTCAGTGTTAGTTTTTGGCCTTGCCGCTTATGTGTAGAGATTTCTCCGGATTCTCTGAATCTTTTGATGATATTATGGACTGTAGATGATGAAATTGCTAAATTCCTTGCAATTGCACATTGATAAACTTCATTCTTAAACTGTTGGACAAATTGCTCACGCAGTTGTTCACAAAGTAGTGAGCTTCGCTCTGTCCTTGCTCGTGAATTAGTGAGCTTCGCTCTGTCCTTGCTCGTGAACGATTGAGCCTTTCGTGGATGCTCCGTTATACCTAATCATAACAATCACCTGTTTCAAATTAACCTGCTCACCTGTGGAATGTTTCAAACAGGTGTTTTTTGAGCATTCCTTAACTTTCCTAGTCTTTTGTTCCTCCTGTCCCAGCTGTTTTGGAACCTGTTGCTGGGATCAAATTCAAAATGATTAAATACTCCAAAAAAAAAACAAACAAAGTTTATTCATTTGAACATTAAATATCTTGTCGTTGTAGTGTACTCAGTATAATAAGAGGAGGAAAAGGATTTGTAATAATCATTGTTTTTATTCACATTTTACACAACATCCCAACTTCATTGGAATTAAGGTTTGTATTTTTTATTTAACCATTATTGAACCAGGCTGCTTCCCACTGGGATTCCAGACAGGCAGCAGCAAAAAAAAGACGAAGAAGTTTGATGATCTTGCTGAAGACCCAGCTGGTTCCATCGCTGACACACTGAACCAAAATACCATTTGTAACCTTCTGATTTGCAAATTAAGTGATGAACAGTATATCACACTTTTGCCATCAAACTCACATAGTGAGACATATGGTTTTGCCAGAAGACATAATACCTAATTCAATTTTGGCAAATCATTTTTGGATTCATTTGGAAATAGAAAATCGCATCACAATAACCAATCAATGTGAGCAATAGACCAACAATCGCATTACATCACATATTTTTGATAGTTAGCCAGTTAACATAAAACATACAACTCAAATTTTGTTTTATGTTTCTTCTTCTTCTTTGTTTTTGTTTTATAAAAACAAAAATCAGCACATACTTATTTAAATCCTGACAACACAACGAGGAGAAAAATAAACAGCTCACATTTCATTTTTCATATTTATGTAGCTGAACAAGGCTTGTTAACATAAAAAAAAAGTCATAACCCTTAGGTCTTTCATACTGAAGCTAATAACCTTTTGGTCTCAGTAAATCTTTTAGTTAAAATCAACTCATTCAGCCAGATTCCCTGTGAAAGCAAAGATATTTACTTTTTATCGACCTCCATTTCCCTTCATTTTTCCTGCTGTGTGTGTTGGAACAGAATCTCATGTGCCCACAATTCAACTCATACAAACTTATTTGATAAAAAATGAATTCTGGACGAATAATGAAATGGTAAACGAGTGAAACTCCCCATTTAAAATGTAGAAATTTTATATTTATTATGTAAATTTATTTTTTCCACAATCATTCGGCAACCCCCTAAAATAATCTTGCGACCCCGAAGCTGAGAAAGGCTGCACTAAACCAGAGGTGAGTTGATGGGTGGCAGTGACAATGACTCAGCCCATGCAGGTGTGACGGAGTGCTCACCTGTGGATCTGCTAGGTGGGAGAGGTCGGGGTACAAGTAAAACAGCACCCCCTGCTGGGCTCCAGGCAGAGTTAGGCCTCGTATCAGCAGCGCCAAAAGCATCAGGTATGGGAAGGTTGCTGTAAAATACACTGCCTACACAGAGAGTGAGTATGTTGCACTTTCTTAACGAGTAGGGAGTTCTTAAATTTTGCTCAACAATTGCAATGCTGCATTCTATCAGTGCAGACACTCTCTCTTCGAGTTTGTCATGTCAGTGCTGGCACCAGTGTGATCAGATTCTGTCTGGGGAGTGTTCTCAGTGGGTCACCTACACCTACACAGTACAGAGTGTTGGTTGTCTGATGAAAGGTAATATTACAACCAACCTTTATCTCAAAAAAATCAAGGTTGATTGATACTTGCCTCTTGAGAACAGGTCAGAGTGTGAGCTCCATCAAAAACGCCAAGAAATCTGTTGGATTCCTAGGAAGGTTTTTTCTGCCAAAATGTCAGCCTGGTTTATGTTTCTATTAGATTCTGTTGCTCCCCTGGCTGAGCGAGGACATTATCCCAGTGTTGGGAAGGGGCTTAATCTGACTCTTCAGACAATCTACAACAGGGGTGTCTAACTGTATTCTGAAAGGATCAGTGTGGGTGCTGGCTTTCATTCCAACTGTCCAGTTCTACACCTAATTATACTAATAAAGTTCATCTCCAAAGACACTATGGGGTTAATTAGTAAAATCAGGTGTGTTACTGCATGGTGTGAAGTGGAACACAACAATGTGGCCACACTGGCTCTCTCTGGGCAAGGCTGAATGCCTCTGGTTTGTAGAAGCTTAGGTGACTTTGCCTAAGAAGTACAAAGTCAGTGGTTCAAGCCCCAGTGTAGCTAAAATAAGATCAGTGCAGCTGTTGGGCCCTTGAGCAAGGCCCTTTGCCCAAGGTAAAGAGAGAGATTGCATCCCTCTTTGTCTATTTAAGGGTATATTACTCTGACTAAGAGCATCAGTTAAGTGTGTAAAGTAACTCCGCTTATAAATTCTCTGCTTTAGCTGGGCATTGACAGTGTTTCACTGACTGCATCCAAATTCTCTTCAAAGGGAACTGTACCAATCAGACATTTGCACCTAATCAACATTTTAATTAAATTTGTTCCGTGGAATTTTTACCCACGCCCGACGAGGCACCGTGGGTATACAGTTTAGCAACGTCTGCCTGTGTGTGTGCGTGTGTGTGTCTGTCTGTCCGCGCAACAGCTCGGCCACCACTGAAGCTAGGGTGACCAAACTTTGTGGGGTTGATGATCCTAGGGTACCCTGTCCAAATTTGCATTTTGAGGTCAAAAGGTCAAAGGTCAAGGTCAAGGTCAATAAGAGGCGTGGGTTAGCATCTCTACAGAGTGCACATCATCTAGTTTTAATTGAGGTTGTCTCGCACCAACACTGAAATCTGTATTTGAATTGAAATTTAAACAATGGGCTGTGCCATTAAACCTTTGGTTCTCTGGTGGGACACCCCATTTGTGACATCAGATTGTTGATATGTACAGTTCCTGTTTTTTGAAGAGCTGTTTTGTGCAGGGTTGATTACCTGGGGTGATAGTTGATGGGTCCAGTCGCTACAAATTTCTCCTAATAAGTACGCACCCTGGCTACCTTGCCAACAAGCCTGGCTCTCTGGCGAACTGGTCAATGCGTGTGACTCTTACCTGGGAGTCTGGGGTTCAATCCCCCGCTCGACGCCTCCTTCGCTCTGCCAGACTAGGAACTGTCAGCAATTGATTCAAAGAGACTTCGGAATAAATGTATACAGCACTGTTACACCCTTAAACACAAATTTATTGATCGCAAGACAGTTAAAGTAAGACATAGTTTATGGTTATGGCTGTTCAAGGACCAGCTTACTTTTGCTCTTTTTCGGCTGCTAATCTGTTGCATTTTGGTCTTTTAGCAATAAACCTTGTATGATCAGAGTCTGTAGAGTATGTGCTTTTATATGATTTATTGCTTATGCCAGAGAGTGAAATAACGGATTCACTAGCCCCACATATGTGAAACATGCACTGTTAACGTGTTTTTGCTGCAAGCTCATTTATTGTTGCTGCTTAGTGTTGGAATTGTGTTTCCTTTTGGTAAAACATTTATCATGCCAGTTATAGCAGTTATAGATTGTGATAATAAAAATCAAAAGTAGTTATTTTAACTAAGCTTCATCAGTTTAAAAGAGTACCTTTAATTTGCACCTTTACCTTTTTTGCCAGTAATTTTAAATGTAATTTTACGATCAGTTTATAACAGAGGTTCCATGTATGCTAACTGTGTTATGTTTTGCGAAGGGACACCAATAGCAAGTCTTGACTCCAACAGGCACATTTATTAAACACAGAATATACATGATCATGAAGCACACAGCATGGAACAGGCTTGGAGACGTGGCATGAGAACATGGAACAAGGCGTGGGAACACAGGAAGGGACAAGGTATGGAATGAGGCATGGACCCAGACCGACCAACAAACACATGGAACCAAACAGGACGTGGAAACACAAGGCATGGCATGGAGAGACAGCATGGACACAAACAGAACATGACAAGGAAACAACTTGGAGACATGGCATGGAGGCCAACAGAACCTGACGTGGGGAATGTAGCGAGGTAACACAACGGATAGACATGGCGCAAGAACATCAGGCATGGCAAGGAGACAATCACAACAGACAGACATGGAAAGAGGACACATAACAGCACACATGAGGACAAAGGCTTAATGACATGCAATAACAAGCCCATTAAAGGTCGACTAAGTTAGAAAAAAATAAATGCTGTAGACCTATATTATTGCCTGTAATTCACGAATCCAGCATTTAACTTTCGTAATTGTATGTCATTTTGGCAAAAAAAAAAAAAAAATGAAGAAACTAGACACTTTGAGACCTCTCCTTAAAACTCGTGAGCGATTGGCAAATCGGCTGCCACGTATGAGAAGTCAGTTGCACCAGAGCTAGTGCAGAGAATGATTTGTTTTACTCCTTACTTCAACAGCCAATTTGTGAAAGAAAAGTTATAGTTCTCATATTTGGGACGAATATTCTTATCGATACATTTGCTACATACCCAATGAAATAATTTGACACAAACTGTCCAGATTTGGTGGGTCCGTGAACTAAGCTCTGATCTCATCTGGGATTGCAAAATAAAAAGTTTGCATTGGTCGTAAACGCGTGTACAATCGTTTTACGCGTTCTTGCATTGTATAATACACAAAATGAATGCTAATTTTGGACTTCGAACATAGTAAGTAACTGTAAGGCAACTTCACACTCGCATGGACCGGTCACTTGTATTTATGTTTCGTTTTCGGATATGTGTCGTACCGAAGTCCTAGTAGTCCCCGATGACAAGGATCACGATATGGCCAGTGTTTCAGAAACAAACACAAATGCTAAATTTGCATGTCACCATCAACAACAGCAACAATGATCAACGATACTAAGTTACTAACAAAGCAACGTAAACACAAGCTCACTTGTCAGCTCGTCTTCACAGCACTCTTACATAGACATTAACACCGAAGCCGTAGAGTGGGGCTGGGCCGTGGGCTACCCGCCCCGGGCCCGGTGGGGTAGCAGCTGACCGAGTGGGGAATAAGCACGAGAACGGATCTCAGAGATTCCTAGTCTCACGCATTCGAAGTAACTCCTAGGCCTACACATTTTTAGGCTTATTCACCATAGTCCGCAATTATTCAATGAAAGCTTATTAATTATTCTCACGCAGAATTAAAATTCTTGTGCATTGAACTTTCAGTTTCACTCGTGTAAAGGCGGACCTCACCACAAGAAACACTGAAAGCGATTATGACTCCAGAATTCTCCTGTTTCTCTTTACTCGGGGAAAAGAAACAATGCACGTGTTTCATAATCGTTTCAGTTGTTTTAATGAAACAAGACCATCTGAAAAGTTTTTATGCAATTCCATTGCTTTCAATCTCTCAGTAAAGACAAAGGTGAGAATTCCCGAGTCATAATCGATTTCCGTGACCCTATTGGGGAAATCCACCTTAATGCCCGTGAAACTGATTAACTTAACGCACAATGACTTCAGTTCCGTGAGTGAATTTCTCCAGCGCGCGCTGAATGGAAAATTGCGAACTACAGCTCAGGAAGGTAAATGCCACTAAGAGGCGAGAGACACTCCCGAATGCGTGAGATTTGGCATCTCTTTTTTGGGAAGTGATGTGAACTCATACGATCGTTCGAAGTCTTGTTGCACCCTACCGCTACACACCTATTTGGCATGTTGATGAATGTTATCTCAAAGTCAACAGAATCAAGGATTGATCATGGCAAAATCAATTATCAGTATAGAACAAACCACTGGTCGATCAGCTGGGAACGTTTGCAACTTACTTTTCGCACATAACAGGACACTATGAGGTCCGTGTGGGGTGGGGCGTAGGACCGTACAAACCAGCCAAATTTTAGTTTTCAAATAATGATTGAAAATTATAGAAAGCATTTATTAATTTGCTACATTTGATCCATTTCTTCGAAAAATAGCCGAAAAAATTTTCTAACTGAGTGAACCTTTAAGAAAATGGGCACGCTAATCTAAGTACCAATGAGCCAAGCAGATTGAAGGAAGCGTGAAAAAGTTACGCAGCAAAGGAAAGCAACATCTGAAATGGCAACGAAGTGGGAAATCATGACAATTGACACCCAATCTAAATTAGAAATGTCAGTAAAAATGCTTAAATAATGTGAATGTTACTCACTGTTAGTAACTAAAAAAAAGGTAATTGGCATTAAGCATAGACAGGCCCAAAGCCAGAACAGCGCTGAAGGAATAAGGAAATACTGCAGCCAACCAATAGTGAAGAAGCAGTGAATGCACAAGAGAGAACAAGACGTAGACTGGAACGGCAGGCATGAGGAGGATTCCATTGGCAGTACAAGACATGACCCAGACGTGAACATAACAACCTGTAAACCACAGTTAAATTGACGCATTGCCTCCTTGTTATTTTAACTTTTAAATTCAGGCACTTTATAACAGTGTATAGGACTACGTTGCTACATGGTTATCATGCCCTGCCTTGTATAGAGTTTTTAGTGAGATGTGCTGCCGCTCCTGGTATGAAGTACAATTGGGGTAAGAGGTTAAAACATACCCCAAATCTAAACAAGACTGTGCAGAGGGGGTGTAATAGAACAGCCATAAGAGTAAAATATTTGGTCGTTAGATAAAGGTAAACGAGACCACGCACAATCTGTGAGCCCGTCCTTCTGGTTAGGAACTGTATGCCTACGCACAAAATTATGCCAGGCAGTATCAAAGATCTGATGTCATGTCCAGTGCAGCCATCATGGATATCCAGGATTGTAAAATCCAGCTATTCAAAGTTAAATATCTGTAATGTATGTACAGTTTTCTTAGATAATAAGGAAATATTTATAACCTTGAATTTCTCTTTTTAAAGACTGATTATTGACCCCCTTCAAGACCAAAGAACCTTCCCTGCAAATGAACATGAAACAAAAACAATTTGACTGGTAGCCATGACAAGGAGTGCCGAATTATCAATTTTATGAAGAAAAAGAGGCAATTAAATCATTAATTGTTTCTGTCCAGCACAAAACACAGGAACACCCTTAGAAGAAAGGAAAGATCAAATATGGACCACAATTCTTAGCAGATTGAAGGAATTGGAAATGTCATTTGGGCACAAGTTTTTCCAATAAATTATGAAGGCTATCTTCACCACTGAACTCATGATGTATTGAAGGAAAGGGCATCTGATTTTTATCAAAGATTCCCTGGTACCTATAAAATCTTCCTGCAACTTTCCCTTAACCTAAGTGATTTTTTCTCGAAAGATCAAGGAAAAGGGTGGAGGAAAGCAAAAGGCTACCTATTTTAGAGAATTCAGATTCAACTTTTGTCAATAATGTATAGACAGACCTTGCCGGTGGACTTCACGCCCTTCCAGATGCAGAAGTAGCAGACGACCCACATGATGATGAGGCAAAAGAACAACTCCCATCTGAAACTGCCGAGGTCCTCGATGCCTCCTGAGATCTGCAGCACGCCTCTCCTGGGAGGGGGGCGAAAGAAAGAGTACCAAAGAGCCATGGTAACAAACACTTTCTCTGATCGTTTAAAAAATAAGACATTTTTGAAGCCTGACAAGGTGAAACCAGTCCATCGCAGGGCACATCCTGTCACACCCAAGGACAATTTTTAGAGTTCACAGAGTCCTTTAGTGTCTAATATGGTTGTTGAGGGACCGTAGGAGAAAACTGGAGTACCTGGAGAAAACCTATGTGAATACATGCAGAACATCTAAAGTTGCGAATTCCACGCAGACTAGCCTAGGCCAGATCAAAACACTCAACCTTTGTCCTTTGTGGCAACAGTGATAGTGTCCTTTTTATGTTTTGCTGTTTTCATCTTGAAATTGTTCACTGAGCAAAACTGTGTCATAGAACAACCACAGACAGGTAGGGCCCAATCATCGCACACATATGTTTGAAAAATTACCCTCACTGGCCGGATGGTGGTGCTGTCGCAAGCTAAAACAAAGTCGACATAGTAGTTCAAGGCATCACCATACAGCTACAGAGCCATTTTGGTGGTGATTACTTATTATAACTTTATTGCCATAATTGCTGTGTTTGTGACATAAACTTGGCCATGTGTGCTTGGACCCCTCATAATGCTACTCTTTCTACATTTCTATTAGAAAATGACAGTATTTGAACCAGTTAGTGCAGTGGTTCTCAACCTTTTTGAGTCGCGACCCCCAAGATAACTTTAGGTGGTGTCTGCGACCCCTCACCCCCACCACGTGCGCGCCATACGTGAACGTATGCAGTGTTGTCCGGGGGCCGAAAGCAAAAGCAGATTTACATTTAAAATAATGTAATTTAATATTTATTATGTGAATCAATATTTTTTCCACAATTACTCGGCAACCCCCTAAAATCATCTCACGACCCCCGTGGGGGTTGGGACCCAGAGGTTGAGAAAGGCTGAGTTAGTGTGTACTTTTCCGTACATTTTATTATTTTTCTTGAGTCGTTGAAATTTTGCATTCAGTTTCTTTCTTGTCATTTGCTTCTGTCCTGTGCTTTTCGTTTTTATCCCTCACTCCCACACTCGCCCTCCTCATTCTGTTTGTTAATCCACTCAACTGTTTCCCTTTCACTCCCCCTTAGTTATCCTCTCAATATTCTAGCATTTTCAGTCAGTTTGCTGCAAGTTAATTGCCGCATTTACTCTAAGTAACTTAGGAGCCTTTTTTGCTCATTCTGATTCCTGGTCCTGATTCATTTCCTTCTGCATTCTCTCTGTTAGATTCTGATTTGGATCGTTGTTTTAATTAAACTACTGAGCCATTCTCCCATCTGCGCTTGAGTCCTGAGTCCAGTCCCTGCCAGAAAACTCAATTGAAATCAGTTGTCTAAAGTTTTAATGCCTGTTTAGATAATGATTTTCCTGGACTTCCAGTTCATTTTTTGGAGGTAGTTGAAGTTCCAAGTAAAGGTCAACTTGGTGTGAGTGTCCCGAGTACAAACATAACATTCTGTCCTAAAGAAGAGATTACACCATAATCCAAACTGAATAATTAGTTTTTTGGACAATGACATGTTTTCAATGCAGTAGAACATTTTCATCAAAGTTTTGCATTAAGTGATTGAAGTACATTCTAGTATATTAATATTTAGGCTTCTTCAGAAAAGCTAAATCTGTGATTCTTTATTTAAAAATACTGGGGCGGCCACTGTAGGTCACACTGTAAAAAGAAAATGTTTCCACACGCTGGTTTTGTACCCAGAGGCACCAAATCTGGAGGCTGGTGAGTGAGGTTTGGTGTTTGGTGAGTGTTTGCTTTGAAACCCAATGTTGGTGTTCTGGCGCACTCAAAATGAATTTTAAACACAGAAAATATGTTTTGTTCCAGCTCAGGAAGCTTACTGCTGTTCCCATTGAGGTGCAACATTCCATAGACTCTATATCAATTAAAAGATTCTTCAGGGTGTAGTCTTCAAAATGTATGACAAAAAATGATTTTGACCTTTTTTGTTGGTGTAAAGCAGTTAAAAGAAATTCCAAATGGAATGTGTGAAACATTATTTCTATTGTTTATGCTTCCATGTCCCAAGCAATCTCCAGTCATTGCTGACTTGTAGGCCCATACGTTAGCATGGTAATACAACTCCTGTGGCTCACCGAGATAAATGGAAGTTCACCTGTTTTGCGGTAAACTATGTCCCAACACAGGATCGTCCCTCATTCGCTATTGTCGACATTTATGAAAAAGTGCCACTTCACTGTAGCTCCCCCAGACAATCACTCCACTGAAGTTTTTCAGTCCTTTTGTTTAAGTCAACCATTGAATGGTATTATTTCAGTTGCCAATTCAAAACAAACACTAAAGTTATTTTTACAATTTATTGATAAAAAAGAAGAGGTATAATGAAGGTCAAAATGCACTGCACAGCAAAACCTGTAACGTGTTCAGCCTTGCTGCATAGCATCTACAAATGAAATTTCAATTCAGCTGCCACTGTTGCCATATTTGAAATTGAATTAGAACACCTCCAACAAAGTTTAATCTCCCTAACTACAGGGAGTGACACAGTGACACAGTTTCAGGGAAGAAAATTTTTAGGGGCTTGGCTCCATGAAAGAGGTCAAATGAAGGTCAAAATGCCATGCACAGCAAAACCAGAGTTATATATGTTGATTCTTGTTATTTGGCACATACCCGGCAAATTTTGGCTGAATCGCTCCGGAAATGAGCAACTAATGAGCCAAAATGTCATTTTCAGTATGACCACCGCAGCCGCCACATTTGAAGTCAGATTGGAACTCTCTGAACAAATTTTAGTCTCCTTAGTGGTAAGAAGATATATGCAAAGTTTCAGCTCCATCAGTCCATAGTTTCAGTGAAGATTTTTAAAGATATTTCTGAAATTAGGGGGCGTGGCCAAATGACAGAGGTCAAATGAAGATCAGAATGGGGTGCACAGCTAAACCCGTAATATATATGTTCAGTCTTGCGATTTGGCACATACACAGCAAATTTCAGCTGAATCGCTGTCAAAGCCGCCATATTTGAAGTTGGATCAAAACGCCTCAAGCAAACTGTTCTCCTCATGGGAAGGAACATGCATGCCAAGTTTCAGCTTCATTGGCCCAGTGGTTTCAGAGAAGAAGAGGTTTACAGATGCCGACGCATGACAAAGACGACGCATGATGACGGACAAGCAGGCCATGACCATAAGCTCATGGACTTCGTCCAGGTGAGCTAAAAATATAAATGTGCAGGAAACCTAAACAGAATTGTTTTCTTGTAATTACAATTTATATACATGCAGGATCACATGAATACAATGTAATTGTGAGAAATAGTTCATAATGTGCCCCTGTTTTGTTGACGATAAATGTTATTTCAGCGGTGGAAAAAACATTTAAACATTGGGTTGAGTCATGATTTAATTAATAACTCTGATTTGTGTTATGATCATCCTGTGGACGAAAACTGCAAGCTCCATATTGTCAGTCAAATCTTGCAATCAGTGAGCGAAAAAAAAGGCTCAAAACTGCGCGACCGACTTCCTGAAGAAAAAAATTATGACTCGAACTCGTGTTTCGGCATGCATAAACAACCACAAAGACAATATGCACAAATTCTTCAAGCCAGCCTTTTTATTTACACTCAAAATGACATATAGGCTCATTTCCACAGAACTGCTCGCTATGAAATGACTTATCCAGTATACTGTTATAACCGAGGCTCCTAATTGAAGTCTTTATATGCTGACTTCACCTTTGATAACTAGGTAGGTTTGGTATAAGAGGCAAAAGAATAATTGCCACGCCACAACCAGTTCCATACAATACAAAGTTTTGCTTTATTCACAAATTCATATAGCAAAGGCACGGAGAGCAACTGGCATGGATAAGGATACTTAAAAAAAAGACAGTTCCAGGGCCAATATGGTGCAATCACAGCATTTAGACCAGTCAACTAACTAGATTTACTACAATACAGTCAGGGTGAGTGCTGGCCAAAAATTTCACTTCACCACAGTGGCTAATCACCCTGACGTTCAGTTAGCCACAGAAAAAACCATTTAGCCCCACATTTAGCCTTGAATTTTAGTTTGAAACCTTAGAAAACTTGGATTTAGTCATACAGTGTGTGTACACAGTCACAGAATAAGCGTACAGACAGCCAGAGACTAGATATGTATAATCTTGTCAGTGACTACCTGTATCACAGTGTTCTGGCCAGGTTCTCTTACCATCAGGGTGGTTATTGGCAGTTACAATAAATTTTCAAATAGAGTGGCTATGAAATTTGTACAAGCTGCAAAATGCATTAAAAATCATATTAATCATATTTTTAAACAGTGTGACTAAAATTCAAACATTGACGGAAATCCCTAAATCTTGACCACTGGCGGTGTTGGCTTTCCTGCAGCCGTAATGTGGTTTGCATGCTACTGGAGGTGAAATGAATAAAACTGACGGTTGTTCAGAAAATGGAATTGGTGCATATTTTTCACAGAAAAATAATTATGGAACTTGTATTTCAAACACCCACCAAAACTTCACAACAAACTGCACACAGTCACATGGTGAAACAATATTGTGGTGACTAAGATCTGGTTCAAGTGCCAGCTTAGCAAGAGTACTGAGTAAGTATGAAGGACTTATTAAATCCATCTTTCAGTCTATTTATCTGGCTGCTACTTTAGACAAATGGGAACTTGATCGATGGAATTCCAATGACACTGATGACAAATACTAGTTGCACGACTGACTTGATAGGGCTAGCTTACCATGCTAAAGGTGGTCATTTTTTTCTACGCACCATACTTTAATTGGGTTGCAGATTATCAATGTGCTAAATGAACTTGGTATTTGCTTAGCAAATTGGAAGTACAGGTGTGACACAGAAAATGGGTCAATCGCTACATTTAATTAACATTCCAAACGTTTTGTGATTTGAAGATTATTGCACTTTGGCTTCATCAACTTTAGTAACAGTTATTTTCTGTTTGCATTAATTAGAACTTTAATAAAAATACCTTGCTCATTTGCATACCATTACCTGATTTGCATGTGTAACGTGTGTGGCACCTTTGTTACGTGTGTGACCACGTGCAAATCCTGCAAAGCGCAAGTCCATTTCATTTAAACTAATTCAAATCTGTGGCTATTATAGGTCCTTGTAAGTAAGTATGGAGGCGTTTAACATACATCCTTTGTATTGGCCAATTTTCGTGACGTGAATATTGGTTTTGGCAGAAAAAGAGAAAAGAAAAAAGGTATATTTTTGGTGTGAGAGGGTACTGGTGACCATTGATGTCCAGCTGCGCCTATATTGATAAACTCGTGCTAAATTCAACCAGAAAATCATTAATTCATATTGAATTTAATGTGTCAAAAGTTGGGTTGTGTTAAAAATACGATTATTTTATAATTTGACAGTGCACCATTTTCAGGGCTTTGTGTGTTTGGGGAGCCTTCTGGAGAGATATCTTCTTTGGGTTCCTCTTTCAAAACCAAATAAGATTTAATTCTCAGATGAAGAATAATTGTGGTCTAGGAGTTTATGTCATGGTTTTTGGAGGCTCACGAGCTTTTTTTGTTACTCTCATGCGAGACAATATCGTTTTGCCCACAATCGGATTCTTTGGCTCGCTGGCATTAATTGTGGGCGGCGCCCAGCCTCTATTTAAGTCCTGGTTCCGCCTCGCCACTTTAGCTAGAGTGTCAGTGTTACCATTGCACTGTAGCCCGCAAGATCTCTAGCTGGAGAAGTGTTGAGGAATTAATTGCAAAAAAGGAAAGTGTTAGTTAGTAAAGGAAATAGACCGGACTAGATTTATGTCCTTTGGAAGCGTGAGACTCTCTCCTATTTTGTCTGTGTTTGTCTCTCTTAAATTCCTGTACTTCCTTTCGTTCTGGCCACTGCATTTGGTGTCTCGAAACACCAGCCATCACAGTTTATGATCCCAGAAATGTATTGTTTTAACCCCCAGCCATTTTTCAATCCTCAGTATTATTTTTTATGATTTCAATGCCGAATTTTTGTGATTTTTTTCATGTTTGCAGCCCTTTTTCTCTCCCAAAATCATGAAAATAAACTGAAATACGATGTAATAATAAATGCTCCTAGTGTATTGTCTCAGTTGAGTCATATTCCCTCTCTCTATTAAGCTTATATTTTAAATTATGAAGCATTAAATAGGGTAACGCATGAATAGCCATACTTGGCTTCAGCGCAAAGGGGTTAATTCAATCCAAGTAATGGCTTTTTCACATTACTTTCGTAGAAAATGTGAGGTTCAGATAGTACATCTAAAGTCTTACCTGCTCTGTGCATGGGTATACACATCAAAGTTGCAACAACCTGGGAAAATATTTAGTTCAAGTGATGGGGTGGCTGACCTTCATGTTGAAGGCTTCAGTCGTTTTTGTCTAGTTTTTTTTTTCTGGATAGAGATAATCTAGACCAGCTTTTGACAGAAGGGTGAATTAAATCTTTATTAGTCTAAAGATAAAGGAAACACGTCATTTATGTCATAATAGGCATAGGCTTTGTACTTCGGTCACACACGTAACGTCATAATTGTCACACATGTAACACCGTGCTACGTGTGTGACAGGTATATTTTTGGCTAAATGGACTGAGGAAGTTATGCTCTCCAAGCATGGAAGGTAGGGTATTAATCTTTAATATCAGAATTTTCATATCTTCCCTTGGATTAAGTAATTTTATAAAACCTTTTGTTGCCATGTGTGACGTCTGTGACGTCCTTCACCACCATATATTAGGACCCCTTGAAAAGGGCAACTTTGAAGTCTGCAGGGACTTTTGCCGAAAATGTTGAAAAATAACAACCTCAGCAGCAGAAATAATCTATTGTTGAGTTTGACGCTCAACCAAATCACAAAAAAGTTTCTTTTATTTCAAGAACGACCAATATCTCAAAAAATGGTGAAAACTAACAAACTTCAAAATTGAGAAACTTTGCCCCAAACTGCAATTTTTCTGAAATTGGCATTTGCCATCCTTACCTAGAATAATAGTTGTTAGAAACAAATGCACTCATTATTTGATGGAGCTAATTTGACAATATGCCCCTCCAGGCTCATATTTCAGAGAATGGCGCTGGCGCAAATGAAAGGAGCCACGTGACATCCAGAGCTTTATAAGGCCACTTTACTAAGCAAACTTAGCTTTTAGATAAGCCAGTCCTTATCGTAAACTAGGCTTATGCCGTCGGAGGCGACGGCTGGGGGTATATCCCCGAACGCCCCCAATCCTCCAATTCCCCAATCCTTGAACAGACCATGAATAGACTTTCATTTGAACTTAATTTCAGGTCAATCGGTCAAATGGTTCTGAAGATATGGCCAAAATGGTCATTTTCCATCACAAAGCGCCACCTAGTGGCAAAATATTTAACCATACAGGTATTATGTCATAATCTGACACGTTGTGAGGTCATGACCTTGCAGTTGCACATAGTTTCATGTCAATTGGAGAAATAGTTCCAAAGATATAGCAAAAATGGAGAATTTTATGTGACAAAGCTCCACTTTGTGTCAAAATTTTGGCACAACAGTAATTATGTCATCGTGGGACACATCCTCAGGCCATGACCTTTCCTTTGCACTTGATTTGAGGTAAATCGGACAAATATTTCCAGAAATATAATAAAAACAGTGATTTTTTTCAGTTTTTGGCCCCTGGTGGCCAATCTATAAATTGTAAATTGTCCAAAATCGAGTCAGTTCTTCCTCTTTATGGTACTTACTTATATGCAAAACATGGAATTTCTAATTGAATTATTACTGCAGTTATCGCGTTAACATGTAAATCAGTTTTTGGCCCCTGGTGGCCAATCTAGAGATCGTAAATTGTCCAAAATCGAATCAGTTCTTTCTCTTTATGATACTTTCTTATGTGCAAAACTTGAAATTTGTAATTGAAATATTACTGAAGTTATCGCGGAACAGTGATTTTTTTCCAGTTTTTGGCCCCTGGTGCCAATCTACAAATAGTAAAGTGTCCAAAATTGAATGAGTTCTTCCTTTTTATGATACTAACTTATATGCAATTTGGAATTTATGGAATATGGAATTTCTAATTGAAATATTACTGCAGTTATCGAGTTAACACTGAAATCAGTTTTTGGCCCCTGGTGGCCAATCTAGACATGGTAAATTGTCCAAAATCGAATCAGTTCTTCCCTTTATGATATTTACTTATGTGCAAAATTTGGAATTTGTAATTGAAATATTACTGAAGTTATCGCGTTAACATGTAGTGTGGCGGCGGCAGTCGGACCAAAAAAAAAATATCCCCGGAACGCCGCGGACCAAAAAAAAAATATCCCCGGAACACCATTCAGCTATTTTTAGGAATTACTTACCTGATTACCTTCTTAATCAGTATTATCCTAGAAATGGCTTTGCAACGCCACAAAGAAAATAAATAATTCCCAATTTCATATTGTTCTGATTGCATTATGGCAAATTTTATAATAAGAGGTCGCACAAAATATTGAGGTAAATTGGCTCTTAACTTGTTATCATTATCATTAATAAGTTTTTTTAAAATTGGAAATTATTTTCCTCCTTTTATGTAAGTACATGTTAGCAACATAAACCAGGTAGCACTATGTCCAGAGATGTGTTATTGTTCATCATGTAAAACATTTTCTGATATAATGTAATAGTGAGTTTATGTAATCTCACACGAAAAGGAGCAAGATAAGAAAAATGAATGGCTTGTGAAAGTTCTTTAATAGCCATTGCAGATGGAAAAAAAGGAGCATTAATGGGCAGCCCTTAGGACAAAGTTTCGGAATCGATGTGACAGAGGAAGAGGACTGATCTTAGACTAGGCCTGAATCATCATTTCCTCTGTCTTTCATGGCCAATCTGACAATATCTGGTTTACTGTGAGCAACCTGCACAAATTACATCAATTGCAAATATTCTAAGGGGGAATTGAAGCAAAGATTAAAGCTTGCAACTTTACAAGCTTCCAAATATCCTCTTTCCTAACCCTGAGTTTAGAAGGGGGCACAGACTTACTCCCAGAACTCTGTGGCCGCTGAGGACGAGTCGTTAGGCTTCTGAGTCCAATTTGCGGTGATGTTTTGGTCAGAAAAGTCCACACAGCGATCTGAAACACAGAGAGTTTCTTGAATCATTGATTCAGACTGATGGAACACTGCAACTGAGCTACAGGCTATTTTCAACTGTCACAGCTGCCAGGTTTTAAATGGCCACAACTGTCAGTCCCAACTAAATTCATTGGCCCTCATTTATCAAACTTGCGTAGGATCTGGTGTAGATTCTTGTGTAAATATCATCGTTCGGTGTCACGTCTGATTTACTAAAAGTGTGTATGTCGCAGATTTCGGTGTAGAACTGCCGTGGCGTTCTATACCCTACGCCCCTATAAATTCATTCATGGGAGGCATAGTCCTGCCCACTTTACCACATGGACACTCGAAAGATGGCAAAGAAGAAAGAACTTAACTGTGGAGGAAATATTGTCGGCCTGCTGATAAACCTCGTATCTACAATTTGATGAGAAACAAAAACTCGAATGTCCATGATAATAGCATAAACATTGCAAAATACAAAATTTCATTGATTGGATACATTCTTAATGGAAAAATAGTCATCCTACCCGAACACTGCTCAACTGCATTCTTACATGCAAATTTAAACTTTTTTTTTTTTTGCACTCCTGTAAAGTTTATCATTTTGAAGATGCGACGATAGATGGAGAAAAACAAAATTATTTTATTTGGAAGTCTTAAGAGTGGCATAAAGGGAACCCAGTAGGCTGTAGTTTAGAAAACTATTGCTGCTGCAGTAGTAAACACCGTTGGGGCGGAAAACCAAAGTGCCTCAGAGGTTTGATTTCATTCATTAATAAATCAAAGTGACTATCCCCCCCACCTCGATCGGTTACATGACACATGTAACAGTTATGACAGTGTCATGTCACTCTTATGAGGGTACCTTCAAGTAAAGTGTAACCAAATTTACTTACCAAGTATTCAAGACCAAACATTGTTCAAATCTAGCTGTCAGGAATTGTGAATCATTCTGCTGGAGAGTGGGAGACTCATAATCTAGTTAAGAAATCTTAGAGGACATTGAAAGTCAGGCGGAGCCATATGCATGGGCTTTGTGCCAGTTTGACAGCCATCCAAGGGAAAGGTTGCGGTAGCTATGACGGGTGTTCTGGAGTCATATAAACTCTGCAAAAAGAGATTAGAGGCTCTTGAAGTGGGGAATGATAGTTTAAAAAAACAGATCGATAAGAAACAAGCAGACATCAAAAGTTATCACATAAACGCCAACTTGAATGCTGAAATTCAATTGGATTTCCGTAAGGAGGTTGCCAAATTAAAGTAATTTAATTCAGAGTTACAGCGTGATTTGGACAACACCAACACAGAAGTGAGAAATTTTAAAGCTGCATATGACTACTTATTAGAGAAGTGCAATAAAAGCACAGAGCATCACACAGATCAGACAAACTATAAGGACGATGATTTCTGGAATAAACCTAAAAGACAGGACATAAGTAATGACTGAGATGGCAGTTCTAAATGTAGGACTACTCTGAAATTCCCGCTGGCACCAGCGCATGAAACAATGACGATTGTATCTGGAGAGTGGGGAGACCGTATAATGACGACTACAACAGTAAAAGCATTATCACCTATTGAAATCGAGTCGCTGGTTAACAATATCGGGAAATTTGAGCCTGGCATGCGAGACCCCATGGAATTTTTATCCAACTTCGAAAGGATGGTAGACCTTCATTGTTTGACCGACGCTGCTGCGTGCATTATTTTGGCTGCTTGTTTGCCCCATGCGTTAGCTAGTGCTCTCCCTCAGAGTTTTCATGACAGGGATGCAAGGAAAGAAGAGAGTAAATCTGCGTTGTTGGGGGTGCTAGGAACATGCTCAGTAGACTGGGACAAGATACGAGAAGTCGTGATACCGCCAGAGGAGCATCCAGCAGCATATGCGGCCAGGTTATGGGAAGGATTTAGTTCATACAGTGGTGTAGCAAACCTGACTCAACAAGATCATATATTAAATCCGTGCTGATTTTTCTCAAAGTGACGGACATACACAGAATGCCCTTGCCCTGCGCGTAGATTCAAACACACAATCTTCCGACATTGTGGCAAAAAGACCTAGTTTTATAATAATCATTCTCTGACAAGAAAATCGCATCCAGTTGCAATAGGAAGAAGACTTTCCTACAGGACCAGAGGACACAGAGGGACAGAATCCTCTCATTTTTTAGAGGAAAATCACTGACCCCCAAACTTCAGAACCATGGTTTGTTATGCATGTGGAAAAGAGGGGCACATCGCAAGGAACTGCACAGAGGGAGGAGAACAAGAGACCAGGTACTTGTTTGTTTTTCATGTGGTAAAAGGGGACAAAAAGCCAGAAGGTGTTACTCTTCACCATTAAGAGTAAAAAGCTATCTTCTTCTTCTTGAGTGCCGTAGCCTTATCAGGCCTTTGGCGAACCATGACTTCATTGATTTTGTCGCGCCAGATATCACGATGTCTGGTGGCATCCCAAAGTTGATGGGCGCTATTGAATTGGTCTTCCAAATTGCTGGTGTACGTGAGCCTCTGCCTGCCTCGGGCACGTTTCCCAGGCATACGGCCTCCGAGGGAAAGGTCTTTGAGTTTTCCTTTCCGTATTTAATGTCCGAGGAATGTTGGCGTGCTTAAGTTGGCGTGCTTGGATTATGTTTAAAAGTTCTCGTTTCATGCTGACGCGGCGGAGGACCTCAATGTTCGTAACGTGGTCGACGTAGGATACTCGGAGAATGCGCCGGTAGTACCACATCTCTACGGCTTAGATGTTCTGCCGGGTTTCCGCGTTGAGTGTCCACGCTTCCGCGTGGTACAGCAGAATAGATCACACAAAGGTTTTCAGTAGACGGAGTTTGATTTTCATTGAGAGCTTCCGATTGGTGAAGATACCTCTCATCCTGTTGAACCCGTATTTGGAAATTCTTATTCGTCTCCAGATCTCTTTTTTGCTGTCCCCGTTGGAGTTGATGTTGGCTCCGAGGTAGTTGAAAACTGAGACTTGTTCTATTAGTTCATCGTGAATTTTGAATTTGAACTGCGGCTCTGGTTGTTGTTTCGAGACGACCATCACTTTCGACTTCTAGCGGTTGATGTTGAGACCTCGGCTGTCTTCGGCAGCTGTTGCAATGTTGGTAATTCTCTGGGCTTCTTCCTCGGACGTTGTGATGAGCACTGTCTTATCGGCATATCGGATATTGTTGATCCGGTGTCCATTCACAAGAAGGCCTTCGGGGATTTCCTCAAAAATTTTGATGATTATTTCACTGTACAGGTTGAAGAAATCAGGTGACATTCCACATCCTTGTCTCAATCCTTGTTGTACTTCGACGCATTCCATGAGTGTTTTGTCGGGGAGTCTGAATGCTGCCTTTTACAAGGTGTAAAGGTTGACGATGATTCTGAGATCTATGTCATCGATTTTGATGTTTCTGAGCATTTTGAAGAGATCCTTGTGCTTGACCCTATCGAACGCCTTCTTCTAATCGATAAAGACGAGATAGCGGTCTTGCTGGTGTTCAATTGCTCTTTCGCGCTGCATTTTTAGGACAAATATCCCGCTTCTGGTGCCACAATCCTCCATAAAACCGTACTGGTTTTCGGAATTTTTGGGATCAATTTCCTCCGTACACTATGAAGAACTACTTTCAGTTGAACCTTGAGTGCATGGTTCATTAGGCATATAGTACGGTGATTACTGCAGTGAAGTGTGCAGGGGCTTTTTGGAAGTGCTACGAAGATTGACTTTAGCATTCCTTCAGGGAGTTTACCGGTTTCATAGATCTTGTCGGCGATCAACCAAATGAGATCCACGCCTTCTTCTTCCAACGGTAACATCATTTCTGCCAGGACCTCGTCAGGGCTTGCAGCCTTGCCCGTCTTCATATTCTTCAGTCCCAAACGAATTTCCTCTTTCAGGATTCTTAGACCGGTTTCCATGGTTTCTAGAGCTATTTTGTCTTCTTCTCTTTCATAATGGAAGAGGTCTTGGAGGTATTCCTTCCACCTTTCTGCAACGTCTTTTTGGTCTTGAAGGTCGGTGGCTTTGATGATTTTCGACGCTGGGGGCTATCTTTTGCCTGTGATTCTTTTGATCCGCTTGAACATCTCTTTGGGTTGTGTTGTGAGTTGTTCGAACACTTGGCATTGCTGTTCTAACCATTCTTTTTTTGCTTTCTTACATTTTCTTCGTATTTCCTTGTTGACAAGATTGTATGCCACTTTGTTTCCTTCAACGAGCCTTCGTTGTTCCATCAGGTCTTTGAACTCCAGTGTAAACGGAGATGACTGGTATGACTTTGGGTCAACTTTGGGAATGTGCTGTTCGGCTGCCTGTCTGATCGCCGATGCGATGGCATTCCAGTGTGTATAGACATCCGCTGTATCGAGTGGCGGCAAGTTGAAGACGGCAGTCTTGAAGCTGTTCCTGGTTTCTGATGTATTCAAAGCATCCAAATCGTGCTTTACCGACAGTTTAAGTTTTGGAATACGTTTGAGAGAGAGCCTGAAGTGTATGACGACTGGGTTGTGATCACAGCTTACATCTGCACCTGGGTAGGTCTTTGCCGACTTGACTGCATTCCTGAACCGTTGGTTGATGATGATGTAGTCAATCTGGTTTCGTGCGCGGTCACCCGGGCTTGTCCAAGTGTACCTTCTTCGAAGAGGAACATCATACCAAGTGTTCATGATCGTCATGTCCTTATCTCTGCACTAGTCGATCAGCCTGTTTCCTCTTTTGTTTCTTTCGCCCAGACGGTATGGGCTGAGGATCTTCCCTTCTTTTTTGGATCCAACCTTTGCATTCTAATCTCCTATGACGATGGTGATCTCATTCGATTTACACGTAGAGTAGACTTCCTCTAGATCTCTGTAGAAGTGGTCAATTGTCTGATTGTCTGCCTCCAATGTTGGAGCGTAAATCACAATGATGTTGAGATTGAAAGGGCTTGTTTTGAGCGTGACGAGCATAACCCTGTCAGACCTTGGCCAGAAAGAGAGAACATATTGCCAAAGTCTTTGTTTGAGAAGTAAGCCGATTCCATAGTGATGTCCATTACCTCCAGAGTAGAAGATACGTTTCTCTTCTTCGCAGAACTCCCCGGCTTCTGGCCCCCTGACTTTGCATAGGCCTAAGCACTGAATATTAAGGTTATCATTATAGGATAATGTTATCCAGTTTCCCCATTTGAAACAACATGTGGACATTCCACACACCGATCCTGGACAATTCCGCTAAAAAGCTTGAGAAAGTGAAAGAAAGAAACCTGCTTAAGAAAGTTCACAGCTTAGAGACGCAATTGGCTTTGTCTCAAGACAAAAGACCAAACTATAAGGTTATTCATGCAAGGACATCACTGCTAGAGGAAACAGATTTTAGTTGTCACAAGCCGATAAAAATATTTAAGACTAACATTGTTAAAAAGATCAGTGTGTGAGAGAGTGTGTCAGTTTTGTTGTGTTATGTATGATGGATATTTGAAGATGTGTGTGGGGGAAAAAAGGGGGGCAACATTTTTTTTTCTTGAGTTATCATTTCAGACACTACATCACTGACCAAATGGCACAGGAACCGTGGGGCCAGAATCCACCTGAGAGACAAGAGGGATGAAGAGGAGAAAGACGAGGACAAGGACCCCACAGAGCAAGCACAGGACTAAGAGGGAAGCCAGAGTGATCAACTGCTCAGCAGAATTCTGGAGACCAGAACTAGAGACAGTTGAAGGACATGGATACTCAAAAACCACAGACCAACAAAGATGTGGGTTGAACAAAGAACGAGCAGCCTGACAAGACACTTGTATGACTGAAGCTCTCCTGACTGGGTGCACAAGTTTGAGAGGCTGGGAGAGGAGAACTTCAGGAAAAGACAGTGCAGAGAGACTGAGAGACAATTATTTATTCACATCTTGCGCACACGCACACACACACACACACACACACACAAGAGTGTATGAAGAGACGTAAGATTGTGAAAATTTGTCCGATATGGATTTTGTGTTGAGATGCAAAGATGAGTTTTACCTAAGTTTCATGCTATCCTGAATGTGTTGAGTGGAGATGACCGATTGCAAACTCTTCAAGAATAACTCTGGAACGGTCCTGTTAGCTATAGTGGTTCTCAGTTGCTACTCCTTTAACCCGAATGACAAGATGCCATTGAAAGGAGAGAGATGCAGTGTGATTAATGGTAATGAGTCCCACAACGGGTAAGTCTCCCTGATGGCTATGGACAGGGGCAACCTAAGGCAGGACATTACCGCTACTGGACACCTCTGGGGCAAGTGTGATTGAGGCACTTGGTGTGAGGCTATTCGTGGCTTAGTAGCATCAAACTGGGGACTGTAAGGAATTGTGAATCATTCTGCTGGAGAGCAGAAGACTCATAATTTAGTTAGCTCCAGCAATCAACAAGCATTGAACCGCCACATGCTCTGAAATGGTAATCTTGTCAATATAACAAGGAGAAAGGCCCACACCCTGGCCTCATGGTAACGCCTGAAAACAGGAAAAGCCAACAACGGCCATCAACTGTCAGAGGAGACATAGTGAGAGCCATCCTAAGTCAATCAGAGACCATCCAAACACAATTAGCACCCACACGGCTATACTGCTGAATAAACAATGGTCTTCTGACCATTTAACTTAATCATGATACACCTCACCAATATACATTGAAGACCGGTTTCACCCAAAGAGACTGTGATCTGCATTGTCTCAGTAATTAATGCAATTAGTATGTCTGGTCAACTTCAAAGTCGTTTTCATGTATAAAAAATGTACGTTGGGGAGGCTTGGGGTTCACTTTGACTCCGCTGAGCCCAGAGTACGTTACCCGTATTTCTGACCACTGCTGTTTTAACTGGAAACACCATTTTTCATACGAAGATTGGAATTGTCCCTTCCTTTTTTTTTCTTACAACCACAAGTCTAAATGATTATGCTGAAAATCTATTTATCCACATATCTGGAAAAATGAAATTGTACTGTTTTTCAAGCCTACGCTCATATGGAAGTGGGGAACACTTCTTATTAAGGCGATTGCATATTATTTACATACAAACAAACGCAAAAGCATTAAAACGAACAAAGGTACATTGAAAGTAACCATTCAAGGTTACGTTTCCTAAAACAGTTTGAACCAAAGTATGGAAGCTGTTTGAAGTTAGCAAATAGCAACGCTTTTGGGAAACATAACCGCAGCGCAGAAAATTGCAGAACGGTTGTTCACATTCTGTTACAGTCTTCATCAGTTGCTTGGCTACAACAGCAGCTAAATACGATGCGTTATTGACTATCAGATTTTTTTTTAGAGTAGGCCATGGCAACAAATCAAGGACACGCGTTGATTTCCTTCATCAGCCATATCGTTGCTAGTTTGAGTCACTTGTGAATGGAGTCCGAAGTGAGACTCGTGGCTTCATTCTATGGATTGATTCATTACTCCAGGCTCAGAGCTCCAAAATTCCGTAAGCCAATGAGGTCAGACCACACAAAAAACCCTGCCCGCACGAGAGGATTGAGTTAGAATTGCTGGCAAAAAATCAAGAAGCGTAAACGAGAGAGCTGGGAGGGTAACCGCAAATCTTATAACTGAGAAAGCAGCAGAGGGAACTGTGAACGAAAGGACAATTTATCAAACAACTAAAAGCCTAATGGTTTACTCCATCATAAAAATTATTTGTTTACAAGATATAAGTTTTACCCTTGGGGTAACTTTTTTTCTTTGAGTTTTATTCCGTCTCAATTTTGAAATATTTAGCTGCCAGATGGCACACTCGGAAAGCATTGCGCTGCGAGGCAGAAGTGACCATCACGGCCCGGGCTCAATCCCCGTCACGTACCAACCAGCAGTGGTCGGCTGCCATCTTCAGAAGTAGCGTGCAATTGGGCAATGCGCTACAGGGATGCAAATTGGGAAGGGTCTGGTGGGAAGGGTTACGTAGATGTAGTAACGTAAATGTAGTATGTAGTTCCCCTAGGCACCTCCTGTTGGCCAGACGGGCGCTCATCAGGAAGATTCTGAGCTCACCTGTGTTCAGGTATCCTCCACCCTAGTTCTGAGCTTGCAAAGTTTCAACCGGTGAATGTATAAGAAGCAGTGGCTACCGAGCGTGTGCTTTGGAGGAGAGCCGCGAGCTGTGTACACTCTCCAGAGTTGGCAACAGGGGGCCGCATATGCGAAAAAGCCTAGGTACTTGTACATAGTTCCGTAATTGGATATCCCAGATTTGGGTGGGATTGGAGATTCCAAATTTAAAAAGAAACTAATGAAATATTTGTTTGATATCTATAAAGTTTTGTTTAGATAGAACTATTAAATATTTAATAGTTTTGACCCAAATCTGATTCCTTACTGTACAAGATTAAGTAATCAACGGATATCTCTGTGGGTGGGTTGCAATTACATAGGTGGAGGTGGAGAGGGAGAGGACAAATTGCATTAGATCAGGGGATGATAAGGTGGCAGATTGAGAATTAAGCCATGACACTGGTGAACTCCCTACCTTCGTCCAAGAGTGTCATAGGATCTTTAAGGACCACAGAGAGTCAGGACCTCGGTTTATTGTCTCATCCGAAAGACTACATCTCCTTCAGTACAGTGTCCCCATCACTGAACGGCGGCATTAGGAATTAAGGTCCGGCTACACATTCGCGGATTACGCCGCATGTTACGGCCGCCTGAAGCGCGGCGCTAAAACGCTTTGATTGGAGTAATTGATTTATAATGATCGGGTCTACACATCGGCGGGACGGGAAAAAAAGAACGCGCTGTCACCACCGCATGAAATTTCAGAAACCTCAGAAGGGGTTTCTGAGTGTATCATGTGACGCGTCCAGTTAAGCGTATTCCATAGTCAGCCAATAGAAATTCAGGAAACTCTCCCACTTGATGATCTGCAGGCCTGACAGATTTTTTTTGGCTACGTGGCTCATTATCCTGTCAAACTCAACACAACCCTGTTCGCATTCATTTACAAGCAGAGTGGGACGAAAGGAAAAAGACAATCAAACTGAACGTTTGATTATCGAAGTGAAGAAAAACAGAGTGCGAGTCTCCTCTAATCTGGTAAAACCTAGTAACTCATTTTGGTAGAAAGTAGGTTAGAACCATTTTTGAAATGACTAAGTTACTAATCATCAAATAGTAAATCAAAAATAGCAATTTGCTCTTTTTTATTGATTTTTTTTTTTACAGCAAGTTTATCCTGAAAGACTTCAGTTCTTTTGTTTTCTCAGTTGCATGAAAAAGTGAGTGACTTGGTTTTACCAGATTCGGGGAGGAGTTTCCAGCTAACTCGGAGGACAAAGTGTGTACACCCACTTTACCTGCTCAGGTGTAGACCGTTCACCGCAGCATATTATGGAGCGCCTGCTCCGAGCGTTTTTCGCGGCTTTAACATGTGAATGTATAGCCAGGCCCTTATTCAACTAGTGGGAAGACTGAAACCCTACTGGCCACTAAAATCTCTTCCTGCAGATGATCTCCCATCCAAGTACTAAACAAGTATAAACCTGCTTAGCTTCAGCCACATGGCTGGAGCAAAGTGAATAGTGGTATGGCTGCTGGCTATGTTCCCTCGGCAAGATTTCAACTGTGCTGCCTTGGCGGAAGTTTGTGCTCTGTGAGTGCTTCTCCTTTGAAGAAAGAATTAAAGTTGAAATAAGTGTGTATTTGAATAATAATAACATTCAAGTGGAGAAACATCAAATAATATGGTCTTATTTCAGATTTAATTTTAACCTCAGTCCCAACTTCTGATTTGGAGATGGATATCAATTTTATTACTCCAAGGTTTTCTCTTGAACTTTTGAAATGCATACCAAATTTAGATTAAGTAAATGACAGGGCTAGTCGACAACTTTTTGTTTTTTGGTTTTCAGAGACAACTTAGATGCTTCAAGAGCATGTTAGATTCATTTACTGGTTTCTGATGAAGCCAGTAAGTAACGACGGCTGCACTACATGCTTGTGTGAATGCTGCTCTTAACAAATCTGATATCACTGAAGACAGCACAATCACTACCTATGGCAGCCTTACAAGTCCTAGCCACTCTGACATTTCGGATCTTACCTGAGTTCCAGGTGTTGGAGCAGCTGGCCCAAGGCAGCTGTGGGCTGAATGAGTAGTACAGGTACAAGAGGGCCCAGGCCAGGATGATGATGTAGTAAAGACATGAGTAAAACTTGATCAGAAGAGCTCCATAGCCGATTCCTGAGAGAAACACACACACACATTCAGTCAATTTGATGCCAGTCATTGTCATTATGCACTCTTTCACTAAGAATCTAAGTTATATACCTAATTGCTAATCTAAAATTTTCATGATATCCATAAATTTCACGATCTTAAATATCTTTCTGATGTTTAAAACGTAGCGCATATGGACATTAGCTCTGCTGTGATTTATAATCCTTATGATATCTTAACCATAATCAAACTGGAAGCTGGGGGTGGGACTCTGATAAGCGATTTCGCTTCCCCCGTGACCCTTTCGGTCATGATACATGTTGTTTTGTGTTGAAATTGTCATGAAATGATTCAACAATCATGGTGAAATAAAAAAGGAAAAAAAAAAAAAAAGATCAAGCCTACTGTGGTTTCCCTTGCTGTGCTCAGTGCATCATTGTTGTCAGCTATCCCTGCCACTCATCAAAGCTGTTTTTGAACCTGGAAACCTCAGGTGTTTTCCTTACATTCTCAATGCCATTTCGTTGGAGGATCACAATTGCCACCGACCTGTAAACTACTGATTTAGGTAATACTGCCTGCTGAAAAAACAAGCACCAACCAGCTTGAATTCTATGGTAGGTAGTGCTGGTTAATGCTGGTTTAGTGAGTCAACCAGCATGACCACAAAGGTTGTTCTGCTCAGCGAACCCTGTCGATCATGGGTTCCCAAATACTCAGTATCAGTGAGTGATCAACTCAGTTCAATCCTTTGTTGATAATCTTCCGGTGCCAGACTTTGATAATCTCATAAATTATGACGATTTAAGGGAAGAATTTTTTTTACAAAAATGTCATCAACTTATGCCAAATTCTTTTGGTTGGATAAGTATGAAAAACTTGAGTTGTGCTTCAGGAAGGTCTTTTTTATAGCAAAGTTCCTGACTCAAGGCTGGGTAAGAAGGCAAATCTGTTGTTAAAGACCGAGCTGTAAAATAATCTGTAATTACCTCCACCAAGGAGGTTGTTTTTGCCTGGGTTTGTTTGTTTGTCTGTTGGTTTCCAAAATAACTAAAAAAGCAATGAACCGATTTTGATGAAATTTTCACAGAAGGTGGGGAAGTCAAGTCAAGGAACAGCTGATTAAATTTTGGCATATCTAGGTCAAAGTTCTGCTGAGATATACGCCAAAGTTCAAGATTTCAAGTCTTTCCAATGGGCCGGAGTTCCATTCACCGTGCTTTGGGTTTTGATGCCCCCTGGCAGAGGTCTGCGCTCTCTGAGTGATTTTCTAGTTCTTTGTAATGAAATCAAAGCGGACATGAAACACTAGAAGCAGTTAACATATTTTACAAGTTGGGTTCCCACTCTAAAAATGAATTACAGTTTCAACACTGTCAGTGAACCTGGATTAAAATAAAAAGCAATCTATATTTCATTTTTCAAACCAGTGTGGCGCCATCTTGTGGCGCATAGAATATGACGTCACGAGGTTGGTTGGCTTGGAACTCCTTTATTAGCTTCCATTGGATTAACTTATGACAGCACTGACTCAATGGAGAATAATAACCTCAAACTAAAAAACGATGAAAGGGGGGGTCATTTTTGCATCGCCCCTGGATGCAGCAGCAAATTTTATAGGGCTAAAAATCAAGGAAAGATTGTCCACTTTCATGCTTTGCCTCGTAAGAGGCAAGTGGTTCTTCGTCTTTGGCTTGCTGCACTGAAAAAAGAGAATCCTCCAGTTAGCCGTGAAGCTAGGGTTTGTAGTGAGCATTTTGTTGAAGAGGACTATGTGGAGGAGAGGTTTTTTGAGTCCGGCAACCTGGTGGTTCGACGATCCAATAAACTCAAGTCTGAGGCTGCTCCCTCTGTGTTCGACTTTTCCTCTTATGAGCTCGGGTGTACAGACCGTCCGACCCAGTCAACTAAAAAAAAAGGTAGCTGTGCACCATAATGAAAGGACTAGCCTCAAAGACGTGTGGTTCTAGTACTTAAAATGCTTAAAAGTAATCCAAATACATATTTTAGATGCGTGCAATTAAAATGGTGCCCATCTCAGCCTGCTACTGCTAGCTAATAAATTGACGATATCATAAGCATGCTAACTAGCCGGACTAGTCAAAGTCAACTTTATATACTTTATGCACTGGCTTCCAAACTGATTAAGTGCTTTTATCAGCCAAACAGCGACTTCTATTAGTGACTAAGCGAAAGTAGACTTTTTCATCCATACCGACATTTCAAAAGTTAGTCTGCCTCATTTTAGCCTACATGCTAAGTAGCTATCGTTAGGTAAGGTTAAAATACCTGCTGTTGATGGGCCGCTCCAGAGTGTCCGCACGGACTTCACGGAGGGAGAGCATGGAAATTTCCAATACCTCCCTCTCACAGCAGAGCATCTGGTAGGTGCGGGACGGTTATGCACTGCATATCCCCGAGCAAGTGATCCACGTTCACCTCCCGACAGCAGATGGACCCGCTTGCGGTCGGCATTTCAGTGCAGTGACCACACAGACACCAGGTGGTGTTACCCACCCTCTCCACACCAGAAGGAACCGACGGCTGCTCCTCAGATGAAATATTGTCCATCCTTTCTCTCCTCTTCACTGGCTTGAAGGCATAAGCCATTGGGTTTCTGTGGATCCCCTCGAGATGCCGCTCAGCCTCGTCTTCTGACATGTTTAAATCGGTGAAAAGTACGCCTGTGACTATCTCAAATCTCCAACCAACCAACCTCGTGATGTCACCAGAGGCGCGACAGCAATATGGCCGCAAGCCAGAACGAAAGCTTACATCAGTACCAAACATAAATCTATTTTATTTTAACGTGTAATCATTTTTTTGTCAAATTTTTTCTCAAATAAATTCCAACAAAATTAAGTCTGTACAAAACTCGCAAAACCTGGGCTGTTTCATGTCCGCTTTAATTGTAATTTAATTGTGTTTAGTGACTGCTACAACTGCAATTTTGCTGTCTTATAAACCCATGAAGGTTGGGAACATTATGTGCATGACACAAAAATAAAATAAATCAATCACAACTATCTTTAAATTGCTTCCCCAATTGCATCAGCATGACGGATCTGATGAAGGACACATCCTCCAGCGCAAAACCTCTCATCACCTGGGTCCACACACTGTCAGTTGGCCTTTGTAGCATGTACTGATTAACCTCATAATATCAACAAAGCCATATATTGTCTTTAAATACAATGTACATCTGCTTTATTCAAGCCTGCTGAACGTTAAGCCTATTTTAAATTCCAGTGGAGATTTCAAGGTTTCTTAAGATCCCTCATATGTCCCGCTGAATTACAGGGAAACGAGTGAAAAATGAAGCACAAGAACGAGACATTTTCAATATGATGTAATGCTGCGACCATAAAAGGGTGTCATCATGGGTTTGCCTATTTCACTCAATACAAATGTAATGTGCTTGAAAATGTACGTGAAACCGTATTTGCTCCCTTCACGATTACCTTTATTATTGCAAATTTTTTCACACTTAATCTCTGATAATCAACTAATTTTAACCCTCGTCATGCTGATCAGTGCTAAATAGAGGACCCACTTTGGTTTCACAGTGTGCCGGTCTTCAATGTATAGTAACCTGGGAGCTATTTCCCTGTATGCTGGTCCTCTATGAGCTTTAGTCTAGAGGCAGGGCAGGGATAGTATAAGGTGAATATAACCCAAGTATGCAGAAAATGCTGTTTGTAAATGATGATTTAAGGGGTTAAATTATTAATCATTGGAATCAAAGTAGTTGAGCCATAGTACATAGTTAAACATATAGATTCAGCCAGGGGTGGCAAGGTGGCACAGTGGTTACCTGCTACCTCAGAACAAGAGGGTCATGGGTTTGAATCTGGCCTGGGGCCTTTCTGTGTGTTCACGTGGGTTTCCTCTGGGTACTCTGGTGTCCTCCCACAGTCAAAAGACATGCATATCAAGCTAATTGGAGATGCTAAATTGCCCATGGGTATGAGTGTGAGAGCGAAAGGTGTGTGAATAGTGTGTGCGTCCTGCGATGGATTAGCAAGCTGTCCAGGGCGGGTCCCTGCCTTTCACCAAGAGTCAGCTGGGATAAGCTCCCGCTCCCCCACAACCCTACTGAGGGAGAAGCGGTGTAGAGAATGGATGGATAGATAGATTCAGCCTTACAGAGCAAAATATTTATTGCCATAATATATATGAATCTAAATTTCGACTAAAAACTTCAGATGATTTCGTTACATCAGTGAGAGAGAGCAGGCTCATTTTTATGCTTATGTTTGTTATTATGCTTATGTTGGCTAAGCATAAGGCCAATTGGAATAAAGCAATTGAAAATGATTGAAGAAAGTATATGGACTGTTTAGATGAGGGATTTTGCAACGTGTGTATTTCATGGAACGCAATCATTTGAACAGATTTTCGATGTAATAGGCATCCAGAGGAGCTGGAGAATGTTCACAGTTGTATTATAAGTGCGTCTTTGTGAAGCTGCAAGTGCTATACCCAAAAGATCTGGGTGCTGCAAAACACAGCCTGGATGGGCAAACTTGCTGTATTTTGGCATCATTTGTGGAAGAAAAATAACTCCCCTGGGGAGGGGTAGCTGGCAAATATCCAAAGGTCAACCAGGCCAAGGTATCATTATGCTGTCTGTTACATTAATAAAAATGAGAAGCAGGTCAAAGCTGAAAAAATGGTGGAAGCCATATTCACAAATAACACCAGAGATTTTAGGTCAGAGGTCAAAAAGGGAAGAAGCAACTGGATGTCCACAGTGACATCAAGCAAAAATGGGAAAGAATTCCACCTTCAAAGCTTCAGCAATTAGTGTCCTCAGTTCCCAAATGCTTTTTAAGTGCTGTTAAAAGGAAAGATGGTGTAACACAGTGGTACACATGCCCCTGTCCCAGCTTTTTTGGAACGTGTTGCAGGCATCAAATTCAAAATGAGTAAATATTTCCTATATATACAGTGCTGTGAAAAAGTATTTGCCCCCTTCCTCATTTCTTGTTTTTTGCATATTTGTCACACTTCAATATTTCAGATCATCAAATAAATTTTAACATTAGGGTCATTCCGTGTAAACTCAACCAGAACCCCCCACAACAAAATTCTGATTAAGATAAAACTTTGCACATTTCAAAAGATATGCATTGGCAGTACTGAGGTCAAATATTTCAGCTCTATTATTGCTAGTTCCTGAAATGTAGCCTATTTTAGGGGGAAGGGGATCAATTTTAACAAAATCCCCTTAATTTTGGGGGGAGCGTATTTTGGGTCATTATAGTGGGTGCATCTCAAAAGGGATATGCATTGCACTTTATCTCCCCCTGTCTGGTCTTATGTTATGCGATTGCTCAATGCCCCAGTATTGTGTGCCACACTTTCGGGTGATTTAATGGTTTCTGGGATTTCAATCATTCCTTCCAATCTTGTTTACTTCCTTCACCTTGCTTTTCTATCCAACAAACCGAACTAACACTGTTTATAGTACTAACTTACTAACGAGCGCTAAGAGATTTTACAGCTGCACTTACTAATTGACTAACAAGCTCTCAGCAGTCGCCCTATTCTAATCTCCACCCCTTTGGCTTTACTCAATCTACTTTGCTGCAGTTTCAGCGGAACCTCCACGTTTGCTAAACTCTGTTCTCTCTCCTTTTCAGTGCACAGTAGAACTCCCTAACCGGAGCCGTATGTCTGTCTATAGGCTGTCTTGTGATCCCTGTCCGCATTTTGGCTTTCGCCAAATTTCTTGTAATTAGGAACTTCCTTGTGTTCATTCCTTTGTAATTAGTCTGATCCAGCTCACCTGCTCCCTATCATAGCATGCGACTTCCCCTACGTGTATTTAAGCTGTCATTTCACTCACAGCTCTTGTCAGAACATTTTCCCTGTGCTGCGATTGTTGATGCCATGTACTCTTAGTGTTATACTTCTGACTAGAAAGTCCCAGATTCAGATTTTGGCTTTGTCTTTGATATTCCTGTGCCCGTGTACTGAACCTGCTTTGCCCGACCCTGACTTTTGTCTTTGCTGCCCTGCTTACGAACTGGAGTACGTCTACTGGATTCTGATTTTGGATTATGGACTCTGTACTGTTGCTTGCTGCCCTGCAGGGGTTTCCACCCCAGATCCAATAAAAATCAAGTTTACTGGATATTACTCGCTTCTGGTCATAGCATGTGAGCGGAGTGGAGCGGCGAGAATTCCCGCTCCTCGCTCACATAGGTTGTGATTCCCTCGCTCCTCGCTCAAAGTCGCAACATGCCGCTCCACCCATGACCGCTCAGCGCTCCGGCAAGACTGCCTCCTGCTCCGCTCCACACTCGCTCCACGCTCCACTCCAAAAATGTTTGCATGCATATTAAATTTACATGTTTAGCTGAAGCCTTAGATCTAATCAGAGGTGGACTGGCAAAATACAAAGTATTTGTCCTATGGCTAGATTTTATTTTTTCGGACATTTTACTTTTACAGCCTATTAACAAAGCTCTGCGCCTGAACATCATAAAGTTTAAAAGTGAATGTTTATTGAAAAAAAGCACAAATGTTAACACTTAGGACCGGGAAATCGCGCCGTGAGCTGTGCAGTAGGACCTATTGTCGCCCATGAAGACGAAAGAAGACCTCCCGCCGTCTACCGAGCACGGGGTAGCTGGGCGATATCCCGTTAGCCGGGTGTTTGTTTAATCATAACTGAGCCAAGAGGGCGGTCGTTTTGACAGTAGTCCGTACATGTAGATAATGGCACAGCTTGTTGGCGATTTATTTCCATATATGAATGCAAAAGTAACGTAGCCTACATAAAATATTGATTTGCTTTGGCGGGGGTGATGTTGCCGGTAATCATTTCTGCAAACCTTTTTATATTTGACGATACAGTTTGCTCAGCCTGTGCTCCTATTTAAAACTTTAGTGCGGTAGAATACGCAATTGGATTATTAAATATCATGCTATTTTTGGTGAGGATTTTGTTTGTCAGGTATCAGTTCTGCAATATTTTATGTTCGGAGGTAATGTGTGCTTTTATATGCCATTAAATTACACTCAAGTGCTGAAATAGGCTATATTATTTTTCCTGTTACAAACCTGTAATTTAGTGGCTTATATCTATTCCTATATCGATGATTCCTCGCCCCCCGTCTCAGTGAAATTCATTTAGGGAAAGAAATTGAATGTTTTTCGATTTATACACGGTTTCGTTTTTAAAATGCTAATAGGCAATTTTAACCAATTTGTCATAACAAAACGTTTTGCATCGTCTATATTTGTTTTAATGATTTGTCATAACCATTCAGATGTTCAAATATAGGCCCTAATGTTCGCAAAGCTTGCGACTAGAAAAGACGTGTACAATATGAATTTAGTTCGACCTAAACGACTCTTGAATGCACAGTTAAAAAATAATAAATAAATAAATTAACTAACAATTTGCGGAACCTTACACTGGTTATTTTTAGTAAGCTTACTAGGCTATATATCGATCAATAAGGAAAACGTAATTAATAAAAAGATCTGCTCAATATCTTATCTCTAAAGGACAATAACTTAAATGTCACTTAAAACTGAAAGACTCTTTCGTAAACTGAATTCACGGAATTAAAAGCGGATACACCTGGCACTGATTCAATACATCTCTGTTTATTACTCATTGTCATCCTAATAATTCCTGTAAGCTCACTAGAGCCTATTAAAGAATTAATGATCAGCTCAGCGTGTGGCAGGAGTTCTCTATAAAATGCCCAACCATGAACTGACATCACTTTCACAATTATGGAACCTATCACAATATGACGCATTTCCCCACTGTTTAGAACATAAATTGACTCCTTGGCGAGAGACAACCTCGCACCTCTGCAGGTCCGAAATGCATAATTTCGGAGAATAACGTGATCATAAGCTCACAGGCTATTAAGTTGTATATTGCCAATTTGTTTATTGATATTCAGTGGCGGGTCGTCGGCCGTAACAAAGTTAAGCCAAAACCTCGCCCTTCAAAGCATAATGACTTAAACCTTTCGCAGTTAACTTCTTTTGATCAGCAGTTGCTCATACGAATTGTTAGAAGACCAGTCAATTGAGTCAAATTTATTTTCGATAGCATTGTTATACATTGCACCACGAAATTATGAGCGGTTTTCTTTCACACGTAAATTACGACATAAATTATCATAGGCCTAAGCTATAAATTTCGCGCTCAAGAAGCTCATGAAACGGCATAGATTCGCAAATTGATTAGTGAGGCTCATTTAGCTATAAACTGTGCAACATCGCATTCTTTTCCTCTATATTAAGATTGAAGAAAATGGACTGTCGTGGCTTCTTGCGGAAGAAGCCTCGCAAACTAATTTATAAAGTCATTTGCTATCGAAAATAAATTTGATTGTCCTTCTACCAATTCGTATGAGAAACTGCTGATAAAGAAAAGTAAACTGCGAAATGTTGAAGTCATTAAGCTTTGAAGGGCGAGGTTTTGGCTTCCCTTTGAAACGACTGATGAGCCGCCGCTGTTGATATTGCGAATGGTTTTTCAAAACCAATAAATCAATTGCGGCACACTTCGCTGAAGATCTACCCACAAACCCTCAGAATTGCAGACACAGTTTCTGCAATAAAAAGACGTGTTTAAAATACTGAAAAAAAAATTCCCCTCAAGGATACAATTGCTTATTACACTGTCGAATATATCATAGTATATATTTTTTTCTTGTTCATGCTATGGCTTTTTAAACCGAGGAAATGATCAACCACACGCTTTCCAGAGGTCGCATAAGCTCTCACTTCCACTTTAACAGAAAATAAAAAGATGTTAAAATACATAACGGCAAACGCAAACGTAATTCTAACAGTCAAAATGCCCTCTATGCTATAACGAACAAGCGGTACTACATTCAGTCCCGCGGAGCCACATCTGGTTATTCCTGGGGGTAAATTACGGCTCAAAGTGGTTAGAAATGGGCGAGAAGGGCGAAATGTCCGAGGGAACTGGACGTGAACTAACGCCGTCTCTTCGGTTTTAACGGTGACTGTAATGCAAGTTAAAATAACTGCAGCCTAATTCAAAATGCTCACCTTTTTCTTTCTTGCTAGAGTGCTCACGGAGTGTTTGCGGGAGGGGTGTCTTTTTAGATTCCACAGGGAATCTTTGCTCACAGACGCAATTTCGTTACATTCTCTTTCTTTCTCCTTGCACCATCTGTTATTTTGACAGGAATAGTGCACCTGTATGACCTGTCGGCCTCTTTTGAAATATTTTGTGAACTCCATCTTGCTGTCTGTAGCCCAGTGGTTCTCAAATTCGGTCCTGGCGCCCCCCTGTGTATGCTGGTTTTTGTTCCAGCCACAACTGCAATTCTAGGATTTTAACAAGCTGTTGATTTGTTTTAATTAGGTGCATTTATGCAAATATCCACATTGAGATATATTGTAAATATTGGCAGAGGGAAACAATTTAACCAAACATTTAATCAACATAAATTATCAAAATGTTCCTCATTGGTGAAACTCTTGACACATGGTGGCAAAACCCAACAATTTACTTGGTAAACAATCGAGTCACAGCTGTTGTGTTTTCTGTTGATTTTATTTGGTTCACACAGGTTATTTGGGAACAACTCAAAACACCTGCATTCAGAGCTTATTGATTTTCTCAGAGTCTAATTTGATCTGTTTAAAAGTGTTTTCACTTGAAAATCCCAGCAATATTGAAAATCAAGCACAAGATGTTCAAGGGTTTTTATTCTTCATAGCAGAATGGATGTGTCCATCCAAATGTGACTTAAGACGGTAAATAACTACTCTAAACATGGAATGCTGCTAATTAAGACAAAGTAACAGCTTGTTAAAATCCTAGCATTGCAGTTGTGGCTGGAACAAAAACCAGCATACACAGGGGGGCGCCAGGACCGAATTTGAGAACCACTGCATTAGACAAAGATAACTAGAAAAAATAGAAAATGCAGATAATTTCATTTATTATAGAGAAAAAAGCTGTCCAAACCTGCCTGGCCCTATGTGAAGAAGTAATTGTCCCCTTTGTTAAATCATGGATTAACTGTGATTAACCAAATTTTTTTTGTTCAATTTCACTGGCAACACCCAGGCCTGATTACTGCCACACCTGTTGAGTCATGAAATCACTTATAGAACCTGTCTGACAAAGTGAAGTATGCTAAAAGATCTCAAAAAGCAACATATAATGCTGCTATCTACAGAAATTCAAGAACAGATGAGAAACTTAGTCATTGATATCTATCAGTCTGAAAAGGGTTACAAAGCCATTTCGAAGGCTTTGGGACTCCAGCAAACCATGGTGAGAGTCATTATCCACAAATGGAGAAAAACTGGAACAGTGGTGAACCTTCCCAGGAGTGGCCGGCATACTAAAATTACTCCAAGAGCGCATTGACGGCTCATCCAGGAGTTCACAATAGAACCCAGAACAACATCAAAAGAACTGCATGCCTCTCTTACCTCATTTAAAGTCAGTGTTCATGATTCAACAATAAAAAAGAAACTGGACAAAAATGGCCTCCATGGGAGAGTTCCAAGGTGAAAACCACTCCTGGCCAAAAAGAACACAAAGACTCATCTCACATTTGCCAGAAAAAAAAAAACATCTTGATGATCCCCAAAACTTTTGGGGAAATATTCTGTGGACTGACAAGACAAAAGTTGAACTTTTTGGAATGTATGTGTTACGTTACATCTGGCATAAAACTAACACAGCATTTGATAAAAAGAACATCACACCAACAGTCTAACATGGTGGGGGTAGTGTGATGGTCTGGGCATGCTTTGCTGCTTCAGGACCTGGACGACTTGCCATAATTGATGGAACCATGAGTTCCGCTCTCTACCAGAAAATCCTAAAGGAAAATGTCCGACCATCAGTAGGTGACCTCAAACTCAAGCGCGCTTCTGTTATGCAGCAAAACAACACTTCAAAAAATGAAAGATAAATATACTAGGTAACTTATTTTAAGTTACTATTTGTTTGACAAGTAGAAGTTTTCTTATTCCATTGGCAAGCTAGTCAAAATTATCTAAAATCAGGACAAATTTTCTGTCTTGCGATTGCAGCAGACCAAAGGAGGGCCCGAGCAGGGATTTGAACCTCCAGACTCCCAAGGAAAAGTCCAACACACTGACCACATCGCCAAAGAGCCAGGCTTGTTGGCAAAGTAGCCAGGGCGTGTACTTATTAGGAGACATTTCCAGTGACAGGACCCTTCAACTGTCACACTAAGAAAAAATGGTGATAGAAATAAGTGTTTGAACTATCCCTCTAAGACTTAACTTTTTTTGAAGTGGGGTTGTATGAGGTACGAATTGCCACTACTTACATTAGATGCAGTAGAAAGCTCTCTGATCTCCTCCAGGTACCCGCACCAGCGCACAGTGCTGGGTTGAAATTTTGGCGATACACTGTTGTGAACGGGTCCAGGGAAACAGAGTATTTTTGCGGCCTAAAAGAGGTCCTACCTGAAAATAATGCACTATTTTAGTTGTACGCTATATTAAAAAATTACAGCGCTTTACCTGCTTGGAAAAAAACGAAGTTGCTCTTGAACTAACCAAATGACGTAGTCCTTCACGCGCCACATCGTAGTTAACTGCGCGCCGTAGCGATCAGCTGTTTGGGTGAGACTCTGAGCGGTTTGTGGCAGAGACAGCATTTCAATGACACAGTATTATGTCTCAAATAAAAAAAACCCCCCATAAATAATAACCAGCGCAGCAGATACACAGTAAGTGGCTGCGTAGACCCTATGCGCTATAAATTTGTGCTGCAATGTTACTTTCAACTTTTTCTCAGGTGTTTCACTCTTTTACCTGATATATGGGTACAGCAGTGCTCTGCAGTGTGCAACGTTGAGATTTCCCTGAATGTAGCCTCACAAAATCCTCTTAGGAAAAATGAATACTGCAAACACGGAGCTGTTTCATGGATACGGATGGCGTATCAATATCCATGTTGAGCGCAGCTAAATACAACTGCCAAAGTCCATCCCGCAGAGGAATGTGGTGGAAGCTGTAAGTGCACCAGGATACAGTTAAGCCGCTTGCACATTGGACGCAAAACAAATTTTTCGTTTTTGTTTTTCCTGGCTAGGCCGACTATATTGTTGGTCAGATAGACAGCTCGAAGCACTTGAAGGTAGCCATACACCTCAAATATGCCCATTTATACATCACATTCATACTCTGACAGCAATGCAATGCAGTCAACTGCATCTTGGTTGCCTAGCAATGCATTTTGTTACTTTTTAAATAGTGTGCATGTGCATATATAAATGCTGCACGATGGAGGAATTCACATGATGCAACTTCCTTCAAAAGTTGTGCAAGGGCCTCTGCAGCAATCACATGTATAAAAGGCAGAGGCAGAGCAGCCTCTAGACAAGAGAAGGCATGTGCAGAGAAAATTCACTGCAATAAAAACAAAACGGCTGAATCCTGCATCAAGTGCCGGCGACCTGTGTGTAATCAGTGCGCCATCAAGGTGTCCAGTGTTTGTGCTGGTTGCGAGTAGACAGTGCATCAAAAAAGTACAGAGGAACAGGTAGTGGTTTCCAAACAATTTGATCAAGGCTCTCCCTCATGTGTTCTGTGTTAATTTCTTATGTGTATAGTTATTTTAATGTTCAATGTTTATGTGCAATGGTTTTTTTTAAATCTGTTTGACAGCTTCATCCAATTGTATTTTTTTTCCATTGTTCAATGATACACTTTAGACTACAGAAATGAATTTAAACTGTTATATTAAAATAAAATAAAGCCTAATGTGGCAAAATTAATAAAAGATGTCTTTTCATTTATTTTTATGCGCTATTTTAAAATAACTAACAACTGTCCCAGTAACAGACTTCTGATTTGCAATCATAAAGCCCGCAGCGGTGGGAGGTGAAAATGACCTCACGGCTGTTCTAGGAGGTACTGGACTGTCAGCCGTTCTAGTGTTAAATATAAATAGATTGCAGAGTTTCTGTGCTTCACATGCACAATCCCCAACACTCCAATTAATATGTGATATTTTTGTTGTGTTTTTGCTATGTTTGTCAGCCTTTGTGAATTTTTAGTTCCTGCCATGTTTCTGTCAGAGCCATGCCCATACTTCTTGCCATGTGTCCTTGTTTATTCATGTCTTTCTATTTCCTTGCTTTGGTCTGGTCTGCCAGTTGGGATCCACCTCTTTAGTCTGCGTTCCGTGCCATGTTTTGTTCCTGTGTGCCTGCACCTTTCATTACTTTGGTTTGGCTGGTGATGTTTCCACTTCCTTCACAGCTGTTCTGACTCTGGGGCTGTTCTAAGCTTGATTGCCTCTTGATTGTTTGTACCTATTGCTAACATTTCCTAACTCACACGGGAGGTTTTTCTTTAGACAGGCACAGACTTATCCTTACTAATTTAGATATAGTATCGATTGGCATTATTTACCACATTTTCTAATTTCTAGATCTCGTTTGCTTTTCTGTTAACAGTCTCACCCATCCTTCTCTGCTGCATTTTACGCTGGTACTTAAGCTGAACACGCCCATTCTCTTAATAGACTCGTTAAGTCTTACTGCTTGTCCCATGTCTCATGTTTCTGTGCCTTTCCCCTCTCGTTTTCCCCAGGTGTTCCTTGTTTCCCTGATCCTGTCCCCGAGTCCATAAATACTGAGGTGGAGCTCCAATCTGACAGATGCATCCTTGTTTTGCCACAGTCCTGTTTCGCCCATGTGTTGTTCAGTGCTTATCAAGTTCTCGTTCTTTGCCATAGTCTCTCTTTCTAGTCCTCACCATTTTATTATTAGCTTTGTTATTACTTCCATTTTTATCAGCTCTTTGAGTGTAGTATTTTGTTGGCCTATGTGCCCCCTGTTCCGCAAGTAATTTCTGTTCGCATTTTCACTCGGGCTGTTTTATTTTGGATTTACATCTCCTATCTGGTGTTTACCATTGCCGCACCTAACAATTTTATAGGATAGTTTACACAGATAAAACAAAAAGATGCCGCACACTCATGCAACTCCAATGCAACAAAGAAAGAACATTTTATGTTTAAAACATACCAATGTTTCGGCATAAAGCCTTCATCAGAGTCATAAGCATATGACAAGCTTTAATACCCACAGACATGAAAGTAAAAAGATCAGTGGACACATCTGTGCACTGACGGTAATTAAACACACCTGATCACTAATTAGTGGACCCACCCAATAAATTAAGTGTATGGTCTCCAATTAACATACAAAAGAGACTTGACAAAATAATACTCATATGTTACAAGAGGAATCACAATACCACACTGGTTATTTTTCCCTGTTGAACTTTGCCCTATTGGGCTGTGGGGGACCCCATGGCTGGTTATTAATTTGCTTTTTTTGTGCACATTTCCTTGCCTTCACCCTGAGCCAAGGGGCATTTTGGGCCCTCTCAACCTCTGCTGACTGCATAGCTGCATTCTGAAACTCAGCCAGGAGCATTACTGGTCCTCTCCATCTCAGCCAGTGATATTTTTGTCCCTCAAACTGAGCCAATGGCATTTCTAGCCTCATATCCTCAGCCAATGACATTTCTTGTCCTCTCAACCTGAGCCAATGGCCATTTATGTTCCTCTGAACCTAAGCCAATGATATTTCTGGTCTCTCATTCTCAGCCAGTAGCATTTTTGACCCCATCACGGTCTACCTATGGCATTTCTAGGCCCCTGAACCTCTGCTAATGACATTTCTGGCCCCCTCAACTAAAGCCAGTAGCTATTTTGGTCCTCTCAAAGCCCAAGTCAATAGGATTTCTGGCCTTCTGAACTTCAGCTAATGGCATTTCTGGTCTATGATCCTGAGCAAATGACATCCTTGGCTTCTCACCCTCAGCCAATGGACAGAGCTTCCTCCAGCAGGTGACGGCACCCTCCTTGGTGTATTGTCCCATGGCGGTCTCAAGCAGGGCCAGAGGTATTCCACAAGTCAATGCAAAGAACAGATACGGTATCAGGAACGTTCCTGCAAAAACAAGCTCACTTAGAGGACACATTTCAGATGACTTTAGGACTTCTCCAGTCGTAAAACTGGTATTTAAACTAAACCAAAGTCAAGTTCCAGATAATCTTAAGCCATTTTCCTCATCAAAACTCTCTAGTTTTGAGTGTGCTTATTGAGTACAATGAATAAGCTGGATTTTAATCTGGTATAATGACCCTTAAATGTACTGCGATTAAAGGAGAATTCCGGTCTGAAATTGACTTGAGGTGTATCGAAATATGATAATGAGTACTAACCTTTGTCAAATACCCCTCCTCCGTACGCATGCAACATTTCGAAATACATGGCTTTTTAGCCGAAGCTCAAACAGGCTTACAATAGAAGTGAATTGGGCATAGCGTTGTCATGCAAAGAAATCACTATTTTTTCATCATTAGCAAGGCTCAAAGTAGCTCCACACTTCATCGGTAGAATTACGAGGGCCCAGACATTTAAAACGAGGCACTGAGAACTTTGAAAATGCACTGGTAGTTTATTAAAAAAGACAATTTATGCAAACAATACCTTGAGGTAGTTTCCAGTTACCTCCATCATGAAAGTCACGATAAGTCGGATGACGAGCATGAACGAATAGGAAGGATAGGGGAACAGATTGCAATCTATTCGTTCGTGCCCGTCAATCGACTTATCATGACTTTGAAGATGGAGGCGACTGGAAACTACGTCAAGGTACTGTCTGCATAAATAGTCTTTTTTAATAAACTACCGATGCATTTTCAAAGTTCTCAGTGCCCCGTTTTAAATGTCAGGGCCCTCAGAATTCTACTGATGAAGTGTGGAGCTACTTTGAGCCTTGTGAAGACTGTTGGAGTTGATTAGTGGTGTCAGCTGTGTAAGTGCTGGGTTGGAATGAAAGCCTGCACCCACACTGGCCCTTGTAGGATGATATTGAATAGCCCTGACTTACGCCCTGGGTGGTAAAAAAAAAGAAAAGCTTCTTATGTCTCCTCTTTTTTGGTGGTCTCAAGGTTTTCTTCATCTGTCAAGTGAGTGGCTCGCTGCCGGTAACTAGCTAGCTATCAAATGGAGGTTATATTGTGATTAGCTATGAAAAGGAACTGCAGGCACACTTGGTTATGATGTGAGATCAGAGAGACACCAGATGCGAGGTGGAAGGGAAAGGGAATTTATTAAAACAAAAGCAAACAGGCACAAGGGACAACAAAAAACTTGGCCCAAAGGGTTGCAAAAGACAAACTAAGGAGAGCTTCACAGAGCTATAAACAAAAGAATACAAAAACGACAAAAAACAAAGGGCACTGGAAACTCCAGGCAAGATAACCATAAAGAGAAAAGAATAATGATTCTAGGAATACCAAAAGCGCTATATACAAAATGACAAGAACTATGAAAACCAGACTTGAACATGAACTTGGCTAAGAAACTAGGCAAGGAACTCGAGACACTGTCTGCCAGCCAACTTCCACCGCATCCAGATAAAGGCTAAGAAATCAGAACACATGAGGGGCAACACCTGGAGAAGGAGAACAAGAGGCATGGCAAGATCATGACATGGACAGAGATTGGTGGACAAGACTTGCTCATTAAGAGAATGAGCGTGCTCAGCTTAAGTACCAATTAAGTATGCAGTTTGAAAGCAGCATGAATGTTCAGAACAGAAAAGCACAGCAAGATCTTGAATGAGCAAAGCAGGAATCATGACAACAAACTCCCTGTCTAAATTAGTAATATTAGTGATGTGCCTATCTAAGAATTACACCACTCAGTGAGCGTTAGTAAATGTTAGTAACTTAAAAACAGTTGATTGCGAATTAAGCTTAGACAGCCCCGAATCCAGCACAGCACAGAAGGAAGGGGAAAATACCAAAGCCAACCACAGCTCAGAAATGTGCAACAACGAAGGCACGGGGCGGAACGCAGACAAGCGGTGGAGTGGCTTGGCAGACCTGGCAAAAACAAAAACATGGAAAAGTAAAAACATGGACAATGAACATGAATAATGAAATACTTGATCCTGATATAAGAAACTGTTAAAACTGTGACATGAACTATGAAACTAGGAACATGAAACTGTTAAAACCATAAATGCTGTCCTGGCCAAAGGCCAGGACCCCAGAACACAACAAGTTATGACAGTGGCACTAAGCTAGCCTGCTACAGTGCTAAGCCGCACCGATTTAAGTTCCCATCATGACACTTGGCATTCAGTTTGGCTGTATATTAACAGCATTACCTGGAGCAATATTTTTTCTCACACTCTCAGATAATGAAATATCCGCCAAAGGTATACGTACTGAAGGTAATATCAAATATTGAGTTGGGCCAAGGGAAAAGAGCTATAGTTACGCGATGAAGAAAAATCTGGAACAAATGCCAAATTACAGTTCTCTTTAACGGGAAAGTCATTGCAAACACCACGTAATCAAAGCCAGCGATCCACTTGCGCATCTCAAGCCCTGCTTTGGACAAAAATGAATAATCATGGCCTGAATAGAGTGGTCAATTTATGCTTGCCTTTTAGCATTCAGGTAGCTCCTCCCTTTCAACCAATCAAATGCTAGAATGCTTGAGACGTAACCGCCACAACTGGGTCTAATATGGCTTCTCTGGAAAATTACAAGAATGAGTACACTGAATTATTGCTAGGGACAATCTGCAAACCTGCGTTCTTGCCTGTAACCATGATAACAATATTCTGTCATTAAAAAAGTGTTAGGTTTTGGACCCACTGAAGTAGATCTCTGAGAGAATAACATTAAAAAGTCAAAGTTTTGGCTTGAGCCCCATAGAGATGCTGAGGCATGACCAGTGATGGGGGTAACACATTATGAGGTAACCCCTTAGAGTAATTGGAGTATTATTTCCGGGTAGCGAATAACCAAATGCGTTAGTTTGCAAATCAAGTTGTCCCTAACTGAGCTATGTTCTCAAATGAGTTCGCAGTACTTTAAAAGTGATGTCCATCCTCTTTTTGTTGCAACAATTTAAAAAAAAAAACAACATTAAAAGAATAAAATTTCTGATGCATTTCGTACTCCCTGGGTATTTCCTGCTACTTCTTTCTAACTGGTGCGTAAGTCGGTGTCGGGGGTGTAACAGTGTGCGCCCGCGCAGCTCAGTCAGTGTGGGCCAAAAGAATAGGAACATTAGCCTAGAAATCTAGACGTACCCTAGCAGTAGCATATAGTTTTGCTCAGCCAGTACGTCTAGCCACAAGCCACAGGGCCCCAGTACTACCAAGTGATTGGTCCGATGGCTGTGGCAAAGGAACACTGGTCGTTTGAATCGGCTTTGGCATTGACTTTGGAAGAGTTAGACCTTTTCTGCTCATCTTTCAAAGAAAAGCCAAAGACACTCAAGTCATTCGTTTCAAAGACTGATGTATTTGCTGTTTTGCCAACGGGATATGGCAAAAGTTTAATTTACCAGCTGTCTCCGCTGGTAGCGAAGCGAAGCGAAGGAGTCAGTGAAAACCCACTGGTGGTTGTAGTCTCGCCTTTGATTGCCCTTATGGAGGACCAAGTCACAGATACCCCTTTTCCACCAAAAAGAACCTGGTGCTAGTGCCGTGCTCATGCCAGTGCTTAGTTGGTTCAACCCACGCAGCTTCTAAGAACCTATTTGCTTTTCCATTGATGAGGAGCCAACTCAGAGCCACGTGATTATGTCACTGGAACTTAACACCAACAGATCAGGAGATAATAAACTTTGTTTGAGACCTACTTCTCTCTCAGCGCCGCTCACGTAACATCTGGGAATACAGAACTAGGCTTATGCCATCGGAGGCGACGGCTGGGGGTATATCCCCGAATGCCCAATCCTCCAATTCCCCAATCCTTGAATAGACCTTGAATAGACTTGCATTTGAACTTAATTTCAGGTAAATCGGTCAAATGGTTCTGAAGATATGGCTAAAATGGTAATTTTCTATCACGAAGCGCCACCTGGTGGCAAAATATTGAATCATAGAGGTATGATGTCATCATGTTACACGTTGTGAGGTCATGACCTTGCAGTTGCACATAGTTTCATGTCAATTGGGGAAATAGTTCCAAAGATATAGCAAAAATGGTGAATTTTATATGACAAAGCTCCACCTTGTGTCAAAATTTTGAACCAAACAGGTATAATATCATCGTGGGACACATCCACAGGTCATGACCTTTCATTTGCACTTGATTTGAGGTCAGTTGGACAAATATTTCCAGAGATATGATAAAAACAGTGATTTTTTTTCAGTTTTTGGCCCCTGGTGTCCAATGTATAAATAGTAAATTGTCCAAAATCGAGTCAGTTCTTCCTCTTTATGATACTCATATGCAAAACTGGTAACGCTTCCTTTTACGTTACAGGTAAGTACCATGTAATAAGGAGTAGTTACTGTAAAATTACCATGTAATTACAAGGTAACTATATTACTAATTACCTAGTACTTTTAGAGTATTTACCAAGCCAATTCCAGCCAAATACCAAATAACTACCTGGTAATAAGTATTAATTACTGGGTAATTATAATGTAATTATACACTAACTCTTTCCTGTTTCCATGCTATTACCTGGTAATCTGTTTTCATGTGATTACCTGGTAATTACTCAGTATTTAGCTCGTAACTAGGAAACTATCACATTACCCCAGACACTTGGACCAAAAATGCCGCAAAACCGACCAGTGTCTATGAATCAGTGTCTGTGAGTCTGATTCTCCCCCTGAACAGCACACTGTATCTGTCAGGAGATAAGAGTTCCCATCAAAAACCACCATCACCAGCCATAAAATTACATTAAGATGAATGCATTATTATTACACTTCCTCACTCAAAACAACTCAAAACTTTAAGTAGCTTATATATTAGAACCTCGGAGATAGACGCTAGTGCAGATGGACAGTTTGATCAGACCTAATTGCTTTGTGATGCTGAATGTATTGGATACTCTGCGGTTTCTTCAATTTATCAAAAGTGCTTGTACTGTGTGCCAGTACACCAGCTATCTTCATATTTAAGTTACAAAAACAACAACAGTAATTGGTCTTAGTGACCACTACGCTGTCTTCATCAAAATCTCCTCCAAAACTAGGGGCAAGGATTGAAAACCAGTTCCAACTGATCGATATCATTGGAATTGCACACCTCCAATGTTATCGATTCTTCTTAACGATTCTTTCGTTTCCCAGCATGACATCACGTCGCGTTCAAGCGGCAACCCGCGGGGCTGAAAGTGAAGCAAATATGGAAATGCCAAAAGCTGCAGTTCCTTGAGTGGCGACTTGAGGCTGACTGCAGAAAGGAATTAATCCCCATTGACCTCCATGTTAAAAAGCCCAATTTTACAGCAAAAATAAACATGATTACAGCCTGATTCAAATTACAATTTTGGTCTCTATGGCACTGTGAAAAGTGTGGAGGGAGTGCATTTTTTGTCACTCCACTATTTACATGATAGAAAGGCTTAAATTTCTGAATGATTAAGGCTGTCTTCTCATTCAGTTATGTCGTGGCTAAGATAGCACACAGACCTACACGACCCCGTGCTGTAGAGTAGGAACGCCAAGCCCTAGCGCTAACCACAGGCCTAGCCTAGCTGTCTGCTGGAGGGGGGTTACTACATTTCGGCTACCTAAGCCGCTAACCCTTGGCCTTTCCTAGTCCTCTGTGAGCCGTTATCCTACCCAGGCTCATTCGAGTCACGGAACTTGACTCATTGGCCGCGTTTCTGACTGGAGATTTTTTATAGAAATATCAGGATGATAATGTCTTGTTGTGTGGCAAGGAGTCTGTGGTCTATTTTCTAAGGTAATGGAATTCTAATGTTATTTCATATAACATTATGTGTCTACATGAAGTAGCGAGAGTTCGTTCACTAGCCCCCAGTTAGTTTTTGCCCAAGATGTCCAGCCGTGCCACCAGGAGTGTACAATTGCCACAGTTATTATACTGGCATGAAGTGAAATAATAGTGTAACACAAAATAGTCTGAATATAGGGTTAACATACTTTCGAAAAAAAGCTGTCAGTCAGGGGTAGGAAACCCATCATGGCTGCCCTGACAGGTTGCCAACATAGCTGGCAAGTCAGCTACAATATAAGAACCACGATAGCATTCTACCAAATGACGGGGTCCCTTAGATGATTTCCCTGAGTATTTAACATAACATAACATGAATGGCGAGAACAGGCCGTTCAGCCCAAGTACACTCGCCAATTTCTTTATACTATTGTGAATATCAGGGGCGGATCCAGGATTTTGGAATAGGGGGGGCGCAGTTACTAGCGGCCAAAGGCTGAAGCAGTTGAAGGAGAGCGTCGAAAACGAGAAGCCATGAAGGGGTCTGGGGAATCTCCCCCAGAACATTTTGAATTGTAGATGCGCTTAGAAGCGATTTCCAGGCATCTGGGTGGCATATTTTAATGATCTGTCCGTTCATTTTTTTGGAGTAATTGACTTTGTCAAACCAAAACTGTTAAGCAATTATAGGACTTCAAGATACCTCAGAATTCAGAAAAAAATCTTCTCCCAAAAATTGAACGAAAAACCCCTCGAAATGGTGTTATTGGGCCCGAAATCATCCCATCAAAAGAAAAATCAACAATTGATACTAAATCAGTGGAACATTTCGGAAGTTACATGCCGATGCCTTGCTACTCTATTAGGATCGAGGTATTCACTTTATCGATGAACAGGTGAAAAATGAAGTTCTGAACAGCTGAATGATATTCCTGCACTCGCCTCCTACATCAGCAGTTTATCAATCGAATAATAATGACCGTGAGCAATGAGACTGAATATTTTATTTCTGCAGATTCAACGAAATTCTAACGGTAAATTCAGTCTGACAGTGAGAAATTTGAGAACTCCAAGAAAAACTGAGTAATGTCAGTTAAGTACATACTGGTACATAACATGTATAATGATCAAAATCAGAATACAATAATATATGAGATTCGTCCAGGTGTCCAGAATTGATGCACACCTCTGTATGATGATGTATTCCAAGTCCCTTCATTGTACGCGTTTTCTCTCGTATCGGTTGAGAGATTCAATAGGAAGATTAGGGAAATAATTCTGGGACCGGCTGCAAAATTCAAAAGGGAGATTGAGGAATGTAACGTACCAATCTAGCGTGAAAGAATCTTAACAGTGGTCGGAAGGGGTGTCAACATCTACACGTGTAAACGGCTACACGGTTAACAAATCTTAACCATTTATAAAAATCAATAACCGTGTACACGTCATTTTTTCCTCCTCTTCCTCCTCCTCGTTCATTTCTCACCAATACATATAGTCGCCTATTTTTAGGGGTGATAATGTTGGCTGAAAGCTTCAGATAATATCATTAACTAACTCTACGCTTGAATGTTCCCACTAGTGCAGTTATCCGCATACAGATGCATGGGGCACAATGTTACCTTGATATAAAGTAAAATAAAATAAAAAATGCAGCCACAGCCAGTATGAAGGCTGCGGAGGACTTGAGAAGAGCGCAGCGCTCATCGTCTTCTCCATGTTGAAATGTCGTGCAGCTGAAAACAAAAACAGTTAATGGCTTGTTATTTTAGCCTGTATTGTTGCATGTTGTTGTTCGTTTTATTGTTGGTTGGTGTTCTGTCAGCTTTTCGCGACCTGATCACATATCCTCGCGTCTAAAGAGGAGGAAGAAAAAAATTTTTTTTTGCCAATTTTAGTGAATAATTGAGAGAGTCCCCCTCTACTTTTTTAACTTTGTGGATATAAAGGTGAAGTTTTTTCCTCTCACTTCAGCTTATTTTGGCTGCTTTTTGAGATGCTTTCTCTCGCCAATTCCACATTACTTTTACTCTGAGACATATATTAAAATTCAGACGCAACTCCCGTTGCGAGAGAGGGATGCAGTTTGCACTTTAATTAAAAAAAATGTACAAAAGTGAGCAATAGTTAAAACAATGATTAAAAAAGAAGATTAAACCTTTTTCAGCTTTCACTTGTACGTTTTCTTATCTGTCAAAATGATAGAGGATTTTATTTTCAACACATTTTACTTTCTATGGTTGTCTAGCGCAACTGCGATAGAAAAAGCTCATTAATCTCCAACTTGTAACCGGGTACACATCGGTTAGAAGTCCCCTGTACACGTGTAGAAAAAATTGTAAACGTTAACACCCCTAGTCGGAGTGAGACTTTTATTTCCCTATTCAATCTCGCAGCCGATACTGTCCTCCATGCTTGTTAACTGTCGTATCGGTCGCGAGATTGAATAGGGAAATTGAAAACACATTCCGACCATTGTTATGATTCTTTCACGCTAGATTGGTACTTTTTTTAAAAACACCGGGATGCTAGCGCAGGCAAATGCAGCATATGCAACCACTATATTAATATTTCATCCACGATTTACTGTTTATAAGAAGAAAATACGCAGGAATTTTTGTAAAATGGAGACCAGTAACGCCAACAAACATCATTTGGCGTCAATGCATCATCTTCGCAATACTTCGACTTTGCATTCCAAGAAAACAGGTCCGTTAAAGTCAACGGAGATCGTTTCTCTGCCAACATGCTGCAGTCAAAAATGAATGAAAGCGAAATCGAACCGCCGACGCGTGCACGTAATGCGTCGCTAGCTTGTCACTGAGTTACTAATGAAAAACCTTGCGTATCATCTAGGCCTACTTGGATCAAATCTGCGTTCTCTTATTAGTCAGTGGGGAAAGATAACAACACATACAACGCAAGTGTTGGATTGCTGGCATTCTAGTTCTCCTTTACAGTGTTTTGTCAGAGGACATAGGAGCAAAAAAAAAAAAAAAAATTGTTGGTCATCGAAAAATAGGGGGGGCGTGCGCCGGGTGCGCCTCCCTCTGGATCCGCGCCTGAATATATCCCTTCAAATGGTATCTAGCTTTAAGTCAAGCCTGCTCTTGGAAACCCCCAAGGTCTCTGCCTCAACAATATGGCCAGGCAAGCTATTCCACATCGAAATTACTCTTTGGGTGAAGAAATATTACCGAATATCAGTGCTGAATTTACCTTTAGTCAACTTCCATTTGTGACCCCGAGTTCTACTAACAACACTTGGTCGAAGGAATCCTACATAATTTACGTTGTTAATTCCTTTAACATATTTAAGGACCTCAATAAAATCACCCCATAGTCTAATTTTCCTTAGACTGAAGAGATTAAGGATCTTCAGCATCTTCTCATAGCTTTCATCTTTTATACCTGGAATTAGCTTGGCTCTTCTCTGAACTTTCTCTATAGCCTCTATATCTTTCTTAAAGTATGGTCCCCAGAACTGTGCTCAATACTCGAGATGTGGTCTGACGAATGTGTTATACAAAAGAAGCATCACCTCCTCAGATTTGTACTCAATACTTTTGGCAATGTATTCCAGCATGCGATTGGCTTTAACTGCTACGGCACAATGGCTAGAGCCTATGAGCGTTTGATCATCAAAATACTCTTACATTCAAGAAATAAGTCCAGCTCATCTGTTATGATAGATTCCAATATTTTGCAGACAATGCAAGTTAAACTGACTGGGCTGTAATTTCCTAGCTCAGAACCATCCCTTTTCTTATATATTGGTATTATATTGCCCTGTTTCCAAGCATTTGGTATTTCTCCAGTTTCTAAAAACTGTCTGAAGATGGCGGATAGCGGCTTAAAGATGATCTCACCAACTTCCCTGAGCACTCTAGGATATAAGCCATCAGGACCCGTCACCTTATCTGCCTTTAGTTAATACAACTTGTCTAATACTTCGTTATCCCTAACCTCAATTTCCGCTAAATAATCTTCAGCCGTATTATCATTCAACATGCCCTATGGCCAAATAAAGACCCACTCTGAGGTAAAATTCTTATTTGAAAGGCTTGACCGGAGATTGCCGTGGTTATAAACTCAATAGATACACACAGCAAGATCTTATATAACCTCATTCGCCACCAATGGATTTGTTACATTTTCAGTGCGATGACTGATGCGGTATCACTGTAAATAGAAAGGCTAGCTAGCTAGCTATACAGCTAACTTAACGTGGGATGTTATCTCGCAAGCTAGCTAGCTGTCGCTAAATTTGTTTCTACATTTAAGTCCATCATCCGCAAGTTAGCTAACAATATTAACCTAACTAATAAGCCAGATGGCAACTGTAAAGTGTCACTAACTAGCCACGTTCGGCTGTATTTGCTGTTGCAAAGAGTAAAGGCTTTTTTTTTCTAAAAGTTACATCAATTTTACAACGCTATTAAGAAAAAAAGTTGCGCATCATAGTGGTATTGTTAGCTAATATAAAGGTCAGAGATTAGCTGGGCAGCTGATGAAATAACCATGGAGCCTAGGAGCCAGACACCCAGCTGTATTAGCACTGATGAGCCCACATATCCTGCCTACAGTAACCAATGAATTCAGCAATTACCAAAGTAAAAATTTTGTGTGATAATACTTGTGATCAGAATGTGCGAGAGGGAGGTAGGAAAATAAAGGTCCATCAGGTTTGTTGGTAAACTTACATAATGCAATGTTATCGTTTGGCTGGCCATACTACCGTTAATGTGATCTGGCTAAGGTGCGTACAAGTCAAGAGCTAAGCTGAGCACTCATATTCAGTGAGCCAACCACCGCAACTTCCCAGCGGTGTACAGCGTTCTTTGTCCTACTGCCCCGTGGATACGAACAACGTTCGTTTTGCAACTGCTTCACAAATATAAACTGCGGAAGACTGTGTAGAATTACTTTTTTCCCTCAAAAACTACTCAGGAATCATTAGGAGAATTGATAAGGAATTGGATTGAATTGACATTGGCATTGATATTGATAAAATCTCATCAATTCCCACCCCTATCCAAAACTACCCGTATCCCCTCTAAGTTTACTCCGCCATTGAATTGATTCCGTCGCTCTGAATTAGTCACCTTGTTCATTGCTCTGATTAGTTTTAGTGCCATCCTATTGGGTGCAGAGGCAGTTTGAAAGACAACCACTGATTCTGCCCCAAGGATTGAGCCCGGTCTATCGGTCGTGGCCAGACTATAAATTTTGATGTTATAGTCTGGCTTGTCAGGCTACAGGAACATTTCAGTGAGATGCTAGTTGTGCCTGGGTGACTAGCGTCTGTCGACTGCAAGGAACTCAACCTCAAACTTAAAGAAGCATCTCGACTCATGCCACTGTACCACAAAGATTGCGACGAGGATGACTGAACAGCAGGATGATGGCCCTACAGCTCAAAACAACTACGACTGGAATTAATGTTGAGTAAAGTCACATGAAGGGAAATGAATGAATTTATAGCTGAATACGTGGTGGACGAGATGTTATCAATATCAACAGTAGCATTTTCATCTTTCTTTTAGGTAATTAAATGGTAAATGGCCTGCATTTATATAGCGCTTTCTAGTCACATGATATGACCCAAAGCACTTTACAACTCTGCCTCACATTCACCCTGATGTGGGAGGCTGCCATGCAAGGCGCCACCTTGCACATCAGGAGCAGTGCGGGTGTCTTGCTCAAGGACACTTCGATACGTTCTCTGGAGGAGCCGAGGATCGAACCGGGAACCTTCTGATTCCTGGGCCGCCCGCTCTGCCTCCTGAGCCCCTTAGCGAAATCTCTGTGTGTGATGCTCAGTAAAGGCTGGACACAAAACAAATTTTTTGCACGACTGATTATAGTCAAAGTCAATGCAAAGATGCGAATACACTCATCTGTTTATTTGTCTGTTTTCTTCCGTTGAAGATAGACAACAGTCTTTATTCGGTCTCTCTTTTGAAAATTAGTCAGATGGATGGAACCGATTCACACTTCATTTCCATACCAGAGATAAAATAGTACTTGTAGTCAGTGACCAAATCAATTCCATGACCGTTGACATTGGGGTCTATTCTCCCATGTCCGTAAGTCGGAAAAAGCGCGTAGATACGCACTTTTCAGTCTACGCGTATTCTCTGCTCGACTTACGTCTGTGCATTACGAGCCCCGAAGGCAATTAAGCACTTGGGGCGGAGCAAGGCCAAAATCGGGGCATTTCCTGGCGTTTCTCATGCAAATAACACTTACGCATATTCTCCCCCTGGCTTGCGTGTTTTTTCTGTTAAGCGCTTTTGAGGGCTGTATTAAGGTCAAGCGCCAACATAAGGCAAACTGGAATATTGCCTTTGATGTCGGTTATTGGGTGAATTTTATCATTAATTTTATTTTTTTTAACATGGTAAAGGTTGAGACAGTCTATATTCAATATAAGATTGTTCATCCATATTTCTTAAGCTACATTTCTCATAACCATAATAAATTACCAAACGAAATCATCATATGATATTACACAACAGCCTGTACTCCAGTTAGTTCAATTACAAACACATTACAAACATACCGGTGGTCATCAAGGTCTGAACTGCGCTGTCGGTCCTGGCATCTGGGTCGTTCCAGGGAGTGGCTGGTGATGTCATGCACATATCACAGGCGTCTGTGTCAAGGTATCTGACACAGTTGACGCTATGCTGCACCACGTCAGCCACTTTAAAATTCCCCGAAACACCAGCTTTAAGACGGAGAGTTAAGAGCAGGTTCTACCGGGTCGTCAGGTTCCCCAGTGTTGTGGGAGCCATTGATTGTGTACTCATGTTGCGATCAGAACCCCTTCCACTAATGAGAATATGTGCAGAGACCATAGACATCGGCACAGCATGCTATGTTTCCATTTATACGGCTGAAGTCAGGCGCCAGTGCAGACATGGGTATGTCAAAAATCGCATATCATTGTCTTTATATGAAGTGTTTCCATCTACGCGATTTTCATTCGGCTCCTGGAGCAGAGCCGCATGCGTATTTTTCTGATCGGACGAGGGAGCGATTCCAGCTCCAGTGCACACGAATCGCATGAGGAATTCCCTCTAGTTCAAAGAGGTTTCCCCACTTTATCTTGTTAACAAACGAGTACCTTTGAAGCAAAATGTATTTATTGCCCTGTTCAGAGCAGACGACATTCATGTGTTTATCATTCTCAGTGAATCAAAAGCATACTGCCGCTTTAAATTATGATCTGAGCCTTGTAATGCCACGTTATGCCTTTGAGATTTCTGTATATGAAGTGTTCCCGTGTATCACACCCTTAAATTTGTTACAGGATGATAACAGAATAGTGGTTTTCATGCGACATTTGTACGGAATTTCGACATAATTTCATAATAATAATGGATGAATAGCGTAATTAAACCGTTTACGTGGAAACACTGATGACGCGCCATGGGACGCATGCAAGGTCTCGTGTCTGCCCCACAGCCTGTCTCAGCCGGACTTCAGCCACATTAATGGAAACATAGCTTTAATGCTCAGGTTGTGTGCGACCATAATATGCGCATATTAAGCATCTGCGCCAAATTCCCTGGCTCAGCCCACGACGCCTATGTACTGCGCAACTGCTTGAAATGCCAAAAAAATACAATAAATATTTGAAACCATATTAAGCTTGTTTCCACTTTGACTATAGGCAAATAAAAATGACCATTTTACGTAACCCTCCTTCATCCGTATCCACTCGAAGTTCTTCTCCATGCACTTCCACTGCAGAAAGAGTGGATGCCACCTCCTCCTCCAGTGCAGTGAAATGCACCGGGGATGATGGGTGCTCACCACCTGTTGCGGACACAGTTCTTCGGTGTGCAGAGAGCTTGGCTTTTACAGTGCCCCGCTGATTTTTCCGCGTGCGAGGTAAGAATCCTCTGTTTGTTAAAGCGTTGCCTTGTCCCGTAGTTGCCAACCAGACATCAGAGTATTTTGAAATTTCAAGCGCGCAATTTCTATATGAGATCATATAAACTGTCTTTGTCCGTTATTTTTGTGTGACTAGAATGTTCTATTTACTTGTGGTCTTTCCTGTCTTCCAGGGAACAAACAGGCTGGTGTCGGAGGGGCACATTTTCAATGCTCTGATTACGCTGGTTGAGAAGCGCTAAATTCTTAATTTATTATTTCATTATCGCGACAATTTGTTTGTTTGCATAGCTTTAATGCCATGGTGGCTAGAATAAGAAATAAAAAAGAGATGCCTGCATTACTTCTTGTAACTGGCACAGACATAGCCTACATAGGCCTACTATTACAGTGGAATATCGTGGGCCTGCTGATAAAACCTTGTATCTTCCAACTGATAAACTTAACAGGAAAATAATAAAATATATATAATTAAAAAATAACAATAAAATAATATAAATTGATAAATATCATTTAAAATTTAAAAAATGTTTAATTCTGCATGCAAGAGTAGTGGACATGCGAGTTTTTGTTTCTTGGTACGAGGTTTTATCAGCAGGCCCACGATATTCAAATTTAAAATCTGGTTTGCGTTTTCCATGGACCACAACTGCATTTTCATGGTAAATCAGAAAATACTCGTTCCATGTTTTCCTGATAGCCATAATCAGTGAGCTTTGTACAGTCTGCCTCTCTTTTGGATTAGTCACTCCTATTTCATATGGCCGCCTCCATTCTGAGGTTGAGCGCTGTGGGGGTGATCTAAGCGCGTAGGGGAGAATACGTGTAACTCAAACTCGAATCGCGTAAAAAAAAGACTTATGCGCTAATGGGAGAATAGACCCCATTGTGAATTAAATATTGCACGCACAATCAAGACTGTCTGAGGGGAAATGCAAAATACACCATGTCTAGTATAGATATGAGAACAGATTTATAATGAAATAAAGAATGAAAATATATTATCAACAAACAGAACATCCAAAAAAAATGGCCTGCAAATAAATAAATCGCAGTGTTCATTGGATGTTCTGTTTGTTGTTAAAATGTTTCTTTTTATTCTTTATTTTGTTATCAATCTGTTCAAATCGTCCTATTTTTTCCAGCTGTCAGACAAGGAGTATTTTACATTTAATGTTCAGCAGGCATTGAACATTGTCCCACGCCAATGACGATTCTCTTTATTGAGCAGAGCTTAAACAGAAACGTTGATTGATTTCTTAGTACTCATCTTGAAGAACTGAGCCCTCTCATCAAAACATTCACGTTTAATTTCTAAAAGATTCAGTAGATTTAAAGAAATTTAAAACAATAATCGACTGTAAGACATGGAGTTATATTGAACCCATCCGACTGTCGAACACAGAGAGAAATTAAAACCCTGTCCGACTTTCGGACACGTAGACACTGCGATCAACGCAGCAACGCAATCTGTCGTGCGAAAAATTTGTTTTGCATCCAGTGTCCAAGCATCTTAATACTACTATTATTGTCAGTTAGGTTTTATTGTTTTTAGTTGGGGAAAGGAATACAGCCTGATTGCTATGATCTCGTACTGAGTTAAAAGAGAATTCCAGTGTGAAATTGACTTGGGGTGTATTGAAACATGACAATGAGTACTAACTTTTGTTGAATACCCCACCTCCGTACGCACGCAACTTTTTGGAATAAATGGATTTTTAGCCAAAGCTCCCAACAGGCTTTCACAACTATTGTATTGGGCATTGCGTTGCCATGCAAAGAAATCGCTATTTTTTTCATCATTAACAAAGCTTAAAGTAGCTCCACACTTCATCGGTAGAATTCCGAGGGTCCTGAAATTTAAAACGAGGCACTCAGAACTTTGAAAATGCAGGGGTAGTTTATTAAAAAAGAGTATTTATGCAAACAATTCCTCGATGTAGTTTCCAGTCACCTCCATCTTGAAACTCACAATAAGTCGACTGACGAGCACAAATTAATAGATTGCAATCTGTTCCTTTATCCTTCCTATTCGTTCGTGCTCGTCAATTGACTAATCGTAACTTTCAAGATGGAGGCGACTGAAAACTGCATCGAGGTACTGTTTGCATAAATAGTATTTTTTTTAATGTTCACAACCATTGTAAGCCTGCTGGGAGCTTCGGCTAAAAATCCATATATTTCGAAGAGTTGCGTCCGTACGGAGATGGGGTATTCGACAATAGTTAGTTCTCATTATCATGTTTCAATACACCCCATGTTTCAATTCAAGTCATTTTCACATCGGAATTCTCCTTTAAGATCACATATTGAAAATAGATGTGTAACGTATCTTGCATTGTTATGCATGCATGTTAATCCCAAAATTTTAAGCAGCAACAGGGTGTAATAAAAGGAACATGCTATCCGTTGTTTCTCTTCCCAATGATGCAGGTAGAAGAAAAAAAATGAGAAACCGTCGTATTTCATTCCAACTTCATAAGTTTGAATGATCTGATGTAGTTTCGTTTTGAAATTCCTTTTAAGTTCGCTAATGGTAATAAATCGAAAGTGCCTCATACTCGTAATGCTTAATATAGACGTAAGCGGTACAGAAAAAAAGCCTGAAGCAGCAAAGTAAAATGCAACATCAACGCATCATGCAGATATAGGACAGAGGATTCTTCATTTTAACACCTTAAAGGTGAGGAGAGGAGCTAATTTTATTGGTGAAGAGTTGACTCGGCTGTGTTGAAGCCACTTAAGCCTTTTCTCCTCCCTCTTTTCCTCTTGCGCCGGCAGGAGGGACGGAGGTGGGACTGAGGAGTACTTGCGCCAGGCTGCGCCAGGCTACGCCGGGCACGAAATTGCAACATGCGCCTAGACCCAACCCGTTGCCGTGGCTCTCCCCCTATTCGCCGCGCCTGCGCCTGGTCTACGAATTTAAAACCCTGAATGTGCATGCCCCTCATCACCGTCAGCATAGGGCATTAATTACTATCACTGCAGAATTTAGCAATGCTCCATTTGTTGATATATCACAAAATGAGACAAATTGACCCATGCTCTATTATTTCCTTTGGCAATTTGAACAAGCAGCTAAATTTTGGCAGGTCAGATGTATATGTGTGTAGTGAGAGGGATAAGAAAAGCCTGACATTAAAACGATGGCCATCTATGGCAAACTAATGCCCTGGCTGGTCAAATGTATGGTGAAACACTGATTTGAATAGTTATGTGGTGACGTAGCCCTCCAGGAGCATCGCTACGGGTATGTGAAGAGGGTTCAGGCTGCATTAACAGTCGTATTAGGACATACAACATTAGGTCGCGACCTTAAGAAGTGCCACCCAGTCTATCTATCGTTTAGAGACCCACCCCCAGAGATGAACTGATACCTTGTTAGGTCACCTGAGACAAAGTCTCAAAGTGACCTATTCTAATCGCCTTTGGTCCGTCGTCGTCCATCATGCCTCGCCTTTGTGCGTCCATGAGCATTTTCAACTTCTCCTCTGAAAACGCCGATCCGATTTCAATACAATTTTTCAGGAGTCAAATATGCACCAATATTGTGCTCACCCCCAGGGGCTCTGAGGGGCAGGGCTAAAACTGGCCAATACATTTTCGACGTCTTCTCAGAACCTGCTGATCCAATTTCAGTAAAATTTTACTGGAATTCTCCTTGGGCAAATTTGCACCCCCAGGGACTCAGAAGTGCTGGGCTAAAAGTGGTTAATACATTTTCCACTTTTTCTCAGAAACTGCTGATCCGATTTCAATGAAAATTTGCAGGAACCTTCCTTGGTCAAATATGCAACAAAATTTAAAATTATATGGTGCCCTTCCCCAGGTGCTCTGAGGGGCGGGGCTAAAAGTTGTCAAATTGGCTGACATTTTCAAACTCTTCCTCTCCAGACCCACACATGCTGGAAAACAATACTGTTCATAGATCGAAGGGTTTTCAGGTGCTTTATCAAAATTGCTTATTTCATGGCCCCCAGGCTTCATGTTTGCCTTTGGGGAGGGGGTGAACTTTGCTATACTTTACATAGGAAAATGATGGGTTTATTTGGTTCAGTCACATCAATAACATGTTTTCATTCAACTCAGGTGACCGTTGAGGCCCATGGGCCTCTTGTTTTTGGAATAAATGTTGCAGGTTAAGATCCGCTGGGGCTGCTTAGAGTTGAGACCTATTTGCCACCTCAACTTAACTCGTCGGACAGCCCAATTTTGCATTCCCAATTTGAATTCACCCATAATGAACTATATGTACGTTACATTCTCATGGGAAACTATAGTTCTACAAACAGGTTATACAGAAACAAACAAATGGTTTGATTGGATATATACACCGCACAGACACACAATCACTTAAACAGTCTTGTCTGTACTGGAACTAGGCTCTTACTGGGCACCATCCCGTTCACTTTACACCCTGACACTAACTCTGATGGACTGGAATGCGTCCTCTCGTTGTGTGCATCTGCTGAACCAACGTCCAGTCAATCTTGTCTTGGATGGCACTTTGCCTTCCCACCTGTGAAGGCTCAAATTCAACCTCCGTATTTCCAACCAATGCAAGGCAGGGACATTTGTTTTTTGGAGAACTCAAGCACTGGACTCAGGGTAGGATTTAATCCATGGAGTAGTGACACGCTTTACATTACTGGTAATCCCCAAGATGGAAATCACTCGGTTGCTTGGTCCGGCCTCTGGTGGTTCTGTGGAGGCAAACGCTTATGGCCAAAATTTCCCCAAGACTGGTCTGGCTTATGCAGCTTAGTCCTCATGCCATTTTCCATCTTTGCTGGAGAAAACACCTGGTTCTCCACTCGTGAAGGTGAGTATTCCATTGTCACCCGTCATAGACATAAAAGGTCAATAATCTTGTTTGGTTGGTTCGATAGAAATGTATATATAGACGCCATTGGTGTCCCACGTACCGTGCCAAATGAATTTAAGGTCCGAAACCAAATTGCTGATGGGTTGGAGTCTCTTCTTTTCTGGTGGTCCACTATCAACAAAAACATTGATTAGCTTAATTACGGATATTATAACTAACAAAGATTTGTTAATTTCACCAGAGATGCGGTGCACGGTATTCATGAGCAATTAGATGAGACCAGTTTAATGGCATGGGAAAACCGAATGGCACTGGATATGATACTTGCAGAAAAAGGAGGCATGTGTAAGATGTTTAGCTTGACGCGTGCATTTTATCATAACAATACAGCCCAATTACCAGATCAATTACCTGAGCCCTTTTCTGATTGACAGTTCACACCTTATCAGCACAGCAGCCGCTCCAGAGCAGCACTGGGTTAAAGTTTGATGTGAATTGATTTACGGCGGAGTAAATTACTGCGGCGTAGTTTACCCTGGAGTAATTTAAACCACCTCTGGAGGTGGTTTAGCTCCGGGGCAGCACCGGAGAAGCACCGGATTAAGTGCGACATGAATTGCACTCCTGCTCAGCACCATTTTAAATTTACTCAAGCACAGCGGAACTGGTCAGCGTTCATTGAGCAGTTTTCCGCTCATGCGCCAAATGAAGGCACAGGTGTCCAGGAAGTGTGTGTACTGCTGATCAGCATCATTCGCCTTCAGTTTGATTAATGAACATACCGGTTTTATATATATATATTTTTTTTATACCAATGCCCGTAATGCATTGCGTGCTATCACGCAAAGGGAATTTCCGGCCCATGCCAAGGCTTTGGTTTAGGAAAACGATACCATAACGACTAATAGGGTGATGAGATTTTGATATGAATGGGTCTCGCCAATTTGATAAATCACTATAAAACCAAAACAATTAAGCCAAATACTGGGAATATCGGCGATAAGCTGAAATCACATTTCCGGGATGATATACCTATCATCTGCTCAGCATCTGATGTAGACTGATAAGTGAAGGAAGCAAGCCGTTAATGTTGAAGCAACCCTGCATACAGTATTTCAGAAAGTACTTAACACTATCTCGTGCAACTAGCCAATGGGCCATATTGAACGATCTTTTGTCATAAAATAATGGACTGGGACAATCAGACTATCCATCACAATGACAGCGCATACCTGTGGGCGAAGGGCGACAGTTTGTCATTCTTGGGCAACGTTACGTCATTATCACATGACCGTTGAAGCAGACGGCAACTAATTAGGTGGAATAAAACAAACAAAAAAAAATTTATTTCATCTTTAAAAACAAAAATTCCATATTTTTGTATTTTACAATATTTATTTTCTAATTATGTTTGTATAAAAGAGTATTAAGATTTAGCCCTGAGTTCCCCTTTAAGTTCCATAAGTTTCTTTAATCATGTGGTAGAAAAAAATGGCCACTGACTTTATGGCTGAAATCAACAGAAAGTAGGTTATTTCAAAATTTCTCTGACGAAATATAAGGAAATTTCAACTGATACTTTTTGCATTTTGACTTCAAACACAAAATGTAACAAATTTTTGATTGTTTTGTGTTGCATTTCAACGCAAAATGTAACATTGTGCCAGACTGTCTTTACAACCCACTCTCAGATACAGGGAGGGTGGAAAACGAGCGGTTCTTGGCCCTCATGGACCGTGAGTCCATGATCCTGGCAAAGGCTTCCTTTTTTGCACAGTATTGCTTCAAATGGCAATTGAAAAGCAAAGGTTTGCCAACGTAATCCTGAGCCCACATGGTTACATCCTGTTAATAAATTACAGTTCTTCATGCAGCGCAGTCTGAGAGATCGGAGGGCACCGATATTCAGCTGACACATGCACCCAATGCCCTTTATGCACTAAAATTCCTCCATTATTTGAATCTTTTAGTTATATTATGCACAATAGGGGGTGAAATATCCAAATCCCTTCTAAGTATTCATTGAGTGCCATTATTTTCAAACCTTCTTACACATTTGTAGGCAAATTTGGCAATCTTTACTCCTGAAGAATTAGGCATTTCCTGGATGCTACTTATGAGCCAAATCATGATCACAATCACCTGCTCACATCAGCGGTTACAAATCACAGCATTATTCAAATTAGCTTCTTTACTGGTCCTTAATTTCCCCAATTCAGAATGTGTTTCTGGCCTGAATGGCAAGAATGGATGCATATTTACAAATAAAATGAAGTTGACCCAACATAACATCCAACAAAACATTAAATATCGTTTTCACACTATCTGTGATGATGAAATGTAGACAAATACACAAATATACTCACTCACAACTCACTCTCTTCCTTCCTCCCATTCACATCTCTGTATCCCTTCCTCTCTTTGTGACTTACCGCCTCCGTGCTTGTAGCAGAGGTAGGGGAACCTCCACACATTTCCCAATCCTACTATGTTTCCCGCCACAGCTAGGACAAACTGGGCCCTGCTCCCCCACTGACCCCGCTCCTCCAGTGCCTGTCCTGATGTCTTCCTCTCCTTCCTCATCCCTTCTTCCTCAGGAATCTCTATCTCTATCCTGGCAGTCCTTTCCTCACTCTCCAGTGCACTGTGTTGTATGTCGCTCTGGTTAACAGCAGCTGCTGAGTATCTTGAATAGTAATGTTGTATTGTAACTGCTTTAGTTATCCTTTCACCAGGACTCCGTGAGCTGAGATAGAGGTGTGGAATTTCACCTGTTGGCTGACAAACAAATGCATTTATACATTAGTGTGCTTTGTCTGAGATATTGACTGTAGCAAAAAAAGAATGAAGCCACCGTGACGTCACCTACTGGTTTCAGAATACCATTTATGAAGCCTCAATTTAGGCATTTTGATCAGCGCCATCTTGTCATTTTGAAACCGGATGTGATTGTCAGTGGAGGAGAGAGTGACTCAAGGTCCGGGAAGGGACAAGGAAGTGGATTTTTCATAGATTGTATTAAAAGATGGACGTAGTACTCAGGTATGAAAAGTGAGGCCAAATCGGAAATCACTAAACATGGCACTCAATTTCATGACCAGCAGATGGCGATGTCAGTGGTTGCAGAAAAAAGTTCAATGCTATAGAAGTCTATGAGAAAATGACCCTACCTTTCCACCTGATTTATTTTTTTCAATAGAGATTTTCCACATTATTTTATGGTAGCCATCGCAAGTGTCAAGTCTCCTTCAATACCTCATGTTGTTCATTTATTGTCCCAAATAGACTAGAATAAAGGATAAAGCCAGAATATGCTTGAGGGGCGTGGCTATCCTCTGGTCCTCGTCAGATACTGTCAGATCGACCCATAGATCCACCCCTCGCTCCTCCTTGGATCTTCAATTCACGCTCTGGACTGATAGGAATCACAACTGGTTTCAACATGACAAAATGGCACTGTTTGAATCATAGATATAAAAAACACTAGATACCGGACATACTATCCCGGTCTATTGTGATGTATACGTGTGTACGGTCGCCACATTAGAGCGGTACAAGTCAGCCTGGACACCCATATGAACGCAAGTTAAAAAGTCAAGAAGTCTGGTATTAATAGTTGGAAATGGGTACGCTTGCATTGATGCCTTAGCAATTAAAGTGTACAAAGTAAGTCTAAATAAATAGACAGCCATTTCCAAGATATTTTATGGTTTCCTAAGAGGAGTAAGAGCCATTCTGACTAATAATAAATCAAGTGTATTATCGGTTGTCACCAAATTCCATCCGCCAAATGACCTGACATGATGTGATTGCCAGTACATGCTAACGCGGCTCGTCACTCAATTCCCAAATCCTAGCGGTAGACTTAAACTTTACTCTAACCCTAAATGTCCTTTTGAGGGATGGAAATAAGTGACGGCCGCACCTTTTTGAACCTAGTGGCTTCTTCCATTAAGTCTCTTATTAGCACGGAAGCCACATTTTGTATTGATTTATATAAAGCTCAGCAACAATTTCTCCTGGAATACCTGGAGTAAGTTAATATCCCACACTTCAGAACAATCGACAAAACCTACAGCCAGTTATCAAAACATTATAGACCGACAGACATGACTAGCTAATAACTAGCACTGGCCTTGCACTTATCAATGACAGTGTAACTAACACAGAAACGCAGACAAGCAGTTCACATGATTTGCGCTCAGGTCAGGAACTAAAACATTTCTTCTTCCATAATTTTGTGATAATTTTGTGAACTTACTTGTGGAAAGTGATCATTATGTTTAACGCATCCAAACACTACACAAAGCTGCGGCTTCCTTCTAATTTGGATCAAATTCAGACTTTCCTTTCTATGGTTATGTTTGTGCAAACCGCTGACAGAGACCACCTCTATATGGTTTCAAAGTGATGACGTTACGCTTGTGTCGGAAGTAAAATTTCCCATTCATTTTACCCATACTTTTTTAAAGTTCACAGTGAACCACTTTCCATTGTTTTCAAGCCTGCATCAGTTCAGAGATTTTATTTCATATTCCTGAGTAACAACAAGTGTCATTTTTCTTGACCGGAGCCAGCTATAATTTTAATCATTTTAATTTTTTGCCACCATGCTAATCCAATTTGTAGTCTAAAAACTACACATCCCATGATCCTGCTGATTCCCGGGCAGAATGAGTTTAAAATGTGCAACAAATTACCTGCACCTTGACATAGCTATTTGTTTGCTTAGCCTGGTGAGACTGAGAAATAGTCAGCCACTTGATTAATTAATTACATTCTACTTAATTATGTTTACTTGCTAGATATTAAGTTTTACAGCTAGCACCAACTTACTTTAATAGTCAAGCATTTTTGGCCAATGTTTGTTTGCTTTAAAACCTGGTAGCTAAATAGTGAACAAGGTAATCAGCTTTGTCAATGCATAACTGACTGAGCTACATAGCTAATTCAGGTCTGCTTGCTCATCTAAGCCTAGTTAAGGGCAGAAATAATCACAGTTCACTGTTTTTAGCAATTACTATTCACTATGTGAGGCTAGCCAAGCAAGCAAACTTACTGTTAGCTGGCTAACTTAGTCAGCGAGCTAGTTGACCAACTTCAGTAACTAACTAATGTCACATTAGGTAGCAATATGTAGATGCAAGCTAGCAAAATATTCCCAGCTCAAAGCTAGCTAAGTAGCCAAATAATGGCTATACACCATTTTTATTGACTTAACAAGCAAGTTAGTTATTTCGCTAGCTTAGGCATTTAAAGTCTGTGAATTTTAATACTAGCTAGCTTGCTAAATAATAGTAAGCGACATTGAACTAACCATTTACTGTTTATATTGATTTATTTATATGCAGAAGATGCAATATGCTCACTACCTGGCTAGCTAGGTGTTTCGCTGGCATAGCTAAATGCTAGCTAGCTAAATGGTGAAGTGACTATTCATTGTAATCCATTCATTTTGAGGCATATAGTTTGCGAATAGTGGACCGCTATGTAATTACAGTTACAGTCATAGACAACGGCAATTTCAGGCACTGATTGGCTACCATCATGGTATGTTAATGTTTGCTGAAACTGAGGTACCCCATTGGCTGGGAATAAATCATGGGGTACTCGCCCACTTATCCATTGCATATGTAGTTCACAGGAGTGGACTACAAACTGGACTACAAGTGCAAAAGCATATAATATTTGGCAAATAAAAACTAATTTGATGTGATCATTTGTATCTGTATACCCGATAGGCTAATCTCGGAGCAAGGCGGCTCATAAAATTAATAGAGTTCGAGGAATCCCTGAAAGTGTCCAAACTCCATTATAAATTCCCATCGGGATTTTACTTCTGACACCAGAAGCAAAGTAGCTGAGACGTCATCACTTTAGTACTCTATATGGTGGCCGTATACACGCATCCTGCCAATCAGCATACGGTATCTAGTATTTTATATATCTATGGTTCAAATTACCACAATCAAGGCTTCCTAAATGGTATTCTGAAACCAATGGGTGATGTCACAGTTGCTTTGTGCATCTTGATACAGGCCCACCTGACTGCTCCAAGCTTATGGAATACATCTATGGTCCTGAATAAATCTCACAGCACATTCAATGCTGGAAGTCTGCAAAGCAAGATTATGGCCTGTTTACACTAAACCGCGACCTTGATAAGACCTCGATACAACCCCGATACGAGCAGGGCGATCGTGAAATATTGGTCACTCTCACAAGTCGCAGCTGTTCCCTACTTTGTTAGCTTATTTGCGGTCACACCATACCTCAGTTGCAACCAAATCGTGACTGACAACAAAATATTATTCATGATGCAGTCGCAATACTCGTACTTGTGTGTACTTATAGAAAGTGTGTCGGTGAGTGATGGAGAAAGCAGTAGCCCTGTGTTTATATAGACAAAGTGTGCTGGTAAGTTGCGTCACCACCAGTCGCGGGAAGCCTCACCATTGGTCAGGTTTAGATCCCTTTAATCGCGCAGGCGGTCTCAAATTCGGTCGCATTTGAAGCGTGTAAGTTTGTTGGTCGTTATGGAGTTGCAATAGGCTTGCATTAAGCTCACCATAATGCTTGCAATAGTTTGCAAGTGAAAAATTCCTAAAAATTTGCAATCATTGATGCAACCGCATGTCGAGCCGCTTGCGAGTCTATTACGACCTGTGAAATCGAGGTGAGAGTGAGTTCAGACTTGTACGAGCTTATTACAACCAATTATGATACCCTATTATGTTTTTCACTGGTGGCTCAACCTTTGTGAGTGTTTTGAGCAGTTCCATACACTTTCAAACCTCTGTGAGACCATGGAGAGTGATTGAGACCAAGAGAGATGGTTTTGGAGACCATGGAGACTGCATTGAGAGTGAGACTAGCTTCCAACCCCAGAGTGAGTCAGTGTGAGTGAGGGCGAGCAGAGGCCATTATTCGGTCAAAACTCGGGCATAAGCCTGGTGTAAATGGGGTGTTAAGTGCAAAAGTTGCTTAGTACCAGAGTAATCTTAGTACCTCATTACTTGCATGTGAACATTTGGGAAACATTACATATTCGACGAGTGACCTTGTAACAGTAACTAAGTGTAAGTACAGAGTGTATAACCTCAACTGCGTAAGTTGTCAGTGTGTAACCTTATATGATACCTAGCTTGCGAGCTAGTTTTAAATGTATTCTAGCTTCACTGCGTTGTAAAATTCGTGCTCCAAATTTAAGTTTATGTTACAGAGCTGGCTAACATAGTGTGACTGCGAACTGCAATGTGATGTTTGTCAAAGTCATGAATTAATGTTAGCTAACTGATGTTATTGGCCAGCGAGGTTATAACAAATTTTTCTGTAGATTGGCTATGAAATGAAACATAACAGTTCTTTGTTATAGGTACAGTTTTTATAACTGCTGGCATCAGGACAATGGGCTGCAGATGGCAATTAGTTCATTAAGCTGGCTAACCAAGACGTTGCTATTGCTGTTATTGATTAGGGAAGGTGTATTCTCCAATTTAAATCAAAGAACAGGGTTCCCACTCTTTTCTTGAAATTTTTTTCCAGGACTTTTCCAGGACTTTTTCAGCTGCCACAGTACGAGTCAAGTTATCCCAGCATACACTAATAAATTCCACCCCCAAGCTTTGGAGAAGTGTCATTTTCTACATTTGTACCTTATATTTTGTACATTTAACCAGATTGCTTCAATGTTTATTCCTCTCCCTCTTTCTCTCTCGTACTTTCTCCACAACACATTGTTATATGTTCAATAAATCGCCTAAACATTTTCCCTTAGTTCACCTGTTTACTTGTTTACTTACAGTTTACTTTGTGCATCCGACACCTGCATTCTTAAAGTAAAAATCAAAATCACTGCAAAAATAAAAATATCAAAATCAAATCCTATTCTGCTGTGCAAAAAGGTCAATATAAAACAAAGCAATGCCATTTAAATGAAAGTGTTCCTCTAAACAAAATTCTCGGTTACTGTAGCTTCTTGACTTTCTCCTGCAGGTCTTTCAGTATTTTTTCTAGAGCTTGCAGCTCTTCCTTTTTCTCAGCCACACTTTTGCGATAAGCATTGGATTTGGACAGTAATGTGAAGTCCTGTTTTTTTCTGCATTCACTGCCATTTCGTCTGCCTCTTTCTGCATCATCTCACTGCTTTTCATTATTCTTCTCTGTTTTGCTTTGACATTTTCTGTGTCTTGGTGGAGCTCCGTTCTTTTCTTCTCATTTGTGGTTTGTTCTTTTTTCTTTTTTTCGTCCTCGAGGTACTGCATGTATCTCATTCTTGCTCCTTTGTAATATTGGATTAAGTCTTTTGGCAGGGCTTCATCAACTGCATGCTCAGCCATTGCATCCTGGACCATGCGCAATGCTATCAGACTCTTCTCTTTCAAGTTTTCTACTAGCATGTCCTTGTTGACGGAGTACCCTCGCTCCACTGCTGCTTGTCCATGAGACAGAGTGAGGAGACATTTCATCATGTCCCACAGTGCTGTATACTCTGCTCTGCCACTGACAAATCTCCCAAAAAATTCTTCAAGCCTGCAACTGTATGAAAAATCTTGGAATTCTGCCTTGAGGTTTGCACTTGCATGCACTGAGAATGTTTTATACTGAGCAAGGATTTTGTCACACTCTGAGGCAGTGCACCATCCTGCATTGAGGAGAACCTGTAAGGCAGCTGAAAACAGACACACATGCGTAAAATGTTTAACCCGTTTGCATTCACCCCCAAGGAAGAGAGGAGCAGAGGGAGGAAAAATAATTTTCCAGGACAACTCAAGCTTTTCCAGGACATTTTACTTTTTTTCCATGTGTTTTCCATGACTGGAAAATTGGTCAATCATTTTCCAGGTTTTCCAGGAAGCGTGGGAACCCTGAAGAAGTACGGCATTCTGCGGGTGTGCGTTAATAATAGCGTTTTTGGTTAAGTGCTTGAAGGCTATTCCCAAATAGCAAGCTGCATTAGGCCAATGTCGGTTTAAGGTCAGTATTGGTCAGCAGCAGATTTCTGCCAGTTTTTTAACGTTGGCCCGACAGAACTGACGACTGCTGCCGATGGAAAATCGGCGTTGGCGTGATGTATGCTTGCTATCTGGGTTGCTATATAGGTTCTGTTCTTCATTGCTGATAAGGGGCTTCATCAGTATCTGTTGGAATGATTCCTTCTCTCTTTCAGGATAACATGGCTGCGTACGTGAAAATATCATAGCATGTACAACTAAAGTGAGGAATAGGTGCCGTTTTATTGCTGTGCAATGTACAGTAGAACTGTACTGCAGACTTTTATTTTTTTGTTCAACTAAGCATCGGGAGCTATTCATAAATAGGGTGGAAGTCCTGTAATGAGTGCAGTTTCTATTTGCCTTTTTCCTATAGCCTACTATATGATATACACTGCCCTCCATAATTATTGGCACCCCTAGTTAAGATGTGTTCTTTAGCTTATAATAAATTCAGTTTTTTTCTGGATAATATAACACCAAAATGAAAAAAAGAGGAAAATCCAATGCCTTATGCCAACAAAACAGCACCTAATCTTCTCCTATAATGTTTCACAAGATGGGAGAATACAGAAAGAGGGATCTTCGACCATTCCTCTTTGCACAAGCCCTCTAAATCATCCAGCGACCTGGGTCCTCTCCTCTGCACTCTCCTCTTCAGCTCACTCCACAGGTTTTCAGTGGGGTTGAGGTCTGGGGACTGGGATGGCCATGGGGGGAGCTTAATTCTGTGTCTGGTGAACCATTTCTGTGTAGATTTGGCCACATGTTTAGGGTCATTATCTTGCTGAAAGACCCAGTGACGACCCATCTTCAGCTTTAAGACAGAGGCCACCAGATTTTGATTCAAAATGTTCTGGTATTTCAAAGCGTTCATGATGCCATTCACCCTAACAAGGTTCCCAGGGCCTCTGGAAGAGAAACAGGCCCACAGCATCACCGATCCTCCCCCATACTTCACAGTGGGCATGAGGTGCTTTTCTGCATACTCATCTTTTGTGTTTGTTGCCAAAAAGTTCTATCTTGGTCTCATCTGACCAAAGCACATGGTCCCAGTTAAAGTTCCAGTTCCGCTTGGCGAACTCCAGACTTTGCGTTTATGATGGTGAGTGAGTCCATGCATGCCTCCCAAACAGCTTGTTGGCATGTCGATTGCGCCTGATGGTTGTTTTGGAGACTTTGTGACCCCGAGATGCTGCCATTTGTTGCAATTCTTTAACAGTGAGCTTTGGAGAACTTTTTATCATCCCCGCCACAATGTGTGGGGGATACAGGTTTGACCTCCGTCCGTCCGAAATGGCGACACATTTACACAAATACTATTGTAGATAGGATTACCAAATTTTGTGTGTAGCTTTATGACATGATTACCCAGGTCAAGTTCGAAAACCAGATCCGTACCGCCATTTTCTACAGAGTTATTGCCCATGTCTCGTTTATCTAACTTAGTGCATGGTATGTTCAAATGGGACAGGTTTCCTCAGAAACTATTGAACATTGGATTATCAAATTTTGTGTGTAGCTTAATGACATGATTACCCAGGTCAAGTTTGAAAACCATATCCGTACCGCCATTTTCTGCAGAGTTATTGCCCTTGTCTAGTTTATCTAACTTACTACATGGTATGTTCAAAGGGGACAGGTTTTCTCAGAAACTATTGTACATAGGATTACCAAATTTTGTGTGTAGCTTTATGACATGATTACCCAGGTCAAGTTTAAAACCATATCCGTACCGCCATTTTCTACAGAGTTATTGCCCTTGTCTCGTTTATCTAATTTACTACATAGTATGTTCAAAGGGGACAGGATTTCTCAGAAACCATTGTACATAGGATTACCAAATTTTGTGTGTAGCTTTATGACATGATTACCCAGGTCAAGTTCGAAAACCAGATCCGTCTATCCTTCCGTCCGTCCGTCCGAGATAAAGGGGACAGCTTTACTCAGAAACTACTGCAGATACAGTAACCAAATTAGGTGTGTAGCTTCAGACCATAAAGGCCTTGATGGAGTTCGAAAATACGAAGGGCGCGATTGGCGGGGGATGTTGTCGACCAGGTCGACTTGCATCTCTTACCATCCTCCTCACTGTGCGTGGTGGCAAAATAAACTTGCGTCCTCTTCCAGGCTTGTTTACCACTGTTCCAGTTGTTTTAAACTTCTTAATGATTCCTCTGACAGTAGATACGGGCAGGTGCAGGCGAGTGGCTATTTTTATCTAGCCATTGCCTAACTTGTGAAGGTCGACACACATCTGCCTTACTTGAATGGTGTGTTCCTTTGTCTTTCCCATGTTGAAGAGTGGATAAGAGAAATGGCCTCTGTGTCACATCATATTTATATCCCAGGGAAACAGGAAGTGATGAATTACTTATTAAATGTTCCTAGATACTCTGATCAACTTTGTAAACTACCATAGAAATGACAGAAATACTTAAATTATATTTATTTCATAAGAATATTTAGGGGTGCCAATAATTGTGGACCAAGTGATTATATGAAAAACAATGATTTCTTAGTCAGGGATTTTTTTGCCCCCTTAAAATTCACTTGAAGGTTGAAGGTTACATTTTTCTATAATTTTCAGTGTGAGAGTATGCTTCTGCAATAAAAATGTAATTTATTTTAAGGCTTTTAACACATCTTAACCAGATTAATTATTGAGGGTGCTGTACTTCTGTTACCATATTTTTTTCCCATCCAGCTAGTGTCTGGATCATAGCAGACTGCCATGCCTCCTCGCCTTTTTTGATCAGTCCCTACGAGGGAGACTAGAACTGGATGTCCTCTTCATCCACTGCGGTAGGCATGACCTAGGGAATGTCTCAAGTATCAACCACATTAATGGAGCAGGACCTGCATTTCTTTTACCAGCAGTAGTCAGGGATGAATATGATCCTCTTTTGCAGCACCCTGAGATGCAGGTAGAAGACTGGTGCCAATCTGGGTCAGACTGACAATGCTCACAGGTTTGTGAACAGTGTTTTGGCTGTTTATGTTTATCTTAGTGGCATTTTTGTACATCACCTCTTTACAAGGTGTGACAATCCTGGGCTGTTGCATCAAATGCTGTGTTACATATGGAGTAGAATTTCTATGTTGTACTTAAGTCTACCATCATGCCTGTAATTTACACTTAGTTTAATCTCTAGCACAAAAATTTTAGTACTATCTCTGTTCACATTGCAAACTTGTCCTGATGTACTTTCGTTCATGTTTACCTGAATCAACAGCTGTATTTTTGAAGTACCTTACACTTGATTGTAAATTGTGCCCTACATTAGTGAAATCCTCCTTATATACAGTGCTGTGAAAAAGTATTTGCCCCCTTCCTGATTTCTTCTTCTTTTTTGCATATTTGTCACACAAATGTTTTATATCAGCAAATACATTTGGTAACACTTTACTTGAAGGTATCGTCATAAGAGTGACTTGACAGTCATGAACATGTCATAAACATTATGTAAATGTCATGACTGTGTCATTAAGTGTCATTCGGTTTTTGAGATTACAAGTTGACATTTTTTGGGTTGTCTTGATTATGACAACTACGTCATAAGAGTGACATGACACTGCCATAACTGTTGCATGACACATGTAACAGTTATGACAGTGTCATATCACTCTTATGACAGTACTTTCAAGTAAAGTGTAACCATACATTTTATCTTTAGACAAAGACAACCCAAGTAAATGCAAAATGCAATTTTAAATGATGATTTAATTTATTAAGGGGAAAAAGCTATCCAAACCTACCTGGTCTAGTGTGAAAAAGTAATTGCCCCTAAACCTAATAGCTGGGTGTCTGTGACAAAACTGCAAGCAAGTATTTGCGATAACTGGCAAATATAACTGAGTCTTTCACATCGCTGTGGAGGAATTGTGGCCCACTCTTCTTTGCAGAATTGTTTTAATTCAGCCACATTGGAGGGTTTTTGTTTAAGGTCATGCCACAGCATCACAATCGGATTTAAGTCCGGACTTTTAGGCCGCTTCAAAATATTCAATTTGTTTTCTTTAAGCCATTCAGAGGTGGACTTGCTAGTGTGTTTCGGATCATTGTCCTGCTGCTTAACCAAAGTGCGCTTGAGCTTGAGGTGTCCAACTGATGGTGGGACATTCTCCTTCAGGATTTTCCGGTAAAGAGCAGAATTCATATTTCCATCAATTTCAACAAGTTGTCCAGGTCCTGAAGCAGCAAAGCAGCCCCAAACCATCACACCACCACCACCATGTTTGCCTTTGGGTATGATGTTCTTCTTATGAAATGATATGTTAGTTTGACTCCTGATGTAACGGGATGCACTCCCTCCAAAAAAGTTCAACTTTTGTCTTGTCAGTACACAGAATATTTTTCCAAAAGTCTTGGGGATCATCAAGGTGTATTTCGGCAAATGTGAGACGAGCCCTTGTGTTCTTTTTGGTCAGCAGTAGTTTTCGCCTTGGAACCCTCCCAAGGATGCCATTTTTGCCCAGTCTCTTTCTTATTGTTGAATCATGAATACTGACTTTAAACGAGGCAAGTGAGGCCTGCAGTTCTTTAGATGTTTTTCTGGGTTCTTATTTGACCTCCTGGATAAGTCAATGCGCTCTTGGTAATTCTGGTAGGCCAGCCACTTTTGGGAAGGTTCACCACTATTCCAAGTTTTCTCCATTTGTGGATAATAGCTTTCACCGTGATTCGCTGGAGTCCTAACGTTTTAGAAATGGCTTTGCCACCCTTTCCAGACTGATAGATGTCAATTTCTTTGTTTCTCATCTGCTTTTGAATTTCTTTAGTTCCCAGCATGACATGTTGCTTTTTGAGATCTTTTAGCCTATTTCACTTTGTCAGGCAGGTTCTATTTAAGTGCTTTCTTGATTCAAAAGTTCTGGCAGTAATCAGGCCTGGGTGTGGCTCGTGAAATTGGACTCAAAAAATATGGTTAATCATAGTTAATTCATGATTTAACAAGGGGGGCAATTACTTTTTCAAATAGGGCCAAGTACGTTTGGATAGCTTTTTCCCCTTAATAAATTATCATTTCAAAACTGCATTTATATTTACTTGGTTGTCTTTGACTTATGTTAAAATTTGTTTGATGATCTGAAACATTTAAGTGTGAAAAATGTGCAAAAAAAGTAAGAAATCAGGAAGGGGTCAAATACTTTTTCATGGCACTGCATGTACTGAAAATACTTCATGAAAAAGAAATCTTGAATAAACTCAGAAACATGAATAGCATGTGAAGCAGTTTGTCTGTGCCCTCTCCTCCATGTTGTTCTTGTATATAATCTCGATCATGTTTTGCTCCAATCACTGGAGGTTGAGTACAAATGTACGATTTCTCCAGTGATGTGAAGAAGAGAAAAAATTTTTTGGCTTAATTCAGCAGGAGAAATCGAACAAACATTAAAAATTTCAACAATAAAAATGTGAGGTGATCACATTCAAACACTGCTCTTGCACTTTTTCACAACCAAAGACCACACAATTTGGAAGCTTATTGTCCAGGTTATTAAAAGTAAAGAACAAGGAATGGCTTGCACAGCTTAGGGAGTTAAGACTCGGGGTGTAGGGTGAGTTTCCCCTGTCTCATTGCAGGGAGGCTTTTATTGAATCGCCTGCAGCTCTTCAGCTGAAAGAGAGAGGGGGGAGAAAATGACAGGAGAAAGGGTTAGACACATCTATATAGGCTTGGATGGGAAATAGTGCTGAGAGATGAGGTGTGGTCTTTGTTTCCCTACTTAGGCTATGGAACTCAAGTAGCTGTGAACAACAGCTTTTGCTGCTGATGTTTAAGTATGGCGAGTGGCATCAGTTACAGATGTGACAGGAATTAGCATACAGTTGGATCATGTTCTTTGCAGTCTTTCAGACAAGAAATACAGTCCAGCTCAATATTTATAGTATTCAGTATGATTCCCCACTTTGGCCAAACATTTTGAAAAATTAAGCATAGAAGGCTAATTGGCCAGTACCTTCTGTTTCAATCCTCTATTTGGTTCTCCAGCCTCCCTCTCCCTTGATCATCAATGCAAAATTAGCTGAGCAGCAACATAATATTGACAGGTAATGTCAACAGAATCACAAATCCTAAAACACTCAAACAAGAGATCGCGTCTAAGTTTACTGAATAGAAGTTAAAAAAAAGAAAAAAGCTCCCACGATCAATTTTAATAGCTATGTATCACAGCAAACGATGGCTCTTCTTTATAATTCTCTAACGTTAACTTTATTATACCAGCTGACGTTAGCTACCTTGTTCTCAAAGAAAATCTCACTTCACCACATCCACTGCTATAACAAGTCCGATGTTATATTTCCGTTACTTCTCCAACATTTCACTCCCCCTACCCCACTCGGCAACCCCCACTGGGGGTTTCAGAAGCATTTTTCCCCTCTAATTTTGCGTCTTTGGGTGAAATGGCACTGACATGAGGGAGTTTACAAGTATGCTGCTGCTCATGGTTAGCGGTAGTAACTGTCACTAACTGTACCCAGCTAATATCGTATCCCAATTTGTTGTCCTTAAACATTAAATATCTCTAGAATCGTGCAGGGAATAATCCAGTAAAAGGCTTTACTCCATGTGTTATTAAATTCAGATGCGCTGAAAATATTCAGTCTAATTCTTTAAACGTCTTAGCTTCTGGAAGATCATCACAAACAGTCCATTCCGCTTCAATTCAGCTGCTGAACTAATCTTGTCGCACTTCCGGCGAGATTTCAGTCAACTTCCTCTGTTGGAGACCTCGCATCTAGACAACCAAAACCGTAGTGTAAGTCACGTGATCCCCAAAGTAACTCAGGAAGATGGCTTTGATGGGATGGGAATGCATCATTTAATGATTATTTATTTATACAAAAAAATATATTTCCTTGCTCTGAAATGTTGCATGTATAACCAGATATTGAACCTTAGGTCCAAATGCTCCACCTTATCCACGACACGAGCTCAACAGACTATATATTCACTGGTCGAGTCAGCACTTGTATAGCTTTGCTGTATTTGAACTTGAGCATATTGGCACAAGGATTCTCAGTCTTAAACTGGCTTTGAAAACAACAGTTGAATATTTAGTGGTTAATTATAGCAAAAATAAATAAAACAAACCATTTAAGTGATTCAGTGAAGAGCTGTGAGTGCAAAGACTCCTAATATACACACAGTAAAGGTCACATGCTATACAGAGATCAGCTGTGGGGAATGAGACTAATTACATCGGGAGAATCACATAACCACGGAAATTGGCGAGATACGAAATAGGGACAGGAATCACACAAACAGCCTATGACATTTAAACAGCACCGGTCCAGGAGTTCTACGTGCACAGATAACAAGAGCAGGAAAGTAATTAAGCACGTGCGAGAGATTCTCGCTGAACATAGGGAGAGGACGGCGGAAAGCAAAGGGGCGGAGAAGTAGAACAGGGCGATTGCGAAGAGGGAATTAGTCTATTAGTAGCGTGAGGTTTTACAACTTAAACTAGAGTGCTTATTAGTAATTTAGAAATCGAATCTATATATACACATGGTTAGTTGTGTAAGTATACTATAATACAAATGTTAGTCTTATTAGTAATCAGAACAGAAGAGTGAAGGAAGAAAATGAGATACGAAGGAATGTTTTAAACACCAGACTCCCTTTAAATCACCTGAAGTCAGTGAGCATGCAGACAGGGAGATGGACTGAACCAACTAGATCACAAGACAGTGGAGACAAGTGCAATGGAACTGAAATGTGGAATGAACCAAGAACCTGAATGTTACAAAAATCAAAAAGAATAAATAAAAGACAATAATCATGAACACAAAACCAGCACATAAAAAATGATCAAAAACCAGAACCATAACAGTACCCCCCCTCTTAAAAAACACCTCCAGGCGTTCACCTTAGTCTGGGGTGCGTGGCATGAAAGTCTGTGATCTGCTTCTTATCCAGAATATGGCGAGCCGGGACCCAGCTACGGTGTTCCGGACCGTAGCCCTCCCAGTCAACGGGGTACTGAAAACCTCGTCCTCGTCGACGACAGTCCAGCAGGGCCCACACCGTGTAGGCCTCGCCTCCGTCTATGATGCGGGTGGGTGGTGGGAGATCAGGACCAGAAGAAAGGGCGTGGGAAACAGCAGGTTTCACTTTTGATACATGAAAGGTAGGGTGAATTCGGCACATGGAAAGTGGCAGACAGAGGCGGACAGCAGTGGGGTTAAGCACTTTATCAATGGTGAAGGGGCCGAGGAACTTGGGGAACAGCTTCCCCCCATTCCCCCTCAAGGGAATGTCCCTGGAGGATAGCCACATGGGCTGCCCAGGCCGGTAAGCAGGAGCTGCAGTGCGTCTTTTGTCCGCTAGAGTCTTCATGCGGGCCACCGACCTGAGCAGCGCCTCCCGGGTGGACTTCCAAGTCCGCTTGCAGCGGCGGATGAACTCACGAGCAGATGGGACAGCTACCTCCTCCTTCTGGCAGGGAAACAAGGGTGGTTGATAACCAAGACAAGCCTCAAATGGGGACAGACCAGAGGCAGCAGAAGTGTGGCTGTTAAGTGCGTATTCAGCCCAGGGAAGTTGATGACTCCAGGAGGAGGGGTTCTTGGAACATAAGCAGCGGAGAACCGTTTCAATGCATTGATTGGCCCGCTCGGTCTGGCCGTTAGTCTGAGGGTGAAAACCTGAGGATAAACTGACGGATGTGCCTAATGAGTTGCAAAATGCCTTCCAAAATTTAGCTGTGAACTGGGGACCACGATCAGAGGTGATGTCAGTAGGGATACCGTGAAGCCTAATGACGTGTTGAATGACCAGGCTGGCAGTTTCTTAGGCAGAAGGGAGCTTGATGAGGGGAATGAAATGGACGGCTTTGGAAAACCTATCGACAATAGGGAGGATGGTGGTGAAGTGATTGGATGGGGGAAGACCAGTAATGAAGATGAAATGTGTGACCAGGGGCGGTGAGGAGTGAGTAGAGGTTGTAAGAGACCATGAGGGGGTTGGTGTGATGATTTACCCTGGGCACAGACCGAGCAGGCAGTGACATAGTTCCGGATGTCCTGGCGCATCTCAGGCCACCAGAAGCAGCGAGAGATGAAATCCACGGTGCGGCGTATTCCTGGGTGGCACGATAGGTTAGAGGAGTGTCCCCAGTCCAGGACTTGAGGGCGCATGGTACTGGGTACAAATAGACAGTTAGTGGGACATGCACTGGGTGCAGCGGAATCCCCCTGTGCCCTCCTCACCTCTTTCTCAATGTTCATGGAAACGGTGTTGATGAAGGTCTCCCTGGGGAGGATGGTGTCTAAGCAGGGTTCCTTGATGGGTGTCTCAAAACAGCGGGACAGAGTATTAGGCTTGACATTCTTGCTGCCTGGACGGTAAGCAAGATGAAAGTTAAACCGGGAAAAGAATAGGGCCCACCTGGCTTGACGGGGGTTTAGCCTCTTGGCAGTCTGTAGGTACTCCAGGTTCTTATGATCAGTCCAGACGAGGAATGGGATCTCAGCTCCCTCCAGCCATTGCCTCCATTCTTCCAAGGCCAGTTTCACCGCCAGGAGTTCCCGGTTCCCAATGTTGTAGTTTTACTCTGTCGGGCTGAGGCGGTGGGAGAAAAAGGCACAGGGGTGAATCTTATCTTTCCCTGATCTTTGAGAAAAAATGGCACCAGTGCCCACATTAGAAGCATCCACTTCCACAATGAACTGAACTTTGGGATCCGGAATGGAAAGAATAGGAGCAGAAATGAATCGGGCCTTGAGACCTTTGAAAGCTTCCTCAGCGTTGTCTGTCCAGAGAAACTTCACTTGTAAGAGGTTAGTGCAGTGAGGGGTGCAGCAACAGAGCTGTAATTATGGATAAAGCATCTGTAAAAATTAGCAAATCCCAGGAACCTCTGGAGAGACTTACGACCCGTAGGTCTGGGCCACTCGATCACCGCCTTGACTTTGGCTGGGTCCATACGGATGGCATTGGGAGAGATGATGAACCCCAGGAAGGTGGTGAGCGGGACCGAGAACTCGCACTTCTCAGCTTTGACGAAGAGGCGATTCTCTAGTAGGCGCTTGAGGACCTGGCGAACATGGTTGGCGTGCTCCTCTTTGGATTTGGAAAAGATTAAGATGTCGTCCTGGTAAACAAACACAAACTTATTAATCATTTCCCACAACACGTCGTTGACTAACCCCTGGAAGACCGCTGGAGCGTTGGTCAATCCGAAAGGAAGAACCAAGTACTCCCAGTATCCAGTGGGGGTGTTGATCATCTCCCTCCCTGATGCGCACTAAGTGGTAGGCGTTACATAGGTCAAGCTTAGTATAAACAGTTGCTCCCTGTAGGAGTTCAAAGGCTGTATTCATGAGAGGCGGGGGGGTACCGATTTTTAATTGAGATTTCATTAAGGCCTCTGTAGTCAATGCAAGGCCTTAAGGAACCATCCTTCTTGCCCACAAAGAAGAAGTCAGCCCTGGCAGGAGATGAGGAGGGTCGGATGATCCCTGCAGCAAGGGACTCACTCAAATATTTCTCCATAGCTTGGGTCTCAGGACGGGACAGGGAAAACAGGCGGCCTGTAGGGGGTATGTTTCCAGGTTTGAGGTTGATGGAGCAATCGTTGGGTCAATGAGGTGGCAGGCAGGTAGCACAAGACTTTGAGAACACCTCTTTGAGGTCGTGGTACTCCGGGGGAACCTTCTCCAGGTTGGGAATTTCCTCAGAGGGAAGGACTAGAACATAGTCAGAAGCGTCCACCAGGCATGAGTGTGCACAACTGGGGCTCCAGCCTTTAATTTCATGTTTGACCCAGTCCACCTCTGGGTTGTGTTTAGCCAGCCACGGATGGCCCAAGATGACTGGGGAATGCGGAGAGTTAATGAGGTGGAGTCTGATGGTCTTGTGATGGTTACCTGAGACACGCAACTTGACTGGAACCGTGGCATGGGTTATAAGGCCGATCTCCCGCCCATCGAGGGAACTAGCAACACGAGGGTAGGAAATCTCCTCCACCGGAATGCCCCACTTACGGGCAGCCTCTGTGTCGATAAAATTATCTTCAGCGCCAGAAACAATGATGGCAGTAGTTTTCTTCCTTCCTTCTCTCCACTCCAGGGAAATAAGCAGAAAGGTGCGACTCTTGGAAGAGTGTTCAACAGGAACAATGCCCACTAGTGTTTCTCTCCTCATTAGTGGGGGTTGCCTTTTTACTGGACACCGAGAGATGAAATGACCGACTTCGCCACAGTAGAAGCAGGCCCACTCTCTCCGCCTACGTTCTCTCTCCTCACTCGTCAGCCTGTTACGGTCTATCTGCATGGGTTTAGCGGGAGAAAAGGTAGATCTGGGAGGCTAGGCGATCTTCCGTCGCTCCTCCAAACGAGAATCAACACGGATGGCCAGCTCAATGATACGATCCAGGTCTTCAGGCAGATCGCGTGGAAGAAGCTCATCCTTCACCTGTTCATACAGTCCATTGAGAAAGGCGTCGTACAATGCTGTCTTCTGCCATCCGCTGTTGGTTGCCAGGGTCTGGAATTCGATGGAGTAGTCAGACACAGAGCAGTTGCCTTGGCGAAAGTGTAGAATCTCCCTGATACATGGCACTGATACCAGGCACCTTTTCCTAATGGAAAAGCAAGAAAGGAGAGTAGAGTAGAGCTGGTACCGTGTAGTGAAAATCGCCATTTTTTGCAATAGTTTCGCATGTATGCTAGCAATGTGATCTAGGCTACTTGAGGGAAAACAATATTAAGATGAACTGTTGAAGTCAACATTATTTTCTGATGTTGATACTTACTTGAAAATCCTATTTAAGAGACTTGATTTTTTTTGAAAACATGTTCAAGTGTGTTGTTCCACTGTACTTATTGAAATATTTTACATTTCTGTGAAAAGTTGGAAAAGTATACTGATTCATGATAATCAAGTCAACATTATCTTGTATTGTTAATACTGTATTTGCATGCCAATCAGCATTCTTTTTTAAAGCTGTGATCTTTTAGAAATGCTAAACAACTGCACTGTCCATGACTTTATTTGAGACCTCAAGACTATTTGTGCAAAAAAAAAGTATAAGATAACTCTACAATGATTTGAGAGATTCAATTTTGGAGTCAATTAAAAGTTTAAAATGAACCTCTGATGTTGGTCATTGATATGAATGAGTTTGATACCCACAATAGGAAAAGAATAATCTGACTTTCAAAATGGTTGTTTGAGAGGGAGGAAAATTAAATGAATAAAGACAAAAATGCCAAAAAATGGCTTATTTGTGACCAAAATTTGTAAAATTTCCCTCCCATTATCTCCCTGCAAAACTCTTAGTCATTTCCAAATGTTGGCATCTCTGCTAGTATTAAGCTCTGGTGTGGATAGCTGTCGATGTAGAAACATGACATGTGAAGTTGCTCTACTGATTAGTGGCACCCAGAATAAAAATCTGTTGGCTGGCATGAGAGGAGTGGTCTTCGCCTTATTATTCATTTCACGCAACACAATGCTGACCTATAAGACCGGCTATATAAGTATATCAAATCATGTATCTCTTATAAAAAATTTCAAATATACTATGTCATTAATGTGTTTTTCGGTATGCAGAAAGTGTTAACATAAAAAAAATTCAGAGGTCTCTACCTCTCATCTCAATATATCTGAACAAAATGGTTTTCTCGAGTCCTCTCTTAGCATTATGATTATTTCAAACTTACTACAAAACCAGTGAAGTTGGCACGTTATGTAAATCGTAGATAAAAACAGAATACAATGATTTGCAAATCCTTTTCAAACTTATATTCAATTGAATACACTGCAAAGACAAGATGTTTAATGTTCAAACTGAGAAACTTTTTTTTTTTGCAAATAATCATTAACTTACAATTTAAAGGCAGCAACAGATTGCAAAAAAGTTTGCACAGGGGCCTTTTTACCACTGTGTTACATCGCCTTTCCTTTTAACGACACTCAGTAAACGTTTGGGAACTAAGAAGACCAATTTTTGAAGCTTTTCAGGAGGAACTCTTTCCCATTCTTGCTTGATTTACAGCTTAAGTTGTTCAACAGTCCGGGGTCTCCGTTGTCATATTTTACGCTTCATAATGCGCCACACATTTTCAATGAGAGACACGTCTGGACTACTGGCAGGCCAGTCTAGTACCCGCACTCTTTTACTACGGAGCCATGCTGTTGTAACACGTGCAGAATGTGGCTTGGCATTGTCGTGCTGAAATAAGCAGGGGCGTCCATGAAAAATACGTTGCTTGGATTGCAACATATGTTGCTTCAAAACGTGTACCTATCAGCATTAATGGTGCCTTCACATATGTGTAAGTTGCCCATGCCTTTGGCACTAATACACCCCCATACCATCACAGATGCTGGCTTTTGAACTTTGCGCCTATAACAGTCCGGATGGTTCTTCTCCTCTTTGGTGCGGAGGACACGACGTCCACAGTTTCCAAAAACAATTTGAAATGTGGACTCGTCAGACCACAGAACACTTTTCCACTTTGCATCAGTCCATCTTAGATGAGCTTGGGCCCAGCGAAGCCGGCGGAGTTTTAACTTGCACTTGCAGATGTAGCGACGAACTGTAGTTACTGACAGTGGTTTTCTGAAGTGTTCCTGAGCCCATGTGGTGATGTCCTTTACACACTGATGTCGGTTTTTGATGCAGTACCGCCTGAGGGATCGAAGGTCACGGGCATTCAATGTTGGTTTTCGGCCTTGTCGCTTACGTGCAGTGATTTCTCCAGATTCTCTGAACCTTTTGACGATATTACGGACCGTAGATGATGAAATCCCTAAATTTCTTGCAATAGCTCGTTGAGGAATGTTGTTTTTAAACTGTTCGACAATCATCTCACGCATTTGTTCACTAAGTGGTGAACCTCGCCCCATCCTTGTTTGCGAATGACTGAGCATTTCAGAGAAGCTGCTTTTATACCCAATCATGGCACCCACCTGTTCCCAATTAGCCCGTTCAGCTGTGGGATGTTCCAAATAAGTGTTTGATGAGCATTCCTCAACTCTCTCAGTCTTTTTTGCCACTTGTGCCAGCTTTTTTGAAACATGTTGCAGGCATCAAATAATATTTGATAATATTTGCAAAAGGATTTGCAAATCATTGTATTCTGTTTTTATTTACGATTTACACATAGTGCCAACTTCACTGGTTTTGGGTTTTGTACATATTGGGACTGAGTGAGGATGGATGGATATTTGCTTGGAGGCAGTTGTTAAAGCAAATCTGCTTAGTGGTAGCAGATACCAGTGTTTCCCACACACTGTGGGCTGCCACAGAATGAATTTGGACCACCAGAAATTGATTCAGCCCCAACGGGATTTTATATATCGCATTCTCACTTCTGTGCACACAAAAAAAAAAAAAAACGGTAAAATGAGAAGTACTGGAAGATGCGGAATTTGCGCAATATTAGTGCCATGGCCCCTGCTCAAGAAAAGGAAAGGCTTCTCCCCCACTCAAGAAAATAAAAAGCATCAACCCCACGCAGTTACTGGTGCTACAGTAACCAAGAAGACCCCCCCTCCAACAAAATAAAAAGCATCTATTCCTCCCCCACCCCAGTCCTACAGCAACCCACCACCAGCAAAATAGTACACGCCAGAGAATTTAATAAACAAATGCTTAAAGGCATTGAAAAAAAATTAAGTGTTGGAGTTTGTCTTATCTAAAATTTTGACACCAGTGTTTTCACTTATACGGCAAATGAATATTGGCTCCAAATATCGGTTGTCAGCCTCCTTGTCCACTAATAATCGGTATCGGCCCTGAAAAAACCATACTGGTCAATCCCTAATTAGTAAGCCAAAGTGTGTGTTTGAATACTTGAGAACCTTTGTTAAAGATTTGACACATTTGCTGATGAATGGTATAATTTACAATGGTAGAAAAATTCATGTTCAAGTCTCGTCTTTTGTGTGTGATGCACCTGCTCGTGCCTTTGTGAAGAATACAAAGTCTCACAATGGTCATTCCGGTTGTGACAAATGCTGGCAGGTAGGGGAGTGGAATAACAAGATGACTTTCCCTGAAACAAATGGAAAACTACAAACTGATGCAGACTTAGATGCTATGCTTGACGATGAGCATCACTTGGGACAGAAGCTTTCCCCTTTAAGTGGCATTGTAAAAATGGTCTCAATGTTCCCATTAGACTGCATGCACCTTTGCTGTTTAGATGTCACTAGAAAGCCGCTGTACATATGGATGAGGAGAAAAGCACTGGCCATACGCTTATCCACTCAAACTTTAAATGAAATCTCGGCCAAACTGATGATGCTCCGTGCCTACACACCTGTGGAATTTAACCGCAAGCCCAGAGCGCTAACAGAGATCGATCTTTGGAAAGCCACTGAGCTGCGTACATTCATGCTTTATACGGGTCCCGCTGCACTCAGGAACAGCATTACCAGTGACCTGTATTATAATTTCATGCTGTTTTCTGTTGGATCGTACTTGCTTCTCTCTCCTGGCATTTCAGATGACATGGTTGACTTGGGAAATACTATGCTAGGTCTCACTCGTAAGCCATTTTGAAGACCTAAATGGCAGAAATGAAATTTTGTTCAGCATGCGCCAAAAAATACAGCTTGCAGATAAGTATAAGCGTTTCAAGCATCTGGATAATGTGTCAGGATTCCCTTTTGAGAATTATTTGGGACAAATCAAACGTCTTTTGCGTAAGCCACATTTACCTTTGCAACAGATAGTGAAACAGATATCTGACGTACCATTTGTGCCAGTGTCATTGAAAGAGTGTGTTTTAAATGGCCTCCATTTTGAGGGTCCATTACCTCCTCAGTTTAGTATAGCGAAACAATATAGAAAAGTTACTGCATACAATTATGTGTTATCCACTGAAGATGGAGATAACAACAGCAATTTAATCTCCGACCAGTATGCAGTTAAGAACATAATCAAGGTGGATGAACAAATATTTGTATTATATCAGAAATTCAAACGAAAGGAGTCATACTTTTCATATCCTTGCATGACTTCCATCATTGGCTGTTACAAGGTGTGTCGGATGCATGACAAACTTGGTTTAAGATTTCCGTCTCATTACTGTCTGTTAAGTCAGTGTTTATCAGGGGGGGGGGATAAAATAACGGTGATTGGGTCTATGACCCACTGATGAAAGCACTTGTATTTCATTTTTTGCCAGGTAAGGCGATCGATGTGTCTGTGGCGACATTTCCGCGCCAAAGTCAAATACAGGCGCACATCTATGCTTTTTCTGATGCTTTTTCTGTCAGTAAGCAGTGTTTGGTCTGTCCAGAAGGTAGGAGGTGAGCCGCAAGCTAGCTTGAAGGAAGTAAGGAACCCCGGGAGAAGCAATGGCAAGGTAAACTTCAGAGGGGATCCAGTTGCGGTACTTTCCCTAACCTGAACCTTGACTCTATTCCCTAACCATAAATCTAACTTGTCCCTTACACTGTTTGTCAGTTTTACGGATGGAATTAAGGGAGGACTGTTAAAAATACAGTCTTCCAAGAAGCAGAAAGTACTGCATCCCTTCTGATGTCTACCCAATGGCAAAGGCAAATACCATATTGTGTAGCTATACCGAGCATGGTTGAAACTAACGTTTGCTAAGTCTCTGTGGAGGCTACAACTGAAACTAATATTTTATGTAATTTCAGGTAGCAAACTGGGGAAAAGCTACGTTAACCGCCTCTACAAATTGTTTTTTTTTTTAAGTAATAACCTTACCTGTTAACTAACTAGCGTTTTCATTATTTACACAAGGCTCTCCACTTTCGACATATTCTACTTGAGTTTAAATGGCACATTCACGTTCCCCTGCTGTAGTCAGAAATTATCAGACTGTTTGTAGAGATTCTCAGGTGGAATTGAAGTCCTTGTGCATTGAAGTTTTTCAGTTTCTCATGTGTTACGGTGGATTTCGCCACTAGAAATATGAGAACAATTATTATTCCGGAATTCTCATGCTTTTCTTCACTCAGGGGTTGGAAGCAGTGGAGTTGCATAAAAATGTTTCAAATGATCTTATTTCATTTTAACAATTTGAGCGGTGTGATGATACACTCAGAGGAACCAGTCGCAACTCAGGGATAATCCAAAAATCATAAGCCTTTAAAACAAAATGGGTCAGGACCAATAGAGACAAGGATTGCCAAGCCAAAAAGGAAATCCAAAAAGCCAAGTCGAGTAGACAGGCCGGGGTCAAAACCAGTAGATCATAAGTGCGACGGTACAAAGACAGCAGGCCAAAATTGTAGTTGTAATACAGAGGAGAGGGTCATACACAGGGCATCCAAAAACAGAAATCGTGGTTGAAAAGAAACAGGTCAAATCCAAAAAGGCAAAACAGGAACAGAAGGGCAAAGGCAAACTCGAGGTTGGGGAAAACAGTCATGAAGAAGCAATTAACAAAAGGCATACGAGGAGCTCTGCACAGATGAAAATTGATCAACGTTCTGACAAGGAATGAACTGCAGTGAAGACTTTAAATAGACAAAAGGGAAGTCACATGCTATGCAGGGAACAGGTGAATTGGGTGAGACTAATTACAGAGGTAAGCACACATGGGGAAGTCCTAAACTACAAGCAATGGGGTAAAACCAAAATGCAAACAGGATTCCCGCAGACAGCCTATGGTGGATGAACAGCTGCGGTCAAGGAGTTCTAAGTGCACAGTTAAGATCCCAGGACAGAGAGAGAAGTGCACCTGAGGTGCATGAGCTGTAATCAAAGCGGAGTACAGGGAAAGCAAACAGGGCAGAATTACAGAACAGAGAAGAGCAGGGCAGAATTAGTTATATTAGGAAACAGTGATATCTACACACCTAATCAAAATACATGAATATTAGATGGTTAGTTTATGTACAGATAAAGGGATTAGTCTAAAGTAAAATTACCAGTACTAACTAATCTGCCAAGTAGTTAATTAATATTGTAATTTCAGAAAAGCAGGAAGGAAGGTAAAACGAGACTAGAAGGAAGTTTGTGAAATACCGGAAAACTTCCAAAATCACCCGAAGTGTGTCTGCACGCAGACAGGGGAGTGCACTGGCATGATAACACAAATCACATTAGACATTACAGGGGAGACAATGTGCAATGCAATAATGGAATGGATGAATAAACATGAAAAATAATAATTGCAGAACCAGACAGATACAGAATCATAACAAACGATAGTGAAACACGCATTTCGTTGATTGAATAATTACTGACTACAGCACAGAAACGTGAATGAAGCACAAATTCTCACGGCGAATGCGTAAGAGTTGGCAGGCCTTTAAGTTAATTGATTTATCATAATAGCCTAACATGTAACTGGAATGAGATGATGCTAATGGATGGCTAACGTCACATAATTTGTACTTTTATTGAGATCAATTGCCATGTCAGAGAGCGTCTTTCCCGTCTGCATGAGAGTTGAGGAGGCATGGAACTGGTAAGAGCCTCAATTTACCAACGTCATACAGGCCGACGACACCGACGATTTACCAATGACACTGTTGGGTCTCAACAAGAGTTTATGGGAAATGAGGTCCAGAAGCGCACCTGCAATTAAAGGTTACTGCCAAAGATGTCAATATAAACAAACCAATTCAAATCTTACGGATTACCACTTTAAGCAAAATGGCACACATTACCAATAAGTGTGTCCTCTTCCCTGATAAAAATGCCTTCATTGCCATATCTATGCTTCATATGAAATGAGGAAGAGATTTCATTGTTGTATTTTCTGTATAATAATGGATGATTGGACTTCTTTTCACTCCCTTTTAATTTTGTCAGAATTTTCCAAAATAGACCAAATTTTACAGAATTGGGGTTGAAAAGATTTCCATCTCCTCCCATTATAACTGTCTTTCTCGTCATGGGCTCTGATGAATTGGGATGAGCATTTATAATTACTTTTCGATAGTTAAGAGGAAATGATTTTGATTAATAAAGAAATGAGTGGATTAATTGACATCGAAATGTGTTGGTAGTTGTACTATACTAGCTCTCAATGATGGGTTTTCTACTGTAAATGACTGGGGTGGATGAGTCAGACAGTGATGTTCGGTTGCCAAGTTCTCATTTTTAAGGCCTCCATCTTTGTTTTCATACATTCTGTTTTCTGTCAAGGTATCAAAATGGAAGATGAAAAGAGGCAATGGTGCATTGTTCAGTTTCAAAATGGTGGCACTGAAATAGTCTTTTCCAACTGGCTACATGGAGACAAATTATCATGGCCTTTCTTTAATGCCAAAGACAGATGGAAAATTAATTCTGCTGTAAAAAATTACCTCCAGTCAGGTCACGGATGGATTGTTTGAGCCAGCGAGACATCTTATTAGTCGTAAGTAAAAAATGATCTAAAGTTATGTAATCTGAAACATTTCTGAAACAGAAAATTAACCAAGCATTTGCTGAAAAATGAATTAAGAAAATGTTCTCAGAGAGTAATTTCAGCCCCATTTCCAAAAAAAGTTGGGACGCTTTGAAAAATGTAAATCAAAACAGAATTCAATGATTTGCAAATCTTTTTTTTTACATTTTGCAAATGAGGTTGTAGATTCCAACTAAATTTGAAGTTAGAAATACAGCATGCACTAGGAAAGGCTACACTTTTTGTAGAAATTTTTTTTGTGCTTGTTTCAGGCGGAAAAAGCAGTGTTGAAGTTGTTAAAACAGTAATTGAAAAAAATTACATAATAGTTGAAGTAGTCCTTGGAGTTGGCTTGTTAAAGCAGCAGATGAAGTAGTAATTGAAGCAGTTTAAGAGATACTGCTTCAAATACTTTAAGTTTTCTCAGTCTGAGCTGCTGAAGAAGCAGAAAAAGGTTCTGACCTTGAGGCAGTAGCTGGAGAAGTCGATTTAAGTTGTAATGAATTCCCCCCAACAATATTGTAAGTGTGTCTTCAAATGCTGGCAGAAACTTATGAAGAAGCTCAGAGGAGCCTGCAGATGAATCTAAAAGAAAACTGAGACACAACTGCTATGCAGTCAGACGAGGAGTTTGGTGATCGCCCAAAACGGAAGTCAATTTGAAATTATTATAATTGATAAAGCAAAAGTGAAAAAATGTGTAATTTTGCTCATTGTGCAATTTTTTTTTTTTTTTCAAAGACCAAATCTCATGTACAGTCAGGATGTTGACTCAGAGGAGGAAGACATGAAAGTGAAAAAGAAAAAATTTGCTCAGGCTCCAAGAATAGTGCTACCAGGTATCCTGTCTGTATATTTTTCTTACCCCCTTTATTTGTGAAGGTCTGAAGGCACGGTGTTGAAAAGGATGCTCGTCAAACTATAGAAGTAGGGGGATGCTACACAATAGTGGAAATGGCACTGTCCCAACTTTTTTGGGATGTGTTGCTCCCATCAAATTCAAAATGAGCTAATATTTTTCATGAAATGGTAAAATGTCTCACTTTCAACATCTGATGGGTTGTACATGTTCTTCTGTGAACAAAATGTGGGTTCATGAGATTTGCACATCATTGCGTTCTCTTTTTATTTACATTCTTACATGGCATCCCAACTTTTTTGGAATTGGGGATGTATATAGCTTTTGCCTTTGTCACATGATTATACATTATGCTATTGCCCTTTTTAAATTTTTTTAAATTTAATTTCATTCACTCTGACTCTGGCCGAGTCTCAAAAACTCAGGAAATATTTTATTAGTTTCCTCAAATAGATGCTCATTCTGCATAATTTCATTCATTCATTCATTCATCTTCTATACCCGCTTATTCCTCACTAGGGTCACGGGGCGAGCTGGAGCCTATCCCAGCTGACTACGGGCAAAGGCAGGGACCCACCCTGAACAGGTTGCCAATCCATCGCTGTAGGCAGTGCACACTTGTCTTAGTACTTTTCACCAGGACACTGCAACACACGCTGGACACCATCTGAGCCGAACACATTTATCTTGGTCTCGTTGGATCACAGAACATGGTTCTAGTAATTCATGTTCTTGGACTGGCTGTCGTCAACAAACTGTTTTCGGCCTTTCTTGTAGGCTAGCTTCAGAAGAGGCTTCCATCTAAGCTGACGGCCATGCAGACCAACTTGGTGCAGTGACCGGCGTATGGTCTGAGCACTGACAGGCTGTTCTCCCACTGCTGCTACCTTGTTCGCAAGGCTGCCAGCACTCCTGCGTCTATTTTCTCAAGTCAACTTGTGCACCTGATGCAGAGCACGAGGACTCTACCTCTTCTGTCAACCCTGATAAGGCATATTCCGAGTAGAACCCATCGTGCATAACCTTGGCCACCTTGCTGTTGCAGTTTCATGGTTTCAGAGATCTTCCAGTACCTTGGACCATCTTTGTGGAGAGTAACAATTCTCTTTTTCAGATCCTTAAAGAGTTCTTTCCCATGAGGTGCCATGTTGACCATCCAGTGACCAGAATGAGAGCATTGCACCCAAAGCACCACAATTTAAACCTTCAACACGTTACACAGCCTCATATGGCCCAGATGAGCAGATAAAAGCATGAGCATGATGAATAAGACACGTTTCATTGCTTGGAGGGCCATTACCTATTGGGGTGTGTACTCACTTTTGATGCGACCCATTTTGGAAACAATAACTGTTTGTTCAGTTTTGTGGACAGTGCAGTAAATCTACACTGCTACACATAATGTACGACGACTACTCTTGCATATATTCAAGCTTCATTTCTGTAACGTTGTCCCTTGAAAAGATATAATCGATTAATTGTCAAAATGTGAAGGGTGTACTCACTTTTGTGAGATACTGTAATTGGTTGTGATACCTGTTTTTACTTCCATCCATCCATTTTCTATACCCGCTTATTCCTCACTAGGGTCACGGGGCGAGCTGGAGCCTATCCCAGCTGGCTACGGGCAAAGGCAGGGACCCACCCTGAACAGCTTGCCAATTCATCGCAGGGCGCACACACCATTCACACCATTCACTATGGGCAATTTGGTGTCTCCAATTAGCCTGATATGCATGTCTTTGGACTGTGGGAGGAAACCGGAGTACCCGGCGAAAGCCCACGCAGCATGGGGAGAACATGAAGGGCCCCAGGCCGGATTCGAACCCATGACCTTCTTGCTGTGAGGCAGCAATGCTAACCACTGTGCCACCGTGCCGCCCCCTGTTTTTAGTTTTTAGTTATTCATTGAAATTATAAGACCAGTCCTTTTTCACAGTACAAAAGCCAGGTAGTGCCTGCTTTGGTAATGCAAGCCATGGAATGCAAGCCATGGTACTTCATGGAATGCCAGGCAGGGTATTGATTCACCTTTTAAATTACACCTTTGCAGATCAGTCTTTTGAATTCTATTGTGTAACATCCGACTGTGTTTTACAGTGATTATTACAAATGTTCTGTCAACAGATTTATCAGTGTATAACGCAGAAGGGAATGCTGCTACCACGCAAAGACTAGGAGGATATGGTTTGTGATGCGAGATCAGAGAGACACCAAATGCGAGGTGGAAGGGAAAAGGGAATTTTTTAAAACAAAAGCAAACAGGCACGAGGGCCAAAAACTTGGCCCAAAGGGTTGCAAAAGACAAACTAAGGAGTGCTTCACAGAGCTATGAACTAAAGAGCAAAAACGGCAAGAACAAGAAACCACTGGAAACTCCAGGCAGAAATCCAAGAACAAAAATAAATAACAAGACTATGGTTATTAATAACTAGACTGGGCTTGGAAAACAAAACACTATATACAAAAGACTATGGTTATGAAAGGCAAAAGACTTGAACATGAGCTTGAGCAAGAACATGGGTAGGGTAAGAAATCAGAACACATGAGGGGCAACACCTGGAGAAGGAGAAACAAGAGGCATGGCAAGATCATTGGACATGGACAAAGATTGGATGACAAGACTTGCTCCTTAAGAGAATGAGCGGCTCAGCTTAAGTACCAATTAAGTATGCAGTTTGGAAGCAAGCATGAATGTTAAGAACAGAAAAGCACAGCAGACTTGAAATAGCAAAGCAGGAATCATGACAATAAACTCCCTGTCTAAATTAGTAGTATTAGTAATGTGCCTATCCAAGAATTACACCACCCAGCGAGTGTTAGTAAATGTTAGTAACTTAAAAACAGTTAATTGTCAATTAAGCTTAGACAGCCCCGAATCAGCACAGCACAGAAGGAAGGGGGAAATACCAAAGCCAACCAGAGCTCTGAAATGTGCAACAACGAAGGCACGGAGCGGAACGCAGACAAGCGGTGGAGTGGCTTGGCAGACCTGGCGAAAACAAAAACATGGAAAAGTAAAAACATGGACAAGGAATGTGAACTATGAAATGCGTAATCCTAATACAAGAAACTGTTAAAACTGTGACATGAACTGAGGCTATGAACTATAGAACATGAACTGTTGAAACTATAATTGCTGTCCTGGCCAAAGGCCAGAACCCCGGAACACAACAGTTTGTGTGTTTCACATTTCCTACTTTTTTGGAAGTAGGGTTTGATCTTAGTATGGTTGGCTTTGCTCTATTTTCTATGAAAATGTGCAAATTTTTCTATGCTAGCAATACAGCTGTGATTGCAACTATAAGTATATTTAGTTTTGCATTAATTTAGTTCATATTGTTTACATAAAAATATGCAGCATTTTTCCTAGAATCTGAATGATACATCAAGTAGCTGTTTAATGTTTGCAATGAAAACTAATAATGCGGTCCGCTCCTTTCCTCAACCTGCTTTCTGTCCATTTTCTTGCCAGTTATGTGCATTCACATCTTTCAGGATATGGCCTCGGGGGGTGGCAGCAGACTGAAAGAAGGGGGAATTTTTTCTGCTGGCTACTTTTGAAAACTGCCTTGTTCTTGCTGGTTTCTCCATAATTGCCTACATTACCTTTAAAGCTATAGTTGGTAGTGTTGAAGAGCTGGCAAGATTTGAAAGCAGCAGCTCCTCTAAGCTCTACCCCCTCCCGTCAGTGCTCCGTCCAAAGCCACGCCCCCACAAACTTGAACGCGCATCTGACTGTAGGACTCAGCAGGACATAGGAGAGCTGACTCAGCCATTTCCACACATTTCGGACATCAACCAAACTACCTCATGTCTCATTCACCTGTTAATAAACTACATTTTTATAGTAGCTTTCAAGCTAACATGTCATGTCTAGCAATACTAACCTCAGACGTTTTGTATTGTATGCAGTGACGTGCCGCCGGAGGTCAGTTAGGGTAGGCGGAATCCTTCCCATTACATAAACAATAACTCTATTACTTTACTTGATTAGCAATCTGAGGATTGATTAACTAAACGGCAGAATGGTGTGCCAGGTCCATCCATGTCACCAGTATCGACGACTGGCTTTACCCACTTTCACACTGGACGTGGAACGAATTTTTCACGTGACAAATTACATTCAAAGTCAATGCAAAGACCCGAATACATGCATTTCGAGTCATTGGCCACCGCTGCATCAGCTGACGGAGAAATGTAAACGGCTATCTCAATGGTGAACGTTAACTCCTTTGGTAAATAATACAGGCGTATTTCCACAGCAAGCAGTTCAATGTCCAGGGTACAGAGGTGCTTCTTCACTTTCACCTGTTCATGATAACACCACCTCTCACTCACATAAAGTGCAAACCCACCTCCCTTCTTGAGCAAGTTTAGCCATGTTTCACTGAAGTAAAAAAATGCTACACTCACGGTATTCAACAGCACCGCGCGCTCATCCGTCTTGTTTCCCGTTATAATCGCCGGGACCACTGGCTTCTGTCTTCTCCTTTTCTCCTTCCGCTTGACTCCAGATCTGCAACCCTGGCGTCTCCTCCATAACTCTTGCAGGAGCAGAGGTCTGTCTCTGGGCAACAGCACAGGTTTACATAGGGCAATCAACTAATCACACGTGTAAAAAATGGCAAAGTTCTCAGTTACGAAAAAGTTTCCTTCTTCTTCTTTGGAGTTTTATGGCGTTTAATGCCAAAGGTGTATTACCGACAACCACTGGCTGAATATTTCCGGCAGCGGTGAAACGTGATGAGCGTGCGCGCGGGGAGGAGGGGGGGACAGAAAGTGGCATGGGCAGCAGAAGGCATCTGATTGATTCTTTCCATTCGGACCGATTGGAAGGGATTTGTCAGAGTTTTTACAGTTTTTACAGCCCTGCAGCCGACACAGAGGTCTGATTCTTTTCGTTCCTTTATCTGAATACGTAATGTATTCACTACTCTCAGGATAGATGGACCATTTCACCCAGTATAACAAAAAGTGTTTCTGAACAGGATTACTAACTATCCCTTTAACTAGCGCTTCCTTTTAATAATCTTAGCCATATGATTCAGTATGAACAATTCGGTCAACAGCAAGTATGCTCAATCAGCGAACAATGAAGTGAGGAATCCAGAGAGTAATTTGATAACGTATACAGACATTCATCGATGTTGCATATAACGGCAAAAACTTCAAAGTAATGGGTTCGAGCCCCGGCGTACCCACCGGCAAGGGTCGGCAGCTTTTTCAGAGTAGCGCACACTTGGCGATTGCGCTACAGGGTTTGAAATTGGGAAGGGACTGCCGGATTTGGGTATTTAATAACAGCTTTGTTCGTTGCTCCGACGCCTCCTGTTGGCCAGACGGGCGCTCGTCAGGAAGACTCTGGGTTTGTTCACGTCCGGGTATCCTCCGCCCTCATTCGGAACTTACGAGGATTCAACCAATGAGTGTATAAGAATCAGTGGCTGACGGACACGTGCTTCGGAGGAGAGCTGTGAGCTGTCCTCACTATCCTGAGTTGGCAGCAAGGGGTCGCATACGAGCAAGCTTTGTACATCGTTCACTAATTGGGCATTCCTGATTCGGGTGGGATTGGAGATGCCAAATTTATAAAAAAAAAAAAAAACTTCAAAGTAATCATCTTATCAGAAGGTCATTAAAAGCCTCGGTCACCTTAACTGAACTTTTCTGCTCGCACGTGAACGTTGAAACTGAGTAACATTTCGATCTTCCCTTTAGTAAATGTGCTGCTTTCCATCCTCCATCTCTCCATATTTAGGGAGAGAAAATGTTGCTTTGGACAGCAATACCAAAATCACCCCGACTCGCACACAAGTGTTTTTGAAAATATAATTTTACAGAGGGCGAAAATGAATGGGAGTGCATGTGCGAATTTAACTTCCTGGTGTATACGCTCCTGGGATAGATGCTTCACTTGAGCATACCCTTTCAACAATGTAGTACTCTTTATGTATTTCTATGGGCTAATCGAGAAACCGTGCGCGCATGTCTAGGACAATCGCGACCCCCCCCCCCCAAAAAAGAGAACAGAGCCGAAACTTAGACTCTTGGCCTACCGGCTCGAGTAATCAGGCAGAGAGTGATATATGATGGTCTCAGATTTGCCTGTTGGTGAAAGATGGTTGGTTCAACTGAAAAAACTGCAAATTTTCAGGTGCCAGTACCCTTTGGTTTCTTTTTTAGGGGTACCACAGGGCTAAGGATTCAGAGATGAGAAATGATCGCTGAAAAAAAAATCAGTTTTCAAATGCAATTATATCATTGGACCAGGAACAGCCCATATTCATTTTCACATATGTCAATCTACTGTGAGTGAGGCTCTCAATAATCTGAAAATGTTTGTGGGCTGTTGAGGGCACATCCTATAGGGGGCGCTGCAAGATGCTACTTCTGGTCATTTGAGCTGTAATATCGGGGGCATTTCCAGACTGCGCCCTCAACAGCCCAAGAGGCTTTATTACAATATGATACCATGTGAGGTCCTTTATTTAATCAACACAAATTAAGCATGGGACGTTGAGGGCGCAAGACTATAGGTGGCACTTCATTCAGGGAAAAAGTGAAATTTGGCATTTTGGGATGGCAAACATCTCCATGTGCTCTCATCCGATTTTGATGAAACCTTTTCTTTTGGGTTGCCCAATATATCTACTAACTGTGATTAGGAGATTTGTCTGCTCCATTTCTTTGTTTAACTAGAGAGATCCTCTTGCCGCTATGTGTCAGAACCAGAGTCTCGAATAGTATGATGTCACGTGATACTCCACTTCCGTGCTTGAGTACGGTTGCTTTCACATTTGGTACGAGTACAGATGAACCGTGCCCAAGTCCACCTCTTCCAAGCGCACTCACATACTGTGCCTGAGCACGGTATGTTTGTGTTCCCACTTAGCAAATAAACTGGACTTCAGGGTCAAGTGTACTCGAATGCGTACGCAAGTCCCTAGTGTGAAAGCACCCTGAAGCTACATGCAGCATCGAAGTTGGTAATAGAATGATGAACCGATAGTAATTTGTGTTACTAGTAAGTGTTTCATGGTTACATCTTGTTCTCAATATTTCTGAGCTTTATCTCATGATTTGTGCACGGTTTCTTATGGTAGAATTTCAAACGGTGTTCTGAAGAGAAGTTGGTAATAATGTGGCTGGAAAAGTTAATAGGTTTTTCCCAGATAATAGTTGTCCCATACGACAGGCATGGAATCGCCCCATATTTGGCTTCTGTGCAAAGGGGCTAACATAAAATTGGCATGAGGCCGACTTCATCCAGTAGATCCCCTTATTTTTGTATGGGTCCATGGCACTGGTCCGACTTCCCATTGGTTCGACCTCCCATTAGTTCCCTTGCGCGAGAAATTAACACACATGCCCCCCCCCCGTGTGTGTGTGAGTGATGTGCGTTTCTGAGAGCTCGCTCTGTCTCTCGCTCTCTGTGGTCGATTTTGTCGGAGTAACGGGAGGTGGGACCAATGGGAGGTGGGACCAATTGGGTCATTTTGTCGGAGGAACGGGAGGTCGGACCAATGGGTCGTCGGACTAATGGGCAGCTACATACCTGAGAAGATTCCATGCATGTATCCAACTGCTGTCCTGACAAAATAAGTCTTTCAAACTTGCACTGAGACCACTGCCGTGTCCAGCAGCCTTGTGGAGCTTCATAATACTGATTGAACAGTCATTTTCTTTGTCCAGTTCTAGGCTGTCTGTAAGTGCTTCTCTTATACAGGTTGGGATGGAATGATGTAGATAGTTGACGAAAAAAGAGACTCGATTGAATGTCCAAAGCATCGACACATCTTGGTTCAGAGAAAATTCAATAATTCTTGATAAGATCTCTGCTGGTAGGTATTGAGATCCCGGCTCATTGCCAGCATCCCCAACAATGTCAACCAAAGGGTTAGCCATAGATCGATCATCAGCATTAGGTAGAGACACAGATACATGTTGAAACAGAGAGCCAGGTTTATCAGATAGTGTTCATCATCAGACAGAGAGGCAGGCTTGGCATCAGACATACGTAGAGGTAGATTCAGCACCAGACAGAGCCGCAGGTTTATCATTACACATAGAGGCAGGTTCGGCATCAGACAGACAGGCAGGTTCATCATCACACACGGAGGTAGGTTCGGCATCAGATAGAGAGGCAGGTTCGGCATCAGACAGACAGGGAGGTTCATCATCACACATAGAGGCAGGTTTGGCTTCAGAAAGAGCCCCAAGTTCAGTGTCAGACAGAGGGACAGGTTGAGACACTCTAGACATGTCTGCCTCCTGAATGGCCTGAGTGTGAGGGAGTATAGGTCCATCTAAACTTAGATTATGTTCCCCCTGTCCCTCAGCGAAATGACCAAGAACCAACAGAGGCAAGCTTTAACAGTTACAACCCCGATGGTGATACTACAGAGGTGGCATCCAAACCAACAGTTGACACAATAAGAAACTGAGCACTGTATATCTGGGATACTCTCTGAAGAGTTTGGTGTTCACCGTATGTGGTATGTTGTGCCATCCTCTGTAAATGATCCTCCCATGTCTCCTCAAAATACTCTGAAAGGGGTGTCCCATCCAGTCCATATGGATGAAATGTTAAGTCAGCCTCTATTTCTTCATTTCTGTTTCCGCAGAATGGAAAATTCCAATAGTGGCTAAATGATCCGGTTATTGGTGATTGAATCACGATGATTTGATATGGGTTGATTTGAGGCAACTCCAGACCAAGATACTACTAAAATGCAGTAATCTTTAACATAACATAACATGAATGGCGAGAACAGGCTGTTCATCCCAACTAGGCTCACCAGTTTCTTTTTACCAGTGGTTCTCAAATTCGGTCCTGGCGCCCCCCTGTGTATGCTGGTTTTTGTTCCAGCCACAACTGCAATTCTAGGATTTTAACAAGCTGTTACTTTGTCTGGATATTGCCCAGGGTAATTTTAGCACTGATATTAGGAAATATTTTTTCACCCAAAGAGTAATTTCGATGCGGAGTAGCTTGCCTGACCATATTGTTGGGAAAACCTTGGGAATTTTCATGAGCAAGCTTGACTTAAGGCTAGATATCATTGAGTATCTGAAGTGATACATTCACAATAGTAAAAAGAAACTGGCGAGCCTAGTTGGGCTGCACGGCCTGTTCTCACCACTCATGTTATGTTATTACTTCCACCAAGGAGGTTATGTTTTAGGCAGCGTTTGTCTGTTTGTTACCTCCGCCAGGAGGTTATGTTTTCAGCAGCGTTTGTCTGTTTGTTTGTTTGTTAGCAAGATAACTCGAAAAGTAATGCACCGATTTTGATGAAATTTTCAGAGAAGGTGGGTATAAAGTCAAGGAACAGCTGATTGAATTTTGGTATATCTAGGCCAAAGTACAGGTGAGATATATGGTAAAGTTCAAGATTTCAAGTCTTTCCAATTGGCTAGTTGCACAAGATGCCGCTGTGTACATTCTGAAATACATTGGTAAGCTTAACTATTTCCGGTTTGCTTCTGCTACTGATCAATCTCCATCAGATGATGAGCAGATGACATGTATATCATCCCAAAAATGTGATTTTAGCTATAGCCATATTCCCAGAATTTGGCTTAATTAACCGGGAATGATGCTCACGTGATTTGTCTCGATTACCTGTTAAGGATGTTTGTTCATTGGCACTCTTAATGAGGCATTTGCTGCTCCAATGAGAAACGAGAGGATTTCTAACTAGCAACACATTTCCAGCCGTTCTCACTGAAGAGTGATGAACTGGCTTTAAGCTTTAAAAATATCTTATAATTAATGTGTAAATAATCCATAACTTTGAAATTCTGTTTCATTAATCTAACATTCGATCCACGCATATTTTTTTATATTGTTGATACTTTGTTTCCCTTCCCACTCGGCGTCAGTTGCACTCTCAAGACCATCTCATCTGAAGCTATGGTTGGCTGAGCACATCTAAGAAAGCCATAACAATATTGCAGTACTAGCAAGCCAGTTGCATCAGAAGATGTAAAAGTCAATTCAATATAAAACCTAAACAGAAAATCTTGCTAGCTCCTCAACTTTGCTACTGCTCAATGAAAAAAATGAATGCTAGCTCCAGAAAATAATCTAATGAGGAAATTTGGGTCGTTCAACACTGGATGTTTGTTGCTTAAAGCCAGTTCATGACAGTCACCAGAGCAAACGGCTGGAAATGATGCTAGGTAGAAGCGTCAGAAACCCTCCTTATCTGTGGGGCAGCTAATGTCTCATTAACAGCGCCAATGAAACAGTAGCAGCTAATGGAGACAAATCATGCAAACATCATTCACGGTTAATTAAGCCAAATCTTGGGAACAGCGGCAATAGTTAAAATCACATTTTCGGGATCCTGTCACCTGCTCAGCATCTGATGTAGACTGATAAATGACAGAAGCAAACTTAAAATAGTAAAGCGAGCCAGTGTATTTCAGAATTTACTTAGTCCCATTTTGTGCACATAGCCAATTAGAATAGCACATCAGATTCACCGGAATTCACCGGAAGTATGGTTGCTCACCACAAGCCATGTTTCCATCCACACCTTCTTATGCAAATGAAGTCATGTCGAATTAAAAATGCCTTATGGAAACGGTGACATTCGACTTGATTTGAAGAATATCGACACAAAGTATATACGGTTGATCTGATCAGATTTTCTTTTGATCGGTAAAAGGCTTATGCGATAAATGCTGATGGAAACGTTATTTGCCGAATAAATCTGCAACTGCATCATGACGGTGTTTTGATGCCATCGTTGCTTTCTGATAATGGTTTGCTATGTTGCTCATAGCTGGCACATCAGCATGTACAACTTGTGCAAATTATTAGAATTTGAATGGTAGACGCAATTCATTTTGGCTTACTAGCAAGGTTGCACTAGCACTTGAACGTTCTGCGATTCAGTGCGAAAATGGATGGAAACAGCTTAAAATTCTATACACCAAGTTCATCATCATTACGCACAACTTTTTATTCACTTTAATGACGTGAGATGGAAATGCATTTTCACCTGCTTATTTCGCATGAATATTTTTGGGAAACTTCATATAGTTTGATTGACAAGTGGATGGAAACATAGCTACAGACAACTCAGAAATTCTATTTCAATTGTTGTGCACCTAGTGAATGGGCTGGAGTTCCAATCGCCCTGCTTAAGGGTTTTGCTGCCACCTGGCAGAGGTCTGTGCTCTCTGAGTGCTTTTCTAGTTTGTTTGTTTGATAGTTAGCAAGATAACTCAAAAAGTAATGCACCGATTTTGATGAAATTTTCAGAGAAAGTGGGTATTAAGTCAAGGAACAGGTGATTAAATTTTGGCATATCTAGGCCAAAGTACAGCTGATATTCGGCAAAGTTCAAGATTTCAAGTCTTTCCAATGGGCGGGAGTTCCAATCACCGTCCTTTTGGGTTTTGCTGCCCCCTGGCACAGTGTTATGTTATGTTATGTTATGTTATGTTCGGCCAGGTAGCACTGACGTTTTGAGTCTTCTTAACCTCATGTCTGAAAGTACTGTGTAGATTTATCTGTGAATCTGCATATAATGGCCAGCTATATTTAACTAGTATCTCAACTAAAACACAGCCATATTTGGCACAGGTACAATATGAAGGGCTTTGATGTCCTTGTTTCCTCCACCATGAAGTTATGTTTTTGCTTCTGTTTGTTTATTTGTTTGTCTGTCTGTTAGCAGGATATCTCAAAAACAGCTGCATAGATTTTAACCAAACTTTGCAGGTTGTTAGAGTAGCATAAGAGCATAAGAGGAACAAGTGATTACATTTTGGCATATCTAGGCCAAAGCACAGCTGAGATATAGGCCAAAGTTCAAATCCAGCTATGCTGGCAGAGATTTGAAGTCTTTCCAATGGGCGGAGGCAAAGGAGGTATTGAGAGTCCAGCTCATGTTTGAATATGATTAAATCATTTATTTAACAGAATGTACCAACTTTCATGTATACAGCACTGTTGCAACCTTTCTTTAGTCGGTCATATTTCTGATTGTGATACAGAACTCCATTTACCAAATAACGGCTCATCAGTGTACTGATTTGGAATATTTAATCCACCTTTGCTTGAGTTCTCCAGCCTACTTGTCAGACTGAATGAATTGCAAATTCACGTTATGCATACTTCTGGCTCCATATGAGAAAGAGGCAGTTTTTGTTTTTAAATGGGATTTTGATAAGAGTTGCTATTGCTGTGTTGTTATTCCTTGGCATCCGATACAATATTGTCTGAAAATGTCATTTATAAAGGAATCAATTTTGTTCTCAATCCTGAGTATGTGTTTCAATGTGAATTCTTATTACAAAGCCCAAAACCAGTGAAGTTGGCATGTTATGTAAATCGTAGATAATAACAGAATACAATGATTTGCAAATCCTTTTCAACTTGTATTCAATTAAATACACTGCAAAGACAAGATTTTTAATGTTCAAACTGAGAAACTTTATTTTTTATTTTTTGCAAATAATCGTTAACTTAGAATTTAAAGGCAGTAACACATTGCAAAAAAGTTGGCACAGGGCCCTTTTTACCATTGTGTTACATCACCTTTCCTTTAAACGACACTCAGTAAACGTTTGGGAACTGAGGAGACCAATTTTTGAACCTTTTCAGGTGGAACTCTTTCCCATTCTTGCTTGATGTACTGCTTAAGTTGTTCAACAGTCCAGGGTCTCCGTTGTCGTATTTTACGCTTCATAATGCGCCACACATTTTCAATGGGAGACAGGTCTGGACTACAGGCAGGCCAGTCTAGTACCCGCACTCTTTTACTACGGAGCCATGCTGTTGTAACATGTGCGGAATGTGGCTTGGCATTGTCTTGCTGAAATAAGCAGGGGCGTCCATGAAAAAGACGTTGCTTGGATGGCAACATATGTTGCTCCAAAACCTGTATGTACCTTTCAGCATTAGTGGTGCCTTCACATATGTGTAAGTTGCCCATGCCTTGGGCACTAATACTCCCCCATACTATCACAGATGCTGGCTTTTGAACTTTGCGCCTATAACAGTCCAAATGGTTCTTTTCCTCTTTGGTCCGGAGGACAAGACATCCACAGTTTCCAAAAACAATTTGAAATGTGGACTCGTCAGACCACAGAACACTTTTCCACTTTGCATCAGTCCATCTTAGATGAGCTTGGGCCCAGCGAAGCTGGCGGCGGTTCTGGGTGCTGTTGATAAATGGCGTTCGCTTTGCATTGTAGAGTTTTAACTTGCACTTGCAGATGTAGCGACGAACTGTAGTTACTGACAGTGGTTTTCTGAAGTGTTCCTGAGCCCATGTGGTGATGTCCTTTACACACTGATGTCGGTTTTTGATGCAGTACCGCCTTAGGGATCGAAGGTCACGGGCATTCAATGTTGGTTTTCGGCCTTGTCGCTTACGTGCAGTGATTTCTCCAGATTCTCTGAACCTTTGACGATATTACAGACCGTAGATGATGAAATCCCTAAATTTTTTGCAATAGCTTGTTGAGGAATGTTGTTTTTAAACTGTTCGACAATCAGCTCACGCATTTGTTCAGTAATTGGTGACCCTTGCCCCATCCTTGTTTGTGAATGACTGAACATTTCAGGGAAGCTGCTTTTATACCCAATCATGGCACCCACTTGTTCCCAATTAGCCCGTTCACCTGTTAGATGTTCCAAATAAGTGTTTGATGAGCATTCCTCAACTCTCTGTCTTTTTTTCCACTTGTGCCAGCTTTTTTGAAACATGTTGCAGGCATCAAATTCCAAATGAGCTAATATTTGCAAAAAATTACAAAGTTTACCTGTTCGAACATTAAGTAACTTGTCTTTGTAGTGTATTCAATTGAATATAGATTGAAAAGGATTTGCAAATCATTGTATTCTGTTTTTATTTAAGATTTACACAATGTGCCAACTTCTCTGGTTTTGGGTTTGAGGTACATTAAAGTAAATTAAAGCTGAATGAACATAAGCATTGTTTACTAGTAAAGTATATAAGTTAACCTCTAGTCTACTTACGTTAAATAATATCGGAACAGCAATAGTAATACATTTTAGAGTGCAGTAATCATTAGCTGTTAGAATGATGTTAAGTTAACTTAAAGAAGAAGTATACTTGCAGTTTAAAAATTAAAAACCTTGGGTTCCCTGAAAGTTTGAGACTAAATTTAAACTATAAAGTGCTTGAAGTATAGAACTAGTGGACTTGTAGTATACCTATAAATTTACTTGCAGTATACTTGAAAGTGTACTTTCAGAAACTAAGAAGTTGGCTTAAAGTATATAAGTAGTAAAGTTATAGTATATCTGAATTTACTTGCAGTATACTTCAAAGTATACTTCTATAAACTAGAAATTGTGCTGGAAGTATATAACTTGTGAATTAATAGTTCATCTTTGAGTTTACTATCAGTATACTTCAAAGTATACTTTCATGAACTGAAAAGTTTACACGAAGTATATAACGAAAAAACAAGCAGTATATCTGTAAGTTGACTTGCAGAATACTTTAATGCATACTTTCATAAAATGAAAGGTATGCCAGTAGTATACAATTACTTAGGTCACAGTGTACTTTAAAGTTCACTTGAAGCGTACTAGCGATACAAAATAAAAGTTAGAATTAAATTAGATGTGTACTTTAAGTTTACTAAGCTTAGACACTTGAAGTATACTTCTTTTTGTAAGGGTAGCTAGAAACAAATCAGTTTATACCAAGTACACTTTAGTATAATTTTGTTGAGCATATCTTTTATTAGTTCATAAAAAGTAAATAAAGTATACTTTCCCATTTTGTTTAAAAGAAGTATACTAGTATACTCAAATATACTTATACTTTGTAAGGGCGGTACGTTCAGTTGCTAATAAGAATTGATCTATGAATGTCAATGGGGAAAATCCTGCATTTGCAGAATGCATTATTGATATCAATATTGCCACCCTACTACCATACAAAGATATTACTTTAATTTACGGAATATTTAGAGTACCGGTCGCTGCTGGCGCAATGTGCAAGTTGGAAACAACTAATCAAATTAGAAATGTAGTTAAAAATAGCCAAAACTGTGATTAACAAAAAAAAAAAAAAAAACTTTCTTTGTCCCAGGTATTCTTTGGGCCTTTTGTTCCATGAATTAAATATGATTATTGTTTGTTCGTTTCATTTCAGCTACCGGCCGAACGGTCTCTCTGTTATAAATGAGTACTTATTTTTTCACTGTTGAGCCGCCATAAGAGCTGTCTTTTATTTGGCTCTGAAAGAGTATATCATCTGAACATGAAATTCTATATTAAGAATACTTGTGGTCAAGGAGTTTATGATCCCAGAAATGTATAGTATTAACCCCCCTGCCATTTTTCAATCCTCAGTATTTTTACAATTTCAATTCTGAATTTTCATGAAGATTTTTTATGTTTGCAGCCCTTTTTCTCTTCCAAAATCATGAAAATAAACTGAAATATGATGGAATTCTAAAAACTGCAAGTGTCTTGACTCAGTTGAGCCATGCTTTTCCTCTCTGTGTAGCTGCAATCTTGAATTATGAAGCCTTCAATAAGGTAACAAATAAAAAACCAGATTTGGATTCTGTGCAAAGTGGTTAATTGGCTGATACTTCTTGACAGGACAGTTAAACAACATTTCCAGATGTGCAGTCAAGTGCAAAAAGATGGGGGAATGAACACTCTGGAGGTGATTTGCGTTTCGGACATAAAACATCAGATTTATCTTCTACTGGAACGGCAACCTCCAGGACTGAACAGTGAGGCCAACTCAAAAGTGCCAAAAATGGCAGTTCCTCGAATGGCCACTTGAGGCTGCCTGCAAAAGCAAGTAAATCCCCATTGACCCCCAGGTTAAAAGCCAAATTTTCAGCAGAAATGAATGTGTTTAGAGTTTGTTATAACATTTACAACAAAAAAAATTGCCTTACATTGGTCTATTTAGGCGACCTTCAACCGTGGAGTGAAACTAATATAAGGAAGGTTTCCCAATACTTCCGCTCGATTACCCTGAGGAGCTGCTACTGGGCTCCTCTGATTATGAGTTCACCTTCATCTCCACCAGAGACAAACAATGGGTGCCCACTTTAATACTTACTCAAGGGTGAAAGGGGAACACCAAACTGTGTATTACTTCCTCTCTCTGACTTGCCTCTTGTTCAGGATACAAGACTGATATTTGGAGTCCCTTGCACAACACAAAGACGAGTGAAATTGTAAGACAACATAAGGCAGTGACATGGTGCTCCACTGCTCTGCTTCTGTGGTTACCAGCTCTCACTTAGGAGCATTAAAAATTGTCCACCATATCAGTTTATCTCACATTGGCCTTAATGCTTATTGTGAAATCAATTATGGCACCAGAAACTATTTGATTCAAGATTTATCTGGTGCCAGCATTACCCATAACATTCATGGAAATCAATGGAAGTGAAGGCTGTTTATTAGAAATATTTCACAATCTAATTTATCCATGTGTGAGTGTGAGAAGATGGTGTGTTTGTGATCCTAATGCTGTTTTGATGAGAGTGAAAGACTGGCTCAATAGACTCTTACAGTGCTTAAAGTGATCATTCAACACATTCATCATCGATAGCCACTGTGTGGATTGGGTAATAATATAAAAGATATGAAAACAAAAAATTCATATTATCCTGCTTCATTATACCTGGCAACGACACAAACTACAGAAGCTGGTATCCATAAAGCTTCACAAAAGCATGAACCCTGATCTCAGATCAGCTTTCCCTATTCAACTCTGAACTACAACCCCAAATCTGAAATAGTTGGGACAAAGTGTAATTTGTGAACAAAATCAAAATGCAATGACTTTCAGATCATGAGCCAATATGTTATTTACAATAGAACATAGATAACATTTCAAATGTTGAAACTGAGACATTTTTATCCACAAAATTAGCTTATTTCAAATTTTCTGCCTGCAACAGGTCTCAAAAAAGTTGGGACACAGGCAAAAAAAGAGCTGAAAAAGCCATTAATATTCAGGAGAATCAGGTGAAAGAACATTTTGCAAGTCATGAAGTTAACTGGCATCAGATGTGTAACATGAGTGGCAATAAAAGGGATTGCTTTTTCTATATTACTAACACATACTAACAGTTTGTTGATTTTGCTAATTTACTAACCAAGACTAACATTGTATATAAGACTAACTTACTAACGAGCACTCTGGATTGTATAGCTGCACTTACTAATTGATTAACAAGCTCTCAGCACTCGCCCTATTCTAATCTCCGCCCCTTGTCTCTCTCTAATCTTCGCTGCCGCATTTCAGTGGAATTTCCACACTTTCTTATGCTTTCCTTTCTCTTAGTATCTGTGCATGGTAGAGCTCCTTGACTGGAGCTGTGTCATTGTCTATATGTGTTTCCTGTGATCCCTGTTCGTGTTTTGGCTTCTGCTAATTTCATGTGATCAGTCTCTCCCTAATGTGCTGCTCCCTTGTAATCAGTCTCACTGCTTCCACCTGTGTTCTGTTATCATGTGACTTCCCTGAAACGTATATTAGATGTCTCTTAACAGCACTGCTTTATCAGATCGTTCTCTCATGTGTCACGTTCATTTTGCCTTGTACCCATTATGATTATCTTTCTGACTGGACTGTCCTTGACATTCAATTTTTGCCAACTCCCTGTACTTCGCCACCTTCTTGTGTTTTGAACCTTTTTTGTCTAACTTTGATTTTTGTGATTGGTGCCCTGGTTATGATTCTGGATTTTGCCCAATGGATTCTGATTTTGGATTGTGGACTATGTACTGTTGCCTGCTCTGTTGGGGGTTTTCCCCCTTCAGAAATAAAGCCTCCTTTATGCATTTTACTGGTTCTCGCGTGTGGTCCATTTCGCAAAACCTCACACCTAGGCTCATTTAATTTAACTGCAGCAAGTGGCAAAGTGTCCTGTGGTCAGACGAGTCCAAATTTGACATTCTTGTATGAAATCATGGGTGTTGTGTCCTCCGGGCTAAAGAAGAGAAAGACCACCCCTCCTGTTATCAGCGTTCAGTTCAAGAGCCAGCATCTCTGATGGCATGGGGATGCATTAGTGCATATGGTTTATGGTTTTAGAGCAACATTTGCTCCTCTACAGACGACATCTATTCCAGGGAAGACCTTGTATTTCAGCAGGACAATGCAAAACCACATTCTGCCGCTATTAGAACAGCATGGCTTCATAGTAGAAGTCTGTGTGCTGAACTGGCTTGCCTTCAGTCCTGATCTTCTACTGATTAAGAACATTTGGCGCATTATGAAACTAAAAGTCCTTCAAAGGAGACCCAGAACTCTCCAGCAGTTGGAAGCCTGTATTAAACAAGAGTGTAATCAAATTCCAATGGCAAAACTCACGAAAACTGTCTCATCAAGGCCCAGACGCCTCCACTCTGGGTTAAAAAGTAGAGGGGATGCTACACCATGGTCAACAGGCCCTTGTCCCAACTTTTTTGAGACCTCTAGCAGCAGTCAAATTTGAAACGAGCTCATTTTGTGGATAAAAGTTTAACATTTCTCAGTTTCAACATTTGCTCTGTTATCTCTGTTCTATTCTGAATAAAATACTGGCTGGTGTGATTGGAAAGTCATTGCATTTTGATTTTATTCACAATTTACACTTTGTCCCAACTATTTTGGAATTGGGGTTGTACATCCACTATGAGCAGGTAAGAAAAACATATCCTGGATCAGTGCTCTTTCTCTTTGATGTTTCATTGGCAGAGGCCGTGAATCTCCAGAGCACCTACATCAGATCAGTCCACAGCTGCACTGTTGTGACATTTGGAAAGTATGATTTTTTAAAATTTACAGTAGTCATGCAGAGTGATGTGACTACTATCTACCAAAAAGGTAACTGTAGTGGCAAATTCCAATAATTTGAACCCGCTTAGGATGCTATAAAGCGCTTTTTGTTTTGACATGTTCAGGAAATATGCTTTCAATCTATGCACTCATTTCCATCTAGAACAATGGCAGGCTACTCATGGAGCACAAAGACAGATGCACAACGAGCATGTCAATTTATTTCCAATATTTTTGTCCAGTATAAGTCATTACAGGAGGTTCAAAGCAATCAGGTCTCACGCCAGAAATGAAAAGTGGGGGGCAGAGATACATCCTTTATAACAAAAATTAGTCCTAGCTAATTCTATATCATTTTCCTTTATTAACTCGTTTTCCATTTATTGTAAAAATCAATTGGCAATAGAAGACACGGTTTCTCTCCCCCATGCGATCTCACAGCCACAAAACAATGGGCTAAATTCTGTACAGAAAAATAATTTACTCAGAAACAGGCCTATGCTTTCGGAAAGATAAACTGCCCTGGAACCTCCGCGCTGCCTTATTGGCATATCAGGTGATCTTACCTACGCTTCATGATAATTTAACCCTATCAGACATCATTATAAGAAAAATATGACCCAGTAATATTTTTGAAGTATTGAAGGGTAGTATTCAGATCCACTGTCCATCATTAGGTTTTGTGACAGCAAAATATACATTGCTGAACAAAACTTCTTCTAATTCCAGGAGTACCATATCTGATACAGCCAAAAATCAGCACCCCTCTAGACCTAAACACTCGAAATTTCAAATTATTTATATGCTCTCTACTTTCTATAGCTATCCATTAACAAGTGTTTGTGTAATATTTTCCTTGGAATGCCAAACTTTGCTGCCAAAGTCCAAGGAAATTTGTGAATTCCCATTCACATGGGAGCTACTACCTTGAAGTGAGTGACTACGGGAGAGACTACTCCTGTAATCTCACTTCTTCCCTCCAGGTGGCAGCACTGTGTATCTGATATGATACAGTGAGCAGTCGTGGTTGTGTTGCATCTTACCAGGTGGACATGGTCCTTCAAATTTGGTGTATCATATATGATACAGGGGGCATTATAGGTTTAAAATGTTGAAATGAAATAAAAGACCATTTGAGTAATTGTACTATTCTACTATTGGTGAAATCTATCACAATGCACTTATAACTGAAAAATGTCCATGCACAAGGACTTCAGTTCCACATGAGAATCTCTTTCATACGCGTTGAATGAATGACAACTGATCCGCACTCCAATGAAATACTGCCTTTCACTTTCGGTACAGCGTGGGTTGAAAAAAAGTGGAAATTTCAAAAAAGTGGCAAAATTATTCAATATAATTTTGTATGCCAAATTAAAATTTTCAATCGTCACTTTTGTTATTTAGTGTAAGCCTGCTGAGTGCTGCGCGAGAGCGTGATATGCCTCTAAAAAGCGTGAGACTTGACAGGTAAGCAATTCTGAATAATGCTGTTGTAAGTGCATCAAATTAGCCGTCCAAATGAATGATTTTCATCTAACCTTAATGGGGAGAACTAGCAATGCCTGATAGTGTGGAGTGCTTTAGGAGTGAATGTATTGTAAATTTAGAAAATGACTGAGAACAAGTCAGGACTAATAATTGTTTAATAGGGATGTATCTATGTCCCCCAATTCCCAGTTCTGGCACTGGCCCTGAAAGTAATCTTTCTTCAGCAGCTAAAACAAGTATGAACAGTCGCTATAACATTAAACTACTAATACACAACAGTAAGAGTAAAAAAAACTTTCTCTCTTTTCCCTCATGGCTTCCAATTTTTCTTACGCTAATAACCTTTTTACCAATCGTAATATGTGCATGTGCAGTAAAGCAATTTGGCAGTATTGAACATTCTAGAAAGCTTCAAATATACAGAAATATTCAAGCTTCAAATCTTGAAATATAACAAATACACAGGAACAGCTGACCACAAATACTGAATGATCAATCCTATCAATTAGGTAAACACTGGATTGGTACGGTGACAAATGACACAATCAACAATACAGTATCAACATTATTTTCCCAAATAATAAACTAAATACTGTATCACAATTTCACCTTTGGATAAAAAATTTAACTGAAACAACATCATTTAAATGAATTTGACTCTTACTGTAATATTGAGCTTGTTTTCATTGGGTGCTCATAGCTGATGAAAAACATGATTCCTTCAATTCATTGTCCAGTCAACATGATCAAATAAAGTGCCAATTAATAGAATTAGAGTCCCGACGAGGATGTGACCTGTTCAAAATATCTCCCATGACTTTATTACTGCATAATTTCTTGCAACCTTTTACTATGTCTTGGTCTACATTCTGTTGGTCTTTAAATGTTCCATCTCTGCAGCAGAAATCACATGCACTCGCTCCGCAATTCTCTTCTGGGTCAGGGAGAGGTCATCAGCAGGACGACACAGATGATAGAGGCGCTGTGAGCAGACACATTACAGATATTGAATTGATCCTCATGAAACCAAGTGCTAAGTAAGTGCGAGACATGAAATGTAATTACAGTGTGGATGAAAACAACCAGAAATTGTGAAATCGAAGAATGAAAGTTTCCTCTGAAAGAGAGGTCCTCTGACATTGTTTTATTAACCCCTGCTAAGCATTTTTATTTTGCTTTGATGATATGATACTTCATTTTTTCCAGCACAGCAAAAAAATGACAATATTCTGCGAGCCAGCATATGCCAGAGACTCAAGGACTGTAGTTCTGGGTAAAATTGGGGGCAGGAAACAGGACTATGGTTTCCAGAACTGCTGGAAAGAATACTGAGAATGCGTGAAGGATTGAGCATTCATTACATTCAAGATCAATCATGCTAATACGAGAAAAAACAGTCAGAAGAATGGTCAGTTAGGGTTCAGCTTATGGTGGTAGATGCAGCAAGAGAGTTCTCGGGTTTTGGAAATGTTTATGGGTTTATGGTACAGTACAGTCGGCGTTAAAACCGAAGAGATGGCGTTAGTTCACGCCTGGTTACCTCAAACATTTCGCCCTTCTAACCCATTTCAAACCATGATCTAACGCACCTTAACACAGTACTTCACACTGCTGAACAATGAGCTGTATCACAGGGCAATTTACCGCCAGGAATAACCACATGTGGCTCCGCGGAACTGAATGTAGTACCGCGTGTAAGTTATGGAATAGAGGGCATTTTGACTGTTAAAATACATAACGGCAAACACAAACGTAATTCTAACATTTTTTTTTCCCTCTTGCAGTGAAAGTGGAAGCTTATGCGACTTCTGGGAAGCGTGTGGCTGATCTGTTTAAAAAGCCTAGCATGAACAAGAAAAAATCTATAATGATAAATTCAACAGCGTAATGTAAGAAATTGTATTCTTGAAGGAAATTTTTTTGGTATTTTTAATATGTCTTTATATTGCAGAAACTGTGATTCTGAGAGTTTGTGGGTAGACCTTCAGCGAAGTGTGCCGCAATTGATTTATTGGTTTTGAAAAGCCAACCACAATATAAATAAACAAATTGGCAATATACAACTTAACAGCCTGTGAGCTTATGCTCACGTTATTCTCCGAAATTATGCATTTTCGGACATGCAGAGGTGTGAGGTTGTCTTTCGCCAAGGAGTCAATCTTCGTCCTTAATTGTGGGGAAATGTGTTGTTTCGTGATAGGTTCCATGGTTGTGAATGTGATGTCAGGTTATGGTTGGGCATTTGATAGAAAATTTCTGCCATGCGCTGAGCAGGTCATTAACTCTTTAATAGGCTACAATGAGCTTAAAGGGATTATTAGGGTGACAATGACTAAAATATAGAGATGACATGAACTGAGCTGTATTGAATCAGTGCCAGGTGTATCCGCTTTTAATTCCATGAATTCAGTTAACGAAAGAGCCATTCAGTTTTAAATGACATTTAAGTTATTGTCCTTTAGAGATAAGATATTGAGCAGATCTTTTCTTTAAATTGCGTTTTCCTTATTGATAGATATATAATAAGCTTACTAAAACAACCTGTGTAAGGTTCCGTAAATTGTTTATTTTACTACTTTTTTTTTTGTGCATTCAAGAGTTGTTATGGTCAAACTAAATTCATATTGTACACAATTCTTTTCTAGTTGCAAGCTTTGCGAACATTATATTTGAACATCTAAGTGGTTATTTGAATGGTTATGACAAATCATTAAAACAAATACAGCCGATCATCAAAAATGCTCCCCACAACTGTTAAACGCGAGTACGTCATCTTGGGTTTGCCCGGAGACGCCGCCTCTGTGCATGCCCACTCCAACTTACCGTAAATATAGCCCCGCATCACCGTTTACGGTGCCGCAGATATAGCCACTGCCTATTTAATGATCCAATTGCGTATTATCCCGCACTAAAGTTTTAAAAAGTAGCACAGTTTGAGCAAACTGTATTGTCTAAAATAAAAAAGTTTTGAAGAAATTATTTCTGGCAACATCACCCCCGCCAAAGCAAATCAATATTTCATGTAGGCTGTTACTCTTGCATTCATATATGGAAATAAATAGCCAACAAGCTGTGCCATTATCTACATTTACGGACAACGGTCAACACGACCGCCCCAACCGCCCTTGTGGCTCATGATTAAACAAACACCCGGCTAAGGGGCTATCGCCCAGCTACCACAAGCGCAGTGGGCGGCGGGAGATCTTCTTTTGTCGTTATGCACGTCAAGACACCGGTCCTACCGCATAGCTCACGATGATTTCCTGGTCCTACCGACAGCCTAGCGCCCCCCCTACTGCCGGATTAACAACCTTTTCTTTGGTTTTAATGGCGACTGTACTGCAGAAGCCAGACACAAGGTAATTTAGTGATCTGGTGGACTAACATTTTTAGTTAGAAATTCAGAAGGGAAAGAAGAAAAAAGGTGCAGTCACACATGAAAGTAACCAGGCTATGTTTTGAGGCTTGCTCTGGCAAAAATGTGCGGTACAGTGGGCAGCAATGGGTGGAAACCCGTTTTATGTTAGCCTGAACACAGCCAATATCAGTGCTTCCTCCATGTTGTAAAACAACCCTCCTGTCACATATTGATTGAACATCAATGACTTAAAGATCAATTTAATTGGACAAAAAAATGCAAAAAAGGGTGATATTTCTTAGCCTTTAGAAGTTATTATTTTTTGCCCCCTCCATTGGTATGAATGAAGCGTGATTTTTTGATGATCCTTATTACTAACTGTATGTGACCTCACCTTCATGCAGCAGATGGTGCTAAAGTACTTAGTTTTCCAACAGCTATAAAAGTTATAGAAGAAGAAAATGTAGGCCCTTACCTGTTTGAGGGTGCCTGTGCTGAGGAAGAGCTTGACCAGGGCAAACCCTGGTGCAAGTACAACAGAGGAGAGGGCCAGCAGCCAGCCCAGGACGTAGGCCCAGTCTGGGTACACATACCAGCGGTTATAAGTCAGGGGCTTATAGTCCACCAGAGTGAAGATCAAGGATCCCTATGAGAGAAGAGCAGGGGTGGGGGAGTTTTATAACTGCTACACATTGTACTACCAGTGTCACAGATGTAGAAATGCTGTGAAATTTTGTACCCAGTGTAGGAATTTTGCCTTAAAAGCTTGCTATTTCACAACAGAAATATATGCAGTATATTGCTGAGATCCCTAACTCAAACTCCAGGGGTGTGCAGAGGCCTTGGTATTCAGTATTCGCCATAATGCCCATGATTAAATGTTTAAGTCAGTGGTTATCAATGTCGGTCCTGGGCACTCCCTTGTATGTGTTGGTTGTTGTTATGACTGCAGGTGGGATCACTATTTTAAGCAGCTTTTCATGTTTCCTAATTACATTCTTTTTATTTTTCAAGGGATTATTTACCTTGTTTAGGATTATCACTCACCAGGGTCATCAATGGTGTGATGTAGCGCCAGCAGAGCTTAAATAAGATGCTGGGCCGTTGCCCAGTCATATCCTTCACTACGTCCATCATACGGTCTGCCCCTGACAAAGGGAATGAGTAAGGTATAACAGACGGGATGTGTTATTATAACTGAGAAAATATGTTACGTATAAAAGAGGAAATGTGTTTCCTATATTGTTGCAAGACACTGGAAAACAAAGCGCAGACTAGGCAGCAGACTGAGTCAAAACCGGCCCACTGGAAAGTAACTTTATTTACCCTTAAACAAAAAGGGCGCAATAATAGCGCGTACATTAAATGAACTCAAAGCAAATGGTTTTAAAGATATCTAGCAAGGTCTTCTTATTCAGGACTGGCAGTGTGTCTCTACGGTGGCGATTGGATAAGGCTTTTCTGGGGTTTCCAAGTCAAACTCCTGAAAAATCAAACTCCAATTCAACAATCTTCGATTCTTGTTTTTCATCTTACTCAAAAACATTAACGGATTGTGGTCAGTGTACACAATCATTGGCTTTTGCTCTGTACAAACATAAACCTCAAAGTGTTCTAAAGATAGAACCAGAGCCAACAGCTCCTTCTCTATCGTGGAATAGTTCTTTTGGTGGCAATTGAACTTCCTGGAGAAGTTTGCCACGGGATGCTCAATGTCATCAGAGTCACTTCTCTGTAGGACCACAGATCCACAAGCTTGGTCACAAGCATGGACCGCAATGGAAAACGGTTTGTTGAAGTCAGGAGATTTGAGCGCGGGGAAGTGACACAGCAGAGACTTCAGGCGATTCAAGGCTCTCTGGCATGCATCATCCCAAGTGAACTTTACGCCTTTCTTCAGTTGGTTAGTTAGACTGAGAGCAATCTCAGCAAAGTTCTTGCAGAACTTGCGGTAGTACCCGTTCATTCCAAGGAAGTGGCGCAAAGCTTTTTTGTTGTCAGGAACTGCAAAGTCCATGATGGCTTGGACTTCAGCATTTATGGGTGCCACCTTACCCTGGCCTATGACATAGCCAAGATTCGTGACAGTAGCACAACCAAACTCACTCTTGTTCAGGTTAACAGTTAGCTTGGCCTGGGTCAGGCACTGGAGCAACGTCTCTACATCTTTCAGATGTTCTTCCCAGGAGTCACTCCATGTGATCAGGTTGTCGATGTACGCACCCGTGTGAGGCAATCCGGCGATTGTAGACTGTATCATCCTTTGGAACGTGGCTGGGGCATTTTTCATGCCAAAGGGTAGGACTTCATACTGGTACAACCCAGATGGTGTGGAAAAAGCAGCCATGCTCTTGGCCCTCTCAGTTAAAGGCACACACCAATAACCCTTCAATAACTCAATCTTGGTCAGAAACTTTGCTTGCCCTACTCTATTGATACAATCATCAATCCTAGGTATTGGAAACACATCAGCTCTAGTTACAGCATTGACTTTGCTATAATCTGTAAAGAATCTAGTACTTCCATCAGGTTTTGGAACTAGCACACAGGGTGAACTCCAATCTGAGTTAGAGGGTCTGATAATATCATGTTTTAACATGTACTCAACCTCTTTCTTAGCAATCTTTCTCTTTTCAGGATTCATCCGGTACGGAAGCTGTTTTATTGGTTTGGCATCACCAACATCTACATCATAACAGGCTATAGAAACTCTCTTTGGAGCATCAGGAAATTGACTTTATATTTCTTGATCAAACTCTGAAACTGAGCTTTCTGTGAGGGTTCTAAGTGCTGGAGTTTTGCAACACTTCAGAATTAAGAACTTCAGCTTTAATTCTAGGTTCATCATCTTGAAACTCCCCCTCATCTTCACACGTCTCGACCATAGGAGGATCTGAAGTGACAGCTGCAACCCAAGCATTTCTATCATGATAAGGCTTCAGCATGTTAATGTGACACAACTGTTTTGGCTTTCTCCTATCTGGAGTCTTCACAATGTCATTGAGATAATTGAGTTTTGTTAGAATTTCATAAGGACCATGAAATCTAGCCTTCAATGGATTGGACGGCAAGGGAAACCACACAAGAACCTTGTCTCCTGGTATAAACTCACAGCTTCTAGCCTTATGATCATATCAAGTTTCATTTTTCCCTGACTTGATTTCTAGTTCTCTTTGGCTAGGTCACAAGCTGCACGCAGTCTTTCCTTGAACTTGCTAACTTAGTCTAACAAACTGATATGGGGCTCGTTCTCTTGCCATTGTTCACTCAACAATAGGAAAGGTCCTCTCACTTCATGGCTAAACACTAGCTCAAACGGACTGAATCCAGTAGACTCCTGCACTGCCTCTCTAGCTGCCAACAACAGCAAATGAACACCTTCATCCCAGTCTTTCTCATGGTCATAACAATAAGTCCTCATCATTGTCTTGAGAGTGGAATGAACCTGCTCTAAAGCACCCTGACTCTTTGGATGATAGGCACTGGAAAGAATCTGCTTTGCACCTAGTTCATATACAATCTGCTGAAACAGTCCAGAAGTGAAATTACTACCTTGGTCTGACTGAATTTCCCTGGGAAGGGCAAACAACATAGAGAGCTTTTTAAAAGCCTTCGAGATTGCAGTTGCCTTGATGTTGCTTAGAGGTATGGCTTCAGGAAATCTGGTAGATGCACACATGATTGTGAACAAGTACTGATATCCAGATCTAGTCTTGGGTAATGGACCAACACAATCAACAATGACCATGGAGAAGGGCTCCCCAAATGCTGGGATAGGCTGCAATGGAGCTACAGGTGGGTCTGACTGGTGTTTTCGAACTACATAACAAGTGTGACAGGTTTTGCAAAAGTTGGAAACATCTTCCCGAAGCCCAGGCCAGAAGAAATGTTTCATGATCTTATCAAAAGTTTTGTTAACACCAAGATGACCACCTAAAGGTAAACTATGAGCCATTGTTAAGATCTCATTCCTGTAGACATTCAGAACAAATATTTGCCTAACCACTGCCTAATCTGCATTGGCAGGGATATCAGGAGGGTGCCACTTCCGCATCAACACACCATCCTTGAGATAATACCCAACTGGAATTGCGTCTATTTCTTTATCAGGAAGGGCTCTCCTCTTTAGTACACAAATTTCAGGATCATTAGTTTGCTCCTGAATCAACCGCTTTCTGGACAGAGACAAGTCTCCAGACACATCAGAATCACCAGACCCATCTGGCTGGCTGAACAGAGAACTGATAAAAGTATCTGTTAAGTCCTCAAACGGAGAAACCATAGTAGGCCGAACAGAGTCATGAGGCGAACCACCTGAGTCATGAATATTCAATGTGCTGGACGGAACCACATCATCTACTTATTTAGCCTTCTTAGCCATAGCACTGGTCACTGCACTGGAAGGATACAGAGATGGGTCTTCATCGCCATCTTCAGTGCTCGGCTGTGAAGTAAGATGAACAGGGAGAACTACATTGCCCCCAGCCAGGTCACTGCCTAGCAACAGAGAAACACCCTTGCTAGGTAGACTTGACATAAGTCCCACCTTTACCTGTCCTGTAAATAATTCTGGCTTCAAGAATATAGAGCGCAGGGGTACACATACATTCCTCCCTTCTATACCTTGTACAAGTATGAAATCCCCAGAAGCGGTCTCATCACGTAACTCCAAGGAGTCCATCAACAAAAGTGACTGAGAAGCTCCAGTATCCCTTCGGATATATATGGGGACAGGAGGAGCATGCTCATTCAGAGCCACAAATCCGTCTGACACGAATGGAAGAAATTCCTCCTTCACGAAGTCAGCAGTATCAGGCTTCTTAGCCCCACAAGGAGCAGGCAGTTTAGCAGATCGGTCATCTACTACAGGGGTTTCTAACCTTGTTTTCACAAAGGAATTTGGTTTGGTATCCTTTTCTTTTTCTTTCTTAGCTTTAAGGAACCAACAGTTACTTGTGACATGACCAGATTTATTGCAATAGTTGCAAACTAGACCAATTTTGTCACTGTCAGCTTTCACACTTTGATCAGACCTGTGACTGGATTTCTGAGCACCATCACCAGATTTGTCTTTGGGTGAGGAATCTTGGTTATCACCTTTACCTTTTTTCTGAAATTGGAACCATCTATTATTACTGCTGGACTGAAATTTGGACTTATGTGTGAGAACATATTCATTGGCAAATTTGGCAGCTGATTGCAAATTCAGTGCTTGCTTCTCATTAAGGTAGGTCTTAATATCATCTTTAACACAGTTCTTAAATTCTTCAAATAATACCATCTCTTTTAGTGAGTTGAAATCATCCTTGACCTCCATAGAAGTAAACCAGCGCTCAAAGCAAACCTTCTTCTCATTAGCAAATTCCACATAATGATTGTCAGATTTCTTCAGACCTCTGATTTTCTGTCGGAAAGCCTCTGGAACCAACTCATAAGCTCTCAAAATAACCTTTTTGACAAACTCATAATCAGAGGAATCATCTGCAGACAAAGCCGAATACGCTTGTTCAGCTTTACCTTTGAGGACAGTTTGCAGCATCAGAGGCCAGCGTTCCTTTGGCCACTGACAACTTTTAGCTACCTCTTCAAAGCATTGGAAATAGTCATCAACGTCCTTTTCCAGGAATGGAGGCACCAGTTTTACCTCCTGGCTAGCACAAAATTTATTTTTCGTTTCAATTTTAATTTTTAGTTGCTCCATTTGGAGTCTTTATTCTCTATCTAACTTCTCTAATTCAAAATCTCTCTGTCTCTGTCTCTCTCTTTCTGCTCTTTCCTCTTTCTCTCTCTCTCTTGCTAATTTTTCTAACTCAAATTCTCTTCATTTTTCTCTTTCCTCCCTTTCAATCTCTCCATTTTTAATTTAAGTTGCATTTCTATATTTGGATTTTCCACTGCAAACTGTTCCAGATCTCCTGGTGCAAACACATTTTCATCAATGTAATATTCAACAATCTCTCTAGCCAGTCTTGCTTTTCGCATGGCTGGTTTTACCTCTGTCAGCTCTAAATGTCAGCATATTTCTAGCAGTTCTGTCTTTTTAAAAGACTTCAAAACCTCTACGGTTGGTGATGCCAAGAAATCATCCATTGTTTTTGATCTGTCAATTTAAAAATATATAGGAAAATTCAAAAAACAATTTCACAATTTGAAATGTTTGATTTTCAATTAATGACTCACACAAGGGTCTATCCTGGATTGGTTTACCCCAATTGGTTATGGCCCCAATTTGTTATAACATATATGAGAGCAAGGGATGAAAGACAAAATTTTAAAACTTAAACAGGTTTAATTAAACAAACACTTTTAACTAATTTACTATCTACTCTACTGACCAAGATTGATATATACACAAGAAAAAAAAAAATTTACAGTCCCTTTGGTGGGGTTGCTTGGTGATGTCCTAGGTGAGGAAAATACTCCAACATAGGCAAAAATCCACAAAAAGCTTCACAGGTCATGAAAAAAACGACAGGTTTGGCCAAATGTATCCTTCTACTTGTAATTTCTCCTACTACTTTACTCTCTCAATTTTCCTCATTATATACTCTGTTGCAGACCCTTCCCACCTTTAAGACCTTTTTTTTTTTTAATTCTCTGGTACTTTCCGTCTCAGACATGCCCAGGACATGCCCAAACCTAGCTCCAGTCTGGGCTTAACAAAAAAGGTCAATACTGCCATGTAGTGGTTTCTTTTCACATTAACCCGTTACCACTCCGACGGCCCGTAATCGGGCCGTCAGGGAAGTTGAAAACATACTACGTCATTTACACAGCTTGTATGCAACTGAGATACTCATGCCACATATCGTCAGAAAGCTAAGATTCTTGAAATTTGAATGATGCCAACCATTTCAAAGTATAATCATCCCAGCAGCTTTAATCAACGCCCATGTCAGACCACAAACAAACAAACGAACAGTTACAAAACTGATGTGACTCACCAATGAAGCCCCCTAGTACTCTTCCAGTCAGACATATCTCCTCAAAAATGGTCTTGTTACATCCACGAAGTTCCAGTAAATTCAACCAAGTAAAGTTTTAAGTCCAAAACACACTATTATACCGGTAAATATCCATGAACAGCTGCTGCATCGTTTGAAATGAATCGGTGGTGTAATGTGAATATAGGCCACTAGATGGCAGTATTTACCTTTTTTTTGTTAAGCTCAGACTGGAGTCATGTTTAGACATGTCCTGAACATGTCTGGGGCAAGTCTCAGAAAGTTAAAAAAAAGAGGTCTAAATGTGGGTGGGGTCTGCAAAAGAGTATATAAGGAAAAGAATTGAGACAGTAGAGTAGTAGGAGAAATTTCAAGAAGATGACCAGACCTGCCATTCTGTTCAAGACCTGTGACGTTTCTTTTGTGGATTTCTTTGCCTGTGTTTGAGCATTTTCATTATCCAGGACATCACCAAGCCACCCCACAAAAAGGGACAGTAAATATTTCTGTTTTTTTTTTTTTTCAATCTTGGTCATTAGTTGTTAGTTAGTTGTTATTGTCTTTGTCTGTTGATTAAATGTGTTTAAGTTTTTAAAACAGTTTCTGTCATCCCTTGCTGTTGCTGTTGCTGTTTGTGTTGTAAATGTAATAACAAATTGGGGCCATAACAAATTGGGGGCTCAAGGTCCGGGATAGACCATTTTGTGAGTCATTTATTAAAAATCTAACATTTCAAATTGTAAAATTAATTTTTTTAAATGAATACATATATATTGACAACAGCAATGGATGATTTCTTGGCATCACCAACCGTAGGGGTTTTGAAGTCTTTTAAAAGGACAGAACTGCTAGAAATTTGCAGACATTTAGAGCTGACAGAGGTGAAACCAGCCATGCGAAAAGCAAGACTGGCTAGAGAGATAGTTGAATATTACATTGATGAAAATGTGTTTGCACCAGGAGATCTGGAACAGTTTCCAGTGGAAAATCCAAATATAGAAATGGAACTTAAATTAAAAATGATAGAGATTGAAAGGGAAGAAAAAGAAAAACAAAGGCAGTTTGAGTTGGAAAAATTAGCAAGAGAAGAGAAAAAAGAAAGGGAGAAAAGAGAAAAAGAAAGGGAGGAAAAAGAGAAACAAAGAGAATTTGAGAGGGAAGAATAAGAGAAACAAAGAGAATTTGAGAGAGAGAAAGAGGAAAGAGCAGGATGGAGACAGAGACAGAGAGATTTTGAATTAGAGAAATTCGATAGAGAAGAAAGACTCCAAATGGAGCAACTAAAAATAAAAATTCAAACTGAAAATAAATTTCGGGCTAGCCAGGAGGTAAAACTGGTGCCTCCATTTTCGGAAAAGGATGTTGACAACTATTTCCAGTGTTTTGAAAAGGTAGCAAAGAGTTGCCAGTGGCCAAAGGAACACTGGCCTCTGATGTTGCAAACTGTCCTCAAGGGTAAAGCTCAACAAGCCTATTCGGCTTTGTCTGCAGATGATTCCTCTGATTATGAGGTTGTCAAAAAGGTTATTTTGAGAGCTTATGAGTTGGTTCCAGAGGCTTACCGACAGAATTTCAGAGGTCTGAAGAAATCTGAAAATCAGACTTATGTTGAATTTGCTAATGAAAAGCAGGTTTGCTTTGAGCGCTGGTGTACTTCTATGGAGGTCAAGGATGATTTCAACTCACTAAAAGAGATGGTGTTAGTTGAAGAATTCAAGAACTGTGTTAAAGATGATGTTAAGACCTACCTTAATGAGAAGCAAGCACTGAATTTGCAATCAGCTGCCAAATTTGCAGATGAATATGTTCTCATACATAAGTCCAAATTTCAGTCTAGCAGTAATAATAGATGGTCCCAATTTCAGAAAAAGGGTTATGGTGATACCCAAGATTCCTCACCCAAAGACAAAGACAAATCTGGTGATGGTGCTCAGAAATCCAGTAACAGGTCTGATCAAAGTGTGAAAGCTGACAGTGACAAAAGTGGTCTAGTTTGCAGTTATTGCAAGAAATCTGGTCATGTTACAACTAACTGTTGGTTCCTTAAAGCTAAGAAAGAAAAAGAAAAGGATACCAAACCAAATGCCTTTGTGAAAACAAGGTTAGAAACCCCTGTAGTAGATAACCCATCTGCTAAATTGCCTGCTTCTTGTGGGGCTAAAAAGCCTAATACAGCTGACTTTGTGAGGGAGGAATTTCTTCCATTTGTGTCAGAGGGATTTGTGGCTCTGAATGAGCATACTACTCCTGTCCCCATATATATCCTAAGGGATACCGGAGCTTCTCAGTCACTTTTGTTGATGGACTCCTCGGAGTTACGTGATGAGACCGCTTCAGGGGATTTCATACTTGTACAAGGTATTGAAGGGAGGACTGTATCTGTACCCCTGCGCTCTATATTGTTGAAGTCAGATTTAGTTACAGGACAGGTAAAGGTGGGACTTATGTCAAGTCTACCTATAAAGGGTGTTTCTCTGTTGCTAGGCAATGACCTGGCTGGGGGCAAAGTAGTTCCCCCTGTACATCTTACTTCACAGCCGAGCACTGAAAATGGGGATGAGGACCCATCTCTGTATCCTTCTTGCGCAGTGACTCGTGCTATGGCCAAGAAGGCTAAAGAAGATGATGTTGTGGTGCCGTCCAGTACATTGAAAAGTCAGGACTCAGGTGGTTTGCCTCATGACTCTGATTGGCCTACTATGGTTTCTCCGTTTGAGGACTTATCAGATACTTTTATCAGTTCTCTATTCAGCCAGCCGGATGGGTCTGGTGATTCTGATGTGTCTGGAGACTTGTCTCTGTCCAGAAAGCGGTTGATTGAGGAGCAAACTAATGATCCTGAAATTGGTGTACTAAAGAGGAGAGCCCTTCCTGAAAAAGAAATAGATGCAGTTCCAGTTGGGTATTATCTCAAGGATGGTGTGTTGATGCGGAAGTGGCGCCCTCCTGATATCCCTGCCAATGCAGATTGGGCAGTGGTCAGGCAAATTGTTGTTCCGAAGGTCTATAGGAATGAGATCTTAACAATGGCTCATAGTTTACCTTTAGGAGGTCATCTTGGTGTTAACAAGACTGTTGATAAGATCATGAAACACTTCTTTTGGCCTGGGCTTCGGAAAGACGTTTCCAACTTTTGCAAAACCTGTCACACTTGTCAGGTAGTTGGAAAACACCAGTTAGACCCACCTGTAGCTCCATTGCAGCCTATCCCAGCATTTGGGGAGCCATTCTCTAGGGTCATTGTTGATTGCGTTGGTCCATTACCCAAGACTAGATCTGGAAATCAGTACTTGTTGACAATCATGTGTGCATCTACCAGATTCCCCGAAGCCATACCTCTACGTAACATCAAGGCAACTGCAATCTTGAAGGCTTTGATAAAGTTCTTCACGTTGTTTGGCCTTCCCAGGGAAATTCAGTCAGACCAGGGAAGCAATTTCACTTCAGGATTGTTTCAGCAGGTTGTGTATGAACTAGGTGCAAAGCAGATTCTTTCTAGTGCCTATCATCCAGAAAGTCAGGGTGCCTTAGAGCGGTTTCATTCCACTCTCAAGACAATGATGAGGACTTATTGTTATGACCATGAGAAAGACTGGGATGAAGGGGTTCATTTGCTGTTGTTTGCAGCTAGAGAAGCAGTGCAGGAGTCTACTGGATTCAGTCCATTTGAGCTGGTGTTTGGTCATGAAGTGAGAGGACCTTTGCTATTATTGAGTGAACAATGGCAAGAGAAAGAGCCGCATATCAGTCTGTTAGACTATGTTGGCAAGTTCAAGGAAAGATTGCGTGCAGCTTGTGACCTTGCCAAAGAGAACTTGAAATCAAGTCAGGGAAAAATGAAAACTTGGTATGATCATAAGGCTAGAAGCCGTGAGTTTAAACCAGGAGAAAAGGTCCTTGTGTTGTTTCCCTTGCAGTCCAATCCATTGCAGGCTAGATTTCATGGTCCTTATGAAATTCTGACAAAACTCAATGATCTCAATTACATTGTGAAGACTCCAGATAGGAGAAAACCAAAACAATTGTGTCATATTAACATGCTAAAGCCTTATCATGACAGAAATGCTAGGGTTGCAGCTGTCACTTCAGATTCTCCAATGGTCGAAACGTGTGAAGATGAGGGGGAGTTTCAAGATGATGAACCAAGAATTAAAGCTGAAGTTCTTTCATGTAAATTGTCAAACACTGAAGTGTTGCAAAATCTTGATGTAAAACTCCAGCACTTAGAACCCTCACAGAGAGATCAGTTTGAAAGGTTGATCAAGAAATATGAGGATTTGTTTCCTGATGTTCCAAAGAGAGTTACTATAGCCTCTCATGATGTAGATGTTGGTGATGCCAAACCAATAAAACAGCATCCATACCGGATGAATCCTGAAAAGAGAAAGATTGCTGAGAAAGAGGTTGAGTACATGTTAAAACATGATATTATCAGACCCTCCAACTCCGATTGGAGTTCACCCTGTGTGCTAGTTCCAAAACCTGATGGAAGTACTAGATTCTGTACAGATTATCGCAAAGTCAATGCTGTAACTAGAACTGATGTGTTTCCAATACCTAGGATTGATGATTGTATTGATAGGGTAGGGCAAGCAAAGTTTCTGACCAAGATTGATTTATTGAAGGGTTATTGGTGCGTGCCTTTAACTGAGAGGGCCAAGAGCATCTCTGCTTTTGCCACACCATCTGGATTGTATCAGTATGAAGTCCTACCCTTTGGCATGAAAAATGCCCCAGCCACGTTCCAAAGGATGATACAGTCTACAATCGCCGGATTGCCACACACGGGTGCGTACATCGATGACCTGATCACACGGAGTGACTCCTGGGAAGAACATCTAAAAGATGTAGAGACGTTGTTCCAGCGCCTGACCCAGGCTAACCTGACTGTTAACCTGAGCAAGAGTGACTTTGGTTGTGCTACTGTCACCTATCTTGGCTACGTCATAGGCCAGGGTAAGGTGGCACCCATAAATGCTAAAGTCCAAGCCATCATGGACTTTCCAGTTCCTGACAACAAAAAAGCTTTGCGCCGCTTCCTTGGAATGATCGGGTACTACCGCAAGTTCTGCAAGAACTTTGCTGAGATTGCTCTCAGTCTAACTAACCAACTGAAGAAAGGCGTAAAGTTCACTTGGGATGATGCATGCCAGAGAGCCTTCGATCGCCTGAAGTCTCTGCTGTGTCACTTCCCCGTGCTCAAATCTCCTGACTTCAACAAACCGTTCTCCATCGCGGTCGATGCTAGCGACCAAGCTTGTGGATCTGTGCTCCTACAGAGAAGTGACTCTGATGACATTGAGCATCCCGTGGCATACTTCTCCAGGAAGTTCAATCGCCACCAAAGGAACTATTCCACAATAGAGAAGGAACTGTTGGCTCTGGTCCTTTCTTTACAACACTTTGAGGTTTATGTTTGTACAGGACAAAAGCCAATGATTGTGTACACTGACCACAATCCGTTAACGTTTTTGAGTAAGATGGAAAACAAGAATCGGAGATTGTTGAATTGGAGTTTGATTTTACAGGAGTTTGACTTGGAAATTAAGCATGTGAAGGGTACAGACAATGTAATTGCTGATTGCTTATCCCGTGTTTGAATGTGTATATCATGTGTTTGAATATTGTATGATATGTATATATAGACAAGTGTTCACTTAACCATTTTGTATTGAAAAGAAAAATTTTGCCTTTATGAGTCAAAATTTTTCCCTTTTGGAATGGAGGTGTAATGTGAATATAGGCCACTAGATGGCAGTATTTACCTTTTTTTTGTTAAGCTCAGACTGGAGTCATGTTTAGACATGTCCTGGACATGTCTGGGGCAAGTCTCAGAAAGTTAAAAAAAAGAGGTCTAAATGTGGGTGGGGTCTGCAAAAGAGTATATAAGGAAAAGAATTGAGACAGTAAAGTAGTAGGAGAAATTGCAAGAAGATGACCAGACCTGCCATTCTGTTCAAGACCTGTGACGTTTCTTTTGTGGATTTCTTTGCCTGTGTTTGAGCATTTTCATTATCCAGGACATCACCAAGCCACCCCACAAAAAGGGACTGTAAATATTTCTTTTTTTTTCCTATTCAATCTTGGTCAGTTTAGTTAGTTGTTGTGTTTAATTAAATGTGTTTAAGTTTTTAAAACTGTGTCTGTCATCCCTTGCTGTTGCTTTTGTGTTGTTTTAAATGTAATAACAAATTGGGGCCATAACAACAGTCAATGATGAAATCATTGAAAAGGTCCCCTCATACAAATATCTCGGCTCCACCATCGACCAGAAACTCACATTTCAACTTAACACTGAACACATCTATTCAAAATGTCAACAACGCCTCTATTTTCTCTGTAAGCTCTGCAAACTCCAGGTCCACCGGTCCGTCCTTTCTGTGTTCTACAAATGTTTCATTAAATCCACCCTCACTTTTAATATTACTGCATGGTTTGGCTCACTCACCTTCACTCATTGCAACATCCTCAATAGAATCATCAAAATCAGCAGTAAAATCATTGGCCTGGAGCAGCAGTCACTCACTACCATCTACAACACTAGACCGCAGAAGAAAGGCAACCAGATGGCCTCCGACCCCTCACACACCCTGAACCCCCACTACACCCTGCTTCCCTCAGGGCGCAGGTACAAGTCACTACCATTGAGAACAAAAAGAGCCACCTCCAGCTTCCTCTCCCCACCTCCACCCGTCTGATGAATAGTTGATTTTTAATCTCGGTTCCCCTTATCTACACTATGTTCTTATATGCCTATTTATTGCATGAGTGTGTAGATCTATGAATTTGTAATGTGTGAATGAATGTGTACTTGCGCCTGAGATGTCTCTGCACTGACACTTTTAACTGTGAAAGAAGTTCCTTATGGAAATATAAAGTTTTTATTGATTGATTGATTGATTGATTGATTGATTGATTGAGAACACAAGAGAAAAACAAGATATCTAATGAAATAAAGGATCCCTTTGCGCTTTGGCCCCTGTCTTGCCTGAGGTCAGTGCTAACAGGAAAGGACAAATTAAGAACAAATGAAGGAACAGACTGGAGCACTCCAATCACTTGCATCAGTTTATTAAGATGACAAGACTAAGGTTTCGAGGCACAGGGTCTTCGAGTCCTGAGGAAGACGCTGTGCGTCGAAACATTAGTCGTAGGATCTCAATAAACTAATGCAAGTGATTTGAGTGCTCCAGTCTGTTCCTTTACAAGATATTGAGGGCTTTCGCTTTGCATGGTAGAATTTTAACTAACGACAGACTGGATTAACTGACAATTCTCCGAAGTGGTCCTGAGCCCACATGGTAATATCTTTAACAGAATGATACCGCATTTAAATGCAGTGTTACCTGAGGGACCGACAGTCACGGGCATTCAGTGTTGGTTTTCGGCCCTGCCACTTATGTGAAGAGATTTCTCCAGATTCTCTCAATCTTTTGATAATATTATGGACTGTAGATTATGAAATCCCTAAATTCCTTCCAATTACCCATTGAGAAACGTTCATAAACTGTTGGACTATTTGCTCACGCAGTTGTTCACAAAGTGGTGAACCTTTCCCCGTCCTTGCTTGTGAATGACTGAGCCTTTTGGGGATACTCCTTTTATTCCTAATCACGACACTCACCTATTAACCTGTTCACCTGTGGAATGTTCCAAACAGGTGTTTTTTGAGCATTCCTCAACTTTCTCAGTCTTTTGTTGCTCCTGTCCCAGCTTTTTTGGAACATTTTGCAGGCATCAAATTCCAAATGAGTGAACATTTCCCAAAAAAAACGGAAAAACAATAGTTTTTTAGTTTGAACATTAAATATCTTGTCTAAGTAGTGTACTCAATTGAATACAGGTCGAAATGGATTTGCAGTTCATTGTATTCTATTTTTATTCACGTTTTACACAATGTCCCAACTTCATTGGAATTGGGGTTTGTAAAATATATAGCAATATATAACATATATACATATAAGTTGGGATGCTGTGTAAAATTAAAAATAAAAACGGACTGCAATGATTTTCAAATCTGACATTTTATTCACAACAGAACAAAAACAACATATCAGAAGTTGAAAGATGGGGCCGTGTTTACCATTGTGTAGTATCCCCTCTTCATTTAACAGCAGTCTGTAAACCTCTGGGAAGCAAGGAGACGAATCGCTGAGGTTTCGTGAGAGGAATGTTGACTCAGTCTTTTCAGATGTAGGATTCTAGCTGCAGTCGCAGTCCTGGGTCTTCTTTGCCCGATTTTTCATTTGATGATGCGCTAAATGTTTTCTATTAGTAAATGGTCTGGACAGCAGGTAGGCCAGTTCAGCACTCAGACTCTTCTACTATGAAGCCATGCAGTTGCGATGGATGCAGTATGTGGTTTGGCATTGTTTTGCTGAGATATGCAAGGCCTTCTCTGACAGAAACATTGTCTGGATGAGAGCATCTGTTGTTGTCAGTCCTCAATATGCTTTTCAGCATTGAAAATGCCTTGCTGGATGTGTAGGCTCCCCACACCATAGGCACTAATGCTACCCAATACCATTAGAGATGTAGGCTTTTAAACTATGCGCTGATAACAAGCTGGATGGTCCCTCTCTTCTTTACACAGCACAACACTTGTTGGTTTCCAACAAAAATGTAACATTTTGATTTATCTGACCACAGAACAGTCTGCCTCAGTCCATTTTAAATGAACTTTGGCCCAGAGAAGATGGCAGAATTTCTGGATTATGTTCACATATGTCGTCTTCTTTGCATGATACAGCTTTAAGGTTGCATTTGTAGATTGTACTGCGAACTGTATTCGCAGACAATGATTTCTGGAGTGTTCCTGAGCCCATGCACTGTTTTCCAGTGCAAAGTCATGCCTGTTTTTAATGCAGTGCCGCCTGACGGCCCAAAAATCACAAGCATCCAGTATTGACCTTCACACTTCCCTGAATCTCTTGATGATGATACAAAGTACTTTAGATTCAGTGTCTTCACAATTTTACACTGAGGAACATTTTTCTGAAATTGTTCCACAATTTTTTGACGCAATTTTTGCAGATTGGTGAGTCTCGGTCCATCTTAACTTCTGAGAGACTCTGCCTCTCTAAAATGCTCTTCTTACACCCAGTCATGTTACTGACCTGTTGCCAATTAACCTACTCAGTAGCAAAATGGTCCTCCAGCTGTTTTTTATTAGTAGCATTTATCTTTTCTGCCTTTTGTTGCCCCTCGACCAACTTTTTTGAGACGTGTTGCTGCAATCAAATTCAAAATGAGCTAATATTTTTCATGAATTGGTAAAATGTCTCACTTTCAACATCTGACATGTTGTCTGTATTCTATTGTGAATAAAATGTGGGTTTATGAGATTTAAAAATCATTGCATTCTGTTTTTATTTACATTTTACAAATCAACCCAACATTTTTGGAATTGGGGTTGTATAACAAAAGGAGTGTGCTATGTATAACACATGTTATGTGTTACAGGGAATGTGTTATGTAATACAGAGGGAACGTGTTCCCTCTGTTATACATGGCATGTAATGTATAACAGAGAGAATGTGGTATGTATAACAAAGGGAACATGTTATTAGAACAGGGAATGTGCCACATATAACAGAGGGAATGTATGATGTATAACAGTGGGAATGTGTGATGTTTAATAGAGAGAATTTGTTCTGTATAACACAAAATTTGCCAGTCCTGGAGGGCTATAGTATCTGGCAGAGATAGGGAAATGAAGAATATCTTTCCATTGATTACAGTTCAGCGTCTGCTTAATAGCACTCTTATTTAAAAAGGCTGTTGTGGATAAGGTTTCTTTCACTGTTCTTGGAATCCAGTGGTGAGATATCCATGGCCATTTGCTTTTAACTGGACATGTTTGTACAAAATTTAACAACCTGTGTGATTGTATATACAATGGAACAATGTCTCAGCCCCCGTTTGGACAGTTTATCTGTGAGGACAGTAAGTCAATGAGAAACACAGGTGAATTATGAAACATTCAGCAGTACTTAACAGTTTTAATGTTTTGTTTTTTTTTGTCAGATAAGGTTCCATGTGATGACCCATAAAACAGACATAAGACTGTCCTATCTTTGGCAGTTCAGGAAAGCTTGAGTTAAATGGATGTGTATGTGCATCAGTTATCCAGTCTTTTTGTTGTTATTGGTTGTATTGGCAAGGAAACGTCAAAAAATAGTCTTGGTTTTCTAATGAAAACATTTTTCAGCAGCAGAAGTGTAGACTTGAGATTGAATACATTTGAACACTTTTCAGATTGATTTGTCTGAATACATTATTCACAATTAAAGAGTAACTATGTACACAGCAATGTCATGCACTCACCAAACAGCCAACCCATGGCCAGAACTTTGAACACAGTCAGGAAGAACGTACAGGCCCCATTTCCAGCATAGTAGTCCAGAAGCTGAAAGATATACATTCCCCCCTGGTGGGTAGAAGGGGAAATGTTAAGGGTGGAGTGCACGAGGGGAACAAAAGGCCCAGGGAGTGTCAGAAGAGGTTAATGCTTTGAGTTAGTCCTGTGGTAAAGAAGGAAGTTTGAATTCTTCCATATGGCCAGAAGCCTTGATTGAAGTTGTCAAAGCAATTTTTTTCAAGTTAAGTGCAGGATTTTGAATTGGAGTTTGCTGAATGAAGATTTCTTCTGTGCAGGCCAAAGGAGCCTGTGATTTGGACATCCTCCGAACAAAATAGTTCCACGTTTGGAAATGTTATCTTGCTTTCCTTACCTGTGTGATCATGACCTGCTGTGAAACAAAGCAGGCAAGGCAGAAGAAGAGGACGAAGATCTCTCTATGGCCGGGTCGCCTCAGGAACTCAGGAAACAGGTCCGTCACAGATGTCATCGCCACTTCTACTCCCACAAACTGACCAGCCGATGCCCCAAAGTTCATGAGGCAGAGGCAGGGAGAGGAGGAGAGAGGTAGAGATAAAAAATGAAGGAAGAACATCACTGACTTGCGCCTAAAAGAACTACAAAATAACAACTTTGAGAGAATCAAGGCAGTGGGCTTAGGAAAATACAAAGGATGCTCTACCATCCTGACTTCATGGTGTGTGAAAATGTCATTTAAGCACTTTTAGCTCTAAGCTCTACACTTTTCTTGTTTGTGGGAAAACTATCAGCAAAACATGACATTCCATTACAGGCATTTTGCAGATGCCCTTTGCCAGAGTAATTTTCCAAAAAGAAGAGCATTTTAGAACATCTACTGTATATCTTTGAAGAAATTCCATCCTTTAAGCTTGGCAAGTGATCTGGTTAATTAGCACATTTTACCAGTTCGTTTCAGCGGTACTTCATGTGAATCTACAGAACTGAGCACAACGCCACCCAGGTCATAAAATTTTTTTCTTCACCGGAGTTCCAGGTCTACAGGATTTTCTAAATTTACATACGGCCAATAAGAATTTAATTTCATAGGCAGGCATACCCTGAGCCATGATCTTACGCCATCTTTGATTATAACAAGTCTCTAGCTTACTACTTGGGTAACGTTAACTTCCTGTATATCTTTTCTGAATATCAAACCACAAGAGTTGGCTAGTCTTGCCCCAGAGAATTGTCCTCAGCCTTTTTCCCGCTTACAAGCAACCCAATTTAGCCAGCTAAATTTGGAACGTGAAATTTGATTCTGGTTGTCAATTAGTAAATTAAGAAAATGCAGTATCTTGAACTCAGGAGCAGAAAAAAATTTTCCTGCCCAGGCCAGTGTGCAACTGCAGCCAGTCTTAGTTAGAGTGAAATCTCAAGCTTAGCTGCCTGAGAGGGTGATCAGCAGACATGCATCTGTCACCTGAGTGTCCACACCCAAAAGCAGGATCATGATGAAGAAGAAGACGGCCCACAATTGAGGCAGAGGCATCAAAGCGATTGCTTGGGGGTAGGCGATGAACACCAGCCCAGGACCTGGTGGGAGGTTAAAGGGAGCAAAGCACACCATGCATTTATTATTTTTATTTTTATCTAAAAAAAATTTCTGCATTCATTTGCCTGTCAACCCAAAGATGAATTTTCTGCGGCAGAAAATTCTGCCTGAATTCAGAGCATTTAACAAAATACTGAGAGCTGTCCTCAAACTCAAAGCTACAATAGGCTAATATTCCTCCATAAAACCATTTTCATTGCTCATTTGCTTTAAAGTTACTTTGCTATTTGCTCCTCATCATTTTATAATTCCCCCATAATACAGCCAGTAAGGGCATAATCGCCCCCTTAGCAAAAATATTATGTTCTATCCTGACTCCTGCAGTGCCCCAACTCTTCCCTACACTAACTCCTGCAGTGTTTAACTCTTCCCTACCCTGACACATGCAGAGTTCCAACTCTTTTCAGCTTTGGCTCCTAATCCACATTCCATCATTTATAATGAGCTTGTTTTACTTGGCAACCCTAATTGGGACTAGCTAACCTCCAAATCAGAAGATTTTAAAAATGTATGTGACTCACTTAATCTTGTCCAGTTAGTGGATAGTCCCACTCATCCTAATATGAATTTTCCTAATAAGTCATCCTTAATAGACCTGGGCCCGTATCCACAAAGCATCTTATCTTATTGATAAGAGCACTCCTAATTCGTGCCAAAACATTTTATGTAGGGGTAAAATCTTAAAAGTTATATACAAAGCTGCTGAGAGAAACTTTTAGTAAGAAAACTTGTAACTCCTAGACTAGGAGTAGGAGTAGGCTAGGAGTAACTCTGTGAGAGGTGGGAGTAAATCTCCGTTACTATGGATGACGTCATTTCTCATACACGAGTCTTGAGACAATGAGCATGGTGATTGGTTGTTTGGTGACAAGGCGGCCCATCGAAAAAAATATCCCACATACAACCCATGGAGGAGAAAATTAGGATATAGTCCAAGCGGCTGGTTTGTGACATAAAATAATAAACATATTGAGCACTCCTGAAATTGCACTATGCACAATCCCCACATATCACACTCTAGGCAAATAAATATACAAAGGAAAGAGAGAGTTGTAAAAACGCCAATAGCGTTAAAACGAGTCAACAATAAAACGCGTCATTTTCCCCAATTATTAGCAACATATTACCCAATGCGAATATGTTATCATGCAAATGTCGAGCTGTTCAAGTTTGTTTGCCCTAAACTTTCATCGCTGAAAGTTCAAAAAGGATCCGAAAGCTCACTAGTTACTGCTGCTGGGCCAGTTGGTGCTGGAGTGAAAGCGTGTAATCAAAGGGAAATTTCGCTTGGGGTTGAACCGCAAATCCAAGCGGGATGCATGGGATCAGTGCTACATTCCCCATTGTTGTCTCGGACTGTGGATGGCAGATGACCGCGAAAAGCAGTGGTATGGGCTGCAATCGCAAGGGAGGTCTGAGATTGCAGCCTATAAATGGGCTATTGTTCAAACAGGAAGGCATACTAAGCTTGGTTTGTAATTTACAGCCTACAATTTAAATATGCACACAAGATATGACATAGGCTGGAACTATTATGATGATCTATTAAATGTAACCCTCGCTTAATTGCCTGAAAAATGATTCATGCATAGCAGGAGGAGGTACAGCACCAAAGCCACTGTCCCCTAGCGAGTGGCATCCCGAAGGCAGATATTGCCTGTCAAATAATTGGCATAAGCTGCTTTCCATTATAATGCGAGACTTGTGCGTGGATCCTGGACATTTCGCAACAATGTCTAAAATATTGTATTCGACATCAAATACTGTCTGGGTGTTGATAGAATGAACTTTTTTCTGTTTCAAAATACTTCATCATCTTGGGTCGGAGAAATAATTCAAATATGGGTCCCATCAATAGCACTGATGATACCGGGCATAGCTGAGATGTGCATGAATTCAAGTTTGACTCTGTTTTAACTAGGGCTGGGAAAAATGTCGCGTTAACGATTTGCGTTATAATCTTCAATTAAACGCGTGAAAATATATTGACGTATCGATTAAAATTCCGCCCTGGGCGCCCTGGTGTCGAGCCGCGCTGCTCTATCAAACAAAGAAGAAAGCCGCGCTGCTCTATGAAACGAAGAAGAGTCACTACCGTTTCCTGAGGCTAATGTGGCTGTAGCATGAGCTAGCGATGGAAAAGAGAAAAGATACACTTTTAGACGGACAGTTTCGCTTTAAAACATTGCCAGATGGGAATATGGACAAGGCGAAAGTGATATGTATGCTTTGCAAAGCTGAATTCAATTACCATCGGAGCACTTCTTCCTTGATGTATCACCTAAAAGCCAAGCACCCCGGTGCGGTACAGTCAGACAGCGGACCTCGACAAACAACTTTGGATCAGTTCGGTGCAAGAGGTGGGACGCTTACCAAGCATTCAAATGAGAAGATAACGGATGCAATTGCCTCTTGGATAGCTACAAATTGCCGCCCGGTGAATATAGTCGAAGACGCAGGACTGCGCAAAGTTATTCAAGTTGCATCGGGGGATATAACATACAAGTTACCCGTTAGAAAAACAGTTATGTCCCGAGTCCAGAACCTTTATGACAAGAAAAAAGCAGAACAAATGGATGCATTGCACAAGGTACCTTATGTTGCACTCACCGGAGATCACTGGACCTCTTTTGGAAACGACAACTACTTGGGTGTTACGGCTCACTTTATAGATAATGACTGGTGTCTGCGCTCATTTGCTCTAACTGTTAGTAAATCCACGGAACGACATTACGCAGATGCTTGTGCGCAGCACTTTGAGACAATTGCAAAAGAATGGAACATTGACAAAAAGGTCAAAACTCTTGGCACAGACAGTGCTCGAAATATGACTGCTGCTGTGAGACAACTGCCATATGAGCATCTTCCTTGTAATGCGCATGCTATACAGAGAGCCGTCAACGTTTCACTTCATGACAGCGGCTTTGACGGAGTTCTGGCAAAATGCCGAAAAATAGTTGGGCACTTTAAGCATAGTCCTTCAAATACTCGTGAGCTGAATGAACAGCAGGTTGCACATAACCAAACAGAAGAAGCCCTAATCCAGGACGTGCCAACTCGGTGGAACTCCACTCTAGAAATGATCCAAAGAGTCTTGAAGAATGTGGCACCTATAGCTGCAACACTGTCAGAGCAGAACAGCAAAATCTCAATGCTAACAGAACAAGAGCTTGCAAAACTCAAGAAGTTGACGGAGCTTCTTGAGCCATGCAGGTGAGATTTATTTCTTTTTTTAATGTCTGCATGCAGTCATTTGATAATATACATATTAAATATTATACGACTGAGCAATACATACACTTAAAGGAAAAGGTGGATATTTTTGTATAGCACCTTATCAACCTACAGTATGCTTTCAAAGTGCTAGGCAAGTTTTGCCCAAGGAGACAAATGCTGGTTCTGGGAGCTTAGTCCGAACCTATAATATTTATATTATTAAAAATGTTATTATAGTTTATTATTTTATTATTATATTTATATTATTGATATCAAACCCACTTCCACTTTTGCCCTGAGCGGGGCTCAAACCCATGGCCATTTGTGTTATTAATTGTCTAAAGAACACCGAGCAATACACATACACTTTAGGCCTACTGTATTAGGTATAAGCATTAATTATTTGCAAAAATAATTGATGCCTGTCTTTACAGATATGTCACGGAAATACTGGGTGGGGATCGCTACATCTCGCGCTCAAGTGTGCTTCCAGCTTTGTGCCACCTCTTCCGCGTAATGGAGCCTTCAGATGATGATTCTGTGCTCATAGTCCGTCTCAAAAAGGTATTTTCTGAAGACCTGGCTAAGCGAAAAGAAAATGCAAACCTCCCCTGGCTCAAGATTGCAACTGCACTTGATCCTAGATTTAAGGACCTGAAATGTCTTCCAAAATCTGAGCGAGGTGAAGTGTGGATTTCATTGACAAATCTACTAAAAGAGGAAGGAATGCCCCAGGCCCAGAATCAAAGTCCCGAAAAAACAGCTGTGCCAGCAAAGAAGAGGAGGGTTTTCCTTCAAGCATCATCTGATTCCAACACCGATGAGGATGAAGAAACTGTACTCAGTTTGATGAACCGCTACAAGTCAGAAAACAAACTTGAGATGGATGCCTGCCCTCTGCAGTGGTGGTTCAAAAGACAGGACTCCTATGGGAAACTAGCCCTCCTTGCACGCAAGTATCTCTCTTCTCCTGCAACAACAGTGCCATGTGAGAGGTTATTCTCCCTCTCAGGACATGTCATTCAGAAAAAGAGGCCCTCTCTTTCTTCTGCTAATGTGGAGAGGCTAGTGTGCTTGAGTAGTTGGCTTAGTGAGAAAGAGGCACAGGGTTGATTCAACTAGTATAATTGATCCAGTACTGTAACTGGATTTTTTTGTGATTGGACAAAAAAAAAACATTTCAGAACTACAGTAAAAATGTTGAATGAATGTTTCTCATATGAAGTAACTGCTTTTCAAGAAATGTTTTGATTCATGAGGAATGTCTATATAAGCTATTTTTGGCAGTTTACAGCAAAGGCTACTGTTCTACAATGTTTACATAAAGTACTTGAATATTTTGGTTATGGAAGCTTTGTCTTTGACACCACAAGCTTTATGCACTTTTACTTTACTTGGTATGCACTTTTTGTTAAAATAATTGCAACAGCTTTACAGCAAAGGTTACAGTTCAACAATGTTTACATAAAAAAGTACTTGAATATTTTGGTTATGAAAGCTGTCTTTGGCACTACGAGCTGTATGCACTTTTACTGTACTTGGTATATACCTTTTGGCATAATAAATGCAATCTTCTTATTTTTCTTTGCATAATTTTTTTCATATTTACTGCCATTTGTAAAATCGTGATTTAATAAATTAATCGCGATTAATCGAGATTAATTTATTTCAAAATTGAGATTAATTAGTTAATTTATTTTAATCGATTCCCAGCCCTAGTTTTAACATAACATAACATAACATGAGTGGTGAGAACAGGCCGTTCCACCCAACTAGGCTCGCCAGTTTCTTCTAACCATTGTGAATATATCACTGCAGATACTCAATGTCTCAATGGTATCTAGCTTTAAGTCAAGCCTGCTCTTGAAAATTGCCAAGGTTTCTGGCTCAACAATATGGTCAGGCAAGCTGTTCCACATCGAAATTACTCTTTGGGTGAAAAAATATTTCCTATTGTCAGTGCTAAATTTGACCTTGGTCAACTTCCATTTATGACCCCCGAGTTCTACAAACAGAACTTGGCCGAAGTAATCCAACATAATTCACTTTGTTAATCCCTTTAACATATTTAAAGACCTCGATCAGATCACCCCTGAGTCTCCTTTTCCTAAGACGAAAGAGATTAAGGATCAGCCTGTTCACATAGCTTTCATCTTTTATACCCGGAATCAGCTTAGTTGCTCTTCTCTGCATTTTTTCTAGAGCCACTATATTTTTCTTTCTGGTCCCCAGAACTGTACAAAATACTGCAGCTGTGGTCTGACAAATGTGTAGTATAAGAGAAGTATCACCTCATTGGATTTGTACTTAATTCTTTTGGCAATGTATCCCATCATCCGATTGGCTTTTTTAACTGTTACGGCACAATGACTGGAACCTGTGAGGCTTTGGTCAACAATCACTCCTAGATCTTTTTCATGTGGAGCACATTCCAGTTTTAAACCTCCCATGAAGTAATCCTGCCAAATGTTTTTATTACCTACTTGTACAACTTCACATTTTGCTAAATTAAATTTCATTTGCCACAAATTCTGCCCAACTCTGGATTCTATCCAAATCCTACTGAATCACTTAGATAGAGTCTAAACTATTTGCCAAACCTCCCAATTTCATATCATCCGCAAATGTAACCAATTTGCTCTCAATATTTCTATCAAGGTCATTAATGTAGATGAGGAACAGTAGGGGTCCCAACACTGATCCCTGATGGATGCCACTCCCCACCATACCCAGCTCAGATGAGATTCCACTGACCACCACTCTTTGTGTTCTGTCCTGTCACCAGTTTTGAATCCACTCCAGAATATCTCCTGTAACTCCAGTGGAGCTTATTTTAAAGTACCGTAAAAGGGACTAATTTTTATCAAATGCTTTCTGAAAATCCAAGTATATGATGTCATAAGCCCTCCTCTGATCAGAAATCTTGGTGGCCTCTTCAAAAAATTCCAGGAGGTTTGTCAGGCATGACTATCTCTCACGGAAACCATTGTTAGCGAATGTCCATTGGAAACCGGATAAACTGTTGGATGATATGAGGTTCACTGAGCGCATTGATTGTTTGTTGAATTGAGCGACTGAAAGATGATTGTGAAATCCCTAAATTGTCCGCGTTGCAAAGGTGCATTTTTCTGGTGGCCAAGTAACAAAGTGTTGTCAAACATTTTATTTCGGGGCTTATTGGGTTATTTCTCATGGTTGGAAACATAATTCTCTCCCTCACCAAGTCAACAACAAATAAAATCGCTTAACGGTCGATCCGACATCTTTTCAACAACTGCGCATCGTTCAGAATTTCCAAGTCATTCCATCTTTCAACAGCATCAGCCATTTTCCAATTCTTTGTGAATAGATTTTAGCGAATTAGGAGTCCTCTTGACTACTTTCAAGCTCTCCCAGACTTAGGAGCTACTTTTAGGCCAAAAATGCTTTGTGAATAACAGTTAATGAAAACAGTAGTAAATTTAGGACTCCTAATTGACACCCCCATTTTTTTTTGGAGTTTCTCCTAAATTCGGCAGTTAGGACCTACTTTTAGCGCTAAGATGCTTTGTGAATACGGGCCCCGATCTTGACAAATGTTCCCCATAAATACTCGGTGGGAGTGTTTGCTAATGATGTCAATGACCATTGTGTTGTAGCAGCTATAAGAAATACAAAAATTTGGAAAGGTAATCCGTGAATTGTAATGAAAAGAGATATAAAACTCTTTTTTGAATAGGGTTTATTGTATGATTTATTTTACTTTGACTGGGATAAAATTTTCGTCATTGACGATGTTGAAAGTGCATGGGCATACTTTTTAGAGAAATTATTGATAGACATGCTTCTTTGCGTAAATACATGGTGAATGGCATGGATAACCCCTGGTTTACTACGGAGTTATCCAGTCTCTTGCATGAGAGAAACAAGGCCTGGGCAACGGCAAGAATGACAGGATCTGACATTAATTGGCTCCATTTTAGGCGCCTAAGAAACCCCTTAAGATACATTGTTTATTGACCTGACCAAAGCTTTTGATACTGTTGACCATTCTATTCTCAAACACAGGTTAACGAATATTGGAATATCCAACCAGGCTATGGGATAGTTTGCAAACTCTCTCTGAAAGATCTCAATGTATCCAATTTGATGGGCTCAGTTCTAACTGGTTAAATATTAGAAATGGAGTACCCCAGGGGTCTGTGTTGGGCCCTCTGTTATATTTATGTAAATAATTTGGGACAAAATGTAGAAGGTGCAAATTTTCATTTCTATGCGGATGATAATACAGTGATCTATTGTGCTGGTTCCACCATTATTCAGCCCCTTACCAAATTGCAGAATGTTTTTAATATTATACAGGCTCAACTGTCACATTTAAAGCTGGTTTTAAATGCTGACAAAACAAAAGTATTGCATTTCTCAAATTCTAAACAGAAGTCGGTAAGCAGTGAGGATATTATTACTGCTGGTTGAAAGAAGTTGGAAGTTGTCTCGAGTTTTAAATATCCCGGTATCTGGCTTGACTGCATGTCTTTTAAACCCCAGGTTGCAAATCTGGTAAAAAAAAAAAAAAAAAAAAAAAATTGAGATTGAAGTTGGGGGTTGATTATAGAAATAAGTCCTGTTTATCTTTTGTAGCAAGAAAGAAACTGGTTTCTGCTACTTTTTTCAGTTATTGATTATGGTGACTTTTATACATGCATGCACCCGCACATTGTGTACAAATGTTATATTGTGTTTATCACATTGCATTGAGATTTGTGACAAACTGTAGAGCCTGTACTCACCATTGTACTCTTTATGCCAGGGCAGGGTGGCCATCTTTGACCATGCGTTAGCTCAGTCATTGGTATTTGTTTATTTATTTTTTAGGTAAACTCCCTTCTTTTATTTGTTCCTTGATTGCTCTGAAATCTGACTGTAGATATAATTTGAGATCTAAGGATGTGATTTTATTGTCTGTCCTCAGTACACGGACCAATTTGAGAATGAAAGCATTTAAGTGCTCTGCTCCCCTCACATGGAATAATTTTCAAAAAGATTTGAAACTAAGGGAATTAGTTTGTTTGTCTTATTTAAAATTTATTACTAGTATAATTGTGAATAAGTCAGTTGGTACTTGTTTATGCCCATAGTTATTTGATGTAAGTCCACAGTTAAATGAATATATTTACATCTTAGTGTGTACATGGTATGTTTTCTTATTATTGTCATGTTGTCTGTAATACCATTTGCTGCCATTTTGGCCAGGTCTCCCTTGAAAAAGAGATCATTAATCTCAATGGGACTACCTGGTAAAATATGGGTTAAATAAAAATATTTATATATTAGCTTTACATATATTTGCTTGACTATAATTTGCAGTGCTTTAGGTTTTGAGCTTTTAGTGGGCCTTAGGATTCTAACAACATAACATAACATGAATGGCAAGAACAGGCCTTTCAGCCCAACTAAGCTCACCAGTTTCTTTATACTATTGTGAATATATCCCTTCAGATACTGAATGACTCAATGGTGTCTAGCTTTAAGTCAAGCCTGCTCTTGAAAACCCCCAACGTCTCTGTTACAACAATATGGCAAACTATTCCACATTGAAATTACTCTTTGGATGAAGAAATATTTCCGAATATCAGTGCTAAATTCACCTTTGGTCAACTTCCATTTGTGACCTCGAGTTCTACTCACAACACTTGGTCGAAGGAATCCTACATAATTCACTTTGTTAATCCCTTTAACATATTTAAAGACCTCAATCAAATCACCTCTGAGCCCCCTTTTCCTAAGACTAAAGAGATTAAGGATCTTCAGCCTCTTCTCGTAGCTTTCATCTTTTATACCTGGAACAAGAGCCATCTGGCGATGTCGGATCCCCCCGGCTGTAGGTTGTGTAACCTACAGGTTGTGTGGACAGATGGACGGACCGAAACCCCCAAAAGGCACAACTAGACCATAAGGAGAAGCTCCACACCAAATTTGGTGTTTGTAAGTGGTATAGTTTTCAAGTTCTGGTTCGGAAACTATTTTATTACAGACGAACGGACAGACGGATGGACGGACGGACACACTGATCGCTATATTCCCCTGCATTATATCCCGGGGGATAATAAGCTAAGTGGCTCTTCTCTGAACTTTCTCTAGAGCCTCTATATCTTTTTTAAAGTATGGTCCCCAGAACTGTACACAATACTCCAGATGTGGTCTAAGGAATGTATTGTACAAAAGAAGCATCACCTCCTTAGATTTGTATTTCATACTTTTGGCAATGTATCCCAGCATCCGATTCGCTTTTTTAACTGCTATGGCACAATGGCTAGAACCTGTGAGGGTTTGGTCAACAATCACTCCCAGATCTTTCGCTTGTGCAGCACATTCCAGTTTTAAACCTCCCATGAAGTAATCCTGTCTAATGTTTTTATTACCTACATGTACAACTTCACATTTTCGGAGATTAAATTTCATTTGCCACATTTCTGCCCAATCCTGGATTCTATCCAAATCATCCTGAATCACTATAGTGGACCCTAAACTATTTGCCATTGTAGTATCATCTGCAAATTTAACCAATCTGCTCTCAATATTCTTATCAAGGTCATTAATGTAGATGAGGAACAGCAGGGGTCCCAACACCGATCCCTGGGGGATGCCACTCCTCACCATACCTAGCTCAGATGAGATACCATTGACCACCACTCTTTGTGTTCTTGCATCTAGGGAGATGAAAATTGGGAAGACCTGTGTTATTGGGCCCTTAAGAAAAGGCCCATAACACCAAAGGAACTTCAGTTGCCTCATCTCTGTTTTCTCCTGACTCCTTTTCTCTGACATTTCCTCCCAGGCATCTCTGTCAGACAGAAATGAGTAGCAATGAGGGCTCAAGGGATACCATTGGGTGCTAATCTGGAAACATACCCCCTTCAAACAATATTTGCCAGTAGAGATAAAAACAATGGTATTGTCTCTGACCTCTACCAATCTACCAAGGCCTCATATAAACTTTTCCCACTTAATAGTCTCTGGAAGAGAGAAATCGGTTCAGATCTGAACTGGAACATTATATGGTCAAATTTATCCTTGTTGTCCAGAAATCCAAATCATCAAATGGTACATCATAAATTCATCCATAAGTTTTATCTCACACCTCGAAGACTACAGCTAATGAAACTAAGAGCTAATCCATATTGTAATTTTTGTCTCGACACCACCATTGGTACCTTCTGTCATATGGATTGGCAGTGCCAGGAGGTTAATAGATTTTGGGGAAATGTCTCATGTATTTTGTCGAGTATCATAGAGAAAGCTATCCCACATTTGCAGCACTTACAATTACTTGACAATACTTCTTCAGTGGAGTTAACTATAAGCATCTCCTGTTAGTTGGTCTCACTACTGCTAAAAGAATGATAGTTTGCTGCTAGAAAGCACCACATGTAATATCGGTGAAGGAATGGTTCTCTGCTTACCGAGATATTGCACAGTTGGAATTGTCTACAGCACAACTATGTCATGCCAAAAAACAAAAAACCTTGCCTGTTGGTCAAAGCTTCTTGAGAAAATTAATGTTTTATTGTTAGAAAGATTGTAATTACTTGTTGACATCTTTTAACTATCTTTTAATTATGGCTCTGTGTATACCACATGCTTTTCCACCGGAAAATAAGTATTTAACGCATCAACATTCTTTTTTTTTTTTTTGGCATCTCCAATCCCACCCGAATCTGGAATGCCCAATTGGTGAACTATGTACAAAGCTTGCTCGTATGCGACCCCTTGCTGCCAACACAGGATAGTGAAGACAGAACACGGCTCTCCTCCGAAGCACGTGCCTGTCAACCACTAATTCTTATGCACTCATTGGTTGAATCTTCGCAAGTTCAGAACGAGGGCAGAGGATAACCGGACATGAACAAACCCAGAGTCTTCCTGACAAGCGCCCGTCTGGCCAACAGGAGGCGCTGGAGCAACGAACAAAGCTGATTTTGCATCCCAAATCTGGCAGTCCCTTCCAAATTTGAAACCCTGTAGCGCGATGGCCAATTGTGCGCTACTCTGAAAAAGCTGCCGACCCCTGCCGGTGGGTACGAACCCACGACGTGCTAGTCACCTCTGCACTGCAGCACAGTGCCTTAGCTGAGTGAGCTATCCGGCAGCTCAGTTATAAAGTAACGCGTTAGAGTACTTAGAGTAATATTTTTGGGTAATGAGTAACCTAACACGTTAGTTTGCAATTCAAGTAGTCCCTAACTGAGCTACGTTGTCAAATGAGCCTCACATTACTTTTTACTTTAAAAGTGATGCCTGTCCTCTTTTTGTTGCAACAATGAAAAAAAAAAGAAAATTAGAAGAATAAAATTTTAGGTGCATTTAGTACTTTCAATGTTTCCTGCTACTTCTCTTCAGCTGGTTTGTAAGCTGGTGTCGAGGGTGTAACAGTGCGCATGTGCAGCTCATTCAGGAAGTTAAATCATGGCAGAGAGGTCAGCCTTTAACGTGTGAAAATATTTACATTATTTTGAATTTGTGGGCCAAAAGGACATGAACATTTCAGTGACAAACAAGTTTTGTCCAGAAGACAAGCATCTGTCAACTGCAAGGAACTCATCTTCAAACTTAAAGAAGCATCTCGACTCATGCCACAAAGCTTGTGACGAGGACGACTGAACAGCAAGGGGACAATGGCCCTACAGCCCCGAAAAAACAACTGGAGTTAATGTTGAATAAAGCTGTCACGTCAAGGGAAATGTATTAACTTATAACTGAATATGTGGTGGACGAGATGCTACCAATATCAGCAGTAGCATCACCATCTTTCCGTAAAATTATTAACAAAATTCCTGTGATCAGCAACAAGGAGGGAACAGTGTCTGACAGGAAAACATTTGCTAGCTACCTCGACAATGCTTACTCTGATATGGAGAGAGAACTGAAAAGAACGTTTGAAAGCTTGGAATATGTTTCCACCACAGCTGATCTGTGGACAAAACAAAATAAGAATTTAATGGGAATGACAGCACACTGGATCCATCCCTCCACACTGCAGTGCAAGAAAGCTGCGATTGCATGCAGGCGAGTGAGAGGACGGCACACTTACAACACGGTTGCCACGGAGATCGAGCAAAAACACACAAACTGGTCTAAGTAGGAAAGTGACTGCTCCCGTCACTGACAATGGTTCCAACTTTATCAAGGCATTTCAGGTGTATCAGGATCATGCAGCTAGCTCTGACTCTGAAGCAGATGAACAGGAAAGTAGCAATGATGAAGTCGCCTGACGAGGACGACCACAGTACTTTTGTTCTCCCTCCTCATCACAAATGTGCATCGCACACGCTTAATCTCATATCCACCCCAGACCTAGAAAGATAGTTGATGTCGAACAGTGAAACCAAAGCGGTGTACAGGAGTGCTATGGCTGAATGTTCAGGGCTGTGGACCAAAGCAAGTAGATCAACTGTGGCATCAGAGAGTGTGGAGGCTCATAGAAGCAGGAAACTTCTGGTTCCATGCAAAACAAGATGGAACTCCTTCTATGATGCTTATACAGGGTCATTGACATTCCCATTGCAGACCTGAATAGCCTTTGCTCTCAACTAGGCATCAGGTGCATCACAGAGAAAGATTACCAGTTTCTAAAAGAGTAATGTATGGTTTTGAAACCCCTTACAGTAGTCTTGGATATCCTTGAAGGAGATGAAACCTGCTTTACGGAACTATCCTGCCAACTCTTGAGGCCCCGATGACAAGGACAGGGGGGTTAAAGGACTGCCTCTCCTGTATGACTGCTGGTCTGCCCAATATCATAGTCCAGTTGAATTATTGTTTATGGTCAGCAGCCTAGCACATTAATAATAATGATAATGTTTATCCTGTACACAAGGTTTATTTTAGTATTGTTACATTAATACTGAGAAAGTCGCTGTGGAATAATAAGGTTACTATGGACAATGTTAGGGCATATGTTTTTTAAGATATTTTTGAATGTATTTGATTAAATCTTGCCGGCTGTTAAGACATGGTTTGCATCCACACTGGACAGTAAGGAGGCCTTGCTTGCTGCGGTGACCATTCCTAAATTCAAACTGTGTCGGATCAAAGAGGAGACGAAAAAGGACAACTCCAAGCTGCTGCTCGCTGCCGAGTGCCGTGCTCTTACTGCTGAGGAACTGCAAAAGCCACCACCGCCTGCACCTGTCACTGGAGGACGCTCTGAGGCTAAGGGTGACGTTTTTGCATTTGCAGAGGAGTCAGACACTGTGACAGTGTTGGCGGACACTGAAATTGTGGACTATCTCAAGTCGGGTTTTGAAATGGATGTATTGAACATCCATTGTAAATTTTCTATGTAAATTTGTAATGTAAATTTTCTATGATCAAGAAGATATTTCTTCGAGTCAATACTCCAACACCGTCCAGAGCACCTGTGGAGAGCCTTTTTAGCATCGGGAGTCTCATCCTTACTCCAAAGACGAATAGATTAGGTGACAAATGTTCTGATAGACTTATTCTGCTGCGTTACAATCACTCCTTTGGTGGAGTAAAAGAGTAAACTGTAGGTTGGTTGTCTGATTTGAATTACCTATGCACTTCAATAGTTTATACTGTATGTAGCCTATGTGTAGGCTGATGCTATAGCCATATGTTTTGAAAAGCCGATGCACTTCTAGTTTGTACTGTAGGCAATGTTGATAAGCCTGTATTTTTGTTATTATTATTATTTTTGTAAGCCTGAAAAGTGACCCAGTTTGGTGGTTATTAGTGCCACAATGAATTATGTTGGCCACTGTTGGCTACTACAAGCTCGTACCCGTGTATTTTTTTTCATACCGTACCTCTGAATCTGTGCAGATTGTTAGAAGCCAAAGCTGCACCGCAGTGTTTAATTGTTTTGAAACAATTGTTGATAAAGAGCTGTCAGGGGATACTGTGCATGTCATTCCTATAATTACCCTGCAGAAATAATAATTATGGGCCGCAGGCTAGGCTATGCAATGATGGCCGAGTCAATACATTAAAAGGTTCATTTAATAATTTGCATAGGAACTGAAAAGGAGTTTTAACGCAACCCCAAAGTATTCTAGAAGTAATCTAACACTACCTTTCTCAGCAGGTAATCCAGTAATGTAACTAATTCGTTTTTAATAGCAGTAACTTTGTAACTTAACAAATTACAAATTGCTGCAACGACGTAGACATTGTAGCAAATTTGGCCTGCGCCTAAAATAAAAATTGGCAAAAAACGCGCCAAATTATGGGAAACGCGCCCAAAATCAATAATGGTCACAAAAAAATGAAGCATGTTACTAATATGTTACTCCCATATTACAAGAACTATTCAGCCAGAAATGCCACCTACAAACCTGAGAGAAATCTGATATTACGGTAGTTTCCGTGGCTCGCACAAGAATACAGTATTCTCCCAACCTTGTCACCCGCTGGTTTGGATGCACTCACGGGTACTGCTCCAATGTATTTCGATTCTCACGCCGACCGAGGATGCCTCTAGATTTTCCTGAAAGTAAATGGTGCTTTAATCATGCCGGGAGATTATTAACAACTGGTAAAAGCCACAATAAAACTAGATCTACATATGAAGCACAGCAAAAAAAAAAAAAAAAGGATAGGAGGTGCCGATGCTGGCTCTTTAGATCGTTTTTTTCAAGCACAGAGGCGTAAGTACAGGGAAATTTTCTGACATTTTGCCAGCATTACTGCATACATTATCGTTGTTGTGCTAATTTTATCAACAGCTCATTCGCAGTCATGTATACAAATCTGTTCGAATTGTCGGAGTTGTCGCTGATTATTCGAGACCTAGAATTTTAAATACTGCATCCTGCTGAATTTTATTGCTAGCCAAGAAGGAAATCACCATTATTAAGTGTTCAAATGTAGTCTGTAGGGCCACAACAACGTAATTCGTTGTCAGTGAGGTGGGTGTGTCTGCGTGACGTAGGAATTGTGACATTGTTTATAAATAATATAGGGCCCTCTGCCTCGAGCTTGGGACTGCATAGCACAGAGGCACGTCCCATGGGTGCCGGATAGGGGAAGCCCTCGGATGAGGGTTGCACCGGATAAAATGAAAGAAGGTGCCCTGGACTAAAGCAGTCTAATGGGAAGGACGCACTGACCGAAAACCACTGACACTCCAGGTATGCAGGGGTTGGGCGGGAGGTCAACTACCTTCTCTTGAGAAAACATATAAGTTACAGAATCAACAAATGTCACTTAGCAAAATGAACTGGGAGGAGCAGGGATTGCTCGGCAATCATTGACGACCCAGGCAGCATGATGATGTTGGGCAAAAGCATACGGGAAGCTCCGCGTCCGATGAGATCTCGTTACACCCAAAAAAGTTTTTGCCATTGGATACTGGAATGTGAGGACTATGTACTGAGGAGGGGCAGCAGCATAGATCCCCAGAGAGATGGAAGGGTACCAGCATTCTCGGTATTAGCGAGTGCAGATGGTCAGGTGCAGGAAGGAAGACTGGTTTCAAGACAGATGGTAGTCTACAGCGGGAGGCTGCATGAGGGAGGTGTAGCCATCATGATCAGTCAGCAAGTATTAAAGTCACACATAGAACGGACTCTCATCAACAAGAGGATCATAACAACTAGATTCATCACAAAGCACATAACTGTCATTCAAGTGTACGCCCCCCACAACGAGAGAGAGGACGAGGAGAAGGAACAGTTCTATCAGGAGCTGCAAGAGACATGGGATGAACGTAACAAGAACAACATTATTATTGTCATGGGAGATTTCAACGCCAAAGTGGGGAACGACAACACCAGATATAAAAGGACAATGAGCGCAAATGCATTTGCAGAATGACCATGGAGAAAGATTGTGCAAATTCTGTCAAATAAATGAATTTGTGATCACTGGAATATTATTCCCCCACAAAGACATCCACAACACAACATGGGTAGCCGCAGATGAGAGAGCGAAGAACCAAATAGACCCCTTATTGATTCACGGACAATGGTGGACACAAGGAGCTGATGCCAACAGTGATCACTACTTAGTGAAGACACACATGAAGCTGCATATCAGCACACACAAGAACAATAGAAAGGTGAAGCAAAGGCTGGATGTTGAGCGTTTGAAGGACGTTGAAACGAGGAAGAAGTTCGATGAAACAGTCAGAAGCAAGAGACAAGGACAGAGAGTGAAGTCATAGAGGAGGTGTGGGAGCAGCAGAAGATTGCATATGTACAGTCAGCAGAGGAAGTGCTAGGCTTCAGGAAGGGGAGGAAAAACACCTGGAAACTGACAGAAGAGTGGATAGGCATCAAGACAAAGATAGACAGTACCCACTTAGAAAGACTCCAAAACAGAATGAAGAAGAACTATAAGGAAGAGAACAGAGAGGTGAAGAGGTGTGTGAGAGACGACAAGAGGAGGTGGATGTCAGAGAAAGCAAAGCACAAAATGCAGCGGAGAATGGCAGACAGAAGGGACTGTACAGCATTGTGAAGCAGCTCACAGGGCAGACCACCAGACAGGCAGCAGCGGAGAAGGGCAAGGATGGGGAGCTGCTGAAGAGTAAAAAGGCTAGGCTTAGAAGATGGAAGGAGCATTTCCAGCTGGTGCTCAACAGGGAAGACCCAGCGGAGCCACCACAAGAAGAGGAGGAAGAAGCAGAGAAGGAATTAGACATCTCAGCTGAAGCATCAACAATTCAAGATATTCAAACCACACTGAAGGCCCTCAAGAACGGAAAACCACTTCCGGTTCTGAGCAGACCAAATTACCGCAGAAATGTTGAAAACAGACTTAGCTAGAACAAGTCATGAATTGAAACAAACTTTTGATCTAATTTAGACAGAAGAAAGAGTGCCAAAACAATGGACTACAAGACTGATTTGCAGAATTCCCAAGAAGAGCAATCTCTAGGACTGCGGCAACTGGAGAGGAGTCACCTTGTTACCACTTGCCAGCAAGGTGCTCAGCAGAATCCTCATCAACAGAATTCAGGCAGCGGTAGATCACGCTCTCAGAAAAGAGCAAGCAGGATTCAGGACAGTTAGAGGAACTGTTGACCAGATATTCATCCTCCGGAATATTCTGGAACAAGTAAACGAGTGTGATGCCACCTTGTACATCCACTTCGTCGACTTTGAAAAGGCATTCGACTCTGTTCATAGAGATGGCATTTGGATCATCGTGCAAAAGTATGGTATCCCTCAGAAACTGATCCAGATGGTCAAGACCCTCTACAAAGACTTTCAGTGCACCGATATGGATGAAAGTGAAACCATAGACTGGTTCCCAGCGATGACTGGAGCGAAATAGGGATGCTACATGTCAGGATTCCTTTTCCTGCTTTTGATCGACTGAGTCAAATCGGCAGACAGTGGAGGGTGAGCAAACTGGGATTCGATGGAACGTTACAACCATGTTAGAGGACCTCAACTTTACAGACGGCTTGGCCTTTCTCTCATTAACAATGAACCACCTCCAGACCAAGAAAACCAAACTAGAAGACAAAGCAGCAAAAGTTGGGCTGAGACTGAATGCTAAGAAATGTAAAGCAATGAAAGTAAACAGCAATAGTGAGGCCAATTTGAAGGTTGAACAGAGTGAAGTTGAGGAGGTGGAGAGCTTTACATATCTTGGAGCGAATGTAACAAAGAATGAAGGTGGCACAGCAGGTGTCAAGAAGAGAATAGCCCTGGCCAGAGTACAGTTCAAGCAACTCTCCAACATTTGGTAAGCCAAGGACATAAGCAGAACTACAAAAGCCCTCTTTAAAAGCCTAGTCTCGTCAGTTTTGCTTTAGGGCTGCGAGACTTGGAAGCTAACAAAGAGGGAAGAATTAAAACTGGAATTAAAGAAAAAAATCTTTCAAACAAAATGCCTAAGGAGGATATTCAAGATTAGGTGGCAGCAACACATCCCAAACAAAGCAGTTATAGAGATGGCGAAGAAAGACAAGATGAGCGACGAAGTGAGGAGGAGAAGATGGAATTGGATAGGACATGTTCTGAGGAAGGACAGAGCAGACAACTGCGCTGTGGCCCTCGGGTGGGCACCTGAGGGAGGAAGGAAAAGGGACCGCCCTAAACAACCTGGCGGCAAATGGTGGAAAAGGAGAAAAACGGTGCAGGCTGGACAACCTGGAATGCAGTACGCCGGGCAGCCGCAGACCGAATCCAGTGGAAGGAGGATGTTCGAGCCTTCTGTGCCTCCTAGCACAGAGAGAATTAAGGTTAAGGTAAGGTAGTGCTCTCTGTGAAGATTTTATAATGATCCTTCGTTCAAGATTAAATTGTGAACCTGGACTGGTAAATCTCATGACTAATGCTGTAGGTAAATCATTTTACAGAAAAACCGTATGATATCAGGCCTCCAGCTGCTGGAGTATTTTGGTTATCCTTTGACAGACTTTTTGTTTAATTATGTGCCGAATGTTCTCAATCGGTGAAAGATCAGGACTGCAGGCAGGCCAGTTCAGCACACAGACTCTTCTACTACGAAGCCATGCTGTTGTATTAGCTGCAGTATGTGGTTTCGCATTGTTCAGCTGAAATACACAAGGCCTTCCCTGGAATACATGTTGTCTGGAGGGGAACATATGTTGCTCTAAAACCTTTATATACCTTTCAGTATTCATGATGCTTTTTAGAACATGCAAGTGTCCCACACCATATGCACTAATGCATCCCCATACCATCAGAGATTCTGATTGCTGAACTGAACACTGATAACAGGAGGGGTAGTCTTTCTCCTCTTTAGCCCGGAGGACACAACACCCATTATTTCCTTGTGAAAACAATGTCAAATTTGGACTCTTCTGACCACAGGACACTTTGTCACTTTGCTACAGACCATTTTAAATGAGCCTTGGTCCGCAGAACATGGCGGCGCTTCTGGATCGTGGTCAACAATAGCTTCCTTTTTGCCTTATAGAGTTTTAGGTGGCATCTGTGGATGGCACAGCAGACTGTGTTTACAGTCTTTTGAAGTATTCCTGGGCCCATTTAGTAATGTCAATGACAGAATCGTGCCGGTGAGTGATGCAGTGGCATTTGAGGGTTCGAAGATCATGGGCATCCAGTAAAGGCCTTCGGCCTTGTCCCTTATGCATTTCCAGCTTCTTGTAATGATGTAAGGCACTGTCAATGATGAGACCTTCAAAGCCTATGCAATTTGATGTTGAGGAACATTATTTTTAAAGTATTCCACAATTTTTTTTTTTTTAGGCAAGCCCTCACAGGTTGGAGCCTCTGGCCATCTTTACCTCTGAGAGACTCAGCCTCTCTAAGACATCCTTTTTATAGCCAATCATGTTACACAACTGATGCCAGTTAACTTAATTACTTGCTAAATTTTCTTTCAGCATTACTTGCTAAATGTTCTTTCAGCTGATTTTCTAATATATAAAGTTTTTTCAGCCCCCTTTTGCCTGTGTCCCAACTTTTTTGAGACCTGTTGAAGCTAAAAAATTTGAAATAAGCTCATTTTGTGGATAAAAATGTTAAATGTCTCAGTTTCAACATTTGTAAATGTTATCTATTGTATTCTTATTCTATCTTTATTCCATTGTAAATAACATATTAGCCCATGTGATAAAATTGATGCATTATTATTATTATTATCTGAAAGTCATTGCATTTTGATTTTATTCACAATTTACATTTCGTCCCAACTATTTTGGAATTGAGGTTGTACTAGTTAAAGTGGTTTTGTACATTAAGGTAGTTAAAGGGGCTGAAGTCCTTCAACAGCACTGTATCGACATTTTGAAAGATTCAAGTGCAAATGCTTCTCCTGTAATTGAGATCAATATGACAGATCAAACATCTGCCATTTAGACAGTGGACTATATTATACTTGTCAGCTATTTGACTGGACCAAATAAACATAAACATCAATAGCAACATTTTATGCCGCATGAATATTTTGAAAATAACCACATGATTCAGAATATTTTGTGGGAGCAAAGGACCCCACATATTGGAGTATAAGCATTAGAAAATTCAGTTAGAGGTATGAACTAATGTGCTGGGGCTGGTAGCACACTGGACTTGCACCTGATCTTAACCCCTTTGTGCAGAAGCCAAAACTGGCTATTTATGTGTTACCTTATTTAAAGCTATATAATTCAAGATTCCAGCCTCACAGAAGGGAATGGCTCCATTGAGTCAAGACACATGACGGGTTTGGAATTACATCATATTTCAGTTCATTTTCATGATTTTGGTAGAGAAAAGGGCTGCAAACATAAAAAAATCATCAGGAAAATTCAGCATTGATGTTGTGAAAAAAATAATACATTGAATTGAAAAATGGCTGGGGGTTAGAATGCAAGGTTAACACACATCATGCCTATTTCATATTTATTCAAGATAAACTGATGCAGTTTCCTGTTGAAACATTGCCATAAAAATACGAAGTCTAATTAAGAAAAACCACTTCGTTCTCACGCATTGTTTTTTTGCAAAACTGCATCAACATATTTACACATATAGCTTGAGATTATGGGAATTATTTGGGCGCAACACTGTAAAATATGCTAAAGTAAAGGATATATGTTTTTCCAACTAGTTCATTGATTTTCCAGCCAATAAACAGCCAGAACTCCCTTTAAAATCAAAAGCATACTTGAAACTGAAGAAAGATTTATAGCAACGGAATCAGCATGCACAAAAAATATTTTCACCAATGTCACTAATAGGTGTAAATGATTAAATCAATTTATTTTCGGTAACATTATTGGCAAGATGACAAGACCAACAAGCTGCAATGTAAAATGAGGTTTCACTACTTATCGTAAAGTGATCGGTAAGCAGGAGTAATATGATCATAATAATAGTAATAATAATAACAACAACAACAACAACAACTAGAAAGCACTTAGTAGACCACATACCTCCGCCAATAGCGCTATCAGTATTAAAGCCACACACGCCTGTCAGGGCACTAGCAGAAACGCGAGCTGTTACTCTCCCAATCCACTCATAGAACGCGAGCAAATCGCCATTAATTCTTCTGCTTACCCCAGGGTTCTAACGCTATGCCGGCTACGTATAAATCCAGGGTTACTATGAAAAAGGGCCAGCCTGCCCTTGCCGTGCATGCACCAGAATTTAATCAGTTTGCCTTGACCCACACTTCATCCTCCCACCAAGTTTCATCCAAATCCACCCCAAAGTTTTAGAGTTATTCTGTTCACAAACAAACCAACAAACAAAAGGAGATGGAAACATAACCTCCTGCTCCAACTTTTTTGGAGGCGGAGGTAATAATAATAATAATAATAATAGGCCTAATAATTTGGCAAGTGAAGTTACATGATGGCATTGATCCATTTATGGAAAGCCAAACTGTTGTGATTCTGCTCTGTCCTGTCCATGCTTCCCTGATTATCTTGACTGCTCTTTTGGTTTTGGTATTGTTGCAATGTCTGACTATTCTTTGTATTATGTATTGGGTATTGTTTACCTTAATTTGTCATGTTTAGTCTTAGTTTACTTTTCCATGTTTTGCATTTTGCCATATCATATTCCGGTTCATGTTTTCCATTTTGCTTTGCACTTTGTCTCCCCCGTCTGGTCTCATGTCTTGTCATTGCAATCTGCCTCAGTCTTGTGTTTTCACTCTTCGGGTGATTTTTTTGGATTCTGGTTTCCAATCTTCCTTCCGATCTCGTTTACTGGCTTCTCTCTTCTTTTCTATCTACTAACAATGCTAACAGTTTATTAATTTCCTCTGAGATTACTAACAACTAACCTTGAATATAAGACTAACTTACTAATGAGCACCAAGAATTTGTAAAGTTGCACTTACTAATTGACTAACGATCTCTCAGCACTTGCCCTGTTCTAGTCTCCGCCTCCTTGCCTATCCCTAATTACCTCTCCTGCAGTTTTCTGTGGATCTCCACTTATACTTTATGCTTTCCTTTTCTTTAAACTATACACTTTAGTACTCCTTGACCGGAGCTGTTGTTTTGTTCATAGGTTTGTCTTGTGATCCCTGTCTGCGTTTTGGCTACAGCCAAATTCATGTAATTAGTTTATTCCCCATGTGTCTCTCCCTGATCATTGTTACCATTGATTGCACCTGTTCTCCCTGGTCACGTGTTTACCCTGGATGTGTATATACGATGTCTGTTTGGTTCACTTTCTTGTCAGATCGTTTTCCTCAGTCTTCTCGTGCTACGTTTCTCGCCTTGATTACTCAGTGTTCATCTTTCTGACTGGATTGCCCGACTTTCGATTTTTGCCTTGGTGCGTTTTGGATTATTATTGCATCTGTGTGTTTTGACCATTTTTTGCCCGACTACAAGATCTCTGTTTGCTGCCCTGGTAACGATTCGGATTACGCCCTTTGGATTCTGGTTTTACTTCTCTGATATACCTATTCCTGTGAACCAGACCCATTTCTGTCCGATTATGATTACTGTGATTGCTGCCCTCATTTTTGATACTATTTTTTGCCCAACTGGATTTTGATTTTTATCCCCCGCCAACATGAAGTGGGAGGGGGATATAGGTTTGACCTCCGTCCGTCCGTGTGTGCGTCCGTCCGTCCGAGATAAAGGGGACAGCTTTACTCAGAAACTACTACAGATACAGCAACCAAATTTAGTTTGTAGCTTCAGACCATAAAGGCCTTGATTTAGTTCGAAAGTGAGAAGCGCACAATTGGCGGGGGATGTTGTAGACCATGTCGACTTTTTGGATTGTGGATTTTGTACTTTTGCCCTCTGCCCTGCGGGGGTGCTCCCCCTCAATTAATAAAGCAAGTTCTACTGCATTGCCTGGTTCTCGCAACTGGTTCCTGATCGCACCATTACACAAATTACTAAGGGCTACGGTGTATACTCTGGCCTTGAACGCAGCTATTTTCATACTCGAGGAAAAGTGAGGTAAAGCACTGAACAAATAGCGATTGGGGACATCAGTTTCCATTTCTTTGTACTCACCTAGCTGTATTTTCATACCAATATTTTGCCTGTTTTATTTACAAACGTAAATTTATTTAGCTTGCGCAAACAGTTGCTGGTATACACAGGAAAACGAGCTCAAGCAATTGACCTATGGCTAAGCCCCGCCCCCTCCACGGACTCAGACAATGGCTGGTATCACAGTTGGAGATATTTTTCAGGATGCTGTCGATGATTTTTGGCAATAGAAGGCTCAAATATCTGAAATAAGGTCCAAAAGTACTTTTAAAGCCTGGGGAGGCACCTCGATGATTGTATACAAATGCAAGAACAATAATGCAATGAACAGTAATTTTTATTACAAAATCGCACCTTACACACTTAAGACCGCATGAAGGCAAATAAAACCCAGCGCTAGACCCACATACCCTAACCCCTAGTGGCTTAACCTGGCGCTACCAGCCATGAAAGACTAATGACAGACACTTTATAAGGCTAAAAAAATAACCACAGCAAAGGGGAATGAACTTGTGTTTACACAGCAAACCACTACAAAATAACATACGCTTCCAACTACACACAGCATGCACTATTGTCTTTACAGGCTGTGGTCTTGTCCGACACTCGGTGATATGGCCTGCAGTCTAAAACCTGGGCCACGCCCCTTAACATTAGTTGCCTAAATAGAGTGCAACGAAGTCTAATGAATTAAAAGCCTGATATAAAAACCAAAAAAAACCCGACCAGAGGACATAGTGGCAATGTCAAAACAAGGAAGTACAATAATAGCACTGGGATCCCAGAAAATAAAATATACGAGTTATCCTTCTAGAGCGACGCGGAGCAGATAAACAATCACCAACGACCCTGTTGGGCACATATAGCAGTAACGTTACAGTTAACTCGTAATCAATGCCACAACCGCACTTTATCAAGGGACTGCACAATAACCAAGAATACGATACCACACGCCAAGGTGCCGGCTCAATGCTCACGTCTGCTCACTCCAGAAGGACAACACCGAATGAGCTATGCGTCCCTTTTTTTAAGCAGGTAGAATGGGCGTGGATAATCAGCGAGACTCATGCCAGATGTGTTGCAGGGCTCGTACCTCGAGGAGCAAACAGACGGTTAGTGGAATGGCAAAGCAACCCCATTACATATCATCAAGAATTCAGCAAATAGGGTCACACCATGCATTTGAGGTATACATTAGAGCTGAAGTTCATATCTTTGAGGAGAGGACACTTTATAAAGATATTTTCTGCTACTTTCAAAAAAAAGGATGCCAGTATTGTTAGCCCTAGCATGGGAAAAAAGCTAACGTTACCTCGACTGCAACATCACAGTAACATCACACGCACTATGGAGTACTGCAGCAATTAAAAGATGCTGGCTGTACGATGTACGAACAGCGACTGTGCTTGTAAGCGATGTTCACTCGCTTATTTGCAGAGCAAAAAATGAATTGATGCTGTTTAGGGTTGGGGTTAGTTCTAGATGTGCATGTGAGCGACGCCAACTCACTTATTTGCAGAGCATTGCTGAGCAAAAATGAACAAACAAATAAAGCAGGGGTTTACCCGTCAAGTTGCCAACTCTGTGTTAGCTTTTAATCTTTCCAGATCGCGGAGTTTCCACTCCGATGTTCACTCTGGTTTTATCCCGGGCTTTGTCGAATTCTTTCTTCTGTGCTTTTTTTCTTCTGGCTTCCTGTTCTAACTTGTCTTCGCCGTGTTTGCTGTTGTCGGTAACAATGGTATCGGTATTTTTTTCATCTCTGATGGCTGTTGTTGCACCGTTAGTGTCACTGAGCTCCTGAACCCTCCCTCGGAGATTTGAGCTTGACTGAGCACTGGCATGGACTAAGGAGGAAGGGGGAGGAGGCTATCTGCAGCGCATGCATGTGCACTGTTTGACAGCTGTCAGACACCATCCTGGTTCTAATTGGTTCTTTTTGGTCGGTCTGAACAATTCTTTTAAATTGCATGTAGGAGCAGTAGGTGGGTTTAAAGGAGTACTAATTTTATGTAATAGTGTCTGTACAGAGAGAGTTTTTACAAAAATGACAAGTAATTATTTTTATAACACTTACCAACTGCAGCTTTAATAAATTTAGAGTGAAGAAGATCAACAAAAACTTTAAATTACAAGCAAAAATTTTCAGGTCTCAGTGCAAGCGCAATCAACCGCATCTCGTTTCCGTCACCCTCTCACACAACAAGATAGAGGATCAGCATTGTTTGTGCACCGCAGGGTAATAAATTTATTTATGTATTATTACTGCTAGCTACCGAATTTAAGAAATCTAACCTGACGTGACTGAACTCCTTCTAAGTAAACAAGGTGAACAACGCAGCCAGGAACTCACGTTAAGCCAACATCCGTCAGCACTGAAGTAAGCCATAGAGTTTACTAATGTTAGCTAACTTAACGATGTAAAAGAGAACTTTACATTAATCTCCAGAGAAAGTGAGAAGACGTCGCCTTAAACACGATCTTGACTTAGCTTGGAACAAATGTAGACATCCTTGCTGACCTTTGTTAGCTATGTTAAACTGATAGTGGGGTCTTCCATAAAGCTTTTAGCTGCTTTCACAGCGGAAGCGAAACAAATTTTTCGCATGACAGATTACATTCAAAGTCAATGCAAACACGCGTATTTGCGTCTTCCTAAATCACTAGATTGAGTTCCTAAGGTTTAACTGACTTGTGGTCATGAGTGTTCCCTTAATCTTGAGCCATATAAATGTGCCACAATTCTTCTATATAGTGTGGTGGGTAAACATTCTAAAGTCAAAGAATAACATGATTACCACTTTTCAAAGAGAACTGAGCCAGGCTCCCATAGCCTGCAGACTGCTGTAGAAAAGTAGTGGGAATGAAACAAAAACTCATAAATCTGTTAAAAGAACCAGATAGCAACCGATAGCTGGCCGACCAGATGAGCTAATCTTCCGGAATGACCATATTGATAATCAACCAATGAGAAGTCCCTTCATAAAAACCGGCGGACTCCAGTTAATGCTGGAAGAATCCAGAGATCCAGTCTTCTTGGTTACCCAAAGATGATCCTCGGGTAACCCCTAGGTTTGGGAAGCTCAATCATGGTCTTCGAGCATCCCTGGCGGCAAAAAATGAATTTACACCATGATGTAATGGCAAACTTGTAACTAAAGGTGGAGTGTTAACATGCGGCAATTACCAATCAGAAAATGATAATTGTATGACGAGGAAGAAAGTATCATGTTTTATCCCACCTTATGGGGAGGTCCAAAGGCCCTATAAATTAAGTGGTCAGACAATCAGTGGTCAGTCGGTGTTGGGCGATTGATAGGATATGAATGCTTTGTGGTATGCGCATACCAGCCCGGGTTGTAGTACCTAACTTTGAGCAAGATACAATAAACCCACTTGCATCAGACTCTGGAGATTGCGTCTACTCTTTGGAAGAAAACTGCAGGTGTGGAAACCCCTCAGTCTAAGGGCCCAGATTGAGGTCGTTCACCCGCATCAAAGTTCAGGCTCAGAATGTCCGAGTATAGAGAGAGAGAGTACACACAGTGATTAGCTCATCGCATTTGAGGGCGGGGCTTAGCCATTGGTCAATTATTGCTGCCTTGAAATTTTACCTGCAATGTGTTCTCACGGACGCGCGCCCAGCAAAAAAAAGAAAGAAAGAAAAATCGGTCTTTGCTGTGCTCAGTATGCTCTCTCTCAGCTGGTTGGAGTCACCCTCCCAAACAGCAATTGCAACAGAATATTCTTCTCCTGAGTTTGACACAGAAGAATCAAGGGCGTAGGAATGAGTTTACCATTGGGGGGAACTAAGGGTGTAGTTCTAACCTGAGAATCGGTAGGGACATGTGATGTGCTGGAAAATTTGTAAATCTGAGTGCAGATACTACTTTTACTGTATACAGAGATAATCCGAATGAGTGTTTCTCAGTTTTCCTTAATAAGGCTACGCAAGGTGCCTCCATAATTATCATAAAAAGCTGCCACATACATAAACTTGCCACAACCTTAACTGGCAGCTGCGAATCATCTCAGTGCACTCATGAAATCTGCTCAAATCTAGTAACCTGGATATTGATACCAAGTGAGTGGATATATACTGAAACTACGTTAGCAAGCCAGCTTCCAATCCTGTCCATTAACCATCTTAATATGCAGTGACACAATTGCAGCCGCGATAAACACCTCAAAATGGACCACCATCTATGAATTGGACAAGCCGCAAACCGAGCGTTAATCGGACTGGATCATGTTAAATTTACGATTACGTGTTTCTTTCATTTCTCCCACTGAGTCAAAGTTGGTTCGGAAATTCTGACTTTCAAAGGTTTTATTTGCTGAAAATCATGAGACCAACTTTAATGCTTACCCTATAATTACACAGAGCAAGTCATAATTATGACCTCACCTTAAGCCCTGCTACAGCTGTATCACCAACAGCTTGCTCTGTTTCTCTAGCCTGCTGCTGTGGTTCCTGCATATAAAATAATTAATCAATAATGGCACCTTTATGGGATTTCTCCACTGAAATTCACCTCATAATTTGACATATCCACCTCTCTTATATTTAGCTACTACTGCTAGCAACTCGATTACTAACCAACATGTGACACAAACCAGGTTTAGTTCGCTAGTTGAAACTAGCGAACAAGTTTAATTAACGTTCCTTGACCCTTATAATACTGTGGAAATAATGAAAAGAGTTTCTGTCATGACTGCCTGCTGTTGACTGCTGCTGTCTCCCGCCTCCCAAACACTCTCAGAGCCAGTGAGGGAGGGGGCGGACCAGTGACACGATGCTGTGTTGCGCTTCAAAACAAAAGCACGTAAGTTAAAAATGTCAAAATCAAATATTTTTCCCCTCCACGGTATAATTTTTGGGTGGGACAAATGCACCTGTCTCCAATATTGGAGGACACACGTCCCCTCCGTCCCCCTCGGTTCCTACGCCTACAAGAAGAATTACATGTGTCTTACAGTCGTACAAATCTTACCCCGACCGGTAATAATGCTGAGCCCTAGAAAAAGTCCAGCAGAGGGTGGAATCAAACCACGAATATTCTGTATCCATGATATGCACCCCATCGCAATGCCACTATATTGCTGAGGCATGCTGAGCTATTTCAGTTTATGGCTAAAGCAGTTACAGGTATTTTAGCAAAGGCGTTTATTACATACTCTGACTTCTTTCTCAAAGATAGAAAGTGCAATCTACGAAATGGGGCTACCATATTAAAGAGGAGAGTCTGCTGAGCAAAATGCTGTATGTCAAAATTGTGTGTTTAGTGCCAAAAATGTGGGAACTGTTGTGATGCAATCAGGAACCAGGAAATGCAGTAGAGCTTGTTTTATTGGTAAAGGGGGGGTGACCCCCGCAGGGCGAAAAACAGTACAAAGTCCACAATCCAAAAGTCGAAATCCAGTTGGGCAAAAATAGTATCAAAAACCAGGGCAGCAATCACAGTAATCGTAGTTGGACAGAAATGGGTCTGGTACACAGGAATAGTACTATCAGAGAGACAAGCCAGAATGCACAGGACGTAATCCGAATCGTTAACAGGGCAGCAAACAGATCTCGTAGTCGGGCAGAAAAATGGTCAAAACACACAGATGCAACAGTAATCCAAAAACACAGAGGCAAAAATCAAAAGTCAGGCAATCCAGTCAGAAAGATAAACACTGAGAAATCGAGGCGAGAAACATAGCACGGGAGAACGATCTGACAAGAAAGTGTACCAAAGAGACATCTTACACCCGGGGTAAACATGACCATGCAGGGAGAACAGGGGCAATCAATGGGAACAATGATCAGGGAGAGACACATGAGGAATAAACTAATTACATGAAAGGCTGTAGCCAAAACACAGACAGGGATCACAAGACAAACCTAAGTACAAAACAACAGCTCCCGTTAAGGAGTACTAAAGTGCCAAGATAAAAGAAAAGGAAAGCACAAAGTATAAGTGGAAATCCACAGAAACTTGCAGCAGAGATAATTAGGGATAGGCAAGGAGGCGGAGACTAGAATTGGGCGACAGCTGAGGGATCATTAGTCAATTAGTAAGTGCAGCTATACAATCCCAAGAGCTTGTTAGTAAGTTAGTCCAAATATACAAGGTTAGTATTTAGCAAAAACAATAAACTGTTAGTATGTGTTAGTAAGACAGTTAAGAGAGGAAGGAAGAACACAAGATAATGAAAGAAGATTGAAACCCAGAAACCAATAAATCACCGGAATGAGTGGCACACAAGACAAGGGACCGTGAGCAAAGATACACACATGACAAGACAGGGGAGACAAAGTGCAAAGCATAGAAATGAAAACATGGCATGGAAACTAAATTACTAAGACATGAAAAATAATAACACAATGAAATCCAAACTACCAAAACACAGTACATAATCCTAAGAATGGTCAGAGGGCAGGCAGTGGTCACTAAACACAGAAATCCTAAACATGGCTGAGCCAGACACAGAACTTAAACATGACATGCAGAATCACAGATCACAACAGGAACACGAGCAAGTTAGAAAACTGTGTATTTCGGCTTTCAAACCTGAATTTTCTTTTCTCATTTAATATCGGAGTTAATGGAGTTTCGGTCTGTGCTGCTGTCCGTTTTCGGCTCATCCTGCCAAAACCGTTTGTCCGATTGCTTCCATAGTAACACTTTTGTGACCAACATAACATTTGCTAAAATTTGAAGTTGGCTACATTTAGGCGGAAGAAGAAGAAGAGAGGAAGAGGAAGTAGTAATAGTGAGAGAATAGAGTGCACTGCTTTTCACAAGTACACAATTATACATGGTGTAGGAAGTGCTTGAGTACCTGATTCTGCCACTTCCTGGATGGGAACACCCTGCTCTTGTGCCATGAACCCCAGCACAGAAAAGACCGCGAATCCTGCCACCATACTGGTTGCACTGTTGAGCAGGCACAGGAAGAACGCGTCCCTGCAGAAAAAGCAGCAGGAGGCTGAGAAAATCTGCTTTCCTCCTCTCTCTCACCATGAACAAAAAGAAGAGTTTGCTGCCAGTGCCTTCCAGTGCAGGCCTATAGCCTTGGAGTTAAAGCGCGTAATTGGGACTCAGATGGTGGCGGTTCACACCCCAGTATAGCCACAATATGCGCATGAGCAAGACCCGTAACCCCAAATTGCTTGCTGCTTATGTAGTCGACTCTCAGTCAGCAAGAGTTGGCAAAATAATGATGCATTTAAAAATTAAATAAAATTTAACAATGAATGAGATCAAATGAATAAATGGCAGAGAGAGGAGAAAGCAAGCTAAAACTGGCCGAAACTAGAACAAACTAGGACACAGATTCAAGTGCACAGCCTGACTAGAACAACATTCTAATATATATATTTTTAATTTTATACTTATTACTTTACATTTGAAGTAATTCTGTGGAGACCTTCAGAAGTAAAATGTAAAAATGTAAAAACTGACTAATAACCTCTGAAGTTCACAAGCAAACCTTTGAAGTTCAGTGACTTATGACTATAGGTGTTGTACTGTGGGTGTTCTTAGGTCTTTCCAGTAAAAATTGTTGTCGGTGTTGTACTATGGGTGGTCTTTAACCTTATTTGTGACAGTTGTTGTAAGTGTTGTTGTGTGCTTGGTTTTGGGCCTTACTTATAACCGTTTTTGTTGGTGTTGTTCCATAAGTGCTCTTGGGCCTAACATCTGACAGTTGTTGTCAATACTATAGTGTGGGAGCTCTTGGAACTTACTTGTAACAGTTGTTGTTATAATGGTTGTAGCTTCCCAGAACTATCATTGAGATCCCTCCAACACTGTTAGAGAAGAAGATCTGAGCCCCTGCATCCAGCCATACCTGCCAGGACACCACACACCGTGAGCAGGTTTGTGGGAGAGAATAACTTGCGTCTCCTCGGTGAGTTAGATCAGAAGTCTTTTAAACAAATGTTGGAATAAGCATGTACTAACCCCAATTTCCCCCCCCCAAAGTTCACAAAGTGGTGAACCTCACCCCGTCCTTGCTTGTGAACGACTGAGCCTTTTGGGGATGCTCCTTTTATACCTAATCATTACACTCACCTGTTTCCAATTAACCTGTTCAGCTGTGGAATGTGCTAAAAAGGTGTTTTTTGAGCATTCCTCAATTTTTTTTTGGCTTTTGTTGCCCCTGTCCCAGCTTTCTTGGAACACGTTGCAGGCATCACGTTCAAAATTAGTGGATATTTCTAAAAAAACAACGTTTATCAGTTTGAACATTAAATATGTTGTCTTTGTCGTGTACTCAATTGAAAATAGATCAAAAAGGATTTGTGAATCATTGTATTCTGTTTTTATTCACGTTTTACACAACGTCCCAACGTAAAAAATACAAACCCCAATTTCAATTATTTAACCATTATTTAACCAGGGTGGTTCCCATTGAGATTAAAAATGTATTTTGTAAGGAGGTCCTGGCCAAGACAGGCAGTAGCAAAAAAAAGTTTGAAGATATTGAGGAAGACGTGTCTGGTAATGGGGAGCAGTGTGATGCCTCTCCAGTTGATGCATTATCCTTCTTAGACAGTTTGACAATAAGTCCCATCATCCACACCTGAGGAATCTGTTCACTTGCCCTTACCTCTCTGAATATGTCTGCCAGAAGACATGGCATTTCTGTTTCTTCAGCCTTGAGCATTTCTGCTGTCACCCCATCTGTTCCTGCTGCCATCCCCCTCTTCATTGCCTTGATCATTGATTTCAATTCTTCCAGGGTAGGTGGATCTGTGCAGATCTGCCCCAGTCCTCTAGAGTTGGCAGTACCTGTGCTATGCTTACAGTCTTCATCCGACTTGAAATACTTACAAAATGTTCTTTCCATCCAGCAAGCGTCTTTGCTTCTTTCAAAAGGACATTAATATTCTAGTCTTTTACAAAAGACATCACTGCTTCTGGAAACGTTATTGAGTGTCTTGGTAATTCAGTACAAAGTCTTGAGGTCTTGTCTCGCAGCAGACTCCTCAGCCCCATCTGCTTGTCTCTCCACAAATTCTGCATTCGCTGCATCAAGGCCCATTCACACTGGGGCGAAGAGAAAAAGCGGCATGGATTCGCGGAATATTCGCAGCACGAAAATTCCGCATGAAACCATTCACACCGAACTCGGCGCGAAATTTCACGTTGTTGTGTTCCAATTTCGCACAACAGACAACCAAATCCGCGAGTTATTATTGAATCAAAATGAACCATGATACAGGGTTTCCCACACATGGACCATTGTGTGGCGGGGCGCCACAGAATCACTTCGGACTGCTACAAATGGATTCACATTAATTCTGAGTAAATAAGGAATTGCCGCCTGTCGATAATGCATGCACACGTTGGAAAAAGAAAAAAAAAAAAACCCGGAAAAATATGAAAGGCACTGGAAGACACAGTATGTGCGCAATCCTTAATCAGCCCCCCCCCCCCCTTCAGACAGAGGATGTCACCACACATTGCTACCTGGTCTGTGGGAAACACTGTGATAGCAGCAGTAGCGACGATGACATTGTTTCTATTTATCTGAACAACAATGTTCGCCTCGCAGTCCACTTTTTGCACCGACAGTCATCTCCGTCACTACCGACCATTTTCCTTATTCACTTGTCCAACCAACCATGTGTACCGTGAAACATCGGACCTTCGACAGACCATGTCTGTCAGGTATTTAACTAAAACAAATGTAGGATGTCCGACCATGGTCCGATCCAGATGGACTGTCCGGTTGCAGCTGCGTCATAATTTACACCTAAGCGACGCACAGCTTCGTGATTTGGTGCACAAGTATTCAAAAAACATGAATGTTAATTGAAAAAACATCTCTAACAAGCTAGGTCTCTCACTTCTATGAAAAATTAAACTAACTGCGCACAGAGCTATAAGATGTCACGTTAAATTTCAGTCTTAACTGAATTCAAGGTATGTAGCTAATCAAAAGCAGTCTTCGGTGTGCATTCTGTACCATGAGCTACGGGTAGCCATCGAGTTACAACATGACAAAGCTGTTCATTATACAAAAGACATTAAAGCATCCATATTGTGACGACAGCTCATTTTACAGCCTTGTTAAGTGAAAGACGGCGGTAAACCAAGCTCCATTCCTGGTCACACATATACACCACGAATATGCTGACTTATAACAACCTCTGATAACCATGCTGAGACTTCTCTTGGGGCAATAACTCATTGGTGTTCACGTAGCATGAATAAAAATACAACTTTTTCCTAGAGAAAAATGCCACAGATGTTTTTAAAGTGAAATATTCATGTATGTGTGGTTGTTAGAAAAATTCATTCATGGATTTAAAGGGATAGTTCACTTTTTTTGAAGTGGGGTTGTATAAGCTACTAATTGCTACTATGTACATTAGATGCATTTGAAAACTCTCTGATCTTTCAACAGAGGCCTGTTTATGGGCGTATATCAGTTTCATGGGCATTGATTGTATTGTCTTTCCTCTCTCAAAATATTTTGGGTTTTAGGACAATGGTCTTGTGGCTGGTGATAGGCCTGGATATAAACACTAGATGGCTCAAGGCAGTGTCGGCAGCGTCGTCACTAGTCGACCATCTTAGGACAGGGGACTGCTCTGGTACGCTGTGCTGTAATCGGAGGTAAGGTGGATGATTTACTCGCTTAAATACTCGTAACTCGCTGAATTCTTGACGGATTTACAAACGGATTGGGTTATTACAAACCTTAATGTACTTTTTATATCGAATTCAATGGTTTTAATTATTCTTAAGTATGCGGTTAAATAACAACATCTCTGATGTTTACCCGACAAACCAAGCCGTTTGTTTGAAAATCAGTCGAGAATTTGGGAGGGTTGAGCAATTTACAGTTATTTCGAAGTCCGTGCTCCATTGGCTGTAATGTTATGAGTGATCGAGCAGCCCTGTCCCAAGATGGCCGCCCTGTGACGACGTTACTTCACATTGGCTCGCAGCATGCTTGAGCCATCTAGTGTTTATGTATATCTATGGGTGAAATGGCGATAGGGGAGGGGAGGGACATTAACAGCTGTGGTCAGTTTTCATTAATTATGCACACTAGGGTTGTGCCAATCGTGAACCGCAATTTTTTTAAGGCGTAGCACCACCACCTGCTGCCATGGGGCGAACATCCGAGCTTTCCCTTTTCCTTCATTAAACCCATTGCAGGTTGAACGAAAGTGTGGCAGAGATTGAGGGAAAGATGGCAAAAGCAGTTGGAGGAAGAGAGGACAGGAAGATGGTTTTATAGAATTCAGAGGAAAGTGGGGGAAATGAGGTGTGCAGGAGGGAACAGAAGAGACGAGACACTAATGTCAAGACTAAGATTGGGACATACTGGACTTAATAGTACTTTATTTAAAATAGGTAAGCACAATACAGGCAGGTGTGACCACTGTGGGCAAGAAGAGACAATAGAACATGTGGTGAAATGCTGTTAGAAATACAAAGCTGAGAGAAGGCTTATGACTGAAAACTTGCGCTTCAATTTAATAGAGATCCTACGTGAGGATTCGAGAAGTAAGGGTTATAAAATAATGGTTCAATATTTTATAATGACGAACCTGATTGATAAGACATGAGGTTTTTTTTTTTTTTTTTTTTTGCTGAATGATAAATACTCGACATTTTGATCCACACTCCATATCAGTTGGTGGCAGCACCTAATAACTGTATGTCAATCGACAATAGAACTCAACAAAGAAGAAGAAGAAGGAAAGTGCGAAACATCAAAGGGCATGTGAAATGCTTCCGGAAAAAAAACTTGACTGACATCAGTTTTTTTCGGCTACATGCTGCACAGAAGACCACAGAATCGCCTCCTATTCACCAGTTAGGAAACTCTCAGAAAAACAAACCTGTTCCCATTTACTTTGCTTGATTGGCAATCAAATAGTGGATTCGTTTACTCTCTAAGTTGAATGAGTAGAGCTGTTTAGACAGCACGATTGATTGATGCATTTCGAAATTTAAATGGCCATAGAACAGCAGATTTGCATGAATGCAATTATCATTGCCACGCGATTTCGTGCAACTGATCATTTATCTCACATTCGCGTTTCATCTGCTTTTGGGGAAAACGAAGATTTTTATAATTATTCAAACTGGCATTCTTTCAATCTAACACCGTAGCCCAGTTAGGTTTGTCTGCTTTTCACCGTCACTTCTTAATCGTTATAGGCCACTGAAATTGTTTGATTGTTATTGAGGCCAAGTACACGGGAGCAGATATAGGGAAGGGCGGAGCACCTGCAGTTTGCGAAATCTAAACTATCGGGCTTCTTCCTGGCAGCATTTTAAATCGTTTTAAGCCGCTTCAGGTGTGTAATCTTCAGGTGTGTATGTTTAAAGAAATTACACGTGTTATGGCCCCAATTTGTTATTACATTTACAACACAAACAGCAACAGCAAGGGATGACAGAAACTGTTTTAAAAACTTAAACACATTTAATCAACAGACAAAGACAATAACAACTAACTAACAACTAATGACCAAGATTGAATAAAAAAAAACAGAAATATTTACTGTCCCTTTTTGTGGGGTGGCTTGGTGATGTCCTGGATAATGAAAATGCTCAAACACAGGCAAAGAAATCCACAAAAGAAACGTCACAGGTCTTGAACAGAATGGCAGGTCTGGTCATCTTCTTGCAATTTCTCCTACTACTTTACTGTCTCAATTCTTTTCCTTATATACTCTTTTGCAGACCCCACCCACATTTAGACCTCTTTTTTTTTTTAACTTTCTGAGACTTGCCCCAGACATGTTCAGGACATGTCTAAACATGACTCCAGTCTGAGCTTCACAATAAAAGGTAAATACTGCCATCTAGTGGCCTATATTCACATTACACCTCCATTCCAAAAGGGAAAAATTTTGACTCATAAAGGCAAAATTTTTCTTTTCAATACAAAATGGTTAAGTGAACACTTGTCTATATATACATATCATACAATATTCAAACACATGATATATATATACACATTCAAACACGGGATAAGCAATCAGCAATTACATTGTCTGTACCCTTCACATGCTTAATTTCCAAGTCAAACTCCTGTAAAATCAAACTCCAATTCAACAATCTCCGATTCTTGTTTTTCATCTTACTCAAAAACATTAACGGATTGTGGTCAGTGTACACAATCATTGGCTTTTGTCCTGTACAAACATAAACCTCAAAGTGTTGTAAAGAAAGGACCAGAGCCAACAGTTCCTTCTCTATTGTGGAATAGTTCCTTTGGTGGCGATTGAACTTCCTGGAGAAGTATGCCACGGGATGCTCAATGTCATCAGAGTCACTTCTCTGTAGGAGCACAGATCCACAAGCTTGGTCGCTAGCATCGACCGCGATGGAGAACGGTTTGTTGAAGTCAGGAGATTTGAGCACGGGGAAGTGACTTCAGGCGATCGAAGGCTCTCTGGCATGCATCATCCCAGGTGAACTTTACGCCTTTCTTCAGTTGGTTAGTTAGACTGAGAGCAATCTCAGCAAAGTTCTTGCAGAACTTGCGGTAGTACCCGATCATTCCAAGGAAGCGGCGCAAAGCTTTTTTGTTGTCAGGAACTGGAAAGTCCATGATGGCTTGGACTTTAGCATTTATGGGTGCCACCTTACCCTGGCCTATGACGTAGCCAAGATAGGTGACAGTAGCACAACCAAAGTCACTCTTGCTCAGGTTAACAGTCAGGTTAGCCTGGGTCAGGCGCTGGAATAACGTCTCTACATCTTTTAGATGTTCTTCCCAGGAGTCACTCCATGTGATCAGGTCATCGATGTACGCACCCGTGTTTGGCAATCCGGCGATTGTAGACTGTATCATCCTTTGGAACGTGGCTGGGGCATTTTTCATGCCAAAGGGTAGGACTTCATACTGGTACAATCCAGATGGTGTGGCAAAAGCAGAGATGCTCTTGGCCCTCTCAGTTAAAGGCACACACCAATAACCCTTCAATAAATCAATCTTGGTCAGAAACTTTGCTTGCCCTACTCTATCAATACAATCATCAATCCTAGGTATTGGAAACACATCAGTTCTAGTTACAGCATTGACTTTGCGATAATCTGTACAGAATCTAGTACTTCCATCAGGTTTTGGAACTAGCACACAGGGTGAACTCCAATCGGAGTTGGAGGGTCTGATAATATCATGTTTTAACATGTACTCAACCTCTTTCTCAGCAATCTTTCTCTTTTCAGGATTCATCCGGCATGGATGCTGTTTTATTGGTTTGGCATCACCAACATCTACATCATGAGAGGCTATAGTAACTCTCTTTGGAACATCAGGAAACAAATCCTCATATTTCTTGATCAACCTTTCAAACTGATCTCTCTGTGAGGGTTCTAAGTGCTGGAGTTTTACATCAAGATTTTGCAACACTTCAGTGTTTGACAATTTACATGAAAGAACTTCAGCTTTAATTCTTGGTTCATCATCTTGAAACTCCCCCTCATCTTCACACGTTTCGACCATTGGAGAATCTGAAGTGACAGCTGCAACCCTAGCATTTCTGTCATGATAAGGCTTTAGCATGTTAATATGACACAATTGTTTTGGTTTTCTCCTATCTGGAGTCTTCACAATGTAATTGAGATCATTGAGTTTTGTCAGAATTTCATAAGGACCATGAAATCTAGCCTGCAATGGATTGGACTGCAAGGGAAACAACACAAGGACCTTTTCTCCTGGTTTAAACTCACGGCTTCTAGCCTTATGATCATACCAAGTTTTCATTTTTCCCTGACTTGATTTCAAGTTCTCTTTGGCAAGGTCACAAGCTGCACGCAATCTTTCCTTGAACTTGCCAACATAGTCTAACAGACTGATATGCGGCTCTTTCTCTTGCCATTGTTCACTCAATAATAGCAAAGGTCCTCTCACTTCATGACCAAACACTAGCTCAAATGGACTGAATCCAGTAGACTCCTGCACTGCTTCTCTAGCTGCAAACAACAGCAAATGAACCCCTTCATCCCAGTCTTTCTCATGGTCATAACAATAAGTCCTCATCATTGTCTTGAGAGTGGAATGAAACCGCTCTAAGGCACCCTGACTTTCTGGATGATAGGCACTAGAAAGAATCTGCTTTGCACCTAGTTCATACACAACTTGCTGAAACAAACCAGAAGTGAAATTGCTACCTTGGTCTGACTGAATTTCCCTGGGAAGGCCAAACAACGTGAAGAACTTTATCAAAGCCTTCGAGATTGCAGTTGCCTTGATGTTACGTAGAGGTATGGCCTCGGGGAATCTGGTAGATGCACACATGATTGTCAACAAGTACTGATTTCCAGATCTAGTCTTGGGTAATGGACCAACACAATCAGCAATGACCCTAGAGAATGGCTCCCCAAATGCTGGGATAGGCTGCAATGGAGCTACAGGTGGGTCTAACTGGTGTTTTCCAACTACCTGACAAGTGTGACAGGTTTTGCAAAAGTTGGAAACGTCTTTCCGAAGCCCAGGCCAAAAGAAGTGTTTCATGATCTTATCAACAGTCTTGTTAACACCAAGATGACCTCCTAAAGGTAAACTATGAGCCATTGTTAAGATCTCATTCCTATAGACCTTCGGAACAACAATTTGCCTGACCACTGCCCAATCTGCATTGTCAGGGATATCAGGAGGGTGCCACTTCCGCATCAACACACCATCCTTGAGATAATACCCAACTGGAACTGCGTCTATTTCTTTATCAGGAAGGGCTCTCCTCTTTAGTACACAAATTTCAGGATCATTAGTTTGCTCCTCAATCAACCGCTTTCTGGACAGAGACAAGTCTCCAGACACATCAGAATCAGCAGACCCATCCGGCTGGCTGAATAGAGAACTGATAAAAGTATCTGATAAGTCCTCAAACGGAGAAACCATAGTAGGCCAATCAGAGTCATGAGGCGAACCACCTGAGTCCTGACTATTCAATGTACTGGACGGCACCACATCATCTTCTTCTTTAGCCTTCTTGGCCATAGCACAAGTCACTGCGCAAGAAGGATACAGAGATGGGTCCTCATCCCCATCTTCAGTGCTCGGCTGTGAAGTAAGATGTACAGGGGGAACTACTTTGCCCCCAGCCAGGTCATTGCCTAGCAACAGAGAAACACCCTTTATAGGTAGACTTGACATAAGTCCCACCTTTACCTGTCCTGTAACTAAATCTGACTTCAAGAATATAGTGCGCAGGGGTACAGATACAGTCCTCCCTTCAATACCTTGTACAAGTATGAAATCCCCTGAAGTGGTCTCATCACGTTACTCCAAGGAGTCCATCAACAAAAGTGACTGAGAAGCTCCGGTATCCCTTAGGATATATATGGGGACAGGAGTAGTATGCTCATTCAGAGCCACAAATCCCTCTGACACAAATGGAAGAAATTCCTCCCTCACAAAGTCAGCTGTATCAGGCTTTTTAGACCCACAAGAAGCAGGCAATTTAGCAGATCGGTCATCTACTACAGGGGTTTCTAACCTTGTTTTCACAAGGGCATTTGGTTTGGTATCCTTTTCTTTTTCTTTCTTAGCTTTAAGGAACCAACAGTTAGTTGTAACATGACCAGATTTCTTGCAATAACTGCAAACTAGACCACTTTTGTCACTGTCAGCTTTCACACTTTGATCAGACCTGTTACTGGATTTCTGAGCACCATCACCAGATTTGTCTTTGTCTTTGGATGAGGAATCTTGGGTATCACCATAACCCTTTTTCTGAAATTGGGACCATCTATTATTACTGCTAGACTGAAATTTGGACTTATGTGTGAGAACATATTCATCTGCAAATTTGGCAGCTGATTGCAAATTCAGTGCTTGCTTCTCATTAAGGTAGGTCTTAACATCATCCTTAACACAGTTCTTGAATTCTTCAACTAACACCATCTCTTTTAGTGAGTTGAAATCATCCTTGACCTCCATAGAAGTACACCAGCGCTCAAAGCAAACCTGCTTCTCATTAGCAAATTCAACATAAGTCTGATTTTCAGATTTCTTCAAACCTCTGAATTTCTGTCGGTAAGCCTCTGGAACCAACTCATAAGCTCTCAAAATAACCTTTTTGACAACCTCATAATCAGAGGAATCATCTGCAGACAAAGCCGAATAGGCTTGTTGAGCTTTACCCTTGAGGACAGTTTGCAACATCAGAGGCCAGTGTTCCTTTGGCCACTGGCAACTCTTTGCTACCTTTTCAAAACACTGGAAATAGTTGTCAACATCCTTTTCCGAAAATGGAGGCACCAGTTTTACCTCCTGACTGGCACAAAATTTATTTCCAGTTTGAATTTTTCTTTTTAGTTGCTCCATTTGGAGTCTTTCTTCTCTATCGAATTTCTCTAATTCAAAATCTCTCTGTCTCTGTCTCTCTCTTTCTGCTCTTTCCTCTTTCTCTCTCTCAAATTCTCTTTGTTTCTCTTTTTCTTCCCTCTCAAATTCTCTTTGTTTCTCTTTTTCCCCCCTCTCTTTTTCTCTTTCCTCCCTTTCTTTTTTCTCTTCTCTTGCTAATTTTTCCAACTCAAACTGCCTTTGTTTTTCTTTTTCTTCCCTTTCAATCTCTATCATTTTTAATTTAAGTTCCATTTCTATATTTGGATTTTCCACTGGAAACTGTTCCAGATCTCCTGGTGCAAACGCATTTTCATCAATGTAATATTCAACTATCTCTCTAGCCAGTCTTGCTTTTCGCATGGCTGGTTTCACCTCTGTCAGCTCTAAATGTCTGCAAATTTCTAGCAGTTCTGTCTTTTTAAAAGACTTCAAAACCCCTACGGTTGGTGATGCCAAGAAATCATCCATTGCTGTTGTCAATATATATGTATTCAATTAAAAAAATTAATTTTACAATTTGAAATGTTAGAGTTTTAATAAATGACTCACAAAATGGTCTATCCCGGACCTTGAGCCCCCAATTTGTTATGGCCCCAATTTGTTATTACATTTACAACACAAACAGCAACAGCAAGGGATGACAGAAACTGTTTTAAAAACTTAAACACATTTAATCAACAGACAAAGACAATAACAACTAACTAACAACTAATGACCAAGATTGAATAAAAAAAAACAGAAATATTTACTGTCCCTTTTTGTGGGGTGGCTTGGTGATGTCCTGGATAATGAAAATGCTCAAACACAGGCAAAGAAATCCACAAAAGAAACGTCACAGGTCTTGAACAGAATGGCAGGTCTGGTCATCTTCTTGCAATTTCTCCTACTACTTTACTGTCTCAATTCTTTTCCTTATATACTCTTTTGCAGACCCCACCCACATTTAGACCTCTTTTTTTTTTTAACTTTCTGAGACTTGCCCCAGACATGTTCAGGACATGTCTAAACATGACTCCAGTCTGAGCTTAACAAAAAAAGGTAAATACTGCCATCTAGTGGCCTATATTCACATTACACACGTGACTGCCTACATGCCTCATGACAGTAAGTGGGTCTCATCACACTTTAAAAAAAATCCGCATTCAACATCGCAACATCCCAACTCAGCATTTCATCTCTCGTTGTAGTATATTTAGATCTGTAATAAAATAAAAATAAAGAGATTTGTTATAAAAGCACCCTAGATTTTAAGTGTCTAGGAAAATACTCAAGGTGGAAAACCTTCTGAAAAGCAGATGAAACATGAATGTGAGATATAAATGATCAGTCGCACAAAATCGGGTGGCAATGACATCGTGTTCATGCAAATCTGCTGTTCTACTGCCATTTAAATTTCGAAATGCATCAAACATGTTGTCTTAATGAACAGCTCTACTCATTCAACTTAGAGAGTAAACGAATCCACCATTTGATTGCCAATCAAGCACAGTAAACGGGAACTTGTCTACTTTTCTTAGAGTTGCCTTCAGAAGTCCTTTACTTAGCACCGAAAAATGTCACCGAAAAATACTTATGCCAGTCAAATTTTCTTTTGTTGCAACAACCCCAGTGAGTGACTAGCAACTCCAGACTAGCTGCTGGCGAGCTGCCTGGGCTCACTCGGTAGCCAACTCAGGTTATAACCACACGAGTCGATAGAGATGACAAACTAGAACACAAATTACCTTAATGTCAAACAACAAGACTAACTAAATAAGCGGTGGCAGAAGTCGCAACAAAAGAGATATGGGTGAAGTTTTAATTCCCCGAGAGAAGCACAGGGCCGGAGACGTGACCTCAGACTGATGAGTAAAAACGGCAGTCTAAGAGAATGGGAGGGTCCCTAGAAATTCGATAGTGCCCGTTGGTTTCACAGCAGAATAGAATGGCAAAGGAATCCGCCAATCACACATAGTGATAGACAAATGACTCAGACGTAAAGCTCACTCTAAATGGCTGTCTACCTCCGGCTGTGAATCAGTTGGATATCGCGTGTCTGCTGTCAAACTGGAGTAAATCAGTTTTTTATCTTGAGTTTTCATTGGGGGGGAGCAGAGCTTTTCTCAGGGTGTGCACTGCCCCCCCCCTTGGTAACGCCCCTGCTATGAAGTCTGAGTATGCATGTAGTTCATGTGGCTGTGCAGTCTGAAGTTCGAATGCTGTGACGTGACTTCACTCAAAGCATTTCTTTGGCTAAAAGTCTAGTTTCACTGACGGATTTTCACAGAAGCTAAGTCCGTGCGAATGTTTTTTTCTGCCACATAAAAGTTCCGCCTTGGTGTGCAAGCTTACATGAGAACCCATGGAATTAGCCCCTATAAAAATACTCTTCTCCGGCAGTCTTGAAAATCTGATCAAAGAAGTCAATGCTCATCTCCTGTTTTTCCCTTGGAGTTTGGAAGCGGTTCTTTAGCTCCTGTCGCAACATTCTTATGGTCTCATTGTTTATCAGCTAGCTCGAGTCAATCTACTGTCCCTTCATCAATCCTCTTTGTTTCTTGCACATCTTCAGCGAGACAACTCCCCCTGTGAAGCTTTCAAGAACAATTCATGAAGAATTCATGAGCAGATAATAACCTTCCATCAGGTTGTAGTCACTGGCGACATCGGTTCCTCTGCAGGCCCTGATACCTTGTGGTGAGCCTGCCTACATTCCATTGATTAAAATTTGATCCATCTGGCTTATTGTGGCTGCACTGGGTGAAGTCCACGTTATCTTGTGGATGTCTTTGTGTTGGCACACGATTCCTCCCAGTGTTGTTTTCGTTAAGGATGACGATGACAAAATGATTTCGTTAACGCACCTTTTTTCACGACTAAAACGAGATGGTGACAAGCTAAACATAGCTCTTTGATGACGAAAATATGACGAGACGTATCAGTTGTTTTCGTTGATGAGAGGAGACGAGACGAAAATGTTAGTGGCTTGGCTCGTTGTCCTGCAAACTTCCGATTCCCGAGCCACATAGCAACAGGAAAAGTTTTAATGACTTTGATTGGCTGGAAAATGATGTTCCCTATTTGCATACCAACCAATCAGCTTCTGAGTGCGTGCATACAGATTAGAGACGCTCTCTGCCAGAAAGTTTCTGGTACAGTCATGGATGGCTTTATGTCTTTGCAAGCCTTCGTGTATCAAATTACGTTGCTTTTTGCATACAGCCGGCCTGTATGCCAGTAAGCTAACAAACGCTTACAAAGGAAAATCTTTGTGAGTTATCATCATTTTCCGGCGATATGATTTGTTTCTTGCCCTAACTTTGCCAGCTGTAATAATCATGAACATATCTGAGGTTTCGCGGCAGTTTGTTCGTCATGCATTATCTAGTTGCGCATGCTATCGCGCATTGCGTTACTCTTCAGATTAGAAAGCTAGTCATCTTCTTTCCTCGCTGATGCTAGTTCAGGGAAATCCTTTTATTCATTGTTATATTATGGCAATATGATTTAGTTTTTGCATTAATTGTGAGAATTCCGCATTCGACCTCCACTTTTTTTCGGCTTTAACTCTGAGTTGGAGAGTGCCTTTTGTGACTATATATATTTTTTTTTCCTCCCCTCCACTGACCTTCCTCTTCGGAGGACAACTTTATTTTTTATTCAAGTATAGGTACACAAGAAAGGGGTTTTAAGAAGCTCCGACTAGATTTTAATGGAAATGGATCCATTCACGTCTCTCAGATCAGGTGTTAAACCGCATCATATGCTACAGTAAGGTATAGATGAGAGAGCTGTACTTGCAGGCTACAAGTGGTTTACAGAAATTTCACTGGGAAACGGAAGTGTTCGGTATTAAATTAAGATTGTTCCAGGTAAAATTGATACCTTTTGGAAATAATTTGTTTTGCATTCAGAGTGGAGTTGTATTTCTCATGTAATTGTGATTTGTCATTTGGAAAGAATAAAAAGCATTTATCATTTAAAATCTGATTGACTGTTTTCTAATTTTTGCTAATCATTTTAAAGACGTGCTAAACAATTGCAAATCAATTGACATAATGATTTTCAGAAAATGCTAATATTTTTTTTCCTGAATCTGATCACTGATATTTGAGTTACTGTTGAACATGTGAGCGGAAATGTAGCTTTTCAGACCTGTTGCTGTTCCTTATGTCTAAATGAGCTGCAGCACACCTGGCTACTCTAACGTTAGTAGCATGTTTAGCCAGCATGGGCATCTTCTAGTTGTGTGTTCATCATGGCATGTTTGTGCTCTATCAGCGCGTTGCAACATGTTAAACAGGTTATGTGCTTTGCTATTATATGTCGCGTCTGCTGTTGGGCTAAAGCCACAAGGGTCCGACAGAGACATCGCACAGCCATAACCATAGACTGTGCTTTTTTTCTGTATTTTGCTGTGTGATTGAATAAGCTAATGTCTGTTGTATAGTCGGAGATCATATGCAGATTCTCAATTGCACTGGCAGTGACAGACAAGGTCAAGTTGAGCATATGTGTTCCTCATCTAGTGCTCATATTGTGGCCTTGTGTGTCTTAATTGCACAGTCATAGGATCTCAGAAATAAAGCCACAAAGAAAGAATGTTTTGTTTCTTGACTGTCTTGGAGTGATAAACATTGATTCCACTCACTGTTACCACTTTATCTGTGTTTAAAGCGTTAATCTTAGTAGATCAGCCGGTACAGCTTGACAGAATTGCATCTTCATGGATGGGAAAGTCTAGGCTACTGCTATAAAACTGGTAAGGAATCTGGTTAGAGTTAACTGTTGCTTCATGAATTGCAACACAACCTGACAACCTCGATTACAATTTTCTCTCACCATATTGGCTTGATTTAATCAATTTAAGTCATTATTTTTTAAATAATAAATATTTTTAAAACTGGACTAAAAATCGACTAAAACTATCAATGATTGAAATGATTAAAATGTGACTAAAACTAACAAGCATTTCATCCAAAAGACTAAGACTAAAACTAATTTAAAAATGGCTGCCAAAAACAACACTGATTCCACCTATGCCATGTCGTCAACGTCACAGAAGTAGCACAGTCTTTCTCCGTTATGATTGATGTTTCTGCAACCAACTCTCCCCATCATACATTCTTTGCCACTGTTGTTGTTGTTCCCAAGTCTAAAATATCAGTCTCCAACCATAAAAACCATGCCATGAGCTGGCACTTCTTCGGTTACAGTCCCTAACTGTTTATAAAAAGCAAGCTTATCCTCCTCCTCTGCACCTTCAGTTGGTGCATAACACATCGTCACCATCAGTTTGGTGTACTTCAAATTGAATCTGACCATTAGGGGTCTCAGTCCAGATGGTTTTCATTCTATGAATGTCTTCTCCATCTAGCTGCGCATAAACAAGGCAACTTTTTTGGTGTGTTGATCATCACACCTCCTAGAATAAAATACGCTGTATCCGGTCTCTGGTTTTTTTTATCCTATTCCTTTCCAGTGGGCTTCAAAACCTCTGAGGATGTTGAGGCAGTAGTTGGCACACTCCCAACTCACTGAGACAAGCTTATTAGCTTAGTACAAGTATCTCACATTCTAGCAAGCTGCTATTTTTGCTTCGGCTCCAAAGAACCTGCCACTGGGGTGACAGCTTCCTGTTGGGCTTGGGTGTCATCCGCCATCTTTCCAGTTGTCGGGCCAGTGCCATCTTCATCACCACTACTCTGGCACTGGTTTCTGAAACAAGAAATGTTTTGCGGGATGGGGTTGTGAGCCCCATGACCAACCCTCCTCTTTCACCCAGGATGGGACCAGCTGGGTTAACCCAAACTGGGTAAACCCAAAGCAGAATTACCTTCAACAAAGTACAGTCACCAGGACCTTAATTTCTACACTTCAGTAGTAAGGAGAGATGGAGAAACCAACATCATTCTCATCTGGGTGTGACACATCTATATCCTTTTCCCTTCCCAGCGCAGTGAAAAGTAGACATGGTCAACAACATCCCCGCCAGACGCCTGAATCGAGCCCACCTCATTTTCAAACTCAATCAAAGCCTTGATGGTCTGTAGCTACACACCAAGTTTGGTTGTCCTATGTCTAATAGTTCCTGAGAAAAGCTGTCCCCTTTTCGGACGGACACACGGACGGACGGAGCTCAAACCTATATCCCCCTCACACTTCGTGGCGGGGGATAATAACAGTTGTCCTGGCCACTGGACCAAATTGGAATACAATTTATAATTAATTTTTGATTAAAAATGAATGCAGTAGACATACTCTGGCAACAGATTGTTTAATATGGCAGCAATCAAAAACTGTGTGTTCATGAGCTGAAGCGCTATTCACTAAACCAGAGGTGAGTTGATGGGTGGCAGTGACTCGGCCCATGGAGGTGTGACAGAGTGCTCACCTGTGGATCTGCCAGGCGGGAGATGTCGGGGTACAAGTAAAACAGCACCCCCTGCTGGGCTCCAGGCAGAGTTAGGCCTCGTATCAGCAGCGCGAAAAGCATCAGGTATGGGAAGGTTGCTGTGAAATACACTGCCTACCCAGAAAATGAGTATGTTGCACTTTCTTAAGAAGTAGGGAGTTCTTAAATTTTGCTCATCAACTACAATGCAGCATTCTATCAGTGCAGACATTCTCTCTTCAAGTTTGTCATGTCAGTGCTGGGACTACACTCCATCTGCAGTGGGTAGGTTAACTCCGTCAACCCACTGCACGCTTTCGTACTCTTTCATAATAATGGTCACCAGGTGGAAACCGGAAGTCGACGACGACTGACGACCAATCAGCTCCGAGCTTACAAATGCGTCGCCAGCAGCAGATGGAATAGCGGAAATAACGTGTAAACGGTGAAAAATCCGCGATGATCATGGCAGAAAATACTCCCAAAAAAAGGGTATACCGTTGTGCAGAAGGGCTTTCATGCCTGTGCGTGGTATGTCAGTGCGATATAAGATTAGGAAATACGTTAGCACGTGGAAGACGATGTGTGACAGCGCCAGCAAACGGTCATTTGCGACAAGTTTTGACATGGGTGGACACATTTTCTGTCGTGCGAAAAATTCGATTTGCGTCCAATGTGAAAGCGACTCTAGAATGTTAAATAACGTTACATTGGCATGCTAGCTAAAATATTATAGTTATCGATGTCTCTCTATCTTGCTAGCTAGCTAGCAAAACAGCTCGCTCGTGAGTATTCCATTGTGAGCAAACTGTAGCCTTTAAGCTCGCTAGCTAGTTGGCCATGCAGCTAAATACAATAGCGCGCTAATTATGACACACAGCTTGGTATCACTTTGGCTTGCTAGCTATCCTATTGCTAGCTAGGTAGCCAACTAGCACACTAGCGAGTAAGGCTCAAACCATAGCCTTATTTCGCCGACGTAATCATGACCCAAATTGACCTGTTTAAATCAGGATAATTAGACTGTCACTTCATGGCCTGAACTGAATTTTAAGATAATACTTATAGATCTAGACAATTATTATAACAGATTTACAAACCTGTTCCCAGACTCAGTCTCCAACACCCGGTCCAAGTTGTCACTGTCAGCATGTAGATCGATCGCCGTGATGCCGATGCTCCTAAAAAGAGCAACCTGGGTGCTAATTAATGTCACGAATATAGTCACGACTAACACGGCTGGATGTGCAGCCTGGCCCGAGGGTGACAAAAGTGACAGGCCTGACTCACGAGCGGTTGAAATCGCCAAAGTCAGGCCTTCGAAACACTAGGATTTGCCGCTGCCAGTCGGCATACAGACGAGAACATCTTTCCCCAGCAGGTAGGTTCTTAAACTGTCGATATGCCATATACCCCACAGTTTTTCCTCGACATTCTTCATCAAAACGTCCATGACGTCGCTTGTCTTGGAGCCATATTGTTTGATCACGTGGGTCGCCCGGAGCCAATGACAAACGATGTCATAGATTCTCAGCTTAAAGCAGGATGAGTGCGCTGATTGGATGGTTGTGATCATGTGACCTAGTGGCCATTATTATGAAAGAGCGTGCAGTGGGTAGACGGAGTTAACCTACCCACTGCAGATGGAGTGTACGCTAGCACCAGTGTAATCAGATTCTGCCTGGGGAATGTTCTCAGTGGATCACCTGCTCTCCACAGTACAGAGTGTTGGTTGTGTGATGAAAGGGAATATTACAAGTAACCTTTATCTCAAAAAAATCAAAGTTGACTGATACTTACCTCTTGAGAACAGGTCAGAGTGAGAGCTGTATGAAACAGGTCAAGAAATCTGTTTGATTCCGAGGAAGGTTTTTTTCTGCCAAAATGTCGGCCTGGTTTATGTCTCTATCAGATTCTGTTGCCCCCCTGGCTGAGCAAGGACAGTATCCCAGTGTTATGAGGGGGCTTAATCTGACTTTTCAGACAGTCTACAACAGGGGTGTCCAACTGTATTCTGAAAGGACCAGTGTGGGTGCTGGCTTTCATTCCAAGTAATCAGTTCTACACCTCATTATACTAATCAAGTTTATCTCCAATGACACTATGGGGTTAATTAGTAAAATCATGTGTGTTATTGCATGATTCGAAGTGGAACACATGCATGCGGCCACACTGGCTCTCTCTGGGCAAGGCTGAATGCCCCTGGTCTAGAAGCTCAGGTGTTTTTGAAAGTCTGTGGTTCATGCCCCAGTGTAGCTAAAATAAGATTAGTGCAGCTGTTAGGCCCTTGAGCAAAGCCCTTTGCCTAAGATCCAGGAAAGATTGCATCCCTCTTTGTCTATTTAAGGGTAAATCACTCTGAATAAGAGTATCATTTAAGTTTAATAAGTAACTCAGCCAATAAAGTCTTTGTTTTAGCTGGGAAATGACATTCTTTCACTGACTGCATTCAAATTCTCTTCAAGGGGAACTGTACCATTCAGACATTTGCACCTTATCATCAACATTCAAATTTAAGGAGGAGACAGCACCTCGGCAAAGTATATCTCAGCATAAAGTAGAATACTTGAAGTATCTATAACGCATAGATTTAGAAATTTTAATTTGGTAATGATCCAGTACGACACAGTTTTAAACCAGCGAGTCTTCAAATTGGCTTCAATACCAGGGGGCAGACATTTTTACTTGGGGAATCTCCTCATTTTGCATTTGATATTCGGAAATCTCTCCTTCAAAAATGCTTAATAACCTTAACCTCTCGCAGTTCAGATCTCCCGATGAGCCACAGTTGCTCAGACTAATTGGTAAAAACTGACAACAGTCTAATTTACTTTTGATAGCATTGTTATGCATTGCACTGTAAAATCCCACAAAACGATACCAAGGACGGATATTGCAGAGGGCGAAGGGTTTTATGTGTTCTTTCTGCTGGTGCTAACTCGCGTGACCTCCTGGCTGGTGTGAGTCACAATAGAATGGATATTTTTCTCCGTCCAAAGACGGGGCACAAAAGCACAACAGTTACAATTAATCTGACTTCAGAATGCATTTAAATTACCAATTTTAGTTATATTCCCATTAAATATCTGACTCCAAATTAGAATTAAAATTAATAATCTAGGGAAAACATGCGTGGATCTCGAAGTTGATTATACCTCGAACTCTTAAAAGACAACCGCCGTCACTTCCATTAATGTTCCCGGGTTTTAACACCATGTCCAGACCCTAGGTTCCATAGCCCTGCGACGGGACAGAAAATCCATCCCATCCCGTCTCTTCCCATTTGTTTTCAATCCCATCCCATCCCGTTCAGTGATTTCAAAATCAAATCTCATCCCATCAGCATGATTTCCCATCCCATCCCATCCCATCCCAAAACTGTTTGAACGATGGGAACCCAATCCCATCCCATGGGACCGGGATCCCGTTCCCGTTAGACGGGTCCCTCTCCCATGCTACCCTATAGTTCGTGTGTTTCTCTTTGCAATTGCATAACTGCCAAGACTCAACATTGTAGCAGGAATAACTGCCTAGACTCAACATTGCAGCAGGCAACATGTTCGTAAGAGCCAAGTGCTGAAGATCGCTTTGGGAAGAGCGAGGAACCTAGTAAACTCGAGGCAGTGTGGACGCCAGAACTGGAATTTTTGGGGACACAGCATCCCTTTAAAACAATTATTAGCCCTGACTTGTGCGCAATCATTTTTTAAATTAGAAATACATTCACTCTGAAAACACTCCACAGTATCAGGCGCTGCTAGTTCTTCCCGTTAAAGTCAGGCGATGCGGACGAGCATCTTGGTGCATTTAAATTACCGTCATTAAAAAATGCACAAAGGCGTTTCAGTGCTGTTTTATCTCATTTCAGTAATTTAAAACGATCATAGAATGCACGGTAGATCACCTGATGTGCTGATAAAGTAGCTCAGAAGTTCCAGAGCAGTTTGTCTTTCATGAAGCATAGGCCTGTTCATAAGTAAATTATTTTTCAGTTCTGAATTTAGCCTATCATTTCACAACAGTTAGACTGCATAGGGTAGCATGGGAGAGGGACCCGTCTAACGGGAACGGGATCCCGGTCCCATGGGATGGGATTGAGATCCCACCGTTCAAACAATTTTGGGATGGGATGGGATGGGAAAACATGCTGATGGGATGGGATGGGATGGGATTTGATTTTGAAATTACTGAACGGGATGGGATGGGATGGGATTGAAAACAAATGGGACGAGATGGGATGGGATGGATTTTCTGTCCCGTCGCAGGGCTATGCTAGGTTCGTTGGTTAGATCAGAGGTTGGAAGTCAGCCATCACTACAGCAGCATCTTTTGGCATAAATGCAGTGAACCCAGATTTTATGCACGCCCATGGGTTCCTTCAGGGAATTTTAACTGATAACCGACTTTTCGTCCATGGGTTTCTTTAAGGCTAATACCCCAGAACCAGCAATACATAAACCCTTTATGTAAGTAGATCATGATTGTCTCTCCCACTTAATAAAACCAATTCTCACACCGGGCCGCTGGCCAGTCGTTCCTCAGTTGGGATTATACCCCGAGATATCCACTGCAACTGGGCTAGTAAGAATGTATATGTGTTAAGAGTCACTGAAACCACGCTAGCTTAAAGGAATAACAATAATTTAGTCACCAGGTAAGCACGAGCTTAGATCAACCAAATCAACGTTAAGCCAATTATAAGTTACATAAAATTTAGAAAGAGAGGATAAAGTCATACCTGGAGGAAAAGCCACACGTGCGAGAGGAGAGCCCGGACACGACTCTCCCCGTCCACACTGACTGGCCACTTACACACGCACTCACACACGCGGGGAGAGATCGAATACGATTCTCCCCGAACAGCTCATTTCTCTAACCTATAAACCAAACCAGCTACCCCCTCCTCCAACCAGAGAGCCCCATAAGTTGACCAGGTGGGATATCGGGTTACAGGTCCCAGAAGTGAGACAGAGTAAGGCCATTTGATATGGAAGGAGGGGTCATTCAGACGAAAGGAGTGAGACCTGACTACCCAACAGCAGATTTTACCTTACCCAAATTTAGGGAGTTTCTAAAAGTGAATGAATTATAATTTCATTGGATATGAAATATCTGCCATTCAACTCCTCGAATCATAACAAAAATATACATACCAAACAAGCCAGGAAAATGTATGAGTATGATGCAGTTGTCATGAAAAAGTCTTAAGCCGAATTATTAAACAGGTAAATTATGTTATAAGTACAGAAGTGATTTCTTAGCAGTATATTGAACATATGAACATATGCCTCACAGCAAGAAGGCCGTGGGTTCGAATCCGGTCTGGGGCCTTTCTGTGTGGAGTTTGCATGAACTCCCCGTGTTTGCGTGGGTTTCCTCCGGGTACTCCGGTTTCCCCCACCCACAAAAACATGCCTCATAGGAACACTCCAACCAGTACCCCTGACCAAGAGACTGGCTTTAGAACTGGAGTTGGTCCCCGGGCGCTGCTCTGTGGCTGCCCACTGCTCCTAACTATAGGATGGGTCAAATGCAGAGGACAAATTACCCCACGGGGTTCAATAAAAGTATTAAAAAAATAAAATATAATTATGAGCATATTGTGAAGTTCCCAGAGGTTTAGATTATTTAAAACAGATAAGTTAGGGTCCAGTCTTACACAAATGACTGAAGGCAATATGGAGCACTGGGTAAGCCAATGGCCTCCCATGCAGGGTGAGCTCAAAGGTGCAGAAACCATGCAAACACCCACTCCCAGCTCAGAGACCGGGTTTATTGCCTCCTCCTGTTTGGCCATTCACAGATAGTTTGCTCACACTTTGCATACCCCAGTCCTGGTCTGCAGTCTCTTACGGGCATAAGCCACCCCCACTTCCCTTCACACAAACCCCAGCAAACAACAAGCTGCTTGTCATCAGGAACTCTACAATTTGTTACATTGCATGGTGTTGAAGTCTTTTGATGCTCAGAAGGCCTGCCAGTCTTGCTGCAGTGTCAGAGTTGCACTCATCAGTGCCAGCGGTGCTCCAACCCCCCTTTTCCCCTCTTACTGCACCACAAAAGTATGAGATGTCTTCTGCGCATAAATGACGACTTAAAATATCTATATGTATTCATAATTTCAGCGCTCGTTAAGCAGCACAGATTTGCGGAGTTTGCGAGGCTGTGGAAATTCGTTCTTCATTTTGAATGTTGTCATGGCAAAAGGGCGCTGCAAAGAGAACAACTGACGTCACGTAAGAGAATAACTGATGCACAAGCTCCGCGGTACTGGAGTTGGATTGGATAATGCATTCAAAATGCACACTCACCCACTATATAAGACACTGTGGAGTGAATGTTCTACATTGAAAACAAGATAGAGAGTGAGCGAGCGAATGGACAAGTGTACATTCCGAACGCAGCCTTAGATTCCCTAAGTAAAAATGTCTGCCCCCTGGTATTGACGTCCATTTGAAGACTTTTCGTTTTAAAAATGCGTAGCACTGGATCAATACCAAATTAAAATTTATAAAACTATGCGTTTTAGACACCTCAAGAATTTTACTTTCCACTGAAATATACTTTGTTGAGGTGCTGTCTCCTCCTTTAAATTTGTTCAGTGGAATTTTTTATACTTGTGGTTGTCCCGCACTAACTCTGAAATCCATATTTTACAAAACCCAAAACCAGTGAAGTTGGCACGTTGTGTAAATCGTAAATAAAAACAGAATACAATGATTTGCAAATCCTTTTCAACCTATATTCAATTGAATACACTGCAAAGACAAGTTACTAAATATTCGAACAAATAAACTTTGTAATTTTTTGAAAATATTAGCTCATTTGGAATTTGATGCCTGCAACATGTTTCAAAAAAGCTGGCACCAGTGGCAAAAAAGACTGAGAGAGTTGAGGAATGCTCATCAAACACTTATTTGGAACATCCCACAGGTGAACGGGCTAATTGGGAACAGGTGGGTGCCATGATTGGGTATAAAAGCAGCTTCCCTGAAATGCTCAGTCATTCACAAACAAGGATGGGGCGAGGGTCACCACTTAGTGAACAAATGCGTGAGCTGATTGTCGAACAGTTTAAAAACAACATTCCTCAACGAGCTATTGCAAGAAATTTAGGGATTTCATCATCTACGGTCCATAATATCGTCAAAAGGTTCAGAGAATCTGGAGAAATCACTGCACGTAAGCAACAAGCCCGAAAACCAACATTGAATGCCCGTGACCTTCGATCCCTCAGGCGGTACTGCATCAAAAACCGACATCAGTGTGTAAAGGACATCACCACATGGGCTCAGGAACACTTCAGAAAACCACTGTCAGTAACTACAGTTCGTCGCTACATCTGCAAGTGCAAGTTAAAACTCTACAATGCAAAGCGAAAGCCATTTATCAACAAACGTTCCCAAACGTTTACAGAGTGTCGTTAAAAGGAAAGGCGATGTAACACAGTGGTAAAAATGCCCCTGTGTCAACTTTTTTGCAATGTGTTGCTGCCTTTAAATTCTAAGTTAATGATTATTTGCAAAAAAAAAATAAAGTTTCTCAGTTTGAACATTAAACATCTTGTCTTTGCAGTGTATTCAAATGAATATAAGATGAAAAGGATTTGCAAATCATTGTATTCTGTTTTTATTTACGATTTACACAACGTGTCAACTTCACTGGTTTTGGGTTTTGTAATAGAATTTTAAACAATGGGCTGCGCCATTAAACCTCTGGTTTTCTGGTGGGATACCCCATTAGTGACATCAGATTATTGATATGTACTGTTGCTGTTTTTGGAAGAGCTGTTTTCCACAAGCTTGATTACCTGGGAACTGTCAGCAATTGATTCAAAGCGACAGAGAGACTTTGAAGTAAATGTATGCAGCATTATTACACCCTCAAACTCAACATTGATCCCAAGACAGCTAAAGTAAGACACAATTTTTGGTTCAGGCTGTTCAAGGACCAGTTTGTTTTTGCTCTTTTTCGGCTGCTAATCCATTGCATTTCGGTTATATAGCAATAAACCTTGCATGGTTAGAATCTGTAGAGTCTGTGCTTTTTTATGATATATTGCTTATGCTGAAGAGTGAGGTAACGGATTCGCAAGTATCACATATGCCAAACATGCACTGTTAACACATTTTTGCTACGAGCTCATTTACTATTGTTGCTTAGTGTTGGAATTGCGTTTAATTTTGGTAAAAACAGTTATCATCCCAGTTATAGTAGTGATAGCTTGTTATAATAGTAATCAAAAATACTAATTTCAGCTAAGTTTCATCAGTTTAAATGGGTACACTGTTCTAATCTTGCACTTTTTTTGCCAGTTATTTCAAATATAATTTTACAGTCAGTTTATAACAAGAGGTTCCGTGTATGATAACGGTAAACCACATTTAAATGAATGCAGGACTCTACTTACAGTTAAAAAAAAAAGGAGGCAATGCGTTAATTATACTGTTAAATTCAGTCACTTTATAACAGTGGGGGACTACGTACGTTCTCTTTCTCTCTCTCTCCTTTTAAAGTCTATTTGTGCCACTTTGTGGGGTTGGACATTTCATTTCCTTAATGGCTGCTCTCCAGGCATTTCTGTCTGTGGGATCTATGTTGGCGACACCAAATGTTTTGGCATCTTCTTCTATGGTTTCCCTCCATGTTTTTCTGGGTCTACCATGAGGTCTTCTACCGGTGACCAGAAAATTTAAAGCTTGCTTATCCTCATCAGCCGTGCAACCCCCATCAGGCCCACTGAGGGAGGGCTTCATTCCTTGTTCTTTCTTGTAGTAATGTTCTGCACATCCACATACACAGTTATCATGCCCTGCCTTTTGTTTGTTGTGAGATGTGCTGCTGCTCAGTAGAGTAAAATAGAGTAAATAGAGTAAAATATTTGGTTGTTACATAATGGTAAACAAAACCACGCACAATGGATGAGCCCCTCCTTCTGATTAGGAACTGTATGCCTAAGCAAAAAATTACGCCAGGCAGTATTAACAATCTGATGTCAAATCCGGTGCAGCCATCATGGATATCCATGATTGTATAATCCAGCTGTTCAAAGTTAAATATCTGTAATGTGTGTACAGTTTTTCTGAGATAAGGCATTAGATATATCCGTGAATCTCTCCTTTTTAAAGACTGATTTTTGACCACTACAGATCCCCTTCAAGACCAAAGAACCTTCCCTGCAAATGAACATAAAACGGAAACAATTTGACTGGTAGCCATGACAAGGAGTGCCGAATTATCTATTTTATGAAGGAAAAGAGGCAATTAAATCATTAGATGTTTCTGTCCAGCACAAAACACAGGAACAACCTTAGAAAAAGGAAAGATAAAATATGGACCACAATTCTTTGCAGATTGAAAGAATTGGAAATGTCATTTGGGTGCAATGTTTTCCAATAAATTATGAAGACTATCTTCACCACTGAATTAATGATGTATCAAAGGAAAGAACATCTGATTTTTCTCAAAAATTCCCTCGTACCTTCAAAATCTCCCTGCAACTTTCCCTTGACCTCGGTGATGTTTTCTCGCAAGCTCAAGGAAAAAAGGGCAGAGGAAAGCAAAAGGCCATCTATTTTAAAGAATTCAGATACAGCCCTTGTCGAAAATGTATAGACAGACCTTGCCGGTGGACTTCACGCCCTTCCAAATGCAGAAGTAGCAGATGACCCACATGATGATGAGGCAAAGGAACAACTCCCATCTGAAACTGCCGAGGTCCTCGATGCCTCCTGAGATCTGCAGCACGTGTCTCCTGAGAGGGAGGGTGAAGGAAAGAGCATCAAGAAGCCATGGTAACAAACACTTTCTCTGATCGTTTAAAAAAATAAGACATTTTTGAAGCCTGACAAGGTGAAACCAGTCCACTGCAGGGCACATCCTGTCACACCCAAGGACAATCTTTAAAGTTTCCAGAGTCTTTCAGTGTCTAACATGGTTTTTGAGGGACCATAGGAGAAAACTGGAGAAAACCTACACTACCGGTCAAAAGTTTTAGATCACCCCAATTTTTTCCAGTTTTTTACTGAAAATTATGCAGTTTAATGTCTCATTGTGCTCTGGAATAAAGGCGTAGACATGATACAACAAGCAACCAATTGAAGTAAAAAAATAAATAAAATCATGGAATCAATTTATAAACCAAAGTGTATTCTAAGCTTTTGACTCAAAGTATCAACCTTTGGCCGATATAACAGCTGACCAAACTCGTGGAATTCTTTCGACAACTGGAATCAAATATTCTTCAGACAGTTCTTCCCAACTTTGTTGCACAAGTTCCCATAAATGTGTGGCACTCGTAGGTTGCTTTGCTTTCACTCTTCTGTCCAGTTCATCCCAAACTATCTTCATGGGGTTTAAGTCTGGAAACTGTGCTGGCCACTACATGTTTTCAAGCTTACCATCATGTTCTCATTTCCTAAGGTAGTTGCGGCAGAGCTTGAACTTGAACCCCTGACCAACTAGGCGCATACCAGAGGGTACTACATGGCACTGCAGAATGCTGTGGTAGCCGTTTGGTTCAGGGTGCCTTTCACTCTGTACAAGTCACCAACCCTGGATCCAACAAAACAGCCCCAGACCATCACGCTTCCTCCTCCATGTTTGACAGTTGATGCCACCCAATGAGGAACCATCCTCTCATCTTGTCGATGGCATACAAAAATTCTGGGTAACCTTACGTTTTGTTTAAAACTTCTGGCAGTTCACTACTTACCTTTTTACCTTTCCATCAATTCATTGGACTGGAACTGCATAATTTTCTATGAAAAAAATGGGAAATTGGGGTGTTCTAAAACTTTTTACCGGTAGTGTATGTGAATACATGCAGAACATCTGAAGTTGCAAATTCCACACAGACTAGCCTAGGCCACATTAAAACACTCAACCTTCATGCTTTGAGGCAGCAGTGATAATGTCCTTCTTATGTTTTCTGTTTCCATCTCAAAATTGTTCACTGAGCAAACTTATTTTTCTCAGGCCACATATCTTCCAAACATTCTGGTGCTGCAATGGCATTTTTAAGACTAACAGATCAGGAGAAAATGAGCTTTGTTCAAGACCTGTGTCTCTCTTAGCAGCAGTCATGTGACATCTGGCAATACAAAAACGCAGTATGGACTGCAGGAAAACACGAAATAAAATTTCAAACTGAAATAATGCTTGAGTTTTTTTGTTTTTTTTTATTAGGCATCTCCAGTCCCACCCGACTTTGGAATGCCCAATTGGTGAACTATGTAAAAGGCTTGCTCGCATGCAACCCCTTGCTGCCAATTCAAGAGAGTGAAGACAGTTCACGGCTTTCCTCCGAAGCACGCGCCTGTCAGCCTGCTGCTTCATATACACTCATTGGTTGAATCTTCGCAAGTTCAGAACGAGGGAAGAGGATACCCGGACAAGAACAGGCTTCTGAGGAGCGCCCGTCTGGCCAACAGGAGGCGCTTGAGCAACGAACAAGGCAACTATTATTTTACCCCTTCCCGGCAGTCCGTTTCCAATTTGCAACCCAGTAGCGCAGTAGCCAATTGTGCGCTACTCTGAAAAAGCTGCCAACCACTGCTGCATGTGTTTATATGCCCAGTAATACTGTTATTGTCATCGATATACAAGGATGCCAACTCTCACCATCTCTATTTGCCATTTTTATAGAACCACTCGCAGCAGCAATACGACAGAATAACACAATTGAAGGAATTCAGGACAAAAATTCAGAACACAAACTCAGCCTCTAAGCAGATGACTTACTTCTTTACTTACAGAACCCCTCCGTGTCACTACAGGAAACTTTTATTGTCATTAACAACTTCTCCAAAATCTCACATTACACAATAAATTGGAACAAATCATCTATTCTACCACTATCTGAAACAGCTTGGAATTCTGCAGCCCAAAATCCACCTCTTCCACTTCTCACTGGCAACATAAAATACTTAGGCATCAGAATTTCCCCCAGGCTGTCAGAGCTCTTTAACCTCAACTACACCCCCTTAATGAAAAAAACTGAAGATGACCTCAGACGCTGAACAAAACTTCCACTCACCCTCATAGGACAAATAGCAACAGACAAAATGAAAATTCTACCCCAAATAAATTATCTGTTTTCAGTTCTCCCCATCACTCTGTCAAATGTTTCAAAACACTTAACTCAATTGGAATTGGAAAAACAAGAAATCCAGAATTTCACCCTCAACGTTACAAAATCAAAAATCACAAGGCGGCCTTGAAGCACCAAATTTTCTCAATTACTTTCTATCAAATCAATTACATTACTTATTCAAATGGACTCAAAGACATAAATACAATATGAAGATAAATAGTTACGTTTTGAAATTTCCAGGATTCATTGGAATTCAACGCCCGCAAATTTAGTTTAAAACCGACAACGTTAGTCGGAGGTTTTAAACGTTTAAATTTGCGGGCGTTGAATTCCAATGAATCCCAGGAAATTTCACAAACGTAACTATTTATCGATATTGTAAACCATAAATTTCACAAACGTAACTATTTATCGATATTGTAAACCATAAGCGAGAAAGAAAAGTTTTTTGCACGTACTCTTTTGTATGGCGACGTGATCCGTCACAATTAGGTCATCGAGTCACGCGCTAGAATTCCGCAACCTGCCAAGTTGGACTGATGGGCTGAATGAGCGAAAGTAGGTCCGTTTTCATGCTGACAGAGGTGTATAATCCAGGTTCAGAAAGTAAAAGTCCATCCCAGGATATTGTTCCAGCCACAAAAGACCTGGCAGCTGACACTATTCTTCAGCTGGGTGGTAAAACTAACAAGTCAAATCTGCTGACAGGAGTTTACGGTTGGAATGAAAACATGGTAGGATTTTTACTTTCTGACCCCTGGATTATACACCTCTGCATGCAAATGTATTCATGAGCAGGTGAAAAGGTCCTGTCATTTCAGGGATGTCGAACACCAATCGACAAGGGTAATTAACCAATCAGATTGCGGAAAACACCTACTATTGGTTTACAATACCCCATGGCTAGAATTAGAGCAAAATCGATGATAACCCACCTTAATCACAGATCTTCCCTTCCTACCACAATCAATTCAAAAACTTAACTATAGTAAATATAACACAATCTCCACAACTCTGACAGCCTGGTGGGAAACTCACAAAATTACTATTGTGCACAATCCAGACTTTCAACTACATAACACCCCGTTCACTTTCCATCATGGCAACAAAGAGGAATCACACATCTCCAACACTTATTTGAAAACATCCAACTCATTTCATTTAACACCTTAATTCAGAAGTACGGGATAGGAAGAGACCAGTTCCTCCGCTACCAGCAACTTAAATATGTAATAAAATCCAAAATTAAAATAACCAACAACACATTAGAACCATCAAAACTAAGTACAGAAATCATGAAAATTACAAACTCATAGAAAATCACCTCCGAACAATATAAACTTATATCCATACAAGATACCTCAATTTCACATCCAAGTCATTTTCCCATTTTGAGGTTGGAAATCTCTCCCGGCCCGACTTCTGGATACAAATCAATAATAACATCTTCTCCATGTCCAGTAACTCTAACCTGCAATTGATACAATACAAAACTATCCATTGAACCCACATCACCCAAAGTAAAATGTTCAAAATGGGATTAGCAGACAGAGACAAATGCATGCAATGCACTCTGGACACTACAGACAATTACTTTCACGCCACTTGGGTTTGCCAATCGGTTCACTCCTTCTGGACAACAATAACTGGAAAGCTTTCCAGGATATTTGGCTGCAGAATTCCAATGGACCCATCACTCTGCCTACTAGGAAATACTACAGAAATAACCCTTCCACCAAAATGTAAAAATCCGTTACTTATTTCTCTAACCATCGGCAAGAAAATAATTTTTCAAAACTGGAAATCAAAAAAATCTTGTCATGTTGCTCACTGGATCAACCTCCTCAAAGAACACTTTTCAATAATCAGAACAACAGCCTACAAACAAAACACTGTATCAGCCTTTAATGAAGCATGGAACCCTTTCATGACCCACTTTGAACTCACCCAACCGCCAAACCCACCTCCATGACCTCAGACCCCAGTTACAATAATCATCACGCATATCACACTACGATTCTTTAATCTTCACACCCTATTTCCTGTTTTTTTTTTTTTGTATTATACATGTATGTATCTATATACAAGATGCTAATAAACACGTGATATATACACATACTCAAACACGGGGTAAGCAATCAGCAATTACATTGTCAGTACCCTTAACATGCTTAATTTCCAAGTCAAACTCCTGTAAAATCAAACTCCAATTCAACAATCTCCGATTCTTGTTTTTCATCTTACTCAAAAACATTAATGGATTGCGGTCAGTGTACACAATCATTGGCTTTTGCCCTGTACAAACATAAACCTCAAAGTATTGTACGGATAAAACCAGAGCCGACAGCTCCTTCTCTATCGTGGAATAGTTCTTTTGCTGGCGATTGAACTTCCTGGAGAAGTATGCCACGGGATGCTCAATGTCATCAGAGTCACTTCTCAGTAGGAGCACAGATCCACAAGCTTGGTCGCAAGCATCGACCGCGATGGAGAATGGTTTGTTGAAGTCAGGAGATTTTAGTCCGGGGAAGTGACACAGCAGAGACTTCAGGCGATCGAAGGCTCTTTGGCATGCATCATCCCAGGTGAACTTTACGCCTTTCTTCAGTTGGTTGGTGAGACTGAAAGCAATCTCAGCAAAGTTCTTGCAGAACTTGCGGTAGTACCCGATCATTCCAAGGAAGCGGCGCAAAGCTTTTTTGTTGTCAGGAACTGGAAAGTCCATGATGGCTTGGACTATAGCATTTATGGGTGCTACCTGACCCTGGCCTATGACGTAGCCAAGATAGGTGACAGTAGCACAACCAAAGTCACTCTTGTTCAGGTTAACAGTCAGGTTAGCCTGGGTCAGACGCTGGAACATCGTCTCTACATCTTTCAGATGTTCTTCCCAGGAGTCACTCCATGTGATCAGGTCGTCGATGTACGCACCCGTGTGTGGCAATCCGGCAATTGTAGACTGTCTCATCCTTTGGAACGTGGCTGGGGCATTTTTCATGCCAAAGGGTAGGACTTCATACTGGTACAACCTAGATGGTGGGGCAAATGCAGAGATGCTCTTGGCCCTCTCAGTTAAAGGCACACACCAATAACCTTTCAATAAATCAATCTTGGTCAGAAACTTTGCTTGGCCTACTCTATCGATACAATCATCAATCCTAGGTATTGGAAACACATCATTTCGAGTTACAGCATTGACTTTGCGATAATTTGGACAGAATATAGAACTTCCATCAGGTTTTGGAACTAGCACACCGGGTGAACTCCAATCTGAGTTAGAGGGTCTGATAATATCATGTTCTATCATGTACTCAACCTCTTTCTCAGCAATCTTTCTCTTTTCAGGATTCATCCGGTACGGATGCTGTTTTATTGTTTTGGCATCACCAACATCTACATCATGAGATGCTATTGAAACTTTCTTTAAAACATCAGGAAATAGATCTTTATATTTCTTGATCAACCTCTCAAACTGATTTTTCTGTGAGGGTTCTAAGTGCTGGAGTTTTACATCTAGATTTTGCAACACTTCAGAATTAGTCAATTTATATGAAAGAACTTCAGCTTTAATTCTAGGTTCATCATCTTGAAACTCTTCCTCATCTTCACATGTCTCGACCATAGGAGAATCTGAAGTGACAGCTGCAACCCTAGTATTTCTGTCATGATAAGGCTTCAGCTTGTTAATGTGACACAACTGTTTTGGCTTTCTCCTATCTGGAGTCTTAACAATGTAATTGAGATCATTGAGTTTTGCCAGGATTTCATGCGGACCATGAAATCTAGCCTGCAATGGATTGGACTGCAAGGGAAACAACACAGGAACCTTGTCTCCTGGTTTAAACTCACGGCTTCTAGCCTTATGATCATAGGAAGTTTTAATTTTTCCCTGACTTGATTTCAAGTTCTCTTTGGCTAGGTCACAATCTGCACGCAGTCTTTCCTGATAGGCTTTGCACCTAGTTCATACACTACCTGCTGAAACAATCTGGAAATGAAATTGCTACCTTAGTCTGACTGAATTTCCAAGGGAAGGCCAAACAACGTGAAAAACTTTATCAAAGCCTTCGAGATTGCAGTTGCCTTGATGTTGCGTAGAGGTATGGCTTCAGGGAATCTGGTAGATGCACATATGATTGTCCACAAGTACTGATTTCCAGATCTAGTCTTGGGTAATGGACCATCGCAATCAAAAATGATATCATGACCAGGAATTGACCTTGGAGAAGGGCTCCCCAAATGCTGGGATAGGCTGCAATGGAGCTACAGGTGGGTCTAACTGGTGTTTTCCAACTACCTGACAAGTGTGACAGGTTTTGCAAAAGCTGGAAACGTCTTTCTGAAGCCCAGTCCAGAAGAAGCTTTTCATGATTTTATCAACAGTCTTGTTAACACCAAGATGACCTCCTAAAGGTAAACTATGAGCCATTGTTAAGATCTCATTCCTGTAGACCTTCGGAACAACAATTTGCCTAACCACTGCTCAATCTGCATTGGCAGGGATATCAGGAGGGCGCCACTTCCGCATCAACACACCATCCTTGAGATAATACCCAACTGGAACTGCGTCTTTATAAATTTCTTTATAAGAAAGGGCTCTCCTCTTTAGCACAAAAATTTCAGGATCATTAGTTTTCTCCTGAATCAACCGCTTTCAGGACAGAGACAAGTCCACAGACACATCAGAATCACCAGACCCATCTGGCTGGCTGAACAGAGAACTGATAAAAGAAAGTCCTCAAACGGAGAAACCGAACAGAGTCATGAGGCGAACCACCTGAGTCCTGACTATTCAATGCGCTGGACGCCACCATATCATCTTCTTCTTTAGCCTTCTTGGCCATAGCACGAGTCACTGCACAGGAAGGATACAGAGATGGGTCTCCATCGCCATCTTCGGTGCTCGGCAGTGAAGTAAGATGAACAGGGGGAACAACGTTGCCCCCAGCCAGGTCATTGCCTTGCAACAGAGAAACGCCCTTTATAGGTAGACTTGACATAAGTCCCACCTTTACCTGTCCCGTAACTAAATGTGACTTCAAGAATACAGAGCGCAAAGGTACAGATACAGTCCTCCTTTCAATACCTTGTACAAGTATGAAATCCCCAGAAGCAGTCTCATCACGGAACTCCAAAGAGTCCATCAAACAAAAGTGACTGAGAAGCACCGGTATCCCTTAGGGTATATATAGGTACAGGAGGAGAATGCTCATTCAGAGCCACAAATCCCTCTGACACAAATGGAAGAAATTCCTCCCTCACGAAGTCAGCTGTATCAGGCTTTTTAGCCCCACAAGAAGCAGGCAATTTGGCAGATTGGTCATCTACTACAGGGGTTTCTAACCTTGTTTTCACAAAGGCATTTGGTTTGGTATCCTTTTCTTTTTCTTTCTTAGCTTTAAGGAACCAACAGTCAGTCGTAACATGACCAGATTTCTTGCAATAACTGCAAACTAGACCACTTTTGTCACTGTCAGCTTTCACACCTTAATCAGACCTGTTACTGGATTTCTGAGCACCATCACCAGATTTGTCTTTGTCTTTGGGTGAGGAATCTTGGGTGTCACCGTTACCTTTTTTCTGAAATTGGAACCATCTATTGTTGCTGCTAGCCTGAAATTTGGACTTATGTGTGAGAACATATTCATCTGCAAATTTGGCAGCTGATTGCTAATTCAGTGCTTGCTTCTCATTAAGGTAGGTCTTAATATCATCTTTAACACAGTTCTTGAATTCTTCAACAAACACCATCTCTTTTAGTGAGTTGAAATCATCCTTGACCTCCATAGAAGTACAACAATGCTCAAAGCAAACCTTCTTCTCATTAGCAAATTCCACATAAGTCTGATTGTCAGATTTCTTCAGACCTCTGAATTTCTGTCGATAAGCCTCTGGAACCAACTCATAAGCTCTCAAAAAAAACCTTTTTGACAACCTCATAATCAGAGGAATCCTCTGTAGAAAAAGCTGAATAGGCTTGTTGAAATTTACCCTTGAGGACAGTTTGCAACATCAGAAGCCAGTGTTCCTTTGGCCACTGACAACTTTTAGCTACCTTTTCAAAACACTGGAAATAGTTATCAACCTCCTTCTACAGGAATGGAGGCACCAGTTCTACCTTCTGGCTAGCACACAATTTATTTTTTAGTTGCTATTTTTATTTTTAGCTGCTCCATTTTGAGCCTTTCTTCCCTATCGAATTTCTGTAAATCAAAATCTCTCTGTCTTGCTAATTTTTCTAACTCAAATTCTCTATGTTTTTCTTTTTCCTCCCTTTCTTTCTCTCTTTTTTTCTCTCTTTCTGTCCTCTCAAAAGCTCTTTGTTTTTCTTCTCTTGCTAATTTTTCTTACACAAACTGCCTTTGTTTTTCCTTTTCCTCCCTTTCAATCTCTAGCATTTTTAATTTAATTTCTATTTCTATATTTGGATTTTCCACCGGAAACTGTTCCAGATCTTCTGGTGCAAACACATTTTCATCAATGTCTTTTTAAAAGACTTCAAAACCTCCACGGTTGGTGATACCAAGAAACCATCCATTGCTGTTGATCTGTCAATTTATATATATATATATATATATATATATATATATATATAAATATATATAGGAGAATTCAAAAAACAACTTTACAATTTGAAATGTTAGATTTTCAATAAATGACTCACACAATGGTCTCTCCCGGACGAGCCACCAATTTGTTATGGCCCCAATTCGTTATTACATTTACAACAGCAAGGAATGACAGACTAAATTTTTAAACTTAAACACATTTAATTATACAAAGACTTTTAACTAATCTACTATCTACTCTACTGACCAAGATTGATATATACAAGAAAAAAATATTTACAGTCCCTTTGGTTGGGTTGATTGGTGATGTTCCAGGTGAGGAAAATGCTCCAACACAGGCAAAAATCCACAAAAAGCTTCACAGGTCTTAAAAAGAGTGACAGGTCTGGTCAAATGTATCCTCCTTGCAATTTCTCCTACTATTTTACTCTCTCAATTTTCTTCTTTATATACTCTTTTGCAGACCCCTCCCACCTTTTAGACTTTTTTTTAATTCTCGGGGACTTTCCATCTCAGACATGCCCAGGACATTTCCAAACCTAGCTCCAGTCTGGGCTTAACAAAAGAAAAGGTCAATACTGCCATCTAGTGGCTTCTATTCGCATTACAATACTTGTATATCTGAGTTTAATTGCTCACCTACTTTGCTACCACTATGAGATGTGACGGATACCCCGGTCAGCATTCATTCTCCAAATAGCCTACAATGCGCACAACACTTCCACGAATGCGCCCACTTAGGAGACAGGAAGTGGGATTTCTTACAATGGGGATCTATGGATGATGAGGGAGTCTTCCTTTCTCTGTTGTCTTTGGCTAAAATACTTTTGACGTTGCAGTTCAAGGCATCACCATTCAGCAACAGAGCAATTTTGGTGATGATAACTGATTGTAATTTTATTGATGTAATTGCTGTGTTTGTGACGGAAACTTGGCCATGTGTGCTTGAATCCCTCGTATTGTTACTTTTTGTATATTTTTATGAGAAAATTGACAGTATTTGAACCTGTTAGTGTATTTTTCAGCACGTTTAATTATTTCCCTTGTATCGTTCAAATTTTGCATTCAGTTCTTTGCCTGTCATTCGCTTTCGTTCTGTGCTTTTCGTTTTTCCCCCTCACTCCCCCTCCCCATTCTGTTTGTTAATCCACTCAACTGCTTCCCTTTCACTCCCCTTTAGGTATCCTCTCAATATTCCAGCATTTTCAGTCAGTTTGCTGCAAGTTTGTTGCCGCATTTACTCAGAGTAACTTACGAGCCTTTCCCTGCTCATTCTGATTCCTGGTCATGATATCTCTTTGTTCTACAGTTTATGCTTCAGCCTGAACCCTGCGTTTTGAGATTATCGGATGTGACTTTGGCTGGTTTATTCCTTGTGGTTTGGATCTACCTCTGTTTTGGCATTATTTGAACCCTGGGCTGAATATCTGTTGTGATTCTGCTTGTTTGCCAGGTCTCTGCCCTGCCTTGCCATGACCATGTTCTGCTTTGCCATGCCCATGATCTGTTTGCCATGTTCATATTTGGATTTTTGTCAGCTATGTCTGACTATTCTTTGTAATGTGCATTGGCATTTGGTTACTTTGATTTATTCTTGCATTGCCTTAGTTTAGTTTTTCCATGTTTTACTTTTAAACCATAGTTTATTCCGGTCCATGTTTTGCTGTCTACCATGCATTGCACTTAGTCTCCCCCTGTCTGGTCTCTTGTCTTGTCATTGCTCACAGCCCCGGTATTGCGTGCCACTCTTCGGGCAATTGAATGGTTTCTGGATTTCAGGCTTCCTTCCAATCTCCTTTACTTTCTTCATCTTGCGTTTCTACTTTACTAACCCATACTAACAGTGTATATAATACTAACTTACTAACGAGCACTAAGGGATTGTATAGTTGCACTTACTAATTGATTAACAAGCTCTCAGCACTCGCCCTGTTCTAGTCTCCGCCCCTTGTCTTTCCCTTTTCTTCTCTGCTGTGTTTTCTGTGGATTCTTTGCTATTGCTTGCACTGTCCTTTCACTCATTATCTATGCACGTTAGAACTCCTTGACTGTAGCCGTATGTTTTTCTGTAGGATTGTCTCGTCATCCCTGTCCGAGTTTTGGCTTTTGCCTACCTTATGAGATCAGGTTCTCCCTCTTGTTCCACCCTTTGCAATTAGTCTCATTTACTGCACCTGGGTTCTATGTACCATGTGATCTCCCTGGAGTGTATATTAGGAGTCTTTTCACAGCACTTTCTTGTCAGATTGTTCCAGTTTGCTTGTGCCACATTCATTCCGCCTTGTTCTCGAAGTGATTCTCCTCTGACTGGACCGTCCCTGTTTACGATTTTTGGCTTTGTGATTTTGGATTATTGTTGCATCTGTGTTTTTGACCCTTTTCTGCCCGACTACGAATTCTATGATTGCTGCCCTGGTTACGGTTTGGATTACGCCCACTGGATTTTGGCTTTGCTTCTCTGACATACCTGTGCCGGTGTACCAAACCAATTTTTGCCCCACCACGAGTACTATGATTGCTGACCTGGTTTTCGTCTCTGTTTCTGCCCCACTAGATTGTGATTTTTGGATACTGGAATTTGTACCTTTGTCTTCTGCCCTGCGGGGGGTTCCCCACCGATCAATAAAATCAGATCGACTGCATTGCTTGGTTCTCGCGACTGGTTCCTGAGCAATATAAACCACAAATCTGTTCATTCATTTTCTACTGCATTAAGTCTGTTAGATTCTGATTTGGATCGTTTCACCATAAGTTTTTAAATAAACTACTGAGCCATTCTCCCATCTGCGCTTGAGTCCTGAGTCCAGTCCCTGTCAGAAAACAAACCCAAGTGAAATCAGTTGTCAGAAGTGTTAAGCTCTGTCACCAGCATTTTCTCACATTTGTCCCAGATTGGTATACCACATTTCAAATGCTCAAAAAAAGGATTCAAAATTTGTTTGAAAATTCCTTAGGGCCCTAGTGACAGTTAACAGGTTAATGTCCGTTTAGATAATGATTTGGACTTCCAATTCATCTTTTGGAGGAAGTTGCAGTTCCAAGTAAAGGTCAAGTTGGTCTGAGTGTCCCGAGTACGTGCATAATATTCTGTCATCAAGAGATTATACCATTATCCAAAGTTAATTAGTTTCCTGTACAATGACAGGTTTTCAATGCCTGAGTTAATTTTCATCAAAGTTTTGTATTCAGTGATTGAAGTACCTTCTAGTGCATTAATATTTAGTCGTCTTCAGAAAAGCTAAATCTGTGATTCATTATTTAAAAATATTAGGAGGGACACTGTAGCTCACACTGTTTCCACGCAATGGTTTTGTACCCTTAGGCACCAGATCTGGAGGCTTGTGAGTGAGGTTTGGTGTTTGGTGAATATTTGCTTTGAAACCCAATGTTGGTGTTTCAGCGCACTCAAAATGAATTTTAAACACAAGAAACAGGTTTTGCTCCAGTTCTGGAAGTTTACTGCTGTTCCCGTGGGGGTGCAACATACCATAAACTCTATTTCAATTAATAGATTTTTCAGGGTATAATCCTGAAAATGTATGACTACAAATGATTTTGGACGAAAATTTTGTTGTTGTAAAATAGTTAATAGAAATTTCGAAGGGAATGTGTGAAATGTACAGTATTTTTATTGTTTATGCTTCCATGTCCCAAGCAATCTCCAGCTGTCGCTGACTTGTAGGTATATACACTCAACAAAAATATAAACGCAACACTTTTGTTTTTGCTCCCATTAGTCATGAGATGGACTCAAAGATCTAAAATTCATTCCAGATACACAATATTACCATTTCTCTCAAACATTGTTCACAAATCTGTCTAAATGTGTGATAGTGAGCACTTTTGCTTTGCTGAGACAATCCATCCCACCTCACAGGTGTGCCACATCAAGATGCTCATCAGACACCATGATTAGTGCACAGGTGTACCTTAGACTGTCCACAATAAAAGGCCACCCTGAAATGTGGGAACGTTCCTCATTTGTTAAATGTGCAGGAAAACTAAACAGAATTGTTTTCTTGTAATTACAACTTACATACATGCAGGATCAACTAAATACAGTGTAATTGTGAGAAATACTGTAGTTCATAATGTACCCCTGTTTTGTTTACGATAAATGTTATTTCAGCTGTTTAAAAAAAACATTTAAAAATTGGGTTGAGTCATGATTAAATTAATAACGCTGATTAGTGTTATCATCCACCAGTTCTATTCGTTATCTTTATGGACAGAATTTCTAGGCGCAGCCAGGGGCCGAAGGGAGTTCGGTTTGGGGACTACAAGATCACATCTCTGCTTTTTGCGAATGATGTTGTCCTGTTGGCTCCTTCGAACCAGGACCTCCAGCATGCACTGGGGCGGTTTGCAGCCGAGTGCGAAGCGGCTGGGATGAGAATCAGCACCTCCAAGTCTGAGGCCATAGTTCTCGACCGGAAAAAGGTGGCTAGCTCCTTCCGGGTTGGAGGAGAGTTCTTGCCTCAAGTGGAGGAGTTCAAGTATCTTGGGCTATTGTTCACCAGTGAGGGAAGGATGGAGCAAGAGATTGACATACGGATCAGTGCAGCGGCAGCAGTAATGCGGTCATTGTACCGATCTGTTGTGGTGAAGAAGGAGCGGAGTCGAAAGGCAAAGCTCTCGACTTACCAGTCAATCTACGTTCCTACCCTCACCGATGGCCATGAACTCTGGGTCATGACCAAAAGAACAAGATCTCGGGTACAAGCGGCTGAAATGGGTTTCCTCCGCAGAGTGGCGGACCGCTCCCTTAGAGATAGGGTGAGGAGCTCTGTCACCCGAGAGGAGCTCAGAGTAGAGCCGCTGCTCCTCCACGTCGAGAGGGGCCAGCTGAGGTGGCTAAAAAAAAAAGGCTTGAGACAGCGCAACCAACTTCCTGAAGAAAAACATACTGACTCGACCAAGTGTTTCAGCATGCTTAACCAACTGCAACAAAGACAATAAGCACAAATTCTTCAAGCCAACCTTCTTACTTACACTCAAAAATCACATAACATTGGCTAATTTCCATAGAATAGCTCGCTATGAAACGGCTTGTCCAGTATACTGTAATAACCATGGCTCTGAAATGAAGTCTTTATATGTTTCCTACACCTTTGATAACTAGGAAGGTCTGGTATTAGAGGCAAAATAATAATTACCATGCCACAACCAGATCCATACAATAAGTTTTGCTTTATTCACAAATTCATATAGCAAAGGCACAGAGAGTAACTGGCATGGGATAAGGCTACTTCCATCAAAAAGACAGGTCCAGGGCCAATACGGTGTAATCACAGCATTTAGACTAGCAAACCGGGTTGATTTAACGCGACACACAGTGTCACCAAAATGTACGCAAATTGAGCACTTTGCCAAAAGGCTACACAGCTATTAAGGGGACTGCACTACCCAACATTCCATCACACAGGAGGCAACAAATGACAAACCCTTCCGACTGCCAACCCACTTACCTTGACCAGCCCTCCCACAGCTCTTCGCCAAGCTTAAAAAAAAAAAAACACAACCGCAATACAGTTATGATGGGACAATATACTTAAGATAAAAATCTACTCAACTCACCCATGTTGGCGGAGCCCACCCCCGGGGTCTGGGCTAATGGTCGTCTGACCCCCTAGGGTTTAGGCTGAGACAAAACCCTTGCAGTGGCATCGAAACTATTAGTGAATACAGGTAACGGCTACATCCAGCTCAACATGCAGAACACGGGGAGCTGCAGTCAATGACATCTGACATAAAAGCTGGTAGAACAGTAATTATGGCATACCCTGACCCTCTATCTAAAAGAGGTACCCAGCCTCCCCTCCTAGCACCGGAACAATTTAACCCCCCTGTTCTTACGATCTTCGTCGCCGGCAGCTCTAAACAGCTGTGAACGACTCTCAGCAGACCCTGCTTCCTAAAAGCTGCCACAAAGTACACAGGTAGGCTATTCCAGTGCTCTCTCCCCTTTTCCTTTTATTAAGTGAACTCAATCGGCCCTGCGCTTTCACAATCAAGCCCAATTATTCAATTAAACTCAAACAGCCCATACTACAATCCCACAACACTCTTCCCCCCTTTACAAAAAGACTCATCCCCGAGTCGCCATGACATCTGATAATCATGTGACTAAACAGGTGGTCTCTGTTGACGCGCTAGGATGACCATCCTCTGAGACAAACTCCAGTTCCATCTCCTCCCTTCCGGGGCCTAAAACTGAATGGTCTTTTGCTGGCTTGGACCCATTTCCCCATCATCTGCTAGGGAAACCACTCAAGGATGACTTCTGAAATTTTCTGGACTTTCTACAGTCTGCCCAAGTGCAGACTCCTCCTCCAGTGCCACTCTTTGTTCCTGCCCCTCCTCTGTCGGCCTCTGACCACGTGTCTCACCACTCTGCTCTCTGGGCCTCTACAAATGACTCTGATGCTTCCTCTGCTGGACCCAATTGGAACCCCAATGGACCTTTGGCTGACGCTGGATCTGTACTGATCTAGGTGCCGCATCAGCTGAAAATGCTGGCGGCGGAATTGAGAGGTCTGCGATTTATTCAGATTACTGACATTCTTTCAATCTAACATGGTAGCCTGGTTAGGTCGGTCTGCCTCTCGTTCTTTTCTTTTCGTAATCATTATTGGCTGGATTTTGGTTTTGATTAGTCAGTAGGCTCAATAAATGGCTTGATTGAAAGTTAGGCAAAGTGCACGGGAATTGATTTAAGGTAAGCCAATAATGCCAAGGCGATGGAGGCTGTCCAACCTGGCTGGTTATTAGACTTCGAATTTCACTTTTCTTCCCAGAGGCATTTTCAAATGGCCTCAGATGTTAGTTTCACACTAAATTTAAGGTATGAGGCAAAGAGAAGGTAATAATCAAGTTCGTCTCTCTGCCTCAGAGGCAGATAATTTAAGCACAATAAACATTTAATCGCCCAGCCCTAGTGCGGAGAATAAACTGTTGTTTTCCCAACATATGTTTAAAATGTTTGTTAAATACCATGACTCTCTAACTCCTTTTCAGTTGTTGCACACTTTCACTCCTGTTTCAACAGTCCTCTGCAAGCGTACACTACCTCACGTTGCAGGCCTCCCTCCACTTGGGACACTACTGCCCCAATACAACAGTCACTGGCATCTGAATCTTTAAAACTTGAAGGTCTGGTCACCCACAACTGCATAGGTGTGGCCCCCAAAAGCCAATTCTCCAGCCTGTTCTGCGTCCACAAGAAAATCTGTTTGGCAGAATAATGAGCAAATTTTGCTAAATGTTGTTGCCCTGCCAACCAAAATCGACAGGTCTCATAAGTGAAGTATAACACATGCCCATACCAAATGTGAAAGTAATCGGTCAAGAATTACAGCCTCTATAACGTCCACAATGAAGTGTGGATGTTTTCAGTCAATACGGTCACCATTGGCAACGAAACTCTGTTAGGAACTAACGGAAACTCCAAATGCAGAAAATAGTCAGAAGCCAGCAAACAGATACAGGTGAGCAGAATTGTAATCAGTAATACAGGCAAAGATCGGGAAATCAGTCCACACAAAGACAGCGAACAAAAGGGGAAAAATAAACTAAAGGGACAAGGGGAACAGGGTAAGGAGAGGTTTGGGAAACTAACTGAACAATTGGAAACACAAGGGCAAAGGGAATACAAGGACTTATCACACTGCAATCTCACTACAAACACAAAATTAAAATATACTGACTGATACAAAAAAATACTTTCAAAAGAGCAATCACAAACCAATTAGCGCAGAGAAAAACCAACCAGACAGAGTCAAAGGAAAAACGAATCAACTTGGAACAAAGGGGGAATGGGATGTTTAAGCACAAGACAATTAGCGTGATTGCCTGACTATATAGGGAACAGCTGTGGCAGGAAGCCAGAGAGGGGCGGAGCCAGGAAGAGCAGGACAGGAAAAGGCGAGTAGAATGGAAAGGGCGTGGAAACTGATGCTAATCTGCTCTACACACCCAGGCCCTGATTCTAAACTACTCTCAGGTGCAGACAGGCAGCAAGAACAGAATGAAGGAAGTTAGAGTTACCTCACCGAATTATCAGGAGAATTAGTGCATTCACAAGGAGGGAAGAACACAAGGATTACACTGACAGTGACAATCAATCAGAAAAATCACAAAAGGAAGATAAATGAAAATAAAAACTAACAATAATGAAAACTAAAAATAAAACAGGCAGACAAAATCCTACTTTCTAACAAAAAAAGTAGGTGTCATAAGTAAAGTACAACACATATCAATACAAGCGGTGGGACTTGTAAACGTGTACGTGGTTAGTCAATCATACATGTTTCTTTAAACATTAACCGCATACACGGCACTCATTGGCTGCGTCCGAAAAGTAAAAAAAAAAAAAAAAAAGAAGGTCCAATTGTCTAATTTCTAACCACTTTTCTTTAACCTGTCATGAGGTAAAGGAAAGGTGTAAAGGGGACTCTTTGACAGCTCAGGAAGAGAACCGCGCTAATATTTGAATCCGAATGCACTTACACTAGGCGCAGTGATCACCCTCCTCCTGCCCGTCATGTATGTTTGTTTCAGTGATTAGCCGGATGCACGATCATCGCGGAATTGCAGGATAGCATTTCCTCCTTTCTTTTTGAACAGGATGCTTCAGTGTACCCTATGCTAAAGGTGATAAATTAGGAAGCATTGTAGCACCTTTCCTTAACATTAAAAGAGTCCCAACACACTTATCATGACTGCCACCTAAATACTTCCGGATCGTTTTCTAACAGTTAGGAATTTTTCTAAGCAAAAAAGACTACTCGGAAACAGCCATCGTCTCCACACTCAATTCCTCTTTATGTTGCTTTAAAACACGATTGATTAATAGGTCATTATTTTATCTCGCATATTGTTCACTGTGTGTTTGTTACATTTTTGGCGGATGATCTGCCATTAGCCTTTATTTGCATGCACAATGTCATATTCACGTCTGCTCGCTAAAAGAAAGGCATATTAATTTTGTTATCTGAATGAGAACATGGAAAATGCAGTTTACATTTCTTTTTGTTTTAGCTTTGTGGATGTAAAAAGTGTTTCTCAATTTACTTTTACTTTATCTTGCTGCTTTTCCTCCTCAATTACAATTCACTTTAATGATGCTATGAAATGTAACGATAGTGAGACGCAGCTGCAGTTGTGATTGAGAGATGCAGTTTGCTGTTTAAGTTTACAAAACAAATTGTACAAATAGTGAGGTACAATAATAAAGACAATGACAAAAAAGAGATGAGCTAAACTGCTAGAATTCATTCATGTCCATGTTCTTGCTTGTCAAAATGATGGTTTATGGTTAATTCATGTACAATGGTGAAAGGGCCGAACATTATTCATTTAGTTGTGATTTAGAGCAGCAGCCCTCTGACAAGGTTTCCATTGCTAGTAAATTTCCATACCTCTGTCTTCATTCTGTCTGTTCCTGCACTCTTCTTGTTCTTAAACTACACTAAACAAAAATATAAATGCACCACCAGATGTTTTGTGAATTTTATTACATATGGGATAATGTGAACCACAGCAAATTTTTCGACATGATAAAGACATCTATACTGATCATATTGATGTCCGTTACACCTTGATACACGCACAATCAAAAGTTTGGCAACAGTTTCAACAGGGCAGGGGTGGACACCATAAATTTCACAGTTTAGTATCGCGTATGTCCGCCACGCCCATCTCTGAACGCGACACATCTCCTACGCATGGAGTTTACCAGAGTGTCTATGGTGGCCTGTGGAATGTTATTCCACTCCTCCTGGAGCGCTATCCGGAGTTGCCGGACATTACCTGGGACTGGAACACGGTCCCGGATACGCCAATCCAGAGCATCCCAAACGTATTCTATGGGCGACATGTTGAGCGAATATGCGGGCCAGTTCAGCACCTGAACGTTCTGAGCTGTGAGGAACTGGGTGCAGACCCTAGCGACATGAGGACGGGCATTATTATGCTGGAACGTGACATTATGCTGTTGGACAAACGGTACTACAGTTGGTGCGAGGATCTCATCACGGTACCTTTAGGCGTTCAAGTTGCCATCGATGAAATGCAATGGAGTTCTCTGTCTGTGTGCAATCCCTGCCCACACCATGACACCGCCTCCGCCATGGGCGACTCTCCAGGCGACATTTGTGTCAGCAAACCGTTCACCGACACGGCGCCACACACGACGTCTCCCATCCGTGTGATACAAGTTGAATCTTGATTCATCTGTGAACAGCACATTTCTCCATCGTGCCAAGGGCCACCGGAAGTGTGCGTTAGCCCATGTGAGACGATTCCGGCGGCGTACGTCTCTGAGGTCCAGCCCACGGTGAGGGCGTTGAGCATGCAATTCTGCTTCTCGGAGGCGGTTGCGAACTGTTTGAGCAGTGATTCGTCTATTGTTCAGACCGACTGTCTCATCGGCCGTGCGTGTCGCTGGTCTGAAACGTTCACGCAAGTGCACCAGCCGGATGTGACGAACCTGAGCAGGGGTGGTCACACGTGGACGACGCCGATGAGGCCTGTTTGCAGTGCTTCCAGTCTGTCGGAAACTCTGTCGTAGACGAACTATGGCACTGTAGTGAACATTCAGCTGTGCAGCGACCCCTCTGATGGACATTCCAGAATTCAACATGCCAATGGCACGCTCCCTCATAATTTGAGACATCTGAGGCATGGCTGCGTCTGACAAAATCCAACATTTTGGTGAGGCCTTTTATAGTCCCCGGCCCAAGGTTTGTCGGAGTACAGCTCATTCTGTCTGAGCAGCGTCTGGGTACACCGCACTCGTTTACTCATACCAATCATTACAACGGTGGAAAAATACTCAGTGTCTGATCTGAACTCAAATTTTAGACATCAATCAATGGAAACATTCCTTTTGCAAATGAAAACAAATATATTTGGTATTTCATAATGGCATACTTGAAATGGTGCCAATATTTCAAGTAGTGCATTTATATTTTTGTTCAGTGTATTTCAAAACAGCTTTAACTTCAGCTTCCACAGGAATATCCTCATCTATTTCCGCTCTTGCATCTTGTAGGTGGGGGTAATTGTCTGGGTTGGCATGCTCAGGTGGAAGAGGTAAAGTCGGTGTCTGAATTGAAAAATGATTCTGGAAATGCTCGGCCAGCTTTTTGTCTGATATGGATGCTACACATGAAGTGGTTCTAAACGAGGTGAATTTCTTTGCTAGTGAGAAGGCTTTTCCCACTTGTCTTGCTTCAGCGGCCGTGTTGATATTCTCTGCTAGTTCCTTGATGGTTCTTAAGGTACTTCCTTCTCTTCTTGATTAGTTTTGTAATATCTTCCCCTTGTGTACTTCTGTTTAACTCCTTAATACATTGCTGTAGCTCTTTGGTCAGCCACGGTTCTTGTGTACGAGATCAGATTTAGGGAATACCTGCTCTATGCATTCGCGTACCACCATTGTTATCACGTCGTTCAACTCGTCAACCCCTTTACACACCACTGCTACAGGCTGCTACAGGTCTCAAAAATGTTGGGACCTGGGCCTGTTTACTATGGTGTGGCATCCCCTCTTCATTTTAACACAGAGTGGAGGCGTCTGGGCATTGAGGAGACAAGTTTCTTGAGTTTAGCCACTGGAATTTGATCCCACTCTTTTTTAATACAGGATTCCAGCAGTTGGAGAGTTTTGGGTCTCTTTTTATGGACTTTTTCTTTAATTATGTGCCAAATGTTCTCAATCAGTGAAAGATCAGTGAAAGACTGCAGGCAGGCCAGTTCAGCACACGCCCTCTTCTACTTCGAAGCCATGCTGTTGTAATAGCTGCAGTATGTGGTTCTGCATTGTCCTGCTGAAATACACAAGGCCTTCCCTGGAATAGATGTCTGGAGGGGAGCATATGTTGTTCTAAAACTTTTGTATACCTTTCAGAATTCATGGTGGTTTTTAAAACATGCAAGTGTCCCACACCATATGCACTAATGCATCCCCATACCATCAGAGATGCTGGCTTTTGAACTGAACACTGATAATAGGAGGGGTGGTCTTTCTCCTCTTTTGCCTGGAGGACATGATGCACATGATTTCCAACAAGAATGTCAAATTTGGACTCGTCTGACTACAGAACACTTTGCCACTTTGCAACAGCCCATTTTAAATGAGCCTTGGTGCACAGATCACAGTGGCACTTCTGGATCGTGCTCAGCAATGGCTTCCTTTTTGCAAGATAGAGTTTTAGGTGGCATCTGTGTATGGCATGGCAGACGGTGTTTACAGACAGTGATTTCTTGAAGTACTCCTGGGCCCATTTAGTCCAATGACAGAATCGTGCCGGTGAGTGATGTAATGGTCTCTGAGGGCCCAAAGATCACGTGCATCCAGTAAAGGTCTTTGGCCTTGTCCCTTGCGCACTGAGATTTTTCCAGTTTCTCCGAATCTTTTGATGATGTTATGCACTGTCGATGATGTAACCTTCAAAGCCTTTGGAATTTGACATTGAGGAACATTGTTTTTAAAGTATTCCACAAATTTTTTTTACACAAGCCTTCAGAGGTTGGAGAGCCTGTGGCCATTTTTACTTCTGAGAGACTCAGCCTCTCTAAGACATCAATTTTATAGCCAACCATGTTACACACTTGATGCCAGTTAACTTAATTACTTGCTAAATGTTCTTTCAGCTGATTCTCTTATATATTAATTGCTTTTTCAGCCCTTTTTTTGCCTGTGTCCCAACTTTTTGAGACTTGTTGCAGGCAGAAAATTTGAAACAAGCTCATTTTGTGGATAAAAACATAAAATGTCTCAGTTTCAACATGTGAAATCTATGTTCTATTGTACATAACATACTGGCTCGTGATCTGAAAGTCATTGCATTTCGATTTTATTCACAGTTTACACTTCGTTCCAACTATTTCGGAATTGGGGTTGTATTATAAAATACAAAACCCAACACATTTCATTTGAAATGTCTGCATTATTATTTACAGTTTGTCTGAAAAACAAAGTGGCCACAAAAAAATGACCCATTTAGAAGCAGAAAAAGCAACGGAGACATTATCACTGCCATAATTATTACAAATGTCTTCTACGTATCTGACCTGACCTTCAATCTTCAGCCAATCGGAAGCAAGTTTTTTTTTCCCACTCTTGTTGAATATCATTCAAGGGCTTAGGGTAGAGTAATGAAAATTACAAAACATTATTACGAGATTCTGGTTAAGTGCATTTGAGTTACGCGTATTCTCCCCAATGCGCTTCGATCACGCCCACTGCACTTAACTTCAGAATGTAGGTGGCCTTATGAAAGAGGTGTGACCCAAAAGAGAGGCAGACTCTGTACAAAGCTCATTGATTATGGCTATCAGGAAAACATGGAAAAAGGATTTTCTACTTAACCATGAAAATTCAGTTGTGGTCCATGGAAAAGCAAACCAGACTTTAAATTTGAATATCGTGGGGCTGCTGATAATACCTCGTATCTCCAAACTGATAAGAAACAAAAACTTTTATGTCCACTATTCCTACATACAGAGGTAAAGTTTTATTTTTAAGTTTTATTTTATTTATATTTTAAATTATATTTATCAATTTATATACTTTCTTTATTTTATATGTACACTGACCAGAACTTCCAATGCAACACTCGGGTTTATTGCAACACATGTCATTTTCTTACGATAAATTTAACAATACATAACAAATATTAAGATTCAAATCAAAAACACAGTTTTAGAGTCAGGAATGAAGTCCAGATTTTTCCTGAATTCCAATTCATTGCATCAGTTGAAGGCGCAATTCTGAATCACCGAAGTCAGTATCTTGTATGGCCTCCTCTGGCGTCACATACAGCCAGGATTCTGCGATGCATGGAGTCAATCAAATGCCGAATTTCAGCCTGTGTGATGCGGTTCCATTCCTCCTGGAGTGCTTGACGCAACTGTTGGACTGTGGCTGGTTCTGGATCACGCCTTCTTACCCGGCGATCCAGAATATCTCATAGATGTTCTACAAGGTTTAAATCTGGGGAATACGCAGGCCAATAAAGACACTGAACATTATTCTGCATCAGGTAGTCCTGACAGACTCTGGCGACATGTGGTCTCGCAGGGAACTGCGACAGGGGTAAGGATGTCGTCACGGTAACGGGCCGCACTGAGGTTTCAATCGATGAAAATGAGGTCTGTCTTGTGTCTATCGCTTATTCCAGCCCAAACCATCACACTGGGTCCACCCCAGCAGTTACGCTGCAGGATGGTAGCGTCAGTATAACGTTCCCGTTGCCTACGTCATACACGCAGTCTTCCTTCAGACACACTCAACTTGAACCTCGATTCATCGAGAAGAGCACCCTGTTCCACCTGAGAGCATTCCAGCCCAAATATGCCCTCGACCATCGCAGACGGACGCGGCGACGTGCAGGAGTCAACACCAAACCACGGCGGGGACGTCGGTTGTGCAAGTCGGCTTCACGCAGGCGGTTGCATACGGTTTGGTCGCTAATCCAGTTCTGGTGACGACCTCTGGTCTGAGCAGCAGTGACTGTGGCTGGCAGGAAGCGACTGCGCAGGTGCTGGAGGCGAAAATTCTAAACAATGTGCAATCAAGCGGAACGAGCTGCCCACACGACAAAATCAAAACAATTTTCTGAGCTTTTAAGTTGTAGTTGATGTATCATGGCTCAAAACCAATATCCCATTTTATGTAAACCAAAAATTTCAAAATTGTATCTGTTGCGTTGGAAGTTTTGGTCAGTATATTTCTTTTCCTGTGAAGTTTATCGTTTTGAAGATACAAGGTTTTATCAGCAGGCCCACGATATGCGGCTGTAATAGTAGGCCCATTTATGTCTGTGCCAATTACAAGAAGTAATGCAGACATCTCTTTATTTCTTACCCTAGCCACCATGGCATTAAAGCTATGCAAACAAACTAATTGCCGCGATAATTAAATAATACAGAATTTAGCGCGTCTCAACCAGCGTAATCAGAGCATTGAAAATGTGCCCCTCCTACATTAGCCTGTCTGTTCCGTGGAAGACAGGGAAGAAAACAAAAAGAACATTCTAGTCACACAAAAATAACCATCAGTGACAGTTTATATGATCTCTTTTAGAAATTGCTCTCTTGAAATTTCAAACTACTCTGGTGTCCAGTTTGCAACTAGACAAGGCAACGCTTTAACAAACAAAGGATTCTTAACCCGCACGCGGAAAAATCTGCAGGGCACTGTAAAAGCCAGGCTCTCTGCACACCGGAGAAGTGTGCACGCAACAGGTGGTGAGCAACCATCATCCCCGGTGCATTTCACTGCACTGAGGAGGAAGTGGCATTCACTCTTTCTTCAGTGGAAGTGCATGGAGAAAAAAACGGATTGGAGAGGATACGGATAAAGTAGAGTTTCGTAAAATGGTCATATTTATTTGCCTATACTCAAAGTATGAATGTGATAGATACCGGAGACAAGCTTAATATGGTTTTAAATATTTATTGTAGCCTATTTTTTGGCATTTCAAGCAGTTGCGCAGTACATAGGCGTCATGGGCCGAGCCAGGGAATTTGGCGCAGATGCTTAATATGCACGTATCATGATCGCACACGACCTGAACATTAATGCTGTGCTGACGTCTACGGTCTCTGTACATATTCTTATTAGTGGAAGGGGTTCTGATTGCAACGTGAGTAGCTTCAATCACTGGCTCCCACAACACTGGGGAACCTGGCGACCCGGTAGAACACTCCCTTATCTCTCGGTCTTTCAGCTGGTGTTTCAGGGAAGTGGCTGATGTTGTGCATAGCGTCAACCGACTGTGTCAGACACCTTGACATAGACGCCTGTGATATGTGCATGACATCACCAGCCACTCTCTGGAATGACCCAGATGCCAGGACCAACAACGCAGTCCTGACCTTGATGACCACCGGTATGTTTGTAATTGTGAGCAATGTGTTTGTAATTGAACTAATTGGAGATCAGGCTGTTGTGTAATATGACATGATGATTTCATTTGATAATTTATTATGGTTATGAGAAATGTAGTTTAGAAATAAGGATGAACAATCAAATATTGAATGTCTCAACCTTTACCGTGTTAAATAAAATAAAAATCGCTCAGTGACAGTACCTGTGTTCCATTCTCAGATAGACCACCGACTGATTCTTGAACGGTGACAGTGCAAATGACGCACCACTTCTCGATGGCTGAGATCTGCCCGTAACATGCCAAAGGCTCTTTTTCTCTCTCCTGTGTCACAAGCTGTTCCATTTTCTTGATGCAGTAGCATTTTTCGTTTATTTTTTTGTTGCCTTTATGTAGGCTTTTGACCACACCAAAAAGAACAAGTTAAGCATCACTGTTCACATCACAAACAGCTCAACGTGTTCTATTACTGAAGTGCTTAGTGCGTGCACGTGGTGCAGGTCAGGATTATAATACCACATGCTTTGGTTCTTTTTCACTTGTGCATCACTGGAAAAGCAATAAAAATCAATGGATTCTTCAATTTGCCGCAAATACAGTACATGCCTCACCTGTGTGTTTTTAATGGTGCTGAGAAAAACTATGTATTTTAGACACTTCAAGTATTTAACTTTTTGAAATATACTTTGCTGAGGTGCCATCTCCTCCTTTAACCCCTTTGCCCAGAAGCCAAATCTGGCTTTTTAGGTGTTACCTGATTTAAGGCTTTATAATTCAAGATTGCAGCTTTACAGACAGAGAAAATTTGGCTCAATTGAGTCTAGACACTTGAAGCATTTAGACTCCCATCTCATAAATGAAACTGAACACTTCAGGCCGGTTTCGGGTGTTTTTGTTTCTTCGATATCGCATCATTTTCAGCTGCGCAACTGAGGCCAACATTCGAAGAATACAACCGAACTTACTTTTACGCTTAGCTTTGTATCCTATTCTTATTGTCCGATCAATGTATTTCAGTTATTGAGGAAAGTTTAAACACTCGGGAATTGGATAAGAAACGAGTCTATCAATACATTGTTACCGGGGAAGCTTCACAAGGGCGTGAACTAAAACTGAGCAGTTACGCAGATGAATCTGAGTATATAATTGAGTGACTGGCTATCGACACGAGTACTTGGGTGGATAGAAGGGAGCGCTGAATTTGTCAATGGAGGAATCTAGGCGTTAATCCATGGGAGGGAACGACAAATATTTTGTGTGCGATGACTGTAATTGACAGTAGAATGTGAGAGAATCAATGCAATGTCAGATTTTTTGCTTCACAAAACGTATTTTCTTAACCACTAATTGGAATACAGTTGGCTCACTGAAGCTAAAATGGTTGCTACAGAGTACTAAGTTTTTTTTTGTCGCAAGTGATAATTTTTGAAACTACTGGATCGATTCTATGGGCAAGGATATAGACCAGTTTGCACATCAGGCTTAGCTGAGGAGTTTAATTCATGCAACTCCTGAAAAACAGGGATTGGAGGGAACTTCTCCATTTTCTAAATCGCGTTTCAGCTCTGCCTGCTTGTGAATATTCAATAACTGGTCCGGGGGTACCATCTCGTGGTCGAGTACTGTAACTAAGTGCTTAAATTTGCAGCTCTATAGATGCGAGCATCTACATCTGCAGAAGTTAAGTACCATGCTTCTGTACTGCATGAACAGGCACCAAGCACTAAAAGTCCAGACAGTGTTACCTTGGTGAGGGGGATTCCCCAGTCCAGATCAGTGAGTAGGCTTACGCCTGTTCCCCTTGGTTTAGGACTATAATTTGGTGTCAATGGGGAATTTTAAAATGCTTACAGATAGAAATGCCTCTTATCAGTAAATGTTCTTTCAATTATAAACCTTTTATTAAGACCTGTGATGAGTTTCCACTGATCTCGGGTCCTGCTTCACCTGTGACCCGTTAACCCATCAAGTGACGTCTGCTGCTCAGGCAATGGAACTCAGAGTACTTTCACATTACAGAGTATTCCCTCAGAAGTATTTTGAGGGGTTGTTTTGTGCTCTAAAGTGAATATTAAGAAAGTTGTGACCATTAAAGTTGTACATACCCGATGAATGGAAAATTGTCAGATATAACAACGTGGATCTTTTTTTCCCACTGTGTATTTTGTTTTAAACCACTGAAACCAGTTTGAATATGTTAATTGACCTTTTACCATTAAATTCAGGTAGAAAAATCAACATGGCAGGCATTTCCTATATTTGGTAAATTTTCATTTTCACCATGTGCAGATTTTGGGCATTGGTCAATTCTTTCGACCTTTTGGCCTCCTGTGACCTCATTAATATGCATTTGCAAATCCAATTAATTCCATTAGTTAGAGAATCTCAAGACAGACATTTTGAGGGGTTACGCAACCCCATGCAACAAGTAATAAGAAAGTACTGAGCTTTTGAATTTTGTCTACCCCAAAATTTTAGGCCCGAATTTGAACTCGAATGTCTGCAAAAACAGGCTTACAGCATGAAAACGTACTATATCCAGCTTGTAAGACAACCAGATTCTGATTCTACAGGTTATTTTACCCTAGAAAACACCTTCAAACCTAGGGCCCCCTTCCATATGAATAATGTGGGGTCAGCTCCTGGGCTATAACATTTCCCATGAATATTCAGCTGAAATGTACAACTTGATACAGCTAGAGGATAAACCAAAATGCCTGTTGAACAAAAATGAAAAACAAAGCTAGAATTAAACATTATAACACAGGCCATGTACTAAATTACAAAGTTTTGGAAGAATTACTAAGAAAGTGTTATGTTACCTCAATGAGACCAAGCTTTGCTGTTTGGCCAGAAAGGCAAAAGTAACTTATCCACAGATACATCGATTCACTGAAGTATCTACCTAGCAATCTAATGCCAGTGAAATTTGAACACATTCCTTGATTCAGCCACAAAATTGAATAAACTCTTCTGAAGTGGGCATTTAGTTTCTTATAGATAAATTTCAAGTAGTAGCCATGATAAATTAGCTAGCAAGTTAAGGCTAGCTAACATTGGCTGAAATTTTTTTTTTGCTGAATTTTACCAATTTAAGAGTACATCAGCAAACTCCACATTCGTCTTGACATTTTCTGGGCTGCAGCCATCTGCTCACGGAGTATTACCAGACTAATTCGCACATGCAAAATAGCCTAGAACCTCTTTGTTAATTTTCAATTTCCAAGGGGTGTTATCAACCGGCTCAGGACAAAATGATTAGGCGCAGCAGGCTCAACCTAAAACCAATCAGAACTACATACTATGAAAACCTGAGCAAAATTGATACCCTGATAACTCCCAGTGAATCACAATTTTGGAACGCAAGCCTGCTACTACCATCGGTAATAAAAAGAGCAGCGTGAATTGAACCTGATGCTTTGGTTGTTGTGGCATTCTTAATATCATCAACTCAACACTTCAACAAACTTTAGCAAGCTAGCTTCTCTAACTACCGGCTGGCTACTAGGCTAGGTAGCAAGTTCCAAGATCCAGTTCATATGGCTTCCAGTTTAACAGAGTAGTCTCACATTTTGCATGATATGATTTAGAGCTAACACGAAACATTACCATTTGGACGAAACATGAACAACAGCCACTGGGTTTTCACTGTGGCTATTGTTTTTCTTTCGGATGATGAGTGAGGCAGATCCTAAATTAAACTTTTTTCAAATTTTGTCAGAACTATGGCAAAAATCTTTTTTTATCAACCTAGTTTTAGCTGCAGTCATTTGTTTTTCAGTCAGAGAGAATATCCCATCCAGTATCTTTAATACTGTTGCAAATGCAGATACACCAGACTTTTCAACATTAAGACCAGTGATGTTGAATATTGAAGAAAATACTTCAACATCATCATATCAAACCTGTTCCATATTTGATTAACAGTTGTGATTAGCCTGACCAGAACATGGTCAGGGGTACGTTTCCCAAAAGCATGGATGTTAACTTACAAAGTTGGAACACTGACTGTAAATGAATGAACTATGCTTTTGCAAAAAGCACTCCTGATGGATATCTATCCGAATGGAAGGAAGGCCAGATGAATCTGCTAGAGCAAATGAAATGTTAACTCTTAAAAGATTCTTTTCGTTCCCAGGCTAGCCCTCTCCAGCTTTCAAATATATCTCCAATATCAATATTTACCCGCAGTTTATTACATCTCTAGTTATGGTTTTTTTTTTGTGGCATATGAAGACTTTTAAGTTTGAAAATGTACACTTTCAATTCCAGGGAGTTTTAAACCAGCTTGGTTTTAAAAAATTTGAAGCACACTGTAATCTCTGCCTGCTGCAGAATATTGAGTGAATATATCCATCTTTACAACAAAGCTTTTCACCTGTTTCCATTTCAAAAATTAGTTTCTAGGCCATATGCATGTTATAATGTACTTTTGTACACGCTTCTACATGCAATAACATGTAGGGCCTACTCAGTACATTGAAGAAAGATTAACCACTATTTATCTTTTTTTAAATTTGGCATCGCCAATCCCACCTGAATCTGGAATGCCTAATACGACAACTATGTACAAGGCTTGTTCATATGCGACCCCATGTTGCCAATTCGGGAGAGCGAAGACAGTTCCCAGCTCTCCTCTGAAGCATGCACCTATCAGCCACAGCTTCTTTACACTCATTGGTCAAAACTTTGAAAGTTCAGAACGAGAGTGGAGGATACCCAAATAAGAAAAAGCTTTAGAATCTTACTGACGAGTGTTTGGCAGGCCAACAACAAACAAAGCAAGTATTTTTGTATCCTATCCTGGCAGTCCCTTCCCAATTTACATCCCTGCAAAGCATAGCCAATCGTGTGCTGCTCTAAAAAAGCTACCGCCCACTGCCACTTGGTATGACCAGGGATTGAACCCGCTGTAATGAGCATGATAAACCAGTATTCATGTGTGTCTGAGTGATACAGGTTCCTGGGAATCAGGGCGATGACGTGTATTTGCATGCGATGTGGTGATATATAAGGATCTGGTGCAATGCAGATTACGTGGTGAGAGAGAGTGAGATTGAGTAGGAGTAGGAAAATGGTGGACCAGCTGTGGGCCGTGCCTCATGCCTATTAAGTGCCCTCATAAAGTGCTGTCTAGCCGCCCCCAAGTTCGAGTTCGTCTTCTCTACTTACATCAATTGGGTTTCCTACCCCGCATTTTTCCTCTACTCTCACCTCCTGGACGGTCCAGCCTGGCGGAGCAGGAGTATGTACTTCCCGGCTGTTGGAAACGGACGCTCTCCTCCCAGCCACGGACGGATTCATCACACCGCGCTATGGTAGTCACTACTGCTCCGCAAATGCGGCACCTTAACCGAGTGAGCTAACGCGTTAACTCACTTATTCTTATCTCAATTAAGTTATGTTTGTTGAAGGGATTCTTTTTAGTCCCTGTGCCCAAAACTTACCAAGCATATGTCTTTTCAAGTTGAGGATCTTTCTGATGGTGCAAGATTGAGAGGTACTTTCACCAACTTGGGGAGCCATTGTCTCAAGGCAAGCTCACTATTGTGTCCTGCCACCCATACAGCTATTGAGGAATCACTGCTGCCATCTATTTTGGAGGCACAGCAACAAAAACAGCAATTCACCAGTTTGTCTGTCATCTTCTACACCTCCACTCATTTTGCAACACAAAAAAGATGAAAATATTTGGGGGGGAAAAGCATCAATTTTTAAATGAAGGAATGCTATTTCCATAAAGAAATTTATTTTGCTGGCAGAACACATCAAGAGCTTTCTGAAAATGGTACCCTTAAATGTGTACGTTTTGATACTAGTTTGTAAAAGTACTGTTGTGATCCGTATTTCTGCTTGTCATGTTTTAGTTCTGTACCTGGCTCTGCCATGTTTAGGATTCTTGTGTTTAGTGACCACTGCCTGTCTGACTGTTCTTAGGATTGTGTATTGTGTTTTTGATATTTAGATACTCTTGTTTATTATTTTTCATATCCGTTTTTATTCATAACCGTTGCCTTAGTTCCCTAGATTCCTGATCATGTTTATTTCTGCCATGCTCTGCTTTGCACTTCGTTTACCCAGTCTTGTCTTGTGTAGGTCTTTGCTCACGGTTTTGTCTTACGTGCCACGCATTCGGGTGATTTATTGGTTTCTGGGTTTTCAATCTTCCTTCATTATCTTGTGTGCTTCCTTCCTCTCTCTGTTACTATCCACTAACCATACTAACAGTTTATTGTTTTCGATTAATTACTAACCAAGAGTAACATAGTCAGTTACTGAAAATATACAAACTGGCACTCAGGATTGTACAGCTGCACATACTAATAGACTAACGATCTCTCAGCATTCGCCCAATCTGTATCTCCGCCCTCCTTGCCTATCACTAATTATCTCTACTGCAGTTTCCACTTATATCTCAGGCTTTCCCTTTTCTTTAGACTGTACACTTTAGTACTCCTTAACCGGAGCTGTTGTTCGTTCATAGGAATGTCTCGTTATCCCTGCGTTTTGGCATTCGCCAGATTCATGTAATTAGATAATCCCTCATGTGTCAATCCTGATTATTGTTTCATTGATCGCACCTGTGCTCCCCTGTCATGTGTTCACCCCGGATGTGTATATAAGGTGTCTTCAGATTCAGTTCCATGTCAGATCGTTATACTTCCTTGTTTCTTGTGCCACGTTTTTCGTCTCATTGCAATATTATCTTTCTGACTGGATTGCCCGACTATCGATTTTGGTTTGCCCTTTTTGGATATTGTTGCATCTGTGTATTTTTGACCTTTTTTCTGCCCGACCTTGTAATTGTTTTCGCTGCCCTGGTTTTGGATTCGGACTGTCTTTGGCTTATGAGTTTGCTTCTCCTCCAAACCTACGCCTGTGTACCGAACCCTTTTTGTCTGACCACGAACTTTGTTATTGGTGCCCTGGTTACGATTCTGGATTACGCCCACTGGATACTGTTTTTGGATTGTGGACTTTGTTCCGTTGCCAGCTCTGTTGGGGGGTTTCCCCCTTCAGAAATAAAGCCTCCTTTTTGCATTTATCTGGTTGTCGCTATTGGCTCATTTCGTAATCCGCAACATTTAGCATGTTTGAGAGCCTATAAAACCACAATAAAAGGGTTATAATCAGAGATGAGGACTCGATTCACTGTGACTTGGACTCGATTTGCTGTTTTGATGACTTGACTTGACTTGACAAAAAACTAAAAGACTTGAGACTCGACTCGGACTTGGATGTTAAAGACTCGGGACTTGACTTGAAACATGACGACTTGAATGACTTAAGTGTTATTCAGTTCATGTTTTCAGTTTAAATATAAAATTAATAAATTAATTCAAAAAATAATATAGATTACCTGGTAGTAGCGCAGGCTGAGAATGGCGTTCTCATGATTGGATCACTACCCTGTCAATCAGTCATGCCCTCTCTACATACCTTACGTGTTTATTGGAGAAACACGTCCTCTTATATGAGATATAGCATTAACATGTCAGTGGAAGGGGTGCCGAAAGTTATCGTCTTCGGCTTTTTTTTTTTTTTTTTTCCAGAATTACCATTTTGATGGCAAAAGATGAACAGCACAGTCCAAGACATGCGGCATAAACATCTCAGACAGCCAGACGACAACTTCAAACTGTGCGTCACTTGAAGAGCCATTTTGCCTAGTAAGTCCTTGTCAATTAGCTAAAATTATCCGGTTAGCCTAGCCTTGCAGGTGTAACGCAAACTTAAGAGCAGCTGACTGAGAAAATCAGCCATGGGGCCCCAAAGCATGGAAGTTGAACGATTTTGGTGAAATTTGGTGTATGAATAGTAGTTGGCCAGTCAAAAACATTCCTCAAATATTTCATCATAGCATTTCGTGGTTACCATGGAAACCAGTTTTGTATTTTTTTTTTACTCAAATGTGCCTGTCAGCCAGCAATAAATAAGAGCAAATTTGGCATTTTTGAGGGCAGAAAATTCTCATAAAAGTGCAGTTCGAAACATTATTTTCTACTTAAGCATGAAGCAGCACAACTCCCTTTCCTGCCAAAGTTCAAATTTTGGTATTCAAGCCGAAATTTTTTGTATTCTGAATTTTTTTGAAAGACCTGAAACCACTTCGCGAAAATTACCAAAAAAACAAGCTCCACTAACATGTAAACTGTGAGTGAGCAGACCGGATCTGTGAGTTAATATTGACACAATTTACCGAGAAACTGTATCTTGCCATATCTGTCAAAATATTTGCTCGCATCGCATGTATAATGTGCCTGGAGCAGCTCAAACTTTCCGAATTTTGTCCATTTCCAGACTGCTCAGCAAGCGATTTTCCCCTGCAAACGGTTTTAACATCGTTTTATTGGTGCGTGTTTTGGAACTCTTTTCAAGTATTTGTGGTAAAAAATCAGACAGACATCACCACACAGCTGCCAAACCAACTAGAAGTTAAAAACAATACAGAGTGAATTGTTTTTATGTTTATAACTGATAGTATTGCTTTACTACATAACTTGGTAACAGTACATCACGTACTTGCATCATGTAAACAACAAAGTAGATGACACATTATCGTTTTCTTGCTGAACCCTACTACCCTAGCAAAGCTGAATGTACTTTGCTGACAAGATTGATTGAGATGAAAAAAGTGCACCTGTGAAATCGTAATTTGCAGTGGAGGGTGGTGGACAGAGAACAAGGAGGACAATAAACATGTCTTTAAACTGCTTATTCGTCTTGATCTGTTTTCAGTCAATTTCCCTGGTAAAAGACACTTGAACTCTCCCCTCTCAGGTGTAGCGACTGTAACTTTTGTCAAATACCCCACCTCCATACGCACGCAAAATTTCGAAATAAATGGATTTATAGTCAGAGCTCCCAACAGGCTTACAATCGTAGTGAATTGGGCATAGCGTTGCCATGCAAAGAAATCGCTATTTTTTCATCATTAACAAGGCTCAAAGTAGCTCCACACTTCATCAGTAGAATTCCGAGGGCCATTTAAAATGAAGCATTGAGAACTTTGAAAATGCACAAGTAGTTTATTTAACAAGACTATTTATGCAAACCATTCCTTGTGGTAGTTTCCAGTCACCTCCATCTTGAAAGTCACAATAAGTCGATTGACGAGCACGAACGAATAGGAAGGATAGGGGAACAGATTGCAAAAGATAGAAAGATATATTTTGATTGACAGACAGACAGGCTAATCAGGGGCCCCTTTGGGGTGATAAAAACGCCATGGGAATAAAAGTGAGTCTACGCCCCTGGATATTTCCAAGGGGAAGCAGTTATAGAGAAAAAAAGCAAAGGGCCCAGAACAGATCCTTGAGGTATTCCAAAGTTAACCTTGGAATACTCTGAACACTTATTATTGAACTTATTTAATTGGACGAACCGAGATCTATCAGAGAGATAAGACTTAAACCATGAAAGGGCAAGTCCAGAAATACCAACTAATTTTTCCAACCTACGAAGAAGAATATGGTGGTTTACAGTATCAAAGGCAGCACTTAAATTGAGAAGGACGAGAACTGAGATGCAGCCACTATCCATAGAGAGAAGTAGATCATTTACTACAACAGTGAGGGCTGTTTGTGCTGTGATGCATCTATAGGCAGACTGAAAACTGTCAAATACCTCATTAGTTTGCAGGAAAGAAGAGAGCTGTTGGGCGACACATTTTTCAAGGATCTTTGATAAAATGTGAGGTTTGAGATTGGCCTATAATTGGCTAGGACTGTGGGATCCAAATCTGTTTTTTAAGCAGGGGCTTGATTTCTGCCATCTTAAATGAAGTGGGAACAATACCTGAAGTCAGAGAAGAATTAATTATGTGAAGAATTGGGCCGCCAAGAATGGGCAGGAGCTCTTGCATTAGCTTTGTGGGAATGGGATCCAAGATACAAGTAGATCATTTGGAAGTAACAACTAATTTGGCTAGTTCACTCAGGGATATAGTAGAAAGGGATTCAAACTGGGTTTTATGTAATGTGGAGGACTCCATATCATGAGAAACGCCATGGCAAACTGGTAAGGAAGCAGTGATCTTCTCTCTAATTCAAATAATTATGCCATTAAAGAAATTTTAAAAATCATCAGTGCTGCATGAGACTGGAATTTGAGGGTTACTTGCAGCATGATTGTATTTAATTTGGCCACAGTTTTGAACAACAATCAAGAATTATTTTTATTTCCCTGCATGAGATTTGAAAAGGAACAGGACCTTGCACAAGAGAGCATGCTTATATGCAACAAGGCTCTCTTTCCAAGCACCATGGAATACCTGAAGTTCAGCGGAGTACTATTTGCTAGTTGACAAGATTATTGCTTTAGTGTCCTTGTCTTATCAGCATACCATGGGGCTGGCCTCTACTTCTGAGTAATCTTTTTCTATTTCAGTGGCACAACAACATTTAGGGTACAACAGAGAGCATCAGCAAATTGTTCTGCCGTATCGTCAAAACAGAGGGCGCTGACTGGATGCTCAAAATAAGATGGGGAAACCTCAGTGAATTTTGTAGAAGTTGTTGCAGTAAAAGTACGACCGGTGTACATCCTAGTTTCTAACAATCCAGGGTGGGTCAATTGTAAGCAGAATAAGATAAGAAAATGGTCAGACAAACTGGGATTATGTGAAAGAATCTTGACCTGCCAAATGTTAATGCCAAAGCTTAAGATCAGGTCTAAAGTATGACCATGAAAATAAGTTAGGCTAACAACACTCTGAGTGAAGCCGACTGACTCCAAAATATTAGTGAACGTGGATGTTAGAGAATCATCTGCCCTCTCTAAGTGCAGGTTAAAGTCGCCCAATATAACTATTCTATCATATCTTAAATCTTGAATAAAGGCAGAGTAAAGGCCAGGGGGCCTGTAGACTGTCACCAGAGCTAAAGGCTGATCAGGGGCAGGGCTCACACCTGCATCCAGCACTGAAAAATTCATCACTAAAACCTCAAATGTATAAAATTTATACTGTAATTTCGGCACTGAGTGAATGGAGTCATTATAAATAGCTGCAACACCCCCACCTCTCCGGCCCAGGCAGGAGTTTTGAATGTATATAAAACCAGGTGGAGAGGCTTCAATCAAAGATAAGTTTTCATCTGGCCTCAGCCATGTTTCTGTGAGACACAGCATATCAAGAGAACAATCAGAGATTAATTTGTTCACAAGAGCTGCTTTAGAGTTCAAGGATCTAATATTTAATAGACCAGTTTTGAGAGAAGAATAATTATTTATAGGTGGATTAACAGTTGGTGTTAATGCAAATCAAGTTTTTGTGATGTACTCCGCAATTCTTCTTTCTTAATTTCACTGGAATTCAAGGAACAGACAAAATCTCAAAAGGGTTTGACCGAATCAACGGTTTATCAAGGCTGAATGTCAGGAATTCAGATGTAGCTCTCGGCAGTCAACTACAATAATTTAAGTCGTAGGCCAGATTTTTCAACAGAAGTGCAGTGCCCTCTTGAGATGGGTGAACACCGTCCCTCCTCAAAAGACCAGGTCTTCGCCAGAAAGCTCGCCAATTGTCCAATAAACCAACGTTGTTATCTGCTCACCACTCAGACAACCAGCAATTGAGCTAGTCTAATCTACTGTACATTTCATCACTACACCGGATCGGGTAAGGACCAGAGAAAGTCACTGACGGTCACATCTTTAGAGCTTGGACGCAGGCCAACTTAAAACTGCTCTTTCTGATCTCCGATTGTCGTAATCAAATATCATTTGTACCAGCGTGAATAATAATTTTGGAGAATTTGCGTTTGCCCTGATCCAGTGTTTTCAGATTCGCCTCGATATCATTCACACGAGCGCCAGGAATGCAGTTCACTGTGGTAGCCAGTTTAAACAGCCTAACATCTCTAACAATGGAATCCCCGATAATTAGAGACTTTTCCGGTGCTCGTTCGTCTGGCTGTAATTCTTCGAGGGGAGCAAATGAATTAAACAGTTTAACGGGAGAGGGACTAGATGGCTGCTCAAGTTTCTTCCCCCTACATTTACCTCAAACTGTTACAAACACATCACGCTGTGAAGAAGCTGATGCAGCAGGTAAGGAACGAGAAACAGAAAGAGAACTAACATTGACACTGATTTCAGGCCGGACCAAGAAAGAATCAATGAACTCCTCATTCGACCTGATGTTCTGCAGTGTTTCTACGCGAGCTTCCAGCTGTAAAATCTTTTCAGCTAAGCTAGCATATGAGATACATTTCTTGCAAATGAAAGTGCCACTAAGTGCAGAGGAGTTGAAACAAAACATATTACATTCAGAGCACAGGACAGAATGAGGTCGGTGAACAAGGGGAAGCCATCAAGGTCATTAATTTACATTAGTAGCATGCCGCGTAGCCCAAGTCCAGGGTTCACCTCACGGGCGTCTTGCAGAACTATAGGCCGTCTAAAAAAGCTCGAAATTTGCAATTGTACTCCGTCAAAGGCAGAAAAACTCTCAGAAAAACTGAAAAAAGCCCAACGTGATATTAACAGGAAAATATGATTGAAACGCTCAGCACTACAGGTGCTACCAAGACGAATAGGACACATGCCAATGTGAGACAGGAACAGGATTCAACTTGGAACGATGGGAGTGGAGGTGTTAGAGTCTTAGGATATATAAGAGAGGGCACCGTATTGAACCAAGTGATTACAGGCCAGACATGCATGCAAAATACTGGAATCTATCATAAAAGATGAGCTGGACTTATTTCTTGAACAGAATAATATCTTGAGGAGTAGCCAACTTGGTTTCCATTAGGGAAGGTTATGCCTGACAAACCTACTGAAATTTTCTGAAGAGGCCACCAAGGGCTCTAAATTCGTAGACCAGGCACAGGCGCGGCGCAAGCGCGGCGAATAGGGGGTGCGCTGCGCCAACGGGGTGTGTCCAGGCGTATGTTGCAATTTTGTGGCCGGTGCAGCCTGGCGCAAGTACTCCTCTGTCCCTCCTTGGTCCCGCCTTTTGGCGCAAGTGGCAAAGAAGGGGTGTTTGGGTATAACACAGCCCAGTCAAATCTTCACCAATCAAATGAGCTCCTCTCCTCACTTTTAACGTGTTGGAATATAGACGCCTCTGTCCTATATCTGCATAATGCGTTAATGTTGCATTTCACTTTGCTGCTTCAGGCATGTTTTCTGCACCGCTTACGTCTATATTAAGCATTACGAATATGAGTTAGCCGGCTAGCTAGGGCATTCGCAAATTATTACCATCAGCGAACTTCATTGGAATTTCAAAACGAAACTACGTCAGATCATTTAAACTTATGAAGTTGGAATGAAATACTACGGTTGCTCATTTATTTCTTCTGCCTGCATCATTGGGAAGAGAAGCGATGGATAGCGTGTTCCTATTATTACACCCTGTTGCTGCTTAAAATTTTGGGATTGATATGTGTAGAACCTGAATAATTGATTTAGCTCAAAACATGGGTCAAAAATCCTAGTGTTGGAACACATGCTCATTACGCTGGTAAAATCTGAATGTTTGGGTGATCTGACACAATCCAGAGCGAGCAGTTAACTTTTACAATCCTACAGCCTGCTGGTGAGAGTGGCATCCTTGTTCCCCACGGCGGGGGGTGGGAGCCATCAAGTCTAGCAGGCCCAGCATCTCTGGAACTCAAATTCACTGGTTTCATTGAAGTTAAAGAGCAGCTACTCCAATCGGCTTAAAACAACTTAAACCTCTATCAAATTCATATTTTGTTTATGTTCAATATCCTAAAAGGAACCTCTCATATATTTATCACACTATTGGGCTATAATATTCCATTTTAAGGCTTTTCCATGACAACTGCATCATTTTAGCACATATTCCTACCATGTTTGGTCTTTTTATTCTCAGAGAAATCTAAGGAATTGAATGGAACATGTTTCATTTTCCTTGGAATTATGGTTCATCTTGTTTGCAAGATTCATTCCGGCAACTACCCTAGTCTCCTCTCTGTAAATTAGTCTTATCACCTAGGCCAGTAAAACTCTGATTCGGCCACCCCTTCCTCTACCTTGTTCGGAGGTGTGGTTTGGAGCCTTTAAAGGTACGAGATCCTAAGGGGGCGGGCTCTTCTCTCTTTCGGGTCCCTTCTTTTTGACCGTTCTTGGGGTAAGTCACCTGTTGCCTTGCTCTGTGGAGCGGGGGAATATTTGAGTTGTCCCCATTCATCTTTTCCAGGTATGAAAATACTCTAAATCCTTCTAAATTATATGTAACGGTAATTGGCTTATCATTGATTTGTTTGATTCAAGTTGTGTCTACCTGGTGATTAAATTATTGTTATTTCTTTCTAGCTTGCGTGGTCTCTGTGCCTTTTAATTTTTTAGTCTTTCTAGCCTCCCGTCTCGGCGAATACCTAGGGGGAAATATCCTCACTGAGGAACGACTGGCCAGCGGCCCGGTGTGGGAATTGGTTGGTTAAGTTGATTTAGGCAGCCAGGATCTACCAATATACGGATTCATAGCCCAAGTGTGGAGTGAATCTGGGTTCACTGTAATTCAAGCCAAAAGATGCTGTTGCAGTGCTGGTTGACTTTTAACCTCTAATCAAACCAACGAACCTTGGATTCGGGCATGGTGTTAATACCCAGGAACATTAATGTAGCGGCGGTGGTTGTCTGTTTGGAATTCAAGGTATAGTCACGTCATGTTTGTCCTTAGAGTTTAAGTTACTGTTATCACTGTTTCGAGATTCACGCAGGTGTTCCCTAAATTATCAATTCTAATTCTAATTTGGAGTCAGATTTTTTACGAGGTTATAGCTAAATTTTGTAAACTACTTGTTCTATGGAGTCAGATAAATCGTTACCATTGCGTTTTCATGCCCCGTCCTCGGACGATGAAAGATTATTCATTTTATTGTGATTCACCCCAGCCAGAAGAATGCTCTAATTAAAGATAGACTAAGAGAACACGTAAGGCCTTCAACCCGGGCAATATCCGCCTTTTGGAATTGTCTTCTTGGGGTTTTACACATGCATGAACAACAATGCAAAATACATTACACATTTTTTTTAAAAATGTGATCTTAACTCAGTACGAGATCATAGCAATCAGGCTGTATTCCTTTTCCCCACTAAAAACGATAAAACCTAAGTAACGATAATAGTAGCCTGGTATTAAGCTGCTTGCACACTGGACGCGAAACAAATTTTTCGCACGCAGTGTTTTATCAATAGAACATCCAGTGAACACTGCGATTTATTTATTTGCGGGTCGTCTTTTTTGGATGTTCTGTTTGTTGGTGATATATACTGCTCAAAAGAATAAAGGGAACACTTGGAGTTATATTGTGTTGTCTAAGTGTTCCCTTTATTTTTTCAGCAGTTTGTTTTTATCCCCCGCCACGCGATTAGCGCTAAGCGGTGGATATTGCATTGGGCTCCGTCCGCACGGACACATAAAATTGAGGCGGCGGGGGATATTGCCATGTAAGTGGCAGAAACTTGTTATTCTTTATTTCGTCATAAATCTGTTCTCATATCAATACTTTTACTTTTTGCTGGCTGCCGGACTTGGAGTATTTTGCATTTCGCGTCAGACAGTGTTCGTCGTGCATGCGATAATTTATTCACGCTGCCAATGGTCATGGAATTGATTTGCTCACTGACTACAAGCACTATTTTACCTCTGCTCTGGAAATAAAGCGTGAACCTGTTCGATCCATCTGACTAACTTTCAAAAGAAAGACCGAAAAAAGACAGCTGTCTATCTTCAATGGAAGAAAACAGGCGAATAAAAGGACCAAGAAAAGTCGATAGCTATCAATTTGAATTTTGTGAAGGTCAAACACTAACATGGCCAAGTTTGCACGTCTCATAATTCCTGGAACACTTAAAAATTGGAACTTTTATGACTTTCGGACACGGAGCTTCATTAAAACCCTGTCCGACTGACACGTCTTTGGGTTGACTTTGACTGTAATCATTTGTGTGAAAAATTTGTTTCGTGTCCAGTGTGCCAGCAGCTTTACTGAGCAAAGAATGCAAGTATTATACGCACTGCCCGACGCCGAGGCAGTTTGTGGTTGGCTGAGAAAGATGTGAAGTCGTTAATATGCTTCACCGATTCAGCTGCTTTGAGCTAGATCAAGTTTCCATTACGCCAACCGCCTTTGATCTGACATCAGGACAATCGATATACAAAACCCAAAACCAGTGAAGTTGGCACGTTATGTAAATCGTAGATAAAAACAGAATACAATGATTTGCAAATCCTTTTCAACTTATATTCAATTGAATACACTTCAAAGACAAGATGTTTAATGTTCAAACTGAGAAACTTTTTTTTTTTTTTGCAAATAATCATTAACTTAGAATTTAAAGGCAGCAACACATTGCAAAAAAGTTGGCACAGGGGCCTTTTTACCACTGTGTTACATCGACTTTCCTTTTAACGATACTCAGTAAACGTTTGGGAACTGAGGAGACCAATTTTTTAAGCTTTTCAGGTGGAACTCTTTCCCATTCTTGCTTGATGTACAGCTTAAGTTGTTCAACAGTTCGGGGTCTCCGTTGTCGTATTTTATGCTTCATAATGCGCCACACATTTTCAATGGGAGACAGGTCTGGACTACAGGCAGGCCAGTCTAGTACCCGCACTCTTTTACTACGGAGCTATGCTGTTGTAACATGTGCAGAATGTGGCTTGGCATTGTCTTGCTGAAATAAGCAGGGGCATTCATGAAAAAGACGTTGCTTGGATGGCAACATATGTTGCTCCAAAACCTGTATGTACCTTTCAGCATTAATGGTGCCTTCACATATGTGTAAGTTGCCCATGCCTTGGGCACTAATACACCCCCATACCATCACAGATACTGGCTTTTGAACTTTGCGCCTATAACAGTCCGAATGGTTCTTTTCCTCTTTGGTCCGGAGGACACGACGTCCACAGTTTCAAAAAACAATTTGAAATATGGACTCGTCAGACCACAGAACACTTTTCCACTTTGCATCAGTCCATGTTAGATGAGCTTGTGCCCAGCGAAGCCGGCGGCGTTTCTGGGTGTTGTTGATAAATGGCTTTCGCTTTGCATTGAAGAGTTTTAACTTGCACTTGCAGATGTAGCGACGAACTGTAGTTACTGACAGTGGTTTTCTGAGTTGTTCCTGAGCCCACATGGTGATGTCCTTAACACACTGATGTCGGTTTTTGATGCAGTACTGCCTGAGGGATCGAAGGTCACGGGCATTCAATGTTGGCTTTCGGCCTTGTCGCTTACGTGCAGTGATTTCTTCAGATTCTCTGAACCTTTTGATGATATTACGGACCGTAGACGATGAATCCCTAAATTTCTTGCAATAGCTCGTTGAGGAATGTTATTTTTAAACTGTTCAACAATCAGCTCACTCATTTGTTCACTAAGTGGTGACCCTCGCCCCATCCTTGTTTGTGAATGACTGAGCATTTCAGGGAAGCTGCTTTTATACCCAATCATGGCACCCACCTGTTCCCAATTAGCCCGTTTACCTGTGGGATGTTCCAAATAAGTGTTTGATGAGCATTCCTCAACTCTCTCAGTCTTTTTTGCCACTTGTGCCATCTTTTTTGAAACATGTTGCAGGCATCAAATTCCAAATTAGCTAATATTTGCAAAAAATGACAAAGTTTACCTGTTTGAACATTAAGTAACTTGTCTTTGCAGTGTATTCAATTGAATATAGGTTGAAAAGGATTTGCAAATCATTGTATTCTGTTTTTTATTAACGATTTACACACCGTGCCAACTTCACTGGTTTTGGGTTTTGTAGATACTATAATTTATGTGCTGATTCAGAGAACTACATTAAACAGTGGTTGCTGTAATTATTTACTGTATTGAAGTGTGCCTGACATTCTGAAAACCTGCCTGTGAGGTTTTGGTGACGTGTGCGCACTGTGAGCCGGTCAGCCAAATTACTATTGCACTGTAAGTAAACCAGATTGGAGCTAGCAAGCTTTCTGCGCAACTGCCGCAAAGACTTTTTCTACGAAATTGTCACTGGGTCTTGATGAATATGTGACACCTCCCTTTACTACGCCGCCACACCCATCTTGACGCACGTTTGTCTACCAAAGGCTGTGCACGGTGTTGCACCTCATGAAATTACCACTGTGCGGGCTGCGCCAGACGAAATTACCACTACGTAGGCTGCGTCAAGCTACACCACCCCGCGTAAAGAAATTAGAGCCCCAAGACTTATGACCAGAGCAGCATTTATGACTTCATATACTTATACTTGGATTTTCAGAAAGCATTGGATACAGTACCACATAAGACACTAATTCTATCCCCGACATATGGGTTTCGGGGATATCCTGGTTTCGCCCCACCCATTACCACCGCCGTGTCCACAGATTTTAGCCATTAGTGCGATAACTTGCAAAATACTTCACATTTGCTTCTCATTCTTAGCATATGGATAGATATGGCACAAAGGATGAACTAATTAGATTTTGGGCAAGTATGCACTCCTAGGTTTGCCAGCAGGTGGCGCTATATATTTTAAAAAATCTGGTTTTGAACCATATTTCTGGAACAATTACTTACACAGACCTCAAATTTGTGATGATACACTCAGAGGAACCTCCAAAAATCATAAGCCTTTATTACAAAATGGGTCAGGACCAGAAGACACAAGAATTGCCAAGCCAAAAACAAAATCCAAAAAGTAAAGTCGACTAAACAGGCCGGGCTCAAGACTAGTAGATCAGAAGTGCAACGGTACATAGACAGCAGGCCAAAGTCGTAGTCGTAATACAGAGCAGAGGGTCATACTCATGGCATCCAAAAACAGAAATCGTAGTTGAACAAAAAAACAGATCAAATCCAATAAGGGAAAACGGGAACAGAAGGGCAATGGCAAACTTGAGGTCGGGCAAAAACAGTCGTGAAGATGCAATTAACAAAAGGCATACAAGGAGCTCTGCACAGATGAAAATTGATCAATGGTCTCACAAGGAATGAACTGCTGTGAAGACTGTAAATAGACTAAAGGGAAGTCACATGCTATGCAGGGAACAGGTGAATTGGATGAGATTAATTAGAGGTAAGCACACATGGGGAAGTCCTAAACTACAAATGGGAAAAAACCAAAACTCGGACAGGATCCACGCAGACAGCCTATGACAGATAAAAAGCTTCGGTCAAGGAACTCGAAGTGCACAGTTAAGATTCCAGGACAGAGAGACAAGCGTACCTGAGGTGCGTGAGCTGTAATCAAAGCGGAGTACATGGAAAGCAAACGGGGCAGAGTTACAGAACAGAGCAGAGCGGGGCAGAATTAGTTATATTAGTAAACAACGATATCTACACACCTAATAAAAATTCGGAAATGTTAGTCAGTGAGTTTATATACAGATATAGAGATTAGTCTACGGAAAAATTACCAATACGAACTAAACAGCCAAGCAGTTAATTAATCTGGTAATTTCAGAAAGGTGGGAAGGAAGGTAAAACGAGATTTGAAGGAAGTTTGTGAAATACCGGAAAACTTCCGAAATCACCCGAAGCGTGTCTGCATGCAGACAGGGGAGTGCACTGGCATGATAACACAAATCACATCGGACATTACAGGAGAGACAATGTGCAATGGAATGGATTAAATAAACGTGAAAGATAATAGATGCATAAACAGACAGATGCAGAATCATAACAAAATTTGCCTCATATTGTAGGTCAAGTAAAGGAGAATCTAATAAAGGGGGCTTCGAAGATTGGGGAATTTCAGGGATATACCTGTTGTGTCGGCCGCCGACAGCATAGGCCGAGTTTTTAAAATGAGCTCCATTGGAGTGACAGGAGGTATTCTGGAGTGGATTCAAAACTGGTCACAGGACAGGACAGAAAGAGTGGTGGTCAGTGGCATCTCATCGGAGCTCGGTATGTTGGGGAGTGGCGTCCCCCAGGGATCGGTGTTGAGACCCATGCTGTTCCCCATCACAACTTCTATTTTGAGAGATGTGTCAGTCTCCCTCTGTCAGCAGTCCGTGGCGCACGAAGTATGTCACTCATCATCATACGTCAGTACGTTACTGTGAGATAAACGCTGGCCTAGTCATTTCTCTTCGCTTCACACAGCCGGGCCCCAAATTTGCACTGCTGGCTTCAATCAGTCTGGAGCAAACTCAAAAGCCAAAGTGATCTTTCCCGACAAAGCCAAGCACATTATGAGATTAACTATGAACACCCCAAGCTGCCGGACAGCTCACTCGGTAAAGCATCCCGTTGCGAAACAGAAATGACTATCACTTCGCGGGTTCGAGCCCTGCTTCGTACCAGCCTGGCAGTGGTCGGCAGCTTTTTCAGAGTAGCGCACAATTGGCTATAGCGCTAGAGGGAAGGGACTGCCAAGAAGGGAATATAATAGTTGCCTTGTTCGTTGCTCAAGCGCCTCCTGTTGGCCAGACAGGCGCTCGTCAGGAAGATTCTAAGCCTGTTCATGTCCGGGTTTCCTCCGCTCTCGTTCTGAACTTGCGAAGATTCAACCAATGAGTGTTTAAGAAGCAGTGGCTGACATGCGCGTGCTTCGGAGGAAAGCCATGAACTGTCCACACTCTCCTCAGTTGGCAGCAAGGGGTCACATACGAGCAAGACTTATACATAGTTCACCAATGGGGCATTCCTGTTATGATTCTACCTCGTGTGCATTTTTGTGCTTGTGCGTTTTCCCCCCGTGTCTCTCTTGATTTGTTCTTCAGCTCCATTCCCACAGTCTGACCATTGATTCCCTCTTGCCCTGAGTCCTGTGATGTTGTGTGACAGCCTTCTGCATGCCCGAGTCTCGTTGTCCAATCACGTTTCCTCTTTCGGTTTTGGCTTTGGTATGTCATTCATTGCTTCCACTTGTGCTTAATTCTGGGTCTTGCAAAACTCTGTTCTCTGATAGGGTCATTACAAACCGTACTAACCAGCACTTATGTAAAGGGTGTGTATATATTTTGTCACACAGTATTAACCCAATTAACTCATTAGCGAGTGCAAGTGTTTCTAGCTTTTGTAATTCAGGGTTTCCTGCAGGAAAAAACTTTGGCCGGGGGGGAGGTGAGTGGGAGGGGGTTCAACCCGAGAACGGTTGCCAAGAACAATTCTCGGCAAAAAAAGGTAATTAATTAATTAATTAATTAATTATTGTTCAAGTATTATTTTTGGCCTCAAAATTAAACAGAAGATGCTTAATAAATTATTATATTTGGCTCTCAAAATATGAGAGAAGTTGCTTAACAACAAACCCACAAACATGATGTTGGAAAACACAAACTGTTTATGGAGCTTATTTGGGTCACCCCGCCGGTCGTAAAGAACGAGGAGATCTTCGTTTAACATTAAAACATTACTCGCCAACTGAATGAGACTGGTTTAATTAATCATGAACAATTAAGCATTGTTGGCCTTTAAATTATTCCCGTTGTTACTAGTTGGTGTAAGTTTATATTAGACTAAAATGCCCGCCTTAGTTTTCGTTGCAGATCTCACCGAGTCATAGCTCAGGCTGCATTGGGAACAAACGGGGTTTATGACTTATTCTTTTGTCTGTATATCATAAATCATCCTATATATGTTATATCTTTAAGCGAGTATTTTAATAACTTTGCTCACCTCTTTGTGACGATGTCGCTGGTTAATTGCACTTCCAGCTTTTTTTTTTTTTTTTTTGGGAGCCCCCCTCCCATTAATGCACGTAGGACCTCAGGCGCGACGTTTGAAAGTGACAAAATAATGGGCTACATTCAGTGCCGAAAAATAATTTGATTATAATTAGGTCTGTGCACCGTCACTCGGCGACGGAATTTCATAACTCTTCATTGAATGAAGGTAATTTTGGCGGCAAGTACGTACACCTGTTTTTGCAGCACGGTCACTCAGCTCGCTGCAAAAAATAGACAGCTGTCCGATTGGAAAATGTAAATGGACGAAACCACGTACTTATCACCAAAATTACCTTCATTCACTGAAGAGTTCTGAAATGCCGTCGCTGAGTGACGGTGCATATACCAAATAATAATCAAACTAGAAATGGTTTTTACACGTAAAAACAGATGTCTCCCCCTTCCCCAATTACACATTTTAGAGTTATGGTCCGCAAATGAGTCCCACCCCTCAATATGCCGAAATCAAAATTGTTGCCATGGAAACAGAAAAAATATTAAAGCTGCAAGTAGCGTTGGACAGGTCCTCGCCCTCTCACGCATGTGGAAACGGGGGCAAGACACGTTCGAGCGCCGTCGAGCATTGTCATTCGTTGGACAGCACGAGACAAATGAGGAAAATGTTTTATGTTGAGTTGAGTGCAAACCACTTTACTGAAAGAGATTTTTCTTTAGTATAATGGAGCTATGACCCATGTAACCTGGTCAAACTTTCAGAAGCAGATTTTATCACTGCTGTGTATTGTGCAACCTTTCATCATTCATGAACTTAGTGAAGGGAGATGAGCCATGAGATCCTACTGCCACCCAGTGGTCAGAATGTGTAGCAGCACAAATAAAAACACTGAAAATCAATAATTATCAAGAAATTAATAAATGTTTCTTCCAGGTAAATCCTAGAAAGCAGACATTTCGGGAGCATGTTCACTGAAGAAAGACAAAAGTTTTATACACTGCAACTTTTGGTGAATTCAGAAGTGCGTCACTGTATATTTTCTAAAATATAAATATCCATAACATGTTTATATCTCAAGAAATATTACTTGTAATGATACCACACTTGACACGAAATTAGGTGACAGTAAAGGGCATGGTACAACAATGATGAGTAATTTTTTTCAGAATTTTATGACATTGCAACAGGCTGTGGTGAAAGCGAAAGTCCCATTTTGGCGTATTTAGGTGGCGCTAGAGAGCCATTTTGTGTCTTTGGTGGAGAATTTTCAGATTGTAAGAATATTTGAAGCCATGTAGAAATTACTGCTAAATTTGGTTTGTTTTCGAGCTTGTTTAAGGGGTAAAATGAAGGTTGGAAATTGCCTAGGCATCGAAAAAAGGCAGTGAAAGTGGCTGGGGACCCCATCTTTGACGCCTCATAAAATCCGAACCATTTGACTTTTGAAAAAGTTGTAGTTTTCATTGGCAGAGTGTGCTTTGTCATCCAGTAGCATTTGGGGTTGATACGATGAACGCCCTTAAAGGAGTTCGCGTTTGTTCAAGGGCAAATTTTGGCGAAATTTAGGGGAAAAATGAAATTTTGATATGCAAATTGCGGACTTCCTGTTCGATTTAGGTAATGGGTGTTGATTGTTTATTTTTAGGCCTTGATGAGATTAACAGTATAGTGTTAGTTCCATCTCTCTATGACTTGCATACCGGTCGTGGTGGCCGTCTAAGTGCAAATGAAATGTTTCTTGGTGGCGCTAGAGAGCCATTTAAATTCAAAAGCAGTTCAAACCCTCAAAACGCACATCTCCATGTTATGGAGAGACACTATATGAAATTTGGTGTGAATCGGTCTCACAGTATGAGAGTTATGCTCCGGAAACAAATGGGAACGCCGACGCCAATGGGAATTCAGGCAAAAACAATATGTGCCCGCCCCTCCAGGAAGGGGGAGACATAAAAAAAACAATATGTCCCCCCCCCCCCCCCCCCCCCTCCTGGAAGGGGGAGACATAATTATTTTTCGCTTTTAGATCGCATTTGGGAGAGAAGCCGTGTCTTCAATTGCCACTTAATTATTCTTAAATTGGAAAATGTGTTAATGAAGGAAAACCATTAAGAACAAGTGCACCGCCTATCGGCGAATGTCGTATTGCTGCGCAATACTAGTCTCCTACCGGTGTATGCAGATTATATCACACTATAATTTGAGGAACGTTTGTCTGTCTGTCTGTTTTTCTGTCTGTTTGTTCCCCTACTCCTCCGAGGTCCTCTGACGGATCTTCACCAAACTTGGTGGGTCTATGTAGGTTGTCCCTGGAATTGTCCTTGAGGGGTTAGTTTTTTGATAGGTCAAGGTCACTGGGGTCAAAGGTCAATTTTCCACATCTCCCATCTCCCTGGACAGATTTTCATTAAAGTTGGTATGTAGACGTAGGTCGTCACAAGAAATTATTCTCACCACGGGTAATTCACTAGTTTCCTAAAAAGTAGGTCAAAGTGACCTGAATAGGGTACATGACACACCCTCTCCCCAAGATGCATCCACACACAAACTTTGATGTTCCTAGGTCATATGGTATTGAAGTTATGGAGCGGACAGGAATGGGGACTGACGGACGGACTGACGGACGGACGGAGTGCAATCCTATAGTCCCCTCCTAAAAAGACTAAAAAAGCCAAGACTAATTGTTGACTAATTGTTTCGTCTAGGCGAGCGCCGGCCCTGAGGTACGCTGGTAGATCAGATCTCAAGCGCTGCAGTGTCGCTTGCATGAATTGCATCATTTTTTTTTTTGCCCGACATTCTAGCCCGGGCTAGAATTGTAATTCCTTCCTAAGCTTTCACTGATTAACTGTGTTTAAAGCTACGCTTTCCTCTGCTTCTCTCAAGGTGCTTTAACTCGACACATTTAGATTACCTCAATCTAAACTGCCTAGTTTGATTGATCGTTTCAGCGTCTTGTCTCAAATCATTATTGTTTATCCGGTCCTCGTTATATTGTTCATTAACCCCATGTGTTTCTGTTTCTACGGCAGATTGCATCTCGTATCCCCGCCTCCTCCCATGTGTATTTAAGCAGGGAAGATTGAAGAGACGTCAGACAGGACTTTGTTGTTTGGTTTCCTGAGTTTTCCCCCAGCCTCGTGTTGCTGCGCCTATTTCTTGTCTGCCCCTTGTCTAAGTCTCCCAGTGTTTTCGTCAGTTTAGTTTAGATCCAGTGTTTGTTTTTTAGTCAAGCCACTCAAGGACAGTGTTCTTCTGTTTCCCCCCTGCCTTAGGCAATATACCTTAGTTCTCCCAGCTGTTCAGTGCATGTGCACGGTGTTTTGTTTCTGGCTTGTCTGCCATCTTTTCCCTCGTGTTGTGTTTATTAAATAAAACCTTCTGGATCCTGCATCAGGGGTCCCCCTGACTACTTCCCTAACAATTCCAGATTTGGGTGAAATTGGAGAAGCCAAGTTTATTTTAAGAAAAAAACTATGAACACCCCGGCTAAGTTCACCGCATTTGCTGGTGAAATGCTTAGATCGGCTACTGTCACATTATTTAACGCCACCATTCATCTCTACATAACAATATGAATACGCGCACATGCCCAAGTATCATAGAAGTAAAGCCAAGGTGATCTTTCGCAACAAATCAAACCACATTATGAGATTAACTATGAACACTCCGGCTAAGTTCACTGCATTCGCTAGCGAAATGCTTGCATTGGCTACTGTCACATTATTTTACGCCATCGTTCATCTGTACATTACAATACAAATATGTGCACATTGACATTATTAAATGGGCCCAGGAATACTTCAGAAACCACTGTCTGTAAACACAGTCCGCCGTGCCATCCACAGATGCCACCTAAAACTCTATCATGCAAAAAGGAAGCCATTGTTGAGCATGATCCAGAAGCGCCGCTGTGTTCTGTGGCCCAATGCTCATTTAAAATGGACTGTTGCAAAGTGGCAACGTGTACTGTGGTCAGACGAGTCCAAATTTGACATACTTTTTCGAAATCATGGGCGTCCTGTCCTCCAGGCTAAAGAGGAGAAAGACCACCCCTCCTGTTATAGCCTTCAGTACAAGAGCCAGCACCTCTGATGGTATAGGGATGCATTAGTGCATATGGTGTGGGACACTTGTGTTAAAAAGCACCATGAAAGCTGAAAGGTATATTCAGGTTTTAGAGCAACAGATGCTGCCCTCCAGACGACATCTATTCCAGGGAAGGCCTTGTATATTTCAGCAGGACAATGCAAAACCACTGTTATGGCCCCAATTTGTTATTACATTTATAACACAACAGCAACAGCAAGGGATGACAAACACAGTTTTAACAACTAAAACACATTTAATTTTTAACAAAGACAAAGACTAATAACAACCTACAACTAAAGACCAAGATTGATAAATAAGAAAAAACAGAAATAATTCCAGTCCCTTTTTGGTGGGGTGGCTTGGTGATGTCCTGGATGAAGAAAATACTCAAACACAGGCAAAGAAATCCACAAAAGAAACGTCACAGGTCTTGAACAGAATGGCAGGTCTGGTCATCTTCTTGCAATTTCTCCACTACTTTACTGTCTCAATTCTTTTCCTTATATACTCTTTTGCAGACCCCACCCACATTTAGACCTCTTTTTTTTAATTTTCTGAGACTTGCCCCAGACATGTCCAGGACATGTCTAAACATGACTCCAGTCTGAGCTGAACAAAAAAAGGTAAATACTGCCATCTAGTGGCCTATATTCACATTACACCTCCATTCCAAAAGGGAAAAATTTTGACTCATGAAGGCAAAATTTTTCTTTTCAATACAAAATGGTTAAGTGAACACTTGTCTATATATACATATCATACAATATTCAAACACATGATATATATATACACATTCAAACACAGGATAAGCAATCAGCAATTACATTGTCTGTACCCTTCACATGCTTAATTTCCAAGTCAAACTCCTGTAAAATCAAACTCCAATTCAACAATCTCCGATTCTTGTTTTTCATCTTACTCAAAAACATTAACGGATTGTGGTCAGTGTACAAAATCATTGGCTTTTGTCCTGTACAAACATAAACCTCAAAGTGTTGTAAAGAAAGGACCAGAGCCAACAGTTCCTTCTCTATTGTGGAATAGTTCCTTTGGTGGCGATTGAACTTCCTGGAGAAGTATGCCACGGGATGCTCAATGTCATCAGAGTCACTTCTCTGTAGGAGCACAGATCCACAAGCTTGGTCGCTAGCATCGACCGCGATGGAGAACGGTTTGTTGAAGTCAGGAGATTTGAGCACGGGGAAGTGACACAGCAGAGACTTCAGGTGATCGAAGGCTCTCTGGCATGCCTCATCCCATGTGAACTTTACGCCTTTCTTCAGTTGGTTAGTTAGACTGAGAGCAATCTCAGCAAAGTTCTTGCAGAACTTGCGGTAGTACCCGATCATTCCAAGGAAGCGGCGCAAAGCTTTTTTGTTGTCAGGAACTGGAAAGTCCATGATGGCTTGGACTTTAGCATTTATGGGTGCCACCTTACCCTGGCCTATGACGTAGCCAAGATAGGTGACAGTAGCACAACCAAAGTCACTCTTGCTCAGGTTAACAGTCAGGTTAGTCTGGGTCAGGCGCTGGAACAACGTCTCTACATCTTTTAGATGTTCTTCCCAGGAGTCACTCCATGTGATCAGGTCATCGATGTACACACCCGTGTGTGGCAATCCGGCGATTGTAGACTGTATCATCCTTTGGAACGTGGCTGGGGCATTTTTCATGCCAAAGGGTAGGACTTCATACTGGTACAATCCAGATGGTGTGGCAAAAGCAGAGATGCTCTTGGCCCTCTCAGTTAAAGGCACACACCAATAACCCTTCAATAAATCAATCTTGGTCAGAAACTTTGCTTGCCCGACACTATCAATACAATCATCAATCCTAGGTATTGGAAACACATCAGTTCTAGTTACAGCATTGACTTTGCGATAATCTGTACAGAATCTAGTACTTCCATCAGGTTTTGGAACTAGCACACAGGGTGAACTCCAATCTGAGTTGGAGGGTCTGATAATATCATGTTTTAACATGTACTCAACCTCTTTCTCAGCAATCTTTCTCTTTTCAGGATTCATCCGGTATGGATGCTGTTTTATTGGTTTGGCATCACCAACATCTACATCATGAGAGGCTATAGTAACTCTCTTTGGAACATCAGGAAACAAATCCTCATATTTCTTGATCAACCTTTCAAACTGATCTCTCTGTGAGGGTTCTAAGTGCTGGAGTTTTACATCAAGATTTTGCAACACTTCAGTGTTTGACAATTTACATGAAAGAACTTCAGCTTTAATTCTTGGTTCATCATCTTGAAACTCCCCCTCATCTTCACACGTTTCGACCATTGGAGAATCTGAAGTGACAGCTGCAACCCTAGCATTTCTGTCATGATAAGGCTTTAGCATGTTAATATGACACAATTGTTTTGGTTTTCTCCTATCTGGAGTCTTCACAATGTAATTGAGATCATTGAGTTTTGTCAGAATTTCATAAGGACCATGAAATCTAGCCTGCAATGGATTGGACTGCAAGGGAAACAACACAAGGACCTTTTCTCCTGGTTTAAAGTCACGGCTTCTAGCCTTATGATCATACCAAGTTTTCATTTTTCCCTGACTTGATTTCAAGTTCTCTTTGGCAAGGTCACAAGCTGCACGCAATCTTTCCTTGAACTTGCTAACATAGTCTAACAGACTGATATGCGGCTCTTTCTCTTGCCATTGTTCACTCAATAATAGCAATGGTCCTCTCACTTCATGACCAAACACTAGCTCAAATGGACTGAATCCAGTAGACTCCTGCACTGCTTCTCGAGCTGCAAACAACAGCAAATGAACACCTTCATCCCAGTCTTTCTCATGGTCATAACAATAAGTCCTCATCATTGTCTTGAGAGTGGAATGAAACCGCTCTAAGGCACCCTGACTTTCTGGATGATAGGCACTAGAAAGAATCTGCTTTGCACCTAGTTCATACACAACCTGCTGAAACAATCCTGAAGTGAAATTGCTACCCTGGTCTGACTGAATTTCCCTGGGAAGGCCAAACAACGTGAAGAACTTTATCAAAGCCTTTGAGATTGCAGTTGCCTTGATGTTACGTAGAGGTATGGCTTCGGGGAATCTGGAAGATGCACACATGATTGTCAACAAGTACTGATTTCCAGATCTAGTCTTGGGTAATGGACCAACGCAATCAACAATGACCCTAGAGAATGGCTCCCCAAATGCTGGGATAGGCTGCAATGGAGCTACAGGTGGGTCTAACTGGTGTTTTCCAACTACCTGACAAGTGTGACAGGTTTTGCAAAAGTTGGAAACGTCTTTCCGAAGCCCAGGCCAAAAGAAGTGTTTCATGATCTTATCAACAGTCTTGTTAACACCAAGATGACCTCCTAAAGGTAAACTATGAGCCATTGTTAAGATCTCATTCCTATAGACCTTCGGAACAACAATTTGCCTGACCACTGCCCAATCTGCATTGGCAGGGATATCAGGAGGGCGCCACTTCCGCATCAACACACCATCCTTGAGATAATACCCAACTGGAACTGCGTCTATTTCTTTATCAGGAAGGGCTCTCCTCTTTAGTACACAAATTTCAGGATCATTAGTTTGCTCCTCAATCAACCGCTTTCTGGACAGAGACAAGTCTCCAGACACATCAGAATCACCAGACCCATCCGGCTGGCTGAATAGAGAACTGATAAAAGTATCTGATAAGTCCTCAAACGGAGAAACCATAGTAGGCCAATCAGAGTCATGAGGCGAACCACCTGAGTCCTGACTATTCAATGTACTGGACGGCACCACATCATCTTCTTCTTTAGCCTTCTTGGCCATAGCACGAGTCACTGCGCAAGAAGGATACAGAGATGGGTCCTCATCCCCATCTTCAGTGCTGGGCTGTGAAGTAAGATGTACAGGGGGAACTACTTTGCCCCCAGCCAGGTCATTGCCTAGCAACAGAGAAACACCCTTTATAGGTAGACTTGACATAAGTCCCACCTTTACCTGTCCTGTAACTAAATCTGACTTCAAGAATATAGAGCGCAGGGGTACAGATACAGTCCTCCCTTCAATACCTTGTACAAGTATGAAATCCCCTGAAGCGGTCTCATCACGTAACTCCAAGGAGTCCATCAACAAAAGTGACTGAGAAGCTCCGGTATCCCTTAGGATATATATGGGGACAGGAGCAGTATGCTCATTCAGAGCCACAAATCCCTCTGACACAAATGGAAGAAATTCCTCCCTCACGAAGTCAGCTGTATCAGGCTTTTTAGCCCCACAAGAAGCAGGCAATTTAGCAGATTGGTTATCTACTACAGGGGTTACTAACCTTGTTTTCACAAAGGCATTTGGTTTGGTATCCTTTTCTTTTTCTTTCTTAGCTTTAAGGAACCAACAGTTAGTTGTAACATGACCAGATTTCTTGCAATAACTGCAAACTAGACCACTTTTGTCACTGTCAGCTTTCACACTTTGATCAGACCTGTTACTGGATTTTTGAGCACCATCACCAGATTTGTCTTTGTCTTTGGGTGAGGAATCTTGGGTATCACCATAACCCTTTTTCTGAAATTGGGACCATCTATTGTTACTGCTAGACTGAAATTTGGACTTATGTGTGAGAACATATTCATCTGCAAATTTGGCAGCTGATTGCAAATTCAGTGCTTGCTTCTCATTAAGGTAGGTCTTAACATCATCTTTAACACAGTTCTTGAATTCTTCAACTAACACCATCTCTTTTAGTGAGTTGAAATCATCCTTGACCTCCATAGAAGTACACCAGCGCTCAAAGCAAACTTTCTTTTCATTAGCAAATTCCACATAAGTCTGATTTTCAGATTTCTTCAGACCTCTGAATTTCTGTCGGTAAGCCTCTGGAACCAACTCATAAGCTCTCAAAATAACCTTTTTGACAACCTCATAATCAGAGGAATCATCTGCAGACAAAGCCGAATAGGCTTGTTGAGCTTTACCCTTGAGGACAGTTTGCAACATCAGAGGCCAGTGTTCCTTTGACCACTGGCAACTCTTTGCTACCTTTTCAAAACACTGGAAATAGTTGTCAACATCCTTTTCTGAAAATGGAGGCACCAGTTTTACCTCCTGGCTAGCCCGAAATTTATTTTCTGTTGCTATTTTTATTTTTAGTTGCTCCATTTGGAGTCTTTCTTCTCTATCGAATTTCTCTAATTCAAAATCTCTCTGTCTCTGTCTCTCTCTTTCTGCTCTTTCCTCTTTCTCTCTCTCAAATTCTCTTTCTTTCTCTTTGTCCTCCCTTTCTTTTTCTCTTTCCTCTCTTTCTTTCTCTTTTTCCTCCCTCTCAAATTCTCTTTGTTTTTCTCTTTCCTCCCTTTCAATCTCTAGCAGTTTTAATTTAAGTTCCATTTCTATATTTGGATTTTCCACTGGAAACTGTTCCAGATCTCCGGGTGCAAACACATTTTCATCAATGTAATATTCAACTATCTCTCGAGCCAGTCTTGCTTTTCGCATGGCTGGTTTTACCTCTGTCAGCTCCAAATGTCTGCATATTTCCAACAGTTCGGTCTTTTTAAAAGACTTCAAAACCCCTACGGTTGGTGATGCCAAGAAATCATCCATTGCTGTTGTCAATATATATCTAGGAAAATTCACAAAAACAATTTCACAATTTGAAATGTTAGATTTTCAATAAATTACTCACAAAATGGTCTCTCCCGGACGAGCCCCCAATTTGTTATGGCCCCAATTTGTTATTACATTTATAACACAACAGCAACAGCAAGGGATGACAAACACAGTTTTAACAACTAAAACACATTTAATTTTTAACAAAGACAAAGACTAATAACAACCTACAACTAAAGACCAAGATTGATAAATAAGAAAAAACAGAAATAATTACAGTCCCTTTTTGGTGGGGTGGCTTGGTGATGTCCTGGATGAAGAAAATACTCAAACACAGGCAAAGAAATCCACAAAAGAAACGTCACAGGTCTTGAACAGAATGGCAGGTCTGGTCATCTTCTTGCAATTTCTCCTACTACTTTACTGTCTCAATTCTTTTCCTTATATACTCTTTTGCAGACCCCACCCACATTTAGACCTCTTTTTTTTAATTTTCTGAGACTTGCCCCAGACATGTCCAGGACATGTCTAAACATGACTCCAGTCTGAGCTGAACAAAAAAAAGGTAAATACTGCCATCTAGTGGCCTATATTCACATTACACCACATACTGCAGCTATTACAACAGCATGGCTGTTGCAGTCATATTTATGTATTATTACATTATCGGCTCCAGTTATGACATTTTTAAATGATTTTTACAACACAAGGCCAATAATGTAATAACCAGGCAATAACATAATAACTTATTAAATTATTGGCTAAAAGTTATTACGTTATTGGTCAAGAATTTAATTATATTACTGGCAGGTTATTATGATATTGGCTTTATTACATATAAAAAGACCAAAACCGAAGATCACGTGCATCCAGTAAAGGTCTTCGGCCTTGTCCCTTACGAACAGAAATTTTTCCAGTTTCTCGGAATCTTTTGATGATATTTTGCACTGGCGATGATGAGACCTTCAAAGCCTTTGTAATTTGATGTTAAGGATTGTTTTTAAAGTATTCCACAATTTTTTTTTTATGCAAGCCTTCACAGGTTGGAGAGCCTCTGGTCATCTTTACTTCTGAGAGACTCAGCCTCTCGTAGACATCCCTTTTATATCATGTTACACACCTGATGCCAGTTCACTTAATTGCTTGATAAATGTTCTTTTAGCTGATTCTCTTATCCATCATTTGCTTTTTCAGCCTCGTAAATGTAAAATGTAATGTGTCTCAGTTTCAACATTTAAACTGTAATCTATGTTCTGTTGTGTAATGGCTGGTAGTATATGGACGCCAAGCGCAATGACAGAGAGAAAGAGAGTAGCACGAACACAGTGCAAATACAGAGAATAATATAGACCAAACGCAAGTACTCGTGCTTTAAAAGGACGTATAATAGTCCGAACGTGGCGTGCCGGACGTCCTGCTTATAATGATTCTGGGAAAGCGTCGCCCCAGCTCAATCAAGCAGCTGGGTAAAGAATTCGATGGCCCATATGATATCATATCGTCCTGGGACGAGAGACGCAAAGAAAAGTCCAAGCAACACGCACCCCTAACAAACCATGACGGGACCCCCCCCCCCCCTCCAAGGAACAGCCACAGAAGTTCCCAGAGAGCCCCGCGCACGGCATTCCAAGATAAGGGTAGGATCCAGGATATCCCGAGAAGGATCCCAGCACCGCTCCTCAGGACTATAATCCTCCTAGTACAAAACCCAAAACCAGTGAAGTTGGCACGTTATGTAAATTGTAGATAAAAACAGAATACAATGATTTGCAAATCCTTTTCAACTTATATTTAATTGAATACACTGCAAAGACAAGATGTTTAATGTTCAAACTGAGAAAATTCATTTTTTTTTGCAAATAATCATTAACTTAGAATTTAAATGCAGCAACACACTGCAAAAAATTTGGCACAGGGGCCTTTTTACCACTGTGTTACATCGCCTTTCCTTTAAACGACACACAGTAAACATTTGCCAACTGAGGAGACCAATTTTTGAAGCTTTTCAGGTGGAATTCTTTCCCATTCTTGCTTGATGTTCAGCTTAAGTTAATCAACAGTCCGGGGTCTCCGTTGTCATATTTTACGCTTCATAACGCCCCACACATTTTGAATGGGAGGCAGGTCTGGACTTCAGGCAGGCCAGTCTTGTACCCGCACTCTTTTACTACAGAGCCACGTGCTGTCGTAACACGTGCAGAATGTGGCTTGGCATTGTCTTGCTGAAATAAGCAGGGGCGTCCATGAAAAAGACGTTGCTTGGATGGCAACTTATGTTGCTCCAAAACCTGTATGTACCTTTCAGCATTAATGGTGCCTTCACATATGTGTAAGTTACCCATGCCTTGGGCACTAATACACCCCCATACCATCACAGATGCTGGCTTTTGAACTTTGCGCCTATAACAGTCTGGATGGTTCTTTTCCTCTTTGGTCCGGAGGACACGACGTCCACAGTTTCCAAAAACAATTTGAAATGTGGACTCGTCAGACCACAGAACACTTTTCCACTTTGCATCAGTCCATCTTAGATGAGCTTGGGTCCAGCGAAGCCGGCGGCGTTTCTGGGTGCTGTTGATAAATGGCTTTCGCTTTGCATTGTAGAATTTTAACTAGCACTTGCAGATGTAGCAACGAACTGTAGTTACTGACAGTGGTTTTCTGAAGTGTTCCTGAGCCCATGTGGTGATGTCCTTTACACACTGATGTCGGTTTTTGATGCAGTGCCGCCTGAGGATCGAAGGTCACAGGCATTCAATGTTGGTTTTCGGCCTTGTCGCTTACGTGCAGTGATTTCTCTAGATTCTCTGAACCTTTTGACGATATTACGGACCGTAGGTGATGAAATCCCTAAATTTCTTGCGATAGCTCGTTGAGGAATGTTGTTTTTCATCTGCTCGACAATCAGCTCACGCATTTGTTCACTAAGTGGTGACCCTCGCCCCATCCTTGTTTGTGAATGACTGAGCATTTCAGGGAAGCTGCTTTTATACCCAATCATGGCACCCACCTGTTCCCAATTAGCCCGTTCACCTGTGGGATGTTACAAATAAGTGTTTGATGAGCATTCCTCAACTCTCTCAGTCTTTTTTGCCACTCGTGCCAGCTTTTTTGAGACATGTTGCAGGCATCAAATTCCAAATGAGTTAATATTTGCAAAAAATTACTAAGTTTACCTGTTCGAACATTAAGTAACTAGTCTTTGCAGTGTATTCAATTGAATATAGGTTGAAAAGGATTTGCAAATCATTGTATTCTGTTTTGATTTACGATTTACACAACGTACCAACTTCACTGGTTTTGGGTTTGTAGACTTGTTGGGATTCTGATTCTGCTGTCTAGTTTAAGTTCTGTGCCTGGCCAAGTGCCATGATGATTGATTCTTGTGTTTAGAGACCACTGACTTTGTCTGACCATTCTTAGATTATGTATTGTGTATTTGGTATTAAGGATTTCCTGTTTTATTATTTTCATGTTTTGGTTATCAGTCTCCATGCCATGTTTTGTTTTCATAGCCATGTTTCATGCCATGTTTATTTTCCATGCTTTGCACTTTGTCTCCCCTGTCTTGTCATGTGTGTATCTTTGCTCACGGTCCCTTGTCTTGTGTGCCACTCATTCGGGTGATTTATTGGTTTCTGGGTTTCAATCTTCTTTCATTATCTCGTGTTCTTCCTTCCTCTCTCTTTTACTGTCTTACTAACGCATACTAACAGTTTATTGTTTTTGCTAATTACTAACCACACTAATCTTGTATATTTTTACTAACTTTCTAACATGCACTCAGGATTGTAAAGCTGCACATACTAATTGACTAACTACCTCTCAGCAGTCGCTCAATTCTAATCTCCGCCTCCTTGCCTATCCCTAATTATCTCTGCTGCATGTTTCTGTGGATTTCCACTTATACTTTGTGCTTTCCTTTTCTTTTATCTTGGCACTTTAGTACTCCTTAACCGGAGCTGTTGTTTGTACTTAGGTTTGTCTTGTGATCCCTGTCTGCGTTTTGGCTACAGCCAAATTCATGTAATTAGTTTATCCCTCATGTGTCTCTCCCTAATCATTGTCACCATTGATTGCACCTGTTCTTCCTGGTCATGTGTTCTCCTGGATGTGTATATAAGATGTCTGTTTGCTTCACACTCTTGTCAGATCGTTCTCCCTAGTTTTCTCGTGCCACGTTTCTCGCCTTGATTGCTCAGTGTTTATCTTTCTGACTGGATTGCTGGACTATTGATTTTGGTTTGCCCTTTTTGGATATTTTTGCATCTGTGAGTTTTGACCTTTTTCTGCCCGACCTTGATTTTGTGATTACTGCCCTGGTTTTGGATTCGGACTGTCTTTGGCTTATGAGTTTGTTTCTCCTCCAAACCTACGCCTGTGTACCGAACCCTTTTTGTCTGACCACGAACTTTGTTATTGGTGCCCTGGTTACGATTCTGGATTACGCCCATTGGATACTGTTTTTGGATTGTGGACTTTGTACCGTTGCCAGCTCTGTTGGGGGGTTTCCCCCTTCAGAAATAAAGCCTCCTTTTTGCATTCTACTGGTTGTCGCACTTGGTTCATTTCGTAAATCTCAACATTACGATCTGACCATGACGGAGCCAGCGTCAGACCAGTCTCTGTAGGAGGCAGTGCACCAACAGGGCGCTCAGTTAGAATTCCAAGAGCGTCAGCTTCGGGCTCTTATGCAACATATGCAAACCATGAGTCTTCAGATGGCGGATCTCACTCGCTCTGTGCAAGACGCTCAGCGGCTACAGTCTCCCCAGCCTGCCATCCATGCCACTCCTGCTCCTGCGTCTGCTCCGCCACTGCCAGTCTGCGAGCCACGCCTGCCACCGCCTGAGAGGTACGACGGGAACCCGGGAGCATGTCGGGCTTTTCTCACCCAGTGCAAGCTCATTTTCAGCCGACAGCCCTCGTCATTCCCCACCGAAAGAGCTCGGGTTGCTTTCATCATCACGCAACTGACGGGAAGGGCCAAGCAGTGGGCTACGGCTGCATGGGAAGCAGATCTACCCTGCGTGCAAACGTCTAATTTGCTGGGTGAGGAGATGAGGCGCATCTTTGACCGCACGAAGCTGGGTCACGAGGCGGGACGAGAAATTCTGCGCATTCGACAGGGAAGCCGTTCCGTGGCCGACTACGCCGTTGATTTCCAGACACTGGCTACCAACAGCAGGTGGGGACATAGAGCTTTGTTCGATGCCTTTTTTAACGGGCTTTCTGAAGCGTTAAAGGATGAGCTGGTTTCCCGGGAGTTACCGGAGGATTTGGATGACTTGGTCGACTTGGCTATTCGCGTGGATTCCCGATTGGAAGAACGCAGACGCTTCGCCTCCCGCAGACGACCTAACCCACTCCTCCAGAGCACTCCGCCTCTACCACCCCCTACTGGCGACAGTCCTCCTGAGCCAGAACCCATGCAACTGGGCCGTCCTCGCATCCCTGTGGGGGAGAAGAACCGCCGTCGCAGAGAAGGGGCCTGCTTCTACTGTGGCAAGGGGGGACACCACATTGCTCAGTGTCCCAACAAGAGAAGTTCCCCTGGTGCCCAGAGAAGAGTAGTGATTGGAGTGACGCCAGTGCAGGAGACTAAGAACCGTACGTGCCTCCCAGTTATCCTGGAGTGGGGAGGAGGGAGTAAGTCCACCCTAGCCCTCATTGATATCGGCGCTGAGGAGAACCTCATCGATGTGGAGCTGGCTCAAGAATGGGGAATCCCTACCGAGAGGATCTTTCCTGACCGGGTGGCCAATTCACTCAGTGGCCAGAAAATAGCCCAGATAACTCACGCTACCAGCCCCATCAAACTCAAAACCTCAGGAAACCACCACGAAACCATTCAGCTCCTCCTCTTACATTCTCCCCATGCTCCCATTGTTTTGGGCCATCCATGGATGGCCAAACACCTCCCAAATATTGATTGGCGGAAGAATGAGGTTAAGGGTTGGAGCCCCAACTGCTCCCTGGCATGCCTCCACAACGCCCGCGAACCTCAACACAGCCCATCCCAAGAAGAAATACCAGATCTTGAGAAGGTCCCCCTAGAGTTTCATGATCTCAAGGAAGTGTTCTCTAAGTCCCGGGCCACCAGCTTACCACCTCACCGACCCTATGACTGCACCATAGACCTGAAGCCAGGTACTATGCCCCCTAGAGGCCGACTCTATTCACTCTCCAGACCAGAAACCCAAGCTATGGAGAAGTATCTCTCAGAGTCTCTTGCTGCTGGCATTATACGCCTGTCATCATCACCTGCTGGTGCCGGATTCTTCTTCGTGTCTAAGAAGGACGGATCATTAAGACCCTGTATAGATTACCGTGGACTTAACGAAATAACTGTCAAGAATCGCTATCCACTTCCTCTAATGAACACTGCTTTCGATCTCCTGCAAGGAGCTAAGATTTTTACTAAGCTCGACCTCCGTAATGCCTATCACCTGGTACGCATCTGAGAGGGGGACGAATGGAAGACTGCCTTTAACACTCCCACGGGACACTGGGAGTATTTAGTTCTTCCTTTCGGGCTTACTAACGCTCCAGCAGTGTTTCAAAACCTTGTCAACGATGTTTTAAGAGACATGATAAATAAGTTTGTGTTTGTGTATCTTGACGATATCCTGATTTTTTCAGAGTCCCAGGAGGCCCATGTCAAACATGTTCGCCAAGTGCTCCGTCGCCTCCTGGAGAACCGCCTCTTTGTTAAAGCTGAAAAATGTGAATTTAATGTGGAAACCACTACGTTTTTGGGTTACATCATCTCCCCAGACACCATCCGGATGGACCCCCTAAAGGTGGAAGCTGTCACTAATTGGCCCAGACCAGAGGACCGTAAGTCTCTGCAGCGATTTTTGGGCTTCGCTAACTTTTACCGCCGGTTCATCCGGAATTATAGTTCTGTTGCCGCTCCTCTTACTGCTCTCACCTCTTCTAAATCCAAGTTTCTGTGGTCCGAAAAGGCTGAAGAGGCCTTCAATGACTTAAAAGCTCGTTTCACCTCTGCACCTATCCTAACCATTCCCAATCCAGAACTCCAGTTTATTGTTGAAGTGGACGCCTCCAATATCGGAGCTGGAGCCATCCTGTCGCAGAGGTCCACAGAAGATGGTAAGGTCCATCCTTGTGCCTTCTTTTCTCGCCGCCTCAGCTCTGCAGAAAGAAACTACGACATTGGGAATCGGGAGCTGTTGGCGGTAACGTTGGCCTTAGAGGAGTGGAGACAATGGCTGGAGGGCTCCAAGGTACCCTTCATCGTCTGGACAGACCACAAGAACCTGGAATATCTACAAATGGCCAAAAGACTCAATCCGCGACAAGCCAGGTGGGCACTTTTCTTTTCACGATTCAACTTTCATATTGCCTATCGACCTGGAAGTAAGAATGTCAAGCCTGATGCCCTCTCCCGTTGTTTTGAAATCCAGGAAGAGGAGATTAACAAAGATACCATCCTCCCTAAAGAAGCGTTCATTAATGCATTATGTCTTGATATTGAGAGAGAAGTCAGAAATGGCCAAAACAATGCTGCTACTCCCAGTGCGTGTCCCACCAATTGTTTATATGTGCCAGCTACCTTACGCTCCCAAGTCCTGGAATGGGGACACGCATCCAGACTGTCCTGCCACCCTGGTATCCGCCGCACTAAGAACTTTATTCTTCAGAGGTTTTGGTGGCCAGAACTCACTCAAGATGTCCAGGGCTTCGTTGCTGCTTGCTCGGTCTGTGCCCAGGCTAAGACTTCTCACCAACCACCTCAAGGTTTATTGCAGCCCCTTCCTACACCACACCGCCCCTGTTCCCATATTGCTCTTGATTTTATCACAGGCCTTCCCTCATCTAATCACCACACCACCATTCTCACAATTGTTGATAGATTCTCCAAAGCAGTTCACTTAGTTCCCCTCACTAAACTCCCTTCTGCTCAAGACACTGCCAACCTAGTAATCCAACATGTCATTAGACTCCACGGCATACCCACTGATATCACTTCCGATCGCGGCCCCCAGTTCACTGCACTTTTTTGGAGAACATTCTTTAAAGCTTTAGGCACTTCAGTCAGTTTGTCATCAGGTTTCCACCCCCAGACTAATGGCCAGACCGAGCGAGCTAACCAGTGTGTGGAAAGTGTTTTACGATGTCTCTGTATTAGGAACCCCTCCTCCTGGAGCTATCAGTTACCGTGGGTGGAATACGCGTTGAACAGCCACACCTCTGCTGCCTCCGGCGTCTCCCCCTTCAAAGCCTGCCTGGGCTACCAGCCCCCTTTGTTCCCGTCCCAGGAGGAAGAGGTGGCTGTCCCCTCAGTCCGCGAATTCGTCCGTAGGTGCAGACGCACCTGGACTGCCACCCGCCAGGCCCTGCTCAGGTCGGTCGCTCGGATGAAAGAACAGGCCGACAAGAGACGCACCGCGGCGCCCATGTACCGACCTGGGCAGCGGGTCTGGTTGTCTTCAAGGGACATTCCCCTCAGAGGTAACGGGGGTAAGCTTTTCCCAAAATTCCTGGGCCCTTTCATCATTGAAAGGGTCTTAAGTCCCACTGCCGTTCGCCTCCGTCTCCCCCTGTCCATGCGACGCATACACCCCACTTTCCATGTGTCCCAGTTAAAACCTGCAGTAACCCACCCCCTGTCCTCTGGACCTGATCCCCCACCACCCGCCCGGATCATCAACGGAGGCGAAGCCTACACGGTCCGTGCCCTCCTGGACTCTCGTCGACGAGGCAGAGGACTGCAGTACCTCGTCGACTGGGAGGGTTACGGACCTGAACATCGCAGTTGGGTGCCAGCAAGGCACATATTGGATAAAAACCTCATCAAAGACTTTCATGCTAGTCACCAGAGACTTTCAGGTTGAACGCCAGGAGGCGTTCGTTGGGAGGGGGGTTCTGTTGGGATTCTGATTCTGCTGTCTAGTTTAAGTTCTGTGCCTGGCCAAGTGCCATGATGATTGATTCTTGTGTTTAGAGACCACTGACTTTGTCTGACCATTCTTAGATTATGTATTGTGTATTTGGTATTAAGGATTTCCTGTTTTATTATTTTTATGTTTTGGTTATCAGTCTCCATGCCATGTTTTGTTTTCATAGCCATGTTTCATGCCATGTTTATTTTCCATGCTTTGCACTTTGTCTCCCCTGTCTTGTCTTGTGTGTATCTTTGCTCACGGTCCCTTGTCTTGTGTGCCACTCATTCGGGTGATTTATTGGTTTCTGGGTTTCAATCTTCTTTCATTATCTCGTGTTCTTCCTTCCTCTCTCTTTTACTGTCTTACTAACGCATACTAACAGTTTATTGTTTTTGCTAATTACTAACCACACTAATCTTGTATATTTTTACTAACTTTCTAACATGCACTCAGGATTGTAAAGCTGCACATACTAATTGACTAACTACCTCTCAGCAGTCGCTCAATTCTAATCTCTGCCTCCTTGCCTATCCCTAATTATCTCTGCTGCATGTTTCTGTGGATTTCCACTTATACTTTGTGCTTTCCTTTTCTTTTATCTTGGCACTTTAGTACTCCTTAACCGGAGCTGTTGTTTGTACTTAGGTTTGTCTTGTGATCCCTGTCTGCGTTTTGGCTACAGCCAAATTCATGTAATTAGTTTATCCCTCATGTGTCTCTCCCTAATCATTGTCACCATTGATTGCACCTGTTCTTCCTGGTCATGTGTTCTCCTGGATGTGTATATAAGATGTCTGTTTGCTTCACACTCTTGTCAGATCGTTCTCCCTAGTTTTCTCGTGCCACGTTTCTCGCCTTGATTGCTCAGTGTTTATCTTTCTGACTGGATTGCTCGACTATTGATTTTGGTTTGCCCTTTTTGGATATTGTTGCATCTGTGAGTTTTGACCTTTTTCTGCCCGACCTTGATTTTGTGATTACTGCCCTGGTTTTGGATTCGGACTGTCTTTGGCTTATGAGTTTGTTTCTCCTCCAAACCTACGCCTGTGTACCGAACCCTTTTTGTCTGACCACGAACTTTGTTATTGGTGCCCTGGTTACGATTCTGGATTACGCCCATTGGATACTGTTTTTGGATTGTGGACTTTGTACCGTTGCCAGCTCTGTTGGGGGGTTTCCCCCTTCAGAAATAAAGCCTCCTTTTTGCATTCTACTGGTTGTCGCACTTGGTTCATTTCGTAAATCTCAACAAGACTAAAAACTGAGCTCCACGACCCACACGCCTCTCGGATAAAATACGATACACAGTGTAAATAGGGCCCCCATCAATCATCCGCGGCGGCGGTGGAGGTTTCTCGACTGGAGCCAGGACGTAAGTGCTGACCAGTTTGAGCCGGGAGACATGAAAATAGGGGTGGATCCGTAGGTTCGATCCTTCGCACAATCTAATAAGGCGGGGAGCCAATTTCCGTGACTCCACTCTCAAGGGCAGTAGAACTGTGTCGGTGAAAAGCGCACACATCAATTGCCTGAGACATATGACTGTTTCCACAACTGGTTATTGCTGGCAAGCATATATGATTACAATGATATTCCAGCGCAATAAAAATTGAAATTAATGAGTTAATTAATGACAGTGAATTAATGACATCCCATAACTCATCCCCAGCACAACCTTGGCTGTTTCATTGCCCCAATAAAGTCCAATCCGACTTGCCAGATGCATTCAATCCATTTAAGAGTTAATGAATATTTTCAGAATTTCATTTATTACTTATCCGTTTTTGCTTCACATTAAAGCACCAATTGAATATCGTATTTAAATTGTGTTTGTAATGAACAAGTCCCAGTTGAAAATGTGATTAAAATAACTGTATTTTTGGCGCATAACACATTAGATTCAGACCGGTGTTAAATATCAGCTATTGAATAAGCGCACACTTTTGGAGCAGTGTCTCCAGGCAATAAAAATGCAGGACAGAGCTTCAATCTGTGGGACGCTGGAAAGGAGACGAAAATGCTGTGCGGCACAATGCAAAATGGGACACCTGATCACCCTAAAAATGCATGATGCCATGATGGAAAAGTCAGCTTAACCATTTTCATGCAATGGCAATGACTCATTCAGAATCCGATTTGATTACTAGGCAATTTTTTTTTAATTCTTCATTTGAATTCCTGTTAATTTTGCTGGCTTTACGAATGTTACGGCCCCCTGCTCTGGATGTGGTGCTCATTTGCAGGTGCCGAGTGGGCAGAGTTATTGTGGTCATTGACACGATGGAGAGCACCAGTGTCTCATTCACTGAGCTCATAAAAGGTGCCAGTTTCCCATTTTGGAGCTGTCTCCTTTTTTAACTTTTTTTTGATTAGATTGCTTACAATATGGCTTCACTACAATATGGCGCACTCATTCTCTCATGTATTTTACTGATCATGCTGACTTTCACATCTCATATTTGCATAGTCTTTTTGTTAAGTTATTTTTCGTGAAATAAATAGAATTTTGCTTTGTAAATACATCAGTGTAGATCTTCCTTCCTGTTACGGCTTTTGAGCCAAGTCGTAACAGTCGGATAACTGAAAAGTCTCCATCATTTGATGTTTATAAAAGATATTTGGAAAATTTAGAATGTTGCCTCACAAGATCATGACCAAAGTAAATTTGGTATTTGCTGCATTTGTGGAGTAGTGTGGAATAATTCTTTATTGATTCAGCTAATTATTATTAATTGTTAATCCTTGCTTGCTCTGACTTTGCTTTGGTTCATAACATTTTAGGCCTGAGTGTGCACTCTTACATGTTTCTGATTTAGCATGAGCCTGCATAACTGTACTAGTGCGTCATGGCATATAGCTTATCTAAATTCATGCAGACCTGAAGACTCTGTACCAGGGACAAGATGTTTCTCTCTTTCTCTAAGTTAATGTGTTTATAGAATGCTCCAGAATGCATAACAAGATAAGCTGGAGCCGGGGCTGATAGAGAAGACAGTGCTCTCCTAACGAGATGTATGTGCGCACCCCAATACAGCTTGACGTGGGTTGCGTGAGACGGCGAGGGCTCTCCAGATTACCTCATGATGTGTAAATCAGCGCAAGGGGAGGAGAACGTCATGGAGTACCCCTACAAATAGTACTAGAGAGTTTCTAACTGTTTTATCCTTGACTTTGCTGTGTATGGGGATCCTTTTCTCTGCAGAAAAAGAGTAAACAGACTTTGGCTTGTATATTAACTTCTCTGCCTCCGACTGATTTTTATTATCCCCCCGGCATATAATGCGGGGGGATATAGCGATCAGTGTGTTCGTCCGTCCGTCCGTCTGTAATAAAATAGTTTCCGGACCAGAACTCGAAAACTAAACCACCTACAAACACCAAATTTGGTATGGAGCTTCTCCTTATGGTCTAGTTGTGCCTTTTGGGGGTTTCGGTCCGTCTGTCTGTCCACAAAACCTGTAGGTTACACAACCTACAGCCGGGGGGATCCGCCATTGCCAGATGGCTCTTGTTTTCCTCTGAGTCGTCTGAGTTTCTTTTTGTGAAGGTTATACTTGGAACAGTGGCGTCTCTGGCATGAAAAGTCCAGTGGGGCACAACTGACCAGTTATACGTAGCCTCTCACTTTTCTGTGACGCTGCCTAAAACCTATATTTGCTCAATATTAAATGAGCCACATACTAGAAATGCAATTTTATATAGACGGGGTTAATATAAAATGGGGTTTGTGTAAAAGGTCACAACCTTTTTTACTGCATAACAAAACAAATATTAACGGGTTACTAAAAATGGTCACTCACCATGTTGCTCATTTCTTGAAAGGAAAAGATGCACGTCGATCTTTCATCTGAGAAAACTTTAAAAAACTCAATGACCCTTTGGTCCCCATGGATTCATCCATGGATGAATTCATTTTCAATGGACAGCATAGCCAGTGAATTTAACCTCTGCTGCCCCATTGTGTTTCTTGTAAATGTTTTGATTCTTTTTAATTTTGAGAAGTTTCTCTCCCGACTCAGCAGTGGTCATTGGTGTTGTGATGATTTCTAGCGGTGACACAGTCTCAGATAAGGCATCCTGGAGGTTGTTGTCATAAATCAACTGCAGCAGTGACTGAGTATTCCCTGCGTGCAACTCTGAGTGACTGTACAGTGATTTCAGTTAAGTTTCGAGCTTAACTTTATTTTGAATTGGCCACATTTTGATAGCACATTCAAATTCAGCACTTGAAAATGAATCGCTGAACTTACTGAAAAGTGTGCAGTCCACAAGCTTTGCTGCTATAAGGTGATCACTCTTGTGCAATCTCACCTCCACCTGAACTAACACAGTATCACAAGCCTCTTATAACAGCGCCAGTGTTTTTTTTCCTTCGTTTCTTTGGAGCCGTCTCTCTCGCTTGTGCAATGTCATCCACTTTCTCTCTAAATCAGCCCAAGCCTTCTCTGAAGCTCCATCAATGTTTAGCTAGTAAAAAAACTGCACTCGGGGGTGAAGGAGCGGGTTTGCCCTTTCCAGCTTGGATGATGTTAAAATCCGCTGGCTGGTGAGGTCATAAACGTTTTATTTCTAATTTTTGCTCAAGTGGCAAAGTGCAAAATTTTACTTTGATTAAAAAGTCTACTTCGTTCATTATTTTGTCTTGGTAAGTTGGTAACTACAAAAATAGCCAATCAAGCTAGCTGTGGTTGAACTACTGCATATTACGTACTGATGGCAAATCATCCCAATATTTTAATTGGATGGTCTCAGCGTGGGGCCGTCGTGATTGTGCCCCACAGCGATCTATTGAGACCGTGTTGGACATGTGCACTGAGATTTCAGCGGTTAATTACTTAAACAAGCGCCAGAGGGCCGGCCTCATTTTCAGGTGCTTTGAGAGGAATAGGCTTAGGCTACTAAGCGTGTCAGCATTCTGACAAATATCTTTGACTATATATATACACACTACTGCTCAAAAGTTTGGGATCACTAGCAAATTTCTTTGTTTTCCAAAAGAAATGCATTTTCATGCATTTCACAAACATTTTTATCCATTTCACGAACGATTAAAATTAAATCAGATGATTTTCAAAGAATGATCTACATTTTTGCATAGAGGCGTATTATCAGCAAATGTCAGTCCCCTGCATCAATCTCCTGGTGTGGCTGCTAATCCAAGTTAAGCATTTTATAAGGCTAATTGATTATTAGAAAACCCTTCTGCAAATGTGTTGCACAGCTGAAAACCGATGAACTAATAAGGGAGCGCAAAAGGGAGCATGGCATTCTTGAGGTTGGTTTAGTACCTGAAGCATCAGCAGTAGTTTGTTTGTTTACAGGCTCAAAATGCCCAGAAAGAAAGAACTTCCTTTAGAGACCCGTCAGTCTATTGTTGTTCTTAGAAAAGAAGGCTATTCAATGCGAGAAACTGAAAACTTAAAATCTCTTACCATGCTGTCAACTACTCCCTTCAGAGCGCTGCACAAACTGGCACTAACAAGGACAGAAAAAAGGAGTGGGTGGCCCCGATACACAATTGTGCTAGAAGACAAAATATCTGAGAGAGTGTAGTTTAAGACAAGGACGCCTCACAGGTTGTCAACTAGCAGCTGCGCTATATAGTTCCCGTCAAACACCAGTTTCAGTATCAACAGAAAAAGGTGTTTCTTTTTTGATGAAGGCAAAGTTTGAAGTACATATTCATCATTTTCCGTTAAAATCGTTACTTCTAACTCAGAAAATGTCAGCATGTCCTGTTCGTTTGCTATATTTCCTATTCAGACTAATTTCATGTGTGTTTCCATGGAAAACAAGAAAATTTCCAAGTGATCCCAAACTTTTGAGCGGTAGTTTGTGTATATATATATATATATACACACACACAAATATATAAAACAGCATTGTCTTTGTATGAGAATCGATCGTTATATAATTACATTTGCGACAAAGGCACATTCTGTTTCAATTACTTCAAGGCAGCATATTGCTTCACAGCGACATCTGGTGGGGCCTGGCCTCACTGCCCCCAAAATGCAGAGACGTCACTGACTTGGAATATAATATCAAAATTCCTACAACATTGGGGGCTCGTCCGGGATTCCGATATCTCAGCTGCACTCCCTGGAGAATCAGCGCCGACTGAAAACCCTGCGCACGGTCGTCCAGGGGACGTTGTGGGAAGACCTCAGCCCAGGGCGCTTGAGAAGGCCCTTTTGGGGTGTGTAGGAGGTCAGAAACGGGGGGATCGTAACGGTTTTTCTGCCGACTCCATCGGCCTGGACTTCACTAGACTCTCGCTCCCATAGAGTTCAAAATTAATTGGGTGAAATACCTGTATGCTGATATCTACATCTAGGTGATAAATTGTTGGCATGTTCGACGTAGTTATTTGCATCGCGAGCTTTTAGGTTTGTGCTACTTGTACAAATTATTTAACGTTGTTTAGCTAGCAATGAATTTCTGTTAAAACAACATTTGAATGCTATTGAAAAGTTGACTAAATTATTTCTAATGGAGCATCTTTTAATTATGCATTTCTTTTTTTAACTGTTCCTAGTGCTTTGAAAGTTTGAATTTAATCATTTCCCCCATCTTCATCTTCTAGTAGAGGTGCAAATATGGCAGAAAATTTGGTGAAACCAAAGAAAACTACCAAAAAATTGGTCCAGATATTTACAGTTTGATACCACCAAAAAGTGGCCTTACAAAAATAAATCATATTGAACATTCTTAACGATAAGTCTCCAGTACCATCTCACATCTTATTGTCATTAGTAGGCAAGCTGAAGGCTTCCACTCTCATGTTTTTAGCACTCTTTCTTTCTTTCTTTGTTCTCCATGTTTTTTCTGACTTACTACTCCTACATACTTTCACAGAGAAACTTCATTCAAATGTAAAAAAAACTGCTTGTTCTGAATTACGTTGCTTGTATTCAACTTTTTGAAATCCTTCATACTTTATGAATTAATAAATTTTACATTAATATTTCCCCCCCCCCATAGGAAACAATGACACCGATTATTCAAAATTAAGCTATTTTCAGCAATTTTTTACTCTACCACACTTTTCCTTAGAAATGTAATTTAAGCTGCAGAATGTTAAGCTAAGCTTGGCTAATTTCTTCACTCTTCAACATTTTCGTAACTTCTATTTCTAAAATAATTATTTTACAATAAATTCTGAGAAAGCGGTGACGTGACTGATAGAGTGACGAACAGCTATAAATTTGTCAAGATTTAAACTTGCTCTCATTCCCAGAGTTTCACTCCTCATAAATATTTCTATATCCAAGTTGTAGCAAAAGTTGTGCTGGTCACAAGAATGTAATTATGGAAGCAATCAGACAGACGGTCTTGGTAGTATGAGCCGAAAAGTGACGGGAACACCCAAAACTCCAATAACTCATTATTAAATGAGACAAGAAAATTCAGGCTGGGAAGCCAAAACACAAATTTCTAACTTACTTGTATTCCTACATTTCTGGCACTACTATCTCTTGCTCAGCAGATTTCTCTGCACTACCTTGACATAATTTCATCCCCCTTTAGAAATTGTTGTGGCTAATAAAAAGCTGAAAAGGGCGGAGAGTAAATAGTGAATTCTTTCATGTAGAAGTGATCAATTCGCTAGCTCGACATAAGCAACTTGCCCGCGCTAATGAAAATTTCGGTATGCAAAATCAGTATTATGTTTGTAACATAACCGATCTCTCTCTAGCTGTCGCATACTATCCATAAAGCTGCTTTCACATCAGACACGAAATGAATATTTTGCAGGACAGATTAGCCTACATTCAAAGTCAGTGCAAAGACGCGAATACACGTTATGGGCACGTCTAGCCAGTTTCACACCGGACGCGAAACGAATTTCTCGTTATGGGCACGTCATGTCTGAGCCCCCTTGCAAGTCGCAGAATGCCAGGCTCCAAGCAGACGAGTTCCAGATGTGCTGTCCAGCTAATGCAGTACTCTGGTCTTAGCTGGCAGCACTTCTCCACTTCTGTTGGCATTTCCCGACATTTCTGACATGTGCACCACCATGGTTATGCACTTGCTCGTGCAGCAGAAGGCTCAGATGACTTCCTTAAGGCACATGCTCTACTGCGTGGCTGATAGCTGGGGCTGGCTGGACTGGAGGGGACATCGAAGCTGGAAAGCTCCTTATTTATTAAATCTGGGTCAGAGCATGTCTGAATTGTCATAAACAGGTAAATAAGGTATCTAAGAAGGGACAAACATTTTTGATATCAATTCAAACCTGTGGTAAGCCCATTTGTCCCTCGCTGGACACTTACTGTACTGGTACAATTATACAATGCCTAATGTAACAGCAGCACAAACTATGGATGCAGTATCCATGCAATAATAACAATAAATAAATACTGCTTAGAAATAATACTTGTTAGACGTTTTCAGACACAGTTTTCCCCAGATAGTCTGAAGTCACTTGTCAGTCACAGTCATTTTTACTCAGCAAATGTAGCGCCAATTAAACTGTATCTAAAGTAAAGAGGAAGCTGTGTGTTTTTCATTTAAAAAGAAAAAAGTTTGCCAGCATGTGTGTGTGTTTACTAGTCCTGCCAGTGAAGGTAAATTTACACAATTTTTTTTTGCTACACTATACTGTGGTACAGTAAATGGTGCAACACAAGCACTCACTCACTTTCTGTATTTAGTGGGACTGTCATGGTTACTTTCCTACTTTGTGTCTCACATTGTTAGTACTGAAGTCAAATATTTCAGATAGAACCTTGTATCTTCAAAATGTTAAACTTTACAGGAGAGCATAAAAAGGTTCAATTTTGCATGTAAGAATGCAGTTGAGCTGTGTTCGGGTAGGGTGACTATTTATCTTCCAAGAATGTATTCCAATCAATACAATTTTGTATTTTGCGATGTTTGTTTTATAGTGGACATACAAGGTTTTGTTTCTTATCAAATTTGAGATACTTGGTTTTATCAGCAGCCTGACGATTTCGTTTGTTATCAACGAGCAGCTACTGGAGACCGGCGGACAACAAATAACTTCTGATGACTACCACTGGGTCTTTCCATCCACTAACCTGTCAGCTACAAATTAGCAGGCACCTTGTCTCCCGTTTGTAAGCAACTAACTAAACATACTATCTTGCGTTTCTGTGGCAGAAAAAAAAATACAATAATTACCTCTTCCGAAGAATCTATCTTTTTTTTTCCACCAGCTGTATCGCGTAGCACGGTGGCGGAGGGGTAGCGGTGGGAGTGGCGGGGGATACACGGGTCATACGTCAAATGGAAGTGCCAGCTGTATTGTTGTAATAACAAAGAATCCCTCTAAGGGGCGACAGAAGTTACGCACTATAGCTTTAATCTGTATTATCCAGGGGCGTCACTAGACCTAATACTGAACTGGGACACAGCTGGGGCACAAACGATGAACAACAAAAACAAAAAAGCATAAATAGCGCGTCAGATTATCTTGTTGTCTGGATCTATGATCAACCACCTGAAATGGACTGATGCATTTGGCCTACTTGTGCACTTTACTCTAGACCTCTAAACCTGGTACAAGCAAAAAAGGAATCGCATAATTTTTTGAGAAGTAAGCTGTAACGTCTCATTTTCATTTTTTCAAAGCAGTCAATCACTTGGCTAGCTTTAAGTCTTTACCAAAGTACTCGATGGGCCCAATTCTCTGTTCATACAGAACCCATGTTTTAACGTGAAATAGCTCATATATGCGCATCAAACATCGATAGCAATCACCAGAAACCGAGTTCACAGTGCTAGGCTAAGCATTATGAATCAACGTTTTGCCTATGATGAGCCAGTTAGCTATAAGGCAGCAGCTAACGTCTGCACTAGGCTACTTCAATTTACTGCCAGAGCTAGCTGGCAATACAGCACCTGAAAGTTTAACAAAGTTGTGACATTTAAATTCCCATGGAAATTGCGACACAGAGGAGAGAACAAACAATAAGGACAGGCAGTTGCCCAGCATTAACCTCAAGACAGGTGGAAAGAATGACGGCGAGAGCAGTCAGCACTGACAGATACCGTTGTGTGTGTGACCTTGTGTTCCGAAGCTCTGAAGTGAGCACGAGCCAAATTACACCCAAAGCCACGTGAATATTAAGTAGCCACATGCCATTGTGTACTATATGGAGTGAAGTGAATAAATTAGCGATGAGTTACAGTTATCATATGAAGTATTTGCGTGCCTATGCACTTTCTGTTACTGTAGATTCTCTTACTGAAGATTACGTGGACATACAGATTTAAAACGTGATTTTCTTAATCCCCTGGGGAAAATTATACTGGGGCACTGCAGACCATGCCCCAGTAAAATATGTCTGGTTCCACCGATGGTATTATCCTAGAAATAGCGTGGAATGCCAAAGAAAATAAATAATTCCCAATTTCATATTGTTCTGATTGCATTATTGCAAATCATTTTATAAAAAATATTGAGGCAAATTGGCTCTTAACTTGGTTGTCATAAATATACTTTTTACTGGAAATGATTTCCCTCCTTTTATGTAAGTACATGTTAGTGCTGCCTAAGTTATATTGCTATGTCGAGATGTGTTATTATACAGCATGTAAAACCTTTTCTGACATAATGTAATAATGAGTTTATGGAATCCCACACGAAAAGGAGCAAGGATAGGAAAAATGAATGGCTTGTAAAGGTTTTTTGATAGCCATTGCAGTTAGAAAAAAGGAGCATGAGTGGGTAGCCTACAGGACAAAGTTTCAAAATCAATGTGACAGAGAAGAGGACTGATGTTAGACCAGGCCTGAATCATAATTTTCTCTGTCTTTTATGGCCAATCTGACAACATATGGTTTACTGTGACATATTACATTAATTGAGCCAGTTGGATATTCTCAGAGGAAATTCAAGCAAAGATTAAAGCTTGCAACTTTACAAGCTTCCAAATTCCCTCTTCCCTAACCCTGAGTTTAGAAGAGGGCACAGACTTACTCCCAAAACTCCGTGGCTGCTGAGGACGAGTCGTTGGGCTTCTGAGTCCAGTTTGCAGTGAGGTTTTGGTCAGAAAAGTCCACACAGTGATCTGAAGCACAGAGAGTTTCTTGAAAAATTGATTCAGACTGATGGAACACTGCAACTGAGCTACAGGCTATTTTCAACTGTCACAGCTGCCAAATTTTAAATGGTCACAACTATCAGTCCCAGCTAAATTCATTGTGATGCTCAGTCTGGTTTTCCCATATGCAGACGGCTGTTTTAAGAGCTGTAAACCCAGCCATTTTTATAACAAGCACAAAATGTGATTTAAAAAAACTATGAGCTCCATGACGTTTGGGACAAACATTTTCCACTTTTGAATTGAATTGGGGAGTCAATCAATCAGTTCACACATGATTAGTATAGATTGTTGGGTCTAATTTAAGCTTATAATATTAAACCTTGGTTCCACCTTTAAAAAATTTGAATGTGCTTTGTGTACAAACAATTCCAACTCAGTAAAAGTTGGAATGGTGTGGAGAATGCACATAAAATAAAATTAAGCAATTTATACAATTACTTTGAGCTGTATTTCATTGCAGACACCTTGAAGACAAGATATGTCATTTTTTTCTTTTTTTGGTCAACTTCATCAATGTACCTCAATTTCTACTATTTAGGCCTGCATAGCCTTAAAAAAAGCTAGGAAGGGGCAATTTTGAACGAGACATGAGGAATTTGAATAATGATGCAATTTGAAACAGTTGATGTCGCCAGGTGATTGTAATCATGATTTGGTACAAAATCAGAATCCAAGAAAAGTCTTGTTCCTCATGATTAAAGGCAGAACAAAGATTTCCTATTTGCCTGCAAATGCAAGAGAATGTGTTTGAATGGTTTAGAAAGAATGTTCTTCTAAGAAAACTAGCATCACAGGAAGAACTATTATTTATTGCAAAGTGATATCACCACATGGGTTCAGAATAACTTTGGTAAACCTTTGTTAAGTACTACAGTCTGAAGTAACTTCCACGAATGCCAGTTAAAACACAACTGTGCAAAAAGAAAGTCTTATTTTAAGGCCTGTATTTAGAAATGACACTCACAATAATTGAGTGCGAGTGGGTACTAAAACTTATTTAGTATAACCTGACACTAACTGAGTCAGAAGTTGTCCTAACCCTCATTTGCTTTCAGAGAGCTCACTCGCACTGAAAATCGCGTCTTTTTCTGAGTGAAGGTTGAGTGCAGGGTACACCTCCCTTGAGCCGCACTAAATTGCGCTGGTATTTCGTTCTCATGGATTTCAGGTGGTTACAAACATTAGAAACTCTGGATCATTTACAGCCACGTGCTCAACGCAATCGCAACTATGCAAATTTTAACTCTAATGATCATAACGATGCCGTAACTTACTAACTGACCACCTGGTTTCAGTGTTTACAAACTGCACTGTGGTGAACTCGAGGTTAGCATTTGTGTACCCACCAGTAGCTACTGGTGAACTGGCAATAGGGGAAGCTCAAAACCATCCCTTAAAAATAATGATTGAAAAAAGGTCATATCCAATTGTTGAATAAAATTTTATTTACTTGAACTCCAAAAATCCAAAGGATTATCATGTGTCGCCAGTTCTACTTGTAAAGTTAGAATGAGCATTGATAATTATTGCCCTGTTTTCAATTCATTTAAATTACCATTGCAGAAGCTCTGAAAACTCTCAGCATTATCAGGTGTGGCCAGTTTTCATTAAAGACGCATATCTGTCAACTCTCAAGAATTCAGATTTCTCATGCTTTTCTTTACTGATCGGTTGGAAAATTCTGCGCTCAACTGGCTTGTGGGGCGCATGTGAATTGGTCTGCGAGGCTCATGTAGCTTTAAGTCACGAGAATTCATTCTTCTCTACATTCTTAATTGCTGTTAATAGTAGAAATGTCTGGCACGTTTCACAGCTTGTTGCTTAGTGAGCCTCGCAGGCTGTCCTGCACCTTTAGCGAGCCACACGACCACAGAATTTATGAAGACATGCTGATATTTTATGTCGTCATTTATGTGCGAAAGAAATCCCTAAATTTTGTGAAGCAATGTATAACAGCGCTATCAAAAATAAATATGACTCTCGTTTTACCAATTAGTCTGAGAAACTTTCTAATCAAGATAAGTAAACTGCGACTGGCTTAGGTAATTCAGCACTGAGGGGTGAGGATTGCGCGTCCCTTTGCAGCAGCTGACGCACCGCCTGTGGTACCCAGTTCCCACTACTGTCAGTACTCACGATATGGTGAGTGGAGGGTGAGTGTCGTTTCTGAATACGGGCCTAAGTGTCCAGAGGGGCCATCAACTTCTCTGAGCTCAGAGGCACCTGCTAAGGACTATCACATGGTGAAAATGTGAGCTGTAGTCAGAAAAATCTATTTTTCAGGTCTTTTTTCAAATGGACGGAGTGTCCTCTGGACCAAATAATAAAAAGCCCATGCAGAATGTTATCAGCAACAAACCAAAAGCTGTGCTCTGTCATGGTATGGGGTAGTGTCGGTGCCTTTGTTTGGAGTACCTTACGGCTCTGTGAAGGCAGCATCAATGCTGAATAGTACGCTTAGGATTTGGGGCAAACCTATGCTGCCTTCAAGATGACTTCTTTTCAAGGGATGCCCATGGGTCATTTCATGTTAAATCAACCAAAATTTTAGGAACTTCCCTTCCAAAAAAATCCATTTTTATTATATTCCCCACAGTGTAGGATTTATATATCTGGTGTGAAATGGTAAAATAATTAAGCTCAATTACTGCCAGTTCCTGAGATTTTGCTTCGTTTAGGGAGGGGGGGGTCAGTTTTAAGAAAATTGCCATCATTTTGGAGTAAGTTTGAGGGCCTGAGATATACATTTGCAGAACAAACAGACCCATAAGTTTCCATTTGTCATCAGAATAGTTTGTGAACACTTGGCTTAAGCTACTTTTCTTTCCTCAGTGTGTTTAGTTTACCTTTACTGTGGCCTGGAAAAAAGCAAAAAACCAATCATACTACTTTTTTCAAAATTGAATGCAGTTATTATTCTTTGTCTAATTAAGGTAGATCCCTGAGATTTGGTATGAAAACTGTCTACTACAAAAAATATAAAAGTCACAATGGTTGTATTAAATGTTTGAATAACCTTGGAAGTTTGCTTCAGAATGAATAGTGTGTATTTTGGGTCAGTATATCTCAAAAGGGACACAATTAATCACGGTCATATTTTTAGTGCTTGAAGGCATGGGTCTTGGGTCTAACATCTTAACCCCTTTCTGCAGATGTAGACGCTCGCCTCTATAGATATGCAAATTTAAGCACTTAGTTACTGTACTCGACCACGAGATGGCACCCCCGGACCAGCTATTGAATACTCACAAGCAGGCAGAGCTGAAATGTGATTTAGAATATGGAGAACTTCCCTCCAATCCCTGTTTTTCAGGAGTAGCATGAATTAAACTCCTCAGCTCAGCCTGATGTGCAAATTGGTCAATATCCTTGCCCATAGCATCGATCCAGTAGTTTTAAAAAATTATCACTTGCAACTGAAAAAAACTAAAACCATTTTAGCAACAGTGAGCCAACAGTATTCAAATTAGTGGTTAAAAAAATACGTTTTGTGAAGCAAAAAATCCGACTTAGTATTGATTCTCTCACATTCTACTGTCAATTACAGTCATCACACACAAAATATGCGTAGTTCTCTCCCGTGAATTAACGCGTATAATCCTCCATTGACAAATTCAGCGCTCCCTTCTATCCACCCAAGTACTGGTGTCGACAGCCAGTCACTCAATTATATACTCAGATGCATCTGGGTAACTCTACAGTTATTGTTCACGCCCGCGTGAAGATTCCCTGGGAACAATGTATTGATAAACTCGTTTCTTATCCAATTCCCGAGTGTTTAAACTTTCCTCAATAACTGAAATACATTGATCGGACAATAAGAATAAGATACAAAGCTGAGCGTAAAAGTAAGGTCGGTTGTGTAATTCGAATGTTGGACACGGTTGCGCAGCTGAAATGATGCGATTTCAAAGAAACAAACACACCCGAAACCGGCCTGACGTGTTCAGTTTCATTTACGAGATAAATGTTGTATGGACGCGGTCAATGGGAATTATTCCAAATGAAACAGTACTGGAGGGTCCCTTCTACCCGATACATCTGTCTCAGGAGGAGGGCATCAATGAAGAAAACAGGTTATACTTCCACTCTGTTTGCATTTTGCTCAATATGGCTTTTTGCTGTAGAATTTATACCATGTTTAAAGACATCGAATGCCGAGGTTTTCGTTTCTCCAAATGCATGCTGCCCACGCACGTCGGTAGATCCGCGTAGATGGTGTTCATTACACCATTCTGTTGAATATGGAGGCATATGTCGTTTGATTTTTCCTGAAAATGAAATTTATCTGTTAAAATACGGTGTATTTCAGAATTCAGATATTACTGAGTTAGTGATTTTTTTCCCTTATAAGGTGTAAGGTTATGAGCTCGGATGTGAGAGCGGTTAGCTTATCATTGCAGCGTGAATGTTATAGCTGTTTAATCAGCACTTTATTGAATGCTTGGGGGACTTTGAAGAAAAATGGGCAATATTGTTAACTTTATTATGGAGAAAAGACATGTTTTGTGTTTGGAGAGGTTACTGGTGACCAATGATATTCAACTGCACTGATATTGATAAATTCATGCTAAACTCAACCAGAAAATCAATAGTTCATGATAAATTTCATGCCCCCAAAAGTTAATTTGTGTTAAATATATGATTAATGTATGATTTGACAGTGAACCATTTTGATGGATCTCCAACTTTGGGGAGACACCTGGATAGCTATCTAATTTGGCTCATAGCAAGTGGGTAATGTAGAATGTACTGTTCAAGATGAATTGTACTTGTGGTCAAGAAGTTTATGATCCCAGAAATGTATAGTTTTAAGCCCCAGCAGTTTTTCATTTGTCAGTATTATTTTTGCTATTTCAATGGTGAATTCTCATGAAGATTTTTTTATGTTTGCCCCTTTTCTCCACCAAAATCATAAAAATAAACTGAAATACGATGGGAGTCTAAATTCTGAAAGTGTTTAGACTCAATTGAGCCCAAGTTTTTCTGTCTGTGTAGCTACAATCTTGAATTATAAAGCCTTAAATCAGGTGTAATGTGAATATAGGCCACTAGATGGCAGTATTTACCTTTTTTTTGTTAAGCTCAGACTGGAGTCATGTTTAGACATGTCCTGGACATGTCTGGGGCAAGTCTCAGAAAATTAAAAAAAAGAGGTCTAAATGTGGGTGGGGTCTGCAAAAGAGTATATAAGGAAAAGAATTGAGACAGTAAAGTAGTAGGAGAAATTGCAAGAAGATGACCAGACCTGCCATTCTGTTCAAGACCTGTGACGTTTCTTTTGTGGATTTCTTTGCCTGTGTTTGAGCATTTTCATCATCCAGGACATCACCAAGCCACCCCACAAAAAGGGACTGTAATTATTTCTGGTTTTTTTTTATGTATTCAATCTTGGTCAGTTAGTTAGTTGTTATTAGTCTTTGTCTGTTTAATTAAATGTGTTTAAGTTTTAAATTGTGTCTGTCATCCCTTGCTGTTGCTGTTGTGTTATAAATGTAAGAACAAATTGGGGTCAAAACAAATTGGGGGCTCAAGGTCCGGGATAGACCATTATGTGAGTAATTTATTGAAAATCTAACATTTCAAATTGTAAAATTGATTTTTTTAATTGAATACATATATATTGACAACAGCAATGGATGATTTCTTGGCATCACCAACCGTAGGGGTTTTGAAGTCTTTTAAAAAGACAGAACTGTTGGAAATATGCAGACATTTGGAGCTGACAGAGGTAAAACCAGCCATGCGAAAAGCAAGACTGGCTAGAGAGATAGTTGAATATTACATTGATGAAAATGTGTTTGCACCAGGAGATCTGGAACAGTTTCCAGTGGAAAATCCAAATATAGAAATGGAACTTAAATTAAAAATGCTAGAGATTGAAATGGAAGAAAAAGAAAAACAAAGGCAGTTTGAGTTGGAAAAATTAGCAAGAGAAGAGAAAAAAGAAAGGGTGGAAAAAGAGAAAAAAAGGGAGGAAAGAGAAAAATAAAGGGAGGAAAAAGAGAAACAAAGAGAATTTGAGAGAGAGAAAGAGGAAAGAGCAGAAAGAGAGAAACAGAGACAGAGAGATTTTGAATTAGAGAAATTTGATAGAGAAGAAAGACTCCAAATGGAGCAACTAAAAATAAAAATTCAAACTGAAAATAAATTTTGTGCCAGTCAGGAGGTAAAACTGGGGCCTCCATTTTCGGAAAAGGACGTTGACAACTATTTCCAGTGTTTTGAAAAGGTAGCAAAGAGTTGCCAGAGGCCAAAGGAACACTGGCCTCTGATGTTGCAAACTGTCCTCAAGGGTAAAGCTCAACAAGCCTATTCGGCTTTGTCTGCAGATGATTCCTCTGATTATGAGGTTGTCAAAAAGGTTATTTTGAGAGCTTATGAGTTGGTTCCAGAGGCTAACCGACAGAAATTCAGAGGTCTGAAGAAATCTGAAAATCAGACTTATGTTGAATTTGCTAATGAAAAGCAGGTTTGCTTTGAGCGCTGGGGTACTTCTATGGAGGTCAAGGATGATTTCAACTCACTAAAAGAGATGGTGTTAGTTGAAGAATTCAAGAACTGTGTTAAAGATGATGTTAAGACCTACCTTAATGAGAAGCAAGCACTGAATTTGCAATCAGCTGCCAAATTTGCAGATGAATATGTTCTCACACATAAGTCCAAATTTCAGTCTAGCAGTAATAATAGATGGTCCCAATTTCAGAAAAAGGGTTATGGTGATACCCAAGATTCCTCACCCAAAGACAAAGACAAATCTGGTGATGGTGCTCAGAAATCCAGTAACAGGTCTGATCAAAGTGTGAAAGCTGACAGTGACAAAAGTGGTCTAGTTTGCAGTTATTGCAAGAAATCTGGTCATGTTACAACTAACTGTTGGTTCCTTAAAGCTAAGAAAGAAAAAGAAAAGGATACCAAACCAAATGCCTTTGTGAAAACAAGGTTAGAAACCCCTGTAGTAGATAACTGATCTGCTAAATTGCCTGCTTCTTGTGGGGCTAAAAAGCCTAATACAGCTGACTTTGTGAGGGAGGAATTTCTTCCATTTGTGTCAGAGGGATTTGTGGCTCTGAATGAGCATACTACTCCTGTCCCCATATATATCCTAAGGGATACCGGAGCTTCTCAGTCACTTTTGTTGATGGACTCCTTGGAGTTACGTGATGAGACCGCTTCAGGGGATTTCATACTTGTACAAGGTATTGAAGGGAGGACTGTATCTGTACCCCTGCGCTCTATATTCTTGAAGTCAGATTTAGTTACAGGACAGGTAAAGGTGGGACTTATGTCAAGTCTACCTATAAAGGGTGTTTCTCTGTTGCTAGGCAATGACCTGGCTGGGGGCAAAGTAGTTCCCCCTGTACATCTTACTTCACAGCCGAGCACTGAAGATGGGGATGAGGACCCATCTCTGTATCCTTCTTGCGCAGTGACTCGTGCTATGGCCAAGAAGGCTAAAGAAGAAGATGTTGTGGTGCCATCCAGCACATTGAATAGTCAGGACTCAGGTGGTTCGCCTCATGACTCTGATTGGCCTACTATGGTTTCTCCGTTTGAGGACTTATCAGATACTTTTATCAGTTCATTGTTCAGCCAGCCAGATGGGTCTGGTGATTCTGATGTGTCTGGAGACTTGTCTCTGTCCAGAAAGCAGTTGATTGAGGAGTAAACTAATGATCCTGAAATTTGCATACTTAAGAGGAGAGCCCTTCCTGATAAAGAAATAGACGCAGTTCCAGTTGGGTATTATCTCAAGGATGGTGTGTTGATGCGGAAGTGGCGCCCTTCTGATATCCCTGCCAATGCAGATTGGGCAGTGGTCAGGCAAATTGTTGTTCCGAAGGTCTATAGGAATGAGATCTTAACAATGGCTCAAAGTTTACCTTTAGGAGGTCATCTTGGTGTTAACAAGACTGTTGATAAGATCATGAAACACTTCTTTTGGCCTGGGCTTCGGAAAGACGTTTCCAACTTTTGCAAAACCTGTCACACTTGTCAGGTAGATGGAAAACACCAGTTAGACCCACCTGTAGCTCCATTGCAGCCTATCCCAGCATTTGGGGAGCCATTCTCTAGGGTCATTGTTGATTGCGTTGGTCCATTACCCAAGACTAGATCTGGAAATCAGTGCTTGTTGACAATCATGTGTGCATCTACCAGATTCCCCGAAGCCATACCTCTACGTAACATCAAGGCAACTGCAATCTCGAAGGCTTTGATAAAGTTCTTCACGTTGTTTGGCCTTCCCAGGGAAATTCAGTCAGACCAAGGTAGCAATTTCACTTCCGGATTGTTTCAGCAGGTTGTGTATGAACTAGGTGCAAAGCAGATTATTTCCAGTGCCTATCATCCAGGGAGTCAGGGTGCCTTAGAGCGGTTTCATTCCACTCTCAAGACAATGATGAGGACTTATTGTTATGACCATGAGAAAGACTGGGATGAAGGGGTTCATTTTCTGTTGTTTGCAGCTAGAGGAGCAGTGCAGGAGTCTACTGGAGTCAGTCCATTTGAGCTAGTGTTTGGTCATGAAGTGAGAGGACCTTTGCTATTATTGAGTGAACAATGGCAAGAGGAAGAGCCGCACATCAGTCTGTTAGACTATGTTAGCAAGTTCAAGGACAGTTTGCGTGCTGCTTGTGACCTAGCCAAAGAGAACTTGAAATCAAGTCAGGGAAAAATGAAAACTTGGTATGATCATAAGGCTAGAAGCCGTGAGTTTAAACCAGGAGACAAGGTCCTTGTGTTGTTACCCTTGCAGTCCAATCCATTGCAGGCTAGATTTCATGGTCCTTGACAATTCTGACAAAACTCAATGATCTCAATTACATTGTGAAGACTCCAGATAGGAGAAAACCAAAACAATTGTGTCACATTAACATGCTAAAGCCTTATCATGACAGAAATGCTAGGGTTGCAGCTGTCACTTCAGATTCTCCAATGGTCGAAACGTGTGAAGATGAGGGGGAGTTTCAAGATGATGAACCAAGAATTAAAGCTGAAGTTCTTTCATGTAAATTGTCAAACACTGAAGTGTTGCAAAATCTTGATGTAAAACTCCAGCACTAAGAACACTCACAGAGTGATCAGTTTGAAAGGTTTATCAAGAAATATGAGGATCTGTTTCCTGATGTTCCAAAGAGAGTTTCTATAGCCTCTCATGATGTAGATGTTGATGATGCCAAACCAATAAAACAGCATCCGTACCGGATGAATCCTGAAAAGAGAAAGATTGCTGAGAAAGAGGTTGAGTACATGTTAGAACATGATATTATCAGACCCTCCAACTCAGATTGGAGTTCACCCTGTGTGCTAGTTCCAAAACCTGATGGAAGTACTAGATTCTGTACAGTTTATCGCAAAGTCAATGCTGTAACTAGAACTGATGTGTTTCCAATACCTAGGATTGATGATTGTATTGATAGTGTAGGGCAAGCAAAGTTTCTGACCAAGATTGATTTATTGAAGGGTTATTGGTGTGTGCCTTTAACTGAGAGGGCCAAGAGCATCTCTGCTTTTGCCACACCATCTGGATTGTACCAGTATGAAGTCCTACCCTTTGGCATGAAAAATGCCCCAGCCACGTTCCAAAGGATGATACAGTCTACAATCGCCGGATTGCCACACACGGGTGCGTACATCGATGACCTGATCACATGGAGTGACTCCTGGGAAGAACATCTAAAAGATGTAGAGACGTTGTTCCAGCGCCTGACCCAGGCTAACCTGACTGTTAACCTGAGCAAGAGTGACTTTGGTTGTGCTACTGTCACCTATCTTGGCTACGTCATAGGCCAGGGTAAGGTGGCACCCATAAATGCTAAAGTCCAAGCCATCATGGACTTTCCAGTTCCTGACAACAAAAAAGCTTTGCGCCGCTTCCTTGGAATGATCGGGTACTACCGCAAGTTCTGCAAGAACTTTGCTGAGATTGCTCTCAGTCTAACTAACCAATTGAAGAAAGGCGTAAAGTTCACTTGGGATGATGCATGCCAGAGAGCCTTCGATCGCCTGAAGTCTCTGCTGTGTCACTTCCCCGTGCTCAAATCTCCTGACTTCAACAAACCGTTCTCCATCGCGGTCGATGCTAGCGACCAAGCTTGTGGATCTGTGCTCCTACAGAGAAGTGACTCTGATGACATTGAGCATCCCATGGCATACTTCTCCAAGAAGTTCAATCGCCACCAAAGGAACTAGTCCACAATAGAGAAGGAGCTGTTGGCTCTGGTTCTTTCTTTACAACACTTTGATGTTTATGTTTGTACAGGGCAAAAGCCAATGGTTGTGTACACAGACCACAATCCGTTCATGTTTTTGAGTAAGATGAAAAACAAGAATCGGAGATTGTTGAATTGGAGTTTGATTTTACAGGAGTTTGACTTGGAAATTAAGCATGTGAAGGGTACAGACAATGTAATTGCTGATTGCTTATCCCGTGTTTGAATATGTATATATATATCATGTGTTTGAATATTGTATGATATGTATATATAGACAAGTGTTCACGTAACCATTTTGTATTGAAAAGAAGAATTTTGCCTTTATGAGTCAAAATTTTTTCCCTTTTGGAATGGAGGTGTAATGTGAATATAGGCCACTAGATGACGTTTCTTTTGTGGATTTCTTTGCCTGTGCTTGAGCATTTTCATCATCCAGGACATCACCAAGCCACCCCACAAAAAGGGACTGTAATTATTTCTGTTTTTTTTTATGTATTCAGTCTTGGTCAGTTAGTTACTTGTTATTAGTCTTTGTCTGTTTAATTAAATGTGTTTAAGTTTTAAATTGTGTCTGTCATCCCTTGCTGTTGCTGTTGTGTTATAAATGTAAGAACAAATTGGGGTCATAACACAGGTAACACCTAAAAAGCCAGATTTGGCTTTTGCGCAAAGGGGTCAAACAAGAGCAACGCAGAGTGTGGCATATGCCCCCGCCTGTAAGCTGATCAAGGGCATATTGAGATGGCTGCTGTGGCGGCCATATTAGATATTGCATGACGCTGGTTATTGAGAGGATCCTTCCTCTAGCCAATCCCAATACGAAAGAGATGATTAAGAAATGGCATCAATCCGACAAGGGATTCTACAGTTATCCCACGGAAACGAAAAGTTAACGGACGAACGGACGACAGACGGACATGGTGTTGACATAATGCCCCCTTTCCTCTTTGGAGGGCAGGGGCATAAAAACTGGAGATGTAAAACTCTTCCTTTAGACTGTACAGCATGCCAATCATATTAGGTCATTATCATTGGCTGATGTAGGGTATTGTTGCATTCCACCGCCAGGTGGCAGCAAAACCAAAAAGCACAGCCCACTTGAAAGACTTGAAATCTCTGCCAGCATAGCTGGATTTGAACTTTGGCCTGTATATCAGCTGTACTTGGGCCTAAATATTTCCAAGTACAGTGTATGTATCACATTCATCTTTTCACTTACTTTCCGGGGCACCTTAGCCATGGTGTAAGTGAAAAGATGAATGTGACACAAACACTTGTTCGGAGGTGCATGTTTTCGCCAGCTTTGGTTCTTTTGTTTGTTTGGTTGTTTGTCTGTCTGTCGGTTAGCAGGATATCTCAAAAACGGCCTCATAGATTTTAACTAAACTTTGCCAGATGTCAGAATAGCACATGAGGCAAAAGTGCTTACATTTGGGAATATCTAGGCCCAAGTACAGCTGAAATATAGGCCAAAGTTCAAATCCAGCGATGCTGGCAGAGATTTCAAGTCTTTCCAGTGGGCTGTGCTTTTTGGTTTTGCTGCCATCTGACGGTGGAATGCAACAATTCCCTACATCAGCCAATGGTAATGACCTAATATGATTGACATGCTGTACAGTCTCAAGGAAGAGTTTTACATCTGCAGTTTTTAAATATGTTAGACCCAAGACCCATGCCTTCAAGCACAAAAAATATGACATTGATCCCTTGTGTCCCTTTTGAGATATATACCCACTATAATGACCCAAAATGCGCACTTTTCATTCTGAAGACAACTTCCAAGGTCATTAAAACATTTAAGACAACCATCTGTCATGGTGTTGGCCTGCAGGCCCTTCCCCCTGTTGCATTCTTCGCCTCCACCTTAACGGCAACAGGTTTGGCTCATGAAGGTGGAGGTAAAGTGCTGATATTTAAGGGCTGGCTGGACCTCATTTTGGTGCAGCAGTATTCTGTTTCTGGAGTCCGTTTTCTGTGCTGCCGCTCCCCTCTGGGAATTTTTTATTTTTGAAAATTAAATTAAAGAGTTTCATATTTTTACTATACCAGTGCGTTTGGGTCCCTAATCTCTTTTTGGGAACATGGTCCCAGTTTTACCATGACACCATCGTGACTTGGATATTTTTTGTGGTCTTCTAAAAGTTGACCGACAGTTTGCATACCAAGTCTCAGTGCTCTATCTTAATTAGTCACAGAAAAATAAATGCATTAAATTTTGAAAAAAATTTTATGATGTTTTTTGCTTTTTCCTGGACAGAGCACAGATAAAATAAACACACTGAGTAAAAAGTAGCTTAATTTAAGAGTTCATCAGCTATCCTGAAGATAAAACGTGGGTCTGTCAGCTGTGAAAATCTATTTCTGAGGCCTTCAAACTCCCTCCAAAATTAAGGCGATTTTCTTAAGATCAAACCCCCCCTTCCCAGACATGCCTTGTTTGTTGCTCAAGCTAACTATTATTTTCCCTCCCCGACAGTCCCTTCCCAATTTGCAGCCCTGTAGTGCATTAGCCAATTGTGCGTTACTCTGAAAAGGCTGCCAGCAACCCCCATCATTTACTGATTTCTGATGAAGCCAGTAAGCAGTGACGGATGTGCTACTTGTTTGTTCGAATGCTACATCTGATATCACTGAAGATAGCACTATCTCTTTCTATGGCAGCCTTACGAGTCCTAGCCACTCTGACATTTCGGATCTTACCTGAGTTCCAGGTGTTGGAGCAGCTGGCCCACGGCAGCTGTGGGCTGAATGAGTAGTACAGGTACAAGAGGGCCCAGGCCAGGATGATGATGTAGTAAAGACATGAGTAAAACATGATCAGGAGACTGCCATAGCCAATTCCTGCGAGAGACACACACATTCAGTCAAATTGATGCCCTGTCATTATGCACTCTTTCACTAAGATCAAACCATCTGTCGTTTCCCTTGCTGTGCTCAGTGCATCATTGTTGTCAGCTATCCCTACCACTCATCAAAGCTTTTTTTAAACCTGGAAACCTCAGGTGTTTTCCTAACATTCTCAATGCCATTTTGTCGGAGGATCACTATTCCCACCGACTTGCACACTATTCATTTAGATAATACTGCCTGCTAAAAAGACTAGTAGCAACCAGGGCCCGGTTGTTCAAAACTTTTTAACCAGCCGTCAAGTACACTTAACCGACTTAACTTAAACAGAGCTGTTATCCTGTTGTTCAAAACTCAGTTAACTTTAACAGGGTGTTAGCTTGACGTTAAAGTTAACGCACCTAAGGACCACCGCTAACTTTACCAGTGTGGTTAACTCTCAAAATACTGTCCATTGCTAACGGTGCTTTCATGATGCCAGTTTAGCAAAGGAAGGACAGGGGGTAGTGTGGACTGGACTTTGATATTGGAGATCACGCTATTGAAGAGTTCCTTACCCGCTATCGATTTGGAAGAGCATCTTTTGCTTACCTTTGCAATATTTTTCAAGGTGATTTGCTGCGTCCAACAAGCAGAGGTCACGCACTGAATTAAACAATTTCATTGATTTTACTTAAGTAATTGATAACTAAATGTTGGCAAAACATAATATAAGATGTATGCGAAGAACCCTTAAAATCCCATAATTTTTACTGATTTCCATTTCCCATCGTATCCATACAGTTTAAAGTGCTAAGTGTACAATAAAAAAAACAAATAGCCCAATTATTTCCAAATATTTTAAAGTTATTTATGAAATATGATAATACAAAGAAATCCGTGAAACTGATATTTCCCCAGATAGCAAGCTCCTCTGCTCCGGATCTGCCCCAGCTCCAGCTGATCCGGGGCAGATCCGTAGCGGAGGAGCTTGCGATCTGGGTCCTGAATCAATAACAAGAAAATAAATATATGTTTACTTTCCTTTTTTCCTGTTCTTCTGGTATGATAAAACATTAAACCTGCACCTAATTTGATTCCATGAATTCAGTCATAAATCTTGGTTTGATATTTTTACAGTAGGCTATACACATCTGAAGCGCCCATAAAATATACTCAGCAACCAAAGTTTCTGTGACACCATTTATGTGTATGTTATAAATGACACGCAAAGATCTCAATGCAATCAATATGTTTATTTAACGGGAGAAACACTGACTTTTCAGTGCCAACGTCACTCAAAACGAAAAATGTCATTTTCATGCGTCATGAAGCACTTGTCTGACGTCTAACCAATTGTGACCTTCACACTTCAATACCGGGTGTGACTTCCTCGTGCCATGATGCAAGCAACGCATCTCCGGCGCATGGACCGAATCAGATGTGCCAGAAATTGCTGTGGGATGTCATTCCAAATCTGACGTAGACGTTGTCGCAATTCCTGGAGTGTAGCTGGCGGGTTATCCAACCGCCGCAAACGTCGATCCATCTCGTCCCAAAGATGCTCGATTGGGGACATTGCTGGGGATCTGGCTGGCCATGGCAGGACATTGACATGTTGTTGCATCAGATACTGCTGTACAATCCTTGCAACGTGTGGTCTGGCGTTATCATGTTGCAGCGTTATTCCGGGACCATGTTGCATCAAAAACGGTACCACCAATGGCCGTAGCACTTCATCGCGATATCTTTGACCTGTCAGATTTCCATCAATAACAAGCAAATCTGTTCTGTTTCTAGCCGTGATCCCTCCCCAAATCATGACACTACCACCTCCAAAACGATCAAATTCCTGAACACAGTTGTTGGCATAACGTTCTCCACGTCGACGGTATACACGTAAACGACCATCACATCGGTTAAGCATGAATCTTGATTCATCAGTGAAGAGTACAAGATCCCACTGACGTTGGATCCACCGTCGATGTTGTTGTGCCCACTGTGGACGCAGTCGTCGGTGTTGTACTGTGAGTATTGGACGTCTTGCTGGCCGACGTGGGACAATGCCAAAATGACGGAGACGGCGACGGATTGTCTGTGCAGACAGTCGCCTCAAACCAGGTATCGTTCTTGCAGTTATGGTTGCAGGTTGGAATCGATTTCAGAGATGGGTTGTTCGAATCCAGTTGTCCTGTCTGGGAGTGGTTATTCGTGGACGGCCGCTGCGAGGACGGTCTCTGACATGTCTTGTCTGCTGATGACGCTGCCATAAGTTCCAAATGGTGTTTCGGTGGACATTCAGGCGATGAGCAACTTCCCTCTGCGAGGTTCCGGATTCAATCATCCCAATGGCCCTCCACCGATCATTTTCAGACAGTCTTGGCATTTAGAGGGTAGAGGTCCTGATCCGAAATGGCTGTGTTTTCGATAAGTGATGCTTCCGTCGTTCATCAGGCACAATGTGAACATTCCAAAAATTCTCCTTTTATTGCCATCCACAAGCATGATTTACGCACATTTTCACGTGCAAAGTCATTTTCTCGCATTTTCATGATTTCCATTTCAATGTTGTGTTTACGTGTACTGTTTCAGTCTGATATCACCATGTATGACAATTTCATAATTGCGTTATGAAAAATAATTAACAATATTGGTGTCACAGAAACTTTTGTTGCTGAGTATATTTACAACAATTATACTGATGTCCCCCTCTCTGCGTGTTTATCCTTGAACTACATTTTTATGTAGTTTTATGTATGTGTTCATGTGAAGTTTATAATAAAACATAATATTTTGCTGACAGCAAACTATGACGACTTTCGTTACGACCGACATAAAATATAATGTTGCCAAACACATAAGATTTTGTATTTATGTAATCTGCGTGCAGAGGTTATTCTTCGGTCTAGTTTCAGGCATGTCAATTTGAGAGAGTCAGCAGCAGCAGATATAGACAGCAGTTGGAGTATGTAAGAAAAATGTATTTCCTACGTTTCATTTCTTATGGCCCCCGTCTAGGGTAAAGCTGTAACAACTTCAAGTAAGTGTCCTCTTTTCCACTCCTAGAACAGGCAAACACACTACAAGTGCGAAAAAGATAACAGAATAATTTATTGTATTGCTTACGCGTTGACCCCGGAGAGCTACAGTCTCCAGAGTGGGAAATGCCAAAACAAAGAAACAAAAGAATCTGAAAACAAAACAAACAAGTATTTGCCACTAACGTGTCTTTGTCCCCCGCCACAAAATGTGAAATCGTGTCAAAATGAGCAATCGCTTGGTGTGACCTTGAGAGTGACGCAAGGGTCACCGAAATCGACTGGCGCCCGGGTATCACCCTAATGCATGTTGACATCAAATTTGAAAAAAATCCGTCAATTCGTTTTTGAGATATTTCTCTGACAAGGATTTGGGACGGACGGACGGACGTACAGTCGTGAATACTATGTCCCGCCGCTTCACGCGTTCCGCACCACGGGGGACTACTAGTTTTCCTGACTAAAAAACAAAAAGGACATGCCAACTTACCCAACTTCCTAACATAACCAGGAGATAAAGGTTCAACAAATATACGTTTAAATTTTCAAGAATCAACACTACACACAGCAACAGATGCAGCTCTGGGGGCAAGGAAGGGAAGACTGCAGGTCACATGGCTTCTGCAATCTCTTATGACTTTGAGGTTCCGGTCAGGTCCAATCATATGCAGCTTCCTTATCAGGATCACCTGTGAGAAGGCAATTAGGCACACATACCTCGCACGTAATACTCCTGCCGATAAGGACAATATTAATTTCTCAACTGGACAACAACAACATTTTCCGACAGACCGTACAAAAACGGTAAGAGCCATCTGGCTTTGGCACCATGAGGCAAGGAGAATTCCATGGACTAACTAGGAACCGCCATGCCGTTTTCCAACCAATAGTCAACTTCAGTTTGAATTATTGCCGTCTTCAGGATCAACATGATATGGGTGTTTAACGGGAAGCGACTCGCCTACCTGATCATGAACTAAGACATTAGTCTTCGATGGAACATCCGAAAACCAACAAAAAAACTCAAACAATATAACATCTTCTCTGTAGCAAACAATCATCAAGAGTCTGCAAAATAATAGAATTCTGTAATTGAGCACCAAAAAAAAAAAAACAAAGAATCAATTCCCTTCAACTCATCTTCTTCAAGAGTACTGAGGGGGGTAATACAGTGACAACAACAGGCACGGGTTCAGCGGCAGGCTTTCTGAACACAAGCATAACATTAATGTGACATAGCCTTTTTTTTTCCCGCTAGCGGTTAGGGGTATAAATTAGGTCATTTGTGTCACTGTTTCTTATCAACCACATAGGGACCAGAAAACTGCTCGCAAAGGAGTGCCCGGAACAGGAAGAAACACAAGTACCAAATCGTCTTTCTGGAAGGTATCCAAGATACAACGTTTATCATACCAATTTTTCATTTTTACCTGCGACACAGCAAGATTTACTTTGGCGACATCGAAGTCCTGACAAAGTCGCTCACTAAATGTACTAAAGTAGTCAAGAATAGAGACAGGAGCAGAATTTTTAACCAACAACTGTTCACTCAATTTAAAGGGACTACGAGCTGTATGGCCAAAGACTAGATCAGCAGGACTATAATCCAACGTCTCTTGCACCATCTATCAAACAGCAAACATCAGGAAGTGCAACCCCTCATCTGTATCACTGCCGCTTTCAGTGCAATAAGTGCGCAACATTGTTTTGAGTGTCTGATGGAAGCACTCCAAGACACCTTGGGACTCCAGATGATAGGCACTCGACAACTGATGTTTTACTGACAGTTCCTCCAAAACGTAAGCGCACAATTTAGAAGTAAAATTGGATCCCTGAGCAGTTTTCAATGCAGGCCAAAAGAAATACTGCAAAATCCGACGGTAGGTTTTATTTATACTTAAATGACCCGACAAAGTATGATCTTAAGCCAACCGCAAGATTTGTGAACGATACCCAGCAGGCGCACAACAATTTGGTAGGTGGCATTCTCTTCAGCCTCATTCACTGGCGACACCCCACGTCGCATCAATACCTCATTATCCCAAAAATAAGCACCCCGTTTCCTGGGATCATCCATCTCCAATGCTCTTACGATGCAGCCAGTCAGGGAGGGATCAACCCTCTGTGCCACAGCTAACTGTTCTTAGCCCACTTTAGCAAGCAAATCAAAAACAACCAAATTCTCAGAATCAGACATGACAGGAACAGGTGGTGCTTTAGGCGTGTCACTGTCTACCTCATACCTTGACCCAGTAACCGGAAAAGACTAATGTAGGATCTTTCGATGCACAAGCCTGCATATGCGTCACAACACAATTCAGGAACACCGCTGGAAAACTGTCCACCAGGTCAGTTGGATCAGCGAGGGCATTTGGCCGGTCACCCACCACGGGATAGGGAACAACTTTACCCCCTGGTAGATCATGACCCAAAATGCAGCTCACATCTTCCGCGGGTAATTGAGAACGTACTCCCATCTTTAAACTCTGGTAACCAAGTCAGATTTAAAATAAATGGTATGTAGGGGTACAGACACACAACCCAATTCAATTCCGTGAATTAGCACTGGCAGATTAGGGATTAGGCGGATGCTAGGGGCGCTCGCGAGCAGAAAGGGCGCCAGGGAGGGGAGAAGTGTTTTTTTTTTTTTTTTTAATAAATACTTCTTATTTCACAATATAAAACAATAACAACAAAGACACAGCAATCTAACATCAGTACATACAGTCGTAAAGTCTTTAAGCAATGGCTTAATAATGCATTTATATTCGGGCTTAAGTGTCTGTCTGCCTGCAACATGCCTGCAATTTCGCCACGGTCCCCAATGGATTGCACATAGGACACGACCTGGACACAACTCCTCCCCGCCCCCCTGCTCTCTCCTGTAGTCCTACTGCGCTTGCGTCCGAGGTAAGCTGGGTTGGTAATTCTCTCTCTGTTGAATCGGAGATCGTTGAATTGGAGTTTGATTTTACAGGAGTTTGACTTGGAAATTAAGCATGTAAAGGGTACTGACAATGTAATTGCTGATTGCTTATCCCGTGTTTGAGTATGTGTATACAGGGCTTGAAATTGGCACCCGCCAAGCGCCAATGGCATGTAGATTTTGGGGCTGGCGGCCGATTTGTGGCAAGTACTCACCACTTTGACGAGTGGAATACAGCTGCATTCCGATTAACCGCGCCTACTTCAGTCTGTCAGTAAAGTGAAAACGGCTTGCCATATAAACGCGAGAGGGCGGAGGCTCTGCTTGAGATTCTTCAGTATCAATGCTATTTTTCAATGGTAACTAATATGGGTGCAACGATTCATCGACATTGTCGACAAAATTAGATAATATAGTTCGTTGTTGACCAATTTACTCATCGATAATTTGTTAAGTTAAGTCATTGCAAAAGTATTTCACACTTTGGAACTGGACTAAGGGGCTGGAGATGAAGGCAGCTGCAACTGAGCCATTTGACTTGTTGCAACTCTGAGTCACGCCTGCGCAATTGCGACCGGTGGGAGGAGAGAGGAAAGCCACAGGATAACGCGGACATGGAGCTGCAAATTTATGCACGCAGTTACAATAGTCGATCGCTAGATGGCACACCAGAATCATTTATTGAATATTCACAAGCAAGCTATTGAATACTAAATACCATATTTTTCTTTCACCTAAAAATTGAATAAAAGGCACCAGGAGAGAACAAAGAGTGGTTGTTCCTCTTCTTTCTATGCGTACTGCGAACAATACTTTGTACTTGTGCTTTTGATACTTGTGTATATTTTTCACAAAATACTTTTGGTACTAAAGTACATTTACTGTGAGCTACTTTAAGACTTTTATGCAAGTAATTTTCTTATGGGTGACTTCAACTTTTACCAAAGTAAGTTACTTTGGCAAAAGTTGAAGTCACCCATAAGAAAATCTGTTTTGTTTGGTATCCGTGCCCCCTAAAAGCGAAAGGGTGCCCGACAACAAAAATGGAGTAAAAGGAGTATCAACAAAAACCAAGCCACCGGTTTTCAACATAGGCTCAGCAAATCCAACACCCTTGGTTAGTCAGCGCATAACCGTTTCTGGCGCTAAGTCACACAGAGACAAAATGCCCAGGATTGAGACAATTAAAACATACACGCTGGTCACCCATGCATGGGACCAGATTTACGAACTTCATTTGACTATGAGTCACAAGGAAATTCTCTGTCAAGTTTTACTCGGTCACCAAAAACATCCCAACGCAGAGTAGGGGAAACCGCCGGTTTATGCATCAGCTGCTGCTACCACCGCGTCCGCAAGGACACCCCCCCCCGATCATTCAAATGCAAAACCAAGTCCTCTGGCAAACAATTTTAAAATTCCTCCCTAAGTATCAACTCACAAAGTCGTGGAAATGACTCAACTTTCAAGGCAGCACACCATCGATTAAAAAAAGAGGACTTTTCTTGAGCGAATTCTACATACGTTGTTTGACTGTTTTTAAATGGATTCAAAATTTTTGGAGATAGGTCTCTGAGACCATTTCATACGCTCGGAGAACATTTAATTTCATTATATCGTACTCCAAACTTTGGTGCACAGGCATGGAAGCACAAATCTCCTGCGCCTTTCCAACAAGTTGGCACTGGAGCAACACACCCCATATTATGGAAGCATATAGTTAACAAAATGAAAATGAAAATGCAATGTCAGAAATGCATTTTCATTTTCAAGATACAAGCGCATTATCTGTATCATAATGAAAATGCAAATGTAACCCTCCACTTTGCATTTTCATTTTCAAGTCCATGTGTGCAATTTTTACAACAATTGGAAAATGAAATTACATTCCTCATTCACATTTATATTGTCAAGAAATGCCCTGCAATATCACTAGCGTTTCCGTTTTATTAATCGTATAAAGCAGGGATTCCCAACCCGTGGTGCGTGCACCAGCTGTGGTGAGCAAGCTGCCGCTAGGTGGTGCGCGAAATGAGAAAGGTTATGGCGGTTTATTGTGTTTTATTTTACTAAAAAATAAAAAAATCATCCATTATTTCAAATGGAGTTTCACTTGTAACAAACAGCTCAAACAGATCAATTCAGATCACTCAATATATTGTTTCAGTCCCACAAAATGCGCACTTTCAGACAGTTCTAGCCCGCATATGCGTTTTCCACAATCAATATGGCAAAGCCGGTGTTCTGTCAAATTTTGCTCCCTTGTCAAAAAATGCCACCTTAATGCAAAGCGATCGTAACTGTTATTAGTGGAGCGGAGTAGTTGAAAAAATGTGCAAATGGTGATACAAGTAACAGACTTTGCATGAGAACTCTTAATATCCCCATAAATCAAAATCAACCTTCGGCCATTTCAATTTATAGTTATATCCAAGATGGCCGACACATTTTCAAAATGGTGGCAAATTTGCTCTATATTTTGAATATTTTCAGCCTATAAGCGACAAAAATTGCATATTTTCGACACAATCATTAGGAATTCATATATCTTGGCATTCTTACAGTCATAAAGAGATAAACTAAACCAACCTTTCCAATATGGCTACCATATAGCTGCCATTTTTCTTATAATGGCCGCCAAAGACATAAATGTAAATATCTATTGAATAAGACAAGCTATCAATGCTTGCAACACATCTTTTCTGACTAAATTGAGGATGCACAATTCATTTTCGACATTTAAAATGTGATTGGATTGTCTATTATTGACTTTTAAAAATGCCCATACCTCTCCTCCATCCGTTTCTTTAAAAAACAGGAAAGGAAGGAGCCAATGAACATGCAGTCTTTTCGTTCAGTGAGGGATTACCTATTAAAAAGAAAACTTAGCACCTACAATTACTTGCCACCCATACGTTCGTTCCATTGAAAAGCGTGAAAGAAAGGAGCCAAGGAACACGCCGTCCGGTTGCTCAATGGAGGACGAACCATTAAAGAAAGCTTGGAGCATACAAATTCCACATCCCACCCACCCGTCCGTTCCTTTGAAAAGCGTGAAAGGAACACAGTAAAAAATGGAGTGTCAATATTCCAGAGTAAACCCATTTTCCTCTGGATAGAGTAGTTATAGCACTATGCAGAGTGAAATCGTCTAAATGGAAGTGTCAAAAGTGAGAGTCAATTCCCACTTCCACACAAGGACGAAATCTACTCTGCAGGGTGATGATTCCCTATAGTGTCAAATATTTTTACACACCTCATTGTTAATTTTGACACAAAATAGAGTAAAATTAACTATAAAAATCTTACACTGGCTGTAGAGTAAAATTTACACTGATTTTGAGTGGGACCAAATGTTATCTGACAGAGAGTTAAATTCAACTCTTAAAGAGTAAAATTGACACTATGATTTTTACTGTGAAGGAGCAAAGAAACACGCCATCCTTGATTTAACTGGGGGAAGAACCGTTCATAAGCAACTGACACTACCAATTTTTTTTTTTGAACACTACCAACTTTATAATCCTTATTGCATAAACATTGCACAGAATGAAGCATGAGCAAATTTCCACTAAAATTTTGTTTGAAGTATGCTTAGAGTCTACCAATTCATTAAGTGCATTCAACAACATTTTCAGCAAGTGCAGCTGCCTAGGGCTGTGCAGCAAAGTCTAGACTTGTAGCACTTGCACCTGCCACGGCATTCCTACTTGCATCCACACTTATTCAGTTCCTGGCAAGATTTTGCTACTGCTGTCAAATCTGTCCAGTATGGAAGCCAGACACCATCAACCTGTTGCCATCCCCAGTGCCCTGGACTCGGTACCACAGCACTGCATACAAAAGACTGGTTCCAAATCAGGCCTACCAAAGAAAACGTAGCCTCAGCACACAAAAACTTTGAAATGCCTACATTAATCGTGGAAATAGCAACAGAAAAATAATACCCCGCTACCGAAACTGCAAAAACCGCAACATAAACTGTTGACTCGTAGCATAAGACTATGAAACTGCAACATCTTCTTTTGCATCCGTCTTTGCCATTTACTGCGCTTGCGCGTACCGGCCCAGGCTGCTTTCAGAGATAGCGGAATCAGGCGTGTCTCCTTCGGTTGGTAAATAAAACTTCCAAAAATGACGTTATTGTTAATGCAGATGTTTAACAATGAATTGTAAGACGTAGCTGTTACATCCACATTCTCGGAAATTCGCTTATTTTAGCATGTCACCCTGCCGAAAATGAACGATGCACTGTCGATTTCGCTGAAGTCTTAGAGTTGCCAACTTGACGACATTCTCGCTTAATCTGGCGACTTTCCAAATCAGGATTGTTTGTCCACTCAAGACGTATGTATACGTATGTATGTATACGTCTTGAGAAAGTCGTCAAGTTGGCAACTCTAAGACTATAGCAAAATCGACAGTGCATCGTTCATTTTCGGCAGGGTGACATGCTAAAATGAGCGAATTTACGAGAATGTGGATGTAACAGCTACGTCTTACAATTCATTGTTAAACATCTGCATTAACAATAACGTCATATTTGGAAGTTTTACTTACCAACCGAAGGAGACACGCCTGATTCCGCTATCTCTGAAAGCAGCCTGGGCCGGTACGCGCAAGCGCAGTAAATGGCAAAGACGGATGCGAAAGATGATGTTGCAGTTTCATAGTCTAATGCTACGAGTCAACAGTTTATGTTGCGGTTTTTGCAGTTTCGGTAGCGGGGTATTATTTTTCTGTTGCTATTTCCGCGATTAATGTAGGCATTTCAAAGTTTTTGTGTGCTGAGGCTACGTTTTCTTTGGTAGGCCTGCAAATGTGCCCTGCTTGAAAGGCAGCTCTCTTGCAATGCTGTCTAAGAGCAGCCTTTGTAGGGGGGATGCAATCACAAGCTTTTACCTTCCTTGCAAAAAGATCCAGCCTAGCCTCGTTTACATCTTTGAGCTGCTCCTGTAGTACATAAGCACCACAAACTCTTCAATGGTTTGCAAGTCTTCATCTTCAACACTTCCGGGTGTTGAACTGAGTTTGGTGAAGGTTGGTGTGACACGCTGAAACATAGTCCATGTTTGCCAAGCAGATTTCTTACCTTTTCTATGAAATGCAGACGCTGTGTCACACCCACTAAATGGATGAAAAAATGTGAGGGCTGAGACTTTTGGTCCCATGGCTGCTGCAATTTCATGAATAGGTATCCACCTCCTATCTTGTCCTCTTCCTAATTCAATCCACAGCTTGTCAAAGCCAGTTTTTTCCATGCTAGATACTGCAATGACAACGTCAGTATCTGAACTGCATATAATTGCACCTGAGATGTCTTCATGCTTTGCAGCGTAAGCAGCATGCAGAAATACTGTAGTATCTGCCTCTTCATGGGTGCAGCCTTGCAAGTCAGCAGTGTTTTGTTCAGCTTTGCTACAAAGGGCAGCATCTCCTATGGTGACAATGATGCATGTCGTATCATCTGCTTGAGATGAAACAATAGTGTCTGCCAGAAATGCAAATAGCTCAGGTTTGTTCTGGTCTTTCCTGAGGAAGCTGGCCCAATTACCAGCAGTTTTTGCGGTGCTGATCACTCTGCGTCAAACTCCTGAGCCCCTTTTTTGTCTCGTTTGTGTTTTCATACTGTCTGTCCTATATACATCAAAAACAATGTGTGCTTGTTTGTGTTTTTGTAGCTTGGGCAAGACGTCCACTTTTGCATAAGACTCAAATGTAGACCCCTTTGTTGGTCTCAGAGCATTTACAAGTGCTGCACCATCCATAATGACAGCCATTTTGAAAAACTGTCGGCCATCTTGGAAAATGGCCAAATTCTGTGTGGCCGGAGGTTGATTATGAGACAAGAGACAATGAAGAATAGTTATGCCGAATTTCATGCTTGTATCACTATTTGCACTTTTTCCCTGCCATTCTCAAGTTACCCGCTCCACTATATGGCCCCAATTTATTTACGACAGCAAAGGATGACAGAAAAAATGTAAAACTTAAACACATTTAATTAAGCAAAGAAATTTAACTAATCTACTGTCTACTCTACTGACCAAGATGGATAAATACAAGAACAAAAATATTAAGTCCCTTTGTGGTGTTGTTTGGTGATGTCCTGGGTGAGGAAAATACTCCAACACAGGCAAAAATCCACAAAAAGCTTAACAGGTCATGAAAAAAAAAAAGACAGGTCTGGTCAAATGTATTCTTCTGCTTGCAATTTCTCCAACTCTCTCAATTTTCGTCCTTATATACTCTTTTGCAGACCCCACATTTAGACGTCTTTTTTAATTTTCTGGGACTTGTCCCAGACATGCCCAAACCTAGCTCCAGTCTGGGCTTAACATAAGAAAGGTCAATACTGCCATCTAGTGGCTTCTATTCACATTATATAACGTCTTTGTTTTTGACTTGATATTGCAATATGAATCAGTTTACAGAAGTAACTTTGTTATTTGTAAGCTTATCATAACATAAGCAGATTTGATAACGAGTTGGATAAGTTTGTTTAAAGATATAGCTATGCCCATATACACCATTATCATCTAATTTCTGCATTTTCAGGAAAACCCAGCATGTACATGCAAATATATGCACGCATACAGGTCGAAATGCGCACTGAAAATACATCTATTTTTATGATTTTTGAAGATACTAAAGTTATGAGCACGGAAACAGCCCGAGATTTTAGGTTTGCGCAACCGCAGAACCGTGAGGTGTCAGTTGCAAGTGAAGCAAAGGGAAAAATCCAAGGAGGAGCTCCTTGGAAAAGTCCGTCCGTGAAATATAAAGTGACAGTCCGCCAAGAGAGTCCCAAATAAGCTACGAAAAAGTACCTTGCAATGATGAGGCAAAAATGAAGATAAAAGACCTCATTAGAGAGCAATAGAGCTTCATACATTAGTTCGAGTAAGAATAACGGGAAACTCGTAAACTGCAATTCCAACCATATTTCGTTAAATAATTCAAAGAATTAGAGAACACTTAAAATTTATGTGGCAGTATCACACATTAGAAAGATTCAAGAAAATCATCTGTAAGCTTTTAATTCAAAACTCTTATTTAAATTAAAATTCAGTCTTTTATTTTTTTTTTTGTATTAAACTTGATGCATCAATGAGGCTTCAAAAAAGACGGTGCTTTTTTTTTTTGATCGGCAGCCTGTTGGCCGGTTAATTGTGGGCTCGCTCAGCGACCATACTTTTTATTTTCATATTATTCTCCTCACCTTTCAAATGTGAGAGCACAATTGGCCTATTATTGCACATTCAATAATGAGCAGTTGTGTATTCTTATATTTTGTTGTATCCCGCTTGATGCCCTCAACGAGACTATAAATAGACGGTGCCTTTTTTGTGTTGGGCGTGGTGGTGCGTCAGCTTGGTCGGGAAGTAGAAGGTGGTGCGCGGCCTAAAAAGGTTGGAAACCACTGCTATAAAGTAAATACATTCTCGAAAATGCTTTTTCCTTTTCGAGAAGCACGCACATTATTTGTATCATCACAAAAATACTAAAGTAATCCTCCACTTTGCGTTTGCATTTTCAAGTCCATGTAGGCACTGTTTTCATTTGTAAGACGTGCCCTGCAATATCTCTAACAAAACCAAATCGAAAACGCTAACCTCATAAAGAAAATACATTCAAGGAAATGCTTTTTCCTTTTCAAGAAGCAGACACTCTATCTGTCACATAATTAAATCGCTAACGCAGTTTGCCACTTTTCTATTTCATTTTCGTGACAGACTGCCCTGCCTGGCTTTGCATTTTCGATTTTGAGGTCCCACACGCTTTTCCTAACAAAATTAAAAATAAAATATCCTCCCTAGTTGGGTGTGCCCTGTGGATGATAAGGTGGGACTTCCTCCACCATTTGGTACGGATTGGATATTAACATATACAATAACTCTCTTTGGTTATTAATCAGGGCGAAACTGCTGCTGTACGCACATTTATGTCAATGCACAAATGGCAACTTAAATCATTGAAGCCACTGACCATGCATGTACGCTCCCTGGGCATTGCGACGTTAGACTGAGAGTATAGCTAAAGTTTTCCCATGAAAGACACTGCTCTCGTACTCAATTACCCTTGTGTGAGCTTGGATTAGCACTGCTTCCACTGAAATTGTGTGCTTACTCTCAGATTTGTCCATCTTCGGATGGGTTATCTGCGCATCATCCATATTGTAGTTCAGTTGGTTACAAATGAAGTTCATACGCTCCTACTCTCTTGGGCTTCATGTAATTCCATTGCTTTCTTCATGAATTTGGAGTGAAAGGACAGTTAGAAACAGTTAGAGCTAAGAGAGGGTCAGATTCATCCTGTTCACTTGCATTCTGTTGCTGCAGAAGAAAGGCTTGTGAAATCCACAGATCTATGATTTCTCTTATTATACCGTGAAGTCACTTGTAACAATATGTTGTCGCAGGCCTTAACAAGACGTCGACACAGTGATGTGTTTTGGCCAACCGATGTGTTTTTTGTGAACAGCAACATCGTCAGACTAAAATTGCAATGATCCTGCTCTCGCACTCAGTTAGGCCCAGCACGCGCTTGGATAATACCTGCTTCCACTCAAACTTACGTGCGCTCGATCATTCAGTGATTGGACATATTATCTGCACGCTATATTTTGCAGGTTTCTACGGTCCTGCCCACCAGGGCTACATAAGTAGCTACTTCCGTGGCTTTCTTCACGATTTTGGAATAAAAGGACCGCTTTTATAGCAATACATCAGTGCCCATGCTTCTCTTCTACCTCAGTTGCTGCTACATATAAGGGTTGTGGGGTAACAAACACATCTGGTCATGAATCGCAGGGGTGCACTAAGCTGCGGGAGAGAGACGCATCTTGCTGGAAGCATAGTGTTACCACATAAAAACAGACGCGTGAAACTGATCACAATCTGGTTGAGCTAAATGGAAGCAAGTAATATGTTATATTTGTTTGTAATGTTCGTAATCTTGTAGTTTATCTAGCTAATTGACATCACGTTAGTCTAACGATGTTACCATTCATGAAAAACACATCGTTTGGCCGAAACATATCATAGTGTCTACATCTGACTTTGGCCAGCGACAACACAATATTACAAGCGACTTTTCGGTATAATAAGGGAATTCATAGATCTATGGATTTTGCAAGCCTTTCTTCTGCAGCAGAAGGGTGGAGTCCATGCACAGTCAATGCTTCCAACTAATCAAGTTGCCATTTGTGCTTTGACATAAAAGTGCGTGCAGCAGGAGTTTCACCCTGATTCACCCCTGTATTATAACCAACGAGATCACTTGTATTTGTTAATATCCAATCCGTATCAAATTGTGGAGGAAGTCCCGCCTTCTCACCGACAAGCCACACCCAACTAGGGAGGGTATTTTCTTTTTAATTTTGTTAGGAAAAGCGCGTGGGACTTCGAAATCGAAAATGCAAAGCCAGGCAGGGCAGTCTCACCAAAATGAAAAATGAAAAAGAAAATTGCGTTAGCGATTTTTATTATGCGACATATCGCGTATGCTTCTCGAAAAAGCATTTCCGAGAATGTATTTGCTTTATGAGATTAGCGTTTAAGATTTTGTTTTGATAGTGATATTGCAGGGCACATCTTGCAAATGAAAACAGTGCCTACCTGGACTTGATAATGCAAACGCAAAGTGGAGGATTACTTTAGTATTTCCGTGATCATACAAATAATGCGCGTGCTTCTCGAAAACGAAAAAGCATTTCCGAGAATGTATTTGCTTGATACCATTAGCGTTTTCGCTTTCTTTTTGTTAGTGATATTGCAGGGCACTTCTCGAAAATGCAAATAAAAATGAGGAATGTATTTTCATTTTCCAATTGTTATAAAAATTGCATACATGGACTTGAAAATGAAAATGCAAAGTAGAGGATTACATTTGCATTTTCTTTATGATACAAGCGCATTTTTTGTATCTTGAAAATGAAAATGCATTTCTGACATTGTAATTTCATTTTAATTTTGTTAACTATATGCTTCCATACCATATTTCCTTTGGCCATTTCAGCATCGTAGCAATCCTCTCAAATGCAATAAAATAACTGTCAACCTCAGCCTCACGAAAAGGAGGTACCATTTTAATATGCTTACTGATGTCAAAATCCACAGAATCCACATGAGCAGCCGAAAAAAGCGTCACTTTCAAGCGAAGGTGGTGCACCAGGCTTCTGATCCCTATCCGCCCCCAACTGTAGCTCTCAGAGACAAAGTAGTTGCGTCTCATGCTCCTGCCTCTTAAATTAAAGGAGCTTGAACTCCAGATTAAGAGTGATCAAAGGCAATGGAGCACCAGCAAGCCCCGCCACATCAGACCTGGCATCAGCAGCAGATGAAACCCCTGCAAATTCGTGCCTGCAAATTCGACCAGAACACCGTGCTCTACCAAATGGCTCTGAAGCTGAGACCTAAGCACCTGTTTCTTAGCAGACCTTGAAACAGACACACCAAAATACTCCACGATTTTCAACAAATCTTCTGTGCGACATTTATGAAATTGAACCCAGTCAGGATCAGCAACAAAGGCGGACAAATCAAACTCCATACTGCCCCACACAACTGGAAAAAAAGAAACAGTCAAATAGATAATGCAGTCAGCGAAAGTCAATCAGAATATTTACAGTAAAAACGAATTTGGACGACTCCCCACTTGTTACGACCCCCGTCCAGGGTAAAGCTGTTGCAGCTTCAAGTGATGGCCCCCTTTCCCGTTCCCAGAACACCCAAACACACTACATGTGCAAAAAAGATAACAGAATTTATTGTAATGCTTGCACGTTGGCCCCGGAGAGCTACAGGCTCCAGAATGGGCAATGGCAAAACAATGAACGAAAGAATCTGAAAACAAAACAAACTAGTTTTCCTTACTGAAAAGTAAAAAGGTCAAGTCAACTTACCTAACTTCCTAACATAACCAGGAGAAAAAGGAATAAATAAAATGGCACCCACTCCTTACAGCTTTTTACAACACACAGGGCTGAACGCCGGATGGACTATACACAACTGCAACCAGTCAGATAAAGATTATCGTTCCATAACAAGTTCAACAAATATAAACAAACAAGAAAGGATGGGATAATCACACGCATCAATGCGTGTGGCGTGTTCAATTCCACTTTTTGACTCAGCAGTGAAACTCACTGAGCTCAGTGCCCTTAGACAAAAGTAATGAGGCGATATCTGTGCCCTCGAGTTACGAAGCTACCACCTCTCCAAATGCAAGAGAATAAAACTGGGTAACTTACTTTTCAAGCAACACTGTGGACCCACAAAAGCCCGGACTGTAAACTTAAAAACACGTACTGTAATTTAACTCATGAAATGCGCCATTTTTAAAGGAATAAACTTTTTTCAAGCCATGAATTTTGGATGGTGTGACTTCACGAAGGCACACATTCGTAAGTCAGAAAAGTGAAAATTTAACTTTCCTTCTCGAGACAAATCCAAAATCCACCAACATTAAAGTATTCCGTTTCAAATCCAAGATCCAACAACAACAAAATATTCAGTTTCTGCTGCAATCTCTCAAATCCAAGATCCAACAGCAGAAAAGCATTCAGCTTCTGCTGCAATGTCTGAAGGCCGAAATTCCGAGACTCGTATTTATTAAGTGTGACAGTTGATAGGTCCTGTCACTGGAAGTGTCTCCTAATAATCTTGGCGATGTGGTCAGCGCGCATGACTCTTACCCGGGAGTCTGGAGGTTCAAGTCCCCGCCCGGGCCCTCCTTCGGCCTGCTACTTTCTGGCGTAATCGGCAGGATCAGGGGCATCCTAATGGATGGCAGCATGCGTAAAGCATGGAGCGTGAGGACACGCTCACGAAAGAGGGGGAGAGATGTGACAGTTGATGGGTCCTGTCACTGGAAGTGTCTCCTAATAAGTACATGCCCTGGCCATCTTGCCAACGAGCCTGGCTCTTTGGCGATGTGGTCAGCGCGCATGACTCTTACCCGGTAGTCTGGAGGTTCAAGTCCCCGCCCGGGCCCTCCTTCGGCCTGCTACAAAAGCAAATACAGAGACCAGTAAATACGAGTGATGTAAACGCCTGGCCAGCCAGCCAGTCAATCGTTGGCTAACTAATCCTTGAAGTTCTTCCCCACCGGCTGACCATCGTTGAACTTCTTCCCCGCCGGCTAGCCAATCATTGAACTTTATCACTCAGTCGGTCAGTCAGTCACTAACGCAGTAACTCAGACAGCGACATTTGCGTTTATTAATCCAGGAGCCAGTAAGAGTTTAATTAGCAATTTGAGCCCGAAAGGGTAGAGGTGTGGAACATATTGCTTGCGGGTGTCGGTCATAGGAATGCAGAGTCTTAAGTTCCTCAACTGTGGGATACAGCAGGGGGCGCAACTAAAAGTACCCCCAAAAATTACTAAAATTAGTAGTTGACGCCTAACTCGTATTTTTTCATGAATGGATTAATTTTGATGTACTGTATGTTTTACAAAATTCTGACTTAAGAACGCAGATTTATTGGATAAGTGTGCTTAAGAAGCATGCTAATTAGCACTAATTAGCAATTTGAGCTCATCAACAAAACCTTTGCAAAAATATAGTATTTGGTAGCCCAAACGAGGAACAGCAGCTTCAGAAGGTATAAAATCCAGGATTCCCTATTTAAGAAGAGGTCAAAGTTCAATTATTTTCATACTTTCAACCAAAGGCTAATTATTCAAAAAATATAATTTTTTAAATTATATATATATATATATATATATATATATATATTATCCATTATTTAACTTAGCTAGAGTCGAACCGCAAGGATTTATATTTAGAAGCCAAAGGGGCTTCTATCTAATGTTAGTTCGCTTGGCCAAGCTAGATAGCATTTACATTTGCTAGAATATTGTGGCTTTCTCACCAGCATTGTTGCTAGCATTCTGGGCTGCTGTGATTGGCTGGCTATTTCATTTGAGTTAGTTGTTATCTCGTTGTTGTGGGGAGCGAAACCTTCCGGAAATTGCTGTGCTGTGTTCAAAGATGCAGAGGATGCCTGATGATTTAATAAACCGAACTCCTTGGGGGCGATTCGCAAAACTCCTGCCCCACCTCTGTGTCCACTTCCTTCTGGGATCGCCACAATGGTGTCAGAAGTGGGATATGAAGATCTACAGCGAGAGATCTGGCGATTGGAGGAGTTGGCGAGCTGGGGCCGGCGAGGAAATACAAATATGGCACCAGATGAGAGAAGCCGCACCCCAGCGTCGGGCCTGCTGATGAAGGAGGGTGCATGGTCAACAGTGTCGAATGTACCGGCTCCATCGGTTGTGCCATGGGGGGTCAAACTTGCTAGATTCGATAGCTCATCGCCATGGGAGCCTCGCCACGCACAGATGAGACTGATTGCACAGCACAGTGTATGGACCGAGGTGGAGAGAGCAATGCATCTGGTAGCAGCCCAAGAGGGGCCAGTGCTACAGGCTCTGCTGTACCTGGACTCCAATGAGCAAGGCAGCCTGCAGGCACTGGTTGCAGCACTTGAATGGTGATGTGGGTGCCGTGAATCCACCGAGCTGCACAGGAAGAGGTGCATCGCCGCCGCCAACCTGGGGATAGCTGGGGAGTCGTAGCTGCCGAACTGAAGCACCATGCCCATCTGGGGTACCCAAACCTTGGGTCAAGGGGGCAAGATGAGCTGGCTCTGCATGCATTCTTGCAGTACCTATGGAAGGGTTGGGGTGGACATCCTTAGGCTATTTCCCACTGATGCTGGGAATCACTACATAATCGTGGCAGTGGACTACTTTGCTAAGTGGCCATACCCTGTGCCTGACCGAAACATGGAGACAATGGCTTACTGTTAAGTCGAGGAGATGTTAACTCAATTTGAGGTCCCAGAGGAGTCGCAAAGTGACCAGGGGAGGAACTTTGAAGCACAGGTGCTGGCGGCAATCTGCAAGCGGCTCAGAGTGGTGAAAACACGGACGACTTTCCTCCATCCACAGAGGGACAGTCTGATTGAAGGCTTTAACGTTACCCTGACTACCCAGCTTGTCATCCTTGCCAGCTAGCACCAGTGAGACTAGGACCATCACCTACCCTTGGTCCTGTGGGCGTATCGCTCAGGTAAGCATGAGTCCAGCCTCTGTACCCCTGTGGCCTTAATGTTTTGGCAGGAGCTCCTGACGACAGTGGCTCAGTATTTGGGGCCCCGGCTGAGCCAGAAGAGCTCACACGGAGGAAGCGGGATACTATCAGCAGCTGCTGGAGCGGATGCGGGTGGCCCACGACTTCACAGGGCAGGCCCAGGACATTGCTGGAATGCGCCAGAAATGGCACTATGATCTACGGTGTAGGGGGCAGGCCTTTGTTGCAGGAGGCCGGGTATGGATCCATTGCCCAGTGAGGAAGAAGAGCCTGTCCCAGAAACTGGCAAAGTCGTGGGTCGCTTAAGGGAGGTAACATACCAGATGCGCATGCTAAATAAGGGGTAACTGGTTGTGCTGCAAAGGGTCAGGCTGGCACCACAGAGACCCCTCCTCGCCAACAACACCACAGCTGATGTGAAAAACCTGCCTCCACAACCACCAGCCTCACCACCTGCGGGGTCGACTACTCAACCGCCCAACTTGGCGGCGTCAGGTGCCCAGATACCTGGCAGACTTTGATTACCTACATGTGATTAATGTTTTCCATGTTTATGTTGTTCAACATACATCGTTAATTTTGCAGGGTCATCGGTGACTACTAACCTCTTAGGTGGGGGCTGTGTGGTGTTCTCGCCAGCATCATTGCTTGTATTCTGGGGCCGCTGTGATTGGCTGGCTACATTTATATTGGGGGAGCCAATCACAGCAGCCCAGTGGCTTTATAAGGGAGGTAATATTTCATTTGAGTTAATTGTTTTTTACGTTGTTGTGGGGAGCAGAACCCTCCGAAAATTGCTGTGCTGTGCTAAAAGATGCATAGAATTCCTGAAGATTTTCATAAAAGATTTTGCAAAACTCCTGCCCCGCCTCCGTGTCCACTTCCTTCTGGGATCGCCACAATATCAATCTTCGGGGTTCAACTCTAGCTAAACAATATAGCACGATAATGTGAATTTTTAATCTCTTATTTTCTATTGACTTCCGTGCACCAAATATCAAGCTTGGCTAGCATGCCAGAAAGCCTTTTTGCTGACTTAGCTAACTAAGCGAGTCTCGCTCGGGTCAAAAGTAAAAGCAGTTCTAGTTGGCGCTCTCCATAGTAGCTGGGAGCATTTCCATTGTATCAATGTGGATATGCAGTGTTTTTTGCTTGCATTTGCTTTAGTGCTTTGTGTGTTTTTGAATTGGCACTGTTTCTGTTTTTGCAAAGTGTTTCTCCTGTTGGACCGTTGCAGCGCGTTTGCCCCCTGTCGGTCACCATACGTATGGGAAGTCCCCAAGAATCTGTTCATATCCCCGCGTTATCATAACCAGCAGAACTTGACGGTGCTACATGATGATCAATATCAAGGTAGACATCGGGAGGGGTTTCTTTACTCATCTAATATGTATCGGCAATAGTCAAACATTTCCATCACATGACTTTTGTTTGCAATTTCTGGACTGTCTGAGTTTTGCCTTTGCCAACTCAAACTGGAAAGGTCTGAAAATTGTCATGATATATTCTCACAACAAATTGTTTCACGTACTGGACCTTAAGGTGTCAACCTGGCCTAAGTTTAAGTGCGTGCAAGTAATTAGGGTCATTCCATGTCAAATCAACCAAATTTTAGGAACTTTACCACCAAAAAAAAATTTATTTTATTATACCCCTCACAGTGGGAGATTTATATATCTGGTGTGAAATGATTAAACTCAATTTTTGCCAATTCCTGGGGGGGTGGCACTTATAAGAAAATCGCCATAATTTTGGAGTACGTAAGAGGGCCTGAGATATGAATTTGCTGAGCAAACAGACCCATAAGTTAAATTTGGTCATCAGAAAAGTTGGTTAACTCTTGGCTTAAGATACTTTTCTTTACTCATTGTGTTTAGTTTACCTGTACTGTGGCCTGGAAAAAGCAAAAAAAAACACCAATTATTCTAATTTGCGAGTATTTTTTCAAAATTTTGTGTATTTATTATTCTGTAACTAATTAAGATAGAACCCTTAGACTTGGTGTGCAAACTGCCAGTCAATTTTCTGAAGACCACAACAAAATTAAAGTCATATTGGTTGTATTACATGTTTTAATAACCTTGGAAATTGGCTTTAGAATGAAAAGTGTGTATTTTGGGTCATTTTTGTGGGTATATATTTCATAAGGGACGCAAGTTATTGATGTCATATTTTTAGTGCTTGAAGGCATGGGTCTTTGGCTTAAGATATAAAAAATTGGAGATGTAAAACGGTTCATTTTGATTTTACACCACGCCCATCATAATAGTGGTTTGGCATTCCTTTAAACCTAGATACCATGATTTGTGACTGAAACAAGAGCACATTGTTTTTCATATTGATAAGTTACTCCATTGGATTGGAAACAATGGTGATGGTGGTTAGTCAGTCATGCTGGTTTGAACACTGATGCTGCTATTCTGACTGGAGAGTCTGCACAACATGCAGCATAAAGTTTACTTTGACCCTAACTGTTGTTCACAGCTGTTTGTGGGCCAAATGGCCATGAGAAAATTAAAATAAATGACAGTTTTAATAACATTAACTGAATCGAGATCGAATCGAATTGTGATAATCGATTCCGAATCTTGTGAATCGGAATCGAATCGATTCTTGAAATTTTTATGGTTACCTAGCCCTATATTTGACATACAAAATAATTGTCATTACATATGAATGCTGCTATCAGATTCATTATATTTACATATAGGGAAGCGGGGAAAAAAATTTTTTGAAAAGATTATTGTGTAATTAGAATTATCGATGGATTGATATATTATTGTGTGAAAAGAATTTTCCAATGATTTTAGACTTTTCAAGACCTTTCAGGGATATAAATGGAACTTTGGAATTCCCCACTTCTATATTTAGCAACACATAAACTGAAACCTCCAATAATCCCATGTCTGAAATTTGGGTTTTTCTGCCCGATGGCCCTATATGGAAAGCAGTGGCGGCTTGTGAACTTTCAAAAAACAATCCCTTAAAATTAATGATTGTTACGACCTGTTGTTAGTCATTCAGTAGTTATTCTGATGTTTCTTTATATGTCAACATATTTGTAATGTGAGCAACATGTCTCATAACAATGCTAATGTACCCATTTCATTATGACACAAGTGTATGTATCACATTCATCCTTTCACTTACACCATGGCTAAGGTGCTGCGAAAATTAAGTTAGACACCTAATATGATTGGCATGCTGTACAGTCTAAAGTTTTACATCTCCAGTTTTTTAATACGTTAGACCCAAGACCCATGCCTTCAAGGACTAAAAATGACATGGATCGCTTATGTCCCCTTTGAGATATATACCCACTATAATGACCCAAAATACGCACTTTTCACCCTGAAGCCAACTTCCAAGGTTATTAACATTTTTAATACAACCACTGTGACTTTGATATATTTTGTGGTGTTCGGAAAATTGACCGAAAATAATAAATACATAAAATTTAGAAAAAATTTTCACGAACTACAACCCCAATTCCGAAATTGTGAATAAAATCAAAATGCAATGACTTTCAAATCACCCCTGCCAGAATTTTATTCACAATAGAACAGAGATAACTTAGCAAATGTTGAAACTCAGAAATTTTACAACTGTATCCACAAAATGAGCTCATTTCAAATTTGATGGCTGCTACAGGTCTCAAAAAGTTGGGACAGGGGCCTGTTTACCATGGTGTAGCATCCCCTCTTCTCGTTAATAAAGAGTGGAGGCATCTGGGCATTGTGGAGGCAAGTTTCTTGAGTTTAACCATTGGAATTTGATCCCACTCTTGTTTAATACAGGCTTCCAGCTGCTGGAGGGTTTTGGATCTCCTTTGACAGACTTTTCATTTAATTATGCGCCAAAAGTTCTCAATCTGTGAAAGATCAGGACTGCAGGCAGGCCAGGTCAGCACAAGGACTCTTCTACTATGAAGCCATGCTGTTGTAATACCTGCAGTATATGGTTTTGCATTGTCCTGCTGAAATACACAAGGCCTTCCTTGGAATAGATGTCGTCTGGTGGGGTGCATATTTTGCTCGAAAACCTTTATATATCTTTCAGCATTCATGGTACTTTTTAAAACTTGCAAGTGTCCCACACCATATGCACTAACGCATCCCTATACAAGACTGGTACAAGACGGGGATCGAATCCACGACGTGATTGTCACTTCTGCTTCGCAACGCAATGCTTTACCGAGTGAGCTATCCGGCAGCACTACAGTCCATTTTAAATGAGCCTTGGCCAAAAGAAAATGGCGGCGCTTCTAGATCATGCTCAACAATGGATTCCTTTTTGCATGATAGAGTTTTAGGTGGCATTTGTGGATGCGGACTGTGTTCCCAGACAGTGGTTTCTTGAAGTATTCCTGGACCCATTTAGTAATGTCAATGACAGAATCATGCCGGTGAGTGATGCAGTGGCGTCTGAGGGCCCGAAGATCATGGGCATCCAGTAAAAGTCCTTGACCTTGTCCCTAACGCACAGAGATTTTTCCAGTTTCTCTGAATCTTTTGATGATGTTATGCACTGTTGATGATAAGACCTTCAAAGCCTTTGCAATTTGACGTTGAGGAACATTGTTTTTAAAGTATTCCACAATTTGTTTATGCAAACCTTCACAGGTTGGAGAGCCTCAGCTTCTCTAAGACATCCCTTTTATAGCCAATCTTGTTACACACCTGATGCCAGGTAACTTATTTACTTGTTCTTTCAGCTGATTCTCTTAAATATTACTTGCTTTTCCAGCCCTTTTTTGCCTGTGTCCCAACTTTTTTGAGAACTGTTGCAGCCAAAAAATTTGAAATGAGCTCATTTTGTGGATAAAAATGTAAAATGTCTCATTTACAATAGAACATAACATTTCAAATGTTCAATCTAACATATTGGCTCGTGATCTGAAAGTCATTGCATTTTGATTTTATTCACAATTTACACTTCGTACCAACAATTTCAGAAATGGGGTTGTAATTCATTTATCTGCCCTCTTTATTTTGCTTATTTTCCTTTTGTAAATTTTAAGCCAAAAATGTGCAGGGGTTCAATTTGAAGCAACCCAAAGAGCTGTGTTGATGCTGGCACACTAGGACATAACAACAATAAAAATATTTTCTGTCTGACATCCAAGTGTGTGATTTTATGGCCTGCTTGGGCAAAAATTCTCAATCAACAAACCATGTGTGTTGCACGTGTTATGGCCCCAATTTGTTATTACATTTACAACACAAACGCAACAGCAACAGTAAGGGATGACAGACACAGTTTTAACAACTTAAACACATTTAATTAACAAACAAGGACTATTAACTAAACTAATCTACTGACCAAGATTGAATATATAACAACAAAAATATTTACAGTCCCTTGGTGATGTCCTGGGTGAGGAAACTTCTCTAACACAGGCAAAAATCCAGAAAAGAAACTTCACAGGTCTTGAACAGAATGACAGGTCTGGTCACATGTATCCTTCTTCTTGCAATTTCTCCTACTACTTTACTGTCTCAATTCTACTCCTTATATACTCTTTTGCAGACCCCACCCACATTTAGACCTCTTTTTTTTTAATTTTCGGGGACTTGCCCCAGACATGTCCAGGACATGTCTAAACAAAGCTCCAGTCTGAGCTGAATAAAAAAAAAAGGTAAATACTGCCATCTAGTGGCCTATATTCACATCACACACGCAACACAAATCATTACACAGTACTACACAAAAGGAGACCATGGTCTTTAGCTTCGCAGAGCTGGATTGTTTGGAAGTAGAGTATTGCAGGTGCATTATTTGTTAGTTTTTTTTCTCTGGTGAATTTTGCCCTGTTGGGCCGTGGTGGGGTAGTGTTTTGGCATTCAAGACCGGTCTTGATCCCATTTTTTGAAGGTTTCGGTCTCATCCCAAAATCAACCTCATTTTACTCGGTCTTGTCTCGGTCTCGGATATAAAGCGGACTTGGGATATTTTTTCCCCCCCCAAGACCAGTCAAGACCGCAGATGTGGGTGTATCACTAAATTACCTGTGAATTGTCAGATTTATTTTTGACATTACTGCTGTTATTGGATGTAAAACGTCCTGCATCAAATGCGACCAATAACATTAACTTGACGGCTGTCACCTCTCCTCCTGCCCCCGCTAAGATGCACTTCAAAAAGTAAATGCAGGAGACAGGTGAGGAAGCTGTGACAGTCGCCAGATCTTTTATAATAAAATTTGGCTACCGAAATCACAATGAGTTTTTCTGCAATAAAACATCCAAAAGAAAGCACTCAGCAGCATGCAAATTCTGCAATGCTATGTTTACTGAGATATATGGGACCACGTCAAAGAGAAAGGAAGCAAAAATAAAGTCACGCAAAGCTTAGCAATCTGCCTTCGTACCAAAACTCCTCTGAAATCTCTTCACCCTTCACCGTAAGAGATTAAGCGACTGTAAACATTAGCTGCCTATGTACATACTGTGTGTTTCAAGGCACTAGTTTCAGTTGCTTGCCTGCTATTAGCAACCAAATGTTAATGTTGGCTAGAAACTGCATCCCACTCTGGCCAGAAACATAGTTACACGTCGTAGTGCTGCTCCGTCACTTAGGTGAGAGCTAGAGATGTAACAGCAGAGTGGAGACAGAGACTACCTTGATGGAGACAGAAGGCCACCTTGCTTGACCATAAGCACATGGCACTTATCTTTAAGTGTGCTAATTTTAATTTTGAATGCACATTTGTAGATTAAATAACATTTAATGTTTTACCTAACATTTGTTTAAAAAAACGTATGTTAGATTCTCAAAAGAAAAATACACATTTACTTCTTTCTATTTCTGTGTTATGGTAAGGAAATTAACTGGTCTGGGCATATCATAACATATCAATCATATTATTGTAACTAATAGTGATTGCTAGAATGCCCTTGCTGTGTATGTATTATGTTCATCCACACATTGATGTTTTAATACAGGATGCACATTTACATAAATGTAAGAGGTTTTTATACTTAAACCATTTTTTTTAAAACTTGCTCTTTTGACTTAATCTTGCCCTGCCTTGGTCTTGATCTAGACTCGGTTTTGGCCTCTAAAAGTCTTGGTCTTGACTCGGTCTCAATACACTGTGGTCTTTCATGTCTTGGTCTTGGTTTAGGCGGTCTTGACTCCATCACTACTGTGGGGGACCCCATGGCTGATTATTCATTTGCTTTTGTTGTGCACATTTCCTACCCTTCACCCTGAGCCAAGAGGCATTTTGGGCCCTCTGAACCTCAGCCAGTTGCATAACTGGTCCTCTCCATCTCAGCCAGTGATATTTCTGGCCCTCTCAACCTGAGCCAATAGTATTTCTGGCCTCTTATCCTCAGCCTATGACATTTCTGGTCCTCTCAAACTGAGCTAATGGCCACTTTTTTTCCTCTGAAACTAAGCCAATGAAATTTCTGGTCTCATCCTCGGCCAGTAGCATTTTCGGCTCCATCACTCTCAACCTATGGCATTTCTAGGCCCCTGAACCTCTGCTTATGACAGCTCTGGCCCCCTCAACCAAAGCCAATAGCTGTTCTGGCCCTCTCAACCCAAGTCAATAGCATTTCTGGCCTCTCATTGGCAGACTATGATAGTTCTAGATTCTCACCTTCAGCCAATGGGCAGAGCTTCCTCCAGCAGGTGATGCCACCCTCCTTTGTGTACTGTCCCATAGCAGTCTCCAGCAGGGCCAGAGGTATTCCACAAACCATCGCAAAGAACAGATACGGTATCAGGAACGTTCCTTCAAAAAAAAAAACATCTGTTAGAGGTCACATTTCAGATGACTCTCTCTACTCCAGTCCTAAAACTGGTATTTAAACTAAACCAAAGAAGTCAAGTTCCAGATAATCCAAGGCCATTTTCCTCATCGAAACACTCTAGTTTTGAGCGTGATTTTTGAGTACTCTGAATAAGCTTGTTTTTAATCTGGCATAATGACCCTTAAAGAGCTGAAATAGACACATTTTAATGTCTTTAAAAATGTACGAAACGGTGCATATTTAATATTTAATATATATAGAATATGTTAATCGAATACATTTAATTTTATGATGTTTCCGTTTTTTAAAAAAAAGTTAAAAATGACCATTTTGAGCGACCTTAGACCTCCTTTTCTGAAAAATTAGTGAACGGTCACGTGACCATCAGGTCAAAGGTGTGACGTCACTGTTAGTAGTCGATACTGCAGGTCGCCATGAATCAGCGCGAAATACCAATTGAACACACGTACGGATCGTAGAAAAAGCTGCGCTTTAGCGTAGATTCGGCAAAATGCCGACAAATTGTGTTGTTGGAGGCTGCAGCCGAACATCCAAAGACAAATCGGCGAGTTTTTACGGATTTCCAAGCGAAGCCAAAGACCAAGTTCATACCACTCATCCCCAGTTCCGTCACTGGCCTCATTCTCACCCTCCTCAAGCACTGAGTTGTCATGTTCGTCATCACTTGATATCTCATCTTCATTTGACTTGTATTCCACCTCTTCATACTCGAACGACGAGTCCTGACAATCTCCTTCAAAAAGACCATTTGCTTCTTCTGTGTCGACCTGAAATTCAAGAGGTGTCGGGCAGGAAAGTTGATTCGAGCACGCCATTGAAGAAAGCAGTAGTAGTGATAACGTGTTGTTTTTTTTTTCGCATGAACTAGTTCATGAGTTCAACAACAACATCACTTGGGAATCACTTGACTGCATCATGATAATGGGATTTGTCACAGAGTTGCCACAACAGCCATCCAGTAGCCCAAATGGGCTACCTGTGACAGTCTTTGACGATAAATAACCAAATAAAATAACATCCGATTTATTTATTTATTTATTTATTTATTTATTTATTCAGTTCGCCTGTACACCCTATATAGTTATGGTTAGTAGGTTGGTTAGTTAGTAGGTTTAGTTAGTTAGTTTATTAGTTACTTAGTTAGTTACTTGGTTAGTTAATTAGTTACTTACTTTGTTAGTTACTTAACGATAGTTGGGTTAGCCTACTGTCTCAGTTTAGGACATACTCTGCAACAATAATGTATAATCTGAACTTGACTACCAGGACCAGTACCGAACCTGATCGCATTTTGTTTGATTCGGGAAGTGATGTAGTAGAGAAAATTATAAACACAGGAAGCTCAGACAAAAAGAAAGAAAGAAAAAAATTGCCCGACTAGTGGACAAAAAACCAGGCCGAAAAACGCCTTTTTATTTTTATTTGGCCTACAATAGGGCAGCTACGGTACCAGCTCTAATTCACATGCAATGTATCGGTGCATCTCAACACGATGCGCGATGCAGCATCTCAGTACGATGCAGGGGTGCAAATTTCCCTGCAAATTTGTCCTGAAAGCACGGGTAAAAGGCGAAGTGGATACCTAATTTCATTTTCTACTGTTATCACGATACTTTCCTTCATGTAAGTGTTGATATTTTCTCCTGAAAGCAAGCTTGATTTGTCAATTCACATGGAAATCGCTCTTGGTTGGGGATGGGAATGAAGTTCGATCGCTCACTCAATGTGTGTTGTTTTACGTGCAGCCACTGGTCACTGATGACATTGCCTTCAGCACGACTCCGTATGATGATGTAGGGGTTGCTAATTTGCATATAACGGGGATTGGCAATCGTTTCACAAACTAGCTAGAAATCAAGTTTCTCGAGTGCCAAAACCCAATTTTTAAACCCCAAATTTACAGACTTCCTGGTCGAATTTTTTAAAAATTCAAAAAGTATTTTGTTATACAGAACATATTCTTCAAATGTGTGAAATAAAACAATATTTTTTTTCAAGAAATATTTCAGCTCTTTAAATGTTGAGTACTCAAGTTACCAGTATGATACACTTATTTCTGAGAATTCACCAAGTATACTGTGCGGTGAAAAAGTATGTGCTCTCTGTCGTTGGTTGTTATTGCCCGTCACAAGTGTTTCAGATCTTTTTAATTAAAAAACCAGAAACGCCCGCATTTGAACACCCTCGGCCTGACGGTGCACACACGGACAGACAGATGACGAACTAATGACAATACCCTTCGGGCCGAGGGAAAAAAAGTCAAAAATGACTTTTTCCTTCTGTTGAAGCAGGACACATTTTACATAACATGGTGGTGAGAACAGGCCATTCAGCCTAACTTGGCTCGTCACTTTCCTATTACTAAACTGGATTTAACACTTCAGATACTCAATGACTAAATGGTATCTAGCGCTAAATCTAGCGCCTGCTCTTGAAAATTCCCAAGGTTTCTGCCACAACAATGTAGTCAAGCAAGCTATTCCACACTAGGATTACTCTCCGTGTGAAAATAATTTACAAATATCAATGCTAAATTTACTCTTGGCCAACTTCCATGTGACCCCAAGTTCTTCTGACCAAACTTGGCCTAAGTTGCCAAATGCTGCTAGAAAACAAACAAAAGTACAAGAGCAACTCCATCTCTGAATGGCTGAAATGAAACTACTTTTGTAAAAAAACCATTTACCTCTTGAGTATTCTTGAGTGACTCGGTCAAAAATTTTCCAGGTTGAAAATAAGTGAGCTGAACTCTTCTGGGTTAAGTTTAAAGAATTTATATTTGAGATCCTGGATAGGTAATCCTTCAAAAGAAAGATAACCTGCTCAGCTGATCTGTAACCATGATAACAATATTCTGTCATTTAAAAAAAGTGTTAGGTTTTCAATCCACTGAAGTGGATCTCTGAAAGAATGGTATTAAAAGTGGCTTTGTCAATGGTTTGACTTGAGCCCCAGTGAAATGCTGAGGCATGACCAAAATCAGCATTTCACCATCAAGAAATTCTACAAACAAAACTGGGCCAACATTCCTCAATAGCAATGTTAAAGACTTAACTCCAGTTTTGGAAGTGTTTGGTTGCAATTGATCCGGCTTAAAGTGGAACAACCAGTCATTAACCCCCTGCTGCAGAGGAGTAGTAAACTTAGACACAGGTGTCTAAATTATGCATTAATTGTACCGGGAATAAACCACTTTATATGTATTCTTGAGAAGTTGGTGCCCCAGAACTATTCAAAAGATAGGTGTTCCAAAGTCTGACACAGTGGTATTGATGTTGCGTGGATTTTGCCTCCCCATTAAACCTGATTTTCAACCAATGTTAGAGGTTTTTATACACCAATGCTTCTTTGGGTACCCAAACCTCAAGGTAAGCTGAGAAAGTAATGGTTTCATTTGATATTGGTGGAGGTTAAATACGGAATTCTTTCCAATATTAGAATTATATCATAAACCCCCTTATCACTAATAAAACCCCCTCAAAATATATTGGCACCCCATTTTCAAATCGTTTTATTATGCCACGCCTCCAGCGCTCCCAATCACCGGAGTACTAAGCACCGGCCGGCATTCCACACTCCACTTAATCAGCCACATCTCTCTCCTATTGTGCTATGCTCATTGCTATGCCCATATAAACCAGAGCATAGCACACAGAAAGTGCGAAGTCTCGTAAGCTTGTGTCTTGTACTAGACATGCCTTGGTTTCAGTGTTAAAACCTACGGAAAGAAGCTACAGTTGTCAAAGAGCATGGTCCGTGATAAGAAAATGGTGAAATTCAAAAGGCGAATCAGGTAGGTTGTTATTGTTATTTGTTTTTTTATTATTTTCATGATTTTCTTGTCTGAAAATAAACTTGTCTCTCTGTTAGTAGCTCTCTCAGGTCGCGGCAGTCGACTTCCAAGCATGTTACTTTTGCAACAGGTGATATCCTGTGCGCAGAGATATCGAGGAAGAGACAAATAGTGCCACGTGATTGTGAAGGGTGAGTTATTCACTGACTTTGTTTGCGTGGCAGAAATATATTACTCTTTCAAATACACGTTGTTTTGGGAAACAAAACTTTTTATTTTAGTGATCTCAGCAAACTAGCCGGACTACTTGCTTCAAAACTTCAGGAGGCCAGAACTCCGCTCACAGGACACATAAATGAAAAAATCACCTCTTGTGCACTACATTGCCAAAGACTTTTTCTTCCAACTTCATATAAAAAAATCCGAACTATCACTTTAAATTCACAGCTTTATCCTAGAATTTATACTCACGCTTACATAGAGTTCAATAGTTATGAGTATGATTTATTGTTAGGAAAAGCAGCAGGAGTCCAAAAACTCAATTTCCAACATACTATGACAAATGATTTGATGGTTATGAACAATCAAAAACTGACGAGGGTGTCGGATAGCTCACTCGGAAAAGCATTGCGTTTAGAAACAGAAGTGACCATCATGTCACGGGTTCGAGCCCCGCTTCATACCAGCCGGCAGTGGTTGGCAGCTTTGAGTAGCCCATAATTGGCTATAGCGCTACAGGGTTGCTAATTGGGAAGGGACTGCCAAGAAGGGAATATAATAGTTGCCTTGTTCGTTGCTTAAGCGCCTCCTGTTGGCCAGATGGGCGCTCGTCAGGAAGATTCTAAGTCTGTTCATGTCCGGGTATCCTCCGCCCTCGTTCTGAACTTGCGAAGATTCAACCAATGAGTGTATAAAGAAGCGGTGGCTGACAGGCACCAACTCTCTATAACAAATGGTATACTAGTTAAGAATGACCAAATATCAACCACTGAGGAAAGGGGGCATGGCTTCACCATATAACCGAATCCTTTCCTGGGTCCATCAACCCAATCCCCAACTTTCTATGACAAATGGTCCAATAGATATGATACATCAAATATAGGCCAATTAGAAAAGGAGGAGCAGCTTCACAGTTTAACATGTAATCCTTTCCTGAGTCCAGCAACCTAATTCCCAACTTTTTTGTAGCAATATGCCTATTTCACATTTCTGGGTATACAAACCGGAAAGCAGGTAAACTGACTTCTTCTAGTTTATGCTAGCTTGATGGTCCGTGAACCAACAATGGGAGAGTGTTAGTAGTCGGGCGTTCCTGGTCCGAAATGTTCAAACTGTAACTTGAAGAAGCAAGCCGGCCTCTTTTATCTCGGTTTGCCCACTGAAGACAATGTGAGGAGATGGATTTTGTCCATAAGAAGAGATGACAAAGGAAGATTTACAATAATGAGATGAAGCTAGCTAGGTACCTGAGTGTGCAATGCTCACTTAGCTGCACCATTCAGATCCATTTGAACTGGAGCATGAAAAATACGAATGACAGCAACGGCGAAGAAAGGGGTCTGCGATGGAGTTGGGTTGAAAAATCGATTAGAAAACGGTTTCACCTGGTGCATTGACTATGATAGCTTGTTACCTGCAAGAGGACAGCAATCTTGCTGCTTCTTGCGAATCACGCAGCTAACTTTAACCCTACCTTTAAAAATTGAGGCAAAAAATAGGATCTGCAAAGCCAATTAAACTGGAAAATTTTAGAGTAGCATCAACAATTAACTTAATGGAACATAAAAATACTAGCATTAGCTTTCTACAGTTCATGCTGTAATCCGTGGCTAGTTTGCTAGTCTTCTGTGTTTGCTCGAACTACGTTAGTATCAAAGATACCTTGCACCATTTAGCTGGTGAACATACGTCTATGAATTTATTTTTTTAGATATCACATCTCCAAAGTTGCTTGTTATCGGTTTTGTAAACGTCAGTAAGCTGTGGTCGAGAATGGCTTGGGCGGGTAACGGATTTGTACCGACCAGCGTTTGATGATTATGTTTCATAAAGTTTTCCAAGGATTAGAATAATCCTTTGGCAGTTTTACACTCGTCGTTCTTCTTTCTGCAATGCTGCAACGTGGTAAAGTCAACTAAGAACATTGTTTTAATTATGTTAATAAAAAAGTGAAATCAAAAATTACACTACTCGGAACTTCTGTGCTCGCTTTTGGAACATCTTGCCTGGTAAAACCAGACTCTTCGCTTGCTTCGTACACAGAGTCTGGACACTCGTCATTGACAAATTTCTACTTCCTGGTGGGTGGGCACTTGTCAAAAGTTTAAAATCATTGGTGTATTTGTAAACGAAAGTTACGAATGTAACTACGGTTCTATGAATCCCGAATGACCGCCAGAGGGCGGTGCTTAAAGCACTGAATATTCCCCTTCGCGCATGCGTAGTGCGAGTATGTATACCAACAATGTCACCTGTGACCTGCAGGTGACCCAAAGAAGATTATATCTTCCGGTGTCACCTGAGGATCGTTTCTTACAGAATCTTCTCGCGAGCACACGAGGATTCTGAGTGACAGAGAGCTCTGGCGGTCATTCGGGATTCATAGAACCGTAGTTACATTCGTAACTTTCGTTCTATTTCATCCCTGCTGACCGCCAGAGGGCGGTGCTTAAAGCACTGAATGACTTATACCAACAAGGTCACAAAGAATCCGAATCACGGACCTTCAGTGTGCAAAAAGTCAGAAGACCCCGGCCGCAGAACCACGGCTAAGGGGTGGGGTGTGGCGACGTTCACCCTGTAGAACCTGGAGAACGTGTCCGGTGACAACCATGAAGCTGCGGCACAAATGTCCTCCAAGGACACTCCCCTCAGGGCAGCCCATGAAGTAGCAACACTCCTGGTAGAGTGGCACCTCACGCCAGGTGGAAGGGGACGGTTACTCGTCCGATAGGCATGGGTGATGACATTAATAATCCAGTGGGACACACGCTGCTTGGAGATGGCGCAACTCCTGTTAGGGCCACCGTAGCAGAGAAAAAGTTGTTCAGACCTTCGAATGCATACAGTAGCTGCAGTGTAGGCCTTCAGAGCCCGCACTGGACATAACAGTTCAGGCTCATCCCCACTCTCCCTTGGAGAAGGGTCAAACCGAGCCAGCCGAATAGGCTGGTTGCGGTGAGCGTGAGCCAACACTTTAGGGAGAAACGCTGTGTTCGACCACAGAGTGACCCCTGAGCCATCAGAGTTCCACCTCAAACACGAGTCACTGACAGACAGGGCATGCAGCTCGCTGACACGCTTTGCAGAGCAAATGGCCAGAAGGAACGCAGTCTTACAAGACACCACTTCAGCTCCGCTTGTGTCAAGGGTTCAAATGGGGGCCGGCTTAGTGCATCCAGTACCAGGGGAGATCCCATGCTGGAGCTCTTGGGGCACTCAGAGGATGTAATCTCTGAGCCCCCTTCAAGAAGAGGAACACCAAACTATGGCTCCCCACAGTGCCATTGTCAATCCTCACATGACCACAAGATATTGCCGCTACGTACACTTTCAACGTCGAATGAGACCGACCTTCATCCAGAAGAGACTGAAGAGGTCAAAAATAGTTGGCACAGAGCAGCGCACAGGGTCCTCATCCCGACTTGTACACCAGTCGGAAAACAGTTTCCATCTATTCTCATATTGAAGACGAGTGGACGGCGCTCTAGCATTCAATATGGTGTATTCGACAGGGTCCGCACAGGAGCTAAACAGCAACTCGGGCCCTCCAGCAGCCAAACAGACAGTTGGAGGCATCGTGGATTGGGGTGCCAGATCCGCCCCGCCAGCTGGGACAGGAGATCCCTCCTGTCCGGAAGGCGCCACGGTACACCGCGACAGAGTCCGTTCAGCAGTGGGAACCAGCTCCTCCCTGGCCAGAAGGGAGCCACAAGGAGGACACTGCGACCCCCCTGAAGGATCCTCTGAAGTACCGACCGAATCAGAGGAAGCGGGGGTAAGGCATACAGGAGGCCGTCCGGCCAAGGGTGGGCCAATGCGTCCTGGCCCGAGGGACTGGTTGTCTCGGCTAAGGAGAACCACAGAGGACAGTGGGTAGAGACTTCTGAAGCGAAGAGGTCCACGTCCACTCTGCCGAAGAGGCTCCAAATAGTGCTGACCATTTCCGGGTGGAGGCGCCACACTCCTGACGGAGTTTTTGACGGGAGAGGGAGTCTGTCAGGTTGCTCCGCTCTCCCGATAGATACATTGCCCGAAGGCTGATCAGACGGGGGGGCCGCCCACATGAGGAGCTCTTCTGTCAGTCGCAGCGACCGCGCAGACTTGGTCCTGCCCTGATGATTTATATGATATACGGTTGATGTGTCTGACCTTACGAGGACATGCTTGCCCCTCAGGTGTGGCAGAAAGTGCCTGAGTGCCGGGTGAGCCAAGGCAAGGAGACACCTTTGTGACACCCTGAGCTTCCTGTGCCAGTGTCGCTTGGCATCCAAGTGGAAGCTGTTCAGCCACCTCAGCAGGGGGCGTAGTGCCAGCAAGCTCAGTGGAACCACAGCTGAAATGGACGTTAGTTCGCCCACGAGGCGAGGAAATGCAAGGAAGGTCAGCCAATGGCCCTCTTGGAACAGGGCAAGAAGGTGAAGGATGTCGCCCACACAGCGGGGGGCGGTCTGGCTATCATGGCTACACTGTCCAATGCAATCCCAATGAAAGTTGTAGCCTGAGATGGCACCAGGCAACTCTTTCCCATATTCACCTCGAGTCCGAGGCAGGCCACGTGGGACAGGAGACATGCTGTATCACTGGACACCTGAGCATGGGATGGTGGACAGACCAGCCAGTCATCCAGGTATGGGAGAATTTTCAAGCCTTGAGACTGTAGAGGCGCAAGGGCTGCGGCAACACACCTCGTGAAGACCCTTGGAGAGAGGGAGAGCCCAAAGGGTAGCAACCTGAACTGCCAGTGGCGGTCTCGGTAGGCAAAGCGGAGAAACCGCCGATGTTTTTGAGTGATGGGGACACGGAAGTAAGCGTCCTTGAGGTCAATGGACGTAAACCATTCTCCCTGTGCCACAGTTTGCAGGACATCTGCAGTGGTCAACATGTGGAAAGGGATGACCTTCATAAATATGTTCAGCCCTCTGAGGTCCAAGATTGGGCGAAATCCGCCAGTCTGTTTCGTCACTAGGAAGTATGTTGAATAGTACCCCCGGGGACGCGACAGAGGGTCCACGGGCTCGATGGCGCCTTTGGCCAGGAGGGTGGATAACTCCTGGCCCAACACGCGAGCCTTTGCCGGGTCGCTGATAGAGGCCATTTTGACCCGGCCAGAAGTGAGGGGCCGGCGGCGGAATTGAAGCTTGTACCCGTGGGTCAAGGTGGCAACCACCCACGGGTCTGAAGTATGAGCACCCCACTGTTGGGGCTGATGTGAAAAATCTCCGCCCGCCGGCCCCCCGCCCTCAATGTCTGGCCCCCCGCCCCCTAGGGGGGGGGGGGTGGAGGGGGGGTGGACAGGCGGGCAGGGCCACGAAAGTCCCAAGCTGGTCTCCGCATGGGACGCTGGGCAACACGACGGCCAGTGGAGTGGGTCGGCCGTGGTAAGCGGGTGTGAGAAGCAGCCGAGGAACCCCTCGTTCTGCTGGCAGGAGGCCTATCAAGAAGAGGCATCCGCCTAAGGCCCGCAAGCCGCTGCCTGGTTTGCACAGCCTGGATGGTCCTTTCCAGTGCTTCCTGGGCTGCAGGACCAAATATCTCTCCTGGTTCCATGGGGAGACTGCGAAGGAGTCTCCTGGATGCCTCTGTCAAGTTTGACTGAGATAGCCAAACCTGGCGACGAGCCTGAACCAGGATGGACATCATCCGTCCAAGTTCCCTGGACAGAAGGCCGAATGCCTCCAGTGAGGCATCACAAAAAGTGACAGAATCAGCAGCCACGTTGCCCTCCTGCAGTGAAGCTGAGAGCGCCAACGTGAGATTCGACAAAGAGCTCCCCATGCGGCAAGCACGTGCTCCAGCATCATAAGGCCTTGTGAGAAGGTCTCCAACAGGCCTGCAGCTCCTTCAGATAGTCCTTAGAGTGGGGAATAACGAAGGTAGTGGGGGCTGGCCTGCGCCTGAAGAGGGCACTAGCAGGTGCAGCTTCTGCCTGCTATGGTACATGCATGTGCAGTCGATCTAAAGCCATGCGCATGATTGCCCGCATGGAGCCATCCCCCAACTCAGCCACTGAACTCGGAGCCGAGGAGTGGGCGCCCCGCTCAGATGCCTGGGAACCCCCATTTTACGAATCTCTCCCATAACCATGGAAGTAGGTAGCCGAAGCTGCCAGGGAAAATGTATCCTCCTCAGGTACCAGCACTGGCATTGGAGGAGAGGGTGTCAAATCACCTTGCAATGGGGCATCAGGCTGGCAGTCTCTGAGCATGGGCCTGACCTGGGCCAGCTCAGCAGACAGCTGATCGACTTTAGATGAGAGCCTGCTTTCTTCTCTTTTTGAGCAGATTTCGCCCTCTTCCTGGAGGGTGCGACTGCTGTAGCCGCAGCCCGCCGCTTAGAGCGTCTCTAACAGGCCGGGGGAGACTGGCCTGATGGGGGGAGGTCACTTTCATCCCCTTGATGTTCCACCTGCGCCCGACTGGCAGCCCTCACCGCCCAAGGCAAGTAACTGCAGTTCATGCAGGGGTTGTCTGACGGCGCCTCCCGCAGGTGCTCAGGACCGAGGCATGCGGGGCATAGGTCATGGCCGTCCTCTGGCTGTAGAGGAGCCTCACATGACGTACAGAAATGGGAGTCATCCATTGTGGTGGCGCTGGAGGCTTACACGACACTCACCTGTCCAAATAAGCCCAGACGCTCCCGCTAGTATGCTACAGGGGCTTGCACTGGAGGGAGGGAGCGCGTACGCTGCCTATACCGAGTAAGGAACCCAGCTGGTATTTAATGAATATTTCCCGGATAACCTGAGCGCGAACGCTAAGGACAAACCGAGTATGGACACCGTAAGCCGGAGGGAGGGAGCGCGTACGCTGCCTATACCGAGTAAGGAACCCAGCTGGTATTTAATGAATACTCCTCGGGTAACCTGAGCGCGAACGCTAAGGACAAACAGAGTATGGACACCGTAAGCCGGAGGGAGGGAGCGCGTACACTGCCTATACCGAGTAAGGAACCCAGCTGGTATTTAATGAATACTCCTCGGGTAACCTGGAATACTCCTCGGATAACCTGAGCGCGAACGCTATGGACAAACCGAGTATGGACGCCGTAAGCTGGAGGGAGGGAGCGCGTACGCTGCCTATACCAGCAGGGGCTCAGTAACAAATCCAAATCGGGACACAGCACAAAGCAAAACACAAACCATATGCTGGGAGGAGGCAGCGCGCACGCAGCCGCTACCAACAGAGGTTAATGCAAACTCACCAGCAGGTGTAGCTATGCAAGCGTTACCGCTAATAATTACTCATGCTGGACACCGGGAAAACGCTTACGCAACCCGCCAGCCAGCAAACAAAGTCAGCTTGACCGACTAATTAAACGTCGGGACACAGCACAAACACAAAAACAGACCATATGCTGGGGGGAAGCAGCGTGCACGCAGCCTGTACCAACAGAGGTTAATGCAAACTCACCAGCAGGTGTAGCTATGCAAGCGTTACCGCTAATAATTAGTCACGCTGGACACCGGGAAACGCTCACGCAACCCGCCAGCCAGCAACAAAGTCAGCTCGACCGACTAAATTAAACGTCGGGGCGCAGCACAAACATATAAACAAATCATATGCTGGGGGGAAGCAGCGCGCACGCAGCCTGTACCAACAGACGTTAATGCAAACTCACCAGCAGGTGTAGCTATGCAAGCGTTACTGATAATAATTATTCACACTGGACACCGGGAAACGCTCACGCAACCCGCCAGCCAGCAACAAAGTCAGCTTGACCGACTAAATTAAACGTCGGCACACAGCACAAACACAAAAACAGACCATATGCTGGGGGGAGGCAGCGCCCACGCAGCCTGAACCAGCAGAGGCTAATGCAAACTCACCTGAAGGTGTAGCTATGCAAGCGTTACTGCTAATAATTATTCACGCTGGACACCGGGAAACGCTCACGCAACCCGCCAGCCAGCAAACAAAGTCAGCTCGACCGACTAAATTAAATGTCGGGGCGCAGCACAAACATATAAACAAACCATATGCTGGGGGGAGGCAGCGCCCACGCAGCCTGAACCAGCAGAGGCTAATGCAAACTCACCTGAAGGTGTAGCTATGCAAGCGTTACTGCTAATAATTATCCGCTGGACACCGGGAAACGCTCACGCAACCCGCCAGCCAGCAAACGATGTCAGCTCGACCGACTAAATTAAGCGTCGGGACACAGCACAAACACAAAAACAGACCATATGCTGGGGGGAGGCAGCGCCTACGCAGCCTGTCCCAACAGAGGCTAATGCAACTCACTTGAAGGTGTAGCTATGCAAGCGCTACCGCTAATAATTATCCACGCTGGACACCGGGAAACGCTGACGCAACCCGCCAGCCAGCAAACAAAGTCAGCTCGACAGACTACATTAAAACGTCGGGATAAGGATGCGCGAACGCAACCGTCACCGATAAGTAATTAACAAACGCAGCAAAGTAACGTAAAGTCTCTCTCAACCAGAGAAAGATCGCCGTCGCAGTTCCTGGAGGGCGAACAATCGCTGCTCCGACCGACAATGGTCGCGGAACTACTAGCAACGGAATTTAGTAGTAAAGCAATAGACTCATTGCTTTCCAAGCAAGCAAACTACGCGCGAGAAGAAAATAAGAAACGATCCTCAGGTGACACCGGAAGATATAATCTTCTTTGGGTCACCTGCAGGTCACAGGTGACATTGTTGGTATACATACTCGCACTACGCATGCGCGAAGGGGAATATTCAGTGCTTTAAGCACCGCCCTCTGGCGGTCAGCAGGGATGAAATAGAACTAATCACTATGTTATGCACCAATTCGGCCGCCTAGTACTTCCGCTGTAAACAAAGTCCTTCATACCAGGAATGCAGCGAAAACAAACTGATCAGTACATTAAAGTTCAAACTATGCCCATCAACCAAATCTTAGCCTTCACTCATTCACTTAAAGGAGAATTCCGGTGTGAAATTGACTTTGGGTGGATTGAAACATGAAAACTAACACCTGTGATACTAACTTTTGTCGAATACCCAACCTCCGAACAGACACAACAGTCGCCTCCATCTTAAAAGTCATGATAAGTCGATTGACGAGCACGAAGGAATAGATTACAATCTGTTCCCCTATCCTTCCTTTTAGTTCGTGCTTGTTAATTTACTTATCGTGACTTTCAAGATGGAGGCGACTGGAAACTACCCAAAGGTACTGTTTGCGTAAACACTCTTTTTTAATAAACTACCGGTGCATTTTCAAAGTTCTCAGTGCCTCGTTTTAAACGTCAGGGTCGTCATGAAGTGTGGAGCTACTTTGAGCCTTGTTAATGATGAAAAAATAGCCATTTCTTTGCATGGCAACTGTATGCCTAATTCACTACCATTGTAAGCCTGTTGGGAGCTTCAGCTAAAAAGCCATGTATTTTGAAATGTTGCGTGCGTATGGAGGTGGGGTATTTGACAAAAGTTAGTACTCGTTACCATGTTTCAATACACCCCAAGTCAATTTCACACCGGAATTCTCCTTTAAAAGAACCAAAGGTGCTCTGTCTGTTCTCCTTACAAGAAACAAACTGTTAAGCTATCATTTTTCCTGCCGATACAGCTACAATAAAAAAAAAAGTAAGAGATGTGAAACCAATGGCAGAATCGGTGAAAATAATGCATTATTTACATTAGGACGAAATCTGCATTGACTCGGAAACTGAACTGTTAACCAGATTTGAGCTAACATCATATCCAGGTCGCTATCTAACTTTATAGTGACCCAGTTTGGCTCTAAGCGTTTGGATGTATAATGACAGCATAACGGTGAGACAGCAAATAGGTCTTGTGACATGAACAAAAACACAGCTTTTCAAAAGTTTGGTGCTAATCTAAATCATGTGAAATTCGCGAACAATATAACACTAGAAGCTACAAGCTAGCTGAGGTGGTTAGGCTGTCTCACAGAGATGAACAGGGTGCCTATTTAATATGTTTCATGATGGAAATTAAGTGGATTCGACAACTTTTCTCAAAACCTGTTGGGAGTAGAGCTACAACATCATTTCCATTCAAAAAACCTAATCAAACATTCATCAAGATGTGGCTATAAGTTGCGGATACCGTGGATTTTTTCCACGACAGAGCAAATGGCCTCCCATGTATCTATATCCGTGGCCATTGTTGTTTTCGGAGACTACAATTTCAAACTCGACGCAGCAGCAACGTCATGGCTCTCAGCCACGCCTTCTGTTCGTTGGTTGGTCCAGTGTATTTTCTGCCATGGTAATCGAGAAAGAGCTCTGAGTGACCAGACTGAGTACTGAAGTGAAATGAAATTCAGCGGAAGTACGAAGGATGCCGGATTCAGGCAATGGCACATCCAGGCTATCTAACTGGATGCAGGCTATCTAACTGGAGCTTAATATTTTCAGTCCATTAGCCACCGCTTATGTAGATATAAGGGATAAACTTGTTCAACTTTTTGTGATTTCATGAAGACACGTGACGACCTTTATCTGCTAAATTATAACTTATTGGTACTACTTGCTTCAATGTTTGCAAATTTACTAAGGTGTTTCATAAGTGTTTAGTGGCCCTTTGCACTATTACCATGTAATTGCGACAGTGCGTTCAGGAACCACGTGAGAGCTGGGAATCAAAAAATTGTATCCCTTTAATGAATTCTGAGTCAGTATCAAGAGACAAAAGAATTGCTAAGCCACAAAACAAAATCCAAAAACAGAGTCGACTAGACAGGCTGGGGTCAGAACCAGTAAAACAGAGGTCCAACGGTTCATGGACGGCAAGCAAAAAGTCGTAGTTGACAAGCAAAGCGGTGAGTCATACACAGGGCATCCAGACACAGAAATCATGGTCGTTCAAAAATGGTTCAAAATCCAGAAAGACAAAAAAATACAAAAAGGGCAAAGGCAAGAATCTTGGTTGGATGAAACACTTGAAGAAAAATAACAATCAATGGCATACAGGAAGCTCTGCACAATGAAATATTGATCAACATTCTGATGAAGTCATCAATAGCAGTGAGGACTCTAAATAGACAGAAGGGAAGTCACATGCTATGCAAGGAACAGCTGAATGGGATGAGAACTAATTACAATGGGAGGAACACATGAGGGAAATCCTAACCACTTTAATTAGCGAAAGCCAAGACACGGATGGGAATCACGCAAACAGCCTATGACATTTTAACAGCTCCGGTCAGGGAGCGCAGACAATGAGTGCAGGAGAGCGATTAAACATGTGCGAGAGATCTCGCAGAAACGCAGTGGGAGACAGGTAAAGCTGAGCAAGAGGCGGAGACTATAACAGGGCGATTGCTGAGAGGGAATTAGTGCTAATCAGTCGCAGTGCGACTTTACAGATTTAACTAGAGTGCTTATTAGTGAGTTAGTAATAATATATACATGGATTAGTTGGGTTAGTAGACTATTATATAAAATACAAATTTTACTCTTGTTAGTAATCAGAACAGCAAGGCAAAGGAAGTAAACGAGAATTGAAGGAATAATATGAAACACCAGAAACCATTGAAATCATCCAAAGCATGTGAGCACACAGACCAGGGAGACGGACTGAACCAACTAGATACGAGACAGGGGAGACAAGTGCAATGGAACTGAGAAATGGCATGAACTGAAACCTGAGAATTACAATAACCAAAAAGAAGAAAGAAAAGACAAAATCATGAACACCAAACATGAACATAAACATGAACACAAAAACCATAACCATGACAGTAATATACCGTCCTTCGGATAGGACTCCAACTACTCATTTACTATTTCTCGTTTATCATCTTATCTCCTTGGGTTTTTAGACTTTCTTTGTGCCATATTTCTTAATACTTTAAGAAGTTATATTTTTATTGTATGACATTCTGTACAAATTGCTTTGCCTTTTTTTTTTTTCCCATCAGGTACACTTGCTCACCTTTGGAAAGGATCTAAGAACTGGATGACCTGGGGTACATCTTAAATCTCTCTATTTGACACTTCCTTGCTCCTCACTTGAAGCAGAGTTTTCATGTATCAGCAATCTTGCAGGTCATATCAAAGCTCTCAGTTCTGCTATGAGGAGAGAGCTCTGAGGAGCCATGAGCGAGTATTCACAAGAGCAGGCTTCCTGAAAGACATTAGCTGAAAAGCATGCGGTCAGTCCGTAGTGACAGACACTGGCAGCAGATCCAGCTGTGTGCCATCATCAGAAATGGACGTGGATTCATGTGAATCTTCAGAGGAAAAGGATTCCTCGTGTCTTCCCTGCTTGCATAGTTTCCTTGCATCTCTCCTTGGTGGGAAGGACTGAGACGCCAGGAAAAGACAAGTGAGGGAAACATGGATGCTATTTAAGAGAGTTGAGATGTACCCATGATGTCGCATCTTATCCACTCAGGACCCCTTTTTGGAAAGTCAGTTCAGTGCCTACAAGCCATCACTAATCTTTGCTGTAAGCAGCTGTGGTCAAAGGCCAATTATTGACGCTGCTGCAGTCAGGTTGTCCTTTTAAGGCAGTGGTCCAGAAACATTTGTGTGTGAAGTTTATAGTTTTGCAGATATGCAGATTTGGAATGGTTACTTCTGTATGCACGATAGTGTTGACTGGTACCTGAGGCTTTAGAATTGAGCACTACAAGTGCATCAGCTGGCTCTGATGCAGTGCCATTACAAAGTACATTTTTTTCAAATAAAATTGGTTTATTAAAGTTTTTCATTTTCATTCATCTTCGTCTGGTAATGACTTGAGTTTTACATAAGCACAGGGCCTGTGCCAAATCTGTTGTACACTCAGGTAAGCAGCAGCAGGGACATATTTGGAACCAAGGGTGCTGCAATGGGCTATGATGTAAACTTTGTTTGACATTGTGGCGATGAATAAAGGAGACAACGAAGTTGGAGGTTAGCCAGTCTTTACTCCTTCAGCGCCAAAAACAGAATAAACAGGAAAAGAATACTGCCCAAGTATATTGGGGAAAAACACACCCCCCAAAACCCCAATGCCTGCTGGGTGAGAGAACACCTCCCTGACACATACACCACACAGCCCCCCCCCGAACACCCAGAAGGGAACATCACAACAATTAGTCCCTCAGCGGGGGCCTAATCAACCTGCCATAACGGCTGCGTCGGCTGACCGTCGGGGCAGCAGGCGGCACTTGTGGACGAAGGCGATCAGGTGAGCAGCAGGTAGGATCAACAATGTCCAAAACAGTTTGAGGAGCAGAGTCAGTGTGAGGAGGCAGAACTGTGGGTCTGGTAGGAGGACGACCGCGACGAGGAACCTGGGCCGGTAAGATAACCTCATCAGCCAACACGTACGCCGGCTTAAGGCGATCAATGGTTACCAGCTCCCTACGCCCACCCATATCCAAAACAAAACCCTTGCTCCCCCTTTCGAGCACCCGAAAAGGACCGTCGTACGGAGGTTGGAGGGGCGAGCGGTGGGCATCGCGACGCAGAAAGACAAAACGGGCAGACCGCAGCGCAGTGGGCACGAATGACCGTGGGAAACAGTGGTGCATGGGACCCGGAGCCAACGCTCCCCCGGGTGAAAAGGGGTCAAACGCAGGCCGGAGACTCGGAGCGGCAGCCTCCAGCAAAAACTCCCCTGGAACGCGGAGCGGCTGACCAAAAAAAACTCGGCGGAGGAAGCAGCTAGGTCCTCCTTAGGAGCCGAGCGCAATTCAAGCAGGACCCATGGCAAATAGTCTATCCACCCGTCGCCCGTTAGCGCTGCACGCAAAGCCGCCTTGAGCGACCGATGGAAGCGCTCACACAACCCATTAGCTTGGGGGTGATATGCTGTAGTGCGATGCACCTGCACCCCCAAGGAACGCGCCATCCCCGACCAAAGCTCCGAAACAAACTGAGGGCCCCTGTCCGAAGTAATGTCAGATGGTACTCCGAAACGGGCAACCCAAGCCGAGAGAAACGCGCCAGCCACATCCGCAGACGCCGTGGAGGACAGAGGGACCACCTCCGGCCACCTAGTAGTACGATCCACCACTGTAAGCAGATGAGTGAAACCCCTCGACTGCGGCAGGGGACCGACGAGGTCAACGTGTACATGATCAAAACGCCTGGCTGGAATGGGAAACAATTCAAGGGGGGCTCTTGTGTGCCGATGCACCTTAGCACGTTGACATGCTAAACAAGCAGCCGCCCATCCCCTGACGTCTTTGCGCAACCCGGGCCAAACAAAACGGGCACTGACCAGCTTCACCGACGCGCGCACCCCCGGATGCGAGAGCGAATGAATGGAGTCAAAAACGCGACGACGCCAATTTGCCGGAACAACGGGGCGGGGTCCACCGGTAGAAACATCGCACAGGAGGGCAGGACCTCTCTCATGCATCACGATCTCCTCGAGTTTGAGGCCTGATCCAACAGAACGGAGGGCAAGGATATCTGCATCACCTGGTTGATCAGCAGCCATGGCAGAAAAATCAGTCCCCAGAAGTACAGGGCAAACGACCACGCGAGACAGACAATCCGCGACGGAGTTAGATTTACCCGCGACATGACGGATGTCAGTGGTAAACTCTGAAATGGCCGCTAGGTGACGCTGCTGCCGGGCTGACCAGGGTTCCGCAACCTTGGACATGGCGAATATCAATGGTTTATGGTCCACATAAGCCGTAAAAGAACGACCCTCCAGCAAAAAACGGAAATGTCGAGTAGCTAAAAACAACGCCAGTAACTCGCGGTCAAAAACGCTGTACTTGCGCTCACAATCTCGCAACTTGCGACTGAAAAATGCAAGTGGTTGCCACGCGTCTCCCACCCGCTGCTCCACAACAGCCCCGACAGCCAAATCCGAAGCATTGGTTGTCAAGGTGATTGGGGCATCTGGGTCCGGATGAGCCAGGAGAGCCGCATTAGCTAACGCGGACTTAGCCCCCTCAAAAGCAACCAGCCGTTCCTCCGTCCAGACAACTGCATCAGTGGCCTTCCTCGAACGTAGGGCGTCATACAGCGGCCGCAGGAGGTCGGCAGCACGAGGAATGAACCTATTATAGAAGTTCACCATGCCCAAGAACTCCTGCAATGCCTTAACCACCACAGGACGAGGAAATTCTGCCACTGCTTGCACCTTAGTAGGCAAAGGAACCGCACCTCGCGCCGAAATGCGATGACCCAGAAAATCGATCACCGGCAACCCGAACTGGCATTTCGCTGGGTTGACAATTAAGCCGTGGGCGTCCAGACGCTGGAAAACCGTCCTGAGGTGCGACAGGTGCTCTTCAGTAGTAGAGCTAGCCACCAGAATGTCGTCGAGGTAAACGAACACAAACTCGAGGCCGCGCAACACGGAGTCCATCAACCTCTGAAAAGTTTGCGCTGCCCCTTTAAGGCCAAACGGCATGCGAAGGAACTCAAACAACCCAAACGGAGTGACTACCGCCGTCTTAGGCACGTCGTCTGGCCGCACTGGAACCTGGTGATACCCGCGTACCAGGTCTACCTTTGAAAAAATGGAAGCACCCGACAACCGAACCGAAAAATCCTGAATATGTGGGATCGGGTAACGATCGGGAGTAGTCACGTCGTTCAACCGCCGAAAATCACCGCATGGGCGCCACGAACCGTCCGCCTTGGGTACCATGTGGAGGGGCGAGGCCCAGGGGCTGTTAGAGCGTCGCACTATTCCCAACCTCTCCATGGTAGCAAACTCCTCCTTAGCCGTAGCTAGCTTAACAGCGTCCAAACGCCGCGCGCGCGCGTAAACCGGTGGCGCAAAAGTGGGAATGAAATGTTCAACCCCGTGTTTAGCTATGGCAGAGGAAAAGGCGGGCGTAGTGAGTGATGGAAACTCGGACAACAAACGCTGAAAAACATTACCGGACGCAGAAAAATTCAAGTGTGTTAGCGGCCCAGCTCCCCCAGACTCACAAGGAAAAGTAGCAAAAGTGACTGCATCAATTAGCCTGCGGTTAGCAACATCAACTAACAGTCCGTGAGCACACAAAAAGTCTGCACCGATGATGGGAACAGTTACAGCAGCAGCCACAAAGTCCCACTCAAACTCACGTCCATGAAAACAAACAGTTAATTGTTTAGTGCCAAAAGTCCCAATAGGAGAGCCGTTAGCCGCGGTCAGCGGTGGGCCACCCCTTCGGTCCGACAACTCTGGGCCGACAGGGTGGATTAAGCTCTTCTGGGAGCCAGAGTCAACCAGAAACTTGCATCCTGACAGAGAGTCTTTAATGTAGAGCAGCTCACCTCGCTCGCCAGCACCCACAGCTGCTACTGAGTGCTGGCCTCCGCGTTTCCCGACGCCTCAAACGTGCACGGCGGGATACAGCGCTTCGCCCTGCTTCCAAATCTCCGGTGGTAGAAACAGAGGGAACTCCCGCGGCGCGTCCTCGCGGTGACTGCAGAAACCGTCGCAGGATCCTCCGCCGGAATCTGCTGGGGTCCTGCCGTCGCGCTCTGCACGGTGAAGCGTCTGGTAGCCAGCAGCACGCGGTCTGCCTCCTCTGCCAAACCACGGTAATCGCCAGCGGTCAAACGGGGAGAGTTTGCTAGAGCGGCGCGGACCTGCGGCGGGAGCTGCCGCAGAAAAATATGCGGGAACAAGAAACCAGCCTCATCCGAACCAAGCAAGGACAACATATTGTCCATCAGGTCCACGGCCGTGCTGTCGCCCAAGCCGGACAGGGAGAGGATCTTTTCCGCCCTCTCCGCCGAAGACAGGCTGTACCTCCGCAGAAGAAGCTGCTTGAGGGCGTCGTACTTCCCGCGAAGAGGGGGGCTACGCAGTAACGGCATGGCTCTGCGGGTTGACTGCTGGTCCAGGGCGGCCACAACCAAGTAATACTTGGAGTCGTCCACTTCCACGCCCCGTAGTTGGAAAAGCGCCTCGATGTGCTGGAACCATGAGGCCGGGTCGCTCTGCCAGAACTCTGGGAGTTTCATCGTCGCGGCAGCGGTTAACACGACTGGCTGCGAGGACGAGCCTGGAGACGGCGAAGCTGGGGCCGAGTCCGCGTCCGATGTCGACGAAGAAACACGCTCCACAGACATGTTCAACGGGGTCACCAATGTGGCGATGAATAAAGGAGACAACGAAGTTGGAGGTTAGCCAGTCTTTACTCCTTCAGCGCCAAAAACAGAATAAACAGGAAAAGAATACTGCCCAAGTATATTGGGGAAAAACACACCCCCCAAAACCCCAATGCCTGCTGGGTGAGAGAACACCTCCCTGACACATACACCACATCATCTTAATTTTCCAAGTCCTGGAGATTCATTGAGTACACCCGGGGTAAATTTAATAAATAAGGTGGCCAGACTTACGTCTCAGACAGGGACACCCGCCAGTTTATGCATGCCGCCCATTTGGGCTTGCTTAGCTCACTCATGGACTTTACCAACAATAATGATATTATAGTTACGATCTCATTCATTCATTCACTGCTGTTAGATGTCTGGATATGAAAAACCCATGGGTGTTCAATTTCCTTGATGAGGCATTTATTAACCTCCGCCGAGGAGGTATATGTTTTCAGTGCCGTTTGTTTGTTGGTTTGTTTGTGTACAACATAACTCAAAAACTTATGGCCGGATTTTGACGAAATTTTCAGGGTAGGTGGATATTAACGCAAGGAAGAGGTGATTAAAGTTGGGCATATCTAGGCCAATGTACTGCTGAGATAATACGCCAAAGTCCAAGATTTCAAGTCTTTTCAATGGGCCGGAGTTCCAATCGCCGTGCTTTTGGCTTTGCTGCCCACTGGCGGAGGTTCTGCGCTCTCTGAGTGCTTTTCTAGTTTCAGTATGTCCCACATATAATTGACTATATAAAAAAACAAAGAATTACATGAGCAAAATAAGATTTACTCTTGATCGACATTTCTAATACATAAAGGGTAGTAAAATGTAATTTTGCTTTTCATTTTTGCAGTATCTCTGTAGTCTATATTACAATGTACATCAATTGCATATTTACCAAGGAAGCAATAAAAATCATGACCATGTTGTTCCAAATATAAGAGGATTTTGGATGCAAGACCACCCCCCTTTCTCAAGGCAAATTTTTGGAAACACCTTAACCAACTCTGCGCAGGTATGGTCAATATTAATTCTGTTGATAATCGGTGCCTTGACAGAAAACTGCATTTTCGCCTTTTTGGGAATACTGCTTCTGGAGAAGAAGTGCTGAGTTGGCGAAGGTTACTGAGCTTTCACTGGCTACCCCAGCCGGAATGCCAATGTGTCTGTTGAAAACGCAAGTCGCAGCAGCTGCAGTAATCAAAAAGAAACATCAGGTAATGGTGGTCATTAGCCAACATGCATTTGCAATATCTTAATTTACTAGCTAGCAAGATAGCCATCTACTGTGAAGAAAGTTACATTTAGCCAGGTTTTCTTTGCATAAGCTGGCGGGGGAAACCTCAAGCTTCCTATCAGATACCATTGCTGCACGTTCTAGCCTGGATAAAACCGAGCTATGTTCGTGACAAAAAGAAAATATGGCTTCAAGCCCAACACAACTCACCTAGCTAGTGAACCCTCAACCTCGCCTCGCTGGAGCTACAACCTTGGTACAATTAGCTAGCTTCTCAAGCTTCCTCAGTGACTCAAAGATATAACATCCAACCCTAGTGACCACTATGCAATGTCTGAGAGTAGACATAGCGAGGTAAAGTAAAAAAAAAAACAAACAAACATGCATACAAACAGCGAGTTCTACAAACACAGGCATTTATTAAGTCATAAAGTCCTATGCTAGCTAAAATTTTTACAGGCAAATATTGAGGATTATATTTCAATCCCATTGAGGCCATCCCAATCATGGCCTCACATCACAAGTAAGCCAAATTAGTTGAAATGCTAGCTATCATACGCCATACCCAGTGGCGTGCACAGACATTATGGGGGGCAAGTGCTCAGGGGGGAGGGGGAGGGCACTTTTTTGCACACGTGGAACATGTTATTATAGTGTGAGATTAAAAAAATAACATTACACGCACAAGTTGAATGCAATTCATGGCTACTGTCATTCATTACAAGAAGGCACATGGGTAGCCTTTATGGGGATATTTTTCTCAGGCAATGGGGAACTGCCTGATTCTTCTTTATGTGTTCATTTATGTTGCCTAACAAAACCTACACAAAAGAAAGCGTTCAGCTTAACAGATAGATTTGCAAAGTCGACCGACATTGTTTGTGGTGGTCGTCCTCACGTTATCTATCATTGATTTGGGCTATAGCATTAAATTAGCTAATCAGAGGAACAGTCAGCTAAAAAATGCTCAGTTGTTTGGTGTTGTATGAGCAGTGGCGTACCGTCAGATGCCAGGAGTGCTTTCAGTAACATCACCCTTTCCCGGATAATTGCTCTTAAACTTTTTGCGATCAGGTTTGATTGATTAACAATCAAACAGTTAATTAACAGAATGGCCACCACCAATGCATGACACGTAATGATTAAGAAAAGCTAATTACAAAGCGATTACCTGTTGGCTATGTTGATATAATTAATGTGAATCCGCAAGGATGACAATCTGCAAAAAATCCGAAACTTTCGCGGACTTCACAGCAATTATTTTCGTCTTCACTCAGCTGTGCTTCTTACCTAACAACGCACTGTAGCTGTCGCATTCAGAGAATATAGAAAGGATTCTCATGACTAATTGCTCAATGAACGTCGCAAATTAATTTACGCAAATTCAGAAATTATAAAGACGTAGGCTATTGATATTTTTTCCGTAGCCATTGGGGTGCGGAAGTAAGTTAAACGCAGTATAATTTCGTAGAGCAATGTATAACAAGGCTTTCAAAAACAAGTTAGATTCTCGTCGGTTCCTCCAATCAGTCTGAGCAACGGTTGCTAATCGGGGAGGTAAACTGCGAGAGGTGTCTGTCATTAAGAAGTGAAAGGTGAGGTTATTGCTGGCCCTGTTTTTCTGCCAACGGACCGTCACTGTGTATGAGAAATGCTACTGCACAACAAAATGATTACAGTTTGGGCTGTACGATTTCACTTGATCTGTGTGTTACCTGGCTGCTGGGGCACAAGACTGTGGCTTCCAGTCGCTCAGCTGGTATGCTCCTGCAGCGCATCTATATGCACTGCGCGCGTGTTCATGTGACAAAGGAGGAGAGGTCGGGAGTGCGTGCGGAGGTGGCTCATTTCGGGGCATTTTTTTCAGTAGTTTTTAATCACACAGCTTTTCGAAAAGATCATTTCAAAATTGGCCCCACTGAAGTGTAAATAATAATAATAATAATAAATATAGTCATTAAAAAAAAAAAAAAAAAAACGAAGTTTCAAAAGGGCACTTTCATTGATAAAGGGCAAAGAGGCAAGTGCTGTAGCACCACCTAGCGTCTATTTGTGCACGCCACTGGCCATACCTATACAATCAAAAACAAATTAAAAGAAAAGGCTAACCTAATAACCTTAGTTAAATGTATACCTCCTTAAGCTCCCCTCTAATTCCAAAATACAGACCGCAAAATCATCTCTTAAGACAAAGAAAGAGGAGATTGCGAGAAGACAAATTGACAGTACATGCCACCACGCTACTGTCGTGTTACCCACAGGAAGTGCTTTTACCTGCCTTCCGGTTGGCGGGGCCATCTTGTGAAATATGCTAATTGTTCAATAATATGGATCGAATATTATCCAATCGATTCTCCCAAGCGCGTAAGTATGATTCAGCCTATGTGTATTCTCCCCTCAACTTAAGTCTGTGCATTACGTGCCCCAAAGGCAGTTACGCACTTGGGGCAGAGCAAGGCCAAATTAGGGGCGTGTCTGGGTGTTTCTCAAGCAAAAAACACACGTATTCTCCCCCTGGCTTACGCGCTTTTTTCGTTACGCGCTTTTGAGGGCTGTATAAAGGTCAAGCGCCAACATAAGGCAAAATAGAATATTGCGTTTGATGTCGGTATTAGGTCGAATTTTTAAATTTATTTTATTTAACATGGTAAAGGTTGAGACATTCAAAATTTGATTGTTCTTCCTTCTTTCTAAGCTTCATTTCTCATAGCTATAATAAATTATCAAAAGAAATCATCACATGATATTACGCAACAGCCTCTTCTTCAATTAGTTCAATTACAAACGAATAGCAATTAATACGAGTATACATAAGACCATCATTCTACCATGCCCTCAAAATCTAAAACCAAAATGCCAGTCCTGCATTTGCTTGCACTCTTGCGTGATTGGGAAAGAGTCAGAGGAGCGCGCCGAGCTCGAAGATGAACACGCATATATCGGCTTCGTTTGGATATCCTGGGACTAACAAACATCGAGTGCATCCAGCGCTTTCGTCTGGACTGTGCGTGAGGCAATCATCTATCTTTGCCAATGAACAGCTATTCAGCCGCAGCAATTATCCACAAAACAAACCCGTGGTCATCAACGTCACAAATGCGCTGTCGCTCCTGGCATCTGGGTCGTTCCAGAGAGTGGCTGGTGATGTCATACACATATCACAGGCGTCTGTGTCAAGGTGTCTGACACAGTTCGTTGACGTTTTAAGTTCTTCTCCATGCACTTTTACTGCAGAAATAGTGAATGCCATCTCCTCCTTCAGTGCAGTGAAATGCACAGGGGATGATGGTTGCCCACCACCTGTTGCGTGTACACTTCTTCGGTGTGCAGAGAGCCTGACTTCTACAGCGCCCCGCAGATCTCTCCATTTATGCTTTAAATCGGGGATACAGCGCTTACATCTCCCCACCGAAGCCACATCCAGAACGAATCGCAGCCGTCTTCCTCGGATTAGCCTTCAGTGCCCGCTTGCCATACAACACCAACATCTGTGAAATTTGGTTTTCGGCTTTGGCTTGATGTCGCCATCATTGTTTTTATTAACAAATGCAACTCCCCTATATGTTCGTGATGATCTAAAAAGTTGTGATATTCTCACGAGTGAGAAGATTGATTTTCTAATTGAGGATATCTGTATTAACTCGTCTTTGTAAGTTTTTTTTTTTTTTACCATTGATAACTGTATTTTAATATCTGAAAAAAGATATTATATAGGCTACTCTAGATTGAGCCCTATCCAATACCAAAGCACTACCCATTTGTGAATCAATTTTAGCCAATAAAGTATAGCCGACATGGGAAGAATCATTATCAGTAAATGGGATAATTGATTATAATTAAGTATTAGCCACAAGTTCAAGTGAATGTGTCACTCAAATCAAATGGGACATAGGCTATGGATATGGAATTGTGTCATTGCTGAGGCGGTTTTTGGGGGGGGGTAGGAATGACCGCGTGCGGGGCAAGAATCCTTGTTAAAGCGTTTCCATGTCCTTTAGTTGCAAACCTGACATTGGAGTTGTTTGAGATTTTAAGTGCGCAATTTCTAAATGAGAGCAACTGTTGGCCATATCGACCTGCTGATAAAACCTTGTATCTTCAAAAATGATTAACACAGGAAAATATAAATGGATAAATGTTTTTTTTTTTTTAAAGTTTAATTTGGCAAGTTAGAATAGTGGACATACAAGTTTGTTTATCAGTTTGGAGATGCGAGGTTTTATCAGCAGGCTGACGATGCTCAAAATTTAAAGTCTGGTTTGCGCTTTCCATGGACTACAACTGTATTATCATGGTTTCAGACAATAATGTTCCATGTTTTCCTGATAGCCATAATCAATGAGCGTGGTACAGAGTCTGCCTCTCTTTTACATTAGTCACACCTTTCATAGGCCGCCTACATTCTGAAGTTAAGCGCTGTGGGCGTGATCGAAGCGTGTAGGGGAGAATACGCATAACCCAAAACCGCTTAACTTCAATTGCGTAAAAGGACTTGCGCGCAAATTGGAGAATAGACCCCATAGTGAGGAATACAACCCAGCCACACCGCAGTCAGCTGGGTGAGTTCCAAAATGCCACCTCCTGCCGTACTTGAATTGGGATGCGCAGCTTGTGCTGTTGAACCCGTCGTGGGTCCTCATGAAGGCGTAAGAACCAGCACTGACATTCTCATGTGCAGCAGCCCCAGACGCACCACTGAATCTGCAGCATGTGATGATTTGCTCAGGAACCAGTTGCGAGAACCAAGCAATGCATTAGATCTGATTTTATTGATCAAGGGGGAAACCCCCCAGCAGGGCTGAAGGCCAAAAGGTACAAAGTCCAGTATACAAAAAAAAAAAAAAAAAAAATCACAATCCAGTTGGGCAGAAACAAACAAAAACCAGGGCAGCAATCACAGTACTCGTGGTTGGGCAAAAATGGGTTTGGGACACAGGCACAGAGAAGCGAAGCCAAAATCCAGTGGGCATAATCCAAACCTTAACCAGGGCAGCAATCTTAGAATTCGTAGTCGGGCAGAAAATGGTCAAAAACACAGATGCAAAAATAAATCCAAAATCACAAAGCCAAAAATCAAAAAGTCGGACGGTCCAGTCAGAAAGCAATCACTGAGAGAACTAGGCGAGAGAAACGATCTGACAGAAAATGCTGTGAAAAGACTCCTAATATACACTCCAGGGGAATCACATGCTACACAGAACACAGGTGCTGGAAATGAGACTAATTACAAAGGAAGGAACAAGAGGGAGAACCTAATCACATAAGAAGGCAAAAGCCAAAACGCGGACAGGGATCACGAGACAATCCTATAGACAAACATACGGCTCCAGTCAAGGAGTTCTAACGTGCATAGATAATGAGAGAAAGGACAGCACGAGTAGGTGTGGAGAATCCACAGAAATGCAGCAGAAAAGGGAGAGACAAGGGGCGGAGACTAGAACAGGGCGAGTGCTGAGAGCTTGTTAATCAATTAGTAACTGCAGCTATACAATCCCTTAGAGCTCGTTAGTAACTTAGTATTATATACAATGTTTGTTTGTATTAGTTACTCTAGCAAAATAACAAACTGATAGTATGGGTTAGTACAATAGAAAATAGGCGTGCAACGCACGGAATACCCCTCAGCCCAATGTCGAAGTTTTTGGAGACGCCCGTCCGCCTGCCCAACCGCACAAAGGATAGCAATACCCCGTCAGCCTTGAGGGCTGAGGGGTAAAAAGCAAGATGAAGGAAGTAAACGAGATTGGACGAAAGGCTGAAATCCAGAAATCATTAAATCACCCAAAGAGTGGCAAGAGTGGCTGTGAGCAATGACAAGACAAGAGACCAGACAGGGGGAGACAAAGTGCTATGCATGGCAGAAAGCAAAACATGGACCAGAATAAACTGTGGTAAAAAGTAAAACATGGAAAAACTAAACTATGACCATGCATGAATAAATCAAAGTAACCAAATCAAAATACACATTACAAAGAATAGTCAGACATAGCAAAAATCCAAATATAAACATGGCAAACAGATCATGGGTAATCACAACATTGCAGCCATCATACCAAGGAGCAACATGATCATCCTTCCTGGCACAAAGACTGTGTGCATAACATGTTGGGTTAGAAGCAGGATTGCCTTCGTCCATGTGTGTTCTTGGACCTCACATTCTGACAAACTCTTTGATCCCCCTTTTCCACCAAAAAAAATACCTAGTGCTAGTGCCGTGCTGGTGCCAGTGCTTAGTTGGTTCAACCCATGCACCTCCTAAGCACCTCTTAGGTTTTCCATCGCCGAGGACCCAACTAGAAGCTATGCGATCACGTCACTGTAATTTAAGACCAACAGATCAGGAGAAAATAAACTTCACTTGAGATCTGTGTCTCTCCGCAGCTCTCACGTAACATCTTGCAACCACAAATAAAAATTTTAAACAAAAATAATGCTTGTGTTTTTATGGTCAGTAATACTATAATGAGGTTTTTTTTGTTTTTAAAGGGGAAAAGGAATGTAGCCAATTAGATTGCTATGATCTTGCACTGGATTAAGATCAGCGGCAATATACGGCGCATACCATATCATAATCTTGCATTGTTGTCCATGCATGTTAAAAATACTGAAACCTTGTGCAGAAATACAGTTTAGTAATAGGAATAAGCTATCCATCTTTACTTTTCCCAAGCAAGCAGACAGGTAATAAATACATGAGCAACTGTTGTATTTCATTCCCGCTTCGTAACTTAAAATGATCTAATGTAGGTTCGTTTTGAAATGCCATTCAAGCTTGTTAATGGCAAAAACAGTGATTCGCAAATGCCCTAGCTAGCCAGCTAACTTATTTTCGTAATGCTTGATATAGACGTAAGTGGCACAGAAAATAAAATGTAAGCGCATCGTGGTGATATAGTGGGGAAAATAAGTATTTGACCCTTCGCTGATTTTGCAGGTTTGCCCACTTAGAAAGAATGCAACGATCTATAATTTTAATCGTATATGCATTCTAACAGGGAGAGACAGAATCACAAAGAAAATTCCAGAAAATCACATCATATGAATTTATAAAAATTGATAACCATCTGATGAGGAAAAATAAGTATTTGACCCCCTACCAAACAGCAAGTATTCTGGGTCCCACAAGCCAGTCAGTCTTCCTTTAAGACGCACCCCCAATCCCAACTGATTATTTACATCAAATACACCTGCCTCACCTCATTACCTATATTAAAGACACCTGTCCACTCCCAAACAACCAGATTCCAACATCTCCACCATGGGCAAGACCAAGGAGCTGGAATTCAGGGACAAGATTGTTGACCTACACAAGGCTGGGATGGGCTACAAGAGAATCGTAAAGCAACTTTGAGAGAAAAGATCAACTGTCGGTGCAGTTATCAGGAAATGGAAGAAGTACCACACTGCCGCCAACCTCCCTCGGTCTGGGCCTCCATGCAAGGTCTCGCCTCATGAGATGTCCCTGATCATGCAAACGGTGAGGAATCACAAGGGGGGAACTGGTTAATGAACTGAAGGCAGCTGGGACCTCAGTTACAAAAGAAACAGTTGGTAACACACTACGCGGTCATGGATTGAAATCCTGCAGCGCACGCAAGGTCCCCCTGCTCAAGAAGGCACATGTACAGGAAGTTCACCATTGACCACCTGGATGACTCAGAAGAGGCCTGGAAGAAGGTGATGTGGTCAGATGAGACCAAAATAGAACTTTTTGGCCTCAACTCAACTTGCCGTGTTTGGAGGGCAAAGAACGCAGAGTACAACACAAAGAACACCATCCCCACCGACAAGCACAGTGGTGCTTTTCAGCCAAGGGGACGGCACAACTCCATCGCATTGAGGATGGACGGGGCCATATACCGTGAAATTCTGGACCAACAGCTCCTTCCCTCAGTGAAAGAGCTGAACATGGGTCGAGGATGGGTGTATCAGCACGACAACTACCCTAAGCACACTGCCAAAGCAACAAAAGAGTGGCTAAAGAAGTACATCAAGGGACTGGAGTGGCTTAGCCAGTCTCCAGACCTGAATCCAAATGAAAATCTTTAGAGGGAGCTTAAAATTCGGGTTGCAAGGCGACAGCATCATCACGGAAGATCTAACCTGGGACCTTCACACCAAAGAAGTGGTGAAAAAGTCACAGCAGCGCCTTTTCCACCTTAGGTGGCTAAAGAAATTTCGTATGAGCCCCAGCATCCTCTGTGCCTTTCACAGGGCCACCATTGAGAGCGTCCTTACAGGTTGCATTACCTCCTGGTATGGGAACTGTACTACCCACAGCCACAGAGCAATACAGAGGGTTGTAGAAACATCTAAAAAGATCTGTGGCTGTGAGCTTCCCTCTATTGACGACATCTACCAGGAGAGGTGCAGGAGGAAGGCACTCAAGATTATAAAGGATCACAGCCACCCTAATAATGCCTTGTTTCAGCTCCTGCCTTCTGGAAGGCGATATCGCAGTCTCCGTGCCAAGACCAGCGGGCTCAGGGACTCTTTTTTTTTTTTTTCACCAAGCCATCAGGCTACTCAATTTCATGTGATTATAATAGACTTGTACCTGTCCAGACTCCTTCCGTATTATGGACTTTGGTAATGGGATGGGGGAAAAACTTTGTTCTATTTCCCTTTTAAGGTGCGTTCTTTCAGCGTATTATGATTTTAGGGTATGGTTTTAGTGTATGATACCTGTCTTTTTTTTTCAATCTGCACTTATTAGTAGTTATTTAACTTATTATTGTTATATCAGGCTGTGAGGGGTGGGGACATAAGCTTTTTGCTCTTTGTTATATGGAAATATAATGAGATGCAACAATAAACTGGACTTGACTTGACTTGCTAGTTGTGCTGAACAGCTTGGGCAGAGCAGTCAGCTGCGCCAGATGGGCTACTGGCAAGCAGATTTAAGTTTAAGGTGTGATTGCCTTTGGGCCTCAGAAATATAGTAGCTCTTATGCATAACCACCACTGCACCCCTTTATCTGCAGGCTTTATAATGCTCATTTTTTTTGTCAAGGAGTCAAGTGCATCTCTTATTTCTTGAGGTTCTCTCATTTTGTTCTGTTTTTTTGCAAAACATTTCATCCATGTCATGTGAGGCTTTTTTGGTAAAAACGGATCGCTGCTATATGACAACAAGCATATTGCGGATGCCTTAAACAGTTACTTTGTTGAGAATTTTACCTCAGAGGGGGTCTTTATTTGGCCAGAGGGCGTCTCAAATGCTCAAGATTATTTAGCGGAAATTGAGGTTCGGGATAACTAAGTATTAGACAAGTTGCATAAACTAAAGGGAGATAAGGCGTTGGGTCCTGATGGCTTATATCCTAGAGTGCTCAGGGAAACTGGTGAGATCATTTTTAAGCCGCTATCCGCCATTTTCAGACAGTCTTTAGAAACTGGGGAAATACCAAATGATTGGAAACAGGGCAATATAATACCAATATATAAGAAAGGGGACCGTACTGAGCCAGGGAACTACAGGCCAGTCAGTTTAACTTGCATTGCGTGCAAAATATTGGAATCCATCATAAAAGATGAGCTGGACTTATTTCTTGAATGTAACCGTATCTTGAGGGATAGCCAACATGGTTTTCGGAAGGGAAGGTCATGCCTAACTAACCTTCTGGAATTTTTTGAAGAAGCCACCAGGACTTACGACCAGAGCAGGGCTTATGACATCATATACTTGGATTTTCAGAAAGCATTCGAAACAGTACCGCATAAGAGACTAATTTTTAAAATGAGCTCCATTGGAGTTACAGGAGGTATTCTGAAGTGGATTCAAAACTGGTTACAGGACAGAACACAAAGAGTGGTGGTCAGTGATATCTCATCTGAGCTGGGTAAGGTGGGGAGTGGCGTCCCCCAGGGATTGGTGTTGGGACCCCTGCTATTCCTCATCTACATTAATGACCTTGATAGGAATATTGAGAGCAGATTGGTTAAATTTGCAGATGATACTACAAAACCCAAAACCAGTGAAGTTGGCACGTTGTGTATATCGTAAATAAAAGCAGAATACAATGATTTCCAAATCATTTTCAACCTATATTCAATGGAATACACTGCAAAGACAAGTTACTTAATGTTCGAACAGGTAAACTTAGTAATTTTTTGCAAATATTAGCTCATTTGGAATTTGATGCCTGCAACATGTTTCAAAAAAGCTGGCACAAGTGGCAAAAAGACTGAGAGAGTTGAGGAATGCTCATCAAACACTTATTTGGAACATCCCACAGGTGAACGGGCTAATTGGGAACAGGTGGGTGCCATGATTGGTTATAAAACCAGCTTCCCTGAAATGCTCAGTCATTCACAAACAAGGATGGGGCGAGGGTCACCACTTAGGGGTCTATTCTCCCATGCGCTTAAGTCGAAAAAAGCACGTAGCTACGCGCTTTTCAGCCTACGCGTATTCTCCCCTCGACTTAAGTCCGTGCATTACGCGCCTTGAAGGCACTTACGCGCTTGGGGCGGAGCAAGGCCAAAATCGGGGCGTTTCCAGGCGTTTCTCATGCAAATAACACTTACGCGTATTCTCCCCCTGGCTTACGCGCTTTTTCTGTTAAGCGCTTTTGAGGGCTGTATTAAGGTCAAGCGCCAACATTAGGCGAAATTGAATATTGCGTTTGATGTCGGTTATAGGCCGAATTTTAACATTACTTTTATTTTATTTAACATGGTAAAGGTTGAGACATTTAATATTCGATTGTTCTTCCTTATTTCTAAACTACATTTCTCAAAGCCATGATAATTTATTAAAAGAAATCATCACATGATATTACGCATCAGCCTCTTCTCCAATCAGTTAAATTACAAACGCAAAACAATTAATTAATTCGAGTATAGCCTACATAAGACCATCATTCTACCATGCCCTCAAAATCTAAAGCCAAAATGCCAGTCCTGCATTTGCTTGCACTCTTGCATGATTGGGAAAGAGTAAGAGGAGCGCACCGAGCTCGAAGACGAACACGCATATATCGGCTTCGTTTGGACATCCTGAGACAAACAAACATCGAGTGCATCCAGCGCTTTCGCCTGGACCGTGCATGAGGCAATCATCTATCTTTGCCGACTTCTGGATGAACAGCTATCCAGCCGCAGCAATTATCCACAAAACATACACGTTGTCATCAACGTCAGAACTGCGCTGTCGCTTCTGGCATCTGGGTCGTTTCAGAGAGTGGCTGGTGATGTCATTCACATCACAGGCGTCTGTGTCAAGGTGTCTGACGCAGTTCGTTGGCGCTTCAAGTTCTTCTCCATGCACTTCCACTACAGAAAGAGTGGATGCCATCCCCTCCAGGGGATGATGGTTGCCCACCACCTGTTGCGTGTACACTTCTCCGGTGTGCAGAGAACCTGGTTTTTACAGCGCCCCGCAGATCTCTCCATTTATGCTTTAAATCGGGGATACTGCGCTTACATCTCCCCACCGACGCCACATCCAGTACGATTCGCAGCTTAATTCCTCGGATCAGCCTTTATTGCTGGCTTGCCATACAACACCAACATCTGTGAAATTTGGTTTTCGGCTTTGGCTCGACGTCGCCATCATTGTCTTCCATGTTTTATTAACAAATGCGACTGCCCTGTATGTTCATGATAATCTAAAAAGTTGTGATATTCTCACGAGTGAGGGGATTGATTTTCTAATTGAGGATATCTGTATAAACTAACTCGAGTCCTAGTAATTTTTACCATTGGTAATACTGTGTAATTTAATGTGTGAATAAAGATATTATTAAATAGGCTACTCTAGATTGAGCCCTACCCTGGCAAATACCAAAGCACTATCCATTTTTTAATCAATTTTTGCCTTTAAAGAATAGCTGACATGGGAAGAATGATGATCAGTAAATGGGATAATTGATTGCAATAAAGTATTAGGCACAAGTTCAAGTGAACGTGTCGCTCAAATCAAATAGGATAATAGGCTATGGATATGGAATTCCGTCTTTACTGAGGCGGTTTCGGGGCGGGGAGATGACCGCGTGCGGGGTAAGAATCCTTGTTAAAGCGTTTCCTTGTCCTTTAGTAGCAAACCTGACATCGGAGTAGTTTTCAAGTGCGCAATTTCTAAATGAGATCATACAAACTGTCTTTGATTGTCTTCGTATGACTAGAATGTTCCCTTTGTCTTCTTCCCTGTCTTCCACGGAACAAACAGGCTGGTGTAGGAGGGGCACATTTTCAATGATCTGATTGCGCTGATTGAGAAGCGCTAAATTCTTTATTTATTAATTCATTATCGCGGCAATTTGTTTGTATGCATAGCTTTAATGTCATGGTGGCTAGAGTAAGAAATAACAAGTGTTTGTCACTAACATATCCCCCGCTGCCGCAATTTTATGTGTCCGTACGGACGGAGCCCAATGCTATATCCCCCGCTTCGCGCGAATCGCACGGCGGGGGATAAATAAAGAGATGTCTGAATTACGTCTTGTAATTGGTACGGCCTACTATAACAGCGGCGTATAAAACCTCGTATCTTCACAATGACAAACTTCACAGGAAAATAAAAAATAAATGTAAAATAAAATAATAATAATAATAATAATAATTATAATAATATAAATGGATAAATATAGTTTAAAATAAAAATGTTTCATTTTGCATGTAAGAATAGTGGACATACGAGTTTTCGTTTCTTATCAGTTTGGAGATACGAGGTTTTATCAGCAGGCCGACAATATTCAAATTTAAAGTCTGGATTGCGTTTTCCATGGACCACAAATGCGTTTTTATTGTTAATCAGAAAATCCTTTTCCCATGTTTTCCTGATAGCCATAATCAATGAGCTTTGAACAGAGTCTGCCTCTCTTTTGGATCAGTCACACCTCCTTTATAAGGCCGCCTACATTCTGAAGTTAAGCGCTGTGGGCGTGATCGAAGCGCGTAGGGGAGAATACGCGTAACTCAAAAGCGCTTAACTCGAAGCGCGTAAAAAAAGACTTACGCGCTTATGGGAGAATAGACCCCTTAGTGAACAAATGCGTGAGCTGGTTGTCGAACAGTTTAAAAACAACATTCCTCAACGAGCTATTGGAAGAAATTTAGGGATTTCATCATCTACAGTCCGTAATATCGTCAAAAGGTTCAGAGAATCTGGAAAAATCTGCACGTAAGCGACAAGGCCGAAAACCAACATTGAATGCCCGTGACCTTCGATCCCTCAGGCGGTACAGCATCAAAAACCGACATCAGTGTGTGAAGGACATCACCAAATGGGCTCAGGAACACTTCAGAAAACCACTGTCAGTAACTACAGTTCGTCGCTACATCTGCAAGTGCAAGTTAAAACTCTACAATGCAAAGCGAAAGCCATTTTTCAACAGCATTCACAAACGCCGCCGGCTTCGCTGCGCCCAAGCTCATCTAAGATGGACGGATGCAAAGTGGAAAAGTGCTCTGTGGTCTGACGAGTCCACATTTCAAATTGTTTTTGGAAACTGTGGACGTTGTGTCCTCCGGACAAAAGAGGAAAAGAACCATCTGGACTGTTATAGGCGCAAAGTTCAAAAGCCAGCATCTGTGATGGTATGGGGGTGTATTAGTGCCCAAGGCATGGGCAACTTACACATATGTGAAGGCACCATTAATGCTGAAAGGGACATACAGGCTTTGGAGCAACATATGTTGCCATGCAAGCAACGTCTTTTTCATGGACGCCCCTGCTTTTTTCAGCAAGACAATGCCAAGCCACATTCTGCACGTGTTACAACAGCATGGCTCCATAGTAAAAGAGTGCGGGTACTAGACTGGCCTGCCTGTAGTCCAGACCTGCCTCCCATTGAAAATCTGTGGCGCATTATGAAGCGTAAAATACGACAGCGGAGACCCCGGACTGTTGAACAACTTCAGCTGTACATCAAGCAAAAATGGGAAAGAGTTCCACCTGAAAAGCTTCAAAAATTGGTCTCCTCAGTTCTCAAACGTTTACTGAGTGTCGTTAAAAGGAAAGGTGATGTAACACAGTGGTAAAAAGGCCCGTGCCAACTTTTTTGCAATGTGTTGCTGCCTTTAAATTCTAAGTTAACCCTTCTATTATGTTCAGATTACTAAGCCATTTTTGGTTTGAGGTCAGTTTGATCCCCGCAATGAAAAACTGCATAAGATGTTTGTAACTGAAAGTTTTACCCAATCTTCTCTCAGCTCATTTATGCCCTTCTACTGACCATTTTAATAGCCAAGTAAATAAAACACGACTCCCCCTTCCTCCCCTTTTCCATCGATCATCGATTTTTCATGATTATTTCAAAATGAATGGGACCAAATGTGAAATGAATGAGAAATTAATTTGAACACGCCCTCAGTCTCAGGAACCGGAAACACTACAAAAACAAGATCAAAATTATGGTTATATTTAATAATTGATCCTGGGGTCAAAATGACTTAAACAACGCTGATGGTTACAAAATGAGTTCAGAATATGAAACATTTTTTCAGTGAAATTCAAAGTCTACCCGTAGAGTTAGGGAGGAAAAAAACTAGCAGAAAAAAGTATGTTACCCATGTGTTAAGAGACGTTGAACATTAAGTCGGGTCAAATTGACCCGGGAACATAATAGAAGGGTTAATGATTATTTGCAAAAAAAAAAAGAAGTTTCTCAGTTTGAACATTAAACATCTTGTTTTTGCAGTGTATTCAATTGAATAGAAGTTGAAAAGGATTTGCAAATCATTGTATTCTGTTTTTATCTACGATTTACATAACGTACCAACTTCACTGGATTTGGGTTTTGTAGACAGACACACAGACAGATGAAATGACAGACAGACTTTTTGCTTTGATTACAATGTTCATACATTTTTACATGCATGATGTATCTGTCTTTATGGCATAAGCTCAAATCAAACCACAGTACAGTAATTGTTTTCATTCAGGCGGGGGCATTTGCCATGCTTTGTGTTGCTCGTTACTCTCTCCGACAGAATGGACTTTGAATAACATGTATTTCTTTTTCAGGACTGCTTTTATAGACAGCTTTAAGGTACAGCTAATGGGTGCATGTTTTGCGCCAGATTATGCAAACCTTTTCTTGGGTCACTGGGAAGAGAAATGTATACAACCAGTCCAGAAACTGGACTGAGATGGAACTTCTATGATTATATTCATTCGATCAATCCTAATATCAAGTTGTCATTCAACTATTCTAAAACATCTATTAACTTTTTAGATTTGTGTATTTCTGTTGATGAGAGTGGCTCCCTACACACCTCAATATATAGAGAGAAAACAGACAGGACCACTCTGCTGAGATCTGACAATTTTCATGCCAAAGGCCTTACGAACAATACCCCTTTCAAACGGTTGCAGCGTTTAAGACGTATTTGCAGCGAGGAGACTTATTTTGAGAAACAGGCCAAGGATATGAAAATGAGATTTTGTGAAATTGATGAAGCAATAGGAAACCTGATTTTCAAACCTGATCAGGGCCCGTATTCACAAAGCGTCTTATCTTACCGCTTGGAGTACTCCTAAGTCACGGTAAACTTTTTTTGTAGAAGTAAAATCTTAAAAGTTATTCACAAAGCCGCTGAGAGCAACGTTTAGTTAAGAAAACTGGTAACTCCTAGTATAGGAGTAGCTCTGAGATAGGTGGGAGTAAATTGGCGTTGCTATGGATGACGTCAATTCTCATGCACAAGTCTTGGGACAATGAGCACGGTGATTGGCTGTTTGGTGACAGGGTGGCCCATTGAAAAAAATATCACAAATACAACCCATGGGAGGAAAAAATGAGAAAATAGTCCAAGCGACTAGTTTGTTCCATAAAATAATAATAACATGAGCACTCCTAAAAATGCACTTTGCGCAGTCCCCACATATTACACTCTGGGCAAATAAACATACATAGGAAAGAGATAGTCCTAAAAACGCCAATAGCATATAACGAGGCAATAATAAAACGCGTAATTTGCCCCAATAATTAGCAACTTATTACCCAATGAGAATATATTGCGATCATTTAAATGTCAGGCTGTTCAAATGTCAGTTTGATCCATGACAGTTTAGGGCAAAGTTCAAAAAGAACGCGAAAGCCCAACTGGAGCCACGACCAGTTCCTGCTGCTGGCCCAGTTGGTGCTGGAGCAAAAGCATGTAATCAAAAGAAATATGGCTCGAGGGTGAAAATCCAAGCGATATGCGTTGTATAATATCAGCCTACAGATCAATGCTGCGTTACCCTCGGTGTCTCGGACGGCTGTGAGAAGCGGTGGTATGGGCTGCAATTGCAGGGTAGTCCGAGATTGCAGCCTATAGGAAGGCATACTAAGCTTGGTTTGTAATTTTTAGCCTGCAAAATAAATATGCATACAAAACATGACAGGCTGGTATTATTATGATGATCTATTAAATGTAACCCTCGCTCAATAGCGTAATAAAATAATTTATGCATAGCATGAGGAGGTACAGCACCAAAGCCACTGTCCCAGAGCAAGTGGCATTCCACAGGCACATAATACCTGTCAGATAATTGGCATAAGCCGCTTTTCATTAAAAAGTTGTGCGTGGATCCTGGCCATTTCGCAACAATGCCCAAAATATTGTATTCAGCATCAAATAGCCTACTATCTGGGTGTTGATGGAACAAACTTTATTTTTCCTGTTTACAAATACCTCTTCATCTTGGGTCGGAGAAAAAATTTGAATATGGGCCCTGTTAATAGCACCGATGATACCGGGCATACCTGAGATGTGCAAGAATTGAAGTTTGATTCTGTGTTGTTGGCGAATGTCAATTGGAAAACAGATAAACTGTGGGATGATATGGGGTTCACAGAGTGCGTTGATTGTTTGTTGAATTGAGCGACTGACAGATGACTGTGAAATCCCAGAATTGTCTGCGTTGCAAAGTTGCATTTTTCTGGTGGCTATGTAACGAAGTGTTGCCAAACATTTTATTTCAGGGCTTATTAGGTTGTTTCTCATGGTTGGAGACTTAATTCTCTCCATCACCAAGTCAACAACAAATAAAATCCTTTCATGGTCGATCTGATCTTTCACTAACTCTGCATCATTCAGAATTTCCTAGTCATTCCATCTTTCAACAGCAGGAGCCATTTTCCGATTCTTTGTGAGGAGGTTTTAGTGGGTTAGGAGTCCTCTTGACTACTTTCAAGCTCTTCCAGACTTAGGAGCTACTTTTAGGCCTAAAATGCTTTGTGAATAACACTTAGTAAAAATAATTAGGAGTCCTAAATTTATGACTGACACACCCTTTTTTTTTTAGGAGTTCCTCCTAAATCCGGAAGTTAGGACCTACTTTTAGCGCTAAGATGCTTTGTGAATACGGGGCCTGACCTTTTAAAGAAAAAGAAGACAAGAGCAAAGCAGAGCATGGCATATCCCCCCACCTGAATGTTGCCTCGAGAAAACATTGACTGTACTGTTGTTTGATTTGAGCTTATGGCATAAAGGCATATTCAGCATACATTTAAAAATGCACAAACATTGTAGGGAAAAAAGCTATAATCAAGATGGCTGCCATATTAAAAGTCGAAGAGCAGCCGTTTTCGAAAGGAACCTTCTTCTAATCACTCATACGCAAAATCAAATCCATCAGATGAGTCATTGTCCTTTAATCATCCGCAAACGAAAATGAAGATAGCTGCTACCATGGCGTCCATACTGAAAGTCAGAGCACGCCCGTTTAGGAATGGAGCCTTGTTCTCGTCACCCCAAACATACACTACCAAAATCAAATGTATCTAACGAGTCATTCCCTTTTAATCGTCCGGAAACGAAAATGAAGATGGCTGATGAAAATGAAGATATTGAAAGTCGGAGCGTGCCCGTTTTGGAAAGGAACCTTCCTCTAGTCACCCCAGAGTGGTAAAGTCATGGGACCATGGGACTCCATGGGACCTTATTTTGAAAAATAATTGTATGGTAGTCAATGTGGAGAAGTAAACAATTTTTTGATCCCGTCTAAATTATACCATGAATTACACATATGATGTTTGTTAATTCAAAAGATAATTTTGCGAGCCAATAAATTAGCACTTTGTTGTATAAGGGTTTAAATATATCACTGTGAAAAACCATCAGGAAAAAGACTACTGACCTAAAATGTCGTGTAAATGACGTAATTCATTTCTCTGGTTCTCTAGCTACCCTCAGCCGCTGTAGCTACAATGCCTGCGCGCTTCGTAGTGGAATGATCCCACACGAAAGGTATCCCACACGATGGCTATCTAGTAACCCAACTAGCACACTGACATCTAGCTAGCCAGCTAATAGCGTAAGGCCTGCCATTTACCTTTCAAATGCAGAGTAATTTAAATGGATGAACAATGAAACACATCTCTAGGCATTAACCAACAACGATTATCACACCATCATTCATGAGTGAATGAAAGTTTCATTTAACATAGAGATTGTAATTTTTAATGTTAATATGCAAACAAAAAATAATAATAATAAACCGCTCAGGCGATGGGAGTAAGAAAGCCCTGCATGACAGTCTTTTAATGTTTTTCATAATGGACATGGGTGTGTCAGCTTTTTTTTTTTTTTTTTGCAAGATTGTAGTTTGATAATTACAAAGAGTGAATGAACGAGTCTGCTGGGGAGGACCCAGGTAAGTGTTTTAAGTACAGTTGCTGACCCTCTTTTTTACCTCACCAGTATCTGAGATATTGAGGAACTCGTACCCTAAACCAAATAACTTTGGAAACCTGACTACTACTGCACATATTTCATGGATTTAACTAACCTTAAAGACTCCAATGCACCCCAAAACCACAGCCTACATACAGTGACATGTCAACTGCTTGGTGCACAAAACACATTCTTTACTCTAACTGCGAGGTTGGATGCAAAAATTATTTTTCAATATTGTTTCAAAGTTTCACATTGCTTTTTCTCAAAACCTAAGAAAAATACTTGTAACCTTTTGGTGCTACAACCAGTAGATGTATTGATTGTGACATTTTGCAGAAGTTGTAAACTCATCTTTCTTCAGTTCAGAAACTCTAAGAATTGCAGTGTGCTTTGATTTGAAATTTCATGTTTTCTTTGTTCTCTTTTCCCAGCTCCATCAGCACCAGTCCTGTTCCTGCATGTCCAGCTGCTAATCAATGCTCTTAATTCTTTCATCATTAACTAACTTTCATCAATAAACTAACCGCTAAATTTTTTTGGAAATTCATGTAATTTCCCAACGAATCATTAGTGACTAAAACTGATTTGCACGCTGTTCCAATAGATCTTGGATCTGTTCTCGGCTCTCATAAAAGAAAAATTCTGGTTACTTGTGAGCTCTATAATGTCGCACCGATCAATTTTACCACTATCTAGAAAGGATTTTGAAGACATTTTTGACGCCAAATTGGCTCTTAGGAGTAGAATCTTAGGAATTCTAAAATGACAAATACGAGTAACTGATTAAACAAGCTTCTGCAAGGGATAACAAAATCAAGGAATTCGAAGTTGAAAACAGAGCTTTGGAGTCTCAGATTGGGATGATGCAAACAGCCATCAGGAGGAATGAAAAGTGGTTGAATGACTGGAACCATGGATGTATTATAAGAACTGGATACTGAACCAGGGATGAGACGCACGCCGACAAGGGCTTAGCGGTCAAGCTGATATTGCAAGTCACGTAATGCCATGGGGGGCAAAAAGACATTTCTCCATAGGGAACCATTGAAAAAGCCACTCTAATAAATCCGTTTCAATTCAGTGTAAGCGAACACCAAGGGGTCCTAGTCTCAAAGTGCATTCTCACAAGCAAAGCAGCAGCTGTGGTTCTCTGCTTGTAGCACTAGTCAGGAGTGCCGTCGGCATACGTTATTACCAAGTCAGTAAAGTGAGCAGGTGCAACAGTACCAATTTTTTTATCAGGGGCAGATCTACGGGGGGCCAGAGGGGGGCAACTGCCTCCCCACTGTCGAGCCTTGCCCCCCTAGCTGCCCCCCTAACTTAAATGTTCTTAAAAGAATTCTTGTAAAAAAAATCACCGTTATCCCTAAAAGCCCATCAAAGCATCGAAGTAAATGATGAATTAACCAAAAAAAAAATTAATGAAATAATCGGCTCCTCAAAAAGCTGCGGTCCTGCAGCGGAGTCTGCGTGATGAGCCTCCTGCTCCGCGCTGGCGTGTGTCAGTTGTCATGGACCCTGGTTGGAGTCTGATACGGACCCGTATCTCTAGCCTCTATGCTAGAGGTAAGGCAGCGGTATTATTAGCCTCCCGTCTCATTCTATCACAGGTAAAGGTACGGGCGGGTCCCTACCGACTACTGTTTGCCCTTTTTGCAAACATACGGATGGTAGCCGTGTCCTAATGAATTTGGCATGTGTCAGCCAAACCAGGCAACATTTCTTAAATTCCACTGAAACTTGAAATATAATTGCTATTATTTTACCGTATATATGTTTGTATAGATCTGGCTATTCCGTTTCTTGACGTAGCTCATAAGTTCTCGCGGCAGGAGCAATATCCGGCTGGGCGGAAATTCCACCACATGACTATGCAGCCTACAATCATCAGACGATAGAAATCTCACGTTAGCTTTTCTCAGTATTGAGAAACAACGTGCAAAAGAGCTTCGTTTGAATATGTTTGCAAGACGCTTTGCTGCAAAGCTCAACAATCGTCGTCTGTAGCTCTCTTAAAAGAGATGGCCAATGTCAGTCCTGGACTGTGACTTAAGTACTTCTGCTGTATTTATTTCGACTTTTATTTCATTTGGCCTAAATATTCACTCGACTACATCTGGGAAGGCATAATAAAAATGTGCCTGGGAATAAAATGAGAAGTATTCTGTTGAAACTTAGTAAGTATAAAACTAATTAGGACTATAAATTACACAACTGTATACTTTTTCACATCATTCAAAGTAAACTAAATTAGTCAGGTATCATTGTCAGAACTCTTTGTTCTGTTCTGTTCCGTCAGCTACATGTTTTGTGCACATCTGGCATGCAGCTAGTAGGGTTTACATTTAAAGCAGAACACATTACACAACCTAAAGCACTAATGGCCCCGACAATGACAAGTTGAAACTGATCATCGTGGTTCATCCGTGTTTAGGCCTGTCATCATTTTGTGTAATCTGGTGCAAAGTGGTCACTGACTTACTCCAAAAGTGTCATTGTTGTTTAGTTGAGTGCGGCACAAGCTCCACTTACTTGAAATCATTAGACAGAAGGCATAGTTATCAAACACCAAATGCCATTTTTAATCAAAGAATGTTCAGTAATTATAGAATTAACAATTTATTCTTGGTTTCTTTTTTTTGGGACACACTGTAAAACAAAAACATTGAATATTTTTCTGAAATTGTTGCCCAATTTTTAGATGCAGTTTTTTGGAAGATTGGTGAACCTCTGCCTGTCTTTACTTACAACATCTGTGTAAGTAAGTAACTGCGGGGCTGAACTCCATCTGTGCAGAGAAAATTCGAGAGTCCCAGAAGAAAGACACAGATGAGAACGAAACGAAGATCGACTTTATGTATGTTTTATAACTGGGCTGCTGATTATGTGAGTGCTTATCAATGTGCCAATCCTGTGTAAGGGGAAGGAAAATAATTTTGTATTCAAACTCCGCTAATATGGAATAAAATCAGCACTTTTACGGCTTACCCTGATGTGTGAGTACCCAGAGAAACACTCGGGTTGTAAAAACATCAAGCATGAATTTACTCAAGAAAATTTAGAGTTTAATTTCTAGTGCTGATAAACATGGTACACTCATAGAAAGTCAGCAGCCATGTTATGGATGACACTCCGGGTTGCAAGAGTATACGCAGCATATGCATTTGTGATATTAAATGTTAAAATTTAATTTCAATGAATGGTGCATGCACAGTGCGAGTCAGCTGGGATGGGCTCCAGTTCCAGATATAGAGAAAGGATGGATTTAATGAGCTTTGAGGATTCGTACGCAGAAAGTAATTTTGCTTGTCAGAATTGGCTAAATACTTTGATCAATGTCATCTAATATAAAACTTGTCAGTTCATGAAGCATACAGGCAGTGCTCTGTGCGGTTGTGTAGAACCTGAAAGTTTGATTTGGCTTACAACATAGGTCAAAAATCCTAGTGTTGGAACACATGCTCATTACGCTGGTAAAATCTGAATGTTTGGGTGATCTGACACAATCCAGAGCGAGCAGTTAACTTTTATAATCCTACAGCCTGCCGGTGAGAGTGGCATCTTTTGCTCTGTTCACAGCAGGAAGCTGGAGCCACTACGTCCAGGCTGCCCAGTGTTCCTCAAAGTTGTATCACAGTCCCCATTGAAGTTTAAGCCCAGCTACATTAATCGGCTTAAAACAACTTAAACCTCTATCAAATTCATATTTTGTTTATGTTCAATATCCTAAAAGGAACCTCTCATATATTTATCACACTATTGGGCTATAATATTCCATTTTAAGGCTTTTCCATGACAACTGCATCATTTTAGCACACATTCCTATCATGTTTGGTCTCTTTATTCTCAGGGGAGTCCAAGGAGTTGAATGGAACATGTTTCATTTCCCTTGGAATTATGGTTCGTTTGTAAGATTCATTCAAGCAACTACCCTAGTCTCCCTGTGCAAATTATCTTATCACCTAGGCCAGTAAAACTCTGATTCGGCCAACCTTCCCTCTACCTTGTTCGGAGGCGTGGTTTGGAGCCTTTAAAGGTACGAGATCCTGAGGGGGCGGTCTCTTCTCTTCTTTCTTCGCTCTTCTTCCTGTCCTGTCCTGTCCTTTCTTGGTCAACTTCTGACGTGCGAATAGGTAAGTGGGGAAAAGTCACGTGTCACCTTGTTCCGGAGCGGGGAAGCATGTGAATTCTCCCCGACCACGTGGAGCGACTTTAGCTCCACGTGGTCATTCATCTTTTCCAGGTATGAAAATACTCTAAATCCTTCTAAATTATATGTAACGGTAATTGGCTTATCATTGATTTGTTTGATTCAAGTTGTGCCTACCTGGTGAATTAAATTATTGTTATTCCTTTTCCAGCTTGCGTGTTCTCATTGTATATTCTTTCTGGCCTTGTTGCAATTGGGACTTAAGGGGAGACTCCTACCAAGACATGTGTAGGTAGCGATACTTCTAAGTTAGATTGAGATTGGGTTCTACCTATTAAGGGGTTATGAAATTATCGGCTCTTAAGATTTAGCTATTGGTTAATCTTTCTAAGGGGCCCTTTGATATACATAAACCTAGGTTCGTGGTACGTTCATACTCAGAGCTATTTGCCTGATGTTGCTACCGTGACAGTCTCTTCTATCCAATGGAAGTATTGTCGAATTAGACCAGGCAGTGACGCCTATTTTAACCCTAGGGGGAGTTTTGCTTAGTGACAATGGTTTTCGCAGACAGAGTTCAGGTGCGTAACTGCCCTGAGATTCACGCATGCTGTTTCAATTCTAATTCTAATTTGGAGTCAGATTTTTAACGAGGATATGGCTAAATTTTGTATTCTAACTGTTATATGGAGTCAGATAAATCGTAACCATTGCGCTTTCATGCCCCGTCCTCGGACGGTGAAAAATATCCATTATATTGTGATTCACACCAGCCAGAAGAATGCTCTAATTAAAGTTAGACCAAGAGAACACGTAAGGCCTTCAACCCGGGCAATATCCGCCTTTTGGTGTTGCTCTTTTGAGGTTTTACAGTTGGGTTATTGTCTTGAATCCAGTAAAAATAGAGGAGGCTGCAAGCTAACAAGCTCGAAACATTTCACTTTCTATTAATAAATTTCACTTTGAACTGTGTGGAAAACAAGATTGAACTGTCATCTTCTAGAGCAGCGAGTCAGCTATTTTACTGAAATTGTTTGCGATAGTGAATAATTTTATTTCACTGTTAATTAAAAATAGTTCATCAATATTTTATATCCCTATTAGGTATATAAATTGTTTTTCCAAAACTATACTGAAGCCAAGGGCTATGTTTGCCCGTTTGGTACAGAGCTGTTGAATGGGTTTCGCAGTTGGCATAGTTAGCTACATTTCCGGAGAGCCTTAGTCATGAAGACGCGTCCTGTGTGGGAGTGCTTCGGGCGAGGACCGTTGTCATAGATACCCCAGGCATCAGCGAGTTCACACTACGCATGTGTAAACAAAAAGTCACACGATGCATGTCTGCGTGACTCTGTAAATTAGGCCCCATGTTGGTGTGCTGCACCACTGAGCAATTTCCATTGAAATGCAAGGGGCAGCCATTTTTTATTCAGTATCCCGTTATTATAATAAATCCATGCTTGGAACAATATGACCGCCGTCAAAGCCTCGAAGTTCGGGGCATTCTGGTGACTCGATTGGAGGACGATACCGACATAGTTTGTCAAGCAACTTTCTTGGCTGGGGTTGATATCTCAGCCACTGATATATCTGCTTGTCATTGGATTAAGCCCAGGGGCCGTATTACAGAAACTTCCTATCTTAAGTCCTAAGTTAGGATAGGATGAGTTTCAGATAGGATTTTTCCTGAATTGGTATCACAGAAACAAATCCTAACTAACTTAAGGAATTCTATCCTATCTTACTTCATTCTGTCTTATCTGAAGTTAGGAAATCCTAAATACTCAATCCAGCATCTATTATCAACTTTGTCTGTTACCTAGTAACCAATGCTTCCTCTCTTTCCTCCAATATTAAATTCCAATGGGCGTAATCCAGAGTCAAAACCAGGACACCTATCACAAAATCCGTAGTCAGGCAAAAAGAGGTCGATAAACAAGAATGCGGTATAAAACAGGGAATAGGCAAAGCTCGTAGTCAGGCGGTCCAGTCAGAAAGATAAATCACCTTCGAGGCAGAAAACAAACGTGGCACAGGAAACTAGGAAGAACGATCTGACAAAGGAAGTGCATAAACAGACATCTTAAATACACATCCGGGGTGAACACATGACCAGGAAGAAACAGGTGCAATCAATGGTACAATAATCAGGAGTGACACATGAGTAGTAATCTAATTACATGAATTTGGCAACGGCCAAAATGCAGACAGGGATCACAAGACAAACCTATGCACAAAACAACAGCTCCAGTCAAGGAGTACTAAAGTGTAAAGATTAAAGAAAGGAAAGCACAAAGTATTAGTGGAGATCCACAGAAAACTGCAGCAGAGATAATTAGGGATAGGCAAGGAGGCGGAGACTAGAATTTGGCGACTGCTGAGAGATCGTTAGTCAATTAGTATGTGCAGCTATACAATCCCGAGTGCATGTTAGTAAGTTAGTAAAAGTATACAATGTTAATATGGATTACTAATTAAGCGAAAACAACAAACTGTTAGTATGGGTTAGTAGATAGCAAAAGAGAGAGGAAGGAAGCACACGAGATAATGAAAGAAGGTTGAAACCCAGAAACCAATAAATCACCCGAATGAGTGGCACGCAAGACTAGGGACCGTGGGCAAAGACCTACATAAGACAAGACTGGGTAGACGAAGTGCAAAGCAAGGCATGGCAAAAATAAACAAGGCAAAGACTATGAATAATACAAGACATGAAAATAATAAACCAGGAAATCTAAAATTACCAGAACACAATACACAATACTAAGAATGGTCAGAATAGAGCAAGGTTACTATAGTTTAGAAATTTTCATTAGTTTTTATTTTTATTCAGTTTTAAAGTTTGCTTTTTTATTTCAGTTTAGTTTAAGTTAGCTGAACAAGTGACTAAGCAGTTTTAGTTTAGTTTTTATTTTGAGGAATTCACTAGTTTTAGTTTAGTTTTTATTTAGTTTTAGTCTTAGTTTTTCAGCTATTAAGAGGAAGGCCTTAATTTGTAGAAGCTGACAAGGATAAAAGAATGCATGACAGCAAATATGTTTTTACCGAGTCCTTTATTAATCCTGTATTCTTTAACCATCATCTTTTTTAACATGTGACACTGATGATACTAATATAACTGGGGGAAAAATCCAATCCATCTCAACCCATACAGTCATCATGCTCAGTTATTTCCACAATTTTGCCATGTTTCAGAGCTAACCATCTTCTTCACTGAATGTGCGCAGGGCAGTTGCTTGGAATTCTGGGGCCCCTAACAGAATATCGGTGTGGGCCCCCGCCCCCGACTTTTCATTGCCACTCTTTAACGACAATATATCATGATGTTATTCATTCATTTTTCAGGTAAATATTAACCACTCAACAAAGAGAGTATCATCATGTGAATTATGAATTATTAGTTGTCTTATTCACTAATTTACTCACCATCAAAAACATATTCAGACTGCTGGTGGTGAGGATCTATTGCTGGGTCAGGTTCAGATGAACTGACTACAGCTGATTCTGAAGTAGCAGTGCATAAAGGTTTAATTTTTCCATTTCATATTACTTTCGTAAACATTTATGGTTATGTTCCATGGAACAACTGATGAAGAACTAACCTCCCGAGTCTTGGAATAAACAGAATCTAAATGGGCTTCCCAGTACCCCATACCAAAATTACCCCCCGCGTGAGCAAGACTTATGCCAACAGGCTAAAGTAGCAGTTTAGTTTTAGTAAACAATTAAGGTAAACGTAATGTCAGCCTTGACAAGCGATTATTTAAGTTACACCTAAGGTAACCGCACTGACTACATGTAGTTCGCTAGCCAAACATAGCGTGTGCAGTCAATTACAGCTGGAGAGAGCTGAGTATGCAGTAACCACTCATAAGAACGGAGGAACATGTCCTAGGCATCTGCTACCAAATTTTTTGATGGCATATTATGATGGCTGGCGAATGATAACCTTACCGATCTTTTCTGTAGATCATACCGTTAATTACTGAGTAATGTCATTCTTGTCAGGCGATTATTTACTCAGCTGACTGCATGTTACTTTAACGCAGTGGTTCCCAAACTTTTTCTGCTGGGCCCCCCTTTGGTACATAAGAAAAATTTTGCGCGCCCCCCCCAAAATAGGTAATACATACACACATTTTATTTTCAGAGTCCATTGCAGTTTATTTTACACATTGTTATTAATATAAACCTCAACCTTTTTTGAAAGAATATAAGTAAACAGTCATAAACTGTAGGTTGTCATAAACTACAACTAGGCTACTTTTAGAATTAGAAATAACAAAATAACAAACAACCACGGTGTAATTATTTTAAGTGTAACTCTTTTCAAGCACCTTAATTGACTAATTATGTTCAGTGTAACAGGTTAATTTTTTTAATATTCAACAACATTGCTATTTATGCATTTTCCGGACACCAACAGAAACTCACTTGCATACAGCCAATCAGGGACCTTGTGCAAGGCCGTAGAAGGAGTGTCTCAAGACAGTTACATTTTTCTCTCTTCACTGGCCTTGCACTTTTAAGTTAAAATACGTTAACCGAGATCGCGTCAGCTTATTCTAGAAAATGTGAAAGTTCTGAACAGATGATTTTTGTCTAGCCTAGCTGGAAACATTAAAAACGACTGGCAGGTTTGGAAACGGCCACCGTAATCTTCCAATTAAGGACACAAAAATTTAATAATTCAAAATCTCTTTTAGAGCATAAAATCATTATGCAGTATCACACCCCTCTGTCTGAGTATAGATGTCTACTTAAAATTATGTTTCTATGATGTAGATAGAAATCACCGTAATCAACCCTTTATTACCAGCCAACAGCGAAGTACGGAAAAAATTCATAAACACCACTTGCCAAACCTGCCGATATGTTTGTAACGTTCAGTTGCTTGGCTAGATAAAAATAATCTGTTGGCCCACAGAACATTCGTATAATCGAGAATAAGATGACGAAATCTCGGTTATTTCTGCTTTGCATTCATCGGATTTTGTTTGGTGTCACTTATCATTTTGTTATCAACATGCCAGATCAGTGCAGGATAAAAAGCGGCGAGTTGGGTATCGCGAGACTACATTGATTTTAACCAGCTCATTTTACCAGCTGAAAATATTTGAACAAATACATTCATAACAAATTATTAATGAAAATGGCAGGCTAGATGAATGATTTGGCGTACAGTTATGTTGAGAGTAAGGCAGGCATTTACGATGTAATAGCAGAATTCTGGGCAGTGAATGGACTGTATGCAAATAATTTCCTGTCGGTGTCCGGAACTCCAGTGGGGGGGGGGGGGGGGGGGGGTATTTGCTTCCCGCACCCCGCACCCCCCCTGCAATTGCTCTGCGCCCCAACCCCCCCACCCCCCCCCCCCAGGGGGCGCGCCCCCCACTTTGGGAACCACTGCTTTAACGTAACGTTAGCAGCTGAATAGCCAGCCTGAGCAGCTAACATAGCAAGCTAGTTTAATACTCTCACCTCTCTTTGAAAAGAATTTTGTAATGTTCTGGACTCCTGCTTTGCTCTTCCTGTCCTCTCTCTAGTCTTTTCTGGCATCCAGATTTGTGTGCGTTTGTTTGTTTGCTCTTGGCCATCATATTGGCAAGGATGGTGATCCCTGTTTGCTGTCTTAGTTCGTGACGTCACCAGCAAAAACGCAAACAATTTTCCGATACGAGCAAGAAGCATGGATTGAGGAAACTGAAATGTATTAATGAAATGTATTTCGTCAATATTGCATGCCTTAATGGCTTTGTTTAAACTCTGATGCATTAGTATTAATATGAGGTAAATCTATGCAAAATAATTTTGTCATGGCGTCTACTGTGGATTTTGTGGGCCCCAATGGACTGTAAGCCCTTATGACGGCGCTGAATTAGAGAAGCAGTGGAGCTCCACTCCTCCGTGGGTTTGCAGCTAGACCCTTTTGGCTGAATTGTGCACTTGAAGCATCATCTTCGGCTGACGCATGCAGCAACTACGGCAGCTAATAGCCGCTATGCTTCCCCCCTCTGGAAGCAACCGGTTAACTCTGACTGAACAGGACAGTAATCGAGGGAGAAAACGAAACTATCAATGAAAACGAAGCTAATTTTATCTGCAATTCAGTTTAGTTTTAGTTAGTTTTGTATTGTCCATTGTAGTTTTTATTTAGTTTTTGTTTTTTTTAAAATTGACATTTTTATTTTTATTTCAGTTAACTAAATTATTTTTTCACAGTTAGTTTTAGTTTTAGTCTTAGTTTTCGTTAAGTATAATAACCCTGGAATAGAGCAGTGGTCACGAAAATCAATAAGCATGGCTAGGCCAGGTACAGAACTTAAACAAGGCATGTGCAGAACACAGAATCCCAACATTGACTTGATCTTATTTAGATATTGGAGAGAAGGTATTAACCAGGGCCAACTGCAAACTATCTTGGTTCTCCACACTCCTCTCCAAAAGCGCTTTGCGGACAGTATTGCGCGCCCTCTGTAAGCAAGAATCCAAATTCACATGATCATAGCCTTTCGCACGAAAATGATCATAGACAATTTTAGCTTGGTTTTCAAACAAGTCAGCTACACGTATACTTTGCACTCACGAGAACTGGCTATAAAGGAGGCTCTTTTTCATTGAAGGTGGATGGAAACTGCTGGAACATAAAAAGCCATTTCGGTCTGTGGCCTTAAGTTAGACCAGTGGTTCCCAAAGGGGGGGCGCAGAGCAATTGCAGGGGGGCGCGGGGTGTGGGAAGCAAATCCCCCCCCCCACTGGAGTTCCAGACACTGACAGGAAATTATTTGCATAGTCAATTCGCTGCCCAGAATTCTGCGATTACATTGTAAATGCCTGCCTTACTCTCAACATAACTGTTCCCCAAATCATTCATCTAGCCTGTCATTTTCATTAATAATTTGTTATGAATGTAGTTGTTCAAATATATGAGGCTGGTAAAATGAGCTGGTTACAATCAATGTAGTCTCGCGATACCCAACTCGCCGCTTTTTATCCTGCACTGATCTGGCATATTGATAACAAAATGGTAAGTGACACCAAACAAAATCCGATGATAGGTTGATTACGGTGATTTCTATCTACATCATAGAAACATAATTTTAAGTAGACGTCTATACTCAGGCAGAGGGGTGTGATACTGCATAATGATTTTATGCTTTAAAAGAGATTTTGAATTATTAAATTTTTGTGTCCTTAATTGGAAGATTACGGTGGCCGTTTCCAAACCTGCCAATCGTTTTTAATATTTTCAGCTGGGCTAGATAAAAATCATCAGTTCAGAGCATTCATATTTTCTAGAATAAGCTGGCTCGATCTCGATTAACATATTTTAACTTAAAAGTGCGAGGCCAGTGAAGAGAGAAAAATGTAACTGTCTCGAGACACTACTTCAGCGGTCTGGCACAAGGTCGCTGATTGGCTGTATGCAAGTAAGTTTCTGTTGGTGTCCGGAAAATGCAAAAATAGCAATGTTGTTGAATATTAAAAAATAAACCTGTTACACTGAACATAATTACACAGTTAAGGTGCTTGAAAACAGTTACACTTAAAATAATTACACAGTGGTTGTTTGTTATTTTGTTATTTCTAATTCTAAAAGTAGCCTAGTTGTAGTTTATGACAACCTACAGTTTATGACCTTTTACTTATATTTTTTCAAAAAAGAAAGGTTGAGGTTTATATTAATTACAATGTGTGAAATAAACTGCATTGGACTCTGAAAACAAAATTTGCTTATGTGTTACCTTTTTTTTGGTGGGGGGGGGCGCAAAAATTTTCTTATGTACCAAAGGGGGGCCCGGCAGAAAAAGTTTGGGAACCACTGCGTTAGACTGACATTTCTACGGACATATCAAACAATAACTACCAAAATAATGCAGACCCTGGAAACACATTTTATAACAGGGTAATATATAAGCAAACAATTTATAACATTGGCAACAATTTTTTCTAGATAATCTCGCCAGTGTAATTTGGCTCAAATATAGCCTACCCCCTGATATGACTGCTATATTGGCTTACATCCCTTGTCTGTAACCTTTTAAGCCTGGGACAACATGAAAAGTAAATTCTGTTCTCAAATTTAGATAGCCTATAAAGTCAACCAGATGGCGCTGCAATGAACGTGATTAAGTCGTAGGCTAGATGATTGTCTTGTTTAAGCTCCAAATATGATCACAACACTTTACGAAATGCAGCCTTGTGTTGAAGATGAAAGGATCATGTGTTGAACCAAGCCACTTCGCTATTAAATGCCTTATGATCATATTATGGTCATCAATTTCTTGGCTGTTGATGGCATGATAGCCTTTGCGGCACACGTAGGTTACTTCGTTCTGTCCGCCAGGGGCTTTGATGGGAAATATGGAGCCATCAACCAGTCAAATTACACCCGGCATCCGACATCCCTGATAAAAAGCCGCCTTGATCTCGGTGAGTTCCTCTCCTCTCGGAAACTGTATGTAGTGACCAGCCAAACTGCTTATTGCTGTTGCCACCTCAGTTAAGTTGTGTGACATTGCTCCAATCCAATAGGGTGCCGACCTCTAAGGTAGAGGGTTGGCTGCCAGAGTTCGCCAGTCGTCTCTGTAGAACGCCCTTCTTGTAACCTCAATATATTGCAGGCCTGTCCACTGGCTGATGTTATTCATCCAGTTCATTCTCGGCCTCCCTCTCGCTCTCCTTGCAGGCACTTTCCCATCCAGTAATTTTCTTTGAAGGTTGTCGCTGCTAATCATGTGGCCGAAAAACTTCAATGTTCTTGTCTGGATGTTGTTGTAGAGACGTTTTGTGGTGTTGGTTCTTCACAGTACTTCTGCATTTGTGATTCTGTCTGACCACTTGATCCGCCGCATTTTCCTGTAGCACCACATCTCAAAAGCTTTCAGGCGTTCTCTCATGGGTTTAGATATGGTCCACGTCTCTGCTCCATAATGTAAAGTTGACCAGATGTAGCAGTATAAAATCCTTAATCTTGTTTTAAAAGGGACTTGTGGTTTGGTTAAAATCGAATTCATTTTTGAGAAGGCTGTTCTTGCTATGCCAATTCTTCGCTTGACTTCTTCGTCACATCTGCCGTCCTTTGTAATCTTGTGCCCGAGGTAAGTGAAACTCTTCACTTGTTCAATCTCAGCTCCATCCACCTTGATCTTCACTTGTGGAGATTCTCCTTGTCTGCTGATTACCATCGTTTTTGTTTTCTTAGTGTTCATTTTCATGTTGTACTGTTTTCCCGCTTCATTGACTTTGTCCACGATTTCTTGCAGATCTTCCTCGCTCTCTGCCAGCGGCACAGTATCATCCGCATACCGTAGATTGTTTATACGGTAACCTCCGATGCTGATTCCTTTGTCGTCGGATACTGTTCTGAAAATGTTCTCTGTGTACAGATTGAAGAGGCTAGGTGACAACACACAGCCTTGTCGTACACCTCTCTTTATCTCGATGTTATCTGATGTCCCTTCCTCCAATCGAATTGCGGCTCGTTGCGTCCAGTACAGATTCACAATCAGTTTTAGGTCTTTTTCACTGGTTCCGATGTTCCGACGCCTTCTCATAGTCAATGAAACAGGCATATACGTTCTTGTCGACTTCACAGTACTGCCTGCAGATGGTTCGTAGATTGAAAATTCCTTCTCGGGTTCCCTTCCCTGTCATGAAGCCACTTTGCAGTTCACTGATTTCATTTTCAATCTTCTTTCTGTTTCTGAGTAGGATGATTCGTGACATTGCTGGCTGAGATATTTTTGCCAGATCAGCGACCTCCCTCTGAAAATCTCTCTTTGCAAAAAAACAGCGCATTGGCAAGTTGCAATACAACTGGGAGTGCCCCCTGTCGCTTAGTCGGTCTCTGCAACAGTGGCCGCAGTTGTTTGGCTAACTGTAAAATCATAGCCCGGGGTAGCCGGTACCGACTAACTAGCGTCTTGTCATCAAAGCTAAGCATTGGAGTCTGTTGTCATTAGCCTCTCCATGAACACTTTTCATTTGTTGACATTTTTTTGGTTTTGTAAAATCAAGAAATAAACCAGCCATAGCCAATGCTAAAACTTTGGACGGCTGATTGGTTATCCTACCATTAGGACAGTTCAGTTATGATTTTTGGCAGATAAGATGCTTCTGTAACACACATTCCCTATCATATATTAGAATGGGAAATTTGACTTAAGAACTGTTCTTCTTTTTTCCTAAATCAGATCCTAACCCTAATAACCGTGGTTACCGAGTTAAGATAGGATCCCCAAGTTTCTGTATTAAGGCCCCAGGACTGCTACAGATAAGTTTCCACCAGCAATCATCGCAAAGTTTGTGTCGTATACCCGAGACAAAATCTACGAGGCTCGGGGAGCATTGCCTGATTGTAAGACTACTGAATTGGACTCTTTGCGGCGTGAGCCTGAAAGGTCAACATACATCAGTGGCGGAGCTAGAACTGGGAAATGGGGGGACACAGACTCATCCCTCTATTACAACAATTCGTCCTGGCTTGTTCTCAATCATTTTCCTTTGTTGACGCGTTTTTCATTTATCGTAATTGGCAGCTGAAGACGTGGTTTCTCTCCATATGCGATCTAACAGCGATGAAATCATGGGCTAAATTCAGTATTGAAAAATAATTTACTCATTGATAGGCTAATGCTTTGCATTGATTGAACTGGTCAGAGTACCAATGAAAGATCACCTTTCACTCTCGGTATTGCATGGGTTGAATTAAAAAAAAGTGGCACTCAGCAGTTAAATAGGCTATAACAAGCGTCCAGCTCAAGCTTTTTGAGTGAGAGTCGACAGGTATTCAATTTTGAATAACATTGATTTAAATACAGCAAATGCGCGTCCAGATGAATGATTGTCGTCTTACTCTATCAGGGAGAACAAGCAGCATCTGTTAAATGTGGAGTGCTCTCGGAGTGAACCTTTTGTTTGTTATGAAAATGACTGAGAATGAGCCAGGACTAATAATTGTTTTAAACAATAGTCTTCATTTTAGGGCTGAAACGATTCCTCGAATAATTCAAGTAACTCGATAACAAAAAATGATCGAGGAATTTTCTCTGCCTCGAGGAATCGTTTAATTTTGCCAACTCAAAGCATGGTATTTCGCCCGGACTACGTTTAATGCGGCACAACGCGCTGACGTCACGCACGTAAAGGAAGAAGAAAGAGGCGGCGGATACGTTTGGTTTTAACTATGGATGTAGAGGTAACGAGTAACGATGAAGAAGGCGACGAAAGCGAAGAGAAGGGCACAAAGAAAAGGCAGAAAATGTCAAAAGTGTGGGAGCATTTCAAGCTGGACACCAAGGCGAACACTGTTGCATGTATTCACTGTAAGACAGCGCTTGCATACCACAACAGTACGTCTTCAATGCTGCAGCATCTCCACAGAAGTCACCCTGTTTACTCCGAGAGCGGAAGACCGTCACCCGAGACAAGGTAAAAAAAAATTAAGTTAACGTAGCGCTGATTAATGAGATTAACGTTACTGTACCTTGCCAACGTAACGTTAGCCCTGCGGAGGGCTAGGTTTCTATTAATTATGACTACTGTCGATGCGTGGCTAACGTGCCTTTCATACAGGCATTATTTAATCTGTGAAACACAGCGCTGTCGAGTGATGAGGGTGAAAAATAAAAACGTAATAAAGCTAACTGGGTAGTTGTCAATTTTAGCTCAGTAGTCATTGATGGATAAAACATTAAGTCGCACTGGTGCCTAATGTGCTCCAATACAGCAGGTATCATAATTTTATTTTGAACACTGCAAAAACTCAATCTTGTCAAGACATTAACTTAAACTTAACTAGAACTTAAAATTTGCTTGACACAAATGAAAAGTTCAATTGAAACACGTGGGAAAAACACCTAACCTTTTAAGTGATGTTTGTTATCAGGTGTAATGACATTTTTAGGTTAGAAATAAGAAAATTTCTTGGTAAGATCCTTACTTTTTTGAGTGAAGGCAGTGAATTTGGTCAACTGGTCTAAGTTCAGGGTTTTTTAATGCACAGCCATGAACCTACTGTATTATATCATTTAGTCTTAGTATTGTCAATTAACAAATTATTATTTCTCTTCTCTTTCAGTAAATCATCACAGTCTCGCATGGACAAATTCATCTACAAAGGGCCATTATGTAGCCCCGAGCTAGCAGCTGAGCTTACAAATAGCATTTTTTTGTCTCCTATATGCCACAAAGAATCCCAAAGGAGAAGTTATGCCTGTAAATTCTGTTACTTGTAGCCAAAGTATTTTTTTTTCTATTTTTATTAATGGCAAATGTTTTTGGTACTTACAAGAATACACTAAGTTGAAAGTTATTTTATTTTATACTTGTGTTTTATTTATTTATTTTTTCTAGTCACATTTCCTGAGATGCAATTGCTGTTGGCTGTTTTAAACAATGTGCATCTAAAAATAAAGACATTGATTGTCTAAAAAAGGAAACCAATGGTTCATTATTAGGTGAAATGTCTTATTTTCTCATATATATTTATAATTGCTCTTTAACAAAACAAAAATATGTTTTATCTGATTACTCGATTAATCGATGGAATTTTCAGTAGAATACTCGATTACTAAAATATTCGATAGCTGCAGCATTTGCAAATTACCATGTCTTCAGTTGCCAATTATGATAATTGGAAAATGTGTCGATAAAGGAAAATGATTTAGAACTTGCCCGGACCAATTGTTGTCATAATGGGATGTGACTATACCCCCCCAATTCCCAAGTTCGAGCACTGCCACAGACATACATTAATGAAAGCCTAACGGAGATGAATAAGACTCTCTTTAATAAGGCTCTAGGTTGCGAGAAGGAGCAGAAGTATAAGTTAATTTGGCCTATTCATGGTAAAAGTTTATCTTCGTAAAGACAAAAAAAGTCCAGCAGTGCTTGTGAGTTCTGAGGAGATTCTCATAAATTTGAAACGTCAACAGTGGCAACAACAACAGGAAGGCAACAGCATGGCTCTCATGGCTAGATGCTGGACAATTATTTCAGATAAGCAGTATTTCAGTGACGCTTTTTTTAATGTTTATCTTATTGCAGTATTTTATGATGAACTTTTCCTACCTGTAGTATATTGATCAGGCGAAACTGTTAAGCTGTTGAATATGATCTCTGTCTTGACTGGATTAATTGCAAATGCTCGTCTCTTTCGCCTAAACAATTTAATTCCTTAACGATCTCTAATGTTTTATGGCTATTTCAGGTTTATACTCGCAATGTGTCTCCGTTTGTTGATCTAGACAATTCTGAGCTTCTAGAATTAATAACTGTCAACTCTAATACAAAATACCAGTGCTCAATGAACATCATCTCCCCATTTTTTTGTCCATTGACTCAATACGTTCACTTTCAGCAAATAGGCAGGTTTATAAAAAGGATTTTAATAGATTGCGTCAAGAATAATTGATTGAAGACTTTTCACAGATTGACTGGTCTAGTTTATTTTATGGTAAAGATACTATAAATGACATTTTTTTCTTGCTTCCTGAACACATCTAATGAGATTATTAATTGTCTTGGGCTTGTCAAGAAACGGTCTAGAAAGGAAATGATATATATGACTAAGCCATGGATAACTCTAGGTTTTAGTTGCTATTAGTAAAAAGAGGTATTTTGAAAACTACATGTGGTGTTATTCGTGCATTTGCTCAATATTGTTTGAATGTTTCTTCAGTTATCAGCACCATCCGTCGGTGTTAAGTTGCATTTTTCCCTTTTTGTGACAGTTAACTCATTTGATATTCAACAGGAAGTAGGAAATGTCTTTAGCTTGATGGAGCATTAGTAATCATTACATTACATTAGTAATCATCTGTGTATATTTTACACATATGGCAGCATCGCCCGCATGTATCTTTTAATTTGTGTAGATATATCATTGATATTACAAAATTGATTGCTCAATACACTGTTGCTTCAATGCATACATCAATGTACATTTGTTGGAAATGAATGTGTGCTCTACTGTGCAGATTTGTTTAGTCGTTGCTACATTTCAACATACACTCTAGACTAAAAAGGTTAATTAGTCAGGCATGCAATAACTTTTGTCTAAGCCAGGGGTGTCCAATCTTATCCGTAAAGGGCCGGTGTGGGTGCAGGTTTTTGTCCTAGCCAGCAGTGCTATTGCACCTGATTCCACTAATTAACTAATCAGGGGTTTCAATCAGGACCTTGATGGGTAGAATCAGGTGTGTTATTGTTGGGCTCAAACAAAAACCAGCACCCACACCGGCCCTTTCTGGATAAGATTGGACACCCCTGGTCTAAGCTATTCAATTGAGTAATTGATGGACGTGTTTGGAATTCCACCGGATATAAATTCCTGACATATCACACGGACATGAACACGTCGCTACAGGCCCCAGAGTTATACCTTGTGCCGACACAAGTCCCAGGACATCAGCGGATCGCTTTTTCTCGGCTAAGGCTATCCGCGCACAGGCTCAAAATAGAGACAAGGCCGTGGTCCCGTTTTCCGCGGGTGGAGTGTCTATGTACCTGTGGGGCGGTGCAGACTGAGTCACACGTGATATGCGGCTGTCCGTTGGCTGTGGACCTACAACGGTCTCAAAAAAACAAAATAAGTTTGTTATTCCAGATTCCATATATCTTCCTTGGTGACAGTCAGGATATTTGTCAATTCATACATAAATTATTTTTTGTTTCAATGATCTGCCTACCAGCATTATAACATGTAAAATGTATTGAATTTATGTTGGACTGAATTATGTTTACCCTATCAGAATGTATTATGTATCATTTTAATCCAGTCAATAAATACTACAACTACCATCCTTTAAGTCTATGTCCGTTTCACCCTTGTCTAGCCATTAAACCCATGGACTAAATCCAACCGTGTCTCTGGAGTCTTGGTAAAGCAAGGTGTTTAACTGGCTGTCAAAATACCTGCATATAGAGGACAGCACAGTGAAAGGACGGCTCCACTGCACAAGATTGCGCATTTCATACTGATTGCACACTGCATTATTTCTTTGCGTTGGAGCTCCACATAGCTCAACAGTTTTCAGGAAGGTATCCTCCATCCCAATCACAATGGAAGATAAGAAATCAAACTCATTTAAAACCAGATCTTGTGTGTCCTTCACTTCAAGGCATTCAAGCCGCTCTTCGACAGGCACTCCTGCAGCTTTGCCAGGGCTAAAGCAGAGGCTGTCAAAGCATGCTTAGAATTTGCGGAGAAAGAAATCACGATCAAGGCAGAGAAAGCACGTTTGGAGGTGACTTTGGATAAGTTCATCTTGGAAAAGTGAATGGTTGCAGCCGTAGCTGAAACTGAGGTTCTCGAGGCAGTCGCTGATTCAACAGTGAATATCATAGTTTTGAACATCAGCTTCTTGCAACTCCCTTCATTACTACCCAGCGCACCACAGAATATGTAGCTGAACAGGCTAAGGGGAATAAAGTCAAACAGTCAGCTCCAGAGGGAGACTCACCTTCTCAAGACGAGGTCAGACAGGTTTACACGGATCCACCAGCCTTGTGCTCCATTCAAACTCCACACCTTGACATGGAGAGTGGTCTTTCCCCAGCTGATGCTAAGCATCCTATAAATGGGTACTCCAAAATTTCTGACAAAATGGAAGCTCAGTGGTCGCGTCTAGCCTCACATACTCATAACCTCAAAACAAATGAGCAATGCAACTTTGTATATAACTTATCCGGAATCCTTCAGTAAGCCCAGTCCTGTGCCCCTTTCTCAACCCACTTGCATTCCTGGGTGTTACCATTGGCACAACCCCACTTCAGCTGATTTTGCTAAATACTTTGCTCTTCATGAGCTCTTCACTACTGGCATGTTGCAGTTTGATGACCAACTAGACTGTTATAGAGCCTGGAGACAGTCCTTTCTAAATGTGGTTATGGGCCTAGAACTGACACCCAGTGAAGAAATGGATTTTCTCCTCAAGTGGTTGGTTAAACAATCAGCTGAGCATGCAAAACAGATCTGGCTGTGCATGTTAACCAGCCAAACAAGGGGCTGAGAATGATATGGAGCAGACTGGATGAGTGCTATGGTGCACCTGAGGTAATTGAGGCAGCACTCTTTCAGCGAATCGACAGCTTCCCCAAATTATCAAACAAAGACTACCCAAAACTTCATGAGGATAGCGATTTCCTCATGGAACTGGAATCGTCAAAGGCGGAGGGAGATCTCCCAGGTCTGGCTTACCTTGATACTACTCAGGGCGTTAACCCAATACTCCAGAAGTTACCCTACGGGCTACAAGAAAGGTGGCCTTTGTTTGGATCAAGCTACAAACAACAGCATCAGGTAGCCTTTCCTCCCTTTGCTGTCTTTGTTGATTTCATTAGCCATCAAGCATGGATCAGAAATGATCCAGGTTTCACACTTTCTAGTCCAGCCTATGCTCTCCACAAAGCTGACAAGGTCCCGTGGAAGACAAGGAGGCAAAAAGAAGTATCAGCTCACAAGACAGAAGTGTCACCTGAGGCCTCCCCTAATGCAGAAGGACCCACTAAGAAGATAGAGGATCTTACAAAGTAGTCCCCTTTACACAGATGGTTCCACCCAGTGACAAAATGCCGCACTTTCTGTGCAAAGCCTTTGGTGAACGTAAGGCATTCCTTAAGAGACTGGGATCTGTTTTAAATGTAGTGTATCTACCTCACATATGGCAAACAACTGCAAATCCAGCACTACATGCTCAGATTGTGAAAGTGAGAACCGCATCTCTGCACTACACCCAAGGCTGCCACCTCAGGTCAAAGAGTCAAGCCCCCCTTTGGAGCATGGTGGGGAGGAAGAACCCATGCCACCTTCAGAGGTGACGACTCGATGTAGACAAGTTTGCGGAGGTGATCTAAGTGATAGATCCTGCTAAAAAATCTGCTTAGGAAAGGTTTATCCCACTGGCTGCGAGGAACAAGCGTTGATTTTATTTATTTATTTATTTTAATGTTTATTTAACAGGGACGATACATACAAAATTGTCATAAAGAATGAAAAATGTGATGCACACAAGACATCTAGCTTCAGCTAATTTGCAGTCTTTGTCCCTGGTCAGGCTAAAGGAAGATAAAAGATACTGAATACAAAATACAATAATACAAATACAGTGAATAATGCAGTGAACAGATATAAACAAATGAACACAGCTACAAAATTTAGATTAAAATTGCACAAGTTAAATACATTAAACATTAGTAGAATACTGTACTGACAGTGACTTGAGAGGAGTTAATGTTCACATTTCTGCTGCTGCTTAAGCCAGTGTTTAGCTTTGGCACTAAACATCCTTAATTTTGTTTGAGATTTTATTTCTGGTGGTAAAGAATTGCATAGGTGTGTACCCAGCACTAAGAGAGATGACTGACCAAAAGTTGTCCTGCATCTTCTAATTTTACAGTTTTGGTTGCTCATGCTCCTTGTCATTGTCCCACAGTTGTCTGATTTAATAAAAATCTGTGATATTGCTTGTGGGGCCAGTCCGCTGACACACTTAAAAACGACTTTCAAAAAAGAGAATTTTATAAAATTAGAAAAAGATAACAAATTATACTTCTCGATGATTTTACAATGATGCCATTTTTGTGGCTTCTGATCTAAAATTTTTAAAGCTTGTTTGTGGAGTGAGAATAAAGGTCTTGTTACTGTGTCAGTGGCCTGGCCCCAAGCAGTGATGCAGTAGGACATATGTGAAAGGACCATAGCATGTAGGTATAAATGAGCTGCCCTAAGAGAGAGACAGGACCTAATAAGTCTAAAACAGTTTAGACTAGTTTTTACAGTTTTAGACAGCTTCTTTATATGTGCTTCAAATTTAAGTTGAGGATCTAAAATTACACCTAAATATTTAAACTCATTTACCACTTCGATGTCTTTACTATGGTATATGTAATCTTAGATGAGCAAAGCAACAGGTCTTTTACTTGCTCAGAGTTTTTTTAAAGATAGTTTTAATCTCCAAGGCCCTAGCTCTTCGAATTCCCCCCATGGGACCTGGTCTGGCTCTGTGACAATGACCCTGCTAAAGTTATCATTGAGTATCGTTTGAGAGTCCATGTTTTTGGGTATAGCCCCTCTCCTGCAGTGGCTATTTATTGTCTGTGGCAGTCCATATTAGATGCAGACCCAGATGTTTAGCAGTTCCAAAGCAGAGATTTCTATGTCGGTGATGGCTTGTAGACTCTCCCTACAGTGCAAACAGCAGTGAGTCTAATAAGAAGGACACAAGATGTTCTAGCTCGCTCTAACCTCAGGTTGCACAAAATTGCCTCCAATAAGAAAGAGGTAATGGAAGCCTTTTAATCTCGGGACTACTAAAGCAATCTCAAAGACCTGGATTTGGGCACTAATCCTCTACCTATGCAGTGCAGTCTGGGTCTTAACTGGAATCTGAAGTCTGACGCATTTACCTTCAAGGTAACTGACAAAGTGAAGCCCTTCACTCGTAGAGGTGTCTTTTCAGCTGTGAACAGAATCTTTGACCATCTGGGATTCATTGCCCCGGTCACAATTTGGGGCAAGTCAATTCTCAGAGATCTTACACTGGAGAACAGTGAATGGGACTCCCCCTCTGCCTCAAGAAATGGAAGAGATGTGGGAGGGATGGCAAGATTCACTGAAAGATTTGGGTGTTCTCTAAATCCCACGGCCTAAAGGTCTCTCCCTCGGAAGCAACACAAAGGGAACTGTGCATCTTCACTGATGCTTCCAACTAAGGTAATGTTTCAGTTGCCTACCTCAAGCTGACTGTTGTTGATAGAAACTTCCATATAGGTTTCGTGATGTGTGAGGCAAAGCTCACCCCTCGCCCTAAACGTACCACCCCAAGGCTAGAGCTTTGTGCTGCAGTTGTAGCTGTGGAACTAGCTGACTTTATTGTCATGGTTATGGTTTTTTTTATATGTTTTATGCTCTGGATTATGTCTTTTATTTATTCTTCTTGGTTATTGTATTCTCAGGTTTTCTGTTCTTGCCATTTTCAGTTTCATTTCACTTGTCTCCCCTGTCTTGTGATCTAGTTGGTTCAGTCCGTTTCCCCAGTCTGAGTGCTCACCTGCTTCGGGTGATTTCAATGGTTTCTAGTGTTTCATATTATTCCTTCAATTCTCGTTTTCTTCCTTCGCCTTGCTGTTCTTGATTACTAACAAGATTATTAACGCAACTATCCATGTATATATTACTAACTCACTAACGAGCACTCTAGTTAAATCTGCAAAGTTGCACTGCTACTAATTGGTACTAATTCACTCTCAGCAATCGCCCTGTTCTAGTCTCCGCCTCTTGCTAAGCTTTACCCGTCTCCCTCTGCGTTTCGGCGTGATCTCTTATATGTGCATAATTGCTTTCCTGCACTCATTGTCTGTGCACTTAGAACTCCCTGACTGGAGTTGTCTTAAAGTCATTGGCTGTGTGCGTGATTCCCATCTATGTCTTGGCTTTCGCCAATTTTCGTGGTTAGGATTTCCCTCATGTGTTCCTCCCATTGTAATTAGTCCTCATCCCATTTACCTGTTCCCTGCATAGCATGTGACTTCCCTTCTGTCTATTTAGAGTCCTCACTGCTGTTCTGACTGTGTCAGAACGTTGATCAGTATTTTATTGTGCAGACCTTTTTGTATGCCATTGATCATTGTCATTCTTTGACTTTATTGTCCGACTAAGATTCTTGCCATTGCCCTTTTTGTACTGATTGTCTTTTTGGATTTTTGACCTATTTCTGCCTGACCACGTCTACTCTTTTTTGATGCTCTGTGTATGACCCTCTGCTTTGTTTTTCAACTATGGTTTTGGCCTGCTGTCTCTGTACTGTCGCACTTCTGCTTGACTGGTTTTGACCCCGGCCTGGCTAGTCAACTTTGTTTTTTGGATTTCGTTTTTTGCTTGTCAATTCTCGTGTCTTCTGGTCCTGAAACCTGCTTTTAATAAAGGCATACGATTTTTGGATTCCCTGCTCTCGCGTGGGGTTCCTGAACGCACTATTACACTTATCTCTTCAGAAAATGACTCTGTTACTGAGGTAGTAAATGGTTACATCTTTCTTTTCCTTTCTTTTTTCCTTCATTACAGGGAAGTCCCACAGAGACTGAGGTCTCTTTTTCAGGGGAGCCCTGAGTACAATAAAACAATGACAAAGTGGGTTGACACACAGAGCATAGTTATATTCACACAATTACATACAACTGCTGAAAAACAAATTAAAAAAAACAAACTTTGAAATACAGTTAAAATAAAAAGAAAATAAAAAACAAGTAAAACATTCAAGTGCAAAGGACAGAGAACAAGTTAAATGTTAAAACTAAAGGCACGTATATGTGGCCTCCTCAAGTAACATCTCCCACAGTCGATTCTTGAAGGATACATAGGGAATGAGATTCAAGCTTCAGAGTGTCTGGGCATCTATTCCAGACATAAGGTACAAATGAGCTAAAAGCTGAACAGCCCAAATTTGTCCTAGTCCTGGGTGACTTTAACGAAATCCACCCTTGCAATCTAACATGCTGTCTTTGGATTTTGATGGACAAAAGCCTACTAAGATATGAAGGAAGTTTGCCAAGCAATTCTTCATAACTAAATAAAATGCAATGGAGCTTCCTTCTAAAACAAAGGGAAAACCACCAAACAGAACTATATAACACACAGCGATGAGTACGGAAACAATCTCCAGTGATAGAACGCAGAGCGCTGTGATAAATAGCTCAGAGGTCTTAAAATACTATCAGAGGCATGCATGTAAAGGATATCCCCATAGTCAAATAAAGGTAAGATTGTTGCCTGGACAATCCTCTTCCTACTGTCTAAAGAAAAACACAACCTGTTTCTGTAAAGAAACCCAAATTTTTTTTCTGATTTTCTTGGACAAGTTAGACAAATGAGTTTAAAAGGAAAAATCATAATTGAGCCAGATATCTAAATACCCCTAAGACTGAACTTGCTCAATTTTAGCTCCAGACACCAAGAAAATTGAATCATTCATAATTGCATTCCGAGCAGAAAAAAACATGAACTTAGTTTTATCCATATTTAAAAGAAGTTTCAGATCTGCCAGAGCGTGTTGAATAAGATTAAAAGCTGATTGCAGGTAGATAAGGGCCTGGGCACACGTTGGTGCAGAGGAGTACAACACACTGTCATCTGCATAAAAATGAACCTTGCAATTTTCAATATAATGAGCAATATTATTAATATAAATTGTGAATAAAATCGGTCCAAGCATGGATTCTTGGGGTACTCTTTTCATCACTTTTAAAAATTGAGACTTTGCATCCCCGAGCATAATAGCTTGTGTTCTATTAGAGAGATAGTCCTGGAACCACAAGCAGGCATCACAATCAAGACCAATGGGGGACAACTTTTTAAATAAAATAAAATGGTCTACTGTATCGAAAGCTTTTGCAAAATCAATAAATAGAGCTGCACATTTTTGTTTATAATCCACAGCTGATATCAAATCATTTATAACCACTGAAGCTGCTGTGATGGTGCTATGACCAGGCCTGAAGCCAGATTGTTGCTTAACTAGAGATTCAAAAATCTTAGCCAGGCAAGGCAATTTTAAGATAGGTCGTAGCTGTTTACTGTACTGGGATCACCACACTTAAATAATGGAAAAACATGAGAAGCTTTCCATACACTGGGAATAGTCCCCGTCAATACTGACAAGTTAAAAATATTAGTTATTGAATGCGCAATCATTGAGGCTGCTAAACTCGAAAGACTCGTACTAGATGATGGGATCCTCTCATATTTATCCTGTCTACTTATCCAGTGGAATTATTTACATCAATTAGTTTCATATAGGACCTTATCTTTTCGTATAGGACCTCATTCACTTAAAATTCCCTAAATGAAGACAATACTTTAGGTTTTAGAGAATTTGTGAATGAACTAGAGCTGTGGTCAGACATATCCCCTGTACAGAGCTGATTAATAAAATTTTCAAAAAGGTTTCCGGCCGCTATAAAATGTTGGTTAAAAAGATCACAGATTTTGTGTTTCAGTTATAGGACCAGAATCAGTGTGGATAGAGTGTGGCTTAGATGAAGACGGATAACAATTCAGGGACTTCACAATTGTCCAAAACTTTGCAGGATTACCCTGACTTTTGGCCAGTCACAGGATAAATAATCAGATTTCACCTTTTTAATCAGTGAGCAGCATTTATTTCTTAATTTTCTAAAAATCTGCCAGTCAGAGTGTGACCTGCAGTTCAGGAACCACAAATACAAAATACGTATGCCTTTAATGGAGTCCGAGTCAAAGCCAAAAAACACAAGAATTGCCAACCCACAATACGAAATCCAAACAGTATCGACTAGACAGGCAGGGGTCAGAACCAGTAAGACAGATAAGCAGAGGTACAAAAACGATAGGCAAAAAGTCTTAGTCGATGAACAAAGCCAAGGGTCATACACAGGGCATCCAAACACAGAAATCGTGGTCATACAAAAATGGGTCAAAATCCAGAAAGACAAAAACAATACAAAAAGGGTAATGGCAAAAATCGAAGTTGGACAATCCAGTAGAAGAGAAACAATACTCAATGGCATACAAGGCGCTCTGCACAAAGAAATACTGATCAACGTTCTGACTAGATCTGTGAGTGAAATGACTGCTTAATTATACACAGGGAAGGTCACATGCTATACAGGAATCAGGTGTAGGGAATCAAACTAATTACAAAGGGAGAATCACATGAGGGAAGCCCTAACCACAAAAACTGGCGAAAGACAAGACACGAACGGGAATCACACAAACAGCCTATGACATTTAAACAGCTCCGGTCCAGGAGTTCTACGTGCACAGATAATGAACGCAGGAAAGTAATTCAGCACGTGCGTGAGGTCTCGCTGAAACTGAGGAGAGGACAGAAACAGCTGAGCGAGAGGCGGAGATTAGAACAGGGCGATTGCTGAGAGGAAATTAGTCTAAATTAGTAGCGGTGCAACTTTACATATTTAACTAGAGTGCTCGTTAGTAAGTTAGTAATCTTATATATATGGATTAGTTGCGTTAGTTGACTATGATACAAAATACAAATGTTAGTCTTGTTAGTAATCAGGACAGAAAGATGAAGGAAGAAAACGAATCGAAGGAATGTTTTAAACACCGGAATTAATTTAAATCACCCGAAGTCAGTGGGCAAGCAGACAGGGAGGACAGACTGAACCAACTAGACCACACGACAGGGGAGACAAGTGCAATGGAACTGAGAAACGGAACGAACTAAAAACCAGAGTATTACAATAGCCAAAAAGAATAAATAAAAGACAAAATCATGAACACAGAACATAAACATGACCAAAATCCATAACCATGACACAGAGAGTGCCTGGGTTTCCCTAGCTTTACCCCATGCTTCATCCCTGAAGCGTAGTTCCATGGCTAAGACATTCAAAAACCAAGGGTTTCTTCTATTCTTAACCCTAAGTTTCTTCACTGGAGCATGCTGATTTACAGCACGATTAAACACGTTAGTAAAGTGAGCCAATGCTAGGTCATAGGGTTCTTGTTAATAGAACGTTACCGGCTATTGCTTTGGTAAATATTAGGGGTGTCAACATCTACACGTGTAAATGGTTACACTGATAACAAATCATAACCATTTAGAAAAATCAATAACCGTGTTCTTGTCATTTTTCCTCCTCTTCCTCCTCCTCGTTCAGTTCTCACCAATACATATAGTCGCCTATTTTTAGGGGTGATGATGTTGCCTGAAAGTTTCAGATAATAACATTAACTAACTATACACTTAAATGTTCTCACTAGTGCATGCATGGGGCGCAATGTTCCCTTGATATTTAAAAAAAAACCCCGCAGCCACAGCCAGTGTCGCGCCACATCAAGAATAGGCTGCAGAGGACTTGAGAAGAGCGCTGTGCTCATCATCTTCTCCATGTGGAAATGTCGTGCTGCTGAAAACAAAAACCATTAATGGCTTGTTATTTTAGCCTATATTGTTGCATTTTGTTGTACGTTATGTTGTTGGCTGGTGTTGAGTCGGCTTTTCATGACTTGATCACACATCCTCGCGTCTAAAGAGGAGGAAGAAAACATTTTTTTGGCCAATTTCAGTGAATAATTGTGAGTCCCCCCTTCTACTTTTTTAACTTTGTGGATATAAAGGTGAAGTTTTTCCGTCTCACTTCAGCTAACTTTGGCTTCTTTTTGAGTTGCTTTCTCTCGCCAATTCCACATTACTTTTACTATGAGACGCATATTAAAATTCAGACGCAGCTCCCGTTGCAAGAGAGGGATGCAGTTTGCACTTTAAGTAAAAAAAAAAAAGGTACAAAAGTGAGCAATAGTTAAAACAGTGATTAAAAAATATGGTTAAACCTTTTTCAGCTTTCACTTGTACATTTTCTTATCTGTCAAAATAATAGAGGATTTTATTTTCAACTCATTTTACTTTCTGTGGTTATACAGCGCAACTGCGATAGAAAAAGCTCATAAATCCCCAACGTGTAACCGGGTACACGATGGTTAGAAGTCCCGTGTCCCATGTTTAGAAAAAATTGTAAACGTTGACACCCCAAGTAAATATCAATAAATATAAGGGAAAAAAACAAAAAAGAAAAACTATATACATTTTTCAAAATGCACATGGACTATATGGACAATGCAAAAGCAAAACCTCCTGCTCCCTCTGGAGCTGTTGTCACATTTCTCCGTCAAAATCTTGAATTTCAGGTCCAAATTCTCCGCTTTGTGCTCGCGATCACTCGCGCACACACACGTGCACTCGAGCTCCTTCCACAGTATACAGAGTGCATACAGTGCAGAGCGGCTAATAATGTGCAGATGGTCTTTGTTTCTAATCAGGTTACAGCATTCAAACCTCAAACTGCAAAGTCACATAAACTAGATACAAACTCAGTACATAGCATTGTACGCTGACAAACAAAGGATAGCATCTCATCAATACTGGCCACCAGCGTCCTGTCCTCTATAACTAGAGGCGGGATGATTAGCTACTTGAACAACAAGCTGAAAGACCAGCTTGGGGCATCAAATATTGAAAATGCTTGGTGGCTGCGGAGATGACCATCTGTCACGCAGCAGTAGAAGTTATCTAATGTTATCGTTCAAATACATACAAAAAATGTCATTGTTGCTGCTGCTGCACTCACAGTCCAATTTCATCAAATATCCTGCAGATTTGTTTGTCTGTTGTGCGAAATTGTAACCCAACATCGTGGAATTTCTTACCGAGTCTGGTGTGTATAGTTTTATGCGGAATTTTCATGCAGTGAATACTCCGCAAATCCATGCAGCTTTTTCGCTTCGCCCCGGTCTGAATGGGCCTTAAGTAATATATACAGAACTTGCCATAAAGTCCATCAATGTATTTTTAATTAACGGGAGTTGATAGAGAGTGGGTGTGATTACTGCGGTCGCTTTGAGTGAACGAAGAGGATGGCTGGCCCACAGCAACAGCAGCCAAAGTTGACAAAGTTATTTTAACTGTAAGACAATCGAAGGTAGTGCATTTTTGTTTAAGTTGGTACACATGACAAATCTCACAATGAGCCACTGGAATTGCATGCTCCATTTTCCTGCAATGACTTAAAAGTATCAAATACTTTGGCTACCAATGTATGGAAATACGGTAAATACCAGGAATAGCTAAATATCAGTCAACTTTGGAAAAATAACCTTTGATCCTTGTCTTGGAGCTAAAAAAAAAAAAATTACAAAATTCAAATCTAAAGTTTGAGAAGACAATCAAAAAAAAAGGTTTTCAGTGTCTGGCTTGGTAATGAGTCATCTACAAAACCCAAATTCAGTGAAGTTGGCACGTTATGTAAATCGTAGATAAAAACAGAATACAATGATTTGCAAATCCATTATAACTTATATTCAATTGAATACACTGCAAAGACAAGATGTTTAATGTTCAAGCTGAGAAACTTTTTTTTTTTTTTTGCAAATAATCATTAACTTAGAATTTAAAGGCAGCAACACATTGCAAAAAAGTTGGCACAGGTGCCTTTTTACCACTGTGTTACATCGCCTTTCCTTTTAACGACACTCAGTAAACGTTTGGGAACTGAGGAGACCAATTTTTGAAGCTTTTCAGGTGGAACTCTTTCCCATTCTTGCTTGATGTACAGCTTAAGTTGTTCAACAGTCCGGGGTCTCTGTTGTCGTATTTTACAATTCATAATGCGCCACATATTTTCAATGGGAGACAGGTCTGGACTACAGGCAGGCCAGTCTAGTACCCACACTCTTTTACGACAGAGCCATGCTGTTGTAACACGTCCAGAATGTGGCTTGGCATTGTCTTGCTGAAATAAGCAGGGGCGTCCATGAAAAAGACATTGCTTGGATGGCAACATTTGTTGCTCCAAAACCTGTATGTACCTTTTAGCATTAATGTTGCTTTCACATATGTGTAAGCTGCCCATGCCTTGGACACTAATACACCCCCATACCATCACAGATGCTGGCTTTTGAACTCTGCGCCTATAACAGTCCAGATGGTTCTTTTCCTCTTTGGTCTGGTGGACACAACGTCCACAGTTTCCAAAACCAATTTGAAATGTGGACTTGTCAGACCACAGAACACTTTTCCACTTTGCATCAGTCCATCTTAGATGAGCTTGGGCCCAGCGAAGCCGGCGGCGTTTCTGGGTGCTGTTGATAAATGGCTGTTTTAACTTGCATTTGCAGATGTAGCGACGAACTGTAGTTACTGACAGTGGTTTTCTGAAGTGTTCCTGAGCCCATGTGGTGATGTCCTTTACACACTGATGTCGGTTATTGATGCAGTACCGCCTGAGGGATCGAAGGTCACGGGCATTCAATGTTGGTTTTCGGCCTTGTCGCTTACGTGCAGTGATTTCTCCAGATTCTCTGAACCTTTTGACGATATTACGGACCGTAGATGATGAAATCCCTAAATTTCTTGCAATAGCTGGTTGAGGAATGTTGTTTTTAAACTGTTCGACAATCAGCTCACGCATTTGTTCACTAAGGGGTCTATTCTCCCATGCGCTTAAGTCGAAAAAAGCACGTAGCTACGCGCTTTTCAGCCTACGCGTATTCTCCCCTCGACTTAAGTCTGTGCATTACGCGCCTTGAAGGCACTTACGCGCTTGGGGCGGAGCAAGGCCAAAATCTGGGCGTTTCCGGGCGTTTCTCATGCAAATAACACTTACGCGTATTCTCCCCCTGGCTTACGCGCTTTTTCTGTTAAGCGCTTTTGAGGGCTGTATTAAGGTCAAGCGCCAACATTAGGCGAAATTGAATATAGCGTTTGATGTCGGTTAAAGGCCGAATTTTAACATTACTTTTATTTTATTTAACATGGTAAAGGTTGAGACATTTAATATTCGATTGTTCCTCCTTATTTCTAAACTACATTTCTCAAAGCCATGATAATTTATCAAACGAAATCATCACATGATATTACGCATCAGCCTCTTCTCCAATCAGTTAAATTACAAACGCAAAACAATTAATTTATTCGAGTATACATAAGACCAGGGCCGTTGACAGCTTTGGCTGGGCCCGGGACAACATCACCTGAGTGGGCCCCCCCCCCCAACTTTCCCGCACACATACACACCGCCACACAGTAACCACCCAAAACCCCTTTTATCCGTCTCTACTCACTCCAATGCTTAAATAACAGGTATTCCAAACCCATTTAACCAGTGAACCATTTTATTTCAACATTTCAACATATTTACATATTTAAACCGTTTTATTTCAACATTTCTACGTATTTACAGTTTTAACATTTCAACATATATACATATTTGAACCGTTTTATTTCAACATATTTACAGTTTGAACATTTACTGAAGTCTGCAAGTCTGGAGTATAAATCTCACTAGCCAAAAATACATAATAAAGAACGAAAAAACCATAAGTCGCACTGGAGTATATGTTGGGGAAATTTATTTGATAAAATCCAACACCAAGAATAGACATTTCATCTTGAAAGGCAATTTAAAATAAAAATAGAATAGAGAACAACAGGCTGAATTAGTGTAGCCTACGTTATATGACGCATAAACAACGAACCGAGAAGATGCCTGGTAGGCTATGTTAACGTAACATATTACGGTAAGAGTTATTCAAATAACTGTCGCATATAGAACATGCTACAACCAAACAATCAGTGTCACTCCTAATCACTAAATCCAAAGAAGTCTTCGAAATCAAAATCGTCATTTCTGAACAACTCCGCCAACTCCAAAGGTGGACAATGCGCCGCTTCCTCTTCTACCGGTACGTCGCTTACGTCAGAGTCATCGTCAGTTGACACGAAAGCGAAAGAATAAAAATGAAGATATAAAATTTAAGAGGTCAGTTGTGAAATATGCGGAGGTATTTTTCTGTGGACCTCATAAGGGTGAGGGAGTGGAAGAAGCAGAAAACAGCTTCAACACCTGTCAGAACAAGAGGGCGGCTATTGTCTGATACTGAAAAAAGTGATGACTGATTTAAAACTTTTGTTTTGTCTTGTGGATTATTTTACAATTGTTTCGTTTAATTTGTAATTTCAGCCCATTTTTCAACACGTTTTTATTCATGACTTTTGCCTCAAATAGAAAGAAATATTTTTTTTTTGTCCCGAAGCTGAACCCTTAATTCGGGCAACTATCGGGTAGGTCTGCCTATGGTGTGTAAAGACGAAAATCCCTTGCGTGTGCTTTCGCATGATGTTTTAACAACGCAAAGCCATACTTGAATAAAATAAATAAATAAATAAATAAAACAAAAAAATATATTTCCCTCCCCCATCTTTTTCCATTTTCAAACTTTTTTGAAAAAGCTCCAGGGAGCCATTAGGGCAGCGCTAAAGAGCCGCATGCGGCTCTAGAGCCGCGGGTTGCCGACCCCTGGTTTAGAGCTTCTTGGGCTAGTTTCATTGACTGCGCTTTTCAGTCTGCGCCTGGTTATCATTTTTCTGGAATCATGGACTTATTTGAAGGGTATCCAGTCTACACTAAAGTTTAATCGTTAACAGAACACCAAATTTAAAGCCCGTTTTTTTACATTAAACTTTAGGCCTACCTAGGAGCAATTTCAAATGCCGCCATGTCTACACGGGCTGATTTCCAACGAAATAAGATTTGATTAACAAGAGGCAGCATTCCACTAGCTAATCGGAGTGCAGATAACGTGCCTGAAACATTAGGATATGATTGCGGGCATAGGCCTAATGTGCATATTCTTGACTTCAATAAGACATATGCAACACAGTGTTTTTAAATTGATATGTTTATGAAATAATCCAATGGCCTGTGCATGTGTGCAGATCATTCTTCACTCTGTGTATCTTGCTATCTCCAACTATGAATGGCGCATCGCACGTACGGGTTAGGCTACATTACGAGGCTCGAAAAAAAAAGTTTCCTTTACCTGGCTCAGCTGTCCCACCTGCTGCATTATCTGAATCTTTTTTAAAATATTTATGGAGTGAGCCCCTGAGGCTCTTTGCTTCTTCCTCTCTTTTTCTCTTGTCTTTTCTTTTCTGTGCTCCTGATTTGTGCATGTTGTTGGCAAGCGAGCACGCAGGCTTATTGCCGAAGCCGTGTGATCAAATAGTGCCGCGCTTTTTTATGCTTTAATCAAAGACCAAACCATTTCTGCATTATGGGTGATAAAGGGGTGTTCTTGACTCTATTTTCGAGGACAATACAGGCAAAAGAACCAGAAATCATTTATTGAACGCAAATATATCACATTTCACCCCCAAATCAACACATTTTGAAATTAAACAGAATGATTAATCGTATCTTCATGAAGGACCAGTTCTGGGCCCCCCTATATGTCTGGGCCCGGGACAACATACCCGTTTGTCCCCCCCTGTCGACGGCCCTGCATAAGACCATCATTCTACCATGCCCTCAAAATCTAAAGCCAAAATGCCAGTCCTGCATTTGCTTGCACTCTTGCGTGATTGGGAAAGAGTAGAGGAGCGCGCCGAGCTCGAAGACGAACTCGCACATATCGGCTTCGTTTGGACATCCTGGGACTAACAAACATCGAGTGCATCCAGCGCTTTCGTGCATGAGGCAATTGTCTATCTTTGCTGACTTCTGGATGAACAGCTATCCAGCCGCAGCAATTATCCACAAAAAATACCCGTGGTCATCAACGTCAGAACTGCGCTGTCGCTCCTGACATCTGGGTCGTTTCAGAGAGTGGCTGGTGATGTCATACACATATCACAGGCGTCTGTGTCAAGGTGTCTGAAGCAGTTCGTTGGCGCTTCAAGTTCTTCTCCATGCACTTCCTCTGCCTAAAGAGTGGATGCCATCCCATCCTCATGTGCAGTGAAATGCACAGGGGATGATGGTTGCCCACCACCTGTTGCGTGTACACGTCTCCGGTGTGCAGAGAACCTGGCTTTTACAGCGCCCCGCAGATCTCTCCATTGATGCTTTAAATCGGGGATACTGCGCTTACATCTCCCCACCGACGCCACATCCAGAACAATTCGCAGCTTAATTCCTCAGATCAGCCTTCAGTGCTCGCTTGCCATACAACACCAACATCTGTGAAATTTGGTTTTCGGCTTTGGCTCGCCGTCGCCATCATTGTCTTCCATGTTCTATTAACAAATGCGACTGCCCTGTATTTTCGTGATCATCTAAAAAGTTGTGATATTCTCACGAGTGAGGGGATTGATTTTCTACTTGAGGATATCTGTATAAACTAACTCGAGTCCTAGTAATTTTTTACCATTGGTAATACTGTGTAATTTAATGTGTGAATAAAGATATAATTAAATAGGCTACTCTAGATTGAGCCCTACCCTGGCAAATACCAAAGCACTATCCATTTGTTATTCAATTTTAGCCCTTAAAGAATAGCCGACATGGGAAGAATCATTTTCAGTAAATGGGATAATTGATTATAATAAAGTATTAGGCACAAGTATAAGTGAATGTGTCGCTCAAATCAAATAGGATGATAGGTTATGGATATGGAATTCCGTCATTACTGAGGCGGTTTCGGGGCGGGGAGATGACCGCGTGCGGGGTAAGAATCCTTGTTAAAGCGTTTCCATGTCCTTAAGTTGCAAACCTGACATCGGAGTAGTTTTCAAGTGCGCAATTTCTAAATGAGATCATATAAACTGTCTTTGATAGTCTTTGTGTGACTAGAATGTTCCCTTTGTCTTCTTCCCTGTCTTCCACGGAACAAACAGGCTTGTGTAGGAGGGGCACATTTTCAATGATCTGATTGCGCTGATTGAGAAGCGCTAAATTCTTTATTTATTATTTCATTATCGCGGCAATTTGTTTGTATGCATAGCTTTAATACCATGGTGGCTAGAGTAAGAAATAACAAGTGTTTGTCACTAACATATACCCCGCCGCCGCAATTTTATGTGTCCATACGGACGGAGCCCAATGCTATATCCTCTGCTTCGCGCTAATCGCGCGGCGGGGGATAAATAAAGAGATGTCTGAATTACGTCTTGTAATTGGTACGGCCTACTATTACAGCGGCATATAAAACCTCGGAACTTCACACTGACAAACTTCACAGGAAAATAAAAAATAAATATAAAATAAAATAATAATAATAATTATAATAATATAAATGGATAAATATAGTTTAAAATAAAAATGTTTCATTTTGCATGTAAGAATAGTGGACATACGAGTTTTCGTTTCTTATCAGTTTGGAGATACGAGGTTTTATCAGCAGGCCGACGATATTCAAATTTAAAGTCTGGATTGCGTTTTCCATGGACCACAAATACGTTTTCATGGTTAATCAGAAAATCCTTTTTCCATGTTTTCCTGATAGCCATAATCAATGAGCTTTGTACAGAGTCTGCCTCTCTTTTGGATCAGTCACACCTCTTTCATAAGGCCGCCTACATTCTGAAGTTAAGCGCTGTGGGCGTGATCGAAGCGAGTAGGGGAGAATACGCGTAACTCAAAAGCGCTTAACTCGAAGCGCGTAAAAAAAGACTTACGCGCTAATGGGAGAATAGACCCCTAAGTGTTGACCCTCGCTCCATCCTTGTTTGTGAATGACTGAGCATTTCAGGGAAGCTGCTTTTATACCCAATCATGGCACCCACCTGTTCCCAATGAGCCCGTTCACCTGTGGGATGTTCCAAATAAGTGTTTGATAAGCATTCCCCAACTCTTTCAGTCTCTCAGTCACTGGTTTTGGGTTTTGTAATATAAAACATATTTTCTAATATAAAACACTTTTTAAAAATTGATGTTTGAGCAACTCTCATGTGGAATTGCCCAGAAGCTAGCTGAAAGCTGAGGACACTCATGTGGTGCAGAAACAGATAGCAGGCTATTCACCAAAGAAAACAATCAAGTCAGCAAGAAAGCGACCGCACAGTACTTACAATAATGCCATAACAGTGTAATACAAGTCTTATAAACCCAACCTATAATTGAAACAAAAAAACATCCAAATAAATATTACATTTATTTCTAGCATAGGATTATTAAAGTAGGCTTCTGCACGGCGGCAGATTATAATTAACCGTGTCTTACTTTGAGCTACTGCAGGGTGGGTCGATCAGATCAAACCAAATGTGGCCTTGTGCTCCGGGGTTGTGTTGACAAAAGCTTTCATAAGGATATGTACGTCCAGCGAGTTAAAAATCTCCATGTGGACATGCATCAGGGCCAGGTGAGTAAGTCTCTTCTGAGTCATGGTACTGCGCAGCCATGTTTTCAGGCGACGTAAGGAAGAACATGGCCGCACAGATGAAGCCACAGAGATGGGTAGACACAGACAAAACTCTATTAGTTTTTCAACTTCTACAAATAGAGCTTTCTTTTTTCTGGATGGAGCTGGGATATATATACTGCTACTGGCATGGTTATGGTTTTTGGTCATGGTTACGTTCATGTTTTGTGTTCATGATTTTGTCTTTTATTTATTGTTTTTGGTAATACTCAGGTTTTTAGTTCACTCCAAGTCTCAGTTCCATTGCACTTGTCTCCCCTGTCTTGTGATCTAGTTAGTTCAGTCCATCTTCCCTGTCAGCATGCCCACTGACTTCGGGTGATTTAAATTAATTCCAGTGTTAAAAACATTCCTTCGATTCTCGTTTACTTCCTTCGTCTTTCTGTTCTGATTACTAACAAGACTAACAATTGTATTTTGTATCATAGTCTACAAACACAACTAATCCATGTATATAGATTACTTACTAACGAGCATTCTAGTTAGATCTGTAAAGTTGCACCGCTACTAATTTAGACTAATTTCCTCTCAGCAATCGCCCTGTTTTAATCTCCGCTTCTTCCTCAGCTCCTGTCTTCTCCTGAGTTTCAGCGAGATCTCTCGCACGTCCTTAATTACTTTCCTGCGCTCGTTATCTGTGCACGTTAGAACTTCTGAACCAGAGCTGTTTAAATGTCATAGGCTTTCTGTGCGATTCCTGTCTGTGTCTTGGCTTTCGCCTATTTTCGTAGTTAGGGTTTCCCTCATGTGATTCCCCCATTGTAATTAGTCTGATTCAGTTCATTTGTTCCCTGCATAGCATGTGACTTCCCCTATGTGCATTTAAGCAGTCATTTCACTCACAGCTCTTGTCAGAACGTTGCTCTACCTCGTTAGACACAGGCCTAGGATGATAACAGTCACCTCGTCAAAGATGAAAAGTGATTAGTAAAGCTGTTTCCGCTTTTCTGATGCTTTGATTACAACTGCAAACACACTGTACAAAATTCTAAGTCTCAGCTGCAAGACTCAACTTCGCATGCGACTTCTTGTAGAACCAAGTCCAACGAGTGGTTGCTACAATGTACATACATTGACTGGGGGCATTTTTTAAGGTGAGCTTGAACTCCAGAAAAACATCTAAACATGTTACTTGCTCCATCAAACCAATATCCTGCAAGGCGTTCAATAGGAAGGTTCAGCCTTAAAAACACAACCTTAATGCATATGAAAAGAGTTTCTCCAGTGCTTTCTTGTGCATTATAAAATCCCAAAAATACACAGTGATATTGGAGGCTATTCCTGTCAAAAATCTACAGATTACATGAGAACTGCTCTGTAGTACTCACGTCAGTAGTGCCATCGGCTGTTAGCCCAGAAAAATTGCACTTTGCTGTACTCTCTCTCACTCACTCATGCCCATGAATACCGTTAAGCATGTTAGGCAGTAACAAAGGATCACCACTCCTGGCTGTTCTGGGCCAGCTTCTGTGTGCTGTAGGGTCTTGAGCTCCCCTTCCACAGTCCATACCCAGGTGTTCTTGGATCGTCCCCGTGTTTCCTTCTGGTGTCCAGTGTAAGGCTGTGCATTTTATGCTGCCCTTCTCTCTGCGGGTAACAAGTCCGATCTGTCCCCATCGCCTTCGCATGATGATGGTCTCCATGCTCTCTTGGTTACAACAGGCAAGGAGTTGTTGGTTGGAGATGGTCTCAGGCCAGAAAATATGCAGGATCCTTCTTAGGTTCTTTCTATGGTAGGTTGTTCTGATCACAGTCTGTCGGGCGAAAGCACGCAGCTCTGGTAGAGTCTTAGTTTGGTCTTAGTGCTGTACTGGGATGACCTCCAAACTTTCATCATTCTGAAGGTGTTGCTGGCCTTGCTGAGGCAATTCATGATGTCATTGCCAAGTCCGCCAGCATGTCTGACAATGCTGCCAAGGTAGGTGAAATCCTCAGTTGTTGGAAGGTCTTCTCCTTTCACTTTGATTGATGTGGGATGTTGTACATTTAGCATCATGACTTCTGTCTTCTACTGGTTGATATTTAGGCCTACTTGCTGTTCAAAGGTGCTAAGACTTCTCTTGTCTTCTCTTACATGTGCTGATGGGTGTGTGTGTGACCACTGCTACATCGTCAGCGAAGTCTAGATCTTCAAGAATTGAGATGAGGGTCCATCTGATGCGAAATGGTTGGTCCTCTGTTGTTTGTCCCATCACCCAGTTGATAACGATGTTATAAAATAGCACCAACATTGAACAGCCTTACCTGACACTAGCCTTGACTTCAAGACTGGACTTGCTGTTCCACACCCTGCATGTGAAGTTGTTGTAGAAGCTCTGGATGACGTGGACAATCTGCTATGGGATGGCATAGGCCCTGAGGATGCGCCAAAGGCTATCTTGGTGGATGCTTTCAAACGCTTTTTTGAAATCTACAAAGTTGATGTGTAGCTGTCTTTGCCATTCTGTGCACTGCTCAACGATGTTTCTCAGGGTGAAAATCTGTTCGATGCATCCCCTTCCTTTTTGAAAACTCACTTGCTCGTTTCTCAGTCGCTGATCTGCTCCCTCTGAAATTCCCTGGATAATGATCTTTGCCAGGATCTTGCTTGGGAGTGACAATAAGGTTATGCCTCTCTTGTTGTTGCAGTTGCTCAGGCCCCCTTTCTTCGGGATCTTCACGATAACGCCTTCTGTCCAGTCTTCTGGTAGCTGTTTCTCCTCCCATATTGCTGCGAATAATGGCTGAAGAACTTCTGCTGCGAAGTCCGGATTGGCCTTGAATAGCTCTGTACTAAGGCGTTTCTGCCCCCGAGCTTTTCTGTTCTTTAAGGATCTGATGGCGGCCGTGATCAATTCTTTCTCTGGTGGTATGTGTTGAGATCTGAGTCTGCTTCAGGATCTTGCACATCTACTTCCGCTGTTGGTGGTGGTCTGCTCAGAACTACAGCCCATCTAGCGTCTTGTTCTGCTTCTGCGGTAAGAAGTCGACCTTGCTTGTCCATAATTGGCAAGTTTGTTGTTCCCCGGTACGTGCCATTGACTAACTTCATGCTTTTGTACACCTTTCCTTGTTCTCCCCTCCTGGCTGCCTCTTCTGCCTGACTTGCTAGGTTTTCCAATGTACGACCGTTCCAATGTGTCTGCTCTTATCATTCTCTTCTCTGTTCGGTCAGCTTCCCTGTACTGCTGTTAGTATTTCTCTTTCAGTCTCTCCAACTTGGTTTCCAGGACTTTCCTCTTCAGGGTTCTGCTGTTCTCGATGGCATGCCAGGTATCTGTTGTGATCCTTTCCTTCCTCTTCTTCTGCCGACATCCCTTGCAAGTTTCGCAGGTCTGGATGTATGCTGCTTTGACTTAGTCCCACATGGTGTTGATTCCAGTCATATCTGGCTCCGTATGGTTCTCAGCATCTGCCAGTGCTTTGAACATGTTTTCCATCTGAAGGATGAAGGTACTCCTTGCTTTGGGGTCACGTACCTTTTTGACATCGCACTTTTGCTGTTCCATCTTTCTCGGCCTGTTTTTCCACAGTTTTAGTCTCAGGCTTGCTGTAACAAGATGATGGTCACTGTCGACATTAGCTCCTCTCCTCACTCTGACATTCAACAACGATGTTCTCCATGTCCCGTTAAACACTAGGTGGCCTATCTGGTTCTTATCTCTTCCGTTAGGGGAACACCATGTAAGTTGCTGCACAGATTTCCAGTAGCCTCTCTCCATTTTCTTCATGCTGCCACATCCCTCTCTTCCCATGGTGCTCTCATGGCTTGTGTTGTCTTTTCCAACGTTTGCATTCAAATCTCCCATCGCGATCTTCATCCTGTGTCATTGTTTGCTCTCTAGTTCTGCCTGTAGCTGGTCGTATAATGTATCTTTCTTCTCTTCCTCACTGTCGTAGGTTAGTATATAGCACTGGATGATGGTGTTGATGTGCTTTCCCTTCATTCTGATCTTCAGCAGCCTGCTGCTGATAGGTTTCCATTCCATCAGGCATTTCTCCATTCCCTTCTTCGGGATGATGGCCACCCCCTCATGATGCTGGGCGTCATCTCGGCCGCTATACAGCACTGTCTCTCTGGTGTTAGTTCTGCATCTGCCTGATCCTGAAAATCTGCTCTCCCTAATTCTCTGCTGTCACTTGTGTTAGCTTTCCTGTCTCATACATTGTTCTCATGTTCCAGAAACCAATTCTGGTCTTGGTTTTAGCGCTCAAGACTTCCATCTTCCTGTTAGTGGCTTATTTCTGGCATCCACCGCTGTCATTCAAACGAGTATCTTCTGATGACTGTAGAAGCCCATCACAACCAGTAGGGTCGATTTCCTCTGTAGCTGTTTCCATAATAAGAGTGTTTCTATGGAACAGGATTGTAAGTCCTGTGTCCAACCCCCAACCTGGAGGACCAGTGGATCACACTTTGTCAGTCCTCTACCCTTTGACCAGTCTGGCATGGGTGACCCTACCAGGAGACAAATCTCCTGCCAGCATCTAGGGGTCACTGAGGCACGCAAGCCCACCCTACCGCGACAAAGTGGCGATCCTTTGGTGGGACCCCGCTGCACAGACGACAATATCCCTCTGAATGGCAAAAGCGAGCTGGTGGATAATCTCATTCTGAATGGTGTCAGACATTCACTAGTCTCGTCTCGTGACCCACTCGCATTCTCTCGGGTGATCATTGGTGCGTTTAAGCATCAGCTCCTAAAGTATCCCATTGCGTAGTGTGTCACCCCTGAAGGCTATTCCCTTGCTGCCTAGGAATCGAATGGTTCTGAATAGTACTTCCAAGACATTTTGAGCTGTTTGCTGTTGTTTGGCAGTGGCATCAGAAAAGAGGGCACTGATAGGAACGTTACCCAAAGCAGCATGTCCCTGGATTGAGTCAGTGTGCAACTTGGATTTCTTATGCTCTGTGAACTTTTCAATGGCTTTCCGCCAGTTTGCAAACCCCCCTTTCACAAAAGTTGCTTGTTCTCTAAGGTTATCTTGGTTTATCTGCTTTTATTCCATGCTTTCACGCACAAAAAACACGGAACATAATCACTCTCTGCCTTGTGATGCAGCCACTTCCTTTCTGTAAACCATACTGCTTTGAAGGTACAATTAAAATTCTCTGTGCCAAAACACCTGCCTGGAAAATTGAAGTCAGTTGGCTGAAAGGGCTCCTCAATTCACTGGTGCTACTGCTAGTCTTTCCTTTCATGTGGGCTGCAGTTGCAGCAAAGAGGATTCAAGACCAAGAGACAAAACTCTGGTGATTTTTTGAAAACAGCCACAAGGTGGCACCTGGTAGCGCTGCACCCATTTTGGACTGAAAACGCCAGACGCACTGACTGAAAATAGCTCAGGCAAAGACAGAAATGACAGAGAAGCCATGCAAGCTAAGGAATGATTCAAGTGGAGTAAACGCAAGCAATGTTCAGTGATAAACAGCAAAGGCGCAAAAAGGCAGAAAAAATTGTTTCCATAATACATGTGATTTCAATCCCGGTAACAGCTAAGTAATTTATTCACTGCACCAATGAACACAGATCGTTTCAAAGCACCGTCATTCTTGTCTGACAAATCTATACTAACTAAATGACCAAGATGTTTGACACTACCAGACCAATTGATGAGACAGCCATTCAAATACAACCTGTCATAATCATTAATAGGTTATCCGAATTTTAAACCAAATATCTTCTTTGCATTAAATGTCACATTTTATTCATTTGTGAAAGACTGGCATAAATTAACTATAGACTAAGGCACGTAGGCTGAGACTGAGCAAAGTGAAGTCATCAGCATATCCCAATGCTCCAATATAACGAGTACCTAAATGACAACCAAGCTTAGACTCTTTTAACAAAACAATCAGTTCATCAATATATACTGTTAACAAAAAAGGTGATAAGACTCCCCCTTGTTTAATGCCATTAGCTATGTTAAAATATTCAGACCTCCCATGAAACAAACACTTGCTCATGAGTGTAGCTATCAATTAGAAGACAAATTACATGAAAAGGTAATCTCTGCTGGATAAGCAATGTAAAAAGTTTACCTAATGAACTTTATCAAAAGCACGACTTGCGTCCAAAAAACGTGTGAAAACATTACTGTCATGTTTGATATAGTAATCAACAGTCTCAAGAAAGACAGCTGTTCATATTGTCATAGATAAGCCTTGTTTAAACCCGAGCAGTATGTCAGAAGTTTTACTGGAGTAAATAGGTTAATCGATATTATGTTAACATAGTATTTATTCACTTTTCAATTCCATTATATTTAATGATGACATACTTAAGTAGATAAATTATTAATAGTATTCAGTCAATTATTAAATAATTAATTCATGATGAAAAAATTCAGAAATTTGCTTCTGTGCGGCAATTGTGGTTCACGTTGGTTTGAGTTCCACTAATGTATCATTCAATTGAAATGCAACAACGGATGTAGGCTTGGCTATGTGCACAGCACCAGTGTTTCATGGGTATTAAAGTTTGTAACAGCAATTCTGAGCCAAAACATAATTTGTCACAAATTTTTCCTCTCGAACTGTTAGCAGCTCCTCTCATGAGCGGGTAAGGAAAAACTCCGGTCTCTGTTGGCCACCTACAGCCAGGTAGACACTGAGAAAGATACACAAACTCGTGGGGACCTACCCGCGTCCCCAAACATCAACAAAAGTGTTCCAACGAATCGGAGGGCAGGGACGGGTCTTCTGCGCCAGTTCCGTGCTCATGCAGGACAAGTGCGTGGGACTTAGCACCCAAAGGAACTGGTAGTGGCACTACCGATGTGGCAGAGTGAAGCATGGTGGAAGCTAAACAAAAAAAGAGACACTCGAATGAGTATAGTCAAGGGAAAAAGAACGCGATCGCAGCTATGCAAAGTCCTGAATAATCATACGGAAAGCATACCAACGTTGGACAGAATTAGGGAGTTTAATGGTTTTAATTCTGATGCCCAGGTCACCTTGTTTCTACTTGAGGTGAGTAGAGCTGGTGCTGACTCGGTTGGATGTGAATTGTGAATTGTCATCCCAAGTAAAATTGAGGGAATCTCGTGAATTGTTTCTGTACGGCTATCTTGCATAGATCATGGTGGTCAGTATGAATCAATCAGTATAGGGATCGATATTTCCTCTTTGGAGTGCTAACTCTCGGTTGGCAAGCTAGTGAGTTTGCTAATTCTTTCTTATCAAACCAGAGTTTGTGTTCATGTTGTTATGGCCCCAATTTGTGATTACATTTACAACACAACAGCAACAGCAAGGGATGACAGATACAGTTTTAAAAACTTTAACACATTTAATGAACAGACAACTAAACAAATAACTAACCTACTGACCAAGATTGAATACAACAAAAAACAGAAAATTTTACAGTCCCCTTTTTGTGGGGTGGCTTGGTGATGTCCTGGGTGAGGAAAATGCTCTAACACAGGCAAAAATCCACAAAAGAAACTTCACAGGTCTTGAACAGAATGACAGGTCTGGTCACATGTATCTTTCTTCTTGCAATTTCTCCTACCTACCTTACTGTCTATATACCTTTATATACTCTTTTGCAGACCCCTCCCACCTTTTAGACTTTTTTTTCCTTTTCTCTTGGACTTGTTTCAGACATGTCCGAAACATGCCCAAACGTCGCTCCAGTCTGAGCTTAACAAAAAAAAGGTAAATACTGCCATCCAGTGGCCTATATTCACATTACAGTGTAATAACATGTTTTCTCTGGTTCGTACTCAAGTTAGAATTCGTTGATGAATGTATAACCGCGTGATAAGTTGAGCTAAAAGCGGTGATCTGTGTGATCTGTGTTAGGATCTAAGTGTTTCAGGAACAGAGGAGGAGACAACAGCTGAAAAAACTTGTAACTAATCAGAAGAAAAAAAAGTGAATTAGCAAATGTTTATTGGTTGGGTGATATAGAGGACCAAATTAAAGAACATGTTTGGAGTACCTGGGGAAAATACTGTATGTAGAGGCCCAAATACCCCAGGCAACATAGCCAGAAACTGAATTGCATTGTACAATGATATTCGATCCCACTCAGGACCCAAAATTAGAGATAAAAAAAAAAAGGGCCCTTAATGTTGATTTGGAACAGGACAGGAAACAATGATTAAGATTATTACTAACTGTCAGTTGATAGGGAAAATAAAGCAATTGAAAATTCCTATTGAGGAGTCAGAACTTGAACTTCAAGAACAAATTAAGACAAAATTAGACAAATTACCAGAACAACTGTGGTCTCAACATGATACATATGTGGCAGAATGCTATCAGCAAATCTGGGAATATCATCTTAAGTGATGAGGTAATTACACCATTTGAATAAGTTAAATATTTGTAAAATTCTACACTAGAAAATCTAAGTGATTTGAAGGTAAAAAAAAAAATTTGGGTAAAATGATTAGAAAGGCTGCAGTAAATACAAAATTGACTGTGAAATGTAATGATACATATTATATTTATAAAAGAATAAAAAATTAAGTGAACTATTGGATTGGAGACTGGATAGGTTTTTAAACAAAGATGCAAAGATAAAACAATACCGCAAATGGAGCCATAGTTACCAAAAGCAGATAAGGGAAAAAAGATAGGTGAAAGGTCAACATGCAGAAGTCAGAGAACAGTAGAGGAGAAAGGGGGTCTAAGCAATACGATTTCATGTGGAATTGTCTTCATTTGTTTAACAAGAATAAGTTCTGCCCAGAAAATTCATGTTAAGGGTAAAATTTTATAACAAGTGGCATTGTGATCTAAAAAAGTGACTGAAAGCTTTCCTGACCAAAGAAATATAATTAATGAAAAGTAAATCTTTTCTCCATTTTGAACAGGAACTAAATGCCTTCATGGAAAAGAAACTGAGCGACTAATAAACTTTCTCCAATTTTTGACTTTTACAGGAAAAGATCCAAGCCCAAGTGAGAGGAAAAGCAACAAAATTATGATGACTGAGTTTTGTTCATTGTTGTATGCATCTAACCCATTCTATTGAAACTTATCCACAGAGTGGGCACTCCAGAAGAGAGGAGATTAAAATGACCTTGAGTGAAAATTATAAGCTGGCCAGCTAAGGATTCAACTGCGGGGTTGCGACTTAAACGTTTACCTTCTAAAATAAATTTGGGGAAATTCAATTCGGAGTATTAACACAAGACTAAATTCAAAAGGTGGACCACTTTATAATTGAAAAAGTCGACTAATAACTAACTAATAATGATCACATTCTAAATTTATTTTTGCTTAGGCGAACAAAGTCTTTCCTCATGGCAGAAGTGGTTAGAGGGTTGGTAACTATGACTGTGACAGTGACGGGGACGGGGACAGCAACTTGCGTGACAGTGACGGCAACTTGAGTTTTCAGTATTCAAATTACAGAAATGGACTGAACTGACCAAATTTGGACTGATCATTCACCTTTACGTGCTGGGATCCCATGAAAAAAATGTATCACAGTTGAATATTTACCCATGTTTAAAAAATTTTTTTGCTAATTTTAACATACAGTCTAAAGCGTCTCCACCCAGTTCTGCTGAGGATATGGGGAGTTGCCATGGCTGGGGCTAATAAGCCCTTTCTGAAATCAAATTTTGAAATCAAAGTCTTTTGGGAGATTATTATTGTGGGCTATTGCAAGGAGGCACTATTGTAAGTCATTGGGAAGGCCTGGATGAAACTGTTTTTAAAATGTTCTGACATTCTCCCATGTGTCTGCACAGTCTTTGCAGCAAAAGTAAATATAATACACACTGGGTTTAAAGTGCTTGAAAGTCTGAAAAAAGATACTGAAACAAGACCTATGTCATTTTGTAGGTCTTAGTGAGCAGATAAAGAAAATGCAAAAAAAATTATAATAATCTGTTGGGAATTTTTGGAGAAAATCCACTTTTTCATTGGCACCCAACTTGAAATTTTCAAATTGTAGTTAAAGGGTTGAAAAACTTTTGCGCTTTGGTGACTTATTTCTGAAAGTCTCCTCTGCAGGGTTGTCGATCAAAAGAATGTAATAAATAATAATAGTAGGCCATCTCCTTTCTTTGACCCTCACGTGCCAAAAATGTTCTATCTAGCTAAATGTAATGCTTAGACTTGTGAGCTATTGTAAGCGCAAACCAAATAGTTTGTTGCTGCTTTCCTTTATCTGATGCCTCTCCCAGAATGTTGAGAAGTTAGCGTGAACTGCTTCGAAAACTTTCTCAGAATATCTAACCAATCCACAATCATGGCACTTACAGAACTCACGCAAATGGTCTCTGATGATGTGGAATTTGGGTGTGATCGAAATGCCAAGTTTTGCATAAGCCTCGTAGAAGTCGGCAACATGGTCTTCCCATTCACTGTTTAGGCTTTGTCCGAAGCAGGAAGTGACCATCTTTCCCATTGCTGCAAATGCATTTGCGAAGGGCGTGGCTGGATGGCTTGCTGGTTTTTTCGTCATTGAACTTATGAGCTGGACTAAGTCATCAGTTCTGCATAGTAACGTGAAGCATTTGTTTCCCTGTTTATGGTATTCTTCCTTCACTAGATGTAGTTTCTTTGGTCACTGGATTGCTTCTGGGTATCTTGTTTCTACTTCCACTCCAGCTGAGGTAATGAATGAAAAGGCCTATAATACATGATGTACTCAGCTGCCAATTGTTCCTACCACACAAAAGGAGAGTTTTGGACTATTGGACTAAAGCTGACCAACATTTTGAGCAACATGATGGGTTATATTCAGGGATTTAATATTTTCATATTTTTGACAATAAATTCAGTTACGATGGTAACCATTTTGTATTTTCACCAATCTGACCCCGTGGTATGATTATCTAATAAGTCAAACTATCGAAAAAAACACAATGGCTTGCAATTATTAACCCCTTTCTTAGGATTTTACAATTCAAGATGACTGCCAGACAAAAAATTTGATTTTCTCCAGAGATTCCCAAAAGATTTTTTTTTATCTTTGCATTTTATTTATCTGCTCAGTAAGACCTACAAAATGACACAGGTCTTGTTTCGGTATCTTTTTTTCAGACTTTCAAACACTTTAAACCCAGTGTGTATAAAATTTGGTACATCTTAGACTTAAAGTGAAATTATTCAGGTGCAGATGACCCTCGTTCTGAATGTACCGAGTGCATAGTGGATCTGCATGTGCCTGTGTCTGTGCTTGTGTTTCTACTTTTTCTCACTCCACTGATGGGCGGGTGGCAGTTTCGCGTACCAGCCGGTCAAGGGCCGCTCCTTCCTGGAGTCTCCCTGAAGTTTTGAAGGAATATGCTGAGACAGTGAGTCATGAAGGCTCGTTCACATGTTGAATGTGGACTTGGGACTTTTGATTAACTGGACTGATTACCTGCTGTAAGCAACATTACTGGATTCAAGTGGGACATGAGACTGGGACTTAATTTACCAGAGCAATGGAAGGCCATGAGAAACCTGGACACGAAAACAATCAGGAGTTTACATGCTGGCGTACTAGACTGACTGTTTTTACTCAAAGTGTTACAGTGGGAAAGGACGAACCAGCCATATTTTATGTTCAGGCTCGTAAGAAATTTACTTGTGTGTAGTATGGGGGTCATAGATCAGGGGTAGACAATGCTATTCCATTTTTTGACCGTGGTTAATGTGAGGCCATGATTGGGATGGCATCAACGGGAGGAATGTTGAGGATTATATTTCAATATTTCTCTGTTGTGAGTCTGGTTCTGCCTTGCCACGTTTGTTCTGATTGCCTCATGTGTATTTTGATCTTTGCCTTGCCTGACCATTCTTTAGACATGTGTATTGTAATTTGGTTGCTTTTTATTCATGTATTGTCTTAGTTTTGATTTTCCATGTTTTACTTATAGCCATAGTTTTATTCCAGTCCATGTTTTGATATTTCCATGCATTGCCCTTTGTCTCCCCCTGTCTAGTCCTTGGTCTTGTCTTTGCTCACAGCCCCAGTAATGCGTGCCACTCCTTCAGTTGATTTAATGGTTTCTGGGTTTCAATCTTCCTTCCCCATCTCGTTCACTTCCTTCCGCTTGCTTTTTCTATATTACTAACACATACTTAAAGTTTGATGTTTTTGCTAATTTACTAACCAAGACTAACATTGTATAAGACTAACTTACAAACGAGCACTCGGGATTGCATAGCTGCACTTACTAATTGATTAACAAGCTCACAGCACTCACCCTATTCTAATCTCTGTCTCTCCCTAATCTTCGGTGCTGCATTTCAGTGGAATCTCCACACCTTCTTATGCTTTCCTTTCTCTTAGTATCTGTGCACGGTAGAACTCCTTGACCGGAGCTGTGTCTTTGTGTATAGGTTTGTCCCGTGATCCTGGTCCACGTTTTGGCTTCTGCCAATTTCATGTGATTAGGTTCTTCTTAATGTGTTGCTCCCTTGTAATCAGTCTCACTGTTTCCACCTGTGTTGTTATCATATGACCTCCCTGAAATGAATATTAGATGTCTCTTCACAGCACTGCTATGTCAGATCGTTCTCTCATGCTAGCTTGTGCCACGTTCATTTCGCCTTGTTCCCATTGGGGTCTATTCTCCCATTAGCGCGTAAGTCCTTTTTTACGCGCTTCGAGTTAAGCGCTTTTGAGTTACGCGTATTCTCCCCTACGCGGTTCGATCACGCCCACAGCGCTTAACTTCAGAATGTAGGCAGCCTTATGAAAGAGGTGTGACTGATCCAAAAGAGAGGCAGACTCTGTACAAAGCTCATTGATTAAGGCTATCAGGAAAACATGGAAAAAGGATTTTCTGATTAACCATGAAAACGCATTGTGGTCCATGGAAAACGCAATCCAGACTTTAAATTTAAATATCGTCGGCCTGCTTGTTTTGCGTTTGTAATTTAACTGATTGGAGAAGAGGCTGATGCGTAATATCATGTGATGATTTCGTTTGATAAACTACATTGAGAAATGTAGTTAAGAAATAAGGAAGAACAATCGAATATTAAATGCTCAACCTTTACCATGTTAAATAAAATAAAAGTAATGTTAAAATTCGGCCCATAACCGACATCAAACGCAATATTCAATTTCGCCTAATGTTGGCGCTTGACCTTAATACAGCCCTCAAAAGCGCTTAACAGAAAAAGCGCGTAAGCCATGGGGAGAATACGCGTAAGTGTTATTTGCATGAGAAATGCCCGGAAACGCCCCGATTTTGGCCTTGCTCCGCCCCAAGCGCGTAACTGCCTTCAAGGCGCGTAATGCACAGACATAAGTCGAGGGGAGAATGCGCGCAGTCTAAAAAGCGCGTAGCTACGCGCTTTTTTCGACTTAAGCGCATGGGAGAATAGACCCCATTGTGATTATCTTTCTGACTGGACCGTCCTTGACATTCGTATTTTGCCTACTCCCTGTACTTTGCCGCCTTCTTGTGTTTTGAACCTTTTTTGTCTGACTATGATTTTTGTGATGATTAGTACCCTGGTTACGATTCTGGATTTTGCCCATTGGATTCAGATTTTGGATTGTGGACTCTGTACTGTTGCGTGCTCTGTTGGGGGTTTTCCCCCTTCAGAAATAAAGCCTCCTTTTTGCATTTTACTGGTTCTCGCATGTGGTCCATTTTGTAAAACCTCACATTCTCACCGTATTCATCAGTAGATCAATTGCCATGTTGAATAACCATAATCACAATCAGTATCCATACTATGTATGCAGCAGTAACACACACATGCACACACATACATACACATACGAGCAGCTCAGGCACATAAGCTGCACGCTTCTGTAGCTTTGATTAGTAAGCAGGCTTCTGTTTAGCTGATTCGAAAACATAATCAGGTGATGTATTTGATTTCTGTAGCTTTGATCAATATTTGTTCAGTTAAATCATTAGTTTTTACTGAAAAAAGCATAATCAATTGAATCATTTATATATCTTCTAGTATCCTATCTAGTATTCTTTTGGCTGTATTTTTCCTCTCTTGACTGTAATTTTCCCATCCATTTTAGTATATATTCCTTTTATTTTTTTTAAAACCTATACTTCTGTATTCCACCATGGTTTAATAAACAAAGTTGGAAAGTGAAAAAAATGTTTAAGATGGTTACAACCCATGAATTGTGATTGGAGCAAAGTTTGTTAGAGATAAGATGGTTACAACCCATGTATTTTGATTGGAGCAAAGTTGGTTGAGTTTTTCCCATAAATATTGCTCTGTAAAGAATGCAGAGTTGGCACTTACTGGCCAGGGACTGCTCACCGGGTTTGGATTACTGCACGATTCCAGGCTGGGAATAATGATGGCCTCTGAAGATTCTGTCTCTCTCTCCAATTATTCACGAACAAGGCAACCTCAAAAATATGTAAACATCCAGTCTAGAAACCACAACACACTAATGGTGTAAATTTATCGTCTGGCAATGGTCATCATTGTTGCTACCGGATGTTTCTCACGAGCTGTACACGGCCATTTGCCCAGCTGAGTGAGCGTTTGCGTGTATTGGTGTCTTTGCATTGACTTAGAATGTAATCTGTCGCGTGAAAAATTCATTTTGCGTCCGGTGTGAGAGCAGCTTTACTCAGAAGTTTCACCTTAAGAAAAGCGCGTTCATGTTCCAAGCTTCTGAAGGTGAAGGGCGAACAGCTCTGTAGTGTTTCGAGAATGTTTCAACTGACAACAATAGTGACGCCATATCGCTGATATTGCCTTTAATGATGAAATTAGTCATATTGCACTTTTTTAACAAATCTTCCTCTACCTTTAGATCAGTAACAACAGAAAAATAATGTGAAATATTTTTTAATGCATTGATGTAAAAGTGTATAAGCATAATTTTTCATAAAAAGATTTTTCACACCAGCTTGCTAGGGGGGTGCTGCAGCACCCACAGCACCCCTAGTTCCCACAGCGATGTCTGCCCATCCGTGAGTACAGTTTGCAAATGCGAGGGAACAGTTTGCCTGCCTATCCATGGGTACAGATTGAGTTTTTTCCCTCACCTGTCCCCAGGGGGGGGCTCCATACATTTATGAGTTGGGTCAATTCATGAAATACAGAGCCAGAGACCCTGCATTTTTAACAGGACTATATGATTCACGAAATTGGATGCCACTAGTAGAAAATGCCATGCACAAAGGCCAGGGTATATAAAAAGCTAACACAGGCAACATAATTGGTCTTCTGAAAAAGATAAATTTAAAAAACTGCATGTCTTTGAAAAACTTAAAAAGGTATCCAAATTTGTGACATTCATTGCTTTCAGACTTTGAATGTAAAATTCTCAGAATTTTTAAATAAAAGTCTGGCTGAAATGGCTTTTGTTCTTAGAGCTTAGGACATGCAATGAGCAACTTTATGAATACAAACGGGTACAACTAAAAGAATTCCCATCGTCTGCCCAAAAAAAAAAGGTAGAAAATAATTTTTCACAAAAATCGCTATTTTTTGTTACTAGCCCCCCCCCGCCCCATTAACAAAAATTCTGAGCAACACAGAAAGCGATTCTGGCACTCCCCTGTGTGGTTACGTCATAAGTAGTACATGGTGGGCGATTGTACGTCCAACAGCGATGGAATCCGAGTCAGATTCCAATAGTTCCTCAGAATTTTCAATTGAATCTGTCCATTTTGATGAAGAAGAGTACTTTTTTACGGAAGATGAGGAAACTCAACATAAAGCTGCTTTCACACTGTATGCAAAATTAATGTCTTCGCACGAAAGATTACATGCAAAGTCAATGCAAAGATGCTAATACGTTTCACCTGTGCTCACGTCTTTGCATTGACTATGAATGTAATCTGTCATGCGAAAAAAATCGTTTTGCGTCCGGTGTGAAAGCAGCTTTACAGGGGATTCAGAACCATACAGATTCCAGTACGTGAGCAATGAAAACAGCTAATTGTCAGTGTCTCTGCCTGTCCCGAACTGTGCAACACTTACCAGCTAAGTAGCGGAATGAATACTATTCCGGTTCTGCAGTTGTTTCTTTGCACTGCGTGTTGGATAACCAGCCTACTCACTTTTCAACCTTAAGTGAGTTGAATAGACCTGTCATTTGGTTACCTTTCCTAACAAGACCATCTACATTATAATAGCCGAGTGGCCTCTGTGTGTGTGCGTGCATGCGTGTCCGGGCAAGCTAGACTCCACTCCATGGTGCATTGTTCACTATAATATAAAGACAAAGTTACATAAAATATCGAGTGCTAGTATATAATATACTAGGTTAAGAATAGGTTTAGCGGTGGTGGAACTCACCCCTGATCGAGCCAGTCACGGCTCTATTCATTTCTGTGCACTGTGTTTCACGAGCTCTCAAAACAATGCGTGTAAGCAGTACCGCGCAGATTGCTATTACTAGCTAGTTAGCAATCGAACACGCAGTGCGCAGAAATATAGAGTCATGAATGATATTACAACATGTGTACACCATATCTTGCAGCTTCCGATATAAGGTTGTGAGCTAGCAAGCACACAGTACTCAGAAATAAATAGCGCATCGTGAATAGTATCATTTCACTATTTAGCTGGCTAGATCGCACTGAACAGCGAGTTGGCTGGCTATTGAACAGGCAGTGCATAGAAACAATTTGGGTTCCGGAAATAATAATAACATGTAAAAACATGAATAATCGAAATGTTGGCCGCATATCGTAGCTTTCAGTGACCCGGGCTTGCCTGGGCCAGCAAAGTCGGCACCAGTACATTGGACTCGTTTTGTTCATATTCTTGATATCTCTGCATCTTTCAGCCACAGAAACATTCCATGGCCATATGCATGCATTGCACTGCATCCCCACACTACACATTGTTTTCCGTTTACTCTTGGAGACTTTTGTTGGTCCATTCTTTAAGATGTTCTCTGTCCAGACCATAGTCATGAACTACAGCTAACCGTCTAGACACAATCCGTGTACAACTTATGATGTAACGTGGCTGAGCTGGCAAAGGGGGCGTTCCCTCAAGTGGATAATTTAGCAGATAAAATGCAGTTTTTTTTAAACATCGCAAAGTACACAATATTAAAATCATCAGTAATTGTTCAAGATAGGTATTATGTAGCATTTTATCACATTAAAAACAGAGCTGAATTTCATGTCCTAAGCTCTTTAACATCAATTCCAAGTGATTAATCCACAAAGGCAATTAACTGGGAAATCCAGGTGTATGACACTGCAATTAGCGCTTAAAATATTGTTGTGAACGTACCTCATGGTGTCCTGAAAGGTTACGTTGAAACAGTGCTGAGAAAACCCAGGAAAAAGAATATATTATCTAGATTTTCGTACCAACGTGTAGAGATTAATCTGTTTCATAATTGTCCAAAATATTATCTCAGAAAACGTACAGGTTTTTATAAAATTCTTCTTTTTGTGGAGCAAAATTTTTCACGTCATATTTTTCCAAGTTATGTTCAACACAAGCCAGGCTCGCTGCCCGATCTGCCGTATCCCCTTGGGGTCTCACAGTGGTCACAGATATGGATTTCCTTCCGAACCTCCTACTTCTCATACGAGAAAAAGTCTATTGTCTTCATGAAGGAAGCTAAGCAGGTTAGTATTTTTGTGTCCCAGAAAGTTACTTTCAAATGGAGTGACGTTCAATCACTAAAATCTTTTGGTTAATCACGGATTTTCAACACAGGTATGTTTTCAGTTAGGATTCATAATTTGGCTGTTTTGGCTGTTGCTGTTTCACGTGTTTGAAGGAGTGGTGCATCGTTTCTGGTCAGCGGAAGCTTTGGCCTTCGTGATTTGTTTAGAATTTAGACACGGAAGTGGTTTTGTGTCTTCGTTATGTTCGGCCAAGCCATTGCTGAAAAAACAGCTTTCAGTGTTTTTTTTTAAAATTATATATATATATATATACAGTATAATATATAATAAATTTGGCATCTCCAATCCCACCCGAATCTGGAATGCCCAATTGGTGAACTATGTACAAAGCTTGCTCGTATGCGACCCCTTGCTGCCAACTCAGGATAGTGAAGACAGTTCACGGCTCTCCTCCGAAGCACGTGCCCATCAGCCACTGCCTCTTATACAGCCATTGTTCGAATCTTCGCAAGTTTACAACGAGGGCGGAGGAAACCCGGACATGAACAGACTTCGAATCTTCCTGACGAGCGCCTGTCTGGCCAACAGAAGGCGCTTGAGCAACGAACAAAGCTGTTCATTTATTTCCCTTACCCGGCAGTGCCTTCCCAATTTGAGACCCTGTAGCGCGATGGCCAATCGTGCGCTACGCTGAAAAAGCTGCCGACCACTTCCGGCTGGTACGACCGGGGCTTGAACCCGCGACCTAATAGTCACTTCTGCACTCCAACGCAGCTTGCAGTGGTTTTTACCAACTTATTGTTGATTGTTTACTAGGGCTGGGACTTCCATGCGTTAATTACCTTCGCCAGCGACTTTGCTGACGGAAGGTAATGTTTTGATCCCCGTGTATTTATTTGTTTGTGTGTCTGTCTGTCAGTCTGTGTGTATGTATGTGTATCGAATAACTCAAAAAGTACCAAACGGAATTTTATAAAATTTGGTGGGTTGATTTGGCATGACCTGAGGATCAATCGATTAGATTTTGGGAGTGATCGGGTCAAAGGTCAAGGTCAAGGCCACGAAAATGTCAAAACCGACTTTCGGCCATATCTCGGTCAATTTTTATCCGATCGGCATGAAACCAACGTCAGTGGCGAGGGATTCAGTGGCGTCGGCGAAGGTATGCGCTCTATCGAGTGCCCGTTCTAGTTTGGATTAATTAATCACAGGAAAAATAACGTGCATTAAAAAAAACGCATTTAATCGCACCTTTCTCAGTTCCCTCATTTCTGGCACACCAGTAACACTGATGCACACACTGTGGTGGTAATGCACCGAAAGTCTTAAATTGTTGAATAAAAAGGCTATAATTGCACTTGAGAGTTTGCTCAAATCAGTGAATGTAGTACACTGATGAAAAATGCACTAATAAATATAGATTAAAAATTAACATTTTTGTTGTTTAAGAACACATGTATGTCTATAAATTGATTCAGCTGTCAACCAAAATTTATTTGAATTGAAAAACTTTGCTTATTGTGTCAAAAATTGGTAGTTGATAAAAATGCGATTAATCGAGATTGTTATTAATTAAAGACTCTAATTAATTAAATTTGTTTTTTTAACTGCGTCCCACCACTATTGTTTACATGTCTGCTGGCGCCTCTCATCCATATATTTTCACAACCGCCACTCGGCAGTTAGGTGTATTTTTGTTGGGGTTGTGGCAAACCTGTTGAGGAATTGAAATCATCAAACTAATCCTGTTGACCATTAGTTGTGCCATTGTAAATTGAATAATTAGAGGTTTCCAATATCAAAAAGGGCGCTGGGTGAAAACAGGTTTGCATTTGCAAAATCAAACATTTTTCGTGTCCATGTTACATTCGCAACATTTGTCATGTGGTACAATCCAGATGACAAATTTTGCATTGGGCAACTAGTCTACTCTGAATTTTCAGAGCTGTTGTGTACTTACATGGGCTACCTTCCCATTTATATTTAGTCCAGAATATTGCATTTGTTCCGTCCTCAGATGAACATGACCAATGAGCGACTTATAAAAGCCCTGCCAAACATGCTCAGACCTTTTTGAGCACAACTGGGCATTGCCAAACTCTTGGTTTGTTTTAAGTTTGTTCTCTGTTATACTAATTGAACAAGTTGAGACTTTATTATATTTTGAAATAAAATTTTTATTGCATACTTTTGTGTTAGTTTTGTGTCCTTGATTCATTGGCAATGCTGAGCGTTCAAAACCTTGCCTCTTACATCCCACAGTAGATCTTGCCATTTAACTTGCGTCACATTTTGACTCATGGGAATGCCAACAAAAGGGAACCAGTACTTCTAGCAAAATCTTTGTTTCAAATTTGAACGGTCATGTCACACTTTGGCTCATGGAATGACCCAGTTATGAGTTTGCACAACTAAAAAATTACATTAAACATTTGAAATGCGACCAAAATTGTACAACAGCCAATGAAGTTTGCCATCCAGCCCTAGTTAACTTTTCTCCCTGGAAATTAATAGAACAATTATTGCGCATGATTGGCCTGACTGTCTTTACACTCGACTCTCAGATAAAGGGGGGATTGAAAATCAGTGATTCTCAGGCTTCAAGGACCGTGAGTTCATGGTCCTGCCAAAGGCTTCCTTTTTTGAACAGTAATGTTTAAAATAGCATTAGTGGATGCAAAGCAGTGGCGTTGCCAGCGGGGTTGCTAAGACACGTCCCTTTTTGACTGCAATTAGTGGTTCTCAATCATTTTCCTTTATTGATGTGTTTTCCAATTATCTTAATTGGCAACTGAAGACACGGTTTCTCTCCATATGTGATCTAACAGCGATGAAATCATGGGCTAAATTCAGTACAGAAAAAGAATCCAGCTACTTAATAGGCCAATGCTTCGCAATGATTGAACTGGCTCCAATGAAACGCGGACTTTCATTCTCAATATTGTGTGGGTTGGAAAAAAAAAAGTGGCATTCGGCTGTTAAATAGGCTATAAAAAGCCTGTGGCTCAATCTATTTGCGTGAGAGTGGACAGGTATGCAATTTTGAATGATGTTGATTTAAATACAGCAAATGTGCGTCCAGATGAAAGATTGTCGTCTTACCTAATCAGGGAAAGCAGCACCTGTTAAGTGTGGAGTGCTCTCGGAGTGAATCTTCTTTTAATTATGAAAATGAAAGAAAACAGCTCAGGACTAATAATTGTTTTAAACTCAAGTTTTGTGCAACCCAATTCTCTGTTTTTGTTCCACAGCTGTACTGAATTTAGCCCATGATTTCATCGCTGTTAGATTGCATATGGAGAGAAACTGTGTCGTCAGTTGCCAATTACGATCAAGGAAAATAATTGAGAACTTGCCAGGACTAATAGGGACGTGTCTGTGCCACCCCAATTCTCTGTTCTAGACACGCCACTGGATAATTTGTTCGATAGTCGAATTATTCTCTACTTGTAAACATCCTATCAAATCAAAGTTGGACTTTGCGTTCTGCGTATGCTCGAGCAGTGTTGCTGCTGGAAACATCGAGCGACACAAACAGCGTCGGCCCGACCAAAAAAACACTTTTAGATGGACAAAGAGATGTTTTATGCTTCATCAGCCCCAAGAGTAAAATATTCTGAAATTTATATCCGGGGGGAAAACGCGGAACGGCAATTTTGTCGAAATGCCCGTTGATCAGTTAGCTGCAAGTGGCTCTTTAGCGCCAGTTAAATGGGCTACAGCACTACCTAACGTAGCGGAGTAAGACTTTTTTTAATCATTTATCAGAAATATAAATGCAGAAGAGTTTACGCAAGGACAAAGACTGCAAAATCTGCTGTTAGGTTTTATTGTTTTCGTGAATCACTTTGTTTTGTTTGTATGAAAAATTTATTTAACTAGACAAAGTAATTTGAAATAAATGTTATTATAATGTACATTGATCAATTTGTGATTATTCACTTAACGCCCAACAATCCAAAGGCGTGTTCATAAACTTTGCACGCCACGCATATCACTCCCAGCCCTTCGCCACCTTGGTCTCAAAAAAACCCAAGGAAAACCCTGTACACGTATATACACTTTCACTACTCACACTCATACACACATATAACTCAATCATTAATCACACTTATCCACACTCCTCCACATACACTCAATCGCTACACTCACTCTTATGAGACACTCACTATACGTACTCAATCACTACTCGCGCTCCTACACATACTTTCACAAACACTAACTACTCACACACACATATTCACACTCATACACACAACATACTGACTCACTACTCACCTCATGCACACATACTCACACATACTCAATTACTGCTGGGCCAGGTCACACGGTAACAGTTTTAAAAAATTGGTGTATTTTTTTGTCATAGCCCCAACTCCGTTACTGACCAGTTTTTTGCCGTTTTCACCCAAAATAAATCAAATGACCGAAATTGGCGATTTTGTTTTTCGAAGTGCTAGGGAAGACCTACAAAAAGCCATTTAAATTGTAACTCTATCTGACTTAGTTTTGGAGCTATGATACAAAACACACCAATTTTGGAACTTCCTTACCGCGTGACCTGACCCTACTCTCTCATAAACTCATCCACAAACTCACTACTCACACTCATACACAAACAGTCACTACTGTCACTCATTCACTCACTACTCACATTCATACACAAATATACTCACTCACAACTCACTCTCTTCCTTCCTCCCATTCACATCTCTGTCTCCCTCCCTCTCTTTGTGACTTACCGCCTCCGTGCTTGTAGCAGAGGTAGGGAAACCTCCACACATTTCCCAGCCCCACTATGTTTCCCGCCACAGCCAGAAGAAACTGGGCCTTGTTCCCCCACTGACCCCGCTCCTCCAACCTCTGTCCTGATGTCTTCCTGTCCTTCCTCATGCCTTCTTCCTCAGGAATCTCCATCTCTTTCCCGGCAGTCTGTTCCTCACTCTCCGATGCACTTTGTGTTATACGTCACTCTAGTTAACAGTGGCTGCTGATTATCTGTAAAGTAATGTTAGAGTGTTACTGCTTTAGTTATCCTTTTGCCAGGACTCAGTGAGCTGGGAGAGAAGCGTGGCGTTTCACGTGCTGGCTGACAGATGGACACATTCATGCATGAGTGCACTGTGTCTGAGATAGAGGCGCGTATTCAGAAACGACACTCACACTCACCCTCCACTCACCATATAGTGAGAACGATTGAAATGTAACTTGAGTGTGAGAAAGATATCGACCTACCACTAACCGAGTGAGCGGTCCCACTCCTCGCCAAATGCTATTTATGAACGCCACTCGAGCATAACTGACAGTAGTCGGAACTGGGTACCACAGGCGGGGCATTGACTGCTGCAAAGGGACGCTCAATCCTCACCCTTCAGTGTTGAATGACCTAAACCTGTCGCAGTTTACTTTGACAGATTGGAAAGTTTCCCAGACAAGTTGGTAAAACGACAATCAAATATAATTTAATCGCGTTGTTATACATTGCTTCACAAAATTGAGGCGTCTCTATCGCACATACATGACGACGTAAATATCAGCATGTCTTCATAAATTCTGTGTTCGAGTGGCTCACGAAAGGCGCAGGATAGCCCGCGAGGCTCACTAAGCAACAAGGTGAAAGAATGTAGAAAAGAATGGAGTCTCGTGACTGTTAGCTACATGAGCCTCGCAGACCGATCCACAAGCGCCCCACGAGCCAGCTGAGCGCAGCATTTTCCAACCCATGATGAAGCGCTAGAAATCCAAATGCGTGAGAGTTCACAGGTATGCGTCATTAATGAAAACTGGCCACACCTGATAATGATGAGAGTTTTCAGTGTTTCCGCAATGGTCATTTAAATGAGTTGAAAACAGGTCATGTGCAATCATCATTTTTAAGGGATGGTTTTGAGCTTCCCCTATTACCACTTCACCAGTAGCCACTGGTGGGTACACAAATGCTAACCTTGAGTTCACCACAGTGCAGTTCGTAAACACTGAAACCAGGTGGTCAGTTTGTAAGTTACCGGCATCGTTATCATCATTATAGTTAAGATTTGCGTAGTTGCGATTGCGTCGAGCACGTGGCCGTAAATGATTGAGTTTCCAATGTTTGCAACCACCTGAAAGCCATGACAACGAAATACCAGCGCAGGTTAGTGCGGCTCAAGGGAGGTGTTCCCTGCACTTAACCTTCACTCAGAAAGAGACGCTATTTTCAGTGTGAGTGAGGTCTCTGAAAGCAAATAAGTGTTAGGGCAACCTCTGACTGATTTATAGAACATGACAATAACTAAGTTTTAGTACTCACTCGTACTCAATTAGTGTGAGTGTCGTTTCTGAATACGGGCCACAAGCTGTGTTCAAAACCGTGCTCTACGGTCTACATACACTATACTGCCCTACTAAGCCAGACCGCTGTAACTACTGAAGCAGTGAAACTGAGAAAAATTGCTTTAAAGTTTTTTGATTTGCCTTCCAAGTGTGTTGTAGGTAGATTAGTGAAAACACACAGATTTGACAGTTTTTCATCAAGTGAAATTTATGCATTTTAATGTATGACCACAAATATTACAGTTGACCCCTAAAAAGCAGATACTGCATTCTGCTGCCAGATTTCCTAAAGAAGGAATACAGGTAATGCTGAGGCATTACAGTAACTACAGTGCAGTAACTACAATGTTGTTGTTTTATCCCAGGTTTTCATTACTCACTTGGCTTGCCCTCTTCTATTTCAATCTTTGCATCATCATCATCATGACCACCACCACCATCATCTTCACTTTCGTTGCCCTAGTAACATCTGTATTTTTCATTTCTGTTTTCATTCAGAATTTCACATTATGAATGCAACGGTAGGCTGAGTATTATTAGCTCAAGTGTTGTATCTGCAAATCCTTAATTCTTCCAATGTCTGGATAATTGTTGTGTGTTTTTACTTTTCATGCATGGTTTTCATTCTTCAGTCGAGAGCTAACTGTTAAACCTGTTGGGAAAAGCTGCAACCAGTGAATCTTCTCATTGTGTGTCAAAGTTAAGGACAAAGAGAGAGGGCATTTAACAAACAAGTTTATTATCAAACTCAACCCATAATGCAACAGTAGAAACATCACTTGGGTTGGCTCAACTTCTCCAATAACTTTATTTTTTTAATAACTTTTTAAAAAACATTTAATAATTAAGGTTCAAGGGTCAATAAAGGTTTGAAAAACAAAACTGTTGTCCACAGGTGAAGGTAAGTGAAGTATTATTACAGGCCCCATTGTGTTAGTATTATGTTTAATTGCCTGCTTGTGCTCTTGTTTTTGTCCAGGTTCGCTCAATTAATGATTTAAATTGGCAGACAGTCTGAATTATTTGAATATTTTTTGTTTATTACATTTTTATTTCATTTAAATGACCATGAAACATGACAGATTTGCCTGAATCTGTTTACTGGGTTATTTCTAGTTTTACATTAGACTGCTCTGCTTGCAAATGCGTTAACAATTTACATATGAAGTTCAATATGCTTAAAAAAACCTTCACTGTTGGCTATTAGACGCTCAAGGTTACCAAAATCAAGAGCTATGATTTATTTTATTTTAAATTAATCTTGCTCAATTCTCAAATAAAAAAGCTACACATTTGCGGCACAGATTTGCCTGAACTTGTTTGCCAAGTCTTTGCAGTATTTGTCTATTGCGTGCAATGTGAAAATATAATTTCTCTCACTTTCACGCTCGAGATGCTTCACAAAATGTTTTCCACTTCGTATATGTTTTGAAATGCTTAAAAACGAAAGCCTTCTTAAAATGGTTGCTTTTAAGAAATCTTTTTAATGATATACAAAAATTTTACGAGAGGTGGAATTCAGAGGTCTGCTATTTATTCAGATTATTAATATTCTTTCAATCTAACACGGCGGCCTGGTTAAGTCCATCTGCTTCTCATTGTTTCTTCTTTATCATTATTGGCCATATTTTGGTTTTGATTGGTCAGTTGGCTGAATAAATGGCTTGATTGCAAGTTAGGCAAAGTACAGGGAATTGATTTAAGGTAAGATAATTATGGCATGGTAATTAAGACAATGGAGGCTGTCGAACCTTGCTGGTAATTAGCTGACTTCAAATCACAGTTTTCTTCCCAGAAACATTTCAAATGACCGCATTTGGTATGTGTCATAGAAAAGGTCATAAACAAGCTTGTCTGTCTGACTCATCGTGGCAGTTACTTTTACTGCACTTGCAAGAACCACAATTCCATTTATCGTGCAGCCCTAGTCCAGTGTTTAGCTTAAGTGTGTAGACCTAACATTATGTGCTTGTACTAACCTGCCGAAGCTAACGTTAGCTAGCTATCGTAACCAATGCTATCACCAGTGTATTTAACCGGATGTTTATAGATTTATGATGGTTTGCGCAAAATGCGTAACGTTACCTAGAATACATACCTTTATGTGGATATTGCTTTTTCAGGGCCAGTTCCACCATTCTATTTACTCTTGATGCAATCATGGTCGATGATCAGTGAACGTGAAATAAACATATCCCAGTTAATGCGGTCTGGATACGGACACTTTTGGCTTATTTCGTGCTCATCAATCACCAAGGGTGAAAAAGAGGCAAACTGAAGTAACTGCAGCTGAAGTACAGGGACACATATACAGAGTGCAGTAACTGCATCTACTGCAGTTTGGCACAGTTTTGAGTGCGAGATAGTACAGGGAAGCGGATACAGAGTGCAGTAATTACATTTACTGTGGTTTGGCTCAGTTTCAAGAGTGATTTTGTAGTTATTGCAATTTTTCATACCTCATATCTCTAAAATGGTGCAACATTGACCTCTGAAACTCTTACACAAGATAAAACATTTATTGACAAGTTGAATTTCACTTATGACTCAATTTGGAATTTTCACGTACTTACTACAGTCTGGCTTATCAGGGCAGTATACTCACTACACACTAGCCACACTACACGCTACTCACTACGAACAAACTCTTCCTGTTGCTTCTTCTTCTTCTTATTCCTCGGTGAGTTTTTCTGGTGGTTTATGTTGCGTTGCATCTTGGGCATTTTGTGGATGAATAGTTAGCTTAAAATGCACCCACAAAATAGCTGCGCTATATAGTATACATCCGGGGAACTTTTCGCGGACACAAACTCACTCCCCACGCAGAAGTGAACACCCTACCCCCTAACTCTGACGTCATCGATAGTGCGAGTAGTATGTTAGTGCACGGTTTCAAACACGGCCATAGATTGTAGAAAAATTTGGACGAAGCCATCGTGACATCACCCATTGCTTTCAGAATGCCATTTATGAAGCCTCAATGTTGGCATTTTGATCAACGGCATCTTGGCTGTGCCTCAAACTGCATATTTGCATGCTCCGAGTGTGCATAGCGAGCACGCATCCATCTTGGAGTGTGAGTCGAAACTATAGTGCGGGAGAGCGGAGGACGGATAAAGTACCCAGATGTGCAAGCTGTCTGGGCAAAATTTAGAGCATGCATCGATGCAAACTTTGACTGGAAGCTTTTGCATCTTTCCTTTCGGGAAACAAGTTTTGAAGTGAGTTAGACGCTCAATGGCTGTTGATAAATATTCGAATGGAGCCTCATCTGGGACTTTCTATGAAAAAAACTACTTCACATTCCGAGCATTTATTTGTTATTTTTCCATGTTCAAGCATAAATTGCAGTTAATAATCGCTGTCTGTTACAGGCCCCAGGAGTAGGGCCTGGTTTGCAGATTATATGATAGATGAGAGAGATATATGATATGGCTTCTGTCAAAAAATTTGATTGATGGGGTCAAAGGTCATATGTCAGTTTTTGATGGATGGGGTTAAGAGGTCATATGGGATCTGTCAAAAATTTGATTTATGGTTTTTGATGAGTTGATGATGTCATATGAGTTCCTTTTTAATGAGGTTATTATAGTTTATTCTGTATCGCCCCTCAGCTGCCTCCTCCCCCTCCCCAAGCACAGGGGAAGTAATTCAGGGTAGCCACCCTCCCCTATGTTGTGGCGTGGGTCAGTGATTTTACTTTATACATTTGAAGCATTTATTTAATTGTATTATTAATATTAAAAACAATGTTATTAAAATAGAGTTTTAAAGTGAAAAAAAGTTATTAAAATACTATTTAAAAGTGCTAAAACAGGAGAGTAATTAATAAAGTACATTTGAAAAAGCTGTCAACGTGTGAACAAACTAAGGAAAGAAAGTGGAAAAAGATGAAATTATTTAAATTATAATAAAGTCTGTGAGTGAAGAAAAAAGTTTTTCTTGGTACATTGCCGAAAGAGGATTAAAATAAGGGAGAGTGTTTTAAAGCGAAAAAATGTTTTTAAAATACTGTTTATAAGTGCTAAAACTGAAGAGTAATGAATGAAGTACATTTGAAATAGCTGTGAATATGTGAGCAGAATAAGGAAAGGAAGTAAAGAAAGATAAAATCATTTACCAGTGAAGTCTTTGAGTGAAGAAAAGTTTTTCAAGGTTAGTTGTCGAAAGCGCAATGCGAAATAAGGCTGGTTTCCAAAGTCTTGTCATTCCGCAGGTCTTCTCTCTCTCTGACAGTGAGCATGTGAGTGAGTGGGGGGTAAGTCAAAGGGGATGGGGCTGGTTCTGTGCGTGTGTGCGTACATGTGTTGTTGGGAATACGGTCAGGGAATGAAAGAGACATACGGTTTCTGTCAAACTCAGAACGGTACAGTAAAATTTACCCAGGGGAGGGTGTTTGCATATATGGGTTGGTGGGAATTCGGTCAGCCAGTGAATGAGACATAAGGTTTCTGTCAAACTCAGAACGGTACAGTAAAATTTACCCAGGGGAGGGTGTTTGCATATGGGTGTGGATAGAAAATTGGGTCAACGGTTACTGACAAGGGATGCGTATATGGGGACATGGGGATGTGTACAGCCGTGGGTTATCAGAGGTCTCAAGAACTTTTCACCCCGCAGGGAAGTTGTGTAAATACAGTTTATATAAGGCACAAAGAAACTTAGAGGAATAGATAGCTTACTCTGTTTGCGCGACAAGGACTCTCGTACGGTGTGTTGCCTGCCTGGTGCCCAGGTAGGAGACCTCCTGGAGCGTGCGGACAAGCTCCTGGTCAGAGCGGGGAGGGATCCAGTTGTCATGGTCCATGTTGGGACTAATGACATAGGTAAGGGCAGGTTTGAGGTTCTGCAAGGCAAATTTGTGGAATTAGCAGTGGCGGCTCGTGAATTGGCAACAGGGGAAGCCCAAACAATCCCTTAATGTTCATGATTGTTCATCACCTGTTTTCAATCATTCATTTAAACAGTGGAGGGTCGTCGGCCGTAACAAAGTTCAGCCAAAACCTCGCCCTTCAAAGCTTAATGACTTAAACCTTTCGCAGTTTACTTTTCTTGATCAGAAGTTGCTCATACGAATTGTTAGAAGAACAGTCAGTTGAGTCAAATTTATTTTCGATAGCATTGATATACATTGCACCACGAAATTGAGGAGTTTTCTTTCACACATAAATTACAACATAAATTACCATAGGCCTACGCTATAAATTCCACGCTCAAGAAGCACACGAAACGGCATAGATGCGCAAATTGATTAATGAGGCTCATTAAGCAATAAGCTGTGCAACATCGCATTCTTCTATATTAACATTGTAGAAAATGGACTGTCATGGCTTCTTGTGAAAGAAGCCTCGCATACTAATTTATACAGACGTTTTGATAATTTGCGTCGTCATTTGCTATCGAAAATCAATTTGATTGTCCTTCAACCAATTCGTATGAGCAACTGCTGATAAAGAAAAGTGAACTACGAAATGTTGAAGTCATTAAGCTTTGAAGGGCGAGGTTCTGGCCGCTGGGAATTTGCTGAGAAGCTTAGGGGCAGATCCTCAACGGTAGTGTTCTCCGGGATTCTACCGGTATCACGTGCAAGCAGAGGAAAGCAGAATTTTATCTGGAGGTTTAACATGTGGCTACGAACCTGGTGTAGGAAAGAGGGGTATAGGTTTATAGGGCACTAGAACTTTTTCTGGGACAAGGGTGACCTGTTCAAGCCTGACTGGCTGCACCTGAACTGGAGGGGTACCTTTGCACTGGGCCAGCGTATGTTGAGGGTAGCACAGGATTATTTAAACTAGGGACTTGGGGGGCAGGGAGGTTAGTGAGTGTTACACAAAGGGAAATGCAGACTGCCCCGATGGAAGCTGACGGCGTTACATGCACTATTGATGATTTACATTTACAGCAACAAAGCATAGTGGGGGGCTTGAAGCAGCGGCCACATGGGAAATCAAGGGGGAAGAGCATTATTAATTACCTGAAATGTTTTTATTTAAATGCACGAAGCATAAAAAATAAATTTCCAGAACTTGAGGCTGTAGTGATCAGTGAGGGCTATGACATAGTTGGGATTACAGAGACATGGCTATGTGAAGAGGATGGAGATGAATATAATATAGAAGGTTATAAGCTCTTTAGGAAGTATAGATGTAATTGGCGAGGAGGGGGCATAGCACTTTATGTGAACGAAAACATTAATGTACAGGAAATTCCCGAAATTGAACATTCCTTGTCCTGTGAAGATATCTGGGTCAGGGTCATTGGCAAACACGAGACAGGTTTAAAGATAGGAGTATGCTATCGACCACCAGCTTTGGACAGTACAATCAATGAAATGCTTTTTAGGAGGATTACGCAAGCTTGTAGTGGTGGTGGGACTATTATCATGGGAGACTTAAATTATCCTGGTATCAATTGGGAAATGGTGAAAGGACAGGGTAGGGGGGAGTAAGAATTTCCAGATGTTATAAATGATAATTTCTTGGTGCAGTATGTTTATAAACTTTCTGCTCTGCGCTGCAGCGGCGTCTTTTGTTCTGCTTGATTTAACACAGCTGAACAATTAACGTCCTTGCACACCAGCTGATGAGACGGGAGCGCTCTCTTTTATAATTATGCATAGACGTAATTTGGCTTAATCGTATAACCTAGTTGGCTGAACTGATACCGAATTATTTATACCTTATCTGGGGTCACCTACCTGAATAAGGGTGCAGATGCGCTCCACCAAATTCTCCACAATCAAATAAAATACTAAAGGGGTCTTCCTGGTTGCAATGTGCACCGCGAGCCATCGCAATTGCGGGCTCGCGCATCACTAACAAGACAGCTGTTCGCCGCTACAATAGTAATACATTTTAGAGTGCAGTAATCATTAGCTGTGAGAATGATGATTAGTTAACTTAAAGAAGACTTTGAAGTATACTTGCAGTTGAGAAACTAAAAACCTTGGGTACCCTGAAGGTTTAAGACTAATTTAAACTACACTCAACAAAAATATAAACGCAACACTTTTGTTTTTGCTCCCATTTGTCATGAGATGGACTCAAAGATCTAAAATTCATTCCAGATACACAATATTACCATTTCTCTCAAACATTGTTCACAAATCTGTCTAAATGTGTGATAGTGAGAACTTTTGCTTTGCTGAGACAATCCATCCCACCTCACAGGTGTGCCACATCAAGATGCTCATCAGACACCATGATTAGTGCACAGGTGTACCTTAGACTGTCCACAATAAAAGGCCACCCTGAAATGTGCAGTTTTTGCTTTATTGGGGGTCTGGGGACTCAGAACCAGTCAGTATCTGGTGTGACCACCATTTGCCTCATGCAGTGCAACACATCTTCTTCGCATAGAGTTTATCAGATTGTTAATTGTGGCCTGTGGAATGTTGGTCCACTCCTCTTCAATGGCTGTGCGAAGTTGCTGGATATTAGTGGGAACTGGTACGCGCTGTCGTATACGCCGGTCAAGCACATCCCAAACATGCTCAATGGGTGACATGTCCAGTGAGTATGCTGGCCATGCAAGAACTGGGACATTTTCAGCTTCCAAGAATTGTGTACAGATCCTTGCAACATTGGGCCATGCATTATCTTGCTGAAACATGAGGTGATGTTCATGGATGTATGGCACAACAATGGGCCTCAGGATCTCATAACGGTATCTCTGTGCATTCAAAATGCCATCAATAAAATGCACCTGTGTTCTTCGTCCATAACAGATGCCTGCCCATACCATAACTCCACCACCACCATGGGTCACTCGATCCACAACATTGACATCAGCAAAGCGCTCACCCACACGACGCCACACACGCTGTCTGCCATCTGCCCTGAACAATGTAAACCGAGATTCATCCGTGAAGAGAACACCTCTCCAATGTGCCAGACACCATCGAATGTGAGTATTTGCCCACTCAAGTCTGTTACAGCGACGATCTGGAGTCAGGTTAAGACCCCGATGAGGACGACAAGCATGCAGTTGAGCTTCCCTGAGACGGTTTCTGACAGTTAGTGCAGAAATCTTTTGATTATGCAAACCAATTGTTTCAGCAGCTGTCTGAGTAGCTGGTCTCAGACGATCTTGGAGGTGAACCTGCTGGATGTGGAGGTCCTGGGCTGGTGTGGTTACACGTGGTCTGCGGTTGTGAGGCCGGTTGGATGTACTGTGTTATGTATGATAATTTTTTGTACTGCATTATATTTCATTTGTAAATGAAGATTTGTTACATGCTGTTTTGCTGCCTTGCTGGTCAGCTATATTTATTTTGTTCATTGGCACCATCTGGTGGCGTGTCTTACTGGTAAACATATCAGACTTGTTCCTCCTTTCTTAGAAAATGATGTTGTCCAATACTTTACCCATTTTGAAGAAATTGCTGAAAATTTGAAAAGGCCAAAAGAGCATTGGACAATGATGTTAGAAAGTGTTCTTACTGGTAAAGCTAGGAAAATCTATAACCAGTTATCTGTCCAACAGTGTGCTGATTATGATTTTGTCAAATCTGCTATTCTGAAGGATTATGAATTAGTCCCTGAGGCTTACAGGCAAAAATTTAGGAATTCTCGCAAGGAAGCCAGTCAAACTCATGTTGAATTTGGCAGGTTAAAGGAACAGTTGTTTGATCAGTGGTGTAATTCCATGAAAGTTGAAAAAGATTTTGATAGAATGAGGCAACTTATTCTGGTTGAGGAATTCAAAAGGTGTGTCCAGCCTGATATTAAGACTTTCCTTGAAGAAAAACAAGCCATTACTTTGCAAGATGTTTCTACCCTAGCTGATAGTTATGCATTGACTCACAAGTCTTCTTTTGTCCAAAAATCCACTTTTTCTAAATTTCAAAGCAAGTTTCAGTCCAAGACTTCTTCTAATAACACTTCTAATGATTCTAAGGCCACTTCTGAGAGGAAACCTTCCAGTGAGAAGCAATCCTCTGATTCTTTACCCTCTGTGTCTTGCTAATACTGCAAAAAGCAAGGTCACCTTATTTCTGAGTGTTATGCTCTCAAGAAAAAACAACAACGAGAAGAAACCAAGCCAACTGCTTTGACAAAGAGAGAATCTCTTGTATCAATGGTCAGTTCACCTGATCTTCTACCTTCTGTGTCTGATTCTGTTATGGAGGGTTTTGAGCCATTCATCACCGATGGTTCTGTCTCACTTTTGCATGATTTTTCCTCATCTGCTCCTGTTCGAATTCTAAGGGATACTGGGTCTTCCCAATCTCTTATTCTTGCAGATATTCTGCCTTTCTCGGACAAATCGTCTACTCAGGCTAATGTCCTTATTCAAGGAGTAGAATGTGGTTTTACAAGTGTACCTCTCCATAATGTTCATCTCAAATCAGACTTGGTCTCTGGACCTGTTACTGTTGGTGTTCGGTCTTCTCTTCCTTTCAAAGGCATTCATTTGCTTCTTGGTAATGATCTTGCTGGGGATAAGGTTACCCTATTGTAACTGACACTCCTTTGATTGATCAAGAATCTGACTCTATGGAGGAGGAAATTCCAGACGTCTATCCTTCATGTGCAGTTACTCGTTCTATGGCCAAAAAGGCTAATCAAGATGATGCTGACCTGGACTTCAATCTGGCTGACACATTCACTGGGCAGTCTTTTCATCAGGAACCTTCCAGTCCTGAGATGTCTGGGAAATCTTCAGACTTGTCCTTGTCAGGTCATTCTAATGACATTTTGTCTCGTAAACAACTTATTCATGAGCAACAACAAGCTCGTGATCTAGCGCATCTTCTACCTCAGGCTGCAAGTGAACAAGAGGCTACTCAAGTTCCTGTCTGTTTTTACTAAAAAAATGGTGTGCTTATGAGAAAGTGGCGTCCACCTGATGTTCCTGCAGATGAAGAGTGGATGATCACCCATCAAATTGTTCTTCCAAAGTCTTATCGTCAAGATACTCTTAGTTTGGCCCATGACAATCCTATGTCAGGTCATTTGGGTAACAAGAAGACCCTTCAACGTGTCAGAAACCATTTCTTCCGGCCGTCCACGAGGTCTGATGTGCAGGAGTACTGCAAATCCTGTCATACTTGTCAAATGGTTGGGAAGCCGAACCAGAATATTCCAAAGGCTCGACTTAAGCCCATTCCCGCTTTTGAAGAACCTTTCAGTCGGATCATCATTGACTGTGTTGGACCATTGCCGAAGACTTGATCTGGTTGTGAGTACTTACTGACTATCATGTGTGCTTCCACTCGGTTTCCTGAGGCAATTCCACTTCGTAATATCAAGGCGAAGACTATCATCAAGGCTCTTACCAAGTTTTTCTGCTTTGTTGGTCTTCCTAAGTCTATTCAGTCTGATCAAGGATCAAATTCCATGTCTGGCATATTTCAACAAGTTATGCATGAGCTTGGTATTAAACAATACAGGTCATCAGCTTACCATCCTGAGAGTCAAGGTGCTTTGGAGAGGTTCCATCAAACCCTGAAGAACATGATAAGGACCTACTGCCTTGACACAGAGAAAGATTGGGATGAAGGTGTCCATCTTCTTCTGTTTGCTGCCCGTGAAGCTGTTCAGGAGTCTCTTGGGTTCAGTCCTTTTGAGCTCGTTTTTGGGCATACAGTCCGTGGACCTTTGAAGCTTCTGAAGGAAAAGTTTCTGGCCGAAGATGATGTCCCAATGAACTTGCTTCAGTATGTCTCTGACTTCCGTAATCGTCTCTCTATGCCTTGTGACTTTGCTAAGTCTAATCTCAAGGAAGCTCAGGGCAAAATGAAAGCCAGATATGACCTTCATTCAAAAGATAGAAGTTTTAAAACTGGTGACAAAGTTCTTGCACTTTTGCCAGTTCCTGGAAACCCTCTAAGAGCCCGATATTTCGGCCCTTACACTGTCCTCAAAAAGGTCAGTGATCTAAATTATGTAATTTCAACTCCTGGAAGGAGGAAACAAAAACAAATGTGTCACATCAACATGCTCAAAGAATACATTGATAGAGACACACAACAAAAGCCAGTCAATGTGGTAAATACAGTTGAACTGGAAAATTCGAAAGAAGATTGTGACTGCCCCTTAGAAAATGAACCTGGTCCAGTCAAACTTGAAAATTCAGACATTCTTCAAAATATTGACTACAAGTTGTCCCACCTGGACCCTTTTCACTTTTGAGTTGCTAAAGCAACAGCTAAAGCATCTCATATTTGAATATAGTCACATTTTCCCTGACTTTCCATCAAGGACTGATTTGGTTTACCATGATGTCATCCTACAAGATGATGCCAAGCCTGTAAAACAGCATCCCTACAGAATGAATCCAGAGAAGCAGAAATACCTTAAACAGGAAGTCAAATATCTGCTTGAAAATGACTTTGTTGAACCAAGTTACAGTGACTGGAGTTCTCCATGCATCCTTGTTCCCAAACCCAATGGAACATATAGAATGGTGACAGACTACAGAAAAGCGAATGCTCTATCAAAAACGGACTCATATCCTATTCCCAGGATTGATGACTGCATTGACAAAGTTGGACAGTCAAAGTATGTCACAAAATTTGATCTCCTCAAGGGCTTCTGGCAGATCCCTCTAACAGATAGAGCAAAGGAGATCTCTGCCTTCGTCACACCAGATGGATTATACCAATACAAGGTCATGCCATTTGGAATGAAAAATTCTCCGGCCATCTTCCAACGTCTGGTAAACAGAGTGATTGCTGGACTGCCAGGATGTGAGGCCTATATCGATGATATTATCATCACCAGTGACAGCTTCCAAGAGCACCTCACCTACATCAGAAACTTCTTTCAGAGAGTGAGTGATGCCAAGCTGACTATCAACCTTGTTAAAAGTGACTTTTGTAACGCTACAGTTGTTTATTTAGGTCATGTTGTAGGACAGGGTCAAGTCAAACCAGTTGATGCAAAAGTTATCACTGAATTTCCTGAGCCAACAACTTAAAGACAGCTCATGAGATTTCTAGGGATGGCTGGCTACTACAGAAAATTCTGTAAAAATTTCTCTATCATCTCTGAACCTTTGACAAATTTACTGAAGAAAAATGCAAAATTTGTTTGGGATGAAAAATATCAAAATTCGTTTGACCAGCTGAAAGCTATTCTCAAAAATGCGCCAGTTCTCTTATCTCCCAATTTCAAAAAGGAGTTCAAGTTGGCAGTTGATGCCACTGACATTGGTGCAGGTGCAGTTTTACTGCAAGAAGACACTGATGGAGTAGATCATCCTGTTTGTTACTTTTCCAAAAAGTTTGATAAACATCAGAAAAACTACTCAACAATTGAAAAAGAATGTTTGGCACTTGTTTTGGCTTTACAACATTTTGAAGTCTATTTGACTTGTTCAGCTACTTCCATCAAGGTCTTCAGTGATCACAATCCCCTCACATTCTTGCACAAGATCAAAAACAAGAATCAAAGATTACTGAGATGGAGTTTACTTTTGCAAGAGTATGATTTGGATATTTCCCACATCAGGGGGAAAGATAATGTAATCCCAGATACACTTTCACGCATGTAATTTTATTTCTTTACTTGATTGTGAAAAATGTAATTTTACTTTTCTATTTGATTGTGAGACTTGCACTGGTTGTTATGTACAAAGTATATGACTGTTATCATAATCAATGATACGTTTGTGTAAAGTTCAAGATTGTTCTGATTATAAAACTGTGTTAAATTTTAACAAAAGAAAGCTTTTAGCAAACCTTTCTTTTCTTAAAGAGGGGAGGTGTTATGTATGATAATTTTTTGTACTGCATTATATTTCATTTGTAAATGAAGATTTGTTACATGCTGTTTTGCTGCCTTGCTGGTCAGCTATATTTATTTTGTTCATTGGCACCATCTGGTGGCGTGTTTGTAAAATCATTAAGAAAAGTCTAGTAATTTCTAGAAGCTTCTGGCACTTTCCTGCTTGGAGGGGGCGGGATTTCCCTAGAATCCTGTGGATCTTTCTGGAAGGTTGCTGTGATTTTAAGCACAGCAGAGACAGACAACAGAGAGAGAGACAGCAGAAGAGAGCAGACCAGAGTTTTGTTTTGGCAACAGTTAAATAGTGGCAGAGTGTTATTAAAGAATTTAAATAGTGGATATATTTTTTTTATACAACTTTTTGTGTAGAATAAATTTGGTGTAGTTGTACTTGACAGTTTTCTTTGTTGTGATTTTTCCAAGTCATAACAACTGCCATATTCTCTGAAACGCCTTTGGAGACGGCTTATGGTGGAGAAATGAACATTCAATGCCCAAGCAACAGATCTGGTTGACATTCCTGCTGTCAGCATGCCAATTGCACGCTCCCTCAATGCTTGCACCATCTGTGGCATTTTGCTGTGAGACAAAACTGCACATTTCAGAGTGGCCTTTTATTGTGGGCAGTATAAGGTACACCTGTGCACTAATCATGGTGTCTGATGAGCATCTTGATGTGGCACACCTGTGAGGTGGGATGGATTGTCTCAGCAAAGCAAAAGTGCTCACGATCACACATTTAGACAGATTTGTGAACAATGTTTGAGAGAAATGGTAATATTGTGTATCTGGAATGAATTTTAGATCTTTGAGTCCATCTCATGACAAATGGGAGCAAAAACAAAAGTGTTGCGTTTATATTTTTGTTGAGTGTATAAAGTGCTTGAAGTATAGAACTAGTATACTAGTAGTATACCTATAAATTTACTTGTAGTATACTTGAAAGTGTACTTTTAGAAACTAAGAAGTTGGCTTGTAAGTAGTAAAGTTATAGTATACCTGAATTTACTTGCAGTATACTTCAAAGTATACTTCTATAAACTAGAAATTGTGCTAGAAGTATATAACTTGTGAATTAATAGTTCATCTTTGACTTTACTATCAGTATACTTCACAGTATACTTTCATGAACAGAAAAGTTTACGCAAAGTATATAACTAAAAAACGAGCAGTATATCTGTAAGTTGACTTGCAGAATACTTTAATGCATACTTTCATAAACTGAAAGGTATGCCAGTAGTATACAACTACTTAGGTCACAGTGCACTTTAAAGTTCACTTGAAGTGTCCTTGCAGTACAAAATAAAAGTTAGAAGTAAATTAGATGTGTACTTTAAGTTTACTTTGCTTAGACACTTGAAATATACTTCTTTTTGTAAGGGTAGCTAGAAACGAATCAGTTGATACCAAGTACACTTTAGTATAATTTTGTTCAGTATATCTTTTATTAGTTCATAAAAAGTAAACAAAGTATACTTTCCCATTTTGTTTAAAAGAAGTATACTAGTAGTATACTCAAATATACTTATTTTTTGTAAGGGCGCTACATTCAGTTGCTAATAAGAATTGATCTATGAATGTCAATGGGGAAAACCCTGCATTTGCAGAATGCATTATTGAAATCAATACATCTATCCTACTACCATACAAAGATATTGGGGGTCACTACTGGCGCAGCGTGCAAGTTGGAAACAACTAATCAAATTACAAATGTAGTTAAAAATAGCCAAAACTGCGATGAACAAAAAATAAAACTTTCCTTGTTCCAGGCATTCTTTGGGCCTTTTGTTCCATGCACTGAATATGATTATTGCTTTGTTCGTTTCATTTCAGCTACCAGCCAAACGGTCTCTCTGTTGTAAATGAGTACTTGTTTTTTCTCTGTTGAGGCGCCATAAGAGCTGTCTTACTTGGCTCTGAAAGAGTAGATAATATAGAATTTCAGATGAATTTCAGATGATGTTCAGATGAATACTTGTGGTCAAGGAGTTTATGATCCCAGAAATGTATAGTATTAACCCCTTTGCCATTTTTCAATCTTCAGTATTTTTACAATTTCAATTCTGAATTTTCATGAAGATTTTTTATGTTTGCAGCCCTTTTTCTCTCCCAAAATCATGAAAATAAACTGAAATGTGATGGAATTCTAAATACTGCAAGTGTCTTGACTCAGTTGAGCCATTCTCTTCCTCTCTGTGAAGCTGCAATCTTGAATTATGAAGCCTTCAATAAGGTAACACATAAAAAACCAGGTTTGGCTTCTGTGCAAAGTGGTTAATTGGCTGATACTTCTTGACAGGACAGTCAAATAACATTTCCAGATGTGCAGTCAAGTGCAAAAAGATGGGGGAATGAACACTCTGGAGGTGATTTGAGTTTCGGACATAAAACATCTGATTTATCTTCTACAGGAACGGCAACCTTCAGGACTGAACAGTGAGGCCAACTCAAAAGTGCCAAAAATGGCAGTTCCTCGAATGGCCACTTGAGGCTGCCTGCAAAAGCAAGTCAATCCCCATTGACCCCCAGGTTAAAAAGCCAAATTTTCAGCAAAAATGAATGTGTTTAGAGTTTGTTTGAGGTTGAAATAACATGTACAACAAAAATTTACATTGGTCTATTTAGGCGACCTTCAACCGTGGAGTGAAACTAATATAAGGAAGGTTTTCCAGTACTTCCACTCGATTACCCTGAGGAGCTGCTACTGGGCCTCTCCGATTATGAGTTCAACTTCATCTCCACCAGAGACCACAGGACAGAGTCCCTGCCTGATATCACCACTTCGCCAGACAGCTCAAACAATGGGTGCCCACTTTAATACTTACCCAAGGGTGAAAGGGGAACACAAAACTGAGTATTACTTCCTCTCTCTGACTTGCCTCTTGTTCAGGATACAAGACTGATATTTGGAGTCCCTTGCACAACACAAAGACGAGTGAAATTGTAAGACAACAAAAGACAGTGACATGGTGCTCCACCGTTCTGCTTCTGTGGTTACCGGCTCTCACTTAGGAGCACAAACAATTGTCCACCATTTCAGTTTGTCTCACATTGGCCTTAATGCTTATTGTGAAATCAATTATGGCACCAGAGACTATTTGATTCAAGATAATTCTGGTACCAGCATTACCCATAACACTCATGGAAATCAATGGAAGTGAAGGCTGTTTACTAGAAATATTTCAAAATCTAATTTATCCATGTGTGAGTGTGAGAAGATGGTGTGTTTGTGATCCTAATGCTGTTTTGATGAGAGTGAAAGACTGGCTCAATAGACTCTTACAGTGCTTAACGTGATCATTCAACACATTCATCATCGATAGCCACTGTGTGGATCGGGTAATAATATAAATGATATTTTAAAAAAATTCATATTACCCTGCTTCATTATACCTGGCAACTTCACAAACTACAGAAGCTGGTATCCATAAAGCTTAAAAAAAGCATGAACCCTGATCTCAAATCAGCTTTCCCTATTCACCTCTGAACTACAACCCCAATTCTGAAATAGTTGGGACAAAGGGCTCTAATTTCTTGGCGCAGCGCAGGTGGCGTAGCGTGGCGCAGCCCACGCTGTGGTAATTTTGTCCGGCGCAGCCCGCGCAGTGGTAATTTTGTGAGGTGCAACACCGTGCGCAGACGAACGTGCGCCGAGATGGGTGTGGCGGCGTAGTAGGGGTAGGTGTCACTTATTCATCAAGACGCAGTGACAATTTAGTTGAAAAAGTCCTTGCTGCAGTTGCGCAGAAAGCTCGCTAGCTCCAACCTGGTTCACTTTCTGTGCAGTGGTAATTTGGCTGACCGGCGCACACGTTACCGAAACCTCATAGGCAGGTTTCCAGAATGTCAGGGACATTTCAATACAGTAAATAATTACAGCAACCACTGTTTAATGTAACTATCTGAATCAGCACATAAATTGTAGTATCTATATCGATTGTCCTGATGTCAGATCAAAGGCGGTTGGCACGCATAATGGAAACTTGACCTGACTTAATCAACGCAACTGAATCAATGATGCAAATTAACGACTTCACATCTTTCTCAGCCCACCACAAACAGCCTCGGCATCAGGCAGTGCATAAAAATGCTTGCGTTTTATGCTCAGTAAAGCCGCTTGCACACTGAATGCGAAACAAATTTTTTGCACGACTGATTACAGTCAAACTCAATGCAAAGAGCTATTGACTTTTCTTGGTCTTTTTATTCGTTTGTTTTCTTCCTTTGAAGATAGACAACAGTCTTTATTTGGTCTTTATTTTGAAAATTAGTCAGATGGATCGAACAGATTCACGCTTTATTTCCACAGCAGAGATAAAATAGTGCTTGCAATCAGAGAGCGAATCAATTCCATGACCATTGACAGTGTGAATAAATTATCGCATGCACGATCAAGACTGTCCGACGCGAAATACAAAATACTCCAATGTCCGGCACCCAGCAAAAAAAAAGTATTGATATGAGAACAGATTTATAACGAAATAAAGAATAAAAACCAACAAACAGGATATCCAACAAAGATGACCCGCAAATAAATTAATCGCAGTGTTCGTTGGATGTTCTGTTGTTAAAATGTTTCTTTTTATTCTTTATTTCGTTATCAGTCTGTTCGAATCGTCCTCTTTTTTTTTTTTTTTTTTTTGGCTGTCAGACACGGAGGCATTGTACATTGTCCCGCGTCAATGTCGACTCACTTTTTTGAGCAGCTTAAACAGAAACATTGATTGAAATTCTCGGTACTAATCTTGAAGAACTGAGCCCTCTTATCAAAACATTCATGTTTAATATCTAAGAGTGTCAGTAGATTTGAAGAAATTAAAAACAATAATAGACTGTCAGACACGGAGATATATTAAAACCCTGTCAGACTTTCGGACACAAGACACTGCTTTCAACGCAACTGTCGAGCGAAAAATTTGTTTTGCGTCCAGTGTGCAAGCGGCTTAATACTCTACTATTATTGTCACTTAGGTTTTATCGTTTTTAGTGGGGGAAAGGAATACAGCCTGATTGCTATGATCTCGTACTGAGTTAAGATCACGTATTGAAAATAAATGTGTAACGTATCTTGCATTGCTGTCCATGCATGTTAATACCAAAATTTTAAGCAGCAACAGGCTGTTATAGTAGGAACATTCTATCCATCGTTTCTCTTGCCAATGAGCAATATTTGACTCGGCTGTGTTATACCCAAACACGCCTTCTTTGCCAACTTGCGCTGGAAGGCGGGACAGAGGTGGGACAGAGGAGTACTTGCGCCAGGCTACGCCGTGCACGAAATTGCAACATACGCCTGGACACACCCCGTTGGCGTGGCGCACCCTCCATTCGCCGCGCCTGCACCGCGCCTACGCCTGGTCTACGAAATTAGTGTAATTTGTGAATAAAATCAAAATGCAATGACTTTCAGATCAGGAGCCATTATGTTATTTGAAATAGAACATAGATAACATTTCAAATGTTGAAACTGAGACATTTTTATCCACAAAATTAGCTTATTTCAAATTTTCTGGCTGCAAGAGGTCTCAAAAAAGTTGGGACACAGGCAAAAAAAGGGCTGAAAAATCCATTAATATTTAGGAGAATCAGCTGAAAGAACATTTTGCAAGTAATGAAGTTAAGTGGCATCAGATGTGTAACATGAGTGGCAATAAAAGGGATGTCTTAGAGAGCCTGAGTCTCTCAGAAGTTAAGATGGCCAGAGGCTGTCCAACCTGTGAAGGCTTGCGTAAAGAAATTGTGGAATATTTTAAAAAAAGAATGTTCCTCAATAACAAATTGCAAAGGCTTTGAAGGTCTCATCATTGACAGTGCATAACATCATCAAAAGATTCAGAGAAACTGGAAAAATCTCAGTGCGTAAGGGACAAGGCCTATGCCCTTTACTGGATGCCCGGGATCTTTGGGCCCTCAGACGCCACTGCATCACTCATCGGCATGATTCTGTCATTGCCATGAGTAAATTGGCCTAGGAATACTTCAAGAAACCACTGTCTGTAAACACTGTCCACTGTGCCATCCACAGATGCCACCTAAAACTCTATCATGCAAAAAGGAAGCCATTGTTGAGCATGATCCAGAAGCGCTGCTGAGTTCTGTGGGACAAGGCTCATTTAAAATGGAATGCAGCAAAGTGTCCTGTGGTCAGACGAGTCCAAATTTGACATTCTTGTTGGAAATCATGGGCGTTGTGTCCTCCAGGCTAAAGAGGAGAAAGACCACCCCTCCTGTTATCAGCGTTCAGTTCAAAAGCCAGCATCTCTGATGGTATGGGGATGCATTAGTGCATATGTTGTAGGACACTTGCATGTTTTAAAAAGCACCATGTATGCTGAAAGGTATATAAAGGATTTAGAGCAACATATGCTCCTCTCCAGACGACATCTATTCCAGGGAAGACCTTGTGTATTTCAGCAGGACAATGCAAAACCACATACTGCAGCTATTAGAACAGTATGGCTTCGTGGTAGAAGAGTCCGTGTGCTGAACTGGCTTGCCTGCAGTCCTGATCTGTCACCGATTAAGAATATTTGGCACATAATGAAACAAAAGTCTGTCAAAGGAGACCCAACACTCTCCAGCAGCCGGACAGCTGTATTAAACAAGAGTGGGATCAAATTCCGATGGCAAAACTCAAGAAACCTATCTCCTCAATGCCCAGACGCCTCCACTCTGGGTTAAAAAGAAGAGGGGATGCTACACCATGGTAAACAGGCCCCTGTCCCAACTTTTTTGAGACCTGTAGCAGCAGTCAAATTTGAAATGTGCTCATTTTGTGGATAAAAGTGTAACATTTCTCAGTTTCAACATTTGCTATGTTATCTCTGTTCTATTTTGAATGAAATACTGGCTATTGAGATTGTCATTGCATTTTGATTCTATTCACAATTTACACTTTCTCCCAACTATTTCGGAATTGGGTTTGTACATCCACTATGAGCAGGTAAGAAAAACATATCCTAGATCAGCGCTCTTTCTCTTTGATGTTTCATTGGCAGAGGCCGTGAATCTCCAGAGCACCTACATCAGATCAGTCCACAGCTGCACTGTTGTGACAAATGGAAAGTATGATATTTTAAAATTCAAAGTAGTCATGCAGAGTGATGTGACTCCTATCTACCAAAAAGGTAACTGTAGTGTTAAATTCCAATAATTTGAACCCGCGTAGGATGCTATAAAGCGCTTTTTGTTTTCAGGAAATATGCTTTCAATCTATGCACCTCATTTCCATCTAAAACAGGGATGGGCAACTCCAGTCCTGGAGGGCCGGTGTGTATGCAGGTTTTTATTTCTATCAATTACCCTGACTAATTAAGTTAATTGGCTGCATACACAAATATAGATTTTTGCAAAGGTTTGATCAAAGAAAAATGTTTTATGTTGGGAGACAATAACAGTCTTTGGTGGTAATTCATGATAATTCAATGAAATGTCAGATTTCATGAATAGTTTGGCTAATTTAGATAATTAACTAATTAAAGGCCAGAGGTTGGTGTGAAAACTAGGGACAGATATGGCCCTCGTTGCCCATCCCTGATCTAGAACAATGGCAGTCTACTCATGGAGCACAGAGACAGATGAACAATGAGCACGTCAATTTATTTCCAATATTCTTGTGCAGTATAAGTCAGTGTTCCACAGGAGGTTCAAAGCAATCAGGGCTCGCTCCAGAAATGAAAAGTGGGGAGCATAGATACATCCCTTTATAATAAAAATTATTCCTAGCTAGTTCACAATCATTTTCCTTTATTAACTCATTTTCCATTTATTTTAAAAATCGGTTGGCAACCGAAGACACGGCTTCTCTTCCCCATGTGATCTCACAGACACAAAATAATGGGCTAAATTCAGTACAGAAAAAGAATTTACTTAGAAATAGGCCAATGCTTTATTAAAGATAAACTGCTCTGGAACCTCCGCGCTGCCTTATTGGTACATCAGGCGATCTAACCTACGCTTCAAGATAATTTAACCCTATAATGCCCAGACACAGACATCATCATAGGAAAAATATGACCCAGTAATATTTTTGAAGTATTGAAGGGTAGTATTCAGATCCACTGTCCATCATTAGGTTTTGTTACAGCAAAATATACATTGCTGAACAGAACTTCTTCTAATTCCAGGAGTATTATATCTGATACAGCCAAAAATCAGCAGCCCTCAGAACTCAAAACTCGAAATTTCTAATTATTTATATGCTCTCTACTATCTATAGGTATCCATTAACATGTATAAGAGTAAGTTTTTGTGCAATATTTACCTTGGAATGCCAAACTTCACTGCCAAAGTCCAAGGAAATTCATGAATTCCCATTCACATGGGAGCTACTACCTTGAAGTGAGTGACTAGGGGAGAGACTACTCCTGTAATCTCACTTCTTCCCTCCAGGTGGCAGCACTGTGTGTCAGATATGATACAGTGAGCAATCATGGTTGTATTGCATCTTACCAGGTGGACATGGTCCTTCAAATTTGGTGTAGGGGGCATTATAGGGTTAAATTGTTGAAATAAAATAAAAGACCATTTGAGAAATTTCATTGCTTCCAGCCCCATAGAAAAGAAAAGTGAGAGAAATCCAGGGTTATGATCAGATTCCATTCTACTATTGGTGAAATCTATTGCAATGCACTTAATACTGAAAAATGTCCATACACAAGGACTTCAGTTCCACGTGAGAATTTCTTACATATGCGTTGATTGAATGATAACTGATCCGGATTCCAATGAAATACTGCCTTTCACTTTCAGCACAGCGTGGGTTGATAAAAAGTGGGACTCTGCAATTCAATATAATTTTGTTTGCTAAATTAAAATTTTCAATCATCACTTTAGTTATTTAGTGTACACCTGCTGACTCCTGCATGAGGATGTGATATGCCTCTAAAAAGCGTGAGACTTGACGGGTAAGCAATTTTGAATAATGCCGTTGTAAGTGCATCAAATTAGCCGTCCAAATGAATGATTTTCATCTTGCCTTAATGGGGAGAACTAGCAATGCCTGACAGTGTGGAGTGCTTAAGGAGTGAATGTATTGTAAATTTAGAAAATTACTGAGAAGAAGTCAGGACTAATAATTGTTTCAAAGGGATGTGTCTGTGCCCCCCAATTCCCAGTCCTGGCACTGGCCCTGAAAGTGATCTTTCTTCAGCAGCTTAAACGAGTATAAACAGTCGCTATAACATTAAACTACTAATACACAACGGTTAGGGTAAAAAAAAACCTTCTCGCTTTTCCCTCATGGCTTACAATTTTTCTTACGCTAATAACCTTTTTACCAATCTTAATATGCGCATGCGCAGTAAAGCAATTTGGCAGTATTGAACATTCTAGAAAGCTTCAAACATACAGAAATATTCAAGCTTCAAATCTTCAAATATAACAAATATGCAGGAGCAGCTGACCTCAAATACTGAATGATCAATCTTATCTATTTGGTAAACACTGGATTGGTTCGGTGACAAAAATAAAAAATCAACAAAACAATATCAACATTATTGTCCCAAATAATAAACTAAATACTGTATCACAATTTCACCTTTGGATAAAAAATTTAACTGAAACAACATCATTTAAATGAATTTGGCTCTTACTGTAATATTGTGCTTGTTTTCATTGGGTGCTCACAGCTGAGGAAAAACATGATTCCTTTATTTCATTGTCCAGTCAACATGATAAAATAAAGTGCCAATTAATAGAATGGGGGTCCTGACAAGGATGTGACCTGTTCAAAATATCTCCCATGACTTTATTACAGCATCATTTCTTGCAACCTTTGACTATGTCTTGGTCTACATTCTGTTGGTCTTTAAATGTTCCATCTCTGCAGCAGAAATCACATGCACTCGCTCAGCAAATCCCTTCTGGGTCAGGGGGAGGTCATCAGCAGGACGACACAGATGATAGAGGCGCTGTGAGCAGACACATTACAGAAATTGAATTGATCCTCATGAAACCAAGTGCCAAGTAAGTGCAAGACATGAAATGTAATTACAGCGTGGATGAAAACAACCAGAAATTGTGAAATCAAAGAATGAAAGTTTCCTCTGAAAGAGAGGCCCTCTGAGATTGTTTTATTAACCCCTGCTAAGCATTTTGATTTTGCTTGGATAATATGATACTTCATCTTTTCCGGCACAGCAAAAATATGACAATATTCTGCTAGCCGGCATATGCCAGAGACTCAAGCACTGTAGTTCTGGGAAAAATGGGGGACAGGAAACAGGACTATGGTTTCCAGAACAGCTGCAAAGAATACTTAGAAATGCGTGAAGGATTTAGCATTCATTTCATTCAAGATCAATCATGCTTATACGAGAAAAAACAGTCAGAGGAATGGTTAGTTAGGGTTCAGCTTATGGTGGTAGATGCAGCAAGAGAGTTCTTGGGTTTCGGAAATGTTTATGGGTTTATGGTACAGTACAGTCGCCGTTAAAACCGAAGAGACGGCGTTAGTTCACGCCCGGTTACCTCGAACATTTCGCCCTTCTAACCCATTTCTTACCATGATCTAAGGCACCATAACACGGTACTTCACACTGCTGACCAATGAGCTGTATCACAGGACAGTTTACTGCCAGGAATAACCACATGTGGCTCTGCGGAACTGAATGTAGTACCGCGTGTTCGTTATAGAATAGAGGGAATTATGACTGTTAAAATACACAATGGCAAACACAAATGTAATTCTAACATTTTTTTTTCCCTCTTGCAGTGAAAGTGGAAGTGAGAGCTTATGCGACCTCTGGAAAGCGTGTGGCTGATCCTCTGTTTAAAAAGCCTAGCATGAAAAAGAAAAAAAAATCATGATAAATTCAACAGTATAATGTAAGAAGATGTATATAGCCCTGAATCACCGTTTACGGCGCCGCAGATATAGCCACTGCCCATTTAATAATCCAATTGTGTATTATACCACCCTAAAGTTTTAAATAGTAGCACAGGCTGAGCAAACTGTATAGTCTGAAACAAAAAAGGTTTGAAGAAATTATTTCTGGCAACATCACCCCCGCCAAAGCAAATCAATATTTTATGTAGGCTAACGTTACTCTTGCATTCATATATGGAAATAAATAGCCAACAAGCTGAGCCATTATCTACATGTATGGACAACTGTCAACCCGACCGCCCCAACCGCCTTCGTGGCTCATTATTAAACAAACACCCGGCTAAGGGCCTATCGCCCAGCTACCACAAGCGCAGTGGGCGGCGGGAGATCTTCTTTTGTCGTTATGCACGTCAAGACACCGGTCCTACCGCATAGCTCACGATAAGATTTCCTGGTCCTACCGACAGCCTAGCGCCCCCCCTACTGCCGGATTAACGACCTTTTCTTTGGCTTTAATGGCGATTGTACTGCAGAAGCCAGACACACGATAATTTAGTGATCTGGTGAACTAACATTTTTAGTTAGAAATTGAGAAGGGAAAGAAGAAAAAAGGTGCAGTCACACATGAAAGTAACCAGGCGATATTTTGAGGCTTGCTCTGGCAAAAATGTGCAGTACAGTGGGCAGCAATGGGTGGAAACCCATTTTGTCTTAGCCTGAACACAGCCAATATCAGTGCTTCCTCCATCTTGTAAAACAACCCTCCTGTCACATATTGATTGAACATCAATGACTTAAAGATCAATTTAGTTGGACAAAAAAACAAAAAAAGAGTGATATTTCTTAGCCTACGGAAGTTATTATTTTTTGCCCCCTCTATTGGTATGGATGAAGCGTGATTTTTTGATGATCCTTAGTACTTACTGTATCTGACCTCACCTTCATGCAGCAGATGGTGCTAAAGTACTTAGTTAGCCAAAAGTTATAGAAGAAGAAAATATAGGCCCTTACCTGTTTGAAGGTGCCTGTGCTGAGGAAGAGCTTGACCAGGGCAAACCCTGGCGCAGGTACAACAGAGGAGAGGGCCAGCAGCCAGCCCAGGACGTAGGCCCAGTCTGGGTACACATACCAGCGGTTGTAAGTCAGAGGCTTATAGTCCACCAGAGTGAAGATAAAGGATCCCTATAAGAGAAGAGCAGGGGTGGGGGAGTTTTATAACTGCTACACATTGTACTACCAGTGTCACAGATGAAGAAATGCTGTGAAATTTTGTTCCCAATGTAGGACTCACACTGGCAGGCAATCGAAACGTCCATTTAACTGGAATTAATTTTGCCTTAAAAGCTTGCTATTTCACCACAGAAATATAAACAGTATCTTGCTGAGATCCCAAACTCAAACTCAAGGGGTGTGCAGAGGCCTTGGTGTTCAGTATTCGCCATAATGCCCATGATTAAATTTTTAAGTCAGTGGTTATCAATGTCGGTCCTGGGCACTCCCTCATATATGTTGGTTTTTGTTATGACTGCAGCTGGGATCACTATTTTAAGCAGCTTTTCATGTTTCCAAATTACATCTTTTTTATTTTTCAAGGGATTATTTACCCCGTTTTAGGATTATCACTCACCAGGGTCACCAACGGTGTGATGTAGCGCCAGCAGAGCTTAAATAAGATGCTGGGCCGTTGCCCAGTCATATCCTTCACTACGTCCATCATATGGTCTGCACCTGACAAAGGGAATGAGTAAGGTATAACAGACGGGATGTGTTATTATAACTGAGAAAATTTGTTATGTATAAAAGAGGAAATGTGTTTCCTATATTGTAGCAAGACACTGGAAAACAAGGAGCAGACATGGCAGCAGACTGGGTTAAAACCAGCCCACTGGACCGCAATAATAGCGCACACATTAAATGAACTCAAAAGAAAAATAGTTTTAAAGATATCCAGCAAGGTGGTCTTATTCAGAATTGGCAGCGTGTCTCATTACTGCCGATTGGATAATGCTTTTCTGGGGTTTTCTGATAGCATTGCCGTCGCATTCAAGCTTGATTGGTCTCAGCTCAAATCCTCAGTCTCTCCAACATCGGAATCTTAAGGGAGAGAAAACATAAGAAGGCTTAGATACAAGCTTCATGTCCGCACTCCTCTTGCGGTCTTTTCCCAGGCCAGCCTAGTCTTATGATTTTCAGCTGGTGGGAACTGTCCAGCAACACGCGAGCAAAGGGAGTCCTGAATGGGCGACGGCACTTCCACCGCTGTCCAGGATGCTGAAGTTCTGCGCAGCGGTGAGAGCAAGGGCGAAGAGAATCAGCTGTGGCGGGTGTACTGACGTGGTTCAAGGATGTTTGCCACATTGCCCCCCCCTTAGATTCACCTCCCGCCTCGCCGTCTCGTGTGCCCGGAGCGCATGGCTTTGGGAGAGCCCATACCCGTTAGTGTGTAAAACTCCCAGCCTGGGCACCACCAGGAACGTGAACACCTGCATCAAGAGAAACCAGCGTATGACCTGGGCGTTGGTGTTTTTCTCCTTGCTCATCCATTACAAGAGGCCGTGGTCAATGACCTGGGTGAAGGGACATCCCAGCGGGCAGCAATGGAAGGAGTCCATTGCCTTCTTGATGGCAAGGGCCTCCTTATCCACTACAGCATATTTGGTCTCACTAGGGTGCAGGTTAGAGCTTAGGTACATCGGCAGGTGTTCCTCCCACTGGAACACCTGTGGCAGCACTGCAACCAAACCTCATCTCCAACGCGTCCATCTGAAACACAAAGGGGGATTGAAAATCAGGCATATGCAGTGTCTGCTGTGAGCACACAGTGCTCTTCAGGGTCCCGAAGGCTGTATCCTCCTGCAATCCCCGCAGGACGTTCTCAAGCTGTCCCTTCCAGCTGAGGTCCAATAGAGGCGCAGCTACAGCGGCAAAGTGAGGGATAAACCACCTGTAGCACCCTGCCAGGTCCAGAAAGGCATGCATCTGGTGTTTGTTGGCGGGTCGGGGCCAGTCTTGGACAGCAGCCACCTTCGCTGGGTTGGACGTCAACCCTGCCCGCCTGAGGGCTTCCAGCACTAGCTCCAGTAGGGCTGTCAATGAATATTCCATTTTTGAATACATATCGATTTTCTATCAATAAAATGAACCAACGAAAGTGAAAATTAATAATTGAATATTTAAAAAGTCATGTCAAGACAAGTAACCCACTGTCAGTGTGTGCAGTGTATAGCGGGTGGTTACCAACGCGCTATACTGCAGAGAAGGCTCACTGTCTTGAAAATGTTACATATTTGTGCCGGGCGTGCGCAGTGCATGCCAGTTTGACAGCCAGCATTCGCCGTGAGTTTTGAGTGGCATAATTACGTTCCCCTGCTTTAATCAACGCATATGTAAGAGATTATCACGTGGAACTGAAGTCCTTGTGCGTGGAGGTTTATCAGTTTCACATGCGTTACGATGATTATGACTCCAGACTTCTCACGCTTTTCTTTACTCAGGGCTTGGAAGCAAAGCATGTGTTTTATTATTGTTTAAATTGTTTAAATGAAATAAGATCATCTGAAACGTTTTTATGCAATTCCATTTTTCCAACCCCTGAGTAAAGAAAAGCTTGTTTGGGTCACACGGAGAAAAACTTTCATATGTGAGGAAAACAAAATGGAATCCAGGATTTCCCATGACCCCTTGCAGCCTGTAAGCCCCTCCCGCCAGCAGTCCAGGCAGATAAAAGTAGTGGTTCACAAGTTTATCACTCTCTTGGCTCTTGTCTCTTGGCTTTTAGGACTCTCTCTTTTGGCTTTGCTCTCCCCCCCCCCTCCCCTTGGTGGGGCTCCTGGACCCCTGGGGACTGCTCAGGCTGGGGTACTCCCCCGCCACCTCTTAGCCTCCCTCTTCCCTGTGGCCATGCTGAAGCATCAGCTACATCAGCAACCAGGAGTAGAGCAAGCCTTGTAAGCAACAGCTTGCAATTGAGGAGCGGCCAGCCTCCCTTCTCTTCCCACAGGAAAGACACAGACTTTTGCAGCACCAGAACCGCTCTTTCAGCCGGACCAGCATCGTCCACGATCAGATACTCCAGCAACCTCCAAACCTCCTTCCTCTACTAAGGACTGGTAACGACTGGGCATTCAAACCTTCTTTTAAGACTAAAATTGACTGTGTGTATTTGTAAAATGATAGTTGCTGTGATTGTTTTTAGCATTGTGTTTAAGTTGGACAGGATGGCATTAATGTGTAGCAGACAAGGTCTTGCATGCAAATAACCTCCTGTAGACTAACACGGTGCCTTTCCTGTGCAAAACACACATATCTCTTCATTTTAACGTAATACACACACAAACAACATTGAGCGTTTTAAGTCATTTAACTGACTTTAAAACTCCTGAAACTTTCCTTTGTTACAAAGACTTAGTCTTTGTTACAGTAGGGTTGCCTTCCCCCACTCCACATGGTCAGCAAGGCACCTTTGATCATCCTTTTGGTCTCCCTCACCCACACTCACAGACAAACACACACACACACGCACACACTCATCCTTCATTGTGTATATAGTGTTAGTGCTTAGTGTAGTCTAAAAACAGTGGACAAGCACATTGGTGTGTCCTGGGAGAGAAGAGTGAAACTTCGACAGGTGTTCATGTACCCCGTGTTCTTAGGAGGGGGTCAGTTCGTCGCCAACCTTTACGGCTTCAGGTTCCACAGGTTGACGTGATACAACTGCTGCTGTTTCCACCGGTCTAGTTGTTCCCCCAGATAGTTCATGGTCCCTACCTTCTTAATGATGGAGTATGGACCCTGCCAGGAGGCCAGGAACTTGCTCTCCAGGGTAGGGATCAGCACCAAAACTCGTTACCCCAATTCAAATTCCCTCACCTGAGCTGCCCGATTATATACCTTCTGTTGGGCTTCTGCATATGCTCTTTCACCAATGGCATCACAGGCTGGATCCGGTCCTAGATTTGGTGCACATGTTTGACCATCGTGCACAGTGGGGCCGGCTTGGATTTCCAACAGTCTTCACCCAGATCTTGGAGTTTGGGGGCTGGCATCCGTACAGCAATTGCAATCAGGAAAACCCAGTTGATGCTTGGGGTGCCTTCTCACCATAAAAAGACATAGGGTTGTAGCTAGTCCCAATCATAGCCATCACAGGCCACTACTTTGTGGAGGATGTGCTTCAAGGTCTGATTGAAGCGCTCACTAGGCCGTCCATCTAAGGGTGATATATGGAAGCGTGTAAGTGTTTGACTCGCAGCAGTCGACACACATCGGCCATTAGCCTGGAGAAGGAGGTACTCTGGTCAGTTAAAATTCTGCCGGAATACCTACCCTACTCACCAGCTGCACCAACTCGAGGGCAACATTTTTTGTGATTTCTATCCGTGGGGGCATGGGCTTGGGTTACCGGGTGATATAATCCGCAATTACTAGGATGTATTTGTGCCCCCGGGTCAAAATGATACGTAATAGGGTTTACTCTTAGCCTAGGTATGCACCCAGCCGGTGACAGTGTGCTGACTTCATTACTTGGATGACGTAAAGCCTGGGCACGACTAATAGTTCCTTCACTTCACCACTCTTCTCCACAGCATAGTAGAGAAGACCCTTCTTTACTAAAAAATATGGGGGTCGTTTTCCCCCCTCTCCATATGGGGTGCCTTCGACCTCTTGCACCCTTGACCAGGCTTGCTGTAGGGTGGGCTCTTGTAGCTGCTCCACCCAAAACCTTCCCCATGGATGGACTAGGGAAGGGAAATCAGACAAAGAGAGGATTAGTTGTTGCTCACCTTCTTCATCTGCCTCCCCTGCCTCCGCCCCGGTGGCCACGCACTCCCCCAGCCAGGGCATGTAAGGGGTATCCTCCTCCTTCCTGGTCTGGCCCTCTCATGTCTCCACCCTGCGGCCAGCTCCGGCATTGGTTCGACTGCACCAAAGTGCGTCAAACCCCAGGAAGTCTCATCCAAATAGGAGTGCTACAGGGAGCTTTTTCACCACACCTGCCACCACCAGGGTAGATCTCCAGGCATGCTTATGCATAATTTCACAGCAGGCGCTTCTTGAATGTTTCTGTGAACACACATCAAAGAGCGCAGGCCAGCAAATGGTGCATCACAGGGGACAGGCTATGGCTGGATTAAGGTCAGGGCACTTCCAGAGTTCAAGAGGACTCAGACTTTCTTGCCTTGGACTGTCACGTGATTTCCGAAGGGCACTGCTGTCTGGGTTGCTGTCTCAGGGTGACTCAGCAAGCAGCGGGATGTCATGGCTGGCTGGGGGCCTGTGGCACCCAGGCCGGTGGGAATGGTGGTGTCAGATATTGTTTTCCATGGTCTGGGCTGAAAAGAGGTCAACCGAGGTGGACACTCTGCTAAAGCAGGCCTGAGTCTTTCTCATCAGTGTCCAAGGGGTTCGTTGACAGGAGCAGGATGAGTGGGTCTCTTGTCTGACATCCTGACAACCCAGGTCGTTCGGGTCCTCAGAGCATTTCTTGTGTTGCCTCCACTCGCTCCACTGGAGAGACCAGCTCCTCTAAAGGCCCTGATGCCTGCTTGCCAGGCAGTTTCTTGACCTCGTAGGGGAGGGCCCGCATGAAGCGATCCGATAAAACTCAGTCTACAATCATGTTCGCAGCCAGCAGCTCGGGTTGTAGCTATCGGGTCCCCATTCGCGCCATTTTGGCCATCTAAATGCGGGCGGGGCAGCCAGCTTGGTACTCCCACGTGCTGAAATTCTGGGCAGCAGCATAGACTGATAGGCTGGAACGTAGTAATATTTCTTTGCGTAGATGGGGATGACAATAATCTTCCGTGGGTGGCCAGTCACAGTAGGTCTGTTGCATAATCCTGGCAAGGAATGGTGCCAGAGTCCAGACCCACTCATCCTGCTCCCACCTTTCTCATTCCATAATTCTCTCAAAGGTGTGGAGGAAGGCCATGGTGTCATCTTCCTTCGCCATCTTCGTCAGTAATTTGCAAGGTCCAGTCGTTCTGTGCTGGGGTCTCTTCCTGATGGTGTTCGCCAGGTGGGAAACTTGTTTGGCTACGGCTCGGGAGGTCTGTTGGGCCCCCATATTGGTCTCAATTAATGCCTGCACCAGCTCCTCTATCCCGTCTGTAGGGTAACCAGAAAGTGACAGAAAGAAACCAAACCACACAGCACATACATCTCGGACCGAATACACCAGAAAGTATTAATCCAAGTAATATTAATGCCAGTGTGCACCTGTGTCAGTGCCCACATTCTCCACCAGTGTAATGAGACACCAGAAAACAAGGCACAGGCTAGGCAGGAGACTGGGTCAAAACTGGCCCACTGAGCGGCAACTTTATTTTCGCTCAAACAAAAAAGGTGCAATAAGTGCACGCACATCAAAAGAAGTCAAGGCAAATAGTTTTAAAGAACAGCAAAGTCTTCTGTTATGGCCCCAATTTGTTATGACATTAACGACAGCAAAGGACGACAGACAAAAATTTTAAAACTAAAATACATTTAATTAAACAAAGGCAACTAACAACCAACTACTCTACTATACAGACCAAGATTGATTATATACAAAAACAGAAATATTTAGTCCCTTTGGTGGGTTGCTTGGTGATGTCCTGGGTGAGGAAAATGCTCTAACACAGGGAAAAATCCACTTAAAGCTTCACAGGTCTAGAACAGAATGACAGGTCTGGTCACATGTATCCTTCTCCTAGCAATTTCTCCTACTACTTTACTGTCTCAATTTTACTCCTAATATACTCTTTTGCAGACCCCTCCAACCTTTTAGGCTTTTTGTTTATTTTTCTCTGGGACTTGTCCCAGACATGCCTAAAACATGCCCAAACCTATCTCCAGTCTGGGCTTAACAAAAAAAAAGGTAAATACTACTATCTAGTGGCCTCTATTCACATTACACTTCTTTTTTAGGACTCTGGTTATATGTCTCGATGGTGCTGACTGGATGATGCTTTTCTGGGGTTTTCTTATAGCGTTGCCTCATGTTCAAGCTTGACAGGTCTCTGCCCAAATCCTCAGTCCCCCCGCCATCGGTATCTTAAGGGAGAGAAACATATAAAGGGGTGAACACAAGCTTCATGGCCACACTCATGGCCCGCCTCCTCACAACTGCCCGGTTCTCTCCTTAAAGCTGTGGTTGGCTCTGATGATCATGAGTCGCAACTGTGTCACCTCTTCCGTTCTTTACCAAGGCCTGCCTAGCCTTACAACTCGCAGCTGGCGTAAACTGTCCAGCAACACACAAGTCTTTGGAGTTCTGAATGGGTGTTGGCTTTTCCGCCGCTGTCCAGGGTCCTGAAGTTCTGTTCAGCAGTGAGGGGAAGGAGAATCAGCTGTTGCGGGTGTGCTGACGTGGTCAAGAGGATTGGCCATGCCCCGATTTGCTACAATATATACAAACCCCAATTCCAATGAAGTTGATATGTTGTGTGAAACGTGAATAAAAACTGAATACAGCGATTTGCAAACCATTTTCAGGGCTCAACAAGTTCTGAAAAATTCACTGTCCCTATAGGGCCCGTGACTGGTCATTTCCACTGGCCCAAACCAACTTTTCACTGGCCGGAATTGTTGATGACCGTGTTCTGTGGATTTTTATGTGCAGCAAGGAAATATTTTTGTTTTTCAATAAAGAAAAAACTTTTTTTCCGAAGATGTTACACAAATTGCCTTGACAAATATTCATAGCTTATTGTTTATAAATTAAACACATTAAAACATTCATATCTTCATGACCGCTCATTTTACAGAATTGAGTTAAGCAGACAGGCGATAAGCAGAGATCCACTCTCAGTCACACATAAGCACCACGAATATAATGTTTTATAACCACTGAGGACCATGCCGAGACCACTCCTAAAGCTATAGTGTTCACACAGCATGCATAAAAACACAACTTCTTGTCGCACTGGAGGATAAGGTACCAATGATTTAAAAGTGAAATCTTCACGCGTGGTTAATAAATTAGGCGCAGTTGTTGAAAAAATTAATTCACGGATTTAACAGAGCCCCGATTCTAGGTGTAGGCTTTTGCATGTCTCAAGTGGCCCGTTCTCAGTTAGCGCTGATCAGCCAGAACATTACGACCACTGAAATTTTTGCGTCTTTTGGCTATTAGTGTAACTTGTCAAGTTACGCCAGTGGATTTCTTACAGCATCAAGGTATATATACTCAAAACCATTAAAAACGCAACTTCAAAAACAAAGCTTCTTTAATGCAACAAATTTCAACAAAAAATCATAACATTCGATGAAAACGATACAACAATCATTTATGGGTAATTTCATGAAAAAAATCATTTCAAATGCGCGAAATCTGACTCTCTGAGATTGTTGAGACACATCAGGGGTCGGTATCGTGTATGTCCACCTTGAGCTCTAACACATTCCTGAAGTCGCCTTGGCATGGACTGGCACAGATGTCGCACTACACGCTGTGGGATGGCTTAACAATGGTTCTGGAGTGCCTGTGTCAACTCTGCAAGAGTTCGTGGTGGCACAGCCTGGGTTCGAACCCGTCGTCCAAGTTCATCCCAAAGGTGCTCTATTGGGTTCATGTCTGGCGACATGGCGGGCCAATCCATTACGTAGACATTTTGATTGTTCAGAAAGTCCCTTGTTCACTGGAAAGCATGAGGTCGGCGTTGTCATGCTGAAAAACGAGCTGTCGATAGCCGCCATGTTGAGCCAGCAATGGAAGCAACACTGGGCGGAGGATGTTGTCAACATAACGTTGAGCATTGAGGTTGCCTTGGACCACCACTAACTGTGACCTGAAGTTGACATTGATACAGCCCCAAACCATGATGCCACCACCCCCGAAACGATCCCTTTCCTGCACACAGTTACGGGCAAAGCGTTCACATCGACGTCGGTAGATACGCTGGCGTCCATCAGCAAAACTGAGATTGAAAAGGGATTCATCAGAGAAGATGACATTTCCCCACGGTATGTTAACCAGATATCCCCGATTTGCGGCCCATCGTTGTCTGGCAAGTCGATGACGGTGCAGAAGGATCTGGCCAATGTACGGTCCACGACATTGTATCCCTTGCGCAGCCATACGTCTTTGGACGGTTTGTGGACTGATGTGACGTCGCCGTGTCCCAATCCCCTTGCAGTGGCAGCAGCTGTCTGGAACCTGTTGCGTAAGTGCCGTAACCGGATGTAACGATCTTCAGCAGCGGTTGTCACAGGTGGCGCACCAGGTCGGGGTCAGTCTGCAACTCTTCCAGTGGCGTTGTAACGTTGTCTCAGACGAACGATAGTGGACGGATGGACGTGAAAGTGTCTGGCGACGGCTGCCTGTGTAGCGCCCTGATCCAGCATGCCAAGGGCTCTGTCTCTGTTGTCTTGTGTAAGGCGTGGCATTTTTTCAGACTGAGGAATGTTCAAATTTGCAGCGGTATTTAAAGGGCCATAGTGCACGAATTGCACATGCAAAAGGTGGGACATGCATTTGCTCAATTTTGTGCAGTAAGACAATTGTTGCGTTTGCACAAACAAAGTTCATTCCCGAAAACTGATGATGGGTTCAAACCCAAAACTCCACAAAAAGAGACCCAGTATAAGGGTCACCTATGTGTTATTAGTAAAAAAGACCAAAGGAAATCTTAACCAGAAATATTTCCAAAATTAGGCATTGTGTTTTTAATGGTTTTGAGTATATTAATGTTTACCTAGGTCTGGCAGGGGCATTCGCCTTTAAATTCGAGATATAAGAAACAGCAAACTGCAAGAAACCACCTAATGCTCCATTAGCCTGTACTTACGATAGGTGAATTATATGCTTCACAAAAATGCCATACGCAATAAAAGAATAAGTATAAACTCCAAAGTAACCATCAAAGCAATAATGAACAAAATCTTTGACCTCTACAAAGAAGTATCTTTAAATTAAGCATTTAACACTAGAAGCACCTGAATTTTATCACAACTAGAACCACCATGAACGGTCATTTGGACCGCTAGGCTAAAAACATTCTAATCCATCTCTCTGAGCACCTAATTAAGCAATTAATGAATCTTGTAAGTTACCATGTATCTCAAACGAACGAAACAACACCAGCATTATGTTTTCACAAATTTAATAATAAATTAATAGATATTTAGGCAATAGCATTATATACAATTAACATGAATTAAGCTGCTTTCACACCAGATGCAAAACGAATTTTTCGCAAAACAGATCACATACAAATTCAATGCAAAGAAGCAAATACACGCGTTTCGTGTCTTTGCTTTGACTTTGAATGTGATCTGTCGTGCGAAAAATTTGTTCGCGTCCAGTGTGAAAACGGATTTATTGTAAGCATTTCTGAATAAACAAATAAACAATTCAGAACGACAAAAACAACAATTAAAAACATCTCTTTTGATTAATTCACATTTGGATTCAACATTTATAACAACATAACTATATGGAATAGCTTATTAATTATGAAATAATTAATCGGAACAATCACACGGAATTAGAAAACAATAGCTAGGTGCTGAACTTTATTTTCTGATTACCTTTTTATTTATTGGCGTGGCTTGGCATTTCGTCTACTCATAATAGTCTGCGCAGGTGACCTCCGTTCTCCTTGCGCTATTCCCACAGACAGGTCTGAAGCATCTGCAGCAGGTGACGAGCGTATTTTTTTGGGAGCAGCTCCGGCGGACCTGGCACCGCCTCCGTTCTGGTGCCAGTGTCTCCCGCTGCTGCTGGCTCAAACTTTTTGCCAGTGCTGCCTATTAAAATAATTTTAGAGTACTCTACTCTACCAACTGCATTCTTTGGCTGGGGATCTGAGATTAAGTATTTAGTTAGTAGTGCAGCAGTCACTTGACTCGTTCGTTAGGTTAGGTTGGAATTTAAAAGGTAAGTTTTTATCGGAGTGCTCTGTCTCCTCCAGTTTTTCCTGGGCGTGAAGCCAGTCTGTTTTATCTGGGCTCTCAGCTAAGCCCTGTGATATTTTTAGTTTAGTATATCAATAGTATTGGGACTATATAAACTCAAGCCGGCTATTAGGAGTGCTTATTACATATAGAGTTTGGCTCAGTTTGGTATTTTATTTCTGTTAACTGAAACTAAGCCCCTGTTAAAAGAGGCTTATAATCAATTTACATTGTTTCCCCAGGGTTTCTATTGTGACTGCTGCTTAGGGATTCCTAGGTTAAATAAATTAATAAATTGTGGTTCCTTGGCTTCTATCTCGGCATTAGTAATTTTCTTTTATCTAGGGTGAGCATGGCCATTAGGTAGGGGGTTCAAAATGTGGCCAAACCTATGTGACGGTTGCAGGATGATCACACTTTTGGAAAGAGATTTCCAAGGTGGGTTTGTCTGCCACCGGTGCCAGCTAATTGAGCATCTAGAGAGCAAGATCCTTGATCTTCAGGGCCAGTTGGTGGCGCGACATAGTTCGCAATCAGTAGAGTTCCTAGAGGAACTAAGTAGTATGTCGTTTAGAGAAATGGTGTGTACGCCAAAGCAGGGTGGTACTGGGATCCCAGAACAGGCAGGGAGAGAAAGCTGGGTGACTGTAGGTCGACAGCGCAGGAAAGGGCGTGCACGCCGTACAGCGACAGCCTCTCCAGGGGTTGAGGTGTCCAACCGATTCCAGCCCTTGCAGGAACTCGACTTGGCCCCTGACCCTGAGAGTGAGGGGACTGATGAGCACCAGGGCACCCTTTTGGCCTCTACCCCTCAGAAAAGAGAGTTATTGATAGTGGGGGACTCAATACTTGAAGGAGTAGATAGCTTAGTCTGTTCGCATGACAAGGAGTCTCGTACGGTGTGTTGCCTGCCTGGTGCCCAGGTAGGAGACCTCCTGGAGCGTGCGGACAAGATCAAGGTATCTTTATCTTTATTATCCCCAATGGGGCAATTTGTTGTACAGCCAGCAGAGAGAAGCACCACATCATACAATACAATAAAATAATTAAATAAGTAATAAATGAATAAATAAATAAAAAGCAGTATAAAGATAAAAGATAAAAAGTAAAAAGAGGGGCTAAACAAAAGACTCAAGTGATAGTGTTCAAAAGACTAGTAACAGTGGGAATAAAGGAATTCTTGTATCTGTTGGTCTTACATCTCTTGGACATGAATCTACGACCATATGGAAGCAGCGTGAATTGTGGGTGCAGGGGGTGACTGGGGTCATCCAGAATTGATGGGCTTTCTTAATGGCTCTGTGTTTATGTAAGAACGACAGGTTATTTAAGGTAGCCCCAGCAATCTTGCTACACTCTTTTACAACGCAGTGCAGACGGTTTTTGTTTTTTAAAGTTAAAAACCCATACCAACAGATAAAAGAGAAAGTAAGAACAGATTCAATAAAACAACAGTAAAACATCTTCATAAAAGTGCTGTCCACATTAAAAAGCCTCAGTTTGCGGTAAAAATACATACATTGGTGAGCTTTCTTACACATTTGATCAATCTGATGCTCAAAGGTTAATCTGTTGTCAATAACAGTCCCAAGGTACTTACAACTTTGTACAATTTCCACTGCCCAACCATTTATTACAACAGGGGAGATGGTATCCTGTTTTTTTCTAAAGTCAATGAACATCTCCTTAGTCTTGTTAACATTGATATTTAAAAATGATGATTTACACCAGCTGATAAAATCTGACACCACAGGGCCATGGTCTTGGTCATCCGAGTTTAAGAGAGGCACTATAACAGAGTCATCAGCAAATTTAACAATAGACCAGCCATGGTGTTGGCTTTGGCACATGTTGGTATATAAAACAAATAAAAGAGGTGAAAGGACACAGCCCTGTGGTGAACCAGTGGAGGAGATAAGAGTATCTGATAAAACATCATTGACCCTAACTCTTTGAGATCTGTTAATTAAAAATCCATAAGCCAACATAAAATTCCCAAGTCGATGTTAAGTGAGTTTTTCAACCTCTCTGCTAGAATGTGTGGCTGAATACAGTTAAAAGCAGAAGAAAAATCAATAAAAATAAGGCGTGCAAAAGTTTTAGCCCCCTCTAAATGTGCAAGCACTGTGTCCAGTAAAGTGCATAGTGCGTCATCAGTCCCCCTACCTGACCTGTATGCGAACTGGAGTGGGTCCAGATCAGCTTTGACAGAGTTTAAAAGAGCATTTTTCAAAATTTTTTCAAATGTTTTCATTACTAAGGATGTAAGTGCGACCGGCCTAAAGTCATTAAGCTGCTTGGGTGCACTGACTTTTGGCACAGGAACAATTGTGGAGTCTTTCCATAGGCTGGGGACCTTGTGGAGATGGAGAGAGCATGTGAGAATAAAAGAAAAGATACCTGCCAGCTGGTCAGCACAGTTCTTAAGGGTGCGGCCACCAATGCCATCAGGCCCCGGACTTTTCCTCTCCTTTGTGGCCCTGAACAGCCTCTGGACCATGCCCCTGCTGACATGGATAGAGTTCTGCCCAGGTGCTGCAACCATAAAGGCTGACTGTTCTTTTCTAAAATCATGAGTATTAAAACGATTATAAATACTGTTGAGTTCGTTGGACAGACTTCGATCGGATTTAATTCCAAGGGAGATAGGGGCTTTCCTGGACTGTATTCCCATCATTGACTTAACCCCATCCCATGCTGGGCGGGAGTTGTTATTTTGAAGAAGTGACTCAACTTTGTCTTTGTAGCTACATTTGGCAAGCTAAAGTTCCCTTTTAACTTGTTTCTGTAGCTCTCTATATCTAATGGTGTCACCTTGGTTGTAACAGATATTACGGTGATTAATTGTGTTTTTGTTTGATTTTGACACCCAGGGTTTGTAATTGGGGTAGATGGAAATATGTCTGCGGGGGATGACCAAGTCCTCACAAAAAGTTATGTAGGCTGTGACAGTCTCTGTAAGTTCATCTAGATTGCTGCATGTATCTTTGAATAAATTCCAGTTTGTGCAGTTGAAGCAGTCCTGCAGATTTAGGATTGCCTCCTCCGACCAGGCTGGCACCAACCATCGCACTGACTTGTGTTTCTTCAGGACCGGTTTGTAGGACGGAAGTAGGTAAACAGTGTTGTGATCCGATGAGCCGAGCGGTGCTCGACAGAGTGATTTGTAGCCACCCCTCACTGAACCAAAACACAGGTCTAGGCGTTTGCCATTACGAGTCGGACAAGTCACATATTGTGAGAAGTTACATAGCGTCTTTCCTGGTTGACAGTGATTGAAATCGCCCATAATAAGAATCGGCGCATCAGGGGACAGAGCCTGCAGCCGCCGCACAGTCCTGGATATAGCCTGGGTGGACAACTGTTACAAATAACTGTGGAAACTCCCGAGGTAAATAAAAGGGTCGAAGAGACACCGCTAATAGTTCAATGTCGGATGTCCACAATGTCTCCCTCATAATCACTGTGTTGCTCCAGTTTTTGTTGACATAGAGACATACTCCCCCCCTAGTGATTTACCTGTCACAGAGGGGTTTCGGTCCAGGCGGAAGGGCACCCCGAACCCATCTAATTCCAGATCGGACTGAAGGTCTTGTTCTTTGAGCCATGTCTCCGTTAAGGCAAGGATGCAAGCACTTTTGTACTCCTCCACGAACTTGACATTTGCCTGGAGTTCGTCGATTTTGTTTCGGAGTGACTGGACGTTGACCAGGATGACCGAAGGCAGGGGTGTCCGACGGAGACCCTGTCTCTTTAGCCTCTGGCGCACGCCGCCTCGTCTCCCCCTCTTCCTTACCCCAGAAGGCCCGTAAGCTCCAGCATGATTCCTTGCTGGAAGCACAAGCTGGATGATCTCCGCAGGGAAGGTAGCCAAGGGATCCACGGTGCCGGCAGCGTTATTCCGCAGAAGCAGGAGGAATTCACGGCCATACCGAGTTTCACCAAGTCCACTCAAAAAGTGCCAAAAAAGTATATAAAGTAGCAGAAGGATTTTCATACCCCGGTGAGTCATTGTTTCCTATACAAATTTTAATACGCTAATGTTAAAGACTTAAATACAAGGACGAGATTTACGACTCACGCATTCTCACTCACGCTCGCACCACTGCTGCTGCCTGTCGCCATTACCAGTGCCAGCCTCTCCCTCTCCCCCCAGCTCCTGGCCAGAGCGGTTGTGCACACAACTGGAATTGTGTGCTCTCCACAATTCCAGTTGTGGAATTAGCTGAGAAGCTTAGGAGCAGATCCTCAACAGTAGTGTTCTCTGGGATTCTACCGGTATCACGTGCAAGCAGAGGTAAGCAGAACTTTACCTGGAGGTTTAACACGTGGCTACGAACCTGGTGTAGGAAAGAAGGGTATAGGTTTATGGGGCACTGGAACTTTTCCTGGGACAGGGGTGACCTGTTCAAGCCTGACGGGCTGCACCTTAACCGGAGGGGTATCTTTGACTGGGCCAGCGAATGTTGAGGGTAGCACAGAATTATGTAAACTAGGGAATTAGGGGTCAGGGAGGTTAGTGAGTGTTACACATAGGGAAATGCAGACTGCCCTGATGGAAGCTGACGGCGTATCATGCACTATCGATGTTTTACTTTTAAAGCAACAAAGCGTAATAGGGGGCTCAGGGCGGCGGCCACATGGGAAATCAAGGGGGAAGAGCATTAGTAATAACCTGAAATGTTTTTATTTAAATGCAAGAAGCATAAAAAATTAATTTCCAGAACTTGAGGCTGTAGTGATCAGTGAGGGCTATGACATAGTTGGGATTACAGAGACATGGCTATGTGAAGAGGATGGAGATGAATATAATATAGAAGGTTATAAGCTCTTTAGGAAGGATAGATGTAATTGGCGAGGAGGGGGCATAGCACTTTATGTGAACGAAAACATTAATGTACAGGAAATTCCCGAAATTGAACATTCCTTGTCCTGTGAAGATATCTGGGTCAGGGTCATTGGCAAACACGAGACAGGTTTAAAGATAGGAGTATGCTATCGACCACCAGCTTTGGACAGTACAATCAATGAAATGCTTTTTAGGAGGATTACGCAAGCTTGTAGTGGTGGTGGGACTATTATCATGGGAGACTTAAATTATCCTGGTATCAATTGGGAAATGGTGAAAGGACAGGGTAGGGGGGAGGAAGAATTTCTAGATGTTATAAATGATAATTTCTTGGTGCAGTATGTTAATAAACCTATCAGAGAGAAGGCAATTTTAGACTTAGTGTTCTGTAATGACCCCGATAGAATTAGCAATGTTGAGGAATTGAAGCCACTCGGGACAAGTGATCACTCTACTGTTAATTTTGATGCTTCATGGGAAGTTAAAAAGGTGTATTCTAAAACAAAAATTTTCAATTTTAGTCGAGCAAACTTTGACAGGATGCACTCATATCTAGCTGAAATAAAATGGGAGACACTCCTGGACTGTGAGTCCGTAAATGAGATGTGGGAAAGATTTAAGGGGGTTTTACTTGAATCACAATGCAGATTAATTCCGAAGGTGTCCAAAAGTAAGCTGAAAAAGCAGAATCCTCAGTAGATGACCAAAAGTATTCGTAGGATGTTGAGGGAAAAGAGGAATCTTTATAAGATCTACATAAAGGATAACAATGAGAATACTAGGGCTGAATACTGTAAAATGCGGGCTGTGGTCAAAAAAGAGCTGAGGAATGCTAGAAGACTGTATGAAAGACAAATTGCAGAGGGGGCAAAAACTAACCCTAAGCGCTTCTTTCAGTACTGTAGCAGAAAAAGGAAAGTTAAAGAGCAGGTTAAGTGCATAAAGAATAAAAACGGATCGCTGCTATATGATAACAAGCATATTGCGGATGCCTTAAACAGTTACTTTGTTGAGAATTTTACCTCAGAGGGGGTCTTTATTTGGCTAGAGGGAACGTCAAATGCTCAAGATTATTAAGCAGAAATTGAGGTTCGGGATAACAAAGTGTTAGACAAGTTGCATAAACTAAAAGCAGTTAAAGCGGCGGGTCCTGATGGCCTATATCCTAGAGTGCTCAAAGAAGCTGGTGAGTTCATCTTTAAGCCGCTATCCGCCATCTTCAGACAGTCTTTAGAAACTGGAAAAATACCAAATGATTGGAAACAGGGCAATATAATACCAATATATAAGAAAGGGGACCGTACCGAGCCAGGAAACTACAGGCCAGTGAGTTTAACTTGCATTTCGTGCAAAATATTGGAATCTTTCATAAAAGATGAGCTGGACTTATTTCTTGAACGTAACAGTATCTTAAGGGATAGCCAACATGGTTTTCGGAAGGGTAGGTCATGCCAAACAAACCCTCTGGAATTTTTTGAAGAGGCCACCAGGACTTACGACCAGAGCAGGGCTTATGACATCATATACTTGGATTTTCAGAAAGCATTCGATACAGTTCCGCATAAGGGACTAATTTTTAAAATGAGCTCCATTGGAGTTACAGGAGGTATTCTGAAGTGGATTCAAAACTGGTTACAGGACAGAACACAAAGAGAAGTGGTCAGTGATATCTCATCTGAGCTGGGTATGGTGGGGAGTGGCGTCCCCCAGGGATCGGTGTTGGGACCCCTGCTGTTCCTCATTTACATTAATGACCTTCATAGGAATATTGAGAGCAGATTGGTTGAATTTCCAGATGATACTAAATTGGGGGGTTTGGCAAATAGTCTAGGGTCCACTAAAGTGATTCAGGACGATTTGGATAGAATCCAGAATTGGGCAGAAATGTGGCAAATGAAATTTAATCTAGCAAAATGTAAAGTTGTACATGTAAGTAATAAAAACATTAGACGGGATTACTTCATGGGAGGTTTAAAACTGGAATGTGCTGCACAAGAGAAAGATCTGGGAGTGATTGTTAACCAAACCTTCACAGGTTCTAGCCATTGTGCCGTAGCAGTTAAAAAAGCTAATTGGATGCTAGGATACATTGCCAAAAGTATTGAGTACAAATCTAAGGAGGTGATGCTTCTTTTGTACAACACGTTTGTTAGACCACACCTGGAATATTGTGTACAGTTCTGGGGACCATACTTTAAGAAAGATATAGAGGCTCTAGAGAAAGTTCAGAGAAGAGCCACCAAGCTTATTCCAGGTATAAAAGATGAAAGCTTTGAGAAGAGGCTGAACATCCTTAATCCTTTAGTCTTAGGAATAGGAGACTCAGGGGTGATTTGATTGATGTCTTCAACTATGTTAAAGGGATTAACAAAGTGAATCATGTAGGATTCCTTCAACCAAGTGTTGTGAGTAGAACTCGGGGTCACAAATGGAAGTTGACCAAAGGTAAATTTAGCACTGATATTCGGAAATATTTCTTCACCCATCGAGTAATTTCAATGTGGAATAGCTTACCTGACCATATTGTTGAGGCAGAGACCTTTTCAAGAGCAAGATAGTATAAAGAAACTGGCTAGCTTAGTTGGGCTGAAAGGCCTGTTCTTGCCATTCATGTTATGTTATGTTATGTTATCTTAGACAGTGGCATCAGCTAGTTGTTAGGCAACCAAAAGATACATTTTTTGAAAAATATAACAGCCGCAAAACTGGACGGTCAGTGAGACTGCTAATGGCTTAAATAGGTAGATTTGGTGATATTTTATGCTCTGTAGGTGTAATCTATATAAAGTCATTTGCATGCTAAAATATAGACACTTTTAGGAAAAGTCAGTGACCCTCAAGGTTGTATTCTTTTATTTTGATAAGTTGTGACACAAACAAATTTCAAAACGGTCAAAATGACCGTCATGGTGGTTCTAGTGTTAACTGCATTTTACAAAACCACTGAAGAGCACTTATTTCATCTTACCTCTCCACAGCAGAGCTCAATACTGAGAATACCGTGAAGGAAGGCACCTCGCCAAAATGTCAAAGATAAAACAGCATTAATAAAAAAATTCTGTTGAGCTGAAGAAAACTCCCCAAAACAATATATGCTTAGACAAGAGTAAAGAAATAATAATGTGCAAACAGATGTAGATTTTTGGTGAAATGTAACATTGCATGTTCATGTGGGTTGCACGAAACATACCTAGAACAAAACCTGAATGATAAAGACGCTGGATTTTTTTTTCTCTCTGATTTTTTTACTGAGGTCTGAGATTGCTAGTTAGGGCTATGATTATTGGTCGGACATACCAAACTGAATATGAGAAAGCTTCCTCACAGCTGACACTGGTTGTCTAGATCTGTGAGAATGTTGTTATTGCTAGTTTTATGACATTGTCGGCATCGTCATGGTCTACCGCGGTTGGTGAAATGGGCTAATGCTTGTATTAAATAGTGCCGCGCCTGTGAAGTGACTGACGGGCATGTTAAACCGCGACTGCGAGGACGACTTGACGAGCGTTTACAGGCACCGGCGCGATCGCGCCTGTCTCGTGGCATGCACTGACGGCGATAGCCCGATCTGGCAAGCACAGGACGAGGTGCTCTGCCCCAATCTGCACTTCCACAGGTCCAGGATCATGGGGCCAATGTACTTGTAGAGCCCTGCCGTTTTTACCTATATTCAATTGAGAATGGCGCTGTAATGGCGACAGACGGAAGAGTGTCCTGAGTGCATTGTCTTTTTGTTCCGAAAAGCAACTAATCCTTTTGTCTGATTGTGTGATCTTGAATGGAAGATTGTTCCTTAACAACTACTTGATCATCTGTGAATGACCTGGGGTTGATCGAACATTTCTCACATCTATTTTTGACCAAACGTTGGGCTATCATTATTAGGTAGTGGCTATCCGCACTGCTGCTAATCTGGTTTGCCGTGGGACACCTGCACTCTCAAAAGAGATGTATTGAAAATAATACGTGTTAATTTTTAACACACCTGTGTGTCTAGTTAAGGACAACACATTTTGTGTTGTTTTCAACACCATCAAAGTTGATTTTTTTAAAAAACTTTTTTACATATTTTGTGTTGAAATCAACACAAAATGTGTTATACATGTGATAACACATTTAGTGTGTTATTTTTCAACACATTCATTCTAAAAGTGTGTTCGCATTCGATGTGAATCGCGGCAGTAGAACACTGTGATACAGTTGTGAGGAGCTGTTTTCCCTACGGGACTTGGACTACCCAGCACCAACGGATCTTCAAAACCGGTCCGACATACTCCCGAACCAGCATGGAGTCGGCAGCAGAAGAGGGGAAGGAGAGGAGAAGAGCGGCACATCCAAGTCTCCACCTTTACCATCTATCCTGCTTGCTAATGTCCGGTCTCTCTGAAATAAACAGAATGAGCTACACACCAATGTCTCGAGCCAGTGGGTTTACAAGGTCCCGGGTTTGATCTGCGTCACGGAGACCTGGCTGGACAGCACCATCGCGGACTCGCAGCTCTCCCTCAGCGGCTTCGGGACTCCCGTACACCTGGACAGGGACACTGCGAGCAGCCAGAAGAGGTACGGCGGGGGGTCTGTGTCTACCTCAACCAGGCGTGGAGTAGGACGGCTACGGTCTTTGACTCCAGCTCTTCTGCTGATGTGGAACTGCTTGCACTACCTTTTAGACCGCATGTAAATTTAGTTCAAAGAAAGTTAGCTAAAAGTGTATGTTTTCTTTGGAAACTGCAGAAATTATTAAACCTTAAGTCTCTTAAAATAATATATTCAGCCCTCATAGCACCCCATCTACATTACTGCGCTGAAGTATGGGGTCACACTTACAAAAACACAATAGAACCTTTATTTAAACTTCAAAAAAAGGCCCTTAGAATTATTTATTGTGTTCCGTATGGAACTCATACAAATGATTTGTTTATTAAGGCAAAGCTTCTTAAATTACAGGATATAGTAAAATTCAACTCCTTGCAACTTGTCTACTTGGAATATAAAAATTGTTTGCCCAAAAATGTACAAAACCTATTTCTTCAGCGTGACTGCATGCAGCACACCAGAAGTAGGATGTTATTACAATCAAGCAAGGTCAGAACGACACGTAGGGAGCATTCCCTATCTGTGGCTGGAGTCAGGGCATGGAATGTACTTGATGATAATTTAAGGATGGCTGGAGAGCTGAAGGTCTTCAAATATTTGTTGAAATGTGCATATCTGAGTAACTATAAACATGTTCAATCTTGTTCATTTGTACCCTGTCACTGGACGCTTCAGACTAACTGTCCGAAAGGCAATTCACAGCACATTATTACAGACAGCTGAACCAAAATGGATCTTATAAGCTGGTCATTAAATGCAATCGACAAAATTATCTCCGGGAGGCGTGCAGGTTCTGGAGAACCGACATGCCCGAATGGGACATTCCCGGCCGGTTACGTCATGGATTCATGGGGAAAGTGGCGTTTGCTGTGTTTGACGGTCCTGGACATTGAGGATGTAGAAGATGTCTATATAACTGGATTCATGATAGTAGGTCTGCAATCATTGGGGTTTGGACTGCATTTGATTGATCAAAGGATAAAGAAAATCTGGAATGGCATGGCCACCTTTGTCAGAAAGCTCAATAAAATTGGGCTTGACGTTAAGGAAGGCAACGATGGACTGGACAAACTGCGAGAAGTCATTACATCCGATATGGGAAGGGTGAACCCAGGTGATGGAAATGATGACTGATCAAGAGATCCAAGCATAGATCCGGTATCTGCTTCCTCTCATCTACGCCAAATCAGCTGGAACAAATCAAATGATCAAGAATGGGGTTTCGGGATAATGTCGCTTTGGATCAAGAGTGGCATTTGAATCTAAGTTATATGATCACTCACTTAATTTGCAATTATAATTCTATGATATTCATAAACTTCATGATCTTACTTTCTGAAGTTAAAACGTAGCGTACATGGACATTAACTCTGCTGTGATTTATAATCTTTATGATATTTTAATCATAACAAAACTGTTTTTTTTTTTTCTGGAAGCTGGGGGCGGGACTCTCATAAGCGATTTCGCTTCCCCCGCGACCCTTTCGGTCATGATACATGTTGTGTGTTGAAACTGTCATGAAATGATTTAAAATCATGCCGAAATAAAAAAAAATAAAAAAATAAAAAAAAAATTTTTTAAAAATCTTCCCCGCCAGTTTTGTCAGCTCGTGCTAGTGCTTGCTTACATCCCTCCCTCTGGTAATGTGACACGCGTGTCAGAGACTGTTGCGTCGTATGTCCATAAGATCAAGAGCGCCTCTCCTGACTCTCCCGTGTTTGTCCTCGGGGACTTTAATGGCTGCAGGCTGAATAAGACTCTCCCCACCTACCACCAATATGTGAACTGTGCCACCAGGGGCGATAAAACAATCGATTTCTGTTATGGCAACGTTAAAGACGCATACAGAGACCATAAGAAACATCTACTTAGTACTGCTGACCATAAAATTGTCCACCTAGTCCCAGGTAACTGCACTAAACTACAAAGGGAGGGTGCGGTAAAGAAACGGGTCCAGCAGTGGAGCAGTGGTGTGCAAGAGACTCTTCAGGGCTGCTTTGAATGCACAATGTGGGATGTGCTCACTGTAGGCAACTCCTTAGAGGAGGCCACTGATGTTGTAACATCATACATCACCCTCTGCACGGAGATGTTGGTTCCTGTAAAAACAATCAGAGTGTTTCTAAACAATAAGCCCTGGATAACTAGATCACTTAAAACAACCCTGAACGATAAGAAAATAGCATTTAATTCAGGAAATAAACAGGAAGGTAAAATAATTCAAAACAGACTGAACAAAAAAATTAAATCAGCTAAAAAAAGCTTATAAAGACAGAGTGTTTAACTACGGAAAGGCCAGGGATGCTTGGCGGCACGTCCTTCTGGGCTCCCTTTCAACTCTACCTCAACTGGGCTCCCTGCAGAGGTGCCGCTCAACACCACCTACTGCAGGTTTGATCAGTATGACTACACCAAAGAAAGGGAGGAGCTCACTGCAGAGCTCATCTCAATGATCCAGTCGACTGAGGACCTGCAGCTGCTGCCTGTAGAAGTGGAGCAAATGCTGAAGCGGATTAAGCCCAACAAGGCTCTTGGCCCGGACAACATCAGCGGGCGCTTGCTAAAAGCCTGCTCCTGCCAGCTAGCAGGAGTCCTCCGCTAGCTATTTAACCGCTCTCTGGCTGAGCACTCCATTCTCTCCATTTGAAAGTACTCTACCATCTGCCCTGTAGTAAAGAAGAGCAACCCCTGCTCCAACAATGACTAACGGCCCGTGGCCCTAACATCTCTGGTTATAACGAGCTTTGAAAGGCTCGTCATGCCCAAGCTGCAGGCTGATATCGGGATGCTCTCTGACCCGCTGCAGTTCGCCAACCAGCTGCACAGAGAGGCAGGCGATGCTTTGCTCTTTGCTTTTGCAGGCGATGAATGTGTGACTGAATGTGTACTTGCGCCTGTGATGTCTCTGCACTGACACTCAAAACCGTGAAAGAAATTCCTTATGGAAAAAAAAAAAGTTTTTAGTGATTGATTGATTGAGTACACAACAAAAACAAGATTTCTAATAAAATATAGGATCCCCTTGCGCTTCGGCCCCTGTCTTGCCAGAGGTCGGTGCTAACAGGAAAGGACAAAGAAAGAACAAATGAAAGAACAGATTGGAGCACTCCAATCACTTGTATCAGTTTATTGAGATGCCAAGACTAACGTTTCGAGGCACAGCGTCTTCGAGTCCTGAGGAAGACTCTGAGCAAGACGCTGTGCGTCGAAACATTAGTCTTGGCATCTCAATAAACTGATGCAAGTGTTTCGAGTGCTCCAGTCTGTTCTTTCACAAGATATTGGGGGCTTTCGCTTTGCATGGTAGAGAACGATTTACATGTTGGTTTTTAATGCAGTGTTGCCTGAGGGACCGACAGTCACGAGCATTCAGTGTTGGTTTTCGGCCCTGCCACTTATGTGAAGAGATTTCTCCAGATTCTCTCAATCTTTTGATAATATTATGGACTGTAGATGATGAAATCCCTAAATTCCTTCCAATTACCCATTGAGAAATGTTATGAAACTGTTGGACTATTTGCTCACACAGTTGTTCACAAAGTGGTTAACCTTTCCCCATCCTTACTTGTGAATGACTGAGCCTTTCGGGGATGCTCCTTTTATTCCTAATCATGACACTCACCTAGTCACCTAGCATTCCTCAACTTTCTCAGTCTTTTGTTGCTCCTGACCCAGCTTTTTTGGAACGTTTTGCAGGCATCAAATTCCAAATGAGTGAACATTCCCCCCCCCCAAAAAACTAGTTTTTCAGTTTGAACATTAAATATCTTGTCTTAGTAGTGTAATCAATTGAATACAGGTTGAAATAAATTTGCAATTCATTGTATTCTATTTTTATTCACGTTTTACACAATGTCCCAACTTCATTGGAGTTGCGGTTTGTAAAATTACAACAATATTTAACAATATATACATATAAGTTAGGATGCTGTGTAAAATTAAAATAAAAACAGACTGCAATGATTTTCAAATCTCATAAACTGACATTTTATTCACAATAGCACAAAAACAACATATCAGAATTTGAAAGATAGGGCCATGTTTACCATTGTGTAGTTGTTGGTGAGGATTGGACCGTGTGGTTGGTTAGTGATTTAGGGGTGGTGTTGCTCAGGCAGGTCGGTTAGAACCTCATACAACGCACAAAGCAGGCTTCCCTTTAACCTTTTAATGAGCCTCAGTATTCGTATTCAAACAAGATCACAGTATTACTGTAGTACAGGCTTGTGTGCGTTAATATGGATGTACTGTATATGGTTTGATATAAGGTACGCATAACTTATCGCGCACACACACACACGAGAGGCACAGATGATATCTGCTTCGTAGGAACTCAGAGAATTAACAAACTTTCCTGAAAGGGCAGCAAACTTAACGTGCAACTAACGTCTGGAACTGAAACTGAATATCTGCACGTAGACACCGTCGCTAGGCAACATCAAAATCAACAATGAGAGTCCAATAAAGAGTCTTTTGTACAGCCGCCTCCGAATTGCTGAGGCAATTCACTCAAGAGAAAGACTCAGGCTTCTGGAGGGGCTGCAGCATCTTCAGATGGTGACGGATCTCCAGTGTCATGAGAGTCTGGGATTGCTGGGAGGCGGATGAGCTGGGTCACCGGCCGGGTGTAGACTCTGTCCTTCACTCGAACATTAGCTGACTGCACGTGACCATCTGCGCTCTAATGGACGAGGATTTTCCTGATGGGCCATCTCGCTCTGGGGAGCTGCAGGTCTACTAGCAGGACTACAGCACCCATGGCAAGGTCTTTGGCAGGGGCATGCCACTTCTGGCGCAGCTGTAGCGTGGGCAAGTAATTCCAAATGAAGCTCGCCCAGAACTGGTCGGCTAGAATTTGGCAATGCCTCCATCTCTTCCTGATTAGACCTTTGTCCATAAGGTACACCACTTGGGGCAGAGCACCATCAAGCCGCCTCATTAAGAGGACATTAGGCGTGACAGGGTCCTCATCTGCTATACTAGATGACGTATAGCCTAAGGGCTTGGAGTTCAGGATGCTTTCGACCTCCAACAGGACAGTTCGAAGCACTTCCTTTGTTACTGACTGGGCTCCAATCACTGTGTACAGAGCAGTCTTTGCTGACCTTATTTCGCGTTCCCAGACGCCACCGAAATGTGGTGCCCCTGGAGGGTTAAAGTGAGAGGTAATCTTCTGCTTTGCAAGGAGCCTCTGGAGCTCTGGATTCATACTTGCAAAGGCCTCGTGGAACTCCTTCTCACCGGCCTTGAAATTGGTCCCCTGGTCAGAGTAGACCACTGCTGGGGTCCCTCTGCGAGCGATGAATCTCCTCAGTGCCATCAAGTAGGAGTCTACGTCTATGCAGTGTAGGAGGTCAAAGTCCACAGCACGGGTGCTGAGGCATTTAAAGATGATGCCCCACCTTTTCTCTGTGCGGCGGCCTATCTTGACCTGAAACGACCCAAAACAATCAACACCAGTCGAATAGAATGGCGGCTTGAAGAGCCGTAGCCGAGCTGGTGGTAGTTCTGACATCTTAAACACTGCAGGACGGGCTTTCCATCTGCGACACTCTGGGCACTGGTGCTGGACGCGTCAAATGGCCTCCCTCCCTCGCAGAACCCAGAAGGATCGCCTCATCTCGGCATGCACACGCTCTGGCCCAGGATGACAGAGACGAGCGTCATAATCCTGGATCAGGAGTTTAGTGGCTGGATGGGCAGGATCTAAAACTATGGGGTGTATGGCACTGGAGTGAAGCACTTCTGCCTGCTGCAGTCTTCCTCCCACCCGAATGACTCCCCCATCAGGATCCAGCTGTGGAGATAAGGTAAGTAGACGACTGCTGCACATACCCTGTTCTAAGTGGTGCAGTTCTTCTGGAAAGCTCTTTTGTTGCGCCTGCTTGATCACCAGCATTTCTGCTTGCTGATAGTCTGAGGCAGTTGGGGCACCAGATAGAGAGGTCGTCCTATGAAGCTCCTGCGCAGTGGCATTGATCAGATCCCTTCAGCAGGTATACTCCTCAGCCATGGCGACTCTGGGTTGACTCGCTGTTGATAGCAAACCACAGAAGACAGGCTTACGATATTCTGCAGGGTCTGGCTCAACCTCTCTGGATGGTCTTTCAGGCCATGCCTCTGGTCCCTTGAGGAGGAAAGGTGGCCCCTGACTCCAATGATTTGGCAGCGCCAGCTCTTCCAGTGTCTTGCCCCACGTAATGTCATCTGCAGGGTTCTGAGCAGACTCTACATAGCGCCAGCAACTAGAGTCAGTTAAAAACCCCTTAAAACTCCGGGAAAATTTGCCTAAAATGCCTATGAAAAGCGTACCCAAAGTAAATTGAACGCTGTTCTTGAACCGTTTGGACTATATGGATGGTTATGGTCTCATTTGAAAGAAAACACTCTGAAGTTAACACCCCCAGCTAAAAGAAATACTCTAAGTGCTACTGTCATTGAGTAATCCAAGCTGGAACACACTGAAGTAGAAGGTTTTTACTCTCGCCAAAATTTTTTTTTGCAAACAGATGCCTGTAGATGAGAGCAGCTGGGACTTATTAGCTGAAAAACACAATGGGACCACAGCATGAAGTCTCACTTAGTTCCAGTTCAAATTTGATAACAATCCTACAGAAAATGAGCATTTTACACATGTTTTTCTAGGGCCATGTCTAGGCGTTTCCAAAAATGGCCATTTGGAGACCCCAAAAGGACCCTTGGATAACCATGGTCACATACCTAGGATAAAAGGGCATAACTCTTGAACGCTTCAACCTACAGTCATAATGTTGGGCTCTAATGAAAGGTGACACTTCGAGGAATCCAATCCCATATCCAGATTCACTATCAATATTGCTGAAAAAAAGTTACTGATGCATAAGCTCAAATTTGTGCACATAAGAGTCAAAACGAGTGCCTTTATGTTAAAAAAAATGCTTTTTTATATGAAAGGTAAACAAACAAATGACCTTTACGCAGCAAACTCACAGTAAAATATTTACAATATATGATCAATAAAAAAAAGTAAAAGTTACTGAAGCATAAACTCAAATTTGTGCATATAAAAGTCAAAACAAGTGCTGTCATGAAAAAAATGTTTTTTACATGAAAGGTAAACAAACAAATAACCTTTCCATAGCAAACTATTTACAATATATGATAAATAAAAAAATTAAAAGGTTACTGAGGCATAAACTCAAATTTGTGCATATAAACCCCAAGGGGAGGAGATTCTGACTTTGTGCTTTTACATATATCCAAAGCAAAGGAGAGATTCCTTTGTCTTCGTTCTTGCCTGTAACGAAGACCCTATGTGGCACATAGTAAAATGGATCCTATTTACTTACTTTGTCTCACTCTGATTTCTTACAGGGATGAAAATTTAAATTCCCACAACAACCAACGCCGGCGAAAAAATAACTTCCTTCCACCTTCGGTAACGGAGGTAATAATGCGTAATATGGTAATAATATAATCATCATAATATCAGCATCATATTATAATATCCTTTTCCCGTAATTATTTACACAGAATTACTCCGGTGAAAACATGACGGTGAACTCCAGTGAAAACATGACGTCCTTCCACCTTCCGTGACAGATGCAAATAATACGTAATGTAATTTTATAATAATAATAATAATAATAAATATAAATGTAATGTTATTATATAATGAAATATAAGTTATAATATGATGCGTACTTGTCAAGAGTAATGTCATCTCCCCCGAGAAACATTTCCTCTGCCACGGAGCCATCAGGGTTTTGGTCGGATATTTCTTCCCCTGTGCTATCACTTGCACGCCGAGTGCACAGCTCTGCAGCTTCTGAACTGAAAATGATTTTTTTCGCAACCTTTTGGCTATTTTTTCTTTCAAACTCCGTAAACAACCATCAAACATTCGCTGGAAATCTCTCTCTGCCTCGCTCTGTTTTGCGGAACGCACAGCACGCATTACGCACAGCTGAGCCATATTCTGTCCATTCTCTTACGCGAGCGATAGGCAGCGCCAGCCTTTTCGCCACCCCAACAACCTATATATCGGCGTTTCCAGAATCTCGTTGGTGTCATAATGCAACAATCGTCGTCTTGATTGGTTGCTGGTTGCTCGGGCTACACGCAAAAAAAGGAGGCATGAGCTTCGTTTCAACACAGGCACTCGTTGGCTATAGCAGGCTGTAGACAGGGCAGGGAAGCTCGTAACTGGTCGAGTGATGTGTCAATCGAAAGGTTAGAGTGCAGACTCCATTTTGGCGCAAATGGCTGTGTACTGTCTAAATCTGTTCCGAAGCAACGACCACTAATGCAGCGAACTTTGTGGATAACCACCGATTCATTTCAAACGATGCAGCAGCTGTTCATGGATATTTACCGGTATAATAGTGTGTTTTGGACTAAAAACTTTACTTGGTTGGATTTACTGGAACTTCGTGGATGTAACAAGACCATTTTTGAGGGGATATGTCGGACTGGAGGAGTACTAGGGGGCTTCATCGGTGAGTCACATCAGTTTTGTAACTGTTTGTTTGTTTGTTTGTGGTCTGACATGGGCGTTGATTAAAGCTGCTGGGATGATTATACTTTGAAATGGTTGGCATCATTCGAATCTCAAGAATCTTAGCTTTCTGACGATATGTGGCATGAGTATCTCAGTTGCATACAAGCTGTGTAAATGACGTAGTATGTTTTCAACTTCCCTGACGGCCCGATTGCGGGCCGTCGGAGTGGTAACGGGTTAACTCTTGGATTTCGGAGACACGGGTGCCAACGAAAACCTTAAAACTGCATGATTCTGATTGGAGCTACGTCAGTACTGTGGTGGAGTCTGTCCACAGCACTGTCTGGTCTATGGGCAGCATGAGCTCCTTCCCCAGCAGACTGGATAATTGGGCTCCAGTGAGGGCCCCACAGAGCTCCAACCGAGGCATGGATGTTTGCCGGCGTGGGGTGACTCTCGATCTTGCCATGAGGAATGACAGGTGCACTTCGCTCTGTGTATCTTCTGTTCTGAGGTATGCGACAGAGCCATAAGCTCTCTCGGACGCATCACTGAACATATGGATCTGTCTGTTGCGAACCTCAACCTGAGTTGTCACATAGGGTCGAGGCAGCAATATACGTGGCAGTGCTTGGAACTCTGTCTCCCATTCTTTCCATTCTTCCAGCACATCTCAGGGGAGGAGAGGGTCATCCCAACTGCGCTGTTTATCCCAGAAACGCTGAACAAGAATCTTAGCCCGTGTTGTGTATGGTAGAATGTACCCCAGAGGGTCATACTGCCAAGCGAGGACTTTGTACACATTCTGCATCGTCACTCCTCCATACTTGAGGGGTCTGTGTTTGTATCCGAGCTTGTCGGACTCCCAGTGCCAGGTGAGTCCAAGGGCTGATTCCGGATGGTCGCCATCGCCCTGTGAGAGCCAGTGCTCAAAGGTGGTGGACCTAGCTTCTTTGGGTAAGTGGTTGATGGCTCTTGAGCTGTTGCTCGCCCACTGGTGGAGCTCAAAGCCACTAGCGGATAGCAAGGTACGGAGTTTGTCGACCAGCTGCTTCGCCTCTTCAACAGTTGACACGCTCTGTAGGCAATAATCGACATAGAAACACTGCTCTACAGATTTTCTCACATCTTCTTCGTTGGAGCTGTGTTCCTTTAAATGTTGCTGTAGCGCAAATGTCGCGCAGCATGGGGAACAGGTCATGCCAAATGGCAAGACTTGCCACTCATACACATCCGGGGGATCTTCACGTCTCATGTCTCTCCATACAAATCTAAGGTTCGGTCTGTCTTCTGGCAAGAGTATAACTTGATGGAACATGCTGCGTATGTCGATACTAATGGCTACAGCAGACTTTCTGAAACGCAGCAGGACTCCAAGAAGAGAGGCGACCAGGGTCGGTCCTGGAAGTAACGCCTCATTAAGGTTGAGGCAACGAAACTGGTACGAGCAGTTGAACACTATGCGGTTCTTCTCATTGTACCGTACCAAGTGATGGGGAATGAACCACGATTCACCCTTAGTTGGTAAATCAGGGCCAAGCTTCTTGACCGACCCGGCTTGGACCAGTTTGCAAATCTCCTCACAGTCTGCCTCAGCAAGCTGTGGGTCTCTTGAGTCTTTTGCACAGTAGTATCCCCTCTTCATTTAACAACAGTCTGTAAACCTCCGGGAAGTGAGGAGACCAATTGCTGAAGTTTCGAGAGAGGAATGTTGACCCAGTCTTTTCAGATGAAGGATTCTAGCTGCTTCGCAGTCCTGGGTCTTCTTTGCCCGATTTTTCATTTGATGATGCGCCAAATGTTTTCTATTAGTGAATGGTCTGGACTGCAGGTAGGCCAGTTCAGCTCTCAGACTCTTCTACAATGTAGCCATGCTGTTGTGATGGATGCAGTACGTGGTTTGGCATTGTTTTGCTGAGATATGCAACGCCTTCCCTGACAGAAATATTGTCAGGATGGGAGCATCTGTTGTTTTAAGCCCTCGATATGCTTTTCAGCATTGAAAATGCCTTGCTAGATGTGTAAGCTCCCCACATCATAGCCACTAATGCTACCCAATACCATCAGAGATGTACGCTTTTAAACTATGTGGTGGTAACAAGCTGGATGGTCCCTCTCTTCTTTACACAGCACAACACTTGTTGGTTTCCAACAAAAATTTCAAATTTTGATTCAGCTGACCACAGAACAGTCTATCTCAGTCCATTTTAAATGAACTTTGGCCCAGTGAAGATGGCAGCATTTCTGAATTATTTTCACATATGTCGTCTTCTTTGGATGATACAGCTTTAAGCTTGCATTTGTAGATTGTACTGCGAACTGTGTTCGCAGACAATGATTTCTGGAGTGTTCCTGAGCCCATGCACTGTATTCTTGTGCAAAATCATGCCTGTTTTTAATGCAGTGCCGCCTGACGGCCCGAAAATCACAAGCATCCAGTATTGACCTTCAGACTGGTGCCTTGCACGCAGAAATTTCTCCAGAATCTCTGAATCTTTTGATGATACTATGTACTTTATATGCAACGTCTTCACAATTTTACATTGAGGAACATTTTTCTGAAATTGTTCCACAAATTTTTGCAGACTGGTGAGTCTCTGTCCATCTTAACTTCTGAGAGACTCTGCCTCTCTAAAATGCTCTTCTTACACCCAGTCATGTTACTGACCTGTTGCCAATTAACCTACTCAGTTGCAAAATTGCTGTTTTTTATAAGTACCATTTACCTTTTCTGCCTTTTGTTGCCCCTCAACCAACTTTTTTGAGATGTGTTGCTGCAATCAAACTCAAAATAAGCTAATATTTTTCATGAATTGGTAAAATGTCTCACTTTCAACATCTGACATGTTGTCTATATTCTATTGTGAATAAAATCTGGGTTTATGAGATTTACAAATCATAGCATTCTGTTTTTATTTACAATTTACACAGCAACCGAATATTTTTGGAATTGGGGTTGTATAAAAGAGGGAATGTGCTATGTATAACACATGCTATGTGTTACAGGGAATGTGGTATGTATTACAAAGGGAACATGTTAAATATTAAAGGGAACGTGTTCCCACTGTTATACATAGCATGTTATGTATGACAGAGAGAATGTGGTATGCATAACAAAGGGAACATGTTATTATAACAGGGAATGTGTTACATATAACAGAGGGAATGTATGATGTATAACAGTGGGGATGTGTGATGTACAATAGAGGGAATTTGTCCTGTATAACACAAAATTTGCCAGTCCTGGAGGGGTATAGTATCTGGCAGAGATAGGGAAATGAAGAATATCTTTCCATTGATTACAGTTCAGTGTGTGCTTAATAGTACCCTTATTTAAAAAGGCTGTTGTGGATAAGGTTTCTTTCACTGTTCTTGGAATCCAGTGGTGAGATCTCCATGGCCATTTGCTTTTAACTGGACATATTTCTACAAAATTTAACAACCTGTGTGATTATATATACAATGGAACAATGTCTCAGCCCCCGTTTGGACAGTTTATCTGTGAGGATAGTAAGTCACTGAGAAACACAGCTGAATTCAGAAACATTCAGCAGTACTTAACAGTTGTAATGTTTTTTTTTCCAGATAAGGTTCCATGTGATGATCCATAAAACAGACTTTCCTGTCTTTGGCGGTTCAGGAAGGCTTGAGTTAAATGGATGTGTATGTGCATCAGTTATCCTGTCTTTTTGTTGTTATTGGGTGTATTGGCAGGGAAACGTCAAAACATAGTCTTGGTTTTCTGAATGAACTTTTTTCAGCAGCAAAAGTGTACACCTGAGATTTAATACATTTGAACAATTTTCAGATTGATTTGTCTGAATACATTATTCACAATCAAAGAGTAACTATGTACCCAGCAATGTCATGCACTCACCAAACAGCCAACCCATGGCCAGAACTTTGAACACAGTCAGGAAGAACGTACAGGCCCCATTTCCAGCATAGTAGTCCAGAAGCTGAAAGATATACATTCCCCCCTGGTGGATAGAAGGGGAAATGTTAAGGGTGGAGAGCAGGAGGGGAACAAAAGGCCCAGGGAGTGTCAGAAGAGGTTAATGCTTTGAGTTAGTCCTCTGGTAACAAGGGAAGTTTGAATTCTTCCATATGCCTGAAGCCTTGATTGAAGTTGTAAAAGCAATTTTTTTCAAGTTAAGTGCAGGATTTTGAATTGGAGGTTGCCGAATGAAGATTTCTTCTGTGCAGGCCAAATAAGCCTGTGATTTGGACATCCTCCGGACAAAATAGTTCCACGTTTGGAAATGTTATCTTGTTTTCCTTACCTGTGTGACCATGACCTGCTGTGAAACAAAGCAGACAAGGCAGAAGAAGAGGACAAAGCTCTCTCTACGGCCGGGTCGCCTCAGGAACTCAGGAAACAGGTCCGTCACAGATGTCATCACCGCTTCTACTCCCACAAACTGACCAGCCAAGGCCCCAAAGTTCATGAGGCAGAGGCAGGGAGAGGAGGAGAGAGGTAGTGATAAAAAATGAAGGAAGAACATCACTGACTTGCGCCACAAAGAACAACAAAATAACCACTTTGAGAAAATCAAGGCAGTGGACTTAGGAAACTACAAAGGATGCTCTCCCATCCTGACTTCATGGTGTGCGAAAATGTCATTTTTAAGCACTTTTAGTGCTACACTTTTTAGTGCTACAGTTTTTTTGTTTGTGGGAAAACTATCAACAAAACATGACATTCCATTACAGGCATTTAGCAGATGCTCTTTGCCAGAGTAATTTGCAACAAGAAGAGCATTTTAAAACATCTACTGTATATCCATGAAGAAATTCCATCTTTTTAGCTTGGCTAGTGATCTGGTTAATTAGCACATTTTACCAGTTTGTTTCAGCGGTACTTCATGTGAATCTACAGAACTGAGCACCACGCCACCCAGGTCACGAAATTTTTTTCTGCACCGGAGTTCCAGGTCTACAGCATTTACTAAATTTACCTACGGCTAATAAGAACTTAATTTCATAGGCAGGCATACCCTGAGCCATGATCTTACGCCATCTTTGATTATAACAAGTCACTAGCTTACTAGCTGGGTAACGTTAACTTCCTGTATATCTTTTCTGAATATCAAACCACAAGAGTTGGCTAGTCTCGCCCCAGAGAATTGTCCTCAGCCTTTTTCCCGCTTACAAGCAACCCAATTTAGCCAGCTACCAGTCTTGGGCGGCACGGTGGCATAGTGGTTAGCACTTCTGCCTCACAGCAAGAAGGTCGTGGGTTCGAATCCGGCCTGGGGCCTTTCTGTGTGGAGTTTGCATGTTCTCCCCATGTTCGCGTGGGTTTCCTCCGGGTACTCCGGTTTCCCCCACCCACAAAACATGCAATATAGGAACCCTCCCTCCTGTATGGCTGTGTGTGAATGTTTGGTGGTGGTTGGAGGGGCCGTAGGCACATACTGGCAGCCACGCTTCTGTCAGTCTGCCCCAGGGAAGCTGTGGCTACAAAAACGTAGTTTACCACCATCAGAGCGTGAATGTGTGAGTGAATGAATAATGCCTCCATTGTAAAGCGTCTTTGAGTGTCCAGAAAAGCGCAATATAAAATTGATGCATTATTATTATAGTTTTAATGCCTTGGTATGTTTGGCTTGCATGTTATCTACGTGGCTATGATAGAGCTCGATGGTGCTGTTCTATCCAAATTGAATGATTTCAGACAACCCAGCTAGTTAGCTTGCTGATTATTGTTGTAATCTGGTTGTCTCGTTTCCATGTAGTGAGCAATCTAATATAGCTCAAAAATGCTCCATCCAATGCTCAAAAAACAAGTTACTTTGCAAGTTACATAGTTAGATATGTCGACTAACTTCAGTTAACTCCATTTTACAGTTAGCTAGCAATATAACTTGCTATGATGCAAAGCTTGGTTTATTCCCTTCTTTTATCCGCATCAAATAATGGAATTCATAACGTGACTGTATCTTTGGCAAATAAGCGTTACCACTGCCTAAGTAACTGCAATGCTTGTTGGGTAGATACATGACTTGCGTCAACATTTTGTGGCTGGACGTGAAATTTGATTCTGAGTGTCAATTTGTAAATTGAGTAAATGCAGTATCTTGAACTCCGGTGCAGAAAAAGATTTTCGTGCCCAGGCCAGTGTGCAACTGCAGCCAGTCTTATTTAGAGTGAAATCTCAAGCTTAGCTGCCTGAGGGGTGATCAGCAGACATGCATCTGTCACCTGAGTGTCCACACCCAAAAGCAGGATCATGATGAAGAAGAAGACGGACCACAATTGAGGCAGAGGCATCAAAGCGACTGCTTGGGGGTAGGCGATGAACACCAGCCCAGGCCCTGGTGGGAGGTTAAAGGGAGCAAAGCACACCATGCATTTATTATTTTTCATTATCTAAAAAAAAATTCTGCATTCATTTGCCAATCAACCCAAAGATGAATTTTCTGCCGCAGAAAATTCTGCCTGAATTCAGAGCATTTAACAAAATACTGAGAGCTGTCCTCAAACTCAAAGCCACAATAGGCCAATATTCCTCCATATAACTATTTTCGGTGCTTATTTGCTTTAAAGTTATTTTGCTATTTGCTCATCATTTTATAATTCCCCCATAATACAGCCACTCAGGGCATAATCGCCCCCCCTTAGAAAAAATATTATGTTCTATCCTGACTCCAGAAGTGCTCCAACTCTTCCCTACCCTGACTCCTGCAGTGCCCCAACTCTTCCCTACACTAACTCCTGCAGTGTTTAACTCTTCCCTACCCTGTCATGTGCAGAGCTCCAACTCTTTCCAGCTTTGGCGCCTAATCCACATTCCATCATTTATAATGAGCTTGTTTTACTTGGCAACCTTAATTGGGACTAGCTAACCTCCAAATCTGAAGATTTTAAAAATGTATGTAACTCACTAAATCTCGTCCAGTTAGTGGATAGTCCGACTCGTCCTAATATGAATTCTCCTAATAAGTCATCCTTAATAGACCTGGCCCCATATCCACAAAGCATCTTATCTTATGGCTAGGAGCACTCCTAAGTCACTAAAACATTTTATGAAGGAGTAAAAAAAAGTTACTCACAAAGCTGCTGAGAGCAACTTTTAGTTAAGAAAACTGGTAACTTCTCGACTAGGAGTAGGCTAGGAGTAACTCTGTGAGAGGTCGGAGTAAATCTCCGTTGCTATGGATGACGTCATTTGTCATGCACGTGTCTTGAGACAATGAGCATGGTGGTTGGTTGTTTGGTGACAAGGCGGCACATTGAAAAAAATATCCCACATACAACCCATGGAGGAAAAAATTAGGATATATTTCAAGCAGCTGGTTTGTTCCATAAAATAATAAACATATTGAGCACTCCTGAAAATGCACTATGCGCAATCCCCACATATCACGCTCTAGGCAAATAAATATACATAGGAAAGAGAGATTTGTAAAAACACCAATAGCATAAAATGAGTCAACAATAAAACGCGTCATTTTCCCAAATAATTAGCAACTTATTACCCAATGAGAATATGTTGCGATCATGCAAATGTCGAGCCGTTCAAGTTTGTTTGCCCTAAACTTTTCATCGTTCAAAAAGGATCCGGAAGCTCGCCAGTTACTGCTGCTGGGCCAGTTGGTGCTGGAGCGAAAGCACGTAATCAAAGGGAAATTTGGCTTGGGATTGAACAGCAAATCCAAGCGGGATGCATGAGATCAATGCAACATTCTCCATCAGTGTCTCGGACTGCGGATGGCAGACGACCGCGAGAAGCAGTGGTATGGGCTGCAATCGCAAGGGAGGTCTGAGATTGCAGCCTATATACGGGCTATTGTTCAAACAGGAAGGCATACTAAGCTTGGTTTGTAATTTATAGCCTACAATTTAAATATGCATAAAAGATATGACATAGGCTGGTACTAGGGCTGCACAATATATCGTAAATATACCGTCATCGCGATATCAACATACGCAATATACATATTGCAAAAGACAGACAGAATTGCGATAAATGGTGTGTTTCCATGCGCCGTGCATTCATGCTCTGCATGTCAATACATTTGGCCAATCAGATGGAGCTCTACTGCCCTAGATGTCTGCCCCCTAGGTAGATGGGAGTGGCTGAGGTCGCAGAGAGAGATTAGTGATTGTCGTTATGGCGGAGGGGACAGAGAGGAGCGGCGAAAATGTGGGCGAAGAACGCGTGGCTAAAAGAAACAGCATGTCTGTCATTTGGAAGTACTTTGGTTACAGGAGAGATGACACCTTACAAACACAGGTACTCTGTAGGTCATGTCGTACAGTTGTTGCAACCAACAGAGGAAACACGACTAATCTCCGTAGCCACCTACTACACAACCACAAAGATGTGTATGAAGCCTTTCAAGAAGCTAGCGTTAGCAAAAGCAAAACTACTGACGTTAAGTCAAATAGCAGCAAAACAGTCCAGCAGACATCCATTCATCAGAGTTTTGCGAGTGTAACTCCATATGAAAAAACATCAAAGCGCCACAAAGAAATAACAGAGGCCATCGCACGTTATTTGGCAAGGGACCTCATGCCTATGAGTACGGTGAGCAGAGAGGGCTTTGTGAGTCTGATAAACAAACTGGACCGACGATACCAGATTCCATCACGGAATTATTTTTCCCACGTCGCCATCCCACAGATGTACAACACCAGTCGGAAGACAGTTCAGTCCGAACTGAGTCAAGTTGTGCACTATGCAAGTACTACAGACCTTTGGTCAAGTCGCACAACAGAGCCCTATATGAGTTTCACAGTGCATTTCCTCACTGACGACTTCGAACTGAATACACGATGTCTCGAGGCTGTGTATTTTCCGGACTCGCACACTGCTGAGAACATAGCTCTGGGATTACGTGAAGTGTTAGCCAACTGGGATTTGCATGAAGACCGGCAAGTGTGCATCACCACGGACAACGGCGCTAACGTTGTGAAGGCCACCGAACTCAACAGCTGGGTCAGACTTCAATGTTTTGGCCACAGGCTGCATCTGGCCATCGGTAAGTGTTTCAATGGCCAGGGGAATAAACTGATCTGCTTGTCATTATGTAATACGTCAAATTTTTCGTTCACATGATCGAAGATAATGAAGTAATATTGGTAGAACATAATATGCCAATTTTGTCACCTAATTTCACATGAATTTGGCCACTTTTACTCCTGGTGTTAAAATGCTTTTTGTGATCGAATTGCAATCGCGTCTAATGTAATGTAATGTATGAATGTAATCTGACGTGCGAAAAATTTGTTTCACGTCCAGTGTAAAAGCAGCATTAGTCATGCCGCTTGCTAGATGGCTTGCATTACATTAATGAGTCATCACTCTGTCAAGCTAGTTGGCTAAATACAAGCTAATGATGTGCCAGCTATAACCGTATCGAGTTCGATATCACTTTGCCTTGCTATCCAGATAACCAACTAGCTCGCTAGCGAGTATTATGTTGTACGCGATCTGTTGCAGTATTTTGTCGGCTTAATTATTTCTGAGAATACTTCGGTGCTGCGAAGAAGGACTTGAGGTCAGTGAGACGCATGTTAATACCAGGTGTAAACGAATGTAGTCTAACGCTATCCGATTGCAATCCGATCACAAAAACACTTTCACTACCAGGTGTAAGTATGACCTTTGTTTCATTTGTTAGAGGAGAGGATTAGGAATATGGGAGAGAACGGAGAGGAGAGGTTACAGTGGAGAATACACACAAGGGTTGAATTTTATTTAAGTTAGTGTGTTGCATAAAGAGCAAAGTGAGGCTTAAAAAACGAACAGCAGACTTTGTATTGTACAACATGTTGATTTGTAACCTATTGATGATTTTAAGCTCATGCAAACAGGTTAGCAGTAGTATTGGTATGAATGGTCTTTAATGATTGTAGTCACAACCATGGTGTATATTGCAGGTATTATTTTTTATAGTAGGTTTTAAATCATTTATGTTTGTCTTGTTTTCTCCCCAGAAAATGCTGTTAAATATGATGACCGCATTGCTCGAGCTGCTGGGCTGTGCAAAAAATTGGTCGGACACTTTTCCCATAGCTGGAAAGAGAAGGTGGCACTAAAAAAAGCACAGCAGGAGCACAACCTCCCAGAGCACTCACTCATCACTGAATGCCCAACAAGGTGGGGGTCCAGGCAAAAGATGATCGCAAGAGTCCTGGAGCAGCAGCGGGCCTTATCTGACGTCCTCTCAGCAGACAGAAAATCAAGGCATTTAGTTCCCACCTGGCAGGACCTGGATATACTTGAGTCTGTAAACCAGGCACTACAGCCTCTGCAAGAATTTACAGATGCTCTTTCGGGTGAGAATTATGTGAGCGTTTCTTATGTAAAACCAGTCCTTCATCTGATGAAGACATCAGTTCTTGCGGAGAAGGAAGAGGACAGTGATTTGACAAAGTCCACTAAGATGAAAATCCTGGACTATATGAACACTAAGTATGACAATCCAGCAACCCAGGAACTTCTAGACATGACGTGCTTCATGGATCCCAGATTCAAAGCCAGCTACATCAGCAGTGAAAGTGTCTCAGACATTAAGACCAGAGTGATGTCAGAAATGGAAGCAACTGCACTGAAGGTAATAATGTTATGCTGTTTATTTTACACGAGTGATAAAATATTTATTTAAATAATATAAAATATTTCATATACACAAATCAGATATTGCATGATCTTGAATGGAACATGACATATAAATGAATATTAGTGCAAAATGAATGTATTTTTAATGAATGCATTTTTTCCCCACTGTATTATTCTCTCTGTTCTAGGAGCGGAACCCCACTGACCCGGAGGCCCAGAGCATGGATCCACCCAGTGCCACTGTGAAGAGGGCAAAGAAATCACTGGGCAGTTTCTTCAAGACTGCCCCAGTCCCTGCTTCATCCTCTGTGCAACTGGTACAAGCCCTGGAAGCTGAACTCAACAGCTACTTGCTGTCCCCTACCATAGACAGTGAAGCTGACCCTCTGGCTTGGTGGAAACTCCACCAGGTCAGCTACCCACAGCTGAGTAAACTAGCCAGGAAGTATCTATGTATACCTGCAAGTAGTTCACCCTCAGAGAGACTTTTTAGCACATCAGGAAATGTTGTAACATGCCAACGCACATGTTTAAAACCTAGCAAAGTAAACATGCTGGTTTTCCTAGCGAAGAACTTGCCATAATAAAGCATGCTCACGCAAGTGTGCACACACACAGAAACACTTACACGAATACACACAGACACACAGTACATTACATTGCATACTGCCCTAATGATTGTTCTCCAATAGTTCCTTGTGCTAGTTTTTTTTTGGCCGAGAATTTCCAATGAAGGTAGATCATTATTTTTGTTTTTTTGTTTAATTTTACCATTTATCATATCATTTGGTGGCCTAGCACACTATAGACAATTGCACTGAGAGACATTGCAGTTGAATTAAAATGATTATGTTTACATTTATTTGAAATTTAAAATGATTTAAGTTGCTTTCAGATTTTTATTCATTTCAACAATCCAGGTAGTAAGGGATGTTTCTGTTTAGAGTAGCAGAAATGTTTTAAGGGGGGATTAAGATGTTTTGTTTAAGTCAGCAAGAAACTGTATTGCCATGCTCCTAAGTTGGTTCAATCCCAATATAGCAGCTGTAGCCAGGTGCAATTTTTTCAATAAAAATATTTTGTTGGAATCGAAATTTGTCATTTCATTTTTTTTCAGCATCTGGTCAGGCTACTCACTGTCTGGGGTCTATGTTAGCAGCGAATCCAAAGCAGAAAGACATTAACACCATATACTTAAATATTTGTTTATTTATCGCAAGTCATATCGTCATCGCAACACTCGACAACATTATCGCATATCACATGATTTCCTAATATCGTGCAGCCTTAGTTGGTACTATTATGATGATCAATTAAATGTAACCCTCATTCAATAGCCTAAAAAAATAATACATGCATAGCAGGAGGAGGTGTAAAGCCCCACAAAACAATACCAAGGACGGACATTGCAGTGGGCTGAAGGTTTTGCATGTTCTTCTTGGCTAACTTTAATTCGAACAACTTCCAGGCTGGTGTGAATCACAATATAATGGATATTTTTCTCCGTCCAAAGACGGGGCATAAAAACACAACGGTTACAATTAACCTGACTCCATAAAACAGTTAGAATACCAGATTTAGTTGTATCCTTGTTAAATATCTGACTCCAAATTAGAATTAGAATTGATAGTTTTGGGACAGCATGCGTGAATCTCGAGACAGCTATGCCATCAGACTTGGCAGTGGAAACCATTGTTGCTCAGCAAAAACGCCCTCAGGGTTAATAAGCGTCACTTTCGTAACTTAATTCGTTGGTAAGTCCAGCGGGTAGAGGAAATTACCATGATAGCAGCATCGAGGCATAAACAAAGTAGCACTGAGCATGAACGTACCGCAAACCCAGGTTTATGTACACCCAAGGGTCTCTTAAGAAGATTTAACCGGGTACCGGCTTATGCGCCCAAGGGTACCTTTTAAGAGCTAAATCTTCAGGACCGGTACCACATAAGCCCTAATAAAGGTAGAACGTAATCTCAAATCTAACTTAGAAATATTGTTACCTACACATGTCTTGGTAGGAATCGCCGGTCGCAACAAGGCTAGAAAGAATGTACGAGAGTAAAGAGTCACAAGGATCACGCAAGCTGGAAAAGGAATAACAATAATTTAATCACCAGATAGGCACAAACTTGGATCAAACAAATCAACGTTGAGCCATTTATCAGTTACACACAATTTAGAAAGAGAGAGCAAATTCATACCTGGACAAGATGGCGGCCACGCGGAACGAGGCCGCACCACGTGGCCGGGAAGAATTCAGATGCCACCCCAATCCACCCCCCACGCACAGGCCTAGGCGGGCGGAACGAGGTGGAATGTGACTCTCCCAAACTCACCTTTTGCGCGTCAGATCTCGAAAAAGAGGAGAAAATAAGAAGGGAAAAAGAGACCCTTGCTGTTGGAATCTCTTGCCTTTAAGCACCCAAAACCACGCCTCCAATCAAGGCGGACGAAGGGATGGCCGAATCTGAGTTTTACTCACTGAGGTGATAAGATTATTTTGCATAGAGAGGTGAGCGGAATCTGACTAATTTTCAAGAGTGTCCAAACAGGATGATCCATAATTTCAAGGGAAATGAAACGTGCCCCATTCAACTCCTTGGATTCCCCAGAGAATAAAAAGACCAAACATGATAGGAATATCATTCTCCCAGCAGATAAAGGCAGAACTACGGTCATCTTGGACACAGAAAATTACGAAAAACAAATGATGAAAATGCTGGAAGATACAGACACATACGAAGTGTTAAAAAAGGATCCAAAGGAGGAGAAGAAAAATAGACTCAGGACAATCATAAAACGATTACTAAGTGAAAAGAAAATAGACAAACAAATGTACAATCACCTTATACCCACAGCAAGTGTAACCCCCCGAATATACGGCACACCAAAAATCCACAAGCAGGGAGCTCCGCTGCGACCCATAGTAGACAGCATAGGATCAGTAACATACAACCTATCCAAATACCTCGCAGAAATATTACAACCCCTTCTGGGACAAACAAACAAGCATAGCAAAAACTCAAAACAGTTAGCCAAAGAACTCCAAGACACCAAAGTAGAGGCAGATGAAATTTTCACATTGCGCGACGTGGTTTCTTTATTCACTCGCACGCCTGTAGACGCCACTTTAAACATAGTGGAAAACAGATTGGAGACCGACAGATCATTAAAAAAGCGCACAAATCTCCCAGTACACGACATATCAGAATTGCTTAGGTTCGTCGCCACATCCACCTATTTCAAATTCCGCAACACAATATTTAGACAAAAAGAAGGATTCCCCATGGGTGACCCACTGTCTGCCATCATGTGTGGTTTTTTCATGGAAGACCTGGAAACGAGGGCTATTGCATCGGCACCCGAAAGTAAACGTCCCACGCTCTGGAAAAGATACGTGGACGACATCTTAGAAAAAATAAAATCAGGACATACGCAACAACTCACAGATCATTAAAACAGTATGGACTGCACTGGGAAAATACGATTCACACACGAAGAAGAGACTGATAAAACCATAGCGTTTCTGGACATAAGTATACATCACACAAATGAAGGAGACATTGAAATTAAAAAATACATGAAGCCCACCCACAATGATCAATACCTGCTTTGTTCATCTGAACACCCCATAAATCACAAACTTTCCGTGGTAAGAACACTGTTTGATCGTACATCCATCATCACAGAAGACACAGACAAGAAAAAGGAAGAGGAACATTTAACTAACGCACTGAAGAAATGCCAGTACCCACTATGGGCCATAAACACAGGCAAACTACAGGTACAGCAGAAGCAAAACCCCGGCGCATTCAGAAAGAAACTAAAAAATGAAACCGAAATCAAAGGAGTCGTTACATTACCATACATAAGAGGCGTCACAGAGCGGATTCAACGGGCCATGAGAGAATTCCACATCAACACCCCGGTAAAACCATACATAAAATTACGACAACTACCGGTACACCCGAAAGACCAAATTGACAACTGTAACAAATGTGACATCATATACGAAATCCCATGCCGGTCTTGCCATAAAACATACATTGGGGAAACAGGTAGACCTTTTCACACACGTAAAAAAGAACACCAAAAAGAATGCAAGAAAGAGACAACAGTAAGACAGACATGCTCAGTTAAAGAACAAGCACTACAGGTTAACCTTAAATCAGCAATCACTGACCATTGCAAGAGGGAAAATCATATTATGGACTGAGACAAGGCCAAAGTCATCCACACTCAGAACAACCGACATGAACGCTGGATCATGGAGGCAATCGAAATCAGGAAGCGGGCCCACAGGACCATGAACCGGGACGAGGGGACATACACGCTTTCCCACACTTGGAGTGCCATCTTGGAGGAGCGGGCGGATAGCACGAGGCGTGGCTGCCCTGTCAGATGTTCGCTAACATCAGCTAATAAGACACGTCACTCGTAACATCAGTGAGAAGAAGACGGGAGTATCCCGTCGAAAGATGTCGAGGTAGGATAAAACCTTTTCTGTCTGAAAATAAGAACATCAATGCTATGATAGGAATATGTGCTAATACGATGCAGTTGTTATGGAAAAGCCTTAAAATGGAGTGTTATTGTCTATTGTGTTATAAATATATAAGTGATTTCTTAACAGGATAATGAACATAAACATATTATGAATTTCACAGAGATTTAGATTGTTTTAAACAGATTAATGCAACTGGACTTTAACTTCAGTGGGGATAGTGATTTGACTTTTACAGGGGACAATGGGCAGCTAGGACTGAATGGCTCTGGTCTCCTGCTGAGCAGATACAGAGATGCTACCCCCACAGCCAGGCTCCAAGAACATCCTTGGTTATCAAAGTTTACTGCTGGCTCTGGATTGCGCCAGATCAACCAAACATTCAGATTTTACCCGCGTAATGAGCATGTGTTCCAACAATATTATTTTTGACATTTGACATATCTGTTATGAGCAAAATCAACCAAACATTCAGGTTCTACAGAGGTACAGCACCAAAGCCACTGTCCCCTAGCGAGTGGCATCCCGCAGGCACATATTGCCTGTCAAATAATTGGCATAAGCTGCTTTCCATTAAAATGCGAGAGTCGTACGTGGATCCTGGCCATTTCCCGACAGTGTCTAACATATTGTATTTGGTATCAAATACTGTCTGGGTGTTGATGGAATGAACTTTTTTCTGTTTCAAAATACTTCTTCATCTTGGATCGGAGAAATAATTCAAATATGGGTCCCATCAATAGCACTGATGATACAGGGCATAGCTGAGATGTGCTTGAATTCAAGTTTGACTCTGTTTTAACATAACATAACATAACATGAGTGGTGAGAACAGGCCGTTCAACCCAACTAGGCTCGCCAGTTTCTTCTAACCATTGTCAATATATCACTTCAGATGCTCAATGTCTCAATGGTATCTAGCTTTCAGTCAAGTCTGCTCTTGAATTTCGCCTAGGTTTCTGCCTCAACAATATGGCCAGGCAAGCTGTTCCACATCGAAATTACCCTTTGGGTGAAAAAATGTTTCCTAATATCAGTGCTAAATTTACCCTGAGTCAACTTCCATTTCTGACCCCCGAGTTCTATTTACAGAACTTGGCCGAAGGAATCCAACATAATTCACTTTGTTAATCCCTTTAACATATTTAAAGACCTCAATCAGATCACCCCTGAGTCTCCTTTTCCTAAGACTAGAGATTAAGAATCTTCAGCCTGTTCTCATAGCTTTCATCTTTTATGCCCGGAATCAGCTTAGTTGCTTTTCTCTGCACTTTTTCTAGAGCCACTATTTCTTTCTTAAAGTATGGTCCCCAGAACTGTACAAAATGCTCCAGCTATGATCTGACAAATGTGTAGTACAAGAGAAGTATCACCTCCTTGGATTTGTACTCAATACTTTTGGCAATGTATCCCATCATCGGATTGGCTTTTTTAACTGCTACTGCACAATGACTAGAACCTGTGAGGCTTTGGTCAACAATCACTCCTAGATCTTTTTCATGTGGAGCACATTCCATTTTTAAACCTCCCATGAAGTAATCCTGTCTAATGTTTTTATCATCTACATGTACAACTTGACAAACCTAGACGGCAACATGTCTGATGACTGGAACACTATCCCAGCGGGTAGTCTCAGGACATTTCAATTCACCGCAGAGGACTACGAGCGTATCATGCTTAAAAACTCTCTGTTTGATGGAATGGCTGCCAGCTCTGCAACTGACACAGATTCTTTGGAGAAACAAGTGAAAAGCCTGACTCTACGAGAGACATAACATAACATGAATGGCAAGAACAGGCCTTTCAGCTCAACTAAGCTCGCCAGTTTCTTTATACTATTGTGAATATATCCCTTCAGATATTAAATGACTCAATGGTATCCAGCTTTAGGTCATGCCTGCTCTTAAAAATCCCCAAGGTCTCTGCCTCAACAATATGGTCAGGTAAGCTATTCCACATTGAAATTACTCTTTGGGTGAAGAAATATTTCCGAATATCAGTGCTAAATTTACCTTTGGTCAACTTCCATTTGTGATCCCGAGTTCTACTCACAACACTTGGTCGAAGGAATCCCACATGATTCACTTTGTTAATCCCTTTAACATATTTAAAGACCTCAATCAAATCACCCCTGAGTCTCCTTTTCCTAAGACGAAAGAGATTAAGGATCTTCAGCCTCTTCTCGTAGCTTAAATCTTTTATACCTTCAATAAGCTTAGTGGCTCTGCTCTGAACTTTCTCTAGAGCCTCTATATCTTTCTTAAAGTATGGTCCCCAGAACTGTACACAATACTCCAGGTGTGGTCTAACGAACGTGGTGTACAAAAGAAGCATCACCTCCTTAGATATGTACTCAATACTTTTGGCAATTTATCCTAGCATCCGATTAGCTTTTTTAACTGCTACGGCACAATGGCTAGAACCTGCCAGGGTTTAGTTAACAAACACTCCCAGATCTTTCTCTTGTGCAGCACATTCCAGTTTTAAACCTCCCATGAAGTAATCCCATCTAATGTTTTTATTGCCTACATGTACAACTTTACATTTTACTAGATTAAATTTAATTAGCCACATTTCTGCCCAATTCTGGATTCTATCCAAATCGACCTGAATCACTTTAGTGGACCCTAGACTATTTTCCAAACCCCCCAATTTCGTATCATCTGCAAACTTAACCAATCTGCTCTCAATATTGCTATCAAGGTCATTAATGTAAATGAGGAACAGCAGGGGTCCCAACGCCGATCCCTGGGGGACGCCACTCCCCACCATACCCAGCTCAGATGAGATATCACTGACCACTACTCTTTGTGTTCTGTCCTGTAACCAGTTTTGAATCCACTTCGGAATACCTCCTGTAACTCCAATGGAGCTCATTTAAAATTTGTCTCTTATGCGGTACTGTATCGAATGCTTTCTGAAAATCCAAGTATATGATGTCATAAGCCCTGCTCTGGTCATAAGTCCTGGTGGCCTCTTCAAAAAATTCCAGAGGGTTTGTTAGGCATGACCTTCCCTTCCGAAAACCATGTTGGCTATCCCTCAAGATACTGTTACGTTCAAGAAATAAGTCCAGCTCATCTTTTATGATAGATTCCAATATTTTGCACGAAATGCAAGTTAAACTCACTGGCCTGTAGTTTCCTGGCTCGGTACGGTCCCCTTTCTTATACACTCAACAAAAATATTAACGCAACACTTTTGTTTTTGCTCCCATTTCCATCCCATTGAGATGGACTCAAAGATCTAAAATTCATTCCAGATACACAATATTACCATTTCCCTAAAACATTGTTCACAAATCTGTCTAAATTTGTGATAGTAAGCACTTTTGCTTTGCTGAGACAATCCATCCCACCTCACAGGTGTGCTACATCAAGATGCTCATCAGACACCATGATTAGTGCACAGGTGTACCTTAGACTGTCCACAATAAAAGGCCACCCTGAAATGTGCAGTTTTTGCTTTATTGGGGGTCTGGGGACTCAGAACCAGTCAGTATCTGGTGTGACCACCATTTGCCTCATGCAGTGCAACACATCTTCTTCGCATAGTTTATCAGATTGTCAATTGTGGCCTGTGGAATGTTAGTCCACTCCTCTTCAATGGCTGTGCGAAGTTGCTGGATATTAGTGGGAACTGGTACGCGCTGTCGTATACGCCGGTCAAGCAAATCCCAAACATGCTCAATGGGTGACATGTCCGGTGAGTATACTGGCCATTCAAGAACTGGGACATTTTCAGCTTCCAAGAATTGTGTACAGATCCTTGCAACATGGGGCCGTGCATTATCTTGCTGAAACATGAGGTGATGTTCATGGATGTATGGCACAACAATGGGCCTCAGGATCTCATCACGGTATCTCTGTGCATTCAAAATGCCATCAATAAAATGCACCTGTGTTCTTCGTCCATAACAGATGCCTGCCCATACCATAACCCCACCACCACCATGGGCCACTCGATCCACAACATTGACATCAGCAAAGCGCTCACCCACACGAGGCCACACACGCTGTCTGCCATCTGCCCTGAACAATGTAAACCGAGATTCATCCGTGAAGAGAACACCTCTCCAACGTGCGAGACGCCATCGAATGTGAGCATTTGCCCACTCAAGTCTGTTACGGCGACGATCTGGAGTCAGGTTAAGACCCCAATGAGGATGACGAGCATGCAGTTGAGCTTCCCTGAGACAGTTTCTGACAGTTTGTGCAGAAATTCTTTGGTTATGCAAACCAATTGTTTCAGCAGCTGTCTGAGTAGCTGGTCTCAGACGATCTTGGAGGTGAACCTGCTGGATGTGGAGGTCCTGGGCTGGTGTGGTTACACGTGGTCTGCGGTTGTGAGGCCGGTTTGATGTACTGCCATATTCTCTGAAACGCCTTTGGAGACGGCTTATGGTGGAGAAATGAACATTCAATGCCCGAGCAACAGATCTGGTTGACATTCCTGCTGTCAGCATGCCAATTGCACGCTCCCTCAATGCTTGCGCCATCTGTGGCATTTTGCTGTGAGACAAAACTGCACATTTCAGGGTGGCCTTTTATTGTGGGCAGTCTAAGGTACACCTGTGCACTAATCATGGTGTCTCATGAGCATCTTGATGTGGCACACCTGTGAGATGGGATGGATTGTCTCGGCAAAGCAAAAGTGCTCACTATCACACATTGAGACAGATTTGTGAACAATATTTGAGTGAAATGGTAATATTGTGTATCTGGAATGAATTTTAGATCTTTGAGTCCATCTAATGACAAATGGGAGCAAAAACAAAAGTGTTGCGTTTATATTTTTGTTGAGTGTATATTGGTATTATATTGCCCTGTTTCCAATCATTTCGTATTTTTCCAGTTTCTAAAGACCGTCTGAAGATGGCGGATACCGGCTAAAAGATGAACTCACCAGCTTCTCTGAGCACTCTAGGATATAAGCCATCAGGACCCGCCGCCTTATCTGCTTTTAGTTTATGCAACTTGTCTAATACTTCGTTATCCCAAACCTCCATTTTCGCTAAATAATCTTGAGCATTTGACATGCCCTCTGGCCAAATAAAGACCCCCTCTGAGGTAAAATTCTCAACAAAGTAACTGTCTAAGGCATCCGCAATATGCTTGTTATCATATAGCAGCGATCCATTTTTATTCTTTATGCACTTAACCTGCTCTTTAACTTTCCTTTTTCTGCTACAGTACTGAAAGAAGCGCTTAGGGCTAGTTTTTTCCCCCTCTGCAATTTGTCTTTCATACAGTCTTCTAGCATTCCTCAGCTCTTTTTTGACCACAGCCCACATTTTACAGTATTCAGCCTTAGTGTTCTCATTGTTATCCTTTATGTACATCTTATAAAGATTCCTCTTTTCCTTCAAAATCCTACAAATAGTTTTGGTTATCCACTGAGGATTCTGCTTTTTCACCTTACTTTTGGACACCTTTGGAATGAATCTGCATTGTGATTCAAGTAAAACCCCCTAAAATCTTTCCCACGTCTCATTTACGGACTTACAGTCCAGGAGTGTCTCCCATTTTATTTCAGCTAGATATAAGCGCATCCTGTCAAAGTTTGCTCGCCTAAAATTGAACATTTTTGTTTTAGAATACACCTTTTTAATCAAAATTAACAGCAGAGTGATCACTTGTCCCAAGTGGCTCCAGTACCTCAACATTGCTAATTCTATCAGGGTCATTACAGAGCACTAAGTCTAAAATTGCCTTCTCTCTGGAAGGTTTATTAACATACTGCACCAAGAAATGATCATTTATTACATCTGGAAATTCTTACTCCCCCCTACCCTGTCCTTTCACCATTTCCCAATTGATACCAGGATAATTTAAGTCTCCCATGATAATAGTCCCACCACCACTACAAGCTTGCGTCATCCTCCTAAAAAGCATTTCATTGATTGTACTGTCCAAAGCTGGTGGTCGATAGCATACTCCTATGTTTAAACCTGTCTCGTGTTGGCCAATGAGCCTGACCTCAAGTTCTGTAAATTTATTTTTTATGCTTCTTGCATTTAAATAAAAACATTTAAGGTTATTACTAATGCTCTTCCCCCTTGATTTCCCATGTGGCTGCCACCTCGAGCCCCCCACTACGCTTTGTTGCTTTAAAAGTAAAACATCGATAGTGCATGTTACGCCGTCAGCTTCCATCGGGGCAGTCTGCATTTCCCTATGTGTAACACTAACTAACCTCCCTGCCCCCCAAGTCCCTAGTTTAAATAATCCTGTGCTACCCTCAACATACGCTGGCCCAGTGCAAAGGTACCCCTCTGGTTCAGGTGCAGCCCGTCAGGCTTGAACAGGTCACCGCTGTCCCAGAAAAAGTTCCAGTGCCCCATAAACCTATACCCCTCTTTCCTACATCAGGTTCGTAGCCACGTGTTAAACCTCCAGATAAAATTCTGCTTGCACGTGGTACCAGTAGCATAGGCGTGCACAGATAGACGCTAGGTGGTGCTACAGCACTTGCCTCTTTATCAATGAAAGTGCCCTTTTGAAACTTCGTTTTTTTTTATTTTTATTATTATTATTGTTATTATTACTAACACTTTAGTGGGGCCAATGTTGAAATGATCTTTTAGAAAAGCTGTCTGATTAAAAACTACTGGAAAAAATGCCCCGAAATGGGCCACCTCCTAACGAGCTTCCGACCTCTCTTCCCTTGTCACGTGAACACGCGTGCAGTGCGTATAGATGCTCTCACAGAGATATAAGAAAACTAGAGTGGACGCCGCGTGGGCTAGGCCAAAGCGCTGATGGCAGAATAGCCGCCTCGGAAGTGTCAGGATTGTCCACTCTAGTTTTCTTATATCTCTGTGGATGCGCTGCAGGAGCATATCAGCTGAGCGACTGGAAGCCACAGTCTTGTGCCCCGCCAGCCAGGTAACACACAGATCAAGTGAAATCGTACAGCCCAACCTGTAATCATTTTGTTGTGCAGTAGCATGTCTCATACACAGTGATGGTCCGTCAGCAGAAACATAGGGCCAGCAATAACCTCACCTTTCACTTCTTAATGACAGACACCTCTCGCAGTCTACCTCCCCGATTAGCAACCGTTGCTCAGACTGATTGGAGGAACCAACGAGAATCTAACTTGTTTTTGAAAGCCGTGTTATACATTGCACTACGAAATTATACGGCGTTTAACTTACTTCCGCACACCAATGGCTACAGAAAAAATATCAATAGCCTACGTCTTTATAATTTCCGAATTTGCGTAAATTAATTCGCGACATTCATTGAGCAATTAGCCATGAGAATCCGTTCTATATACTCTGAATGTGACAGCCAAAGTGCGTTGTTAGGTAAGAAGCACAGCTGAGTGAAGACGAAACTAATTGCGAAAGTATAATTCCGCGAAAGTTTCGGATTTTTTGCAGATTGTCATCCTTGCAAATTCACATCAATTATATCAACATAGCCAACAGGCAATCTCTTTGTATTTAGCATTTCTTAATCATTACGTGTCACGCATTGGTGGTAGTTATTCTGTTAATTAACTGTTTGATTGTTAATCAATCAAACCTGATCGCAAACCGTTTAAGAGCAATTATCCGGGAAAGGGTGATGTTACTGAAGGCCTTCCTGGCATCTGACGGTACGCCACTGCTCATACAGCACCAAACAACTGAGCATTTTTTAGCTGACTGTTCCTCTGATTAGCTAATTTAATGCTATAGCCCAAATCAATGATAGATAACGTGAGGACGACCACCACAAACAATGTCGGTCGACTTTGCAAATCTATCTGTTAAGCTGAACGTTTTCTTTTGTGTAGGTTTTGTTAGGCAACATAAATGAACACAGAAAAAAGAATCAGGCAGTTCCCTATTGTCTGAGAGAAATATCCCCATAAAGGCTACCCAAGTGCCTTCTTGTAATGAATGACAGTAGTCATGAATTGCAATGAACATGTGCGTGTAATGTTTATTTTATTTTTTTAATCTCACACTATAATAACATGTTCCACGAGTGCAAAAAAGTACCCTCCCCCTCCCCCCTGAGCACTTGCCCCCCATAATGTCTGTGCACGCCACTGACCAGTAGAATCCCGGAGAACACTACCGTTGAGGATCTGCTCCGAAGCCTCTCAGCTAATTCCACAAATTTGCCCTGCAGAACCTCAAACCTACCCTTACCTATGTCATTTGTCCCAACATGGACCATGACAACTGGATCCCTCCCCGCACTGGCCAGGAGCTTGTCCGCACGCTCCCAGAGGTCTCCTACTTGGGCACCAGGCAGGCAACACACCGTACGAGACTCCTTGTCGCGCGAACAGACTAAGCTATCTATTCCTCTAAGTATTGAGTCCCCCACGATCAATAACTCTCTTTTCTGAGGGGTAGAGGCCAACAGGGTGCCCTGCTGCACATCAGTCCCCTCACTCTCAGGGTCAGGGGCCAAGTCGAGTTCCTGCAAGGGCTGGAATCGGTTGGACACCTCAACCACTGGAGAAGCTGTCACTGTACGGTGTGCACGCCCTTTCCTGCGCTGTCCACCTACAGTCACCCAACTTTCTCTCCCTGCCTGTTCTGGGATCGCAGTACCACCCTGCTTTGGTGTACACACCATTTCTCTAAACGACATACTACTTAGTTCCTCTAGGAACTCTACTGATTGCAAACTATGTCGCGCCGCCAACTGGCCCTGAAGATCAAGGATCTTGCTCTCCAGATGCTCAATTAGCTGGCACCGGTGGCAGACAAACCCACCCTGGAAATCTCTTTCCAAAAGTGCGATCATCCTGCAACTGCCACATAGTTTTGGCCACATTTTGAACCCCCTACCTAATGGCCATGCTCACCCTAGATAAAAGAAAATTACTAATGCCGAGATAGAAGCCAAGGAACCACAATTTATTAATTTATTTAACCTAGGAATCCCTAAGCAGCAGTCACAATAGAAACCCCGGGGAAACAATGTAAATAGATTATAAGCCTCTTTTAATAGGAGATTAGTTTCAGTTAACAGAAATGAAATACCAAACTGAGCCAAACTCTATATGAAATAAGCACTCCTAATAAGCTGGCTTGAGTTTATATAGTCCCAATACTATTAATATACTAAACTAAAAATATCACAGGGCTTAGCTGAGAGCCCAGATAAAACAGACTGGCTTCAGCGCCCAGGAAAAACTGGAGGAGACAGAGCACTCCGATAAAAACTTACCTTTTAAATTCCAACCTAACCTCAAGTGACTGCTGCACTACTAACTAAATACTAAATCTCAGATCCCCAGCCAAGAATACAAATAGTACTTATCTAGCTAACTAGCCGCAAATACAACCAAGGGCAAGCGGGAAAATAGTAAAGCCGCGGTTCCCATTAATTAAAACGGACCGAATAAACAAGTTGTTTACTATGTCAGCGAATTAAACATGGTACCTCCCCCAAAAAGCTGTCCTAAGCACTCGAACAAGCAGTTAAACTTTGATCAGCTGACCAAGACACAGTAACTGGAGAAAAATACCAAGATAGGGTATTTACGATGTGTTTACTCAGAAGAGCCCTTTCGTGATAATAAAAAGCGAGAAGACAAAAACCCCGGTTTGCGTTAATATTCAGCTTGGCAATGCGTTTATGCGGCAATGCAGTCAGGATAGAGAACGAAGGGGACTAAAAACCCCAGTGAACGTCAATATTTATTGGCTAGAAGACTGTATGAAAGGCAGCAACTAAGAATGAACCTAGCCGGGCTATAGTTTGATATCGAGGTAATTCGATTATATTCTTGGCGCTGAGAGCTTGCAAGGGTTCGTTTGCTAAAACAGCTACAGAAAAAAAACAGGCGAGTACCATAGTCCCTGAAAACTGTTTTACATTGTATACCGCACAATTCACTTAGTTCGACAATTATTTAGCAGTTAATTTATTCTCTTAATTTAATTTTAACTTTACCTTACTTTGCTTTGCTCCCAGGAGACTGAAACCCCCCAAAAAACCCCCCCAAAACCCCCGTCGCTTTTATTTGACCAGATTAGCGACTTAATTTGGCTGTTTGCTCACCGAGTTGTTACAGGGGGAAAAAAGGGGAAAGATACGGGGGGAAGATTCTCCCTGTCCCTACTGCGACAAAGGTTATAACTCGGGAGCAAATCGTCTAATCTCTATTATTGTTTGAGTCTTAACACAATAATTATTTTCAGAAAACCCCGTAAACACAAGGGTAAATTCTCAGCTTCAATCCCACTCGACTTCCTCTCTCAACTCTAGCAGAGTGATCACTGACAAACGGCGCTACAGTACAGCCAAGAGGTCAGCCAAGCAGACTAAGCAGTACCTACACCCTGTCACGCTAAGTGATTATCTGCGGAAGCAAATCATACCACGGGGCTTGAGGATACAGAGGGCTCCTGCCCTGGGACTCAATAGCCCGAAATTTCGTGAAAGTTGGTGTGAGATCCTTAATAAGTGTTCCTCCGATTTGATAGCACAAGTCATTCAGGAGACTACAGAAGGACTAAACAAAACCGAGGAAGAGCTCTGCCATACATTGAGTCGTCTGGATGCCGCTTTTACGGACAAGGCTAAACTGACGGCTTTCAAGCAAGAAGTCGAACTCCTCAAAAACAAGGCAATCAGAGATAGCAGACCTGGCCCCAGCCACGGGCTGACAGACAGGGCTGACAGACAGAGTGAGTGACAGACACACACACACACACACACACACACACACACACGATCATACATACAGCACAAACGTTCACAGAAATTTTACGTAATGTTCATTTCGCAAAAAGTAATACAAAGACAACCTAAGCAGACATAGAAAACAATAAAATACACGACAATCCAGGCTCCTCAGGCAACAAGCAAATAGGCCTACGAGCCGCAGCGGCCTCCATTTTAATACGAAGAGCGTTGAACTGCGCTGGTCCCCGAGGCATGGCATAGTTTATCCCGGGCAGCTAGCTAACTCTCCTTGTAATATAAGTCAAATTCATTCATACAGCACAAATGACCACAAAAATGTTTAGCTGTGTCCAGCTAGGTAAAACAAAATGCTAACTAGACACAGAGGACGATAGAACACGTTATACCATCTTAAAAAAAAAAAAAAAAAAAAATCGGTGATTTCAGCAAGCCCAGCTGGCTGGAAAGCGGACCCCGTGTGCTTTGTGCAATTCCATGCAAGATCCGTGTCAACGCGATCACTTTGTCCACCAACAAAAAACGTGCAGTATGCAGCGAAAGTATGCGGAATAATGCAACGCAAATAGAAATAAAAGCACAAATTCAATCGTAACATCACAACCGACAAATCTCATACAATTAGGAAACTAATTATTTAATGCAAACTAGCATACTGTTTTATGAAAATGCATCGCGATTGTGGTTCGCAGGGGTCCATGTCACAACACGGAGCTCCATGTAGCTAGCTAGCATGCTAGCTACACACTTATAACGAAATAATTACATACAGCACAAACGTTCACAGAAATTCTACGTAATGTTAATTTTAATACGAGGACAGACGAACAATGCGCTGGTCCCCGTGACATGGCGTAGTTTATCCCGAGCAGCTAGCTAGCTAGCTAACTCTCCTTGTAACATGATCATTGCTTAACCTGGCTCCCAATGGGGGGGGGCAGGTAATGGCCACGGACTGACAGACAGAGTGACAGAAACACACACACACACACACACACACACACACACAGACATGATCATTGCTTAACCTGGCTCCCCCCCTAGGTAACAAACACGGCAATGAACTCAAGATTACTAAACGCAAGACGTTTGCCAGGGATACTAGGGATAATGCAACCGACTACGTGTATTTCTGGAAGAAAACTATAGAAGACCCAGTCAAGTAGAGATGGGGACGCCAGAAAGGACACCTGGATCGCGATTCTGCTTCACCACGGCCCTCGTCTACCTCCATTGATTCTGACTCTAGCAACCAATCGGGACGTGTTGCGTCTTTTCTAGGGGATATCCCCGCAGACGACCACGAGCGACGTCATCAGGGCAGAGGTCCGCCCAGGGGCAGGCGTTGGAGGGATCCCCCCGGAAACAAACCAGGAGGGGAACACGGAAGAAGAGGCCGGTTCTACGCAACGAGGAGCATAATGCGGTCATGAACTTCTCCAGCAAACCACTGTCTGAACTGTGTACGACGGCTCTAGGAAAGGGCCTGTCGTTCATCCCCACCACATTGACTGACGATTTCAGTACCACCATTGACTTTCAGGAGTTCTTCCGGACTTTGAGACTGAAGGAATTTTTTCATTCGGGGAGTACTGAGCCCCTTAGTAGTACTATGGGACCCGACACGGTGAATGAGAATATTGCCGTCAACTCTGACCCCAACCCTCTTCCCCACGGCCCAGTGACTATGCCTTTTAAGAGGAAATCAACTTTCATTCTTCCCAAAAATAGAAATGCCTCTCTTGATACTTACTGTTGTTTGGTTGATAACGATGTACAAGGTATTTCAAAAAATAAGAGGGAGTATAAAGTGTACAATAATATGGCAAAAGCCGAGAGGGAAGCTCTGTTTGAACTGAGTAAAGATGCCACTGTTGTTGTTCGTCCGGCTGACAAGGGTGGGGAAATTGTTATTCAAAACTTGGCTGACTATGAAAGTGAAATCAAAAGACAGCTAAGTGATCAAACTTTTTATTGCAAACTTTGCTCTGATCCTACCGACTAATTTAAGCTCTCTGTACATAATAAATTGAAATTTTGAATGGATCAAGGTGACCTGACCAAAAATGAATTTGAATTTATGAAAAATGATTTCCCCATGACTCCAGTCATTTATACTCTTCCTAAGGTCCATAAGTCGCAGACTATACCACTTCCGGGGCGACCCATCATTAGTGGTATTGGGTCTTTGACATCTGGCATGTCCGCCTTTGTTGATCATTGTCTTAAACCTTGGGTCACTACTCTCCCTTCTTACATCAGGGATTCCATTGATTTTATAAATAAACTCAAGGCTATCCAGTTGCCTGTTGATTTTATTTTAGTGACATTAGATGTTTCCAGCCTCTACACCAATATCCCCCATGGCGGTATTGAGGCAGTTAACCATTTATTTAATTTGAGACCACTTATTGACAAACCCAGTACGAGGTGTATTTCCGATCTTACCGAGACGGTATTGACCTCTGACAATTTTTTGTTTAAAGATTCATACTACTTACAGACGAATGGCACTGCCATGGGCAGCACTATGGCTCCTAATTACGCATATTTGTACATGGGTCATTTTGAACAAAGACATGTGCTGGACCCCGATATTAATGCTTTCCACTCGTATATTTTGCTGTATCTGAGGCACATTGATGTTTTATTTATCATCTGGACAGGTGACGAGGAATCCCTGAGGAAGTTCCACCAATATCTGAACTCGGCCAACCCACACCTGAATTTTACTCTTGAATGCAGTGACACCAGCATTAGCTTTTTAGACGAAAAGGTAATTAAGTGTGGAAACTCTATTTCTACGGACCTATTACGCAAACCTACAGACAGGAACACGTTGTTGCGTGGCGACAGCTTCCATCCTACCCACCTTAAGAGAAGTCTACCCATTAGCCAGTTTCACCGTGCCCGGAGAATCTGTAGCTCTGACTCCCTATATCAGAGTCAAGCCACAGACCTCAGCAAATGATTTTTAGAGAGAGGTTATAAGAGTGAATGGGTTGATGTGGCTGCTAATCGCTTCAATGCCATTACACAGGAAGAGTGCCTTAAGCCCCGAACTAAGAGACAAAGACCAGACTCTCTTCTGTTTTACGAAATATTTGCCGGTTGGCTTTGAACTCTCCAAAGTCATTCGCAAACATTGGCACATGATCGAAACGGACCATAAACTGAAGCAGGCATTTAGGGAACCGCCGTCCATTGTTTTTAAGCACCTTCCTAATTTAAAAGACAGGCTAGTTAGGGCCTATATCCCAGAAAAACGGGATACCTTCCTGAAGGACCTACCTGAGGGAAATTACAAATGTGGAAATTGTGCGCAATGTGAATACACCAACAAAAGCCATACACACATCCTCATAGCGGAAAGTCTTGTAAGATTCGTGGCGTTATTACGTGCAGCAGCACGCATGTAATCTATCTGATTTAATGTCCTTGTGGCTTAGCCTACGTGGGTAAAACTAGCAGGCAACTTAAGACACGCATTTGCGAACATAGGAGTAATATCCGTAGCGGAGATGTGCGCAATCCCGTAGCTGCACATTCTAAAGAAGCGGGACACAACATTAGTACGCTGCGCTTCATGGGTATCGAGAAGGTTAAAAAACCCCCCCGTGGTGGAGACCTTGATAGGATACTTCTACAGCGCGAAACATATTACATCTATACCCTCAATACAATGGCTCCTTTTGATCTCAATGAAGAGTTTGATATAAAACCTTTTTTATGAATTATAGCTATGACCTGTCAGTTTTAGAAACTGACAGTCAGAAACTCTGGATTCTATCCAAATTCTCCTGAATCACTTAGATAGATTCTAGGCTATTTGCCAAACCTCCCAATTTCATATCATCCGCAAATTTAACTAATTTGCTCTCAATATTTCTATCAAGGGGATTAATGTAGATGAGGAACAGCAGTGGTCCCAACACTGATCTCTGAAGGATGCCACTCTCCACCATACCAAGCTGAGATTAGATTCCATTGACCACCACTCTTTGTGTTCTGTTCTGTAACCAGTTTTGAATCCACTCCAGAATACCTCCTGTAACTCCAATGGAGCTCATTTTAAAAATTAGTCTCTTATGCGGTACTGTATCAAATGCTTTCTGAAAATCCAAGTATATGATGTTATAACCCTCCTCTGATCACAAGTCTTGGTGGCCTCTTCAAAAAATTCCAGGAGGTTTGTCAGGCATGACCTTCCCTTACGGAAACCATGGTTAGGGAATGTCCATTGGAAACCGGATAAACTGTTGGATGATATGAGGTTCACTGAGCGCATTGATTGTTTGTTGAATTGAGCGACTGACATGATTGTGAAATCCCTAAATTTTCTGCATTGCAAAGGTGCATTTTTCCGGTGGCCAAGTAACGAAGTGTTGTCAAACATTTTATACTCAGCAACAAAAGTTTCTGTGACACCATTTATGTGTATGTTATAAATGACACGCAAAGATCTCAATGCAATCAATATGTTTATTTAACAGGAGAAACACTGACTTTTCAGTGCCAACGTCACTCAAAACAAAAAATGTCATTTTCATGCGTCATGAAGCACTTGTCTGACGTCTAACCAATTGTGACCTTCACACTTCAATACCGGGTGTGACTTCCTCGTGCCATGATGCAAGCAACGCATCTCCGGCGCATGGACCGAATCAGATGTGCCAGAAATTGCTGTGGGATGTCATTCCAAATCTGACGTAGACGTTGTCGCAATTCCTGGAGTGTAGCTGGCGGGTTATCCAACCGCCGCAAACGTCGATCCATCTCGTCCCAAAGATGCTCGATTGGGGACATGTCTGGGGATCTGGCTGGCCATGGCAGGACATTGACATGTTGTTGCATCAGATACTGCTGTACAATCCTTGCAACGTGTGGTCTGGTGTTATCATGTTGCAGCGTTATTCCGGGACCATGTTGCATCAAAAACGGTTCCACCAATGGCCGTAGCACTTCATCGCGATATCTTTGACCTGTCAGATTTCCATCAATAACAAGCAAATCTGTTCTGTTTCTAGCCGTGATCCCTCCCCAAATCATGACACTACCACCTCCAAAACGATCAAATTCCTGAACACAGTTGTTGGCATAACGTTCTCCACGTCGACGGTATACACGTAAACGACCATCACATCGGTTAAGCATGAATCTTGATTCATCAGTGAAGAGTACAAGATCCCACTGACGTTGGATCCACCGTCGATGTTGTTGTGCCCACTGTAGACGCAGTCGTAGGTGTTGTACTGTGAGTATTGGACGTCTTGCTGGCCGACGTGGGACAATGCCAAAATGACGGAGACGGCGACGGATTGTCTGTGCAGACAGTCGCCTCAAACCAGGTATCGTTCTTGCAGTTATGGTTGCAGGTTGGAATCGATTTCGGAGATGGGTTGTTCGAATCCAGTTGTCCTGTCTGGGAGTGGTTACTCGTGGACGGCCGCTGCGAGAACGGTCTCTGACATGTCTTGTCTGCTGATGACGCTGCCATAAGTTCCAAATGGTGTTTCGGTGGACATTCAGGCGATGAGCAACTTCCCTCTGCGAGGTTCCGAATTCAATCATCCCAATGGCCCTCCACCGATCATTTTCAGACAGTCTTGGCATTTAGAGGGTAGAGTTCCTGATCCGAAATGGCTGTGTTTTCGATAAGTGATGCTTCCGTCGTTCATCAGGCACAATGTGAACATTCCAAAAATTCTCCTCTTTTATTGCCATCCACAAGCATGATTTACGCACATTTTCACGTGCAAAGTCATTTTCTCGCATTTTCATGATTTCCATTTCAATGTTGTGTTTACGTGTACTGTTTCAGTCTGATATCACCATGTATGACAATTTCATAATTGCGTTATGAAAAATAATTAACAATATTGGTGTCACAGAAACTTTTGTTGCTGAGTATATTTCGGGGCTTATTGGGTTATTTCTCATGGTTGGTAACATAATTCTCTCCCTCACCAAGTCAACAACAAATAAAATCGCTTCACGGTCGATCCAATATCTTTTCAACAACCGCGCATCATTCAGAATTTTCAAGTCATTCCATGTTTCAACAGCATCAGCCATTTTCAGATTCTTTGTGAATAGGTGTTAGCGAATTAGGAGTCCTCTTGACTACTTTTAAGCTCTCCCAGACTTAGGAGCTACTTTTAGGCCAAAAATGCTTTGTTAATAACACTTAATGAAAATAATTAGGAGTCCTAAATTTACGACTGACACACCCATTTTTTTAGGAGTTCCTCCTAAATTCGGCAGTTAGGACCTACTTTTTAGCGCTAAGATGCTTTGTGAATACGGGCCCTGATCTTGACAAATGTTCCCCATAAATACTCGGCGGTGTGAGTGTTTGCTAATGATGTCAGTGACCATTGTGTTGTAGCAGCTATAAGAAATACAAAAACTTGGAAAGGTAATCTGTGAATTGTTATGAAAAGAGATCCAAAACACTTTGTTGAACAGGGTTTATTGTATGATTTTATTTTACTTTGACTGGGATAAAATTTTCCTTATTGACGATGTTGAAAATACATGGGCAACATTTTAGAGGAATTATTGATAGACATGCTTCTTCGTGTAAATACAGGGTGAAGGGCATGTAAACCCCTGCTTTACTACGGAGTTATCCAGTCTCTTGCATGAGAGAAACAAGGCCTGGGCAAAGGCAAGAATGACAGGGTCTGACATTGATTGGCTCCATTTTAGGCACCTAAAACCACTTTAGGTCACAAATTAAAACCTCAAAATCTGAATATAATCTCTCTGTCATGGTTTGTGACTTTCCCAAAATCTATATAAGCAGGAAGTCCGGCACGCCTCCTTTGCTAGAGTGTCTGTGTTTAGCTTCGCGCTTTAGTGGAAGATTTCTGCAGTCAGGTTTTGAATGACATTCTATCTTCTAATTGATGGAGTTTATTCTCCCTTTTTCTATCTCGCTTTCCATCCATGGTTCGGACTATTATACGTCCTTTAGAAGCATGAGTACTTGCATTTGATCTAAAAAATTCTCTGTGTTTGTACTGTGTTCAGGCTACTCTCTTTCTCTCTGTCGTTGCGCTTGGCCTCCGGGTACTACTGGCCATTACACTCTCGGTCACTACTGAAAATTTTAAAAATTCAAGAAAATTCTGGAAAGCAATTAAATCCTTTTCTACTCTTGGTAAAAACAATGAGCTGCCGCCTTGTAACACAACAGCTAATGGCACTGTTTCAGACAGACCTACCCTGTTAAACTGTTTCAATTAGCATTTTGTGTCCTGTGTTTTACTTTACAAATATCTCTCAAAATCTGCTTCTGCAATTGCTGCAGTTTGTGAATGAGATCAGGCTGACATTAGTCAACCCTTTTTTTTTTGCTCCATCTTCTGTTGAAAAAGTGTGTGAAGCCTTTGGCAGATTGATATTAAAAAATCTGCAGGTCCTGACTACTTTGAACCTTTTACCTAAATAAGCTGCAGACTTAGCAGAACCACTCACTTATATTTTAAATCTCACAATAAGCACTAATGTGATTCCTAAAATATGGAAATCAGCCTTTGTTCTCCCTCTGCTAAAAGTGGGAGATGCTACTTAATTAAATAACTATAGGCCAATCTCTAAATTGTCAGTTCTTTCCAAAATCCTTGAACTGCTTGTAAGTGAACAGTTGAAGGATTTTTTTTCTGTTAAAATGAGTAATAAGTAATTACTAGTCTGGCTTCAGGAAGCAACATGACACTATTATTGCAACTATGAAAGTAGTCAATGACATCGGTAATGCGAATAGAAGCCACTAGATGGCAGTATTTACCTTTTCTTTTATTAAGCTGAGACTTGAGCTAGGTTTTGGCATGTCCTGGGCATGTCTCAAAGGTGGGAGGGGTCTGCAAAAGAGTATATAATGAGGAAAATTGAGAGAGTAAAGTAGTAGGAGAAATTTCCTTCATCAGTTATTTGTCCAGCCAGCCAGATGGGTTTTGTGATTCTGATGTGTCTGGAGACTTGTCTCTGTCCAGAAAGCGGTTGATTGAGGAGCAAACTAATGATCCTGAAATTTGTGTACTAAAGAGGAGAGCCCTTCCAGATAAAGAAATAATACCCAACTGGAACTGCGTCTATCTCAAGGATGGGGTGTTGATACAGAAGTGGCGCCCTCCTGATATCCCTGCCAATGCAGATTGGGCAGTGGTTAGGCAAATTGTTGTTCCAAAGGTCTACAGGAATGAGATCTTAACAATGGCTCATAGTTTACCTTTAGGGGGTCATCTTGGTGTTAACAAGACTTTTGACAAGATCATGAAACACTTCTTCTGGCCTGGGCTGCGGAAAGACGTTTCCAACTTTTGCAAAACCTGTCACACTTGTCAGGTAGTTGGAAAACACCAGTTAGACACACCTGTAGCTCCATTGCAGCCTATCCCAGCATTTGGGGAGCCCTTCTCTAAGGTCATTGTTGATTGTGTTGGTCCATTACCCAAGACTAGATCTGGAAATCAGTACTTGTTGACAATCATGTGTGCATCTACCAGATTCCCTGAAGCCATACCTCTACGCAACATCAAGGCCAGTGCAATCTCGAAGGCTTTGAAAAAGTTCATCACGTTGTTTAGCCTTTCCTGGGAAATTCAGTCAGACTAAGGTAGCAATTTCACCTCCAGATTATTTCAGCAGGTTGTGTATGAACTAGTTGCGAAGCAGATTCTTTCCAGTGCCTATCATCCAGAGAGTCAGGGTGCCTTAGAGCGGTTTCATTCCACTCTCAAGACAATGATGAGGACTTATTGTTATGACCATGAGAAAGACTGGGATGAAGGTGTTCATTTGCAGTTGTTTGCAGCTAGAGAAGCAGTGCAGGAGTCTACTGGATTCAGTCCGTTTGAGCTAGTGTTTGGTCATGAAGTGAGAGGACCTTTGCTATTGTTGAGTGAACAATGGCAAGAGAAAGAGCCGCATATCAGTCTGTTAGACTATGTTAGCAAGTTCAAGGAAAGACTGAGTGCAGCTTGTGACCTAGCCAAAGAGATCTTAAAATCAAGTCAGGGAAAAATGAAAACTTGGTATGATCATAAGGCTAGAAGCCGTGAGTTTAAACCAGGAGACAAGGTTCTTGTGTTTTTTCCCTTGCAGTCCAATCTATTGCAGGCTAGATTTCGTATGTTCCGTATGAAATTCTGACAAAACTCAATGATGTCAATTACATTGTGAAGACTCCAGATAGGAGAAAGCCAGAACAGTTGTGTCACATTAACATGCTGAAGCCTTATCATGACAGAAATGCTAGGGTTGCAGCTGTCACTTCAGATTCTCCTATGGTCAAGACGTGTGAAGATGAGAGGGAGCATTAAGATGATGAACCTAGAATTAAAGCTGAAGTTCTTTCATGAAAATTTTCAAATTCTGAAGTGTTGCAAAATCTTGATGTAAAACTCCAGCACTTAGAACCCTCACAGAAAGATCAGTTTGAGAGGTTGATCAAGAAATATAAAGATCTATTTCCTGATGTTCCAAAGAAAGCTTCTATAGGTTCTCATGATGTAGATGTTGGTGATGCCGAACCAATTAAACAGCATCCGTACCGGATGAATCTGGAAAAGAGAAAGATTGCTGAGAAAGAGGTTGAGTACATGTTAGAGTAGAGATGTCCCGATCCAGGTTTTTGCACTTCCGATCCCATACCGATATTTTTTTTCACTTCCGATCCGATACCGATACTGGCCGATACCAATACCGGCCTATCCGAGCATGTATTAAAGTTCAAAGTTATTTACCTTCCTCACCTAGTTGTCAGACTCATGTTAAAAATGGTTTTAGGACTTTTGATAACAGCTAGCCAGCTGAATTAGGTGAATTTGAATTAGGTGGGGGGGGGGGAGCAATGTCAAAACCCACATTTTGAATGGAACTGCAAAACTATAATGTAACACTATATACACACACGAATATGCAAAGCTGCAATTGTTAACACTATATACATACATATATTAATGCTATACAAATGTACTTGAATAGAAATATTTACAGAATAGAACAATAGATTAATTATGTACAAGTATTGATGAAAATAGCCTGCATTCAGTAAATTTTTACTAAACATCTACATATATAGATATACATTTTAATAAAAAGATCCGGCCTGGAAATATACGACGGCACTCGCGGCATTTGCTGCCAAATTCGACAGAATCGCCGCCGATTGTACTATTAAACGACGGCAACCTTTTGCCTGGGAAAAAAATCTTGTCTTTCTTCTTCATCCCCATTCTTTGGAATCTGGTTTCAAGTACTGTACAATAACTGATCGGGGTGTGCCATCTAGTGATACAATATTGTAACTGCGTGCATAAATTTGCAGCTCCATGTCCGCTGGAATCAACATCTGCACAAAGCGGCAAAGATACCCTGCCGAACACCGTTGCTCTACTCGAACGCGCCATATGCAGATAATCCTTCAATGAGGAATTACATTCATATTTTAATGCGTATCGTGTAACGCAGTGGTCTGTGTCAAAGTAACGAAGTGAAAGCATACTTTTTTTTTTAAATAAATCCCGGTTGACTCTGAGTCCTGTGTCCCACAGCTCTGCATGCAGAGACCGCCACAATGATGCTCTCCATTTTTGCCCTGCCTTTCTAACATAATCCGCAAATTTTTTTTTCCGATTCCAATATTCTCTCCTATTGGACGCGCCGAGGTGGGCGCTGCGCCCAAGTTCAATATTTTGAACTTGGGCGCAGCGCCCTATCCAGCAGCAGCGCCAGCCTCTCGCTGCGCCCTCCTCGGCGCGGAATGGTGCGCCCTCGCGCCCAGCGATCACATAGACAATGAATGGCTGCGGTGATCGAGATCTGGGCCATGCGCGTGCTATGTGAAAACTGCTTCACCTTCGTCGTTCGATCCACGCCTCTTCCACCACGACTTTTTCTTCTGCGTCTTCTCAATTCATTGGCTCACCACGACTTCTTCTTCTGCGTCTTATTAATTTATAGGTTGTGTTACAATGCATACCGCCACCCAATGCGCCAGAATTGTAACGACACGCGACATTCACAAAGCAAACAGTCCGGAGGCAAGGTCGAGTCAAAAGCCGAAAAATGTTTTCGTGGCGGCCAAAATTTATTTGTGGCAGGCCGCCACGAATAAATGAACGTGTGGGAAACACTGACCGTGATAATGTAGGAGATGCCACTGAGGTAAATTGTGAGACGCTCATGTTGGTGCTGAAGGTGTGCTGGAAAATGCGGACCGGATTTTAGGGAAACCACAGCAAAAAACTGGAATGGATTATCTAAATCGGTGCGCTGGAAAACCTGGAGCGGAGCTTTTTTTTAAAAAATGGATCGGGAGTCTGGATCGGAATTTTTCCGCGCCTGCCGATCTGATGCCGGTGCGCATTTTTTGCTGATATCGGCGGCCGATCCGATCCTCATATCAGATCGGGACAACCCTATGTTAGAACATGATATTATCAGACCCTCCAACTCAGATTGGAGTTCACCCTGTGTGCTAGTTCCAAAACCTGATGGAAGTAGTAGATTCTGTACAGATTATCGCAAAGTCAATGCTGTAACTAGAACTGATGTGTTTCCAATACCTAGGATTGATGATTGTATCGATAGAGTTGGGCAAGCAAAGTTTCTGACCAAGATTGATTTATTGAAGGGTTATTGGTGTGTGCTTTTAACTGAGAGAGCATCTCTGCTTTTGCCACACCATCTGGGTTGTACCAGTATGAAGTCCTACCCTTTGGCATAAAAAATGCCCCAGCCACGTTCCAAAGGATGATACAGTCTACAATCGCCGGATTGCCACACACGGGTGCATACATCGACGACCTGATCACATGGAGTGACTCCTGGGAAGAACATTTGAAAGATGTAGAGATGTTGTTCCAACGCCTGACCCAGGCTAACCTGACTGAGAACTTGAACAAGACTGACTTTGGTTGTGCTACTGACATGTATCTTGGCTATGTCATAGGCCAGGGTAAGGTGGCACCCATAAATGCTAAAGTCCAAGCCATCATGGACTTTCCAGTTCCTGACAACACAAAAGCTTTGCGCCGCTTCCTTGGAATGATCGGGTACTACCGCAAGTTCTGCAAGAACTTTGCTGAGATTGCTCTCAGTCTCACCAACCAACTGAAGAAAGGTGTAAAGTTCACTTGGGATGAAGCATGCGAAAGAGCCTTCGATCGCCTGAAGTCTCTGCTGTGTCACTTCCCCCTGCTCAAATCTCCTGACTTCAGCAAACCATTCTCCATCGCGGTCGATGTTCGCGATCAAGCTTGTGGATCTGTGCTCCTACAGAGAAGCGACTCTGATGACATTGAGCATCCCGTGGCATACTTCTCCAGGAAATTCAATCGCCACCAAAAGAACTATTTCACGATATTCGACCACACTGGAAGTTCCCAGAATGTATTGCAACTAAAATTATATTTAAAAAATTATAATTAACAAAGGATAGAAGTTACGAAAAATTTGAACAGTGAAGAAATTATACAAGCTAAACTTAACATTTTGCAGTTTGAATGACATTTCTAGCTAAAAGTATGACAGAGTAAAAAAAAAAGCAGAAAATAGCTGAATCTACTGAATCAGCACAAAACTGGCTTGATTTAATAAGACCCCAAAAAATGATATTTAAAATTCTGAAAAAACAAAAAAAACTCAAAAATCCACATAGATGCAACATAATTCAGAAGAAGTACTTGCCACTAACGTCTCTTTGTCCCCCGCCTCAAAATGTGAAATCGTGTCAAAATGAGCAATCTCTCGGTGTGACCTTGAGAGTGAAGCAAAGGTCACCAAAATCGACTGGCGCCGGGGTATCACCCTCATACATGTTGAGATATCTCGCTGACAAGGATTCGGTACATATGGACGGACATACGGACGGACTGACGGTCATGAATACTGTGTCCCGCCGCTTCATGCATTCCGCGCGGCGGGGCACAACCAGCTTAACTTTTAAAGTAGTCCAGAATCAATAGCTTTAACGGTGTAGGAGGAGTTAGTCGGTAAAATTTAGGTGGAAGAAGAAGAAGTAGTAATAGTGAGAGAATTGAAAGCACTGCTTTGCTGACACAAGCACACAATTAGACATGGTGTAGGAAGAGCTTGAGTACCTGATTCTGCCACTTCCTGGATGGGAACACCCTGCTCTTGTGCCATGAACCCCAGCACAGAAAAGACCGCGAATCCCGCCACCACACTGGTTGCACTGTTGAGCAGGCACAGCAAGATCGTGTCCCTGCAGAAAAGGCAGCAGGAGGCTGAGAAAATCTGCTTTCCTCCTCTCTCTCACCATGAACAAAAAGAAGAGTTTGCTGCCAGTGCCCTCCAGTACAGGCCTCTAGCCTTGGAGTTAAAGCACGTAATTGGGTCTCAGATGGTGGTGGTTCACACCCCAGTATAGCCACAATGTGTGCATGAGCAAGACCCTTAACCCAAAATGGCTTGCTGCTTAGTGTAGTCGACTCTCAGTCAGCAAGAGTTGGCAAAATAATGATGCATTTAAAAATTAAATTATTAGTGTGGGCATTGCATCAGACCATACAACCAATTAATGACAAAATAAAATTTAACAATGAATGAGACCAAATGAATAAATGGCAGGGAGAGGAGAAAGCTAGCTAAAACTGGCCGAAACTAGCATAAACTAGGGACACAGATTCAAGGGCACAGCCTGACTTAAACATCATTCTTATATATATATGCATATATGTATATATATATATATTTTTTTTTATTTATTTTTTTTCTTTTATTTTATAATTATTACTTTAGATTTGAAGTAATTCTGTGGAGACCTTCATAAGTAAAACGTAAAAATTTAAAAACTGGCTCATAACCTCTGAAGTTCACAAGCAAACCTTTGACGTTCGGTGACTTATGACTGTAGGTGTTGTACTGTGGGTGTTCTTGGGTCTTACCAGTAAAAATTGTTGTCGGTGTAGTACTATGAGTGGTCTTTAACCTTATTTGTGACAGTTGTTGAGAGTGTTGTTGTGTGCTTGGTTTTGGACCTTACTTGTAACAGTTTTTGTTGGTGTTGTTCCATAACTGCTCTTGAGCCTAACATCTAACAGTTGTTGTCAGTACTGTAGTGTGGGAGCTGTTGGAACTTACTTGTAACAGTTGTTGTTATAATGGTTGTAGCTTCCCAGCACTGTCATTGTGACCCCTCCAACACTGTTAGAGAAGATGATCTGAGCCCCTGCATCCAGCCATACCTGCCAGGACACCACACACCGTGAGCAGGTTTGTGGGAGAGGTTAGAATCATAATTTACGTCTCCTCGGTGAGTTAGATTAGAAGTCTTTTAAACAGATGGTGGAATAAGCATGTACAAACCCCAGTTTGCCCCCAAAGTTCACAAAGTGGTGGACCTCACCCCATCCTTGCTTGTGAACCACAGAGCTTTTTGGGGATGCTCCTTTTATACCGAATCATCGCACTCACCTGTTTCCAATTAACCTGTTCACATGTGGAATGTTCCAAACAGGTGTTTTTTGAGCATTCCTCAACTGTTTTTTTTTTTTTACTTTTGTTGCCCCTGTCCCAGCTTTTTTGGAATACGTTGCAGGCATCACATTCAAAATGAGTGGATATTTCCAAAAAAACAATAACGTTTATCAGTTTGAACATTAAATATCTTGTCTTTGTCGTGTACTCAATTGAATATAGGTTGAAAAGGATTTGCAAATCATTACCTCCGCCAAGGAGGTTATGTTTTTGCCTGGGTTTGTTTGTTTGTTTGTGTGTTGGTTTCCAAAATAACTCAAAAGGTTATGGACAGATTTTGATGAAATTTTCAGGGATTGTACAGATTGGTATAAGGAAGAAATGATTCGATTTTGGAAGTGATCCGGATCTCCGTCTGGATCCAGGAATTTTTTAAAGGATTCTTTAACATTGGGAGGTAGGGCCATTTTCGACATTTATGCATATAACACCACCAAAAATGGTCAGGGCACTTGGAAAAAAAATACAGGACAAGTTTTGAACATGTTCTACAATATATCAAAGACTGATCCTGAAAATGGAATAATTCCGGATACTATGATACTATGATCCAGATTACGAAAGTAGGGGACCTTCGGAACTTTCATTATAGGAAGAGAACAAATAAAGCTACAAACATGCAACAAACACCATTATATAGCCAAGATATTGCAGAATAAGGAAGGTGTCATCTGAATTTACTGTATCTTCAAAAGCTAGGGAACTAGATCCAGAAGAAAACCACCATTACGGAAAATATGATTTTCGTGAATAACTAATGAAATACACTGCCCGGCCAAAAAAAATGTCGCACACTCAAATATTTAGCTGGAATCCCTGTAGCTTTGATTACAGTGCATATTTGTCTAGTCATTGTTTTGACAATTATATGCAATGCCAGAACATTTATTTTTGATCAAAAATGGCATAAGTTTTGGCCGAGATCTTTTCTTCTCGACATAATGGTTGAAGCACTCGGTGGTCTTTCTTGAGCACATCCCAGTGACTTTTAATGTGTTTAAGGTCAGGACTTTGTGGTGGCAAATTTGTTTGTGAAAATGATTCCTCATACTTGTTTTTGTCATTCATGGTTTTCTTTGCAAAATACAGGCCAATAACTTGCCCGTTCTGAAATACTGTAACATCTTTTCCACCATCAGGGGATGCGTCTTCCGACATGATTTTTTTAAGAAATAAGTAGAGATGCACTTCAGTCAGTCAAGGTTAAAATGATTATTGCCAGCTGAGACATATTAATAACCACAATAATGATCCAATTATAGAATTTGTTCATTAATTTCCGAATGGTGACCTTTTTTTGTAATATTGTAATACAGTGTAATATTGATATCATTATGAATTCAGTTGCTTATGGTATGTTTTCTTGGTCAGGGAATCTGAAAAAATTGATTAAATAAATGTAGGATATTTACACTATTACACTAATTACACATTGTAATTAGTGTAATTAAATATTACACTAATATTTATGTGTAAATCACAACACGAGGGGAAATGTTGCATCATAAGAAAAAAAACAAATGAAGCTAGAAACATGCAACAGACATCTTTAAACAGCCAAGACGCTGTGTAACTAATATTGATATAGCATTATGAATCAAATTGCCATGTATTCATGGTCAAGTAATCTAAAAATGAAGATGAAATAAATGTAAGACTAATATCTATGGTGGAAGTCGCAATACGGAGGGAAATGTTGTGTTTGGCGGAGGTCTGTGCTCTCCGAGTGCTTTTCTAGTTGTATTCTGTTTTTATTCACGTTTTACACAACGTCCCAACTTAAAAATACAAACCCCAATTTCAATTATTTAACCATTATTTATTCAGGGTGGTTCCCATTGAGATTAAAATTTTATTTTGTAAGGATGTTCTGGCCAAGACTACTCTGGCACTGGTTTCTGAAACTAGAAATGTTTTGCGGGAGGGGGTTGTTAGCCCCATGCCCAACCCTCCTCTTTCACCCAGGCTGGGACCAGCTAGGTAGACCCAAACTGGGTAAACCCAAAGCAGAATTACCTTCAACAAAGTACAGTCACCAGGACCTTAATTTCTATACTTCAGTAGTAAGGACAGCTGGGGAAACCAACATCTTTCTCATCTGGGTGTGACACATCTATATCCTTTTCCCTTCCCAGTGTAGTGAAAACAAGTAGACATGGTCAACAACATCCCCCGCCAAATGCTTGAATCGCACGCTCCTCATTTTCGAACTCCATCAAGGCATTGATGGTCTGAAGCTACCCACCAAGTTTGGTTGTCCCATCTCTAATAGTTCCTGAGAAAAGCTCTCTCCTTTTCAGACGGACGGACGGACACACGGATGGACAGAGCTCAAACCTATATCCCTCTCACACTTCGTGGCGAGGGATAGTAACAGTTGTCCTGGCCACTGGACCAAACTAGAATCCACTTGCTGACCAAAGTGGAATACAATTTATAATTAATTATATGATTAAAAATGAATGCAGTAGACAGGAGACAGTAGTTCGCGTTTCTGTTGTTGTTATTGCTGCAGGTTACTTATTCAGCTTAGTTTCGGTCCCATTCGCGGGCCATCAGCTGTTTTTTGCATAGTACTTCGCAAGCCTTTTAAGCACTGCGTCGAGCGACTTTATTAGACCAGCTGTCTGTCTGTGTGCTCCCTTATTAACTCTTCTTTGAGCTCTGGATGCTTTACCTCTCCATTCATACAGGCTACCATTACCCCTCTCCTGAAAAAATCCTCCCTTGACCCCTCAGTCATTCAGAACTTCCGCCCAGTCTCCCTCCTCCCCTTCCTGTCAAAAACCCTTGAACGTGCTTGAACTAACTCTCCTCTTTTCTTGCAGAAAACAACCTCCTGGACCCCCACCAGTCGGGATTCAGAGCTGCCCACTCCACGAAGGCCGCACTCATCTCCGTTAATGAGGCACTTCGCGCTGCACGCGCCGCCTCCCTCTCATCCATCCTGATCCTCCTCGACCTCTCTGCCGGATTTGACACTGTCGACCACTCCATCCTCCTCTCTTCCCTGTCTGCATTGGAGATCTGTGGCACTGCACTCATCTGGTTGAAGTCGTACCCCTCTGGTCACTCCTACCAGGTTGCCTGGGCTGGTGAAGTATCAACACCCCACCCCCTTACCAGAGGCGTCCCCTAAGGCTCAGTTCTTGGTCCACTCCTCTTTTTTCTTTATCTCCAGTCTCTCGGTCCTGTCATTTCTGCTCATGGTTTATCATATCACTTTTATGCTGATGACAATCAACTTTTTCTCTCTTTTCCCCCTGATGCCCAGGTCCCCGCCCGCATCACCGTCTGCCTACAAGACATCCAGAGCTGGATGGACAACCATCACCTGAAGCTCAACCCAACCAAGACGGAGATGATATACATCCCTGCTCCATTCTCCCCTCTCCTGGACCTGACCATCACCCTGGGGGATACCACCATCTCCCCCTCGCAGAGTGTGAAGAACCTTGGGGTCCTATTTGACGACAGGCTCTCCTCTGCTGTGAACATTGCAGCAGTGACTCGGACCTGCAGGTTCTTCCTCTACAACATCCGTAGAATCCGGCCCTTCCTCACCAGCTACTCAACGCAGCTCCTTGTCCAAGCGCTGATCCTCTCCCGCCTGGTCTACTGCAACTCCCTCCTTGCCGGCCTCCCAGCATCTGCCATCAGACCCCTGCAGCTCAACCAGAACGCTGCAGCTCGCCTGGTCCACAACCTCCCGAGAAACTCCCACGTCACCTCCCTGCTCACAAGGCTCCACTGGCTCCCTGTTGCCTTTCAAGACTTTGGTGCTAGCCTTCCAGGGAGTCAACAAAACAGCTCCAGCATACATCCAGAGACTGTTCAGATCTTACACCCCTGCCAGAGCACTCTGCTCTGCAACTTCTGGTCGCCTGGCTCCGGCCCCTCTCCGCTCCTCCCCTTCCCGCTCAAGGCTGCTGTCTGTCCTGGTACCTCTTTGGTGGAATGATCTACCTATCGAGGTCAGAACAGCAGAATCCTTGAGCATCTTCAAGCGCCGCTTGAAAACCCACCTCTTCAGGCTCCACCTTTCCCCTACTCCACTGCACTGAATCCTGTCCCTACATCACTTGATTTCTTGCCCTGACACGATCTTGCTGCACTTAATTTTGTTACCTTATTTCCTGATTGTTACTGCTTGATTTGTTTGGCCTTCATTTTGTTGTACCCTATTTTGTCAGTTTACTTGATTTTCCTGCCCCTTTGTTACACTTGACCTGTTGACCTTTTCTTGCACTCGACTCTGCCCCTTTGTTGCACTTGCCTCTGTTGCACTTGACCTTGTTGCCATTTTGTTCACTTGCCCTTGCCCTTGCCCTTTTGTGATTGGTTTAGATCTGTAACAATGGTACTTGTTCTGTCACTTACTGTTAGCACTTGTACTTGTCTCCTAGGAGCTCTGCACTTTTGTACTGATCTTGTGCACTTTTGTACGTCACTCTGGATAAGAGCGTCTGCTAAGAACCTGTAATGTAATGTAATGTGCTTACTCTGGCAACAGATTGTTTAATTTGGCAGCGATCAAAAACTGTGTGTTCATGAGCTGAAGCACTATTCACTAAACCAGAGGTGAGTTGATGGGTGGCAGTGACAATGACTCGGCCCATGCAGGTGTGACGGAGTGCTCACCTGTGGATCTGCCAGGTGGGAGATGTCAGGGTACAAGTAAAACAGCACCCCCTGCTGGGCTCCAGGCAGAGTTAGGCCTCGTATCAGCAGCACCAAAAGCATCAGGTATGGGAAGGTTGCTGTGAAATACACTGCCTACCCAGAAAATGAGTATGTTACACTTTCTTAAGAAGTAGGGAGTTCTTAAATTTTGCTCATCAACTACAATGCAGCATTCTATCAGTGCAGATATTCTCTCTTCAAGTTTGTCATGTCAGTGCTGGCACCAGTGTGATCAGATTCTGCCTGGGGAATGTTCTCAGTGGATCACCTGCTCTCCACAGTACAGAGTGTTGGTTGTGTGATGAAAGGCAATATTACAAGCAACCTTTATCTAAAAAAAATCAAGGTTGATTGATACTTGCCTCTTGAGAACAGGTCAGAGTGAGAGCTGTATTAAACAGGCCTAGAAATCTGTTGGATTCCGAGGAAGGTTTTTTCTGCCAAAATGTCGGCCTGGTTTTTGTTTCAATCAGATTCTGTTGCCCCCATGGCTGAGCAAGGACAGTATCCCAGTGCTATGAAGAGGCTTAATCTGACTTTTCAGACAGTCTACAACAGGGGTGTCCAACTGTATTCTGAAAGGACCAGTGTGGTTGCTGGCTTTCATTCCAACTGACCACTTCTACACCTCATTATACTAATCAAGTTTATCTCCAATGACACTACAGGGTGCTGGTCAACGAATTAGAATAATTTGAAATAGTGCAATCGTAAAATTTTTTTAATGCATTTTTTGTGCAGAAAGCAAATCAGGTGTTCACCGCGCCTGTCCTACTTGTTAGAGTAATCACAGAACTCGCTACCTGTTAAAAATTTGCTCAGCTGAGCTTTCCCATTTAGGCCATTTAACTGTGACACTGTTGTTTTATTGAATTAGAATAATGGAGAGACCGTTTCACTGAATTAGAATAATTTTTATTATAATTAGAATCATCACTTTCTCAGTATTTTGTGGCTGCCCCCTTGGCTTGTATGACTGCCTGAAGTCTCCGCGGCATCGATTTTACCAGCTTGTCACAAGTTTCTGCACTCACTGCTTCCCAGCCTGTGGTGATGTTCTGCTTCAGTTGGTCCAGCGTAGTCGGCCTTCCGTCGCGAATTTTCCGCTTGACGATGGCCCAAAGGTTTTCAATAGGCAGAAAAATGTACGCACATCCACACAAAAAAGTTAACAGGTGCTCGACTCAATAGGACAATGTACAAATATTAACAAAAAGTCCGCACACTGTTTTGATAGCTCCCCAAGTGAGTTTAATATTCACAACGTTTCGGCCGACGTGGCCTTTGTCAGGTGCACTTACAAACATGTGACAGGGGTGAGGGTAGGGGTTTATATACAGAAGAAAATGGGGCAAACCAAAACAGGGTCAGATTGTAGTTGGTACAGCCAAGGAACTCCTAAAAACAAAAAATATATTTATTTATATAATAAAATTCATGGTAATGACTGATCCAGCCCCATAATGCCCAGAATTCCAAACACCACAAGTAATATATCCAAAAATACATGTCAATAGTTCTAGTATAGTCAAACAGGTTATTTCTGGAAGCATTGCCTAAAACAAGGGATAGTGTGGCAATGTCTGGAATTTATACATCCATATATAATGTACACACGTTGGGGAAATGCATAAAATAAAGCTCAAAAGTAAAACAGAAACGCAAAGACAAAATCGTCATGAGTCTTCATTGTAAAAACGGTTTGATGTCAAACTCCTCATTCAATCCAAACGGGTCCATAGTGTTCAGTGTGTAGATATAATAGGTCTCTCCTTGTAGAAGTATTTTTTCATAGTCTCCACCCCAAGGTGGCCGATTCATTTTTTCAATCCCCATATACCGTAGGGCACTGATATTGTGCCCTGCCCGTTTAAAATGCGCGGCTACGGGATTGCGTTTGTCACCACTCCGAATACTGCTCTGGTGCTCACAAATGCGTGTGCGTAATTGTCTGCTAGTTTTACCCACATAGCTCAGGCCGCAAGGACATCTGATAAGATATACAACGTGTGCTGTTACAGGTGATTACTCCGCGAACTCTAAGAGTTTTTTTGCTATATATTACTTGTGGTGTTTGGAATTCTGGGCATTATGGGGCTGGATCAGTCATTACCATGAATTTTATAATATAAATAAATATATTTTTTGTTTTTAGGAGTTCCTTGGCTGTACCAACTACAATCTGACCCTGTTTTGGTTTGCCCCATTTTCCTCTGTATATAAACCCCTATCCTCACCCCTGTCACATGTTTGGAAGTGCACCTGACGAAGGCCAAAGGTTTTCAATGACATTGAGGTCAGGCTAGTTGGCCGGCCATGCCAAAACTTCAAGCTGTTTTTCGGCGAACTAATCTTTGGTCGACTTTGCCGCATGAGCTGGTGCAAGATCCTGTTGAAATATGAGGTCTTCTTCGCCGAACTGTTCCTCTACAGTCGGAATCAGGAACGTTTCCAGAACATGTCGGTATACGGCAGCATTGACAGTCTTCTTGAGGAAGCAGAGTTTCCCCACACCCGGAGCGGACATGCATACCCAGACCATAACGCTCTGGGGAAACTTGACGGATCTTTTCACGGCCTCGTGGTTGTAGGTTTCGCTACCACGACGCCAGACACGAGGACCTTGGTCACCGAAGGAGATGCAAAAGCGTAATTCGTCACTGAAGACCACTTTCTGCCAGTCTTCAGCAGTCCACTCGCCGTGTTCTTTGGCCCACTTAAGCCGTTTCTCCATTTGTTTCTTGTTCAGCATTGGTTTTACTGCTGGAATGTGAGATTTGAAGCCGAGTTCGCGCAGACGACGGTAAGTGGTTGATCTCGAGACGTTAGTGCTGGTCTGCTCGTTCCACAAGTCGCTGAGCTCGAAAGTGGACTTGAACCAGTTGCTGACTGTAATCTTTCTCAGCTGCTTGTTTTCGCGAGAAGAAGTTTTTCGCACGCCGGAACAGTTGGTGCGCTTGCTCCAGTCTTTCTTGAGAGCTTTGCAGACGGAAGACTGGCTGATGCCAAGCTGCTCAGCAATTTTAGTTTGGGTCAAGCCTGGCTGGCGAAGGGTTGAATTTGAGCCACTTTTCTAGTTGAGAGGTCGCGCTGCTTACCCATGATTGATTTTACAACTTAGAAATTATACTCAACCCTGACTTTATACTGCACAGTAAACACTCTTCACAGAAAACAAAAATTCAAGCACTTATTCTAATTCAATGAAATGACTTATGAATTATTCTAATTTAATGAAACAACAGTGTCACAGTTAAATGATCTAAATAGGCCTTTTGGAAAGCTCAGCTGAGCAAATTTTTTACAGGTAGCGAGTTCTGTGATTACTCTAACAGGTAGGACAGGCGCGGTGAACACCCGATTTGCTTTCTGCACAAAAAATGCATTAAAAAATGTAACGATTGCACAATTTCAAATTATTCTAATTCGTTGACCAACACCTGTATATGGTTAATTAGTAAAATCAGGTGTGTTACTGCATGATTCGAAGTGGAACACATGCATGCGGCCACACTGGCTCTCTCAGGGCAAGGCTGAATGCCCCTGGTCTAGAAGCTTAGGTGTTTTTGAAAGTCTGTGGTTCAAGCCCCAGTGTAGCTAAAATAAGATTAGTGCAGCTGTTGGGCCCTTGAGCAAAGCCCCTTGCCGAAGATCCAGGAGAGATTGCATCCCTCTTTGTCTAATTAAGGGTAAATTACCCCGAATAAGAGTATCATTTAAGTTTAATAAGTAACTCGGCTAATAAAGTCTCTGTTTTAGCTGGAAAATGACATTGTTTCACTGACTGCATCCAAATTCTCTTCAAGGGGAACTGTACCAGTCAGACATTTGCACCTTATCACCAACATTTAAATTAAAGGAGGAGACAGCACCTCTGCAAAGTATACTTCAGCGTAAAGTAGAATACTTGAAGTATCTAAAACGCGTAGATTTATAAATTTTAATTTGGTAATGATCCAGTGCGACACATTTTTAAACCAGTGAGTCTTCAAATTGGCTTCAATACCAGGGGGCAGACAATTTTACTTGGGGAATCTCCTGATTTTGTATTTTATCTTCAGAAACCTCATCTTTAAAAATGCTTAATAACCTTAACCTCTCGCAGTTATGATCTGCCGATTAGCCACAGTTGCTCAGACTAATTGGTAAAAACCGACAACAGCCTAATTTATTTTTGATACTTCACTTTTTTACTTTTGCACTGTTAAACCCCACAAAACAATATCAAGGACGGACATTGCAGGGGGCGATGGGTTTAACATGTTCTTTTTGCTGGCGTTAACTCGCGCGACCTCCTGGCTGGTGTGAGTCACAATAGACGTCCAAAGACGGGGCACAAAAGCACAACGGTTACGATTAATCTGACTCCAGAATGCATTTAGAATACCAATTATAGGTATATCCTCGTTAAATATCTGACTCCAAATTAGAATTAAAATTAATAATCTAGGGAAAACATGCATGGATCTCGAAGTTGATTATACCTCGAACTCTTAAAAGACAACCGCCGCCACTTCCATTAATGTTCCTGGGTTTTAACACCATGTCCAGATCCTAGGTTCGTTGGCTAGATCAGAGGTTGGAAGTCAGCCATCACTGCAACAGCATCTTTTGGCATAAATACAGTGAACCCAGATTTTATGCACGCCCATGGGTTCCTTCAGGAAATTTTAACGGATAACCGACTTTTCGTCCATGGGTTTCCTTCAGACTAAAAACCCAGAACCAGCAATACAGAAACCCTTTATGTAAGGAGATCATGATTGTCTCTCCAACTTAATAAAACCAATTCCCACATCGGGCCGCTGGCCAGTCGTTCCTCAGTTGGGATTATACCCCTAGATATCCGCCGCAATGAGGCTAGAAAGAATGTAACTCTTCCCGACCACGCTGACCGGCTACTTACACACGCACTCACGCGAGGAGAGATCGAATACGATTCTCCCCGAACAGCTCATTTCTCTATCCTATAAACCAGACCAGCTACCCCCTAATCCAACTAGAGAGCCCCATAAGTTGACCAGGTGGGATATCGGGTTACAGGTCCCAGAAGTGAGACAGAGTCAGGCCATTTGATTGAGAAGGAGGGGTCGTTCAGACGAGGAATGAAACCTGATTACCCGAGAGCAGATTTTACCTTACCCAAATTTAGGGAGTTTCTAAAAGTGAATTAATTAAAATTTCATTGGATATTAAATATATGCCATTCAACTCCTCAAATCATAACAAAAATATACATACCAAACAAGCCAGGAAAATGTATGAGTATGATGCAGTTGTCATGAAAAAGTCTTAAGCTGAATTATTATACAGCTAAATTATGTACAGAAGTGATTTCTTAGCAGTATATTAAACATATGAGCAAACTGTGAAGTTCCCAGAGGTTTAGATTATTTAAAACAGACAAGTTAGTGTCCAGTCTTACACAGATGACTGAGGGCAATATGGAGCACTGGGTAAGCCAAAGGCCTCCCATGCAGGGTTACCTCAAAGGCGCAGAAACCATGCAGAACCCCAATTCCCAGCTCAGAGACCAGGTTTATTGCCTCCTCCTGTTCAGCCATTCACAGATATTTTGCTCACACTTTGCATTCCCCAGTTCTGGTCTCCAGTCTCTCATGGGCATAAACCACCCACATTTCCCTTCACACAAACCCCAGCAAACAACAAGCTGCTTGTCATCAGAAACTCTACAATTTATTATATTGCTTAGCGTTGAAGTCTTCTGATGCTCAGAAGGCCCTCCAGTCTTGCTGCAGTGTCAGAGATGCACTCATCAGCGCCAGCGGTGCTCCAACCCCCCTTTTCCCCTCTTACAGCACCACAAAAGTATGAGGTGTCTTCTGCGCATAAATGACGACGTAAAATATCTATATGTATTCATAATTTCAGCGCTCGTTAAGCAGCACAGATTTGTGGAGTTTGCGAGGCTGTGGAAATTCGTTCTTCATTTTGAATGTTGTGGCTAAAGGGCGCTGTAAGGTTGCACAGCTGTGTGACAATCCCAAGGATGGCAAAAATAAATGCTGCAAAGTCAGCCAAAGTTTTGGATTTCCAATGGCATATCAATTATATAAATGTAGGCAATAAGAATTCACCTGTCATTACCATTTATAACCATAGGTCATCTATTGGTCTTGGTAGCTCAGTCGATAAATTTTTTGATTGTTAATCAGGCCACCTTAAATAAAAACAGCTTTCGGGCAGCCAAGCCGTTTAAGGGAGAGCATACTGAAGGCCCTTTGAACTACTCCATGGCCTGGATGAAAGGATAGAGAATAACTGACGTCACATAAGAGAATAACTGATGTACAAGCTCCGCGGTACAGGAGTTGGATTGGATAATGCGTTCAAAATGCACACTCACCACTATATAGGGCACTGTGTAGTGAATGTTCCACATTGAAAACAAGATAGAGAGCGAGTGAGCGAATTGACAAGTGTACATTCCGAATGCAGCCTTAGATTCCCTAAGTAAAAATGTCTGCCCCCTGGTATTGACATCCATTTGAAGACTTTTCGGTTTAAAAATGCTTAGCACTGGATAATTACCAAATTAAAATTTATAAAATTATGCGTTTTAGACACTTCAAGAATTCTACATTCCGCCGAAATATACTTCGTCGAGGTGCTGTCTCCTCCTTTAAATTTGTTCCGTGGAATCTTTTATACTTGTGGTTGTCCCGCACCAACTCTGAAATCCATATTTTAATCGAATTTTAAACAATGGGCTGCGCCATTAAACCTCTGGTTTTCTGGTGGAATACCCAATTAGTGAAATCCGATTATTGATATGTACTGTTGCTGTTTTTGGAAGAGCTGTTTTGCACAGGGTTGATTACTTGGGAACTGTCAGCAATTGATTCAAAGCGACAAAGAGACTTTGGAGTAAATGTATGCAGCATTGTTACACCCTCAAACTCAACATTGATCCCAAGACAGCTAAAGTAAGACACAATTTATGGTTCAGGCTGTTCAAGGACCTGTATGTTTTTGCTCTTTTTCAGCTGCTAATCCATTGCATTTTGGTTGTATAGCAATAAACTTTGCATGGTTAGAATCTGTAGAGTCTGTGCTTTTATATGATATATTGCTTACGCTGAAGAGTGAAGTAACAGATTCGCTAGCATCACATGTGCCAAACATGCACTGTTAACGCATTTTTGCTGCAAGCTCATTTACTGTTGTTGCTTAGTGTTGGAATTGCGTTTCCTTTTGGTAAAAACAGTTATCAACCCATTACAGTAGTGATAGCTTGTTATAATAGTAAACAAAAATAGTAATTTTAGCTAAGTTTCATCAGTTTAAATGGCTACACTGTTCTAATCTTGCACTTTTTTGCCAGTTATTTCAAATATGATTTTACAGTCAGTTTATAACAGAGGTTCTGTGTATGTTAACTGTAAACCACAGTTAAATGAATGCAGGACTCTACTTACAGTAAAAAAAAGGAGGCAATGCGTTAATTTCACTGTTAAATTCAGTCACTTCATAACAGTTGGGGACTACGTTCACTCTCTCTCTCTCTCTCTCCTTTTAAAGTCCATTTGTCCCACTTTGTGGGGTTGGACATTTCATTTCCTTAATGGCTGATCTCCAGGCATTTCTGTCTGTGGGATCCATGTTGGCAACACCAGATGTTTTATCATCTTCTTCTATGGTTTCCCTCAAGGTTTTTCTGGGTCTCCCACAAGGTCTTCCACCAGTGACCGGAAAGTTTAAAGCTTACTTATCCTCATCAGCTGTGCAACCCCATTAGGCTCAATGAGGGAGGGCTTCATTCCTTGTTCTTTCATGCAGTGATGTACTGCACATCCACATCCACGTTGCTTCACAGTTATCATGCCTTGCCTTTTGTTTGTTGTGAGATGTGCTGCTGCTCCTGGTATGAAGTGCATTTGGGGTAAGAGGTTAAAACATTCCCCAAATCCAAACAAGACAGTGTGGAGGGGGTGTAATAGAACAGCGTAAGAGTAAAATATTTAGTTGTTAGATAATGGTAAACAAAACCACGCACAATCGATGAGTCCGTCCTTCTGGTTAGGAACTGTATGCCTCTGCAAAAAATTATACCAGGCAGTATTAAAGATCTGATGTCAAATCCGGTGCAGCCATCATGGATATCCATGATTGTATAATCCAGCTGTTCAAAGATATATATTTCTGTAAAGTATGTACAGTTTTCTGAGATAAGGCATTAAATATGACCGTGAATCTCTCTTTTTAAAGACTGATTATTGACCACTACAGTGCATCTTCAAGACCAAAGAACCTTCCCTGCAAACGGACATAAAACGAAAGCAATTTGACTGGTAGCCATGACAAGAAGTGTCGAATTATCTATTTTAAGAATGAAAAATCGTTCATTATAAATTAATTAATGATTTATAAATTAAATTATTAATTGTTTTTGTCCAGCACAAAACACAGGAACAACCTTAGAAGAAAGGAAAGATCAAATATGGACCACAATTCTTTGCAGATTGAAGGAATTGGAAATGTCATTTGGGCGCAAGGTTTTCCAATAAATTATGAAGACTATCTTCACCACTGAACTCATGATGTATTGAAGGAAAGAACATCTGATTTTTCTCAAAAATTCCCTGGTACCTTTAAAATCTCCCTGCAACTTTCCCTTGACCTAGGTGATGTTTTCTTGCAAGCTCAAGGAAAAGGGCAGAGGAAAGCAAAAGGCCACCTATTTTAAAGAATTCAAATACAGCCCCTGTTGAAAATGTATGGACAGACCTTGCCAGTGGACTTCACGCCCTTCCAGATGCAGAAGTAGCAGATGACCCACATGATGATGAGACAAAGGAACAACTCCCATCTGAAACTGCCGAGATCCTCGATGCCTCCCGAGATCTGCAGCACGTGTCTCCTGGGAGGGGGGGTGAAGGAAAGAGCACCAAGGAGCCATGGTAACAAACACTTTCTCTGATCGTTTACAAAAATGTCATTTTTGAAACCTGACAAGGTGAAACCAGTCTACTGCAGGGCACACATTGTCACACCCAAGGACAATCTTTAAAGTTTCCAGAGTCTTTCAGTGTCTAACATGGTTTTTGAGGGACCATAGGAGAAAACTGGAGAAAACCTACACTACCGGTCAAAAGTTTTAGAACACCCCAATTTTTCCAGTTTTTACCCTCGGCCCGACTTCAGGCCGAAGGGTATTGTCATCAGTTCGTCATCTGTCTGTCTGTCTGTCTGTATGTCCACACCGTCAGGCCAAGGGTGTTCAAACGCGGGCGTTTCTGGTTTACTGAAAATTATGCAGTTTAATGTCACATTGTACTCTGGAATAAAAGCTTAGACATCATACAACAAGCAAACAATTGAAGTAAAAAAATATATACATATCATGGAATCAATTTATAAACCAAGGTGTATTCTAAACATTTGACTCAAAGTAGCAACCTTTGGCAGATATAACGGCTGACCAAACTCGTGGAATTCTTTTGAGAATGGAAATCAAATATTCTTCAGAAAGTTCCTCCCAACTTTGTTGCACAAGTTCCCACAAGTTGTGGCAGAGCTTGAACTTATGTTTTGGGTCATTATCTTGCTGCAGGATGAACCCCTGACCAACTAGGCGCATACCTGAGGGTACTACATGGTACTGCAGAATGCTGTGGTAGCTGTTTTGGTTCAGGGTGCCTTTCACACTGTACAAGTCCCCAACCCTGGATCCAACAAAACAAACCCAGACCATAACCATATCCTCCTCCATGTTTGACAGTTGATGTCACCCACTGAGGAACCATCCCTTCACCTTCTCGATGGCATACAAAAAACCTGCGTAACCTTACGTTTTGTTTAAAACTTCTGGCAGTTACTTACTACTTACCTTTGTACCTTTCAACCAATTCATTGGACTGGAACTGCTTAATTTTCAAAAAAAAATGGGAAAAATTGGGGTGTTCTGCAACTTTTTACCGGTAGTGTATGTGAATACATGCAGAACATCTGAAGTTGCGAATTCCACACAGACTAGCCTAGGCCAGATTAAAACACTCAACCTTCATGCTTTGAGGCAGCAGTGATAGTGTCCTTTTTATGTTTTCTGTTTCCATCTCGAAATTTTTCACTGAGCAAACTTTCTCGTGCTGCAATGGCATTTTTAAGACTACCAGATCAGGAGAAAATGAGCTTTGTTCAAGACTGTGTCTGTCTTAGCGGTGGTCATTTGATATCAGGCAATACAAAAACACAGTATGGACTGTGGGAAAACATGAATTCAAATTTCAAACTGAAATAATAATTGTGTTTTTTTGTTTTTTTAAATTTGGCATCTCCAATCCCACCCGACTCTGGAATGCCCAATCGGTGAACTATGTACAAGGCTTGCTCGTATGCGACCCCCTGCTGCCAATTCAAGAGAGTGAAGACAGTTCACGGCTTTCCTCCGAAGCACGTGGCAGTTAGCCTGCTGCTTCATATACACTCATTGGTTGAATCTTCGCAAGTTTAGAACGAGGGAAGAGGATACCCGGACAAGAACAGGCTTAGAATCTTCCTGACAAGCGCCCGTCTGGCCAACAGGAGGTGCTTGAGCAACAAACAAGGCAACTATTATTTTCCCCCTTCCTGGCAGTCCCTTCCCAATTTGCAACCCTGTAGTGCAGTAGCCAATGGTGTGCTACTCTGAAAAAGTTGCCAACCACTGCTGCTTGTGTTCGTATGCCCAGTAATACTGTTATAGTCATCCATGTTTAATCGTTTTTAAAGGGGAAAAAGAATATATTTGATTGCTATGATACTGTACTGGATTAATATCATATATTAAACAACAGTGGGGAAAAGTGAAAATATAAGGCGCAAAAATTAAATGAAAAGCATGTCTTGCATTGGCCACCCACGTTAAAAATGCCGAAACGTTGAGCAGCAATGTGTTGCAATAATAAGAACAAGCTATCCTCCTCTTTTCCAATGAATGTAGACAGGTAAGGAATGAATTAGCAACTTTTGTACTACATATCAGCTTCATCGGCTTAAACTAGCTTTTGCAATGCCTTTCAAGCTATAGCTAATGCCCACCACAGTAAAAAACGTTACGTAATTTGAGTATTATTTAATTTAACCTTTATTGTAACGGGAAGTCCCACTGAAATAAAAATTCAGATCTAGCCAAACATTATCCTGTTCAAAACCCACCAACCACTCCCAAGAGTAAACGGTAGCAAGCCAAAATCTAATATTTAAGATCATGTCAAATAACATTTGCGAATTCTGTTGCTGGCCAGTGTCAGGGATCCTCAGAGAGGATCCTTAATGAGGCATATTCAGGAGCGTATTCGACCTTCTAATAGTAATTTAGTCAGAGTCCCAATGTATAAAAGAATGATTTAATAATGATCAGAATTGAGATACAAAGGCACATGCAAAAACAAAGAGTGTGTCCTCTTTGGAGAGCGCTCTGCTGACTTCCTAGTTGTCCCAGTTTATATAGTCTCTAAGTCAAAAGTCTTGGGATTCGCTGGTCCTTCGCCGTCTGGATCTCGGATGATTTCTCTCCTACAATCAGTCGTGATCCCACACTTAAGTTTCTATTTCCCCGTAAGTCTCCCTCTCCGTCTCTTGTTTTCCGAGAACTGGGAGTCGGCTGCGCTTATCAGCTGTTAGTGACCTTGAAAGCAATGTGGCTGGCGAAGCAGCACAAGTGTACCTTTATACTCTATTACATTTATATTCTGTGATTTGCATATTGGCAGATTGCGGCAGCTATGCTTAGGAGATAATGTGCTTGACAACATAGCAACATATTAATGAGCATTACAACATCACACCAGATAATGCATATTCGTAATGCTGAGTAAAGCCGTTACCTGTGTTGTAAAATGCCTGATGTTGCACAGTAAAAGGAAATATACTCGCAACATGCAATAATATGATAAGATACTTGTATATCAGAGTTTAATTGCTCGCCTACTTAGCTACCACTTCTGACAATGAGATGCAATGGATACCCCGGTCAGCATTCATTCTCCAAATAGCCTACAATGTGCACAATACTTCCGCGACCGCGCCCACTTAGGAGACAGGAAGTGTGATTTCTTACAATGGGGGTCTATGGACAATGAGGAGTCTGCCTTTCTCTGTTGTCTTTGGCTAAAATACATTTGGTGTAGCAGTTCAGGGCATCACCATCTAGCAACAGAGCAATTTTGGTGGTGATAACTGATTGTAATTTTATTGATGTAATTGCTGTGTTTGTGACATAAACTTGGCCATGTGTGCTTGGAACCCTCGTATTGTTACTTTTTGTATATTTTTATGAGAAAAATGACTGTATTTGAACCAGTTAGTGTATTTTTCAGTATGTTTCATTATTTTCCTTGTATCGTTCAAATTTTGCATTCAGTTTCTTGCCTGTCATTCGCTTCCGTTCTGTGCTCTTTGTTTTTTCCCCTCACTCTCACACTCACCCTCCTCATTCTGTTTGTTAATCCACTCACCTGCTTCCCTTTCACTCCCCCTGAGTTATCCTCTCAATATTCCAGCATTTTCAGTCAGTTTGCTGCAAGTTTGTTGCCGCATTTACTCAGAGTAACTTACGAGCCTATTCCTGCTTATTCTGATTCCTGGTCATGATATCTCTTTGTTCGACAGTTTACGATTAAGCCTGAACCCTGCGTTTTGAGATTATCGGTTGTGACTTTGGCTGGTTTATTCCTTGTGGTTTGGATCTACCTCTGTTTTGGCATTATTTGAACCCTGGATTGAATATCAAACACAAATCTGTTCATTCATTTTCTACTGCATTCTGTATGTTAGATTCTGATTTGGATCGTTTGACCATAGGTTTTTTAAATAAAGGATTCAAAATTTGTGTGAAAATTCCTTAGGGCCCTAGTGACAGTTAACAGGTTAATGTCTGTTTAGATAATGATTTTCCTGGACTTCCAGTTCATTTTTTGGAGGTAGTTGCAGTTCCAAGTAAAGGTCAACTTTGTCTGAGTTCCAAGTACGTTCATAACATTTTCATCAAGAGGTTATACCATAATTCATAATTAATAATAATATAATAACAAGGCAATCAGAGATAGCAGACCTGGCCCCAGCCACGGGCTGACAGACAGAGTGACAGACAGACACACACACACACACACACACAGACATGATCATTGCTTAACCTGGCCCCCTAGGGGAGGGGCCAGGTAATTAGTTAATACTTCGTTTCCTGTACAATGACAGGTTTTCAATGCCAGAGTTCATTTTCATCTAAGTTTTGCATTCAGTGATTGAAGTACCTTCTTGTATATAAATATTTAGTCAACTTCAGAAAAGCTAAATCTGTGATTCTTCATTTAAAAATATTGGGAGGGGCACTGTAGCTCACACTGTTAAAAGAAAATGTTTCCACGCACTTGTTTTGTACCCTAAGGCACCAGATCTGGAGGCTTGTGAGTGAGGTTTGGTGTTTGGTGAATATTTGCTTTGAAACCCAATGTTGGTGTTTCAGCGCACACAAAATGAATTTTAAACACAAGAAACAGGTTTTGCTCCAGTTCTGGAAGTTTACTGCTGTTCCTGAGGAGGTGCAACATACCATGAACTCCATTTCAATTAAAAGATTTTTCAGGGTATAATCCTGAAAATGTATGACTACAAATGATTTTGGCCTAAAATTTTGTTGTTGTAAAACAGTTAATAGAAATTTCAAATGGAATGTGTGAAATGTACAGTATCTCTATTGTTTATGCTTCCATGTCCCAAGCAATCTCCAGCTGCCTGACTTAACATAATACACGTTAACATAATACAACTCCTATGGCTCAGCAAGATAAATGGGAAGTTCACCCGTTTTGCGGCAAACTGCGTCCAACACAGGATCGTTCCTCATTTGTTACAGTCGACATATACTGCATGTCAGTAGACAAAAAATACAAATGTGCAGGAAAACTAAACAGAATTGTTTTCTTGTAATTACAACTTACATACATGTGGGATCAACTGAATACAGTGTAATTGTAATAAATAGTTAATGTACCCATTTTGTTTACGATAAATGTTATTTCAGCGGTTTAAAAAAAACATTTAAAAATTAGGTTGAGTCATGATTAAATTAATAATGCTGATTAGTGTTATCATCCTGTCTAAGAAAATTGCAGGCTACATATTTTCAGTCAATTCTTGCAATTAAAAGCTAAAAAAAAGCCTCGACACAGCGCAACCAACTTCCTGAAGAAAAACATACTGACTCGACCAAGTGTTTCAGCATGCATAACCAACTGCAACGAAGACAATAAGCACAAATTGTACACGGCTTGTCCAGTACACTGTAATAACCCTGGCTCTGAACTGAAGTCTTTATATGTTTCCTACACCTTTGATAACTAGGAAGGTCTGGTATAAGAGGCAAAAGAATAATTGCCACGCCACAACCAGATCCATACAATAACAAGTTTTGCTTTATTCACAAATTCATATAGCAAAGGCACAGAGTCACTGGCATGGGATAAGGCTACTTCAATCAAAAAGACAGGTCGAGGGCCAGGTCGGTGTAATCACAACATTTAGACTAGCAAACTGGGTAGATATACCGCGGCACATAGTGTCACCAAAATGTACGCAAATTGAGCACTTTGCCAAAAGGCGACACAGCTATTAAGGGGACTGCACTACCCAACATTCCATCACACAGGAGGCAACAAATGACGAACCCTTCCTACTGCCAACCCACTTCCCTTGACCTCCCCTCCCACAGCTCTTTGCCAAGCTTAAAAAAAAAATGACACACACAATGCAGTTATGATGGGACAATATACTTAAGATAAAAATCTACTCAACTCACCCACGTTGGCGGGACCCACCCCCGGGGTCTGGGCCAATGGTCGTCTGACCGCCTAGGGTTTAGGCTGAGACGAAACCGTTGCAGTGGCATTGAAACTATTAGTGAATACAGGTAACGGCTACATCCAGCTCAACTTGCAGAACACGGGGACCCGCAGTCAATGAGATCGGACATAAAAGCTGGTGGAACAGTAATTATGGCATATCGAACCCCGACCCTCTCCATCTAAAAGAGGTACCCAGCCTCCCCTCCTCGCACTGGAACAATTTAACCCCCCTGTTCTTACGATCTTCGTCGCCGGCAGCTCTAAACAGCTGTGAACGACACTCAGCAGACCCTGCTTCCTAAAAACTGCCACAAAGCACTGGAACAGCCTACCTGTGTACTCCCTCCCCCTTTTTCTTTTGTTATGTGAACTCAATCAGTCGCATGCTTTCAGAATCAAGCCCAATTATTCAATTAAACTCAAACAGCCCATACTACAATCCCACAACACTCTTCCCCCCTTTACAAAAAGACTCATCCCTGAGTCGCCATGACATCTGATAATCATGTTGTTAAGGTTTTAAGGGGAAAACACTGGGAACACTGGGAAAACTCGGAAACAAAGGGAACTGAAGGAGACAAGGGGAGAGACGCCAGATGCGGGGATCCAACATAATTTATTAAATAAACAGAAAACCAGAGAAGGGGGGAAAACGGGCAGCTCAGGCCAACAGAAACACCGTGCTACTGCACTGAAGGAAGGAGAACTCAGGAATCAAAAATAACCAGACACACTAGGGGGCAGACTCGGGTACACTCGGAAGGGGAGCTAGGGGAACACTCGGAAAGGGCAGAGGGCAGGCACAAGACGAGACAGTGGGCACAGCTGGCAGATGGCTAACTAGGATGGCTCAGCTGGCCGGGAGGAGGGTCAGGGAGAACATCAGTAGGGGGGCAGACAGGACGGCAGGGATGCTGGGCTCGGAATCCGGCGAAGGCGGCCGGCACACTGGGGGCACTGGAGGCGGCGGAGGCGGCGAAGACGACCGGCACACTGGGGGCACTGGAGACGGTGAAGGCAACCGGCACACTGGGGGCACTGAGGACGGCGAAGGCGACCGGCACACTGGGGGCACTGAGGACGGCGAAGGCGACCGGCACACTGGGGGCACTGAGGACGGCGAAGGCGACCGGCACACTGGGGGCACTGAGGACGGCGAAGGGGACTGGCACACTGGGCACAGGACAGGTGGCACACAGGGCTCGGAAGACAGGGGGCACCAGGGGCTGAAGGCAGCAAGAAGGGAAGGCTGGGCTAGAAATGCGGCTGAAGAACACACAGAGAGATGAGGGGACCAGAGGAAGGTGCACCGGGCAGGGAGTGGTGTGAACGGGAGCGAAGTCAGATCTGAACTGGCTTGCTGCAGGAAGACAGATATAAGGTAGGGGCACGAGAAGACACAGGTGCAGGAACTTAATATAATTAACGAGGGGTGGAACACGAGGGAAACCAATTACATGAAACAGATAAACATTAACACACAGACGAGGATCACAAGACAATCCCAAAGTCGGGATAAATAAACTTGATAAAAGACTCCTAAGTGTACAGAATAAGAGCCAGAATAGATAATGAGAATGCAGAGGTTCAGCAAGAAAACTTAGCAAAGCCAGTGAATAGAAAAGCAAGAGGCGGAGACTAGAACAGGGCGAATGCTGAGAGATCATTAGTCAATTAGTAAGTGCAGCTATCCAATCCCGGGTGCTCATTAGTAGGTTAGTATTATATACAATGTTAGTTTGGTTAGTAATTTTAAGAAAACAACAAACTGTTAGTAATGTTAGTACATAGGAAAGCAAGGGGAAACTAGCAAACAAGAACAGAAGGAAGGCTGAAACCCAGAATCCATTAAATCACCCGAAACAGTGTCACAATCAGTTAAGACAGAAACTGCTACAAACAATGATGCGACCGGGGAGAAGCAAAGACAGTACATGGGTAAAACGTGGACTGGACTAACACGGGAGAGGAATAAAATGTGAACACTGAGACATGGACTAAAAATTGACATCACCAAAATAATAAAAACCTTAAATTGACTAACCAGACACACAGACCCACAGAACACAACACGTGACCAAACAGGTGGTCTCTGTTGATGCGTAAGGATGACCATCCTCCGAGACAAACTCCTGTTGCACCTCCTCCCTTCCGGGGCCTATAAGTGAATGTTCTTTAGCTGGCTTGGACCCATTTTGCCATCATCTGCTAGGGAAACCACTCAAGGATGACTTCTGAAATTTTCTGGACTTTCTACAGTCTGCCCAAGTGCAGACTCTTCCTCTAGTGCCACTCTGTGGTCCTGCCCCTCCTCTGTCAGCCTCTGAACACGTGTCTCACCACTCTGCTCTCTGGGCCTCTCCAAATGAGTCTGATGCTTCCTCTGCTGGACCCAACTGGAACCCCAATGGACCTCTGGCTGACGCTGGATCTGTACTGATCTAGGTGCCGCATCAGCTGAAACTGCTGGCGGCGAAATTGTGAGGTCTGCTATTTATTCAGATTACTGACATTATTTCAATCTAACACGGTAGCCTGGCTAGGTCAGTCTGCTTCTCATTATCTTTTCTTTATCATTATTGACTGGATTTGTTATGATTCTGCCATGCCTGCCAGTTTCATGCCTTGTTTAAGTTCTGTACCTGCTTGCCATGTTATTGATTTATGTGCTAAGTGACCACTGCCTATCTTCTGACTATTCTTTGGATTATGTATTATGATTTGGTTACCTCGATTTGTCATATTCTGTCTTAGTTTACTTTTCCATGTTTTACTTTTTGCCATTGTCATACTCTGGTTCTTGTTTTCCATTTTGCTTTGCACTTTGTCTCCCCCGTCTGGTCTCTAGTCTCGCCTGTTGTTTTAGCCCCAGTCTTATGTCTTACTCTTCGGGTGATTTATTGGATTCTGGATTTCAACCTTCCTTCCGATCTCGTTTACTTACTTCACCTTGCTTTTCTATCTACTAACAATACTAAAAGTTTATTATTTTCTTCTGAGATTTCTTCTTTCTTCTACTAACAATAACTAACCTTGTATATAATACTAACTTACTAATGAGCACCTAGGATTTGTATAGTTGCACTTACTAATTGACTAACTAGCTCTCAGCACTCGCCCTGTTCTAATCTCCGCCTCTTTGCTCTCCCTGATTACCTTTGCTGCATCTTCTGTGTGAGCTCACACCTGATCGTGCTGTCCTACTTCTCATTATCTATGCACATTAGAAACTCCGTGACTGGAGCCGTATGTTTGTTTATAGGAATGTCTTGTGTTCCCTGTCCGCGTTTTGGCTTTAGCCAATTTCATGTGATTAGGTTCTTCCTCATGTGCCTTCCCCTTGTAATCAGTTTGATTTCCTGCATCTGTGATTCTCCCCATGCGCTCTGCCCAGAAGTGTATATTAGGTGTCTTTTCACTGCCAGACCTTGTCAGATCGTTTCACATGTATTTCTTGTGCTGCTATTTCTCCGCCTTGATTTCATTGAGTTTTTGATTCTGACTGGATTGACCGACTACTGATTCTTGGTTTGCCCTTTTGGATATTGTTGCATCTGTGCATTTTTGACCTTTTTCTGCCTGACCTTGATTTTGAGGATTGCTGCCCTGTTTACGATTCGGACTGTCTTACGGCTTATGAGTTTGCTTCTCCCTCAAACCTTCGCCTGTGTACCGGATCTGTTTTGTCTGACTATGATTTTCATTGTTTTTAAAGTATTCCACTTTTTTTTTTTTTTTTACACACAAGCCTTCACAGGCTGGAGAGCCTCTGGCCATCTTTACTTCTGAGAGACTCAGCCTCTATAAGACATCACTTTTTTTTTTATAGCCAATCTTGTTACACACCTGATGCCAGTTAACTTAATTACTTGCTAAATGTTCTTTCATCTGATTCTCATATATATTAATTGCTTTTTCAGACCTTTTTTGCCTGTGTCCCAACTTTTTTGAGACTTGTTGCAGCCAGAACATTTCAAACGAGCTCATTTTGTGGATAAAAATGTAAAGTGTCTGTTTCAACATGTGAAATCTATGTTCTATTGTACATGACATACTGGCTCATGTGATCTGAAAGTCGTTGCATTTTGATTTTATTCACAATTTACACTTCCAACTATTTTGGAATTGGGGTTGTATTATCAAATACAAAACCCAACACATTTCATTTGAAATGTCTGCATTATTATTTACAGTTTGTCTGAAAAACGAAGTGGCCACAAAAAAAACGACCCTTTTAGAAGCAGCAAAAGCAACGGAGACATTATCACTGCCATAATTATTACAAATCTCTTCCACGTATCTGACCTTCAATCGTCAGCCAATCGGAAGCAAGTTTCTTTTTTTTCCACTCTTGTCGGATATTATTCAAGGGGTTACAGTGGAGTAATCAAAATCGCATAACATTATTTTAGTCTCTTTTTCTGACTTGTTTTAATTTCTGTCACTCGTTCCCCACCAGCGTGTGAGTATTGTTTTACCCGAGATCCTAAATTAATTTAATTTTTTTTTTTCTCTTTTTTTGCTTGTTTTATCCCCAAGTTGTAATGTAAGGTCCAAATTCAGCCCAGGGAATTTACTATGGGGTTCATTCTCCCATTAGCGCGCAAGTCCTTTTTTACGCGATTCGAGTTAAGAGCTGAGTTACGCGTATTCTCCTCTACGCGCTTCGATCACACCCACAGCTCAGAATGTAGGCGGCCTTATGAAAGTGGTGTGACTGATCCAAAAGAGAGGCAGACTCTGTACAAAGCTCATTGATTATGGCTATCAGGAAAACGTGGAACAAGGATTTTCTGATTAACCATGAAAATGCAGTTGCGGTCCATTAAAAACGCAAACCAGACTTTACATTTGAATATCGTGGGCCTGCTGATAAAACCTCTTATCTCCAAACTGATAAGAAACAAAAACTCGTATGCCCACTATTCTTACACGCAGAATTAAATATGTTTTATTTTTATTTGAAATTATATTAATCAATTTATACATCTTTTATATAGATTTATTTTCCTGTGAAGTTTATCATTTTGAAGATACAAGGTTTTATCAGCAGGCCCATGATATGCAGCTGTAATAGTAGGCCTATGCATGTCTGTGCCAATAACAAGTAATGCAGACATCTCTCTATTTCTTACCCTCGCCACCATGGCATTAAAGCTATGCAAACAAATTAATTGCCTCGATAATGAAATAATACAGAAGTTAGCGCTTCTCAGCCAGGGTATTCAGAGCATTGAAATTGTGCCCCTCCTACACTAGCCTGGCTGGTCCATGGAAGACAGGGAAGAAGACAGAACATTCTAGTCACACAAAAATAACTTGCGCTCTTGAAATTTCAAACAACTCCGATGTCTGGTTTGCAACTAAAAGACAAGGCAACGCTTTAACAAACAAAGGATTCTTAACCCGCACGCGGAAAAATCTGTGGGGCACTGTAAAAGCCAGGCTCTCTGTGTTGTGATTTACGAGATGAACCAAGTGCGACAACCAGTAGAATGCAAAAAGGAGGCTTTATTTCTGAAGGGGGAAACCCCCCAACAGAGCTGGCAACGGTACAAAGTCCACAATCCAAAAACAGTATCCAATGGGCGTAATCCAGAATCGTAACCAGGGCACCAATAACAAAGTTCGTGGTCAGACAAAAAGGGTTCGGTACACAGGCGTAGGTTTGGAGGAGAAACAAACTCATAAGCCAAAGACAGTCCGAATCCAAAACCAGGGCAGTAATCACAAAATCAAGGTCGGGCAGAAAAAGGTCAAAACTCACAGATGCAACAATATCCAAAAAGGGCAAACCAAAATCAATAGTCGAGCAATCCAGTCAGAAAGATAAACACTGAGCAATCAAGGCGAGAAACGTGGCACAAGAAAACTAGGGAGAACGATCTGACAAGAGTGAGAACCAAACAGACATCTTATATACACATCCAGGAGAACACATGACCAGGGAGAACAGGTGCAATCAATGGTGACAATGATTAGGGAGAGACACATGAGGGATAAACTAATTACATGAATTTGGCTGTAGCCAAAACGCAGACAGGGATCACAAGACAAACCTAAGTACAAACAGCTCCGGTTAAGGAGTACTAAAAGTGCATAGTCTAAAGAAAAGGAAAGCATGAGATATAAGTGGAAAACTGCAGCAGAGATAATTAGGGATAGGCAAGGAGGCGGAGACTAGAATTGGGCGACAGCTGAGAGATCATTAGTCAATTAGTAAGTGCAGCTATACAATCCCAAGTGCTTGTTAGTAAGTTAGTCCAAATATACAAGGTTAGTGTGGATTAGTATTTAGCAAAAACAATAAACTGTTAGTATATGTTAGTAAGACAGTAAAAGAGAGAGGAAGGAAGAACACGAGATAATGAAAGAAGATTGAAACCCAGAAACCAATAAATCACCCGAATGAGTGGCACACAAGACAAGGGACCGTGAGCAAAGATACACACATGACAAGACAGGGGAGACAAAGTGCAAAGCATGGAAAATAAACATGGCATGAAACATGGCTATGAAAACAAAACATGGCATGGAGACTGATAACCAAAACATGAAAATAATAAAACAGGAAATCCTTAATACCAAATACACAATACATAATCTAAGAATGGTCAGACAAAGTCAGTGGTCTCTAAACACAAGAATCAATCATCATAGCACTTGGCCAGGCACAGAACTTAAACATGACAGCAGAATCAGAATCCCAACACTCTGCACACCGGAGAAGTGGGCACGCAACAGGTGGTGAGCAACCATCATCCCCGGTGCATTTCACTGCACTGAGGAGGAAGTGGCATCCACTCTTTCTGCAGTGGAAGTGCATGGAGAATAACTTGGAGAGGATACGGATGAAGGAGAGTTACGTAAAATGGTCATATTTATTTGCCTATACTCAAAGTATCAATGTAATAGATACTGGAAACAAGCTTAATATGGTTTCATATATTTATTGTAGCCTTTTTTTTTTGTCATTTCAAGCAGTTGCGCAGTACATAGGCGTCATGGGCCGAGCCAGGGAATTTGTGATTGATAGCACACAACCTGAACATTAATGCTGTGCCGACGTCTACATATTCTTATTAGTGGAAGGGGTTCTGATTGCAATGTGAGTAGCTACAATCAATGGCTCCCACAACACTGGGGAACCTGGCGAGCCGGTAGAACCCCCCTTAACTCTCCGTCTTTCAGCTGGTGTTTCGGGGAAGTGGCTGATGTTGTGCAGCACAGCATCAACCGACTGTGTCAGACACCTTGACACAGACGCCTGTGATATATGCATGACATCACCAGCCACTCTCTGGAACGACCCAGATGTCAGGACCAACAGCGCAGTTGTGACCTTGATGACCACTGGTATGTTTGTAATTGTTAGTAATGCGTTTGTAATTGAACTAATTGGAGAACAGGCTGTTGCGTAATATCATATGATGATTTTGTTTGATAATTTATTATGGTTATGAGAGATGTAGTTTAGAAATAAGGATGAACAATCGAATATTGAATGTCTCAACCTTTACCGTGTTAAATAAAATAAAAATCGCTCAGTGACAGTACCTGTGTTCCATTCTAAGATAGACCACCGACTGATTCTTGAACGGTGACAGTGCAAATGACACACCACCTCTCGGCGGGTGAGATCTGCCCGTAACATGGCAAAGGCTCTTTTTCTCTCTCCTGTGTCACAAGCTGTTCCATTTTCTTGATTAAGTAGCATTTTTCTTTTCTTTTTTTTTTTGTTGCCATTATGTAGGCTATTGACCACACCAAAAAGAACAAGTGAAGCATCACTTTACACATCACAAACAGCTCAACGTTTTTTATTACTGAAGTGCTCAGTGCGTGCACGTGGTGCAGGTCAGGATTATAATACCACATGCTTTTGTTCATTTCCACTCGTGCATCACTGGAAAAGCAATAAAATTCAATTGATTTTTCAATTTGCCGCAAATACAGTACATGCCTCACCTGTGTGTTTTTAATGGCGCTGAGAAAAAAACTATGCATTTTAGACACTTCAAGTATTTAACTTTTTGAAATATTCTTTGCTGGGGTGCTATCTCCTCCTTTAAGTACCATGCTTCTGTACTGCATGAACAGGCACCAAGCACTAAGGGGCCTATTCTCCCATGCGCGTAAGTCGAAAAAAGCGCATAGCTACGCGCTATTCAGCCAACGCGTATTCTCCCCTCCACTCAAGTCTGTGCATTTCACGCCCCAAAAGCAGTTACGCACTTGGGGCGCAGCAAGGCCAAAATTGGGGCATTTCCGGGCGTTACTCATGCAAATAACACTTATTCTCCCCCTTGCTCACGCGCTTTTTCTTTTAAGCGCTTTTGAGGGCCGTAGGGTCAAGCGCCAACATAAGGCGAAATGTAATATTGCGTTTGATGTCCGTTATTGGCCGAGTTTTAACAGTAATTTTATTTTATTTAACATGGTAAAGGTTGAGATATTCAATATTCCATTGTACATCCTTATTTCTAAACTACATTTCTCATAACCATAAAATATTCAAACAAAATCATCAAATGATATTACGCAACAGCCTGTTCTCCAATTAGTGCAATTAGAGAAAACATTACAAATAATTACAAGCATACCGGTGGTCATCGAGGACACAACTGCGCTGTCGGCCCTGGCATCTGGGTCGTTCCAGAGAGTGGCTGGTGATGTCATGCACATATCACAGGCGTCTGTGTCAAAGTGTCTGACAAAGTTGGTCGATTCCCCGAAACACCAGCTGAAAGACTGAGAGTTAGGGGGGTTTCTACCGGGTCGCAAGGTTCCCCAGTGTTGTGGGAGCCATTGATTGTACTCACGTTGCAATCAGAACCCCTTCGTACAGAGACCGAAGACGTTGGCACAGCATTAATGTTCAGGTTGTGCGCGTGTAACCCCCGGTTACCAGAATCATGTGAACTAGATATAATTGTTAAAATATGTGGAAACTAATCTGCAGTTTGGGCTCGAAATACAGGTAAATAAATAGGCTAGTCTACACTCCGGAGCAACAGGTGGCAGTAGCGCTTCAGTAAGTTGGTAACAAGCAGCCAATTAACCAAAAAAAAGAGAACCCACTACCTTCCAGTGGGTAATTCAGGCAGAATCGCAATGCAATTTCCTTTTCTTGCATGAACAGTGAATGAGACGGATGTGTGGTGCTCAGTTAGAAAATAAAAATAGAATCATCAAACCCTAAAAGGCCTGTAGTAGTAACCATCCTGCTGCTAAATGTCGGAAGATATTCCCGGTGAGTAGAATCGGGAAGCAGGATGAAATATTAAGCAAAAACTGACTAAATAGTAGCACTAGCGACCGTGACGCTAGCCGCGTTAGCATTAGTATTAGCAAGCTTGCTACGGCTTCTAAAATTAAACTTTAATCGGGTCAGCTGCTAGCTAAAGCGGTCAAGACTTTCTGGTGTCGTTCCAGTATGTTATAAATGGGCAATTATTGCCGGGTTTTTTTTTCTTTTCACGAATGTATTATTTTATGCCGTTATGCTGACTAGCAGCTATTGATTTGGCAACACGCTGGTTATGCAGCTTGGAAATGAGGTAAAGTGTTAGAGGGTTACCGAACTTTTATACTGTATGTTTATTAAGCATGTTATGACTGAAATCTTAAGTGTGTTTAAGCTAAGTTTTGCAAGGCTTTGCAAGAGCAATTTTAATTGTGGAAAAAAAAGACATTACAAGCTGTAAAAGGAGTGACAATTTTTATTTTTTTTGCTTTTCAGATCACAAATTGGTTGTATGGTACATTGTGAAATTTACTAGATGTAGAGAAAAGCAGTTATTTGATACAAATTGTAATTCATTTCCTGGCTCTCTAAATTTAAGGCCAGGTCTTTCAGGCTTTCTAGATTTCCCTTTTCCATTCCCTGATTGTTGATGGAGCGAGAGATTCTGCAAGATCATTTGTCTTCAGTCCAGCTGGTTTTCGTCGGAGAAAAGGTGCAGTTGGTCCTGAAGTGGCGAGCCAAGCCCACGAGTCAAACTGGAATTTGAGGAGAGATATTTGAATTACTGAAGTTCATCAAAGGTGGCAGTTCAATCCCATTTACTCACCCACATAAGGAACATTGACTGAGAAACGGACACTATCGCACTATGTTCCACAGTCTGCAGGAAACTGCGCAGTCTGATGTTGAACTGATATAGCTATGTCTTATTTGAGCAGTGACTCATTGAATTGACTTCTTTGAACATTGCATTGTTCGCAAGGTATTAGTTTTCTTATTGAAGATATGGTGATGAGATGTGTTAACTAACTGTTTTTTTGGATGTGAACAACTTTATTCATTTTTCTGTATATATATGGGTACTGGTTGATTTACAGGTGGTAGGGAGGGAATCTAAAATCAAAGGAGCCACCTGTCCAATTAGAGACACTACGAAATAGGACCCTAAACTAACTCAGCAAAAAGGAAAAAAACAAAAAAAAGACTCAATGGGAAGCAGCAATGTATTGAGTGCTTAACCAATAGTAAATAGCTATATAATCGTAAATAACAGAAAAAATTAAGTTAATTATCCCTTCAATCTAAAATAGGAAATTCTGATAAACCAAGCACTTACCTGACAGGTGGATCTCAAAATAATCCTAAAAAGGGAAAGATAACACAGGAATGAGAGGGCATTTCATTTGTTGTTTGATTGATGTTTCCTATGCTGAATATTGCTCTGATAAGGAATGCGCAGTCATTGAAGAAAGAGAGAAAGAAATAAATGTTACATTTTCTTACCTTTTCAATTTCAACCTTTGGGTCAGTGTCTTGTTTCACCCTAGCTGCCGATACCCACTTCTCCCGAGCGGCCTAGAGCTTCTGAGTCACTGGTCCACCTTTAGAGTTTGTTCTTCTTTCATTTTGGTGCAGAAACTAGCTAACACACAATTCTGGTTGCTACACGCGATCATGATTCGCGCATATTAAGCATCTGTGCCAAATTCCCTGGCTCAGCCCATGACGCCTATGTACTGCGCAACTGCTTGAAATGCCAAAAAATACCAATAAATAAACTGCTCAAAAAATAAAGGGAACTCTTGGAGTTATATTGTGTTGTTTAAGTGTTCCCTTTATTTTTTGAGCAGTATATTTGAAACCAAATTAAGCTTGTTTCCACTATCTATCACAGTGATATTTTGAGTATAGGCATATAAATATGACCATCTTACATTACCCTCCTTCATTCTTATCCTCTCCAAGTTATTCTCCATGCACTTCCACTGCAAAAAGAGTGGATCCCACCTCTTCCTCAGTGCAGTGAAATGCACCGGGGATGATGGTTGCTCACCACCTGATGAGTGCACACTTCTCCGGTGTGCAGAGAGTCTGGCTTTCACAGTGCCCCGCTGATTTTTCTGCGTGCGGGGTAAGAATCCTTTGTTTGTAAAAGCGTTGCCTTGTCCATTAGTTGCAAACCGGACATCGGAGTTGTTTGAAATTTCAAGCACGCAATTTCTAAATGAGATCATATAAACTGTCATTGATTGTTATTTTTGTGTGACTAGAATGTTCTCTTTGTCTTCTTCCCTGTCTTTCACGGAAGAAACAGGCTAGTGTAGGAGGGGCACATTTTCAATGCTCTGATTACGCTGGTTGAGAAACTCTAAATTCTCTATTGTTTAATTATCGTGGCAATTAGTTTGTTTGCATAACTTTAATGCCATGGTGGCTACAGTAGGAAATAAAAAAGTCTGTATTACTTGCAAAGACATACATAGGCCAACTATTACAGTGGCATATCGTGGGCCTGCTGATAAAACCTTGTATCTTCAAAATTATAAACTTCACAGGAAAAAAAAAAAAAAAAAAAATCAGAATCCTTGTTCCATGTTTTCCTGATAGCCATAATCAATGAGCTTTGTTCAGAGTCTGCCTCTCTTTTGGATAAGTCACACCTCTTTCATAAGGCCGCCTACATTCTGAAGTAAAGCGCTGTGGGCTCGATCAAAGCGCGCAGAGGAGACTACGCGCAACTCAAAAGCGCTTAACTCGAATCGCCTAAAAAAGGACTTACGCGCTAATAGGAGAATAGACCCCTAAAAGTCCAGACAGTGTTACCTTGGTGAGGGGGATTACCCAGTTCAGATCAGTGAGTAGGCTTACGCCAGTTCCCCTTGGTTTAGGACTATGATTTGGTTTCAATGGGGATTTTTATTAAAATTCTTACAGATAAATATGCCTCTTATCAGTAAATGTTCTTTCAATTATAATCCTTTTGTTAAGACCTGTGATGAGTTTCCACTGATCTCTGGTCCGGCTTCACCTGTGACCTGTTGACCCATAAAGTGACGTCTGCTGCTAAGGCAATGGAACTCAGAGTACTTTCACATTACAGAGTATTCCCTCAGAAGTATTGTGAGGGGTTGTTTTTTGCTCTAGAGTGAATATTAAGAAAGTTGTGACCATTAAGTTTTACATACCCGATGAATGGAAAATTGTCAGATATAACAACGTGGACGTTGTAACAGTTTGTTTCTTCCACTGTATTTTGTTTTAAACCACTGAAACCAGTTTGAATTTGTTATTTAACCTTTTCCAGTAAATTCAGGTAGAAAAATCAACATGGCAGGCATTTCCTATATTTGGTAAATTTTCATTTTCACCATGTGCAGATTTTGGGCATTAGTCAATTTTTGCGACTTTTTGGCCTCCTTTGACCTCATTAATGTGCATATGCAAATCCAATTAATTCCATTAGTTAGAGAAACTCAAGTCAGAAATTTTGAGGGGTCATGCAACCCCATGCAACAAGTAATTAGACAGTTCTGAGCTAGAAAACACCTTCAAACCTTGGGCCCCCTTCCATATGAATACATTTGGGTCAGCTCATGGGATATAACATTTCCCACAAACATTCAGCTTAAATGTGCGACTTGATACAGTTAGAGGATAAACCAAAATGCCTGTTGAACAAAAATGAAAAACAAAGCTAGAATTAAACATGATAACACAGGCCATGTACTAACTTACAAAGTTTTGGGAGAATTACTTAGAAAGTGTTATGTTATCTCAGTGAGACCAAGCTTTGTTGTTTGGCCAGAAAGGCTAAGTAAGTTATCCACAGCTACATCGATTCACTGAAGTATCTACCTAGCAATCTAATTCCAGTGAAATTTGAACACATTCCTTGATTCAGCCACAAAATTGAATAAACTCTTCTGAATTGGGCATTTAGTTTCTGGCAGATAAATTGCAAGTAGTAGCCATGATAAATTAGCTAGCAAGTTAAGGCTAGCTAACATTGACTGAAAGACAGTGCTGAATTTTACCAGCTTAAGAGTACATCAGCAAACTCCACATCCATCTTGACATTTTCTGGGCTGCAGCCATCTGCTCACTGAGTATTACACAGGCAAAATTAACCTAGAACTTCTTTGTTAATTTTCAATTTCCAAGGGGTGTTATCAGCTGGCTCAGGACAAAATGATTAGGCGCAGCAGGCTCAACCTAAAACCAATCGGAGCTACAAACTGTGAAAAGCTTGGCAAAATTGATACCTTCATAACTCCTTGTGAATCATAATTTTGGAGCGCTAGCGAGCTACTACCATCGGTAATAAAAAGAGCAGCGTGAATTGAACCTGATGCTTTGTTTGTTGTGGCATTCTTAATATCATAAACTCAACACTTCAACTAACTTTAGCAAGCTAGCTTCTGTAACTACCAGCAGGCTACTAGGCTAGGTAGCAAGTTCCAAGATCCAGTTCATATGGCTTCCATTTTAACAGAATACTGTCACATTTCGCATGATATGATTTAGAGCTAACACAAAACATTACCATTTGGACTGGGTTTTCACTGTGGCTATTGTTTTTCTTTCGGATGATGAGTCAGAACTATGGCAAAAATCTTTTTTATCAACCTAGCTTTCACTGCAGTCATTTGTTTTTCAGTCAGAAAGAACATCCCATCCAGTATCTTTAATACTGTTGCAAATGCAGATCCACCAGACTTTTCAACATTAGGACCAGTGATGTTGATTATTTAAGAAAATACTTCAACATCATCATATCAAACCTGTTCCCTATTTGATAAACAGTTGTGATTAGCCTGACCAGAACTTGGTCAGGGGTACGTTTCCCAAAAGCATGGATGTTAACTTACATAGTTGGAACACTGACTGTGAATGAATGAACTATGCTTTTGCAAAAAGCACCCCAGATGGATATCTGTCCGAATGGAAGGAAAGTCAGATGAATCTGCTTGAGCAAATGAAATGTTAACTCGCAGAATCATTTGGTTCCCAGGCTAGCCCTCTCCAGCTTTCAAATACATCGCCAATATTTACCAGCAGTTTATTACATCTCTGGTTATGGAGTTTTTCGTGGGATATGAAGACTTTTAAGTTTGAAAATGTACGCTTAAGTTTTGAAAATGTGCGCTTTCAATTAGCCTGCTGGAGGAAAGGAGGAAAATTGAGGGAGTGGAGTAGTAGGAGAAATTTCAAGGAGAAGGATACATGTGACCAGACCTGTCATTCTGTTCAAGACCTGTGAAGTTTTTTGTGGATTTTTGCCTGTGTTGGAGCATTTTCCTCGCCCAGGACATCACCAAGCAACCCAACAAAAGGGACTGTAAATATTTTTTTTCTTGTATATATCAATCTTGGTCAGTAGATTAGTTAAGTGTTTGTTTAATTAAATGTCTTTAAGTTTTAAAATTGTGTCTGTCATCCCTTGCTGTCATATATGTAATAACAAATTGGGGGCTCATCCGGGATAGACCATTGTGTGAGTCATTTATTGAAAATCTAACATTTCAAATTGTAAAATTGTTTTTTGAATTTTCCTAGATATATATTGACAGATAGACAGCAATGGATGATTTCTTGGCATCACCCACCGTAGAGGTTTTGAAGTCTTTTAAAAAGACAGAACTGCTAGAAATATGCAGACATTTAGAGCTGACAGAGGTAAAACCAGCCATGCGAAAAGCAAGACTGGCTAGAGAGATTGTTGAATATTACATTGATGAAAATGTGTTTGCACCAGGAGATCTGGAACAGTTTCCATTGGAAAATCCAAATGTAGAAATTGAACTTAAATTAAAACTGCTAGAGATTGAAAGGGAGGAAAGAGAAAAACAAAGGCAGTTTGACTTAGAAAAATTAGCAAGAGAAGAAAAACAAAGAGAATTTGAGAGGAAGGAAAAAGAAAAACAAAGAGAATTTGAGTTAGAAAAATTTGCAAGAGAGAGAGAGAGAGAAAGAGGAAAGAGCAGAAAGAGAGAGACAGAGACAGAGAGATTTTGATTTACAGAAATTCAATAGGGAAGAGAGGCTCCAAATGGAGCAGTGAAAAATAAAAATAGCAACTGAAAATAAATTTCGGGCTAGCCAGGAGGTAAAACTGGTGCCTCCATTCGCAGAAAAGGATGTTGACAACTATTTCCAGTGTTTTGAAAAGGTAGCTAAAAGTTGTCAGTGGCCAAAGGAACACTGGCCTCTGATGTTGCAAACTGTCCTCAAGGGTAAAGCTCAACAAGCCTATTTGGCTTTGTTTGCAGATGATTCCTCTGATTATGAGGTTGTCAAAAAGGTTATTTTGAGAGCTTATGAGTTGGTTCCAGAGGCTTACCAACAGAAATTCAGAGGTCTGAAGAAATCTGACAATCAGACTTATGTGGAATTTGCTAACGAGAAGCAGGTTTGCTTTGAGCGCTGGTGTACTTACATGGAGGTCAAGGATGATTTCAACTCACTAAAAGAGATGGTGTTAGTTGAAGAATTCAAGAACTGTGTTAAGGATGATATTAAGACCTGCCTTAATGAGAAGCAAGCACTGAATTTGCAATCAGCTGCCAAATTTGCAGATGAATATGTTCTCACACATAAGTCCAAATTTCAGTCTAGCAGTAACAATAGATGGTTCCAATTTCAGAAAAAAGGTAACGGTGATACCCAAGATTCCTCACCCAAAGACAAAGACAAATCTGGTGATGGTGCTCAGAAATCCAGTAACAGGTCTGATCAAAGTGTGAAAGCTGACAGTGACAAAAGTGGTCTAGTTTGCAGTTATTGCAAGAAATCTGGTCATGTTACAACTAACTGTTGGTTCCTTAAAGCTAAGAAAGAAAAAGAAAAGGATACCAAACCAAATGCCTTTGTGAAGACAAGGTTAGGAACCCCTGTAGTAGATGATCGATCTGCTAAATTGCCTGCTTCATGTAGGGCTAAAAAGCCTGATACTGCTGACTTTTCCTTCCATTTGTGTCAGAGGGATTTGTGGCTCTGAATGAGCATTCTCCTCCTGTCCCCATATATATCCTAAGAGATACCGGAGCTTCTCAGTCACTTTTATGAATGGACTCCTTGGAGTTACGTAATGAGACTGCTTCTGGGGATTTCATACTTGTACAAGGTATTGAAGGGAAGACTGTATCTGTACCCCTGCACTCTGTATTCTTGAAGTCAGATTTAGTTACAGGACAGGTAAAGGTGGGACTTATGTCAAGTCTACCTATTAAGGGTCTTTCTCTCTTGCTAGGCAATGACCTTGCTGGGGGCAATGTAGTTCCCCCTGTACATCTTACTTCACAGCCGTGCACTGAAGATGGCAATGAAGACCCATCTCTGTATCCTTCCTGTGCAGTGACTTGTGCTATGGCCAAGAAGGCTAAAGAAGATGATGTGGTGTCCAGCACATTGAATAGTCAGGACTCAGGTGGTTCACCTCATGACTCTGTTCGGCCTACAATGGTTTCTCCGTTTGAGGACTTATCAGATACTTTTATCAGTTCTCTGTTCAGCCAACCAGATGGGTCTGGTGATTCTGATGCGTCTGGAGACTTGTCTCTGTCCAGAAAGCGGTTGACTGAGGAGCAAAGTAATGACCCTGAAATTTGTGTACTAAAGAGGAGAGTCCTTCCTGATAAAGAAATAGACGCAGTTCCAGTTGGGTATTATCTCAAGGATGGTGTGTTGATGCGTAGTGGCACCCTCCTGATATCCCTGCCAATGCAGATTGGGCAGTGGTTAGGCGAATTGTTGTTCCAAAGGTCTACAGGAATGAGATCTTAACAATGGCTCATAGTTTACCTGTAGGAGGTCATCTTAGTGTTAACAAGACTGTTGATAAGATGATGAAACACTTCTTCTGGCCTGGGCTTCGGAAAGATGTTTCCAACTTTTGCAAAACCTGTCACACTTGTCAAGTACTTGGAAAACACCAGTTAGACCCACCTGTAGCTCCATTGCAGCCTATCCCAGCATTTGGGGAGACATTCTCCAAGGTCATTGTTGATTGTGTTGGTCCATTACCTAAGACTAGATCTGGAAATCAGTACTTGTTGACAATCGTGTGCATCTACCAGATTCCCTGAAGCCATACCTCTACGTAACATCAAGGCAACTGCAATCTCGAAGGCTTTGATAAAGTTCTTCACGTTGTTTGGCCTTCCCTGCGAAATTCAGTCAGACTAAGGTAGCAATTTCACTTCCGGATTGTTTCAGCAGGATGTGGATGAACTAGGTGCGACGCAGATTATTTCCAGTGCCTATCATCCAGGGAGTCAGGGTGCCTTAGAGCGGTTTCATTCCACTCTCAAGACAATGATGAGGACTTATTGTTATGACCACGAGAAAGACTGGGATGAAGGTGTTCATTTGCTGCTGTTTGCAGCTAGAGAAGCAGTGCAGGAGTCTACTGGATTCAGTCCATTTGAGCTAGTGTTTGGCTATGAAGTAAGAGGACCTTTGCTATTATTGAGTGAACGATGGCAAGAGAAAGAGCCGCATATCAGTCTGTTAGACTATGTTAGCAAGTTCAAGGAAAGATTGTGTGCAGCTTGTGACCTAGCCAAAGAGAACTTGAAAGCAAGTCAGGGAAAAATGAAAACTTAGTATGATCATAAGGCTAGAAGCCGTGAGTTTAAACCAGGAGACAAGGTTCTTGTGTTGTTTCCCTTGCATTCCAATCCATCGCAGGCTAAATTTCATGGTCCGTATGAAATTCTGACAAAACTCAATGACCTCACTTTCATTGTGAAGACTCCAAATAGGAGAAAGCCAGAACAGTTGTGTCACATTACCATGCTGAAGCCTTATCATGATATTAATGCTAGGGTTGCAGCTGTCACTTCAGATCCTCCTATGGCCAAGACTTGTGAAGATGAGGGGGAGTTTCAAGATGATGAACCGAGAATAAAAGCTGAAGTTCTTTCATGTAAATTGTCAAATTCTGAAGTGTTGCAGAATCTTGATGTAAAACTCCAGCACTTAGAACCCTCACAGAAAGATCTATGTCATGATGTTCCAAAGAGAGTTTCTATCACCTCTCATGATGTAGATGTTGGTGATGCCAAACCAATAAAAGACCATCCGTACCGGATGAATCCTGAAAAGAGAAAGAGGTTCAGTACATGTTAGAACATGATATTATCAGACCCTCTAACTCAGATTGGAGTTCACCCTGTGTGCTAGTTCCAAAACCTGATGGAAGTACTAGATTCTGTACAGAGTATTGCAAAGGCAATGCTGTAACTAGAATTGATATGTTTTAAATACCTGGGATTGATGGTTGTATCAATAGAGTAGGGCAAGCAAAGTTCCTGACCAAGATTGACTAATTGAAGGGTTATTGGTGTGTGCCTTTAACTGAGAGGGCCAAGAGCATCTCTGCTTTTGCCACATCATCGGGTTTATACCATGAAGTCCTACCCTTTGGCATGAAAAATGCCCCAGCCACGTTCCAAAGGATGATACAGTCTACAGTCGCTCGATTGCCACACACGAGTGCGTACATCAACGACCTGATCACATGGACTGACTCCTGGGAAGAACATCTGAAAAGTGTAGAGATGTTGTTCCAGCGCTTGACCCAGGCTAACCTGACTGTTAACCTGAACAAGAGTGACTTTGGTTGTGCTCCTGTCACGTATCTTGGCTACGTTACAGGCCAGGGTAAGGTGGCACCCATAAATGCTAAAGTCCAAGCCATCATGGAATTTCCAGTTCCAGAAAACAAAAGAGCTTTGCGCCGCTTCCTTGGAGTGATCGAGTACTATCGCAAGTTCTGCAAGAACTTTGCTGAGATTGCTCTTAGTGTCACCAACCAACTGAAGAAAGGAGTTAAGTTCACTTGGGATGAAGCATGCCAAAGAGCCTTCCGTCGGCTGAAGTCTCTGCTGTGTCACTTCCCCGTGCTCAAATCTCCTGACTTCAGCAATCCATTCTCCATTGCGGTCGATGTTAGTGACCAAGCTTGTGGATCTGCGCTCCTACAGAGAAGTGACTGTGATGACATTGAGCATCCCGTGGCATACCTTCTCCAGGAAGTTCAATCGCCACCAAAAGAACTATTCCGCAATAGAGAAGGAGCTGTTGGCTCTGGTTCTATCCTTACAACAATTTGAGGTTTATGTTTGTACAGGGTAAAAGCCAATGATTGTATACACTGACCACAATCTGTTAATGTTTTTGAGTAAGATGAAATACAAGAATCGGAGACTGTTGAATTGGAGTTTGATTTTACAGGAGTTTGACTTGGAAATTAAGCATGTAAAGCAGGGGTCGGCAATAGGCGGCCCGCAGGCCGGACTGAGTTCTACTAGTTTATGTACTGTATCTCGGTCTTTTTGTGCGCCTGTAAGTCAATGTGCTGGGACATGGAAACACGTAAAGTGTTTGTGTGTGCCTGCGAGCCTCTGTACTGGGATAAGGAAACACCCACCTCCCCAAATCACCAAGCGCAACAGTTTGGGGAGCGGGTTTTCCCTGCCTGTCTGCAAAGGGATGATTTTGGCTGCCGCCTCAGTTCAAGCAAAGCATTCAGAAGAAGCTTTTTTTGCGCGTGCTCAAACCCATTCTCAAAAGCCATGGCGGTGCGCATTTGATGCGACATGGTTGTTTTTTCATGCACGTCCACAGCGCACAGCTGCACGAACCTGCTTCTCCCCCGGTGTTGTGTCCCGGTTGCTTCGGCCTGTGTCTCTCCTAATGTTTCCTCACTGAGCTTTGCCTCGTTTCAAATGTGAAGAAAGCCCGTGTGAGAAAAAACGTCGCCTACGAGATGTAGAATGAGTGTTATAGAAGAAAAACACATAATTCAGGACCACTGACTTGCATCCTCAGAACAGACATGACCTTGATTGTCAGCCTCCTTTCATATTAAGCTGAAAATCAGCAGGGTAAGCTCCAGCATATGTGAATGATGATATGATTGGTCAAGATTTTTCACTTTATATCATACGAAACACCAAAGATGTGTATCAATGAAAATGATGTGCTTACAAGTAAAATAAAAATTTATAGAACGGGTGCTTCCCATCCTTAAATGTGATTGGCTGAGCCGTGTTCCATGCCCGTATAAAATTACTGTAACCCACTGTGGGAGGCTGCAGCACAAAATATCCCTGCGCGCAACGAACTGCTCTGCGCTCAGCTGACTTGTTAGGTTACGTTTGTTTCAAGACTTTAAGCTTGCTATTTCAGTCTCCACGAAGTTTAGCCTTTAAACCAGATAACCAGTTGGCTATCTACCTAGCTAGCTATTGCATTACAACGTTCGATTTCACTTTTGTGTTGCAAGCTATGTTGCTAACTTGCTCGTTATTTCAGTAGCCTATTATCGATAAATTGTTGACTTTTTCTTGTGTGTTTATTTTATGGGCTGTGTGTCGGGTAACCACATCCTTTGTAGTGAAGTCTAGCTAGTTGACAAGCTGGCTAGCAAACTAATGCATAATTCGACATATTTTACCGGGTACCGGCAAAAGTGGAGGACAAAAGTCAATCGTTCCCTACTCTCGCTGCTGGTTGTAATGATTTGGCTGATCGGCGCAAGTTGAGAACAAGGAAACTTGAAAACCGAAACACACGTAAAATTAATTAACGGTGTCAAGCTAGTTGACTAGCTGGCTAGCAAACTAATGCACAGTTCAACATATATTTCTGGACACCGGCAAGTGTGGAGAACAAAAGTCAATTGTTTCCTACTCTCGCTGCTGGTTGTAATGATTAGGCCGATCGGCGAAAGTTGAGAACAAGGAAACTTGGAAACCGAGACGAATGCAAAAATCTTAACGGGGTCTTCGGGAGACGGAAGGAGACATTCAAAATAGTCTGCTTTCATAGTATATGTGCATTAGCCAGCCCAGATAGCCTGATGTGACATGATAATGGCGCTAGATGAAAAAGCAATCTTAGCATCTGTGTAGCTAGCCAACCATTCTGTCCACTCTTTTTTGCTTGGTGGAAGAAGTTCTCAATTTTTTTGTTGCATTATTACCGATAAATTGTCATTTTTTTTTTCCCTTGTGTGTTTATTTAATGGGCTATATGTAGGGTAACCGTTTTATAAAAGGAATAAGCCCCTTGAAGCACTGGGTTACAGTGATTTTATAACGGCGGAGGGGCACTAAGGCACGACGCGCAACGCCCCTCTGCCGTTATAAAATCACTGAAACTCACTGCTTCTCGGGACTTATTCCTTTAATAAACAATAATAATAATATATGGTATTAATAATAAATTATTAGGCAAAAAGATTAATTTAATTTCAATCAAGGGGCCTATTTGAATGTCCGGCCCCCGAGGTGTCTGTTGAGAAAAAATGTGGCCCTCCGACAAATGTAATTGCCTACCCCTGGATTAGAGGGTCCTAAGATATATTTGTCCTCCCAGAGTCCGAGGAAAAGGCAAGCGTAGTTGGGGCAAAGCTGGCACCCATGGCTGTGCCACGTTTTTGCCAAAGTAATTTGTCCTGAAACACAAATACGTTATTATTTAAAGTCCATTCCGTTCACAAGAGGATGAATTCATTGGGTGGCTTTTCATCAGTTCTAAGCTGTAAAAAATGTTTCATTGCTTCAAGACCTTCTTCATGTTTAATATTACAGTATAATGATGTGACGGCCATCGTGACCATAAACGCATCTCCAATATTTTTAATCTCCTTGATTTTATTCAGGACATGTGAGCTGTCTTGTATACAAGTCGGTAGGGCAGAAACAAATGGCTTGATGAAATAATCAATATATTGGGAGGCAGGTTCAGAAATAAAATCAGCACCACTGATAATAGGTCGGCCTGGTGGATTAGATGCATTTTTATGAACTTTAGGTAACATATAATATGTGGATATTTTGGGTTATTCTTTACAAGGAAGTTCCGTTCTTTGTTATCCATCCTTTTTCTATTGCATTGTTTAGAATTTCCTCCAGTTCTCGTTTCATGTACTCCATGGGATTAGATGATAGAGGGGTATAATACTCAGAATTATGCAATTGACGTTGCAGCTCCTGTATGTATTGATCCTTGCCCCAAATCACCACTGCACCACCCTTATCAGCTCTTTTTATAAGGAGATCCTCATTGTTGGATAGCTTCCTGGATAGCTGGTTGAGAAGCTTCCTTCTCCTGCTTGGCCAAGTTATAGTCAGAAGGACGTTTGACAGTTTGAAGTAGGGAATCAACCTCACAAGACACTTTCTTAGTGAAAGCAATTAAGCAGGCATCGTTGCTTATAGGACATGTGGACTTCGATCTGAAAATATCCACACAGTCAATATTGATGTCTGGATTTTGTGAGCTTCTCAAAAAAATATTTTGAGGATTTTGGTGGTACCAAACTTTTAAGTGTAGACTTTTGTAGAATTTGAATAGCTCGACCTTGGGTCTGGAAGCTATTAGCCTGGTTATTGGGTGCAAAGCTGAGGCCCCGAGACAACAGGGAGAGACATTCTTGTGGGAGGGGGGTACCTGATATGTTGATCACAGTGTCCCGTCCCGCCTGGATGTCTGCCTGATGATCCGTGTGACGTGCTGCTGACTGGAAGTCGCCCGTCTTCCTCTTCCTCCCCCGCCTCGTCGTTCGTTTATGTGGAATTTTTGATGACGATGAGGTGGCTCTAAAAAATGCCCTGTGTCTACATGAGAGCCATCACTGGTATATTCATCCTCACTACTGCTGGGCAGGTTAAAGGAAACAGAGCGTGCCCGCGGTCTTCTGCTGCGTGGGGAACGTGGATGTTTGTGGGACGAAGAATACACCATGTCCTCCCGGTAGTCAGCCTGATCTCGCTTGAATTTAGTCAATTTGGTCTTTTTAAGGATTTTGGAGAGCTTTTCGATGTCCTCCTTCACTTTCGTGTCAATTTCGTGTCATATTTTTTCTTCTTCCTTGACATTAAGTGATTCAATTTTTGTTTTAACTGTGTCGATCTTGCTTTGTATTTCCGCCCTTTGGTTTTTAGCCTCTTCAATTAGGAGTAAAATCAAGCCCAATGAACATTTACTTAAAATAGCCTCCCATTTCATCTTAAAATCAGGGTTATTATGGCCAAATGTTGGAAACTTTTTTACCTGAAGTTCACGGGGAATCATCTCCGCTCTCTAGAAGTCGGACAGTGTTATAGTGCGTAAATCCCATTTTTTGTCCTTTTCCAGCAGTCTTTTAAGTTGGGCATAGAGGTCAGTTAAATCTGGTGTTGTTGGGTCATCTTTATGTTCCAATAAAGTGCCTTGAATAATAATGTTCTTTTATATTTCTATTCTTTTGTAATATTTTCTCAGAAAACGGAAAGATAAATCATGATCGAAGAGACAGGTGGCTTCAGCCAGCAGCCAGTTTACGGGTAAAAAATCCCATTTTCTTTTTTCTAAAATGTCAATACTTTTTATTTTAACATAAAATAAATAAAAGAATACAGTGATATGCCAGTTAACACCAGGAATCTCTGTTCTTCCTCTGGCTCAATGGTTACTTGTGACTTTAAATGCAAATTACCCAAAATCACAATTTTGACTGATTTTCAACTTAGAGGCATTCATAAAATCATTAATATTCACCTGATTGACAAGAAATTCGGACTGCAGTTGTATCTGTGAAATGACATTGGATTTTCTAGATTGGTGCATCCCTCGGGGATTTTCATTATGGTCACAAAACAGAGCTCATTATATATTCATAAATGTTCCAAACAAAAAATCCTATGTCATTTCATAGAACTACATTCGAGTCTAATTTGAGTGAAATATCAGTGCCACCAGATATTTTCAGATTTTATCATTAAAGTGCCATTTCCATGGCAACCATGAACATTTTTTTAATCAAAATACTACATCTTATGAGGTTAAAATCATGTTGAGTATGTTTATTTCTTGGTTTTTACATTATTATGCTGATTTCTACACTTTACCATGAAAAAGCCATAAAAGGCCCATCTACAGTTTTAAACACAGCCTTACCTGCAGCCATTCGCACCTTGAAGGAGTGTGTGAAAAGCGACGTGTGTGAGTGAGCCATTGAAATTCCTGCCCCAGCCGACAAGGGCAGTGTTGAGTATGGATTCATACACACACACACCTTCAGGTCTCCACTTGGCTAAAATAAAAAAAACTTCACCAGAGGGTGTTAGACATGATTTTAGTCTGATTTAAAGCATTACCAAGGGGGGACCTAAAAAATGTCCCCTCTTGGCTTGGTGGTCCACTGTTGGTGTATGTGTGTCGACGCCGAGGTCCCCTCTTAGATAGGTAGGTAAGTGCACACACACGTACACACACACACACAGAATATTGTGTCCGCCTCCCCCATGTCACGTTAGCACCAAAAATGGAAAATTATGGTCCCTCTACTCATTTCAACCACAAGGTAGAAGTGCTGCTAAGAGTGTCCCACCAGACAATCAGTCAGCCATGTTGAAGACATAGAGTCATTATTCGAGCTCTTCATATAACCATTCATTGAAAATATTGTACTTGAGATGATAATTTTACAGGGGAGGCATGTGTAGTTAGAAAGACTTGGATGTAAGCAGCTCGCAAATCTACATTGGCTTCCTCATTTTGGTAGGGGTTCACAAGTCGAGTTAACATAACATAACATGAATGGCAAGAACAGGCCTTTCAGCCCAACTAAGCTCGCCAGTTTCTTGATACTATTGTGAATATATCCCTTCAGATACTAAATGACTCAATGGTATCTAGCTTTAAGTCAAGCCTGCTCCTGAAAACCCCCAAGGTCTCTGCCTCAACAATATGGTCAAGCAAGCTATTCCAAATTGAAATTACTCTTTGGGTGAAGAAATATTTCCGAAAATCAGTGCTAAATTTACCTTTGGTAAACATTTGTGACCCCGGGTTCTACTCACAATACTTGGTCGAAGGAAGCCTCCATAATTCACTTTGTTATCCATTTAATATATTTAAAGACCTCAATCAAATCACCCCGGAGTCTCCTTTTCCAAAGACGAAAGAGATTAAGGATCTTCAGCCTCTTCTCATAGCTTTCATCTTTTATACCTGGAATGAGCTGAGTGGCTCTTCTCTGAACTTTCTCTTGAGCCTCTATATCTTTCTTAAAGTATGGTCCCCCGAACTGTGCACAATACTCCAAATGGGGTCTAACGAACGTGTTGTTCAAAAGAAGCATCATCTCCTTAGATTTGTACTCAATACTTTTGGCAATGTATCCCAGCATCCGATTTCCTTTTTAAACTGCTACGGCACAATGGCTAGAACCTGTGAGGGTTTGGTCAACAATCACTCCCAGACCTTTCTCTTGTGCAGCACATTCCAGTTTTAAACCTCCCATAAAGTAATCCCGTCTAATATTTTTATTACCTTCATGTACAACTTTACATTTTGCTAGATTAAATTTAATTTGCCTCATTTCTGCCCAATTCTGGATTCTATCCAAATCGTCCTTTAGCGGGCGCTAAACTATTTGCCAAACCCATTTCAATCAATTTTCATTTAATTGATTGTACTGTCTAAAGCTGGTGGTTGATAGCATACTCCTCCGTTTAAACCTGTCTCGTGTTTGCCAATAAGCCTGACCCAGATATCTTCACAGGACAAGGAATTTTCAATTTCGGGAATTTCCTGTACAATAATGTTTTCGTTCACATAGAGTATGCCCCCTCCTCGCCTATTACATCTATCCTTCCTAAAGAGCTTATAACCTTGTATGTTATATTCATCTCCATCCTCTTCACATAGCCATGTCTCTGTAATCCCAACTATGTCATAGCCCTCACTAATCATTACAGCCTCAAGTACTGGAAATTTATTTTTTTATGCTTTTTGCATTTAAATAAAAATATTTCAGGTTATTACTAATGCTCTTCCCCCTTGATTTCCCATGCGGTCGCTGCTTCGAGCCCCCCACTACGCTTTGTTGCTTTAAAAGTAAATCATCGATAGTGCATGTAACGCCGCCAGCTTCCATCGGGGCAGTCTGCATTTCCCTATGTGTAACACTTAAATAATCCTGTGCTACCTTCAACATACGCTGCCCCAGTGCAAAGGTTCAGGTGCAGCCCGTCAGACTTGAACAGGTCACCCCTGTCCCAGAAAAAGTTCCAGTGCCCCATAAACCTATACCCCTCTGTCCTACACCAGGTTCGTAGCCACATGTTAAACCTCCAGATAAAATTCTGCTTTCCTCTGCTTGTAGGTGGTTCCGGTAGAATCCCGGAGAACACTACCGTTGAGGATCTGCTCCTAAGCCTCTCAGCTAATTCCACAAATTTGCCTTGCAGAACCTCAAACCTACCCTTACCTATGTCATTTGTCCCAACATGGACCATGACAACTGGATCCCTCCCCGCACTGGCCAGGAGCTTGTCCGCACGCTCCAGGAGGTCTCCTACATGGGCACCAGGCAGGCAACACACCGTACAAGATTCCCAGTCGCGTGAACAGACTAAGCTATCTATTCCTCTAAGTATTGAGTCCCCCACTATCAATAACTCCCTTTTCTGAGGGGTAGAGGCTAACAGGGTGCCCTGCTGCCCATCAGTCCCCTCACTCTCAGGGTCAGGGGCCAAGTCGAGTTCCTGCAAGGGCTGGAATCGGTTGGACACCTCAACCACTGGAGAAGCTGTTGCTGTATGGCGTGCAAGCCCTTTCCTGTGCTGTCGACCTACAGTCACTCAGCTTTCTCTCCCTGCCTGTTCTGGGATCCCAGTACCACCCTGCTTTGGCGTACACACCATTTCTCTAAACGACATACTACTTAGTTTCTCTAGGAACTCTACTGATTGCGAACTATGTCTCGCCGCCAACTGGCCCTGAAGATCAAGGATCTTGCTCTCCAGATCCTCAATTAGCTGTCACCGGTGGCAGACAAACCCACCCTGGAAATCTCTTTCCAAAAGTGCGACCATCCTGCAACTGCCACATAGTTTTGGCCACATTTTGAACCCCCTACCTAATGGCCATGCTCACCCTAGATAAAAGAAAATTACTAATCCAGAGACAGAAGCTTAGGAACCACAATTTATTACTTCATTTATTTATGACTTTATGACTTTCTGACTTTATTTTCAAAGGATATCTCCTTGAGATGAAGCATCCCATTTTTGAGGGGGTCCTTATCACAACAAAAATACAAAGCAGGTCATCAGAAGTTCAAAAAGGTGAAGTACAAAACATGAAACAATATAGAGACGCACACATCCATTCACACACTCGCACACTCAAATGCTCTACTAATTCTAGCCACCCCCCCCCCCCCCCCTTTCCACAAATATGGGCAGAAATAAGAATAGTTACAACATACAGTCAGAATAAATAGGTGAATGAATCCTCTGCGATAGTCTAAATAGATGACTGAACTTGTTTGTGCAGATGTATACACTTAGTACTTGTACATGCCCATACGCATAACTGGAGTTCATGAACAGGGTCAACAAGAGAACAAGTTTATATACATCCTTGATTGAAAAAAAAGAAAGAGGAAAAGTAATTAGAAACAAGAACAAGATGTATGGAAGTGAGTGAATAGAGAGGATTTGAAGAGATGAAAAGAGGTGATAGACCTAATCGTGCAGGGGAGATTATTCCAGTCTGCCGGGGCTTTGAACTTAAATGCACGTCAACCAGATTCTCTGTTGATTCTAGGGGTTAAAAAGAAAAGTTGATTAGTATGCCTTAGGTTGTATTGTGAACTGAAGGGAATCAGATATTGTTTCAGGTAACTAGGGAAATTATAGTAATTGCTCTTAAAAATAAATAATAACCAATGGACATGCCTTCTGGACTTGGGAGCCAGCCAGTTCAGAGATTGGTACATTTGGCAGTGATGGGTCCTATAGGGGCACCTCAGAACAAACCTACACAGACAATTGTACAAAACTGAGAGAAGACGGAGATTTGTTTCTGAGGTGTTCTGATAGATGACATCACCATGGTCAAGTATTGGGAGTATAAGTTGTGTAATAATGCGTTTACGGACTTGGAGGGAGATAGAGAGATTTCAGGAGAACGTAAATTTTCTTGGAAATTGAATTGATATGAAATTTGAAGGAGAGCTGCGAGTCAAGCCAAAGGCCCAAATATTTGAATTCTTCGTTTTTTTCTACTGCAGTTCCATCAAGGAAACTAATAAACCAGTTTGTGTTTAAGGGCAGAGAATCAGGTCGAGTGCAAAACAGCATAGTGTATGATTTTTTCTTATTCAATTGTAGTTTGTTAGAGGAGAACCAATTTTGTATTAGGTTGAAATCAGATTGTAATGAATGCTGAATCTGTAGGATATCAGAGCTGGAGAAGTATATTACGGTGTCATCAGCATATAAATGGGTTTGACAGTCAGAAAAAGTTTGTGGAAGATCATTGATAAATATTGAAAACAGTAAGGGACCCAAGGACGAACCTTGTGGCACCCCTTTGTCAATAAACTTAAAATCAGACTGACAACCTTGAAAAGAAACACATTGACTTCTATGATGAAGAAAAGAGTTGAAAAATAGCAAAGAATTAGGTGAGAGACCAATGGCGTATAATTTGTCCAAAAGAAGATAATGATCAACCGTGTCAAATGCCTTCGTGAGATCAATAAATATGGCACCTGTGTGCATGTTGCTATGGAAGGCTGACAATACATCATTGGTAACTTTTAGAAGAGCAGTGGTGGTCGAGAAGTGTGGTCGGAAGCCAGATTGATGAGGAGATAGTATATTATGGTCATTAATATATGAGGATAATTCATTAAAAATTAATTTTTCAAATATTTTTGATATAGAATTAATAATTGAGATTGGCCTGTAGTTGTTGATATCTGTGGGGTCACCCCCTTTATGGAGAAGAATTACCCTTGCACATTTCTAAGATGAGGGAACATTACAAGTCAGAAGAGATAGATTAAATAAATCAGAAAGGGGAAATGACAAAACATGAGAGGCCAACTTAAAAACTTGATCTCCAGACCATCTGGACCAGCACTGCATCCAGAGTTGAGATTATCAATGACACGTTGAACATCAGTGGGTGTGATTGTTCTAAAAGAGAAGGAGCTACCACACCTGCTTGGAGCTAAGGGCGATTCAGAATAGGAGTGAGAGAGAGAATTACCAATAGTAGAAAAATGCTGACTAAATGCCTCTGCTAATGATAATGGTTCGCTGACACTTGCACCATTTAATTTAATACAAGTGGTAGGATTTTCTGTGGATTTGTTATATTATTGATTCTCTTCCAAAATTGTTTTGGGTTCTTAAAATCAGTGGATAAACAGTCTTTTTAATAATTTGCTTTGGCATTTCTGGTATAGGTTTTACATTTATTCCTTAGTTCTTTATAAGTACTCCAGTCAGGAGGATCTTTTGTTTTGCGGTGCTTTTTCCATGCTTTGTCTCTTTGTGTGAACAACTGTATAAGATCTCCCTTAATCCATGGTAAATGTCGACCTTTGACTTTAATTGTTGTCCAAGGGGCATGTTTATTGATAATCTCAACAAATTCAGCGTAAAAAAAAATCCAGGCATCTTCAACAAATGGTATTAATTGAAATCTCTCCCAATTTATGCCTAAAATATCTTGGATAAAAAGTTAAGTGTTGATATTATTCGATTTTCTGACTTTCATGAATTTAGGAGGAAGATGGGGCATTTTAATTTTCCAGACACAATAAACAATCGAGTGGTCACTGAAAGAATCCGGCAATACCTCAGAGTGTAAAATTCTGTCAGGATGGGAAACTAAAATCCAGTCAAGCAAGGAGGAGGAGTTGGGACCAACTCTAGTGGGTTCAGTAATCAATTGGGTTAAATTTATGCTATCAAAAAGATTGCGGTCATTATAAGAGGAACGAGCTAGCCAATTGGAATTGAAGTCACCCAGTATAAGTTTTTCAGTGGTACAGTCTATAGAATTAATTTTAGACATGATACCTTTGGTGGTTTCCGCAGGAGCACTAGGGGGTTTATAGATATTTCCTATAATGAGTCGTTTGTTCTTATGTAATGTAAATTTTAACAAAGAGACATTCAGAATTCAACGGGTTCTCGTCTGGAGAGACTAGATCTGCAGTCAAATTTGAGGATACATACGTCTCAAGACCCCCTCCTCTTGAGCCTCTGTCTTTTCTATATAAAACATGATCATCAAGATTAATTTCATTATCAGATATATTACTGTTCAACCAAGTTTCGGGGAGCGTGATTACATGAGGCTTGTTATAGGTGAGCCAGGCTTTCAATAAATCAATCTTAGGTCGCAAGCTCCTAATATTCAGATGAATGACATACATACCTTCAGTAAAGTTCATTGGCCAATGATAACAAAATAAAAAAACACAGAATACGGTGACAGAAATACACACGGGGTATCATCGCAAAATATGGTATATGGCAAGTAAGGGCGGGGAGCGGGAGTCAGAAAGCGAGCAACACAGGCACAGATACATACATACCCACACACATACAATGAACAAAAATAAAAACAGAGAGAGAAAAAAACAAATAAGATCAAGCTGTATCATTGATAAGAAAAGAAAAAGATAAAGCATAAGAAAGATGGATACACAGCTTAGTCTGCATGGTTCAATAAATGAAAATTGTCAAAAATGAGAGGTCAGAAAAAATAACAGGTGTATGAGAAAAGGAGAAGAAAAAAACAATCAAAAAATATACATTTACTGCACTTAGCCTATATGAAAGAAAAGAAATATTTACTAAATACATTCGCTTATTTATAGAGGGCCTAACATAGATGTATGGGTTCTACCCTTTCCCAGTCTTAAACAACCTAGAGGTGAAAATCATATGACTCCCGCGTTTTGCGACACATTCGCAGATTTACTGCATTTACGTCACAGCTTACGCCGTTTTACTGCATATACGACACATTTTACAGCACCAACATAACAGTACCTACACCAGCTACAAGTTCGTGAGTAAAAAACTAATGAGTCCGTGCTAACCCAGCGATACAACATGCTACATAAGGGGAGGCCAACGACAATTAGACCAGAGTAATTCGTAGAAAAGACTGGTAGGGTAGAAAAGGAAGGGGAAATAAATAAACATAGAGTTCATCAGTTAATAAAGTTTTGTGCCAGCATTAGCCGTAGCTACTAGCCACAAGCATTAGGCTGTAGAGGAGTTAATGGAGGAGTCAGTGGATGAAAGTTCACCAAGAAATACCCCTGCTTCCTCGGGAGTACGTAGGAATAATGTCTTACCAGCATGGACAACTTTCAGCGTGCAGGGGAAGATCAGAGCATACTTGATGTCCCGATCACGTAGCTTCTTTTTTATCGTGTTGAACCCCCGACGTCTCTAAACTAAGCCAGCGGAGAAGTCCGGGAAGATGTGGACTCGAGTACCTCTGTATTGGAGAGGCTCCTTCTTCTCCCTGGAGAGCTTCAGTATCATCATCTTGTCCTGGAGGTAGTGGAACTTTACCAGAATCGGTCTCGGACCCTATGCTCTCAGGTTATCCTTGACAGCCGTGCGATGACAACGCTCAATCACCGGAGGAGTGGAGAAATTCGCTTCACCCAGGAGGTGTGGGATGAGATGTCTCATAAATCCTTGGATATCATTCCCCTCGGCCCTTTCGGGAATGCCGATGAAGCGTAGGTTGGAGCGCCTGCTCCGGTTCTCTGCGTCTTCGGCCCATGCTTTCAGGTTAGCGTTTTCCTTCTCGGGCGTTTTTATGCATTTGACCAGGTTTGTTATGTCGTGCTCGTTAGAGCTGACTCTCTGCTCAAGCTCACTGACTTGCTCTCCAAGCATATGGAGTGAGTTTTCGATCTTTTTAAGACTTGCTCCAAGTGGATCAATTTTAGTGTCTATGTGTAAAGTCATGTTGAGCATCATTTGTTGCATCTTATCCATGATACTCTGAAGCAGGGATACTCACTCTTTTCCAGATTGAGCCGCTGTGGGTGCAGGCTTTCATTCTAACCAACCAGTCACACACCTGATTCTACTAATCAACCCTTGAGGCTTTTGCCAAAGACCCGTGATTAGTAGAATCAGGAGTGAGACTGCATGGTTAGAATGAAAGCCTGCACCCACTGCGGCACATTCTGGAAAAGGGTGAGTATCCCTGCTCTGGAGAGTAATTGACTCTTCACCCATTGTGAGGCCGGCAGCTTTTCCACCTGAGATAGAAGGCTGTAGTCGATGGTTTGATGCTAGAAGCTGAATTTTTGTATCCTTGAAATAAGCACAAGTAGCTGCTTAACACTAGCTAAGTTTAGAGTGGAAAAATGCGTCTCAACGACCCTCAGTAGACAAGTAATTGAACCACCAGACTGCAGCTTGTAAGTCACACACTCACTTCACGGCAGCCATCTTGAAAAAAAGAGCTGCTTAACCTAGGGAGCCCTAAGCAGCAGTCACAATAGAAACCCTGGGGAAACTATGTAAATGGATTATAAGCCTGTTTTAACAGGGGCTTAGTTTCAGATAACAGAAATGAAATACCAAATTAAGCCAAACTCTACATGTAATAAGCTAATAATATCACAGGGCTTAGCTGAGAACCCAGATAAAACAGACTGGCTCCAACGCCCAGGAGAGACTGGAGGAGGCAGAGCACTCTGGTAGAAAACTTACCTTTTAAATTCCAACCTAACCTAACGGACGAGTTAAGTGACTGCTGCACTACTAACTAAATACTAAATCTCAGATCCCCAGCCAAGAATGCAAACATTACTTACCTAGCTAGCTAGCCGCAAATACAACCAAGGGTAAGCAAAAAAAGAGTAATGCCCCAGTTCGCTTTAATTAAAACGGACCATATAAACAAGTTGTTTACTATGTGAGCGAATTAAACTCGGGACTTCCCCCAACAAGCTATGCTAAGCACTCGAACAAGCAGTTAAACTTTAATCAAGTGATCAAGGCACAGCAACCGGAGGAAAATACAAAGATAGGTTATTTACATTGTGTTTAATCAGAAGAGCCCTTTCGTGATAATAAAATGTGAGACAGACAAAAACCCCGGTTCGTATTAATATTCAGCTTGACAATGCGTTTATGCGGTAATGCAGTCAGGATAGAGAACGAAGGGGACTAAAAAACCCCGGTGAACGTCAATATTTATTGGCTAGAAGACTGTATGAAAGGCAAGCAACCAAGTATGAACCAAGCCGGGCTATAGTTAGATATCCAGGTAATTCGATTATATTCTTGGCGTTGAGAGCTTGCAAGGGTTTGTTTGCTAAATCAGCTACAGAAAAAAAAAAAAAAAATAGGCGAGTACCACAGTCCCTGAAAACTTTTTTACTTTGTATATTGCACACTGGACGCGAAATGAATTTTTCGCACGACACATTATATTGACTTTGAACGTAATCTGTCATATGAAAAATACGTTTTGCATCCAGTGTGCAAGCAGCTTAATTCACTGAAAACGTGCAGGAATGGCCTGCTTGGACTATTTTTTCTTGCGGGCGCTAAGACAGTTTTTGCGAGAATCCCGCAATCGCGCTGATTGGCGGAAGCCCTGCCAAAAAGTAGCTAGTTAACATGTCTATCCGGTGTGTTGGAGGTATGGGCTCCAGCAGGTTGACCCGACTGGCCGGACGCCATCTTTGCAAGCCAAGTGGACACAATGGTGCGTTAACAGTGCTATGTGGAAATCTGACATATCAGCACTTAAAATGTGGCTGTTGAACTGCAAAATCTGGCATAATCGACCGCTCTTATATCGCAATTCGAGCTCAGTACTGTCTAAAACAGACTTTTAAATGGAAGTTTGTCACTGGCATCAATTCTTACACTGCCAATCACATGAATTTGGCGTATATAAGTGTTGAGTTGGATTTGTTTTAGTTCCCACGTTTCCTGAAGGCACTGTCACTGGGGAAGGTTCCAAGCCTTTTTGTTCAGCTGTCACTCATGATTCCACGCCCAGCTCAGTTGATACCACGCCCCCCACGCCGCATCAGGGTCAAAAGTGTTGAAACTCAAAAAACAAAAATATAAGATCTGAATCTGAAAAGATAAAACATGCAAATGAAAAAAATAAGACCTCAAATGTCAAAATATATATGGAAGTGATAAGTGCAAATAAATAATTTATTCAAAAGAATTACCAAAGTGAATCTAAATTATAGTTAACCTGAAAAAACGTTTCATACACTTATTTTTATTTTGAATACATTGTTATATTTTTCAAAATTCAAGATCAACACATGAATTTTCAGTTTGAAATTTTATTTTTTCAAGTACAAAAATTTTGATCCTAATGTAACTCCATACTAGTAGGGTTTACATTTAAAGCAGTACACATTACATAACCTAAAGCACTAATAGCCCTGACAATGAAACATTGAAACTGATCATTCGTGTTTTGGCCTGTCATCATTTTATGTAATCTGGCGCAAACAGGTTAGTGAATTACTCAAAGTGTCATTGTTCAGTTGAGTGTGGCACAACCTCCACTTACTTGATATCATTAGACAGAAGGCATAGTTATATACCACCAAATGGAGCTTGTCGTATATTCTGATAGGCACGGAGTCAAGCTTGCTAATTATAGGAGCCGCTTCTCAAGCTTGATAATCAACTGTGTGATCACGGATGTCATCTGATTTGCCTTCACATAATTCCTTGATTGATATGCTAGTTTACTTAAGCTCGCATTCTGAGTAGAGGCTCTGCAGCATGTACCCTTAACATGCTGCTACCGGAAACAAGGTTTGTGGTTTCCCTTATCACTGCTACTTTTATAAGCTTACTTTGGTCACTGCATTTCGGTGATTTGCTGTGGTTTGATGACACGATTGCATGTTGGCACCTTGGAAGTGCTTGGTTATGCAGGATAACCAGCGTAAAAAACAAACTTGTCTCATAAATTTATGTGGCTTGCTTCGAAAACACTGCGCTTGTCGCTTTGCCGAAGGAACGCATTGGTGTGTCATTTATCAACCGTAAATTTTAAGCAGCGCATGGTCATCTGGATGCAGCCACGAATGCTCGATTCCAGTTCTTGTTTAGTGAACTCCTATGTCAGAAGCTGATCTTTTCCGGGTGTCGAAAAACCCTTGAATGCTTAGATAAACGCAGTAATGCACTGCAGTCTTGTCTTAATCGGAAGCTTGGAGCTTAAATCTGCATGTCTTTCAGAGAAGCGGATAAGAGTGCCATACACAACCTCCAGCAAAATTGAAAAAAAATCACAACTTTTTCGCCTTACCTTAATGTTTAGATACCAAGTAAAGTATTTGGGTGTGGAAAAACGTCGACCGTACATCCAGTAAAGATAATTTACACTTTAATTTCTACAGCGGCTATACGTGCTACTAGCTTATAAAGGTGGCAGCCATGACACTGATGACAATACTGGGGCATGCGCACTTTGCGCAGCGTATGCATAGTTCGCGATATCACGTAGGCACGCGCGTCCTGCGCTCACTTTCCGTGCGCTAGTGTGTTCAACACCCAGCCGTTTGTGTCATTGTGGGGTTTTATTTATTCGCGCCTGGACCTCTGTTTGAGTAATAATTTGCGTGCTTAAGTTTGCTTTGCACCTAACGACAGTAAGTTTGGAATTTACGCGAAGTTGGCTTTATGATATTAATTCTATGGATGTCGTCTCAGTGTGCTGTGTGGTGGTGCCCAGAACCGTAAATAATGCGGTTCCAGGCACAAAGTTTAATTGTTCTTTCTTTGGACCTCGTAGGAGACCTCTGCCGAAGCACAAGTCTGGAGAGTGTTGGTGACAAGATGTTACGTGCTCTTCGGTGGTGCGTACAGCAACAGGATATCGGCTAAAATTTGAGTCAAGTGGTCGACGCCGCTGTGTTTATGTCGTCACGTGTACTCGGCCAGATAGAAACCTAAGCCATCGCTGCTGCTCGTGTGCGTGGATGGCGAGGTCCTCTTGATCTGCCACCACTGGCAATCAATATTTTGAGTGTGTACGCCAGGGGAAGCAGGATCAACAAAGTTCAGGGAGTGGTTCACCGTGAGATGCTGGAAGTTCTCCTCGCTGAGGCAATCGTAAGCCCGCCAGCAGTCAGTTACGACTTGCGAACCGGCAGCAACGTACTCCTTAATAAGGGGTATTAACGACGCCGAATTCCGGTTCTCAACCTCGACGAAAAAAAAAACCTTCTTAGTCTCACGGCAAATACCCCCCCCCCCCCCCCCAAAAGCCACTTGCTATCGCGAGGCTAGATTTCCTTTATTGCCGCGTTGTTTGACATCTGTGCCGCCCAGCAGTAGGTGAGCGCCAGGACTTTTTCGAGCGATATCCTGCTGCCAGCGAACCGAGTGCCACGACTAATGCTGCAGTCGGAGGTCCGAGTGCTGCATCTCCGATTGTGGCAACGCCATACAAAGCCCACTCGAGAGTCTGCCTTCGCAAACCACGAGAGGGCTCTGTGACACCGCCGACAAAGCGGAGAGGGAGCAATAAGACCCCCTTCCTTGCAGAATTCAATCGTGGCCTCTGGAGTCCGCAGCTGCTGACACAGCTGCCACAAGTTCCACACATCTTGCAACTTTATCTATAATTTCGCTAATTATGTTATCCGTGCCTCACACCCTGAAAAATATGTCTCTCTGCCTCATAACTTGAGCTGCAAGACTTTGGCACCGCGCACATTTCCTTTAATTTGTCACGACACTGATCTATTGTTCTGTCATAAGCAGGCGAAAAGTTTAGTAAATATATAGTTTAGTGTATGTATATATATATATATATATATATTATATATATATATTACACACCCAGTAGTGGATTGTGTTTTCACGCGCCTACATTTCGAGAAAGTATTGAATTTCTTCGTTTGAACGGAGAGATCCTTTCGCCGCTGTGGCATTTCTTAAGAACAAGACAAGTGCGACACATAAAGGTAATCTGCACTGAAGCACGGTTGCTTTCACATTTGATACTAGTACGGATGGATCGTGCCCGAATCCCCCTCCTCTTCCAACCGTACTCGCCACGTGCCGCACGGCACACTCGCGGTCACACTTATCACCAAACGAACTAAACTATCTCTATCCCTATCCAACCCATAGGGAACCATAGGGAATGCTATCCCTATCCCTAACCCTCACCTTAACCAAACTCAGCCACAAACAATAGTTTGTTCTGCTCAAATTATTCTCCCTAGTGTCTCCGGATTGGCCACCAGCATGAAAGACATCAAAATGGATATTCACTCGTCTCCTCACTTCACCCCTTCACTCGAATCCCCCTGCAGACAGTAAGGTAATGTCTGACTTAACATGTAAACTTTTGTTCACAGCATCATCGATGGAAAGGAAAAAAATAGAAGACAAAAAAAAACAAAGATTAAAAAAAACATAAGTAGTTCAAGAGAGAGGACATAGAGTGAAAGTCACGAGGTAACAATACACATGCGTAAATCGGATGTAGCGCAAAAAATTTTTTTTTTCTCGCGCCGCTTCTACCCCTTCCTTTTGAAATTGTTCCCCCATCATTCTAAACCACCTTCTCACTCATAAAAACCCCCCAAAAATATTTTTGCCCCCTTTTAAAATTATTCTGGCCAAAAAAAACCCAAAAAAAGTGGAGGATGTGTATGGTACTCTTGCCGAGAAGCGTGCCGGAATGCTAATATTTCACTCTTTGTAGTGTTTGTACTCGCAGTGCAGAAAGATGCTGTCATGTCTTATTTCGCGAATGCGGGCAAAGAAAGACCCATATTTCAGCAATAATTTATCCCTCGATATGCCACGTAAAAAAGACATTAAATTTATGTAAGCCAGTTCAAAGAAAATTGTATTCTACTGCTCTGATTTTATTATGAAGGGATCAACACAGTTAAAATAATGAACAATTTGTTCTAACCTTTCAGATAATCCTTATTTTCAAAGGATAATTGAACTTTTAAATGAATTCCTGTTCCTGATAACCCTAGTAGGCCCGAGTAATTTTTTTTCCCGTTTTTCTGCATAGTTTCAGTCAGTGCTTTAAGTGGGGAAAAAAAGTGCCGGTACTCCCTGTTTTCAACTGTTGGCAGGTAAATTAGGTGGTGGGTGGTCGGTACCAGCAGATCATATGATAAAATCAGCATCACATTCTAGCATTTGAATGTAAGAAAAATTGCTTTAAAACTCCACGAAGAGTTTTAACATGTATTTTCTTGTTAAAATCCATATGAATTATCTGCCGACAAAACACATCCAATTGAAAGGAGACTCCAAGCACAATGACACAGTTCCCTTTGGTTTTTGGGTAAGGCATGATATAGCCTAGAGTGTAGAGCTTGTCAAAGAAAATCTTACCATGGGTAAGTCCACCAACCTCCTTGAGAACATCGCCAACTGCCAATTCCAGATGATGATTTGAGCAGTACCACACAAACAGGTCTGGAAATCTGGTTCAAAGTTCTGCAGCAACTCTTCAGTTCAGCATTACCGATGCTCAATCACATACAAATGCCACAAAACACTCACGCAAGAAGCAGTCATCAAAGCCATTTTCATGAAGACCTGCCAGCAGTTTCTCTGTTATATCATTTGCTGTGGTCCCATCCAACTCAAGCAGGTCAAAAGATACTGTGTCTGGCTGTGCATTGGCAGTAGCTGACACACCACCAACACAGTTTCCACTGATTGTGGTGGATTCAATAAATCAATGCACACAATTTTCGTCTGTTTTTGACTATGTCAGTTTTTTTGTAATCATGCTAGCAAGCTAATAGTTGAAGAAACCAATATGGCGTTCAGTGCACCGCTCTCTCCAGTTTCCCATATTATACAACATATTGTAAGGAATTGTGAATCATTCTGCTGGAGAGCGGGAGACTCATAATTTAGTTTGCCCCGACAATCAACAAGCATGGAACCGCCACATGCTCTGAAATGGTAATCTTGTCAATATAACAAAGAGAAGGCCCACACCCTGGCCTCATGGCAACACCTGAAAACAGGAAAAGCCAATGACGACCATCAACTGTCGGAGGAGACGTACTGATAGCCATCCTAAGTCAATCAGAGACCATCCAAACACAATTAGCACCCACACGGCTATCCAGCTGAGGAAACAGTGGTCTTCTGACCTTTAAACTTAATCATGATACGCCTCACCATTATACATTGAAGACCGGTTTCACCCCAAGAGACTGTGATCAGCATTATTTAAGTAATGAATACACTTAACATGCCTGGCCAACTTCAAAGGTTTTTTCATGTATAAGAAATGTACATTGAGGATGCTCGGGGTTCACTTTGACTCCGCTGAACCCAGAGTACGTTACCCGTATTTCTGTTCACTGCCGTTTTTACTGGAAATAAAAACCATTTTTCATTTGAAGCCTTGAATTCTTCCTCCCTTTCTTTTTTTTCTTACAATATAGATCCAACCGAGCAATCTGATTGGTCAATTAGACGTTTAGAATGTTCTCAAATGAGCAAGACAGTACGGATAGCGTGTGCTCAAATGAAAAATACCTCATCACTGAAAATATTACTCTGCCTATCTCTGGTGTCTAAGCCATTGATTTGATTAATTTGTTTGCATTTGTACTTTGAAATGAACATTTAATAAATCAACAAATTCGTGAAAACTGCTTATTTCAAAGGTAATTTGATAATAGCCTGAAAAGGTGATTAGCGAAAGCGCTTGAAAGAGGCTGAGATATTTAACTCTGTTCAGCCTTAATGTTGCTAGTTACTTTTGCTGCTTGACCACATTAATCGGAGCCAACGATAATTAAGCATTATTACACGCGAGGGTGTGCTTGACCGTCATTCTTGTCAAGCCAGTGATGCGGCCAGCGCCTCGTTCCGTTATCACTGAAGTCACGAGAATGACGGTCAAGCACACACTCCAGTGTAATAATGCGATTATACAACTATTACCACTAAAATGAAATGTATAATCAAAATTTATTAATACAATGGGCATGAATATATAAGGTTTTTTGCTAGTATTCTCACCGTGGAAATACATGAGTTTTTACGTTAACTAGTCCTTGTGAGCCAGTCTATTTGGGCTTAACTTATGTTTTCTAGACATCGTGATTTCCCAAAACTGAATAAATACCGCGCATAACAACACAAAACTGCTTTGCTAGCTCAATCATGTTGAAACTAGAACATCCATTGGAAAAAATATGTTTTTCATGGACTGATAGGCTAACAGGTGCCGTGACAACGACTCAGCTCATCTTTATTCGAACAAACTTATATTAACGGTTTTATTTTTTTTAAAAAAGGCAACGGCTTGGCGCCAGAACAAAAATCTATCTTTTGATAAACTCACCAGCAGATGTTTCATTTCAGATGGGGGTGTGTCACTCCAGTGAATATAATGGAGATATCTGAGCCATTTTCTTTTAAAGGGTCTAGTGCCATATTTTCAACACATGTATAACTGGAATGCATATACGAATAAGAACCAATGGGTTATTTTGCATGACACCGTTCGATGATTAAGTTATTGGGGGTGTTGTTTTACTCATCACACTCAACGTTAGAGTGGCCAATTGGGTGTATTGAGTAATGACGACGAATTGCTGATGAATGGCCTACAAACACCATTATGAATTATGAATTAATTATTTGTCGAGGACATAACGTAAAGTGGATGGGCAAACAGTAAACTCGTCTTTTCTGTTCTCTAGCCAGCTGGCATTGGTTTATGTATTTGGTTGTGGGTATTTTGAGGATTAATATCGATTCCATAAAAGTTAATAGTTCGAAACATCAACTGGCATGCAAGTTATCATTGAACTCAGCTATGCTTGCCATTGCGCAGCGAAAGTGCCGGTAAACATTTGAAGCAGTTATAACATCAAAGTTGATCAAATTCCACGTGTTGGCAAGTAGCTAGCTAGCATGATTACAAACATCCCCACCAATTTAGCTTGGTAGTGAGGACAGCTAAAACCCGTCTCTCCGCAGCAACACCCATCCACAGTGAGTCCGATCTGTAGCCAGCATTGCTTGCTACAAACTTGCCATTAATCGAGCGCGACATGAGACTGCCAATGCATCATGCGGCTCACTCAAATAATGTCTGAAAGACATGCCACTCCTTAAGATCTCCTTGCGAGTGAATGTCTTGCGAGTAAAGGGACAGACGTGCGGTGCGTACTAGTGCCCAGTGGGTAATGTAGTATAACCATCGCATCATGAATCGCTAAGAGAGAAATAGAGCAGGACAGGGTACTACGAGCTCATGTGAAGATCCAGTACGCCGTAAAAAGTCCCGGTATGCCAGGGGCTAAAATCTAGAAGTGCCGGTACTCCGTACCGGTGCGTACCGGCACACTTAAAGCGCTGGTTTCAGTGAAAACATCTCGCCGGTTATGAGGATTAGGACTGCATTCCTGTGATACTCTCCAGTCCTGCCATCAGACAGTTCTGCTTCCACTGGCTACTACCCAGGGACACGCCTGACCAGGGGAGGACACGCCTGAAACTAAAGCTTAATACAGTCTTCATTGAATTTTGCAATTCTGCTTTGGGCTCCATCCCAACCAATCATAAATATATTACAATCAATAAAACTGGCAATTTGATTGTGCTCTTTTTCTGCCTCTGGTTCCTTGTCTGCGGCACAAAAAAAAAAGATTACTGTTCACAATGACTGGCCATTAGCAGGGAGGAATTCAGGAGAAGTTGCAGCATAATAAGACATTAAAAGGGAAAGAGCTCACATGACAAAGTCAACATTTCCCACTATTTAGGTGTCATTAAAGAAAGTCCTGAAGAGGATAGTCCTGAAGATGGATTTTTGCTTTGGTTATCCATGGCTATCACCATATCTACAATCCCATAAAATCTTATGGCATTTTACTGTGCACTTTTAGAGAAATTGAAAAGAAGAGTCAGTAAAAAGGTATTCAGTTTAATCCTGTTTGAGTTGTCATGCAAAAAGGTTCTTTATAAGTAATTAGAATTTGACAATGGACCTCTGTTCTTCATTACTCTGGCGATGAATAAATAAGACTTCAAATGATTTAACTGTACAATGTGTGAGAAATTTAAAGAAAATCAGATCAAATGACAGCACACTTTTAAATTCCAACTAGAGAGGTCATTAAAGAATATATAGAAGACCTTATATGAAAATGACAATGATTTTCTGTTCAGGATGACCCTCGCTATGAACACTCTATATTTCACGTGATTTTACTTTTCCATTAAAGAGGAATTTAAAAGGAAAGGCACCACCACTGACAACAGTCACAATGTCCTCTCATTTGAGAAAAAATATTCAGAAAACTTTACATGAAATATGGAATGCAATCTTGTTCAATTGGATCCTGGCAATTAACTCAAAGCATTTCCTAAGATCTCACTGTAAAGTTATAGAGAAATCGAAAGGAAATACAATACAGTAATAATTTCCACCAAATTGAGATGTGATTAAAAAAACATACAGAATAGTTTACCTACAATTAATAATGGTTTCTTGTTCAGGATGACCTTGGCTATGAAAGCAGTATATTTCTGATAATTTTACTGTGCACTATCAAAGAAATGTAAAGGCAAATTCAATTAAATAGACAACACAATCATAATGTCCTTATATTACAGCTATCATGAAAAGAAATACAAAAAAAAGGTTAAATGAAATTACGAATGTAATCCCCATCATGGTGACACCGGCTATGATAACGAAAGATCAAATTAGATTTTTTTGTGCGGTTTTAGAGGAATTCAACGGGGAAGTTAGCTTAAATGACAACTGAGTCATAAATTCTTCAATTTTCAGACGTAATTAAAACTATTTCCTTGAGAGGTTACATTTAATGTCAAATAGATTCCTGTTTAGAAAGACCCTGGCTATTAATGCATGTAATTTCATACGATTTTACTGTGGAATTTTAGAGAAATTGACAGGAGAAATCAGCTCATGTGACATCACAGCCACAATATCTTCAAATTTCAGAGGTCAATAAAACAATTTCTTTGAGAGGTTACATAAAAAGTAAAATAGAGTTTTGTCAAGAGGCACCCTGGCTATTAATGCATCCAATTTCATAAGATTTTACTGTGGAATTTTTCTGAAATTCAGAGAGGAAATCAGCTCATGTGACAACACAACCCACAATATCTTCAAATTTCAGATGTCATGAAAACAATTTCCTTTAGAGGTTACATAAAAAGTAGAGTCTTATTAAGAAGCAACCTGGCTATTGATGCATCTAATTTCAAAAGATTTCACTCTGGAATTTTTCAGAAATTCAGGGAGGAAATCAGGTCATATGACAACGCAACCACATAATCTTAAATTTCAGATGTCATAAAAACAATTTCCTTTCGAGGTTACATGAAAAGTAAAATAGCTACTTTTTAAGAAGGACACTGACTATAAAAGCATATAATTTCATAAGATTTTTCTGTGGAATTTTAGAGAAAATGACAGAAGAACTCAGCTCATATGACAACACAGCCACAATATCTTCAAAATTCAGACGTCATTAAAACAAGTTCCTTGAGAGGTTACATGAAAATTAAAATTGATTCTTGTTAAGAAGAACCCTGGCTATTAATGTGTAAGACCTCACAAAACAATACCAACGACGGAACATTGCAGCGAGGTGAAGGACTCACGTGTTCTCTTTGTCTAACTTTAATTAGAGCATTCTTCTGGCTGGAGTGAATCACAATAAAATGGGTATTTTTCACCATCCGAGGACAGGGCATGAAAACGCAATGGTTACGATTAATCTGACTCCATAGAACAAGTAGAATACAAAATTTAGCTATATCCTCATTAAAAATCTGACTCCAAATTAGAATCAGAATTGATAGTTTTGGAAAAGCATGCGCGACTTTTGAGACAAATCTGCCATCAGATATGGCAGCGCAAACCATCATTGCTCAGTAAATACGTCCCCAGGGTTAATTAAACGCAACTTTCCTGGAATCAATTTGACAATACTTCCATTGGATAAACGAGACTATCTTGCTAGCAGCATCTAGGCATATAATAGCACTAAGCTCGAAACGTAACAAGTACCCGGATTTGCATAAAACTCATTATACAAACCTTTAAGAGGTAGGACATAATCCCTATCTAACTTAAAAGTATTGTTACCTACACATGTCTTGGTAGGAGTCTCCCCTTAAATCCCAATCACAATGAGGCTAAAATATACGAGTGTTACAAATCAAGGAAAATCACGCAAGCTGAAAAAGGAATAACAATAATTTATTCACCAGGTGGGCACAACTTGAATCAAACAAATCAATGCTAAGCCAATTACCAGTTACCCATAATTTAGAATGATTTAGAATATATTCATACCTGGAAAAGATGAATGGCCACGCGGAGCTAAAGTCGCCCCACGTGGTCGGGGAGAACTCAAATGCCCCCTCACTCCGGAACAAGGTGATGTGACTTCTCCCACTTACCTACGCGCGTCAGATGTTGACAAAGAAGGGACAGGAAAAGAACAAGAGCCCCGCCCCCTTAGGATCTCGTACCTTTAAAGATTCCAAACCACGTCTCCGAACAAGGTAGAGGAAGGGGTGGCTGAATTAGAGTTTTACTGGCCTAGGTGATAGGATTAATTTGCATAGAGAGGAGACTAGGTAGTCGCCCGAATGAATCTTACAAACAAGATGAACCATAAATCCAAGGGAAATGAAACATGTTCCATTCAACTCCTTGGACTCCCCCGAGAATAGAGAGACCAAACATGATAGGAATATGTGCTAAAATGATGCAGTTGTCATGGAAAAGCCTTAAAATGGAGTATTACAGTTCAATTGTGTTATAAATATATAAGTGGTTCCTTTCTAGGATATTGAACATAAACACAATATGAATTTGACAGATATTTAGATTGTTTTAAGCCGATTAATATATCTGGGCTTAAATTTCAATGGGATCAGTGATGGAACTCTGAGGAATGCTGGGCAGCCTGGACGTAATGGCTCCGGCTTCCTGCTGTGAACAGAACAGAGGATGCCACTCTCACCGGCAGGCTGTAGGATAATAAAAGTTTACCGCTGGCTCTGGATTGTGTCAGATCACCCAAGCATTCAGATTCTACCAGTGTAATGAGCAAGTGTTCCAACACTATGATTTTTGACCTATGTTGTAAGTAAAATCGAGCCAAATCAAACTTTCAGGTTCTACAAATGCATCTAATTTCATAAGATTTTACTGTGGAATTTTTGAGAAATTGACAGGAGAAATCAGCTCATGTGATAACACAGCCACAATATCTTCAAACTTCAGATGTCATTAAAACAATTTCCTTGAGAGGTTACATGAAAACTGGAATAGATTCTTGTTAAGAAGCACCCTGACTACTAAAACCTATAATTTCATAAGATTTTACCGTGGAATTTTAGAGAAATTGACAGGAGAAATCAGCTCATATGACAATACAACCACAATATCTTTAAAGTTCAGATATCATGAAAACAATTTTCTAGAGAGTTTACATGAAAACTAAAATAGATTCTTATTTAGACGGCTCTTGCCTAATAAAGCATATAATTTAATAAGATTTTACTGTGGAATTTTTGAGAAATTGACAGGAGAAACCAGCTCATGTGACAACACAGCCACAATACCTGAGGTTACATGAAAACTAAAATAGATTCTTATTAAGAAGCACCCTGGCTATTAATCCCTCTAATTTCATAAGATTTCACTGTGGAATTTTAGAGAAATTGACGGGAGAAATCAGCTCATATGACAATACAACCACAATATCTTCAAACTTCAGACGTCATTAAAAAAATTTCCTTGAGAGGTTACATGATAACTAAAATAGATTCTTATTAAGACGGCCCTTGCCTAATGAAGCATATAATTTCATATGATTTTACCGTGGAATTTTAGAAAAATTGACAGGAGAATTCAGCTCATGTGACAACACAGCCACAATATCTTCAAACTTCAGACGTCATTAAAACAATTTCCTTGAGAGGTTACATGATAACTAAAATAGATTCTTATTAAGACAGCTCTTGCCTAATAAAGAATATAATTTCATAAGATTTTACTGTGGAATTTTTGGGAAATTGACAGGAGAATTCAGCTCATGTGACAACACAGCCACAATATCTTCAAAATTCAGACGTATTTATAACAATTTTCTTGACCGTTTACATGAAAACTAAAATAGATTCTTATTAAGACGGCTCTTGTTCAATAAAGCATATAATTTCATAAGATTTTACTGTGGAATTTTTGAGAAATTGACAGGAGAATTCAGCTCATGTGACAACACAGCCACAATATCTTCAAAATTCAGACGTCATTAAAACAATTTTCTTGAGAGGTTACATTAAAACTAAAATAGATTCTTATTAAGAAGCACCCTGGCTATTAATGCCTCTAATTTCATAAGATTTCACTGTGGAATTTTAGAGAAATTGACACGAGAAATCAGCTCATATGACAATACAACCACAATATCTTCAAAGTTCAGATATCATTAAAACAATTTTCTAGAGAGTTTACATGAAAACTAAAATAGATTCTTAATTAGACGGCTCTTGCCTAATAAAGCATATAATTTAATAAGATTTTACTGTGGAATTTTTGAGAAATTGACAGGAGAAATCAGCTCATGTGACAACACAGCCACAAAACCTGATGTTACATGAAAACTAAAATATATTCTTATTAAGAAGCACCCTGGTTATTAATGCCTCTAATTTCCTAAGATTTCACAGTGGAATTTTAGAGAAATTGACAGGAAAAATCAGCTCATATGACAATACAACTACAATATCTTCAAACTTCAGACGTCATTAAAACAATTTCCTTGAGAGGTTACATGATAACTAAAATAGATTCTTATTAAGACGGCCCTTGCCTTAATGAAGCTTATAATTTCACATGATTTTACCGTGGAATTTTAGAAAAATTGACAGGAGAAATCAGCTCATATGACAATACAACCACAATATCTTCAAAGTTCAGACGTCATTAAAACAATTTCCTTGAGAGGTTACATGAAAACTAAGAATGATTCTTATTAGGACGGCTCTTGCCTAATAAAGAATATAATTTCATAAGATTTTACTGTGGAATTTTTGAGAAATTGACAGGAGAATTCAGCTCATGTGACAACACAGCCACAATATCTTCAAAATTCAGACGTCATTAAAACAATTTCCTAAAGAGGTTACATGAAAACTAAAAAAGATTCTTATTATGACGGCTCTTGCCTAATAAAGCATATAATTTCATGAGATTTTACTGTGGAATTTTTGAGAAATTGACAGGAGAATTCAGCTCATGTGGCAACACAGCCACAATATCTTAAAAATTCAGACGTATTTATAACAATTTCCTGAACCGTTTACATGAAAACTAAAATAGATTCTTATTAAGACGGCTCTTGCCCAATAAAGCATATAATTTCATAAGATTTTACCGTGGAATTTTAGAGAAATTGACAGGAGAAATCAGCTCATATGACAATACAACCACAATATCTTTAAAGTTCAGATATCATGAAAACAATTTTCTAGAGAGTTTACATGAAAACTAAAATAGATTCTTATTTAGACGGCTCTTGCCTAATAAAGCATATAATTTAATAAGATTTTACTGTGGAATTTTTGAGAAATTGACAGGAGAAACCAGCTCATGTGACAACACAGCCACAATACCTGAGGTTACATGAAAACTAAAATAGATTCTTATTAAGAAGCACCCTGGCTATTAATCCCTCTAATTTCATAAGATTTCACTGTGGAATTTTAGAGAAATTGACGGGAGAAATCAGCTCATATGACAATACAACCACAATATCTTCAAACTTCAGACGTCATTAAAAAAATTTCCTTGAGAGGTTACATGATAACTAAAATAGATTCTTATTAAGACGGCCCTTGCCTAATGAAGCATATAATTTCATATGATTTTACCGTGGAATTTTAGAAAAATTGACAGGAGAATTCAGCTCATGTGACAACACAGCCACAATATCTTCAAACTTCAGACGTCATTAAAACAATTTCCTTGAGAGGTTACATGATAACTAAAATAGATTCTTATTAAGACAGCTCTTGCCTAATAAAGAATATAATTTCATAAGATTTTACTGTGGAATTTTTGGGAAATTGACAGGAGAATTCAGCTCATGTGACAACACAGCCACAATATCTTCAAAATTCAGACGTATTTATAACAATTTTCTTGACCGTTTACATGAAAACTAAAATAGATTCTTATTAAGACGGCTCTTGTTCAATAAAGCATATAATTTCATAAGATTTTACTGTGGAATTTTTGAGAAATTGACAGGAGAATTCAGCTCATGTGACAACACAGCCACAATATCTTCAAAATTCAGACGTCATTAAAACAATTTTCTTGAGAGGTTACATTAAAACTAAAATAGATTCTTATTAAGAAGCACCCTGGCTATTAATGCCTCTAATTTCATAAGATTTCACTGTGGAATTTTAGAGAAATTGACACGAGAAATCAGCTCATATGACAATACAACCACAATATCTTCAAAGTTCAGATATCATTAAAACAATTTTCTAGAGAGTTTACATGAAAACTAAAATAGATTCTTAATTAGACGGCTCTTGCCTAATAAAGCATATAATTTAATAAGATTTTACTGTGGAAGTTTTGAGAAATTGACAGGAGAAATCAGCTCATGTGACAACACAGCCACAAAACCTGATGTTACATGAAAACTAAAATAGATTCTTATTAAGAAGCACCCTGGTTATTAATGCCTCTAATTTCCTAAGATTTCACAGTGGAATTTTAGAGAAATTGACAGGAAAAATCAGCTCATATGACAATACAACTACAATATCTTCAAACTTCAGACGTCATTAAAACAATTTCCTTGAGAGGTTACATGATAACTAAAATAGATTCTTATTAAGACGGCCCTTGCCTAATGAAGCATATAATTTCACATGATTTTACCGTGGAATTTTAGAAAAATTGACAGGAGAAATCAGCTCATATGACAATACAACCACAATATCTTCAAAGTTCAGACGTCATTAAAACAATTTCCTTGAGAGGTTACATGAAAACTAAGAATGATTCTTATTAGGACGGCTCTTGCCTAATAAAGAATATAATTTCATAAGATTTTACTGTGGAATTTTTGAGAAATTGACAGGAGAATTCAGCTCATGTGACAACACAGCCACAATATCTTCAAAATTCAGACGTCATTAAAACAATTTCCTAAAGAGGTTACATGAAAACTAAAAAAGATTCTTATTATGACGGCTCTTGCCTAATAAAGCATATAATTTCATGAGATTTTACTGTGGAATTTTTGAGAAATTGACAGGAGAATTCAGCTCATGTGGCAACACAGCCACAATATCTTAAAAATTCAGACGTATTTATAACAATTTCCTGAACCGTTTACATGAAAACTAAAATAGATTCTTATTAAGACGGCTCTTGCCCAATAAAGCATATAATTTCATAAGATTTTACTGTGGAATTTTTGAGAAATTGACAGGAGAATTCAGCTCATGTGACAACACAGCCACAATATCTTCAAAATTCAGACGTCATTAAAACAATTTCCTTGAGAGGTTACATGATAACTAAAATAGATTCTTATTAAGACGGCCCTTGCCTAATGAAGCATATAATTTCACATGATTTTACCGTGGAATTTTAGAAAAATTGACAGGAGAAATCAGCTCATATGACAATACAACCACAATATCTTCAAAGTTCAGACGTCATTAAAACAATTTCCTTGAGAGGTTACATGAAAACTAAGAATGATTCTTATTAGGACGGCTCTTGCTTAATAAAGAATATAATTTCATAAGATTTTACTGTGGAATTTTTGAGAAATTGACAGGAGAATTCAGCTCATGTGACAACACAGCCACAATATCTTCAAAATTCAGACGTCATTAAAACAATTTCCTAAAGAGGTTACATGAAAACTAAAAAAGATTCTTATTATGACGGCTATTGCCTAATAAAGCATATAATTTCATGAGATTTTACTGTGGAATTTTTGAGAAATTGACAGGAGAATTCAGCTCATGTGGCAACACAGCCACAATATCTTAAAAATTCAGAGGTATTTATAACAATTTCCTGAACCGTTTACATGAAAACTAAAATAGATTCTTATTAAGACGGCTCTTGCCCAATAAAGCATATAATTTCATAAAATTTTACTGCGGAATTTTTGAGAAATTGACAGGAGAATTCAGCTCATGTGACAACACAGCCCCAATATCTTCAAAATTCAGACGTCATTAAAACAATTTTCTTGGGAGGTTACATTAAAACTAAAATAGATTCTTATTAAGAAGCACCCTGGCTATTAATGCCCCTAATTGCATAAGATTTCACTGTGGAATTTTAGAGAAATTGACAGGAGAAATCAGCTCATATGACAATACAACCACAATATCTTCAAACTTCAGACGTCATTAAAACAATTTCCTTGTAAGGTAACATGTAAACTAAAATAGATTCTTATTAAGACGGCCCTTGCCTAATGAAGCATATAATTTCATATGATTTTACCGTGGAATTTTAGAGAAATTGACCGGAGAAATCAGCTCATATGACAATACAACAACAATATCTTCAAATTTCAGACGTCATTAAAACAATTTCCTTGAGAGGTTACATTAAAATAGATTCTTACTAAGAAGCACCCTGGCTATTAATTCCTCTAATTTCATAATATTTAACTGTGGAATTTTAAAGAAATTGACAGGAGAAATCTGCTCATGTGACAGCATAGCCACAATATCTTCAAAATTCAGACGTCATTAAAACAATTTCCTTGAGAGGTTACAAGAAAACTAAAATATATTCTTATTAAGAAGCACCCTGGCTATTCAAGCCTCTAAGTTCATAAGATTTTACTGTGGAATTATAGAGAAATTGACCGGAGAATTCAGCTCATGTGACAATACAACCTCAATATCTTCAAAATTCAGACGTCATTACAACAATTTCCTTGAGAGATTACATGAAAAGTAAAATAGATTCTTATTAAGAAGCACCCTGGCTATTAAAGCCTCTCAGTTCATAAGATTTTTCTGTGGAATTTTAGAGAAATTGACAGGAAAAATCAGCTCATGTGACAATACAACCACAATATCTTCAAAATTCAGACGTCATTAAAACAATTTCCTTGAGAGGTTACATGAAAACTAAAATAGATTCTTATTAAGACGGCTCTTGCCTAATAATCCATTTAATTTCATAAGATTTTACTGTGGAATTTTTGAGAAATTGACAGGAGAATTCAGCTCATGTGACACCACAGTCACAATATCTTCAAACTTCAGACGTCATTATAACAATTTTCTTTGAGAGTTTACATTCAATGTGCACTATATTCCTGCTAAGAAGGACCTTGGCTATTAATGCATTTCATTTCATGTGATTTTATTGTGCAGTTTTTGATAAATTTACTCAGAAAATCAGCTCCATTGACAACATACCCATAATCTCTTCAAATGTCACATTATTGAAGCAATTTTCTGAGAAGGTTATCTGAAATTAAGCATATTTTCCGGTCAAGAATGTCCCTGGCTTGCTAATGGGATGCTACCAATGCTTATAGATGGGATACTAGTTCCATTGTTTATAATATTTACCCTTTAAAACAAGATTTTGTTTTATCTGGTAACTATAATTGGGATATTGGAATTTTATAATTAGCTAATGAACAAGATCATGTGCAGGGCAGTTAGGCAGCTAATTAGTTGAATTTTGTGTGCCGAATTGGAGAGAGCAGAAACCTGCAGGATGGAAGTTCTCCAGGAACAGGGTTGGTGACCCCTGATTTCAAGAGATGCACCTGAAATGTCCGATTTTATAAATTGTTAGGCTAATTAAAGGCGAGAAGTTTGCACGAAAACCAGGGACAGCTCTGGTCCTCGTTGCCCATATCTGTTCTACATGTTGTAGAGGCACTTTGGAAAGAGCTTTGGCCCCTGGGGGAAAGAAGGTATTTTGTTAGTGTATTGAAGGAATTAATGAATAATATTTTATATTGCTTAAAAGTATTAAGAAGTCATGCAAAAGTGAGACATACGTATGGCTTTGCATTAACATAAGCTATCATGGTTAAATTAATGAAGTCATGTATGTTTCCAATTACCCCATTTTGAATTTCAAAATTGTCTGAAATTTAATGTACTTATGAACTGGAAATGATTTTATAAAGTATCAAATGGTTTTCTTGTCAAAAATAGTCTTGTCCATGATTACTGAGGTGCCTTTATTAGCACCAAAATGGAGTGCAGACTGCAATTTTATCAAAGTTTTGGCTTAATACCAAGTCATCTTTTAGCAAATTTGTATATTGGGTTCAGGTGTTGTATCATGCTTAACTCTGCAGTAGCTGATGATTTTTGTTTCTCCTCCCGCCCCGCTCCACCCCGGCAACTTTCCCGGAGGAGTTGGAGACTGAGGCCCACACGGACCTTGTCCAGGATAATGTGACACCATTGGTCATGCAGGAGGTTGAGCTTGCATCTGTATCTGCATCCTCCAGTAAAAAGGTAATTTTATGTAACATGTTGAGATGGTAATGTAATAGTGTGCATAATTACAAGAATCCTTTGACATGTAGGGTGTAGGTCATAATCTCTTTGTGAAATATTGTGAGAGGATAAAGGGTCATTCTGCGTCTTCATCTCCCCTCTTCCCATGCAACCAACTCCATCTGTCAATGTTTAAAACATTCAAAAGGGAAACTAAAAATACAACCCATTTCCGAAATAGTTGGGACAAAGTGTAAATTTTGAAAAGTCGAAATGCAATTCAAATCACACAGCCAGTATTTTATTTGCAACAGAACAGATAACAAAGCAAATGTTGAAACTAATTTTACAATTTTATCCAAAAAATGAGCTCATTTCACATTTGATGGCTGCTACAGGTCTGAAAAGTTGGGACAGGGGCCTGTTTAACATGGTGTAGCATCCCTCTATAAGAGTGGTGGCGTCTGGCCATTGGTGTCTGCTGGAGTGTTTTGGCCCTCCTTTGACGGTCTTTTCGTTTAATTATGCGCCAGATGTTCTCAATCGGTGAAAGATCAGGACTGCAGGCAGGCCAGTTCAGGACACAGACTCTTCTTCTATGAAGCCATGCTGCTGTAATAGCTGCAGTATGTGGTTTTGCATTGTCCTGCTGAAACAAGGCCATCCCTGGGATAGATGTCGTCTGGAGGGGAGCATATGTTGCTCTAAATCCTTTATATACCTTTCTGCATTCATGGTGCTTTTTAAAACATGCAAATGTCTCTCACCATCTGCACTCATGCATCCCCATACCATCAGATGCTGGCTTTTGAACTGAATGCTGATAACAGGAGGGGTGGTCTTTCTCCTCTTTAGTCCGGAGGACACGACGCCCATAATTTCCAACACGAATGTCAAATTTTGACTCGTCTGACCACAGGACACTTCGCCACTTTGCTACAGTCCATTTTAAATGAGCCTTGGCCGACAGAACAGGGCAGTGCTTCTGGATCATACTCAACAATGGCTTCCTTTTTGCATGATAGTTTTAGGTGGCATCTGTGGGTGGCACGGCGGACTGTCATGCACCATCAAGACCTTCAAAGCCTTGCAATTGGACATTGAGGAACATTGAGTTTAAAATATGTGTGTATTTTTTTAATATATATATATATATATATATATATATATATACTGTATATATATCTATATATTTTTTTTTAAACGCAAGCCTTCACAGGTTGGAGAGCCTCTAACCATCTTTACTTCTGAGACACTCAGCCTCTCCAAGACATCCCTTTTATAGCGAATCTTGTTACAGACCTGATGCCAGTTAATCTAATTACTTGCCAAATGTTTGTTCAGCTGATTCTTTCATATTGCTTGCTTTTTCAACCCTTTTTTTTTAGCCTGTGTCCCAACTTTTTTGAGAGCTGTTGCAGCCAATCAATTTGAATTGAGCTCATTTTGTGGATAAAAATTTAATGTCTCAGTTTCAACATTTGGAACTGTTCTATTGTAAATAACACATTGGCTCATGTGATCTGAAAGTCATTGCATTTTGATCTGATTCACAATTTACACTTTGTCCCAACTATTTTGAAAATTGGGGTGGTAGGATGAAGACAGTTGTAGAGGTGGCATTCTGATTTCTTTGGGATGCAACCATTTGTGCAGTTTTCTGTGTAACTGCCTCAATACATACAGAAGTCAGTTTTCATCTGTAACATTAAGCCTATGTTTTTTTTTCCCCCCCCTATTGTTTCAGGAAAATGAAGAGGAATTATTCTTTGCTGCTTCACCAAACATCTCAGCAGTAAGGCAGAAGAGGAATTTTTCAGGCTGAGTTTGCCACAGCAGCCCTGTTTCTTCTTTATTGAGCAAAAAGAATGGCAAGAGCTGAGACGCACCCAGAGAGGCAGACTATTTCAAGGCTTGCAGCGGACTAATGTGATTTTCAAAGGTATCAAGTCCATTCATCCCTACTGCAGCTTTGGTTATAAGCGACACAGTGTGAAAACCCTGCACTCAAAGAGACAGACACCGATTTTCGAATGTATGGGCTACTGCCGTTTTGAATACTGCCCTGTTAAAGTTCATGTTGAAGTGACTGACGAAAGCACCCTGAAGGCTGCACAGGAGTTGATGTGTGCCATAGCACTGAGGAACTGAGAAGACGACCAGTGCGTGCTGATTCACGAAAGTCAACTGGGGAAGTCCTGGAAACAAAACTTCCTTGGAGTCTTTATTTGGAGTCAATGCTAAAAATACCAGGAAAGGTCCTCGAAACAGGGTGCAGGGATGAAGCACCCACAAAGGACGTTTTGAAAAATATTGCATGGGCTCAAAGACAAAAGAAACGACTTGATTCCAATGAGTTAATAAGTCTCCAAAAGATGGTTGACCAGAAACAGGGCACAGACAATGAAGTGCTGCAGAAGGTTATTATGCACCCAGAAGGCATAATGCTGTGATCAAGAAAAACTGTCTTCGACCAAAGATGTAAAGAGGACATTGTCTACTTTGATGCAACGGGGAGTGTAGTCCAAAAAGGGAGTACAGAAAGTCACCCGTACTACGTCTATGAGTTGGTTGTGCACAGTCCATCCCAGGGGGCATCACCACTTCCTGTAGCAACATATGTCACCTGTGACCACACCACAGCATCCGTGACTTACTTTCTTCAGGCTTTTCAGACTGACCTGATCCGGATGTATGGCAATGCCGTCATCAAAAGGCCCAAAATGAGATTTGTGATGGCTCCATGGTGCTTCTGCAGTAGCTGTCTATGACGTTCTGCCGATCGAGTCTGGATGATCTACTGCACAAGTACTACTTGATAATCAATGGACAACGTCCCAGTGAGAAAATGGACCTGCCCATTCTTCACAGATTTTTGAGCCACATTATGAAGAATGCAACTGATCTTTGTAAAAAACAGTATGTATCACTAGAATGAGCACTTCAATTCATTTAAAAATTAAATGAAACTTTTTTTTTTCCTTGTAGAATTCCAAAACACTACAAGTTGGCCATGCACATTTTTGGCCTTCTCGCCTGCACTTCAACACTAAAAGAAATTGACGAAGTGCTTCTCAGTGCAACCGTCCTATTTTGTAGTCCTTGCTTAGGAGTGAATGTTGCAAAGCACTACAACAATCCTCAGGTGCTCATGCGACAAAGGTGGCGTTTTGATATGGATGAGAAGGACATCATCCCTGAAGACTGCATGGTAATTTTGAAAAACTATAAAACTATAACACAGATGTTTGTCAGCCTTGCAGTGAAAATGGAGTGGTCATGTATTAAAAATAACTTGAATGGGGCAAACAGGAATTTGGTTTAGTACAGCTGAGCCTTAAAATTGCTTCATTTTGAACATGCATTGTCGACATATGACCTATCCAGGAAATGCTCTCTACAGGCTAGCCAGGAATTTCATAGGCACCCATTCAAATACATTTAATGCTTATGTGATTGAATACTGGACAAATATGCTTTTCAGAGGCATTTGATTAGTTCAGTATTTCTAAATGCAGCATTGGCCTGAAATGCGTGAAATTCCATGAAGTATTATGATGTAAACATTGTTTATTGATTGTCAAATGGTGAATATTGCTTTTCAGCATGATGCAGGAACATCACCTCTAAACAGTCATTTCCAGACCATAATTGACCGTGCACCGCTTGATCTTGATGGTGACGTGGCCAACATCTACCATGCACCAACATTTATTTCAAGTTTGGCAAAGCACTTCCTCCCACATGCCACCTTGTGGTCTGGAGTAACGCTTGGTTGGTTTCCGAAGTCCTGTAAATGAACTTAAGATTTGAGTTATATTTGTACGTACTGGAGTCCCCTAATTCTTAATGTTGAAATGTTCTTTAGGGGATTTAAGACATCATAGGACTGGCCCAGCATACCAGCATCTGACCAGGCTTTACAAAGAAATCAGTCAATTGAAGAAACGGGTAAATGTTGCATAAAAACTAAAATGCTCTATTATTGTTAAATCGCTTGCCTTAAGACATCAACATGAGATGTACTTCAAATTTGCAGAACTACACACAGGAAAATAGAACGCAGGGCATTATGGAGAAGAGTCAGTGGGACTTAAAGAAAATTAGGTCCCAGAGAAGGAGACTCTCAAGACTGGATGACTTTGTCCTAATTTACCAGAAGATGCATGATGCTCTGCTCCTAGAATATGAAGATGTCGAAAGATCCAGAAAGAAAGTAAGGATTACTTTGAGTTCAATTCAAAGGGGTCTATTCTCCCATTAGCGCGTAAGTCTTTTTTTACGCGCTTCGAGTTAAGCGCTTTTGAGTTACGCATATTCTCCCCTACTCGCTTCGATCACGCCCACAGCGCTTAACTTCAGAATGTAGGCGGCCTTATGAAAGAGGTGTGACTAATGCAAAAGAGAGGCAGACTCTGTACAAAGCTCATTGATTATGGCTATCAGGAAAACATGGAAAAAGGATTTTCTGATTAACCATGAAAACCCATTTGTGGTCCATGGAAAACGCAAACCAGACTTTAAATTTGAATATCGTCGGCCTGCTGATAAAACCTCGTATCTCCAAACTGATAAGAAACGAAAACTCGTATGTCCACTATTCTTACATGCAAAATTAAACATTTTTATTTTAAACTATATTTATCCATTTATATTATTATAATTATTATTATTACTTTATTTTATATTTATTTTTTATTTTCCTGTGAAGTTTGTCATTGTGAAGATACGAGGTTTTATATGCCGCTGTAATAGTAGGCCGTACCAATTACAAGATGTAATTCAGACATCTCTTTATTTATCCCCCGCCGCGCGATTAGCGCGAAGCGGGGGATATAGCATTGGGCTCCGTCCGTACGGACACATAAAATTGCGGCGGCGGGGGATATGTTAGTGACAAACACTTGTTATTTCTTACTCTAGCCACCATGGCATTAAAGCTATGCATACAAACAAATTGCCGCGATAATGAAATAATAAATAAAGAATTTAGCACTTCTCAATCAGCGCAATCAGACCATTGAAAATGTGCCCCTCCTACACCAGCCTGTTTGTTCCGTGGAAGACAGGGAAGAAGACAAATGGAACATTCTAGTCACACAATAAAAGACAGTTTATATGATCTCATTTTGAAATTGCGCACTTGAAAACTACTCCGATGTCAGGTTTGCAACTAAAGGACATGGAAACGCTTTAACAAGGATTCTTACCCGGGACGCGGTCATCTCCCCGCCCAGAAACCGCCTCAGTAATGACGGAATTCCATATCCATAGCCTATCATCCTATTTGATTTGAGCGACACGTTCACTTGAACTTGTGCCTAATGCTTTATTATTATCAATTATCCCATTTATAGATAATGATTCTTCCCATGTCGGCTATTCTTTAAAGGCTAAAATTGATTAACAAATGGATAGTGCTTTGGTATTTGCCAGGGTAGGGCTCAATCTAGAGTAGCCTATTTAATAATATCTTTATTCACACATTAAATTACACAGTATTACCAATGGTAAAAAATTACTTGGACTCGAGTTAGTTAATACAGATATCCTCAATTATAAAATCAATCCCCTCACTCATGAGAATATCTCAACTTTTTAGATTATCACGAACATACAGGGCAGTCGCATTTGTTAATAGAACATGGAAGACAATGATGGCGACGTCGAGCCAAAGCCGAAAACCAAATTTCACAGATGTTGGTGTTGTATGGCAAGCGAGCACTGAAGGCTGATCCGAGGAATTAAGCTGCGAATCGTTCTGGATGTGGCTTCGGTGGGGAGATGTAAGCGCAGTATCCCCGATTTAAAGCATAAATGGAGAGATCTGCGGGGCGCTGTTAAAGCCAGGTTCTCTGCACACCGGAGAAGTGTACACGCAACAGGTGGTGGGCAACCATCATCCCCAGTGCATTTCTCTGCACAGGAGGAGGGGATGGCATCCTCTCTTTCTGCCGTGGAAGTGCATGGAGAAGAACTTGAAGCGCCAACGAACTGCGTCAGACACCTTGACACAGACGCCTGTGATGTGAATGACATCACCAGCCACTCTCTGAAACGACCCAGATGCCAGGAGCGACAGCGCATTTTTGATGTCGATGACCACGGGTATGTTTTGCGGATAATTGCTGCGGCTGGATAGCTGTTCATCCAGAAGTCGGCAAAGATGGATGATTGCCTCATGCACGGTCCAGGCGAAAGCGTTGGATGCACTCGATGTTTGTTTGTCCCAGGATGTCCAAACGAAGCCGATATATGCGTGTTCGTCTTCGAGCTCGGCGCGCTCCTCTTACTCTTTCCCAATCACGCAAGAGTGCAAGCAAATGCAGGACTGGCATTTTGGCTTTAGATTTTGAGGGCATGGTAGAATGATGGTCTTATGTATACTCGTATTAATTAATTGTTTTGTGTTTGTAATTTAACTGATTGGAGAAGAGGCTGATGCGTAATATCATGTGATGATTGCGTTTGATAAATTATCATGGCTTTGAGAAATATAAGGAAGAACAATCGAATATTAAATGTCTCAACCTTTACCATGTTAAATAAAATTAAAGTAATGTAAAATTCGGCCTTTTACCGACATCAAACGCAATATTCAATTTCGCCTAATGTTGGCGCTTGACCTTAATACAGCCCTCAAAAGCGCTTAACAGAAAAAGCGCGTAAGCCAGGGGGAGAATATGCGTAAGTGTTATTTGCATGAGAAACGCCCGGAAACGCCCCGATTTTGGCCTTGCTCCGCCCCAAGCGCGTAACTGCCTTCAAGGCGCGTAATGTACAGACTTAAGTCGAGGGGAGAATACGCGTAGGCTGAAAAGCGCGTAGCTACGCGTTTTTTCGACTTAAGCGCATGGGAGAATAGACCCCAAAGTGCATAAATGAGGAATAAGTAGTGCCACTTTAACCCTGAGCTCATTTTAAACACGAGTGGACAAACTGTATTAAAATGCGGCATGTGAGTGTCTGGCAACAAATTTTATTCTCTGTACCCCCCAGTCCTTTCAAGTTGAAATGGAGATGTGGAAGAGCAAAAGTGTGAAGCATAAAGGAATCTGTTTCACCACTGGCGAAGGACCTGCCTTTTAAAAAAACAGAAGAGCGAGGTAATCTTGCAATTTGCATTTATTTGAATATCCAAATATAGCGTGGAATTTGGGCTGCTATGATGAGGACTTGGCCTCAGTACACAGTCCACACTATAGTACGAGGGTAGAGAACCTTCCCCCTGGAGTGCCATAGCCCTGCATGTTTTTAAAGTCGGTTCTGCATCACCTCATTGCTGGGTCATCAAGCACTTTCTTATTCTTAAGCTCTTGACAAGGGCCAGTTATTGGAATCAGATGTGTTACATCACAGAGACCTCTAAACATGCAGGGCCTTGGCTATTCTGGAGTATTGAAGGTTTTCTATCCATGCTTTGGAGTGACAGATCTGTGCATCTGACTTTCTCCATCCCCTTCAGTTAATAGTACACTTAAAAGACAAACATTTAACAAATTAAGCTTTTAATTTCCTTGTTCTGCTGTGTGTGGGGCTTTTATTTAAAATGATGCATGCCCAAATTTAACACTTTACAATAAGGGTATGATAAACGTTAGCTCCATAATGATCAGTTAATTAGCATGTAACTAATGCGTTAAAATTTACAAATGGTCAATTATGGTTGTGTTGGATAATATTTCAATGTTTCTCATCACTAAATCAATTCCATACTGACCATATGTGAGCAGCAGTAACAAATTGTGCACGCAGTGGGCCTCCGTAGCTCTGATCTATCCTGTTCAGTTGATTTGAAAACATAATCAGGTGAGACATATAAATGTATTTGATTTCTGTAGCTTAGATCAACATTTCTTCAGTTGAATCATTGTTTTCAGTTATAACTAATCAGTTTATTCATTCATGGATCTATTTGAATCATAATCCTTTGACTTTTTCCTCCTTATTAATATTTGAGACTAATACTTCTGTGCACCACCAATATTTTCCAGAGAATACCATAGAGAGCTGCAAACAACAGGGGAAACAAAAATGTATTTTTCTCTTTTAAGCCCAGTTCAGACCAAAGATTCGCGACGAGACGAGCTGAGACTTGCAACTACTTGCGACGCACCGGTCTGCGAAGTTCTGAAACCTGCCAGTTCACACCGATGCAACGAGATGAGACCGTTTCCACAGCAACGACTCTCTGTGCTAACATTCTAACTATAGAGGGTTGACCAATTCCGTAATTTGCAGAAATCAAACTTTATTCGTGGGAAAACGACTTCGCTGTCAGCCTTGAGTTTGACACCGCTGGAACAGTAAATTATTGTGGATTTAACTCTTAACTATCGTTTCAAGCTATTCGGCTTGATAGAGAAATAAATGTCCGATAACTGTTGCTTGCCGTTGCCGCAGTACCAAATCAATGCCTGTGATAAAGCGCACTGCGCACGCAGTGTGTGGCCGTTAAATGCGTGTATTCCTGGGATTCATCATGTTATAAGTGTCATTATGATCGGAAATTATCGTATATTTGACCATGTAAATCCCAATTTCGTACTCTTGATACTTTTTCATCAATACCCATAAGAGTGACTGTTTGTCGTTTGACTAGTTCCACAAACGCCATTTGTCGGTTTTAAAACTTGTAATTTATGAGACATATTCTTGTTTATTTTTCTGAAAGAATTTTATTAAAGTTTAATGTAGTCAATGTGAAATGAAACATCTTTTCCCCCACCACAACTGTTTTTCGGTGGCTCAACGGGTTGATCATTACTCATGTCCTGTATTAATCTGAATTTGTGGTCTCATCTTGATAATTTTAATGTATACTTGGCATGTACTTGAATCGAAAAGAGTAGAAAGAATCAATCATAGTCGCTGATAGCAGTTGAATATCGATGGAAGTACAAAATCGTCTTAAACTGAGGCCAGCGCACGTGGATTCCAGCTGATACAATGTCGACACGGAACAATTATCCATAAATTTGACCAATTATTATGATAAACACTGCAGAGTAATGCTGGCTAAAATTGGTGGAAAATACAGTGTGTCTGTTCCTTTGTGGCCAGGGGCACGCAATTAAGCCAATAAACGAAAAATATACACTCAACAAAAATATAAACGCAAAACTTTTGTTTTTGCTCCCATTTGTCATGAGATGGACTCAAAGATCTAAAATTCATTCCAGATACACAATATTACCATTTCTCTCAAACATTGTTCCATAAATCTGTCTAAATGTGTGATAGTGAGCACTTTTGCGTTGCTGAGACAATCCATCCCACCTCACAGGTGTGCCACATCAAGATGCTCATCAGACACCATGATTAGTGCACAGGTGTACCTTATACTGCCCACAATAAAAGGCCACTCTGAAATGTGCAGTTTTGTCTCACAGCAAAATGCCACAGATGGCGCAAGCATTGAGGGAGCGTGCAATTGGCATGCTGACAGCAGGAATGTCTACCAGATCTGTTGCTCGGGCATTGAATGTTCATTTCTCCACCATAAGCCGTCTCCAAAGGCGTTTCAGAGAATATGGCAGTACATCCAACCGGCCTCAAAACCGCAGACCACTTGTAACCACACCAGCCCAGGACCTCCACATCCAGCAGGTTCACCTCCAAGATCGTCTGAGACCAGCTACTCAGACAGCTGCTGAAACAATTGGTTTGCATAACCAAAGAATTTCTGCACAAACTGTCAGAAACCGTCCCAGGGAAGCTCAACTGCATGCTCGTCATCCTCATCGGGGTCTTAACCTGACTCCAGATCGTCGCCGTAACAGACTTGAGTGGGCAAATGCTCACATTCGATGGCGTCTGGCACGTTGGAGAGGTTTTCTCTTCACGGATGAATCTCGGTTTACATTGTTCAGGGCAGATGGCAGACAGCGTGTGTGGCGTTGTGTGGGTGAGCGCTTTGCTGATGTCAACGTTGTGGATCGAGTGGCCCATGGTGGTGGTGGGGTTATGGTATGGGCAGGCATCTGTTATGGATGAAGAACACAGGTGCAATTTATTGATGGCATTTTGAATGCACAGAGATACCGTGATGAGATCCTGAGGCCCATTGTTGTGCCATACATCCATGAACATCACCTCATGTTTCAGCAAGATAATGCACGGCCCCATGTTGCAAGGATCTGTACACAATTCTTGGAAGCTGAAAATGTCCCAGTTCTTGAATGGCCAGCATACTCACCGGACATGTCACCCATTGAGCATGTTTGGGATGCGCTTGACCGGCGTATACGACAGCGCGTACCAGTTCCCACTAATATCCAGCAACTTCGCACAGCCATTGAAGAGGAGTGGACCAACATTCCACAGGCCACAATTGACAATCTGATAAACTCTATGCGAAGAAGATGTGTTGCACTGCATGAGGCAAATGGTGGTCACACCAGATACTGACTGGTTCAGAGTCCCCAGACCCCCAATAAAGCAAAAACTGCACATTTCAGGGTGGCCTTTTATTGTGGACAGTCTAAGGTACACCTGTGCACTAATCATGGTGTCTGATGAGCATCTTGATGTGGCACACCTGTGAGGTGGGATGGATTGTCTCAGCAAAGCAAAAGTGCTCACTATCACACATTTAGACAGATTTGTGAACAATGTTTGAGAGAAATGGTAATATTGTGTATCTGGAATGAATTTTAGATCTTTTTTTTTTTTTTTTGGTGTGGTCTATAGCCTCCATAAAGCCAACAAGAAATGAAATGCTACTGCATCAACAAAATTCAACGGCTTGTGACACAGAGAGGAAAAAGAGCCTTTGTCATGTTACAGGCAGGTCTCAGCCGCTGAGAGGAGGCGCGTCATTTGCACTGTCACCGTTCAATCAGTTGGCTGTCTATCTGGAGCACTGGCACTGACTGACCCCGCTTAGGGCAGCCACGAGTGACAATTGTAGCTCGAGTGCCGCATCAGGTTACAGCCTGTACGTGACAGATTGCGGACAGCAACCAAAACTAGTCATGAGATGAGGGGTCCGTGACTCGAGGGTGAGCGCAAGTAGGCTACTGTTTGACGCCGACTACGTGAGCAAAACGTGTGCACACAGAACCCCCCAACCCCCCCCCCCCCCCCCCCCATCAACCACGGTAAGGGCAGCCTTGCATAAATGAGGAAAACTGGGTTTTCTGTTGGGGCTGTGTGCACGCACGTGTTGCTCAGACGGCGTCAAACGGTACTTGCGCTCACCCTCGTCTTGGACCCCTCATCTCATCAGTTTTGATTGCTGTCCGGAATCTGTCACGTACAGGCTGTAACCAGATGTGGCGCTCTTGAGCCGCTATCGTCACTTGTGGCTGCCCTAAGCGGGTTTGGTCAGTGACAGTGCCTGTGTTCCATTCTTGGACTGAATTGTTGCACTGTCACCGTCAACAATCATGATGATTGTTGAATGATTGTTGAACGGTGACGGTGCAAATGACAAAAGACAAAATGCCAAAGGCACTTTTTCTCTCCCCTGTGTCACGCAAGCCGTTGCATTTTCTAGATGCAGAAGCATTTTTCGTTTTTTTTTTTTTTGGTTGGCTTTATGTAAGATGACCACACCAAAAAGAACAAGTTAAGTGTCACTGTACACATCACGAGCAGCTCAAATGTTATCACCGAAGTGCTTGGGGTATGCACGTGGTGGGCGTCAGGATTACAATTCCATGCGCTTTTCCTCTCGTGCCTCTCTGGAAAATCACTCGATTCTTCAATTTGCCGCAAATACAGTACATACCTCACCCGTGCGTTTTTAATGAAGCTAAGTGTATATATATTACTCTGAAATGGAACATGTTCTGTCATGGCAATTTGGATGTCAGAAATGATCAGACAGGGTCTTAGGAGAAATTACTGGTCATACACACTTGAAGGTGGAGCACACGGCCTCAGACACAAGAACTTCAGCAGTGCGCACTATGACCTAGCTTAATACCCTCCTACCAGAGATGACCCCTAACTGGCCAGGTATGATCCCAATTGGTCAGTGTATTTTTCATGTGCTGTCAATGGATGAATCTTCCATGTAGCAGGGAAGGAGTGCTGTGATAGTAACCTCCAAGCGATAATGCTGTTCATAGTTCATCAAACTTGAAGTGCTCTAAAAGAGATTATTTGAACTTTAAGGGAGAAACATTTTGAAATTCACAAATGCTGGACTTATCAGCCCTGTCAAAATGTACAGAATTTGTAAATGTGTAATGTATTTTGTTCTACAAAAAACTCGTGAAAGTAGCCTACATGATTTCAAATGCACATGTGAGGAGACATCATGAACAGGAATACAATGAATATTTTAGCAAAAAATGTAGAATTGTTAATTTGGTGATATTTGAAATTGTCTTTCGAGCCAAATAACTCTTAATTTTTGAATTACTGTAAAATTACATCAAATTAGACATTCATAGGATTATCTACAGGAATCCACTCTACTTCATACTAAGGTTTTTATTTTAATATCTAGTCATGTGTTTTAAGGTAATTTGAGATGTTCCCTTCAAATTTTTCAAAACAATACAGCAAAATATGAAATTTTACATGGTGTATAAGTAAGTGATGATTCCCGATAAGGTATCCATTGTCAAGAGATGATAGACAAGTAGGTCAGAAAACAGGACAATGCATTGCGGAGGATGGTTGCCTTGGCAGAGTCCATGATTTCCTTTATGGACACCTTGCAGGGCATTGTCCCACTTACAGCATGCTCAATTGCCAAAGAAAAAAATTACGACCATTATTCATATTTTGATGCATGTTGCCATATAAGTTTTTCTGAAGCTCTAACTCCATTTTTCACTGATCTACTCAGTTCATAGAATTTTGAATTGTAAACTCTTTCACAGGAACTAAATAGGTGTCGTATATCAAAAAATAATGTTGACCCTGCAGCCAGTCAGAATCCAGTATTCACCTGGACCGTGCTATCAAGGTCCTGTTAAACAGGAATTACTGGGGGAAATTTGGACACTTCCATTGACCACAAAAACACAATGGGTGTCCATTTAAGACTTTAAGAAATATTGCAGCAGTAATGAAAGATGGGGAGCATCACTAGCCACTAAGAGCTCAGTGAAACACTCTCCAAGCACTTTCCCAGCTTGCGTAAAAACTCTTCTGCAGTGGGGGCATGTTGTTTTTCACAGACTCATGGCCCAGTTCTTCATTATCTGGCTCACTGCTGATGCCAGGTCTTTTTATCGTAGTCGAAAGATTCTCTGGGCATTAATTCTGCAGTGTCAGTCCCGGATGTTTTTTTTTCTTTTTAAACAACACACAATGATACACTGTAGCACTTGACTTGTGCTACCTTTCAGTATTTTTCACTGATCAGAAGACACATTATGTGCCCTACTGCTTCTCTGTTAAACAGAATAAAATGTCTCAAGCAGAACACAAAATAATCCACTGTAAGCTGAAGAAAAAATCTGCAGAATCCAATGTAAGTTTCATATTCCTATCAAGATTTTTAAATGTAATATCTGATAAAGTAAAATTGTGCTTTAATGTAATTTCAGGTAACTTTTATGTAAAATTTCTCAATAACTGAAAGAAAAAATTATATATAACCTGACTTACTTGTAGTCAGGATTATCTTGAACTGGAATCCATCAGAAATATCAAAACTTATTGGAGTATTATTATTTTTTTTTTTTTACCACAGACCAAATATTAGGAAAATTATTTTGTTATGTCACTTGAGCTGGCCCCTTTTAATTCCTCTAAATCTGCACACAAAAATGACAAAACATTTGACATAGTCATCATAAGCATCATCTTGAACGGGTATCCATTATAAATTCATATAAACTGCAAAAATTATCTTAATGAGATTTGTATGTATGAGGAAATCATGATTTTGCAGTGATGTTCTTAGAGGTGTTTATATTTATAATTCTCAGAAGCTGTACAGCAAAATGACATTAAATCAGGCACATTCAGGTTCATCGTGAACAGGAATCCACTGCAAATTTCATGTAGCTCATGGATTTATTTTAATTGGTAAAATAAGAATATAATGCCATCAAGGCAGAATTTCCTTTTGAATTTCTAGAGAACTGTACAGTTGAGACAATCACATGCATTAACATGGTCATAGCCAAGGGCATCTAAATCAATAATTCATTGGACATTTCATTCAACCTACAAGGGAAATGCTTTTTTGACAAATTCAAGATAATGAATTGACCTTTTAAATTTGGAGTTTACCTTTATTTAATAGATACAAAACAGCAAAATAGCTTCCATTTTAATTTCTTAGGATTTCACATTACGAGGATATATCGTTTTACTTGGTATCACATGAGAGAAATTAGTGCTGAAATTGGGGTCATTCTTCGTCTTAGTTGGCTGCTCCAACGACCTGTACGGCCGGAACATAACTCAACTAGTAAACACGCATCAAAATCCAAGTCGCGGCTGGCCTGACCGGGCCTCCATGAACGACGGCTCACTTGATCGCGGTAAGCGAGCCGCCAGCTTTCCTTTTATACGGGATGCTGCTGTTCCTTTGTTCAGTAAGGATACGATTGGGAAGCCTTTGTAAGTGCATGTGGAACGTTATCTTACCGCAGCAATGAAAGACCTCTCGGCTTTTGAATCGCGTTCATGGTTTACGCCTTACGGAGTCAATAAATAATCGCTTTGGCTTTCTAGCTGCACCCAATTCACTTGGCTATTAATATTTGGAACGGCAAATTCTTTTTTGCAGCAACCTCTGCGTTGGATGCCACTTGGCCCAGTGATTTAAGTTTTAAACCTTTTGGTTTAGTTTGAATTGTTAACTCTCTTTCCCGGGTTCTCAGTTGTGACATTACATGGATTGACTGCACGCGTAATCAGTTTCACTCGAACTGGTTCTGAGGTCTCCTGGCTTGTGACTTAATTTTTCCTTGTATCAAGCCTGTTAATGGCAATTTACGGGCTGAAATACTGCAATTTGCCAATTATTCCCATTGTCTCAGCGCCCATGATAGCCATAAGTGGAGTGTCTATCGAGGCATGTCCCATGGCTCAGATTTGTCTTTGACTCATAATTAAAAAAAAAAAAATGCATTGTCTCAATCATGCTCATCTAAAGCAATAGGCTCTTCGTAAATGCTTCGACATTGGTTTGGCACAGGAATCGTAGTCGATTCAGTAATTCATGTATCCGTGGCCAAAACAAAAGCGTTATTCTCATGATTGCTCTAATGCTATTCAAATGGACCAAATCGTAATCCACATTCATGTCAAAATCGATTGCCGATATGCTACTTGGATCCAATAGTCATGCCGTAATTTCTTCCCTGTTGGTTTTATTCATCTGCTCCTAGCGGGTGCTGCTATTGTAAGTGTCAAGTTGTGGTAACTCTTTAGAAATCGCATGGCATTCACCTCGCATCAGTAAACTGATGGGAAATGCGAACTCTGGTGTGCTCAGTGAATCTAATTAATATACTGAACAACAAAAGAAACGCAAGTTAATTAAAGGCTGACTGGAAAATAAGTTTGCGCGTAATCATTTTAGAAAATCAAATTTATTATTAGCGCGTGCACATTTACACTCGTTTCATCAGACTTTTCTTTATTTTGCAGTCACTTTGACTGAGTAACCATAAGAGTACATTAATTAACTAGCCAACTTGCGTTTCTTTTGTTGCTCAGTATATAATAAAAAAAAAACCTAAATGCTGCGGAATCAGTGGGAACAGCCATTCCAGTCGGCATTAGTTTCTGAAATCAATCTGGTATTGCTCCTCCTTGTCAGTAATTGACTCATTTTTGTTAGCTGTTTCCCCTAATTTGGGAAAGTATCACTGGTGGTATCTACATCCGCAAAGCGAGTTAGCTGGAGGTTGTGGATCTGTGGATTTGTCTATTTTGTTTGTAAACACCTTAAGGCAAACGTAATGAACAGATATTTCTAAAATTTTGTGAATGGGTCACGTTTACATAAGGGATGGACCCTGCTGATTTTGACCACTAGCACAATATGGCAGCCACCTGAAATCCTATGACACTCGATGACTGAACTTGCTCCACTCAGCAAGATTTGGACCGTGCTGCTTTGGCGATGGTTTGCACTCTGGGAGTTCCTGTATAATCATACACTAGCACCCAAGTTGATTAAAAAAAAAAAAAAATTTTTTTTGATTGCTATGTTCTGCTTAGCAAGAAAACCCCGGAGTGCTTGCCAACATCAAGCTCACATACTAAAGCTGTGTTATCTTACCCATGCTCAGCAATGCCATGATGCGGCGTGTTGCCATGCTTCACTAATATTTACCCCATGTCAGCGTCTAGCTAGTGCTTGTGGTCTGCTACTCATTTCATTCAATCTGATTTGCTCTGCCTGCTCAGTATGTCCTACAGCCCATAACAGCCAGTTGCTGGATCGACCCAAACGTCACTGCCCCAGGGCTCACCGTCATTAGCCTCTGACGTTCGGGTTTTGCAACACCATTGTTCTTTGGGGGATTCTAGTAGCTCTCCCAGCTTTCAGATTCAACAAGGTTTTTACAGTTTTCATTCATGAAGCGTGTGCACATGTATGTGTATTTATTTATTTTCTCCTTTTTATATCAACTTTATGGAGTTGGCAGTATTATTTCATGGTACATTCCTAGCATTGCTTCCTACTGTGTTCTCCACTAATTGCCTGCATTTCGTCCTCTGCATGTCCACGGTGGACCCTGCCCTGAGCATGCTGCTGCTGATCTTTGCCATCAACGCTACCTGGCCTCTGAACAAGTGCTGCTCCACCATCATGGAATGGGTCACGGAATCAGCAAACTACAAATCCTGGGCTGCTTGTCAACTTTCCTTTCGCATTACAGCAACCATGAACTTGGACCCTGGGAAGGTCAGAGGAGGATGGACCCTCCCTCGTAAGCCTGGTTCCTCCCAAGGTTTCTTCCTATATTTTAGAACATAGGGAGTTTTTCCTTGCCACTGTCGCCACTGGCTTGCTTTTTAGGGGTTCAGATCAGGGTTCTCTACGAAGTGCATTGTGCCCAATTGAGTTCCTTTGATCATCTCGGAGGCTGGGGAACCTATTCCGAGTTCACTGCTCAGCTCTGCTTCATTTCTATATTCAAGCAGCGCATCACCTCCTCTGTGGCCTAATGAAGGTATTAAAGGCCTCAGGACATTGGACACGCAGCCATGAACATTACCTTCGCCCAGGAAGTAAGGACATTGTGGAAGCTCAAAATGGATGCGTAAGACTGTGTAAGTTTCACCATATTTTGTATGTTAAATGAAATCCTCTTTTACATATCTGTTTCATGCATTGTTTAGGATACTTCTATACACAGTCAGGGCACGAAGTGTCACTCCTCAGCACGCATGTCATTTCATTCACCACAACATACACTTCAATTATAATTGGTACCTGCCGTTATGTTATTTACTTCAAAAAATATAGTATAATGCTCATGAATCTACTTTGAGAGGACCATCACTACATTTAGAATATTTCTCTTGTATTTGGCTTCAAGAGAAATTGTGCCAGCCGCCGGGCTGTCACGATACATAATACACTTACATAGAATATTTCTCTTGTATTTGGCTTCAAGAGAAATTGTGCCAGCCGCCGGGCTGTCACGATACATAATACACTCACATAGAATATTTCTCTTGGGTTTGGCTTCAAGAGAAGTTGTGCCAGCCGCCGCACTGTCACGACACACAGCACACTCCACATAGAATATTTCTCTTGTGTTTGGCTTCAAGAGAAATTGTGCCAGCTGCCGGGCTGTCACGATACATAATACACTCACATAGAATATTTCTCTTGTATTTGGCTTCAAGAGAAATTGTGCCAGCCGCCGGGCTGTCACGATACATAATACACTCACATAGAATATTTCTCTTGTGTTTGGCTTCAAGAGAAGTTGTGCCAGCCGCCGCACTGTCACGACACATAGCACACTCCACATAGAATATTTCTCTTGTGTTTGGCTTCAAGAGAAATTGTGCCAGCTCCTGGGCTGTCACGACATGTGGTACATGCCACATAGAATATTTATCTTGTGTTTGGCTTCAAGAGAAATTGTGCCAGCCGCTGGGCTGTCACGACACATAGTACACGGCACATAGAATATTTCTCCTGTGTTTGGCTTCAAGAGAAATTGTGCCAGCTCCTGGGCTGTCACGACATGTGGTACATGCCACATAGAATATTTCTCTTGTGTTTGGCTTTAAGAGAAATTGTGCCAGCCGCTGGGCTGTCACGACACATAGTACACGGCACATAGAATATTTCTCTTGTGTTTGGCTTCAAGAGAAATTGTGCCAGCCGCTGGGCTGTCACGACACATGGTACACGCCACATAGAATATTTCTCTTGTGTTTTGCTTCAAGGGAAATTGTGCCAGCTGCCGGGCTGTCACGACACTTAGTATGCTTCACATAGGATATTTCTCTTGTATTTGGCTCAAGAGAAATTGTGCCAGCCGCCGAGCTGTCATGACACATACCCTTTACGTAGAATATTTCTCTTTTATTTGGCTTCAAGAGAAATTGCGCCAGCTGCTGGGCTTGTCACGACACATCAATCATTTCACATAGAATATTTATTTTTTGTTTGGCTTCAAGAGAAATTTTGCCAGCCGCTGGGCTGTCACAACACTTGGTACGCTTCACATGAGATATTTCTCTCATATTTGGCTCAAGAGAAATTGTGCTAGTTGTTGGGCTGTCACTACACACAATATTCTTCACATGGAGTATTTTTCCCATACTTTGCTTCAAGAGTAATTCTGAAAGCCGCCGGGCTGCCTTTTAAACCTAGGGAAGCACCATATTCCATCGTTGGCGTACATCAGTATGTTTCTGTTTCGGGGGGGTTAATAGCAGCTCCCTGCCTTCAGTTACATGCTGGACGGGCAGGGATCTCTCGAACAGAGCCATACCGCCAAACTCAATGTTTGCTTGTATGCTTTTAATAAATATTCTCTTTGACAAAGTGTCCTATCAGAAATAGAGTATGTCGTAAATTCTGATAGGCACGGAGTCAAGCTTGCTAACTAAAGAAGCCGCTTCTCGAGCTTGAATATCACCCAAGTGCTCACAAATGTCTTCTGATTTGCCGTCACATGATTGCTTGATTGATATGCTAGTTTACTTAAGCTCCCATTCTGAGCTGAGGCTTTGCAGCATGTACGCTTAACATCCCTCCTCCTCACCAGCTCGTCCCATAATTTTTTTAAAATTCTGTAATCTTGTTTTTCATGACTAAACTGTCGTTCAATAACAATGTCTCTTAAGTTTGAGGTCATTGTTGCTGTTGGCTCTGTTCTATGGAAAGGGGTTAATAGCAGCTCCCTGCCTTTGGTTCCATGCTGGACGGGCAGGGATCTCTCGAACAGAGCAATACCGCCAAACTCAATGTATGCTTTATGCTTGCATGCTTTAAACAAATAACAAACTTTGACAAAGTATCCTATCAGAAATGCCATTTTTAATCAAAATGAATAGTTTTCTGAAATTGTTCCCCAATTTTTAGACGCAGTTTTTTTGCAGATTGGTGAACCTCTGCCTATATTTACTTACAATATCTGATATGTTGTCTATGCTCTATTGTGAATAAAATGTGTTATTGAGATTTGCAAATAATATTCTGTTTTTATCCACGTTTTACACAACGTCTCAACTTCATTGGAATCCTAATACCGCACCGAAGATGTCCCATGCCACCCCTCCCAGACCTCTAGCCACCCCATGTAAAATTTTCTACATCCGCCACTGGTTTACAAGCACTCATGAATATTCATTACCCTTACATAAGCATATAGAAACTATTGGCTGCGAAAAATAATATAATCCGGTATTATAAACCGTCATAACGTCACACCAGCTTTACTGCATATTGGCGAATCAACCTCTCAAAATGAGCTGCACAATCCACCGCAGGCATGTTGTGCTTTCAGCCAGCCAGCTGCTACACCGTTAGCCTAGCCGACAGTCAAGCCCATAAAATTCACCGGCAATCCCACTACCAAACCAAATTACCACCTAATAACACGCCAGAAAACAGGCTTATACTACGGCAAACAAATTATTAGAGAAAACACAAAAAAAAAGTATGAATAAGATAGAAACCATTTACTTGGAGACTATCCCCGCAGTTGCTCATAGAATTCCCTGGAGCAGTGAGGAACAGACTTAGATTACAGTGACTATTTTGCCACCTTGATCAGCTGAAGTGATCTTTGCTAAATAACTTTAAGGAAGTATTGTCCAACAGGAGTTGTTTTGTCAATATCTGAACTAGAAGTGGAGAACTACTTCTGTGGAACCATTTTGTACATGGAGATATTGCTATAGAATTTAGATAGAAGATATTTTGTTGAGTTCCCAGTTCTGTAGACCCATCTACAGTATTAGTAGTGAACACAGCTCTTTAGAATTTCTTTAGAAATTCCTATAGTCTTCTATAGAATTCTCAAGGGTTTCCAGTTCTGTAGACCAGTCTAAAGAATTTATTGTGGATAAGGCAAAGGTCTGTAGAATTTCTTCTGAATTTTCTTTAGCCTTTTAATAGAAGTTGTTGTATAGGGTTCCTTTCAGTCCTCCGGAGATTCTATAGAACATTTTTTGCAGGGGGAGGATGTAATGATGAAATAATAATAATGCATCGGTTTTATATAGCGCTTTTCTGGGCACTCAGACGCTTCACAATGGATACATTATTCATTCACTCACACATTCACGCTATGATGGTGGTAAACTACGTTTTTGTAGCCACAGCTGCCCTGGGGCAGACTGACAGAAGCGTGCCACGATGCGGTTGCCGGAGTTGATCCGCGGCCATTCTAGACGATGGTTGTGATTCCACCAGCCGCGCCACGGCACGTCTTGTCAGGGTCGCAGAAGCGGCTCTCCGTGCTGCTCCACTGAAAATACGCGCAGAGTCTATTTCTGCCGCTGGTGAGCCGCAGTCGTGCTGATTTGAATATCGCAGGGAGACGTTTCCCATTGTTCGACCATAGACATTTATTGGATCCAACTACGTTAGTATTTGTGCTAATGGGAATCGCACACCAGATCGTGCCAGGCAGGGAGTGTAACTATAGAGGGGAATATGCTTTTAACTGAAAGAAACCAGCCACAGATCTTTGATATAAAATTAGTTTATAACTTACTTTTCAAAGTTGTGATTTTTTTTAACAAAACACGGGCACTGTTTTTTTTTAAAATCTATGGTGTTCATGGCTGAACTGAAGTAGGTTCTACAGCACAACAAAGATGGACATTAAATGCAATTAAAGCAGAAAAAATAACAGAAAGCAATTAAGGTCATTGCACAAATATGCCGGTAAAAATGACAAAATATGCTAAATCTGAGCAAGTAGATTGTATCAGCTGACAGGATGCTGTGCTGACATTCCGCATTCAGTGGAACCTGAAGTCACGTACAAGACGCAGCAAAATAGCGTCGCTCACGTCACGCTACAAATACGCGTCTGGCGGAATCCAGGGGTTAGATGTAAACTAGATGGGTACTTAAGTTTACGTTGCTTAAACTTGAAGTACACTTCTTTTCTGTAAGGGTATGTATCAAGTCTGTCAATACTGGAAGAATTGTCAAATTTATTCTTAAATAAAATCAGACAAATTTTGATCTGTTTCTTTGTGGGTAAGTAGCCCTAAAACTGCATAAAAATATGGTTCAGCTCCACCCATGTGCAATTGACTCTGCTATTCTACCCCAAAGCTGACTTGTTACTGCAAACTTACGTGTAAAATATGTAAGTTCATGAGATAGTAAAAACTGAAAAAACTATACTGCTTCAAATGGTAGCTGCCCATTGGTCCGACGACCCATTGGTCCGACCGCCCGTTCCTCCGACAAAATGACCCCATTGGTCCCACCTCCCATTGGGCCGACCTCCCGTTACTCCGATAAAATCGACCACAGAGAGATAGAGAGAGCTCTGAGAAATGCACATCACACACACACACACACACACACACAGGGGGGGGGGGGCATGTGTCTTTATTCATCGCGCAAGGGAACTAATGGGAGGTCGGACCAGTGCCATGGACCCCTTCAAATGAGACAATATGTATGGTAAAAATATTCTAATGTGCTTATTCTTTTGATAGTAGCCTAACTGCAAGCCTAGTATACTTGAACATTAGGCATGAATATTTTAATACCTTATCATACTTTTCAAGAGTATATCTTGATCAAAAGTTTAGATACAATTATAAGCCAAATATACTTAGACTTTTCTGTGTACCTTTCAGGATAAGCTCAGTATATTGAAGTAATACTTTGATAAGTATATCTCTGATGAGTACATCAAAAGTATATTGAAAGTATACTCTCTTATTTTTAGTTTTTAAGAAATAAACTCATAGGCCACTTGATAAAACATCTTTTTTTCGTCAGGGTGGTATTGTTTCATCTTGGGGAAGTCTTCCTTAAAAAGTGCTTTCCTTTGGTAACAGCCAGGAGGTCCTCGTCAAAATAGAGTTTACTACCATTCAGTGCAATAGTCTTAAAGTTATGCCTCCAAGGTCGCGCAACTTGGCATAAGATCAAGCGCAAGTAGCAGAGTGCTACCAGCAGCCCCAGCAAATTAGTAAATCCCTCCAAGTGAATTTTCTAATGCTTATTCTCAAATATGTTGAGTGTTTCTGGATCAAGTTCACATATGGCTTCTTTGCATGATACAGCTTTAACTTGCATTGTAGACTGCACAAAAAACTGTGTTCACAGACAATGATTTCAGGAAGTGTTCCTGAGCCCATGCTGAGAATTCCAGTGCAGAATCATGCCTGTTTTTAATGCAGTCCCACCCGAGGGCCCGAAGACCCCCTAGCATCCAATACTGACCTTCACAGTGCACAGAGATTTCACCAGATTTTCTGAATCTTTTGATGATATTATGTACTGCAGATAGTGGGACAAGTCTTTGCAATTTTACATTGAGGAACATTTTTATGAAATGGTTCCACAGCTTTTCGATGCAGTTTTTCACAGATTTGTGAACCTCTGTCCATCTTAACTTCTGAGACACCCCTCCCTACAATGCTTTTTTTATACCCAGACATTCTACTGACCTGAAGCAAATTAACCTAATTAGTTGCAAAATGCTCCTCCAGCTGTTTTTATTGGTACCAATTACTTTTCCAGGGTTTTGTAGCCCCTCTCCTAACTTTGTTGCTGCCATCAAATCCAAAATGAGCTAATATTTTTCATTAAAGGGGACCTAACATGTTGATCCTTCTTTTACTACATATTAGTAATATTATAATGTTGGTTGTCCATACTCAACCTCTGAAAGGTTTCTAAACATAAGATACAGGGATTTTGCCGTAATCCAAAAATGTGATTTCATGAGCGTGATTTCCTCTTTGAACAGCTCCTCCCGAGATCTTCACAAGATCTGGGCAAAACTTGACGTCAGGTTATACTATCCAATTAGTACAGACCTAGCCAGAGCCAACCACTGCCCTGGACCTGCCCACTATGCCTTAGTAGCACCTACACTTTTGGAAATACAAAAGAAGAACCGCAGATCATTTGAGGTGCAATTTGTCAGTACCTCTCCCAAAGCTATTTGTCCGTTTACTTTTGGACGCAAAGAAAAACTAATATTTCTCTTCCAAAAGACGATGCCACCAGAAATCAGTGGGTAGCTTTTTTGTTTGCTGGCAGCAAACAGCCATGGCCAAAGGGAAAGTCTCCAAAGACAGCTTTGTCAATAAAGGATAATTCGACACAGGATAAGCGTTTCAGCTGCTTCTCCAATCTGAAGCAGTTGCATCGATCAAGTGCACAAAGCCACAAGCTGTAAGTAACCCCACAACAGCAAACAACATAAGTGAAGCTAACGTGTTACGGGTGGCTAGCAGAACCGCTAGCGATAGTTAGTGCTAACAACTGGCCTCAAACACAGGCTTTGTAAAATATCTGAAGATAAAGCCTGTATCGGTTGCAACTGTCCATGGCTCACAGACACAGAAGCTGAAAGTTGCTTTTACTGCATAAGCCAACCTGACATGATAGCCAGTTGATTGTGGCTGTAGCACAGCAGCTAACATAGCCAAGTTGCTGTAGCTAATGTTTGTGTCCTAAATATGCAAAAGTGATATCAGGGGAAATTCTACAGAAGGTGAGTGAACATAAACCTCATTTGAAGCTCACTTATACTTGTTTGTAATTTGGATGCTTGGTTCAACTGTTCACAGTTCACAGAACTTGCTGTCTGTAAACCCTGTATTGCAAGGGTTTGTCTCTGTTGTTATGACCGCTTGGTTACCAGCTACTGCATGTTAGTTTGAGTGTCATGCTAATTAAAAATGCTCCTGGTTAACTGATATGCAGTAATTCTGATCTGTATGCTTGTGAAGTAATTCGTTTAGCATCAAATGTGGCATTTTCATCATAACGTTGCCCGATTGTAGCCACTACAGTTAGTGATCGCTTCACTTATCCATGACCGATCAGCCGGATACTTCACAGATGTCTGAGCAAGCTCTCTGGTGCAACCATGAAAGCAATGTGAAACGCAAAAGCTCTACCGGTTTACAAATAATTTCTCTGCACTACCTTGACATAACTTCATCCCCCTTTAGAAATTGTTGTGGCTAATAAAAAGCTGAAAAAGGGGGAGAGTATAGGTAATTCTTTCATGTAGAAGTGATAAATTCGCTAGCTCCACATAAGCCACTTGTCCGCGGTAACGAAAATTTCGGTCTGCAAAACCTATATTATGTTCGTAACATAACCGAGCTGTCTCTAGCTGTAGCATACTATCCATAAAGCTGCTTTCACATCAGACACAAAACAAATATTTCGCAGGACAGATTAGCCTAGAGTTAAAGTCAAAGCAAAGACGCAAATTCACGTTTTTGGCACGTCTAGCCAGTTTCACCCCAGACGCGAAACAAATTTTTTGCGCGACAGATTAGCTACATTCAAAGTCAATGCAAAGACGCGAATATAGGCGTTAGGGGCGCATCATGTCTGAGGCCCCTTGCAAGTCGCAGAATGCCAGGCTCCAAGCAGACGAGTTCCAGATGTGCTGTCCAGCTAATGCAGTACTCTGGTCTTAGCTGGTAGCAACTCTCCAGTTCTGTTGGCATTTCCCGACATTTCTGACATGTGCACCACCATGGTTGTGCATTTGCTCGTGCAGCAGAGGCCCAGGTGAATTCCTGGAGGAGAGGATGTCAAACAAGACACCTGGGAAGCGTGTGGCTAAATGACTGTGTTGAACAAAAAGGAAGAAACCCTCAATTCATCCAGGTTACGTCAACGGAGCTGCTCAACTCTGTCCCTATCCTCCTGTTGCAGCTGGTCTGCACCTCTGCCTCTGCCCCTTCCTCTGTCTCTGGAAGGCTGGCTTCCTAGTCGGCCTCTGTCTCTTCCACGTGCCCTACTGCATGGCTGATAGTCAGAGCTGGCTGGACTGGAGGGGACATCGAAGCTAGAAAGCTCCTAATTTATGAAATGTGTGTCAGAGCATGTCTGGATTGTTATAAACAGGTAAATAAGGTATCTAAGAAAGAACAAACATACTTCTACAGCAATTGACAAACATTTTTGATATCAATTCAAACCTGTTGTAAGCCTATTTGTCCCTCGCTGGACACTTACTGTACTGGTACAATTATACATTTCATACAGTATAATACAATGCCGAATGTAATAGCAACACAAACTATGGATGCAGTATCCATGCAATAATAACAATAAAATAAATACTGCTTAGAAATAATGTTTGTTAGACGTTTTCAGACACAGTTTTCCCCAGATAAAGTCTGAAGTCACTTTCGGTCACATTTTTACTCAATAAAATTAATCAATCAATAAAATTTTGTATTTTGCTATGTTTATTTTACTATCGTGGACATACGAGTTTTTGTTTCTAATGAAATTTGATATACTTGGTTTTATCAGCAGCCTGACGATTTCGTTCGTCATCAACGAGCAGCTACTGGAGACCGACGGACAACAAATAACTTCTGATGACTACCACTGGGTCTTTCCATCCACTAACCCAGTGGTTCCCAAACTTTTTCTGCTGGGCCCCCCTTTGGTACATAAAAAAATTTTTGCGCCCCCCCCCCAAAAAAATAGGTAATACATACGCACATTTTGTTTTCAGAGACCATTGCAGTTTATTTCACTCATTGTAATTTATATAAACCTCAACCTTTTTGGAAAAAATGTAAGTAAACGGTCATAAACTGTAGATTGTCATAAACTAAAACTAGGCTACTTTTAGAATTGGAAATAGCAAAATAACAAACAACCACGGTGTAATTATTTTAAGTGTAACTGTTTTCAAGCACCTTAACTGTGTAATTATGTTCAGTGTAACAGGTTTATTTTTTTTAATATACAACAACATTGCTATTTATGCATTTTCCGGACACCAACAGAAACTTACTTGCATACAGCCAATCAGCAACCTTGTGCGGACCGCTGAAGGAGCGTCTCGAGACAGTTACATTTTCCTCTCTTCACTGGCCTCGCACTTTTAAGTTAAAATACGTAAACCGAGATCGCGTCAGCTTATTCTAGAAAATATGAATGCTCTGCACAGATGATTTTTGTCCAGCCTAGCTGGGAACATTAAAAATGATTGGCACGTTTGGAAACGGCCACAGTTATTTTCCAATTAAGGACACGAAAATTTAATAATGCAAAATCTCTTTTAAAGTATAAAATCATTAGGCTGTATCACACTCCTCTGCCTGAGTATAGCCGTCTACTTAAAATTATGTTTCTATGATGCAGAAAGACAGCAAAGTACGAAAAAAAATTCATGAACACCACTTGCCGAACCTGCCGATATGTTTGTGACGTTCAGTTGGTGGGCTAGATAAAAATAATCTGTCGGCATACAGAGCATTCATATTATCGAGAATAAGATGACGCAATCTCGGTTATTTCTGCTTTGTATTCATCGGATTTTGTTCGGTGTCACTTACCATTTTATTATCAATATGCCAGATCAGTGCAGGATAAAAAGCGGCGAGTTGGGTATCGCGAGACTACATTACCGGCTTCAAATATTTGAACAACTACATTCATAAATTATTTATGAAAATGGCAGGCTAGATGAATGATTTGGCGAACAGTTATGTTGAGAGTAAGGCAGGCATTTACGATGTAATCGCAGAATTCTGGGCAGCGAATGGACTGTATGCAAATGATTTTCTGTTGGTGTCCGGAACTCCCGCACCCCGCGCCCCCCCTGCAATTGCTCTGCGCCCCCCCTAGGGGGCGCGCCCCCCACTTTGGGAACCACTGCACTAACCTGTCAGCTACAAATTAGCAGGCGCCTTGTCTCCCATTTGTAAGCGACTAACTAAACATACTATTTTGCGCTTCTGTGGCGGAAAAAAAAAACATACAATAATTACCTCTTCCGAAGAATCCATCTGTTTTTTTCCACCGGTTGTCCTTCTTCAAGCAGAAAAAAAAGTGGAATCGCGTAGCACGGTGGCTTGCGGTGGGAGTGGCGGGGAGTGAGGGGGGATACACCGGGTCGTACGTCATATGGAAGTGCCGGCTGTATTGTTGTAATAACAAAGAATCCCTCTAGGGGGCGACAGAAGTTACGCACTACAGCTTTCATCAGCATTATCCTAGAAATAGCTAAAGAATGCCACAAAGAACATAAATAATTCCCAATTTCATATTGTTCTGATAGCATTATTGTAAATCATTTTATAAAAAGAGTTTGCACAAAATATTGAGGCAAATTGGCTCCTAACTTGGTTATCATACAATGCTTTTTACTGGAAATGGTTGGGAAACAGGATTTTTAGGTGTTAGCAATATGGGGAGCCAGACGGTTTGATCAATGGGTAATGAATGCGAATTAGGAGATAAAGAGAAGCCGTCAGGTCCGGCAGGACATATCGCCTATTTGTGACTTCCAGCTGGGATCTCTGTTTGTCCTCAGTTCCGACAGGACAATAGGCACTAGCACCTCTTAGTTGAAGGTTCCGTATGCCCACATATGGAGCTCACTTCCAGGGGTTGGGAATCTATTGAACCAATTAAGTTGGGTGGCTCAGGAGAGGCCCAATTGTAGAGTATTGCTTTTTATCAATGTGTAAACCCTGGAACCAATCAGCAACAACTTCTGATAACATTAAAGAAATCATATGCCAATGTCTGTACTTTAACATGTACAAAGTTTCTTACAAAATGAAGGAATTTTAGAACTTTGCATCACGCTGTTGTTCTCACGGCCGGCTGTGTAATAAACTCTTTCCTGCTTTTGCCGCGAACACCGGGGTCTACTTCTTCATTGGGACAACGTTCTTGGTTTTGTATTAATTTACCAACAAATTTGGCGCTGCGAAGCAGGGTGGATTCGTTTCCGGACCTCCGTAAGTTTCTTGACCAATTCAAGAGTGAGTACTTTGTTTTATCTAAATATAATTTGCAAGGCAAAATTACGGAGATCTGGAACGCTCCACCCAGTGGTACGTTAACCTATTAATTTTGAATTGACCGGTGAAGAAGCAATCGGTTGTTCGTGGTTAAAAACCTGTGTCTTTGTATAATGCGTGATGGTTATCAGTGCTGCTTGTGATACCAGTGCTGTTGTGTGATACAGGCCTATGTATTGAAAACATAGCTATTTTGTGACGGGGTGAATGTTGGTCATCCCTGCCTTCGGAGAGTGAGAATTCACGCCAAAAAGGCGAATACTTTATTGCGTGGCTGTGGCAAGCGTATGTGGGTCGCCCACGGCGCAGACGTGAATAATTATTTTCACGACTGGGTATTAGGTAGCCTACCTAAGAAGCGCATATCGTGTCTTTGTTTTTTTTTCGGTTTATGTTCCGGGAGAGTTAGTATTAGCGCCCCGGGCCCAGAGTGAGCGTCTTTCACTTGGGTACTTTTTGTCTGTGTGTTATAGGTTGAGAGAGAGTGCATGTGGCGCGGCTCCAACCCGTCCTGTGGGTATTTGAGAAGCCAACTCGTGCCCGCTGAGAATCTCGTCATTGTCGCATTTGAAGTTTGATGTTGTCCTGAGTCTTTATTGTTTCGTGTTGGTTTTTATTCTTGACCGTACGCTTAGTAAACTACTGGCTAGTTACGCGCGTTTATACATTACTGAAGGCCTATCTTACGAATAGATATTAGACTGCACCTTGACAAACGCCGCATTAATTTTAAATAAAGATGGCAAACAAAGAAAGTTCAAACGCCCTTAAATGCGCCGGCAGTATAACTACCTATTTGCAGAAAAAATATGCAAAAGAACAAAAGGAAATGTGTAAGGCTGGTTGGGATTTGAACGGATCCACTCCGGAGTCGCAAGAATGGTGGTCCAAACAGAAAAATAAGAGAACAGCATGTGGTACGCTTATTTTAGTAACTGAACAAAGAAGGCTAATTGAAAAATGCGATGAATTACAAAATGCGTACGAACACAGAATAATGAACTGGACAAATTGCGTAAAAAGATTGAATCAGAAGAAAAACCTAAAAACTCAGAGCTTGCATGTGTCCCGGCTGGATTTGAAGGCGTCCAATGTTTGTACCCCGATTTGAATTGCCCTACCATTACTGACCCGCGATATTTGGAAAATAAAGAAATCAGTAACACCGCTCCCATGGCTCCAGTGGTGACTAAAATTCGCGGTGAAGAAAGTGAACAGCGGCATCACGTTGACCATGTACCTCTCAGTGTAATCGACATAGGAGCACTATTAAAGGATTTACCGAGTCTTCATACGAATGACGATAACTTGCAATTTTGGCGACAGTTAAATGAGCTACAACGAAGCATGTCTTTACATCCGTTAGACTTGTTTTCAATTGTGCGCGCTAAGTGTCCCACTTTGAGTTGGAACTCAATAGAGCCGGAAACCTCAGGGAAGAAATATGGGCAGCTGGGCCTTGGGAAATTCGTACCGAGCTCCAAACTTCCATTGATAATTTCTGTGTTGCTGTGAAAAACGCGCTGGGCAAGGCACTGCTAAATGGCATTTATATACGGCAGTAGTGCAAGGTAGCTTGCCGTTTGTAGAATACGCTGATAGGAAATATGAAGCATTCGAGACATACAGCGGCTTCCCTAACCCCAATAGAGATGTTGCTGTATTTGTTCAACAGCTGCTGGCGGATGCAGGACCACATATACAGAATGTTTTGGCAATTGGTATCAATCCTGGTAACACGTTTAATGATATTGTTGCGTGGGCTTCACGTTTAGAGGAACAGATCCGTAAAAATGCGTCTACTCCTCATCGCATTGCAGCCGTGCACGACAATATTCCGAACAATAAAATAAATTGCGATAATTGTGGAAAAATAGGTCATCGGGCTCATCAGTGCAGAGGAAGGGACCACAGGAAACATAGGCGTTACACTCATCAAAACCGGGATGATGATAAATGCTTTCGCTGCGGAGAAAAAGGACACCGGGCACCACAATGTCTAGCTGCTTTACCTAGGGCACACGGTTCCAAAGATGACTGCACACCCTAAAACCGAGAAACATCAGATCACAAAAGCGCACGCGTCCAATGACGATTACGCCCACTTGAAGAGAGAACCGCTATCGCCACTGCTCTGCGTCCCCGCGCTGCTCGAGATGTCCATAAGATTCTGTAACTTTTTGACTTTTGCTGGAACCGCATATCTGAATTTTCTTTTATTGCAGAATCAATCAATGCTCTTTTTAAATGCCCATGTCGCCCACTGGAAACAGCTGATTGGGCACATGAGTGTAAAGAAGCATTTACTGCTCTGAGTCTGCTCTTCGAGTTACAGGGATCCCGGTCTGGATCCACCACTCCCGTGCTAAACTGTGCCCATCACCCGAAGACACCAAACTACTGAAGGCTGACTCAAACCAGGCTGCCTGGGACACCCACAGCCTTCATTAATCAGGTGCATGCGTTCTTAATTGGTTGTCTAATTATTTTGGTAACTTGGGTAAAATTGTGATTGAATACATTTTTCAAATTGCACTGAGATTATATATACTTGTCCTGTTAATTAAATGTGTGAAATTCATCCTTAATCAATTAATCTGTGGTAAAGTGAGTAAGGAAAGGGCGTAACTTGTTCGCAATGACAGGACTCCAACAGCAGTCATAATACAGATCTAAGCTGTAGTGAACCAGGTGTACTTTAATAATACCCTCACAATGTATTCTGTTCTCTCCCTCATATACCGGAGAGGAAACCTGCACCAGACCACACTGCTGAAAACACCTGCACCAGACCACACTGCTGAGGACACCTGCACTAGACCACGCTTCCATAGACAGGACGCCAAGCTTTCGGACCACACTACTGCAAACTCCTGTGCTAGAAGACCACTGCACAAGACAACCCACCGCAACAATGTCACCCATCATACAGCTCATTGTTGTTGAATTCAAAAGGACTTGTGCCATGACAATAATGGCATTCACATGCGACCAATACACATGACAGCTAAACATGCCAACAAATCAGAGCTGTTATGTCTGTTGACTCTAAGTAGCAGTGCCTGTACTTGGTAATAGGCCATGTACATGATCTATTTTTAAAATGTTTCTTTGACATTTCTTGCCTTTTCTTTTCTCTTATGCACAGCCGATCACTAACGGTGGGCCTTCTGCTTCTCAAACTCATGCCTATTTCATATAGCCTTCCAGTGCCGGTCATTGACAGATGACATTGGGCCTCCAGAGTCTGGGTCTGTCCAAGGTTTCTCCCACTTAACTGGGGAGTTTTTCCTTGCCACTGTCGCCTCTATGGCTTGCTTTCTTGGTCTCTGGCCTGGTATCTGTGTGAAGTTGTTGCTTTAGATATTTTGTCATTAGAAATTAATTTGCCATTACTCTTGTAATTTTCTTTTTAACTACACTGCCTGGCCAAAAAAAAAGTCGCACACTCAAATATTTAGTTGGAACCCCTGTAGCTTTGATTACAATGCATATTCGTCTTGTCATTGTTTTGACAACTGTATGCAATGCCAGAACATTTCTTTTCGATCAGAAATGCCATGATTTTTGTCCAAGATCTTGTCTTCTCGACATAATGGTTGAACCACTCGGTGGTCTTGAGTACATCCCAATAACTTTTATTATGTTAAAGGTCAGGACTTTGTGGTGGAAAATTTGTTTGTGAAAATGATTCCTCCTGCTTGGTTTTGTCATTCATGGTTTTCTTTGCTAAATACAGGCCAATAACTTGCCCGTTCTGAAATACTGTAACATTGTTTCCACCATCAGGGAATGTGTTTTCCGACATGATTTTGTAAGAAATGAATAGCGACGCACTTCATCAGTCAGGGTTAAAATGATTATTGCCATCTGAAACATATGAATAACCGCAATAATGATCCAATTTTAGAATTTGTTCATTAACTTCCAAACGGTGACTTTTTTTTTGGCCGGGCAGTGTATGTTTGACGCGCGTCTCACGCCTCCGGTGGGCGTTGGGCTTTAGACTGTCAATGGTGTCAGCTCACACAAAATAAATAAGGTCATACACAACATACCATTTAACGCGGTCGCCATTCTCTTCTCTTTTTGCCGGCTCTTTGCAGTTGAGTCTGGTCGTGCTTCCTGAGAACGTCACTGAGTACGTCATACGTCTTTTCTGGCGATGCGAGTAACTGGCTACCATAATAACTAGTGTTTGAGTCTGCGTGCATTCCCCCCCCCCCCCATTCAGTGTCAAAATCGGGGACATTTTCGGGGACAGCTTTAACCGGGGACAGGTCACCCAAATCGGGGGCTGTCCCCGGAAATCAGAGACGTCTGGTTACCATACCACATATGGAGCTCACTTCCAAGGGTTGGGAATCTATTGAACCAATTAAGTTGGGTGGTTCAGGAGAGGCCCAATTGTAGAGTATTGCTTTTTATCAATGTGTAAACCCTGGAACCAATCAGCAACAACGTCTGATAACATTAAAGAAATCATATGCAAATGTCTGTACTTTAACATGTATAAAGTTTCTTACAAAATGAAGGAATTTTAGAACTTTGCATCACGCTGTTGTTCTCACGGCCGGCTGTGTAATAAACTCTTTCCTGCTTTTGCCACGAACACCGGGGTCTACTTCTTCATCGGGACAAAGTTCTTGGTTTTTTATTAATTTACCAACAAAATGATTTTCCTCCTTTTATGTAAGTACATGTTAGCAATATAACTCAGGCAGCACTATGTCCAGAGATGTGTTATTATACATCATGTAAAACCCTTTCTGACATAATGTAATAATGAGTTTATGTAATCCCACACGAAAAGGAGCAAGGATAGGAAAAATGAATGGCTTGTGAAAGTTTTTTGAAAGCCACTGCAGTCAGAAAAAAAGGAGCATTAGTGGGGAGCCTACAGGACAAAGTTTCGAAATCGATGTGACAAAGGAAGCGGACTGATCTTAGACTAGGCCTGAATCATCATTTTCTCTGTCTTTTATGGCCAATCTGACAATATATGGTTAACTGTGACATATTACATTGATTAAGCCAGTTGGATATTCTCAGGGGAAATTCAAGCAAAGATTAAAGCTTGCAACTTTACAAGCTTCCAAATTCCCTCTTCCCTTTATAAGGGGGCACAGACTTACTCCCAAAACTCCATGGCTGCTGAGGTCGAGTCGTTAGGCCTCTGAGTCCAGTTTGCAGTGAGGTTTTGGTCAGAAAAGTCCACACAGTGATCTGAAGCACAGAGAGTTTCCTGAATTATTGATTCTGACTGATGGAACACTGCAACTGAGCTACAGGCTATTTTCAACTGTCACAGGTGCCACATTTTAAATGGTCACAACTATTAGTCCCAACGAAATTCATTGTGATGCTCAGTCTGGTTTTCCCACATGCAGACGGCTGTTTTAAGAGCTGTAAACCCAGCCATTTTCATAACAAGCATAAAATGTGATTTAAAAAAATTATGAGCTCCATGACGTTTGGGACAAACATTTTTCCACTTTGTACATTTTGAATTGGGGAGGTTTTTTTTTTTTGTTTTTATTTCAGCATGATTTTATAGTCGTTTCATGACAATTTCAACACAACACAACATGTATCATGTATCATGACCAAAAGGGTCGCGGGAGAAGCGAAATTGCTTGTCAAAGTCCCGCCCCCAACTTCCAGAAAACAGTTTGATTATGGTTAAGATATCATAGGGATTATAAATCACAGCAGAGCTAGTGTCCATGTACACTTCGATTTAAACGTCAGAAAATAATTTCGTAAGATTTATGAATATCATGAGAATTATAATTACAGAATAGGTGAGTGTCCATATAACTTTAGATTCAAATGCCACTCTTGATCCAATTGGACATTGCCCCGAAACCCCTTTCTTAATCATTTGGTTTGTTCCGGCTAATCTGGAGTAGATGAGAGGTATAATAATACCGGATCTTTGCTTGGATCTCTTGATTAGTCGTCATTTCCATCGCCTTAGTTCACCCTTCCCTTATCGGATGTAATGACTTCTCAAAGTATGTGCAGTCCATCGTTGCCTTCCTTGACCCGCTATCATGAATCCAATTAGATAGACGTCATCTACATCCTCGATGTGCAGGACTGCCAAACACAGCGAATGCCACTTTCCCCATGCATCCATGGTGTAACCGGCCGGGAATTTCCCATGCGGGCATGTCGGTTCTCCAGAACCTGACCGCCTCGTGGAGATAATTTTGTCGATTGCATTTAACGACCAGCTTATAAGATCCATATTGGTTCAGCTGTCTGTAGTAATGTGCAGTGAAAGTTGTCTTTCGGACAGATGGTCTTGAGTGTGCAGTAGATACAAAGGTACAGATTTAACAATATTGAACATGTTTATAGTTACTCAGATATGCACATTTCAACAAATATTTGAAGGCCTTCAGCTCTTCTGCCATTCTTATATTATCATCAAGTATGTTCCATGCCCTGACTCCAGCCACAGATAACGAGTGCTCCCTGTGGGTCGTTCTGACCTTTCTTGTTTGCAACAACATTCTGCCTCTGGTGTTTTGGATACAATCACGCTGAAGAAATAGGCTTTGTATATTTCTAGGCAAGTCTTTGTGGTATCCTAAGTTGCAAGGAGTTGAATTTTACTATATCCTGTAATTTAAGAAACTTTGCCTTAATAAACAAATAATTTGTATGAGTTCCATACGGAACGCAATGAATAATTCTAAGGGCCTTTTTTTTGGAGTTTTAATACGGATTCTATTGTATTTTTGTAAGTGTGACCCCATACTTCAGCGCAGTAATATAAGTGGGGTGCTATGAGGGCTGAATAGATTATTTTAAGAGGCTTGAGGTTTAGTAGTTTCTGCATTTTCCAAAGAATAGACACACTTTTAGCAAACTTTCTTTGAACTAAATTTGCATGCGGTTTCCAGCTTAAGAGATTATCTATCATAACTCCCAAGACTTTATATTCGTTTAACCTTTCAATGCTGGTACCATTTACCTTTAAGTCTATGTCGTCCTTTAGGCCTTTTTTCCCAAATATCATAAATTTGGTCTTTGTAAGATTTAGTGATAATTTGTTTACATTAAACCACATGTTAAGTTTAGACATTTCATTATTAGCCAAATTAACTAATTGTTTGAGATCAACACCTGAGCAAAAAATAATCGTGTCGTCAGCGAATAAAATTAATTTTAGGATATCGGACACCTTAACAATGTCATTTATGTAGATTATGAACAGCTTGGGACCTATAACCGTGCCCTGAGGAATTCCACAGGTAATGTCCAGGCAATTTGATTTGTTATTACCCATCTGCACAAATTGCGTTCTATTTGTTAAATAATTTTTGATCCATTTTAATGCGGTCCCTCTAATTCCATATTTCTAAAGTTTTTCAATCAATATATCGTGATTTATAGTGTTGAATGCTTTCTTCAGATCAATAAATATACCTATAGAATATAACTTTGAATCTAGTGAATCTTTAAGCATCTCAATAAATTCTGTTAGGGCTAGTGCTGTCGAAGGCTTTTTCCTGAACCCATACTGACTGTCACATAGTAGTTTGTGTTTATCAATGCACTTGTCCTATCTATCATTGAAGAGCTTTTCTAAGATTTTTGAGCCTTGAGTTAATCAATCAGATCACACATTGTAAGTATAAATTCTTGGGTCTAATTTAAGCTTATAATATTAAACCTTGGTTCTACCTTTAAAAAATTTGAATGTGTTTTGTGTACAAACAATTTCAACTCAGTAAAAGTTGGAATGGTGTGGAGAATGCACATAAAATAAAATGAAGCAATTTATACAATTACTTTGAGCTGTATTTCATTGCAGACACCTTAAAGACAAGATATGTCTTTTTTTTTTCTTTTTTTGGTCAACTTCCTCAATGTACCTCAATTTCCACCATTCAGCCCTGCATAGCCTTAAAAAAGCAAGGTAGGGGGCAATTTTGGATGAGACATGAGGAATTTGAATACTGATGCAATTTGAAACAGTTGATGTCACCAGGTGATTGTAATCATGATTTGGTACAAAAGCACAATCCAAGAAAGGTCTTGTTCCTCATGATTAAAGGCAGAACAAAGATTTCCTATTTGCCCGCAAATACAAGAGAATGTCTTTGAATGGTTTAGAAAGAATGTTCCTCGAAGAAAGCTAGCATCACAGATAAAACTGTCATTTATCGCAAGGAGAAATCACCACATGGGTTCAGAATAACTTTGGTAAACATTTGTTAAGTACTACAGTCTGTAGTAACTTCCACAAATGGCAGCTAAAATACAGCTGTGCAAAAAGAAAGTCTTATTTTAAGTGTCCAGAGGGGCCATCAACTTCTCTTAGTCCATAGCAGGGGCCTCTGAGCTATCACATGGTGAAAATGTGAGCTGTAGTCAGAAATGTCTATTTTCCAGATCTTTTTTGAAATGGACAGTGTGTCCTCTGGACCAAATAAGAAAAAGGCCATGCAGAATGTTATCAGCAACAAGCCAAAAGCTGTGTTCTGTCATGGTATGAGGTAGTGTCCGTGCCTTTGTTTTGAGGCGGGGGGGGCAGTTTTAAGAAAAGACCCATAAGTTTCATCATCAGAATAGTTGCTGAACTCTTGGCTTAAGCTACTTTTTTTTACTCAGTGTGTTTAGTTTACCTTTACTGTGGCCTGGAAAAAAGCAAAAAACCAATCATACTAATTTTTTCAAAGTTTAATGCATTTATTATTCTTTAACTAATTAAGATAGAGCTCTGAGACTTTGTATGCAAACTGTTGGTCAACTTTCTGAAGACCACAATAAATATCAAAGTCACAATCATTGTATTAAATGTTTTAATAACCTTGGAAGTTTGCTTCAGACTGAAAAGTGTGTATTTTGGGTCAGTTTATCTCAAAAGGGACACAATTAATCACTGTCATATGTTTATTGCTTTAAGACATGGGTCTTGGGTCTAACATATTAAATAAAAAACTAGAGATGTAAAATTCTTCCTTTAGACTGTACAGCATGCCAATCATAGTAGGTGATAATCATTGGCTGATGTAGGGTATTGTTGCATTCCACCGCCAGGTGGAAGCAAAACCCAAAAGCACAGCCCACTGGAAAGACTTGAAATCTCTGCCAGCATAGCTGGATTTGAACTTTCGCCTATATCTCAGCTGTACTTGGGCCTAGATATTCCCAAATTAAAGCTCTTTTTCCTCATGTGCTACTGTGACACCTGGCAAAGTTTAGTTAAAATCTATGTGGCCGTTTTTGAGATATCCTGCTTACCGACAGACAGACAGACAGACAGACAGACAGACAACCAAACAAACAGACTAACCAAAGCTGGCAAAAACATGCACCTCCAAACAAGTGTATGTGTCACATTCATCTTTTCACTTACTTTTCAGGGCACCTTAGCCATGATGTAAGTTAGACACCTAATATGATTAGCATGCTGTACAGTCTAAAGGAAGAGTTTTACATCTCCAGTTTTTTAATATGTTAGACCCAAGACCCATGCCCTCAAGCATTAAAAACATGACATTGATCACTTGTGTTCCTTTTGAGATATATACCCACTATAATGACCCAAAATACACACTTTTCATTCTTAGGACAACTTCCAAGGTCATTAAAACATTTAATACAGCCATCGTGACTTGGATATTTTTTGTCGTCTTCAGAAAGTTGACCGACAGTTTGCATACCAAGTCTCAGGGCTCTATCTTAATTAGTTACAGAATAATAAATGCATTAAATTTTGAAAAAATTTGTATGATTGATGTTTTTTGCTTTGTTCTGGACACAGTACAGATAAAATAAACTCACTGAGTAAAGCAAAGTAGCTTAAGCCAAGAGTTCATCAACTATTCTGAAGAAAAAATGTAACTTGTGTGTCTGTCAGCTCTGAAAATCCATTTCTGAGGCCCTCAAACTCCCTCCAAAATTAAAGCAATTTTGTTAAGATCGACACCCCCTTCCCTAAAATAGGCTAAATTTCAGGAACTAGCAAGAATTGACCTGAAATATTTGACCTCAGTACTGCCAATGTATATTTCTGGAAATGTGCGAAGTTTTATCAAAATCTGGTCGAGTTGACACAGAATGACCCCCGTTTATAATTTTGACAATATAATGCAAAAAACACATTCTGCACACTTGACAAAGGCTTAGCTGCATAAGAAGAAGGTGAGGGTGCTGGACTGGTGTGCCTGTCGTCCTGACTAGCCCCATTAAAGATTGTGTGGTATATTATGAAAGGCAAAATTCAACAACAAAGATCCCATACTTTTGAACATGATTTGACTTATTTGCAGGAAGAAATGAGTTGTGAAAAGGAATGGTAACTGAGTTGCAAAATTGCACTGTCCCAACATTTTTACCTCCGCCAAGGAGGTTATGTTCTTGCTGGCGTTGGTTTGTCTGTCTGTATGTTTGTGTACAAGATAACTCAAAAAATAATCAACGGATATCTCTGAAATTTTGTGCATGGGTTGTTATTACATCAGGGATGGACCCTATTGATTTTGACCACTATCAGTCAAACAATACAGTCACCACAGCAAGCATCTCAAAATCCAAAATGTTGCAGATACCTTAAATTTCTTATTAGCCATGTTTTATTTTATTTATTTAACTAGGGAGGTCCCATTGAGATTGAAATTTATTGTTCAAGGGAGCCCTGGGAGTTGAGGTGGAGAGTTGGGAATTTAGCCAAGACACTGGGGAACTCCCTACTCATGTCAAAGAGTGTCATATGATCTTTAATGACCACAGAGAATCAGGACCTCTGTTAAACGTCTCATCCGAAAGACAGCCTCTCCTTCAGTACAGGGTCAAGATCTCAATTTACTAGCCCACCAACACCTCTTCCAGCAGCAACTTGGTTTTCCCATGTGGTCTCCCATCCAAGTATTAAACAAGTCCACACCTGCTTAGCTTCAGCCACATGGCTGGAGCAGATTGAATAGTGGTATGGCTGCTGGCTATGTTCACTCAGCAAGATTTCAACTGAGTGGCCTTGGTGGAAGTTTGCACCATGTGAATGCCTCAAGTTTGAAGAAATTAAAGGTGAATTCAGCGTGTATTTTTAATGATCAATAAAATTCAAATTAAACATCAAATAATGTGGTCTTACATTTTTTTCAAGGTAATAAAGGTCAAATCACTGCTTTTGGTTTTAATGATAATCTACATTCACAACTTCTGATTAGGAGTTGGATTTCAGATAACCAATGGGTAACAAGCCTTTCTCTTGAACTTTTGAAATCCGCACCAAGTAAATGACTCAGTTAGTCAACAATTTTCTGTTTTTTGGTTTTGAGAAACTTCTTTGTAGCTTTAAGAGCTTGTTAGATTCATTTACTGATGTCTCTTTTTTTTTTTAATTTGGCATCTCCAATCCCACCCTGATCTAGAATGCCCAATTGGTGAACTATGTACAAAGCACAAGGCTTGCTCGTATGCGACCCCTTGCTGCCAATTCAGGAGAGTGTAGACAGCTCACGGCTCTCCTACGAAGCACTCGCCCGTCATCCACCGCTTCTTATACACTCATTGGTTGAATCTTCGCAAGTTCAGAGCGAGGGCGGAGGATATCCGTTCATGCACAGGCTTAGAATCTTCCTGACGAGCGCCTGTCTGGCCAACAGGACGCGCTTGAGCAACAAACAAGGCAATTATTATTTTCCCTCCCCAGCAGTCCCTTCCCAATTTGCACCCCTGTAGCGCATTAGCCAATTGTGCGCTACTCTGAAAAGGCTGCCGGCAGCCCCCATCATTTACTGATTTCTGATAAAGCCAGTAAGCAGCGACGGATGCACCACTTGCTTGTTTGAATGCTGCATCTGATATCACTGAAGATAGCATAATCACTACCTATGGCAGCCTTACGTGTCCTAGCCACTCTGACATTTCGGATCTTACCTGAGTTCCAGGTGTTGGAGCAGCTGGCCCAAGGCAGCTGTGGGCTGAATGAGTAGTACAGGTACAAGAGGGCCCAGGCCAGGATGATGATGTAGTAAACACATGAGTAAAATATGATCAGGAGACCTCCATAGCCAATTCCTGTGAGAGACACACACATTCAGTCAATTTGATGCACTGTCACTATGCACTCTTTCACTAAGATCAAACCGTCTGTGGTTTCTCTTGCTGTGCTCAGTGCATCATTGTTGTCAGCTATCCCTGCCACTCATCAAAGCTTTTTGGAACCTGGATATCTCAGGTGTGCTCCTAACATTCTCAATGCCATTTCATCGGAGGATCACAATCGAAGCACCTATTACTAAAACCCCATAAGTCACACTTGACTTGACTTGTGGGGTTTTAGAAATCAGTGCTTCAATTGCCACCAACTTGCAAACTATTGATTTAGGTAATACTTTCTGCTTAAAAAGACTAGTAGCAACAAGCTTGAATTCTATGCTTGGCAGCGCTGGTTTATGCTGGTTTAGTGAGTCAACCAATATGACCACTTTGGTTGTGCTGCTCAGCGAACCCTGTCAATCATGGGTTCCTGAATACTAGATCAACTCCGTACAGCAATCTTTTAATTGCTTCCCAAATTGCATCAATATGACGGATATGATGAAAGACATGTCCATAAGAGCAAAACCTCACATCACCTAAGTGTGAGGGATTGGGAGTATTTATGGGAGGTGGGGGGGGGGGGGTCTTGAGCAAGGAAAACATATCAAAAGCAAGTTATACATTTGAATACACAGAGCTAGAATAAAGGTAGCAGTTATTGATGTTGTGAATGTCAATTTGAGAGAGTCAGCAGCAGCAGATATAGACAGCAGTTAGAGTATGTAAGAAAAATGTATTTCCAATGTTACATCTGTCCCCCGTCTAGGCCCCCGTCTAGGGCAAAGCTGTAACAACTTCAAGTGAGTGTCCTCTTTTCCGGTCCTAGAACACGCAAACACACTACAAGGGCGAAAAAAGGTAACAGAATAATTTATTGAACTGCTTACGCGTTGGCCCCGGAGAGCTACCAGCTCCAGTGGCGAACTGCTCACACATGTCTGCCCCAGAGAGCTACAAGCTCCAGAGTGGGCAATGCCAAAAAAAAAAAACAAAAGAATTGGAAAACAAAACAAACTAGTTTTCCTGACCTAAAAACATAAAGGACACGTCAACTTACCTAACTTCCAAACAAAACCAGGTGATAAAGGAATAAATAAAACGGTACCCACTCCTTACAGCTCTTTACAACACACAGGGCTGAACGACAGATAGACTATAAACAACAACTGCAACCAGTCAGATATAGATTAACGTTTCAGAACAAGTTAGACAAATATACGTTTGAATTTTCAAGAATCAACACTACATGCAGCAACAGATGCGGTTCTGGGGGCAAGGAAGGGAAGACTGCCGGTCACATGGCTTCTGCAATCTCTTATGACTTTGAGGTTCCGGTCAGGTCCACTTGTATGCAGCTTCCTTATCAGGATCACCTGTGAGAAGGCTATTAGGCACACATACGTCCTCGCACGTAACACCCCTGCCAATAAGGACAATATTAAGTTCTCAGCTAGAAACAATCAACATTAAAAGCTCAAGACAAAGCAAGAACAACATTTTCCAATAGACCGTACAGAAACGGTAGGAGCTATCTGGCTTTGGTAACATAAGGCAAGGAGAATTCCATGGACTAACTAGGAACCGCCATGCCGTTTTCAAACCAATTGTCAACTTCGGTTTGAATCATTGCCCTCTTTAGGATTAACACGATATGGGTGTTTAATTGGAAGCGTCTCGCCTACCCGATCATGAACTAAGACATTAGTCTGAACATCCGAATACAAACAAAAAAACTCAACTAATCTAACATCCCTTCTCTGTGGCTCAAGCAAATGTACGAAACAATCATCAAGGGTCTGCAAAATAATAGAATTCTGTAATCGAGCACCAAATTTTAAAAAAAAAACAAAGAATCAATTCCCTTCAATCCATCTTCTTCAAGGGTACTGAGGGGGGTAATACAGTGACAACAACTGGCACAGGTTCAGCGGCAGGCTTTCTGAGCACAAGCTTAACATTAATGTGACATAGCCTTTTTTTCCGCTTGCGGTTAGGGGTATAAATTAGGTCATTTGTGTCACTGTTTCTTATCCAGCACATCGGGACCACAAACCTTTGCTCGCAAAGGAGTGCCCGGAATAGAAAGAAACACAAGTACCAAATCGTCTTTCTGGAGGTACGCGAAACACAACATTTATCATACCAATTTGTCATTTTTACCTGCGACATAGCAAGATTTACTTTGGTGACATCAAAAGGCCTGACGGAGTCGCTCACGAAATGAAATAACGTAGTCAAGAATAGAGACAGGAGCAGACTTTTTAAACAAAAACTGTCCTCTCAATTTAAAGGGACTACGAGCTGTATGGCCAAAGACTAGATCAGCAGGACTAGAGTCCAACATCTCTTGCACCGTCTATCGAATAGGAAACATCAGGAAGGGCAATCCCTCATTTGTATCACTACCGCTTTCAATGCAATAAGTACGCAACATTGTTTTGAGCATCTGATGGAAGCACTCCAAAGCACATTGTGACTCCAGATGATAGGCACTCGATAACTGATGTTTTACTGACAGTTCCTCCAAAACGTAAGCAAACAATTTAGAAGTAAAATTGGATCCCTGATCAATTTGAATGACTTTTGGTAAACCAAATGTGGAAAAAAATTTCACTGGTTCTTTGACAACAAGCCTTGCTTTAATATTATGTCACGGAATCACTGTAATGTGTCAAAGCACACAGCGTCCACATACTTTGTATATATGCTGATGACTTGCCTTCGACCGGGGCAACGGTCCAACACAATCACAGAGATACATACCCGGAAATCTGACAGTCAGTGCTTACAAACACATATTTCAGTATTTTCTGGCACATTTCAGTAACAAACAATATGACGTCCAAATTAAATCTGATGGACATCATATTCCTCTATTACAAACATATGAAATAATGAAACAATGAAATTGCCAATCAAAAGTCTATTAAAAACTTGTTTTTAATCTCATTGTGCTCCGGGTTTAAATGTGTGAAAACCAGGAGGCCAAAAAATGCAATGATAAATCTCTTGTAATGTCTTATAATCTTATAGCCTAGCTGCCTTGCTCGCTAGGTAGCGTTCGATTTGGTTGGTAGTCTACAAAGCAGCCAGCAGGTGCCGCTCCATATACACTTAGAAACAGGCTATTTGATTGGCTGACTGAGAGGCGGGAGAGTGAGAATCGGATCGTGCTCGGCAATTGCCGTAGGGAATTTTTTACGAGCCTCAGAATGGCTTTGTCAAATTAGTATAATTAGCATGGAGCAATATAAGATCCACGGGTTTTGAAAAATCCGTAACCCTGAACTATTTTCCTGTAACTCCGTATTTTAATTAAAAATTCGAACTAAATACGGACAAATCGTAACAGTACGCATTTCTGCAATCAATAAATTTGAGAATTGGTTTGAGAGGGGCAGACGGCACCACTTGGTTTGGCTTACCAGCCAGTTGGAAAACATGGCATGAGCGACAATAAGTTCCCACAGCAGTTTTCAATGCAGGCTAAAAGAAATACCGCAAAATCCAATGGTAGGTTTTATTTATACCCTAATGACCCAAAAAAGCATGATCATGAGCCAACCGCAAGATATGCTAACGATACCCAGCAGGCACAACAATTTGGTAGGTAGCATTCTCTTCAGCCTCATTCACTGGCGACACCCAACGTCGCATCAATACCTCATCATCCCAGAAATAAACACACTGTTTCCTGCGATCATCCATCTCCATTGCTCTTGCGATGCAGCCAGTAAGGGAGGGATCAACCCTCTGTGACGCGGCTAACTGTTCTTGGCAAGCTTTAGCAGGCAAATCAGAAACAACCAAAATTCTCAGAATCAGACATGACAGGAAAGGTGGTGCTTTAGGCGTGTCACTGTCTACCTCATACCTTGACCCAGCAACCGGAAAAGACTAATGTTGGATCTTTCGATGCACGAGCCTGCGCACACGTCACATAACAATTCAGGAACACCGCTGGAAAGCTGTCCACCTGGTCAGTTGGATCAGCGAGAGCACCTGGCTTTCTTCACGATTGTGGAATAAAAGGACTGCTTATATATCAGTAAATCAGTGCCCATACTTCTCTTCTACCTTAGTTGCTGCTACATATAAGGGTTGTGGAGTAACAAACACATCGGGTCATGAATCGCAGGGGTGCACTTAGCTGCGGGAGAGAGACGCATCTTGCTGCAAGCATAGTGTACCACATAAAAACAGACGCACAAAAATGATCGCACTCTGGTCAAGTTAAATGGACTGGAAGCAAGTTTTATGTTATAGTTGTTCGTAATGTTCGTCATCTTGTAGTTAGCTAGCTACTTAACGTCACGTTAGTCTAACGATGTTACCGTTCATGAAAAACACAGATTGGCCGAAACATATCATTGCGTTGACATCTGGCTTTGGCCAGTGACAACACATTATTACAAGCGACTTTTCGGTATAATAGGAGAATTCATAGATCTATGGATTTCGCAAGCCTTTCTTCTGCAGCAGCAGGATGCAAGTGAACAGGATGAATTTGTCCCTTTCTTAGCACAGTCTACCTCTGCGACTCATCCACAGACTCGCATAATAGAGAACTGGAGGTCAACGTGTTACACGGCTACCATGGTATGTAGCCAGCTATTAAGGTAAAGAGACGTATGGGCACTGGTGTATTAATAAGAACTGTCCCTTCACTACAAATTTGCGTAGAAAGCAATGGAAGTATATGAAGCTGAAGCCCAAGAGAGCAGGAGCTAACAAACTAGCTTTGTAACCGACTGAACTCCTGAGCAGATGATGCTCAGATAACCCGTCCAAAGATCGACAGATCTGAGTGTAAAGCACACAATTTCAGCGGAAGCAGCGCTAATCCAAGTGCACACAGGGGTAATTGAGTGCGAGAGCAGTGTCTTTCGGGGGAAAACTTAAGCTATACTCTCAATCAAACTCCACAATGTCCAGGGTGGCGTCCATGCATAGTCAATGCTTCCAGCTGTACAAGTTGCCATTTGTGCTTTGACATAAAAGTGTGTGCAGCAGTAAATGCGTCTCATGCTCCGGCCTCTTAAATTAAAGGAGCTTGAACTCCTCCAGATTAAGAGTGATCACAGGATCGAACAAAGGCGATGGAGCACCAGCAAGCCCTGCCACATCAGACCCGGCACCGGCAGCAGATGAAAACCCCGTGCCCAGAAATTTGACCAGAACGCCGTGCTCTACCAAATGGCCCTGAAGCTGAGACCTAAGCACCTGTTTCTTAGCAGACCTTGAAACAGACACACCAAAGTACTCCATACTGCTCCACACAACTGAAGAAAAAGAACAGTCAAACAAATAATGCAGTCAGCGAAAGTCAATTAGAAGATTAACAGTAAAAAAGAATTTGGACGACTCCCCACTTGTTCCGGCCCCCATCTAGGGTAAAGCTGAAACAGCTTCAAGTGAGCATCCCCTTTCCTGTTCCCAGTACATGCAAACACACTACAAGAGCAAAAAACATAACAGAATTTATTGTAATGGTTACACATTTCGGCCCCGGAGAGCTACAGGCTCGAAAGTGGGGAACTGCTTACACATGTCTGCCCCAGAGAGCTACAAGCTCCAGAATGGGAAATGCCAAAACAATGAACAAAAGAATCTGAAAACAAAACAAACTAGTTTTCCTGACCAAAAAACAAAAAGGACAAGTCAACCTACCTAACTTCCTAAGATTAACAGGATAAAAAGAAATAAATAAAATGGCACCCACACAGGGCTGAATGACAGATAGACTATACACAACAACTGCAACAAGTCAGATATAGATTATGATTTCGTAACAAGTTCAACAAATGTACATTTGTATTTTCAAGATTCAACACTACACACAACAATGGAGGCAACAGATGCGGTTCTGGGAGCGAGGAAGGGAAGACTGCCGGCTTCTGCAATCTCTTATGACGTTGAGGTTCTGGTCAGGTCCCATCGTATGCAGCTTCCTTAAAAGGATCACCTGTGAGAAGACAATTAGGCACATATACGTCCTCGGACGTAACACAATACTAATGGTTCATGAAATAAATAACAAGTTTGGGTACAACAACGTAGTGGGGAAGTAGTTACCTCAATCATCGAATCCAGCTTAGTGGAATCTTTTAAACTTAATATTTTTTTTAATGTATTGTTTTCATTGGTGTCGGTTAAAGTCGCTCTCATAGATACAATGAAAGCAGCCACCACAACTGCCTCCGTTCAAGCGAAGCAACTCATGAACGCGCAAGTGAATAAGTTCATTTGGAAACCAGTCGAGGCATCATACCGGTATTCTTGAAAATACTGAAACATAATAGTGCCGGTGCCACTTCCACCGCGTACGTAAATAGTCCAGCTAAAGTCATAGTAACAGTATTTATCCATTTTTCCAAACATTGTGTAAGTTCCCAAGATGGGCTGAGGGATATTTAACATTACTCTTATGACTTCCTGCGCCCCTGCAGTCTTAATAGTGGCCATGCCTAGGCTGATTTTGAATAATCCACACCTGGCGTCAGTGTGGGTAAAAAGGATTGGTCAGATCAGTCTGGCAGCTATCTTGCTTGCTGCTTGAATGCTGCTCAGCTTGCTCCTCTCTCTCTTCTATGGCCACGCATTTAGTTCCTGTTCATTCATTCCCAGCATGCATTCATTCATTCCCCTAGATACATTCTAGTTTTTGTCTTGAATTATCCTCAATAAATATTTCATTTTTGAATGGATATTTCGTTGTCAGTGGTCCTTTTTTTATGTTCCCATGACGAGCCAGACGTAACAGTTACCAGCCTATCTGAAAGGACAAAACAAGAAAGGATGGGATAATCACACGCATCAATGTGTGTTGGGTATTCAATTCCACTTTTTGACTCAGCAATGAAACTCACTGAGCTCAGTGCCCTAAGACAAAAGTAAAGAGGCGAAATCTGTGCTCTCGAATTACGAAGCTACTACCACTCCAAATGCAAGAGAATAAAACTGGGTAACTTAATTTTCAAGCAACACTGCGGACCCACAAAACCCAAAAAAACAAACCCTTACTGTAACTTAACTCATGAAATGCCCCCGTTTTTAAAGGAATAAACTTTTTTCAAGCCATGAATGGTGTGACTTCACATGGGCACAGATTCGTAAGTCAGAAAAGTGAAAATTTCACTTTCCTTCTCGAGACAAATCCGAAATCCATCAACATCAAAGTACTCCGTTTCATATCCAAGATCCAACAACAGCAAAATGTTCAGTTTCTGCTGCAATTTCTGGAAGCCAAAATTCCGAGACTCATGTATTTATAAAGCAAATACACAGACCAGTACATATGAGTTACTTAACGCCTGGCCAGCCAGCTAATCCTTGAAATTCTTCCCCACCGGCCGACCAATCGTTGAACTTCTTCCCGCCAGCCAGCCAATCATTGAACTTGATCACTCAGTCAGTCAGTCAGTCACTAACGCAGTAACTCAGACTGCGACATTAGCGTTTATTATTCCAGGAGCCAGTGAGAGTTTAATTAGCAATTTGAGCCCGAAAGGTTTGAGGTGTGGAACATATTGCTTGCGGGTGTCGGTCATAGGAATGCAGATTCTTAAGTTCCTCAACTGTGGGATACAGCAGGGGGCGCAACTAAAACTACCCCCAAAAATGACTCAAATTAGCAGTCGATGCCCAACCTGTATTTTTTCATGAATGGATTAATTTTAATGTACTTTATGTTTTACAAAATTCTTAATTAGGAACGCAGATTTTTTTGGATAAGTGTGCTGAAGAAGCATGCTAATTAGCACTAATTAGCTTTTTAATTAGCAATTTGAGCCCATCAACAAAACCTTTACCGAAATATAGGATTAGGTAGCCCAAACGAGGAATGTATAAAATGCAGAATTCCCTATTTAAGAAGAGGTCAAAGTTCAATTATTGTCATACTTTCAACCAAAGGCTAATTATTCAAAAAATATATATTCTATTTATATGACATATATATATATATATATATATATATATATCATAATATAACGTAACATGAATGGCAAGAACAGGCCTTTCAGCCCAACTAAGCTCACCAGTTTCTTTATACTATACCCTTCAGATACTGAATGACCCAATGGTATCTAGCTTGAAGTCAAGCCTGCTCTTGAAAATGCCCAAGGTCGCTGCCTCAAAAATATGGTCAGGCAAGCTATTCCACATTGAAATTACTCTTTGGGTGAAGAAATATTTCCGAATATCAGTGCTAAATTTACCTTTGGTCAACTTCATTTGTGACCCCGAGTTCTACTCACAACACTTGGTCGAAGGAATCCTACATAATTCACTTTGATAATCCCTTTAACATATTAAAAACCACAATCAAATCACCCCTGAGTCTCCTTTTCCAAAGACTAAAGAGATTAAAGATCTTCAGCCTCTTCTCGTAGCTTTCATCTTTTATACCTGGAATAAGCTTAATGGCTCTTCTCTGAACTTTCTCTAGAGCCTCTATATCTTTCTTAAAGTATGGTCCCCAGAACTGTACACAATACTCCAGATGTGGTCTAACATGTTGTACAAAAGAAGCATCACCTCCTTAGATTTGTACTCAGTACTTTTGGCAATGTAACCCAGCATCCAATTAGCTTTTTTAACTGCTACGGCACAATGGCTAGAACCTGTGAGGGTTTGGTCAACAATCACTCCCAGATCTTTCTTGTGTGCAGCACATTCCAGTTTTAAACCTCCAATAAGGTAATCATGTCTAATGTTTTTATTACGTACATGTACAACTTTACATTTTGCTACATTAAATTTCATTTGCCACATTTCTGCCCAATTCTGGATTCTATCCAAGTTGTCCTGAATCACTTCAGTGGACCCTAAACTATTCGCCAAACCCCCCAATTTAGTATCATCTGCAAATTTAACCAATCTGCTCTCAATATTCCTATCAAGGTCATTAATGTAGATGAGGAACAGCAGGGGTCCCAACACCGATCCCTGGAGGATGCCACTCCCCACCAGACCGAGCTCATATGAGATACCACTGACTACCACTCTGTGTTCTGTCCTGTAACCAGTTTTGAATCCACTTTAGAATACCTCCTGTAACTCCAATGGAGCTCATTTTAAAAATTAGTCTCTTTTGCGGTGCTGTATCGAATGCTTTCAGAAAATCCAAGTACATGATGTCATAAGCCCTGCTCTGGTCATAAGTCCTGGTGCCCTCTTCAAAAAATTCCAGAAGGTTTGTCTGGCGTGACCTTCCCTTCCGAAAACCATGTTGGCTATCCCTCAAGATACTGTTACATTCAAGAAATAAGTCTAGCTCATCTTTTATGATAGATTCCAATATTTTGCACGCAATGCAAGTTGAACTGACTGGCCTGTAGTTTCCTGGCTCGGTACGGTCCCCTCTCTTATATTTTGGTATTATATTGCCCTGTTTCAAATCATTTGGTATTTCTCCAGTTTCTAAAGACTGTCTGAAGATGGCGGATAGCGGCTTAAAGATGATCTCACCAACTTCCCTGAGCACTCTAAGATATAAGCCATCAGGACCCGCTGCCTTATCTGCCTCTAGTTTATGCAACTTGTCTAATACTTCGTTATCCCGTTCCTCAATTTCCGCTAAATAATCTTGAGCATTTGACATGCCCTCTGGCCAAATAAAGACGCCCTCTGAGATAAAATTCTCAACAAAGTAACTGTTTAAGGCATCCGCAATATCCTTGTTATCATATAGCAGCGATCCGTTTTTATTCTTTATGCACTTAACCTGCTTTTTAAATTTCCTGTTTCTGCTACAGTACTGAAAGAAGCGCAAAGGGTTAGTTTTTGCCCCCTCTGCAATTTGTCTTTCATACAGTCTTCTAGCATTCCTCAGCTCTTTTTTGACCACAGCCTGCATTTTACAGTATTCAGCCTCAGTGCTCTCATTTTTATCCTTTATGTACATCTTATAAAGATTCCTCTTTTCCCTCAAAATCCTACGAATACTTTTGGTCATCTACTGAGGATTCTGCTTTTTCAGCTTACTTTTGGACACCTTTGGAATGAATCTGCATTTTGATTCAAGTAAAACCCCCTTAAATCTTTCCCACATCTCATTTATGGACTCACAGTCCAGGAGTGTCTCCTATTTTATACTCAGCAACAAAAGTTTCTGTGACACCATTTATGTGTATGTTATAAATGACACGCAAAGATCTCAATTCAATCAATATGTTTATTTAACAGGAGAAACACTGACTTTTCAGTGCCAACGTCACTCAAAACGAAAAATGTCATTTTCATGCGTCATGAAGCACTTGTCTGACGTCTAACCAATTGTGACCTTCACACTTCAATACCGGGTGTGACTTCCTCGTGCCATGATGCAAGCAACGCATCTCCGGCGCATGGACCGAATCAGATGTGCCAGAAATTGCTGTGGGATGTCATTCCAAATCTGACGTAGACGTTGTCGCAATTCCTGGAGTGTAGCTGGCGGGTTATCAAACCGCCGTAAATGTCGATCCATCTCGTCCCAAAGATGCTCGATTGGGGACATGTCTGGGGATCTGGCTGGCCATGGCAGGACATTGACATGTTGTTGCATCAGATACTGCTGTACAATCCTTGCAACGTGTGGTCTGGCGTTATCATGTTGCAGCGTTATTCCGGGACCATGTTGCATCAAAAACGGTGCCACCAATGGCCGTAGCACTTCATCGCGATATCTTTGACCTGTCAGATTTCCATGAATAACAAGCAAATCTGTTCTGTTTCTAGCCGTGATCCCTTCCCAAATCATGACACTACCACCTCCAAAACGATCAAATTCCTGAACACGGTTGTTGGCATAACGTTCTCCACGTCGACGGTATACACGTAAACGACCATCACATCGGTTAAGCATGAATCTTGATTCATCAGTGAAGAGTACAAGATCCCACTGACGTTGGATCCACCGTCGATGTTGTTGTGCCCACTGTAGACGCAGTCGTCGGTGTTGTACTGTGAGTATTGGACGTCTTGCTGGCCGACGTGGGACAATGCCAAAATGACGGAGACGGCGACAGATTGTCTGTGCAGACAGTCTCCTCAAACCAGGTATCGTTCTTGCAGTTATGGTTGCAGGTTGGAATCGATTTCGGAGATGGGTTGTTCGAATCCAGTTGTCCTGTCTGGGAGTGGTTACTCGTGGACGGCCGCTGCGAGGACGGTCTCTGACATGTCTTGTCTGCTGATGACGCTGCCATAAGTTCCAAATGGTGTTTCGGTGGACATTCAGGCGATGAGCAACTTCCCTCTGCGAGGTTCCGGATTCAATCATCCCAATGGCCCTCCACCGATCATTTTCAGACAGTCTTGGCATTTAGAGGGTAGAGTTCCTGATCCGAAATGGCTGTGTTTTCGATAAGTGATGCTTCCGTCGTTCATCAGGCACAATGTGAACATTCCAAAAATTCTCCTCTTTTATTGCCATCCACAAGCATGATTTACGCACATTTTCACGTGCAAAGTCATTTTCTCGCATTTTCATGATTTCCATTTCAATGTTGTGTTTACGTGTACTGTTTCAGTCTGATATCACCATGTATGACAATTTCATAATTGCGTTATGAAAAATAATTAACAATATTGGTGTCACAGAAACTTTTGTTGCTGAGTATATTTCACTTAGATATGAGCGCATCCTGTCAAAGTTTGCTCGCCTAAAATTGAAAATTTTTGTTTTTGAATACACCTTTTTAACTTCCCATGAAACATCAATATTAACAGCAGAGTGATCACTTGTCTTAAGTGGCTCCAGAACCTCAATATTGCTAATTCTATCTGGGTCATTACAGAGCACTAAGTCTAAAATTGCCTTCTCTCTGGTAGGTTTATTAACATACTGCACCAGGAAATTATCATTTGTAACATCTAGAAATTCTTCCTACCCCCAACCCTGTCTTTTCACCATTTCCCAATTGATACCAGGATAATTTAAGTCTCCCATAATAATAGTTCCTCCACCTCTACAAGCTTGCGTTATCCTCCTAAAAAGCATTTCATTGATTGTACTGTCCAAAGTTGGTGGTCGATAGCATACTCCTATGTTTCTCGTGATTGCCAATGAGCCTGACCCAGATATCTTCACAGGACAAGGAATGTTCAATTTCGGGAATTTCCTGTACATTTATGTTTTCTTTCACATAGATTCACTTATATATACATATAAATCATCCATTATTTCACTTAGCTAGAGTCGAACCGCATGGATTTTTATTAAGAAGCTAAAGGGGCTTTCTTCGCTTAGCCAAGCAAGATAACGGTTACATTTGGTAGAATATTGTGGTGTTCTCACCAGCATCGTTACTTGCATTCTGGGCTGCTGTGATTGGCTGGCTATTTCATTTGAGTTATTTTTTATCTCGTTGTTGTGGGGAGCAGAACCTTCCAGAAATGGCTGTGCTGTGCTCAAAGATGCAGAGAATGCCTGATGATTTAATTAACCGAAACTCCTTGGGGGCGATTCGCAAAACTCCTGCCCCACCTCCGTGTCCACTTACTCCTGGGATTGCCACCATGGTGTCAGAAGTGGGATACGAACATCTACAGATCTGGCGATTGGAGGAGTTGGCAAGCCGGGGCCGGCGAGGAAGTGTAAATATGGCACCAGATGAGAGAAGCCGCACCCCAGCGTCGGGCCTGCTGATGAAGGAAGGAGCGCGGTCAACAGTGTCGAATGTACCGGCTCCATCAGTTGTGCCATGGGGGGGTCAAGCTGCCGAGATTCGATAGCTCATCGCCATGAGAGCCTCACCACGCACAGATGAGACTGATTGCACAGCACAGTGGATGGACCGAGGCAGAGACAGCAATGCATCGGGTAGCAGCCCAAGAGGGGCCAGTGCTACAGACTCTGCTGTACCTGGACTCCAATGAGCAAGGCAGCCTGCAGGCACTGGTTGCAGCACTTGAATGGCGATGTGGGTGCCGTGAATCCACCGAGCTGCACAGGAAGAGGCACATCGCCGCCGAAATGAAGCACCATGCCCATCTGGGGTACCCTAACCTTGGGTCAAGGGGGCAAGATGAGCTGGCTCTGCATGCATTCTTGCAGTACCAATGGAGTGGGTTGGGGTGGACATCCTTGGGCTATTTTTCACTGATGCTGGGAATCACGACATAATCGTGGCAATGGACTACTTCACCAAGTGGCCCGAGGCATACCCTGTGTCCGACTAAAGCATGGAGACGACAGCTCACTGTTTGGTCAAGGAGATGTTCACCCAATTTGAGGTCCCAGAGGAGTAGCACAGTGACCAGAGGAGGAACTTTGAAGCGCAGGTGCTGGCGGCAATCTGCAAGCGGCTCGGAGTGGTGAAAACTCGGACGACTCCCCTCCATCCACAGAGGAACGGTCTGATGAAACACTTTAACATCACCCTGACTACCCAGCTTGTCATCCCTGCCAGCCAGCACCAGCGAGACTAGGACTATAAGCTACCCCTGGTCCTGTGGGCTTATCACACAGGTATCCAGGAGTTCAGCCTCTGTACCCCTGCAGCCTTAATGTTTAGGCAGGAGCTCCAGACGCCAGAGGACTTAGTGTTTGGGGCTCTGCCTGAGCCAGAGGAGCTCACATGGAGGAAGCAGGCTACTATCAGCAACTGCTAGAGCGGATGTGGGCGGCCCACGACTTCACATGGCAGGCCCAGGACATTGCTGAAATGCGCCAGAAATGGCACTATGATCTACAGTGTAGGGGGCAGGCCTTTGTTGCAGGAGACCTGGTATGGATCTATTGCCCAGTGAGGAGGAAGAGCCTGTCCCCGAAACTGCAACACCACTGGCGTGGGCCTTGCAAAGTCGTGGGTCGCTTGGGGGAGGTAACATACCAGATGCGCATGCCAAATAAGGGGCGACTGGTTGTGCTGCACAGGGTCAGGCTGGCACCATACAGACCCCTCCTCACAAACGACACCACATGCCGATGTGACAAACCTGCCTCCACAACCACCTGCCTCACCGCCTGCGGGGCCGACTACTCCCCAGTTGGACTGCCGTCGCCCAACTTGGCGGCGTCAGGTGCCCAGATACCTGGCAGACTTTGATTGTGTATAGTTCCTGAATGTGATTATTTTTTTGCATGTTTATGTTGTTCAACATACATAGTTAATTTTGCGGGGCCGTCAGGGACTACTAACCCCTTACGTGGGGGCTGTGTGGTGTTCTCGCCAGCATTGTAGCTTGTATTCTGGGCCGCTGTGACTGGCTGGCTATATCTACATTGGGGGTGCCAATCACAGCAGCCCAGTGGCTTTATAAGGGAGGTAATATTTCATTTAAGTTAGTTGTTTTCACGTTGTTGTGGGGAGCGGAACCTTCCGAAAAGTGCTGTGCTGTGCTGAAAGATGCAAAGAATTCCTGAAGATTTAATAAACCGAAACTACTTGGGGGCAATTTGCAAAACTCCTGCCCCACCTCCGTGTCCACTTCTTTCTGGGATTGCCACAATATAAATCTTCGGGTTTCAGCTCTAGCTAAACAATATAGCACAATAATGTGAATTTTTATTCACTTATTTTCTATTGATTTCTGTGCACCAAATATCAAGCTCGGCTAGCAAGCCAGGAAGCCTTTTTGCCGACTTAGCTAACTTAGCGAGTCTCGCTCAGGTCAAAAGTAAAAGCTGTTCTAGTTGGCGCTCTCCATAGTGCCTGGGAGCATTTCTGTTGTATCAATGTGGATATGCAGCATTTTTTGCTTACATTTGCTTTTGTGCTTTGTGTGTTTTTGAATTTGCATCGTTTCTGTTTTTGCAGCGTGTTTCTCCCGTTGGACCGTTACAGCGCGTTTGCCCCTGTCGGTCACCATACGTATGTGCAGCCCCCAAGAATCTGTTCATATACCCGCCATATCAAAACCAGCCTGAGCAGAACCTGACAGTGCTTCATGATGATCGATATCCAGGTAGACATCGGGAGGGGTTTGTTGTTTCTTTTCTCACCTAATATGTATCGGCAATAATCAAACATTTCCACCACATGACCTTTGTTTGCAATTTCTGGACTGTTTGAGTTTTGCCTTTGCAAACCCAAACTGGACCAGTTGGAAAATTGTAATGATATATTCTCACAACGAATTGTTTCATGTACCGGACCTTAAGGTGTCAACCTGGCCTAAGTTTAACTGTTTGTGTATAAGTAATAAGGGTCCTTCCATGTCAAATCAACCAAATTTTAGGAACTTTTCCACCAAAAAAATAGAATTTTATTATACCCCCCACAGTGGAAGATTTATATATCTGGTGTGAAATGGTGAAATGATTAAACTCAATTTTTGCCAGTTCCTTAGATTTAGCCTTTTTAAGGGGGGGGTGTCAGTTATAAGAAAACTGCCATAATTTTGGAGTAAGTTAGAGGGCCTGAGATATGAATTTGACCTATAAGTTTAATTTTGTCATCGGACACATTGCTTAAATCTTGGCTTAAGCTACTTTTCTTCACTCAGTGTGTTTAGTTTACCTGTACTGTGGCCTGGCAAAGGTAAAAAACACCAATCATTCTAATTTGCGAATATTTTTTCAAAATTTTATGTATTTATTATTCTGTAACTAATTAAGATAGAACCCTTAGACTTGGTATGCAAACTGCCAGTCGACTTTCTGAAGACCACAACAAATATCAAAGTCATAATGGTTGTATTAAATGTTTGCAGAATGAAAAGTGTGTATTTTGGGTCATTTTTCTGGGTATATATTTCATAAGGGACACAAGTTATTGATTTCATATTTTTAGTGCTTGAGGGCATGAGTCTTAGGCCTATTAAAAAACTGGAGATGTAAAACGGTTCTTTTTGATTTTACACCACGCCCATCATTATAGTGGTTTGGCATTCCTTTAAACCTAGATACCATGATTTGTGACTGAAGAGCACACCAGTAAATTTTAATGATCAGACTGGTTCATTCACAGAGCACTGTTGCATCACTATCTACTCTTACCAGTACAGTATTTGACTAGGCCTGTGTTGAAAAAATTGATTCTCTGATTCTGGTTATCGATTAGGACATCCAAAGATCAGTCTTTTAATATAGCCTATATACGTTTCCTGCCACAAATTGATTTGCTGAGTCATTGCGCAATCTCTGGCTGTTGATCATGTATGCGCATGTAAAAAAAAAAAAAAAAAACGAAAAAAATAGGAAATATTGGAACTTGTGCAGTAATAGTGCCATGCACCCCACGCTCAACAAAATGGAAAGCAGGGTTTTCCACCACACATTGCTTCCTGGTCTGTGGGAAACATTGACATATAATGATAGTTTGGTTACTTTGAAGCTAGTAACCAGCACTTTATTTACATTTACACTGGCTGTATCTTTGTTATTTTTTTTTCATCTTGATAAGTGACTGCATTGGATTGGAAACAATGGTGATAGTGGTTAGTCAGTCGTGCTGTTTTTCACACTGATGCTGCTATTCTGGCTGGAGAGTCTGCACAACATGCAGCATAAAGTTTACTTTGACCCTACAAGTGTTGTTCACAGCTGTTTGTGGGCCAAATGGCCATGAGAAAATTAAAATAAATGACAGTTTTAATAACATTAAAGTGCCGGTAAATACCTTGCATGTCTTCAATGTGACAACATATAAAAATGGTATCAGTAGGTAGGGAAATCATTCATCTTCACATCGATATGTTATACAAATTTTTACGACATCGAAAAATATGGATTTTGATGTTAAAAACTCACTCAACCCTCAAACTGTCGCGTGAGCGAAAATCTGATGTCATTAGAGTAAGTTCCCTTTCTTGTGTACCACGTGACATGTGACGTAGCACACACAACAGCAATAGCGGAAAGAATCAAGTTGACAGCCTCGGAGAGAAAAACGCCGGAAAATTGCCCTTGATGCCAAAAGAAGACGATCCCTCGTATATATTGGGAGTGCTATTGATCGGTGGAAGAGTCTGAGAGAGCGACTGGGCATTGACAATGATGAGTTGGCCCTCACTTTGATGGATTAGTAAGTTGAAATACCGTGTTGGTTTCTCTTAGCAACATTTCTCGCGCTAAGTTACTCGAGTTCATAAAAGTAAACAACGTAAATGGTAGTGTGCCTCGAGAGGGGGAATTATGTTTTGCTTATCGTGTTTTGCTTAACGTTTGACAAGTTATTGCAGTCGTGAAATCGTGATGTATTTAGAGAGCAATCAGAATTTAATCAACATGGGACCCGATGTTCTCGTTATGTTATATCAGGCCTACCAAAGAAAACGTAGCCTCTGCTCACAAAAACTTTGAAATGCCTACATTAATCGCGGAAATAGCAACAGAAAAATAATACCCCGCTACCGAAACTGCAAAAACCGCAACATAAACTTGACGTCACAACTTGACGACTTTCTCGCTTAATCTGGCGACTTTCCAAATCGGGATTGTTTGTCCACTCAAGACGTATGTATACGTCTTGAATACGTCTTGAGAAAGTCGTCAGGTAGGCAACTCTAAGACTATAGCGAAATCGAAAGTGCATCGTTCATTTTCGGCAGGGTGACATGCTAAAATAAGCGAATTTACGAGAACGTGGATGTAACAGCTACGTCTTACAATTCATTGTTAAACATCTGCATTAACAATAACGTCATATTTGGAAGTTTTACTTACCAACCGAAGGAGACACGTCTGATTCCGCTATCTCTGAAAGCAGCCTGGGCCGGTACGCGCAAGCGCAGTAAATGGCAAAGACGGATGCGAAAGAAAATGTTGCAGTTTCATAGTCTTATGCTACGAGTCAACAGTTTATGTTGCGTTTTTTGCAGTTTCGGTAGCGGGGTATTATTTTTCTGTTGCTATTTCCGCGATTAATGTAGGCATTTCGAAGATTTTGTGTGCTGAGGCTACGTTTTCTTTGGTAGGCCTGTATATGGTCTGCGATATAGTAACTAAATGTCAAGGATCTACAGAAATTATAGTCTGAAGTAGATAGCCTCTTGAAACAAATATGGAGCTAAGATAAAAGACCTATTAATATCATTGCCCACTGAACATTACAGAACTCTGTTTGTTGCATGTGATGTGCCACAGTAAATTCAAAAATTATTTTATTGCATTTTACTGCAGATTACGTGTCAGAATGCTGCCAGATAAAATATAATTTCCGATATTTCGCCACAACCTTTTGTAAATACATCAGTTAGATTGTGTTATTTTTCTTCGATTTAAAAAAAATCCAAGTTAACAATATCTGGTTAAAAAAACAATGACATCCGTAAGACGAAAACATTCCTGCTGTAAATATAGACATTGTAACTCCAAGAGAAGCCATTCTATGACATTCAATGAGTGTCAGAACGTAGGTCTACAGTACCGTTCATTTAGCAAAATCTTCACGGAAAAAATCAAAAAATCGATATACTTCAATTACATGACGCTTATGCATTCATAATATGTTCAAGTGGTCTTCCCATATGTCATGAAGTGATTACTCGCCTCCACATTCTCCAGAAACGTTTCTGTCTGCCTTCTTTTTCGTCCGCGCGAGGCCATCTTTGTTTACAGTGCGCAATTTCGACCCACAATGCTTTGCGCTGTGAATAATCTAGCCGATCTATTTTTAGACCGGGAAACCCCTTTTTGAAAAATTGCATTTCGTAAGGTTATTTTTGGTCTATTATTTTTTATAATTTTTTTTTGGGCCATATTACAGACAGCTTGATTTTTGGAATTTTAGAAAAAAAAACACATGCAAGGTATACTGGCACTTTAACTGCATCAAGATCGAATCGAATCGTGATAATTGATTCTGAATCTTGAGAATTAAATCGAAACGATTCTTGAAATTTGAATCGATACCCAGCCCTATATTTGACATACAAAAGAATTGTCATCACATATGAGTGCTGCTATCAGACTCATTATAGTGTCATATAGGGAAACGGGGAAAAAAGTTTTTGAAAAGATTATTGTGTAATTCGAATTATTGATAGATTATTGTGTAAAAAGAATTTTCCAATGATTTTAATACACAAGACCTTTCCAGGGATATAAATGGAACTTTTGAATTCCCCACTTCTATATTTAGCAACACATAAACTGAAACCTCCAATAATTCCATGTCTGAAATTTTGAGTTTTTCTGCCCGATGGCCCTATATAGAAAGCAGTGGCGGCTGGTGAACTGGGAAAAAACAATCCCTTCTCATTAATGATTGGTTACGACCTGTTTTCTATCATTCAGTAGTTATTCTGATGTTTCTTTATATGTCAACATATTTGTAATGTGACCAACATGTCTCATAACAATGCCTATGTACCTATTTCATTATGATAATTGTATGTGTCACATTCATCCTTTCACTTACACCATGGCTAAGACACCTAATATGATTGGCATGCTTTACGGTCTAAAGGAAGAGTTTTACATCTCCAGTTTTATATGTTAGGCCCAAGACCCATGCCTTCAAGCACTAAAAATATGACATTGATCACTTGTGCCCTTTTTGAGATGTATACCCACTATAATGACCAAAAATACGCACTTTTCATCCTGAAGCCAATTTCCAAGGTTATTAACATATTTAATACAACTACTGTGACTTTGATATTTTTTGTGGTTTTCAGAAAATTGACCGACAATAATAAATACATTAAATTTAGAAAAAATTTTCACGAACTACAACCCCACTTCCGAAATAGTTGGGACAAAGTGTAAATTGTGAATAAAATCTAATTGCAATGACTTTCAAATCACACCAGCTAGTATTTTATTCACAGTAGAACAGAGATAACATAGCAAATGTTGAAACTCAGAAATTTTACAACTTTATTCACAAAATGAGCTCATTTCAAGTTTGATGGCTGCTATAGGTCTCAAAAAAGTTGGGACAGGGGCCTGTTTACCATGGTGTAGCATCCCCTCTTCTCGTTAACAATGAGTGGAGGCATCTGGGCATTGTGGAGAAAAGTTTCTTCAGTTTACCCATTGGAATTTGATCCCACTCTTGTTTAATACAGGTTTCCAGCTGCTGGAGAGTTTTGGGTCTCTTTTGATGGACTTTTCATTTAATTATGCGCCAAATGTTCTAAATCTGTGAAAGATCAGGATGCAGGCAGGCCAGTTCAGCACACGGGCTCTTCTGCTATGAAGCCATGCTGTTGCAATACCTGCAGTATGTGGTTTTGCATTGTCCCGCTGAAATACACAAGGCCTTCCCTGGAATAGATGTCATCTGGTGGGGAGCATATTTTGCTCTAAAACCTTTATATATATATATATATATATATATATATATATATATATATATATATATATATATATATCTCTCTCTCTATCTTTCAGCATCCATGGTGCTTTTTAAAAAAAATGCAAGTGTCCCACTCCATATGCACTAATTGTTGGGTTTTGCGAAATGAACCAACAGTGATAACCAGTAGAATACAAAAAGAGGCTTTATTTCTGAAGGGGGAAACCCCCCAACAGAGCTGGCAACAGTACAAAATCCGCAGTACAAAGTCCAATGGGCAAAATCCAGAGTCATACAAAGGGCACCAATCACAAAAATCGTAGTCAGACAAAAGAGGTCAAAAAACAAGAATGCGGCAAAAGTACGGGGAATAGGCAAAGCTCGGTGTCTAGGGCGGTCCAGTCAGAAAGATAAATCACAATGAAACAAGACAAAAGAAGCGTAGGTAACACGGAAGAACGATCTGACAAGGAAGTGAATCAAACAGGCATCTAATATACATATCCGAGTGAACACATGATCAGGGAACACAGGTGCAATCAATGGAACAATAATCACGGAGTGAAACAATAGGAATAAACTAATCACATCAATTTGGCCAAAGCCAAAACGCAGACAGGGATAAAAAGACAAACCTATGGACAAACAAACAGCTCCAGTCACGGAGTACCAAAAGTGCATAGTTTAGAGAAAGGAAAGCACAAAGCATTTGTGGAGACCCACAGAAAATCGCAGCAGAGATAATAGGGAAAGGCAAGGAGGCGGAGACTAGAATAGGGCTCATTAGATCATTAGTCAATTAGTAAGTGCAGCTATACAATCTCAAGTGCCTGTTAGTAAGTTAGTCTAAATATACAGGGTTAGTGTTGATTAGTAATTAGCGAAAATAATAAACTGTTAGTCTGTGTTAGTAAGATAGTAAAAGTAAGGGGAAGGAAGAACACAAGATAAAGAAAGAAGATTGAAACCCAGAAACCAATAAATCACCCGAATGAGTGGCACGCTAGACAAGGGACCGTGAGCAAAGATACACACATGACAAGACGGGGGAAAGACGAAGTGCAAGGCATGGAAAATAAACATGGCATGGAAACTATGAAACATGGCTATGAACTGAAAACATGGCATGGAAATGAAACATGGCTATGAAAACTAAAACATGAAAAATAATAAAACATGAAATCCAATAACCAATAACACAATACATGATCTTAGAATAGTAAGACGAAGCAGTGGTCACTAAAACACATGAAGCAATCTAAACATGGCGCAAGGCCAGGCACAGAACTTAAACTTGAAGCATGGGGCATGAGACATGGGCATGGCAAAGACAGAAAATGCAGGATCACAACACTAACACTAACACAACACTCGTTTCCCATACAAGACTGGTACAAAACGGGGATCGAATCCACATCGTGATAGTCACTTCTGCTTCGCAAGACGATGCTTTATCGAGTGAGCTATCCGACAGCACTACAGTCCATTTTAAATGAGCCTTGGTCAAAAGAACACGGTGGCACTTCTGGATCATGCTCAACAATGGCTTCCTTTTTGCATGATAGAGTTTTAGGTGGCATCTGTGGATGGCACGGCGGGCTGTGTTCCCAGACAGTGGTTTCTTGAAGTATTCCTGGACCCATTTAGTAATGTCAATGACAGAATCATGCCGGTGAGTGATGCAGTGGTGTCTGAGGGCCCGAAGATCACGGGCATCCACTAAAAGTCTTTGGCCTTGTCCCTAACGCACAGAGATTTTTCCCGTTTCTCTGAATCTTTTGATGATGTTATGCACTGTTGATGATGAGACCTTCAAAGCCTTTGCAATTTGACATTAAGGAACATTGTTTTTAAGGTATTCCACAATTTTTTTTTAACACAAGCCTTCACGGTTTGGAGAGGCTCTGGCCATCTTTACTTCTGAGAGACTCAGCCTCTCTAAGACATCTCCTTTATAGCCGATCTTGTTACACACCTGATGCCATTTAACTTATTTACTAGCTAAATGTTCTTTCAGCTGATTCTTTTGTATATTAATCACTTTTTCAGCCCTTTTTTTTTTTTGCCTGTGTCCCAACTTTTTTGAGACCTGTTGCAGCCAGAAAATTTAAAATGAGCTCCTTTTATGGATAAAAATATAAAATGTCTCAGTTTCAACATTTGAAATGTTATCTATGTTCTATTGTAAATAACATTTTGGCTCATCTGATCTGAAAGTCATTGCATTTTGATTTTATTCACAATTTACACTTCGTCCCAACAATTTCAGAAATGGGGTTGTAATTCATTTATCTGCCCTCTTTATTTAACGTATAATGAATTTACCTAATAATTGTAAAAAAAAACAGATCTTAGATTCTCAAAAGAAAAATACACATTTACTTCTTTCTATTTCTGTGTTATGGTAAGGAAATTAACTGGTCTGGGCATAGCATAACATATCAATCATATTATTGTAACTGATAGTGATCGCCAGAATGCCCTTGCTGTGTATGTATTATGTTGATCCACACAATGATGTTTTAATACAGGAGGCATGTAATTTCTTGAAATGGGGACACCTTGAGGAGATCCACTCCACTCCAGCTGAGGGAATGAATGAAAACTGCGATTTGAAGTCCGATAATTTTCGAGGATGATAATAACATACGCTAGAAAATGTTGCGATTAACAAGGGACAAAAGAAAACTATCTCGGCAGCTTAATGGACGCAACGAAACCATCAAAAGCCTAAATATCATGTTACAACAAACAACAAACAAATGCGCATTGGCCTTTTATTTTTCGTCTGCATTACTTTACTGATTCTCCCCACCGTTATTGGATCCCGCGTGCTCAAACATGCATGGGATGAGAAACGCATGACCTTGAAGAATAAAATTTTCTCATTTCCTATGGATAAGCAATGTCTGCAAAATTTTGGTCATAGATGTCATGCTATTGACTCAACCGTACTAAAATTCGGACGTGCACGCACTCAAAGCGCAGTCCAAAGACATAAAAAATGCAACAAAAAACACAGAATATATGAAGCAGTCGTCACTTTACCTTTTCTGATTCTACTGGCTGGAGACATAAAACTAAATACAGGCCCTGAAGATCAACCTCACCTGGGGAGCGGCATTGGAGTCGGGTCACAAGTTCCTCAGGAACAGTGGGACCGGGAGCCGCGGGCGCCTTTGACGAGCGGCTGCTTGGGTTGGGGACGGCCTGCAACTTCCAGCGGCGGACCGAGTGTCGCTGGATGTTGTGGTGTTGCCACCTGCCTGTGCCCAGCTCGACACCAGCCCCGAAATCAGACAGCGGAGTGTACTACTGCGGCGTCGGTAGACCGTACCGGATCCTGAGGTTAGGTCTTCAGGGGCAGTAAGGAACCAGGCCATAGTGATGAGCTCTAATGAGCGGCACCCCCGTCTGTGCTGGAGGCAGCATTGGCCTGTTGCCGCTAGCTGCAGACCAGGCGCTGTGTTGGCTGAACTCCATGGATATGCCGCACGCAAATCTCCACTTGGATTTCTATCCAGAGTATCGGACTGTGGCCGAAGCCACTCCAGCCTGGGATGTTAACAGCAAAAGGAGAAAGACCAGCAGAGTCCGTCCTTTTGCGCGGACTCAAGCAACTAAGGGCCGGTTCATACTTAACGCAAGGCACGCGAGCGAACGCGACCACAGGTCCGTTCCATTGCGTTCACAGAGAAGCCTGAACGCGGGTCCCTTGCTGCGCTGTGCCTCGTTAAAAAGCAGTACACTGCTCATACAATAGGGGGTAGCAAAGTTCTCTCCGTCTCCTCCTCCTTCTTTCTTCTTTTTGGTGTGTTGAAGACATCATATGGTGCATTATTTGCTTTATCTCCCCTATTGGAATCTCACGGAAATACACGCGTCGCGTTACAAAAATTTGGACGACACACTTTGCTACGCAAGGACGCAAGATGGACTCCTTGCGTTGCTCAATGCGTTGCCTTGTGTTCGCGCTCGCGTACCTTGCGTTGATTATGAACCGGCCCTAATTCACAAGGTAAAATCTCGTCTAATATGAGAATCAAGGCTCTCAATAATTTAAAACTGGATGTGAATCGAAAACAACGCAATTTCTTTCAGACTGTAAATCATGCCAGAATTATTTGGGATCGGTCCCTGAAACCTAAAGGTGTTTTGGGGGGACATCTGAATATTAGAAGCCTTTTACCAAAAAGTGATCAAATACATACTGTCCTGACTCAATCAAACCTGGACTTTTTGGCACTTTCTGAAACATGGATTAACTCAAACATTGCAAAAGGATTAATAGAAATACCTGGATATCAATGTTACCGTAAAGATAGAGGTTTGGGCAAAGGTGGAGGCATATTAATGGATGTTAAGGACACCATTAAAAGCTGTGAAATAGAAATAGAATCCCAACTGGAATGTTTAGCTGTGCGAATTACCCTGTCACCACAAATGTCTTTTAATGTGCTGGTTCTGTATAATCCTTCGTCACATGATGCTTCTCTCTATCGTGATTTTGAAGCACACTGGATCATCATAAAGAAATTTATGTTCTTGGGGATTTCAATATTAATTGGTTGGACAAAAAAAATAAGGTAAAACTCAAAAACATAATTTCAAAGTTCAATCTGAAACAAATGGTTTCTACTCCTACAAGAATAACCAGAAATTCTCAGACCTTGATTGATATGATTTTTGTAAATAATCCTAGGCGTGTAACTAACCCATTGGAAAAGTGTCTTGCTCATCTGTTTCTCAATCTCGTCTCTTGAGATGAATTTGAGCTTCTCATATTTGTATCATTCTGTGATCATTTGTTTCTGAGTTACTTCTCCTAAAGGTCCCGCAGGAGCAAGAGATAAGCTGAAAAGAGACAAGACATCACTGAAACAGCAGAAGTTGATTTGAGATAACCATTTGAGCAATACTTGAGAAGTTAGATAAACAGAGGAGATCTCATAATTGTATGCCCCTGATCTCAATTATGTCTTGGTTATTTTGAAGGATAATTAAAGAGAACAGTTAAAAAAAAGATTTCTATGGTAATCACAGGCAAAACCGAATAAAAGTTTCCCCAAAAAACATAATTCTGCATCCCACTGCTTGGAGGATTTTGAAGGTTTTTTTTTTTTTGAGTTGTTCTCTTTAATTCTCCTTCAAAATACCCAAGACATAATTGAGATCAGTGGCATACAATTATGAGATCTCCTCTGTTTATCCCACTTCTCAAGTATTGCTCAAATGGTTATCTCAACTCAACCTCCTTTGTCTCAGTGATGTCTTGTCTCTTTTTAGCTAATCTGTTGCTCCTAAGGGACCTTTAGGAGAAGTAACTCAGAAACAAATGATCACAGAATGATACAAATATGAGAAACTCAAATTCATCTCGAGAGACGAGATTGAGCAACACATTTTTCCTACGGGAAAATATATAATTTAATTACAGGCCTATCTGATCACAATCTGACGTTATTTGCTCGCAAATTAACCAAGAAGAGATTTTCAGTATATGCCAGAAGCTCAGTAACAATAAAAAGAATTCCAAAATGTAACTGGGCCCAATTTCAATCTAAGCTTCAGCAAATTAATTGGGAGGACATATTACAATATGATGATCTGAATAACACTTGCTATAAATTCATGGGTGCAGTCAAAGACACTATGGTAAAGCATTTTCAGATTTGGAAAACAAAACCTAGGAAAAATGATCTGCCTTGGCTGACAAAGGAAATCTGGGATTGATAAAAAAGAGAGATCAGGCCTTAAAACTCTCTCTTAAATCAAAAATCAGTATTGACATCTTAGCTTTTAAATCCCTAAGAAATAAGGTAGTCAAAGAGATGCGTATTGCAAAAGCACAGTACTTCACCAGGTTGATTGAAAATGCTAAAGGGAAGGGCTCTAATGCTTGGAAACAAATATACAAATTGGTCAATCCTAAAAGTCAGAAACAACATTCTATCAAAGAGCATAAAATTGAGAATGTCATTACTACAGATCCTATAGAAATTGCTAATGGTTTTAGTAATTTTTTTATTGACTCTGTAGATGAACTTGCAAAAAATTTTCTGCCACCTCAAATAGTGAAGGATAGACTCCAACAACTAGACTCCAACAACGTGTTTTATATTAAAGGGACCAATCAAGCTGCAGTACATAAAATCATTACCAATCTCAACACTTCACACACTAAAGATGTTTTCAATTTGGATACTGCTTTCCTGAGGCAACACTCATCTATTTTTTAGAACCTTTAACTAAACTCATAAATCTGTCTATAGCTACAAATAGTTTCCCAGATCACTGGAAAACAGCTGTGATTAAACCAATTTTCAAGTCAGATGCAGCTAATATAGCGTCAAGTTAAAGGCCAATTTCTATTCTCCCAGTTTTCTCTAAAGTTCTAGAAAAAGTGGCAGTGCAACAATTAATAGCATATTTGGAGGATAACAATCTCTTGCTCCCAAATCAATTTGGCTTCAGGCCCAAGTATTCAACTGAATTAGCAAATTGCTATCTGCTGGAAAACATCAAGAGCTCCTTAGATAGAGGGAATGTTGTTGGCACAGTTTTTCTAGATCTTAAGAAAGCATTCGATACTTTCAATCATGACATTTTATTATCTAAATTAAACAAATATAATTTTTCTGATCAAGCAAAATCATGGTTCGATTCTTATCTATGCAACAGAAGTCAACAGGTCATTATTGGTCAGTCTTAATCTAATTGCCGTGACAGTAAATTGGGTATACCACAAGGGTCAGTTCTTGGACCTCTGCTGTTCAGCTTGTATATAAATGACATCTTTGAATGCTGCACAGCAGTTGGCCAACAAATGTATGCTGACGACACAGTTTTATTTGTGGCTGTAAAAACACCTGCTATTGCTGCAGCCAATCTAACGGTCTGCTTAGATAAGGTGGCGCACTGGCTTGATACTTCCTGTTTAACATTAAATGTCAAAAAAACTGTCTGTATGTGTTTCTCAATCAGGAAGCTTCCCTCCAGAGACTCTTTTAAAGTAAAAATCAAAGATAATGAATTAGAGACGGTTCAGGATTTCAAATATCTTGGAATTGTTTAGGACTCGCAGCTTCGGTTTGACAAACATATAAAAAAGCTGAGTTGAACTTGTAGGGCTAATCTACAAACTTTCAGACAAATCCGACATTGTCTACCATTTAACACAGCCCTAACATTTATGCATGCAATGATCTTTTCTCATCTTTCGTACAGTATCACTTCCTGGTCTCAGGCATTAGCCTCTGTCATTAGACCGCTTACATCCATTTACAATCAAACAATCAAAGTTTTAGATAAAAAAAACACTTCAATTTCATCACTGCACCATCCTAAAAAAAATACAATTTATTCAGTTTTGAAAATTTCATTAATTACACCAACCTCATACTTGCATTTAAATGTCTTCACCATTTAGCTCCACCCATCCTTAACACTATTATAACAAGACTACATTACAATGCCACCAACACCCGAAGCACATCAGAGGGAAACTGCAGAATCAGACACTGTAAGACCTCCTTTGCCCAAACCGCCTTCTCAATTAAAGGTACAATTCTGTGGAATTCCTCACCTGCGAGTCTAAAACAAATCCAGGATATTAAAACACTTTCTCCTGCAGTCAAGTCCTGGATTAAACTCGGCCAGAACTGTAATCATGACATCAATTAACTTACAAGTGAAGTTTGAATGTGGCAGTATTTTTAATTTGTTTGTTTGTTGTCATGGTGGGTTACCACTAGTATTGCTGTTATTCTTTTTAATCATTATACTGTGTTATAATACTGAGCTGATTTTTAGATTTCAATGTAATGTGAACTTTTATAATGTTTGGAATATCAATGTCTATTAAGGGACTGGTGTTGGAAATCAGCTTTGGCTATATACACTTGTACATTACATCGGACACTGCGTCTGCAGCTGTCAATGTTTTTTTTTTTTTGTACTTGTCCCTTACAAATAAATAAATAAATCAAATCAATCAAAATGCACATTTACATAAATGTATGAAGTTTTTATACTACTGCTTATCTTGAACCATTTTTTTAACACTTGCTCTTTTGAATTAATCTTGCCCTGCCTTGGTCTTGATCTTGACTCGGTTTCGGCCTCTAAAAGTCTTGGTCTTGACTCGGTCTCGATACACTCTGGTCTTGGTCATGTCTTGGTCTTGGTTTAGGCGGTCTTGACTCCATCACTACTGTGGGGGACCCCATGGCTGATTATTCATTTGCTTTTGTTGTGCACATTTCCTACCCTTCACCCTGAGCCAAGGGGAATTTCGGGCCCTCTGAACCTCAGACAACTGCATAACTGCCCTCTGAACCTCAGCCAGTTGCATAACTGGTCCTCTCCATCTCAGCCAGTGATATTTCTGGCCCTCTCAACCTGAGCCAATGGCATTTCTGGCCTCTTATTCTCAGCCAATGACATTTCTGGTCCTCTCAACCCGAACCAATGGCCATTTTGTTCCTCAGAACCTAAGCCTGTGAAATTTCTGGTCTCTCATCCTCGGCCAGTAGCATTTTTGGCTCCATCACTCTCAACCTATGGCATTTCTAGGCCCCTGAACCTCTGCTAATGACAGCTCTGGCTCAACCAAAGCCAATAGCTATTCTGGTCCTCTCAACCCAAGTCAATAGCATTTCTGGCTCTCTTAACTTCAACCAATGATATTTCTGGTCTCTCATCGGCAGACAATGATAGTTCTAGATTCTCACCCTCAGCCAATGGGCAGAGCTTCCTCCAGCAGGTGATGCCACCCTCCTTTGTGTACTGTCCCATAGTGGTCTCCAGCAGGGACAGAGGCATTCCACAAGCCACCGCAAAGAACAGATACGGTATCAGGAATGTTCCTGCAAAAAAAAACCTTCAGTTAGTGGTCACATTTCAGATGACTCTCCCGACTCCAGTCCTAAAACTGGTATTTAAACTAAACCAAAGAATTCAAGTTCCAGATGAGCCAAGCCCATTTTCCTCATCAAAACACTAGTTTTGAGTGTACTTTTTGATTACTCTGAATAAGCTTGTTTTTAATCTGGCATAATGACCCTTAAGTGTTGTGCACTTAAGGTACCAGTATGATGCACTTATTTCTGGGGGTTCACCAAGTATAATGTGTGGTGAAAAAGTATGTGCTCTCTTTCTGTCATTGGTTGTTTTTGCCCATTAGTCACAATTGTTTCAGATCTTTTGAATACAAGTCAAAAATGACTTTGTCCTTCTGTTGAAGCTGGACACATTTTACATAACATGGTGGAGAGAACAAGCCATTCAGCCCAACTCGGCTCGCCACTTTCCTATTACTAAACTGGATTTAACTCTTCAGATACTCAATGACTAAATGGTATCTAGCGCTAAATCAAGCCTGCTCTTGAAAATTCCCAAGGTTTCTGCCACAACAATGTAGTCAAGCAAGCTATTCCACACTAAGATTACTCTCTGCGTGAAAATAATTTACAAATATCAATGCTAAATTTACTCTTGCCCAACTTCCATATGTGACCCCGAGTTCTGCTGACCAAACTTAGCCTAAGTTGCCAAATGCTGCAAGAAAACAAACAAAAGTATAAGCACAACACCATCTCTGAATGGTTCAAATGAAACTAAATAAACCATTTACCTCTTGAGTATTCTTTAGTGACTCGGTCAAAAATGTTCCCGGATGAAAAGGAGTAAGCTGAACTCTTCTGGCTTAAGTTTACAGAATTTATATTTGAGATCCTGGATAGGTAAGCCTTCAAAATAAAGATAACCTGCTCAGCTGATCTGTAACCATGATAGCAATATTCTGTCATTTAAAAAAAAGTGTTAGGTTTTGAATCCACTGAAGTGGATCTCTGAAAGAATAGTATTAAAAGTGGCTTTGTCAAAGTTTTGACTTGAGCCCCAGTGAGATGCTGAGGCATGACCAAAATCAGCATTTCACCATCAAAAACCCTTCAGTGTGGCTGAAATCAAACAATTCTACAAACAAGACTGGGCCAACATTCCTCAATAGCAATGTTAAAGACTTAACTCCAGCTTTGGAAGTGTTTGGTTGCAATTGATCCTGCTTAAAGTTGAACAACCAGTCATTAACCCCCTGCTGCAGAGGAGTACTAAACTCAGACACAGGCGTCTAAATTATGCATTAATTGTACCTGGAATAAACCACTTTATATGTATTCTGGAGAAGTTGGTGCCCCAGAACTGTTCATAAGATAGGTGTTCCAAAGTCTGAAACAGTGGTATTGATGTTGCGTGGATTTTGCCTCCCCATTAAACCTGATTTTCAACCAATGTTTGAGGTTTTTATATGCTCCAATGTTCCTTTGGGTACCCAAACCTCAAGGTAAGCCGAGAAAGTACTGATTTCATTTGATATTAGTGGAGGTTAAATACAGAATTCTTTCCAATATTAGAATTATATTATAAACCCCCTTATCACTTATAAAACCCCCTCAAAATATATTGGTGCCCCATTTTAAAATTATTTTGTTATGCCACGCCTCCAGCGCTCCCAATCACCGGAGTACTAAGCAACGGCCTGCATTCCACGCTCCACTTAATCAGCCACATCTGTCTCCCATTGTGCTATGCTCATTGCTTTGCCCATATAAACCAAAGCATAGCACACAAAGTGCGAAGTCTCGTAGGCTTGTGTCTTGTACTACACATGCCTTGGTTCTAGAGTTCAAACCTATGGAAAGAAGCTACAGTTGTCAAAGAGCATGGTCCGTGATAGAAAAATGGTGAAATTCAAAAAGCGAATCAATAGTTATTGTTAATAACTATAACTATAATAGTTATAGTTATTTGTTTTTTTTGTTATTTTTATCATTTTCTTGTCTGACCATAAACTTGTCTCTCAGTGTGTAACTCTCTCAGGTCGCGGCAGTCAACTTCCAAGCATGTTACTTTTGCAACAGGTGATAGCCTGTGCGCAGTGATATCAAGGAAGAGACAAATAGTGCCAAGTGATTGTGAAGTGTGAGTTATTCAATGACTTTGTTTTTGTGACAGAAATATATTACTCTTTCAAACACACATTGTTTTGGGAAACAAAACTTTTTATTTTTGTGATCTCAGCAAACTAGCCGGACTACTTGCTTCAAAACTTCAGAAGGCCAGAACTCCGCTCACAGGACACACTCATGAAAAAAATCACCTCTCATGCACTACATTGCCAAAGAGTATTTCTTCCAACTTCATTTGAAAAAATCTGTACTATCACTTTAAATTCACAGCTTTATCCTAGAATTTATACTCACACTTACAAAGAGTTCAGTAGTTATGAAGGATGATTTATTGTTAGGAAAAGTAGCAGGAGTCCAAAAACTCAATTTCCAACGTACTATGACAAATGATTTGATGGTTATGATCAATCAAAAACTGACGAGGCTGCTGGATAGCTCACTCGGTAAAGCACTGCGTTTAGAAGCAGAAGTGACTATCAGGTCACGGGTTCGGGCCCCGCTTCATAGAAGGTCGGCATAGTGGTCGGCAGCTTTTTCAGAGTAGCGCGCAATTGGCTATAGTGCTACAGGGTTGCATATTGGGAAGGGACTGCCGGAAAGGGAGTATAATAGTTGCCTTGTTCGTTGCTCAAGCGCCTCCTGTTGGCCAGACGGGCGCTCGTCAGGAAGATTCTAAGTCTGTTCATGTCCGGGTATCCTCCGCCCTCGTTCTGAACTTGCGAAGATTCAACCAATGAGTGTATAAGAAGCAGTAGCTGACAGGCGTGTGCTTCGGAGGAGAGCCGCAAACTGTCCACACTCCTGAGTTGGCAGCAAGGGGTCACACACGAGCAAGACTTGTACTCAGTTCACCAATTGGGCATTCCAGATTTGGGTGGGATTGGAGATGCCAAATTTATTAAAAAAATAAAAACAAAAATTGACCAATGACTAAAAGGGGAGGGGCTTCAGCAACTTAACAAGATCATCCCCTGAGACCAATAGCCAAATTCCCAACTCTCTATAACAAATGGTATAATAGTTAAGAACAACCAAATATCAACCACTAAGGAAAGGGGGCATGGCTTCACCACATAACGGAATCCTTTCCTGGGTCCATCAACCCAATCCCCAACTTTCTATGACAAATGGTCCAAAAGATATGACAGATCAAATATAGGCTAATCAGAAAAGGAGGAGCAGCTTCACAGTTTAACATGTAATCCTTTCCTGAGTCCAGCAACCTAATTCCCAACTCTCTGTAGCAATATGCCTATTTCACATTTCCAGGTATACAAACCAGAAAGCAGGTAAACTGACTTCTGCTAGTTTATGCTAGCTTGATGCGCCGTGAATCAACAATGGGAGAGTGTTGGTAGTCGGGAGTTCCCGGTTCGAACTGTTCAAACTGTAACTTGAAGAAGCAAGCCGGCCTCTTTTTTCTTGGTTTGCCCACTGAAGACGACGTGAGGAGATGGATTTTGTCCATTAGAAGAGATGACAGAGGAAGATTTGCAATTATGAGATGTAGCTAGCTAGGTACCTGAGTGTGCGATGCTCACTAAGCTGTACCATTCAGATCCATGTGAACTGGGGCATGAATAATATGAGTGATGGCAACGGCAAAGAAAGGGGTCTGCGATGGAGTCAGGTTGAAAAACCAATTAGAAAATGGATTCACCTTGTGCATTGACTATGACTGCTGTCCTCCTGCAGGTAACAAGCTATCTTGCTGCTTCTTGCGAATCACGCAGCTAACTTTAACCGTGTGTTTAGAAATTGAGGCAAAAAATAGGATCTGCAAAGCCAATTACACCGGAAAATTTTAGAGTTATTAGCCAATTGACACAACATTATGGCATGAACAATTAACTTAATGGAACATAAAAATACTAGCATTAGCTTTTTACCTATCGATCATACTGTAATCCTTGGCTAGTTGGCTAGTCTTCTGTGTTCACTCGAACTACGTTAGTATCAAAGATATCTTGCACCATTTAGCTGGGGAACATACGTCTATGAATTTGTTTTCTAGATATCACGTCTCCAAAGTTGCTAATTATCGGTTTTGTAAACGTCAGTAAGCTGTGGTCGAGAATGGCTTGTGTGGGCAACGCATTTGTACTGTCCAGTGTTTGATGATTATGTTTCATAAAGTTTTCCAAGAATTAGAATAATCCTTTGGCAGTTTAACACTCGTCATTCTTCTTTCTGCAATGCTGCAATGTGGTAAATTCAACTAAGAACATTGTTTTAACCCTTCTATTATCCTTGCGGTCAATTTGACCCCATTCAATGTTTATCATTCAAAAAATAAGTAGACTTTTTTTTTTTGCTTCATATTTCATGACTTTTTCTAATCTGATGGGGACAACTGATTAAGCATAAATTATCATGATTATATTTTTCAATGTGCTGAACACATATTGCACGCATTGATGTTCCTCTGGGGTAAATTTGACCCCAAGGCGTTTTAGCTGTGTAAAACTTGTCTGTCTGTGTGACCTAAAATCCCCACACCTGCAGGTGCAGAGTTGATACTTTTGAGTTGATTCATGACAGGGGGGTGGGGAAAACAACTATTCCCATGAGAACTTTGATACTTCTCGTGGTGTGAGCATGTGGGAAACAACTTGACTTGTGAACCCCTGCCAAAATGAGGAAGCCAATGTAGGCTTGCGAGCTGCTCACATCCAAGTCTTTCTAACGACACATGCCTCCCCTGTAAAATTATCATCTCAAGTACAATATTTTCAATTGATGGTTATACCTGTATGAAGAGCTTGGCTAATGACTCTATGTCTTCAACATGGCTGACTGTGTGTCTGGTGGGACACTCTTAGCAGCACTTCTACCTTGAAGTGAGTAGAGAGACCATAATTTTCCATTTTTAGTGCTAACGTGACATGGGGGAGGTGGACACAATATTCTCGTGAGAATTTTCCCGCACCATGGGCATGAAGGTGTGTGTGCGTGTGTGAGACCTACACCTGCCGAAGTACAGCTGACATTTCCCACGCTGTGGAGGATGGGTATGCCGGCAAGGACATTAGTAGTTCTTGCAAAATAAGGGAGGAGCAGACATTAAATGCTTGCATGGCGGCCCTCTATCCAAATCATTCCTCATTGCGCTCTGTGTGTACTGTAATCTGCACGCACTCCCACTTGTAAATGTCCTCTGGGAAAAGGTTTGCTGTCCATGAGGTTTTGGAACAGCTCTTTGACAGTGAACGTGACAGAGGAGAATGTGTCTGATGCAGAGGATTGTGTTGAGCAGGTCCCTGTTACGGATACAAGAGGGAAAGCACACAGGGGAACTCTGTAGAACTTGGAAACGAAAGGGAGACACAAAAGGGGAGTGAGACGCCAGAAGCGGGGATCCAAAATAATTATTTTAATAAATTAACACAGGGAAAAAACCAAGGGGGCAGACAAGACTTCGGCTAGGGACTGTGACTATGGCTTGGACAAAGACTATGAACTATGGCTTGGGGCTATGGCTGTGGCTTGGCTTGGGGCTATGGCTATGGCTTGGGGCTGTGGCTTGGCTTGACTAAAAACACTGACAAGACAAGACTGTGGGCACAGCTGGCAGATGGCAACTCGGAAGGCACAGCTGGCCGGGAAAAGGGTAAGGGAGAACATCAGGAGGGGAACAGACAGGACGCTGGGGCACTTGGACGGGCAGGAGACGCTGGGGCACTTGGACGGGCAGGAGACGCTGGGGCACTTGGACGGGCAGGAGACGCTGGGGCACTTGGACGGGCAGGAGACGCTGGGGCACTTGGACGGGCAGGAGACGCTGGGGCACTTGGACGGGCAGGAGACGCTGAAGCTCAGGGGGCCAGAAAACGCTGAAGCTCAGGGGGCCAGAAACGCTGAAGCTCAGGGGGCCAGAAACGCTGAAGCTCAGGGGGCCAGAAACACTGACGAGGAAGACGGGCACAGAAGACGGTGGAGGCAGACTGGCAAGACAGGCACAGGGGACACTGGAGGAGACAGGGGGCACCAGGGGCTTGGAGGCAGCAGGAAGGGCAGGCTGGGCAGGGTATGCAGCTGATGAACACAGAGGAGAACTGAGGGGACCAGAGGGAGTGCACAGGGGCAAGGAGTGTCGCGCAGAGTGACAAAGGGAAGTCAGAATTGCAGGCGTGGAGAACCGGCTCCCAGATATAGGGCAGGGGGCGAGGACAGACACAGGTGCAGCAACTTAATATAATTAACAAGGGGTGGAACACAAGGGAAACCAATTGCATGAAAACAGATAAACATTAACACACAAACGAGGATCACAAGACAATCCCAAAGACGGGATAAATAAACTAGATAAAAGGACGCCTAAGTGTACAGAATAAGTCAGGATAGATTATAAGAATGCAGAGAGTCTGCAGGAAACTTTAGCAAAACCAGAGAATAGTAAAGCAAGGGGCGGAGACTAGAACAGGGCGAAAGCTGAGAGATTATTAGTCAATTAGTAAGTGCAGCTATACAATCCCGGGTGCTCGTTAGTATGTTAGTCTAATATACAATGTTAGTTTGGTTAGTAAATTCTAGAAAACAACAAACTGTTAGTAGGGGTTAGTAATATAGAAAAGCAAGGGGAAATTAGTAAACGAGAACAGAAGGAAGGCTGAAACCCAGAATCCATTAAATCACCCGAAATAGTGTCACAATCAATTAACACAGAAAACTGCTACAAACAATGACGCGACCGGGGAGAAAGCAAAGACAGTACATGGGTAAGACGTGGACTGGAGTAACACGGGAGAGGAATGAAATGTGAAACACTAAGACATGGACTAAAAACTGACATCACAAAAATAATAAAAACCTAAAATTGACTAACCAAACACACAGACCCACGGAACACAACAGTCCCTGTTTTTGAGGCATTCTCATCTGATGAGAATGAGAGTGTTGATCCTCCTGTTGTCTCTCAACCACCAGCAGACACGATCCCTTCCAAAAATGGGACGATAATATGGTCCCTTTGCCCACTTCAACAGCGGGGTAGACTTAGCGCTGCTAATATTATATTAAAAAAAAAATAGATGTAAAAGTAAATAAATATGTTTTTGAGAGGGAAGGCGGGGGGGTCACCAACATCAATCAATAAAGTTCATTCGATGAGAGTCATGAATGTGCACACCAAATTAGAAAAGATTTCGATGAAAGATTTTCAAGATACATTAACTCTAAAACTGAAAGTTTGACCTGATGGTGGCGCAACAGGAAAGATCATATCATCACTAAAACCAATAGGCTTCATCCTCTAGTGGTCAATAATGTGGTCAGTAAATTTGAGAAGATTTGTATGAAAACTTTTCAAGATACATAAATTCTAATTTAAAAGTTTAGCCTGATGGTGGCGCTAGAGGACAGGTCAACTCACTGATAAGTTTCATTATCAAGGGGTTATTTATGTATTCAACAAATAAAGAAGTGCCTGACAGAAAAACATGGTCAACAATTTTATGTAAATCATTTTCTGGAGGCAAATATCCCTGGGGTCAGATTGACCCCAAAGGTAAAATGTGTTAGTAATATTTGAGGATAATAGGAGGGTTCATTACGTAAATAAAAAAGTGAAATCAAAAATTACACTACTCTGAACTTCTGTGGTCGCTTTTGGATAATCTTGCCTGGTAAAACCAGACTCTTCGCTTAGTCTGGACACTCCTCATTGACAAATGTTTACTTCCTGGTGGGTGGGCGCTTGTCAAAAGTTTAAAATCAGTGGTGTATCTGTAAACTAATTCGATGACGTATGTTATGCGCCAATTCGGCCGCCTAGTACTTCCGCTGTAAACAAGGTCCTTCATATCAGGAATGCAGTGAAAACAAACTGATCAGTACATTCAAGTTCATACTGTACCTATACATATGCCCATCAACCAAATTTTAGCCTTCACTCATTCACTTAAAGGAGAATTCCGGTGGGAAATGGACTTGGGGTGTATTCAAACATGATAACTTGTACTAAGAACGAATAGATTGCAATCTGTTCCCCTATCCTTCCTACTAGTTTGTGCTCGTCAATTGACTTATCGTGACTTTCAAGATGGAGGCGACTGGAAACTACCTCAAGATACTGTTTGCATGAACACTCTTTTTTAATAAACGACCGGTGCATTTTCAAAGTTCTCTGCGCCTCGTTTTAAATGTCAGGGTCGTCAGAATTCTAGCAATGAAGTGTGGAGCTACTTTGAACCTTGTTAATGATGAAAAAATAGCCATTACTTTGCATGGAAACGGTATGCCCAATTCACTACCATTGTAAGCCTGCTGGGAGCTTTGGCTAAAAAGCCATGTATTTCGAAATGTCGCTATCTAACTTTATTGTGACACAGTTGGGCTCTAAGCGTTTGGCTGTCTCAGCCATTTCATTCATGTATAATGACAACATAACACTGAGACAGCTAATAGGTCCTGTGACATGAACAAAAACACGGCTTTTAAAAATTTCGCTGCTAATTTAAATCGCGTGAAATTTGCAAGCAATATAACAATATAAGCTACAAGCTAGCTGAGGTGGTTATGCTATCTCACAGAGATGAACAGGGTGTCTATTTAATATGTTTCATGTTGGATACTAAGTAGATATGACAACTTTTCTCGAAACCTGTAGGGAGTAGCGCTACAACATCATTTGCATTCAAAAAAACTACCCAAACATTCATCTTGATGTGGCTATAAGTCACTGATACCGGGGATTTTTTCCATGACAGAGTGAATGGCCTCCCGTGTACCTATATCCGTGGCCATTGTTATTTTCGGAGACTACAATTTTAAACTCGACGCAGCGGCGATGTCATGGCTCTTGGCCACGCCCTCTCTTCGTTGGTTGGTCCAATGTATTTTCTGCCGTGGTAAACGAGGCAGAGCTCTGAGTGACCAGACTGAGTACTGAAGCGAAATGAAATTCAGCGGAAGTACGATGGATGGCGGAGTCAAGCTATGGCACATCCTGCAATGCAGGCTATCTAACTAGCGCTTAGGCCCGGGCCACACTGCCTGCAGCTGCGATGCGTCTTCTGCAAGCGGAGCACAGCAACCGCTGGTCACATGCAGCTCGGTCACACTGCCTACGTGTCTGCAGCGGCAGGTCTGCAGCGGGCTCCTCCTTCCAACTCTGTCTCTGCACAACTTTGCCCAAGAAATCACTATAAAATAATATATTATTTCATCTTGCGTCATTATAGCCTACTACACATGATTTATATTTTGTATTGACATTAGGGGAAGCATGCTTGAGCGTATCATACAAATAATCTAATTACACGATCATATTACAATACACAGCAAACCCTTTTGAATTGGTCTTGCTCTCTCTGAAGGTAATTTCTGGGTAGGGGGAGGGTGTCGGGATGTGTAATGTACTTTAAAAAGCGATCTAATTTACACTAGTCGAGGCTGAAATCATTCGTATAGGCTAGGCGCCGAACGACCGTGAAAGGAACAGTTCAGATAATTCAGAAACTGGCTGATGTGCTGTATGTTCGTCTGGCCATTACCCTATATCCAAAGGATGTTTCATAGGTCCATGGTGTTTCCATCTTAGTTTTTTTTTCCCTCTTTACAAGTGGAAACAATCACCTGAACTTGCTGATACAAATGGGGAGTATGTAGGTTCAGCCATCGCATGGGTGTCATAGCCAGAGTGAGAGATAGAGAAAAGTACTGATCTGATGCTCTTTAATCAACATAATAAGCTATGTTTATTGGCTTGGCACCGCAATTAATTGCATATTCCCGAAAAGCCTAGACATCTAAATCCAAAATAAAATGAGCAACGTCGAATGAAAGTTTTTAAAAATAAGTCGAGAATGACAAAATGCTTTTCCATAGGCTATATCCCCTTTAATGACAGCAGCCTACGATGAAAGTCGTGAAATTCCCACTATGTTTCAATATTTCACGAAGCATTGCTGAATTGAGCGGAAGGGATTATGTCCATATAAACAAGCTTTTAATATGATAAACATGCCGAAAGTGTTGTTACATTTTTTCATTGTCTTGCTTCATGCTTGCAACAGATACGCATACTCGGCAATTTAGCGAAATTCATGTATATATAGCGATATGACTGTTTCTGACAGTCATTTTCAGCGTTGCGTTGCCTTTTTCTGCATGCGTCGTGCGGAAAAATTCGGCAAGAGTCCGAATCTATATTTTCCGCAAGGTAGCAGTATGGCTTTTGCATGCGTGAGTCGCGCAGCTTCGGCATGCAGTGTGGCCGCTCTCATTGAATAACATGGGAACCGAAACGAAAAGACGCATGCGATGTGCGGAAAACGCATCGTCAGCTGCAGGCAGTGTGGCCCGGGCCTTAATATTTTCAGTCCATTAGCCACTGCTTATGTAGATATAAGGGATAAATTTGCTCAACTTTTTGTGATTTCATGAAGACACATTGACAACCTTTAGGTGCTTAATTATGACTTATTGGTACTACTTGCTTCAATTTTTGCAAATTTACTAAGGTGTTTTATTAGTGTTTAGTGGCCCTTTGCACTATTACCTTGTAATTGTGACAGTGCGTTCAGGAACCACGTGAGGACAGAGAATCAAAACATCGTATGCCTTTAATGAATTCCGGGTCAGTCCCAAAAGACACAAGAATTGCCATGCCACAAAACAAAATCCAAAAACTGTTGACTAGACAGGCCGGGGTCAGAACCAGTTAAACAGAGGAGCAACGGTACATGGACGGCAAGCAAAAAGTCGAAGTCGATAAGCAAAGCAGTGGGTCATACACTAGGCATCCAAAAACAGAAATCATGGTCGGATAGGATAGTTCTTCGGGTAGGACTCCAACTAATTATTTACTATTGCTCTTTTATCATCTAATCTCCTTGGGTTTTTACACAGTCTTTGTGCCATATTTCTTAATACTTTAAGAAGTTATGTTTTTATTGCATGACATTCTGTACAAATTGCTTTGCCTTTTTTTGTTTTTATTTCATCAGGAACACTTGCTTACCTTTGGAAAGGACCTAAGAACTGGAGGTCATGGGGTTCATCTTAAATCTATTATTTGACACTTCCTTGCTCCTCACTTGAAGCAGAAGTTTTCATGTATCAGCCATCTTGCAGGTCATATCAAAGCTCTCAGTTGTGCTATGAGGAGAGAGCTCTGAGGAGCCATGCAGGGCCAGATTATGGGGGGTCTGGACCCCGGGGCCAGGAGTTTGCGAAGGGCCCCCCCAACACTCCGAACCTACCGTACCTAAGGATTCTACAAAGGTTTCTTTCATGCTCTTCCTTCTTGGAAAGTCGTCCACTAACTGATCAAAGTTGAGCTGTCGAACAAACTCTGGTTCTATTGTTAGTAGGGAGAGTGAATTCAACCGATTTTGGCACATTTTCATCCTGAGCTCATTTTTAATTTGAGCCAGTTTGGAGAATGACCGTTCCCCTTCAGTTTGTTATTGGCAGGGTCAAAAACAGTCTGAGTGCTATGTTAACATTTGGGAAAGTGGACTGTAAATCAAAATTTACCATGGTCTTTAGCATTGTATTTGGGCATTTTTGTTCTTCTGAAATGAATGATTTGTACTGAACAAGTTAATCTGCCAAGCTCATGGTCAGATCAGTGGGATATGCTGCAGCAAGAGATTCGGCCCTTAAAGTGAGCTCACTGTTGGACATATTATCAGGCATGAAAAGAAAATGAAAAAGATTGGTCAAGTGTGTGTATGCAGTTAACCAATGGTTAAGACAGGACAAAAGTTTGTCCTTGAACATTGAACGTTTCAATCCGAAACTTTTCTTTTCCACTAAATTCAACACCTGGCTCCGCACTTTCATCAGCCATACATTTGCACTTCTTTGTGCGCTGGAGGTCATGTCTGTAGTCTTGGGAGACTGAATCGGTAACATTTAAAGCTGACCCTTCAAAAAAGGCAAAATTGGCTCTCTGTGCTGCCACAAAGTCACGAAGTGAAAGGAGAAGCTGTGTAGCTGTGTGTATGTCAATGTCATGTTTCTGCAACTGCAGGCTCGTGGCTTGGAACCGCTGCAGTATTGTATCCCATAAGTGTGCCATGAAAGCTATCTCTAGGGTGTCCAGCTTGCCACAGAGTGCAGAAGCCTCGCTTCTAGTTTCACGTTTCTCCTGTGAATCTTTGGAAATATTGTTCAATGCCTCTCTCAATTGTGCATAATATTTCCAAAGAGCCTTTGTTGATTCAGCTCTTGAACTCCAGCGAGTACCTGACAAAGATTTCAGTGTGAGTTTCACATCTGTATCACGGAACACCTTTCCCCACCTGTGTGTTGACGAGGCACAAAATGTGTACATTGATTGCAGAAAGTCAAAGAAACGGCCAGCCTCTGGGCTACTGTCAACAGCATTGACACCGACTAAATTCAATGAATGTGCTGCACAGGGGACATAACAAATCAATGGGTTTATTCGTTTCAGATCAGCTTGGACTCCGTTGTACTTTCCTGACATATTACTTGCATCGTCATAAGACTGGCCTCGACAGTTAGTTAAGTCTAGGCCCAGGTTCTCCACCATTGCAACAACACACTCAGCCAAACTGTTCCCACTATGAGTTTCAATAGGCTCAAAAGCCGGAAAACGCTCAACTACTTCTCCACCATTATTTACAAACCTGAAAATAAAAGTGAGTTGGTCCACATGAGCAAGGTCTGGAGTGGAATCAACAGTAACAGAGAAGTATTTGGCCTCTTTAATCTCGCTGATAATTGCTTCCTTTGTTCTTTCTTCCATTAAGTGGATAAATTCCTCACAGATTGTAGATGAGAGGTAGGACACAGAGCCTTTCCCCTTGCCTCCACACCTTTGGAGATGGTCAGCTAGAAAAGGGTCAAATTTGGCCAACAGTTCGACAATGCCCAAGAAATTACCATTGTGAGGTGATCCCAACTGCTCATCATCTCCCCTGAAAGCAAGGCCCCTCTCCCCCAAAAACTGAATTACAGCAACAACTCTTTTCAAAACTTCCCGCCAGTATTGCCTCTCTGCATCAATTTGTTTGACAAGATCAGAATCAACTCAGCGACTGTGTAATGCTAACATGCAAGCCCTATGCTCCTCACTCCTCTCTTGCTCACCGATACGCTCAGAATGTTTCCAGTCAGAAAATCCGTGGACAAACGCATTGTGCTTACGAGAAAACAGTTTGCAAGCAAAACAAAAGATGCAACCAGATGTAGGGGAGTAAAGTAGCCACTGCCTAGTCACAGACTGGCCATTAGGTAGAGAGCATTTGATAAAGGAATTTGTGAAACTCCTAGTGATGCCCCCCCATGGTTCTATCCCTACTTGAGGCAGGGTACTTTTCACTTCGATTTTGAAAAGCAGCCGCTCCTCTACTAACGAGAAACGACTTGACCTGTTCAGTAATGGCACTTAGCCGTAAAGCAGGGTCATTAACCGTTTCACACCAGGAGTTTGAGCCCCTAGCTCCTAATGTGATACTGGTCTCAGTGTACCCCTCCAGATTTGATTAGATTTTCTCAGGCGATGCCTGGTCTGACAGTGAGTCTCCTGTCCTAAGAGTGCACAAGTCTTTAATGGTTGTGGTATTTGGCCGTAAAGCAGGGTCAATAAGAGGTTCGTGACCGGAGTTGGTGTCCCCAGCTTCTGGTGTGAAACTGGGCTCCGTGCAATCCTCCTCACTTGGAAAGATTTTCTCTTTGGTGATGCCTGGTCTGAGTGTGGGCCTGAGGCCTGAGCTTGACAGGCCGGGTCTACGCTTGATTGGGTCTGTGAGGGCTCCGGTATGATCAAACCAGTGGTGATCTCTTCATTGCTGCAACCCGGGCTCCTGATGACATTATCAATATTTGAATCTTGAGGCTTGTCAAAAAAGTTAGAAATCAAAGGCACATTTTAAAAAAAATCTGCCTGCTTTGCCTCCCTATTTTTTTTGGCTTTTCGTTTTGTAGCCCCACTTTTTTGTTTGCAATCCATACTACTGATGCCAAGTATAATGTTAGAGTGTTATATCTATTGCAGGGGTTCCAAAACTTTTCCAAATCAGGGCCCACTTGAAAATCTAAAAAATGTCCGCGGCCCACCTTTGTCCTATAAACAGTACATAGATGAAATTATGCATTCTAAGAACACTTAACAGCAACAATAATTGTTGTTGTTGTTGTTGTTAAGAAAATAAAATAAATAAAATAAAATAAATAAAAAACTTGTTTTTTATTTTTTTATTATTATTATTATAAAGATTTAGGATTAAAATGAAAGCAGGGGGATAAAGGAAGCCCAAACTTTTAATCTGTGGTGTTCACACAAGACAGAATTAATTATCGAACACAGTACGTGCTCCTTCGATTATGACCCCCGGTCATCATGACCAGAAAGCTACGTTCCGATCATAAACTATATAAGGTTCCTAAAATATTGTGAGGTCAATAACACTCAATAGGTTATTACTTCTAAATATGTTTTAAAATCGTGCAATATATAGTTTACAATAAAACTCATAAAAAATCATACTTGCAAAAATTAATCATATTTTTAATGACCTCTCACGGCCCACCTGCAGTACCACCACCAGGGGGCCGCGGCCCAGACTTTGGGAATCACTGATCTATTGGATTCTCACAGGGACTGTAACAACTGATTGTAATAGTATAACAGTAATATAATAAAGTATAAAGAAGTACCCACAATACAATACAAGGCAAAAATCCTTAAAAATGGGCGTTGGAAATGCGTTGAATGTTAAACTGCTGAACAAGTCAGGTTGCACAGGTTGAATACAAAGCAAGTTGTCAAGCTGAAAGGTCAGGTTGTGAGAAGTAGTGAAGCAGGGGGCTATATATAAAGAGAGCCCAAGTCTCCGCCCCTTCATTCAGTCCATTGGAAAATCGATATTGGAATTCCACTTAGACTTCCGAATTTGTTCACTGAAAATACAGTAGCCCTTACAATGGCTTTAAGTCTTAAGGTACACTATTACCACAATACAATACAATACAATATACACTGCCCGGCCAAAAAAAAAGTCGCACACTCAAATATTTAGTTGGAACCCCTGTGGCTTTGATTGCAGTGCATATTCGTCTTGTCATTGTTTTGACAACCGTATGTAACGCCAGAACATTTATTTTCAATCAGAAATGCCATAATTTTTAGCCGAGATCTTGTCTTCTCGACATAATGGTTGAAGCACTCGGGGGTCTTTCTTGAGCACATCCCAATAACTTTTAATGTGTTTAAGGTCAGGACTTTGTGGTGGCAAATTTGTTTGTGAAAATGATTCCGCATACTTGTTTTTGTCATTCATGGTTTTCTTAGCTAAATACAGGCCAATAACCTGCCTGTTCTGAAATACTGAAACATCTTTTCCACCATCAGGTCATGTGTCTTCCAACATGATTTTTTAAGAAATGAGTTGCGACGCGTTTCATCAGTCGGGGTAAAAATGATTATTGCCAGCTGAAACATATTAATAACCGCAATAATGATCCAATTATAAAATTTGTTCATTAATTTCCAAACGGTGACTTTTTTTTTGGCCGGGCAGTGTAATATAATGTAAATGTCAATGAGCTTTTTAATAGGGTGTTGGATGCTAAATCTGATAGTCTAGGAAAGGTTTTAATGTAAGAATGTTGTTTGGAGTTTCAATAAATGGATTTAACAATATTGGATTTTCACTTAAACTTCCAAAATTTCTGCCATGTGAGGAGTTTCAATAAAAGCAATGCCAGGTGTAATATGGGAGTGTTGTATCAATATTGGATTTTTACTTGGACTTCACTTTGTTGGCATTGGTGTGTACAGTACACCCCTTTACGTTGGGGACGTATGGAAGCGAAATCTGCAAAGTGAAGCGGGGCGAAACTCAGTGTTCTGAAGGTGAATATCTAACAGTCTACTACTCTCCTCGAAGATAACCATAGGTCATAATGACACGTGAATCTGCTGTGTATTGTGACTGGACCACTGTACAGCCCGCCCCTGAGTCTAGCTCGGGTATTGGACACTTGCTTCACGATATGGTTGCGACGCGCGATAAATTTGCATGGAGATTTCTGAACTTTTGGACGTGTCGCAATGACCGTTTCGATGCACTCCAAGGACCATGTTGTATTGTGTACACACAATACTGTGCAGGAGTGAAATCACTTCTCATAGAAAATAGGTCCAGCTTCCACTAGCTGTCTACTGCGGCCAGCATTAAGCCCAGGATATGCTTGCCATGTGCACATTTTATGCCCGAATGCGTTGCCATGCGCATTTTATGTCGATGTTACGCGTGGTAGCACACCTGAACACAAGGTACGCAGACATTTGCGCATGTTGCAATATTGACACAACTGCGAGGGGCGATCTTCCGAACTTCCATGTTGAGCTCGTGGTAGAACAATGGTGGAAAATATTAATGAGAGCCCGGTTTGCTATCTGCTCCCTACATGATACCGCCAGTATCCAATGTTGCCAATTTAGCGACTTTGTCGCTAGATTTAGCGACTTTTGGCTTTCTCTGGCGACTAAAACCTCATCTAGCGACTAGGTCGCTTTTTAGGTGAATCTGGCAATTTTAAAAAATACATCTCTCGAGTGTCAAAATCATTGTTTTTCAATGTAACTTCAGCTCTGCACCGCCATCAGAAGCTTATTTCATGGTTAAGCAGCACTGCACATTAGCCCCGATCTCAAAACTGTACCCTTTGGGATTGTCAACATAGCCATGTAGACACATTTTCTTGAGATCAGTGAGTCGTGCGTGACGTTATGACATCATAGTAACGTCATGACGTAATCTAGCGACTTTTCAGATAGCCAATAGCGACTTTTGGTGATTTGTTTTTGGCAACACTACCAGTATCGTGCATAGTGCTCTGATCATTCTGCTGCAAGTATGTGCGGTTGCGCACGCAAATTAAGTCACAGAGTTAGCATATCCTGGGCCTTAGGGCTCGCTGAAAGGACTTTCATTCAAAACCCTTGGTAAATCAGAGGCTCTTTGTAAGAACATTTGTAATCAGAGGGCTCTCTTAACAGTATGCTCTCCCATTAGAGCTCTCCCTAGGGCCCCTACATAGCCAGAAGTCGCGACCTTTAGCAGGGGCTTTCATAATCATAAGGCCCTCTGAAACCATTCCCCCCTGCTTCCTTGAACCCCTAGTTGGTAAACATTAGGGCTCCCTTAGGAGTATTCACGAGAGGCACTAGAGCAGGGCCAGCCCAGGGGCCCTCTGACTGCCGTCCCCCATGGCCCAGGGGCCCTCTGATTGCCGTACCCCATAGCCCAGGGGCCCTCTGATTGCCGTCCATTGTGGCCCAGGGGTCCTCTGATTGCCGTATCCCATAGCACAGGGGCCCTCTGATTGCCGTCCCTGTCCCCCCCGCCCAATTCATATCACCCTTCTCTCTCGGTTCTCTGCAGATATGCCCTATAACAGTGTGAGTAGTCATAAGATCCTAGAGAATAGAGGCCCTCTGACATCGCAATTGGCATCGGCATCTGCATCGCTTTGGGCCCCCCTGGAACCTTGGGCCCCTGGGCGCTGGCCCCACTGGCCTGGTCCGTAATATGGCCCTGGAGCCGTGAGCGAGTATTCACAAGGGCAACCTTCCTGGAGGACATTAGCTGAAATCCATGCGGGTCAGTCCGTAATGACAGACACTGGCAGCAGATCCAGCTGTGTGCCATCATCAGAAATGGACATGGATTCATGTGAATCTTCAGAGGAAAAGGATTCCTTGTGTCTTCCCTGCTCGCATAGTTTCCTTGCATCTTTCCTTGGTGGGAAGGACTGAGATGCCAGGAAAAGACAAGTGAGGGAAACATGGATGCTGTTTAAGAGAATTGAGATGTACCCATGATGTCGCATCTTATCCACTCAGGACCCCTTTTTGGAAAGTCAGTTCAGTGCCTACAAGCCATCACTAATCTTTGCTGTAAGCAGCTGTGGTCAAAGGCCAATTATTGACGCTGCTGCAGTCAGGTTGTCCTTTTAAGGCAGTGGTCCAGAAACATTTGTGTGTGAAGTTTATAGTTTTGCAGATATGCAGATTTGGAATGGTTACTTCTGTATGCACGATAGTGTTGACTGGTACCTGAGGCTGTAGAATTGTGCACTACAAGTGCATCAGCTGGTTCTGATGCAGTGCCATTACAAAGTACATTTTTTTCAAATAAAATTGGTTTATTAAAGTTTTTCATTTTCATTCATCTTTGTCTGGTAATGACTTGAGTTTTACATAAGCACAGGGCCTGTGCCAAATCTGTTGTACACTCAGGTAAGCAGCAGCAGGGACATATTTGGAACCAAGGGTGCTGCAATGGGGTATGATGTAAACTTTGTTTGACATCTTCATTTCACAAGTCCTGGAGATTCATTGAGTACACCTGGGGTAAATTTAATAAATAAGTTGGCCAGACTTAAGTCTCAGACAGGGACCCCCGCCAGTTTACTCATGCTGCCCAGTTGGGCTTGCTTAGCTAACTCATGGATTTTGCCAACAATAATGATAAAATAGTTACGATTTCATTCATTCATTCACTGCTGTTAGATGTCTGGATATGAAAAACCCATGGGTATTCAATTTCCTTGATGAGGCATTTATTTCAGTATGTCCCACATATGACTGACTATATAAAAAAACAAAGAATTACATCAACAAAATAAGATTTACTCTTGATCAACATTTCTAATACATAAAGGGTAGTAAATGTAATTTTTGGTTTTCATTTTTGCAGTATCTCTGTAGTCTATATCACAATGTCAATCAATTACATAATTACCAAGGAAGCAATAAAAATCATATGACCGTGTTGTTCCAAATATAAGAGGATTTTGGATGTAAGACGACCCCCCTTTCTCAAGGCAAATTTTTGGAAAAAAAAGGGGTTTTCTTGACATCTTGTTTTAATCAGGAATATATGTATTTGAAAACACTGATAAAACCTTGAGAAAAACCCAATATGAAACAAGGCAGACTACAGACTCTAAAATACACAGAATCACTGATTTTGACTAAAAAGCCAAGTCCCCGAAAATAAGACAAACCAACTTTTTCAAAGGGGATTTCCCAGATTGAAACATCGTTTTATTTTCAGAACAGTACGAGTAATTTTTTTTTTTTTTGGTTCAAGGCTACACCTTAACCAACTCTGCGCAGGTATGGTCAATATTAATTTTGTTGATAATCGGTGCCTTGACGGAAAACTGCATTTTCGCCTTTTTGGGAATACTGCTTCTGGAGAAGAAAGTGCTGAGTTGGCGAAGGTTACTGAGCTTTCACTGGCTACCCCAGCCGAAATGCCACTGTGTCTGTTGATAACGCAAGTCGCAGCAGCTGCAGTAATCAAAAAGAAACATCAGGTAATGGTGGTCATTAGCCAATATGCATTTGCAATATCTTAATTTACTAGCTAGCTAGATAGCCATCTACTGTGAAGCAAGTTACATTTAGCCAAGTTTTCTTTGCATAAGCTGGCAGGGCAAACCTCAAGCTCCCTATCAGATACCTTTGCTGCACGTTCTAGCCTGGAGAAAACCGAGCTATATTCGTGACAAAAAACAAAATATGGCTTCAAGCCCAACACAACTCACCTAGCGAACCCTCAATCTAGCCTCGCTGGAGCTACAACCTTGGTACAATTAGCTAGCTTCTCAAGCTTCCTTAGTGACTGAAAGATATAACATCCAACCCTAGTGACCACTATGCAATGTCTGAGAGTAGACATAGCGACGTTAAGTAAAAAAAAAAAAAAAAACACAAACATATAAACAGCAGTTTTACAAACACAGGCATTTATTAAGTCATAAAGTCCTATGCTAGCTAACATTTTTACAGGCAAGTATTGAGAATTATATTTCAATCCCGTTGAGGCCGTCCCAATCATGGCCTCACATCACAAGTTAGCCAAATTAGTTTAAATGCTGGCTATCATAAGCCATACCTATACAATCAAAAACGAATTAAAAGAAAAGGCTAACCTAATAACCTTAGACAAATGTATACCTCCTCACGCTCCCCTCTAATTTCAAAATACAGACCACAACTGAATGTTGGATTTTACGAAATGAACCAAAAGCAAAAACCAGTAGAATACAAAAAGGAGGCTTTATTTCTGAAGGGGGAAACCCCCCAACAGAGCTGGCAACAGTATAATGTCCGCAATCCAAAATGAGAGTCCAATAGGCGAAATCCAGAGTCATACACAGGGCACCAATCACAAAATCGAAGTCAGAAAAAAAGGGTCGAAAAACAAGAATGCGGCAAAAGTACAGGGAATCGGCAAAACTCAGCGTCTAGGGCGGTCCAGTTAGAAAGATAAATCACTATGAATCAAGGAGAGAGAAGCGTTGCACAGGAAACAAGGAAGAACGATCTGACAAGGAAGTGAATCAAACAAACATCTTATATGCACATCCGGGAGAACACATGATCGGGGAACACAGGTGCAATCAATGGAACAATAATCAAGGAGTGACACATCGGGAATAAACTAATCACATGAATTTGGCCGAAGCCAAAACGCAGACAGGGATAACAAGACAAACCTAAGGACAGACAAACAGCTCCAGTTGCAGAGTACTAAAAGTGCATAGTTTAGAGAAAGGAAAGCACAAAGCATCTGTGGAGACCCACAGAAAATCGCAGCAGAGATAATTAGGGAAAGGCAAGGAGGCGGAGACTAGAATAGGGCGACTGCTGAGAGATCGTTAGTCAATTAGTAAGTGCGGCTATACAATCCCGAGTGCTTGTTAGAAAGTGAGTCAAAATATACAGGGTTAGTGTGGGTTAGTAATTTGCGAAAATAACAAACTGTTAGTCTGTGTTAGTAAGATAGCAAAAGAGAGGAAGGAAGAACATGAGGTAATGAAATAAGATTGAAACCCAGAAACCAATAAATCACCCAAATGAGTGGCACGCAAGACATGGGACCGTGAGCAAAGATACACACCTGACAAGACGGGGGAGACAAAGTGCAAAGCATGGCAAGGAAAAATAAACATGGCTATGAAAAGGAAACATGGCATGGAGACTAGATAAACAAAAACATGAAAATAGTAAAACAAGAAATCCTAATAACCAAATACACAATACATAGTCCAAGAATGGTCAGTCGAAGCAGTGGTCACTAAAACACAAGAATCAATCATTCATGGCACTAGGCCAGGCACAGAACTTAAACTAGACATGAACATGGGTATGGCAAAGACAGAAAATGCAGGATCACAACACTGTAATCATCTCTTAAGACAAAGAGGAGATTGCAAGAAGACAAATTGACAGTACATGCCACCACGCTACTGTCGTGTTAGCCACAGGAAGTGTTTTTACCTACCTTCCGGTTGGCATGACCATCTTGTGAAATATGCTAATTGGATAATATTTGATCCATATTATTGAACAATCAGGAAAGAGGGAGGGGCTTCACCATTTAACACGTGATCATTTCTCAAGTCTCACAACCAAATCCCCTACTCTCTATTTCAACCCATTCCAGAGTCCAGATCCGCACACCTGTCTATGTCAAACTTTCAATAGTTAGGAGTGATCAAATATTGACTAATAAGGACAGGAGGTGGGGCTGCACAATGTAACATGCAGTCCTTTCCGCCTGAGTCCAACGACCCAATTGCCAACTCTTTTTGACAGTTAAAGAGTTTTAAAGTATCAATTATTCATTGGGGTAACATACGGGGTGGAAAAAAAGAGAAAAAAGATTTGCAAGCCGATGCCTCTGTGTATGTTGGGGGAGCAGAGACATCCACATCTATGCTTTGGGAAAATCTTCAGTGAGAAGAAAATTTAAAGGGACAGTGTGTAACATTTACATTTTTTTTATTTGCCAAAATCTAATTCTGCATTCATATATATGTCATCATTGGGGTATTATGACCTCTGCTAATAATCTGATATATTCTCGTAAACAAAGAAATTTAGACTTGTTTCTACATTGGGCGGGGAAGCTGGTAGGGGAGCGCCATGACAGTCAGCCATCTTGAAACTGTTGCCGCTGGCAAGGGACGAATGGCACCAAACTCGGGATAATTCCGCGTTTGCCCTGCCAGCCAGTGCATAGCGATTGAGACACCGGAGGAAATCAGGAAGAGAGGCTATCGTGGCGACATTGAAAATCAATAGGCTACTACTGCAGCATAATGCAGGAACATACATATACAGCATCAGCACAGGTGACCGAATCCTCATCCGCAAAAAAAAAAAAAAAAAAACGAAAAAGAGAATTGAAAAGGCAGCGCAACCGGCTCGCTCAAAAAAACAAGGGTGAACATCGGGTTAGCCTTCCCCAGGTGGAAGGAGCTAATGAGGAAGAAAGATTTTCTAAGGGACGCTGAAATTGCCAGCTTTCTCTTCGACAAGTAAGTCAGCTATACCGCCAAAATTAGCTTAAACACAACTATTCATTCAGTTTTGTTACCATAAGCAACATGATAGTAGATCTTGCTAAAATACTGCATTCTCATTGTTACAGGTGGAACTGTATGTTTACGTGGTTTCAGTAGCTTTCATAATCGCAGTAAACGCCGGCTTTCGAAGCCTACCCACCGGCTTTTAGTGGCGGTGAAGCTGGTGGGTAGACTTTAGAAGCTGGCATTTACTGTGACTAAAAGCCGGTGTTAATCGCGACTAAAGCTACTGAAACCACGTGAACATACAGGCTCATAACCACGAAAAGTGCTTATCTCCTATACATGAATGAAACGGCTAAACAGTTCCTAGAACGTGCTTAATTTTTGTCATGTAGGACTAAAGAATAAGCTATGCTTATGGTCATGTTTTAATAATGGGAAGGTGCCACCACCTTTTTTTAAGTGCATCAATTTTTTTGGGCTCGATCTGCAGACTTTTATTTTTCATTCGCCGCCAGAGTTCTTTTTACTCTCTGACTTTTCTTCTTGTGCGGTCCGGAAAGAATTCAATTTTTGCACTTTATGATGTTGGCAGTGGCGCAAATCGAACGGGGAATTGGGGGGGGGATTAATTAGTTTGTTAGCTAGTTTTCAATCTTTTTCCTTTCCTTAACGCGTTTTCCAATGATCATAATTGGCAACTAAGACACTGTTTCTCTAAGTATGTGATGTAACAGCAATGAAATCGTGGGATAAATTCAGTATACAGTGGTGTAGCCAGAACTGAGAATTGGCTTGCACAAAAGATTCGTTTTAAAAAAAATTATTAGTCCTGACCTGTTCTGAGTCATTTTCATAATTAACAAAAGGTTAACTCCGAGAGCACTCCACGCTTAATCGGAGAGAACAAGCTGCACCTGTTAAGTAAGACCACAATCATCTGGAGGCGTGTTTGCTGCATTTAACTCTACGTTGTTCAAAATTGCATTCCTGTCGACTGTCATGCACGCTTTTAATAGCCTATTTAACAGCAGAGTGCCACATTTTTTATCAACCCAATACCGAGAGTGAAAGGCAATATGTCATTACAATGCGGACCAGTTCAATGGAGGCGAAGCAATAGCCTTTTAATAAGTAGGCTACATTATTTCTCTGTGCCGAATTAAGCCCATGATTGTGTCGCTGTTATAGATCGCATATGGAGATAAATCGTGTCTTCAGTTGCCAATTAAGATAATTGGAAAACGCCTCAATGAAGGAAAATGATGATGAACTAGCCAGGATTAACTGTCATAAAGGACGTTTCTGTGTCCCTTCCAATTATCAGTTTCTGGATGCTGGTCCATGCAGCAGACTTCTTTACGTTAGACTTCGCATCAGCCTCCCTGTCACAAATGACACCCGTCCGTGCTTTGACAGTCTCTAAGAGGGTCCGCCTCATCCGACATTAAATTTTCACCACGGTGTCTTCTGTTTGTAATTTTGCATCAACAAGTGGTCGAGAGATATGCCTCCTGCCAAATGTGCATCTACTTCCCCTAATGCATTCTGTTAGTAACATGCCGAACAATAAAAGGTGGTCAACTCCGCCTGACCGCTTGATTACGCGAGTACAGCTAAACATCTGCTTACCTAGGGTGAGTGTAGTAAAGTATAAAAAATGTTTTTTCCAATGAGTGATTAACACTCTTGTTTAGCAATGCGCGAACAAATGTGTTTTAACTTGGTTCTGGCTCTATACGCGCAGAGATAAGCGCTCGCCGACAAGGACTTCGCGGTCAAGCTGATCGCAAGTGACGTTATGCCATGGGGGGCAAAAGGAAATTATTCCATGAGGAACAATTGAAAAAGACACTCTAATAGATCCATGAATAATTTTTTTTTTGATTACTGCAAATGATCAATATATAATCTGATTTTTCTCTTATAAATTGCCGGTGGCCTTTTCCGCGGCAGAGACCATTTAAAAAATATTCATTCAGGCTACGCGAACACCAAGGGGACCTTGTCTCTTAGAGCGTTCTCGTATGCTGCACTGCTGTGGTTCTCTGCGTGTAGCACTGGTCACGAGATTCCGTGCTGTCGGCTTTTGTCATTAGCAAGTCGGTAAAGTGAGCAGGTGTAACGACACCAGTGTTTTCAGTTATTGTATTTGATGAATGGCTTTGTTAGATAGCGACTCGACTGCTTCACCTGTCTTTTATGTAACGTTACAGAATAAACAGTGAGGTAGCAAAGGCTGTTGTTGGTTAACTTGGGTTGGATGACTGGTACTATGTATTTGTTAACTATTGAAGGTGACATCCTATTAGCGTGCATGTAGCTAACACTTGCTTTTCTTTTTCGTAATATAAAATGTTCAAGATGCACCTAAGCTGAGTTGTTTATTACCATTACTTTGAATATCTTACACCGATTCACGGTACTGTGTTTTGCTGCTTCATGTATTATATCGAGGGCTGACCGCAATAAACAGTAATGTCCGGATCTTATGTATTGGGCATAACTGTTTATTGCAGTTAGCCCTCGATATGCTGGCTTTAGGTTCAGTAGTACCATTTCTGTTAATACATTGATGGTTTCATCAGCGTTGACAAGGCTTTTTGATACACGTCGCTGCCGTAGTTGCAATACGTGTTTAAAAAGTGAGGCGCTAGAGTGCATTATTCCTTTGAATGTAATACACGATTCCGACGATGGATGGGAGTAATTCCTACACAATGTCCCTTTAAAGGCCCTTGCTGGAAAAGTTCCAAGACTTTGAAAATGAAAGGAGTTTAATGGAGGACGGACTGATGAATAAAGAAAAGAAAGGGAGCAGGACCACAGAAACATCAACATCCATTATTTGGGACTTAAGCTGTATCGAAGGCTTGGAGGCACGAGCGATCAAATTGTGGGCCTTTGAAAATTGGTGGAAGATGACGGAGCTGAAAAAGAAGAGATGATAAAGAACAAGGTAAAAGAGCATCAAATAATATGAAAATGACAAATATGATGCAAAATGAAGCTATACGGCAAGTTTGAAGTTTCTGACTACGAAGTTGCATGAATATGAGTAATTAAAAATATGCCCCATTATAAGTTTATGGGAAAAAGGCATGAACAGAAAGAAAGAACAGAAATGAGCTATCCTCTCAAGAAGCTTAACCCCTTAAGCCCTGAGCCTCTGGTAAGCTCAAAATAAAATCAGTATATCTCTGCAACTATTTGGTCCATTTGAATAATATTGGCATCATAATAAAGGTAAAACCATTTGGGATTTCTAACATGGTGTAAAAATCAGTATATATGTCACTGACAGAGTAAAAGAAGATGGAACACAGTATAAATCAAGGACCTCATTTTACACGAAATAAAGTTTTACTTCTATCCCTTCTATCCCTAAACTGAATTAGTTGCAACCTAAAATCTCTCAGAATTTACAGCACAGAATCCCACCATTATCTGTGGCAAATTGATTATTCTAATCAATTAAATCAGAACACAATTAGAGAGGAATGTCTAGGTGGCTTCTCCAAATTGGTGATTCAGGTACCTTATGTGCCAAATCAGATTTCTCAGATATTAAACTGTAAAACTCATCTAATTTCATTTATATGTCACCACAGGCAGACATTCCACCCAAATACAACCAGTTTTTTTCATTTTTAGACTTTAGAATTTTTAAGTTTTGTTCCACTGGAGAAGATTTTTTTTTTTTTTTTAAATTTTTTTTTTGCAAATTAAAAAGATTATGAATACAGCAGCAGGGTGAAAAAAAGAAAAAGTAAAAAGAACAAAAACCCCATCAATTATTTATACATGAAAAATGCTACCGTTGCTACCGAAAAGTACTCCTGATCAGGGATCAAACCCTGGTCACCGGCGCTATAGTCCATCATCTTAACCACTACACTCCATCAGTTGTACTTTTGTGCCCTCAGAATTCACTCATTTTTGCCAGAAAACGACTTTGAAAACAACGGTTGAATATTTAGTGAATAATTATACCAAAAATACCACAAACAAACCTGTTAGGCGTTTATATTGTCGCGCTATTTAAGTACACTCGAATGGCCCACGGATGTGGTTTGACGCACTGGGAATGCAAGGCTCTAGCTCAGGCTAGCTTTGTGCGATAAAGGTGCTTTAGGGCTCGTTGGAAACATCAGAAGCCATAGAATCAACTGGCTTCTGGCAAAGTCTTACTGACAATATCACACGCCGATCACAGAAAGGAAAATACATTGCAAGCAAGCTGAATGCTGTGGAACTAAGTTCTTTGAAGCAATGCTCAAGAAGAAAAACATGCTTTGAGACTCGAAGATCTAGTTTCGTTATAACACGGACACATTGAGCTAACAATACCAAGCGTGGATTTACCTCAGGAAGGGTTCCCCTGGATAACCCATCCGCTAGAGTTTTGAGGACTCTGGGAACATGCTGGGCCTTTAGGGTAGATAGATCGCGAAAAAATGGATGTCACCATGTTGTGTAGTGCCACGGACCTGACGCCCCCTGTCTGTTGAGATAGGCCACTGCTGTGGTGCTGTCTGATCTCAGCATCACAGATGCTTCCCTCCCAGTTGCAGGGCAAAGTGGTGCAACATTTTCCGAACCGTAGTGAGCTCCAAGAGAATGATGTGGCGCTGAGGTCCCTGCCAAATGCCTCTCACCGAGGTCGAGCTGCAGGTCCCGCCCCAACCTACGAGGGAGGCTTCCACAAATATATGGACATAGTGTGGAACACAACCCAGCCGCACACCAGTCAGCTGGGTGAGTTCCAAAATGCCACCTCCTGCCGTACTTGAATTGGGATGCGCAGCTTGTGCTGTTGAACCCGCCGTGGGTCCAGACGAAGGCGTAAGAATCAGCACTGACATTTTCTCAAGTGAAGCAGCCCCACAGACACCACTGAATGTACTGCAGTCATCATACCAAGGAGCAACATTATCGTCCTTGCTGGCACAAAGACCGTAGGCATAACTCGTTGGGTTAGTTGCAGGATAGCCTTCGACCATGTGTGTCAGAATGTATAGTGCAAGAACAAACTCTCTGATACCCCTTTTCCACCAAAAAAAATCCTGGTGCTAGTGCTGTGCTTAGTTGGTTCAACCCATGCACCTCCTATGCACCTGTTTGGTTTTCCATCGCCGAGGACCCAACTCGAGCTATGCTATCACGTCACTGTAATTTAAAACCAACAGATCAGGAGAAAATAAACTTCGCTTGAGATCTGTGTCTCTCCGCAGCTCTCACGTAACATCAAATAACAAATATAATGCCTGTGTTTTTATGCTCAGTAATACTATTATGAGGTTTTTTTTGTTTTTAAAGGGGAAAAGGAATGTAGCCAGTTAGATTGCTATGATCTTGTACTGGATTAAGATCAGCGGCAATATAAGGCGCATACCGTATCAAAATCTTGCATTGTTGTCCATGCATGTTAAAAATACTGAAACCTTGTGCAGAAATACAGTGTAGTAATAGGAATAAGCTATCCATCTTTACTTTTCCCAAGCAAGCAGACAGGTAATAAATAAACGAGCAACTGTTGTATTTCATTCCAGCTTCCTAACTTAAAATGATCTAATGTTGGTTCGTTTTGAAATGCCATTCAAGCTCGTTAATGGCAATAACAGTAATTTGCGAATGCCCAAGCTAGCCAGCTAACTTATATTCATAATGCTTGATATAGACGTAAGTGGCGCAGAAAGTAAAATTAAATATAAGCACATAGTGGAGATATAAGACAGATGCTTATATATCCTAACGTTTGCTACGAGCAGAACGCTCCAAATACTGACTCGGCCGCGCTGGTCTTGTTAGTCACTGTAACTCTACCCCATGTAATTGTGCTTGGTCTGGACCAGCAAGGTGTTGGTGCTTACTCTGCCACCAGTTTTGAGAGCCAGATGCTTAGGCTGCGGAAAAGCAAAGAACCAGTGCTAAATCAGTCTCTGGCTCTGAACCAGCACTGGAACCAGCTCGGTGGAAAAGGGGAAGGCTGGCTATGGTGGGGCAACTGGATCAGGACTACTGGCGGAGATAAAGGGACGTTCCTCCAACGATCTGTGGCGGCGGCGATTCCGTGGTTGTCTAGAAGGCTGCGGCTGGTGGGAGTGCTCATTTGGGCGGAGGTGCAAGCCCAGTTGCTCTGACACCTTGCGGGCAGATTCCAGCCAGTCCACCATCGTCTGAATGTCCAGCCCAAACGGTAACTTTGTGGAAATCGGAGCGTTTATAAGGAGCCCCTTCTCACGATCCTTGAGTGCCGACAACCCCAAAGATGACTATGGCCAATCTGGAAGGTGCACATACATTCTGGCCCCATCTATGGTGAACGCCTGCAACATTAGGGGCATCGCTGCCACTGATGTCTGCATCTCCAGAATCTCCTCCGTGGACAGCTCGGTTTTCCAGTGGGTCAGCCGGTCAACCAACCCCACCAAGAAAACCATACTGTTAGCCAGTACTACTACCTGAGCAGCACTGGCACATCAGCAGTCAAAAAGGCTCCCTGTCATCCTGTCCGTCTTGGGCGAGAGCAGCTGCCAACTGCCTGGCTAAAGGTAGGCAGACCCGGACTGCGTCCTCAATTGCTGGCACCCTCTTATCCCCCTCCCAATCCTCCACTGTTGCATATGACTCATTGCAACCCCTGGGGACTTGGCTCCTTGGGTACTGGCCCAATCCCACTGTATGTAATCAAAAATCGGGGCGTCTTCAGGCAGACAACTCTTGGACACGGCCTGGACCTCGGTTTTGCCAGGAGGCCAACAGTAAAATCCTCCACTCTCGCCAGGGAGGGGGGCTGAGGGAGTAGGGGCATCCCCATCCTTTCCCCTGCGGACTGAAAAAGTCTCGGGAGCTCATCAAGAGGGTACCAGTGTTCAGGAGGCAGCTTGTCTTCCCAGAAGAGGGCAGTCGGGCCCTCTTCTTCATTCACGCGACGATCATCCTCTAATTGGTTAGTATGAGATGATTCTGTAGTCCTTTACTTGGCTCCGTGCAGCATGTCGCTGAAAAATACTGACGTCAGTCAAGTTTTTTTCCGGAAGCATTTCACATGCCCTTTGATGTTTGGCACTATCGTTCAACCGGCGTCAGGTTTAATTAAGGAAGTGTTTCAGATCGCCCTGGATTTCAAGCGTCTAAAAAATAGACATGATGTCAAACATTCTGTAAAGCGGATGAAACGTGAATTTAAGGTATAAATTATCACAGTTGCACAAAATGCTGTGGCAATGGCAATCGTATTCATGCTGTGCTGTTCTTTGGCCAATTTAAATTTCAAAATGCAGCAATCAAACATGCTGCATTAATGAACAACTCTACTCATTCAACTTAAAGAGTAAACCCATCCACCATTTGATTGCTAATCACGCAAGTAAACTGGAACAGATTACTTTTCTTAGAATAGCCTAATTCTGTAGTCCTTTACTTGGCTCCGTGCAAGATGTCGCTGAAAAATACTGACATCAGTCAAGTCTTTTTCCGGAAGCATTTCACATGCCCTTTGATGTTGGGCACTATCGTTCAACCGGCGTTGGGTTTAATTTAGGAAAAGGCAAAGCTCAGATGTTCGCCCCATGGCAGTAGGTGGTGGTACTACGCCTTAAAAAATCGATTCAGGATCGCCCCAGCCTAAGTAGGAATACAATACAGCGGCATGGCGCGATTCAAATTCCCTGACGGTGGATTTACACTGGTGAGAGTATACAAAGCAGTGGCGCAATGTATGATGGGAGTGGCGCTTCAAATGCAGTGCTTGCGGTGCGCTGAAGGAGCTGGGGTAGCTCAGGTTGTGAGGTTTTACGAAATGGACCACACGCGAGAACCAGTACAATGCAAAAAGGAGGCTTTATTTCTGAAGGGGGAAAACCCTCAACAGAGCAGGCAACAGTACAGAGTCTGCAATCCAAAATCAGAATCCAATGGGCGAAATCCAGAATTTTAACCAGGGCACCAATCACCAAAATCAGACAAAAAATGGTTTAAAACACAAGGCGGCGGCGAAGTACAGGGAGTAGGCAAGAATCGAATCAAGGACGGTCCAGTCAGAAAGATAATCACAATGGGAACAATGCGACATGAACGTGGCACAAGTTAGCATGAGAGAACGATCTGACAAAGCAGCGCTGTGAAGAGACATCCAATATACGTTTCAAGGAGGTCACATGATAACAGAACACAGGTGGAAGCAGTGAGACTGATTACAAGGGAGCAACACATTAGGAAGAACCTAATCACATCAAATGGGCAGAAGCCAAAACGCGGACAAGGATCACGGGACAAACCTATAGACAATGATACAGCTCCGGTCAAGGAGTTCTACCGTGCACAGATACTAAGAGAAAGGAAAACATAAGAAGGTGTAGAGATTCCACTGAAATGCAGCAGCGAAGATTAGGGAGAGACAAGGGGTGGAGATTAGAATAGGGTGAGTGCTGAGAGCTAGTTAATCAATTAGTAAGTGCAGCTATACAATCCCGAGTGCTCGTTAGTTAGTCAGTCTTATATACAATGTTAGTCTTGGTTAGTAAATTAGAAAAAACAACAAACTGTTAGAATGTGTTAGTAATATAGAAAAGGGGAAGGAAGTAAACAAGATGGGGAAGGAAGATTGAAACCCAGAAGCCATTAAATCACCCGAAGTAGTGGCGCGCATTACTAGGGCTGTGAGAAAAGACAAGACCAAGGACCAGACAGGGGGAGACAAAGTGCAATGCATGGAAAAATCAAAACATGGACTGGAAAAAACTATGGCTATAAGTAAAACACGGAAAATCAAAACTAAGACAATACATGAATGAAAAGCAACCAAATTGCAATACACATATCTAAAGAATGGTCAGACAAGGCAAAGATCAAAATACACATGAGGCAGTCAGAACAAGCATGGCAAGCCAGAGCCAGAATCAAAACAGAGGTTTATGGTAATGAATCTGGCAAACCTGAAGTGAATATCCAATCAAGGGACTGCAGATGGCGGGTACATTGCCTTCCAGGCCATAATAAGTTCCCAAAAGAGGAGCTGGTTGTAGCAGTTTTGTCTTTTCTGATTTTATTAAAGGGCTCCCAGCCAAATTACGGAGACGATGACAAGACAACTGTGTGAGGAGGAAGGTGGCAAAGAATGTATCTCGTAAGTTTACCCTTTTATCTAAAAATTCAATGAAATCCTATAATACACTGCTCTATGCTGCTTGGGCAGGGCCGTATAATTGAGTTTATAAACGGTGAGATATGTAGTCTTCCTAAACAGTGCATATCGTTCAAGTTACTTAATTAGTACCCAGTGGTAGATTTTGTTTGCAGTGGAGTCCTCATACATACATATAGGATAAAACATAGAGGCACATATCACACATCATCCAACTCGAATCTCTCTGTTTTTCAGCTTATGGGTATCAAGTACTACAAGCAACACCTCTCAACTTTTAAAACTGAATTACTCTGAAAGTTATTATCACACAGTTATCAATCAAGTATGTATTTAATGTACAGAATCTAAACTAAATGTTTATGTGTAAATATTTGTGCTTTTTAAAACATTTTTGGAATATTTTAAGGTATTTTTTTTCCCCAAAACTGTTATTTGAGCATTCTCCGCTGTAACAACTTTTCACACATTCATGGCTCTAAGGTGTCAGATACTAATTATCTTAACATTTTCTGACAGATAAGAAGGTAAGTAAAACAGCCATATCTAATTTCCCATCAGTTGGCGTTCTTTTTTTTCTTGCAATTTATAACAATTTGTAATCAGGATATCGGTTTCTCAATTTCACATGAGGTCCAGACCCCTTGGGTCTGTTGGCCATCACCCTGACAACCAGATTATACAAAACCCAAAACCAGTGAAGTTGGCACGTTGTGAAAATCGTAAATAAAAACAGAATACAATTATTTGCAAATCCTTTTCAACCTATATTCAATTGAATACACTGCAAAGACAAGTTACTTAATGTTCGAACAGGTAAACTTTGTAATTTTTTGCAAATATTAGCTCATTTGGAATTTTATGCCTGCAACAGGTTTCAAAAAAGCTGGCACAAGTGGCAAAAAAGACTGAGAGAGTTGAGGAATGCTCATCAAACACTTATTCAGAGCATCCCACAGGTGAACGGGCTAATTGGGAACAGGTAGGTGCCATGATTGGATATAAAAGCAGCTTCCCTGAAATGCTCAGTCATTCACAAACAAGGATGGGGCGAGGGTCACCACTTAGTGAACAAATGCGTGAGCTGATTGTCGAACAGTTTAAAAACAACATTCGTCAACGAGCTATTGCAAGAAATTTAGGGATTTCATCATCTACGGTCCGTAATATCGTCAAAAGGTTCCGAGAATCTGGAGAAATCACTGCACGTAAGTGACAAGGCCGAAAACCAACATTGAATGCCCGTGACCTTCGATCCCTCAGGCGGTACTGCATCAAAAATCGACATCAGTGTGTAAAGGACATCACCACATGGGCTCAGGAACACTTCAGAAAACCACTGTCAGAAACTACAGTTCGTCGCTACATCTGCAAGTGCAAGTTAAAACTCTACAATGCAAAGTGAAAGCCATTTATCAACAGCACCCAGAAACGCCGCCGGCTTCGCTGGGCCCAAGCTCATCGAAGATGGACTGATGCAAAGTGGAAAAGAGTTCTGTTGTCTGACGAGTCCACATTTCAAATTGTTTTTGGAAACTGTGGATGTCGTGTCCTCTGGACCAAAGAGGTAAAGAACCATCCGGACTGTTATAGGCGCAAAGTTCAAAAGCCAGCATCTGTGATGGTATGGGCGTGTATTAGTGCCCAAGGCATTGGCAACTTACACATATGTGAAGGCACCATTAATGCTGAAAGGTACATACAGGTTTTGGAGCAACATATGTTGCCATCCAAGCAACGTTTTTTTCGTGGACGCCCCGGCTTATTTCAGCAAGAAAATGCCATGCCACGTTCTGCACGTGTTACAACAGCATGGCTTTGTAGTAAAAGAGTGCGGGTACTAGACTGGCCTGCCTGTAGTCCAGACCTGTCTCCCATTGAAAATGTGTGGCGCATTATGAAGCGTAAAAAACGGAGACCCCGGAGTGTTGAACAACTTAAGCTGTACATCAAGCAAGAATGGGAAAGAGTTCCACCTGAAAAGCTTCAAATTTTGTTGAAGCAGCCATGAGGGTGCTAAAAGATAAGGTGTTCTTCCGTGTCAGAGCCTTTAATGTTGGACAACTACTTGACTTCATTTTGACCAGGTAAGAGGCATATTATGAATGTCACTTGATAGATATTGCCAACAAGAGATAAGACATGACCCTGTCAAGGAGATTCCTCCCAAGTATTCAAGGTAAAATAGACAAGGAAATGGTGATACATGTAGGAGATTCCATCTACAATGTTTGCAGGGAGACAAAGCAAGGAGTTGTGTATTCAGATGACATGTCAATAGGGTTGTGTTCATGTGATGCTGGCAACACCGGTGCACCTTGCAAGGATCAATATGCCATTCTCAAACACTATAATGTTGAGTCATTGAATTTTGTGCCAGTAAGTTGCATAACCTTTTTTTACCGGGTTGCTACCGGTTGTAGTAGCATCCAAAATGGATGGTTCTAAAGCCTAACGGTTGGTTCATCTACAGTTTCACCCACTAGATCATTGGCAGGCAATTTGAGTAGTCAGACTGGTCAAGCGCAGAGCCCAGTTGTAGATGACATGCAGGTTGATAATGATATTGATACAACAGAGCACGATCAGCTATTAGGCATGGACAGTCTTCAACAACAGAGGGAGCTGCAAAATAGATTCCTCATGTGCAATATGACTAACATTTCGAGATCAAATGAACCACATTCTTCCTCATCTGAGGAAAGTGAGTCTGAGAGAGTTGAAAAAAGTCTTAGTTTATTGGCATCAGATGTGAAATTTGTGAAGATGTCTGGAGAATTAACCACTGACTCCGCCTTGGAGTCAGCCCTGGCCTGTTTTGGTCAGTACACTGGTGTCGGTGTTCCAAAATGCACTGTATCAAAAGGCAAGGTCTTGCAGCGCGGGAGCAATATAGGGGTGCAACCTACTGCAATTGCTCATAGAAAGTCCGCAATGGGTGGTAGGCGATGCCTTATCTCAGGAAGGGAGACTAAGTCAACAACTTGTCCCAAGAAACTGTCCAACAAAGAAAATCTGTCACTGCTTCCGAGTAAAAAACCAAAGGCGGCACCACACTGTCTTGCTAAGTGTATCTAAGGCAATCAAGCTCTTGGGAAAACCCATAGCATGAAGTAGTGGTGGACATTTACATGCACATGACATACTGGGTACTAATACTAATATTTGTTTATTAGTATGACTTCATTGTAATGGTTGTGTAACATACATGTAATCAAGAATACATTACACAACACTATGTAACTAAAAAATTTGCTACTTTTCTTGCCAATAGGTGGCTTTTGAAAGTTTTAGAGGCTAGAAAACAGCAAACATTTGATGTACAGCGATAAAAAATGAAAAATAGAATACTATTTTGGCCCTTTCTGAAGTTGCATATTCTTGGGTAATATATTCTTGATGTACTGTAGTATGTTTTTTTTTGGGATGTGCACAATAAACAATAAACCTTGATAATAACCTTGGCAATAAACCTTGATTGCTTGAATTATTATATCTCCGGCCGCCGCACTACGTGTTAACGCGATAACTTCAGTAATATTTCGATTACAAATTCCAAATTTTGCACATAAGTAAGAATCATAAAGAGGAAGAACTGATTCGATTATGGACAATTTAAGATGTCTAGACTGGCCACCAGGGGCCAAAAACTGATTTCAGTGTTAACGTGATAACTGCAGTAATATTTCAATTAGAAATTCCAAGTTTTGCATATAAGTAAGTATCATATAGAGGAAGAACTGATTCGATTTTGGACAATTTACTATTTCTCAATTGGCCACCAGGGGCCAAAAACTGAAAAAAAATCACTGTTCTGCGATAACTTCAGTAATATTTCAATTACAAATTTCAACTTTTGCATATAAGTAAGTATCATAAAGAGGAAGAACTGATTCGATTTTGGACAATTCACGATTTCTAGATTAGCCACCAGGGGCCAAAAACTGATTTACGTGTTAACGCGATAACTTCAGTAATATTTCAATTAGAAATTCCAAGTTTTGCTAATAAGTAAGTATCATAAAGTGGAAGAACTGATTTGATTTTGGACAAGTTGCAATCTCTAGATTGGCCACCAGGGGCCAAAAACTGAAAAAATCACTGTTTTTATCACATCTCTGGAAATATTTGTCCGATTGACCTCAACTCAAGTGCAAATGAAAGGTCATGACCTAATGATGTGTCCCACGATGATATTATACCTGTATGATTCAAACTTTGGACACAAGGTGGAGATTTGTCACATAAAATTCACCATTTTTGCCATATCTTTAGAATCATTTGACCAATTGACATAAAACTATGTGCAACTGCAAGGTCATGACCTCATGACGTGTCACATGATGACATCATACCTGTATGGCTCAATATTTTGCCACCAGGTGGCGCTTTGTGATGGAAAATGACCATTTAGGCCATATCCTCAGAACCATTTGTCCGATTGACCTGAAATTAAGTTCAAATGAAAGGTCATGACCTGAGGGGCTTTATATTTTATTGGGTCTATTCAAGGATTGGGGAATTGGAGGATTGGGGGCGTTCGGGGATATACCCCAAGCTGTCGCCTCCGACGGCATAAGCCCAGTTATATAATTTAAATGGCTGAGAGTTCGACCAATATGTAAGTAATTGCCATTGGTACAGTAGTTCACCAATAAATCTAAACAGCCAACCAGTTTCTGCCACACTCACTCACTCACCATCAAAAACATCTTCAGACTGCTGGTGGTGAAGGTCTACTGCTGGGTCAGGTTCAGATGAAGTGACCACAGCTGATTCTGGAGTGGCAGTACATAAAGGTTTAATTATTCTATTTCATATTGCTTATGTAAACATTTAAAATAAGCTTTTATGGACCAACTAATTAAGAAATAACATACCTAGTCTATGAAAAAACCAAATTTAGATGGGCTTCTGTCTCAGTACCATAACTCTAAGCATACAGCTTCACTTTGATACCGTATGAGGAGGGCAAGCTCTGTAAAATTAACCCCCGCATTAACAAGACTTATGGCAACAGAATAAAGTAGCAGTTTAGTTTTATTGAACACTTGAACACTTTTATAAGAAGCAGTTCTTGAATTGGAATAAAAAAGGTGCCAGTACTGTGAATCAGCAGCATCAAAAAACCAAAACTGAACCAAAACCTTACTGTAGAACCGCATTGCACTCCGCCCCAACCCCAACCCAGCAGCCACCACTGCATATCTTAACTAGTATTACTTAAGCTCCCACATTCTCAATTTACAAGTAGATCTTTGACAATGTTATGAGAAATTATGAATTCAATACAAAATAACTAACCTTCATGCGAAATATTATATTGGTGATATTGACAAAATTTTACAGAGAAAAAAAATAAGACAAGCTACAACAGAACTACAGCTTTCTCGAAACGGTTGTCAAAATGGTACATGATATGAGAATATTCCACTCAATACAATCATTTTATTTGTAGTGTATAATGGTTTTTACAGAAATCAGGCCATTTCCAAGCAAGCCAATTTTAGGTGAACCAATATGCATATAATTATTGACTGAGTGGACATTTAAATGACCAGGCCGAATGACACATGTAACATGGCAGGACAGATTTTTATAATTCCGATGTTAATAGACAGGCAAGCCTACACAGGTTAATACTGAAGAATACAAACCAACTGAATAATGGACAATACATCAGTGTTTCACACAGCTTCATAGGTTACTTGTGGTGGTGGCTGTTCAAACTAAGTGCTTCAAAAACACTCATGAGAGGAAAAAACCGTACCCACCCCACTAGAAGCATTTGTTGTTCTTACAGAAATTTATTCGGGTCGTTGTCCGGGGAAAATCGCTTTCGTTTCACTGTGTTCGCACGATTCAGCCAAGCCAACATCCTCGAAATCGTACGGTTTTCAGCAACAACTGACGACTGGCTAAATAAAGATTTTGGAACGCTCTGCATGCACGTAAATTCGCGCGATGCGGCAAAATGTTGCATTTGGGTGGACACGTCTTTATAAAATAATATATAATTGGCTTGAATTTCACTTGCCGTCCTTAGGAACTACATGAGAACGACAACGGAAATATAAAAATATATATGTTATATGTTAAATATATATATGTTGGAATGCACTCGTGCAGAAGACTGTATGGTTGTCTTGTGCAGATAAAAATAAATCAAACGCTGTTTAAAAAGAACAAATAAATTACCGCACATACCATAATTTGGAGCAACAATATGCGAACCTAGGCGTGTCAAAAGGTGACTGACCTTCTTACCGATCTTTTCTATAGATGATACCGTTAATAACTGAGTAATGTCATTCTTGTCAGGCGATTAATTAATCAGCTGACCGCATGTTACATTAACGCGACGTTAGCAGCTGAACTGCCAGCCTGAACAGCTAACATAGCAAGCTACTTAGATACCCTCACCTTTCTTTGAAAAGAGTTTTGTAATTTTCTGGGCCCCTGCTCTGCTGGCCTCTCTCCCTCTCTCTCTATCCTTTTCTGGTGTCCAGATTTGTGTGTGTAGGCTGCGCGTACTATTGACTGCCGTTCTTCGCAAACCTCGCAAGCAAAAACGCACAGACAATTTTCCAAGAGGAGCACGAACCATGGACCGAACCATTTTTTAAGAAGGGGGTTGTTGAAATTTATTTAATCAATATAGCATGCCTTTGTGGCTGTGTGATTACCTCTGGTGCATTAGTATGAATGGCAGTTAGGTCTATGCAAAACAATTTAGTCATGGCGGTTACTGTGGATTTTGTGGGCCCCAATGGGCTGTGGGCCCTTATAATTGTCATCACCCTTCCCCCCTATACGACGGCCCTGGATCCAGCAAGAACATCTACTACACGGAGCTACCATGGCTACGTTTCAATAACATCAATGATTTGCTCTGACAGGGTTGTGTTCAGTTCCATTCAGAAAAGATCGAGACTAATGACCAACTAAATTTAGCAATGGTCATATTGGTCAACTTGCTCGTCACTCCTCTGTGTGGATAGCACACTAAAGTCCATACTGTAATATGCGTAAAGAAAGAATGAGGACTCATTTGCCCAAAGTACTGTCTCAATTACATTTCATATTGCCATAATGGCTGTGCTAATGTTGGAACGGTTTCCACAGCGTCTCAGCATAATGCCAGAGAAATGGACTAATGTTCACGAAAAAAAATAGTTCCAATTAGTCCAAATACAGTGGACACACCCAGAGCCCAAGCTGGGACAAAATAGTTTTTGAAGAATCTGCAGTTACTGCCTTTTTCCTTGGTATGGTGCCACATCTTTGGTAAGTAATACAAAGCAAGAATACAGTAACTGCAAAATAGGGGTCGAACATCAAATCAATTATGAGGATTAATATGTACAAAGAATAAGCTAATATAAAGTAAGAAAACTGCCACATATCCATTAATCTACCAACAACTACTTAGGGTGGACGACAGGATAACTTTAAAGTCATTTTTCTCAGTTCTGCACTCTGCGTAGTTACTGCCTTTTTGCTTTGTAGGGCAGTGTAATTGACTACTTGTACAATTTAGGGTGACACATTTCCGTTTTTAGAACTACACGTTCTTTTACTTCCTGTCAATTGACTGATCACCTGCATCCCCAACCTGAAGACTGTAGAGTCACTTTTAAGCATATAGCATTTTCGCACATTCTTTACATATGGTAATTATAGTTGCCGATCACTTTTGTACATAGTTTCATAGGGTTGTTGATCATTGTTGTAACCATTCAACAGATAGCGACATAAGTCAGTCAGCTAGCCTAGCTGGCAACTAGCTACAATGAATAAGAACACCATTAAGCTCATGAGGAGGGCAGTCAGCTTTACAGAGTTTTGTTTGGCCCCTCTGTGTTCCTCCACAGTCAGGCTTTCACTGCTTTCCAGCTGATGGTTAGCTTAGAGCAAAATGGAAAGTAAACATCAGAAGGGACAAGTTCACCATTCCCTCTCGGTCCAGAGTGTGTAGCAGGCATTTTTTATTCAAAGATCTCATCAATGTAAGATGTATATATAGTGTACATAAATGCGATACTACCCACGATTTTTTTGCTCTGTAGTACATACCGCGTTAGAAATATGGCCCTCAAATTTAACCTACATAAGAGACAGAGAATGTAGTACATGACCAAATGCGTTTGTGCTCTTCGTCCCTTCCTAGTCTTGTTTTTAAGATATGCAAATCGGACCATCCGTTGTATTCAGGGACCATTGTTACATATATGCATTGTTTCCGTATATGTGTATGCATCTTACATTGATGGAGAGTTAAATGATGCAATAGGAAACAAATTTACGATATTATTTTGATCACAATATTAGACGCTCACGGAGACCATATGAAGAGTTGAAATGCAAAACCTACAAAATACCCTCAACCTCATTTGTTTTAAATTTGTTTTAAACAAAAATTCAATTTTAAGTTTAAATGCTGAGTAAAAAATAACCTCAGTTTAAAACAAAATATAAAAATATAAAAAATATCATATGAAATATAAAACATAATATGTTCGGTAAAAAAAAACTCAATTTAAATCAAAAGAGGTTGAGTGGACTTTGTGGGTTTTGCATTCCAACCCTTCATTTGCATCTCTATTGTTTGGGTACTAAGTTAAACATTCCGATGAGTGCAAACGTCAAGCTAAACTTGAAACCAGTAAAGAAATTTTAGAGTTTAATTTCTAGTGCCGCTATAATTACGTGTGAAAAGCAAATAACGACGAAAGCCATGTTACTGATGTCACACTGGGTTGCAAGCTAGCTAGGAAATGTCCGGCAATTCCAAAATAGTTGGGACGAAGTGTAAATTGTGAATAAAATCAAAATGCAATGACTTTCAGATCAAGTGAGCCAATATGTTATTTACAGTAGAACATAGATAATATTTCAAATGTTGAAACTGAGACATTTTACATTTTTATTCACAAAATGAGCATATTTCAAATTTTCTGGCTGCAACAGGTCTCAAAAAAGTTGGGACACAGGCAAAAAAAAGGGCTGAAAAAGCAATAAATATATTAGAGAATGAGCTGAAAGAAAATTTAGCAAGTAAGTAAGTGTGTAACATGATTGGCTGCAAAAGGGATCTCTTAGAGAGACTTAGTCTCCCAGAAGTAAAGATGGCCAGAGGCTCTCCAACCCGTGAAGGCTTGCGTAAAAAAATTGAGGAACACTTTTAAAACACTGTTCCTCAACGTCAAACTGCAATGTCTTTGAAGGTCTCATCATCGACAGTGCATAACATCATCAAAAGATTCAGGGAAACTGGAAAAATCATATGAAGGGACAAAGCCGAAGACCTTTACTGGATGCATGTGATCTTTGTGCCCTCAGACGCCTGACTGCATCACTCACTGGCATGATTCTGTCATTGACATTACAATGGGCCCAGGAATACTTCAAGAAACCACTGGCTGTAACCACAGTCCGCCGTGCCATCCACAGATGCCACCTGAAACTCTATCATGCAAAAAGGAAGCCATTGTTGAGCATGATCCAGAAGTGCCGCCGTGTTCTGTGGGCCAAGGCTCATTTAAAATGGACTGTAGCAAAGTGGCAAAGTGTCCTGTGGTCAGACGAGTCCAAATTTGACATTCTTGTTGGAAATCATGGGTGTCGTGTCCTCTGCGCTAAAGAGGAGAAAGACCACCCCTCTTGTTATTAGCTTTCAGTTCAAAAGCCAGCATCTCTGATGGTATGGGGATGCATTAGTGCATATGGTGTGGGACACTTGCATGTTTTCAAAAGCACCATGAATGCTGAAAGGTACATAAGGGTTTTAGAGCATCGTATGCTCCCCTCCAGATGATGTCTATTCCAGGGAGGACCTTGTGTATTTAAGCAGGACAATGCAAAACCACATACTGCAGCTATTACAACAGCATGGCTTCGTAGTAGAAGAGTCCGTGTGCTGAACTGGCCTGCCAGCAGTCCTGATCTTTCACAGATTTAGAACATTTGGCGCATAATAAAACGAAAAGTCCGTCAAAGGAGACCCAAAACTCTCCAGCAGCTGGAAGCCTGTATTAAACAAGAGTGGGTGTATTGGCTTTCGCCAATTGTTGTGGTTAGGATTTCCCTCGTGTTCCTCCCATTGTAATTAGTCTGATCCAGCTCACCTGTTCTCTGCATTGCATGTGACTTCCCTCCTGCCCATTTAGAGACCTCACTGCTGTTCTGACTTTTTCAGAATGTTGATCATTCTTCTTTGTGCAGAGCCTTTCGTATGCCATTGAGTATTTTTTTCCTTCGACTGTTTCGTCCGACCAAGATTCTTGCCATTGCCCTTTTTGTATTGTTTTTGTCTTTCTGGATTTTGACCTATTTTTGTATGACCACGATTCCTGTGTTTGGATGACCTGTGTATGACCTTTATTTATCAGCAACGACTTTTTATCTGCCGTTGCTTCTCTGTTTTACTGGTTCTGACCCCGGCCTGTCTAGTCGACTTTGTTTTTGGATTTCGTTTTGTGCCTTGGCAATTCTTGTGTTTTTTTGTGCTGACCCAGAACTCATTAAAGGCATATGTTTTTTAGATTTCCCTCTTTTGCATGTGGTTCCTGAACGCACCGTCACACAGACGCTTCCACTCTGTGTTAAAAAGAAGAAGGGATGCTAGACCATAGTAAACAGGCCCCTGTCCCAACTTTTTTGGGACCTGTAGCAGACATCAAATTTGAAAAGAGCTCATTTTGTGGATAAGATTGTAAAATTTATCAGTTTCAACATTTGCTATGTTATCTCTGTTCTATTATGAATAAAATACTGGCTGGTGTGATTTGAAAGTCATTGCGTCTTCATTTTATTCACAACTCACACTTTGTCCCAACTATTGCCGAATTGGGATTGTAATATTTAATTAAATTTTGACCACCCCTTTGGAACTAATTAAACTCCCCAAAATATATTCATGCCCCATTTTAAAATTGTTCTGGCCAATGAAAAGCCAAAAAAGGGGAGACTAGAAATGAAACCCTTTCCCTATTGGGTGTCAGTGTTTCACATGTATATAGTCAGTCCATTAATATTACTCAACTTGAAGCTGTAACTTGACATGTACAATTTGAACCACTTATCCAGCAACAAGATCGCAGCTTTACTGCTTGCTTTTGCAAGTCGATGGACGTCAGTCTCTCAGATTTTTAGAACTTCGTCCAAACAACTTGTGTAATAAAGAGCCATAGCTAACAAGTGTTAGCTAACTGGTGGCTAAAAAACAACAGGCTAACGATAGTGCTACAAGAACACTCCAATGGTTACCACAATGATCAAAAACGTTACAAAATTATATACAAAATAGATCGACAACTATAATTATCGTATGTACAAAATGTGTGAAATTTTTAAATCTGTTTTATGCTTAAAAGTGACTCTATAGTCTTCAGGTCGGGGACCCAGATGCTAAGTCAACTGACAGAAAGTAAACGGACGTGTAGGTCTAAACACATAAATGCGTCATCCTACATTGTGCAAGTAGTCAATTGATTTATAATGATCAAGTCTACACATCGGCAGGACCAGAAAAAAAGAACGCACTGAACGCCGCCTGAAGTTCCGAGAAACCTCCGAAGGGGTTACTGAGCGTATCATGCGACGTATCCAGTCAAGCCTGTTCCATAGTCAGCCAATTGAAATTCAGAAGACTCTACCAGTTAGGTTAAAGGTTTGTGCCGCGCTCAGTTCTTAGCTGGTTATTACCGTTAATAATAATCGTCTGGTTTTCCAAGACGCCCCAACGTACCTTGGAATGAAGCTAGACCAGGTGCTCTCCTTCAAGCAACATCTAGAAGGAGTCAAAGGCAAGGTAACAGCTCGAGCCGCACTAATCCGTCGCTTAGCCGGTACGACCTGGGGAGCCTCTGCCAAGACGCTGCGAATTTCCACGCAGGCTTTGGTCCTTTCCGCCGCCGAATACTGTGCTCCAACCTGGTACAGGAGTCCGCACATGAAAAAGGTTGACGTGGCCATCAACAGCGCCCTGTGCACTGTCATGGGATGCCTGAAGGCACTATCGGTGTCAGACTTACCTGTCCTTGCAGGGATCGGCCCGGCCTCCCTAAGAAGAGAAGCTGCAACACTGGCACTTGCCAAGAAAGCGCGGATGTATGACTGGCACCTACTGCACAACATTACCACTGCAGACCTTCCGACGTTAAGACTCAAATCTCGGCAGCCCTTCAACCGAGCGGCACAAGACCTATTACAGGCCGCTGCGGGCGACCAGTCAAGGTGTGGCTTGCGAGGACATGGAAGAGAAAGTGGGAGGCATCGCAACCTACCCGCCTTCATGGAAACATCAGTAATCCGGGTGCAGGCGTTAATGGAGAAGACCTCCCACGCCAACAGTGGACCATCCTAAATAGACTGCGGACTGGTGTGGGCCGTTTCAAATCTTCTATGAAGAAATGGGGCCTCTCCGAAAGCGTGGCTTGTGAATGTGGGGAACCAGAGCAGACGGCGGATCACATCATTAACGACTGTGAAACTTATCAGTTTCCGCCAGTTGCTGCGCTGTATGACGTCGGACCGGAGATGAGGGCGTGGCTCCGCAACACAGAGCTGGACATTTGATCTGACGATACACGAAAGAAGAAGAAGACCTTAAACTTTTGTAAATTAGTGTTATTGGGTGCTCTTTGGTCCAAGGTCAAAGAATCTTTTGGTGTAGACGGAGAAAAAACTCTCACTGTCCAAGGCACTACAAGATTAAACATGTCTTTATTGAACAGTGTGTCCAAAGCAGACTGTTTTAAAAATGCCCAGGCGTAGCGGCTGGGCCTTATTCAGGGCAAAGTAAAACAAATCAAGACAGAGTGGTTTTATGCAGGCAAAGAGCACAAGGGTTCATTGCTTAATCATACCAATTTCCAAGACCCGCCCCTTACACAGATCCCAGAACTAGACAACAATCTCATTCCAATCCTACGTCACAGTTCATTTGAAAAATAAAAATAAAAACATAAATACTTGTGAAAAAGATACATATCAAATACAAATGAATACAGTGGCTCAAAAACAGTACATATTTAAACACATTTTCAGAAAGGGCCTAAAATCAATTTCCTCGTTCAAACCTGGATGTTCCATTGCTTTAAAATTCCATATCCAAAAGGTCTCAACTCACGCTGCAGCAACATTTTCAATCTATCCCCCCCACATATAGATTTCTTTTTCATCTCAATACCTTGAACTCATAAGGATGAGGGGTCTCTGTGATGTATTTCTTCATAGTGTTTGGCCTTAGGGTGGTCTTCACTGTTAACCCCAATTGCATATTTGTGTTCAGAAAAACATTCTTCTGGTTTCCTTTTCATTCTACCTACATAGAAGCACCCACATGGGCACTGGATATACAAAAGTACCACAAACTCAAAATTACAAGTGATAAAGCCAATGGTTTCATACTCTTTTTGTGTTTTCAAATCACAGAATATTTTACTCTGTATGACACCTTCATAATGTTTGCATGACCCACACTCCCTTACCGGTTGACAAAGACACCACGGTGACCGGGAAATCACTTGGAAGTGATGTGTGTCTTTACGTCAATAACAGTTGGTGCAACGCGGTTGTCATCAGGGAGTCACTACGCACATCTGATATTGAACCATTATCAGTTTCATTATGTCCCTTTTACTTCCCAAGGGAATTTCTGTAATACTTTATAACTGTGGCATATATACACCCTAGGGCTGATGTTGAAAGGGCAACTCAGACGACTGTCGACATGGTGAACCGGCTCCAGGGAATTTCACCGAAATGCTCCGAACTTTGTTATGGGAGACTTTAATCTTTACAGGCCGAGGAAGTCCCTTTACAACTTTTATCAGTATGTCTTAAATCTAAACTAAATATCTTGATCTCCGTTACGGCTCGGTAAAATGAGCTTATAAATCCTTGCAGAGAGCTCCGCTCAGTGGGTCCAACCACTACTGTGTTTATTTGGTTCAGTCAAACACATGGTCACATGACTCCATTCAGCGGCTTCAGGACTGCTACGCTCTCACAGATTGGGATACCCTCGCAAATTGCGATGACCTGAATACGCTCAGAGATGGTATCTGCTTATATTACCTTCTGTAAAGAGTTGATAATTACCAAGGAAAGTATTGTTGTGTATCCAAATAATAAACCATGGATTTTCAAAGCTATTAAGAGCACCATCAACAGGCGGGATATCTTTTATAATCTTGGTGATGAAATCTGGTGTAGAGAATCACGGAAACAGGTGAAAAGAGAAATTAAGATTGCTAAGCGATATCACGACGCGGGTTCGAACCCGGGCAGTGGTTGGCAGCTTTATCAGTGTAGCGCACAATTGGCCATTGCGCTATAGGGATGCAAATTGGGAAGGGTTTGCCAGGAAGGATAATATAACATGGTTCCATTGCTCGTTGCTTACACGCCTCCTGTTGGCCATACGGGCGCTCGTAAGGAAGATTCTAGGCTTGTTCATGTTTGGGTATCCTCCGCCCTCGCTCTGAACTTGCAATGATTCAACCAATGAGTGTATAAGAAGCGTTGGCTGACGAGCGAGTGCTTCGGAGGAGAGATGCGAACTGTCAACACTCTCCTGAATTGGCAACAAGGGGTGGCATACGAGCAAGTGTTGCACATAGTTCCCCAATTCGGCATTCCAGATTCGGGAGGGATTGGAGAAGCTAAATTTATTTAAGAAAAGAACAAAAAAATTGCTAAATGAAATTATAAAGTTAAAGTTGAGCCCATGCTGAGAGCTGGGAAATCTCGGCCAGCTTGGGATGGTCTGAAGTCTATCATGGGCTTGAAGTCCAACAAGTGCCCCGTCTCCCTCAATGGCAAAACTGACTCTGAGTGGTCAAATGAACTGAACTCTTTTTACAATCGCTTCAATGTTCACAATTTTAGCAACGAGCTGGCAGCTTTTAAGAATGATGTTTTTCTTAATGATCATTCTTTTAACCTAGAGGAGGTAGTTTGTAACCCTTCTGATTTCAGTCAGATCACTGTCAACAGGGATGAGGATGTGAAACTTCTTCGCTGCACAAAAGAAAGGAAGAGTCCTGGTCCTGTTGGGGTTGGAGGGCGGATTCTCAAAAACTGTTCTGAACAGTTGGTGGATATTTTCTGTTTTATTTTCTCAGCATCCCTCCAGCTCAACAGGGTTACTCAAATCAGGAAAAATTTGACGATCATACCAGTATCTAAAATTAATGCAATAAGATGTCCAAATGATGACAGACCAGTAGCTCTGACTTCATTGGTTATGAAATCATTTGAAAAGATTGTTAAAGAGGAGCTATTGACCACAGTTCTGGCTGATCTGGATCCTGTGCAATTCGTATACAGGGGAGGGGAGTGGTTGATGCCATCAGCACTTTGCTGAACATGACCCTGTCGCATTTAGAAGGCACTAAGACCTTGGTACAACTACTTTTTTATTGATTTCTCTTCAGCTTTCAAATGTAGTCAGCCTCATGTCTTAGCAGAAAGACTGAGGGGCCACAATATCAATCCTGGCCTAATCTACTGGCTTCTGGATTTTCTAACAGAAAGGTCACAACGTGTAAAGGTCAATAGTGTATTGTCTGATGTTCTTTTTTCATCCACTGGATCCCCTCAGGGTTGTGCCTTGTCACCTCTTCTATTTGTTCTGCACATAAATACTTGTAAGAGTCAGCACACATGGCATCATGTTGTGAAATGTGCAGATAAGTCTTTTATCTTGTTATTAGTTAATCACGGGAACTCTGACCACAGCCCTGTGGTCGATGATTTTGTTCAGTGGTGCAGGTCTTCCTACCTTGACATAAATGTCTCAAAAACAAAGGAGGTGAGTGTTGATTTTGGGAAAAATCCTGCCATCATTTCTCCAGTAACCATTAAAAACATGTCAGTTGAGGTGGTGAACCAATATAAGTATCTTGGCACCCTGATGACAAGCTTAAATTTGGGTCACAGGTGGATGCTGTGTGGAATAAAGCACATGAGAGATTCTTCGTTTCATAAGTTGACCGGACCTTCATGAGAAGGTTTTATTCTTGTTTTATAGCATCTGTATTGACTTTTTCTTTTGTGTGCTGGTTTGGGCTTATAAGTCAGAAGAACAAAAATCGCCTTCAGGAATACCGTAGTTTTAAAGTTATGCAGCAAAGTTGCGGGAATTCCCTTCGACAACCTGGAGGATGTATTCAAAACCAGGACCATAAAGAAAGCTCGCTCTGTCCTACCCGATCAGAGTCACCCCTTTCATGGCCACTTTATGTTGCTCCCCACGGGCTGCAGATGTGCAGTGCCACAAGCAAGAACAAATAGATTCTAAAACTCCTTTCTCTTGGTGGCCATTGGGCTCTTGAATAAGGTTGAGCGATTTATTTATCTATTTATTAAATTGGTGTGTACTTTTGTATCATGCCCTGAATTGTTTTGTAACTGTTTCTTGTTGTTATCGTTATGGTCAATTTGACTGTTGGCAGAAAAACTTTTTTCCTCATTGGGGATAAGAAAGACTACCTTGAACCTTGTAAGTCCCCCAGAATTCTTTGTGCAGCCATGTTTTTTCTTTAGGACCTGGCAGGTAACTCCTGACGAGTTTGTCTTTTATCGATGGTGCCTTTCTGAACAGTCATGGGTGGATTCTGGAAGGTTTCCTTTAGAAGTGGATCACTATTGATCATTTTCCAATTTGACCTGATGATTTGTTTCATCCTAGAAGCTCGGCGACTGTACTGAGTGACAAAACATAGTCTAGGATTCATTTCAGCCATATCTGTTTTCTTCTTTTTCTTTAAAATGGTCAGATCGGGTTTGGGAATGTGGTTTTCCTATTGCATTAACAATTAGTACTGGGGAATAGCCCCTATCAAAAAATTTCATTTTCATAATTCATATCTTTGGCCTGTTTCTCAAAATCAGACTCCTTGCTGCAAATGCATCTTAAATGCTGAAACTGTCCAAAAGGGATTTTGTTCTTAAGGCCTTTGGCATGAAAACTGTCAGATCTCAGTGTTTCTGTCTCTTTTCTTTCTATGTTTTGAGGTGTGTAGGGAACCACTCTTATCAACAGAAATAGACAAATCTAAAAAGTTATTAGATGTTTTAGAATAGTCGATTGACAGCTTGATATTAGGATTGATGGTATGAATATACTCATAGAAATTCCACCTCACTTCTCAACCAGATCAGAAGAATTTCATCGATTAAACGACCCCAGAACATTATCTTGTCTTGTCATAGAATGAGTTACTGGACTGGATGTATATATATATATATATATATATATATATATATATATATATATATATATATATATATATATATATCTTTTTCCAGTGACCTAAGAAAAGGTTTGCATAATTTGGTGCAAAACATGCACCCGTACCTGTACCTTTAAGCTGTCTATAAAAGCAGTCCTGAAAAAGAAAAACATTGTTATGTAAAGTCCATTCTGTCAGAGAGTACAAATTGGTTGGGTGGAAAGGTTTCAGACCTAACGGACAAGTGATGTTGCAAAAATAGCAGGCCTTCTTGGTTGTCAGTATATAAAGAGGCCACATCTAAAGTCACCATGTAACAGTCTGTATCATGATTCATGTTCATAAGTTTACATAACACATCAGTAGTATCTTCAGTGAAAGACGGGAGATCCTGCACTAAAGGTTTTATGAAAAAGTCTGCAAACTGAGAGCAGGATTCCGTCAAAGATCCATTGCCTGAGATGATAGGTCTACCATCAGGGTGGTCTAGATTCTTATGGATCTTAGGCAGCATATAAAAACATGGCATTTGCAGATTCTCATTCATCAAAAAACCTAACTCATTATCAGAGATCCCACTTTGGTCTTCACCATGAGAGAAAATGTCCTTCAATTCAGTTTTCATTTCTTCAAATTGGATTTTCCCTCAATCTTTCATAGTTCAGTCAGGACAACTTTGTCAATGTAATTTTTAAAATAAAGTTTATTTTGAATTGGCATGAATACATTTGGGCAGTATGGTTCTGTTCTGGAGCTCCCTGCCCTTCCAAGTGCCCACATGGAATGCCCCAAGGCAGGGAGAGCAGCAAATTAACTCCCCCCCAGAACAAAGCAGGCATGGATAAAAACAAGGTGGAGATAGGGAGGGGGTGGGTTGCAAAAGTGCTGGCAGAAAATGGCAAAGGAGTAGTAGGCAGCAGGTAGGTTTAAACAAAGCACTGTACTTGATCTCATCCAATCGGGAAGCCTGGGTAGTTAGCTGGCAATCAGCTAAGCCAGAGGCGCTTACGTCAACTAATGAGCGAGCTAGGCAAGACAGCTTAGTCCGTGCAATCAACTGAAGCAGTCAGCTGGGCCCCGAGCTGGGCGAGAGGCGCTAGCCACAACCAATGCTTGTTGTGATTCTGCCTTGTCGCCATGTTTATTTTTGATTCTGCCATGTCTGGACTATGACCTCTGCCTTTTCTGACCATTGCTTTGTATTTTGTATTGTTATTTAGATGCCTGGCCATGTTTTGTTTTTGCTTTGTCTGTTTATGTCTTTCCATATTCCATCTTTGCAGTTTTACTCCAGTCCATGTTTTGTTTTTCACCATGCATTGCACTTCGTCTTCCCCTGTCTGGTCTCATGTCTTGTGATCACTCAGCCCTAGTATTGTGTGCCACACTTTCGGGTGATTTCATGGTTTCTGGAATTTCAACCATTCCTTCCAATCTTGTTAACTTCCTTCATCTTGTTTTTCTATATTACTAACAATAATAACAGTTTGTTGTTTTAGTTAAACTTACTAACCAAGACTAAAATTGTTTATAGTACTAGCTTACTAACAAGCACTAGGGATTGTATAGCGGCACATTACTAATTGACTAACAAGCTCTCAGCACTCGCTCTGCTCTAGTCTCCGCCCCTTGCCTTCACTCAATTTACTTTGCTGTGCTTCAGCAGATTCCCCGCACCTTCCTAATCACTGTTCTGCCTCTCACTCTGAGCACGGTAGAACCTCCTAACCAGAGCCGTATGTTTGTCAATTGGCAGTCTTCATGATCCCTGTCCGCGCTTTGGCTTTTGCCAATTTCTTGTAATCAGGAACTTCCTCATGTTCATTCCTTTGTAATTAGTCTGAGGCCTGGACTACACGTATCTAGATATTTTTTTAAGCGGATCTTTTCTTCCTCGTTTAAAAAAACAAACTCTATCCACACCACAGAAATATCTCTGTCCACACGAAGAGGCTAAACTGAAAATGATCGCCTCTGAAGCCTGCAATGCCATTCCCCAGCCGATAGGTGTGAATAAGAAAATGTAAAATACCAAAGAAGAAGAACGTTTTGTGCACGTCTGAACGGCTTGTTGCTGGGTGCTTGACGTCATCGCGTCAACACCAGATCAGTTTAACCTCGCTACACGGATCCACTGAATTGGATATATTTTTATTTCTCCACTTTTTTATCCGTAAAAAAATATATCCGTTTATGTGGGTGAAATCGCCGTACTCGTGTGGTTGAGTGGCCCAATCGGAGAGAAAAATGTGCGTTTAGAAATATATCCCCGAAGTATATTGAAGCAGTCATTTCACTCACAGCTCTTGTCAGAGCATTTTCCCTGTGCTGCGATTGTTGATGCCTTGTACTCTTAGTGTTATACTTCTGACTGGAACGTCCCGGACTCTGATTTTGGCTTTTTTTTGATACTTCTCTGCCTGTGTACCATACCTGTTTTGCCCGACTCTGAGTTTTGTGTTTGCTGCCCTGTTAACAGTTTGGATTACGCCCACTGGATTTTGGCTTTGGATTTTCTGACAAACCCGTGCCTGTGTACCGAACCTGTTTTGCCTGACTGAGTTTAGTGTTTGCTGCCCTGTGTACAGTTTGGATTACGCCCACTGGATTTTGGCTTTGGATTTTCTGAAAACCCGTGCCTGTGTACCGAACCTGTTTTGCCTGACTGAGTTTAGTGTTTGCTGCCCTGTGTACAGTTTGGATTACGTCTCTGGGATTCTGATTTTGGATTGGACTCTGTACCGTTGCCTTCTGCCCTGTGGGGGTTTACCCCACAACTTCAATAAAACCCACTTTTGCTGAAACTTCCTGGTCTGGCATTTGGTTCCAGAACAGTACCTCACAATGCTAGTTGTGCTGAACAGCTTGGGCCGAGCGGTCAGCTGCGCCAGATGGGCTACTGACTGCCTGCCTGAACTCAACGCAACGCTCAAACATCATTACTTAATTGCCTTTGGGCCTCAGCAACATAGTAGCTCTTATGCATAACCGCCACTGCACCCCCTTTATATGCAGGCTTTATAATGTTCTTTTTTTTTTTTGTCAAGGAGTCAAGTGCATCTCTCATTTCTTGTGAGGTCCTCTCATTCTGTTCTTTTTTTTTTGCACAAAATTTCATGTGAGGCTTTTTTTTTTTGGCCCGCTTGGCCCCAAGGCCCAACGGGCTTATGCTGTGCTCGGGGTCCCAAGTGGTGGTCTGTCGTGCCTCAGTGTGTAAACTTTTGGGCTTGTCTGCGCTCTAGCGCCTTCAGTTTTTGAGCTAGCCTCTTAATATTGCATATGTCGGTTTATGACATAAGGTCTCGGAAGAGTTCGATTTCCGGCCCAATCGGCCCCCTACTTCGGCCAATAGGGGGCGCTATCCTTGCACATTCGAGCCAAGCGGGCACAGTGGCATTGCCACTATTTTTGGTAAAAGCAATCAGTGGGGTTAGAACCAGGGGCGGATCTAGGATGGTAGGCGAACCGGGGCTTAGCCCAGAGGAAGTAAAGAAGTGTGCGCATGAGCTGCGATACAGAAAACCAACTTACCACCAAATTAAAGAGGAGGAAAGACACTGGAAAACACTTGTAAATTTACACCCTTTCATGAAGAAAAATTCTAAAATCACTGTGGAAACATTTTTTATTGATTCATTTAATTATTATTAATTGCTTATCCTTGCTTGCTCATATTCTGTTTTAGTTCACAACTTTATAGGCCTAGAGTGTGTGTGTGCTTGCATATTTCTGATTTAGCAGGGGCCTGCATAACTCTACTAGTGTGTCATGACATGCAGCCTATCTAAAGTCATGACGTCTTGAATGTCTGTACCAAGGGCAAGATGTTTTTCTCTTTCTCTAAGTTTATGTGTTTATAGAAAGCTCTGGAATCCATAACAAGATGCCAGAGCTGAGAGAGAAGGCAGGTGCTCTCCTCCCTGGCAAGATGTGTGTGTGTGTATCCCTAGACAACTTGACGTGGTTACGTACCAACTTGACGCAGTTGCGTGCGACGGCAAAGGCTTGCGTGATGTGTAAATCAGCACGGGGGGAGGAGAACGCCATGGAGTATCCCTACAAATACCAGAGAACTTTCTAACTCTTTATCCTCCATCTTGACCTATACTTCTGTATGTGGGGATCCTTCTTTGCAAAGAAGTAAACGGACTTTGGCTTGGATATTAACTTCTCTGCCTCCGACTGATTTTTTTCTGAGTCGTCTTGAGTTTTCTCTCGTGAAGGTAAAACTTGGAATATAAAATCAAAATTCCTTTAACAATCACTCAAGATAGTCAGCAGCTGGTTGAAGTCTCTTCATAATTTTTTTTTTCTGCAGGTTGGTTGGTACTATTACGTACAAGAGCCAATCACAGCTCTGGTACAGGCTGTGGTACCATTGTACGTGCCAACAGCCAATCACAGCACAGCTGTACTCATGCATCAATGTGAATGGCAACGCATTCAACTTTGTCTCTATCAGCTGAGTTGTGTACGCGTCAATCACAAATTAAGTGCTCCACAATACGCTCAATAGCAAGTAGGGCTGGGCGATATGGAGTAAAAGTCATATCTCTCTCTCTTTTTTTTTTTTTAGCTGAATGGCGATACTCAAATATTAATCGTTTTTTTTTTCTTCTTTTGGCCGTGTACCAGGTTTACAGTTCTAAGGCTATTTGACCATGACTTCCAGTACGCATGCGTAGTTGTGTCATTTTCGGACTTGGTTTTATCAGCAGGCTTGTTACTCCCATTTGAGTGGCAGAGAGCAAAAGTCTACCAGCTGACGTTTTCCAAGTTCCGAGAAAATAAATTGTTTGAACAGAAAAATAATTTTATTTTGTTCAAATAAAATATAAATATTTTCTTAACTGACTCCAGAAAAGCGTGAAGTGTGAAACAAAGTGATTTTTCTGTCCAAACAAAACTTCAAATCTTATTTTCTCAGAACTTGGAAAAAGTCAGACTTTTGCTCTTAGCCACTCATTTCAAGGTTAACGTTATTTAGCTCTGTGGCCTTCAACGTCGTTCCTGAGGACCCACTGTATGCTGGTTTTTGCACCAACCACAATTGCAATTGCAGGACAACAAGCTGTTAATATGTCTTCAGTGCATTTAATGTTGAGGGCAGTTATTTGCCCTCTTAAATCACAAGTTTACAGCAACATCTTTGTTTGCCATCAAGAATAAAAAACAAGAATAAGAAATACCATTCCCACTATGTGATGTATCAGGAATAACATCATAAAATGAGAGAAAACCATGTAACCAATCAAATTATAGCTGTAGTTGGCTGCTAATTGGTGAAAACTAATTTGAACATCATGAAAAATTTATTCAAGCATCAAATGGTAACAAGTCAAACCAGTTTTGTTAATCTAATTAAGATCACCTGACGTTTTTTGAAAGAACTTGAAACTGTTGTGTCCAGCAGCCCAATTTGGGGTTTACTGATTTCCTCAGTGTCTAATTTAATCTGTTTTAAATGTTATATTGCTTGAAATTTCTTGCAGAATAGAAATAAATACACCATCTCCTAGGGGATTTTATTCTTCATTCCTCTATGTAACATTTGGCTAAAGAGAGTAATTAATAACTCTTAACATGAAGAAACCTCACTAAGGCATTAACAGCTTGTTAATATCCTGCGATTACAATAGTGGTTGGAACAAAAACCAGCATACAGAGTGGGTCCCCAGGAACGACATTGAAGACCATTAATTTAGCTAACTAGCTCCATTTGGTCATGGAGCTATATTATTTTATTATTATTCTTTAATTTTATATTTATTTTTTATTTTCCTGTGAAATTTATCATTTTGAAGATACAAGGTTTTATCAGCTGGCCGACAATATGGCGTTGTAATAGTAGGCCTATGTATGTCTGCGCCAATTACAAGAAGTACTGCAGACATCTTCTTTTTATTTCTTATTCTAGCCACCATGGCATTAAAGCTATGCAAACAAACAAATTGCCGCAATAATGAAATAACAAATATAGAATTTAGCGCTTCTCAACCAGCGCAATCAGATCATTGAAAATGTTCCTCTCCTATACCAGCCACCAGAAAAGAACAGTCTAGTCACACAAAAATAACAATCAAAGACAGTTTATATGATCTCACTTAGAAATTTCGCACTTGAAATCTCAAACCACTCCGATTTCCGTCAGGTTTGCAACTAAAGGACATGGAAACGCTTTAACAAAGGATTCTTACCTCGCACGCGGTCATCCGCCTGCCCCGAAACCACCTCAGCAATGACGCAATTCCATATCCATAGCCTTTCATATCCTATTTGATTTGAGCAACACATTCACTTGAACTTGTGTCTAATACTTTATTATAATCAATTATCCCATTTACTGATAATGATTCTTCCCATGTCGGCTATTCTTTATGAGCTAAAATTGATTAACAGATGGGTAGTGCTTTGGTATTGGCCAGGGTAGGGCTCAATCTGGTAGCCTATTAAATAATATCTTTATTCACACATTAAAATACACATTATTATCAATGGAAAAAAAAAATTACAAAGACACAAGTTAGTCAATACAGATATCCTCAATTAGAAAATCAATCTCCTCCCTTGTGAGAATAACACAACTTTTTAGATTATCACGAACATATAGGACAGTCGCATTTGAAAATAGAACATGAAGACAATGATGGCAACGTCGAGCCAAAGCCGAAAACCAAATTTCACTGATGTTGGGGTTGTATGGCAAGGGGGCACTGAAGGCTGATCCGAGGAAGAAAGCTGCGAATCGTTCTGGATGTGGCTTCGGTGGGGAGACGTAAGCGTAGTATCCTCGATTTAAAGCATAAATGGAGAGATCTACGAGGCGCTGTATAAGCCAGGCTCTCTGCACACCGAAGAAGTGCACGCATTAGGTGGTGGGCAACTGTCGTCCCCTGTGCATTTCTCTGCACAGGAGGAGGTGGTGGCATCCACTCTTTCTGCAGTGGAGTGCATGAAGAAGAACTTGGAGCGTCAAAGAACAGTGTAAGACACTTTAACACAGACGCATGTGATATACTCAGCAACAAAAGTTTCTGTGACACCAATATTGTAAATTATTTTTCATAACGCAATTATGAAATTGTCATACATGGTGATATCAGACTGAAACAGTACACGTAAACACAACATTGAAATGGAAATCATGAAAATGCGAGAAAATGACTTTGCACGTGAAAATGTGCGTAAATCATGCTTGTGGATGGCAATAAAAGAGGAGAATTTTTGGAATGTTCACATTGTGCCTGATGAACGACGGAAGCATCACTTATCGAAAACACAGCCATTTCGGATCAGGAACTCTACCCTCTAAATGTCAAGACTGTCTATAAATGATCGGTGGAGGGCCATTGGGATGATTGAATCCGGAACCTCGCAGAGGGAAGTTGCTCATCGCCTGAATGTCCACCGAAACACCATTTGGAACTTATGGCAGCGTCATCAGCAGACAAGAAATGTCAGAGACCGTCCTCGCAGCGGCCGTCCACGAGTAACCACTCCCAGACAGGACAACTGGATTCGAACAACCCATCTCCGAAATCGATTCCAACCTGCAACCATAACTGCAAGAACGATACCTGGTTTGAGGCGACTGTCTGCACAGACAATCCGTCGCCGTCTCCGTCATTTTGGCATTGTCCCACGTCGGCCAGCAAGACGTCCAATACTCACAGTACAACACCGACGACTGCGTCTACAGTGGGCACAACAACATCGACGGTGGATCCAACGTCAGTGGGATCTTGTACTCTTCACTGATGAATCAAGATTCATGCTTAACCGATGTGATGGTCGTTTATGTGTATACCGTCGACGTGGAGAATGTTATGCCAACAACTGTGTTCAGGAATTTGATCGTTTTGGAGGTGGTAGTGTCATGATTTGGGGAGGGATCACGGCTAGAAACAGAACAGATTTGCTTGTTATTGATGGAAATCTGACAGTTCAAAGATATCGCGATGAAGTGCTACGGCCATTGGTGGTACCGTTTTTGATGCAACATGGTCCCGGAATAACGCTGCAACATGATAACGCCAGACCACACGTTGCAAGGATTGTACAGCAGTATCTGATGCAACAACATGTCAATGTCCTGCCATGGCCAGCCAGATCCCCAGACATGTCCCCAATCGAGCATCTTTGGGACGAGATGGATCGACGTTTGCGGCGGTTGGATAACCCGCCAGCTACACTCCAGGAATTGCGACAACGTCTACGTCAGATTTGGAATGACATCCCACAGCAATTTCTGGCTCATCTGATTCGGTCCATGCGCCGGAGATGCGTTGCTTGCATCATGGCACGAGGAAGTCACACCCGGTATTGAAGTGTGAAGGTCACAATTGGTTAGACGTCAGACAAGTGCTTCATGACGCATGAAAATGACATTTTTCGTTTTGAGTGACGTTGGCACTGAAAAGTCAGTGTTTCTCCTGTTAAATAAACATATTGATTGCATTGAGATCTTTGCGTGTCATTTATAACATACACATAAATGGTGTCACAGAAACTTTTGTTGCTGAGTATATGTGCGTGACATCATCAGCCGCTCTCTGGAAAGACCCAGATGCCAGGACCGATAGCGCATTTGTGACCTTGATGACCACGGCTATGTTTTGTGGGTGATTGCTGCGGCTAGGTAGCTGTTCATCCAAAAGTCAGCAAAGATAAATGATTGCCTCATGCACGGTCCAGATGAAAGCGCTGGATGCACTCGGTGTTTGTTAGTCCCAGGATGTCTAAAAGAAGCCAATATATGCGTGGTCGTCTTCAAGCTCGGCGTGCTCCTCTTAGTCTTTCCCAATCACGCAAGAGTGCAAGCAAATGCAGGACTGGCATTTTGGTGTTAGATTTTGAGGGCATGGTAGAATGATGGTCTTATGTATACTCGTATTAATTAATTGCTATGCATTTGTAATTGAAATAATTGGAGAAGAGGCTGTTGCGTAATATCATTTGATGATTTTGTTTGATAATTTATTATGGCTGTGAGAAATGTAGTTTAGAAATAAGGAAAAACAATTGAAAATTGAATGTCTCAACCTTTACCATGTTAAATAAAATAAAATTAATGATAAAATTCGGCCTATAACCGACATCAAACGCAATATTCTATTTCGCCTTATGTTGGCGCTTGACCTAAATACTGCCCTCAAAAGCGCTTAACAGAAAAAGCGCGTAAGCCAGGGGGAGAATACGAGTAAGTGTTTTTGCCTGAGAAACGCCCCGATTATGGCCTTGCTCCACCCCAAGCGTGTAACTGCTTTCGGGGCGCGTAATGCACAGACTTAAGTCGAGGTGAGAATACGCGTAGGCTGAAATTCTCGACTTAAGCGCATGGGAAAATAGACCCCTTTGTGAAAAATAAATAGGAGTCCTAAATTTAGGACTGACGCCCATTTTTTTGGAGTTTCTCCTAAATCCAAAAGTTAGGACCTATACTCAGCACCAAAAGTTTCTGTGACACCATTTATGTGTATGTTATAAATGACACGCAAAGATCTCAATGCAATCAATATGTTTATTGAACAGGAGAAACACTGACTTTTCAGTGCCAACGTCACTCAAAACGAAAAATTTCCTTTTCATGCGTCATGAAGCACTTGTCTGACGTCTAACCAATTGTGACCTTCACACTTCAATACCGGGTGTGACTTCCTCGTGCCATGATGCAAGCAACGCATCTCCGGCGCATGGACCGAATCAGATGTGCCAGAAATTGCTGTGGGATGTCATTCCAAATCTGACGTAGACGTTGTCGCAATTCCTGGAGTGTAGCTGGCGGGTTATCCAACCGCCGCAAACGTCGATCCATCTCGTCCCAAAGATGCTCGATTGGGGACATGTCTGGGGATCTGGCTGGCCATGGCAGGGCATTGACATGTTGTTGCACCAGATACTGCTGTACAATCCTTGCAACGTGTGGTCTGGCGTTATCATGTTGCAGCGTTATTCCGGGACCATGTTGCATCAAAAACGGTACCACCAATGGCCGTAGCACTTCATCGCGATATCTTCGACCTGTCAGATTTCCATCAATAACAAGCAAATCTGTTCTGTTTCTAGCCGTGATCCCTCCCCAAATCATGACACTACCACCTCCAAAACGATCGAATTCCTGAACACAGTTGTTGGCTTAACGTTCTACACGTCGACGGTATACACGTAAACGACCATCACATCGGTTAAGCATGAATCTTGATTCATCAGTGAAGAGTACAAGATCCCACTGACGTTGGATCCACCGTCGATGTTGTTGTGCCCACTGTAGACGCAGTCGTCGGTGTTGTACTGTGAGTATTGGACGTCTTGCTGGCCGACGTGGGACAATGCCAAAATGACGGAGACGGCGACGGATTGTCTGTGCAGACAGTCGCCTCAAACCAGGTATCGTTCTTGCAGTTATGGTTGCAGGTTGGAATCGATTTCGGAGATGGGTTGTTCGAATCCAGTTGTCCTGTCTGGGAGTGGTTACTCGTGGACGGCCGCTGCGAGGACGGTCTCTGACATGTCTTGTCTGCTGATGACGCTGCCATAAGTTCCAAATGGTGTTTCGGTGGACATTCAGGCGATGAGCAACTTCCCTCTGCGAGGTTCCGGATTCAATCATCCCAATGGCCCTCCACCGATCATTTTCAGACAGTCTTGGCATTTAGAGGGTAGAGTTCCTGATCCGAAATGGCTGTGTTTTCGATAAGTGATGCTTCCGTCGTTCATCAGGCACAATGTGAACATTCCAAAAATTCTCCTCTTTTATTGTCATCCACAAGCATGATTTACGCACATTTTCACGTGCAAAGTCATTTTCTCGCATTTTCATGATTTCCATTTCAATGTTGTGTTTACGTGTACTGTTTCAGTCTGATATCACCATGTATGACAATTTCATAATTGCGTTATGAAAAATAATTAACAATATTGGTGTCACAGAAACTTTTGTTGCTGAGTATACTTTTAGCGCCAAGATGCTTTGTGGATATGGGCCCTGACCTTTTAAAGAAAAATAAGACAAGAGCACCGCAGAGCATGGCATATGCCCCCACCTGAATGTTGTCTCGAAAAAACATTGACTGTACTGTTGTACTGTTTGATTTGAGTTTATGCCATAAAGGCATATCCATCATACATGTAAAAATGCATGAATATTGTAGGGAAAAAAGCTTTTATCAAGATGGCTGCCATATTTAAAGTCAGAGTGCAGCCGTTTTCAAAAGGAACCTTCTTCTAATCACTCCAAAGATACATACCCAATCAAATCCATCAGATGAGTCATTGTCCTTTAATCATCCGGAAACGAAAATGAGTATGGCTGCTACCATGGCGGCCACATTGAAAGTCAGAGCGTGCCCGTTTTGGAATGGAGCCTTCTTCTCGTCACCCGTACATACCCAAAATCAAATCCATCTGAAGAGTTGTTCCCTTTTAATCGTCCGGAAACGAAAATGAAGATGGCTGCCGTGGTAGCCATATTGAAAGTCAGAGCGTACCCGTTTTGGAAAGGAACCTTCCTCTAGTCACCACAGAGTGGCGAAGTCATGCCCCTTCCGGTGGACTCCATGGGACCTTATTTCGAAAAAAAATTGTATGGTAGTCAATGGAAAGAAATGAACTATTTTTTGATCCCGTCTAAATCATACCATGAATTACACATATGATGTTAGTTTATTTAAAAGATAATTTTGCAAGCCAATTAATTAGCACTTTGTTGTATCAGTGTTTAAATATACAACTGTGAAAATCCTTCAGTAAAAAGACTACTGACCTAAAATGTCGTGTAAATGACGTGATTGATTTCTCTGGTTCTCAAGCTACCCTCAGCCGCTGTAGCTACAATGCCTTAGCGCTGGAATGATCCCACACGAAAGGTATTACTTGTTTTCGCTCCCTGATAAATTACAGGACCAGGAGTGGCTGGATAAAACGCATCAGATAAGATGATGTTAAATATGTGCTTGGAACATTGCAAACAAAACAAACTACCTAGTAACCCAACTAGCAAATTGTCACCTAGCAGCCAGCTAATGTTCGCTAATAGCGTGAGGCCTGCCATTTACCTTTCAAATCCAGAGTAATTTAAATGGATGAACCATGAAACACATCTCTAAGTGTTAAACAACAACGGTTATCACACCATCATTCATGAGTGCATGAAATGGTTCATTTAACATGGAGATTTTAATTTTTAATGTTAATATGCAAAAAAAAATGGAAGAGGGTGCGTCAGCTTTTTTTGTTGTTGCAAGATTGTAGTTTTATAATTACAAAGAGTGAAAGAACGAGTCTGCTGGGGAGGACCCAGGCAAGTGTTCTAAGTACAGTTGCTGACCTTATTTGAATTTTCTGTAATACCTCTGCAGTATCTGAGACATTGAGGAACTCGTAACCTAAACCAAATAGCTCTGGAAACCTGACTACCGCTGTACATATTTCATGCGCATGCATTTAACTAACCTTAAAGACTCCAATGCACCCCAAAACCACAGTCTACATACAGTCACATGTCAACTGCTTGGTGCACAAAACTGATCAAGGACCAAGGATATATTTATTATCCCTGAGGTTGTTTCACAACCAGCAGCAAAACAACAACAACAACAACAGCAAATAAATTAATAAACAAACATAAGCATGGAGTACAACAATAAATAACAATAACCAGAAAGCTCACATTGCCTTGTTTAAAAGGTCAATAGCAGCAGGAATAAAAGAGTTCTTGAGTCCATTTGTTCTGCATTTTGGCACAATATATTTACGGCCTGAGGGGAGCAACCTGAACTCTTTAAAAAGCGGATGGCACGGGCTTTCTTCAAGGACCTTAAATAACTTGAATGACATCTATAATGTAAGGTCACGCCTGCAATCTTGCTGCAGACTTTGACTATCCAATGCAGTCGATTTTTGTTTTTGATGGTGAGTGACCCATACCAGCAGATAAAAGAAAATGTGAGCACAGATTCAATAAAACAAGAATAAAACATTTCCATAAAAGTGCAATCCACATTAAAATTATGGAGCTTGCGATAAAAATACATTTGCTGATGTGCTTTCTTACACACAACATTGACCTGTGGCTCAAAGGTCAATTTGCTGTCAATTATGGTGCCAAGATATTTATACTGGTTGACGACCTCAACTGTCTGTTCACCACCGACTACAGGGGAGATGACTGCAGCATTTCTCCCAAAATCCTCAATCATCTCTTTGGTCTTGGCCACATTTATGTTTAAAAAGGAAGACTTACACCAGTCAATACAAGAGTCATCATGACATATGATGACATATCCCACCGGTTCCACATAATTCGTGATTTTACTCATTGCAGGAGAATTGTATCCTCTTAATATCATCACTGTAGTTATTCTATACGCATAGTTTGTTATCAAGGCAAGCATGTAATGATGAATGTATTGATTCAGAGCTAGGATCTTGTGTCATAAAATGTGGGGAATACAATAATGTGAGATTTGCTATTACCACTGTATGAAATGGAACACCTATTTCCGTATATGTTAACATATACTTACCTTTATAAATAATCAATGATGTAACTTCCATAGTGATATCTTGTCTACCACAAACTTGACAGTGTTCTGTAACCCATACTGTTTCAATAGCGATGGCTGGTGCGCTACTGAGTCCTAGGTAATTGACAGTTCTGTGTGTTCCACATTCCATGGCTCGGATGTGAGATACAGCAAGGACATTTCACTCTATTTCACTTGGTCTGTGTGAGCCGAGACTTTTGGAGTTTTCTAAGTTTATAAGGCATAGTTTTTGAGTTCTGTCAAGGAAACAAGACAAAGTCCAATTTTAGGGCTGTTCTTGGTGAAAATTTCAAGAATTATGGGCAGCATGGAACTGAAACTCCCAAAAGGCACAACTACACCATAAGAGTAAGTCCCATAGCAAATTTGAAGTCTGTAAGTGGTATAGTTTTTGAGTTCTGCTCTGGAAATGAAAATGATTTCGGACGGACGGACAGACGGACAGGGTGATGACTATATCCCACGGTATTACATACCGGTGGGATAAAAATCTGCCAACACAGGGCCACGGTCAGGATTGTCATGATTTACCAAAGACAGGATAACAGAGTCATCCGCAAACTTAATTATGCGATGCCCGGCATGTTGGCTCTGGCAAGCATTCATATATAAAACAAATAAAAGCGTTGATAAAACGCAGACCTAGTGGATGATAAAAGAACATCTCATAAAACACCATTGACCTTCACACGTTGCGACCTGAGAGTTAAAAAGTCCAAAAGCCAACATATAAGACCATGTTGATACATTGTGAGTGGTCTTAAGTCGTTGTGCTAAAATATGAGGCTGGATACAGTTAAAAGCTGAAGAAAAATCAATAAAAAGTAGCCGCACAGGAAATTTAGCGTTCTCTACATGTGAAAGGGTCAAATTTAATAAAGTGCTAATGGCATCATCCACACCCCTGCATGACCTGTAGGCGAAATGGAATGGGTCCAAGTCACCCTGAACTACAGCCAGAAGCGCTTCTTTCACAATTTTTTCAAAAGCTTTCATGACTAGTGAGGTTAGGGTCATTTAGTAATTTTGGAGCTGAATTTTTTGGCAATGGAACAATTATTGAATCTTTCCATATGTGGGGGACCCTTTGGAGACGGAGAGACAAAGAGAAAATAAAACAGAAAATGTTTGCTAACTGTTCTGCACAGTTCTTAAGGATATGACCTCCGATTCCATCAGGGCCAGGGCTTTTACTTTCCTTTATGCCCCGGAACAGTTTCATAACCTTGTCCCTGCTAATTTCCACACTCTTTTGGTTAAAATCAGTGTTGGTTAAAATTGCCTGCTCCTCACTAAAACCAAGGGAATTAAAAGCTGTGCTGTGAAAAACTGTCTGCTCCCTACTAAAATCATGAACATTATAATCAATGCTACTAGAAGGTGCTCGCTCCTCACTAAAATCAAGGACATTAACAGCAGTGTTTTTAAAAGCTGCCAGTTCCTCACTAAAATCCTGATCATTAAAACGGTGATAAAAATGATTCAAGTCATTAGATAATTCAGCAGCAGTTTTATTATTGAGGGAAATTGGACGCTTCTTGTTCTGCAACCCCATCATGGACTTAACGCCTTCCCAAGCTGGCCGCGAATTACCAGCCCTAAGCAGACCTTCAATTTTGTGCTTATAATTACATTTTGCAAGTTTGATTTCCCTTTTAACCTGTTTATGTAGTTCCTTATACTTAGTTACATCACCTTGATTGAAGCAAATTTTCTGCTGATTAATTGCATTTTTAACTGATTTGGAAACCCAAGGCTTGTTATTTGGAAATATACAAATTGATTTCTTGGGAATAATCAGCTCTTCACAAAAAATAATATAAGCAGAAACTGTTGCTGCAAGTTCATCCAAGTCAGCACATACATTCATGAACACATCCCAGTTGGTAAGACTATAACAGTCCTGAAGACATTGAATTGAGTCAGGTGACCAGACCGGAACTAACCGACGTTCCTGCTCGTTTCCTCAGGATCGGTTTGTATGTAGTGACTCGACTGCTTCACCTATTTTTCATGTAATGTTGCAGAATATACAGTAAGGTAGCAAAAGCTGTTGTTAACAAGTTGGATAACAATATCTTACACCAACTCACGGTACTGTGTTTTGCTGCTTCATGTATTATATGCTGGCTAAGTAGCACTGACTACGTCCACACGTGCACTTTCAGCATGGTACAAATTCAGGCCAAAAAACTGCACAGCTAATCATTTATTTACCATTGCATGCTCATTCTTAATTATTAAAACAATAGCAGATGTGCATACTTGATGTCGTGTTCAGCAACTTTTAAGATAAGATACAAAATATGAAGTCTCTGTTATTTTATGCATGCGTCGAACTTGCATGACAGCACTGCACAAACAGACAGTATTTGTTGTTCAGCCTGTGATGTGACCGACGCACTGCTCGTAAGGGGCATCAGTGTATGGGAGTGATGCTGCGGGACTGAACTGTCATGGTGCTGGCCTGCAGGCCCTTCCCCTGTTGCATTCTTCGCCTCCACCTTAACGGGCAACAGGTGTGGCTCGTTAAGGTGGAGGTGAAGTGCTGTTACTTAAGGGCTGGCTGCACCTTATTTTGGGGCAGCAATATTCTGTTTCTGGAGGCCTTTTTATGTGGTTATGTGTGCTGCTGCTCCCCTCCGGAATTTTATGTTCTTTAAATTAAAGATTTTTAAATTTTTACTCAGCCTGTGCGTTTGGGTCCCTGGTCCTACTCTTGGGTACATGATCCCAGTCCCCGCCGGTTTCTTGTCTTCAGCCGGCGGGGGCAAATCCATGACATGAACTCCATCTGAGCAGAAAAAATACGAGAGTCCCAGAAGAAAGACACAGATGAAAACGAAACGAAGATCGACTTTATGTATGTTTTATAACTGGGCTGCTGATTGTGTGAGGACTTATGAATTTGCTAATCCTGTGTAAGGGGAAGGAAAATAATTTTGTATTCAAACTGCACTAATATGGCATAAAATCAGCACATCAGCAAGAAAATGATCATAAACAATTTTAGCTTAGTTTTCAAACAAGTCAGCTGTATTGCAAATACTTCGAACTCACGAGAACTGGCTATAAAGGAGACTCTTTCATTGAAGGTGGATGGAAACTACAAGAACATAAAAAGTTATTTTGGTCTGTGGCCTTACGGTAGACTGACGTGTCTAAGGACATACCAAAGAATAACTACCAAAATAGAGCTTTGTGCTGCAGTTCTAGCTGTGGAACTAGCCGACCTTATTGTCATGTTTATGGTTTTTGTGTTCATGTTTTATGCTGAGGATTATGTCTTTTATTTATTCTTTTTTGTTATTGTACTCTCAGGTTTCAGTTCATGCCATTTCTCAGTTCCATTGCACTTGTCTCCCCTGTCTCGTATCTAGTTGGTTCAGTCCGTCTCCCCGGTCTGTGTGTCACCTGCTTCAGGTGATTTCAATGGTTTCTGGTGTTTCATATTATTACTTCAATTCTCTTTTACGTCCTTCACCTTACTGTTCTGATTACTAACAAGAGTAACATTTGTATTTTGTATCATAGTCTACTAACCCAACTAATCCATGTATATATTACTAACTCACTAACGAGCACTCTAGTTAAATCTGCAAAGTTGCACTGCTACTAATTGGTACTAATTCACTCGCAGCAATTGCCCTGTTCTAGTCTCCGCCTCTTGCTCAGCTTTACCTGTCTCCCTCTGTGTTTCTGTGAGATCTCTCACACGGGCTAAATTGCTTTCCTGCACTCATTGTCTGTGCACTTAGAACTCCCTGACTGGAGTTGTTTTAATGTCATTGGCTGTGTGCGTGATTCTCGTCCGTGTCTTGGCTTTCGCCAATTTTCATGGTTAGGATTTTCCTCATGTGTTCCTCCCATTGTAATTAGTTCTCATCCCATTCACCTGGTCCCTGCATAGCATGTGACTTCCCTTCTGTCTATTTAGAGTCCTCACTGCTGAGAACATTGATCAATATTTCATTGTGCAGAGCTTCTTATATGCCATTGATTATTGTTTTTCTTTGACTCTTTCATCCGACCAAGATTCTTGCCATTGCCCTTTTTGTATTGATTCTGTCTTTTTGGATTTTTGACCCATTTCTGTCCGACCATGTCTACTGTTTTTGGATGCCCTGTGTATGACCCTCTGCTTTGTTTTTTGACTACAATTTTGGCCTGCTGTCTCTATATTGTCGCACTTCTGCTTGACTGGTTTTGACCCCGGCCTGTCTAGTCGACTTTGTTTTTTGGATTTCGTTTTTGGCTTGGCAATTCTTGTGTCTTCTGGTCCTGAAACCTGCTTTCAATAAAGGCATATGATTTTTGGATCCCCTGCTCTCATGTTTGGTTCCTGAACGCACACTTATCTTGTCAGATATTGACATCCAGTTAGATGCTGTGACCTTCTACGCTGATAGTGAGGTTACATCTTTCTTTTAGTTAGGTTACATTTTTCTTTATTACAGGAAAGTCCCACAGAGACCAAGGTCTCTTTTTCAGGGGAGCCCCAAGCACAATAAACAATTACACAGTGGGTTAACACACAGAGCATAGTAAGATTCACACAATTACATACAACAACCGCAGAATAAAGGAAAACAAACTTTGAAATACAGTTAAATAAAAAGAAAAAAATAGGTGTGCAATGCACGGAATACCCCTCAGCCCAATGTCGAAGTTTTTGGAGATGTCCGCCTGCCTGCCGCCCGCCCGCCCAACCGCGCGAAGGATATAGGGTTCCTACATATTTGATATTTCAAAATTCCATACTTTTTCCATACCCAAATTTCCAGACTTCTCGGCAAAAACAAATAATTTGTGACATTTGAGTATATAGTGAATCATGTAAATAAATTTTGGAATTTAATTGTATGTTAATTCTGAATATGTCACTGAATAATTTCCAGAAGATTATAGCTAGGTAATGTTGCTCATACAAATAAATAAAGACAAAACCCAGATGACTTCAGTGCAAAGCTTTTTTATTTTAAGTTGCATGTGAACAGCTGAACTACTGTACTGTAGTACATCTCTCAAACCCCTGGAGTAACACAAGGGAAGTTACAAAAACCCCTGGATTAACGCAAAGGAGGTTTACAAAGACTTGGCCTCACTGGCATTCTTAAACATCAAATAAACATTTAACAAGTAACTATGAATTAAGTCAATTAATACGGAAATAGATTAACAAATCATAAATTAAACATAAATTTAAAAAAAATAACTAGGAAACCACTGAGGGATTGTGAAAAGGAACTGGTTGGTTGACAGACAGACAGACAGACAGACACACTTTCAGATACAGACACAAAGGCAGACAGACTGCATGGCCTTAAAGTGCATTCATTTCTGAGATTTTCTTTTCTAATTCTTCATCATACTGCATTAACTGTTGTTTTTTGTCTTTGGCAGCTTTGCGGAGGGCATTGGATTTTGTGAGGACAAATATCTTGTCAGTCACTTCTGCTTCAACTGCGAGTTCATCTGCTGATGCCAGGAGTGCATTTATGTGTCTGAAGCTTTATTCTCTTTTTCTTGAGTTGGTCAACTTCATCCTGCACTGCCTCCCGTTTCAGTTTTTGCCGTGATTGCTCCTCCTCCTTCTTTTCCTCCTCAAGGTACGAATGGTACCTCTGCCTTGCAAAGCGTGCAGACTGAAGTAGTTCCTCCTCAAGGTACGAATGGTACCTCTGCCTTGCAAAGCGTGCAGACTGAAGTAGTTCCTTGGTCATCTGTACCTTAGTTACCCCACCCAAATGGTGCAAGTGGTCTACAATTACCCGCTGGGCAATCAAGGTTCTCTCCTTCATTTTTTCGACAACAATGTTCTTATTAATAGAGAATCCTCGTTCTACAGGAGCCTGGCCATGGGACAACAGAAGAATCTTTTGGACAATTTCCCACAGTTCTCTGAATTGATGTTGTGTCGCCAGCTGTGCATAGAAGAAGGTGTCCAGTCTGGAGTGGGCACCGGTCGGCCACTGTGAGGCATCCACACTTGTTTTGCACATCATAGCGAAGTCTCTGAACTGGTTGAGAATTCTGTCACACTTGTTCTCTCTAACTCGTCCAGCACTGGAGATGATCTGCAAGCAGAGTTTCAGTTGTTTCTCACAAGTGTCTGGTTTATCTTTGATCTTTTGTGGATCCAGCCATGCTTGGTTTCTCACCAGAGTGTACTTAAGGGGGCATTTATCCAGCAGCTTTGTCACAGCTGTGACAAGGAACTCCTTGGTTTCCATCCTGAGCATGAGGGCGTCTCGCTCAGAAACATTCTTCTTCAGTTTCAACTGTGAAAGTAGTTTGTCTGCAACAAATCCTATATTGATGAGGGAGGCGTCTTTGTGATTTGCTTGCTCCTTGAAGTCTTCTGAGAAGAGCCTCAGTGGTGTCTTCACCCTTTTAAGTGTTTCGTCAGTGACGAATCTCTGAAGAAGGCGCTTCAGTATAATGAAAAGATAATCTGCAAGGAAAGGTAGCATGGGCTGATCAGTTTGATATTTTATTAGAAAAGGTGTGCATTCTTGTGCAATGGAGAGGAAGGCGTTGGCCTTTACCAAAAACATGGGGTCAGAGCATTCCTTTTCAATACAGTCAAAAGATCTGTTTTTTGGATGTGGCACTTTAGAGGCCTTAACATTAGCCACATATGCCTGGACATGTGGCCATATTGCAATGGCTCTTTCTAATACTGTGACATTCTCAATCCATCTATGTTGACAGTACTTGAGAGGAAAAACATTTGAACCTGATACTTTTGTATAATCATCACGTCTAGCTGGGGAGTCCTTAAAAAGCCAGTAAAGACTATTTAGAGTGTACTCAATGTCCCAGGTGGTTGTGTTGCTGCCAGCTTTAAATGCATTGTGCATTACATGTAGACCACAGCTCCCTATGTTGAGGAGTTTGGAGCCAATCTCCTCTTCCAAGTCCCTGGACAGTGCGTCAAACAGCTTCCAATTTACATGTGGTCAATCCATTGCTAGCTGCAATATGCCATGAATGCCAACAGTGTGGCAGTTTGTGCGGAGTGGTGTGTAGAGGTCATCAGCACATGCACGTCCAAGAAAATGCCCAGTACACTTCTGGAGACAGAACCTCTGGCCCACTCACAGAGGTCCTCATCAAGCTCCTGGCTGTATCATTGGACGTAGCTGGAGCTTTATCAGTGGATGTAGCTGGAGTTGTGTCACTGAAAAAGATAAAAAAAAGATTACAAAATAATAATTACTATACATATCAGCTTAACGTCCAGCAATAATGATCATTTAAACATCAGAATGATTGAATTGCCTTTAAAGATAATAACTCAATTCTGATTGTATTTTTTTTATTATTTATTTATTTATTTAAGTGACACCCTAAAAGGTTGAATATGTAGGATATTTATGAAAAGCTATATTCTTTCAAAAATAATATACCCACAGAGCGTTTAGAGGAGTACAGGTCGTATAATCAATAGGTGGATCAATAGATTATCATATACATGTTCGGATGGCTGTATTTGTACAGTCTGTTAACTGTCATAAACAAGAGATTAAGGTTTACAGTGTGTTTACTGTCATGGACTCCCGGTGCCCCCCCCCCCCAACCCACCCAACCGGGACGAGCGCCGTGACACCTTAGGGTCTGAGTGCATGTTTGCTTTCCAGCAGCGGTGTGGAAGGCAGAGAGTCTTCACTCTCCCTGTGACAAGCTACAAGTCATTTTTTAAGCTGTTTAATGACGGTAAAATGAAGCAAAAGGTAGCCTAAAGTATAGACATATATACATGTCTATGGCCTAAAGATCATGACTAGTCCTCCTCTGTGTCCTCAGATCAGAACGGAGTCCCTAGCACCCATCCGTTTTACATAGCGACGTTATTACAGTAGGCCTACTATTACTGCGCTGGCTCAAACGCTTGTTAGTAACCATGGCAACGGAGACTCGGAGCGTAAGTTTTTTTCAGCGCATCATGACACTCGAGTCTGTACGTTAAACACACAAGCGGTAAAAAGTGAACTGACCGTCACTCTGAAATATGTGTCACGTAACATTTAAGCCGTCACCTCACCTCCCCTCAATTAACTATCAGACTGTGGCAGAGTCACTGTGGTTCTACGCTGCGGCCACAGCGGGTCTCTCTCACTCTTTTTTTCTTTTTTTTTATCGCCGACGAGACACATTAGTTAGTCTGCTATTATAGACGGCATGTCAGTGCACTGTAGCCAGCTTATCATAATACACTATTGATTGATTGCGCAAATAAAGTAAACGTCAGGCCTGGAAAAATACGACAGCACTCGCGGCATTTGCTGCCGAATTCGACAGAATCGCCGCCGATTGTACTAATGAACGACGGCAACCTTATGCCGGCGAAAAAATCTTGTTTATCTTTCTTCTTCATCCCTATTCTTTGGAATCTGTTTTAAAGTACAGTACAATAACTGATCCGAGTGTGCCATCTAGTGATACAATATTGTAACTGCGTGCATAAATTTGCAGCTCAATGTCCGCTGGCATCAACATCTGCACAAAGCGGCTAAGATACCCTGCCGAACATCGCTGCTCTACTCGAACGCGCCATATGCAGATAATCCTTAAATGAGGAATTACATACATATTTTAATGCGTAACGTGTAACGAAGTGGTCTGTGTCAAAGTAACGAAGTGAAAGTATACTTTTGCTGCATTCATGTGCGATCGGAAAGATGATGCTTTCCATTTGTGAATTCGAAATTACGAGTGCGTTGTGTTCAAGTGCTTGTGTTGTTGGAGCGAAATTAAAAATGGCGGACACAGTATTTATCATTGGCGATGAATCCTTGCTCGCTCTAGGCCATGTTGAAAAGGTAAAAGGTTATTTCATCTCGGCAGCTCGTGTATCAAAATTTCCAACGAGTTGCCCAGTGGAAAATACCACATGGGTGGGTGTTCATGTGAACTTTTCACGTCGGCTTTTGGCATTTACCATAATTCCCATAGCACATGAATACTACATTTAAAAGATAAAAATGCTGCAGAGTAAAAGTCCCAGTTCAAAAAAAAATAAAATAAATAATAATCAAGTAAACTAGAAATCCTCAAAAAAAAAAACGACTTCAGTTAGCAACGAAGTACATGTACACCTCTGTATGATGATGTATTCCATTTGTTATGGCCCCAATTTGTTATTACCTATTTGACAGCAAGGGATGACAGACACAATTTTAAAACTTAAACACATTTAATTAATAAAGACAACTAACAACTAACTTATCTACTGACTAATCTAATGGCCAAGATTGATTAACAAGAAAAACAGAAATATTTAAAGTCCCTTTTGGTTGGGTTCCTTGGTGATGTCCTGGGTGAGGAAAATGCTCTAACACAGGCAAAAATCCACTATACGCTTCACAGGTCTTAAACAGAATGACAGGTCTGGTCACATGTATCCTTCTCCTTGCACTTTCTCCTACCACTTTACTGTCTCAATTCCCCCTCTTTATATACTCTTTTGCAAACCCCTCCCGCCTTTTAGACTTTTTTTTCTCTTTTCTCTGGGACTTGTTTCAGACATGCCCAGAACATGTCCAAACCTAGCTCCAGTCTAGGCTTAACAAAAAAGAGGTAAATACTGCCATCCAGTGGCCTATATTCACATTAAACAAGTTCCTTCATTGTACCCGTTTTCTCTCGTATCGGTTGCGAGATTCAATAGGAAAACTATACTCAGTAGACGACCCGGTACCGACCCAAATGCCGTCGAACGATAATTGAAATGAACGGTAAACGAATTGGAACGCAACCCATCATGAAATTACATAGTAACAGCCGTTATCATTGGAAAGCTGTGAGTCTTGGGAATCTATATAAACATAACTTAGTGAAAAAAACATGTTTTGTTTGCTAAAACAGTCAATTTATGTCACTGTGTCACGTGTCAAAACACCCCCGAAACTCCCCCTTGAATCGCGTCATCCTTTAAACCGGCGTTTACATCCGAAGCCTGTATCCGACCCTGGAATGCTTGGTCTTTAAATGTCCGAAAGAGCCCAGCAAATTCGAATATCCACCGTGTTTTGCTGATATTACCTATGGTAGATGCATTATCCAACTAAAACAAAAAAGTTTAGTTATAAAAAAACCAAACGCGAACTTTTCTCTGGTAAAAAACAAAACATTTTGAATAGTTCTCCGTTATGTACACTGGATTGACAGATTTCTTGGAAGGGAAGGACCCCAAATTTTGAATGGTAAGTAGCCTGATCAAAAGGTCTATATAAACAAAACGATATAAACTCTGCTTTTTTTATCCTAACATAATTACAGTGCATAATGAAGATTTTCCAATGATGTGTAGCATGTTTGTGTAAAATGCAAACTGAGTTGGGAAGAGTTGGGAATTGCTGCAGTTAGAACACAAAAATGCTGTGGAAAGCCTTAATCTCCTCAGCATTTTTTTGCTGTCGAAGAACACAAAAATGCTGTGGAGAGCCTTTCATCTCCACAGCATTTATTTTTAGAAATGCTGCTGTAAGCAAATTGGGAATTTCCAGGCCTGAAACGTACAATAAACATGTCAGGTCTGGTAACATTCATTTCAGTATGTAAACATTTGAAATTAACACGGTTACCTAAAACAAATAGACTGAATTCATAATGTTCAATAATGTTCTCACCGTTCATCAAGTTCGCTGGGTTGACTTAAAAACGTAGCGATCCTCGGTGCAGAAGATGGCACGAAGAGGCGGCTGTGTTTCTTCCCCTTCATGTGGCTCAGCACCGCCGCCTCCCCCATGTTGGAGATGTCGAAGAACTTCATGCAAAGTCTGCATTTTGGAGAGTGAGGTCGGAAATTGCCGAGAACCGGAAGAAGATGGCTGTCATCCTGAGGCTCATGTGAGAGCCTGCTTGTTTTGGAACGTCCCGAATAAATTAAACAATTCGGTGCAATAAATTCCCAAGCTGGATAAAATCGCCCGTTTGGAGGAATTTTTAGATAAATATTACGATCAGATGCCTAATCAGCCGGAATCGAAGAGGACCAGATCACATCTTGGTTCAAGTGACTCCGATATGGCAGAGTCCAGCAGCGGTACCGTGAGTACTATGGTTATGGAGGAAATCAACGCGAAATTGTCAAAGCTGGAATTGTTAGAAAAAGTTGTAAGTGATCTTGCTCTGATGAGCAAAGACATTATCCATCTGAAAAATGCGGTTGGCTTGAATAATGAATTAATTCAAGAACTACAAAAAGAAAATAAAACTTCAAAGGCCACGGTAGATTCGCTGACAAACGCGACGGAAAATTTGAAAAAAGAAAAACGACTAATAAAAAATGAGCTCCTCGATTTAAAATGTCGGAGTATGAGAAATAATATGGTACTCACGGGTTTAAAAGAGGACGAGAAGGAAAGTTATGCCGACACCAAAAGCAAAGTCCGACGATTTTTTAGGGAAGAACTTGCGATGTCAGATGGGGAAGTATCCGAGATTCACCTTGAGAGAGTCCATCGTTTCGGGAATATGGTTACTGGCAGACCTCGTCCAATTGTGGCCAAATTCACGTACTTTAAAAATAAGATAACCGTATTGGATCGAGGTAAAGAGCTGAAAGGCAAACCTTTTTCTATAAATGACCAATTCCCGGCGGAAATAATGGAGAGGAGAAGGAAGCTTTTTCCTGTTATGAAAGAGAACCGAGACAAAAAACTCAAAGTATGCCTGTCAGGTGACAGGTTGTACATAAATAATCAGCTATTTAGGGACGCAGCTATTACGCCTTGGCTGTATTAGCTCAAATGCTGAGGCGCGATGTCAATCTTCTTTCATTGCGATTTTTGCTGCTATAGGAATGATGATGATTGAATGAGTCGTGGTAATTAGCCTATAGCTTGTCATTGTAGTTGCCATTATGGTATTTGCATCCTTTTCTTCTTCTTGCTATAGTATTCTTTTTTATTTTTCTTGACTCTTTTTTTGATTTGGTTATTTTGTTTTTATTGTTGTTGTTGTTATTATTATTAACTTTTTTTTTTTTCCCCTAATTTTTCCTTGTGACAATTATAATCCTATGGGACGCAATGGTAGTTTGACCCAAGAGATGGGGTGTGGGACAAAGAGTGTTTTATATGTTGTTATGTTTTCGGTTTGTCTTTGTCAGCTAGTGGTTCTGTTTGTGTTTGTGATTTTTTTTCACTTGACTGTGTTATTTTCTTTGTTTATGTTTTTCAACTGCCATACAAATTTTTACAGGCATGGCGCCTGCATTGACAACATTTTTTATTTTCCGATTAGCTCTTCCATTATGCCCAGAAAGCACTCTGCTGGAATATTTGACCATCCAAAATCCTACTCCATTAATCCTAAAATCTTAGCCTGTAAAAAATGGGAATAGATGAAATCACTATTGCCAGCTATAACTGTAATGGCCTCGCTGATAAGAAGAAAAGACATCAAATATTTACGTGGTTAAAAGAGAAAGACCACACTATCTTTTGTCTTCAAGAAACTCATTCGGTAATAACAGATGAAACTACATGGATCAGGGTTCCCACAGCTTAGGGCAAGTTAAATTCAAGACTTTTTAAGACTTTTTTAATGCCATTTGATATTAAATTTAAGACCGACTTCATAATAAACACAAATGGAAAAATAACACCTCATCATAGGATTCGGGACAATTTTGCCCAAATGTTTATTTGAACATGAAATATGGCCTTTTGATCAAATGAAAACGTTTTTTTGAAAAACATTAATACTAGGGATGGACGATATTAGATTTTTGGCCGATATTCGAGATGCCAATATTTTACAACTCATTTGGCCGATATCCGATACTGTTACCGAGATTTTTTCCCCCACATCTAATTGCAGTGATCATCTAGTTTCTGCAGGGGAATTAACAGACAGAATTATTCTGCAGACTCTTCATCATGTCGGCCTGCTGGCAAATGCAGACATACGACAAAGCTGAAAATGATGTAACATCAGTAATCACTCCTTGTGCAAAACAAGAAAAATACCTCAATTTACGTTATTTAAAACATGTCATATTTATTCATTACAATTGTTTTTAAACAAAACAAAAATAAGATACTTGCAGCCTGTCCTACTTAAAACAGACTTGTGACAACACCCACAACCAATTTTACCTCTATTCACAAGGAACATGTATGAAGTGCATTGTACAACTGTACAGCAATGCCCGTGACCTTTGACCCCTCAGGCGGTACTGCATCAAAAACCAACATCAGTGTGTAAAGTACATCGCCACACGGGCTCAGGAACACTTCAGAAAACCACTGTCAGTAACTACAGTTCGTCGCTACATCTGCAAGTGCAAGTTAAAACTCTACAATGCCAAGTGAAAGCCATTTATCAACAGCACCCAGAAACGCCACTGGCTTTGCTGGGCCCGAGCCATCTAAGATGGACTGATGGAAAGTGGAAAAGTGTTCTGTGGTCTGACGAGTCCACATTTCAAATTGTTTTTGGAAACTGTGGACGTCGTGTCCTCCGGAGCAAAGAGGAAAAGAACCATCCGGACTGTTATAGGCGCAAAGTTCAAAAGCCAGCATCTGTGATGGTATGGGGGTGTATTAGTGCCCAAGGCATGGGCAACTTACATATATGTGAAGGCTCCATTAATGCTGAAAGGTGCATACAGGTTTTGGAGCAACATATGTTGCCATCCAAGCAACGTCTTTTTCATGGACGCCCCTGCTTATTCCAGCAAGACAATGCCAAGCCACATTCTGCACATGTTATAACAGTATGGCTCCGTAGTAAAAGAGTCTGGGTACTAGACTGGCCTGCCTGTAGTCCAGACCTGTCTCCTATTGAAAATGTGTGGTGCATTATATACAACAACAGAGACCCCGGACTGTTGAACAACTTAAGCTGTACATCAAGCAAGAATGGGAAAGAGTTTCACCTGAAAAACTTCAAAATTGGTCTCCTCAGTTCCCAAACATTTACTGAGTGTCGTTAAAAGGAAAGGCGATGTAACACAGTGATAAAAAGGCCCCTGTGCCAACTTTTTTGCAATGTGTTGCTGCCTTTAAATTCTAAGTTAATGATTATTTTCAACAACAAAAAAAGTTTCTCAGTTTGAACATTAAACATCTTGTCTTTGCAGTGTATTCAATTGAATATAAGTTGAAAAGGATTTGCAAATCATTGTATTCTGTTTTTATCTACAATTTACACAACGTGCCAACTTCACTGGTTTTGGGTATGTATATCGGCAAATATCAGCAGAATGGCCGATGTCCGATATTTAATTTTAAAGCCGATATCGTTCACTGATATGGCACTGCTTTTTTCAGTTCCTCCTCCACCTCTGCCAATTCTGCCATTTTTTCTTTGTGGCGCTTTCTCAGTGTCTTCACTAATTCATCACGAGTTCACATTTTTAAGACTTTTGAAAGATTTATTTAAGACATTTTAATGCCAATTAAGGCCTTGTATTTAGATTTGTGAATTTAATGCCTTTTAAGACTTTTTAAGGATCCGTGAGAACCCTGATGGATGGAGGAATGGGGTGGACAAATATTATATGCACATGGTTTAAGAAATTCAAGGGGAGTCATGATCATGTTTAAAAACAACTTTAATTATACTCTTCAAGCTTTAGAATCAGACCCTCAAGGATCTGGATCATTTTAAATATGACCATTGAGGATAAACAAATATGTTTAGTTAATTTATATGGTCCAAATAACGATGAGCCACATTTTTTTGAATCAATTTACAATATCATAAAATCTTCAAAATTCACAAGTAAATACCTCATAATGGTTGGAGACTTCAATACAGTACAGAATAATTTAATAGATCATAAGGGAAATAATTCAACTAATAATCACCCACATGCTTCAGCAGAAATCACATCAATAATGAATACAATGGATCTGGTTGATGTTTGGAGATTAAGGAATCCGGAATTACGTAAATATACCTGGAGAAGACAGAACCAGGCAAGCCGAATAGACTATTTTCTTGTTTCCTTTTCTTTGTTACCTAAAATAAAAAAGGCAATAATTGAAGACAAATTTAAATCTGATCACCAACTTATATCGCTACATTTGGTTTTACATGAATATCCACGAGGACAGGGCTATTGGAAATTTAATCAAAAGTTACTGGAGGACCAGACATTTGTAGAGTGTACAAAAGAATTTATTACAGATTTTTTTACACACAACATAGGATCAGCAGACCCACATATTGTGTGGGATACTTTTAAATGTGTTTTTAGAGGGCACGCAATTCAGTTTGCTTCACGAAGACAAAAACTTTTAAGATTAAAAGAACAAAATCTTAAAAAAGAAATTGAGATTCTCACATCAATACTGGATAGCTCACAAGCAACTTGCGATGTAACTGACAAATTGGACCGAAAGCAAAAAGAATTGGAACAATTAATTTGTGACAGGTCAACTATAATGCACTATAATAATAAAGCAAAATGGATGGAGAAGGGAGAGAAATGCAATAAACTATTTTTAAGCCTCCAATATAGAAACACAGCAAAGAAAAATATACAGAAATTAAAAAGGATTGATGGGACGATTCTCATCTCTCCTACAGATATTCTGAATGAGGAAGAGAGATATTTTACAGAGATATTCTCCCCCCAGTTATCAGCTGTTTCACTATGTAATACTGATAGTAATTCATTTTTCCCTCAAAATCAAGTTAAATTATCAGAGGAACAGAAAGCAACATGCGAGGGGCTAATTACAGAAACTGAGCTTTACAAATCAATCATGTCCTTTCAGCGGGGACAGATTAAACACAATATGAACAGATTAAAAACCCCCTGCTCACATGTTTTAATTTTTCATATGATCAAGGTATTCTCACCGGGACTCAGCGAGAAAGTGTAATTTCTCTGCTCTTAAAACAAGAAGCTAGCGGCCACTATAAAGATCCGGTCCACTTAAAAAACTGGAGGCCACTCACTCTTCAGTGCTATGATGCGAAAATATTAGCAAAATGTATAGCATTGCGTATAAAGAATGTCCTGCATGATATTACACATCATGACCAGTCTGGTTTTATACAAGGTAGAAATATTTCAAATAATATAAGACAATTACTTGAAATTATAGAATATTATGATAAAATAAAGAAACCAGGTTTGATTTTCATAGCAGACCTTGAGAAAGCCTTTGATAAAATCAGATGGGATTTCATCTACCAATGTTTAGAATTTTTTAACTTTGGTAAATCTTTAATACAGTGGGTTAAAGTAATGTATCATAACCCCGTCTCCAAAATTATAAATAATGGTTATCTCTCAAACCCCATTATACTCTCTCGGGGAGTAAAACAGGGCTGCCCGTTATCACCGTATCTGTTTATAATGGCAATAGAAGTACTTGCTATAAAAATACGAGCAAACAATAATATCAAAGGTCTAGAAATGCAAGATCTAAATACAAAAATTTCAATGTATGCCGATGATACCATTTTTTTACTGAATTCTGATTATGAAACACTTCAGTGTCTTACAAAAGACCTGGATGAATACTCAAAACAATCTGGGCTGAACCCTAATTACAAAAAATGTCAAATACTGAGACTTGGTTCCTTGAAAAATAAAAATTTCACTCATCCATGCAATCTACCACTTCACTGGACAGATGGACCGGTCAATGTTCTCGGTATACACATTCCAGAAAATATTAGTGAAATTTCAACGGTTAATTTCAATAATAAACTGAGTAAAATTGAAAAAATTCTTCTCCCATGGAAAGGGAAACATTTGACCATTTATGGCAAAATAACTCTGATTAATTCATTAATTGTATCCCAGTTTACATATTTATTCATGGCATTACCAACTCCTAAAGAATCATTTTTCAAAATTTATGAACAGAAGATATTTAAATTTATATGGAATGACAAACCTGATAAAATTAAACGTGTGTATTTCTACAATGATTATGTATCTGGTGGCCTAAAATTATTAAATTTAAAAGCTTTAAATCTTTCACTGAAGGCCTCCCTTATTCCAAAATTCTATTTCAATTCAAACTGGTTTTCCAGTAAGTTACTTAAAAGTGTCCATCCTATGTTTGAAAAAGGATTCTTCCCATTCCTGCAGATTAAACCTGTGCATATTAAGTTAATTACTGACATGTTTTTTAGTGTTTCCACCTTTCTGGAAGAAGCTCTCCAGAGTTGGTTGCAATTTCAGTTTCATCCACCAGAAAATACAGAACAAGTTCTACAACAAATAATATGGTTAAATTCCAATATACTTGTTGATAGAAAAATGATTTTCTGGAAACGCATGTTCGATAACGGAATTATTTTTTTAAAGGATATAGTGAATGAGGAAAATAAAATTATGTCCTACAGACAATTAACTAGTTTTTATGGAACTGTCTGCACACTGCAACAATATAATCAACTTATTGGAGCTTTACCAAATACTTGGAAATCAAAAATTATTAAAAGACCAGGAGGACATCTAGTCTGTCTGCCTCAAATGAAAATGGTACAATGGTTAAAGAAAATAAAGATTAATAAACATATATACACATTTTACTTAAGAATAAAGAATTTAGTTGCGACACCATATAGAATTCTAGATAGTTGGGAAAACTTGTTAGACACACCAGTTCCATGGAATAAAGTCTTCAAAATTCTTTACAATACATCACTTGATCCGAAGATAAGATATTTTCAATGTAAGCTAATATATAAGTTTCTAGCAACAAAAAAGATGCTGAATATCTGGGGAATTGAGCCGTCACCCCTCTGTCGATTCTGTCAAGAGGAAGCGGAGTCAGTAGTCCATTTGTTTTGGTACTGTCCTGTAACAGCCCTTTTTTGGATAAAGGTGCAAAATTGGATATCTCAGTATAATAGTATACAACTAGATTTATTTAAGGTATTACTGGGTGATGTAACTAAAGAAAAACATCAAATATGTAATATAATTGTATATCTTGCAAAAATATTTATTTTCAGGTTGACATCTGTTGGGGAGTTAAGACTTGAGAGATTCAAGAATTTTGTCATGTATTACAGTAGAATTGAGTGTGCGATGGCCTATGAGACGGGTCTTGTAATTTATGCCAAAAGATGGGATAAAATTCGGGAGGCTGAAGGTTGGGAATAACAAAGAGATGGAATGGATGAGCTAATAGTTACAAATGCCAAAAATATAAAACTCTGTGAATGTAATCCTTATTGTATTGTATTTTATTTTAGTTTTTTTTTTTATTTTATTTTATTTTATTTTTTGTTTTTCATGGGTGTGTGTTTTGTTGGGTGATGGTAGGAGGATTCATACTTAAGCATATAACTGATTAAATGAATAAAGTTGTCCTCCAAAGTGGGGGGGTGGTGGCGGGATAGAAAAAAAAAAAAAAAAAAAAAAAAGTCTGCATTTTGCTTTTCTTGTCTGCCCGGAACCCTTTTCCAACTTTATATTTGGGATTTTTTTTGCCACTCCTCTGAAAATTTACATCCTCCCATTTTAGCTCGCTCACGAGTAGTAGCTAGTTCACCTGCCCGTCTTGGAAACATGAATATTTTTCCATACAATAGTTTCAATTTTCATACTTTTCCAGACCTGGAAAATTATAAAATCAAATTCCACACTTTTCCATACTTTCCATACTGTGTAGGAACCCTGAGGATAGCAATACCCAGTCAGCCTTGAGGGCTGAGGGGTAATAAAAAACTAAGTAAAACAATGAAGTGCAAAGGACAGAGAACAAGTTCAAGGTTAAAAACTAAAGGCAAGTACATCTGGCCTCCTCAAGTAACATCTCCCACAGTCGATTCTTGAAGGATGCATAGGGAATGAGATTCAAACTTCAGAGTGTTTTTGCATCTATTCCAGCCATAAAGTGCAAATGAGCTAAATGCAGAACAGCCCAAATTTGTCCTAGTCCTGGGTGACCCTAACGAAATCCACCCTTGCGATCTGACATGCTGTCTTCAGATTTTGAAGGACAAAAGCCTCGTAAGATATGAAGGAAGTTTTCCCAGCAATTCTTAGAAAAGAAATAAATTCAATGGAGCTTCCTTCTAAAATAAAGGGAAAACCTTCCAACAGAACTATATAACACACAGTGATGAGTGCGGAAACAATTTCCAGTGATAAAATGCATTCCGCTGTGACAAATAGCGTTCAAAGATCTTACAATACAATCAGAGGCATGCATGTAAAGGATATCCCCATAGTCAAATAAAGGTAATATTTGTTGTGATTCTGCCTTGACCATGTTCATGCCTTGTTATTCTGATTGCCTTTCGTGTTTTTTGATATCTGATATCCCTGACTATTCTTTGTATGTGTATTTGGGATTTGGTACTTTGATTAGTTTAATGTATTGTCTGAGTTTTTACTTTTCCATGTTTACCTTCGCCAGCGACTTCGCTGACGAAGGTAATGTTTTGATCCCCGTGTATTTATTACCTTCGCCAGCGACTTCGCTGACGAAGGTAATGTTTTGATCCCCGTGTATTTATTTGTTTGCGTGTCTGTCTGTATGTGTATCGAATAACTCAAAAAGTACCAAACGGAATTTCATGAAATTTGGTGGGTTGATTTGGCATGACCTGAGGATCAATCGATTAGATTTTGGGAGTGATCGGGTCAAAGGTCAAGGTCAAGGCCACGAAAAGGTCAAAACCGACTTTCGGCCATATCTCGGTCAATTTTTATCCGATCGGCATGAAACCAACGCCAAAATGTGCAGAATTATATACCCGATCCTGTGATGTGAAACACGGTACAATGGGGTCAATACCCTTCTTAGCAGTTGGGGGTCAAAGGTCAGGGGGGTCATTACCTTTCGAACTTAAAGGCGTATTGATGTAAAAAAAAATATATCGTACTCTTGTCATTCATCGATCATTTAAAAAAATAAAAATTGGTCCTCAGAGTTATGTGGCGAGGGATTCAGTGGCGTCGGCGAAGGTATGCGCTCTACCGAGTGCCCGTTCTAGTTACCTTCGCCAGCGACTTCGCTGACGAAGGTAATGTTTTGATCCCCGTGTATTTATTTGTTTGTGTGTCTGTCTGTATGTGTATTGAATAACTCAAAAAGTACCAAACGGAATTTCATGAAATTTGGTGGGTTGATTTGGCATGACCTGAGGATCAATCGATTAGATTTTGGGAGTGATCGGGTCAAAGGTCAAGGTCAAGGCCACGAAAAGGTCAAAACCGACTTTCGGCCATATCTCGGTCAATTTTTATCCGATCGGCATGAAACCAACGCCAGTGTTTCATTTTGCCATAGTCACATTCCGGTTCATGTTTTCCATCCTGCATTGCACTTTGTCTCCCCCGTCTAGTCTCTTGTCTTGTCATTGCACACAGCCCCAGTCCTGCGTGTTACTCTCCGGGTGATTTATTGGATTCTGGATTTCAGCCTTCCTTCCGATCTCGTTTGCTTACTTCGCCTGACTTTTTTATCTTACCAACCATACCAACAGTTTGTTATTTTCTTCAGAAGTTACTAACACCAACTTATATTGTTTCAGAAGTTACTAACACCAACTTATATTGTATATAATACTAACTTACTAACAAGCACCAAGGGATTGTATAGTTTCACTTACTAATTGATTAACAAGCCCTCAGCACTTGCCCTGTTCTAGTCTCCGCCTCTTGTCTCTCCCTGATTACCTTTGCTGCATTTTCTGTGGAAGCTCCACGTCTTATCGCGCTGTCCTTCTTTAATTATCTATGCACGTTAGAAACTCCATAACTGGAGCGGTTTATCTTTGTATAGGTTTGTTCCATGATCCCTGTCCATGTTTTGGCTTCTGCCAAATTCCATGTGATTAGGTTCTCCCTCATGTGCTGCTCCTTTGTAATCAGTCTGACTGTTTGCACCTGTGTCCCTTACCATCTGATCTCCCCAGAAGTTTATATTAGGTGTCTTCTCACAGCCAGTCTCTGTCAGATCGTTTTCCTAGTCTTCTTGTGCCACATTTCTTTTCGCCTTGATTACTCAGTTTTTATCTTTCTGACTGGACCGCCCGACTTTTCGATTTATGCCTTTATGATTTTGGATTATTGTTGCATCTGTGAGTTTTGACCTTTTTCTGCCCGACCACGAGATCTTTGTGTGCTGCCCTGGTTATGATTCCGATTACGCCCATTGAATTCTGGTTTTGCTTCTTAGACCTGTGTACCAGACCCATTTCTGTCCGAATACGATTACTGTGATTGCTGCCCTGGTTTTCGGTTCTATTTTTGCCCAACTGGATTTTGACTTTTGGAGTGTGGACTCCCCCTTTAGTAATAAAGCAAGTTCTACTGCATTGCCTGGTTCTCGCGACTGGTTCCTGATCGCACCCTTACAAGATTGTTGCCTGGACAATCCACTTCCTACTGTCTAAAGAAAAACACAACCTGTTTCTATAAAGAAACCCAATGTTTGTTCTGATTTTCTTGGACAAGTTGGACACATGAGTTTAAAAGGAAAAATCATGATCGAGCCAGATACTTAAATACCTGTTAGACTGAACTTGCTCAATTTTAGCACCAGACACCAAAAAAAATTGAATTATTCATAATTGCATTCCGAGGAGAAAAAAACATGAACTTAGTTTTATCTATATTTAAAAAAAGTTTCAGATCTGCCAGAGCGTGTTGAATAAGATTAAAAGCTGATTGCAGGTAGATAAGGGCCTGGGCACACGTTGGTGCAGAGGAGTACAACACACTGTCATCTACATAAAAATGAACCTTGCAATTTTCAATATAACAAGCAATATTATTAATATAAATTGTGAATAAAATTGGTCTAAGTATGGATTCTTGGGGTACTCCTTTCGTCACTTTTAAAAATTGAGACTTTGCGTCCCCGAGCATAATAGCTTGTGTTCTATTAGAGAGATAGTCCTGGAACCACAAGCAGGCGTCACAATCAAGACCAATGGAGGATAACTTTGGTTTACTGTATCGAAAGCTTTTGCTAAATCAATAAATAGAGCTGCACATTTTTGTTTATTATCCATAGCTGATATCAAATCATTTATAACCACTGAAGCTGCAATCATGGTGGTATGACCAGGCCTGAAGCCAGATTGTTGTGAAGTTAAAATGTTGTTGAAAGTTAAAAAGCTGCACAGTTTGTTGCTTAACAAGAGATTCTAAAATCTTAGCCTGGCAAGGCAATTTTGAGAGAGGTCGGTAGCTGTTCACTGAACTGGGATCACCACCCTTAAATAATGGAATAAAATGAGCAGCTTTCCATACACTGGGAATAGTCCCTGTCGATACCGACAAGTTAAAAATATTAGTTATTGAATGCACAATCACTGGGGCTGCTAAACGCAAAAGACTTGAACTTGATGATGGGATCCTCTCATATTCATCCTGTCTACTTATCCAGTGGAATTATTTACATCAATTCGTTTCAATTCTTATAGGACCTGATTCACTTAAAATTCCCTAAATGAAGACACTACTTTAGGTTTTGGAGAATTTGTGAATGAACTATAGCTGAGGTCAGACATATCCCCTGTTGAGAGCTGATTAATAAAATTTTCAAAAAAGGTTTCTGACCACTATTAAATGTTGGATAAAAAGATCACAAACTTTGTGTTTATCAGTTATAGGACCAGAATCAGTGTGGATAGAGTGTGGTATAGATGAAGACAGATAACAATTCAGGAACTTCACAGTTTTCCAAAATCTTGCATGATTACTCTGACTTTTGGCCAGTCACAAGGTATAATAATCAGATTTCGCCTTTTTAATCAGTGAGCAGCATTTATTTATTAATTTTCTAAAAACCTGCCAGTCAGAGAGTGCCCGAGTTTCCCTAGCCTTACTCCATGCTTCATCCCTCACGCATAGTTCCGTGGCTAAGGCATTCGAAAACCAAGGGTTTCTTCTATTCTTAACCCTAAGTTTCTTCACCGGTGCATGCTTATCCACAGCACGATTAAACACGTTAGTAAAGTGAGCCAATGCTAGGTCACAGGGTTCTTGTTAATAGCCAGTACCCTGTGATTTTTTCCAGCTGTGAAACGCAACGTTGTCGGCTATTGCTTTGGTAAATATCAATAAATATAAGGGAAAAAAACAAAAAAGAAAAAAAATATACATTTTTCAAAATGCACATGGACTATATGGACAATGAGAAAGCAAAATCTCCCGTTTTAGTGTCGCACACACACACACACACACTCGAGCTTCTTGCACAGTATAAAGAGTGCACACGGTGCAGCGCAGCTAATAACGTGCAGATGGTCTTTGTTTCTAATCACGTTACAGCATTCAAACCTCAAACTGTTGTGTTCCCCCCATAAATAAATTATTTTACTACATAAATTGCATTTTGCGTTCTCATTATCTTTTTCTTTGGTAAAAATGTAGCCAAACTTTCAACCTCTTTGCACGATCTGCCATCCTCGCAAGCAAGTGACCAGGATTCATCTTCACGTACTGTAATTCCTGTTGGCTGGCATTTCAGTTTTTTTCCCCAAAAAACTTACTTAGACAATTGGTGCATGTTTGTGCACCAGTGATAGCATTTAAATGACGTGACTCAGCTCGGACATAACATTATGTCAATGGACCCACGAGACTCGATAGCAGTATTGATAAGCTCAAACATTATTAATTTTCGGTTTTTGAACCGGGTGCCGATCCCCATCCGTAGCTTTTATCAACAATGATTTTCAGATTGTGCCTGTATGTACTGTAGCCTGCCTGAAAGAGTATCTGATACTCCTACAGCACAATCTGACCATCATTTTTGATGAAGAGGGGCAATTCCATGGAAACGGAATTACGATCAAGAGTAATTTTCATGTCATTTTTGTGTCGCCTGCGAAGCATAGCGGCACATAGGGATCACTTTGTCCGGCGTCTGTCTGTCCGTCCGATGGTCACACTTTCAGTTGGTAGTCACACTCCAAGCTAAAGCTTTGCAGGTGACACGTGTTCACCTGAACACTCTAGTTACCTGCCATCTATTACTCTAATGCAGTAGCTACTGCCTGTGCTTTTATAAGTTCCGCTAGCATGCCTACTGAGCAGTATAAAACAAAGTTAAGGGTAATCTATTTTGTAGAAGGCTATACGAAGGTGAAAGTGTTGGTAACGGAATTACGGCAGGAAAAATGCCATTATTTTTGCCTTTACTTTGACAGGCATTTCTCTGAAATATGGCAATGATAGACGGTAAGTTTAAGCTTACGTTGGAGGCCTAGGATGTTGACCAGGCCATGGGAATTACAAAATGGTAATGGCGTTACATTTTCTGATAATGTACTAAATTTATTAAAATACTCAAAACAACAAAGCAAAATTGAAAATTGGTATCATAAATGATGTTTGTGTTTGTGTTTCACAATGAGCCACTGGAATTGCATGTTCCATTTTCCTGCAATGACTTAACAGTATCAAATACTTCGGCTACCAATGTATGGAAAAACGGGTAAATACCAGGAAATGGCTAAATATCTTTTAGGATTTGTCAGCTTTGAAAAATAACCTTTGATCCTAGTCTTGAAGGTAAAAAAATTACAAAATTCAAATCTAAATTTTGAGAAGACCATCAAAAATAAATGGTTTTCAGGGTCTGACTTGGTAATGAGTCATCTACATGAACACTTACATATATCTAATATAAAATAATTTTTGAAAATTGCTGTTTGAGCAACTCTCATGTGGAATTGCCCAAAAGCTAGCTGAAAGCTGTGGACACTCGTGTGGTGCAGAAACAGAATCTTAGTGACAACATTTTAAAATTGATACTGCATAGATATTTGGTCAAACCATGGTTTTCACTAATGTTGTTTTGTAAAATTGTTCATATTGTCAATGACTTATTTCAAGAATTGGTAAAATAATTCTAATTAGCTCTTTTCCCTCCATTGAGATGGTAATAATTGATTTGCATTATGATGGGAGATTTAAACACAAATGTTGGAAAAGACAACACAAGCCATGAGAGGGCCATGGGAAGAAAGGGATGTCATATATGCATAACAGAATGTGTAGATTGGCTTATTTCACCATATCACTTTGTGAAAAACGTGTAGCTCCCAGGGGTGCTGCCCCTTGTTACCCCGCAAGGGGCTCTGCCCCCTGACCCCGGCGTCTTTTAACCGCCTATAGCAATTCAATTTCCTACTGTCAGTTAAATTAACAAGAACCCTGAATCTTGCGAAAATGCTAAACCTGCCTGGCTGGGCAATGGACTCAGGCCAGAGCCTGATTTTGCGAGCTGGCTTTATTGCGCCGCCTCGCCATCCCGAATCTTATCATTTTTGTGTGTTTTTCGACTGCAATGATCTTGCCTCGGGTTAAATGCGAACATTGTATCTAAGTATGTATTCATGTTTTTTTTTTTTTAATGATGATGGAAAACTCTTCCACGGTAAAGCGCAGTGTAGGCAATTGATGTCAGGGATCCTCTCATATTCATCCTGAAGGAAGGAAGTAAATGTGTTATGATTCTGCCCTTTCGTGTGTTGTCCCGTGCTTATTTGTGCTTGTGATTTACTTTCGTTTCTTTTATTTCCAGCTCTCAGTTCAGCCGCCTGACAATCGCCCCCAATCTGTTTCCAGTGATGTCGCGTGACTGCCTTCAGCATGCCTGCGTGTCGTCATCTAATCACGTTTCTACCTTCGGTTTGGCTTTGGTATTTCATTCATTGCTTCCAGCTGTGTTTAATTCTGGGTCTCGCGAAACTCAGAGTGAAGGCGCTCTCTGATAGGATATTACTAACACGTACTAACCAGCACTTATTTAAGGGTGATTGTAAATAATTCGTCACGTAGTATTACCTTCATTAACTCATTTCGCGAGCGTGTGCGTTTCTGGCTTTTGTATTTCAATCTGAGCTCCCTGATTAACTACATATTAAACCTTGTGCTTTCCTTTGCTTTCCTTGTGGTGCTTTTTCCTCGTCACGTTTAGATTGCCTTAATCTAAACTGTCTAGTTTGATTGATGGTCTCCGCGACTCGTCTCGAGTCATTATTGTAAACCCGGTCCTCGTGTAATTCTTTATTAATCCCTCGTGTTTCTGCTTCAGTGCTGATTGCATTCCGAGTCCCCGCCTCCGCTCGTGATTATAAATGTTCCTGTTTTTCAAGCGGTTGTGAGTCGGATCCTCCGTGCTACATGGTGATGTCTCAGCTCCTCGTGCCTTCTGAGTGTCTCCCGTGTATGGTTCCCGAGTTTTTCTGTTTGCTGCGCTTTAGTCTTGTCTGCCCCATGTATAAGTCTCCCAGAGTCTCCGTCAATTTAGTTAGGTTCAGTTTTTGTTTTCTTAGTTTACTCTCGTGGAGAGTGTATTTCTGTTTCCCCCTGCCTTTGGCAGTGTACCTCAGTTCTCCCATTGTTCAGTGCTTGTGCACGGTGTTTTGTTTCTGGCGTGTCTGCCATTTTTCCCTTAGTGTTTTGTGTTTAATAAACACTTCTGCATCCTGCACCTGGTGTTCCTCTGACCTCTTCTTACAAAACGAGGTAGGAAGGAATGGTTGAAATCCCAGAAACCATGAAATAACCCAAAAGTGTGGCGCACAATACTGGGGCAGTGAGCGATCACATGACAAAAGACCAGACAGGGGGAGACAAAGTGCAATGCATCGTATGAGACAAAACATGGACCGGAATATAACTGAGGGAATGGACTTTGGGAGAATATGCACAAATGAACAGGAACAAAACGTGGAATGGATCAAGACATGGCAAAACATGAACAGAACAAGGCAGAATCATAACAAAGGTGCAAAAAGGCAGAAAAAATTGTTTACATAATACATGTGATTGCAATCCCGGTGACAGTCCCTAGTAATTTATTCACTGCACCAATGAATACAGATCGTTTCAAATCACTGTCATTCTTGTCTGACAAATCTATACCAACTAAATGACCAAGATGTTTGACACTACCAGACCAATTGATGACACAGCCATTCAAATACAACCTGTCATAATCATTAATAGGTTATCCGAATTTAAAACCAACTATCTTCTTAGCAGTAAATGTCACATTGTATTCAATTGTGAAAGACTGGCATAAATTAACCATAGAAAGGCATGTAGGCTGGGACTGAGCAAAGTGATGTCATCAGCATATCCCAGTGCTCCAATATAATGAGTACCTAAATGACAACCAAGCTTAGACTCGTTTAACAAAACAATCAGTTCATCAATGTAAACGAAAAAGGTGATAAGACTCCACCTTGTTTAACGGCATTGGCTATGTTAAAATATTCAGATTTGCAGAAGACCCATGAAACAAACACTTGCTGATGATCAATTAGAAGACAAATGATATGAAAAGGTAATCTCTGCTGGATAAGCAAAGTAAAAAGTTTACCTAATGAACTTTATCAAAAGCATGACTTGCATCCAAAAAGCATGGAGAAACATGACTGTCATATTTGATATAGTAATCAACAGTCTCAAGAAAGACAGCTGTACATATTGTTGTAGATAAGCCTTGTTTAAATCCGAACTGCATGTCAGAAGTTTTACTGACGTAAATAGGTTCATCGATATTATGTTAACATAGTACGTATTCACTTTTCAATTCCATAATATTCAATTATGACATACTTAAATAGTTAAATGATTAATAATATTACATTAATTATAAAAAAATTAATTCATAATGAAAAAATTCAGAAATTCGCTTCTGTGTGGCCATTGATGTTCATGTTGGTTTGATTTCCACTAATTTATCGTTCAACTGAAGTGCAACAACAGATGTAGGCTAGGCTATGTGCACAGCACCAATGTTTCATGGGTATTAAAGGGACATCCAGCGTTGGAATCGTGAATTACATTCAAAGGAATAATGCACTCTAGCGCCTCACTTTTTAAACACGTATTGCAACTACGGCAGCGACCGTGTATCAAAAATCCTTGTCAACGCTGATGAAACCATCGATGTATTAATAGAACTGGTACTACTGAATCGAAAGCCAGCATTTCGAGGGCTGACTGCAATAAACAGTTATGCCCAATACATAAGATCCGGCGATAACTGTTTATTACGGTCAGCCCTCGATATAATACATGAAGCAGCAAAACACAGTACCGTGAATCGGTGTAAGATATTCAAAGTAATGGTAATAAACAACTCAGCTTAGGTGAATCTCGAAAATTTTATATTACGAAAAATAAAAGCAAGTGTTAGCTACATGCACGCTTATAGGATGTCGCCTTCAATAGTTAACGAATACATAGTACCAGTCATCAAACCCAAGTTAACCAACAACAGCCTTTGCTACCTCACTGTTTATTCTGTAACGTTACATAAAAGACAGGTGAAGCAGTCGAGTCGCTATCTAACAAAGCCATTCATCAAATACAATAACTGAAAACACTGGTGTCGTTGCTCACTTTACCGACTTGCTAATGACATAAGCCGACAGCACGGAATCTCCTGACCAGTGCTACACGCAGAGATCCGCAGCAGTGCAGCTTACGAGAACGCTCTAAGAGACAAGGTCCCCTTGGTGTTCGCATTGCCTGAATAAATATTTTTTAAATGGTCTCTGCCGCGGAAAAGGCCACCGGCAATTTATAAGAGAAAAATCAGATTATATATTGATCATTTGCAGTAATCAAAAAAAAAATATTCACGGATCTATTGGAGTGTCTTTTTCAATTTTTCCTCATGGAATAATTTCCTTTTGCCCCCCATGGCATAACGTCACTTGCGATCAGCTTGACCGCGAAGTCCTTGTCAGCGAGCGCTTATCTCTGCGCCTATAGAGCTAGAACCAAGTTAAAACACATTCGCTCGCACATTGCTAAACGAGTGTTAATCGCTCATTGGAAAAAACTATTAATACTTTACTACACTCACCCTAGGTAAGCAGATGTTTAGCTGTACTCGCGTAATCAAGCGGTCAGGCGGAGTTGACCACCTTTTATTGTTCGGCATGTTACTAACAGAATGCATTAGGAGAAGTAGATGCACATTTAGCAGTAGGCATATCTCTCGACCACTTGTAGATGCAAAATTACTAACAGAAGACACCGTCGTGAAAATTTAATGTCGGATGAGGCGGACCCTCTTAGAGACTGTCAAAGCACGGACAGGTGTCATTTGTGACAGGGAGGCTGATGCGAAGTCTAACGTAAAGAAGTCTGCTGCATGGACCGGCATCCAGAAACTGATAATTGGAAGGGACACAGACACGTCCTTTATGACAGTTAATCCTGGCTAGTTCTCCATCATTTTCCTTCATTGAGGCGTTTTCCAATTATCTTAATTGGCAACTGAAGACACGATTTATCTCCATATGCGATCTATAATAGCGACACAATCATGGGCTTAATTCGGTACAGAGAAATAATGTAGCCTACATATTAAAAGGCTAATGCTTCGCCTCGATTGAACTGGTCCGCATTGTAATGACATATCGCCTTTCACTCTCGGTATTGGGCTGATAAAAAATGTGGCACTCTGCTGTGCCTGACAGTCGACAGGAATGCAATTTTTAACAACGTAGAGTTAAATGCAGCAAACACGCCTCCAGATGAATGATTGTGGTCTTACTTAACAGGTGCAGCTTGTTCTCTCCGATTAAGCGTGGAGTGCTCTCGGAGTGAACCTTTTGTGCCAGCCAATTCTCAGTTCTAGCTAAACCACTGTATACTGAATTTATCCCACGATTTCATCGCTGTTACATCGCATACTTTGAGAAACAGTGTCTTAGTTGCCGATATGATCATTGGAAAACGCGTTAACAAACTAATTAATCCCCCCCCCCCCCAATTCCCCGTTCGATTTGCGCCACTGCCAACATCATAAAGTGCAATGACGGCATTCTTTCCGGACCGCACAAGAAGAAAAGTCAGAGAGTAAAAAGAACTCTGGTGGCGAATGAAAAATAAAAGTCTGCAGATCGAGCCCAAAAAAATTGATGCACTTAAAAACAGGTGGTGGCACCTTCCCATTATTAAAACATGACCATAAGCGTGGCTTATTCTTTAGTCCTATATGGCAAAAATTAAGCACGTTCTAGGAACTGTTTAGCCGTTTCATTCATGTATAGGAGATAAGCACCTTTCGTGATTATGAGCCTGTATGTTCACGTGGTTTCAGTAGCTTTAGTCGCGATTAACACCGGCTTTTAGTCACAGTAAATCCCAGCGTCTAAAGTATACCCACCAGCTTCACCGCCACTAAAAGCCGGTGGGTAGGCTTCGAAAGCCGGCGTTTACTGCGATTATGAAAGCTACTGAAACCACGTAAACATACAGTTCCACCTGTAACAATGAGAATGCAGTATTTTAGCAAGATCTACTATCATGTTGCTTATGGCAACAAGCAACACTGTGTAACAAAACTGAATGAATAGCTGCGTTTAAGCTAATTTTGGCGGTATAGCTGACTTACTTAAAGCTGGCAATTTCAGCGTCCCTTAGAAAATCTTTCTTCCTCATTAGCTCCTTCCACCTGGGGAAGGCTAACCCGATGTTCACCCTTGTTTTTTGAGCGAGCCGGTCGCGCTGCCTTTTCAATTCTCTTTTTCTGTTTTTTTTTTGCGGATGAGGATTCGGTCTCCTGTCCTGATGCTGCATATGTATGTTCCTGCATTATGCTGCAGTAGTACTGATTTTCAATGTCGCCACGATAGCCTCTCTTCCTGATTTCCTCCGGTGTCTCAATCGCTATGCACTGGCTGGCAGGGCAAACGCGGATTTATCCCGAGTTTGGTGCCATTCGTCCCTTGCCAGCGGCAACAGTTTCAAGATGGCTGACTGTAATGGTGCTCCCCTACCAGCTTCCCCGCCCAATGTAGAAACAAGTCTAAATTTCTTCGTTTACGAGAATATATCAGATTATTAGCAGAGGTGATAATACACCAATGATGACATAAATATGAATGCAGAATTAGATTTTGGAAAATAAAAAAAATTTAAATGTTACACATTGTCTCTTTAAAGGTTGTATCAGCTATTCTGAGCCAAAACATAATTTGTCACATACAGATTTTTCCTCACGAACTGTTAGCAGCACCTCTCATGAATGGGCGAGGAAAAAGTCTGGTCTCTGTAGGCCACCTACAGCCAGGTAGACACTGAGAAAGACACAAACTCGTGGGGACCTACCCGCGTCCCCAAACATCAAAAGAAGTATTCCAACGGATCGGAAGGCAGGGGCGGGTTTTCTGCGCCAGTTCCGTGCTCATGCAGGACAAGTGGGTGGGACTGAGTGGGTGAGATGAAAGCAACTGGTAGTGGCCCTACCTATGCGACACAGTGAAGCATGGTGGAAGCTAAACCAAAAGAGACGCTCGAACGAGTGCATGTCGAGGAGAAAAAAGAACGTGATCGCAGCTTTGCGAAGTCCCGAATAATTATAGGGAAAGCATACCACCGCTGGAGAGAATTCCAGGAGTTTAATGGTTTTAATTCTGATGCCCAGGTCACCTTGTTTCTACTTGAGGTGAGTAGAGCTGGTGCTAACTCGGTTGGATGTGAATTGTAAATTGTCACCCCAAGCAAAATTGAAGGAAGCTCATGCATTGTTTTTGTCAGGCTATCTTGCATAGATCATGCTGGTCAGAATGAATAAATCAATATAGAGACCGATATTTCCTCTTTGGAGTGCTAACTCTCGGTTGGCAAGCTAGTGAGTTTGCTAATTCTGTCTAATCAAACCAGCGTTTGTGTTCGTGTAATAACGTTTTCTCTGGTTCGTACTCAAGAGTTGAAATTCGTTGATGAATGTACAGGTGCTGGTCAACGAATTAGAATAATTTGAAATAGCGCAATCGTTAAATTTTCTTGATGCATTTTTTGTGCAGAAAGCAAATCAGGTGTTCACCGCGCCTGTCCTACTTGTTAGAGTAATCACAGAACTTGCTGCCTGTAAAAAATTTGCTCAACTGAGCTTTCCAAAAGGCCCATACGTCATGAATAATAGGCCTTTTCATTCATTACCTCAGCTGGAGTGAAAGTAGAAACAAGATATCCAGAAGCAATCCATTGGCCAAGGAAGCTACATCTGGTGAAGGAAGAATACCATAAACAGGGAAATAAATGCTTCACCTTACTATGCAGAACTGATGTCTTAGTCCAGCTCATAAGTTCAGCAGCGAAAACACCAGCAACCCATCTATCCACACCCTTCGCAAGTAAGGGCATTAAAAGTAAGAAAGTAAAGTAAAAAAAATGTTAAAGATGGTTACAACCCATGAATTGTGATTGGAGCAAAGTTTGTTCGAGATAAAATGGTTACCACTCATGTATTTTGATCGGAGCAAAGTTGGTTGAGTTTTTCCCATAAATATTGCTTTGTAAAGAATTCCGAGTTAGCACTTACTAGCCAGGGACTGCTCACCGGGCTTGGATTACTGCACGATTCAATAAAGATGGCTTTATCAAGATTCTGTCTCTCTCTCCAATTATTCACGAACCAGGCAACCTCAAAAATGTGTAAAACTCTAGTCTAGAAACCACAACACACTAATGGTGTAAATTTATCGTCTGGCAATGGTCATCATTGTTGCTACCAGACGTTTTTCACAACGAGCTGTACACGGCCATTTACCCTTTGCATTGACTTAGAATGTAATCTGTCGCGCGAAAAATTAGTTTTGCGTCCGGTGTGAGAGCAGCTTTTCTCAGAAGTTTCACCTTAAGAAAGGCGCGTTCATGTTCCAAGCTTCTGAAGGGGAAGGGCGAACGGCTCTGTAGTGTTTTGAGAACGTTTTAACTGTCAACAATAGTGATTTTATATTGCTGAAATAGCCTTTAATGATGAAATTAGCCATATTGCACTTTTTTTCACAAATTTTCCTCAAACAAACTACCTTTAGATCAGTAACAGCAGAAAAATTATGTGAAATATTTTTAATGCATTGATGTAAAAGTGTATGAGCATAATTTTTCAAAAATAGATTTTTCACACCAGCTTGCTCGGGGGGTACTGCAGCATCTTCAGCACCCCTAGTTCCCACAGCGATATCTGCCAATCCGTGAGTACCAAGGATGTTTTATATTTCACTGGATATACAATTGGAAAATGGCCGCCCATTCATTTCAATGGAAATTGCTCAGTGGCGCAGCGTGCCGACATGGGGGCCATGCTTCTGGAGCCACGCGGACATGCGCTGTGTGATTTTTGCTCACACATGCGTAGTGTGGGGCTTATGAACGCGCTGGTATCCGAGGTATCCATGACAACGGCTCGGGCTCGTGGAACTCCGACCTAGGGTGCGTGTTCACGATCACTTTTCACCGGAAATGGAAGTCTGACCACTGCAGACTGCACCTTGATGTACGGAACACAAAGCATAGCCGCCGATAAAGGTCTAATTATGGTTTGAGACTCTATTTTAAAACACAAATGCAATAACAAATGTTAAAAACGACTTTGACATGGGAGTAATACTGTTGATTTCAACTCAAAAATCTCGGCCAAATAGTTGACTTGCTGTTGCGTAACTTTAATAAGACATTGCTCAGGGGTGCGCTTCCCGAAGTCACAGATGCTAACTTCCATAGTTAGAACCACTGACTGAATGGACGTATAAATTTCTGCAACTACGCTATTGGGAAAAACGCCACAGGCTCGTGTTCTCTTTAGCTCAACGTCGAATAACCACATTATCGGAGTCAGATAATTCTTACTTGTCTGCGTGCGAATTCCATTATCTTTTTCCGGATTAAAGACAATAAACCGAACACACAACACAACGAACTTCACCTACCTTATAAACTGATATGTTTTAAAGTCAGGAGCTTTAAACTTTTGTCAATTCTGGTAAGCTAATTTACTTTTAGCTTACGTAACTTATAACCATTCCGTGGAGTATAATGGGTCTACCGTGAAATGTCACGAACGTTGTACAGCGTTATTTTTCCCTTAAAGCTCCTTTTTTTCTGTCCTTCCCCAGATATCTGAGCCTCTTGGAGTGCACTGAACATTTCATCCATGAATTTCTGCATGTCAGCGAACCAGAGGCCGTGCCTTTCTATCCATCCCCAAAGCCCTTTCCAATAAAGTCTTTCTCGGTTATAATTTTAATACCGTCTCGACGTTTCATTTCTAAGTGCGAGTTAACATCGATTGTACTTGTGGTAGATTTTATGATAATGGCCGGCTCTGCGAAAGTTAAGCATTAAACCCCTTTTGATTTTGAGTACTTGAGTTCATCTTCAAACGTTACGCAGAGCTGGCAAAAAAAATCAAAAACTGACAAAACACAAATAAATCTATTTGAAAACATTTTTAATATATATATGTAAATAATGCCTTGGGGGTGACAAATATGACAGGTGGTGGGGGTGAGCAGATGGATGATGACAGCTACATCCGACATGGGGTACAGAATGTGCATATACGCTACCAACTGTTGCATTCTTTTAGATCTAGTATTTATTTTCGTTCAGATGAAAATCAGCCACACCGTCGAATCTACCTGCATCACTCCGGTTGATATCAGATGCTGCTCACGAACATTAGATGTTCGGATTCATTATACTCTGACGTTTCCACCTCCCCAAAACTTCGATTTAATAAAGGCTGTACCGCAAAAAATGTGTATGCATGTTCAGTGCTTTCATGGATATTCGGATCATGCACAAAAAATGAACATTTTAGATGTCATCTGTCAAGTTGCTGAAAAGTTTCGTCGTCGAGTATGAAAGTCAGTAATTAATTTTAGACAGAAGAATGGTTAATAAATGGTTTGCTAAGCAGTGTTCGAACTGAATTTATCTATTGCAATAAATGCACTCATATGGACATTACTTTAGATGCTACACAGCTGACAGTTGATGACTGCGGTCAAGATATCACCAGTTCGCAAATCAAAATACAGACATGTGAATTGGTGTTATTCAAAGTAATGGAAATATACAACTCATTACAATGATAACCATGAACAATGAAAAGGTGAGGTGAGTGTTAGCTGCGTATACATGCTTCTAGGATATCACAACAGCGGCCTTAGCTTACTGTACATTTTGTGGCACTACATAATGGAGTGTGGCGATCGAGTATATTACGGCCATTCATCAATTAAAATAAAATGGATAAAATATTTGCACCGTAACGCCGGCTCGCTTGATTGACTTGGCCACATAAAGAATGTTCATCACAGACGGACGGCAAGGAATGCGCGTTGTTCCACCCACTTGGTTCGGATCATGAACAAAAATAGTTCATTTTGGATCTCACAAGACAAGTTGCCGAAAAGTTTCGTCATCATGTATGAAGGTCGGTAAGTAATTTAACAACGAAGAATGGTTAGGCTGATAAATGGATCGCTAAGCAGTGTTCGAAATTAATTTATATACTGCTATAAACGCACATTACGTTGCGGTAGATGCAACTCAGCTGACACGTTAAGCATAACGCATCAGAATAGAGTGATGCGAATTGGTGCTATTCAAAGTACTGGCAATACACAATGCAATTCATGGATTTAACCATTTCATTTTAATTTGAATAAGTAAGGTGAGTGTTGCCTGCGTCATGGTTCTAGGATGTCACACCAGCGGCCTTTGCTTACTGTACATTTTCTCGCGCTGCATGAAGTGCAGCAATGGAGGTGCTAAGTAACATATTATAACGTATTACGGCCATTCAGCAATTAAAATGGCAAAAATTTACTGAGCAACAAAAGAAACGCAAGTTAGCTAACTTAGTTAGTTAATGTGCTCTTATGGTTACCCAGATTGCAAGCACCTCCGCTCCGGATCTGCCCTGGCTCCAGAGCCAAGGCAAATCCGGAGCGGAGGAGCTTGCTATCTGGGTACTCATAATTATCGCAAAACAAAGAAAAGGTTGATAAAAAGAGTATAAATGCGCCCACGCTAGTAATAAATTTGATTTAAAATAATAACGCGCAAACTTATTTTCCGGTTTGCCTTTATTTAACTTGCGTTTCTTTTGTCGCTCAATACATGTGCTCCGTGGCTGGCCAGCTCACTTCACCGATTTGGCTTCGTTTGTAATGTTAAACAGACAGACGGCAAGGAAAGCCCATTGCTCCACCCACTCACATCCGCTGCAGTGCTAAATTCGGAGGAGCGGGAACGCGCTTACATATGAGGACCCGTTGGTGTTCGCATAGCCTGAATATAAATAAAAGATTTTGTCTTTGCTGAGAAACGAGGGATTAATGATTTAAAAGAGAAAAATAAACCGTTTCGGTATCGATAATTTGTGGCTGTCAAAAAAAATTATTCACGGATTTCTCAGCGTGTCTTTTTCAATTATTCCCTATGGAGAAATTTCTTTTTGGCCCCCATGGCATCACGTGACCTGCAATATCACATTCGCCGCTAGGACCATGGAGGCGTGTGTGGTCGACCAGAGTTGTGCGTCCAGATCTCCTTATAGGTCCATGGTGAGTACAGTTTGCAAATGCGAGGGAACAGTTTGCCTGCCTATCCATGGGTACAGATTTACTTTTTTTCCCTCACCTGTCCCCAGGGGGCTCCATACATTTATGAGTTGGGTCATTCCATGAAATAAAGAGCCAGAGACCCTGCATTTTTAACAGGACTATATTATTCACAAAATTGGATGCCACCTATAGAAAATGCCATGCACGAAGGCCAGGGTATATAAAAAAGCTAACACAGGCAACATAATTGGTCTTCTGAAAAATATAAATAAATAAAAAAAATTGCATGTCTTTGAAAAACATAAAAAGGTATCCAAATTTGTGACATTCATTGCCTTCAGACTTTTATTTAAAAATTCTGAGAATTGAGCTGCCGGATAGCTCACTCGGTTAAAGGGATAGTTCGGGATTTTTCACATGAATCCGTATGGCATCACCGTTTTTAGTCTCGTGCACACACACTGACTTTCCTCCGACAGTGTCCTGTGAGCCGAGTTCTGCCCAGTTTTGATCAAAGCTAAAGTAGGTTTCCCGGGGTCTGCAAAGTAAAACGTTTTTCTTCTCAAAACAGTATGTGTTCGAACGAGTGATTTATTTGCATAACAAAACCCTGGTAATCCAAAAAGTCACATCTTGTAATTGCTTGGGGCCACTTTCTCTCAATAGCGATCACTGCGCGCTGTCACTGCTAACAGCTGTGCGTACTAGCCAACTACTTTCATCAGTTGTTCGACAGTGTTTACCAACTACAGACCTACGACGCTAAAGAGCTAGTTCGTGAGCTAGAGTGAGAAGTTCGTCAGCTTCTCCAGAAAATAGTTTATTTGATAAAAATGGTGCGTACTTGCGATTATCCAGGCTGTACCAACAAAGACGTGATTGAGTCTCCTCACACATCCCATCGCTTCCCTGTGACGGACGTAGCTCTGAGGCAACTTTGACTACTTGCTCTGGGCTTCCAAGTGGACACCAAACTACTTAAAATGAAAAAGCTTCGCGTTTGCAGTGTGCACTTCAGCGAGGACAACTACTTTCCTTCAGGACAGAGGAAGAGACGGGTTTTGAAGAGCTCTGCTGTCCCTACACCCCAGGTAAACAAAATTATACAAAAGATTTTCTATAGCATCCGTGCATAGCCTTCTGGTGATGCACCGAGGGCTATGTAAGCGCAACATAGATTCATCTATCGGTGTCATATCACCACTGAAGCTTATGAAACATAATATGTATTGTTATTGTTATTGTTGTACTGTTATTACAATCGTCAGAAACTACGTGGACGGGTGTGGAAGGTTTCTAGGTTTGAATGAGAAGTCCATGACTCCAGTCACAGCATTGGCTGGCATAATCAAGAGAAACTTGGCTACCTTTCGAAATAATAATAAAATCCTTTGGAAAGTTACACCGAGTGCTCTGGTTATCCCTGGGTCAGTTCGATAAGTAGTAGTAGTTTCTCTCGAGTCTGCCGTCCTCGACCGTAAGGAGACATCCTCCTCTGGCTGGAATATGTAAACACTGTCGAACAACTGATGAAAGTAGTTGGCTAGTGCGCGCAGCTATCAGCAGTGACAGCGTGCAGTGATCGCTATTGAGAGAAAGTAGCCCCAAGCAATTACAAGATGTGACTTTTTGGATTACCAGGGTTTTGTTATGCAAATAAATCACTCGTTCGAACACATACTGTTTTGAGAAGAAAAACGTTTTACTTTGCAGACCCCAGGAAACCTGCCGGAACTATTTTCGCTTTGACCCTTACTGGACAGAACTCGGCTCACAGGACACTGTTGGGGGAAAGTCAGTGTGTGTGCACGAGACTAAAGACGGTGATGCCATACAGATTCATGTGAAAAATCCCGAACTATCCCTTTGAGGCACTGCGCTGCAGTGCAGAGGTGACTATCACGTCGTGGGTTCGAGCCCCGGCGTGCCCACCGGCAGGGGTCAGCAGCTTTTTCAGAGTAGCGCACAATTGGCTATCGCGCTACAGGGTTCCAAATTGGGAAGGGACTGCCGGATTTGGGGATTCAATAACAGCAGTTGCTCATTGCTCCAGCGCCTCCTGTTGGCCAGACGGGCGCTCGTCAGGAAGACTCTGGGTTTGTTCATGTCCGGGAATCCTCCGCCCTCGTTCTGAACTTACGAGGATTCAACCAATGAGTGTATAAGAATCAGTGGTTGACAGGCACGTGCTTCGGAGGAGAGCCGTGAACTGTCCTCACTATCCTGAGTTGGCAGCAAGGGGTCGCATACGAGCAAGCTTTGTACATAGTTCACCAATTGGGCATTACAGATTTGGGAAGGATTGGAGATGCCAAATTTAAAAAAAAAAAAAGAAAAAATTCTGAGAATTTTCCATTCAAAGTCTTGCTGAAATGGCTTTTGTTCTTAAAGAGCTTAGGACATGCACTGAGCAAGTTTATGAATACAAACAGGTACAACTAAAAGAATTCCCATCGTCTGCCTAAAAAAAAATGTAGAAAATAATTTTCACAAAAATCGCAATTTTTTGTTACTTTCCCCGCTCCCCTCATTAAGAAAAATTCTGAGCAACACAGAAAGTGATTCTGGCACTCCGCTGTGTGGTCACGTCATAAGTTGTACACGGTGGGCGATTGTACGTCCAACAGCGATGGTATCCGAGTCAGATTCCGATAGTTCCTCAGAATTTTCAATTGAATCTGTCCATTTTGATGAAGAAGAGTACTTTTTTCTGGAAGATGAGGAAACTCAACATAAAGCTGTTTTCACACAGAATTTTTTCGCTTGACAGATTACATTCAAAGTCAATGCAAAGACGCTAATTAGTTTCACCTGTGCTGGCGTCTTTGCATTGACTATGAATGTAATCTATCATGCGAAAAAAATCGGATTGCGTTCGGTGTGAAGGCAGCTTAACACGGGATTCAGAACCATACAGATTATAGCCTGAGTACGCGAGCAATGAAAACAGCTAATTGTCAGTGTCTCCACCTGTCCGAACTGTGCAACACTTACCAGCCAAGTAGTGGAATGATTATTATTCCGGTTCTACAGTTGTTTCTTTGCACGGCGTGTTGGATAACTAGCCTACTCACTTTTCAACTTTAAGTGAGTTCAATAGACCTGACATTTGCTTACCTTACTGAACAAGACCATCTACATTATAATAGCCGAGTGGCCTCTGTGTGTGTGCGTGCCTGCATGTCCGGCCAAGCTTGACTCCACGGAGCGCGTATCTGCAGCAATGGGGCATTGTTCACTATAATACTGTATAAAGACAAAGTTACATAAAATAGAACCAGTGGATCCCCATGGGCAGAGTGCTAGTATACTCTTCCAAAAATGAAACTATACATTGTTGTTAGCATGAATTTATTATACATGAAATGTTTTGACAGATGTGGAAAAGAAAGTGTAATCAATAATTCAATATTTGTGTTGTTTCTTTTTTGGAAGAGTATATTTAATACATTAGGCTAAGAATAGGGTTAGTGGTGGCTGAACTCACCCCTGATCTAGCCAGTAGTGAAATGATAATGTTCTGTTCATTTCTGTGTACTGTGTTTCATGAGCTCTCGAAACATTGCGTGTAAGCCGTACCGCGCAGCTTGGTATTATTAGCTAGTTAGCGAGCGAACACGCAGTGCGCAGAAATATAGAGTCGTGACTGATATCACAATATGTGTACACCACATTTTGCAGCTTGCTATAATTAGGTTGTAAGCTAGCAAGCATACAGTGCACAGAAATAAATAGCGCGTTGTGAACAGTATCATTTCACTACTTAGCTGGCAAGATCACACTGAACAGCGAGTTGGCTGGCTATTGAATAGGCAGTGCATAGAAACAATTTGGGTTCCGTAAATAATAAAAATAATACGTAAAAACATGAATATTCAAAATGTTGGCCGTATATTGTAGGTTTCAGTGACCTGGGCTTGCCTGGGCCAGCAAAGTCGGCACCAGTACATTGGACTTGTTTTGTCCATACTCTGGATATCTCTGCATCTTTCGGCCACTGAAACAGTCCATGGCCATATGCATGTGTTGCACTGCATCCCCACACTACAAATTGTTTACCGTTCACTCTTGATGATTTTTGTTGGTCCATTCTGTAAGATATTCTCCGTCCAGACCAGAGTAGTGAACTACAGTTAACCACCTAGACACAATCCATGCACAACTTATGACGTAACATGGCTGAAGTGGCCCAGCGCTACAGTGTACATTTTAGGACATCCTCAGGTCTCAGAGTGAGGTATCAGGTGTCAGACAAAACGGCATCATTTTTCAAACTAAACGGCCTCATTTGTCAAACCAAGCGGTTTATGTAAATAAAAATCATTTTCAAAACACATTATGGAACTTGTTCACGATTTTTTTTCCCTGAACAAAATACACGCATTCTTTTGTTGAATAAGCCTCGGTATTTCTCTCAACAAGCCGATTTTTGACAGCAATTCTATCACGTGACCATAGTACCGCGCTATCCGCTGTATTTGCGCAGAAAATTTTTAGCAGTGATAGTTTGACCGTCGTTTTGCAAACTGGTGATAGCTTGACCGCAGTGTCGAGTATTGATGACGTTTCGCGTGTAGTACGTTATACCAAATATAACTGCTCGTTAACGTTAGTTCGCTTGTTTAGCTAGCAAATTCGCTAGCCTAGCTGGCCTACAGTTTGGTGCACAGAAGTAAATAAAAAATACATCAATTAAAAAAAATTCCATTATTTCGCCATCTCACTTAGCTAGAGATGAACTACTATCATTTATGTTATACCAAATATAACTGTTTGCTAGCCAGCTCGCTAACGTTAGTTCGCTAGCCTAGCTAGCTGACAGTGATATTAAGTATAACGGACCTAAGTGTTGGCTACCTAGGCTAGCGAACTAGCAAGCTGAGCAAGCGAATTAAGGCTCAGGAGTAGCTATATTTGGTATAAAACAAATGCTCGCGGTTCAACTCTAGCTGACTGAGATAGCATAATCATGTTTATTTATTAATTTATTTTCTATTGACATCCGTGCACCAAACTGTTGGCTAGCTAGGCTAGCGAACTTGGTAGCTAAGCAATCAAACTAACATTAGCTAGGTTGCCACCGTATACTTCCGTTTCCTTCAAAATAAAATGTTATGTCGTGTTTTACGACCTGAGGGCCTTTTTTCACGCCGTTTTGTCTGATGACTTTCATTTTTTAAGCCGTTTAATCTGAGGCCATTTCGGATGAAGCCGTTCAAACTGAAGCTGTTTCAGATGAAGCCATTTAATCTGAGGCCGTTTTGGATGACGCCGTTTAAACCGAGGCCGTTTCATTTGACGCCATTTTATCTGATGCCGTTTATTTTGAAGACTGAAACCGTTTGGTTTGACGGAGGTTTGTCTGAGACATGACGCCGATTGGTTTGACATATGAGGCCGTTTTGTCTGACACCTGATACCTCACTTTGAGACCTGAGGATGTCCTAAAATGTACACCGTACAGCACAAAGGTTCTCGATTGAGGCAAAGGGGGCGTTCCCTCAAATGGATAATTTACCAGATAAAATGCGGTTTTTTAAACATTGCATAAAGTACACAATATTAAAATCATCACTAATTGTTCAAGATAGGTATTAAGTAGCATTTTATCACATTAAAAACAGAGCTGAATTTCATGTCCTCAGCTCTTTAACATCAATTCCAAGTGATTAATCCACAAAGGCAATTAACTGGAAAATGCAAATGTATAACACTGCAATTAGCGCTTAAAATATTGTTGTGAACGTAACTCATGGTGTCCTGAAAAGTTACGTTAAAACAGTGCTGAGACAACCCAGGAAAAAGAATATATTATCTAGATTTTCGTACCAACGTGAAGAGATTAATCTGTTTCATAACCGTCCAAAATATTATCCCAGAAAACATACGAGTTTTTATAAAATTCTTCTTTTTGTGGAGCAAAATTTTTCACGTCATACTTTTCCAAGTTATGTTCAACACCAGCCGGGCTTGCTGCCCGATCTGCCGTATCCCCTTGGGGTCTCACAGTGGTCACAGATATGGATTTCCTTCTGAACCTCCTACTTCTCATACGGGAACCAGTCTATCGTCTTCACGAAGGAAGCTGAGCAGGTTAGTATTTTTGTGTCCCAGAAAGTTACGTTCAAATGGAGTGACGTTCAATCACTAAAATCTTTTGGTTAATCGCAGATTTTCAACACAGGTATGTTCTCAATTAGGATTCATAATTTGGCCTGCCGTTTCACGTGTTTGAAGGAGTGGTGCATCGGTTCTGGTCAGCGGAAGCTTTGGCCTTCATGATTTGTTTAGAATTTGGACACAGAAGTGGTTTTGTGTCTTCATTATGTTCGACAAAGCCATTGCTGAAAAACAGCTTTCAGTGGTTTTTACCAACTTATTGTTGATTGTTTACCAGGGCTGGGACTTTAATGCATTAATTTGGATTAATTAATTACAGGAAAAATAACATGCTAAAAAAAAAACGCATTTAATCACACCTTTCTCGGTTCCCTCATTTCTAGCACACTAGTAACAGTAATGCACATACTGTGGTGGTAATGCACCGAAAGTCTTAAATTGTTGAATATAAAGGCTATAATTGCACTTGAGAGTTTGCACAAATCTGTGAATGTAGTACACAGGTGAAAAATGCACTGATATTTATAGATTAAAAATTAACATTTTTGTTGTTTAAGATCACATGTATGCCTATTAATTGATTCAGCTGTCAACCAAAATTTATTTGAATTGAAAAACTTTGCTTATTGTGTCAAAAATTGGTCTTTGATAAAAATGCGATTAATCGAGATTAATTAATTACAAAGCCTCTAATTTATTGGATTAGTTTTTTTAATTGCGTCCCACCACTATTGTTTACATGTCTGCTGGCGCCTTTCATCCATATATTTTCTCAACCGCCACTCGGCAGTTAGGTTTATTTTTGTGGGGGTTGTGGCAAACCTGTTGAGGAATTGAAATCATCAAATTCATCCTGTTGACCATTAGTTGTACCATTGTAAATTGAATAATTAGAGGTTTCCAATATCAAAAAGGGCGTAGGGTGAAAACAGGTTTGCATTTGCTAAATCAAGCATTTTTCGTGTCCAAGTTACATTTGCAACATTTGTCATGTGGTACAATCCAGATGATAAATTTTGCATTAACAACTAGTCTACTCTAAAATATTTTCAGAGCTGATGTGTACTTACAAGGGCTGCCTTCCCATTTGTATTTAGTCCAGAATATTGCATTTGTTCCGTCCTCAGATTAACATGACCAATGAGCGACTTATCAAAGCCCTGCCAAACATATTCAGATCTTATTAGACCACAACTGGGCATTGCCAAACTCCTGGTTTGTTTTAAGTTTGTTCTCTGTTCTACTAATTGAACAAGTTGAGGCTTTGTTATATTTTGAAATATAATTTTTATTGCGTACTTTTGTGTTAGTTTTGTGTCCTTGTTACTTTGGCAATGCTGAACGTTCAAAACCTTGCCTCTTACATCCCACAGTAAATTTTGCCATTTAACTTTTGTCAAATTTTGACTCATGGGAATGCCAACAAAAGGGAACCAGTACTTCTAGCAAAATCTTTGTTTCAAATTTGAAAAGTTATGTCACACTTTGGCTCATGGAATGACCCAGTTATGAGTTACATAATGTTTACACAACTAAAACATAACATTACACATTTGAACTGCGACCAAAATTGTACAACAGCCAATGAGCTTTGCCATCCAGCCCTGGTTTTCTTTTCTCCCTACAAATTAATAGAACAATTATTGCGACTGATTGGCCAGACTGTTGTAAGCGGAAAAGACAGAGAGGATTATCTGGCTTGATTATCTAGCGCCATAATCATTACTCCAACAGTTTGACCCTTGTTGGGATACGTGCTTCAACATTTAGCAGATGACCCCAGGGTCATGGGAATGGACTCAACCAGACTCTCTGGCGCCAATCTCATCTTGCCACAGGGGTAATGGTTAATGCAGATGCCTGGGAATCTACCAAAAAACTGCTGTCCGCAAACCTTTGGCCAGCGAGACTCATGCCGGACAACTCCACAGTGCTATCCAATGGACTCTGACATAACTGCACCCGTACAATATTCATACATTACAGTTTAGGTAAATATTTCTAAGGACTTTTAATTTCCTGAGTAAAACACTAATCTCACTCACGATGTCACAGAATAATGTGTATTTTGCTATACTGAAGGTTAAGAGTGGAATAATAGCCTTAATGCAGATTATTCTTGTAATTCAGTATTGTGTCAGACGTTTCATGACCAACTCCAACACAAGTAGGTTGTGTTTGGTATCATTTTAATCCTCGAAATTTCTGAAATCTCATAGGGAATATTTCGAAGGAATTGGACTTGTGCCATACCCTCCTTCAATAACTTTAAAGTGCCAGTAAGTACCTTGCATGTGTTTTTTTTTTTTAAATTCCAAAAATCAAGCTGTCTGTAATATGGCCCAAAAAAAATTATAAAAAATATTTGACCAAAAATAACCTTACGAAATGCAATTTTTCAAAAAGGGGTTTCCCGGTCTAAAAATAGATCGGCTAGATTATTCACCGCGCAAAGCATTGTGGGTCGAAATTGCGCACTGTAAACAAAGATGGCCTTGCGCGGACGAAAAAGAAGGCAGACAGGAACGTTTCTGGAGAATGTGGAGGCGAGTAATCACTTCATGACATATGGGAAGACCATTTGAACATATTATGAATGCATAAGCGTCATGTAATTGAAGTATATCGATTCTTTGATTTTTTCCGTGAAGATTTTGCTACATGAACGGTACTGTAGACCAACGTTCTGACACTCATTGAATGTCATAGATTGGCTTCTCTTAGAGTTACAATGTCTATTTTTACAGCAGGAATGTTTTCGTCTTACGGATGTCATTGTTGTTTTTTTTAAAAAAAAAAACCCAGATATTGTTAACTTGGATTTTTTTTAAATCGAAGAAAAATAACACAATCTAACTGATGTATTTACAAAAGGTTGTGGCGAAATATCGGAAATTATATTTTATCTGGCAGCATTCTGACACGTAATCTGCAGTAAAATGCAATAAAAGAATTTTTGAATTTACTGTGGCACATCACATGCAACAAACAGAGTTCTGTAATAATCAGGGCAATGATATTTATAGGTCTTTTATCTTAGCTCCATATTTGTTTCAAGAGGCTATCTACTTCAGACTATCATTTCTGTAGATCCTTGACATTTAGTTACTATATCGCAGACCATATAACATAACGAGAACATCGGGTCCCATGTTGATTAAATTCTGATTGCTTTCTAAATACATCACGATTTCACGACTGCAATAACCTGTCAAACGTTAAGCAAAACACCATAAGCAAAACATAATTCCCCCTTTTGAGGCACACTACCATTTACGTTGTTTACTTTTATGAACTCGAGTAGCGCGAGAAATGTTGCTAAGAGAAACCAACACGGTATTTCAACTTACTAATCCATCAAAGTGAGGGCCAACTCATCATTGTCAATGCCCAGTCGCTCTCTCAGACTCTTCCACCGATCAATAGCACTCCCAATATATACGAGGGATCGTCTTCTTTTGGCATCAAGGGCAATTTTCCGGCGTTTTCTCTCCAAGGCTGTCAGCTTGATTCTTTCCGCTATTGCTGTTGTGTTTGCTACGTCACACGTCACGTGGTACACAAGAAAGGGAACTTACTCTAATGACATCAGATTTTCGCTCGCGCGACAGTTTGAGGGTTGAGTGACTTTTTAACATCAAAATCCATATTTTTCGATGTCGTAAAAATTTGTATAACATATCGATGTGAAGATGAATGATTTCCCTACCTACTGATACCATTTTTATATGTTGTCACATTGAAGACATGCAAGGTATTTACTGGCACTTTAAGGGGAAAATATGCTTCAGTTTTCCATGTGGTCATGTCTCCTCCCAAAGCCCCTCCGGAATGGGAGAGCATTCTTGGCTCAAATGACCCAAAACGACCTGTGACCCTGCCATAGGACGCAGTCTAGAGATTGGGCGTAAAATAGGGGGAAACCGAGAAGTCGAGGAAGCTTGTATTCATCCTTCCCTCATATACGTTGTGTATATGTGTAGTTTTGGCCTGCGCCAGGTATGAATTGACTTCTTTTCTCTTTTCTGTAACGATGTAATTAGGTCTTGTGATTTAAGCTTGTGCCTGCCTGGCAAAATAAATTGATATTCGCATCTGTGGTGTGTTTCTGACTTTGGACAAACATATACTTTCCGGTTTTCGGACTCCTGGCTCTCAATCGAGTAACGTAGTCCGTAATTGCATGCCTGATCAACGCGCTTGGCATCTGCGTTATAAGCTGGATTTTCCATGCTGTGTATGGTGCTATTAATATTGGCTTCGAGCAAGATTCTGTTTATAATTTTAGGCGGAAAGGCCTCTGAATGATGTATATCCGTTATGCCTTTGTAGTTGCTCGCTGTGGGCCCCGGTAATCCCTAGTCATGATGTATTCCCATGTCAAATTACGGTGCTTAATAGGCCGCCAGCCTCTGAGTTCTTTCGCCGGATTGGGTTGTTCAGATGGTTTTGGTCCGGCGGAGTAAGGTATAGACCTGTTATGAGTCCGATGCACAACAGAGCTCCAAATTGGGTAATAAATTCACGAATTAAAATCCGAACATATTCATGCAAAACGCATGATAACCACAAATGATTGCAACTACAAATTTGTATCTTAAATTTGATATGGAGTCAGATATATTGTAACCACTAAGACATTAAGGCTGCAGCATCCGCTCGGCACGTCTCAGGCCACTTAAAAGCAGAGTGTGAAAGACGTCATCACGTGAGGCCTGGGGCAGGGGTCTAGTGCTGACGCTGTAGCCAGACTCCATTATTATAGTGGAGACTGCGAGGACCATCTTTTAGCTGGCTGTTAAGGCAAACACGATTAGACCTTCCGCCTCAGCTAGGACCTTCCTTGGCCTAGTTGCACGGTGTTTACAGATTGATGACCCCGACGTAAATACGTCAACGGCTTTCCAGAGCAACGTGACCCCCAGCGTGTGACGACACTTCTGGAGCGGTGTCCAAAGCTCCCTGGGAAATGAGGCTTGATGTAGTTGTTGGCCTACAGCTGCAGTGGTAAGTAATACAATTACCTTATCCACGAGTGTATGTTCAGGAAAGTTTTACTGTTCCACCAATTATAGACACTTTTTAAGGAATCAAAATATCCCCAATAGGCCTGGGATCGTAGAAACCAGGTATAATCTAGTTTACAACCCCCCATGGAAGTGGGGACTAAGGGACAGATTACGAGAAATTACTGATAAGCATGTTTTCAGTCTTGTCTACTGCTAATGCGGCAAAGCAGTGGGTAGTTTTCAGCTGCACGGCCTTCACTTATGATGGCTTGTGAGAACCTTTTGCGGAGCTTGACAGAACGCTCAGTTTTATTAGTTTTATTGCGAAAATGGTTTTATTGCGGTATTTTAAAGCTATTTATGAAGAGGGAGTAAAGGACTCGGATGAGATTGTGCTTCTTTTTGAAACAGGAAGTTTTTGTAATTTTAAGTGGAAGCAAATATTTGTAGCTATTGCTTGCACATGGGCTGGGAGCTTCTTAGACTGCAGGTCGTTTGTGTTTCACTCTCATAGGCAGTGCGAGTGGGTCCTGTAGCCATGTCATAGCAGAGATTAAGCTCTCCACCGAAAATGTTCAATATTCTGGATTGCGCTTGAAATTGGAACGGAACGCAGTATGTAAATCTACCCTATCGTGAAGACTGCGTTCGAAGGTTTCTGTAGGCAAGTGTTATGTATTAATCCAGGTGGATTTGGAGCAAAGTCCTGCAGTAACTGTGCAGGCAATCTTGCTCAAATAGTGGAAGAGGTGAAGCACTGGTGGAAAGCCAGTGGGATTAGAAGGAAACTCGTATGTTGGAGATTTGGAGAGAGAGCTTTGAAAATATTGTAATAACCAACTCAATAATTGTATCATTAAATGTTAGCTGCTGAATAACAGGTTCATTATCTGTGGTGGCCCGTTGGCAGTGAAGGGGGCCTCCAGAAAATCCACCTTTAAATAACCAAGACGACTTTCAGTTTGTTTTCCCGATTTGCAACTGTTGCACAGATTAATTGGTAGAACTGAAAAGAGTAATTTATTTTATTTTGGCATTGTTACGCATTGCATCACCAAATTATAGGGCGTTTTCTTCCGCCCCTGAATGATGCCATCAAACAGTAATGTCTTTATAATTTCTGCGCTCATATTGCTCCTGAAAGAGAGCACGTTTGCGTGTATTGGTTTGCGGGCTCATTGGGAAATAATCCATGAGAATCCGTTCTATTTCCTGAATGTAGTCACAGCTAAAAGGTGAGGTTGGATACGATCCACAGCTGAGTGACAGTTGCAGAGAGGCTGAAAATAAATGCTGCAGTGTCTGTGAAAGTTTTGGAATTTTGGTATTTTTCTATTGACACCCTGGACGGGATGTCAATTATATAGCTAAATGCAGAGTAGGGAGGGGATTAGGCCCCCCGAACCTAGTCTGCAACAGGCAGCGGCGGGACTGCAAAGTTCCGAGGGCACGTTAAAGATTAGCTATAGTGCAGGGGAGAGGACTGAAGGCCCCCGTGTCTAGTGAAGTATGAATTAACATACTGCCGTGGTACCGTCTAGTCGCCGTGTTGTCGCATGTAAGTGTGCAGGCAACACGTGGTACGTGGGTGACGGCCCACACCTAGCAGAGGGGCGTGGTAGACGACCTCTGTGAACAGGCGAGGCTGGTGAAAATGGTCAAAGTTTCTATTCCCATAGCTAAGTGGGGTAGAGATCAGACCGTCGGTTCCCACCTGGGTGGCTGATAACCACTACGGGATTCGGGGATCGCTATCGACTGGGTCACCGGCCGGTCGGGTCGCAGAAGGCAGTAAGACCACAAAGTTGGCCGCCGCGCCCGGCTCAATGTACAGTCAGGCCACCACAAGCCAAAAGCGAATGCGTTAGTAGGCGAGTGGTGCCTCTGTGATCGGTGGGCTCTGAAAAGGAGACACCGGGAAGCAGAAGGCAGATTTCTCAACCTGGGGGAGCCTGGGTGAAGATCTCTGTGGAAAGGGATCTAGCCTGGGACTGCGCCCCTGTGAGGGGGAGGTTCAAAGGATCAAAGTGAATAAACATTCACTTTTTCATTATCACTCCTCATTAGAGGCCATGAGTTGGCCTTAGTTATTTGTCCACTAATTGTTTGTTGACCAAGCACACTTGAACACAAGCAGCTTGGGAACGGTCAAGCGGTGGGGGTTGAGTTTACTGAGGGGCCTTTGAGCAGCTGACGGCCCATCGCTGATTATCATCAATCTTTAAAAATTAACCGTAAATCCGAATTGTTCATATCTAGCGGAGAGGTATAAGCTGCGATATGGCTAAATTTGGCTTAAATTAAAGCGCTGTTCCACAGCCCGGATGTCTGCATCGGGGAAGACAGCGTATAATTGGAGAACTGCAAAAATTTATCTTTGCAGAGAGATAAAACATATCATCAGAAGTTTTGTTGCTGAATAGCACTGAGCACTGTGTTGTTTCCTGCTGCTGTTCCGCTGGGTTTTGCTTCACTAGGATGGAACCAGCAGTTTGCATGCTGCCTGAACTAAATTGCATGTGCGCGCTATGTTCAGGAGGGGTTATTCACTAACAGACTTTCTTGAATACTGTCCCCGATAACGGGAGTTGAGGCAATTCAGCAAAATCTAATTGCATTGTTGTCTATACTTTCTTTCATAATAAAGCATGCCGTTTGAATGCCTGTGAAATCTGATCACTCCTATGTCTCTTCAGATCCTCACAGCCCCCCCTTCCTCTGTCTCTACCCCCTGTTCACACTCCTCTCTGTCAGTCCTTGTGACTGAGTTCAATAAGTAACTTAAAAGCTTGTAACTGCATTCCTATCTGAATGCATGACTTCATTTATGTTTAATCTGTCTGTTTTTAACTGCTGTTGACCCATGTCAGATTCTGAACTATACAGACATTAACCCTGTAAAGTGCATTTTTTACAGATATACTTTTGCCCCCAGCCTCAAGTCAGGGGTCAGAAGGTGCCTGCATTCCATGTGGAAGATGAGTTTGGATCCTTAATGGGGCCATAAACTCATTCAGCACTCCCGGTGTGGCACCAGAGCAAAATTTGCAGCACTGATTTGTTTGATTAGAGCAGGGGTTCCCAAACTTTTCCAAATCAGGGCCCACTTGAAAATCTAAAAAATGTCCGCGGCCCACCTTTGTCCTATAAACAGTACATAGATGAAATTATGCATTCTCAGAACACTGAACAGCAACAATAATTGTTGTTGTTATTAAGAAAATTTAAAAAATAAAATAAATAAAAAACAACAATAATTGTTGTTTTTTTATTTATTATAAAAAAGATTCAGGATTGAAATAAAAGCAGGGGGATAAAGGAAGTCCAAACTTTTAATCTGTGGTGTACACACAAGACAGAATTAATTATCGAACACAGTACGTGCTCCTCCGATTATGACCCCCGGTCATGATGACCAGAAAGCTACGTTCCGATCATAAACTATATAAGGTTCCTAAAATATTGTGAGGTCAATAACACTCAATAGGTTATTACTTATAAATATTTTTTATAATCGTGCAATAAATGTTTTACAATAAAAATCATAAAAAAATCATATTTGCAAAAATGAATCATATTTTTAATGACTTCTCACGGCCCACCTGCAGTACCACCACGGCCCACCAGGGGGCCGCGGCCCACACTTTGGGAATCACTGGATTAGAGGATCTCCCATCCCATTCAAACAACTCCTCAGAGTTGCCTAAGTCCACAACCTCAAATATAACAACACACATCTTACACTGTTTTTACACTCGACTCTCAGATAAAGATGGGGTGGAAAATCAGTGGTTATGCCTGAGGCTTCCTTTTTTGAACAGTAATGTTTAAAATAGCATTAGTGGATTCAAAGCAGTGGCTTTGCCAGCGGGGGTGCTAAGACACGTCCCTTTTTGACAGCAATTAGTGGTTCTCAATCATTTTCCTTTATTGATGTGTTTTCCAATTATCTTAATTGGTAACTGAAGACACGGTTTCTCTCCATATGTGATCTAACAGCGATGAAATCATGGGCTAAATTCAGTACAGAAAAATAATCTAGCTACGTAATAGGCCAATGCTTTGCAATGATTGAACTGGTTCCTATGAAACGCGGACTTTCATTCTCGGTATTGTGAGGGTTGGAAAAAAAAAGTGGCATTCAGCAGGTAAATAGGCTATAAAAGCCTGCGGCTCAAGCTATTTTTGTGAGAGTCGACAGGTATGCAATTTTTAATGACGTTGATTTAAATACAGCAAATGTTCGTCCAGATGAATGATTGTCATCTTACTTAATCGGGGAGAGCAGCACCTGTTAATTGTGGAGTGCTCTCGGATTGAACCTTCTGTTAATTATGAAAATGAATGAAAACAGGTCAGGACTAATAATTAAACGTAAGTTTTGTGCAACCCAATTCTCTGTTTTGTTCCACAAATGTACTGAATTTAGCCCATGATTTAATCGCTGTTAGATCACATACGGAGAGAAATTGGTTGCCAATTACAATAATTGGAAAACGCCTCAATGAAGGAAGATGATTGAGAACAACTAATGGCAGTCAAAAAGGTACATGTCTTATCACCCCCGCTGGCCTGCTCGTATGCGACCCCTTGCTGCCAACTCAGGATAGTGAAGACAGTTCACGGCTCTCCTCTGAAGCACGTGCTCGTCAGCCACTGCTTCTTATATACTCATTGATTGAATCTTCGCAAGTTCAGAACAAAGGCGGAGGATACCCGGACAGGAACAGACTTAGAATCTTCCTGAGGAGCGCCTGTCTGGCCAACAGGAGGTGCTTGAGCAACGATCAAAGTTGTTTATTTATTTCCCTTGCCTGGCAGTCCGTTCCCAATTTGAAACCCTGTAATGCGATGGCCAATTGTGCGCTATTCTGAAAAAGCTGCCGACCACTGCCAGTTGGTACGACCGGGGCTCAAACCCGCGACGTGATAGTCACTTCTGCACTGCAACGCAGTGCCGAAACCGAGGTGAGCTATCCGGCAGCTCGGGGGTGAAATATCCTAATTCCTTCTTAGTATTCGTTGCACACCATCATTTTCAAGCCTTCTTACGCATTTGTGCACAAATTGGCAATCCTGGGCCCATCTTTACTCCTGAAGGACTAGGCCTGTCCTGGATGCTGCTTTTGAGCCAAATCATGATTACTATCACCTGCTGACATCAGCAGTTTCAAATCACAGCTTTATTCCTCATTTGCCTCTTTACTGGTCCTAAATTGCCCCAATTTAGAATGCGTGTCTAGCCTGAATGGCAAGATTTGGATGTATATTTACAAATAAAAATGAAGTTGACCCAACATAACATCCAAGATAACATTAAATATCATCTTCACACTGTCTGCCATGAAATCCAATTTAAAATAAATTTAAAAATCACTGCTTTCAGTTTAATGTGTCTTTTTGATATCGTTCAAGCATTTTCTGAATTTGACATTGTATTTGGAATGCACTTTGAATGAAAGCCACTTTTGTTCCAGAAATCTGATGTGATGCTTTGCTTTGTCATACACACTCACTCTCAACTCACACTCATACACATGTATACTCTCACTGCTCACCCTCTTTGAGTAACACAGAGTATCCAAGGCTCTTTGAGTAACACAGCTGTCAACAAAACAAAAGCCTGACATGCGTTATACGTCACAAGCGTTTACGTCGCTTGCATACATGTCAGTTTTCTCCAAGCGCGCGCAAAGTGGACGAGGCAATATTCCAAACAAAAGGAAACACAAGGCAACGCGCAACGCGCAGTGGCATGTCTAGAACTGGGAATTGGGGTGCCACAGACGCGTCCCTTTTAGTCCTGGAAAGTTCTCAATCATTTTCCTTTATTGGTGCGTTTTCCTATTATCATAATGGGCAACTGAAGACACGGTTTCTTTCCATATGCGACCTAACAGCGATGAAATCATGGGCTAAATTCAGAATCAGTAGTCAACAGTGGCGAAGCCAGAACTGAGAATTGGGTGCACCGTTTAAAACAATTATTAGTCCTGACCTGTTCTCAGTCATTTTCATAATTAACAGACGAGTCACTCTGAGAGCACTCCACAGTAAACAGGTTCTGCTTGTTCTCCCAAATTAAGTCAGACAACAATCATTCATCTGCACGCGTATTTGCTGTATTTAAATCAACGTTGTTCAAAATTGCATAACTGTCAACTCTCAAGCAAATAGCTTTTTATAGTCTATATAACTGCCAAGTGCCACTTTTTAAAAAAAATCAACCCACGCAATACCGAGAGTGAAAGGCAATATTTCATTGGAAGGCAGACCATGTCACTCAGCGCGAGGCATTGGCCTATTAATAAGAAAATTATTTTTCTGTCCTGAATTTAGCCCATGATTTCATCGCTTTTAGATAGAATATGGAGAGAAACTGTGTCGTCAGCTGCCAATTACGATAATTATATCCCCGAACGCCGAATGGGGTTCCGGGTATATTATATTTTTGGTCCGACCGCCGCTGCCGCGTTACATGTTAACGCGATCACTTCAGTAATATTTCAATTAGAAACTTCAAGTTTTGCATATCAGTAAGTATCATAAAGAGGAAGAACTGATTCGATTTTGGACGATTTACAATTTCTAGATTGGCCACCAGGGGCCAAAAACTGAAAAAATCACTGTTTTGATCATATCTCTGGAAATATTTGTCCGATTAACCTCAAATCAACTGCAAATGAAAAGTTGTGACCTGAGGATGTGTCCCACGATGACATTATTCCAGATTGGTTCAAAATTTTAACACAAGGTGGAGCTTTGACACATAAAATTCACCATTTTTGCCATATCTTTGGAACTATGTTTAACTGCAAGGTCACAACGTGTCACATGATGACATCATACCTGTACGGTTCAATATTTTGCCACCAGGTGGCGCTTTGTGATGGAAAAATTACCATTTTGGCCATATCTTCAGAACCATTTGTCCGATTGACCTGAAATTAAGTTCAAATGAAAATCTATTCAAGGTCTATTCAAGGATTGGGGAATTGGAGGATTGGGGGCACTCTTGGATATACGCCCGGCCGTCGCCTCCGACGGCCTAAGCCTAGTTGGAAAATGCATCAATAAAGGAAAATGATTGAGAACTTGCCAGGACGAAAAGGGACGTGTCTGTGCCACCCCAATTCCCTGTTCTAGACACGCCACTGGATAATTCGTTTGATAGTCAAATTATTCTCTGCTTGTAAACATCCTATCTAATCAAAATCGGACTTTGCGTTCTGCGCATGCTCGAGCAGTGTTGCTGCTGGTAACATTGAGCGACACAAACAGCCTCGGCCCAACCAAAAAAAACTTTTAGACGGACAAAAAGATGTTTAATGCTTCATCAGCCCCAAGAGTTAAATATTCTGAAATTTATAGCAGCGGGGAAAACGCGGAACGGCGATTTTGACGAAATGCTGGTTGATCAGTTAGCCACAAGTGGCTCTTTACCGCTAGTTAAAGAGTTACTGCGCTACCTAGCGTAGCGGAGTAAGACTATTTTTTCATCATTTATCAGAAAAATAAATACAGAAGAGTTTAGCGCAAGGACAAAGACTGCAAAATCTGCTGTTAGGTTTTATTGTTTTGTGAATCACTTTGTCTTGTTTGTATGAAAAAATTCTTTAACTAGACAAAGTTGTCTGAAATAAATTTAATTATAATGTACATTGATCAATTTGTGATTATTCACTTAACGCCCAACAATCCAAAGGTGTGTTCATAAACTTTGCACGCCACGCATATCACTCCCAGCCCTTCGCCACCTTGGTCTCAAAAAAACCCAGGGAAAACCCTGGACACGTGTATACACTTTCACTACTCACACTCATACACACATATATACTCAATCATTAATCACACTCATACACACTCCTCCACATACACTCAATCGCTACACTCACTCTTATGAGACACTCACTATACGTACTCAATCACTACTCGCACTCCTACACATACTTTCACAAACACTAACTACTCACGCACACATATTCACACTCATACACACCTCATGCACACACTACTCACACATACTCAATTACTGCTGGGCCAGGTCACGCGGTGACGGAGTTACAAAATTGGTGTATTTTTTGTCATAGCTCCAACTCCGTTGCTGACCAGTTTTTTGCCGATTTCACCCAAAATAAATCAAATGACCGAAATTGGCGATTTTGTCTTTCGAAGTGCTAGGAAAGACCTACAAAAAGCCATTTAAAATGTAACTCTATCTGACTTAGTTTTGGAGCTATGATAAAAAATACACCAATTTTGTTACTCCGTTACCGCGTTACCTCGCCCTACTGTCTCATAAACTCATCCACAAATTCATACACAATCACACTCATATACAAACAGTCACTACTGTCACTCATTCACACATACATTCACTCACTACTCACATTCATACGCAAATATACTCACTCACAACTCACTCTCTTCCTTCCTCCCATTCACATCTCTGTCTCCCTCCCTCTCTTTGTGACTTACCGCCTCCGTGCTTGTAGCAGAGGTAGGGGAACCTCCACACATTTCCCAGCCCCACTATGTTTCCCGCCACAGCCAGAAGAAACTGGGCCTTGTTCCCCCACTGACCCCGCTCCTCCAACCTCTGTCCTGATGTCTTCCTTTCCTTCCTCATCCCTTCTTCCTCAGGAATCTCCATCTCTGTCCCGGCAGTCTGTTCCTAACTCTCCGATGCACTTTGTGTTGTACGTCACTCTAATTAACAGTGGCTGCTGATTATCTGTAAAGTAATGTTAGAGTGTTACTGCTTTAGTTATCCTTTTGCCAGGACTCAGTGAGCTGGGAGAGAAGCGTGCCGTTTCACGTGCTGGCTGACAGATGGATGCATTCATGCATGAGTGCAATGTGTCTGAGATATAGGCTGTGTTCCAAACCGTGCTCTGTGGTCTACATACACTATACTGCCCTACTAAGCCAGACCGCAGTAACTACTGAAGCAGTAAAACAGAAAAATGGCTTTAAAGTTTTTTGATTTGCCTTCCAAATGTGTTGTTGTTAGATTAGTGAAAATATACAGATTTGACAGGTTTTCATCAAGTAATATTTATGCATTTTAATGTATGACCACAAATATTACAATTGACCCCTAAAAAGCAGATACTGCACTCTGCTGCCAGATTTCCTAAAGAAGGAATACAGGTAATGCTGAGGCAAAGTGCAGTAACTACAATGTTGTTGTTTTCTTCCAGCTTTTCATTACTCACTTGGCTTGCCTTCTTCTTTTTCAATCTTTGCATCATCATCATCATGACCACCACCATCATCATCTTCACTTTTTTTGCCCTAGTAACACCTGTATTTTTCATTTCTGTTTTCATTCAGAATTTCACATGAATGCATATGAATGCACATTTCATATGAATGCAGCGGTAGGCTGAGTATTATTAGCTAAAGCGTTGTATCTGCAAATCCTTAATTTTTCCAATGTCTGGATAATTGTAGTGTGTTTTTACTTTTCATGCATGGTTTTCGTTCTTCAGTCAAGAGCTAACTGTTAAACCTATTGGGAAAAGCTGCAACCAGTGAATCTTATCATTATGTGACAAAGTTAAGGACAAAGAGAGAGGACATTTAACAAACAAGTTTATTATCAAACTCGACCCATAATGCAACAGTAGAAACATGACTTGGGTTGGCTCAATTTCTCTAAGTACTTTATTTTTTTTCCTAATTTTTTAAAAAACATTTAATAATAAAGGTTCAAGGGTCAATAAAGCTTTGAAAAACTAAACTGTTGTCCACAGGTGAAGGTAAGTGAAGCATTATTACAGGCCCCGTTGTGTTAGTATTGTGTTTGCTTGCCTGCTTGTGCTTTTGTTTTTGTCCAGGTTCTCAGAGTTCCAGAGTTAATTAGCTCAATTAATGATTTAAATAGGCAGACAGTCTGATTTATTTGAATATGTTTTGTTCATTACATTTTGAAATTTAAACGACCATGAAACATGACAGATTTGCCTGAATCTGTTTACTAGGTTGTTTCTAGTTTTACATTAGACTGCTCTGCTTACAAATGCGTTAACAATTTACATGTGAAGTTCGATACGCTTAAAAAACCTTCACTGTTGGCTATTAGACGCTCAAGACTAACCAAAATCAAGAGCTATGATTTATTTTATTTTAAATTAATCTTGCTCAATTATCAAATAAAAAAGCTACAAATTTGCGGCACAGATTCGCCTGAACTTGTTTGCCAAGTCTTGCTGTATTTGTCTATTGCGTGCAATGTGAAAATATAATATCTCTCATTTTCACGCTCGAGATGCTTCACAAAATGTTTTCCACTTCGTAAAAGCCATCTTAAAATGGTTATTTTTTAGAAACCTTTTTAATGATATGTAAAAATTTTACGAGAGGTGGAATTCAGAGGTCTGCTATTTATTCAGATTATTAAAATTCTTTCAATCTAACACGGCAGCCTGGTTAGGTTCGTCTGCTTCTCATTATTTATTCTTTATCATTATTGGCCATATTTTGGTTTTGATTGGTCAGTTGACTGAATAAATGGCTTGATTGCAAGTTGGGCAAAGTACAGGGAATTGATTTAAGGTAAGATAATTATGCCAAGGCAATGGAAGCTGTCGAACCTCGCTGGTAATTAGCTGACTTCAAATCACAGTTTTCTTCCCAGAAGCATTTCAAATGACCGCATTTGGTATGTGTCATAGAAAAGGTAATAAACAAGCTTGTCTATCTGCCTCATAGTGGAAGTTACTTTTACTGCACTTGCGAGAACCGCGATTCCGTTTATCGTTCAGCCCTAGTCCAGTTTTTAGCTAAAGTGTGTAGACCTAACATTATGTGCTATTACCAACCTGCCGAAGCTAACGTTAGCTAGTTACCGTAACTAATGCTATCACCGGTGTATTTAACCGGATGTTTACAGATTTATGATGGTTTGCACAAAATGTGTTGCGAGAACGTACGTTAGCTAGAATACGTACCTTTATGTGGATATTGCTTTTTCAGGGCCAGTTCCACCATCCTCTTACCTCTTGATGCAATCATAGTCGATGATCAGTGAACGTGAAATAAACATATCCCAGTTCATGCGGTCTGGATACGGACACTTTTGGCTTATTTCGTGCTCATCAATCACCAAGGGTGAAAAAAGAGGCAAACCGAAGTAACTGCAGCAACTGCATCTACTGCAGTTTGGCACAGTTTTGAGCATGAGTTTGTATCCGCTTCCCTGTACAGAGTGCAGTAATTGCATTTACTGCGGTTTGGCTCAGTTTCAAGAGTGATTTTGTAGTTACTGCAATTTTTCATACCTCATATCTCTAAAACGGTGCAACATTGACCTCTTACACAAGATAAAACATTTATTGACAAGTTGAATTTCACTTATAACTCAATTTTGAATTTTCAGGTATTTACTACGGTCTGGCTTATCAGGGCAGTATACTCACTACACACTAGCCACACTACATGCTACTCACGATGAACAAACTCTTCTTGTTGTTTCTTCTTCTTCCTCGGTGAGTTTTTCTGGCGGTTTATGTTGCATTGCATCTTGGGCATTTTGTGTATGAATAGTGACTTTACAATGCACCCAAAAAATGTCTGCACGATCTAGTATACATCCGGGGAACTTCTCGCGGACACAAACTCACTCCCCACGCAGAAGTGAACACCCTACCCCCTAACTCTGACATCATCGGTAGTGCGAGTAGTATGTTAGTGCACGGTTTCAAACACGGCCATAGACTGTAGAAAAATATGGACGAAGCCATCATGACGTCACCCATTGCTCTCAGAATACCATTAATGAAGCCTCAATGTTGGCATTTTGATCAATGGCATCTTGGCTGCGTCTCAAACTGCACATTTGCATGCTCCGAGTGTGCATAGCGAGCCCGCATCCATCTTGGAGTGTGAGTCCAAAATATCGTGTGGGAGTGCAGAGCACGGATAAAGTACCCAGATGTGCAAGCTGTCTGGCCAAAATTTGGAGCATGCATCGTTGCAAACTTTGACTGGAAGCTATTCCATCATTCCTTTCGGGAAACAAGTTTTGAAGTGAGTCAGACAATCAAAGGCTGTCGATAAATGTTCAAGTGGAGCCTCATCTGGGACTTTCTACGAATGTAAGTACTTCACATTCCTAGCATTTATTTGTTATTTTTCCTTGTTCAAACATAAATTGCAGTTAATCGCTGTCGTTTACAGGCCCCAGGAGTAGGCCCTGGTTTGCATTTGATTGATGGGGTCCAAGGTCATATGTCAACTTTTGATGGTTGGGGTCAAGAGGTCATATTGGATCTGTCAATAATTTGATTGATGGTTTTTGATGAGTTGATGATGTCATATGAGTTCATTTTTTTAATGAGGTTGTTATAGTTTATGCTGTATTACCCCTCAGCTGCCTCCTCCTCCGCCTCCCCTAGCAGCGGGGAAGTATTCAGGGTAGCCACCCTCCCCTATGTTCTGGCGTGGGTCAGTGGTTTAATTTTATACATTTGAAGCATTTATTTAATTGTTTTATTAATATTAAAAACAATGTTATTAAAATAGTGTTTTAAAGCGAAAAAAAAATACTATTAAAATACTATTTAAAAGTGCTAAAACTGGAGAGTAATGAATGAAGTACATTTGAAATAACGTGTGAGCAAACTAAGGAAAGAAAGCAAAGATAGATAAAATTATTTAAATAATAATAAAGTCTGAGTGGAGAAAAAAGTTTTTCTAGGTTAATTGCCGAAAGAGGATTAAAATAAGGGAGAGTGTTTTTAAGTGAAAAAATGTTATTAAAATACTGTTTAAAAATGCTAAAACTGGAGAGTAATGAATGAAGTACATTTGGAATAGCTGTGAATAAGTGAGCAGAATAAAGAAAGATAAAATTATTTACCGGTGAAGTCTGTGAGTGAAGAAAAGTTAGTAGGTTAGTTGACAAAAGCGCAATGCGAAATAAGGCTGGTTTTCAAAGTCTTGTCATTCCGCAGGTCTTCTCTCTCTCTGACAGTGAGCATGTGAGTGACTGGGGGTAAGTCAAAGAGCGCGGGGCTGGTTCTGTGCGTGTGTTCGTACATGTATTGTTGGGAATACGGTCAGGCAATGAATGAGACATACGGGTGATTCCTGTTTTGGGGCACATATTTATGTCCCTGTGATTTACTGGCTCTTATCATTCTTTAAAATTAGACAAATAGTAATAAAAAATGTATTTTATTATGTGTTTAGGTGTGTTCTATTGCTTCAACAAAGTTAAATAACTTTATTTTATTTTTTAATCTCTTTAAGGCACGTTCTCTGTGGTATACGTGTTAATTTCAGCATGTCCCCAGTGCAATGTAATCAACTTCTTCAATTAAAATAAAACTTAAAATTATCAAAACTTAAACTTATTCTTTATTTATTTGATAGACAAGGGTCTACTTAATACTTAATACTTAAATAAAGAGGTAAAAATGGTGAAGCTACATTGATTTTCTGTGGTTATATAATATATAATATATATGTCCCTGCAGTCCTTTTCCACCCTGTTAGTCAGTACTTTCTTGACCCCCCCAAATAGACTACAAATCCCTAGAGCCATTTACTTGATGACACAACATTTTTTTTGTTTGGAAATTCAAGTGGAAAACTGAGGTAAGCTCCAAGAGTCATTCTCTCCTTTATTTTTCTCAATTTCGTATGACACGGCTGCTTGAGGAAACCTTAAAGTTCCACCCTGTTAGTGTATATTATGGATAATATAATTTTCAAAACATGTTAAAAATAGTTATTTAAGTGCTGTTCATCTGTAGAGTGTGTGCTAGCTAAATGTTGCTAGCTCAAAGAGCTAGGGCTTACTTGGCTAAAAAATTTCCACCCTGTTAGGCATAAATAGCCTAACAGGGTAGAACCCCACAGGGTTTTTTGGGATATGCAATGTACTGAATATTAATTCTACAAGAATATTGGCTTTTCATGATATAAATAACCAATATTTTTATATAATTACTACTCAATGTGACATTACATTAAAATATTAATTCATAGGTTAATTCACTGTATTTAATGAGGTCTAGATACATTGGATCAGGGACCCCGTGATATATAGTGTTGCCAATAATAAAAGTAATAATAATAAAACTATAACATAAATAATGAAAAAAATACTTTCAAAAATTAAAAATATTCTTTTATTTTTGTTTTTTTTTTATTATTATTACTTTTATTATTGGTTGCACTTTATTTTATGCGGTTCCTGATCCAATGTATCTATACCTCATTAAATATAGTGTAATAACCTATGTATTCACACGTAATATCTAGCATTAGATCGTGCATGCATTATGCAGGGTAAGGAACAAAGTAGATACATATCATTTTAGTATATAGGTTTTTACACTACACTTAATGAGGTAGATACATTGGTTCAGGGAACCTCTTAAATAAAGTGTTACCTTATTATTATTTGAAATTATAATTAGAAGTGGTAGTAGAAGTATTATTACTGTTGTTTTATTGTGGAACTACAGTGTAATACAAGGGCAACTATGTACTTTATAATAAAATGACATTGCATGGTAGGGTGAATCTGAGTCTCACTTGAGAGAGGTCTACTCAGTTCCACCCTGTTAGACAAGGATTTTTAAAAAATATTTTAATCACAACTTTAAGTATTTGGCATATTGGTATGTTGTTTTGTTAACTGAGGTTCATATCATGTATATACATATAAATCTATTTCTGATTAATAAAATTATTCATACTAGACAACAAAATGGGGACCAAAAACGCAGAGATTCCAATATTCAAGATATTTACTCTTCATAGAATTAAAACTGTTAATGCTACAAGAATGAAACTTTTATCATAGCACAAGGGACATATTCTCTCCAAGAAAAAATCAGTATTGTTTGACTTGTATATTATTTGAACTATGTGATTACCATGTACATGTCCCTAACAGGGTGGAAAACATATGGAGAAAAATGTACAAAAATCATCCCATAATTACAATATTTTCAGCCCCTGAGCTTGGCCAACATGCATTCCTCACAGCTAAGTATGGAATTTTGAGAAAACTGAAAACCAAATATGTGGTCCAAAACAGGAATCACCCTTACGGTTTCTGTCAAACTCAGAACAGTACAGTAAAATTTACCCAGGGGAGGGTGTTTGCAAATATGTGTTGGCGGGAATACGGTCAGCCAATGAATGAGACATACGGTTTCTATCGAATTCAGAACGGTACAGTGAAATTTACCCAGGAGTGAGTGTTGGCGGGAATATGGTCAGCCAATGAATGAGACATTGTATTTCTGTCAAACACAGAACGGTACAGTAAAATTTACCTAGGGGAGGGTGTTTGTATAGGCATGTGGATAGAAAATTGGGTCAACGGTTACTGACAAGGCATGCGTATATGGGGACATGGGGATGTCTACAGCTGTGTGTTATCAGTGGTCACAAGAACTTTTCACCCTGCTGGGAAGTTGCGTAAATACGGTTTTTATAAGGCAGAAAGAAACTTAGAGGAATCGATAGTTTAGTCTGTTCGCGCGACAAGTCTTGTACGGTGTGTTGCCTGCCTGGTGCCCAGGTAGGAGACTTCCTGGAGCGTGCGGACAAGCTCCTGGCCAGAGCGGGGAGGGATCCAGTTGTCATGGTCTATGTTGGGACAAATGACAAAGGGAAGGGGAGGTTTGAGGTTCTGCACGGCAAGTTTGTGGAATTAGCTGAGAAGCTTAGGAGCAGATCATCAACGGTAGTGTTCTCCGAGATTCTACCGGTACCACATGCAAGCAGAGGAAAGCAGAATTTTATCTGGATGTTTAACATGTGGCTACGAACCTGGTGTAGGAAAGAGGGGTATAGGTTTATGGGGCACTGGAACTTTTTCTGGGACAGGGGTGACCTGTTTAAGCCTGACGGGCTTCACCTGAACCGAAGGGGTACCTTTGCACTGGGCCAGCGTATGTTGAGGGTAGCATAGGATTATTTAAACTAAGGACTTGGGGGGCAGGGAGGTTAGTGAGTGTTACACATAGGGAAATGCAGACTGCCCCGATGGAAGCTGACGGAGTTACATGCACTATCGATGATTTACTTTAAAAGCAACAAAGCATCGTGGGGGGCTTAAAGCAGCGGCCACATGGGAAATCAAGGGGGAAGACTATTAGTAATAACCTGAAATGTTTTTATTTAAATGCAAGAAGCATAAAAATTAAATTTCCAAAACTTGAGGCTGCAATGATTAGTTAGAGCTATGGCGTAGTTGGGATTACAGATACATGGCTAAGTGAAGAGGATGGAGATGAATATAACATAGAAGGTTATAAGCTCTTTAGGAAGGATAGATGTAATAGGTGAAGAGGGGGCGTAGCAATCTATGTGAACGAAAACATAAATGTACAGGAAATTCCCGAAATTGAACATTCCTTGTCCTGTGAAGATATCTGGGTCAGGCTCATTGGCAAACACGAGACAGGTTTAAACATATCAGTATGCTATCGACCACCAGCTTTGGACAGTACAATCAATTACATGCTTTCTAGGAGGATTACGCAAGCTTGTAGAAGTGGAGGGACTATTATTATTGGAGACTTAGTAAATTATCCTGGTATCAATTGGGAAATGGTGAAAGGACAGGGTAGGGGGGAGGAAGAATTTCCAGATGTAATAAATTTGTTGGTGCAGTAGGTTAATAAACCTACCAGAGAGAAGGCAATTTTAGACTAAGTGCTCTGTAATGACCCAGATAGAATTAGCAATGTTGAGGTACGGGAGCCACTTGGGACAAGTGATCACTCTGCTGTTAATTTTGATATTTCATGGGAAGTTATAAAGGTGTATTCAAAAACAAAAATTTTTGATTTTAGGCAAGAAAACAGGATGCGCTCATATCTTGGTGAAATAAAATGGGAAACACTCCTGGACTGTGAGTCCGTAACTGAGATTGGGAAAGATTTAAGGGGGTTTTCCTTGATTCACAATGCAGATTCATTCCAAAGGTGTCCAAAAGTAAGCCAAAAAAGCAGAACCCTCAGTGGATGACCAAAAGTATTCGTGGGATTTTGATGTACATAAAGGATAAAATTGAGAACACTAAGGCTGAATACTGTAAAATGCGGGCTGTGGTCAAAAAAGAGCTGAGGAATGCTAGAAGACTGTATGGAAGACAAATTGCAGAGGGGGCAAAAACTAACCCTAAGCACTTCTTTCAGTACTGTAGCAGAAAAAGGAAAGTTAAAGAGTAGGTTAAGTGCATAAAGAATAAAAATGGATCGCTGCTATTTGATAACAAGGATATTGCGGATGCCTTAAACAGTTACTTTGTTGGAAATTTTACCTCAGAGGGGGTCTTTATTTGGCCAGTGGGCATGCCCAATGCTCAAGATTATTTAGCGGAAATTGTGGTTCGGGATAACAAAGTATTAGACAAGTTGCATAAACTAAAGGCAGATAAGGCGGTGGGTCCTGATGGCTTATATCCTAGAGTGCTCAAGGAAGTTTGTGAGATCATCTTTAAGCCGCTATCCGCCATCTTCAGACGGTCTTTAGAAACTGGAGAAATGATTGGAAACAGGGCAATATAATCTCAACATATAAGAATGGGGACCGTACAGAGCCAGGAAACGACAGGCCAGTCAGTTTAACTTGCATTGCGTGCAAAATATTGGAGTCTATTATAAAAGAGCTGGACTTATTTCTTGAACTTAACAGTATCTTGAGGGATAGCCAACATGGTTTTCGGAAGGGGGAAGGAAAGGTCATGCCTGACAAACCTTCTGGAATTTTTTGAAGAGGCCACCAGAGGAGGGCTTATGACATCATATACTTGGATTTTCAGAAAGCATTCGATCCAGTACCGCATAAGAGATTAATTTTTAATATCAGCTTCATTGGAGGTACAGGAGGTATTCTGAAGTGGATTCAAAACTGTTTACAGGGCAGAACACGATGGTGGTCAGTGGTATCTCATCTGAGCTAGGTATGGTGGGTAGTGGCGTCCCCCAGGGATCGATGTTGGGACCCCTGCTGTTCCTCATCTACATTAATGACCTTGAGAAGAATATTGAGAGCAGATTGATTTAATTTGCAGATGATACTACAAGTAAATTGGGGGGTTTGGCAAATAGTTTAGGGTCCACTAAAGTGATTCAGGACGATTTGGGCAGAAATGTGGCAAATGAAATTTAATCTAGCAAAATGTAAAGTTGTACATGTAGGTAATAAAAACATTAGACAGGATTACTTCATGGGAAGTTTAAAACTGGAATGTGCAGCACACAAGAAAGATCTGGGAGTGATTGTGGACCAAACCCTCACAGGTTCCAGCCATTGTGTCGTAGCAGTTAAAAAAGCTAATCAGATGCTGGGATACATTGCCAAAAGTATTGAGTACAAATCTAAGGAGGTGATGCCTCTTTTGTACAAAAAGTTCCTTAGACCACATCTGGAGTATTGTGTACAGTTCTGGGGACCATACTTTAAGGAAGATATAGAGGCTCGAGAGAAAGTTCAGAGAAGGGCCACTTAGCTTATTCCAGGTAAAAAATATGAAAGTTACGAGAGGAGGCTGAAGATCTTTAGTCTTAGGAAAAGGAGACTAAGGGGTGATTTGATTGAGGTCTTTAAATATGTTAAAGGGATTAACAAAGTGAATTATGTAGGATTCCTTTGACCAAGTGTTGCGAGTAGAACTTGGGGTCACAAATGGAAGTTGACCAAAGGTAAATTTAGCACTGATATTCAGAAATATTTCTTCACCAAAAGAGTAATTTCAATGTGGAATAGCTTGCCTGACCATATTGTTGAGGCAGAGACCTTAGGGGTTTTCAAGAGCAGGCTTGACTTAAAGCTAGATACCACTGAGTCATTCAGTAACTGAAGGGATATATTCACAATAGTATAAAGAAACTGGCAAGCTAAGTTGAGCTGAAAGGCCTGTTCTTGCCATTCATGTTATGTGCTTCATCAAAGAGTAGCATACTCTGGACATTTATAATATTAATCTGTCTTTGGTCTGCACTATTCTTTAAAAGAACAGATTGATTAATTTAAGCAATATTGTATTCCATTCCTGCCAACTGTTCCAAAAGCTTCCGAAAAAGAATTTCATAAAATTTGGTGGGTTGATTTGGCATGACCTGAGGATCAATCGATTAGATTTTGGGAGTGATCGGGTCAAAGGTCAAGGTCAAGGCCACGAAAAGGTCAAAACCGACTTTCGGCCATATCTCGGTCAATTTTTATCCGATCGGCATGAAACCAACGCCAGTGGCGAGGGATTCAGTGGCGTCGGCGAAGGTATGCGCTCTACCGAGTGCCCGTTCTAGTTTTTAAAGCAGTGGAAATATACAGGCTATTCTTTCTTTCAGTATGAATCAAGGCGTAGGGTCTTTTAGATTCAATTATTAACCTCCGGCGAGGAGGTTTATGTTTTCGGTGCCGTTTGTTTGTTGGTTTGTTTGTTTGTGTACAAGATAACTCAAAAACTAATGGCCGGATTTTGATGAAATTTTCAGGGTAGGTGGGTATTGAGTCAAGGAAGAGGTGATTAAATTTTGGCATATCTAGGCCAAAGTACTGCTGAGATATACTCCAAAGTTGAAGATTTCAAGTCTTTCCAATGGGCCGGAGTTCCAATCTCCGTGCTTTTGGCTTTCCTGCCCCTTGCGGCGGAGGTTCTGCACACTCTGAGTGCTCTTCTAGTGTTATTGTTAATTTTAAGGCTTTTATTTTTTAGCGCCCGAAAAACTGACTGGTGATGATCGTCAGGCCCCAAGTACACCAGAGTTTACACCAAGAAGAAGAAGAAAACGTGGTGAGTCTTCGGAGATTGTCCCATATAAGGAAAAATAAAATGATCGTAATTCTGTGCGTGTGTGTATGTATGTATGTGTGTGTGTGTGTGTGTAATAGATGACAGCATCTCTGACACTGAGCTCCTGAGTATTGAATTAGCGGGCTGTAGGTCTGAGTGTGCAAGATAAGGTCAGCTTTTCGGACATTCAAAAATTTGAAAACTTGCTGGGTGTTAAGATAGTAGTCTGGCACTATGGCGCTGCTAATGGTCCTTTAACAAAGTTTCAAACATTCACCGCACACAATCCCAAAACATTTTTTCTCTACCTCGACGACGATCATTACCACGGCATCAAGTCCTTAAAAAGCTTTAATGGCTCAAATTATGTCTGTGAATACTGTTACACTCCGTTCAAAGTGTAATCATAAATGCGCGCGCTACTTCAACATCTGTCACACCCCTGGCTGTTATGAGCATCAGTTGAAACCAATTCGTTGTGAGGATTTTTGGCAAATCTGCTGTTCCAAGTATTGTTACAGTGACCATAAAAATCTAAGGGGGTCCGAGGGTGAAATGCGCAGCATATGCGACACGGTGAAGTTCTGCACGAAGGGGTCTATTCTCCCATTAGCGCGTAAGTCCTTTTATACGCGATTCGAGTTAAGCGCCTTTGAGTTAAGCTTATTCTCCCCAACTTGCTTCGATCACGCCCACAGCGCTTAACTTCAGAATGTAGGCGGCCTTATGAAAGAGGAGTGACTAATCCAAGAGAGAGGCAGACTCTATACAAAGCTCATTGATTATGGCTATAAGGAAAACATGGAACAAGGATTTTCTGATTAACCATGAAAATGCAGTTGTGGTCCATGGAAAATGTAAACCAGACTTTAAACTTGAAAATCGCGGGCCTGCTGATAGAAGGTTTTATCTCCAAACTTATAAGAAACAAAAACTCGTATGTCCACTATTCTTACACGCAGAATTAAACATGTTTTATTTCATTTATATTTTAAATTATATTTTTCAATTTATACATATTTTTATATTTATTCATTTTCCTGTAAAGATTACCATTTTGAAGATACAAGGTTTTATCAGCAGGCCCACGATATGCGGCTGTAATAGTAGGCCTATGTATGTCTATGCCAATTACAAGAAGTAATACAGACATCTCTTTTTTATTTCTTACGCTAGCCACCATGGCATTAAAGCTATGCAAACAAACAAATTGCCGCGATAATGAAATAACAAAAAGAATTTAGCGCTTCTCAACCAGCGCAAGCAGAGCACTGGATATGTGCCCCTCCTACACCAGCCTGTTTGTTCTGTGGAAGACAGGGAAGGAGACAAATAAAGAGAACATTCTTAACAATCAAAGACAGTTTATATAATCTCATTTAGAAATTGCGCACTTGAAATGTCAAACTACTCCAATGTCAGGTTTGCAACTAAAGGACATGGAAACACTTTAACAAAGGATTCTTACTGCGCACGCTGTCATCCCCTCGCGCGGAAACCACCTCAGCAATCACACTATTCCATATCCGTAGCCTATTATGTCCCATTTGATTTGAGCAACACATTCACTTGAACTTGTGCCTAATACTTTATTATAATCAATTATCAAATTTACTGATAATGATTCTTCCCATGTCGGCTGTTCTTTATTGGCTAAAATTCATTAACAAGTGGGTAGTGCTTTGGTATTGGCCAGGGTAGGGCTCAATCAAGATTAGCCTAAAGCCGAAAACCAAATTCCACGGATGTGGACTTACCGGTAAACAAATGATTTCTCTGCACTACCTTGATATAATTTAATCCCCCTTTAGAAATTGTTGTGGCTAATAAAGCCGAAAACGGGGGAGATTAAATAGGTAATAGCTCTCTCTAACTGTCGCGTACTGTCCATAAAGCTGCTTTCACATCAGACATGAAATGACTTTTTCGCAGGACAGATTAGCCTACATTCAAAGTCAATGCAAAGACGCGAATACACAAGCCGCTTTCACACCGGGCGCGAAACAAATTTTTCACGAGACAGATTATCTACATTCAAAATCAATGCAAATACGCGTATACAGGCATTATAGTCGCCTTGAAGCAGCGTTCACACTGGACGCGAAACAAATTTTTCGTGTTAAGCAGCTTTCACACCGGATGCGAAACAAATTTTTCGCGCAACAGATTACATTCAAACTAAGTCATGACCGCTTAGTTTGCGTGCTCTGCAAATTAAAAATGCTTCTGGTTAACTTATACCCGATCCAACGGTCGGATAACATGGCGAACAGTTGTAGTGCCGTCCGTGGCGGTAGTAAAAGTATAGCCTTAAGGAGAAGTATGCGTCAGAGCAGATGGCAAAATAACTGTCCGGCGTGAATTGCCGTCTGGGTAAACGGCATAATAGCCCTTTAACGTGAATTGCCGACGCCGTGTATATCCCTACAAACTTTAAGTCCACATCTGTGACAACTGCGCATGTCAAACGGACATGACGGCAAAATAGCATAAAAAAACAGACGGCAAAATAGACACTGCCTAGCCTAAATGGAAAGATCTGCGGGGCACTGTAAAAGCCAGGCTCACTGCACACCGGAGAAGTGTGCACGCAGCAGGTGGTGGGCAACCATCATCCCCTGTGCATTTCACTGCACTGAAAGAGGAGGTGGCACCCAGTCTTTCTGCAGTGGAAGTGCATGGTGAAGAACTAGGAGCGTTAACGAACTGTGTCAGACATCTTGACACAAATGGATGAGATATGTGCATGACATCACCAGCCACTCTCTGGAAAGACCCAGATGTCAGGACCGACAGCGCTGTTGTGACCTTGATGATCACTGGTATGTTTGTAATTGTTTGCAATGCGTTTGTAATTGAACTAATTGGAGTAGAGGCTGTTGCGTAATATCTTTCGTTTAATAATTTATTATGGTAATGAGAAATGTAGTTTAGAAATAAGAATGAACAATCGAATATTGAATATCTCAACCTTTACCATGTTAAATAAAATAAAATTAATGTTAAAATTCGGCCTATAACCGACATCAAACGCAATATTCCATTTCGCCTTATGTTGGCGCTTGACCTTAATACAGCTGTGGAATCATTTTTTATTTGATTTATTTAATTATTATTAATTGCTTATCCTTGCTTCCTTATTCTGTTTTAGTTCATAACTTCATACTAAGGCTATATGCCATGATGCACTAGTACATCTGATGTCATGCAGACCTGAAGAGCCCGTACCGAGGACAAGACGTCTTTCTCTTTCTCTAAGTTTATGGGCTCTAATTTTGTAGACGCGGCGCATGGGGGGTGCGCCGCACCAACGGGGAGTGTCCAGGCGTATGTGGCAATTTCGTGCCCGGCGTAGCCTGGCGCAAGTACTCCTCTGTCCCGCCTCTGCCCCTCCTTCCAGCGCAAGTTGGCAAAGAAGGCGACACAGCCGAGTCAAATCTTGCTGACTGGCAAGAGAAACGATGGAAAGCGTGTTCCTATTAGTTACAAATTGTTGCTGCTTTAAATTTTGGGATTAACATGCATGGACAACAATGCAAGATACGTGACAAATGTATTTTCAATATGTGATCTTAACTCAGTACGAGATCATAGCAATCAGGCTGTATTCCTTCCCCCACTGAAGACGATAAAACCTAAGTGACAATAATAGTAGCCTAGTATTAAGCCGCTTGCACACTGGACGCGAAACGAATTTTTCGCTCGACAGATTGCGTCTTTTGTCCGAAAGTCTGACAGGGTTTTAATAAATCTCCGTGTCCGACAGTCTATTATAGTTTTTAATTTCTTCAAATCTGCTGACTCTTTTAGATATTAAACGTGAATGTTTTGATAAGAGGGCTCAGTTCTTTAAGATGAGTACCGAGAATTTCAATCAATGTTTCTGTTTAAGCTGCTCAGTAAAGTGAGTTGACACTGGCGCGAGACAATGTACAATGCCTCCGTGTCTGACAGCCAAAAAAAAAGAGGACGATTAGAACAGATTGATAACGAAATAAAGAATAAAAAGAAACATTTTAACAACAGAACATCCAATGAACACTGCGATTTATTTATTGGCGGGTCATCTTTGTTGGATATCTCGTTTGTTGGTTTTTATTCTTTATTTCGTTATAGGCCTAAATCTGTTCTCATATCAATACTTTTACTTTTTGCTGGCTGGTGGACATGGAGTATTTTGCATTTCGCGCCGGACAGTCTTGATAGTGCATGCGATAATTTCTTCACACTGTCAATGGTCATGGAATTGATTTGCTCACGCACTATTTTATCTCTGCTGTGGAAATAAAGCGTGAATCTGTTCGGTCCATCTGACTAATTTTCACTAGAAAGACCAAATAAATACTGCCGTCTATCTTCAACGAAAACAGAGAATAGGCTAAAAAGTCTATGAAAAGTCGAAAGCTATCAATTTGCATTTTGTGAAGGTCGAACACAAACATAGCCAAGTTTGCACGTCTAATAATTCCTGGAATACTCGGAAAAATTAGAACTTTTATGACTTTCGGACACGGAGCTATATTAAAACCCTGTCCGACTATCGCATCTTTGCATTGACTTTGTCTGTAATGAGTCGTGCGAAAAATTAGTTTCGCGTCCAGTGTGCAAGCGGCTTTAATGAGCATAGAACGCAAGCATTATATATATATATATATATCCAGTTTGTGGTTGGCAGAGAAAGATGTGAAGTCGTTAGTTTGCATCACAGATTCAGCTGCGTTGATCAAGCCAGGTCGAGTTTCCATTACGCGTGGCATCCGCCTTTAATCTGTCATCAGGACAATCGATGCAGATACTATAATTTATGTCCTTATTCAGATAGTTACATTAAATAGTGCTTCCTGTAATTATTTCTTGCATTGAAATGTGCCTGACATTCTGTAAACCTGCCTGTGAGATTTCGGTGACGTGTGCGCACTCTGCGCCGGTCAGCCAAATTACCACTGCACGGAAATTTAACCAGTTTTCTGCGCAACTCCAGCGGAGACTTTTTTTACGAAATTGTCACTGCGTCTTGATAAATATGTGGCACCTCCCCCTACTACGCCGCCACACCCATCTCGGCGCAACTTCGTCTACCGAAGGCTGTGCACCTCACGAAATTACCACTGCGCGGGCTGCGCCTCGCTACGCCACCTGCGCTGCGCCAGGAAATTAGAGCCTTGTGTGTTTATAGAAAGCTCCGAAATGCATTGCGAGATAAGCTGGAGCCTGGGCTAATAGAGAAGACAGGTGCAAAGTGAATATTTAAATGCTCTAATATTTGGCAGATTTGCCAAAGTACTGTTTAACACTGCATACAATGAGAGACTGTGTGCCAAACTCAATTGATGCAGAGGTTTTTCTATCAAGCACTGAAAAATTTCAATTGCTATCTGAAGGAAAAAATTAAGATAAAATGATCAGAAAGTGCAAGTAAATACAAAATATAATATGAAATTTAATGGTACATATTAAATTAATATTTAAAAAAATCAAATGAAGTATAGTGGGATTAGAGAATTGATGGATCTTTAGATGGGGAAGCGCTAAGCGGATGAACAAATGAGACTGAAAGTTTCCCTGACCAAAGAAATGCAATTAAAAATCTTTTCTCCATTTTGAACGGGAATTGTCAACTCTTCTTGGAACTTTTCCACAGAGAGCACTGCTGAAGAGAAGAGATGAAAATAACCTTGGGTGAAAGTGATAAGCTGGTCAGCTGTGGATTCACCACTGGGGTTTTCAGCTTAAAACTTTACTTTCTTAGATAGATTTGGGGAAATACAATTTGAAGTATTAACACGAGACTATATTCAAAAGTCCACTAGTAACGTGATCACATATTACTTTGCTTGCGATTTCGACATTTATTTTTGAATAAGTCAATAAAATAAGTGGATCTACCTTTTTGTGCTAGGAGCCCAAACTGAAAACTACCATAACGTATGTAGCAATTTTTGTGAATAAAAAAAAAATATTTAAAAATTTTTTGCAATTGTTACATAGTCTAAAGTGACCCCATCTGGTTCTGCTGATGATGTGGGAAAATGTAAGAGTGGTTGGGGCTAATAAGCCCTGACTGTGCATTTCCTTCATGCTTTTAGCGGAACCCTAGACTGAGGTGGATTGCTCAATCATAATTCATTGAGAGGAAAAATAAAAATGTATTCTCCATTGTGTAAAGTCTTATCTAATAATACTGCATGTCCAGGACTAATTGGACACCCCACTATCAAAACTTGATATTGAATTCTTTGTTGATGGTTTAGCGTCAAGAGTCGATAAAGTGAACCCATGTGTTGGATATGCTGTCTGTACTCATGATAGCTGTGTTGATAGTGGCCCTCTACTCACTCTGTAGAAGCACAGAGCTGATAGCTCACACCAAAAATGTTTATCAAATCAGTTTAGCTGATGAATTTGCAGACAGAGAAACAAAGGCAGCAGCTAAACACACTCTTGCGGGGCTACTACACCAATCTGAAGACTCAATTTCATGGGACCTGCTGTGAGCAGAGCATGATGCTGCTCCCCCACAAGAAAAACGTCAATGGACATCACATGGAACACAATACACTGATGGCAGGTGGGTAGGACCCAATGGAAAACCTATATTACAAAAATCCCTCTTCCATTGTGCTGTAGATTTGGTGCATGGGCAGTGCCATGTACCAAGAGGGGGGACCAAGGGTTAATAGATGAAAGTACAATCACTTCTTTACTAAAAATTTTTTTTTGTTAAGAAATGTCCGACATGAGAAGTTATAACACACAGGACACACGGGGAGGGGTAGGAGTACAGAAGGGGGCAATCCCTACACTCCCTGGGCCATTCCACACGTTTCATGCACTTAACACCATGTGTTGGTATTGATATTACTCTTTTCATAGGCCTTAGTGTGTACTCTTGCATATTTCTGATTTAGCATGTGCCTTCATAACTGTACTAGTGCGTCATGGCATAGCGAGATAAGCTGGAGCCGGGGCTGATTGAGAAGACAGGTGCTCTCCTCCCTAACGAGATGTATGTGCGCATCCCAAGACAGCTTGACGTGGGTTGCGTGAGATGGCGAGGCCTCTCCAGATTACCTCATGATGTGTTAATCTGCACGGGGGGAGGAGTACGTCATGGAGTGCCCCTACAAATACCAGAGAGTTCCTAACTGTATTATCCCTTGATTTTTCTGACTTGGACTTTACTGCAGAAAAAAGTAAATGGACTTTGGCTTGGATATTAACTTCTCTGCCTCCGACTGGTTTTTTCCTCTGAGTTGTCTGAGTTTCTTTTTGTGAAGGTAATACCTGGAATATAAAATCAAAATTCCTACAAAAACAGCCCTCAAAAGCGCTTAACAGAAAAAGCGCGTAAGCCAGGGGGAGAATACGTGTAAGTGTTATTTGCATGAGAAACGCTCGGAAACACCCCGATTTGGCCTTGCTCCTCCCCAAGTGCGTAACAGCCTTCAGGGTGCGTAATGCACAGACTTAAGTCGAGGGGAGAATACGCGTAGGCTGAAAAGCGCGTAGCTACACGCTTTTTTCGACTTACGTGCATGGGAGAATAGACCCCTTAGTGCTTGAGACAATATGATATCAGTTTCAGAAACTCGAAACCGCACAGTTGTGCCCCGCAACGTTTTCACACCTGTATGGCAATTTTGACCCCTGAGAGCGCTCATTCTCGTTTCATTCAGGAGGTGAACAGCGAGCAACCGCATCAGCGTTATGTGTTCTATGATTTGAGTGTTGTCAGGACCATGGAGAGCATGTTGCAAATTATATTTGTTATATAGACTTTTAAGGAAATTCCTGGTCTTTCGCTGGTGAGAAATGCGTTGAAGCTTTTTTTCGAAAGTTTCGGACCCCCAAGTACAAGGGTTATACATTCATTGCACACAACTCGAAGGGGTAATGATGGTTACCTACTGATGCAATATTTAATTAAGCAAAACGTAACACCCCATTTAATCACACAGGGTAGTAAGGTTTTATGCTTTACTGATGTGGCTTTTAAACAGCCATTGATTCTCTTTCTTTCCTCACAATGAAATTGAGTGCCATACCGTCCGCCTTAGGATTTGAAAATTCAAAGAAAGGCTACTTTCCCCATTTTTGGTATGAAATTGAAAACCAAAATTACATCGGGCGGTACCAGCCTCCCGTTTATTATGCCGTTGACACGATGATGGAAAAGGAGAGGACGGAATTTATGCAATTGTACAACAGCGTTGCTGGAGGGGTGTTTGACTTTAAAAAAGAAAAGGCCGAGTACTGCCAGAATGACATCGTCATACTGCGAGAAGCTTGTTTGAGATTCCGTGCTGAGGTTCTTAGGAGCACAGGCCTGGATCCCTTTCAGCGTGTGACCATTGCCTCTGCATGCATGAAACAATACCACACAAGCTTTTTACCCAAGAACACAATTGCTATAACATCATCAGATAATTACATCCGGCAACAGAAGCAGTTTTCCACACTGGGCATTCAATGGCTGGAATATTTGAGTTACCGTGACAATATTTTCATCCAGCATGCTCTGAATCAGGGGGAGGTTAAGATGGGGCCTTATAATTTGGATGGCTATTTCGAGTTATCAGGTGTACGCACGACGTACAAACTGGCTGGGTGTTACTGGCATGGCTGTCAAGTGTGCTACAATCCAAGCACAATTCAAACACAGACTAATTTGAATTTTGGTACCCTGTATAACCAATTTCAAGAAAATGTTGAAAATCTGCGTAACACAATTTGCAGGTAATTGTGATGTGGGAGCATGAATGGGTAAGGCTTAAAAGGGAAAGTAATGATGTTCGTGCGTTTCTTAAAAATCAGGATTACCCCAAACGTATGAATCCATGTGATGCACTGTTTGGTGGTTGAACTAATGGACTTCAACTTTATTACAAAGCCCAAGAGGGTGAGCAAATCCATTATTTTGATTTTACCAGCCTGTACCCATTTGTGAATGAAACAAAAATTTACCCTACAGGTCACCCCACAATCATCTTCTGGGACTTTGGCCCGCTCGAAATCTATTTTGGTTCGGTCAAAGCGAGGGTAATTCCCCCGCAACTTTACCTTCTAGTGTTGCCTTATAGGATGTCAGGGAAGTTAATGTTCCCACTTTGCAGGACGTGCGCTGTGTCTGAATGACAAGGTGTCTGTGAACATTCGGCTAAACAACGCTCTCTCAGCAGCGTCTGGTGCACTGTTGAACTAATCAAAGCAGTGGAGAAGGGTTACAAAATTGAAAAAAATTTTCAAAATTTGGCATTTTTCACAGCGCTCTGATTCTCTATTCCGCGAATAGATCAAAACGCATTTAAAGGGTAAGCAAGAGGCATCAGGATACCCCTCTTGGGTATCCAGTGATACTGACAAAAAGGCTTACATCAAAATGTACTGGGAGAAATAGGGGGTTTGTTTAGACCCAAGCAACATTTCGGTTAACAAAGCCAAAAGAAAAATATCAAAATTATTTTTAAACAGCCTTTGGGGAAAATTTGGCCAAAGAGTTATCCAAATGAACACGAACTTGATTAGTGATTCTGAGCATTTTTTAGAACTAATTTTTTCGGATAAGTATGATATCTCACATTTTTCATTTCTTACTGAAGATGTTACTCTTGTCCAGTGGAAACAGGCACAAGGGTTTCCAGTACCCCCCAAATATAGCAATGTGTTCATCGCAGCGTTCAGCACGGCCTATGCTCGCCTGGAATTGTACTATGTCATGGAGAAATTGTCTGACAGGTTTTTGTATCATGACACGGATTCGATCATCTTTGTTTGTCGTCCCGGTGACTGGGTTCTTCCGCTTGGAGCTGACGGGGAGCTGATGAGCAAGCTGGACCCTGGTGATCACATTGTTGAATTTGCATCTGGAGGCCCAAAGACTTACGGCTATAAGACACTGCTTGGTAAAGTTTGCATGAAACTTTCATCCCTCACAGATTTGATATGCCATTACATGCAGAATCAGTCGGCTGCAGCTTGTGAAATTTCAACTACCACACAGCAAATTGTGCGCAATAAAAGAGGCTTTACGCTCACAAACTGTTCCGTAAATAAAACATTTAGAGTGGTGTACAACAAAAGAGTTCAGCAGCCGGATTTTAAGACTTTACCATATGGCTTCTGACACTGTGTTTGAGGGTGAGGGGTTTGACAACCGTTGTAGGGGTGTAAGGGACCACAGAACTACATTTCCCATGCAGTCAACAGGAAACGGAATCATCCTATTCAGCACCACCCGCTTCCTTTACGTCTCCCCAATAGAATGCGTCTAAAAGCAATAAAACGCGCAACAGAACTTTTAGAACTAAGGACCCACCCAGTTCACTCTCTCTTCTTGGCACACTTCCAACGGAGGTGGTCACGCTCTCTCTCTTAGCACATCTTCTCTCAAGGGAAGATACACTCGCTTTTGGGCCATCTCCCCCCCCCGGGGGAAAGCCAGACTCTTTTCAAGCGAAAAGACGGCATTTACATTGGAATTCACGCATCCTGCTTAATTTCATTTGGCCTATCTGCAGAGTGCTCACATCTCTGTGAATCTCCATTTAAGTTTGGACTGCAAATCTCATTAAACTAGCTCATGCCCGGCGCTACTGTTAGTTTGACACGGAGCAACGCCAAAAAGAACTTTTCCGAATCAACAAGGACATTACGACAGAGCGGAGCTGCACGCATTCCTCAAGTGGACACAGGACTTCGGATCTGCGCACTCAGCAGGATATCCTCGCCTGAACTGCGATGCTCAACGGACCCAGAGAGGAATCCCGAGCTAGGAACTTCAATAAGACTAACTAAACATTCCAGGCAGTAATCCAATTTTAGCGATTTTCAACTTAAACTGTACCACATTTAAGTTGTATATTACTGATGTAATTGTATAATCGCATTGTGTCTGATTTTATATTTCATGAAGTTAAACAGCCATTGATTGTTTGTTTTACATGCATAATCCTTTCCCTGGCTAACTTTCTAATGCTGCAATTAACACGCATGCCGTAGTATGGATGATAACTCATTTAGTAATACAAATTGCGTATGAGCTGAAGCAAACTCTTCACGCAATTCGTTGAAACTAGAGTTATCCGGTCGCGCATCGTCTGCCTACAACTACATTTAGGAATTCCAAGCATGCGCAGAAAGAATTAGTCCCAAGACAAAGGAACTCGTGCTCACGAGCACGCTTGCGCATCTGCCAGGCGCGCGGACACGCATTTGCCAACACCCAAAATCGCGCACACGCGTGCGTCCTGCACGCATGCCAGAACACACATGCACACTTGCACGTACACACGCACACCATTGTTTCTTTCTAGATAATTACTTTATATACTTTCGTATATAGTCCTTCTGTAGATTAGCCGATGTATATTCTGTGTTCGTTTTTTCAATAAATTCATTTATTAAACCTGGTGTCTGTTTGGTGCTGTAACACGTGGGAGTCTGAGTCAAAATAGCCTATGTAATACTCCAAAATTCCTTCAGATTATTAATTAAATTGTTTTCTTTAATCAGTAATATTGGGTATTTTAATTATTAATTAAAATTCCATATTTTTGGTTGTTTTAGTAATTTTATACGACTGGTAACTAAATTTGCAGGTTTCCTGCTGAATCAAATGGTTATCTTGCGAGAAGGATTATTAGGACGAAACGTCTGAATAATCCATCCTTGCTATTTTACGTAAGGTAAAGGCAGATTCCCCGACGCATTTTGGTGCCTCGTGGGAGGGACTTTAATATTTTTATTAAAGTTTTAATAAATAATTATTAACTAATTTTATTAGTTATTAATTAGATGTGATAGCCATTTAAATGCCTTTTTTAAGCTGTTGCACCTACACCGTCTTCAACATCCATTTTCTTGCATCATATCTGGATCATATCAGAACTGTGGTCGAAGTGTTTTTGTCAAGAAGCTACTGGAAAATGCGCCCTATGTACTGTCATAGGTGCCGCAAAATATTGTATGGTTTTATTCATGCTAGCAACCTATGTATGATGATTTGCGCCAGAAAATACAGAATTTATATTTTGTTGAAGGTCTGCCTGAATCATTGACTGATGAAACACTGCTTCCTATGCAAAAAACCAATTTGGTCATTATTGATGATCTCATGGAAGCGGCCAGTAATAGCTCTGAAATCGATAAGGCCTTTGTCAAGTATACGCATCACAGAAATATGAGCATTATTTACCTGATGCAAAACCTTTTTTCAGGGTAAAAGGAGCTGTACAATAAATCTAAATGCCAACTATATGATTTTGTTTAACAACCCATGAGATAAATTACAAATTAATGTTTTAGCGCGGCAGATGTACCCCAGACACTGCAATTTTTTTTAGAGTCTTTAGAAGATGCGACTAAGACCCCTTACGGCTATATATTGGTGGATCTCAAAGCTCAAACACCAGAACTGTATCGTCTTAGAACCGGATTGTTCCCTCCAGAGTGGCCTGTTATCTACTGAGGAAAAAAAAGTGATGTCAGACCGAATCCTGCGACATTTGTCGCTTCTAAAAGCGCTATTTGAAGGCAAAGCATGTCAGCAACGCGCCATTCTTCAATCTGCCAGCCCAGAACTGATAAAAGCAATTTGCGAAATTGCCCTCAATATTTTACATGGCAATTCCCCCTAACAAGGCATCAACTGAAAAGGCTAAAGAGACAGCAGTCCGTAATCAAGATTCTGGATAACAAAAAAACGCTCAATTAAACATAATACAGCTGTAATTCAGAAGGGCGGATTCCTTCTTCCGCTTCTTAGTGTGGCGGTTCCTTTCCTGACCAGCTTGATAGCATCACATAACAGCTGAAATGGATCATGCCCGAAAAATGTTTCTTGTACCTCAACATCAGCTGGATAAATTAAAAAACCTTTCCTTTACCCCAACACCCATAGGACAAACTGTGGAAAATGAATTGGATAGATCTATACGCGAAATTTTATCAAGGACTAATCTGAGTCCGCATGAGAAAGCCAAAGAGTGCACAGTGGCTTTACAGCAGGGGTAGGCAATTACATTTGTCGGAGGGCCACATTTTTTCTCAACAGACACCTCGGGGGCCGGACATTCAAATAGGTCCCTCCAAGGTTGAATTTAAGTGAAATTAAATTAATCTTTTTGCCTAATAATTTATTATTAATATCATATATTATTATTGTTTATTAAAGGAATAAGTCCCGAGAAGCAGTGGGTTACAGTGATTTTATGACGGCAGAGGGGTGTTCTAAGGCAGGACGCGCAGCAGAGTGCCGTAGTGGCCCTCCGCCGTTATAAAATTACTGTAACCCAGTGCTTCAAGGGGCTTATTCCTTTTATAAAACGGTTACCCTACATATAGCCCATCAAATAAACACACAAGGAAAAAAAATCGACAATTTATTGGTAATAATGCAACAATAAAATTGAGAACTTCTTCCACCAACTAGCAACACAGATGCTAAGATTGTTTTTTCATCTTGCGCCCTTATAATGTTACATCAGGCTATCTGGGCTCGCTAATGCAGATATACTATGAAAGCAAACTATTTTGAATGTCTTCTTCGGTCTCCCGAAGACCCTGTTTAAATTTTTGCGTTCGTTCCGGTTTCCGAGTTTCCTCGTTCTCAACTTGCGCCGATCGCCCAAATCATTGCAACCAGCAGCGAGAGTAGGAAACAATTGACTTTTGTCCTCCACACTTGCCGGTGTCCAGGAAAATACGTTGAATTGTGCATTAGTTTGCTAGCCAGCTAGTCAACTAGCTTGACACCGTTAATTTATTTTACGTGTGTTTCGGTTTTCGGGTTTCCTTGTTCTCAACTTGCGCCGATCGGCCAAAGCATTACAACCATCAGCGAGAGTAGGGAACGATTGACTTTTGTCCTCCACACTTGCCAGCATCCAGTAAAACATGTCGAATTGTGCATTAGTTTGCTAGCCAGCTTGTCAACTAGCTAGCATTCACTATAATGGATGTGGTTACCCCACACACAGCCCATAAAATAAACACACAAGAAAAAGTAAACAATTTATCGCTAATAGGCTACTGAAATAACGAGCAAGTTAGCAACATAGCTTGCAACACAAAAGTGAAATCGAACGTTGTAATGCAATACCTAGCTAGGTAGATAGCCAACTGGTTATCTGGTTTAAAGGCTAAATTTCGCGGAGACTGAAATAGCAAGCTTTAAGTCTTGAAACAAACGTATCCTAACAAGTCAGCTGAGCGCAGAGCAGTTCGTTGCGCGCAGGGATATTTTGTGCTGCGGCCTGCCACAGTGGATTACAGTAATTTTATACCGGCATGGAACGCGGCTCAGCCAATCACATTTAAGGATGGGAAGCACCCGTTTTATAAATTTTTATTTTACTTGTAAGCACATCATTTTCATTTATACACAAAAATCTTGACCAATCATTTACATATGCTGGAGCTTACTGCTGATTTTCAGCTTAATATGAAAGGAGGCTGACAATCAAGGACATGTCTGTTCTGAGGATACAAGTCAGTGGTCCTGAAATATGTGTTTCTCTTCTATAACACTCATTCTACATCTCGGAGGCGACATTTTTCCTCACATGGGCTTTCTTCAGATTTCAAACGAGGCAAAGCTCAATTAGGAAACATTAGGAGAGACACAGGCCGAAGGAACCGGGACACAACACCGGGGGAGAAGCAGGTTCGTGCAGCTGTGCGCCGCGGACGTGCACGAAAAACAGCCGTGTCGCATCAAATGCACAACGCCACGGCTTTTGAGAATGGGTTTGAGGACGCGCAAAAAACGCTTCTTCTGAATGCTTCGGTTGAACTGAGGCGGCGGCCAAAATCATCCCTTTGCAGACTTGGTGATTTGGGGAGGTGGGTGTTTCCTTATCCCAGTGCAGAGGCTCGCAGGCACACACAAACACTTTACGTGTTTCCATGTCCCTGCACATAGAGTTACAGGCGCGCAAAAAGACCGAGATACAGTACTTAAACTAGTAGAACTCAGTCGCGGGCCGGATTGGAAGGTTCGCGCGGGCCGCCTATTGCCGACCCCTGCTTTACAGAGATACATTGCTTTTGTTAAACAAGGTGAAAATGAATCAAACATTTTAACATTATCTCCACCTACTGATGATGAGGAAGAATCCGGTACCAAAGATGATCAGATGCATGGGCCCGACGCCTTGGTTCAAGATGTGATAAAAAGTGTTCCGTCAAGAAGCAAAAAAATGCCACCTATGTCTTGGAAAAAATTGCCAAATCGGGAGATGTTGCAACATGGAATGATAAAGGGGTATTTGTTTTCCGAGGGAAAGCTGTGAGCGGATCACATATGTTGGATCTTATAAAAAACATTACAGCGCCTCAAAAGGTTTCTGATGATTGAAGACCACTTGGATGTGTTATGGCCCCAATTTGTTATGACATACAAGACAGCAAGGGATAACAGACAAAATCTTAAAACTTAAACAGATTTAATTAAACAAACTGACAACTAACCTACAATTTATGCTACTGACCAAGATTGACATAACAAGGGAAAAAAAATATTTACAGTCCCTTTGGTTGGGTTGCTTGGTGATGTCCCGGGAGAGGGAAATGCTCCAACACAGGCAAAAATCCACAAAAAAAAAACAGGTCTTGAAAAGAGTGACAGGTCTGGTCAAATGTATCCTTCGCCTTGCAATTTCTCCTGCTACTTTACTCGCTCAATTTTTCTCCTTATACACTCTTTTGCAGCCCACTCCCACCTTTTAGTCTTTTTTTTTTATTCTCTGGGACTTTCCCCTCTCAGACATGCCCAGGACATGGCCAAATCTAGCTGCAAACTGGGCTTAACAAAAAAAAAAGGTCAACACTACCATCTAGTGGCATTTTTTCACATTCAAGATGGCAGAAATTTATTGAGGCTTTCGCTATAATTAATATGCGTCTTTCTGTTGTGCCTAATCAACAGGTCCGCAACAAAATAAGTACTCATAAAAAAATTCCTAACAAGTCACCTTTGAAAACGATGGATACAAGCGCAAAAGCCACAGCCCGCGAGTTTCCTTCGCCATCTTTTTCAGGTCCCGTATTAGACCGTAATGCATGGCTAAGTTTTTAATGTAGCATATAGCTTCAATGCAATAAAATGATATGCCGTAACAGTAAAAGTTCATTTGAATTGCTTTTATTGATTTTTGTCCAATAGAATACATCAAATTATACTTTTGTTCAAGCGTCTCTTCATTTACAAGCATGACATGATTTGAAAGTTAGAAAAGAATTTGCAGTCTGAACATTTTTTTTACACATTTATCTAAACGTATTTTATTAACATACTTGGAAACCGTAAAATCTTTCATTTTTAAATTATCAGAGTACAGAGCTATAGTTCTACTAAATGGTATTCCTATCGACCTATGGTGAAAGTAAAAAAAGCAGTGTTGCCCGCAAATGGCGCTGAGGGGGTCTTGCACCTGTACATCGTTGTAGACAATTCGATTACAGTTCTTTTGCAGAAAAATATTGATGCTGTCCGGGAAATAAACGTAGTCCAGAGGGTTTCCGTAGGAATCAAAAAATTCCCCAGTTTTGTCATTGTCCACGTAGAGAGCCAGCCACTGTTCTCCAGGTTTTTTTCGGGGGTGTGTATTCATAACATACGATGCGGGGAAATCACAAAATTTGTTACCAGGTAGCTCATCACTGGCCACGGCTCCTTTAAAAAAATTTCCCGTACATGGATTGTTACTCAAAATCGCTGTAAGTTCTTTGGTGTTCATGATTAATAATAATCGTACATCACATGTCTCCTCTAGTTCACCTCGATGATGTTATCAAAAACCGCGTCCACGATCAGGTTCACAGTTCTAGGGAGTGGCACCCTGAATCTCATCTCCAGCTGCATGTTACCGCTTTTAATTAATGACAGATGCTGTCCACAGCCTTCATTGGGGGAAAGGTCGAAAGCATTAAGGGTGTAACCGTCTGTATATTCCTGACGGTTTATCAACAGGGTAAAAGTGCAGTGCAGCTTTGTAATGACTTTTCCGTAAAGAAAGTTTATGTTCTGGTTTTGATCTGTTTTCAGTTCAATGGTTATGTCATCAATGTGCTGTTTGCTCACCGGTACGTAGTGTGGCTTTTCATAAATCTTTGTGATCACATTGTTGTTTGTTCCCGATATTTCTACACATCGCATGAGGGGTACAAAACTATCATTGACTCTGTGTTCGATGGCGTCTGTGTAAATGAAAATCGTGTAGAAACCTGCACGAATATCAGCAGGGTGTGGCGCAACTGGGTTTTCATGGTTCAATTCGACACCTGGATCGAGGCCAAGAATTTCAGCTAGTTTACCTGTCGCAGCAAATGACACTCCTGGCGGGGCTACAATTTGTGATGCTGGAGTAAATCATTTCAATGCCCTCTGTGCTAAAAGTGCGGTTGTTCATTTTGTTAACTATACTGACTGTAGACTTATAATAGCCTCGAGAAATTTCATGATATTTTTATGTCTTTATTTATATTATTACGTGTGATAAAATAACTGTCATTGTTCGATATGTCCCAAGTATGCGGGTACTGTATTTCTGCTAAGCCAACCTCCCACTCGCCTCACAGTTCAATAGGTCTGACAAACTTGGTCGTATAGCTTGAAATAATTTTTTCAGGGTAAGTCTGCAAGGATGCATTACTCGGGAGAGTAACATACAAATTTGTCTCCTCCATGGTCATTTACTGTCTGTCGCAGTGCAAACTTTTAGAAATATTTTTAAGATTAAATATTGACCACGTGACTTGCAGGTATCCAACTGTTAATTTTTTCAGGCCACCCGACCCATTTTACTAAGACCAGCTTTTTATTATTATAAGCCCGTCTTAAGACGGGATGTATTATGTCATCACCCCCGTCCGTCCGTCTGTCTGTTAGCAATTTCTTGTCTGGGGCATAACTCCTGAGCCGCTTGAGCTACATTCGTGATACTTCACATACACGTGCACCATCACTAGGCGCTGTGTCGCGCACCATGATTTCGTTCACCCAGTCAAGGTCAAGGTCACTGGCAAAGGTCAAAGGTCACATGGGGCCCAGATGGGGCTTGTCCGGAGCATAACTTCACAACCGCTTAAGATACATCCATGATATTTCACACACACGTGAACCATCACTGAGCGGAGTGTCGCATACCATGTTTACGGCCCTCCCTCCAAGGTCAAGGTCACGGACAAAGGTCAAAGGTCACATGGGGCTGTTGTCTGTTGGATATTGGTATCATGTTGTCTGTCCACTTCCTGATCCATGTTCATGACGGGCGTATTATACACCGTTGCCGGTGCTCTTGTTACCCTTTACTTTCTTCTGCGCAATAATTTTTTCAACCTTTAATGCTTTATCTTTACTCACAGTAACCCTCTGTAATTCAGCCTCATAAAATGTACCATCAATGTCTTCACCATTGCAATCCTTCAACTTGTATACGGGCGAGATTCTGTGTACCCGTTCAGCCACTGTGAAATATTCATCCGTATACGTTTGCTCATAACCTTTTGCAAATGTCCCTCGTACTTTTGAAACACGGACTGTATCGCTCTTCTCAAATTTTAACTTTTGCTTTTTAAGCCTTTTTGGAAAGGGACCGTATATGGTTTTAAAAAAATGTAAAGCATTAGCTTCCTTTACATCAACAGGTTTCATTTTAATAGTACTGTGATGGCTGTTATTATACGATAGGACCTAGTGCTGTATTACATCAATGAATTTGTGTGTATTATGTGCGTTGAAGTATCTCCACATCCTAGTTTTAAGAGTCCTGTTAAATCGCTCCACTATGGAAGCTCTCTAATCATTGCTTGTGGCAAAATGCATTTTTTGATATTGTTTCATCAGCTTCTGAAAATCCCTATTGAAAAACTCTGTACCTTTGTCAGTTTGAAGTTTTTTAGGCCTGCGGCCATGTGCAAGTATGGCTTGTAAGGCCCAAGTCACTTCTTTGCCGCTTTTGTTCTTAAGAAGAGAAACCCATACAAATTTTGATAAGACATCTATGCATAACAGCATAAATTTAATATTATCATTATGGTGGGATAAACTTGACATGTCTACTAAATCGGCTTGCCATTGCGCACCAATATTTGAGACAAAAACCTTGTTCCTCTTGAAATTAACTCTGGCTGTCTTGTGTAAGGTGTATGTATCTTCCCCAGATAGCCACTCTGTAAGTTTTTTGTTGGAAATTCTTAACCCTTTAGTTTCCAGTAAACCCCTTTGCAGTCTTTCTTTCCCACCAAAGGACCCTGGATGCTCAGGATATAATAAACAGACTTCAAACACTCCTGAACATCCATCTTCACCACTAAAGCAAAAATGACATGATACCCAAAACAATGCATTTAATATCGTCATTTTGTTAAAATTGGTGCAAAACAGACAAAAATTTGCAGAACATTAGTTATCTCATACTTTATCATCACCCCACAAGCTTTCTTCCATAGCCCCAGAAATCTCCCAGAAATCTCTCCGGACCTCATCAACAATGATTTTACAACGTGCCCCAAGTCATGGTTCTTAATTTCCTGCAGCTTCCCCCTGATGTACGGCTCATCCTTGAGGTCCAAAAGAATGGTGTCGACAGCCCCTTCGACTCGCATGGGGCTCAGCCTAAGCCCCAGCACTTTGAGCGCATTGGAGAGTAGGACACTCAACCATGGCGTTTTCACTTTGTCGCACAGTTTTTCGAAGTTTTGTTTAAAATAAAACGAATCAGGCTCAAACAGACAGCTGTGCCTAATTTGGCTGGGATGGTCATACTCGCACTCCTGGCACTCGCTTTTCAACAACTCTGCAATTGCAGTGTCCAGAAGGCATGCCATGATCATCTTCAGGACTTTAATCATTGGGGCAGCGAGGCATCCATCGATTTCATCCGCAGGCCTCAGCGGTGCTGATGGTTGCAGCGGGGCCTTCTTTTTCGGGACGCATTTCCCCCGGCAGCGTGGTCTGTTGTGCGGCACACCATCGTCAGCTTCAAACCCTTCTGCCAGCCAGGGGTCGAAAATTGGCGTATCGTTGTCGGCACAGTACTCAGGCTCCAATGATTCTGGAGATGCCACCGACCCCGCTCGGCTGATCGGAACATAGGTTTTGTAAACAGCCTGAGACATGACTGCTACGATTAAAGTTTGTGGGTTGTTTGTAAGGATAGCCTTCTAACTCAGACCTTTTTAAAGGCCATCTTACGTGACTTTCCCTCAAACCACGCCTTTAAAGAGGTTACAGCCGATCAATGGCCGTGTGTTCCCTGTAAGTAAATGCTAGATGCTTGAACAACCTTGAAATGAAATGGCATAGAGGATGAACCATTTTTTACATTGTAATGACTTGTTCTAATTTGAATGAATTACAAATTGTTCAACAGAGTAAACGCATTAACATCATAAAACGCTAATGATACATATAGCCTATTTCACAGGCTCAATTTAACGTTGTAAATTAACAGCTTAAACTTTTTCTTCTTTGAACTGTTCACTTGGGGCCCGATTCCCGCATGATGCATTCTTCATCAGAGTAGATCATATGATATATGATGTATATTCATGTTATGCTCAGCAGGGGCCGCATCGCTCTTAGTTTATGTGAGTATCCAGATTTCGGGGTTCTGTTAGTTTTGCCTGGCTGATAGCTCAGCGATACTTCTTGCACATGCTGAGAGTTCAATAAAGACGACACGCTTTGTCAGTACCAGCCTGTGTGATCTCTGACTCACACATATTCATCATCAAAATCAATTACAATCGGCATCCTCTTCGACCCAGAGTCTCCCTCAAGCTTCTCGCTCAGGCGTATCCTCACTTTTTCCATGGTCTGCCAGTGCGCAAAATCCTCAAACACTTTATGAGCTTGAACCAGCGCGTCCAACATCAATGATTTGTCTTTTTCACACAAGTAAAACTCGTTACATTTTGCACCTGAATCTCCATACTGTGAGAAGACTTTCCCTTATAATCAGTCATTACAGTTTTCCACCCGCTGCATTCTCTGTCAATGCCAAAACACTCATCAGGCGCTTGCCTGGATGAAAAGGCAATTCAGAAGGAAAATCAAATTGCTTCTGATAGCCAGAGGCAACACACATAGACGCATCTCAAATCATCTCAGTCATAATTGTCAACAAAAACACCACGTTTTCCAATAGAGTCAAAGTCCTCGCCCTCATACAAATTAAAAAGCAGAATTTCTGGAACATCGGCATCCGTGTAAATGTGGTAGCCGCAGCGAGGTCTTTCAGATGAGCGGATCCACCCCACTCATGGTGCATCGCCCGCGAAAGGGCTCTTGACATTGCTGCAAAAGGCTTCTTTGGACCGCGGGGTGCAGTTTGAAGTTGTGGTTCGGTCCCCACAGACTCAGGCATTGAAGTCTAAGACATGCTTTTCGGTTTAAAAGCCAACTGTTTTCTTGACATTGTAGCGAAAGGCTTCTTTGGACTCCGCGTGGCAGTTTGCATTTGGGGCTTGGTCCCTGCAGACTCAGGCGTTGAAGTCTCAGACATGATTTTCGGTTTAAAAGCAACCAGTTTTTTAAGTGTGCCAAGTTAGATCAGCGCAAAGACCACGAAAAGTTAAATGAGCTTAAAAGACCACGATTTATACAAGTTCTGAAGGCTGGCTTTGACACCGATTTTCTAACTGTGCATGCACTTTGAGCACCCTCCCCATTCAGGCCCTCCCCTGAGTAAGTTTTAACGTTCTGAGTTTGACAGAAACCGTATGTCTCATTCATTGGCTGACCTTATTCGTGCCAATACATATACACAAACACCCTCCCCTGGGTAAATTTCACTGTACCGTTCTGAGTTTGACAGAAACCGTATGTCTCATTCATTGGCTGACTGTATCCCCGCCAACACATGTACGCACACACGCACAGAATCAGCCCCCCCCCCGACTCCCCACACTCACTCACTGTGTGTACGCAGAGTGAATGAGACAGAGAGAGAAGACCTGTGGAAGGACAAGACTTTGGAAACCAGCCTTATTTCGCATCGCGCTTTCGACAACTAACCTAGAAAAACTTTTCTCCACTCACAGACTTTACCGATAAATAATTTTATCTTTCTTTTCTTTCTTTCCTTAGTTTGTTCACATGTTGACAGCTATTTCAAATGTATTACATTCATTACTCTCCAGTTTTAACACTTTTAAACAGGTTTTTAATAACTTTTTTTGCTTTAAAGCACTCTCCCTTATTTTAGTCCTCTTTCGGCAATTAACCTAGAAAAACTTTTTTCTCCACTCACAGACTTTATTATTATTTCAATAATTTTATCTTTCTTTACTTTCTTTCCTTAGTTTGTTCACATGTTGACAGCTATTACAAATGTACTTCATTCATTACTCTCCAGTTTTAGCACTTTTAAACAGTATTTTAATAACATTTTTTTGCTTTAAAACACTATTTTAATAACATTGTTTTTAATATTAATAATACAATTTAAAAAAAAAATTCAAATGTTTGAAATTAAATCACTGATCCATACCAGAACATAGGGGAGGGTGGCTACCCTGAATTACTTCCCCGCTGCCAGGGGAGGGCAGGTGGGGAGGTGGGGGAGGAGGAGGAGGCAGCTGAGGGGTGATACAAAATGAACTATAATAACCTCATTAAAAAATGAACTCATATGACATCATCAACTCATCCAAAAACCATCAATCAAATTTTTGACAGATCCCATATGACCTCTTGACCCCATCCATCAAAAGTTGACATATGACCTTTGACCCCATCAATACAATTTTTTGACAGAAGCCATATCATATATCATTCTTAGATGGTTCACACCTGAATACAAAGTGAAATAATGAGACGGAGGAACTCTGTGACTTCTCTTTACTCTAGCTTCTGCCATTTTGAGAACAAGAGCTTTACCAAGCAAATCTACCATCTCGCAATGGGGAAATGCCACCTTGTGGTAAAACTGCGGAGAACATGTTACACAAATAAGATAAAATTACACATGCAGTCAAACAAAACCATGGCTCTTTACAATGAACATTTACATCCTTTACACCAATGTGACCACATTTAAGGTGGGGGGTCACACTCTTTCTGACAAAATTAGAAATGGCTCCTGACATTCCAAGCCAATTTTTTTTCAAAACATTGCCTATAAACTTTCAATAGCACAGTTGTAAGTTGTGTGCCTTACCTTGATCCAGAATACTATACCAGGAGTGGCCACTCGAGGAGTCGGTCAGGTCTTGAATCCGAGGAAGTGGGTGCCTGTCAGGGATAGTCTTCTGGTTCAGTAACCTGTAATCGATGCACAGACGTAGTGAGCCGTTCTTTTTTTGGACACTCACAACTGGAGCAGAGTAAGGCGATTTGGATTTGACGATCCACCCAGGGCCGGATTATGGGGGGTCTGGGCCCCGGGAGTTTCCAAAGGCCCCCCCCCCCCAACACTCCGAACCTACCAACCTACCGTACCTAAGGATTCTACAAAGGTTTCTTTCTGCTCTTCCTTCTTGCAAAGTCGTCCACTAACTCATCAAAGTTGAGCTGTCGAACAAACTCTGATTCTATTGCTAGAAGGAAGAGTGAATTCAACCGATTTTGGCATATTTTCATCCTGAGCTCATTTTTAATTTGAGCCAGTTTGGAGAATGACCGTTCCCCTTCACAGTTTGTTATTGGCAGGGTCAAAAACAGTCTGAGTGCTATGTAAACATTTGGGAAAGTGGACTGTAAATCCAAATTTACCATGGTCTTTAGCATTGTATTTGGGCATTTTTGTTCTTCTGAAATGAATGATTTGTACTGAACAAGTTCATCTGCCAAGCTCACGGTCAGATCAGTGGGATATGCTGCAGCAAGAGATTCGGCCCTTAAAGCTGCAGTCTGTAACTTTGAGGAGAGAGGACTTCGCACAAAAATTTGAAAAAAGCAACTTTCAGATCCCTCCCCCTCCCTCTCCACTGCACTCCTCAGACCCTCCCCTAGAAAGCTATCGTGCACGCAAACTGTTGCATGCAACTGCGGAGAGACATTACACGTTCACATTATGAAAGCAGCCAAGTTGCCGAGGCGAGACGTTTTTGTTGCGAACAGTCAACACTGCTGGCCAACAAATCGGCGCGTCGTTAGGCCTGAAAATTCCGGGGCTAATACCCCTCCTTTTATTGAAGACAAGTGTTTGCCACCAACATGGCAATATCCCCAGCCGCCTCAATTTTATGTGTCTGTACGGACGCAGCCCAATGCTATAATATATCCCTCGCTTCGCGCTAATCGCGCGGCGAGGGATAATAATTAGTCCTGGCAAATTCCTTCCTTCACACGTTTTCCAATACAATAATAATCAAGCAGCAGTTGAAGACATGGCGTATCTCCCCCATGCAATCTAAATGCGACAAAATAATAGGCTACATTCAGTACCGAAAAATAATTAGATCATAATTAGGTCTATGCACCATCACTCGGTGATGGCATTTCATAACTCTTCAGCGAATCAAGGGAATTTCGGCGACAAGTACATACACCTGTTTTTGCGGCACGGTCGCTCAATTCGTATAAAAAAAAAAAATTGACATTTTTCCGAATTGGAAAATGTAAATGGACGAAACCACTTACTAGTCTGAAATGCCGTCGCCGAGTGCAGGTGCATAGACATAATTATAATTAAATTATTTTTCTGTCCTGAATGCAGCCCATTATTTTGTCGCTTTTAGATCGCATGAGGAAAAGAAGCCGTGTCTTCGATTGCCACTTCATAATTCGTGAATTTAAAAAACGTGTTAATAACGGAAACCCATCTAAAATTAGCCAGGATTAATTATTTAAAAAAAAAATCAGGGATGTTAGCCCCGGATTTTTCAAGTCCAACGACACGCCTGCCAACAAACGAGCAGAAATAAATCATGTCGACATGAAAAGTAATCTACAGCAGTATGTATTCATTAAAAACCCAGCACACACTTATTTCAGGAAGTTACCCGTTTTTTGAGAACAGAAACTGTTGTGAATCCAGCTGAATGGCCAGTAACTCATGTATGTCAGCATTTAGCTGTGAGAGCACAGAAACGTTGCATATATTTATAAGGACAACAACACAACTGATAAGACTGCCAGGTCACTTCATAAAGAGATTTTCTGCTGCTTTCTAATAAAACAACGCCAGTAACGTTAGCCCTAGCATCTGAAACAAGCTAACGTTAGTTTGACTGCAACATCACAGTAGCATCACATCAGGGATGAGCCGTCAGGGTAGGCAGGGTAGGCACTGCCTACCCCAGGCTATCATCTAAAATAAAGTTGTTAACAATTATTGATCATTTTAAAATCTAATCAAATTTTGATTATTTGATATTTGATATTTAGTTTGTCTTTATGCTGTTGCTTTAAGTCATTGAGTTATAATGACACTACAGCGCCTGCCTCTGGCCAGGCAGGGGCTTTCAAATCAGGCTTATCTTTGCAGGGTAGGCACAGCTCTGACATGCCTTTAAATGACACGTTATCAGATACGTTGTGTTTGCGCATGCGCAGTGTTTTTTCATATGCTTTATTATGTACGCAAAAAGGCAGGACGCTACGCTGCCTTTATGCGTGAGTGTCACAGGTTAGTCATTCAATCTGGACGTTCGGTGTCTTTGTGAATTCGCACCAATGAGTATACTGGAGAGGCCGCTGCTTCTTTCTACGAGCGCAGTTGAAGAAACCAATATGGCGTCAAGTGCTCCGCACTCCTCAATTCCCCATTGACTGTAATGTAGAAATTCCAGCTATTATCCGTCGAACTAAAGGGTTTTCCGAAAAAATTTCAACATATTTGTGATCGGAAAACAAGGATAAACTTTAATGCGCAGGTTTACATGACACTGTTCGAGACGTCGAAAATATCAAAACATGTCAGAATGGGAAGCACAGCACTAACTAGCCACTTGTGTACCTGGCGTGTTAGGTAATCGAGTCGCTGTCAACGGCTGTGATGGCAAACGTTATCTGTAATTTAGCTAGCTAGATAAACTTAGTCGGTACCATAAACTCATGTTGCTTACAAATGGTGATGGTCACTTAGCTCCTATGCCCATGTAATTTTAGCCAAGTTGCATATCTACATATAGCATTACCCATAGCGAATGACCCCGTAAACTTCGTGTAACGTTAGTGGTGTTCATTCCGGATGAATTGTACAAATAAACGCATCCTTATCAGGCATCTGCCTATCTGGGAACTATTTAGTGAGCAAGCTTTGATTTTTTGAATTTATTTATTTTAATTACGATAATGCAATCCTAGCTGGGGCTATATACACTCATTGATTCACACATACGTCAATCAAATTTAAGGCTTAAATTTGATTAAACCACCTAACTAGTGTTATGTAATCTTGTTTGTTTTGGCAAAACAAACAAGATGACATCGCTAACGCAGCAAATATTTTGATTCTGTCAGGCTAAAGGCCAACCTCATCGGCTTATACGGCCCTGCTATGGTCAAGGAAAAATCTCCCTAGCTTCAACTGCTGGCTTTATTGGTGGAGAATGACCTTGAACAAACTGTTCGAGGCCACAAAACTGCCGAAATTGGTGCCGACAATTCCAGCTACCACAGAGTCAGTGGAGCTGTCTTTTTTCTGCCTTAAAACGCGTCAAGACCTGCAACCGCAACAGTACGGAACAGGGGAGACTTTAATGTTTCGCGATCATGTCAATTGAGAAAGAGGGACTTGTTAAGCTGAAGGCCAAAACAGAAGTTTTACAACGCTGTCATCAACATCTTTGTCAAAAAGGACAGACACATGGACTTCATATTCAAATAGCCTGAAGTGCGCTTGAACCACTTCTCTCACCCTCCGCTCTCTTTTACGCACACAAGAACTTTCCGGACTGTCATGTCTGTCGTTATGCATCTAATAACAACCTTGTGGCTAAAGTTTTTTTTTAATTGTTGTTTGTTTTATAGAATTCTGTGGGTTTTTAGGTTTTGAAGTTTGTGTGTGTTGACATCATTTTGCGGTGAAGAGAGATGTGGTCAAAGATGGAATGTGTTTGTAGTGTACTTCGCTTGTCTGGTTAATATGGTTTAGCAATAGGAAGATTAATTGCATTAAGTATAGGGAGGAGATCCACTTAAGCATGCATCGGTGCAGGCAAGCCGTTACGTTGTTTTGCGCGCTTTCATCAACTTTCTCTCGCTAGAGCCTAGAGCATGAACTTTTATTCAGACATAAAAGCGAAATTTAAAAAAAAAATTGAACCTTCAAGATTATTTGAAAACAAAGTACACATTCAATCTGAATGCATACAATAAATCAAATTCGCTAGAAAACGTCAAAAACTTCAAACAATTCACATTAAATTGGTTTTAAACCTCCCTCCTATGCGCACATAGTGTGACAAGTTAAATAATACACTGATAACTCAAACACGGATTTGATTTCTCTCTTAACAGTTTCAAAATAAACTAAAAGTCAAAATCTAACAAAAAACGCGACTTTGTGCATGTCCGGTGTCTTTCAAGTGTCCTTTAAGTCCCAATAAATTCGTTAATCCCCGCAAATGCATGATGTCATCAATCCAGATTCGCAGTGTTACTATGTACAGCAGGGGTGGGCAATCACGGTCCTGGAGGGCCGGTGTGTATGCAGGTTTTTATTCCTATCAATTACCCTGACTAATTGAGTTAATTGATTGCATGCACAAATATAGATTTTTCGCAATGATTCGATCAAAGGAAAATGTTTTATGAAGGGAGACAAGACTAGTCTTGGTAGTTTCATGATAATTTAAAGAAATGCGCATGAAACGTCAGATTTCATAAATGGTTTGGCTAATTGAGACAATCAACTAATTAAAGACCAGACGTTGGTGTGAAAACCAGGAACAGATACGGCCCTCGCTGCCCACCTCTGATGTACAGCATTCAACAGTTTTTGGAGTAATTATGTTTTATTTTGCCGGTGTTTTTACCGCTGACTTTATACATAAAATATTAATTCGTTTTTACGTTTCGGTCTGCCACTGCCTAGCTCGACCCAAACCTCACGGTTCGTTACTGCATCACATGCACTGCAGGGTACTGTAACAATTACAAGACTCTGGCTATTTGTAAGCAACGTTCCCTCGCTGATTTGCTGAGAGAAAATGAATTGATGCTGGTTAGGGCTGGGGTTAGTTTGGTGATCATGTCAGCGACGCCAACTCGCTTATTTGCAAAGCAGAACTGAACCAACAAATAAAGCAGGGGTTTACCTGTCAAGGAGAAAAATCTCAAACTCTGCGTCAGTTTTTAATCCTTTCAGATCACAGAGTTCCTTCCACTGATAAAAATCCACTCCGATGTTCACTCTGGTTTTATCCTGGGTTTTGTTAAATTCTTTCTTATGCGCTTTTTTTCTTCTGGCTTCCTTTCTTACTAGTCTTAGCCATGTTTGCTGTTGCTGGTAACTGAGGTATCGGCATTTTTTTCTTCGCTGATGGGTCTAAGCTCCTGAACCCGCTCTGGGAGATTTGAACTTGACTGAGCACTGGGGTGAACTGAGGAGGAAGGGGGAGGGGGCTGTCTGCAGCGCGTGCATGTGCACTGTTTGGCCGCTGTCAGACACCATCCTGGCTCTAATTGGTTCTTTTTAGTCGGTCCAAACGATTCTTTTAAATTGCAGTAGGAGCATTAGGTGGGTTTAAATGAGCCTTTTTTAAATTACAGAGTACTAGTTTTATGTAATACTGTCTGTACACAGTGACAGTTTTAGCAAAAATGACAAAAAGTTATTTTTCTAAAACTTACCTACTGCAGCTTTAAAGTGAGCTCACTGTTGGACATATGATCAGGCATGAAAAGAACATGAAAAAGATTAGTCAAGTGTGTGTATGCATGTAACCGATGGTTAAAACAGGACACAAGTTTGTCAATTAGAACATTGAACGTTCCAATCCGACACTTTTCTTTTCCTCTAAATTCAACACCTGGCTCTGCACTTTCATCAGCCATACATTTGCGCTTCTATGTGCGCTGGAGGTCATGTCTGTAGTCTTGGGAGACTGAATCAGTAACATTTAAAGCTGACCCTTCAAAAAAGGCAAAATTGTCTCTCTGTGCTGCCACAAAGTCACAAAGTGAAAAGAGAAGCTGTGTAGCTGTGTGTATGTCAATGTCATGTTTCTGCAACTGCAGGCTCGTGGCTTGGAACCGCTGCAGTATTGTATCCAAAAAGTGTGCCATGAAAGCTATCTCTAGGGTGTCCAGCTTGCCACAGAGTGCAGAGGCCTCGCTTCTAGTTTCACGTTTCTCCTGTGAATCTTTGGAAATATTGTTTAATGCCTCCCTCAATTGTGGATAATATTTCCAAAGAGCCTTTGTTGATTCAGCTCTTTAACTCCAGCGAGTACCTGACAAAGTTTTCAGTGTGTAATGTGAATATAGGCCACTGGATGGCAGTATTTACCTTTTTTTTGTTGAGCCCAGAGTGGAGATAGGTTTGGGAATGTTCTGGGCATGTCTGAAACAAGTCCCAAAGAAAAAAAAAGGTCTAAAAGGTGGGAGGGGTTTGCAAAAGAGTATATAAGGAGGGAGAATTGAGACAGTGAAGTAGTAGGAGAAATTGCAAGGAGAAGGATACATGTGACCAGACCTGTCATTCTGTTCAAGACCTGTGAAGCTTTTAGTGGATTTTTGCCTGTGTTAGAGCATTTTCCTCACCCAGGACATCACCAAGCAACCCACCAAAGGGACTGTAAATATTTCGGTTTTTGTATATAATCAATCTTGGCCTGTTGATAGTAGATTAGTTAAAAGTGTTTGTTAAATTAAATGTGTTTTAGTTTTAAAATGTTTGTCTGTCATCCTTTGCTGTCATAAATGTCATAACAAATTGGGGCCATAACAAGTGTGAGTTTCACATCTGTATCACGGAACACCTTTCCCCACCTGTGTGTTGACACAAAATGTGTACATTGATTGCAGAAAGTCAAAGAAACGGCCAGCTTCTGGGCTACTGTCAACAGCATTGACACCGACTAATTTCAATGAATGTGCTGCACATGGGACATAACAAATCAATGCGTTTATTCGTTTTAGATGAGCTTGGACTCCATTGTCCTTTCCTAACATATTACTTGCATTGTCATAAGACTGGCCTCGACAGTTAGTTAAGTCTAGGCCCAGGTTCTCCACCATTGCAACAACACACTCAGCCAAACTGTTCCCACTATGATTTTCAATAGGCTCAAAAGCCAGAAAACGCTCAACTACTTCTCCACCATTATTTACAAACCTGAAAATAAAAGTGAGTTGGTCCACATGAGCAAGGTCTGGAGTGGAGTCAAGGATAACAGAGAAGTATTTGGCCTCTTTAATCTCGCTGATAATTGCTTCCTTTGTGCTTTCTCCCATTAAGTGGATGAAATTCCTCACAGATTGTGGATGAGAGGTAGGAAACAGAGCCTAGGCCCTTGCCTCCAAACCTTTGGAGATGGTCAGCTAGAAAAGGGTCAAATTTGGCCAACAGTTTTTTGTACTTTTCACTTCGATTTTGAAAAGCAGCTGCTCCTCTACTAACCAGAATCGACTTGACCTGTTCAGTCATGGCACTTGGCCGTAAAGCAGGGTCATTAACCGTTTCACACCAGGAGTTTGAGCCCCTAGCTCCTAATGTGATACTGGTCTCAGTGTACCCCTCCAGATTTGATGAGATCTTCTCAGGCGATGCCTGGTCTGACAGTGAGTCTCCTGTCCTAAGAGTGCACAAGTCTTTAATGGTTGTGGTATTTGGCCATAAAGCAGGGTCAATAAGAGGTTCATGACCGGAGTTGGTGTCCCCAGCTTCTGGTGTGAAACTGGTCTCCGTGCAATCCTCCTCACTTGGAAAGATTTTCTCAGGTGATGCCTGGTCTGAGTGTGGGCCTGAGGGCTGAGCTTGACAGGCCGGGTCTACGCTTGATTGGGTCTGTGAGGGCTCCGGTATGATCAAACCTGTGGTGATCTCTTCATTGCTGCAACTCGGGCTACTAATGACATTATCAATATTTGAATCTTGAGGCTTGTCATAAAAGTTAGAAATCAAAGGCACATTTTCTTAAAAATCGCTCTGCTTTGCCACCCTATTTTTTTTTTGCTTTTCATTTTGAAGCCCCACTTTTTTGTTTGCAATCCATACTACTGATGATCCCTACTACTGATGCCAAGTGTAATGTTAGAGTGTTATGTCTATTGGATTCTCAGGGGGACAACTGATTGTAATAATATAACAATAGCATAATACAGAATAAACGAGTACCCACAATACAATACAAGGCAACAAGCCTTAAAAAACAAGCCTTTTACAAAGGCTTTGAGCCTTTGACGGTGCAGTGTTGTTTCTAATAATATAATATAATATAATATAAATGGATATAAGCCTTTAAAAAGGCTGTTGAATGTTAAACTGCTGAACAAGTCAGGTTGCACAGGTTGAATACAAAGCAAGCTGTCAAGCTGAAAGGTCAGATTGTAAGGAGTAGTGAAGCAGGGGGCTATATATAGAGAGAGCCCAAGTCTCCGCCCCTTCATTCAGTCCATTGGAAAATCGATATCGGAATTCCACTTAGACTTCCAAATTTGTTCACTGAAAATACAGTAGCCCTTACGATGGCTTTAAGTCTTAAGGTACACTATTATTACAGTACAATACAATACAATACAATATTATATAATGTAAATGTCAATGAGCTTTTTAATAGGGTGTTGGATGCTAAATCTGATAGTCTAGAAAAGGTTTTAATGTAAGAATGTTGTTAGGAGTTTCGATAAATGGATTAACAATATTGGATTTTCACTCAAAATTCCAAAATTTCTGCCATGTGAGGAGTTTCGATAAAAGCAATGCCAAGTGTAATGTGGGAGTGTTGTATCGATATTGGATTTTCACTTGGAATTCACTTTGTTGGCATTGGTGCGTACAGTACACCCCTTTACGGTGGGGACATATGGAACCGAAATCTGCAAAATGAAGCGGGGCGAAACTTTGTGTTCTGAAGGTGAATATCTACCAGTCTTCTACTCTCCTCGAAGATAACTATAGGTTAAAATGACACGTAAATCTGCTGTGTATTGTGACTGGACCACTGTACAGCCCACCCCTGAGTCTAGCTCGGCTATTGGACACTGGCTTCACGAAATGGTCGCGACGCGCGATAAATTTGCATGGAGTTAGAGATTTCTGAACTTTTGGACATGTCGCAATGACAGTTTCGATGCACTCCAAGGACCATGTCGTATTGTGTACACACAATACTGTGCTGGAGCGAAATCACTTCTCATAAAAAATAGGTCCAGCTTCTACTAGCTGTCTACTGGGGCCAGCGTTAGGCCCAGGATATGCTTGCCGTGTGCACAGTTTATGCCCGAATGCGTTGCCATGCATATTTTATTTCGATGTTATGCGTGGTAGCACACCTGAACACAAGGTATATTGACACAACTGCGAGGGGCGATCTTCCAAACTTCCATGTTGAGCTCGTGGTAGAGTCAAACAATGGTGGAAAATATTAATGAGAGCTCGGTTGGCTATCTGCTCCCTACATGATACCGCCAGTATCCAATGTTGCCAATTTAGCGACTTTTGGCCTTCTCTGGCGACTAAAACCTCATTTAGCGACTTAGTGGCTTTTTAGGTGAATCTGGCGACTTTAAACAAATACTTCTCTCGACTGTCAAAATCATTGTTTTTCAATGTAACTTCAGCTCTGCAGCGCCACCAGAAGCTTATTTCATGGTTAAGCAGCACTGCACATTAGCCCCGATCTCGAAACTGTACCCTTTGGGATTGTCAACAGAGCCATCAAGATACAGTTTCTTGAGATCAGTGAGTTGTGCGTGACGTCATGACTTCATAGTAACGTCATGATGCAATCTAGCGACTTTTCAGATAGCCAATAGCGACTTTTGGTGATTTGTTTTTGGCAAAACTACCAGTATCGTGCATAGTGCTCTGATCATTCTGCTGCAAGTATGTGCGGTTGTGCACGTAAATTAAGTCACTCAGCTAGCATATCCTGGGCCTTAGGGCTCACTGAAAGGACTTTCATTCAAAACCCTTGGTAAATCAGAGGGTTTGTAAGAACATTTGTAATCAGAGCGCTCTCTTAACAGTATGCTCTCCCATTAGGGCTCTCCCTGGGGCCCCCACATAGCCAGAAGTCGCAGCCCTTAGCAGGGGCTTTCATTATCTTAGGGCCCTCTGAAACCATTCCCCCCTACTTCCTTGAACCCCTAGTTGGTAAACATTAGGGCTCCCTTAGGATTATTCACGAGAGGCACTACAGCAGGGCCAGCCCAGGGGCCCTCTGACTGCCGTCCCCCATAGCCCAGGGGCCCTCTGACTGCCGTCCCCCTTGGCTCAGGGGCCCTCTGATTGCCGTCCCCCGTGGCCCAGGGGCCCTCTGATTGCCGTACCCCATAGCCCAGGGGCCCTCTGACTGCCGTACCCCATAGCCCAGGGGCCCTCTGACTGCCGTACCCCATAGCCCAGGGGCCCTCTGATTGCCGTCCCTGTCCTCCCCGCCCAATTCATATCACCCTTCTCTCTCGGTTCTCTGCAGATATGCCCTATAACAGTGTGAGTAGTCATAAGATCCTAGAGAATAGAGGCCCTCTGACATCGCAATTGGCATCGGCATCTGCTTCGCTTTGGGCCCCTGGACCCTTGGACCCATGGGCGCCGGCCCCACTGGCCCGGTCCGTAATATGGCCCTGGTTATGCCGTTGGAATACCGGAAATGAAAACAAAAAAAGGCAGTAAATAAACCAAAGAGTGGTCCGATCAAGGTTTTTGAGGAGCAAGAAAGAAAAAGTTTCCGTGTAAGCATGAAAGTCGATTGTCAGAATTACATGTAGTTTGGTAACGTGAAAGGGGATAAGTGCTCTTCCATTCCAATTTATAGGATCTGGAGCCCTCTTAGACTCAGTCCCTTACAGCTGACGTCAGTTAAGTCAGTGAGGGTTCAGAGCTTAAGTCTTCAGGGGGCGGATTGGAATTGGGCTAGAGAGAGGGGGGAATGAACTGGCTATAATTCACCCCTAGAGGGGGCCTTTTGCACATACCGTAAATATTTCAATCATCGTCTGGGGTCCAGCAAAATGATAAACCTGACGAGTGTTCACATAAACTGAGGGCTGTTTTCGATTTGACCAATTGAGAAAAAAAGTGGTCAAACTCCATATTTGTCTATTTTTTAAGCACTCATCTTAAACTGATTATTATTAATCAGTTTAAGATTATTATTATTAATTATTAAATAAAAATTCAAATTTTCTGTCCTCCATTTTTACACCAAGACTAATGTTATATGTCAGGTCTGGCAGGATTAAATGATACTCAAAATCCAACTGTGAAAGTCCTCCCAGAAGAGATGAGAAATATAACAGAAAATCATCAGATGTTCAAAAGTTTCAATATCAGTTTTACAAATGAGTTTTCATTTGAGTCCACATTAAATCATAGTCAAAGAAATTCACTGCTGGGATAAATATCATTCATTATTTCAAAATGCACTTTGTTGGCTTTGGGCGGAACAGGTAAGCATAGATATCTGGATCTGATTCTACTAGGTGAATTCATTCAAAATGTGTTTCCTCTTCAAAGGCGAGGGAAAACACTCCTCAATGATCAAAGAAATCTGTTCTGACATTTCTTGTCTGAAAGAAAACATCCTTCAGTGGACAAAGGGAACAGTCTGAGTATCACCTCTGTTTACATTTAAGTTCTGTTGATTGAACAAATAAGAGCTTGAGGGACTAATTTAGCTATACTTTTCGTACTATATTCTATACTAGTACATGTTAGATTATACCTCAGTCTGAACTCATTGTTGTCTAACATTCTACTCCCTTCATCCATCAAATGTTGAACAGACCATATCCCTCATTCCATCCATTCTTTCTAAAAAAGTGACTTCTTTTTTTATTAATAAACATCTGTTTTTCCAAATTGGTGTATTATGGGACAAGTAATTGTGTTTTTAGACTAAGATCCAATTGTGGGGGACTTGTTGGTGGAATTTCGATGGTTTGACATGAAGTTTATTGACCTTAATGTCACATTTCACTGAAAAATCTGCACATCCAAGGCAGTGGTCGCGTTACACTTTTTGATTGTCCATCCTTGTGATGGACACTATTTTATAGTGTAGTCAGGGATAGCTACAGAATAAGCTAGATCAGGGGTGGGCATGGTCTTGCAGGGCCGGTGTGTATGCAGGTTTTTATTTCTATCAATTACCCTGACTAACTGAGCTAAATGGTTGCAAATGCAAATACAGATTTGTGCAACGATTGAACAGTCAGTGGTCACCAGTAACCTCTCCAAACACAAAACATGCCTTTTCTCCATAATAAAGTTTAGAGTTTTGGCCATTTTTCTTCAAAGTCCCCCAAGCCAGCACAAACATGCATTAAATAAACAGCTTATTAATCGGTCAGAACATTCACCCTGTAATGGAAGCTACCAGTCCCCTCTTCTAAGCTCACGAACCCATTTCAACACTTAAGTTATAAGGAACAAGTACAACTCACTAACTCAGTAATATCTGAATTCTAAAATATACCTTATTTTAACAGAACAGACACTCCACTTTCAGGGAACAATCCATTGCCTCCCTGGTTTCAAAGGAAACGTGCAAAGAACGTACCAGGGGGTCCACCCAAATGCACGGGCAGTTCGCGTTTTAAACAGGAAAAAAACCTCGACATTCGACTTTGTTGAGTACATATACATTCAAAAAAAAAAAACAAAAAAAACCAAAAGTAGCAGCCTCACCTTTTTCATGAATCCCTCCTCCAGAGACCGCTGTATCCAGTAGCAGGAACCCTCCGGTCCTGTTTCATTCGAAATAATTCTAATTGACCATATTCTAATCTTATTTAAATCCTGTAAATGTAACTGAACACTTCAAGGCCAGTTTTGCGCATAGATATATATAAACACTAGATGGCTCAAAGCAGAGTCGGCAGCGTCGTCACTGGTCGGCCATCTTAGGACAGGGGACTGCTCTGGTGCGCTGTGCTGTACTCGGAGGTAAGGTGGATGATTTACTTGCTTAAATACTCGTAACTCGCTGAATTCTTGACAGATTTACAAACGGATTGGGTTATTACAAACCTTCATGTACTTTTTATATCGAATTCAATGGTTTTAATTATTCTTAAGTATGCAGTTAAATAACTACATCTCTGGTGTTTACCCGACAAACCAAGCCGTTTGTTTGAAAATTAGTCGAGAATTTGGGAGAGCCATTTACAGTTATTTCAAAGTCTGTGCTCCATTGGCTGTAATGTTATGAGTGATAAAGCAGCCCTGTCCCAAGATGGCCACCCCGTGACGACGTTACTTCACATTGGCTTGCAGCGTGCTTGAGCCATCTAGTGTTTATGCATATCTATAGTTTTGCGGAGCTGTTTCATATAAATCGCATCAATTTCAGCCGCGTAATGTGCACAATGTAGACAGGATACAACCGAGCATGCTGATACGCATAGGTTTGTCTGCTCTGTGTTTGTCCAATCAATGTGTTTCACTTACTTTAAAATGTTTAAATACTCGGGAATTGGATAAGAAACAAGCCAATCAATACATTGTTACCAGGGAAGCTTTACGAGGGCATGAAGTGTAACTCTACAATTACGCAGAAGAGCCTGAATGTATGATTGAGTGATTAGCTATCAGCGCCAGTACTCGGGTGGATATACGGAACCGCTGAATTTGTCAATGAAGGAATCTACGCGTAAATCCACGGTAGGGAACTACGAATTATTACCTGGCCCCTCCCCTAGGGGGCCAGGTTAAGCAATGATCATGTCTGTGTGTGTGTGTGTGTGTGTTTCTGTCAGTCTGTCTGTCAGCCCGTGGCTGGGGTCAGGTCTGCTATCTCTGATTGCCTTGTTTTGTATGTGACGACTGTAATTGACAGTAGAATGTGAGAGAATCAATACCATGTCGATTTTTTTGCCTCAGAAAACTGATTTTTCTGAACCACTAATTGGAATACTGTTGGCTCACTGTGGCTAAATTGGTTGCTACAGAGGATAACGATTTTTTCTGTGTCAAGATATCGTTTTTTTTTAAACTGCTGGATCGATACAGGGCCGGGTTAAGGTATTTTGAGGCCCTGGGCTAGAGGTCAGTAGGAGGCCCCCTTCATCTGCCGATACATGCACAAAAACGTGCGTGCGCACACACACACACACACACACAAACACACCAAGCTGCCAGTTTCACGCCACAACGAAAAAGATTTATTGTGCAATTGCCCACCCTGTAGATTACATAGGCAACCAGGTATAAACCAGCATAGTAGTGTCAAATTACAGATGTCAATAAATAAAATTGCAAAAATAAAAGTTTTCTGCAAAAACCTCAAAACAATATAATAAAGCAGGCTGGCATGCATGCCTTAGGCCCTCTATAGACCAATCCAATATCACATTTCAACTGGCATGATGTATGTATGCATGGCCAAGAAGAACAAGGGCCCTCACAAAGACAAATATAATACATTGAGCACAGTATTTGTGCTAATATCCAGATGTTAAACAATATTCCAGAACAAAAAGCTTTGCACTCCAACCTCAAAACACCACAAGCTGGCGTAGTGCAATATAGGCCTATTTCAGTAGGCTAAAACATTTCCGTTTGCCTTAAAACCAGGCACTCAATAGGGTATTAGGCAGTAGAATAAAATGAGCCTATAGGCCTTTACCTATTTTGAAGTATGTTTAGTGTGTGTAAGAGGTAAAAGCAGTGAACGTGAGAGGTCAAAACGGGGAATGTGAAAGGTAAAATAGTGAATGTGAGAGGTAAAAGCAGTGAATATGCGAGGTTGCAATAGTGAATGTGAGAGGTAAAAGCAGTGATTGTGAGAGGTAAAAACAGTGAATGTGCATGGTAAAAGCAGTGAACGTGAGAGGTAAAAACAGTGAATGTGGGAGGTAAAAGCAGTGAACGTGAGAGGTAAAAGCAGTGAACGTGAAAGGTAATAATAGTGAACGTGAGAGGTAAAAAGAGTGAATGTCAGAGGTACAAACAGTGAATGTGCGAGGTAAAAGCAGTGAATGTGAGAGGTAAAAACAGTGAATGTGAGAGGTAAAAATAGTGAATGTGAGAGGTAAAAGCAGTGAACGTGAGAGGTACAAAGAGTGAATGTGAGAGGTAAAGTTTGAATTATGGCCTGAACGGCACCTCATTCATGAGCAGCTCACACACACACATAAGCAGCGTGCTTCTGTAGCTTTGATTAGTAAGCAGGCTTCTGTTTAGTTGATCCAAAAAACATAATCAGGATTTATTTGATTTCTGTAGCTTTGATCACTCTTTGTTCAGTAAAATCATAAGTTGCTACTGAAAACTTAATCAATTGAATTTTTTTTAATAATTTGATATGCATCAAATTCATCCACTGGTATCTTTTTCTTTTTATCATATTCATCTGGCTGTATTCTTTGTCTGCATATCTCTGTGTATCTCTTGCTGGGTGTGGCTGTAGGTCTCTTAAGGTGACGCGCATGCGTCTTTGCTTTGCATTCCTGAAGGAATACCTAACTGGGTTTCAGGTTACCTGTCCAATAGTAGTGCGAGAATGAGAGGTATAAGACCGGCGTGTAAGAGCTGGAAAAGTTCAGTTCTTCTTGCGCAGGAGGAACTTGGCTTTACATGTATCATGACACAATAAAGCCTAATTTTTCTTTTCAGAATCTGTCTCTCTCCAATTGCTTGAGGATGGGGGAACCTCAATATGTTGAAGAAAACCAAACCACACCAGTCCCGGCCCTGGCATCTAAATAGCTGGAAAATTCATCAGTTCCAGTGCAACTGATTATTGTATGTGTATGTCACTGAAAAGCATCACATTGAACAGTGTTGTATAAAGACTACCTGTATTTAATAGCGCTTACTATAACACAGAGCAGGCAATATTTATAACCTGATCTCGATTCACATCATTGTTAATCATGAGTGTATTAATTGCATTCCTCTCTTGCCTTCTTTTTTTCCCAAACCACGGAAAGAAGCCGTATTCTTTTCCCGTTCTTCAACTCACTTAGCTTTGGACCTTATGAAGGCTCCTCAAGCTTTCCTTCAATATATCTCATCCAAATTGGATTGATGATGTGAAAATTGAGTCCAGACTGGTTAAGATCCAGACGCCTTCTAAAAAAAACTCTTCAATATATTGTACTAATTTAAGTTATTGTTCCAGCATTTCTTTAATGCTTTTTCCCCAAATTATATTGAAATTTGCAAAACTCTAAATTGAAAGAATTTCCATCGACTGTAACAGCTCCCAATGGAGGATTCATATTTAATTTCTAACTCTAAATCTTGGATTGTTCACTAGTAGCATGTCTCCGTTTTTTGCAATAGATGTGGTGGCAGCGCCTCACCACGTATTTACGTACCGCGCCTTTGCTCTCTCCTGGTGCGATGTGGTACTGCAGTGTTTCTCGGAAATGGGACATTTATTCGAAAACAGACAGATCCACATTCCACATGCATCTCCCACAAAGGCTCTTTCCGAGAGGCGCCACGAACACCATTTGCTGTTCACTCAGTTATGCGCATTCATTTGTTTATAAGAACGATAAAATACCTCCAAGGATAACGATGAAAGAAAATCAAGTCGTTCAGTAATACTGTTGTGCAATCTTGCTATGTTGGAAATTGGCCTCAGAGTTTACAGGAAACAGGTGTTACAGTGAATTTAGTGACCTGTCAGATTCTGGGACCAGCAGAAGTGGTGGAGGAAGAATTCAGATCGTTTATTTAAGCAAAATGATCAATACCACAATGTGAAAATACTTCCTCACGAGCAGAAATTCAGCATTTAACATCCAACTATTGTGAAAGTGTAGAAGTGCTGACAGGCAAATTTACTAAAAGTACAGAAGTAAAAAACAAATTTTCGGGGGGGAAAAAAAAAAAAAAACAGGCCGTGACCAAATATTAATTCAATTTGGTAAAGTAAATGATCAAGATTTATGAATCAATGCATATGCAGCATTTTATTGTTATAATCCAATATATCAGTCACACAGCCCCATTAACAATCTGAATAGCCTAGTACTTCGTCCAACACTGCAGGTCACATGCTACAGACCCCAAGTCCACTGAAGTTGGGATGTTGTGTAAAATGTGAACTGAAACAGAATACAATGATTTGCAAATCCTTTTTGACCTATATTCAATTGAGTACACTACAAAGACAAGATATTTCATGTGCAAACTGATGAACTTTGTTTTTTTGGAAATATTCACTCCTGAATTTAATGCCTGCAAAACGCTCCAAAAAAAAACTGGGACAGGGCGATGTTTACCTCTGTGTTACATCACTTTTCCTTTTAACAACACTCAGCAAGAATTTGGGAAATGAGGACATTAATTGAAGAAGCTTTGGAATTCTCTCATTCTTGCTTAAGGTACGACTTCAGTTGCTCAACAGTCCAGGTTCTCCATTGTGGTATTTTGCATATGAAGCCACGCTGTTGAAACACATGCAGAATGTGGCTTGGCATTGTCTTGCTGAAATAAGCAGGGATGTCCCTGAAAAAGACGATGCTTGAATATGTTGCTCCAAAACCTGTATGTACCTTTCGGTATTAATGGTGCCTTCACAGATGTGCCATGAGCACTAACACATCCCCACACCATCAAAGATACTAGCCTTTGAACTTTGCGCTGAGAACAATCCGGATCGTCCTGTTCCGGTTTAGCCTGGAGGACATAACGTTCAAAATTTCCAAAAACAATTTATGTGGACTCGTCCGACCACAGTCCATCTCAAATGAGCCGGAGACCTGTTGCATCCAGAAAATTTGAAAAGAGCTCAAATGTAAAATGTCTCAGTTTCAACATGTCAAATGTTATCTACATGTTCTATTGTCAATAACATATTGGCTCCTGTGATCAGAAAGTCATTGCATTTTGATTTTATTCACAGTTTACACTTTGTCTCAACTATTTCAGAATTGGGGTTGTATTTGCTTACGTAATTGTTCACTGAGTGGTGATCCTCGTCCCATCCTTGCTTGTGAACAACTGAGCCTTTTGGGGATGCTCCTTTTATAACTAATCATGACACCTGTTTCCAATTAACCTGCTCACCTGTGAAATGTTCCAAACAGGTGTTTTTTGAGCATTCCTCAACTTTCCCAGTCTTTTGCTGCACCTGTCCCAGCTTTTTTGGCAGGTGTTGATTCGAAATGAGTGAATATTTCCAGAAGAAAACAATAAAGTTTATCAGTTTGAACATTAAATGTCTTGTCTTTGTAGTGCACTCAATTCAATATAGGTCGAAAAGGATTTGCAAATCGTTGTATTCTGTTTTTATTCACGTTTTATACAACGTCCCAAATTCATTGGAATTGGGGTTTGTATGTCAGGTCACCAAATTCAGCGTCCAGAATGTGTGTTCGTCACCTTTCTAATTACATGTGGATACACCCACACACACACAACGTGCATGCACGCAGACAATAGTGGTGAACTTGGAAGGTGAGACAGGTGAAGTTCCATCTCTGGTGTATTGATACATGTCTGTAACCGTATCCTGCAGTTAATAAAATTAATCCACAAACCTAATCAGTCACAAGATAAAAATCTGCTTATTGAGCTCAGTCTCATCCTGAGGCACCATAAAGTGATGCTGACTGACCAAGCATCCTAATTTGACAGCAATTTAAAATGAACCCTGCCCCATAACTTGAACCCTAAACCTTCGCGTCAAATAAGGACGCCAAAAGGTGCTTAGTCATGTAGTGTCACAATACTGGATGACGTGCGGTGATGAGAATGTGCTGGCTTCATGTCGTGATGATTCCCTTTGTGCTATCAAAACAGCTCCATAAAACTGATGTCACTTGAATTCCCAAACTCAGGGCTTCCCAGCAGAAAATTCTCCTGAGTATCCTGCTTGTCTTCCCACAGTGCATCCTAATGCCATCTCTTTCCAGGTATAGTAGTGTTCATTATACACTTACACTTTTATATGAAATATACACTTAATAGAATGAAGATAAATCAAAAACCAAGTATTTCATCAAGAATTGATTTCATGAACACTTCATGTTCAAAAAAGTAGGCAGATAACAATATAAATAGTAAAAACAAAAATAATAATGTCTATTGAGAGAAAAATTCTATGTCTAGTGTGGCCACCCTGTCCTTTGATTATGGAATTTAATCTTTCAGGCAACATTTTCACACATTTTTTTTCCTCACTGGCTAAACCATTCCATATGGTTTGAAGTTCATACCAAAGAGACTCTTTCAATGTTACAACAGATTTGTTTGATTGGATAAAGGTCTGGACTTTGAGCAGGCCAAGTCATAACGTTTATGTAACCAAACATAACAAACATTTGCAAAACAAGGTCTGTATGATTTATTTAGATCTTTTTATTCAAAATTTTATCAAGCTGAGCAATGTGAAAATGCTCCTCAACCTATCTGCAGCACTTTTTTTCCAAAATTGGTCTTCCTGTGCTTTCAGAGGAACAAAAAGCTATTTTTGTTGTGATCTGTGATTTCTGCATCTCATGTTTAAGTTCTGTGCCTGGCTTGCCATGTATGCTTTTTGTGTTTAGTGACCACTGCATATGTCTGACTATTCTTAGGATTGTGTTTTGTGTTTTGGTAATTTAGATTTCCTGGTTATTTTTCATGTTTAGATCATTTAGTTTCCATGCCATGGTTTTATTTCCATGCTTTGCACTTTGTCTCCCCTGTCTTGTCATGTGTGTCATCTTTGCTCACGGTCCCTTGTCTTGTGTGCCACTCATTCGGGTGATTTATTGGTTTCTGGGTTTCAATCTTCTTTCATTATCTCGTGTTCTTCCTTCCTCTCTTTTACTGTCTTACTAACACATACTAACAGTTTATTGTTTTTGCTAATTACTAACCACACTAATCTTGTATATTTTTACTAACTTTCTAACATGCACTCGGGATTGTACAGCTGCACATACTAATTGACTAACAATCTCTCAGCAGTCGCTCAATTCTAATCTCCGCCTCCTTGCCTATCCCTAATTATCTCTGCTGCAAGTTTCTGTGGTTTTCCACATATACTTTGTGCTTTCCTTTTCTTTTATCTTGGCACTTTAGCACTCCTTAACCGGAGCTGTTGTTTTGTACTTAGGTTTGTCTTGTGATCCCTGTCTGCATTTTGGCTACAGCCAAATTCATGTAATTAGTTTATTCCTCATGTGTCTCTCCCTGATCATTGTTACCATTGATTGCACCTGTTCTCCCTGGTCATGTGTTTTCCCCGGGTGTGTATATAAGATGTCTGTTTGGTTCACACTCTTGTCAGATCGTTCTCCCTAGCTTTCTCGTGCCACGTTTATCGCCTTGATTTCTCAGTGTTTATCTTTCTGACTGGATTGCCCGACTATCGTTTTTGGTTTGCCCTTTTTGGATATTGTTGCATCTGTGTATTTTGACCTTTTTCTGCCCGACCTTGATTTAGTGATTACTGCCCTGGTTTTGGATTCGGACTGTTTTTGGCTTATGAGTTTGTTTCTCCTCCAAACCTACGCCTGTGTACCGAACCCTTTTTGTCTGACCACGAACTTTGTTATTGGTGCCCTGGTTACGATTCTGGATTACGCCCATTGGATACTGTTTTTGGATTGTGGACTTTGTACCGTTGCCAGCTCTGTTGGGGGGTTTCCCCCTTCAGAAATAAAGCCTCCTTTTTGCATTCTACTGGTTGTCGCACTTGGTTCATTTCGTAAATCCCAACAATTTTAAATGCCTTCTTTACAAAGAATGTGATCTTAAGCATCCTCATGAAGCTTCAGTCACGTAAATCTCCTGGCCCTGATGGCCTTGATTGTGACTTTTATAAGAAATTTCAAAACTTATTTATTGAACCTTATTTAGCCATGTTGAACTATTTTGGAGTGTCACAGGCATACTTCCTCAGTCGCTAAGGGAGGCTAATATTGCCCTCATTCTAAAAAAGGGGAAATGTCCAAACAGTTGTGCCTCATATAGACCAATTCCATTCTTGAATTCTGATTTAAAACTGCTTTCTAAAATGTTTGCGCTGCGCCTGATCCTTATAATTAATTAGGATCAAACTAGATTCATCAAGGGCTGGAACTCTTCCAAGAGTGTGAGGAGGCCATAAGCATGGATGGGATGAGCCTGGTCTGGATGCAGAGAAAGCATTTGAAGGGTTGATTACCAGAAGTGCGCAAGTCTGTTTTCATGTTTTTAGAGAAACAAGATTTGATAACTTGTGGGGATCATGTTACATGTGTTAAGCTGTTTTAAACATAATGGAATATCATAAAATATGTCATATATTTATAAAACATATAAGGAGACCATCTAATCTCTATTTCGATTCTTTTCCAAGATATTTTAAACCCCAAACTGTATATTTGAGTACTTTTAGAAGCAAATGCCTCAAAAAAGAAACGAAAATTGAGCTTGATCTAAAAAATTCACAGCATTAAATTTTATTATTTCAGAGTACTAATACAGAGCATCTTTTTGAAAACATAACGCACCACTATCTAATGGAAATGAACAGGGCATATAGTCATAGATGTCAAAAAGCTTCTTGAGAAAAATGAATGGAAGATGTTTACAGTCAAATGGAAGGTAAATGCAGCTGAACAAAGGTCACAATAAAAACAAATCCAGCATAGCATAACAGCTTCGCCTTGTCTCTGTGTAACGAGCTATTGTAAACTAACTGTTTTGCCTGTCATGTTTATGCTCTTGAATTTGTTTCTAGTCAAGTGTTTTTGTTTATTTTAGTAGTTCCTGTCCGGTCTGCTAGCCTGACTCCACCTCTCCAAGTCCTCGTTCCATTGCATTTTTTCTCTTCTCCTCGTCTCTTGTTTCATCACTGCATTCAGGAGTGAAATTTGTTATTTCCTTAATTCCTTTGCAGCTTTTTAAATTTGAGCCGGCTGTAAGCTTGAGTGATTGATATATTTTTATTAGTACTAATTACTAACGCCATTACTAACAATGCATGGGAAGGTGTTTTATTTGATAGGCACTTACTAATTACTACTAAATTAGTTAGGGCAGTGATTGGTTTTGGTTCCTATGTTCACTATTTTTAGATCTCTGTGCTATTCTGTTCAAAGTTTCACTTCTCCACTTTCCCTTTATCTTGTATTGGTACTCCTATCCTGAACATGCTCATTACTTTTAATGAGCTTGTCATGGTTTTATTGCTTGGTCATTGTCTGAGTCCACATTCCCATTGTGTCTTTTTATGATGTTCTTTTCTTCTCATGTGCAGCCAGGGGCCTATTGCACAAAAGTCGGATCCTGAGATCCTGGATCAACGTCAAAGCGGGGATTGTCATGTCCCAAACAGCGCGTCGCAGGCTAAATTGTTTGCACAAAGCCGACGGCGAGTGGAAAAGTATTGGCTAAGTGAAGCCCGCTACGGCTGATCCTGCTGAATGCGCACACATGGCTACTTCAAATATACCCTGAGATCGATCACAGAATCGCTGATCATCACCATGGATACTTAGTCGATGCAGCAGACGCATGCGCCAGCTTTCACTCAAAGACCACATTCAGACAGAGGGACAGTGTTGTCTCCGAAACGCCTTTGTTGGCTACTCCATTAGTTTCTGTCTGAATAGTGCAAGGCGTTTGAGAGGAGTGTTAAGTGAGCTAAAATAAAGTGAAAATGAACTCGGGAGGTGTTTAGCACCGTCCAAAAGGAATAGCTGATGCACTTCGGTGTCTGTGTGAATGCGATAAGCCTTCATTTCCGGGCATATTTGAGATATTACATTGAGACAAGAAAATAGGCAGATGCGATTGTGCAGAAAATGCACACATGAACTGTCTGGCACACCCAAGTGCTGACAAGTTTTTGCAAGCATATTTTTCTTACATACCACAATTTTGCTACAAGCCCTTTTTTTGTCCTGCACAAACTCTGATTGATAGTCTGATCTACGTTTTCAGACTAGTTGACTTTACTTTCTGTTTTTAATTGCTTCTGATGGAGGCATATTCAAATTTACGAAGTAAAATGTTAACGTCAGAAAATAAAGTAAGGAGTCTCCTGAAAATGTTTGATTCCAGTATCGTGAAGGGAGCGACATTGCACATGTATACAGCGCTAAGGCAACAACTCTACCTTTACCTGAATAAAACAGAAAAGTAGCAGCAGTGCTGTATGTAGGGGGTTACCACAGCGATTTCAGACCACGCTAAAACATGGTAACCCCCTTCATACAGCACTGCTCATCTTCTATTCAGATGGAAGTCTTCGTAATTAGGACAAATCTGAAAATGATGGATTCTAAATATGGAAATGTGACATGGAAGGGGGACTGACTGAATTGTGATGGTGACTGTCACATGGCTACTTAAATATTATGATTGAATATTGGCTATTTTACGGATATCAATGGTCACAAGTTTTAAAAATAATTACTAATGTGACACTTGAAGGGTCCTGTCACTGGAGATGTCTCCTAATAAGTACACGCCCTGGCTACTTTGCCAACAAGCCTTTGGTGATGTGGTCAGCGCACATTACTCTTACCCGGGAGTCTGGAGGTTCAAGTCCCCGCCCGGGTCCTCCTTCAGCCTGCTACATTTAGATTTTAGCTGTTCAAATTTAGCTTGGGTCACAATGTTACACGAAGCCCCTGAATCAATTAACATTTTGATTCCACATTCCATCTTCAGCCATGTCAGTAACTGTAAATACATGATCATCTTCACTGTCACTGGTTTCCTTAGGTGGGGCTGTGGTTTCAACTCTATTTACTTTATAAGATTTCTTCGATTTACACACAACGGCAAAATGCCCTTCCTTGCCACATTTGTTGCCAATTTTATTTTGTCCTCCTAGGTTGAGCAGTAGCCCTTCCTGAAGAGAGTTGAGCCAGATTTTGACCTCTCCCAAAAAGGACGAGGGCCATGGCTATAAAAAGACCACAAAATGAAATGGTTCGGACAACCAATGGCTGGGGTCCTGTGTGGATCACTCAGTTGTGGCATTGTGCAGACTTGTCCAAACCATTTTATTTTGTGGTTTTTTTATGGCCATGGACCTCGTCATTTTTGGGAGTGGTCAAAATCTGGCTCAACTCACTTTAGGAAGGGCTACTGTTCAACCTAGGAGGATAAAACAAATTGGTTATATCGTGAATCACTGAAGTGGAACAAGAGAAATTATCATCCCATTTTCAATATCATGTGCTCAGTGTACAAGTTAAACTTTTGTTCTAGGAAGTATGAAATCAGATTTCTTAAATTGTGAGGAAAATGGGTGGTGCGTTTTTAAATTTCATTAGTTTATTTAAAAAAATTTTTTTGATCAATTTCATCAATGTACCTCAATTCCTACTATTCAGGCCTGCATAGCATTAAAAAAAAGCTAGGAAGGGGGCAATTCTGGACGAGATATGAAAAATTTGATAAATGATTTAATTTGAAACAGATGAGGGCCGAAGATTTCCTATTTGCCCGCAAATGCAAGAAAATATCTTTGAAGCTGGGGCGGAGCCAGGGGGTGGCCAAGGATGGCCACGGCCACCATAAATTAAACTTCGGCCACCCCACCACCACCGTTTTGACGGCAACTTTTTCTGTGCGCAAGTGTTCCCTCAGCGAAGCAATTAAACCTCAAGCAAGTAGCTCTCCACCACTACAGATGGAGGCGGTAAGACACTCAACTTGACTTTTGTAGACACCAACATAATTACAGACGAAGAAGAAGTAGTAGTTGTGGTTCATGGGCTCTATGCATAAAACATCCCTGGCTCTACAAGTGAAGGTGCCAACTACACTAGATTGCTGATACGATTCACTCAAGCAACGATACTGAGCAATAAAAGAAGCGCAAATTAGCTAGTTAGTTGATGTATTCTTATCGTTATTCAGTCAAAGTGACTGCAAAACAAATAAGTTTCATGAAAAGAGTGTAAATGTGCACGCGGTAGTTATACATTTGATTTTCAGTAATAATTACGGACAAATTTATTTTCCGGACTGTCTTTAATTTTTTTCGTTTCCTTTGTTGCTCAGTATATCTAGCTCGTTGCGCTCAAGTGAAGCACCCGGAAATAAAATTAGCATGTAGGCTCCAATTAATTTTCACCCACTTTAAAATTACATTTTCAAAAACACTTGCATACTAGTTGGTGTTATTTTGGTATCGCTGAGCAGAGCAACATTTTGTCTCCTCCATACAGCGCCCTCCATAATTATTGGCACCCCTTTATTAAGATGTGTTCTTTAGCTTCTCATAAATTTATTTATATTTCTAAATAATATAGGACCACAATGAAAAAAAGAGGAAAATCCAACCTTTAATTCAAGTGCATTTCTTCACTGGGAAAAAATCCCACATTAAGAAATAATTCTTTTACATCAAATCATGTGTGCCACAATTATTAGCACCCCTGATCTTAATACTTTGTACAACCCCCTTTTTCCAACAAAACAGCACCTAATCTTCTCCTATAATGTTTCACAAGACGGTTGAAGATCCCTCTTTCTGTATTCTCCCATTTCTCTTTGCACAATCTCTCTAAATCATCCAGCAACCTGGGTCCTCTCCTCTGCACTCTCCTCTTCAGCTCCCTCCACAGGTTTTCAATGGGGTTGAGGTCTGGGGACTGAGATGGCCATGGGAGGAGCTTGATTCTGTGTCTGGTGAACCATTTTTGTGTAGATTTGGCCACATTTTTTAGGTCATTATCTTGATGAAAGACCCAGTGACGACCCGTCTTCTGCTTTCGGGCAGTGGCCACCAGATTTTGATTTAAAATCTCCTGGTATTTCAAAGCGTTCATGATGCCATGCACCCTAACAAGGTTCCCAGGGCCTCTGGAAGAGAAACAGGCCCACAGCATCACCAATCCTCCCCCGTACTTCACAGTGGGCATGAGATGCTTTTCTGCATATTCATCTTTTGTGTTCCGCCAGACCCACATAGAGTGTTTGTTGCCAAAAATCTCTATCTTGGTCTCATCTGACTAAAGCACACGGTCCCAGTTGAAGTCCCAGTACCGCTTAGCGAACTCCAGACATTTGCCTTTATGATTGTGAGTGAGAAAAGGTTTTTTCCGTGCATGCCTCCCAAACAGCTTGTTGGCAGCCTCACTGTGCATGGTGGCAAAATAACCTCGTGTCCTCGTCCAGGGTTGTTCACCACTGTTCCAGTTGTTTTCAAATTCTTAATGATTCCTCTGACAGTAGATATGGGTAGGTGCAGGCGAGTGGCTATTTTCTTGTAGCCACTGCCTGACTTGTGAAGGTCGACACACACCTGCCTTACTTGAGTGATGTGTTTCTTTGTCTTTCCCATGTTGAAGAGTGGATAAGAGAAATGGCCTCTGTGTCACGTCATATTTATACCCCAGGGAAACACGAAGTGATGATTTAATAATTAAATGTTCCTAGATACTCTGATCAACTTTGTAAACTGTAGAAATGACAGAAATACTTCAATTACATTTATTTCCTAGGAATTGTTAGGGGTGCCAATAATTGAGGAACAGGTGATTTTATGAAAAATTATTATTTCTTAGTCTGGGATTTTTTTTTCCCTTTAAAATTCACTTGAGTTGAAGGTAAAATTTTTTTTACAATTTTCAGTGTGAGAGTATGCTTCTGCAATAAAAATTAAATTTAATTTAAGGCTTTTAACACATCTTAACCAGGGGTGCCAATAATTATGGAGGGCGCTTTATCACCAATGAAAAATACACTAATTTCACAACTGTTCCAGATCTTTTTTTATTTTCAACTACTTTAGGCATACATTAAAAGCTTATTATGCGGGTCTTCGTGATGTAATTCCACATGGCAGTCACTGTCTGTATAGCTAAATAAACAAGTGACCAAGAAACACTAGCTACTAGATCTACAGCAACTTTCCACATGGGAAAAAAATAAGATATCAGTTTCTATGCCACCCCAATGTGAGCAATGGCCTCATTCTGGCCACACCGATGAAATTTTTCTGGCTACGCCACTGCTTTGAAGGGTTTAAAAATAATGCTGAGAAAGCTAGCATCACAGCAAGAACAGTTATTTATTGATAAGTGATCTTACCACATGGGTTCTGAATTACTTTGGCAAACCTTTGTTAAGTACTACATTATGTAGTTACTTCCACAAATGCCAGTTAAAACATAACAGTGCAAAAAGAAAGTCTTTTTTGAAGTGCCCAGAGGGGCGATCAACTTCTCTGAGCTCACCGGCGTTGGTTTATCTGTCTGTTTGTTTACATTTCTTTATTCACAACACAAAAAGTTGTACAATAAAAATTAACAATTAAAATGAAAACCAAAATAAAAACAAAAAGACACCAGGCCTTACTCCGTACACAGTAGTGTAATTATAGCAGTAATTTCTTGATCACTAAATAAATTTACCTCACAACTGTCTCTCATTGCACACAATTCTTTAATTTGTTGAGCAAGTCTAAATACGTTTTCATCATAACTGTGCTGCCAAAAAGCACAAACATTGCTAACATCACAATGAAATCTGTACAAGAGATATCTACTATTAGCACCAATGACAGAATGTGTTCCTAACCCATGTTGGTAATTGTACTAACAACATAATTGTCACTCTTAAACATCTTATCAATAAATTTAATACAACGCTTAGCGAATAAAAGATCAATATTCATACAATTAGCAAGATATGGCAAAATATTACAATGAGTAGTATAAGGTACACGCCAGACTTTACGTATAGCCTTTCTCCATGCACAATAAATGGTTTCAATTTCATTTGAATATAAAGGAAGACTTTGGCAACCATAGAAAGACGTACAATATTTGTGAAATAACTCATTCCTTATGTAGGAGTTAGCATTTTTGAAATCAGCAAAAAACATATTACATTGACGATTAAAATCTGCTACACATTTGTCAGCGTTTAAATCAAATATATCTTCATAAAGGTCATGACCTCAGTATGTAACCTTAGCATTTCTAGGAACTCTGACATTATTCACGAAAATAACAGGGTCAGATGGTCTAGCCCTAGTACATTTGTAAATAATAAGCTCACTCTTTTTTCCATTAAGCATGATATCAAATTCCTTGGCATAATTTTCACAAGCAGTAATCATAAGTTGTAATGCGCTAACAGTAGGTGCCAGTAACTAAACATCATCTGCATAGCTAAAAGCACCAGCATAAACACTGCCTGACAGCCAACACCTAGATTTTGCAATTTGTTCATCAAATCATCAATATATACACAAAACAAAATAGGGGATATAACCCCACCTTGTTTAACACAATTTGAAATTGAAAAATATTGTGAATATGTGTTTTCCCATCTAACTCTTAATTTTTGACTGAGATACATATTTAACCGAAACCTTCAAAAAATGGGACATAGTCCTCTATCTATTAATTTTCTAAATAGACGACAGTAATTGACTGTGTCGAATGCTTTACAAGCATCTAACATAAGACCATACACATGAAAACCATTGTTAACGTAATATGAAACAGTTTCAATAACCATTGCAGTGCACATACCAGTTGACAAACCATCCTTATGCCCAAATTGTAAATTGCTAGTACATAACTTGTTGCTTTCCTTAAAAAGGAAAAGGAAAAGTAATTTACAAACAACACTGCCTAAAGTGATGGCACGAAAGTTATCAGACACTGTTAAATTTGACCACTTACCCTTAGGGATGGGTACTATAGTGCCATCTGACATACCATCAGGTGTGAAACCATGCTTAATCACTGCTGTATACAAAATGGAAAGTACAACATACAGTTTGTGACTACCATAAATGATATGATCTGTAACAACATCTGAGGTACCATCCCTCTTATTACATTTAAGTTTATTAACACCATCAACAATGTCAGACACTGTGATGCAATGCAATGATGCATGTACACATGCACTATCTGTATTACTCTCAGCACATATTAATAGATTAATTTCAGATTGTAACTTGCTCATGTCACCCTTGTCATAAGGAACACTGTTGTAAAGTGAATTAAATTTACTAGCAAAGAGATCTACAATATTTTCCTCACCAATTGCATCATCAACCTTACTAGGATATGAACATTTTCTACTTCTAAAAGACCTGGCATACTTAAACAGATTTAACATAGACTTACTGGCCACAGCATCAGCCATCTTATCACACTTGATCTCAGCCTCTTTCTTAACAACCATTTTATAAGCCCTGTGATACTGTGCTCTGGTCTTTCTCCTGAGATCAGCTATCACACCTTGCCTAGGACATCCATTGTCAACCCAAATTTTATGCCAGAACAGTGAGGCTTCAAAATATTTTTTCACATACTCATTCCAACCTGAAACTACTTTGCCATAATTTTTACATTTACGAGTAGATATGCACTTATTACTGGCATGTAACAGAATATCAACAATGTTATGATACAAAGTACTAAGATCCTCACAATGTGAATTACAAAACTTATCATCATATATTACAGCACTGCAGGGCAAACACAGAGCATCTAACAAGCGATCCATCTCATTTTGGTAATATTGTATTTGTTGCACGGTTGCACTATCCCACATAATAACGTGATTGTTACAATATGTGTTTGCATTACTAACAGTATGGTAATTAATATCAAACTGTAATGTGCACAAAAGTGCCAAATGATCTGAAAAATTTTGAGGACTATCAATAACATCATATTTAGATAGCTGTATGGTGGTATACCATGGAATCAAATTTGTATCAAAATGATCAAACAAAACTTTTGGATATGAAGCGAAAATTTCAAAATTGAGACTGACAAACTCACTGAAGCAAAGAAAAAATAGTGCCATGGGCCCTGTAGCTCATCTGACCACTCAAAGGTGTGTAAGAAGCAGTTTAACTCAAACTAGTAGGGTGTGTAAGAAGCAGTTTAACTCAAACTAGTTTCACACTTATCACAATGTAAATTGACACCAAGTGGTTGTTTGTAGCATCAGTAGATGCTACAGTTGGTTTCTCTTAAGCAGCTGCTCATCCATTACAACACAAAAGCTAAAACATTGATTAAAAAATGTATTCGAAGAAATGAGTATCAGTACACATGAATAGGTCAAGGTCACCACAAGTGCTAAGATCGTCAATAATTCCTGTTCTTTTTCAATATTGACCAAGTGACCATAAATGAACAAAATTCATTCAGTTCTTGCAAATATAGTACAGTAACATCAAGATTTCAAAGTGTGTATTGTCCTTAGTGACCTTGATATTTAAGCCAAGGTCATCAAAAACCCGGGGACTTTCTTGCATGCCCACTTTTGACCAGTAGCTAAAGGCAAGATTTCAACTTGTTTATTACCTCCAGTGACCTTGACATTTAAATCCTGAATTATATGTCATGTATCTTGCTACCTACTACCTACGTAGCGAAATTGAGCTGAATATATGCATAAAAAGATTTCAAATGGCAAATTGTGATTTCCAATACTATACCTATACTATACAATACTATTCCAATACAATCCAGAACTGTACACAATACTCCAGATGTGGTCTGACAAATGTGTTGTATAAAAGAAGCATCATCTCCTTGCATTTGTACTCAATACTTTTGGCAATGTATCCCAGCATCCAATTTGCTTTTTTAACTGCTATGGCACAATGGCTACCTGTGAGGGTTTGGGCAACAATTGCTCCCAGATCTTTTTCGTGTGGAGCACATTCCAGTTTTAAACCTCCCATGAAGTAATCCTGTCTAATATTTTTATTACCTACATGTACAACTTTACGTTTTGCTCGAGTAAATTTCATTTGCCACATTTCTGCCCAATTCTTGATTCTATCCCAATCATCCTGAATCACTTTAGTGGACCCTAAATTATTTGCCAAACCTCCCAATTTAGTATCATCTGCAAATATAACTAATTTGCTCTCAATATTCCAATCAAGGTCATTAATGTAGATGAGGAACAGCAGAGGTCCCAACAATGATCCCTGGGGGACACCACTCCCCACCATATCTAGCTCAGATGAGATGCCACTGACCACCTTCTTTGTGTTCTGTCCTGTAACTAGTTTTGAATCCACTCCAGAATACCTCTGGTAACTCCAATGGAGCTCATTTTAAAAAAATAGTCCCTTATACAGTACTGTATCAAATGCTTTCTGAAAATCCAAGTATATGATGTCATAAGTCCTGCTCTGGTCATAAGTCTTGGTGGGCTCTTAAAAAAATTCCAGAAGGTTTGTCAGGCATGACCTTTCATTATGGAAACCATGTTGACTATCTCTCAAGATATTATTACGTTCAAGAAATAAGTCCAGCTCATCTTTTATGATAGATTCCAGTATTTTGCAGGAAATGCAAGTTAAACTGACTGGCCTGTAATTCCCTGGCTCAGTATGGTCCCCTTTCTTCTATATTGGAATTATATTACCCTGCTTTCAATCATTTGGTATTTCTCCAGTCTCTAAAGACTGGCTGAAGATGGCGGATAGCAGCTTAAAGAGCTTCTCACTTACTTCCCTGAGCTGCTGAGTTTGGTTTTCTCTACTGTATTTTAACCTAAGAGATGAGTTTAGAGATGAGTGAGAGGTGAGATGAGTCAAGCGTGTAATCAACTGCTTTAATTCATCAATTAATTGCTGAGTAAAAACCAAAAACCAGCAGACACTGCGGCTCTCCAGGACCAGGGTTGATTACCACTGGATTAGCCAATAAAATACCAGTGTCATAGTGACAGTCATTTACTTGCGATGGGCCACCACAGAACAATATGCCCACCATTGAATCAGAATGCCCCAAGCTGGAAGGAACCAGTAAAAAAGTCCAAAAGCAACTGTTACCAATATATTGTTATCAGCAGGCTAAACGATAAATAAATATATTTATCTCATATCATGTGAAGTATTTCTAGTCCTTATGTAACAGTACCATTATGTAGTAGTCTACTGACTAACCACTGTAGTTTAGGGGGGTCGGAGCTTGTGGCACACAATCAGCTTGTGGCATCGGTGGCACACTACAAATAAATGAACATGTAGGAAACACTGCAGTCCTTTTAGGACAGTTGTTGCATAGCCAGGCATCTTTGTTGCACATTCTCACGTAGCAAACAAATCAACCCCCCTCCACCCCCCCTTCCCCCCTTACACAAGTTTTAACAATGAGAGTTTTAACGACACTGTCTTTTACTCTATAGCCATTGTAGCCGCTATGCGAATGTTGTAAAAAACTATTGTTCCATTCTGTTAGCCTGAGACAGTTACCTTGATGCCTCTTTTACTTTGTGTGGTCATTGTAGTGTCTCTGAGCTGGAGAGAAATATTGAAGATATCAACAACGACAAGTTTAACAACATTAAGAATGCTACGTGAGTATAGAGGCCTTGCACTGGATGCAGAAACTGTAGTGTAAGTCACGTGATCCCCAAAGTAACCCAAGAAGATGGCTTTGATGGGATGGGAATGCATTGATTAATTATTATTTATTCATACAAAAAAATGTATTTCCTTGCTCTGGAAGGTCGAATGTATAACCAGATATTGAACCTCAGGTTCAAATGCTCCACCTTATCCACGAAACTTGCTCAATAGACTATACATTCACTGGTCGATTTAGTACTTGTGTAGCTGTACCGTGTTTGAACTTGAGCATATTGGTGCAAGGGTCTCAGTCATAAACCGGCTTTGAAAAGAACAGTTGAATATTTAGCGGTTAATTATAGCAAAAATACAAAAAACAAACCATTTAAGTGATTATACTACTGAGGTCTTCAAGTGCAGAGCATAATGGCGAGAGGACTCTCAGACTGGCTAAAACAATAGCAGGTGCAATTTACCCACATACAGGTTTTATGACAAAATATCAAAGGTAAGGAAAATTTTTGCTAATCTCTGTAGCATTTAGAGGAGGAGACATCACCTCAGCAAAGTATATTTCAGTGGAAAGTAAAATTCTTGTAGTGTCTAAAACGCATAGTTTAGTAAATTTTTATGCCCCCGCCCTCCAAAGAGGAAAGGGGGCATTAAGTCGACACCATGTCCGTCCGTTTTCTGTCCGTCGTCCGTCCATCCATCGTCCGTAAACTTTTCGTTTCCGCGGGATAACTATGGAATCCACTAATCAAGAAGGCATAGGCAGCACTCCAAATGCATAAAAAATATATTTATTGCCACACTATAGGACGTTTCGGGTGGTACCCTTCCTCAGCATGTATGGCAAACATGTGTTTTTCTTTTCATAGGTTTCAGCACCCATTGCTTAATTCTTTATAACTTTTCGGGAGTTGAGCGCGTTTGGGTTTTTTTCATAACTATGGAATCCCTCATCGGATTGATGCCATTTCTTAATGGCGTATTGGGAGTGGCTAGAGGAAGGTTCCTTTCGAAAACCAGCTTCGTGCAATATCTAATATTGCCGTCACAGCAGCCATCTCAATATGCCCTTCATCAACATACAGGTGGGGGCATATGCCGCGCTCTGCGTTGCTCTTGTTTTAATTTGGCAATGATTCGGTGCGGCGCATTTTTAAACTGGAAAGTCTTCGAATCAGCGTCAATAACAGGGGGCGGACATTTTTACTTTGGGAATCTAACGCTGCGTTCGGAACGCACACTTGTCCGCTCGCTCACTCGCTCTCTGTATTGTATACAGTGTAGAACATTCACTGTATAGTGGGTGAATGTGCATATCGAACGCATTATCCAATCAAACGCCAGTGCCGCAGTCTTTGTGCATCAGTTATTATCTTTCGTGACCTCAGTTGTTCTCTTTCCTTTGATCTGGGCCATGGAGGAGTTCAGAGGGCTTTCAATAAGTTTGCCCCCTCTACGGCTTGGCTGCCGGCAAGCTTTTTTTATTTAAATTGGCCAGAATAACAATCAAACAATTTATTGACTGAGTGACCAAGACCCCAATAAATGACCTATAATTAGAAATGGTAATGAGAGGTGAATTCACATTGTCTACATTTATATAATTGATATGGCATTGTAACTATAAAACTTTCCCTGACTTTGCAGCATTAGTTTTCACCGTCCTTGGATTGTCACACAGCTGTGCTATCTTACAGTGCACTTTAGCTGTAACAACATTCAGAATATAGAACAGATTATCTCAGCCTCGCAAACTAATTTGTGCTGCTTAACGAGCAACATTAGCGCTGAAATTATAAAAAACATATTGATATTTTACGTCGTCATATATGCGCAGAAGTTGCCTCATAATTTTGTGGTGCAATGCATAACTATGGTCGACTAAGGTCGTCGGTTTTTGCCAGTTACTCTGAGAAACTGTGGCTAATTAGGAGATGTACACTGCAAAAGTTTAAGGCTATTAAGCATTTTTAAAGGAGAGGTTTCCAAAGGTCAAATTCAAAATCAGAAGATTCTCTAAGTAAAAATGTCTGCCCTCTGGTATTGAAGCCAATTTGAAGACTCGCTGGTGTAAAAATGAGTCGCACTGGATCATTACCAAATAAAAATTTATAAAACTATGCGTTTAAGACACTTCAAGAATTTTACTTTCCGCTGAAATATTGCCGAGGTGCTGTCTCTTCCTTTAAAGTGTATGCCTGCTGTTCTTTGAGTGTGGTGTCAATTTTAAAATGAAAAGGCTTATATCGTTGGAATCTGTGGACTGTCCTTTTTCATTTGAGGTATTGTTTGTGTGCATATCATAAATTCAGTAGAAATGCTTGCGATAGAGCACTGATCTTATTTTGTTTTGCTAGATGCTTATGTACTTACTTGGTACTTGAATTCTGTTCGGTTTAGGTAAAAATGGTCATCACAAACTTTTCACCAAGTTTTTTTGCTTTAAGAGTATATGCCGCATGAAGAGGTTGCTGTAGGAAACATGCTGTTGTTATTATGCAAATTCATTGCCCTCATTATGGGGGCCTTCAGGCTTAAGGTTAATATTTGTATTGAATAAATATTTTCCAATAATTTCTTTAAATCTTGACTTTAAAACCAGTTTTCATTGCAAAAAAACCATTGACTAACTTGTGAACTGCTGGTACATGAAGCAGCTTTTCTCAGTGTTCTGAGCAAAAAACTGATTGTTTTGTTGGTTTGTAAGGCTTTCCACGGTCAATTCTTCTTAATTTAACAAGCCAATCTTTCAAAAGGGCTTCATTATTTTGTGGAAATTAATGGGAACTTATTTTGCCGTATTTTCCAGATGGCTGAATGGCATTATTATTGGTGCAAGCAACAGCAGCACAAGATTTCCCCATTTTCACTATGCTGCGATCAACCTTTGTGTTCATTTTGCTTCGGGGATCATGTGACCTCATACGTAACTTGCAACGACCTCATTGGACACAACCCTGTTGCTTCTAATTTTGCTACGAACAGGGTCACAGACAAAGAAATGTATTTCATAAATGCAGCAGCTGTGGTGAACAAATGCAACCTTGTTTGAAAGGTAAGGCAACTCTGCTAGTATTAAGCTCTGGTGTGGATAGCTAGTGACGTGAAGTTGCTCTACTGATTAGTTGCACGCAGAATAAAAATCCGTTGGCTGGCATGAGAGGAGTGGTCTTTGCCTTTTTATTCATTTCACGCAACGCAATGCTGACCTACACTGCCCGGCCAAAAAAAAAGTCGCACACTCAAATATTTAGTTGGAACCCCTGTAGCTTTGATTACAGTGCATATTCGTCTTTTCATTGTTTTGACAACTATATGCAATGCCAAAGCATTTAATTTTGATCAGAAATGCCATAATTTTTGGCCGAGATCTAGTCTTCTCCACATAACGGTTGAAACACTTGGTGGTCTTTCTTGAGCACATCCCTATGACTTTTAATGTGCTTAAGGTCAGGACTTTGTGGTGGCAAATTTGTTTGTGAAAATGATTCCTCATACTTGTTTTTGTCATCCATGGTTTTCTTTGCTCAATACAGGCCAATAACTTGCCGTTCTAAAATACAGTAAATGTTTTCCACCATCAGGGGATGTGTCTTCCAACATGATTTTTTAAGCAATGAGTAGCGACGCGCTTCATCAGTCAGGGTTAAAATGATTATTTCCAGCTGAAACATATTAATAACCGCAATAATGATCCAATTATAGAATTTGTTAATTAATTTCCAAACGGTGACTTTTTTTTGGCCGGGAAGTGTATAAGACCAGCTATATAAGTATATCAAGTTGTGTATCTATAATATATTTGAGGTCGATGTCTGTCTGGCTGTGTGTATCTTTTTCTCCCACATTTCTCAATCGATTATTACCAAATTTGGTGTGAATATCTACTTGGACACCAGGAAGGACTTGACGTCGCCCGACTTTTCAAATATACTCTGTTATTAATGTGTTTTTCGGTATGCACAAAGTTTTATCATAAAAAAAATTCAGAGGTCTCTACCTCTAATCTCAATATATCTGAACAAAATGGTTTTCCAGAGTCTTCTCTTAACATTATGCTTATTTTAAACTTACTACATATTGGGACTGAGTAAGGATGGATGGATATTAGCTTGGAAGCAGTAGTTAAAGCAAATTTGCCTTTTTAACCTTGGTACTTGTACTGTAACTATGGTAGCTGATACAGTTGTGGCAGTCTACAGGCCAAGGACTGGACAGGACACCAGGGCAGGTGAGGAATGGAGTAGATGGCTTAGTGGTAGCAGATACCAGTGTTTCCCACACACTGTGGGCTGCCACAGAATGAACTTGGACCAACAGAAATTGATTCCGCCCCAACGGGATTTTATGTATCACATTCTCATCTCCATGCGCACAAAAAAAAAAAAAACGGTAAAATGAAAAGTACTGAAAGATGTGGAATTTGCGCAATATTAGTGCCATGCCCCCTGCTCAAGAAAATAGAAAGCATCAACCCCACACAGTTACTGGTGCTACAGTAACCAAGAAGGCCCCCCCCCCCCCAACAAAATAAATAGCATCTATTCCTCCCCCCACCCCGGTCCTACAGCAACCATCACCCACCACCAGCAAAATAGTGCCCGTCTGTGAATTTGATAAACAAATGCTTAAAGGCCTTTACACAAAGTTAAGTGTTGGAGTTTGTATTATCCAAAATTTTGACGCCAATATTTTCACTTATACTGCAAATGAATATCGGCTCCAATTTTCGGTTATTGGCCTCCTTTACTAATAATCAGTATCAGCCCTGAATAAACCATATTGGTCTATCCCTAATTAGCAAGCGAATGTGTGTTTGAATACTTGAGAACCTTTGTTAAAGACTTGACACATTTGCTGATTAATGGTATTATTTACAATGGTAGAAAAATTCAAGTTCAAGTCTCGTCTTTTGTGTGTGATGCCCCTGCTCGTGCCTTTGTGAAGAATACAAAGTCTCACATTGGTTATTTTGGTTGTGACAAATGCTGGCAGGTAGGGGAGTGGAATAACAAGATGACTTTCCCTGAAACAAATGAAAAACTACAAACTGATGCAGACTTAGATGCTATGCTTGACGATGAGCATCACTTGGGACAGAAGCTTTCCCCTTTAAGTGCCATTGCAAAAATGGTCTTAATGTTCCCATTAGACTACATGCACCTTTGCTGTTTAGATGTCACTAGAAAGCTGCTGTCCATATGGATAAGGGGAAAAGCACAGGCCACATGCTTATCTACTCAAACTATAAATGAAATCTCTGCCAAAGTGATGATGCTCCGCGCCTACACACCTGTTGAATTTAACCAAAAGCCCAGAGCGCTGACAGAGATCGATCGTTAGAAAGCCACTGAGCTGCGCACATTCATGCTGTATACGGGTCCCATTGTACTCAGGAACAGCATTGCCAGTGACCTGTATGATAATTTCCTGTTGTTTTCTGTTGGAATGTACTTGCTTCTCTCTCCTGGCATTTCAGATGACATGGGTGACTTGGGAAATACTATGCTGGGTCTCGTTCTTAAGCCATTTTGAAGACCTTTATGGCAAAAATGAAATTGTGTTCAGCATACACCAAGTAATACACCTTGCAGATAAGTATAAGCGTTTCAGGCCTCTGGATAATGTGTCAGGATTCCCTCTTGAGAATTATTTAGGACAAATCAAACGTCTTTTGCGTAAGCATAATTTACCTTTGCAATAGATAGTGAAACAGATATCTGAAGTACCATTTATGCAGGTGCCAGCGTCATTGAAAGAGTGCATTTTACATGGCCTCCATTTTGAGGGTTCGTTACCTCCTCAGTTTAGAACAGTTAAACAGTACAGAAAAGTTACGACGTACAATTATCTGTTATCCACCGAAGGTGGAGATAACTGCATACTGGTTGGAGATGAAATTGCTGTTGTTAAAAACATAATCAAGGTGCCTCACGTTGGCACCTGTCCTATACGTCTTGGTAGCACCTGTTGTGCTGAGCGTTTCTATCCCATTTTCTGTTAATATTACGTTGATTTTTTTCTGTTTTTCTGAGAATTTTCTGCCTTTAACGGAATAAAGTCGCAAATTTCGCGCTTTTGACGGCCTGTACTCCTGCAAGACGCCTGTGAGGTGAACCTTGGACTTGGGCTACGCGGCATCCTTCAAACGTAAGTTAATAACCATGATGGCTTCCCCGTGTTCGCCGACCTCTTTTCCTGTCTTGTGCTCTGAATGTAATATGTTTTGTTACGACTCCTCTGCGCTTAGCGGCACTTTCATTTGCAAGAAATGTGTCTCATATGCTAGCTTAGCTGAAAAGCTTTTACAGCTGGAAGCTCGCATAGAAACGCTGCAGAACAATAGGTCGAATGAGGAGTTCATTGATTCTTTCTTGGTCCAGCCTGAAACTAGTGTTAATGTTAGTTCTCTTTCTGTTTCCCATTCATTACCTGCTGCAGCTGCATCTTCACAGCGTGATGTATTTGTAACAGTTCAAGGTAAATGTAGGGGAAAGAAACTTGAGCAGCCATCCAGTCCCTCTCCCGTTAAACTGTTTAATTCATTTGCTCCCCTCGAAGAATTACAGCCAGACGAACGAGTACCGGAAAAGTCACTAATTATCGGGGATTCCATTGTTAGAGATGTAAGGGTGTTTAAACCGGCGACCACAGTGAGCTGTATTCCTGGCGCACGTGTGACTGATACCGTGGCAAATCTGAAATTACTCGATCAAAGCAAACGCAAGTTCTCCAAAATTATTATCCACGCCGGTACAAATGATATTCGATTACGACAATCGGAGATCACAAAGAGCAGTTTGAAGTTGGCCTGCGCCCAAGCTCTAAAGATGTCACGGTCAGTGACTTTCTCTGGTCCGTACCCGATCCGATGTAGTGATGACATGTACAGTAGATTGGACTCGCTCAATCGCTGGTTGTCTGAGTGGTGCGCAGATAATAACGTTGGTTTCCTGGAAAATTGGCGAGCTTTCCGGCGAAGACCTGGTCTTTTGAGGAGGGACGGTGTTCACCCATCTCGAGAGAGCACTGCACTTCTGTCGAGAAATCTGGCCTACGACTTAAATTGTTGTAGTTGACTGCCGACAGCTAAATCTAAATTCCTGACATTCAGCTTTGATAAACCGTTGATTAGGTCAAACCCTATAGAGACTGTGTCTGTTCCTCGAATTCCAATTAAATTAAGATAAAAGAATCGCGGAGTAAATCACAAAAACTTGATTTGCATTAACACCAACTGTATCAATCTACCAATAAATAAATATTCTCTCAAAATTGGTCTATTAAATATTAGATCCTTGAACTCTAAAGCAGCTCTTGTGAACGAATTAATCTCTGATTGTTATCTTGATATACTGTGTCTCACAGAAACATAGCTGAGACCAGATGAAAACTTATCTTTTGAATAACGCATCTCCACCTGGTTTTATATACACTCAAAACCCCCGCCTGGGCCGGAGAGTTGGGGGTGTTGCAGCTATTTACAGTAACTCCATTCACTCAGTGCCAAAACTACAGTATAAACTTGATAAATTTGAGGTTTTAGAGATGAATTTTGCTGGATACAGGTGCCGGCCCTGCCCCTGATCAGCCTTTAGCTCTGGTGACAGTCTACAGGCCCCCTGGCCTTTACTCTGCCTTCATTCAAGATTTTTCAGAATTCCTTTCAGACTTAGTTTTAAGCTATGATAGAATAGTTATATTGGGCGACTTTAACCTGCACTTTGAGAGGGCAGATGATTCTCGAACATCCGCATTCACTAACATTTTGGAGTCAGTCGGCTTCGCTCAGAGTGTTGCTGGCCCAACTCATTTTCATGGTCATACTTTAGACCTGATCTTAAGCTTTGGCATTAACATTGGGCAGGTCAGGATTCATTCACATAATCCCAGTTTGTCTGACCATTTTCTTATCACATTCTGCTTTCAATTGCCCCACCCTGCATTGTTAGAAACTAGGATGTACACTGGTTGCACTTTTACTGCAACAACTTCTACAAAATTCACTGAGGTTTTCCCATCTTATTTTGAGCATCCAGTGAGTGCCTCCTCTATTGACGATACCGCAGAAAAGTTTGCTGATGCTCTCTGTTATACCCTTAATGTAGTCGCGCCACTGAAATATAAAAAGATTACTTAGAAGAAGAGGCCCAGCCCCATGGTACACTGACCAGACAAGGACACTAAAGCAAAAATCTTGTCAACTAGAATGCAAATGGCGCTCCACTAAACTCCAGTTATTCCATGGTGCTTGGAAAGAGAGCCTTGCTGCATATAAGCATGCTCTCTCTTGTGCAAGGTCCTGTTACTTTTCAAATCTCATGCAGGAGAATAAAAATAATTCTCGATTTCTGTTCAAAACAGTGGCTAAGTTAACTAACAGTCATGCTGCAAGTAACCCTCAAATTCCAGTCTCTTGCAGCCGATTTTTTAAATTTATTTAATGGCAAAATTATTAGAATTAGAGAGGAGATCACTGCTTCCTTACTAGTCTGCGATGGCGTTTCTTATGATATGGAGTCTTCCACATTACACACAAACCCTGAATCCCTTGCTCCTATATCCCTGAGTGAACTAGCCAAATTAGTTGTTACTTCCAAATCATCTGCTTGTATCTTGGATCCCATTCCCACAAAGCTAATGAAAGAACTCCTGCCCATTCTTGGCGGCCCAATCCTTCACATAATTAATTCTCTGATTTCAGGTATTGTTCCCACTTCATTTAAGATGGCAGAAATCAAGCCGCTGCTTAAAAAACCAGATTTGGATCCCACAGTCCTAGCCAATTATAGGCCAATCTCAAACCTCACATTTTTATCTAAGATCCTTGAAAAATGTGTCGCCCAACAGCTCTCTTCTTTCCTGCAAACTAATGAGGTATTCGACAGTTTTCAGTCTGCCTATAGAAAGCATCACAGCACTGAAACAGCCCTCACTGTTCTGCTAAATGATCTGCTTCTCTCTATGGATAGTGGCCGCATCTCTGTTCTCGTCCTTCTCGATTTAAGTGCCGCCTTTGATACTGTAGACCACCATATTCTTCTTCGTAGGTTGGAAAAATTATTTGGTATTTCTGGAATTGCCCTTTCATGGTTTAAGTCTTATCTGTCTGATAGATCTCAGTTTGTCCGGGTAAATAACAAGTGTTCAGAGTATTCCAAGGTTAACTTTGGAATACCTCAAGGATCAGTTCTGGGCCCTTTGCTTTTTTCTCTATACATGCTTCCGCTTGGAAATATCATAAGTAGACTTGATGTTAAATACTGTTGTTATGCAGATGACACGCAGCTCTATATATCCTTTAAACCGGGTGAAAATGATCCGGTTACTAGATTAGAGATGTGTCTTTTTTTTTTTTTTTTTAATAAATTTGGCATCTCCAATCACACCCGAATCTGGAATGCCCAATTGGGGAACTATGTACAAAGCTTGCTCGTATGCGACCCCTTGCTGCCAACTCAGGATAGTGAGACAATTCAAGGCTCTCCTCCGAAGCACGTGCCTGTCTGCCACTGATTCTTATACACTCATTCGTTGAATCTTCACAAGTTCAGAACTAGGGCGGAGGATACCTGGACGTGAACCAACCCGGAGTCTTCCTGACGAGCGCCCATCTGGCCAACAGGAGGCGCTGGAGCAACGAACAAAGCTGTAATTGTATACCCACATCCGACAGTCCCTTCCCAATTTGAAACCCTGTAGAGCGATAGCCAATTTTGCGCTCCTCTGAAAAAGCTGCCGACCCCTGCCGGTGGGTACGCCGGGGCTCGAACTCGCGACGTGGTGATCACCTCTGCACTGCAGAGCAGTGCCTTAACCGTGTGAGCCACCCGGCAGCTCATTAGAGATGTGTCTTAAAGCTGTGAAAGCTTGGATGACGCAAAATTTTCTACTGGGTTCCAAATCTCTTAGAGACTCATTCATTAAGTTTTCTCTTAACTTAGATGGCCTCTCTGTTTCTGCCAGTGCTGTCGTTAAAAACCTTGGGGTGACTCTTGATTCAGAACTCTCTTTCCAGACTCATATCAACAATATTATCCGAGTGGCTTTTTTCCATCTTCGAAACATATCTAAACTTAGAAAAATGTTGTCTCTTCAAGATGCTGAAAAATTGGTTCACGCATTTGTGTCTTCTCGGCTGGACTATTGCAATGTCTTACTGTCTGGTTGCACTAGCTCAGCCCTGGAAGGTCTTCAATTAGTGCAGAATGCTGCAGCTAGGGTTCTGACTAGGACTAAGAAATATGATCACATTAGCCCGGTGCTCAAAAATCTTCACTGGCTGCCTATAAAATTTAGAATTGAGTACAAAATATTATTACTAACTTACAAAGCTTTAAATGACTTGGCCCCAGAATATCTTTGCAGTCTTCTTATTCCTTACTCCCCACCAAGATAACTTTGTTCACAAGGTGCTGACAACTTGAAAATTCCAAATATATCTAGAATTACACTTGGAGGCAGAGCATTCTCTTACAAAGCACCAATTTTATGGAACAATCTCCCAAGACAAATCCGGGCTTCTGACACACTCTCTATCTTCAAGAGTAGGCTGAAAACCTATCTTTTTAGTCAAGCCTATGATTAATTTATGATTAGTTATGTGTTGGCTCTGGTGGGACTGACTACAACCTTGATTTATGATATGTTCACGATATTGGAAGCCAGTGTTATGTAAATCCATGTGGAACCGGTGGCACTGAGCATGCATTAACAGTGCCAGTGGGGCTTGCTACAGCCTTAGTCACTGGGGAGGACCATATGGTACTGGTGTAGTGTTAAGCAAATTCATGTGGAACCGGTGGCACTGAGCATACATTAACAGTGCCAGTGGGGCTTGCTACAGCGTTAGTCACTGGGGAGGTCCATATGGTACTGCTGTACTGTTAAGCAAATCCATGTGGAACCGGTGGCACTGAGCATGCATTAACGGTCCCAGTGGGGCTTGCTACAGCCTTAGTCACTGGGGAGGTCCATATGGTACTGCTGTACTGTTAAGCAAATCCATGTGGAACCGGTGGCACTGAGCATGCATTAACGGTCCCAATGGGGCTTGCTACAGCCTTAGTCACTGGGGAGGTCCATATGGTACTAGTGTCTAGAAAATCTGAAGTGATCTTCCTGGAATAAGTGTAGGGCCTCTGTGCTGCAGGAAGTGGATGGAGCGGCGTTGACTGTTTCCTGACCAGTCAGCTCCTAAATTCTCATTCGGCACATGACACAGGACTGTATTTTTATTAATATGCAGTAGTTTTATCCAGTGCCTCACCCCACTTTTTTCTGTCTCTCTCTGAGGATCTTTCCCTCCACAACTCTGACTCCTGGATCATCTGAGCCCTGTCCCTCACCATGAGCTCCGGCTGCTGCTTTCCTGATCCAGTTCTGCACCATCCTTGGCATGCCACTTCCTCCAGCAACTGATAGCACTGTTTAGATGGACTTTAATGGAACTCTATTGTCATTATCTTGCTATCAACTAGCTAGCCCGCGGAGGATGGGCTTCCCCACTATAGCCGGGTTTGTCCTGAGATTTCTTCCCACTGGGGAGTTTTTTCTCACCACTGTTTGAAGATTTTTCTCCCTACTGGGAGTTTTTTGCCTCATTTGCTATAGTGGGGAATAGGCTGGGCACTGCGCTTTCAGTGACTCATCTGACTAAAGCATCTTTGTGACAGTTTATCTGTGAAAAGCGCTATACAAATAAATTGAATTTGAAGAACAAATATTTGTATTATCTCAGAAATTCAAATGAAAAGAGTCATACTTTTCATATCCTTGCATGTCTTCCATCATTGGCTGTTACAAGGTGTGGCAGATGCATGACAATCTTGGCTTAAACCATTTGCGCAGAAGCCAAATTTGCCTATTTATGGGTTACCCAATTTAATGCTTTATAATTCAAGATTTAAGCTTCATAAAGAGGAAAAATATGGCTCAACTCAGAAAAGACACTTACAGCATTTAGAATTACAGTGTATTTCAGTTATTTTTGGTAGAGAAAATGAGTTGTAAACATAAAAAATCTTCATGAGAATTCACCATTGAAATTGCAAAAAAATAATACTGAGAATTGAAAAACTGCTGGGGCTTAAATCTCTACATTTCTGGGATCATTAACTCCTCGTCCACAAGTAGAATTTTTCTTCAACATTACATTCTAGATTACCTACATTCTATTAGCTATCCAAGTGGCCCCCCAAAGTCTGAGAGCCCTCAAAATGGTACACTGTCAAACCATAAAATAATCATGTATTTATCCCAAATAAAATTTTGAGGCATGAAATTTAATGTGAACAAGAAAAGCAATTTCTGAAGAAATTGCGGATGTGAATGCTGAAAGCTGAAGCCACACTGCAATGATGTCTTGAATGCAATAAAGCCTGAATGATTTGAATGTATGAATGTTTGCTGACGCCACACTGAATAGCTGCCATGAAAATACAAAACCCAAAACCAGTGAAGTTGGCACGTTGTGTAAATCGTAAATAAAAACAGAATACAATGATTTTCAAATCCTGTTCAACCTATATTCAATTGAATACACTGCAAAGACAAGTTACTTCATGTTCAAACAGGTAAACTTTGTAATTTTTTGCAAATATTGACTCACTTGGAATTTGATGCCTGGAACATGTTTCAAAAAAGCTGGCACAAGTGGCAAAAAATACTGAGAGAGTTGAGGAATGTTCATCAAACACTTATTTGGAACATCCCACAGGTGAACGAGCTAATTGGGAACAGGTGGGTGCCATGATTGGGTATAAAAGCAGCTTCCCTGAAATGCTCAGTCATTCACAAACAAGGTTGGGGCGAGGGTCACCACTGAGTGAACAAATGCTTGGGCTGATTGTCGAGCAGTTTAAAAACAACATTCCTCAACGAGCTATTGCAAGAAATTTAGGGATTTCATCATCTACGGTCCGTAATATCGTCAAAAGGTTCAGAGAATCTGGAGAAATCACTGCATATAAGCGACAAGGCCGAAAACCAACATTGAATGCCTGTGACCTTCGATCCCTCAGGCGGTACTGCATCAAAAACGGACATCAGTGTGTAAAGGACATCACCACATGGGCTCAGGAACACATCAGAAAACCACTGTCAGTAACTACAGTTCGTTGCTACATCTGCAAGTGCAAGTTAAAACTCTACAATGCAAAGCGAAAGCCATTTATCAACAGCACCCAGAAACGCCGCCGGCTTCGCTGGGCCCAAGCTCATCTAAGATGGACTGATGCAAAGTGGAAAGGTGTTCTGTGGTCTGACGAGTCCACATTTCAAATTGTTTTTGGAAACTGTGGACGTCGTGTCCTCCGGACCAAAGAGGAAAAGAACCATCCGGACTGTTATAGGCGCAAAGTTCAAAAGCCAGCATCTGTGATGGTATGGGGTTGTATTAGTGCCCAAGGCATGGGCAACTTACACATATGTGAAGGCACCATTAATGCTGAAAGGTACATACAGGTTTTGGAGCACATATGTTGCCATCCAAGCAACGTCTTTTTCATGGACGCCCCTGCTTATTTCAGCAAGATAATGCCAAGCCACATTCTGCACGTGTTACAACAGCATGGCTCCGTAGTAAAAGAGTGCGGGTACTAGACTGGCCTGCCTGTAGTCCAGACCTGTCTCCCATTGAAAATGTGTGGCGCATTATGAAGCGTAAAATACGACAATGGAGACCCCGCACTGTTGAACAACTTGAGCTGTACATCAAGCAGGAATGGGAAAGAGTTTCACCTGAAAAGCTTCAAAAATTGGTCTCCTCAGTTCCCAAAGGTTTACTGAGTGTCATTAAAAGGAAAGGCGATGTAACACAGTGGTAAAAAGGCCCCTGTGCCAACTTTTTTGAAATATGTTGCTGCCTTTAAATTCTAAGTTAATTATTATTTGCAAAAAAAAAAAAAAAGTTTCTCAGTTTGAACATTAAACATCTTGTCTTTGCAGTGTATTCAATTGAATATAAGTTGAAAAGGATTTGCAAATCATTCTATTATGTTTTTATCTACGATTTACATAACGTGCCAACTTCACAGGTTTTGGGTTTTGTACACATAAATATTTGAAGTCGACAGAATAAATGTAATACAGATTGCTGTAACAACAGTCGTCAGAGAATCTCCAAACGACAGTTAAATTCCATCGTGAAAGACTTCGCCACACTGGAAGAATAAATGGTTGGCTTCCTTCAGAAGGGACCACTGGCAGCCTGCATCTAACTCCCAGACCCAGTCAGCGCTTTGTTTTAAGCAAGATGCGTTTGTCGTCAACTTAGCTAATTATTATTTTTTATCCTTCATCACTCTTTGCCAAGAAAACTCCTGGGAAACACTTCAAACGCTCAAATTCAATTAATTAACTTATAGGGAAACCGTCATTGAGTCGCGCTATTAATTGTTCGGTTTCTCCAACCAGTGCTTATTTCAGAAGACGAAGCAGTAACTAACATTAGTCACTTGCTTGCGAGATAAAGAAACGTTAAAGAACTTGAATAGGTTACAGACAGTGACTTAGGCATGCTTACCTGCGAGATATAATCGCACGCATTTGTCCTGTGATAGCTCTTCCATTATCTGCACGAATATTCCTGAAGGTTTCGCTTTGCTGCTGTTTACTTAGCCAGCCTGTATTGTAATGAGTGAAGACATAACTTTTGCCATTAAGCGTTGAATTTGACCAACACTAGTTCTGCTCAGTGGCGGTTCTAGAACCGGGAATTGGGGGGGCACAGACACGTCCCTTTATGATAATTAGGATATTCCTGGCTAGTTCTCAATCATTTTCCTTTAATGACGCGTTTTCCAATTATCGTAATTGGCAACTGAAGACACGGTTTCTCCCCATATGATCTAACAGCGATGAAATCATGTAGTAAATTCAGTATAACTGAGAGTTGGGGTGAACAAAACATCCATTTTAAACAATTTTTGGTCCTGGTCTTCAGTTTCCAATTACGATAATTGGAAAAAGTGATTGGCTATCAACACTAGTACTTGGGTGGATATAAGGGAGCGCTGAATTTGTCAATGAAGGAATCTACAGGTAAATCCACGGTAAGGAACTATGCATTTTTTGTATGTGATGACTGTAATTGACAGAGTAATGTGTTGAATTTTTTGCTCCAGAAAACTGGTTTTTCTGACCTACTAATTGGAATACCGTTGGCTCACTGTCGCTAAAGTGGTTGCTACACAAGACAAGAGATCACTGTTTTTAACTGCCGGATCGATACAATGGGCAAGGATATTGACCAGTTTCCACATCAGGCTTAGCTGAGGATTTTAATTCATGCATTTTTCTTGCTTGAAAAACAGGGAGTGGAGAGAACTTCCCCATATTCGAAATCGCAATCAAACTCAGCTTGCTTGTGAATATTCAATGACTGATCCAGGAGTGCTATCTAGTGATCGTGTGCAGTAACTGTGTGCCTAAATTTGCAGTTCCATAGACACAAGCGTCTACATCTGCAAAAAGGGGTTAAGATTTCCGTCTATTTACTGTCTGTTAAGTTAGTGTCTATCAGAGAGGGGGGGAATAAAACAACGGTGATTGGGCCTATGACCCACTGATGAAAGCACTTGTATTTCATTCTTTGCCAGGTAAAGCGATCAGTGTGTCTGTGGCGACATTCCCACGCTATATTCAAATACGGGCGCACATTTAGTGACGCTTTTCATGTCAATATGCAGTGTTTGGTCTGTCCAGAAGGTAGGAGGATAGCCGCAAGCCAGCTTGAAGGAAGTAATTTTTCAAATTCAATTCATTTGTATAGCGCTTTTCACATATAAACTGTCAGAAAGACGCTTTATAGTCAGAAATGAGTTACTGAAAATGAGTTACTTTCAGAGTTACTGAAACAAGAACACTTGTTATTTACACGGACAAACTGAGATCTATCAGACAGATAAGACTTAAACCATGAAAGGGCAAGTCCAGAAATACCAACTAATTTTTCCAACCTACGAAGAAGAATATGGTGGTCTACAGTATCAAAGGCGGCACTTAAATCGAGAAGGACGAGAACAGAGATGCGGCCACTATCCATAGAGAGAAGCAGATCATTTACTACAACAGTGAGGGCTGTTTCAGTGCTGTGATGCTTTCTATTGGCAGACTGAAAACTGTCAAATACCTCATTAGTTTGCAGGAAAGAAGAGAGCTGTTGGGCGACACATTTTTCAAGGATCTTTCATAAAATGTGAGGTTTGAGATTGGCCTATAATTGGCTAGGACTGTGGGATCCAAATCTGGTTTTTTAAGCAGCGGCTTGATTTCTGCCATCTTAAATGAAGTGGGAACAATACCTGAAATCAGAGAAGAATTAATTCTGTGAAGAATTGGGCCGCCAAGAATGGGCAGGAGTTCTCTTATTAGCTTTGTGGGAATGGGATCCAAGATACAAGTAGATGATTTGGAAGTAACAACTAATTTGGCTAGTTCACTCAGGGATATAGGAGAAAGGGATTCAAACTGGTTTGTGTGTAATGTGGAAGACTCCATATCATGAGAAACGGCATCGCAAACTGGTAAGGAAGCAGTGATCTTCTCTCTAATCCCAATAATTTTGCCATTAAAGAAATGTAAAAAATCATCACTGCAGCAAGAGACTGGAATTTGAGGGTTACTTGCAGCATGATTGTTAGTTAACATAGCCATGGTTTTGAACAAAAATCGAGAATTATTTTTATTCTCCTGCATGAGATTTGAAAAGTAACAGGACCTTGCAAAAGAGAGAGCATGCTTATATGCAACAAGGCTCTCTTTCCAAGCACTATGGAATACCTGGAGTTTAGTGGAGCGCCACTTGCGTTCTAGTTGACGAGATTTTTGCTTTAGTGTCCTTGTCTGGTCAGTGTACCATTGGGCTGGCCTCTTCTTCTGAGTAATCTTTTTATATTTCAGTGGCGCGACTACATTAAGGGTACAACGGAGAGCATCAGCAAACTTTTCTGCAGTATTGTCAATAGAGAGGCCACTGACTGGATGCTCAAAATAAGATGGGAAAACCTCAGTGAATTTTGTAGAAGTTGTTGCAGTAAAAGTACGACCAGTGTACATCTTAGTTTCTAACAATGCAGGGTGGGTCAATTGTAAGCAGAATGTGATAAGAAAATGGTCAGACAAACTGGGATTATGTGAATGAATCCTGACCTGCCCAATGTTAATGCCAAAGCTTACGATCAGGTCTAAAGTATGACCATGAAAATGAGTTGGGCCAACAACACTCTGAGCGAAGCCTACTGACTCCAAAATGTTAGTGAATGCGGATGTTTGAGAATCATCTGCCCTCTCAAAGTGCAGGTTGAAGTCGCCCAATATAACTATTCTATCATAGCTTAAAACTAAGTCTGAAAGGAATTCTGAAAAATCTTGAATAAAGGCGGAGTAAAGGCCAGGGGGCCTGTAGACTGTCACCAGAGCTAAAGGCTGATCAGGGGCAGGGCCCGCACCTGTATCCAGCACTGAAAAATTCATTGCTAAAACCTCAAATGTATCAAATTTATACTGTAGTTTTGGCAGTGAGTGAATTGAGTCACTATAGATAGCTGCAACACCCCCACCTCTCCGGCTCAGGCGGGGGTTTTGAGCGTATATAAAACGAGGTGAAGAGGCTTCATTCAAAGATAAGTTTTCATCTGGCCTCAGCCATGTTTCTGTGAGACACAGTATATCAAGAGAACAATCAGAGATTAATTCGTTCGCAAGAGCTGCTTTAGAGTTCAAGGATCTAATATTTAATAGACCAATTTTGAGAGAATATTTATTTATAGACGGATTGATACAGTTGATGCTAATGCAAATCAACTTTTTGTGATGTACTCAGCGATTCTTCTTTCTTAATTTGATTGGAATTCGAGGAACAGACACAATCTCTATAGGGTTTGACCTCATCAACGTTTATCAAAGCTGAATGTCAGGAATTTAGATTTAGCTGTCGGCAGTCAACTACAATAATTTAATTTGTAGGTCAGATTTCTCAACAGAAGTGCAGTGCCCTCTCGAGATGGGTTAACACCTTCCCTCCTCAAAAGACCAGGTCTTCGCCGGAAAGCTCGCCAATTGTCCACGAAATCGACGTTATTATCTGCGCACCAGTCAGACAACCAGCAATTGAGTGAGTCCAATCTACTGTACATTTCATCACTACATCGGATCGGGTACGGACCAGAGAAAGTCACAGACTGTGACATCTTTAGAGCTTGGGCGCAGGCCGACTTAAAACTGCTCTTTGTGATCTCCGATTGTCGTAATCGAATATCATTTGTACTGGCGTGGATAATAATTTTGGAGAACTTGCGTTTGCCCCGATCGAGTAATTTCAGATTTGCCTTGATATCAGTCACACGTGCGCCAGGAATACAGCTCACTGTGGTCGCCGGTTTAAACACCCTTACATCTCTAACGATTGAATCCCCGATAATTAGTGACCTTTCCGGTACTCGTTCGTCTGGCTCTAATTCTTCGAGGGGAGCAAATGAATTAAACAGTTTAACGGGAGAGGGACTGGGTGGTTGTTCGAGTTTCTTTCCCCTACGTTTACCTCGAACTGTTACAAATACATCACACTGTGAAGAAGCTGCTGCAGCAGGTAAGGAACGGGATACAGAAAGAGAACTAACATTAACACTCGTTTCAGGCCGGACCACAAAGAATCAATGAACTCCTCATTCGACCTAATGTTCTGCAGCGTTTCAATTCGAGCTTCCAGCTGTAGAAGCTTTTCAGCTAAGCTAGCATATGAGATACATTTCTTGCAAATGAAAGTGCCGCTAAGCGCAGAGGAGTCGTAACAAAACATATTACACTCAGAGCACAAGACAGGAAAAGAGGTCGGCGAACGAGGGGAAGTCATCATGGTCATTAGCTTACGTTAGTAGGATGCCGCGTAGCCAAAGTCCAAGGTTCACCTCACGGGCGTCTTGCAGAAGTACAGGCCGTCAAAAAGCGCGAAATTTGCGATTGTATTCAACCCCGGTAGATTGTAAGGAACCCTGGTAGAAGCAATGGCAAGGAAAACTTCAGAGGGGATCCAGTAGCGGTACTTTCCCTAACCTTAACCTTGAGTCTATCCCCTAACCATAAATCTAACTTGTCCCTTACACTGTTAGTCAGTTTTACGGATGGAATTAAGGGAGGACCGTTAAAAATGCAGCCTTCCAAGATGCAGAAAGTACTGGATCCCTTCTGATGTCTACCCAATGACAAAGGCAAATACCATGTGCACAGTTGAAACTAACGTTAGCTAAGTCTCTGTGGAGGCTACTACTGAAACTAATATTTCACGTAATTTCAGGAAGCAAATCGGGGAAAAACTACGTTAACCGCCTCGACAAATTATTTTCATTTAAAAAAAGTTATAACCTTACCTGTAAACCAACTAGCGTTTTCATTATTTACACAGGGCTCTCAACTTTCCACATATTCGGCTTGAGTTTAAATGACACATTCACATTTCTAATGCTGTAGTCAGAAATTATCAGACATTTGTAGAGATTCTCAGGTGGAATTGAAGTCCTTGTGCATTGAAGTTTTTCAGATTCACATGTGTTACGGTGGATTTCGCCACTAGCAATATGAGAACAATTTTGATTCCGGAATTCTCATGCTTTTCTTCACTCAGGGGTTGGAAGCAGTGGAATTGCATAAAAATGTTTCAAATGGTCTCATTTTATTTTAACAATTTGAGCGATGTGATGATACGCTCAGAGGAACCAGTCGCAACTCAGGGATAATCCAAAAATCGTAAGCCTTTATTACAAAATGGGTCAGAACCAGAAGACACAAGGATTGCCAAGCCAAAAACGAAATCCAAAAAGCCAAGTCGACTAGACAGGCTGGGGTCAAAACCAGTAGATCAGAGGGTCATACACTGGGCATCCAAAAACAGAAATCGTAGTTGAACAAAAAACAGGTCAAATCCAAAAAGGCAAAACAGGAAAAGAAGGGCAACGGCAAACTCGAGGTTGGGCAAAAACAGTAATGAAGAAGCAATTAACAAAAGGCATACAAGGACCTCTGCACAGATGAAAATTGATCAACGTTCTGACAAGGAATGAACTGCATTGAAGACTTTAAATAGACAACAGGGAAGTCACATGCTATGCAGGGAACAGGTGAATTGGGTAAGACTAATTACAGAGGTAAGCACACATGGGGAAGTCCAAAACTACAAACAATGGGCAAAAACCAAAACGCAAACAGGATCCACGCAGACAGACTATGACAGATAAACAGCTCCGGTCAAGGAGTTCTAAGTGCGCAGTTAAGATTCCAGGACAGAGAGAGAAGCACATCTGAGGTGCATGAGCTGTAATCAAAGCGCAGTACAGGGAAAGCAAACGGGGCAGAATTACAGAACAGAGGAGAGCGGGGCAGAATTAGTTATATTATGAGACAGTGATATCTACACACCTAATCAAAATACATGAATATTAATTTGTTAGTTTTTGTACAGACAAAGGGATTAGTCTACAGTAAAATTACCAGTACTAACTAATCTGCCTAACAGTTAATTAATATTATAATTTCAGAAAAGCAGGAAGGAAGGAAAAACAGACTAGAAGGAAGTTTGTGAAATACCGGAAAACTTCCAAAATCACTTGAAGTTGTGTCTGCACGCAGACAGGGGAGTGCACTGGCATGATAACACAAATCACATCAGACATTACAGTGGAGAAAATGTGCAGTGCAATAATGGAATGGATGAATAAACATGAAAAATAATAAATGCAGAACCAGCCAGATACAGAACCATAACGAACGATAGTGAAACCCGCTAGTGAATAATTACTGACTTCAGCACGGAAACGTGAATGAAGCACAAATTCTCACGGCGAATGCATGAGAGTTGGCAGGCCTTTAAGTTAATTGATTTATCATAAAAGCCTAACATGTTACTGGAATGAGATGATGGTTATGGATGACTAACATCACATATTTTGTACATTTATTGAGATCAATTGCCGTGTCAAAGAGCATCTTTCCCGTCTGCATGAGAGTTGAGGAGGCATGGAACTGGTAAGAGCCTCAATTTACCAACGTCATACAGGCCGAGGACACTGACGATTTACCAATGACACTGTTGGGTCTCAACAAGAGTTATGGGTAGGGCTGGGCGTTATCCCAGTTTTGTAAATCAAAACAGTATGCAATGATTTGCAAATCTTTTTTTTTTTACATTTTGCAAGGCATCCCAACTTTTTTGGTAATGAGGTTGAAGATTCCAACTAAATCAGAAGTTGAAAATACAGCATGCACTAGGAAAGGGTGCATTTTCTGTCGAAATTTTTTGTGCTTGTTTCAGGCGGAAAAAGCAGTGTTGAAGTTGTTAAAACAGTAATTGAAAAAAATTATATAATAGTTGAAGTAGTCCTTGGAGTTGGCTTGTTAAAGCAGCTGATGAAGTAGTAAATGAAGCAGTTGAAGAGATACTGCTTCAGATACTTTAGGTTTTCTCAGTCTGAGCTGCTGAAGAAGCAGAAAAAGGTTCTGACCTTGAGGCAGTAGCTGGAGAAGTCGATTTAAGTTGTAATGAATTCCCCCCAACAATATTGTAAGTGTGTCTTCAAATGCTGGCAGACACTTATGAAGAAGCTCAGAGAAGCCTGCAGATGTATCTAAAAGAAAACTGAGACACAACTGATATGCAGTCAGACGAGGAGTTTGATGATCGCCCAAAACGGAAGTCAATGTGAAATTATTATAATTGATAAAGCAAAAGTGAAAAAAATATGTAATTTTGCTCATCGTGCAAAAAAAATTTTTTTTTTAAAAGACCAAATCTCATGTACAGTCAGGATGTTGACTCACAGGAGGAAGACATGAAAGTGAAAAAGAAAACATTTGCTCAGGCACCAAGAATAGTGCTACCAGGTATCCTGTCTGTATATTTTTCTTACCCCCTTTATTTGTGAAGGTCTGAAGGCACAGTGTTGAAAAGGATGCTCGTCAAACTATAGAAGTAGGGGGCTGCTACACAATAGTGGAAATTACACTGTCCCAACTTTTTTGGGATGTGTTGCTCCCATCAAATTCAAAATGAGCTAATATTTTTCATGAAATGGTAAAATGTCTGACTTTCAACATCTGATGGGTTGTCCATGTTCTTCTGTGAACAAAATGTGAGTTAATGAGATTTGCACATCATTGCATTCTCTTTTTATTTACATTTTTACACGGCATCCAAACTTTTTTGGAATTGGGGATGTATATAGCTTTTGCCTTTGTCACATGATTATACATTATGCTGTTGCCCTTTTTAAATGTTTTTAAATTTAATTTTATTTACTCTGGCTCTGGCTGAGTCTCAAAAACTCAGGCAATATTTAATTACGTAGTTTCCTCAATTAGATGCTCATTCTGCATAATTTTATGTTTCTGATTCTTAACAAATCTGTAAATACTCAGGAGCTATGGTGCAGGTGTCCAAGCTTCAGCTGACTTGTACTCCTTTTGCAACAGATGGACCAAGAACTGGCAATGTGGCCACCTCCAGCAGCGGTATGTGGAAATCCTCAACCGGTAGGCCAACTAATTTCAGGATGTTTTAAAGCATTAGAAAATGTGTATTATATTTTGTCTTGTTGCTATATTTTCCCTATCAAGTACTATTCAAACCAGGGGTGTCAAACTCACCCGTAAACGGGTCAAGAGGCTGCAGGTTTTCACTCCAACAATGCAGAAGCGCACCTGATACAACTAATCAGTTGCGCAGGCCTAGATCAGTTGATTAAATCAGTGCTTTCAGGTGAGCTTCTGCTTGGTAGGATTGAAGACCTGCAGCCTCTTGGCCCGTTTACGGGTCAGTTTGACACCCCTGGTTTAAACTCACTTATGTTTAGAAGCCAGTCATGGTTTCAGTGCCGCTACATCTCATTGAGACATTGATGCATTCCTAAGTTCTGAGACCTTCTGCTGCTGGTGCTGATTGTTGCCTCCTTGTTCCTGATGCAGGAGCTGCCCCCAGCCAACGAAAAGATATGTCCCACCTTGATCCGCGTTTTCACCAACTTTTACCCGGTGGTAGGGCTCGTAACTCTGACGACGGAAACAATTGACTTAACAATGAACGTTAACTTGAAATTTTAGCAAAATGATATGGCTTAACAAAATCATCAGCTAGTTTTGGGCTCTTTTACTTAGAACGGCAGTGATGGACACTGCATGCGTGACGAGCCACTGACTGGACAAAATTGTACTTCAATATTCTTGGCAATAATTGGTTGTGATACTGGCTTTTACTTATTCATTGAAAATATAAGACCAATCCTTTTCCACAGTACAAGAGCCAGGTAGTGCCTGCTTTGGTAATACAAGCCATGGTACTTCATGGAATGCCAGTCAGGGTATTGATTCACTTTTTAAATTACACCTTTGCAGATCAGTCTTTTGAATTTTATTGTGTTACATCCAACTGTGTTTTACAGTGATTATTACAAATGTTCTGTCAACAGATTTATCAGTGTATAATGCAGAAGGGAATGCTGCTACCACAAAGACTAGGAGGATATGGTATGTGTGTTTCACATTTCCAACTTTTTTGGAAATAGAGTTTGATCTTAGTATGGCTGGCTATACTCTATTTTCTATGAAAATTAGCAAATTTTCCTATGCATTTTCCAACTAATAATGCAGTCCACTCCTTTCCTCAACCTGTTTTCTGTCCAATTTCTTGCCAGTTATGTGCATTCACATCTTTCAGGATATGGCCTCGGGGGGGTGGCGGCAAACTGAAAGAAGGGGAAATGTTTTCTGCTGGCTACTTTTGAAAACTGCCTTGTTCTTGCTGGTTTCTCCATAATTGCCTACGTTACCTTTAAAGCTATTGTTGGTAATATTGAAGAGCTGGCAAGATTTGAAAGTAGCTCCTCCTCTTAGCTCTAGCCCCTCCCGTCAGTGCTCCATCCAAAGCCACGCCCCCACAAACTTGAACGCGCATCTGACTGTAGGACTCAGCAGGACATAGGAGAGCTGACACAGCCATTTCCACACATTTCGGACATCAACCAAACTACCTCATGTCTCATTCACCTGTTAATAAACTACATTATTATAGTAGCTTTCAAGCTAACATGTCATGTTTAGCAATACTAACCTCAGACGTTTTGTATTGTATGCAGTGACGTGTCGCCGGAGGTCAGTTAGGGTAGGCAGAATCCTCCCCATTAAACAAACAATAACTCTATTACTTTACTTGATTAGCAATCTGAGGATTGATTAACTAAACGGCAGAATGGTGTGCCAGTTCCATCCATGTCACCAGTATCGACGACCGGCTTTACCCACTTTCACACTGGACGTGGAACCAATTTTTCACATGACAAATTACATTCAAAGTCAATGCAAAGACTCAAATACATGCATTTCGAGTCATTGGCCACCGCTGCATCAGCTGACGGAGAAACGTAAACGACAATTCGGTCAACAGCAAGTATGCTCAATCAGCGTACAATGAAGTGAGGAATCCAGAGAGTAATTCGATAACGTATATGGACATTCACTGTTATGCTGATGACACGTAGTTGTATATTTCAGTAAAATCCTCTGATTTCATGACTGTTTAGTTCAGAGGTGGGCAGCGAGGGCCGTATCTGTCCCTGGTTTTCACTCCAACGTCTGGTCTTTAATTAGTTGATTGTCTCAATTAGCCAAACCATTTATGAAATCTGACGTTTCATGCGCATTTCTTTAAATTATCATGAAACTACAAAAACTAGTCTTGTCTCCCTTCATAAAACATTTTCCTTTGATCGAATCATTGTGAAAATCTATATTTGTGCATACAATCAATTAACTCAATTAGTCAGGGTAATTGATAGGAATAAAAACCTGCATACACACCGGCCCTCTAGGAACGTGATTGCCCACCCCTGGTTTAGCTGATGTTCAAAATTGTTCGTCTAAAAATTTTTTGCAGTTAAACTCAAATAAAGCCGAAGTCATTATACTTGGTCCAAAGTTGGTGTCGGATAAAATCCAATCATCACTTGGACCTTTTACTTCTAACATTAGGCCGTCTTCCAGAAATCTCGGTGTGATATTTGATACTGAACTCCCATTTTAGCTCCACGCAAAGAAGCTTGTACAATCATGCTATTTGCAACTCCGTAACATAGCTAAAATTAGGTCTGTTCTGTCATTTCAAGATACGGAAAAAATTATTCATGCTTTTATCTCCTCAAGATTAGACTATTGCAACTCATCATTTACTTGTCTGAAGAAGAAATTTTTGAACAAACTGCAAGTGGTTCAAAATTCAGCTGCAAGATTGCTCACTAGAACAAATAAAAGAGCCCACATTACTCCAATTTTGGCATCTTTGCACTGGCTGCCTGTCCAATTCCAAATTGATTTTAAAATTCTGTTGATTACCTTTATAGCACTCCATGGCATGGCACCAGAGTACATAAGTGAGCTTTTAAATCCTTACAGACCTAAAAGATTGCTAAGATCCTCCAAGCAAGCATTATTGGCTGTTCCAGAGTCAAAGTTAAAAACAAAGGGTGATCGAGCCTTTTCGGTTAAGGCTCCAATACTCTGGAATGGCCTCCCAAACAATATAAGAAATGCTCTATTGTCTTATAAATCTCTTTGAAAGACTCATTTTTTTAGGCTTGCGTTTGCTGATTTTACGGTTTAAATTCTTTTTATGGGTGTGTTTTCATGTATGTCTCCTTTTATTATCTTGATTTTTCCTATTTTCCTATTCCCTGTTTCCCCATTTTGTTTTATTGCTTTTATGTATGTTTTATGTTTTATGGTTCAACTGAAAACTGGAAATTTTTAGGTGTCAGTACCCTTTGGTTTCTTTTTTAGGGGAACCAGAAGGGCTAAGGATTCAGAGATGAGAAATGATTGCTGAAAAAAATTCAGTTTTCAAATGCAATTATATCATTGCGCCAACAACAGCCCATATTCATTTTTACATACGTCAATCTACTGTGAGTAAGGCTCTCAATAATCTGAAAATGTGTGGGATGTGGAGGGCGCAAGACTATAGGTGGCACTTCTGTCAGGGAAAAAGTGAAATTTGGCATTTTGGGTTGGCAAACAACTCCATGTGCCCTCATCCGATTTCGATGAAACATTTTCTTTTAGGTAGTCCAATATATCTACTAACTGTGATTAGGAGATTTGTCTGCTCAATTTCTTTTTTTAACCAGAGAGATCCTCTTGCCGCTATATGTGTCAGAACCAGAGTCTCGAATAGTAGGATGTCACGTGATACTCCACTTCCGTGCTCGAGTACGGTTGCTTTCACATTCGGTACGAGTACGGATGAACCGTGCCCGAGTCCGCCTCTTCCAAGCTGACTCGCATACTGTGCCTGAGCACGATACGTTTGTGTTCCCACTTAACAAATAAACTGGACCTCAGGGTCAAGTGTACTCGGATCCGTTCGCAAGTCCCTAGTGTAAAAGCACCCTGAGGCTACATGCAGCATCGAAGTTGGCAATGGAATAATGAACCGATAATAATGTGTGTTACTTGTAAGTGTTTCATGGTTACATCTTGTCATTTCTCAATATTTCTGAGCTTTATCTAGTGATTTGTGTACGGTTTGTTATGGTAGAATTTCAAACTGTGTTCTGATGAAAAGAAGTTGGTAATAATGTGGCAGGAAAAGTTAATAGGTTTTTCCCAGATAATAGTTGTCCCATACAACAGGCATGGAATCGCCCCATATTTGGCTTCTGTGCAAAGGGGCTAACATAAAATTGGCATGAGGCCGACTTCATCCAGTAGATGCCGTTATTTTTGTTCTGCCCTAAGGCTACATGCCTGAGAAGATTCCATGAATGTATCCAACTGCTGTCCTGACAAAATAAGTCTTTCAAACGTGCACTGAGACCACTGCTGCGTCCAGCAGCCTTCTGGAGCTTCATAATACTGATTGAACAGTCATTTTCTTTGTCCAGTTCTAGGCGGTCTGTAAGTGCTTCTCTTATACAGGTTGGGATGGAAAGGTGGAGATAGTTGACGAAAAAAGAGACTCGATTGAGTCCCAATTACTGACACATCTTGGTTCAGAGAAAATTCAATAATTCTGGATAAGATCTCTGCTGGTAGGCATTGAGATCCCAGCTCATTGCCAGCATCCCCAACAATGTCAACCAAAGGGTTAGCCATAGATCGATCATCAGCATTAGGTAGAGACACAGATACAGTTTGAGACACAGAGCCAGGTTCATCAGACAGTGTTCATCATCAGACAGAGAGGCAGGTTTATCATTACACATAGAGGCAGGATTGGCATCCGACAGAGGCCGGTTCATCATCTCACATAGAGGTAGGTTCGGCATCAGACAGAGATGCAGGTTCATCATCATACATTGAGGCAGGTTTGGCATCAGACAGAGGCAGGTTCGTCATCTCACACTGAGGCAGGTTCGGTATCAGACAGACAGGCAGGTTCATCATCACACATAGAGGTAGGTTTGGCATCAGAAAGAGCCCCAAGTTCAGTGTCAGATAGAGGGACAGGTTGAGACACTCTAGGCATGTCTGCCTACTGAATGGCCTGAGTGTGAGGGAGTATAGGTCCATCTAAACTTGGATTGTGTTCCCCCTGTCCCTCAGCGAAATGTCCAAGAACCCAACAGAGGCGAGCTTTCACAATAACAACCCCGATGGTGATATTACAGAGGTGGCATCCAAACCAACAGTTGACACAATAAGAAACTGAGCATTGAATATCTGGGATACTCTCTGAAGAGTTTGGTGTTCACTGTGTAATGCAAAGAGAAGCCACTAGATGGCAGTATTGTCCTTTTCTTTTCGTGGATTTTAGCCTGTGTTGGAGCATTTTCCTCACCCGGAACATCACCAAGCAACCCAACCAAAGGGACTGTAAAGTTTTAAAATTGTGTCTGTCATCCCTTGCTGTCGTAAATGTCATAACAAATTGGGGCCATAACAAATTGGGGGCTTGTCGGGATAGACCATTGTGTGAGTTATTTATTGAAAATCTAACATTTCAAATTGTAAAATTGTTTTTTGAAATTTCATATATATATATGACAGATCAACAGCAATGGATGATTTCTTGGCGTCACCAACCGTAGAGATTTTGAAGTCTTTTAAAAAGACAGAACTGCTAGAAATATGCAGACATTTAGAGCCATGCGAAAAGCTAGACTGGCTAGAGAGGTTGTTGAATATTACATTGATGAAAATGTGTTTGCACCAGGAGATCTGGAACAGTTTCCAGTGGAAAATCCAAATATAGAAATGGAACTTAAATTAAAAATGCTGGAGATTGAAAAGGAGGAAAAAGAAAAACAAAGAGAATTTGAGAGGGCAGAAAGAGAAAGGGAGGAAAAAGTAAAACAAAGAGAATTTGAGAGGGCAGAAAGAGAAAGAGAGAAAGAAAGGCAGCTTGAGTTCGAAAAATTAGCAAGAGAGAGAGAAAGAGGAAAGAGCAGAAAGAGAGAGTCAGAGAGATTTTGAATTAGAGAAGTTAGATAGAGAAGAAAGACTCCAAATAGAGCTACTAAAAATGAAAATTGAAGCTAAAAACAAATTTAGTGCTTGCCAGGAGGTGAAACTTGTGCCTCCATTCTTGGAGAAGGACGTTGATAACTATTTCCAGTGCTTTGAAAAGGTAGCTAAGAGTTGCCAATGGCTAAAGGAACACTGGCCTCTGATGTTGCAAACTGTCCTCAAGGGTAAAGCTCAACAAGTCTATTCGGCTTTGTCTGCAGATGATTCCTCTGATTATGAGGTTGTCAAAAAGGTTATTTTGAGAGCTTATGATTTGGTTCCAAAGGCTTACCGACAAAAATTCAGAGGTCTGAAGAAATCTGGCAATCAGACTTATGTGGAATTTGCTAACAAGAAGAAAGTTTGCTTTGAGCCCTGGTGTACTTCTATGGAGGTCAAGGATGATTTCAACTCACTAAAAGAGATGGTGTTAATTGAAGAATTCAAGAACTGTGTTAAAGATGATATTAAGACCTACCTTAATTAGAAGCAAGCACTGAATTTGCAATCAGCTGCCAAATTTGCAGATGAATATGTTCTCATGCATAAGTCCAAATTTCAGTCTAGCAGTAACAATAGATGGTTCCGATTTCAGAAAAAAGGTAATGGTGATACCCAAGATTCCTCACCCAAAACCAAAGACAAATCTGGTGATGGAGCTCAGAAATCCAGTCAGAGGTCTGATCAAAGTGTGAAAGCTGACAGTGACAAAAGTGGTGTAGTTTGCCGTTATTGCAAGAAATCTGGTCATGTTACAACTAACTGTTGGTTCCTTAAAGCTAAGAAAGAAAGAGAAAAGGATACCAACCAAATGCCTTTGTGAAAACAAGGTTAGAAACCCCTGTAGTAGATGACCAATCTGCTAAATTGCCTGCTCCTTGTGGGGCTAAGAAGCCTGATACTGCTGACTTTGTGAGGGAGGAATTTCTTCCATTTGTGTCAGAGGGATTTGTGGCTCTGAATGAGCATTCTCCTCCTGTCCCCATATATATCCTAAGGGATACCGGAGCTTCTCAGTCACTTTTGTTGATGGACTCCTTGGAGTTACGTGATGAGACTGCTTCTGGAGATTTCATACTTGTACAAGGTATTGAAGGGAGGACTGTATCTGTACCCCTGCGCTCTGTATTCTTGAAGTCAGATTTAGTTACAGGACAGGTAAAGGTGGGACTTATGTCAAGTCTACTTATCAAGGGTGTTTCTCTGTTGCTAGGCAATGACCTGGCTGGGGGCAATGTAGTTCCCCCTGTTCACCTTACTTCACAGCCGAGCACTGAAGATGGCGATGAAGACCCATCTCTGTATCCTTCCTGTGCAGTGACTCGTGCTATGGCCAAGAAGGCTCAAGAAGAAAATGATGTGGTGCCGTCCAGCACATTGAATAGTCATGACTCAGGTGGTTCGCCTCATGACTCTGTTCAGCCTTCTATGGTTTTTCCGTTTGAGGACTTATCAGATACTTTTATCAGTTCTCTGTTCAGCCAGCCAGATGGGTCTGGTGATTCTGACGTGTCTGGAGACTTAACATAACATAACATAACATGAATGGCAAGAACAGGCCTTTCAGCCCAACTAAGCTTGCCAGTTTCTTTATACTATTGTGAATATATCCCTTCAGATACTAAATGACTCAATGGTATCTAGCTTTAGGTCAAGCCTGCTCTTGAAAACCCCCAAGGTCTCTGCCTCAACAATATGGTCAGGTAAGCTATTCCACATTGAAATGACTCTTTAGGGACTTCCGGTTATGGCCGCGAGCTAGAAGGTCACGTTCGACACTGCTCTGCTACACGACGAAGACGTCGAAGCTGACTGAATTTGGTTCACCGACGGCACAGAAAGCTAGCAAAGAAGCTAACCCTGAGGGGGAAGTTAACGAAAATGTGGAGAATCCTGGGCTAACTGAAGGTGAGCTTACCGGTGCTAAAGAGGAGATATTGGAAGCGATAAGCAAGTTAAAGTCGGAGTTTTTGACCAGGCTCGATGGTATTTTAAAAGTGGCTGAAGAAACAAGAAAAGACCTTGCAGACTGTTCTGAAAGGATGACACAAGCAGAGTTACGTCTATTTACAGTGGAGGATGTCTATACGGAGCTATGGGACACAGTTCAGAAATTGGAGAAAAGAAACGCTGCGCTGGAAGTTAAAGTTGTCGACATGGAAACCAGGTCGCGACTCAACAACTTGAGATGGGTGAACCTACCCGAGGGGGCTGAGGGACAGGACGCGTGCTCGGTTTTGGAGGCCTGGCTGCTGGAGCTGCTTGACCTGGGTCCGCTGCGGAGCCCGCTGGTGATGGAGAGGGCGCACCGGGTCGGGTCAAGGAGGGATGCAGACGCCGCACCCAGAACTTTAATAATGAAGTTCCTTAACCACAAGCAAAAGATGCTCGTCATGCAGGTGGCTACAGCAAAGACAGACATCCTCTATAAGAACCAACAGGTGCGCTTTTACAACGATCTCGCCACTGAAGTGCGTCAGCAGCTGCGAAATCTGGGGCTGAGACATGGCATGTTTCCTCCGGCCAGACTGGTGGTGACTTACAAAGGACAAACACACACTCTGAACACACTGAAGGAGGCACAGGAGTTTGTGGACAAAATTATTAAAGAAATTGGATGAATATCGATGTCTGAGGGACAGTTACCAAGCGCTGGCTGTAAGTTGTGAACATCTGTGACTGCGTACTTCATAAGGTTGTCATAATAGAGTGAAATCTGGACAGTAACGTCTGTAGGGTATTTATAATCACTACTACTTCTGTCCCAGCACTAACGTAAATGATGATTATTAGTTTTGCAGGCCTAACGAGGGGTTGGCCTCCGTTTTTATTCACCAGTTCTTCCTTCTTATAATTTTATTCCTCTCATTTTTTTCCCACACCAGTGAGGGCACATCCAACGTGGGTGCAGACACCCTGTTGTTTGGTGGTCTACGCGTTCATGCTTTTACAATCGGCATGATTATTACACCATGGTTATTTTATTTCTATTTTTCTTAATTAGCCCAATTCACAAGAAGTGTGTCACTTTTTGATTAAAAACGGTTATAGTGCCGGTACACACGGGGCTCACTTGCACGTGCCTCTATACCTTTCTTTTTATGAATAAGAAGCCTACAAAGGTAGCAATGAGCAGAGCAACGTTTTTGTTTGTTTTTTTCTCGTAGGACACGGTCCAAGTGTACTTCAGGAGGACTGATCTTTTGATCTGTCCGACAGTAGCTGGAAGCACCATAATCAAGGGGGGGAGCCTGCTTCGTGGGTAACATAGGTTTCTTTTGTTTTCTTGGTTCAGTATGTTCAACATATGTTTCAGTGTTTCTTTGTTTTACTCTTCTCAGACGGTTTATTCTTGAGAAGGGTATTTCTCGACACAGTGTCTCAAAAAGTAGAACTTAAGTGTATTTCTTGGAATTGTCAGGGTTTACAAAAGACTAAGAAAATCAAACAGGTTATGAATAAACTTAAAGATATGGATTCAAAGATTGTATTCCTCCAGGAAACCCACACGTTAAAGGAGGACAATATTAGAATCAGTAGAAGATGGCAGGGGAGTATCTATGCAGCTTCATTTACATCTCAATCTAGGGGGGTTATGACATTGATTCATAACTCAGTACCACTGCAGGTTTTCAATGTGATTAGGGATCATTTTGGTCGATACTTAATTATCCAGGGATCCCTGCTCTCAGTAAACCTGATTCTAGTAAACGTCTATGGCCCTAATTCAGATGAACCCAACTTTTTTACTAACCTATTTCTTACGTTGGCTTCACTTCCAGACGAATATATAATTGCTCGAGATTGGAACTGTACATTGGACCCATTACTTGACAGATCCACTGGTGCAGATCAAACTCATAATAGAAGCAGAACAACTATTCATCAATTTATCAAAGAACTGAATCTGTTAGACATCTGGAGACACCTAAATCCTAGAAATATTGCCTATTCCTGCCACTCTAGTACCTTTCATACTTTTTCACGCATAGACTACTTCCTAATTTCAGCTACACTGTTATCTAAAGTAAAGGACAGCTATTATGATAGGATATTGATATCAGATCATGGTCCGTGTTGTATGATCTATGTGGATGAAAATCTTGTAAAGAGTCCACCAAGATGGAACTTTAATCAAAAGTGGCTAAAAGATGAAGAGTTTGTCAAGTATATAGGGGAAGAAATAGACAAATATTTTAGATTCAACACGACGCAAACAACAGCAGCTGTTAAATGGGATGCCTTTATGGCTGTTTTGAGGGGACGCATAATTGGTTACACTTCATGCAAATCCAAGCAATCACGACAGAAAAGACAGCAATTAGAATCCAGAATACACATTCTCCAAGACCAGGTTTGTAAGAATGAGGCCCCTGAATTGGAAAAAGAATTACTGCTTCTGAGAGCTGAGTACAATAAATTATCTGCGCCCAGTTTACTCAGACTCAATCAAACGTTTTTCGATCAAGGGGAAAAGCCAGGTAAAGTTTTAGCATGGCAGATTAAACAATTAGAAACAAGAAAGTCTATAACCTCAATTATAAATGATAATGGTGATGTGTTAAAGGACCCCATTGAAATAAACAAGGAATTTAGAAAATATTATGAGAACCTATACAAATCACACATTGAGTATGACCCTCAGGTCCAAAATTCTTTCTTGGATAAACTGAATATACCAACTATTTCAAAGGAATACACAGAGAAGCTAGAAGAAGACGTTACAGAGGAGGAACTAGGAGCAGCCATTGATTGTATGAAAGCAGGTAAAACAGCTGGCCCGGATGGGCTACCTATAGACATTTATAAAAAGTTTAAAACAAAATTGCTTAAACCACAATTGGAAATGTTTGTAGAGTAAAGTAAAGTAAAGTAAGTAAAGGGGCCATTTCAGAATTCCATAATTTACTACTATCCAATTCACATGAGAATGCTGATTACAAAAGAATTGCATGGAGGGAAGATCTAAAAGCAGACATTTCACCAGAGGATAGGGAATCAATATGTTCTCATGCCCACACTCAAACATCTAACTCCAGACTGAGGCTGCTACAGTACAAGTGGCTGATGAGGGTTTATACTACACCGGTTAACTTAAATAAATATGACCACAATATACCAGATGTGTGTATGAAGTGTTCTGAGCTTAAAGGTACATTCTTTCTCTGCGTGTGGCAATGCCGCAAGGTTTTTTTTTTTGGAAGGAGATTAAGAACGTATTACAGAGGATTACATCAAAAGATATCCCCTTGGATCCCGTTTTCTTTATTTTAGGACAATATCCCAGTAATCACAAGTATGATAAGAGTGAACAATTACTGATAAATTTGTGTCTCTTACATGCTAAAAAGTCTATTGCTTTATTTTGGAAAAAAAACCTGCGGTCCGAGTATTGTGTTCTGGGCCCGACAAATGCTTTCGACCTTACCACTTGAAAAAAGAACATATATTCAAAAAGGGAAGCTTGATTTGTTTGAAAGAGTCTGGGGATCATTTATTGTTTTTATGAAAAGTCTGGATCTAGCAGAATAAAAAGGGAGCGAATGAGCTGTTACTGTACACCTGAGAACTTAGTCTTTGATAATAGTTAAGTGTAAACCCCTTATTGTCTTTTTGTTTGAGATTGCAGTGTATGTCTGAGAAGCTGTTTTTTGTTTTAGTGTTTTCGTTCTGTTGTTTTGCTGTTTTTGTTGTGTTTGTTGCTGATTGTAACAATGTTGGCAAATATTACATGCGCCAAGTAGAGGCTCATATGTGAGATGTACATCAGCCTGTCTTATAAAAAAAAGAAATTTTCAATAAATACAATGTTGGAAAAAAAAATGACTCTTTAGGTGAAGAAATATTTCATAATATCAGTGCTAAATTTACCTTGGGGTCACAAATGGAAGTTGACCAGAGTTCTACTCACAACACTTGGTCGAAGGAATCCTGCATGATTCACTTTGTTAATCCCTTTAACATATTTAAAGACCTCAATCAAATCACCCCTGAGTCTCCTCTTCCTAAGAATAAAGAGATTAAGGATCTTCAGCCTCTTCTCGTAGCTTTCATCTTTTATACCTGGAATAAGCTTGGTGGCTCTTTTCTGAACTTTCTCTAGAGCCTCTATATCTCTCTTAAAGTATGGTCCCCAGAACTGTACACAATACTTTAGGTGTGGTCTAACGAACATGTACAAAAGAAGCATCACCTCCTTAGATTTGTACTCAATACTTTTGACAATGTATCCTAGCATCCGATTAGCTTTTTTAACTGCTACGGCACAATGGCTAGAACCTGTGAGGGTTTGGTTAACAATCACTCCCAGATCTTTCTCTTGTGCAGCACATTCCAGTTTTAAACCTCCCATGGAGTAATCCCATCTAATGTTTTTATTACCTACATGTACAACTTTACATTTTGCTAGATTAAATTACATTTGCCACATTTCTGCCCAATTCTGGATTCTATCCAAATCGTCCTGAATCACTTTAGTGGACCCTAGACTATTTGCCAAACCCCCCAATTTAGTATCATCTGCAAATTTAACCAATCTGCTCTCAATATTCCAATCAAGGTCATTAATGTAAATGAGGAACAGCAGGGGTCCCAACACCGATCCCTGGGGGACGCCACTCCCCACCATACCCAGCTCAGATGAGATATCACTGACCACTACTCTTTGTGTTTTGTCCTGTAACCAGTTTTGAATCCACTTCAGAATACCTCCTGTAACTCTAATGGAGCTCATTTTAAAAATTAGTCTCTTATGCGGTACTGTATCGAAAGCTTTTTGAAAATCCAAGTATATGATGTCATAAGCCCTGCTTTGGTCGTAAGTCCTGGTGGCCCCTCAAAAAATTCCAGAAGGTTTGTTAGGCATGACCTTCCCTTCCGAAAACTATGTTGGCTATCCCTCAAGATACTGTTACGTTCAAGAAATAAGTCCAGCTCATCTTTTATGATAGATTCCAATATTTTGCACAAATGCAAGTTAAACTCACTGGCCTGTAGTTTCCTGGCTTGGTACGGTCCCCTTTCTTATATATTGGTATTATATTGCCCTGTTTCCAATCATTGTCTCTGTCAATGAAAGCGGTTGAATCAGGAGCAGACTAATGATCCTGAAATTTGTGTACTAAAGAGGTGAGCCCTTCCTGATAAAGAAATAGACGCAGTTCCAGTTGGGTATTATCTCAAGGATGGTGTGTTGATGCGGAAGTGGCGCCCTCCTGATATCCCTTCCAATGCAGATTGGGCAGTGGTTAGGCAAATTGTTGTTCCGAAGGTCTACAGGAATGAGATCTTAACAATGGCTCATAGCTCACCTTTAGGAGGTCATCTTAGTGTTAACAAGACTGTTGATAAGATCATGAAACACTTCTTCTAGCCTGGGCTTCGGAAAGACATTTCCAACTTTTGCAAAACCTGTCACACTTGTCAGGTAGTTGGAAAACACCAGTCAGACCCACCTGTAGCTCCATTGCAGCCTATCCCAGCATTTGGGGAGCCCTTCTCTAAGGTCATTGTTGATTGCGTTGGTCCATTACCCAAGACTAGATCTGGAAATCAGTACTTGTTGACAATCATGTGTGCATCTTCCAGATTCCCTGAAGCCATTTCTCTATGCAACATCAAGGCAACTGCAATCTCAAAGGCTTTGATAAAGTTCTTCACATTGTTTGGCCTTCCCAGGGAAATTCAGTCAGACTAAGGTAGCAATTTCACTTCCGGATTGTTTCAGCAGGTTGTGTATGAACTAGGTGGGAAGCAGATTCTTTCTAGTGCCTATCATCCAGAAAGTCAGGGTGCATTAGAGCGTTTTCATTCCACTCTCAAGACAATGATGAGGACTTATTGTTATGATCATGAGAAAGACTGGGATGAAGGCGTTCATTTGCTGTTGTTTGCAGCTAAAGAAGCAATGCAGGAGCCCACTGCATTCAGTCCGTTTGAGCTGGTGTTTGGCCATGAAGTGAGAGGACCTTTGCTATTGTTGAGTGAATAATAGTAAGAGAAAGAACCACGTAACAGTCTGTTAGACTATGTAAGCAAGTTCAAGGAAAGATTGCGTGCAGCTTGTGACCTAGCCAAAGAGAACTTGAAATCAAGTTAGGGAAAAATGAAAACTTGGTATGATCATAAGGCTAGAAGTCGTGAGTTTGAACCAGGAGACAAGGTCCTTGTGTTGTTTCCCTCGCAGTCCAATCCATTGCAGGCTAGATTTCATGGTCCTTATGAAATTCTGACAAAACTCAATGATCTCAATTACATTGTGAAGACTCCAGATAGGAAAAAGCCAAAACAGTTGTGTCACATTAACAGGCTGAAGCCTTATCATGACAGAAATCTTAGGGTTGCAACTGTTTCTTCAGATTCTCCTATGGTCGAGACGTGTGAAGATGAGAGGGAGTTTCAAGATGATGAACCTCGAATTAAAGCTGAAGTTCTTTCATGTAAATTGTCAAATTCTGAAGTGTTGCAAAATCTTGATGTAAAACTCCAGCACTTAAAACCTTCACAGAAAGATCAGTTTGAGAGGTTGATCAAGAAATATCAAGATCTATTTCCTGATGTTCCAAAGAGAGTTTCTATAGGTTCTCATGATGTAGATGTTGGTGATGCCAAACCAATAAAACAGCATCCGTACCGGATGAATCCTGAATAGAGAGAGATTGCTGAGAAAGAGGTTGAGTACATGTTAGAACATGATATTATCAGACCCTCCAACTCAGATTGGAGTTCACCCTGTGTGCTAGTTCCAAAACCTGATGGAAGTACTAGATTCTGTACAGATTATTGTAAAGTCAATGCTGTAACCAGAACTGATGTGTTTTTAATACCTAGGATTGATGATTGTATCGATAGAGTAGGGCAAGCAAAGTTTCTGACCAAGATTGATTTATTGAAGGGTTATTGGTGTGTGCCTTTAACTGAGAGGGCCAAGAGCATCTCTGCTTTTGCCACACCATCTGGGTTGTACCAGTAGGAATTCCTACCCTTTGGCATGAAAAATGCCCCAGCCACGTTCCAAAGGATGATACAGTCTACAATCGCCGGATTGCCACACGCGGGTACGTACATCGATGACCTGATCACATGGAGTGACTTCTGGGAAGAACATCTGAAAGATGTAGAGAGGTTGTTCCAGCGCCTGACCCAGGCCAACCTGACTGTTAACCTGAACAAGAGTGACTTTGGTTGTGCTACTGTCACATATCTTGGCTACGTCATAGGCTAGGGTAAGGTGGCACCCATAAATACTAAAGTCCAAGCCGTCATGGACTTTCCAGTTCCTGACAACAAAAAAGCTTTGCGCCGCTTCCTTGGAATGATCAGGTACTACCGCAAGTTCTGCAAGAACTTTGCTGAGATTGCTCTCAGTCTCACCAACCAACTGAAAAAAGGCGTAAAGTTCACTTGGGATGAAGCATGCCAAAGAGCCTTCGATCGCCTGAAGTCTCTACTGTGTCACTTCCCCGTGCTCAAATCTCCTGACTTCAACAAACCTTTCTCCATTGCGGTCGATGCTAGCAACCAAGCTTGTGGATATGTGCTCCTACAGAGAAGTGACTCTGATGACATTGAGCAGCCCATGGCATACTTCTCCAGGAAGTTCAATCGCCACCAAAGGAACTATTCCACAATGGAGAAGGAGGTGTTGGCTCTGGTTCTCTCTTTACAACACTTTGAGGTTTATGTTTGTTCAGGGTAAAAGCTAATGATTGTGTACACTGACCACAATCCGTTAATGTTTTTGAGTAAGATGAAAAACGAGAATTGGAAATTGTTGAATTGGAGTTTGATTTTACAGGAGTTTGACTAGGAAATTAAGCATGTAAAGGGTACTGACAATGTAATTGCTGATTGCTTATCCCGTGTTTGAGTATGTATATATTTCACGTGTTTATTTGAATATTGTATTTTATATATATATATATATATATATATACAGACATGTGTCTACTTAACCATTTTTGTATTGAAAAGAAAAATTTTGCCTTCATGAGTCAAAATTTTTCCCTTTTGGAATGGAGGTGTAGTGCGAATAGAAGCCACTAGATGGCAGTGTTGACCTTTTCTTTTGTTAAGCCCAGACTGGAGCTGGGTTTGGACATGTTCTGGGCATGTCTGAGACGGAAAGTCCCAATGAATAAAAAAAATTCTAAAAGGTGGGAGAGGGCTGCAAAAGAGTATGTAAGGAGGAAAATTGAGAGAGTAAAGTAGTAGGAGAAATTGCAAGGAGAAGGATACATTTGACCAGGCCTGTCACTCTTTTCAAGACCTGTGAAGCTTTTTGTGGATTTTTGCCTGTGTTGGAGCATTTTGCTCACCCGGAACATCTACAAACAACCCAGCCAAAGGGACTGTGAATATTTTTATTTTTGTATGTATCAATCTTGGTCAGTAGAGTAGATAGTAGATTAGTTAAAAGTCTTTGTTTAATTAAATGTGTTTAAGTTTTAAAATTGTGTCTGTCATCCCTTGCTGTTGTAAATGTCATAACAAATTGGGGCCATAACAAACATATGTGCTATGTTGTGCCATCCTCTGTAAATGATCCTCCCATGTCTCCTCAAAATACTCTGAAAGGGGTGTCCCATCCAGTCCATATAGATGAAATGTTAGGTCAGCCACTATTTCTTCACTTGTTTCCACAGAACGGAAAATTCCAATAGTGGCCAAATGATCCGGTTATTGGTGATTGAATCAGTATGATTTGATATGGGTTGAATTGAGGCAACTCCTACAGACCAAGATACAACAAAAATGCAGTAATCTTTAACATAACATAACATGAATGGCGAGAACAGGCTGTTCAGCCCAACTAGGCTCACCACTTTCTTTATATTATTATGAATATATCACTTCAGATACTCAATGGTATCTAGCTTTAAAGGGAAAGTTCACCCAAAAATGAAAATTCACTCATCATATACTCACCCCAAGGCAAATTGAAGGGGAGGTTCATTTATTTTATCCTCAAAATAGCAGTAATTGAAGAGAAATCCAAATGAATGGAATCCTATGGTGGCCACTTTTTCAAGCTTAAAAAAGCAACTTGAATAAATATTAAATGCCTCCATACTCCTTGTGTGACATTTTCAAAGTGTCTGCAAGCCCCGACACTTTGAATGATTTGACATGAATTGACTCGAAAAGACGTCATTTTCATTATGTTTTTCGCCTAAATGTCCAATGTAGCCACTTAGCCAGGAGCCCTGTTTTTTTTAGGGGTGATCTGATTGAGGTCTTTAAATATGTTAAAGGGATTAACAAACTGAATTATGTAGGATTCCCTCAGCCAAGTTTTGAAAGTAGAACTTAGGGTCACAAATGGATATTGGCCAAGGGTAAATTAAGCACCGATATTAGAAAATATGTTTTCACCCAAAGAGTCATTTTGATGTGGAGTAGCATGCTTGACCATATTGTTGGGAAAACCTTGGGAATTTTCATGAGCAAGCTTGACTTAAAGCTCGATACCATTGAGTATCTGAAATGATATATTCACAATAGTAAAAAGAAACTGGCGAGACTAGTTGGGCTGTACGGCCTGTTCTCAGCACTCATGTTATGTTATGTTATGTTATTACCTCCGCCAAGGAGATGATGTTTTAGGCAGCGTTTGTCTGTTTGTTACCTCCGCCATAAGGTCATGTTTTCAGTGTTTGTCTGTTTGTTTGTTTGTTTGCAAGATAACTCAAAAAGTAATGTACCGATTTTGATGAAATTTTCAGAGAAGGTGGGTATAAAGTCAAGGAACAGGTGATTAAATTTTTGGCATATCTAGGCCAAAGTACAGGAGAGATATATGCCAAAGTTCAAGATTTCAAGTCTTTCCGATTGGCTAGTTGCACAAGATGGCGCTGTGTATATTCTGAAATACGTTGGTAAGCTTAATTATTTCCGGTTTGCTTCTGCTACTGATCAATCTCCATCATCCCGAAAATGTGATTTTAGCTATAGCCATATTCCCCGGATTTGGCTTAATTAACCATGAATGATGTTCGCATGATTTGCCTCAATTACCTGTTACTGATGTTTGTTCATTAAGAGTGACAATGAGGCATTTGCTGTTCCAAGGAGAAATGAGAGGATTATTAACTTGCAACACATTTCCAGGCGTTCTCACTGATGAGTGATGAACTGGCTTTAAGCGACAGATCAAATACGTGAAAATATCTGATAATTAATGTGTAAATAATCCATAATAATTCGAAATGCTGTTTCATCAATCTAACATTTGATCCACGCATATTTTAATATTGTCGATACTTCGTTTCCCTTCCCACTTGGCGTCAGTTGCACTCTCAAGACCATCACATCTGGAGCTATGGTTAGCTGAGCACATCTAAGAAAACAATAACAATATCCCAGTACTAGCAAGCCAGTTGCATCAGAAGATGCAAAAGTCAATTCAGTATAAAACCTAAACAGAAAATCTTCCTAGCTCTCTAGCAAGCCTTGCTAGCTACTCAACTTTGCTACTGCTCAATGCAAAAATGAAAGCTAGCTCCAGATATTAATCTAATGAGGAAATTTAGGTTGTGCAACACTGGATGTTTGTCGCTTAAAGCCAGTTCATGACAGTCGCAAAGAGAAAACGGCTGGAAATGATGCCAGGTAGAAGCGTCAGAAACCCTCTTTATCAGTGGGGCAGCTAATGTCTCATTAACAGTGCCAATGAACAAACAGTAGCAGCTAATCGAGACAAATCATGCGAATATCATTCACGGTTAATTAAGCCAAATCTTGGGAACAGCGGCAATAGTTAAAATCACATTTTCGGGATTATATTTCTGTCACCTGCCCAGCATCTGATGTAGACTGATAAATGACAGTAGCAAACTTAAAATAGAAAAGCGAGCCAGTGTATTTCAGAATTTACTTAGCCCCATTTTGTGCACATAGCCAATTAGAATAGCACATCGGATAGAATTCACCGGAAGTATGCTTGCTCGCCACAAGCCATGTTTCCATCCACACGTTCTTATGCGAATGAAGTCATATCAAATTAAAAATGCCTTATGGAAACAGTGACATTTGACTTGATTTGAAGAATATTAACACAAAGTATATAAGGTTGATCTGATTGGATTTTCTTTTGATCGGTAAAAGGCTTATGCGAAAAATGCTGATGGAAACTTTATTTGCCGAATAAATCTGCAACTGCATCGTGACGGTGTTTTGATGCCGTCGTTGCTTTCTGGTAATGGTTTGCTATGTTGCTGATAGCTGGCACATAAGCACGTGCAACTCGTGCAAATTATCATAATTTGAATGGTAGACGCAATTCATTTTGGCTTACTAACTAAATTAGTCGGCTAACACACTACTTTTGTTCACTTGAAGGTTCTGCGATTCAGTGCAAAAATGAATGGAAACAGCTTAAAATGTCAGAAATCCATTCTATACACCAATTTGACCGCATAACAGCATGTGACATCATTACGCACAACTTTTTATTCGCTTTCATGACGTTAGATGGAAACGCATTTTCACCTGCTTATATCGCATGAATATTTTTGGGGAACTTCAGATAGTTTGATTGACAAGTGGATGGAAACATAGCTACAGACAACTCGGAAATTCTATTTCAATTGTTGTGCACCTAGCGAATGGGCCGGAGTTCCAATCGCCGTGCTTAAGGGTTTTGCTGCCACCTGGCGGAGGTCTGCGCTCTCTGAGTGCTTTTTTGTGTTATGTTATGTTATATCAGGCCAGATAGCACTGACAGTTTTGAGTCTTCTTAACCTCATGTATGAAAGTACTGTGTACATTTATCTGTGAATCTGCATATAATGGCCAGCTATATTTCACTAGTGTCTCAACTAAAACACAGCAATCTTTGGCACAGGTACAGTATTCAGGGCTTTGATGTCCACACTCTTGTTACCTCCACCATGAGGTTATGTTTTTGCTTCTGTTTGTTTATTTGTTTGTCTGTCTGTTAGCAGGATATCTCGAAAAAAGCTGCATAGATTTTAACCAAACTCTGCAGGATGTTAGAGTAGCATAAGAGCATAAGAGGAACAAATGATTACATTTTGGCATATCTAAGCCAATGCACAGCTGAGATATAGCCCAAATTTCAAATCCAGCTATGTTGGCAGAGATTTGAAGTCTTTCCAATGGGCGGAGGTATAGGAGGTATTGAGAGTCCAGCTCATGTTTAAATATGATTAAATCATTTATTTAACGGAATGTACCATCTTTCAAAGTATACAGCACTCTGGCATCTATTGTTTAGTCGGTCATATTTTTGACTGTGATACAGAACTCCTTTAACCAAAAAATGGCTCATCAGTGTACTCATTTGGAATATTTAATCCACCTTTGCTCGAGTTCTCCAGCCTACTAGTCAGACTGAAGGCATTGCAAATTCACATGTTATGCATATTTCTGGCTCCATATGAGAAAGAGGCAGTTTTTTGTTTTCAAATGGGATTTTGATAAGAGTTGCCATTGTTGTGTTCTTATTCGTTGGCATTCAATACAATATTGTGTTTTAAAATGTCATTTATTAAGGAATCAATTTTGTTCTCCATCCTGAGAATGTGTTTCAATGTGTATTCTTATTAGTACATTAAAGTGAATCAAAGCAGAATGAACTTAGGCATTGTGTACTAGTAGAGTATAGAGGTTAACCTCTAGTCTACTTACTTTAAACAGTATCCGAACAGCAATAGTAATACATTTTAGAGTGCAGTAATCATTAGCTGTGAGAATGATGATTAGTTCACTTAAAGAATACTTTGAGGTATACTTGCAGTTGTAAAACTACAAACCTTGGGTACCCTGAAAGTTTAAGAATAAATTTAAACTATAAAGTGCTTGAAGTATAGAACTAGTGGACTAGTAGAATACCTATAAATTTACTTGTAGTATACTTGAAAGTGTACTTTCAGAAACTAAGAAGTTGGCTTGAAGTATATAAGTAGTAAAGTTATAGTATATCTGAATTTACTTGCAGTATACTTCAAAGTATACCTCTATAAACTAGAAATTATGCTAGATGTCTATAACTTGTGAATTAATAGTTCATCTTTGAGTTTACTATCAGTATACTTCACAGTATACTTTCATGAACTGAAAAGTTTACGCGAAGTATATACCTAAAAAACGAGCAGTATATCTGTAAGTTGACTTGCAGAATATTTTAATGCATACTTTCATAAACTGAAAGGTATGCCAGTAGTATACAACTACTAAGGTCACAGTGTACTTTAAAGTTCACTTTAAGTGTACTTGCAGTACAAAATAAAAGTTAGAAGTAAATTAGATGTGTACTTTAAGTTTACTTTGCTTAGACACTTGAAATATACTTCTTTTTGTAAGGGTAGCTAGAAACGAATCAGTTTATACCAAGTACACTTTAGTATAATTTTGTTCAGTTAATTTTTTTTTAGTTCATAAAAAGTAAACAAAGTATACTTTCCCATTTTGTTTAAAAGAAGTATACGAGTAGTATACTCATATACTTATTTTTTGTAAGGGCACTACATTCAGTTGCTAATAAGAATTGATCTATGAATGTCAATAGGGAAAACCCTGCATTTGCAGAATGCATTATTGAAATCAATATAGCTATCCTACTACCATACAAAGATATTACTTTATTTTACGGAATATTTAGTGTGCGGGTCACTACTGGCGCAACATGCAAGTTGGAAACAACTAATCAAATTACAAATGTAGTTAAAAATAGCCACAACTGTGATTAACAAAAAATAAAACTTTCCTTGTTCCAGGCATTCTTTGGGCCTTTTGTTCCATGCACTGAATATGATTATTTCTTTGTTCGTTTCATTTCCGCTACCAGCCTAACGGTCGCTCTGTTGTACAAATGAGTACTTGTTCTTTCGCTGTTGAGCCGCCGTAAGAGCTGTCTTACTTGGCTCTGAAAGAGTAGATAATATAGAATTTCATGTTCAGATGAAGAATACTTGTGGTCAAGGAGTTTATCATCCCAGAAATGTATAGTATTAACCCCTCTGCCATTTTTCAATCCTCAGTATTTTTACAATTTCAATTATGAATTTTCATTAAGATTTTTTATGTTCGCAGCCCTTTTTCTCTACCAAAATCATGAAAATAAACTGAAATATGATGTAATTCTAAATACTGCAAGTGTCTTGACTCAGTTGAGCCATTCTTTCCTCTCTGTGAAGCTGCAATCTTGAATTATGAAGCCTTCAATAAGGTAACACATAAAAAACCAGATTGGCTTCTGTGCAAAGTGGTTAATTGGCTGATACTTCTTGAGAGGACAGTCAAACAACATTTCCTGATGTGCAGTCGAGTGCAAAAAAATGGGGACCTTCAACCGTGGAGTGAAACTAATATGAGGAAGGTTTTCTAGTACTTTCGCTCGATTACCCTGAGGAGCTGCTACTGGGCCCCTCCGATTATGAGTTCACCTTCATCTCCACCAGAGACCACAGGACAGAGTCCCTGCCTGATATCACCACTTCGCCAGATAGCTCAAACAATGGGTGCCCACTTTAATACTTACCCAAGGGTGAAAGGGGAACACCAAACTGAGTATTACTTCCTCTCTCTGACTTACCTCTTGTTCAGGATACAAGACTGATATTTGGAGTCCCTTGCACAACACAAAGACGTGTGAAATTGTAAGACAACAAAAGGCAGTGACATGGTGCTCCACCGTTCTGCTTCTGTGGTTACCAGCTCTCACTTAGGAGCATTAAACAATTGTCCACCATTTCAGGTTATCTCACATTGGCCTTAATGCTTATTGTGAAATCAATTATGGCACCAGAGACTATTTGATTCAAGATAATTCTGGTGCCAGCATTAACCATAACACTCATGGAAATCAATGGAAGTGAAGGCTGTTTACTAGAAATATTTCAAAATCTAATTTATCCATGTGTGAGTGTCAGAAGATGGTGTGTTTGTGATCCTAATGCTGTTTTGATGAGAGTGAAAGACTGGCTCAATAGACTCTTACAGTGCTTAAAGACACTTCAACACATTCATCATCGATAGCCCCTGTGTGGATTGGGTAATAATATAAATGATATAAAAAGAAAAAAAAAATCATATTACCCTGTTTCATTATACCTGGCAACTATACAAACTGCAGAAGCTGGTATCCATAAAGCTTCAAAAAAGCATGAACCCTGATCTCAGATCAGCTTTCCCTATTCACCTCTGAACTACAACCCCAATTCTGAAATAGTTGGGACAAAGTGGAATTTGTGTATAAAATCAAAATGCAATGACTTTCAGATCAGGAGCCAATATGTTATTTACAGTAGAACATGGATAGCATTTCAAATGTTGAAACTGAGACATTTTTATCCACAAAATTTGCTTATTTCAAATTTTCTGGCTGCAAGAGGTCACAAAAAAGTTGGGACACAGGCAAAAAAGAGCTGAAAAAGCCATTAATATTTAGGAGAATCAGCTGAAAGAACATTTTGCAAGTAATGAAGTTAACTGGCATCAGATGTGTAACATGAGAGGCATTAAAAGGGATGTCTTAGAGAGGCTGAGTCTCTCAGAAGTAAAGATGGCCAGAGGCTCTCCAACCTGTGAAGGCTTGCGTAAAGAAATTATGGAATATTTTAAAAACAATGTTCCTCAACATCAAATTGCAAAGGCTTTGAAGGTCTCATCATTGACAGTGCATAAAGATCAAAAGATTCAGAGAAACTGGAAAAATCTCAGCGCGTAAGGGACAAGGCCAAAGCCCTTTACTGGATGCCCGGGATCTTTGGGCCCTCAGACGCCGCTGCATCACTCATCGGCATGATTTTGTCATTGCCATCAGTAAATTGGCCTAGGAATACTTCAAGAAACCACTGTTTGTAAACACTGTCCACTGTGCCATCCACAGATGCCACCTAAAACTCTATCATGCAAAAAGGAAGCCATTGTTGAGCATGATCCAGAACCGCTGCCGTGTTCTGTGGGACAAGGCTCATTTAAAATGGAATGCAGCAAAGTGTCCTGTGGTCAGACGAGTCCAAATTTGACATTCTTGTTGGAAATCATGGGCGTTGTGTCCTCCAGGCTAAAGAGGAGAAAGACCACCCCTCCTGTTATCAGCGTTCAGTTCAAAAGCCAGCAGCTCTGATGGTATGGGGATGCATTATTGCATAAGTTGTAGGACACTTGCATGTTTTAAAAAGCACCACGTATGCTGAAAGGTATATAAAGGATTTAGAGCAACATATGCTCCTCTCCAGACGACATCTATTCCAGGGAAGACCTTGTGTATTTCAGCAGGACAATGCAAAACCACATACTGCAGCTATTAGAACAGCATGGCTTCGTAGTAGAAGAGTCCGTGTGCTGAACTGGCTTGCCTGCAGTCCTGATCTGTCACCGATTAAGAGTATTTGGCACATAATGAAACAAAAGTCTGTCAAAGGAGACCCAACACTCTCCAGCAGCCGGACAGCTGTATTAAAAAAGAGTGGGATCAAGTTCCGATGGCAAAACTCAAGAAACTTATCTCCTCAATGCCCAGACGCCTCCACTCTGGGTTAAAAAGAGGGGATGCTACACCATGGTCAACAGGCCCCTGTCCCAACTTTTTTGAGACCTCTAGCAGCAGTCAAATTTGAAATGAGCTCATTTTGTGGATAAAAGTGTAACATTTCTCAGTTACAACATTTGCTATGTTATCTCTGTTCTATTCTGAATAAAATACTGGCTGTTGTGATTAGAAAGTCATTGCATTTTGATTTTATTCACAATTTACACTTTCTCCCAACTATTTTGGAATTGGGTTTGTACATCCACTATGAGCAGGTAAGAAAAACATATCCTAGATCAGTGCTCTTTCTCTTTGATGTTTCATTGGCAGAGGCCGTGAATCTCCAGAGCACCTACATCAGATCAGTCCACAGCTGCACTGTTGTGACATTTGGAAAGTATGATTTTTTAAAATTCACAGTAGTCATGCAGAGTGATGTGACTACTATCAACCAAAAAGGTAACTGTAGTGGTAAATTCCAATAATTTGAACCCGCATAGGATGCTATAAAGCGCTTTTTGTTTTGACATGTGTTCAGGAAATATGCTTTCATTCTATGCACCTCATCTAGAACAATGGCAGGCTACTCATGGAGCACACAGACAGATGAACAATGAGCATGTCAATTTATTTCCAATATTCTTGTCCAGTATAAGTCAGTGTTCCACAGGAGGTTTAAAGCAATCATTCATTGTAAAAATCAGTTGGCAATGGAAGATCCATGTGATTTCACAGACAAAATAATGGGCTAAATTCAGTACAGAAAAAGAATTTACTTAGAAATAGGCCAATCCTTTATGAAAGATAAACTGCTTTGGAACCTCCGCGCTGCCTTATTGGCACATCAGGCGATCTAACCTACGCTGAAAGATAATTTAACCCTATAATGCCCAGACACAGACATCATTATAGGAAAAATATGACCCAGTAATATTTTTGAAGTATTGAAGGGTAGTATTCAGATCCACTGTCCTTCATTAGGTTTTGTGACAGCAAAATATACATTGCTGAATAGAACTTCATCTAATTCCAGGAGTATCATATCTGATACAGCCAAAAATCAGCAGCCCTCAGAACTCAACACTCAAAATTTCAAATTATTTAAATGCTCTTCACTATCTATAGCTATCCATTAACATGTATAAGAGTAAGTTTTTGTGTAATATTTACCTTGGAATGCCAAACTTCACTGCCAAAGTCCAAGGGCTTAATTCTGAAAAATGTCCATGCACAAGGACTTCAGTTCCACGTGAGAATCTCTTACATATGCGTTGATTGAATGATAACTGATCCGCATTCCACTGAAATACTGCCTTTCAGTTTCGGCACAGCGTGGGTTGATAAAAAGTGGGACTCTGCAATTCAATATAATTTTGTTTGCCAAATTAAAATTTTCTATCATCACTTTAGTTATTTAGTGTACACCTGCTGACTGCTGCATGAGGATGTGATATGCCTCTAAAAAGCGTGAGACTTGACGGGTAAGCAATTTTGAATAATGCCGTTGTAAGTGCATCAAATTAGCCGTCCAAATGAATGATTTTCATCTTGCCTTAATGGGGAGAACTAGCAATGCCTGACAGTGTGGAGTGCTTAAGGAGTGAATGTATTGTAAATTTAGGAAATGTCTGAGAAGAAGTCTAATAATTGTTTCATAGGGATGTATCTATGCCCCCCAATTCCCAGTTCTGGCACTGGCCCTGAAAGTGATCTTTCTTCAGCAGCTAAAACAAGCATGAACAGTCGCTATAACATAAAACTACTAATACACAATGGTTAGGGTCAAAAAAAATTTCTCGCTTTTCCCTCATGGCTTCCAATTTTTCTTGCGCTAATAACCTTTTTACCAATCTTAATATGCGCATGCGCAGTAAAGCAATTGGCAGTATTGAACATTCTAGAAAGCTTCAAACATACAGAAATATTCGAGCTTCAAATCTTCAAATATAACTGGATTGGTTCGGTGACAAATGAAAAAATCAATGATACAATATCAACATTATTGTCCCAAATAATAAACTAAATACTGTATCACAATTTCACCTTTGGAAAAAAATTTTTACTGAAACAAATTAAATTAATTTGGCTCTTACTGTAATATTGAGCTTGTTTTCATTGGGTGCTCACAGCTGAGGAAAAACATGATTTCTTTATTTCATTGTCCAGTCAACATGATAAAATAAAGTGCCAATTAATAGAATGGGGGTCCTGACAAGGATGTGACCTGTTCAAAATATCTCCCTTGACTTTATTACAGCATCATTTCTTGCAACCTTTTACTATGTCTTGGTCTACATTCTGTTGGTCTTTAAATGTTCCATCTCTGCAGCAGAAATCACATGCTCTCGCTCAGCAATTCTCTTCTGGGTCAGGGGGAGGTCATCAGCAGGACGACACAGATGATAGAGGCGCTGTGAGCAGACACATTACAGAAAGTGAATTGATCCTCATGAAACCAAGTGCCAAGTAAGTGCGAGACATGAAATGTAATTACAGTGTGGATAAAATCAACCAGAAATTGTGAAATCGAAGAATGAAAGTTTCCTCTGAAAGAGAGGCCCTCTGAGATTGTTTTATTAACCCCTGCTAAGCATTTTGATTTTGCTTGGATAATATGATACTTCATTTTTTCCAGCACAGCAAAAATATGACAATATTCTGCTAGCCTGCATATGCCAGAGACTCAAGCACTGTAGTTCTAGGTAAATTGGGGGACAGGAAACAGGACTATGGTTTCCAGAACAGCTGCAAAGAATACTGAGAATGCGTGAAGGATTTAGCATTCATTTCATTCAAGATCAATCATGCTAATACGAGAAAAAACAGTCAGAAGAATGGTCAGTTAGTGTTCAGCTTATGGTGGTAGATGCAGCAAGAGAGTTCTTGGGTTTCGGAAATGTTTATGGGTTTATGGTACAGTACAGTCGCCGTTAAAACCGAAGAGACGGCGTTAGTTCACGCCCGGTTACCTCGAACATTTCGCCCTTCTAACCCATTTCTTACCATGATCTAACGCACCATAACACGGTACTTCTCACTGCTGACGAATGAGCTGTATCATAGGACAGTTTACTGCCAGGAATAACCACATGTGGCTCCGCGGAACTGAATGTAGTACCGCGTGTTCGTTATAGAATAGAGGGCATTATGACTGTTAAAATACATAACGGCAAACACAAATGTAATTCTAACTTTTTTTTCCTCTTGCAGTGAAAGTGGAAGTGAGAGCTTATGCGACCTCTGGAAAGCTTGTGGCTGATCCTCTGTTTAAAAAGCCTAGCATGAAAAAGAAATAATATATAATGATAAATTCAACAGCGTTATGTCAGAAATTGGATTCTTGACCAAAATTTTTTTTTGGTATTTTTAATATGTCTTTATATTGCAGAAAATGTGATTCTGAGAGTTTGTGGGTAAACCTTCAGCGAAGTGTGCTGCAATTTATTTATTAGTTTTGAAAAGCCAACCGCAATATAAATAAACAAATTGGCAATATACTACTTAACAGCCTGTGAGCTTATGCTCACGTTATTCTCCGAAATTATGCGTTTTCAGGCGTGCAGAGGTGTGAGGTTGTCTCTCGCCAAGAAGTCAATCTTCGCCCTAAATTGTTGGGAAATGTGTTGTATCGTGATAGGTTCCATAGTTGTGGATGTGATGTCAGTTTATGGTTGGGCATTTGATAGAAAATTTCTGTCACGTGCTGAGCAGGTTATTAATTCTTTAATAGGCTACAATGAGCTTAAAGGGATTATTAGGGTGGCAATGACTAATAAATAGAGATGATATGAACTGAGCTGTATTGAATCAGTACCAGGTGTATCCGCTTTTAATTCCATGAATTCAGTTTACGAAAGAGCCATTCAGTTTTAAGTGACATTTAAGTCATTGTCCTTTAGAGATAAGATATTGAGCAGATCTTTTTTTTATTTTGCTAGTTTTTTTTTTGTGCATTCAAGAGTCGTTATGGTCGAACTAAATTCATCTTGTACACAATTCTTTTCTAGTTGCAAGCTTTGCAAACATTATATTTGAACTTCTGAATGGTTATCTGAATGGTTATGACAAATCATTAAAACAAATACAGATGATCATCAAAATTAGTCCCCACAACTCTTGAAAACAAGTCCATCATCTTGGCGGACGTCGCCTCCGCGCATGCCCACTCCGACTTACCGTAAATATAGCCCCGAATCACCGTTTACGACGCCGCAGATATAGCCACTGTCTATTTAATAATCCAATGGCGTATTATACCACACTAAAGTTTTAAATAGTAGCACAGGTTGAGCAAAATTTATAGTCTGAAACAAAAAAGGTTTGAAGAAATTATTTTTGGCAACATCACCCCCGCCAAAGCAAATCAATATTTCATGTAGGCTGTTACTCTTGCATTCATATATGGAAATAAATCGCCAACAAGCTGTGCCATTATCTACATGTATGGACAACTGTCAACACGACCGCCCCAACCGCCTTCGTGGCTCATGATTAAACAAACACCCGGCTAAGGGGCTATCGCCCAGCCACCACAAGCGCAGTAGGCGGCGGGAGATCTTTTGTCTTTGTGCACGTCAAGACACCGGTCCTACCGCATAGCTCACGATGAGATTTCCCGGTCCAACCGACAGCCTAGTGCCCCCCTACTGCCGGATTAACAACCTTTTCTTTGGTTTTAATGGCGACTGTACTGCAGAAGCCAGACACAAGGTAAGTTAGTGATCTGGTGAACTAACATTTTTAGTTAGAAATTGAGAAAGGAAAGAAGAAAAGAGGTGCAGTCACACATGAAAGTAACCAGGCGATATTTTGAGGCTTGCTCTGGCAAAAATGTGCGGTACAGTGGGCAGCAATGGGTGGAAACCCATATTGTGTAAGCCCGAACACAGCCAATATCAGTGCTTTCTTCATGTTTTTAAAACAACCCTCCTGTCACATATTGATTGAACATCAATGACTTAAAGATCAATTTAATTGGACAAAAAAATGCAAAAAAGGGTGATATTTCTTAGCCTTCAGAAGTTTTTTTTTTTTTTTCCCCCTCCATTGGTATGAATGAAGCGTGATTTTTTTGATGATCCTTAGTACTTACTGTATGTGACCTCACCTTCATGCAGCAGATGGTGCTAAAGTACTTAGTTTGCCAACAGCCATAAAAGTTATTGATGAAGAATATGTAGGCCCTTACCTGTTTGAGGGTGCCTGTGCTGAGGAAGAGCTTGACCAGGGCAAACCCTGGTGCAAGTACAACAGAGGAGAGGGCCAGCAGCCAGCCCAGGACGTAGGCCCAGTCTGGGTACACATACCAGCGGTTGTAAGTCAGGGGCTTATAGTCCACCAGAGTAAAGATCAAGGATCCCTATGAAAGAAGGGCAGGGGTGGAGGAGTTTTATAACTGCTACACATTGTACTACCAGAGTCACAGATGAAGAAATGCTGTGAAATTTTGTTCCCAATGTAGGACTCACACTGGCAGGCAATCAAAACGTCCATTTAACTGGAACTTAATTTTTCCTTAAAAGCTTGCTATTTCACCACAGAAATATAAACAGTATCTTGCTGAGATCCCAAACTCAAACTCCAGGGGTGTGCAGAGGCCTTGGTGTTCAGTATTCGCCATAATGCCATAATGATTAAATGTTTAAGTCAGTGGTTATCAATGTCAGTCCTGGGCACTCCCTCGTATATCTTGGTTTTTGTTATGACTGCAGCTGGGATCACTATTTTAAGCAGCTTTTCATGTTTCCTAATTACATCTTTTTATATTTCAATGGATTATTTACCCCATTTTAGGATTATCACTCACCAGGGTCACCAACGGTGTGATATAGCGCCAGCAGAGCTTAAATAAGATGCTGGGCCGTTGCCCAGTCATATCCTTCACTACGTCCATCATACGGTCTGCCCCTGACAAAGGGAATGAGTAAGGTATAGCAGACAGGATGTGTTATTATAACTGAGAAAATTTGTTATGTATAAAAGAGGAAATGTGTTTCCTATATTGTAGCGAGACACTGGAAAACAAGGAGCAGACATGGCAGCAGACTGGGTCAAAACCAGCCCACTGGACCGCAATAATAGCGCGCACATTAAATGAACTCAAGGGAAATAGTTTTAAAGATATCCAGCAAGGTCTTCTTATTCAGAATTGGCAGCATGTCTCGATGGTGCCGATTGGATAATGCTTTTCTGGCTGCCCGCCTGAGGGCTTCCAGCATTAGCTGCAGTAGGGCTGTCAATGAATATTCCATTTTTGAATACATATCCATTGTCTATCAATAAAATGAACCAACGAAAGTGAAAATTAATAATTGAATATTTGAAAAGTCATGTTAAGACAATTAACCTACTGTCAGTGTGTGCAGTGTATAGCGAGTGCCTACCAACGCGCTACACTGCAGAGAGGGCTCACTGTCTTGAAACTGTTACATTATTTTTGCCAGGCTTGCGCAGTGCATGCCGGTTTGACAGCCAGCATTTGCTGTGGGTTTTGAGTAGCATAATTACGTTCCCCTGCTTTAATCAATGCATATGTAAGAGATTATTGCGAGGAACTGAAGTCCTTGTGCGTGTAGGTTTATCAGTTTCACATGCGTGACGATGATTATGACTCCAGACTTCTCACGCTTTTCTTTACTCAGGGCGCCCCCCTCCCCTTGGTGAGGCTCCCGGACCCATGGGGACTGCTCAGGCTGGTTACTCCTCCCCCACCTCTTAGCCTCCCTCTTCCCCGTAGCCATGCTGAAGCATCAGCTACCAGGAGTAGAGCAAGCCTTGGAAGCAACAGCTTGCTATTGAGGAGCGGCCAGCCTCCCGTCTCTTCCCACAGGAAAGACACAGACTTTTGCAGCACCAGAACCGCTCTTTCAGCCAGACCAGCATCGTCCACGATCAGATCCTCCAGCAACCTCCAAACCTCCTTCCTCTACTAAGGACTGGTAACGACTGGGCATTCAAACCTTCTTTTAAGACTGTTGACTAAAGTTGACTGTGTGCATTTGTGAAATGATAGTTGCTGTGATTGTTTTCAGCATTGTGTTTAAAGGGATAGTTTGGGATTTTTCACATGAATCTGTATGGCATCACTGTCTTTAGTCTTGTGCACACACACTGACTTTCCCCCGACAGTGTCCTGTGAGCCGAATTCTGTTCAGTTTTGGTCAAAGCGAAAGTAGTTCCGGCAGGTTTCCTGGGGTCTGCAAAGTAAAACGTTTTTCTTCTCAAAACAGTGTGTGTTCGAACGAGTGATTTATTTGCATAACAAAACCCTGGTAATCCAAAAAGTCACATCTTGTAATTGCTTGGGGCTACTTTCTCTCAATAGCGATCACTGCACGCTGTCACTGCTAACAGCTGTACGCACTAGCCAACTACTATCGTCAGTTGTTCGACAGTGTTTTTCTATTTTCTATAGCATCCGTGCATTAATGCCTGCACCAGCTCCTATATCCCGTCTGTAGGGTAACCGGAAAGTGACAGAAAGAAACCAAACCACACAGCACATACGCCTCGGACCGAATACACCAGAAAGTATTAATCCAAGTAATATTAATGCCAGTGTGCACCTGTGTCAGTGCCCACATTCTCAACCAGTGTAAGGAGACACCAGAAAACAAGGCACAGACTAGGCAGGAGACTGGGTCAAAACTGGCCCACTGAGCGGCAACTTTATTTACGCTCAAACAAAAAAGGTGCAATAAGTGCATGCACATCAAAAGTCAAGGCAAATAGTTTTAAAGATTTCCGGCAAAGTCTTCTTATTCAGGACTCTGGCTACATGTCTCGATGGTGCTGACTGGATAATGCTTTTCTGGGGTTTTCTTATAGCGTTGCCTCGTGTTCAGGCTTGACAGGTCTCTGCCCAAATCCCCAGTCCCCCTGCCATCGGTATCTTAAGGGAGAGAAACGTATAAAGGGGTGAACACAAGCTTCATGTCCGCACTCATGGCCCGCCTCCTCACAACTGCCCGGTTCTCCCTTTAAAGCTGTGGTTGGCTCTGATGATCATGAGCCGCAACTGTGTCACCTCTTCCGTTCTTTACCAAGGCCTGCTGAGCCTTACAACTCGCAGCTGGTGTAAACTGTCCAGCAACATGCAAGTCTTGGGAGTTCTGAATGGGCGTTGGCTTTTCCGCCGCTGTCCAAGGTACTAAAGTTCTGTACAGCGGTGAGGGGAAGGAGAATTGGCTGTTGCGGGTGTGCTGACGTGGTCAAGAGGATTGGCCATGCCCCGATTTGCAGCAATATATACAAACCCCAATTCCAATGAAGTTGATACATTGTGTAAAATGTGAATAAAAACAGAATACAGTGATTTGCAAACCATTTTCAGGGCTCAACAAGTTCTGAAAAATTCACTGTCCCTATAGGGCCCGTGACTGGTCATTTCCACTGGCCCAAACCAACTTTTCACTGGCGCGAATTGTTGATGACCGTTTTCTGTGGATTTTTACGTGGAGCAAGGATTCAGAGCTTATTGTTTATAAATGAAACACTTTAAAAAATTCATATCGTCATGACCGCTCATTTTACAGAATTGAGTTAAGCAGACAGGCGATAAGCAGAGCTCCACTCTCAGTCACACATAAGCACCACGAATATAATGTTTTATAACCACTGAGGACCATGCCGAGACCACTCCTAAGGCATTAGTGTTCAAACAGCATGCATAAAAACACAACTTCTTGTCGCACTGGAGGATAACGGTACCAATGATTTAAGAGTGAAATCTTCACGCGTGGTAAATAAATTATGCGCAGTTGTTGAAAAAATTAATTCACGGATTTAAAGGAACAGTCCACCGTACTTTCATAATGAAATATGTTTTTCTACGAAATGAGACGAGATGATACGTACCTCTCTGAGCTTCGAGCGACCACCCAGTCAGCCAGACGGGCTGCCACTCCTGTTAGCATTTGTAGCAAGACTCATTGTGGTCAACGGTATTTTTCGGGGCTGTAGTTAGATGCGACCAAAGTCTTCCACGTTTTTCCTGTTTACATAAGTTTATATGACCAGTGACATGAGTTCGGGTTCGGGTACGCAAATCCAAAAGTGGCTTTTTCTATGCTGTGGGAAGTGCGTACTATAATGACAGGCGTAGTAACGCGCTTCGACAGCGCATTGATACCTTCACTTCTGATTTTTTTTCTCTCCCACGACCCCCCCTACTTCCGTAAATACAACCAACGTGACTGCACTGCACTACTTGGTACACAGTCAGGAGGCTAGAGCTTGCAGAAAATTATAAGTAAGGGATAATTAACGAGAAGGTGTGCATTCCACGGTTTTAATGCACAACGCGGAGTTCGCGTCGGGTGGTTGCCTCCGCAAAGAGCATTAAAACCGTGGAAAGCTTACCTTCGAGTTGATTGTCCCGCTTATACCATGGTCATTTGCCAGCAATGGCAAATCGCAGTATTAATCTGAAACGGAGATTATGCATAACCCATCATTATGCGCGATTATGCGGACTGTAGCTTACTTGCTACCCACAATTACAATGAACTTATGACGGTTTCCGCAGTCAGCGAGCTGAAATCAGTCTGTTGGCAAAGCAGGTAGCTAGCGAACTGTCAGCAGTCGCTGATACATGAAGTGGACACGTTAGCTTCATTTGTAACCGTACTCAATTACAATCTATTAATGGATAAAGCCTGATTTTTTCGCTGCTATAATATTTACGATCGTTATCGCTTGAGTACGAGTCAGCGAGGTGAAATCAGTCTGCTGGCATAGCAGGTAGCTAGCGAACTGTCAGCAGTTGCTGATACATGAAGTGGACACGTTAGCTTCATTTGTAACCGTGCACAGTTACAAACGTTTAATGGATGAAGCCTGATTACTTCGCTGCTACAATATTTACGGTCATTATCGCTTGAGTACCCATTGTTAACCGCCCCGCAGGACGCACTTATATGACGCCGCATAAATGAGCTGCTAGGTTTCTGTTGAACCCAGTCAAATATCAGCTCTAACATTGCTATGGTTACAAGTTGGGTAGTGGATGAATTTTGAATGGTGAAACGACCGTAGCCGAACTACCTGTGCGGCTCCACGGTTTTAATGCATACCTGCCAGCTGCCAGCCAATTTGAAAAAATTAGAAAAAAGTATTCACCCAGACCATGGTATAAAAGAAAATAATCAAGTGTGCTACTATGGAACATTTTCAAATGGAGGACATAGATGCCGACGGAGCCAGAGCCATATCTATTTGAACCGGAATATACCGAGGAGGAGCTAGCCGAAATGGACAGTGGGAGGGAAGAAGAAACGGACAAAGATGAATCGTATGTGAAGAAGTGAAGTGAAGGTTCGCAAGCTACGTGCTTTGCCAGCAGACTGATTTCACCTCGCTGACTCGTACTCAAGCGATAATGATCGTAAATATTGTAGCAGCAAAGTAATCAGGCTTCATCCATTAAAAGATTGTAATTGAGTACGGTTACAAATGAAGCCAACGTGTCCACTTCATGTATCAGCGACTGCTGACAGTTCGCTAGCTACGTGCTATGCCAGCAGACTGATTTCAGCTCGCTGACTGAGGAAACCGTCATAAGTTCATTGTAATTGTGGGTATTACAATTGTCGAAGGTGAGCATTCCACGGTTTTAATGCTCTTCGCGGAGGCAACCACCCGGCGCGAACTCCACGTCACGCATTAAAACCGTGGAATGCACACCTTCTCGTTAATTATCCCTTACTTATAATTTTCTGCAAGCTCTGGCTTCCTGACTGTGTACCTAGTAGTGCAGTGCAGTCACGTTGGTTGTATTTACGGAAGTAGGGGGGGGGTCGTGGGAGAGAAAAGAAATCAGAAGTGAAGGTATCAATGCGCTGTTGAAGTGCGCAGAAGGTGTTACTACGCCTGTCATTACAGTACGCACTTCCCACAGCATAGAAAAAGCCACGTTTGGATTTGCGTACCGGAACCCGAACTCATGTCACTGGTCATATAAACCTATGTAAACAGGAAAAACGTGGTAGACTTTGGTCGCATCAAATTACAGCCCAGAAAAATACCGTTGACCACAATGAGTCTAGCTACAAATGCTGACAGGAGTGGCAGCTCAAAGCTCGGAGAGGTACGTATCATCTCGTCTCATTTCAAAGAAGAACAAATTTCATTATGAAAGTACGGTGGACTGTTCCTTTAACAGAGCCCTGTTTCTAGGTGAAGGCTTTTGCACGTCTTAAGCGGCCCGTTCTCAGTTGGCGTAGATCAGCCAGAACATTACGACCACCAAAATTTTGCGTCTATTGGCTATTAGCGTAACTTGTCAAGTTACACCAGTGGATTTCTTACAGCATCAAGGTATATATTAATGTTAACCTAGGTCTGGCAGGGGCGTTCGCCTTTAAATTCGAGATAGAAGAAACAGCAAACTTCAAGAAACCACCTAATGCTCCATTAGCCTGTACTTACGATAGATAAATTAGTATGCTTCACAAAAATGCCATACACGATAAAAGAAAACGTATAAAGGTAACCATCAAAGCAATAAAGAGCAAAATCTCTGACCTCTACAAAGAAGTATCTTTAAATTAAGCATTTAACACTAGAAGCACCGGAATTTTATCACTCGCCTACTAGAACCACCGTGAACAGTCATTTGGACCGCTAGGCTAAAAACATTCTAATCCATCTCTCTGAGCACCTAATTAAGCAATTAATACATCTAGTATGTTACCATGGATCTCAAACGAACGAAACAACACCAGCATTACGTTTTAACAAATTTAATAATACATTAATTAATATTTAGGCAAATAGAATTATAGCCTATATAATTAACATAAATTAAGCTGCTTTCACACCAGATGCAAAACGAATTTTTCGCAAAACACATTACATTCAAATTAAATTTAAAGAAGCAAATAGGCGCATTTCGTGTCTTTGCTTTGACTTTGAATGTGATCTGTCGTGCGAAAAATTTGTTCGCGTCCAGTGTGAAAGCGGATTTATTGTAAGCATTCACAACAATATTTTGGGTAAAGAAATAATTAAACAATTCAGAACGACAAAAACAACAATTAAAAACATCTCTTTTGATTAATACACATTTGGATTCAACATTTAGGCCTATAACAACATGACTTTATGGAATAGCTTATTTATTATGAAATAATTAATCGGAACAATGACACGGAATTAGAAAACAATATCTAGGTGCTGAACTTTCTGATTAATTTTTTATTTATTGGCGTGGCGTGGCATTTTGTCTATTCATAATAGTCTGCGCAGGTGACCTCCGTTCTCCTAGCGCTATTCCCACAGACAGGTCTGAAGCATCTGCAGCAGGTGACGAGCGTCTTTTTCTGTGAGCAACTCCTGCGGACCTGGCACCGCCTCCGTTTTGGTGCCAGTGTCTCCCGCTGCTGCTGGCTCAAAATTTTTGCCAGTGCTGCCCAATAAAATAATTTTAGAGTACTCTACTCTACCAACTTTGACAGTGGCATCAGTTAGTTGTTAGGCAACCAAAAGGTAAGCCTACATTTTTTGAAAAATATAAGAGCTGCAAAACTGGACGGTCAGTGAGACCGCTAATGGCAGAAATAGGCAGATTTGGTGATATTTTATGCTCCGTAGGTGTAATCTATATAAAGTGAATTGCACATTAAAATATAGACACTTTTAGGAAAAGTCAGTGACCCTCAAGGTTGTATTCTTTTATTTTGATAAGTTATGACACAAACAAATTTCAAACGGTCAAAATGACCGTCATGGTGGTTCTAGTGTTAACTGCATTTTACAAAACCACTGAAGAGCACGTATTTCATCTTACCTCTCCACAGCAGAGCTCAATACTGAGAATACCGTGAAGGAAGGCACCTCGCAAAAATGTCAAAGATCAAACAGCATTGATAAAAAAAATTCTATTGAGCTGAAGAAAACTCCCCAAAACAACATATGCTTAGACAAGAGTAAAAAAAATAATAATGTGCAAACAGAAATGGATTTTTGGTGAAATGTAACATTGCATGTTCATGTGGGTTACACGAAACATACCTAGAACAAAACCTGAATGATAAAGACGTTCGATTTTTTTTCTCTCTGAATTTTTTTACTGAGGTCCGAGATTGCTAGTTAGGGCTATGGGTCCTATGGGCTATGGGATATACTAAACTGAATAGGAGTAAGCTTCCTCACAGCTGACACTGGTTGTCTAGATCTGAGAGAATGTTGTGATTGCTAGTTTTGATTATGACATTGTCGGCATCGTCATGATCTACCGCGGTAGGTGAAATGGGCTGAAATGGGCTAATGCTTGTATTAAATAGTGGCGCGTCTGTGAAGTCAGTGACGGGCATGTTGAACCGCGACTGCGAGGACGACTTGACGAGCGTTTACAGGCACTGGCGCGATTGTGCCCGTCTCGTGGCATACACTGATGGTGATAGCCCGATCTGGCAAGCACAGGACGAGGTGCTCTGCCCCAATCGGCACTTCCACAGGTCCAGGATCATGGGGCCAATGTACTTGTCGAGCCCTGCCGTTTTGACCTATATTCAATTGAGAATGGCGCTGTAATGGCGAAAGACGGAAGAGTGTCCAAAGTGCATTGTCTTTTTGTTCCGAAAAGCAACTAATCCTTTTGTCTGATTGTGTGATCCTGAATGGAAGATTGTTCCTTAACAACTCCTTGATCATCTGTGAATGACCTGAGGTTGATCAAAAATTTCTCACATCTATTTTAGACCAAACGTCGGGCTATCATTATTAGGAAGTGGCTATCCGCACTGCTGCTAATCTGCTTTGCCGTGGGACACCTGCACTCTCAAAAGAGATGTGTTGAAAATAACACGTGTGTCTAGTTAAGGACAACACATTTTGTGTTGTTTTCAACACAATCAGTGTTGATATTTTTTTTTCTTTTTTACATATTTTGTGTTGAAATCAACACAAAATGTGTTATACATGTGATAACACATTAAGTGTGTTATTTTTCAACACATTCATTCTAAAAGTTTGTTCGCATTCGACGTCAATCGCGGCAGTAGAACACTGTGATACAGTCGTGAGGAGCTGTTTTCCCTACGGGACTTGGACTACCCAGCACCAACGGGTCTTCAAAACTGGTCCGAGATACTCCCGAACCAGCATAAAGTCGGCAGCGGAAGAGGGGAAGGAGAGGAGGAGAGCGGCAGAGACTGAAGTTCCTCTCTCGCCAGGGCGTACAAGGTCCCGGGATTGATCTGCGTCACAGAGACCTGGCTGGACAGCACCATCGCGGACTCGCAGCTCTCCCTCAGCAGCTTCGAGACTCCCGTACACCTGGACAGGGGCACTGCGAGCAGCCAGAAGAGGCACGGAGGGGGGTCTGTGTCTACGTCAACTAGGCTTGGAGTAGGACAGCTACGGTCTTTGACTCAAGCTGTTCTGCTGATGTGGAACTGCTTGCACTACCTTTTAGACCAAAATATCTTCCCCGCGAGTTTGGTCAGCTCGTGCTAGTGCTTGCTTACATCCCTCCCTCCGGTAATGTGACACGCGTGTCAGAGACTGTTGCGTCGTATGTCCATAAGATCGAGAGCGCCTCTCCTGACTCTCCTGTGTTTGTCCTCAGGGACTTTAATGGCTGCAGGCTGAATAAGACTCTCCCCACTTACTACTAATATGTGAACTGTGCCACCAGGGGCAATAAAACAATCAATTTCTGTTATGGCAACATTAAAGACGTATACAGAGACCATAAGAAACCTCCACTCAGTACTGCTGACCATAATATTGTCCACCTAGTCCCAGGTAACTGCACTAAACTACAAAGGGAGGGTGCGGTAAAGAAACGGGTCCAGCAGTGGAGCAGTGGTGTGCAAGTGACTCTTCAGGGCTGCTTTGAATGCACAATGTGGGATGTGCTCACTGAAGGCTACTCCTTAGAGGAGGCTACTGATGTTGGAACATCATACATCACCTTCTGCACGGAGATGTTGGTCCCAGTAAAAAAAATCAGAGTGTTTCTAAACAATAAACTAGATCACTTAAAACAACCCTGAACAATAAGAAAATAGCATTTAATTCAGGAAATAAACAGGAAGGTAAAATAATTCAAAACAGATTGAACAAAAAAATTTAATCAGCCAAAAGAGCTTATAAAGACAGAGTGGAGAGGCTGTTTAACAACTGAAAGGCCAGGGATGGTTGGCGGCACGTAAAAACCTTAGCTGGGCTCCCTTCCAACTCTACCTCAACTGGGCTCCTCGCAGAGGTGGCGCTCCGCATGGCAAAGCTCAACACCACCTACTGCAGGTTAGATCAGTATGACTACACCGAAGAAAGGGGGGAGCTCACTGCAGAGCTCATCTCCATGACCCAGTCTACGGAAGACCTGCAGCTGCTGCCTGCAGAAGTGGAGCAAATGCTGAAGCGGATTAAGCCCAACAAGGCCCCTCGCCCAGACAATATCAGCGGGCGCTTGCTGCCAGCTATCAGGAGTCCTCTGCTAGCTATTTAACCGCTCTCTGGCTGAGCACTCAATTCTCTCCATTTGAAAGTCCTCAACCATCTGCCCTGTGGTAAAGAAGAGCAACCCCTGCTCCAACAATGACTAACGGCTCGTGGCCCTAACATCTCTGGTCATAACGAGCTTTGAAAGGCTCGTCATGGCCAAGCTGCAGGCTGATGTCGGGATGGTCTATGACCCGCTGTAGTTCGCCTACCAGCTGCACAGAGGGGCGGGCGATGCTGTGCTCTCCCTGCTGCATGGTGCCATCAGCCATCTGGAACAGCCCAATTCCCACGTCAGCCTGGTCTTCGTGGACTTCTCCAGTGCATTTATCACAGTGAAACCACACCTCATGGGACTTAAGCTGTTTCGGATGAAAGCCAACTCCCACCTCATCCTCTGGGTCCTCTCCTTGTTCACAGGGACAGGTCAGAGGGTCAGGGTGAATGGTCACCTCAGCTCTGCTCGGACATTATCAACCGGTTCACCTCAAGGCTCCGTCATCTCTCCACTTCTCTTCACTCTGTACACCAACAACTGCAGGAGCACCACCCCAGGAATAACCTACATCAAATACTCAGATGACACAGTAATCATGGACACCACAAACACAGTCAGACTACGACAATCTGAACTGGACTCTATTTCACTATGATGTAGGGAGAACTGTCTGGACCCAAATGTATCCAAAACCAAAGAAATGACCATTCACTTCCAATACGGCCACTTCACAGCACCCCCACTTACAGTCAATGATGAAATCATTGAAAAGGTCCCCTCATACAAATATCTCGGCTCCACCATCAACCAGAAACTCACATTTCAACTTAACACTGAACACATCTATTCAAAATGTCAACAACGCCTCTTTTTTCTCCATAAGCTCCGCAAACTCCAGGTCCACCGGTCCATCCTTTCTGTGTTCTACAAATGTTTCATCAAATCGATCCTCACTTTTAATATTACTGCATGGTTTGGCTCACTCACCTTCACTCATCGTAACACCCTCAATAGAATCATCAAAATCAGCAGTAAAATCATTAGCCTGGAGCAGCAGTCACTCATTACCATCCACAACACTAGAGCGCTGAAGAAAGGCAACCAGATCACCTCCGACCCCTCACACACCCTGAACCCCCACGACACCCTGCTTGCCTCAGGGCGCAGGTACAAGTCACTACAATTGTGAACAAAAAGAGCCACCTCCAGCTTCCTCCCCACCTCCATCCGTCTGATGAATAGTTGATTTTTAACCTCGGTTCCCCTTATCTACACTATGTTCTTATATGCCTATTTATTGCATGAGTGTGTAGATCTATGAATGTGTAATGTGTGAATGAATGTGTACTTGCGCCTGTGATGTCTCTGCACTGACACTTTTAACTGTGAAAGAAGTTCCTTATGGAAAAATAAGGTTTTTATTGATTGATTGAGAACACAACAAAAACAAGATTTTTAATAAAATAAAGGATCCCCTTGCACTTCGGCCTCTGTCTTGCCAGAGGTCGGTGCTAACAGAAAAGGACAAAGAAAGAAAAAATGAAGGAGCAGATTGGAGCATTATTGAGATGCCAAGACTAACATTTCGAGACACAGCGTCTTCGAGTCCTGAGGAAGACTCTGGGGAGGATGCTGTGCGTCGAAACATTAGTCTTGGCATCTCAATAAACTGATGCAAGTGTTTCGAGTGCTCTAGTCTGTTCCTTTACAAGATATTGGGGGCTTTCGCTTTGCATGGTAGAGAATGATTTACTGAATGATGAGGGACCGACAGTCACGGGCATTCAGTGTTGGTTTTCGGCCCTGCCACTTATGGGAAGAGATTTCTCCAGATTCTCTCAATCTTTTGATAATATTATGGACTGTAGATTATGAAATCCCTAAATTCCTTCCAATTACCCATTGAGAAATGTTCTAAAACTGTTGGACTATTTGCTCACGCAGTTGTTTACATAGGGGTGTATTCTCCCATGCGCTTAAGTCGAAAAAAGTGCGTAGCTACGCGCTTTTCAGCCTACGCGTATTCTCCCCTCGACTTAAGTCTGTGCATTACGCGCCTTGAAGGCAGTTACGCGCTTGGGGTGGAGCAAGGCCAAAATCGGGGCGTTTCCGGGCGTTTCTCATGCAAATAACACTTACGCGTATTCTCCCCCTGGCTTACGCGCTTTTTCTGGTAAGCGCTTTTGAGGGCTGTATTAAGGTCAAGCGCCAACATTAGGCGAAATTGAATACTGAGTTTGATGTCGGTAATAAGCCGAATTTTAACATTACTTTTATTTTATTTAACATGGTAAAGGTTGAGACATTTAATATACGATTGTTCTTCCTTATTTCTAAACTACATTTCTCAAAGTCATGATAATTTATCAAACGAAATCATCACATGATATTACGCATCAGCCTCTTCTCCTATCAGTTAAATTACAAACGCAAAACCATTAATTAATACAAGTATACAGACCATCATTCTACCATGCCCTCAAAATCTAAAACCAAAATGCTAGTCTTGCATTTGCTTGCACTCTTGCGTGATTGGGAAAGAGTAAGAGGAGCGCGCCGAGCTCGAAGACGAACACGCATATATCGGCTTCGTTAGGACATCCTGGGACAAACAAACATCGAATGCATCTAGCGCTTTCGCCTGCACCTTGCATGAGGCAATCATCTATCTTTGCCAACTTCTGGATGAACAGCTATCCAGCCGCAGCAATTATCCACAAAACATACCCGTGGTCATCAACGTCAGAACTGCGCTGTCGCTCCTGGCATCTGGGTCGTTTCAGAGAGTGGCTGATGATGTCATACACATATCACAGGCGTCTGTGTCAAGGTGTCTGACGCAGTTCGTTAGTGCTTCAAGTTCTTCTCCATGCACTTCCACTGCAGAAAGAGTGGATGCCATCCCCTCCTCCTGTGCCGTGAAATGCACAGGGGATGATGGTTGCCCACCACCTTCTGCGTGTACACTTCTCCAGTGTGCAGAGAACCTGGCTTTTACAGCGCCCCGCAGATCTCTCCAATTATGCTTTAAATCGGGGATACTGCGCTTACATCTCCCCACCGAAGCCACATCCAGAACGATTCGCAGATTAATTCCTCGGATCAGCCTTCATTGCTCGCTTGCCATACAACACCAACATCTGTGAAATTTGGTTTTCGGCTTTGGTTCGACGTCACCATCATTGTCTTCCATGTTCTATTAATAAATGCGACTGCCCTATATGTTCGTGATAATCTAAAAAGTTGTGATATTCTCACGAGTGAGGGGATTGATTTTCTAATTGAGGATATCTGTATTAACTAACTCGAGTCCTAGTAATTTTTTTTTACCATTGGTAATACTGTGTAATTTAATGTGTGAATAAAGATATTATTAGATAGGCTACTCTAGATTGAGCCCTACTCTGGCAAATACCAAAGCACTATCCATTTGTTAATCAATTTTAGCCTTTAAAGAATAGCCGACATGGGAAGAATCATTATCAGTAAATGGGATAATTGATTATAATAAAGTATTAGGCACAAGTTCAAGTGAATGTGTCGCTAAAATCAAATAGGATGATAGGCTATGAATATGGAATTTCGTCATTACTGAGGCGGTTTCGGGGCGGGGAGATGGCCGCATGCAGGGTAAGAATCCTTATTAAAGCGTTTCCATGTTCTTTAGTTGCAAACCTGACATCGGAGTAGTTTTCAAGTGCTCAATTTCTAAATGAGATCATATGAACTGTCTTTGATAGTCTTTGTGTGACTAGAATGTTCCCTTTGTCTTCTTCCCTGTCTTCCACGGAACAAACAGGCTGGTGTAGGAGGGGCACATTTTCAATGATCTGATTGCGCTGATTGAGAAGCGCTAAATTCTTTATGTATTATTTCATTATCGCGGCAATTTGTCTGTTTGCATAGCTTTAATGCCATGGTGGCTAGAGTAAAAAATAACAAGTGTTTGTCACTAACATATCCCCCGCCGCCGCAATTTTATGTGTCCGTACGGACGGAGCCCAATGCTATACCCCCCGCTTCGCGCTAATTGCGCGGCGGGGGATAAAAAAAGAGATGTCTGAATTACGTCTTGTAATTGGTATGGACATACAAAGGCCTACTATTACAGCGGCATATAAAACCTTGTATCTTCACAATGACAAACTTCACAGGAAAATAAAAATAACTATAAAATAAAATAATATTAAAATAATATAAATGGATAAATATAGTTTAAAATAAAAAATGTTTAATTTTGCATGTAAGAATAGTGGACATACAAGTTTTCGTTTCTTATCAGTTTGGAGATACGAGGTTTTATCAGCAGGCCGACGATATTCAAATTTAGAGTCTGGTTTGCGTCTTCTATGGACCACGAATGCGTTTTCATGGTTAATCAGAAAATCCTTTTTCCATGTTTTCCTGATAGCCATAATCAATGAGCTTTGTGCAGAGTCTACCTCTCTTTTGAATCAGTCACACCTCTTTCATGAGGCCGCCTACATTCTGAAGTTAAGCGCTGTGGGCGTGATCGAAGCGAGTAGGGGAGAATACGCGTAACTCAAAAGCGCTTAACTCAAAGCACGTAAAAAAGGACTAACACGCTAATGGGAGAATAGACCCCAAAGTGGTTAACCTTTCCCCATCCTTGCTTGTGAAGGAGCCTTTCGGGGATGCTCCTTTTATTCCTGATCTCGACACTCACCTAGTAACCTGTTCACCTGTGGAATGTTCCAAATAGGTGTTTTTTGAGCATTCTTCAACTTTCCCAGTCTTTTGTTGCTCCTGACCCAGCTTTTTTGGAACGTTTTGCAGGCATCAAATTCCAAATGAGTGAACATTTCCCCCCCCCCCAAAAACAATAGTTTTTCAGTTTGAACATTAAATATCTTGTCTTCGTAGCGTAATCAATTAAATACAAGTTGAAATGGATTTGCGATTGATTGTATTCTATTTTTATTCACGTTTTACACAATGTCCCAACTTCATTGGAATTGGGGTTTGTAAAATTATAACAATATTTAACAATATATACATGTAGGTTGGGATGCCAAGCGGACATTAGGCGTGACTGGGTCCTCATCCGCTATACTTCCGCTATTATTTCGCGTTCCCAGACCCCACCGAAATGTGGGGCTGCCGGAGGGTTAAAGTGAGAGGTAATCTTCTGCTTTGAGAGGAGCCTCTGGAGCTCTGGATTCATACTGGCAAAGGCCTCGCGGAACTCCTTCTCGCCGGCCTTGAAATTGGTCCCCTGGTCAGAGTGGACCACTGCTGGGGTCCCTCTGCGAGTATCGCCATCAAGTAGGAATCTACGTCTATGCTGTGTAGGAGGTCAAAGTGCACAGCACGGGTGCTCAGGCATTTAAAGATGATGCCCCACCTTTTCTCTGTGCGGCGGCCTATCTTGATCTGAAACGGCCCAAAACAATCAACGTCAGTCGAATAGAATGGCAGCTTGAAGAGCCGTAGCCGAGCTGGTGGTAGGTCTGATATCTTAGCTACTGCAGCACGGGCTTTCCATCTGCGACACTCTGGGCACTGGTGCTGGATGCGTCAAATGGCCTCCCTCCCTCGCAGAACCGAGAAGGACCGCCTCATCTCGGCATGCACACGCTCTGGCCCAGGATGACAGAGACGAGCGTCATAATCCTGGATCAGGAGTTTGGTGGCTGGATGGGCAGGATCTAAAACTATGGGGTGTATGGCACTGGAGTCAAGCACTTCTGCCTGCCGCAGTCTTACTCCCACCCGAATGACTCCCACATCAAGATCCAGCTGTGGAGACAAGGTAAGTAGACGGTTGCTGCAGTTCTTCTGGAAAGCTGTTTTGTTTCACCTGCTTGATCACCAGCATCTCTGCTTGCTGATAGTCTGAGGCAGTAGGGGCACCAGATAGAGAGGCCATCCCATGAAGCTCCTGCACAGTGGCATCGACTACATCTCTTCAGCAGGTATACTGCTCGGCCATGGCGACTCTGGGTTGACTCACTGTTGATGTCAAACCACAGAAGACAGGCTTACGATATTCTGCAGGGTCTGGCTCAACCTCTCTGGATGGTCTTTCAGGCCATGTCTCTGGTCCCTTGAGGAGGAAAGTTAGCCCCTGACTCCAATGACTTGGCAGCGCCAGCTCTTCCAGCGTCTTGCCCCGCGTAATGTCATCTGCAGGGTTCTGAGCAGACTCTACATAGCGCCAGCAACTAGAGTCAGTTAACTCTTGGATTTTGGAGACACGGGTGCCAACAAAAACCTTAAAACGGCATGATTCTGATTGGAGCCACGTCAGTACTGTGGTGGAGTCTGTCCACAGCACTGTCTGGTCGATGGGCAGCGAGAGCTCCTTCCGCAGCAGACTGGATAACTGGGCTCCAGTGAGGGCCGCACAGAGCTCCAACCGAGGCATAGATGTTTGCCGGCGTGGGGCGACTCTCAATCTTGCCACGAGGAATGACAGGTGCACTTCGCCCTGTGTATCTTCTGTTCTGAGGTATGCGAAAGAGCCATAAGCTCTCTTGGACGCATCACTGAACACATGGATCTGTCTTTTGCGAACCTCAACCTGAGTTGTCACATGGGGTCGAGGCAGCAATATACGTGGCAGCGCTTGGAACTCTGTCTCTCATTCGTTCTATTCTTCCAGCTCATCTTGGGGGAGGAGAGGGTCATCCCAACTGCGCTGTTTATCCCAGAGACCCTGAACAAGAATCTTAGCCCGTGTTGTGTATGGGAAAATGTACCCCAGAGGGTCATACTGCCAAGCGAGGACTTTTTACACATTCCGCATCGTCACTTCTCCTTACCTGAGGGGTCTGTGTTTGTATCCGAGCTTGTCGGACTCCCAGTGCCAGGTGAGTCCAAGGGCTGATTCCAGATGGTCGGCGTCACCCTGTGAGAGCCAGTGATCAAGGCTGGTGGGCCTAGCTTCTTTGGGTAAGTGGCTGATGGCTCTTGGGCTGTTGCTCGCCCACTGGCGAAGTTCAAAGCCACCAGCGGATAGCAAGGTACGAAGTTTGTCGACAAGCTGCTTCGCCTCTTCAACAGTTTACATGCTCTGTAGGTAATAATCGACATAGAAACACTGCTCTACAGATTTTCTCACATCTTCTTCGTTGGTGCTGTGTTCCTTTACATGTTGCTGTAGCACAAACATCACACAGCATGGGGAGCAGGTCATGCCAAATGGCAAGACTTGCCACTCATACACATCCGGGGATCTTCACGTCTCATGTCTCTCCATATGAATCTAAGGAGCGGTCTGTCTTCTGGTAAGAGTCTAACTTGATGGAACATGCTGCGTATGTCGTCGCTAATGGCTACAGCAGACATTCTGAAGCGCAGCAGGACTCCAAGAAGAGTGGCGCCCAGGGTCGGTCCTGGAAGTAACGCCTCATTCAGGTTGAGACCACGAAACTGGTACGAGCAGTTGAACACTATGCGGTTCTTCTTATTGTGCCGTACCAAGTGATGAGGAATGAACCACGATTCACGCTTGGTTGGTAAATCAGGGCCGAGCTTCTTGACCGACCCGGCTTGGACCAGTTTGCAAATCTCCTCACAGTATGCCTCAGCAAGCTGTGGGTGTCTTGAGTGTTTTGTACAGTAGTATCCCCTCTTCATTTAACAACAGTCTGTAAACCTCTGGGAAGTGAAGAGACTAATTGCTTAAGTTTCGAGAGAGGAATGTTGACCCAGTCTTTTCAGATGTAGGATTCTAGCTGCTCCGCAGTCCTGGGTCTTCTTTGCCTGATTTTTCATTTGATGATGCACTAAATGTTTTCTATTAGTGAATGGTCTGGACTGCAGGTAGGCCAGTTCAGCACTCAGACTCTTCTACTATGAAGCCATGCTGTTGTGATGGATGTAGTATGTGGTTTGGCATTGTTTTGCTGAGATATGCAAGGCCTTCCCTGACAGAAACATTGTCAGGATGGGAGCATCTGTTGTTGTAAGCCCTCGATATGCTTTTCACCATTGAAAATGCCTTGCTAGATGTGTAGGCTCCCCACACCATAGCCACTAATGCTACCCAATACCATCAGAGATGTAGGCTTTTAAACTATGCGCTGATAACAAGCTGGATGGTCCCTCTCTTCTTTACACAGCACAACACTTGTTGGTTTCCAACAAGAATTTCAAATTTTGATTCATCTGATCACAAAACAGTCTATCTCAGCCCATTTTAAATGAACTTTGGCCCAGAGAAGATGGCAGCATTTCTGGATTATGTTCACATATGACGTCTTCTTTGCATGATACAGCTTTAAGCTTGCATTTGTAGATTGTACTGCAAACTGTATTCACAGACAATGATTTCTGGAGTGTTTCTGAGCCCGTGCAAAATCATGCCTGTTTTTAATGCAGTGCCGCCTGATGGCCTAAAAATCACAAGCATCCAGTATTGACCTTCAGACTGGTGCCTTGCACACAGAGATTTCTCCAGATTCTCTGAATCTCTTGATGATACTATGTACTTTAGATGCAACGTCTTCACAATTTAACATTGAGGAACATTTTTCTGAAATTTTTGCAGACTGGTGAGTCTCTGTCCATCTTAACTTCTGAGAGACTCTGCCTCTCTAAAATGCTCTTCTTACACCCAGTCATGTTACTGACCTGTTGCCAATTAACCTACTCAGTTGCAAAATGGTTGTCCAGCTGTTTTTTATAAGTACCATTTACCTTTTCTGCCTTTTGTTGCCCCTCAACCAACTTTTTTTTGTTGCTTCGATCAAATTCAAAATGAGCTAATATTTTTCATGAATTGGTAAAATGTCTCACTTTCAACATCTGACATGTTGTCTATATTCTATTGTGAATAAAATGTGGGTTTATGAGATTTACAAATCATTGCATTCAGTTTTTATTTACAACCCAACATTTTTGGAATTGGGGTTGTATAAAAGAGGGAATGTGCTATGTATAACACATGTTATGTGTTACAGGGAATGTGGTATGTATTACAAAGGGAACATGTTAAATATTAAAGGGAACGTGTTCCCACTGTTATACATAGCATGTTATGTATGACAGAGAGAATGTGGTATGCATAACAAAGGAAACATATTATAACAGGGAATGTGTTACATATAACAGAGGGAATGTATGATGTATAACAGTGGGGATGTGTGATGTACAATAGAGGGAATTTGTTCTGTATAACACAAAATTTGCCAGTCCTGGAGGGGTATAGTAGCTGGCAGAGATAGGGAAATGAAGAATATCTTTCCTTCGATACAGATTAGAGTGTGCTTAATAGTACCCTTATTTAAAAAGGCTGTTGTGGATAAGGTTTCTTTCACTGTTCTTGGAATCCAGTGGTGAGATATCCATGGCCATTTGCTTTTAACTGGACATATTTCTACAAAATTTAACAACCTGTGTGATTATATATACAATGGAACAATGTCTCAGCCCCGTTTGGACAGTTTATCTGTGAGGATAGTAAGTGAATGAGAAACACAGCTGAATTCAGAAAGATTCAGCAGTACTTAACAGTTGCATTGTTTTTTTTTTTTTCAGATAAGGTTCCATGTAATGACCCTAAAACAGACTTTCCTGTCTTTGGCAGTTCAGGAAGGCTCCAGTTAAATGGATGTGTATGTGCATCAGTTATCCTGTCTTTTTGTTGTTATTGGGTGTATTGGCAAGGAAATGTCAAAACATAGTCTTGGTTTTCTGAGTGAACTTTTTTCAGCAGCAAAAGTGTAGACCTGAGATTTAATACATTTGAACCATTTTCAGATTAATTGTGAATAATGTATTCAGACAAATCAAAGAGTAACTATACTCAGCAACAAAAGTTTCTGTGACACCATTTATGTGTATGTTATAAATGACACGCAAAGATCTCAATGCAATCAATATGTTTATTTAACAGGAGAAACACTGACTTTTCAGTGCCAACGTCACTCAAAACGAAAAATTTCATTTTCATGCGTCATGAAGCACTTGTCTGACGTCTAACCAATTGTGACCTTCACACTTCAATACCGGGTGTGACTTCCTCGTGCCATGATGCAAGCAACGCATCTCCGGCGCATGGACCGAATCAGATGTGCCAGAAATTGCTGTGGGATGTCATTCCAAATCTGACGTAGACGTTGTCGCAATTCCTGGAGTGTAGCTGGCGGGTTATCCAACCGCCGCAAATGTCGATCCATCTCGTCCCAAAGATGCTCGATTGGGGACATGTCTGGGGATCTGGCTGGCCATGGCAGGACATTGACATGTTGTTGCATCAGATACTGCTGTACAATCCTTGCAACATGTGGTCTGGCGTTATCATGTTGCAGCGTTATTCCGGGACCATGTTGCATCAAAAAGGGTACCACCAATGGCCGTAGCACTTCATCGCGATATCTTTGACCTGTCAGATTTCCATCAATAACAAATCTGTTCTGTTTCTAGCCGTGATCCCTCCCCAAATCATGACACTACCACCTCCAAAAAGATCAAATTCCTGAACACAGTTGTTGGCATAACGTTCTCCACGTCGACGGTATACACGTAAACGACCATCACATCGGTTTAGCATGAATCTTGATTCATCAGTGAAGAGTACAAGATCCCACTGACGTTGGATCCACCGTCGATGTTGTTGTGCCCACTGTAGACGCAGTCGTCGGTGTTGTACTGTGAGTATTGGACGTCTTGCTGGCCGACGTGGGACAATGCCAAAATGACGGAGATGGCGACGGATTGTCTGTGCAGACAGTCGCCTCAAACCAGGTATCGTTCTTGCAGTTATGGTTGCAGGTTGGAATCGATTTCGGAGATGGGTTGTTCGAATCCAGTTGTCCTGTCTGGGAGTGGTTACTCGTGGACGGCCGCTGCGAGGACGGTCTCTGACATGTCTTGTCTGCTGATGACGCTGCCCTAAGTTCCAAATGGTGTTTCGGTGGACATTCAGGCGATGAGCAACTTCCCTCTGCGAGGTTCCGGATTCAATCATCCCAATGGCCCTCCACCGATCATTTTCAGACAGTCTTGCCATTTAGAGGGTAGAGTTCCTGATCCAAAATGGCTGTGTTTTCGATAAGTGATGCTTCCGTCGTTCATCAGGCACAATGTGAACATTCCAAAAATTCTCCTCTTTTATTGCCATCCACAAGCATGATTTATGCACGTTTTCACGTGCAAAGTCATTTTCTCGCATTTTCATGATTTCCATTTCAATGTTGTGTTTACGTGTACTGTTTCAGTCTGATATCACCATGTATGACAATTTCATAATTGCGTTATGAAAAATAATGAACAATATTGGTGTCACAGAAACTTTTGTTGCTGAGTATATGTACACAGCAATGTCATGCACTCACCAAATAGCCAACCCATGGCCAGAACTTTGAACACAGTCAGGAAGAACGCACAGGCCCCATTTCCAGCATAGTAGTCCAGAAGCTGAAAGATATACATTCCTCCCTGGTGGATAGAAGGGGAAATGTTAAGGGTGGAGAGCACGAGGGGAACAAAAGGCCCAGGGAGTGTCAGAAGAGGTTAATGCTTCGAGTTAGTCCTGTGGTAACGAGGGAAGTTTGAATTCTTCCATATGGCCTGAAGCCTTGATTGAAGTTGTCAAAGCAATTTTTTTCAAGTTAAGTGCAGGATTTAGAATTGGAGTTTGCCGAATGAAGATTTTTTTCTGTGCAGGCCAAATGAGCCTGTGATTTGGACATCCTCCGGACAAAATAGTTCCACGTATGGAAATGTTATCTTGCTTTCCGTACCTGTGTGACCATGACCTGCTGTGAAACAAAGCAGGCAAGGCAGAAGAAGAGGACGAAGATCTCTCTATGGCCAGGTCGCCTCAGGAACTCAGGAAACAGGTCCGTCACAGATGTTATCACCACTTCTACTCCCACAAACTGACCAGCCGATGCCCCAAAGTTCATGAGGCAGAGGCAGGGAGAGGAGAAGAGAGGTAGTGATAAAAAACGAAGGAAGAGCATCACTGACTTGCGCCAAAAAGAACTACAAAATAACCACTTTGAGAAAATCAAGGCAGTGTACTTAGGAAACTACAAAGGAGGCTCTTCTATCCTGACTTCATGTGTACGAAAATGTCATTTAAGCACTTTTAGCTCTAAGCTCTGCAATTTTCTTGTTTATGGGAAAACTATCAACAAAACATGACATTCCATTGCAGGCATTTAGCAGATGCCCTTTGCCAGAGTAATTTGCAACAAGAAGAGAATTTTAAAACATCTACTGCATATTGATAAAGAAATTCCATCTTTTTAGCTTGGCAAGTGATCTGGTTAATTAGCACATTTTGCCAGTTTGTTTCAGCGGTACTTCATGTGAATCTACAGAACTGAGCACAACGCCACCCAAGTCACAAAATTTTTTCTGCACCGGAGTTCCAGGTCTACAGCATTTACGAAATTTACATACGGCCAATAAGAATTTAATTTCATAGGCAGGCATACCCTGAGCCATGATCTTATGCCATCTTTGATTATAACAAGTCACTAGCTTACTAGCTGGGTAACATTAACTTCCTCTATATCTTTTCTGAATATCAAACCACAAGAGTTGGCTAGTCTCGCCCCAGAGAATTGTCCTCAGCCTTTTTCCCGTTTACAAGCAACCTAATTTAGCCAGCTACCAGTCTTGTGCAGCTATAGTTTTAATGCCTTGGTATGTTTGACTAGCTTGTTATCTACCTGGTTATGATAGCGCTCGTGGGTGCTGTTCTATCCAAATTGAATGATTTTAGACTACCCAGCTAGTTAGCTTGCTGATTATTGTTGTAATCTGGTTGTCTCGTTTCGATGTAGCGAGCAATCTAATATAGCTAGTTAGCCATCTAATGCTTAAAAAACAAGTTACTTTGCTCGCTACATAGTTAGATATGTCGACTAACTTCAGTTAACTCCATTTTACAGTTAGCTAGCAATATAACTTGCTATGATGCAAAGCTTGGTTTATTCCCTTCTTTTATCCGCATCAAATAATGGAATTCATAATGTGACTGTATCTTTGGCAAATAAGCTTTACCACTGCCTAAGTAACTGCAATGCTTGTTGGGTAGATACATGACTTGCGCCAACATTTTGTGGCCGGACGTGAAATTTGATTCTGATTGTCAATTTGTAAATGAAGTAAATTCAGTATCTTGAACTCTGGTGCAGAAAAAAATTTCATACCCAGGCTAGTGTGCAACTGCAGCCAGTCTTATTTAGAGTGAAATCTCAAGCTTAGCTGCCTGAGGGGTGATCAGCAGACATGCATCTGTCACCTGAGTGTCCACACCCAAAAGCAGGATCATGATGAAGAAGAAGACGGACCACAATTGAGGCAGAGGCATCAAAGCAACTGCTTGGGGGTAGGCGATGAACACCAGCCCAGGCCCTGGTGGGAGGTTAAAAGGAGCAAAGCACACCATCCATTTTATTATTTTTCATTCATTTGCCAATCAACCCAAAGATGAATTTTCTGCGGCAGAAAATTCTGCCTGAATTCAGAGCATTTAACAGAATACTGAGAGCTCTCCTCAAACTCAAAGCTACAATAGGCCAATATTCCTCCATATAACTATTTTCAGTGCTTATTTGCGATTTGCTAAGTTATTTTGCCATTTGCCCCTGATCATTTTATAGTTCCCCCATAATACAGCCAGTCAGGGCATAATCGCCCCCCTTAGAAAAAATATTATGTTCTATCCTGACTCCAGCAGTGCTCCAACTCTTCCCTACCCTGACTCCTGCAGTGCCCCAACTCTTCCCTACACTAACTCCTGCAGTGTTTAACTCTTCCCTACCCTGACTCCCGCAGTGCCCCATCTCTTCCCTACATTAACTCCTGCAGTGTTTAACTCATCCCTACCCTGACACGTGCAGCGCTCCAACTCTTTGCAGCTTTGGCGCCTAATCCACATTCCATCATTGATAATGAGCTTGTTTTACTTGGCAACCTTAATTGGGACTAGCTAACCTCCAAATCTGAAGATCTTAAAAATGTATGTGACTCACTAAATCTTGTCCAGTTAGTGGATAGTCCCACTCATCCTAATATGAACTCTACTATTAAGTCATCCTTAATAGACCTGGGCCCATATCCACAAACCATCTTATCTTATGGCTAGGAGCACTCACATTTTATGTAGGAGTAAAATCTTAAAAGTTATTCACAAAGCTGCTGAGAGCTACTTTTAGTTAAGAAAACTGGTAACTCCTAGACTAGGCTAGGAGTAACTCTGTGAGAGGTCGGAGTAAATCTCTGTCGCTATGGATGACATTATTTGTCATGTACGAGTCTTGAGTCAATGGTGATTGGTTGTTTGGTGGCAAGGCGGCCCATTGAAAAAAATATCCCACATACAACCCATGGAGGAAAAAATTAGGACATAGTCCAAGCGGCTGGTTTGTTCCATAAAATAATAAACATATTGAGCACTCCTGAAAATGCACTATGCGCAATCCCCACAAATCACGCTCTGGGCAAATAAATATACATAGGAAAGACAGAGTTGTAAAAACGCCAATAGCCTAAAACGAGTCAACATTAAAACGCGTCGTTTTCCCCAATAATTAGCAACTTATTACCCAATGAGAATATGTTGCATTCATGCAAATGTCAAGCCGTTCAAGTTTATTTGTCCTAAACTTTCATCGTTCAAAAAGGATCCGAAAGCTCACCAGTTACTGCTGCTGGGCCAGTTGGTGCAGAAGCGAAAGCATGTAATCAAAGGGAAATTTGGCTTGGGATTGAACAGCAAATCCAAGCGGGATGCATGAGATCAGTGCTCCATTCCCCATCAGTGTCTCAGACTGCGTATGGCAGACGACCGCGAGAAGCAGTGGTATGGGCTGCAATCGCAAGGGAGGTCTGAGATTGCAGCCTATAAATGGGCTTTTGTTCAAACAGGAAGGCATACTAAGCTTGGTTTGTAATTTATAGCCTACAATTTAAATATGCATACAAGATATGACATAGGCTGGCACTATTATGATGATCGATTAAATGTAACCCTCACTCAATAGCCTAAAAAAATAATTCCTGCATAGCAGGAGGAGGTGTAAAGCCCCACAAAACAATACCAAGGATGGACATTGCAGTGGGCTGAAGGTTTCACACGTTCTTCTTGGCTAACTTTAATTCGAACAACTTCCTGGCTGGTGTGAATCACAATACAATGGATATTTTTATCCGTCCAAAGACGGGGCATAAAAACACAACGGTCAGAATTAATCATCAAACAGTTGGAATACCAAATTTAGTTGTATCCTCGTTAAATATCTGACTTATCTTATTAGAATTAGAATTGATAGTTTTGGGACAGCATGCGTGAATCTCGAGACAGTTATGCCATCAGACTTGGCAGTGGAAACCATTTTTGCTCAGCAAAAACGCCCCCAGCGTTGATAAGCGTCACTGTCGTAACTTAATTCGACGATAAGTCCAGCAGGTGGAGGAAATTACCATGATAGCAGCATCGAGGCATAAACAAAGTAGCACTGAGCATGAATGTATCACAAACCCAGGTTTATGTACACCCAAGGGTACCTTAAGACGATTTAACCGGGTACCGGCTTATGCGCCCAAGGGTACCTTTTAAGAGCTAAATCTTCAGCACCAGTCCCACATAAGCCCTTATAAAGGTAGAATGTAATCTCAAATCTAACTTACATTCAACAAAAATATAAACGCAACACTTTTGTTTTTCCTCCCATTTGTCATGAGATGGACTCAAAGATCTAAAATTCATTCCAGATACACAATATTACCATTTCTCTCAAACATTGTTCACAAATCTGCCTAAATGTGTGATAGTGAGCACTTTTGCTTTGCTGAGACAATCCATCCCACCTCACAGGTGTGCCACATCAAGATGCTCATCAGACACCATGATTAGTGCACAGGTGTACCTTAGACTGTCCACAATAAAAGGCCACCCTGAAATGTGCAGTTTTTGCTTTATTGGGGGTCTGGGGACTCAGAACCAGTCAGTATCTGGTGTGACCACCATTTGCCTCATGCAGTGCAACACATCTTCTTCGCATAGAGTTTATCAGATTGTCAATTGTGGCCTGTGGAATGTTGGTCCACTCCTCTTCAATGGCAGTGCGAAGTTGCTGGATATTAGTGGGAACTGGTACGCGCTGGCGTATACGCCGGTCAAGCACATCCCAAACATGCTCAATGGGTGACATGTACGGCGAGTATGCTGGCCATGCAAGAACTGGGACATTTTCAGCTTCCAAGAATTGTGTACAGATCCTTGCAACGTGGGGCCGTGCATTATCTTGCTGAAACATGAGGTGATGTTCATGGATGTATGGCACAACAATGGGCCTCAGGATCTCATCACGCTATCTCTGTGCATTCAAAATCCCATTAAATGATAGATAGACTATCTATCTACTAATTGTTGGAGTTTCTTCTCCCTTTTTCTATCTTGCTTTCCATCCATGTTTTGGACTATTATACGTCCTTTAGAAGCACGAGTACTTGCGTTTGATCTATACAATTCTCTGTGTTTGTACTGTGTTGAGGCTACTCTCTTTCTCTCTGTCGCTGCGCTTGGCCTCCGGGTACTACTGGCCATTACACTCTCAGTCACTACTGAAACATTTAAAAATCCAATAAAATTCTGGAAAGCAATTAAATCCTTTTCTACTCTGGGTAAACACAATGAGCTGCCACCTTGTAACACAACAGCTAATGGCACTGTTTCAGACAGATCTACCATGTTAAACTGTTTCAATTAGCATTTTGTGTCCTGTGGCTTACTTTACGAATATCTCTCAAAATCTGCTCCTGCAATTGCTGCAGTTTGTGAATGAGATCAGGCTGACATTAGTCAACCCTTTTTTTTTGCTCCATCTTCTGTTGAAAAAGTGTGTGAAGCTTTAGGCAGACCTCTATTAAAAAATCTGCAGGTCCTGACAACTTTGAACCTTATACCCAAAATAAGCTGCAGACTTTGCAGAACCACTCACTTATATTTTAAATCTCACAAAAAGCACAAATGTCATTCCAAAATATGGAAATCAGCCTATGTTCTCCCTCTGCTAAAAGTGGGAGAAGCCACTTCATTAAATAACTGTAGGCCAATCTCTAAATGGTCAGTTCTTTCCAAAATTCTTGAACGGCTTGTAAGTGAACAGTTGAAGGATTTTTTTTCTGTAAAAATGACTTAATAAGCAATTACCAGTCTGGCTTCAGGAGGCAACATGACACTATTACTGCTACTATGAAAGTAGTCAATGATATCTTTAATGTGAATAGAAGCCACTAGATGGCAGTATTGACCTTTTCTTTTGTTAAGCCCAGAGTGGAGCTAGGTTTGGGCATGTCCTGGGCATGTCTGAGACGGAAAGTCCCAGAGAATTTTTAAAAAGTCTAAAAGGTGGGAGGGGTCTGCAAAAGAGTATATAATGAGGAGAATTGAGAGAGTAAAGTATTAGGAGAAATTGCAAGGAGAAGGATACATTTGACCAGACCTGTCATTTTTTTTCATGACCTGTGAAGCTTTTTGTGGATTTTTGCCTGTGTTGGAGTATTTTCCTCACCTAGGACATCACCAAGCAACCCCATCAAAGGGACTGTAAATATTTTTGTTCTTGTATTTATCAATCTTAGTCAGTAGGGTAGATAGTAAATTAGTTAAGTTTTAGAATTTTGTCTGTTGTTATGGCCCCAATTTGTTACTACATTTACAACACTACAGCAACAGCAAGGGATGACAGACACAGTTTTTAAAACTTAAACACATTTAATTAAACAGACAATAACAACTAACTAATGACTAATCTAATATCTACAACTAATGACCGAGACTGATTTCCAAAAAACAGAAAATATTTACAGTCCCTTTTGTAGGTTGCTTGGTGATGTCCTGGGTGAGGGAAAAACTCTACACAGGCAAAAATCCACTAAAAGCTTCACAGGTCTTGAACAGAATGTCAGGTCTGGTCACATTTATCCTTCTCCTTGCAATTTCTCCACTACTTTACTGTCCCAATTCTACTCCTTATATACTCTTTTGAAGACCCCACCCACATTTAGACCTCTTTTTTTATTTTCTGGGACTTTCCCCAGACATGCCCAGGACATGTCTAAACCTATCTCCAGTCTGGGCTGAATAGAAGAAAGGTAAAAACTGCCATCTAGTGGCCTCTATTCACATCACACCTCCATTCCAAAAGGGAAAAATTTTGACTCATAAAGGCAAAATTTTTATTTTCAATTCAAAATGGTTAAGTGGATACTTGTCTATATATACACATCATACAATATTCAAATAAACACGTGATATATATATATATTCAAACACGAGATAAGCAATCAGCAATTACATTGCCTGTACCCTTCACATGCTTAATTTCCAAGTCAAACTCCTGTAAAATCAAACCCCAATTCAACAATCTCCGATTCTTGTTTTTCATCTTACTCAAAAACATTAACGGATTGTGGTCAGTGTACACAATCATTGGCTTTTGTCCTGTACAAACATAAACCTCAAAGTGTTGTAAAGAAAGGACCAAATCCAACAGCTCCTTCTCTATTGTGGAATAGTTCCTTTGGTGGCGATTGAACTACCTGGAGAAGTATGCCACGGGATGCTCAATGTCATCAGAGTCACTTCTCTGTAGGAGCACAGATCCACAAGCTTAGTCGCTAGCATCGACCGCAATTGAGAACGGTTTGTTGAAGCCAGGAGATTTGAGCACGGGGAAGTGACACAGCAGAGACTTCAGGCAATCGAAGGCTCTCTGGCATGCATCATCCCAAGTGAACTTTACGCCTTTCTTCAGTTGGTTAGTTAGACTGAGAGCAATCTCAGCAAAGTTCTTGCAGAACTTGCGGTAGTACCCGATCATTCCAAGGAAGCGGCGCAAAGCTTTTTTGTTGTCAGGAACGGGAAAGTCCATGATGGCTTGGACTTTAGCATTTATGGGTGCCACCTTACCCTGACCTATGACGTAGCCAAGATAGGTGACAGTAGCACAACCAAAGTCACTCTTGTTCAGGTTAACAGTCAGGTTAGCCTGGGTCAGGCGCTGGAACAACGTCTCTACATCTTTTAGATGTTCTTCCCAGGAGTCACTCCATGTGATCAGGTCATCGATGTATGCACCCGTGTGTGGCAATCCGGCGATTGTAGACTGTATCATCCTTTGGAACGTGGCTGGGGCATTTTTCATTCCAAAGGGTAGGACTTCATACTGGTAAAACCCAGATGGTGTGGCAAAAGCAGAGATGCTCTTGGCCCTCTCAGTTAAAGGCACACACTAATAACCCTTCAATAAATCAATCTTGGTCAGAAACTTTGCTTGCCCTACCCTATCAATACAATCATCAATCCTAGGTATTGGGAACACATCAGTTCTAGTTACAGCATTGACTTTGCGATAATCTGAACAGAATCTAGTACTTCCATCAGCTTTTGGAACTAGCACACAGGGTGAACTCCAATCTGAGTTGGAGGGTCTGATAATATCACGTTCTAACATGTACTCAACCTCTTTCTCAGCAATCTTTCTCTTTTCAGGATTCATCCTGTACGGATGCTGTTTTATTGGTTTGGCATCACCAACATCTACATCATGAGAGGCTATAAAAACTGTTTCTGGAACATCAGGAAACAGATCCTCATATTTCTTGATCAACCTCTCAAACTGATCTCTCTGTGAGGGTTCTAAGTGCTGGAGTTTTACATCAAGATTTTGCAACACTTCAGAATTTGACAATTTACATGAAAGAACTTCAGCTTTAATTCTAAGTTCATCATCTTGAAACTCCCCCTTATCTTCACACGTTTTGACCATAGGAGAATCTGAAGTGACAGCTGCAACCCTAGCATTTCTGTCATGATAAGGCTTCAGCATGTTAATGTGATACAACTGTTTTGGTTTTCTCCTATCTGGAGTCTTCACAATGTAATTGAGATCATTGAGTTTTGTCAGAATTTCATAAGGACCATGAAATCTAGCCTGCAATGGATTGGACTGCAAGGGAAACAACACAAGGACCTTGTCTCCTGGTTTAAACACACGGCTTCTAGCCTTATGATCATACCAAGTTTTCATTTTTCCCTGACTTGATTTCAAGTTCTCTTTGGCTAGGTCACATACTGCATGCAATCTGTCCTTGAACTTGCTAACATAGTCTAACAGACTGATGTGCGGCTCTTCCTCTTGGCATTGTTCACTCAATAATAGCAAAGGTCCTTTCACTTCATGGCCAAACACTAGCTGAAACGGACTGAATCCAGTAGACTCCTGCACTGCTCCTCTAGCCGCAAACAACAGCAAATAAACACCTTCATCCCAGTCCATCCCATGGTCATAACAATAAGTCCTCATCATTGTCTTGAGAGTGGAATGAAACCTCTCTAGGGCACCCTGACTTTCTGGATGATAGGCACTAGAAAGAATCTGCTTTGCACGTAGTTCATACACAACCTGCTGAAACAATCCTAAAGTGAAATTGCTTCCTTGGTCTGACTGAATTTCCCTGGGAAGGCCAAAAAACGTGAAGAACTTTATCAAAGCCTTCGAGATTGCAGTTGCCTTGATGTTACGTAGAGGTATGGCTTCGGGGAATCTGGTAGATGCACACATGATTGTCAACAAGAACTGATTTCCAGATCTAGTCTTGGGTAATGGACCAACACAATCAACAATGACCTTAGAGAATGGCTCCCCAAATGCTGGGATAGGCTGCAATGGAGCTACAGGTGGGTCTAACTGGTGTTTTCCAACTACCTGACAAGTGTGACAGGTTTTGCAAAAGTTGGAAACGTCTTTCCGAAGCCCAGGCCAAAAGAAGTGTTTCATGATCTTATCAACAGTCTTGTTAACACCAAGATGACCTCCTAAAGGTAAACTATGAGCCATTGTTAAGATCTCATTCCTGTAGACCTTCGGAACAACAATTTGCCTGACCACTGCCCAATCTGCATTGGCAGGGATATCAGGAGGGCGCCACTTCCGCATCAACACACCATCCTTGAGAAAATAACCAACTGGAACTGCGTCTATTTCTTTATCAGGAAGGGCTCTCCTCCTAAGTGCACAAATTTCAGGATCATTAGTTTGCTCCTCAATCAACTGCTTTCTGGACAGAGACAAGTCTCCAGACACATCAGAATCACCAAACCCATCTGGCTGGCTGAACAATGAACTGATAAAAGTGTCTGATAAGTTCTCAAACGGAGAAACCATAGAAGGCCAATCAAAGTCATGAGGCGAACCACCTGAGTCCTGACTATTCAATGTGCTGGACGGCACCACAACATCTTCTTCTTTAGCCTTCTTGGCCATAGCACGAGTCACTGCGCAAGAAGGATACAGAGATGGGTCCTCATACCCATCTCCAGTGCTCGGCTGTGAAGTAAGATGTACAGGGGGAACTACTTTGCCCCCAGCCAGGTCATTGCCTCGAAACAGAGAAACACCCTTTTTGGTAGACTTGACATAAGTCCCACCTTTACCTGTCCTGTAACTAAATCTGACTTTAAGAATATAAAGCGCAGGGGTACAGATACAGTCCTCCCTTCAATACCTTGTACAAGTATGAAATCCCCTGAAGCGGTCTCATCACGTAACTCCAAGTTGTCCATCAACAAAAGTGACTGAGAAGCTCCGGTATCCCTTAGGATATATATGGGGACAGGAGTAGTGCGCTCATTCAGAGCTATAAATCCCTCTGACACAAATGTATGAAATTCCTCCCTCACAAAGTCAGCTGTATCAGGCTTTTTAGCCCCACAAGAAGCAGGCAATTTAGCAGATCGGTCATCTACTACAGGGGTTTCTAACCTTGTTTTCACAAAGGCATTTGGTTTGGTATCCTTTTCTTTTTCTTTCTTAGCTTTAAGGAACCAGCAGTTAGTTTTAACATGACCAGATTTCTTGCAATAACTGCAAACTAGACCACTTTTGTCACTGTCAGCTTTCACACTTTGATCAGACCTGTTACTGGATTTCTGAGCACCATCACCAGATTTGTCTTTGTCTTTGGGTGAGGAATCTTGGGTATCACCGTAACCCTTTTTCTGAAATTGGGACCATCTATTGTTACTGCTAGACTGAAATTTGGACTTATGTGTGAGAACATATTCATCTGCAAATTTGGCAGCTGATTGCAAATTCAGTGCTTGCTTCTCATTAAGGTAGGTCTTAACATCATCCTTAACACAGTTCTTGAATTCTTCAACTAACACCATCTCTTTTAGTGAGTTGAAATCATCCTTGACCTCCATAGAAGTACACCAGCGCTCAAAGCAAACTTTCTTCTCATTAGCAAATTCCACATAAGTCTGATTTTCAGATTTCTTCAGACCTCTGAATTTCTGTCGGTTAGCCTCTGGAACCAACTCATAAGCTCTCAAAATAACCTTTTTGACAACCTCATAATCAGAGGAATCATCTGCAGACAAAGCTGAATAGGCTTGTTGAGCTTTACCTTTTAGGACAGTTTGCAACATCAGAGGCCAGTTTTCCTTTGGTCACTGGCAACTCTTTGCTACCTTTTCAAAACACTGGAAATAGTTGTCAACATCCTTTTCTGAAAATGGAGGCACCAGTTTTACCTCCTGGCTAGCCCGAAATTTATTTTCTGTTGCTATTTTTATTTTTAGTTGCTCCATTTGGAGTCTTTCTTCTCTATCGAATTTCTCTAATTCAAAGTCTCTCTCTGTCTCTCTCTTTCTGCTCTTTCCTCTTTCTCTCTCTCAAATTCTCTTTCTTTCTTTTTCCTCCCTTTCTTTTTTTCTTTCCGCCCTTTCTCTTTTTCCTCCCTTTCTTTTTCTCTTTCCTCCCTTTCTTTCTCTTTTTCCTCCCTTTCTTTTTCTCTTTCCTCCCTTTCTTTTTTCTCTTCTCTTGCTAATTTTTCTAACTCAAACTGTCTTTGTTTTTCTTTTCCTTCCCTCTCAAATTCTCCTTGTTTTTCCTCTTTCCTCCCTTTCAATCTCTAGCAGTTTTAATTGAAGTTCCATTTCTGTATTTGGATTTTCCACTGGAAACTGTTCCAGATCTCCGGGTGCAAACACATTTTCATCAATGTAATATTCAACTATCTCTCGAGCCAGTCTTGCTTTTCGCATGGCTGGTTTTACCTCTGTCTGCTCTAAATGTCTGCAAATTTCTAGCAGTTCTGTCTTTTTAAAAGATTTCAAAACCTCAACGATTGGTGATGCCCAGAAATCATCCATTGCTGTTGATCTGTCAATATATTTATATCGGAAAATTCAAAAAACAATTTTACAATTTGAAATGTTAGATTTTCAATTAATGAATCACACAATGGTCTATCCCGGACGAGCCCCCAATTTGTTATGGCCCCAATTTGTTATTACATTTACAACACTACAGCAACAGCAACAGCAAGGGATGACAGACACAGTTTTTAAAACTTAAACACATATAATTAAACAGACAATAACAACTAACTAATGACTAATCTAATATCTACAACTAATGACCGAGACTGATTTCCAAAAAACAGAAAATATTTACAGTCCCTTTTGTAGGTTGCTTGGTGATGTCCTGGGTGAGGGAAAAACTCTAACACAGGCAAAAATCCATTAAAAGCTTCACAGGTCTTGAACAGAATGTCAGGTCTGGTCACATTTATCCTTCTCCTTGCAATTTCTCCTACTACTTTACTGTCTCAATTCTACTCCTTATATACTCTTTTGCAGACCCCACCCACATTTAGACCTCTTTTTTTTATTTTCTGGGACTTTCGCCAGACATGCCCAGGACATGTCGAAATCTAGCTCCAGTCTGGGCTGAATAGAAGAAAGGTAAATACTGCCATCTAGTGGCCTCTATTCACATCACACTCTCATTCCTTGCTGTCATATATGTTATAACAAATTGGGGCCATAATACATCATTGGCATATTAGATAAGAAACGGAGTTGTGCAGCTTTGCTTATTGACTCGACCACAGCTTTTGAGACTGTTGACCATTCTATTCTGAAACACAGGTTAACGAATATTGGAATATCCAACCGGGCAATGGGTTGGTTTGCAAACTCTCTCTGAAAGATCTAAATGTATCCAATTTGATGGGATCAGTTCTAACTGGTTAAATATTAGAAATGGAGTACCCCAGGGGTCTGTGTTGGGCCCTCTGTTATTTTCAATTTATGTAAATAATTTGGGACAAAATGTAGAAGGTGCAAATTTTCATTTCTATGCGGATGATATGGCGATATATTGTGCTGGTTCCACTATTATTCAGCCCCTTACCAAATTGCAGAATGTTTTTAATATTATACAGGCTCAACAGTCACATTTAAAGCTGGTTTTTAGTGCTGAAAAAACAAAAGTAATGCATTTCTCAAATTCTAAACAGAAGTCGGTAAGCAGTGAGGATATTATTACTGCTGGGGGAAAGAAGTTGGAACTTGTCTTCAGTTTTAAATATCACGGTATCTGGTTTGACTGCATGTCTTTTAAAACCCAGGTTGCAAATCTGATTTCAAAAAAATTGAGATTGAAGTTAGGGATTGATGATAGAAATAAGTCCTGTTTATCTTTTGAAGCAAGAAAGAAACTGGTTTCTGCTACTTTTGTCAGTTATTGATTATGGTGACCTTTCATACATGCATGCACCCGCACATTGTCTACAAAAGTTAGATTGTGTTTGTCACAAATCTCAATGCACTGTGATAAACTGTAGAGCCCTTACTCACCATTGTACTCTTTATGCCAGGGCAGGGTGGCCATCTTTGACTATGCGTTAGCTTAGTCATTGGTATTTGTTTATTTATAAAGCTCTTTTAGGTAAACTCCCTTCTTTTATTTGTTCCTTGATTGCTCTGAAATCTGACCGTAGATATAATTTGAGGTCTAAGGATGTGATTTGTCTGTCCTAAGCACATGGACCAATTTGAGAATGAAAGCTTTTAAGTGCTCTGCTCCCCGCACCAGGAATAATCTTCAAAAAGATTAGAAACTAAGGAAATTAGTTTCTTTGTCTGATTTTTAATTTCTTACTAGTATAATGGTGAATAAATCAGTTGGTACTTGTTTATGACCATAGTTATTTGATGTAAGTCCACAGTTAAATGAATATCTTTATCTTAGTGTGTACATCGTATGTTTTATTTTCATGTTGTCTGTAATACCATATGCTGCCATTTTGGCCAGGTCTCCCTTCAAAAAGAGATCACTGATCTCAATGGGACTACCTGGTAAAATATGGGTCAAATAAAAACTATATATATTTGTTTGACTATAATTTCCAGAGCTGTAGGTTTTGAGCTTTTAGTGGGCCTTAGAATTCTAACTTGCATCTGGGGAGATGAAAATTGGGAAGACTTGTGTTATTGGGCCCTTAAGTAAAGGCCCATAACACCAAAGGTACTTCAGTTGCCTCATCTCCGTTTTCTCCTGACTCCTTATCTCTGACATTTCCTCCCAGGCATCTCTGTCAGACAGAAATGTGTAGCAATGAGGGCTCAAGGGATACCATTGGGTGCTAATCTGGAAACCCCCTTCAAACAATATTTGCCAGTAAAGATACACTGCCCGGCCAAAAAAAAAAAAGTTACCGTTTGGAAATTAATGAACAAATTCTATAATTGGATCATCATTGCTGTTAGTAATATGTTTCAGCTGCCAATAATAATTTTTACCCTGACTGATGAAGCACGTTGCTACTCTTTTCTTGAAAAATCAATGTCGGAAGACACATCCTTTGATGGTGAAAAAGATGTTACAGTATTTCAGAACGGGCAAGTTATTGGCCCGTATTTAGCAAAGAAAACCATGAATGACAAATACAAGTACGAGGAATCATTTTCACAAACAAATTTGCCATCACAAAGTCCTGACCTTAAACACATTAAAAGTTATTGGGATGTGATCAAGAAAGACCACCGAGTGGTTCAACCATTATGTTGAGAAGAGATCTTGGCCAAAAATAGCATTTCTGATCAAAAATAAATGTTCTGGCATTGCATATAGTTGTCAAAACAATAACAAGACGAATATGCACTGTAATCACAGCTACAGAGGTTCCAACTAAATATTTGAGTGTGCGACTTTTTTTTTTTGGCCAGGCAGTGTATAAACAATGGTATTGTCTCTGACCTCTACCAATTTTTAACAAAGGCCTCATATAAACCTTTCCCACTTAATAGTGTCTGGAAGAGAGAAATTGGTTCAGATCTGAACTGGCACATGATATGGTCAATGTGAGGTTTCACAAAATGAACCAAGTGCGACAGCCAGTAAAAAATACAAAAAGGAGGCTTTATTTCTGAAGGGGGAAACCCCCCAACAGAGCTGGCGACAGTACGAAGTCCACAATCCAAAGTCAGAATCCAAAGGGTGTAATCCAGGTTCATAAACAGGGCACCAATCACAAAAATTGTAGTCAGACAAAAATGGGTCAATAAACAAGAATGCGGCAAAGTACAGGGATAGGGCAAAGTTCAAGGCCTAGGACGGCCCAGTCAGAAAGATAAATCGCAATGATACAAAGCGAGAGAAGCCTGGCACAGGTAGCAAGGGAAGTAACAATCTGACAAGGAAGTGCTACAAACAGACATCTAATATACATTTCCGGGAGACCACATGACAAAGGAACACAGGTGCAATCAATGGGGATGATAACAATGGAGAGACACATTGGGAACAAACTAATTACATGAAATTAGCCGGAGCCAAAACGCAGACAAGGATCACAAGACAAACCTATAAGCCAGCCCCAGTCAAGGAGTACTAAAGTGCATTGATAATGAGAGAAAAGATAGCACGAAGGAGTTTGTGGAAGACCCACAGAAACGCAGCAGAGATAGGGAGAGACAAAAGGCGGAGAGTAGAATAGGGCGAATGCTGAGAGATCGTTCGTCAATTAGTAAGTGCAGCTATACAATCCCAGGTGCTCGTTAGTAAGTTAGTCAAATATTAGGGCTGTCGGAATAATTAATCGCGATTAATTTAAGCGCAATAAAAGTAGCTGCCACTATGAGGCAGACAGACGTGATTGCTTATTACCTTTTCTATGACACATACCTAATGTGGTCATTTTAAATGCTTCCGGGAAGAAAACTGTGATTTTAAATCCACTACCAGCCAGGTTGGACAGTCTCCATCCCCTTGGCATAATTAGGCTATAATGGGCTATAATGATTAAGAAGAGAGAACGAGAACCAGACAGATCTAACCAGGCTGCCGCGTTATATTAAAAGATTTTCAAATTCGTTAACAATTTACATGTCACGTTCTTTACGATTAAACAAAATGTTTTCCACCTTCACTGTTGGTTATTTAGATGCTCAAAAGTAAATAAAATCAAATGCTATGAGTTACATTATTTTAAATTACTCTCTTTCAATTATCAAATAAAAAATGCCTCAAATTTTCGGCTAAGATTCGCCTAAACGTTAATTGCCAAATCTTCGGTGCATTTGACTATTGCCTGCAATTGTATTCTCTCTCACATTCATGTTTGGTATGCTCAGGGCCGTGGTATAGGGGGGAAAGGTGATGACAATTAAAAGGGCCCACAGCCCATTGGGGCCCACAAAACCCACAGTAACAGCCATGACTAAATTGTTTTGCATTGACCTAACTGCCATTCATACTAATGCACCAGAGGTAATCACAAAGGCATGCAATATTGATTAAATAAATTTTGTTAATATCACCAATATAATATTTCACATGAAGGTTATTTATTTGGTATTAAATTCATAATTGTCATGACAGTATCAAAGATCTACTTGTAAATTGAGAATGTGGGAGCTTAAGTAATACTAGTTAAGATATTCAGTGGTGGCTGCTGGGTTGGGGTTGGGGCGGTGTGTAATGCAGTTCTACAGTAAGGTTTTGGTTCAGTTTTTGTTTTTTGGAGCAGCTGATTCACAGTACTGGCACCTTTTTTATTCCAATTCAAGCACTGCTTCTTACAAAAGTGTTCAATGAAACTAAACTGCTACTTTATTCTGTTGCCATCAGCCTTGTTAATGCGGGGGTTAATTTTACAGAGCTTGCCCTCCTCATACAATATCAAAGTGAAACTGTGTGCTTAGAGTTATGGTACTGAGAGAGAAGTCCATCTAAATTTAGTTTATTCATAGATTAGGAATGTTAGTTCTTCATTAGTTGGTTCATAAAAGCTTATTTTAAATGTTTACATAAGCAATATAAAATAGAATAATTCAACCTTTATGTACTGCTACTCCAGAATCAGCTGTGGTCACTTCATCTGAACCTGATCCAGCAGTAGACCCTCACCACCAGCAGTCTGAAGATGTTTTTGATGGTGAGTGAGTGAGTGTGGCAGAAACTGGTTGGCTGTTTAGATTTATTGGTGAACTGCTGTACCAATGGCAATTACTTATATATTGGTCGATCTCTCAGCCATGTGAATTATATAATTAAATGGCAAAATATGCAGGATTTATTTATAAATCTATTTGAGCCACTATCCATCCCATTGACAGAGCCAGACCCATCTCCCTAAAGCAAGGCTACTTCAGATAGTGAAGGGAATAGTGAACCAGATCATGACTGTAGCCTACAGCTACAACAACCCAGGAGAGGCTTAATAGCCTTGCCAGACTTTCAATTGAAAGTCAGTTAAGCAGATAGTTGGACTTCAAACCCTTAAGCTGTGAACAAACAAAATAACTTAAGCTCAAGTTGAGATAAGGGAAGACTTAAAATTTTAGTTTTTGATATTTCTTTTACAGGAAAGTATTTCATTGTGTTGTCAATATTACTTGCAAGAAATTCAAATGGTTAAGTTACATAGCTACCTTTTTGATTTCACTATAACAGCTCCACCTTGTGTTGTATCTTTTGCCAGTATACTTTGAGTTATTGTCTGTTGCACATCAGTGCTTGATGTTTTACAATAGAATACCCAGTACCCATTTGCTGAGTGGTTTATTGAGCATTTTATTTCTGATCAGACTAGGTGATATAATGTGGTTTCAGGTAGCCTCTTTTGTGAATACGTGCCACTTCTAATAATTCAGAATTTGCATAATAATACTCTTGACTCTGTTTTGAGTGGTTTAAAAAAAAAGGAATAATTGTGTGTTTTGCGTCTAGCACTGTCAAGAATACCGAAAAACAGAAAAACGAATAACAGCCATTGTCGTAAAAAATGTCGGGGGCCCACTCTGATATTCTTTCAGGGGCCCAGAATTCCTAGCAATGGCCCTGGGGTGAGCTATTTGGGTAATTATGAATTTGTAATATTAATTTATCAGGCTGGCGCATTGACAACTCATTGTATTCCAAATAATTAAAGTGACATTGATGATTTTGCAAAGCACATTCAGACCAAGGGGAAAAAATACACAAGATAAATTTCTTTTATTGGGACTTATTTTGCTGGTTAGAATCTGAGTGTCAGAACCATAAATACAGCATCTGTTTGAAATTGTTATTGATAAGTTGTAACTATAAATGTTTCATCTATTATTCCAACAAAGTGGCTGCAATAGCTCCAATTCAACTGGAATGATCTCATAACTGTCTCATTATGAGGGGTGAGGAAACCGTCCCCCTCATGAGTACAGAGCTCAGTGCTGAGCACCTGCGTGTGTTGTGACTCACTCCAGAGACGGGTAAGATCTCCCATCAAGGAGACAACCTAAGGCAGGGGTGAGTCGACCCCCTGGTGACACGGTACTTTATTTTGGCATAAAATGGCATTTGTTGAAATCAAAGTCTTTGTGGAGATTATCATTACAGGCTATTGCATGAAGGCGCTATGATATTCCAAATGTAAGTACTTGAGAAGGCCAGATGAAACTGTTTTAAAAATGTTCTGGCAAAAGTGTCTGCACAGTCTTTGCTGCAAAAGTAAATATTATAAAATTTGGTACAACTAAGACTTAAAGTGAAATTATGCATGAACAGATGACCCTCGTTCTGCATGTACCGCATAGTGAATCTGCATGTGCATGTGTCTGTATTTCTGTCTGTATTTTATTTTCTCACTCCAGTGACAGGCAGGTGGCAGCTTAGCATACCAGCCGGTCAAGGCCGCTCCTTCCTGGAGCCTCCCCAAGTTTTGAACAAGTATGCTGAGACAGTGATTCCAGCCATGAAGGCCCGTTCAGCAAAACAATCAGATGGAAAAATCACAAATCAATGTTGAATATGGACATGGACAATGGACTTGGAGTGAATACCTGCATTAAGCAACATTACTGGATTCAAGTGGGACATTACACTGAGACTTTATTCACCACAGCAAAGAAAGATCTTGAGGCCTTGAATAGCCTTGAAGCAAAAACAACTGAAGATTCACATGCTGCAAACATGACAGACTATTTTTACTCAAAGTGTTTCAGTCGAGAAGCACCAACAAATGATTTTATGTTCGGGCTCATTTGAAATTCACTTGTGTGTAGTATGGGGGTCATGGACCCGGGGTAAACAATGCTGTGCCATTTTTCGACCGTGGTTAATGTGAGGCCATGATCGGATGGCCTCAAAGGGAGGAATGTTGAAGATTATATTTCAGCATTATTCATTCTATTCACTAATACTGATTTTATATATTTTTTATCATTATTCATTCATTGCTCATACTAGTAATCAATAAACTAACAATTAGAGTTAGATTATATTTAGCCATCAATAATCATAATCAATAAACACACATACAAGCGGTTCACACACAGACAGACAGACATATACAGGCAATTCAGTTCACATGTGCATGAGCAGCTCACATACATAAGCTGCACGCTTCTGTAGCTTTGATTAGTAAGCAGGCTTCTGTTTAGTTGATCCAAAAAACATAATCAGAGGATGTATTTGATTTCTGTAGCTTTGATCAATATTTGCTCAGCAAAATTATTAGTTGCTACTGAAAGCACAATCAATTGAATTATTTGTAATAATTTGATATGCATCGAATTCATCCACTGGTATCTTTTTCTTTTTATCATATTCATCTGGCTGTATTCTTTGTCTGCATATCTCTGTATATCTCTTGCCGGGTGTGGCTGTAAGTCTCTTGAAGTGATGCGCATGCGTCGAATTCCTGAAGGATTAGCTAACAGGGTTTCAGGTTTCCTGTCCAATTGTAGTGCAAGAATGAGAGGTATAAGATCTGATGTAAAACTGAGGAGTGGAGTTCTTCTTGCGCAGGAGGAACTCGGCTTTACATTTATCAACATGACACAATAAAGCCTAATTTTCTTTTTCAGAATCTGTCTCTCTCCAATTGCTTGAGGTTGGGGGAACCTCAATATGTTGAAGAAAAGCACAACACTGATAAAGAGTAAACTTTCAACTTTGTCTTTATAGATACGTTTAGCAAGCTTAAGTTCTTTTTTAACCAGCTTACGCAGCTCTCTGCACGGAGTCATGTCCTCCTTGATAAAACTGATATTGCGCTGGTTGATTATGTTTTTGAGGAATTTGGAAACCCAAGGTTTATTTTTTGGGAAGATGGATATTAGTTTACGTGGGATGACTACCTCCTCACAAAAAGTGATATAAGCTGAGACTGTCTCTGTGAGGTCGTCCAGATCGTCACACCCCTCCTTGAACAGGTCCCACTCACTACAGCTAAAACACTCTTGAAGAGATTGTATTGACTCTGCTGACCAAACCAGAACTGATCGACGCAGTGGCTTGTGTTTATTCAGGACCGATTTGTATGACGGAATCAAATACTCAGTGCTGTGATCGGACAAGCCAAGTGGAGGTCTGCTGAGGGATGTATAAGCTTCTTTCACGGAACCATAACAGAGGTCCAAGCATTTACCCTGGCATGTTGGGCAGGTTACGTACTGGTAAAAGTTACACATTGACTTTTTTGGATTACAATGATTACAATCGCCCATAACGAGGCTCGGCGCATTGGGAGAAATTCCCTGTAGCCGCTGCACAGTCTTGACTATAGCCTAGGTTGCTAAGTCAGCATTAGCCCTCGGGTGAATATAGACAAGTTACAAATAACTGTGGAAATTCCCGTGGTAAGTAAAAGGGCCGAAGGGACACAGATAAAAGTTTAATGTCCGAAGTTCACAGCATCTCCCTCACAATCACTGCATTACACCAGCTCTTGTTAACATAGAGGCATATTCCACCCCCAAGTGATTTCCTTGTCACTGAGGCATCTCTGTCCAGACGAAAGGGCTCCCCAAAACCGTCGAACTCCAGGTCAGACAGTGGATCATGGTTTTTTAGCCATGTCTCAGTGAAGGCAAGAAGGCAAGTGTTGTTGTACTCAGCCGAGAACTTCACGTTCGCTTGTAACTCATCGACATGGAGTGACTGGACATTGGCTGGGATGACGGTAGGAAGGGGAATCCGACAGAGACCTTGCCTCTTGGGCCTCTGGCGCACGCCGCCCCGTCTCCCCCTTTTCCTTACCCCCGATGACTTGAATACCCGGCTCCGGCACCTGACTGAAGAGTCCGATCGAATAATCTCCGCAGGAAGGGTAGTCGAGGGATCCACGATACCTGCTGCATTATTCTGCAGGAGCAGGAGGAACTCCCAGCTGTACTGGAGTGGCTCCCAAAACTCGCAGAGTCCACTCAAAAAGTGTAAAAAAAGGATAAAAAGCAGCACGAGGCCCAACAATCCATGGTGAGTCATTGTGTTACTCCCGTCGCACACAGATAAGTATGAAAATAACATGAAAAATTAGCTAGTGATGACTATTTCACTAGAGGAAACAGGTTAGCAGGTTGTGTTGTGGATTTTCTTCAACATATTGAGATTCTCCCATCTTCAAGCAATCAGAGAGAGACAGATTCTGAAAAAGAAAATTAGGCTTTATTGTGTCATGTTGAAAAATGTAAAGCCGAGTTCCTCTTGCGCCAGAGGAACTGCCCCCAAGAAGAACTCCCTATCTCCTCCCTGACCAACTGCCTCCAACAAATCCCAAGACGAACTGCAAGACGAACTCCCCTGTAGAACTGAAGTTTTTCTCTTGTGCACGCCGTTTTATGCCGCAAATATGGTCCTTCCCCTTTTCATTCTCGCACTACAATTGGACAGGCAACCTGAGATTCCATTTAGGTAATCTTTCAGGAATTTAGAGACGCATGCGCATTACAGTGGACAGCCAAACGCAGATGAAAAAGAAAAAGAATACAGACAAAGACAAAGAATACAGCCAAAAAGAAAAAAATAACAGTGGATGAATTCGATGCATATCAAATAATTACAAATAATTCAATTGAGTATGTTTTCAGTAGCAACTAATGATTTTGCTGAACCAATATTGATCAAATCTACAGAAATCAAATACATCCTCTGATTATGGGTTTTTTGATCAGCTAAACAGAAGAAGCTACAGAAGCGTGCTGCTCGTGTGCGTGAGCTGCTCAAGCATGTGTGAACTGAATTGCTTGTTTATGTATATTTGTCTGTGTGTTTGCACTGCAGTATATGAACTATTTGTATGCCTGTATGTGTGTGTTATGTGTGTGTGTCTTTTTGCTGTCTACATAATATGGTTATTGATTATTAGTAGGAGCAATAAATGAATAATGATAAAAATAAATATAATCATGAATAACGAATATAATGAATAATGCTGAAGTAGTAAAATCTTCAACAGTTGAAACAATGCATGCACGCACACTTCTGCTGTCTGTCTGTCACCATTACCAGCGCCAGCATGTATGATGAACGAGGAAGAAGTTCAACGAAGCAGTGAGAAGCAAGTTAGAGGAGACAAGGACAGAGAGTGAAGTCATAGAGGAGGTGTGGGAGCAGCAGAAGAATGCATATGTACAGTCAGCAGAGGAAGTGCTAGGCTTCAGGAAGGGGAGGAAAAACACCTGGAAACTGACAGAAGAGTGGATAGGCATCAAGACTAAGATAGACAGTACCCACTTAGAAAGACTCCAAAACAGAATGAAGAAGAACTATAAGGAAGAGAACAGAGAGGTGAAGAGGAGTGTGAGAGACGACAAGAGGAGGTGGATGTCAGAGAAAGCAAAGCACAAAATGCAGCGAAGAATGGGAGACAGAAGGGACTGTACAGCATTGTGAAGCAGCTCACAGGGCAGACCACCAGACAGGCAGCAGCGGTGAAGGGCAAGGATGGGGAGCTGCTGAAGAGTGAAAAGACTAGGCTTAGAAGATGGAAGGAGCATTTCCAGCTGGTGCTCAACAGGGAACACCCAGCGGAGCCACCGCAAGAAGAGGAGGAAGAAGCAGAGAAGGAATTAGACATCTCAGCTGAAGCACCAACAATTCAAGATATTCAAACCACACTGAAGGCCCTCAAGAACGGAAAACCACTTCCGGTTCTGAGCAGACCAAATTACCGCAGAAATGTTGAAAACAGACTTAGCTGGAACAAGTCATGAATTGAAACAAACTTTTGATCTCATTTAGACAGAAGAAAGAGTGCCAAAACAATGGAATACAAGACTGATTTGCAAAATTCGCAAGAAAGGCAATCTCCAGGACTGCGGCAACTGGAGGGGAGTCATCTTGTTACCACTTGCCAGCAAGGTGCTCAGCAGAATCCTCATCAACAGAATTCAGGCAGCGGTAGATCACGCTCTCAGAAAAGAGCAAGCAGGATTCAGGACAGTTAGAGGAACTGTTGACCAGATATTCATCCTCAGAAATATTCTGGAACAAGTTAACGAGTGTAATACAACCTTGTACATCCACTTCGTCGACTTTGAAAAGGCATTCGACTCCGTTCATAGAGATGGCATTTGGATCATCATGCAAAAGTATGGTATCCCTCAGAAACTGATCCAGATGGTCAAGACCCTCTATGAAGACTTTCAGTGCTCCGATATGGATGAAAGTGAAACCATAGACTTGTTCCCAGTGATGACTGGAGCGAAATAGGGATGCTGCATGTCAGGATTCCTTTTCCTGCTTGTCATCGACTGAGTCAAATCGGCAGACAGTGGAGGGTGAGCGAACTGAGATTCGATGGAACGTCACAACCATGTTAGAGGATCTCAACTTTGCAGACGGCTTGGCCTTTCTCTCATTAACAATGGACCACCTCAAGTCCAAGAAAACCAAACCAGAAGACAAAGCAGCAAAAGTTGGGCTCAAACTGAATGCCAAGAAATGTTAAGCAATGAAAGTAAAAAGCAAGAGTGAGGCCAATTTGAAGGTTGGAGAGAGTGAAGTTGAGGAGGTGGAGAGCTTCATATACCTTGGAGCGAATGTGACAAATGATGGAGGTGGCACAACAGATGTCAAGAAGAGAATAGCCCTGGCCAGCGTACAGTTCAAGCAACTCTCCAATATTTGGCAAGCCAAGGACATAAGCAGAACTACAAAAGCCCTCTTTAAGAGCCTGGTCCCGTCAGTTTTGCTTCAGGGCTGAGAGACTTGGAAGCTAACAAAGAGGGATGAATTAAAACTGGAATTAAAGAAAAAAAATCTTTCAAACAAAATGCCTAAGGAGGATATTCAAGATTAGGTGGCAGCAACACATCCCAAACAAAGCAGTTCTAGAGATGGCGAAGACAGACAAGATGAGCGACGAAGTGAGGAGGAAAAGATGGAATTGGATAGGACAGTGCAGACGACTGCACTGCGGCCCTCGGGTGGGCACCTTAGGGAAGAAGGAAGAGGGGCCGCCCTAAACAACCTGGCGGCGAATGGTGGAAAAGAAGAAAAACGGTGCAGGCTGGACAAACTGGAATGCAGTACGCCGGGCAGCTGCAGACCGAATCCAGTGGAAGGAGGATGTTCCAGCCTTGCGTGCCTCCTAGCACAGAGAGAATTAAGGTTAAGGTAAGGTAGTGCTCTCTGTGAAGATTTTATAATGATCCTTTGTGGAATCATTTTTTTATTGATTGATTTAATTATTATTAATTGTTTATCCTTGCTTGCTCCTACTTTACTTTCTTTCATAACCTTTTAGGCCTAGAGAGTGTGTGTGCTTTAAAATTTCTGATTTAACAGGGGCCTGCATAACTGTACCAGTGCGTCATGACATATAGCCTATCTAAAGTCATGCAAAGCTGAATGTCTGTACCAAGGACAAGATGTTTTTCTCTTTCTCTAAGTTTGTGTTTATAGAAAGCTCCGGAATGCATAACAAGATAAACTGGAGCCAGGGCTGATAGAGAAGACAGGTGCTCTCCTTCTCAACGAGATGTATGTGTGCAGCCTTACGACAGCGTGACGTAGGTGGCATAAGACAGCGAGGGGTCTCCAGATTACATCATGATGTGTAAATCAGCGCGGGGGGAGGAGAACGTCATGGAGTACCCCTACAAAAACCAGAGAGAGACTAACTGTATCATCCTCCATCTTGACTTGACTTGTATGGGGATCCTTTGCTGCAGAAAAGTAAACGGACTTTGGCTTGAATATTAACTTCTCTGCCTCTGACTGATTTTTTCCCTGAGTAGTCTGGGTTTCTTATGTGATGGTGATACAAGGAATATAATGTTGAAATTCCTTTAACACCTTTGTTCAAGATTAAATTGTGAACCTGGACTGGTAAATCTCATGACTAATGCTGTAGGTAAATCATTCCACAGAAAAACCATATTATGTCAATTGTCAGAGGGAATATTTAAATAACAGATTCATAAATGTCACTAGTCACTAACTTCCCATTGTGTCACAATGAAACTACTCTTGCCAATCTGTTAATTATGGTACAGTGGTACTGCTGCTGTCAGAATGAAACTAGTCTTTGACAATCTGGTACTGCTGCTGGCTGCTACAAATAAAATAATTTGAAAACACAAATTTCTTTATTGTTAAATCTGTCTTGATTAAACGTAATTTTAAAAGAAATAACGGGTCTCCACCGGTCTGTCTCAGCCCTGTCTCCACATTCCAGGACCCACCATAACTTGTTGATGACAGAGCACTAATAGGGCTTGCTGGTCGTCCAATGGTTCTGCCACCTGGAAAGTAATGCTGGCTCTGTTGGATTATCCAGTAACCATGGTAAACCCCAAACGACCATTTAACTTGCTCCCCTGACACTTGGGACCATGCAGCAGGGTAGTGGTGCACCCTAGTGGGTGTCAGTGTGTCAAAATGGGGATTTAGGCTTTGGAAACGCTGCAACAACAAGTTGGGCATTGAGGAGACACGTTTCTTGAGTTAAGCCATTGGAATTTGATCCCTCTCTTGTTAAATACAGGCCTCCAGCTGCTGGAGAATTTTGGGTCTCCTTTAACAGACTTTTTGTTTAATTATGTGCCAAATGTTCTCAATCGGTGAAAGATCAGGACTGCAGGCAGGCCAGTTCAGCACACAGACTCCTCTACTACGAAGCCATGCTGTTGTAATAGCTGCAGTATGTGGTTTGTATTGTCCTGCTTCCCTGGAATAGATGTTGTCTGGAGGGGAGCATATGTTGCTCAGAAGCCTTTCTATACCTTTCAGCACTCATGATGCTTTTTAAAACATGCAAGTGTCCCACACCATATGCACTAATGCATCCCCATACCATCAGAGATGCTGGCTGCTGAACTGAACACTGATAACAGGACAGGTAGTCTTTCTCCTCTTTTCCCGGAGGAAAAAAACACCCTTGATTTCCTTCTGACAAGAATGTTAAATTTAGACTCGTCTGACCACAGGACACTTTGTCACTTTGCTACAGTCCATTTTAAATGAGCCTTGGCCCACAGAACATGGCGACGCTTCTGGATCATGTTCAACAATGGCTTTCTTTTTGAATTATAGAGTTTTAGGTGGCATCTGTGGATGGCATGGCAGACTGTGTTTACAGTCTTTTGAAGTATTCCTGGGGCCATTTAGTAATGTCAATGACAGAATCGTGCCAGTGAGTGATGCAGTGGCATTTGAGGGTTTGAAGATCACGGGCATCCAGTAAAGGTCTTCGGCCTTGTCCCTTATGCACAGAGATTTTTATAGTTTCTCTGAATCTTTAAATGATGTCAACGATGAGACCTTCAAAGCCTTTGCAATTTGATGTTGAGGAACATTGTTTTTAAAGTATTCCACAATTTTTTTTTTTTACGCAAGTCTTCACAGGGTGGAGAGCCTCTGGCCATCTTTACCTCTGAGAGAGAAAGCCTCTCTAAGACATCCTTTTTATAGCCAATCATGTTACACAACTGATGCCAGTTAACATAATGACTTGCTAAATTTTCTTTCAGCTTTACTTGCTAAATGTTCTTTCAGCTGATTCTCTTATGCATAAATAGTTTTTTCAGCTCTCTTTTGCCTGTGTCGCAGCTTTTTTGAGACCTGTTGCAGCTAAAAAATTTGAAATAAGCTCATTTTGTGGATAAAAATGTAAAATGTCTCAGTTTCAACATTTGAAATGTCATCTATACTATTCTTAGTCTATCTTTATTCTATTGAAAATAACATATTAGCTCAGGTGATCTGAAAGTCATTGCATTTTGATTTTATTCACAATTTTCACTTCATCCCAACTATTTCGGAATTGAGGTTGTACTAGTTAAAGTGATTTTGTACATAAAGGTAGTTAAAGGGGCTGAAGTCCTTCAATAGCACTGTATCGACATTTTGAAAGATTCAAGTACAAATGCTTCTCCTGTAATTGAGATCAATATGACAGATCAAACATCTGCCATTTGGACAGTGGACTATATTATACTTGTCAGCTATTTGACTGCACATAATAAAGGTAAACATCAATAGCCACATTTTATGTTGCATGAATATTTCGAAAATAACCAAATGATTCAGAATATTATGTGGGAGCAAAGAAGCCCGCATATTGGAGTATAAGCATTAGAAAATTCAGTTGGAGGTATTAACTAATTTTCTGGGGCTGGTAGCACACAGCTACTGGACTTGCACCTGATCTTAACCCCTTTGTGCAGAAGCCAAATCTGGCTATTTATGTGTTACCTTATTTAAAGCTATAGAATTCATGATTCCAGCCTCAGAGAGAGGAAGGGAATGGCTCCATTGAGTCAAGACACTTGACGGGTTTGGAATTACATCATATTTCAGTTCATTTTCATGATTTTGGAAGACAAAAGGGCTGCAAACATAAAAAATCATCAGGAAAATTCAGCATTGATCTTTTGAAAAAAATAATACTTAGAATTGAAAAATGGCTGGGGGTTAGAATCATACATTTCTGGCATCATAAACTCCTTGACCACAAGTACAAGTCATCTGAGCATTACATTCCAAATTAACCTACTCTCTAGGCATCAAATAAAACAGCTATCTACGTGGCTCCCTGAACTCCAAAATCCCTCAATATGGTGCACGGTAAAATCATAAAATGATCATTTTTTTAGCACTGATCAACTTTTGATGCATGAAATTCAATATGAATGAATGATTTTCTGGTTGAATTTAGTATGAGTTTATCAGTATAGGTGCAGTTGGACATTAATGGTCACCAGTATACAAAACATGCCTTTACTCCATGACAAGGGGTAGAAATTTGTCCATTTTTCTTCATAGTCCCACAAGCCAGCATATATACTCATTAAGCCAAGTTGCATGCCCATGGAGGCATAACATTAAGACTATTGCACTAAATGGTAGTAAACTATATTTTCACGAGGACTGGGTGTAAAATCACCACCTATCTGCGGGAATGAGTGAAATGAATTTCCTGACCATTTCCAAAGGAAAGCATTGATTAAGGAAGACCTCCCCACGATGCAAGGTTACCACACATCATGCCTATTTCATATTTATTTGAGATAAACTAATGCAGTTTCCTGCTGAAATATTGCCATAAAAATACGCAGTCTAATTAAGAAAAACAACTTAATTCTCACGCACTGTTTTTTGCAAAACTGCATCAACATATTTACACATATAACTTGAGATTATGGGAATTATTTGGGTGCAACACTGTAAAATATGCTAAAGTAAATATATATGTTTTCCGATTTTTCCGACTAGTTCATTGATTTTCCAGCCAATTAAAAGCCAGAACTCCCTTTAAAATCAAAAGCATATTTGAAACTGAAGAAAGGTTTATAGCCACGGAATCAGCATGCACAATAAATATTATCACCAATGTCACTAATAGGCGTAAATGATTAAATCAATTTATTTTCAGTAACGTTATTGGCAAGATGACAAGAGCAACAAGCTGCAATGTAAAATGAGGTGTCACTACTTATCAATAGAAATTTCGTTAAGTGATCGGTAAGCAGGAGTTATGTGATAATGTTAAAATAATAATAATAATGATAATAATAATAACTAGAAAGCAATAAGTAGACTGCATACCTCCGCCAATAGCGCTATCAGTATTAAAGCCACACACGCTTATCAGGGCACAAGCAGAAACGCAAGCTGTTACTCTCCCAATCCACTCATAGAATGCGAGCAAATCGCCATTAATTTTTCTCCTGCTTAACCCAGGGTTCTAATGCTATGCCCGCTACACATAAATCCAGGGTTGCTATGAAAAAGGGCCATCCTGCCCCTGCCGTACATGCACCAGAATTTGATCAGTTTGTCCTTGACCCATACTTCATCCTTCCACCAAGTTTCATCCAAATCCATCCCAAAGTTTTAGAGTTATTCTGTTCACAAACAAACCAACAAATAAACGGAGATGGAAACATAACCTCCTGCTCCAACTTTGTTGGAGGTGGAGGTAATAACAATAATAATATTAATGATGATGATAATACGCCTAATGATTTGGCAAGTGAAGTTAGATGATGGCATTGATCCATTTATGGAAAGCCAAACTACTAAGGGCTACGGTATATACTCTGGCCTTGAACGCAGCTATTTTCAAACTCAAGGAAAAGTAAAGCGCTGAACAAATAGCAATTGGGGACATCAGTTTCCATTTCTTGGTACACACCTAGCTGTATTTTCATACTAATATTCTGTCTGTTTTATTTACAAACATAAGTTTATTTAGCTTGTGCAAACAGTTGGTGGTAACACAGGAATAGGAGCTCAAGCAATTGACCTATGGCTAAGCCCCGCCCCCTCCACGGACTCGGACAAACAATCAACAGTTTAGAACAGGCGCTAATGGCTGGTATCACAGTCTGAAATATTTTTCAGGATGCTATCGATGATTTTTGGTAATAGAAGGCTCAAATATCATCAAGAATTCAGCAAATACGGTTACACCATGCATTGGAGGGATACATTAGAGCTGCAGTTGGTAACTTTGAGGAGAGCAAGGACTTGGCATAAAAATAAAAAAAAATGCAACTTTTAGATCCCTCCCTCTCCCTCACCACTACACTGCTGAGACCTTCCCCCAGAAGGCTGCCGAGCACAAGAAGACATGCGAGCTGTTATGCATGCCACTGTAGAGAGGTTTTGCAAGTTAGCTGAATCAGCACAAAATTGGCTTGATTTAATAGGACCCCAAAAAATGACATCTAAAATTCTGAAAAAAATAAAAAAACTCAAAAATCCGCATAGATGCTACATAATTTAGAACAAGCCTAATTTTTTAAAGTAGTACAGAATCAATAGCTTAAACGGTGAAGGAGGAGTTAGTCGGCCAAATTTAGGCAGATGAAGAAGAAGTATTAGTAATGAGAGAATATAGTGCACTGCTTTGCTGACAAAAGCACACAATTAGACATGGTGTAGGAAGTGCTTGAGTACCTGATTCTGCCACTTCCTGGATGGGAACACCCTGCTCTTGTGCCATGAACCCCAGCACAGAAAAGACCGCGAATCCCGCCACCACACTGGTTGCACTGTTGAGCAGGCACAGGAAGAACGCGTCCCTGCAGAAAGAGCAGCAGGAGGCTGAGAAAATCTGTTATCCTCCTCTTTCTCACCATGAACAAAAAGAAGAGTTTGCTGCCAGTGCCTTCCAGTACAGGCCTATAGCCTTGGAGTTAAAGCGCATAATTGGGACTCAGATGGTGGTGGTTCACACCCCAGTATATCCACAATATGCGCATGAGCAAGACCCTTAACCCCAAATTGCTTGCTGCTTAGTGTAGTCGACTTTCAGTCAGCAGGAGTTGGCAAAATAATGTTGCATTAAAAAATTAAATTATTAGTGTGGGCATTGCATCAGACCATACAACAGGATCAAATAATGACAAAATAAAATGTAACAATGAATGAGACCAAATGAATAAAAGGCAGGGAGAGGCTTGACTAAAACATCATTCTATATTTAATTTTATAATTATTACTTTGAAGTTATTCTGTGGAGACCTTCAGAAGTAAAACGTAAAAATGTAAAAACTGGCTAATAACCTCTGAAGTTCACAAGCAAACCTTTGACGGTCGGTAACTTATGACTGTAGGTGTTCATAGGTCTTACCAGTAAAAATTGTTGTCGGTTTTGTACTATGGGTGGTCTTTAACCTTATTTGTGACAGTTGTTGTAAGTGTTGTTGTGTGCTTGGTTTTAGACCTTACTTATAACGGTCTTTGTTGGTGTTGTACCATAAGTGCTCTTGGGCCTAACATCTAACAGTTGTTGTCAGTACTGTAGTGTGGGAGCTCTTGAAGCTTACTTGTAACAGTTGTTGTTATAATGGTTGTAGCTTCCCAGAACTATCATTGTGATCCCTCCAACACTGTTAGAGAAGAAGATCTGAGCCCCTGCATCCAGCCATACCTGTCAGGACACCACACACCGTGAGCAGGTTTGTGGGAGAGGTTAGAATCATAACTTACGTCTCCTCGGTGAGTTAGATCAGAAGTCTTTTAAACAGATGGTGGAATAAGCATGTACTAACCCCAATTTCCCCCTAAAGTTCACAAAGTGGTGAACCTCACCCCGTCCTTGCTTGTGAATGACTGAGCCTTTTGGGGATGCTCCTTTTATTCCTAATCATTACACTCACCTGTTTCCAATTAACCTGTTCAGCTGTGGAATGTTCCAAACAGGTGTTTTTTGAGCACTCCTAAACTTTTTTTTGTCTTCTGTTGCCCCTGTCTCAGCTATTTTGGAACACGTCGCAGGCATCACATTCAAAATGAGTGGATATTTCCAAAAAAAACAACAACGTTTATCAGTTTGAACATTTAATATCTTGTCTTTGTCGTGTACTCAATTGAATATAGGTCGAAAAGGATTTGCAAATCATGGTATTCTGTTTTTATTCACGTTTTACACAACGTCCCAACTTAAAAAATACAAACCCCAATTTCAATTATTTCACCATTATTTCATCAAGGTGGTTCCCATTGAGATTAAAAAATTTATTTTGTAAGGAGGCCCAGGCTAAGACTACTCTAGCACTGGTTTCTGAAACAAGAAATGTTTTTCGGGATGGGGTTGTTAGCCCCATGCCTAACCCTCCTCTTTCACCCAGGCTGGGACCACCTAGGTAGATCCAAACTGGGTAAACCCAAAGCAGAATTACCTTCAACAAAGTACAGTCACTAGGACCTTAATTTCTATACTTCAGTAGTAAGGACAGCTGGAGAAACCAACATCTCTCTCATCTGGGTGTGACACATCTATATCCTTTTCCTTTCTCAGTGTAGTGAAAACAAGTAGACATGGTCAACAACATCCCCCGCCAAATGCCTGAAACGCACGCACCTCATTTCGAACTCAATCAAGGCCTTGATGGTCTGAAGCTACCCACCAAGTTTGGTTATCCCATCGCTAATAGTTCCTGAGAAAAGCTCTCCCCTTTTCGAACGGATGGACAGAGCTCAAAATCGCACTCATCTCCGTCAGCGAGGCGCTTCACACTGCACGTGCTGCCTCCCTCTCATCTGTCCTGACCCTCCTCGACCTCTCTGCCGCATTCGACACAGTTGACCCCTCTGTCTTCCTCTCTTCCCTGTCTGCACTGGGGATCTGTGGCACAGCCCTCATCTGGTTGAAGTCGTACCTCCCCAGTCGCTCCTACTAGGTTGCCTGGGCTGGTGAAGTATCAACACCCCGCCCCCTTACCACAGACGTCCCCTAAGACTCAGTTCTTGGTCCACTCCTCTTTTCTCTTTATCTCCAGTCTCTCGGTCCTGTCATTTCTGCTGCTCATGGTTTATCATATCACTTTTATGCTGATGACACTCAACCTTTTCTCTCTTTTCCCCCTGATGCTCAGGTCTCCGCACGCATCTCCGCCTGCCTACAAGACATCCAGAGCTGGATGGACAACCATCACCTGAAGCTCAACCCAACCAAGACAGAGATGATCTACATCCCTGCTCCATCCTCTCCTCTCCTGGACCTGACCATCCCCCTGGGGATACCACCATCTCTCCCTCGCGGAGTGTGAAGAACCTGGTACCTCTGTCTGTCCTGGTACCTCGTTGGTGGAATGATCTACCTATCGAGATCAGAACAGCAGAATCCTTGAGCATCTTCAAGTGCCGCCTGAAAACCCACCTCTTCAGGCTCCACCTTTCCCCTACTCCACTGCCCTGAATGCTGTCCCTACATCCCTTGATTTGTTGCCCTTACACGATCTTGCTGCACTTAATTTTGTTACCTTATTTCCTGATTGATGCCGCTTGATTTGGTTGCCCTTCATTTTGTTGCACCCTATTTTGTCAGTTTACTTGATTTTCCTGCACCTTTGTTACACTTGACCTGTTGACCTTTTCTTGCACTTTTCTGCCCCTCTCCCCCTAGGAGCACTGCACTTTTGGACTGATCTTGTGCACTTTTGTACGTCGCTCTGGATAAGAGTGTCTGCTTAGAACCTGTAATGGAATGTAATGTGCCTACTCTGGCAAAAGATTGTTTAATATGGCAGCGATCAAAAACTGTGTGTTCATGAGCTGAAGCACTATTCACTAAACCACAGGTGAGTTGATGGGTGACAGTGACAATGACTTGGCCCATGGAGGTGTGACAGAGTGCTCACCTGTGGATCTGCCAGGCGGGAGATGTCAGGGTACAAGTAAAACAGCACCCCCAGCTGGGCTCCAGGCAGAGTTAGGCCTCGTATCAGCAGCACCAAAAGCATCATGTATGGGAAGGTTGCTGTGAAATACACTGCCTACCCAGAGAGTGAGTTCTTAAATTTTGCTCATCAGCTACAATGCTTTCTATCAGTGCAGACATTCTCTCTTCAAGTTTGTCATGTCAGTGCTGGCACCAGTGTAATCAGATTCTGCCTGGTGAATGTTCTTAGTGGATCACCTGCTCTCCACAGTACAAAGTGTTGGGTGTGTGATGAAAGGCAATATTACAAGCAACCTTTATCTAAAAAAAATCAAGGTTGATTGATACTTGCCTCTTGAGAACAGGTCAGAGTGAGAGCTGTATGAAACAGGCTAAGAAATCAGTTGGATTCCCAGGAAGGTTTTTTTCCGCCAAAAAGTCGGCCTGGTTTATGTTTCAATCAGATTCTGTGCAGCGGTTGGGCTCTTGAGCAAAGCCCTTTGCCTAAGATCCAGGAGAGATTGCATGCCTCTTTGTCTAATTAAGGGTAAATTGCCCTGAATAAGAGTATCATTTAAGTTTAATAGGTAACTCGGCTAATAAAGTCTCTGTTTTAGCCGGGAAATGACATTGTTTCACTGACTGCATCCAAATTCTCTTCAAGGGGAACTGTACCAGTCACACATTTGCACCTTATCATCAACATTTAAATTAAAGGAGGAGACAGCATCTCGGCAAAGTATATTTCAGCGTAAAGTGGAATACTTGAAGTATCTAAAACGCGTAGATTTATAAATTTTAATTCGGTAATGATCCAGTGCGACACATTTTTAAACCAGCGAGTCTTCAAATTGGCTTCAATACCAGGGGGCAGACATTTTTACTTGGGGAATCTCCTGATTTTGCGTTTCATCTTCAGAAACCTCATCTTTAAAAATGCTTAATAACCTTAACCTCTCGCAGTTATGATCTGCCGATTAGCCACAGTTGCTGAGACTAAATGGTAAAAACCGATAACAGTCTAATTTACTTTTGATGCTTTACTTTTTTACTTTTGCACTGTAAAACCCCACAAAACAATATCAAGGACGGACATTGCAGGGGGCGAAGGGTTTTACGTGTTCTTTTTGCTGGCGTTAACTCGAGCGACCTCCTGGCTGGTGTAAGTCACAATAGACGTCCAAAGACGGGGCACAAAAGCACAATGGTTACAATTAATCTGACTCCAGAATGCATTTAGAATACCAATTTTAGGTATATCCTCATTAAATATCTGACTCCAAATTAGAATTAGTTAGCACTACTGCCTCACAGCAAGAAGGTCGTGGGTTCGAATCCGGCCTGGGGCCTTTCTGTGTGGAGTTTGCATGTTCTCCTCGTGTTCGCGTGGGTTTCCTCCGGGTACTCCGGTTTTCCCACCCACAAAACATGCAGTATAGGAACCCTCCCTCCCTCCCTCCTGTATGGCTAGGGTGACCAGATCCAAACTCACCAGATGTGGGACAGAGAGTATGCTTGTGGGGGACAATGTGGGACGCAGCTGACGCTCGCGGCGGACACCAAAAATGCATATGGCACAGCTTTCCAACTGTTCAGTAACATAAAATATATACGACTTTTTGCTTTGCAATATCAGAGTCTGGAAATATAACTGATGAGAGCTTATTACCACAATCCTCTGACCTGTACGACTGGAAGTGTTGAACAGTGTGGTAAACACTAGTTACTTCAGCAGCTGCTACCTTGTCTGTGTTGGAATCTTGTTGTGGTTTTAGTAGGAATGTATCCATAGAACGTGAAGCCTCCTTTTGAGTTGCACGTTTTTTGTGAGTCTCACGTTGTTTGTGGCGTGTGACATCGTATTCACCTCCACTTTTAACAGAGAAGACACTCTGACAAAGTTCACAGAGAGCTTTTTTTAACTCGTGTTTCACTGGATTCACCCATGGATAATGATTTTCCCAGACCTTGTTGTAACTACATTTCCTTTTCTTTTCAGTCTTCAGACTTTCTTCAGAGTCCTCAATCTGCATTTGTTCATCTCAAAGTTATTTTCAATGTAACGCGTCGCTAATAGGCTTGCTGTTGCCGTGTGTTTCGCTGACTGTTTTTGGTCGGCGTTTCTTTAAAAAACATTGACTTCCCAGCATGTGCGCCGGCTGTTTGACAGCATACCCCTGCTTCTCACAGTCGCGCACACAGACAGTCACACCCGCCCACACATTGGCATTGGCCAATGCGCTACAGGGATGCAAATTGAGAAAGGGCTTCTGGGTAGGGTCACAGTCGAGTAGTTCCCTTAGGTGAATCCTGTTGTCAAGAAAGGCGGCTATATAAAGCTATTTTAAAGTAGAAATATGTAATGGTAGCCTCCACTCTCGCTCTAAGCTTGAGCTGGATTTATTGCTAAGTTATATCATGTAGTCATCCTTAAAAGGAGCATATTACAGAGGAAGATAATGGTAGCGATAGGTCTACGCATTAGTACATAGTTCCATTATTGAACACTTCAAATTCGGGTGGGCTTAGAAATGCTGAATTTTACCAAAAAAAAACAGGAATGCGGGACAGCGAGTCAATTTGCGGGACGCATTAAAAATGATTAAAATGCGGGACAGTCCCGCGCAAATCGGGACATATGGTCACCCTATGTATGGCTGTGTGTGAATGTTTGGTGGTGGTTGGAGGGGCCGTAGGCGCATACTGGCAGCCACGCTTCCGTCAGTCAGCCCCAGGGCAGCTGTGGCTACAAAAACGTAGTTTACCACCATCAGAGCGTGAATGTGTGAGTGAATGAATAATGCCTCCATTGTAAAGCGTCTTTGAATGTCCAGAAAAGCGCTACATAAAATTGATGCATTATTATTTTTTATTATTAAAATTAATAATCTAGGGAAAACAAGCATGGATCTCGAAGCTGATTATACCTCTTAACTCTTAAAAGACAACCGCCGTCACTTCCATTGCATTCCATGTTCCCGGGTTTTAACACCATGGGCTCTAAATTCTTGGCGCAGCGCAGGTGGCGTAGCATGGCGCAGCCCACGCAGTGGTAATTTCGTTCGGCGCAGTCCGCGCAGTGGTAATTTTGTGAGGACAACACTATGCGCAGCCTTTGGTTGACGAACGTGTGTGGCGGCGTGGTAGGGGGAGGTGTCACATATTCATCAAGAAGCAGTGACAATTTCTTAGAAAAAGTCTACGCTGGAATTGCGCAGAAAACTTTCCAGCTCCAACCTGGTTTAATTTCTGTGCAGTGGTAATTTGGCTGACCGGCGCACAGTGCGCACACGTCACCGAAATCTCACAGGCAGGTTTCCAGAATGTCAGGCACATTTCAATGCAATAAATAATTACAGGAAGCACTATTTAATGTAACTATCTGAATAAGGACATAAATTATAGTATCTACATCAATTGTCCTGATGTCAGATTAAAGGCGGTGGGCACGCATAGTGGAAACTTGACCTGGCATAATCAACGCAGCTGAATCTGTGAAGCAAACTAACGACTTCACATCTTTCTCAGCCAACCACAAACTGGATATATGCTTGCGTTCTATGCTCAGTAAAGCCGCTTGCACACTGGACACAAAACAAATTTTTCACACGACTGATTAATGACAAAGTCAATGCAAAGACGCGATAGTAGGACAGGGAATTAATATAGCTCCGCGTCTGAAAGTCATTGAATTTCTCATTTTCCCGAGTATTCCAGGAATTATTAGACGTGCAAACTTGGCCATGTTTGTGTTCAACCTTCACTAAATGCAAATTGATAGCTATCGACTTTTCTTGGTCTTTTTAGCCTAGTCGTCTGTTTTCTTCCGTTGAAAATAGACAACAGTCTTTATTCGGTCTTTCTTTTGAAAATTAGTCAGATGGATCCAACAGATTCACGCGTTATTTCCACACTAGAGATAAAACAGTACTTGTAGTCAGTGAGCAAATCAATTCCATGATCATTGACAGTGTGAATAAATTATCGCATGCATGATCAAGACTGTCTGACGCGAAATGCAAAATAGTCCATGTCCGGCAGCCAGCAAAAAGTAAAAGTGTTGATATGAGAACAGATTTATAACGAAATAAAGAATAAAAATATATCACCAACAAACAGAACATCCAAAAAAGATGACCCGCAAATAAATAAATTGCAGTGTTCATTGGATGTTCTGTTGTTAAAATGTTTCATTTCATTCTTTATTGCGTTATCAATCTGTTCTAATCGTCCTCTTTTTTTTTTTTTGTCAGACACGGTGGCATTGTCCATTGTCCCGTGCCAATGTCGACTCACTTTATTGAGCAGAGCTTAAACAGAAACATTGATTGAAATTCTCTGTACTCATCCTGAAAAACTGAGCCCTCTTATCAAAACATTCACGTTTAATATCTAAAAGAGTCATTAGATTTGAAGAAATTAAAAACAATAATCGACTGATTATAATATTTTATGTATTAAAACCCTGTCAGACTTTCGGACACGAGACACTGCGTTCAACGCAATCTGTCGTGCGAAAAATTTGTTTCGCGTCCAGTGTGCAAGCAGCTCAATACTCTACTATTATTGTCACTTAGGTTGTTTTAAGTGGGGGAAAGGAATACAGCCTGATTGCTATGATGTCGTTCTGAGTTAAGATGAAATATTGAAAATAAATGTGTAACCTATATTGCATTGTTGTCCATGCCTGTTAATCTCAATATTTTAAGCAGCAACAGGGTGTAATAATAGGAACACGCTATCCATCGTCTCTCTTCCCAATGAGCAACCGTCGTATTTCATTCCAACTTCATAAGTTTGAATGATCTGATGTAGTTTCATTTTGAAATTCTATTCAAGTTCGCTTATGGTAATAATTTGCGAATGCCCTAGCTAGCCAGCTAACTCATATTCGTAATGCTTAATATAGACGTAAGCAGTGCAGAAAACATGCCTGAAGCAGCAAAGTAAAATGCAACATGAAAGCATCATGCAGATATAGGACAGAGGCTTCTATATTTCAACACATTAAAGGTGAGGAGAGGAGCTCATTTGACTGGTGAAGATTTGACTCGGCTGTGTTATACCCAAACATGCCTTCTTTGCCACTTGCGCAGGAAGGCGGGACAGAGGCGGGATAGAGGAGAATTTGCACCAGGCTACGCCAGGCTCAAAACAACATACGCCTGGACACACCCCGTTGGCGCTGCGCACCACCTATTCGCTGCGCCAGCGCCTGGTCTACAAATTTAGAGCCCCATGTCCAGATCCAAGATTTGTTGGTTAAATCGGAGGTTGGAAGTTTACTGTTACATTTACTGTTGTTGCTTAGTGTTGGAATCGCGTTTCCTTTTGGTAGAAACAGTAATCATCCCAGTAGTGATTGCTTGTTATAATAGTAATCTAAAATAGTAATTTTAGCTAAGTTTCATCAGTTTAAATGGGTACACTGTTCTAATCTTGCACTTTTTTTGCCAGTTATTTCAAATATAATTTTACAGTCAGTTTATAACAGAGGTTCCGTGTATGATAACGGTAAACCACAGTTAAATGAATGCAGGACTCTACTTACAGTAAAAAAAAAGGAGGCAATGCGTTAATTTCACTGTTAAATTCCGTCACTTTATAACAGTGGGGGACTACGTTCTCTCTCTCTCTCTCTCTCTCTCCTTTTAAAGTTCATTTGTCCCACTTTGTGGGGTTGGACATTTCATTTTCTCAATGGCTGCTCTCCAGGCATTTCTGTCTGGGGGATCCATGTTGGAGACACCAGATGTTTTGACATCTTCTTCTATGGTTTCCCTCCACGTTTTTCTAGGTCTCCCACGAGGTCTTCTACCGGTGACCAGAAAGTTTAAAGCTTGCTTATCCTCATCAGCTGTGCAACCCCATCAGGCCTACTGAGGGAGGGCTTCATTCCTTGTTCTTTCATGTAGTGATGTTCTGCACATCCACATACACAGTTATCATGCCCTGCCTTTTGTTTGTTGTGAGATGTGCTGCTGCACCTGGTATGAAGTGCGTTTGGGGTAAGAGGTTAAAACATTCCCCAAATCCAAACAAGACAGTGCGGAGGGGGTGTAAGAGAACATCGTGAGAGTAAAATATTTGGTCGTAAGATAATGGTGAACAAAACCACTCACAATCGATGAGGCCGGCCTTCTGGTTAGGAACTGTATGCCTATGCAAAAAATTATGCCAGGCAGTATTAAAGATCTGATGTCAAATCCGGTGCAGCCATCATGGATATCCATGATTGTATAATCCAGCTGTTCAAAGTTAAATATCTGTAATGTATGTACAGTTTTCTGAGATAAGGTATTAAATATATTTGTGAATCTCCCCGTTTTAAAGACTGATTTTTGACCACTACAGATCCCCTTCAAGACCAAAGAACTTCCCTGAAAACGGACATTAAATGGAAACAATTTGACTGGTAGCCATAACAAGGAGTGCCGAATTATCTATTTTATGGAGGAAAGGAGGCAATTAAATCATTAATTGTTTCTGTCCACCACAAAACACGGAAACAACCTTAGAAAAAGGAAAGATCAAATATGGACCACAATTCTTTGCAGATTGAAGGAATTGGAAATGTCATTTGGGTCCAATGTTTTCCAATAATTTATGAAGACTATCTTCACCACTGAACTCATGATGTATCGAAGGAAAGAACATCTGATTTTTCTCAAAAATTCCCTGGTACCTTTAAAATCTCCCTGCAGCTTTCCCTTGACCTAGGTGATGTTTTCCTGCAAGCTCAAGGAAAAGGACAGAGGAAAGCAAAAGGCCACCTATTTTAAAGAATTCAGATACAGCCCCTGTTGAAAATGTATGGACAGACCTTGCCGGTGGACTTCACGCCCTTCCAGATGCAGAAGTAGCAGATGACCCACATAATGATGAGACAAAGGAACAACTCCCATCTGAAACTGCCGAGATCCTCGATGCCTCCTGAGATCTGCAGCACGTGTCTCCTGGGAGGGGGGGTGAAGGAAAGAGCACCAAGGAGCCATGGTAACAAACACTTTCTCTGATCGTTTACAAAAATGTCATTTTTGAAACCTGACAAGGTGAAACCAGTCCACTGCAGGGCACATCCTGTCACACCCAAGGACAATCTTCAAAGTTTCCAGAGTCTTTCAGTGTCTAACATGGTTTTTGAAGGAGCATAGGATAAAACTGAAGAAAACCTACACTTCCGGTCAAAAGTTTTAGAACACCCCAATTTTTTCCAGTTTTTTACTAAAAATTATGCAGTTTAATGTCTAATTGTACTGTGGAATAAAAGCATAGACATGACGCAACAAGCAAACAATTGAAGTAAAAAAAAATAAAAAATCATGGAATCAATTTATAAACCAAAGTGTATTCTAAACTTTTGACTCAAAGTAGCAACCTTTGGCAGATATAACGGCTGACCAAACTCATGCAATTCTTTTGACAATGGAAATCAAGTATTCTTCAGAAAGTTTCTCCCAACTTTGTTGCACAAGTTCCCACAAGTTGTGGCGGAGCTTGAACTTATGTTTTGGGTCATTATCTTGCTGCAGGATGAACCCCTGACCAACTAGGCCAGGGGTCGTCAACCCTGGTCCTGGAGAGCCGCAGTGTCTGCTGGTTTTTGACGTTACTCTGCACTTAATTGATGAATGAAAGCAGTTCATTACAAGCTAAACTCATCACACCTGGTGTCTAAGATTTAAATAGGGTGGAGAAAACCAAACTCACACACCCTGTGGCTGTCCAGGACCAGGGCTTGCTACCCCTGCCCTATAAACTTTAATCTTTACATTGAACCTCTACTTTGTCCTGATTACAACTATGGTAAATGTCCAACTAAATTGACAAATCTACGTTTCCACATACACTTCTGTCACATCCTGCATGACTGTTTAATTGGCTCTTGGAGTCTTGTGGGTAGTTCCTGGTAATTGATTGATTAGCTTAATTTTCCCTCAGTGCAGGAGTATTGCTAACAGCACAGGGTGTGCCGAGTTTGGTTTTCTCCACCCTATTTAAACCTAAGACACCAGGTGAGATGAGTTAAGGGTGTAATGAACTGCTTTCATTCATCAATTAAGTGCAGAGTAACGTCAAAATCCAGCAGACACTGCGGCTCTCCAGGACCAGGGTTGACGACCCCTGAACTAGGCGCATACCAGAGGGTACTACATGGCACTGCAGAATGCTGTGGTAGCCGTTTTGGTTCAGGCTGCCTTTCACTCTGTACAAGTCACCAACCCTGGATCCAACAAAACAGCCCCAGACCATCACGCTTCCTCCTCCATTTTTGACAGTTGATGTCACCCACTGAGGAACCATCCTTTCACCTTCTCAATGGCTTACAAAAAACATGGATAACCTTACATTTTGTTTAAAACTTCTGGCAGTTCACTACTTACCTTTGTACCTTTCAATCTATTCATTGGACTGGAACTGCATAATTTTCAATAAAAAAATGGGAAAAATTGGGGTGTTCTAAAACTTTTTACCGGTAGTGTATGTGAATATATGCAGAACATCTGAAGTTGCAAATTCCACACAGACTAGCCTAGGACAGATTAACACACTCAACCTTCATGCTTTGAGGCAGCAGTGATAGTGTCCTTTTTATTTTTTCTGTTTCCATCTTGAAATTGTTCGCTGAGCAAACTTATTTTTCACAGGCCACATATCTTCCAAACATTCTGGTGCTGCAATGGCATTTTTAAGACTAACAGATCAGGAGAAAATGAGCTTTGTTCAAGACCTGTGTCTGTCATAGCGGTGGTCATGTGATATCTGGCAATACAAAAACACAGTATGGACTGTGGGAAAACACAAATTAAAATTTCAAACTGAAATAATAATTGTGTTTTCTTGTTTTTTTAAATTTGGCATCTCCAATCCCACCTGACTCTGGAATGCCCAATTGGTGAACTATGTACAAGGCTTGCTCGCATGCGACCCCTTGCTGCCAATTCAAGAGAGTGAAGACAGTTCACGCTTTCCTCTGAAGCACGCGCCTGTCAGCCTGCTGCTTCTTATACACTCATCGGTTGAATCTTCGCACGTTTAGAACGAGGGATACCCAGACAAGAACAGGCTTAGAATCTTCCTGACAAGCGCCTGTCTGGCCAACAGGAGGCGCTTGAGCAATGAACAAGGCAACTATTATTTTCCCCCTTCCTGGCAGTCCCTTCCCAATTTGCAACACTGTAGCGCAGTAGCCAATTGTGCGCTACTCTGTAAAAGCTGCCAACCACTGCTGCTTGTGTTTATATGCCCAGTAATACTGTTATATTCATCGATATTTAATCGTTTTTAAAGGGGAAAAAGAATATATTTGATCGCTATGATACTGTACTGGATTAATATCATATATTAAGCAACAGTGGGGAAAAGCGGAAATATAAGGCGCAAAAATTAAATGTGAAGCATGTCTTGCATTGGCCACCCACGTTAAAAATGCTGAAACATTTAGCAGCAATGTGTTGCAATAATAGGAACAAGCTATCCTCTTCTTTTCCAATACATGTAGACAGGTAAGGAATGAATTAGCAACTTTTGTACTATATATCAGCTTCATCGGCTTAAACTAGCTTATGCAATGCCGTTCAAGCTATAGCTAATGCCCATTACAGTAAAAAAAGTTACGTAATTTGAGTATTATTTAATTTAATTTTTATTGCACCGGGAAGTCCCACTGAAATAAAAATGCAGATATGGCAAACATCCTGTTTAAAACCGAACAACCACTCCAAAAGTAAACGCGAGCAAGCCAAAATCTAATATTTAAGATCATGTCAAATAACATTTGCGAATTCTGTTGCTGGCCAGATAACGCATATTTGTAATGCTGAGTAAAGCAGTTACCTGTGTTGTAAAATGAGTAAAGCAGTTACCTGTGTTGTAAAATGCCTGATGTAGCACAGTAAAAGCAAACATACTCGCAACTTGCAATAATACGATAAGATACTTGTATATCTGAGTTTAATTGCTCGCCTGCTTAGCTACCACTTCTGACAATGAGATGTGATGGATACCCCAGTCAGCATTCATTCTCCAAATAGCCTACAATGCACACAACACTTCCGCGACCGCGCCCACTTAGGAGACCAGAAGTGTGATTTCTTACGATGGGGGTCTATGGACGATGAGGAGTCTGCCTTTCTCTGCTGTCTTTGGTTAAAATACATCTGACATAGCAGTTCAAGGCATCGCCATCCAGCAACAGAGCAATTTTGGCGGTGATAACTGATTGCAATTTTATTGATGTAATTGCTGTGTTTGTGACATAAACTTGGCCATGTGTGCTTGGACCCCTTGTATTGTTACTTTTTGAATATTTTTATGAGAAAAATGACTGTATTTGAACCAGTTAAGCTGCACTCACACTACAGGATAATCGGGCCGATTTGAGGCCCGAAATGCTCCTTCCAAGAATCGTGGGGGCGCTCCAGATTCTCGGCTGTTCCGAACCGATCATCTGCCCAAATTATCCTTTAGTGTGAGCGGTTATAAGATTGAATCTTAAACCTCCTGAACCTCTCGTAGAGGAATCTGGGCCACCCCGATAATATCAAACATGTTTGACATTTAGGATTTTAAATCGGGAGGAATAAGTCTGGAGCAGGGGTGTCAAACTGACCCGTAAATGGGCCAAGAGGCTGCAGGTCTTCAATCCTACCTAGCAGAAGCTCACCTGAAAGCACTGATTTAATCAACTGATCTTGGCCTGCACAACTGATTAGTTGTATCAGGTGCGCTTCTGCATTGTTGGAGTGAAAACCTGCAGCCTCTCGGCCCGTTTATGGGTCAGTTTGACACCCCTGGTCTGGAGGAATACGTTGACTTGACTCGAAACACTTGACTGGGACGCTGGGACGGCGGGAGTCTCGCGAGACCACAGTAGCCAAGTAGCACAAGGAGGCAGCCATGGCGATGGACAAAAAAGCTCTCCGGTTGCGCTGGACAGCGGAGATGGAGGAAAAACTCATCGTTATGTGGCAAGAACACCAGTGTCTTTATAACGTCTCGTCCAAAACATATCACAACTGTACGGACAAAGAGAAGAGCTGGGAAGAAATCGCTTCTGCGTTGAACCAGCCAGGTGTGTAAACTGGGTAACAAGCAAATGCTATACACGTTAATAACGCATTGCCTACATGCTAACTCTACCGCTTTTGGGGTGTTTACAGCAGCGGCGTCAGACCTGGACGAATAACAATTAGTCCTGGCTAGTTCTAGATGGTTTTCCTTTATTAACGCGTTTTCCATTTGAAGAATTATCAAGTGGCAATTGATGACACGGCTTCTCTACCCCATGCGATCTAAAAGCGACAAAATAATGGGCTGCATTCAGTACAGAAAAATTAATAAATTGTAATTTGGTCTTTGCACCGGCACTCGGCGACAGCATTTCAGAACTCTTCAGCGAATGAAGGTAATTTTAGTGACTAGTACGTGGTTTCGTCCGATTACATTTTTCAATCAGGCAGCTGCGAGTTACAGCGAGTTGCGTGACTGTGTTGCAAAAACAGGTGTCGCCGAAATTACCTTAATTCGCTGAAGATATCTGAAATGCCGTCGTCGAGTGCCGGTGCATAGACCTAATCCATCCATTTTCTATACCCGCTTATTCCTCGCAGGGCGAGCTGGCTATGGGCAAAGGCAGGGACAACTTGCCAATCCATCGCAGGGTGCACATACCATTCACCCTCACACTCATACCTATTGGCAATTTAGTGCCTCCAATTAACCTGATATGCATGTCTTTGACTGTGGGAGGAAACCCACAGTCATGTATGATAACTATCTACATCAGGTAGAACAGGCTATAATGCTTTGTTAATATCTGCTACCATTTTGGTAGTGTTATCTCAGCAGGTGAATGTAGAAACGGTGACTGTCAGCGATTCCCAAAGTTAAACCCTGTAAAATACTGTATGATTTCAGTTGAGGAGGTGAAGGTAAAAAGGTAAAAGCATTGTCTAGCTCTGCATTACATCTTTTGTTCTGTTTTGTCTTGAATTTTTGTCATGGTCAGTTTGTATGATTATTTGTAGCTTATTTCATTTGCTGTTCTAGCTCTTGAGGCTAATTTTGGCAGTTATTGATTGCCGTTTGCAGCTATCAAAAGTAATAAAAATGACCGTTAAAAACTCACCTCCAGCTCTCTGTGAAGAACAGACAACCCATGGTTGCCGCGTCTCCCCAACCATTTCTTCACCCAGACGCGTTTTTTCCTCGGCTTTCTCTTTTCGGTGCAAAGCATTAGGACCGCAAGTTTTATAGGATCCATTGTTTACAGCGCCTGGTGTTTACCAGAGACGTTGAAAAGCAGAGTCGCGGCACGGATTAAGGATGTGATGAGATCACGTGAGGTGGTCCGTTCGCTGCTTCGTCGGACACAATAATCTTAATATTATCCTGTAGTGTGTGATGTGCCACAATTTTCAAATCTGGTAGTGTATGCACGTTTGAGATTTTAAAGAAGATTATCTGTTAAGATTCTCCTTATGTGTGTGACAGGGCCGGATTATGGGGGGTCTGGGCCCTGGGGCCAGGAGTTTGCAAAGGGCCCCCCCCCACCCCCGCGCCAACCTACCGTACCTAAGGATTCTACAAAGGTTTATTTCTGCTCTTCCTTCTTGCAAAGTTGTCCGCTAACTCATCAAAGTTGAGCTGTCGAACAAACTCTGATTCTATTGCTAGAAGGGAGAGTGAATTCAACTGATTTTGGCACATTTTCATCCTGAGCTCATTTTTAATTCGAGCCAGTCTGGAGACTGACTGTTCCCCTTCACAGTTTGTTATTGGCAGGGTCAAAAACAGTCTGAGTGCTTTGTAAACATTTGGAAAAGTGGACTGTAAATCCAAATTTACCATGGTCTTTAGCATTGTATTTGGGCATTTTTGTTCTTCTGAAATGAATGATTTGTACTGAATAAGTTCATCTGCCAAGCTAATGGTCAAATTAGTGGGATATGTTGCAGCAAGAGATTCGGTCCTTAAAGTGAGCTCACTGTTGGACATATTATCAGGCATGAAAAGAACATGAAAAAGATTGGTCAAGTGTGTGTATGCAGTTAACCGATGGTTAAGACAGGACACAAGTTTGTCAATTAGAACATTGAAAGTTTCAATACGAAACTTTTCTTTTCCACAAAATTCAACACCCGGCTCTGCACTTTCATCAGCCATACATTTGCGCTTCTTTGTGCGCTGGTCATGTCTGTAGTCTTGGGAGACTGAATCGGGTAACATTTAAAGCTGACCATTCAAAAAAGGCAAAATTGTCTCTCTGTGCTGCCACAGAGTCACGAAGTGAAAGGAGAAGCTGTGTAGCTGTGTGTATGTCAATGTCATGTTTCTGCAACTGCAGGCTCGTGGCTTGGAACCGCTGCAGTATTGTATCCCAAAAGTGTGCCATGAAAGTGTGCCATCTCTAGGGTATCCAGCTTGCCACAGAATACAAAGGCCTCGCATCTAGTTTCACGTTTCTCCTGTGAATCTTTGGAAATATTGTTCAATGCCTCTCTCAGTTGTGTATAATATTTCCAAAGAGCCTTTGTTGATTCAGCTCTTGAACTCCAGCGAGTACCTGACAAAGATTTCAGTGTGAGTTTCACATCTGTATCACGGAACACCTTACCCCACCTGTGTGTTGACGAGGCACAAAATGTGCACATTGATTGCAAAAAGTCATAGAAATGGCCAGCTTCTGGGCTACTGTCAACAGCATTGGCACCGACTAAATTCAATGAATGTGCTGCACAGGGGACATAACAAATCAATGGGTTTATTCGTTTCAGATGAGCCTGGACTCCATTGTACTTTCCTGACATATTACTTGCATTGTCATAAGACTGGCCTCGACAGTTAGTTAAGTCTAGGCCCAGGTTCTCCACCATTGCAACAACACACTCAGCCAAACTGTTCCCACTATGATTTTCAATAGGCTCAAAAGCCAGAAAATGCTCAACTACTTCTCCACCATTATTTGCAAACCTGAAAATAAAAGTGAGTTGGTCCACATGAGCAAGGTCTGGAGTGGAATCAACAGTAACAGAGAAGTATTTGGCCTCTTTAATCTCGCTGATAATTGCTTCCTTTGTTCTTTCTCCCATTAAGTGGATAAATTCCTCACAGATTGTAGATGAGAGGTAGGACACAGAGCCTTTGCCCTTGCCTCCAAACCTTTGGAGATGGTAAGCTAGAAAAGGGTCAGATTTGGCCAACAGTTCAACAATGCCCAAGAAATTACCATTGTGAGGTGATCCTAACCGCTCATCATCTCCCCTGAAAGCAAGACCCCTCTCCCCCAAAAACTGAATTACAGCAACAACTCTTTTCAAAACATCCCGCCAGTATTGCCTCTCTGCATCAATTTGTTTGACAAGATCAGAATCAACTCTTCTAGTGTTTTTGGAGCGACTGTGTAATGCTAACATGCAAGCCCTATGCTCCTCACTCCTCTCATGCTCACCGATACGCTCAGAATGTTTCTAATCAGAAAATCTGTGGACAAATGCATTGTGCTTACTTGAAAACAGTTGAAGCAAAACAAAAGATGCAACCAGGTATAGGGGAGTAAAGTAGCCACTGCCTAGTCACAGACTGGCCATTAGGTAGAGAACATTTGATAAAGGAATTTGTGAAACTCCTAGTGATGCCCCCATGGTCCTATCCCTACTTGAGGCAGGGTACTTTTCACTTCGATTTTGAAAAGCAGCTGCTCCTCTACTAACCAGAATCGACTTGACTTGTTCAGTAATGGCACTTGGCCATGAAGCAGGGTCATTAACCGTTTCACACCAGGAGTTTGAGCCCCTAGCTCCTAATGTGATACTGGTCTCAGTGTACCCCTCCTGATTTGACGAGAGTTTCTCAGGCGATGCCTGGTCTGACAGTGAGTCTCCTGTCCTAAGAGTGCACTAGTCTTTAATGGTTGTGGTATTTGGCTATAAAGCAGGGTCAATAAGAGGTTCATGACCGGAGTTGGTGTCCCCAGCTTCTGGTGTGAAACTGGGCTCCGTGCAATCTTCCTCACTTGGAAAGATTTTCTCAGGTGATGCCTGGTCTGAGTGTGGGCCTGAGGCCTGAGCCTGACAGGCTGGGTCTACGCTTGATTGGGTCTGTGAGGGCCGGTATGATCCAACCAGTGGTGATCTCTTCATTGCTGCAACTCGGGCTACTGATGACATTATCAATATTTGAATCTTGAGGCTCGTCAAAAAAGCACATTTTTTTAAAAAATCGGCCTGCTTTGCCTCCCTATTTATTTTGGCTTTTCGTTTTGAAGCCCCACTTTTTTGTTTGCAATCCATACTACTGATGCCAAGTGTAATGTTAGAGTGTTATATCCATTAGATTCTCACGGGGACTTTCACAACTGATTGTAATAATTTAACAAAAATATAATACAGTATAAACAAGTACCCACAATACAATACAAGGCAACAAGCCTTGAAAAAATGCGTTGGAAATGTTTAAGCCTTTTACAAAGGCTTTGAGCCTTTGAAGGTGCAGTGTTGTTTCTAATAATATAATATAATATAATATAATAATATAAATGGGTATAAGCCTTTAAAAAGGCTGTTGAATGTTTAACTGCTGAACAAGTCAGGTTGCACAGGTTGAATACAAAGCAAGTTGTTAAGCTGAAAGGTCAGGTTGTGAGGAGTAGTGAAGCAGGGGGCTATATATAGAGAGAGCCCAAGTCTCCACCCCTTCATTCAGTCCATTGGAAAATCGATATTTGAATTCCACTTAGACTTCCAAATTTTTTCACTGAAAATACAGAAGCCCTTACAATGGCTTTAAGTCTTAAGGTACACTATTATTACAATAGAATACAATATAATGTAAATGTCAATGAGCTTTTTAATAGGGTGTTGGATGCTAAATCTGATGGTCTCGGAAAGGTTTTAATGTAAGAATGTTGTTAGGAGTTTCAATAAATGGATTTAACAATATTGGATTTTCACTTAAACTTCCAAAATTTCTGCCATGTGAGGAAATTTTGATAAAAGCAATGCCAAGTGTAATGTGGGAGTGTTGTATCGATATTGGATTTTCACTTGGACTTCACATCGTAGGCATTGGTGTGTACAGTACACCCCTTTATGATGGGGACATATGGAAGCAAAATCTGCAAAGTGAAGCAGGGCGAAACTCAATGTTCTGAAGGTGAATATCTACCAGTCTACTACTTTCCTCAAAGATAACTATAGGTTATAATGACACGTGAATCTGGTGTGTATTGTGACTGGACCACTGTACAGCCCGCCCCTGAGTCTAGCTCGGCTATTGGACACTTGCTTCACGATATGGTCGCGACGCGCGATAAATTTGCATGAAGTTAGAGATTTCTGAACTTTTGGACGTGTCGCAATGACAGTTTCCATGCACTCCAAGGACCATGTCGTATTATGTACACACAATACTGTGCGGTAGCAAAATCACTTCTCATAGAAAATAGGTCCAGCTTCTACTAGCTGTCTACTGGGGCCAGCGTTAGGCCAAGGATATGCTTGCCGTGTGCACATTTTATGCCCGAATGCGTTGCCATGTGTATTTTATGTCGATGTTACGCGTGGTAGCACACCTGAAGACAAGGTACGCAGACATGTGCGCATGTTGCAATATTGACACAACAGCGAGGGGCGATCTTCCGAACTTCCATGTTGAGCTTGTGGTAGAGTAAAACAATGGTGGAAAATATTAATGAGAGCCCGGTTGGCTATCAGCGCCCTACAAAATACTGCCAGTATCCAATGTTGCCAATTTAGCGACTTTGTTGCTAGATTTGGCGACTTTTGGCCTTCTCTGGCGACTAAAACCTCATCTAGCGACTTAGCGGCTTTTTAGGTGAATCTGGCGACTTTAAAAAAAACACATCTCTCGAGTGTCAAAATCATTGTTTTTCAATGTAACTTCAGCTCTGCACCGCCACCTGAAGCTTATTTCATGGTAAAGCAGCACTGCACATTAGCCCCGATCTCGAAACTGTACCCTTTGGGATCGTCAACATAGCCATGTAGACACATTTTCTTGAGATCAGTGAGTCGTGCGTGACGTTATGACATCACAGTAACGTCATGACGTAATCTAGCGACTTTTCACATAGCCAATAGCGACTTTTGGTGATTAGTTTTTGGCAACACTACCAGTATCGTGCATAGTGCTCTGATCATTCTGCTGCAAGTATGTGCGGTGGCGCTTGTAAGTTAAGTCACACAGCTAGCATATCCTGGGCCTTAGGGCTCGCTAAAAGGACTTTCATTCAAAACCCTTGGTAAATCAGAGGCCCTTTGTAAGAAAATTTGTAATCTGAGGGCTCTCTTAACAGTATGCTCTCCCATTAGGGCTCTCCCTAGGGCCCCCACATAGCCAGAAGTCGCGACCCTTAGCAGGGGCTTTCATAATCATAGGGGCCTCTGAAACCATTCCCCCCTACTTCCTTGAACCCCTAGTTGGTAAACATTAGGGCTCCCTTATGTTGCGCCCAGCTCTGCTGTGCTGTGGTTGCCTCAGTTCTCCATGCACATTAAACATGACTGGCCGATTCGACAGCTCCCAGGCTGCAGGGGGAGCCGCTCACTTGGCTGGCTGGCCGCGGTGGCCAGTGGGCTGGCAGAGCGTCCAGTGGGTGTGTGGTCTTAAAACTCCACCTCCAGGTTCTCGGGGGGCTGGTTTTTTGCACTCTCTCTTGGCCACGGGTGGGCTAGCTGTGGGCCTCCTGCTCTCCCTTTTTCACTCACACTCACTCTGTGCTTTCTTTTAATGCACCTCACCATTTGACTAACGACACTACTGATTTTGGAGGTTTTATTCTGAGAACAATGTAATAAAGTATTCATGTAACGTTACACTCGGTGTGGTCTCCCTTATGTTGTCTCCACTTTGAGCCAGGTGGGTATAACACTTTGGAGTATTCACGAGAGGCACTACAGCAGGGCCAGCCCAGGGGCCCTCTGACTGCCATCCCCCATAGCCCAGGGGCCCTCTGACTGCCGTCCCTTGTAGCCCAGGGGCCCTCTGAGTGCCGTCCCCCATGGCCCCGGGGCCCTCTAACTGCCGTCCCCCGCGGCCCAGGGGCCCTCTGATTGCCGTACTCCATAGCCCAGGGGCCCTCTGACTGCCGTCCCCCGTAGCCCAGGGGCCCTCTGATTGCCGTCCCCCGTGGCCCAGGGGCCCTCTGATTGCCGTAACCCATAGCCAAAGGGCCCTCTGATTGCCGTCCCTGTCCCCCCGGCCCACTTCATATCACCCTTCTCTCTCGGTTCTCAGCAGATATGCCCTATAACAGTATGAGTAGTCATAAGATCCTAGAGAATAGAGGCCCTGTGACATCGCAATTGGCATCGGCATCTGCATCTGCATCGCTTTGGGCCCCCCCCCCGGCCCCTGGACCCTTGGGCCCCTGGGCGCCGGCCCCACTGGCCCGGTCCGTAATATGGCCCTTGGGGGGTGATGCATCCAGATCTCTTAATCGGTTAGGAGTTCCAAACTCCTGTAGTGTGAGTCCAGCTTTAGTGTATTTTTCAGTATGTTTTATTATTTCCTTGTATGGTTCAAATTTTGCATTCAGTTCTTTGCCTGTCATTCGCTTCCGTTCTGTGCTTTTCGTTTTTATCCCTCACTCCCACACTTGCCCTCCTCATTCTGTTTTTTAATCCACTCAACTGCTTCCCTTTCACCCCCCCTTAGTTATCCTCTCAATATTCCAGCATTTTCAGTCAGTTTGCTGCAAGTTTGTTGCCGCATTTACTCAGAGTAACTTACAAGCCTTTCCCTGCTCATTCTGATTCCTGGTCATGATATCTCTTTGTTCTACAGTTTACGATTAAGCCTGCATATTGAAATTATCGGTTGTGACTTTGACTGGTTTATTCCTTGTGGTTTGGATCTACCTCTGTTTTGGCATTATTTGAACCCTGGACTGAATATCAACCACAAATCTGTTCATTCATTTTCTACTGCATTCTGTCTGTTAGATTCTGATTTGGATCGTTTGACCATAAGGTTTTAGTTAAACTACTGAGCCATTCTCCCATCTGCGCTTGAGTCCTGAGTCCAGTCCTTGTCAGAAAACTCAAGTGAAATAATTAGTCGGAAGTGTTTAGCTCTGTCACCTGCATTTTCTTACATTTGGCCCAGATTGGTATACCACATTTCAAATGCTCTAGTGAAGGATTCAAAATTTGTTTGAAAATTCCTTAGGGCCCTAGTGACAGTTAACAGGTTAATGTCTGTTTAGATAATGATTTTCCTGGACTTCCAGTTCATTTTTTGGAGGTAGTTGCAGTTCCAAGTAAAGGTCAACTTTGTCTGAGTTCCGAGTACATTCATAACATTCTGTCATCAAGAGATTATACCATAATTAATAATTAATAATAATATAATAATTAGTTTCCTGTACAATGACAGTTTTTCAATGCCAGAGTTCATTTTCATCAAAGTTTTGCATTCACTGATTGTATATTAATATTTAGTCGTCTTCAGAAAAGCTAAATCTGTGATTCTTCATTTAAAAATATTGGGAGGGGCACTGTAGCTCACACTGTTTCCACGCACTGGTTTTGTACCCTAAGGAACCAGATCTGGAGGCTTGTGAGTGAGGTTGATTTTAGGCCAAATGATTTTGGCCTAAAATTTTGTTTTTGTAATACACAGCTGCCTACTTGTACGATTTGGGCGTATTTTGTACTCTTACTGATGTGAAATTACGATTGTACGCCAATGTAGCAATTTGTAGGACAAAAGGTTCATTATTAAACCAAAAAATGATAGGCCTATAATAAATCTTTCTATCACTTGGAGAATCAGTTACTCGTCTAGCGATCGCAGATAATGATTCATCGGTAGCGATCTTTTTTTTTTTGCTATTTTTAATAACTCTATATCATAACATATAACATATCACAAATTCGTTTCGCGTCCGGTGTGAAAGCTGCTTAACACATACGCGCGTATTCGCGTCTCTGCATTGACTTTGAATGTAGCTAATCAGTCCCGCGAGCAATTCGTTTTGCGTCCGGTGTGAAAGCAGCTCGACTTGCCAATAGCGAGTTTATTCGCGTCTTTGCTTTGACTTTGAATGTAATCTGTCCCGCGAAAAAATCATTTTGCGTCTGATGTGAAAGCAGCTTTTTGGGTGGTATATGACAGCTATTGATAGCTCGGTTGCATTATGAACATAATGCAGGTTTTACAGATCGTAAGTTCCGTTTGCGTGGACAAGTTGCTTGTATGGAGCTAGTGAGTCACTCACTTCAGCAGGAAAGAATTTCCTATTTAATTTTCGCCCTTTTATTAGCCATTGGAATTTCTAGTCACGGTAGTGCAAAGAAATCATTTGTTATACCAGACAGGTCACAGCTTTTGTGTTTCGCATTGCTTTCACGGTAGAATCAGAGAGCTAACCCAGATATTTGTAAAGTATCCGGCTGATCCCGGTCAGGGCCAAGAAGATAAAATCTGCTTATTACAGAAGCATGAAGGATCAGAATTAGTGAACAATGTTGACTCTGGAGTGTGTTAACATGACTGTTAGTCAGTGGTAAAAGGTTGCAAGAACTTCTTTGTGAATCTTACTTGTTACTCAAAAGTTACTCTTTGACTGTTTAACTGTTTATTTCATGAAGATACATTAACATAATGTACTGTACATAATTGTGACAATTCATGGAAAAGTTCAACTGTGTCATGAACTGAAGAGATGTGTTGAATATTTTGCTTTCATTCATCAAATAACAAGATAAACAAATATTAAGGTGTGTATGCTTTTATTCTTATTTCTATATTCATGGTATGTATGAAACAGAATTAGTGTTTGCAAGGTTTGAAGATATTATTATCCTTCAGTAATTGGATTGGATTGAAAAGAATTTTGTACTCTTAAAAAGTTCAAAATACTCTTAAATAGCATTGGGTGTACACTTAGGCCTGAAAAGGGGTAGGCAGCTCTGGTAATACAGTTAATAGAAATTTCAAATGGAATGTGTGAAATGTACATTATCTCTATTGTTTATGCTTCCATGTCCCAAGCAATCTCCAGCTGTAGCTGACTTGTAGGCCTATACGTTAACATAATAATACAACTCCTATGGCTCAGCAAGATAAATGGGAAGTTCACCAGTTTTGCGGTAAACTGCGTCCAACACAGGATCGTTCCTCGTTTGTTATTGTCGACATATACTGCATGTCAGTAGACAAAAAATACTAATGTGCAGGAAAACTAAACAGAATTGTTTTCTTGTAATTACAACTTACATACATGCGGGATCAACTGAATACAGTGTAATTATAAGAAATAGTTCATAATGTACCCCTGTTCTGTTTACGATAAATGTTATTTCAGCTGTTTAAAAAAACATTTAAAAATTGGGTTGAGTCATGATTTAGTTAATAACGCTGATTAGTGTTATCATCCTGTCTAAGAAAATTGCAGGCTACATATTGTCAGTCAATTCTTGCAATTAAAAAGCTAAAAAAAGGCTCGACACAGCACAACCAACTACCTGAAGAAAAACATACTGACTCGACCAAGTGTTTCGGCATGCATAACCAACTGCAACGAAGACAATTAGCACAAATTCTTTAAGCCAACCTTCTTATTTACACTCAAAATCACATAACATAGGCTGATTTCCATAGAATAGCTTGCTCTGAAACGGCTTGTCCAGTATACTGTACTGTAATAACGCTGGCTCTGAACTGAAGTCTTTATATGTTTCCTACACCTTTGATAACTAGGAAGGTCTGGTATAAGAGGCAAAAGAATAATTGCCACGCCACAACCAGATCCATACAATAAAAAGTTTTGCTCTATTCACAAATTCATATAGCAAAGGCACAGAGAGTAACTGGCATGGGATAAGGCTACTTCCATCAAAAAGACAGGTCCAGGGCCAATACGGTGTAATCACAGCATTGAGACCAGCAAACCGGGTAGATTTACCGCAACACACAGTGTCATCAAAATGTACGCAAATTGAGCACTTTGCCAAAAGGCAACACAGCCATTAAGGGGACTGCACTACCCAACATTCCATCACACAGGAGGCAACAAATGAAGAACCCTTCCTACTGCCCAAACCACTTCCCTTGACCTCCCCTCCCACAGCTCTTCGCCAAGCTTAAAAAAAATTACACACCCACAATACAGTTATGATGGGACAATATACTTAAGATAAAAATCTACTCAACTCGCCCACGTTGGCGGGACCCACCCCCAGGGTCTGGGCTAATGGTCGTCTGACCGCCTAGGGTTTAGGCTGAGACGAAACCGCTGCAGTGGCATTGAAACTATTAGTGAATACATGTAACGGCTACATCCAGCTCAACATGCAGAACACGGGGAGCCGCAGTCAATGACGCCGGACATAAAAGCTGGTAGAGCAGTAATTATGGCATATCTAACCCCGACCCTCTCTATCTAAAAGAGGTACCCAGCCTCCCCTCCTAGCACCGGAACAATTTAACCCCCCTGTTCTTATGATCTTCGTCGCCGGGAGCTCTAAACAGCTGTGAACGACACTCAGCAGACCCTGCTTCCTAAAAACTGCCACAAAGCACTGGAACAGCCTACCTGTGTACTCCCTCCCCTTTTCCTTTTATTAACTGAACTCAATCAGCCCCGCGCTTTCACAATCGAGCCCAATTATTCAATTAAACTCAAACAGCCCATACTACAATCCCACAACACTCTTCCCCCCCTTTACAAAAAGACTCATCCCCGAGGCGCCATGACATCTGATAATCATGTGACCAAACAGGTGGTCTCTGTTGATGCGTAAGGATGACCATCCTTCCAGACAAACTCCTGTTGCTCCTCCTCCCTTCCGGGGCCTAAAACTGAATGATCTTTTGCTGGCTTGGACCCATTTCGCCATCATCTGCTAGGGAAACCACTCAAGGATGACTTCTGAAATTTTCAGGACAGGACAGACTTTCTACAGTCTGCCCAAGTGCTAACTCCTCCTCTAGTGCCACTCTTTGTTCCTGCCCCTCCTCTGTCGGCCTCTGACCACGTGTCTCACCACTCTGCTCTCTGGGCCTCTACAAATGAGTCTGATGCTTCCTCTGCTGGACCCAACTGGAACCCCAATGGACCTCTGGCTGACGCTGGATCTGTACTGATCTAGGTGCCGCATCAGCTGAAACTGCTGGCGGCGGAATTGAGAGGTCTGCGATTTATTCAGATTACTGAAATTCTTTCAATCTAACATGGTAGCCTGGTTAGGTCGGTCTGCCTCTCGTTATCTTTTCATAATCATTATTGACTGGATTTTGGTTTTGATTGGTCAGTGGGCTCAATAAATGGCTTGGATTGAAAGTTAGGCAAAGTGCATGGGAATTGATTTAAGGTAAGCTAATAATGCGAAGGCAATGGAGGCTGTCCAAGCTGGCTGGTAATTAGCAGACTTCAAATCGCACTTTTCTTCCCAGAGGCATTTTCAAATGGCCTCTGATGTTAGTTTCACACTAAATTTAAGGTGTGTGGCAAAGAGAAGGTAATAATCAAGTTTGTCTCTCTGCTCCATAGAGGCAGATACTTTGATTGTGCTTAAAAATGATCGCGATACATTTATCGCCCAGACCTAGAGCGGAGAATAAACTGTTTTCCCAACATATGTTTAAAATGTTTGTTAAATACTATGGGCTCTAAATTCTTTGCGCAGCGCAGGTGGCGTAGCGTGGCGCAGCTCACGCAGTGGTAATTTCGTCCAGCGCAGCCCGCGCAGTGGTAATCTCGTGAGGTGCGCAGCCTTTGGTAGACGAACGTGCGCCAAGATGGGTGTGGCGGGGTAGTAGGGGGAGGTGTCACATATTCATCAAGACGCAGTGACAATTTTGTAGAAAAAGTCTCTGCTGGAGTTGCGCAGGAAACTCGCCAGCTCCATCCTGGTTTAATTTCTGTGCAGTAGTAATTTGGCTGACTGGCGCGCAGTGCGCACACGTCACCAAAATCTCACAGGCAGGTTTCCACAATGTCAGGCACATTTCAATGCAATAAATAATTACAGGAAGCACTATTTAATGTAACTATCTGAATAAGGACATAGATAATAGTATCTACATCGATTGTCCAGATGTCAGATTAAAGGCGGTTGGCACGCGTAATGGAAACTTGGCTTAATCAACGCAGTTGAATCTGTGATGCAAACTAAGGACTTCACATCTTTCTCAGCCAACCACAAACATATATATATATATATATTACACACACACAGATATATACTGTGTATATATATATATATATACATATGTTGCTTTAAAACACGATTGATTAATTGGTCATTATTTTATCTCGCATATTGTTCACTGGGTGTTTTTTACATTTTTGGCGGACGTTCGGCCAATAGCCTATATTTACATGCACAATGTCATATTCACGTCTGCGATTTTACTGATGAATGAGAACACGGAAAATGCAGTTTACATTTCTTTTTGTTTTAGCTTTGTGGATGTAAAAAGTGTTTCTCAATTTACTTTTACTTTATCTTGCTGCTTTTCCTCCTCAATTACATTTCATAACATCGTTAATGTGAATTGTAACGATAGTGAGACGCAGCTCCAGTTGTGATTGAGAGATGCACTTTGCTGTTTAAGTTTACAAAACAAATTGTACAAATAGTGAGGTACAATAATAAGGACAATGACAAAAAAAAGATGAGCTAAACTGCTAGAATTCATTCATGTCCACGTTCTTGCTTGTCAAAATGATGATTTTCGTTTATGGTTAATTCATGTACAATGGTGAAAGGGTCGAACATTTTTCATTTAGTTGAGATTTAGAGCAGCAGCCCTCTGACAAGGTTTCCAGTTATTATATTTCAATCCTTCTGTCTGTTCTGGCACTCTTCTTGTTCTTAAACTATTTCAAAACAGCTTTCAGGTTCCACAGGAATATCCTCATCTATTTCCACCCTTGCATCTTGTAGGTGGGGGTAATTCTCTGGGTTGGCAAGCTCAGGTGGAAGAGGTAAAGTTGGTGTCTGAATTGAAAAATGATTCTGGAAATGCTCGGCCAGCTTTTTGTTTGATATAGATGCTACACATGAAGTGGTTCTAAACGAGGTGAAGTTCTTTGCTCGAGAATGCTTTTCCCACTTGTCTTGCTTCAGCAGCCGTGTTGATATTCCCCGCTAGTTCCTTGAAGGTTCTTAATTACTTCCTTCTCTTCTTCATTATCTTGTGTAGTTTTGTAATATCTTCCCTCTGTGTACATCTGTTTAACTCCTTAATACGTTGCTGTAGCTCTTTGTTCAGCCACGGTTCTTGTGTGTGAGATCAGATTTAGGGCATACCTGTTCTATGCATTTGCGTACCGCCATTGTTATTACATCGTTCAACTCATCAACCCCTTTACACGCCACTGCTACAGGCTGCTACAGGTCTCAAAAATGTCGGAAATGGGCCTGTTTACTATGGTGTGGCATCCCCTCTTCATTTTAACACAGAGTGAAGGCGTCTGGGCATTGAGGAGACATGTTTCTTGAGTTTAGCCATTGGAATTTGATCCCACTCTTGTTTAATACAGGCTTCCAGCTACTGGAGAGTTTTGGGTCTGTGTTGATGGACTTTTTCTTTAATTATGTGCCAAATGTTCTCAATCGGTGAAAGATCAGGACTGCAGGCAGGCCAGTTCAGCACACAGACTCTGCTACTACGAAGCCATGCTGTTGTAATAGCTGCAGTATGTGGTTTTGCATTGTCCTGGAATAGATGTCTGGAGGGGAGCATATGTTGCTCTAAAACCTTTGTATAACTTTCAGCATTCATGATGCTTTTTAGAACATGGAAGTGTCCCACACCATATGCACTAATGCATCCCCATACCATCAAAGATGCTGGCTTTTGAACTGAACGCTGATAACAGGAGGGTTGGTCTTTCTCCTCTTTAGCCTGGAGGACATGATGCCCATTATTTCCAACAAGAATGTCAAATTTGGACTGGTCTGACCACAGAACACTTTGCCACTTCGCCAGGGCCGGCCCTAGGCATAGGCGACATAGGCGGTCGCCTAGGGCGCCATCTGCTGGAGGGGCGCACTGCCGGCGCCCTCCTCCTCTGGAAATTTTTAAAAATAAAAATCATTAAATGTCTTGTGATGCCCACTTGCGCCCCATTTACGTTTTTGTCATAACAAAATAACTAGGGCTGTCAAAATTAACGCGTTAATGCGGATTAATCCATCATCATCACTATTAATCAGATTAAAAATTTTAACGCAATTAATACATTTGCAGCGCAGAATTACTGAAAATCCCTGAAACGTGAAAATGGATTAAACGCGTTAAAATTTTTATAATCCGCATTAACGCGTTAATTTTGACAGCTCTAAAAATAGCAAATAAAATAAAATAAACTAAAGTGACTATGTTTGTCACTTGGCCATTTACGTCACGTGACGTGAGGGCGCATCTTAAGTTAGCGAACGAGCGATCAGTAAGAAGAGGACAAGTGGTTATATGGCGTTCCATGTTCGTCTTTCATGACATCTGCCTGAGCCTTGATTAATTACGGGAATAAAGCTTTTGTTTTACATCCAATCAACGGAGGGAGCCATACGCCCTTTCTGAGTGTACAGAAGTTAAATGCATTAGATACTTTTCGTCAATAATAAAACCGTTCTGTTTTTAAACGGCACAGTGTAATAATTCTCGCCATTCAATCATTGAACAGTAACCTTCTTGGTAAAACATATTTATACGACAGTGGGCTCCTTCTTGTTACACTTCTGTGAAGTTCCAGATAAATATTCATGAGAAAAGATTTTTACTTGAAATATTGAAAGCACTGAAAGATTCTTGTTGCTATGGCACTATTGTTGTTGTGTATTTATTACTCGAAAACCATGTTTCTTGCATTTTTTACTTACTTTACTTGTGACAGTTTTGATGATGCACATAAGTATTTATTACTTTAAATCCATTATTTATGTATATTTTTCAAGTTTCAGATTTATTCCATCTATTTTGTTGTATTTCCTTTTATTTCATTTTATTAATGTTATACATTACCATATGTTTCCGTAAAGATTAAACAGTTGTGATGTTTTACCCAGCCATGCTCCTATTTTCTCAAGTATTTGTATTTCCTGAGGCCGGGGGGGGGGGCATTGAGCAAATTCGCCTAGGGCGCCAAAAAGGCTAGGGCCGGCCCTGCACTTCGCAACAGTCCATTTTAACTGAGCCTAGGTGCACAGAACACAGTGGCACTTCTGGATCATGCTTAGCAATGGCGTCCTTTTTGCAAGATGAAATTTTAGGTGTTACTGTGTATGGCAAGGCAGACTGCGTTTACAGACAGTGGTTTCAATATTCTGTAAGTATTCCATTTAGCCCAATGACAGAATCATGCCGGTGAGTAGCGCAGTGATGTCTGAGGGCTTGAAGATCACAGGCATCCAGTAAAGGTCTTTGGCCTTTTCTTCGGATTTTTCCTCGTTCTCTGAATCTTTTAATGATGTTATGCAATGTTGATGATTAGACCTTCAAAGCCTTTGCAATTTGACATTGAGGATCAATGTTTTTAAAGTATTCCACAATTTTTTTTACCCAAGCCTTCACAGGATGGAGAGCCTCTGGAAATCTTTACTTCTGAGAGACTCAGCCTCTCTAAGACATCACTTTTATAGCCAATCATGGTACACACCTGATGCCATTTAACTTAATTACTTGCTAAATGTTCTTTCAGCTAATTCTCTTATATATTAATTGCTTTTTCAGCTTTTTTTTTGCCTGTGTCCCAACCTTTGAGACCTGTTGCAGCTAGAAAATTTCAAACGAGCTCATTTTGTGGATAAAAATGTAAAATGTCTCAGTTTCAACATTTGAAATCTATGTTCTATTGTACATAACATACTGGCTCATGTGATCTGAAAGTCGTTGCATTTTGATTTCATTCACAATTTACGGTTCGTCCCAACTATTTCGGAATTGGGGTTGTACCCAACACATTTCATTTTAAATGTCTGCATTATTATTTACAGTTTATCTGAAAAACGAAGTGGCCACAAAAAAACGATCCTTTTAGAAGCAGCAAAAGCAACGGAGACATTATCACTGCCATAATAATTACAAATGTCTTCCACGTATCTGACCTGACCTTCAAACGTCCGCCAATTGGAAGCAAGTTTTTTTTTCCACTCTTGTCGGATATTATTCAAGGGGTTACAGAAGAGCGATCAAAATGACAAAACATTATTTTAGTCTCTTTCTCTCATTTTTTTTCTGACTTGTTTTAATTTCTGTCACTCGTTCCCCACCAGCGTGTGATTATTGTTTTACCCGAGATCCTAAATTAAAAATTAATTTTTTTTCTTTTTATTTTTGCTTGTTTTATCCACAAGTTGTAATGTAAGTTCCAAATGCAGCCCTGGGAATTCACTATGGGGTCTATTCTCCCATTAGCGCGCAAGTCCTTTTTTATTTATTTTCCTTTCTTAATTCGAGTTAAGAGCTTTTGAGTTACGCGTATTCTCCCCTATGCGCTTCGATCACGCCCACAGCACTTAACTTAAGAATGTAGGCGGCCTTATGAAAGAGGTGTGACTGATCCAAAAGAGAGGCAGACTCTGTACAAAGCTTACTGATTATGGCTATCAGGAAAACATGGAACAAGGATTTTCTGATTAACCATGAAAATGCAGTTGTGGTCCATGGAAAACGCAAACCAGACTTTAAATTTGAATATCATGGGCCTGCTGATAAAACCTCGTATCTCCAAACTGATAAGAAACAAAAACTTGTTTGTCCACTATTCTTACATGCAGAATTAGAATAATGTTTCATTTTATTTATATTTTAAATTATATTTATCAATTTATATATTTTCTTTATTTTATATGTATTTATTTTCCTGTGAAGTTTATCATTTTGAAGATACAAGGTTTTATCAGCAGGCCCACAATATGCAGCTTTAATAGTAGGCCTATGTATGTCTGTGCCAATTACAAGAAGTAATGCAGACATCTCTTTATTTCTTACCCCAGCCACCATGGCATTAAAGCTATGCAAACAAACTAATTGCCGCGATAATGAAATAATACAGAAGTTAGTGCTTCTCAACCAGCATAATTAGAGCATTGAAAATGTGCCCTTCCTACACTAGCCTGTCTGTTCCGTGGAAGACAGGGAAGAAGACAGAGAACATTCTAGTCACACAAAATTAACAATCACGGACAGTTTATATGATCTCATTTAGAAATTGCGCTCTTGAAATTTAAAACTACTCCGATGTCTGGTTTGCAACTGAAGGACAAGGCAACGCTTTAACAAACAAAGGATTCTTAACCCGCACGCTGAAAAATCTGCGGGGCACAGTAAAAGCTTGGCTGTCTGCACACCAAAGAATGTTGAGCAACATTCATCCCCGAGCATTTCACTTGTAATGTGAATGGGGGCCACTAGATGGCAGTATTTACCTTTCTTTTATTAGGCCCAGACTGGAGCTAGGTTTAGACATGTCCTGCGCATGTCTGGGGCAAGTCCCCGAAAATTTTAAAAAAGAGGTCTAAATGTGGGTGGGGTCTGCAAAACAGTATATAAGGAAAAGAATTGAGACAGTAAAGTGGTAGCAGAAATTGCAAGAAGAAGGATACGTGTGACCAGACCTGTCATTCTGTTCAAGACCTGTGAAGTTTCTTTTGTGGATTTTTGCCTGTGTTAGAGCATTTTTTCTACCCAGGACATCACCAAGCCACCCCAACAAAAAGGGACTGTAAATATTTCTGTTTTTGTCGTATTCAATCTTGGTCTAAGTTGTAGATAGTAGTTTAGTCTTTGTTTGTTCATTAAATGTGTTTAAGTTTTTAAAACTGTCTGTCATCCCTTGCTGTTGCTGTTATGTTGTAAATGTAATAACAATTTGGGGCCATAACACACTGCACTGAGGAGGAAGTGGCATCCACTCTTTCTGCAGTGGAAGAGCATGGAGAATAACTTGGAGAGGATACGGATGAAGGAGAGTTACATAAAATGCTCATATTTATTTGCCTTTACTCAAAATATCAATATGATAGATACTGGAAACAAGCTTAATATGGTTTCAGATATTTATTGTAGCCTATATTTTGGCATTTCAAGCAGTTGCGCAGTACATACGCGTCATGGGCCGAGCCAGGGAATTTGGTGCAGATGCTTAATATGCGCGTATCATGATCTCACACATCCTGAACATTAATGCTGTGCTGACGTCTGCGGTCTTTGTACATATTCTTATTAGTGGAAGGGGTTCTGATTGCAATGTGAGTAGCTACAATCAATGGCTCCCACAACACTGGGGAACCTGGCGACCCGGTAGAACCCCCCTTAACTCTCAGTCTTTCGGCTGGTGTTTCGGGAAAGTGGCTGATGTGCGGCATAGATTTAACCGACTGTGTCAGACACCTTGACACAGACGCCTGTGATATGTGCATGACATCACCAGCCTCTCTCTGGAACGAGCCAGATGCCAGGACTGACAGCACAGTTGTGACCTTGATGACCACCAGTATGTTTGTAATTGTTAGTAATGCGTTTGTAATTGAACTAATTGGAGAACAGGCTGTTGCGTAATATCATATGATGATTTCGTTTGATAATTTATTATGGTTATGAAGAATGTAGTTTAGAAATAAGGATGAACAATTGAATATTGAATGTCTCAACCTTTAACATGTTAAATAAAATAAAATTAATGTTAAAATTCGGCCTATAACCAATATCAAACGCAATATTCCATTTCGCCTTATGTTGGCGCTTAACCTTAATACAGCCCTCAAAAGTGCTTAACAGAAGCCGGGGGGAGAATACACGTAAGTGTTTTTTGCCTCAGAAACGCCCCAATTTTGGCCTTGCTCCGCCCCAAGTGCGTAACTGCCTTCAGGGCGCGTAATACACAGACTTAAGTCGAGGGGAGAATACACTCGGGCAGAAAAGCGCGTAGCTATGATGATGATTTTTAACATCAGGGTATGAATAAAATAATTTTTAACAATATTTCAAAAATGTTTTTTTTACATTTTTGGAGATTACTGTGTTCCGGTTTCCATACTTAAAATACTTAAAGTAATTGTTTACTCGCCCGCTTAACAGACCCTTTCATCTGCAGCTTACACTTTTTTTCCCCTGCTACTATGTGCCAAGGTGCAAGGGCATCTGGCTTTTAAAGGACATCGGAGATGACACTCTGATTGGAGTATTTTGTGTTACGCCCAAAACACGCCAATGATTAATTAATAGATTAAGTACGACCTCTTTGAACCTTGCACCTTGCCCTGCGCTTTGACATTCCGCCATTAAACTAGCAAAAATGGATTTGGACACACCATAAATGCACCTGCTTCATACGCTTCAGACAGTGCGCTTAGATCATCATAATAGGCCAATTATGATTTTTGTTTTTCACACAGATTATTTGTTTCAATATTTTCATCCATAATGCATTAAATAAATACTTGAATAGTACTTGGTTTCTGATTGATCTTCATTTTGTTAAGTGTATAATCATCACTGCATAGTGCACACTACTGTATTCTATCATGCATTAATAGGCCTATAATATCATTAGTTGCTGGTGATATTGAATGTGCTATTTGAAAGCATTGGGTTTGAGAATATGAGTTTTATATAGACACTTATCAAAATGATACGTTGCATGAAAAATGTTGACAACTTTCTTAATGGTGTCCTTATTCACAGAGAAATGTCAGCACAGTTTCAGCTTCCTCGGACAGGTAGTCTCACAGAAGACTTTTGAAGCCATGTATGGAATTCAGGGGCATCGTACATGTCAAAATGCACTGTGTGGAAAAACTCAAAATATATGTTTTGAGTCATGCTATTTGATACGTTGTACATACATACCAAATTACAGTTGAATCACGGCTGAAATTATTGATAAATGGGCTAAAATGACATTTGGAAGATAGCTGCCCAAGCAGTCATGTTTGAAACCAGTTTGCAATGATTTATAAAAACTGGTGTCCACATTAGTCAGATGTCGTCTGCAAAGTTTCATCCTCAGCATTCAATTAGTTATGGAGATCTTTATATCTGTTTATGTACTCGAGGAACATGGTCAAATATCAGAGGTGAAAATCAAGGTCAAAATACACTGTCCAGAATATATGTGTTGAGTCATGCTTCTTAGACCTACAAACCAAATTTCAGCAAATATCAGCTAATCGATCAAAATGAAAATTTCAAAAGAACTGCTGACCAGGCCATATTTGAAGACAGATAATAACAACTTTATTAAACTTTGGTGTCTTCATTGGTCGGAGGATGTTTGGAGAAGATTTTCAAAGGTATTTATGAAATTTAGGGGTGTGTTGAGGTCAAATGAATGTCAAAAATAACCCACAAAAAAAAACGTCATTTTACTTTGACCCTATTAGTGATGGCCGGTGGTCATTTGAAAGGACATTGCATGGTCAAGATCATCCCTCTCTCAGGGATTTTTTTTTTTTTTTTTTCAAAAAACACTTAAGACAGTACTGTGATGGATTGGCAAGCTGTCAAGGTTGGGCTCCCGCCTTTAGAGTCAGCTGGTATGAGCTCGAGCTCCCCTGCGGCCCCTGTGCTGATGTGGTATTGAGAATGGGTGTATGGACGGACTTCAAACAGTGAGTTTTGGTGATAATTCTGGACCATGAATTGAAAGTTTTGCAACTAAACTACACAGAGACCTGTACCATTTTGCAGATAATGTATTTCCTATTTAAAGGTGATGGATATGTGATATTCTTGGAAATAACGAATTTAAAAAAATACATAATACTTCGTCAAGGTTTCCTGAAAGGAGCAGAATAAAACATATGTATTTCTTTCCAACAAAAATCACATGTATTTGGATCTTAACAATATTACTGTTCTCGTCTGGCCCAAAATGAGTCTTTGTTCATCTTGGTCTGAAACAACAGTAGCACCACTGAGGAAGTCACATTACAAAGTTGAAACCATGTGCTACCTCTGTAGTAGGATTCTTGAAATTGCCAGAACTAGCTGGTCAGTGAGGAATGGCAGACTGCATGCAGCCAGTTTCACGTACGCCTTAAAACACAAAATTGCCATTAATTAGCAAACTCTGCTATTGATCACAACAGTTCAGCGGGGACAAAACAGGAATAAGTCTTGCATTTACAGCATTTGGTCACTGGTGTGAGCTAAAGGAAGAAAAAAGGCTGAGAAGTCACGCCAATGTTGGGTCCGGTCAGCTAAGGTTGCTTGCTAGCCAAGTCAGCTTTTATCTACATGGTTGACTCTATATGCTACTTGGAGAAGACTTCAGTTTATTAACTGCAACTGCATTGAGGTAGAACAGAATTTTTGTTTTTACATCATCACACTGAGGTATTGCAAGCTAGCCAGCTTATATAGATACCTTTATTGGCTAGCTAACAACATTACCTGACGCTAGCAAACAATCATTTTTGTGGAAAATACACAAGCATTTCCTCGAACATGCAGGTTACTAACTTTCCTAAGTTACTCTTATAAACAGCTGAAGAACACTCTGATGGCTACACTAACCCCTAAAGACAAAAATGTCTGTCCTAAATGTAAAAAAAAAATTAAAATCGCAAAATGTAAACTGTGGTATATGTAAACATAACTTCCATTTGAAATGTTCTCTTGTTCCCAGTCCTAACTCTAATCTATGGGTATCGTGGATTTGTGATGAATGCATATCTTTGTTTCCATTTTATAAGCTGGATGATAATGATATTTGTTCTCTTTCTTCAGAAATATACAATATTACTTGTTTTGAAAATATGCTTTTCAATCCATTTGATATCAACCCGTCTGCAAATGCTGGTCTTAGTAATGTAGATCCCGATACAAACAGCATGTATTTAATGAAGGAGCCTTGTAGATATTTCAGTGAAGAACATTTTGAACATTGACTAAAACTCTTCCATCTGATACTTATCTGTTTTCTGCTTTCCACCTGAACATTCGTAGTCTTTCAAAAAATTATGACCATCTTGCTCATTTCCTGAAATCACTAAATTCTGATTTTTCAGTCATTGCTTTAACGGAAACATGGCTCACAGAAAACACAAAAAGTATTTATGAACTACACCAATATAACTCACTTCATTCTACCAGAGTAAAGAAAACCGGTGGGGGAATAAGCATCGTACATTCGAAATGATTATGATTATGTGCAGAGAGTGGACCTGTCTGTAAACTCAGAGGATGCAACAAAAGAGTCTGTTTTTGATGAGTGAACAGTACCCAATAATGGCCGAAAGGTTATCGTGTGTGTATCGTCCACCAGACACGGATATTAACAACTTTAATGAAGCTTTGGAGAACCCTAATAACTAAAGAGGGTAAATTGTGTTATATTCTCGGTGACTACAATATCGACCTTTTCAAATGTGAAACACATTCACCCACCCAGGATTTTTTAAATGCTCTATATTCCAATTACTTTTATCCTGCCATTCACAAACCCACCAGAGTTACTGACAGGTCTGCTACTCTAATAGACAATATATTAACAAACAGTCTGAATGAAGTGCTCCATTCGGGTATCTTATTTTCTGACATCACTGACCACTTTCCAGTCTTTCAATTTACCAGGCTTGACAATGTTAAGAATAATCAAACTGAAGTCGCAAATTTAATGATAGAAATATGGCTTGTTTTAAACAACTAATCAATAATCATTCCTGGACAAATGTATTCACTCAAACTAACCCTAACAGTGCTTACCAAACTTTTATGGACTCTTTTATCACTATCTTCAATAAGTGTTTTCCCTCAGTCACTGTAAATAAAAAAACTGGAAAACAGGACTTTTCCAAACCATGTTTCACCACTGGATTACAGAAGTCTTCAAAGAAAAAAAATAAACTTTATAAAAAATTCTTAACTAACCCTACACCACTTAATCAATCTAACTACAAAACATGTAAATCATCTCCTTAGATCAGCAAAAAAAAAAAGATATTTTATTGACAAATTCAAGGCTTCCTCAAATAATATCAAAGAAACATGGACTATTATAAATCAATTATTACATAAAAAGAAACCTGTGATAAAAATACCATTTTGTTTTGCTGACAGAGGGAAAACGCTTACAGACTCATATGAGATTGCATGTAGATTTAATGATTTCTTTGTCAATGTAGGTGCCTCTCTGGCAAAAAAAATAAAAAACTCAGGTGGTGGTCCCCTTGACTATATTGATGGTTGTTTTCCTACCTTTAAGACACAGCCTGATCAGCCTGATGCAAATGAAGTTATAAGCATTATTGAGAAACTCAAATCAACCAGTTCAGGACACGATGAAGTCAGAAATTTTCTTGTAAAAGAGGTCAAATATTCAATAGCAGATCCCCTAAAGTTTATTTTTTCCCTGTCATTGGAGACTGGTGAAATTCCAAGTGATCTCAAAATTGCGAAAATCATTGCCATATTCAGATCAGATGATCCAAGTTCCTTTACAAATTATCGCCCAATTTCAATATTACCCTGTTTTTCAGAGATTCTTGAAAAATTAGTTTACAAGACAATTCTACAACATATGATTTCAAATAATATACTATACAACCATCAATATGGCTTCCGCAAGAATCATTCTGCTTACATGGCATTGTTAGATCTTTTTGAAAAAATCTCTACTGCTCTTGACAATAATGAATATACTATAGCAATTTTCTTGGACCTTTCAAAAGCATTTGATCCAGTGAACCATGAAATATTACTATCAATGGTTTCCAAGGTAATGTTTTTCAATGGTTAAAAAGCTATATTACTGATTGGCAGCAATACGTTCATTTTAATAACTGAAAGTCTAACACGGTAACATTGTCATGCGGTGTGGCTCAAGGCTCAATTCTGGGTCCGTTATTATTTTTAATTTATATCAATGATTTTTCAATTACAAAAAATAGCAAATTACAAAATTGCAATTACAATTGCACTTGCAATTACAAAAAATTGTACATTAGTACAATTTTACCTCTTTTATTCGCAGATGATACAAGTCCTCTTATTTCTAATAAACACTGAAAAACTCTTCTAAAAGAGGCCAACTTGGGCCTACAAGCTTATTCAAAATGGTTCAAACTGAATAAACTGTCTCTTAACATAAATAAAACCAATTTCATACTATTTTCAGGTAGGAAAAAGTATAACCCGGATGAAATTAAGCTCTTTATTGAAGGTTCAGAAATTAAAAAGGTATCCTCTGCTCGCTTTCTTGGTGTCATGGTTGACGAAAATTGTACTCGGAAAGAACATATTGCTTTTGTGGCAAAAAAAGTGTCTAAGTCTCTGGGTATCATCAGAAAGATCAGTTCATTTCTTAATAGATCCAGTTTAATGGTTTCGTATTATAGCTTAATATATCCATTCCTAATTTATTGTAACATAGTGTGGGCCAATACCAGCCCAACCAAACTCAATAAGCTTCACTTACTGCAAAAACAATTTGTTAGAGCTGCCACAAACCCTAACTCTAGAGCTCCATCTGGTCCACTATTTTATAAACTGAGGTTCCTAACCATATTTGATATCAATATCATACAGATATGCCCTTTTGTTTATAAAGTAATTCATCAAAATCAAGAACTGCCCAATCACTTTCAACAATATTTTTGCAGAAATTTCAGTTTTCACTCATATAGACAAGACAAGCAGAACACTTGCATCTTCCCCTCCGCCACACTAGCAGAGGGCAGTACTCTGTCAAATACAAAGGGAGTACATTGTGGAATGAACAACACAATCTTGCTGACAATGCCCCCTCCTTGTTAATATTTAAAAAGAGACTATTCTTGAAATTATTAGAACAATATGTATAGCGGTCTCTTAGGACCAGTTCATCTTGTGGTGCAATCTATGTTTGCTGTTACTTCTTTTAATTAGTTTGTTCTTGTTTAACTTTACTTATAATGATTTTTTTTCTTCTTTTTTTGCCTTTTCTGCCGTCCTGTATTTTATCATTCTCATCTTATTTTCAATTACTTTATTTTTCCAATAGGATGTACATTAATTCTTTCCTTGAGAAAGCATTCATAAGGTCAGGGTGAGGCCGCTCTATAAGCCCTCTCGGGCTTCAGACCTCACCTGCACATTTTTTTTCTTCTTCTTTTTAACTCACTCCTCTTGAGTGATCTCTTTTGTAATGTGTCTTTCACATGTGCAAATAAGTAAATAAATAAATAAATAAGCCACTAAGAGGGCGTTACAAAAGTAGATTAATATCATTTAGAAAAAAATCTCTAGACATGATACAGTTGCTCGCGTAAGTTTGTCTATTGCTCACAACATAGCTGACAAGTTCAATCAAATGAAGTATTTAAGGCAATAATGAAGCGATATTTCTTGGTAATGACAATCTCTTGAGGAAGTGTGTGCTTTAAACAGCTCTTGACTTCAATTCTCCCCAGATAGGGGAAGAATATTCTGAATCTCAATGAATCTTGTATCTGTATGCTTCACCAGAATTTACTCTTTATGGAGTGGATTTCAAGACAATTGCGTGTTCATTATAGAAAGTGTACCTGAAGTGGATAAATCCAAACCCTTTTCACATTCACGAAATAGCCTTTTGATTGCCACATTAAGGGCCTCGGAAAAATTGAATCAGAATAAGTTTTGTACATTATCTTTATTCTGTAAAACATTTTTCAAAAACCTTAAAGGAACAATTTGCTGAAAAAGTGGTGACGTTATTTTGAGGTCAACTTGCCATAGCCATGGCAACTGATTCACGCTGAACGAACCATAACCAGAAAACAAGCACAGTGTTCATTACCAATAATGAAAAATAATTGCTCATTACAGCAGGGAAATATGCCATTTTAATCGACACAGAATGCGTGAGAGTTTACTGGTATGCGTGATAAATGAAAACTGGCCACACCTGATAATGTTGAGAGTTTTTGGAGTTTATGTAATGGTAATTTAAATGAATTATTGAAAACAGGTCATCACCAATTTTATGGGGATTGACTGAGCTTCCCCTGTTCCCAGTTCACCATCCGCCACTGAGTCATACCCATTTGTGTTTACTGCATACACAAAACTATTATCATAAGTCAAACTACACTCAGCAAGAAGCTGCTTCTTTTTTAATAGTCCAGGAGCTGACCCCGCTTTATTCATGTAGAAGGGGGCCCAAGGTTTGAAGGTGTTATCTAGGGCAAAATAACCTGAAGAAGCAGAATCTGGTTGTCTTACAACCTGGATGTCGTACGTTTTCATGCTGTAAGCCTGTTTTTGCAGATTTTCGAGTTCAAATTCGGGCCTATAATTTTTCCAGTGAGGCACAAGAGGAAATAAAAAAAAGCGCGTGGTATTGTAATCCTGATGCACGCCACGTGAACGTGCTAAGCACTTCAGTAATAACAAACATTGAGCTGTTCGTGATGTGTACAGTGACACTTGAGTTATTCTTTTTGGTGTGGTCAATAGCCTACCAAAGGCCAGAAAAAAAAGAACGAAAAGTACTACTACATCAAGAAAATGGAACGGCTTGTGACACAGGAGAGAGAAAAAGAGCCTTTGGCATGTTACGGGCAGATCTCAGTTGTCGAGGCAGCCACTAGTGATTATGGCAGCTCAAGAGCGCCACATCTGGTTACAGCCTGAACGTTACAGATTCTGGACAGCAACTAAAACTGATCATAAGATGAGGGGTCCTAGACAATTGAGGGTGAGCGCAAGTACCATTTGACGCCATCTACGTGAGCAACACATGCGTGCACATGGCCCCTACAGAAAACCCATTTTTTGCTCATCAACAGGAGTAGGAACTCTTCACTTCAGACTGTCGGCACCTGCCTCTGCATAATTTTTTGGCACTTTATTTCCCTGTTTCTGTCTGAGAATGGAAAACAGGGACTTTCGCTGACCGCCCATGGTAAGGGCAGCCTTGCGTAAATGAGCAAAAACTGGGTTTTCTGTAGGGGCCTTGTGCACGCATGTATTGCTCACATAGACGGCGTCAAACAGTACTTATGCTCACCCTCAATCGTCTTGGACCCCTCATCGAATGATCAGTTTTGGCTGCTGTCTGGAATGTGCCACGTACAGGCTGTAACTAGATGTGGCACTCTTCAGCTGCTATCGTCACTCGTGGCTGCCCACAGCGGGGTCGCTAAGTGACTGTACCTGTGTCCCATTCTCAAATAGACCACCGACTGATTGTTGAACGGTGACAGTGCAAATGACACACCTCCTCTCGGCAGCTGAGATCTGCCCGTAACATGCCAAAGGCTCTTTTTCTCTCTCCTGTGTCACAAGCTGTTCCATTTTCTTGATGCAGTAGCATTTTTCGTTTTTTTTGTTGCCTTTATGTAGGCATATACCACACCAAAAAGAACAAGTTAAGCATCACTGTACACATCATGAACAGCTCAACGTTGTTTATTACTGAAGTGCTTAGTGCGTGCACGTGGTGCAGGTCAGGATTACAATACCACACGCTTTTGTTCATTTTCATTCGTGCATCACTGGAAAAGCAATAAATTCTTCAATTTGCCGCAAATACAGTACATGCCTCACCTGTGGGTTTTTAATGGGGCTGAGAAAAAAACTATGCATTTTAGACGCTTCAAGTACAAAACCCAAAACCAGTGAAGTTGGCACGGTATGTAAATCGTAGATAAAAGCAGAATACAATGATTTGCAAATCCTTTTCAACTTATATTCAATTGAATACACTGCAAAGACAAGATGTTTAATGTTCAAACTGATAAACTTTATTTTTTTTTTGCAAATAATCATTAACTTAGAATTTAAAGGCAGCAACACATTGCAAAAAAGTTGGCACAGGGGCCTTTTTACCACTGTCTTACATCGCCTTTCCTTTTAACGACACTCAGTAAACGTTTGGGAAGTGAGGAGACCAATTTTTGAAGCTTTTCAGGTGGAACTTTTTCCCATTCTTGCTTGATGTACAGCTTAAGTTGTTCAACAGTCTGGGGTCTCCGTTGTCGTATTTACGCTTCATAATGCGCCACACATTTTCAATGGGAGACAGGTCGGGACTACAGGCAGGCCAGTCTAGTACCCGCACTCTTTTACTATGGAGCCATGCCGTTGTAACACGTGCAGAATGTGGCTTGGCATTGTCTTGCTGAAATAAGCAGGGGCGTCCATGAAAAAGACGTTGCATGGATGGCAACATATGTTGCTCCAAAACCTGTAAGTACCTTTGAGCATTAATGGTGCCTTCACATATGTGTAAGTTGCCCATGCCTTGGGCACTAAATATACCCCCATACTATCACAGATGCTGGCTTTAGAACTTTGCGGCTATAACAGTCCGGATGGTTCTTTTTCTCTTTGGTCCGGAGGACACAACGTCCACAGTTTCCAAAAACAATTTGAAATTTGGACTCCTCAGACCACAGAACACTTTTCCACTTTGCATCAGTCCATCTTAGATGAGCTTGGGCCCAGCGAAGCCAGCAGCGTTTCTGGGTGCTGTTGATAAATGGCTTTTGCTTTGCATTGTAGAGTTTTAACTTGCACTTGCAGATGTAGCGACAAACTGTAGTTACTGACAGTGGTTTTCTGATGTGTTCCTAAGCCTATTTGGTGATGTCCTTTACACACTGATGTCGGTTTTTGATGCAGTACCGCCTGAGGGATCAAAGGTCACGGGCATTCAATGTTGGTTTTCGGCCTTGTCGCTTATGTGTAGTGATTTCTCCAGATTCTCTAAACCTTTTTGACGATATTACGGACCGTAGATGATGAAATCCCTAAATTTCTTGCAATAGCTTGTTGAGGAATGTTGTTTTTAAACTGTTAGACAATCAGCTCACGCATTTGTTCACTAAGTGGTGACTTAAGGGAAGCTGCTTTTATAACCAATCATGGCACCCACCTGTTCCCAATTAGCCCGTTCACCTGCGAGATGTTCCAAATAAGTGTTTGATGAGCATTCCTCAACTCTGTCTTTTTTGCCACTTGTGCCAGCTTTTTTGAAACATGTTCCAGGCATCAAATTCCAAATGAGCTAATATTTGCAAAAAATTACAGAGTTTACCTGTTCAAACATTAAGCAACTTGTCTTTGCAGTGTATTCAATTGAATATAAGTTGAAAAGGATTAGCAAATCATTGTATTCTGTTTTTATTTACGATTTACACAACATGCCAACTTCACTGGTTTTAGGTTTTGAATTTAACTTTTTGAAATATACTTTGCTGAGGTGCTATCTCCTCCTTTAAGTACCATGCTTCTGTACTGCATGAACAGGCACCAAGCACTAAAAGTCCTAACAGTGTTACCTCGGTGAGGGGGATTCCCGAGGTCAAATCAGTGAGTAGGCTTACGCCAGTTCCTCTTGGTTTAGGACTATTGTGGAAACATTTTTTTTTATTATTTGATTCATTTAATCATTATTAATTGCTTATTTGGTTCCATTTGATTGTTTATTGATTCATTATTGTTAATTGATTATCCTTGCTTGCACATATTCTTTTTCAGATCATAGGCCCAGTGTGTGTGTGCTAACATATTTTTTATTTAGCAGGGGCCTGCATAACTGAATTCCAGTGTGTCATGGCATGTAGCTTATCTAGAACCAAGCAGACCTCAGGACCATAAACAAGAGCAGTGTGTGTCTCTTCTAGTCTTTTGTTTTACCAGGAGATGGACAAGGGGGAGCCTGGGTGAGATAGGCCTAGGAGATAAGAAAACCACCTGCCTATTGCGCATACCACGGGGTGGCTTGACGTGGGCTACGCGCCTGATGTGGACTACGCGCGTCTGCGAAAGCATTCCAGCAGATGCCATGATGTGTAAAACAGCACAGGGGGGAGAAGAACGTCAATATGTTTTCCTATAAAAGCCACAGAATCAGAAACTGTCCTTATCCTCCATCTTGACCTGAGCTTCTGTATGTGGGGATCCTTTTTTGCAAAAAAGTAAACGGACTTTGGCTTGAATATTAACTTCTCTGCCTCCGACTGATTTTTTCCCTAAGTAGTCTGGGTTTCTTATGTGAAGGTGATACGAGGAATATAATGTTAAAATTCCTTTAACAACTATGATTTGGTTTTAATGGGTTTTTTTTTTTAATTCTTACAGATAAATATGCCTCTTATCAGTAAATGTTCTTTCAATTATAATCCTTTTGTTAAGACCTGTGATGAGTTTCCACTGATCTCGGGTCCTGCTTCACCTATGACCCGTTGACCAATAAAGTGACATCTGCTGCTCAGGCAATGGAACTCAGTGTACTTTCATATTACAGAGTATTCCCTCAGAAGTATTTTGAGGGGTCGTTTAGTGCTCTAGAGAGAATATTTATAAAGTTGTGACCATTAAGTTTTACATACCCGATGAATGGAAAATTGTCAGATATAACAATGTGGACCTTGTAACAGTTTGTTTTTTCCACTGTGTATTTTGTTTTAAACCACTGAAACCAGTTTGAATATGTTAATTAACCTTTTACCATTAAATTCAGGTAGAAAAATCAACATGGCAGGCATTTCCTATATTTAGTAAATTTTCATTTTCACCATGTGCAGATTTTTGGCATTGGTCAATTTTTGCAACCTTTTGGCCTCCTGTGACCTCATTAATATGCATATGCAAATCCATTAATTCTATCAGTCAGAGAATCTCAAGACAGACATTTTGAGGGGTCATGCAACAAGTAATAAGAAAGTTTTGAGCTTTTGAATTTTGTCTACCCCAAAATTTTAGGCCCGAATTTGAACTCGAATATCTGCAAAAACAGGCTTACCGCATGAAAATGTACCGTATCCAGCTTGTAAGACAACCAGATTCTGATTCTCCAGGTTATTTTACCCTAGAAAACACCTTCAAATCTTGGGCCTCCTTCCATATGAATAAAGTGGGGTCAGCTCCTGGGCTATAACATTTCCCATGAACAATCAGCTGAAATGTACAACTTGAAACAGTTAGAGGATAAACCAAAATGCCTGTCGAACAAAAATGAAAAGCAAAGCTAGAATTAAACATTAACACACAGGCCATGTACTTACTTACAAAGTTTTGGGAGAATTACTTAGAAAGTGTTATGTTACCTCAATGAGACCAAGCTTTGTTGTTTGGCCAGAAAGGCTAAGTATCCATAGCTACATCGATTCACTGAAGTATCTACCTAGCAATCAAATGCCAGTGAAATTTGAACACATTCCTTGATTCAGCCACAAAATTGAATTTAAACTCTTCTGAATTGGGCATTTAGTTTCCTGTAAATTGCAAGTAGCAGCCATGATGAATTAGCTAGCAAGTTAAGGCTAGCTAACATTGACTGAAAGACAGTGCTGAATTTTACCAGTTTAAGAGTACATCAGCAAACTCCACATCTGTCTTCACATTTTCTGGGCTGCAGCCATCTGCTCACCGAGTATTACCAGACTAAGACCTTGTCCACACGTAGCCGGGTATCTACTAAATTGAAGATATTTTCCTACGTTTTGACCTGTCATCCACATGACAACGCATCAAAAACGAATGTTTAAAAAAAACTCCGGGCAAAATGAAGATTTTTGAAAACTCCGTTTATGCATTTGCATGTAAACAGAGATAACCAGAGCTTTGGGTATTACATTATTTAGTGTAAGGCCAATAACGTAATAACCTGCCAATAACGTAATACCTTATTATGTTATTGGCAAAATGTTATTACGTTATTGGTAGAGAAATGTTATTACGTTATTGGCAGGTTATTACGTTATTGGCTTTATTACGTTTCAAATGGGCCCAAATTATTATGTTATTGGCAGTCATTACATTTTGGGTTGTAACACTTGTTTGACGTCAGGGCAGATTTGTTGACATTTTGGCGCAGGTTGTGACGTTCGAAAACCGGGTAGCCGGGTATTTTTAAAAACGAATCTCCCCCCCCCCCGGTTTTCGAACGTCACAACCTGCGCCAAAATGTCAACAAATCTGCCCTGACGTCAAACGAGTGTTACAACCCAAAACGTAATAACTGCCAATAACATAATAATTTGGGCCCATTTGAAACGTAATAAAGCCAATAACATAATAACCTGCCAATAACCTAATAACATTTCTCTACCAATAACGTAATAACATTTTGCCAATAACATAATAAGGTATTACGTTATTGGCAGGTTATTACGTTATTGGCCTTACACTAAAAAAAAGCTTTGTTAATGTAATAACTATGCCAATAATGTAACAAATTGTGTTTTACTTTCTTTTATTTTTACATTCATGTTCGAAAATGTCTAAATATTGCCTCTTAAAAAGAGGGTTGACCAAATCTGCTCTCTGCCTACATTATTAGCCTACATTATTGAAAGGTTATTCAGAGGGATATGTTGCACAGATGACTTCAATATTTGCAATGTACTTTACTATTTTACTGTTCATATTTCTTCTCACCTCTGCCCAGTAATGTAGCAACACATAACAATGACTGGATATATTTTAATGTTATCCTCTGCATTTCCAGCATTTCCTACGTATGAAATCAAATTGTCTTACTACTAAGTTTTTATCTAAAGTATTATAATTATGACAAACACATACAGTATACTCAATTTAAATTTCTTTAATGCTAAATTTTGAACTGCAAATTTGAAACATGAACTACAAAAATAGTTAAATAAAATGACCCTTTTGTTTGTAACATTAAAAAAAAAAACAAAAAAAAACTACAGACTACTATTACTATTACTATTAGGGTCTAAATGCGTCGATCAGACTTTTCTTGCCTTAAGTAAAAAATTTGAAACCGGAGTGTCTCAGATTTCCTCCTTTTAATGTTTGATACACACAAAAACTGAAAGAGCACTTGTGTTTCCTATGAAGAGTCCAGGGTCCTTGTAGCACTTCCGTTTCTTCTTTTCTTTTCAGTGTGTTCTTTTTTTATTTTCAAGCAAAATTGTAAAATAGTTCCTGCTGGAAAACAACCCACTCAATTCTAATGAATCTATCCTCTTAATCCACTTCAAACTCAAATGTAAAATATATTTCAAAGAAATAAATCTACAGGAAATGTATTTTACAATATACAGCATCGCATTAAGATAACATTTGATGTTCAGATTTTGTCATGTGTTAATTTAATTTGGTAAACTGGTACAACCTGCGCAAAAGTGTATTGTTTCTATGCTGTCTTTCAGATCGGAACGATCGGACAAGGCAGCATGGGATTTCCCAGGCTATAACTAGACTGCATTCCCACAGAAAATGCTAAAAGTGCCATGTGTGCTGAGTGTTAGTGTATTTAGAATAAATAATCTACCCTGAGCTACTGTATATAGCACTGGAAACAGTCAATAACTTCACAGACAGTATAATTAACATTATTAGCATCTTTGTTAACCTACTTTTGGCTAGGCTAGATTCATAGTTAATCAGTTAACATTGTAACATAATTAGCATTTTTAAGATAGTTAGCATAGTAATCACGTCAGCTAACCTACTTCAGCTTAGTAACAATAAAAAATATAGTTAATTATATTCCGTTAACATAATAAGCAATGTTACCATAATTAGTATTTTAGCATCATCCTTAATCTACGTTGTCACAGCCCCTAGATGTCTGTTCCACCAAGGCATAAGAACAACATTAGCTAACTAAAACTGAATTCACATTTAGTTAGTTGACAATTTAGTATTATTGGCATGGTTAGCATACCTGTCAACCAACCTTAGCTAATGTTAACTTAAAATACTGTATATTAGACTACTTAATATTATAATAATTTAAGCACAATTACCATTGTTACTAGTTGCTGAAAATTATTTGCCTTGCTACCATTCTAAAAAAAATGGAAGAAAAGAAGCCTTGGACTTCTTCAGCTGTCCTCTTCTGCCTCTCTCGCGCGCAGTCTGGCTGGTTTGAACAAGGCATTGCAACATCATCAGCCTGAACATTCCACCATTCATTTCAATGGGTCAGAATGTCGTAGAAAAAAAGACAATAATGGATAAACGACAAGAGGTGGGGTAAATCCATAGCATAGCAAGCATACTTAATAATCAGCCAATAGTGTAGGCTAATAATGCAAGCAGGCAGTAGGTTGGGTCAATCATCTATACATTCTAACAGGAATGTAAGCAAACGAATATTAAAAAAACTTCTTTCATTATTGGCATAGTTATTACATTATCAAAGTTTTTTTTTAGTGTAAGGCCAATAACATAATAACCTGCCAATAATGTAGTACCTTATTACGTTATTGGCAAAATGTCATTACGTTATTGGTAGAGAAATGTTATTACGTTATTGGCAGGTTATTAAGTTATTGGCTTTATTACATTTCAAATGGGCCCAAATTATTACGTTATTGGCAATTATTACATTATTGGCATAGTTATTACATTATCAAAGCTTTTTTTAGTGTAAGGCCAATAACGTAATAACCTGCCAATAATGTAATACCTTATTATGTTATTGGCAAAATGTTATTACATTATTGGTAGGGAAATGTTACTGCGTTATTTACAAGTTATTACGTTATTGGCTTTATTACGTTTCAAATGGGCCCAAATTATTATGTTATTGGCAGTTATTACGTTTTGGGTTGTAACACTCGTTTGACGTCAGGGCAGAAATTTGTTTTCTGCAGAAGCCAGAGCAGAAGCATGGACAAAGAGTAATGGATCAGAGTAGTGCCTTGAAAGCTGTGATAGCGTTAATTATTGTGCAGGCGCTTTATACATATTTAATTTTAGAAGCACAACTACTGCTCCAAGAGCACAGGCGACGGACAACATTGCGGTCGGTGTGACGCCAACAGAGGGCTATTCTGATGTGATTGGGTAGGATTTGGGGAAATAATGCCATCTACAGACTTGGAGGCTTATTGAAAACGCAGATGTTTGGTTATGTGTGGAAGGAATCGGAGACGGGGTCGTGTGGATAAATTTTTTTTTAATAAACGGAGGGGGGGGGAATATTCGTTTTTAAAAATACCGGGGTACGTGTGTACATGTGTACAATTCGCACATGCAAATTTGCCTAGAACTTCTTTGTTAATTTTCAATTTCCAAGGGGTGTTATCAACCAGCTCAGGACAAAATGATTAGGTGCAGCTGGCTCAACCTAAAACCAATCAGAGCTACAAACTGTGAAAAGCTTGGCAAAATTGATACCTTGATAACTCCCAGTAAATCACAATTTTGGAACGCTAGCTAGCTACTACCATCGGTAATAAAAAGAGCAACGTGAATTGAACCTGATGCTTTGTTTGTTGTGGCATTCTTAAAATCATCAACTCAACACTTCAACTAACTTCAGCAAGCTCGCTTCTGTAACTACCGGCAGGCTGCTAGGCTAGGTAGCAAGTTCCAAGATCCAATTCATATGGCTTCCGGTTTAACAGAATACTCTCACATTTTGCATGATATGATTAAGAGCCAACACGAAACATTACCATTTGGACGTAACATGAACAATAGCCACTGGGTTTTCACTGTGACTATTGCTTTTCTTTCGGATGATGAGTGAGGCAGATCCTAAATTAAACTTTTTTCAAATTCTGTCAGAACTATGGCAAAACTCCTTTTTATCAACCTAGGTTTAACTGCAGTCATTTGTTTTTCAGTCAGAGAGAATATCCCATCCAGTATCTTTAATACTGTTGCAAATTCAGATCCACCAGACTTTTCAACATTAGGACAAGTGATGTTGATTATTTACAAAAATACTTCAACATCATCATATCAAACCTGTTCCCTATTTGATAAACAGTTGTGATTAGCCTGACCAGAACTTGGTCAGGGGTACGTTTCCCAAAAATACGGATGTTAACTTACATAGTTTGAACACTGACTGTGAATGAATGAACTATGCTTTTGCAAAAAGCACCCCTGATGGATATCTGTCCGAATGGATGGAAGGCCAGATGAATCTGCTAGAGCAAATGAAATGTGAACTTGCAGATTCATTTGGTTCCCAGGCTAGCCCTCTACAGCTTTCAAATATATCTCCAATATTTACCAGCAGTTTATTACATGTCTGATTATGGAGTTTTTCGTGGGATATGAAGACTTTCAAGTTTAAAATTGTACGCTTTCAATTTGCCTGCCGCAGAATATTGAGCGAATATATCCATCTTTACAACAAAGCTTTTCACCTGTTTCCATTTCTCAAATTAGTTTCTTGGCCATAAGCATGTTATAATATACACGCTTCAATTACATGTAGGCCCTAGTCAGTACATTGAAGAAAGATTAATGGTTTGACCACTTCTTATCTTTTTTCTAAATTTGGCATCTTCAATCCCACCTGAATCTGGAATGCCCAATTCGAGAACTATGTACAAGGCTTGCTAGTTTGCGACCCCATGTTGCCAACTCGGGAGAGCAGAGACAGTTCCCAGCTCTCCTCCGAAGCATGCACCTATCAGCCACAGCTTCTTTACACTCATTGGTCAAAACTTTGAAAGTTCAGAACAAGAGTGGAGGATACCCAAATAAGAACAAGCTTTAGAATCTTACTGACGAGTGTTCGGCAGGCCAAAAGGAGGCGTTTTAGCAACAAACAAAGCAACTATTTTTGTATCCTATCCCGGCAGTCCTTTCCCAATTTACATCCCTGCAAAGCGTAGCCAATCGTGCGCTGCTCTGAAAAACCTACCGCTCACTGCCAGTTGTTATGACCAGGGATTGAACCCGCAGTAACAAGCACGATAAACCGGTATTCATGTGTCTGAATGATACTGGTTGCCGGGAATCAGGCAGTCTGCAGCCCGAACTTCAGCAGTGCCGATTAAAGATTTAAGAGAGCATATGCCTGTAAGTATTGTATGTAGTTGAGTATACAGTTGAATTGAAATTACTCTAGCCATTACTGGCGTAAGATGCCGTTCTGTTTTTATCTTTACCGCTGCGACGATGCTAGTTTTAATAGCCTGTCTATGGTGTTTTTCATTGTATGTTAGCATTGAGCTAACAGAGTTTATTTTCATCTGTTATTATTACCTTCGCCAGCGACTTCGCTGACGAAGGTAATATTTTGATCCCCGTGTATTTATTTGTTTGTGTGTCTGTCTGTATGTGTATCGAATAACTCAAAAAGTATTGCATAAAATTTGGTGGGTTGATTTGGCATGACCTGAGGATCAATCGATTAGATTTTGGGAGTGATAGGGTCAAAGGTCAAGGTCAAGGCCACGAAAAGGTCAAAACCGACTTTCGGCCATATCTCGGTCAATTTTTATCCGATCGGCATGAAACCAACGCCAGTGGCGAGGGATTCAGTGGCGTCGGCGAAGGTATGTGCTCTACCGAGTGCCCGTTCTAGTTTGATCAAGTATTTGCTTTAAGTGTTAATGGCTTCACTGTACACGTGACTGCTGTGAAAACTGTGGATGGAACATCTTTGTTATTTAAAAACAGTATATAAATTTCATGTTTGTATGTATCTAAGTTTTACAGTGATCTTCAATTCAGAGAGTCAATAAATCCTTGGACAAAGAAAACTGCCTTTCATTGAAAAACTGTTAGCTGCCTGCCAAACTAAACATACTACATTCAGGGAGGGCAGAATATGTATTATTCGCTGTTTTGATGACTTGTGACTTGAATAAAAGACTTGAGACTCGACTCAGACTTGGATGTTAAAGACTCCAGTCCTTGACTTGAGACATGATGACTTGAATGACTTGAGAGTTATTCAGTTCATGTTTTACATTTGAATATAAAATTAATAAATTAATTCCAAAAATAATATTGATTACCCGGTAGTAGCGCAGGCTGAGAATGGCATTGTCATGATTGGATCACTACCCTGTCAATCAGTCATGCTCTCTCTACGTACCTTATGTGTTTATTGGAGAAACACACCCTCTTATATCAGATATAGCATCAATGTGTCAGTAGGAGGGGTACCGAAAGTTATCGTCTTCGGCTTTTTTTTTTTTGGCATTACCATTTTGACGGCAAAAGATGAACAGATGAACAATTGGCGGCTCGTCCGGGATACACCATTGTGTGAGTCATTTATTGAAAATCTTACATTTCAAATTGTGAAATTGTTTTTTTTTATTTTCCTAAAAATATATTGACAGATCAACAGCTTGGTATCACCAACCGTAGAGGTTTTGAAAAAGACAGAACTGCAAGAAATATGCAGACAGTTAGAGCTGACAGCGGTAAAACCAGCCATGCGAAAAGCAAGACTGGCTAGATTGTTGAATAGAGATTGTTGAATATAACATTAATGAAAATGTGTTTGCTCCAGCAGATCTGGAACAGTTTCCAGTGGAAAGTTCAAATGTAGAAATGGAACTTAAATTAAAAATGCTGGAGATAGAAAGAGAAGAAAAACAAAGAGAAATTGAAATGGAAGAACAAGAAAAACAAAGGCAGTTTGAGTTAGAAAAACTTGCAAGAGAAGAGAAAAAAGAAATGGAGGAAAAAGAAAAACAAAGAGAATTTGAGTTAGCAAGACAGAGAGATTTCGATTTTTAAGTTAGATAGAGAAGAAATTCTCCAAATGGAGCTACCAAAAATTAAAATGGAAGTGGAGAACAAATTTCGTGCTAGCCAGGAGGTAAAACTGGTGCCTCCATTCTCCGACAAGGGTAATAACAAATTGGGGCCATAACAGTATCCTATCTGAAATGCCATTTTTAATCAAGTTGAATAGTTTTCTGAAATCGTTCCCCAATTTTTAGACGCAGTTTTTTTGCAGACTGGTGAACCTCAGCCTATCTTTACTTAAAAAATCTGATATGTTGTCTATGCTCTTGTGAATAAAATATGGGTAATTGAGATTTGCAAATCATATCCTGTTTTAATCCACGTTTTACACAATGTTTCAAATTCATTGGAATTGAGGATTTCCTAATACCGCACTGAGGATGTCCCATGCCACCCCTCCCAGACTTCTAGCCACCCCATGTAAAATTTTCTGGATCCACCACTGGTTTACAAGCACTCATGAATATTCATTACCCTTACATAAGCATATAGAAACTATTGGCTGTGAAAAATAATACAATCAGGTATTATAAACAGTCATAACGTCACACCAGCTTTACTGGATATTGGCGAATAAACCTCTCAAAATGAGCTCCACAATCCACCGCAGGCATGTTGTCCTTTCAGCCAGCCAGCTGCTATGCTGTTAGCCTAGCCGACAGCCAAGCCCATAAAATTCACCAGCAATCCCACCACCAAACCAAATTACCACCTAATAACACGCCAGAAAACATGCTTATAATACAGCGAACAAATTATAAGAGAAAACACACAAAAAAAAAGAAGTACGAATAAGAGTCTAGTTACGAGTCTGGAAACAAGTTAATGGTTTCTATACCCGCAGTTGCTCATAGAATTCTCAGGAGCAGTGAGGAAGAGACTTTGATTACAGTGACTATTTTGCCACCTTGATCAGCTGAATCTTCGCTAAATAACTTGTGGGAAGTATTGTCCAACAGGAGTTGTTTTGTCAATATCTGAACTAGAAGTGGAGAACTACTTCTGTGGAACCATTTTGTACATGGAGATATTGCTAAAGAATTTAGATAGAAAATGTTTTGAGTTCCCAGTTCTGTAGACCCATCTACAGTATTAGTAGTGGACACAGCTCTTTAGAATTTCTTTAGAAATACTTTTAGCCTTCTATAGAATTCTCAAGGGTTTCCAGTTCTGTAGACGAGTCAAAAGAATTTATTGTGAATTAGGCAAAGGTCTGTTGAATTTCTACAGAATTTTCTGTAGCCTTTTTATAGAACCTGAAGATCTGAAGAAATTACAAAGTTGTTGTCCGTTCAGTTCTACAGAGATTCTATAGAACATTTTTTGCAGAGAGAGGATGTAATGATGGAATAATAAAAATGCATCAGTTTTATATAGCGCTTTTCTGGGCACTCAAAGACGCTTCACAATAGACACATTATTCATTCACTCACACATTCACGCTCTGATGGTGGTAAACTGGTGGTAAACAAGTTCACATATGGCTTCTTTGCATGAAACAGTTTTAACTTGAATTTGTAGACTGCACAGAAAACTGTGTTCACAGACAACGATTTCAGGAAGTGTTCTTGAGCCCATGCTGTGAATTCCAGTGCAGAATCATGCCTGTTTTTAATGCAGTGCCGCCTGAGGGCCCGAAGACCCTGAGCATCCAATACTGACCTTCACAGTGCACAGAGATTTCGCCAGATTTTCCGAATCTTTTGATGATATTATGTACTGTAGATAGTGGGACAAGTCTCTGCAATTTTACATTGAGGAACATTTTTATGAAATTGTTCCACAGTTTTTGGATGCAGTTTTTCACAGATTTGTGAACCTCTGTCCACCTTAACCTCTGAGACACTCTGCCTCCCTACAATGCTCTTTTTATACCCAGTCATGCTACCAACCTGTTGCAAATTAACCTGATTAGTTGTAAAATGCTCCTCCAGCTGTTTTTTATTGGTACCAATTACTTTTCCAGGGTTTTGTTGCCCCCTCCTAACTTTTTTTGAGATGTGTTGCTGCCATCAATTTCAAAATGAGCTAATATTTTTCATTAAAGGGGACCTAACATGCTGATCCTTCTTTTAATACATATTAGTAATATAATAATGTTGGTTGTCCATGCTCAACCCCTGAAAGGTTTCTAAACATAAGATACAGGTATTTTGCCGTAATCAAAGAAAGTGATTTCGTGAGCGTGATTTCCTCTCTAACAGCTCCTCCCAAGATTTTCACGAGATCTGGGCAAAACCTGAAGTCAGGTTGTGCCATCCAATTAGTACAGACCTAGCCAGAGCCAACCACTGCACTGGTCCTGCCCACTATGCCTTAGTAGCGTCTAAACTTTTGGAAATACAAAAGAAGAACCGCAGATCATTTGAGGTGCAATTTTGTTAGTACCTCTCCCAAAGCTATTTGTCCATTTATCAGTGGGTAGCTTTTTTTGCTTGCTGGCAGCAAACAGCCATGGCCAAAGGGAAAGTTGGCTGTTTGTGCTCAGCATTTCACCAAAGACAGCTTTGTCAATAAAGGATAATTTGACACAGGATAAGCGTTTCAGCTGCTTCTCAAATCTGAAGCAGTTGCATCGATCAAGCGCTCGGAGCCACAAGCTGTAAGTGACCATCCAACAGCAAATAATATAAGTGAAACTAACATGTTACGGGTGGCTAGCAGGACCGCTAGCAATAGTTAGTCTTAACAACTGGCCTCAAACACAGGCTTTGTAAAATATCTGAAGATATAGCCCGTATCGGTTGCAACTGTCCATGCCTCACAGACACAGAAGCTGAAAGTTGCTTTTACTGCATAAGCCAACCTGACATGATAGCCAGTTGATTGTGGCTGTAGCACAGCGGCTAACGTAGCCAAGTTGCTGTTGCTAATGTTTGTGTCCTAAATATGCAAAAGTGATATTAGGGGAAATTCTACAGAGGGTGTGTGCACATAAACCTCATTTGAAGCTAACTTATACTTGTTTGTAATTTGGATGCTTGGTTCAACTGTTCACAGTAACAGAACTTGCTGTCTGTAAAACCTGTATTGTAAGAGTTTGTCTCTGTTGTTATGATCGCTCGGTTACCAGCTACTGCATGTTAGTTTGCGTGTCATGCTAATTAAAAATGCTCCTGGTTAACTGATATGCAGTAATTCTGATCGATATGCTTGTGTTACTTCGGTTAGCATCAATGTGGCATTCTCATCATAACGTTGCCCGATTGTAGCCACTACAGTTAGTGATCGCTTCACTTATCCATGACCGGGATCAGCCGATTACTTCACAAAAGTCTGAGCAAGCTCTCTGGTGCTACCATGAAAGCAATGCGAAATGCAAAAGCTCTACCAGTTTACAAATGATTTCTCTGCACTACCTTGACATAATTTCATCGCCCTTTAGAAATTGTTGTGGCTAATTAAAAGCTGAAAAATGCGAAGAGTAAATAGGTAATTCTTTCATGTAGAAGTGATCAATTTGTTAGCTCCACATAAGCAACTTGTCCGCGGTAACGAACATTTCTGTCTGCAAAACCTGTATTATGTTCGTAACATAACTGAGCTCTCTCTAGCTGTCGCATACTATTCATAAAGCTGCTTTCACATCAGACACAAAACAAATTTTTCGCAGGACAGATTAGCCTAGAGTCAAAGTCAAAGCAATGACGTGAATTCACGTTATGGGCACGTCTAGCCATTTTCACCCCAGATGCGAAATAAATTTTTTGCGCGACAGATTAGCTACATTCAAAGTCAATGCCAAGACGCGAATATAGGCATTATGGGCGCGTCATGTCTGAGCCCCCTTGCAAGTCACAGACTGCCAGGCTCCAAGCAGACGAGTTTCAGATGTGCTGTCCAGCTAATGCAGTACTCTGGTCTTAGCTGGTAGCAACTCTCCAGTTCTGTTGGCATTTCCCGACATTTCTGACATGTGCACCACCATGGTTGAGCACTTGCTCGTGCAGCAGAAGGCCCAGGTGAATTCCTGGAGGAGAGGATGTCAAACAAGACACCTGGGAAGCTTGTGGCTAAATGATTGTGTTGAACAAAAAGGAAGAAACCCTCATTTCATCCAAGTTACGTTAACGGAGCTGCTCAACTCTGTCCCTATCCTCCTGTTGCAGCTGGTCTGCACCTCTCCCTCTGCTCCTTCCTCTGCCTCAGCCTCTGCCTCTGGAAGGCTGGCTGCCTAGTCGACCTCTGCCTCTTCCACGTGCCTTACTGCGTGGCTGATAGTCCGGTCTGGCTGGGCTGGAGGGGACATCGAAGCTGGAAAGCTCCTAATTTATTAAATGTGTGTCAGAGCATGCCTGGATTGTCATAAACAGGTAAATAAGGTATCTAAGAAAGAACAAACATACCCTTAAAGCAATAGACAAACATTATTTTGATATCAATTCAAACCTGTTGTAAGCCTGTTTGTCCCTCGCTGGACTCTTACTGTACTGGTACAATTACACATTTCATACTGTATAATACAATGCCTAATGTATCAGCAACTCAAACTATGGATGCAGTATCCATGCAATAATAACAATAAAATAAATACTGTGTAAGGATCCTGTTTCATGCCATGTTTAAGTTTGTGCCTGGCCATGCCATGTTTATTGATTTTCGTGTTTAGTGACCACTGCCTGTTATTTTGACTATTCTCTGATTGCTTATTGTGTTTTGGTATTTAGATTTCATTTTTTTATTATTTTCTTGTCATAGTTTACCATGCCATGTTTTCATTCTCTAGCCTTGTTTATTCCTGCCATGCCATGCTTTGCACTATGTCTAGCCCGTCTTGTCTTGCGTAGGTCTTTGCTCACGGTCCTTAGTCTTACATGCCACTCATTCGGGTGATTTACTGGTTTCTGGGTTTCAATCTTCTTACATATCTCGTGTTCTTCCTTCCTCTCTCCTTTTACTATTTACTAACCGTACTAACAGTTTATTGTGTCGATAACTTACTAACACTTATAAACATTGTTTATTTTTACTAACTTACTTCCATGCTCTCGGGATTGAGCTGCACTTACTAATCGACTAACGATCCCTCAGCAGTCGCCCAATTCTAATCTCCGCCTCCTTGTCCATCTCTGCCGCAGCTTCTGAGTGTTTCCACTTATATCTCACGCTTCCCTTTTCTTTAGACTATGCACTTTTAGTACTCCTTAATCGGAGCTGTTGTTTGTTCATAGGATTGTCTTGTGATCCCTGTCTGCGTTTTGGCATTTGCCAAATTCATGTAATTAGATTATTCCTCGTGTGTCAATCCTGATTATTGTTTCATTGATCGCACCTGTTCTCCCTTGTCATGTGTTTACCCCGGATGTGTATTTAAGATGTCTTCTCATGAACTTCCATGTCAGATCGTAACTTCCTTGTTTCTTGTGCCACGTTTGTTTCCGCCTCGACTCATTGTGATTTATCTTTCTGACTGGATTGCCCGACTTCTGATTCTTTTGTATTTCGTTGCATCTGTGTATTTTTGACCTTTTTCTGCCCGACCTTGATTTTGTGGGTTGCTGCCCTGTATAACGATTCGGACTGTCCTTTGGCTTATGAGTTTGCTTCTCCCTCAAACCTACGCCTGTGTTCCGGATCTGTTTTGTCTGACTACGATTTTTGTGATTGGTGCCCTGGTAACAAACTCTGCTCTGTCCCATTGGAATTCGAGCTTTGGATTACAAACTCTGTACTGTTGCCTTTTTCTCTGTGGGGGTTATCCCCCTTATTCGATAAAGCACCTCATTTTTGCAATCCCGTGTCCTCCCATTTGGTTCCAGATCGATTTTTCACAGAACGATCTGACCAAAATGGAACCAGCGAGAGACAAGCCGCTGCAAGCTGCTGTGGAAGAACAGGGGGCGCAGCTTGCACTTCAGCAGCAGCAGCTTCGGGCCATGATGCAACACATGCAAGCCATGACACACCAGATGGCGGATCTCACTCGCACCCTGCAGAATGTAGCTACCGCTCAACCTCCCCAGCACGCCGTGCCCACTCCGTCAACCCAAGGTACCACACCCCATCCAGCACATCCAACCCCTGTTGCCGAACCACGCCTGCATCCACCGGAGAAGTATGATGGGGCCCCAGGATCCTGCCGTGCCTTCCTAACTCAGTGTAAACTGATAATCAGTCTTCAACCCTTGACTTTCCCGACCGAACAACCCCGCGTTGCCTACATCATCACGCAGCTGTCCAGAAGGGCCAAGCAGTGGGCGACGGCTGCCTGGGAGGTGGGGCTACCATGCATCCAGTCTGCGGACCTACTGGGGGAGGAGATGAAGAGTGTTTTCGACCGCTCCAGGCACGGACGTGAAGCAGGAAGGGAGATCCTGCGTATCCGACAGGGGAGGCGGTCCGTTTCTGACTATGCCATTGATTTCCAAACCCTGGCTTCCAACAGCGGGTGGCGTGAGAGAGCGTTATATGACGCATTCATTTTTGGACTTTCCGATCAAATCAAAGATGAGTTACTCCCACATGACCTGCCAGAAGGTTTGGATAAAATCTTCGAAATGGCTATCCGAATCAACTCTCGCCTAGAGGAACGCAGACGCTCCGTTCACCCTGTCAACCCCAACAAGCCTCCTGCTAAACCTCCGCCTCTACTACCCGAGAGACCCAAGACTCCACCCAACCCAGAGCCCATGCAGCTGGGGAGTACCAGACTCGCCAGTGAGGAGAGGGAATGTAGGAGGAGGGAGAAGGCGTGTTTTTACTGCGGCAAGGTGGGCCACTACATTTCCCGATGCCCAGTAAAGGGCACTTTTAGCGTTAGTGGGCGTTACTCCAATTGAATACACCTCTAGAAACCGCACCTGTTTCTCCATCTCCCTTGCGTGGCCCGGGGAAGGGAAAAGGACCACAGCCCTCGTCGATTCTGGAGCTGAGGAGAACTTCATCGATCAGGATGTTGCCCGAGAATGGTCAGTCCCTATTGAGCAGGTAGCTCAAGATAGAGTAGCTAGCTCTATCAATGGCCAGAACATTGCCCATATAACCCACCAACCCCCTCAAGCTCCACATCTCGGGTAACCATCATGAGCTCATTAAGCTGTTTTTAATCAAGTCCCCTCATGCTCCTGTGGTTCTCGGCCATCCGTTGATGGCAGAACATCTGCCCGACATTGACTGGGGCAGACATGAAATCATGGGATGGAGTCCCAATTGCGCCCAGTCATGTCTCAGTGATGCTCAAGTCCCTGTACCTGCTCCTGTCCCACAGGAGATCCCGAACCTGGAGAAGGTTCCCCCAGCGTACCACGACCTTCGTGAGGTGTTCTCCAAGTCACGTGCCACCAGCCTACCACCGCACAGACCCCACGATTGCTCCATTGACCTCAAACCTGGAACTACGCCCCCCAGAGGTCGCCTGTTCTCCCTGTCCAAGCCTGAGAAGCAGGCCATGGAAAAATATCTCAAGGAGTTACTAGCTGCAGGGATAATTTGTCCTTCATCCTCACCTGCTGGGGCTGGATTCTTCTTTGTGGGCAAGAAGGACGGGTCACTGAGACCCTGTATTGACTACTGGGGCCTTAATGAAATCACCATCAAGAACCGATACCCCCTACCCCTGATGAGTACCGCTTTTGACCTACTCCAAGGCGCAAAAATCTTTACCAAGTTGGACCTCAGGAATGCCTATCACCTGTCAGGGGTTCGGGAGGGAGACGAGTGGAAGACCGCCTTCAATACCCCTACCAGCCACTGGGAGTACCTGGTTCTTCCCTTCGGGCTCACCAACGCGCCAGCGGTCTTCCAGAACCTGGTCAATGATGTTTTACGTGATTTCATTAACAAATTTGTTTTCGCTTACCTAGACGACATTCTGAAACCCAGGAAGACCATGTCCGACACGTCTTCCCTTGTCCATGCGCAGGATTCACCCTACATTTCACGTGTCACAAATCAAACGTGCTGTTACGCACCCCCTGTCATCTGGTCCTGATCCCCCACCACCCGCCCGTATCATTGACGGAGGCAAAGCTTTCACTGTTCGGTCTCTGCTGGACTGCCGTCGACGAGGTCACAGACTGCAATACCTCGTCGACTGGGAAGGATACGGTCCAGAACATCGCAGTTGGGTGCCAGCTAGGCACATCCTGGACAAGTCACTTATCAGAGACTTTCATGCAACTCGTCCTAAGCCTGGTGAAACGCTGGGAGGCGTTTTGTGGGGGGGGGGGTAATGTTAGGATCCTGTTTCATGCCATGTTTAAGTTTGTGCCTGGCCATGCCATGTTTATTGATTTTCGTGTTTAGTGACCACTGCCTGTTCTATTCTATTGTTCTAAAACTATTCTCTGATTGTGTATTGTGTTTTGTTATTTAGATTTCATGTTTTTATTATTTTCTTGTCTTAGTTTACCATGCCATGTTTTTATTCTCTCGCCTTGTTTATTCCTGCCATGATTTTCGTGTTTAGTGACCACTGCCTGTTCTATTCTATTGTTCTAAAACTATTCTCTGATTGTGTACTGTGTTTTGTTATTTAGATTTCATGTTTTTATTATTTTCTTGTCTTAGTTTACCATGCCATGTTTTTATTCTCTCGCCTTGTTTATTCCTGCCATGCCATGCTTTGCACTACGTCTACCCCGTCTTGTCTTGTGTAGGTCTTTGCTCACGGTCCTTAGTCTTACGTGCCACTCATTCGGGTGATTTACTGGTTTCTGGGTTTCAATCTTCTTTCATATCTTGTGTTCTTCCTTCCTCTCTCCTTTTGCTATTTACTAACCGTACTAACAGTTTATTGTTTTCGATAACTTACTAACACATATAAACATTTTATATTTTTACTAACATGCACTCGGGATTGTATAGCTGCACTTACTCATTGACTAACGATCCCTCAGCAGTCGCCCAATTCTAATCTCCGCCTCCTTGTCTATCTCTGCCGCAGCTTCTGTGAGTTTCCACTTATATCTCACGCTTCCCTTTTCTTTAGACTATGCACTTTTAGTACTCCTTAATCGGAGCTGTTTGTTCATATGATTGTCTTGTGATCCTTGTCTGTGTTTTGGCATTTGCTAAATTCATGTAATTACAAAAGTAGATTATTCCTCATGTGTCAATCCTGATTATTGTTTCATTGATCACACCTGTTCTCCCTTGTTATGTGTTAACCCTGGATGTGTATTTAAGATGTCTTCTCATGCACTTCCATGTCAGATCGTAACTTCCTTGTTTCTTGTGCCACGTTTGTTTCCGCCTCGACTCATTGTGATTTATCTTTCTGACTAGATTGCCCGACTTCTGATTCTTGGTTTGCCCTTTTGGATTTTGTTGCATCTGTGTATTTTTGACTTTTTTCTGGCCGACCTTGATTTTGTGGATTGCTGCCCTGTATAACGATTCGGACTGTCCTTTGGCTAATGAGTTTGCTTCTCCCACAAACCTACGCCTGTGTACTGGATCTGTTTTGTCTGACTACGATTTTTGTGATTGGTGCCCTGGTAACGAACTCTGCTCTGTCCCATTGGAATTCGAGCTTTGGATTACGAACTCTGTACTGTTGCCTTTTTCCCTGTGGGGGTTATCCCCCGTATTCAATAAAGCACCTCATTTTTGCAATCCCGTGTCCTCGCATTTGGTTCCAGTTCGATTTTTCACATACTGCTTAGAAATAATACTTAGATTAAGTCTGAAGTCACTTTCGGTCACATTTTTACTCAGCAAATGTAGCGCCAATTAAACTGTATCCAAAGTAAAGAGGAAGCTGTGTGTTTTTCATTAAAAAAAACAGTTTGCGTGAATTGTTATGGCCCCAATTTGTTGTGACATTAAGGACAGCAAAGGATGACAGACAAAAATTTTAAAACTAAAACACATTTAATTCAACAAAGGCGACGAAAGACAAACTACTCTACTCTACAGACCAAGATTGATTATATACAAAAACAGAAATATTTATAGTCCCTTTGGTGGGTTGCTTGGTGATGTCCTGGGTGAGGAAAATGCTCTAACACAGGCAAAAATCCACTAAAAGCTTCACAGGTCTTGAACAGAATGACAGGTCTGGTCACATGTATCCTTCTCCTTGCAATTTCTCCTACTACTTTACTGTCTCAATTTTACTCCTTATATACTCTTTTGCAGACCCCTCCCACCTTTTAGGCTTTTTTTATTTTTCTCTGGGACTTGTCCCAGACATGCCTAAAACATGCCCAAACCTATCTCCAGTCTGGGCTTAACAAAAAAAAAAGGTAAATACTGCCATCTAGTGGCCTCCATTCGCATTACAGCGTGTATACCTGGGTGATTCCTTCAACAGCATGTGTGTATGTTTACCAGTGTTGGGCTAGTTACTCTAAAGAAGTAATGCATTACACATTACTAGTTAATTTGGAATCATGTTCCGCTTCACTGCACACACCTTGTGCGACAGTGCAGCACACGGGTAGTGTGATTGGTGTATACAGTGTAACATCATAGTCAGCTCTTGTACTGTCATCAAGTGGTTGTGTTTACACTCGTACATTGTATATAATTTTTCATTTTGTGATGTGAATTTGATTATGTTTGTGGGAATATGGGTCGGAAGGCCTACATCCCTGAATAAAGATTCTATATATATATACTAGTTACTTTTTAAAAAAGTATTCCCTTACTTTACTTAATTACGCACTGCTTAAAGTAAATAGTTACACTACTAGTTACATTACTTTCGGATTACTCACCGCCATCATCTGAAATTCGCCATAAGTTAATTAATAAACCATGTCATGCTAAAACCCGGCATATGCCCAGATCCTCATCAATCTTTATTCTAGGGCACATACAAGATCTCTCTTTCATACTCTTTAATACAGCAGAGCCAACAGCAAAGTTGTAAAAATCTGCTCAAACAGCACTTTACAGAAAAGTGAGTCAAGTAAAAGGCTACAGTACTGACATGAACACGAATGAAAAAGGACGTTTGATTTGATTTCTGTCCTCAGTCTCAGTTGCAAAAGGAAGAAGAAGAACAAGAGGATGAACACGTTTTTCTGGCCTCCCGTCCTGCCGATAGTTTAGGAATTTCAAGTAATGCAAGTAACTAGATCATTTATTAGTTAGTAACAGTAATCTGATTACTTAACTTATCAAAGTAATGCGTTACATTACTGCCTTACTGATAAATGTAATCTGATTACAGTAATTAGTTACTTTGTAATTAGTCACTCCCAACTCTGATGTTTACCAGTCCTGCCGGTGAAGGTAAATTTACAAATTTTTTTTTTTTTGCAACACTATACCGTGGTAGAGTAAATGGTGCAACACAAGCACTCACTCACTTTCTGTATTTAGTGGGACTGTCATGGTTACCTTCCTACTTTGTGTCTCACATTGTTAGTACTGAAGTCAAATATATCAGATAGAACCTCGTATCCTCAAAATGTTAAACTTTACAGGAGAGCATAAAAAATGTTTCATTTGGCATGTAAGAATGCAGTTGAGCTGTGTTCGGGTAGGGTAACTATTTTTCTTCCAAGAATGTATCCAATCAATAAAATTTTGTACAAAATATTTTGCGATGTATATTTTATTTTCGTGGACATACGAGTTTCTGTTTCTTATCAAATTTGAGATACCTGGTTTTATCAGCAGCCTGACGATTTCGTTTGTCATCAACGAGCAGTTACTGGAGACCGACAGACAACAAATAACTTCTGATGACTACCACTGGGTCTTTCCATCCACTAACCTGTCAGCTACAAATTAGCCGGCGCCTTGTCTCCCATTTGTATGCAACTAACTAAACATACTATTTTGCCTTTCTGTGGCAGAAAAAAAAACATACAATAATTACCTCTTCCAAAGAATCCATCTTTTTTGTCCACCGGCTGTCCTCCTTCAAGCAGAAAAAAAAGTGGAATCACGTAGCACGGTGGCGGAGGGGTAGTGGTGGGAGTGGCGGGGAGTGGGGGGGGGGATACACTGGGTCATACATCATATGGAAGTGCCGGCTGTATTGTTGTAATAACAAAGATTCCCTCTAAGGGGCGACAGAAGTTATGCACTATAGCTTTAATCAGTATTATTCTAGAAATAGCTGTGGAATGCCACAAAGAAAAATAAATAATTCCCAATTTCATATTGTTCTGATAGCATTATTGCAAATCATTTTCTAAAAAGAGTTTGCGCAAAATATTGAGGCAAATTGGCTCTTAACTTGGTAATCATACAAAGCTTTTTACTGGACATGGTTTTCCTTCTTTTATGTAAGTACATTTTAGCAATATAACTCAGGCAGCACTATGTCCAGATATGTGTTATTATGCATCATGTAAAACCCTTTCTGATGTCCTCTGGAAAAGAGCATTCGAGGCAGTCAATTCCTCCTCTGGCTGCGCTAGACTTTCTGTTATCCAATTCAAAGTTCTCTAGACTACACTACAGCAGAGAGAAACTTTTCAAACTTTACCCAGACAAGGCCATGGAAGCTTGTGCCAGATGCTCCCGGACGCCATGCAACCTAGCACATATGTTCAGGACATGCACTAAATTATCTAATTATTGGCAGACATTTTTTAAATCTATTTCTGATATCCTCGGCATACCTGTTAATCCATCGCCACAGATAGCCATTTTTGGGGTGCCTCCTGATGAACTGGTAACCACATCTTTGCAAAATAATGTAATAGCGTTTGCGTCTTTGATTGCACGTAGAAATTATTCTTCTCCTCTGGACATCTCCACAACCACCTTCCTTTAAGTCTTGGCTACATGACTTATTATTTCTATTGAAACTGGAGAGGGTCAAGTTCAGCCTTAGAGGGCAGCCGGAGAAGTTTCATTTACACTGGAAACCACTGCTGGTTTATGTGGACAAACTTCCTGCTGCTGAAATGTCTCCGTGATTTTATACACACATCCTGCCCGGTCCTCCATCTTCCTTTAAATGTTCTCCGATAATCAGACTGACTTAAGAATAGAGGGTTGACTTGTTCATTATAAAGAGATGCAGGCAGCAAACAAGCTAGTAAACTTCAGTGTTTCAACTTCAACTTTTGTTGTCTATTAACTGATGTAATTACTTGTTAAATTTTTGATTATTTACTTTTTTCCTTTTTTAATTATATTCTTCTTATTATTATTATTATTATTATTATTATTATTATTATTATTATTATTATTATTATTATTATTGATATTTTACATATATATATATTGTTAATTTTTGCCATCATCAACTACGTTTTGGCTTATTTTTATTATGTATTTATTTTTATTGATGTTTTTAAATCAGTTGTTCATTGACATTATCTGTTTCTTTGAGTGTCACACCGTTTTCCTGGCTACTTAACTATTATAACCTGTCAATGACTTAAAGGTCTGTGGGATGAGTACGTGTAAGGGGGAAGAGGGGTGGGGGGGGGGATACGAATACAAAAACAAATATGTTGCCGGATGTACTGTTTACTGAAACTGTGAATGAATAAAAAATATTGGGGGAGAAAAAAAAAACCCTTTCTGACATAATGTAATAATGAGTTTATGTAATCCCACACAAAAAGGAGCAAGGATAGGAAAAATGAATGGCAAGTGAAAGTTTTTTGATAGCCATTGCAGTCAGAAAAAAGTCTTTTATGGCCAATCTGACAACATATGGTTTACTGTGACATATTACATTGATTGAGCCAGTTGGATATTCTCAGGGGAAATTCAAGCAAAGATTAAAGCTTGCAACTTTACAAGCTTCCAAATTCCCTCTTCCCTTTAATAAGGGTGCACAGACTTACTCCCAAAACTCCATGGCTGCTGAGGACGAGGCGTTAGGCTTCTGAGTCCAGTTTGCAGTGAGATTTTGGTCAGAAAAGTCCACACAGCGATCTGAAACACAGAGAGTTTCTTGAATCATTGATTCAGACTGATGGAACACTGCAAGTGAGCAACAGGATATTTTCAACTGTCACAGCTGCCACATTTAAAATGGTCACAACTATCAGTCCCAACTAAATTCATTGTGATGCTCAGTCTGGTTTTCCCATATGCAGACGGCTGTTTTAAGAGGTGTTAACCCAGCCATTTTTATAGCATAAGCATAAAATGTGATTTTAAAAAAAAATATGAGCTCCATGACATTTGGGACAAACATTTTCCCACTTTATACATTTTGAATTGAGGAGTTAATCAATGAGTTCACACATGGTTAGTATAGATTATTGGGTCTAATTTAAGCTTATAATATTAAACCTTGGTTCTACCTTTAAAAAATTTGAATTTGTTTTGTGTACAATTACTTTGAGCTGTATTTCATTGCAGACACCTTAAAGACAAGATAAGTCATTTTTTTTCTTTTTTTGGTCAACTTCATCAATGTTCCTCAATTCCTACTATTCAGGCCTGCATAGCCTTAAAAAAAAGCTAGGAATGGGGCAATTTTGGATGAGACATGAGGAATTTGAATGATGAGGCAATTTAAAACAGTTGATGTCACAAGGTGATTGTAATCATGATTTGGTACAAAAGCAGAATCCAAGAAAGGTCTTGTTCCTCATGATTAAAGGCAGGACAAAGATTTCCTATTTGCCCGCAAATGCAAGAGAATGTGTTTGAATGGTTTAGAAAGAGTGTTCCTCTGAGAAAGCTAGCATCACAGGAAGAACTGTCATTTATCACAAGGTGATATCACCACATGGGTTCAGAATAACTTTGGTAAACCTTTGTTAAGTACTACAGTCTGTAGTCACTTCCACAAATGCAAGTTAAAACACAACTGTGCAAAAAGAAAGCCTTATTTTAAGTGTCCAGAGGGGCCATCAACTTCTCTGAGCTCAGAGGCTCCTGCTATTGACTATCACATGGTGAAAATGTGAGCTGTAGTCAGAAAAATCAATTTTTCAAGTCTTTTTTTAAATGGAGGGAATGTCCTCTGGACCAAATAAGAAAAAGGCCATGCAGATTGTTATCAGCAACAAGCCAAAAGCTGTGCTCTGTCATGGTATGGTGTCCTGCCTTTGTTTAGAGTACCATACGGCTCTGTGAAGGCAGCATCAATGCTAAAAAGTACGCTTAGGATTTGGGGCAACTTATGCTGCCTTCAAGATGACTTCTTTTCCAGGGATGCCCATGGGTCATTTCATGTGAAATCAACCAAATTTTAGGAGCTTCCCCTCCAAATAAATAAATTTTTATAATATTCCCCACAGTGGAAGATTTATATATCTGGGGTGAAATGGTAAAATAATTAAGCTCGATTATTGCCAGTTCCTGAGATTTAGCTTCATTTGGGAGGGGGGTAAGTTTTAAGAAAATCGCCATCATTTTGGAGTTAGTTTGAGGGCCTGAGGCCTGGACTACACGAATATGATATATTTCTAAACGCACATTTTTCTGTCCAATTGGGCCTCTCAACCACACAAACACGGCGATTTCACCCACATAAATGGATATATTTTTAAACGGATAAAAAAGTGGAGAAATAAAAATATTTCCGATTCAGTGGATCCGTGTAGCGAGGTTAAACGGATCTGGTGTTGATGCGATGACGTTGAGCACCTAGCGACAAGCCGTTCACACGTGCGCCAAAGTTCTTCTTCTTTGGTATTTTACATGTTCTAATCGCCACCTATCGGCCGGGGAATGGCATTGCAGGCATCAGAGGCAATCGTTTTCAGTTTTGCCTCTTCGTGTGGACAGAGATATTTCTGTGGTGCGGATAGAGTTTTTTTTTAGACGAGGAAGAAAATATCCGCTTAAAAAAATATCCAGATACACGTAGTCCAGGCCTGAGATATGCTTTTGGAGAACAAACAGACCCATAAATTTCATTCATCATCAGAATAGTTGCTTAACTCTTGGCTTAAGCTACTGTTCTTTACTCAGTGTGTTTAGTTTACCTTTACTGTGGCCTGGAAAAAAGCAAAAAACCAATCATACAAATTTTTTAAAGTTTAATGGATTTATTATTCTTTATCTAATTAAGATAGATCCCTGAGACTTGGTATGCTAACTGTCGGTCAACTTTCTGAAGATCACAAAAAATATCAGAGTCACAATGGTTGTATTAAATGTTTTAATAACCTTGGAAGTTTGCTTCAGAATGAAAAGTGTGTATTTTGGGTCAGTATATCTTAAAAGGGACACAATTAATCACTGTCATATATTTAGTGCTTGAAGGCATGGGTCTTGGGTCTAAAATATAAAAAAACTGGAGATGTAAAATTCTTCCTTTAGACTGTACAGCATGCCAATGATATTAGGTGATTATCACTGGCTGATGTAGGGTATTGTTGCATTCCACCGCCAGGTGACAGCAAAACCCAAAAGCGCAGCCCACTGGAAAGACTTGAAATCTCTGCCAGCATAGCTGGATTTGAACTTTGGCCTATATCTCAGCTGTACTTGGGCCTAGGTATTACCAAATTTAAGCACTTTTTCCTCATGTGCTATTCTGACATCTGGCAAAGTTTAGTTAAAATCTGCTTGGCCGATTTTGAGATATCCTGCTTACCGACAGACAGACAACCAAACAAACAAACAAACAGACCAACCAAAGCTGGCGAAAACTTGCACCTCCGAACAAGTCTATGTGTCACATTCATCTTTTCACTTACACCATGGCTAAGGTGCCCCGAAAAGTAAGTTACACACCTAATATGATTGGCATGCTGTACAGTCTAAAGGAAGAGATTTACATCTCCAGTTTTTTTAATATGTTAGACCCAAGAACAGTGCCTTCAAGCACGAAAAATATGACATTGATCACTTGTGTCCCTTTTGAGATATATACCCACTATAATGACCCAAAATACGCACTTTTCATTCTGAAGACAACTTCAAAGGTCATTAAAACATTTAATACAACCATCGTGATTTGGGATATTTTTGTCGTCTTCAGAAAGTTGACCGACACTTTGCATACCAAGTCTTGGGGCTCTATCTAATTTAGTTTCAGAATAATAAATGCATTAAATTTTGAAAAAATTTGTATGATTGATGTTTTTTGCTTTGTCCTGGACACAGTACCGATAAAATTAACACACTGAGTAAAGAAAAGTAGTTTAAGCCAAGAGTTCATCATTTATTCTGAAGAAAAAATGAAACTTGTGGGTCTGTCAGCTCTGAAAATCCATTTCTGAGGCCCTCAAACTCCCTCTAAAATTAAGGCTATTTTGTTAAGATCGACCCCCCCTTCCCTAAAATAAGCTAAATTTCAGAAACTATTAATAATTGACCTGAAATATTTGACCTCAGTACTGCCAATGTATATCTCTTGAAATGTGCAAAGTTTTATCAAAATCTGGTTGAGTTGACACAGAATGACCCCCATTCGTAATTTTGACAATACAATGCAAAAAGACATTCTGCACTCTTGACAAAGGCTTAACTGTATAAGAAGGTGAGGGTGCTGGACTGGTGTGCCTGCCGTCCTGTGTAGCCCCATTAAAGATTGTGTGGTATATTATGAAAGGCAAAATTCAACAACAAAGATCCCATACTTTTGAACATGATTTGACTTATTTGCAGGAAGAAAAGAGTTGAGAAAAGGAATGGTAACTGAGTCGCTAAATTACACTGTCCCAACATTTTAACCTCCGCCAAGGAGGTTATGTTCTTGCTGGCGTTGGTTTGTCTGTCTGTATGTTTGTGTATAAGATAAGTCAAAAAGTAATCAACGGACATCTCTGAAATTTTGTGCATGGGTTGTTATTACATCAGGGATGGACCCTATTGATTTTAACCACAATCAGTCAAACAATACGGTCACCACAGCAACCATCTCAGAATCCAAAATGTTGCAGATACCTCAAATTTCTTATTAGCCATGTTTTATTTTAATTAACTAGGGAGGTCCCATTGAGATTAAAATTTCTTCTTCAAGGGAGCCCTAGGGATTGAGGTGGGGAGTTGGGAATTTAGCCAAGACCCTGGGGAACTCCCTACTCTTGTCAAAGAGTGTCATATGATCTTTAATGACCACAGAGAATGAGGACCTCTGTTAAACGTCTCATCCAAAAGAAGGTCTCTCCTTCAGTACAGGGTCAAGATCTCAATGTACTAGCCCACCAACACCAACTTGGTTTTCCCATGTGGTCTCCCATCCAAGTATTAACCAAGCCCACACCTGCTTAGTTTCAGCCACATGGCTGGAGCTGATTGAATAGTGGTATGGCTGCTGGATATGTTCCCTCAGCAAGATTTCAACTGAGTGGCTTTGGTGGAAGTTTGCACCATGTGAATGCCTCAACTTTGAAGAAATTAAAGGTGAATTCATTGTGTATTTTTAATGATCAACATTCAAATGAAACATCAAATAATGTGGTCTTACATTTTTTTCAAGGTAATTAAGGTCAAATCACTGCTTTTGGTTTTAATTATAATCTACGTTCACAACTTCTTCTGATTAGGAGTTGGATTTCAGATAACCGATGAGTAACAAGCCTTTCTCTTGAAATTTTGAAATCCGCACCAAGTTTAGATTAAGTAAATGACTCAGTTCGTCAACAATTTTCAGTTTTTTGGTTTTGAGAAACTTCTTTGTAGCTTTACGAGCTTGTTAGATTCATTTATTGATGTCTCTTTTTTTCTTTCTTTAGTTTGGCATCTCCAATCCCATCCGAATCTGGAATGCCCGATTGGTGAACTATGTACAAGGCACAAAGCTTGCTCGTATGCAACCCCTTGCTGCCAATTCAGGAGACTGTAGACAGCTCACGGCTGTCCTACAAAGCACGCGCCCGTCATCCATCGCTTCTTATACACTCATCGGTTGAATCTTCGCAAGTTCAGAGCGAGGGCGGAGGATATCCGTTCATGCACAGGCTTAGAATCTTCCTGACGAGCGCCCGTCTGGCCAACAGGACGCGCTTGAGCAACAAACAAGGCAATTATCATTTTCCTTCCCCAGCAGTCCCTTCCCAATTTGCAACCCTGTAGCGCATTAGCCAATTGTGCGCTACTCTGAAAAGGCTGCCGGCAGCCCCCATCATTTACTGATTCCTGATGAAGCCAGTAAGCAGCAACGGATGCACTACTTGCTTGTTCGAATGCTGCATCTGATATCACTGAAGACAGCATAATTTCTACCTATGGCAGCCTTACGAGTCCTAGCCACTCTGACATTTCGGATCTTACCTGAGTTCCAGGTGTTGGAGCAGCTGGCCCAAGGCAGCTGTGGGCTGAATGAGTAGTACAGGTACAAGAGGGCCCAGGCCAGGATGATGATGTAGTAAACAGATGAGTAAAACATGATCAGGAGACATCCATAGCTAATTCCTGCGAGAGAGACACACATTCAGTCAATTTGATGCACTGTCACTATGCACCCTTTCACTAAGATCAAATCGTCTGTGGTTTCCCTTGCTGTGCTCAGTGCATCATTGTTGTCAGCTATCCCTGCCACTCATCAAAGCTTTTTTTGAACCTGGATATCTCAGGAGTTTTCCTAACATTCTCAATGCCATTTCGTCGGAGGATCACAATTGCCACCGACTTGAAAACTACTGATTTAGGTAATACTGCCTGCTAAAAAGACTAGTAGCAACCAGCTTGATTCTATGCTTGGTAGCACTGGTTTATGCTGGTTTAGTGAGTCAACCAATATGACCACTTTGGTTGTACTGCTCTGCGAACCCTGTCAATCATGGGTTCCTGCATACTAGATGAACTCCGTACAGCAATCTTTAAATTGCTTCCCCAATTGCATCAATATGACGTTGAGGTTCCGGTCAGTGTCCAATCGTATGCAGCTTCCTTAACAGGATCACCTGTAAGAAGGCTATTAGGTACACATACGTCCTCGCACGTAACACCCCTGCCAATAAGGACAATAATACGTTCTCAGCTAGAAACAATCAAAATTAAAAGCTCAAGACAAAGCAACAACAACATTTTCCGATAGACCGTACAGAAACAGTAAGAGCCATCTGGCTTTGGCACCATAAGGCAAGGAGAATTCCATGGACTAGCTAGGAATCGCCATGCCGTTTTCCAACCAATAGTCAACTTCGGTTTGAATTATTGCCCTCTTTAGGATTAACACGATATGGGTGTTTAATTGGAAGCGTCTCGCCTACCCGATCATGAACTAAGACATTAGTCTGAACATCCGAATACAAACAAAAAAACTCAACTAATCTAACATCCCTTCTCTGTGGCTCAAGCAAATGTACCAAACAATCATCAAGAGTCTGCAAAATAATAGAATACTGTAATCGAGCACCAAAAAAAAAAAACAAAGAATCAATTCCCTTCAGCCCATCTTCTTCAAGGGTACTGAGGGGGGTAATACAGTGACAACAACAGGTACGGGTTCAGCGGCAGGCTTTCTGAACACAAGCTTAACATTAATGTGACATAGCCTTTTTTTTCCCGCGATTAGGGGTATAAATCAGGTCATTTGTGCCACCGTTTCTTATCAACCACATAGGGACCAGAAAACTGCTCGCAAAGGAGTGCCCGGAACAGGAAGAAACACAAGTACCAAATCGTCTTTCTGGAAGGTATGCAAGACACAACATTTATCATACTAATTTTTCATTTTTACCTGCGACACAGCAAGATTTACTTTGGTGACATCAAAGGCCTGACGAAGTCGCTCACGAAATGAACTAACGTAGTCAAGAATAGAGACAGGAGCAGACTTTTTGACCAACAACTGTTCACTCAATTTTAAGTATCTACAAACTGTATGGCCAAAGACTAGATCAGCAGGACTAGAATCCAACGTCTCTTGCACCGTCTTTCGAACAGCAAACATCAGGAAGGGCAACCCTTCATCCGTATCACTACCACTTTTAATGCAATAAGAGTGCAACATTATTTTGAGCATCTGATGGAAGCACTCCAGATGATAGGCACTCAATAACTGATGTTTTACTGACAGTTCCTCCAAAATGTATGCAAACAATTTAGAAGTAAAATTGGATCCCTGATCAATTTGAATGACTTTTGGTAAACCAAATGCGGAAAAAAAATTCGCTGGTTCTTTGACAACAAGCCTTGCTTTCATATTCTGTAAAGGAATCACGGTAACGTGTCAAAGCACACAGCATCCACATATATACTGATGACTTGCCTTTAACCGAGGCAACGGTCCTACACAATCACAGAGATGCATACCTGGAAATCTGACAATCAGTGCTTTCAAAAACATATTTCAGCATTTTCTGGCACATTTCAGTAACAAACCATATGACGTCAAAATTCAATCTGATGGACATTTTATTCCGCATTTACAGACATATGAAATAATGAAACAATGAAATTCCCAATCAAAAGTCGATCAAAACCTTGTTTTTAATCTCATTATGCTCTGGGTTTAAATGTGTGAAAACCAGGAGCCCAAAATCTGCAATAATAAATCTTTGAAATCTTATAGCTCACGCTGTCTCGCTTGCTAGGTAGCATTCGATTTGGTTGGTAGTCTCCAAAGCAGCCAGCAGGTGCCGCTCCGTATACACTTAGAAACAGGCTATTTGATTGGCTGACTGAGAGGCGGGAGAGAGAGAATCGGATCGTGCTCGGCAATTGCCGTAGGGAATTTTTTTACGAGCCTCAGAATGGTTTTGTCGAACTAGTATAATTAGCATGTAGCAATATAATATCCACGGGTTTTGAAAAATCCGTAACCCTGAACCATTTTCCCGTAACTCCGTATTTTAATTTAAAAAATAGTACTAAATATAGACAAATTGTAACAGTCGGCATTTCTGCAATCAATTAATTTGAGAATTGGTTTGAGAGGGGCAGACGGCACCACTTGGTTTGGCTTACCAGCCAGTTGGCAAACATGGCGTGAGCAACAATAAGTTGCCACAGCAGTTTTCAATGCAGGCTAAAAGAAATACCGCAAAATCCAATGGTAGGTTTTATTTATACTCTAATGACCCAACAAAGCATGATCATGAGCCAACCGGAAGATATGCTAACGATACCCAGCAGGCACAACAATTTGGTAGGTAGCATTCTCTTCAGCCTCATTCATTGGTGACATCCAATGTCGCATCAATACCTCATCATCCCAGAAATAAACACCCCGTTTCCTGCGACCATCCATCCCCAATGCTCTTGCAATGCAGCCAGTAAGGGAGGGATCAACCCTCTGTGCCGCAGCTAACTGTTCTTGGCCAAATTTAGCAGGCAAATCAGAAACAACCAAATTCTCAGAATCAGACATGACAGGAACAGGTGGTGCTTTAGGCGTGTCACTGTCTACCTCATACCTTGACCCAGCAACTGGAAAAGACTAATGTTGGATCTTTCGATGCACGAGCCTGCGCACACGTCACAACACAATTCAGGAGCACCGCTGGAAAACTGTCCACCAGGTCAGTTGGATCATCGAGAGCATCTGGCTTTCTTCACGATTTTGGAATAAAAGGACTGCTTATATATCAGTACATCAGTGCCCATACTTCTCTTCTACCTTAGTTGCTGCTACATATAGCTAAGGGTTGTGGAGTAACAAACACATCGGGTCATGAATCGCAGGGGTGCACTTAGCTGCGGGACAGAAACGCATCTTACTGCAAGCATAGTGTTACCACATAAAACCAGACAAACTGATCGCACTCTGGTCAAGTTAAATGGACTGGAAGCACGTTTTATGTTGTAGTTGTTTGTAATGTTCGTCATCTTGTAGTTAGCTACCTAATTAACGTCACGTTAGTCTAATGATGTTACCGTTCATGAAAAACACATCGATTGGCTGAAACGTATCATTGCGTCGACACCTGGCTTTGGCCAGCGACAACACATGATTACAAGCGACTTTTCGGTACAATAAGAGAATTCATAGATCTATGGATTTTGCAAGCCTTTCTTCTGCAGCAGCAGGATGCAAGTAAACAGGATGAATCTGTTCATCCACAGACTCGCATAATAGAGAACAGGAGGTCAACGTGTTACACGGCTACCATGGTATGTAGCCAGCTATTAAGGTAAAGAGACGTATGTGCACTGGTGCAGTGTTTCCTGCAGAGCTTTTTTGGCCAGGCGCCCCGCCCGGCCTGAAATCTGTAGCGTCCGGGCTCGAATGTCGGGCGAAAAAAAAAAAAGATACTATTCATGCAAGCGACACTGCAGCGCTTGAGAACTAATCTTCCAGCGCACCTCAGGGCCGGTTTTCTGACAAATTTTGCAACCCATCATAATATGCAAACCTGTAATCTCGGGCTGTTTCCGTGCTCATATCTTAAGTATCCTCAAAAATCATGAAAATAGATTTATTTTCAGTGCGCATTTCGACCTGTAAGCGTACATATATTTGCATGTACACGCTGGGATTTCCTGAAAATGCATAAATTAAATGACAATGCCGTATATGGGCATATATCTTCAAACAAACTTATCCAACTCATTATAAAATCTGCTTTTGTTATAATAAGCTAACAAATAACAAAGTTACTATTGTAACTTGATTTATATGGCAATGCCAAGGCGAAAACAAAGACTTAACGATCGCTTTTCATTACAGTAGCATTTTTTGACAAGGGAGCAAAATTTGACAGAACACCGGCGCTTGCCAAGACGAAAATCGGCAACAATTAGTCTTGGCTTCTTCTTAATGGGTTTCCTTTATTAACACGTTTTCCAATTTAAGAATAATCAAGTGGCAATTGAAGACACGACTTCTCTCCCCCTATGCGATCTAACAGCGACAAATGGGCTGCATTCAGTACAGCAGACGCATCGTTTGGCCTGAAAATTCCGGGGCTAATATCCCTCCCTTTATTGAAAATAATAAGCGCTGGCTAATTCTTGATGGGTTTCCCTCATTAACGCGTTTTCCAATTCAAGAATAATCAAGTGGCAATTGAAGACATGGCTTCTCTCCCCCATGCTATTGTAACGGAGTTGATTCCACTTAGCACCGAGGAGGCAATCAGATTTGCCGTCACATAAAGCAGTCTATGTATTGGGGACACCTACTGGTTGGCACGACTCTCCTGAGGTTATAAATAATGGCTGCAACGTTACGTCAGCACCAGTAGGAGAGGATTGAGCCCATGGTAGGTCACGCAACGCACAGCATTGCTCTAAAAATGTGAAAATAACATAATATAATAACACAGCTAATGTGATGTCATGCGCAAGAAGGTGCTGAATACATAGTACGGAACTGAATGAGTTAAAATAGTTGTGTTTTATTATTACACGATAGTTAGCGACTTAGCTCAAATGCTAAGTTAACATGCGCTAACTCCTTTTCCATAAAGCTGTGCCGGGCGACTGATGAATGTGACCGTGACCGACCAGTGCGTGTTTCCTCGCTGTTTTACAGAGACAATAAAGTATGTTAAAATACTAAGAAAGTGTCGGCCTTCATCCAAAAGAAATCGCAACACAACGCAGACAGCGGTTACACTATCTAAAAGCGACAAAATAATGGGCTACATTCAGCACAGAAAAATAATTTGATTTTTATTTTGTATATGCACCGTCACTCAGCGACGGCATTTCAGAACTCTTCAGCGAATGAAGGTAATTTTGGTGACAAGTACGAGGTTTCGTCCGTTTACATTTTCCAATCGGACAGCTGTCTATTTTTTACAGCGAGCTGAGTGACCTTGCTGCAAAAACAGGTGTACATACTTGCCGCCGAAATCACCTTCATTCAACGACTGCGTTTACATGCACATTAATATTCCTGTATTAATCGGAATATTAGAATATTCCGATTGCGTATCTTATGAAAACGCGTGCAATAACCCGATTAAGATCATTCTCCGATTCGAAATATTCCGATTAAGACCCCTGGCATAGGCCTATGCCCGTTTTAATCGGAATATTAGCCCATGTATACACCTTAATCGGAATATGCCCCCGAACAGAATATTCAACTACGTGCGCGCCTGTTAACTTCGCAAGGAATTTGCATTTTTGGAGCGAAGAGGAGACGGCTGTGTGCATTCAGATACTGAAAGAAATGAATAAATTGGAATATATCGATGGTCGAAGCGAAAGCACCGTAACAACTATATCTTTAAGTTGTGCGAAAAGTGGAGAGGCTGGTTTTGTGTTAACCACCAAGTGCCAATCAAGTTCAGCATCGCTGGAAACTGAAGGCGGTTTATTCCAAAGCGGAAAAAATAAAGGCAGTGGCTCTTCTAACACCAGTCGTAATCTTACTCCAATTTGCTATTCTTACGAGCTTCCGTATGTTCCTGCACAATATAGGAAATCAGGACCATAATGTGTCAACTGACGTTAGCTAGCAAGACGACTGTAACATTACTTATGTTTTCTTGCTAGTTGCTTAATTTAGCTAACGTGTAGGCTGGTGCGCTGAGCATTGGGGGTAGGGCTCAGTCGCACTGGTTGTTACAGGCGCACCGGAAGCCATTTGATGTTAATTGTTGGGCGAACCTGCGCTGTCGGCGGATGAGCAGGATGTGGTTTTTTAAGGGGTTTTTCACTCTTTAGTCCCCCCAGGAATCCGCGATCGCGGAATTTACCGCAGATTTCAAAGCCCTCCGCGGAAATCAGAGCAGTCCGTGGAATATAGGGCGAGGTGCAGAATTTTATATTTTACATGTATTTTTCATCCCGGCCGCTAGATTTTGCGGTCAGATAAACGGGATCTAAGACTCACAGCTGGTGCTGCCGGTTACGGAAACTGATTTTTTTCTGCTCGACATAGCATAAACCAGTGGTTCCCAAACTTTTTCTGCTGGGCCCCCCTTTGGTACATAAAAAAATGTTTGCGCCCCCCCCCCCCCCCAAAAAAAAAAATAGGTAATAGCGCACATTTTGTTTTCAGAGACCATTGCAGTTTATTTCACTCATTGTAATTTATATAAACCTCAACCTTTTTGGAAAAAATGTAAGTAAACAGTCATACAATGTAGATTGTCATAAACTAAAACTAGGCTACTTTTAGAATTGGAAATAGCAAAATAACAAACAACCACGGTGTAATTATTTTAAGTGTAACTGTTTTCAAGCACCTTAACTGTGCAATTATGTTCAGTGTAACAGGTTTATTTTTTTAATATACAACAACATTGCTATTTATGCATTTTCCGGACACCAAGAGAAACTTACTTGCATACAGCCAATCAGCGACCTTGTGCGGACCGCTGAAGGAGTGTCTCGAGACAGTTACATTTTCCTCTCTTCACTGGCCTCGCACTTTTAAGTTAAAATACGTTAACCGAGATCGCGTCAGCTTATTCTAGAAAATATGAATGCTCTGCACAGATGATTTTTGTCCAGCCTAGCAAAATGCAAAATCTCTTTTAAAGTATAAAATCATTAGGCTGTATCACACTCCTCTGCCTGAGTATAGCCGTCTACTTAAAATTATGTTTCTATGATGCAGAAAGACAGCGAAGTACGAAAAAAAATTCATGAACACCACTTGCCGAACCTGCCGATATGTTTGTAACGTTCAGTTGGTGGGCTAGATGAAAATAATCTGTCGGCATACAGAGCATTCATATTATCGAGAATAAGATGACGCAATCTCGGTTATTTCTGCTTTGTATTCATCGGATTTTGTTCGGTGTCACTTACCATTTTATTATCAATATGCCAGATAAGTGCAGGATAAAAAGCGGCGAGTTGGGTATGGCGAGACTACATTACCGGCTTCAAATATTTGAACAACTACATTAATAAATTATTTATGAAAATGGCAGGCTAGATGAATGATTTGGCGAACAGTTATGTTGAGAGTAAGGCGGGCATTTACGATGTAATCGCAGAATTCTGGGCAGCGAATGGACTGTATGCAAATGATTTTCTGTTGGTGTCCGGAACTCCCGCACCCCGCGCCCCCCTGCAATTGCTCTGCGCCCCCCACTTTGGGAACCACTGGCATAAACTATATTAAAAGATGGACGCAGCACCCGGATTTGAAAAAAGAAGCCCATGTGGAAGTACCGTAGAATGTCATTCTATTTAATGGCCAGCAGATGGCGACGTCAGTGGTTGCAAAAAGAAGTTCAATGCAATAGAAGTCTATGAGAAAATGATCCTACTTTCCGACCTGATTTTTAATTTAAATAATGATTTTTCACATCATTTTATGTTAGCTATAGCAAGTTTCAGGTCTCCTTCGATATATCATGATATTCATTATCGTGAATTATGGTCCCATATAAACTAGAATAAAGTATAAAGCCAGAATATGCTTCTGGGGCGTCGCTATCCTCCGGTCCTCGTCCGATACGGTCAGATCCAGAGCCACGTTCCTCCCCGGATCTTCGATTCACTTCTTCATCTTCGAACCAGTGGGTGACATCACGGTAGCTTCATCCATCTTTTTATACAGTCTATGGTATGCAGTAACGTTTACAATATCCTGAGGATACAGTGAATAGTGTACACTTTGTTTAAATCTTTACTTTGATCTTTGGCACTTGTTCAGTTACTAAGCCTCGTTCACCCATAGTTTGGTGAAATGTTTTGCACTTTATAAGTTATGCAAATAAATCTGCTCGAGAGGGACAAAAAGAATATTGATGCTGCTTATTTTATAACCACAATGTTTCGCAGTGTTTTGGTATTGCAAATAATTTCATAAGACAATTTTTGCTTCATTATTATTACTTAAAATTTGCTTTATAACTGGTCATATTAGGTTTTTTTTTAAATCCCGCAGAAAATCAACTTTCAAGCCGCGGAATCAAGAATTACTCTCCGCAGAATCAGGAATGTTCTCCCCGGAATCAACACTTTTTCTCCGCAGATTCCTGGGGGGACTAACTCTTTGTTCGAGAGGGGAGGGAGAGAGAAGGGCTGCTGAGCTCTCTGCCACAGGCTCCCGTGCCGGGACGTGGGCTTTAGTTGTTTTGCTTGCGGCCGGTCGTTTCTATATCCGGGGTAAGTGGCATTGGGTAATGTGCAAGCTAGTTTGTTTGTTTGAAGTGAATATCCCCGTGTCCGGCAGCGGTGTCTGAGAGGGCAGCAGCATCCCCAGACTATTGTGCATGGTTTTCGGGGTATTGATTAATTCTCCCCCGCGTTTCAATTGTGGGTGTGAGAGAGAGATTGTGTATGTTTGTCAGCGGTGTCAATCAGTGCTGTGTAATTTTGGCTTACCTCCGCTGTGAGCATGGGAAGGTGGTACAACTTTTAGCCTTTTACTGACTTACTGTGATTATGTTGCTTGTAGTCTGGTATAATTTTGGAATGTCTACTTGAACTACTTGCTACTGGTTTGCCGTGTTTGCCCGTTTTGCATAATGATGAAATGAAATGACATGATGAATTGCTGTTTTCGATTTCCCTATTTATATATGGAGATTTGGGTGTAATTTTGCTAACTGTTTGTACGACTGTCCTTATCTACCGATTGTGATTATTTATTGACATACGCACATAGCACTTTACAAACGCCGCTTGAATGAGAGTTGTGTTTTATTTCCCTTGCCCTAATCGTCATATTTTTAATGATGAAATTGTGAAGATTTTATTTTTATCTTGTATTCTTTTTTTGGTCAGTTTTTCCTGAGTTGTGTCACTAAGTTGTCCTGTAGACCCTGTGCTTAAATTGCCCCTCTTACAAACGGGTTAGGTGGTTATGAGAGAGTAATTTTAGGTTCAACGTTTGATCGCTAATATTTGGGGAACTGTCAGGTCGTCACTCTCCACAATCGGTAGTCAGTAGTGATTAGTGTCGTGTAGAAGAGCTGATAGCTGCAAAAAGTTCGTTCTAGCAAGAAATTCTAGAGTACAAGTTGGCTAATGAGTTAGATGGCAAGCTGGCAAAGTTAGCTGGCTACTAACTGACCTTACCTAACTTGAGTGGAGGACATCCTGACTAACTTAAAGTAAGCCGGCTAGCCGGTCTAGTAATGATAACCACAAGGAGAAACCGTCCCCGTGTGTCGAACCCTTCTCACCAAATTGTTTCCATTTAAAAAAAAAAAAAAAAAAGACTTTCTTACCAATGTTTTCAAGAAGCTAAGAATGGTGTCTACATACATACAACAACAGTGGCGTTATGGCACAAGCAGGTTGGCTATACACACGCATCGGAACTTCCCGTCTATGCACGCGGCTCTGAACCGCTATCCCTTTAGGCCTACATTATGCACGCATAGTCACTTGCGGCCCCCCACCCTACCCCCAACTGCTAAAATGTATTGCTGACTATGTGGGTACGGAACAACAACAAGCAACGCCTATGCGTGGCCCACAGTATATCTGGATTGAGCGGGGAACATAGGACCCTCTTTTCAAAAAACAGTCCTATGTTCCCCGATACCGGGGAACATAGGGATGACCCGCCACAAAGGCACGCAGCGAAAGCGGGATGTTTTTAACCCAGTTGAGTCGCAATTTTTTTCCGAAGTCGAATTTTGTATTGAGCATGCAGATACGGGAGTTCATAAGAATAGCAAATTACAGTAAGCTCACGACTGGCTAAAAATAGTCACTGCCAAAAACAAAACAATTCCAGCGGCCCTAATCCAGCCAGTTTCATTTATTTTGCGGTCATGGATGAAATTCTTGGACAGAGACCGCTGGCGATGGCAGTTGGCCAAGAAAATGGAGTCGATGTCGGCTTTAAAGCTCTCCCTGAAGGCAACCAAAGCCATGACGATTACTTTCGAGCGTTATATTTGCTGAAAACCCGGTGTTGAGATTGGACTTAAGTGGTGGATATGCTAATAAACATGTAAACGGAATATTCCCATCGCTTAGCGCATGTTAACAGCTTATTCGGAATATTACCTTAACCCGAATATGGACCTTAATCGGAATATGGTGTGCATGTAAACGCAGTCAATGAAGAGTTATGAAATGCTGTCACAGAGTGACGGTGCATAGACCTAATTATAATAAATGTTTTTTTTTTTTTTTCCCGGTGCTGAATGTTGCCCATTATTTTGTCGCTTTTAGATCGCATGGGGGAGAGAAGCCGTGTCTTCAATTGCCACATGATTACTCTTGAATTGGAAACCGTGTTAATAAAGGACAACCGTCTAGAATTAGCCAGGGATATTAGCCCCGGAATTTTCAGGCCAAACGACGCACCTGAGGTCCTACGTGCATTAATGGTCACCCCCTCCCAAAAAAGAAAAAAAAAGCTGGAAGTGAAATGAAACAGCGATTTAACAGTGACATCGTCGCAAAGAGGTGAGCAAAGTTATTAAAATACTTGTATAAATATATAACTTCAATTATGATTTATGATATACAGACTAAAGAATAAATCATAAACCCCGTTTGTTCCCAATGCAGCCTGAGCTATGACTCGGTGAGATCTGCAACGAAAACTAAGGCGGGCATTTTAATATAAACGTACACCAACTAGTAACAACTGGAATAATTAAAAGGCCAACAATTCTTAATTGTTCATGATTTATTAAACCAGTCTCATTCCGTTGGCGAGTAATGTTTTAACGTTTATTTCGAGTCGTGATGGCCGGTCGCGGAGAGAAGGCAAAGCAGCGCAAGATCTCTTCGTTCTTTACGACCGGCGGGGTGACCCAAAAATAAACATTTTTTGTTTTTAAGCAACTTCTCTCATATTTTGAGAAGCAAAAATAATAATCGTCTTCTCTTTAATTTTGAGAGCAAAAATTATACTTGAACAATCTTTTTGTGCTGAGAACTCGGGTTGAACCCCCCCTGGCCAAAGTTTTTCTCTACAGGAAACCCTGCACTGGTGTATTAATAAGAACTGTCGTTTCACTCCAAATTCGCGAAGAAAGCAATGGAAGTACATGAAGCTGAGGCCCAAGAGAGCAGGAGCGTACGAACTTGCTTTGTAACCGACTGAACTCCTGAGCAGATGATGTTCAGATATCCCGTCCAAAGATCGACAGGTCTGAGTGTGAAGCATACAATTTCAGCGGAAGCAGCTCTAATCCAAGCGCAAACAGGGGTAATTGAGTGGGAGAGCAGTGTCTTTCGGGGGAAAACTTTAGCTATACTCTCAATCAAACTCCGCAATGTCCAGGGTGGCGTCCATGCACAGTCAATGCTTCCAACTATACAAGTTGCCATTTGTGCTTTGACATAAGATTAAGAGTGATCACAGGATCGAACAAAGGCAACGGAGCACCAGCAAGCCCTGCCACATCAGACCTGGCACCGGCAGCAGATGAAATCCCCGTGCTCGGAAATTTGACCGGGACGCTGTGCTCTACCAAATGGCTCTGAAGCGGAGACCCAAGCACCTGTTTCTTAGCAGACCTTGAAACAGACACACCAAAATACTCCACGATTTTCAACAAATCTTCTTTGGGACAGTTATGAAATTGAGCCTAGTCAGGATCAGCAACAAAGGCGGACAAATCATACTCCATACTGCCCCACACAACTGAAAAAAAAAAAACATTCAAACAAATAATGCAGTCAGCGAAAGTCAATTAGAACATTAACAGTAAAAAAGAATTTGGACGACCCCCCACTTGTTACGGCTCCCGTCTTGGGTAAAGCTGAAACAGCTTCAAGTGAGGGTCCCCTTTCCCGTTCCCAGAGCACGCAAACACACTACAAGTGCGAAAAAGATAACATAATTTTTTGTAATGCTTACACATTTCGGCCCCGGAGAGCTACAGGCTCCAAAGTGGGGAACTGCTTACACATGTCTGCCCCAGAGAGCTACAAGCTCCAGAATGGGCGATGCCAAAACAATGAACAAAAGAATCTGAAAACAAAACAAACTAGTTTTCCAGACCGAAAAACAAAAAGGACAAGTCGACTTACCTAACTTCCTAACATAACCAGGAGAAAAAGGAATTAATAAAATGGCACCCACACAGGGCTGAATGACGGATAGACTATACACAATAACTGCAACCAGTCAGATATAGATTATGATTTTGTAACAAGTTCAACAAATATACACTACCTGACCAAAGTATTAGGACGTCACTATTTATGTGTGTGATTTTCTTACAGTGCGGTTGAAAATAGTGAATGTATCATATTTGGAAATACTTATTTATTCAAATAAAAATACAGACCCCATTTTGGATACACCAAACTGAATTATTCTAAGTCTTGACCCTCCTTTTATAGAGAATCAAAATCACTCCATGTGCCACACCTGATCATATTGATTGAACTAATAGTAGCCGTGGTCTTCCATTATAACAAAGACACAATTCCAAACTTGTAAATTTGAAGATTACCATCTTGCAAGCACTATTTATTATAATATCTCTTCTTTATTACAGACCCAAAGTGAGAGTTTTTTATGCAGAGAAAAAATATGCCAATTTGTATATCTGTAGCATCCCCAAATGTTCAAATAATGTTCTGTGATGTTTACATGTACATTTTAGGACACCATTAAATTCCTACAATACTCACATGTGTAATATAGCACGTACATCAAAGGTTGAGTGAGAATGAGGATCGTCCTAATACTTTTGTCAGGTAGTGTACATTTGTATTTTCAAGAATGAACACAACACACAATGATGGAGGCAACAGATGCGGTTCTGGGAGCGAGGAAGAGAATACTGCCGGCTTCTGCAATCTGTTATGACGTTGAGGTTCTGGTCAGGTCCCATTGTATGCAGCTTCCTTAACAGGATTACTTGTGAGAAGACAATTAGGCACACATACATCCTCGGACGTAACACATTACTAATGGTTCATGAAATAAAGAACAAGTTTGTGTTCAACAACGTAGTGGGGAAGTAGCTACCGCAATCATCGAATCCAGCTAAGTGCAATCTTTCAAAGTTAATATTTTTTTAAATTATTGTTTTCATTGGTGTCGGTTAAAGTCGCTCTCATAGATACAATGAAAGCGGCCACCACAACTGCCTCCGTTCAAGCGAAGCAACTCAACGCGCAAGGGAATAAGTTCATTTGGAAACCAGTTGAGGCATCATACCGGTATTCTTGAAAATACTAAAACAGAATAGTGCCGGTGCCACTTCCACCGCGTACGTAAATAGTCCTGCTATAGTCATAGTAACAGTATTAATCCATTTTTCCTAACATTGTGTAGTACCTATGTTGGGCTGAGGGATATTTAACGTTACTCTTATGACTTCCTGCGCCCCCGCAGTCTTGGTAGTGGCCATGCCTAGGCTGATTGTGAATAATCCACACCTGGCGCCAGTGTGGGTAAAAAGTGTGGGTCAGTTCAGTCTGGCAGCTATCTTGCTTGCTGTTTGAATGCTGCTCAGCTTGCTCCTCTCTCTCTTCTATAGCCACGCATTTATTTCCTGTTCATTCATTCCCAGCATGCATTCATTCATTCCCCTCTAGATACATTCTTCTTTATGTCTTGAATTATCCTCAATAAATATTTCATTTTTGAATGGTTATTTCGTTATCAGTGGTCCTTTTTTATGTTGCCGTGACGAGCCAGCCTTAACAGTTACCAGCCGATCTGAAAGGACAAAACAAAAAAGGATGGGATAATCACACGCATAAATGTGTGTGGTGTATTCAATTCCACATTTTGACTCAGCAATGAAACTCACTGTGCTCAGTCCCATTAGACCAGGGGTGTCCAAACTACGGTCCAGTTTTTATTGGCCCGCAGGAAAATCCGAAAATATAATTGAATATGGCCGGCAGAAGAAGCTGTGATGAAAGAGTATAATGTCCGTCGGCACTATGAGACCAAACATCAGAGCTACACATCGTACACCGGTGCCGAACGAACACAGAAATTCAAGCAAATGGGAGCTAGCCTGCAAGCTCAACAACAGTTTTTTTTTCGTGCTAACAAAATACAAACGCCACAACAGCAAGCTATGAAGTCGCTAAACTTATTGCCCAGCACGGCAAACCGTTCTCAGATGGTGATTTCATAAAGCAGTGCCTCATCAAGATCTCAGAAATAATGTGCCTGGAAAAAGTGCAGGATTTCAACAACGTGAGCTTATCCAGAAATACAATGGTGCGGAGAATCGAGGACTTGTCAGCTAACTTGAAACTTGAAACAGCTGAGCGACAAAGCGTGTGCTTTTCATTTTTACTCGATAGCATGCGATGAGAGCACAGATGCCACAGACACTGCGCTGCTGTTAATTTTTTTGCGGGGACTAGATGATAATTTTTGCTGTACGGAAGAGCAGTTTGATATGATGAGCCTAAAGGGCACAACGACAGGTAGAGATATTTTTGAAGCTGTGTCAGCGGCAGTTGAAAAGATGGGGCTTAAATGGGACAAGCTCTGTGGAGTAACAACAGATGGAGCTCCGGCCATGACGGGCGAGCAGAAAGGAATGGCATCGATGATGTGCGCCAAGGTAAAAGAGAGCGGAGGTGAGGCTGTTAGGATGAACTGTATTATCCACCGAGAAGCACTGTGTGCCAAGACTGTCCAGCTGGGCGATGTGATGAACACTGTTAGAAAAACTGCTCACATAATTCGAGCTAGAGGACTGTACCACACAGAATTTCAAGCTTTCTTATCTGATGTGGATGCTGAATACGGGGATTTACTCTACCACACTGATGTGCGCTGGCTCAGTCGCGGCTCTGTGCTGCAGCGATTTTATTCGCTGAGATCAGAAATCGACCAGTTTTTGAAAGAGAAGGGCCGACCTCTTCATGAACTGAGTGACCCTCTGTGGCTGGCAGACCTGGCATTTTAAGTTGATCTTACTCATCATCTGAATACACTGAACAAGAGCCTACAAGGCAAAGAACAGCTGGTGCCACACCTGTATGCGCACATGAAAGCCTTCTATGTAAAGCTCTGCCTGTTTGGGACACAACTATTAAGCTTTAATGCTGCACACTTCCCTGCGCTGTCTGAAATCAAGTCAGCTTTTCCAAAGGCCGACCTTTCTGCTTAAAAGGAGAAATATGTGTCTGTGATTGCTGCTCTCATGATAGAATTCAACCAGCTTCTCCAGGATTTTTCTGTCATTGAAAAGCAAATCAAGCTGTTCTCGACCCCCTTCCAGGTGGATGCAGAAGAAGTGGAAGAGAGTCTGCAGTTAGAACTGATTGAAGTGCAATGCGATGATTCTCTGAAGAGTCAACATCAGCTTCGCTCCCTGCCTGACTTCTATCAGAGTTTGGATAATGCCAAGTTTCCTCTGATGAGACCCACGCAAAAAGAATGATGAGCCTGTTCAGCTATAGGTGAACAAACATTTTCTCTGTTAAATCAGAACAAGCAGACTGAGAACCAGAATGACTGATAGCCATCTATGTGAAGTCCTTCGTGTCTCAACCACCAAACTTACTACTGACATGTCAGCCATCCTTCAATCCAAAGGACAGCATCACTGCTCCCACTGAATGCAATGTTCTTCACATGATAGGTGAGTTTGAAATACACACAGTATTCATGTGTCAATATGTCACCTCTACCGTGTGGCCCGGCCCTTTGTTTATTTGTCTGTATTTGGCCCTCACTGAAAAAACTTCGGACACCCCTGCCTTAGACAAAAGTAAAGAGGCGAAATCTGTGCTCTCGAATTGCGAAGCTACTACCACTCCAAATGCAAGAGAATAAAACTGGGTAATTTAATTTTCAAGCACCAATGCGGACCCACAAAAGCCCAAAACAAACAAGCTCGTACTGTAACTTCACTCATGAAAAGCCCCCGTTTTTAAAGGAATAAACATTTTTTCAAGCCATGAATTTTGGATGGTGTGACTTCACATAGGCACAGATTCGTAAGTCAGAAAAGTGAAAATTTCACTTTCCTTCTCAGGACAAATACAAAATCCACCAACATCAAAGTACTCCGTTTCAAATCCAAGATCCAACAACAGCAAAATGTTCAGTTTCTGCTGCAATCTCTCAAATCCAAGGTCCAACAGCAGAAAAGTATTCAGTTTCTGCTGCAATGTCTGAAAGCCAAAATTCCGAGACTCGTATTTAAAAAGCAAATACACAGACCAGTACATATGAGTGATGTTAACGCCTGGCCAGCCAGCCAGTCAATCATCGACCAGCTAATCCTTGAAGTTCTTCCCCACCGGCCGACCAATCGTTGAACTTCTTCCCCGCCAGCCAGCCAATCATTGAACTTGATCACTCAGTCAGTCAGTCACTAACGCAGTAACTCAGACTGCGACATTCGTGTTTATTAGTCCAGGAGCCAGTGAGAGTTTGATTAGCAATTTGAGCCCGAAAGGTTTGAGGTGTGGAACATATTTCTTGTGGGTATCGGTCATAGGAATGCAGATTCAAGTTCCTCAACTGTGGAATACTGCAGGGGGTGCAACTAAAATTACCCCCAAAAATGACTCAAATTAGCAGTCGATAACCAACCTGTATTTTTTCATGGATGGATTCATTTTGATGTGCTTTATGTTTTACAAAATTCTGACTTAAAAACGCAAATGTTTTGGATAAGTGTGCTGAAGAAGCATGCTAATTAGCACTAATTAGCTTTTTAATTAGCTATTTGAGCCCATCAACAAAACCTTTACCGAAATATAGGATTTGGTAGCCCAAACAAGGAATGTATAAAATGCAGGATTCCTTATTTAAGAAGAGGTCAAAGTTCAGTTATTTTCATACTTTTAACTAAAGGCTAATTATTCAAAAAATATAAATTCTATTTCTAACATAACATAACACGAATGGCAAGAAAAGGCCTTTCAGCCCAACTAAGCTCGCCTGTTTCATTATATTATACCCTTCAGATACTGAATGACCCAATGGTATCTAGCTTTAAGTCAATCCTGCTCTTGAAAACCCCCAAGGTCTCTGCCTCAACCATATGGTCAGGCAAGCTATTCCACACTCCATGTTATAACCGGAGATCACGTCTTGTTTCAGCTCGGCTGTTTATTAAACTGAACTCTTAAAGAGGAGGCTCTCTAGCGACAGTTATAGTAGTAATGTACGGCTATTTACCACCCTAATTGATAACACACGGTAATACCGTATACCCCGATAAAATGTGGAGAAAGTTTGACGGTTTTAAAATTTGGATACCGCCCAACCCTAAATTATAATCAATAGGCCTCCAAGTACTTCACAGCATTATGCTACAGTATATCTGCAAAAGATAAATTATAATACCACACCTTTCCTTATTATTTCTTCACTTTCATATTTAGAAATAATAAAATAATGTGTGGCCATGCATTACAGTTTTTTTCTGAATGAGTATGCAAAACTAAAAGTACAAACAGTTTGCTTCACCTGAAGCAAACCAGTGTCCACAATTTATTTTCCTTAGAAAACTAAAGCACACTGCATCCAAATAGTTTTAATATTGTTTTAAACCTGACAGCCATTATTATATAATCTTTTCTGTGTTATATTATCATCACTTCAGCTGCAATACTATTATGATGATGAAGACAAATTAAACATGCCATAGGCCTTTTGTTACAAGTTAGGGAGTAGGGACCCACTGATATTTAAAATCTATCCTGCAAAGTATAAAAATTTAGACCAATAAAATCATTGTATCTTGTACAGGATAATCACAGTAACAATATATTAATATGATTTTTAGGCTGTTGTCATTTAGAGAAATAGATTATTACTACAGTAGGGCAAGTGATGTTCATTTTTTGTCATTTCTTGTTGAACACTCACTTAAATGTATCCACAGAGTCTTGAGTTGGGAGCCGAGTTAATATTCACATCTGATTTGACACAAAGAGATAGTAAACATGGAAGGTGATAAGAGTTCATTATTAACACAACATAACACTCCTTTATGAATCAATGAAACAAAGCAATGTAAAATATGATTCCAATGTGATAATTATCTGTCTGTCTGTTTATGTGTTAGTGTGTCTATTTATGCATTAATGTTTAGTGGGATGAAATGTTGTTCATAAACGCTACATTGTTATTGTTTATTGCTCTGTTATTGCCCTAGAGATTGACATCAGACATTCTCTGATGCAAGCTCTTTAATGGCCTGCATCAGTGAAGAATGTGTCTTCTGTCACCAAAAGAGCTTGCTAACAAGAAGCACCTTGAACAAAAGCACCTTAGAGATGCCATATACTTTTTGTAGAACAATGCAGAACCAGGTTTTCAGCTGGTCGGCATTATGGTTATCATTAAAATGCCGGTTATAAATGCCAGACAGTAATAACTCATAACTCTTTAACATGTTGTTGAATAACTGTCTCCACATATTACTAATAAACATTCACCCATATTTAAATATTTTAGCCTACATAATTCTAAATACACTGAACAAAAGTATAAAATATTGAAATATGAAATATTGGCACCATTTCAAGTATGCCGTTATGAAATACCAAATATATTTGTTTTCATTTGCAAAAGGAATGTTTCCATTGATTGATGTCTAAAATTTGAGTTCAGCTCAGACATTGAGTATTTTTTTCACCGGTGTAATGATTGGTATGAGTAAATGAGTGCGGTGTACCCAGACACTGCTCAGACAGAATGAGCAGTACTCAGACAAACCTTGGGCCGGGGACTATAAAAGGCCACACCAAAATGTTGGATTTTCTCAGACACAGCCATGCCTCAGATGTCTCAAATATATGAGGGAGCGTGCCATTGGCATGCTGAATGCTGGAATGTCCATCAGAGGGGTCGCTGCACAGCTTAATGTTCACTACAGTACCATATTTCGTCTACGACAGCGTTTCCGACATACTGGAAGCACTGCGAACAGGCCTCATCGGCGTCGTCCACGTGTGACCACCCCTGCTCAGGATTGTCACATACGGCTGGTGCACTTGTGTGAACGTTTCAGACCAGCGACACGCACGGCTGATGAGACAGTCGGTCTGAACAATAGACGAATCTCTGCTCAAACAGTTCGCAACCGCCTCCGAGAAGCAGAATTGCATGCTCGACGCCCTCACCGTGGGCTGGACCTCACAGACGTACATCCCCGGAATCGTCTCGCATGGGCTAACGCACACTTCCGGTGGCCCTTGGCACGATGGAGAAATGTGCTGTTCACAGATGAATCAAGATTCAACTTGTATCACGCGGATGAGAGATGTTGTGTGTGGCGCCGTGTCGGTGAACGGTTTGCTGACACAAATGTCGCCTGGAGAGTCGCCCATGGCGGAGGCGGTGTCATGGTGTGGGCAGGGATTGCACACAGACAGAGAACTCCATTGCATTTCATCGATGGCAACTTGAATGCCCATAGGTATTGTGATGAGATCCTCGCACCAACTGTAGTACCGTTTGTCCAACAGCATAATGTCACGTTCCAGCATGATAACGCCCGTCCTCATGTCGCTAGGGTCTGCACCCAGTTCCTCACAGCTCAGAACGTTCAGGTGCTGGACTGGCCTGCATATTCGCCCGACATGTCGCCCATAGAACACGTTTGGGATGCTCTGGATTGGCGTATCCAGGACCGTGTTCCAGTCCCAGGTAATGTCTGGTAACTCCGAATAAGACAAGGAGGAGTGGAACAACATTCCACAGGCCACCATAGATATTCTGGTAAACTCCATGCGTAGGAGACGTGTCGCGTTGAGAGATGCGCGTGGCGGACATACGCAATACTAAACTGTGAAATTTATGTTATCAACCCCTGCCCTGTTGAAGCTGTTGCCAAACTTTTGATTGTGCGTGTATCAAGATGAAACGGGCATCAATATGATCAGTATAGATGTCTTTATTATGTCGTAAAATTTGCTGAGGTTCACATTATCCCATATGTAATAAAATTCACAAAACATCTGGTGGTGCGTTTATATTTTTGTTCAGTGTAAGATATGTGTTAACCACAGTCTATGGTGTTAGTCCGTTTCTGTGTTATTACAACACAGCCTATAAAAAACCCGGCGTTGCGTCTCTTTTCATTGTAAGTTTATACACCGGTTTGTCCTGTTATTCACTAAAACACAGAAACAAGATGGGTCTGGATGTGATTATGATTACAGGTATGTAAAGGTTGTCCACACAAAGAATGATAATGGTCTTAATAACTATTAGGCTACTATAACTATAATAATGTGACCATTAACAAAGCACGCACACGTGCTGCAGCTTATGATAATAGATAGTCACAATTTTAGTTGTATAGAAAAATAAAAGGCAGCTTCACTGTTGGTACTGTTTCAATAGTTTTCAATATTTATAGACAAACTGACGGTTGACCGTGCGTAAAGACGCAATGACCTCAGCTGTGACGACATGCAGCCAGATATGCACAGACCTGAATGATAAATATTCACTAACTTTATTGTTTTTTCACTGGATGGATTAGAAATGATGCTTTGTTAGATGCTGGTCTGCTGCTGACATAGCAGGGCACTAGACTGACTTTATTCACTGACGCGCCTAACCTTTTTTTTTTTAAAGTGCACCTGCAGTTTTGTTTGTTTTATAGGCTACTTTAAAAAAAAGAAAAAAAAGTCAAGAGCGCGATGCTCTGGTGAGGGAATGACATTGACATTTTGACATTGTGTAAAGTGACAACTTGGTAGCCAAAGTAAGTATTTTTTTTCGTTGTGTTTAAAATCATCCAAAAAAAGGAGAGCAATCCCCCCCAGCAATCTGGGTTGTGTGACATGGTGTCAGTGCCTTTCTTTAACTGGTTAAATAGCTTATTTCTCTCCCGTTCAGATTGGGGACAGTTTAGGACAGTATGTCTTAATCTGGGACTGTCACCAGAAATCTGGCACGCCCGTCGCCCAGTCACTTTCCCCACCAGAAGTGGAAGCTGTGCTGTGCCACCTGCCATGACAGCCACTCCTGCTGATAGCTGCTACTGGAAATTCCGCGGCAGCTGCCACAAGCTGCACTTGTACTGGCAGCTGCCACTGGAAGTGCCGCGGCAGCTGCCACAAGCTGCACTTTTACTGGCAGCTAATGTGAATTTTTATTCACTTATTTTCTATTGATTTCTGTGCACCAAATATCAAGCTCGGCTAGCTCGCCAGAAAGCCTTTTTACCGACTTAGTTAACTTAGCGAGTCTCGCTCGGGTCAAAAGTAAAAGCTGTTCTAGTTGGCGCTCTCCATAGCGGCTAGGAGCATTTCCGTTGTATTAATGTGGATATGCAGCGTCTTTTGCTTGCATTTGCTTTTGAGCTTTGTGTGTTTTTGAACTTGCATTGTTTCTGTTTTTGCAGCGTGTTTCCTGCTGGACCATTGCAGTGCGTTTTCCCCTGTCAGTCACCATACGTATGTGCAGTCCCTAAGAATCTGTTCATATACCCGCCATATCAAAACCAGCTTGAGCAGAACCTGGCAATGCTTCATGATGATCGATATCCAGGTAGACATCATATTCCTCACCTAATATGTATCGCCAATAATCAAACATTTCCATCACATGACTTTTGTTTGCAATTTCTGGACTGTTTGAGTTTTGCCTTTGCGAACCCAAACTGGACCGGTTGGAAAATTGTAATGATATATTCTCATAACGAATTGTTTCACGTACCGGACCTTAAGGTGTCAACCTGCCCTAAGTTCAATTGTTTGTTTTTAAGGACTAAGGGTCATTCCATGTCAAATCAACCAAATTTTAGGAATTTTCCCACCATAAAAAATTTTTTTTATTATACCCCCCACAGTGGAAGATTTATATATCTGGTGTGAAATGGTGAAATGATCAAACTCAATTTTCGCCAGTTCCTGAGATTTAGCCTCTTTAAGGAGGTGGGGGTCAGTTATTAGATAATCGCCATAATTTTAGAGTAAGTTAGAGGGCCTGAGAGATGAATTTGACCTATAAGTTTAATTTTGTCATGAGAAACGTTGCTTAAATCTTGGCTTAAGCTACTTTTCTTTTTTGATAAATGTTTTTATTCATTTGGCAGGAAAAAGTACATACAGTGAAAAATAATTGACTTTCTTTTTTCTTTTCCCAAGAACGACCCCTTGCCCACCCACCCCCCAAGTCCTACATAATCTTGTTACAGATAAATAAAAATAAGAAATAAACCACATCCTTCCTTCTTGCCATAAGCACATAAACGACTATAGAAGTACATAGAAAGTAAGAACAAAAACAAGCAGAGGTATAGCATTGACAATGAATTGAAACAACACATAGGGGAATATAAATATAAACAAGTACATTGTCAGAGGAGAGAATTTCATTTGTCCTGTAGTGTCTTTAATTTAGCTATGTAACTAATCATGCAGCCCCAAACAGAATCAAATTTACCAGGTGTCCCCCTCAGATTATATTTCATTTTCTCCCGGTCTAAGTATAGCATGAGGTCCTTAAGCCACCGGGAAGCTTTGGGGGCAAACGGCGACTTCCATTCTAACAAAATTCTCCTACGTGCTAATAGGGATGCAAAGGCGATACTATCCTTAAACTTCTTTCTAAGTGTTTGAGGGTCTGCTAGTACTCCAAAAATGGCCAACTCTGCACAAGGCGTCAACCTCACATTCAGTGCCTCTGCAAGATGCCTGGAAATCGCTGTCCAATATTCTTGCAGATTGGGACAGGACCAAAACATGTGAGTCATGTTTGCTGGTGTCATGTGACATCTATTGCATGAGTCTGTGATATTGGGATAAATTTTGGAAAGTTTGGAATTGGTAAAATAAATACAGTGGACCACCTTAAACTGTATCAAATTAAGCCTGGAGCAAGATGTACTGTTGTTTACTCGAGTTAATGCGGAGACCCAGACACCATCAGTTATAACTCCGCCAAGTTCTTCTTCCCAATTTTTCCTGACTTTATCAAGAGATGTCTCTTTAAGATGGGAGATTAAGGTATAAATTTTTGAAATAAGGCCTCTCTGATTTGTAGGAATGTCCAAAATTGAGTCAATTGCTGAGTTAGGTGGAATATTGGGAAAAGAAGTGCTGTTTGATTTAACAAAGTTACGGACCTGGAAGTATCGGAATAGGTGAGATCTTGGAAGGTTAAACTTTCCACTTAGTTCATTGAAACTGGCAAAGACATTATCAATGTAGAGGTCCCTTAGCCTGACTAGGCCCGAACTCTGCCACAGAGAAAAAGCATTATCTGTGCTGGGAGGGAGGAAGAGATGATTATTATGAATGGGGCTGTTATTAGACAATTCCTGGAGTCCAAAAGCACATCTAAATTGAGACCAAATCTTAAGGGTGGAGACGACGATTGGGTTACTGGTAAACTGGGATGATTGAAAGGGCAATTTGGATGTAAGCAGAGCTAAAAGTGAGGTAGAACAGGATTTAGCTTCCAGTTTACACCAGTTTAATTCAGGTTCGCAAATCCAGAGAGGAATTTTGTGTAGATTAGAAGCCCAGTAGTAGAATTTTAAGTTAGGGAGTGACAGACCTCCAACAGACCTATGCCTTTGTAAGAACTCTCTCCTTATCCTGGGAGTCTTGTCTTTCCATATAAAAGATGAAATTAGTTTATTTATAATGCGAAAAAAGGAGTTGGGTAAAAAAATCGGCAAACATTGGAAAAGATACAAAAAGCGTGGAAGCACGTTCATTTTAATGCAGTTTACTCTGCCTGCTAAAGTTATGTGCAAATTATTCCACTTTTCGAGATCTGATTTAATCTTGTCGATTAGGGGGGGGAAGTTATTCTAATAGAGATCTGCCATCTTACGACAAATATGCACACCTAAATACTTAAAGCTGTATTTGGACATTTTGAATGGGAAGCACATGTCAGGGATCCCAAGAGCTAAGTTATTTACGGGAAAGCATTCACTTTTTGAGAAGTTCAGTTTATAACCCGAAAATGCTCCAAAGCTGCTCAACAATTCAATTGTCTTAGGAATGGTCGTTATTGGATCAGAAATAAATAATAATAGATCATCTGCATATAAAGAAAGTGTATGTTCCAAACCGTATCTGCAAATTCCTTTGCCAAAACTGGCCGATTTCAGTGCTATAGATAAAGGTTCGATTGCCACGGCAAACAACAGCGGGCTCAGAGGGCACCCCTGGCGGGTTCCTCTGCTAAGTGTGAAGTATTGGGATTTCAGCCCATTGGTGTTTACAGAGGCTTTAGGGGAGGTATATAGAAGTGTAATCCAAGATATGTACTTAGACCCAATGCAGAACCTCCTGAGGACCTCCCATAGATAACTCCACTCCACCCTATCGAAAGCTTTCTCCGCATCCAGGGAGACCACCACTTCTGGTGTCTCCCCGGATGCCGGAGAAAAAAGAATGTCAAGAAGACGTCGGATGTTGGAAAAGGAGTGTCGGTTTTTCATAAACCCGGTTTGGTCGGGTGAAATGATGCTTGGCATAACTGATTCAAGTCGTAAGGCCAAAGCTTTAGCTAAAATCTTGTAATCCGCGTTTAAAAGCGAAATGGGACGGTAGGAACCACAGTCAGAATCTACTTTACCTGGTTTTAGTAATAAGGTTATTGATGCCTCTGTAAGAGTTTGGGGCAGGGCTCCCCGGTCCAGTGAGTCATTGAACATGTCTAAAAGGAGAGGGATTAGCTTATCAGCAAATTTTTTAAAAAACTCTATAGGATAGCCATCTGGGCCAGGGGCCTTACCACTTTGCATCAGTTTAATAGAATCTACTATTTCACAAATTTCTAAGGGTCGATCCATTTCGCTCTTCTGAGTGGAAGATAAGGATGGAAATTTCAAGCCATCAAGAAAATTCATCATATTGGTCTTGTCGGCTGGGGATTGTGAAGTGTATAATTCAGAGTAAAATGTTTTAAAGGTTTCATTTATGACAGAAGGCATTACTGTAAGTTCACCTGAGGGAGTTCTAACCTGTTTAATTTGCTGGGATACTGATTGGTTTTTAATTTGGCGTGATAGATGACGTCCTGCCTTCTCACCATGCTCATAAAGAAATCCACGCGATCGCAACAGTAATTTTTCGGTTTCTTGTGTTGAAAGTAAGTTGTAGTTCATTTGAAGGTTTTGTCTCTCCTTGTCCAATTCAGGGGAAGGAGATATTGATAATTTTTTGTCCAATTCTGTTATGCTTTCCATAAGGTGTTCCTGTTCCTGTTTTTTCAGTTTGTTTAGTCTTGCAGAATAAGATATAATCTCACCTCGGACTTCCACCTTCAGTGTTTCCCAGAGTAGAGATGGGGATATGAGATTAGATTTATTGGTAATAAGAAAATCATCAATTACTTTTGAGATTGTTTGGCAGAATCCATCATCATTTAGCAATGTACAATTCAACCTCCATAGGGGGCGTGTTTTTTGTAAAAGTGCAAACGAAAGGTCAAGCAGCAATGGAGCATGGTCAGATATCACTATCGTTGAATATTCTACGTTATCAACAGCAGGAAGAAAATAATTATCAATGTAAAAGTAATCAATTCTTGAGAATGTTTTATGGACCTGAGAGTAAAAAGAAAATTGTTTTTTATCAGGGTAAAGAAAGCGCCATAGATCCATACCTCCTAAATGATCCATAAATGAAGAAACTGCTTTGGCCATTTTAGAAGGGGAATCTTGCCTTGGGCAGGATTTGTCTAACAAAGGGTCCGCTGTACAGTTCAGATCACCCCCCAAAATGAAGTGGTAGGAAGTTAGATCTGGTAAAAGTGAGGCTACTTTCCCAACAAAAGCCTCATCATCCCAATTGGGCGCATAAAGATTGACAAGAACAACAGGTACATTATTAAGGGAGCCTGAGACTATAACAAACCGGCCTTGGTGGTCAGCTATAACGTTTGTTGGGCTAAACTGTATTTTTTTATGTATTAAAATTGCTGTACCTCTTGCTTTGCTATTAAAATTGGAGTGGAAACTCTGGCCAACCCATGAAGCCTTTAACCTATGATGATCCTTAGTAATCAAGTGTGTCTCCTGTAAGAAAGCAATTTCTGTTTTAAGACGCTTTAAATGGGAAAACACTCTACCTCTTTTAACTGGGCCGTTGATCCCTTTAACATTCCAAGACACAAATCTCAAACTAGATACCCCTTTTTTTGTAGTATTAGCCATAGTCAAACTTGTCAGAATATGATGGAAAGAAGCAATGCTTTGCAAAAGGAAGTAATGTTAACAACACATAAACAATAATAAAAATAAAAGCAAATCTGTAGGACCTACCACCCCAATTCCCCAAAACGAAAACCCTCAAAACAGGGAACACATAAACACATCTATACCTCCCTAAGCTTGTCCTAAGAACAAGAACTAGCAGCGGGACTCCATAAACTCTATAATTTCCGTATGACATATATCTGTGAACTAATCACTCACTGAGCAGGCAGGGCTCCTATATCTGCAAATGTGTCTACAATGTACAGAAGGCACGAAATGAAAAAATATAGCTGGGGCAGCCATTCACCAAAATCAGCACTCAAGCTACAAATCAATAACAAAAAGAGCCCCTGATATCCAACATCAGTGCCACCCCCGGTTATATGCCAGCTAGGATACACATTAATGCACAATGACTTTCACTACACATCTTTTCCGTCACTGACCGTTTATGAACGTCCAAACTTTAATGTGCACTAAGTCCAAATGCAGCCGGCGTTGATTCCACTAGCCGGTGGCAACGATGCGCTCGTCGTAAAACACCTGGGCTTTTTGTGGAGAGTCAAAGTAAAAGTTCTCGTTTTGAAACGAGACCTGGAGACGGGCAGGATGCAGTAGCCGGAATTTTATTCCTTTCAAATAGAGAGAGTTCTTGATTGCGTCAAATGCAGCCCGCTTTTTAGCCAGAACAGCACTGATGTCTGGGTACACTCTCAACTCGGAGCCACGGTAATCCATCTTGTGCTGTCTGGCCCATCTGAGGACTTTTTCTTTCTCTTGGAAACGGAGAAATTTAACGATAAAGGTCCTTGGTTTCCCCGCGCCGGCATCGCCTGGCCTGCGGCCGAGGGAGCGGTGAGCTCTCTCTATCTCAGGAGGACTGCCGAAAAGGTCAGTACCCGTCATCGACATTAGCAGGTTGGCGACAAACTTTGTCGGGTCTTGGTCCTTTTCGCTCTCTTCTGGTATGTTGACAATCCTCAAGTTAGAACGTCTGGACCGATTCTCGAGGTCATCCACTCGTTCCAGGAGCACCGTGGTTTGGGACCGTAGCGACTTAACCACAGCTTCCATCTCAGTGATTTTCTCGAAGTTTTCACCCACTACAACTTCAGTTTTAGTGAGACGGTTGTTAAATGACGTAACCTGCTGCCCCAATGAATCGACTGACTGCTTCAGAGATTCAGTTGACTGTGAAATCAAAATAGCCATGTCAGCTTTGAAGCCATCACGCTGTTTGTTAAGTAGAGCCTCAAGGTCGATCTTGGTGACTGGGTCGAAGTGGCCCCCGCTGTCGGTTCCATTGCCCCCTGATTCTGGGCGCTCTGAGGCCGAGGTCGCGGCGGCGGCCATGCTAGCTAGTTTAGCCGAGATGCTAGCTGCTCGCGTTGTTGTTGTCGGTTGATGTTTAGACTTTGAGTTGCTCATTACGTCGCAATACTCTTTCCCCCATAAAAGATCTATAATACACGAGTCCGCCCTAAAAAAAAAGCGCTGTTAGATTGGTAGACTTTAAAAGTAAATGAGAAGATCAGCCGGAGCTCCCCACTCGCACAGCTATGCTCTACCTCATCAAACCGGAAGTCTGCTCTGCTTAAGCTACTTTTCTTTACTCAGTGTGTTTAGTTTACCTGTACTGTGGCCTGGAAAAAGCAAAAAACACCAATTATTCTAATTTGTGAATATTTTTTTCAAAATTTTATGTATTTCTTATTCTTTAACTAATTAAGATAGAACCATTAGACTTGGTATGCAAACTGCCAGTCGACTTTCTGAAGACCACAAAAAATATCAAAGTCATAATGGTTGCATTAAATGTTTTAATAACCTTGGAAATTGGCTGCAGAATGAAAAGTATGTATTTTGGGTCATTTTTCTGGGTATATATTTCATAAGGGACACAAGTTATTGATTTCATATTTTTAGTGCTTGAAAGCATGAGTCTTGGGCCTATTAAATAACTGGAGATGTAAAACGGTTCTTTTTGATTTTACACCACGCCCATCATAATAGTGGTTTGGCATTCCTTTAAACCTAGATACCATGATTTGTGACTGAAGAGCACACCAGTAAATTTTAATGATCACACTGGTTCATTCACAGAGCACTGTTGCATCACTATCTACTCTTACCAGTACAGTATTTGACTAGGCCTGTGTTGAAAAAATTGGTTCTGATTCTGGATCGATGCTCATTTTAATTCCTAAAGATCGATAAGGACATCCAAAGATCGGTTTTTTAATATGGCCTATATATTTTCCCTGCCACAAATTGATTTTCTGAGTCATTGCGCAATCGCCAGCTGTTGATCATTTATGCGCATGTAAAAAAAAAAAAAAAAACGAAAAAAATAGGAAATATTGGAAGATGCGGAACTTTTGCAATAATAGTGCCATGCACCCTACGCTCAACAAAATGGAAAGCAGGGTTTTCCACCACACATTGCTCCCTGGTCTGTGGGAAACATTGACATATAATGATAGTTTGGTTACTTTGAAGCCAGTAACCAGCACTTTATTTACATTTACACTGGCTGTATCTTTGTTATTGTTTTTCATATTGACAAGTGACAGCATTAGATTGGAAACAATGGTGATAGTGGTTAGTCAGTCATGCTGGGTTTCACACTGATGCTGCTATTCTGACTGGAGAGTCTGCACAACATGCAGCATAAAGTTTACTTTGTCCCTACAAGTGTTGTTCACAGCTGTTTGTGGGCCAAATGGCTATGCGAAAATTAAAATAAATGACAGTTTTAACATTAACTGAATCGAGATCGAATCAAATCGTGATAATTGATTCTGAATCTTGTGAATTAAATCAAATCGATTATTGATATTTGAATCGATACCCAGCCCTATATTTGACATACAAAAGAATTGTCATCACATATGAGTGCTGCTATCGGATTCATTGTAGTGTCATATAGGGAAACGGGGAAAAATGTTTGATTATTGTGTAATTACAATTATTGATAGATTGATAGATTATTGTGTAAAAAGAATTTTCCAATGATTTTAGACCTTTCAAGACCTTTCAGGGATATAAATGGAACTTTGGAATTCCCCACTTCTATATTTAGCAACACATGAACTGAAACCTCCAAGAATCCCATTTCTGAAATTTGGGTTTTTCTGCCCGATGGCCCTATATAGAAAGCAGTGGCGGCTGGTGAACTGGCAAAAAAACAATCCCTAAAAATTAATGATTGGTTACGACCTGTTGTTAATCATTCAGTAGTTATTCTGATGTTTCTTTATATGTCAACATACAAAATGTGACCAACATGTCTCATAACAATGTCTATTTACCCATTTCATGATGACACAAGTGTATGAGTCGCATTCATCCTTTCACTTACACCATGGCTAAGGTGCTGTGAAAATTTAGTTAGACACCTAATATGATTGGCATGCTGTACAGTCTAAAGGAAGAGATTTACATCTCCAGTTTTTTAATATGTTAGGCCCAAGACCCATGCCTTCAAGCAGTAAAAATGACATTGATCACTTGTGTCCCTTTTGAGATTTATACCTACTATAATGACCCAAAATACACATTTTTCATCCTGAAGCCAATTTCCAAGGTTATTAACATATTTAATACAACCACTGTGACTTTGATATTTTTTGTGGTCTTCAGAAAATTGACCGACAATAATAAATACATTAAATTTAGAAAAAATGTTCACGAACTACAACCCCAATTTCGAAATAGTTGGGACAAAGTGTAAATTGTGAATAAAATCTAAATGCAATGACTTTCAAATCACACCAGCCAGTATTTTATTCACAATAGAACAGAGATAACATGGCAAATGTTGAAACCCAGAAATTTTACAACTTTATCCACAAAATGAGCTCATTTCAAGTTTGATGGCTGCTACAGGTCTCAAAAAAGTTGGGATAGGGGCTTGTTTACCAATGTGTAGCACCCCCTCTTCTCGTTAACAATGAGTGGAGGCATCTGGGCATTGTGGAGACAAGTTTCTTGAGTTTACCCATTGGAATTTGATCCCACTCTTGTTTAATACAGGCTTCCAGCTGCTGGAGAGTTTTGGGTCTCCTTCGACAGTCTTTTCATTTAATTATGCGCCAAATGTTCTAAGTCTGTGAAAGATCAGGATGCAGGCAGGCCAGTTCAGTTGTAATACCTGCAGTATGTGGTTTTGCATTGTCCTGCTGAAATACACAAGGCCTTGCCTGGAATAGATGTCGTCTGGAGGGGAGCAAATTTTGCTCTAAAACCTTTATATATCTTTCAGCATTCAAGGTGCTTTTTAAAACCTGCAAGTGTCCCACACCATATGCACTAATGCATTCCCATAACTGACTGGAACAAGACGGGGATCGAATCCACGACGTGGTAGTCACTTCTGCTTCGCAAGGCGATGCTTTACCGAGTGAGCTATCCGGCAGCACTACAGTCCATTTTAAATGAGCCTCGGCCAAAAGAACACGGCGGCGCTTCTGGATCATGCTCAACAATGGCTTCTTTTTTGCATGATAGAGTTTCAGGTGGCATCTTTGGATGGCACGGCGGACTGTGTTCCCAGACAGTGGTTTCTTGAAGTATTCCTGGACCCATTTAGTAATGTCAATGACAGAATCATGCCGGTGAGTGATGCAGTGGCGTCTGAGGGCCCGAAGATCACGGGCATTCAGTGATCTTTCGCCTTGTCCCCAAAGCACAGAGATTTTTCCAGTTTCTCTGAATCTTTTGATGATGTTATGCACTGTTGATGATGAGACCATCAAAGCCTTTGCAATTTTTTTTTTTACACAAGCCATCACGGTTTGGAGAGCCTCAGCCTCTCTAAGACATCTCTTTTATAGCCAATCTTGTTACACACCTGATGCCAGTTAACTTATTTACAAGCTAAATGTTCTTTCAGCTGACTCTCTTGTATATTAATCGCTTTTTCAGCCCTTTTCTTGTCTGTGTCCCAACTTTTTTGAGACCTGTTGCGGCCAGATAATTTGAAATGAGCTCATTTTACGGATTAAAATATAAAATGTCTCAGTTTCAATATTTGAAATGTTATTTATGTTCTTTTGTAAATAACATTTTGGCTCATCTGATTTGAATTTCAGAAATGGGGTTGTAATTCATTTATCTGCCCTCTTTACTTAACTTATTTACCTAACAATTGTTAAAAAAAACAGATTCTCAAAAGAAAAATACACATTTACTTCTTTCTATTTCTGTATTATGGTAAGGAAATTATCTGGTCTTGGCATATCATAACATATCAATCATATTATTGTAACTAATAGTGATTGCTAGAATGCCCTTGCTGTGTATGTATTATGTTGATCCACACATTGATGTTTTAATACAGGATGCACATTTAAATAAATTTATGAGTTTTTTATACTCCTGCTTATCTTAAAACATTTTTTAAACACTTGCTCTTTTGAATTAATCTTGCCCTGCCTTGGTCTTGATCTTGACTCGGTTTCGGCCTCTGAAAGTCTTGGTCTTGACTCTGTCTCGATACACTCTGGTCTTGGTCATGTCTTGGTCTTGGTTTAGGTGGTCTTGACTCCATCACTACTGTGGGGGACCCCATGGCTGATTATTCATTTGCTTTTGTTATGCACATTTCCTACCCTTCACCCTGAGCCAAGGGGCATTTCGGGCCCTCTAATCCTCAGACAATTGCATAACTGCCCACTGAACCTCAGCCAGTTGCATAACTGGTCTTCTCCATCTCAGCCAGTGATATTTCTGGCCCTCTCAACCTGAGCCAATAGCATTTCTGGCCTCTTATCCTCAGCCCATGACATTTCTGGTCCTCTCAACCTGAGCTAATGGCCACTTTTGTTCCTCTGAAACTAAGCCAATGAAATTTCTGGTCTCATCCTCGGCCAGTTGCATTTTCGGCTCCATCACTCTCAACCTATGGCATTTCTAGGCCCCTGAACCTCTGCTAATGACAGCTCTGGCCCCCTCAACCAAAGCCAATAGCTGTTCTGGTCCTGTCAACCCAAGTCACTTGCATTTCTCTGAACCTCAGCCAATGATATTTCTGGTCTCTCATCGGCAGACGATGATAGTTCTAGATTCTCACCCTCAGCCAATGGGCAGAGCTTCCTCCAGCAGGTGATGCCACCCTCCTTTGTGTACTGTCCCATAGCGGTCTCCAGCAGGGACAGAGGTATTCCACAAGTCACCGCAAAGAACAGATATGGTATCAGGAACGTTCCTGCAAAAAAAAAAACATCAGTTAGTGGTCACATTTCAGATGACTCTCTCTACTCCAGTCATAAAAATGGTATTTAAACTAAACCAAAGAAGTCAAGTTCCAGATGAGCCAAGCCAATTTTCCTCTTCGAAACACTCTAGTTTTGAGCGTACTTTTTGAGTACTCTGAACAAGCTTGTTTTTAATCTGGCATAATGACCCTTAAATGTTGTGCACTTAAGTTACCAGTATGATGCACTTATTTTTGGGGGTTCACCAAGTATACTGTGCGGTGAAAAAGTATGTGCTATCTTTGCGTCTTTGGCTGTTTTTGCCCATTAGTCACAATTGTTTCAGATCTTTTTAATACAAGTCAAAAATGACTTTGTCCTTCTGTTGAAGCTGGACACATTTACAACATGGTGGTGAGAACAAACCATTCAGCCCAACTAGGCTCGGCACTTTCCTATTACTATACTGGATTTAACACTTCAGATACTCAATGACTAAATGGTATCTAGCGCTAAATCAAGCCTGCTCTTGAAAATTCTCAAGGTTTCTGCCACAACAATGTATCAAGCAAGCTATTCCACACTAAGTTTACTCTCTGCGTGAAAATAATTTACAAATATCAATGCTAAATTTACTCTTGGCCAATTTCCATATGTGACCTCGAGTTCTTCTGACCAAACTTGGCCAAAGTTGCCAAATGCTGCAAGAAAACAAACAAAAGTATAAGAGCAACTCCATCTCTGAATGGTTCAAATGAAATTAAATAAACCGTTTACCTCTTGAGTATTCTTCAGTGACTCGGTCAAAAATTTTCCAGGTTGAAAATAAGTGAGCTGAACTCTTCTGGGTTAAGTTTACAGAATTTATATTTGAGATCCTGGATAAGTAAGCTTTCAAAATAAAGATAACCAGCTCAGCTGATCTGTAACCATGATAACAATATTCATTAAAAAAAAGTGTTAGGTTTTGAATCCACTGAAGTGGATCTCTGAAAGAATGGTATTAAAAGTGGCTTTGTCAAAGTTTTGACTTGAGCCCCACTGAGATACTGAGGCATGACCAAAATCAGCATTTCACCATCAAAAACCCTAAAATGTGGCGGAAATCAAGCAATTCTACAAAGAAAACTGGGCCAATATTCCTCAATAGCAATGTTAAAGGCTTAACTCCAGCTTTGGAAGTGTTTGGTTGCAATTGATCCTGCTTAAAGTGGAACAACCAGTCATTAACCCTCTGCTGCAGAGGAGCAGTAAACTTAGACACAGGTGTCTAAATTATGCATTAATTGTACCGGGAATAAACCACTTTATATGTATTCTTGAGAAGTTGGTGCCCCAGAACTATTCAAAAGATAGGTGTTCCAAAGTCTGAAACAGTGTTACTGATGTTGCGTGGATTTTGTCTCCCCATTAAACCTGATTTTCAACCAATGTTTGAGGTTTTTATACACTCCAATGTTTCTTTGGGTACCCAAACCTCAAGGTAAGCCGAGAAAGTACTGATTTCACTTGATATTGGCGGAGGTTAAATACGGAATTCTTTCCTATATTAGAATTATATTATAAACCCCCTTATCACTTATAAAACCCCCTCAAAATATATTGGTGCCCCATTTTAAAATTGTTTGGTTATCCCACGCCTCCAGCGCTCCCAATCACCAGAATACTAAGCACCGGCCTGCATTCCACGCTCCACTTAATCAGCCGCATCTGTCTCCAATTGTGCTATGCTCATTGCTTTGCCCATATAAACCAGAGCATAGCACACAGAAAGTGCGAAGTCTCGTAAGCTTGTGTCTTGTACTAGACATGCCTTGGTTTCAGTGTTCAAACTTACGGAAAGAAGCTACAGTTATCCAAGAGCATGGTCCGTGATAGGAAAATGGTGAAATTCAGAAGGCGAATCAGATAGGTTGTTATTGTTAATTGTTTTTTATTATTTTTATTATTTTCTTGTCTGACAATAAACTTGTCTCTCTGTGTGTAGTGCTCTCAGGTCGCGGCAGTCGACTTCCAAGCATGTTACTCTTGTAACAGGTGATAGCCTGTGCGCAGTAATGTCGAGGAAGAGACAAATAGTGCCAAGTGATTGTGAAGTGTGAGTTATTCAATGACTTTGTTTTTGTGGCAGAAATATATTAACTTTTCAAACACTCATTGTTTTGGGAAACAAAACTTTTTATGTTAGTGATCTCAGCAAACTAGCCGGACTACTTGCTTCAAAACTTCAGGAGGCCAGAACTCCACTCACAGGACACATTAATGAAAAAAATCACCTATCATGCACTACACTGCCAAAGAGTATTTCTTCCAACTTCATATCAAAAAAACTGAACTATCACTTTAAATTCACAGCTTTATCTTAGAATTTATACTTACGCTTACATAGAGTTCAGTAGTTATGAAGGATGATTTATTGTTAGGAAAAGCATTGTTATGAACAATCAAAAAACGACGAGGCTGCAGGATAGCTCACTCGGTAAAGCATTGCATTTAGAGGCAGAAGTGACAATAATGTCACTGGTTCGAGCCCCGCTTCATAGAAGCCGGCAGGGGTCGGCAGCTTTTTCAGAGTAGCGCACAATTGGCTATAGTGCTACAGGGTTGCAAATTGGGAAGGGACTGCTGGGAAGGGAATATAATAATTGCGTTGCTCAAGCGCCTCCTTTTGGCCAGACGGACGCTCTTCAGGAAGATTCTAAGTCTGTTCATGTCCGGGTATCCTGCGCCCTCGTTCTGAACTTGCGAAGATTCAACCAATGAGTGTATAAAGTAGCGGTGGCTGGCAGGTGCGTGCTTCGGAGAGAGCCGCAAACTGTCCACATTCTCCTGAGTTGGTAGCAAGGGGTCGCACACGAGCAAGACTTGTAGATAGTTCACCAATTGGGCATTCCAGATTTGGGTGGAATTGGAGACGCCAAATTTATTAAAAAAAAAAGAACTGACCATTGACTAAAAGGGGAGGGGCTTCAGCAACTTAACAAGATCATCCCCTGAGACCAATAGCCAAAATCCCAACTCTCTATAACAAATGATATAATAGTTAAGAACGACCAAATATCAACCACTAAGGAAAGGGGGCATAGCGTCACCACATAACGGAATCCTTTCCTGGGTCCATCAACCCAATCCAATTCTATGACAAATGGTCCAATTGATATGACAGATCAAATATAGGCCAATCAGAAAAAGAGGAGCAGCTTCACAGTTTAACATGTAATCCTTTCCTGAGTCCAGCAACCTAATTCCCAACTCTCTGTAGCAATATGCCTATTTCACATTTCTGGGTATACAAACCGGAAAACAGGTAAATTAACTTCTGCTGGTTTATGCTAGCTTGATGCTCCGTGAATCAACAATGGGAGAGTGTTAGTAGTCGGGAGTTCCCGGTCTGAACTGTTCAAACTGTACCTTGAAGAAGCAAGCCTTTTTTCTCGGTTTTCCCACTGAATATGACGTGAGGAGATAGATTTTGTCCATAAGAAGAGATGACAGAGGAAGATTTGCAATTATGAGATGTACCTAGCTAGGTACCTGAGTGTGCGATGCTCACTAAGCTGTACCACTCAGATCAATGTGAACTGGGGCATGAATAATACGAGTGATGGCAATGGCGAAGAAAGGGGTCTGCGATGGAGTCGGGCTGAAAAACTGATTAGAAAATGGATTCACCAGGTGCACTGACTACGACTGCTGTTCTCCTGCAGGTAACAAGCTATCTTGCTGCTTTTTGCCAATCACGCAGCTAACTTTAACCCTGCATTTAAAAATTGAGGCAAAAAATAGGATCTGCAAAGCCAATTAAACCAGAAAATTTTAGAGTTATTAGCCAATTGACACAACATTATGGCATTAACAATTAACTTAATGGAACGTAAAAATACTAGCATTAGCTTTCTACCTATCGTTCATGCTGTAAGACTAGTTTGCTAGTCGTCTGTGTTCGCTCGAACTACGGTATAGTCCATGGGCCAGACCAGATATTGGTACCACCTCGGGTGACTAAATCTAAGTGGTATTAAAATGTTTATAGGGTCCATATACAAAACCAAAACCAGTGAAGTTGGCACGTCATGTAAATCGTAGATAAAAACAGAATACAATGATTTGCAAATCCTTTTCAACTTATTGTAATGTGAATATAGGCCACTAGATGGCAGTATTTACCTTTTTTTTTGTTAAGCTCAGACTGGAGTCATGTTTAGACATGTCCTGAACATGTCTGGGGCAAGTCTCAGAAAGTTAAAAAAAGAGGTCTAAATGTGGGTGGGGTCTGCAAAAGAGTATATAAGGAAAAGAATTGAGACAGTAAAGTAGTAGGAGAAATTGCAAGAAGATGACCAGACCTGCCATTCTGTTCAAGACCTGTGACGTTTCTTTTGTGGATTTCTTTGCCTGTGTTTGAGCATTTTCATTATCCAGGACATCACCAAGCCACCCCACAAAAAGGGACAGTAAATATTTCTGTTTTTTTTATTCAATCTTGGTCATTAGTTGTTAGTTAGTTGTTATTGTCTTTGTCTGTTGATTAAATGTGTTTAAGTTTTTAAAACAGTTTCTGTCATCCCTTGCTGTTGCTGTTGCTGTTTGTGTTGTAAATGTAATAACAAATTGGGGCCATAACAAACTGGGGGCTCAAGGTCCGGGATAGACCATTTTGTGAGTCATTTATTAAAAATCTAACATTTCAAATTGTAAAATTATTTTTTTTAATTGAATACATATATATTGACAACAGCAATGGATGATTTCTTGGCATCACCAACCGTAGGGGTTTTGAAGTCTTTTAAAAAGACAGAACTGCTAGAAATTTGCAGACATTTAGAGCTGACAGAGGTGAAACCAGCCATGCGAAAAGCAAGACTGGCTAGAGAGATAGTTGAATATTACATTGATGAAAATGTGTTTGCACCAGGAGATCTGGAACAGTTTCCAGTGGAAAATCCAAATATAGAAATGGAACTTAAATTAAAAATGATAGAGATTGAAAGGGAAGAAAAAGAAAAACAAAGGCAGTTTGAGTTGGAAAAATTAGCAAGAGAAGAGAAAAAAGAAAGGGAGGAAAGAGAAAAAGAAAGGGGGAAAAAGAGAAACAAAAAGAATTTGAGAGGGAAGAAAAAGAGAAACAAAGAGAATTTGAGAGAGAGAAAGAGGAAAGAGCAGAAAGAGAGAGACAGAGAGATTTTGAATTAGAGAAATTCGATAGAGAAGAAAGACTCCAAATGGAGCAACTAAAAATAAAAATTCAAACTGAAAATAAATTTCGGGCTAGCCAGGAGGTAAAACTGGTGCCTCCATTTTCGGAAAAGGATGTTGACAACTATTTCCAGTGTTTTGAAAAGGTAGCAAAGAGTTGCCAGTGGCCAAAGGAACACTGGCCTCTGATGTTGCAAACTGTCCTCAAGGGTAAAGCTCAACAAGCCTATTCGGCTTTGTCTGCAGATGATTCCTCTGATTATGAGGTTGTCAAAAAGGTTATTTTGAGAGCTTATGAGTTGGTTCCAGAGGCTTACCGACAGAAATTCAGAGGTCTGAAGAAATCTGAAAATCAGACTTATGTGGAATTTGCTAATGAGAAGAAAGTTTGCTTTGAGCGCTGGTGTACTTCTATGGAGGTGAAGGATGATTTCAACTCACTAAAAGAAATGGTGTTAGTTGAATAATTCAAGAACTGTGTTAAGGATGATGTTAAGACCTACCTTAATGAGAAGCAAGCACTGAATTTGCAATCAGCTGCCAAATTTGCAGATGAATATGTTCTCACACATAAGTCCAAATTTCAGTCTAGCAGTAACAATAGATGGCCCCAATTTCAGAAAAAGGGTTACGGTGATACCCAAGATTCTAAACCCAAAGACAAAGACAAATCTGGTGATGGTGCTCAGAAATCCAGTAACAGGTCTGATCAAAGTGTGAAAGCTGACAGTGACAAAAGTGGTCTAGTTTGCAGTTATTGCAAGAAATCTGGTCATGTTACAACTAACTGTTGGTTCCTTAAAGCTAAGAAAGAAAAAGAAAAGGATACCACACCAAATGCCTTTGTGAAAACAAGGTTAGAAACCCCTGTAGTAGATAACCGATCTGCTAAATTGCCTGCTTCTTGTGGGGCTAAAAAGCCTGATACAGCTGACTTCGTGAGGGAGGAATTTCTTCCATTTGTGTCAGAGGGATTTGTGGCTCTGAATGAGCATACTACTCCTGTCCCCATATATATCCTAAGGGATACCGGAGCTTCTCAGTCACTTTTGTTGATGGACTCCTTGGAGTTACGTGATGAGACCGCTTCAGGGGATTTCATACTTGTACAAGGTATTGAAGGGAGGACTGTATCTGTACCCCTGCGCTCCATATTCTTGAAGTCAGATTTAGTTACAGGACAGGTAAAGGTGGGACTTATGTCAAGTCTACCTATAAAGGGTGTTTCTCTGTTGCTAGGCAATGACCTGGCTGGGGGCAAAGTAGTTCCCCCTGTACATCTTACTTCACAGCCGAGCACTGAAGATGGGGATGAGGACCCATCTCTGTATCCTCCTTGCGCAGTGACTCATGCTATGGCCAAGAAGGCTAAAGAAGAAGATGATGTGGTGCCGTCCAGTACATTGAATAGTCAGGACTCAGGTGGTTCGCCTCATGACTCTGATTGGCCTACTATGGTTTCTCCGTTTGAGGACTTATCAGATACTTTTATCAGTTCTCTATTCAGCCAGCCGGATGCGTCTGGTGATTCTGATGTGTCTGGAGACTTGTCTCTGTCCAGAAAGCGGTTGATTGAGGAGCAAACTAATGATCCTGAAATTTGTGTACTAAAGAGGAGAGCCCTTCCTGATAAAGAAATAGACGCAGTTCCAGTTGGGTATTATCTCAAGGATGGTGTGTTGATGCGGAAGTGGCGCCCTCCTGATATCCCTGCCAATGCAGATTGGGCAGTGGTCAGGCAAATTGTTGTTCCGAAGGTCTATAGGAATGAGATCTTAACAATGGCTCATAGTTTACCTTTAGGAGGTCATCTTGGTGTTAACAAGACTGTTGATAAGATCATGAAACACTTCTTTTGGCCTGGGCTTCGGAAAGACGTTTCCAACTTTTGCAAAACCTGTCACACTTGTCAGGTAGTTGGAAAACACCAGTTAGATCCACCTGTAGCTCCATTGCAGCCTATCCCAGCATTTGGGGAGCCATTCTCTAGGGTCATTGTTGATTGCGTTGGTCCATTACCCAAGACTAGATCTGGAAATCAGTACTTGTTGACAATCATGTGTGCATCTACCAGATTCCCTGAAGCCATACCTCTACGTAACATCAAGGCAACTGCAATCTCGAAGGCTTTGATAAAGTTCTTCACGTTGTTTGGCCTTCCCAGGGAAATTCAGTCAGACCAGGGTAGCAATTTCACTTCAGGATTGTTTCAGCAGGTTGTGTATGAACTAGGTGCAAAGCAGATTCTTTCTAGTGCCTATCATCCAGAAAGTCAGGGTGCCTTAGAGCGGTTTCATTCCACTCTCAAGACAATGATGAGGACTTATTGTTATGACCATGAGAAAGACTGGGATGAAGGGGTTCATTTGCTGTTGTTTGCAGCTAGAGAAGCAGTGCAGGAGTCTACTGGATTCAGTCCATTTGAGCTAGTGTTTGGTCATGAAGTGAGAGGACCTTTGCTATTATTGAGTGAACAATGGCAAGAGAAAGAGCCGCATATCAGTCTGTTAGACTATGTTAGCAAGTTCAAGGAAAGATTGCGTGCAGCTTGTGACCTTGCCAAAGAGAACTTGAAATCAAGTCAGGGAAAAATGAAAACTTGGTATGATCATAAGGCTAGAAGCCGTGAGTTTAAACCAGGAGAAAAGGTCCTTGTGTTGTTTCCCTTGCAGTCCAATCCATTGCAGGCTAGATTTCATGGTACTTATGAAATTCTGACAAAACTCAATGATCTCAATTACATTGTGAAGACTCCAGATAGGAGAAAACCAAAACAATTGTGTCATATTAACATACTAAAGCCTTATCATGACAGAAATGCTAGGGTTGCAGCTGTCACTTCAGATTCTCCAATGGTCGAAACGTGTGAAGATGAGGGGGAGTTTCAAGATGATGAACCAAGAATTAAAGCTGAAGTTCTTTCATGTAAATTGTCAAACACTGAAGTGTTGCAAAATCTTGATGTAAAACTCCAGCACTTAGAACCCTCACAGAGAGATCAGTTTGAAAGGTTGATCAAGAAATATGAGGATTTGTTTCCTGATGTTCCAAAGAGAGTTACTATAGCCTCTCATGATGTAGATGTTGGTGATGCCAAACCAATAAAACAGCATCCATACCGGATGAATCCTGAAAAGAGAAAGATTGCTGAGAAAGAGGTTGAGTACATGTTAAAACATGATATTATCTGACCCTCCAACTCCGATTGGAGTTCACCCTGTGTGCTAGTTCCAAAACCTGATGGAAGTACTAGATTCTGTACAGATTATCGCAAAGTCAATGCTGTAACTAGAACTGATGTGTTTCCAATACCTAGGATTGATGATTGTATTGATAGTGTAGGGCAAGCAAAGTTTCTGACCAAGATTGATTTATTGAAGGGTTATTGGTGTGTGCCTTTAACTGAGAGGGCCAAGAGCATCTCTGCTTTTGCCACACCATCTGGATTGTACCAGTATGAAGTCCTACCCTTTGGCATGAAAAATGCCCCAGCCACGTTCCAAAGGATGACACAGTCTACAATCGCCGGATTGCCACACACGGGTGCGTACATCGATGACCTGATCACATGGAGTGACTCCTGGGAAGAACATCTCAAAGATGTAGAGACGTTGTTCCAGCGCCTGACCCAGGCTGACCTGACTGTTAACCTGAGCAAGAGTGACTTTGGTTGTGCTACTGTCACCTATCTTGGCTAAGTCATAGGCTAGGGTAAGGTGGCACCCATAAATGCTAAAGTCCAAGCCATCATGGACTTTCCAGTTCCTGACAACAAAAAAGCTTTGCGCCGCTTCCTTGGAATGATCGGGTACTACCGCAAGTTCTGCAAGAACTTTGCTGAGATTGCTCTCAGTCTAACTAACCAACTGAAGAAAGGCGTAAAGTTCACCTGGGATGATGCATGCCAGAGAGCCTTCGATCACCTGAAGTCTCTGCTGTGTCACTTCCCCGTGCTCAAATCTCCTGACTTCAACAAACCGTTCTCCATCGCGGTCGATGCTAGCGACCAAGCTTGTGGATCTGTGCTCCTACAGAGAAGTGACTCTGATGACATTGAGCATCCCGTGGCATACTTCTCCAGGAAGTTCAATCGCCACCAAAGGAACTATTCCACAATAGAGAAGGAGCTGTTGGATTTGGTCCTTTCTTTACAACACTTTGAGGTTTATGTTTGTACAGGACAAAAGCCAATGATTGTGTACACTGACCACAATCCGTTAATGTTTTTGAGTAAGATGAAAAACAAGAATCGGAGATTGTTGAATTGGAGTTTGATTTTACAGGAGTTTGACTTGGAAATTAAGCATGTGAAGGGTACAGACAATGTAATTGCTGATTGCTTATCCCGTGTTTGAATGTGTATATATATATATCATGTGTTTGAATATTGTATGATATGTATATATAGACAAGTGTTCACTTAACCATTTTGTATTGAAAAGAAAAATTTTGCCTTTATGAGTCAAAATTTTTCCCTTTTGGAATGGAGGTGTAATGTGAATATAGGCCACTAGATGGCAGTATTTACCTTTTTTTTGTTAAGCTCAGACTGGAGTCATGTTTAGACATGTCCTGAACATGTCTGGGGCAAGTCTCAGAAAGTAAAAAAAAAGAGGTCTAAATGTGGGTGGGGTCTGCAAAAGAGTATATAAGGAAAAGAATTGAGACAGTAAAGTAGTAGGAGAAATTGCAAGAAGATGACCAGACCTGCCATTCTGTTCAAGACCTGTGACGTTTCTTTTGTGGATTTCTTTGCCTGTGTTTGAGCATTTTCATTATCCAGGACATCACCAAGCCACCCCACAAAAAGGGACAGTAAATATTTCTGTTTTTTTTTTATTCAATCTTGGTCATTAGTTGTTAGTTAGTTGTTATTGTCTTTGTCTGTTGATTAAATGTGTTTAAGTTTTTAAAACAGTTTCTGTCATCCCTTGCTGTTGCTGTTGCTGTTTGTGTTGTAAATGTAATCACAAATTGGGGCCATAACATTATATTCAATTGAATACACTGCAAAGACAAGATGCTTAATGTTCAAACTGAGAAACTTCTTTTTTTTTTGCAAATAATCATTAACTTAGAATTTAAAGGCAGCAACACATTGCAAAAAAGTTGGCACAGGGGCCTTTTTACCACTGTGTTACATCACCTTTCCTTTTAACGACACTCAGTAAATGTTTGGGAACTGAGGAGACCAATTTTTGAAGCTTTTCAGGGGGAACTCTTTCCCATTCTTGCTTGATGTACAGCTTGAGTTGTTCAACAGTCCGGGGTCTCCGTTGTCGTATTTTACGCTTCATAATGCGCCACACATTTTCAATGGGAGACAGGTCTGGACTACAGGCAGGCCAGTCTAGTACCCGCACTCTTTTACTACGGAGCAATGCTGTTGTAACACGTGCAGAATGTGGCTTGGCATTGTCTTGCTGAAAAAAGCAGGGGCGTCCATGAAAAAGACGTTGCTTGGATGGCAACATATGTTGCTTTTCAGCATTAATGGTGCCTTCACGTATGTGTAAGTTGCCAATGCTTTGTGCAGGCATCAAATTCCAAATGAGCTAATATTTGCAAAAAATTACAAAGTTTACCTGTTCGAACCTTAAGTAACTTGTCTTTGCAGTGTATTCCATTGAATATAGGTTGAAAATGATTTGCAAATCATTGTATTCTGTTTTTATTTACGATTTACACAACGTGCCAACTTCACTGGTTTAGGGTTTTGTAAGTGTAATAAGATGTGATAGCCTATCCACACTGGTAGCTTTTTCAGTTATTTTTTACATGTGCCAATGCGGTTATTTTTCACTCAGTAGCATCACCGCGTTATGTGCTAAACCCTAGAAATATGGCAAGGTCATGTCCAGTCTCAGCCAATAATTACCCAAAACCATGTGGGACATGCTCGTTTGAGACATCAAAGCAAAACAAATGCATTTCACATATTACTCCTGTTGTCTGTACTATGTATGATATTTACTTTCAGCTTTATGTAAAACTGTGAATGACCGTAGATGTGAGGCTTTTTCAGGTGGATTGATACGGTTGGCAAGAGCCCTGATATGTAAGTTGTTATTTATCACTCCAATTTATGTTAATTAATTCTCTTGATACAGCCAACTCCATCAATAAAATACGTCTTCATGTACAAATATGATTGTCTTTGTTAGTAAGAAATTATTCCTACAAGTGTTTGTGACTGTTTGATTGTTCATTAAATGCTGGTATTCTCAATATAAACTACATACTACATACTACAGAGTATGTCCATTTAAGACGAGATAACCACCACTAAGCTACCAATCTGCGAGGTCTATCATATCAAAACGTAAACTAGAGATATGTGGCAAGTAAAAAATGGCAGTGAGAAGTGGTCACCTCGGGTGGTACCGATTTGTGAAATTTAGGGTCTGGGCTCATGCACTATTAGTGTCAAAGATATCTTGCACCATTTAGCTGGCGAACATACATCTATGAATTTGTTTTCTAGATATAATGTCTCCGAAGTTGCTTATTATCGGTTTTGTAAATGTCAGAAAGCTGTGGTTGAGAATGCCTTGTGTGGGTAACGCATTTGTACCGACCAGTGTTTGATGATTAAGTTCCATAAAGTTTTCCAAGGATTAGAATAATCCTTTGGAAGTTTAACACTCGTCATTCTTCTTTCTGCAATGCTGCAACGTGGTAAATTCGACTAAGAACATTGTTTGCATGCATACACGTTTCCCAGGATCAGCAGTGCTGGGAACCCTATTGTTTTTGTTCGGGTTTTTATTATTATTATTATTATTATTATTATTATTAGGGGGCCAAGCCAGTGGGGCTTGGAAAACGGTTTCCCAGGACCAGCGGTGCTGGGCACCCTATTGTTTTTATTCGGGTCTTTATTACAAGGGGGCCAAGCCCGAGGGGCTTGGGAAACGTTTCCCAGGACCAGCAGTGCTGGGAACCTTAATGTTATTGTTTGGATTTTTATTATTATTATTATTATCATTAGGGGGCCAAGCCCGAGGGGCTTGCATATGCGTTTCCCAGGACCAGTGGTGCTGAGAACTCTATTGTTTTTGTTCGGATTTTTATTATTATTATTATTATTTTTATTTTATTTTTTTTTTCTGTTGGTAAAAGTGGTGCTGCAGCCTAAACCGTGCAAGGGAGGGTGGTGCAATTTGGAGGGTTGGTCCAGAACTCTGCTCTCACCTCAGACACTAAAATTCACATATGTCTGCCAGCAGGGGGCGCTATAACTATGAGCAACGCGTTTTTGGGCTATAACTCCCACACTGTATGTCTCATATTCTAAAAATTTATATCCACAGATTCCCTGGAAAGCCTTAAATCACTTGGGCTAGGCTAGCCCATTTCCGCCACTAAATTTTTTTTGCAAAATTGCAAAAACTGGAAAAACTACTTTTTCAAACTTCTCCTTGTGATTTTGTCCAATCAGTCTGTAATTTAGCATGTACACTCTGGAGCCTCACTTGATCTAAAGTTATCAAAAGAATTTTGTTTGGGTAAAATACGCGCAAATTATATGCGAATAAAATTTTCTATCTAGCTATGCAAATGTTTGCATTGCTATATCTTGGTAAAAATAAATGCTTACAACACAAAATCTGAGATCTTTGATTGGAATGGAACTTTGAGGAAATAAGCCAAATTTGGGTAATGTTGGCTACTAGGGGGCGCTGTAAAGGTGGGAAATTTATATCTCTTAAATGCCATTACCGATTTTCACCAAATTTGGTAGGTAGGATGATGGGTCACCCCTGAGGCCATGTTTTGAAATTTATCATGACTGGTCAAACTAGGCGTGGCTTATTACAAGATAAACAACAAACTTTTATTTTAGCTCAAGTATTTGGCTGAGGGCTCCCAAAATTACAGGGTATATCTAGAATAGCAGACTGACCACCGATACCAAAAATTGTGTCTCGTCTACTAGGTGGCACTGTAACAGATGCAAATGCATTTTGGCTTGTAATTTCCACATTTTAAATCAAATCTACATAAACTTTATTTCCACATATTCCCCAAATAGTCACATCATGTGACATAGGCCCCACCCCCTTCCACCACATATTTTTCTTTTAAAGTTACTAGACTACTCCAGAAAATATGGTTCTTATAAATAAACTATTTTTTTCTGCTAGCTAAAAAACACATATTGTTACATATTAGTGTCAAAATTAAAGCTATCAACATCAAACTCTTTTCACTCGCTTTAGAAGTCAAACAGAGGCTCTGTGCCAAATTTGGCCCAAATTGGACGATAGGGGGCACTATAAACAGAGAAACACCAAGTGACATGAAAGTTGATCGGATTTGCATGAAATTTGGGGAGTATCATGCTGGGGCACTCCTGAGACCATATGTTAAAGGAGATTGCAACTGGTCAAAGTGGGCGTGGCTTATTACAAGATAAACAACAAACTTTAATTTCAGCTCAGGTATTATGCTGAAGGCTGTGAAATTTACAAGGTATATATAGAATAGCTCTCAGACCAAACATACCAAAAATTGCATGGGTACTCCACGAGGTGGCGCTGTGACGGATGCAAATGCATTTAGCCTTTTAACTCCCACATTTTAAATCATATCTTCATGACCTTTACGTCCTCGTGTTCCTCCGATAGAGTCGCATCTTCTGACATTGGCCATGCCCAGTCTCACAGAATATTTTTCTTTCTACATCACTACACATCAAAAACCTACTTTTTCGAACTCCTCCTAGTGTTTATGCTCCATCTGTGCGAAAATTTCCACATATAATCTCCAGACTGGCCTGATCAAAAGTTATCAAAAGAATTTTGCTACGCTAAAAAATTCGGAACTTATAAATAAACAATTTTTTTCTGATAGCTAGAAAAAACATATTGTCGCATAATTGTGTCATAGGCAAAGGTATCTACATCAAACAAAAGGCACTTGTTACCAACATCAACCAGAGGCTCTGTGCCAAATTTGGCGCAAATTGGCCGATAGGGGGCGTAATAAACAGAAGCATCAATTGAAATGAAAGTTGAGAGGGCAGCCTTTTTGACCTCACGTTTGAGAGCAAATATTGGTGATGTACCTCCTGGTAACGAAATACAGCTATTTGCATTCCATGGGCTCCGCGGGACCTGGGAGCCAAGTTGTGCAGGGAGGCTTGGCCCCCTTTCATAATTATTATTATTATTATAGTTATTTTTATTTTTCCGTTGGTAAAAGTGGTGCTGCAGGCTAAACCATACAAGGGACGGTGGTGCAATTTGGAGGGTTGGTGCAGAACCCTGCAGTCACCTCAGACGCCAAAATTCACATATGTCCGACAGCAGGGGGCGCTAAAGCTGAGGGCAACGCGTTGTGGGCTGTAACTCCCACACTGTATGTCTCACATTCAAAAACTCTATATACACAGATTCCCTAAATAGCCTCAAATCACATAAGCTAGGCCATGCCCATTTCTGCCTATGAATGTTTTTCGCAAAATCGCAAAAAGTGGAATACCTACTTTTTCGAACTCCTCCTTGGGATTTTGTCTGATCAGTCTGTAATTTGGCATGGACATTCTGGAGCCTGACTTGATCTAAAGTTATCAAAAGAAATTTGTTCGATTAAATTACGCGCAAATTATTAGCAAATAGAATTTTCTAGCTAGCTTTGCAAATGTTTGCATTGCTATATCTCTGGAAAAATAAATGATCACAATTTGGCTAATGGTGGCCACTAAGGGGCGCTGTAAAGGTGGGAAATTTATATCTTTTTAATGCCATGACCGATTTTCACCAAATTTGGTGGGTAGGATGTTGGCTCACTCCTGAAGCCATGTTTTGAAATTCATTATGACTGGTCAAACTGGGCGTGGCTAATTACAAGATAAACAACTAACTTTTATTTTAGATCCATAGGCTCTGTGCCAAATTTGGCCGAAATTAGACGATAGGGGGCGCTATAAATGGAGAAACATCAAGTGACATGAAAGTTGATCAGATTCACACAAAATTTGGGAAGTAAGATAAAGAGTCAATGTACCTCCTGGTAACGAAATACAGCTATTCGATTCCGTGGGCTCTGTGAGACCTGGGGGCCAAGTCGCGTGGGGAGGCTTGGCCCCCTTTCACAACTGCTTGCAGTTCTAGTTATTATTAATATTAATATTTTCCTTCTTCGGGTACACTTTATTTGAAGGTCCTGTCATAAGAGTGGCATGACACTGTCATAACTGTTACATGTGTCATGTAACAGTTGGTGTCCTTGGTGTCTGGACTATGTCCCCCGCCCCAATACACCTTGACACCAAAGATGAATGGAATCGGTCTAACCGTTTGTTGTGAACGCGATATCTTAAGAACGGTGTGACCCAATTCCATTCAGCTTTGGTGTCAAGGTGAATTACGGGATTGCTCACAGCCCACTCTATTGACGTGACCTTGCTATTATTCTCAAGGTCATTATGACCATTTGGCCACTTACAAATACTTTGTCAATTTCATATCTCATGAACGATTTGACCGATTCCATTCATCCATGGTCTCCAGGTGTATTAGGGGTGGGGGACATAGAATTCAGCTCCATCCGTCCGGCCATCTGTCCATCCCATTCCGTTTGTTTTGAACGCAATATCTCAAGAATGGTTTGACCAATACCATTCACCTTTGGGGTCAAGGTGTATTAGGGCCGGTGGACATAGTCTTCAGCTCCATCAGTCCATCTGTCCGGCTGTCTGTCCGTTACGTCCCGTTTGTTGTGAACGTGATATCTCAAGAACGGTTTGACCGATTCCATTCATCTTCGGTGTCAAGGTGTATCACAGCCCACTCGATTGACGTGACCTTACCATTATTCTCAAGGTCATTACGACCATTTGGCCACTTACAAATACTTTGTCAACATCATATCTCAAGGACAGTTTGACCGATTCTATTCATCCTTAGTGTCCAGGTGTATTTGGGGTGGGGGGCATAGTCTTCAGCTCCATCAGTCCATCTGTCCGGCCGTCACGTCCCATTTGTTGCGAACGCGAAATCTCAAGAACTCTTTGCATGATTTTATTCATGTTTGGCTTCAATGCAGCGGCGGTTTGTCAATAGGGGGTGCTTGGGCGCCACCCCCTCCTGTTCCTATCCAAAATTCGACAAAAGAAGTCCACTTAAACATACCTAAATTTGTCATTAAATTTTTAAAAACTTACGGATAAAATGTTTTATTTTTTCCACACAATGATAGCCTGTCGGCACCGGTCACCACAGTAATAACTTGAGCAAAAACCTGTAATCACAGTGCAGCACAGCTGTGAATGAGATTTGGGCGGCTGTTGGCAGGGTATTTAAACCCTTGAGCAGATTTGTCCGCCAGTGGACACGGAGCTGCAGATTTATGCACGCAGTTACAATATTCTATCACTAGATGGCCCACCCGGATCAGTTATTGAATTTTTACAAGCAAGCCAAGTTCGAACGCTGTTTATATTAAATGGACGAGTTCACTCCAATCCCTGGATGGATCAAGCCAACCTTGGTTTGACTTAAAGAGGAGGCACATCCATACTACAGGGAGGCCCAAAAAGTGTCCCTCCTTCCTCTCAGAACTCCAGGGTGGATGAGGAACATGGAAATTAGTGGGCAGGATTGACTCATTATACAGTGTATGAATTTTATTGCCTCAAAATAATCCCGGGTAAAAACTGTGGATTTCAAGTCACAGTTCAAGAGTAGATATACAGACTTTAACAAAGCCCTTCTTATTGTGGATTAGTGGGTTGGTCACTGGTGTGCCTTCCCTTTTCTCAGCTCATCGTGCCATTATTGGCGTTGGCTCAGACAATCTTGTCACAGTTTGAGTTCCATCCTATGAACACCGATTTTCCGTCCATGTAACATTAGCAACAAGACCAAATTCTTAACCCTTTAAACCCTGAGCCTATTTTTTCGGTTTCTGCTCGAATGACAAGACCAAATTTTTAAATTCCCCCCCCTTTTTTTTTAACCAAAATTGCTGTGATTCAGGTCTAAAACTTCCTGTATACATTTGTTTTTGTTATCAATGAAATAAACCACATATACACCATTAATTTATCATTTCATCCTATTAAGTACAGTGGGACCTGTTGGTCACACTTTCTGTGAAATCTGTCATTTATTTACATAAATATGTAATTTACCACAGCTGTAAGGTACTGGAAAAGCATGAAAATGCACCTTGAAAAGTGCCTCCAATTTCAGTTTGGAAAAGGTGTACAAAGACTGTAAACAGCATTACAGTGCTGTGTTTTTAGATTTGTGTTTTTTTTTTTCTGTTTAACTGTGTTCCACTTATTGTTTGCATCTTTACAAAATATAAAAATCCCAGTTAGTTGGTGGATTATCTTTAACATGACAGCTTTTACAATCAATCTGTAAGTAATGTAAGGACAGATACAGTGATCTGTAAGTAATGTAAGGACAGATACAGTGATCTGTAAGTAATGTAAGGACAGATGCAGTGATCTGTAAGTAATGTAAGGACAGATGCAGTGATCTGTAAGTAATGTAAGGACAGATGCAGTGATCTGTCAGTAATGTAAGGACAGATGCAGTGATCTGTCAGTAATGTAAGGACAGATGCAGTGATCTGTCAGTAATGTAAGGACAGATGCAGTGATCTGTGGACAGAGGGGATACATCCTGAATTCATAATAAAAAAAGGGTTCAAACCCTGATAAAATCTGTAGGCTACATTTTCCTTAATAACTGACTGTGTCGACATCAAAGCAGCTGTCAGGTGTGCTGGGCCAAGGTAAATTGCGCCCCCCCCCCCCCCCCCCCCCCAAAAAAAAATTTTTGGCACCAGCCGCTACTGCTTCAATGTCTAATTTTGTGATACGCCCATCCCAGTCGATTTCCGTCACTTTGCGGGGTACATGGCCACATTTAGTGGCAACACTTGTTATTTTAGCTGTTAAAGCTTTCAACTACTAATGGTTATTCTTGGCTTGAACCCCGGAATTGCCGCTAGCGGCTATATTTAACTTTTTTTTTTGCTTCATATTTCATGACTTTTTCTAATTTGATGGGGACAACTGATTAAGCATAAAATTATCATGATGATATTTTTCAATGTGCTGAACACATATTGCACATATTAGTGTTCCTCTAGGGTCAATTTGACTCCAAGGTGTTTTAGCTGTGTAAATCTCGTCTGTCTGTGTGTGTGTGACCTCACATCCCCACACCTGCAGGAGCAGAGTTGATACTTTTGAGTTGATTAATGACGGAGGGGTGGGTAAAACAACTATTCACATGAGAACTTTGATTCTTCTCATGGTGTGGGCATGTGGGAAACAACTTAAGTTCTGAACCCCTGCCAAAATGAGGAAGCCAATGTAGGCTTGTGAGCTCTTCACATCCAAGTCTTTCTAACTACACATGCCTCTCCTGTAAAATTATCATCTCAAGTATAATATTTTCAATTGATGGTTGTTTGAAGAGCTCGAATAATGACTCTGTGTCTTCAACATGGCTGACTGTGTCTGGTGGGACACTCTTAGCAGCACTTCTACCTTGTTGTTCAAGTGAGTAGAGGGACCATAGTTTTCCATTTTTTGTGCTAACGTGACATGGGGGAGGTGGACACAATATTCTCATGAGAATTTTCCCGCACCATGGGCATGAAGGTGTGTGTGTATGTGTGTGTGTGACCTACTGTACTCACACCTGCCGAAGTACAGCTGATATTTCCCACACTGTGGAGGATGGGTATGGCCACAAGAACATGGGTAGTTCATGCAAAATAAGGGAGGAGCAGACATTTAAATGCTTGCATGGCAGCCCTCTATCCAAATCATTCCTCATTGTGCTCTGTGTGTACTGCAATGTGTAGGCACTCCCACTTGCAAATGTCCTCTGGGAAAAGGTTTGCTGTCCATGAGCTCTTTGACAGTGAACGTGACATAGTGGAGAATGTGTCTGAGACAGAGAATTGTGTTGAGGAGGTCCCTGTTTTTGAGGCATTTTCATCTGATGAGAATGAGAGTGTTGACCCTCCTGTTGTCTCACAACCACCAGCAGACACGATCCCTTCCAAAAATGGGAAGATAATATGGTCCCTTTCCCCACTTCAACAGCGGGGTAGACTTAGTGCTGCTAATATGATATTTAAAAAGTAGATGTAAAAGTAAATAAATATGTTTTTGAGAGGGAGGGGGGGGTGGTGTGTCACCAAAATCAATCAATATAGTTAATTCCGTGAGTCATGGATGTGCACACCAAATTAGAAAAGATTTCGATGAAAGATTTTCAAGATACATAAACTCTAAAACTGAAAGTTTGACCTGATGGTGGCGCTACAGGAAAGGTCATATCGTCACCAAAACAAATAGGCTTCATCCTCTTGTGGTCAATAATGTGGTCAGTAAATTTGAGATTTGTATGAAAACTTTTCAAGATACATTAATTTTAATTTAAAAGTTTAGCCTGATGGTGGCGCTAGAGGACAGGTCAACTCACTGAGAAGTTTCATTATCAAGGGGTTATTTATGTATTCAACAAATAAAAAAAGTGCCTGACACAAAAATGTGGTCAACAATTTTATGTAAATCATTTTCTGGAGGCAAATATCCCTGGGGTCAGATTGACCCCAAGGGTAAAATGTGTAAGTAATATTTAAGGATAATAGGAGGGTTTATTACGTAAATAAAAAAGTAAAATCAAAAATTACACTACTCTGAACTTCTGTGGTAGCTTTTGGAACATCTTGCCTGGTAAAACCAGACTCTTCGCTTAGTCTGGACGCTCGTCATTGACAAATGTTTACTTCCTGGTGGGTGGGCGCTTGTCAAAAGTTTAAAATCAGTGGTGTAACTGTAAATAATACGATGACGTATGTTATGCACCTATTCGGCCGCCTAGTACTTCTGCTGTAAACACGGTCCTTCATATCAGGAATGCAGTGAAAACAAACTGATCAGTACATTAAAATTCATACTATAACATATAGTATGTATAACATTTAGTATATAGTTCATACAATAGTTTGTACCTATACATATGCCCGTCAACCAAATTTTAGCCTTCACTCATTCACTTATAGGAGAATTCTGGTGGGAAATTGACTTGGGGTGTATTGAAACATGATAACGTGTACTAACTTTTGTCGAATACCCCACCTTCGTACGCACGAAACAGTCGCCTCCATTTTAAAAGTCACGTAAAGTCGATTGACGAGCTCGAACGAATAGATTGCAATCTGTTCCCCTATCCTTCCTACTAGCTTGTGCTCGTCAATTTACTTGTTGTGACTTTCAAGATGGAGGCCACTGGAAACTACCTCAAGGTACTGTTTGCATGAACACTCTTTTTTTAATAAACTACCGGTGCATTTTCAAAGTTCTCAGTGCCTCGTTTTAAATGTCAGGGCCGTCAGAATTCTAGCAATGAAGTGTGGAGCTACTTTGAAACTTGTGAATGATGAAAAAATAGCCATTTCTTTGCATGGCAACGATATGCCCAATTCACTACCATTGTAAGCCTGTTGGGAGCTTTGGCTAAAAAGCCATGTATTTCGAAATGTCGCTATCTAACTCTATAGTGACACATTTGGGCTCTACGCGTTTGGCTGTCACAGCGATTTCATTCATGTATAATGACAACATAACACTGAGACAGCAAATAGGTCTTGTGACATGAACAAAAACACAGTTTTTAAAAAGTTTGCTGCTAATTTACATGTGAAATTCGCGAGCAATATAACAATAGAAGCTACAAGCTCGCTGAGGTGGTTAGGCTATCTCACAGAGATGAACAGGGTGCCTATTTAATATGTTTCATGTTGGATATTAAGTAGATATGACAACTTTTCTCGAAACCTGTAGGGAGTAGCGCTACAACATCATTTGCATTAAAAAAAACTAACCAAACATTCATCTTGATGTGGCTATAAGTCATTAATACCGGGGATTTTTTACATGACAGAGCGAATGGCCACCCGTGTATCTATATCCGTGGCCATTGTTGTTTTCAAAGATTACAATTTCAAACTCGACGCAGCGGTGATGTCATGGCTCTCGGCCACGCCTTCTGTTCGTTGGTTGGTCCAGTGTATTTTTTGCTGTGGTAAATGAGGCAGAGCTCTGAGTGACCAGACTGAGTACTGAAGCGAAATGAAATTTATTGGAAGTACGAAGGATGGCGGAGTCAGGCTATGGCACATCCTGCAATGCAGGCTATCTAACTGGCGGTTAGGCCCGACCACACTGCCTGCAGCTGCGATGCGTTTTCTGCAAGCAGAGCACAGCAACTGCTGGTTGCATGCAGCTCGGTCACACTGCCTGCGTTTCTGCAGCGGCAGGTCTGCCGCGGGCTTCTGTTTCAAACTCTGTCTTTGCACGATTTTGCCCAAGAAATCAGTATAAAATAATGAATTATTTCATCTTGCGTCGTTATAGCCTACTACACGTGATTTATATTTTGTATTGACAGTAGGGGAAGCATGCTTGAGCGTATCATACAAATAATCTAATTACACAATCATATTACAATACACAGCAAACCCTTTTGAATTGGTCTTGCTCTCTCTGAAGGTAATTTCGGGGTAGGGGGAGGGTGTCGGGATATGGAATGTGCTTTCAAAAGCAATCTAATTTACATTAGTCGAGGCTGAAATCATTCGTACAGGCTAGGCGCCAAACGACCGAGAAAGGTACAGTTCCGACAATTCAGAAACTGGCTGATATGCTGTACGTTCGTCTGGCCATTACCCTATATCCAAAGGATGTTTTATAGGTCCATGCTGTTTCCATCATAGTTTCTTTTTTGTCGTCTTTACAAGTGGAAACAATCACCTGAACTTGCTAATACAAGTGGGGAGTCGTGTGTAGGTTCAGCAATTGCGTGGGTGTCATGGCCAGAGTGAGAGATACGGAGAAGTACTGCTCTGTTACTCTTTAATCATCAACATAATAAGCTATGTTCATTGGCTTGGCACCGCCATTAATTGCATATTCCCGCAAAGCCCAGACATCTAAATCCAAAATAAAATGAGCAACGTCGTATTAAAGTTTTTAAAAATAAGTTGAGAATGACAAAATACTTTTCCATAGGCTATATCCCCTTTAATGACAGCAGCCTACGATGAAAGTCGCGAATTTCCCACTCCATGTTTCAATATTGCACTAAGCATTGCTGAATTCAGCGGAAGGGATTATGTCCATATAAACGGGCTTTTAATATGATTAACATGCCGGAGGTGTTGTTACATTTTTGATTGTCTGCTACATGCTTGCAACATACACGCATCCTCTGCAATTTTGCAAAATTCATGTGTATATATAGTGATATGACTGTTTCTGGCAGTCATTTTCAGCGCTGCGTTGCCTTTTTCCGCATGCATCGTGTGGAAAAATTCGACAAGAGTCTGAATCTATATTTTCCACAAGGTAGCCAGTACGGCTTTTGCATGCGTGAGTCGCGCAGCTTCGGCATGCAGTGTGGCCGCTCTCATTGAATAACATAAAATAATATGAATTGAATAAACTATTCAACTAATTGAATAAACATTGAATAAACTAAAAGACGCATGCGATGTGCGGAAGACGCATCGCAGTCGCAGGCAGTGTGGCCCGGGCCTTAATATTTCCAGTCCATTAGCCACTGCTTATGTAGATATAAGGGATAAATTTGTTCAACTTTTTGTGAGTTAATGAAGAGTGACAACCTTTAGCTGCTAAATTATGACTTATTGGTACTACTTGCTTCAATGTTTGCAAATTTACTAAAGTGTTTTATTCGTGTTTAGTGGCCCTTTGCACTATTACCTTGTAATTGTGAAAGTGCGTTCAGGAACCACGTGAGAGCAGGGAATCCAAAAATCGTATGCCTTTAATGAATTCCGGGTCAGTACCAGAAGACACAAGAATTGCCAAGCCACAAAACAAAATCCAAAAACAGTGTCGACTAGACAGGCCGGGGTCAGAACCGGTAAAACAGAGGAGCCAACGGTACATGGACAGCAAGCAAAAAGTCGTAGTCGATAAGCAAAGCAGTCAGTCATAGACAGGGCATCCAAACACAGAAATCATGGTCGAATAGGATAGTTCTTCGGATAGGACTCAGACTACTCATTTACTATTGCTCTTTGATCATCTCATTTTCTTGGGTTTTTACACAGTCTTTGTGCCATATCTATTAATACTTTAAGAAGTTATATTTTTATTGTATGACATTCTGTACAAATTGCTTTAGCTTTTTTTGTTTTTATTTCATCAGGTTCACTTGCTTACCTTTGGAAAGGACCTAAGAACTGGAGGTCATGGGGTACATCTTAAATCTCTTATTTGACACTTCCTTGCTCCTCACTTGAAGCAGAGTTTTCATGTATCAGCCATCTTGCAGGTCATATCAAAGCTCTCAGTTCTGCTATGAGGAGAGAGCTCTGAGGAGCCATGAGCGAGTATTCACAAGGGCAGGCTTCCTGGAAGACATTAGCTGAAAACCATGCGGTCAGTCCATAATGACAGATACTGGCAGCAGATCCAGCTGTGTGCCATCATCAGAAATGGACGTGGATTCATGTGAATCTTCAGAGGAAAAGGATTCCTTGTGTCTTCCCTGCTTTCATAGTTTCCTTGCATCTCTCCTTGGTGGGAAGGACTGAGACGCCAGGAAAAGACAAGTGAGGGAAACATGGATGCTATTTAAGAGAATTGAGATGTACCCATGATGTCGCATCTTATCCACTCAGGACCCCTTTTTGGAAAGTCAGTTCAGTGCCTACAAGCCATCATTAATCTTTGCTGTAAGCAGCTGTGGTCAAAGGCCAATTATTGATGCTGTTGCAGTCAGGTTGTCCTTGTTAGGCAGTGGTCCAGAAACATTTGTGTGTGAAGTTTATAGTTTTGCAGATATGCAGATTTGGAATGGTTACTTCTGTATGCACGATAGTGTTGACTGGTACCTGAGGCTTTAGAATTGAGCACTACAAGTGCATCAGCTGGTTCTGATGCAGTGCCCTAACGAAGTACATTTTTTCAAATAAAATTGGTTTATTAAAGTTTTTCATTTTCATTCATCTTCGTCTGGTAATGACTTGAGTTTTACATAAGCACAGGGCCTGTGCCAAATCTGTTGTACACTCAGGTAAGCAGCAGCAGGGACATATTTGGAACCAAGGGTGCTGCAATGGGCTATGATGTAAACTTTGTTTGACATCTTAATTTTCCAAGTCCTGGAGATTCATTGAGTACACCCGGGGTAAATTTAATAAATAAGGTGGCCAGACTTACGTCTCAGACAGGGACACCCGCCAGTTTATGCATGCCGCCCAGTTGGGCTTGCTTAGCTAACTCTTGGATTTTACCAACAATAATAATATTATAGTTACAATTTCATTCATTCATTCACTGCTGTTAGATGTCTGGATAGGAAAAACCCATGGGTGTTCAATTTCCTTGATGAGGCATTTATTTCAGTATGTCCCACATATAATTGACTATATAAAAAAACAAAGAATTACATGAACAAAAAAGATTTACCCTTGATCAACATTTCTAATACATAAAGGGTAGTAAAATGCAGTGGCGGTTTTTCACAGTGGCAAAGGGAAGCCTGGCTTCCCCAAAAATTATTGGAAGAAAGAAAAAATATAAATAAGCTTCACCACAATGTATTTTATATTGTTGTCATTTCCTTGTCAAAACACTACATCAGCGCACTTCTGCTTTAGCTGAGCGTGAGGAGCAAAACAGCGCCCCTCCTGTCAAGCTCTCATTGTGTATTACACTTCGTGTCTCTGCACTCCATCTGCAGTGGGAAAGTTAACTCCATCTACCCACTGCACGCCTTTGTACTCATTCATAATAATGGCCACTAGGTCACATGATCACAACCATCCAATCAGCGCACTCATCCTGCTTTAAGCTGACAACCTAACACATCGTTTGTCATTGGTGCCTGGCTCTGGGGTGGTATGTTGCGCTTCCAGCCAATGTGATTCTGTTTGAAGTCCCTTAGCTGTGAGGCCAACTTCACTATTTCGCGCATGTAATCACTCTCTTGCTGCATGTATCTGCTACGGGTTTTATCAAATCTCATCAACTGATTATGACACCTGCAGCAGATGTAAATCTCACGTTTTAGTGGCATCACAAACTGCCAGAACCATAGGTATATATTTGGAACACTAGAATGCTGATGCCGTCATATTTACATTATATAAAATGAAGCACTCGGCCGCAATATTGATACACCCAATTTCTTCATTAAAATGGTTTCCTATGAGGCCAATTTCAAATAAGTCGATATCAGCGAGAAAATTCTGAGATGCGTGGCTGCCTTTTGCTGCAATATTTATTTGAAGAGCTGTAATAAAACTTTTCATGCGTAAGTTAACGTATAAACGCAAAGTAGTCACTTCAATAGAAAAAAATCGTATTTCGTGCTTGCTAGCTAGCTAATTAGCCGTCCCATTGACTTGAACAGACTGCTGACTGAAAGCGAATGCCAGCGATTGACAACGGTCACCAGCAAGCTACCTTGGCTTCGCGGGGACTACATTGACTTATTGGTAAATAAAATTTAAAAAGTGGCTAACAAGCTAGCTAGCTACTTGTAATTGATAACGTAAACGGACATTCATCAACGTTTCTTTTAACGGCGATAACTTCCAAGCAATTATGTGATTAGAGGTAAAAGCCTAGGTCGCGTTAACGTTAAAGTACAGCAGAGAAGTGACATTAACACCGAATAACATTTCGATCTTCGCTTTAGAAAGTATGCCGCTTTCCATCCTCCAAAAAGGGCATATGGGAGACAAAATGTTGCTCTGCACAGCGATACCAAAAAAACACCGACTCGCACGCAAGTGTTTTTGAAAATGTAATTTTAAAATACGCAAAAATGAATAGGAGTCTATGAGCGAATTTTACTTCCGGGTGTATAGGCTCGTAGAACAGATGCTTCACTTGAGTGTACTCTATCAGCAATCTAGTGTTCTATATATATCTATAGCCAGAACTCGTCCAAGTCTGCGTCCACCCATGTCAAAACTTGTCGCAAATGACCATTTGCCAGCGATGTCACACATCCTCTTCCACGTGCAAACATGGTTCCTAATCTTATATCGCACTGACTACCACGCACAAGCATGAAAGCCCTTTGGCACAATGGTATACCTCTTTTTTGGGAGTATTTTCTGCCATGATCATTGCGGATTGTTTACTGTTTACACGTTGTTTCTGCCATTCCGTCAGCTGCTGGCGACGCATTTGTAAGCTCGGCGCTGATTGGTCCTCAGTCGTCGTCGACTTGCGGTTACCACCTAGTGACCATTATTATGAAAGAGTACGAAGGCTTGCAGTGGGTAGATGGAGTTAACTTACCCACTGCAGATGGAGTGTATCGTGTCTCATGCCCTCCGCCCTGTCTGTCAGTTTGGAGGCCAGCTTCACTTTGCCTCCCTTCGAAAAAAAAAAACAGCCCGTATTAGCCAATCAGATTGAAGCAAGGCTCATCGCTTAATAGTCGATGCATCATTAAAAAAAAATATGAGGGAGGCCAGATCAAATCTGGCTTCCAACCAATCACAAACTGTTACGAAAAATACACACACTGATTCAACTGTCCCGCCAGGCGCCAGCCAGCCCACACAGAAAGTATGGCCATTAAGTCAGACAATGGATGGTGACAGGGACCTTGAGTTTCTTGTAAAAAATGACTTCACAAAACTTCCTTTTGAGGTTCAACTAAAAGTCAAGCGGGACGGTAGGCCGACTCCAAAGCTCAATTTATCTAAGGGGAGAGATGATGGAAAAGTTTGCTCTCTTTGTGAAGCTAGCTATGCTAGAAACAAGTGGCTAACTGGAAGTCCCAAGCTTAACCAGCTTTTCTGCTGGCCATGTCTCCTATTTGACCGAACAGCACCATGGCCCGCCATGGCCTTTTTGATGACCGGGTTGTTGTCACATTTTTCTTATGTGATGCATAAAATGTGGTGTTTTATTCTTTATTATTCTTGTCGTGTCAAGTGGATTTCAGAGCATGATGGCTAAGCTTCACTTTTTTTTTATACTCTCAATCCTTACAGAGACTGCATTTAGGTCCGCTGACATCAGCTGCACTATCAGCTGAAAGGTTTACAGTTATTATTTTGCAGCAGGGTTGATATCAATTTTTACTATTTGTTTTATATTTAGTTTATGTAATTCAGACGTTGCGCACGGGTTGTGCATTCATGTTGAGTGTGTTTTTGGATGTATGTATGAATATTGGGCATCCTTGTGATTTGTTAATTTCAGCTGCGAGGCTGCCACATATGACATTGTTACTTCTAATGTTGGTGGAAGGGTTTTGCCTGTGTTTCAGTACAATAGTCCACGGCTATCTTGCAAATGCATTTGTTGCCAATTAATTAAATATGAGTCAGAGATATGCATTGTCCACAAAACGGAACTTCGTTAATACTGTCTGTGAAAGCAATGGCTAAAATGTTTTCGTTATATCTAGATCTTGTCATAATTGCCGTGTGATCGCGATGTGTTTAGCTTTCTGCAGTAATAAAGCTATGAGACGTTTACGAGCTTTGCATGGGGTTTCTCTAACTTATCACATACTACTGTGTGCCAGAGCCATAAGCACGCGCACAGCCCGAAGCAAGCATCCGCAGCTCTCCCTCCCACTTTCACTCTCTCTCACACACGCTGCCCTCTTTTTTAACCTCTTTTTTCACTAAAATGAATGAGAAGTCGGTAGAATAAAGGTACTGTAACAGTAGGCTAAAGTGTTTGCATGAAAATAACACGTAAACACTGAATTAAATTCGTTGTTCATTCTGGCTTCCTCGGTAATTTTTGTCACGGGCCGCCACTGGTAAAATGTAATTTTGCTTTTCATTTTTGCAGTCTCTCTGTAGTCTATAATACAATGTGCATCAATTACATATTTACCAAGGAAGCAATAAAAATCATATGACCGTTTTATTCCAAATATAAGAGGATTTTGGATGTAAGACGACCCCCCTTTCTCAAGGCAATTTTTTGGAATAAAGGGGGTTTTCATGACATCTTGTTTTAATCAGGAATATATATATATATTTGAAAATACTGATAAAACCTGAGAAAAAGCCAATATAAAACAGGCAGACTACAGACTCTAAAATACACAGAATCACTGATTTTGACTAAAAAGCCAGTCCCCGAAAATAAGACAAACCCAATTTTTCAAAGGGGATTTCCTGGATTGAAACATCGTGTTATTATCAGAACAGTACAGGTAATTTTTTTAGCTCATCTGACGACGAAGTCAGATGAGCTTAAGTCATGGCCTGTTTGTTCGTTGTTCATCGTCGTCGTCGTTCGTCGTCCGTAAACATCTTCTCCTCCGAAACCACTGGGCCTATGAAGCTGAAACTTGGCAGGTATCTTCCTACCAATGAGGACACCAAAATTTGTCCAAGGCGTTCCGATCCGATTTCAAACATGGCCGCCATGGCGGCCATATTGAAAATCACATAATTGCCCATCTGAAAGCTATTTATGCACATATTCAGCTGAAATTTGCTATGTAGTCAGTACGTGGCAAGATACATCACATTTCAGTCGACTTCTCCCGTATTTTGAATTTTGACCTTGCTTTGACCTTCAACTTTATGCAACCCCTGTGAGTTGCATTGAAATCTTTCAAAATCATCTTCTCCTAAACTACTTGGCCAATGAAGGTTAAACTTGACAGGTATCTTTCTGTCTATGAGGACACTAAGTTTTGTTCAAGGCGTTTCGCTCTGATTTCAAACATGGCCGAAAATCACATATTTGGCCATCTGAAAGCTATTTATGCGCACATTTAGCTGAAATTTGCTATGTAGGTAGTAAGTAGCAAGGTACATCAGATATAGTACGAGGTTTTCCGTATTTTGAATTTTGACCTTGCTTTGACCTTCAACTTTGTACGACCCCTCTAAGTTATACTGAAACCTTTAAAACTCTTCTTCTCTAAAACTACTTGACCAATGAAGCTGAAACTTGACAAGTATCTTCCCACCCATTAGGACACTAAATTTGTTCAAGGCATTTCCCCTGAGTGGTCAGGTGAGCTACAGGGCCCGTGGCACTATTTTTTTTGGTTCAAGGCTACACCTCAACCAACTCTGCGCAGTATGGTCAATATTAATTTTGTTGATAATCGGTGCCTTGACGGAAGACTGTATTTTCACCTTTTTGGAAATACTGCTTCTGGAGAAGAAAGCACTGAGTTGGCGAAGGTTACTGAGCTTTCACTGGCTACCCCCGCCGGAATGCTACTGTGTCTGTTGAAAACGCAAGTCGCAGCAGCTGCAGTAATCAAAAAGAAACATCAGGTAATGGTGGTCATAAGCCAACATGCATTTGCAACATCTTAATTTACTAGCTAGCTAGATAGCCATCTACTCTGAAGCAAGTTACATTTAGCCAGGTTTTCTTTGCATAAGCTAGCAGGAAAAATCTCAAGCTCCCTATCAGATACTATTGCTGCACGTTCTAGCCTGGACCTATGTTCGTGACAAATAACAAAATATGGCATCAAGCCCAACACAACTCACCTAGCTAACGAACCCTCAATTTCGCCTCGCTGGAGCTACAACCTTGGTACAATTAGCTAGCTTCTCTAGCTTCCTCAGTGACTGAAAGATATAGCATCCAACCCTAGTGACCACTATGCAATGTCTGAGAGTAGACATAGTGAGGTAAAGTAAAAAAAAACAAACAAACAAACATTCAAACAGCGAGTTTTACTAACACAGGCATTTATTAAGTCATAAAGTCCTATACTAGCTAACATTTTTACAGGCAAGTATTTACAATTATATTTGAATTCCGTTGAGGCCGTCCCAATTATCACAAGTTAGCCAAATTAGTTGAAATGCTAGCTATCATAAGCCATACCTATACAATCAAAAACTAATTCAAAGAAAAGGCTAACCTAATAACCTTAGACAAATGTATACCTCCTCACGCTCCCCTCTAATTCCAAAATACGGACCACAACTGTTATCATCTCTTAAGACAAAGAGGAGATTGCGAAAAGACAAATTGACTGTATATGCCGCCACGCTACTGTCGTGCCACAGGAAGTGTTTTAACCTGCCTTCCGGTTGGCGTGGCCAGCTTGTGAAATATGCTAATTGGATAATATTTGATCTATAGTAGTCCAAAAAGGTTCATATTGTCTGTAGTAACTAAATAGCATTGACGTTCTTATTTAGTGAGGCGCTAACATCAGCTGATAAGACACATCACTCGTAACAACAGTGACTCTTCTGAAGAAGACGGGAGTATCCCGACGAAACATGTCAAGGTAGGATAAAACCTTTTCTGTCTGAAAATAAGAAAGTCAATGCTATTTAGTTACCACAGACAATATGAACCTTTTTGGACTACTACGCGAAAACTTTGGACAATCTTGTTTCAGAGAGTTCCGCTACCTCGAACACCTGATTTTAAAACGGGCGCGCCAGAAGAACCATCTCCGCTTCAATCTGCGCTGCCGAGATGAAAATGTTACACCTGCCAGCCTTAATGTAAAGAATCCCATTCGAACTAAGAATGCAGATCGAATGATGGAAAAAGTCTGAATGATTTTGGTCAAGGAAAGAATACGAATAACAGCAAACAATATAAGGAATTTAGAATCTGAATTAAAACACAAAATGGAGGAGTTTAAACACCGGTACCCCTTAAGTAAGGAAATAGAACGAATGGTAGACAAAAACTTACACAAACAGTATGAGAAAGAATTCTTAAAAACGAAAGAAAGGCACTTAAGGAAACTTAACAAATTAATCGCAAATAAGCATACAGAAAGAAACCAACACCCAATTAATGAAAAATGGATATGTAACATGTCTAAACATCGACTAACAGATGCAGAACATAGTGTGTTATCCCGAGGGCTAAACTTTGCGGTAACACCTAAACGCATCCCCCTCGAAGAGTTTATCCTCGCTACAGAATTGGCTAGCGAAAAAACACCAGACCCCGGGCAAAAAGCAGCTCTACGCAATGACATAGCAGGCATCCTCAAATCAACCGAACTCCCACCAAGCAACATTACAGAATCAGAAGCACAAGCTACTAACACTGTCTAAAAACAAAGAAATCACTATCCTTCCAGCAGACAAAGGCAGAACAACGGTCATCTTGGACACAGAAAATTATGAAAAACAAATGATGAAAATGCTGGAAGATACAGACTCATACAATGTGTTAAAACAGGATCCAACGGAGGAGAAGAATAATAGACTCAGGACGATCATAAAATGATTACTAGATGAAAAGAAAATTGACAAACAAACGTACAATCATCTTATACCCACAGCAAGTGTAACCGCCCGAATACACGGCACACCAAAAATCCACTAGCAGGGAGCTCCGCTGCGACCCATAGTAGACAGCATAGGATCAGTAACTTACAACCTATCCAAATCCCTTGCAGAAATATTACAACCACTTCTGGGACAAAAAAACAGGCACTGCAAAAACTCAAAACAGTTAGCCAAAGAACTCAAAGACACCAAAGTAGAGGCAGATGAAATTTTCATATCGCATGACGTGGTTTCTTTATTGACTCGCACGCCTGTAGACGCCACTTTAAAAATAGTGGAAAACAGATTGGAAACCGACCGATCATTAAAAATGCGCACAAATCTCTCAGTTCACGACATATCAGAATTGCTTAGGTTCGTCGCCTCATCCACCTATTTCAAATTCCGCAATATAATATTTAAGCAAAAAGAAGGATTCCCCATGGGTGACCCACTGTCTGCCATCATGTGTGGTTTTTTCATGGAGGACCTATAAACGAGGGCTATTGCATCGGCACCCGAAAGTAATCGTTCCACGATTTGGAAAAGATACGTGGACGACACAGCTCACAGATCATTAAACAGTATGGACCGCACTGGCAAAATACGATTCACACACGAAGAAGAGGCCGATAAAACCATAGCGTTTCTGGACATAAATATACATCACGCTAATGAAGGAGACATTAAAATTAAAATATACAGGAAGCCCACCCACACTGATCAATACCTGCTTTGGTCATCTGAACACCTGTTTGATCGTGCATCCATCATCACAGAAGACAACAAAAAGGACGAGGAACATATCACTAATGCACTGATGAAATGCCAGTACCCACTATGGGCCATAAAGACAGGCAAACTACAGGTATAGCAGAAGCAAAATACCGGCGCATTCAGAAAGAAACAAAATATGAAACCGAAACCAAAGGAGTCGTTACGTTACCATGCATAAGAGGCGTCACAGAGCGGATTCAACGGACCATGAGAAAATTCCACATCAACACCCTGGTAAAACCATACATATAATTACGACAACTACTGGTACACCCTAAAGACCGAATTGACAACTGTAACAAATGTGACGTCATATACGAAATCCCATGCCGGTCTTGCCATAAAACATACATTGGGGAAACAGGTAGACCTTTTCACACACGTAAAAAAGACCACCAAAAAAGAATGCGAGAAAGAGACAACAGTAAGACAGACACGCTCAGTTAAAGAACAACCACTACAGGTTAACCTTACATCAGCAATCACAGACCATTGCAAGAGGGAAAATCATATTATGGACTGGGACAAGGCCAAAGTCATCTGCACTCAGAACAACCGACATGAACGCTGGATCATGGAAGCAATTGAAATCAGGAAGCGGGCCCACGGGACCATGAACCGGGACGAGGGAGCATACACGCTTTCCCACACTTAGAGTGCCATCTTGGAGGAGCGACTGGATAACAGGAGGCGTGGCCGCCCTGTCAAATCTGTCATATATACGAAGTGGCCACGCCTCGCTAACATCAGCTGATAAGACACGTCACTTGTAACATCAGTGACTCTTCTGAAGAAGACGGGAGTATCCCGTCGAAACATGTCAAGGTAGGATAACACATTTTCTGTCTGAAAATAAGAACGTCAACGCTAATATTTGATCCATATTATTGAACAATCAGGAAAGAGGGAGGGGCTTCACCATTTAACACGTGATCATTTCTCAAGTCCAACTACCAAATCCCCTACTCTCTATTTCAACCCATTCCTGAGTCCAGATCCGCACACCTGTCTATATCTAACAATCAGGAGTGATCAAATATTGACTAATAAGGACAGGAGATGGGGCTGCACAATGTAACATGTGGTTCTTTCCGAGTCCAACGACCCAAATGCCAACTCTTTTTGACAGTTAAAGAGTTATAAAGTATCAATTGTTCATTGGGGTAACATAAGGGGGTGGAAAAAAAGAGAAAAAAGATTTGCGTGCCTATGCCTCTTTGTATGTTGGGGGAACAGAGACATCCACATCTGTCCTGAGGGAAAATCTTCACTGAGAAGAAAATTCAAAGGCTCTTGCCAGGAAAGTTCCAAGACTTGGTAAATGAAAGGAGTTTAATGGAGGAAGGACTGATGAATAAAAAAAGAAAGGGGGCAGGAACACAGAAACATCAACATCCATTATTTGGGACTTAAGCTGTATTGAAAGCTTGGAGGCACGAGCGATCAAATTGTGGGCCTTTGAAAATGGGTGGAAGAAGATGGAGGTGAAAAAGAAGAGATGATAAAGAACAAATGGAGGTAAAAGAGCATCAAATAATTCGAAAATGACAAATATGATGCAAAATGAAGCTATACAGCAAGTTTGAAGTTTCTGGCTATGAAGTTGCACGAATATGAGTGATTAAAAATATTCCCCATTATAAGTCTATGGGAAGAAGGCATGAAAAAGAGAAAGAACACAGAATGAGCTATCAAGAACCTTAACCCCTTAAGCCAGGGGTGTCAAACGTACGGCCCGCGGGCCAAAACAGGCCCGCCAGAGGGTCAAATCCGGCCCACAGGATGACTTAGCAATGTATAAAAATTACAGTAAAAACATGAACTACAATTTTTCAATTAAAGTAACTGCTATTCCTAATTTGTCCACTCGGTGTCACACTTCTTTTTTTTTTTGGCTGTCAAAATTACACTCTGTGGCACCCGCATTACTTAAAATGGCTTTGTCTTAAAGGAGAAAAGTGGACTTGGAGTGTTGAGTTTTCCAAGAAAAATGGACCCTTTCCTATTTATTCACGGAGGTTAATGGGAAACGTGTTCTTGGTGTGCTCGCAGCCAGTTTTAGCGCTCAAAGAATATTATACTCGGCGCCACTATGAGACTAATCATGGCAAAAAATACAACAGCTTGCAAGGACAATGGAGAAGAAATAAGATAAATGAATTGTTAGCGGGTCTAAGGAAACAACAGTCTGTTTTTACTCATTGCCAAGAGATCAGTGACGCAGCAGTGAAAGCTAGCTACCTTATTGCACGCGAAATGGCATCAGCATCAAAGCCATACTATCAGGGTGAGTTCGTGAAAACGTGCATGCTGAAGGCTGCAGAAATCATGTGTCCTGAGAAGCGACAGGCTCTTGTGAACATAAGTCTGACGAGAAACACTGTAGCAGATAGGATTTCAGAACTTTCGATAGATTTGGACAACCAAATGAAGCAGTCATTTGTTGCATTTTCGGTCGCAATTGATGAGAGCACGGACACTACAGATGTTGCGCAACTAGCCATATTCGTTTGTGGTGTTGATGAGACTTTGACCATCACCGATGAGTTCCTTGAGTTGGTGCCTATGATGGACACCACAACAGCAGTCAATATTTTCAACTCTCTCGTTGGAGGGCTGGACAGGGTCGGAGTGGACTGGGCCCGCGCTGTCAGCCTGGCTACAGATGGCACACCATCAATGATCGGGGAAAAAGCAGGTGTTGTGACAAAATTCAGAGAGAAAGTACAGGCCGCAAATGGAGGACATAATTTTTGGAAATTTCACAGTATTTTGCACCAGGAGACATTGCGTTGCAAGTCGTCATGGAAGTGGTTGTCTGAACAGTTTATTTCATTCAAGCCAGAGGTTTAACTCACCGTCAGTTTGACAGCCTTCTTCGTGATAAAGACGTTACCTATAGACTGCCATACCACACGGAGGTAAGGTGGTTAAGCCGAGGTGCCGTGCTGAAGCTTTTTTTTTGATCTATGAGAGCAAATTGGACAGTTCTTGGAGAAAAAGGGCAAACCATTGTTGGAATTTAAATCCCCAGAATGGTTGCAGGACCTTGCATTTATGGTGGATATTACAGAGCACTTGAATAATTTGAACAAAATGTTTCAAGGCCGCAAAAAAGTTGTCACACTGCATTATGACAGCATACGCGCATTCAAGTTTAAGCTGACTTTGTGGGAGAGACAGCTGTCAAGTGGCGATCCTGCTCAGTCTCCTCGTCTAAGAGATGTGCGTGCAACCGGAGTTAATGCTGACATGAGTCGGTACAAAAATAAGATAACGGGATTACTGCGGGAGTTTGAGCAAAGGTTTCAGGTCTTTGGCGAACTTGAGACAGAGTTCGCAGTTTTCCGCTCACCATTCACAGTCAAGGCTTCTGATGTGCCCGTCGACATCCAACTTGAAATAACTGATTCGCAGTGTGATTCAGATTTGAAAGGCAAATTAGTCTCGGCGGGCTTTGACACATTTTATCAGTATCTCTTGCCAGGGTACCCCAAATTGACAGCCCTGGCTGCAAAAGTTTTGTGCATGTTTAGGACTACCTACCTTTGTGAGCAGGTTTTCTCTGTAATGAGTATCAATAAAACAAAGCTGCGCTCAAGGCTCACACACAAGCACTTAAATGACATTCTGAAATTGGCTGCTACTCAGGATCTGACACCTGATGTTAATGCACTTGTGAAGTCTAAAAGGTGCCAAGTTTCAGGAGCTAATTGTGGTCTGCGATGTGGTCAGCGCGCATGACTCTTACCCGGTGGTCTGGAGGTTCAAGTCCCCGCCCGGGCCCTCCTTCGGCCTGCTACATTCTGGCGTAATTGGCAGGATCTGGGAGATCCTAATGGATGGCAGCATGCGTAAAGCATGGAGCGTGAGGACACGCTTACGAAAGAGGGGGAGAGATGTGATTTGGTCCATTTGAATAATATTGGTATCATAATAAAGGTAAAACCATTTGGGATTTCTACAATGGTGTAAAAATCAGTATATATATATCACTGAGTCAGAGTAAAAGAAGATGGAAGACAGTATAAATCAAGGACCTCATTTTACACAAAACAAAGTTTTACTTCTATCCCTTCTATCCCTATACTGAATTAGTTGCAACTTGAAATCTCTTAGAATTTACAGCACATAATCCAACCATTATCTGTGGCAAATTGATTATTCTAATCAATCAAAGCAGAAAACAATTAGAGAGGAATGTCAAGGTGGCTTCTCCAAATTGGTGATTCAGGTACCTTATGTGCCAAATCAGATTTCTCAGATATTAAACAGTAAAACTAGTCTAATTTCATTCATATGTCACCACAGGCATACATTCCACCCAAATACAACCAGTTTTTTTTCATTTTTAGACTTTAGAAATTTTTTAAAAATTATTTTTGCCAGTCCTATAGCCTATACCATCCCATTCAAAGACAATAAATACGAAGAAAATGAAGTTTGGTTCCACTGGAGATGATTTTTTTTTTTTTTTTTTAAAAAGCAAATTAAAAAGATTATGTATACAGCAGAAGGGTGAAAAAAATGAAAATGTTGTAACCATTCAAAACATAGCGACATTAGTCAGTCAGCTAGCCAAGCTGGCAACTAGCTACAATGAGGAAAAACACCATTAAGTTCATGAGGAGGGCAGTCAGCTCTACAGAGTTTTGTTTGGCTCCTCTGTGTTCCTCTACAGCCAGGCTTTCACTGCTTTCCAGCTGATGGTGAGCTTAGGGCAAAATGGAAAGTAAACATCAGAAAGGACAAGTTCACCATTACCTCTCGGTCCAGAGTGTGCAGCAGGCATTTTTTAATCGAAGATCTCATCAATGTAAGATGTTGTGATGTCACAAGAGGCTGTGTCCTGGAGGGGCGCTACATCCCCCGGAGGTGGCTCTACTCACAGCCTGGCCTGGCTTCATCTGCTGGTGGAGAAGGAAACTCCACCTCTTCACAGGCCACCCCAACCCAGCTGAGGCCAATGATTGCCACACAGTTGAGCCCGATGACTGCCTGAGAGTCTTGCTCTTCAAAAACAGCCTTCAGCTGCTCAGACAGGAGGTTGGTGTGGGATTTGAACTTTTGATGCTGAGAACTCTTTTTTTTTTTTTGTTAACCCCTTAACCCTGAGAGCCAGCCTCTCGTGACATCACAATGTCTATATATAATGTACATAAATGCGATACTAGCCACAATTTTTTTTTTTTGCTCTGTAGTACATACCGCGTTAGAAATATGGCCCTCAAATTTAACCTACATAAGAGACAGAGAATGTAGTACATGACCAAATGCTTTTGTGCTCTTCGTCCCTTCCTAGTCTTGTTTTTAGGATATGTAAATCGGACCATCCGTTATACTCGGGGACCATTGTTACATATATGCATTGTTTCCATATATGTGTATGCATCTTACATTGATGGAGAGTTAAATGATGCAATAGGAAACAAATTTACGATATTATTTTGATCACAATATTAGACGCTCACAGAGACCATATGAAGAGTTGAAATGCTAAACCTACAAAATACACTCAGCCTCATTTGTTGTCCCCCGCCGCGCAAATGCGCGAAGCGGCGGGACATGGTATTCACGACCGTCCGTCCGTACCTACGTATGTACGTCCCGAATCCTTGTCAGCGAGATATCTCAAGAACGAATTGACGGATTTCCTTGAAATTTCATGTCAACATGTACTAGGGTGGTGCCCCGGCGCCAGTCCATGGAACTAAGTGACGACCCCTAAAAACGCAGCCTTCAAAGTATGCAGCCTAGGCTTTGAGAAACAAAGGCTTGAAAAGGCTCATTTAAAATGGACTGTAGCAAAGTGGCAAAGTGTCCTGTGGTCAGACAAGTCCAAATTTGACATTCTTGCTGGAAATCATGGGCGTCATGTCCTCTGGGGTAAAGAGGAGAAAGACCACCCCTCCTGTTATCAGCGTTCAGCTCAAAAGCCAGCATCTCTGATGGTATGGGGATGCATTAGTGCATATGGTGTGGGACACTTGCATGTTTTCAAAAGAACCATGAATGCTGAAAGGTATATAAAGGTTTTAAAGCAACGTTTGCTCCCCTCCAGATGATGTCTATTCCAGGGAAGACCTTGTGTATTTGAGCAGGACAATGCAAAACCACATGCTGCAGCTATTACAACAGCATGGCTTCTTAGTAGAAGAGTCCGTGTGCTGAATTGGCCTGCCTGCAGTCCTGAGCTTTCACCGATTGAAAACATTTTGCACATAATTATACGAAAAGTCCGTCAAAGGAGACCCAAAACTCTGCTGCAGCTGGAAGCCTGTATTAAAAAAGAGTGGGTGTACTGGCTTTCGCCAATTGTTGTGGTTAGGATTTCCCTCGTGTTCCTCCCATTGTAATTAGTCTGATCCAGCTCACCTGTTCCCTGCATAGCATGTGACTTCCCTCCTGTCCATTTAGAGTCCTCACTGCTGTTCTGACTTTGTCAGAATGTTGATCAGTATTTCTTTGTGCAGAGCCTTTCGTATGCCATTGAGTATTTTTTTCCTTCGACTGTTTCGTCCGACCAAGATTCTCGCCATTGCCCTTTCTGTATAGTTTTTGTCTTTCTGGATTTTGACCTATTTTTGTACGACCACGATTCCTTTGTTTGGATGACCTGTGTATGACCCACTGCTTTGTTTCTCAACTACGACTTTTTACCTGCTGTTGCTTCTCTCTTTTACTGGTTCGGACCCCGGCCTGTGTAGTCGGCTCTGTTTTTGGATTTCGTTTTGTGCCTTGGCAATTCTTGTGTTTTTTTTGTACTGACCCGGGACTCATTAAAGGCATACGTTTTTTAGATTTCCGTCTCTTGCGTGTGGTTCCTGAACGCACCGTCACACAAACGCTTCCATTCTGTGCTAAAAAGAAGTGGGGATGCTAGACTATGGTAAACAGGCCCCTGTCCCAACTTTTTTGAGACCTGTAGCAGCCATCAAATTTGAAAAGAGCTCATTTTGTGGATAAGATTGTAAAATTTCTTAGTTTCAACATTTGCTATGTTATCTCTGTTCTATTATGAATAAAATACTGGCTGGTGTGATTGGAAAGTCATTGCATTTTGATTTTATTCACAATTCAAACTTTGTCCCAACTCTTGCCGAATTGGGATTGAAATATTTAATTAAATCTTGACCACCCCTTTCGCACTAATAAAACCCCCCAAAATATATTCATGCCCCATTTTAAAATTGTTCCGGCCAATGAAAATCCAAAAAAGTGGATATTAAGAATGAAACTCTTTCCCTATAGGGTGTCAGTGTTTCACATGTATATAGTCAGTCCATTAATATTACACAACTTGAAGCTGTAACTTGACATGTACAATTTGAACCACGTATCCAGCAACAAGATCGCAGCTTTACTGCTTGCTTTTGCAAGTCGATGGACGTCAGTCTCAGATTTTCAGAACTTCGTCCAAACAACTTGTGTAATAAAGAGCCATAGCTAACAAGTGTTAGCTAACTGGTGGCTAAAAAACAACAGGCTAACGATAGTGCTACAAGAACACTCCAATGGTTACCACAATGATCAAAAACGCTTTGAAATTATATACAAAAGAGATCGACTACTATAATTACCATATGTACAAAATGTGTGAAATTTTTAAATCCGTTTTATGCTTAAAAGTGACCCTACAGTCTTCAAGTCAGGGACCCAGATGATAAGTCAATTGACTGAAAGTAAACGGACGTGTAGTTCCAAGAACATGAATGCGTCATCCTACATTGTGCAAGTAGTCAATTGATTTATAATGATTGGGTCTACACATCGGCAGGACCAGAAAAAAAGAACGCACTGTCACCGCCGTCTGAAGTTCCAGAAACCTCCGAAGGGGTTTCTGAGCGTATCATGCGACGTATCCAGTCAAGCCTGTTCCATAGTCAGCCAACTGAAATTCAGGAGACTCCACCAGTTAGGTTAAAGGTTTGTGCCGCGCTTAGTCCTTAGCTGGACATTTCCGTTAATAATAATCGTCTGGTTTTCCAAGATGCCCCAACCTACCTTGTAGTGAAGCTAGAGTGGTGCTCTCCTTCAAGCAACATCTAGAAGGAGTCAAAGGCAAGGTAACAGCTAGAGACGCACTAATCTGTCACTTAGCTGGTACGACTTGGGGAGCCTCTGCCAAGACGCTGCGAATTTGCCAAGACCTGCCCCTTACACAGATCCCAGAACTAGACAACAATCTCATTCCAATCCTATGACACAGTTCATTTGAAAAGTAAAAACAAAAACAAAAAATACTAGTGAAAAAGATACTTATCAAATACAAATGAACACAGTGGCTGAAAAACAGTACATATTTAAACACATTTACAGAAAAGGCCCAAAATCCATTTCCTCGTTCAAACCTGGATGTTCCATTGCTTTAAAATTCAATATCCAAAAGGTCTCAACTCGCGCTGCAGCAACATTTTCAATCTATCCCCCCCACATATAGATTTCTTTGTCATCTCAATACCTTGAACTCATAAGGATGAGGGGTCTCTGTGATGTATTTCTTCATAGTGTTTGACCATAGGGTGGTCTTCTGTTAACCCCAATTGCATATTTGTGTTCAGAAAAACATTCTTCAGGTTTCCTTTTCATTCTACCTACATAGAAGCACCCACATGGGCACTGTAGACAATATACCACAAACTCAAAATTACAAGTGATAAAGCCAATGGTTTCATACTCTTTTTGAGTTTTCAAATCACAGAATGTTTTACTCTGTATGACACCTTCACAATGTTTGCATTACCCACACTCCCTTACCGGTTGACAAAGACACCACGGTGACCGGGAAATCACTTGGAGGTGATGTGTGTCTTTACGTCAATAACAGTTGGTGCAACGCGGTTGTCATCAGGGAGTCACTGCGCACACCTGATATTGAACCATTATCAGTTTCATTATGTCCCTTTTACTTCCCAAGGGAATTTCTGCAAAACTTTATAACTGTGGTATATATACACCCTAGGGCTGATGTGGAAAGGGCAACTCAGACGATTGTCGACACGGTGAACTGGCTCCAGGGAATTTCACCGAAATGCTCCGAACTTTGTTATGGGAGACTTTTGTCATTACAGGCCGGGGAAGTCCGTTTACAACTTTTATCAGTATGTTACGTGCCCGACTTACTAAATGTCTTGATCTCTGTTACGGCTCGGTGAAAGGAGCTTATAAATCCTTGCAGAGAGATCCGCTCAGTGCGTCCGACCACGACTGTGTTTATTTGATTCAGTCAAACACACCAGGCCTGAGGAAACACATGGGCCCTAATTTCGTAGACCAGGCGCAGGCGCGGCGAACGGACGTGTGTCCAAGCGTATGTTGCAATTTTGTGCCCGGCGTAGCCTAGCGCAAGTACTCCTCTGTCCCGCCTCTGTCCCGCCTTCCTGCGCAAGCGGCAACCTACGTCAGATCATTCAAGTTTATGAAGTTGGAATGAAATATGACGGTTGCTCACTGGGAAGAGAAACAATGGATAGCGTGTTCCTATTATTACACCCTGTTGCTGCTTAAAATGTTGAGATTAACACGCATGGACAACAGTGCAAGATACGTTACACATTTATTTTCAATATGTGATCAGTACGACAACATAGCAATCAGGCTGTATTCCTTTCCCCCACTAAAAACGACCTAAGTGACAATAATAGTAGAGTATTGAGCTGTTTGCAAACTGGATGCGAAACAAATTTTTCGCATGACAGATTGCGTTGAACGCAGTGTCTCGCGTCCGAAAGTCTGACAGGGTTTTGATATATCTCCGTGTCTGACAGTTGATTATTGTTTTTAATTTCTTCAAATCTACTGACTCTTGTAGACATTAAACATGAATGTTTTGATAAGAGGGCTCAGTTCTTCAAGATGAGCACTGAGAATTTCAATCAATTTTTCTGTTTAAGCTCTGCTCAATGAAGTGAGTCGACATTAACGCGTGACAATGTACATGCCTCCGTGTCTGAAAGCCAAAAAAAAAAAGAGGACGATTAGAACAGATAGATAACGAAATAAAGAATAACAAGAAACATTTTAACAACAGAACATCCAACGAACACTGCGATTAATTTATTTGCGGGTCATCTTTTTTGGATGTTCTGTTGGTTGGTGATGTATTTGTATCAATACTTTTATTTTCTGCTGGGTGCCGGACATGGAGTATTTTGCATTTCGCGTCGGACAGTCTTGATCGTGCATGCGATAATTTATTCACACTGTCAATGGTCATGGAGTTGATTTGCTCTCTGATTGCAAGCACTATTTTATCTCTGCTGTGGAAATAAAGCGTGAATCTTTTCGATCCATCTGACGAATTTTAAAAAGAAAGACCGAATAAAGACTGTTGTCTATCTTCAAAGGAATAAAACAGACAAATAAAAAGACCAAGAATAGTCGATAGCTCTTTCCATTGACTTTGACAGTAATCAGTCGTGCGAAAAATTTGTTTCGCGTCCAGTGTGCAAGCGGCTTTACCGAGCATAGGTCGCAAGCATTATATACGCACTGCCTGATGCCGAGGCAGTTTGTGGTTGGCTGAGAAAGATGTGAAGTCGTTAATTTGCATCATTGATTGAGTTGCGATTAAGTCAGGTCGAGTTTCAATCACGCGTGCCTACCGCTTTTGATCTGACATCAGGACAATCGATATAAATACTATGATTTATGTGCTGATTCAGATAGTGACATTAAACAGTGATTGCTGTAATTATTTACTGTATTGAAATGTGCCTGACATTCTGGAAACCTGCCTGTGAGGTTTCGGTGATGTGTGCGCACTGCGCGCTGGACAGCCAAATTACCACTGCACAGACAGTGAACCAGATTGAAGCTGGCGAGCTTTCTGTGCAACTGCAGCGAAGACTTTTTCTACGAAATTGTCACTGCGTCTTGATGAATAAGTGACACCTCCCCCTACCATGCCGCCACATCCATCTCGGCGCACGTTCGTCTGCGCAGTGTTGCACCTCACGAAATTACCGCTGCACGGGCTGCGCCGGACGAAATTACCACTGCATGGGCTGTGCTACGCTACGCCACCTGCGCTGTGCCAGGAAATTAGAGCCCATGATCACATGACTCCATTCAGCTGCTTCAGGACTGCTACGCTCTCACAGATTGGGATACCCTCGCAAATTGCGACGACCTGGATACGCTCACAGAGACGGCGTCTGCTTATATTACCATCTGTAAAGAGTTGATAATTACCAAGGAAAGTATTGTTGTGTATCCAAATAACAAACCATGGGTTTTCAAAGCTCTTAAGAGCACCATCAACAGGCGGGATATCTTTTATAATCTTAGTGATGAAATCTGTTGTAGAGAATCACAGAAACGGGTAAAAAGAGAAATTAAGATTACTAAGCGATATCACAACGCGGGTTCGAGCCCCAGTCGTACCAACCGGCAGTGGTTGGCAGCTTTTTCAGCGTAGCGCACAATTGGCCATTGCGCTATAGGGATGCAAATTGGGAAGGGTCTGCCAGAAAGGGTAATATAACATGGTTTCATTGCTCGTTGCTTACACGCCTCCTGTTGGCCATACGGGCGCTCGTAAGGAAGATTTTAGGCTTGTTCATGTTTGGGTATCCTCCGCCCTCGCTCTGAACTTGCAATGATTCAACCAATGAGTGTATAAGAAGCATTGGCTGATGAGCGAGTGCTTTGGAGGAGAGATGCGAACTGTCAACACTCTCCTGAATTGGCAACAAGGGGTCGCATTCGAGCAAGTGTTGTCCATAGTTTCCAATTCGGCATTCCAGATTCGGGTGGGATTGGAGAAGCTAAATTTATTTAAGAAAAGAGCAAAAAAATTGCTAAATGAAATTATAAAGTTGAAGTTGAGCCCATGCTTAGAGCTGGGAAATCTCGGCCAGCTTGGGATGGTGAGAAGTCTATCATGTGTAATGCGAATAGAAGCCACTAGATGGCAGTATTGACCTTCCATATGTTAAGCTCAGACTGGAGTTAGGTTTGGGCATGTCTTGGGCATGTCTGGGACAAGTCCCAGAGAATTAAAAAAAAAGAGGTCTAAATGTGGGAGGGGTCTCCAAAAGAGTATATAACGAGGAAGATTGAGGGAGTGGAGTAGTAGGAGAAATTGCAAGCAGAAGGATACATTTGACCAGACCTGTCACTCTTTTCAAGTGTGGATTTTTGTGGATTTTTGCCTGTGTTGGACCATTTTCCTCACAGGGAACATCACCAAGCAACCCAACCAAACGGACTGTAAATTTTTTTTTTGTTGTATATATCAATCTTGGTCAGTACAGTAGATAGTAGTTTAGTTAAAAGTGTTTGCTTGATTAAATGTGTTTCAGTTTTAAAATTTTGTCTGTCATCCTTTGCTGTCATAAATGTCATAACAAATTGGGGCCACAACACATGGGCTTGAAGTCCAACAAGTGCCCCTTTTCCCTCAATGGCAAAACTGACTCTGAGTGGTCAAATGAACAGAACTCTTTTTACAGTCGCTTCAATGTTCACAATTTTAGCAACGAGCTGGCAGCTTTTCAGTATAATGTTTTTCTTAATGATCGTTCTTTTAACCTAGAGGAGGCAGTTTGTAACTGTGAGGAGGTGATTCCTCTCCCCTCCTTACTGTTCTTTCATGAACTCTGAACAGCGCTTGCGAGGGCAAGCGATCGAAACTGTTACGTTGTTTAACATTGGTTACATTGTTTCATGTACTCACCCACTTGCACATACCAGATGGCTACACTGTTTAAAAGTTACTTTCTTGTGTCGGATTAGCTGGGGGTAATGTTTGTGGACATGGAGAAAGTGGGGATAGAGTTTTAGTGTCGCGGGCGGCACCATTACACACGTGAGTCGGGCTTCCCATTCTAAACACCACATTTCGCATCGCCAATCCACTTCTCTACAGCATCGAAACATCTAGTGTGGTACCCACTAGCCATGTTTCCATACGCAAACACAATAGTTTTCATACCCATCCACGCAGCATTACTACAGAACCATGCCACTCACCTATCCGCCAGCTCCACCTCCATTCTCTCCATGCGGAAGTGCGTTCGCTGGAGAAGCGCTGGAGAAGCGATACTTTCATTAGCCTGCACTAGATTGTATGATGTCATCCAGCACCTTGGTTCCATCTGATTGCTATATTTGTCGTATATATGTTTATTGGGTATTTTGGGCTATATTGACATGTCATTGGTGTTGGGGTAATGTGTGTGTATGTATGTATGTTGATGTATCAATTGTGTTTCGTTATTGTAATTCTAAAATGTGGCGAGTTAATTATTTGGCGGGTACGTAAGCCAATGGGAGGCCAGCAGGCTCTCATTGGTCCAAAGTGGGGTTAATGCCTGAGATTATTAAAGAGGCAGTCATTTTGTGTTTGGGGGCGAGCTGGAAACATCAGAAGCTTGGGGTGAGGCTGTCTGACAAATGTAAGCTGACTTACAATTCTGTATGCTATGCATGTTATTTGCTGGGCTTTGTGTTATTCTGGAGCTAAAAGCCATTGACCTTTTTGTTTAGCATTTTTTGAACATTTTTGCATTTTTGGTATTTTTTGAATTTTTGGTGTGCACCTCTATGAAAATAAATTGCAAGATATTGGTGGAATTTTCAGTCCCTCTCCCTTCTTCATCTCTCACCTCCACGGTTGCCGCACCCCCTCACGGGGGCGATCGCTCGCTGTCTGACAGTAACCCTTCTGAGTTCAGTCAGATCACTGTCAACAGGGATGAGGATGTGAAACTTCTTCGCTGCACAAAAGAAAGGAAGAGTCCTGGTCCTGTTGGGGTTGGAGGGCGGATTCTCAAAAACTGTTCTGAACAGTTGGCGGATATTTTCTGTTTTATTTTCTCAGCATCCCTCCAGCTCAACAGGGTTCCTCAAATCAGGAAAAATTTGACGATTATACCAGTATCTAAAATTAATGCACAAAGATGTCCAAATGATGACAGACCAGTAACTCTGACTTCATTGGTTATTTGAAAAGATTGTTAAAGAAGAGCTTTTGACCACAGTTCTGGCTGATCTGGATCCTGTGCAATTTGCCTACAGGGGAGGGGAAGCACTTTGATGAACATGACCCTGTCGCATTTAGAGGGCACTAAGACCTTGGTACGACTACTTTTTATTGATTTCTCTTCAGCCTTCAATTGTAGTCAGCCTCATGTCTTAGCAGAAAGACTGAGGGGCCACAATATCAATCCTGGGCTAATCTGCTGGCTTCTGGATTTTCTAACGAAGAGGTCACAACGTGTAAAGGTCAATAGTGTATTGTCTGATGTTCTTTTATCATCCACTTGATCCCCTCAGGGTTGTGTCTTATCACCTCTTCTATTTGTTCTGCACATCGATACTTGTCAGAGTCAGCACACATGGCATCATGTTGTGAAATGTGCAGATAAGTCTGTTATCTTGTTATTAGTTCATCACGGGAACTCTGACCACAGCCCTGTGGTCGACGATTTTGTTCAGTGGTGCAGGTCTTCCTACCTTGACATAAATGTCTCAAAAACAAAGGAGGTGATTGTTGATTTTGGGAAAAATCCTGCCGTCATTTCTCCAGCAACCATTAAAAACATGGCAGTTGAGGTGGTGAACCAATATAATTATCTTGCCACCCTGATGACAAGCTTAAATTTGGGTCACAGGTGGATGCTGTGTGCAATAGAGCACATCAGAGACTCTTCGTTTCATAAGTTGACCGGACCTTCATGAGAAGGTTTTATTCTTGTTTTGTAGTATCTGTATTGACTTTTTCTTTTGTGTGCTGGTTTGGGCTTCTAAGTCAGAAGAACAAAAATTGCCTTCAGGAATACCGTAGTTTTAAAGTTATGCAGCAAGGTTGCGGGGGTTCCCTTCGACAACCTGGAGGATGTATTCAAAACCAGGACCATAAAGAAAGCTCGCTCTGTCCTAGCCGATCAGAGTCACCCCTTCATGGCCACACCATGTTGTACACCACGGGCTGCAGATGTGCAGTGCCACGAGCAAGAACAAATTGATTCTTAAACTCCTTTCTCTTGGTGGCTATTGGGCTCTTGAATAAGGTTGGGCGATTTATTTATTAATTTATTGAATTGGTGTGTACTTTTGTATCATGCCCTGAATTGTTTTGTAACTGTTTCTTGTTATCGTTTTGTTTAATTTGAATGTTGGCTGCAAAACTATTTTTGCAGCCAACATTCAAAGACTACCTTGAACCTTGTAATTCCGCCAGAATTCTTTGTGCAACCATATTTTTTCTTTAGCACCTGGCAGGTAACTCCTGACTCCTTTCTGAACATAGTCATGGGTGGATTCTGGAAAGTTTCCTTTAGAAGTGGATCACTATTGATCATTTTCCAATTTGACCTGATGATTTGTTTCATCCTAGATGCTCGGCTACTGTACTGAGTGACAAAACATGGTCTAGGATTAATTTCAGCCATATCCGTTTTCTTCTTTTTCTTTAAAAGGTCAGATCAGGTTTGGGAATGTGGTTTTCCTATTGCATTATCAATTAGTACTGGGGAATGGCCCCTATCACAAAATTTCGTTTTCATTATTCATATCTTTGGCCTGTTTCTCAAAATCAGACTCCTTGCTGTAAATGCGTCTTACATGCTGAAACTGTCCAAAAGCGATGTTGTTCTTAAGGCCTTTGACATGAAAACTGTCAGATCTCAGTGTTTCTGTCTCTTTTCTTTCTATGTATTGAGCAGCGGCGGCTCGTCGCCCGTAACAAAGGGAAGCCAGAACCTCGCCCTTCAAAGCTTAATGACTTCAACATTTCGTAGTTCACTTTTCTTTATCAGCAGTTGCTCATACGAATTGGTTGAAGGACAATCAAATTTATTTTCGATAGCAAATGATGACGCAAATTATCAACACGTCTTTATAAATTAGTTTGCGAGGCTTCTTTCACAAGAAGCCACGACAGTCCATTTTCTACGATCTTAATATAAAAGAAAAGAATGCGATGTTGCACAGCTTATTGCTTAATGAGCCTCACTAATCAATTTGCGCATCTATGCCGTTTCATGAGCTTCTTGAGCGCGGAATTTATAGCGTAGGCCTATTGTAATTTATGTCGTAATTTATGTGTGAAAGAAAACCCTAAATTTTGTGGTGCAATGTATAACAATGCTATCTAAAATAAATTTGATTTAACTGACTGTTCTTCTAACAATTCCTTTGAGCAACTTCTGATGAAAAGTAAACTGCGAAAGGTTTAAGTCATTAAGCTTTGAAGGGCGAGGTTTTGGCTTAACTTTGTTACGGCCGACGACCCTCCACTTTTTAAATGAATGATTGAAAACAGGTGATGAACAAGCATTAACATTAAGGGATTGTTTGGGCTTCCCCTGTTGCCAATTCACGAGCCCCCACTGGTATTGAGGTGTGTAGGGAGCCACTCTTATCAACAGAAATAGACAAATCTAAAAAGTTTATAGATGTTTTAGAATCGTCGATTGACAGCTTGATAGTAGGATTGATGGTATGAATATAATCATAGAAATTCCACCTCACTTCTCAACCAGATCAAAAGAATTTCATCAATGAAACGACCCCAGAACATTATCTTGTCTTGTCATAGAATGAGTAACTGGACTGGTTGTATATATATATATTTCTTTTTCCAGTGACCCAAGAAAAGGTTTGCATAATTTGGCGCAAAACATGCACCCATAGCTGTACCTTGTACCAGTCCTGAAAAAGAAAAACATTGTTATGTAAAGTCCATTCTGTCAGAGAGTAAAAAATGGTTGGGTGGAAAGGTTTTAGACCTAACTGGCAAGTAATGTTGCAAAAATAGCAGGCCGTCTTGGTGGTCATTGTCAGTATATAGAGGCCACATCTAAAGTCACCATGTAACAGTCTGTAACATGATTCATGTTCATGAGTTTACATAACACATCAGTAGTATCTTCAGTGAAAGATGGCAGATCCTGCACTAAAGGTTTTATGAAAATGTCTGCAAACTGAGAACAGGGTTCTGTCAAAGATTCATTGCCTGAGATGATAGGTCTACCATCAGGGTGCTCTAGATTCTTATGGATCTTAGGCAGCATATAAAAACATGGCATTTGCAGAGAAAATGTCCCTCAATTCAGTTTTCATTTCTTCAATTGGATTTTTCCTCAATCTTTCATAGTTCAGTCAGCACAACTTTGTCAATATAAAGAGTTTATTTGTTGTGTTCCAGGGTCCTAGCCTTTGGCCAGGACGGTGTTATTATGGTTTTACCAGTTTCATGTGCCAGGTTCCATAGTCCATAGTCATTATTCATATCACAGTTTTAACAGTGTCTTGTATTAGGATTTTGCATTTCATAATTCATGTTTATTGTTCATGTTTTTACTTTTCCGTGTTTTGTTTTTTGGCAGGTCTGCCCAGGCAGATGTGTGTCGACCTTCACAAGTCAGGCATTGGCTACAAGAAAATAGCCACTCACCTGCACCGGCCCAGATCTACTGTCAGGGGAATCCTTAAAGAAGTTTAAAAAAACTGGAACACTGGTAAACAAGCCTGGACGAGGACGCTAGGTTATTTTGCCACCACGCACAGTGAGGAGGGTGGTAAGAGAAATAAAAAGTTCTCTAAAGCTCACTGTTAAAGAATTGCAACAAATGGTAGCATCTTGGGGTCACAAAGTCTCCAAAACAACCATCAGGTGCTATCTACATGTCAACAAGCTGTTTGGGAGGCTTGCACGGAAAAAACCCTTTCTCACTCACAATCACAAACGCAAACATCTGGAGTTCGCCAAGCGGTACTGGGACTTAGGTCAGATGAGACTAAGACAGCTTTTTGGCAACAAACACCCTAAGTGGGTCTGGCGGAACACAACGGATGAGTATTCAGAAAAATACCTCATGCTCACTGTGAAGTATGGGGGAGGATCGGTGATGCTGTGGGCCTGTTTCTCTTCCAGAGGCCCTGGGAACCTTGTTAGGGTGCATGGCATCATGAACGCTTTAAAATACTAGGACATTTTAAATCAAAATCTGGTGGCCTCTGCCCGAAAGCTGGAGATGGGCCGTCAGTGGATCTTTCAGCAAGATAATGACCCTAAACTTGTGGCCAAATCTACACAGAAATGGTTCACCAGACACAGAATCAAGCTCCTCCCATGGTCATCTCAGTTCTGTATTCTCCCATCTTGTGAAACATTATAGGAGAAGATTAGGTGCTGTTTTGTTGGCAAAAGGGGGTTGTACAAAGTATTAACATCAGGGGTGCTAATAATTGTGGCACACGTGATTTGATGTAAAAGAATTATTTCCTAATGTGGGATTTTTTTCCCACTGAATAAATGCGCTTGAATTAAAGGTTGGGCGGGCGGGCGTCTCCAAAAACTTCGACATCGGGCTTAGGGGTATTCGATGCATTGCACGCCTATTTTTTAATTGTGGTCCTATATTATTCAGAAAAAAACTGAATTTATTAGAAGCTAAAGAACAAATCTTAACCAGGGGTGCCAATAATCATGGAGGGAACTGTGTGTGTGTGTGTGTATATATATATTTTTTTTTTTTTAGTGACCAACCTCTCCTGTGGCGCACTCAGTCTCCATGTTGTCGCTGAGTTTAGGTGAGAGTGGAGGCGGTGGCGGAGAGGAGGGCTTGTGATCACAGAGTGAAAGAGGCGGAGCAGAAAGGTTGTGTGTGTGTGAGACAGGGACACGGAGGGGGAGAGGAGAAATAGGTGCGAATTTGCTGCTCATGTATTGTACTTTTAACACAAAATCAACTATATATAGATACAAGCAATATTGTCCCGTGTTATATCTCTTTTAGAAATATATCGAAATATACTAAAATACCTATATACCGTCCAGCCTTATTAACAAGCAAACTAACCGGTCTGCTGCAGAAGTCCAACAGTCTATTTATTTGACCTTGGCTTTGGTGACTAATACTGCGGATCAGAGAGCAAATTTTGTGATATCAGAAAGTGAGGTCGATGAGCGACGTTATTGGCCCAAAAACAGACTGCTTTGTGACCGTAGACTGTTCGTGACGCTGGCTCCTAGTTGAGACATTGCGCTGATAAGCATAATGATTGTCACTGGAGTATATTGGGGAAGAGTAGTCAATTTCTGAGCCAGTATTTTGAACATTTTGAACACTGCAATCAACAAAATACTTTTCAACTGACCACTGGCTAATTATCGGAACCCCAAAGAAAATAGACTTTAAATCTATGAACCGCAGCTTTTCTCATCTTCATTTTACTCGAATGAAAATAAATCACCTTGCACCCGGACCACCAACTTCATACAGTATATGTTGCGCGAATAATCATGTGCATGCGGGACTTCAGACCAGAGTGGAAGAGCGCATCCAATCTAATCCCTTAGGATCGTAGGTTAGCAATTGATGTTGATACGAGCTAGCCAAATAATACCATTTGCCACTGGACGCAAGCATCCATGGCTCGTATCATCAATCTATCTAATATTGTCATGGATCAGATTGGATGCTCCCTTCCACTCTGATCTGAAGTCCTGCATGTTGAGGATTATTCACGCAGCATGTATGAAATCGGTCACAGCATAATCCAGGTGCAAAATGATTTATTTATTTTCATTAGAGTGCGATAAATATGAAAAAGCTGCATTCATAGATTTATAGTCTACAAAACCCAAAACCAGTGAAGTTGGCACGTTGTGTAAATCGTAAATAAAAACACATTCCAATGATTTGCAAATCCTTTTCAACCTATATTCAATTGAATACACTGCAAAGACAAGTTACTTAATGTTCGAACAGGTAAACTTTGTAAGTTTTTGCAAATATTAGCTCATTTGGAATTTGATGCCTGCAACATGTTTCAAAAAAGCTGGCACAAGTGGCAAAAAAGACTGGAAGATTTGAGGAATGCTCATCATACACTTATTTGGAACATCCCACAGGTGAACAGGTTAATTGGGAACAGGTGAGTGCCATGATTAGGTATAAAAGCAGCTTCCCTGAAATGCTCAGTCATTCGCAAACAAGGATGGGGCGAGGGTCACCACTTAGTGAACAAATGCGTGAGCTGATTGTTGAACAGTTTAAAAAAAAAACATTCCTCATTGAGCTATTGCAAGAAATTTAGGGATTTCATCATCCACGGTCCGTAAAATCGTCAAAAGGTTCAGAGAATCTGGAGAAATCACTTCACGTAAGTGACAAGGCCGAAAAACAACATTGAATGCCCATGACCTTCGATCCCTCAGGCGGTACTGCATCAAAAACCAACATCAGTGTGTAAAGGACATCACCACATGGGCTCAGGAACACTTCAGAAAATCGCTGTTAGTAACTACAGTTCGTCGCTACATCTGCAAGTGCAAGTTAAAACTCTCCAATGCAAAGCGAAAGCCATTTATCAACAGCACCCAGAAACGCCGCCGGCTTCGCTGGGCCCAAGCTCATCTAAGATGGACTAATGCAAAGTGGAAAAGTGTTCAGTTGTCTGATGAGTCCACATTTCAAATTTTTTTGGAAACTGAGAACTTCGTGTCCTCCGGGCCAAAGAGGAAAAGAACCATCCGGACTTTTATAGGCGCAAAGTTCAAAAGCCAGCATCTGTGATGGTACGGGGGTGTATTAGTGCCCAAGGCATGGGAAACTTACACATATGTGAAGGCACCATTAATGCTGAAAGGTGCATACAAGTTTTGGAGCAACATATGTTGCCATCCAAGCAACGTCTTTTTCATGGACGCCCCTGCTTATTTCAGCAAGACAATGCCAAACCACATTCAGCACGTGTTACAACAGCATGGCTCCGTGGTAAAAGAGTGCGGGTACTAGACTGGCCTGCCTGTAGTCCAGACCTGTCTCCCATTGAAAATGTGTGGCGCATTATGAAGCGTAAAATACGACAACGGAGACCCCAGGCTGAACAACTAAAGCTGTACATCAAGCAAGAATGGGAAAGAGTTCCACCTGAAAAGCTTCAAAAATTGGTCTCCTCAGTTCCCAAACGTTTACTGAGTGTCGTTGAAAGGAAAGGCGATGGAACACAGTGGTAAAAAGGCCCCTGTGCCAACTTTTTTGCAGTGTGTTGCTGCCTTTAAATTCTAAGTTAATGATTATTTGCAAAAAAAAAAAGTTTCTCAGTTTGAACATTAAAATCTTGTCTTAGCAGTGTATTCAATTGAATATAAGTTGAAATGGATTTGCAAATCATTGTATTCTGTTTTTATCTACGAATTACATCATGTGCCAACTTCACTGGTTTTGGGTTTTGTATTTTCTTTGGGTTCCTGATAACTGGCCAGCGGTCTGTTGAACAGTATTTTGCTAGCTGATGTTGCGGTGGATAGCAACAGCGAGAAAAAGTTCACTGTTGACTTTTCCAGATGCAAATGATATGAAGTATCAATTTTATCAACAATGGAAGGCTAATATCTAATTCATAACTGCTACCTTTATCGTTTTATGTTTTTCTCAGATCCTTTTTTTGGTTGCGCTACTAGCCAGCTCTTAAATGTCACGTTTCAGGCATCATGAACTTTGTGGGTGCAAACATAGATATATATACAGTTGGAAGACGGAGGCTTTTAAGAGAATGAAACAGACACATGAGCGTCCCCGTAACTACGGTAAATTTCTAACGCACGCTACGAATGAATAAGTACATTATAGGCTAAAGACGCAGTGGTTGCAAGAGCTCTCAGTTAAAAGCCGTCTTATTTTTTTAACTGTAAGAAAAGACCCAGGGCAAAAGAAAAAAATACCCCAGGCAATAGCCCAGTAGCCAGGCCTTAAACACACACCTGGTTAGAACACATTGGCATAAAATTTGACTTTGTTTTAAAGGGTCTCTTAGCACCATGAGTGGAATTAGACTTCACATTAGGTGTGCTGCTCAAATGTTTATTAGTTTCATGGTACCATACTTTCAAATGAAGAATCCTATAAAATCTAGAAAAGTCCACTTTAGTTTCAAATTCACTGGCATTACACTTAGGGGCAAAGGTCAGTCCTTTAGACAGCACATTCACAGAGTCTTGTGTTAACCCCTTTCTGCAGATGTAGACGCTCGCGTCTATAGATATGCAAATTTAAGAACTTAGTTACAGTACTCGACCACGAGATGGCACCCCCGGATCAGCTATTGAATATTCACAAGCAGGCAGAGCTGAAACGCGATTTAGAGTATGGAGAAGTTCCCTCCAATCCCTGTTTTTCAGGAGTTGCATGAATTAAACTCCTCGGCTAAGCCTGATGTGCAAACTGGTCAATATCCTTGCCCATAGTATCGATCCAGTAGTTTTAAAAAATTATCACTTGTGACAGAAAAAAACTTAGTACTCTGTAGCAACCATTTTAGCTACAGTAAGCCAACAGTATTCCAATTAGTGGTTAAAAAAATACATTTTGTGAAGCAAAAAATCCGACATAGTATTGATTCTCTGACATTCTACTGTCAATTACAGTCATCACACACAAAATATGCGTAGTTCCCTCCTATGGATTAACGCGTATATTCCTCCATTGACAAATTCAGCGCTCCCTTCTATCCACCCAAGTACTGGTGTCGATAGCCAGTCACTCGATTATATACTCAGATTCATCTGCGTAACTCTACAGTCATAGTTCACGCCCTCGTGAAGCTTCCCCGGTAATGATGTATTGATAGACTCGTTTCTTATCCATTTCCCCCGAGTGTTTAAACTTTCCTCAATAACTGAAATACATTGATCGGACAATAAGAATAGGATACAAAGCTAAGCGTAAAAGTAAGGTTGGTTGTGTTCTTCGAATGTTGGCCACGGTTGTGCAGCTGAAAATGATGCGATATCAAAGAAACAAAGACACCCGAAACCGGCCTGAAGTGTTCAGTTTCATTTACGAGATACATGTTGTATGGACGCGGTCAATGGGAATTATTCCAAATGAAACCGTACTGGAGGGTTCCTTCTACCCGATACATCTGTCTCTGGAGGAGGACATCAATGAAGAAAACAGGTTATACTTCTACTCTGTTTGCATTTTGTCAATATTGCTTTTTGCTGTAGAATTTATACCGCGTTTAAAGACATCGAATGCCGAGGTTTTCGTTTCTCCAAATGCATGCAGCTCACGTACGTCGGTAGATCCCTCGGTACGTTCATGACACCATGCTAATGAATATATAGTTCTTATGTCGTTCGATTTTTCGTGAAAGTGAAATTCTGTTCTGTTAAAATAAGGTATATTTCAGAATTCAGATATTACTGAGTGAGTTTTTACCCTTATAAGGTGTAAGGTTAGGAGCTCGGATGTGAGAGCGGTTAGCTTTTCATTGCAGCGTGAATGTTATAGCTGTTTCATCAGCACTTTATTTAATGCTTGGGGGACTTCGAAGAAAAATGGACAATATTGTTAACTTTAATATGGAGAAAAGGCATGTTTTGCGTTTGGAGAGGTTTCTGGTGACCAATGATGTTCAACTGCACTGATATTGATAAATTCATGTTAAACTCAACCAGAAAATCATTATTTTATGCTGAATTTCATTCCCCAAAAGTTAATTTATGTTAAATATATGATTAATGTATGATTTGACTGTGAAACATTTTGATGGATCTCAGACTTTGGGGAGACACCTGGGTAGCTGTCTAATTTGGCTCATAGCAAGCAGGTAATCTAGCATGTAATGGTCAAGATGAATTGCACTTGTGGTCAAGAAGTTTATGATCCCAGAAATGTATAGATTTAAGCCCGAGCAGTTTTTCATTTGTCAGTATTATTATTTTTTTTTGCTATTTCAATGGTGAATTCTCATGAAGATTTTTTATGTTTGCAGCCCATTTTCTCCACCAAAATCAGATAAATAAACTGAAATATGATGGGAGTCTAAATGCTTCAAGTGTCTAGACTCAATTGAGCCAAAGTTTTTCTGTCTGTGAAGCTGCAATCTTGAATTATAAAGCCTTAAATCAGGTAATACCTAAAAAGCCAGATTTGGCTTCTGCGCAAAGGGGTTAATGTACATTTAGAGATATTTATTACCATGGATTTTAGTTTTGACTCCGGAGGCTGCCCCGTGATATTTGTGGCACCGACGTCTCCCCTTCCTGATTTTTTTCTTCTTTGTCGTTTCTGCTGGTAACTTTGGATGGTTTTGTATGGTTGGGCCTCTAAAAAATCCACTGACCTGGTTGCTTGTGTGGCATCAAATTCCGCCTCACTTGTGCTTAGATTGAAAGACACCATTCGCCTGTGTGGTTGTCTCTTTGCAAATTCCTTCCATTGGTAGACATTGCCTTCTTTTCTCATCCCTCTTGAATTTTTTCAGCTGGTACTGTTTTAATTCCATGGTGAATTTATCCAAACCCTCTTCCAGTTCATTTTCAAATGGAGGCTGTTGTGAGGCACTGTTGGCTTTTGACATTTAGGTTTTTAAATCATTCATTTTTTCATTCTAAGCACAAGAGATAATCGAAGAGAGAACCTGACAAGAAATGACAGATGCTCTTGACTCCTTGACAAAAAAAATGAGCAAATCATTATAAAGCCTGCAGATAGGGGGTGCAATGGAGGTTATGGATAAGAGCTACTATGTTGCTGAGGCACAAAGGCAATTGGGTAGCAATGTTTTCTCTGAAAGACTGAGGAAAAATTGAATTGAAGGAATGAAAACTGAATTGAGGGACATTATATCTCATGGTAAAGACCAAAATTGGATCTCAGATAATGAGTTTGACACAAGGAGTGGCAGGACCCAAAAGCACCACAATCAGTGCGAGTGAACATTTACCTATCTTTAATGACTTCAAGGCAGGGACAAACAGAATGCAGTGTAGAGCAGCTAAATGCAGAACAGGTTTGGGAGCTTGAGGGTAGCTCGTCTGGTAATTTGAGGGAGCAGGCGCCAATGGTGGGATTTGAATCCGGTTCGCCCATACTGCAGGCGGGAGAGTTACCACTGGGCCACTAGAGCAGGTTGGTTTGTGGGTCAGCAGACTGGGTCGTATCCACACATGTAGTGGGGTGGCAAGACGGGTGACTTGGACAGGGACTTGGAAGAAGGCAGACGGGAACCAGGAAGCACACAGGCAGAACTCACAGTCAGAGGCAGAAGGCAATCAGGTTTACCGGCCCAACTATGTAAGTAAGCATCTGTAATTTCGCAAAACAAACCCAAGTTGGGGATTGCCTTTTGGATGAGAAATGGGACATTGGTGTTGCGTGAAAGGCTGCAAGAATACTTTAAATGGTATAAAAGTTGACCATGGTTTTAGATTTTTCAGGTTTCCCACCTGGAAAAAAGGCTATGGGCAGGAGGTAGAGGAGATAACAAAGAGACGTCGGGCTGCATGGTTGCTGTGGTGAGACACAAGGTCATCACTTTTGACACAATATAATGTTACAGACTTTGGAGTGACTAGAAGAAGGTTCCTTTCGAAAATGGGCGCGCTCTGACTTTTTGCTTTGATTTTCCCTTTTTTCCCTAGAATATTCAAACATTTTTACATGTATGATGTACAGCGCTCTCCATAATTATTGGCACCCCTGGTTAAGATGTGTTAAAAGCCTTAAAATAAATTCAATTTTTATTGCAGAAGCATACTCTCATACTGAAAATTGTAGAAAAATGTAACCTTCAACTCAAGTGAATTTTAAGGGAAAAAAAATCCCTGACTAAGAAATGATTATTTTTCATAAAATCACCTATTCCACAATTACTGGCACCCCTAAATGTAATTGAAGTATTTCTGTCATTTCTACAGTAGTTTACAAAGTTGATTAGAGTATCTAGGAACATTTAATTAGTAAATCATCACTTCCTGTGTCCCTGGGGTATAAATATGACGTGACATATAAATATGACGTGACACAGAGGCCATTTCTCTTATCCACTCTTCAACATGGGAAAGACAAAGGAACACACCATTCAAGTAAGGCAGATGTGTGTCGACCTTCACAAGTCAGGCATTGGCTACAAGAAAATAGCCACACGCCTGCACCTGCCCATATCTACTGTGGCCAAATCTACACAGAAAGGGTTCACCAGACACAGAATCAAGATCCTCCCATGGCCATCTCAGTCCCCAGACCTCAACCCCATTGAAAACCTATGGAGTGAGCTGAAGAGGAGAGTGCAGAGAAAAGGACCCAGGTCGCTGGATGATTTAGAGAGATTGTGCAAAGCGGAATGGTCGAAGATCCCTCTTTCTGTATTCTCCTATCTCGTTAAACATTATAGGTGAAGATTAGGTGCTGTTTTGTTGGCAAAAGGGGGTTGTACAAAGTATTAACATCAGGGGTGCTAATAATTGTGGCACAGATTATTTGATGTAAAAGAATAATTTCTTAATGTGGGATTTTTTTCTCACTTGAATAAATGCACTTGAATTAAAGATTGGATTTTCCTACTTTTTTCATTGTGGTCCTATATCATTTTGAAAATTACCTGAATTTATTAGAAGCTAAAGAACAACATCTTAACCAGTGGTGCCAATGATTATGGAGGGCGCTGTATATGCCTTTATGGCATAAGCTCCAATCAAACAACAGTACAGTAATTGTTTTCATTCAGGCGGGGGCATATGCCACGCTTCGCGTTGCTCTTGTTACTCTCTCTAACAGAATGGACTTTACATAATATGTTTTTCTTTTTCAGGACTGCTTGTATCGACAGCTTAAAGGTACAGCTAATGGGTGCATGTTTTGCGCCAGATTATGCAAACCTTTTCTTGGGTCACTGGGAAGAGAAATATATACAACCAGTCCAGACACTGGACTGAGATGGAACTACTATGATTATATTCATTCGATCAATCCTAATATCAAGTTGTCCTTCAACTATTCTAAAACATCGATAAACTTTTTAGATTTGTGTATTTCTGTTTTTGAGAGTGGCTCCCTACACACCTCAATATATAGAGAGAAAACAGACAGAAACACTGCTGAGATCTGACAGTTTTCATGCCAAAGGCTTTACGAATAATATCCCTTTCAGCGTTTAAGACATTTGCAGTGAGGAGTCTGATTTTGAGAAACAGGCCAAAGATATGAAAATGAGATTTTGTGAAATTGATGAAGTAATAGGAAATGCACATTCTCAAACCCAATGTGGGCCCATATTCACACAGCGTCTTATCTTACCGCTAGGAGTACTTCTAAGTTGCACTAAAATATTTTTTGTAGAAGTAGAATCTTAAAAGTTATTCACAAAGCCGCTGAGAGCAACTTTTAGTTAAGAAAACTGGTAACTCCTAGTATAGGAGTAGCTCTGAAATAGGTGGGAGTAAATCTCCGTTGCTATTGATGACTTCAATTCTCATGCACAAGTCTTGGGACAATGAGCTCGGTGGTTGTTTGGTGACAGGGTGGCCCACTGAAAAAAATATCCCACATAAAACCCATGGAGGAAAAAATTAGGAAATAGTCCAAGTGGCTGGTTTGTCCCATTAAATAATAACATGTTGAGCACTCCTGAAAATGCACTATGTGCAGTCCCCACATATCACACTCTGGGCAAATATACATACATAGGAAAGAGAGAGTCATAAAAACGCCAATAGCATAAAACGAGGCGATAATAAAATGCGTAATTTGCCCCAATAATTAGCAACTTATTACCCAATGAAAATATGTTGCGATCATTTAAATGTCAGGCTGTTCAAATGTCATTTTGCCCTAAACAGTCATGGATGAAAGTTCAAAAAGAATGCGAAAGCCCAACTGGAGCCACGACCAGTTACTGCCGCTGGCCCAGTTGGTGCTGGAGCGAAAGCATGTAATCAAAAGGAAATTTGCCTTGGGGGTGAACTGCAAATCCAAGCGCTATGCGTGGGATAAGATCAGCCTACAGATCAATGCTGCTTTACCCTCGGTGTCTCGGACAGCTGCGAGAAGGGATGGTATGGGTTGCAATCGCAGGGGAAGTCCGAGATTGCAGCCTATAGGAAGGCATACTAAGCTAGGTTTGTAATTTTTAGCCTACAAATTAAATGTGCATACAAAATATGACATAGGCTGGTATTATTATGATGATCTATTAAATGTAACCCTCACTTAGAAGCGTAATAAAATAATTCATGCATAGCATGAGGAGGTACAGCACCAAAGCCACTTTCCCAGAGCAAGTGGCATTCCACAGGCACATAATGGCTGTCAGATAATTGGCATAAGCTGCTTTCCATTAAAAAGCGAGAGTCGTGCATGGATGCAACAATGTCCAAAATATTGTATTCGGCGTCAAATAGCCTACTATCTGGATGTTGATGGAACAAACTTTTTTTTCCTGTTTACAAATACCTCTTCATCTTGGGTCACAGAAATAATTTGAATATGGGCCCTGTTAATAGCACCGATGATACCGGGCATACCTGAGATGTGCAAGAATTGGAGTTTGATTCTGTGTTGTTGGCAAATGTCCATTGGAAAACGGATAAACTGTGGGATGATGTGGGGTTCACAGAGTGCGTTGATTGTTCGGTGAATTGAGCGACTGAAAGAAGTGCATGCAACAGGTGGTGGGCAACTGTCGTCCCCTGTGCATTTCACTGCACTGGAGGAGGTGGTGGCATCCAACCTATCTGCAGTGGAAGTGCATGGAGAAGAACTTGGAGCGTCAACAAACTGTGTAAGACACCTTAACACAGACGCATGTGATATGTGCGTGACATCATCAGCCACTCTCTGGAACAACCCAGATGCCAGGACCGATAACGCATTTGTGACCTTGATGACCACGGCTATGTTTTGTGGGTGATTGCTGCGGCTGGGTAGCTGTTCATCCAAAAGTCGGCAAAGATAGATGATTGCCTCATGCACGGTCCAGACGAAAGCGCTGGATGCCTCAGTGTTTGTTAGTCCCAGGATATAAAGGCATATCCATCATACATGTAAAAATGCATGAATATTGTAGGGAAAAAAGCTATAATCAAGATGGCTGCCATATTAAAAGTCAGAGTGCAGCCGTTTTCAAAAAGAACCTTCTTCTAATCACTCCTAAGATACATACCCAATCAAATCCATCAGATGAGTCATTGTCATTTAGTCATCCGGAAAGGAAAATGAGTATGGCTGCTACCGTGGTGGCCACATTGAAAGTCACAGCGTGCCCGTTTTGGAATGGAGCCTTCTTCTAGTCACCCCAAACATACATACCCAAAATCAAATCCATCTGAAGAGTCGTTCCCTTTTAATCGTCAGGAAACGAAAATGAAGATGGCTGCCATGGCAGCCATATTGAAAGTCAGAGCGTGCCTGTTTTGGAAAGGAACCTTCCTCTAGTCACCATAAACATACATACCCAAAATCAAATCCATCGGATGAGTTATTGTCCTTTAATCGTCCAGAAACAAAATTGAAGATGGCTGCCGTTTATTTCGAAAAAAAATTGTATGGTAGTCAATGGTAAGAAATAAACTATTTTTTGATCCCGTCTAAATTATACCATGAATTACACATATGATGTTTGTTTATTTAACAGATAATTTTGCAAGTCAATAAATTAGCACTTTGTTGTATGAGTGTTTAAATATACAACAGTGAAAATCCGTCAGTAAAAAGACTACTGACCTAAAATGTTGTGTAAATGACGTAATTGATTTATCTGGTTCTCAAGCTACCCTCAGCTGCTGTAGCTACAATGCCTTCGCACTTCGTAGCGGATAAATTCCCTGATAAATTACAGGACCAGGAGTGGCTGGATAAAACGTGTCAGATAAGATGATGTTAAATATATACTTGGAACATTGCAAACAAAACAAACTACCTAGTAACCCAATTAGCAAATTGTCACCTAGCTAGCCAGCGTGAGGCCTGCCATTTACCTTTCAAATGCAGAGTAATTTAAATTGATGAACCATGAAAAACATCTCAAAAGTGTTTAACAACAACGGTTATCGCACCATCATTCATGAGTGAATTAAATGGTTCATTTAACATGGAGATTGTAATTTTTAATGTCAATATGCAAAAAAAAAAAAACCCCGCTCAGGCGATGGGAGTAAGACAGCCCTGCATGACAGTCTTTTAATGTTTTTCATTATGGAGATGGGTGTGTCAGATTTATTTTTGTTGCAGGATTGTAGTTTGATAATTACAAAGAGTGAAAGAACGAGTCTGCTGGGGAGGACCAGGGCAAGTGTTTTAAGTACAGTTGCTGACCTTATTTGGATTTTCTTTTTTGCCTCAACAGTATCTGAGACAATGAGGAACTCGTAACCTAAACCAAGTAGCCCTGGAAACCTGACTACCATTGTACATATTTCATGCGCATGGATTTAACTAACCTTAAAGACTCCAATGCACCCCAAAACCACAGACTACATACAGTCACATGTCAACTGCTTGGTGCACAAAACTGATCAAGGATCAAGGATATCTTTATTATCCCCGAGGTTGTTTCACAAGCAGCAGCAAAACAACAACAAAAACGACAGCAAATAAATAAATAAACAAACATAAGCACAGAGCACAACAATAAATACCAATAATCGGAAAGCTCACATTGCCTTGTTTAAAAGGTCAAAAGCAGCGGGAATAAAAGAGTTCTGCATTTGCTCTGCATTTTGGCACAATATATTTACGGCCTGAGGGGAGTAACCTGAACTCTTTGAAAAGCAGGGGTCACTCAGGACAGCACAGGCTTTCTTCAAGGACCTTACATTATAGACGTCATTCAAGTCATTCAAGGTCACACCTGCGATCTTGCTGCAGACTTTGACTATCCCATGCAGTCCTTTTTTGTTTTTGATGGTGAGTGACCCATACCAGCAGATAAAAAAAATGTGAGCGCAGATTCAATAAAACAAGAATAAAACATTTTCAAAAGAGTGCAATCCACATTAAAATTACGGAGCTTGCGATTTAAATACATTTGCTGATGTGCTCTCTTACACACAGCATTGACCATTGGCTCAAAGGTCAATTTGCTGTCAATTATGGTGCTTAGATATTTATACTGGTTGACAACCTCAACTGTCTGTTCACCAATGACTACAGGGGAGATGACTCCAGCATTCTTCCCAAAATCCACAATCATCTCTTTGATCTTGGCCACATTTATGTTTAAAAAGGAAGACTTACACCAATCAATAAAATCTTCCAACACAGGGCCATGGTCAGGATTGTCATGATTTACCAAAGACAGGATAATAGAGTGATCAGCTAACTTAATTATGTGATGCCCGGCATGTTGGCTCTGGCAAGCATTTGTTTATAAAACAAATAAAAGCGGTGATAAAACGCAGCCCTTCGGTGACTCAGTGGATGATAAAAGAACATCTGATAAAACACCATTGACCTTCACACGTTGCGACCTGACAGTTAATAAATCCAAAAGCCAACATATAAGACCATGTTGATACATTGTGAGTGGTCTTAAGTCGTTGTGCTAAAATATGAGGCTGAAAACAGTTAAAAGCTGAAGAAAAATCAATAAAAAGTAGCCGCACAAGAGATTTAGCGTTCTCTACATGTGAAAGGGTCAAATTTAATAAAGTGCTAATGGCATCATCCACACCCATGCATGACCTGTAGGCGAATTGGAATGGGTCCAAGTCACCCTGAACTACAGCCAGAAGCGCTTCTTTCACAATTTTTTCAAAAGCTTTCATGACAAGGGAGGTTAGGGCCACAGGTCTGTAGTCATTTAGTGATTTTGGAGCTGAATTTTTTGGCACAGAAACCATTATTGAATCTTACTATATGTGGGGGACCCTTTGGAGAGTGACAAAGAGAAAATAAAACAGCAAATGTTTGCTAACTTTTCTGCACAGTTCTTAAGGATACGACCTCCGATTCCACCGAGGCCAGGGCTTTTCCTTTCCTTTATGCCCCGGAACAGTTTCATAACCTTATCCCTGCTAATTTCCACACTGTTTTGGCTAAAATCAGTGTTGTTTAAAATTGCCTGCTCCTCACTAAAACCAAGAGAATTGAAAGCTGTGCTGTTAAAAAGTCTGCTCCCTACTAAAATCATGAACATTATAATCAGTGCCACTAGAGGGTGCTCGATCCTCACTAAAATCAAGGGCATTAAAAGCAGTGTTTTTAAAAGCTGCCAGTTCCTCAATAAAATCCTGATCATTTAAACGGTTATAAAAATTATTTAAGTCATTAGATAATTCAGCAGCAGTTTTATCATTGAGGGAAATTGAACGCTTCTTGTTCTGCCACCCCATCATGGACTTCACGCCCTCCCAAGTTGGCCGCGAATTACCAGCCCTGAGCATACCTTCAACCATGTGCTTATGATTACATTTTGCAAGTTTGATTTCCCTTTTAAACTGTTTCTGTAGTTCCTTATACTTAGTTACATCACCTTGATTAAAGCAAATGTTCCGCTGATTAATTGCATTTTTAACTGATTTGGAAACCCAAGGCTTGTTATTTGGAAATATACAAATTGATTTCTTGGGAATAATCAGCTCTTCACAAAAAATAATAGAAGCAGAAACTGTTACTGCAAGTTCCTCCAAGTCAGCACATACATGAATGAACATGTCCCAGTTGGTAAGACTATAACAGTCCTGAAGACATTGAATTGAGTCAGGTGACCAGACCGGAACTAACCGATGTTCCGGCTTGTGTTTCCTCAGGACCAGTTTGTAGTAAGGGACCAAATAAACACAGTAATGGTCGGACGTGCCGAGTGGAGCCCTCCGCAGAGATTTATAAGCTCCTTTGACTGAGCCATAACCGAGGTCAAGACAATTTGTAAGTCATGTTGGGCACGTTACATACTGTTCAAAGTTACAAAGGGACTTTCCCAGTTTGCAATGGTTAAAATCCCCCATTGCAAAGATAGATGCGTCGGGTACAATACCCTGAAGCCGAGACACAGTGTTGCCCAATGCCCGAGTTGCCATGTCCACATTTGCCTTCGGGTGAATATACGCAACAATTATAAATATTTGTGGAAATTCCCTTGGCAAATAAAAGGGTCTTCTGGATACCGCCGACAGTCCAATGTGGGGGATGCACAGTGTCTCTTTGATGACCACCGTGTTAGACCACCTCCTGTTTACATACAGGCACACACCTCCACCGTTTGGCTTACCAGTCACCTTGAGATCTCTGTCAGCTCGAATGGGAACTCCAGATCTGTCGATTTCCAATTCGCTAGATTGGTCTTGTTCCTTTAGCCAAGTTTCGGTGAAGGCGAGAATGAAGGCGTTTTTATACTCCGCCAAGAATCTGACATTAGCTTGAAGCTCGTCCACTTTATTACGGAGTGACTAAACGTTGGCCAAAATGACGGTAGGAAGGGGTATCCGGCGATGACCCTGTCTTTTAATCCTCTGGCGTACACCGCCACGTCGCCCCCGTTTCTTTACCCGCGTCGGTTGGCCTGACCAGCGGCAGTTCCCCGTTAAAGGATCCGGGCGGATGATCTCAGCAGGCAGGACAGCCAACGAATTCACGGTGTCTCTCTCGGAATCCCACATCAACAGGAGGCTGTACCAGCGAGACTCGTGGTGCTCGCAAAGTCCGCACAAAAAATAACATAAAACAATCGCAACAAGAAAAAAACCTTTCCTGCTAAGGTGAGTCATTGTCATTTCCCTCAATGCAGATATGTCATGAAAGTCGGGTTAATAGTAAGGTAAAAACAGGTTACAAAAACACTCAGGACGGTACAGAGGTGCTGCTGCATGTCGCCATTACCAGCGCCATTGTTCAGCACATTCTTTGCTGTAACTAGGCGGTTGAATGCAAATCATATTTTTTTCCATATTGTTTCACATTGCTTTTTCTCAAAATTTAAGAAAAATGCTCTTAACCTTTTTGTGCTCCAACCAGTAGATTTATTGATTTGTGACATTTTGCAGAAGTTGTGAACTCATCTTTCTTCAGTTCAGAAACTCTAAGAATTGCAGTGTGCTTTGATTTGAAATTTCATGTTTTCTTTATTCTCTTTTCCCAGCTCCATCAGGATCATTCCGGTTCCTGCATGTCCAGCTGCTAATCAATGCTCTTAATTCTTTCATCATTAACTAACTTTCATCAATAAACTAACCGCTAATTTTTTTGGAAATTCACGTTATTTACCAACGAATCATTAGCGACTAAAACTGATTTGCACACTGTTCCAATAGATCTTGGATCTGTTCTCGGTTCTCATAAAAGAAAATTTCTGGTTACTAGTGAGTTCTATAATGTTGCACCAATCAATTTTTCCACTATCTAGAAAGGATTTTGAAGACATTTTTGACGCCAAATTGGCTCTTTGGAATAGAATCTTAGGAATTCGAAGAAAGTGCGAGAAACTGATTAAACAAACTTCTGCAAGGGATAACAAAATCAAGGAACTGGAAGTCTAAAAGAGAGCTTTGAAGTTTCAGATTGGGACGATGCAAACAGCCATCAGGAGGAATGAAAAGTGGTTGAATGACTGGAACCATGGATGTATAATAAGAACTTGATACTGAACCAGGGATGAGATGCACGCCGACAAGGGCTTAGCGGTCAAGCTGATATTGCAAGTCACATAATGCCATGGGGGGCAACAAGATATTTTTCCATAGGGAACAATTGAAAAAGCCACCCTAATTAATTCGTGAATACATTTTTTTGACTACCGCAAATGATCAATAAATAATCTGTTCATTTTTCTCTTTTAAATCATTGGTGCCTTTTTCCACAGCAGCGACAAAATTTTTAATTTCAATTCAGGCTAAGCGAACACCAAAGGGACCTTGTCTCAAAGTGCATTCTCGTAAGCAATGCAGCAGTTGCGGTTCTCTGCTTGTAGCACTAGTCAGGAGATTCCGTGCCGTCGGCTTACGTTATTACCAAGTCGGTAAAGTGAGCAGGTGTAACGACACCAATGTTTTCATTTATGTATTTGATGAATGGCTTTGTTATGTAGTGACTCGACTGCTTCACCTATCTTTCATGTAATGTTACAGAATATACAGTAAGGTGGCAAAAGCTGTTGTTAACAAGTTGGATAACAGGCGTGTATTCGATAACTATTGAAGGTGACATCCAATAATCGTGCATGTAGCCAACACTTGCTTTGCTTTTTCATATTAAAATGTTCAAGATTTACCTAAGCTGAGTTGTGAGTTGTTCATTTCCATCACTTTGAATATCTTACGCCAACTCACGGTACTGTGTTTTGCTGCTTCATGTATTATATGCTGGCTAAGTAGCATTGACTACGTCCACACGTGCACTTTCAGCATGGTACAAATTCAGGCCAAAAAACTGCACAGCTAATCATTTATTTACCCAGAGAAACACTCGGGTTGTAAAAACATCAAGCATGAATTTAGTAAAGAAAGTTTAGAGTTTAAGTTGTAGTGCTGATAAACGTGGTAATAGCATAGGAAGGCAGCAGCTATGTTATGGATGACACACCGGGTTGCGAGAGTATACGCAGCGTATGCATTTGCGACATTAAATTTAAATTCAAATGAATGGTGCGTGCACTGTGCGAGTCAGCTGGGATGGGCTCCAGGTCCAGGCATAGAGAAAGGATGGATTTAATGATCTTTGAGAATTCCTACACAAAAAGTAATTTCGCTTGTCAGAATTGGCTAAGTACTTTGATCAACATCATCTAATATAAAAGTTGTCAGATCATGAAGCGCACAGGCAGTGCTCTGTGCGGTTGGGTTATCCTGAATCCTGTAAAAATAGAGGAGGCTGCAAGCTAACAAGCTCGAAACATTTCACTTTCTACGAATACATTTCACTTTTAAATGTGTGGAAAACGAGATTTAACGGTCATCTTCTAGAGCAGCAAGTCAACTGTTTTACTGAAATTGTTTGCGATAGTGAATAATTTTATTTCCCTGTTCATTAAAAATAGTTCAACATTTTATATCCCTGTTAGGTATATAAATTGTTTTTCCCAAACTGTATTGAAGCCGAGTGCTATGTTTGCCCATTCGGTACAGAGCTGTTGCAAGGGTTTCGCAGTGGACGTAGTTAGCTACATTTCCGGAGAACATTGGTCATGAACACGCGTCCTGTGTGGGAGTGCTTCGGGCCAGGACCGTTGTCATAGATAACCCAGGCATCAGCAAGTTCACACTACGCATGTGTAAATGAAAATTCCCACGGCGCATGTCCGGGTGACTCTGGAAATTAGGCCCCATGTTGGTGTGACGTGCCACTGAGCAATTTTCATTGAAATGCAAGGGGCAGCCATTTTCGGTTCAGTATCCAGTTATTATATCCATTCTTGGAACAATATGACCGCCGTTAAAGCCTTGAAGTTCGGGGCATTCCGGTGACTTGATTGGAGGATGGTACCGACATAGTTTGTCTAGCAACTTTCTTGGCTGGGGTTGATATCTCAGCCGCTGATATATCTGCTTGTCATTGGATTAAGCCCAGGGGCCATATTACAGAAACTTCCTATCTTAAGTTCTAAGTTAGGATAGGATGGGTTTAAGATAGGATTTTTCCTGAATTGGTATTACAGAAACAAATCCTAACTAACTTTAGGAATCCTATCTAATCTTACTTCATTCTGTCTTATCTGAAGTTAGGAAATCCTAAATACTCCATCATCGGTTGTCAACTTTTTTGTCTGTCACCTAGCAACCAATGCTTCTTTTCTCACCGAGCCAATATTACAGTATATTGAAACTGTTACTAGTTATCATATTACTGATAGAGAGAGTGGGCCGTTTCCGCACATCTGGCTGATAAAAGAGAAAGAGTGGACCGTTTCTGCCACATCTGGCATCCAGCGAGGTGTCGATGCAATTAAATAGAAAGTTTTAACCCTGCCACGGGTTACAAAAAAAAGCAGCCCTTCTTTCCAAAGAGCAGAAAAAAAAACTGGCGGTGGCTCCTCCTGTGCCCCCTCACTTACCCCCACGGAAGCCCGTATTGTTGGTCTCCTCGGGAAACTGAATTATGAAGGTATGTTAATAACTGAAGCCAGCGCTGTAATATTATTACATTGCAGTGTTATGTAGTTGCTAGTTTTCTTGTCTTTACCGATCTCCTATGTTACATTTGTATTTGGATAGCTTAACATATCGGCTTTGCATTCTTAGCTAAATTACATATTACCATACAGGTATTCCTGGTGGATATGAGGTTGGCCTAGAGGTAGACAGTGGCGATTTAACGACAATCGAGCTGTCAGACTTGGACGTTGATCAGACAGTTGACATAATGAAGGAGCAGAGCGGACCACAGTCACCGGCTTTGATTGTGATAACTCCTCCCCCTGGTGAGTTAAACCCATAATAACTGAGCTACAATTAATAATAACCTATAGGCTATTAAATTAATCCAACTAAATTATTCAACAAATAACAAAATCTGCCAATGCTTTTTAACAATTGACTTGATCTTATTAGATATTGGAGAAAAGGTATCAACCAAGGCCAACTGCGAACTATCTTGGTTCGCCACACTCTCCAAAAGCACCTTGCCCACAGTATTGCGCGCCCTCTGTAAGCAAGAATCCAAATTCACATGATCATAGCCTTTCGCAAGAAAAAGATCATATACAATTTTAGCTTAGTTTTCAAACAAGTCAGCTGTATTGCATATACTTCGAACTCACGAGAACTGGCTATAAAGGAGACTCTTTTTCATTGAAGGTGGATGGAAACTGCTAGAACATAAAAAGCTATTTTTCGGTCAGTGGCCTTACAGTAGACTGACGTGTCTAAGGACATATCAAAGAAGAACTACCAATATAGAGCTTTGTGCTGCAGTTCTAGCTGTGGAACTAGCCGACCTTATTGTCATAGTTATGGTTTTTGTGTTCATGTTTTAGGCTCAGGATTATGTCCTTTATTTATTCTTTTTGGTTATTGTATTCTCAGGTTTTCTGTTCTTGCCATTTTCAGTTTCATTGCACTTGTCTCCCCTGTCTTGTGATCTATTTGGTTCAGTCCGTTTTCCGTGTCTTGGCTTTTGGCTTGGCCAATTTTCGTGGTTAGGATTTCCCTCATGTTTTCCTCCCATTGTAATTAGTTCTCATGCCATTCACCTGGTCCCTGCATAGCATGTGACTTCCCTTCTGTCTATTTAGAGTCCTCAAAGCTGAGAACATTGATCAATATTTCATTGTGCAGAGCTTCTCATATGCCATTGATTATTGTTTTTCTTCGACTCTTTCATCCGACCAAGATTCTTGCCATTGCCCTTTTTATATTGATTCTGTCTTTTTGGATTTTTGACCTATTTCTGTTCGACCACATCTACTGTTTTTGGATGCCCTGTGTATGACCCTCTGCTTTGTTTTTCAACTATGGTTTTGGCCTGCTGTCTCTGTACCGTCGCACTTCTGCTTGACTGGTTTTAACCCTGGCCTGTCTAGTCAACTTTGTTTTTTGGATTTCGTTTTTGGCTTGTCAATTCTTGTGTCTTCTGGTCCTGAAACCTGCTTTCAATAAAGGCATACGATTTTTGGATTCCCTGCTCTCGTGTTTGATTCCTGAACCCACCGTCACACTTATCTCGTCAGATATTGACATCCAGTTAGATGCTATGACCTTCTATGCTGATAGAGAGGTAGTATTAGGTTACATCTTTCTTTTTCTTTCTTTTTTCCTTTATGGGGAAGTCCCACAGAGATCAAGGTCTCTTTTTCAGGGGAGCCCTGAGTACAATAAACAATTACAGTGGGTTAACCTACAACAACTGCAGAATAAAGGAAAACAAACTTTGAAATACAGTTAAATAAAAAGAAAATTAAAAAACTAAGTAAAACATTGAAGTGCAGTCAAGGTTAAAACTAAAGGCAAGTACATCTAGCCTCCTCAAGTAACATCTCCCGCAGTCGATTCTTGAAGGATTCTTAGGGAATGAGAGTCGAACTTCAGAGTGTTTGGCATCTATTCCAGACATAAGGTGCAAATGAGCTAAAAGCAGAACAGCCCAAATTTGTCCTAGTCCTGGGTGACTCTAACGAAATCCACCCTTGCGATCTGACATGCTGTCTTCGGATTTTGAAGGACAAAAGCCTAATAAGATATGGAGGAAGTTTGCCAAGCAATTCTTTATAAATAAATAAAATTCAATGGAGCTTCCTTCTAAAATAAAGGGAAAACCACCCAACAGAACTATTTAACACACAGTGATGAGTGCGGGAACAATTTTCAGTGATAAAACGCAGAACGCTGTGACAAATTGTGTTCAAAGATCTTAAAATACTATCAGAGGCATGCATGTAAAGGATATTACGATAGTGAAATAAAGGTAAGATTGTTGCCTGGGCAATCCTCTTCCTTCGGTCTAAAGAAAAACACAACCTGTTTCTGTAAAGAAACCCAATTTTTTTTTCTGATTTTCTTGGAAAAGTTGGACACATGAGTTTTAAAGGAAAAATCATGATCGAGCCAGATAGCTAAATACATGTTAGACTGAACTTGCTCAATTTTAGCAGCAGTCACCGAAAAAATTAAATCATTCATAATTGCATTCCGAGCAGAAAAAAACATGAACTTAGTTTTATCCATATTTCAAAAGAAGTTTCAATTCTGCCAGAGCGTGTTGAATAAGATTAAAAGCTGATTGCAGGTAGATAAGGGCCTGGGCACACGTTGGTGCAGAGGAGTACAACACACTGTCTGCATAAAAATGAACCTTGCAATTTGCAATATTACGAGCAATATTATTAATATAAATTGTGAATAAAATTGGTCCAAGCATGGATTCTTGGGGTACTCCTTTCGTCACTTTTAAAAATTGAGACTTTGCATCCCCGAGCATAATAGCTTGTGTTCTATTGTAGAGATAGTCCTGGAACCACAAGCAGGCATCACAATCAAGACCAATGGAGGACAACTTTTTCAATAAAATAAAATGGTCTACTGTATCGAAAGCTTTTGCTAAATCAATAAATAGGGCTGCACATTTTTGCTTATAATCCACAGCTGATATCAAATTATTTATAACCACTGAAGCTGCTGTGATGGTGCTATGACCAGGCCTGAAGCCAGATTGTTGTGAAGTTAAAATGTTGTTGAAAGTTAAAAAGCTGCACAGTTCTTGCTAAACAAGAGATTCTAAAATCTAAACCTGGCAAGGCAATTTTAAGATAGGTCGGTAGCTGTTCACTGAACTGGGGTCACCACACTTAAATAATGGAAAAACATGAGCAGCTTTCCACACACTGGGAATAGTCCCCGTTGATACTGACAAGTTAAAAATATTATTTTTTGAATGCACAATCATTGGGGCTGCTGAACGTGAAAGACTCGTACTAGATGATGGGATCCTCTCATATTCATCCTGTCTACTTATCCAGTGGAATTATTTGCATCAATTCGTTTCAATTCTTATAGGACCTCATTCACTTAAAATTCCCTAAATGAAGACACTACTTTAGGTTTTGGAGAATTTGTGAATGAACTAGAGCTGAGGTCAGACATATCCCCTGTAGAGAGCTGATTAATAAAATTTTCAAAAAGGTTTCCGGCCGCTATAAAATGTTGGTTAAAAAGATCACAAACTTTGTGTTAATCAGTTATAGGACCAGAATCAGTGTGGATAGAGTGTGGTATAGATGAAGACAGATAACAATTCAGGAACTTCACAGTTTTCCGAAATTTTGCATGATTACTCTGACTTTTGGCCAGTCACAAGATAAAATAATCAGATTTCGCCTTTTTAATCCGTGAGCAGCATTTATTTCTTCATTTTATAAAAACCTGCCAGTCAGAGAGTGCCTGAATTTCCCAAGCTTTACCCCATGCTTCATCCCTGACGCGTAGTTCCGTGGCTAAGGCATTCGAAAACCTAGGGTTTCTTCTATTCTTAACCCTAGGTTTCTTCACCGGAGCATGCTTATCCACAGCAGGATTAAACACGTTAGTGAAGTGAGCCAATGCTAGGTCACAGGGTTCTTGTTAATAGCCAGTACCCTGTGATTTTTCCAGCTGTGAAACGCTACGTTACTGGCTATTGCTTTGGTAAATATCAATACATATAAGGGAAAAAAACAAAAAAGAAAAAAAATATACATTTTTCAAAATGCACATGGACTATTTGTTGTAATTCTGCTTTGACCATGTTCATGCCTTGTTATTCTGACTGCCTTTCGTGTTTTTTGATATCAGTTATGCCTGACTATTCTTTGTATGTGTATTTGGGATTTGGTAACTTTGATTAGTTTATGTATTGTCTTAGTTTTTACTTTGGCAAAATGTAAAACATGGAATAGTCACATTCTGGTTCATGTTTTCCATTATGCATTGCACTTTGTCTCCCCCGTCTGGTCTCTTGTCTTATCATTGCACACATCCCAGTCCTGCATGTTACTCTTCGGATGATTTATCGGATTCTGGATTTCAACCTTGCTTCCGATTTCGTTTGCTTACTTCGCCTTACTTTTTATCCCCCCGGCATATAATACGGGGGTATAGCGATCAGTGTGTCCGTCCGTCCGTCTGTCTGTCTGTAATGAAATCGTTTCCGGACTAGAACTCGAAAACTATACCACTTACAAACACCAAATTTGGTATGGAACTTCTCCTTATGGTCTAGTTGTGCCTTTTGGGGGTTTTGGTCCGTCCGTCTGTCCACACAACCTGTACGTTACACAACCTACAGCCGGGGGTATCCGCCATTGCCAGATGGCTCTTGTCTATCTTACTAACCATTCTAACAGTTTTTTATTTTCGCTAGAAGTTTCTAACACCAACTAACATTGTATATTATACTAACTGACTAACAAGCACCAAGGGATTGTATAGTTTCACTTACTAATTGATTAACAAGCCCTCAGCACTCGCCCTGTTCTAGTCTCCGCCTCTTGTCTCTCCCTGATTACCTTTTCTGCCTTTTCTGTGGAAGCTCCACGTCTTATCACGCTGTCCTTCTTTAATTATCTATGCACGTTAGAAACTCCATAACTGGAGCTGTTTATCTTTGTATAGGTTTGTCCCGTGATCCCTGTGGACGTTTTGGCTTCTGCAAAATTCCATGTGATCAGGTTCTCCCTCATGTGCAGCTCCTTTGTAATCAGTCTGACTGTTTGCACCTGTGTCCCTCACCATGTGATCTCCCCAGAAGTGTATATTAGGTGTCTTCTCACAGCCAGTCTCTGTCAGATCGTTTTCCTAGTCTTCTTGTGCCACGTTTCATTTCGCCTTGATTACTCAGTGTTTATCTTTCTGACTGGACCGCCCGACTTTTCAATTTTTGCCTTTGTGATTTTGGATTATTGTTGCATCTGTGAGTTTTGACCTTTTTCTGCCCGACAACGAGATCTATGTTTGCTCCCCTGGTTACGATTCTGATTACACCCATTGGATTCTGGTTTTGCTTCTTTGACATTCCTGTACCTGTGAACCAGACCCAATTCTGTCCGACTACGATTATTGTGATTGCTGCCCTGGGTTTCGATTCTGTTTTCTTGATTTTGATTTTTGGAGTGTGGACTTTGTACTTTTGCCTTCTGCCCTGCGGGGGTCCTCCCCCTCTATTAATAAAGCAAGTTCTACTGCATTGCCTGGTTCTCGCGACTGGTTCCTGATCGCACCATTACACTATATGGACTATGCAAAAGCAAAATCTCCTGTTTTAGTGTCCCTCTGGAGCTGTCGTCACATTTCTCCGTCAAAATCTTGAATTTCAGGTCCGAATTCTCCACATTGTGCTTGCGATCGCTTGCACAAGCACACACACGTGCACTCAAGCTCCTTGCACAGTATACAGAGTGCACACAGTGCAGCGCAGCTAATAACGTGCAGATGGTCTTGGTTTCTAATCACGATACAGCATTCAAACCTCAAACTGCAAAGTCACATAAAGTAGTTACAAACTCAGTACATAGCATAGTACGGTGACAAACAAAGGAGAGCGTCTCATCAATACTGTTCTCAAGCATCCTGTCCTCTATAACTGGAGGCGGGATGATTAGCTAGTTGAACAACGAGCTGAAAGACCAGCTCTGGGCATCAATAACGCTTGGTGGCTACAGAGATGACCGTCTGTCACGCAACAGTAGAGGTCATCTAAGGTTATCGTTCAGATACATAGAAAAAATGTCATCGTCTCAATTGTATTAAATATCCCGCGGATTTGTTTGTCTGTTGTGCGAAATTGGAACGTAACATTGCAGTATTTCGAGTCCGGTGTGCATGGTTTCATGCGGAATTTTTGTGCAGCAAAAACTCTGCAAATCTGGGCAGCTTTTTACCCTTCGACCCGGTCTGAATGGGCCTAAAGTAATATATACAGAACTAGCCATAAACTCCATCAATGTATTTTTAACTAACTGGACTTGCTACAGAGTAGGTGTGCTTACTGCGGTTGCTTTGAGTGAAAGAAGAGGATGGCTTTGCCCACAGCAACAGCGGCCAAAGTTGACGGCATTATGTTAACTGTAAGACAATTGAAGGTAGTGCATTTTTGTTTAAGTTGGTACACAATGCGGATGTGCTTGGTCATGGAGGTTGTGTTCCCCCCCTTAAATAAATATAAAAACATAAATAGCATTTTGCTTCCTCATTATCTTTTTCTTTGGTAAAAATGTAGCCAAACTTTAAACCTCTTTGCAAAATCTGCCATCCCCGCAAGCAAGTGACCAGGATTCATCTTACAGTAATTCCTGTTGGCTGGCATTTCAGTTTTTTTCCCCAAAAAACTTACTTAGACAATTGGTGCATGTTTGTGCACCAGTGATTGCATTTAAATGACGTGACTCAACTCGAGACATAACATTATGTCAATGGACCCACGAGACTCGATAGCAGTATAGATAAGCTTAAACATTATTAATTTTCGGTTTTTGAAAAATTTTTGAACCGGGTTCCGATCCCCATCCGTAGCTTGAATCAACAATGATTTTCAGATTGTGCCTGTATGTACTGTCGCCTGCCTGAAAGAGTATCTGATACTCCTACAGCACAATCTGACCATCATTGTTGATGAAGAGGGGCAATTCCACGGAAACGGAATTACGATCAAAAGTAATTTTCATGTCATTTTCATCTATTACTCTAATGCAGTAGCTACTGCCTGTGCTTTTATCAGTTCCGCTTGCATGCCTACTGAGCAGTATGAAACAAAGTTAGGGGTAATCTATTTTGTAGAACGCTACACGAAGGAGAAAGTGTTGGTAACGGAATTACGGCAGGAAAAATGCCATTATTTTTGCTTTTACTTTGACAGGCATTTCTCTGAAATCTGGCAGTGATAGACAGTAAGTTTAAGCATACGTTGGAGGCCTAGGATGTTGACCAGGCCATGGGAATTACAAAATGGTAATGGTGTTACATTTTCTGATAATCTACTAAATTTATTTTACTCAAAACAAAGCAGAATTGAAAAATGGTATCATAAATGATGTTTGTGTTGCTGACCTCATTGAAAAATGACACATTTCACAATGAGCCACTGGAATTGCATGTTCCATTTTCCTGCAATGACTTAACAGTATCAAATACTTTGGTTACCAATGTCTGGAAATACAGTAAATACCAGGAAATAGTTAAATATCTTTTATAATTTGTCAGCTTTGGAAAAATAACCTTTGATCCTTGTCTTGAAGCTAAAAAAATTACAAAATTCAAATTAAATTTTGAGAAGACCGTCAAAAATAAATGATTTTCAGGGTCTGACTTGGTAATGAGTCATCTACATGAAAACCTATTTATATCTAATATAAAACACTTTTTAAAAATTGCTGTTTGAGCAACTCTCATGTGGAATTGGCCAGAAGCTAGCTGAAAGCTGTGGACACTCGTGTGGCGCAGAAACAGAATCTGTTGTGATCCTGCATTTTCTGTCTTTGCCTTGCCCATGTACCATGTCTTTGCCATGCCCATGTTTAAGTCTAGTTCAAGTTCTGTGCCTGGCCTTGTGCCATGATTATTGATTCTTGTGTTTAGTGACCACTGCCTGTTTCTGATCATTCTTAGATTATGTATTGTGTATTTGGTATTTTGGATTTCTGGTTTTATTGTTTTCATGTTTTAGTCTATTATAGTCCCCATGCCATGTTTTGTTTTCATAGCCATGCTTATTTTCCTTTCCATGCTTTGCGCTTTGTCTCCCCTGTCTTGTCATGTGTGTATCTTTGCTCACGGTCCCTCGTCTTCCTTGCCACTCATTCGGGTGATTTATTGGTTTCTGGGTTTCAATCTTCTTTCATTATCTCGTGTTCTTCCTTCCTCTCTCTTTTACTGTCTGACTAACACATACTTACAGTTTGTTGTTTTCGCTAATTACTAACCCACATTAACCCTGTATATTTTGACTAACTTACTGACAAGCACTCAGAATTGTATAGCTGCACTTACTAATTGACTAACGATCTCTCAGCAGTTGCCCTATTCTAGTCTCTGCCTCCTTGCCTTTCCCAAATTATCTCTGCTACGATTTTCTGTGGGTCTCCACAAATGCTTTGTGCTTTCCTTTCTCTAAACTATGCACTTTTAATACTCCGTGACTGGAGCTGTTTGCCTGTTCATAGGTTTGTCTTCTTATCCCTGTCTGCATTTTGGCTTTGGCCAAATTCATGTAATTAGTTTATTCCCAATGTGTCACTCCTTGATTATTGTTCCATTGATTGCACCTGTTTTCCCTGATCATGCGTTCTCCCGGATGTGTATATAAGATGTCTGTTTGATTCACTTCCTTGTCAGATCGTTCTTCCTGTGCTAAGCTTCTTTCGCCTTGATTCATAGTGATTTATCTTTCTGACTGGACCACCCTAGACACAGAGTTCTGTCGATTCCCTGTACTTTTGCCGCATTCTTGTTTTTCGACCTCTTTTTGTCTGACTACGATTTAGTGATTGGTGCCCTGTGTATGACTCTGGATTTCGCCCATCGGACTCTGATTTTGGATTGCGGACATTGTACTGTTGCCAGTTTTGTTGGGGGGTTTCCCCTTCAGAAATAAAGCCTCCTTTTTGTATTCCACTGGTTTTCGCTATCGGTTCATTTCGTAAAACCCAACAGAATCTTAGTGACAACATTTTAAAATTGATACTGCATAGATAGTTGGGCAAACCATGGTTTTCACAAATGTTTTGTAAAATTGTTCTTATTGTCAATGATTTATTTCAAGAATTTGTAAAATAATTCTAATTAGCTCTTTTCCCTCCATTAAGATGGCAATAATTGATTTGCATTATGATGGGAGATTTGAACACAAATGTTGGAAAAGACAACACAAGCCATGAGACGGCCATGGGAAGAAAGAGATGTCATATATGCATTACAGATAGTGTAGATTGGCTTATTTCACCATATCACTTTGTGAAAAACATGTAGCTCCAAGGGGCGCTGTCCCTTGGGACCCCGCAAGGGGCTCTGCCCCCTGACCCTGGCGTCTTGTAACCGCCTATAGCAATTCAATTTCCTACTGTCAGAAAAATTAACAACCCTGAATCTTGCGAAAACGCTAAACCTGCCTGGCTGGGTAATCGACTCAGGCCAGAGCCTGATTTTGCGAGCTGGCTTAATTGCGCTGCCTCGCCATCCCGAATCTTTTCATTTCTGTGTGTTTTTCGACTGCAATGATCTTGCCTCAGATACAATGTTCGCATTTTACCCAAGTATGTACTCATGTTTTTGTTTTTTTTATGATGATGGAAAACTCTTCCACGGTAAAGCGCAGTGTAGGCGATTGATGTCAGGGATCCTCTCATATTCATATTCTGTCTACTTATTGGCCATGAAAACCACCATGCGAATTTCACCTGACACTGTGGGTTTTATACACGCACGAATAAGGGGAATGAAATTAATGTAGTTCAAATTGAATGCATTAAATTTCTTGGAGCCTCAGAAAAATGAAGAGTCTAATGTCTCAGTCTTCATTTGGGTTTCCTATATCCTATATATCCTATAATATTATCCTATATTGTCGAAAAGACACACATTTCCTTTTGTTAGAAGATATTAGAATTAAGCAAAAATACTTGTACTGTTATGGCACTTGGAGTGTGTGGCAGAGTCCCCCTGCAGTACTATTATCTTTTGACATTAATTAAGTATTGGTGTTGCGTCATCCAGTTAGATAGACACAGACTGGAGTATCAGTCATACATTATGCTCAAAGACTTGGATGATGTTGGGCGAGTCACTTGGGCATCTCAGATTCGAGAGATTTTGTTCCAATTTGGATATGGTGTAACCTGCATCAGTCAAGATATTGGTGGTGTGAAATCTCCCATTTCTGCCTTCAAGCAAAGACTGATTGTTTGTAACAAAATTGGCACTCTGATGTAATGGAGTCAGCAATATGTTAGACTTATAGTCAGTATAAATCCTTGTTAAATGTTGAGAAGTATCTGTTGGAAGACATCCGTTTATATTACAAAACAGTTATTATTAAGTTTAGAAGTAACAATTTTAAGCTAGCAGTCGAAACTGGAAGGCATGATAATGTTGATTATTGTGAAAGATTCTGTATGTTCTGTCATAGTGAAAATAAGTTTTATGTTGAAGATGAGTATCATACATTGATGGTATGTCCACGTTATGAAACCTTCATAAATGAATTTTTTCCACCTCATGTTCTTGGACATCGCTATGCTGATACTTTTGTCAATGTGATGAAGTGTGTAGACAAGAAGGTTTGAGTATGGCTAGGACGTTATTTATTGAAAATTGTGGAGTTTAGAAATCAACCATCATAAAGGAACTTGAATCTGTTTATTATATGTATAAATTTAGTATTTATATCATGTATTACCCAGTACAGTGACATCTGTTATGTGTTTGTACTATAGGCCAAGGCCTTATATACTGGAATAAAGATGATGATGATGTCTTAATTTGGATTTCCTTTTTTTTTTTTACCAGGTCAAGATTTATAACATATACAGTATGTCTTCTGAGTAGAAGCGTTACATGTGCCATGCATCATGTTAATGATTAACGCCCTGTGTCCGCTAGGTGGCTTTGACGATCGCTCCCATCAGGGCGTTAAAGGAAAGCTACCTCGCGGCGCTTCGCCTGAAATTTTTTGGCTGGACCAATCAGCAGGCAGCTTTGGTGTTGACGTCATTTCCTTCTTCAAAAGCCAATGCATTGCGTCTACATTCGGCTCGTAGATTACACGAATCGAAAGTGTAATCACACTGAACACATGCAGAGTGCAAACGCATTGTTAGACATAGTGCACCTTTCACTTTGGCGAGGCTTTGGTGGGAATTCGATATAAGAGGAATAGGGAAATTTATGTTGAATGAATCTAGTAGTTGGCGGTAATACACCAACAGGTCTGTAAACACTATAAAACCAAAAATAAGAAGAAGAAGAAGCTTCCAACTCATAACGAGGCCGCACGAAGCACTTTTAGAGCTTTCCCGTACAGGTGTTAGTATAGCGACAGTCAGTCAATGAGGAGCGCAACATAACGAGTGTATCATAGAGGTTATGCATCATGTTAATTCTAAACAAAACATGAAGATTGCACAGCATATTTATAGTTTTACAGTGTCTCAGAGAAATGGTGATGGTGGAGCTCCCTTTGAAATTGGGAGGAAAGTCAAGCTCGTCGGTCTCCACGCACGCAACTACACGGACACAGTATTTGCCAATCCGTAGGTTCAGTTTGCCAATTTGAGGAACGTTTTGCCAACAGGGCTGTAGGAACTATTTTGTGGGAGGTGGTGCTGTAAATTTGAGCCTGGAGGTCCTTCCCAATAGCATTTCTTACCCCCTCAAGCTTGAAAACAATGCCAAACCCCGCTGACTGATTACGATAGAATGAGTCACGTTTATCAATCAGCATAGCCTACCACCTAGGCAATAATGCAAATTCATGTCGCAACCCAGTGTCCACAGTGTCAAAAATTCACAAGCCTATACGTTCATTGTTGTAAACTTGTATAGCTGTAAATTAGCAACACAAACCTGTCCACAAAATGTATGCCTTACCTTGTATTGCAAACAGGTCCAAGGCTTGCAAACAATACACAAATTCGCTGACTGATTATGACAGAAAGCATCACGTTTATCATGCATAGCCTACCACCTCAGGGCCAAATCGTAGGCTATTCACCATAGAAAACAATCAAGTCAGCAAGAAAGCGACCACACAGTACGCACAATGCACAATAATGCCATTACACTGTAATACAAGTCTAATAAACGCAACCCATAATTGAAACAAAAAAACATCCAAATAGATATTACATTTATTTCTAGCACAAGATTATTAAAGTAGGCTTCGGCACGGCGGCAGATTATAATTAACCATGTCTTACCTTGAGCTACTGCAGGGCGGGTCGATCAAACCAAACGTGGCCTTGCACTCCAGGGTTGTTTGACTAAAGTTCTCATAAGGGTATGTACGTCCAGCGAGTGTGAACATGTATCAGGGACAGGTGTGTAAGCCTCTTCTGAGTCATGGTACTGCGCAGCCATGTTTGCTACATCTGCTACATCTTCGTACTCAAGAGTTAAAATTCGTCGATGAATGTATAACCGCGTGATAAGTTGAGCTAAAAGCAGTGATCTGTGTGACGTTGTTAATACTCATTTTGTAATGCCGAGCTAAGATACTTGTCAGATACCTTGTTGTAGGTTGCACTTACGTTTCGGCTCAAAGAATCTAGACAGAAAATTGGGGAGATTAAAGGGAGAGGGACAGGATCTGCAGAATTGATATGCAACTACTAACCACTTACACTGCAAAATTTCAAAATTACTGTGAGTAATTGTGTGGAATTTGGAGCGTGTTCTGTAATTGGTTTGGTGTATGACTGTTTGTTATATGTGACGCCTGTGCTGGGACCTTATGGCAGGGAATTAAACTGCAGGCTCTCTTGCTTGAGATTTGAGATTGGGTATGGCCTGGATGACCGAAGAGAGGTGTCAGGATCCGTTGTTGCGGTGTATTTTGTCTTGTTGTTTATTGTTTTTTTTAAAAAAGCACCACATTTGGTGTATGGAGCTAGCCGATTAGTGGATCTAGTGAGGACATTGACGGGAAGTGAGGTTTGTTGGGTCCTAAGGGTGGACTGACTGGTAGTGAGGATTGCGGGGTCCCGAACAGACGTTGTTGATGGGAAGTTTGTATTGTGGGGTGCGGCACCTTTTTTAATGAGTGTGGACTAGATGTGGGTGTGAACAGTGGTTGTGTATTGCATTAGTTGGGAATGTGAAGAGTGCATTACATTTAAAATATAACCCCTAGTCTGCATTCAATAAGTGTTACAATTATTATTAATGATCAATACAATCTGGCGGATTAAAAGAAGTAGTAAATTGCATGCATTAAAAGATGATAAAGCATTATTTTGATTGCTGTACTATCATAAGTGAATACATGAGAAAAAACAATTTGGCCGAGAAATGAAATTTGGATTTTAAAAAATTAACAATGTTGATTATGAAAAAGCTGGTAGATGGAGGAAAGTAGGGGAAAAAGAAGTTAAAAAAAGCAAAAGCAACTTCCTATGTTTGAAAAAGGCAAAAAAAAAAACAAAAAAACAAATGGAACTAAACAAGAAATATCATGGATTAGACAAGTAGATGGTTATTAACTAAACACAACACTGGTTTAAGAATGCGTAACAAAATACGATCTAAGTGAAACGGGAGAGGAGAATTCGCATAAATGTATTTATAAAATCGACTGCTTATTGACCAGTGTAACTGGTGAAATAGACTTATTGCAATTTAATATGTGGGGAAACATAATTTGGCTAAAATAATAACATTTAAATTAAATAACTAAATAACAATGGCAACACCTGTGGAGGAATTAAGAGAGCAATTTCCTACAATTGAGAATAATATTAAAAAATTGTCAAATAAGTGGGCAAAAAGGACTAAAAAAAGAGTTACACAGTGACCAGAAGAGGGGAAAATTGATGTTGCAATATGTGAAATAATGATGGATATAATAATAAATTATGCATCGCTGGCAAAAAGGGTTGAAAAAAAGGAAGAAAAGAAAAAGAGCTGGAAATTCTAGTTTGGAGAAAGTGGAATCCTAAAAATTTAAGATCTTAATAAATATTTTGCAAAGCAAAGTGAAGCTGCGCCTCAGTCCAAGCCATTTGAAAAGGTTAGTGACAATGAATTGTTAAACCCAGCGCCGTATGTCCCCCAAGAGGGAAGGGGATTGGGCCCTCCAAACCTTGTGAGGAACAGGCGGCGGCGGGACTGCAAAGTTCCGAGGGCACGTTAAAGATGGCATATTGTGCAGGGGAGAAGACTGAAGGCCCCCATGTCCAGTGAAGTATGAATTGACATACTGCCGTGGTAACATCTAGTCGGCGTGTTGGTTGCATGTAAGGTTGTGGGAAACACGTGGTACGTGGGCGACAGCCCACACCTAGCAGAGGGGCGTGAGAGATGACCTCTGTGAACAGGCGAGGCTGGTGAAAATGTTCAAAGTTTCTATACCCATAGCGAAGTGGGGTAGGGATCAGACCGTTGGTTCCCACCTGGGTGGCTGGTAACCACTACGGGATTCGGGGATCGCTATCGACTGGGTCACCGGCCGGTCAGGTCACAGATGGCAGTAAGACCACAGAGAGGGGTGGCTGCTGCGCTCGGCTCAATGTAGTCAGGCCACCATAAGCCAAAAGTGAATGCGTTATTAGGAGAGTGGTGCTTCTGTGATCAGTGGGCTTTGAAAAGAAGACACCGGGAAGCAGAAGGCAGAGTTCTCAACCCGGTGGAGATCTCTCTGGAAAGGAATCTAGCCTGGAATTGCGCCTTGAGAGAGGGAGGTTCGAAGGATCTAAGTGTTTCAGGAACAAAGGGAGAGACAGCAGCTGAAAAAACCTGAAACTAATCAGAAGGGGAAAAAAGTGAATTGGCAAATGTTTATTGGTTTGGGGATATAGTGGACCAAATGAAAGAGCAAATTTGGAGTACCTGTGGAAAATACTGTATGTAGAGGCCCAAATACCCCAGGCAACATGGCCAGAAACTGAATTGCATTGAACAATGATATTTGACCCCACTCAGGACCCAGAATTAGAGATTTTAAAAATGGGCCCTTAATGTTGATTTGGAACAGGACAGGAAACAATGATTAAGATTATTATCAACTGTCAGTTGATAGGGAAAATAAAACAATTGAAAATTCCTATTGAGGAATCAGAACTTGAACTTAGAGAACAAATTAAGACAGAATTAGACAAATTACCAGAACAACTGTGGTCTCAACATGATACATATGTGGCAAAATGCTATCAGCAAATCTGGGAATATCATCTTAAGTGATGAAGTAATTTCACCATTTGAATTAGTTCAATATTTGGAAAATTCTAAAGAACAAGAAAATCTAAGTGATTTGACAGTAAAAAAATAGTGCCACGGGCCCTCTAGCTCACCTGACCACTCAAGGGAAACGCCTTGAACAAATTTAGTGTCCTAATGGGTGGGAAGATACTTGTCAAGTTTCAGCTTAATTGGTCAAGTAGTTTTAGAGAAGAAGAGTTTTAAAGGTTTCAGTGTAACTTAAAGGGGTCGTACAAAGTTGAAGGTCAAAGCAAGGTCAAAATTCAAAACACGGAAAAACTCATAATATATGTGATGTATCTTGCTACTTACTACCTACATATCAAATTTCAGCTGAATATGTGCAATAATAGCTTTCAGACGGCCAATTATGTGATTTTCAATATGGCCGCCGTGGCGGCCTTGTTTGAAATCGGATCGGAACGCCTTGGAAAAATTTTGGTGTCCTCATGGGTAGGAAGGTACCTGTCCAGTTTCAGCTACATAGGCCCAGTGGTTTCGGTGGAGATGTTTATGGACGACGAACGACGACGAACAACGGACAAACAGGCCATGACAGAAGCACATCTGACTTTGTCGTCAGGTGAGCTAAAAATAGGGGTAAAATGATCAGAAAGGCTGCAGTAAATATAAAATTCAGTGTGAAATTTAATGATACATATTAGATTTATAAAAGAATAAAAAATCAAGTGAACTATTGAGGGATTGGAGACTGGATGGGTTTTTAAACAAAGATGCACAGATAAAACAATACTGCGAATGGAGCTTTAGTTACCAAAAGCAGATAAGGGAAAAAAGATAGATGAAAGGTTGACGTGCAGAAGTCAGAGAACAGTAGAGGAGAAAGGGGGGTCTAAGCAATACGATTTTGTGTGGAATTTTCTGCATTTGTTTAACAAGAATAAGTTCTGCCCAGAAGATTCATGTGAAGGATTACATTTTATAATAAGTGGCATTGTGATTTAAAAACATGACTGAAACCAAAGAAATATAATTAATGAAAAATAAATCTTTTCTCCATTTTGAACAGGAACTAAATGCCTTCATGGAAAAGAAACTGAGTGACCAATAAACTTTCTCCAATTTTTGACTTTTACAGGAAAAGATCCAAGCCCAAGCAAGAGGAAAAGCAACAGAATTATGATGATTGAGTTTTGTTCATTGTTGTATGCATCTAACTCATTGAGTGCGCACTCCAGAAGAGAAGAGATTAAAATGATCTTGAGTGAAAATTATAAACTGGCCAGCTAAGGATTCAACTGCGGGGTTGCGACTTAAAAGTTTACCTTCTAAAATAAATTTGGGGAAATTCAATTCGGAGTATTAACACAAGACTAAATTCAAAAGGTGGACCACTATATAATTGAAAAAGTCAACTAATAACTAACTAATAATGATCACATTCTAAATTTATTTTTGCTTAGGCGGACAAAGTCTTTTCCTCTTGGCAGAAGTGGTGAGAGGGATGGTAACTATGACTGTGACAGTGACGGGGACAGCAACTTGCGTGACAGTGACGGCAACTTGAGTCTTCAGTATTCAAACAATAGGAAAAAAAATGCATATTGTAACATACGGTCTAAAGCAACTCCACCCGGTTCTGCTGAGGATATGGGGAGTTGTCATGGCTGGGGCTAATAAGCCCTGACTGTGCATCTCCTCCATGCTCTCAGCGGAACCCTAGATTGAGTTGGGTTGCTAAATCAAAATTCATTGAAAAAATACAGTGAAAAGAAAGATATTATTGTTACTGTCGCATGTTTGACCCAGAATATTCTGAAAACATAAAATTATGAATATACTGCCCAAAAATATTGATTTAAAATGGACAGGAGCTCATTACTGAGTGTGAGCAATTAGGTAATTATGAATTTTTAAATAATATTATTTTATCAAGGTGGCACATGCACTGTGGTTGACAACTCAAAGTATTCCAAATAATTAAGGTGAGATTTTTTGTAAAGCACATTCAGACCTAGGGGAAAGATACACAAGACAAATTTTTTGAATTGGGACATATTTGGCTGGTTAAAGAAGAATCTGAGAGTCAGAACTATAATTGCAGCATCTGTTTCAAATTGTTACCCACTCCCGACAAGGCGGCGTGGGTATACAGTTTAGCACCGCAGCATCTGTTTCAAATTGTTACCCACTCCCGACGAGGCGGCGTGGGTATACAGTTTAGCACCGTCTGTGTGTGCGTGTGTGCGTGTGCGTGTGTGTGTGCGTATCTGTCCGCATGACAGCTCGGCCACCACTGAAGCTAGGGTGACCAAACTTTGTGGAGTAGATGATCCTAGGGTACCCTGTCCATTTTGAGGTTGAAAGGTCAAAGGTCAAGGTCAACAAGAGGCGTGGGTTAGCATCTCTATAGAATGCGCATCATCTAGTTTTTGATGAGTTGTTACTTTAACTGTTTCATCTATTATGCCCAGAAAGCTGCTGCAATAGCCCCAATTCAACTGGAATGATCTCATAACTATCCCATCCAGAGTACACAGCGCAATGCTGAACACCTGCGTGTATGTTGTGACTCACTCCAGAGATGGGTAAGATCTCTATAAAGGAGACAACCTAAGGCAGGGGTGAGTCGACCCCCACGTGACACTGTACTGTATTTTGGCATAAAGTCATAAAGTGGCAATTGTTGAAATCAAAGTCTTTTGGGAGATTATTATTGTGGGCTATTGCATGGATGTGCTATTGTAAGTCATTGGGAAGGCCTGGATGAAACTGTTTTCAAAATGTTCTGACTCAAATGTGTCTGCACAGTCTTTACAGCAAAAGTAAATATTATACACACTGGGTTTAAAGTGCTTGATAGTCTGAAAAAAAGATACTGAAACAAGACCTATATCATTTTGTCTGTCTAAGTGAGCAGATAAAGAAAATGCAAAAATTAAAAAAAAAATATGTTGGGAATTTTTGGAGAAAATCCATTTTTTTTGTGTGGCAGTCATCTTGAATTGCAAAATCCTAAGAAAAGGGTTAATAATTGCAAGCCATCATGTTTTTTGACAGTTTGACTTATTAGATAATCATACCACAGGGTCAGATTGGTGAAAATACAAAATGGTTTCCATGGTAACCGAATTTATTGTCAAAAATATGAAAATATTAAATCCCTGAATATAACCCATCATGTTGCTCAAAATGTTGGTCAGCTTTAGTCCAATAGTCCAAGACTCTCCTTTTGTGTGGTAGGAACAATTGGCAGCTGATTACATCATGTATAATAGGCCTTTTAATTCATTACCTCAGCTGGAGTGGAAGTAGAAACAAGATACCCAGAAGCAATCCAGTGGCCAAAGAAGCTACATCTGGTGAAGGAAGAATACCATAAACAGTTTGAGGGAGACAAATGCTTCAATGCTTACTATGCAGAACTGATGTATTCGTCCAGCTCATAAGTTCAACGGAGAAAACACCAGCAAGCCATCCAGCCACGCCCTTCACAAGTAGGGGAATACAAAGTAAGGAAGTAAAGTAAAAAAAAATGTTAAAGATGGTTACAACCCATTAATTGTGATTGGAGCAAAGTTTGCAAGAGATAAGATGGTTACAACCCATGTATTTTGATTGGAGCAAAGTTGGTTGAGTTTTTCCCATAAATTTTGCTCTGTAAAGAATGCCGAGTTGGCACTTACTGGCCAGGGACTGCTCACCGGGTTTGGATTACTGCACAATTCAAGGCTCGGAATAATGATGGCCTCTGAAGATTCTGTCTCTCTCTCCAATTATTCACAAACAAGGCAACCTCAAAAATATGTAAACATCTAGTTTAGAAACCACAACTTACTAATGGGGTAAATTTATCGTCTGGCAATGGTCATCTTTGTTGCTACCAGACTTTTTTCACGACGAGCTATACACGGCCATTTACCCAGCTGAGTGAGCGTTTGCGTGTCTTGGTGTCTTTGCATTGACTTAGAATGTAATTTGTCGCGTGATAAATTAGATTTGCATCCGGTGTGAGAGCAGCTTTACTCAGAAGTTTCACCTTAAGAAAAGCGCGTTCATGTTCCAAGCTTCTGAAGGGAAAGGGCGAAAGGCTCTGCAGTGTTTTGAGAATGTTTCAACTGTCAACAATAGTGACGCCATATCGCTGATATAGCCTTTAATGATGAAATTAGTCATATTGCACTTTTTTTCACAAATCTTCCTCAAACAAACTACCTTTAGATCAGTAACAACAGAAAAATTATGAGAAATATTTTTAATCCATTGATGTAAAAGTGTATGAGCATAATTTTTCAAAAAACACCAAACACCAGCTTGCTCGGGGGGTGCTGCAGCACCCTCAGCACCCCTAGTTCCCACAGCGATGTCTGCCAATCCGTGAGTACAGTTTGCAAATGAGAGGGAACAGTTTGCCTGCCTATCCATGGGTACAGATTGAGTTTTTTCCCTCACCTCTCACCAGGGGGGGGGGCTCCATACATTTATGAGTTGGGTCATTCCATGAAATACAGAGCCAGGGACCCTGCATTTTTAACAGGACTATATGATTCACAAAATCATGGATGCCACCTGTAGAAAATGCCATGCACAAAGGCCAGGGTATATAAAAAAGCTAACACAGGCAACATAATTGGTCTTCTGAAAAAGATAAATTTAAAAAACTGCATGCCTTTGAAAAACTTAAAAAGGTATCCAAATTTGTGACATTCATTGCTTTCAGACTTTAAATGTAAAATTCTCAGAATTTTTAAATAAAAGTCTGGCTGAAATGGCTTTTGTTCTCAGAGCTTAGGACATGCAATGAGCTAGTTTATGAATACAAACGGGTATAACTAAAAGAATTCCCATCGTCTGCCTAAAAAAAAAATGTAGAAAATAATTTTTCACAAAATCGCTATTTTTTTGTTACTCGCCCCCCCCCACCCCCCCATTAAAAAAAATTCACAGAAAGCGATTCTGGCACTCCCCTGTGTGGTTACGTCATAAGTTGTACACGGTGGGCGATTGTATGTCCAACAGCGATGGTATCCGAGTCAGATTCCGATAATTCCTCAGAATTTTCAATTGAATCTGTCTATTTTGATGAAGAAGAATACTTTTTTATGGAAGATGAGGAAACTCAACATAAAGCTGCTTTCACACCATATACGAAATGAATTTTTTCGCATGACGGATTACAGTCAAGGTCAATGCAAAGACGCTAATACATTTCACCAGTGCTCGCGTCTTTGGATTGACTATGAATGTAATCTGTCATGCGAAAAAACTAGGTTTGCGTCTGGTGTGAAAGCAGCTTAGCACGGGATTCAGAACCATACAGATTCTAGCCTGAGTACGTGGGCAATGAAAACAGCTAAACAGAAAACAGTGTCTCCCCCTGTCCCGAACTGTGCAACACTTACCAACCAAGCAGCGGAATGATTATCATTCCGGTTCTACAGTTGTTTCTTTGCACGGCGTGTTGGATAACCAGCCTACTCACTTTTCAACCTGAAGTGAGTTCAATAGACCTGACATTTGCTTACCTTACCTAACAAGACCATCTACATTATAATAGCCGAGTGGCCTCTGTGTGTATGCGTGCATGCGTGTCCGGCCAAGCTAGACTCCACCAGGCGCATATCTGCAGCAATGGTGCATTGTTCACTATAATATGAAGACAAAGTATCATAAAATAGAACCAGTGGATCCCCATGGGCAGAGTGCTAGTATATAATATATTAGGTTAAGAATAGGTTTTGTGGTGGTCGAACTCACCCCTGATCTAGCCAGTGGTGAAATGATAATGTTTGCGGCTCTATTCATTTATGTGCACTGTGTTACATGAGCTCTCGAAACGATGCACGTAAGCCGTACCGCGCAGCTTGCTATCATTAGCTAGTTAGCGAGCAAACACGCAATGTGCAGAAATATAGTTGTGAATGATATCCAAACATGTGTACACTATATCTTGCAGCTTGCTATTATTAGGTTGTAAGCTAGCAAGCACACAGTGCACAGAAATAAATAGCGCGTCGTGAATAGTATCATTTCACTACTTAGCTGGCAAGATCACACTGAACAGCGAGTTGCCTGGCTATTGAACAGGCGGTGCATAGAAACAATTTGGGTTCCGCAAATAATAATAATAATAATATGTAAAAACGTGAATATTCGAAATGTTGGCCGTATATGGTAGGTTTCAGTGACCCAGGCTTGCCTGAGCCAGCAAAGTCGGCACCAGTACATTGGACTTGTTTTGTCCATATTCTCGATATCCCTGCATCTTTTGGCCACAGAAACATTCCATGGCCATATGCATGCGTTGCACTGCATTCCCACACTACACATTGTTTTCCGTTCACTCTTGGTGATTTTTGTTGGTCCATTCTTTAAGATATTCTCCGTCCAGACCAGAATCGTGAACTACAGCTGACCACCTAGACACAATCCATATACAAGTTATGACGTAACGTGGCTGAGCTGGCCCAGCGCTACGGTGTACATTTTAGGACATCCTCAGGTGTCAGACAAAACGGCATCATTTGTCAAACTAAACGGCCTCATTTGTCAAACCAAGCGGCGTCATGTCTCAGACAAATTTCCATCAAACCAAACGGTCTCATGGTTCAAAATAAACGCTATCAGCTGAAACGGCGTCAGATGAAACGGCCTCAGTTTAAAAGGCTTCATCCGAAACGGCTTCAGTTTAAACGGCTTCATCCGAAATGGCTTCAGTTTAAACGGCTTAAAAATGAAAGTCATTAGACAAAACGGCGTCAAAAAACGTAAAACATGACATAACATTTTATTTTGAAGGAAACAGAAGTATACGGTGGCAACCTAGCTAATATTAGTTTTATTGCTTGGCTACCAAGTTCACTAGCCTAGCTAGCCAACAGTTTGGTGCACGGATGTCAATAGAAAATAAATGAATAAATAAACATTATTCTGCTACCTCACTCAGCTAGAGTTGAACCGCGAGCATTTGTTTTATACCAAATATAGCTACTCCTTAGCCTTAATTCGTTTGCTCAGCTTGCTAGTTTGCTAGCCTAGCTAGCCAACAGTTTGGTCTGTTATACTTAATATCACTGTCAGCTAGCTAGGCTAGCGAACTAACGTTAGTGAGCTAGCTAGCGAACAGTTATACACTCAACAAAAATATAAACGCAACACTTTTGTTTTTGCTCCCATTTGTCATGAGATGGACTCAAAGATCTAAAATTCATTCCAGATACACAATATTACCATTTCTCTCAAACGTTCACAAATCTGTCTAAATGTGTGATAGTGAGCACTTTTGCTTTGCTGAGACAATCCATCCCACCTCACAGGTGTGCCACATCAAGATGCTCATCAGACACCATGATTAGTGCACAGGTGTACCTTATACTGCCCACAATGAAATTGCCTTATACTGCCCACACACTACTCACACATACTCAGTTAATGCTGGGCAAGGTCACGCGGTAACGGAGTTACAAAATTGGTGTATTTTTTGTCATAGCTCCAACTCCGTTACTGTCCCGTTTTTTGCCATTTTCACCCAAAATAAATCAAATGACCGAAATTGGCAATTTTGTTTTTCGAAATGCTAAGGAAGACCTACAAAAAGCCATTTAAATTGTACCTCTATCTGACTTAGTTTTGTAGCTATGATACAAAATACACCAATTTTGTAACTCCGTTACCGCGTGACCTGGCCCTACTCTCTCCTAAACTCATCCACAAACTCATACACAAACAGTCACTACTGTCACTCATTCATTCACTACTCACATTCATACACAAATATACTCACTCACAACTCACTCTCTTCCTTCCTCCCATTCACATCTCTGTCTCCCTCCCTCTCTTTGTGACTTACCGCCTCCATGCTTGTAGCAGAGGTAGGGAAATCTCCACACATTTCCCAGCCCCACTATGTTTCCCGCCACAGCAAGAAGAAACTGGGCCTTGTTCCCCCACTGACCCCGCTCCTCCAACCTCTGTCCTGATGTCTTCCTTTCCTTCCTCATCCCTTCTTCCTCAGGAATCTCCATCTCTATCCCAGCAGTCTGTTCCTCACTCTCCGATGCACTTTGTGTTGTACGTCACTGTAATTAACAGTGGCTGCTGATTATCTGTAAAGTAATGTTAGAGTTAGTTATCCTTTTGCCAGGACTCAGTGAGCTGGGAGAGAAGCGTGCCGTTTCACGTGCTGGCTGACAGGTGGATGCATTCACGCATGAGTGCACAGTGTCTGAGATATAGGCTGTGTTCCAAACGGTGCTCTACGGTCTACATTCACTATACTCCCCTACTAAGCCAGACCGCAGTAACTATGGAAGCAATGAAACAGAAAAATGGCTTTAAAGTTTTTTGATTTGCCTTCCAAATGTGTTGTAGGTAGATTAGTGAAAATATACAGATTTGACAGGTATTATTCAATATTACTCAAGTAATATTTATGCATTTTAATGTATGACCACAAATATTACAATTGACCCCTAAAAAGCAGATACTGCACTCTGCTGCCAGATTTCCTAAAGAAGGAATACAGGTAATGCTGAGGCATTACAGTAACTACAGTGCAGTAACTACAATGTTGTTGTTTTCTTCCAGCTTTTCATTACTCACTTGGCTTGCCTTCTTCTATTTCAATCTTTGCATCATCATCATCATGACCACCACCACCATCATCTTCACTTTCGTTGCCCTAGTAACACCTGTATTTTTCATTTCTGTTTTCATTCAGAATTTCACATTATGAATGTAACGGTAGGCTGAATATTATTAGCTTAAGTGTTGTATCTGCAAATCCTTAATTCTTCCAATGTCTGGATAATTGTAGTGTGTTTTTACTTTTTTCATGCATGGTTTTCTTTCTTCAGATGTGAGCTAACTGTTAAACCCGTTGGGAAAAGCTGCAACACGTGAATCTTCACAGAATGTGACAAAGTTAAGGACAAAGAGAGAGGGCATTTAAGTTTGTTATCAAACTCCACCCATAATGCAACAAAAGAAACATCACTTGGGTTGGCTCAACTTCTCCGAGTACTTAATTTTTTTTTCTAACTTTTAAAAAAACATTTAATAATAAAGGTTCAAGGGTCAATAAAGTTTTGAAAAACAAAACTATTGTCCTCAGGTGAAGGTAAGTGAAGCATTATTATAGGCCCCATTGTGTTAGTATTATGTTTGCTTGCCTGCTTGTGCTCTTGTTTTTGTTTAGTTTCTAGGAGTTCCTGAGTTAATTCGCTCAATTAATGATTTAAATTGGCACACAGTCTGATTAATTTGAATATGTTTTGTTCATTACATTTTGAAATTTAAATGACCATGAAACATGACAGATTTGCTTGAATCTGTTTACTAGGTCATTTCTAGTTTTACATTAGACTGCTCTTGCAAATGCGTTAACAATTTACATGTGAAGTTCGATACGCTTAAAAAACCTTCACTGTTGGTTATTAGATGCTCAGGACTCACCGAAATCAAGAGCTATGAATTATTTTATTTTGAATTAATCTTGCTCAATTATCAAATAAAGAAGCTACAAATTTGCGGCAAAGATTCGCCTGAACTTGTTTGCCAAGTCTTTGCTGTATTTGTCTATTGCGTGCAATGTGAAAATATAATTTCTCTCACTTTCACGCTCAAGATGCTTCAAAAATGTTTTCCACTTGGTATATGTTTTGAAATGCTTAAAAACCAAAGCCATCTTAAAATGGATATTTTTAAGAAATCTTTTTAATGATATGTAAAAATTTTACGAGAGGTGGAATTCATAGGTCTGCTATTTATTCAGATTATTAACATTCTTTCAATCTAACACGGCAGCCTGGTTAGGTCCGTCTGCTTCTCATTATTTCTTCTTTATCATTATTGGCCATATTTTGGTTTTGATTGGTCAGTCAGCTGAATAAATGGCTTGATTGCAAGTAAGGCAAAGTACAGGGAATTGATTTAAGGTAAGATAATTGAAGCACTGATTACTAAAACCCCACAAGTCAAGTCAAGTCAAGTCAAGTGTTACATGGGGTTTTAGTTATAGGTGCTTCAATAATGCCAAGGCAATGGAAGCTGTCGAATCTCGCTGGTAATTAGTTGACTTCAAATCACAGTTTTCTTCCCAAAAGTATTTCAAATGACCGCATTTGGTATGTGTCATAGAAAAGGTAATAAACAAGCTTGTCTGTCTGCCTCATAGTGGCAGTTACTTTTACTGCACTTGCGAGAACCGTGATTCCGTTTATCGTGCAGCCCTAGTCTAGTGTTCAGCTAAAGTGTGTAGACCTAACTGTTATGATTCTGCCCTTTCGTGTGTTGTCCCGTGCGTCTTTGTGCTTGTGATTTACTTTCGTCTCGTTTATTTTCCAGCGTTCAGTTCAGCCGGCTAACAATCGCTCCCATCTGTTTCCAGTGATGTTGCGTGATTGCCTTCAGCGTGTCTGTCTCCTCGTCCAATCACCTTTCTACTTTCGGTTTGGCTTTGGTATTTCATTCATTGCTTCCAGCTGCACTTTATTCCGGGTCTCGCTAAACTGAGTGAATGCGTTCTCTGATAGGGCATTACTAACCGTACTAATTTTCACGTATTTAAGGGTGATTGCAAATACTTCGTCACTTTATATTAACCATGATTAACTCATTTAGCAAACGTATGTGTTTCTGGCTTTCATGATTTCAATCTGAGCTTTCTGAGTAACTGCATTTAAAACTGTGCCTTTCCTTTCGCTTTTCTTGCGGTGCTTTTTACTTGTCACGTTTAGATTGCCTTAATCTAAACCGTCTAGTTTGATTGCTCGTCTCAGCGTCTTGTCTCGAGTCATTATTGTAACCCGGTCCTCGTGTGAATGTTTATTAATCCCATGTGTTTCTCTTTCAGTGTGATTGCTTTCCGAGTCCCCGCCTCCTCTCGAGATTTTAAAAGCTCCAGTTTTCTACGCGATTGTTAGACGGATCCTCCGTATTGTCGGTGTGTTACATGGTGAAGTCTCAGCTCTTTGTGCGTTCTGAGTGTCTCCCGTGTATGGTTCCCGAGTCTTCCTGTTTGCTGCGTTCTAGTCTTGTCTGCCCCGTGTTAAAGTCTCCCAGTGTATCCGTCAGTTTAGTTAGGTTCAGTTTTTGTTTTATTAGTTTATCCTCTCTTGGAGAGTGTACTTCTGTTCCCCCCTGCCTTTGGCAGTGTACCTTAGTTCTCCCCATTGTTCAGTGCTTGAGCACGGTGTTTTATTTCTGGCGTGTCTGCCAACCCTTTCTCCTAGTGTTTTTTGTGTTTAATAAACACTTCTGCCTCCTGCATCTGGTGTTCCCCGGACCTCTTCTTACAGAAGGATCCGTCTCCCTGAACACCAGCAGGATGGATTCCCGCGATGCAGAGCTCCAGCGCCAGCGGCAGCAGATCCAACATCTGACTGCTGCCCTGGCAGCGCAGCAGACCACCGCTACTGGGAGCATGGGGCCACCTTACCCCACTGCTGGAGCTGCTGTATCGCCACCTCCGGGTTTTGGTCCTGAGCCTCAGCTACCACCTCCCGAGCGCTATGCTGGCAATCCTGGGTACTGCAGACCATTCCTCACCACCTGTGAGATGCACTTCGCCCTGCAGCCCAGGACCTACGCTTCAGAACCTGCTAAGGTGGCTTTTACCATCTCCCACCTGACGGGTCCAGCTCTCCAGTGGGGCACCGCCGCCTGGTCAGCCCGCCTCCCATGTGTGTCCACCTTCTCGGCGCTGTCTTCCGAGATGGAGCGGCTATTCGACCGCACCAGGCGCGGTGCCGCTGCCGGAAGAGAGCTGACCCGGATCCGGCAGGGAAGCCGCTCGGTGGCAGAATACGCCATCGAGTTCCAGACCTTAGCTGCCAGCTCCGAGTGGAATTCCCATGCGCTCCGAGACCTCTTTGTGGAAGGACTAGCTGATGGCATTAAGGACCACCTCCTGTTCCATGACCTACCCAGGACTCCCGAGGCTGTGGCGGATCTTGCCATCCGGATTGACAACCGCCTGGAGGAGACTGCCACTCGCTTGGGGCGACGTCGGCCAGCTCCCTCCAACAGCCACCAGGAGGAGACTGCCACTCGCTTGGGGCGACGTCGGCCAGCTCCCTCCAACAGCCTTCAGGAGGAGACTGCCACTCGCTTGGGGCGACGTCGGCCAGTTTCCTCAGAACCTTCCGAGACTCCTGTCATCCGGTTCCAACCACCTGCTTTTCCATGTCAAGCATCCTCCCGAGCCCACCAACCCGAGCCCGAGCCCATGCAGATAGGACGCAGTCGCCTGATGGAGGAGAGGGATCGCCGCATGCGGTCCAAGGCCTGCCTCTACTGTGGTCAGCAGGGGCATTTTGTCGCCAACTGCCCTGAAAAGGACCAACGCCCTGTGATGACCGGTAAAGCAGTAGTGGGCACTACTCGACCTGAGGCCTCCTCCAATCGTCGCACCTGCATCCCTGTGACCATCTCCTGGGGCAACAAGAGCCGTCGCACGTTTGCCTTGGTGGATTCTGGAGCCGAAGAGAACTTCCTGGATGCCGAAACCGCAGCTTCCTGGGGTATTCCTCTCTCCCCACTGGCGCAGCCGCTGACCGTCTCTGGCCTCGGGGGCCAGAGACTGGCTCAGATTCAACACCAAACGGCGCCAGTCCAGCTTCTGGTTTCCGGCAACCATCGTGAGACAATCAGTCTCTTCATTATCCAGACTCCCAGATCCCCGGTGGTTCTGGGACACCCCTGGCTCCGCGAGCATGGCCCGGTCTTGGACTGGTCCACCCACGAGGTTCGTGAGTGGAAGTCCTCCTGTTCGGCCCGCTGCCTTCGCCACGCGGCTCCACCTGTGTCTGGGTCACAGGTGTCCTCTGAGCCAGTACCTGATCTCTCCCAAGTCCCTGATGAATACCATGATCTGGGTGCGGTATTCAGTAAGTCCAGGGCAGTGTCCCTGCCACCTCACCGGCCCTACGATTGCGAGATCAATCTCCTGCCGGGAGCAGTTCCGCCTCGGGGGCGGGTCTTCTCCCTGTCCCAGCCTGAGAGGGTCGCTATGGAGAAGTACCTTCAGGAGTCCCTCGCGGCTGGGATAATTCGGCCCTCCACGTCGCCAGCTGGAGCTGGGTTTTTCTTTGTGGCGAAGAAGGATGGTTCGCTCCGGCCCTGTATCGACTATAGAGGGTTGAATAAGATAACGGTCCGGAACCGTTATCCCCTTCCCCTCATGTCGTCCGCCTTCGACATCATCCAGGGAGCCCAGGTGTTTACCAAGCTGGACTTGCGGAACGCCTACCACCTGGTGCGGATACGTGAGGGGGATGAGTGGAAGACCGCGTTCAATACCCCCAGTGGCCACTGGGAATACCTGGTGGTTCCTTTTGGCCTTACCAACGCGCCCGCGGTCTTCCAGCGCCTGGTAAACGATGTCCTGGGTGACATGATCGGTCGGTCCGTTTATGTCTACCTAGACGACATCCTCATTTTCTCACGGACTCGGGAGGAGCAAATTCGGCATGTGCGCCAGGTCCTGAAACGGTTGTTGGAGAACCGCCTTTTCGTGAAGGCCGAGAAGTGCGAGTTTCACACCTGCTCCACAACGTTTCTGGGTTACATCATCTCTCCCGGGTCCCTGAAAATGGATTCCGCCAAGGTGCAGTCCGTTCTGGAATGGCCCCAGCCCAAGGACCGCAAGGCTCTCCAGAGTTTTCTGGGTTTTGCGAATTTCTACCGCCGCTTCATTCGAGGGTACAGCACGGTGGCAGCCCCCCTGACCGCGCTGACTTCTACCAAGCAGCCGTTCCGCTGGAACCCCCAGGCAGACCAGGCGTTCCAGCAGCTGAAGCTGCGGTTCACGACTGCACCCATCCTGATGACTCCGGACCCGGCGTCTCAGTTCATCGTGGAGGTGGATGCCTCCAATGTGGGCGTGGGAGCGGTGCTGTCCCAGAGGTCCACCAAGGATGGGAAGGTACACCCCTGTGCCTTCTTCTCGCACCGCCTCACGCCTACGGAAGCCAACTATGACGTCGGTAATCGGGAGTTACTGGCAGTCAAGTTGGCTCTGGAGGAGTGGCGTCACTGGCTAGAGGGAGCCACTACGCCTTTTCTTGTGTGGACGGACCACAAGAACCTCGAATATCTGAAGACGGCCAAGAGGCTTAATCCCCGCCAGGCCCGGTGGGCCTTATATTTCGAGCGGTTCAACTTTTCCTTGGCTTACAGGCCCGGGTCCCGTAATGCCAAGGCTGATGCCCTCTCTCGACGGTTTGAGACGGGGGCCGCTCCCGAGAACCCACCCGAGACTATCCTCCCTCCGAGTCGCTTCCTCTGTGCTATCCAGCTTCCTATCGAGGAAAGGGTCCGGGCAGCACTTGGCGGGCAGGCCGCGCCCAGTGCCTGTCCTGATAACTGTCTGTTTGTTCCCCAGGGCCTCCGTTCAGAGGTGCTGCAATGGGGACATGGATCCAAGTTCTCAGGCCACCCAGGGGTCAAGAAGACCACGGCCTTTATTCGACGTCGCTTCTGGTGGCCGGACCTCCAGGACGACGTCAAGGGTTTCGTAAGTGCCTGCTCGGTCTGTGCCACAGCCAAGACACCCCACACACCCCCCTCTGGTCTCCTTCAGCCACTCCCTATCCCTAGTCGCCCCTGGTCCCACATAGCCCTAGATTTTGTCACTGGTCTTCCTCCCTCCCAAGGTAACACCACTGTCCTCACTATTGTTGATCGGTTTTCCAAGGCAGCCCACTTCATAGCACTCCCTAAGCTCCCCTCAGCCCAAACCACAGCCAACCTCCTTATACAGCACGTCGTCCGTCCCCATGGTATCCCTACCGATATTGTTTCTGACCGTGGTCCCCAGTTCACCTCCCGCTTTTGGAAAGCATTCCTGTCCCTCCTAGGTCCCTCCTGTTCCCTTACTTCCGGGTTCCACCCTCAGTCCAACGGCCAGACCGAGCGGGCCAACCAGACCCTGGAGACCATGCTGCGATGCGTGTGCGCTAGAAACCCAAGCTCTTGGTCGGCCCATCTGCCTTGGGTAGAGTACGCCTTCAACTCTCACGCATCTGCAGCCTCTGGTCTCACTCCCTTCGAGTGTTGCCTGGGGTACCAGCCTCCCCTGTTCCCCTCACAGGAGACAGAGGTGGGGGTTCCGTCTGCCGAGGCCTTCATGAAGCGGTGCCAAAACACCTGGCGCGCCGCCCGCCGCGCCCTCGTCCGTGCGGGGGATCAGATGAAGGACTCGGCGGACAAGCGACGCAAGCCGGCCCCCACCTACCGTGTTGGCCAGAACGTCTGGCTTTCTGCCCAGGACATTCCCCTCCGAGTGGAATCCCGCAAGCTCGCCCCCAGATTCCTTGGTCCCTTCCCAGTCGACAAGATCATCAGCCCCACCGCCATCCGCCTGAAGCTCCCCCACACCATGCGCCGCATTCACCCTGTGTTTCATGTCTCCCGAGTCCGCCCCTCTGTCACCCACCCCCTCCACCCGGATCCCGAGCCCCCCCCTCCGCCACGTATCATCGACGGTGGAGAAGCTTACACGGTCCGGAAGCTCCTCAACTGTCGGCGGAGGGGTAGGGGCTTACAGTACCTCGTTGACTGGGAAGGGTACGATCCCGAGGAACGCTCCTGGGTACCTGCTCGTTTCATTCTGGACAAAAAGTTAATTTCTGATTTTCATAAGACCAACCCCAAGCCATAGCCCCAGCTTATGCTGGAGAATTAAGTATTCTTGTGTATGTTTAGTGTTTCCTGTGCTTGTGTTTATTTTGTGGTTAGACATTTCGTGTGTTAGTCTTTTTTGGGTTTTGTCTTTTATTTAGTTAGATTTTTCTTGTTAGTCTTTAGGGTTTTTTGTGTTTAGTATTTTTAGGCATTCCTTGTTTTGTATTAGTCTTGTGGGGTTTTGTATTTAGTTTTTAGTGTTTGTATAGTTGTTGTTGTTGTTGTTAAGCGCCAGGTGGCGCTTCTTAGGGGGGGGGTACTGTTATGATTCTGCCCTTTCGTGTGTTGTCCCGTGCCTCTTTGTGCTTGTGATTTACTTTCGTCTCGTTTATTTTCCTGCGTTCAGTTCAGCCGGCTAACAATCGCTCCCATCTGTTTCCAGTGATGTTGCGTGATTGCCTTCAGCGTGCCTGTCCCGTCGTCCAATCACCTTTCTACTTTCGGTTTGGCTTTGGTATTTCATTCATTGCTTCCAGCTGCACTTTATTCCGGGTCTCGCTAAACTGAGTGAATGCGTTCTCTGATAGGGCATTACTAACCGTGCTAATTTTCACGTATTTAAGGGTGATTGCAAATACTTCGTCACTTTATATTAACCATGATTAACTCATTTAGCGAACGTATGTGTTTCTGGCTTTCGTGATTTCAATCTGAGCTTTCTGAGTAACTGCATTTAAAACTGTGCCTTTCCTTTCGCTTTTCTTGTGGTGCTTTTTACTTGTCACGTTTAGATTGCCTTAATCTAAACCGTCTAGTTTGATTGCTCGTCTCAGCGTCTTGTCTCGAGTCATTATTGTAACCCGGTCCTCGTGTGAATGTTTATTAATCCCATGTGTTTCTCTTTCAGTGTGATTGCTTTCCGAGTCCCCGCCTCCTCTCGAGATTTTAAAAGCTCCAGTTTTCTACGCGATTGTTAGACGGATCCTCCGTATTGTCGGTGTGTTACATGGTGAAGTCTCAGCTCTTTGTGCGTTCTGAGTGTCTCCCGTGTATGGTTCCCGAGTCTTCCTGTTTGCTGCGTTCTAGTCTTGTCTGCCCCGTGTTAAAGTCTCCCAGTGTATCCGTCAGTTTAGTTAGGTTCAGTTTTTGTTTTATTAGTTTATCCTCTCTTGGAGAGTGTACTTATGTTCCCCCCTGCCTTTGGCAGTGTACCTTAGTTCTCCCCATTGTTCAGTGCTTGAGCACGGTGTTTTATTTCTGGCGTGTCTGCCAACCCTTTCTCCTAGTGTTTTTTGTGTTTAATAAACACTTCTGCCTCCTGCATCTGGTGTTCCCCGGACCTCTTCTTACACAAACATTATGTGCTAGTACTAACCTGCTGAAGCTAACGTTAGCTAGCTACCGTAGCTGATGCTATCACAGGTGTATTTAACCGGATGTTTACAGATTTATGATGGCTTGCGCAAAATGCGTAACGTTAGCTGGAATACATACCTTTATGTCAGTGTTTCTCAAACCTCTCGTGGAGGACCACCTGCCCTGCCTGTTTTAGATCTTTCCCTGCCCCAGCACAGGTGATTCAAATAATCAGGATGTTATCAATCAGCTTTAGAGGGTCAATAACGAGCTGATCATTTTAATCACCTGTGCTAAAACAGGGAAAGATCTAAAACATGCAGGACAGGTGGTCCTCCAGGAGAGGTTTGAGAAGCACTGCTTTATGTGGATATTGCTTTTTCAGGGCCAGTTCCACTATCCTCTTTCCTCTTGATGCAATCATGGTCGATGATCAGTGAACGTGACATAAACATATCCCAGTTAATGCGGTCTGCATATGGACACTTTTGGCTTATTTCGTGCTCATCAATCACCAAGAGTGAAAAAGAGGCAAACCGAAGTAAGCTGAAGTACAAGGAAACAGATACAGAGTGCAGTAATTGCATCTACTGCAGTTTGGCAGTTTTGAGCGTGAGTTTGTACAGGGAAGCGGATACAAAGTGCAGTAATTACATTTACTGCGGTTTGGCTCAGTTTCAAGAGTGATTTTGTAGTTACTGCAAATTTTCATACCTCATATCTCTAAAACGGTGCAACATTGACCTCTGAAACTCTTACACAAGATAAAACATTTATTGACAAATTGAAGTTCACTGATAACTCAATTTGGAATTTTCACGTAGTTACTACGGTCTGGCTTATCAGGGCAGTATACTCACTACACACTAGCCACACTACACGCTACTCACTACGAACAAACTCTTCCTGTTGCTTCTTCTTCTTATTCCTCGGTGAGTTTTTCTGGTGGTTTATGTTGCATTGAATCTTGGGCATTTTGTGTATGAATAGTGAGCGTACAATGCACCCACAAAATTTCTGCGTGATCTAGTATACGTCCAGGGAACTTCTCGCGGACACACACTCACTCCCCACGCAGAAGTGAACACCCTACCCCCTAACTCTGACATCGGTAGTGTGAGTAGTATGTTAGTGCACGGTTTCAAACACGGCCATAGACTGTAGAAAAATATGGACTAACCTATCATGACGTCACCCATTGCTTTCAGAATACCATTTATGAAGCCTCAATGTTGGCATTTTGATCAACGGCATATTAGCTGCGTTACAAACTGCACAATTGCATGCTCCGAGTGTGCATAGCGAGCCCGCATGGATCTTGGAGTGTGAGTCCAAAATATAGTGCAGGAGTGCAGAGCACAGATAAAGTACCCAGATGTGCAAGCTGTCCAAGCAAAATTTGGAGCATGCATCATTGCAAACTTTGATTGGAAGCTATTCCTATTCCTTTCGGGAAACAAGTTTTAAAAGTGAGTCAGATGCTCAATGGCTGTTGATAAATATTCGATTGGAGCCTCATCTGGGACTTTCTATGAATAAAAGTACTTCACATTCCGAGCATTTATTTGTTATTTTTCCATGTTCAAACATAAATTGCAGTTAATAATCGCTGTCTGTTACAGGCCCCAGGAGTAGGGCCTGGTTTGCAGATTACATGATAGGTGAGAGAGACATATGATATGTCTTCTGTCAAAAAATTTGATTGATGGGGTCAATGGTCATATGTCAACTTTTGATGGATGGGGTCAAGAGGTCATATGGGATCTGTCAAAAATTTGATTGATGGTTTTTGAGTTGATGATGTCATATGAGTTCCTTTTTAATGAGGTTATAATAGTTTATTCTGCATCACCCCTCAGCTGCCTCCCCCCCCCTCCCCCTCCCCTAGCACCGGGGAAGTAATTCAGGGTAGCCACCCTCCCCTATGTTCTGGCGTGGGTCAGTGATTTAATTTTATACATTTGAGGCATTTATTTAATTGTATTATTAATATTAAAAACAATGTTATTAAAATAGTGTTTTAAAGTGAAAAAAAAAAATTTAAATACTATTTAAAAGTGCTAAAACTGGAGAGTAATGAATGAAGTACATTTGAAATAGCTGTCAACGTGCGAGCAAACTAAGGAAAGAAAGTAAGAAAAGATAAAATTATTAAAATAATAATAAAGTCTGTGAGTGGAGAAAAAAGTTTTTCTAGGTTCATTGCCGAAAGAGGATTAAAATAGGGGAGAGTGTTTTAAAACAAAAAAAAATTTTATTAAAAAACTGTTAAAAAGTGTTAAAACTAGAGAGTAATGAATGAAGTACATTTGAAATATCTGTGGATATGTGAGCAGAATAAGGAAAGAAAGTGAAGAAAGATAAAATTATTTACCGGTGAAGTCTGTGAGTGAAGAAAAGTTTTTCTAGGTTAGTTGTCGAAAGCGCAATGCAAAACAAGGCTGGTTTCCAAAGTCTTGTCATTCCGCAGGTCTTCTCTCTCCCTGACAGTGAGCATGTGAGTGAGTGGGGGCTAAGTCAAAGGGGGCGGGGCTGGTTCTGTGCGTGTGTGCGTACATGTGTTGTTGGGAAAATGGTCAGGCAATGAACGACACATACGGTTTCTGTCAAACTCAGAACGGTACAGTAAAATTTACCTAGGGGAGGGTGTTTGCATATATCTGTTTGCGGGAATACGGTCAGCCAATGAATGAGACATATGGTTTCTGTCAAACTCAGAGCGGTACAGTAAAATTTACCCAGGGGCGGGTGTTTGCGGGAATACGGTCAGCCAATGAATGAGACATACGGTTTCTGTCAAACTCAGAACGGCACGGTAAAATTTACCCAGGGGAGGGTGTTTGCATATGCGTGTGGATAGAAAATTGGGTCAACGGTTACTGACAAGGGATGCGTATATGGGGACATGGGGATGTGAACAGCTGTGGGTTATCAGAGGTCACAAGAACTTTTCACCCTGCAGGGAAGTTGTGTAAGTACGGTTTATATAAGGCACAAAGAAACTTAGAGGAATAGATAGCTTTGTCTGTTCACGCGACAAGGAGTCTCGTACGGTGTGTTGCCTACCTGGTGCCCAGGTAGGAGACCTCCTGGAGCGTGCGGACAAGCTCCTGGCCAGAGCGGGGAGGGATCCAGTTGTCATGGTCCATGTTGGGACAAATGACATAGGTAAGGGTAGAATGAAATGGGGAAAAAGGAGCGCGTCTAGGGTAGAAAATCAAAATCACAATACCAGGTGCTCTTAGGCGAGGGCCAAAGAATGTAAGAAAAATACGAAAAAAGAGTCTAAGGTAGTGAAAATAGTAAAAAGCCTTGATTAAATGGCTGATACATCAGCAAGATTAAAAAGCGCACTTACGCGTTACAGCCATACAAGGCCTTTATCAGGGTGACTAGGTAAGTGTAGGTTTGAGGTTCTGCAAGGCAAGTTTGTCGAATTAGCTGAGAAGCTTAGGGGCAGATCCTCAACGGTAGTGTTCATTGAGATTCTACCGGTACCACGTGCAAGCAGAGGAAAGCAGAATTTTATCTGGTTGGTTTAACACGTGGCTACGAACCTGGTGTAGGAAAGAGGGGTATAGGTTTATGGGGCACTGGAACTTTTTCTGGGACAGGGGTGACCTGTTCAAGCCTGACGGGCTGCACCTGAACCGGAGGGGTACCTTTGCACTGGCCCAGCATATGTTGAGGGTAGCACAGGATTATTTAAACTAGGGACTTGGGGGGCAGGATGGTTAGTGAGTGTTACACATAGGGTTATGCAGACCGCCCCGATGGAAGCCGATGGCGTTACATGCACTAGCGATGATTTACTTTTAAAGCAACAAAGCATATGGGGGGCTTGAAGCAGCGGCCACATGGGAAATCAAGGGGGAAGAGCATTTAGTAAAAACCTGAAATGTTTTTATTTAAATTCAAGAAGCATAAAAAATAAATTTCCAGAACTTGAGGGTACAATGATTATTGAGGGCTATGACGTAGTTGGGATTACAGAGACATGGCTAAGTGAAGAGGATGGAGATGAATATAACATAGAAGGTTATAAGCTCTGTAGGAAGGATAGATGTAATAGGCAAGGAGGGGGCGTAGCAATCTACGTGAACGAAAACATAAATGTACAGGATATTCCCGAAATTGAACATTCCTTGTCCTGTAAAGATATCTGGGTCAGGCTCATTGGCAAACAAGAGACAGGTTTAAACATGGGAGTATGCTATCGACTACCAGCTTTGGACAGTACAATCAATGAAATGCTTTTTAGGAGGATTACGCAAACTTGTAGAGATGGAGGGACTATTATTATGGGAGACTTTAATTATCCTGGTATCAATTGGGAAATGTTGAAAGGACAGGGTAGGGGGGAGGAAGAATTTCTGGATGTTATAAATGATAATTTCTTGGTGCGGCATGTAAATAAACCTACCAGAGAGAAGGCAATTTTAGACTTAGTGCTCTGTAATGACCCAGATAGAATTAGCAATGTTGAGGTACTGGAGCCACTTGGGACAAGTGATAACTCTGCTGTTAATTTTGATGTTTCATGGGAAGTAAAAAAGATGTATTCAAAAACAAAAATTTTCAATTTTAGGCAAGCAAACTTTGACAGGATGCGATCATATCCAGGTGAAATAAAATGGGAAACACTCCTGGACTGTGTGTCCGTAAATGAGATGTGGGAAAGATTTAGGGGGGTTTTTCTTGAATCACAATGCAGATTCATTCCAAAGGTGTCCAAAAGTAAGCTGAAAAAGCAGAATCCTCAGTGGATGACCAAAAGTATTCGTAGGATTTCGAGGGAAAAAAGGAATCATTATAAAATGTACATAAAGGATAACAATCAGAACACTAAGGCTGAATACTTTGTGGTCAAAAAAGAGCTGAGGAATGCTAGAAGACTGTATGAAAGACAAATTGCAGAGGGGGCAAAAACTAACCCGAAGTGCTTCTTTCAGTACTGTAGCAGAAAAAGGAAAGTTAAAGAGCAGGTTAAGTGCATGAAGAATAAAAACGGATCGCTGCTATATGATAACAAGGATATTGCGGATGCCTTAAACAGTTCCTTTGTTGAAAATTTTACCTCAGAGGGGGTCTTTATTTGGCCAGAGGGCATGTCCAACGCTCAGGTTATTTTGCGGAAATTGAGGTTCGGGATAACAAAGTATTAGACAAGTTGCATAAACTAAAGGCAGATAAGGGGGTGGGTCCTGATGGCTTATATCCTAGAGTGCTCAGGGAAGTTGGTGAGATCATCTTTAAGACGCTATCCGCCATCTTCAGACGGTCTTTAGAAACTGGAGAAATACCAAATGATTGGAAATAGGGCAATATAATATCAATATATAAGAAAGGGGACCGTACCGAGCCAGGAAACTACAGGCCAGTCAGTTTAACTTGCATTGCGTGCAAAATATTGGATTCTATCGTAAAAGATGAGCTGGTTTTATTTCTTGAACGTAACAGTATCTTGAGGGATGGGCATCATGGTTTTCGGAAGAGAAGGTCCTGCCTGACAAACCCTGTGGAATTTTTTGAAGAGGCCATCAGGATTTATGACTAAAGCAGGGCTTATGACTTCATTTACTTAGATTTTTAGAAAGCATTTGATACTGTACCTCATAAGAGACTAATTTTTTAAATGAGCTCCATTGGAGTTACAGGAGGTAACAGGTTACAGGACAGAACACAAAGAGTGGTGGTCAGTGGTATCTCATCTGCGCTAGGTATGGTGGGGAGTGGCGTCCCCCAGGGATCGGTGTTGGGACCCCTGCTGTTCCTCATCTACATTAATGACCTTAAAAGGAATATTGAGAGCATATTGAGATTGGTTAAATTTGCAGATGATACTAAATTGGGGGGTTTGGCAAATAGTTTAGGGTCCACTAAAGTGATTCAGGACGATTTGGATAGAATCCAGAATTGGGCAGAAATGTGGCAAATGAAATTTAATTTAGCAAAATGTAAAGTTGTGCATGTAGGTAATAAAAACATTAGATGGGATTACTTCATGAGAGGTTCAAAACTGGAATGAGCTCCACATGAGAAAAATCTGGGAGTGATTGTTGACTAAACCTCACAGGTTCTAGCCATTGTGTCTTCCCAGTTAAAAAAGCTAATCAGATGCTGGGATACATTGCCAAAAGTATTCAGTACAAGTCTAAGGAGGTGATGCTTCTTTTGTACAACACGTTCGTTAGACCACATCTGGAGTATTGTGTACAGTTCTGGGGACCATACTTTAAGAAAGATATAGAGGCTTTAGAGCAAGTTCAGAGAAGAGCCACTAAGCTTATTCCAGGTGTAATGCGAATAGAAGCCACTAGACGGCAGTATTGACCTTCCTTATGTTAAGCCCAGACTGGAGCTAGGTTTTGGCATGTCTTGGGCATGTCTGGGACAAGTCCCAGAGAGAAAAAAAAGAGGTCTAAATGTGGGATGGGTCTGCAAAAGAGTATATAAAGAAGAAAATTGAGGGAGTGGAGTAGTAGGAGAAATTGCAAGGAGAAGGATACATGTGACCAGACCTGTCATTCTGTTCAAGACCTGTGAGGTTTTTAGTGGATTTTTGCAGGAGTTGGAGCATTTCTCTCACCCAGGACATCACCAAGCAACCCAACCAAAGGGACTGTAAATATTTTTGTTCTTGTATTTAACAATCTTGGTCAGTAGAGTAGTTCGTTGTTAGTTGCCTTTGTTTAATTAAATCTGTTGAAGTTTTTAAAGTTGTGTCTGGCATCCCTTGCTGTCGTAAATGTAATAACAAATTGGGGCCATAACAAATTGGGGGCTCGTCCGGGATAAACCATTGTGTGAGTCATTTATTGAAAATCTAACAATTCAAATTGTAAAATTGTTTTTTTTTTTTTTTCCTAGATATACATTGACAGATCAACAGCAATAAATTATTTCTTGGCATCACCAACCGTAGAGGTTTTGAAGTCTTTTAAAAAGACAGAACTGCTAGAAATATGCAGACATTTAGAGGTAAAACCAGCCATGCGAAAAGCAAGACTGGCTAGAGAGATTGTTGAATATTACATTGATGAAAATGTGTTTGCACCAGGAGATCTGGAACAGTTTGCTGTGGAAAATCCAAATATAGAAATGCAACTTAAATTAAAAATGCTAGAGATTGAAAGGGAGGAAAGAGAAAAACAAAAAGAATTTGAGAGGGAAGACAGAGAGAAAGAAAGGGAAGAAAAAGAAAAACAGACAGTTTGAGTTCGAAAAATTAGCAAGAGAAGAGAAAAAAGAAAGAGAGGAAAAAGAAAAATGAAGAGAATTTGAGAAAGAGGAAAGAGCAGAAAGAGAGAGACAGAGACAGAGAGATTTTGAATTAGAGAAGTTGGATAGAGAGGAAAGACTCAAAGTGGAGCAACTAAAAATTAAAATAGAAACTGAAATAAATTTCTGGCTAGTCAGGAGGTAAAACTGGTGCCTCCATTTTCGGAAAGGGATGTTGAAAACTATTTCCAGTGTTTTGAAAAGGTAGCAAAGAGTTGTCAGTGGTCAAAGGAACACCGACCTCTGATGTTGCAAACTGTCCTCAAGGGTAAAGCTCAACAAGCCTATTCGACTTTGTCTGCAGATGATTCCTCTGATTATGAGGTTGTCAAAAAGGTTATTTTGAGAGCTTATGAGTTGGTTCCAGAGGCTTACCGACAGAAATTCAGAGGTCTGAATAAATTTGACAATCAGACTTATGTGGAATTCGCTCACGAGAAGAAGGTTTGCTTTGGGTGCTGGTGTACTTCTATGGAGGTCAAAGATGATTTCAACTCACTAAAAGAGATGGTGTTAGTTGAAGAATTCAAGAACTGTGTTAAGGATGATATTAAGACCAACCTTAATGAGAAGCAAGCACTGAATTTGCAATCAGCTACCAAATTTGCAGATGAATATGTTCTCACACATAAGTCTAAATTTCAGTCTAGCAGTAACAATAGATGGTTCCAATTTCAGAAAAAAGGTAATGGTGATACCCAAGATTCCTCATCCAAAGAAAAAGACACATCTGGTGATGGTGCTCAGAAATCTAGTAACAGGTCTGATCAAAGTGTGAAAGCTGACAGTGACAAAAGTGGTCTAGTTTGCAGTTATTGCAAGAAATTTGGTTATGTTACAACTAACTGTTAGTTCCTTAAAGCTAAGAGAGAAATAGAAAATGATACCAAGCCAAATGCCTTCGTGAAGACAAGGTTAGAAACCCCTGTAGTAGATGATCGATCTGCTAAATTGCCTGCTTCATGTGGGGCTAAAAAGCCTGATACTGCTGACTTTGTTAGGGAGGAATTTCTTCCATTTGAGTCAGAGGGATTTGTGGCTCTGAGTTAGCATTCTCCTCCTGTCCCCATATATATCCTAAGGGATACCGGAGCTTCTCAGTCACTTTTGTTGATGGACTCCTTGGAGTTACGTGATGAGACCGCTTCTGGGGATTTCATACTTGTACAAGGTATTGAAGGGAGGACTGTATCTGTACCCCTGCGCTCTGTATTCTTGAAGTCAGATTTAGTTACAGGAAAGGTAAAGGTGGGACTTATGTCAAGTCTACCTATCAAGGGTGTTTCTCTGTTGCTAGGCAATGACCTGGCTGGGGGCAGTGTAGTTCCCTCTGTTCATCTTACTTCACAGCTGAGCACTGAAGATGGCGATGAAGACCCATCTCTGTATCCTTCCTGTGCAGTGACCCGTGCTATGGCTAAAAAGGCTCAAGAAGAAGATAATGTGGTCCCGTCCAGCACATTGAATAGTCATGACTCAGGTGGTTCGCTTGAGGACTTATCAGATACTTTTATCTGTTCTCTGTTCAGCCAGCAAGATGGGTCTGGTGATTTTGATGTGTCTGGAGAATTGTCTCTGTCCAGAGAGCAGTTGATTCAGGAGCAAAATAATGATTCTATTTGTGTACTGAAGAGGAGAGCCCTTCCTGATAAAGAAATAGACGCAGTTCCAGTTTGGTATTATCTCAAGGATGGTGTGTTGATGCGGAAGTGGCGCCCTCCTGATATCCCTGCCAATGCAGATTGGGCAGTGGTTAGGCAAATTGTTGTTCCGAAGGTCTACAGGAATGAGATCTTAACAATGGCTCATAGTTTACCGATATGAGGTCATCTTGGTGTTAACAAGACTGTTGATAAGATCATGAAACACTTCTTTGGGCCTGGGCTTCGGAAAGACGTTTCCAACTTTTGCAAAACCTGTCACACTTGTCAGGTAGTTGGAAAACACCAGTTAGACCCACCTGTAGCTCCATTGCAGCCTATCCCAGCATTAAGGGAGCCCTTCTCCAAGGTCATTGTTGATTGTGTTGGTCCATTACCCAAGATTAGATCTGGAAATCAGTACTTGCTGACAATCATGTGTGCATCTACCAGATTCCCTGAAGCCATACCTCTACGTAACATCAAGGCAACTGCAATCTCGAAGGCTTTGATAAAGTTCTTCACGTTGTTTGGCCTTCCCAGGGAAATTCATTCAGACCAAGGAAGCAATTTCACTTCTGGATTGTTTCAGCAGGTTGTGTATGAACTAGGTGCAAAGCAGATTCTTTCTAGTGCCTATCATCCAGGAAGTCAGGGTGCCTTAGAGCGGTTTCATTCCACTCTCAAGACAATGATGAGGACTTATTGTTATGACTATGAGAAGGACTGGGATGAAGATGTTCATTTGCTGTTGTTTGCAGCTAGAGAAGTAGTGCAGGAGTCTACTGGATTCAGTCCGTTTGAGCTCGTGTTTAGCCATGAAGTGAGAGGACCTTTGCTATTGTTGAGTGAACAATGGCAAGTAAAAGACCTGCATACCAGTCTGTTAGACTATGTTAGAGAGTTCAAGGAAAGATTGCGTGCAGCTTGTGACCTAGCCAAAGAGAACTTGAAATCGAGTCAGGGAAAAATGAAAACTTTGTATGATCATAAGGCTAGAAGCCGTGAGTTTGAACCAGGAGACAAGGTCCTTGCGTTGTTTCCCTTGCAGTCCAATCCATTGCAGGCTAGATTTCATGGTCCTTATGAAATTCTGACAAAACTCAATGATCAGAATTACACTGAGAAGACTCCAGATAGGAGAAAGCCAAAACAGTTGTGTCACATTAACATGCTGAAGCCTTATGATGACAGAAATGCTAGTTGCAGCTGTCACTTCAGATTCTCCTATGGTTGAGACGTGTGAAGATGAGGGGCAGTTTCAAGATGATTAACCTAGAAATAAAGCTGAAGTTCTTTCATGTAAATTGTCAAATTCTGAAGTGTTGCAAAATCTTGATGTAAAACTCCAGCACTTAAAACCTTCACAGAAAGATCAGTTTGAGAGGTTGATCAAGAAATATCAAGATCTATTTCCTGATGTTCCAAAGAGATTTTCTTTAGCTTCTCATGATGTAGATGTTGGTGATGCCAAACCAATAAATCTGAACCGGATGAATCCTGAAAAGAGAGAGATTGCTGAGAAAGAGGTTGAATACATGTTAGAACATGATATTATCAGACCCTCCAACTCACCCTGTGTGCTAGTTCCAAAACCTGATGGAAGTACCAGATTCTGTCCAAATTATCGTATTTATACTGTAACTAGAACTGATGTGTTTCCAATACCTAGGATTAATGATTGTATCGATTGAGTAGGGCAAGCAAAGTTTCTGACCAAGATTGATTTATTGAAGGGTTATTGGTGTGTGCCTTTAACTGAGAGGGTCAAGAGCATCTCTGCTTTTGCCACACCATCTGGGTTGTACCAGTATGAAGTCCTACCCTTAGGCATGAAAAATGCCCCAGCTATGTTCCAAAGGATGGTACAGTCTACAATCTCCGGATTGCCACACACGGGTGCGTACATTGACGACCTGATCACATGGAGTGACTCCTGGGAAGAACATGAAAGATGTGGAGACATTGTTCCAGCGTCCGACCCACGCTAACCCGACTGTTAACCTGAACAAGAGTGACTTTGGTTGTGCTCCTCTCACCAATCTTGGCTACGTCATTGGGCAGGGTAAGGTAGCACCCATAAATGCTAAAGTCCAAGCCATCATGGACTTTCCAGTTCCGGACAACAAAAAAGCTTTGCGCCGCTTCCTTGGAATGATCGGGTACTACCGCAAGTTCTGCAAGAACTTTGCTGAGATTGCTCTCAGTCTCACCAACCAACTGAAGAAAGGCGTAAAGTTCACTTGGGATGAAGCATGCCAAAGAGCCTTCGATCGCCTGAAGTCTCTGCTGTGTCACTTCCCCGTGCTAAAATCTCCTGACATCAACAAACCGTTCTCCATCGCAGTCAATGCTAGCGACCAAGCTTGTGGATCTGTGCTCCTCCAGAGAAGTGAGTCTGATGACATTGAGCATTCCGTGGCATACTTCTTCAGAAAGTTCAATCGCCACCAAAGGAACTATTCCACAATAGAGAAGGAGCTGTTGACTCTGGTTCTATCCTTACAATATCCTTACAACACTTTGAGGTTTATGTTTGTGCAGGGCAAAAGCCAATGATTGTGTACCCAGACCACAATCCGTTAATGTTTTTGAGTAAGATGAAAAACAAGAATCGGTGATTCCAAAAAAGTTCATACTGTCTGTGGTAACTAACTAGCATTGACGTTCTTATTTTCAGACAGAAAAGGTTTTATCCTACCTTGATATGTTTCGACGGGATACTTCCGTCTTCTTCAGAAGAGTCACTGATGTTACGAGTGACGTGTCTTATCAGCTGATGTTAGCGAGGCGTGGCCACCCTGTCAGATTTGACAGGGCAGCTACGCCTCGTGCTATCCGGCCGCTCGTCCAAGATGGCACTCCAGGTGTGGGAAAGCGTGTATGCCTCCTCGTCCCGGTTCATGGTCCTGTGGGCCCGCTTCCTGATTTCGATTGCCTCCATGATCCAGCGTTCATGTCGGTTGTTCTTAGTGCGGATGACTTTGGCCTTGTCCCAGTCCATAATATTATTTTCCCTCTTGCAATGGTCTGTGATTGCTGATTTAAAATTAACCTGTAGTGCTTGTTCTTTAACTGAGCGTGTCTGTCTTACTGTTGTCTCTTTCTCGCATTCTTTTTTGGTGTTCTTTTTTACGTTTGTAAAAAGGTCTACCTGTTTCCCCAATGTATGTTTTATGGCAAGACCGGCATGGGATTTCGTATATGACGTCACATTTGTTACAGTTGTCAGATCATTAAAAAAGCGCACAAATCTCTCAGTACACGACATATCAGAATTGCTTAGGTTCATCGCCGCATCCACCTATTTCAAATTCCGCGACACAATATTTAGACAAGAAGAAGGATTCCTCATGGGTGACCCACTGTCTGCCATCATGTGTGGTTTTTTCATGGAGGACCTGGAAACAAGGGCTATTGCATCGGCACCCGAAAGTAAACGTCCCACGCTCTGGAAAAGATATGTGGACGACATCTTAGAAAAAATAAAATCAGGACATACGCACCAACTCACAGATCATTTAAACAGTATGGACCGCACTAGGAAAATATGATTCACACACGAAGAAGAGACTGATAAAACCATAGCGTTTCTGGACATAAGTATAAATCACACAAATGAGACATTAAAATTAAAATATACAGGAAACCCACCCACACTCATCAATACCTGCTTTGGTCATCTGAACCCCATAAATCGCAAAATTTCCGTGGTAAGAGCACTGTTTGATCGTGCATCCATCTTCACAGAAGACACAGACAAGAAAAAGGAAGAGGAACATATAACTAATGCAATGAAGAAATGCCAGTACCCACTATGGGCCATAAACACAGGCAAACTACAGGTACAGCAGAAGCAAAATCCCGGGGCATTCAGAAAGAAACGAAAAAATTAAACCGAAATCAATGGAGTCGTTACATTACCATACATAAGATGGGTCACAGAGCGGATTCAACGGGCCTTGAGAAAATTCCATATCAACACCCCGGTAAAACCATACATAAAATTACGACAACTACTGGTACACCCAAAAGACCAAATTGACAACTGTCACAAATCTGACGTCATATACAAAATCCCATGCCGGTCTTGCCATAAAACATATATTGGGGAAACAGGTAGACCTTTTCACAAACGTAAAAAAGAACACCAAAAAGAATGCAAGAAAGAGACAACAGTAAGACAGACACGCTCAGTTAAACAACAAGCACTACAGGTTAACCTTACATCAGCAATCACAGACCATTGCAAGAGGGAAAATCATATTATGGACTGGGACAAGGCCAAAGTCATCCGCACTCAGAACAACCGACATGAACGCTGGATCATGGAGGTAATCACAATCAGGAAGCGGGCCCACAGGACCATGAATAGGGACGAGGGGGCATACATGCTTTCCCACACCTGGAGTGCCATCTTGGAGGAGCGGCCGGATAGCACGAGGCGTGGCCGCCCTGTCAAATCTGACAAGGCGACCACGCCTCGCTAATATCAGCTGATAAGACACGTCATTCGTAACATCAATGACTCTTCTGAAGAAGACGGGAGTATCCCGTCGAAACATGTCAAGGCAGGAGAAAACCTTTTCTGTCTGAAATTAAGAACGTCAATGCTAGTAAGAATCGGAGATTGTTGAATTGGAGTTTGATTTTCCAGGAGTTTGACTGGGAAATTAAGCATGTAAAGCAGGGGTATTCAATAACAAATCAAAGAGGTCCAGATAGTAAAAATTTCAGCATGTAAAGGTCCGCAGCATCATCATGTCTATTACCTAAGTTGCATCATAATACAGTAACATATAATCACACAGGCTACATACAATTATAAATAATAATAAAAGTAAAAGGAATGTAAATGTACTCCAAGTCAAATAAGATCTCCATTTCAGTGCTTACATTTTAGAAAAAAAAAAAAAAGTGTAGCTTGAGTTTCCTTTCTTCCCTCCACAGTCTCGTGAACTGTATAGTTTAAATTTTTTTCACATTGAACTGGGGATTATAATATTAAGGACTTTAATAATAAAAATTAATTTCTTTCCCTCCCACTGCCTACTTTCTCCTGTTTAGTGAGAGAAGTGAGCTGTGGTTTTGTCTGCCAGGATTTTAAATCTTCTGAAATGCAGTATTGTGTTCAGTGGCAGCTGGTGAACTGGCGATAAGGGAGGATAAAATCATCCCTTAAAAATAATGATTGGTCATGACGTTTTCAATCATTTAAATTACGATTCGGGAAACTCTGAAAACTCTCAACATTATCAGGTGTGGTCAGTTTTCATTAATAACGCATATCTGCCAGCTATTGCATTTCATGCATTTGCTGTGAATTAAGTGGCATATTTACATTCCTCTGCTGTTGTCAATAACTATTCAATCAACGCGTATGTAAGAGATTCTCGCGCAGAAGTGAAGTCCTTGTGCATGGAGGCTGATCAGTTTCACATGCGTTACGGTGATGATGACTTCATTACTCGGGGGTTGGAAGCAATGGAATTGCATAAAGACGTTTCAAATGATCCTGTTGCATTTAAACAATCATGAAACACATGCACTGCTTCCAATTTGATTTAAAACAGGTCATGACTAATCGTTATTTTTAGGGGACGGGTTTCAGCCGACCCGCCTCCCATCGCCAGCTCACCATCTCTTTAATTTCACAGTCGCGTTTTACGTTTGCACTTTTCACTAGCGCCATCGTCTCGGAGCATATGACACAGCGGCTTTGAGCTTCCAGCGGGGAGGATAAACATAAGATTCTGTCCATTCCGCTTTAAAAGCTGTTTTCATGGTCCACTTTGCGCCGTTTAGAACAAGCCATGTCACGTTCCTTCGCTATTACACAGTCAGTCTTTCTCCCCCCGCTGTTCTCTCTTTCGCCTCGTGTCTCTCCAGTGTATTTCTTTCTCATAACTTTCTGACACGGCCGCTGGTACACTGCAGGAGCATGAGGGCATACACCGCCCACACAAATGCGCGGTTACGTATTGCCGTAAAGTCTGAAAAAGTGGCGGCTACTTAAATTAAATCTGCTAAAATTAAGTAAAACTCAACAAAACTGATATTTGGTTACAGCTCTGGGTCCGGATGGGACGGCGTCTGGGTCCGGACTTGGACCGCGGTCCGCCTGTTGGTGACCTCGGATGTAAAGGGTACTGACAATGTAATTGGTGATTGCTTTTCCCGTGTTTGAGTATGTGTATATATCACGTGTTTATTAGCATCTTGTATTATATGAATATATATACACAAGTGTCTACTTAACCATTTTTGTATTGAAAAGAAAAATTTTGCCTTTATGAGTCAAAATTTTTCCCTTTTGGAATGGAGGTGTAATGCGATCAGAAGCCACTAGATGGTCATATTGACCTTTTCTTTTGTTAAGCCCAGACTGGAGCTAGGTTTGGACATGTCCTGGGCATGTCTGAGATGAAAAGTCCCAGAGAATTACAAAAAGTCTAAAAGGTGGGAGGGGTCTGCAAAAGAGTATATAAAGAGGAAAATTGAGAGAGTTAAAGTAGTAGGAGAAATTGCAAGGAGAAGGATACATTTGACCAGACCTGTCACTCTTTTCAAGACCTGTGAAGCTTTTTGTGGATTTTTGCCTGTGTTGGAGCATTTTCCCATCCTGGAACATCACCAAGCAACCCAACCAAAGGGACTGTAAATATTTTTCTTCCTGTATATATCAATCATGGTCAGTAGAGTAGGTAGTAGATTAGTTAAAAGTCTTTGTATAATTAAATGTGTTTAAGTTTTAAAATTGTGTCTGTCATGCCTTGCTGTCGTAAATTTAATAACAAAATGGGGCCATAACACCACATCTGTGACAACTACGCATATCAAGCGGATGTGACGGCAAAATAGCAGAAAAAAACGGGAACCGTCAGACGGCAAAATAGACACTGCCTAGCCTAAATGGAGAGATCTGCGGGGCGCTGTAAAAGCCAGGCTCACTGCACACTGGAGAAGTGTGCACGCAGCTGGTGGTGGGCAACCATCATCCCCTGTGCATTTCACTGCTCTGGAGGAGGAGGTGGTACCCACTCTTTCTGCAGTGGAAGTGCAAGGTGAAGAACTTGGAGCGTCAACGAACTGTGTCAGACACCTTGACACAGACGCATAAGATATGTCCATGACATCACCAGCCACTCTCTGGAACGACCCAGATGCCAGGACCGACAGCGCAGTTGTGACCTTAATGATCACCGGTATATTTGTAATTGTTACCTCCGCCAAGGAGGTTATGCGATCAAGTTGGTTTATTACCTCCGCCGAGGACGTTATGCGATCGAGTCGGTTTATTTATTTGTCCGTATGTTTGTTTGTTTGTTTGTCTGTGGAAAGGATTTCTCAGAAACTACTGGACGGATCTTCATGAAATTTTCACCAGAGGTAGATCTTGGTCCATGGACGACTCCAGTAAATTTTTGTGATGATCTTTATTTATACACTCAGTGATATTTCTCTGAAACAAATGAACAGATTTTGAAGAAATCTACAAAAAAGGTAGATCTTGGTCCAAGGATTATACTTTACAAATATGTTGATTATGCATGTCAAAATCTTCAATCCGGATCCAGATCCAGATCAGGGATCAACTTTCTCTATGAGACGATTTCTTCGCATACCACTGCAGCATTTTCACCAGATGTTGATCCAAATTAGATCATCTCTGATGGAACAGTCTCAAAATATCGTTAAAGACTTGGATCTGTGTGTGTCCGGATCCAGATCTGGATCAACAATTTCGACTCTGAGGTCAAATATTGAAATCATTCAAACTATATTGAGTAATACCTCATATGAAAGCCCTTGATGAATGCTTACCGGATCTGACAGAATCTTTTCACTTAGACGTCATTGGAAGACGAGACTGGGTGTTATAGCAAATCTCATTCAAACTTGTTGTATGGGTGAGTCTGAAATCTTCCAAAGAGAAAGATCTTGCATTTGTATCAACGTCATCCCTTAGCGGAGATCAGAAATCTGGGATTGCTCTTGTTTGTTATTGAACTAATTGGAGAAGAGGCTGTTGCGTAATATCTTTCGTTTGATAATTTATTATGGTTATGAGAAATGTAGTTTAGAAATAAGGATGAACAATCGAATATTGAATGTCTCAACCTTTACCATGTTAAATAAAATAAAATTAATGTTAAAATGCGACCTATAACCGACATTAAACGCAATATTCCATTTCGCCTTATGTTGGCACTTGACCTTAATACAGCTGTGGAATAATTTTTTATTTGATTCATTTAATTATTATTAATTACTTATCTTTGCTTGCTCTTATTCTGTTTTAGTTCATAACTTCATTGGCCTTAGTGTGTACTCTTGCATATTTCTGATTTAGCATGGGCCTGCATAACTGTACTAGTGTGTCATGGCATACAGCCTATCTGAAGTCATGCAAACCTGAAGAGCCCGTACCGAGGACAAGATGCTTTTCTCTTTCTCTAAGTTTATGTGTTTATAGAAAGCTCCGGAATGCATAGCGAGCCTTGGATTTTTTCCAATGTGAATGACTGTGAGGGAGGAAAGTGCACTTAGGTGTGTGTGTGTGTGTGCGTGTTGTGTGTCTGTGTGTGTGTGCGTGTCTGTGCGCATGCGTCTGTATGTGCTCTGAGCTCAGATTGCGTGTCTGTGTGGAAATCATTGTGAATGAACCAAACTCTGTGTGCCTATAAACAATTGCATTGCTGGCATATTTGTTAGTTCTGTCTTTGTTAGATTAAATACAATTGTCATTCTATTCCATTAAGTGCTCATATAAATGTCTATAATGAAATTAGCACTTATTCAAGAATAACTTAAGGTGCCTATTGATTAGCCAATATTTACAGTATTTTATGGAATCCTTACTGTAATTACAGGATTGGTAAAAAGTGAAAATTCTAGAAAAAAAAGTGTATTTGCAGTGCAAATTTGTAGGAGTTAAGCCATTTTAATGACTATGGAGTAGTAAAAGGACGAAATTGCAGAGGTACACAGAATAATTATTCCTTATGAAACCAAGCAAAAGTCACTATTTCTTAATAAAATAAATGCTAACCCCTCTTAAACGATCGGTAAGTATAAACAGAGGGAAGTTTTGATGAAGTAACAATTGAATGTAAATTATACAAACATTGCCAAGTGTTTCTACTGTTTTGGCTAACTGAATTTCTTTAAGATGCAGGAGAAGAGTAGCCTCCGTTGCAGACGTCTTGATGTTCGGTTAATTTCCCTCAACCTACAACGTCTGCACACTCGAGTGAGGTTTTGTGTTCCGTGACGTAAAGTGATTGTGCTTGATGAGCCAATCAGAATGCTTATTATATGTTATGATCTCTGTCATTACTATGGCTTTTCCTTGCGGCTTGTCAAAAATAGTGAAATGGCGGAAAAGAAACTCCTAAAAAAACTTGTAGAAAACGACATTTGTTTTGTGTGTAAAACAAAAATCCTCTCAAAAAAAGACAAGATACGAGTGCATGGAAAAAGCAAGCTTGATATCGCTGCAGTAATAGGCTCTGTCATCTCTGTTAACACAGCGGTATACACGAACGAGTTATTGGTGTGCCGAACGGGCTGCTATCGCTTACTTGAAAAAATTTGAAAATAGAGAAAGAACTTGATGATTTATTATGTGAGCTTCATCGACAGCAACAGCATAAATACTGTTTGAATATGCGGCATTCAGCAGCATCTTCCTCCACCATTCACTTAGCCAAAACTCTGGAGAACCGTATACTATTGAAAACAATCCTCTTTCCACACTTCTCTTCTCTATTTCGGTATCGACTAGACTTAAACTCGTTGCTTTCACTCCTATGTTATTCAAATAATTGACTTGATCCTTCATAAGGTTAACAAGAGGAGAAACAACAATAACAATAGGCGATTCTTTATTAGAAAATGCTTCCCCGAGGATTGGAAGAGCTTGGTATATGAGCGATTTGCCAAATCCTGTAGGCAAATTTACGTATTATGTAAATTACATCTTTCCTCTGGATAACTAAGTTGTTCATTGCTTGTTCTTGTAAGCTATTCATACTTTTAATATTGAAGGCTTTGCAGATTTTCTCCAAAGCTCGAGAGAAAACATGTTCGCCACCGTCCGCCGGTTTGGCTTTATCTGTTTCTGCATATATAATTAGCTCCTGGATTTTAGGAGCTAGTTTCTGATTGGTGGAACACAAAACCTCGCTCGAGTGCGCAGACGTTGTAGGTTGAGGGAAATTAACCGAACACTAAGACGTCTGCAACGGAGGCTAGGAGAAGAGGCTGTTGCGTAATATCTTTCGTTTGATTATTTATTTTTGGTTATGAGAAATGTAGTTTAGAAATAAGGGTGAACAATCGAATATTGAATGTCTCAACATTTACCGTGTTAAATAAAATAAAATTAATGTTAGAATTCGGCCTATTAACCGACATCATATGCAATATTCCATTTCGCCTTTTGTTGGCGCTTGACCATAATACAGCTGTGGAATCATTTTTTGTTTTATTCATTTAATTATTATTAATTGCTTATCCTCGCTTGCTCTACGCACAAGCATTGGCAGACTCCTGGTGGGACTGGCTTATGTCTGGAGGTTGGAAGGCGGGAATTACATCTGTAGTAAGTTTTATGATTGGGGAATTTGCAGTACTGCTCTTCTGCAGTTGCTGTGGTATTCCCATAATTAAAGGAATGATATCAAGAGTACTGACTACTAATCCGCAGTATCAGATGTTTCTATTACAGGACAACAATGAGATGTATACTCTACCCGAGGAGCTGAAGAAATCATACAACAATGTAATTGAGTTGGGGGGTTTGTTTGAACAAAAGAACAGAGAGTAATGATGATATGATGACACATCTTCCCCGTGAATGAAGCACATGCTGAAAATTGAGAGAAGTGGCATGCTGGCAGATAATCAATTATAAACAGGGGGGAAATGTGGAATAATTTTTTATTTGATTCATTTAATTATTATTAATTGCTTATCCTCGCTTGCTCTTATTTTGTTTTAGTTCATAACTTCATACGCCTTGTTGTGTATTGTTGCATATTTCTGATTTAGCATGGGCCTGCATAACTGTACTAGTGCGTCATGGCATATTGCCTATCTGAAGTCATGCAGACCTGAAGAGCCTGTACTGAGGACAAGATGTTTTTCTCTTTCTCTAAGTTTATGTGTTTATAGAAAGCTCCGGAATGCATAGCGAGATAAGCTGGAGCCTGGGCTGATAGAGAAGACAGGTGCAAAGTGAAAATTTAAATGCTGTAAATGCTTTGGCGGTAGTAATACATTGCAGAGAAAACTACCTGTGATATCCTCTATGACCATGAAGTAATTACACAATATTACTATGATATTTTTAAAGAGCTAGAAAATTTAAGCACTTTTCTGTAAATAATTAGACCGTGTGAGATTGGTGTGCTAAAAGCATATCTCTGAAAAGAATAAAATGAAGGAAAAGTTGAAACAAGAATTACACAGTGTGTTCAAAATTTGCCAAAGTAGTGTTTAACACTGTATACAATAAGAGACTGTGTGCCAAACTCAATTGATGCAGAGGTTTTTCTATCAAGCATTGAAAATTTTCAATTGCTATCTGAAGGAAAAAAATGAAGGTAAAATGATCAGAAAGTGCCCGTAAATACAAAATATAATATGAAATTTAATGGTACATATTAAATTAATATGAAAAAAATCAAATGAAGTATTGTGGGATTAGAGAATTGATGGATCTTCAGATGGGGAAGCTCTAAGCGGATGAAAAAATGTGACTGAAAGTTTCCCTGACCAAAGAAATGCAATTAAAAATCTTTCCTCCATTTTTACCAGGAATTGTCAACTGGTGTCTTCATGGCAAAGGATCTAAGTGGATAACCTTAATCTGTTCATTTAACTTTTACAGGAAAGGATCCGAACGAGTTGAATTAAAACAAAATTGCTCATTATTGTTTGTCTCTAACTCCTCTTGGAACTTTTCAACAGAGGGCAATGCTGAAGAGAAGACATGACAATAACCTTGGGTGAAAGTGATAAGCTGGCCAGCTGAGGATTCAACACTAGGGTTTTCAGCTTAAAACTTTACCCTCTAAAATTGATTTGAGGAAATATAATTTGAAGTATTAACATGAGACTAAATTCAAAAGTCCACTAGTAACGTGATCACATATTATTTTGCTTGCGATTTCTACATTTATTTTTGAATAAGTCAATGAAATAAGAGGATCTACCTTTATATTTTAGGAGCCCAAAGTGAAAACTACCATTACGTAGGAAGCAATTTTCGTGAATAAAAAAAATATATATATAAATTTTTTGCAATTGTAACATAGTCTAAAGTGACTCCATCCGGTTCTGCTGATGTGGGAAAATGTAAGAATGATTGGGGCTAATAAGCCCTGACTGTGCATTTCCTCCATCCTTTTAGCAGAACCCTAGACTGAGGTGGATTGCTCAATCATAATTCATTGAGAGGAAAAATAAAAAAAATAAAAATGTATTCTCCATTATGTCTAATCTTATAATACTGCATGTCCAGGACTAATTGGACACCCCACTATCAAAACTTGCTATTGAAGTCTGTTGATGGTTTGGTGTCAAGAGTCGATAAAGGCAACCCATGTGTTGGATATGCTGTCTGTACTCATGATAGCTGTGTTGATAGTGGCCCTCCTCTCACTCTGTAGAAGCACAGAGCTGATAGCTCACACCAAAAATGTTGATCAAATCAGTTTGGCTGATGCATTTGCAGACAGAGAAACAAGGGCAGCAGCCAAACACACTCTTGTGGGGCTATTACACCAATCTGAAGACTCAATTTCATGTGACCTGCTGTGAGCAGAGCATGATGCTGCTCCCCCACAGGAAAAACATCAATGGACATCACATGGAACACAATACACTGATAGCGGGTGGGTAGGCCCCAATGGAAAGCCTATATTACAAAAATCCCTCTTCCATTGTGCTATAGATTTGGTGCATGGGCAGTGCCATGTACCAAGAGGGGGGACCAAGGGGTTAATAGATGAAAGTATGATCACTTCTTTACTAAAAAAATTTTTTTGTAAAGAAATGTCCGACATGACGAAGTTATAACACACAGGACACACGGGGAGGGGTAGGAGTACAGAAGGGGGCTATCCCTACACTCCCTGGGCAATTCCACTGGTTTCATGCATTTAACACCATGTGAAGGGAAGAGATATGTGTTGGTATTGATATGACTCTTTTCTAGGTGGATAGAGGCCTTCCCAGCCACAGTTATAGATGCAATTACAGTGGCTAAAGTTTTGAGAAGAGAAATTATTCCGAGATGGGGGATTCCAAAGGCATTACAAGAAACGCCCACGTTTGCACACCCTCGGCCTGACCTATGAAATGTCCCAGAACAATTACACAATAAGCAAAGTAGAATTCCACAGAACATACATTTACAAATACAAAAATGCCCAAAGTCCCACAAAAATTTTTGCCTGGATTCCCTACATTACCGCAAATGTTTTGGCATGGGTAACTAGTTTATTGATGCTGCCTTTAGAGGTGCACACACTGACAGACAGACGACGAACTCATGACAATACCCTTCGGCCTGAAGTCGAGCCGAGGGTAATATAGTGATAATGGGCCAGAATTTAGAGATGAAGTACTGGCCCGTTTGGGAGCAAAATTGGGAATAGAATTGAAAAAACATTGTGCATATCATTCACAATCAGCAGGATTAGTAGAGAGAACTAATTGAACCCTAAAAGCAAAACTGCGTAAAGCCATGGCAGAAACTAAATGGAATTGGGTAGCATGCCTGCCATTAGTATTAACTAGCATGAGAGTGACACCACAGCGGGGATTGGGGTTTTCACCTAATGAAGTAGTACATGGGAAACCTTTTGAGTTAGTACACTTGTTGCAGAGAACACAAGTAGAAGAAGCGAATCTGGCAGAGTATATGAATAGAATGTTGGCTAACAAAAGAGAGATTCGAAATGTGCTTCCTCCTAGATCAGTAGCGGAATTGCCGCCTGGTGAGATAAAGCTTGGAGCGGATCCTGGTGCGGTGTGTTGGAAAAAAATGGAAGAGAAGTGACCCGGCGTGGAAGGGTCCATATCAAGTGCTCCTGACCACACCAGCAGCAGTAAAAATCCAGGAGAGGGAGATGTGGATACATCAGTCACATTGTAAGGTGGTATCTCCTCCTCCAGCGGGTGTATAGGTACATCTGGGGGAGTCAGGATAGACTTGGAGGGAGTCCGGCTACAAAGGGGGGGGCGTGGCATATTGAGCCCGTCCGTCTCAAACCCAGTGAAGAGTTTATTTACGCTCCAAATCAATAGAGACTCCAGACTTATTCATAAAAAAATAGCGTTCAATAAAATAGCTTGCCTCTCCCTGTGTCTGCTTATTTTAAACGTGTGCTGTAAATATAGGCTGGAGATTGACCCCTCCCCAGAGCAAGGAGATATGTGGGGGTGGGCAATCACTTGCCTCAAGCGGACAATCCTTCACATGTGTATGGTGCTAATTCCTGGTGGAGATATGCTAACAGGTCAGCGCATGCTGCCAACCGTTCTGATTGTTATGTGTGCACACACCTACCAGCCTCCATATCTACACCCAGAGTAGAGGTGACTCAAATTCCGGCGCCCACAATGAATGTAGATAGTACAATTAGATGTGCCATAGCTGTTTCTACTGCTCGCAGTGGATTAGTTTCAATGGATCCCAGTTTGCCCCCACTTAACATGGTAATGGATTCAGGACTGAAATACTGCACTGACAGGGATGGATATCTGAAGCTGGGGAATATGAGTACCAATGTCCCACTCATGGTAGTCCATTATAGTGCAGATCAAAAGTTTTGGTGACGTGTCAAGGCGAATGGCACAGAGTTTGAGGGGATGACACAGGGGTGCCAGGGTAAACTACTATTTTTCTGTGGGCATCCGCGAATAACGGAAATGTCTTGGTTCACCGGCGGAGAAGATAGTCTGAATGGGACACTATGTCATCCGTGGGCACCTCACTGGAATGGGACGGGAGCTGTGGATGGTTGGTATTGGTTGTGTGGACACCGAATATATGTGACACTACCATCAAAGTGTGGGGGAGTCTGTGCTTATGTACAATTAAATGATCACATTTATATTGTGAGTGCAGACAGAAATATTTCATGTTGGAGACGAGAGGCAGCATTGCAGGAACCAATGGGAACAATGTCCCAGAAGATCAAAGGTTATGGAAGACAGGGAACATGGTTCTCTTTTCTCTGCAGTTTGGAGTTGGATGGGCAATGCTGCGACTGGACTCTGTGAATTATCGTATAAGTGCAATCGTAAATGAAACCCGTAATGTCACAGGGAGCATAAAGGAGGAGTTAACAGCCCTACGATTAATCACATTACGGAATTGAATGGAATTAGATCTATTGACGGCAGCGCAGTGCGGGGTTTGCCAGCTTGTTGGACATGATGTACCTATATACCAGCCAATGATGAGGCAGGAGGGGTAATTGATCAAGCCTTGCAACGTTTAAAAGACATATCTGATGCACAACAGTGGGACCTCGCACGAGCATTGGCAGACTCCTGGTGGGACAGGCTTATGTCTGGAGGTACACCTGTACATCTTACTGCATCTGTAGTAAGTTTTGTGATTGGGGAATTTGCAGTACTGCTCTTCTACAGTTGCTGTGGTATTCCCATAATTAAAGGAATGATATCAAGAGTACTGACTACTAATCCGCAGTATCAGATGTTTCTATTACAGGACAACAATGAGATGTATACTCTGCCCGAGGAGCTGAAGAAATCATACAATAATGTAATTGAGTTGGGGGGTTTGTTTGAACAAAAGAACAGAGAGTAATGATGATATGATGACACATCTACCCCGTGAATGAAGCACATGCTGAAAATTGAGAGAAGTGGCATGCTGGCGGATAATCAATTATAAACAGGGGGGAAATGTGGAATCATTTTTTATTTGATTCATTTAATTATTATTAATTGCTTATCCCTGCTTGCTCTTATTCTGTTTTAGTTCATAACTTCATAGGCCTTAGTGTGTACTCTTGCATATTTCTGATTTAGCATGGGCCTGCATAACTGTACTAGTGCGTCATGGGCATGGCATATAGCCTATCTAAAGTCATGCATACTTGAAGAGCCCGTACCGAGGACAAGATGTTTTTCTCTAAGTTTATGTGTTTATAGAAAGCTCCGGAATGCATAGCGAGATAAGCTGGAGGCATGGCTGATAGAGAAGACAGGTGCTCTCCTCCCTAACGAGATGTATGTGTGCACCCCAAGACAGCTTCACGTGGGTTGCGTGAGATGGCGAGGGCTCTCCAGATTACCTCATGATGTGTTAATATTCACGGGGGGAGGAAAACGTCATGGAGTGCCCCTTCAAATACCAGAGAGTTCCTAACTGTATTATCCCTTGATTTTGCTGACTTGGACTCTGTGTTTGGGGATCCTTTTTTCTGCAGAAAAAAAGTAAACGGACTTTGGCTTGGATATTAACTTCTCTGCCTCCCACTGGTTTTTTCCTCTGAGTCGAGTTTTTTTGTGAAGGTAATACCTGGAATATAAAATCAAAATTCCTACAACAACAGCTCTCAAAAGCGCTGAACAGCGTGTAAGCCAGGGGGAGAATACGCATAAGTGTTATTTGCATGAGAAACGCCCCGATTTTGGCCTTGCTCTGCCCCAAGTGCGTAACTGCCTTCAGGGCGCGTAATGAACAGACTTACGCGCAGGGGAGAATAGACCCCTCAGTGCTTGAGACAATATGATATCAGTTTCAGTAACCCGAAACCACACAGCTGTGCCCCGCAACGTTGTCACACCTGCATGGCAATTTTGACCCCTGAAAGCACTCATTCTTGTTTTATTCAGGAGGTGAAGAGCGAGCAACCGCATCAGCGTTATGTGTTCTATGATTTGAGTTTTGCCTGGATCATGGAGAGCATGTTGCAAATTATATTTGTTGTATGCACTTTGAAGGAAATTCCTGGTCTTTCGCTGGTGAGAAATGCGTTGAAGCTTTCTTTCGAAAGTTTCGGACCCCCAAGTACAAGGGTTATACATTCATTGCACACAACTCGAAGGGGTATGACGGTTACCTACTGATGCAATATTTAATTAAGCAAAACGTAATCACACAGGGTTGTAAGCTTTTATGCTTTACTGATGCGGCTTTTGAACAGCGGTATATTGATTCTCTTTCTTTCCTCACAATGAAATTGAGCGCCATGCCGTCTGCCGTAGGTTTTAAAAATTCAAAGAAAGGCTACTTTCCCCATTTTTGGGATAAAATTGAAAAACAAAATTACATCAGGCCGTACCAGCCTCCTGTTTATTATGGCGTTGACACGATGATGGAAAAGGAGAGGACGGAATTTATGCAATGGTACAACAGCGTTGCTGGAGGGGTGTTTGACTTTAACCCCTTTCTGCAGATGTAGACGCTTGCATCTATAGACCTGCAAATTTAAGCACTTAGTTACAATACTCGACCATGAGATGGCACCCCCAGATCAGCTATTGAATATTCACAAGCAGGCAGAGCTGAGACGCGATTTAGAGTATGGGGAAGTTTCCTTCAATCCCTGTTTTTCAGGAGTAGCATGAATTAAACTCCTCAGCTAAGCCTGATGTGCAAACTGGTCAATATCCTTGCCCATAGTATCGATCCAGTAGTTTCAAAAAATTATCACTTGCGACAGAAAAAAACTTAGTACTCTGTAGCAACCATTTTAGCTACAGTGAGCCAACAGTATTCCAATTAGTGGTTAAAAAAAATATGTTTTGTGAAGCAAAAAAATCCGACATAGTATTGATTCTCTCACATTCTACTGTCAATTACAGTCATCACACACAAAATATGCGTAGTTCCCTCCCATGGATTAACGCGTAGATTCCTCCATTGACCAATTCAGCGCTCCCTTCTATCCACCCAAGTGCTGGTGTCGATAGCCAGTCACTCAATTATATACTCAGATTCATCTGCGTAACTCTACAGTCATAGTTCACGCCCTCGTGAAGCTTCCCAGTAACATTGAATTGATAGACTTGTTTCTTATCCAATTCACAAGTGTTTAAACTTTCCTCAATAACTGAAATACATTTGTAACCCCTTTTTGGACGGGTGTTAATCACCCAGCACAGTACAGCTACTTATAGTTACCCTAAATCACAATAAATAATGGCGCAACAGGATCCGAAGTTCTCAGCGGTGGAATGGTGAGCTGGCTGAGATTCCTTATACCACAAGCGTAATTGAATAACTGTGTAGTAGTAGTAAATAGGAATATGAATACTTATAAATGATTACAAATTTAGTAGCGCGGTGCCTCCACTGTGGAAAAACTGCACTTACCCTCAAGCCAGTGCAGGATGTATCTCCCCAGAATTCAAATACATTATGTTCAATCTATTATAATAAATGCTCTAGCTATGTAACTGTAGTGTATTCAATTACAATACACTCATTAAGCTACCTAAATAGCACTCTTCATGGCAATACCGTTAGCCAGGTGAAAAAAATGAGCTGCCAACACCCCAGATAGAATTAAATAATAATGATTATATTTATTAATAAGCAATAATAATAATAATAGGAAATATTATTGATATGTAACCATGAAAGTGAAAACATTTAATATACAACAAATTAAGTGATTTCCCGTATGAATAACAAGTAAAGCGATTTATAATTAACAAAGATCTAAAAAAAACAAAACACAGCGCACAGTTGGGGCCCGTATGTTGGTGCACAAAGGTTACGTCAGCTTTTGAGCAAACGTTAGCTCCGCCAAGGATCCACAGCTCTCTGAGCCGTAGGCAAAGTAGCAACCGCGACAGTGCCCTTGATTCGACTCGCTCGCAGCAAAATGTGTGGTGCGTAACTCACGACCAGTCTTCCCACTCAGTCCTGAAGCTTACGGCTGTGTCTTTCTACCAGCCTCCAAACTAACTGCACGGAGGGGGGGAATTAACAGATCGTAATCTGCTCTGGCTCGCCTAGCGGTACACGCAGCTTGGCGGTGCCACTACGACCCCTGTTGGTCCAGCACCGAGTCTTCCTCCAACGCGGAGCACTCACGCCGCCAGTCCCAGGTCTTCAACAGCCCACCAGGCTCACCTTAGCCTGAAGAAATCCGTAACCCTATCGCTAATATTTAGCGAGGTTATAAGAAACTTCAAGGGAAAAAAAACAAGCTTAACCGTTGAATCACACCAGGCTCTGTCGCTGTCTCCGCTCCAAAACAAAAACGGCCAACGTACCAAGCTATGTCTCAACGGTCTCCGGTAATCAGCACGAGCATAAAACATGTACTAATTATTATTGGTGGATTATAAAATTCAAATAAAAACAGAAGAAATATATCTGATTAGCTAATACAGTTTGTCACATCAGAACAGTGAAAATATTCCCAAACACAAAGCATTATGGTAAATGGAGTTTTGTAAAATACACAGTACACAGTATTGTTTTAGAGGACCTTACACTCTCCCCCCACCAAACAAACAGCATGCCCCCATGCTGGGTCAAATACATTGAAAAGGAAAGTACAGGTAACAAAACAAACAAAACAAAGTAGCAAAACAACAAACATAAACTAATACGTTAAACTAGCAATGGGTGTCATGACAGTCTTACATGGCATAAGAACTGGCCTGTGTGTGCATGTGCTACAAAGAGCCTGTGGAGAACACCACCAGGCATGAGAATTATTCCTTTCAAAGGATGGTTGCACTGAGGCTAGAGTGGACGCTACTACAGTGTGCCCACTCTGCACTCCCAGCTTGCCATAATTCAAGCGATTAGTTGGCTGTCTTTCCCTATGTGACCTACGCACTGCAAGGGGTACTGCGACTGAGGCAGTTGCAGGGTCAGCTACAGAGTGAACATCAGGAGGACTACCATCCTGATCAGCATCTACTAAATCTTCTACCACCTCAGGGGACTTATGTGAAGAGGCAGGGAGTGCAGTGTTGATTGAAGCTAGCAAATTATCACTAGGCGTGTGTACTAAACTAGGGCTTCTAGATGTCGTGGAGACACACGGCGCAGGGGACTCCGGTGTAGGCTGGCTAACCTGTGTGCTGGCTCCCAAAGGAGTGTGTTGCACAGCATCCTCAATATAACAGCCATATTCCGAATCAGAATCAGAACCTACAGAGCTAAAATGTGTGGGCACTACAGGGGGCAACACTTCAGGCACACCAGCTCTGTGCTTCTCCTTAGTCCTCCTACGTCTCACAGCTCTTGGGCACAAAGCTGAGGGGGCGTCAACCACAGGGCCTAATCTCACCTCCTGTCCCAAAGGCAATATGTGGTTGCGGTGCAACACCTTGACTGGCCCTTTACCATCAAAAGGTTTCAGTCTGTACACCGGAAGATCAGACAGCTGACTGTCCACAATGTAAGGAAAAGAATTCCACCTGTCAGCCAACTTCTGCTGCCCTTTCAGACCCAGATTCCGAATCAAAACTCGATCCCCAGAATTCAGGCTATGATATCGGACTTTCTGGTCATAACGCTCCTTGTTGCTCTGGTTCATCCTATCCACTGAGGCTCGTGCCAGCTGGTAAGCAACTTGCAACTCCTCTTTCATCTGGGTCACATACCTCAAGTGTGACACAGATGACGCGTCCTTAGATGAAACACCAAAACACACATCTACTGGGAGCCGGGCCTCCCGACCAAACAATAAGAAATAGGGAGAGTATCCAGTTGCCTCATTAGGAGTACAATTATACGCATGCACCAAATGCGCAATGTGCTGACTCCATTTAGACTTCTGATGTGACTCCAGGGTGCCCAACATGTCCAACAAAGTCCGGTTGAACCTTTCAGGTTGTGGGTCACCCTGTGGGTGATAAGGAGATGTTCTCGACTTTTTCACACCCAACATGGTCAACATCTCTGTTACCAGTCTGCTCTCAAAATCCCTACCTTGGTCAGAGTGAATACGAGTGGGCAAGCCGTAATGAATAAAATACTTCTCCCACAGAGTCCTCACCACTGTGACCGCTGTCTGGTCCTTAGTAGGAAAGGCCTGTGCATACCGAGTGAAATGGTCGGTAATGACTAACACATTACAGACATTGCGAGAATCAGGCTCAAGGCAAAGAAAATCAATGCATACCAGATCCATCGGCCCGGAACTCTGGAGATGCGAAAGAGGGGCAACTCTTTGTGGCAGCGTTTTCCGCTTGATGCAGCGTTCGCAAGTCTTACAGTGCTTCTCTACGTCAATTTTCATGCGAGGCCAGTAAAATCTGTCACGCACTAAGCTGTATGATTTATCGAATCCTAAGTGGCCAATGTCATCATGCAGCAGCCTAAAAACAAGACCATGAAACTGCCGTGGCAGCACCAACTTTCTGACCTGCTGATCACCATGCTTAACCGTCCTGTGCAACAAGCCATTGTCAATAGAGAGCTTGGCCCACTCCTTTTTCAGGACCTTCATGTCAGGATGCCGTGTCAGGATGCTGCTAGCAGGCTCCTTAAGATTCACCGCATGCCAAACCTCCCCTATACAAGCATCATTCTTCTGGGCTTCTTGAAGCTCATCAGAACTAAACACAGGCAACTCATCAGGCGCTACTGCAGCAACATGCGAGTACGCCTCGGGAACAGCTGACTCGTGACTGCAAATCTGATCTGCCACACGCAGAAAAGAAGGGCAACCTGCCCTCTGTGTGGCCACCACCTGACAAATAGCTCGCACCCCAGGGGCTGGAATCTCTTGCCACTCATCATCAGGGGACAGACTGATGTGAGGGCGTCGTGACAGTGCATCTGCATCCAGGTTCCGTTTCCCTGGCCTATACTTCAGGCTGAAGTTGTAGGTTGACAAAGCTGACAGCCAACGGTGACCAGTGGCATCAAGTTTTGCAGACTTAGTTATATAAGTCAGCGGGTTGTTGTCTGTCCTGACTTCAAAGGTGGCCCCATAAAGGTAATCATGCAGCCGATCCACAATAGCCCACTTCAAAGCTAAAAACTCCAACTTGTGAGCAGGGTAATTCTTCTCTGAAGGGGAAAGACTGCGACTGATGAATGCCACTGGACGCAACCCGTCAACATACTCCTGGTACAGAACGCCACCCAAGCCGTCCAGGCTTGCATCCACATGCAAAACATATGGCGTTTGGGGATCTGCAAAAGCCAAAACTGGAGCCCGAGTCAGCCTTTGCTTAAGCTCTTGAAAAGCAGCCTCACACTGGTCACTCCACCTGGGACCAAAAGGCTCAGAGGGCCGGAAACAAGGCTTCCGGTCAGCAGCCTGTGAACTTGAGTTCGTCTTCCTGGACGGCCAGCCCTGCAGCAACTCATTGAGGGGACGGCACAATGTGGAAAAACCCTTCACAAACCGACGGTAATACCCACAAAACCCCAGAAATGACCGCAGCTCCGTTACAGTCTGAGGTCGAGGCCAAGATACAACAGCCTCAATTTTTGAAGGGTCAGTGGCTATGCCGTCCTGTGAAACTATGTGCCCAACATAGTTCACTGACGTCCGACCAAACTGACATTTATCCAGAGAGATTTTAAGACCTTCCTCTCTCAGACGGTCAAGAACCTTCAGGAGCCTTTCCTCATGTTCTTCCAGGGTACGGCCAAAAACAATCAAATCATCCAAGTACACAAGAACCTCTAGAAAGTTCATATCCCCGACGGTCCGCTCCATGACTCTCTGGAACGTGGCAGGCGCACCACAGATTCCTTGAGGCATGCGGTCAAACTGATAGAAGCCTAAAGGACAGATGAAGGCAGTCTTCTCTTTATCAGCCTCGCTCATGGGAATCTGGTAGTAGCCACTTCTCAAATCCAACACTGAGAACCACTTACTACCAGAGAGACAATGGAGGGCATCCTCAATTCTAGGAACAGTGTACTGGTCAGGGACAGTCCGCTGGTTAAGCGTTCTATAATCCACACACATCCTGACCTTACCAGACTTCTTACGCACTACTACAATAGGTGAGGCATATGGACTCCTGGACTCTGAAATAATGCCATGTTTCTGTAGTTCCATCAAATGCTGACGCACATCCTCCAAATCAGCCGGGGCCAAGCGCCGAGATCTCTCTCGAAAAGGCCGTGAATCATTCAACCGAATCTCATGCTGGGTGCTTCTCGAGCAGCCTACATCCCACTCACTACAAGAAAACACTTCCTTCCTCTGCAGCATTTTCTCACAGAGGCACTGCTTTGCCTCCTCTGGCATGGGAGAAGTGCCAAAGTCAAAAGAAGCAGAAGAGAGTGTACTAGTGTCTGTGGAACAGCAAGTGGACGGAATCTGCGGCACCATGTCTACAGGGAATATGTGAGCAAGGGGACTACCTCGTTTCACAAGAATATCCCTAGAAGAGACATTCCTCACATTTACCGTGATGCGACGACACAACACAGCAGAGACCGGATGTACTTCAGGCCTAACCTCGAGCTCCAGGGCAGACGCGCCATCAGAACTAACATGCTGATCTACAAGGACTAAAGAGTCATGAATCTCACCAGGAAACTTGGGCAGGCCGGAGAGCTGCAGCTCCTGCCCAGGCTTTAAAACAACAGGCTTAGTTCTAGTGAACCACACTGTGCCATGCTTATCCACATCCTCCGGCAAAACAACTGTGTGCTTAATGGACTCAAAAACCTCTTTCATCACTGGGTGTATAGTAAGCGTGTTAAGAAACCCGTCTCCGGCCTGTTCGTGACAAGAGTGGAACAGTTTCCGCACTAAGTGTGTGTTTGTGCCAACCAAAATGGCTATACCCTCTTTTGTCTTAGGGTCAGGACACACAAGAGCTAAAGCGTCCACTACCTGAGACACACCTGTGACAGCTTCAGTGAACTCCAACCTGAGAGCCAAATATCCATCATATGGGTATTTGTGAGAGCTCAAACCCCATATTTCGAGACTTTCCACTGGCTGCAGCGGCAGGTTCTTCAAGTATGTATTGTAAAAGCTACGATACAAGATGGTGACCTGAGAACCACTATCGAGCAAAGCTTTAGCATAAATGCCCTCTATCTGCACGGGCACCTCAGCCGAGGGCCCCACTAACCCAGATGGTAATTGTGATTGGCTGACTTTGATTGGAGGAGAGCAATGAGCGGAACGCGTCTTATGTGATGGAGCTCTGTGCCGTTCCTTCACTGAGCTCCGGGGAAGTTTCCCTGCTGCGTGACCCTCTTAAGCAGCTTCTGATTCACTAATCTCAAGTTCTCAGGACGTGTGCACTCTCGCTTGGTGTGGCCGTCTTCTCCACACTTATAACAGAAAATGGCAGGAACAGGAGAGGCTGCCATAGACTTCGGCAAGTTTGAAGAAGCAGAAGAAACAGCCCTTGTGGGGGCAGCTGGAGCAGTGGTTCCTGTGCCCTGGCTTGAGCCACACTGTGAGACTGGTGGAGTAGCAGAAGACGCTGTAGTAGCAGTCAACATTCTAGTTACGAAAGACGTCAGCTCCTTAACCTCTTTCCTCAGACTGTCCACATCAGACATCATTGAAGTAACAGGCTCATGGGAAAGAGTGACAGCAGCTGTCACAGGGACCTGGCGAACAGTGGAAATGGCCGCAGAAACCTTTGCACTCTCTCTAGCACTTACCCAGTGCTCTTCCTCTCTCACTGCTCGCATTAGCTGCGAAAAAGAAGGCGGATTTTGCAAAGTGTGCATCACACGCACACGCAAAGCCACAAGGTCATTGGTGAGAGCACCCTTGAAGAGCTGCTCCAGGCGTGCACGATTCAGACCTGCAGCATCAATCCCTCCTCTCAAAAGAGCGCGATGAAGAAGCTTGTCCAAGCGGTACAAGAAAGCAGACAGTTTCTCTCCATCCTCTTGAAAAGTATAGCGAAACGAAGCCATAAGGTCTGCTCCACACTCTGTGGACCCATAAGTAATGTCAAGAGCCGCTACATAATCAGAAGCTAAGGCAGACGGGTTACTGACTTTCAAAAATCTAATAATATCCGCAGCAGGCCCACGCAAACTCTCAACAATGCGTTGCCGCTTCACAGCATCAGTGCACTGCCACTCAGTAACCATCTGAATAGCCTGCTCCATCCACACCTCATACTCTTCCTCACCAGGAGGAACAGGTCGTAATCCAGAAAACAGCCTCAGTTTTCTATAGCCAGGTGCATCAACAGATGCCTGATTACAGCAGTCTACGAGCTGACCTATGGCATTCACAAGATCAATGCTGACATCAGGCTTAGGAGGTTGAGGGCCCAGAACAGCTGCCTTTACATCACCCATGGACTTACCCTCCTTCTGCAACAATGCCAACAGCTTAGCTTCAAAATCATTCCCTTCAGGAGCAGGACTAGCAGGCAGCAAGCTACTCACTACATGAACAGCCCATGGACCTGCCTCACCTGCAATTCCCACTTCAGGAGGGACAGAGCTCTGATCCAACTCAGCAGAAGACTCCACTAAAATGTACAGGTGCCTACCAGTTTTGTCACCACGGCGACCACGGATCTGGGTCCTACCCAGAACCTTGACTGTACTGAGCACATGGGTAACCACATCATCACTAGCCTCCAGTGGCACTCTGCTAAGAACAGCTGCATGAGACAAATCAACATTCTCCTCACGGCTCCACTCAACAGCCTGACTAAGGTCCATGTTAAAAGGTGCACAGCAAAACAGCAAAAACTTGGGCTAAAACAAGACAAACACTAAGCAAAACACAGCTACCTACTCGTTCTGGTAAACAGGAAAATCCCAGCGGTGCCTCCAAAATGTAACCCCTTTTTGGAGGGGTGTTAATCACCCAGCACAGTACAGCTACTTATAGTTACCCTAAATCACAATAAATAATGGCGCAACAGGATCCGAAGTTCTCAGCGGTGGAATGGTGAGCTGGCTGAGATTCCTTATACCACAAGCGTAATTGAATAACTGTGTAGTAGTAGTAAATAGGAATATGAATACTTATAAATGATTACAAATTTAGTAGCGCGGTGCCTCCACTGTGGAAAAACTGCACTTACCCTCAAGCCAGTGCAGGATGTATCTCCCCAGAATTCAAATACATTATGTTCAATCTATTATAATAAATGCTCTAGCTATGTAACTGTAGTGTATTCAATTACAATACACTCATTAAGCTACCTAAATAGCACTCTTCATGGCAATACCGTTAGCCAGGTGAAAAAAATGAGCTGCCAACACCCCAGATAGAATTAAATAATAATGATTATATTTATTAATAAGCAATAATAATAATAATAGGAAATATTATTGATATGTAACCATGAAAGTGAAAACATTTAATATACAACAAATTAAGTGATTTCCCGTATGAATAACAAGTAAAGCGATTTATAATTAACAAAGATCTAAAAAAAACAAAACACAGCGCACAGTTGGGGCCCGTATGTTGGTGCACAAAGGTTACGTCAGCTTTTGAGCAAACGTTAGCTCCGCCAAGGATCCACAGCTCTCTGAGCCGTAGGCAAAGTAGCAACCGCGACAGTGCCCTTGATTCGACTCGCTCGCAGCAAAATGTGTGGTGCGTAACTCACGACCAGTCTTCCCACTCAGTCCTGAAGCTTACGGCTGTGTCTTTCTACCAGCCTCCAAACTAACTGCACGGAGGGGGGGAATTAACAGATCGTAATCTGCTCTGGCTCGCCTAGCGGTACACGCAGCTTGGCGGTGCCACTACGACCCCTGTTGGTCCAGCACCGAGTCTTCCTCCAACGCGGAGCACTCACGCCGCCAGTCCCAGGTCTTCAACAGCCCACCAGGCTCACCTTAGCCTGAAGAAATCCGTAACCCTATCGCTAATATTTAGCGAGGTTATAAGAAACTTCAAGGGAAAAAAAACAAGCTTAACCGTTGAATCACACCAGGCTCTGTCGCTGTCTCCGCTCCAAAACAAAAACGGCCAACGTACCAAGCTATGTCTCAACGGTCTCCGGTAATCAGCACGAGCATAAAACATGTACTAATTATTATTGGTGGATTATAAAATTCAAATAAAAACAGAAGAAATATATCTGATTAGCTAATACAGTTTGTCACATCAGAACAGTGAAAATATTCCCAAACACAAAGCATTATGGTAAATGGAGTTTTGTAAAATACACAGTACACAGTATTGTTTTAGAGGACCTTACACATTGATCGGATAATAAGAATAGGATACAAAGCTAAGCGTAAAAGTAAGGTCGGGTGTATTCTTCGAATGTTGGCCATGGTTGCGCGGCTGAAATTGATGCGATATCAAAGAAACAAGACACCCGAAACCGGCCTGAAGTGTTCAGTTTCATTAACGAGATAAATGTTGTATGGACGCGGTCAATGGGAATTGAAGCACTGATTACTAAAACCCCACAAGTCAAGTCAAGTCAAGTGTGACTTATGGGGTTTTAGTAATAGGTGCTTCAATTATTCCGAATTAAACAGCACTGGAGGGTTCCTACTACCCGATACATCTGTCTCTGGAGGGGGGCATCAATGAAGAAAACAGGTTGTACTTCTACTCTATTTGCATTTTCCTCAATATGGCTTTTTACTGTAGAATTCATACCGCGTTCAAAGACATCGAATGCCGAGGCTTTCGTTTCTCCAAATGTATGCAGCCCACGCATGTCGGTATATCCCTCGGTACGTTCATTACACCATTCTGTTGAATATGGAGGCATATTTCGTTTGATTTTTCCTGAAAGTGACATTTCTGTTCTGTTAAAATAAGGCATATTTCAGAATTCAGATAATACGTAGTTAGTGAGTTTTAACCCTTATAAGGTGTAAGGTTATGAGCTCGGATGTGAGAGCGGTTAGCTTTTCATTGCAGCGTGAATGTTATAGCTGTTTAATCAGCACTTAATTTAAAGCTTGGGGGACTTCAAAGAAAATTGGACAATATTGTTAACTTTATTATGGAGAAAAGGCATGTTTTGTGCTTGGAGAGGTTACTGATGACCAATGATGTTCAACCGCACTGATATTGATAAATTCATGCTAAACTCAACCAGAAAATCAATAGTTCATGCTAAATTTCATGCCCCAAAAGTTAATATGTGTTAAATATATGATTAATGTATGATTTGACAGTGAACCATTTTGATGGATCTCAGACTTTGGGGAGACACCTGGATAGCTGTCTAATTTGGCTCATAGCAAGCGAGTAATCTAGAATGTAATCTTCAAGATGAATTGTACTTGTGGTCAAGAAGTTTATGATTCCACTTTGCAGGACTTGCACTGAATCTGAATGACAAGGTGTCTGTGAACATTCGGATAAACAACGCTCTCTCAGCGGCATCTGGTGCACCGTTGTACTAATCAAAGCGTTGGAGAAGGGTTACAAAATTGATAAGATTTTCGAAATTTGGCATTTTTCACAGCGCTCTGATTCTCTATTCAGCGAATACATCAAAACGCATTTAAAGGGTAAACAAGAGGCATCAGGATACCCCTCTTGGGTCTCCAGTGATACTGACAAAGAGGCTTACATAAAAATGTACTGAGAGAAAGAGAGGGTTCGTTTAGACCCAAGTAACATTTCGGTCAACAAAGCCAAAGGAAAATTATTTTTAAACAGCCTTTGGGGAAAATTTTGCCAAAGAGTTAACCAAATGAACACAAACTTGATTAGTGACTCTGAGCATTTTTTAGAACTAATTTTTTCGGATTAGTATGATATCTCACATTTTTCATTTCTTACTGAAGATGTTGCTCTTGTCCCGTGGAAACAGGTACAGGGGTTTCCAGTACCCCCCAAAAAAAGCAATGTGTTCATCGCAGCGTTCACCACGGCCTATGCTCGCCTGGAATTGTCATGGAGACATTGTCTGACTGGGTTTTGTATCATGACACGGATTCAATCATCTTTGTTTGTCGCCCTGGTGACTGGGTTCCTCCGCTGGGAGCTGATGAGCGCGCTGGACTCTGGTGATCACATTGTTGAATTTGCATCTGGAGGCCCAAAGACTTACAGCTATAAGACACTGCTTGGTAAAGTTTGCATGAAAGTTAAAGGTGTAACACTCCACAGTGCTAACAAACAGGCTGTCAATCTTTCATCCCTCACAGGTCTGGTATGCCATTACATGCAGAATCTGTTGGCTGCAGCTTGTGAAGTTTCAACTACCACGCAGCAAGTTGTGCGCAATAAAAGCGGCTTTACGCTCACAAACCGTTCAGTCAATAAAAAATTTAAGTGGTGTACAACAAAAGAGTTCTGGAGCCAGATTTTAAGGCTTTACCATATGGCTTCTGACACTGTGTTTGAGGGTGAGAGGTTCCACATCCATTTTCTTGCATCATATCAGGACCAACAAACTGTGCTAGAAATGTTTTTGTCATGAAGCTACTAGACAATGTGCCCTATGTACTGTCATGTGTGCCGCAAAATATTGTATGGTTTATTCATGCTGGCAACCTATGTATGATGATTTGTGCCGGAAAATGAAGAATTTATATTTTGTTGAAGGTCTGCCTGAGTCATTGACTGATGAAACACTGCTTCCTTTGCATAAAACCAATTTGGTTATTATCGATGATCTCATGGAAGCAGCCAGGAATAGCTCTGAAATCGAAAAGGCCTTTGTCAAGTATATGCATCACAGAAATATGAGCATTATTTACCTGGTGCAAACCTTTTTTTACAGGGTAAAAGAAGCCGTACAATAAATCTAAATGCCAACAATATGATTTTGTTTAAAAACCCTAGAGATAAATTACAAATTAATGTTTTCGCGCGGCAGATGTACCCCAGACACTCCAATTTTTTTTTGAGTCTTTTGAAGATGCGACTAAGACCCCTTCCGGCTATATATTGGTGGATCTCAAAGTTCAAACACCAGGGGCCTCGTGTACTAACAATTGCGTGGATTTTATAATTAAATATTGCGTTTATAAAAAGAAAAGTCGCATTTTGTAAAAAGTATTAAATTTATAATATAGCGGGCTACCAATTCAGCTTGCAAATTTGAATGAAAAATCTGAATCAACTTTAATTTTGCAAAAATGCTAAATTCTATTACTTTTTTGCATTTTCTCTAAAGTCACGTTTGTTTCATACATCTGACATCCGCAAAAAAAAGTAGCGTTCGCATCTTTTCTGTTCGTACGCTCTCTTCATACATGAGGCCCCAGAACTGTATCGTCTTAGAACCGGATTGTTCCCTCCAGAGTGGCCTGTTGTTTATCTACTGAGGAAAAAGAACTGATGTCAGAACGAATCCTGCGACATTAGTCGCTTCTAAAAGTGCTACTTGAAGGCAAAGCACGTCAGAGAAGCGCCATTCTTCAATCTGCCAGCCCAGAACTGATAAAAGCAATTTGCGAAAATTGCCCTATATATTTTACACAGCAATATACCCCTAACAAGGCATCAACTGAAAAGGCTAAAGAGACAGCGGTCCATAATCAAGATTCTGGCTAACAAAAAAATGCTCAATTAAACATAAAAGAGCTGTAATTCAAAAGGTGGATTCTTTCTTCCGCTTCTTAGTGTGGCGGTTCCTTTCTTGACCAGCTTGATAGCGTTACATAACAGCTGAAATGGATCATGCCCAAAAAATGTTGCTTGTACCTCAACATTAGCTGGATAAATTAAAAATCCTTTCCTTTACCCCCACACCCCTAAGTTTTTAATGTAGCATATAGCTTCAATGCAATAAAATGATACGCTGTAACAGTAAAAGTTCATTTGAATTGCTTTTATTGATTTTTGTTCAATAAAATGCATAAAATTAAAATTTTGTTCAAGCGACTCGTCATTCACAAGTATGACATGATTTAAAAGTTTGAAAAGAATTTGCAGTCTGAACTCATAACATATTTTTTACACATTCATCTCAACGTATTTTATTAACATACTTGGAAACCGTAAAACCATTCATTTTTAAATTATCAGAGAACACAGAGCTATTGTTCTACTAAATGGTATTCCTTTGGATCTATGGTGTAAGTAAAAAAAGCAGTGCTGCCCGCAAATGGCAGTGAGGGGGTCTTGCACCTGTACATTGTTGTAAACAATTCGATTACAGTTCTTTTGCAGAAAAATATTGATGCTGCCCGGGAAATAAACGTGGTCTGGAGGGTTTCCGTTGGAATCAAAAAATTCCCCCGTTTTGTCATCGTCCACGTAGAGAGCCAACCAGTGTTCTCCAGGTTTTTTTCGGGGGTGTGTATTCACAATGTTCGATGCGGGGAGATCACATAATTAGTTACCAGGTAGCTCATCACTGGCCACGACTCCTTTAAAAAATTTCCCCGTACATGGATTATTACTCAAAATCGCTGTAAGTTCTTCGGTGTTCATGATCTATAATAATCGTAAATCACATGTCTCCTCTGCTTCACCACGATGATGTTATCAAAAACCGCGTACACGATCAAGTACAAAGTTCTAGGGAGTGGCACCCTGAATCGCATCTCCAGCTGCATGTTACCGCTTTTAATTAATGACAGATGCTGTCCACAGCCTTCATTGGGGGAAAGGTCGAAAGCATAGAGGGTGTAACTGTCTATATATTCCTGACGGTTTATCAACAGGGTTGGTCCTTCAAATGACGACCAGAGACCTGCACCAGGCTGTAGTATTCCTGAACTGCGCTAGCATTGTTAAAATCAGGCTGAAAAGGCTTGGATGGAAATTGTTGTCCGTCGACATACAATGCAACAAATTCGGCAAAGTAGTGTTTGAAGTTAAATGGGTTCTTGTTATAAGCACCCATAAATGCATCATTTCCAACCACACCTATAATAACTGTTTTGGGTAGCTGTCCGTGGAATAAATTCTCCTGATTGCATACACGGCTACCAGCCGCTAGCGAAAAGGTCTTGAGGTTAACCCGCCCTATAGGGTATTTAACATTAGAGGAAACAGAGCCTGCGCATGTCCTAGTTTCACGACTGTTGAAACTGTGACTTTTTTCACAAACAGTGATGCAGAAACCAATTTAAGCTTGTATTGTTCTTGATCGGGGGAAATCAGGCAAAATTCATCCTTACCCCATACCATTTTAATTTTAATATCAACTCCATTTATCAACATCCTTTCTTGAAAAAACATGTCCGCGTGTATATGACCGAGCAGCTCAAACGTATTGCTGGCGGCTGTGCATAAGCTTCTGTTGTTTAGGCCTACCTTGTTCTGGGTAATAGTGTTTCCATCCATGCTCCTGCTGGTATCTTTGTAAAAAAGTCCAGATGTGAACTGCCTTGACAAAGTCTCCATAATTCAGTAGGCATTCAAGAATGGCCCTATAAGGATATGTATTGCTGGCCTGTGTGATCAACCGATCCCCGAGCGTAACATCCACTTGCGAAAAAATAGTGGCAATGGGGTAATTGATGATGCTGACATTATTAGTTTGATCAATATTGTTGCCATCGGCTCGCAAGATTTTGCATCGAAGGTAAAGTAATGTTCAAGTTAACATAATCTTCACCATTCCCGGCAATGAAGAACTCATCAGGGCCTGTGTCTGACAATGGAGGTACTTCCACATAAATGTTCTTTTCTATACTTGTTTGAGTGTATGGCACTGCAAAAAGATCCAATTCTGACTTCATGCATTCCTCTGACATGCTGCGTGTGAACGCCATTGCCTAAAAAATGAGTCTGCTTTTCCTCGTAAGCTTCTTTTTCTCAGTTTGTTTTTTCCCCTTTCTCTTGCTCTTTCCAAATGCGTGTGAAGTGCTTGTTACCTGACGTTTTTTAGACTTTATGGAGACACGCCCTCCCGGTGGTCTTTTCTGTGAGCGTCCTGCCATCACCATAAGACCTGACCCTTCCTGACTGCAGTTTGTAAGCGGCTCACGACAACTTTATTTATCACGTCTTTCGCTATGTTCTTAGCTGCTGAGGTCAAATGTGGTTTAGCTATATTGAACCCTGTCTTAAGTAGCGGTAGAGCCATCCGGTATAAACCTATGAAAATTCCACCAAGGCCTCCACCATACATGACAGTACCGCCTCTAAAGCCGGGCAACCCATTGCCAGCCTGTGCCGTGTAATATTCAACGTATCTGTGCGAGTTGGTGTAGAGTACAGAACTTCATATTTTACTCGTGATAGCGATGTTTTACCGGTCTGAAGTGCAGCTTTGTAATGACTTTTCCGTACAAAAGTTTACGTTCTGGCTTTGATCTGTTTTCAGTTCAATGGTTATGTCAACAATGCGCTGTTTGCTCACCGTTACGTAGTGTGGCTTTTTATAAATCTTTGTGATCACATTGTTGTTTGTTCCCGATATTTCAATACATCGCAAGAGGGGTACAAAACTATCACTGACTCTGTGGTGTTCGATGACGTCTGTGTAAATGAAAATCGTGTAGAAACCAGCACGAATATCAGCAGGGTGTGGCGCAACTGGGTTTTCAGGGTTCAATTTGACGCCTGGATCGAGGCCAAGAATTTCAGCTAGTTTTCCTGTCGCAGTAAAGGACACTCCTGGCGGGCTACAATTTTAATTCTATTTGTGATACTCGAGTAAATCATTTCAATGCCCTCCGTGCTAAAAGTGCGGTTGTTGATTTCGTTAAATATACTGACTATAGACTTATAATAGTCTAAGGAAATGTCATGATATTTTATGTCTTTATTTATGTTATTAGGTGTGATAAAATAACTGTCATTGTTGGATCATATGTCCCAAGTATGCGGGTACTGTATTTCTGCTAAGCCAACCTCTCACTCACCTCGTAGTTCAATAGGTCTGACAAACTTGGTCGTATAGCTTGAAATTTTGTTTTCCGTCTGCAAGGATGCATTACTCAGGAGAGTAACGTAGAAATCTGTCTCCTCCATGGTCATTCACTGTCTGGCGCAGTGGAAGCTTTTAAAAATATTTTTAAAATTAAATGTCGACCACCTGACTTGCAGGTATCCACCTGTTAACATTTTTCAGGCCACCCGACCCATTTTACTAAGACCAGCTTTTTACCCTTTACTTTCTTCTGCGCAATAATTTTTTCAACCTTAAATGCTTTATCTTTACTCACAGTAACCCTCTGTAATTCATGCTCATAAAATGTACCATCAATGTCTTCACCATCGCAATCCTTTAACTTGTATACGGGCGAGATTCTGTGTACCCGTTCAGCCACGGTGAGTTTGCTCATAACCTTTTGCAAATGTCCCTCGTACTTTTGAAACACGGACTGTATTGCCCTTGTCAAATTTAAACTTTTGCTTTTTAAGCCTTTTTGGAAAGGGACTGTATATGGTTTTAAAAACATTAAAAGCATTATCTTCCTTTACATCATCAGGTTTCATTTTAATAGTACTGTGATGGCTGTTATTATACGATAGGATCGAGTGCTGTATTACATTAATGTATTTGCGTGTATTATGTGCGTTGAAGTATCTCCACATCCTGGTTTTTAGAGTCCTGTTAAATCGCTCCACTATGGAAGCTTTCTTATCATTGCTTGTGGCAAAATGCGTTATTTGATATTGTTTCATATTGTTTCAAAATCCCTATTGAAAAACTCTGTACCTTTGTCAGTTTGAAGTTTTTTAGGCCTGCGGCCTTGTGCAAGTATGGCTTGGAAGGCCCAAGTCACTTCCTTGCCACTTTTGTTCATAAGAAGAGAAACCCATACAAATTTTGATAAGACATCTATGCATGTCAGCATAAATTTATTATTATCATTATGCTGGGATAAACTTGACATGTCTACTAAATCGGCTTGCCATTGCGCATTAAAATTTGAGACAAAAACCTTGTTCCTCTTGAAATTAACTCTGTCTGTCTTGTGTAAGGTGTATGTATCTTCCCCAGATAGCCACTCTGTAAGTTTTTTGTTGGAAATTCTTAACCCTTTAGTTTCCAGCAAACCCCTTTGCAATCTTTCTTTCCCACCAAAGGACCCTGGATCCTCAGGGTATAATAAACAGACTTCAAACACTCCTGAACATCCATCTTCACCACCAATGAAAAAATGACACGATACCCAAAACAATGCATTTAATATAGTTATCTCATACTTTATCATCACCCCACAAGCTTTCTTCCATAGCCCCAGAAATCTCCCAGAAATCTCTCCGGACCTCATCAACAATGTTGTTACCGATGTGCCCCAAGTCATGGTTCTTAATTTCCTGCAGCTTACCCCTGATGTACGGCTCATCCTTGAGGTCCAAAAGAATGGTGTCAACAGCCCCTTCGACTCGCATGGGGCTCAGCCTAAGCCCCAGCACTTTGAGCGCATTGGAGAGTAGGACACTCAACCAAGCCGTTTTCACTTTGTCGCAGTTTTTCAAAGTTATGTTGAAAATAAAACGAATCAGGCTCAAACAGACAGCTGTGCCTGATTTGGTTGGGATGGTCATACTCGCAGCCCAGGCACTAGCTTTTCAACAACTCTTCAATTGCAGTGTCCAGAAGGCATGCCATGATCACCTTCAGGACTTTAATCATCGGCGCTGTAAGGCATCCATCGATTTCATCTGCAGCCCTCAGCGGTGCTGATGGTTGCAGCGGGGCCTTCTTTTTCGGAACGCATTTCCCCCGGCAGCGTGGTCTGTCGTGCAGCACACCGTCGTCAGCTTCAAACCCTTCTGCCAGCCTGGGGTCCAAAATTGGCGTATCGTTGTCGGCACAGTACTACTGATTTGAGATGCCACCGACCCCGCTCGGCTGATCGGAACATTGGTTTTGTAAACGGCCTGAGACATGACTGCTACAATTAAAGTTTGTGGGTTGTTTGAAAGCATAGCCTTCTAACTCAGACCTTTTTAAAGGCCATCTTCCGTGACTTTCCCTCAAACCACGCCTTTAAAGAGGCTACAGCCGATCAATGGCTGTGTGTTCCCTGTAAGTAAATGCTTGAACAACCTTGAAATGAAATGGAATAGAGGAAGAGTGGTTTAAAAAAAGTATTTTATTATTTAAAACATATGAATCATAAAAGGCACAAAATGCACACATAGCACATGGCTTTTGTTAATTCAAATATTACATCATAAATGAACCATTTTTTTTACATTGTAATGACTTGTTCTGATTTGAATGAATTACAAATTGTTCGACGGAGTAAACGTATTAACATCATAAAACGCTAATGATACATATAGCCTAATAGAAAAAAAAAGGAGCGTTCTCCGCGCTTCTGCCAATTAAGTCAATCCAGATAATCCGGTGCAACCAGGACAGGACCAAAATAATATGAAGTAAAAAGAATGCCGGTGCAGCACTGATATCTGCTCAATTCTCACTTTTTATTGAATAAGGTACATAACAATAGTGACTAACGTTTCGATGTAGACCCTACATCTTCATCAGAGTCCTTGGAGGAAATGAGTGAACAAGCCTTTGATAAATTGTAAGAAATCCTCAACAGGTGTGCTTAAAGAGGGCGTAAGCTACCTGAAAATTCACCCATATCAACCAAGGTGCTACACTCATTATCAATTGTAGAACAACGCCCACTCACAAGTCAATAGTGATAAAATCAGTTTTAACAGACATAGATAAAAATACATACATAATCAAAGACATATTCTCATCATTATTCAATTTTAGAGAAAGCAAGATAGGTTTAATTCCTCATTTAGACCTTGAGGTTCTAAAGTGCCTAGTGTGTGTATCCAAAATGCTTCCCTGCATAGAAGTTTTTTAATAATATCACCACCCCTAAGTGGGGGTGAGATTTTCTCAATCCCCAAAAATCTTAAGGACGCAGGAGAGCCATGATTTGCCATCTTGTAATGCCGCGCCATGGCATAAGTTAAATTCTGGGTCCGAATAGATGTCTTATGTTCAGCCACCCTTAGCTTCAACTGACGTTTTGTTTGGCCTATATAAGCCAGCCCACAAGGACACTTTAAAATATATATTACATGTGTACTATTGCAATTGATAAACGAAGAAATAGGGAATCTTTTACCAGTGCGAGGATGTAAAAAATATATTTAGCATTGGCCGAATTGGAACATTGCGCACAATTTCCACATTTAAAAAAGCCTTGAGGTGGACTAGGCAGCCAAGTGGTGGGGGATGGGATGGTCATATCAGAATGGACCAATCGGTCTCTGATGTTACGAGCACGCCTAAATATAAACCTGGGCGGTTCGGCGCTAAAAACTTTAAGCGTCGGATCAGATTTCAAAATATGCCAATGTTTATAAATAATTTGTTTTATTCTTCCAGCTGCCGGTGTATAGCAGGTGGAGAAGGATAATCTAGACGTAGTACTAGGTAACTTGGATTTTTTCTTTAACAGGTCAGCGCGCTCCGTCTCGAAAGCCCTATCCCATGCTTTAGTAATGTCCGCTTTATGATAACCGCGTTGTTCAAAACGATGAGCTAAATGAGAAGCTTTAGACATAAAATCAGTCGTGATACTACAATTCCGCCTAACTCGCAAAAACTGCCCCACGGGGATGTTGCGGAGTAAATGAGAAGGGTGATTACTATCCGCTTTCAATAAGGTATTCCTGCTCAAAGGTTTTCTGTATATAGTAGATTGTAAAGTATTATTCATGTCCTTAAAAATGGTAAGATCTAGAAAATCAATGGATTGATTATTGTATTCCATAGTAAAGGACAAGTAATTTGTGGTGGAATTCACATAACTCAAGAAATCATTCAATTCAGCAAGTGTACCCTTCCATATCAGAAGAACATCATCTATATATCTACGCCACAAAGATATTTTAGAATGAAATGGGTTATGCACAGTATTGTATATATATTTTTCTTCCCATAGACCCATTACCAAACAGGCATAAGATGGAGCAAAAGCACTCCCCATTGCAGTCCCTTGTAGTTGTAAATAAAATTTTCCCGAGTAACTGAAGAAATTATTTGATAGAATTATCTCAACTAAGCTTTCAAGGAACTCTGAAGGAGGCAAAACATCAGTGGGGCGTTTGGCAAGGTAATAAGACATGGCTTGTAGACCTATGTGATGGGGTATGCAAGTATAGAGGCTTTGCACATCCAAAGACACAAGGATATCACTGCTTTCACAATTCCAGTTGTTAATCAGATTCAAAACATCTGTAGAATCCCCAAGATATGATTGTAAACTATGGAGATATTTTTTCAGAAAAAAATCAACAAATTGTGAAAGAGGCTCAGTAACACTTCCAATACCAGAAACGATCGGACGCAAAGGGGGGTCATCAAGACACTTATGGATTTTGGGTAAACCATAAAATACTGGACAACGGGGGTGATCGCTTAAAAGAAAACCCTTTTCTTTCTCAGTAATCCAACCTTTTTTGTAAGATGCATCAATAAATTCATCAATCGTGTATTTTATGTTAGAGATAGGATTACAAGGAAGAGGCTTATAATGTTTTTCATCATTTAACAATTTCAATATACCACAATCATAATTCTGTAAGCCCATAACAACAACCGCGCCCCCCTTATCGGCAGGGCGAATTAGAATGTCCCGTCTAGATTCCAAAGCACGCAACGCATCCAATTCGCTTTTTTTCATATTTTTGTTTTTCGAAGGACAAAATGCACCAAGTTTAGCCATGTCTCGCTCAACCAACTGGCTGAATGTGACAATAGTAGGATTTAGATTAGATGAGGGCAAAAACCTTGATTTCTTTTTAAAGGGGGTCACTTCTCTGGGAGTTGCGTTTATATTGGAATCATAAGCACTATTTGTAACATTACTAGTTGACAGGACATTGGGCTTCAAGAAAAAATGTCTAAGATGGAGTTGTCTAAAAAATTTAAACGAGTCCACTTTTAATGAAAAGGAGTCAATGCGGTTAGAAGGGGCAAAAGAAAGTCCTTTGTGAAGCACTGCTTTCTCTGCATCCGTCAGATCGTAATCCGAGATATTGATTACAGTCTCCTCTGATGGTTCCGCGGAGACCAGCGAGTGGGTTGTGGGGGTTCGCTTCTTCCCCCTCGAACCCCGTCGCGTCTTTGTTTTCGATGTTTGTAACCTCGGTCCAAAAAAGGCATGGGAATGGAATTGGACGGACCACCGCTTCCAATGTCACTCAGGTCATCAGAGGAGTCCCTCTCACTTGCTGTGGATAGAGGCATGTATCTGTTCGTCTTGGGCAGAGGTGGGCGGTTACTCCTAGAGAACCTCTTTCGATTTCCTTGCCATTCATACACTGTCCCGTCTGCATAGTCTCTAGTATCCCGTTCATACTTCTTCAGCTTGTAAGTCTGCAAATCCTTAACAAACCCAGACAGAGCAATGGAAATTTTCTCTGTAATCTCAAGAAACGTATCAGCAGTCGCTTTGTTCTTGAGTTCATCTTCTACCCGTTTCACATCCGTTTTTAATTTAGCTTGCTCAGATTTAGTTTTTTCAACAATCAAAAGCATCAAATCTAATGAACATTTATTTAAAATTTTTTCCCATTTTTGCATAAAAGATTTATCATCCAAGCCAAATGACGGGATTTTATTTATACGTAGACCGCGTGGAATACGCTTGGCTCTCCAATACTCTGACAAAGTTATGGAGTGCCACAGAAATCTGGACTCTGATTTCTTTAAGTCCTCCAATTCTCTAGTCAAGGACAGCATGTCAGGTTCCGGAGATTTAAACGTGTCTTTAAAAAGAGAGTGTGGCACAATTATGTTAGCACCTTGTTCATCAGTATAAAAGAGAGTCTCTGAACGTGCATTGGTACTTGCATTGATTGCTTCAAAAGTAGTCATCTTGTATTTCTTCTCACAGCGTGCAGCAGGGACGCAAGAGGCCGGTCCTGTCGACCTTCGTAGTATTCCAATAGAAAAAAAAGGAGCGTTCTCCGCGCTTCTGCCAATTAAGTCAATCCAGATAATCCGGTGCAACCAGGACAGGACCAAAATAATATGAAGTAAAAAGAATGCCGGTGCAGCACTGATATCTGCTCAATTCTCACTTTTTATTGAATAAGGTACATAACAATAGTGACTAACGTTTCGATGTAGACCCTACATCTTCATCAGAGTCCTTGGAGGAAATGAGTGAACAAGCCTTTGATAAATTGTAAGAAATCCTCAACAGGTGTGCTTAAAGAGGGCGTAAGCTACCTGAAAATTCACCCATATCAACCAAGGTGCTACACTCATTATCAATTGTAGAACAACGCCCACTCACAAGTCAATAGTGATAAAATCAGTTTTAACAGACATAGATAAAAATACATACATAATCAAAGACATATTCTCATCATTATTCAATTTTAGAGAAAGCAAGATAGGTTTAATTCCTCATTTAGACCTTGAGGTTCTAAAGTGCCTAGTGTGTGTATCCAAAATGCTTCCCTGCATAGAAGTTTTTTAATAATATCACCACCCCTAAGTGGGGGTGAGATTTTCTCAATCCCCAAAAATCTTAAGGACGCAGGAGAGCCATGATTTGCCATCTTGTAATGCCGCGCCATGGCATAAGTTAAATTCTGGGTCCGAATAGATGTCTTATGTTCAGCCACCCTTAGCTTCAACTGACGTTTTGTTTGGCCTATATAAGCCAGCCCACAAGGACACTTTAAAATATATATTACATGTGTACTATTGCAATTGATAAACGAAGAAATAGGGAATCTTTTACCAGTGCGAGGATGTAAAAAATATTTAGCATTGGCCGAATTGGAACATTGCGCACAATTTCCACATTTAAAAAAGCCTTGAGGTGGACTAGGCAGCCAAGTGGTGGGGGATGGGATGGTCATATCAGAATGGACCAATCGGTCTCTGATGTTACGAGCACGCCTAAATATAAACCTGGGCGGTTCGGCGCTAAAAACTTTAAGCGTCGGATCAGATTTCAAAATATGCCAATGTTTATAAATAATTTGTTTTATTCTTCCAGCTGCCGGTGTATAGCAGGTGGAGAAGGATAATCTAGACGTAGTACTAGGTAACTTGGATTTTTTCTTTAACAGGTCAGCGCGCTCCGTCTCGAAAGCCCTATCCCATGCTTTAGTAATGTCCGCTTTATGATAACCGCGTTGTTCAAAACGATGAGCTAAATGAGAAGCTTTAGACATAAAATCAGTCGTGATACTACAATTCCGCCTAACTCGCAAAAACTGCCCCACGGGGATGTTGCGGAGTAAATGAGAAGGGTGATTACTATCCGCATAACCCATTTCATTCTAAAATATCTTTGTGGCGTAGATATATAGATGATGTTCTTCTGATATGGAAGGGTACACTTGCTGAATTGAATGATTTCTTGAGTTATGTGAATTCCACCACAAATTACTTGTCCTTTACTATGGAATACAATAATCAATCCATTGATTTTCTAGATCTTACCATTTTTAAGGACATGAATAATACTTTACAATCTACTATATACAGAAAACCTTTGAGCAGGAATACCTTATTGAAAGCGGATAGTAATCACCCTTCTCATTTACTCCGCAACATCCCCGTGGGGCAGTTTTTGCGAGTTAGGCGGAATTGTAGTATCACGACTGATTTTATGTCTAAAGCTTCTCATTTAGCTCATCGTTTTGAACAACGCGGTTATCATAAAGCGGACATTACTAAAGCATGGGATAGGGCTTTCGAGACGGAGCGCGCTGACCTGTTAAAGAAAAAATCCAAGTTACCTAGTACTACGTCTAGATTATCCTTCTCCACCTGCTATACACCGGCAGCTGGAAGAATAAAACAAATTATTTATAAACATTGGCATATTTTGAAATCTGATCCGACGCTTAAAGTTTTTAGCGCCGAACCGCCCAGGTTTATATTTAGGCGTGCTCGTAACATCAGAGACCGATTGGTCCATTCTGATATGACCATCCCATCCCCCACCACTTGGCTGCCTAGTCCACCTCAAGGCTTTTTTAAATGTGGAAATTGTGCGCAATGTTCCAATTCGGCCAATGCTAAATATTTTTTACATCCTCGCACTGGTAAAAGATTCCCTATTTCTTCGTTTATCAATTGCAATAGTACACATGTAATATATATTTTAAAGTGTCCTTGTGGGCTGGCTTATATAGGCCAAACAAAACGTCAGTTGAAGCTAAGGGTGGCTGAACATAAGACATCTATTCGGACCCAGAATTTAACTTATGCCATGGCGCGGCATTACAAGATGGCAAATCATGGCTCTCCTGCGTCCTTAAGATTTTTGGGGATTGAGAAAATCTCACCCCCACTTAGGGGTGGTGATATTATTAAAAAACTTCTATGCAGGGAAGCATTTTGGATACACACACTAGGCACTTTAGAACCTCAAGGTCTAAATGAGGAATTAAACCTATCTTGCTTTCTCTAAAATTGAATAATGATGAGAATATGTCTTTGATTATGTATGTATTTTTATCTATGTCTGTTAAAACTGATTTTATCACTATTGACTTGTGAGTGGGCGTTGTTCTACAATTGATAATGAGTGTAGCACCTTGGTTGATATGGGTGAATTTTCAGGTAGCTTACGCCCTCTTTAAGCACACCTGTTGAGGATTTCTTACAATTTATCAAAGGCTTGTTCACTCATTTCCTCCAAGGACTCTGATGAAGATGTAGGGTCTACATCGAAACGTTAGTCACTATTGTTATGTACCTTATTCAATAAAAAGTGAGAATTGAGCAGATATCAGTGCTGCACCGGCATTCTTTTTACTTCATTTTGATACATATAGCCTATTTCACAGGCTCAATTTAACGTTGTAAATTAACAGCTTAAACTTTTTCTCCTTTGAACTGTTCGATTGGGGCCCGATTCCCGCATGATGCATTCTTCATCGGCATCCTCTTCGACCTGATGAAATGCGCCCCCAGAGTCTCCCTCAAGCTTCTCGCTCTGGCGTATCCTCACTGTTTCCATGGCCTGCCAGTGCTCACAATCCTCAAACACTTTATGAGCTTGAACCAGCGCGTCCAACATCAACTATTTGTCTTTTTTACAGAAGTAAAACTCGTGATATTTTGCAATCACTCCTGAATCTCCATACTGTGAAAAGACTTTCCCTTATAATCAGTCTTTCCAGTTTTCCACTCGCTGCATCCTCTGTCAACGCCAACACACTCATCAGGCACTTGCCTGGACGAAAAGGCGATTCAGAAGGAAAATCAAATTGCTTCTGATAGCCAGAGGCGACATACACGTAGGCGCATCTCAAATTATCTCAGTCATTACTGTCGACAAAAACACCACGTTTTCCAATAGAGTCGAAGTTCTCTCCCTCATACAAATTAAAAAACAGAATTTCTGGAACATCGGCATCCATGAAAATGTGGTAGCCGCAACGGGGGTCCTTCGGATGAGTGGATCCACCCCACTCATGGTGCATCACCCAAGAAAGGGCTCTTGACATTGCTGCAAAAGGCTTCTTTGGACCCTGCGGTGCAGTTTGCAGCTGTGGCTCAGTCTCTGCAGACTCAGGTGTTGAAGTGTCAGACATGCTTTTTGGTTTAAAAGCCAACTGTTTTCTTGACATTGTTGCGAAAGGCTTCTTTGGACTCCACGGTGCAGTTTGCATTTGGGGCTTGGTCCCCGCAGACTCAGGAGTTGAAGTCTCAGACATGCTTTTCGGTTTAAAAGCAACCAGTTTTTTAAGTGTGCCAAGTTAGATCAGCGCAAAGACCACTACAAGTTAGATGAGCTTAAAAGACCACGTTTTATACGAGTTCTGAAGGCCGGCTTTGACAACGATTTTCTAAATGTGCACTTTGAGTTTGACAGAAACCGTATGTCTCATTCATTGGCTGACCGTATTCGCGCCAACACATATACGCAAACACCCTCCCCTGGGTAAATTTTACTGTCCCGTTCTGAGTTTGACAGAAACCGTATGTGTCATTCATTGGGTGACTGTATCCCCTCCAACACATGAACACACACACGCACAGAACCAGCGCCCCCCCTTGACTCCCGACACTCACTCACTGTGTGTACGCAGAGTGAATGAGACAGAGAGAGAAGACCTGTGGAATGACAACACTTTGGAAACCAGCCTTATTTCGCATCGCGCTTTTGACAACTAACCTAGAAAAACTTTTCTCCACTCACAGACTATATCGGTAAATAATTTCATCTTTCTTTACTTTCTTTCCTTAGTTTGTTCACACGTTGACAGCTATTACAAATGTACGTCATTCATTACTCTCCTGTTTTAACACTTTTAAACAGTATTTTAATTACATTTTTTTTGCTTTAATACACTTTTTTAATAACATTGTCTTTAATATTAATAAAACAATTAAATAAATGCTTCAAATGTATAAAATTAAATAACTGACCCACACCTGAACATAGGGGAGGGTGGCTACCCTGAATTACTTCCCCGCTGCCAGGGGAGGGGGAGGTTGGGGGGGGGGGGAGCAGCTGAGGGGTGATGCAGAATTAATAATTATAACCTCATTAAAAAATGAACTCATATGACATCATCAACTCATCAAAAAACCATCAATCAAATTTTTGACAGATCCCATGTAACCTCTTGACCCCATCCATCAAAAGTTGACATATGACCTTTGACTCCATCAATCAAATTTTTTGACAGAAGCCATATCATATATCTCTCTTAAGTGGTTCACACCTGAATACAGTGAAATAATGAGACGGAAGAATTCAGTGACTTCTCTTTACTCTCGCTTCTGCCATTTAGAGAACGAGAGCTTTACCAAGCAAATCTACAATCTCTCAATGGGGAAATGCCTTCTTGTGGTAAAACCGCAGAGAACACGTTACACAAATAAGATAAAATTACACATGCAGTCAAACAAAACCATGGCTCTTTAAAATCAACATTTACATCCTTTACACCAATGTGACCACATTTAAGATGGGGGTCACACTCTCCCTGACAAAATTAGAAATGGCTCCTGACATTCCAAACCGCTTTTTTTCAAAACATTGTCTATAAACTTTCAATAACACAGTTGTAAGTTGTGTGCCTTACCTTGATCCAGAATACTATACCAGGAGTGGCCACTCAAGGAGTCGGTCAGGTCTTGAATCCGAGGAAGTGGGTGCTTGTCAGGGATAATCTTCTGGTTTAGTAACCTGTAATCGATGCGCAGACGTAGTGAGCCGTCCTCTTTTTGGACACTCACAACTGGAGCAGAGTAAGGTGATTTGGATTTGACGATCCACCCCTTAACTAGAAGATCCTGTAAGTACTCTTTAACCTACTCAAACAATGGCTTTGGCACTGACCAGTATGCTTTTTGTACTGGTATGTCATCCTTCAGGTTAAACGACATTTGGAGGCTTAGAATACAGCCCACATCATTAAAGTCACTCGCGAAAGCTGCAGCTTCCTCCTGCAACATTTCTCTCACCACCGCCTGCTGCTTCTTGTCCAGATGGCTGACATCGACTGGTAGAATACTGCAAGGTAGAATAATGTCGCGGATAGTCTGGTTTCCCACAGGTACCGATACACATGACTTTTTACCATTCTAAATCTCCAACAGACCTTCACCTACATCTAACAGCAGCAACTGTGCATTGTCTGTCGGTTCAAACAGCACCAAGGAGTCAGATGGATCAAAGTTAGGTGAGACTTTGCATTTTAAACAGGTCACACTGCCAGTGGGAACAACTCTTTCCTTCTCACCTATTCTTACCCATCCTTCCACTGAAACAGTTTTTTTTTGGTCCGTACAAAATGTACAATGTTCCTAGCCTTTTCACTCGTAATTGACATAGTGCTACAAAGCAAGCTAGTTCCCCTTAGTTTCCCCTTGATAAATGAAAAGCAAGGATGTCGCTTTATTATGTCGCTTGTTTATTGAATATCCGGAGTAGCACTGAATATTTGTGTATCTCCCGACTGATGAACGGAATGAAAAATGAAAATTGAACTTAAGTCCCAAGCTACATCAGCTAACTAAATAAATACATCCACATTTACCAAATAATTTAACGAACACTAAACCACATGCCCTTCAGTTTTACTGGAGTATCAACAACAACAAAAAAATGTTAATGGTAAAGGGTCAAAAGTCATCATGAAGTGCAAATGCGCTCCACAATGCTCACATAGTTTCGTGCTACCGTACTTCCTCACTCCTGAGTCTACACTTCCTCGCTATGACTGGAGTGCTCACACTGAAGCACCGTAGAGCAGAGCACGCAAGTGTGCAGTTTGAGACCAGCTCTTGTCATTTTAAAACCGGATGTGATTCTTATCGAACGAGAGAGTGGCTCAAGATCCGGGGAGGGGGGTCCACTGTCGAGGACCCAAAGATACACAGCCACTTGACTGCTCCTAGCTTATGGAATACATCTATGATCCTCACCAATTCTCACAGCACATTCAATGTAGGTAGTCTGCAAATCAAGGTGAAGTGCAAAGATTTCTAAGTACTTAAGTAATCTTGGTACCTAATTACTTGCATTTGAACATTTGGCAAACATTACATAAACAACGCGTGACCTTGTAACGGTTATCAGTACAGTGTATAACCTCAACTGCGAAAGTCGTCAGTGTGTAACCTTAAGTGGTAGCTAGCTTGCTAGCTACGTTGAAACATAATCTAGCTAACATTGTGTTGTAAAATTTATGCTCCAAATCTGAGTTTATGTTACCTAGCTGGCTAACATAGTGTTGTGACTGCTAAATGCAATGTGACATCTGTCAAAGTAATTAATTAATTTTAGCAACTGACGTTCTTAGCAGGGCTGTGGGAACTATTTTGTGTGAGGCAGTGTTTTAAATATGAGTCTGGAGGTCCTCCCCAATGACACTTTCGACCTCCTGAAGCTTGCAAACAATGCAAAACCCCGCTGACTGATTATGATAAAACGAGTCACGTTTATCAATGAGCATAGCTTACCACCTAGGTCATAATGCACATTCATGTCGTATCCCAAACAGTGTCAAATATCCGCAAGCCTGTACATTCATTGTTGTAAACTTGTATATCTGTAAATGTGCAACACAGACCTGAGGAACTATGAAATGTATGCCATACCCTATTCTGCAAACAGGCCCAAAGCTTGCAAACAATACACAAATCTGCAGATTGATTATGACAGAAAGCATCATGTTTATCATGCATAGCCTACGGCCTCAGGGAACAAATTGCAGGATATTCACCATAGAAAACAATTAAGTCTGCAAGAAAGCAACCGCACAGTATGCACAATGCACAATTATGCCATAACCAGAGGTGGACATTCCAGCAGTCAGAAAGTAAAAATCCCACCATGTTTTACTCCCACCCATCAACTCAACCACCAGCTGATTTTTTTAACTCGTCCAACCTCTGGTCTAAAGGGCTGTTTTATTTTCCAAATCCAGGAGGTTGGAACTAAATACTGGGGAGGACTTTTACTTTCTGAACCTGGATTGTCCACCTCTGGCCATAATACTGCAATACAGGTCTTTTAAATGCAACCCATAATTGAAAAACATCCAAATATGTATTACTTTTTTTTTTCCAGCACAAGACTATTAAAGTAGGCTTCTGCACGGCAGCAGATTATAATTAAAAATATCTTACCCTGGGCAGCTGCAGGGCAGGTTGATCTGATCAAACCAAACATGGCCTTGCGTTCTGGGGTTGTGCTGACAAAAGCTCTCAAAAGGGTATGTATGTCCACTGAGTTCAAAATCTCCATGTGGACATGCATCAGGGTCAGCTGAGTAAGTCTCCTCTGAGTCATGTTACTGCGCAGCCATGCTTTCAGGCGAAGCAAGGAAGAAAAAGTCCACACAGATGAAGCCACAGAGATGGGTAGACAGAGACATAACTCTATAAGTTTGTCAACTTCTACAAATAGAGCTCTTGTTTGTGGATGGAGCTGGGATATACATGCTGCTACATCTTGAACTGTGCTACAATCAGACCCTTTGGTGACATTGCCTGGCATTTTGAGGTGCAGATCAAGGCGGCCTGTGTCCAGCCACTTGGGGAGGTGAAGGGACTCAAAGTCCATTAGTTTCCCCTCCGCTGCTTGGATTACTCTCCGGTCGCTGCTATTTTCATAGCCTCCTGACCAAACCTTCTCTTCAGCTCTGCAAACACTAAATCAACTACCTCATAAAAGCCACGTCTCCAAATCACCATTACTGTATAGTGCGCCACGGCCTCTGGAACCATGGTTTGGCGATAGTGTGCAGGGGTTTTGCTCACCTTTGGGGTAGTGTCTGGCATTTTCTGACCTATTTCAGGAGCTCAGCCTTCCACTTTGCGGACCATCTCCTCCACGATTTCTTAATCTCTCAGACCGAACAATGTTCTCCCTTTTAGAGCCTGTTTGTATAGTCCCCCAATCCCTGCCCTCGCTTCACCTCACACTCTTGTCATCTTTCAGCGTTTGCAGGGTGGCCAGAAGAGTGCTGTACGAGCAGCAAATGCGTTTGATGGCTGCCGTGCAGACGCACCACTTTGTCGGGCAATGGCCTAGGATGGTAACAGTCACCTTGTCGCAGCCGAAAAGCAATTTGTAAAGCTATTTCCGCTTTGCTGATTCTTTGATTACAACTGCAACACACTGTACAAAATTCAAGTCTCGGCCGCAAGACTCACTTTGCATGCGACTTCTTGTAGAACCAAGTCCAGCGAGTGGTTGCTACAATGTACATACAGTGACTGGGGGCATTCTTTAAGGCGAGCTTGAACTCCAAAAAAACATCCAGACATGTTACTTGCTGCATCAAAGCAATATCCTGCAAGGCTTTCAATAGGAAGGTTTAGCCTTAAAAACACATCCTTAATGCACATGAAAAGAGTCTCTCCGGTGCTGTCATGTCATGTGCATCCCAAAAATACACTTTGAGATTAGAGGCTGTTCCTGTCAACAAACAGCAGATTACATGAGAACTGCTCTGTACTACTCACATCAGTAGTGCCATCGGCTGTTAGCCCATAAAAACTGCACCCCGCTGCACGGACGACAATATCCCTCTGAACGGCAAAAGCAAACTGTTGGATAATCTCACTCTGAATGATGTTGGACATCCAGTTGTCTCGTCTCGTGACCCACACACGTTCTTATGGGAGATCATAGGTGCGTTCGACCATGAGCTCATAAAGTATCTCATCACGTAGTGTGTCATCCCTGAAAGTTATTCCTGTGCTGCCTAGGAATCGTATGGTTTTGAATAGTAGTGCCAAGAGATTTCATGCTGTTTGCTGTTGTTTGGCAGTGGCATCAGACAAGAGGGTGTTGAGGAGTAGGGAGGGGATTATTGATATATATCTAAATATTTCAATATTTCTCATGTTCATCAGTAGATCAATTGCCATGTTGAATAACCATAATAAATAATCAGAATTAATAACCTAATTATATGGAAGCCTAAAGTGGACAAATTCAAATGAAAATGTCATCCCACTGTTGCATTATAATTTTTCACTTATGAATGAGTTGAGACAATATTAAATTGAAAATGCATTAATTCATTTCTCACTTTCATTTTCACATACACATATGAGAAATCTATGACTATATTCAAATGATAAAAGCTGTTTGACATTTAATTTTCAAAGTCATGCTCCGCAATACAGTGGACAATATTCAAATGCAGTAAAACAGCACCCCCAGCCCATTGCATTTACATTTGCATGTCATCACACTCTTTTAGGGTCAACATGATAATGAAAATGCTGTTTTCTAATCACTTGGAAATAATGATGACATAATAATGATGACGCCATTTGGCATTTCATTTTCAAAGACTTCTGCTGCAATACATGGGACAATATTCAAACGCAGTAAGGGAAACAGCGCCTCCCAGTCCATTGCATGTTCAAATACATGGCACCATGCTCTTTTTGGGACACAATGAAAACAAGGCAATCAGAGATAGCAGGCCTGGCCCCAGCCACGGGCTGACAAAAACACACACACACACACACACACACACATGATCATTGCTTAACCTGGCCCCCTAATGGGTTCTGAGTCAAAGCCAGAAAACACAGGATTTGCCAAGCCCAGGGATGCAAACAGGGAAGGCTGAAAAAAGAGAGAGTTGGCCGCGGCGGGTGGCAAGCGTAGCACTGCGTCTGACAACAAATACCTTCAGTGGGTTACTCATAAGGTGACAGAGATGAACAGGTAAATTGTAGTTATTTAACTTCTCTGCCACCATGACTGCTAAATTCAATCAATAAAAGTAGTTAATTAACCCTTTACAGGCCAGTTTCTGGGATGTACCACTCAAAAAAGATTCATTGAGTCTCCTGTTCAATTCAATGTAATTTTATTATGAACAACTGAACACATTGCCCTCTTTGCACCGGTGCAAAGAGCATACATCGCCGACCGGGCTGCCTCCTCTTCAGCTCGCTGGTCCGGCCACACCTACTAATTTTATTGATTGAATTTAACAGTCATGGTGGGAGAGAAGTTAACTAACAAAACAAAAAAAGAAAAATATTAAAATATTAAACCATTAAAAAATTATAGCTTCAGCCATCATGAGTCCTTAACAGGGTGAAAGCTATTTTTAGTTTCAATCTAACACTACAAAAAAAGTAAAAATGCATGAAAACTGATATCCCCCATGAACATTGTCTGACCTCCGACAGATGTAATGATAAAAAAATCCACTCTAACAAGGGAATATTTCATTTTTGGGCTGTTTCCTTGAATAAAATTAGAGGTACATCCCAGAAACCAGCCTGTAAAGGGTTAATTAACTAATTTTATTTGGATAATTATAACAGTCATGGTGGCAGAGAAGTTAAATAACAAAACAAAAGAAAAATCATCTTAAAAGATAAAACCATTAAAAAGTTATGACTTCTACCATCACAAGGACTCAATGAGTCCTTACAGGGTGAGAGCTATAAATTTAATTACACACTGAAAAAAAAACTTTTATATAGATATATTTTTTTTATTTCAACATGAACAGATAAAGGAAGATAAAGGGAACTTCCCCAAAGCGTTTTGCTATAGTATGATTGCAGCCAAAATGCTGCTCAATAGAAGAACGAGCGAGGAAACATTGAGTCCTTGCAGGGTATATAGCAAGTTAGAATTAGAAAAGTTTTAAGAGTCAATCACTGGGAATCCGTGGGCCGTGTCAACCCCCCGCCCCACGAGCGTTACCATAGCAACACGCGCATACACACTGCGTGTCGCGTGTGGAGAGAAGCAGCTGACTAACGTTACAGTTACTGCTTCTTCTTAGTTTTCCCAGACTACGGCATGAACCCATGGACGTGTTATTATTTAATCATTTATCTATCAGTGACCCGCGCATTAAACAAACAGGCTCCAGCTCATGGATGTATCGGGCTCTATCTGCTTCTTCTTCTGTAGTTTCAGCAGCGATTCCCGGTGCACTGCAGGCAGAATTACACCCATACAGCACAAGCATGAGACGGAGACGGAGGCGGCACAAAATTATACTGATAAAAAAAAATCAAACGGGCCGTATTTGGCCCACGGGCCGCCAGTAATTAGAAGATTTTAATCTAAGCAGACGATCACATCTCACCGGGCGTGACGCTCTGTCACCTGACTGTCGCACAGCAAAAGGAAAAAATATCGTTTCTCTATCGCTTAGCAGCGCGACATGTCTTTCTATAATGCTAGCTGAAACAGTAGCCCAATCACTCTGTTTAACAACGTAAGGAACAAAACAAAATGGCCCCATTTTGTTTGATTTCGGAATCCAGCCGCGGGATTAGGCCAGTGGTAAACCGTTCCGACGTAACTTTCAAGGCTCTTTCAATAGTATACAGCTTATATTGCACCTGCGTACCAAGTACACGACTACACCACATCTTTTATCTAGATTCACCCTCTGATGGGTCAATTTTGAGTGTGCCGCTGCCTTGCTGCCAGCTATGTCTACACCCAACGTTATAGCCTAGTTATTGTTGTACTTACTGTTCATTGACAATTCATAATCACACTTGAATGTGCAATGCTTACCTCGCATGTAACGTTAATGATTAACGCCCTGTGTCCGCTAGGTGGCTTTGACGATCGCTCCCATCAGGGCGTTAAAGGAAAGCTACCTCGCGGCGCTTCGCCTGAAATTTTTTGGCTGGACCAATCAGCAGGCAGCTTTGGTGTTGACGTAATTTCCTTCTTCAAAAGCCAATGCATTGCGTCTACATTCGGCTCGTAGATTACACGAATCGAAATTGTAGTCACACTGAACACATGCAGAGTGCAAACGCATTGTTCGACACAGTGCACCGTTCGCTTTGGCGAGGCTTTGGTGGGAATTCGATATAAGAGGAATAGGGAAATTTATGTTGAATGAATCCAGTAGTTGGCGGTAATACACCAACAGGTCTGTAAACACCATAAAACCAAAAATAAGAAGAAGAAGCCTCCAACTCATAACGAGGCCGCGCAAAGCACTTTTAGAGCTTTCCCGTACAGGCGTTAGTTTAGCGACAGTCAGTCAATCGACCACGCCCCCGCTTGGCGCTCCGCGCCCGCACCCAGCTCCCCCCCCCCCCCCCCAAACAAAAACTCTTCGGATCTGCGCGATTCACACAAGTCACCTTTTTGGAAATGAAAAAAGCGAATAGCGCTTTTCGGCGCCGTGTTTGCATGTCTGCAAGCCACAATACGAAATCCAAAAACAGTATCGACTAGACAGGCAGGGGTCAGAACCAGTAAGACAGATGAGCAGAGGTACAAAAACGATGAGCAAAAAGTCGTAGTCAATGAGCAAAGCCAAGGGTCATACACAGGGCATCCAAACACAGAAATCGTGGTCATACAAAAATGGGTCGAAAATCCAGAAAGACAAAACAATACAAAAGGGCAATGGCAAAAATCAAGGTCAGACAATCCAGTAGAAGTGAAACAATATTCTATGGCATACCAGGCGCTCTGCACAAAGAAGTATTGATCAACGTTCAGACAAGAGCTGTGAGTGAAAAGACTGCTAATATACACACAGGGAAGGTCACATGCTATACAGAGGCAGGTGTAGGGAATAGAGCTAATTACATCAGGAGAATCTCATGAGGGAAGCCCTAACCACAAAAATTGGCAAAAGACAAAATACAAACGGGAATCACACAAACAGCCTATGACATTTAAACAGCTCCGGTCCAGGATTTCTATGTGCACAGATTAAGCACGTGTGAGGGATTCTTGCTAAAGCTCAGGAGAGGACAGAGACAGACAAGGGGCGGAGTGTAGAACAAAGTGATTGCGAAGAGCTAATTAGTCAAAATTAGTTGCGGTTCAACTTTACAAATTAAACTACAGTGCTCATTAGTAAGTTAGTAATCTTATATATACATGGATTAGTTGTGTTAGTTGACTACAAAATATAAATGTTAGTCTTGTTAGTAATTGGAACAGAAGGGCGAAGGAAGAAAACGAGATTCAAAGGAATATTTTAAACACCAGAATTAATTTAAATCACCCGAAGTCAGTGAGCACGCAGACAGGGAAAACGGACTGAACCAACTAGATCACAAGACAGGGGAGACAAGTGCAATGGAACTGAGACATGGAATGAACCAAAAACATGAGAGTTACAATAACCAAAAAGAATAAATAAAAGACAATAATCATGAACATAAAACAGCACATAAACAAGCCAAAAAACCATATCCATGACATGTACGCACGGAGGCTTACTGATAATGTCATGATGGCTAGGCTGCTCTGTATTGTGTGCCATTGCGCAGTAGGCTACGTTGCGCTTTGGATGTAGCCACCTCGGCAGCTAGTACGCTAGCTAATGTTAACTAAGGAAAATACTTGGAAATGATCATATCATAAAAGCAATACGATTAGATTTTTTCCCAAACTCTATTAACTGAGCTAGCTGTAATATGCATTAACTTATCCGAGGCTTCGTGGCAGTATTGTGCAACTGCAACCAAAGTATGCTTGCAGATTTCAGAGACGTTCGCTAGCTTGCTAGTGAGTCTAAAAGCAATCGCTTAGGTACAGTTAGCTAGCTATGATGCCTACTGGAGAAGCTCTTACAGCCGATTTGTCACTTTCAACGCCATCTCAGACACACAACCTCTTTCACCATTGATTAGCAGCTTCTTTTACCTACAGAACAAACTGACAGTTCAGCCTGAGACAAGTTATTTCATAGTTAGTTAAAGCAGCATTATCCTTCCATGTGTGCTATAGCGTATTACATTACTCCAGATAAAACATCATCCATCTCCCCACCCTGCTGACGCTAGTTAGGGGAAATGTTTGTCATCATTTTTATACTTAATTGCTGTGATTCGTTTTTTTCCCTAGCTTCACCAGCTAGCTAGCTGACAGCGATTGCTCTTGTGCTTGCCGAGTTGCAAGTTCACCACTCCTGAAACAATGTAGGCATCATGTAGAACGGTCCGATGAACGGCCAGCAGTCAGGCCGCCGCTGTTCCTAGTTTAATTGCGATTCCCAAGCCATGTAGCAATGGGAGAAGTTTTGATGACTGACTCGCTGAAAACAATGTTCCTCACTTGCTAACTTAACCTGCTGAAATATGAACTTCTTTGATATGTTTGGCAGCACTTTTGTACATCCCAACAATAGCTACTCTCTGATTTCTGGGAGATTTAAATAGATAGCTCATTACCTGGCTAGCTCAAGAACAATCGGCAAGCACAAGAGCAATCACTGTCAGCTAGCTAGCTTGTGAAGATAGGGGAAAAACCGAATCACAGCGATTAAGTATAAAAATTATGATAAGGGAAAAAGAAAAAGGTGAAAGGTCGACATACCGAAGTCAGAGAACAGATGGGGAGAAAGGGAGGTCTATTCAATACGATTTCATGTCGAATTTTCTTGATTTGTTTAACAAGAATAAGTTCTGTCCAGCAAAGGAGTCATTTAGGGGATGAATGCTATAACAAATGAGGTGAACAAATGTGTCTGAAAGCTTTCCTGACCAAAGAAATGCAATTAATAAATTCATGATCTTTTCTCCATTTTGAACAGGAACTAAATGTCTTCATGGAAAAGAAACTGAGTGACGAATAAACTTTCACCATTTTTAAAAACTTTCACAGGAAAAGATCTAAGCCCAAGCAAAAGGAAACGTAACAAAATTATGCTGATTGAGTTTTGTCCATTGCTGCATGCATCTAACTCATTCTATTGAAACTTTTCCACAGAGTGCGCATTCCAGAAGAGAAGAGATTAAAATGACCTTGAGTAAAAAGATAAGCTGGCCAGCTAAGGATTCACTGCGGGGTTGCAACTTAAAAGTTTACCCCCTAAAATAAAGTTGGGGAAATTCAATTTGGAGAATTAACACAAGACTAAGACTAAATTCAAAAGGTGGACCACCATATAAATGGAAAAGTGAACTAATAACGCGATCACATTCTAAATTTATTTTTATTAAGCTGTCAAAATCTTTTCCTCTGACTATTAGTGAGAAAGTGAGAAGGACAGGGTTTCAAATAAAAGGTACTGACTGACTGAGCTGACCAGATTTGGGACGATTGTTGACCTTTAAACTAAATATTAAACTAAGTATATTAAATATTCAATATGTGCCCATTTTGGTGAATGGTCTGGAAAAAAAAAAAGAACCGGCATATTGCAACACACGGTCTATCCACCCAGTTCCGCTGAGGATATGGAGAGTTGCCATGGCTGGGGCTAATAAGCCCTGACTGTACATCTCCTCCATGCTCTTAGTGGAGCCCTAGATTGTGGTGGGTTGGTAAATGAAAATTCATTGAAAAAAAAATACTGGGAAAAGACATTATTGTTACTGCCCTATGTTTTGACCCAGAATACACTGAAACACAAAATTATAAGTACACTGCCGAAAAATTGATTTACTGATTTAAAATTGACAGGAGCTCTGTAGTCAGGGGGAGCAATTTGGGTAATTATGAATTTTTGAATAATATTAATTTATCAGGGTGGCACATCGACAACTCATCGTATTCCAAATAATTCCGAAGAAATTAATGATTTTCTAAAGCACATTCAGACCGAGGGAACAAAATACACAAGACAAATTTCTTGAATTGGGACTTATTTGGCTGGTTAAAGAAGAATCTGAGTGTCAGAACTTTAAATGCAGCATCTGTTTCAAATTGTTATTGATAAGTTGTAACTTCAACTGTTCCCTCTATTATTCCAACAAAGCGGCTGCAATAGCCCCAATTCAACTGGAATAATCTCATAATTATCCCATTATGAGGGGTGAGGAAACCCACCCCCTCATGAGCACAGAGCTCAATGCTGAACACCTGCGTGTGTGTTGTGACTCACTCCAGAGACGGGTAAGATCTCCTATCAAGGAGACAACCTAAGGCAGGGGTGAGTTGACCCCAAGGTCATTGTTGAAATCAAAGTCTTTTGGGAGATTATTATTATGGGCTATTGCATGGAGGGGCTATTGTAAGTCTTTAGGAAGGCCTGGATGAGACTGTTTTTTAAATGTTCTGACACAAAAGCGTCTGCGTAGTCTTTGCAGCAAAAGTAAATATTATTAAATCTGGTACATCTAAGTGAAATTATGCAGGTGCAGATGACCCTCGTTCTGTATGTACCGAGTACATAGTGAATCTGCATGTGCATGTGTCTGTGTCGGTGCCTGTGTTTGTACTTTATTTTCTCACTCCAATGACTGGAGGGTGGCAGTTTAGCGTACCAGCCGGTCAAGGCCCGCTCCTTCCTGGAGCCTCCCTGAAGTTTTGAACAAATATGCGGAGACAGTGATTCCAGTCATGGAGGCTCGTTCACCAAAACTATCAGATGGAAAAATCGCAAATCATTGTTGAATATGGACTTGGACAATGGACTTGGACTGATTGATTACCTGAAAAAAGCAACATTACTGGATTCACGTGGGACATTAGACTGGGACTTTATTTACCACAGCAACTAAATGCCTTAAGGCCTTGAGAAACCATGACGCAAAAACCACTGGAGTTCAAATGCTGGCGTACACGACAGACTGTTTTTACTCAAAGTGTTACAGTTGGAAAGGACCAACAAATGATTTTGTGTTCGGGCTCATAAGAAATTCACTTGTATTTGTGTAGTATGGGGGTCATAGACCGGGATAAAAAATGCTGTGCCCTTTTTCGACCGTGGTTAATGTGAGGCCATGATTGGGATGGCCTCAACGGGAGGAATGTTGAGGAGTAGGGAGGGGATTATATTTCAATATTTCTCACCATATTCATCAGTGGATCAATTGCCATGTTGAATAACCATAATGAATAATCATAATCAATAACCATATTATGTAAGCAGCAGTAACACACACACAACATAACACTCACACACACACACATGTAGTTCATATACGCATAGGGAGGGAAGGAGCAGTGCAAGCACAAAGATACATACACATAACACACACACATATAAGCAGCTCACACACACATAAGCAGCGGGCTTTTGTAGCTTTGATTAGTAAGCAGGCTTCTGTTTAGTTGATTCAAAAACATAATCAGGTGATGTATTTGATTTCTATCGCTTTGATCAATTGTTGTTCAGTAAAATCATTACTTGTTACTGGAAAAAAAACAATCAATTGAATCATTTATGTATCCACTCGTATCTTATTCATCTGGCTATATTTTCCCTGTCTCTGTCTCTCTCCACTTGCATGGGGATGGGGGAACTTCATGACATGAAGATATGTCTGAATGAAGGGCATTGATTGGAACGTTACCCAATGCAGCATATCTCTGGATTGAGTCGGTGTGCAACTTGGATTTCTTGTGCTTTGTGAACTTTTCAATGGCTTTCTGCCGATTTGCAAACCCCCTTTTACAAAAGTTGCTTGTTCTCTATGGTTATCTTGGTTTAATAGCTTTTTTCCAATGCTTTCACGCACGAAAAACACAGAAAAACACATTACTGCCTCAAAATGTAGCCACTCCATTTCGTAAACCACGCTGCTTTGAAGGTATGATTAAAATTCTCTGTGCCAAAACGCCTGCCAGGAAAATTGAAGTCTGTTGGCTGAAAGGGCTCCTGAATTCCTGTTAGGCTACTGCCGCTGCCTTTCCTCCTGCATGGGCTGCAGTTGCAGCAAAGAGGATATAGTGGAGCAGATAATGCACCACCGTGCAAATCGTGAAAAAAGCATGAAATTTGGTATGAGGGCTCCTTATAGATCACTTTTTCAGAAAAAAGTGCTAGCCACAAAAAAAATTCAATATGGCGGCTATTTTCCAAGATGGCCACCAAACGGGCCTCTGTTACATGGTTTTGCTCAAAAACCATAGTGCAAATTGAGACACAGACATGTAATTTGGCAGGAATCTTCCTTGTAGGTCCCTTTTTTATATTTAAGTGCGAGCAGCGCAAAAAAACAATATGCATGTGACAGAGGCCCGTATGGCGGCCATCTTGGAAAATGGCCGCCATACGGGCCTCTGTCACATGCTTTTGCTCATAAACCATAGTGCAAATTGTGACACAAACATGAAATTTGGCAGGAGTGTCCTTTGTAGGTCAGTTTTTCAGATAAAAGTGCTGGCGGTGAGGAAACTCAAACTGGCGGCCATTTTTTCAAGATGGCCGCCAGTGCTCCCTAAAAATATCGACAATCCCTCCAGTATTATTTCGTTTGGCTGATACTGGCATTGAAATATTTTTGCCCCTAGAATGGACTGCTAATGCTGGGGTGACAGTGAGGATGAGCTCTCATTGCCTACAAAATACCCCAATGGCTTGCCTACCACATAGCCTCTTGCAGTCAAGTGTCCACCCAAGCCTTTCCGAGGCTGGGGTGATTTTGCAGATAGCGGTGGTGCAAAAGGCGGGTATCTGGCGCCTCAAAACCAGTTGCTCTGGGCAGGTGGAACTCATTAGCCGAGTAGTGGCAGGTCATATCGAGGAGGCCGAGTAGTGGCAGTTCATCAAGGAGACAACATTCAAATGGAAAGATGATGAGAGATATGAAGAGAGTGTATGTCGCTCAATACCAGGGCATACTGGTGACAGACACTGCTGTGGAACACGGGAGAGCCGAGCCAAGGAAAACAGGGGCTTTTGAAGTTATCTGGATGGTGTACAGATCGTGCAGGATTCAAATGACATTGGATGAACGATCGGGCTAGGTGTAATGCACTCGCTACAACAGTAGATGAAACCAGGTTAGATCTCTTTGCTAGGAAGCAAAGGTCATACGAGTTGGTCCCACCAACACAAGGAGCGCTGAAGGAACATGCCAAATGTGCTGCCTTCCAAGCAGGACATACTGTATCTAGGGGCAGTCGGTCGTTCCTGAGCCAGAGCTTCTGAGTCCTTCCGTGTGGGGATGGTCGAAAGACGGCAACAAATGGAAAGTGGTCTGGAATTCCTTGGAACCTGTTGCTAAAAGCTGCCAGGAATTGACCAAGTGTGGATGCAAGATCAAATGTGGTGGAGGACTGTGCAAGTGCTCAAAGGCTGGTATAGGATGCACACCGCTCTGCAGTTGCCCTTGTGTGATTTAGTAATTAGGAGCCATGACTGAACTTCAGGCTGGACCTTCGTAGCCAGTTCTAGCAAAGTGATATCGAGATTCAAATGGCTTACTAAGACTCACTATGGACAATGGTACACGGTGTTATATTCACCATGGTGCCTTTTCATTCATAGGAATGACATGTGCAAGTGTTGAACTGATTTCCTTACCAATTGTAAGGAGTATAACCAATTGGGTAACAAGTGATCTCCTTGCTGGGGGGTTCATCATACCAAATCAATTAACAATGCAATCATTGTGTTTTCTCCCTCAAATTCAGTATAATTGCAGCAATAAATCAAAATTATTTTACCAAATTAACTTGTTCAGTGATATCAGAGCAGAACCACATAACAGTGGCCTATTTAGCGGCCATCTTGAAGAATGGCTGCCATATTGAATTTTCTTCGTGGCTAGCACTTTTTTCTGAAAAAGTGACCAGTAAGGAACACTTAGGTCAAGTTTTATGCTTTTGTCACGAAATGCACGACTCGGCACAAAATTCACATTTAGCTGCTCCACTAATATAAGACCAAGAGAAGAAACTATGGTGCTTTTTTGACAACAGCCACTAGGTGGCGCCTGGTAGCGCTGCAGCCATTTTGGACTGAAAACGACAGGCACACTGACTGAAAATAGCTCAGACAAAGACAGAAATGACAGAGAAGCCATGTAAGCTAAGGAATGATTCAAGTGGAGTAAACGCAAGCAGTGTTCAGTGATAAACTGCAAAGGTACAAAAAGGCAGAAAAAATTGTTTACATAACACATATAGTTGCAATCCCCCGTAACAGCCAAGTAATTTATTTACTGCACCAATGAACACAGATCGTTTCAAAGCACTGTCATTCTGGTCTGACAAATCTATACTAACTAAATGACCAAGATGTTTGACACTACCAGACCAATTGATGACACAGCCATTCAAATACAACCTGTCATAATCATTAATAGGTGATCCGAATTTCAAACAACTGTCTTCTTAGCATTTAATGTCACATTATATTAATTTGCAGAAGACTGGCATAAATTAACCATAAACTGTAAGGCACTATAAACCAAAATAGAATCCAGGGAGAACGGAAACATAAGGACTTTTTTTTACAGACGTATGATGCTGATCAACTTATCTGAATGGCCCCTGTATCCTGGCTGAGACACTTCTAGGCCAGAAAATGAAGATGTAAGCGGCAATGAAAGAGAAAGAACAGTGCGCTGTGCCACAAATGCAGGACCCTGGCCAACAGACCCGTATTGTTCTAAAAGCCTCAGCCCCGAACAGTGACCAATTAGGGTCTTTCTGATGCCAACTTAATTTGCCAGTTGAATTTGCCGCAGATGAAGCGGCCACCTGCCATGGGGTTCATGAACTATCTCTGAGGTAATGGTTGGCGTCAAATGTCTTGCAAACCACCAGAAAACAGCCGACCATGAACTTTTGGCCTGCACTGCCCATGTCGGACAGTGTCACAGTGCCATCAACTGGACTTTGACAGGACTGCACCGGTAGCCCTAAATTGCATTGGTGTCGATGTAGGAATTTCCAAAGACTTTTTATTTTCTGAATTAAAAAACTCATTTCACCCACAGTGTTACCAGAATAATGTGTATTTCTGTTATGCTGGATGAGAAGAGCAGATTAATAACATTAAGGCAGATTATCCTTGTAATTCTGTTGCGTACCAGACGTTTCATGGATAACTGTAGTGCAAGCAGGTCGTGTTTAGTATCATTTCCCTCCACTAAATTTCAAGAGTCACATGGAGCATTTTTTAAAGGTATTACAATTGTGCCATACCCTCATTTAATAACTTTGAAAAGAAGTAATTGGTTTTGTGATTTAAGCATGCCTGCATGGCGAAATAAATTGATATTTGCATCCAGTTGTGGGAGTCTGATTCTGACTAACATGTTCCTTCCAGTCCGGACCCTGTCTGCTGATTGAGTAATGTAGTCTCTAATCGCGTGCCTGATCAACACGCTTGGCATCTGCGTTATAAGGTGCATTTTCCACGTTGCGATGAGTATTATTTTGGTTGGCCTCGAGGAGACTGAGCGTTTGGGGTGTATTTCGTTGCCATCTCAGTCCCTGAACGGAGATCTTGCAATTCTAACCCAAAGTCTCTGAACGTGTCCGTTAAACTTTGGGGTTACTCGGTTTGGGCCCCGGTAATCCCCAGTCATAGCTATTTTCTATGTCAAATTATCGTACTTAATAATACCTACAACCTCTGCTTTGAATCAGAATCAGAATCAGAATCAGACGACTTTATTTGTCCTAAAAGAGGCAATTCAGTTTCTCCAGTCTACAGGGAAGCAGCGGGTCGCACACCTGAATTGGACTGTACAGATGCTTTCGTCTGGCGGAGTAAGGTATAGACCAGTCATGAGTCCGATACACAACAGAGCTCTAAAGTAAGTAGTAGTTCATATATTGGAGTCAGATCAATATTTATGCATAGGCGTGGTAACCAAGATTGATTAAAACTAAATGTTGTGTTCTAAATTTACAAAAATGGAGTCATATGTATTGCAACCTCTAAAATATTAGGGCTGCGGCATCCACTAGGCACCTTTCAGGCCATTTAAAAGCAGAACGTGAAAGACGTCATCACGTTTGGCTTGGTGCCGGGGTCTAGTGCTGATGCTGTAGCCAGACCCCATTATTATAATGGACACCGCTAGGACTTTCTTTTCCCTGGCTGTTAAAGCAAAAACGCAGAGACCTTCCGCCTCAGCTAGGACCCTCCTTGGCCTAGTTGCATGGTGCTTACAGTTGGTGACCCCACTGTAAATACGTCACAGCTTCCCAGAGCAATGTAACCCCCAGCATGTGACGACACTTCTGGAGCGGTATCCAAAGCCCCCTGGGAAATGAGGTATGGTGTAGTTGTCGGCCTACAGCTGCGGTGGTAAGTAATAAAATAACCTCATCTACGAGTGTATGTTAAGGAAAGTTTTACTGTTCCATCGAATGTAGACACTTTTTAAGGGATCGAAATATCCCCAATAGGCCTGGGACCATAGAAACCAGGCATAATCTAGTTTGCAACTCCCCATGGGAGTGGGGACTAAGAGACAGATTAAGACAAATTACTGAGATGCATGTTTTCATTCTTGTCCACTGCTAATGCGGCAAAGCATTGTGTAGTTTTCAGCTGCACGGCCTGCACTTATGATGGCTTGTGAGATCATTTTGCGGTGCTTTGCAGAATGCTCTGCTATCAATCTACTGGGTTTATTGGGGTATTTTTAAGATATTTATGAAGAGGGAGTAAAGGACACGGATAAGATTGCACTTCTTTGTGCAACCGGAAGCTTTCAGCATTTTAAGTGAATGTAAATATTTGTTGCTGTTGGTTGCACATGGGCTGTGCGCTTCTTAGGCTGCAGGTTGTTTGTGTTTCATTCTCCTAGGCAGTGCGAGTGGGTCCTGTAGCTATGTAATAGCAGAGATTAAGCTTGCCACTGAAAATGATGAATATTCTGGATTGTGTTTGAAGCTAGGATGGAACGCAGTATGTAAATCTACTCTATGGTGGAGGCGGTTTCTGTATGTGTTTTGAGATTGAAAGGCAAGTGTATGTATTAATCCAGATGGATTTGGGGCAAAGTCCTGCTGTAACTGTGCAAGCAATCTTGCTCAAATACTGGAAGAGGTGAAGCAGTGGTGGAAAGCCAGTGGGATTTGAAGGAAACTCGTATGTTGGAGAGCTGAAGAGATAGCTTGAAAATATTGCAGTAACCAATTCAAAACTGTATCATGAAATCCTAGCTGTTGAATAACAGCAAGGTTCGTTATCCGTTGGCAGTGAAGGAGGCCTCCAGAAACCTGACCTTTAAATAAACCAGACGACTTTCAGTTGTTTTCCCAATTTGCAGCTGTTGCGCAGATTAATTGGTAGAACCAAAAGAGTCAAATTTATTTTTTGGTGCCATTGTTACGCATTGCAGCACCAAATTATAAGGCGTTTCTTCCGCCCCTGAATGATGCCGTCAAATATTAATGCCTTTATAATTCTTGCTCTCATGTTGCTCTTGAAAGAGCACACGTTTGCATGGATTGGTTTGCGGGCTCACTGGGAAATAATCCATGAGAATCCGTTCCATTTTTCATTTTTTGAATGTAGTCACGTCTAAAAGGTGCGGTTAGATACGATCCACACCTGCCTGACAGTTGCAGAGAGGCTGAAAATAAATGCTGCAGTGTCTGCGAAAGTTTTGGAATTTTGGCATTTTTCTATTGCCACCCTATGGAGGACGATTTGTGCCATATTAATAAATAAATCTTTCAATAAATCAATAAATATAATCCTTAAATATATCATTAATTAAATAAATAAATCTATCCATAAATAAAAACATAAATTAATGCATAAATACATGAATAGATATATAAATCCATATATATTTTTATATATACATAAATAAATGCATCAATAAATAAATAAATACATAAATATATCAATAAATGTTTTTATTTATTTATTGATGGATATATTTCACATTTTATTTCAAGATTTATTTAAGGATATATTTATAGGTTTGGTGAAAGATACATTGACACTTCTATTGATGGATTTCTTGATCTGTAAATGCAAATGAGGGGTGGGTTTCAGTTAGTCTGGCTGTTCTGATTGGTCGGCAGTTGCGTGTGTATATGTAGCCCAGTGACGAATGCTTATCCCCGTTCAAAAACTATCGAAATTCGAAATGGAGTTCATGGTGGAGCTAAGAGCGGAAATGTTGACTCTTGCGGATGACATTGGTAGTGGCAATGTTGTACGGATGCGGATGTCCGTGAATTACCTATCCGCAATGTGTAAAATGGCTTTAAGCTGAAATAGCTAGCCGCTGAACAGAACAAGAAATGTTTTCTTAATAATTTTATGTCAAATTATGTTCTTGTCTGGCCAGTTTTGCGAAAAGAGAAAACTGGCGGATGTTTTGTTTACGTGCTCTCACATTAGGCCGTGCTGTTCCATCCTCCTTCTGATGGTCCATAAAAACACCCTGAAGAGACAAGCTACATCTGCCGGTTTTACGCCACTCAATATATAAGCTTCTAAAGCTTCAGGGGGATCTCACATGCGGGTCGCCTACTCCAGGTCTCCCGTGAAAATTTTCAAATGCAGCTCGATGCAGGATCGTCTGCAGGTTGCTCCACACAAACTCGTCCACATCGGAATCAGTCAGCGTTGCGATTTCAACAACACTGTCTATAAGGCCTTCGACTCTTTCTATTACACGTTCTCTACAACATTGGCACTATCAATGACTGCGTTTACATGCACACTATATTCCTGTATTAATCGGAATATAAGAATATTCCGATTGCGTACCTGTCATGTAAACGCATGCAATAACCCGATTAAGGTCATTTTCCGATTCAAAATATTCCGAATAAGACCCCTGGCATATGCTTGTTTTAATCGGAATATTTAGCTCATGTATACACCTTAATTGGAAAATGCCCCCGAACGAAATATTCAACTACGTCTGCGCCTGTTCAATTCGCAAGGAATTACCCTTCTTGGAGTGAAGAGGAGACGACTGTGTCCATTCAGATAATGAAAGGCATTAATTTATTGGAATATATCGATGGGCGAAAGCACCGTAACAATGATATCTTTAAGATGTGCGAAAAGTGGAGAGGCTGGTTTTTAACTGCCAGCCAAGTTATGCATCGTTGGAAAACTCTGAAGGCGGCATATTCCAAAGGGAAAAAATTACAGGCAGTGGCTATTTTTACACCAATCGTAATCTAACTCCAATTTGCAATTATTATGCGCTTTCGTATGTTCATGCACAATGAAAGAAATCTGGACTTGGATCCATAGGCTGATTTATACAGTCTATGCTTATTCCACGGCATTAACTATAATGTATCAGCTGACGTTAGGTAGCGGGATGGCAGTAACATTACTTATCTTTTCTAGCTAGTTGCTTAACTTAGTTATGAGAGTGTAATATTAGGGTCAACGTTTGCTCGCTAATATTTGGGGAACTGTCAGATCGTCACTCTACACAATAGTCAGTAGTGATTAGTGTCGTTTAGAAGAGCTGATAGCTGCACAAATTTTGTCCTTGCAACTTAAAAAATTCTAGAGTGAAAATTGGCTAATGAGTTAGATGGCAAGCTGGCTAATAACTAACCCTACGTAACTTGAGTAGAGGACATCCTGACTGTAACTTAAAGTAAGTAAGCAGGCTAACTAATCTAGTAATGTGAACCACAAGGCACGCAGCGAAAGCGGGATGCTTTCCACCCAGTTGAGAAGTAGTTTTTTCCGAGGCCGAATTTCATATTGTGCATGCGGATACGGAAGCTCGTAAAAACACCAAATTACAGTAAGCCCATGACTGGCGTAAAAATAGCCACTGCCAAAAACAAAACAATGCCAGAGGCCCAAATCCAGCCAGTTTTATTTATTTTGCGGTCATGGACGAAATTCTGGGACAGAGACCGCTGGCGATGGCAATGGCCAAGAGAGTGGAGTCCATGTCGGCTTTGAAGCTCTAACAAAAGGCAACCAAAGCCATGACGATTACTTTCAAGCATTATATTTGCTGAAAACCCAATGTTGAGATTGAACCTAAGTGGTGGATATGCTAATAAACATGTAAACGGAATATTTCCATCGCTCAACGCACGTAAACAGCTTATTTGGAATATTACCTTAACCTGAATGTAGACCTTAATCGAAATATGGTGTGCATGTAAACGCAGTCACTGTTTTTTGCAAGAGTCAACATTTCCGCTCTTGAACTCCATTTCAAATTTCGATATTTTTTAAATGGTGGATAAGCTGTCGCATTCGTCACTGAGATATATATATACACACACGCAACTGCCGACCAATCAGAACAGCTAGACCAACTGAAACCCACCCCTTATTTGCATTTACAAATCATGAAATCCATCAGTAAAAGTGCCAATAAATAAAAGCGTCAATATATCCTTCAACAAATCTATAAATATATCCTTAAATAAATCTTGAAACTAGGCTTATGCCATCGGAGGCGACGGCTGGGGGTATGTCCCCGAATGCCCCCTATCCTCCAATTCCCCAATCCTTGAATAGACCTTGAATAGACTTTCATTCGAACTTAATTTCAGGTCAATCAGTCAAATGGTTCTGAAGATATGGCCAAAATGGTAATTTTCCATCACAAAGCGCCACCTGGTGGCAAAATATTGAACCATACAGGTATGATGTCATCATGTGACATGTTGCGAGGTCATGACCTTGCAGTTGCACATAGTTTCATGTCAGTTGGAGAAATAGTTCCAAAGATATAGCAAAAATGGTGAATTTTATGTGACAAAGCTCCACCTTGTGTCAAAATTTTGAACCAAACAGGTATAATGTCATCGTGGGACACATCCTTAGGTCATGACCTTTCATTTGCACTTGATTTGAGGTCAATCGGACAAAAATTTCGGGAGATATAATAAAAACAGTGATGTTTTCAGTTTTTGGCCCCTGGTGGCCAATGTAGAAATTGTTAATTGTCCAAAATCGAATCAGTTCTTCCTCTTTATGATACTTATTTGCAAAACTTGGAATTTCTCATTGAAATATTACTGCAGTTATCGGGGAACAGTGATTTTTTCAGTTTTTGGCCCCTGGTGGCCAATCTAGAGATCGTAAATTGTCCAAAATCGAATCAGGTCTTCCTCTTTATGATACTTACTCATGTGCAAAACTTGAAATTTCATTGAAATATTACTGAAGTTATCGGGGAACAGTGATTTTTTCAGTTTTTGGCCCCTGGTGGCCAATCTAGAAATAGTAAATTGTCCAAAATCAAATCAGTTCTTCCTCTTTATGGTACTTACTTATGTGCAAAGTTTGGAATTTGTAATTGAAATATTACTGAAGTTATTGCGTTAACACGTAGTGCGGAGTCGGCGGCGGCCGGACCAAAAACATAATATCCCCCGGCGTTCTGGGAAATAATAAAACATGAAATATATCCATCAATAAGTAAATAAAAACATTTATTGATGTATTTATTTATTGATGCATTCATTTATGTATATATTTAAATACTTATTTATGGATTTATGGATTTATTCTTTTAATGCATTAATGTATGTTTTTATTTATGGATGTATTTATGTATTCATTTAATGAATGATATATTGAAGGAAATATTTATTGATTCATTGAAAGATTTATTTATTAATATGGCACAAATCATCCTCCATAGTAGGAATTGGCCTTGGTTTTTCGTCCATTAATTGTTTGTTGACCAAGCGCACTGCAACGCAAGCAGCTTGGGAACAGTCGAGCAGTGGAGGTTTACTGAGGGGCCTCTGAGCAGCTGACGGCCCGTCGCTGAGTACAATCAGTCTTTAAAATTGATAGTAAATCCAAATTGGACAAGTTTAGCAGAGACGTATAAGCTGAAATCTGGCTAAATTTGGCTAAATTAAAGCGCCGTTCTACATCCTGGGGTCTGTATCTTTGAAGGCAGCATACAATTAGAGAACTGCAAAAATTAATCTTTGCAGAAAGATAATACTTATCAAGAAGTTTTGTTGCTGAGTAGCAGTAAGCACTGTGTTGTTTCCCGTTGCTGTTCCGCTGGGTTTAGCTTCAGTAGGATGGAACCAGCGGGCTACATGCTGCATGAACTAAATTGCATGTGCACACTCTGTTCAGGAGGGGTTATTCTCTAACAAACTTTCTTGAATACGGCCCCCGGTAACTGGAGTTTTGGCAGTTTAGCAAATCTAGTTGCAATATGGTCCATGCTTTCTTTCAGAATAAAACATGCCGTTTGAATGCCTGTGAAATCTGATCACTCTGTCTTTTCATATCCTCAGAGCCCCCCCCCTTCCTCTGCCTGTTCCCTCTGTCTCCACCCCCTGCTCACACCTCTCTCTGTCGGTCCTTGTGACTGAGTTCAATATGTAACTTATGACCTTGTACCTGCATTCCTATCTGAATGCATGACTTCACATGTTTAATGTGTCTGTTTAACTCTTGTTGACTTATGTCAGATTCTGAACTATGCAGACATTAACCCTGCATAGTTTATTCTCTTACAGATATACTTTTCCCCCAGCCTCAAGTCAGGGGTCAGAAGGTGCCTGCATTCCATGTGGAAGAGATGTGCTAGGGGGGCCGGCGTTGCCGATGCGGTTGTTCGACAGTCCCTGGAGTGGAGGGCGTTCCAGGTGGGCCCTCGGGACTGAGCTCCCCGCTAGTCATGTCCAGTGCTCGGTAAGATGCTAACCGGTCTCGGTGAAGTGCCACCACTCGGCCCCGCTTGACCAACCGGACCCGGTACATGACATCCGACAGCCTCTGGAGCAGCGTACATGGCCCGACCCACTGGCTCGTCAGCTTGGGGGAGACGCCCTTCTTCCGCTCGGGGCAGTAGACCCATATGGCGGCACCTGGGGCGAAGTCCTCTCCCCGGCAGCAGGAGTCGTAGACCCTCTTCTGGTACACCCCTGCCTCCATGAGAGCATGCCTGGTCACCTCATGCACTAACCGGAGCTGCTCCCATAGATTGTTGAGGTACTCCAGGCCAGCCTCGCCTTCCAGCTCCGGTTCAGGAGGAGGCCCAAACACCAGGTCTACAGGGGCGCGGAGTTCGTGCCCAAACATAAGAACAGCTGGGGTGCATTTGGTGGACTCCTGCACTGCAATCCGGTACGCCCACAGGCGTACAAGTGGCAATTGGCGGTCCCAGTCCCGTTGCTGCCTGCTAGCCAGGATCGCTAGCTGAGTGGCTAGTGCACGGTTGAGCCGTTCGACCAGCCCATTACTCTGAGGGTGCAACGGTGCAGTCCGCATTTTCTTGACTCCAAGCCACCGGCATACTTCCCCGAACACCACCGCTTCAAAGTTCTGGGCCTGGTTACTGTGTAGCTCCTTAGGTACTCCAAAGTGGGCGAACATTTCATTGACCAGATACCCCACCATGATAGCAGCCGTCTGTTCGGGTACTGCGTATGCCTTTGGCCACTTTGTGAAATAGTCCATAGCCACGAGGACATAGTGGTTGCCTTGGTCTGTCATCAGGAAAGGGCCTAGAACGTCCACCCCCACTCGCTCCTTGGTGCCCCCCACCTGGTACTGCTGCAAGGGGGCATGAGACCACTGGAACAGCCCTTTCCTGGCGGTGCAGGCGTTGCACCGGTGCACTTGGAGGATTACCCGCTGGCCACCAGGTGACTGCCAGCATCGGTACAGCAGGCCATCCTGGCTGGTGATGCTGGCTCACTGGGAGTAGAAAGCCTTAGTCTCCGTGTCCAAGGCGGCCATGTCCCTCCACTCTGGTTGTTGCCCTGCCACTTCCCATCCCAGGACCAGCGAGAGAACGGGATAATGGCTCTGATCGGCTAGGAGTTGAGTGGGGTCAGCGATTTCCCATCAATCGTTGTGCCCCGGGCTGATCGGCACGGCTGCCACTACTGGGTTAGTGGGGCTGGTCCTCCACCCGCTGGCAGTAGCAGTACTCGCCCCCCTCACAGGGCCATCGTGATAGGGTGTCTGCATTGGTGTGGAGGTGGCCAGCCTGGTGTTGGATTTCAAAGTCATAGTCCTGTGGGCCTCCAGCCATCGTGCTAGTTGCCTGGCTCCTTAAAGTTCAACAGCCAGATGAGGGAGGCATGCTCATTGCGCAGCAGGAACCTCCATCCGTAGAGTTACGGCCGAATCTGGCAAAGGCCACAGATGACAGCCAACAGTTCTCTGCGCGTGACACAGTAGTTTTGGTCTGGTCGGCTGAGGGAACGGCTGTAATAGGCAACCACCTGCTCCCCATTTCTCCCTCCTGGGACAGGACCGCCCCAAGCCCTTCTTTGCTGGCGTTGGTGCCTAACCGGAAGGGTCAGTTGGGGTCAGGGTGGACCAGCACTGGGGCCCCCACCAACGCTGATTGGAGCCTGGCGAAGGCAGCAGCACAGCCCTCTTCCCACTGGAACTTCTGGCGCTTTGACGTCAGCAGATACAGGGGGCTGGCGATGGAGGTGAAGCAATTCATGGACTAGTGGTAGTAGGAAGCGAGACACAGAAAGCTCTGCAGTTCTCCAACATTTCGAGGGACCAGCCAGTTTCTTAACCGCCTCCACCTTGGCGGGGTTGGTGGACACCCTAGCTGCACTGACGACATGCCCTAAAAAGGGTGTTTCTCTCTGGAACAGATGGCACTTCTTCAGGTGGAGGCGTAGCAAGGACCTTCTCCATCAGACGCTCAAACATAGCTGGAGCATTGCAGAGCCCGAATGGCGTCACCCTGAACTGCCACAACCCCTGGCCGATGGAGAACGCGGTTTTGGGTCGGGCCTCCGGTTCCAGTTCCACCTGCCAGTAGCCACTGCGAAGATCCAGGGAGCTGAACCAGCTGGACCCAGCAATGTGGTCGAGTGCTTCATCGACTAGGGGCAGGGGATAGGAGTTCTTGCGAGTAGCTGTGTTGAGGAGTCAGTAATCAATGCAGAACTGCCAGCCGTTGTCCTTCTTCTTGATTAGGACAGTGAGTGCAGCCCACAAGCTACTGGAGAGTTTGATGACGCCCGCCTCCGCCATCTCTCGGATCTTCTGTTCTGCCGCAGTTTATTTGGCCGGGGGTAGATGATGGGGGTGAAGGCGTATGGGCTTTGCTTCGCCGGTGTCGATGCTGCGCCACACCAATTTTGTGTGCGTACATTTCTCGTCCTTGGATGTCGGCAAACTGCTCCAGCAGCTCCTGGAGCTTCTGCTCTTGCCCCGCCTCCAGGCCTTCGCAACTCCTCTGGCACAGGTCGTCGAGGGCTTGCCTGGTCTCGTTGGACAGCGGCTGGGCTGCCTGGGCGATTGTAGCAGCACCCCTGGCTGGCAGTGAAGCGGCGGCCACCCTGACCCCTCCTTTGCGGCTGGGCTGGAGAGCTATGGCTTCGGAGCCCAGGATAAGTGTGGCTCTGGGAATATCCACTACGGCCTCCCACCGGCCTAGCAGATCCAGCCCGATGATGCAGGGGTCTTGAATGTTGGCCAGCCTGAACTGGTGTTCGAGGGCGCGGTTAGCAACATCCACTCGGACAGCCTCTTTGCCTTGCATCTGGGTGCTTTCACCAGTCACTGTGGTGATGCGGAGCTTCGTGGATCTGAAACCCCCTGCACTGGGTAGCATCCTGCCCAGATCAGCGAGATTGTGGACCCTGTGTCGACGAGGGCTCGGCGTGGAGTGCCATTAAGGGAGCAGTTCAGGTACAGCCCGCTCGTTTGGCCCAGGCATCTCAGGCATAGCTGTGACTTGCATCGGGTGGAGGGGTTGGATGTGGGTGGCAGTTCCCATGTTGTGCCGCCCTGTCCGAGTTTAACGGCTGGGGGCTTGAGGTCTTCAGAGCCGGGGCCGAGCAGTATTGTGCTACGTGGCTTGGCTCTCCTCACCGGCAGCACCCCTCTGTGGCCCGCCAGGATGCCCTCCTTGCTCCCCTTCCGCAGTCGTGGAGATGCTGTGGTGGCTTAGCGGAACAGTTCCTCATCCTCTCTCCCCTCACCAGTCGCTTGACATGCTGTGTACTTTATGCCGGGGGGCTGGCTACCCTTGCGTAGCACATGCTCAGTTCATTCAGCTTCTTCCAGGGCTGCTGTCAGAGTCCTTGGGGTGAGCAAGCGGACGTGTACCTGCAAGCATTCAAGCTGTAGCCCCCTGACGATGGCTTGGAGCACTAGTTCGCCCTATACATTGGCGGAGAAAGTGGGGTACCCACGCTGTGCGAAAAACTGGAGGTCTGCTGCATACCTGCCGAGGGTTTCTCCTTCTTTCCTCTGGCGGCTGACCAGCTTGTCCCGGACTTCGTCTGCGTGGGCCTGGTGACCGAACCGGGTCTTCATTGCCCCCTCCATGGCCAGCCAGTTCAGCCTGTCCTCCAGCTGAAGGTCTGTGAGGATTTGTAAGGCCTTCCCTTCCAGGGCGAGCGCCACCTGGACTGCCGTTCCCTCTGCCAACCCCTCATTCAGCTGAGCTACTAGCTGCACCTGGATAAGGTACCTATCTGGGGGCTCTTCCCTGTTGTAGCAGGGTAGCTTCATCGAAGCTCAGTGCACACCCTCTGACGGGGCTGGCCGTGGTATGGAATTTGCTCTGTCCTCCAGAGACTCCTTGGGCAGCAGCGTGCAAGCTGTCGGTTGTGGTCTGTTAGCGGCGTCAAACCCAGGAGTCGCCCGTAGGAGGGGGAAGCCAGCGGCTGGAACGGGCGATGTTGCGGCACGTGGCTGGCTGTGAATTTTTGCCACTGGTCGTGGTTCACTGGCGCCATCAGGTGGCTTGAGACCATCTATGCTCGAGTGCCTCCTCATATCAGCCGTGTTCAAGCATCTCTTCGGTCTTGCTTCGTCTCTGGCTTGCAGTCAGGTGATAAGGTCTTCAATCTCCCTCAACGTGGCGGCCATCTGAGATCCCACTTCTGACACCAATGTAACAAGACAGAGTTTGAGGACCACACAAAGCCAAATGGTCTTGATAAAGACTGCTCCTGTGTCCCATATACTGCACAACTAACAACGCTAACAGTGTTTGCTAACTAAATAATCACAGCATATATAGGACACAATGAACACAAAATGTAAGGCAACTATTTACGGTGGTGCATGCTGGGTATCCCAGCACGCTACAATAGTAATCACATAATCACATACGCGCATACGTTAAAGAAGAGCTGGAAGTGGAGGCCCGAAATCAGGAAATCACTTCATCACTTCATCACATTTTTACAATAGCTGCTTATTAAAGTCGAAGAACTATGCAGGATATTTGCTTTATGGATCATTTTTCCCTCTCTTTAACAGCTTTGGATGGTTATGGTTAGATGAATTGCCTTGGAGAGTGGGGGCTCTCTGCCCTCCATGTCGTGTATTTTGGCTGAAAACAAACCCTGCTTTGCTGCGGTGTCACAGGTGATACCGCAACATCTCTTGTTTGTGACAGACAAAACGATACAAATACACAAAACAATTATTTTATTTAGCTTGTATTATACTGGAGAGTCCCCACTGACATAAAAAGTACAGGTATGGCTAAACATTATTTTGTTCAAAATCTAACAACTACTCCAAGAGTAAACGATAACAAGTTGAAATCAAATTTTTAAGCTCATGTCAAATAGCATTCACAAATGCCATAGCTGGCCAGCTAACTAACATTCGTGGCACTAAGCACAGCTGTTAGCTGTGTTGTAAAGTGCTTGATGCTGCAAAGTAAAAGGAACTATACATGCAACATGCAGATATAAGATAGATACTTGTATATCGCAACGTTTAATTGCTCGCCTACTTGAGCTACCACTTCGGACAACAAGATGCGACGGATAACCCAGTCAGCATTCATTCTGCAAACAGCCAACAACGCGCACAAAATTTCCGCGACCGATCCTGGAGTGCTATCTAGTGATAGAATATTGTAACTGCACGCATAAATTTGCAGCTCCGCATCCACTGGCAGACACATCTGCACAATGATATACCGTTGTTCTTCTCGAACGCGCCAAATCCAGATAATGACAACGGGAGTATCACGGTGAAGCCCAAAATCAGGATGTCATCCGCACTGCCCTGCGGAGCTGCTCGTTTATGGGCGTTTCTGACTTGCTGGCTTGTGGGCGTGTCATCAAATAGAATCCTTCCCCGCTAAATTTTGATTTTCCTGCTGTTATAAATACAGATCAATTTTCGTGCCAACATCTTTCTGCCATGGATCGTCGAAAGAAGATTCTGGCTACGATTTTGCTGCAGTATTGCAGATGCAACCACTGTCGCAACCGCCGTTTTTGGGTTCATCCCATCCTGCAGCGCCAAAAAAATTAAGGGGAATACCATCGGCTCGTATCAGAGCTCCGTTTGGATACAGCACTCTCCAGCAGTACTTTTGACTGGACAGGTCCAAGTTCGATGAGTTGCTCACCCGAGTAGGCCCCTCGATGTCCAGAAGGGATACCAGCTTTCGGAAGGCAATTAGTGCATCACAACATCTAGCCATTTGCCTTCGGTAAGATTTGCATTTACTTATTTATCAATGAAAACGGGGACCAGTAAAGAGAATGCAAACTAATAGAAACGACAACTAAAACCTGGGGTATCCAACTACACTATAAAAGCATTCTTTCTGTCCAATTTAAAAAAAAAAAAGTACCTTATGTTTGCCCAGCATTGTAGCTTATTTGGATGAGTTCCAGATTGAATACAGAAAGTAACTGCCTTTTATTGTGAAGCTCACAACATTTGCAATTACTGCATGCTTTTATCATACATTGACATGCAGTCTAGATATGTTACTGGTTATTTCATTAAAATTACATGTAAGGTTATGAAGACCACAGGAAAAGTAGTCATTTTCAATATGGCGTTGTAAAATATTTCAATGCAGAAAAATGAATGAAACTGTCCCACAGGACTGAATTAAGTAATTTTAAATCAATTTGATTAATTTAGAAAATGAGAAATCAAATAATTAATTACATTTATTAAGTTAATAAAATAGTAGTGGGTAACTTCCATTTTTTAAAGTGTAGTAAATAAAATTTTAAATTGCACTTCTCACCTGATTTTCAAATTGGTTTATGAAGACTGACCAGTGAATCTATGTTACTGCCACCAAACAGAATATTTAATGTCCTCAATTCGCTGTCACAGATACCTTGCAACTGGCGATTCCCTTCTGACCATCTCCCTTAGCTACAGAGTGGGGAGATCAACTCTTGGGCGGATTGTGCCTGAGGTAGCGGAGGTGATATACCAAACCCTTGTGAGGAACGTCATGTGTCCACCTACCAAAGCAGACTGGAGAGCAATCGCAGAGGTCTTTCAGAGAAGACTGCTTTGGTTCTACTGACGGTTCTACTGACGGGAAGCATGTGGTCATCAAAGGCCCCCCAAACTCTGGATCCTGTTTCTTCAGCTACAAGAAGACATTCTCCATCGTCCTCTTGCAGTTGTTGATGCAAACTGGCTCTTTGGGGTGATAGATGTTGGTGAATATAGTTGGAGCAGTGATGGTGGCATCTTTTCCAACTCCATACTTTGTAAAGCCCTCATGCAAGATACTCTGGACCTCCCTGAGGACGCTGAGATCTCTGGAGCTGAGCATCGTGGGAAGCTGCCACACGTCCTTGTTGGAGATGAGGCTTTCCCGCTGCACTGTTATCTGATGTACCCCTTCCCTGGATCTAGCCTTGCGCAGGATAAGAGGATATTCAACTACCGCCTCAGCCATGTTCGTTTGACAGTCGAATGCAGCTTTGGCATCCTCACCAGCCAATGGTGGATGTATCGGCGTGCCATCGAACTTAACCCAGACAGAGTAGAGCAGTTGGTGAAGGATACTTGTGTCTTCCACAAATGAAGCATGACAGAGAGATACCACAGCTACCAAGCCAAGCTGCAGCTCTTAGGAGCATTGGAAGGATGGGAAGCAACAATGCCACCTGGGAAGCCCTTAGAGTCAGGGAAGCCTTCAAATCATACTTCACTGGGGAGGGTTCTGTTCCATGGCAACATCAAATTGCATAAATCTGCCTGTAGAAACCAAAGGCTCTTTTAAGAGCCACGCACCTCACTGAAAGATAAATATCCCAAAGCAATGCTGTTCATGGGTGACTTCCCTATTAGAAGCATAGCATATGCAAAAGTCATCTATTTTTCCAAAACTGATAACAAATACATTAAATAAATTCATTACTTAAATTGATTTGTATTCAAGTTCTCATAATGGTAAAATTTTAACTTTCAATGTTACATGAGCTACAGCCAATAGTTGGACTTCACTCATTTTCCTCCAGAGGTGTCCTGGCACATTTTTTGTTGTTACCCTTCCTGGCCTGGAAATCCAGTGTTTCCACTTGCCCTGTGGGATGAAAGTAATTTCCTCACTGTTTTGGTTGTTTAGCATCTTTCTTAAAGTGTGCAGGACTAGAAAAAGGGGTCACTTACGTCATTTAATGAAAATTGAGATTTTCCAATTGTAATGTGAATATAGGCCACTAGATGGCAGTATTTACCTTTTTTTTGTTAAGCTCAGACTGCAGTCATGTTTAGACATGTCCTGGACATGTCTGGGGCAAGTCTCAGAAAAGTAAAAAAAAGAGGTCTAAACGTGGGTGGGGTCTGCAAAAGAGTATATAAGGAATAGAATTGAGACATTAGAGTAGTAGGAGAAATTGCAAGAAGATGACCAGACCTGCCATTCTGTTCAAGACCTGTGACGTTTCTTTTGTGGATTTCTTTGCCTGTGTTTGAGCATTTTCTTCATCCAGGACATCACCAAGCCACCCCACCAAAAAGGGACTGTAATTATTTCTGTTTTTTCTTATTTATCAATCTTGGTCTTTAGTTGTAGGTTGTTATTAGTCTTTGTCTTTGTTAAAAATTAAATGTGTTTTAGTTGTTAAAACTGTGTTTGTCATCCCTTGCTGTTGCTGTTGTGTTATAAATGTAATAACAAATTGGGGGCTCAAGGTCCGGGATAGACCATTGTGTGAGTAATTTATTGAAAATCTAACATTCCAAATTGTGAAATTGTTTTTGTGAATTTTCCTAGATACATATTGACAACAGCAATGGATGATTTCTTGGCATCACCAACCGTAGGGGTTTTGAAGTCTTTTAAAAAGACAGAACTGCTAGAAATTTGCAGACAGTTGGAGCTGACAGAGGTAAAACCAGCCATGCGAAAAGCAAGACTGGCTAGAGAGATAGTTGAATATTACATTGATGAAAATGTGTTTGCACCAGGAGATCTGGAACAGTTTCCAGTGGAAAATCCAAATATAGAAATGGAACTTAAATTAAAAATGCTAGAGATTGAAAGGGAGGAAAGAGAAAAAGAAAGGGAGGAAAAAGAAAAACAAAGAAAATTTGAGAGGGAGAAAGAGGAAAGAGCAGAAAGAGAGAGACAGAGACAGAGAGATTTTGAATTAGAGAAATTCGATAGAGAAGAAAGACTCCAAATGGAGCAACTAAAAATTAAAATTGAAACTAAAAATAAATTTTGTGCCAGTCAGGAGGTAAAACTGGTGCCTCCATTTTCAGAAAAGGATGTTGACAACTATTTCCAGTGTTTTGAAAAGGTAGCAAAGAGTTGCCAGTGGCCAAAGGAACACTGGCCTCTGATGTTGCAAACTGTCCTCAAGGGTAAAGCTCAACAAGCCTATTCGGCTTTGTCTGCAGATGATTCCTCTGATTATGAGGTTGTCAAAAAGGTTATTTTGAGAGCTTATGAGTTGGTTCCAGAGGCTTACCGACAGAAATTCAGAGGTCTGAAGAAATCTGAAAATCAGACTTATGTTGAATTTGCTAATGAGAAGCAGGTTTGCTTTGAGCGCTGGTGTACTTCTATGGAGGTCAAGGATGATTTCAACTCACTAAAAGAGATGGTGTTAGTTGAAGAACTCAAGAACTGTGTTAAAGATGATGTTAAGACCTACCTTAATGAGAAGCAAGCACTGAACTTGCAATCAGCTGCCAAATTTGCAGATGAATATGTTCTCACTCATAAGTCCAAATTTCAGTCTAGCAGTAACAATAAATGGTCCCAATTTCAGAAAAAGGGTTACGGTGATACCCAAGATTCCTCACCCAAAGACAAAGACAAATCTGGTGATGGTGCTCAGAAATCCAGTAACAGGTCTGATCAAAGTGTGAAAGCTGTCAGTGACAAAAGTGGTCTAGTTTGCAGTTATTGCAAGAAATCTGGTCATGTTACAACTAACTGTTGGTTCCTTAAAGCTAAGAAAGAAAAAGAAAAGGATACCAAACCAAATGCCTTTGTGAAAACAAGGTTAGAAACCCCTGTAGTAGATAACCAATCTGCTAAATTGCCTGCTTCTTGTGGGGCTAAAAAGCCTAATACAGCTGACTTTGTGAGGGAGGAATTTCTTCCATTTGTGTCAGAGGGATTTGTGGCTCTGAATGAGCATACTACTCCTGTCCCCATATATATCCTAAGGGATACCGGAGCTTCTCAGTCACTTTTGTTGATGGACTCCTTGGAGTTACGTGATGAGACCGCTTCAGGGGATTTCATACTTGTACAAGGTATTGAAGGGAGGACTGTATCTGTACCCCTGCGCTCTATATTCTTGAAGTCAGATTTAGTTACAGGACAGGTAAAGGTGGGACTTATGTCAAGTCTACCTATAAAGGGTGTTTCTCTGTTGCTAGGCAATGACCTGGCTGGGGGCAAAGTAGTTCCCCCTGTACATCTTACTTCACAGCCGAGCACTGAAAATGGGGATGAGGACCCATCTCTGTATCCTTCTTGCGCAGTGACTCGTGCTATGGCTAAGAAGGCTAAAGAAGATGATGTTGTGGTGCCGTCCAGTACATTGAATAGTCAGGTCTCAGGTGGTTCGCCTCATGACTCTGATTGGCCTACTATGGTTTCTCCGTTTGAGGACTTATCAGATACTTTTATCAGTTCTCTATTCAGCCAGCCGGATGGGTCTGGTGATTCTGATGTGTCTGGAGACTTGTCTCTGTCCAGAAAGCGGTTGATTGAGGAGCAAACTAATGATCCTGAAATTGGTGTACTAAAGAGGAGAGCCCTTCCTGAAAAAGAAATAGATGCAGTTCCAGTTGGGTATTATCTCAAGGATGGTGTGTTGATGCGGAAGTGGCGCCCTCCTGATATCCCTGCCAATGCAGATTGGGCAGTGGTCAGGCAAATTGTTGTTCCGAAGGTCTATAGGAATGAGATCTTAACAATGGCTCATAGTTTACCTTTAGGAGGTCATCTTGGTGTTAACAAGACTGTTGATAAGATCATGAAACACTTCTTTTGGCCTGGGCTTCGGAAAGACGTTTCCAACTTTTGCAAAACCTGTCACACTTGTCAGGTAGTTGGAAAACACCAGTTAGACCCACCTGTAGCTCCATTGCAGCCTATCCCAGCATTTGGGGAGCCATTCTCTAGGGTCATTGTTGATTGCGTTGGTCCATTACCCAAGACTAGATCTGGAAATCAGTACTTGTTGACAATCATGTGTGCATCTACCAGATTCCCCGAAGCCATACCTCTACGTAACATCAAGGCAACTGCAATTTCGAAGGCTTTGATAAAGTTCTTCACGTTTTTTGGTCTTCCCAGGGAAATTCAGTCAGACCAAGGTAGCAATTTCACTTCAGGATTGTTTCAGCAGGTTGTGTATGAACTAGGTGCAAAACAGATTCTTTCTCGTGCCTATCATCCAGAAAGTCAGGGTGCCTTAGAGCGGTTTCATTCCACTCTCAAGACAATGATGAGGACTTATTGTTATGACCATGAGAAAGACTGGGATGAAGGGGTTCATTTGCTGTTGTTTGCAGCTAGAGAAGCAGTGCAGGAGTCTACTGGATTCAGTCCATTTGAGCTAGTGTTTGGTCATGAAGTGAGAGGACCTTTGCTATTATTGAGTGAACAATGGCAAGAGGAAGAGCCGCAAATCAGTCTGTTAGACTATGTTAGCAAGTTCAAGGAAAGATTGCGTGCAGCTTGTGACCTTGCCAAAGAGAACTTGAAATCAAGTCAGGGAAAAATGAAAACTTGGTATGATCATAAGGCTAGAAGCCGTGAGTTTAAACCAGGAGAAAAGGTCCTTGTGTTGTTTCCCTTGCAGTCCAATCCATTGCAGGCTAGATTTCATGGTCCTTATGAAATTCTGACAAAACTCAATGATCTCAATTACATTGTGAAGACTCCAGATAGGAGAAAACCAAAACAATTGTGTCATATTAACATGCTAAAGCCTTATCATGACAGAAATGCTAGGGTTGCAGCTGTCACTTCAGATTCTCCAATGGTCGAAACGTGTGAAGATGAGGGGGAGTTTCAAGATGATGAACCAAGAATTAAAGCTGAAGTTCTTTCATGTAAATTGTCAAACACTGAAGTGTTGCAAAATCTTGATGTAAAACTCCAGCACTTAGAACCCTCACAGAGAGATCAGTTTGAAAGGTTGATCAAGAAATATGAGGATTTGTTTTTTGATGTTCCAAAGAGAGTTACTATAGCCTCTCATGATGTAGATGTTGGTGATGCCAAACCAATAAAACAGCATCCATACCGGATGAATCCTGAAAAGAGAAAGATTGCTGAGAAAGAGGTTGAGTACATGTTAAAACATGATATTATCAGACCCTCCAACTCCGATTGGAGTTCACCCTGTGTGCTAGTTCCAAAACCTGATGGAAGTACTAGATTCTGTACAGATTATCGCAAAGTCAATGCTGTAACTAGAACTGATGTGTTTCCAATACCTAGGATTGATGATTGTATTGATAGTGTAGGGCAAGCAAAGTTTCTGACCAAGATTGATTTATTGAAGGGTTATTGGTGTGTGCCTTTAACTGAGAGGGCCAAGAGCATCTCTGCTTTTGCCACACCATCTGGATTGTACCAGTATGAAGTCCTACCCTTTGGCATGAAAAATGCCCCAGCCACGTTCCAAAGGATGATACAGTCTACAATCGCCAGGTTGCCACACACGGGTGCATACATCGATGACCTGATCACATGGAGTGACTCCTGGGAAGAACATCTAAAAGATGTAGAGACGTTGTTCCAGCGCCTGACCCAGGCTAACCTGACTGTTAACCTGAACAAGAGTGACTTTGGTTGTGCTACTGTCACCTATCTTGGCTACGTCATAGGCCAGGGTAAGGCGGCACCCATAAATGCTAAAGTCCAAGCCATCATGGACTTTCCAGTTCCTGACAACAAAAAAGCTTTGCGCCGCTTCCTTGGAATGATCGGGTACTACTGCAAGTTCTGCAAGAACTTTGCTGAGATTGCTCTCAGTCTAACTAACCAACTGAAGAAAGGCGTAAAGTTCACCTGGGATGATGCATGCCAGAGAGCCTTCGATCGCCTGAAGTCTCTGCTGTGTCACTTCCCCGTGCTCAAATCTCCTGACTTCAACAAACCGTTCTCCATCGCGGTCGATGCTGGCGACCAAGCTTGTGGATCTGTGCTCCTACAGAGAAGTGACTCTGATGACATTGAGCATCCCGTGGCATACTTCTCCAGGAAGTTCAATCGCCACCAAAGGAACTATTCCACAATAGAGAAGGAACTGTTGGCTCTAGTCCTTTCTTTACAACACTTTGAGGTTTATGTTTGTACAGGACAAAAGCCAATGATTGTGTACACTGACCACAATCCGTTAATGTTTTTGAGTAAGATGAAAAACAAGAATCGGAGATTGTTGAATTGGAGTTTGATTTTACAGGAGTTTGACTTGGAAATTAAGCATGTGAAGGGTACAGACAATGTAATTGCTGATTGCTTATCCCGTGTTTGAATGTGGAAATATATATAATGTGTTTGAATATTGTATGATATGTATATATAGACAAGTGTTCACTTAACCATTTTGTATTGAAAAGAAAAATTTTGCCTTTATGAGTCAAAATTTTTCCCTTTTGGAATGGAGGTGTAATGTGAATATAGGCCACTAGATGGCAGTATTTACCTTTTTTTTGTTAAGCTCAGACTGCAGTCATGTTTAGACATGTCCTGGACATGTCTGGGGCAAGTCTCAGAAAAGTAAAAAAAAGAGGTCTAAATGTGGGTGGGGTCTGCAAAAGAGTATATAAGGAATAGAATTGAGACATTAGAGTAGTAGGAGAAATTGCAAGAAGATGACCAGACCTGCCATTCTGTTCAAGACCTGTGACGTTTCTTTTGTGGATTTCTTTGCCTGTGTTTGAGCATTTTCTTCATCCAGGACATCACCAAGCCACCCCACCAAAAAGGGACTGTAATTATTTCTGTTTTTTCTTATTTATCAATCTTGGTCTTTAGTTGTAGGTTGTTATTAGTCTTTGTCTTTGTTAAAAATTAAATGTGTTTTAGTTGTTAAAACTGTGTTTGTCATCCCTTGCTGTTGCTGTTGTGTTATAAATGTAATAACAAATTGGGGCCATAACACCAATAAAATCAAGGAGTGATCCAAGTTTTTCCCTGTTAGTCTCAGAATGGAAAAAAAATCACAAGAGACCCCTAGTCCTGCACACATATTGGGATCAAATTACTTCGTAAGAACTGAAACTGAATTAACATTAACCATTTTTTCTGTAATTGAGCAGGTGAAACCATGCAATATAAAACGTTAATATTTGTTTCAATTATGAGATTTGGAGCAGGATGCAATGAACTGGTTCACCAGCTGAGCATTAAGAAGGTGCATCCTCTTGTCTGTCATCGTCGCCTGTTATCCATCACCTTCGTCTGTTGTTCCTAGTCTGTGCAAGCCAGCTTGTAACCTCAAGCAGTCACAAACACTGATAAAATGTGAAAACTTGGTTGACAACATTAGCACATAAACTAGTTTGGGATTGTATGAAAAGCTTAAACAACAGAGGTATTTCATTTCAGCCTAGTAATATGCTCTCAAATGCATCTGGCAGGGTGGCAGGCCAGCTGAGTTTCAGATACACTAAAACCTACAGTTGTAATTCATGTGGATTTGGACAAAAGTAAGCTAATCCTGCCACACTGAAAGACAATAACCCTATTTACTTCTATCACTTTATTATTGTATCAACACAGATCACTTCAAGTCATCATATTTTAAAATCACATTTTAAAGGTTTTTAGAACCTCAAGATACTTCTCTCAAAAGTTAATGCCATTCTGTAGGTTTTACATTTTTTTCTGATGTTGGAGAACATGTTAAAGACATCTAGGATTACATAGGTTCTGCTGTTCTTGTTATCTACCATTTATATTTGTCCAACACCAAACATCTAACAGATCAAATAAACTCCTTTAATCACTCATTTATTGTAAAAAAAGAAAGCAGAAGAGTAAGCCTTAAATATTGTATTAACTTTATGCATCTTGATGAGCCTCATAAATAAAATTATGTATTTTAAATTTCACAGCTCACTTTTTGTGTAGTGGCAGGCTTTTCAGTTCAGGGGCAAGACTTTAAGAAACCTCTCATTCTCATCCACTGGCACTTGGGGAACAGATGAGAATGGCTCCTCCAAAGCATGCAGAACACATGCCTCAAAATGACTTAAGTCATGCTGGCTTTTTTATACCTCTTCCCTACTGGAGGCCTGGCGTTTGCATGGCTGTAGCCTGGCTGCCGTGTGTCTACATCTGACAACAGGTCAGGGTCAGGTGATGGCTGATTTACCTGGTTGGGCTTCTGGGGTGTGGTAACTGGCTGGCTGGCCAACTGTCTGAGCAGCAGGATGCTGACAGCCTGGGTAAGAGGGGTTGGCTAGCTGGGACGGTAGCAGGGGCTAACTGGGTAGCTGAGTAATAGGGGGTGGCTGGGAGGGTAGCAGTAACAGACTGGCTGTATTGATGGAAACGGACAGCTGGTTGACACCCTTTCTGGGTGGCAGGGGCTGGTTGACACACTGTCTGGGTGGCAGGGGCTGGTTGACGCACTGTCCGGGTGGCAGGGGCTGGTTGACGCACTGTCTGGGTGGCAGGGGCTGGCTGACACACTGTCTGGGTGGCAGGGGCTGGTTGACACACTGTCTGGGTGGCAGGGGCTGGTTGACGTACTGTCTAGGTGGCAGAGGCTGGTTGACACCCTTTCTGGGTGGCAGGGGCTGGTTGACACACTGCCTGGGTGGCAGGGGCTGGTTTACGCACTGTCCGAGTGGCAGGGGCTGGTTGACGCACTGTCCGGGTGGCAGGGGCTGGTTGACACACTGTCTGGGTGGCAGGGGCTGGTTGACACACTGTCTGGGTGGCAGGGGAGGCCTGGCTGTGTGGCAGTGGCTGTCTGACTGGGTAGCAAAGGCTGACTGGCTGGTTGGGGAGATAACGGGGCCTGTCTGGCTGTCTAGATGGCTGGGCTTGTGTAGCAGGCCCTGACTGGCTAGCTGGCCAGGACGGAGTTGGGAAGATTGGAAGAAGATTGGAACTGGTTGCCCGCTGTTCAATCAATGGGTCAAGAAAACCCATGATGGCCATGAACCACCATGACTGCCTCTGTGATGCACGTGCCCCACTCCTGGTTCTTTCCCTTTCTCTTTTTCTTTAATGTAGTTATCTCTCAAATTCCTCCATTTCTTTTTGCATACATCTTCTGATGGGGAAGAACATTTATTCATGATTATAATATTTACATCCCCGAATGCCAAACGGCGTTTCAGGGATATAATGTTTTTGGTCCGACTGCCGCTGCCGCCACCCTACGTTTTAACGCAATAACTTCAGTAATATTTCAATTAGAAATTTCAAGTTTTGCATACAAGTAAGTATCATAAAGAGGAAGAACTGATTCGACTTTGGACAATTTACAATTTCTAGATTGGCGACCAGGGGCCAAAAACTGAAAAATCACAGTTTTTATCATATCTCTGGAAATATTTGTCCGATTGACCTCAAATCAAGTGAAAATGAAAGGTCATGAACTGAGGATGTATCCCACGATGACATTATACCTGTTTGGTTCAAAATTTTGACACAAGGTGGAGTTGTCACATAAAATTCACCATTTTTGCCATATCTTTGGAACAATTTGTCCATTTGACATTAAACTATGTGCAACTTCAAGGTCATGACCTCACAACATGTCACATGATGACATCATACCTGTATGGTTCAATATTTTGCCCCCAGGTGGAGCTTTGTGATGGAAAATTACCATTTTGGCCATATCTTCAGAACTATTTGTCCGATTGAGCTGAAATTAGGTTCAAATGAAAGGTCATGACCTGAGGGGCTTTATATTGTTTTGGGTCTATTCAAGGATTGAGGAATGGGAGGATTGGGGGCGTTCGGGGAAATAACATAACATAACATAACATGAATGCAAGAACAGGCCTTTCAGCCCAACCACGCTCGCCAGTTTCTTTATACTATTGTGAATATATCCCTTCAGATACTCAGTGACTCAATGGTATCTAGCTTTAAGTCAAACCTGCTCTTGAAAACCCCGAAGTTCTCTGCCTCAACAATATGGTCCGGCAAGCTATTCCACATTGAAATTACTCTTTGGGTGAGGAAATATTTCCGAATATTAGTGCTAAATTTACCTTTGGTCAACTTCCATTTGTGAGTCCGAGTTCTACTCACAACACTTAGTCGAAGGAATCCTACATAATTCACTTTGTTAATCCCTTTAACATATTTAAAGACCTCAATCAAATCACCCCTTAGTCTTCTTTTCCTAAGACTAAAGAGATTAAGGATCTTCAGCCTCTTCTCATAGTTTTCATCTTTTATACCTGGAATAAGCTTAGTGGCTCTTCTCTGAACTTTCTAGAGCCTCTATATCTTTCTTAAAGTATGGTCCCCAGAACTGTACACAATACTCCAAATGTGGTCTGACGACTATGTTGTACAAAAGAAGCATCACCTCCTTAGATTTGTACTCAATACTTTTGGCAATGTATCCCAGCATCCGATTGGCTTTTTTAACTGTTATGGCACCGTGGCTAGAGCCTGTGAGGGTTTGGTCAACAGTCACTCCTAGATCTTTCTTGTGTACAGCACATTCCAGTTTTACACCTCCCATGAAGTAATCCCGTCTAATGTTTTTATTACCTACATGTACAACTTTACATTTTGCTACATTAAATTTCATTTGCCACATTTCTGCCCAATTCTGGATTCTATCCAAATCGTCCTTAATCACTTTAGTGGACCCTAAACTATTTGCCAAACCCCCCAAATTAGTATCCTCTGCAAATTTAACTAATCTGCTCTCAATATTACTATCAAGGTCATTAATGTAGATGAGGAACAGCAGGGGCCCCAACACCAATCCCTGGGGGACGCCACTCCCCACCATACCTAGCTCAGATGAGACACCACTGACCACCACTCTTTGTGTTCTGTCCTGTAACCAGTTTTGAATCCACTCCAGAATATCTCCTGTAACTCAATGGAGCTCAATTTAAAAATTTGTCTCTTATGCGGTACTGTATTGAATGCTTTCTGATAATCCAAGTATATGATGTCATAAGCCCTGCTCCAAGTCCTAAGTCCTGGTGCCCTCTTCAAAAAATTCCAGGTTTGTCAGGCATGACCTTACCTTACGAAAACCATGTTGGCTATCCCTCCAGATACTGTTCCGTTCAAGAAATTAGTCCAGCTCATCTTTCATGATAGATTCCAATATTCTGCACGCAATGCAAGTTAAACTGACTGGCCTGTAATTTCCTGGCTTGGTACGGTCCCCTTTCTTATATATTGGTATAATATTGCCCTGTTTCCAATCATTTGGTATTTCTCCAGTTTCTAAAGACCGCCTGAAGCTGGTGGATAGCGGCTTAAAGATGATCTCACCAACTCCCCTGAGCACTCTAGGATATAATCCATCAGGACCCGCCGCCTTATCTGCCTTTAGTTTATGCAACTTGTCAAATACTTCGTTATCCCAAACCTCAATTTCTGCTCAATAATCTTGAGCATTTAACAAGCCCTCTGGCCAAATAAAGACCCCCTGAGGTAAAATTCTCCACAAAGTAACTGTTTAAGGCATATGCGATATCCTTGTAATCAAATAGCAGCGATCAGTTTTTATTCTTTATACACTTAGCCTGCTCTTTAACTTTCCTTTTTCTGCTACAGTACTGAAAGAAGCGCTTAGGGTTAGTTTTTGCCCCCTCTGCAATTTGTCTTCCATGCAGTCTTCTAGCATTCCTCAGCTCTTTTTTGACCACAGCCCACATTTTACAGTACTCAGCCTTAGTATTCTCATTGTTATCCTTGATGTAAATCTTATAAACATTCCTCTTTTCCCTCAAAATCATATGAATACTTCTGGTCATCCACTGAGGATTCTGCTTTTTCAGCTTACTTTTGGACCCCTTGGAATGAATCTGCATTGTGATTCATGTAAAACCCCCTTAACTCTTTCCCACATCTCATTTACGGACTCACAGTCCAGGAGTGTCTCCGATTTTATTTCACTTAGATCTGAGCGCATCCTGTCAGAGTTTGCTTGCCTAAAATTGAAAATTTTTCTTTTTGAATACACCTTTTTAACTTCCCATGAAACATCAAAATTAACAGCAGAGTGATTACTTGTCCCAAGTGGCTCCAGTACCTCAACATTGCTAATTCTACCTGGGTCATTACAGAGCAGGTAAATAAACCTCTTGTAGGTTTATTAACATACTGCACCAAGAAATTATCGCATTTAAGAAAAACATTTCAGGTTATTACTAATGCTCTTCCCCCTTGATTTCCCATGTGGGCGCTGCTTCAAGGCTCCCACCACGCTTTGTTGCTTTAAAAGTATATTATCAGTAGTGCATGTAATGCCGTCAGCCTCCATTATAGCAGTCTGCAGTTCCCTATGTGTAACACTCACTAACCTCCCTGCCCCCCAAGTCCCAAGTGTAAATAATCCTGTGCTACCCTCAACATACGCTGACCCAGTGCAAAGGTACCCCTCCGGTTCAGGTGCAGCCCGTCAGGCTTGAACAGGTCACCCCTGTCCTAGAAAAAGTTCCAGTGCCCCATAAACCTATACCCCTCTTTCCTACACCAGGTTCGTAGCCACGTGTTAAACCTCCAGATAAAATTCTGCGTTCCTCTGCTTGCGCGTGGTACCGGTAGAATCCTGGAGAACACTACCGTTGAGGATCTGCTCCTAAGCTTCTCAGCTAAATCCACAAATTTGCCTTGCAGAACCTCAAACCTACCCTTACCTATGTCATTTGTCCCAACATGGGCCATGACAACTGGATCCCTCCCCGCTCTGGCTAGGAGCTTGTCCGCACGCTCCAGGAGGTCTCCTACCTGTGCACCAGGCAGGCAACACACCTTATGAGACTCCTTGTCGCGCGAACAGACTAAGCTATCTATTCCTCAAAGCATTGAGTCCCCCACTATCACTAACTCTCTAAGTGATACCTTAAGCCCCAAGCCGTTGCCTACGACGGCATAAGACTATTAAAGTATGTTTCCAATAATGTATAATACATTATACCTTAGCAATCAATTTTATAGTGAAGAAATATTGAAGAGCAAGCCCTGCATCAATTTATCTCTCAAGTTGGCAGCATCCCTACTGTTTACTAATTGACTGCTAACCAGTAACCTGATGTACCAACAATAGCGGAGACCTGTCTCCAAGCATTACTCCAAATGTCACTGTTACGATATGTTGGAAAAGATGGGTCATGAAGCGCCGGAAACCCAGAGATGGCCGTAATTAAAGTCTCCTTCATTTGCCTGTCATTCAGAACAGAATAAAACAGATTTGTTGAACGGTGTGATTGTAATCAGTTAACAAAAGAAAATGATCTCCTTTGGCAGAATGGCTAATTACTGGCTACGAGCACATGGGCTAAACAGAATAGAATATATTGACATTAATAATATACCCCCAAGAGGCAAGTACATATGTAGCTAAATTTTCATTGACAATAGTTAGCTACAAAGTAAGCAGACATCACTAGTATGTCACCTTCCAACGTTACGTTAGTGCAGAATTATGATGCAAGTTAAATGGCAATTTTTGTCTAGGTAGTTCACAACGGCAAAACTTGCTCACAAAATTATTATTTTTATACTTTTTAAAACAGATATAAGATATGATTCAGCTTCTTCCAAGTCCTTGTTAAAACAGGAAGATCTGCTTCCTCTGGAAGTTGTTCGGACGAAAATGATTGGCTCCCAAGTTGCGGGCACCGTACTTATTTCAATATGGTTTGAAATTTTAATCTTCGTCCCTCCCACTCTCCCGCACTGGAGCCCGGCTCGCATCGCATGGTATCCCAGAATGCACAGCACACCAAACCGCACACATTCCATAGCAAATGAATGGAATGCGGATGAGTGCGGAGATTTCCCGTGTGTAGTGGGGCTTCGTCGTCATGCAGAATTCTTGATGATAAGACCAGTAAACTTTCTCATGTGATGTACCATTTACTCAAATTCATGTATAATAGAAATATTTTCAAACCAAATTGGTTATCTAAAATCAAGAGTATCATAGATAACTGTGGGTACTCAAATTTGTGGTCTGATGATATGTTTGTGAATCAAAAGTGGGTGAAACAGTATGGAACAAAGAATTGATGACATATGCAAAGAAAATTGGCTATCTGACATTGCTACAAACAGCTCATGTAACAGCTATTGGCTCTTTAAAAAAGATTGTCAATTTGAATCATTTATACATAGTCTATAAAATTGTTGTGCAAATATCAAAATTCCTGACAAAATTAGTTGTTTTGAGAAAGAAAGAAAGAAAGAAAGAATTAAGATACTGAACTTTGTGCAACACTGGTGATATAGGAGATGAGATGCATTATATTTTAATCTGCTCAAATTTGAATTCTGACCGCGCAAAATGGATTACAAAATGGTACTACTCAAGAACTAGTTTAATTGAACTTGGGAAACTTTTTCAGACTGGAAATGTTTGTAAATTACCCAACTTGGTCAATTTCATATGAACTATCTTATCAAAATGTTGATCTCTTTAGGCCAATATATTCTAAATTATATAATGTATTACTGTGTAACTGTCTCTCATTTTGTTTATGTTGCTTGCAGTTTTATGTTGAAACATTGATTTTGATTATGATTACCTCTTGAAAAAGGCTTACTATGTTGGTATACTAGTCCCGCCCGCTACTGCCATTTATTTTTACCAATAGTTATTTTGAAAAATTAATCTGTGTGTATTTCTGTCGTTCTCTCATACCCCGGAAGGAGACGTAAGAGTCAATAAATTCATTTATTCATAAATTCGTTCATTCATGCCTGGCCGAGTCAATTCCAGGGGAGAGTGCAGACCCAAAACACCAGGAAACCAAGATGGCAGATATTTCAGGACAGTTTTCTGCGGCATGTATTGCTGTGAGACCGTACTTGTTTGATCCCAATTCCGACACTGAAAGGGAGGAGGAAGCAATTGGAGTATTGCAGCAATATTTACAGCAGGATTTCAATAAGTGGCAAGTTGAAATTTTAGTGTTTTGCTTGTATTGTCTCACCTTGCATGCATGTGATTGTAGCTGTACTGTTAAATAATCATGTTATATACTCACTTAGCTGTCCGGAGGAAACTTTGCTAAAAGCTCCTCTTAACCACTCCCACCAAAATGAAATGCAATTCCAACACCAAGGTACTAAATGTAGCAAAAACATACAAACGGTGTAAGTGTTGCTTATGAGGAGCAAGCAAATCGATGACTTCTATCAAAAACGTTTGTATCCGATCTCTACTTTTCTTTCAGCTTTTTATTCATCAGAACAATTTTCAAAGGTGGATAAAATTCTGCCACGGCAATACTGAGAAATCGTTTGTTATACCAGACACGTTAAAGTGCGTTTTGCGATTGCTTTCACCGTGGTAGTCACAAAAAGCTAAACCCACAGCGCGGCAAAGGGGTCCATGGCACTGGTCCGACCTCCCATTAGTTCCCTTGCGCGATGAATAAAGACACATGCCCCCCCTCCCGTGTGTGTGTGTGTGTGTGTGTGTGAGATGTGCATTTCTGAGAGCTCTCTCTCTCTCTCTCTATCTCTCTGTGGTCAATCTTGTCGGAGTAACGGGAGGTCGGACCAATGGGAGGTGGGACCAATGCGGTCATTTTGTCGGAGAAACGGGCCGTCGGACCAATGGGTCATCGGACCAATGGGCAGCTACCGCGGCAAAATACCCGGCTAACCCCGGTCATGGATAAGTAAAAGCAGCAGCAGTAAACAAACCCAAACATTTCCCCTAAGCTTTGCAAAGCCTACATATGGTCTAACAGCAGCCTTATGAGCCCAACTTTGCAGACACGCAAAACACCTCTCCAGTTAGCTTCAAATGTAGCAGCTAAGGTCAGGTAACATTATGATGGAACTACCACCTTGATGCTAAACAAAGTAACACAAGCATATCAATCTGAGTGACTGCATATAAATGAACTAAGAGCATTTTTTTAGGTAGCACAGAGCGCAAACTAACATACAGTAGTAACTGAGCCTTCATAATGACCGAGACAAATGTTATCCTGCAATACAGGTTTTACAGACAGTAAGTTCCATTACCGTGAACATTTGTACCAAGCATCCGAATTACAAACAAATATAAAAAGTTAGCTTCAAATGAGGTTTATATTGACACACCTCCTGTTGAATGTCCCCTATTACTCTTGCATATTTAGGACACAAACATTAGCAACAGTAACTTAGCTACGTTAGCCGCAGTGCTACAGCCACATTCATCAGGCTATCATGTTAGGTAGGCTTATGCAGTTAAGCAAAACAAATGGTCAAACTCACTGCATCCGCATCTGTGAGTCAAGAACAGTTGCTACCGATCCAGGCATAATCGTCAGATATTTTACAAACCCTACGCTTGACGCCAGTTGTAATGCTGCGTTTCATTTGGCTTGGAAGTTGGAAGTCGAGGCTAGGAATAACGTCATACCCGAGCTGACTGCATTCTATTAAGTTATTCTGAAGACTGACTTAAGGTCAGTGGGGTGTCCTGTGGCCAAGATAGCCTTTATTTGCTATTGTTAGCCATACAAGTTGATAAAAACACATTACTTTGTACAAAACCCAAAACCAGTGAAGTTGGCACATTGTGTAAATCGTAAATAAAAACAGATTACAATGATTTGCAGATCCTTTTCAACCTATATTCAATTGAATACACTGCAAAGACAAGTTACTAAATGTTCGAACGGGTAAACTTTGTAATTTTTTGCAAATATTAGCTCATTTGGAATTTGATGCCTGCAACATGTTTCAAAAAAGCTGGCACAAGTGGCAAAAAAGACTGAGAGAGTTGAGGAATGCTCATCAAACACTTATTTGGAACATCCCACAGGTGAACGGGCTAATTGGCAACAGGTGGGTGCCATGATTGGGTATAAAAGCAGCTTCCCTGAAATGCTCAGTCATTCACAAACAAGGATGGGGCGAGGGTCACCACTTAGTGAACAAATGCACAGTGGTAAAAAGGCCCCTGTGCCAACGTTTTTGCAATGTGTTGCTGCCTTATTAAATTCTAAGTTAATGATTATTTGAAAAAAAAAATTGTTTTTGGAAACTGTGGACGTCGTGTCCTCCGGACCAAAGAGGAAAAGAACCATCCGGACTGTTATAGGCGCAAAGTTCAAAAGCCAGCATATGTCATGGTATGGGGGTGTATTAGCGCCCAAGGCATGGGCAGCTTACACGTATGTGAATTCACCATTAATGCTAAAAGGTACATACAGGTTTTGGAGCTACATATGTTGCCATCCAAGCAACGTCTTTTTCATGGACGCCCCTGCTTATTTCAGCAAGACAATGCCAAGCCACATTCTGCACGTGTTACAACAGCATGGCTCTGTAGTAAAAGAGTGCGGGTACTAGACTGGCCTGCCTGTAGTCCAGACCTGTCTCCCATTGAAAATCTGTGGCGCATCATGAAGCGTAAAATATGACAACGGAGACCCCAGACTGTTGAACAACTTAAGCTGTAAACTAAGCAAGAATGGGAAAGAGTTCCACCTGAAAAGCTTCAAAAATTGGTTTCCTCGGTTCCCAAAAGTTTACTGAGTGTCGTTAAAAGGAAAGGCGATGTAACACAGTGGTAAAAAGGCCCCTGTGCCAACTTTTTTGCAATGTGTTGTTGCCTTTAAATTCTAAGTTAATGATTATTTGCAAAAAAAAAAAAGTTTCTCAGTTTGAACATCAAACATCTTGTCTTTGCAGGGTATTCAATTGAATATAAGTTGAAAAGGATTTGCAAATCATTGTATTCTGTTTTTATCTACGATTTACATAACGTGCCAACTTCCCTGGTTTTGGGTTTGTATTTTTCGCGTGCAAACACTGTAGCAATATATCCATCAATAAACTCTATTCAAAACTGTGCGTACAAATGATTTAATGAAACACAAATTGCAAATATAAAGTTTGTTATTACAGCTTTCTCTTACTTTTGATTGATGGTGCAGCCAAATTGACTCGGAACTCAGAACTTGAGGTAGTTGAGGAATCTCCGACTTTCCAGTACAAATCCAAGGCAGCATTAGTGCTAACTATCGTTAGTGGTCATGCTAGTCACCCGTAACACGTTAGCTTCACTTATTTTATTTGCTGTTATATTGTTACTTACAGCTTGTGGCTCCGTGCGATTGATCGATGCAACTGCTCCAGCTTTGAGAAGCAGCTCAGATCCATATCCAGCATCGAATTATCCTTTATTGACAAAGCTGTCTTCAGTGAAATGCCAAGCACAAACAGCTAACGTCCCTTTGTGTGGCTGTTTGCCGGCAGCAAATAAAAAAGCTATCCACTGATTTATGGTGGCATTGTCTATTGGAAGAGAAAATAGTTTTGTTTTTTTTCGCATCCAAAAAAAAAAACACAGACGAGCAGCTTTGGGAGACATACTGTTTAAATTCCTTTTTTAGAATAAACCCCTTGAGGTGTGACACCTTGTTTTCAAGGCAGTCCAAACATAAGTACATACACTATCACAATCACTACATATAGACAAATACAAAGTAAAGCTAAACATAGATACATAAAACATAAACAACAGACAACCTACAGTAACGAAAGAAAACCTTCAAAGGGAATCAGAACTTTGAGTTGGATCCACAACTACCGTCTGGTGTAAATTGTTTAAAATACAATATTCAATACTCAATACGATGGTTTTTAGATAAGGACAGAGTTAACGGTAGCAGGAACAGTCCACCTCCAGGTAAAAAGACAAATCATATTTGAACGTTTTTAAATAAGAAAAGGATCTAATGTTGACCGGTAAATTATTCCAATCAGATGAAGCTTTGAACATATTTGCCTGTTTACCAATTGCCTTGTCAACACAAGGAACAGAAAAATACACCTGAACAGAGTGTCTGATTTGATAAGTTGAAGTGTGAAGTTCCAGATATTGTTTGAGATAAGGAGGGTAACTGAAATAATAGCATTGTTATGATTCTGCCTCTTGTGTGTTGCCTTGTGCTTATTTGTGCTTGCACCTTACTTCTGTTTTACAAAACCCAAAACCAGTGAAGTCGGCACGTTGTGTAAATCGTAAATAAAAACAGAATACAATGATTTGCAAATACTTTTCAACCTATATTCAATTGAATACACTGCAAAGACAAGTTACTAAATGTTCAAACAGGTAAACTTTGAAATTTTTTGCAAATATTAGCTCATTTGGAATTTGATGCCTGCAACATGTTTCAAAAAAGCTGGCACAAGTGGCAAAAAAGACAGAGAGTTGAGGAATGCTCATCAAACACTTATTTGGAACATCCCACTGGTAAACAGGCTAATTGGCAACAGGTGGGTGCCATGATTGGGTATAAAAGCAGCTTCCCTGAAATGCTCAGTCATTCACAAACAAGGTTGGGGCGAGGGTCACCACTTAGTGAACAAATGCGTGAGCTGATTGTCGAACAGTTTAAAAACAACATTCCTCAACGAGCTATTGCAAGAAATGTAGGGATTTCATCATCTACAGTCCGTAATATCGTCAAAAGGTTCAGAGAATCTGGAGAAATCACTGCACGTAAGCGACAAGGCCGAAAACCAACATTGAATGCCCGTGACCTTAGATCCCTCAGGCGGTACTGCATCAAAAACCAACATCAGTGTGTAAAGGACATCACCACATGGGCTCAGGAACACTTCAGAAAACCACTTTCAGTAACTACAGTTCGTCGCTACATCTGCAAGTGCAAGTTAAAACTCTACAATGCAAAGCGAAAGCCATTTATCAACAGCACCCAGAAACGCCGCCGGCTTCGCTGGGCCCAAGCTCATCTAAGATGGACTGATGCAAAGTGGAAAAGTGTTATGTGGTCTGACGAGTCCACATTTCAAATTGTTTTTGGAAACTGTGGACGTCGTGTCCTCCGGACCAAAGAGGAAAAGAACCATCCGGACTGTTATAGGCGCAAAGTTCAAAAGCCAGCATATGTCATGGTATGGGGGTGTATTAGCGCCCAAGGCATGGGCAGCTTACACGTATGTGAAGGCACCATTAATGCTGAAAGGTACATACAGGTTTTGGAGCTACATATGTTGCCATCCAAGCAACGTCTTTTTCATGGACGCCCCTGCTTATTTCAGCAAGACAATGCCAAGCCACATTCTGCACGTGTTACAACAGCATGGCTCCGTAGTAAAAGAGTGCGGGTACTAGACTGGCCTGCCTGTAGTCCAGACCTGTCTCCCATTGAAAATCTGTGGCGCATCATGAAGCGTAAAATAAGACAACGGAGACCCCGGACTGTTGAACAACTTAAGCTGTAAACTAAGCAAGAATGGGAAAGAGTTCCACCTGAAAAGCTTCAAAAATTGGTTCCCTCAGTTCCCAAAAGTTTACTGAGTGTTGTTAAAAGGAAAGGCGATGTAACACAGTGGTAAAAAGGCCCCTGTGCCAACTTTTTTGCAATGTGTTGTTGCCTTTAAATTCTAAGTTAATGATTATTTGCAAAAAAAAAAAAAGTTTCTCAGTTTGAACATTAAACATCTTGTCTTTGCAGTGTATTCAATTGAATATAAGTTGAAAAGGATTTGCAAATCATTGTATTCTGTTTTTATCTACGATTTACATCACGTGCCAACTTCACTGGTTTTGGGTTTGTATTTTTCGCGTGCAAACACTGTAGCAATAAATCCATCAATAAACTCTATTCAAAACTGTGCGTACAACTGATTTAATGAAACACAAATTGTAAATATAAAGTTTGTTATTACAGCTTTCTCTTACTTTTGATTGATGGTGCAGCCAAATTGACTCGGAACTCAGAACTTGAGGTAGTTGAGGAATCTCCGACTTTCCTAGTTGGAAATCTGACTTCAGGGAACAATCAAATTATAATTTACGACTGAGAGCTTGGAAATCCCGACTTCCCAGTACAAATCCAAGGCAGCATTAGTGCTAACTATCGTTAGTGGTCATGCTAGCCACCCGTAACACGTTAGCTTCACTTATTTTATTTGCTGTTATATTGTTACTTACAGCTTGTGGCTCCGTGCGATTGATTGATGCAACTGCTCCAGCTTTGAGAAGCAGCTCAGATCCATATCCAGCATCGAATTATCCTTTATTGACAAAGCTGTCTTCAGTGAAATGCCAAGCACAAACAGCTAACGTCCCTTTGTGTGGCTGTTTGCCGCCAGCAAATAAAAAAGCTATCCACTGATTTATGGTGGCATTGTCTATTGGAAGAGAAAATAGTTTTGTTTTTTTTCGCATCCAAAAAAAAACACAGACGAGCAGCTTTGGGAGACATACTGTTTAAATTCCTTTTTTAGAATAAACCCCTTGAGGTGTGACACCTTGTTTTCAAGGCAGTCCAAACATAAATACATACACTATCACAATCACTACATATAGAAAAAATACAAAGTAAAGCTAAACATAGATACATAAAACATAAACAACAGACATCCTACAGTAACCAAAGAAAACCTTCAAAGGGAATCAGAACTTTGAGTTGGATCCACAACTACCGTCTGGTGTAAATTGTTTAAAATACAATATTCAATACTCAATACAATGGTTTTTAGATAAGGACAGAGTTAATGGTTGCAGGAACAGTCCACCTCCAGGTAAGAAGACAAATCATATTTGAACGTTTTTAAATAAGAAATGGATCTAATGTTAACCGGTAAATTATTCCAATCAGATGAAGCTTTAAACATATTTGCCTGTTTACCAATTGCCTTGTCAACACAAGGAACAGAAAAATACACCTGAACAGAATGTCTGATCTGATAAGTTGAAGTGTGAAGTTCCAGATATTGTTTGAGATAAGGAGGGTAACTGAAATAATAGCATTGTTATGATTCTGCCTCTTGTGTGTTGCCTTGTGCTTATTTGTGCTTGCACCTTACTTCTGTTTTACAAAACCCAAAACCAGTGAAGTCGGCACGTTGTGTAAATCGTAAATAAAAACAGAATACAATGATTTGCAAATCCTTTTCAACCTATATTCAATTGAATACACTGCAAAGACAAGTTACTAAATGTTCGAACAGGTAAACTTTGTAATTTTTGGCAAATATTAGCTCATTTGGAATTTGATGCCTGCAACATGTTTCAAAAAAGCTGGCACAAGTGGCAAAAAAGACTGAGAGAGTTGAGGAATGCTCATCAAACACTTATTTGGAACATCCCACAGGTAAACGGGCTAATTGGGAACAGGTGGGTGCCATGATTGGATATTAAAGCAGCTTCCCCTGAAATGCTCAGTCATTCACAAACAAGGATGGGGCGAGGGTCACCACTTAGTGAACAAATGCGTGAGCTGACTGTCGAACAGTTTAAAAACAACATTCCTCAACGAGCTCTTGCAAGAAATTTAGGGATTTCATCGTCTACGGTTCGAAATATTGTCAAAAGGTTCAGAGAATCTGGAGAAATCACTGCACGTAAGCGACAAGGCCGAAGACCTACATTGAATGCCCGTGACCTTCGATCCCTCAGGCGGTACTGTATGAAAAACCGACATCAGTGTGTGAAGGACATCACCATATGGGCTCAGGAACACTTCAGAAAACCACTGTCGGTAACTACAGTTCGTCGCTACATCTGCAAGTGCAAGTTAAAACTCTACAATGCAAAGCGAAAGCCATTTATCAACTGCACCCAGAAACGCCGCCGGCTTCGCTGGACCCAAGCTCATCTAAGATGGACTGATGCAAAGTGGAAAAGTGTTCTGTGGTCTGACGCGTCCACATTTCAAATTGTTTTTGGAAACTGTGGACGTTGTGTCCTCCGGACCAAAGAGGAAAAGAACCATCCGGACTGTTATAGGCGCAAAGTTCAAAAGCCAGCATCTGTGATGGTATGGGGGTGTGTTAGTGCCCAAGGCATGGGCAACTTACGCATATGTGAAGGCACCATTTATGCTGAAAGGTACATACAGGTTTTGGAGCTACATATGTTGCCATCCAAGCAACGTCTTTTTCATGGATGCCCCTGCTTATTTCAGCAAAACAATGCCAAGCCACATTCTGCACGTGTTACAACAGCATGGCTCCATAGTAAAAGAGTGCGGGTACTAGACTGGCCTGCCTGTAGTCCAGACCTGTCTCCCATTGAAAGTCTGTGGCGCATTATGAAGCGTAAAATACGACAACGGAGACCCCGGACTGCTGAACAACTTAAGCTGTACATCAAGCAAGAATGGGAAAGAGTTCCACCTGAAAAGCTTCAAAAATTGGTCTCCTCAGTTCCCAAAAGTTTACTGAGTGTCGTTAAAAGGAAAGGCAATGTAACACAGTGGTAAAAAGGCCCCTGTGCCAACTTTTTTGCAATGTGTTGCTGCCTTTAAATTCTAAGTCAATGATTATTTGCAAAAAAAAAAAAAAGTTTCCCAGTTGGAACATTAAACATCTTGTCTTTGCAGTGTATTCAATTGAATATAAGTTGAAAGGATTTGCAAATCATTGTATTCTGTTTTTATCTACGATTTACATAACGTGCCAACTTCACTGGTTTTGCGTCTTGTATTTTTCAGTTTTCATTTCTGCCATCAGATGATCCAGTCCCTCTCTGCCAAACTCCAGTGATGCCGCGTGACAGCCTTCAGCATGTCTGCGTCTTGTTGCCTAATCACGTTCGGTTTCGGCTCTGGTACTTTATACATTGCTTCCACCTGTGTTTAATTCTGGGTCTCGCAAAACTCTGAGTGAATGTGTTCTCTGATAGGAAACTAGGCATATGCTGACAGAGGCGACGGCTTGGGGTATATCCCCGAACGCCCGCAATCCTCCAATTCCCCAATCCTTGAATAGACCCAATACAATATAAAGCTCCTCAAGTCATTACCTTTCATTTGAACTTAATTTCAGGTCAATTGGACAAATGGTTCTGAAAATATGGCCAAAATGGCAATTTTGTATCACAAAGCTCCACCTGGTGGCAAAATATTGAACCAGACAGGTATGATGTCATCATGTGACACGTTGTTAGGTCATGACCTTGCAGTTGCACATAGTTTCATGTCAATTAGACAAATGGTTCCAAAGATATGGCAAAAATGGTGAATTTTATGTGACAAAGCTTCACCTTGTGTCAAAATTTTCAACCAAACAGGTATAATATCATCATGTGACACATCTTCAAGTCACGACCTTTCATTTGCACTTGATTTGAGGTCAATCTGACAAATATTTCCAGAGATATGATAAAAATAGTGATTTTTCAGTTTTGGCCCCTGGTGGCCAATCTAAAAATTGTGAATTGTCCAAAATCGAATCAGTTCTGCCTCTATTTGATTCTAACTCATATGCAAAACATGAAATTTCTAATTGAAATATTATTGAAGTTGTCGCGTTAACACGTTGGATGTCCCGTGGCGGTGGCGGCGGCGGCAGTCGGACCAAAAACGTAATATCCCCAAAACGCCGTTCGGGGATAAAATTACCTTCCCGTACTAACCAGCACTTATTTAAGAGTGATTGTAAATATTTCGTCACGTAGTTTTAACCTTAACTAACTCATTAGCGAGTGCGTGTGATTGTAGTTTTAATAATTCCCGCCTAAGCTGTCCCTGATTAATTGTGTTTTAAGCTGTGCCTTACTTTGCTTCTCTCGTGATGCTTTTTATTTGTCACGTTTAGATTACCTTAAAGGGATGGTAAACTCTAGCTTCAAATAGGTTTGGCTGACATAACATGACCCCAGCTCTGGCCATACACCATTTCCTTTTATTGTCACCTTCTCTGAACAAAGTTACTGACAATTAAAGTGCCTGCCCGTCGCGATCCTAGGATGCCACCATGTTAACTGCATGGACAACCAAACTGGCCTCCATTGCAGCGTCAACTTCCGCCTCAGTGGAGTTAGGTTTCACCGGAAGTACCTGTCGCTGGCAAGAGAACTCTCCACTGGAGGTACAAAAAACCAGCGAGGAATCAGCTGATCAGCGATAATAGATGATAGCCGTGAAAGTGAAGAAGAAATTCATATGCAGGTTGCACATGTGGGTTTAGAACAGTGGTGGGCAGCGAGGGCCGTATCTGTCCCTGGTTTTCACACCAACGTCTGGTCTTTAATTAGTTGATTGTCTCAATTAGCCAAGCCATTTATGAAATCTGACATTTCATGCGCAGTTTTTTAAATTATCATGAAACTACAAAGACTAGTCTTGTCTCCCTTCATAAAACATTTTACTTCGATAGAATCATTGCGAAAATCTATATTTGTGCATACAATCAATTAACTCAATTAGTCAGGGTAATTGATAGGAATAAAAACCTGCATACACACCGGCCCTCCAGGACCGTGATTGCCCACCCCTGGTTAAGAAGCATACCAGTTTGAACCCACATTGTCAGCAGAAGATACCGGTACAGAGGCTAACGATGTTCTGAACGACCGCAGACAGGCATCATTCGCAGTTAACTTTGATCCATGCATGCATGGTAAGGTTGTAATATGTACGTTTAGGACCTACTTTTAATGTTTACATTGTAAGACTGCAGTGACCTGCAGTCGGAGGTTAGTTTGGAGAGGCAGAAACCTCCCCTTTGTTTGATTAGCAAATAGACAATTAACTAGTTTAGTTAGACTATTCGGCAGAATGACGGGCCAGTTTACGTTTCCGCGGCGTTATTACTCAGCAAGCCCGCCGACAGGGGGGGACAAACGGGTATCTTGTCCTGGGCCCAGGGAGGAGGGGGGCCCAGAACTGGGCCCTCATGAAATTGTGGAATAATTATTATATTTTATCTCAAAATATGCCTATTTGTTGAAGAAATGTATATTATTTGCATTGAAGAAATGATTTCTAATTGTTTTTACCTTTATTGTCCTTGAAATAGGGATCAAGAACCCCCTGCCACTCCCAACACAAAAATGGTTTGGCCTGTGATCAAAAATGCGATGTCATTTGATTTGCGCTTCAGTCGGCCGACGAATGTCAGTGTGAGTCAGGGGCACAAACAAGCGAAGAAAAAGAAAAAGAGAAGAAGAAACCAGGAGCCTTAGGGATTAACTAAATAAATATTTTAAAAAGGTTCTTCTGATGATGCAGGTACGAGTAAAGGCAGGGCAGAGCCAGGTAAGACACAGAGCAGCCACCGTTTTCCAGCCCCGTTAAGTCACCCGGTCCATCTTTTCTTGGCCCCCCGCCAGGCTAAGCGTCACTTGTTTATTTATTTTACTGTAAATAGGTTTTTATGCACCAAAATTGGGCCCTATGATTCAGTGACGTGCGGTAGAGGTTAGTTTGGTGAGGCAGAAATCTCCCCTTTGCTCGATTAGCAATTAATTAAATGTTTAAAGGATATACAGAATTACAGAGAGCCGAGAATTTTTCCTAATTGATAATTCAGATTTCCATCCTTGCAGTCACAAATTGCAGCGTATACGTGAATGAAGTCATTATCTCCTCTATCAGTATCAGGCTTCCTATAGGCTTGGTCTTAATTGTTTTGAATGTCAATCATTAATAGTACGTGGGAACAGGTTCACAAAATCCTGTGATAAAAGTCTGTGTCACTGTCTCGCCTCACCGCACGTCTCAGGCATCCAGTAAGCAAATAGTCGCAAATCTGCAGTTTCGTGAGCATTTCAAGTTCGGTATACTGAGTAATAACGCTGCGGAAATTTAAACTGCCCGTCATTCAGCCGAATATTCTTACTAAACTAGTTAAATTTAAGTCAAGAGCGCATCAGCCACACGGGACAACAAGCTATTTTATGTTTAAAATGTTCCGTTCCTTATCGCGCTGATGGGACCGGAGCATATACTGTGTAAAAAGATGGACGCAGCACTCCGGTCTGAAAAAGGCCCATACGGAAGTACCGTAAAATGGCATTCTATTTAATGGCCAGCAGATGACGATGTCGGTGGTTGCTGAAAGAGGTTCAATGCTATGGAAGACTATGAGAAAATGACCCTACTTTCCCACCTGATTTTTCATTTAAATAATAATTTTTCACTTTATCTTATGGTAGCTATAGCAAGTTTCAAGTCTCCTTTGATATATCATAATGTTCATTTTTGTAAAGTATGGTCCCAAGTGGACGAGAATAAAGAGTAAAGTCAGAATATGCTCTGGTCCTCTGGTCCTTGTCCGATAAGGTCAGATCCACCTCTCACGTCCCTCCCCGGATCTTGATTCTCGCTCTCGTCCAATAGAAATCACATCCGGTTTCAAAATTACAACATGGCGCAATTCAAATTGCCAAAATATAAGGCTTCCTTTATGGTATGCTGAAACTAATATGTGACGTCACGGTTGCTTCGTCCATCTTTATATACAGTCTATGGACCAGAGGTTGGGGTGAGTAGGTGGGGGCGGGGCCCATTCAGAGTATTTTGTCCCGGGCCCGGTCAAGGCTGTCAGCGGCCCTGTTACTCAGTACATTGAACCTGAAATTCTCAACAGCAGATTTGCGCGTACTTGCTTCCAGGAAGCCGAAGCAATGTCATCAACAAATATTATAACAGTTCGATTTATGCAGAGTTCAATGCTTAATCAATAGGCTATACCATGTATTCTCATTTAAATACGTGCTTTTACACCCAAACGCCAAGCGGGCATTTATTTTCAGTCGTCTTTCATAATCCGATTAACAAAATGATTAAACGTTATGCAGAATTACCTAGAGTTTTTGCTAATTGATTATTCAGATTTCCATCCTTGCAGTCTCAAATTTTACGTGAATGAATCTTTTTGCCATTATCTCCTCTATCAGTGCCAGGCTTCCTATAAGCTTGGTCTTAGTTGTTTTGATTCTCAATCAGGAATAGTACGTGGGAACTGGTTCACAAAATCCTGTAATAAAAGTTTGGGTCACTGCCTCACCTCACTGCACGTCTCTGGCTTCCTGTAAGCAAGTACTCGCAAATCTGAAATTTCGTGAGCATGTCAAGTTCAATGTAGCCTACTGGGTGATAACAACACAAAAACTCATACTGGCCCGTCATTCTGCCAAATAGTCTTACTAAACTAGTTAATACTCTGATTGCTAATCAAGCAAAGGGGAGGTTTCTGCTTCACCAAACTAACCTCCACCGCACGTCACTGTAAGACTTTAATATGTAATGCTGGACAAAAAAGGCTTGCAAGTCGAACTGACACGCAGTGTTGGGCGATAATAGGTGCTTTTTGGCAGTTCTATGTAGCTGGTTAACCTGCTCCAAATTAGGTCTACTGATAGTACTAATAACAACATTTCACAAACCTCTTTAACTGGCAACGTCCTCCCCTGTAGGTGTAACCTTTTAACCGTGGTCTGGCGTGATTTGGGTGCCTTTCTATGAGAAAATTTGCTTGGGACCGCATCCTATTTCAACGGACAAGGTCTGTGTGATGCTGACATGGCTGACTCGCCGAGGTACTTCGCCTTCAGGTCTTTGAAGCAGCTATCCAGAAAATGCACTGAACACAATCGAGATGCCCTTGTGGGTACATAATCCTTCCGCCCAATGTTCGCTAGCCGTCTCTGGAGCTGCTCTTTTTTCCACAACGGAAATCGGTGGAAGGATAACTTCGTTTTCAATGTGGGGTCATCATCCCAATTATTACAGCCAAATGCGGCACACATGGGCATCTTACACACTTTATGTTTAGCCCTATAGGCTAAAATGGACTAAACGGCTCTCTTTCACTGTTCCCCATGTCACCGTGATGCCACAGGAAAGATTTTCTGGTTATTTTACCAGATCCAGTCTGCAAAAAACATGTTGGAATTTCGATCTCACAACCACTGTCCAGCTGTATTAACTATCGCAGTGGAAAGCTTGTAGCATGGCTTGTAGGGGCCAGCCTACGTCACAGATCATGTCAGTGAGATGGACAAAGATTTTTCTCATTGGTTAAAATAAAAAACATGGCGGCACCCTCAAGAACGCGAAAAGTGGTAAGATTTGCGTGGTCAACGCTGAATTTCTACAAAAGTAATTAATGCGCTGAAAAATAATGAAAATTTTGGGTCAGATCCCTTAATATGGGTATATATTACAAAAAAAATTAGAAATGAATGGAGAGTTTACCATCTTTTTAATCGAAACTGTGTAGTTTGATTGATGGTCTCGGCGTCTTGTCTCGAGTCATTATTGTTTACCCGGTTCTGTAATTGTTTATTAATCCCATGTGTTTCTGTTTCCAGTCGAGATTGCATTACGAGTCCCCGCCTCCTCTTGTGACTATATATGTGGCAGAGATCGGAGGGGCCATCAGACGGAAACATGTTTTGACTCAGCTCTGCACGGTGAAATCTCAGCTCCTTGTGCCTTCTGAGTATTTCCTTTGTATGATTCCCGAGTCTTGTATTTTGCTGTGCCCATGTCTTGTCTGCCCCTTGTTTAAGTCTCCCAGTGTGTCCGTTAGTATAGTTAGGTCCAGTTTAGCCACTCTTGGAGTGGGTACTTCTGTTTCCCCCTGCCTTCGGCAATGTACCTTAGTTATAGGTACATACATAGCGAAAATGTAGCCTATAGATTTTATCAGGGTTTGCACCCTTTTTATAATGAACTTGAACTTGCTAGAATGTTTAAAGAACATCAAGGCCTGGATGGCCCTAAACTTTCAACATTTGAATGATGAAAAAACTGAAGTCATGGTGTTTGGACCCAGTCGGGCCCCTGAAGTCCCTCCAATGGACTTGGGTTCACTGCAACCCTATGTAAAACCCACAGTCACAAACCTTGGTGTCAAAATGGACAGTGATTTTAAACTTGATAAACAGATAAATTCTGTAGTAAAATCAAGTTTTTATCATCTGAGGCTTTTATCTAAGATTAAACCTGCTTTATCTTTTAACGACTTTGAGCGTGTGATTCATGCTTTTATCTCAACCCGTTTGGACTACTGTAATGCACTTTACACTAGCGTTAATCATTTCTCCCTTGCACGCCTACAGTTAGTCCAAAATGCGGCTGCTCTGTTGTGAATCTGCATCTCTGCCATGCTTTGTCTGTCCCATGTTTAAGTTTTGTGCCTGGCCTTGCCATGTATGCCTTTTGTGTTTTAGTGACCACTGCCTGCCCCTGACCATCCCCATGATTATGTATTGTGTTTTGTTGTTTGATTTCTTGTTTTATTATGTTTCATGTTTTGTATTGTTTATGTCTTTGCCATGTTTTATAGTCTTGCCATGTTTCACAGTCTTGCCATGTTTCATAGCCTTGCCATTCTTTCATAGTCTTGTTGTGATTTCTAGTCCTGCACTTCGTTTACCCTGTCTTGTCTTGTGTAGGTCTTTGCCCACGGTCCCTTGTCTGACGTGCCACTCATTCGGGTGATTTCCTGGTTTTTGGGATTTCAATCTTTCTTCATTTCTCATTTTCTTCCTTCCTCTCTCTTTATGCTATCTACTAACCCTACTAACAGTTTATTGTTTTCGATAATTACTAACCCCGATTAACATTGTACATTTATACTAACTGACTAACTTGCACTCGGGATTGTATAGCTGCACATACTAATAGACTAACGATCTCTCAGCATTCGCCCAATCTGTATCTCCGCCCTCCTTGTCTATCACTAATTATCTCCACTGCGGTTTCCTCTTATATCTCTTGCTTTCCCTTTTCTTTAGACTGTACACTTTAGTACTCCTTAACCGGAGCCGTTTGTTCGTTCATAGGAATGTCTCGTTATCCCTGTCTGCGTTTCGGCATTCGCCAAATTCATGTAATTAGTTTTCCTCATGTGTCACTCCCATGTCATTGACTACACCTGTCTACCCTAGTCATGTGTTTAACCCGGATATGTATATAAGGTGTCTACACTTTTAGTTCCTTGTCAGATCGTCTTTACTCCTTTGTCTTGTGCTACGTTCCTCGCCTTGCTCACTGTGATATTTTCTTTCTGACTGGATTGCCCGACACTTGTTTTTTGGTTTGCCCTTTTGGATCTGATTGCCTTCGTGAGTTTTGACCTACTTTTTGCCCGACCACGTCTATTGTCTTTGCTGCCCTGGTATTTGGATTCGGACTGTTTACGGCTTATGAGTTTGTCTCTCCACCAAACCCACGCCTGTGTACCGAACCATTTTTGCCTGACCTTGAGTTGTGTTATTGGTGCCCTGGTTACAGTTTTGGACTTTGCCCTTTGGATTCTGTTTGTGGATTGTGGACATTGTACTGTTGCCAGCTCTGTTGGGGGGTTTCCCCCTTCAGGAATAAAGCCTCCATTTTGCATTCATCTGGTTCTCGCTCTTGGCTCATTTCGTAAAACCTCACATTACGATCTGACCATGACGGAGCCAGCGTCAGACCAGTCTCTGCAGGAGGCAGTGCACCAGCAGGGCACTCAGTTGGAGTTTCAGGAACGTCAGCTCCGTGCTTTAATGCAGCACATGCAAACCATGAGTCTCCAGATGGCGGATCTTACTCGCTCAGTACAGGGAGCGCAGCAACTACAGTCACCCCAGCCTACCGTCTATACTCCTCCTGCTCCCGCTTCCGCCCCGCCCCTACCCAGCTGCGAACCACGTCTACCACCGCCGGAGAGGTACGACGGGAACCCGGGAGCATGTCGGGCGTTTCTCACCCAGTGTGAGCTCATCTTCAGCCTGCAGCCTTCGTCCTTCCCCACCGAAAGAGCGCGAGTTGCTTTTATCATCACACAACTGACGGGAAGAGCTAAGCAGTGGGCTACAGCGGCTTGGGAAGCTGATCTCCCATGTGTACAGACTTTTCGTCTACTGGGTGAAGAGATGAGGCGGATCTTCGATCGCACCAAGTTGGGTCACGAGGCAGGACGAGAGATCCTACGCATGCGACAAGGTGGGCGTCCTGTAGCCGACTACGCCATTGATTTTCAGACGTTGGCCACCAACAGCAGATGGGGACAGAGAGCTCTTTATGATGCCTTCTTTGACGGATTATCCGAAGCTCTTAAAGATGAGCTAGTGTCGCGGGAATTGCCGGAGAACTTGGACGACCTTGTCGACCTGGCTATTCGCGTGGATTCGCGATTGGAGGAGCGCCGACGCCTCGCTTCTCGCAGACGACCATATCCAGCTCCCCAGAGTACTGCGCCTCGATCACCCCCTACTAGCAGCCGCCCCCCTGAGCCAGAACCCATGCAATTGGGACATACGCGCATTCCTGTAGAGGAGAGGGATCGCCGCCGCCGTGATGGGGCCTGCTTTTACTGTGGCAAGGGAGGACACCTTATCGCTCAGTGCCCTAACAGAGAAAAAAAAAAGAAGAGAAGAGGTCCTCCTGGTGCCCGCATAGCTACAGTAATAGGGGTGACGCCGGGACAGGAAACTAACAACCGCACATGCGTTCCTGTAACTTTGGAATGGGGGGGCGAGAGCAGATCCACCGAGGCTCTCGTGGACACCGGAGCGGAGGAAAATTTAATTGATGTGGAGCTGGCCCGGAAATGGGGGGTTCCCACAGAGAAGATCTTCCCTGATCGAGTGGCCAATTCGCTCAGCGGCCAGAGGATCGCTCAAATAACCCATACAACCAGCCCCATCAGACTCAAGGTGTCAGGGAACCACCACGAAACCATTCAGTTCCTCCTGTTACACTCTCCCCATGCTCCTATCGTTCTGGGCCATCCATGGATGGCCAAACACCTACCTGAGATCGACTGGCGCAAGAATGAGATTAAGGGATGGAGCCCCAACTGCTCCCTGACATGCCTCCGCAACGCCCTCGATCCTCTACACAACCCATCTCCGGAGGAGATTCCAGACCTGGAAAAGGTTCCTCTAGAATTCCATGACCTCAAGGAGGTTTTCTCAAAGTCTCGGGCCACCAGCTTACCACCTCACCGACCCTATGACTGCATCATAGACCTGAAGCCAGGTACTTTGCCCCCTAGAGGCCGACTCTATTCACTCTCCAGACCAGAGAACCAAGCTATGGAGAAGTATCTCTCAGAGTCTCTCGCTGCAGGCATTATACGCCCGTCTTCATCACCTGCTGGTGCGGGGTTTTTCTTCGTAGCTAAGAAGGATGGATCATTAAGACCCTGTATTGATTACCGTGGCCTCAATGAGATAACTATTAAGAACCGCTACCAACTTCCCCTCATGAACACCGCTTTTGATCTCCTGCAAGGAGCCAAGATCTTTACTAAGCTCGACCTCCGGAATGCGTACCACTTAGTGCGAATCAGAGAGGGGGACGAATGGAAGACCGCCTTTAACACTCCCACGGGGCACTGGGAATATTTGGTTCTTCCTTTCGGGCTTACCAACGCTCCAGCAGTATTTCAAAACCTCGTCAATGATGTCTTAAGAGACATGATAAACAAGTTCGTTTTTGTCTATCTTGACGATATTCTAATTTTTTCTGAATCCCAGGAGGACCATGTTAAGCATGTTCGCCAAGTGCTCCGTCGCCTCTTGGAGAACCGCCTTTTCGTGAAGGCCGAGAAGTGTGAGTTTTTTGTTGAAACCACCACCTTTTTGGGTTACATTATTTCTCCGAGCACCATTCGCATGGACCCAGTAAAGGTGGAGGCAGTTACCAAGTGGCCCCGACCTGAGGACCGTAAGTCACTCCAACGTTTCCTAGGATTTGCCAACTTCTACCGGCGGTTCATCAGGAACTATAGTTCGGTTGCGGCTCCTCTTACTGCTCTCACCTCCTCCAAATTCAAGTTTCGTTGGTCGGAGAAAGCAGAGGACGCCTTTAAGGAATTAAAGACCAGATTCACATCTGCACCCATCCTCACCATTCCCAACCCAGAGCTCCAGTTCATCGTCGAGGTGGATGCCTCCAATATTGGAGCTGGAGCCATCCTGTCTCAGAGGTCCACAGAGGATGGGAAAATCCATCCATGTGCCTTCTTCTCTCGCCGCCTCAGCTCAGCGGAGAGAAACTACGACATCGGCAACCGGGAGCTGTTAGCAGTGAAGTTGGCCTTGGAGGAATGGAGGCAATGGCTGGAAGGATCCAAAGTTCCCTTTATTGTCTGGACTGACCATAAGAATTTGGAGTACCTTCAGACGGCCAAGAGACTCAACCCACGACAAGCCAGGTGGGCATTATTCTTTTCCCGTTTCAATTTCCACATCGCTTTCAGACCAGGAAGTAAGAATGTTAAACCTGACGCCCTCTCACGCTGTTTTGAGATTAGAGAAGGAGGTCCTTGCAATGATACAGTACTCCCTAAGGAAGCGTTCATTAACGCTCTATGTTTTAATATTGAAAGAGAGGTCAAGGATGCCCAAGCTAATGCTGCTACCCCTAGTGCTTGCCCCACTAATTGCCTATATGTCCCAGCTGCTTTGCGCCCCAAGGTCCTGGAGTGGGGACACTCCTCCATGCTGTCCTGCCATCCTGGGGTACGCCGCACCAAGGACTTTATTCTCCAAAGATTTTGGTGGCCAGAGATAACTCAGGATGTTCAGGGTTTTGTAGCTGCTTGCTCGGTCTGCGCCCAGGCTAAGACATCACACCAGCCCCCTCAAGGTTTGCTTCAGCCCCTTCCTACACCACATCGCCCCTGGTCCCACATTGCACTAGATTTTGTCACTGGCCTTCCTCCTTCCAATCACCACACCACCATTCTCACGATAGTTGATAGATTCTCCAAAGCCATTCATTTAGTCCCCCTCACCAAGCTCCCTTCCGCTCAAGAAACCGCTAATCTCATCATTCAACACGTTATTAGACTTCACGGAATCCCCACCGACATCACTTCTGATCGTGGCCCCCAATTCACTGCTCTGTTTTGGAAAGCATTTTGTAAGTCACTTGGCACTTCAGTTAGTTTGTCATCAGGTTTTCACCCCCAAACTAATGGCCAGACCGAGCGAGCTAACCAGTCTGTGGAAAATGTTCTAAGGTGTCTATGTGTTAGGAACCCCTCCTCCTGGAGCCATCAATTGCCGTGGGTGGAATATGCCCTGAACAGCCACACCTCGGCTGCCTCCGGCGTTTCCCCCTTCAGGGCCTGCCTAGGCTACCAACCCCCGTTGTTCCTGTCTCAGGAGGAAGAAGTAGCCGTTCCTTCAGCTCGTGAGTTCGTGCGCAGGTGTAGACGCACCTGGATTACCACCCGCCAGGCCCTGCTCAGGTCAGTCTCCAGGATGAAGGAGCAAGCCGACAGGAGACGCACATCTGCTCCCACGTACCGACCTGGGCAACGGGTTTGGCTTTCTTCAAGGGACATTCCCCTCAGAGGTAACGGGGGTAAGCTTTTCCCCAAGTTCCTGGGCCCTTTCACCATTGAAAGGGTCCTAAGTCCCACTGCCGTTCGCCTCCGTCTCCCCCTGTCCATGCGACGCATACACCCCACTTTCCATGTGTCCCAGTTAAAAACTGCTGTAACCCACCACCTGTCCTCTGGACCTTATCCCCCTCCACCCGCCCGGATCATCGACGGAGGCGAAGTCTACACGGTCCGTGCCCTCCTGGACTCTCGTCGACGAGGCAGAGGTCTACAGTACCTCGTCGACTGGGAGGGTTACGGACCGGAACACCGCAGTTGGGTTCCTGCCCGACACATTCTGGATAAGACTTTAATAAGAGACTATCATGCTGCATCACGTTCTTCGAATTGAACGCCAGGAGGCGTTCGTTGGGGGGGGGGTTCTGTTGTGAATCTGCATCTCTGCCATGCTTTGTCTGTCCCATGTTTAAGTTTTGTGCCTGGCCTTGCCATGTATGCCTTTTGTGTTTTAGTGACCACTGCCTGCCCCTGACCATCCCCATGATTATGTATTGTGTTTTGTTGTTTGATTTCTTGTTTTATTATGTTTCATGTTTTGTATTGTTTATGTCTTTGCCATGTTTTATAGTCTTGCCATGTTTCACAGTCTTGCCATGTTTCATAGCCTTGCCATTCTTTCATAGTCTTGTTGTGATTTCTAGTCCTGCACTTCGTTTACCCTGTCTTGTCTTGTGTAGGTCTTTGCCCACGGTCCTGTAAGAGAGAAGCCAGGAGGTAACATGGACATGCGATCAAAAGTGCCTGTTCTTAACATAGTGGCGTAATAAAGGCATAAAAACCTACACTTCCACCACAGCTGGCATCGTCTCCAGTCAGGCATGGCTGGGAACAGTGGGGCAGTAAAAGTTATCAGGGTCCAGACATCCTCTGCAGCAACACCCCCAATTCTACCACTGTGATAAGGGGGCCTGGAGCTGGACACTTCAACATGGGTGATTGAGCGCATCAAAGACGGGGAAGGGAGCACATGGCTTGGTTGTTGCAAGGAATTCCTCTCTCAGCAGGGTGTGACCTGTGCTCTCTGCCCTATTGGTGCCATAGTGACCTCTTCTGGACACCCTGTCACTGCACCCTTTTATTTCATCACTGTAACTGTTCTGATTTAAGAATTTCCATTCACACAAAACCCACTGTTACACTGTTTTAATTGCCCTCATATCATCACTGAATTACTGTATTATACCTGAAGTAATAGTGATGTCAATCTCATGGGGAATGGGTCTGTTGGGAAGAAAATTCTTAATAGTTACATCATCATAATCCTCTATGTAATCATGTTTGGTATGCATCTCTTCAGCTAAATTCAAGGAGTTGAATGAGTTGTATTTCATATCCGCCATATTTCAAGAAAACATAGTTTCTGTTCCCCAGCAATGATTTGTCCTTAACCAGAGTTATCTCTTGAGGTATTTACACTCATTTCTCCCCCTTTACAGAAGTGCCTTGCGACCCCTCCCTGAGGTCTGTCTAAGGGTCCTTGCGCAGATCTAAGAACTTTTATTGTCTCCTTTGAGATAGTAAATGTTTCCTTATTTCCTCCGGAGGGGGAAGTCTAAATTCCGATTTGGGCCATCTGTGCGGCCTGATCAAAGGCGCCACCAACCTTAAATCTGAGAGTGACGACCTAGTCTGGGAAGTTCGCATTCGACTTCCCACACTTCCGTCCGTGCGTATCTTTAGCTTCGTGAAGTTTTGGCAATTCGGACTTTGCACGACGGCCTAGTGTGTAGCCTTTTCGCCAGGTATGACCTTTCGCTCATTCTCTATGTGTGTACTTTATAATTGGTTTGACATTAATCTGTTTGACTTAAGCTTTTGCCTACCTGGTGAATAAATTATTGTTATTCCTTTTCCAGCTTGCGTGTTCTCATTGTATATTCTTTCTGGCCTTGTTGCGATTGGGACTTAAGGGGAGACTCCTACCAAGACATGTGTAGGTAGCGATACTTCTAAGTTAGATTGAGATTGGGTTCTTCCTATTAAGGGGTTATGGAATTATCGGCTCTTAAGATTTAGCTATTGGTTAATCTTTCTAAGGGGCCTTTTGATATACATAAACCTAGGTTCGTGGTACGTTCATACTCAGAGCCATTTGCCTGATGTTGCTACCGTGACAGTCTCCTCTATCCAATGGAAGTATCGTCGAATTAGACCAGGCAATGACACCTATTTTAACCCTAGGGGGTGTTTTTGCTTAGTGACAATGGTTTTCGCAGACAGAGTTCGGGTGCGTAACTGCCCTGAGATTCACGCATGCTGTTTCAAAACTATCCATTCTAATTCTAATTTAGAGTTAGCCACTTAGCGAGGATATAACCAAATTTTGTATTCTAAATTTATTATGGAGTCAGATTTGAAGCGAGAGTAACATTGTAATCGTTATGCTTAGTTTGCTTAAATCACTGATAGATCTGACGTTTTCAGTTGCTGCGTGTGTCCCAATGTGCACCTGGGATTATTCGCAGCACGACATTAAGTTAGATGATTCCGTGATTTCGGCATAGCCCCGTTTTCGAACGGAGAACTATTGAGAACATCTCCGGTAAGTCTCAAACTGGGTCCAAGGCGGGACACCGGCATAAAAGATTTAATTGACACGTCCCATTGCCTCATAACAGCTGGATTCCACACGCATAAACCTTCGCCCCTGGCTCCTCCGTCGTTGGTCGAGCTGTGTGGGGTTTTACAGTGGTGACCTTGCCTCCGTGATCCAGAGCGTTCTACATTGGTGACTACCCAACGCGTTCTACAGTGGTGAGCCCAAGCTGGTTTCCTGCTGTGCAACGTGGTGACGTCACCATTCTACGTGATCCTGAACTTGTGAGGTACTTCGGACGTGTCTTCCAGCCCGCGAGTTTGAGTCTACCGTCTGCATACGGCTGCCTTGGTGAGTACCGCGGTGTTTTCTACTTTCTAGTGTTAAGGGAAAGCATCTATACATCCCATCTAGACACATTCTTAGAACGGGTCGAGGTACCCAGTGCTAGACCGGAGACCGTAGAAATCCGGTGGGATAAGATTAGTGGGAAAACATGGATAGCGAGGAGCAGCAGAGGGCGGATCAAAAGGTGATGGACAGCTTTGGCCTATATTATAAGGAGCTGTTGATACGGATTCACAATATTGGCGTATCGCTTTCGTGGAGTAATGAGCAGCTTCTCCACTGGTATGAAACGGAGGGAATAACGTTGTTGCAAAAGCGCCCGTTCCGCAAATTGCCGGCGGTAATGGTGTATTTGTTGCGTCGGAACGATATAAGTTCACTTGCTGCTAATGAGCGGGTCCTGACTAATACTCGTGAGTTGGAAAAGTCGCGATCGGATGAATTACGGCGATTGCGGGCTGAAGTAGAAGCCTTCGCTTATGATAAGCAGAGCTGGGCCAGCCAGCATGCTGCTTTTCAGAAGCGAATTGCCGAGCTCGAGCAGGAGCTCACTGGAAATCAGGAGTATTTGCGGGCCTTAGAAGTTTGTTGTGGCAAAGTTGGGCTTCCCGTGGCGGCTATCCGACAAGCGGGATCCGTAGATACTAGTGGCGTAGCATCGGACGAGAGTGATGAGGAAATTCTCGCCGTTTGTGAGTCGGCTCGTAGAAAGCAGTCCGCGGCCGAGGACGCCCTGGCGACTCCGAGGGAGTCGACAGAGCCTTCCCCGGCTGCTGGGACTAGGTCGTATTATCGCCCGAGTGAGCCAGGCGAACCCTGGCAACGTAGCCCAGTTTTAACGCGTCGACGAACTGGTACGATCATCCGTAAACCTGTCAAAATTGCGGTGTTAAAAACAGTCACCAACGCCGACGACACGGTAACTGTCATTAGTCGTCCTCTTACGTGTGAGGAATGCGCCAGACATAAAGAGGTGGTTGGGCCTATGCCAAGACGGGGCCCATTCCAGCCCTATTGGGATAACTTGATGTTGCAGGCCTCCGTGTATAATTTAGAGTTGCGGGACGTCTGGCAAATTGCTTTGCACACAATTCCAAACGAATTAAAATCTCAGTTGCCGGAAGATCTTAAAACGGGGACAATTGTGATTAAAGACGAGAACGAAGATGAGAGGGACGTGTATGATCGACTAAAAGAGGCGTTACTGCGTTTGCGGGGACCAACTTATGCTGCCTGGCACAAAATTTTAGATGTTAAACAGGCTCCAAAAGAGGCATTCGAAGTTTTTGCCGAAAGAATGTGGGTTTCGTTTAAAGAGCATTCCGGGATCGAGCACGCCACCCGCGATCAGGAGGTGCTACTGCAGCTTCTGAAAAATAACGCTGGGCCGCACATCCAGCAGGCCTTAGCTACCGGCGCAGACCCACCGGAGAACACCTTCCGAGCCCTTGTGGAGTGGGCTTCCAAAATCGAGGCGCGTCTAGCGAGGTCCGGCAAGCCGCGAGCCATTGCTGCTGCGCAATGGGTAGCCGAGGGGAAGGGCGCAGTTAGTCCCGGAGAGCCAGGAAACAATCGGCAGCGGGGATGCCCCTTTTGTAAGAAAGCGAACCATAGCTTCGATCGATGTTTTACATTGCGAGAGGCATTGGGCCTTCCACAGCAGTCCTCTCACACCATTCTCCAGGACATGTTGGCAAAACAGGCGAGCGGTGGAAAATCCGGCGATGATTCTAAATCAGGACCTAACCCAAAAACTACTAATGTTACTGCGGGCAACCCCTACAGCGCGCTTCAAGCGACCGTGGCAGCACTAGCTGTCCAGTGGGAAGACTCTCAATAGGGGTGCGTGGCCTCCCTTGCGGTTGGGAGTAGTATTTCCAGTGGGAATCGTATTAAAATACGGGCTAATCTCGGAGGCCGATTAGTTAACGTTTTAATCGACACTGGGGCATCTTGCTCCTGCACGGACGTGCCGTTACCGCTGACCAAGAAAACCATGCAAATTCAAGGAATAGGGGAAACCATTATGTTAGCTACTCGCACTAAGCCCGTCCGGCTTGATTTGGGTGTCGCTGTGCTTGAGGAGCCATTCTGGTTTCTACCGAACAATGGAGAGGGTACTGTTTTGGGAATGGACATAATGGCGAAATATGACTTTGTAATTCGGTGTTTTGAAAAGCAAATTGAGTTCAAGACGGAGAAGACCACCAAACGGTGCTCTCCCGGAAACCGTCTGATGGCCATTTCCACAACAAACCCCCTCCAACAGTTTTTTGACAGACATAAAGACGTGTGGGCGAATCATGAACATGACTGCGGTCTCGTTGACTTTGAGGTTGGCATTGAGGGGGATCCGCCTCCCCCCCAAAAGCAATACCGTATTAAGCCCGAGGCCGAAGCCGCCGTGCACGAAATTGTAAAACAGCTCGAAAGTCGGGGTATTGTTCGTCGTTGTAGTTCAACCGCTAACTCTCCATGTCTGCCGGTACCAAAGCCTAATGGCAAGTGGCGTCTTTGTATCGATTATCAGCGTCTAAATCAGGTTCTGCCCAGAGCTACAGCCATTGTGGCAAACCCGTCGACTATCTTGTCCCAGGTTTCAAATGAGGCGTGTTGGTTTACTGTGTTGGACATCAAAAATGGCTTTTGGTCCCTTAAGGTCCGACGTCAGGACCAATGGAAACTGGCATTTACTGTCGACCAAATTCAGTATACCTGGGAAAGAATGCCTCAGGGCTTTCACAACAGCCCTGCCATTTTTCACCGAGCTGTAGCCGATGTTTTGGGACCATTGTTGAAGACGGGACAGGTCACCCATTATGTCGATGACATCTTGATAGCTACAGGGGGATCACGTCATGATCACCTGCAGCTCGTGGACATGGTCGTGCAGACTCTGGGTAGAGCGGGGTTTAAACTAAACCGAGAGAAAGCGCAAATCGCACAAGAGGCGGTCCATTACCTAGGCTATACGTTAACACCGAGTTGCCGCGCGTTGACTGAAGACAGGCGGAAATGCATTTCTGAACTGCCCCGACCCTATACTCTCAATTCGTTGCAGAAAGTGCTAGGGACAGCAAATTACCTTCGGGATTTCATCCCCGATTTTGCTGGGATTACAACTCCCTTATACGATCTGCTTAAAGGGAAATCTAAACCAACCGACCCACTCGATTGGTCGGAAATACACGAGGCGGCGTTTACTAAATTAAAACTCAGTTTGTGTTCAGCGCCTGCTTTGGGATTACCCAATCCCAATAAGGCGTTTCACATTCAGGTAGACGCGCAGGGACATACGCTTAGTGGAGTGCTAGCTCAAGAGCACGGGGGAGTATTGCGTCCCATTGCCTATTACAGCCGAAAAAAATCTCCGGTTGAACAAGGATTTGACCCATGCACACAGCACGTTCTCGCGGTGCATTGGATGCTGACAACCACAGAGCCGTTGGTGGGTTTTCAGCCTGTGGTTGTGCACACAATGCATACTCCAGTCCGAATGTTGCTGCAGGGGCAAATCAAAGGCGTGTCATCCCATAGGCTAGCGCGATGGCTTACAGACATACAGGCGAGAGAACTGACAACTGTAAACACCAGAATCCTGCCCCATCTTCTTGGGGATGTGGAAGGCCAACCGCATGTTTGTGAACCTGGTCCTGAAACCCAAAGCCCAGTTACTGACTATGAGTTACCCGGTCAGACCCGAGCGTACATTGATGGCTCGAGGTTTTGGAAAGAGGGCAAGTTTTACACAGGGTGCGCGGTTTGGATCCCGGAAGGGGATTCCGAGGATGGCACAAAGTTTTTGTTCAAATTACCGTCTGGAATGTCTGCCCAGGAAGCGGAACTCGTTGCGTTGTTGGAAGCCATAAAGGCTCATTCTGAACCTCTGTGCGTGTATACTGATAGCCGCTATGCGTTCGGAGTTGTGCATGATTTTATGGTCCAATGGCAGTTGCGGAAGTTCCTTACAGCCGCTGGGGCTCCTATCAAACATTTTCAGACCATCACAGCTATCTGGGACGCCATACAGGCCCGCGAAGCTCCCCTTTCTGTAGTAAAGGTGCGAGCGCACGTTGCGAAAAATCCCACGTTACACGAACGGCATAATGCCATAGCTGACAATCTGGCCAAGCAAGCGGCGACCCGCGGGGAGAACTGGCAGCAGATTGATTTGTCGGAGTCTGCAGTGTGTGCGGTTCAGGTTGCTCCCATCGACCTGAAACAGTATCAGAAAGAGCTGTGGGGAGAGGGGGGTGAGCTGGTGCCTCACTTAAGGCAGGACCCGTTGGTCACAATTGCGGAGGGCATTGTTTTGCGAGATGGCAAATATGTAGTCCCTGATACGTTACGAAGGCCAATACTCAAACTTTACCATGAATATGCGCATGTTTCTGCAGAAAAAACATTGCAACTAATTAAACGTCATTTTTGGTGGCCGCGTATGTCAGCGGACATAGAACAATGGTGTGGTGCTTGTGTTGTCTGTGCCTCGGTGAACCAAGGCAAACCTGGCCGCACAAATTTTCGTCGACCTGAGCCCCCTAGGGGGCCGTGGGAAGTCCTTCAGCTGGATTTCATTGGTCCACTTCCCAGTGCCAGAGGGGGGTATCGCTACTGCCTTGTAATCATTGATAAGTTTTCCAAGTGGGTTGAAGCCATACCCACACGCAATAACACCGCGAATACTGTGGCACGGGTACTGGCGAACCAAATCATCCCGCTCTGGGGAGTGCCAATGCAAATTGAGTCAGACCAGGGGACACATTTCACCGGTCAAATAACCCAGCAGGTCTGCAAAATGCTTCACATCAAACAGTCATTTCACGTGCCGTACAGGCCTCAAAGTTCGGGAATGGTGGAACGGGTGAATCGCACCATCAAAGAAGGAATTGCTAAGCAAATTGCTCAACATCAAAATAAATGGACTGAAGCGTTGCCCACCGTCCTAACCATTCTGCGGGCCACCCCATCCCGAGCGACAGGCCTGAGTCCGTATGAACTGATGACTGGGCGGGTTATGAGGCTTCCAATCGATCCCGAGGTATCCCCTGCAGATCTGGGACCTCTAATAGTTGTCAAACAGCAAGCGGTACTGGAGCAGCTCAAGGAGCGGCTCAAGATACTTCAAGCGCAGGCTGCACTAAACCAGCAACAGGCTGACCTGCGCAATGATACACAATTTAACCCCCTCTCTGAAGTTAAGTTTGCAGAAGGTGATATGGTTATGGTACGAGTTTTTGTCAAACAAAATGCTTTTGGTCCTCGGTGGCATGGGCCTTATCAAGTCAAGGCTGTCTGCCATAGTTGCCTCGCTGTCGCTATCCGGAGAAAACTCAGGTGGTACCACATGAGCCAGTGCAAGCTATTCCGAGGGGTGGGGGGGGAAACCTAACTTTCTGCTTTTCCCTCTGTGCATCAAGGATATCGGCTACCCAGTACGACAGCTGCTGCTGCGGTTGGAGATCCCTAAACTGAAGCCTCATCGGACTTCCTTTCCTGACTATGGGCTTTTTGTGGATATTAATATGCTGCGTGTCCTGTATGCCCTTCACATCTGGCAGACGGGACTCCACATCAGCCCTAATGACAACCTCATCGCCTCCCAGATTTGAATTGGCAATGCCGCAACCTCCACAATTTGACCCTAGGGCCAACACATTTCAGTTAATGTTTAATTATACACGCTCTTTGTTGTTCCCCAATCAAAATGTGTGCATGCCACATTCAGTGAGTGTAGGTGCTGGTATTCCTTGGGTGGCACATCCAGTTTCCAAATGTGATACATGCGCGCTATTGAGGCTTAACCCTAAGCGCGCCCCCAACATATTAACCTGCCATAACCTCACCACTCCCAATATCACTCAGTGCTGTACACTTGGTTTGAGATGCAATTTAACTGATTTACCTCTTTTCAATCTTTCTGACATCATTGTCCCAGACCAATTTCCATGGTGCCTGGAACAACAGGGAGCGTCCCCACCGATGGGAACCATACCACATTCCAATTGTCAGCACATCTATCAATTAGATAAAAATCGGATTTATCATCTTAGTGGACCCCATCGTCGTCCTATTACTTTAGAAAATTCTCCCCCCTTTTCATTCCTTTTCTCTCCAGATGACTGTGTAAATGAGGGGAGCGGCTGGATACACATATTGGGGCTAAATAAGTTCTGTCGCATTCCAGCTCCGGCGGGAACACATTGGTTGTGTGGTACTACGGTGTGGCCCGAACTACCGGCTCAGTTTACTGGAACTTGCTCCCTTGTATATCTGTACCCAGCCATGCGTCCTGTTCGTGTGTCCAGTCAATCCTCCACGTCTCTCCTTTCAATGGAAAATAAAAATGGTTCTCCCGATTGTGTAAAAGGCCTCACCTGTGAGCAAACATTCTGGTCCCGTGCCCTAGGGGCTCTTTTGCCCAACTATGGAGTAATGCAGGCTTTAGACCAAGTTAGAATGCTTTCGCATTTTGTGGAACGGTTAGCCAATGACACGGCCATGGCACTGGGAAATATTTCATTGGCATTGTCGTCGCAAAGGCTGATGATTCTACAAAATCGCTTTGCATTGGACTATATTCTCTCTTCCCAAGGAGGTACCTGTACAATCATAGGACCTGAGTGTTGCTCTGACGTAGTGAACCCAACTGACAACTTAAACCAGCTAATGGAGGATATAGTTCACTTGCGACAACAAATTTCCAGAATGACCATCGATAACACCTCCTGGTTAGAGGGAATTATAGGTCCAACTTGGAAAAAAATCTGGGAAATCGGTGAAATAGTTTTAATCTTTCTACTCTTCGTAGGAGTTTTAATGGCAATCATATCCTGCGTTTTAAAAATTACATGTCGTAGAATTCAGGATACCACCCACAGAGAATTCTACCAATTAACATCAATGTTATAAATTTCCTTTGAGACGGAATAATGTAAATTACTAATCTCCTTTTTCTACCCTGATTCCGAAACTGACGTTCTTGCACCAGAATCTCGTCCTGGCACCAAAATCAAAGGTGATATAGCGTGGATGTATTACATCTTTGCATGGCTATAGCCACCCCTCGGTAACTAATCTCTAACTACCCTCATAAATTTGTCAATACAACTCTCAATTATGTTTTTAAATTCCATTCACATCTCTTGTCAATATTTCAACCTCAACTCAACAATTCTGGGTTTAAATCAGGTGGCCACTGGTTTTAACTGCCCAACCATAACCAAACCCCGGTCATACAGGCTACCTGGGAAGAAACGCAGGCGTTTCTCCCTCTCTGCCATCCAGAGCCCTCTCAACCTATAGCATCCGATGTGGCTTAGCCTGCAAACACGCTAAATCACGCCAGAAGGAGCATTTCTAGGTGTAAATGTATATATGTATATATTTGTCATTATCTGTCCTTTTCCTTCTTTTGCTTTCCTTCTTAAAGCATACACTGCCGCCCCTAAACTTAAGAACTATGTTGCACTCGTGCCATGAACTTTTTGATGCTGCCGCGTTCTCTCTCTCTGTTTATTTCAGATGCTGAACCATCTTGGGAGTGGCAGTCCGGGCAAGAACAACACCTTCGGCCAACCGGAGCAGTGGGACACCGGACCGGATCGGCACGGATTTCTGCTGAGCATCGGGACCGTGAAATCTTCGCTGTGTCGGGCCGACTCGGACACCGTGGGACAACAATATCACAGTTCACCACTGCCGAATCACAGATCGCGGAAGGCATTATCGCTCCAGTAAAATCGGAGGATAGGTGGAGAATTTTCCCCCACTATTGCATAATTAGCGGGGTTTTTCGCTCCACCCTGTGATATCGGAGTGGACTTTGTGGACCATTTACATTTTCCATATGACTGCCTTTTTCAAATACCCCAGAATAACTCTGTAAAAGACTTTTAATTGCTGGTTCCAGCCAATACTTCATCCATCAAACTTCTTGGCCAACTCTGTATCCCTAAGCTGATGTCTTTATGACCCCTCGGAAGTCTGATCTAAGCTGTCTCCCTTGGGGTCAGAGGGGGGAATGTAAGAGAGAAGCCAGGAGGTAACATGGACATGCGATCAAAAGTGCCTGTTCTTAACATAGTGGCGTAATAAAGGCATAAAAACCTACACTTCCACCACAGCTGGCATCGTCTCCAGTCAGGCATGGCTGGGAACAGTGGGGCAGTAAAAGTTATCAGGGTCCAGACATCCTCTGCAGCAACACCCCCAATTCTACCACTGTGATAAGGGGGCCTGGAGCTGGACACTTCAACATGGGTGATTGAGCGCATCAAAGACGGGGAAGGGAGCACATGGCTTGGTTGTTGCAAGGAATTCCTCTCTCAGCAGGGTGTGACCTGTGCTCTCTGCCCTATTGGTGCCATAGTGACCTCTTCTGGACACCCTGTCACTGCACCCTTTTATTTCATCACTGTAACTGTTCTGATTTAAGAATTTCCATTCACACAAAACCCACTGTTACACTGTTTTAATTGCCCTCATATCATCACTGAATTACTGTATTATACCTGAAGTAATAGTGATGTCAATCTCATGGGGAATGGGTCTGTTGGGAAGAAAATTCTTAATAGTTACATCATCATAATCCTCTATGTAATCATGTTTGGTATGCATCTCTTCAGCTAAATTCAAGGAGTTGAATGAGTTGTATTTCATATCCGCCATATTTCAAGAAAACATAGTTTCTGTTCCCCAGCAATGATTTGTCCTTAACCAGAGTTATCTCTTGAGGTATTTACACTCATTTCTCCCCCTTTACAGAAGTGCCTTGCGACCCCTCCCTGAGGTCTGTCTAAGGGTCCTTGCGCAGATCTAAGAACTTTTATTGTCTCCTTTGAGATAGTAAATGTTTCCTTATTTCCTCCGGAGGGGGAAGTCTAAATTCCGATTTGGGCCATCTGTGCGGCCTGATCAAAGGCGCCACCAACCTTAAATCTGAGAGTGACGACCTAGTCTGGGAAGTTCGCATTCGACTTCCCACACTTCCGTCCGTGCGTATCTTTAGCTTCGTGAAGTTTTGGCAATTCGGACTTTGCACGACGGCCTAGTGTGTAGCCTTTTCGCCAGGTATGACCTTTCGCTCATTCTCTATGTGTGTACTTTATAATTGGTTTGACATTAATCTGTTTGACTTAAGCTTTTGCCTACCTGGTGAATAAATTATTGTTATTCCTTTTCCAGCTTGCGTGTTCTCATTGTATATTCTTTCTGGCCTTGTTGCGATTGGGACTTAAGGGGAGACTCCTACCAAGACATGTGTAGGTAGCGATACTTCTAAGTTAGATTGAGATTGGGTTCTTCCTATTAAGGGGTTATGGAATTATCGGCTCTTAAGATTTAGCTATTGGTTAATCTTTCTAAGGGGCCTTTTGATATACATAAACCTAGGTTCGTGGTACGTTCATACTCAGAGCCATTTGCCTGATGTTGCTACCGTGACAGTCTCCTCTATCCAATGGAAGTATCGTCGAATTAGACCAGGCAATGACACCTATTTTAACCCTAGGGGGTGTTTTTGCTTAGTGACAATGGTTTTCGCAGACAGAGTTCGGGTGCGTAACTGCCCTGAGATTCACGCATGCTGTTTCAAAACTATCCATTCTAATTCTAATTTAGAGTTAGCCACTTAGCGAGGATATAACCAAATTTTGTATTCTAAATTTATTATGGAGTCAGATTTGAAGCGAGAGTAACATTGTAATCGTTATGCTTAGTTTGCTTAAATCACTGATAGATCTGACGTTTTCAGTTGCTGCGTGTGTCCCAATGTGCACCTGGGATTATTCGCAGCACGACATTAAGTTAGATGATTCCGTGATTTCGGCATAGCCCCGTTTTCGAACGGAGAACTATTGAGAACATCTCCGGTAAGTCTCAAACTGGGTCCAAGGCGGGACACCGGCATAAAAGATTTAATTGACACGTCCCATTGCCTCATAACAGCTGGATTCCACACGCATAAACCTTCGCCCCTGGCTCCTCCGTCGTTGGTCGAGCTGTGTGGGGTTTTACAGTCCCTTGTCTGACGTGCCACTCATTCGGGTGATTTCCTGGTTTCTGGGATTTCAATCTTTCTTCATTTCTCATTTTCTTCCTTCCTCTCTCTTTATGCTATCTACTAACCCTACTAACAGTTTATTGTTTTCGATAATTACTAACCCCGATTAACATTGTACATTTATACTAACTGACTAACTTGCACTCGGGATTGTATAGCTGCACATACTAATAGACTAACGATCTCTCAGCATTCGCCCAATCTGTATCTCCGCCCTCCTTGTCTATCACTAATTATCTCCACTGCGGTTTCCTCTTATATCTCTTGCTTTCCCTTTTCTTTAGACTGTACACTTTAGTACCCCTTAACCGGAGCCGTTTGTTCGTTCATAGGAATGTCTCGTTATCCCTGTCTGCGTTTCGGCATTCGCCAAATTCATGTAATTAGTTTTCCTCATGTGTCACTCCCATGTCATTGACTACACCTGTCTACCCTAGTCATGTGTTTAACCCGGATATGTATATAAGGTGTCTACACTTTTAGTTCCTTGTCAGATCGTCTTTACTCCTTTGTCTTGTGCTACGTTCCTCGCCTTGCTCACTGTGATATTTTCTTTCTGACTGGATTGCCCGACACTTGTTTTTTGGTTTGCCCTTTTGGATCTGATTGCCTTCGTGAGTTTTGACCTACTTTTTGCCCGACCACGTCTATTGTCTTTGCTGCCCTGGTATTTGGATTCGGACTGTTTACGGCTTATGAGTTTGTCTCTCCACCAAACCCACGCCTGTGTACCGAACCATTTTTGCCTGACCTTGAGTTGTGTTATTGGTGCCCTGGTTACAGTTTTGGACTTTGCCCTTTGGATTCTGTTTGTGGATTGTGGACATTGTACTGTTGCCAGCTCTGTTGGGGGGTTTCCCCCTTCAGGAATAAAGCCTCCATTTTGCATTCATCTGGTTCTCGCTCTTGGCTCATTTCGTAAAACCTCACATGCTCGTCTTTTAACAGGAACCCGTAAGCATGATCACATTACCCCCGTTCTGGCCTCCCTCCACTTGCTCCCTGTCCATTTTAGAATTCATTTTAAGATTTTAATTTTTGTTTTTAAGTCACTGAATGGATTAGCACCGCAGTATATTGCAGACCTGCATGTTTACACCACCTCCTAGTCTTTGAGGTCGGCTGATCAGCTCTATCTGGTCGTCCCAAAAACCAGACGAAAAACCTGGGGTGACCGCGCCCTCTCAGCGATAGCCCCCAGGCTGTGGAATGAGCTACCCCTCCATGTCAGAACTGCCAACACCTTAAAAAATTTTAAATCCAGGCTTAAAACTTATTTTTATTCCTTGGCTTTTAACCCAGCATGAGAGTTGTGTGGTTACTGTTTTAGTTTTTAACTCTTGTCTCTCTGATTCTGAGCCACTATTTCTTTCTTTGTATGTATGCCTATGTGTTTTATGTGTTAAGTGTTTTATTTATTTAAAAGTCCTTTTTACTTTGAGTATTTTATGTGTGCTATTTATCCATTTTATTTATTTATATTTTGTGCAGCACTTTGGTAACCATTGTGTTTTAAAAATGTGCTATATAAATGAAGTGGATTGGATTGGATTGGATTTATTATGAATTGAGGATGTATCTCCTATGTCAACAGATCACTGTATCTGTCCTTACATTACTTACAGATCACTGTATCTGTCCTTACATGACATACAGATCACTGTATCTGTCCTTAAATTACTTACAGATCACTGTATCTGTCCTTACATTACTTACAGATCACTGTATCTGCCCTTACATTACTTACAGATCACTGCATCTGTCCTTACATTACTTACAGATCACTGCATCTGTCCTTACATTACTTACAGATCACTGTATCTGTCCTTACATTACTTACAGATCACTGTATCTGTCCTTACATTACTTACAGATCACTGTATCTGTCCTTACATGACTTACAGATCACTGTATCTGTCCTTACATTACTTACAGATCACTGTATCCGTCCTTACATTACTTACAGATCACTGTATCTGTCCTTACATTACTTACAGATCACTGTATCTGTCCTTACATTACTTACAGATCACTGTATCTGTCCTTACATTACTTACAGATCACTGCATCTGTCCTTACATTACTCACAGATCACTGTATCTGTCCTTACATTACTTATAGATCACTGTATCTGTCCTTACATTACTTACAGATAACTGTATCTGTCCTTACATGACTTACAGATCACTGTATCTGTCCTTACATTACTTACAGATCACTGTATCTGTCCTTACTTTACTTACAGATCACTGTATCTGTCCTTACATTACTTACAGATCACTGTATCTGTCCTTACATTACTTACAGATCACTGTATCTGTCCTTACATTACTTACAGATCACTGTATCTGTCCTTACATTACTTACAGATCACTGCATCTGTCCTTACATTACTCACAGATCACTGTATCTGTCCTTACATTACTTATAGATCACTGTATCTGTCCTTACATTACTTACAGATAACTGTATCTGTCCTTACATGACTTACAGATCACTGTATCTGTCCTTACATTACTTACAGATCACTGTATCTGTCCTTACTTTACTTACAGATCACTGTATCTGTCCTTACATTACTTACAGATCACTGTATCTGTCCTTAAATTACTTACAGATCACTGTATCTGTCCTTACATTACTTACAGATCACTGCATCTGTCTTGACATTACTTACAGATCACTGTATCTGTCCTTACATTACTTACAGACTGATTGTAAAATTTATTATGCTAAAGATGATCCACCAACTAATTGGGATTTTGATGTTTTGTAAATATGCAAACAATAAGTGGAACACAGATAAACAGAAAAACAAAAAAAAAAACAAAAATCTTAAAACACAGCACTGTAATGCTGTCTACAGTCTTTGTACACCTTTTCCTAAGTGAAATTTGAGGCACTTTTCAAGGTGCATTTTCATGCTTTTCCAGTACCTTACAGCTGTGGTAAGTTACATATTTATATAAATAAATGACAGATTCCACGCAATGTACTTAATAGGATGAAATTATAATGTTAAAAACTCAAACGGTGACAAGACTGTCTGAGCCAATGCCAATAACAGCACGATGAGCAGAGAAAAGGGGAGGCACACCAGTGATCAACCGGCTAATCCACAATAAGCAGGGCTTTCTTAAAGCCTGAATATCTACTCTTGAACAGTGACCTGAAATCCACAGTTTTTACCTGGGATTATTTTGTGGCAATAAAATTCATACACTGGATAATGAGTCAATCCTGCCCACTCATTCCCAAGTTCTGAGAGGAAGGAGGGACAGTTTTTGGGCCTCTCTGTAGTATGGATGTGCCAACCCCTTTAAGTCAAACCAAGGTTGGCTTGATCCATCCAGGGATTGGAGTGAACTCGTCCATTTAATAAACCGTGTTCAAACTTGGCTTGCTAGTTAAATTCAATAACTGCTCCGGGTGGGTCATCTAGTCATAGAATATTGTAACTGCGTGCATAAATCTGCAGCTTCATGTCCACTGGCGGACAGACACATCTGCACAAAACGTTTTAAATACCCTGCCAGCAGCCGCCCAAATCTCATTCACAGCTGTGCTGTACTAAGATTACAGGTTGTTGCTAACGTTATCACTGTGGACGGAAATTTTTTTCTTTTTCATGAGGGACGCGAGTTGGTGAAAATTCTAGAAGGCCAGGAAGTAAACATCCGCTCGGGCATGCATACAAAAATGGAACATTTCATATGGGTTCAAAAATAAAAGTTGTCAATTGGTCACACTTTCTGTGGAATTTGCCAAATTGGAACTATAAACAGGGAAAGCAATACACGGCACTGCTAACGCCACATCCAGCTATCCATCTCCGTTTTTCCTAACAAGTGTGAGAGAAACCCCGGGTGTCAGCTCATCCACAATCACTTGCCTGCTGCTGAAGTTTTAAATCAGATCGGTCTGGGCCAAGCTCCTTTACTTTCCTTTGTTCCTCCAGTGAACGCCTTGAGAAAGGCTGTTTTTGTGAGGAAAGAACTGAAAGCTGTTCAGTTTCCGCGCTTCCACTTGAACTTGCCATCTCGCTCAGCTTCCAGGTTCAAAGGGCGGTGGCTGATTTGACAGTGATGTTCCAGGTGAGGAAAATGCTCGAACACAGGCAAATATCCACAAAAAGCTTCACAGATCTTGAAAAGACTGACAGGTCTGGTCAAATGTATCCTTCTTGCAATTTCTCCTACCACTTTCTCAATTTTCGTCTTTATATACTCTTTTGCAGAACCCTCCCACCTTTTAGACTGTTTTTTAATTCTCTGGGACTTTCCATCTCAGACATGCCCAGGACATGTCCAAACCTAGCTCCAGTCTGGGCTTAACAAAAGAAAAGGTCAATACTGCCATCTAGTGGCCTCTATTCGTATTACACCTCCATTCCAAAAGGGAAAAATTTTTACTCATAAAGGCAAAATTTTTCTTTTCAATACAAAAATGGTTAAGTAGACACTTGTGTGTATATATATATATATATATATATATATATATATATATATATATAATACAAGATGCTAATAAACACGTGATATATACACATACTCAAACACGAGATAAGTAATCAGCAATTACATTGTCAGTACCCTTTTACATGCTTAATTTCCAATTCAAACTCCTGTAAAATCAAACTCCAATTCAAAAATCTCTGATTCTTGTTTTTCATCTTACTCAGAAACAACAGATTGTGGTCAGTATACACAATCATTGGCTTTTGCCCTGAACAAACATAAACCTCAAAGTGTTTTAAGGATAGAACCAGAGCCAACAGCTCCTTCTCTATTGTGGAAAAGTTCCTTTGGTGGTGATTAAGCTTCCTGGAGAAGTATGCCACGGGATGCTCAATGCCATCAGAGTCACTTCTCTGTAGGAGCACAGATCCACAAGCTTGGTTGCTAGCATTGACCGCGATGGAGAACGGTTTGTTGAAGTCAGGGGATTTGAGCACGGGGAAGTGACACAGCAGAGACTTCAGGCGATCGAAGGCTCTTTGGCATGCTTCATCCCAAGTGAACTTTACACCTTTCTTCAGTTGGTTGGTGAGACTGAGAGCAATCTCAGCAAAGTTTTTGCAGTACTTGCGGTAGTACTCGTTCATTCCAAGGAAGCGGCGCAAAGCTTTTTTGTTGTCAGGAACTGGAAAGTCCATGATGGCGTGGACTTAAGCATTTATGGGTGCTACCTTACTCTGGCCTATGACGTAGCCAAGATAGGTGACAGTAGCACAACCAAAGTCACTCTTTTTCAGGTTAACAGTCAGGTTAGCCTGGGTCAGACGGTGGAACAATGTCTCCACATCTTTCAGATGTTCTTCCCAGGAGTCACTCCATGTGATCAGGTCGTCTATGTACGCACCCGTGTGTGGCAGTCCGGCGATTGTAGACTATCATCCTTTGGAACGTGGCTGGGGCATTTTTCATGCCGAAGGGTAGGACTTCATATTGGTAAAACCCAGATAGTGTGGCAAAGACAGAGATGCTCTTGGCCCTCTCAGTTAAAGGCACACACCGATAACCCTTCAATAAATCAATCTTGGTCAGAAACTTTGCTTGCCCTACTCTATCGATACAATCATCAATCCCATGTATCGGAAACACATCAGTTCTTGTAACAGCATTGACTTTGCGATAATCTGTACAGAATCTAGCACTTCCATCAGGTTTTGGAACTAGCACACAGGGTGAACTCCAATCTGAGTTGGAGGGTCTGATAATATCATGTTCTAACATGTACTCAACCTCTTTCTCAGCAATCTTTCACTTTTCAGGATTCATCCGGTATGGATGCTGTTTTATTGGTTTGGCATCACCAACATCTACTTCATGAGAAGCTATAGAAACTCTCTTTGGAACATCAGGAAATAGATCTTTATATTTCTTGATCAACCTCTCGAACTGATCTTTCTGTGAGGGTTCTAAGTGCTGGAGTTTTACATCAAGATTTTGCAACACTTCAGAATTTGTCAATTTACATGAAAGAACTTCAGCTTTAATTCTAGGTTCATCATCTTGAAACTCCCCCTCATCTTCACATGTCTCGACCATAAGAGAATCTGAAGTGAAAGCTGCAACCCTAGCATTTCTGTCATGATAAGGCTTCAGCATGTTAATGTGACACAACTGTTTTGGCTTTCTCTTATCTGGAGTCTTCACAATGTAATTGAGATCATTGAGTTTTGTCAGAATTTCATGGGGACCATGAAATCTAGCCTGCATTGGATTGGACTGCAAGGGAAACAACACAAGGACCTTGTGTCCTGGTTTAAACTCACAGCTTCTAGCCTTATGATCATACCAAGTTTTTATTTTTCCCTGACTTGATTTCAAGTTCTCTTTGGCTTAGTCACAAGCTGCACGCAATCTTTCCTTGAACTTGCTAACATAATCTGACAGACTGATATGTGGTTCTTTCTCTTGCCATTATTCACTCAACAATAGCAAAGGTCCTCTCACTTCACTAGCTCAAACGAACTGAATCCAGTAGACTCCTGCACTGCTTCTCTAGCTGCAAATAACAGCAAATGAACACCTTCATCCAAGTAGTTCTCATGATCATAACAGTAAGTCCTCATCATTGTCTTGAGAGTGGAATGAAACCGCTCTAAGGCACCCTGACTTTCTGGATGATAGGCACTAGAAAAAATTTTTCTTCAGAAGGTCAATCAGATACTGGCTTCATCCCAGATGGAATCTTCAGGACCTGTACTACATAAACCCATTAGGAGTAGATCGTAATTTGCAATCCAACTTAAAACCCATCACTACCTACAACATCAGCTAGCTAGTCTGGAATGGCAAGAAATCACCCCCTAAGTACCGGTCGTAAAATGGCTGGAAAGAATATACAAGTGATAAGAGTCCACGCAAACTGAAGGGAGTAACAATAATTTAATCACCAGGTAGGCACAAACTTAGATCAAAGAAATCAACGTTAGCCAATTGCAAGTTACACACAATTTAGAAAGAGAGAATACATTCATACCTGGAAAAATGGAGGCCAACCACGCGGAGCGAGGCCGCACCACGTGCCTGGGGAGAACTCGGATGCCATCCCTCCCCGCCTACCTAGATCCGCTACTTACATGCACACCCAAGAACTCGGAGAGAGGTGGGATGCGATTCTCCATAATTAAAAGACTACTCACGCCCTTCCACACACGGGGAGATCGAAATATGATTCTCCCCCAATGGCTAGAATCTCTTGGTTTTAAGTCAAACCACACCTTTGATCGGGGGGGTCGAATTTGGGCTCTCCACCATTTGGGGGGTGTAATTAACTTCCTAGCAGAGAGAGGAGAGCGAAATCTGACCAATTTTCAGCAGTTTCCCAGCAGGCACGAACCATAATTTCAATGGAAATGAAACATACTCCATTCAACTCCTTGGATTCCCCTGAGAATAACAAGACCAAACATGATAGGAATATGTACTAATATGATGCTGTTATCATGAAAAAAGCCTTAAGATTGCGTATTGTATAGCTTAATTGGATTATAAGTATACGGGTATAAGTGATTTCTTCACAGGATATTGAAAATATAAACATATTATGAATTTCCTAGAGATGTAGATTATTTTAAACAGATTAATATAACTGGACTTTAACTACATTGGGGACAGTGATAGGACTCTCACAGGAGCCTAGTGGCAGTCAGGGCTTTGTGACTATGCCCGCCGCTGAGTAAAACCTGAGATACTACCCCCCACAGGCAGGCTGCAGGAACATCCTAGGGGGATGTCATAAAAGTTTTACTGCTGGCTCTGGATCAAGCTTGTCAGCCATTTGTTCTGATACTACAATACTGACGAAACTGCAGCTCAAATAATCCGTGGTTCTTCTTCTTCTTCTTTTGTTGTTCTTCTTCTTCATTATATTTAGTGTACACGCTACTTAGGCATAATATGATCCACGGTCGTTTGTGCCTGCTAGAATAGTTTTCGGGGTGGGCAGGTCTAGTGCCGTGATTGGCTCTGGCTAGGTCTGTACTAATTGGACGGCACAACCTGACGTCAGGTTTTGCCCAGATCTCGCAAAGATAGCTGTTCAGAAAGGAAATCACATTCAGGGATTACGGCAAAACCCCTATATCTTATGTTTGAAAACTTTACAGAGGTTGATTATGGACATCCAACATTAACATTACTTGTATGTATTAAAAGAAGGATCAGCATAATAGGTCCCCTTTAATGAAGTGTGTAACTGAATGTTTTATCCGTTTTTACCCCTCAGCCCTCAAAGCTGACGGGGTATTGCTATCCTTCCTGCGGTTGGGCGGGCGGGCCTCTCCAAAAACTTCGACATCGGGCTGAGGGGTATTCCGTGCATTGCACGCCTATTTTGTCTTATTGCATGGTTTTGTTGCTTTTATGAGGTACTCAGTAATTCACTTTGAATACACAAAGCTAAGTTAATTTAAATTCAGCAACCCCCACGCCCTCCATTGGCAAATCACAAGTGGGTGCAATACTTAGTATTATTTTGGAGCTCAATCTAGTGTGCAGACTCTACTTTCACTAAATCCAGGTGGTCCAACAGCACAAGGTAAGAAAACAGCACAACCAAAATGAAGCAAATATTAAATGCATGATAGTGAGGTGTAAGAATTGTAAGCATACACAAGGTATGCTTCTAGAAAACATTAAAGTGAATCACTGCATTATAAATAAGTCCAAAGTGCATTGTCAAAGATAGATAATGGTGTATAGAAGCAAAGAAGTCAGTTATAGGTTGGAGTTTAGAAACATACCATCACACAAGATTTTGTAACGGATAATTGGTGTTTTATACCAATTTGTGGTAAAAAAAAAATTGCTGTTCATTTTGCCAATTAAATTTAAAGACTGGGGTAAAATAATGTACGTCTGAAAATATTAAAAGTTTTTAGGGGATCATAATAACTGTACATTTAGCATGCTCGTTAAACTGGAAACGTAAGCTGTGTCCGAAATCAGACACGACGAACTGCATACTTAACATATGCACTATCGTTCAATATTCTTTTGTGTAAATAAATACAAGTCACATTCAACAGTGTTTATTGCTGTTTAACTTAATGAATATCCCAATGGTCTCATCCCTACATAATAAAGAAACCACCACTTCCTGTAGCTCAACATATGTACTCTTCAAAATGAAAAAACACAAAACAGTGTTAACTCGGATTACACCACAGATATGTGGTTCTATCCATTGCATGTAAGTGTGTTACAATCATTACTGTTATTACACCTATACTTGCTGCATGACATGTCAGAATTGCCTCTCTGAAAAAGGTCTGACACAAGAGCAAACAATTAAGGGGCAAGAACTGGAGAGAGCATATGGAGTGACTCTTACAAATTGCCAACATAATCTGCATGTCGGGCAGACGTCTCACGTTTGCGGTGATGAATCCTTCACGCACAACACGACAGTATCTAAACCAAAAACGAGTCATATTTAGACGTCTAAATCTTGAGCCTTATTTGCACGTTGTACAGACATATCGATATGGTCCTGGACCAACCAACGCAATATAGACATGCTTTGCATGTCGGGCAGACATCTCATGTTTGCTGGGTTGGTGAACAAAATGCATCAGCAATTCACGTTGGCTAACAGATATAATTAGCACGCCAATTTGGCAAGTGAAATACATTGTTAAAACAAATTATTGCTACACCAGAAAAAAAAAACAAAAAAACGAACAGCTGACACCTGTATGTGTCGCTCTTTGTCTCCGAAGTCTGTATGGGGCATTTTCAAACGTGCAAAAGAAGAACTACTAAATGGACTATGTTCTAAGAAAAGACGCCACGCATGGCTATTGAATGTAATCTGTGCGAGACTGGATTCCTTGTATATACATTGCTACCACTGCTTCCTTTATACCCTCCACAATTAATATGCCTATATCCCATAATCCATCCTGATTGACCATAGAGTTTGTATGAGATTGACAGGACTTCACCAAGCTCCTGTCAGTCACGATAGCCTCGCCCCTAAAGCATACCTGGCTTTATCATTTATTCTAGTCTCTATGGGAGCATAATTTATATAAATGAACATCATGATGTATTGAAGAAGACTTGAAACTTGTGATAGCATGAAATGACGTGGAAATCATTATTGATAGAATAAATCAAGCGGGAATTAGGGTCATTTTCTCAAACTTCTATTGCATTAGCTTCTTTTTGAAACCACTGCTGGCCATTTTTATTTATTTTTTATTTATTTTAAAGGACAACCTACGGGAACTAGTCCCATTTACAGGCTCCACCATCACACACACATACACACAATCATAAAACAAAACAATAAAACAAGACAATGGATACCAATCTAACAAATGAAGGGGGATGTCAACCATTCAGTAGAATTTTCCATATATTTGACTTCAAAAATGTTGTGGCAGAGAAGATATTGACAGACACAGGGCAGAGAAGATATTGACAGACACATTCTCACTCATAATGCAATTAAAAGTACTCATCATTCTTATCACAGGAGAATATTTCTGTACATTTATTCAACTACGCCCCAGTTTAAGAGTGGGATATTGTCTTAAAACTCTCATCGAATCATTAAAACTAAATTTGCTTAAAACAGTTGGACAGTCAAAAGAGGAGTTATACATTTATGGAAAAACATGATATCTTAGAACTGTTGTCTGCTACTCAATAAGGGTATACCAAAATATTTATAGAACTCATATCTAGAGCCATCGTATTGTTGGTCAAACTTATAGTAAAAGAATTACACAAATTTGCGCTGCATTCGTGCACTCAACATTAAATATTATGCAATTTTAAGGCACTTCCACATTGTCTTCACTTTCCAGACACGTGTGCTGCGTCCATTCAGTCCATGGTCTGACGTGATGGGCCAAGTTAAAGAATAGCCTTTGTGCCTTAAGGAAGGAACCAGCTCCTATTTCATCACATTATGTACACTGTATTTAAGTTTCCAATGTGTCACCAGGCTATGTTTAAAAATAGCCATCATGTTCTTAATGAAGAACAAGTACTTATGTAAAAACATTATGCACACTGTAAAGTAAGCTGATTACAGACTTTATTCGCAGTATTAATAACATTGTGTGTCGTATAATGTGTGCTGATGAAGTTTGCAAATTAACAAACATTATGCACAGTGGAATCAAATTAATAGCAGATCTGACAGGAAATGGACTGAGAACAGCACCTCATTTCAACGGCAAATATGGTGATGCTGTTTGACTTAAATATTAAATTTTGGCCTCCATGTGACCACAGCACTAAAGACCTGTAGCTATTAGTAAATGCTTCCTTCTGTGTTGCGGGGTGAGAAATTGCTTTCCTCTTGCGGCCCTTTCAAACATCCTGTGGTTGTGAAGGTGTCCAATGTTTTTTGAAACGTGGCCAAGATGCCACCAAGGCCCAAAAGTGAATCAGTGAATTCAATAAAGGGCCCAACTTCATTTTGAAAATGTGTGGAATCAAGCCTTCATTGAATTCACTATTTCAATTATTTCACAGATTCTATGGGATTTCTCTTTTTTTTGCCATCTTCCTTCCAAGAGGGCAAAATGTACCTGAGTCCTCTGCCAATCAGGTTCTCAACTCTTTTTCAGCTTGTGTGTATTAGGCACTTACAAGCAGGACCTCTCAACTTAAACTCTCAACCTAAAACTAAATTACTCCTAAGGTTATGATCACACAGCACTCAATTACGTATTTAGTTTCGATTGGTTTGGCTCATTTGACACAAATTACATTCTCAAAGCTTTAAGTGCATTTGGCAAAATATACAAAGAAAAAAAACTTCACTCATAAATTTGTAAATATTTTCATGAAACTTTTAATAAGAGTTTTTATTATCACTATGGGTAAATGCGCTGTCAGAGACATCATGACACACATCAACTCCAACGTGCACAGGTACGCAGCACGTGCGAGCGTACTTTAAGCTAAAACCATGTTCTCGTGTTCCTAGTCACGTGACCATATGAGAGATGTGCAACTGAGCTCACGTTTTCCGAGATGGCACTCTAAGTTTACAATTAATTATTTGTTGATTTTCAATGCCATGGCTGTCAAACATTCAGTGTAAACGTGCCATTGGCATGCTGAATACCGAAACATCTGTCACTGACGTTGCAAGGGTTATGGGATGCAGTCGATGGACTATGCATGATCTTCGGACAAGTTTCCAACAAACTGACACCACAGCCGACCAACCTCGACCTGGTAGCCCACGTGTGACGTCAAAAGCAGAAGACCGACAAATTGTCTTACGTCATTTGCATAATCGATTTGTCACTGCAACCGTCCACTAGGAATGAGTAGTTTAGAGGTCGTGTGACTGCCCAAACCGTACGTAATCGCCGGCACACTGCTCTTATTCAAGTTGTAACTTACCATTTACTCTTGGACATTTCCATAGCATTTCCGGTGGAACTTGTTACATATGGACTTTGATACGCCATCTATAATGAGTACAGAATTAAATAAAATCATTATTTGACCCCTTTCTGCAGATGTAGACGCCCGCATCCATAGACCTGCAAATTTAAGCACGCTGTTACTGTACTCGATCACTAGATGGCACCCCCGGATCAGTTATTGAATGTTCACAAGCAAGCAGACCTCGAACGCGGTTCTGAATATGGGGAAGTTCACTCCACGCCCTGTTTTTCAAGAGCTGCATGAATTAAATTCCTCAGCTAAGCCTGATGTGCAAACTGGTCAGTATCCTTGCCCATAGTATCGATCCAGCAGTTTAAAAAAACGATATCTTGACACAGAAAAAATCGTTATCCTTTGTAGCAACCAGTTTAGCCACAGTGAGCCAACAGTATTCCAATTAATGTTTCAGAAAAATCCGTTTTCTGAGGCAAAAAAATCGACATGGTATTGATTCTCTCACATCCTACTGTCAATTACAGTTGTCACATACAAAAAAATTTGTTGTCTCCTACCGTGGATTTACGCGTAGATTCCTTCATTGACAAATCCAGCGCTTCCTTACATCCACCCAAGTACTGGTGTTGATAGCCAATCACTCAACCATACACTCAGGGTCTTCTGCGTAACGGTAGAGTTACACTTCATTCCCTCGTGAAGTTTCCCTGGTAACAATGTATTGATTGGCTCGTTTCTTATCCAATTCCCGAGTGTTTAAACATTTTAGAGTAAGTGAAACACATTGATTGGACAAACACAGAGCATACAAACCTATGTGTATCAGCAGGCTCCGTCGTATCCTGTCTACGTTATGCACATTACGCGGCTAAGATAGACGCGTTTTATAGAAAACATGTTCGCAAAACTGGCCTTGAAGTGCTCAGTTACATTTACAGGATTTAAATGTGATAATTCCAACTGACCATATCCTTATTTCGAATGAAACAGGACCCGAGGGTTCCTGCTACTGGATACATCGGTCTCTGGAGAAGGGATTCATGAAAAAGGTGAGGCTGCTACTTTGTTTTTTTTTTTTGTTGTTGTTGTTGTTGTTGTTTTGTTTTTGGAATGTATACTGTAATGTGAATATAGGCCACTGGATGGCAGTATTTACCTTTTTTTTTTGTTAAGCTCAGACTGGGTGTTGTGTTCCAGGGTTCTGGCCTTTGGCCAGAACAGAATTGTTTATGGTTTTAACAGTTTCAAGATTCCATAGTCATAGTTCATGTTCATAGCCATAGTTTTAACAGTTCCTTGTCTCAGGATTTTACATTTCATAATTCATGTTCCATGTCCATGTTTTTACTTTTCCATGTTTTTGTTTTTGCCAGGTCTGCCATGCCACTCCACCGCTTGTCTGCGTTCCGCCCCGTGCCTTCGTTGTTGCACATTTCAGAGCTCTGGGTTGGCTTTGGTATTTCCCTCTTCCTTCTGTGCTGTGCTGATTCGGGGCTCTCTAAGCTTAATTGGCAATTAACTGTTTTTAAGTTACTAACATTTACTAACACTCACTGGGTGGTGTAATTCTTAGATAGGCACATTACTAATATTACTAATTTAGACAGGGAGTTTATTGTCATGATTCCTGCTTTGCTATTTCAAGATCTTGCTGTGCTTTTCTGTTCTTAACATTCATGCTTGCTTCCAAGCTGCATACTTAATTGGTACTTAAGCTGAGCACGCTCATTCTCTTAATGAGCAGGTCATGTCATCCAATCTCAGTCCATGTCTTGATCTTGCCATGCCTCTTGTTTCTCTCTCTCCAGGTGTTACCCCTCATGTCATGATTTTCAAGCCTTTATCTGGATGCGGTGGAAGTTGGCTGGCAGACAGTGTCTCAAGTTTTGTTTCTCGCGTCTCGTTGCTTGTGCAAGTTTAGCCAAGTTCTTAGTTCCCTAGCATTTCTAGTCTTGTCCTAGCCTCTTGTCTTGTGTGTGTGTATATATATATATAGTCTGGTTATTTATTTTTCTTGTTCTTCTTGCCTGGAGTTTCCAGTGCCTTTTGTTTTTTGCCATTTTGCATTTTTGTTTATAGCTCTGAGTAGCATACCTTAGTTTGTTTTTTGCAACCCTTTGGGCCAAGTTTTTTGTTGGCCCTCGTGCCTGTTTTTGTTTTGGTTTATCAATAAATCCTCATTCCCTTTTCCCGCATCTGGTGTCACTGATTCCATATCACTGGGATTATGTTTAGACATGTCCTGGACATGTCTGGGGCAAGTCCCCGAAAAAAAAAAAAAAAAGAGGTCTAAATGTGGGTGGGGTCTGCAAAAGAGTATATAAGGAGAAGAATTGAGACAGTGGAGTAGTAGGAGAAATTGCAAGAAGAAGGATACATGTGACCAGACCTTTCATTCTGTTCAAGACCTGTGATGTTTCTTTTGTGGATTTTTGCCTGTGTTTGTGGATTTTTCTCACCCAGGACATTACCAAGCTGCCCCACAAAAAGGGACTGTAAATATTTCTTTTTGTTTTTGATATAATCAATTTGGTCAGTAGATTAGTTAGTTAGTTGTTATTAGTCTTTGTCTGTTTAATTAAATGTGTATAAGTTTTTAAAACTGTTTCTGTCATCCCTTGCTGTTGCTGCTGTGTTATAAATGTAATAACAAATTGGGGCCATAACAAATTGGGGGCTCAAGGTCCGGGATAGACCATTGTGTGAGTAATTTATTGAAAATCTAACATTTCAAATTGTGAAATTGTTTTTGTGAATTTTCCTAGATATATATTGACTACAGCAATGGATGATTTCTTGGCATCACCAACCGTAGGGGTTTTGAAGTCTTTTAAAAAGACAGAACTGTTGGAAATATGCAGACATTTGGAGCTGACAGAGGTAAAACCAGCCATGCGAAAAGCAAGACTGGCTAGAGAGATAGTTGAATATTACATTGATGAAAATGTGTTTGCACCAGGAGATCTGGAACAGTTTCCAGTGGAAAATCCAAATATAGAAATGGAACTTAAATTAAAAATGCTAGAGATTGAAAGGGAGGAAAGAGAAAAAGAAAGGGAGGAAAAAGAGAAACAAAGAGAATTTGAGAGGGAGGAAAAAGAAAAACAAAGAGAATTTGAGTTAGAAAAATTTGCAAGACAGAGAGATTTTGAATTAGAGAAATTCGATAGAGAAGAAAGGCTCCAAATGGAGCAACTAAAAATAAAAATTCAAACTAAAAATAAATTTCGGGCTAGCCAGGAGGTAAAATTGGTGCCTCCATTTTCGGAAAAGGATGTTGACAACTATTTCCAGTGTTTTGAAAAGGTAGCAAAGAGTTGCCAGTGGCCAAAGGAACACTGGCCTCTGATGTTGCAAACTGTCCTCAAGGGTAAAGTTCAACAAGCCTATTCGGCTTTGTCTGCAGATGATTCCTCTGATTGTGAGGTTGTCAAAAAGGTTATTTTGAGAGCTTATGAGTTGGTTCCAGAGGCTTACCGACAGAAATTCAGAGGTTTGAAGAAATCTGAAAATGAGACTTATGTGGAATTTGCTAATGAGAAGAAGGTTTGCTTTGAGCGCTGGTGTACTTCTATGGAGGTCAAGGATGATTTCAACTCACTAAAAGAGATGGTGTTAGTTGAAGAATTCAAGAACTGTGTTAAGGATGATGTTAAGACCTACCTTAATGAGAAGCAAGCACTGAATTTGCAATCAGCTGCCAAATTTGCAGATGAATATGTTCTCACACATAAGTCCAAATTTCAGTCTAGCAGTAACAATAGATGGTCCCAATTTCAGAAAAAAGGGAACGGTGATACCCAAGATTCCTCACCCAAAGACAAAGACAAATCTGGTGATGGGGCTCAGAAATCCAGTAACAGGTCTGATCAAAGTGTGAAAGCTGACAGTGACAAAAGTGGTCTAGTTTGCAGTTATTGCAAGAAATCTGGTCATGTTAAAACTAACTGTTGGTTCCTTAAAGCTAAGAAAGAAAAAGAAAAGGATACCAAACCAAATGCCTTTGTGAAAACAAGGTTAGAAACCCCTGTAGTAGATAACCGATCTGCTAAATTGCCTGCTTCTTGTGGGGCTAAAAAGCCTGATACAGCTGACTTCGCGAGGGAGGAATTTCTTCCATTTGTGTCAGAGGGATTTGTGGCTCTGAATGAGCATACTACTCCTGTCCCCATATATATCCTAAGGGATACCGGAGCTTCTCAGTCACTTTTGTTGATGGACTCCTTGGAGTTACGTGATGAGACCGCTTCAGGGGATTTCATACTTGTACAAGGTATTGAAGGGAGGACAGTATCTGTACCCCTGCGCTCTATATTCTTGAAGTCAGATTTAGTTACAGGACAGGTAAAGGTGGGACTTATGTCAAGTCTACCTATAAAGGGTGTTTCTCTGTTGCTAGGCAATGACCTGGCTGGGGGCAAAGTAGTTCCCCCTGTACATCTTACTTCACAGCCGAGCACTGAAGATGGGGATGAGGACCCATCTCTGTATCCTTCTTGCGCAGTGACTCGTGCTATGGCCAAGAAGGCTAAAGAAGAAGATGTTGTGGTGCCGTCCAGCACATTGAATAGTCAAGACTCAGGGGGTTCGCCTCATGACTCTGATTGGCCTACTATGGTTTCTCTGTTTGAGGACTTATCAGATACTTTTATCAGTTCTCTATTCAGCCAGCTGGATGGGTCTGGTGATTCTGATGTGTCTGGAGACTTGTCCCTGTCCAGAAAGCGGTTGATTGAGGAGCAAACTAATGATCCTGAAATTTGTGCACTAAGGAGGAGAGCCCTTCCTGATAAAGAAATAGACGCAGTTCCAGTTGGGTATTATCTCAAGGATGGTGTGTTGATGCGGAAGTGGCGCCCTCCTGATATCCCTGCCAATGCAGATTGGGCAGTGGTCAGGCAAATTGTTGTTCCGAAGGTCTACAGGAATGAGATCTTAACAATGGCTCATAGTTTACCTTTAAGAGGTCATCTTGGTGTTAACAAGACTGTTGATAAGATCATGAAACACTTCTTTTGGCCTGGGCTTCGGAAAGACGTTTCCAACTTTTGCAAAACCTGTCACACTTGTCAGGTAGTTGGAAAACACCAGTTAGACCCACCTGTAGCTCCATTGCAGCCTATCCCAGCATTTGGGGAGCCATTCTCTAAGGTCATTGTTGATTGTGTTGGTCCATTACCCAAGACTAGATCTGGAAATCAGTACTTGTTGACAATCATGTGTGCATCTACCAGATTCCCCGAAGCCATACCTCTATGTAACATCAAGGCAACTGCAATCTCGAAGGCTTTGATAAAGTTCTTCACGTTGTTTGGCCTTCCCAGGGAAATTCAGTCAGACCAAGGTAGCAATTTCACTTCTGGTTTGTTTCAGCAGGTTGTGTATGAACTAGGTGCAAAGCAGATTCTTTCTAGTGCCTATCATCCAGAAAGTCAGGGTGCTTTAGAGCGGTTTCATTCCACTCTCAAGACAATGATGAGGACTTATTGTTATGACCATGAGAAAGACTGGGATGAAGGGGTTCATTTGCTGTTGTTTGCAGCTAGAGAAGCAGTGCAGGAGTCTACTGGATTCAGTCCATTTGAGCTAGTGTTTGGTCATGAAGTGAGAGGACCTTTGCTATTATTGAGTGAACAATGGCAAGAGAAAGAGCCGCATATCAGTCTGTTAGACTATGTTAGCAAGTTCAAGGAAAGATTGCGTGCAGCTTGTGACCTTGCCAAAGAGAACTTGAAATCAAGTCAGGGAAAAATGAAAACTTGGTATGATCATAAGGCTAGAAGCCGTGAGTTTAAACCAGGAGACAAGGTCCTTGTGTTGTTTCCCTTGCAGTCCAATCCATTGCAGGCAAGAATTCATGGTCCTTATGAAATTCTGACAAAACTCAATGATCTCAATTACATTGTGGAGACTCCAGATAGGAGAAAACCAAAACAATTGTGTCACATTAACATGCTGAAGCCTTATCATGACAGAAATGCTAGGGTTGCAGCTGTCACTTCAGATTCTCCTATGGCCGAGATTTGTGAAGATGAGGGGGAGTTTCAAGATGATGAACCAAGAATTAAAGCTGAAGTTCTTTCATGTAAATTGTCAAATTCTGAAGTGTTGCAAAATCTTGATGTAAAACTCCAGCACTTAGAACCCTCACAGAGAGATCAGTTTGAGAGGTTGATCAAGAAATATGAGGATCTTTTTCCTGATGTTCCAAAAAGAGTTTCTATAGCCTCTCATGATGTAGATGTTGGTGATGCCAAACCAATAAAACAGCATCCGTACCGGATGAATCCTGAAAAGAGAAAGATTGCTGAGAAAGAGGTTGAGTACATGTTAAAACATGATATTATCAGACCCTCCAACTCCGATGGGAGTTCACCCTGTGTGCTAGTTCCAAAACCTGATGGAAGTACTAGATTCTGTACAGATTATCGCAAAGTCAGTGCTGATTTATTGAAGGGTTATTGGTGTGTGCCTTTAACTGAGAGGGCCAAGAGCATCTCTGCTTTTGCCACATCATCTGGATTGTACCAGTATGAAGTCCTACCCTTTGGCATGAAAAATGCCCCAGCCACGTTCCAAAGGATGATACAGTCTACAATCGCCGGATTGCCACACATGGGTGCGTACATCGACGACCTGATCACATGGAGTGACTCCTGGGAAGAACATCTAAAAGATGTAGAGACGTTGTTCCAGCGCCTGACCCAGGCTAACCTGACTGTTAACCTGAACAAGAGTTTGGTTGTGCAACTGTCACCTATCTTGGCTACGTCATAGGCCAGGGTAAGGTGGCACCCATAAATGCTAAAGTCCAAGCCATCATGGACTTTCCAGTTCCTCACAACAAAAAAGCTTTGCGCCGCTTCCTTGGAATGATCAGGTACTACCGCAAGTTCTGCAAGAACTTTGCAGAGATTGCTCTCAGTCTAACTAACCAACTGAAGAAAGGCGTAAAGTTCACTTGGGATGATGCATGCCAGAGAGCCTTCGATTGCCTGAAGTCTCTGCTGTGTCACTTCCCCGTGCTCAAATCTCCTGACTTCAACAAACCGTTCTCCATCGCGGTCGATGCTAGCGACCAAGCTTGTGGATCTGTGCTCCTACAGAGAAGTGACTCTGATGACATTGAGCATCCCGTGGCATACTTCTCCAGGAAGTTCAATCGCCACCAAAGGAACTATTCCACAATAGAGAAGGAACTGTTGGCTCTGGTCCTTTCTTTACAACACTTTGAGGTTTATGTTTGTATAGGGGAAAAGCCAATGATTGTGTACACTGACCACAATGCGTTAATGTTTTTGAGTAAGATGAAAAACAAGAATCGGAGATTGTTGAATTGGAGTTTGATTTTACAGGAGTTTGACTTGGAAATTAAGCATGTGAAGGGTACAGACAATGTAATTGCTGATTGCTTATCCCGTGTTTGAATATGTATATATATATCACGTGTTTATTTGAATATTGTATGATATGTATATAAAGACAAGTGTCCACTTAACCATTTTGTATTGAAAAGAAAAATTTTGCCTTTATGAGTCAAAATTTTTCCCTTTTGGAATGGAGGTGTAATGTGAATATAGGCCACTGGATGGCAGTATTTACCTTTTTTTTTTCTTAAACTCAGACTGGGATTATGTTTAGACATGTCCTGGACATGTCTGGGGCAAGTCCCCGAAAATAAAAAAAAAAAGAGGTCTAAATGTGGGTGGGGCCTGCAAAAGAGTATATAAGGAGAAGAATTGAGACAGTGGAGTAGTAGGAGAAATTGCAAGACGAAGGATACATGTGACCAGACCTTTCATTCTGTTCAAGACCTGTGTTGTTTCTTTTATGGATTTTTGCCTGTGTTTGTGGATTTTTCTCACCCAGGACATCACCAAGCCGCCCCACAAAAAGGGACTGTAAATATTTCTTTTTGTTTTTGTTATAATCAATAATCAATTAGTTAGTTGTTATTCGTCTTTGTCTGTTTAATTAAATGTGTATAAGTTTTTAAAACTGTGTCTGTCATCCCTTGCTGTTGCTGCTGTGTTATAAATGTAATAACAAATTGGGGCCATAACAACACTTACTCAACAAAGTCGAATGTTGAGGTTTTTTCCTGTTTAAAACGCGAACTGCCCGTGCATTTGGGTGGACCCCCTCGGTACGTTCATTGCACCTTTCTTTTGAATCCAGGGAGGCAATGGATTGTTCCCTGAAAGTGGAGTGTCTGTTCTGTTAAAATAAGGTATATTTCAGAATTCAGATATTACTGAGTTAGTGAGTTGCACTTGTTCCTTATAAGTGTTGAAATGAGTTTGTGAGCTTAGAAGAGGGGACTGGTAGCTTCCATTACAGGGTGAATGTTCTAACCGTTTAATAAGAAGTTTATTTAATGCGTGTTTGTGCTGGCTTGGGGGATTTGTAGTAAAATGGCCAAAACTCTAAACTTTATTATGGAGAAAAGGCATGTTTTGTGTTTGGAGAGGTTACTGGTGATCATTGATATTCAACTGCACTGAGATTGATAAATTCATACTAAACTCAACCAGAAAATCATTTGTTCATATTAAATTTCATGCCTTAAAACTTTATTTGTGTTATATACATGATTTTTTATGATTTGAGAGGACTTCATTTTGAGACTTCGGGGAGACACTTGGATAGCTGTATAATTTGGCTAAAAGCATGTAGGTAATCTAGAATGTAATGTTGAAGATGAATTGTACTTGTGGTCAAGGAGTTTATGATCCCAGAAATGTATAGTTTTAAGCCCCAGCAGTTTTTCAATCCTCAGAATTATTTTTTTTGCAATTTCAATGGTGAATTCTCATGAAGATTTTTTATGTTTGCAGCTCATTTTCTCTACCATAATCATGAAAATTAACTAAAATACTATGTAATTCTAAATGCTGTAAGTGTCTTTTCAGAATTGAGCCACATTTTTCCTCTTTATGAAGCTTAAATCTTGAATTATACAGCATTAAAGTGGGTAACCCATAAATAGCCAAATTTGGCTTCTGCACAAAGGGGTTAAACCCTCATTTCTTGTATGTTCAACTTATCAACCTCCAAACGAGTGAGAAGTTTTTATTTTCGCTGAGTATAGTCCAATGGTTCAGCACAACACCATAGCTCACTGGCAAAAGGTCATCTCTCCAAAAACAGAACTCATGTCTCAAAACTAAGCCATTTTCTCATATAGTCAATGGCCCCAAAATGCAAAGCCTCTTTGGCATTGTTTAAGCACTGTTGGTCAAAATGTTTAGATGTTTTGTCACTATGGCAGTGGACCATGGAAATATCACTTATGTCACATTTCAATCTTGGTCCAGACCATTCACTGACAATGAATGGTTACTGGAATTGATGCCTTTTCTCTAGCTACCAGATATCAAACTGTATCAAACTGAAAAAATGGACCTACACTGTCATGGAAATTGTTACTGTACTTTTATTCACAAACAGCCAAACAGTTAAAAAAAAAAAGAAGGTATACAGCAAAATCCACTGTACTGTAAACACAGCAACACAGGAAAATTAAATGCAATATCGTTCACACCAGTAACTCCACCTCACTAGCCGTCCTCCTCATCCTCTCGTGGTCATCCTCTGCTGTCTGTCTGGCCACAGATTCATCCACATCACACCTGATATTCTCCCATGCGATGCAAAGGGGGAAGAATCTATGTGCATGCTGCAACCATCCCCTGCACTGATCTGCTGTGACATTGTCACAGCAACCATCCATTGCTTCAAGCAGGGACCTCTGGTTCTGAGCCCAATGCTCATACACCCCCCCTCCCCCACCCACCCACCTCCAAGCAGAGAAATTCCTCAATTGGATTGAGAAATGGGGAGTTAGGTGTTAGGAGCACCATAAGCAGTCTTGGGTGGGCAGTGTACCAGGCCCTGATGAGCGGGCCGCAGTGGAAGCTGACATTGTCCCACGCAACTACAACCTTTGACAAGTGAGGCCCTACCAAACCTCTCATTTTCTGAGATGAGATCTGAATAAAGGTGATCCAAAAAGAACAGGAGCTTTTGGGTATTGTATGGGCCTTGTTGAAGTTTCATGAGGTTTTATTGAACTGAAAAACGATCTTACAGAGTACCACAAGGTGGCAGTATTTCCCATCTCGACCTGCATTGTCAAATTACTGTATTACAACACTCCCACTTAATTTTACAATTAACTTAAGCCTTTTTCCCTTTTACTAACATAAATCACTTAGGAGATTAATTAAACTTAGACTCTTCTTAGACTATAAGTCCCCCTTTTTTAACAAAACTTAGAAAAATTAGCAAGACATTTAAATGACCATTTTTAAATTTCTATCTTGCTTACCAACAGTCTTAACTTAGGCTCTATCAATACTAAACATTAGCCTATGACTTATACTTATTAGAGCTACACAGCACAAAGTCCAATCTCTCTCCTAAGGAATTCAAACTTCTACTTTGCTGATGGCTTGGTCAAGATATCTGCCTTCATCTCATCTATAGAACAGTATTGCAGTCGAATTTGTCCATTCTGCACACATTCACGAACATAGTGATAACGAATGTCTATGTGCTTTGTTCTTGAATGATCAACTGGATTCTTAGCTCTGGTGATAGCTCCTTGGTTGTCTTCCAGAATCACAGTTGGCGTAGCATCCATTCCGAGATCACTGAGGAGTCGTGTAAGCCAGGTACATTCTTGTGCTGCCTGGCTGAGGGCGACGTATTCAGCTTCAGCTGTTGACAGTGCGACGGTGTTCTATTTCTTGCTGAGCCAGCTTACTGCTCCTCCACCGAGTAGGAAGACATTCCCGGTTGTAGAACGACGATCATCCTGATCTCCAGCCCAGTCAGCGTCTGAGAAACCGACTAAAGTTCCAGACTCTGACCGCTGGTACTTGAGAGCGACGTTCATGGTTCCTTTCAGGTAGCGTAGAATCCTTTTCACAGCAGTCATATGTGCAGTATTTGGTTCAGCGTTGAACTTTGACACAGCGCTCACTGCTTGTGCAATGTCTGGCCTGGTTGCCATTGCTGCTTATAGCAGGCTCCCTACAATTGACTGATAGGTACCTGTGTTCACTGGGTTACTGACACCATCATTTTTTTGTAACTTCACATTTGCATCAGCTGGGGTTGTGACTTGATTAGCTTTATCCATCCCATATTTCTGAAGAATGGCTTCAATGTAATGCTTCTGGTGAAGGTACACACAGTTGTTTGTATTGTGTCACTGAGATGCCCAGTATGTTAGACAGCTCACCCATCTCTTCTTCAGAGCAACTTTCAACTCATTCATGCTTTCCAGTGACTCTGTGATCAAAATCAGGTCATCGACATACACAGCTAATATCTCTAGCTGCTGTCGAGTTCTCACAAACACACAGGGGTCTGATGTGCTCTGATTGAATCCAATATCTTTCATGAACTGTGTGAAAGTCTTACACCAGCAGCGAGGGGACTGCTTAAGGCCATAGATTGACTTCTTCAGCTTGCACACTAAGTGCACTTGGCCTGGTTTGACGTACCCATCTGGTTGCTCCATGTCGATTTCCTCCTCCAGATGTCCATTCAGAAATAGTTACAACATCCATCTGATGAACATGCAGGTTATTCTGAACAGCGAAAGATAGCAAGGTACGAATTGAGCTGAATCGTACTACAGGTGAAAGGTTTCCTCATAGTCAGCGCCATACTTCTGTGAGTAGCCCTTAGCCACAAGTCTGCACTTGTATCTCTCCACCTCTCCATAACTATGGTGCTTGACTTTGAACACCCATCTCGAACCTGTTGGCTTTCGGTCTTTTGGCAATTCTACCAAGTCCCAAGTCTCGTTTTCAAGCAGGGACTCATACTCCAAATCAGCTGCTTCCTTCCATTCTTTTGCATTAGGGCTCATCATTGCTTCTTTCAGTGTACTTGGTTCTTTTACACTACAGACATTTGCATAATGTTCAACAGTCACTATGTCTGCAAACTCATCATAGCCATACCTCGTTGGGAGCTTTCTGACTCTTCCACATTCTCTCGTGGCTTCAGTGACTAGTGTCTCATCAGCTGATGCTCCTCTCTCATCAGGACCACTGTCAGCATCACTGTCTGAACAAGACACTTCCACTTCCTGTTTCCAGTGAAAGTCTGTTTCATTGAAGATGACGTCCCGGCGATTCAGAATCGAACAGACGATAGCCCTTGGCATTGTTAGCATAGCTTCACTGCTTTCTTGTCCAGCTTTCTCCTCTCTACTTCTGGAACATGTGCATAGGCCACACAGCCAAACACTCTCATGTGACTGATGTTCGGTTTTCTGCCACTCCATCTCTGATACGGAGTCTCTTGCTTCAGAACTGATGTGGGCAGCCTGTTCTGCGAGTAGGCTGCTGTTGCCACAGCCTCTGCCCAAAACATTTTTGGCAGCTTTGCATGAGACAGCATACTCCTTGCTGCTTCAACTAAAGTCCGATTTTTTTCTTTCAGCTACACCGTTTTGCTGTGGTGTATGGGGTACGGACATTTCGTGGTGGATGCCTTGAGCCTTCAGGTACTCCTGAAATTCTTTCGATGTGTATTTTCCACCGTTGTCTGTTCTCAGCCTTGTAACTCTTTGTCCACACTCATTAGAGAATGTTTTCTCAAACTCTTTGAACTTGCTGAGCACTTCACTTTTCTGCCTCATGAAATATACCTTGCAGCATCTTGAATAATCATCAATGAATGTCACGAAGTACTTTAATCCACCTTTGGATTCAGTCTGCATGGGACCACAGACATCACTATGAATCAGCTGCAGCTTGCGCTTTGATCGGATTTCTCCCACTGACTTGAATGGCTTTCTAGACAGCTTGCCCTCTACACACGCTTCACAGAAGGGGTTCTCTTTTTCAGCAGAAAAGTCCATTCCACTCACCAGGGGCTTCAGCTCCTTCAGCATGGTGGTGTAACCCAGTCTTTGATACCATAGACTGGCTGCAACTGATGCACTTCCTGCTGTATGAGAGGCAGTTGTACTCCCCTCCACATCCAGCTGATATAATCCATCGGATTGTTGTGTTCCCATTCCTCGAAGATCTCCATCTTTTCCAAGTATGTAGCACCGGGTCTTCTTGAACTGCACTGTGTTTCCTTTTTTAGTGGCAGCTCCCACTGAGAAAAGATTCCCAGACAGCTTGGGAACATACAGCACATCATACATTGTGACATTTTCGAAATCACTAACTTTGAAAGTCATTTTCATTTTTACATTGCCGAGTCCTTGGGCACTGACTACTCTGCCATCACCCAGTTTCACTGATTGTGGCTTAGTGAATTCCTGGCAGTCCGGCAGTATTTCTTTTGAACATGTCATGTGTTTTGATGCTCCAGAGTCAATCAGCCTCTCGACTTGCTTCACTTTCTCATTTTGATTTGTCTCTCTGGCAACAAATGCACTGTCAGTTGCACTATCAGAATTCTCATTATCCTCACATGTCATGCGCTTAGCCTTGTGGGTTTGAATTTTATTTTTTAGCTTTGGCCAATTTCATTTTAGATGTCCCTCCTTCCCACATTTAAAGCATTTCCGTTTGGATCTGTCCACTGGAACTGCTTGTGGATTCCCACGCACTTGTGTTGCCATTGCAGAGGCGCCACCTGCTGTTGCACTACTGGTACTGTCATTTGCCTGCACTCGTTTTTGTTCTTCATTTATCAATGACTGTTGCACGAATTGAAGAGTCAAATTGTCCATGTTTGTCTCTAGGGCGGTGACAATCGTTGCATAACTGGGGGGAAGACTACCCAGCAATGTCACAATCTGATCCTCCTCAATTACAGCACCGATTGCGCCAAGTTGATCAGTTAAATCTTTCATGCGTTTCAAATTCCGGTTATCGTTTCTCCTTCCTTCATTTCACATCTGAAGTACTTTTTCTTTAGAAACAATTTATTAGCAAGGGTATCTCTCTAAAAATGTCCCTTCAGCATATCCCACGCTTCTTTAGGTAACTGACAACTTGTAATCAGGTACAATTGAGATGTACTTACATTAAGCACCAACATTGAAAACTCATTTTCTTTCTTCCTAGCAAATTCAGCTCGAGCTCCTGCGTTAGCATCCGCTGCTAACGTTTCCGTCTCCATAACCATTCCCCATAGACTTCGTGCTTTCAGTAGATGCTCCATCTGGAATTTCCATGTAGCCCAGTTGTCAGATCCACTTAGCTTGTCGATAAACAGTCTGTCCTCCATTGTGAATCCCACAATACCGAGTACACCTCACAAAATCCGTGTGAAACCACTGTTTTAAGCTAATTTACTGGAACTGACTGGGACCGACTGGGCCCATAACCTGTTGAAGTTTCATGAGGTTTTATTGAACTGAAAAACGATCTTACAGAGTACCACAAGGTGGCAGTATTTCCCATCTCGACCTGGATTGTCAAATTACTGTATTACAACAGGCCTAGTGTGGGAATGTGGGTGGCCACGCCATTTTCAGAAATGGCAGCACACATTGTTATTGCCCCTACGCTGGCCTGGGACATCCACCATGGCCCGGTGGCCAATAATATTCTGGCCACGTATTCTTCCTTTGGCCAGGTTGAAGCCGACTTCATCCACAAAAACAAGGGTGTGAGGAGCCGCATTCCCCTCCAATGCCATTCTTTACAATACAGTACAAAACATCAAATCAGTTATACGGTAGAATCATACCAACAGCAAATTGCATAGGAATGTTTTGTGTTCTCCACCAAAAGTTCAATATAGTGGCCTCTGATTTACTGTAAACAGGTTATAATGATAGATAACCAGTAACCCACCACTGCATTTACATACTGGAACCGCAGCTCTTTCACTCAGTTTCTCTCAAATGGTACCCTGTAGAGCGGTTTCATGCTCATCATATGCTTCAATAGCCTGTCTATTGTTGATATGCTGATAGTGTTGATGTTCTGGAATATTAGATTGTCCTGTATTATGGTATTGCGGTTTAGTGTGATGGCATTATTTACAATCACTACATTGCAGATCTGCTGTTCTTGTTCTCGGCTGAGTAGTGTTCTTCTGTCACCAGTACGAGGTTGTCGTCCAATTCTAGATAATTCACAAATAGACAATGTTACCATTTGTATTGTAATGCACCGTCCTGTCCTGTAGACCTACTGTATGCCTTATGAATCTCACAGAATGAGTTACCAATTTTGCTGTTGTTTTACTGTTATGCAATGTACTGAAATTCTACTGTAATGCATTGCTGTACAGTAATTGGAATACTATTGTAAACTGTACTATCAATACAGTAATTCCATTGTTGAATGAGTATATAGGCCTACCTGTTTTCCCTGCGGAAGGCTTGGATGATAGACGACACTGTAGATCTGGGCACATTCGGCTGAACTTGACGACCTGCCTCAACCATTTTGAGGTCATGATTGATCACATGGCCCAAATCTGGTTCTTCTTCTTCTTGGCAGGTAGTCATTGTTTACCTGTCCAGGTGCCTTGTTCAAAAATTGTATTGATTCTAGTCAAGCTTTATATGTATGTTTGGAAAAAATCATACTCGTGGATAGCACCTGCCAGGTAACTAAACATACCATTTGATTGGTCATCTGAGATGTGTTACACACCCCCTTTATTAGTCAAGTTCTAGATTCACCTGAGTCAATTAGCAAAAGATTTTCATATCATGTAAAGTGATGTTATACTTGGTATTATGTTCCTGACTAATTTTGAAAATTGAATGAACTCTTGTGCATGTGATGGCCGACACAATGAAATAATGCGGACATGTTTTGGAGAGTAAAACCATTTGAATGACAATGAACAGTTAGTTTAGATCAGCAAGATTTATACAATTGGTAATTGTGCTAACTGTAGGCAACTGTTCATCAATCATTTGCAAAGATGTGCTAGACATTGGCAATTTGTGCAAACTGTAGACAATTGGATTTAATCATTTGCAAAGTGTGCCAAGACATTTGCAATTTGTTGAAAGGACTGAGAATTTGAAATCTGTTGTGAAGAAGTGCCCAGTGGTTTGGAGGGTTGTCCATGTTGTTTTGAGAATGAAATTTGTGTTTCAAGAAATGAGCCAAACCAATTGAGAAAAACTGTAATGTACAGAATCTAAACTAAATGTATATGTGCAAATATTTGTGCTTTTTAATTTTTCATATTCAAGGTGTTTTTTCCCCCAAAACTGTTATTTCAGCATTCTCCACTGTAACAAGAGGCTCAAACTTTCCACGCTTTCGCCTCTCTTTCATGGCTCTAAGGTGTCAGATACTACACTGAACAAAAATATAAATGCCCCAAGTCAAATTTTTTAATTTTTATTAACATTAGGGTTATGCAATATATGAAGAAAATCAAAATTCATTTTTGTTCATGACTAATCTTCAGATCACTGTCCATTACATCTTGATTTTGGCATCTGCAAAGGAGTGAGAATCCTTTGAACATGTTGGGGGTAGGGCTGGGCGATATATCGATATTATACCGATATCGTGAATCAAAGTAAAATATCGTCACGGATTTTGACTATCGTAATATCTTGATATGAAATAAGGGTTGGCTTTTTTGGTTTTAAAAGCTGAATTATAGTAATGGGTTGCATTTTTCTGCACTTGCAAGACTGTTGAAGCTGTTGCCTGCACCTGCTTCATCGTTATGTCAACATTACTTATAAATGGTTATAGAAAATATTGTTGTGCACATATTTTGCAAAAGCGCCAACATTTGTCCCGATGATATCGGCAAAATATCGATATCGAGGTATTCGGTCACCGATATCGAGATATTAGATTTTGTCCATATCGCCCAGCCTTAGTTGGGGGTCAGGTTGAAGAAATTGAATGTTCAATATCTTGTGTGTCCGCCATTTGAGTCTCTCAGAGCAACACATCTCCTTCGGATGGAGTTGATCAGGTTGTCTATCGTTGCCCTTGGAATGTTATTGCATTCTTCCCAGAGGGCCACACGGAGCTGGCGCACATTATCCGGAACTGGAACATAGTCGCGGACACGTCGATCCAGGAGATTCCAAAGATGCTGTATGGGCGACATGTCCGGCGAATACGCAGGGCAGTCCAGAACTGCAAGGAACTGAATGCAGACCGCTCTGGTGGACATCCCTGCATCCTGCATGCCAATGGCATGTTCCCGCATGACCGGAGACATCTGAGGCATGATGACTTTTGACAAAATTTGACATTTTGGGGTGGCCTTTTATTTTCCCCAGTTCTGTGTTATCACCTGCTGGAAATGCCACACCCATGTACTGAGTGAAATCACTGCATCACTGAGCAAATGCTCACTGATGGATTAAAAAATGGTACACAAATCAAGAGAAATATCCCTAATGAACAAGTAAAAGTCTGTATATGCTCAGTTAAAGTGGTTAACTCCATGTGGCATCAATATTTGACATGGGGCATTTATATTTTTTTTCTGTGTAATAATCTTAACCAGTGGCGCTGCCAGGATTAAATTTCATAGTACGCGCAGACAGATGTGACAGATGACGTAAATGACAATCATTGGCCTTTATGTTAGGCTTCAATTAATTGCCTTAAAAAATAAGTGGACTCAGCATGTTTAGCCTATTACAAACCAGCATGACTTAAAAAACAAGTGGACTCAGCAAGTTTAGCCTATTATAAACCAGCATCTTTATAATCCCCTTCCCAAAAACAATTTTAAAAAACCCCTTAAAAATATTTATTTTCACAGCTTCAAAAAAATGTACGCACAGGATTCCGGCTGGCAGCGCCATTGATCTTAACATTTTCTGACAGATAAGAGGGTAAGTAAAACAGCCATATCAAATTTGCCATCAGTTGGTGTGCATTTAGCAATTTATTACAATTTGTAATCAGGATGTCCATTTCTCCATGACACAAAAGGTCCAGACCCCTTGGGTCAGTTGGCCATCACTCTGACAACCAAATAATAGACACATGGACTTGATAAACTTTGTATGCAATTTCATTGATAAAGATGAATATTTTTTATTTTTATTTATTTATTTATTTATTTTCCCCTCTTCCGGCTTCTGAGGAGAGCAGTCGCACTCTCTCTCTGCTCCTGTCTGCGTCTTTTTTCTTTGTCCTGTTTTGTCGTGTTACCCCCTCTTTCCTTATTTTTGCACCTTCCGTCTGCTTCTGAGGCTCTTCAAGTAAAGATGGAATTAATTAGCTGGTCCCTGAATGCAATCGACAAAATATTTTCAACAAGAAGCGGAGCACCTGGTGAACCGCGCTGCCCGGATGGAACTTTTGCTGCTGGCTACGTTCGGGACGCGTGGGCAAGTTCTTTGTCTGGCGGCACTATCCCTTGAAGACGTGGAGGATGTTTATCTTTTCGGATTTATGGTGATGGGATTTCTCCTAATTGGCATGGGAGTTGCTCCGATCTACCGCAAAGTATGCGAGCTGGGAGCAAGAAAAATGGCCCATGCGCTGGCCTGCACCGAAATAATTACTGAGCGCTTCAGTGGAATATTGGAGAATGGTGAGTTGCTCAAAAAGACTCTGGGATCATCTGCAGTAATGCACAGAAAGTTTTGAGTCAGTGTGGGGAGTTTGTGCGTTTCACTGTGAATTTGGGCAAGAGACAGGACGAGAGGATGGGAGAACAACTGGGAGAACTGGTGGCCCTGAAGCGTGAGGTAAAAAATTTACAAAATTTACAAAAGGAATAGCGGATCAATCTAAATTGCTTGTTCGAACCCGAAATTGAAATAAAATTCGCAGTGGGTGCAGGCTTGCATTCTCACCAGGCAGTTACACACTTGATTCTACTTATCAAGGGTCTATGGCGAAAGCTTTAAGGGTTGATTAGTAGAATCAGGTCTGTGAGAGGTTGGATAGAGTGAAAGTTTGCACTCAGGCTCATTCTGGAAAAGAGTGGGTATCCCAGTGCTAGACTGTTAGACTTGAGAGGCTAGCAGCAAATTCCCTAGAGTAGAGACTGCTTGCTGCTGTCACTTCTCATAGCCTGTTACGCATGTGTACCCCAAAAGCTGAAAAACGGTTCACTCTGTGTGAAAAACAAGCTGTGGGAGGAGGTGCGATGCTCTGGGAAATGTTCTGCTGGGAAAGCATGGGTCCTGGCATTCATAGGGACATCAATTATACGTGGCTGTTTTGGTCAAATTGGCCCAGAATATATTGGTGGGCGACCAAAATGTGGAGAGCATGATAAAAAAAGACCATACAGCGTTCTGTTCATGATAATGTGTTCTTGAGTACATCACCAATCCTTTTTATGTAGACAGTGTTTCAATAACAAAACATTTAACATCAACAACAACTACTGCAAGTCATTTCATTTTCTATTTATTTATTTTTTTAAATCTCCAATCCCACCCGAATCTGGAATGCCCAATTAGCCAACTATGTACAAGGCTTGCTCGTGTGCAACCCCATATTGCCAGGTCATGAGAGAGACAGTTTGCGGCTCTCCTTCGAATCACGCACCTGTCACCCCTGCATCTTTGCACTCATTGGTTGAAACTTTCACGAGTTCAGAATGAGGGCAGAGGATACCCAAACACCAGTAAGCTTAGAATATCACTGACGAGCACCAGACTGGCTGACAGGAGGCGATTTAGCAACAAAAACAGAGCAAAAGGAAACACTAGACAACATCATTGGCTGAACCAACTAGAAAACGTGAAATGCATCCACCAGCTTGAGTAGGGAATTGGCAGGGGAACTGCGCAATCAAAAGCTGTACATGTGCATATGTGACAAGATAAAATGAAACGAAAAACTGAATTCTTTCACAGTAAAAATCTTCTGAATGATAAGTGATAAATTTGTTAATAGTAGTACCATCAGCATCAAGTTCACTTATGGATCCATTTTTCACATATGCTCATATACAAACTTCACCTGTCAATATACCTTAGAATCTTCATATATAATAAAAAAAAAAAAAAAAAAAAAAATCAACATAACCTCTGTATTCCACTTCTAAACTACCTTAGTCAAAGGTTTCTGTGTTCCATTCAGGACGCTATCCTTCGGAAAGATTGCTGATGCAAATCTCGCCAAAACTGGCCTCGTGTCCACTCTAGTGTTTTCTTGAGCTCTGAGGCAACAAACAAAACAACCATTTTAATTTTCCCTTCCCCGCAGTCACTTCCCAATTTGTATCCTTGCAGCGCTGTAGCGAATCATGGGCTTGCACTGAAAAAGCTGCGGACCACTGGCGGTTGGTACGACCGGGGATCGAACCCTCATCATGGTAGTTGCTACCGCTCCGCAAATGTGTGGAAAACGAGTTAGCTAACCCAGCAGCGTAATGTTGCCTTTATTTTTAATTCTTTCCATAACGTCTCCCAATTTCAGCAACAAACGGTGCACACCAAAATGAATCTGCAGTGAGGGGATATCAGATGCATTAGATCCAAAATCCTCAGCCCAAAATCAATAGTGCAGGAATAGTTTTCCCCTCTCCTTCATTAGGCAGAATGGTCTGATCCCAGATCAGCCATTATAATCTAAATATTCTCAAGGACAGCTGCCCCAAGAATTGGTCTTTGTAGCCGGTATAAACAGTTTTTCACATACATTTCTGTGCTGCTCGTGCCAAGCTGGACCATTCCATAAAAGGTTTGTTCTTCCGTTCAAAGCAACGGAAGACAAGACTGGTGCGTACTGATGTAATTTTGGTTCATGTGGAACTTTTTGAGGACTACTGCTCCCTGTCAACTGGGCCCACATATTGTATTTTGGTGTATTCTACTTTAGTTCTACTGTTACACCTCAAATTTGCTTCTGAGTCCATGCAAGATCATGGCACAGGGGTCAACGAATCAATGTTTTCTTCAGTAGCCATACCATTCCTGCCCCGAAGGCAGTCCCTAAAACCAGTACAGAACTGACTCCAGTCTCATTATCCCAGTACATCCACAGGGCTCTCAACAGAGCTCCGAATGAGAGCAGGGTACACACCAATGCCATTTTATCGCTCAGAGATGTCAGACGTTTGTAGTGTTTACCGCTGTTGGCCTTCACCATTTCCTTAACTTTGGCAACTAGTTCTTTCACTTGCTTTCTGTCCTCTTTTTTCTTATTGTCAAATATATGGTATCTGTGCCCGCACTGTTCCAATAGGTGCTTGAAGTATGGGTCGGCATTTTCTATGTGTTCTTCCAACCTTTCCCCAGTAGCCTCTAAGTCATCCCTGTGAGTAAAAAGAACAATGGCATAATCAAACATCGCCTCTCCAAACACTTTCTTCAGTCTTTCTACCTCTTTCCTGTTTTGCTCAGTGAAGCGGCCCACGCGAATCGTTAGCAGGAAAGCATGTGGGCCCGGAGCACACAAAGACAGGCATCTCGTCCCCTGACCCCAGGTCATAGGGGTCGGTGTGTCCACTACCAGGAGCTTCCCAATATATTCAACTTCCTCATCAGCACTTGCACAGGTCTGAGTCACGTTTTGGGATCCAGCAGCGGAGTAGAAGACGTTCTTTCCAAAGATGACATTTCCAGCAGCACTTTTCCCCGAGCCTGAAGTCCCAGCGATAACAATGCGAAGACCTGAAAGTACAGTCACAAAATATAAATAAGCACATATTATAGTTATTGAAACAGTATTCTCTGCCAGTAGCCTCAAATTCATTCAGTTTATGCCTGTGTGTTAGTTTTTACGGAGGTCATTTTTTGCAGCAACAGTGCTGAGGGAGGCAATACCAGCCATTTTTTCACATAAAAGACATATTTCAGAATGTCATTTCCAAAAACAATTAAGCATACACAAACTGGCTTTAAATTGGAGGTGTACGATAAATATTGTTTGCGATAGTATCGTAAATGTTGCTTTGACGATGTGCAATTTTACAGTATCGAGTATTTATACTACGTCGAAAAGAAAACAAATCAAAGGCGCATAGAGGAGGAGGTGCGCTTGTCGTGTTGCCGCCTTGACTGCTCTATGGGGGGTTTACTACGAAGCAAGTACAACATAGACAGGCTTTATTTGAGTGAGCCGGCTCAACAAACCCTGAATTTGCAATCAGAGATATTGGTACCACAATAGTTGGTACCACAATTCTTCTTTGTTAACCTTGGTTTTGTGCTTTCAATGCCGTGCGCACTCTCAATAAAAGGGAGTTCCGTGCATCAATCGACCCTATTTCCATTCATAAAATGACCAATCGCATGCTGTATGTTTCTCCGAGGAAGCGATTCCTGATCCAGGGTCAGTAGGATTGCAAGGTGTCTCTCTCCGCGTCACCAGTTTTATACTGATTGGACAGTTGAAAGACTGCACGATTATGTATGAGCATACTCGGGTTGACACTTGGGAAATTGTAATTGAGATTTATGTTAGCACTAGCTGTTACCCACTTTGTAGCCCATTATTTTGTCGCTTTCAGATCGCATGAGGGAGAGAAGCCGTGTCTTGAATTGCCACTTGATTATTCTTGAATTGGAAAACGTGTAAATCAAGGGAAACAATCTAGAATGAGCCAGGACTAATTTTTGTGAATAATTTCCGCCGAATTTTCAGGTGTAACGCCAGCCCTGTGAGTGTTTAACTGTGAAATTTGAATTGGGAGCTGTCAAATTCGACTAATCAGAATGCTGCATTCGTGGACGAACACGGTGCCCTCTCAAAAGCCTGGCTTTTGTGCATGCTCTCTTATCACTCCCTCGGCCCCATCGCAAACAGTAGCCTGCTCGCAGGTTACCTCAATGCACGTTCGTAAGGACACTGCGGCTCCTAGCGGTACAACCGGATATTGCTACGCGCATCAGGTTATATAAGTTTAACGCGCTGCCCGGAGTGAAACTGCCATTTTTTATGCATGCATGACTGTTTTTCAAAAATGAGGCGACGTCAAGTCCTTCCTAGTGTACAAGTGGATATTCACACCAAATTTGGTGATAATCGGTTGAGAAATGTAGGAGAAAAACGTGTACATACACACAGACTCACACAGACAGACGTCGACCTCAAATATATTATAGATAAGCATTCATGTTGGTTGATGTATGCACTTGTTTTTTGGATGTAATTGCTGGGTGATTAATAAAATCTTTAAAAAATCTCCCAAGAGGACTGGGTCCTGATTATGGGGAGTTATGAAGAATATAAAAATATAAAAACAGCAAAAAGCAACACTGTTGCGGCTAATAAGGCCAGAGAGGAATTCTGGCAGAAAATTGCTGACCGTGTAAATGCGCAAGTCCTCTGATGAAGGAGAGGTGAAAATCACTTTAGTTTCTCAACAAAATCAAAGTGAAATTATAGATTGAATATTATCTGACTGTGGTAAATACTAATAGTAAAATCTGTTTAACTAATTTCTTCGTTATTGGTTTAAAGTATTTCTTCCATTACTTTTCTTTTATACAGCATGATTTTAATAAAATCTTTTCCCACCACAAACCCTATCCAGTTGCACCATTACAAATTTACAGTAGTCCTGTGACAGATCAAAGCAATGGGAAGAATGATTAAATAGTATTTAATTTTGTAACTTGTGCTTTAATAGTTGCAGTACCAGCACTGTCAAGAGGACATGGCAGCAAGCTAAAATAAAACAAAGCATAAGAACATTTATCAAAGTGGTACGCCCAATGTTGTTTTGCTTTCATAATTATTTTAATGGTATGCAGTGTAAAATGTATAACGCGGCATACAATATTCTGCTCAGATTTTCTGCATCACCGTCTGAATGTTGTAGGTTCCTGTGGCAAAAAACCACAATGCTATGCATGCTGTTCATGCAACTGGAAGTGCTTCTCTTTGTTACCTTGCCAACATAAGGCTCCAGTAGATCGCATAAGTAACTAATTCCCTCAGCTGAGAATCTGTACCGTTTATTGAGAATATCGATAACAGAACAAGCTAACAGGTCATGCCAGTCTCCCTGGCGTAACCTGTTAGGAGTTTTAACAGCATTTAAAAAAAAAAAATCACATTTTAAAGGATATCGTCAAATTATCGTTAGAGATATTTTAAATTATAATTGAGATTTTTTTTGACCAATATCCCCCACCCTACTTTAAATTAGTTTTTACTTAAAATTAGAAATGCAGGTTCAACACTCAAGATTGATTCATTTCAAAGAAGACTCTTTTTAGGTCTGATATGGCTTTTCAAATCTGTGTCAAAACTTCTGTCATGATGTGACTGGGTGATATTCGTGCTGACAAAAATAAAATAAAATCTTTACATACCCAGGTAAAATGCTTGTATGGACTTCATTACTGACTAAGGGTGTTTGAAACTTAAGATACATAAACACCTCCCCCCTCCAAGCAAAGCTGTGGTTTAACAACCTGAGTCAGTGACCAATCCCTCCCATTGAATAGCACTGAAATTAAACCATCACAGAGTGTTGATTGATCAATTAAAAGACAAGTTTGCTTCCCAATGGATAAATGGTTTAGAATTAAAATTACAGTCACTTCATTGGACATTAGATCCTGCAGAAAATTTCAACAAAAAACAAATATAATAAACCAATGTGTATTTTCACATATACATGTTGTACTAATTTCAATAAAATGATCTGTAATAGGGTCAATCCATGCTAAAAGAACCAGAGCCTCCAGGGGGCCTGTCTCCGATTTGGCCTATTTATTTTTTCGAAAATGGTTTTTGAGAGAGCTATTTTAAATTGGGGTGTCGCCCCAGTTTTTTGCACTTGTTAATCGTGACATTGGCTTGTGAGCGTATTTGGAAGGCAATAAGATCTTTTCTAGACGAGATAAAAAGTTGAAAATTGTTACGCTTGTTCACTTTTGCCGTGGCTCTGGCATCAAAATTGCACTGAGATGAAAAATTGAGGAGTTATGAGTATTTGAATATGGGATTTTGGTTAGGCAAAAGCAAACAAACAAACAAAGCAAACAAAATAAGCCTTGAATGAAAAAGTTAAGGGCCTTGACAGTATTTGGTAAAACTATCACAATCTCAACTCTACTTTTTCGCTATAAGCTAGATTTTTGAAGAAAAGGTGTTCTTGTCTTAACGGACTCTAATGAACATGAACTTAATGTGTACATAATTTACATATGCAATATGTATTAACCCGATTAAGTCAAGAGTGCTCATAGAGCAGAATATCCCCGCCGGGGTTGGTTATAATGAGCAAGTCTAACACAACATCTTAGGATTCCTCTTTCAGTCACTGGCCAATAATAATACATTAAATACTATTAGCCCATCTGAAAAAGTTGCATAGTAAATATCATAAGTGGATAGCATTGAATTGCTGGTAAACCATTTTAATCTGATGAAAAATATAATATTGACATTATTATGAATCCAACCTTAAAAATGCATTTTGCACTAATATATGTAGAACTGCACGATATATACGGAATCGCAGTTGTCGCGAGCGCAATTAAAGTAACTGCCACTATGAGGCAGACAGGCGAGCTTGCTTATTAGTTTTCTATGACACATACCTAATCATTTGAAATGCTTCCGGGAAGAAAACTGTGATTTGAAGTCCGCTAATTACCAGAGAGGTTGGACAGCCTCCATCACCTTTGCATAATTAGCAAACCTTAAATCAATTCCTGTGTACTTTGCCTAACTTGCAATCAAGCCGTTTATTCAGCCAAACTGACTGAATAAAACCAAAATGTGCCGATAATGATTAAGAAGAGATAATGAGAAGCAGACGGACTTCAAATCACAGTTTTCTTCCCGGAAGCATTTCAAATTACCACATTTGGCAAGTGTCATAGAAAAGATAATAAGCAATCACGTCTGTTTGCTTCATAGTGGCAGTTACTTTTGCACTTAAATTAATCGCGATTAATTAATGCGACAGCCCTAAAAAAAAAAATGCAACAAATTTGCGGCACAGATTCGTCTGAACTTGTTTGCCAAATCTTTGCTGTATTGGTCTTTTGCGTGCAATGCAAAAATACAATTTCTTTCACTTTCTTGTTTGAGATGCTTCACAAAATGATTTCCACTTTGTGTACGCTTTGAAACGCTTAAAAACCAAGGCCATCTTGAAATGGTTTTTTTTTCTGAAATCTTTTTAATGATATGTAAAAATTTTACAAGAGGTGGAATTCAGAGGTCTGCTATTTATTAAGATTATTAACATTCTTTCAATCTAACACAGCAGACTGGTTAGGTCCGCTGCTTCTCATTCGCTCTTCTTAATCATTATTGGCCGCATTTTGGTTTTGATCAGCCACTTGGCTGAATAAACGGCTTGATTGCAAGTTAGGCAAAGTACAGGGGAATTGATTTAAGGTAAGCTAATTAGGCCAAGGTGATGGAGGCTGTCCAACCTTGCTGGTAATTAGCAGGCTCCAAAATGCAGTTTTCTTCCCGGAAGCATTTCAAATGACCGCATTAGGTATGCGTCGCAGAAAAGGTAATAAGCAAGCTCGTCTGTCAGCCTCATAGTGGCAGTTACTTTTATTGCGCTTGCGATAACCGCGATTCCATATATAGTGCCGCCCTAAATGTATGCTTATCATTTTTGTAAAGTTTCATGAAAGTCCCTCAAAAAGTGTGGGAGGAGATGATTTCAGAACATAAGCACCCTCCCCGGGACGTGCAGACAGATGGACGGACGGACAGACATCGTCACAACATATTCCCTCTTTGGTCTCCGACCAACAGGGAGGAGTTGAATTTAGAACATAAGTACCCTATCAAGGATATACAATAAGTCACCATTTAATATCAGTATAGGAGTAACTCTGTTAAATATTAATTCGGCGTAATGAAAATGCAATATACACCAGCAGTGGTCGGCAGCTCTTTTCATAAGTAGCGCGTAATTGGCTAATGCACTACAGGGATGCAAATTGTGAAGGGCTTGCTGGGAAGGGAATTTGTGTAGAGTAGAGAATTCCCCTAGGCGCCTCCTGTTGGCCAGATGGGCACTCATAGGGATGATTCTCAACTTTCCTCTTTGGGTATCTGCCGCCCTTGTTCTGAGCAGGCGAAGTTTCAACCAGTATTTATACAAGAAGCAGTGAATAACGGGAGTGTGCCTCAGAGGAGAGCAGCGGGCACTGCTCCTGAGTTGGCAACAGGGGCATGTGTGAAAAAGCCTAAGTACATAGTTAGGCCATAGTGCATAGTTTCCTAATTGGATATTCCAGATTCTGGTGGGATTGGAGATACCAGGTTTAAAAAACAAAAGAAAATAGAAAAAAAGAAAAAGAAAACAAATAGGAAGGATAGGGGAACAGATTGCAATCTATTCGTTCGTGCTCGTCAATCAACTTATCGTTACTTTCAGGATGGAGGCGACTGGAAGCTACTTCAGGGTATGGTTTGCATAAATAGCCTTTTTTAATAAACTACCTGAGCATTTTCAAAGTTCTCAGTGCCTCATTTTAAATGTCAGGGCCCTCGGAATTCTAGCGATGAAGTGTGGAGCTACTTTGAGCCTTATTAATGATGAAAAAAATAGCGATTTCTTTGTATAGCAATGCTATGCCCGATTCACTACCATTGTAAGCCTGCTGGGAGCTTCGACTAAAAAGCCAAATATTTTGAAATGTTGCGTGCGTACGGAGGTGGGGTTTTCAACAAAGGTTAGTACTCGTTATCATATTTCAATACACCCCAAGTAAATTTCACACTGGAATTCTCCTTTAAGTTACATGATGATCATTCATGTGTAACGAGGTACACATTGTGACCCCAACGATCACTTATAAGAACTCAAATTGGGCTACTCAGGTCCTGAGCAAAAATAAAGCAAAATTTAGGAGTGTTGCATTTTCATTGCCTCTGAGTATATGTTCATAATTTTGTATCTCTCAAAAAATGTGGGGGGGGGTGGTTGATTTCAGAACATAAGCACTCTTCCCGGGATGTGCAGATGGACGGACATCGCCACAACAGTCCCCCTTTGGTCTTCGACAGACAGGGATAAAAACACTGCATAAGTCATTTACCCTGATGTTTACAATACAGGGTACAGTTAAATTCTAAGGCACTGCGGCCGATGGTTTAACTACTGAAAACACCATGGATATGATGAAAAGGCCTACACCATAGCTGCACTATTGCATACATGTACAGTATAATACTGATAGCTGTAAAAACAGCCCACTATTTTAGTGTGGTGAAGATGCTGAAGAACAGGAATTGCCCTGATTGACAGTTCAAATTTCCTGGTTAATTCCAAGACCAATGTTTTTCTGTTTTTCTCTTACTCGTGTTTGGCACATGGATCTCTGTATCTCCTGTGACCCAGCATTCAGTGGTAGATTGGTTCTTGCAGAGTCAAAAAGGCTTCACCAAGCACATAATCTCTCAGCACATGTTGCAAATGTTTTCATTTGAATCAAGAGTGTCACAGGTTACATTACTGCAGAAAGACGAGACTTACAAATGTAAACAGTTTCAAACTGATAAAAAGTTTATGCAGTGGAGATGTGGCTATCAGTTTCAAGTTGATGGCAAAGTGTGCTTTCATCAAAAAAGATGTAATTCGTACTGAAGGGCGTCCTTCACAATCATGACTGTAACTCTTAATTTGAATGTGCTTGTTGTCCTTTGTGTGAATTTCCTTAACTTCCAAGCACTGAAATACATAGCTGCATTATAATTTAATTCCCTCGAGGTGGGTACCACTTGAAAACGAGATGCTGCATCTCAAGGGGCTATCCTAAATAAAACTGAAATATACATCATGTACAATATACATGTTCATTACAATCAGTTGAGACAAAAACACCTTTTTAAAAAAAATCTAGTTTATGGTGAAAGAGATTAGTTGAGATATTAATATTTGTGTCAAATGTTGCCTAGATGTGTATCCTAAAGTGGTCAAAATTTAATCAAGCTGTCTAACCATCTACGCGGTCAACCACCCCCCTGAATGTAAGGGTACTGCTGGAGTTTTTTACACTGTGACCATTTTCAGAGGCCCATAACCTTTTCATTAAATGATTATTTTGTGTGTTATATTGCTTCTACACATTTTTTGTTACCCAATTTGGGTACTTGGGTCTACTTGGGTATCTATTTGATACTTGGGTCTTGGTATAGGCTGACCACAAAGCGAGTCATCAAAACGTGAAACAAAATATACCTGCAAGCAGCAATGGGGTGGCCTAGCAGCGTAGCAGGTCAGCCTGGGTGACCAAGGTAACGCGGTTGAACTGTCAGATACAGCACTGCTTGCTCAGTTGAGAAATTTAAGATAAAATCACCACTAAGCGACAGAGTTATGCGCCTGTTTCCTGTTTTACAGATTCACAATCAATTTTGATTGGTTTCGAGGATTAATGACCAACAGCTTCATGAGCAAATAAAGAGATGAGGTCTTGAGTTTAACTGATGAGTTTGGTTATTTGAAAGTATTACTAAGATATGACTTCACTTCCTGTGACCTGAACATTTGCCAGGGGTCAAAAGTCACCAAAATTAAATAATTCTTCTCCAGACCATGTTGTAATGTCCTTATACCAAGTTTCGCATTGATAAACTAAAGCATTGCTGAGATATAGGCCTACTTCCTGTTTGGCGGCTTGTCTGATAATTTTGATTGGCTGTTATGGTCAAACGGTTTGGATTTGAGATATCAAACTCAAGAGACATCTCAGGCTTGGTCTGCAGATCATGTGAACTAAGCTTTGTAATGATCGGATAAAGCTTGTAATTTCTGTAAATTTAAACGCATTTTGGACAAAATTCAATATGGCCACCAAATTCTTATGCATGCATACACATTCTTCTAGGATTTGTCTAGGAATGCCAACCCTGAAATTAAGGCTTTACTCCAAACATATCAAGAAATATCAGTAAAAATATCACGAAAAATATTTTTGCCATTTATAGCGCCCCCCAGTGCTCAAAGCTCCCGGAATTTTTCGTGCCTACCCAGGGGCAGGTCTTAAGACTTTGATTTGATTCATCAAAACATTGCTGAGATAAGGCCTCACATCCTGTTTGGTGGCTTCGCAGTTGATTTCAATTAGCCATTACGGCCAAACGGTTTGAAGATGAGATGCCAAGCTCCAGAGATTTCTCAGGCTTGGTCTGCAGATCATGCTTGCCAAGTTTCGCCATGATCGGACAAACTTGAAATTTCTGTAAATTTTAACACATTTAGGACAAAATTCAAAATGGCCGCCAGACTCTGATGCATTTTTACGTAGACTTCAAGGATTTGGTCAAGGATATCAAACAGCATCAGCAAACACTGGAATTAAGGCTTATTTTAAAAAAGATCAAAAGATATCCTCTAAAACATGTTTTTGCGATTTACAGCACCCCCCCAGAGGAAAAAGGTCATGTTCTTTTTTACCCCTCGCCTCGGCAGGTCTCTAGATTATTCAGCAAGTTTGGTGCTGAATGGTCAGTGCTGCTGAGAAAGGCCTCACATCCTGTTTGGAAGCTTTGCCGCCAAATTTCATTGGCTATTACAGGCAAACGGTTTTGAATGAACCATGTTTTGCTCAAATTGGACAGAATTTGTGGCCTATGAAACTTTTGAAAGGTTTTGGCTAAAATTCCAAATGGCAGAAAATTCAATTGGGCGCCAAAGACGTGATAGGATTTATTGAACTTAGAGTGAACCAAGGATTCAAACAATACCTCATTTCTGGAAATCGGAAGAAAGGGTCAGAAGTTATGAAGGTGAATGTAGGTCAAACTTTGACCTGTTGGTGGCATTACAGCTTTTGAGCGAGGGGCATGAAATTTGGTGTGATTGATCATGATACATTTCTGAACGAGTGTGCCAAAATTTGAACATTAATCCATGTATGGTTGTGTAATTTCTGCAAATTTAAGGAAATTTTGGACAAAATTCAAAATGGCTGCCAAATTCTGAAACTTACATACACAATCTTCTAGGACCTGCCTAGGGATGTCCAACAGCATCAGCAGACACTGAAAATAAAGAGTTAGTCCAAACAAATCAAGAGATATCAGCTAAAACACATTTTTGCTTTTAAAGCGCCCCCTGGAGAGGAAACGTCATGGATTTTTTTTTTTTCCTTGCCAAGGGCAGGTACTGAGTCCATGTAGTAAGTTTTGGGTTGATATGTCTAAGCGTTGCTGAGATATGGCATCACTTCCTGTTTGGCGGCTTTGACGCCAAATTTCTTTGGCTGTTACAGCCAAACAAATTCGAATATTGAAATCGCTTTCAGTATCGTTTGCGCAGGTTAGTCTGCAGCTTCTATGAGCCATGTTTCGCTCAAATCAGACAAAATTTGTGACCCCTGAAACGTTTAAAAAGTTTTTGCCAAAATTCAAAATGGCAGAAAATGACGTCATACAGTACAGTGCGTTGAACTCGGCTTGGCCCAAGGACTCCAACCACACCTCATTTGTGAAAATCGGATGAACGGGTCAGAAGTTATGATGGTGAATGTACGTAAAATTTTGACCTGTTGGTGGTGCTAGAGCTTCTCAGCAATGGGCATGAAAATTGGTGTGAGTGATCAGGAGAATGTCCCAAATAAGACTGCCAAATCATTTGCATTTTCCTGGGTATGCTTCTTGGGGCTGCCATAGACTTCAATGGCAGAAGAAAGCGGAAACATAATAATAATATTAATCATAAAAATAATAATAGTAAGAAAAGTTAAAAACACAATGGTTGCCTTCGTAGCTTCACTGATCAGCCACCAAAAAAAATTTCCGTCCAACCAAAATTCCATTTTCAAACGCTCATAGATCCCAAATGGTTCATCACAGAGCAATTTTGATAACAGATTCTGAAAGGCAGGGCAAAAATTAACATGTGTAGCAATTTTCAGCTTTCCATCTTATTTAGAAAAGATTTTATAGCCTTCCAAATATGTTCACGAGCCAATGTCAAATGTCGCAGAAAATGCGGGTGACGCCCCAGTTTAAAATGGCTCTCACACGAAAGCCAATTGGGATATTGAGATGACACTTCGTTTGACACCCTAATGTACGAGCGAATTTTTAGGAAAAAATAGGCCGAATCGAGGACAGACCCCCTCAAAACTTTTCTGAAAATTGGTTCATTTGGCATGGAATGACCCAATAGCGATCAATTGTTGTGGTTTACCTACATTGATCAGAAGAGTTGTTTCATTTCTAAAGATTTATATTAGCAGTACTAATATGCAAGCAGAATTTCAGCCTGGAAACTCGCAGCAGCTGCAAGGCCAAATTCAGAACACACGCAAGACATATGTGTCATCTGTTTGCTGAAAATTCACTGGAGAAAACTTTTAAAAAAGTGCATTTTGGGTAAAATTTTAAGGTTCATATTACTAGATTACTATTTTGAATAGGCTGTTGGTCAAAACAAGTTACTGCATATGAAAGTTCTCATTTTTGCCCACATTGTCAAGCCATGATTTCTTCTGTGTCAAATAATTTTGAGTTCTCAAAGAAACATTACATTTTAAAATTGGAGGAGAGCACAAACACATCTAGCATGAAAAAGTCTACTGCCCTAGAAGATACTAGGCCTTCCTTGTCAAACCCAGTACGGGGTCTATACTCCCATTAGTGCGCAAGTCCTTTTTTTACGTGATTCGAGTTAAGCGCTTTTGAGTTACGCGTATTCTCCCCTACTCGCTTCAATCACGCCCACAGCACTTAACTTCAGAATGAGGGCGGCCTTATGAAAGAGCTGCGAATAATGCAAAAGAGGCAGACTCTGTACAAAGCTCATTGATTATGGCCATCAGGAAAATATGGAACAAGGATTTTCTGATTAACCATGAAAATGTAGTTGTGGTCCATGGAAAACGCAAACCAGACTTTAAATTTGAATATCGTCGGCCTGCTGATAAAACCTTGTATCTCCAGAATTAAACGTTTTATTATATTTATATGCTAAAATATATTTATCAATATATATATTTTTTATATTTATTTATTTTCCTGTGAAGTTTATCATTTTGAAGATACAAGGTTTTATCAGCAGGCCCACGATATGCGGCCGTAATAGTAGGCCTATGCATGCCTGTGCCAATTACAAGAAGTATTGCAGACATCTCTTTTTTATTTATTGTTCCAGCAACCATGGCATTAAAGCTTTGCAAACAAACAAATTGCCGCGATAATGAAATAACAAAATGAATTTGGCGCTTCTCAACAGCGTAATCAGAGCATTGAAAATGTGCCCCAGCTACACCAGCCTGTTTGTTCCGTGGAAGACAGGGAAGAAGACAAATAAAGAGAACATTTTAGTCACACAAAAATAACAATCAAAGGCAGTGTATATAAGCTCATTTAGAAATTGCGCACTTGAAATTTCAAAATACTCTGATGTAAGGTTGGCAACTAAAGGACAAGGCAACGCTTTAACAAACAGAGGCTTCATACCCAGCACGCGGAAAAATCGGCAGGGCACGGTAAAACCCAGGCTCTCTGCACACCGGAGAGGTATGCACGCAACAGGTGGTGGGCAACCATCATCCCCGGTGCATTTCACTGCACTGGAAGAGGAGGTGGCATCCACTCTTTCTGCAGTGAAAGTGCATGGAGAAGAACTTGGAGTGGATACGAACGAAGGAGGGTTGCGTAAAATGGTCATATTTATTTGGCTATACTCAAAGTGTCACTGCGATAGATACTGGAAACAAGCTTAATATGGTTTCAAATATTTATTGTATTTTTTTGTTATTTCAAGCAGTTGCACAGTACATAGCCGTCATGGGCCGAGCCAGGGAATTTGGTGCAGATGCTTAATTCGTGGAATTAATTATTAGTGGAAGGGGTTCTGATTGCAATGTGAGTACAATCAATGGCTCCCACAACAGTGGGGAACCTGGCCACCCGGTAGAACCCCCCCTTAACTCTCTGTCTTTCAGCTGGTATTTCGGGGATGTTTAAAGTGGCTGATGTGGTGCAACATAGCGCCAACCGACTGTGTCAGACACCTTGACACAGGCGCCTGTGATAAGTGCATGACATCACCAGCCACTCTCTTGAACGACCCAGATGCCAGGATCGACAGCACAGCTGTGACCTTGATGACCACCGATATGTTTGTAATTGTTTGTAATGTGTTTGTAATTGAACTAATTGGAGAAGAGGCTGTTGCGTAATATGATGATTTCATTTGATAATTTATTATGGTTCTGAGAAATGTAGTTTAGAAATAAGGATGAACAATTGAATATTGAATGTCTCAACCTTAACCATGTTAAATAAAATAAAAATAATGCTAAAATTCCGCCTATAACCGACATCAAACGCAATATTCCATTTCACCTTATGTTGGCGCTTGACCTTAATACAGCCCTCAAAAGCGCTTAACAGAAAAAGCGCATAAGCCAGGGGGAGAATACGCATAAGTGTTATTTGCCTGAGAAACACCCGGAAACGGCCCGATTTTGGCCTTGCTCCACCCCAAGTGCGTAACTGCCTTCGGGGCGCGTAATACACAGACTTAAGTCGAGTGGAGAATACGCGTAGGCTGAAAAGCGCGTAGCTACATGATTTTTTTCGACTGACGCGCATGGGAGAAAAGACCCCTAAATGAATGCAATATACTCACTGAAATATGCATTTAAGCAGGGGGTCTCAAACTGGTCTGTAAAATGGCTAAGGGGCAGTAGGTTTTCAATCCAACCCATATACGTACACAGAGTACTACTAATTTAATAAACTGATCTCAGCCTGCACGGTTGATAAGTTGTATCAGGTGTACCTCTGAAAACCTGACCCCTTGGCCCTTTTACAGACCAGTTTGAGGTCCCAGATTTATGCCATGCATGGATACAAGCTATTGGCTGTTATATACATGGGCTCATCGCTCTCTGCACATTGCACAACTTTGGCCAGAACTTTCCGTCTCAATTAAGACCCACAATTTTGCAACCAACAACAGAATTCTCTTGGTCTCACTCCCATTTCAGAAGCAGCAATCTTTAAAGGATGTAGCCTGCGGAGGTGCTTCCATTGGACGCCAAAATGCTAAGCTTTTCATAAGATTTGAAAGTAGGAGCTTCACTGAGGAGAGTAGGAGATTCCCCCAATAAATCCCCTGAAAAATTTTGAAATTTCAGACTCCAGCTGCATTTTTGAGAAAAAAAAAAAGAAATGTTTAAGCCTTAGAAATACTGGTGAGAAAAAACAATTTTTAAAAATTAAGCTAGAACAACACACAACTACTGTATGAATAATTTTATAAGTTAGTGTCAAGTGTCCACAACCCCCCAATTCCAAAACATTGAGATGAAGTGTAAATTGTGAATGAAATCAAAATGCAATGACTTTTGGATCACGGACCAATATTTTATTTACAATAGAACATACATAAAATTTTAAAAGTAGAAACTGAGACAGTTCACATTTTTAACCACAGTATGAGCTTATTTAAAATTTTCTGGCTGCAACAGGTCTCAAAAAAGTTGGGACACAGGCATAAAAGGGCTGAAAAAGTAATTAATATAGAAGAGAATCAGCTGAAAGAGCATTTAGCAAGTAATTGTAACCTCAGATGGAGTGTCCGGGGATACTATGGATGTGCGGTCGTCGCGCTTCTGCGTCCGTAGAGATTTTCTTGTGAATGCTTGACAAACTGCAATTCTTCTCCGATCCTTTTGATATTTCACAGGCACGTTAATAGTGGTTAGAGGATGAAGCCTATCGATTTTGGTGGCGTTTCGTCATGCGGTGTCTGAAATATTCCCAAAAAACCAACAAAAATTCTCTCATTGGAAAGAATGGGAGTTGAGTTCTCATTGCTAGGATGCGTGATGTCACACCTAGAGTGGGAGCTGGGAGCACAGAGGCTGCAAAAAATACTTTTCATATCACTATAACCCACAAACTTGAATCCCTCTTCATGCAATTTCCCAAAAACGTAGGAAATTTAGTTTTTGTCGCAGTACTATCGTTTTTGTAACACAAGTATACAGTTTTGCCTCAGGGAGCAGTCAAATGACATGAGGCACATCTAATTTCTCTATCTTCCTCATTCAAAAATCACCCAAAAATTTTTGGGGGGACAGCAAACAGAGTTTTTAGATCGCTGTAATTTCAACATTCTATCCCTCAGAGAAATATAAAAGACATCTGCACACTCAGCAAGGTCTCGTGCCTTGAATGATGTGGTTACATTTGTGATAGAACGTTTTTAGCGTGAGAAGCAGGAGTTTGAGGTGTGCGCAACCAAGGATTTCTTTCACAAAGTGACTCAATTCTCCGTGTGTGGAGAACCAGTCCTGCCATGGCCCTCTGTGATTGGCTGATTTGATATCTAACAGCTCAGCTGAGTTTCCATGGAGATGATTTGGTTAGAACAGGGCACGTTCGAAATTAACCCTCACTCACTATGTAGGGCATTATGTTGCGAATGTTTTCCATTGAAAACATTATAAAGACAGTCAGTGAGCGAGTCAGTGAGTCCGTGTGTCATCATCAGAACAAAGTTAAACAAGCCAGTAATTTTTTGCTAATTGAAATTCGCCCGATGCAACGAATTTGCAGTCTTAAAAAGGTTAAAAAAAAACCTACCTCATTTTCCAGTCTGTTTATTTTCACTGCCAGGTCTAAGCAACTATGGCATTATTTTAAAACGTTGTTCTCTTTGTCAAACATTCAAACACAAAGAAGCATTCAATAGAAATGTAACATTAAGAAGAGAAACATATGTTCATGAATGCAATATGCCACTGTTTGCAGTCTACCTTGAATAGAATTACTGCTTAGCAAAGCTGGTGTTAGCCTAATGCAAGGTTCATTAGCGAACGTCAAGTCTTTACTAATTACAATACAGGCTCGCTAGGTCATCAGCATCTGTCTGCCAGGCTTACCCTTAAGATAAGCTAAACCTCTGAGGAATATTCACGTACATAACTTCATGGCTCAGCCTGTCGTGCTGTTCATAATTTACGAAGAATAATGAGTGCATGAATCCATGAACTGAAGTAATTTCATTTGCATCAAGAAAATTTACAAAGAACTAATGTGGAATGACAATGAAACACAATTAAAGTAACATTTGTACTGTTTGAAATAACATTTGACCATTTTTGTGGTCACTGGTTTCAACGGTGGTTTTTATCTGTCTTCAGTTCTTACATACAAGTGTGAGTGTGCGTGTGCACATTCCAGTCCGACCCATAACCCATCAGTGCAGATGTTGGTGCCAGCAGACGTGCAGCTGCTCTATTTATGCACGCAGTTACACTATTCCCTCACTAGATGATACATCCAGACCAGTTATTGAATATTCACCAGCAAGCCGACCACAAACACAGTTTACAATATTGGCGAGTTCAGTCCCAACTCCCAACCCTGTTTTTCAAGACTTGCATAAATGAAACTTAGCTGAGGCTCCAGTGCAAACTGCTCAATATTGTTAGATTTTAGTGTTCACAGCACATAAGGTTATATATGGCGTTCTGTTGACAGTAATCTAGAATCGTTAAAACCAGTTATTCTGGTTCAACATAATCAAGGCAGTTTCATTCCACGGCTGGGTTGATTTAGTCAACCTGGAACACATTGATGAACTAGGCTTACGCCGTCATAGGCGATGGCTGGGGGTATATCCCCGAACGCCCCCAATCCTCCAATTCCCCAATCCTTGAATAGACCTTGAATAGACTTTCATTTGAACTTAATTTCAGGTCAATTGGTCAAATGGTTCTGAAGATATGGCCAAACTGGTCATTTTCCATCACAAAGCGCCACCTGGTTGCAAAATATTGAACCATACAGGTATGATGTCATCATCCGACACGTTGTGAGGTCATGACCTTGGAGTTGCACATAGTTTCATGTGAATTGGAGAAATAGTTCAAAAGATATAGCGAAAATGGTGAATTTTACGTGACAAAGATCCACCTTGTGTCAAACTTTTGAACCAAGCAGGTAAAATGTCATCGTGGGACACATTCTCAGGTCATGACCTTTCATTTGCACTTGATTTGAGGTGAATCGGACAAATATTTCCAGAGATATGATAAAAACTGATTTTTTCCGTTTTTGGCCCCTGTTGACCAATCTGGAAATTGTAAATTGTCCAAATTCGAATCAGTTCTTTCTCTTTATGATACTTACTTACATGCAAAACTTGGAATTTCTAATTGAAATATTACTGCAGTAATCGCGTTAACATGTAAATCAGTTTTTGGCCCCTGGTGGCCAATCTAGAGATCGTTAATTGTCCAAATTCGAATCAGTTCTTCCTCTTTATGATACTTACTTATGTGCAAAAATTGAAATTTGTAATTGAAATATTACTGCAGTTATCGCGTTAACACTGAAATCAGTTTTTGGCCCCTGGTGGCCAATCTAGACATCGTAAATAGCCCAAAATCGAATCAGTTCTTCCTCTTTATGATACTTACTTATGTGCAAAATTTGGAATTTGCAATTGAAATATTACTGAAGTTATCGCATTAACACGTAGTGCGGCGGCGGCGGCCGGACCAAAAACATAATATCCCCCGGAACGCCATTCGGCGTTCGGGATATAATCATGTACTGTATTTACTGAGACAATGTCATATATGCTTAACCCAATGAGTTAATCAAGCACTATTGTTTCTGCACCATAGCAAAACTCCCGGGTCAATATCCTCTGTTCCAAAAATGCTCTCTTGTGACTGAACAATTTGTTGTCCTCTGTAGCAACCACTTCATCTATACTGAGCCAGTGGTATTCAAATTAGTAGTTAAGAAAAATCGGTTTTCTGAAGCAAAAATATGACATGATATTCAAACTGTTATTCTCCTATCACTATCATTTATCTTCTATCGTTTCCATCATGCAGAGGTATTTCTGGGCCAGGACGCAAAGGCGCAACCACCGCGAATCCATAGTACCCCCGGACACTCCGTCTGGGGCTACAATCATGTTTTTTGTCATAAAAAGTCACCATCTAGTCAAGTTAACTAGCATCAGGTGTGTAACATGATTGGCGATAAATGGGATGTCTTTGAGAGGCTGAGTCTCTTCTGAAGTAAAGATGGCCAGAGGCTCTTCAAACTGTGAAGGCTTGTGTAAAAAAATTATGTCAAATTGCAAAGGCTGTGAAGGTCTCATCATTGACAGTGCATAACATCATCAAACTAGAAAAGCACTCGGAGAGCGCAGACCTCCGCCAAGCACAACATTTCCCTCCATATTGCGACTTCCACCATAGATATTATTCTTACATTTATTTTATCTTCATTTTTAGATTCCTTGACCATGAAAACATGGCAATTTGATTCATAATGCTATGTCAATATTAGTTCCACAGCGTCTTGGCTGTTTAAAGAGATCTGTTGCATGTTTCTAGCTTCATTTGTTTTTTTTGATTTTCTTATGATGCAACATTTCCCCTCATGTTGTGATTTACACATAAATATTAGCCCGACATTTATTTCATCTATTTTTTCAGATTCCCTGACGAAGAAAACATATCATTATGAATTCAGTTGCTAATGGTATCAATATTAGTTCAATAGTTATTCACGAAAATCTAATTTTCCGTAATGGTGGTTTTCCTCTGGATCTAGTTCCCTGGCTTTTGAAGATACAGTAAATCCTGTGACACCTTCCTAATTCTGCAATATCTTGGCTATAAAATGGTGTTCGTAGCTTCGCATGTTTGTAGCTTCATTTGTTCTCTTCCTGTAATGAAAGTTCTGAAGGTCCCCTACTTTCGTATTCTGGATCATAGTATCACAGTATTCTAAATTATTCCATTTTCACGATCAGTCTTTGATATATTGTAGAACATGTTAAAAACTTGTCCTGTATTGCCCCCCTCTCCCCCCCTCCTGATATCAGCATTCAGTTCAAAAGCCAGCATCTCTGATAGTTTAGGGACGCATTAGTGTATATGGTGTGGGTCACTTGCATGTTTTAAAAAGCACCATGAATGCTGAAAGGTATACAACGGTTTTAGAGCAACATATGCTTCCCCTACACTCAGCATCTATTCCAGGGAAGGCCTTCTGTATTTCAGCAGGACAACACAAAACCACATACTGCAGTTACTACAACAGCATGGCTTCGTAGTAAGAGAGTCCGTGTGTTGAACTGGCCTGCCTGCAGTCCTGATCTTTCACCGATTGAGAACATTTGACGCATAATTAAACGAAGAGTCTTTCAAAGGAGACCCAAAACTCTCCAGCAGCTGGAAGCCTGTATTAAACAAGTGTTGGATCAAATTCCAATGGCTAAACTCAAGGAACCTGTCTCAATGCCCAGACACCTCCACACTGTGTGAAAGAGGGGATGCTACACCATGGTAAACAGGCCCGACCCAACTTTATTGAGACATGTAGCAGCCATCACATTTGAAATGAGGTCATTCCCTGGATGAAATTGTAAATTTCTCAGTTTCAACATTTGCTATGTTATTTCTGTTCTATTGTGAATAATTTACTGGCTGGTGTGATTTGAAAGTCATTGCGATCTGATTTTATTCACAATTTACACTTTGTCCCAACTATTTCAGAATTGGGGTTATTGTGTTGTTTTCTTATAAACATTTTCTCGTAACTCACGGCACTGACAGGGAAGAGCTCAGGACTCAAACATCCACAGGAGTGTAAGTTTTACAGAGTTTATTAGAGCAAAAATGGAGGTCAGACAATGTAAATGCATAACCCAAGGTATGATTGCGGCCCAGAATCCCTGAGCACGAAAGGCAGTCAGAAGCAGGCGGAAATCCATAAACCAAACAGGCAGAATGCAGTATAGGAATGAAAGCAGAGACCAAAACCCAGTAATACAATCAGAATCTTAACCAGAGGAAAAAGAGACACAAAGGGAAATCCAAAATCCAATAGTCGTAAACCTTTAACACAGAAAATCGAAACAGTGGGAATCTGACCTTCCAAAACGGCCCATCAGTAAAAGGACAAGAACTAAGACAAATACTCGCAAACTAAGGGGGAAAACAGACGCTGGCAGCAGATCCAGCGTTGGGCCGTCGTCACAAACGGACGTTGTTTCAGAGTAATGGAAGTCTCATTTCTCTAAAAACATATTATAAAAAATTTCTTCTCACCTTACATGGTTACAAAATATATTGGCTTAATGTATTTTTATATGTGTTGGGGCATACTATGGCACATTCATTCATTTATTTCTTATTTTGGTAGTTTTGATCCTTCATATGGCTCAACAAGGTGAAATATTTTTTTTAATACGGTGACAATAGCAAGCCCACTAATTTAGTCCTACTCTGTTTAATCCCACAAGCATCGCGAGAGGAAGAACAAGGCTGATTCACTATCTGTTCATTTTCGCCAGCTATCTTGATCAACAATTTTCATTTTTCTCTTTGAAGCAATCAGGTTTTGTTACAGCTAGTTTCAGTACAAAAATGTTCATGTCCGCTCTTTAAATGCGCATGTTTCTTATCCGATGGACTACGAGGCAATCTTTCATCGCAATGCACATTGTCAATAATGCACTTCCGGAAAAATAGAGTTAAAACAGCAGTTTCATGGCGCTAAATGTCGACGTAGTTTACCAAGCCAAACTGCCGTGACTTCTGAAAATATTACTGACAAAACCGCGAAAACTGATTAAAAAAATAATTAAAAAAAACTCGTAGCTTGCAGAGCATGTTGGAGCGCTCGGTTTATGACGGACATAACTGTTACATACATACATACATACATACATACAAAGATACAAACAGAGGGCGCATTGAGCTGACCAATAAGGGACTCGCTTCGCTTACCCCAATAATAATAATAATAATAATAATAATAATAATAATTGAATAAATAAAAATAAGAAAACTCTGTTCTTAGTAATAGCCATGGATAGATTACCCACCTTCCATTCTTCTCGTTTCAAGTACGATCGTGTTCTGCTCGCTGCGTTTTCCGGAAAAAGCGGGGTTTATTTATTTTATTTTAACCTTTATTTGTTGGTTCCAGCCTTGCACAAGAAGCGAGCTTACGGTGCTTGGAATGCGCCTGAGTAAACCGAAAGAGTGCTCGGATATATCGCGTGCATCGACTTCAGCTGACGGGTTTGACACCACCCACCGAATTTGAGCTGGCATGAAAAATTGAGTTGCTTCCTGGAAAAGTAAGGTTGGCAAATGTTGTAGATGAAGCCCAAGTTTACAACGACGACGAACTCCGTTTTCGCCTAATGCAGTTTAACATGTAAAGACATGTTATGGGGAATCTGAATTGTATTGGTTTCCAAATTAAATTAAAACAATGAAAGCATTTAAGCAAAGTGGATGCGGTTACTTGCGTTCAAACTGCACAGCCGATAACAAAAGAGCTGGCCTGGCAGGAGGCGTGGTTATCGCAATGAAAACTTCAGTAGTAGCGCAGTTCCAGCCGTGTGTCTCCAGGAATCTCTTCTGATACGATGCCGAATGTGTGGAGACGAGATCAAGCAGCAGCTATGGTCGACTCTGAAGCTGTGTATGACGGTAGGTTGTTTTCCCGCTAAGATTTTTTATCTTATTTATTTTCCCAGGTTATGTTCGAAAGCTTTTGCAAAGCAAAACCTTATATTCCAAAGGGTAAATCCTACAGTCTGAAATGCGCAGCTTACTTTCGGTTGTGGGACGTAGCTACAGTACCAGTCAAAAGTTTGAATACACTTTGCTAATGTTACAGCTGTTATGGGACTTGCTGGGTCAAAAGCATATCATAAGTGCAGTACATCTTTTGGGCAGTTGGATAGTTGTGTTATGGCAAGCCGTTTTAACATTGAAGAGGCAATTTTTTTTAAAGATCAGTACAGAATTGGCAGAGGGTGGAAACTCACCATCTCCAAATTTGTTCATATTTCACAGTTTTGAAGTTCCATGCTTTGAATAGAAAAATCACCCATGTCTGTTCCGATTAACCCCTCTCCCTGTTGTGTTGGCCACGCCCATTTTTTGGGGAGTTCAGCAACCCCAGCTGCTTGAGAGCATTTATTTTTGAACAGAACTCTTCGCCCATGGTTTTCACTGCTACAGGGCACTTCCACAAACAAGTCCTGCCATCTCTTCCGAACATGTTTGTGGGCGCGTTTCTGCCTGAAGCTAGAGGTGCCTGGATTACAAAAAATTGTGAATGCCTATCCAAGATGTTTGGCCCTAGCTCAAGACAGAATGGAGTTCCCATGGAATTTACGGCTATTTTTCATTTAGGAAGTGTCCCTGAATAATAATAATGGCTAAGTGCCTTTGGCCACCCATTCTGCAAAGAGAAAACGGGTCTCAAACTCGGGCGACAGGCAGCCACGCCCAAGTTTGGACCACGCCAATTTTCAGCAGAATCACCACCCACTAAAAATTTAAGTGTAAAAATTTAAGGATGCAGCTCTCGCGTCTTAATTTTTTATATCAACCAAAAAATGTATGAGTAACTCCCAGAGAATGCCATATTAACCCTTTTCAGACCATTATGTTTCACCACAGCATGTGTATGCAAATGTACACGAAATGTACACAAAATACATAGGTCAATGGTTCCCAAACTGGGACCTGGGGCCTCCCTGTCAATGCTGGTTTTTATTCCATCCTTGATTACGATCATCGGATTTTAACAGCATGTCAATTTGTCTTAATTAGGTGCATTTAAATTTAGAGCAGCAATTTATCATCTCTTTACATACAGCATTTTGACAGATATGCATACATACAGTGAGGAATAAATTCCATATCCACATTGCGATATACGAATAACAACGGCATAAAAAGAGGTGAAAAAATGTACCCCATCAAAGGAAAAAACTCAATGGTTTCCTAATCGGTGAAACTGGGCACATGGGCACATAAAATTTACTAGACGAGCAAATGAGAGGGTCAAACCTATTTCATGCTATGTTTTTGTTATCGACTGCAATCAAATTATTTTGAAAGAATTCTAACCACCTCTGTTCAGCAACCTGATTTGGAGGTTACTGATTTTTTCAGTGCCTGAGTTGATCTATTTAAAAATGTTATCATCTGAAATCGCTTAAAATATAGCTAAAAGAACTGTATATTGAAGGGTCTTTTATTCTTCATTGCATACATGGATAAATCTATTAAAATTTGGCTTTAGACAGCAAATGACTTCTTTAACCCATTAAGACCTGATGCAACATCTGTGTCACACTTGCTTTAAAAACGGAAGGGACATGAATATCATATATAATTTTTAAGAAATGTGAATAAAGTGCATCATGAGGTGCCCTAAGTCTTAATGGGTTAAACACAAAATGCACCTCATTAGGACAAATTAACTGCTTGTTTAGATCCTATGCTGGCAACTATGGTTGGAACTAAAACTAGCATACGCAGGGAGGCCCAAGGACCGAGGCTGGGAACCCCTGACATGGGTAACACAAAGCCAAGACAACTCAATGTAAACCACAAGTTTCTAAACTATTTTCCTCAATTACATTTGTTTTTTTCCAGTGTAAACAACTTCCGTGGTGCAGGGAAATTCCAGCTTACGTGTAACATGACCACTGAAAATTCAAACATGAAATAGCAATACTATATGTGTATGGCTGTATTGTTAGTTTGTCCAGATGTATGGTTCAGAAGAAACTGAAGGTCTGAGGCAAACCAGATTTTTAATTTTTTAAATTTTTTATTTTTTTGGAACGTGTATTAAACAAGTCGACATGGTCTACAACATCCCCCGCCAATCGTGCGCTTCTTATATTTTAGCTCGATCAAGGCCTTTATGGTCTGGAGCTACACACCAAATTTGGTTACTGTATCTGTAGTAGTTTCTGAGTAAAGCTGTCCCCTTTATCTCGGACGGACAGACGGAGGTCAAACCTATATCCCCCTCCCACTTCCTGTTGGCAGGGGATAATAAAAGTTCGACATCATTCACATCCTGAAGTTGTGAAGAGACTGCTTGGTTGTATTACCCAAAAAAAAAAAGTTACTGGTTGTTCTGAGAAACTAAGGGCCCTGAGTGTGACATTTGTCCGGGTGGGGACTCAGTTGATGGAGGATGGACTTGCAGATTGGGGACTTAGAAATTGGAAATCATGAAGGCCTCTTGAATAGAAATAACTGAAAAATTGAGAATGATCAGTAAAATACAGCAGGGTGAGCCTTCAAATACTTAAAACCTACTTGTAACATGAGTAGCATAGTGTGAGTAACAGGACTTTTTTTTTGTTTTAAGGAGCCGTTGCAGAAAATTACTATTGCATTTCCACGTTGAGCTCTGCTTCAGTAATTGCATGACATTCACCATGGCAAGTCAAACAGCATATACCCTGCCTTTGTTGCAAATGTAATTTTTAACAGTGGTGCCAGCTATACTGAAGGCGTCTGAAAAAGGTGCATGAAACATGCATTTAAATGTTGGGCAAGTATATAACTGAAAATATCACAGAGATATTGGACATTTTTGGAAGACTGAGAAGGTGAATTCTGTGAAAACGGGGACAAAGGCCTTCAAAATTTTCTCACAAATTTCTTTGGAAATCACAAACTTTAAGGAACAAGAGGCTCCTCAGAGCCTGTACTCGACCGCGCATTCGCAGGACAATCCCGACCCCAAAAAAGAAGAACGGAGCCGAAACTCGTGGCCTACTGGCCCGAGGTAAAAATACCAAATTCAGTATTGCCAGTCAAATCCCTCAAAATCCTACTTGTTACATCTTCAGAGTTTAAATGACAAAATTTCATTAATTTTGGGCTTCAAACACTACCTGATTTCATGTTTTGAAACCTTGTTCAAGTGCATTTTGATCGCTAAAATTTCCCATCCACTACTGATTTTTCAGGATTCTGCATGAAAATTTGGTGATGGTGTAACGCGAATCCCAAACACATGTTTTCTTCCTTCACAATAACCCATGGCAGCCTGCAATTGTAAATTCTGTTTTTCTTACTGTTGCCAATACAAAACAAAATTGCACTACCAACATGGATATCTCGTCCTCATATGCACTTGTACAGGACATTAAAAATTGGTGGTGCGAGTCACATGTAAAGGATTTGGTGACGCCAGTCACGATAATTTCATAGTGGCTTTTGGAAGTTTTGTTGGACTCTGTATAGTGGATCAGTTAGTTGATCGAACTGTGTACAGAGGGCAGGTTTGTGTATCCCCTGCTACATTCGTTGCACCGATTCTCTTAAATCTGGAGTAGCATATATCCTGCTTTCATGATAGTGGAATGTCTGTTTTGTTAATATTAGGTATATTTCAGATATTACTGTGTTAGTGTGTTATGCTTGCTCCTTTATAGGGTATGAAAAGCATTTTATCCAAGCTTGCATTTCGCTTGGATGATTGGAATTGTAAATGACAAGTTTTCCGTCACAGTGTGAATGTTCTGACCATAAAAAATAAACAGTTCCTTTTAATGTGTGTGCGATTATTGATGTGGCTTTGTAGAAAAATGGACAAAACAATAAACTTTATCGTGGCGAAAAGGTGTGATGTCAGTCAAGATCAGGGTGGCCATTTGTATACTGTCTTGTAATGCTTTTGCTGTATGATATTACAGACTGTTAAGGGGGGCCGCCAAGCCAATGTTGACATGGAGATTAAAAAAAATTTTTGAAGTATGTATTATGATTGAGTTTTCCACTTATAATGACCATTGTAATATATTGCTAAACTGTAAAAACGTAATTAATTATGTATATATGTATAATGTATTGAAATAAATACATTGAAACTAATTGATACTATTGTTGTCATTCCGTGACAATTTGCCTCTTGTAATTTCGTGACATTGACTTTTTGAAATTTCTTGCCCATAAAGCAGGGTTAAAGTCAATATTTGTTTCTAACTTACAGTATTAACAAAAAAACACCTTAAATATGAACATATTGAAGTTTCATAACTTAACTTTCTGGATAGTTAAACAAAACATTAAAAAAACCATGTCAATTTTGTGTAATTCCGTGATGGAGTAGTTTTTGCTTGTTTCTTCTATGAAAATTTCTCAAAAAATATATTTTCACTTAATAATAATATTAAAGAACAAGTTAATACCTTCAATATGTCATATGATACTTGATTTTATCTTATTTAGTTGTAGAGTTACAACCCAAAATGTAATGGGACTGTAATTCCGTGACAGCTTGGAGGCCCCCTTAAGTAAGAAAAAAAACCAGCCTTTTAATTTTGACATCTTGGTAATGTATTGGATAAACACTAAAATTCTATCATTGATGATATTTATGAAAATGACACCTGTCTGTGGTTATGGAAACAATACATATAATCATGTTATTAATTTGCAATTTGTGTCTTATGCTCTTTACCCCTCAGCCCTCAAGGCTGACTGGGTATTGCTATCCTTCGTACGGTTGGGCAGGCGGGCGTCTCCAAAAGCTTCGACATTGGGCTGAGGGGTATTCCGTGCATTGCATGCCTATTTTTAATTTTTTTGCAAAGCTGTACAATACTTTATTGGCAAATATGGCCATATTTAACTATGATGTGGCTAACAGGATTATTTCGGCGTTCCGGGGGATATCATGTTTTTGGTCCGACCGCTGCCACCGCCGCCGCTGCACTGTGTTAACGCGATAACTTCAGTAATATTTCAATTAGAAATTTCAAGTTTTGCATATAGGTAAGTATCATAAAGAGGAAGAACTGATTTGGATTTTGGACAATTTACAATTTCTAGATTGGCCACCAGGGGCCAAAAACGGAAAAAATCACTGTTTTTATCATATCTCTGGAAACATTTGTCCAATTCACCTCAAATCAAGTGCAAATGAATGGTCATGACCTGAGGATGTGTCCCAGGATGACATTATACCTGTTTGGTTCAATATTTTGCCACCAAGTGGCGCTTTGTGATGGAAAATTACCATTTTGGCCATATTTGCAGAACCATTTGTCCGATTGACCTGAAATTAAATTTAAATGAAAGTCTATTCAAGGTCTATTCAAGGATTGGGGAATTGGAGGATTGGGGGCATTCGGGGATGTAACTCCAGCTGTTGCTTTCAATAGCATAAGCCTAGTTTATAGTTTGTTTTGCTGGTTATTTCATATAGGTACAAGGAAAATTGATACTTCAATTCCACCTGAGAATTTCTACAAATAGTCTAATAGAATAATTTAATAATGACTACAGCACGGCACGGGAACGTGACTATGTCATTTAAACTTTGGCTGAATCTGTGAAAGTTGAGAGGCCTGTGTAAATAATGAAACCGGTAGTTGGTTAACGGGTACGTCATAAAATTTTTATTTTTTTTTTAAATAAAGTTGAGGCAGTTAACACAACTTTTTTTCCCTGTTTGCTTCCAGAAATAATGTTATAATTTTATGTAGGTGCAACAGCTGAAAAGGGCATGACAATGGCTATTAAATGTAAATATTAATAAATAATTAACTAATTTATTAGTTAAGACTTTAATAATTAAAGTTCCTTGGGGCACCACCCTTCTAGTAAAGGGAAAATTGATAGCAATTGAAATGATTAAGTCTCATTAATGTTCCACCATAAATGCCAAATTACTATAATCACAATTTGTAATGAATGAATGATTACAATATTCAACAAAATTGGGAAAACTGGGCTTAATTATCAATGCTAAAATTCAATGGCAATATAACTACCATTAGCATCCAGCATCAATATTATAACCACACGCTGAAGGAAAGGGGAGCTCTTGACTTGGCAGAGGTTAGAGTCAAGCTTATATTCAGGAAATATCCAGACAACCCAAAGCACTCTTTGAAAATATATAAAAGGTTTATTATGTCTCAGTAGCAATGAACATTCAATCAATACCACTTGAATAAAACAATAAACACACAGGAAGGACTAAATAGCAGTTGTATTGTAAAACAGCATATACAAATAGACTAAAGGTGGTGTGTGTGTGCGTTTACGTGCATGTATGCGTGTGTGGGTAAGTCTGAGTACAAAAAGGGATGGGTTAAAATGGCAGGCTTGGACTCCGATCCAAGCCCTCCATTTTATATCTAAGAGGGTGGACTCAGATCTAAAATGGTGGGCTCAGATCTAAGAAGGCGGACTCAGATCTAAAATGGCGGACTGATGATGTGGCAGTCTGAGAACCATGTGTGCTTGAGAGTGGAAAAAGTGAGAGGGAGAACAAAGAACTGGATGGCACAGGCGGGAGAATTAGAAAAAGACTCCTGCACGAGTTAGGCCAGAGTCAGTGTTTCCCACTCTGTACGCAGTGTGTAGTGTCCAGAAATTAGCTGAAAAGAGAATGAGAATGGATAGACAGTGAGAGGGGATGAGAGAGAAAAAGAGCCGAAAAGAAGGCGCAGGCAAAGTCTAATAGGATTGAGTAGCAAGCTGCAATGGGCTGAACAATCAGACAAGCCAAAGCGTCCCAATTCAGTTCACACTCTAAAGAGTTCCAATGATGTGCAAAGAGTACAGCAATAATGTAACACAAACAATCCGCAGGTTAAATGAACTCTCTCAAAGATTGGATATTTACCAGCTCAGCAATGTAGCAATATAGAGTAAATATCCACGATTTTCAGACAAATTCTCTAATATGCTGAAGTTTTCAACCAGTACAAAAGTAAGATCCAGTACATTAAAACGGCAAGCAAAGAAAAAAACAAACCACTCAAAGTACACAGTAATTATTACATTCAAACATCAACAATTAGCATAGAATTGCGTGTTTTATATTCTGGCGAAATCTGCCCAGATGCCAATTGCCTTACTTGAGTTCACTACTGAGTGAGTGACCCAGTTCCCAGTGTCAGTGACTGTGTCCAAGTGAAGGGTTTGGGCGTCGGTCCCTTTGTTTCCAGAGCTTGTCAGCAGACAGGAAATGGTGTCTGCTTTTCAAGGCACAATGATGCACGAGAGAAATGCAGAAAGTTCGTTGACTTGTTGATCGGGAAAAATAGCAAAAGGGGAAGCTGGTCGCCTTTTCGTTTCTTCCAAAGGTTAACCCCTTTGCGCAGAAGCCAAATCTGACTTTTTAGGTGTTACCTGATTTAAGGCTTTATAATTCAAGATTGCAGCTTCACAGACAGAAAAACTTTGGCACAATTGAGTCTAGACACTTGAAGCATTTAGACTCCCATTGTATTTCAGTTTATTTTTATGATTTTGGTGGAAAAAAGGGGCTGCAAACATAGAAAATCTTCATGAGAATTCACCATTGAAATAGCAAAAAAATAATACTGACAAATGAAAAACTGCTGGGGCTTAAATCTATACATTTCTGGGATCATAAACTTCTTGACCACAAGTACAATTCATCTTGAACATTACATTCTAGATTACCCGCTTGCTAAGAGCTAAATTAGACAGCTATCCAGGTGTCTCCCCAAAGTCTGAGATCCATCAAAATGGTTCACTGTCAAATCATACATTAATTATATGTTTAACACAAATTAACTTTTGGGGCACGAAATTCAGCATGAACTAATGATTTCCTGGTTGAGTTTAGCATGAATTTATCAATATCAGAGCAGTTGAACATCATTGGTCACCAGTAAACTTTCCAAACTCAAAACATGCCTTTTCTCCATAATAAAGTGAACAATATTGTCCATTTTTCTTCGAAGTCCCCCAAGCATTAAATAAAGTCCTGATTAAACAGCTATAACATTCACGCTGCAATGAAAAGCTAACTGCTCTCACATCCGAACTCATAACCTTACACCTTATAAGGGTAAAAACTCACTAACTCTGTAATATCTGAATTCTGAAATACACCTTATTTTAACAGAAGAGAAATGTCATCCAACAGAATGGTCTAAAGAACGTACCGAGGGATCTACCGACGTGCGTCGGCTGTATGCATTTGGAGAAAGGAAAACCTCGGCATTAGATGTCTTTAAAAGCGGTACATGCGTGTACATCTGCAGAAAGGGGTTAAAGACCTTGAAACAAAAGAAATTCCACTGTCCTCTCCCAATGTGAATTCTTTTACCGGATCTTGAATAAATACACCTATAGGCAAGAAAAGTAATTACAGAACAGAACGTAGTTAATCTTTAACTCTACAGCGATCTGAAAAGCTTTGTTCTGTTCCAAGGAAAATTTTCAGTCAGATGGATGTACACCCCTTGATCTCCTTTAACCCCGCCGTGGCAGAAGTCCAGAGAGAGAACAATAGGTTGCTTGACTTTTTAAAGAGGTTTGACGTCATTGGTTTTATTGCATTAGAGGTGATGCTTTTGGAATTCTGGGAAATGTAGTTAAAATGGCCGTTCTTGTGGTTTGCAGCCATTTTGGCGGGCCTTGGCCCTACATTAGTGTCAGTAGTAGCCTCAACAGAGACTCAGCTAACGTTAGTGTCTACTGTACACAGTATGGTACTTGCCATTGCCATTAGGTAGACATCAGAAGGGATCCAGTAGCGGTACTTTCCGCCTCTTGGAAGGCTGCATTTCGCTATGCATTTCGCTATCGCTACTGGATCCCTTCTGATGTCTACCTTGCCATTGCCTCTCCCACTACCTTACTTCCTTCAAGCTAGCGTGCTGCGACTCCTACCTTCTGGCAGACCAAACACTGCTTACTGACATAAAAGCGTCACTAGATGTGCGCCTGTATTTGAATATAGGGCAAGAATGTCGCCACGGACACACTGACATAGACGTTGGAACTATATTCTGAGGGGTGGGGGGTCAGAGTTGCCACTAACCCCACTTTCTGAAATGGGGCCCAGCTCTACTCGCCTCAAGTAGAAACAAGGCGACCTGGGCGTCAGAATTAAAACCATTCGACTCCCAGAATTCTCTCCAATGTTGGCATGCTTTCCCTATGTTTATTCGGGACTTTACATAACTGTGATTGTGTTCCTTTTTCCTCGACATGCACTCGTTTGACCGTCTCTTTTTTGGTTTAGCTTCTCTTAGATGCTTAGCAGACTCAGTTTGAGCTTTGGAAAAGAAATGCGAAATCCGCTTCTGTGACATTGTCTTGATCATTTGATCATTGCTTGAATTTACCGCCTTTGCGAGCTAACAGGAAATAAACAATGCGCACGTTTACATATCAAAACAAAGGAGACGTTTTCCAAATTGCACAGTCTCTGTAGGTTACATCTGGCACATGTCATTTGGCTGCATACAAGATCTAGAAAGCATACTTTTTTATGATATGAAAGACAGGCCAAAATGTAAGTCTGACAAATTTGAATTCAGATTCTTTCCCCCTGTCACAACATCTATGCACACTGATCGCTTTACCTGGCAAAGAATAAAATGCAAGTGCTTTCATCAGTGGGTCATAGGCCCAATCACCATTGTTTTTTCCCCCCCCCTCTCTGATAGACACTGACTTATCAGACAGTAACAAGACGGAAATCTTACGGATTAACACTTTAAGCTTGTGTGCAGAAACCTAAAGGAGCTCAATAATTAACTTTTGTATTACTGTGATCAGTAAATCTATTAGACCTCATGCAATTACTTTATATGGTTATAAACACAGTATAACATAACCTGAGTGGCGAGAACAGGCCATTCTAACTAGGCTCGCCAGTTTCTTTTTACTATTATAAATATATCACTTCAGATATTCAATGACTCAATGGCATCTAGCTTTAAGTCAAGCCTGCTCTTGAAATCCCCAAGGTTTCTGCCTCAACAATATGGTCAGGCAAGCTATTCCACATCGAAATTACTCTTTGGGTGAAAAAATATTTCCTAATATTAGTAATAAATTTACCCTTGGTGAACTTCCATTTGTGACCTTGAGTTTTACACACAAAACTTTGCTGAAGGAATCCAAAATAATTCACTTTGTTAATCCCTTTAACATATTTAAAGGCCTCAGTCAGATTACCCGTAAATCTCCTTTTCTTAAGACTAAAGAGATTAAGGTTCTTCAGCCTACTCTCAAAGCTTTCATTTTTCATACCTGGAATTAGCTTAGTGACCCTTCTCTGAACTTTTTCTAGTGCCTCTATCTTTCTTATGGTATGGTCCCCAAATCTGTAGGCAATACTCCAGATGTGGTCTGACGTATGGAGATGGGGCTTTCATTTCCCATGGCAGGCATTGCATTTCACTCATAATGAGAAGTTAAGGGTAAAAAGAAAAAAGAAATCCAACTAAATAAACAAATCAACAGCTTCGTACAATTCTGGGATTGCAATTGTGGTTACAAGTGAAAACCAGCATACACAGTGGTCCCTGAGGAGAGAGTCTGAGAACCAAGTGGCTAAAGGCAAGTTAATTGAATTCCGTCAAACTCCAATGCCATTTTCCAATTGGAAAATCCTGGTCTAGTGAACGTGATGGCTTTGTCATTTGTAGCCGCAAACTTTCGACAGGGGAGACGGAAGCATACATCTAGCTTTACTGAGTACTCTCACCATGATCGAGAACGGTACCAACTTCAGTTGAATGCCCGAGGACCTTCATGGAACATACGCATGAGGTACGGCTTTAATACTGGCTGCGTCAGAGGGCTGTCATTACGATCATGCTCCCTGACTATAAGACTCACAGTAGTAGTATTCTCCGCACCAGAAGAGGAAGAAAAGCGACCAATAGCGCGCACTGTCTGCCCTAAAGTAGTTCTTGTACCAGACATGTTTGAGCTAGTAGATGCTTTGGTGATTATAAATCGACGCAATATTTATTTTTTTTCTTTTTCTTTTTCCTTTTAACAAACTCCTACGCAAATAAGAAAAAAGTGGTTGTGGACAACCAAGCTAACAGGATAACCACTAGCTTACCTATTTATGTTAATTGAAATACTGTGTCTATGATGCAATACACTGCTCAAAAAAATAAAGGGAACACTTAAACAACACAATTTAACTCCAAGTCAATCACACTTCTGTGAAATCAAACTATCCACTTACGAAGCAACACTGATTGACAATCAATTTCACATGCTATTGTGCAAATGGAATAGATCACAGGTGGAAATTATAGGCAATTAGCAAGACACCCCCAATGAAGGAGTGGTTCTGCAGGTGGTGACAACAGACCATTTCTCAGTTCCTATGCTTTCTGGCTGATGTTTTGGTCACTTTTGATTGCTGGCGGTGATTTCACACTAGTGGTAGCATGAGACGGACTCTACAACCCACACAAGTGGCTCAGGTAGTGCAGCTCATCCAGGATGGCATATCAATGCTAGCTGTTGCAAGAAGGTTTGCTGTGTCTGTCAGCGTAGTGTTCAGAGCATGTCCAGGCCAGCACATCTGGAGACGTGGAGGGGGCCGTAGGAAGGCAACAACCCAGCAGCAGGACTGCTACCTCCGCCTTTGTGCAAGGAGGAACAGGAGGAGCACTGCCAGAGCCTTGCAAAATGACCTCCAGCAGGCCACAAATGTGCATGTCTCTGCTCAAACGGTAAGAAACCGACTCCATGAGGATGGTATGAGGGCCTGATTTCCACAGGTGGGGGTTGTGCTTACAGCAAACACCACGAAGGATGTTCGGCATTTGCCAGAGAACACCAAGATTGGCAAATTCGCCACTGGCGCCCTGTGCTCTTCACAGATGAAAGCAGGTTCGCACTGAGCAAATGTGACAGACGTGACAGAGTCTTGAGACGCCGTGGAGAATGTTCTGCTGCCTGCAACATCCTCCAGCATGACCAGTTTGGCAGTGGGTCAGTAATGGTGTGGGGTGGCATTTCTGTCTTTCCATGTGCTCGCTAGAGGTAGCCCAGAGGTAGCAGGTTTCCCTGTGGGGAAAAATCTGTGGGGGCGTAGCCCAACCCTGCAGCCCCTTGGATCCGGCCATGTTGCACACGGTCCTGAAATAAACAAGAAAAAGAACACGGCAGTATCAATAGTTCATGGCTAAAATTTTATATAGCTCATCAATCTAAACTATCACATGAAATCAGCACATAACCATAATGTTGACTAAGATATTTACAATCACTATTTGCAGATGAATTGATGGTTTTTTTGTTTTTTTTTTTGTCCTGAAGGAGAAAGACGGGTTAAAATACCCTATGTCACTGCACTAGGAGGCTCAGCTAGTTCGCAGCGACTTGCATGTATCCATTCAGGCTCCCCCTATGCCTCAACTGCTGCATCTGTGCCTTTATAATACTTGGACCAGACCCTCCCACTTTGCATCCAATATTAAACGTTTTGTGACAATCCTTAAAATGTCATCATTTACAATAAAGTGAATAACAACACTGGATTGTGACAAAAGGAAGTTTATTAGGAGCACTATCATAGAACATACAAGTGCATGTACCACGTAACTGCACAGACAGAACATTAACAGAACCCAAAACTTGCATTCAAAGTGCTTTCCCATTCTCAACAATCCCTTTACAAAACAAAGGTATCTAGAGTCTACATCATGAACAGAATGTGGGTCTAGCATTTCTAGTGAGGCTTCAAAAGAGGTGAGCCTGCAGTGTTTGATATACAGTAAGGTGTACATTTTGTAATTGACCAGGCTGAAAATGATTTTTCTTTCGGTATGCCTTGTCTGCTCACATTGCAACATTTAAAGTGCAAAAGGATCATAAGTCAAAGCTTCCAGACTCTCCCAGATCACCTTCTCAAAAATTTCTGAAAAAAATCCCAGAGGTACCTCTGGTAGCACTTCTTCAGCCTCACATTTGTCACTTAAACAAAAAATCACCTACATTCAAATATTTTTCATTGGCATTCAAGATCAGCTGCTTCTCAAAGTTTGCATCACCAAGTCAGTTTCTCCTGGGCCTGAACAGAAAGAAAAAGAATGGTTTTAATGACAATTGATATCTATTAATGTACAAACTTTCATGAATTTTATAAAGCTGTTTCACTAAACTGGATAGCATTTAATTCCTACCTGAATATTTGATGCCGATGCTGAAGAGCCTCTCGACTGGTGTGTTTGAGGGTATGCAGTGTTGTACTTTATGAACAGCTTCTTCAGCATGGGCAGCATCATGTTCTCATCAAAGTCTTCTGTGCTTGGTGTATCCAAATAAATGTCCACTTCTGTCTTTTTGGGAAGCAGTGAGTTTTGGTTAAATTTGAAGAATGATGTTGCAGCGTCTTTCTCGTCTCTGTCACTGAATCGGTCTGAGCTTCTTGCATCTGAGTCATCAGATTTGAGGGCTTGAAACTCTCTTTTCATTATAAATTGGTACTGAAGGCTTTTTTCATCATTCAGTACCCAGTCCAGCTTGAATCGTGGCACCAGCCTGGCAACCAGTATGTTTTCCTTCTTCTGTAGCTCACCGTGCAGTATTGTGCTCAATGACTGTATGATGTTCTGTATGAGGGGACGGCAGGTAATCAGACCTTCTGCAGCAGTTGGCTTTGTGCCCTCATCCATCAGGGAATTCAAATCATTTTGCAGTTGCACAATGGTTGGAGCCAAGTGCCCAAGGAAGATGTTCTTCTCCATGTTCATGTTCCATTTCATCATCCTCCTCTGAGCTCTCACCAGCAGCAGCAGTAGGTGATGCAGGTCCAGATTCATCATCATAGTCTTCACTTTCATCAGTGACACAGACACCTTGTTCTGAAGCATAAGTACTTCCCTGAAGTAGTCGAACGCCTTAATAAAATTTGAACCATTGTCTGTCACTGTACACACAATCTTGTTCTGGATTTTGTATTCCTTATGGACATCTGACAATACTTTTGCCAACACATCGTGTGTGTCCTCCTTTGATGCGCCGACATGCCATTACAGCTGAATGTCTGACAGAACAATGGAATAAGCCCCGAGAAGCAGTGGGTTACAGTGATTTTATAACGCCGGAAGGGCGTTCTAAGGCGCGACGCACAGCTTATTGCTTTTATAAAACGGTTACCCTACATACACTGCCCTCCATAATTATTGGCACCCCTGATTAAGATGTGTTCTTTAGCTTCCAATAGATTCACTTTTTTTTCTAAATAATATAGAAGCGCAAAGAAAAAAAAATTCTACCTTTAATTCAAGTGCATTTATTCAGTGGGAAAAAAATCCCACATCAAGAAATAATTATTTTAAATTTAATCATGTGTGCCACAATTATTAGTACCCCTGTTGATAATACTTTGTACAACCCCCTTTTGCCGACAAAACGGCACCTACTCTTCTTTTATAATGTTTCAGATGGGAGAAAACAGAAAGGGGGATCTTCGACCATTCCTCTTTGCACAGTCTCTCTAAATCATCCAGCGACCTGGGTCCTCTCCTCTGCACTCTCCTCTTCAGCTCACTCCAAAGGTCTTCAATGGGGTTGAGGTCTGGGGACTGAGATGGCAATGGGAGGAGCTTGATTCTGTGTCTGGTGAACCATTTCTGTTTAAATTTGGCCACATGTTTAGGTTCATTTAGGGTCTTGCTGAAAGACCCAGTGACGACCCATCTTCAGCTTTCAGGCGGAGGCCACCAGATTTTGATTTAAAATGTCCTGGTATTTCAAAGCGTTCATGATGCCATGCACCCTAACAAGGTCCCCAGGGCCTCTGGAAGAGAAACAGGCCCACAGCATCACCGATCCTCCCCTATACTTCAGTGGGCATGAGGTGCTTTTCTGCATACTCATCTTTTGTGTTCCGCCAGACCCACTTAGAGCTTTTTGGCAACAAACACTCTATCTTGGTCTCATCTGACCAAAGCACATGGTCTCAGTTAAAGTCCCAGTACCGCTTGGCGAACTCCAGACGTTTACATTTACGATTGTGAGTGAGAAAAGTTTTTTTTCCATGCATGCTTCCCAAACAGCTTGTTGGTATGTAGATGGCACCTGATGGTTGTTTTGTATACTTTGTGACCACCAAGATTTGTTGCAATTCTTAAACGGTGAGCTTTGGAGAACTTTTTCTCTTACCATCCTCCTCACTGTGCGTGGTGGCAAAATAATCTTGCATCCTTGTCCAGGCTTGTTTACCACTGTTCCAGTTGTTTTAAACTTCTTAATGATTCCTCTGACAGTAGATATGGGCAGGTGCAGGCGAATGGCTATTTTCTTGTAGCCATTGCCTGACTTGTGAAGGTCGACACACATCTGCCTTACTTGAATGGTGTGTTCCTTTGTCTTACCCATGTTGAAGAGTGGATAAGAGAAATGGCCTCTGTGTCACATCATATTTATACCTCAGGAAAACAGGAAGTGATGAATTACTAATTAAATGTTCGTAAATACTCTGATCAACTTTGTAAACTACTGTAGAAATGACAGAAATACTTCAATTACATTTAATTCCTAGGAATTGTTAGGGGTGCCAACCATTGTGGAACAGGTGATTTTATGAAAAATAATTATTTCTTAGTCAGGGATTTTTTCCCCTTAAAATTCACTTGAGTTGAAGGTTACATTTTTCTACAATTTTCAGTGTGAGTATGCTTCTGCAATAAAAATTGAATTTATTTTAAAGGAACAGTCCACCGTATTTTCATAATGAAATATGTTTTTCTATGAAGTGAGACGAGATGATACGTACCTCTCTGAGCTTTGAGCGATCACCCAGTCAGCCAGACGGGCTGCCACTCCTGTTAGCATTTGTAGCTAGACTCATTGTGGTCAACGGTATTTTTCGGGGCTGTAGTTGGATTCGACCAAAGTCTTCCACGTTTTTCCTGTTTACATAGGTTTATATGACCAGTGACATGAGTTCGGGTTCGGGGACGCAAATCCAAAAGTGGCTTTTTCTATGCTGTGGGAAGTGCGTACTATAATGACAGACGTAGTAACACCCTCTGCGCGCTTCGACAGCGCATTGATACCTTCACTTCTGATTTCTTTTCTCTCCCACGACCCCTCCTACTTCCGTAAATACAACCAACGTGACTGCACTGCACTGCTTGGTACACAGTCAGGAAGCTAGAGCTTGCAGAAAATTATAAGTAAGGGATAATTAACGAGAAGGTGTGCATTCCACGGTTTTAATGCAAGACGCGGAGTTCGCGCCGGGTGGTTGCCTCCGCGAAGAGCATTAAAACCGTGGAATGCTCACCTTCGAGTTGATTATCCCCCTTATACCATGGTCATTTGCCAGCAATATCAAATCGCAGCATTAATCTGAAACGGAGATTATGCATAACCCAACATTATGCGCGATTATGCGGACTGTAGCTTACTTGCTACCCACAATTACAATGGACTTATGACGTATTCCGCAGTCAGCGAGCTGAAATCAGTGTGCTGGCATAGCACGTAGCTAGCGAACTGTCAGCAGTCGCTGATACATGAAGTGGACACGTTAACTTCATTTGTAACCGTACTCAATTACAATCTTTTAATGGATAAAGCCTGATTTTTTTCGCTGCTATAATATTTATGGTCGTTATCGCTTGAGTACGAGTCAGCAAGGTGAAATCAGTCTTGCTGAAAAATACCGAAAAATACCGTTGACCACAATGAGTCTAGCTACAAATGCTAACAGGAGTGGCAGCCTGCCTGGCTGACTGGGTGATCGCTCAAAGCTCGGAGAGGTACGTGTCATCTCGTCTCATTTCATAGAAAAACATATTTCATTATGAAAATACGGTGGACTGTTCCTTTAAGGCTTTTAACACATCTTAACCATGGGTGCCAATAATTATAGGGGACGCTGTATAGCCCATTAAATAAACACACAAGAAAAATAATCAACAATTTTAATTCAGCAATAAAATTGAGAACTATTCGTGCTTCCACCAAGCAAGATAGAGTAGGCAGAATGGTTGGCAAGCAACACACAGACGCCAAGATTCCTTTTTCATCTAGCGCCATTATGTCACATCAGGCTATTTGGGCTCGTTAATGTGAATATTACAAATAGCCTGCTTTCACACTTCACACTTCACACTTGCCGGTGTCCAGGAAAAGTTGTTGAATTGTGCATTAGTTTTGCGCTTGTCAACTAGCTAGCGTTCACTACACTGGATGTGGTTACCCCACACATAGCCCATAAACAAACACACACACAAAAAAAAAAGCAACCAACAATTTATCACTAATACTGAAATAGCGAGCTGGTTATCAACATAGCTACCAAGCTAAAATGATATCGAACTCTGTAAAGCAATAGCTAGCTAGGTATATAGCCAACTGGTTAGTGAGTTAATAGGCTAAATTTTGCTAAGACTGAAATTGCGAGCTGGGAGTCTTGAAACAAAGGTAAGGAGTCAGTTCAGTTGGTTGTGCGCTGGGATACTTTGTCCTGCAGTCTGCATCACAATGCAGAGGGTTACAGTGATTTTATACCGGCATGGAACGCAGCCAATCACATTTAAGGATGGGAATCACCAGTTTTATGAACATCATTTTTGTTGACCCAGTGGACAGCGATGCCAATAAATGCCTTGTTCACAGCCATCCAGCAACCTGCTGTAGTGCATACAGCATCTACTTCAGAAAGTTCCACTTTTATTTCACAAATACTTTTATTAAATTCCTTATTTAACAATGTTTGCACCTTTCTTCTTGTTGGCACGTTCTTGGATGGCTGCAGACCCTTAACTAACTTAATGAAACCTGTCCTTTCCACTTTACTAAAAGCCTTTAGATCATCAACAATGTACTGTAGAACAAGAGCATCTCTGCTTTTGCCACACCATCTTGGTTGGTGTCCTACCCTTTGGCATGAAAAATACCCCAGCCACGTTCCAAAGGATGATACAGTCTACAATCATTGGATTGCCACACACGGGTTCGTACATCGACGACCTGATCACATGGAGTGACTCCTTGGAAGAACATCTGAAAGATGTAGAGGCGTTATTCCAGGGCCTGACCCAGGCTAAACTGACTGTTAACCTGAACCAGAGTGACTTTGGTTATGCTACTGTCATGTATCTTGGCTACGTCATAGGCTAGGGTAAGGTGGCTCCCATAAATGCTAAAGTCCAAGCCATCATGGACTTTCCAGTTTCTGCCAACGAAAAAGCTTTGCGCCGTTTCCTTGAAATTATTGAATACTACCGCAACTTCTGCAAGAACTTTGCTGAGATTGCTTTAAGTCTCACCAACTTGGGATGGAGCATGCCAAAGAGCCTTCGATGGCCTGAAGTCTCTGCTGTGTCACTTCCCCGTGCTCAAATCTCCTGACTTCAACAAACCGTTCTCCATCGTGGTCGATGCTAGCGACCAAGCTTGTGGATCTTTGCTCCTACCGAGAAGTAACTCTGATGACATTGAGCATCCCGTGGCATACTTCTCCACGAAGTTCAATCGCCACCAAAATAACTATTCCACAATTGAGAAGGAGCTGTTGGCTCTGGTTCTATCCTTACAACACTTTGAGGTTTATGTTTGTACAGGACAAAAGCTAATGATTGTATATACTGAACACAATCCGTTAATGTTTTTGAGTAAGATGAGGAACAAGAGTTGGAGATTGTTGAATTGGAGTTTGATTTTACAGGAGTTTGACTTGGAAATTAAGCATGTAAAGGGTACTGACAGTGTAATTGCTGATTGCTTATCCCGTGTTTGAGTATGTGTATACATCACAAGTGTTTATTTGAATATTGTATTATATATATGTATATATATATATATATATATGTATATGTATATATGTGTGTGTGTGTGTGTGTGTGTGTGTGTGTGCGCGCGCCTGTGTGTGTATATACACACGCACACACGCACACACGCGTGTCTACTGAACCGTTTTTGTATTGAAAAGAAAACTTTTGCCTTTATGAGTCAAAATTTTTCCCTTTTAAAATGGAGGTGTAATGTGAAAAGACCTTTTGTTAAGCCCAGGCTAGAGCTAGGTTTGGGCATGTCCTGGGCATGGCTGAGAGGGGAAAGTCCCAGAGAATTTTTTTTTAAAAAGTCAAAAAGGTGGGAGGGGTCTGCAAAAGAGTATTTAAGGAGGAAAATTGAGAGAGTAAAGTAGTAGGAGAAATTGCAAGGAGAAGGATACATTTGACCAGACCTGTCACTCTTTTAAAGACCTGTGAAGCTTTTTGTGGATTTTTGCCTGTGTTGGAGCATTTTCCTCACCCGGAACATCACCAAGCCACCCCATCTTAAGGGACTGTAAATATTTTTCTTCTTGTATATTATCAATCTTGGTCAGTAGTATAAATTGTAGGTTAGTGTTGGTCTTCGTTTAATTAAATCTGTTTGAGTTTTAAAATTTTGTTTGTCATCCCTTGCTGTCGTAAATGTCATAACAAATTGGGGCCATAACTAGGTACTTTCATTTGAGTGAAGGAATCACTTTCTTGACTCGTGGTCCTCGTGTTTGATTTTCTCTTTTAAACCGCTTGAAGATATTTGTTTAAGAAGGTTCGGTGCTTCAATTCAATATGATGTTTCAAGCTGGCTGATGATGAAACGGATGCGCAAACTATTTTCTTGAGACCCGGCGGGCAAAGCTTGCAGAGAAATGCCATGTTTTTTTTCCATCTGCATCTGGCAGTGGCTTCTCATCCAAATCCCCCAAATGCTAAAATGAACGCGCATCTTCCTCGCTCGCCATTAGTGCTATTATTGTTGTGTTTACTGGACTCTCCTCGCAGCGAGCATTATTTTTTTTTTTTTGGAGAATGGGAAAGTCACTCTGTGCAAATCAGCGCTCCGTCAAGAGCTTAGAAGCCAATCAGGAGCTGAATGAAACCTACTTGAAGAACTTACAAGCCAATCAACAGCGCTGGTTTGCCCATGGTGACTCTCCCATGCTCCGAGAATAAATAAGTAAGTAAATAAATAAATTAATAAATAAATTTGCGAGTGGCGCATGCACAAACCAATGGGTGTTTATAGAACTGGACAGGCTGTCGAAGCGAAAAGTTGAAAGTAAATGGCGTCCACTTCACCGCACCCCTGAATTTCTCATTGACTATAATGGAAAAACTGCTATTATTTTGTTATTTAAAAGGTATACATTTGTAAATCCTTCCTGCGTAGGACTGGATTACATAATGAAAAAAGAATTGATGCCCAATTTTGCTTGACACTTTTCTAGAACGAAGTTCTAAGAGCTTGTTTTAGTCAACGGTCAATCCATTGGTAGGCCAATATGACTCACAACTGACTCTGATTGGTCACTCGCATAGCATTGGTGAATACTCTGCAAGAACATTGCTGTAAGTAGTTTGAGCTCCCGTGGATACTGAGCTATGTTTTCAACTCACGGAATAGACAGCCGAGCAGTATGCTGAGTGCTATCTTCACTAGCAATCATAGAAAGCTTGTCAGTTTGGTCAACTGCCTTAGGAAGGATTGTGTTATCGTAATAAAAAAAAAACAAACAAAAAAAAAAAACTTACAGCTTGCTCACTAAATAGTCCATAGATAGGCAGATGTCTGATAAGGATACTTCTATTTGTACAGTTGATCTGGAATGAACACCGCTAACGTTACACAAACGTTTCAGCCAGGTCATTCGCTATGGCTAATGCTATGTAGATATGCAACTTGGCTAACATTACATGGGCATGAGAGCTAGCTGGCCATCACCCTTTGTGAGCAACCTGGGTTTATTGTGCCAACTAAGTCTAGCTAGCTAAATTACAGATGAAGTTTGCTATCACAGCCGTCTACAGCGACTCCATTACCTAACACGCCAGCTAGACAAGTGGCTGTTGTTTTTCATGTCGGCCATTTTCTTTATACCTATTATTATTAGTATTATTATTATTATTATTATAATTATTCTTACTACTTCCGCCGTTCTACCCCATTTCTATCCGATTCAACTACTCCTTCATACTTTGCTACTTCATCATTTCAACCATTCATATATCCAAACGTGCAGCTTTTTCTGGACATTATGGCTATTTCTCTCTTTCATACTATTTCAGTGGTTCCCAAACTTTCTCTGCTGGGCCCCCCTTTGGTACATAAGAACATTTTTGCGCCCCCCCCCCCCCCCCCCCAAAAAAAAAAAAAAAAAAAAAACAGGTAATACACATATTTTGTTTTCAGATTCCATTGTAGTTTATTTCACACATTGTAAATAATATAGACTTCAACCTTTTTTGAAAACAAAAAAAAAAAAAGTAAACTGCCACAAACTGTAGGTTGTCTAACTACAACTAGCTACTTTCAGGATGAAAATTAATAATAAAATAACGAACCACCTTTTTTTTTTTAATACTCAACAACATTGCTATTAATGCATTTTCCGGACACCAACAGAAACTTACTTGCATACAGCCAATCAGCGACCTTGTGCCACACTGAAGGAGTGTCTCGAGACAGTTACATTTTTCTCATTTTACTGGCCTTGCACTTATGAAGTAAAAATAATCGAGATCGTGTCAGTTTATTCTAGAAAATATGAATGCTCTCAACAGATAAGTTTTGTCTAGCCTAGCAGGAAACATTACAAATGATCGGCAGGTTTGGAAACGGCCACCGTAATTTTCAAATGAGGGACACGAAGATTTAATAATTCTAAACCTCTTTCAAAGTAGCCTATAAAACAGTGGTTCCCAAACTTTCTCTGCTGGGCCCCCCTTTGGTACATAAGAACATTTTTGCGCCCCCCCCCCCCCCCCCCCAAAAAAAAAAAAAAAAAAAAACAGGTAATACACATATTTTGTTTTCAGATTCCATTGTAGTTTATTTCACACATTGTAAATAATATAAACTTCAACCTTTTTTGAAAAAAAAAAAAAAAAAAGTAAACTGCCACAAACTGTAGGTTGTCTAACTACAACTAGCTACTTTCAGGATGAAAATTAATAATAAAATAACGAACCACCTTTTTTTTTTTAATACTCAACAACATTGCTATTAATGCATTTTCCGGACACCAACAGAAACTTACTTGCATACAGCCAATCAGCGACCTTGTGCCACACTGAAGGAGTGTCTCGAGACAGTTACATTTTTCTCATTTTACTGGCCTTGCACTTATGAAGTAAAAATAATCGAGATCGTGTCAGTTTATTCTAGAAAATATGAATGCTCTCAACAGATAAGTTTTGTCTAGCCTAGCAGGAAACATTACAAATGATCGGCAGGTTTGGAAACGGCCACCGTAATTTTCAAATGAGGGACACGAAGATTTAATAATTCTAAACCTCTTTCAAAGTAGCCTATAAAATCATCAGGCTGAATCAGTCCCCTCTGCCTGAGTATCGCCGTCTTCTTAAAATTATGTTTCTATGATGCAGATAGAAAGCACCATAATCAACCTATATTCACAGCCGACAGCGAAGTGCGAAAAAAATTCCCGAACACCGCTTGCCCAACCTGCGGATGTTTATAAAGTTCAGTAGCGCGGCTAGATAAAAATAATCTGTCGGCCTACAGAGCATTCATATTATCGAGAATAAGATGACGCAATCTCGGTTCTTTCTGTTTTATATTCATCGGATCTTGTTTGGTGCCGCTTACTAGTTTATTGTTAATATCCCAGATCAGTGCAGGATAGTGTAGCGGCGAGTTGGGTATCGCTAGACTACATTGATTACAGCCAGCTCATATTATCAGCTTTAAATATTTGAACAACCACATTCATGAATTATTTATGAAAATGGCAGGCTACGTGAATGATTTGGCGAACAGTTATGTTGAGAGTAAGGCAGGCATTTACGATGTAATCGCAGAATTCTGGGCAGCGAATGGACTGAGCAGTCAGTGGTTCCGAGACCGTTTCTCGGTGCAAGTCCAGTAAAGACAGGAAAAGTTAAACTGTCTCAAGACACTCCCTCAGTGGTGCGGAACAAGGTTGCCGATTTGCTGTATGCAAATAATTTTCTGTTGGTGTCCGGAACTTTAGTCGGGGAAAAAAATTCGCTTGCCGCACCCCGCGCCCCCCCTGAAATTGCTCTGCGCCCCCCCTAGGGGTCGCGCCCCCCAGTTTGGGAACCACTGGCTTACGGTAATGTAATGATAACATTGAAGCTGGGGAACAAAGTTGCCAGCTAATGCCAAAGTTGACATTTACAGACAATATTAAAGTGGCGGGTTCCGTAGGGTTGGAACAACACCCTTCTGGAGGCGCAGGTTTCTAGCTAAGCCAGCATTGTACTGGCCTAAGTTGGAGAAAGAGTCCGAAGTGAAATAAGCACGCATGAATAGGTTTGTGACAGAGGCTGCCGGAACATTATCAGCAAAAATAAATACAATCCACTTGTTCCTCTACGCTCCATGGAATGGGATGGAATTTATCGCTCGATGGAATGTTAAAGACGTTTTTATGTGGATTCTGTTTTAACAAAACTGACGAACAAGCGGTTGATCTGTACTGTACAGCTGATCATAGGTAAATCACATGCTCCATTTCAAATATATATCCACAGCAATCCATCATCACCATAGGGCCAGTATTCCAGACATGGTTTCACCTTGGTCCTCAAATAAACAGTTTTGTACAAAGAATCTCCAATTTAAGATAATCTATTAAGGCAGTGGTTCCCAAACTTTCTCTGCTGGGCCCCCCTTTGGTACATAAGAAAATTTTTGCGCCCCCCCCCCCCAAAAAAAAAAACAGGTAATACACATATTTTGTTTTCAGATTCCATTGTAGTTTATTTCACACATTGTAAATAATATAAACTTCAACCTTTTTTGAAAAAAAAAAAAAAAAAAAGTAAACTGCCACAAACTGTAGGTTGTCTAACTACAACTAGCTACTTTCAGGATGAAAATTAATAATAAAATAACGAACCACCTTTTTTTTTTTAATACTCAACAACATTGCTATTAATGCATTTTCCGGACACCAACAGAAACTTACTTGCATACAGCCAATCAGCGACCTTGTGCCACACTGAAGGAGTGTCTCGAGACAGTTACATTTTTCTCATTTTACTGGCCTTGCACTTATGAAGTAAAAATAATCGAGATCGTGTCAGTTTATTCTAGAAAATATGAATGCTCTCAACAGATAAGTTTTGTCTAGCCTAGCAGGAAACATTACAAATGATCGGCAGGTTTGGAAACGGCCACCGTAATTTTCAAATGAGGGACACGAAGATTTAATAATTCTAAACCTCTTTCAAAGTAGCCTATAAAATCATCAGGCTGAATCAGTCCCCTCTGCCTGAGTATCGCCGTCTTCTTAAAATTATGTTTCTATGATGCAGATAGAAAGCACCATAATCAACCTATATTCACAGCCGACAGCGAAGTGCGAAAAAAATTCCCGAACACCGCTTGCCCAACCTGCGGATGTTTATAAAGTTCAGTAGCGCGGCTAGATAAAAATAATCTGTCGGCCTACAGAGCATTCATATTATCGAGAATAAGATGACGCAATCTCGGTTCTTTCTGTTTTATATTCATCGGATCTTGTTTGGTGCCGCTTACTAGTTTATTGTTAATATCCCAGATCAGTGCAGGATAGTGTAGCGGCGAGTTGGGTATCGCTAGACTACTTTGATTACAGCCAGCTCATATTATCAGCTTTAAATATTTGAACAACCACATTCATGAATTATTTATGAAAATGGCAGGCTACGTGAATGATTTGGCGAACAGTTATGTTGAGAGTAAGGCAGGCATTTACGATGTAATCGCAGAATTCTGGGCAGCGAATGGACTGAGCAGTCAGTGGTTCCGAGACCGTTTCTCGGTGCAAGTCCAGTAAAGACAGGAAAAGTTAAACTGTCTCAAGACACTCCCTCAGTGGTGCGGAACAAGGTTGCCGATTTGCTGTATGCAAATAATTTTCTGTTGGTGTCCGGAACTTTAGTCGGGGAAAAAAATTCGCTTGCCGCACCCCGCGCCCCCCCTGAAATTGCTCTGCGCCCCCCCTAGGGGTCGCGCCCCCCAGTTTGGGAACCACTGTACTATTTATATTTTTAAAAATATTTCACTTATTTTTTTGTCCCATAGGAAACGATGACACAGATTTCTTAATGTAGCTATTTTCAGCTATTTTTTACTCTGTCTTACCTTTAGCTAGAAATGTCATTCAAACTGTAAAATAAGTTACACTTGGATAATTTACCATTCAAGTCCATTGTAACTTCAACCATTTTCTAATTATAATTTAAAAAAAAATTTTTTTACAATTAATTCTGGGAACTTGGAGCATGGAGACCTCACGGCTAGTGCGACGAACATCGGCAAAACATACCAAGAGTTTTCTCTTAACTTTGTGAGTTAGAGCAAGTTTTTCACTCCGCATAAATATTTTTAATTCCAAGTTGTAGCAAAAGTTGTGCTGATCTCCAAAATGTAACTATGCATGCAATTGGACAACTGGATTTGGCTGTATGAGCCGAAAAGCGACGGGACCGCTCACGGAAGCTCCATTATCTCCTAAGTTAAATGTGGCCAGAAAATGCAGCTTGCAAAGGCTAAACGCACAGTTTTCTAACTTGCTTGTGTTTCCATATTTTTTGAGATCACTCTCTTCAGTATGCCCAGAGTTTAGAAAACTGGTGAAAGGGAAAAGGAGCCTGTTACCTCAGAGCAGCAGTCTCCTCATTTGAGATGATTTTCATAGAACTTTTTTTTTTATTGCCACCTCCACTTATTGCTTTTGTTTGGTCCTTTTGCTGACTTCTGGCAACTTCTGGTTTCTATTGCAGGATCTTATTGGCAATTGAGGTTAAGTCAACAGGAAACTATGGGAAACTCCCAGAGGCCAAGCCCAGTGAGAGGTATTTTGCATTTATTCTTTTTTCATCTATAGCAGAAAGCCTTTGTACTTCATTTAAAGTAATTGATGCAGATGTGTAAATGTTTGAAATGGTTTTGCAACGTAGTGAAAAAGTATTTGCCCCCTTCCAGATTTCTTCAATTTTGCTTATTTGTCATATTTAAATATTTCAGATCGTTTAATTATTTTATTTATTTGACCAGGGAAGTCCCATTGAGATTGAAATCACATTTTCAAGGGAGCCCTGGGGGAATGAGGGGGAAAGGGAGAGGACAAGTTGCACAGCCAATTAGATCAGGGAATGATTAGGTGGCGGGTTGATAGAGCCAGGTTGGGAATTTAGCCATGACACCAAGGAACCCCCTATTCTTGTCAAAGAGATACATAGGATCTTTAATGACCACAGTGAGTCAGGACCTTGGTTTAACGTCTCATCCCAAAAGACGGAATCTCCTTCTGTACAGTGTCCCCATCAAGACACTGGGACATTGGGGATTATTCCACCAGAGGGAAGATCACAACCTACTGGCCCACCAACACCTCTTCTAGCAGGAACTTTGTTTTCCCAGGTGGTCTCCCATCCAAGTACTAACCAAGCCCACACCTGCTTAGCTTCAGCTGCCCAACTGGAGCAGATGGTTTGGCTGCTGGAAAGTCATTCAGATCATTCAATTCATTTTAATATTCGACAAAGACAATGGCCCTCATTTATCAAACTTGTGTAGGATCTGGTGTAGATTCTGGTGTAAATATCAGCATTCGCCAGGGTACACCTCTGATTTACTAAAATTGTGTACGTTGCTGATTTTGGTGTGGAACTGGCGTGGGCCAGTGTTGATAAATCTGACGGCTGAAACTATCATAATTTACATGACACTCCCCTCTAAATTCATGCTCCGGGAAGCATATGTTGTGTTCTATTTGTACTGGGAAGTCAGAATCTCCAAGCTCCCAGTCGGAAATTTCAATTCGAACGCCCCCTGAAGTCAGATTTTCAACTTGGAAAGTCGAAGATTCTTCATCTACTCCGAGTTCTGACTTCGAGTTGAAGATGGCTGCACCATACATCAACAGTAAGCAAAACCTGTGATAATAAACTGTATATTTGCAATTCAGTGTCATTTGTGTTTCATTATATCAGTCGTATACACAGCACTGAAAATAGTTTATTGGCGGACTTGTTGCAGAGTAAAGCGTTGTTATCAACTAGTGTTGCTAACAATAGCTAATTGCAGTCAGCTAGGGTATGACGTTCCTAGCCTTGACTTCCGATTTCCGAGCCAAATTGAACGCAGCAATAGTCCTGCCCGCTTTACATGGGCTGTCGAAAGACGGCAAAGAAGAGTGTATCAAAAGCTAAAATTTTTTTCTTGGCCAAACTTATTTAAAGCGGTGCTTTCTTTATGCGGCACTGGAATGGTCATCAACTGGCGCAATTATAAGTGTGGCCAAGAAAAAAATTCAGCATTGGCCACACGTAGCCTATAAGTGTGAATTACATCAGTGTTAATAAATTCAATTTATCAATCTAAGATATTTCATGTTTTATAGCCTACATAATTCACAATCCAAATGCTTTACTTGTTGGTTAAAAAAAAGTTCAGTATACATCTGACTGGATGAGCATCTGACATACTATACTGCATATCTGCCAAGCCACACATTGCAGTTAATCAGATTGATTGTAATTGTCAGCCGTCTGGCCTGATGAGCAGGTAGTCTCAAAATATAAGTTTAATTAACTTCTCAACACAGGTATCTTATTTATTTATTTGTTTATTTATTTAATCTATTTATCTATTTACCTTATTTATTCATTTTACTAATAAGAGCAGCAACAGCATGACGTCCGCATCGCTGCATTTGGTTTATTACTCATTTTGACAGCTGTACTTGTTCCTGCATGTTTGCTGGTTTCAAATCTGTGTGCGTCTGGGCAAACCTGGCGTGAGATTTTTGCAGACCGTTCGCTCACGTTCAGATTGATAAATGCCAATCCTTGCGGGAGATTTGGCCACTGTGAGTAAACACAAAATGCAACTTTTAATAAGCTGAGAAGGATTTGTCCTTCGCTGTTTGTAAACACAGCATTCAAAGTTTGCCCTCACCCAGCAGCTCAATCACACTGAAAAAGTGTACCCCTGGGGCCTCATTTATCAATCTGCGCGTAGAAAGTGTTCTAAATTCTTTTGTAGGAATGAAACTTAGAATATGTGTAAGTACAAAAAAATCTGTATTTATCAAACGTCCAGACACTGCTCGTACGCACACTAGTAAGTAATATGAGATGATAAATCCCTGTAGCTCTAAACTACCATGCTCGTGCATGGTTAGGCTCATTTGCATTTACAAACGCCAATTGACCATGTATGGTAACAGCAATCCCTTTAAGAATGCATGAATGTATTTTTTTTTTCCCTCACCGATATCATGGCAAAGAGGGCGGAAGAAGAGGAATATCTCCGACACAGAGATTGAGGTGCTTGTAGGAAAAATTGACACAAATCACACTCAATGCAGGTGTGATCAACAGAAGAAAAAATGCTGCGTGGGAGAAGGTAACGACTGCTGTTAATTCTGTTGTCAGCGGAAAGAGCAGTCTCAGTCATTAGCCACGGCTTCAATGGATATCCCTGACTACCTATAGAGATGTTATAATAAGCCATATGAAGCCCAGAAAATAATTTTGAAATGTTGTAACACTCACCAACAAGCCAGCCATCCTCAACAGCTCCTGCTTGGAGGCGCACATCCACAGAGCTGTTCTGCCGAATGTTGTGCGTTCCTCCAGGCCACCGGGCAAAAAACTTTAAACAGAGACATATTTGTATCGCAGATTATTTTTCATTGATTGAATGAAATCCTTTCCTGTTCACATAACTGGATTCATGATGTGATGGTGCTTATATTGCGATGTGGGTGCAATCTATGGCTTCAATCATGCTTGGGAATCCGGCGATGGCGTGAAATCCTCGTTTAATTTTGGCTTGTTTGTGATGTCTGTATAGGAACTGGATGTTAGTTGTGGCCAGAGAAATTATTGCATCCAACACTGCCAGCATGATTCTGCTTTGTGTTGGCTGCGAAATTCCGCGTATGTCTCCAGTCTGTCACTGAAATGCTCCAGTGCCCAAAAATCCCAGGGCGGACAGGAGCTGGATGTGCACTGGGATGGCTTTGGTGCGTTTTCTCTCTCGCTCCAACATGAGTTTTAAATCACAGCATAAATCCATCAGTATGTTTTTGGGGAAGTGGTACCTGCTGAGAAGCCACTCTGTGCTCTCACTGAACAGATCAGCAGGCTCTTTGAAAATGTGCTCCCTGCGGAGCGCACGGTTCTCCAAACCCTCTACTAGTTCAAGATAGGCCATAGCACTTGCATTTCAAGTTTTATTTTCAGGTCGTCCTGTCACAGCTGTCTTTTATAACTTGTTACACAAATGATTCAAATTGTCTGCTAAATTAGGCCTACTAATTGGGAATATTTATTAATATGAGGAAAGTGTGTGAAGTTTGAGATTGCTGAACACTGTGACGCTCTTAGTGCATTCTATTAGTAGTTTCACTGTTCTAACACTAGGTTTTGTGTGTACGCATGGTAAGAGTTGTGCTTAAATTTACACATGCTCCTATGCACAAGTACAAGTTGATAAATCTCATACTTTGTGTGGGAATGTTCTAACGCACTGTGCGTAAGCAAGGTTGATAAATGAGGCCCCTGGAGTGTAATTTTAGCTCCCTGCTAAGCTAGAAACACACTGTTATTTTGCACAAGCCTTAGGTAGCTAGGGAACACACAATCTTGGCTAGTTTCCTCAAAATTACTCATTATTGTAGTGACCAGTGCTCTATGTGGAAAAATTGCTTGACCAGTTCTGTAACATTTATAAAAAAAATACTCTGCCTACGGTAATGTTCACAATTGTATGCTAGCCTACAAAGCAGTAGTGAGCGGAGCGGGGGACATAGTATTCACCTCCGTCCGTCCGTCACGTCCCATTTTTTCTGAACTCGATATCTCAAGAATAGTCTGAGTGATTCCATTCAGCTTTGGTTTCAAGGTGTAATGGTGTGATACGCTGACCCTAGTTGATTTCCGTGACCTTGGCATTATTCTCAAAGTCATTACGATCACTTACAAATACCTTGTCAACATGATATCTCAGAAACGGTTTGACCGATTCCATTCATCTTTGGTGTCAAGGTGTATTAGGGGCGGGGGACATGGTATTCAGCTCTGTCCATCCGTCAGTCACGTCCCATTAGTTGTGAACGCGACATCGCAATAACGGTTTGACTGATATCATCCAGCTTTGGTGTCAAGGTGTATGAGGGGGGTGCTCACAGCCCACTCAATTTGTGACCATTTTATGACACATGACAACCATTTTACCAATTACAGATACTTTGTCAATATGATATTTCCAGAACAGTTTGATCAAATTCATTCATCTTTGGTATCAAGGTCTTTCTGGGGGTACTCAGAAACCAGTGAATTTTTGTCCCCCACCGCCGCGATAGCGAGCGGAGCAGGGGACATAGTATTCAGCTCCGTCAATCTGTCCGTCACGTCCCGTTTGTTGTGAACGCGATATCTCTAAAACAGTTTGACCGATTTTATTTATCTTTGGCTTCAGTGTGTGTTAGTGTGATATGCCGACCCCAGTTGATTTCAGTCATCTGGTGGGGGACATGGCCACATTTAGAGGCAATACTTGTTTTCATTACATCTGTTTGGGAACTTTGGTCACCAAGATTTCAGAAACCAACAATCACACCCTGCGTCCTGTTATTTGCAGGGGAGGACACACCCACTGGCCCAAAGCCTGGCTGCCAGAAATGTCCCATTTAAATTTAAATTACAAAATACTGGCAGACTGTAGGGCCTATGGAGATACAAATACCACCATAAGCTTCGAGTTGGTCCTAAGTGATGATTTAGAGAAATTATTTTCAATTCTACTCCTTATAACTTCAAATATTTTCAATATACTGAAGGCAAAAAGTCATTAAAAACCTGCATCACATGCAAAAAAATGTATTTTCCTCCCTAACCTGATGACTGGGTATGCCAGCGTTGGTGGCAAATAATTGCAATCAAACATTTGGGGTAACTTGCAATAAGTCTTTTACGTAACTGCGAAGGAATTTTGACCTAGTTGCTTTAAAGGCACACTATGCAAGTTATTTTGTTTTCTGTGAATTTATATTTTTGTCTAAATTTGCCGACATCTCCTCATGATCCGCAAGCTGCCTGCTCCTGAATTCCCTGTTTTAAAAAAAAAAAAAAAAAAAGAGAACCCGGGCTCTAGAGACCACACAGGCATCACAAACTGCAAATACACACAAGCCCCATAACACAACAAGCCGTTCCGGCTAATCACGGACAAGACTTGACAGTTATGGAAACATGGGACGGAGGGAACTATGGGAGGGAGGGGCGAGCTACCTCTGTATTGTTTGACTTCGAATGTCAACAGAAGTGGTGTCAAGCAAACTTACATTGTGCACCTTTAAATCAGCCACATTGGAGGACCTGCCTGTGTAAGCTAATGCCTCAGCATCTCAATTGAATTGGATTCAAGGTAGGTCTTTTACTAGACCTCCCCAAAATTCTTGAGAATCATCATAAACTTTTTGGCAAATGTGAGACGATCTTTTTGGTCAACAGTGGTTTTCACCTTGCAGCCCTCCCGCGGATGCCATTTTTGCCCAGTCTCTTTCTTGTTGAGGAATTATGAACACTGCAATCCTGAGGCAAGTGAGGCCTGTAGTTCTTTAGATGTAAATCTGTGTTCTCTTGTAACCTCTTGGATGAGTTGTCAATGAACAAATTTTGGTAGGACAACCACTTCTGTGAAGGTTCATCGCTGTTCCAAGTTTTCTCCATTTGTAGATAATGGCTCTCACTCACGTTTGCTGGAGTCCTAGGACCTTAGAAATAACTTTGTAACCTTTGCCAGACTAATAGAAGTCAACAATTTTGTTTCTCATCCATTCTTGAATTATTATTATTATTATTAATATTATTTTTTTTTTTAGGATGGCAACATCATATGCTGCCTTTTGCTTGCCTTGCTTGACATTGCCAGAATGGTTCTGTTTAAGTGATGTTTAGATCAATCAGGGCTGGGTGTGTCTTGTGATATCGAACCCATTTAGCCATTAAATCTGTTTAATTGGTTGATTTAGTTGCTATAGGGGCAATTACTTTTTTTTTTTTTTTTCTAATCAATTACAGTAAATTTCTCAAAGACCCCACACCCACCCTTTTACTCCCATCACAACACCCTAAACCCATATTTACAGATGATACAGTGAAAGGACAATGACATAAATTAGAATGTAAACATATACAAAGATGAGGAAATTGAAGTGAAAATTAAGAACATACCTACACAATACCTACATTAATCATAATTATATATATGTACACATATATACATAAACATATGCATACATATATACATATACATACATACACATACATACATACAGCATATAGATATATATATATATATATATATATATACATACATAAACGTACCTAGACACACACACATACATAAGATACATGCTTTAGCAAATATAGTCATACAACATATCATATATTAATGTACTCATACAATTACTTATTTTCATTCCCATCCTTCTGCCACTCTCAGCGCCCTCCATCTATCCTTATACACACTTAACCTACTGTTCCCTTGTGCCATTATACATTAAATTTTACTGTGATGTTTTACAAAGATTTTGAATCTCTCTATCTCAGAGCGTCCACAGATTTTGATTTAAAAATGAAAATTTTGCCAAGAAGTATTAAAATATTGACTATTTTTCCGCAGTCATTTTTTAGACTCCCCAGAAGAATGGTGGGCAAGTCCAGTGTAAAATTACTTGAATATAAAGCCAGCCACCTCTGAACCCCTGTCCAAAACAGACCTACACAGGGGCAGTACCAAAATAAATGTTCCACTGACTCAACCTCTTCGCCACAAAATCTACACAAGTTGGACTCCTCAATTCCCCAAATATGAAGCATCTTTTGAGTGGCCAAAAATGTATATATCAATTTAAACTGAAAAAATCTAATTGACGAATCTATAGTTGTTTTGTAAATTAAATTGAAGACCTGGTTCCATGGAATTGGGAAATCTAGCATATACTCCCAAGAATCTAAAATATTGTGAGGATTAGCTCTCAGGTTTCTTGATTCAAGGTGAAACTTGTATATCATTCCATTTATGCTAGTTTTTTCAATCCACTGAAAGTTTTTCATAAATGGTCGACAGACAAGCTCCTTGTTACTTCCTCTAACAATTCTTCTTTTCCATTTTAGCGGTATGGCGGCAACCAGTTGGTTGAACTTTTGTAGAGGGCAAACCTTGCCATAAATGTCAATTAACTCTTCATATGACATTAATTTACCTTCATTATTTACAAGATCATTTATAAAAATAATGCCAGGATCAAACATATTTTTCCAAAAAATTAATTTCTTACCAATCAAGATGTTAGAATTGAACCATATGATTTGTTGCAAAATTTCCTCTGTATTTTCTGGAGGATAGAATTGAAATTGCAGCCAACTTTGTATGGCTTCCATTAAAAATGGGGAAAGATTGACGGCCAGTTCCTTATTGAATTGTGAGAACTTGGGGCATTTAATCTGTAGAAAGGGAAACAGTCCCTTTTTAAAAATCGGGTGTACATTGTCTAATAGTCTCCGGGAGAACCATCCAGGGTTTTTAAAAAACTTTGGAATCAGGGAGGCTTTGAGTGAGAGATTCAAAGCTCTTAAATTTAACAGTTTTAGGCCACCTGATTCATATTCATTGTAAAGGTACACACGCTTAACTTTATCTGGTTTACCACTCCATATAAATTTGAAGATTTTTTTCTCATATTGTTTGAAAAATGATTCACTTGGTGAAGATAATGTCATAAACAAGTATGGAAATTGAGACACCACTAAGGAATAAATCAAGGTGATTTTACCATAAAGTGTTAAATATTTCCCTCCCCATGGCTGCAGAATTTTATCTATTTTATCAAGTTTTTTATTGAAGTTAACTTCTGAGAGATTATCCATGTTTTCAGGAACATGGATGCCAAGAATATCAACTGATCCATTCTTCCACTTAATGGGTAAATTACACTGTAAGGTAAATGTTGTGTTTTTCAGAGAACCGATCCTAAGTATTGTGCATTTGTCATAATTTGGCTTCAAGCCTGACAAGCAGGAAAAACAATCCAGGTCCTGTGTTAGGCTTTGTAAGGATAAGGACTGAGGTGTCAACAGAAAGGTAGTATCATCTGCATACATAGAAACCTTTGTATGCAGCCCCTGGATTTCTAAGCCTTTGATATTTTTATTTGATCTAATCTTCATAGCAAGTATTTCAATTGCCATTATAAACAAATAAGGTGATAAAGGACAACCCTGTTTTACTCCCCTTGACAGTGAAATATCACCTGAAATATGACCATGATTTATAATTTTACATGTTAGGTTGTTGTACATAACTTTAACCCATTTTATGAGAGAGTCACCAAAGTTAAAATATTCAAGGCATTTATAAATAAAATCCAGACGAACCTTATCAAAGGCTTTTTCGAAATCTGCAACGAAAATTAAACCGTCTTTTTTTGATATTTCATAGTTCTCTACAATTTGCAGTAGCTGCCTAATATTGTCCCCAATATTTCGACCCTGTAGAAATCCAGACTGGTCATTGTGAACAATATCAGATAAAACATTCTTAATGCGATAGGCAAGACATTTTGCTAGTATTTTGGCATCACAACACTGTGGTGTAAGAGGTCTCCAGTTTTTTAAATAAACTGGGTCTTTATAATGGCCACTACTTTCTTGTTTTAATAGCAGCGAAATCAGACCACTTTGTTGGGTCTCAGACAGTACACCCTTATCATATGAGTTGTTAAAACATGTAAGTAGTGGTTCTTTAATTTGATCATAAAAAGTCTGATACACCTCAATTGGTATGCCATCGAGGCCAGGTGTTTTCCCCGGCTGAAATGACTTAATTACCTGCCTAAGCTCGTCTTCAGATATTAGGCCTTCACAGGACTCTCTTTGCATGTCTGAAAGCTTAACATGGTTTTCTGGAAAAAAGTCTTTGCAGTGGGCATCATTTAGAGGCAATTACTTAGGGGCAATTACTTTGTCACAGATGGCAAGATGGCGTTGGACAGCTTACTCTTTCAATACTTAAAAACTGCATTTTGTGTTTACTTTGGTCATCTTTTCTAGTATTATAATTAGTTTGATGGTCTGAAACATTTGTGTGACAAATATGCAAAAATGTAGAAATTTGGAAGATACTTTTCCATAGCACTTAACATGCTTTCTTTGAGCTGTTCAAGGCTGTTTATCAGTTTTAGAAAATTAGTTTTTGAGTTTATTTGTTGTGTTTTTTATCACATATATGATTCTGCAGATATTATATTCCTTAGGTGAGTGTAAGTCTATAACCAGTCGCCATGTTTCAGATCTTTACTCTTTTCTGATTTTTGCTTTTTTTGTTTTTAACTTTCTTGTATCTTGACTTGCCTCAATGTTATCGCAGGGCCAATTCGACGAATTGTGCTGATCGGAAAGACAGGAAACGGAAAGAGCGCGACCGGCAACACGATTCTGGGATGCAGGAGAGTGCATGAAAGGAAATTTACGGTTACAGTTGGATCAAGCTCAGCAACACGTGTTTCTGAGTGTCACGTGGCAGACAGATTTGGGAAACGGCTAGCTGTGGTTGACACCCCGGGATTGTTTGACACGGAATTAGATTCAAAGAAGGTTGAAACTGAGATTGCAAGGTGTGTGCTATTGTCTCAACCAGGTCCACATGTCTTCCTCCTCATTGTCAGTTTAACCAATAGGTTGACTATGGAGGAGAAAAAGGCACTGGAAAAGGTTGAGCAGATGTTTGGTGAAATGGCAAAGGGATACACTATTGTTGTATTTACAGGAATTGACAGCTTGGAAGATGAAGCCATGACCTTGGATCAGTTAATCGGTCAGGATGTCCTGTTTAGCAATCTTGTTGGGAAGTTTGGCAATATCTACCATGGCTTAAATAACAAAGTGGATAATGACAATCAGGTGGAGGAACTAGTTGACAAAATTGAAGGTGTCCTACAAAGAAATGAGGGACATTTCTACACTAATGACATGTACAAAACTGCTTCCATTGAACTTCACAGGGAGATTGAGGAAATTCTGAGGAGAAGGTTGCCAGAAATCAGGCTTAGAGAGAGACAACTTCAGCACCTTGATGACATTGATAAACTGTGGTGTGATGAGGTTAAGGCAGCCACAGAAGAAGCTACAGGCATAGTTGCAACAACGTTGCGGAATAAGGGAAAGGTAACAGTTAGTGCTCTACTTGGTGCTGGGTTTGGATTCGCCCTAGGCGGGCCTATTGGTGCTATGGCTGGAACATCGGCAGCGTCAGCTGTTGCTGTTGGCTATAGTGTGTACAACAAAAAATAAGAACCAATGAGCTGGAATCATGGATCAAATAAACAGCCGCTGAACATTTTTAAAATTTCGCTTAACTGATGCTGAGAACAATGAAAATAACTAGAGAAATGCCTTTAAGAAATGAAAATGGGCATTACTGAGCCTCAACAGTCTGTCATCATCCTGTGATAATTTTACGCCAGTACTCTGCAAAGCAGCTCTTAGAGTATAAGGTCTTGAAGAGCAAACAGGTTACCTTAAGTTCATCAAACTTTATTTCCTGGTGAGTCAAAGGGAAACAAGCTGGCTCCTCACTAAATTTATGATGTGTTCCGTTTGAACTGCAAAGTTGGAATCTCTGCGTTTCCAGTCAGAAATGTCAACTGAAATGCCCCCTGAAGTCATATTTCCCATTTGAACAGTCAAGTTGGCTGCTTCCTGTATAAAATTTTTTTAAAACAATCAAAGCTGCAGTAGTGTACTGCTTATTGACCCTTTTGTCTTATTTGCATCTCATTAAATAAGTCATTCACAAAAAGTGTGCGTCTTTTATCTGTGGACATGTTGCTACGTTGTTTGTACGCGCAACATACCACGCAATACGCTGTCATCAACTGGTATTGCTAACAATGGCTAGCAATGGCGATCCTGAGTGGAGGCAATTCCACTAACCCCAAATCAGTTTCCCAACTTTTGTACTGGAATGCAGTCAACTCAGGTGTGATGTCATTTCCTGCTCCAAATTCTAAGGTAAATCAAACATGGAATTATTGTGTGTGAACCGCACACTTCTGAGAGTTGTAGTTTACCTTCTTTACTCTGTTGCATACTGTTTGGAAGCATAAACACATTAAAATTAAGATGAAAATCTGCAGTTAAATCTTGTTTTGTGTCAAAAGGTTTGTCTATCTGTCCACGTCACAGTTTATTTAACCAGCACATTTTGTGCTGGTGATGCCATGGACTGTCAGTCATTTTGGGCTATTTGTTGAGAATTTTGTATAACCTTTATTCTGCTGATTCATTATTTTTTACTTTACCATACTATATTTTAAAATTTTGATCTTATGTTTTTTTATCCATCCCAAATATGTGTTGACCTATTTGTCTAAAAAAATTGTAAGTGTTCTCTCTTTTGTACATTTCCCTGTCTCAAAAAATAATAAATGATCGGTCTGTAAATGTTGGTGTCTATTAGTTTGCCAAGTGGATAAACCTAGTTCTGTCATATTGCTTACATATTGCTTACATATACATATTGCTTTTGTCATCTTTGGGTTGTTTTTCATCAATAGATTCCAAATGAAAACTTTACATTTGAAAAGAAACGCTAAAACCATCCTTTAGCTTGCATCCATTTACTTAATTTTGTTCACCTCGTAATGCGGTAAGTAGCTACTAGATGGCAGTATTGACTTTTTTTTGTTAAGCCCAGTCTGGAGCTAGGTTTCGGCATGTCCTGGGCATGTTCGAGAGGGGAAAGTCCCAGAGGAAGAAAAAAAAAGTCTAAATGTGGGAGGGGGCTGCAAAAGAGTCTATAAGGAGAGAAATTGAGAGAGTAAAGTAGGAGAAATTGCAAGGAGAAGGGTACATTTGACCAGACCTGTCACTCTTTTCAAGACCTGTGAAGTTTTTTTGGGGGGGATTTTTGCCTGTGCTGGAGCATTTCCCTGTCCCGGGACATCACCAAGCAACCCAACCAAACGTACTGTAAATATTTTTTTTTCCCTTGTAATGTCAATCTTGGTCAGTAGCATAAATTGTAGGTTTGTTGTCAGTTTGTTTTATTAAATCTGTTTAAGTTTTAAGATTTTGTCTGTCATCCCTTGCTGTCCTGTATGTCAAACCAAAAAGGGGACATAACAAATTGGGGGCTCAAGTCCGGGATAGACCATAATGCGAGTCATTTATTGAAAATCTAACATTTCAAATTGTGATATTGTTTTTTTATTTTATTTTCCTAAGTATATATTGACAGATCAACAGCAATGGATGATTTCCTGGCCAACCGTAGAGGTTTTGAAGTCTTTTAAAAAGACAGAACTGCTAGAAATATGCAGACAGTCAGAGCTGACAGAGGTAAAATCAGCCATGCGAAAAGCAAGACTGGCTAGAGAGATTGTTGAATATTACATTGATGAAAATGTGTTTGCACCAGGCGATCTGGAACAGTTTCCAGTGGAAAATCCAAATATAGAAATGGAACTTAAATTAAAAATGCTAGAGATTGAAAGAGCGAAAGAAAGGGAGGAAAAAGAAAAACAGAATTTGTGAGCGAGAAAGAGGAAAGAGCAGAGAGAGAGAGACAGAGACAGAGAGATTTTGATTTAGAGAAGTTAGACAGAGAAGAAAGGCTCCAAATGGAGCAACTAAAAATTAAAATGGAAACAGAACAAATTTTGTGCTAGCCAGGAGGGAAAACTGGTGCCTCCATTCTCAGAGGAGGAGGCAGAGAAGTATTTCCAGTGCTTAGAAAAGGTAGCAAAGAATTGCCAGTGGCCAAAGGAACACTGGCCTCAGATATTGCAAACTGTCCTCAAGGGTAAAGCTCAACAAGCATATGATTCCTCTGACTATGAGGTTGTCAAAAAGGTTATTTTGAGAGCTTATGAGTTGGTTCCAGAGGCTTACTGACGTAAATTCAGAGGTCTGAAGAAATCTGACAATCAGACTTATGTGGAATTTGCTAACGAAAAGAAGGTTTGTTTTGAGCGCTGGCGTTCTTCTATGGAGATCAAGGATGATTTCAACTCATTAAAAGAGAGGGTGTTGGTTGAAGAATTAAAGAACTGTGTTTAAGGTCGGTCTTAATATCATCTTTATGAGAAGCAAGCACTGAATTTGCAATCAGCCGCCAAATTTGCAGACGCATATGTTCTCACACATAAGTCCAAATTTCAGTCTAGCAGTAACAATAGATGGTTCCAATTTTGGAAAAAAGGTACAGGTGATACCCAAGATTTCTCACCCAAAGACAAAGAAAAATCTGGTGATGGTGCTCAGAAATCCAGTCACAGGTCTGATGAAAGTGTGAAAGCTGACAGTGACAAAAGTGGTATAGTTTGCCATTTTTGCAAGAAATCTGGTCACGTTACAACTAACTGTTGGTTCCTTAAAGTTAAGAAAGAAAAAGAAAAGGATACCAAACCCAATGCCTTTGTGAAAACAAGGTTAGAAACCCCTGTTGCAGATGAACGATCTGCAAAATTGCCCGCTCCTTCTGGGGCTAAGAAGCCTGATACTGCTGACTTTGTGAGGGAGGAATTTCTTCCATTTGTGTAAGAGGGATTTGTGGCTCTGAATGAGCATTCTCCTCCTGTCTCCATGTATATCCTCAGGGATACCGGAGCTTCTCAGTCACTTTTGTTGATGGACTCCTTGGCGTTACGTGATGAGAACGCATCTGGGGATTTTACAAGGTACTGAAGGGAGGACTGTATCTGTACCCCTGCGCCCTGTATTCTTGCGGTCAGATTTAGTTACAGGACAGGTAAAGGTGGGACTTATGTCAAGTCTACCTATTAAGGGTGTTTCTCTGTTGCGAGGAAATGAGCCGGCTGGGGGCAATGTAGTTCCCCCCTGTTGACCTTACTTCACAGCCGAACACTGAAGATGGCGATGAAGACCCTTGTCTGTATCCTTCCTGTGCAGTGACCCGTGCTATGGCTAAGAAGGCTCAAGAAGAAAATGATGTGGTGCTGTCCAACACATTGAAAAGTCATGACTCAGGTGGTTCGCCTCATGATTCTGTTTGGCCTACTATGGTTCCTCCATTTGAGGACTTAACAGACACGTTGATCAGTTCTTTTTCAGCCAGCCAGATGGGTCTGGTGATTCTGATGTGTCTGGAAACTTGTCTCTGTCCAGAAAGCAGTTGATTCAGGAGCAAACTAATGATCCTGAAATTTATATACTAAAAAGGAGAGCCCTTCCTGATGAAGAAATAGACGCAGTTCCAGTTGGGTATTATCACAAAGATGGTGTGTTAATGCGGAAGTGGCGCCCTTCTGATATCCCTGCAAATGCAGATTGGGCAGTGGTTAAGCAAATTGTTGTTTCGAAGGTCTACAGGAATGAGATCTTAACAATGGCTCATAGTTTACCTTTAGGAGGTCATCTTGGTGTTAACAAGACTGTTGATAAGATCATGAAACACTTCTTCTGGCCTGGACTTCGGAAAGATGTTTCCAACTTTTGGATAACCTGTCACACTTGTCAGGTAGTTGGAAAACACCAGTTAGACCCACATGTAGCTCGATTGCAGCCTTTCCCAGCATTTGGGGAGCCCTTCTTCAAAGTCATTGTTGATTGTGTTGGTCCATTACCCAAGATTAGATCTGGAAATCAGTACTTGTTGACAATCGTGTGCATCTACCAGATTCCCTGAAGCCATAACTCTACACAACATCAAGGTAACTGCAATCTCGACGGCTTTGATAAAGTTGCCCCTCAGATGGTTAACTGCAGCATCAACAGCACCTAGAGCAACCGTTTTCCCCAGCCAATCTGCACACTGATGCCCAAGTGCAGAAAACGCTTGCTTTGTGACAGCATAAATTCCCAAAGAAAAAAAGATCATGCAGGTCACTAGCCTGTAATTTGCAAAGGGAAAACTGCTTATGTGATCTTAGCCTCTTATCTTTTTGCGTATTCCTTTTTAATAATAATATGTTTCTATAAATTATTTTAATATTTTTTAAATATAATATTTAGGACTATAAAATTTGCGGAACAAGAACAGAGAATTAGGTTGCACAAAACTTCCGTTCAGAACAATTATTAGTCCTGACCTGTTCCTAATCGGGGAGAACAAGCCACACCTGTTAACTGTGGAGTGCTTTCGGAGTGAACCCTCTGTTAATTATGAAAATGACTGAGAACAGGTCAGGACAAATAATTGTTTTAAACGGAAGTTTTCTGCAACCCAATTCTCTGTTCGTGTTCCACAACTGGACTGAATTTAGCCCATGATTTAATCGCTTTTAGATCGCATGCGGAGAGAAACCGTGTCTTCGGTTGCCTATTACGACAATCGAAAAACGCGTCAATAAATGAAAATGATTGAGAACTACTAATCGCAGTCAAAAAGCTGGCACCCCCGCTGGCCACGCAACTGGATCACACACTCCTTGGTAGAGACGTCTGCGTTGCTGTCAATCATGAAGGACATGTATGTGGCGTTTCCGATGTCCTCAGCTGTATTTCGCTTTAAGGTGTCAGTTATTGCCCTAATGAATTGGGCACATGCCGTGTCATTGCAATACATCGGTTCTACGTTTAATCCATTTTTCTTCGGCAACTCCTCTTTGGCAATGTTGTATGCAACATTCTTCAGAGGACCTGATTACTCTCTGCCACTGAAATGCAGCTGGAAGAGGGGCCACTTTCTGTGCGCACTTGTCACTGCACAACGTGTGTTTTTAGACATGTAATGTTTTTTTTTTAAGTTTCAATACGAAACGTTGTTGACCCGCTCGCGAATGCAATATTTCCTGCCTTATTCTGACCGCACTCCTGACAGTACACGCAGTGCACTGCGTTACGTCCTTTGTGGTACTTCAGCCAGGGAAATTGTTTCAGCCAGTCCTTTCTGAAGGAATATACTGTATTTCGGCCTTTTTAATTTGGGTCTTAGAGTCGGGCTTTATCCCACACTCGGTTGACACCTCCTCTGGTTCCGAGTCTGATGCTGTCGCCGAAGGACCGGGGCTTGGCATTTCACCAGGGAGCGGCTCCGTTTCTTGACGGGATGGACACTCTGTAGTGGGGATGGATGGGATTATACTAGTAGGGCTGGTTGCGGGCTTAGTTTTCTTAATTAAAAAACTTTCAATATTTCGGTCTCATTTTTCTTTTTTTCCCTCGTTTTGTTGCGTTTAGTTAATTTTTTTGTTTCAGCTAGTCAGCCACTCTGGCACTCAGGTCGCGCGCAACTTTCAACACACACAACTTACAGGACCAATCAGAGGCAAAGACCCGCCCGAGCTCTGTCTCTTATTGGTTTAGAACACGGAATGATCCTACCATGATGATTGTGTGAGTTCGGTCACAGGAGAACACAGAGCGATGATGCGCTTGCGAATTAAATTTAAGTTTTAACCTGAGCATCATCAGGTGCACCAGTGCGACCTAGCAAAATTATCGGTCGCACTCTGGAGCCCTGCAGAGTAAACCTAACAGTGTACAAAAGGGGCAAAACGAGAGGGGTAGTCAGGTACGAAAACCGAGGTCCAACACTGGGAATTCACCAAGCAACCAAACCAAAACGGAAGGGTTAGAATTAAAGTCAAATGGGACAGGCCAAGGGTCAACCACCAAAATTCAAACAAACCAAATAAAGGGCAAGGCGAGAATGGTAAATCCAAAGGCAATCTGAGTCAACACAGAAGGCAGTAAAACACTCACCGATCGTGAACGCTAGATACAGATCTGAAGAGCTAGTTTTTTCAAGGGCTGAACCGGAAACGGTAGTATCAGACCTTAGGAGAACAAAAAAAAAAAAAAAAAAACTAAGATAACTGATTCACAAATGTACAACAGGGGTTGTAACCACCCCACCCTTAAGAGAAAACCTAGGGTCTATGTTTTCCTTTAAGTTGCCAACGTGAAAGGGCATCAGCAACAATATTCTGTGTACCTTTCTTTTGCATTATTACCAGATTGAAACTTTGCACAATTAGGGACCAACGCATGAGTCGGTGATTAGAGTTACACATGTGTTGAAGAAAAACAAGGGGATTATGATCTGTATAGACCTGAACAGGGTTTCAGCTTGAGCCAAGGTACACTTCAAAATGCTGGAGTGCCAGAAGAAGCACAAGAGCTTCCTTTTCAATAATGCTATACGCATTTTGATGACAAGCAAATTTCTTTGAAAAATAAGAGACATGATGATCAATACCAAGAAGGTCCTCCTGAAGCAACACAGCTCCAACGCCAGAGCCACTAGCATCCACCTCCAGTTTGAATGGTGCAGAGAAGTTTGGGGCAGACAGAACTGGAGAACTACACAAAAGGCATTTTACAGCATCAAAGGCTTTCTGACAAGTTGGAGACCAAATAGAATTCTGTGTATTCCGAAGATCTGTGAGAGGCGATACTACATCAGTGAAATTTCTGCAAAAATTATGATAATATCCTGCCATGCCAAGAAAGCGTTGCAGTTCTCGCTTTGTCTTAGGAGGTGGGAAGTTGTTAATAGCCTGAACCTTAGCATCCAATGGACGAACAGCTCCCTGTCCAACCCTCTTACCTAAATAATCAACAGTTCCTTGGCCAAATTCACATTCAGCTTGATCTAGAGTAAGAGAAGCATCCTGAAAGCATAAAAACACCCTTTTTACGGTACAGAGGTGGCCCTCCCATGTGGCTGAATATATTACAACATCATCCAGGTAGGCTTCACAATTTTCAATATTGGCTAGAACCAGATTCATCAACCTTTGAAAGATTGCCGGGGCATTTTGTAATCCGAAGGCCATCAACATGTACTTTAGGAAAGAGTCAGAAGTGGCAAAGGCAGAGATCTCAGAAGCCCGATCAGTTAACGGGACCTGCCAGTAGTCTTTTAGGAGATCGAACTTCGTCACATAGTTTGCATTTCCAATTCTATCGACACAATCTTCCATTCTTAGAAGGGGAAATGAATCAGCTCTGGTAACGGAATTAACCTTTCGCTAATACGTGCAGAAACGGAAGGTTCCATCAGGTTTAGGCACCAACAAACATGGTGAGCACCAGGGGCTTGAACTAGGAATAGCGAGGTCATTAGCAACAAGATGCTCAGTTTCTTTTTTCATGATAGCCCGCTTTGATGGGTTTGCCCTATAAGCATTCTGTTTGATTGGAGGATTATCTCCAACATCGATGTCATGTTTTCTGACAGTAGTTCTGAATGGGATATCTGAGAAAAGTGAAGGGTATGCCTCAATTAAATGCAAAATATTGGACTGCTCGGAACTGGACAAATGAGACAACTTAGTTGGGAGAGCCAACAGGGTCTCAGAATTAGGTAAACGGGGAGCTGATAGAGAGGTACAACTGATTGAGGCCATACACCACTGGAGAGTACTCAGACAGGGACAATTCAGCAGAAACCAACGCAACTGGACGAGGAATTGAGGGTGAAGAGGTTTCATTTTCAGAGCGCCAGATGCAAGACTTCAACATATTTATGTGGCAAACACAAGATTTCCGTTTCCTATCTGGTGTTGTTACAACATAATCAGTACCACTAAGCTTCTCTCCGATAAGATAGGGCCCATAGAACTTTGCCTGGAGAGCAGAACCAGGCACAGGTAGCAACACTAGAACTTTATCTCCCACCCTAAATCAGCGCTGTACAGACCGCTGATCAACCTCAAAGTGAAGCTTCATTTTATCCTAAGAGGAAGCCAAAGAGCATTTAGCAAGATCCCACGCACTATGTAAACGTTTGCAGAATGAAGCAACATAATCATTACTCCTGATCGGTTGACAACCAACAGTCCTGAAATATTTTTAATGGGCCACAGATAGTGTGACCAAACACCAACTCAGAGGGGCCAAAACTAAGAGACTCCTGTGCCGTGGTACGTGCTCCAAAAAGCAGCAAGGGAACACCCTCCTCCCAGTCCTTACCCTGGGCAATACAGTACGTCCGCAACATGGATTTCAGTTTCTGATGGAACCTTTCCAGAGCTCCCTGAGACTGCGTGATATGCGCTGGATACGCCATGTTTCATTTTGAATTGCTTAAGGACCTTGCCAAACAACCCTGACAGAAAATTAGAACCTTGAGCAGACTGGATGAACTTTGGTAATCCAAAAGTAGAACAAAATTTGGTCAGCGCCTTCACAATGACATGAGCCTTTAGTGTGCGCAGTGGCACTGCCTCAGGGTAACGCGTCGCAGCACACATTAAGGTCAATAGATACATGTGACCAGACTTTGACCGTGAAAGGGAACTGACGCAATCAATTATAATCCTTTCAAAAAGTCCCCCCATGACAGGAATGGGCTTGAGGGGAGCAGGAGGAATTATTTGATCGGGTTTCCCTGCTATGGCCAGATGGCCAGAGAGTTCATGGTCATGTGCTACACATAACACTTCTGGTCTATGGGATTTAGGAACAACCACTTGTGTAACAGAACCCCACTCGTTTTCAGAGCTAGGGGGATAGCCCATTTACGCATAAGCACCTAATTTTGAACAAAATAGGTCACTGACGACTGTGGCCATTCCTGTTTGTGTTCGGCAGCAGAAAAACACAAGGACAAAGACTCATCAGCTCGCTGGGCAGCAGCTAGCTGTTGTCTCCCAAATTGCAACAGAGGATAACATTTGTCTAAACTAATTTCACTACTCGGGACGTTGTCAGAACCAGAACCAGCATTAGCCACCGCAGCGCCAGAGTTAATCGCCACCTTTTCAGACTCAGGATTATCTGCCAGAAAAGTCCCAGCGAGATCGACCATGTCTTGAAATTTGCGAGCATGAGTGCAAGTCACTACACACGCAGGGAAAACCGAAGGAAACTCCATCGCCACTTTATCGATAGTTTCGCCCATGCTTGGCTCATCAACAACTTCTGGCAGAGAGAACACATTTCCCCCCGCTAAATCATTACCAAGAATAAACGAAACCCCTTTAACCGGCAACTCAGAACAAATCGCCAGTTTCACAAAGCCTGAAACCAGGTCAGACTGCAAGAAAACTGTATGCAAGGAAGCTTTGATTATGCTTAGTGCAATGCCTTGAACCAACACATCAGCACCGCAACTGGTGTGCTCTGAAAATGGCAGTACACTCTCAAGAATGAACGACTGCGCAGAGCCAGTATCCCGCAATATTCGAAGTGGAATCGAGGATGCCGAATCTGAAAGAGATACAGCACCATTTAGAATAAGCGGTTCAAAAGCAGTATCAAGACATGAAACGGAGTTCGTAACATCTGAATGGAAAGGTGGGGAGTGAGCTAGACCAACACTTTTAGGAGATGACTGGGACTGCTGATTTTTACACTTAAGGGTTGGACAAGCAGCAATGAAGTTTCCAATTTTGTGGCAGTGAAAACACTCCTGCGAGTCAGCAGCACCTCCAGACGGTTTACCTTTCCTATCCGCACTCAGCGGAGCTTCGCTTTGAGAAGCATTGAACTGTGGCTTCACTTAATGATGACACCTTTTGTCCGACACAATATGGAATGTTGACGGTGAGGTGTACTCACTTTTGTTGCCACCCATTTTGGAAATTGTGACTGTTTGTTTGTTTATTTAGACAGTGCAGTAAATCTACACAGCTACACATATTGTACAATGACTACTGTAGAATATATTCAGGTTTAATTTCTGTAATGTTGTCCCTTGAAAAGATATAATAAATTAATTGTAGAAATGTGAGGGGTGTACTCACGTTTGTTAGACACTATATACAGTGCCATTAAAAAGTATTTTCACCCTTCCCTTTTTTTAAAAAAAAAATGTATTTATTTATTGCATATTTGTCGCCCTTAAATGTTTCAGATCATCAAACAAATTTTAATATTGGCAAAGACAGGTAGGTTTGGATAGCTTTTTCCCCTTAATAAACTAGAGCACTCGGCAACCAAGCACATGTATCCCCCGAAGGCCCCCCAGTTGGGCCCAGATGGTCCCAGAGAACCCAAAATCAATAGGTGTCGTGAACTTACCATAATACATGTCCCTGCAAAATTTGAAAAGAATCGGTGCACTTATGTGGGCTGCAGAGCGTTCACAAGAAAATCTCTGCGGACGCGGCGGACGCGTGATGAGACCAAATCCATAGTATCCTCCGACCTTCGTTCGGGGGATACAATAAATAAATCCCCTGAAATAAATCATCATTTAAAAACTGCAATGTGTATTTACTCTGATTATTTTTGTCTTGTATCTACGAGTGCTGAAGTCCAATCGTAGAAAGTTCGTCTTAAGACCTGCAGGAGTCATCGCTAACTATTATAATTATTTTTCTGTGTGCTTGTTCTTTTAATTTTATTGTATTTTATCATGACTACTGATGCTGTTCGTGAATCAAAGTGGTGATTCAGGGAACTTGAACGGCAATTTCTCATTATACATTCACCAAAATGAACAATAATAATAGACATTAGTTCAATAATAATTACATTAACAAACTAGAAAAGGCTACATTTTCTGAATAAAATTTGTGTGCTTGCTTCAGTGAGAAAAGTTGAAGAGGTTGGCTTAAAAAATGAAGGTGCTTAGAAGCTGACAGGCAAAGGAAATTGCTGAAGAAATGTTGAAAAACTGCTGAAATGCAAACACAAGACTTTTAAGCTGAAACGTATAATATTGATAATAATGTATAATAATATTATATATTATAATATTTTATATTTATTTGCATATTTTTCAGTGCTTTGTTTCTGAGATTATTCAGAATTTTTAATTCACAAGACTTTTAAGCTGAAAGTAATTGAAGACCACAAAGGAAAAATGATCAGAGTCCAAATTTTGCATCTTTGTATATTTTATGTTATATATTATTATAATATTTATAATAATACTACAGCCCCAATTCTGTCCCAAAATAAATAGTTGGGACAAAGTGTAAATTGTGAATAAAATCAAAACACCATTACTTTCATATCACTCCAGCCAGTATTTTATTCACAATAGAGATAATAGCAGCTCGCTGTTATTAGCAGCTCGCAGCTCGCTAGCGAACACAGTGCACAGATATGAACGGAGAGCTGCGAATAGTAGCATTTCACTACTTGGCCAGGTCAGCATTGTACAGTTCAGGACTGGGGGAGACACTGACAATGAGCTTTAAGCAACAACAGCTGCGGCAGTCTGCCAGTGTGGCCTGCTAGGTTTGCTCCCCCATGAAGTAAATTTCTTAGTATGAACTGCTTTGGAGAGAAATGCTTCAACGTCATTGACTCCAATTGACCTTTTTTTTAACAGCTGGGTTTAAGCAGAGTAGACTCGGTCAGGATGCCACTGAAAAGTCAGAATTCCTTAACTGAAGACCACAATGGAAAAATATTCAGTCACATTTTCATGCAGTGGAGAAATGATGAAATTCTAAACGATCTTTGAAACCACAGCACTGAAAAAAATGTAAAAAATACAAAATACATTAAATTTTATAGTAACATATATGTAGATCTGTGGTGGCAGCCCTACCAGTAAATTAGATTGGGTAGATGGTAATGGCGCCCCTCAGCCAAGCATTACACATGAGATGTCTGATCACATGATCTGCACGGTAACAAAATCCACCTCTGAGCAGAGAAGCATTCCATCGGAGAAATTTGTTCATGAAGCCGTCCAGAGTTACAGACAATTAATATAAAACACGCTGAATTATGGGAGATACATTTATTTTGTGTTGCTTTTGGAAAAAATCCCATTATTCCATCTGCCTTGTAGCTGGACTGGTTTGTGGACTGCCTGCACTGCATTTGCAGAGAGCTGTGGCGATTTGGTTCAATCATGATCGCCTCTCCTGACAGTTTCTGGATACACCGCAAGAGGCAGATAATATCATATCAGGTGAGTTTAACGGACAAATGCCGTCTACGACTCTCAATGAGTCCTTGCATACTTCTAAGAGTAATAGACTTCTGGTCCTACTGAAACCAAACCAAAGCCACTGAGATTACATATTTCTCCAGCCTGATGTTCGTTATGAACATTAACTGAAGCTCAGAACCTGTATCCCCATGTCGCGCAGTCCACTGATACCACATGATCATCTGATTGTGTAATTGCATTAATAAGCAGGTTCACAGCTGTGCCTAATAAAGTGTATGGCAAGTGCGTGCATCAATATGCATAATGGTTATGCACTGTGGGCCTGGAAATAAAGGACTTCATAAAATTATTCATGGCCTTTGAGCGTGTGACCACATGTCTCTACCTTTTAAAAGGCTTCAATGTTTTGTACGATGTTTGGTGCTCTATTTAAATGACTTATCTCACCATGTTTAGGTTTCAGGGTTTTGCTGGCTGTTTGGGGTGTCAGAGGTCATCCTTAAGAACCCAGAAACAACCAGAGCCCTTATAAATGGCAGTTGGTTGGTCAACTAATGGTAAATTTAACCACCGTTGGTTCGGGAATGAATGGTTCAAGTCACGCCATTGGTTAAACTGATCGCGCATTCATGTCTGACAAACCAAGCGTTATTAATACAAACCCTTAAGCTATTTTTGGTACACGGGATATCCCCGTCACTGATCATGTGCCGATATATCACATCACATTTCTGCGGAGAAGCAACCGGCAGGCAGCGGCAATGGCAAGTGCAGCAAAAAAACAAAGGAAGGGAAACTTTTCTCATGTAGAAATATTCACCCTGCTGGAAGGCGTTTTGGAGAGGAAGTCAAGACAATAATATTGTCCAGTTTCACTTCAGACTTGTCAAAAGCAAAAGCATCTACATCGGACGATGCGGACCCTAAAATCTCTCCTCAACGCATGTCACTGCCCTTCACGAAACAAAACTAGCGCCGCCACCTTTAACCTCAATCTGGGGAGTTAGCGGACAGAGGGCCCATCGTTTACTTAACATTAGTTAACAGACTTTTGTTTGGTTCATTTTTGGCTCATGAATAGCCGGAGTGAGCCACGCGACCATCATTGTTTAAGGCTAAACTGACGGCCATGAATATTGGCCCAGGAAGATTTGCTTGTCTGATCAGTGTGTGCCCTTGTAGACAAGCAAGAATGCTGCAGCAAAATGAAAGGTTGATTTCAACAAGTGCGCAAGTCCGTTTTCTTCTTTTTAGAGGAACGAGATTTTGACAACTTGAATTTGACAACTTGTGGGGATGATGTTATATGTGTTAAGCTGATGTAAATGTATTAAAATATCTGAAGAGATGTCTTAAAACATATTAGGAGACCTAGCCTCTACCCTGATTCTTGGCCCAGATATTTCAAACACCAGTCTGCAGGTTTGAGTACTTTTAGAAGAAAATGTTTCAAAAGAACGAAAATTGAACACGATTTCAAAAAACTGCATTAAATTTCATAGTTTTATTTATTAGTACTAAAACAGAGCATGAATAGCTCATATAGTCATACCAGTCCACAATAGTCATGGATGTCAAAAAGCTTCTTGAACAAAATGAATGGAAGTGTCATGGTTCTGGTTTTGTGTTCATGTTTTAGGCTCAGGATTATGTCTTTTCTTTATTCATTTTGGTTATTGTATTCTCAGGTTTTCTGTTCTTGGCATTTTCTGTTTCAGTGCACTTGTCTCCCCTGTCTTGTGATCTAGTTGGTTCAGTCTGTTTCCCCAGTCTGTGTGCGCTCACCTGCTTCGGGTGATTTCAATGGTTTCTGGTGTTTCATATTATTATTTCAATTCTTGTTTACTTCCTTCGCTTTGCTGTTCTTGATTACTAACAAGACTAACATTTTATATTTTGTATCATAGTCTACTAACCCAACTAATCCACGTATATATTACTAACTCACTAACAGCACTCTAGTTCAATCTGTAAAGTTGCACCACAACTAATTAGTACTAATTCACTCTCAGCAATTGCCCTGTTCTAGTCTCCACCTCTTGTTTAGCTTTCCCTGTCTCCCTCTGCGTTTCTGCAGGATCTCTCGCACGTGCTTCATTGCTTTCCTGCACTCATTGTCTGTGCATTTAGAACTCCCTGACACAGCATGTTTCCTAATGGTGACATCGTCATGTGGCTTATCCACTTTACACAAAGAAACTAGGCAAAAAGCTCATTTTGACCATTTTTACCTCAACTGAACACAATTCAGGCACCAAGCAAGTAAATAAGCATGGAGCAAAACACAGGAAAAAAATTATATCAGTGCTGAGTCACTAGCATTTCTACTGAATTTGTGCTATGCATACAAACAATACCTCAAATGAAAGAGGAAACTCCACACAATCTGATATAAGCCTTGCCGTTTTAAACCAACACCACACTCAAAGAACAGCAAGCATATACTTCACAGTCAACAGAGATGAGAAAAAAAAATTCTTACCTTAGCAATAAAAAACTGAGGGTTAATCTGCGCTTTCTATTGTTAGCCCAATGTATCCGTGATAAAACAAAACTGCATTTCTCCAAGCATGTTTTTTTTCTGGGGCATTGCTTCAAAGATCTCAGCTCTTCAGCATTCAACTTGCTTGAGCTGTATTTTCCTCTCTGTGATCGCCTTGTGATGCTGTCAGTAACAGTTTGCCAGTAGCCATTTCATTATATGTGTTCTGATGTTTCCAACAAGCTCTAAACCACCTTAATCGCACAAACCTAGCCTGAGCTAGAGCCTTGCGTTGCCAGTGCATCAAACTGAGTCCATGGGTTTTTTGCATGAACTTAAATAGCGGGACTATAGAAACGCTTAAATGGCTTGTTTGTGGTATTTTCGGTATAATTATCCGCTAATTACTCAAGTCATTTTAAAACTCATTTTCTGACAGAAATTTTGTGCCATTGGAGTCAAACTTCATTTTCTTTGTATGTATTATCTTTGAATTGGAAATTGTATATGCTACAGGACTGGCAGAAATAATAATTTAAAAAATGTAAAAAATTTAAAATGTGGTTGGATAGAATGTATGCCTGTAGTGACATATAAGTGAAATTTAATGAGTTTTACTGTTTTGTATCAGAGAAATATGAAACGGCACAGCTTGGAGAGGCTACCTAGACATTCCTTAACTAAAGCCTCTAATTTTGCCCTGATTTACTTGGTTAGAATGAACTTTGGCACAGATCAGTCCCCAGGGAATTCCGCGATTCCGCGATCGCGGCGTTTTCCGCAGAATCCACACTTCACCGCGGAAACCGCGGAATTCCAAAATATACCGACACAAGCTGGTCAAAACCACGATTTTGTCTATTCACAGACATCTGTTACCGCCGCGCATCTCATCTCATCAAGTGTGAACTTGACCGCCAGGCAGTGATTGCGTCGTTGGCGACAAATCTACGTTCTTTGCCCAAGTTGCGTGGCGTATTCTGTATGAAAGTTTAAAAATGAAGCGATTTCTTGAGAGACCCTAGCCAGCAGTTGGCTAGACTGCCAAGTATATTACAGCCAAGGACAGGGCCAGTCAGTTTTCCTTCTGATACAAGGACGGCGGAAAGCTCTTTTGTCAGCCCTTTAAAGTGGTAGGCTAATAGAGCACATTAGAAAATCGACAGTCGAGGACCATGCCAAATCTGCAAAACACAAAAGATGAATTCAAGAACAAAAACAGAGTAGGTCTACCGGCCAAAAGCAAAAAACCATCGCCACAACAAGACAGAGTCAGCGTGTGAGCGGATCGAGGTAAGGAACTGCCTTCACGTCAGTCCTAATTTTTCTTTTTAAAAAAAAATCAGCAATATTTAGGCCTAGACTAGACGGATTCGCGTCTTTGCATTGACTTTTTAATGTGATCTGTCGTGCGAAAAATTTGTTCGCGTCCAGTGTGAAAGCAGCTTTATTGTAAACATTTAGCTACAACGATATTTTTGGGTAAAGAAATAATTAAACAATTCAGAACGACAAAACAACAATTAAAACATCTATTTTGATTAATACACATTCAGATTCAACATTTATAGCCTAACGACATAACCATATGGAAATCGTAGCCTATTTATTATGAAATAATTAATCGGAACAATGACACGGAATTAGAAAACAACAGGTAGGTGCTAAAATTCCCAGGCGGGTCTGAGGCACCTGCAGCAGGTGACGAGCGTCTTAATTTGTGAGCAGCTCCTGCGGACCTGGCACTGCCTCCGTTTTGCTGCCAGTGTCCCAGACGGTACTGACACGTAATTTATATGTGGTAAAATGTAAATTTACATGATAGGTATTTTCATCATCCTTATATGTTCATCTATTTATTTTCGTCATCTTTTCATTTTCTTTTCAGTGTGAAATCAAGGTGATTTCACCCACTTTGTCTCGCTTTTTTGATATCAATAATAAAAGTCTTTACGTTTAAGGCAAGTTTTGGTAATGAAACATTCAAGAATTAAACATCAAGAGCAATAATTGTGCAACAGATTTTAGTGTCTTCCTACTTTGTTTCAAGATATTCTTTAATACTAAAAGTAATGGTAAACTTCTTTGATTTTTGAATGAATGGGGGTTATATTTACTTGCAAAAGGCTACCGCAGAATTTTTGCAGAATTGACAATTTCTTGCAGAATAACCGCAGAATTTAGCTTTTTTGACCGCAGAATTTGGTGAGATTTTCCGCGGAATTTCATTTTTTTTACCGCAGAAATCCCCGGGGACTGACAGATAATGGTGAGATTCAGAGCTGTAATTTTTTAGGGGTTTCAGACTGCAGCTGAATGATTTTTCGAGAGATAGAAGAAAAACTTGGTGCAAAAAAAAAACTTGGTTTGATGCAAAGATGTTTCATTTATGCCGTGTTCCATCTTCATTTACTCTGACTCAGTGAAATATACACTGATTTTTGCACCATGACAAAAATCCCCGAGGTGTGACCTTTATTATGATACCAAGATTATTCAAATCGACCAACTTGTTGCAGAGATATGGTCATTTCATTTAGGGCATGTCATTTTCAAGACAGAGTCTCAGGGCTTAAGGGCTTCAACACTTTTTTGAATTATGTATCATTCATTGATTAACTTCATATAGTGTTGTTCCCTTACTGACCAAGTACGATTGAAAGTATTCATCTACATTTGGAGTTCTTCGGGACCTCTGCCAAGAGGTATTGCGAACGCTAGTGTGTTAATGTAGGTGTTTGTCAGCAGGATTACTCAAAACATATTTCATGGATTATTACAACGCTTATGAGGACTTGGACTGTATGAATGGGAAACAAATCATAAGTGTTTGGGGATCCAAACCTGCTGGCAAAGTTATATGCTTTCTGAGTGGTTTTAGCAGTGCTTCACTAGTTTTGAACCAATGATCACTGTAATAAATGGAACTATCAACAGCCCAGAACTTTGACTCTTTGGGCTCTAATTTCTTGGCGCAGCGCAGGTGGCGTAGCGTGGCGCAGCCCGCGTAGTGGTAATTTCATGCGGTGCAACACCGTGCACAGCCACTTTGGCAATTTGGTAGACAGATGGGCGCCTAGATGGGTGTGGCGGCGTAGTAGGGGGAGGTGTCACATATTCATCAAAACGCAGTGACAATTTCGTAGAAAAAGTCTCCGCTGGAGTTGCGCAGAAAGCTGGCCAGCTCCAACCTGGTTTAATTTCTGTGCAGTGGTAATTTGGCTGACCGGCGCACAGTGCGCACACGTCACCGAAATCTCACAGGCAGGTTTCCAGAATGTCAGGCACATTTCAATGCAATAAAAAATTACAGGAAGCACGCCTAATGGAAACTTGACCTGGCTAAATCAACGCAGCTGAATCTGTGATGCAAACTATCGACTTCATACCTTTCTCAGCTAACCACAAACTGCATATATATATTTAAATAATGTATAGAATGCTTGCGTTCTGTTTGCGTTTTTCAAACAACTGATTATAGACAGTCAATGCAAAGACGCGATAGTCGGACAGGGTTTCAATATAGCTCCGTGTCCGAAAGTCATAAAAGTTCTAATTTTCCGAGTATTCCAGGAATTATTTGACGTGCAAACTTGGTCATGTCTGTGTTCGACCTTCACAAAGTGCAAATTGATAGCTATCGACTTTTCTTGGTCTTTTTAGCCGATTCGTCTGTTTTCTTCCGTTGAAGATAGACAACAGTCTTTATTCAGTCTTTCTTTTGAGAATTAGTCAGATGGATCGAACAGATTCACGCTTTATTTCCACAGCAGAGATAAAATAGTGCGTGAGCAAATCAATTCCATGACCATTGCCAGTGTGAATAAATTATCAAAATACTCCATGTCCAGCAGCCAGCAAAAAGTAAAAATATTGATATGAGAACAGATTTATAACGAAATAAAGAATAAAAAAATATCACCAACAAATGGAACATCCAAAAAAGATGACCCGCAAGTAAATAAATCGCAGTGTTCATTGGATGTTCTGTTGTTAAAATGTTTCTTTTTATTCTTTATTTCGTTATCAATCTGTTCTAATCGTCCTCTTTTTTTTTTGGCTGTCAGACACTGAGGGATTGTACAGTGTCCCGCGCCAATGTCGACTCACTTCATTGAGAAGAGCTTAAACAGAAACATAGATTGAAATTCTCGGAACTCATCTTGAAGAACTGAGCCCCCTTATCAAAACATTCACGTTTGATATCTAAAAGAGTCAGTAGATTTGAAGAAATTAAAAACAATAATCGACTGTTGGACACGGAGATATATTAAAACCCTCTTTCGAACACGAGACACTGCGTTCAACGCAACCTGTCATGCGAAAAATTTGTTTCGCGTCTAGTGTGCAAGCAGCTTAAAACTCTACTATTATTGTCACTTAGGTTTTATCGTTTTTAGTCGGGGAAAGGAATACAGCCTGATTGCTACAATGTCGTACTGAGTTAAGATCACATATTGAAAATAAACGTGTAACGTATCTTGCATTGTGGTCCATGCATGTTAATCCCAAAATTTTAAGCAGCAACAGGGTGTAATAATAGGAACCCGCTATTCATCGTTTCTCTTCCCAATGAGCAACCGTCGTATTTCATTCCAACTTCATTAGTTTGAATGATCTGACGTTGCTTCGTTTGGAAATTCCATTCAAGTACGCTAATGGTAATAATTTGCGAATGCCCTTGCTAGCCAGCTAACTCATATTCATAATGCTTAATATAGACGTAAGCGGTGCAGAAAACAAGCTGAAGCTGCAAAGTAAAATCCAACATTAACGCATTATGCAGATATAGGACAGAGGCTTCTATACTCCAACACATTAAAGGTGAGGAGAGGAGCTCATTTGATTGGTGAAGATTTGACTCGGCAGTGTTATACCCAAACACGCCACTTGCGCAGGAAGGCAGGACAGAGGCAGGAGAGAGGAGTACTTGCGCCAGGCTACGCCAGGCATGAAATAGCAACATACACCTGGACACACCCCGTTGGCGTGGCGCACCCCCCATTCGCCGCGCCTGCGCCTGGTCTACGAATTTAGAGCCCTTTTTCTCCGAGAACCAGTCTAACATGCAGAATTATCACCTGAAAACAAATTCTTTTGGTGCCCACAAATTAGCCATCGAAGCGCTTAATTTCTGAGTTGTTAATTGTTAAAATTGCCATTTCAGGTAAACAACTCTTTTACAAAATATCTGCGCAGCTTAGGATGCGTGTATGTTCTTCATGAGAAGTAGAAGGTTTTATTCAGCTGTAGGAAGGCCACAGGCCCAGTGTACAGATATAGATATATACAAATAGTTTATACAGTACATTGGGTAATGCAAGTTTTATATTTATGTACACATACACTGAATTAAGCAAAAACAAACAACAGGTAGTGCGCAGTTATTACATGGTAGGTAAAATGTCGTTTCTACGCTTTGTAGATATATAATATGTTTAGAGAGATTAAGTAAGTAAGTAAGACTTTTTTTACTGGAATTTGACATCAGAGTTATAAACTTGTACATATTTGGGTCATTTACATAGCAAGTTGGAATTAAGCGGTTTCGTAAATCATCATACTTTGGGCATACTAAAACGAAATGAAATTAATTTTCGACCACATTCACATTTTGATCTTTACAAAATCAGCAAAAGCGGAGTGCTCTATCAATATTTGACCATCTTCCCATTTCAATCATTAACTTGTGTGCAGAACAACGAAAACAAGTCCATGCAATACGGTATTTACAAGGTAAGGAGACCGTCAGATATGTTTCACAAAGTAATACAGATTTGAATTGAATATATTTACAAAGTTTTGGTGAATGTGAGACATCAGTGTGCCATTCTTGACGCCAACAATCTCAGAGTCTTTGTGAAAATTCGAACTGGAATTTGTAACTGAGTAACTGAATTTGTTTACCCCAAGCAGTGAGTAAACAAGCACACAGTCCCACATGTTCAGTATATCAGCTGTAGAACAAGTTTTTGTATTGTGATTCATAAAATCCATTGTAACATGCGTGAGAAATGACTTTATGGAGTGGAAATAGGGCAGAGAAAAATGGAGCTTTTCCATGTTGCAGGCCATTCTTGTGAAGTAACCGGACCTGTTCTGCTTTTTATCAGCAACAATCGCCTCACGGCTCTGAATGGCTTTTTGGCAGTCGGCCAAGTTTCTGTCTCTTGCCTGAGAATTTAACCCTAAGTCTGTGTGTCAGTCTAAAAGTCAATAGAATGAAACTCTACTTATTTTAAAGTTGGAAGTAAACACTGCGATTCAAACATATCTTGCAGGATTTGGAGGTATATTTTTCATAGGATTGTTACCCAGTTTTGTTTTATTATCTTTTTATTTGCTGAAAAAAAATTTACAAAGCACAGTGCATCTGAAATGCAAACATAAAACTAGACAGTCCTGTCAGCCGCGACCGCATGGGCGTAGGCCCAAAAAGCTTACTTCTCCCCTTTTTTGTGCATTATTCAGCCAATACTGTTGCCATGGCAACGAAAATTGATAGGTGTCAAAGGTGAAGTATAACACGTTAACACCAAATATTAAAGTAATTGGTCCAAAATTGCAGCCTGTACTGCGTCCACAAGAAAATCTCTATGTTTCGCCACGAACTTGCATATTATTAAGCCAATAATGTCACAATGGCAACCAAAATCTATATGTGTCATAAGTGAAGTATAACACACGTCAATACCAAATATGAAAGTAATTGGTCAAACATTAAAGCTGGTAGAGCGTCCACAAGGAAGTGTTTACAGACACACAGGCGGCGGTGGAGACAACCCACGTGAATCCATAGTAGCCGCCCGACTTCGTCTGGGGGCTACAATAAGTCTGAGCACATACAAAGAATCATTTGACAAGACACAACAAGCCAATTTAACAAAACAAAAAAATAAAAAACCCAAGACAAGGGTAAATTGTGAGGAAGGTGCAGCTTCCTTGCTAATATTTTGCTGGATTCACTAGGGATTAAACTCGTTGCAGGCGATCGGTAAGAATCACACAGATATTGCTCCCTGAGTGGGTTTCATTGCCACCGCCACAACCACATTCCTTCTTCACAACTGTATGGTCAAGTGGTTCTGTACAATTAACATAACAAACTTAATAGGGAAATTGTAAATACACGATTGTACATATGACATTATGAAGTCCAGCTAGCCTAATCTTAAGTCAAACAATATACATAATGGGTACTGACACCTCATTATGCTATACAGTATAAACAGGTGTATTGCACTTAAATAGCATTACAATATGTTGACAGTAGACATTTTCAAGCTGTTGTATTTTACAGTACTACACGTGTATAAAGAAACCTCTTACAAACCTCTTACGGTCGCTCAGTATATCAATACAAATCAAACCAATTTCGCTAAACATACCAAAGATATACAAAGTTAAGCAGATAACAAACTACGCCCGTACAAACTCACAGTAATACAGTTACATGACCACAAATAAGGCCAAGGCAGTTTGCGAACAGTTAGCAACTAGCCTTAAGGCAAACAGCATCGAAAATTTTATACAACAAACTCACAAACAAACACGGCTAAATAGAACGACCCAATGGTTAACTGTTTTACTCAATTTCGCTGGACGGACTTTACACCAGATGACAGTATAGGTGAATTTTAATATCCATGTAGCCATTGATGGAGTAGCAGCATAGCCGTGACTGCTTCCACCTAGACTGGGCGTAGCTCTAATAATCCCCCAGTCCATGCACAGCAAAGCAGTTCCAATGTTAAACAAGAGAAAGGCCCAATTCCAATCTAACCCCTTACGGACTCACGGACTTGGGCATGTTCATGCGAAGTCCGTGAGTGTGTGAGGGCTGTTCCATTGTCAGATCATCAAGTCTGTGAATGAGCACTTACTGCCCCCCTACCGTAAGTCAGCACCGATGCTAACTTTGGGTAAGGAAATTACCCACAGTTCATAGCGTTGTGAATAAATATCTCGCTAACGTTTTCCATTATTGTCAGTGGTAAATTGAGAGGTGCGGTGCACTGGATGCCATAATGGTTTCTTCAACTTTTCGCTCCAACAGCCTCTCCAGTTTTATATACACTCATTGAGTCAAACACGAGTTTTGCCGTCGGAATACCGGAAATGTAAACAAAAAAAAAGGCGGTAAATAAACCAAAGAGCGGTCCGATCAAGGTAATTTGAGGAGCAAGAAAGAAAAAGTTTCTGTGTAATCATTAACGTTGATTGTCAGAATTACGTGTAGTTTGGTAACGTGAAAGGGGATAAGTGCTCTTCCATTCCAATTTATAGGATCTGGAGCCCTCTCAGTCTCAGTCCCTTACAGCTGACGTCAGTTAAGTCAGTGAGGGTTCAGATCAAATTATTAAATAAAAATTCTAATTTTCTGTCCTCCATTTTTACACCAAGACTAATGGTATATGTCAGGTCTGGCAGGATTAAATGATACTCAAAATCCAACTGTGGAAGTCCTCCCAGAAGAGATGAGAAACATAACAGGAAAACATCAGATGTTCAAAAGTTTCAATATCAGTTTTGCAAATGAGTTTTCATTTGAGTCCATATTAAATCGTAGTCAAAGTCGCTGCTGGGATAAATATCATTCATTATTTCAAAATGCACTTTGTTGGCTCTGGGCGGAACAGGTAAGCACAGATATCTGGATATGATTCTTCAAGGTGAATTAATTCAAAATTTGTTTCCTCTTCAAGGGCGAGGGAAAACACTCCTCAATGAGGGTGGATCGAAGAAATCTATTCTGACATTTCTTGTCTGAGGGAAAACATCCTTCAACGGACAAAGGGAACAGTCTGGGTTTCACCTCTGTTTACATTTAAGTTCCGTTGATTGAACAAGAGCCTGAGGGATTGCTTTAGCCATACTTTATGTACTATATTCCGCACTAGTACATGTTAGATTATACCTCAGTCTGAACTCATTGTAGTCCAACATTCTTCTCCCTTCATCCATCAAATGTTGAACAGACCATATCCCTCATTCCATCCATTCTTTCTAAAAAAGCGACTTTTTTTATTAATTAAGAAACATCTGTTATTCCAAATCGGTGTATTATGGGACAAGTAATTGTGTTTTTAGACTAGGATCCAATTGTGGGAGACTTGTTGGTGGAATTTCGATAGTTTGACATGAAGTTTATTGACCTTAATGTCACATTTCAGTGAAAAATCTGCACTTCCAAGGCAGAAATCGCGTTACACTTTCTGATTGTCCATCATTCTGACGGACAGGGGCATGAAAATTCCATCATAATTATTTATTATCCATCATTGTAATTTTATTTTTTTAAACGATAATCGTTTATTATTTAAATAAAATAAACAGAATATTTTATAGATTATGCATTAGCTGATGCCGACAGTGATTCATGTAGATAGACATTGCGCACTGTGTTAAATACAGCACTGCGTCGGTTTTCGACTTACTGCTGTATGAACTTCATAAAACATCACAAATGATTTCTCCCCCCACACAGTAACAGTGTGCAAATTAACAATGCCTTCTGTTATTGCTGGGCTTCACTAAGCCTAACAACCGCAGTCTCGCTAAGCGTTACTCCAAAGCTGCTTATCAACTCGTTACGTCAACCGCAGCTTTCCCCACCTAGATATCTGCGTGTTCACATAACAGAGACGGTGTTTGTAGCTCATGACCAATCGTCTACCGGCAGCAGAGCAGCATACTTAACAAATGAAGAGCAAATGATCATATTACAAAAATATGAGGATTACAGGATCATACCAGCCAAGTCTGATGCATTTGGCTTGAGTCTCTCGCCTCTTAGAGGCATTCACGATCCAGTGCCGAATTCAATCGCAGAATTCAAGTCATTGCACATTAAGTTAATCAGTTTCGCATGCATTACAGTGGATTTCCCCACTAGTGAGACGGAAATTGATTTGACTCTGGAATTCTCACGCTTGTCTTTTCTGGGGGATTGAAAGCAATGGAATTGCATCAAGATGTTTCAAATGGTCTAGTATAATTTAAACAATCGTGAAACACATGCATTTTATCAATCCCTGAGTAAAGAGAAGCACGAGAAGTCCGGAGTCATCATCGCCATAGTGAGTTCCACTTTCACGGAAGTGAAACTGAAACTTCAATGCATTGCATGCACAAGGATTTTAATTCTGTGTGAGAATCTCGTTAATAAGCGTTCATTGAATAATAGCGGAATACGGTGAATAAGCCTAAAAAATGTGTGAGACCTGCGCCGAATGCGTAAGACTTTGCATCTCTGTTATTCTGATCAAAGACAATGCTCAAGACTATATGACACCCACCACCAATTGGACTAGGGTGTGAATTACATTCTGTCAAAATGACGGACAGCCTTCAAAATATTCCATCATTATTAAAAAAAAATCCGTCAATGACGGAAAATATTCGGTGAACGCGACCTCTGTTCCAAGGTCAATAAAGATTTTTGAAGGCAAATTAAACCAAAAAAACATTCTCACATATAAAACATTGTAAACACTTTAGCTTTAGGGACCCATTCATTGTATAAAATCAATAGCTTTCAATACCCCTTCTTCTTTTGATTTTATTATGTCTCCCTTTCTGATATAGTAGTGTTTATTACTCCAAATTAAATCAAATTAATTTGGTTAATAGATATATTTTACAGTGTTGTCAGGGATAGCTAAAGAATAAGCCAGATCAGGGGTGGGCATGGTCCTGCAGGGCCGGTGTGTATGCGGGTTTTTATTTCTATCAATTTCCCTGACTAACTGAGCTAACTGGTTGCAAACGCAAATATAGATTTGCGCAAAGATTGAACAGTCTATGGTCATTCGTGATAATTTAAAGAAATGCACCTGAAATGTCAGATTTTATAAACAGTTTGGCTAATTTGAATAATAAACCAATTAAAGACCAGAAGTTGGTGTGAAAACCAGGGAAAGATACGGCCCTCATTGCCCACCTCTGAGCAAGATAAATAAGTCTGATAAGGATTCCATTTTAGACAGCAGAATCTTTCCAAATATAGATAAATCTTCCTGTGTATTCAAAATAACTTTATTCTTCTTCAAAATGGATTCTGTATAAGCCTTTTCTATGTAACCTGAATCCTCAGTGATTGTGATACCCAGATATTTGACTGTTTTTTAAAATTGCCACACCTTCAGTGATTGATCATTGATCAGTTCACATTTGTTAAAGTTCAGGTGAATCCCCGAGGCGTTTGAGGAGGAGGAGATAACCTTTAGGGCTCTAGGTGTTTGTACAGCATTTTTAAGAAATGATGTATCATCCACCAGTTGACTTATAACTTATGAGTTTCCTATTACATTTACCTGCTGTACATCTTCACAGTGATTCATGATAATTGCTTAAACCTCTGCCGTGGTAATAAAAACCAAGAATGAGGCTGGACTGCTTACTTCACACTTCTTGCACATGCCCAAAGGCAACTTCACTTAACTATTTTTATCACTATATGCCATTCCAATCACCAGGGGAAAATATTCTCCAAACCCAAACTGCTATAGCGTATCCTCAATAAAAGCATATTCAACTCTATCAACACCTTTTATAAAAATCTAAAAACAAAATAAACCCATCATCCCCAATTCTGTCTCCTTCATTAGTAAATCTGATACCAATCAGATGTTATTATGGAAAGAGTGTCCTTTACTGCAGCCCATTTGAGATTGACTAATAACTAGGAACAAACGGAATCTGCGGACTTTTTTCTGGTTTTCTGCGGTGATTCAAGAGGAAAATCTGCGGAAGTCTGCGGAGTAGTTTTTTTTCCTTTAAAGGTTTTAAACAATTATCAAGTAAAATAATCAATGTGTTTGGAGCAAAAATAGCAACTTTTAACAGGCAAAATCCTGTATTAAAATTGCCTAATTGGTGGGTGGGGGGGCATAAGGCTGGACACTATCCCAAATAGGCCTTGTCTGCCAGGAGACGTCCACTGACACAGTGAGCCTATCTCTCTCCCTCCCTCCCTCTCCTTCTCTCCATGTTCCATACTTATATTCATGTTCCATTCATGCCTGTTACTAACTTAACTTCTTCCCCAAGACTCCTGTGCTCTCATGCCTGCAGCATCGAGTCAGAACCCAGAAGCTCCTGGAGGAGGACTTATGTTATTGCTGTTTTTGCACCTCTGTCTCTACTCTTCACTCCCCCTTGAAATTTGTCCTCCACATTTAACCCATTTGGAAACATTAGGTGATCTAATCCCACCAAGTCCAACCCTCACTGGAATGACACCAGCATTAACTGACAATATAATGGTAACCACAGTCTCACAGACCTCAGATTCAATCACTGCTCATAACTCCTGCAGATAGAATGCAAGCTTTAAGGGCCTGATGAGAACAGGAGAGACCAGGCATCACTGAAGAAATGTGTATGTGTCCCCTGGCTACCTCTGATATGCCTACATACAGGTATAGGGGTTGGATTGGCAGGGAAACATAGGTGTGAGTGCCTTATAGCAGCCTGAACTCTAGATGTGAGAGACTAGTAAACCTAAAAGTACCACAAACTCAAAAATATAGTCACCATATTGACACCATATAATCAAAACTTAGATTTTGAAATTTTTATTCAATCGTAAATAATTTACTCTCTTATGAACATTCTATAGAACTTATTCAAATTAGGATACATAAATATGTAAAAAAAAAGTTAATTTGCCTGCCAATAACTGTATTCACAGTTGGGGTCTATTCTCCCATTAGCGCGTAAGTCTTTTTTTTACGCGCTTCGAGTTAAGCGCTTTTGAGTTACGCGTATTCTCCCCTACTCGCTTCGATCACGTTCACAGCGCTTAACTTCAGAATGTAGGTGGCCTTATGAAAGAGGTGTGACTGATCCAAAAGAGAGGCAGACTCGACTCTGTGCAAAGCTCATTGAGTATGGCTATCAGGAAAACATGGAAAAAGGATTTTCTGATTAACCATGAAAACGCATTTGGGGTCCATGGAAAACGCAAACCAGACTTTAAATTTGAATATCGTCGGCCTGCTGATAAAACCTCGTATCTCCAAACTGATAAGAAACGAAAACTCATATGTCCACTCTTCTTACATGCAAAATTAAACATTTTTATTTAAAACTATATTTATGCATTTATATTATTATAATAATAATTATTATTTTATTTATTTATTTTTTTTCCTGTGAAGTTTCTTATTGTGAAGATACGAGGTTTTATATGCCGCTGTAATAGTAGGCCGAACCAATTACAAGACGTAATTCAGACATCTCTTTATTTTTCCCCCGCCGCGCGATTAGCGCGAAGCGGGGGATATAGCATTGGGCTCCGTCCGTACGGACACATAAAATTGTGGCGGCGGGGGATATGTTAGTGACAAACACTTGTTATTTCTTACTCCAGCCACCATGGCATTAAAGCTATGCATACAAACATTAAAGCTATGCATACAAACAAATTGCCGCGATAATGAAATAATAAATAAAGAATTTAGCGCTTCTCAATCAGCGCAATCAGATCACTGAAAATGTGCCCCTCCTACACCAGCCTGTTTGTTCCGTGGAAGACAGGGAAGAAGACAAAGGGAACATTCTAGTCACACAAAGACAATCAAAGACAGTTTATATGATCTCATTTAGAAATTGCGCACTTGAAAACTACTCCGATGTCAGGTTTGCAACTAAAGGACATGGAAACGCTTTAACAAGGATTTTACCCCGCACGCGGTCATCTCCCCGCCCCGAAACCGCCTCAGTAATGACGGAATCCCATATCCATAGCCTTTCATCCTATTTGATTTGAGCGACACATTCACTTGAACTTGCGCCTAATACTTTATTATAATCAATTATCCCATTAACTGATAATGATTCTTCCCATGTCGGCTATTCTTTAAAGGCTAAAATTGATTAACAAATGGATAGTGCTTTGGTATTTGCCAGGGTAGGGCTCAATCTAGAGTAGCCTATATTTAATAATATCTTTATTCACACATTAAATTACACAGTATTACCAATGGTAAAAAATTACAAGGACTCGAGTTAGTTAATACAGATATCCTCAATTAGAAAATCAATCCCCTCACTTGTGAGAATATCACAACTTTTTAGATTATCACGAACATACAGGGCAGTCGCATTTGTTAATAGAGCATTGAAGACAATTATGGCGACGTCGAGCCAAAGCCGAAAACCAAATTTCAGAGATGTTGGTGTTGTATGGCAAGCAAGCAATGAAGGCTGATCCGAGGAATTAATCTGCGAATCGTACTGGATGTGGCTTCGGCGGGGAAATGTAAGCACAGTATCCCCGATTTAAAGCATAAATGGAGAGATCTGCGGGGCGCTGTAAAAGCCAGGTTCTCTGCACACCGGAGAAGTGTACACGCAACAGGTGGTGGGCAACCATCATCCCCTGTGCATTTCACTGCACAGGAGGAGGGGATGGCATCCACTCTTTCTGCAGTTGAAGTGCATGGAGAAGAACTTGAAGCGCCAACAAACTGCGTCAGACACCTTGACACAGACGCCTGTGACGTGAATGACATCACCAGCCACTCTCTGAAACGACCCAGATGCCAGGAGCGACAGCGCAGTTCTGAGGTTGATGACCACGGGTATGTTTTGTGGATAATTGCTGCGGCTGGATAGCTGTTCATCCAGAAGTCTGCAAAGATAGATGATTGCCTCATGCACGGTCCAGGCGAAAGCGCTGGATGCACTCGATGTTTGTTTGTCCCAGGATGTCCAAACGAAGCCGACATATGCGTGTTCGTCTTCGAGCTCGGCCCGCTCCTCTTACTCTTTCCCAATCACGCAAGAGTGCAAGCAAATGCAGGACTGGCATTTTGGCTTTGGATTTTGAGGGCATGGTAGAATGATGGTCTTATGTATACTCGTATTAATTAATTGTTTTGCGTTTGTAATTTAACTGATTGGAGAAGAGGCTGATGCGTAATATCATGTGATGATTTCGTTTGATAAATTATCATGGCTTTGAGAAATGTAGTTTAGAAATAAGGAAGTACAATCGAATATTAAATGTCTCAACCTTTACCATGTTAAATAAAATAAAAGTAATGTTAAAATTCGGCCAATAACCGGCATCAAACGCAATATTCCATTACGCCTAATGTTGGCGCTTGACCTTAATACAGCCCTCAAAAGCGCTTAACAGAAAAAGCGCGTAAGCCAGGGGGAGAATACGCGTAAGTGTTATTTGCATGAGAAACGCCCGGAAACGCCCCGATTTTGGCCTTGCTCCGCCCCAAGCGCGTAACTGCCTTCAAGGCGCGTAATGCACAGATGTAAGTCGAGGGGAGAATACGCGTAGGCTGAAAAGCGCGTAGCTACGTGCTTTTTTCGACTTAAGCGCATGGGAGAATAGACCCCTATGTGAAGTTTCACCTTCGAAGGTCACCAAAGATCAAGTTCAAGGCCACCACATGAAAGTTTATATATGACTTCCTACTATGATATTAAATGATATTGTTTCTGCCTTGGACAATAAGCAGGATTGTGCTGCCCTTTTTATTGACTTATCAAAGGCATTTGACACAGTTGATCATTCTATACTCATAAAGTGGCTAGGTGCCATTGGGTTTGATATTAAATCTCTGAATTGGTTTAGTAATTATTTAACTGGTAGGGGTCAAGCGGTTGTGGCTGATGGCTATTAATCAACCTTTATCTATCTTAGCAAGGGGGTTCCACAAGGTTCAATCTTGGGGCCCTTGCTATTTGCCCTTTTCATTTATGATTATGGTGCAAATTTTACCAATCGTGCTATCCATCTATTTACAGATGACACGGTCATCTACTCAGCTGCTCCTTTTGCTGAGCTTGCTCTTCAAAATTTACATTCTGATTTTCAAATCTTCCAACAGGCTCTTTTTGACCTAAAACTTTTATGAAATTCTGAGAAGACCAAATATATGCTATTCTCTCAGAAACCTGCCGCTAGCTTTTATAATGGTAGCATTTCTACAACAAGTGGAATACAAATAGAAAGAGTTCCTTGCTACAAATATCTGGGCATTTTGGTGGATGGGGGGCTTTACTTTCGGAAGCACGTTGATGTGCTAACCAAGAATTTAAATGTTAATTTGGGTATGCTTTATAGAAATAAAGCCTGCCTGCCGAGTTGCAGAAGGCAGATTGTGCAGGTAAGCATTCTTTCTAGAATAGATTATGGTGATATAATTTATATGCACTCTGCTCCCTCAACACTGAAGCCGCTCGATGCAGTATACCATGCTACCTTAGGGTTTATAACAGGAGATGGCTTCAGAAGGCATCACTGTCGTCTTTATTTCAAGGTGAGTTGGTCTTCACTGGCCTTGAGAAGTGAGCAACATTTTTATCTTTTTATTTACAAGGCATTGTTGGGTAAATTGCCTAGATATATTGCCAGTCTGCTTAATTTTAGAAGGGAAGAATACCATCTTCGTGCTTTAGATTATATGATTCTCAACATCCTGAGGGTTCATTCTGAACAGGATAAAACTGCTTTTATGTTCTTTGCTCCACAGAAATGGACTAGGCTTCAGCAGACACTGAAGTTGCAAAAACTTTTTTCATTTAATTGTTTTAAATGTCTGTTTTTGGATACTATGAAGCTGGAATGTACATGTGTACTGTAGTTTCTTTGTTTTTTGTTTCAATTTATTGTTGTTCTACATGTTTTAGTGTTCTCGACTGGGCTCCTTTGCAAAAGAGAGCTTACTCTCAATCGGACTCCCAGTATAAATAAATAAAAATAAAATAAATGATAAAATAATAAAATATCAGTGTTCAATAGACACATGTTCCCAATCTTCAATATGTGATCCCGCCTGTGAAAACCTGGCTAAACTCGCCTGATCTACAAAACCCACAACCAGTGAAGTTGGCTCGTTATGTAAATCGTAGATAAAAACAGAATACAATGATTTGCAAATCCTTTTCAACCTATATTCAATTGAATACACAGCAAAGACAAGATGTTTAATGTTCAAACTGAGAAACTTTTTTTTTTTTTGAAATAATCATTAACTTAGAATTTAAAGGCAGCATCACATTGCAAAAAAGATGGCGCAGGGGCCTTTTTACCACTAGGTTACAACACCTTTCCTTTTAACGACACTCAGTAAACATTTTGGAACTGAGGAGACCAATTTTTGAAGCTTTTCAGGTGGAACGCTTTCCCATTCTTGCTTGATGTACAGCTTAAGTTGTTCAACAATCCGGGGTCTCCGTTGTCGTATTTTACGCTTCATAATGCGCCACACATTTTCAATGGGAGACAGGTCTGGACTACAGGCAGGCCAGTCTAGTACCCGCACTCTTTTACTACGGAGCCATGCTGTTGTAACGCGTGCAGTATGTAGCTTGGCATTGTCTGTTGTAACACGTGCAGTATGTAGCTTGGCATTGTCTTGCTGAAATAAGCAGGGGCGTCCATGAAAAAGACGTTGCTTGGAAGGCAACATATGTTGCTCCAAAACCTGTATGCACCTTTCAGCATTAATGATGCCTTCACATATGTGTAAGTTGCCCATGCCTTGGGTACTAATACACCCCCATACCATCACAGATGCTGGCTTTTGAACTTTGCACCTATTACAGTCCGGATGGTTCCTCTTTGGTCCGGAGGACACGACGTCCAGAGTTTCCAAAAACAATTTGAAATGTGGACTCGTCAGACCACAGAACACTTTCCCACTTTGCATCAGTCCATCTTAGATGAGCTTGGGCCCAGCGAAGCCGACGGCGTTTCTGGGTGCTGTTGATAAATGGCTTTCGCTTTGCTTTGTACAGTTTTAACTTGCACTTGCAGATGTGGCGACGAACTGTAGTTACTGATAGTGGTCTTCTGAAGTGTTTCTGAGCCCATGTGGTGATGTCCTTTACACACTTATGTCGGTTTTTGATACAGTACCGACTGAGGGATCGAAGGTCACGGGCATTCAATGTTGGTTTTCGGCCTTGTCGCTTACGTGCAGTGATTTCTCCAGATTCTCTGAACCTTTTGACAATATTACGGACCGTAGATGATGAAATCCCTAAATTTCTTGCAATAGCTCGTTGAGGAATGTTGTTTTTAAACTGTTGGACAATCAGCTCATGCATTTGTTCACTAAGTGGTGACCCTCGCCCCATTCTTGTTTGTGAATGACTGAGCATTTCAGGGAAGCTGCTTTTATACCCAATCATGGCACCCACCAGTTCCCAATCAGCCCGTTCACCTGTGAGATGTTCCAAATAAGTGTTTGATGAGCATTCTTCAACTCTCTCAGTCTTTTTTGCCACTTGTGCCAGCTTTTTTGAAACATGTTGCAGGCATCAAATTCCAAATGTGGGGGATTTCCCCTTCTGCGTTGTGTATTTTAAGTATTGTAAGCAATAAGTAATAACACACTCAGTCAAAGGCAGTTGATATTAGTTTATACGTGCACGGGAAGCCACACTAGTACAGACAAAAGTCCTAGGTGGAGACCTCCTAGAAACAGGGGTGACCCCAGATCTTATTCACAACAGGAGGGGAGGAGTTACAGTAAACAAAGAGTAAGGGTCAGCAGGTTACAGTAAGTAAATCCTTATATAAACAGCGACACCTACAGTTCAGGAGGTACACACTATGAAATAAGAATTTCCACCACAATATTCCCCCCTTACGGTCCTAATGGACCGACCACTAGATGTGATACATTAATAGCAGAACCTAACATTGAAGTTTTTATTAACAACAGTGAAATCACAAGACTGCTGACAGTGACGTAGACACTGAAGTTGACGGTGGCCTCTCGATTGAATCTATCAGACTTAGTCTTGGAGAAAATATGTATGGTGACTGTTAATCCGTGGGGATCCCTCTCAACGATAACACCTGTAAAAAAATTCCTATCTATGAAATATTATTTACAACTAAGCTACGAAGAGCGAAATCGCTCTATATAGGTGTAATAATTAAGAGGGCCTACACTGATACAAAAACCTTCCCGGTTTTTGACTAGGGAAGGAAAAAAGCAGCAGCGTAGGTATGGATTATGGAAAGTTAAGGAAGTTAGTTGAACCCATGTAAGGAGCTAATGGGTTTTGTGGTTCTATAGATTCTTCTGCTAAAGAGTGGCTATAACTTTGCACCATAATTGTAACAGGTGGCTTCGTGCACAAAGAAAATATTACAGTTTTCAGACAATTAATTAACAGAGTGAATATGATGATTATGATGACAAGATACAGGACAGAATGCATTATTTCAGTGCCGGCATGACCCAGTTTATCTGTTAACCAGTCATAAAAGGTGTATACTTTTGGTGTATGTAGTTTTTTATAAATGTTATTAAGATGGTCAATAATACGGGGGATAGTTACATTACTGTAATCTGGAATATAAGTGCAGCATTCTGTGCCTATTACTGCACAGGTCCCCCCTTGGCTAGCTAGCAGATAATCCAATGCTGCCCTATTCTGTAGAGTCATCATTCTCACAGAAGCTAATTCAGCATTGATTACAGTAAAATCGGCAGAGGTGGTATTAGCCAACTCTTCAACCACTACAGATAAATCTGTAATCTGATCAAGGGCTGACATGACTCTATACTGAGGAAAAAGGGCTCTAAAGAAATCACAAGTTTTACAATTTCTGTCATGTGTGCGAAAATAATTATACTGATGTTTTATGAGTTGCATCAGGTAAAGTGGTGGTAATACGCATAGCTGGGACTATGTATTCTAAAGAACAAATTCCACGCCAATTAAAAGGGAGCGACGAATAGGCCTTATTTCCACAAACCCAATAGGCCCCAGCTGGGGCTTTTAAGGCACGTCCCCATATGGATCCTGAAGATTTCAACACTTTGGTTCCACAATAGGCTACTTCAATGGTCGGAGAATTTTCATTTTGTCCTAGTGACATAGTTACACGTCCATAATCAGGGGGACAATTACAACAATTACAGGTTACTGGGTGATACCGGCACATGGAATATGAATTACATGAACAGTAACAGGCTTGATCGGCAATGTCTTGATTCCAAATTGAGGTAAAGGTTGGGACGATGGCTCTCGCTGTATCTTTTCAATCTTTTGATTTGAGGAGGAGTTGTTGATGCCCCTAACACTGTTGGTGGTTGAGGCTTGCTGTCATCGTCTTCGGCGGCTGCCTGCTGCTGTTGGTTCCCGGTCTGGGAAGCAAGGTTGTCAGGGTACCCAGATGGTGTTGCTTGAATCCAGGCTATGGCTCGAACCAGTAGGATAATCACCAACACTCGTCTGTCACTGGTCATGGTCTCAGTGTCAACCTGATTGAGAGAACAGAAACAATGGTATGAGTGCAGTATTCTGATCTACTACAACAACTGACATTTGGGCAACTAGGAACGTTACACCTGATTATCTGGAGGTGACTGATAGCGTCTGCCTTCTGTCAGCCTCTTATTCAGCAGCAGCAGCAGGGTCTTGTGCTCGCTTGCAGTGTGATGCATGGACCCAAGTGGCTCTTCCCTGGCACCTCACTGCAGTATCCGTAGTCAGGAGCACCTGGAATGGACCTGACCACCTGGGGGACAACTTATTTTTTCTTTTAAAGACTTTAATGTACACATAATCCCCAGGTACAAAAGTATGACATGGACTGTCTGGAGGCTGCGGTTGCGCAAGCCTCACCTGGGGATGTAGATGTTTTAACTGAGCACATAAAGCCTTGTAGTACTGCAGGGCTCTCTCATTGGCTAACAGAAATTAAATTTCAGAGAGAGGTGGAAGAGGCATTAATGGAGTCGACATGGGCCGGCCCATTAACACTTCATGCGGAGATAAACCAGTCACTCTATTGGGTGTTGACCTCATAGACATTAAGGCTAGTGGTAAGGCATCTGGCCACTTTAACCCCGTTTCCCTACAGAGTTTGGCCAGCTTGTTCTTCAATATGCCATTCTGCCTTTCCACGCCTCCTGCAGAGGCAGCATGCCATGGGGTGTGAAAGTTGAGTTTTATAGAGAGAGCTTTGCTAAGATCTCTCATTATCTGGGCTGTAAAATGCGTTCCTCTGTCACTGTTGATGGACTGAGGAATACCATACCTAGTTACGATTTCCCTCACCAGAATTTTCACAACCGACTGTGCATCACAATTCCGGCAAGGGAAAGCTTCAACCCACTTCGAAAACATATCTAAAATAACTAAAACATACTCAAAACCTAAACAATTTCTAACTGAATAAAATCTATTTACATATTTACAAAAGGTCCCCAAGGGGGAGGGTGCGCTCCTCTTTTGGTCTGCTCTGGTTTCCGAACATTGTGCTGTTGGCAGATAAGACATTATTTGCACCACAGCGCTGCTTGCTGTGTTGCCCCAGAAGCATACCATAAATTGTTTATGGCCGCAATCATCCCCCCCTTGCTCACATGGTTATCATCATGTGACACTTGAGCCAGAATAGGTAGTATTGCACGGGGAGCTACAATACGACCATCAGGGTGTCGCCAGATGTCATCAGGACCTTTATGACACCCCACAGATACCCATGTCGCCCATTCAGCCTCAGCGCAATTCTGTAAAACAGCGACATCATTAAGAGAGGGGACAGGGTCCTTTAAAACTTTTTGAGGACTTTGGTTAACCAACAGGGAAGGTGTGGCTGCGGCATGTCTGGCACATGCATCAGCCGTAGCATTATTTTTAGCAACTAGAGAGGTGGAAGAGGAATGTGCTACACAATGTATAACAGCCAATTTAGCTGGAAGTAAACATGCTTCTAAGAGGTTGTTAACATATAATGCATTTTTAATGGTGGTACCTGAACTGGTAATAAAACCCCTTTGTTTCCAAAGTGTACCAATGTCATGAACAACATTAAAAGCATATTTAGAATCAGTGTAAATTGTAGCAGTCTTACCTTTGGATAAAATACATGCACGGGTGAGCGCAAATAATTCTGCTTTTTTTGAGCAGAGCAATCCTTTGGTAATTTGGCACATTCAATAACATCATGATCAGTAACCACAGCATACCCAGCATTTAAATCCCTACCATTAGGATGTCTAGAAGAACTGCCATCTACATACTAAATGCATTCACTATTTGTGATTGGAGTTTGTTCCAAATCTGGTCTTGGAGCAGTAACAGCCAAAACAGCGTTTACGCAGTCATGAGTCAAATAGCTTCAGGTTTCAAAGGATGTTGTCTGAGATAAGGGAGTTTACAATCTTCCTTTAAAGTGATTTTATGGGGGGTCGCTGAATTAACCAAGCCAACCTCTGCTGAATGCGTTTCCCACAAATTAGCGGGAACAGAGGCTAATGGCCCACTAGGAAGATACTCGGGGGAAGGGGTTGGAGAATCATGTTGAAATGATCCTTCAATGGTAAATGGTGAGAGAGAGACACAAAATTTAGATTTAACTTTGGTTAAAGTTCATCCATTTGCCAACTTCACAGGGTTTTCACGCTTCTCTGCTGACAATACTTGCACCATAGAATTTAAATCCTCAGATGTATTATCAGAAGAGACCGCTAAAGCTATGTGTGGTATGGAATTTGGGTCCTTACACAATGATTTATGGGATTTGGTTAATAATACGGTAGCTGCAATACCTACATCTGAGATAAAAACGTCTGAAAATGCTGGGAATGTTATGGACTTACCCATATGATGCTCGGCCATCTGCTGATATTCCTCTGAGATTTCACTATTCCAAGAGGCAGCGGTGACATGCAGATTACCCAAAGGTCTCATGCGGAGGCACATTTGTTGCAGCTCTGGAGTGGCTTGCCCAATGACCTCCAGGGCTGTAGAAACAAAAGGCTTAACAGACACTTTTGCATCATTAAATTGAGTTCATAATGATGTTCATATGGCACTTTCAATAATACCCCTTCAGGTGTACAATGTATTTTACAATTCATCTTACATAGGAAATCCCTACCCAACAAATTAACAGGAGCATTTGAGGTTAACTAAATGGAATGAGTTGCTTTAAATGGGTGGAGAGTTGAAGTTACTGTAACAGGAGCATATACTGGAGTCTGTTGAGGTACTCCAGCAATTCCAACTGTTGAAACCTCTTTACCCGAATGGGGTAAATTAGTCTCTTCAGTTCTTAAAGATGAAATTGTTGCTCCTGTATCAACTAAAAATGGAAAACTTTTACCATTAATACTCAAGTTAAGTGTTGGTTCCTCCTTAGAGACTTTAGTAAGTGTATGCAAAGGACATTGATTACACCTCTCTATTGCTTTCTGTTGGTTGTCCTATTCTTTCACTTCAGGAAAAGGGTTGCTAACTGTGAAGTTAGCCACAGGGGGTGCAGTAGGGATAGCAGAATCATTGGAACACCATTTAGAGAGATGACCCCATCCCCCACAGGTGTAACAGTGAATCCTATTTGGGCAAACAGCAGCTACATGCCCAGAACCCCCTCGAAACAATGCGTCATTTCCTCTTCCTCTGCTTCTACCTCTGCCTCTATTGTTTTGCAGATAAGCGTTTGGAGGTTGCTGTGAATAAAACACATCTAGCTCTTTTACGACCGCTTGTTTCTTATCCCTGTACTGCCTTTCTACATTCAAGGCAGCCATTTTAACATCTGCAAACGGAGACCTTTCCCAGTTCAGCATCACTAATTTCAAGTGTTTTGATATGTGAGGCAATAGCCCATTCACAAAGCAAGCCACTTGAAATGCCTGACCTGCGTCCTCGCCCATAACACTGTTTGTCTCTCATAAGATTTTAAATCTGCGACAAAAGGCCTCCACAGTTTCTGTGTCTTCTTGCCTGCAGGAGGTGATGTTAGAAAGACATGCATTGCGCCCTGCATACACATTAACTGCTGTTCCAATAGTTCTTATGCAGTCCTCTCGTGTGTTATGCAAATTCCAGTTGTCTAAATCAGGAATAGCCATAGCTTGTCTTACCTCCTCAAAGCGTTCCCCAAAACAGGCCAGCATTAACTGTTGGATATCTCTGGGAGTGGGGTCATAGCAATTACAAACAGTGGTTAAGTGATTAATAAATAAGTGATTAATAAATCCTGTAGGATTTTTATCAGGTTTAGGGAATTGGTTAACCATGGCACATAATTCAGTAGGGGTCCAAGGCCTATAAACTAAAACACGATCATTGGGATCTGGTCCCACAGCGACAACCTGCATTGGAAATGTGGTTGCATGACTTAATTTTACCCTTTCTGCAATAGATTCAACTGGATCTTCCCTCTTAGTATCATAACCCTTTGCACCCCCCTTTTTATGACCAACCTGCACTCTTTCCCCAGTTCTTCCTGTCTGTGTTCTCCTCCCCCCCTGCGATGGCAGTACTGCTGTAGCAGCGGCCATTTGCTCACCTTCACACGCTTGCGCCTGCGTGCTAGCTCCAGATACACAGCAATGCCCTCATCATCAGAGGAATGAGATGAAAGATCAACAGGGTTAGCAAGAGGAAGAGAGGGATACAGACCTTGTTTGTTTTCACGCCTTTTGGTTTCTTCAGTATTGCCCTTTTGTTCTTTTTGCACAAAACTAGTCTTCAGCTTCTTTACTCTTTTTCTTTTCTGCTCTAATTTGGATTTCCGCTTTCCATAATTGTAAGGCATTTCTATGTGCTTCAGCTTCTTTATATATCAAACCTTTTGTCTCAATTACATTACAAACTGATTTTAATCTATCATTACTAAATGAACCATCAACCGGCCAATTATTATTGGTCCAGATAGACCATTTTGTCATGTATTTAACTGCATTACCACCATATTTTTCCTCCATTACTTGATATGGAGTCCCTGCACGTGGTTTTTCTGGCTTCATTGAGCTGTTTGTTGGACCCATGATTTACAATATTGTCGAAACTCGTAGGCTATATTAAAGTTAAATGCAAATTGAACACTTTTGTTCAGCACCAGCACACTTAAGCCAAGAAAACTTATGGAAAAAGCAATTAAATACTTTATGCAGTTTAGAGAAGCAAAACAATTTAAACTTAATTTTAACAATAGCCGATCAAAGAAAATGCGCTTACCTTATTGTAGAGGACACACGGACTCAGGACTGTATTAGAGGTTACTCACGTGCTGAATTACGGACCAACGTTTTTTTTGTTTTTTTTTTTTTCGCTGCGCATTAAACAGTATTAGCACATAGACGACATGTTATTTCAAACGAATACAAAACACACAAGCCAAGGCATCATGCTTTCCATAACATTAAACAGACAACATAAAACAGACAGAGCTGTCCCAGAATGACTGATATAGGCAATGAGTCAACGATTGCCGCGGTCTACAGGAATCTCTTATTCCTGACCCTCCTCGGGATTTTTTGTTTCCTCTTTGAAACTTTCATAAACCAAGCCTAGCTAGGATCCTTGGTATTCTCGACTACTTTTATGCCTTTCATAAAAGATTTGTACACAACTTATTAACTCTAACTCACAACGAATGTTAGTTTAGTCTCTTGTTAGAGAAGCGTCAATTCTCAAAAGAATCACGCTTTAACTTAAGCTCACCACGATCTTAGTTCGTCTCTTGCTCAAGCCGACTATGAATTAAGGCAAGAATAGATTTCTTCGGCTTTGAATCTATTCCGCAAGTGCTATCGGTCTTCATTCAGCAATGAACCGTCTAGATTTGATTCACAAATCAGCACTATAATAGTCGTATTTGTACCCCTTGGTACAGTTTGTACAGCGTCGAGTATGTACTGTTCCCATTGTCAATATCAAAGCATCCTGGGAGTTTTATAAAGAGGTACCTAGGATATTACAGCCTAGAAACGCGAACAACCTGACAAATTTAATAACGAACAAATCAAGTCTTAAAACCATAAGTTTACTCCAATTAATATTACAGGGTTCAAAATTAATATTAGCGTATGCAATATCCCCGAAAAATACGCGGTACCCAATTATAAACATACAGCAAAGCAACCAAGATCACCCGCTATAAGACTGAGCATGTTAAAACAGATTCAAATACTTCGCGGTAACATTTTCTCACCCACAGGCAGAACTCTGTTTCCTTCCAGAGTAAGGGATGGAGTGAAAACTCCTTGGTTTTTTTACAGTGCGCACGAACCGTTCCTCTGGAAACAAGCAGAAGTTCAGGTCCTGATGCAATTCCGATCCGGGTCACGGCACCAAAAACTGATTGTGGGGGATTTCCCCTTCTGCGTTGTGTATTTTAAGTATTGTAAGCAATAAGTAATAACACACTCAGTCAAAGGCAGTTGATATTAGTTTATACGTGCACGGGAAGCCACACTAGTACAGACAAAAGTCCTAGGTGGAGACCTCCTAGAAACAGGGGTGACCCCAGATCTTATTCACAACAGGAGGGGAGGAGTTACAGTAAACAAAGAGTAAGGGTCAGCAGGTTACAGTAAGTAAATCCTTATATAAACAGCGACACCTACAGTTCAGGAGGTACACACTATGAAATAAGAATTTCCACCACACAAATGAGCTAATATTTGCAAAAAATTACAAAGTTTACCTGTTCGAACATTAAGTAACTTGTCTTTGCCGTGTATTCAATTGAATATAGGTTGAAAAGGATTTGCAAATCATAGTATTCTGTTTTTATTTACGATTTACACATTGTGCCAACTTCACTGGTTTTGGGTTTTGTAATTTTGCGATGAAGACCGTCAAGTAGTCCCTGTCATAAAAAAATACAAAAAATATGAGATGTGAGTTTATTGCTGTAAATGACAGGTTACATATTGGGATTTTGAAATATAGTGTTCAAAAAGTCATTTCTAACATCATACATATTAAAATTTAAGTTGGTTTCAAGAAGCCAAATTTTCAATTGGCTTTTAGTTTACCTTCTCCGCATAACCACCTGATAGTTTGGGTGTCATTCAGTTTAGGAACTTCTTTTCTACCATTGAAAATGAATGTAGACCATAAAGCGCACTATCGTAAAGCAGTTCAGTTGAAGGTATGGCAGAAGAGTAGCGACTTAAGCCCTATGCAGATTTTTCCATGGGTTGCGTCGTATCATCACGGAAATTTCAGAAATGAGGCTTTTGCATTTATAGAGTAACATCTTGTGAAGCTTACAGCCTAGTTTGAAGTATCATGCCTGCCAAAACTTCGAAATCACCTTGGCAAGGAAATGTTAGCACCCTTCCCAAATCATGAAATAAATTCTGAAGATGAACGTGTTTTGTTTATCTAGTCTTGTTTGTATGGCCACCACCCCCAGCTCTTCCTGGAGCATGTTTTAGGTGTTCCCTGACCGCTGCATCCATTTGATGTTCTGTGGCACTGGAGCTCCAGTTTTTCACAGCAGCTGAAGGACAACAAGCATGTTAGTACAGAACATCAACAAACATGTTATTTCTTTCTGTGATAGACCAATTGATATTGGCAAAATTAGTTTAGAATTGTACATATTGTGTGCACATATTCCTTTAAATGCAAATAATGCCAATATTCCAAAATACACTGCCCCAACACGATTTTTCGGGTTCCTATGTTAATTTAATATCTGATGCAGTATTACTGTTTGTGGATGTGCCAGATAGGTTCTGCCTCCAGGGGGGTACACTACAAAGCTGGTTTTGTGATTAAAGGGGACCTAATATGCTATTTTTCCAAGTTCATATTTTGGTCTTTGACTCCCCTAGAGTACTCCTGATCGTGCAATATAAAAAAAGGTACTTATTTCGCTCGGACTGCCATTCTCAAAAAACCCTATTTGTAGTCCATAGTAGTCTGCCTGAAAAACCTCAATGGGGTGACTCTTCCGCTATTGCCCCCACTCCCCTAGTGCCAACTTTCTTCTGACTGGCCAGCTCTTTGGATGGCGGATCTAGGCGGGATGATGCAGTGTCACAGTGAAACGTGAGACGCATCTGTCATTTGAGCTAAGGAATCAGCGGGGAAATTCAGCTATAAAACGCAGTACATGTGTATAGATCTAATGAAATTAACTTGTACTAATAAACGCAATGGCGAAAGTGGAGGACGCAGTGCGAAAGTCTGGTAGCTCAAGCACGAATTTGCTATCAGCTACAGTTTGCTATGGCAACAGTTGGTGAGTACAGCGGTTTTTCTACTAGGTAGCTAGGATGCTGGGGAAGCAAGAATCCACCCCATATAGACACATTTGTAGAATGGGTCGACATGCCCAAGTGTAGACTGGAGACTGTAGAAATCTGGTGGGTTTTAATATTAAATCGATGACAATGCAGCCTTTGTTATACCGAACACGTTAGCCTGTCCACTTCCCTATTGCTTTCACCAGTAGTATCAGAGAGCTTGCCCAGCCATTGGAGATGTATCAGGCTTACCCCGGTCATGGAGAAGGGAAGCGATCGTTTGTTTCACGTCCGGTGTGAAAGCTGATTAACGCGCATATAACGCCGGTATTCACGTCTTTGCATTGACTTTGAATCTAGCTAATCTGTCACGCTAAAAATTTGTTTCGTGTCCGGTGTGAAAGCTACTTGGCCTGTCCATTACGTGCATTCACGTCTTTGCATTGACTTTGAATGTAGGCTAATCTGTCCTGCGAAAAATTTGTTTCATGTCTGATGTGAAAGCAGCTTTATGGATAGTACGCGACAGCTAGAGAGCTCGGTTATGTTATGAACATAATACAGGTTTTGCAGACCGTAAGTTCCGTTAGCGCGGACAAGTTGCTTATGTGGAGCTAGCGAATTGATCACTTCTACAGGAAAGAATTACCTATTTAATCTCCGCCTTTTCCGGCTTTTTATTAGCCACAACAATTTCTAAAGGGGGATGAAATTATATCAAGGTACTGCAGAGAAATCATTTGTAAATCGGCAGAGCTTCTGCGTTTCGCATTGCTTTCATGGTAGTAACAGAGAGCTTGCTCAGACATTTGTGAAGTATCCGGCTGATCCAGGTCATGGATAAGTGAAACGATCGCTAACTGTAGTGGCTACAATCGGGCAACATTATGATGAAACTGCCACATTGATGCTTACTGAAGTAACACAAGCATACCGATCAGAATTACTGCATATATGTTAACCAGGAGCAGTTTTAATTAGCACAGCATGCAAACTAACATGCAATAGCTGATAAATGAGCGGTCATAACCACAGAGACAAACCCTTGCAATACAGGTTTTACAGACAGCCAGTAATGTTACTGTGAACAGTTGTACTAAGCATCCAAATTACAAACAAGTATTAAGAGTTAGCTTCAAATGAGGTTTATGTTCACACACCTTCTGTAGAATTTCCCCTGATATCACTCTTGCATAACTAGGACACAAACATTAGCAACAGTAACTTGGCTACGTTAGCCGCTGTGCTACAGCCACAATCAACTGGCTATCACGTCAGGTTGGCTTATGCAGTAAAAGTAACTTACAGCTTCTGTGTCTGTAAGTCACGGACAGTCGTGACAGATACAGGCTTTATATTCAGATATTTTACAAAGCCTGTGTTTGAGGCCAGTTGTTAGTGCTAACTATTGCTCGCGATCCTGCTAGCCACCCTTAACACGTTAGCTTCACTTACATTATTTGCTATTATATGGTTACTTACAGCTTGTGGCTCCAAGTGCTTGATCGATGCAGCTTCTTCAGGTTTGAGAAGCAGCTGAAACGTTTATCCTGTGTCAAATTATCCTTTATTGACAAAGCTGTCTTTGGTGAAATGATGAGCACCAACAGCTAAGGTTCCCTTTGGCTGTGGCTGTTTCTTGCCAGCAAACAAAAAAAGCTACCCACTGATTTCTGGTGGCATCGTCTTTTGGAAGACAAATATTTGTTTTTTCCTGTGTCCAAAAGTAAACGGACAAGTAGCTTTGGGAGATATACTGACAAAATTGCACCTCAAATGATCTGAGGTTCTTCTTTTGTAAGTGTAGACGCTACTAAGGCATAGTAAGATCTGCCGCTGTTAGTGCCTGCTAGAGTACTCTCCGGTGTGGGCAGGTCCAGCGCAGTGGTTGGCTCTGGCTAGGTCTGTACTAATTGGACGGCACAACGTGACGTCAAGTTTTACCCAGATCTCGTGAAGATCTTGGTCGGAGCTGTTCAGAGAGGAAATCACACTCGCGAAATCACGTTCTTGAATTACGGCAAAATCCCTGTATCTTATGTTTAGAAACTTTTCAGAGGTTGAGCATGGAACACCAACATTATAACATTACTAATATGTATTAAAAGAAGGATCAGCATGTTAGGTCCCCTTTAAGACTGACTTCAGCACTTTGTACAACCAGGAAACTCTTCAGATCTGGAACATGGGCTAATGTAACAAGAGCTTTTCCAGGTTTTACTTAAGCTCAAAATCAGGCTTAATCACAAAGCCAGCTTTGTAGTATACCCCCCAGGTTCTGCCTTAAAGTCAAGTAAATTTTGAAGCACATGTAGTAAAACAAGTTCCTCCAATGAGATTGCAGAGGTTGGTGTATAGCTAGTTCTTTTCAGCAACAGAAAAAACAACCTGGTGGTATAAGTCAATAAATACAACCTTGTTTTGTACTAAAGGGCAGAAATAAAGATATTGCAAGTTATACTCGGGTGGCAACCTCTCCCTTCCAAAAATTAAGCTGATGCAAAGTGGAAATAAACCTGCATTCTGTCAAGCTGCCAAGGGGTTGCTTCCACTGGTTCCCAAGACTCCAATGCTAGAAAACCCAACTTTACAGTTGAATAGCATTTACAGCCTGGTTCAAACTAATGGTTTCAGTCTCTATAGCCGAAAATAGGATTTCCCCCACCGTGGTAACTGACCTTGGGCTGAATTGTAATGTTAGTCATCTGTTTAATAAATATTCAAGTATAAATTTAGCCAATTAGAGGCTGAGTAGGGACGGGTCTTTCTGGCCTTTGCTCAACAGATTGGGTAGCGTTCAGTGCACCACCCTCTTCACCAAACATGGTGACTACCAGCTCCAAAAGACTGAGCTGACACGAGCCAAAGCACTGAACTCACGATAATTAGCCCAAACAGCTAAGTCTTTATGTAAAGATGGTATGTCAGCGTTTGAATCCAATGGTTTATCCAGCTGCTCAGAGTCACTACTACTGGAATTGGTGTATGTGTAAAACTCTGGTTCCCCTTCAGATTAAGTCTCAGAATCTGCAAGTACAGTTTCAGTGCTACAGCCTTCTAAAGATTCCTGTTCCTCGTTTATATTTGTTTCCACCACCACTGAAGTAGATTCCTCCACAACAGACACTCCCTCCCTTTCAACACTTGGCTCCACTGACCCCTCTGATTCAGAGCTACTTGTGTGCTCTGCCAAGGCTTTGACCCTTGATTTTCGGCATCGCCATTTTCTTTGGTACACAGAAGACTGTGAGGTAGCGATCTGGAACCAAGTGCGAGGACACAGGATTGCAAAAATGATTCCATTCATCACCCTCACGGATACGGACTAGGTGATAGGCGTTACGCAAGTCCAACTTAGTAAAAATCTTGACTCCTTGAAGGTCAAAGGCGGTATTCATAAGGGGCAATGAATATCTATTCTTGACAGTAATTTCATTAAGTCTCCGGTAATCGATGCAGGGCCTCAAGGATCCATCCTTCTTGCCCACAAAAAAGAATCCGGCCCCCGTGGGCGAAGAAGGGCGTATTATCCCAGCCGCAAGAGACTCACTAAGGTATTTCTCCATAGCTAACGTCTCTGGTTTAGACAGTGAAAACAGACGACCTCTAGGGGGCATGGTGCAAGGCTTGAGCTCTATAGCGCAGTCGTATGGTCTATGCGGGCGCAAGCTGGTGGCGCGGGACTTGGAAAATACCTCTTTGAGGTCATAGTACTCCGACGGAACCATCTCCAGGTTCGGTATATCCTCAGGAGGGGAAGCAGGAACATGAACTTGAGCATCATTAAGGCAGGTTTGAGCGCAGCCGGGGCTCCACCCCTTGATCTCGTGTCTTCCCCAATCAATCTCTGGCAGATGTTTGGTCATCCAGGGATGTCCAAGGACAACAGGGGCGTGAGGAGACTGGATGAGGTAAAGCCTTATGGTTCCCTGGTGATTGCCAGAAATGTGTAGCCGGTTACATGGGTAATGTGGGCAATGTTCTGGCCGTTAATAGAACTTGCCACTCGATCGGGGAAAATCTGTTTGATGGGGATAGACCATTTACAAGCTATGTCTCGATCAATAAAGTTCTCCTCGGCCCCAGAGTCAAAGAGAGCTGTGGTCCTCCTTCCTCCCCCGGCCCATTCGAGGGAGATGGGGAAGCAGGTGCGGTTTCTAGAGGAGTATTCAATAGGAGTAACGCCCACTAATGCTCCTCTCCTCGTTAGTGGACGTTGCCTCTTCTCTGGACATCGTGAGATGAAGTGCCCTGGCCACAGTAGAAGCAGGCTCACTCTTTGCGTCTATGTTCCCTCTACTCGTCGGTGAGTCTGGTGCGACCTAACTGGATAGGATCCGCGTCGGGTGGCGGCTTGGATTTCTCCGGTTGAAGATGAGGGAGCTTCACTGTGGGCTTGGGAGTGCTGGTACCGTGGGCGGACCGTCTACGTTCCTCCAGACGTGAGTCAATACGTATTGCCGTCTCAATTATCCGTTCCAAACTCTCAGGTAGATCACGTGGTAATAGCTCATCCTTTATGCGATCGGATAATCCGAAAATAAAGGCGTCATACAAGGCTCTTCACGCCACCCGCTGTTAGTGGCAAGGGTCTGGAAATCAATGGCATAATCAGATACCGATCGCCCCCCCTGGCGGATGCAAAGGATCTCCCTCCCAGCCTCATGTCCATGTCTGGAGCGATCAAACACACGTTTCATCTCTTCTCCCAGTAAGTCAGCAGGCTGCACACAAGGTAACCTCGCCTAACAGGCAGATGTTGCCCACTGTTTGGCCCTCCCAGTAAGCTGCGTTATGATGTAGGCCACGCGAGCTTGCTCAGTGGGGAAGGTGGAAGGCTGTAGGCTGAAGATCAGCTTGTATTGGGTTAGGAAGGCGCGGCAGGACCCCGGATCCCCGTCATACTTCTCAGGAGGGGGACCGCGTGGCTCGAGGACCGGAGGCGGAAGAGCTGAGGCGGGAACGGTCACCGGAGTAGGCATGGTGGTATCAGGCTGTTGGTGGGGTCGTACGGTCTGAGCATTCTGCAGACAGTGAGTGAGGTCGGCCATCTGGTGCCTCATGGCTTGCATGTGTTGCATCACTGCCCGAGGTTGTTGCTGCTGGGCTGCTAACTGGGCCCATGTTCCTCTACTGCTGCTTGCTGAGGGTTGTTGCTCGCTGGTTCCATACTGGTCAGATCGTACTGTGAGGTAGCGATCTGGAACCAAGTGCGAGGACACGGGATTGCAAAAATGAGGAGCTTTATTGATTTTCCCTTATGGATTGAGAAAAAAGCAAACAGTACAGAGTCCGAAACCCAAAACTCAAATTCCAATGGGACAGAGAAGAGTTCGTAACCAGTGCACCAATCACAAAAATCGTAGTCTGCAGAAACAGATTCGGTACACAGGTGAAGGTTTGAGGGAGAAGCAAACTCATAAGCCAAAGGACAGTCCGAATTGTAATCAAGGCAGCAATCCACAAAATCGAGGTTGGGCAGAAAAAGGTATAAAAACACAGATGCAACAGTAATCCAAAACTCACAAAGGCAAAAATCGTAAGTCGGGCAATCCAGTCAGATAGATAAACACTGAGTAATCAAGGTGAGAAACGTAGCACGAGAAGACTGAGGAAAACGATCTGACAAGAAAGTGAACCAAACAAACATCTTGTATACACATCCTGGGTAAACACATGACCAGGGAGAACAGGTGCAATCAATGGTAACAATGATCAGGGAGAGACACATGAGGAATAAACTAATTGCAAGAATTTGGTCAATTAGTCAGTGCAACTATACAAATCTTTGGTGCTCATTAGAAAGTTAGTCTTATATACAAGGTTAGTTGTTAGTAATCTCAGAGGAAAATAATTAGCTGTCAGTATTGTTAGTAGATAGAAAAGAAGAGAGAAGCCAGTAAACGAGATCGGAAGGAAGATTGGAGACCAGAATCCAATAAATCACCAGAAGAGTGAAACACAAGACTGAGGCAGATTGCAATGACAAGACATGAGACCAGACGGGGGAGACAAAGTGCAAAGCAAAAATGGAAAACATGAACCGGAATATGATATGGCAAAATGCAAAACATGGAAAAGTAAACTAAGACTAAACATGACAAATTAAGGTAACCAATACACAATACATAATACAAAGAATAGTCAGACAATGCAAAGTGTCAGGAAAACAATAAAGCAGATATCAAAACATGGCAAGATCCAGGCAGGCATGGCAGAATCATAACAAAGACATGGTTACCAAATCTAAAATTAAGAAATAATTCAGAAAAGAAAAAAAGAACATATTAGTTGTTCAATTTACAGGCATGACATAAAAAAGTACTTCCATATGCTGCTATGAAACCACCTTCTGGCACAGGGAAGGGCAATCAAGGTCCTGGAGGCCTGTGTGCAGGTTTTTATTCCTATCAATTACCCTGACTAATTGAGTTAATTGATTGCATGCACAAATATAGATTTTCGCAATAATTCGATCAAAGGAAAATGTTTTATGAAGTTAGACAAGACCAGTCTTTGTAGTTTCATGATAATTTAAAGAAATGCGCATGAAACGTCAGATTTCATAAATGGTTTGGCTAATTGAGACAATCAACTAATTAAAGACCAGACGTTGGTGTGAAAACCAGGGACAGATATGGCCCTCGCTGCCCACCTCTGTTCTGGCAGTACAGTAATCACACAATTAGCTTCAACAGCAAGCAGGAGTCTATATTTAATGCTATCATATGATATAGATTCAAAGAGAGATTACATTTCTACGATTTATAAAATAGAAGTGTTACACATTACCTGTAAGATGGGAATCTACAGATTAATTTGAGATAAAACTTAACACAGTGTGTCACTATTTTCTGGTCATGAATCTGTAATGAGTGATGTAAAAAATGAATAAATTCACTAAAATATAGTGTGAAAGTGAATAAAAGCAGAGGACATTATGATGAAAATCATATATTCCCTTCTCCGGTTATTCAAAGGCAAGCATTCCCTTCTGGAGACAGCTCATAAACTTGGAAGTCTTGAGATCACAGGGCAAGGGAGCTCTTTGAAAATTGCTATGCTAATTTTCCCTCGCCAAAATTTAGCATAGCTTTGTGGCATTATTTCATCCACTAGCCGGCATCATGGCATGAGTGAATTTGTAGGTATGGATTCCTTAAGTTTTCTACTTTAACTTGACTTAAAAACTGAGCCCGGTACTCCCTCTGGAAGACGGTATGTCCGCCGAGCCCAGGACTGCAGGCTTTAGGGCTTAAGGGGGTTTCCAAAGAGTGGGGCAGGCCTCTACAGAGGGGGCTCCAAATAGTTTCAAGGGAGGCTCGGAGAATTGAAATTAATAAATGGCTCAGAACAGATCTTTTATGTATTTACTGTAGTCTGAAGTTACGTCAGACTGCAATATTAGGCTTGCTTGGCTGAACTGTTAAGTGAGTATGGGATAATTACAATCCCCTAGGCATCCAGGAATTATGGCAAAATAAACAAGTAAACTGGAGGGCGAGGGGGCGACTTTTTCCAAGCTTTGATTGGGGAGAGGCCTACAGTCTTTGAAAACCACTGAGTTAAAGGAATATTCCGGCCATTTTGCACTTTAAGCCCCATTTCTCGCTGGTTTACCATGAAACAGAATGGTTCAGGTGCAAATCTCCACGAAAAGCTCTGTTTGGAGAACTCTGGATTAGTTTTGTCAGCTCTGGTCAGCTGCACAGAACACAGAACATGAACACCGAAATCATCGGGCCTCATGCAAGAAGCATTCGTACAAACAAATCAGTTCTTAAATGTTTCGTATGAATGATTTGGGAGAAATTGCTGCATTCACCAATTTTCTCGTATTTTTAATCTTCTCTCGGGCGCAAACAAAATTTACAAGTGCTTTAGACCTAAGGTAGGAGTCTTGCACAATTAGTCTGCTTTCATCTGAACTCAAGACTTTCACTAAAGGATTGTATTTTTCGTTACTTTGAAGCAATTTTGAGTTTTAAAATCCAATATAAATAGCACGTCATTATTATGCATCCTGTTTCACTCTGCAATTAAATATAATTATAAATTATATTTTCATTCGTATATCCTGAAATCATTGTTAATTTACATTTATTTTTGATGCTATCAATAATATAATATCAAAATGAACAATTAATACTGCAAAACAATTAAATTGAATAAAGTCTAATTATGCTCTAATTCCAAGTTAATTTGTCTCTGTAGGTTAACATAAATTGAAACCAGATGTGTCATGGTAAACCTGCACCTTTTGGATGCATCAGGCTCTTGGAAGAGAGCGTGTCTTTAGACAGCTTGAGAGTATTTTTGCAGAGACAGACGAGTGGTTGCTGTCGCTGCACGTGCAGCATATGCAATCGCGATATTAATATTCAATATTAATATTGTAATATATTGGCACCTCCTTTGAAAATCGTTCTGGCAAATAAAAAGCCAAAAAATTGGAGGTTGTTCACGGAATTCTTTTTACACAAGGGTTTGCTTCTTCCTCTTTCTGTATATTTCCCTATTTTAAACCACCTAGGTGCATATTGCAATGTATGGGCTCCTATGAAAAAGTGATTTCAATCTCAGTGGGACTTCCATGGTTTAATAAAGGTCAATAAAAATAAATAACAAGAGCAACGCAGAGTGTGGCAAATAACCCCAATCAAACATATGGGCGGGGGCAAGATTTAGTAGTTTGCTAGTTTAGCATGGTGAATAGTGAGAGTGAACAAGGGACGACATGGACAACTTTTTAGACAATCAAAATTTTGCCCTGCTTTCATTATTTAAGGTAACATTTTGACACATCGTCAAGCCCCTTTACCTCTGCAGCCTGTTCTGCCTACTACTGATAGAATTATCGCATGAATGAGATATTTTTGCTATTCACTAACATGCCATGTACAGACTGCGGTATGAAATCAAACTTGGAAGCTGCATTTTGTTGAAAATTGAAAAGAATAGTGAATATATAAGAAAATTTACTGTGCTGTGGGCACCAAGAGATGACATCATCAGCGTAGAGTTCGATGTGGACTTCACACTCTAACTTAAGAGAGAACTTATGTACAACTGGTGCAACAGGCCACTGGGGGTACAACATGCAACTCTGACAGCCCTGAAGATGACATCGTCCCCCAGACCATGCAGCGGGCACTGAACTTGACTTGTTCAGAAGGTGGCACTTTCTTTCGACTGTCAGTGTAGATGCGGTCGTTTTGGCTGTTGGGAGTCGGAAATAAGTAGATTGGGCACTCATCAGAGAGAACCCAGTTTTCCCAGTGTCTTGAGGTCATTGTGGCATTGTGTGCAGAAGCCAGCCGCTTGTCCTTTTCCTGTTTGGTAAGGCGAGGAATCCACTTTTTTTCAGGATGCTCTCAGACCCAGGTTCTCATTCAGAAAAGGATGGATTGTACTCTCAGAGACTCCTTCCCCAAGATTCTTCAGTCTTTGACTGAGTCTGCAGCAGGATTGGTGTCTCTTTCCCTTGGTCTTTCAGCCGAGATCCTTTGCCCTGGAACTCAAGACTGAGGGGCTCCTGCCTGGGGCTCGTCTTCGAGGCAGTCACAACTCTGGTGGCTCTGCCACCACTTCTTCACCCATCGTATGCTTCTGCCAAGATCTTGAGCTCCTCCCTGCAAGCTTTCCCTGCCTTGCTCAAGGCGATGGCTTGTGCACGGACCTGAGGCCTTTCCAGATTTTTGTTTGGCCATCATGGCAGCACTACCAAAAACTTTCTCTCAGTGACATGCTCCTTGGTCAACCAAGAAATGTTTAGGCCTTTCACAAACAGATGAACTAATTAAACAAACTCACAACACCGGGTTGACCAGGTGCAACCCGTTTTGGAGACAGACATGTTGCCCATGACATGTTGAGGTGCATGAACTTTTGGGACATGGTGTAAGCACAGGTAGGATGCATTATATTTAGGAGGGTTATTTACTCAGTAATATAAATTTATGTGCGTTTGTTGAATCTGACGTGGTAAACTCTTAGGAGCCCAAAGAAAGTAGGAGAAAGTTACTACAAGAATATGAAAATTTTGTTGACGCCCTTTGTCTGTTAACACAGTTTACTGTGCAACCTACAAATGCAAGCTAAAGCTGTATCATGCAAACAAGATCATGATCCAGAAATGTGGCTGTCTTCTCTGGGCAGAATGGAAATTGTTCTGTGGTCAGATGAATCAAAATTTGAAATTCTTTTTGGAAACCACGAATGCCGTGCCATGCGGTCTAAAGAGGAGAGGGGCCATCCAACTTGTTATCAGTGCACATTCAGCCATGCTGTCAGGCTGTGAGGATGCTGAACTCTGTCCACTACCAACCCCCTTTGCTCCCTGCCCAAAGACTGTAAAACACCCACCTATCTCATACAAGAATTGAAGCACTGATTACTAAAACCCCACAAGTCAAGTGAAGTCAAGTCAAGTGTGACTTATGGGGTTTTAGTAATAGGTGCTTCAATTCTACCTCAGCTGTTGCATATAAGACTCTGTGCAATCCGAGATACTTTTACATCGGTCGCTGACTTGTCACTGCACTACCTGTTGTACCTGCTGCTATTGGTCATTCGCACTATTGTCCATGACTATTTTATATAGACATATATGCTGCTCATATATACACCTCTACTGTTACAGGTTTTACCTTCATTGTATTGCACTACTGCCAGTTTACATATTGTTTGAGTGTATATTTTCCTATTATTTTACTTACAGTGTATATTTACATTTTACCTAAATTTTGTATTCTACTATATTTTTATCCTTATTTTATTCTAGCAGTACGGTGAGAGAGAAACGGCATTTAGATTCTCCTGTATGTTCTTGACATACAGAGAATTGACAATAAAAATCTTTGAATTGAATTGAATTCAAAAGTTTACATCTCTGATGGCATCCAGTTCCATTGCCTTTGGTGTTGGTAGCTTACACATCTGGAAAGGCATTAACAATTCCAAACCACATACTGCATCCATTTTGACAGCATGGCTTTACTGTAGAAGAGTCTGAATGCTGAACTGGCCTACCTGCAGTCCAGACCGTTCACAAAAAGAGAACATTTGGCGCATCGTAAAAGGAAAAATCCAGCAAAGAAGACCCAGGACTGTTGAGTAGATCCTACATCTGATAAGAGTGGAACAACATTCCCCTCCCAAAACTTCAGCAATTGGTCTCTCCACTTCCAAGACATTTTCAGACTGAAATTAATTGAAGATGGGATACTTAAGAATGGCAAAAATAGGCCTATGCCAACTTTTTTGAGATGTATTGCTGTCATTAATTTCAAAATGAGCTAATATTTTTCATGAAATGGTAAAATGTCTCACTTTCAACATCTGCTATGTTGTTTATGTTCTATTGGGGAAAAAAGTCAGTTTAGATCATGAGATTTGAAAATCATTGCATTCTGTTTTTATCAACATTTTACACAGCATCCCAACTTTTTTGGAATTAGGGTGGTATATCTTCCCATAAGAATGTGCAAAAGTTTGATTCCAATCCATCTTAACCTGGAGCCTTTCCTAATGAAATTATTGTGACAGCGTTGTCTTGTTCCACATTTCAATCTCTGAGTTGCCAAGTCAAAAAAATTCTCTACTTATAGTCAGAATGTACAGTGCAGTAAAGAAGTATTTACCCCCTTCCTGATTTCAAATTTTTTCGCATATCTTTCACACTTAAATGTTTCAGATCATTAAACAAATCTTAATATTGGATAAAGACAGCCCAAGTAAATACAAAATGCACTTTTTTAAATAACGATTTCATTTATTAAGGGAAAAAGGATATCTGGTCCTGTTTAAAAAAGTTATCTCTCCCCCCCCCATTAAATCATGAATTAACATTTTTTTTGTCCAGTTTCACTAACCACACCCAGACTTGACTACTGCCAGACCTGTTGAATCAAAAAGTCACTTACAAGAACGCATCAATGACTCATCCAGTAGGTCAGAAAAGAACCTAGAACAACATCTAAAGAACTGCAGGCCTCACTTGCCTCAGTTAAAGTCAGTGTTCATGTTTCAACAATAAGAAAAAGACAGGGCAAAAATGGCATCCATGGGACACTTCTAAGGTGAAAACCACTGCTGACCAAAAAGAACACAAAGGTTTGTCTCACATTTGCCAAAAAACATCTTGGTAATCCCTAAGACTTTTGGAAAATATTCAGTGGACTGATGAGATAAGATTTAATGTTTTGGTAGATGTGCATCCCGTTACATCTGCCGTAAAACTAACACAGCATTTCATAAAAAGAAATCATACCAACAGTCAAACATGGTGGTAGTAGTGTGTGCGATGGTCTGGGGCTGCTTTGATGCTTTAGGAGCTGGATGACTTGCCAAAATTGATGGAACCATGAATTCTGCACTCTACCAGAAAATCCTGAAGGAGAATGTCCGACCATCAGTCTTTGACCTCTGAATGGCTTAAAAAAAACAAAATTAAAGTTTTGGAGTGGCCTATTCAAAATTTGGACTTAAATCTGATTGAGATGCTGTGGCATGACCTTAAACAGGCCGTTCATGCTTGAAAACCCTCCAGTGTGGCTGAATGAAAACAATTCTGCTAAGAAGAGTGGACCAAAATTCCTCCACAGCGATGTTAAAGACTGATTGCCAGTTATTGCAAACGCTTGATTGTCGCCAAGGGTGGCACAACCAGTTATTCAGTTTAGGGGGCAATTACTTTTTCACATAGGGCCAGGTAGGTTTAAATAGCTTTTTCGAGAAATGAAATCATCTTTTAAAAATTGCATTTAGTATTTAGTCAGGTTTTCATTTTAGGAGGGGGGCAAATACTTTTTCACGGCCCTGTAGGTTTTCATATTCTCAAAAAATGCAGTTGTCTCTTCCCTGAAATAGTCTGATGAATATAAATCAGAATAAAATCTATTCACTTCCTCAGCCATTAGTTTGTGGTCTGTGCATTCTGTATTGACATGAATCAAGATCAGATTGTACATTTAGGGGCACTGGGGGTAAAAATTGAAATGCATGTAATTAAGTGTTATTTTCAGTAACTATGGTATTCCCCTGATATCTGCTTCACATTTCATGGACTTGTCACAAACATTTTGAATTCTATGGCCTGAAATGTACGCATACCCAAGATCCATTTTGTGACGTTGTGGACACTACAGCAATGAGAGTAACGACTTAAATGTCTTGGAGGAAAAAAACTTTTAGTCTATAAATCAAGCTAAATACACACCTTTATGGCATTATTACTTCATAAATACATACCGGCACACTCCAAATTAATCTTCTCATTAATTATGTCAATTTTTTTTTTCATAACTCGAGGTTGAACTTTACTCGCTCCACAAATATTTTAGTGCACTGTTACTTTTAACACCCTTTTAACATCTTCAGTGGGTGAAGATTAGTTCTTTCATTAGGTAATTACTCTTAATAATCATATTGTACAAACATAATCATTTGAAGAGTGGTGGATGCAGTATTAGAGGATGTGGGGGAAAATGTTGCAGACACTACACACCGTTGTGGACACTACAAACAATATTTGAATTCATTTCTCCACTTCAAACGGACCAATAACTTGAATTGATTTTATTGAATATAACCCTTATCTTTGGAGCATTATTCAACTTTTCCCTTGGCCAAGTCTTTACAGAGGTATATGCTTGACAGTATACTGGTGTGGACACTACATATTTTTGGTAACACCATTTGATACCAAAAATCAAGGCAATATACCTGACAGGGAAGTGTTCCCTTATCAGAAATGTCATAATTTCTCAAAAGGAATGGTCATAAGGTACTCAGATGTAACTTTAAGATGTTTTAAAGTGATTTTAAACCCTTCAAGCAAGTAAATATTTAAAAATTAAGGCAAAAAAGAAAAATCAATCACAATGCAAATCAGAGATTATAACTGCAATATTGATGGCATCCCAGGTGGGATTTCCTCATAGTAATCTGCAAATAAACCAAAAAAAAAATGCAGAATCAATATATGCATAAAACTAGTTAACTTATTATTACTAGTGAATTACCCGTGGCTGCGAAAAATTGACCTTTGACCCCAGTGACCTTGACCTTTCCAAAAAACTAACCCCTCAAGGACAATTCCAGGGACAACCTACATAAACCCACCAAGTTTGGTGAAGATCCGTCAGAGGAACTCGGAGGAGTAGGGGAACAAACAGACAGACAAACAGACAAACGTTCCTCAAATTATAGTATGATGATGATGATGATTATTATTATTATTTTGCTTCATTTAGAAAATCACAATTTAAAATCAGGTAATGTTAAAATGCGCCACCATAACGATGTGAAATAGTCCAAACTGGTTTTCTAGTCGTCCCGGCCCTGGCATCTAAACAGCTGGAAAATTTATCAGTTCCATTGCAAGTGATTATGTGTATGTTACTGAAAAGTATCATATTGAACAGTGTTGAATACATACTACCTATACTTAATAGCGCCTACTATAACACAGAGCAGGCAATATTTATAACCTGATCTCGATTCACATCATTGTTAATCATGAGTGTATTAATCGCATTCTTCTCTTGCCTTCTTTTTTTTTCCAAACCACGGAAAGAAGCCGTATTCTTTTCCCCTTCTTCAACTCACTTAGCTTTCAACCTTATGAAGGCTACTCAAGCTTTCCTTCAGTATATCTCATCCAAACTGGATTGAAGATGTGAAAATTGAGTCCAGACTGGTTAAGATCCAGACGCCTTCTAAAAAAACTAATCAATATGTTGTACTAATTTCAGTTCTTGTTCCTGTATTTCTTTAATGCGTTTTCCCCGAATTATATTGAAATCTGCCCTACTCTAAATTGAAAGAATTTCTATCTACTGCAACAGCTCCCAATGGAGGATTCATATTTAATTTCTAACTCTAAATCTTGGATTGTTAACTAGCAGCACGTCTCCGTTTTTGCAATAGACGCAGTGGCAGCGCCTCACCATGTATTTTCGTACCGCGCCTTTGCCCTCTCCTGGTGCGATATGGTACTGCAGTGTTTCTCGGAAATGGTACATTTATTCGAAAACAGGCAGATTCTCATTCCACTGGCAACTCCCACGAAGGCTCTTTCCGAGAGGCGCCGTGAATATGAAGGTAAATTATTTTGCAAAATGGGAGAGCGTGCACACTTGATTTGAGAACTTGAAGAATAGAATGTGAGAATGTGTAGAACGAAAATGTAAACTTTTATCGTTCTTATAAACACATGAATGCGCAAAACTGAGTGAACAGCAAATGGTGTTCGCATATGAAGGTAAATATGTTGCAAAATGGGAGAGCGTGTAGAGAACTTGTAGAATAGAATGTGAGAATGCGTAGAACGAAAATGTGAACTTGTAAATGCCTATTTTCATAGTCATGTGGGTTAAATTTGCAGTCACGGGGGAAAAACACACGGGTGCTTGAAAAAAAAAAGTGAACTTGCGGATTGAAATATTCACTTGTGGAAAATATTCACACACACGGGAGAAAAATATGAATTAATGTGTAGACTGATATTTGCATGAATAGAGTGACAGCTACATCCATAAGGACAGATACAACCGCAACTCAGCGACTGCAACTTCTCAAATGTGTCCCAGCAGTTTCAATTCTGCGCGCCTTGACTTTTGCAACACATCTTGCGATGTGTCTGTAGCAAAACCAATTTGCACTTGTAGAGAGAGGGGTAGGGGAGGGGGAGGGGTTTACCCAGAGCCATGTAAAGAGAGAGTCGCCTCAACTCCGTTCACTCCAATGGACCAATTTTTTACAGTAAAGGCGGGTCGTGGAATCTCGCAATAGTACCCGGAAGTTAGCGACGAACACTAGTCCAGCAGCTGAGATGAAGCAGTATGGACCGTCCGTGATGATCTTTCCAAAGGAAAGCCGATTTAAGAATTAGACTGTGTATTGTCAGTACATCTGAATTAAATTAACACGTACAGTAAAGCATTTTGCTGGATTATCCCTTGTAAAATTCGAGATATATTGAACGTTTAAGGGCAGAAAATTTGGCTGGGATACTAGCTAGGCACAGTTAGCAACACAGTTACTTGCGCTAACCATGAGCAGCAGCATAATGGAAAACTCCGTTCTCTCAGTGTCATTTCATCTAACGACGCGATATTAGAGAAGAGGGTTTCTTAAAGTGATTTTTTGCGGAGTGGGGTGGAGGAGTAAAATGTTAAACAATTAACGTAAATATCAGACTGGCTACAGTAGTGGAGGTGGTGAAGTAAGGTTCTCTTTGAGTACAAGGTAGCTAACATTAGCTATTATAATAAAACTTACACAATGTAAAAGCAGAAAGCCATCGGTGGCTGTGATACATCGCTATTAATATTGATTGTAAGACCTATTTTTTTTACTGCAATTGAATGAACTAAAACGTTATCTATAGTTATAGTTTTTAGGATTTGAGATTCAATTGACAATTACTTGTCAATACTAAGTCGCTGCTCATTTTTGGATTGATGGTTGATTGATTGATGGGAGAGGGAAGCTGGAGGACCAAATAGAAAATTGAGAACAGAAAGTATTGGCAAAATTGGCCAAACAATTTGGAAAATTAAACATAAAAGGCTAAGTGGGGAATCATACTGAATAGTATAAATATTGAGCTGTACTGCATTACTTGTCTCAAAGACTGCAAAGAACATGATCCATCTTTATACTAATTCCTGTTACATGTTACTGATGCCACTCACCATACTTCCTTAAACATCAGCAGCATAGCTGACCACAACTACTTAAGTTCCATTAGCTAAGTTGGGAAACAAAGACCAGCCTCATCTCTTAGCACCATTTCTTATCCAAGCCCGTGTAGGTGTGTCTAACCCTTTCTCCTGTCTTTTTCTCTCCCCCCCCTCTCTCTTTCAGCAGAAGAACTGCAGACGATTCAATAAGAGCCAAAGAAATCGCTGCAATGAGACAGACGACACTCACTCTGCACCCTGAGTCTTAACTCCCCAAGCTGTGCAGGCCTTTCCCTGTTCCTTACTTTTAATAAACTGGACAATAAGCTTCCAAATCCTGTGGTCTTTGGTTGTGAAAAATGCATGTGCAGTGTTTGAATATGATCACCTTACATCTTTGTTGTTGTAATTTTGAATTATTGTTAGATTTCTCCTGTTGAATTGAGCCTACAAACTTAAAATTTGTTCTGAACCACCCCCCCCCCTCCCAGCGACTGGAGCATGGACTGGAGCCTCAGTTCAATCTCTTAAATGGGATTTGATTGGCTGCTGGATTGCGAACAGGGATATGCGTTCCAGTGTTCTGTCAAATTTTGCTACCCATCAAATCATGCTGCCTTGCGGTTCTGCGCTTGCGCAAACCTAAAATCTCGGGCTGTTTCTTCGCTCATATCTTAAGTATCTTCAAAAATAAAAAAATAGATTTTTTTTTCAGTGCGCCTTTTGACCTAGAATCCAAATATATTTGCCTGTACATGATGGGTTTTCCTGAAAATGCAGAAATGAGATGATAATGGCATATGCGGGCATATATCTTCAAACAAACTTATCCAACTCATTATAACATCTGCTTATGTTACAATAAGCTAACAAATAAAGTTACTACTGTAAACTGAGTCATATTGCAATATTAAGGCGAAAACAAACACTTTACTTTCGCTTTGCATTGCGGTAGCATTCTTTGACAAGGCAGCACTAATTGTCAGAACACCGGCTATAGCGCCTGTAATTCTAGGGAAACCAGCTATATGTCAAAGCCCATCCATGACATGTCGCTTTACATTTAAAGCGCCTGGGAATGGCAGAAACTGTGGCTAGTTGGCACAGATTGCAGCAGCAACGCTATACACATAAGCTTGTGGAGAGATCCGCGATGTGTCTCCTACAACTATCTGAAATGTTCCACAAGCGAAAAATCGCAATGCACAAGCCAACTGTAATGCAGCTGGAAGAGGATTGCTGCATCGTGTTGGATGTTCCAGTTCCGGTATCGGCAACTGAAGTAGTTCGTTGAAAGTGTTTTTGGAGAATCGGAATCGTTTTAAGAACGGTATCTTCGTACTCTTCCAATGGATTTCTCCTGTCCCTGAATATCCTTGGTGCACGCAATCTATTAGCATTCTGACGTTCATCTGCCTCCTCTTGAGCAAGTTCAAGTATTTGCAGCGCGTTCATAATGCTCGCTCTGCGATCGACAAGCAGGAAATGTCAGTGAAACGCATGCAAAACTACCCCCCTCCCATGTTTAAGGGTTTCCATTGTTCATTTTAGACAGTCTTTGATCGTGGTTTATTTTGTTGTCCGTGTGTAAACCTAAAACCGCTTCATAGTGTGTGACTAAAGTGAAGCGCAAATTTTAGTCTGCGCTTAACCGATTTATACGTGTACAGGAGATGCGCAACTTTCGTTGTTACTGCCCATAGTGTTTAATGAGCCCTTCCTGAAAATGTTACTATACATGCAAGCCGAGATAAATGTATCTCTTCTGCATGCAAAAAGTCAATGAAAAAAAAGTTGTTCTGAACTTATGAATTGGTGTTTAGTGATAAGTGCAGATGCGAGCAGATAAATTATAATTATTACCAGTGGATTTTCTAAGATGCCACACTGAACATTATGCCGCTTTTGATAATGCAGGGACTAATTGTGCTGTCAGTTGATAATCATAGATAGTCACCTGACAGTCCTCTGTCCTTTCTGAAAGTCATGAAGATTACATTAGTTGATTACTGAATTGATAACTTAGATTCTTAATTTCCATTGGATGGTTAAAACCCAAGCAAATGAAGAAATGGTAGAAAATTAAACAATTTTGAAACCTTCCTTCCCCTCCCTCTGAATAATAAACATTAGGATGGGAATAAACAAGCATTGTATTCAAAAGCAAAAACCAAGACTTCATAGCAATCGAGAACAGGAACACGCTCTTTATACTGACTAAATAGCAGTGGCGTGCCGTCAGATGTCAGGAAGGCATTCAGTAACATCACCCTTCCCCGCATAATTGCTCTAGTTTGCCTGATTAACAATCAAACAATTTATTAACTGAACAACCACCACCAATGCATGACACGTAATGATATCGAAATGCTAATTACAAAGCGATTGCCTGTTGGCTATGTTGATATAATTGATATGACTCTGCAAGGTTGACAATCTGCAAGTAAATCAGAAACATTCGCGGACTTCGCAGGAATTATTTTCGGCATCACTCAGCTGTGCATCGTACCTAACTACGCACTTGAGTTCCCAGATCGCAAGACTACATAGAAACAAAGTTGATTTTCCATCTGAATCATCAGAATGGTTGACTTTGAAATATCAATGCGAAATCAATGTTGAATCACTGTTACAATAGCGATGGAAACCCGACGATGATACAGCAACATTGAAATAATATTAATTTAAAGTTATGATTATAATTGATTGAGCATCGATTCTTGGTTGACAGGGTGATTATACTAATGTTGAAAAGTCATTGAAAGCACATTGATCTATGGTTAGGTTCAAATCTCATCATTGTTTCAATGTTCTTTTTGATGAAATAACATTGAAATACCATTGATCTTTAATTAGAAAATCAACATTGATTCAATGTTAATTGAGGGTGCACGTCCAACGTTGTTTCAATGTCTTACCGTTGACAAAACAATGTTGATTTAACATTGTTTCAATGATGCTTTACTATCAGGACCACCGCTGCTCAGTAGCTCTTCGAGGCTGCACCGATTTCAAATGGAAAATATTTGACGTGTTCAAAATTTCTAATCCAATATCAGTGTTGGGTCCAAATCATTGCATGAGAGCGCTTTCCACACTCCAGAGGACAAAAAACTATGAAATCTGTGATTTTATGTCATTATGTGTGGTGTCTCTCTTACTGATGCTCGAAGCATGATATGTGCGTAGTTAAGACAAATTCAAAGCTTGTTAAAATCCCATAAATTTGCAAATATAGTTGGAACAAATACTAGTATACACAGTGGGTCCCCACAAATGACATAGAAGACCACTGAACTAGTTAACTATTCAGGATGATCAATCAAGATCCTGAAAAAGTAGAGTTAGGTGCATTATTGTTAGGCTACAAGGAAAACCAGTTCCTCCACCAGCCCTTTTCGGATAAGATTGGACACCCTGAGTGTACGTTCAATAGTTTAGACTCCAGTCAGAGCAGAGCTCAAGCTATTATACAAGGCTATATCTCAGCTGACTAATCAAATGAATCAGAATGGAATTAGTATTGCCCATGACCAGAAAGGATTAAACATAAACCTACAACTGTTCTGTCCCAAGTGGCCAAACTTAGGGTTTGTTCTGGGGTTCACTTTTTGGCCTAAATGTAAACCAATCCACAGTGCAACCCAAATCAGTTCCAGTCAATGAATTTTCCCTCACCAAGAAATCTTGTTTCAATATGAGGTACATGTAGTCTCAGTGCGCTGACTTGTTCAGATTTTGTGTTGTCTTTTGATAATAATTATCTGATGAATGGGGGATAGTTGAGATGACTACGAAGCAACTGCCTCGCATGCTCATCGTTGCTGATTTTTTAAACAATAAATACTGTTGCAGTAAAGGGAATGCAATGGTGCCCAGTCATTTCACAGGCTTCCACTAAGATGATTGCGAGTAAGGGTGAGCACTGCTGCCTCGCAATAAGTTGGTTCTGGTTCGTGCCTCGGCCAGTCGGGACCTCTCTGCATGTTCTCCCCATGTTTGTGTGGGTTTACTCCCGTTTCCCCACCCAGAAAAACATGCGTGATAGGAACACTCCTACCAGTGCCTCTGCCCAAGGAACTGGCTTTAGAACCGTAGTTGGTTCCTGGCCACTGCTCTATGGCTGCCCACTGCTCCTAACTATAAGATGGGTCAAATGTAGAAGGCTAATTACCCAACAGGGCTGAATAACGTATGTCTTGTTATCCTATTATTATTTGGTTGACTCTAACTAGGGTTGCCAAAATCTAGAATTTCTTCAAAATCAGGCACCATATTTTGTTGAGTGTGGGGTGGGCCGCAGTTGGGCTTGATTGCAGAAGAGGGCTAGATGGGGGTGAATAAGGGGTGGATGGGGAGTAGATGGGGTTGACTGGGGCTGTAGGTGGGGCAGTGATGGGTTGCGTGGTTGGGTTTTGGGGCACTGTTTGGCTGAGGGTATCCCGTTACATCAGCAGTCTGAGTCCCAGCAGGCAGAATTGAAAGGCGAACAGTGCCAGTCCCACCCTCCCAGCTGCACTGCTGGGCTTGTGTGTCACTGCCACCTGTTGGCTGGGGGTTAAATGGCAGCGGTGGACATTTCCTGCTGCATCCCAGGCGGTGATCTCAGCATGGGGGGAGCAGCAGTTGGAGGTGTAGCGGACATGCAGTGAGCTACCTCCCCCCCTTCCCCGGCTGGTGATGTTCAGCTGGGGCTCACCCTCTCTTAAGAGCAACTGTCCCCTCCCTTCAGCTGGACCCTCCGGTGGTGTCTCCGATGGCTCCAGAAGCAGTGTGAGGATGCCGTGACCCTGGGTCAACTGTAGCGCTGCCAGGCCAGAGTGCCCCCTGTCTATCACGGCCAGAGACACAGCCCAGCTCGCTCCGCCACACTCAGGAGGACAAGCAGCCTCTACACGCACCGGAGAGCAAGATGGAGGAAATACATCAGGGTCCTAGAGAAGGAAGGAGTGCGAGAGAGGCATAGAGGGAGAGACAGAGAGGAAGAGAGAGTGAGAGTGGGAAGAGAAACAGTCTCTGTTCTATGGCCTATGATCACTCCAGTTTAAGCCTTGTGAAAGCTGTCACTCAAAGCCATGGTCTGGCTCTTTTTTTTGGGCCCCTCCCTGCAATCTGTTTATTTTGTTTTTATTTTATTTCCAGCCTTTAGTATTCATTCATGACTGTTGTCGTTATTTCTTTCATTGTCTTATTTTCTTTATTATTATTTCCATTCCCCATTTCTGTTTCTATGTGTCTTTGTTTTCATTGTGCTCCCGCTCCTGTTCCCCAATTGTTAATTAGTTAATTAGATTCCCTGGTTTGTAACCATGCCCCTGGTCACACTTTATAAGTTCCATGTTTCTCCATTCAGCTTGTGAGTTCTTTTCTGAGTTACGAGCAGTTGTATTTTGAGACTGATTTTCTGATTCTTTTTTCCCCACGGTTTTCAAGTGTGCCTGGTCCTTATTGTATTGTGATTTCTTGCAACACATTTGACTGGTTGATTTGGGGTGGAATTGCACACATGCGAAAACATCAGTTTTGATTTTGACAAATTGAAAAAAATGTCTTAAAATAAAAATGACCATATGTCAGCAACTACTGCAGTTACAGACCTGAAATTTTGCAAACATTCATTCCCTGGGTAGTGCCTCAACTGTGAATTTTTTCCGTATTTTCTGAGACAGTGACCTGGGGCACTTGTCACATTCTGGTTGATTTGGGATGGATTCTGTCTTCTCCCTAATTTTGGCTGTTTTGCTTTGAACCCTCTTCTTGTCATTCAATTTGGATATTCGTCTCTGTGCTGCAAGTCTAAAAGACTGTTACTGAACCAGACTGTACAATCATTCTTGCAAACTCGATAAAACCATTGAAATTGGTCCGCTGTCTGCAATTGAGTACCAAGTCCCTAGTTTGTCAGCACAAATCATTTATAAGCAAAAATGAGATCAATCAGAAACATTAGTGACTGGAGGCCATGCGCTGGGAGGGGGAAGCTGTGACTCTCCATCTCACCGGAGGGAGGATGCTCAGATGCTCCACGGCGTAGTTTGAGTCACCGCTGTCCTCCGCCCGGACTGTAAGGGTGACAGTCACCGCCCCACCTGGCTCTGCACCCTCCGGTGTCCTCATATCCACCTCCCCCCTCAGCGACCCCCTCTCCCCCACCAACAGCCTGCAGCGAGGAAGAGCCATCCGCACATGCCCACCCATTAGTTAGCACCACCTGTTGGGCTAGGGTCAGTAATGGCCTTACTGTGCTACGTGCGCCATCTCTCCCGGACTATTTTTGGATGGACATAATTAGGCAAATATTGATTAAACATCAAAACAATGGTGTGATTGACCCACAAACATGTCTTTACAGCAATTTACAGCAAAGTTTACTTGTCTAGTGAGTCAGACAGGCAGAAGAACTGGCATCAGGTGAGGAAGTGATATGTACCTTCCGCTCATGCTATTGTAACCATTTAAATGTGGATTTATTCAAGGAAAGAGAAATGGACCTGCTCATTAAACCTGAAGAAAATATTTTTCTCTACTGTACAGCAAAATTATGAGGCAATAGCACTCTCTCCTCTAAGCCCTCCTGCTGTTATTACTGAAACCTCCTGACATAATGCAGTCATCACAATTTCATTTACTTACATGCCATTACTCCTGTCACAAAATGACAAAACAAATTAAGTCAGTTAATGTCAAATTACTTAAAATTTTTATCGGCAAATCTCATTTGACACTACCTTTTTTCAGCTGCTATGTCTTGAGTATGGCAGTGTTATAACAGCCTTATGTGGAACACATGGAAAAACCAGGATCCGAAATAATTAGGATTCCATAGTGTTTTTTATAAGGGTCTGCAGTGTACTTTATAAGTATCTGCAGTAAATCCAGTGATCTGGCTTCACCATAGGACTTTGACTTTGGAGCTGTGGTGACAGGTTCAAGTAAAAGAAATTGTGTTTTCTTGTTTGAAGATGAGGTCTCCGCACGTTATTACTGAAACGGATGCTGGCTCTGTCCCTCTCACCTGCGGTGCATGGTTTCTGTGAGGAAACCACGGTCATCTGCGGTAGTCAGGGTGAAGTGTCGGGTGGGGCCATAGTTCAGCACATCAAAGGTGACCTTGGAGGTGTGGCCAGGTATGAGGGGCGGAGCTGAGAGCACCTGGAGACATGTAGAGCACAGTTCACATTGATGGGGGCTCAAAAAGCTTGCTTCAAGCGACAAGGGCGCTAATACAAGATGGCTGTCACACATTGGTCCAATATTGCGCTTAGGGGCGTCGTGAGGGGGGGATAACCATGGACGATTCTAGGGGCCCAGCATTCACAGGGGCCCCACAGAGGATACTGTTGTTATTATTATAAACATTTGTAAATAAAATATATGGACACTTTAATTTTATATTTTAATTTTTGTAATAACTTGATCGATTTACAATTCATTTGTTGTTCGTTTCTCAATTTTCAACTCTTTAGGAATAATCTTAGCACATCACCCCCCACCCCCCCTTACAATCATCATTTTGTACGGCCCATGTTATGCTAGTGCCAGAACTGGCTGCAAAATTTTTTTCTGCAGGCCGGTTGGTGCAAAAACTTACATCAGCCAATCACAGATCGGCTCTGGTACCATTGTCCGTGCCATCAGCCAATCACAGCTCGGCATTGTCTCTGTCAGCTGAGTTGTGCACACGGCAAATTTGTAAATGCTCGCCTTACAATAACAATGTAAGTGCTCCACAATACACAAAATTACAAGTACACTAGCTGGTCTACTGCAGACTCCAATAGCTTCTTTATTAGCCTTGGCTTCGGTGACTAATACTGAAGATGGGAGAGCAAATTTTTGTGATTTCCATCACCAATTTTTTATTTCACTATTTAGATTTTGTGCATTTCAAATGGTATTTAATGGAAACGCACCTTGAGAGTGAGGACAATGTCCGATGTTATTAGCCCCAAAAACACAGTCTGCTTCTTGACTGTAGACTGTTCGGAGCAGACTCCTATTTGAGGCATTGCGCTGATAAGCATATGGTTGTCACTGAGGAATATTGGGGACGAGTTAGCAGTTAGTTTCTGAATCAGTATTTATGAACATTTGCTGCAATCGACAAAATACAATTCTACTGACACGATTATTGGCATTTTCTTTTATCCCAGACATGTATATACATTGCTGTTATTTTTCCTACTTTGACATGTTTTGATGGTAAGCTTCCTTCTTCATCAGATGAAGATGGAAGTAAGCATGCGAGTTAGCAAGCAATGGAGTTAGCATGCTAAAAAATACAGGATCAAGGAAAAAAAGCAACTTTACGCAATGAAATAGCGGGGATACTAATAACAGCCAAGTTACCACCAAGCAATATAACTACAGACAAAGGCAGAACCACTGTCGTTATGGACATGGAAAAATATGAAAAACAAATGAACGATATGTTCGAAGACATAGCCACAAATGAGATCCTCAATAAAGACCCCACAGAAGACAAGAGGAACAAACTGGAAGCATAACTGAAGCCACTAATAGACACCAATAAAATCAATAAGCAGTCATATAATTATCTCATTCCGACAGCCAATATAACCCCCTGGATCTATGGCACACCGAAGATTCACAAACCAGGAGCACCTCTACGCCCGATTGTGGACAGCATCGGGTCAGTAACATACACCTTGTCAAAATCCTCACAGGAATAATGAAACCACTACGAGGCCAAATGGAGCAACATTGCAAGAATTCAAAACAGCTCGCAAAAGAACTCAGGAATATAAAAGTGGAGAGGGACGAAATATTAAAGGGGACCTATTTTGCTCTAATTCCAAGGTTATATTTTGATTTTGGACTCCCCTAGAGTACTCCTGATCGTTCAAAGTCCAAAAGAGAGTCATTATTTAACTCATACTGCCATTCTCAAGAAACCCCATTTGTAATCCATTGTTGTCTCTGCCTGAAACAGCTCATTGGAGTGGGTCTTCTGCTATGGCCCCCACTCCCTGTGTGCCCCTTTTCTTCTGACTGGCCAGCTCTGTGGAGGGCATATCTAGGCGGGACGAGGCAGCAGAATGCAGTTTTCCGGGTCTGCCTCCCCAGATTGCAACGGCGAAAGTTGAGAACGCAGTGCGAAAGTCTGGCAGCTCAAGCTCGAATTTGCTGTCAACCTACGGCTACTATGGTGAGTACACCGGTGTTTCAACGCTATAGCTAGGATTGAGGGAAAGCTAGAATCAACCCCATACAGCCACATTTGTAGAACGGATAGACATACCCAAGTGTAGACCGGAGACCATAGAAATCCGGTGGGTCTGAGTTTAGAGGGAAACATTGACAGTGAGGAGCAGCAAAAAGTGGACCAACAGCTTTTGGACTGCTTTGGTGTGTATTATAAGTAGCTATGTTTGACTCGGATCATTTGAGGGATTCGGATCATTCTGAGTCACTCGGTAATATGAGCCGGGTTGTGCGAGTCACTTGAGTCACTTGACACAAAATGGCCCAATTAAATGTTTGCAAAAACCATGGTACATTGACTCGAGCCATAAAAAAGCATACACACTTACCTTTAGGTGTTACTATTTTCTCCTACCATGAACCTTTAGGTATATTTCTAAAGTCTGCAAGTAGGCCCATTCAGCAGAATGTTAATGACCAGGTAATGAAGGTGGTGTACTAAGGGTTGGAGTATTGGTAATATTTTATTTAAAATGCAAATAAATCAACACACAAATTACTAGTTCTACAAAAGGGCTCTTATTATTGTTGTTGTTATTATTATTATCATTATTATTAATAATATTACAGTCATCACAACATGCAGAAACCCCCACCTCCAAGAAAAAAAGAAATCTAGAAATAAAACATTATTATATTACATTAAATTACATCATATTATTTTACATTATACAGTGGTCCCTTGCTATAACGGGACAGCGCATTGTGCTATGCCCCCTAATTGGCTACGGGACTGTATAACATTGTCAATCAATATCCTCTGTGTCGTGTCTCCAGTACAGAATGCGTTCAGCATGTAAAATTTACATAAATCTTCGTTCGCTAGCTGTGTGACTCTGAAGCTGTATTTGTGGGCGGGGGGAGTTACAGCCTCAAATCATCTATATAATAATTGTAAAAAAATAAAGCTAAAAATAAAGAAGTAATCCTACTTCCTGGATTTCGCCTATTGCGGCTTATTATTTTTAGAACGGAACTCCCGCGATTAACGAGGAACCACTGTATTACAGGATTTAATGTTTGTGAGGAATTCGACATTATAACAGGCCCAAATGCATAATACAGTCTGCAATTCAGAATGCAGAACGCATTACTTGAAAATGAAATCTGTTTTGTTTTTCCTTCACGCTGGAATACATTTTCATTGTTTGTCAATAAATGAATAGCTTAAGCAAAAAGACAGGTCGTCAGTCGTATTACGTCTGCAAAAAAAACACCGAATGTTCTAAATAGTGACGCTCCCAGGGTAACCAGTAACCACTACAAAAGAATATTTTATTTTATTGTTATTATTATTATTTTATTCTCTTATGGTGAAAATGGATATGGGGTGGATCACAGTATTCATTGACACAACATAGGCAACAAGCTTATACGACAGTCATAGAAGTCAACAACATGGCGAACTCGTATCTGTGTGCGAGATCGCCAATGGGGTATGCAGGGTATTCCCTCTACTACAGTTTGTGCAGGACCGCGAGCAAGCAGGGATTCATACTCAAGCTAACCGAAAGCAGGGAGCCGAGTGAAGCCATGAGCTAACCGAGAGCAGAAAGCCACGAGTGAGGCCATGAGCCAACAGAGAGCAGCGAGCCGCGAGTGAGGCCATGAGCCAACCGAGAGCAGCGAGCCGCGAGTGAAGCCATGAGCCAACCGAGAGCAGCGAGCCGCGAGTGAAACCATGAGCTAACCAAAAACAGCGAGCCGCGAGTGAAACGAAACTCAGGATCCACCACGAGTGACGGATCTCGGTGAAGTTAAGTCGGTTGGATCCTTGTGACGGATCTCGGTTAAGTGAAGTCGGTTGGATCCTTGCAGTTGAGTCAGAGACTCAGAGAAGTTAAGTTTCGTTTTTCTGCCGAGTGCCAACTGAGCGAGTGAGTGGCTGAGTGCCTATGCTTGCGCTACTGCTTGGATCCACTAGTTGTGCTCAAGTTGCATATGTGTCATTTCTCTGCCAACTGTAGGACTCAACTGAGCCGGTTAAATAGACGCCTAGATCCGTGGTTCGTGAGTGATATTAGAGAGCCGGTTAATTGAGCCGGATCCCGGATCTTCTTTCAGCTCTCATTATAAGCACCTGCTGGTTCGTGTGCATAACTGTGGTGCGTCGTTAGCGTGGAGTAACTAACAGCTTCTGCGCTGGTATATGACAAAGGAGCGAAAACTCCAAGCTAAACAGCCTTTTCGGAAGTAGCCCGTGGTAATGGTTTACTTATTACATTGGAATGACCAGCGTTTGCTCGCTGAAAATGGGTGCGATAAGCCGCTTTCGCATCGGACGCGAAACAAATTTTTCGCGCGACAGATTACATTCAAAGTCACTGAATTGTCTTTGCATTGACTTTGAATGTAATCAGTCACGCAAAAAATTTGTTTCGCGTCTGGTGTGAAAGCAGCTTGACGTGCCCATTACGCCTGTATTTGCGTCTTTGCATTGACTTTGAATGTAATCTCTCCTGCAAAAAATTTGTTTTGTGTCCGGTGTGAAAGCGGCTTTATGCGCCTATAATGCTTGTATTCGCATCTTTGCACTGACTTTGAATGTTGCTAAACTGTCATGCGAAAAAAATTGGTTTCGTGTCCGGTGTGAAAGCAACTTGATGTGCCCATAACTCGTGTATTTGCATCTTCGCATAGACCTTGAATGGAATCTGTAATGCAAAAAAATTGTTTTGCGTCCGATGTGAAAGCAGCTTTATGGATAGTAAGTGACAGCTAGAGAGAGCTCTGGTTATGCTATAAACATAATACAGGTTTTACGAACCGTAAATTCCGTTAACGTTGCCAAGTTGCTTATGTGGAGCCAGCAAATCAATCACTTCTACAGGAAAGAACTTCCTGTTTAATTTCCGCCTTTTTCAGCTTTTTATTTGCCACAACAATTTCTAAAGGGGGATGAAATTATGTCATGGTAGTGCAGAAAAATCCTTTGTTATACCAGACATGGTAGAGCTTCTGCATTTAGCATTGCTTTCACAGTAGCATCAGAGAGCTTGTCCAGATATTTGTGACGTTTTCGGCTGATCCCAGTCATGGTTAAGTGAAGCGATCACAAGCAGCTGTAAACAAACCCACACACGTATCCCAAGCTCTGCAAAACCTACGTCTGGTCTAACTGCAGCCTTTTCAGCCCAACTTTGCAGACATTTACAGCACCTCTCTGGTTAGCTTCAACTGTAGTGGCTACAATAGGGCAAGATTATGATGAAACTGCCACATTGACGCTTACCGAAGTAACTCAAGCATACTGATCAGAATTACGGATCTACGGTTCTTCTTTTGTATTTCCAAAAGTGAAGACGCTACTAAGGCATAGTATGATCTGCCATTGTTACTGCCTGCTAGAGTAGTTTCCGGTGTAGGCAGGTCCAGCGCAGTGGTTGGCTCTGGTTAGGTCTGTATTAATTGGACGGCACAACCCGACGTCAGGTTTTGCCCAGATCTCATGAAGATCTCAGGAGGAGCTGTTCAGAGAGGAAATCACGCTCACAAAATCACTTACTTGGATTACGGCAAAACCCCTGTATGTTATGCTTAGAAACTTTTCAGTGGTTGAGCATGGACAACCAACATTATAACATTACTAATATGTATTTAAAGAAGGATCAGCATGTTAGGTCCCCTTTAATATTGCACGTCGTCTCACTTTTCACCAAAACACCAATAGAAGCAACTAGGTCTGCACGATATACAGAATTGCGGTTATCACAAGTGCAATTAAAGTAACTGCGACTATGAGGCAGACAGATGAGCTTGCTTATTACCTTTTCTATGACACATACCTAATGCGGTCATTTGAAATGCCTCCGGGAAGAAAACTGCGTTTTGAAGTCCGCTAATTACCAGCGAGGTTGAACAGCCTTCATCGCCTTGACCTAATTAGCTTATCTAAAATCAATTCCTGTGCACTTTGCCAAACTTGCAAACTTGCGTTTATTCAGCCAACTGACTGATCAAAACCAAAATGTGGCCAATAATGATTAAGAAGAGATAACGAGAAGCAGACGGACCTAACCAGTGAAATTAGATGAGTTTTGCAGTTTAATATTTGAATTTATCTGATAAATCTGCACACAAGGTACCTGAATTGCCAATTTGGAGAACCCACCTGGACATTCCTCTCTAATTTTGTTCTGATTTACTTGATTAGAATATAGTTGGGCACAGATAATAGTGAGATTCTGAGCTGTAAATTTTCTGAGGTTTCAGACTGCAACTGAATAAGTTTACATGGAATAGAAATAAAAATTTGGTGCAAAATGAGATCTTTCATTTATACTGTGTTCCATCTTAATTTACTCTGACTCAATGACATATATATTGATTTGCACACCACGGCAGGAATCCCAAATGGTTTTACCTTTATCATAATACCAAGATTATTCAATTGGACCAGATAGTTGCAAAGATATACTCATTTCATTCTGGGCTTGCCATTTTCGAAAAAGAGGCTCAGGGCTTAAGGGTTAATTACAGCATGATATGTTTTAATAAAATCCCATGCCACCAATAACCCCACCATTACAAATTCACAATAGGCCGATGGCATATCAAAATAATGGGAAGAATGATAAAAAAATATTTAATTTTGCAATTGGTGCTTTAATAGTTGCAGTACCAGCACTGTCAAGAGGACATGGCAGCAAGTTAAAACAAAGCATAAGAACATTTATCAAAGTGGCACGCCCAATGTTGTTTTGCTTTCATAATTATTTTAATGGTATGTTGTTTAAAATTTATAATGCAGCATACAATATTCTGCTCAGATTTTCTGTATCACCAACTGAATGCATGTAGCTTCTCCAGCTAAAAATACAGCAACGCTATGCATACCATTCGTGCAACCGTCAGCAGACGCCTTCTCTTTGTTACAAAATATGGCTCCAGTTGATCGCATAAGTAACGACTTCCCGCAGCTGAGAAAGTGTATCGCTCATAGAGAATATCATCAGAAAAAGCTAACGGGTCATACACTGTTATGAACTTGCACCTTTTTTGCCAGTCAATTTAACTGGCTCCTTTTTAGCCAGTTATTTAAACTGTAATTTTACAATAAGTTTAGTACAGAGTTCTGTGTATGTTAAGTCTAAACTACAGTGAAATTCGCGCAGGATGCCACTTACTGTTCAAATAACCATGAAACAATGCGTTAGTTGAACTGTTAAAGTCAGTATATAACAGTGTATCGGTCTCTGTAGACTCTCTCCCTCCGAAGGGAACCGCGTCCTACTCGGGCACCAAGATCCACAGGATCATCTAAGAAAGGTGATGCCATCTTCAAAGGAGGTGCTTAGTGACAAAGCAGCACAATTATAGCTAATTTAAGCTGAAACTGGGCACATAACCCGCTCCCGACCAGGTTAATTTTGCAGCGTACTTTACCATGGTGATCTATGTCAAGAGAGCCACCAGCGTGACATTGAAAAGCCTAGCTTTAAGCCTAACATACCTGGCTAACCCACAATTCTTGCTTCGTAGATTAACCCCCCCCCTCCCCCGAGAGAATTCCGGATAATTTCATCCGCCTAGTCCGGCCTTTCAATTGATTGCAACCATAAATGACTACGATTGGCTTCTAATAGCGTACTGAGTGTCACTTTTCTATAAAAGTGAAGGTCCCTTTTTTGCATTTCTATTCTGACATCCTACGGCACAAAAAGACGTGTCTTTTGTTTTCGTGGATGCCTCCAGTCTCCATCTGGCAATGTGACAATCTCTTCTGTTGTTTTTCTGCCATCACTTTGCGCGCGCAAGTACAAGTGATGTAACCGTGACGTCCGCTCCAGATAGATCTTCTGCTTCTTTTTCAGCAGTGTAAAGTTGAGAGAATAAAACCTAACTGACTGCGCAAGTGTTTAAATACTTTTCTGAAGGTCGAATTGATATCATTCAGTTGCATTGGAAATTTTATACACTCTGGAATTGGACATGTCAATCAATACATCGTAACCAGGGAAGCTTCACGTGGGCGTTAACTATAACTGTGCATTACGCAGATGAGCCTAAGTATATAATTGAGTGATTGGCTAATCAACGAGAGTACTTAAGAAGATATAAGGATGCACTGAATTTGTCAATGGAGGAATCAACACGTAAATTCACAGTAGAAAACTACGCTTTTTTGATATGTGATGACCATAATTCACAGTAGAATGACATAGTATCAATAACGTGGAATTTTTGCTTAAGAAAATTTTTCTTATATACAAATTGGGATACCATTGGCTCACTATAGCTGAAGTGATTCTAAAAAAAGACATTTTTTCCATTGCAAGATAACATTTTTTAAAAACTGCTGGATAGATACTATGGGCAAGTTTATTGAGCAGTTTTTATATCAGGCTTAGCTGAGGAGTATATTTCATGCAACTCCGGAAAAACAGAGATGGGACTGAACTTGTCCATATTCTAAACCATGCCCGAGCTTAGCTTGCTAGAGAATATTCAATAACTGATCTAGGTGTGCTATCTAGTGATAGAATAGTGTAACTACGTGCATTAATACATCTACATTAATGGCATCTACACCTGCACAAAGGGGTTAATGGAAAAACTTAAAATAGACATAATGGCAAAAGAAAAATGATGATGCCAGCACATCTTGTTTAAAGAATAAACAACAGAGGACAATTAAAAGGAGAAACACTCGTTCTTAACTGGCTATCCCAATGAATTATTCTATCCTGACAATGAGTGGATTAAAACGATTCCCTGTGGCAAAAGGCATATTTTTTATTGCAATGGTAACAGATTTCCATGCAGACAGTTTTTGTTTGTTTTGTAATACTGTTGTTTAATTTAGCTGAAAGTTTGTTTCCATGCCATGCATGCAACTCTATAAGTGTTCTTCTCTCTCTCTCTCTCTTTAAAATTGATTTTCCTTAACTTAGGGATAGTGGGATCCATATCACTGGCTTGTTGTAAGAAAAAAGTTGAGTGTGATTTGGATATATGTGTGGCTTGGCAACAGAAATTGCTTCCTGTGTCTTAACTTAAATGACAGTCATTAGAGTAGATGCAGCTGAGACCATGGTCAAACTGCCCCAGTGCACTCGGTGTCAATTAAAATCAAAGTGGGATGTAGCCCACTGGTGCGTAAAGACCTGCTTTTTCCTGTCCTTCTGATGACCTCTGCCCCAGCACTTTTGCTTTTGAACCTTGCATGTTCTTCTGCTGATGTCAGAGGGGGGAGTATACCTGTATCCGCACGTGTGTAGGTTGGATCATCTCTGTGGCGACACGCTCAAGTCTGTTTCCTGTCGTGTCTCTCCCGGACAGTTGCACGTAGAACGGCTCGCGGGGTACAGAGGCCATGCTCCCCACCAGCTGCTTCCCAGACGAGGATGAGGAGGACGAAGAGTTGAGAGGTACCTTAAGCAGGCTCTCCCCATTGGCTCCCAGGAGTGTCACATGACTGAAGGAAGCCTCCTCATTGGGCAGTAAACCTGTCACAGCCAGCACTAAAAATGTGGGCACGTCTGGACAAGGACAGGAGAATGAACTTCAAAATTTAATTCATGTGAGAATAGATACATTCTTGAATACAAGTAGTCAAACTCCGTCTCCATAGCCTTCACTCCTCACCTCCATACCTCCACTCCACTGGTACCAGGAAGCATGTAAAGAGATGGAGGGAGGTGAGGGGTAGAGGTTAACATCGATATAACCTCCAATTTGGAGGAACTAAGAGTCGAGTTTCAAAACACACTCTGCCCGTCCCCTGCAGAATAGGTACAGTGGCGGAGGGAGAAAACAAGATTAATTTCCAGCTACAGAGGAGAAGAGGTAGTGGTGGAGGAGAGGAGACACACACACACACACACACACACCTGCATGATGAGACACACACACCCATGCTTGCATGAAGGCACGCACACATGTACGCTCAGGTTAACATACAGGCACACAAAATCACATACAGATGCACTCACAACCACATTAAGAGCCAGGCTTGCACACAGACACACGCAAACACACACACACACATACAAACACACACACCTGACCTGCCACTGGACTTCCCTCCACTCTTTCCAAGCCAGGGTGAGTCCCATTGGCCGCCACAGCAAAGTAGTACAGGAAGTCCACAGTGCTGTCACCTGGTCAGAGAGGGTGGAGACAGACTGTCAGTCACAGCTCTGTGCTGTCCCCGTTGGTAAGGAATTCAGCGTGTAAGTAACGAAAAGTGGTATGTGGTGGATAATTTGAACAAATTAACAAATTCAAAATGGCTACCAGTTTTTTTTGCCTGTAGTCTTGAATGCTACAGAGAAGTCATGAAAATGTAAAATTTGCAATTAATGTCTGATATGAAAGGCTGACCAAAGAAACAGTGAGTAATACAGTGAGTCAGTGAGAAATTCAACACAGGAAACTGGAAACATACAGTAAAAATTCAAAAAATTCAAAATGCCTGCCTAATTCGGCCCTGATTGGAATAAAATGTCCCTACAAGGGCCAGGAGAATGGTAGAGATGTCTCTGCATCTGCTTCCTGGAGTGTATCGTTAGACATAGGCTTGTTTTATGTTGGTATTAATGGTGCAGAGCGTTTCAAGACATATCACAGATGAAGTGTGTGCTGTACCGATGACATTGAGCATGACGGGACCCTCCGCCTCTATGCTGAGATGCCACTGCCCCGGGTGGATGGGGGGGAGCAGGATTACACGGTAAAGCCCCTGAAAGACCTCCACCTCAGCCAGGGAGCCGGACCTCACCAGCAGTGACTGGCTCTCCCCTGAGAAAACAAATATCAGGCAGAGCATTAGTATGTGTGTCAGTGAGGGTGTGCCTGTGTGTGTGTGTCAGCATGCATATGTTTCTCTGTTCACGTCAGTGAGTGTCTGTGCGTTTATATTTGTTAGTCACAGACACACTCTTACAGAAAATCAGTGTGCCCCTGTGTATTTTCAGGCAAGTGTGCAATTCAGGGGTAAAAAATGTCTTAACCTACTTAGTACAAAATAAACACCCAGGAAGAAATTTAATATGTTGCAGAGCACTTTTGTTTAGTTTTAAAAAATAGTTTGGTCATGTTTGAAGGGGAAAACGAAAAATAGCAGGATTTTTATGGTCAAAATGTCCATTTGTTGCCTGTCTCAAGTGGGGTCACTTTTATTCAAGTTGAGTTTTTTTCTCTTTTCCCTTGAGAAAACGTATCACTTACAAAACTTCACAGGTTTCTTCGTATTTTAGGTCTCTAAAACAGATTTGTCTCCCTTTCCTAGTTTTCCTGTAGATATATTAGTCAATAAAACAATGTCGCCAACTTGGCTCAGTCACTGTCTTTCTTGTTACCACCATCACATCTGAGGACAATAATTAACATAGTCTCCAACAGGTGTCACTACCATGGTTTTTTTTTTTTTTTTTTAAGATACCAGGATGTAAGGAATCTATTTTGGCTACATTTTAGAATTTGAAAAAGTTGTGGGAGGAAGTTTTTCCAAATTTCAAGTCTCACAAATTGCATGTCATTCCACCACAAAATACTGCATGATTCCTGGTAGAAACTGAAAGAGTGACCTGTAATAGTGTAACTGCTTCAGTTTGCCATAATTAAGGCATTTTTGTGTCTGCACAGGTGCCCGCAGTACCCTGAAGAACCTTTGGATGTGTCTTTCTTGTTACCGTAGTTTGTCTTTCTTGTTACCATCATTGAGTAACAAAAAGGAAAAGTTGGTAACACAAAAGACACGTATGATTCCATAAATAAATAAAATCCAGTCCACAGACAAATAATTTTGATGAAACAAGGCCTAGGCCTACTACAGTGGGGTGCAAAAATCTGGGCACCCCTGGTTTGAATGTTTGTTACAATTAATCTCCAAGTGACTGAATGCAAACCTGAACACTAAATGCTACAAAAGTTAAACATGACACATTTCATCACATTTTAAAGCAAGAATAATATTTATTTTGAACATTTTACACTTTCAAAATAAAACAAGAAAAAAGGCCTTGTGCAAAAGTTTGGGAACCCTGTCCGCTAGTACTTTTTAACTCCTCCTTGGGCATCTATAACAGCTTGCAAACGCTTCCTGCAGCCAGCTGAGAGTCTTTCAATTCTTGTCCCCATTCCCCAGTCTTCCTGACAGGACACCTCTAGCTCAGAAATATTCTTCGGCCCTCTTGCATGCACGGGATGTTTGAGGTCTATCCACAGATTTTCGATAATATTCAAGTCTGGAGACTGTGATGGCCATTCCAAAACCTTCATTTGTCTTTCCTGGAGGAACTACATGGTGGATTTTGAGGAATGCTTCGGGTCATTGTCTTGCTGCAATACCCAACATCTATTCAATTTCAATTTTTGGACTGGGCTTAGAACATTAGCCTCTAGAATGTCTTGATATTTGGTGGAATCCACTCTTCCTTCCACCCGCAGTATTGCCTGTGCCCCCAGCTGCTACACAACCCCAAAGCATAATGGATCCATCTCTTTGCTTAATAGTTGGAAACGTATTCTTCTATACAAACGCTTCACCCTTTTTTCTCCAAACATACCTTCTTTGGTTGTGGCCAAAAAGTTCGATTTTGGTGTTGTCAGTCCAAAGCACATTGTTCCAAAAGGCTTGAGATTTCTCAAGGTCCTCGTTTGCATACTTCAGATGCTTAATTTTGTGTTGAGGTCGTAGGCAACTACATGGCAACTCTGCCATGTAAGTCTTTGTTGTTTAAGGTACACTGTATTGTTGTCCTGTAAACAGCAAGACCTGTGTCTTCTATTCTTTTTTGCAGCTCTTTGGCAGTGATGTGTGGGTTCTTCTGAGCATTTCTCACCAGATCTCGGGCCATTCCATTTGAAATTTTTCTTCGTATTCCAGATCTTGCCTTGACTTCAATTGTTCCATTTATTTTCCATTTTCATATGAAGTTTTTGAGAGTAAAAATGGGTAGATTCAAATGTTGCGAGAGTTTTTTTTAGCCCTCTCCTTTTTTTTTGCCCTCTCTGTGGACAACTGTTTAGAGGAACACATGGTTTTTAACACCAGACATAACAGTCACTACAGTCGGATACTTTAGAAGGCACGGGCTTACTTCAGAATATATACAAACCTGGAATTATATTCACCTGACTAATTGAAGCCCTAATGAGTAAATCACCTGGGTCTGGGCCTTAGGAATATTCTTCTTTAAAGGTAACAAAGAATAATCCAAAAGGTTCCCAAACTTCTGCATATGGCCCTTTTTCCTTTCTTATCATTTAAGGTGGTAATCTGATTTGAATTGGTTTGTTTATTGTGACATCCTTGGCAGTAAGCTGTGATTGCAGGAGCGCTTTTGGACCTCATTTCCCATAACTCTTGTTGAGACCCAACAGTGATGCCTGTATGATGTTGGTAAATTGACGGCTCTTAACAGTTCCACGCCTCCTCATCTCTCAGGCAGAAGGGAAAGATTGTCTTTGACACGGCAATTGAACTCAATAAAAGTAAAAATTATGTGACGGTAGTCATCCATTAGCATCATCATCTCATTCCAGTAGCATGTTAGGCTATTATGATAAATCAATTAACTTAAAGGGCTACCAACTCTCACGCATTCGCCATGAGAATTTGTGCTTCATTCACGTTGCTGTGCTGTATTCAGTAATTATTCAATCAATGAAATGCACGTTTCATGATCGTTCAAATTTTTTTAATTAAATAAGAATTCCGGAATCATAATTGTTCTCATATTACTAGTGGCAAAATCCACCTTAACGCGTGTGAAACTGATAAACTTCAACGCACAAGGACTTCAATTCCACCTGGAAATCTCTGCAAATGGTCTGATAGAATAATTTCTGACCACAGCACGGGAACATGAATATGTCATTTAAACTCAAACCGAATATGTGAAAGTTGAGAGCCCTGTGTAAATAATGAAAACCGTAGTTGGTTAACAGGTAACATTATAACTTTAACGTTTAAAAAAAAAAACAAATTTTCGCGGCATTTAAAGAAGCTTTTTTCTTGTTTGCCTCCTGAAATTATGTTATAATTTTAGTTTCAGTCGTAGCCTCAAAAGAGACTCAGCTAATGTTAGTAACAGACAGTAATAAGACAGAAATCTTACGGATTACCACTTTAAAAACTCAGAAAAATTAAAATAAAAAAAGAAAACTTGCTCTTAAATTTCCAGAAAGGTGTCATGTTTAACTTAATAGCATTAAGTGTTCAGATTTGCTTTCAATCACTTGCAGTTGTAAGAAACACCTTGGTGGTGCAGCTTGGACACATCCTCAGTGATGAACCCAGGGTCACAGAGTGTTTCGGGTCTAAGATCATCAGACACTCTCACCTGGGCGACCCAGCCGGGGCTGATCAGACCCCGACTTGTAACCAAGCAGCGCACTAAACCATGTTTCGCCCCTTTTTATCCACAGCCACCTGGAGGCTTTCTCAGCTGCCTCGCTGATGGTTTTGGTGGCTTTCCTCTCTTGAGCCCCCCTGATTCCAAGGAGCCTGAATGTTCGGTGCAGGCTCTGTCCTGGAAACCCTCTGCAGCCAACTTCAATTGGTTCACAGCGGGCCCTCCACCCATTTAGCCTGCAGTCTTCCACCAGTTCCAGGTATTTTGCCTTCTTTCGCTCGTAAGCTACCTCGATCCAGTCTTCCCAGGGGATTGTAAGTTCCAGTAGCACCACTTGTTTTGTGCTGTCAGATGTTAGGACCATGTCTGGCCTGAGCGTTGTGCTGGTGATGTGCTCTGGAAACTTCAATAGCCTCCCCAGGTCCACCTTCAGCTGCCAGTCACCTGCTGTGGCTAAAAGACCACCCGGGACCTTTGGCTGTGATGGAGGTTTCTCTCCTGCCCTGACAAAGGCGATGTTTGGCCTTGCTGAAGGCTGATGCTTACTTCGCTGAATTCCAGCACAGATGGTGTCAGCTACTGCCTTCAGCACCTGATCATGACGCCACCTATACCTCCCCTCTCCCAGTGCTTTCGGGCAGCAGCTTAGGATGTGCTCCAGTGATCCTCTTGCAGGGCACAGTGGACATGATGCTGTTTCTGCCAGGCCCCAGCAGTGCAGATTGGATGGACTCGGGAGGACATCATACACTGACTGGATCAGGAACTTGAGTCTTGCTGGCTCTGATCTCCAAAGTTCTGACCAGGTGATTTTCCGAGTCAGTGCATGGTCCCAATTGGTCCATGCCCCTTGCTGGCGCATGGCCACAATCCTGCTGCGCCGTTCTTCCTCCACCTCTGCTCGGATCTCCCCTCGGATCAACTGCCGTCTGTCCCTCCCCTGGGCTCTATCATAACGTGGTGCTTTATGACAGCCAAGTCCTGCACGCCCAACCGCCACAGAGCCTACTAGCACCCCATGCCGCAACCTTGCCTCTGCCATCTGGACTGCCTCCTGTGCTCGCCATTTCCTCCCGGTCCTGACTTCTATGCCTGCAGAGGAGACTCTGGTGTCGAATGAGTCTCTGTACAGTAACACCTCCCTGGCTCTTGCTACTTTGAATTCCTCTGTCAGGCCTGAGAATGGGAGCTGCAGCTTGTTGGTGTGCCCATACAGGGCAATGCAGCTCAGGCTCTTCGGCAAGCCCAGCCACCTGCGCAGGAAGTGGCTGATGTTCCGCTCCAAGGTCTCCACCGTTGTTATTGGGACCTGGTACATCAACAATGGCCACAAAAGCCTTGGCAGGATGCCATGCTGATATATCCAGGCTTTAAACTTCCCTGGAAGGCCCGATCTGTCCACCGCAGCAAGCCAGGTCTTCAGCTCTGTATGCATAGCCTGGATTGCTGCTGTGTCTTTCAGAGTGGCGTCGAAGACCTTCCCCAAGCTCTTCACTGGTTTCTCTGTTAATGATGGAATTTGAATTCCATTCATGTGGAAGCGGAACTTTTCCTCTACTTTCCCCTTCCTCAACACAAGGGCCCTGCATTTGGCTGGCTTGAATGTCATTCTTGCCCAGGATGTTAGCCGTTCCAGACCTTTGAGGAGCCAGCGGCACCCTGGCACTGATGTTGCTGTGACCGTTAGGTCGTCCATAAAGGCTCTGATTGGCGGTTGGCGAATACCAGACTTGGAGAGAGGTCCTCTGCATTCCACTTCTGCTGCCTTGACAAGCATGGTCATCGCCAGAGCAAACAGTGTCACTGATATTGTACAACCAGTGACAATGCCTTTCTCTAGCCGATGCCATGCCGATGTTGTTGATCCAGATGTAAATCTCATTCTAAAACTGCTGTAATAGTCCTGAATGAGATCTGTGACTTTCGGTGGGACATGGTGGACAGTCAAGGCTTTCGTCACCAGCTTGTGAGGGATTGATCCGTAGGCATTCGCCAGGTCGAGCCAGATAACTGACAAATCTCCGCGGTTTTCTCTTGCCTCTCGGATCAGCTGGGTAACCACTCCTGTGTGTTCAATGCAGCCTGGGAAACCTGGAACTCTCCCTTTCTGCACACTGGTATCGATGTAGGAATTTCTCAGGAGGAAATCAGTCATGCGGTTGGCAAGAATCTTGAAAAAGATCTTGCCCTCTACGCGGAGCAGTGAGATGGTACGGAACTGTGAGTTGTCACTTGCGTTTTCCTCCTTTGGTATCCAGACACCTTCAGCATGCCTCCACTGCTTGGCTACCCTGCCTCTTCGCCATACTACCCTGATGATTCTCCACAGCCTCCGCAGAAGTCTCGGGCAGTGCTTGTACACTTTGTACGGCACGCCACTCGGCCCTGGCGCTGCACTGGTCCGCGCAACCCTGACTGTGTTTCTGACTTCTGCCAGTGTTGGCTCTTTGATGTTGAATTGGCTGGAGGGTAGAGGCGGTGTAATCAGCTCTCTACAGGGGCCAAGATCTTCCTCTCTTCGCCTGTTGCTGTAGGTTTCAGAGAGATGGCGGTTGATGTTGTCCTCTGTGCACATGAGGGTTCCACTCCGTTTCTGCCCTAGCAGCTTCTTCGTAAACCCAAAAGGGTTAGCTATGTAGGCAGTGCGCTTGCGAGCCCTTTCTCTTCCTTACCTCCTGTGCCACTCGGCGCGACGTAGCGAGATGAGCCTCTTCCTAATTATGTCTCGGAGCTCTGCCAGTGCGGGCCTCTCTTCCTCGCTTGCCTTCTTGAATCGCTGTTTAAGGGTCTTCAGGTCTTTCCTGAGTGCTGAGATCTTATTTTCCCTCCGATTTGGTCTAGCTGTGGTCTTGACCTTTGGCTGTTTGATACCAAATCGCTCAGCACCGATGCAGATGATGAAGGTGCACATCGTCTGGAGCTGCTGGTCCACTCCCCCCTTTGATGATGCTTCTAGTGAAGTGTCCACATCTTCATCGAACTGGCGCCACTCAGTCACCTTGTGTGCAGCTGGCCACACGACCCTGCGATGTTCGGATGCATTACTGGGTGCAGCACACTGAGCTTGGAGGTTCTGGACACTGTGGTTTGACTCCGGGTCCGGCTCCTCCTCCGTCTCGCCAGGGGCAATGCTCTGCACTGCCTCTGCGCGTTGCTCAGCTTGCTTCCTCCTCGTGCAGCCCATCTTTGTCTGATGGATCTTTAGACCTTTCAGGTTCTTGCAGCTCTTGCCACACATACAGGTTACTCTCGTTGTCGATAATCCATTGCTCATGTTCTTTTGCAGATTAACTGTAACAGATGTTCAAACCAGGGGTGCCCAAATTTTTGCACCCCACTGTAAACTAGCTATTCTAAGTAGACCACCAGTTTTGTCCAGTTTCTAGCGGCCAAACCCAAAATGGCTTTGGGAACATATTTGACATTTTGTTTGATTGATGATGTGATGCTTGCCCCAGGATTATTATAAGATCATTCATATACAGTGTTTATGATGCACTGGGGAACCCAATTGGGGTATTATGTCTTTCTGTCATATGCTCAATTAAAATTTTATTGATAAAGGAGGCAAACACTGGAAGTGTGTGTGATTTACGTAATAATAAATTTTAGATGTGGTCTCTCTTGCTTTCTGGTATTTCATGTAGTGTACTGTTGGTTCTTTTTTCAATGAAATTGTCTATTTTAGATGCCTCTGTTCTGGAAATGAGGGAGGTTCACTTATTTTCCATTCTCAGCCATATACAGCAGAGATACGCAGGAAGACTGACCTGCAGAAAAAGCTGTATTCATACCTCCCTTTCACAGCATTGAAACCACAGCAGCGCTCTGATCCATCCACATTAGCAGTTAGACCACCTTTGAGAACTTCAGAAATAAGCAGCTTTTGATTAAAAATTTGAAAATAAAAATCTTTCCCCAAGTTTGCAAATATAGAGGTAACCACATTTTAAATTACACTATATTTGAAACACTGGTATATTAAATTATGCGGTTGCTTGTCATTTGTAGTGTAATGTGACTAAATTCAGAATATAGAATGAATTCTCCTTGCTTACTGCTTCATGAGCCTCGCAAACTAATTCACATAAATCTGTGCCGTTGCACAAGCCACATGAGCACAGAATAAGACCTACTGATATTTTCTTTCAATGCTAAGCACTTAAAAAAAAATAGTCATGAAACCACCAACTTTTGGTCATTTTATATATTTTCTTTTTTGTTACTGTAAAGGTCTTTTCTGTTACTCTGCAGATTTTTAAGCCTTTTCCCTTAAATCTTTTTGTAAAAAACACTTTAGAAACAAAGTAAAGTGCATCTGAAATCATTTTACCTCAAAAAGTTGGTTAAAACTGAAATATTAATTGTATTTTGAGATAAAACATGGTAACAAGAAAACATGAAAAACTTAAAAATGCATTTTGTCATAATTAAAGATAGTTCTTGCATTGCAGCTTTGTAGATTCCTTGGAAATTCACTGAGAAAACAAAATCATGCCAAATAATGGGGGAAAAATGGGTTTAATTTTTCAAAAGTGTCTTTCATGTTACTTGCACACTTGGCTGAAAATTGCCCATATAAGAAGAGCTTGTTCCCCAAATGCAATAAGTGCCAAAATGACAAAAATTGATATTACAATAGAGCGATAGCCCTGTGCTTCTAACACATGGAGCAAAAATCTGTTTTTAGAAATTTATATCATTAGGTATATATTTTTTTTCATGGACAAAGTCTGTGTTTTTCTGTAAAATGCAATAAGCGCCAACATAGAAAAAGCTGATTTACTCAAAATGAGTAAAATGGATACGTTGCATTTTGGAAACAAACTCTTCATATGCGGATTAGTGTGTGCGTATACATGTCTGCGTTTATTAGTTTGTTTCAGTGTGCTTGTATATGTTTTGGTGTTTATAAGTGTGTCTATGTGTGTGTGTACCAGTAGTGTCACAATAATGTGCACTGGTGAGTATCAGTGCCAGTTTACCTGAGGGAGAGGTGAGCATACAGTGTTTTAAAGAGCCGGTCAGGTGCAGAGCGACGCTGTGGACTGCGCTGTCCACACGGAAGGGGAAGTGGGTGACCTCTGACAGAGAGCTGCTCCCCACATGCAGCAGAGTCACCTGCAGGAGCAGAGAGTGAGCAGCAGGAGAAAGCAAAGAGCAGTGCTGTGAGAACACAGACTGTATAAGAAGAGGGACGCAGCACCCGGGTCTGAAAAGTGAAGTCAATGTGGAAATCTCTTAAAATTGCATTCTATTTAATGGCCAGCAGATTGCGACTTCAGTCGTTGCAGAAAGAAGTTCAATGCCATGGAAGTCTATGAGAAAATGACCCTACTTTCCCACCTGATTTATTATTTCAATTATGATTTTCCACATTATTTTATGGTATCAATCACAAGTTTCAAGTCTCCTTCGATATGTATTATGATGTTCATTTTGTAAATTATGGTCCGATATAGACTAGAATGAAGGATAAAGCCAGATATGCTTTGGGCGCGTGGCTATCCTCTGGTCCATCTCTAATACAGTCAGATCCACCAGTAGATCCACCCCTCGCTCCTCCCTGTATCTTCAATTCATGCTCTTGTCCAATAGAAATCACATCCAGTTTCAAAATGACAAAATGGCGTGGTTCTAATTGCCAAAATCGATCCTTCCTAGATGGTATGCTGAACCCAATGCTTGACATAACGGTTGCTTTGTACATTTTTTATACAGTCTATATGTGAGAGTCTTCCTATGTTCAGCCTGAGTCCAGCAATAAAAAAAACAGTCGATTGGCTACTACTAGACGCGTTTGTACAATATTTGCAACGTACAGTACTGTGCAAAAGTCTTGGACACATTTAAAGCTATTTTTTTTCAGGCAAATATGCTTGGAAAAATTATGAAATTAAACATTTCTAATGACTGAGTAATGATCTATAAAGAGATGTAAACTGTTAAAAACTAAATCTAACTAATAATTGGAGTGACTAGACTTTGCTGAAAAATTTGGGACACTTTTCTGTTGTGCTATCGTTTTAGAGGATGATTGGCTTTTTGCTTGTTCCAAGCTGAGTGGAAAACTTGACGCCATTCTTTGGCAGACTGACTGTCTCAATTTCGGCTATCCCACCAAGTAATTGCAGACAGCCATGATGATGTTGACATCAGGGCTCTATCAAGACTACATTATCTGTATCCTTTGTTTTTAATGCAATAGAAACATTTATTTATAAACCTATTTTTACTAATTACCATTTGAATTTCAAATTTACTTTTTATCTTCAGCAAGACCAATGTGGAAAACAAAAAGAAAACATCAAAAGCCAGAATTAAATTTTTAAAAATGTAGGGTGCCTAAGACTTTTGCACAGTACTGTATTTTATGACGCAAATATTCTATATTTATTAAGTGTAATCAAACTTTAAGAATGAGTGTTACACGGTTTGCAAAAAAGATACTTTTTTGGGCCAGTGGCTTACTGGCAAACCACCTGATTGTAATGATACAAGTTATGAAAATTTCATGTGAAGTGTGACTGTCTAATTATTGAAGTTCAGTGTCAGGGTCACTAAATAAAAGTTCACATACATTTATAAGACCCCCGATAATATCCAATCCTAAGCTCTGAAGCAGTTTTGGTGATACAAGTCATTGAAAATTCAATATGTCAATTGTGAACTTTAAAGGTCACAGAGGGTGAAGTTGAGATCAGCAAACGGCCTTCATATATGACTTTCTATATGTCTCTATACAAATCTTGGCTCCATCTGTGACCATTTTGGTGATAAAAGTCAGGGTAATTTTACTGCAGAGTTTGTCCCTCAAAGGTCAATGAAAGTCAAGTTGAATGCCACCAAATGAAAGTTCATGTGTGACTTCCTCGATGTCTGTAACACAAAACTAGGCTCCATCTGTGACCATTTTAGTGATACAAGTCATTGAATTTTCACTAAGTCACATACGAAGGTCAATATAAAGGTCACCAAATGAAGGTTCATATAATTGCAATCAAAATTATTCAACCCCTGTTGCAAATTATGTTTACTGGCAAAATTTACAAACTTTCAGCTGTTTGCAATGAACAAATCAAACAAGTAGAATTTAAATAGCTCAACACAACAAATATTACAAGTGGCTTCTTTAAATTCAATACAAAATGCCACTTTTAATGACGGCTGCTGGTTCAAAATTATTCAACCCCTTCATGACAAGCATCTTAAATACTTAGTAGTCATTGAATTTTCACAAGGTCAACTTTTTTTTTAAATTAACATGCAGTAGTTTTATCCAGGGCCTCATCCCCCTTTTTTCTTTGTCTCTTTCCGAGGATCTTTCCATCCACTACCCTGAGTCCAGGACCGTCCAAGCCCTATCCCTCACCATGAGCGCTGGCTGCTGCTGTCCTGCTGTCCTGATCCGGTCCTGATCCAGTTCTGCACCATCCTCGGCATGCCACTTCCTGGTGCTACAGACGCCACTGTTCAGATGGACTTAAATGGAACTCTTTTGCCATTTTACTCTATATGACTTTATTCTGTTATTATTTAGCTAGGAGGATGGGCTTCCCCAATATAGTCAAGTTCCTCCTGAGATTTCTTCCCACTGGGGAGTTTTTTCTCATCACTGAGGATTTTTCTCCCAACTGGAAGTTTTTTGCCTCATTTGCTGTAGTGGGGAATTGGCTGGGAACTGCCCTTTCATTTTTTAATCTCTTACTTTAAAGCAGCCTTGTGACAGTCTCTGTGTAAAGCACTATACAAATAAATTGAATAAAATTGAATAGAGCACCCTTTTGCCGCTATGAACAGCTGGAAATGTGATGCACAGGCAAACGCCAGCTTCTGGCAGCATTCCCAAGGAATCTAGCCGGCATTGCCGGCGGTCAGCGGCTGGCAGGAGAAAGGAGAGGAAAGACCGCCTGCATGATAACGTAGGGATTTTGAGTTGTCCGTTCACCAGTGAACGGGAATTACTGATTGGCTTAAGAGGTGTCAATCAAAATTGAACAGTCATCGAATGTAACGCAACGCATGGTTACGCCGTAAACTGCCAGAACAAAGATGTGGCGAATGTAGAGAACGACGCTTTGATAAAGAAATCGCTTGAATATCTTGACATTCACGACCGAAAGATTACTCTAAAGAACGAACAACTACAGGCAATCAATCATTTACACGATGATTTGATCTCCACGCATCACTTGTGCTCTGAAATTACACTCGAGTTTCATTGGTTTAAAATAGGGGTGGTCCGTCGCGGCTCGTTGTGCAAGGAAGTGGGCGGCTACTCAAAATCCCTACGTTATCGTGCAGGTGGTCTTTCCTCTCCTTTCTCCCGCCAGCCGCTGACTGCCGGCGACGCAGGCTACAAGGAATCTTGAGAATGTCCTCTTTGAATCTTACCAAATATTTTTTATGGGGTTCAAGTGAGGTGACTGTGATGGGCACTCTAGAATCTTCCCAGACTACTTCTGAAACCTAGCCTTAGTGGATGTTGAGGTATGCTTAGGATCATTGTCCTTTTGGAAGGTCCAGTGATGCCCAAGCGTCAGCTTCCCTACAGATGGTTGACATTTTCTCCTTAGATATCCTGGTACTTCACTGAATCCATCTTGCCTTCCACACTTTGCAGATTTCTAGTGCCAGAGGGAGCAAGGCAGCCAAAGAGCATTAACAGCCCCCGAAATTCTTCATTGTAGGCAGGGTGCACTTTTCAGCATATGCTTCTTTATTCCTCTTGCAGACATACCTCTGATTTTGTTTCCAGTTTTGTTTCATCACTCCACAGAACAAAATCCCAAAACTTTGTGGCTTATCTATACGGTTTTGAACATACTGGCGCTTGTGCTTTTGGATCAGCTGTGGTGTATGTCTTGGAGTTTGGGCATGGAGACCTTCAATGTTTAGTATGTGCCCTACTGTGCAAACTGAAACTTCAGTGCCTCTTGCCTCCAAGTCTTGCTGCATGTCTCCTGCAGTCACTCGAAGGTTTTTGACCACCTTTTTCCTCAGGGATCTGGTGACAGCCATCGAAAGCTTCCTCTTTCTTCCACATCCTGGTAGTGTACTTTTCCTTTACCTCTGAACTTGCGAACTATGCTTCTAACTGTATCTCTACAAACATTCAGTGCCTGTTCTACCTTTTTGTATCCTTTTCCTCTGTTTGTGCTCGGCAATGATCTCCTCTATTAGCTTTTTCGACAATTCTTTTGACAGCCATATTTCTAATATGCAATCAAATGTCACTGTCAAAAAATCCCCAGCGAGTGCAAGAATTTTATGAGTTCTGTCTCAAGTAAACCTGATGCATCTAATTATGCTCCTGATTAGCTGCATTAGTTGTGCTTGAGACAATACCTGATTTGCAAATATCCTCTGAAGTCACATTCTATTTAGGGGGTTGAATAATTCTGAGACTGTAGTAGTCATTAGAAGGGCATTGTGTGTTAAATTTTGAGAAACCATTTGTAATATTAGTTGTGTTGAGCTATTTAAAATGTTCTTGTTTAATCTGTTTATCACAAACAGCTGAAATTTTTACATTTTGCTATTAAACCCAATTTGCAATGGTTGAATCTTTTGATTGCAACGGTATATGACTTCCTTTATGTTTCTAATACAAACCTAGGCTCCATCTGTGACCATTTTAGTGATACAAGTCATTGTAATTGTATTAAGTTTGACCTTCAAAGGTCACCAAAAGTGAAGTTGAATGTTCATGTGTGACTCTCTTTCAGTCTGTGAAACAAACTTAAGCTCCATGTGACCTTTTTAGGGACAGAATTTTCACAAGGTCAAGTTTGATCTTTGAAGCTTAATATGAAGGTTACCAAATGAAAGTTCATATATGACTTCCTATACATCTCCAATGTAAAGCTACGCCCTATATGTAACAATTTTGCTGATATAAGTCATTGAAATTTCACTGTTAAGTTTGGCTGTTGAAGGTTACTGAAGCTCATGTTCAAGGTCACCAAATAAAACTTCATACATGACTTTCAATATGCCCACTAGGCTTGGTCCGAATTTCGATATTATCGAATATCACGATATTTGTCGTCATACTTACATGTCGACTTTTAGTTTACTTATACTCCTTCTATTCCACGGCAAAATCGATCAAAAATAAATGCTTAATTATTTGGGCTAGCCTGCATGGAGCTTTTCAGTATGCAGACATGGCGGATTTAGTCGCAAAGAAGAATGCAAGCTCTCAAATTTGGCAATATTTTGGCTTTCAACCAGGGGAAAATTTAAAGTTTGAGTTGGTGCGAATGGTTAAAAGGAAAGAAGCTCTTTGTCTTCACCTGCAGCTGACCCGCGGTAAATTTAAAGAGGTTTCAGCAGTAATAATTCAATGAGTGTAATTTCAAATGACTGTAAAATTGACCAGTCATATTACCCCTATATATGGGCTTTATTATCGCAAACTATGACAAGTTCCACCGATTGTCCCCCGTTTAAAAAAAAAAAGCTTGGAAAAAAAAAAAAACGGCGGGAAATAACCTAGCCAGTGTTCTGGTTTCATGATGGAAGACGAGAGTTGCGCTTAGCGCTGCAAGTGATTAGGATATCATTTCGAGTTTACTAAACACGCTGTTTTTCAGATTAACATTCAACAAAAAGTTAGAATTAATCAACGAGGGATGACCTACACCAGACCTTAATTTGGCGCAAAAAACCAAGGCTTTTGAGAGGCATTTCAACACCAGCAATTACGTGCAATACCCATGTCAGGATGGAACAAGAAGGAAAATCTGTTTGGCTTGGATTGTCTGCCGTGGGTTCTGAGCCATAGATTTATTTTCTGAGCTGGTGAAAAGGCTAGCCAAATGATCATCAAAAGGTACATCAAGATATTTTAATAGGCTGCTGTGCCAAGTGATTTTACATTGGCTGCCCCGCCACTCTTCTGCGTATGTAAAATTTTATTTGGGAGAACATTAATTATTCAGAATTACTGAGATGATGAAATGGAACAACCGGTAATCTCATTTTTAACGGCGTTTCAAAATGCCTTATTATTTTTAACAACCTATATCTATTAAGTCAGCTTGCTTGTGCATTTTGGATCACACTACCGCCTTAAACTGTGATTAGTGCACCCACGCTTTTAAGTATACCTTAGGTAGCACAAAATGCAGCCTCCGATGTATCCAGATCAGATTGCTTAACGTTAGATGTTACCGAGGAGTCCTCCAAATGTGGTATTTTTCCAAAAATGCTAGCTGCTTGATGATCTTCAAACAACCGGAAAAAAACCGCTTCATTTTCTTTGATGTAAAAATCTGCCGTGCGGCGCAATGTAGTTTGGGAAATGTGTTTTTTTTAGCAGCAGCATTGAAATAGTCTGTAGATACTTCAAAATACATTTCCCATGATGCAGTGCTCCTTCATATCAAAGACTGTATAGAGACAACCGGCACATCTAGGTACTTGCCAAATGTCAAGGCTGCGCCCCTTTTGGGGGGGATTAAAAACCTCAGGTCTCATTTGACCCTAATGTAATTTGATGTGTTTTCAGGTGTAAAATTTATCCAATTTATTTACTTAAATTTCCTGTTTTAATTCCTTTATTGATTTATTCATATGTCTAGTGATTATTTCGCTACCTTGCCCAAAACTGAGCGTTCGCGTTATCGCAAGAAATTAAGGTTGATCGGTAGTAGAGTCATTTTTGGGGATCCCATGACCATTCTCTCCCTACGTTTTTTTCTCGATTTATTTGACATCCCGAACCATTTAGAAGAAATATTAGCTCCTATGTACCTTTCAAAAATGACGGCTAACTTTTCCACAGGCCTAATTCAAAATGGCGGCTAAAAAGGGCATCAGCACTTATAACTCAGTACTTAATTCAGCTAATGGGTTGATTTTGGTGTCTAGACATAGGTTTTTGGGGTCAAGCTATCTGATGCTGCCATTGGTTTTCTTGTAAAATAAGTCTATAAGCACTGAAATCCAAGATAGCCGCCAAATTGGCTGCCAATACATAAATTGCCTTATTTCTTGACAACTAGTTCACCTAGGCTGCTGATACTGGTGTCAAAACATGTTTTGGGGTCAAGCTATCCATTTTGACCAATAGCTGTCTTCTGAAATAACCCTATAATGAAAAAATCCAAGATGGCTAACGGCCACCTTCTTGAAATATAATGAAATTTGATATCTCTGGCACCTAATGAGCTGCGGAGACAAACGAGGTGTCATTTTCCACTAATTCCTACACCAAAAATCCATTAAAAACATTAGTGTAGGGGTGTGGAACCATCAAGGCCTCTAAATCCAAGATGGCTGCTGTCCGCCATCTTGAAAAATACAATAAATCTCTGGCACCCGATGAGGAAAGCTAGAGGTGTCATTTTAGCTAATAAGTTATTTCATTGCAGATCAAGTGGTATTAGAATGAGTTGACAGATTACCAAGGGTTGATTTCAGCCGCTAATGTAACCCCAACTCAGGGCCAACTCAGATAAACACCAAGTAAATCTTTTCTCACAAATGCCGGGGTTTCCCCGTAATGGAATCACTGAGTCCTGGTTCATTTTCATACAGCAGCCATGTAGCATCGGTAATAAGACGCCCCAGGCTGGGACACAGGGCTCTGGAACTTCTCTGTCATTCAAAATAGCTGTTAACTTTGCAATACCCAGGTACTATGTGTAATTTTTGGTGCTGTTGAAGCTAATGTGCATGCCCAAGATTAGAAAAGGTCTGAAACTTTCTCTTTCAGGTCAAGTTAGCGCCACATGGCCGTGCTGTTTGAGGGCACATCTCTTTCCGGATACATGAAAAATAATGAACTCCTTTTATTTTTCAGACCCATCCTGATGAAAGTGCTGACTTGAAAGGTGAGTGACAGAATGGAAACTGCATGTACTGACAGTGACGAATTACCCTCCACGTCTTCAGGCGGATACGAATGCATTTTATGCTGTGGTAAACCATGTGCCAGGGATCCTGTGCTTGTAATGCAAACGTAAACTAATTGACACCAAACATTTGTGTAGTGAGGCAATTTCAGAGGCCATCATACCATTGCATGTTCCAACAGGGTGTGACCAAAACTCTGGTTTCCATGGAGCAAGCAAGAGGCTCATTGTAGGCAGACTGCTGAAGTCTAATGAGGCACGCAAACTGCTATCAGCAAGTGGTAAGCAGCTACCAATCACAGATGAAGTAATCAGTGATTTGGAACTGTTATTCGCTTTGTGTATGGTGATACCAAAAGTAGGACACCAGGAGAGGCGAGGGCTGCAAAGTGGAGGGCCCAGAAAAACAAGAGCACCATCCGACTTTCTCCATCAGCACCTGTATCGTGCAGACTATCTTGCATATCTGCTCAAGCATTACCAGCAGCAAAGTCACCCATCACCAATTGGCCACGGATGGCATCTGGTAAATGGACTGTGTCTACCTGTCCGGTCAATACAGCCCACACTTCCCCTGTCCATGCCGCTACCGCAAAAGCCGAACACAGAGGTCAACAGCGATGACAGCAGAGACAGTGAGGACAGTGATTCTGACAGTGCTCGTACATACAGTGACTCATACAGTGATAGTGACTTGTGTAATGATAGTGATGATGTACTTCTAAGGTTGGAGTAATCCACAGTATCATGTTCAAAAACATTTGAGTGGATTTAATCTTCCACAGGCAAGTTCTCAAAAAATGAGCCAGAGATATTAAATTTCATGTATTTCAAGATGGCGGCCAGCATCCATCTCGAAATAAAATGCCTGAATGATATCTTTAATAACTTTACAGTTATGAACGCAGACAAGAATAGTAACAAATGACACCTCGTTTGTTTTCTTTGCTCATTGGGGTGCCAGAGATTCAAATTTCATTGTATTTCAAGATGGTGGCCGTCGGCCATCTTGGATTTTTTCATTATGGGGTTATTTCAGAAGACAGGTATTGGTCTAAATGACCCCCAAAACATATGTTTTGACACCAGTATCAGCAGCTTAGGTGAATTAGTTGTCAAGAAATAAGGCAATTTATGTATCGGCGGCCAATTTGGTGGCCATCTTGGATTTCACTGCAACAGACTTATTTTACAAGAAAACCAATGGCAGCATTGGATAGCTTGACCCCAAAAACCTATGTCTAGCCACCAAGATCAACCCACTAGCTGAATTAGTTACTGAGTTATAAGTGCCAACGCCCTTTTTGGTGGCCATTTTGAATTTAGGCCTGTGGAAAAGTTAGCCTTCATTTTTGAGAGCTACATAGGAGCTATTTTTTCTTCTAAATGGTTCAGAATCTCAAATCAATCGAGAAACAAAGTTAGGGAAAGAATGGTCAGGGGACCCCCAAAAATGACTCAACTACGGTCCACCCTCTTGCCCTTTCACTACTGCGAATTTCGAAGTCTGTGTCAGTTTGGGGTTAAGATTAACTAAAAAATGCACATAACGTTGCTACTTTACGTTGGCTAGTTAAGCAATTTAAGAATAAATAATGACACGAGACAAAGATAGTAGCGAATTGCCCTATTAAAGTATAGTACAAAGTCTTACATATTAAAGGGTACTGACGTTACTTTCCAAGTTAAAAAATAGAGGGAAATGGCCTGTTTCCCACACATATAAACATGGGAAGACAATGGAAACATAGCTTTTACTCTATCTTCTTTTAACTCTCCTTTTTGGATTCTTCCCTTTTCCAGGTAGAATTGGTAACCTGAGGTCCAGACTGGTCATTTTATTGGAGGTGCAACCCGGCATACAACTTTTAGCCATTTTACTGCTCAATTATCATGCTTACTTCTCATTGATTTCAATGCATAAGAGTGTTTGTTTTTCCCCCAAAAAAAGGGGCGCAGCCTTTGCGCTAAGCTCTTGATGACGTTGAACCGGTCGTCTCTACATGCACACCCACTTGTCTTTAGCAGCAAACAAAGTTGGGGCAGATCAATAGTGATTATCCAACCTATTGCATTAATGCAAATGTTTTACATTTATCGTTGCATATAATGAATTTTTAACAGCAAATGCGAGCAAAACTGTCACACTGTAAAACCCTGAGCATATCAACCTCTCAGCCATTATTTATTCATAGGCTAAGGCTATGCATTATTAACCAGCAATATAGGTCATAAATGACTTCCTATATGTCAGTAATAGAAATGTTGTCTCTATCTGCAACCATTTGTCCTCCACAGGCCATCTTGTGTATTCATGAAGTACAGCGTCCCCACGAGACCCACTTCCATCAATTCAATCATTGATGGTACCAAGGTCAGTTGATTGCCTGATTTAGAAAAATAATTTATTTTGCAGCGTTTGAGATTTTTTTTTTTCCTCGGCCTTATCTTTAACACTAGGGCCAAAATTTCAAGGGCCCATAAAAAGGACAAAAATGATTCAATCAAAAATCCGAAAAAAAAGTCAGAAGATATGGTCCAGAAGTATGTTATGGCAAATTTAAAATTCATCATGCCAAATAAAATAAAAAAACCATTCTAGACGACAGAGAGCGGACGACAGACGCCACACCAAGACAATGGATTATCGCCACATCGGGCCAGTAAGCTAATAAACTTTGCGTCCAGCTGTTGCAGGGGTACCTTGCTGGCAGCGATGTGGTCCTCGATGATGGCGGACACTCTATGGATGTCAGAGTTTGAGGTGAAAATAGCCAGACCCCCGGAAACAGAGGACAGTGAAGAGTACAGTGAGAATCTATCCGGGGACCGTCTCTCCCTTCTGCGCCTGGAGTCCTCTGTCAGCAGGAAGGTCACCTAATACAAGTGCAGAAAAATTTTCAGAGCCAGAGGTGGGAAAAAATCCAGGTTTGAAACGTTAAACAGCCCACCAGCATTTTGCTCCAGTGACCTGAATTTGTTGGGAAGTTCTTCAGTCAAAAAAAGAGCAAGTGAATAAAATCCCGAAATTTCCTCTCCTGATAATGGCCAGTGCAAGGCAGGTGAATCAATCACTAGAGGACTGTTTAACTCTTACACGTTACCTGCTTAACTTTGTCACAAGAGGCCTGTTTAACTCTGTCCCCAGAGGCCTGGTTGATTCTTCACTAGAGGCCTGTTTAACTCTGTCTCTGGACGCTGATTTAACTATGACCAGAGGCCTGTTTACCCTGAATATTACAATCCTGCATTACTCTCTTACCAGAAGTCAATGCACATAGCTCACCTGGACAGCTGTATAGAAGTCAGCTGTACACAGCAGTGTAATACTGAGCTGTAGACAAGTGTACAGTGCTCAGAGATAAATAGGTGTGCAGTGTTCAGCTATTGACAGGTGTCCAGTGCTGTGGTGTGAACAAGTGTGCAGTGCACAGAGGTGGACATTTGTGCAGTAATCAGGCGTGAACTGGTGCTCAGTGATCAGGTGTGGAGAAGTGCAACACCTTGCTCTGTTTCTCCAGGGTGAGGGCCTCCACAGTGCTGTACAGGTGGGCATCTTTGGGAGATGCATCAGTGAACACAAAGATCTCAGACAGAGGGGGGCTATGAGTCAGGGCCAACTGTGGAATAAAACAGCCTGACTGAAACTTGCGCACATATGCAGCCACACAACATATCGTCACTGTCGGGCGCAAACCTCCAATGTCCAAAACTGTTACTTTTCAGGAAATAAAGAAAAACCGCGTGGTTTTGTAATAACTGGACACGACGTCATCAAATTTGGTATTCTGTCTTTACATGTAGTCAGATATTTGAATGTGTCAATACTTTATAAATATTTTATCCACATCAAGCTCTCATGGAGTTAGGAGGTTTGTGACCAACGAAAGTGGAGATACAAGGTTTTCGCCATCACTGATTATGACGGCCGCAGTGGCTGCAGTAGTTCATTGCATTACGGTATCATCAACTTAGAGATAGGAGCGCTTTTGGAAACTCTTACGTCCTGAGCAAATCTTGAAATAATGAAGATGAAAAAAAAACGAGGCATCGCGTTGCGAAGCAGAAGTGCGGGTTCGCTCCCCGCCTCATATCAACCAGCAGTGGCCGTATCTACCAGCAGTGCTCGGCAGCTCTTTTCAGAAGTAGCGCGCAATTGGCCAATGCGCTACCGGGATGCAAATTGAGAAGGGTCTGCTGGGAAGGTTTATGTAGATTAGAGTTCCCCTAGGTGCCTCCAGTTGATTAGACAGGCCATAATAAAGGAGAATCTGAGCTGTTTTCCAAGATAGCATATTTCCTTCTACTGCCTTTACAAATGATTGATTGATGATTTTGAACATTACAGTAGCCGAGGGGAATGTGACAAGGGACATACTTGCCAACTGTGAACGTTACCCTGATACGAGGTAAGGGGTCGGACATGTGGACAAGCCAAGGTGATCATGCAAATCTCCCTGATTACGTATTCCAGATTGGAGATACTGAATTACAAAAAAAAAAAAACCTTTACTTTAAAACGTGTCGGCATCCAGCCGTTAGACCGGTGAACTCTGATTACTGGACGCTTTCACCTGCTAATGACTCACCGTGTGTGCAGAAGTTTGTTTCCTGAGGAAGGCTGGACACCCAAATGTGTTTCAATAACAGTTTTGATTATGTTCTGTCTGTAGAGATTGCCATAGAATAAATGTGCTTCGTCTTTTTTTTTTAAATAAGTATAACTTTCAATGAAGTATCTGAAGATAGCTAGCGAGAGACAGGCTGTGAATAACGTTGCTCTGGTAATTTCTTATCACATCGCTGGCAAGTGCAGTACTTTGACACGTTGTGAAAAATCGATGAATCAGGTACACTGCATACTTTTTGATTGAATTTGCAGTAACCGAAGCCTTATATGAAAACACTTTGAGCTGTTTACCGCAGTGAAATACAACAGTAATGTATCCGCTCCTCTTGTTGATGTACTTTAAAATATAGCGGAGGGGTGGGGGTGGAGTTAGGATGTTTGGTCGACAGTTTCAGGATCCAATGGAGTTAGGAGGTCTAGTCACAGGCGGTTTTAAATACTTTCGGTGGTTAAATATTTGTAAAACCACATTCAGACATAAAGGGTGACCAATAGTATTGATTTATGGAAAAAAATAAAAATCATGATTTTTGGACATAGGAGGTTTGCGCCCGACAGCGACGATATGTATTAGAGGCCATGTAGGCCATAATCCTCAGCTCTAACTTATTGTCAAATTCTCTCATATGCCCTCTCAAACTCTCCAAAACGCAATCAAACTCTCTCAAACACTGTGAAACTATCTCAGGCATTGTCAAACTTTCAGATAATACAAACTCTCACACGTTCTGTCAAACTCTCACACAAACTGTCAAACTCTCACATGCACTTCAAGCTCTCTCTCACACACTGTAAAACCTCTCTCATGACCTATCTCTCATGTCCTCGTAACCTCTCGCACACTATCAAACTCTTTCATCCACTAACAAACTCTCTCACACCATCAAACTCTCCCTCATGCACTATCAAACACATTCTCACACACTATAAAACTCTCTCACACTATTAGACCTCTAAAACACCTGATCAAAGTATGAAAATATACACATGCATAAAGAAGCACTCAATCAAAAAGTCCCAAACACTTTCTGTTCCATTAAGTTCTCTGATGTGTCTGCAAAAAACACATCCAAGCTTCGCAACATTTGTACCAAGCCCCTCAAACCATGTGGCAGTGGTGACATACCAGGTATTTTAACATCGCTAATGTGGGGTTAAGAGCCCTGCTCAAGTATCTCCTGCCCGCCCCGTTCTTACTGTGGCTTCATTGGGTCTTAAACCACCAGATATCCAGCACCCAGGGAAGAAGCTGATTCAACAGACTATAGGCTGCCCATCTCATTACCTGTACAGCTGAGAGGCACATCTCGGGCTCGTCTCCACCCCCCAGAGCTGTCAGCCCCTCCAGATACAGCATGAACTGCTCTGGGTCTTCGGTCTCATACACAGGCCCCACAGCTGCCACACAGTATTGTGTGATAAACATGCAAAACACCGCATAGCATGGTGTAATAAACATGCAATGCACCGCATAGTATGGTGTAATAAACATGCAAAACATCGCATAGTATGGTGTAATAAACATGCAATACACCACATAGCATGGCATAATTAACATATAACAGAGCACACAGTATAATGTAATAACATGCAATACATTGCACAGCATGGCATACTAAACATGCAATGCAAAGCACATTATGGCATAATAAACATGCAGTTCACAAAATAGCACACCATAATAAACATGACACACTACAAATGCAGCAAAGCATTGTGTAATTAACATGCAAAATTGGCACATTATAGCTTAATATACGTGATATGCTTCAGCTGGAGCAGCATGGCATGCTGCGGAGTTTTTTTTATTATTATTTTTTTATTTCCGCATGATTGTATGGTCGTTTCATGACAATTTCAGCGCAACACAACATGTATCATGTATCATGACGAAAGGGTCGCAGGATAAGCGAAATCGTTTGTCAAAGTCCCGCCCCCAACGTCCAGAAAAACAGTTTGATTATGGTTAAGATATCATAGGGATTATAAATCACAGCAGAGCTAGTGTCCATGTACGCTACGATTTAAACGTCAGAAAATAAGATCGTAAGATTTATGAATATCATGAGAATTATAATTACAGAATAGTTGAGTGTCCATATAACTTTAGATTCAAATGCCACTCTTGATCCAATGCGACATTGCCCCGAAACCCCTGTCTTAATCATTTGGTTTGTTCCGCAATTTGGAGTAGATGAGAGGTATAATAATACCGGATCTTTGCTTAGATCTCTTGATTAGTCATCATTTCCATCGCCTTGGTTCACCCTGCCCTTATCGGATGTAATGACTTCTCGCAGTATGTGCAGTCCATGCCAAATCCAATTTTATTGAGCTTTCTGTCAAGGATAGCCATGCTTTTCAAAGTTTTCTTTATCCTATGGTCAATCAAAGCATTTGACGACCAGCTTATAAGATCCATATTGATTCAGCTGTCTGTAGTAATGTGCTGTGACAGTTGTCTTTCGGACAGATGGTGGTCTGGAGTGTCCAGTAGATACAAAGGTACAGATTTAACAATATTGAATATGTTTATAGTTACTCAGATATGCATATTTCAACAAATATTTGAAGGCCTTCAGCTCTTCTGCCATTCTTATATTATCATCAAGTACGTTCCATGCCCTGACTCCAGCTGCAGATAATGAGGGCTCCCTGCGAGTCGTTCTGACCTTTCTTGTTTGCAACAACATTCTGCCTCTGGTGTTTTGGATACAATCACGCTGAAGAAATAGGCTTTGTATATTTCCAGGCAAGTCTTTGTGGTGTCCTAAATATACAAGTTTGCCATGACAATAGAAAAAAATGGCGTCCCATGCTCCGGGATATAAAAAACTGAGTCCTTAATGATTTGAGCAACTCATGGGGATGCGGTTTAAATGATGTTTATGATGCCAGTCATTGAACGAGAGCCATTTGCTATTACGATTATGATAAAATGTTATACGTAAATTCCTAAATGACTTTTAATCTCCTCTATACAAGATTTCTTTCTTTGCATTTTATTTTTGTTCGAGGTGGCTGGTGAACTTGCTCAGTTGTGGTCTTTGTAAATGCACTTAGCACCATTAGATGGAGAAGCATGACCTTACCCCACCTTATGTTATGCTTGCAAATAAAGTCCAAACTTCTGCTCTACCTTTATCTGAAATTGTGCCCTTTGTAGTCTTTGCACCATTTATTTGTATGATTGAGGCAAGCGCAATATCATGTAAAAAAAAAAAAAAAACAGAGTTTTCCACATTTAATCCATTCTAATAATCCATATAATGAGAACCAATGTGGTCCAGTCCCAAGTCGAGAGTAAAAGCGGGAGAGGGGTCAAAGGTAAGTACAACATACACATACCCCAATTCCAATGAAGTTGGGACGTTGTGTAAAACATGAATTAAAACAGAATACAATGATTTGCAAATACAAAGAAAAAATATTTAATGTTCAAACTGATAAACTTCATAGTTTGTTTGGAAATATTCACTCATTTTGAATTTGATGCCTGCAACATGTTACAAAAAAGCTAGGATTGAGGAATGCTCAAAAAACACCTGTTTGGAACATTCCACAGGTGAACAAGTTAATTGGAAATAGGTGAGTGTGATGATTAGGTATAAAAGGAGCATTCCCGAAAGGCTCACAAGCAGGGATGGGGTGAGGTTCACCACCTTGTGAACAACTACGTGAGCAAATAGTCCAGCAGTTTTAGAACAACAGTTCTCAACGTGCAGATGCAAGGAATTTAGGGATTTTGTAGAATCTGAACAAATGGCTGATAAGCTCGATCCAGAGCCAGGCCAAATAGCAGTAAAACTTGTATGACTCTCCCCCAAGGATGCTCCCTCAGCCTCCCTGTGGAAGGTATCGGTTACTCTCTGCGGGGGTCGTAGTCGCAAAGCCCTGACTGCCACAATGCTCCTGTAGGAGCCCTATCACTGTCCCCAATGAAGTTAAAGTCCAGTTATATTAATCTGTTTAAAATAATCTAAATTTCTGGGAACTTCAGAATATGTTTATATGTTCAATATTCTGTGAAGAAATCACTTATATACTTATAACCCAATTAAGCTATATAATAAGTCATCTTAAGGCTTTTTCATGACATCTGCATCATATTAGTACATATTCCTAACATGTTTGGTCTTGTTATTTTCAGGGGAATCCAAGGAGTGGAATGGAGTATGTTTCATTTCCATTGAAATTATGGTTCATTCCCTTTGGAAAATCCTGAAAATTGGTCAGAATCTACTCAGGTGATCACCCCAGTCTCCTCTCTATGCTTGATTGTTTTATTACTCCAGCTGACAGGGAACAGCTGTGAGAAGACTGCTAATATACACATACGGGAGGTCACATGCTAAACAGAAAACAGGTGTAGGAAATCAACCTAATTACAAAGGAGCACATGAGGGAGAACCTAATCACATGAAATAGGCAAATGCCAAAACGCGGATAAGGATCGCGAGACAATCATATAGACAGAACACACAGCTCCTGTTAGGGAGTTCTAACGTGCACAGATAATGAGAGAAAGGACAGAATGAGCAGGTGTTGAGGATCCACTGAAGTGCAGCAAAGAAGATTAGGTAAAGGCAAGAGGCGGAGACTAGAACAGAGCGAATGCTGAGAGCTTGTTAATCAATCAGTAAGGAGCAGCTATACGATCCCTAGTGCTAGTTAGTAACTTAGTATTATATACAATGTTAGTCCAGGTTAGTTGATTTAACAAAAACAACAAACTGTTAGTATTGTTGGTAAAATAGAAAAGCAAGGCGAAGGAAGTAAACGAGATTGGAAGAAATGTTTGGAAACCCAGAAACCATGAAATCACCCAAACATGTGACGCGCTGTACAGGGGCTGTGAGCAACCACAAGACATGAGACCAGACAGGGTGAGACAAAGTGAAATGCATGGCAAAAGCAAAAATATGGACCGGAATAAAAACAAAAAAGTGGATAACCAGAGGCGCCTGGCAGTGCCCCGCACTCGGCTAAAAACTAAAGGGGATCGGGCTTTTTCAGCGGTAGCCCCCCGCCTCTGGAATTCACTCCCTCTGGCTCTCAGAGAGGCAGAGTCTGTGGCTAGCTTTAAAAAACTGCTTAAAACGCACTTTTTTTAAACAGGCTTTTCTGCGATAGGCCTGTGGCCCTAAGTGTACAAATGCTTTTTGAACTCTGACCTTTTGTGCCTTCTCGTATAGCGATGGTAGCCACTATGTTGTGTTTCCTTCTGTTTTTATACTGCTTTAGTTTGCTCTGTTCTGTTTTAATTGCTCTGTTCTATGTGTTACAATGTTTTACACCAATTTAATGCTGATTATTTATGTTATTTCTTGTTATGTACAAAACCCAAAACCAGTGAAGTTGGCACGTTATGTAAATCGTAGATAAAAACAGAATACAATGATTTGCAAATCCTTTTCTACTTATATTCAATTGACTACACTGCAAAGACAAGATGTTTAATGTTCAAACTGAGAAACTTTTTTTTTTTTGCAAATAATCATTAACTTAGAATTTAAAGGCAGCAACACATTGCAAAAAAGTTGGCACAGGGGCCTTTTTACCACTGTGTTACATCGCCTTTCCTTTTAACGACACTCAGTAAACGTTTGGGAACTGAGGGGACCAATTTTTTAAGCTTTTCAGGTGGAACTCTTTCCCATTCTTGCTTGATGTACAGCTTAAGTTGTTCAACAGTCCAGGGTCTCCGTTGTCGTATTTTACGCTTCAAAATGCGCCACAAATTTTCAATGGGAGACAAGTCTGGACTACAGGCAGGCCAGTCTAGTACCCGCACTCTTTTACTACGGAGCTATGCTGTTGTAATATGCGCAGAATGTGGCTTGGCATTGTTTTGCTGAAATAAGCAGGGGTGTCCATGAAAAAGACGTTTGGATGGCAACATATGTTGCTCCAAAACCTGTATGTACCTTTCAGCATTAATGGTGCCTTCACATATTTGTAAGTTGCCCATGCCTTGGGCACTAATACACCCCCATAACATCACAGATGCTGGCTTTTGAACTTTGCGCCTATAACAGTCCGGATGGTTCTTTTCCTCTTTGGTCCGGAGGACATAACGTCCACAGTTTCCAAAAACAATTTGAAATGTGGACTCCTCAGACCACAGAACACTTTTCCACTTTGCATCAGTCCATCTTAGATGAGCTTGGGCCCAGCGCAGCCGGCGGCGTTTCTGGGTGCTGTTGATAAATGGCTTTCACTTTGCATTGTAGAATTTTAACTTGCACTTGCAGATGTAGCGACGAACTGTAGTTACTGACAGCGGTTTTCTGAAGTGTTCCTGAGCCCATGTGGTGATGTCCTTTACACACTGATGTTGGTTTTTGATGCAGTACCGCCTGAGGGTTCGAAGGTCACGGGCATTCAATGTTGGTTTTTCGGCTTTGTCGCTTACGTGCAGTGATTTCTCCAGATTCTCTGAACGTTTTGACAATATTACGGACTGTAGATGATGAAATCCCTAAATTTCTTGCAATAGCTTGTTGAGGAATGTTGTTTTTAAACTGTTCGACAGTCAGCTCACGCACTAAGTGGTGACCCTCACCCCATCCTTGTTTGTGAAAGACTGAGCATTTCAGGGAAGCTGCATGGCACCCACCTGTTTCCAATTAGCCCGTTCACCTGTGGGATGTTCCAAATAAGTGTTTGATGAGCATTCCTCAACTCTCTCAGTCTTTTTTGCCACTTGTGCCAGCTTTTTTGAAACATGTTGCAGGCATCAAATTCCAAATGAGCTATTATTCGCAAAGTTTACCTGTTCGAACATTAAGTAACTTGTCTTTGCAGTGTATTCAATTGAATATAGGTTGAAAAAGATTTGCAAATCATTGTATTCTGTTTTTATTTACGATTTACACAACGTGCCAACTTCGCTGGTTTTGGGTTTTCCTGTGAAGCACTTTATGTATACATACTGTGAAAAGTGCTATACAAATAAACATTTACTTACTTACTTACTTACTATAATGGCAAGGATGCAAGACGTGGCAATAACAAAAACGTGGCAAAACTAAACTAAGACAAAACACGAACACAACTAGGCAACCAAATCACAATACACAATACAAGGCGTGGTCAGGGAAGGCAGAGATCAAAATACAAACAAGACAAAATCATAACACAGTGACGGTGTTATTATTCGGGGACGTCGTTTGAGTAACTGGTTTTCATGGACGGGTCTGGTGGTGTAGCTGCCCTGAGATTCATGCATGCTGTCCCTAAATTATAAATTCTAATTCTAACTTAGAGTCGGATATTTAATGAGGATATAACTAAAATTGGTATTCTTAATGTATTATGGAGGCAGAATGTGCTTTTGTAACAGTTGTGCTTTTGTGCCCCGTCCTTTGAAAGGAGCAAAATATCCATTCTAGTGGGACACACCAGCCAGGACATTGCGCGACTCAACGCCAGCTAAAAAGAACACGTAAAAACCTTCGCCCTCTGCAATGTCCATATTTGGTATTGTTTTGTGGGGTTTTACAATTTCATCATCTACAGTCCATAATATCATCAAAATATTCAGAGAATCCTGAGAAATCTCTACACGTAAGTTGCAAGTCCAAAAACCAACATTGAATACCTTTGACTGTCTGTCCCTCAGGCGGCACTGCATTAATCACCAACATCATTCTGTAAAGGATATTACCATGTGATTGCAGGAAAACTTCGGAAAACCATTGTCAGTTAACAGAGTTTGTTGCTAAATCTACAAGTGAAAGTTAAAACTACCTTGCAATGCAAAAGCCATATATCAAGAACACCCAGAAACGCTGTCCGCTTCTCTGGGCCCGAGCTCATCTGAGATGGACTGACGCAAAGTGGAAAAGTGTGCTGCGGTCTGATGAGTCCACATTTCAAATTGTTTTTGGAAATCATGAACATTGTGTCCTTCGGGCTAAAGAGGAGATGGACCATCCAGACTGCTATCAGCGCAAAGTTCAAAAGCCAGCATCTGTGATGGTATACGGATGTGCACATCTGAGAAGGCACAATTAATGCTAAAAGGTACATACATGTTTTGGAGCAATATATGCTGCTATCCAAGCGTCATCCCTGCTTATTTCAGCAAGACAATACCAAGCCACATTCTGTATGAGGTTCAACTGTAGTCACACATCAAGCAAGAATGGGAAAGAATTCCAACTACAGAGCTTCTACAATTATTGTCCTCAGTTCCCAAACGCTTGACTGTTGTTAAGGAAAGGTGATGTAACACTGTGGTAAACATGCCCCTGTCCCAGCTTTTTTTGAACATCTCGCAGGCATCAAATTCAAAATGAGTGAATATTTCCAAAAAAAAAAAGTTTCAGTTTGAACAGTAAATATCTTGTCTTTGAAGTGTACTCAATTGAATATAGGTCGAAAGGATTTGCAAATCATTGTATTCTCTTTTTATTCACGTTTTATACGACATCCTATCTTCATTGGAATTGGAACTCCAATCAGTGGATTTAAAATATGCGCCTGGGTGCCCTCTAGTCAACTAAGCAGGCTGCTGGCTGCCTACTTTCTGGCAAAGACACGCCTCACCAGAGAGAGAAGGCAATTTCAGAGCTGCATGGATACGTAGATTACGCATTAGCAGCTGTGGCGCATGGCACTGACATGTTAAGAGTGTCACCCATATCAGGGAGTGCAGGGCCTGCACGTAAACAAATGCCAGCTAAAGGGGGGGGGGGGGGGGGGGTGGGGATTTTCTAAATCTATAGAGCTTACAATTCTCAACCGATTGCAGCGAGTCATATATATAGGGTTTATGATCTACGTACATGGACTACAAAGAAAGCATTTTTATCTTCAGTAACTTTGAATCTTAAAGTTAAGCAGTGATTGCTGTTCGATGCTCATGAGAGGGTGATGGTATCAATGTTAGAGTCTTTAAATTAACTGAATTTGTAATGCGGTGGAAAATAATTCACTCTTGAAAGGAATTGTGAAAACTCGTTCAAACATGGATCTATGGAGTTATATTTGCACCTCAATCCTGAGTGAGCAATTGAAGATTTTGAGCGCAAAAAAATATACTGCACAAACACACAAATCTTGTTCTGAGGAAAAGTTAAACATGAGCAAAAACCTTCCGAGGGGCGAACAAAAATCTATTCTGTGCTCAAAAAATGTCTTTACATGTTTCCTTTGATCAATATGAACATGCAATAATATCCCTTTTCACTCAGTTTCACTCTATGCCCTCTCACAAACTCGGTGTGCTGGCAGACCGCAGCATGCTCGCTCAAAGCAGGTCTTTCTCACTTTCAAGCTATGCACAGTGTTACAAATGTGCCACAATTCTCATTGGCTGCTTCGGCTCCAATTAGAAGCATTATGACCAACCAACAAAGAAAATGGGGAAAGGTATGACATACTGTGAGGTACTGTTCAGGAACCACTCGCGAGAGACAGCAATCCAAAAAACGTATGCCTTTAATGAAGTCCGAGTCAAAGCCAAAAAACACAGGAATTGCCAAGCCACAATGCGAAATCCAAAAACAGTGTCGACTAGACAGGCAGGGGTCAGAACCAGTAAGACAGATGAGCAGAGGTACAAAAAACGATAAGCAAACAGTCGTAGTCGATGAGCAATCCCAAGGGTCATACACAGGGCATCCAAACACAGAAATCTTGGTCATACAAAAATGGGTCGAAATCCAGAAAGACAAAAATGATACAAAATGGGCAAAAACAAGAATCAAAGTCGGACAATCCAGTAGAAGAGAAACAATATTCTATGGCATACGAGGCGCTCTGCACAAAGAAGTGTTGATCAACGTTCTGACAAGAGCTGTGAGTGAAAAGACTGCTAATATACACACAGGGACGGCCACATGCTTAACAGATCACAGGTGTAGGAAATCAGACTAATAACAAAGGAAGCAAACATGAGGGCGAACCTAATCATATGAAATAGGCAAAAGCCAAAATGCGGACAGGGATCACAAGACAGCCTATAGACAGAACAAACAGATCCGGTTAGGAATTTCTACGTGCACAGAGTGAGTGGCAGAACAGTGATTAAGCAGGTGCAGAGAATCTGCTTGAAGCACAGCTAAGTAAATTGAGTGAAGACAAGAGGCGGAGACCAGAACAGGGCGAATGCTGAGAGATCCTTAGTCAATTAGTAGAGTGCAGCTATACAATCTCTAGTGCTCGTTAGTAAGTTAGTACAAAGTATTATATACAATGTTGGTTAAGGTTAGTAACTTTATCAAAAACAAACTGTTAGTATGGGTTAATAATCTAGAAAAGCAAGATGAGGGAAGTAAACGAGATTGTAAGGAATGTTTGAAATCCCAGAAACCAATGAATCACCCGAAAAGTTTGGCACACAATACTGGGCCTGAGAGCAATCACATGAAAGAAGACCAGACAGGGGGAGACAACGTGCAATGCATGGAAAAACAAAAACATGGACCAGTGTAAAACTGCAGGAATGGAATATGGCAATAAATACAAAAACATGGCAAAACTAGACAAGACATGAACATAATCAGGTATCCAAATCACAATACATAATTCAAGACATGGTCAGGCAAGGCAAAGGTCAAAATCCAAACAAGACAGAATGGCAGACAGCAGAATCACAACACATAACTCGACTACAACGGGATTATTGGCTATTCTTTGAGAGGTGAACCAAAATGTCACAAACGTGACCAGATGTCATGAGTTTTTGAAGTCAAATAGACTTATAAAAAAAACCTGCTTACGTGTGAAGTCAGACACCTGACCAGTCGTACTTGACCTCTGATCTCATTAGTAGTTAAAGTTTGTCAAAAATAAATTTTTTTCTTGATAGACTTGTATAAGTAGTACTCTTATTAAAGGTCCACAATCATGAACCTCCAATACTTTTGTAATACTATTTGTTACATTTTTGGTCACACAAGTGACTAAGAATGGCCCTTATAGTGCTGCCGTGTTGGAATGTTTGGGTTAAGGTTAACGTTGCAGCTCCATGTATCTTGAGACATCAGCTGTAGTATGATTCCTTTGACTTATATCTGTCATTAGCAATCCAGGCTGCTGCTAACTATAGCATCAGACGATGTCCTCTGAACAACGAAACCAAAATGTCACATCTCAGCCACATACAAGTGGTTTGTGCTTTAGTATTATACCACGTTCCATGAACCTTTATGAAATTATGATGGTTAGTTTTTGTGCACCAACAGTTTGCAAACTAAATGAGCTATCTATTTAGGTTGCTAATGCTAGGTCAGCTAATTAATGTCGAGGACAGAAGCAGAAGCTAACTGACATTAATGTTATTATTATGATGGTTGGCAAACTTGACAGTCTTAAAAAAAAAAGAGAGAATAGTTTTGACACCTTCCTCCAGCTGATTTAGTTCAACATATAACACCTGAAGAAGGAACCTCGCCGATTCGTCTTTTGCCATAAACTGAACTAGACTTATATCCACCATATCAAGTCTTATAACCTAAAGTTACACAACCACAACTGAAGTACATAATCATCTCTGAGAGATTTCGTAAAAATCAAAGACACGCGTTTTAGGCAGTAATCTATCTCTAAAGCTTAAACACTCGAAGCAATCAGTTTGACTTGAAATAGCAGGGCAAGCAGATATTAATTATGGGTAACATTCCATTTCGGTTTGACTGAACCAGGGTGCTGCAGCTATTCCCGGTGTTGCTGTGCTGGCTCACTGGAAGCGAACAGCAATTGCAATTTGCTTAGTTATATTTGGAGATATTTGTGGGACTGCTTTAGAAAATTTACCTTAAAGCACAACCTAGAACTGCCTGGAATAAACTTGGAAAAGCCTGGAAGTTCATTCACAAATGAACTAATCGGAATAATGACCCCTATCACGGGAACGCTGGTGCCAGCGTCAGCTCAGCTTACCAGTACCACCTGGCGCAAATGTTTGTGAACTAAGCGGAAACAGATCACTCAGTTGTGGGCAGTCAAATGTGACCACACCGAGCTCCTGCAAGAACGCTGCAACAGGGAGTGCACAGCCGGTAACAACACACGATGCGTGGCTGAAAAGGCCAACCAGTCCTGAGCCTGGTAGTGACTTCATGCCACCTAATGGCTGCTCCCAGGCTCCAGACAGACTGAGCTTCTCTTGCAATCACGCTCTAATTGTTTAACCTCTTAAACTCCAGGGTCCCCCAATTGGGGGACCCTGAGACTCACCGCAGCAAAATATCTACAACGCTGCGCGAATTAAGTAGCAATATTACACATCAAATGAAACAGGAGAGCCTCTGCTACAAGCACATATAAGTCATTTTTACAAACACCAAGCACAACTCAAACGCCAAGCATATTAATGTTCAAATATCAAAATCCGATTAGCGTCAGAAAATCAACCCTCTCTCCACATTTCCATGTCTCCCTCTCTGATACTTCATGCTACACAAACATAGATATACTCTATTCATTTTGGGTATGTCATTTTCAAACAGAAACCTAAAAAAGAGGCTGGGATTTAAGAGGTTAAGGAATTCTGACTTTTCAGCTGCATCATGACCGAGTCTACTCCGCTTCAACCCAGCTGTAAAAAAAATGGTGAATTGGAGTCAATGAGGTTGATGCATCTCTCTCTATGGCTCTGTGCGTGTCTAGGTGAACACAGTGCATGCTGAGAAATTAGCTTCATGGCAGGGCACACTGGCAGACTGACTCCACCAGTCCTGAACTTTTAAATGCTGACCTCGCCAAGTAGTGAAATACTACTATTCGCGGCTCTCTGTTTATTTCTGTGCACTGTATATATGCAAGCTAAATAGCTAATCAAATAGCAAGCTGCAAGATATCAGTAACATGTTGTAAGATTATTCACGGCTCCCTTTTATTTGTGTGCTATTATTAGCTAGTTAGCTCTCGAACACGCAATGCACAGAACGTGTTCGAAACGGGTTGAACTTGAGTATTGAAATTGCCATCACTGCAGATGACATAATCAATAGCTAGCTGACGTTAACTATTAAACCACTCAATGAGTAAGGAAAAGTTACATCTGCTGGCTTAGCAAGGGTTACGGTCATTTTGATGCCTGTATTTCATTTGCAAATATGTGTAGCTCAGGGATGGGCAATAGCTCTGGGACCAGGGATAGCTCTGGTCCTGGAGGCCCGATGTGTATGTAGGTTTTTATTTCTATCAATTACCCTGAGTAATTGAGTTAATTGGTTGCACACACAAATATAGATTTGCGGAAAGCTTTGATCAAAGAAAAATGTTTTATGTAGGGAGACGAGAACAGTCTTTGGTGGTCATTCATGATAATTTAAAGAAATGCGCCATAAATGTCAGATTTCATGAACAGTTTGGCTAATTTAGACAATAAACTAATTAAAGCCCAGAAGTTGGGGTGAAACTTGTCACTCGCCCCGTGACCCTAGTGAGGAATAAGCGGGTATAGAAAATGGATGGATGGATGGATATTCTTTGTCTCATGGTGTGGTAATTAATGAGCAAGACTAAGTTTATGACCATACAAGCTCCAGTAATGATTAGTTACCTATTCGTTTGGGTGATATGTGTATAGAATGGTGTAATAGATATGTATATCTAAGAAGTGTCTTTACTGCCGATGGCAGGACACGCTCCGCTGTTAGAGAACACGTAGCTGATAAATGGAAGCACCTCAACAGGTTGATTTTATTTTTGAATAAGAATTGTGACATGCCTTTCACTGTAAAGTGGCGAAAAAATGTTTTGTCTATGTGTTGTTTGGACCCACAGGTCAATAAAATTACTACTACTATATATTATTTCAGAGCTGACTGCAGAATGATTTATAAGATGAACTATCATTCAGCCTTTAGATCCTTAGTCTAACCGTGGAGGATTAAGCTGCGCACCAGTGAGTGCGTTTACATCGAGAGTAGGAAGAGGGAGAGGTACAATTGGCATTCTACCCTGCTTAAGGTAGCGTTACATCGTTTGACAAGAGCATATTATCTAGGCTGTATGTCTAGAGCCCTCAAGTGGCTGATAGCCTATTATACTTTTTATTCGCAATTTCATGGAAATTAGACGTCGCCACTGTTTGGCCCAACCCGCCCGCACCCGCTAAATGTTATTAAAATGTTGAGCCGCCCCACCCGATCCGCGGATTCTGGGATGACCCGCGCATCACTACTATCATGCTAAAAGGAAGCCATTGTTCAGCATGATCCAGAAGCGCCACTGTGTTCTATGGGCCAAGGCTCATTCAAAATGGACTGTAGCAAAGTGGCAAAGTGTCCTGTGGTCAGACGAGTCCAAATTTGACATTTTTGTTGGAAATCATGGGCATCGTGTCCTCTGGGATATAGAGGAGAAAGACCACCCCTCCTGTTATCAGCGTTCAGTTCAAAAGCCAGCATCTCTGATGGTATGGGGATTCATTAGTGCATTTGGTGTGGGACACTTGCATGTTTTAATAAGCACCATGAATGCAGAAAGGTATATAAAGGTTTTAGAGCAACGTATGCTCCCCTTCAGACAACATCTATTCCAGGGAAGGCCTTGTGTATTTCAGCAGGACAATACTAAACCGCATACTGCAGCTGTTACAACAGCATGGCTTCATAGTTGAAGAGTCCATGTGCTGAACTGGCCTGCCTGCAGTCCTGATCTTTCACCGATTGAGAACATTTGGCGCATAAATAAAAGAAAAGTCCGTCAAAGGAGAACCAAAACTCTCCAGATGCTAGAAGCCTGTAGTAAACAAGAGTGGGATCAAATTCCAATGGCTAAACTCAAGAAACTTGTCTCCTCAATGTCCAGACGACTCCACTCTGTGTTAAAAAGAAGTGGGGATGCTACACCATACGAAACAGGCCCCTGTCCCAACTTTTTTGAGACCTGCAGCAGCCATCAAATTTGAAACAAGCTCATTTTGTGTATAAAATTGTAAAATTTCTCAATTTCAACATTTGCTTTGTTATCTCTGCTCTATTGTGAATAAAATACTGGCTGGTGTGATTTGAAAGTCATTGTGTTTTGATTTTATTCACAATTTACACTTTGTCCCAACTATTTCGGAACTGGAGTTGTACATTACATAAGAGGGGTCACAATTTTGAACCAAATATAAAAGTTTTATGGTATACTTTGGTAATATCAGTCTTCAGTTTACATTTTCTGACTGCCACCAGTATGCCATTTTTGATGGCTCATGGAAGGCCTTAACGCTATTCAGAGATTGCGGAAGCATTGTGGTAATACTGCTGGTGCTGTGTTCCCTCACCTGGGTCGTGGAAGGGGATCAGCAGGTACTTTCCAGGCTGCTGGCTGGCTCTGGCTCTGGCCTGTATGATGGAAAAGGCTCGGCGTCGCGCGGCAGTGATCTCCTCAAACATACTTCCTGTCGTGTCCATCACAAACACCACTGCCGGCTGCTGCCTGATACTCAACAATCTAAACACATGTGCGCGCACACACAGTTACCTTAACACAGCTCACACACACTCACATACACATGCACACGCACGCGCACACACACGCACCGTTTCCATAACACAGCTCACACGCGCTCACACACGCCCGCATGCTCTCACATATGCATACTCACACACTCAGATACTTAAACACAGCACCCACACACTGTTACCTAGATACAACATGCACCAACACACACATACAGACATACTCAATTACCTGAACGCAGCATACACATGCTCTGTTACCTGATCTCACTGCTCATACACATAGTTAGCTAAATAAAGCTCACACAGGCACCTAACCACATCATGCATGCATTTCTTACTTAGCAAGTCCGTGTGAGTGGAATAACGCAGTTATGAGTGATTTGCTGGGCTGTGTGTGAATACAGCAGTGATTTTCAGTGGCCAATCCATGACCACGAAAACTGATTAGTGATCGGCTGGCCTGTTAGTGTCAAATATGTGTGTGATTTGTGATTGGCTGGCCCCTGAGTATATAAGGCACCTGTAACTTGTTGTTAGCTCGAGCGGCTAACCTCAGGAAGCTCGCAGTTCCAATGGCACCTCTGAGGTCTTGCAGCACCGCCACAGTTGCTGAGGTAGCAAGACGGGCGGCATCGCCGTGCAGATAGTGGTGGGGGGAGAAGAAGGGTGAGGTACTGTCCTTGTTGATTCCCCCTTGTGCCCCCTGGTGGCGGCTGCTGTCTAGAAGCCCTCCGTGGCTGCACTTGCCTGGAGTGGGAAAGAGCGGGGGAACACTCCCATAATGCTAGTGCTGCTCACTGCTAATATATTCATTATATTTGCAAATACTATGCAGGAAAATAACACCCCCACACTGCTAATGTATTTAGTGCAGCGGGCAAGACAACACTTCCATCAGTTTGGGCGGCACTCTGCTGCTTATAATTTCTTTGCGAAGGGTTGACTGGTTGAAATATTCTTTTGTTCAGGTTCGTGAGTATATCTCCGGGGAGCAGCCACAGCTGTTTGCAGGAACTACTTTTTAGGGTTTAAATGATCTTTTTTACCAGCGTAAATACTTTATAAGTGCGCTTAAGTCTAATAATTGAGATATACAGGGGGGCTCGCCTGGCCAGACTGGTATGTCCAGAATGGTTTTTTTTTCAATTAGTTTTTCACCTGCAGTCTAGCCATCTGAGTCAGATTTGGTTCTGATTTTTTTTTTTTATTTGGCATCTCCAATCCCACCCGAATCTGGAATGTCCAATTGGGGAACTGTGTACAAGGCTTTCCCATATGCGACTCCCTGTTGCCAACTCAGGAGGGTGAAGACAGCTCACGGCTCTCCTCTGAAGCACGCGCCTGTCAGCCATCGGTTCTTATTCACTCATTGGTTGAATCGTCGCAATGAACATGAACAAGCTTAAAATCTTCCTGATGAGCGCCTGTCTGGCCAACAGGAGATGCCTAAGGAACGAACAAAGCAACTTATATTACCCTTCCCGGCAGACCCTTCCCAATTTGCATCCCTGTAGCACATTGGCCAATTGTGCGCTACTTCTGAAAAGGCTGCCGGCCACTGCCAGATAATACGGCCGGAGCTCAAACCCGTGCCGAGATAGTCACTTCTGCTTCGCAATGCGATGCTTTGACCGAATGAGCTATCCCGCAGCTCGGTTCAGATTTTTTAATTATTCTTTGTTTTTCAACATTGTCTCGTTCTCTGCCCTCTTCTTGTGCTTCCTCCCCATGCTTCGCTCACCTTGTTCTCACTTTGTTATTGTTGTTGTTCTGCATTCAAGTTTTTGGTCTTCGACTTACCTCTGCTAGTCTGCTGTCTCTCCTGGTTTAACTTTTTCTCTGGAAACACTTATTAGGGACTTTGCTTCCCAGTGCTAAGCTTGTCCTGATTCCTCTGGCCTGACACCTTGGCTCCAGACCTCAGACCTGCCCCTCCTGCAGCGCCATAGCCTGACCCCTCAGTGCTCCTGTTTCCCTCTGCCAGACATTGGCAAACCCTACCCTAACGTTCCATGCATTGATGCTGCCACTTTGTATTTATAAAAGACACCCTACAGGGTTTCATCTGGGTTCTGTGTTTGGCTACAGAGTTCTGCTTTCTTACTGAAACTCACTCCAGTCATTTATTCTCTACCTCTTATCATCCTCTCATCTCTTTAATCCGACCTCCAATCATTGAGGGCTTCAAGTGCTAGAAACTAGAAAACTGAAACTAATAAACTAAAAATGGGGAAGACAAAAGGAGACAACAGCCCTTTAGATACTGGGACACTCAAGTTTCCTCTGCTTGAAGCTGTCCTAGTTAACAGGTTCAGCAGGTCTGGCTGCATGCAGGTGTGACTTTGTGGGAGTGTTTATGCAGGTTGGTGCGTGTATGAGCAGGAGCAGGTGGTGGTAACGGTACCTGCAGGTTTGGGAGGATTTGCGCTGAAGTAACCAGTGGTGAGCACAGGGGGGCGCTCGCTGAGCAGAATGTTGTCCCTGCAGGTGGCGCTGTAGCATTCTGCACAGGTGGGCGTGTCCTCTGAAAAAGGGTGTAGTGCCAGGAGCAGGTGAGAGTGGGAACTTCATGTTCCCTGCCTCAGTTTCCCTCGGTTTTTACACCAGCGGCGCACGGAGAGTTATGCACCAGCATGCATGTTGTTTGCTGGTGTGTATGTTGCACAAAGGCAAAAATGTCATGTATTCTGGTGTGCATTATGCGAACAGATGTGTATACTGAGTCAGTCAGTATATTGTGTACAGATGTTTATGTTCTTTACTGCTGTGCATGTTGCATACACATATGTAAGTTCAGTACATGTGCATATTATGTTTATTTGTGGATGTTGAATATTGCATGCATGCTGTGTTCATGTGTGGTTCCGCAGGATTGGTCAGGCACCTGAGGCCACAGGTACAGCTGGCTGTTCAGGGTGCAGCAGATGGAGGTAAATCGATCTCTGGCCCATTTCCACCCAGTTACTGTGGCTGTAAAAATCCTAAGAGAGAGACAGAATTCAAATTGCAGTCCAGTTTTATTTGTATGGCACTTCTTGTCGCATAAATATTTTGTTTAGAAGCTGAAGGAAATGAAACATTTATACTTTCCTGCGAAGTTGTGTTATGTCTCATTCATACTGCCGACATTCCATATGTGTACATATGTATTCATATGTATTCCATATGTGAGATGATGGTGTGTGTTCAGCAAGACGGTGGTATGTACAGTGAGACATCGGTATGTGTTTGTTGAGAAGGTCGGGTATTTTGTATGAGACGGTGGTCTGTGTTTGGTCAGATAATGGTGTATGTTTGGAGAAATGGTGGTGTTTGTTCGGTGAGATGATGGTGTATGTTTGGTGAGACAGTGGTGTGCGTTCAGCGAGATGGTGATGCGTGTTCTACGAGGCATCGGTTTACAACCTGCAGGGAGTGGAGAAGTTGGCCCAGGCTGTTCCTTGCCCCCTGTTGAATGAATGAATCAATGAGTGAATGAAAGAATGAAAGAATAAATATTGACACATTATGCCATCCCATATGATGTCACATGGCATTTCGTTGCTCATGCAGATACCGCAGTAATCCTGAGTGGGTGAGGTGGGCATCTCTGAGCCTTACCTGGTAGTCTCCCGCCCGAGCAGAGAGCAGGGTCTGAGCCCACAGCAGCCGGAGCATTCCCTGTGCTCCCCCAACGCGCTCTGAGTCAAAGTGGTACACCGGGTCAGACCGGGTGGTGCTCAAAAAGTCCATGGCTGCATTGGCCCACACAACTTCCCCCACGGCTCGCCAGAACCCCCGGCCCAGTCCTGACTGGATCCAGAACAGACAGCAGACCAGTTCAGCTAAATTTAGAGTTCATTTTATGTTACTGTGGGGCCAGAAATAATAAAATAACACACTACTTTTGAGTGTGGGACTACATGTGTCTACTTCTGTAATTTGTTTTGTATTCTAGCTCACTTATCTCATGGTGTTTATATTTTGGGGTTTCGCTGGTAGTTGGGGGTGTTAGAGGACATCCTCAAGAGCCCAGAAACAGGCAGGAAGATTTGTTTGTCTGATCAGTGTGTGCCCTCACAGATAAGGGAAATGCTGCAGTAAAATGGAGAAAAACCAGAGATTTTCAACATGTGGGGGTTGTTTCATGGCTCTAGTCTGATCCCTGATACTCCATTGAACTTTATACCTAAGACCAATAGGATATTAACAACAGTGAATTGTTTTTTTAAGAAACATACAATAATGTGCAAAAATCTTAGGCACCCTGGCCTTTTTAAAATTCAAATCTGCATTATATGTTTATTTTATTCCAAATTAAAGTTTCTGAAGATAAAAAGTAAAATCGAAATTCCAAATACTAATTTAAAGAAAAGCTTCATAAAAAATGCTTGTATTGCATTAAAAATAGTTGATACAGATATTAATGTCTTTACAGAGCTTCGGTGCCCTCATGATCATGGCTGTTTGTAATTTCTCGGAGGGATAGATGCAAGTGTGACAGTCAGTCTGTTGGCAAGTTTTCCACTCTGCTTAGAAAAAGCAAACGCCAATCATCTTATGAAACTATAGCGCAACAGAACAGGGTCCCAAATTTTTTGCCAAAGGTAGTTTCACCAAATATCGATTTGATTTAGGTTTTAACAGGTTACAACTCTGTATAGTACATTTCTCAGTTATTTGAACCTTTTTATTTCATAATTTTTGCAAGCATATTTGCCCAATGAAATTGCTCTAAATGCGCCCAAGGCTTTTGCACAGTACTGTACATAAATTGTGTTCCTTGAGTAGGAATCAATAAAAGTCCAGCCCTTGATGAATTACAGTAGAAATGACCTAAATCAGAGTCCCATAAGTTGGATTTTCGCCTAAGTCAGGTGAAAATTCTGGTCCCACAGTACTGCATTTCCCATTAAATCTTATCAAATCAGTCGGATTTTCTGCAAGAAGGATTAAAATTCGCTGGTCCAAATGTATGTGACTTTGGCAATTTCGACTGTGTATATCATTAATTGATTAATTTAACATAGAATGTTATACCCTTAATGAAAAATTACTACTCAAAGAACTCATCTATATATGGAGATCCTAGTTACCACTGCCAGAAGGTGTTCTGTGTGTTTGTCAAGCAGGATTACAAAAAAAAACATATTCAATGGATTATTACATTTGTGGGGAGTTGGAATAAATGAATAAAAAGCAGCTGACTGAGTGTTAGTTGAACAAAACCTGCTGGCAGAGATATGCTGTCTGAGTGCACTCTACTTAAAGAACTCAGATTAAGTATTTGTTCAGTTGTAGACTGTTAATTAACAAAGTAACACCATAATAGATGTAAAATACACCATTCAGAAGGGTGGTAAAGGGGATGGATGCTGAGCCAGAATTTTATCTGGTGACCTCTGGGGAGCCGCCTCCCCCTTCCTGAGAGGGCTCTGGAAGGGTATTATAGTTTTTGCCCACAGGATTTAGTTGGCGCCCTTTCTTCTATTCTCTTGCTTATTAATTTCCTTCACTAGTTTTTAACAAATCACTGTAATAAACTGAACGATTATTCACCGGCCCAGGACTGTGACTCTTTTTCCCTCATGAACCAGTCTAACAGTTGTGCAATTCACAAAAAACGTTTGCATAACCCAGCCTTTCACAGGAGCCAGTCTTGCTCATCAACGATCTATCACCTCCACTAATGGGCATCAGCTACCTCAGAGAAATCTGCTGGTGAGACACATCCATTGAAGATGTTGAAGTGAGTTGGCTTGATGTCAAAACTCTCAGGTTGTAATGGTGCGATCAGGAACCAGTCACGAGAACCAGGCAATGCAGTAGAACTTGCTTTATTAATAAAGGGGGAGGACCCCCGCAGGGCAGAAGGCAAAAGTACAAAGTCCACACTCCAAAAATCAAAATCCAGTTGGGCAAAAATAGAATCGCAAACCAGGGCACCAATCACAATAATCGTAGTCTCGTGATCGGGCAGAAAAAGGTCAAAACTCACAGATGCAACAATAATCCAAAATCACAAAGAAAAAAATCAAAAAGTCGGGCGGTCCAGTCAGAAAGATAAACACTGAGTAATCAAGGTGAAAAGAAATGTGGCACAAGAAGACTGAGGAAAACGATCTGACAGAGACTGGCTGTGAGAAGACACCTAATATACACTTCAGGGGGGATCACATGGTGAGGGACACAGGTGCAAACAGTCAGACTGATTACAAAGGAGCACCACATGAGGGAGAACCGAGTCACATGGAGTTTGGCAGAAGCCAAAACGTGGACAGGGATCAGGGGACAAACCTATACAAAGATTAACAGCTGCAGTTACGGAGATTCTAACGTGCATAGATAATTAAAGAAGGACAGCGTGATAAGACGTGGAGCTTCCACAGAAAATGCAGCAAAGGGAACCAGGGAGAGACAAGAGGCGGAGACTAGAACAGGGCGAGTGCTGAGGGCTTGTTAATGAATTAGTAAGTGAAACTATACAATCCCTCGGTGCTTGTTAGTAAGTTAGTATTATATACAATGTTGGTTGGTGTTAGTAACTTCTAGCGAAAATAACAAACTGTTAGTATGTTAAGTAAGATAGAAAAGTAAGGCGAAGTAAGCAAACGAGATCGGAAGGAAGGCTGAAATCCAGAATCCAATAAATCACCCGAAGAGTAACACGCAGGACTGGGGCTGTGTGCAATGACAAGACAAGAGACCAGACGGGGGAGACAAAGTGCTCTGCATGATGGAAAACATGAACCGGAATGTGACTATGGCAAAATGTAAAACATGGAAAAGTAAAAACTAAGACAATACATAATACTAATAAAAGTTACCAAATCCCAAATACACAAACAAAGAATGGTCAAGCATAGCAAATATCAAAAAACACATAAGGCAGTCAGAAATAACAAGGCATGAACATGAGCCAAAGCAGAATCACTACACAGGTAGGCATTCAGTAGTTTTGTAGAAGTTTGCTTTCCTGCAAAAGCTTGAATCAGCCTTAAGAGGGCAGGCGACCCCGCAAAACTTACCTCATTTCGTCCAGACGCCACCGCGCTGAGCGTGCTCAGTGTGACATTGAGCAGGGCCTGTTCTGTCATGTACTGGTGAGTGTGTGAGTCCCACGACAGTGTGAGCACCTGAAAGAGGAATAAACATGCAGTTCATACTATGAAGGAAAGGAGCTCTGTGACAGAGCCTCTCATTTACACACGTGACATGGAGGCATACACAATGCTTTACTACAGGCAGTTCTCCACAAAACAAGCAGCAAGCTCTGTGGAGAACATACACTGTCTCATCTTAGTTTGTTAAATTTACTCAAATAGCATGTATTACACCCAGGCATCATTATATTCTTTTCTTTCTTAATGAATCAACTCTTAAGTCAAATGAACTAATCATGTTGCTAACCCAAACAACTTTAACTGTTTACCAATGAATCAAGCAGCCCAAATGATATGTTAGGCTGGAAATTTTATGGTGGTGTTATGATCCAGACCAGGAATGAAATGCGGAGTCAGACGTACAATCCAACAAGTAGTTCATTGACAGCAATGTGGAACAGATTGGGGACGGGAACCCTGATGATGAAGTTGGGCTGAGCCCCACACTAGGGTAGCACAGTTCTGCACACACTTAACAGGCAAGGCTTAACTGATGGTTGCAGGCCAGTGGCTTTGGTGATGCAGCTTGAGGTTGTAAAGGTTGTAAAGACTTTGCCAGCATTGAACTGTTCCAGAGGAACGCGGTCCCAGTCCTGGACTCAGATCAGGGTTAGAGTGTTGTTCATTACAGACTGGACTAAAAGAAAAAACTTGGAATGGTCTAAAAGAATGTGGCCCCAGTTCTGGACCCTGATGCATTGGAAGCTTGTTCTTAATTGATGAATTAACTTGAGTTGGATTAACTTGAACTCGATCACAATCCTGGATCCTGATTAAGATTGGAAGCTTGCCTGAATTTAGTGGATAACAATAAAGACTTAGTAAGAGTGTTGTCATTAAAATACAAGTTGGATTAGACAAAGCAGTAGAACATTTACCCATAAACACTGACCGGGATTTTAGAACAAACACAACTTTACAATCCAGCAACTTGCACATAAAGCAGAGGGCTAAATACCCATCACAAAGTCACAAGGAAACAATCATGTAACGGTACTCAGTATGGAGGTAAATCCCTATCTTTATTCGAGAGCGTGGTTTTTCATTTTGTGCATAGACTGCAAAAATTTTTTCCCCAAAATTAGCGTGGTATTTCATTTAATGCGTAGACTGTACAAAATTTCCCCCCGAAATTAGCGTGGTATTTCATTTCATACGTAGACTGTACTAAATTTCTCAAAATTCTGCTCTCGCACTTAAATTGCCCTCAATCACGCTTGGATTTTTTCTCCTCGCACTCAAAACCGCCGCTGCACGCTTGAAACATTTCTGCTCGCACTCAAAACATGCTGCTCGCGCTTGGATTTTTTTCTGCGGTACATTCCTATCAAAAATCAGCAACCAATAGAATGCCAGGTTCCGTGTTGACCAATGAAATGATCGCTGCAGGCTCATTCATTTAACTTCATACAGTGTTCCGTGGGGGCCGATGACGCTTAACCCACTCTGCAGATTCTGCTGTATGTGTGGCTACGCCGTGAATGCACGATCGCTTATTAAACTATGTTACTCTGTAGATTATGTAGCCATCTAGCTAGCTAGCCCAGCTCTTAGTTTGGCCTCTGCACCTGGCCATTAATTTCAGAATGAAACCCTGAGGTGAGTTGGGGGGTGGCGCTCACCAAGATGCAAAAAACCTTCCAGAACCAGCTCAAAAACTGTGGACCGCAGTATGACACCACCTCGTGAGGCACACCACGCAGGCAAACAATGTGTTACTGGAGCAGGTCTGCAGTCTCCTTGGCAGTGGCCCAGTTTAGGCTATGGCACAAAATGGGCAGATTTAGGGAATCGGTCAATGATGGTGAACTTCTTTGTGCTGTAGCAGACTGCAGTGATGTTTGTTACTTGACTTGGAGTGGGCAGAGAGAGTACAGGTTGCGACAAAGGACCAATTATCACTGGTGAGGGAAGGCCAACAAAAGCACCAACGCACCCAGGTGGGAGTGCGGGAGAGTCCATAATGACATGCCTCTCACTCTCTCAGGGACAAAGAATCAATTGGGAAGAGAGTCTGGTGAGGGACAGGACCGCAATTGTCTTTGACCTCACACTTGACCTGTTATTTTGTGACAGCCAGGAGACAGTTACCTGGGAGAACAGTATCTGGAGTTCTTTGGGGATGGAAGGATTTAGTCGTGACAAAGTCAGGTTTAGTATTCTTTGTACCTGGACACTATGTTAAGACAAAATCAATTCTTGAAAAGAAAAGAGGCCAGCGTGTCTGCCTGGAATTAAGCCTCCATTCCGTGGCAATAGCAGACATAATCTTCCAGACTTTGGGAGAAGAATAGTATGTTGCCAAGATAGATAGAGATGAACTGGGACACCATTTCGCAGAGGAAATCATTCAGGAGGTTCTGGAACAAAGCTGGGGTGTTAGCAAGCCCGAACAGGATAATCAGGAACTCTTAGAGGTTCAGGAGAATGATAAATGCTGTCTTTCACTCATCTCCTTCTGTATAAGCAGTAGATGACAGGCATTAAACAAATCCCCCTTCAGAAATAAAGCCTCCTTTTTGTAGTTTACTGGTTGGCGCCATTGGTTCATTTCGTAAACCCCAACACCCCCATAGTCAATGCAGGGGTGAAACAATCCATCTTTCTTAGCCACAAAGAAGTAACCAGCTCTGGCTGGCAACAAAGAAGCCCCAATTATTCTAGACACCAGGGCCTGACTTTCATACTCTTCCATGACAAGGGACTACTGGTTGGCTGGGAAGATCAGCTGACCTCCAGGTGGTGAAGGTCCAGGCAGTAAGTCCATAGAACAATCATAGGTGCTGTGGGGCAGAGGGGATGCTGCTCTTCCCATGCGGAATACCATGTGATAGTTGTGATAGATGGCATGTTAGTTCTTCAGGTCCAGTGACTCCTCTCTATAGTCAGAGGAAGGAGGTGCAGCTGGGCAGGCATCAGCCTGAGGACAGCACTGAGAACACAAAGAGCTCCACTCCAAAATGGATTTGGAAGGCCAGTTGACTGAAAGGTTGTGATGTTCTAACCAGGGTCTCCCCGACACCACCTGAGTATGCGGGGACCCCATGATGAGAAACGGTAACTCGTCCACATGGTAATCAGAGGTCAGCATAGGCACCAGTTGAATGACTTGAGTGATGTCAGGAAGGGCAACCCTCGTCAACCCCTAACACTGGAGCGGCACAGGTGCTGCTTTAGTTGATATGTTAAGGTACCTTTTGAGACCATGATGGATAAATTTCCCAACAGCACCAGGCTCAATTAAAGCCAAGATGTTACCTAAGCGATTTTGCCAGTTTAGGAAAGCATGCACAGAGTGATGGACAGCAGCTCCCTCTAGCACATCTCTTATTGATGTTGCTTTCAACCGTCAAACTCAACGATGGCATGTGCTGTGTGCCCACAGGACATGCAGAGAATCAACTTTTTCCAGCACTGCCATTCTTCTGGAGGAAGCTTGTAGAGCAGAGCCCAGGCAAGAGCCACGGGTACTGGAGGAACCAGATGGGAAGAACCTCTGAGTGAAGCATCATGAGATGCAGGCTGGGAAGGCACCTGTAAACTCGCCTGCCAGTCCAACAGTTTTTCTTGCAGCCGGATATTAATCCTCAGCGACATATCAATTAATAGGTCAATATATAAGGGAAAGAGACAGGTAGTTAACTCATCTGAAATCTGCTCTGCCAAGCCGAACAGGTGTACATTATATAGAGCCCTGGCATCCCAGCGTATGGAGAAAGTCAGGGTGTGGAAGTTGATGGAGTAGTCTTGACACCAACAGGTTGCATTTCTGCAGCAAATCAGAAAATGAAGACCCATTCCACACTGCGCCAGGAAACTGCAACAGGTGGCAGGGTTACCGCCATAGGCGACCAAAACCACCAGTTTGGCCCCCCACGGGGCTTACATCTTAGAGAGAACATATTGCAGAAAGGTGCTGGCTGCTTGAGCAGCAGAGTTTTGTGAAATCTCTGTTACAGCCTCTAGTTGACAGCGACCCAGGTTCGGGTAGCGGTTCTAGACCCGGGAATGGCGGGGCGCAGACACGTCCCTTTATGACAATTAGTCCTGGGTTGTTAGCTATCATTTTCCTCTGCTGACGCGTTTTCCAATTATCGTACTTGGCAACTTAAGGCACGGTCTCTCCATATGTGATCGAACAGCGATGAAATCATGGGCGAAATTCAGTACAGAAAAAAAATTAACTTATTAATAGGCCACTGCTTCGCGTTGATTGATCAGGTCCGTGTTCCAGTGAAATATTGCCTTTCACTCTCGGTATTGTGTGGGTTGATAAAAAAGCAGTTAAATAGGCAGCGTGCTGCTCAAGCGGTTTGCGTGAGAGGCGACAGGTATGCAAGTTTGACAATGTTGATTTAAATACAGCAAATAAGCGTCCAGATGAATGATAGTCTACTTACGTAATCGGGGAGAACAAGCAGCAGCTGTTAACTGTGGAGTGTTCTTGGAGCGAACCTTCGGTTACTAATGAAAATGACTGATAACAGGTCAGGACTAACGACTGTTTTAAACGGATGTTTTGTCACAATTCTCAGTTCAGGTTCCGCCACTGAGCTGAATTAAGCCCGTGATTTCATCGCTGTTTCATCGCATATGGAGAGACCGTGTCTTAAGTTGCCAAGTATGATAATTGGAAAACACGTCAGTAAACGAAAATGATTGCGAACTACCCAGGACTAATTGTCATAATGGGACGTGTCTGCGCCCTGCCATTCCCGGGTCTAGAGCCGCTACGGCCAGGTTCTGATATAATTGGTGAAGGAACTCATCATGCAGATGAAGAAGCACCCCCTGGTACTCAGGGTGACAACTGGGCTCGACATCTCTGCTGATTCCGTTAGTGGCTGGATTTGGAGCGAAACGCCAAACTAGGATAGCACAGATCAGCACAGATGTAACGGGCATGGCTAGGCGTACAATTGCAGGCCAGTGGCTTCAGGGATGCAGCCCGATGTTATACTGACTTTGCCAGCCCTAAATACTGTATTGTTTTGAATATAAGACAATGTTGTTTTCCCAGTTAATCCCCTTTGAGAAAGTGAGGTTGTCATATTTTCACAGAATAAGCTTTTAACTGTCAAAATCAGTGATTCTATGTGTTTTTTATAGTCTACAGTCAATTCACATGCACAACAATAGATGGCGCCAAACAACAGCCTGCCTTGTTTTATATTGGTTTTGATCAATGTTTTATCAGTTTTTTCAAATAAAATGTTTTTTTTTTTGTGATTCTTACTTTTTTGTGATTAAAATAAGATTTTGTCATTATTTCAAAAATTTCAAAAATCTGTCTTATGTCCAAAATTGTCTTCTGAAACAATACGGTAGTTTCACAGAATGAGGAGGTTGCTTGAGAGGAACGCAGTCTCAGTCCTGGGCCCGGATCAGGGCTGGAAACTTGTTTCCAATAAACTGGACTAGGAGAACAAACTTGGAAGGGTTCATAAGAATGCGGTCCCAGTTCTATTTCGTTTCTCCTGACCGCCAGAGGCGGTGCTTTCAGCACATGGATATCCATCACACGAACGTGCAGGTTGAGTAATAGTAACAACAAAGTCACGTGTGACCTGGGTGACGTCACCCCGTGACCACGGCATAAAAGACCGGTGAACCCAGGAAGTGACCTCTTTCATCTTCTCGCGTTTTGCAGGTTGCGAGTCACAAATCGGATTCTGGACCAAACGCGTGTTGGTTTCGCAACCCGTAGGGTTGGGGCTGTGCTTTTACGCATCCCCCAAAGAAACTGCGTTGAATCCGTCGATTCTTTTTTCTGATTATTTTGTTAGCACTACTCCGTTAGCTGAGTGCTCTCGCTCGGTGGAGTTAGCTGTGTAGCCCTCAGAGGCGGTGTCCTCGCCGCCGGAGGCCGGCTTGTTTTCCTACAGGTAAGTGGTTTTCATTTGACTTAAAGCGGTGTTTCTTGCCGCTGATTTGTTAATCGGTTCTGTGGCGCACTGCGCCTATTTTCATTAGTATTACTCCGTTATCTGAGTGCTCTCGCTTGGTGGAGTTTGCTGTGTAGCCCTCAGAGGCGGTGTCCTCGCCGCTGGAGGCCGGCTTGTTTCCTTCAAGTAAGTGGTTTTCATTTTATTTGACTTAAAGCGGTATTTCTCGCCGCTGATTTGTTAATCGGTTCTGGGGCGCACGGCGCCTATTTTCGTTAGTATTACTCCGTTAGCTGACTGCTCTCGTTCGGTGGAGTTTGCTGTGTAGCCCTCAGAGGCGGTGTCCTCGCCGCTGGAGGCCGGCTTGTTTCCTTCAAGAGAAAAAAAAAGAATAAAAGAAAGAAGTGGTTTTCATTTCATTTGACTTAAAAGCGGTGTTTCTCGCCGCTGTTTTGTTAATCGGTTCTGGGGCGCACGGCGCCTATTTTCGTTAGTATTACTCCGTTAGCTGAGTGCTCTCGTTCGGTGGAGTTTGCTGTGTTGCCCTCAGAGGCGGTGTCCTCGCCGCTGGAGGCCGGCTTGTTTCTTTCAAGTAAGTGGTTTTCATTTCATTTAGCTTAAAGCGGTGTTTCTCGCCGCTGATTTGTTAATCGGTTCTGGGTCGCACGGCGGTGTTCTCGCCGCTGATTTGTTAATTGATTCTAGGGCGCACGGCGCCTATTTTGTTAGAATTGTCGACCGTCATCCTTGCCTCCGGCCTGTTCACGGGCTGGCTGTCTTGAGTGTTTGCGGTGTGTGAGGTCTTCTCACGCTAGTGAGTGACTGCTTATTTGCTGCTGTCTATTACACCCGCGACAGTAGGCTCGCGGTTTGCGGGCTGGGTGCTCTCGCGTAGGCCCTCGCACCTTAAAAAAAAAGGTCTCTTCTGCCAGCCAGGTGTCACGATGGACATGTTCTCCTGCTGTGCCAATTGCCGGGCCCCCCTTGAGCCGGAGGACGGCCACCGCGAGTGCCCCTCCTGCCTGGGTATTGAGCACCTGCGGCAGGGGCTGACTGACATGGCCTGCGCAGACTGCATGTGCCTGAGCGTGGCTACATGGACCGCCAGGCTGGCTAGGATGGATTCCCCGTCTGACATCCCCCGGGTCTCGGGGGGACAGGATGTGGTGCCGGCTGCAGCAGCGGGGCCCAGCAAGCGCCGTGGGGCTCCCCCACGTGTCGCTGCTCCCAATGCGGGAAAGAAGCGCACGGGCAATTTGGCTCGGAAAGTGGAGGTGATGTCCGCCGAGCTGGAAGAGATGAAGGCCGTGCTGGCGAATTTCCAGCCTCCGCCACGGGGCAGCAGTGTTCCCGCTGCCACCCCGCCTCCCTGGCAGCCCGACCGATCGCCATCACCACCCGTTCTGCCACCGGCCGTTGATGCACGCGGCCTCGATGAGCTGTCGATCCAGGCGTCGGAGAGTTTTGACTGCGGTGGGTCTGACGGTCACGACTCCACCTCCCCGGCCGGTTCCCAGGCCACCAGCCATGGCACCGTGACAGCGTCGGAAGGCGGACGCTCATCCATCCAGCTAACGCTGAGAGCTGCATTGGCCCGTCTGGGTTTGGACACGCCCCCGGTGGCCCAGTATCAGAGCACTTTTTTCAGAGGCTCCCCACAGCCTTCCTCGCTGTCTGTTCCGCCCTCGGCCCCATATATCGAGGAGTTGCAGAGGTGTTGGGCGGACCCCAGGCGCCTTTCCCACCTCCCCACTGACTGCAGGGCCCTGGCGGCAATGCAGGATGCCCCCACCTACGGCCTCCAGCGGATGCCCAACACTGAGCCCTCCGTGGCTGCCCTTGTCCTTTCGCCCAACGAGGCTCTGCGGCCTGACGCCCGATGCCCCCGCGCTCAATGCCGTGTGACTGACGACCTCATCGTGCGAGGATACGACACGGCGGCACGAATTGGCCGTATCGACAACTCCTTGTCCCACCTGCTACTGGCCCTTGCCCAGACGCTGGAGGGGACGAGTGCGGCATCACGGGAGCTGTGCGACGCGGCGCTCCAGGCCTTTGCCTACTCCTCGCGGGAACTTGGCCGGCTGATGTCGTTTCTTACCCTCGCCCGCCGGCAGATATGGCTGGCGCAGTCCCCTCTGGCCGAGCCTGACCGGCGCGTGCTGCGCTCTCTCCCTGTTGTCCCTGGGGAGCTGTTTGGCGAGGCCGCTCAACAAGCCCTGGACCGGAGTGCCCAGGTCGTCCGGGCGCGACAGCAGTTCGCTCGCCTCCGCCAGGTCTACCACCACGGCAACGCTGCCCAGTCCTTCAGGAGGCCTGCACCAACTTTGTCTCGGCCACGCACCCTCCAGGAGACCAGACCGGCTGCTGACTTTCGTCGCCCCACCACCTCCCGGCCCCGCGACGCCGCCCCCTACACCCACTCCGGTCCCCCCCGTGCCCCCGGTGACCGACGGGGGCGGTCCGGGCGGCGCTGACATCAGCGCACCGGCAGTCGGCCGCTTTTCCAGCGGACAGCTCCAGCGCTGGAGAGCATTGGCCCCAGACCCCTGGGTGCTGGTGACCCTCACCGAGGGTTACCGCATCCAGTTCTGCCGCCGACCGCCGCGTTTTCATGGGGTCAAATACACCACCGTGAGCCATCCGGGGAAGTCCCTCATCCTCCGGCAGGAAATCGCCACTCTCCTGGAGAAAGGAGCAATCTCTCCCGTCGACAGGCAGAGACAGCAAGGTGGGTTCTACTCCAGGTATTTTCTGGTTCCAAAGAAGGACGACGGTATCCGCCTGATCCTCGACCTGAGGTCTCTCAATTCCCACTTGAAGACCATGAGATTCCGCAAGCTGCGTACGGTGGATGTCTTACACCACATCCAGGCCGGCGATTGGTTTGCTACCATCGACCTGAAAGACGCCTACTTTCATGTTCCCATTGCGCCACACCACAGAGAGTTCCTGCGGTTTGCTTTCGAGGGCCAGGCCTTCGAGTTCAATGTTCTGCCCTTTGGGATATCGCTGGCACCCTGTGTGTTCACCAGGTGTGTGGCAGCGGCATTGGCACCACTTCAGGCACGGGGTTTGCGTGTCCTGCCTTACCTAGACGACTGGCTCGTCTGTTCACGATTGGAAGCTCAGGCCCACACCGACATCGCGATTGTGCTCTCACATGTCGCAGAGCTGGGGCTCAGGGTGAATTACCAGAAGAGCTCACTGGTGCCCAGCCAGGAGACGATCTTCTTGGGCATGCACCTGGATTCGAGGTCCTTGAGGGCAACCCCCTCCCTGACCAGGATCCACAACATCCGCCTGCTGCTTAGCCGCTTTAGACGGGGCAGATCACTCACCCTGAAGACCTTTCAGCGCCTGCTGGGCATGCTTACGGTGGCCTCCTCTCTGGTCCCGCTGGGGCTCCTGGACTTACGTCCGCTTCAGAGGTGGCTCAATGGTCTCCACCTCCACCCGGCGCTGCACGGGTACAGGTGTGTGCAGGTAAAAGATTCTTTTTGCAGACTCCTCGGTCCATGGAGGAGGAGGGCTTACTTTTTGCGGGGTGTTCCACTGGCCGCTGTCCCCTCCCGGAGGGAGGTCATCACCACGGACGCCTCCCTGGGAGGTTGGGGTGCAGTCTGGCAATGCCGGACTGTCAGAGGCCGCTGGAGTCCAGGGCAGCGACAGCAGCACATCAACGTGCTGGAGCTACGGGCTGTTTTCCTCGGCCTACAGCACTTCCTCCCAGGCCTGGCCGGCAGACACGTTCTGGTGAGGACGGACAACGCTACGGTGGTGTATTACATCAACCACCAAGGAGGCACCAAGTCCCTCCAGTGCTTAGAAGTGGCCGGCCAACTTCTGCGGTGGGCCCATTGGCATCTCTTGAGCCTGCGCGCCATGTACTTGCCAGGCACTGCCAACAGGGCAGCAGATCTGCTGTCCCGCCAGGACCCCAATTCCGGGGAATGGAGACTCAACCCAGCAGTGGTTCTCGCCATCTGGGAACGTTTTGGCAGAGCAGAGGTGGATCTCTTTGCCTGTCAGGAGTCGACACACTGCCCTCTGTGGTTCAGCCTCCACGGCCCCAGCTCCCTGGGCCAGGACGCACTGGCACATGCTTGGCCGAGGCAACTGCTGTATGGCTTCCCCCCCCTGCCACTGATCCTGCCAACCCTGCACAGGGTTGCGATGGATCACCACGAGCTGCTGCTCGTCGCCCCTCGGTGGCCGGGCCGAGTGTGGTTCCCCAAGTAGCTGCAACTTCTGAACGGCGACCCCTGGTGCCTACCAGTGAGGACGGACCTGCTATCACAGCTGGGAGGGCAGATCTGGCACCGGGATCCAGCCCGTCTGCAGCTCTGGGTGTGGCCGCTGAAGGGCCAGACCCCCTGCTAGGTCTTTGTGAACCGGCAGTGGTCAACACCATTCCACCAATGGCCTCTACGCCAACAGATGGAGGCTTTTCTCCAACTGGTGCTTGACTCGGGGGGAGGAGCCTACATGCTGCCCCCTGCCGATCATTCTACTGTTCCTCCAGTCCCTGTTTGACAAGGGTCTTACTCCTTCCACCATCAAGGTCTATGCAGCTGCCATCTCTGCTCAGCATGCCAGAATTGGGGGAAGGACCGTGGGGTCCCACCCCTTGGTGGCACGTTTTTTGAAGGGTGCTCTCCGGTTGAGACCCCCCCGACGGAGGCAGATACCCACGTGGGATCTTCACTTAGTGCTGCAGGCTCTCTGCGATGCACCGTTTGAGCCCCTGCTCACGGCAGACATTTCATGGCTCTCCCTGAAGACCGCCTTTCTTCTGGCCATTACATCGACGAGGCGCGTCGGGGAATTACATGCGCTGTCAGTCAGTGGGGAGTGCCTGCAGTGGCACCCCGGCGACAGTGGGGTCACTCTGTGGCCTAACCCCTCTTTCCTCCCGAAGACCCTCTCTGCTACCTTCGTCAACCAGCCCCTTAGCCTTGCGGCATTCGAGGCAGGCCATGGTGAGAGGTCGGAACTTTTGTGCCCAGTTCGCGCCCTCAGGGTGTACGTGTCCCGTACGGAGGGCTTCCGTAAGAGTGACGCCCTGTTTCTGTGCCACACAGGGCCGAGGAAGGGTCTGGCGCTCTCTAAACAGAGGCTTTCCAAGTGGATAGTCGAGGCCATATTACATGCCTACAGGCATAGTGGCTCCCCGGTTCCTCCGGCTGTTCGGGCGCACTCTGCACGGGGCGTGGCGGCCTCATGGGCATCACTGAAGGGCGTACCCCTTTCAGACATATGCAGCGCAGCCTCCTGGGTGTCCAGCTGCACCTTCACCAGGTTTTACCGTCTTAATGTCGTCCCACATAACCCTGTGGCGACGGCTGTCATTCCAGGCCCGTCGCAGCAACACTGAGTACGGGTAGGCACTCCTCATGACCTGGTTGGTATTAGTCATCCATGTGCTGAAAGCACCGCCTCTGGCGGTCAGGAGAAATGAAATAGAACGAGGGTTATGTAGATAACCGCGGTTCTATGAGTTTCGGATGACCGCCAGAGCTTGGCAGTCACTCGGAGTGTACACGAGAAGATTTGCCAAGAGTTCACTTCCTGGGTTCACCGGTCTTTTATGCTGGGGTCACGGGGTGACGTCACCCAGGTCACACGTGACTTTGTTGTTACTATTACTCGACCTGCACGTTTGTGTCATGGATATCCATGTGCTGAAAGCACCGCCTCTGGCGGTCATCCGAAACTCATAGAACCGCGGTTATCTACATAACCCTCGTTCTGGACCCTGATTAGTAGGGATGGTTACCGTTGTTATGGCCCCAATTTGTAATTACATTTATAACACAACAGCAACAGCAAGGGATGACAAACACAGTTTTAACAACTAAAACACATTTAATTTTTAACAAAGACAAAGACTAATAACAACCTACAACTAAAGACCAAGATTGATAAATAAGAAAAAAAACAGAAATAATTACAGTCCCTTTTTGGTGGGGTGGCTTGGTGATGTCCTGGATGAAGAAAATGCTCAAACTCAGGCAAAGAAATCCACAAAAGAAACATCACAGGTCTTGAACAGAATGGCAGGTCTGGTCATCTTCTTGCAATTTCTCCTACTACATTACTGTCTCAATTCTTTTCCTTATATACTCTTTTGCAGACCCCACCCACATTTAGACCTCTTTTTTTTTTATTTTCGGGGACTTGCCCCAGACATGTCTGGAAACATGTCCAAACATGACTCCAGTCTGAGCTTAACAAAAAAAAGGTAAATACTGCCATCTAGTGGCCTATATTCACATTACACCTCCATTCCAAAAGGGAAAAATTTTGACTCATAAAGGCAAAATTTTTCTTTTCAATACAAAATGGTAAAGTGAACACTTGTCTATATATACATATCATACACATTCAAACAAACACGTGATATATATATATATACATATTCAAACACGGGATAAGCTATCAGCAATTACATTGTCTGTACCCTTCACATGCTTAATTTCCAAGTCAAACTCCTGTAAAATCAAACTCCAATTCAACAATCTCCGATTCTTGTTTTTCATCTTACTCAAAAACATTAACGGATTGTGGTCAGTGTACACAATCATTGGCTTTTGTCCTGTACAAACATAAACCTCAAAGTGTTGTAAAGAAAGGACCAGAGCCAACAGTTCCTTCTCTATTGTGGAATTGTTTGTTTGGTGGCGATTGAACTTCCTGGAGAAGTATGCCACGGGATGCTCAATGTCATCAGAGTCACTTCTCTGTAGGAGCACAGATCCACAAGCTTGGTCGCTAGCATCGACCGCGATGGAGAACGGTTTGTTGAAGTCAGGAGATTTGAGCACGGGGAAGTGACACAGCAGAGACTTCAGGCGATCGAAGGCTCTCTGGCATGCATCATCCCAGGTGAACTTTACGCCTTTCTTCAGTTGGTTAGTTAGACTGAGAGCAATCTCAGCAAAGTTCTTGCAGAACTTGCGGTAGTACCCGATCATTCCAAGGAAGCGGCGCAAAGCTTTTTTGTTGTCAGGAACTGGAAAGTCCATGATGGCTTGGACTTTAGCATTTATGGGTGCCACCTTACCCTGGCCTATGACGTAGCCAAGATAGGTGACAGTAGCACAACCAAAGTCACTCTTGTTCAGGTTAACAGTCAGGTTAGCCTGGGTCAGGCGCTGGAACAACGTCTCTACATCTTTTAGATGTTCTTCCCAGGAGTCACTCCAAGTGATCAGGTCATCGATGTACGCACCCGTGTGTGGCAATCCGGCGATTGTAGACTGTATCATCCTTTGGAACGTGGCTGGGGCATTTTTCATGCCAAAGGGTAGGACTTCATACTGGTACAATCCAGATGGTGTGGCAAAAGCAGAGATGCTCTTGGCCCTCTCAGTTAAAGGCACACACCAATAACCCTTCAATAAATCAATCTTGGTCAGAAACTTTGCTTGCCCTACACTATCAATACAATCGTCAATCCTAGGTATTGGAAACACATCAGTTCTAGTTACAGCATTGACTTTGCGATAATCTGTACAGAATCTAGTACTTCCATCAGGTTTTGGAACTAGCACACAGGGTGAACTCCAATCGGAGTTGGAGGGTCTGATAATATCATGGTTTAACATGTACTCAACCTCTTTCTCAGCAATCTTTCTCTTTTCAGGATTCATCCGGTATGGATGCTGTTTTATTGGTTTGGCATCACCAACATCTACATCATGAGAGGCTATAGTAACTCTCTTTGGAACATCAGGAAACAAATCCTCATATTTCTTGATCAACCTTTCAAACTGATCTCTCTGTGAGGGTTCTAAGTGCTGGAGTTTTACATCAAGATTTTGCAACACTTCAGTGTTTGACAATTTACATGAAAGAACTTCAGCTTTAATTCTTGGTTCATCATCTTGAAACTCCCCCTCATCTTCACACGTTTCGACCATTGGAGAATCTGAAGTGACAGCTGCAACCCTAGCATTTCTGTCATGATAAGGCTTTAGCATGTTAATATGACACAATTGTTTTGGTTTTCTCCTATCTGGAGTCTTCACAATGTAATTGAGATCATTGAGTTTTGTCAGAATTTCATAAGGACCATGAAATCTAGCCTGCAATGGATTGGACTGCAAGGGAAACAACACAAGGACCTTTTCTCCTGGTTTAAACTCACGGCTTCTAGCCTTATGATCATACCAAGTTTTCATTTTTCCCTGACTTGATTTCAAGTTCTCTTTGGCAAGGTCACAAGCTGCACGCAATCTTTCCTTGAACTTGCCAACATAGTCTAACAGACTGATATGCGGCTCTTTCTCTTGCCATTGTTCACTCAATAATAGCAAAGGTCCTCTCACTTCATGACCAAACACTAGCTCAAATGGACTGAATCCAGTAGACTCCTGCACTGCTTCTCTAGCTGCAAACAACAGCAAATGAACCCCTTCATCCCAGTCTTTCTCATGGTCATAACAATAAGTCCTCATCATTGTCTTGAGAGTGGAATGAAACCGCTCTAAGGCACCCTGACTTTCTGGATGATAGGCACTAGAAAGAATCTGCTTTGCACCTAGTTCATACACAACCTGCTGAAACAATCCTGAAGTGAAATTGCTACCCTGGTCTGACTGAATTTCCCTGGGAAGGCCAAACAACGTGAAGAACTTTATCAAAGCCTTCGAGATTGCAGTTGCCTTGATGTCACGTAGAGGTATGGCTTCGGGGAATCTGGTAGATGCACACATGATTGTCAGCAAGTACTGATTTCCAGATCTAGTCTTGGGTAATGGACCAACGCAATCAACAATGACCCTAGAGAATGGCTCCCCAAATGCTGGGATAGGCTGCAATGGAGCTACAGGTGGGTCTAACTGGTGTTTTCCAACTACCTGACAAGTGTGACAGGTTTTGCAAAAGTTGGAAACGTCTTTCCGAAGCCCAGGCCAAAAGAAGTGTTTCATGATCTTATCAACAGTCTTGTTAACACCAAGATGACCTCCTAAAGGTAAACTATGAGCCATTGTTAAGATCTCATTCCTATAGACCTTCGGAACAACAATTTGCCTGACCACTGCCCAATCTGCATTGGCAGGGATATCAGGAGGGCGCCACTTCCGCATCAACACACCATCCTTGAGATAATACCCAACTGGAACTGCATCTATTTCTTTTTCAGGAAGGGCTCTCCTCTTTAGTACACCAATTTCAGGATCATTAGTTTGCTCCTCAATCAACCGCTTTCTGGACAGAGACAAGTCTCCAGACACATCAGAATCACCAGACCCATCCGGCTGGCTGAATAGAGAACTGATAAAAGTATCTGATAAGTCCTCAAACGGAGAAACCATAGTAGGCCAATCAGAGTTATGAGGCGAACCACCTGAGTCCTGACTATTCAATGTACTGGACGGCACCACATCATCTTCTTCTTTAGCCTTCTTGGCCATAGCACGAGTCACTGCGCAAGAAGGATACAGAGATGGGTCCTCATCCCCATTTTCAGTGCTCGGCTGTGAAGTAAGATGTACAGGGGGAACTACTTTGCCCCCAGCCAGGCCATTGCCTAGCAACAGAGAAACACCCTTTATAGGTAGACTTGACATAAGTCCCACCTTAACCTGTCCTGTAACTAAATCTGACTTCAAGAATATAGAGCGCAGGGGTACAGATACAGTCCTCCCTTCAATACCTTGTACAAGTATGAAATCCCCTGAAGCGGTCTCATCACGTAACTCCAAGGAGTCCATCAACAAAAGTGACTGAGAAGCTCCGGTATCCCTTAGGATATATATGGGGACAGGAGTAGTATGCTCATTCAGAGCCACAAATCCCTCTGACACAAATGGAAGAAATTCCTCCCTCACAAAGTCAGCTGTATTAGGCTTTTTAGCCCCACAAGAAGCAGGCAATTTAGCAGATTGGTTATCCACTACAGGGGTTTCTAACCTTGTTTTCACAAAGGCATTTGGTTTGGTATCCTTTTCTTTTTCTTTCTTAGCTTTAAGGAACCAACAGTTAGTTGTAACATGACCAGATTTCTTGCAATAACTGCAAACTAGACCACTTCTGTCACTGTCAGCTTTCACACTTTGATCAGACCTGTTACTGGATTTCTGAGCACCATCACCAGATTTGTCTTTGTCCTTGGGTGAGGAATCTTGGGTATCACCGTAACCCTTTTTCTGAAATTGGGACCATCTATTATTACTGCTAGACTGAAATTTGGACTTATGCGTGAGAACATATTCATCTGCAAATTTGGCAGCTGATTGCAAATTCAGTGCTTGCTTCTCATTAAGGTAGGTCTTAACATCATCTTTAACACAGTTCTTGAATTCTTCAACTAACACCATCTCTTTTAGTGAGTTGAAATCATCCTTGACCTCCATAGAAGTACACCAGCGCTCAAAGCAAACCTGCTTTTCATTAGCAAATTCAACATAAGTCTGATTTTCAGATTTCTTCAGACCTCTGAATTTCTGTCGGTAAGCCTCTGGAACCAACTCATAAGCTCTCATAATAACCTTTTTGACAACCTCATAATCAGAGGAATCATCTGCAGACAAAGCCGAATAGGCTTGTTGAGCTTTACCCTTGAGGACAGTTTGCAACATCAGAGGCCAGTGTTCCTTTGGCCACTGGCAACTCTTTGCTACCTTTTCAAAACACTGGAAATAGTGGTCAACATCCTTTTCCGAAAATGGAGGCACCAGTTTTACCTCCTGGCTAGCCCGAAATTTATTTTCAGTTTGAATTTTTATTTTTAGTTGCTCCATTTGGAGTCTTTCTTCTCTATCGAATTTCTCTAATTCAAAATCTCTCTGTCTTGCAAATTTTTCTAACTCAAATTCTCTTTGTTTTTCTTCTCTTGCTAATTTTTCTAACTCAAACTGCCTTTGTTTTTCTTTTTCTTCCCTCTCAAATTCCCTTTCTTTTTCTCTTTCCTCCCTTTCAATCTTTAGCATTTTTAATTTAAGTTCCATTTCTATATTTGGATTTTCCACTGGAAACTGTTCCAGATCTCCTGGTGCAAACACATTTTCATCAATGTAATATTCAACTATCTCTCTAGCCAGTCTTGCTTTTCGCATGGCTGGTTTTACCTCTGTCAACTCCAACTGTCTGCAAATTTCTAGCAGTTCTGTCTTTTTAAAAGACTTCAAAACCCCTACGGTTGGTGATGCCAAGAAATCATCCATTGCTGTTGTCAATATATATCTAGGAAAATTCACAAAAACAATTTCACAATTTGGAATGTTAGATTTTCAATAAATTACTCACACAATGGTCTATCCCGGACCTTGAGCCCCCAATTTGTTATGGCCCCAATTTGTTATTACATTTATAACACAACAGCAACAGCAAGGGATGACAAAACACAGTTCTAACAACCAAAACACATTTAATTTTTAACGAAGACAAAGACTAATAACAACCTACAACTAAAGACCAAGATTGATAAATAAGAAAAAAAACAGAAATAATTACAGTCCCTTTTTAGTGGGGTGGCTTGGTGATGTCCTGGATGAAGAAAATGCCCAAACACAGTCAAAGAAATCCACAAAAGAAACGTCACAGGTCTTGAACAGAATGGCAGGTCCGGTCATCTTCTTGCAATTTCTCCTACTACATTACTGTCTCAATTCTTTTCCTTATATACTCTTTTGCAGACCCCACCCACATTTAGACCTCTTTTTTTTTTATTTTCGGGGACTTGCCCCAGACATGTCTGGAAACATGTCCAAACATGACTCCAGTCTGAGCTTAACAAAAATTCACATATATTCACATTACACCGTTCACATTTAAACCAATCCAGCATCGGTACCCACTGGTATTTGTTTTCGGTACCTTTTTTTTTGTAGCGTGTTTGTAATAAAAAAAGTTATCTCATTTATTCAAAAACAAATTGAAACTTCAAATTTTACTTAGTTATTTCTAAATTCAACATCAAACACTTGCTTGAAACATATGATCTATCACCATCTCCAACACAAAAAACATTACAAACTCCATCTCCTTTCCTTTCCTCTGTAGATAAAATGGGAGGAGGGGGACAGTACATTAAATTGGAGGGCATCTGAGAAATAAAACTGAGTTGAATTTTACAACTCAAAGCAGAAAACAACAACTCAAACATGAACCATTTATGCTACGCAGAAGTTCTTTTTATGATTATTCAATTCAGCATCAAACAATTGTAATATCACTGACACAAAAACATCCACATCTCCCCCTGTTTTCCTTTCCTCTCTGGAAAAAAAGAGTGAGGGGACAGTGGATTATCAGTGGCAATACAATTTAATGTACACAGCACGTTGATAAAATCACTGTATTTTACAACAAAGTATAAAATAAAATACTGCATGAACAAAAACTACTGTGCAGCTCTTTTTGTTACACAAAATAAGCCCCATCCCTAGTTACCCCTCTCTCCTCTCTGGGCAAAATGGGCGAGGGGCAAATAGATTGAAAACAAATGAAAAATGGAGAGTGAAAGAGTGGGACAGGCAGACCTGTCGATCAAAACAAGACTGTAACATCAACGATAATGTGAACACTAAAGAATACAACAAACTCACGACAAGCTGATAATGAGTAAGGGCCTGTGCCACAGGGAGCAGTTTCTTAGACTAGAAGCACCTATAACCTAATTTTCCAAGTTATCCTCCCCAGCACTTATTGTTGCCAAGTTACAAAACTGTCATCTTAGCATTTCAGCAATCCATCATTTCGAACAACATGTCTCGGTAGTTTGAAGTGGTCCAATTATTTTTACAATATAATAATTTTATTATAATATATATAAGTGGTCCTATTACTTTTCATTGGTCATTCTTGTATTCTTGAAATCAACTAAAAAAGGTGGGCGTAACCCACTACATTCAAGGGCTTGGCACAAAAATTCAAATGGTGACATCATCAATTGATTTAATAATGGCCAGAAGCTATCAGGGCGTTTCAGTCAGCTCTAGAGCAATGTGTTTTGCAGCAGGGAGCACTTCTTCTGGAAGTGACTTCAAGTTGTTTTCCAGCACAGAATAGGCATAAAAACGAGATGATTCACACGATGATATTGAAATAATGAAATAAAACCATAAAAGGTGCACTTTAATGTTACGTTACCTTAAAAAAGTTAGCTAATACAATGAAAAGAAATCCTGTATAGTTTTAGCGACTGAGCTAATGAATGTTAATTTCCTTAAAATGTAACTAGAACCATATACAGTCGCATATGGCTCAAACAATGTGGTCAAGTTGCTAAAGTAGCTCGCAACTATGCCTTCGGAAACATTGAATCCCCGTTTAAGATAAATGGACAGCTAAGCGATAACAGTGTACCTAGCTACAGCTGTTGGGCTGTAGTAGTCAGCACTGAAGAAGTAAACAGGAATGCTAAATGACTTACTTGTCAGCAAACCTTGAGTACCCACACATTTGTTAAAAGATTTGAGCCGCCGTTGATGCGTATGTTATAAGTTCCACAGACAGGGAATCTAAAGTTACAGTGGGAATATATGTTAGACTGATAATCTATGGTTCGACTAAGAATCTAATGTTCAACGTGGAGTCTAAGGTTAGACTGGGAAATGTAATTTTACACTGGGAAACTGATGCTAGACTGGGAATTTAGTGTTACATTGGTAATTTTATGTTACATTAGTACAACCCCAATGGCTCCAGCTGTTCCCTCTGCGCCCCGTTGACGGAATTCTGAGATCAATTTGGGGTCCAGAATACTCCTCAACAGAACCCAACAATTCTCTTCCAGACCATAGCCCTCCCAATCCACTAAAAATTGAACCCCTCTTCCCTTACGTCTTTCAGACAGAATCTGTCAAACCATGTAAACTGGCCCTCCATAATTAAATTCTGGTGGCGGCTTGTCAACTGATGCTAAAACACTAGTGCTGATGGGTTTGAGACGAGCCACTTAAAAAGATGGATGAATCCTCATGGATCGAGGGAATTGCAAAAGAACAGTAACTGGATTAATCTTCCGTGTGATCTTAAATGGTCCAATGCACCGTGGAGCGAGTTTCCGAGATTCAACTCTCAATGGAAGGTCCCGTTTAGAGAGCCAAACTCGTTGGCCTTCGCGATACGATGGCGCAGTGCGGCGCCTTCTATCTGCCAAGTCCTTCTTATTCATAAAAGCTTGCTGAGGGGCGTGCAAACTCGTCTCCAGACCGATTGGCACCTTTGATGAAAACTTCTCGTGGATGGGAATCAGTTTCAGTTCCGGAAACAGAGGGGGCTGGTAACCCACCTGAGCCTCCAATTATGAAAGACCTGTGGATGTATTCCGCAAAGTATTATGGGCATATTCTGCCCCGGGAAGACACCGGCTCCATGAGGTTGGACTACTAGTAGCTAGACAACAGAGCGTGTTTTCCAATGGCTGATTGGTCCTCTCCGTCTGTCCGTTAGTTTCTTGATGAAACCCTGAAGACAAACTAACAGAAGCTCCCAGTTGCTCACAAAATGACTGCCAAAACCGTGCTGAAAACTGCACTCCTTGATCAGAAACGATGTCCTGCGGAAGGTCATGCAACTTAAAAACGTGATTTATTACTAATAGAGCTGTCTCCTGTGCTGATAGCAAACTAGTTAATGCGACAAAATGGGCTGCCTTAGAAAACCTATCCACAATGACTAAAATTACTGTGTCAGCTTGAGACATTGGTAAACCTGTAATAAAATCCAAAGTGACGTGGCTCCAAGGGCGTATAGTGACGGGTAACGGTCGCAAAAGCCCCGAGGGTGGGAGATGAGAACCCTTACTCCGAGCACACACCGAGAAAGCGACTACGAACTGCCAAACATCATTGTCTAAGCTCGGCCACCAAAAGCGTTGGGAAAAAAACTCCTTAGCATACTGAGCACCAGGGTGGCCAAGCAATTTAAATGCATGCCTCCACTACAGAACTTGAGAGCGAACCCCAACTGGGACGAAAAAACGGTTAGGCGGTTCCCAGGACCTAGATCAGAACCCAATGCATTCCGGACCACCACTTCAATATCCCACAATACAGGGGCAAGAATCCTATTCTCTGGAACCACAGATTCTGGAGAAGCTTCCATCTCTAAACTGTCACGGATACGAGATAATGCATCTGGCTTGACGTTCTTGAACCCTGGGCGATAAGTCAACGTGTAATTGAATCAATTGAAAAACATCGCCCAACGTGCTTGACATGGATTACATCTCTTAGTTCCTTTGGATATATAGCAGATTTTTATAGTCAGTCCAAGTCATAAAAGGTTATTCTGCTCCCTCCAGCCTATGGCGCCATTCTTCCATTGCCAACTTAACCGATAACAGCTCACGATCACCAATGTCTTAGTTTCTTTCAGCTGGAGACAGCGACCTAGAAAAGAACGCACAAGGGTGTAACGCTTTATCATGCTCTGCGCACTGCGAAAGAATGACACCAACACCAACCTCAAAAGCATCAACCTCCACCACAAAGGGGAGGGAGGGGTTGGGATTGGCGAGGGCAGGTTTAGAACTGAATTTCCTCTTCAGTTCTTCAAATGCTTTTTTCGCCTCTGGATTCCAAGTAAAATGTGGAGATGATTTTTTCTTGGTCAACGCAATGATAGGTGCAGTTTTAGTACTAAAATTTCGAATAAACCGCCTATAAAAATTGGCGAACTTAAAAAGCGTTGAACCTCTTTGACCAAGTGAGGAACAGGCCAATTCATGACCGCTGAGACCTTGTCTGGGTCCATATGAACCGCTCCCTCAGAAATGATAAACCCCAGAAACGAAACCCTCTTAGCATGGAAAAGGCATTTCTCAGCTTTCACAAAGGGCTTGGCCTTCAGAAGAGCTTGTGAAACTTGACGAACGTGATTTTTATGCTCATCAAGATTTGCGGAAAATATCAAAATGTCGTCGAGGTAGACAACGACGAACTTCTCCAGCATTTTGCGCAAAACATCATCGACAAATGCCTGGAACACAGAGGGGGCATTAGCTAGGCCAAAAGGCATCACTAAATACTCGTAATAACCATTATGAGTGTACAACTGGTCTTCCATTCATCCCATATTCAAATGAGATTGTATGAATTTCTTGGATCTAATTTAGTAAAAAATGAAGCTCCTTGGAGGCGTTCAAATGCCAAGTTCATAAGTGGTAGCGGGTGCCGATTCTTTAGAGTCCTCTATAGTCTATACAGAGTCGCAGACCACTATCTAATTCAGGGGTCTCCAACCCTGTTCCTGGAGAGCTACCATCCTGTAGGTTTCTGCTCCAACCCTCATTCAACACACCTGATTCAGCTCATTAGCAGCTCGTCATGATCTGTAACAGGGAGAGGAGGTGTGGTTTGCTTTGGTTGGAGTGATATCCTTCAGGATGGTAGATCTCCAGGAACAGGGTTGGAGATTCCTGATCTAATTCAATCACAAAGAAAAACCCTGCTCCAGCTGGAGAGGTAGAGGGTCTAATAAAACCCTTCTCCAAAGCCTCTGAATATATTGCTTCATAGCCTGACTCTCAGGAGCGGAAAGTGAATATAAAACTCCTCTAGGAGGAATAGTACTGAGTAGGAGGTCGATAAGCGCGATGGGTCGGCAGAGTAGTGGCCCTTCGTTTACTGAACACTTCCGCTAGATCAGATTAATCCAAAGGAACATTAGAAGGTAACTCAAAATTCAATGTGGCGCCCAGCTTCCAACTATCTGTGTCATCTACCTCATCAGAAGTAGCATTAGATACTACATACAAATCTGGGTCCTCGCTGCCACTGACCTCCTCCGATTCTCCATTAGAATCAACAAGAAAATCACTCGGAACCACTTTCAATTTAGTCTACCTATTTTGTTCACATTTGTCCTGATTATTAGGACCATCAACAAAATCTGGCTCCATGACCGGTCTCTCCCAATCAAATTGAGAATCCCAGTCTAAATGATTGTCCAAACACTTCTGATTGGGGCGACTCAATAATGTCTCCCTCATTATCACTTGGATTATTCCCAGTGGTTTCATCACGGTGTGATGAACCGCGAGAATAAACTTGGCAATGTTCCTCACAATTAGGGCCCCATTGAATTATGGGGTTAACCCCATTGCCCCAATTAACCAGGGGTTTATATTTAACCAGCCAAGCATTCCCTCAAACAATCGGAAATGAAGGAGAATCTGCTCCTTCAAAAAACGAATTCTTTCAGAATGTCCATTCAATTTAATGGACATGACCAGTGGGCCTCTGAGACTAAACCCCGCCTCAAAGGGCGACCATCCAATGCCAAGACAGGATGAACATTAGAGAGATAACGAACCGGTAAAAAAAATTTCTGGCCCAATTAGCATCAACAAAGCAATCCACAGCCCCAGAGTCCAAAAAAGCATCAACTTTTATTTTCTAATTCCCCCAGGCCAGTTCGACCAGGGCAAAAGTACTGAAGGGAAATCAAAGTTGTCCCTCTCACTCCCTTCGTTCAATTAGAGGGACGACTCGTTTCCCTTTAAATCCGGACAGCTCGGTTAAATATGGCCTAGCTTGCTACAGTGGTAGCAGATCATTCTTTGCCCTTCAAAATTGCGAACCTTGCGGACCATAGCTCCGTCTACCTGCATAGGCTCGCTGTAATTACTTGACTCAGCGGACGAAACTGGGGGCATCAAAGGTTTCACGAACTGGGTTTGCAAATGTGCAGCTTGGTTTTTACTCATTTGCTTCTCCTTTTCGCGTTCGCAAGCTCTATTGTCGATGCGTATAGCATTTTGCACGAGTGCATCTAATGACTTTGGGTATTCCACCGTAGCTACCGCATCTCTGACTGGTTCAGACAGAGCATGAATAAATATGGTCATGAGCGACTCATCTGGCCAACCAGTTGAACTGGCTAGTGACCAAAAGGTTATAGAGAATTCAGTAACACTTTTCTTTCCCTGAGTCAAGTTCATTAAACGTGTGGCCGCGTATGTTTCCTGTCCTGAAACATAATGGTCAAAAACGGAAACCAGTTCAATCATAAGCCTATCAAGCGAGTTTACGACAACTGAATTTGCCCTTATCAATGGACCCACCCAATCCAAGGCTGCTCCTGCTTACAAGGACAAACTAGGCTTATGCCGTCGGCTGGGGGTATATCCCCGAACGGCCCCAACCCTCCAATTCCCCAATCCTTGAATAGACCTTGAATAGATTTCATTTGAGCTTAATTTCAGGTCAATTGGACAAAAGGTTCTGACGATATGGCCAAAATGGTAATTTTCCATCACAAAGCGCTATCTTGTGTCAAAATATTGAACCATACAGGTATGATGTCATCATGTGACATGTTTTGAGGTCATGACCTTGCAGTTGCACATAGTTTCATGTCAATTGGACAAATAGTTCCAAAGATATGGCAAAAATGGTGAATTTTATGTGACAAAGCTCCACCTTGTGTCAAAATCAAACAGGTATAATGTCATCGTAGGACACATCCTCAGGTCATGAGGATGCAGATGTAGTCGAGGCCAAGGTGCAGGAAATCTAACTTACCCACTCTCTTTTGAGGCAAGTAATTCCTATTAATAGTTGGATATTACACAAAAGACACACACTTTTCAAGTATTATCATCACAATGCATAATGCATGCATGCAATATAGATGAAAATGACAGCCAAGACAAAGGCAGAGAGCCTGGAAGACGTCACTATTTACAGCGCTCCTAGCAGTATTATTATTATTAAAAACATCTAAACAATTCAAAACCATGACTCCACATGAAAAAATTCCTACACATTATTGATTTTGTGTATTCATGCAGGTATTCAGTGTGACTTGCTTTACTGTGATAATTCCCCTTTCAGTATATGTAGTGTTTAACATACCCGAGACCAGAAATTGGGCAGGAAGGCCAGTCCTCCAGGCAGGGCCAGCAGCAGGCACGCCAGAACACACACCGTCATCCGCAATACCTCCCATCCGCAGTGTCCCACCACACTCCTCGCCATTGGGGAGGGAGGGAATATTGGGAGGCAACCTGTACTTTGTGGGAGAGGAGCCTGTGATATAGGGGGTGGGAGCTTGCACAATTATGGGGGTGGAGCCTTTTCTTTAAGGGGGAGGTGCTTGTGCTCTGTGGGAGAAGGAGCCTGTTCTATGAGGGTACTGAGCTTTTTCTCTTTGGGGGAGGAGCCTGTGGTCTGAAGGGCCTGTGCTCTGTGGGGGAGGAACCTGTTCTCTGGGGGGTGGAGCCTGTGCTCTGAGGAACCTGTGCTCTGTGGGCGAGGAGCCTATGTTATTCAGGGGAGGATCCTGTGCTCTGTGAGGAAAGGAGGTTGTGCTACAATGGGGAGGAGTCTGTGCTATGATGGAGGAGGAGCCTGTGCTATGGTGGGGGAGGAGCTTGTGCCATGTCAGGAGAGAGTCTGTGCTATGTGGGGTGAGAAATTTGTGCTATATTGGGGTAGGAGCCTGTGCTTTGTCGGAGAAGGAGCATGTGCTATGTGAGGGGAGGAGCTTGTCCTCAGTGGAGAAGGGCATGAGTTCTCTGAGAAAGTACCTTGTATTATGCGTGAGAGGAACCTCTGTAGGGGAGGAGCCTGTGCTCTGTGGAGAAGAAGCTTGTGTTATGAGCAGGGAGGAGCCAGTGTTATGTGGGAGAGGGGTCTGTGCTATAAGAGGTAGGGGCTGTGCTATGTGGGGGAGGGGCTTGTACTCTGTGGTGGAGGAGCCTTTGCTATATGGGGTAGGAGCCAGTATTCTGTGAGGGAGGTGCTGGTGCTCTGAGGAAGAGGAGCCTCTGCTCAGTGGGAAAGAAACCCTGTAAAATAAAAATAGGAGGACTTAAATACAGCGCAGTCATCTTTGAGTGTCAAGTCCTTCCAAATGATCTCAACAGTGTTTTAGACAAACTGTTAATAACTGTTTGCTGGGATTTTGTGCCCTTTCCTAAACCATATTAAATGGCCCTAAATCTGACCAAGGTAATGTTAATGTTGTGGTAATGTGGAGTACACATTTGCCGGCTCCAGAAACACTGTAATGTGGAAGTGCTACTCATTTATGGGTTACGTAAATGCAGCAATAGGATGGAGCGAATGTTAGCGTGACCCAGCAGCACAATGCCACACTTCTTGGCTAGCTTGAGCTCACATTGTGCCAATGGTGCAAAGTGGGCATGACCATTTTCAAATAAACAAAACTTCTAGCAACTGCCCAACAAAGTTATTCCTGTTCATCAGGAACTAGTGGACTATTTTTGTACCATTCATTTACTAATCCAATAACGACCTGTTCAGCCCTATTTTCACTGACTGTCATTCTTTTGCCCTCTCTTTTGTTAACAGCTCTCTCTCCACCACTCCCAGAGTGTAGATCCCACCCACATCTCTGACCCCACCACTTGCACAAATCCATGCAGGATGTGTCCCATTTCTCTTCAAATTCATTCATGCTTGACTGAGGCTATGTGCACCATGTGTCACAGAGGGCAAATTGCGTGATTAGAGAGTGCAGTGCGTGTGCTAGCAAATCAGCTCGGCCACTCTTTCTGCAAATATGCATATTATTATTACTCAATTATAACAGGAAATTACACACCCAAGCACTCACAGGCATGCACATATACACACACACACACACACACACAAAATGCAACACCCTGGCAGATGGCAAGAGACTGGTGTGGACAAACATTCACACAGATACACAAAGCACGTACACATGCATGCATGAGCGCACGCGCGCACACACACACACACACACACACACACACACACACATATATTCTGCAGACAGCCTTTTTAAGGTGTGTCAGCTCTCATTTCATTAGCTAGTCAGTTGTACTAAATTTGGGAAATTAAAACCAGGCTCTCCAGCTACAAAGCTGATTACTGCTGTTCAACAGCTTGTGTTTGAGAATTTGCTCAATATTTACTCTTTCTGGCTGAAAGATTGAGACCATAGAAAAAATGTTTAATTTATAATTGTAGCCAAAGTCATCATTTCCTACCATCATACAGACACTGCTTCGATTCTCAAAATGAGCCCTTCTGTGGCCATCGAGGCAGAACTTGTGCAAAGGACATCCACCTCGAAAACCAAACAGGAGTGAGCCGGGCTCGAGTGTGTCCCGAGGACACAGTTTCTGCAAAAGACATACGCACACACACATGCGTGCACACACTGAAACACACACAATACACGGCGGATACATAAGAATCATAGTTGAATGCACACACCTAGAAAATGCGGTTACTAGTCGCATGTATACGCTTAAATGGACTCTGCATTCCACCCCCCCTCCCCCCCTCCGCCAAGGCTGCCCCCTGCATTTAAACCCTTCTTCCACTCGCCATCGGAAAACTCAAAACGACTCTCTCCCATTAGTCTTTATTCCTGACCCGCATCCAACATGCATGGGAAGCCCGGGGGTGCGTTTACTGAAAGCACAGATGTTAACTTACATAGTTGGAGCCACGGTCTGTGAGTAGACAAGCAATGTAAATTGCTTACTTAGTTAGCAACTAAGTGGTGTAGGAGGAGTCCAGAAGCATACGGCATTGCCGCCTACCTTCAACAGCGTCAGGGATAGCGTGCATCTCAACTGTATTAATAACATAGTGTACAGCATGAAAGAAATCTACACAGCCGTAAGGTTGCCCATGTTCTTGCCTCTAGGCAAGCCATCAGTTAGCTGTAAGCTAATTTGTCTGTCGATTGTTTGGTCTGTGACATAATAGGTCTACCAGAAAAAGGTCCAACACAAACAAATTGAAAGGGGGAATAATGGCACCTATCGTAGTGGAGATGGATATGCTTCGGTCAATCAACCGATTCCCTATCGTGCATGTACACTGAGACAAGGACAGTAGTCCAATTAAATGGCCTAACTGAGCCAAAACCGTAGCTCAACTTAAAGGATCCATCGCCAGAAAATTAATTTTTTTCAGGTTATTACGTAAACGTTTCCCTCACAGCCCACAGGCTCGCCTGACATGCTGTATTTCCGAGGCTGTAGTGGGCTCACTTTCAGCTACAGTGAAGATACACGCATCATATGAGACTAGACAACCTAAGGAATCCATATATGTCAAAAAAGCGATTATATGATGTCGGCAAGCAGGCAAAATAACACTCCAAAATACACAAAATTTCCGCTCGCGAAAAGGTAACGTTAGCTTGCTCAGATGGGATGGCTGTATATTATTGTCTTTTTATACTGTCCAAACGCAGCGTGTTACTCTTGAGTATATAATCATGGAACTTAGATGTACTAATGTTAGCTTGCATGTGGTATTTATATTGCCCGTTTTTAGGCTATTTTGCAAGTAGATCTCATGCAGGGCTCAGTGCATCACACTCAGACTGCAGGAGCACATCAAAGCCATCCAGAATGGTCGATAGATTCCGCCATGATGAGGTCACGTTGTGTTACCATGCAGGCGTTGCTAAGGCTGTGCAGTCAAGCCAGTCCTTCCTCCTCCCACCCTCTTCCCTCGCACCACGCCCTCCTCACAGCCATGCCTCTATTTTCGGACAAGTCAAAACCTCCCAATTTTCTTGTGAGAGCAAGATTGGCTTGATAAAAAGGGCAAAATAAATATAAATGTTGCGTAATTTTTGCAAATTACTCCAAAATATCATGTTTTAGACCTAAACCACTTATTTTTTACGGGTGTAAATACCAGGTAATGGATCCTTTAACTGTGCATGTAAACATGCTGACTGTACACTAGGTACATAGCACACTATCTGGAAGTCATGTGGTCGGGCTTTATGTCCTCAACGACAGAATACTCACGGCTACGGGCAATATCGAGACACCAATTAGCCTGAAATGCATGTCATTGGACTGTGGAGGGATACCAGAGTACCCAGAGGAAACCTATGTGACAACAGCGAGAACATGCAAAGTCCACACAGAAAAACCTCAGAGCTGATTTTAACTCACAACCTCCTTGCTATAAGTTGATTTCAAGTGTACCATTTGCATTTGAAATCTGTTGCTGTTTCAGTACAAAGTCCAAAGAGCCTTCAGTGAAACAAGCCATCATTAGCCTGAAAAATCTTTGTAAACCCAGCAGAGGAAAAGCCAAACCATGTTTGAGCGCTATCACTTGCCCTAAGAATGAGCAGGAAGGAAGATAGCTGCAGTGATAGGTTGACAAAGCGCCATCAGGTAGTGATGTTTATAAGTTTCAGGTAGTCATCGACCATGAACAACTTGCAAGCAAGAAATAAAAATGGTATCTTCATCAATGATTATGCAAGTCTTTCAAATTACTATAAAATCCAATAGTTGAATGGTCAGTATCTTAAAATTTACGCAATTCCAACATGGGTCATGCAATGTTTTTGACAAAACTCTTTAAGCAGAAAGTGCATTCTTCAATCCCATGAAATACAATGTATTCAAATCCACTGTGGTAGAATACAGAGCCAAAATTATGAAGATGTCAATATATTTCTGGACCAAATTGTATGTTTTAAATATACTACCCCAATTCCCAAATAGTTGGCACGAAGTGTAAATTGTGAATAAAATCAAAATTCAATGACTTTCAGATCACATGAGCCAATATGTTATTTACAACAGAACAAAGATAACATTTAAAATAGTAAAACTGAGACTTTTACATTTTTATCCCCAAAATGAGCGCATTTCAAATTTCCTGGCTGCAACAGGTCTCAAAAAAGTTGGGACACAGTCAAAAAAGGGCTGAAAAAGCAATAAATATATAAGAGAATCAGCTGAAAAAACATTTACCAAGTAATTACATTAACTGGCATCAGGTGTTCAACATGATTGGCTATAAAAGCGATGTCTCAGCGAGGCTGAGTCTCTCAGGAGTAAAGATGGCCTGAGGCTCTCCAACCAGGTGAAGGCTTGCATAAAAATATTGTGGAATACATTAAAAACCATGTTTCTCAATGTCAAATTGCAAAGGCTTTGAAGGTTTCATCATCGACAGTGCATAACATCATCAAAAGATTCAGAGGAACTGGAAAAATCTCTGTGCGTAAGGGACAAGACCGAAGACCTTTACTGGATGCCCATGATCTTCGGGCCCTCAGACGCCACTGCATCACTTATCAGCATGATTCTGTCATTGAAACTACTAAATGGGCCCAGGAATACTTCAAGAAACCACTGTCTGTAAACACAGTCTGCCGTGCCATCCACAGATGCCACCTAAAACTCTATCATGCAAAAAGGAAGCCATTGTTGAGCATGATCCAGAAGCACCGCCATGTTCTATGGGCCAAGCCTCATTTAAAATGGACTGTAGCAAAATGGCAAAGTGTCCTGTGGTCAGACGAGTCCAAATTTGACATTCTTGTTGGAAATCATGGACATCGTGTCCTCCGGGCTAAAGAGGGGAAAGCCTGTTATCAGTGTTCAGTTCAAAAGCCAGCATCTCTGATGGTATGGGGACGCATTAGTGCATATGGTGTGGGACACTTGCATGTTTTAAAAAGCACCATGAATGCTGGAAGGTATCTGAAGGTTTTAAAGCAACATATGCACCCCTCTAGATGATATCTACTCCAAGGAAGGCCTTGGGTATTTCAGCAGGACAATGCAAAATCACATTCTGCAGCTATTACAAGAGCATAGCTTCGTAGTAATAGAGTCCGTGTGCAGAACTGGCCTGCCTGCAGTCCTGATCTTTCACCGATTGAGAACATTTGGCGCATAATTAAACAAAAAGTCTGTCAAAGTAGACCCAAAACTCTCCAGCAGCTGAAAGCCTGTAGTAAACAAGAGTGGGATCAATTTTCAATGGCTAAACCCAACAAACTTGTCTCCTCAATGCCCAGACGCCTCCACTCTGTCTTAAGAAGAAGAGGGGATGCTACACCAAGGTAAACAGGCCCCTGTCCCAACTTTTTTGAGATCTGTAGCAGCCAAATTTGAAATGAGCTCATTTTGTGGATAAAATAGTAAAATTTCTGTTTCAACATTTGCTATGTTATCTCTGTTTTCTTGTGAATAAAATACTGGCTAGTGTGATTTGAAAGTCATTGTGTTTTGATTTTATCCACAATTTACACTTTGTCTCGACTATTTCGGAATTGGGGTTGTGTGTGTATATATATATATATATATATATATATATATGTGTGTGTGTGTGTGTGTGTGTGTGTGCGCGCATGTGTGAGAATCTCTTTATTAGTCTGATTGTGCAGACTGTCACGTACGCGCAGGTTGGAAAATGTGGTCTGAGAAACAATGTCTTGTGGTTACGATGACACAGTTACAGCATGAGAACTATGGGACCTTTATCTTTTCAAAAATTTGCTAAAGCACAGCTCATCCAAAGCAATGCTGAAGTTGTTTAAACCTGAAATTAGCAACTGAAATTCATTTCAAAGTAATACTACAACCTCTACTGTGACTACTACTATCCTTTTTACTACTATTGCTAATACTACTACTACTAAGACTACTACTACTACTACTACTACTACTAATAATAATAATAATAATTATAATAATAGTAAATTGTTGAGGGTCCAACTGTTGAAGATTATATTTCAGTATTTCTCATCATATTCATCAGTAGATCGATTGCCATGTTGAATAACCATAATCAATAATCATATTATGTAAACAGCAGGAACACACACACACACACACACACACACACACACATACAAGTAGTTCACATGCGCGTAGGGAGGGTATAAGCTGTCCAAACACACACGCACACACACACAAGCGGTTCACACACACCCATGAGCAGTGCACACAGACACATGCACATGTACACACGCTCACACAGACACACACATGCATAAGCAGCTCACACATAAGCAGCGGGCTTCTGTAGCTTTGATTAGTAAGCACACTCTTGTTTAGTTGATTTAAAAACATAATCGGATGATGTGTTTGATTTCTGTAGCTTTGGTCAGTGTTTGTTCAGTTAAATCATAAGTTGTCACTAAAAACATAATCACTTGAATCATTTATGTATCTACTTGCATTCTATTCATCTGACTGTGTTTTTCCACTCTTACACTGTAATTTTCCACACCTTTTAAGTGTATATTCTTTCATTTTTTATGAAACTAATGTTTCTGTGCGCCACCAATATTTCTCAGAGAATCCAAGGGAAAGAAAAAAACTTGAGAGATAACCCAAGAATTGTGATTGGAGCAAAGTCGGTTAAAAAACATTAGAGGTAAGATGGTTACAACCCATGTATTTTGATTGGAGGAAAGTTGGTTGAGTTTTTCCCATAAATATTGCTCTATAAAGAATGCCGAGTTAGCATTTCTTGGTCAGGGACTGCTCCCCCAGTTTGGATTATTGCATGATTCAAGGCTGGGAATAAAGATAACTTCCGAAGATTTTGTCTCTCTCCAATTATTCATGAACAAGGGGACCTCAAAAAACATCTAGTCGGAAACCACAACACAACTCCTCCCCCCAAGTCATTCCCAAGGAAATAGGAAGTTTCCCGGTGCTTTGGTCTGTAAAAACTGAGAAACAAGGGGGAAAATAATAATAATAATAAAATAATCCAGATGAAATTTGTCAGTTTCATTTTTTTTCCCAATTGATTCTCATTTAATTATTGTCTTGTTCCACTCCCCTCCCTCCTTGTTTCATTCACCATGCTTGTCATCCCAGTGACTGAGCTCGGACCAAGCCTGACTTCCACTGTTCCTGTTTGGTCCTGCTTGACATCAGCTGGCATCTGATGATTTTCTGGCTAAAGACCCTTTTGAGTTAGTCCTCCTCTGTTCAGCTTAATCTACGACATGGTTCCTGCTCAGTAACTTGTGACATATGATAATCATTATCCTCATCAATGTTTGTGTTACATGCCTGGACCTACCAGAGCTTTTTGACATGGTTCATTGAAATTCACTCCCTCAGTTGACAGACTGATCACAACTGAATGTTTTTTTTAGATTTCATTAAACATGGTGATTTTTTTTGTTAACTATAGAGGTAAAGGACAATTAATCACAAATGAACAAAAGTAACATGGTTTTCTGAATCTCTTGGTGTCTATTTCGACTGGCCGTTTGACAAAAAAGAGGTTTACTCTCATGCTGCAATTGTCATAAACAAAGTAAATCTCATTCAGAGATGTAGTCTTTTTTGTGCAATGAGACAAGAACAAAAAAAATCAATGATAAATCCAGCTGACTCACTTGAGAATTTAAGACATTTATTTAAATAAAATATTTTCTACCTAAGAGTTAGAAATAAGTTTTTAAGTTTCAAAAATAAGACTAAAGCACTTCCATAGACCATTTGTTTATTGCATCGTAGCCACTGCACATCAACGATAAAAGTCTCCATGACTATGATGGAAAGATTTATTATTAAATAAAAATTATTTAAGGATTTGCCTGAAGAGTTTTGCCTCAGAGTAGAATATGAGAAAAAAAGCCGAAAGAGAAGCAGTTTTCACTGCCAAAGATCTCATGCCTTCAGAGGGCATTGGTCCAGATCGACCCTCCTCAGCGCTCATTTCTCACCTAGGTTCGATGTTGATGCCTCGTCCTCAATCCGATCAGAGCAGATATGCAGACACAAACGCTCACCCTCAGACACTCTCCGTCTGCTCAGGAAATCCACATGCTGTATGAGGACAGCGAGTGAGAAACTTCCTCCTAGTGAGTTTCAACCCTCCACGATCACTCACGTCCCTTGAGGGAAGATAGCCGTGGGTTTCGCTGACAGTCTGAAGGGCGTTCCTTGGTCCCAGCCCCATGCCATAGACTCCCAAGGTGCTGATGCGGGAAATCGGAGATGGAGAGCAGCATGCGGGAAGGAGAGACAGTTGGGAGAGAGTTTAATGGTGAACCTGTGAGATCTGCCCCCCTAACCCACAGACCCCCTGCTCCCTCTCAAAGGCCTTCATTTTCCATTATAAATCACTGCTTCGCTTCCCCACAATGAAGCAGCAGACCAAGGGGGTCCCACACCCCCTCAAAAAGGGGCTTGTGAGCTGTTGGCCCCAACAATGAAAAACTGAAGACAATCTAGACCCCCATCCTGACTCCCCTCCTCAGTGAAGATTCTTTATCCTTACTTTATACTGAATGAAAGGAGGCTGGTTGCTAGGCACCGAATTCCCTGCCCTTGTTTTGGGCTGCATTGGCAGGGGGTTGGGGTGGAATGAAGGAGAGAGTGTTCTGAACACTTCTCATGAATCCTAGTCCCATGGAGGGGTTAGGTAATCAACTAACTTATTTATGCTGTAGTATTCTGAGTACTTCCCTCCCTGCTTAATTTTCAGATTTTGAAAGGAAGGTTGGAGAGAGATATAGAGACAGTTTGGAGGGATTGAGTTTCAAACATTGTTTTTGCACTACAACCTTTGTATTATAGTAATAATAATACTAAAAAGAAGAAGAGGAAGAAGACGACAAAGCTTTATTTACACAAATTTTGAAATCAACTCCAAGATGAATTGGCAAGAAGTCTACAGATTGTAAAATCAGAGTGACGGGTGCAAATTTCCAAGCGTAAGGAAAAATCCTGTCAGTCTGATGATCAACTAATTTCCATCTCCTGATATCAGGATGGTCAGAAAATTGATGTAAATTTGTTCCAGTAATCCATGCAAATTATGAAAAAGCATGCTTCAGTTTTTTTCTGTCTTCTTGGGAAAGCAAGGCTTATATTTATTTTTTCTTCCAATTCTTTCTCAGTCTAATTACAAATTATCATGATTTCTTTTGTCTTGATTTGTCAGTGTTTAGAAATCTTTTGTAGCCATCTTTGTTGTTTAGCTCAATTATGGTGCTGTTTGTTTTATTAATTTTTCTCTGCTCCTTGTTTCCCTGTGTTTAATGTGTATTTGTGCTGCCCCACTCACCCTCCCCATTCTGTGTAGTAATTGCTCCTTGTTTCTCCACTTGTAGCCATGCACTCCTCTGCTTACTCGTTCTTCCACTCTGCCTATTTCTCATTTGCCTGATCACCTCTTCCCTATCCTCTCTTCTTTCCCTTCTTTTGTGAGTCTGCCAATTCATTACAAGCCTTTTTTTCCAAGTTCTGATTTCCCATGTTTGATACTCTTTTGCCCTGATTTTGGCCTTACAGTTCCCCCCTTCCCCGAGGCATGACTCCCGGCGTACCTGGGGGGGGGGGGGGTGGAATGCCTCCACCAGGGGTCTAGCTATCACCAGCCTAAGCAGAGACACATGGAAAGTATTATTAATTTGGTAGTGTGACAGCAACTGTCGTAAGCAGGCTGTGTCATTGTTTTTCTGGTGAACACGGAATGGACCAATGAACCATGGGCTGAGTTTCCAGGTGGAGGCAAAGGTCCCTTGTGGAGACCCAGACTCGATACCCCAGTTGGTAATTGGAGGCGTCCCGATATCTCCAATCTGCTTAGATCTTCTGGTGCAGGAGGGCCCTCCAGATCTGGATATTGGTGTTTGCCCAGACCTTTTCCGCCTCCTTGAACCAAGCATCCATCGCCGGGACTTGCCTCTGGCTCTGGTCCCACAGGCACAGAAGAGGTTGCCGTCTGAGCACACACAGGAACAAAGGGAGTCCAGTGGATGTGCTTTTAAGGGAGTTCTGGGCACACTGGGCAGGTACTTGGACCAATCCCGTTGGCGATGGTGGCAGTGGGCTCGGAGGAACCTCCCCAAGTTCTGAGCCCACTGATACACCATAGGACTCCGTAGGGGGATGTGGGGAAGATCTGAGCTCTAAAAAATGTCATAAGGCCACCAGGCCCTCTACATGTGATATATTCCTATATAACGATATAACATCCATAGTAGCAAGATAAACAGGCGACTCAGTAGCTGATATATTAATGTTAGTCAGAAACTGGGATTTCCAGGAAGTTTGGGATTTCCGGTGATCGGCTGGACAAGATGGCGGCTTAGGCTCTGTCGCTCACTCCTCTTTCCCTCACAAATATGCGTTTTTAGCCAGTTTAACCTTGCTTTCACTATAAAGCACACACTTAGCATTGACAATGTTGAATTCTTCTAAAAAAACTGCTACCGGCGCAACCTCGAGAGCAGGAAAAGCTCCTAAAGACTTTGATATTTAAGCTATTGCCGAATCTGTAATGGAGCAACAACGTGATTACCTGGAGCCTAAGCTAGGTCGGTTGCACGAAATGGGTCAATGTACCAGTGAAAGACTGAGTGTTATACAGTCTGAATTGTCATCGCTTTCAAAAAGGGTCAAGTTAATTAATACTGAGGTAACCTCGCCGAAGGGACTAGCTAAGACCAATCAAGCCGCTGTTTTAGTTTTGGAGGAAAAGGTGGTGGTGTTTCAGCGTAAGATGGCGGACATTGAGGATCGCAGCATACGCTGCAATATTCGGCTTCTTGGGCTGAGGGAAGGTGAGGAAGGATCCAACCCAATCCAGTACTTGGAACGTATACTTTTTAAGTGGTTTCTCTCTCTGAAAGATATGCAACTAGATATTATGCGTGCTCATAGGATTTATAGTGGAGCTAACCTGAAGGACGGAGATAGACCCCGCACGCTTATTTTTTGCTGCCTGCGCTTTACTACTCATCAAGCCATCCACCGTGCGCCTAGAAAGAACCCCCCTGTTGTTAATGGACAGAAATTAAGGTTAATGGCGGACTACAGCGAGCACACAGTTAAGCGTCGGCAGACTTTCTCGAGGGTGATGGCCAGAGACGTAAATATAGCTGTTATCTCTTTGCTCTTGAAAAAAAGATAAAAATCCAACGAACTGTGGTAGCTACAGACTCATCAGTTTGCTAAATGCTGATCTCGATATATGCTAAAGTTCTTGTCCTACAACTGCAGAAACATATGCCAGATTTGATTAACTGTGATCAAATTGGTTTCATAAAAAGGCGCCTTGTCTCTGGTAACATGAGACGGCTGTTACATGTGATCGATGCTGGTGTGGATCTCAAACTGCCAACGGCTGTTTTATCTCTGGATGCCATGAGAGCATTTGATAGACTCGGGTGGTCTTATTTATGGTCATCGTTGGAAGTTATGGGTTTTGGAAGGGAGTTTATTCATATGATTCAAGTTCTGTATTCTACTCTGTCAGCAATGGTTCTTCCGGGTAAAATCTGTTCTTCTTTATTTCCTGTTTCCAGATCCTCCAGACAAGGCTGTCCAATGAGTCCAGGCCTCTTTGCATTGTCCCTTGAACCATTAGCCCAGTACTTGGGTCAGTCAGTTAATATATGTCCCATTTCTGTTGGTAATACAAAACACCATGTAGCTTTATATGCAGATGATGTTTTGATCTTTATGGAGGACCCTGCTAAATCTGTTCCTCATCTTTTGACCTTATTTGAAGAATTTGGAGCATTATCTGATTTTAAAATAAATTGGTCTGAATCTGCTTTCTTGCCTTTAAATGAAATCACTAAATTAATATCTCTTCCTGCCGAAATTCCCATAGTTAATCATTTTAAGTACAAAGTAGTTGGGCATTGAAATTTTTTCTTCTGTTAATAAGATTATTAAATATAATTATACTGAAACATTAAATAAAGCTCTCAAAGATCTTGACAGGTGGTCTAACCAACCTAACTCTTTACAAGCTTGTATTTCTATAATTAAGATGAATGTGTTACCAAGGATTAATTTTATTAGCTCTATGATTCCTTTGCCTATGTCTCCTCCTGCTGGTTACTGGCAGAAATTACATTCAGCAGTATCCAAATTTATTTGAAACAGAAAACGCCCTCATTTTAAAATGTCTACAGTTCAACTCAGGAGATTGGATGGTGGATTAGCAGTACTAAATTTCAAGTTGTATGTTTTTCATTTATATTGAGACCCTTAGCTTGTTGGTTTGACCCTCATTTTGAAACGGCTTGGTGTGCACTGGAGTAAGAGGGTTTCTCCTAGGAGGTTACAGGACGTCATTTACGCGCGGTGTCTGCTTCGGTCTGGTACTACTCAGATGATACATACATAGCGCATAGCACAGAGGCTGTGCTCAATTAAGTATTTTTGGCATTTTAATTCTCCAATTTTTGATAATAAACAGCTCCTTATTGGGAAAAAACCAATTCATTTCTCACAATGGGAAAAGAGAGGCATCCATGTATTGGGTGACATTTATAATATTAATGGTTTAAGATCATTTCCGGAACTTGAAGAGAGTTATAATTTACCAGGTACTTCATTTTTCCTTTATTTACAACTTAGGGCAGGGGTGTCAAACTGACCCGTAAACGGGCCAAGAAGCTGCAGGTTTTCACTCCAACAATGCAGAGGCGCACCTGATACAACTAATCAGTTGTGCAGGGCTAGATCAGTTGATTAAATCAGTGCATTCAGGTGAGCTTCTGCTTGGTAGGATTGAAGACCTGCAGCCTCTTGGCCCGTTTACGGGTCAGTTTGACACACCTGACTTAGGGCATCTCTCAAAGCTCATGGTGTACCATGGAACCAACCCTTAGAACACCATCCACTTCATAGATTTTTTAGTTCCAGGGGGGCCACCAGAGGACAAGTCTCCATACTTTATTTAAAATTACTTAAAGCCTCTTATAAAAATTTGTCAATGGACAGGCAATGGACAAATGATATTCCAAATTTAGAACCAGATTTTAACTGGGATTCTGTGTGGCCTAGCATTTTCATAGCTTTCCACAATCCAGATCACAAAGAAATTCATTTGAATTATGTGCATCAAACTTATTTTACTCCTAGGGGAATGCACCTTATGAAAATTCTAACAGATCCCTTTTGCTCTTTATGACATCTGGGGGCCCATGGAACCTTTTTGCACATGTTTTGGGAGTGCCCACCCGTAGCTAACTTCTGGAAGGAAGTAGCTTCTTACTTATCCAATATGTTTTCTGTGAACATTCCCGTATTGGTTCCTATTTTGATATTAAATTATTTTTCTGGAAACTAGCAATCCGTGAATATCAGAAAAGAATTGTCTTTGCAGGTTTAACTGCAGCGAAAAAGCTTATTGCAATGTGCAGGAAACAACCAGACAAACTCACTGTTATTCATTGGATTCTTTCATTTCTTGATGTTATTTACATGGAACAATCAATGGCCTGTATAAAAGTAGTGAAGGAAGATAATCTGAAATTGTGGCATACAGCTGCTGAGAGTTTGAAGGCTATGGTGTAGCCTTTCTCTTGTATATGAATTGTAGTTTGGATAGATATATATCTTATATATAGATATATCCTTATAGATGCCATGAAACAATTTATTCCTTCAAGGGAGGTCTCAATCCATAATAAAGAAAAACCGTGGATAAATGGTGAATTAAAACGGTTAATACGACGCCGAAATATTCTATGGAGGCGTTACAAGCGGACCAATAATATAGTTCATTTTGAGTGTTTTAAAAAGGTTCGTAATGAAATGACCAGTCTTAATAGGGCTCTTCGCACTGCTTATTATCATAGCCTTGGTGAGGAGCTCTCATCCCCGGACATGCCTAGTCGCAGGTGGTGGAAGACTGTTAGGCAAATGACTGGTGAGAAGGTGTTTACTAGCATACCTGCTCTAATTGAAAACAATGGCCCAGTTACAGACCCTGTATTAAAAGCCAAGCTCTTTAATGCCAACTTTGCTGATCAATGTAAATTACCTCTGCATGCTAGTCAGCATCCACTCCCGCCCTTCACCTACGAAACACCTGCCAGGCTTGATACTATTCAAATTATTCCTCCTGAAGTTTGTAAAGTACTTGAGTCGCTGAACCCAAATAAAGCCACGGGTCCCGACAACATTGGCAATTATGTATTGAGGTGCGTGGCCGACCAGATTTCCCTCCCGTTATCAAATATTTTTAACTGCTCGTTGGCTGCAGGCAAATTCCCTGCTGTCTGGGAAACTAGTCATGTGATTCCGGTGCACAAGAAAGGGGACACTAACAATAAATGTAACTATAGGCCAGTGTCACTGTTATGTAATATATCAAAAGTATTTGAACGGCTGGTATTTAATAAACTTTATAACTATTTACTGGTCAATTATCTTCTCAATCCTAAGAACTCGGGCTTTCATCCCGGTGACAGCACCATAAACCAATTAATCGCTATTTCACACAATATTTATAATGCACTCGATAAAGGTCAAGATGTAAGAATTGTATTTTTAGACTTGTCAAAGGCCTTTGATAAGGTGTGGCATAAAGGTTTACTTTTCAAATTAAAACGCAAAGGCATAACTGGTACTCTCTTAAGCTGGATGGAGAGCTATCTAGAAAACAGAAGACAACAGGTGAAAATAGATGGATTTATTTCTGAAAGTATAATTATTGAAGCTGGCGTGCCCCAAGGTTCAATATTGGGACCTCTCCTCTTTCTTGTGCACCTGGATGACATGGTATTAAATCAGATATAAACCTATTTGCAGATGATACTTCCCTAATTGAATACGTTAATAACCCTGTACAATCCGCGAGAATATTAAACTTAGACCTGATTACTTTGGAGAACTGGGCATTCACTTGGCTTATGTTTTTTAACGTGATCAAGACAGTTGTCTTAACTATATCATGGAAACGTCAGACATTACCCCACCCACCACTATTACTTAATGGTACCCAACTCGAGGAAGTTGCTAGCCACTGTCATCTAGGATTGACATTTAATACAAAATTTTCCTGGGACTCACATGTTGAATATATTGCTGGTAAAGTTAGTAAAATAATTAATGTTATGAGATGTCTGAAATACACGCTTCCACGTAAAGCATTGGAGCAAATTTATGTCACTAGAATTAGGCCTACAATTGATTACGCTGACGTGATCTATGATAGCTGTCCTCTTTACTTATCTGAGAAACTTGAGAAGATCCAGATAGAAGCTGCCCGAGTTTGCACTGGGGCTATGCGACAATCTTCCACAAACAAATTGCTTGAAGAAGTATCTTGGTCCCCCCGCATTAAGAGGCGTAAAATGCATAAACTTGTTTATATGTATAAGATAATTGATAACCTAGTTCCACAGTACCTGACATGTCTTTGTCCACAGACTGTAGCGAGCACCAGTGCATACTCAACACGAAATTCTCAGTTTTTAAGACCACCTGTTTGTCGAACCTCCAGCTTTAATGATTCATTTTTTCCATCAACAGTTAGATATTGGAACAGTACTGATTCCGCAGCTCGATCAGCCACTACGATTCAGTCATTTAAGTTTAAGCTTAAATTAATGTTTGCTATCAAGCCTGTCCCAAGATACTTCTATACTAGTGAGCAAAGGGTTGCTTCCGTTTGTCATACGCGCCTGCGATTGGGCATGTGTGGGCTAAATTCTCACCTTTTTGCTGTTGGCATTGTGCAGTCACCAAATTGCACCTGTGGTGCCGTTGAAACAACTCGCCACTATGTATTGGAATGTCCCCACTTTGCTGCTCAACAAGATGAGTTGCTGGTGTCAATCAGAAACATTGTAACCCCTGGGCTGCTCCATCTTATGATGCCCAGGCTGAATCCAAACATGTTTATTGAACTGTTACTATTTGGTTCTAAAGAAATGAATGTTAATTTAAACATGCATATTCTTAAAACCTTCCAACACTTCATTCTAAACACTAAGCGTTTTTCATAACATGCATTACGTCTTGGTCATTTTGTATTTTAGCACTTCTATTTTTACATACTCTACTACTTCTATGCCTAGTGTCTCCGTTATATTATTTAAATAAATTAACTTGTTTTTAAGGTAGCCTATAATTTTGGCCACCGTTATATAACATTGGTCATAGTTCAGGAAACACTTAACAAAGAGATATGTGGGTCCCAAACATGACTGATTTAATGTATTATCAGGTGATGAATATATTATTATTACATCCCCGAACGCCGAATGGCGTTCCGGGGATATTATGTTTTTGGTCCGACCGCCGCCGCCACCGCACTAATTGTTAACGCGATAACTTCAGTAATATTTCAATTACAAATTCCAAGTTTTGCACTTAAGTAAGTATCATAAAGAGGAAGAACTGATTCGATTTTGGACAATTTACGATCTCTAGATTGGCCACCAGGGGCCAAAAACTGATTTACAAGTTAACGCGATAACTGCATTAATATTGCAAGTAGAAATTCCAAGTTTTGCATATAAGTAAGTATCATAAAGAGGAAGAACTCATTCGATTTTGGACAATAAACAATTTCTAGATTGCCCACCAGGGGCCAAAAACTGGAAAAATCACAGTTTTTATCCTATCTCTGGAAATATTTGTCTGATTGACCTCAAATCAAGTGCAAATGAAATGTCATGACATGAGGATGTATCCAACGATGACACTATACCTGTTTGGTTCAAACTTGACACAAGGAGGAGCTTTGTCACATAAAATTCACCATTTTTGCTAAATCTTTGGAACTATTTTCCAATTGACATGAAAATGTGTGCAACTGCAAGGTCATGACCTCACGACATGTCACATGATGACATCATACCTGTATGGTACAAAATTTTGCCACCAGGTGGCACTTTGTGATGGAAAATTACCATTTTGGCCATATCTTCAGAACCATTTGACCGATTGACCTGAAATTAAGTTCAAATGAAAGTCTATTCAAGGATTGGTGATTGGGGGAGTTCGGGGATATACCTCCAGCCGTCGCCTCCGATGGCATAAGCCTAGTTGAGGCACAAAAACGTAATTTCAACATTAATCAATATTATAACAACATAAACTGCGCAAGCCGCATGCAACTTGATGTTCGCTCCAGATGAGAGGGAGAAAACGCCTGTGAGCTCTCGCTGTCTGACTGAACAGCCTCATGGAAATTATATTTTACAATTCTTCATATTATAAACTAATGATATTTGTTAAGGCAAGTAGTTTGGTGCTTTCATAGTCATGGTTTTGAGCTCAGATGGATTCCATAATCTGCTCGTATTCAGACGCAGCGGGTGGCCTGCACGGTGTGTGCCGCGGTGTCAGACTTTCGGCTAAATAAAGTCAGCGATCACTCAAAGTTAAAAGGCAAAGCCATAAAACGCATCCACTGACTGGGTGGGAGGTTTCAGATGGCTTCAGGAGATTTTTCTTCATTCAATGAGAGCCCCATTTCACTAAAGCCCGCTGCATCTCTGTCTGAAGTGTTTTGCATAAAGTATGAATCCAGTGTTCTTGTTGTTTTGAGCTTTCACCTGGAGTTTTGTCTGAAATTTTAAATGTTGCAGTGAGCCAACAGCTGAGCCTCAGTCTTGCGCATTTGATCCCTCCCTCAGACAGCGCAGCGTGTCCTCATTATTAAATATTTTGAAGTAGGCTATTATGAAGTATTTCCACTCAGAGCTGATGTCAAAAATCGTGCTGTGTTTGTCTAATTCAGATTATAGACCCATAAGTTACTTAACTAACTGCGTTAACGGTCAGAAGTGTTTCAATTCAGGGCATTTTGTGATTGTTAATCAATTAAGGCCAATGTTAATCGCACTTATACCTGTGGCCAATGCTGAATTTTTTTCTTGGCCACACTTACTCGCTGCGCCAGTTGATGACCATTCCAGTTTTTAGAAAGTACCGCTAAAAATAGCCTACGTTTGGCCAAGAAAAAAAAATTGCCTTTGAACAATTATTTTAAGATTGGGCATTGGAGCAATGTGCATCTTAGCCACACTTATGAGTGCGAATTTCGATCAATTTTTGTGCTGAGATGCATTTAAATAAGTATGAATAGTCAGTTTGATTAAGTTAAGTATTCTCTTCCCCTGCACGCATACACACACACAGCTGTTCCGCCTGCGCACACACACAGCTGTTGAATATGTTTTAGGAAATTAAAATAGGCCTACATGTTTTCTAAATATATTTCATGATCAAATTAATATTTTTTAAATGTTTTTTTCTTCCAGGTTTCTCGTTTTTCTATTTCCCGGGAAATGGCAAAATGGTTTGGAGGTCAAATCTCGGGAATCCCGTTTCCTGGGATTAAACCCTACATTTAGGGCGCCTCGGAAACACCTGAGCGAGGGGAACAAAACTTGAAATAATTGTGTAAACCACATGTTTTACCGATACAGGGACGTTAGGAAGGATACATTGCAAATCAGCTGGCATTTGTGACCGATACACACTGAAGCTACCGATGCAGTCGCATCGCAAACGTTTGAATCTCTCCATCCCTAGTATATACCCACACACAAATACATGTAGCAGGCGGAAGGAGGGCCCAGGCGGGGACTTGAACCTCCAGACTCCCGGGTAATAGTCAAACGCGCTGACCACATCGTCAAAGAGCTTGGCTCTTTGTGCGTTTGACTATTACTCGGGAGTCTGGAGGCTCAAGTCCCCGTCCGGGCCCTCCTTTGGCCTGCCTCATTCTGGCGTAATCTGGGGGATCATAATGGATGGCAGCATGCGTAAAGCATGGAGCGTGAGGACACGCTCAAGAAAGAGGGGGAGAGATGTGACAGTTGAAGGGTCGTGTCACAAAAGTCCGTACACTGGAGGCAAAGCGAGAAAGAAAAAGGGAGAAGAAACTCCAAAAAACAGAGAATAGAAAGTCTTTCAAAACCTGACTAAAGATTTCTTCAGCCATAGTGCATAGCTAAACACAGAAGGAGGCGTGTCGGACCTCCTGCTTATGTAGATTCTGAGGAAGTGCCACCCCAGCTCAATCAGCCAGCTGGGTAAAGAATATGATAGCCCAGGAAACGATATTGTCACAGCCCAAGCGATCATAAATCCGTGACAAGGCACCAGGCTTGATGCTCTTGGAGCCGGGATGATAAGCCAACACGAAGTCAAATTGATTGAAAAACAATGCCCACCGCGCATGCCGAGAATCACGTCGCCTAGTTTGCTGGACACACAGGGGATTCCAGTAATTCATCCAAACCACAAATGGATGTTCAGCCCCCTCCAACCAATGGCGCCACTCTTCTAACACCAATTTAACAGTGAACAACTCCCGGTCACCAGTACTATAATTCCGTTAAATCGGTGACAACAAAACTTCTCTAAAAATGAGAAAAGTCCAAAAATCATTTAACCTCCTTAACATTCTGCGGGCCAGGCTAACTCCTAACCGCTGCCACTTTTTCAGGGAATAGTTTGATCTCACTACTGTAAACACAACGCGGAGGCAAAGACAAAGCCCGTTGTTCGCCTCCGCGAGATCAACATCATCATCTGACACGTTGGGAGGTAAATCTACACACCAATCTTGTTCAGAACCTGACACCTCCCCCATGGGTTGAAATTCGGGGCGACTTGCCAGAATCTCACTACAGTGAGACCTACAGTTAGAGCCCCACTGGACGATTGGGTCACTTTGACTGCCCCAAAGGATCTGTGGCCTATGCTTAGGCAACCAGGAATGACCAAAAACCAAAGGACAAACTGGGGAGTCGATTAAGAAAAAAAAAATTCTCTCTGAATGACAACCAAAAGGTATAAACATAGTAAAAAAATCAGAGACCTGGATTATAAGCCCATCTCCCAACAGTCGACCATCCAAAGCCTTGATCGAGTGGGAATGTGAGAGAGAGCAGATGAGAATGTAATGTTTTCCAGCAGGGGCGTTACCAAGGGGGGGCAGAGGGTGGCTGCCCACCCAATGAAAACTGATTTACTACTATTTGACAGCAAATTCGCGATATCCCACGTGATTGACAGCCGAAGGTAGAGAGCTTTACGTATGCTTCATCTATCTACCACTATGTGTGATTAGAGGATTCCTTTGCCAGTCTATTCTGATGTAAAACAAACCAATTGGCACTCTCGCATTACTACGGACCCTCCCATTCTCTAAGACAGCCCTCTTCGCTCAGTCTGAGGTCACGTCTATGCTGCTCATACAGGACCTGTGCTTCTCTCAGGGAATGAAAACCTCGCCCATATCTCTTTTGTTGCTACTTTTTTCCACTGCTTATTTTGTCAGTCTTGTCATTTGACATGAAGGTAATTTGCGTACTAGTTTGTCATCTGTGTGTTGACTTGTTTGGTTATAACCTGAGTTGGCTACCGAGTGAGCCCAGGCAGCTAGCTAGCAGCTAGTCTGGAGTTGCTTGTCACTCACTGGGGCTGTTGCAACAATAATTCTGAATCATAAGCACATTTCGATTTCGAACATCTGTATCATAAGCACTTCGAACATTTGCCTATAGAAATGCATTTGTGGCTCATTAAAGAAAACAAGCTGCTCCCACTCCCGCAAGTGCTGTCTCAACCACCAGACCTGCAGCCACCGAACAGCGCATTGCATCCGTGCCGGGGTCTGGGACTGCCCGTGAATCACCGTCAGATGCACCATGCTCCATCAGCTCTGCACCCATGCTGGGGGCTCATAACGTCTATTCTCACCATGTTCAGGCCCCTGGCTCTGTGTCCATTCCTCAGGACTTAAATATGAATCGCCAATCTCATTCCATTTTAAGCAGTTATCCTAAGCGTATCAAATTCAACCATGTTATGGCTTTGTAAGCGGGAAAGACAGAGAGGATTATCTGGCTGGATTATCTAGCGCCATAATCATTACGCCAACAGTCTGACCCTTGTTGAGATACGTGCCCCATCATTACGCCAACAGTTTGACCGTTGTTGGGATACGTGCTCCAACATTTAGCAGATGACCCCAGGGTCATGGGAATGGACTCAACCAGACTCTCGGGCGCCAATCTCATCTTGCTACAGGGTTAATGGTTAATGCAGATGCCTGGGAATCTACCAAAAAACTGCTGTCCGCAAACCTTAGGCCAGCGAGACTAATGCCGGACAACTCCACAGTGCCATCCAATGGACTCTGACATAACTGCACCCGTACAATTTCAATACATTACAGTTTAGGTAAATATTTCTAAAAGACTTTTAATTTCCTGAGTAAAACACTAATCTCACTCACAATGTCACAGAATAATGTGTATTTTGCTATACTGAAGGTTAAGAGTGGAATAATAGCCTTAATGCAGATTAATCTTGTAATTCGGTATTGTGTCGGACGTTTCATGACCAACTCTAATGCAAGTAGGTTGTGTTTGGTATCATTTTAATCCTCGTAATTTCTGAAATCTCATAGGGAATATTTCAAAGGAATTGGACTTGTGCTATACCCTCCTTCAATAACTTTAAGCGAAAATTATGCTTCAGCTTTCCTTGTGGTCATGTCTCCTCCCAAAGCCCCTCCGGAATGGGGGAGCATTCCTGGCTCAAATGACCCAAAACGACCTATGACCCCGCCAAAGGACGCAGTTTAGAGATTGGGCATAAAAGAGGGGGAAACAGAGAAGTCGAGGAAGCTTGTATTCATCCTTCCCGCATATACGTTGTGTATATGTGTAGTTTTGGACTGCGCCAGGTATGAATTGACTTCTTTTCTCTTTTCTGTAACGATGTAATTAGGTCTTGTAATTTAAGCTTGTGCCTGCCTGGTGAAATAGATTGATATTCGCATCTGTGGTGTGTTTCTGACTTTGGACAAACATACTGGTTCGGACTCCTGGATCCCAGTTGAGTAACGCAGACCGTAATCACGTGCCTGATCAACACGCTTGGTAGCTGCGTTATAAGGTGGATTTTCCATGCTGTGTATGACGCTATTGATATTGGCTTCGAGCAAGATTCCGTTTTTATTTTAGGCGGAAATCTTAAAAGGCGCAAGGCCTCTGAACGATGTGTTTCCGTTATGCCTTTGTAGTTGCTCGCTGTGGGCCCTGGTAATCCCTAGTCATAGCGAGGCTATGTCAAATTACTGGCTTAATAGGCTGCCAGCCTCTGAGTTCTTTCGCCGGATTGGATAGTTCAGATGGTTTTGGTCCGGCGGAGCAGGGTATAAACCTGTTATGGGTCCGATGCATAACAGAGCTCCAAATTGGGTAATAAATTGACGAATTAAAATCCGAACATATTTATGCAAACGCATGATAACCGCAAAAGATTGCAACTACAAATTTGTATCTTAAATTTGATATGGAGTCAGATATATTGTAACCACTAAGATATTAGGGCTGCAGCATCCACTAGGCACGTCTCAGGCCATTTAAAAGCAGAACGTGAACGACGTCATCATGTGAGGCCTGGGGCAGGGGTCTAGGGCTGACGCTGTAGCCAGACCCCATTATTATGATGGAGACTGCGAGGACCATCTTTTAGCTGGCTGTTAAGGCAAACACGCTGAGACCTTCCGCCTCAGCTAGGACCCTCCTTGGCCTAGTTGCACGGTGTTTACAGCTTGAATATTCAGTACTGCACGATGCCAGCTTTTGCTTCGCTTGTCGCAAATTTTGTACTAATTCGGATCTTGAGGACATATTTACTAAAAGTGGCTACACAAAAGGGGGGAAAAAGCACAAACACGTAACAAGCATCTCACACTCCAGGGCCATGGTTGTGTGGCAGGAGTACCAGCGCTAGTCCGAGACAGATGAAAATATTGTCCATCTGCTAGGTCATACCCAAGTAAAAGAGAACAGATAGGACATTAAAAGCATGGGTGAAGTCATTCAGTTTCTCTCTGTTAGTGAACTTACTCTGCGTTGGCACAATCACAGGGATATGGATGAGGAGGGATTGTTTACTCGGCTCGTTGATTACACTTCCAAAAAAGATTCCAGACTCGTAGATGTCGCAAAATCCATCCCGTAAAATGCCAAATATACACAGTGGATGGAAAACTGGGGGGGCGCCAAACATCCCTTGAAACGGATGAGATCAGTGACCCGACTTCAGATTCAGATTCAGAAAACTTTATTGATCCCAGGATGAGCAATTCATTTGCAGCTTTCCAGCATCACAATCACACAGACAACATTCATATAAAACATGTATCATAGCACTCAATCAATAGACAACGGGGGTAAGTGAAGGAAATAAATAAGTAGATGGCCTCAAGTTAAAATACCTACATCACAATAGTAAGATACGTACAAATAAAAATGTAATAGATGGACATGTTGCATCTCTCCTTGCACTGCCCTGTGCAAGAACGATGCAAACTTACCAGTGGATACCACTAGAATTTAGGCATCTTATAGCCGAAGGAATAAAGCTATTCAAATATCGATTAGTTCTCCCCAGGGGAGCATGATAGCGGCGACCAGAGGGCATCTCCCCGAACTTGAGAGCCAGAGCGTGGTGAGGCTGGCTCATTGTGGTCTTTGCCTTCCTCACTACCTGGTCTTCCCAGAGGGAGCGCAAGTCTCTCTGCTTGACTCCAATGATCTTGGAGCAAACATTCACAATGCCATGCAGTTTATTCTTATCCCTTATGGATAATCCATTAAACCAGCAAATGAAAGAAAAACTTAAAAGATTTTCAATAAATGAACGATAAAAGTTGGTCAGGATCCTTTCACTGACATTGAAGGAGTTCAGCTTCCTCATCAAGTAGACTCTCTGTTGTCCCCGTTTAACAATGGACTCAGTGTTAATATCAAACTTGAGTTTACAATCAAAGACCGTCCCCAGATAATTGTACGACTCCACAATCTGAACTTCTTCTCCATGTATAATGCAGCCACTCCACCGCTTGTCTGCGTTCCGCCCCGTGCAAATTTCAGAGCTCTGGTTGGCTTTGGTATTTCTCCCTTCCTTCTGTGCTGTGCTGGATTCGGGGCTCTCTAAGCTTAATTGACAATTAACTGTTTTTAAGTTACTAACATTTATTAACACTCACTGGGTGGTGTAATTCATTAGATAGGCACATTACTAATACTACTAATTTAGACAGGGAGTTTATTGTCATGATTCCTGCTTTGCTATTTCAAGATCTTGCTGTGCTTTTCTGTTCTTAACATTCATGCTTGCTTCCAAACTGCATACTTAATTGGTACTTAAGCTGAGCACGCTCATTCTCTTAATGAGCAGGTCATGTCATCCAATCTCTGTCCATGTCTTGATCTTGCCATGCCTCTTGTTTCTGCTTCTCCAGGTGTTGCCCCTCATGTGTCCTTGATTACTGAGCCTTTATCTGGATGCGGTGGAAGTTGGCTGGCAGACAGTGTCTCGCGTCTCGTTGCATGTTCAAGTTTTGCCAAGTTCTTGTTGTCAAGTTCCCTTGCATTTCTAGTTTCAAGTCTTGTTCTAGTCTCTTGCCTTGTGTATATATATAGTCTTGTTATTTATTTTTCTTGATCTTCTTGCCTGGAGTTTCCAGTGCCTTTTGTTTTTTACCATTTTGCATTCTTTGTTGATAGCTCTGTGTAGCATACTTTAGTTTGTTTTTTGCAACCCTTTGGGCCAAGTTTTTTGTTGGCCCTCGTGCCTGTTTTGTGTTTAAAATAAAATCCTCATTCCCTTTTCCCGCATCTGGTGTCAACTGATTCCATATCAGCTGCGCCTTCGTTCCAGGAGCTAAATGATGTCCTAAATCAGGGGTCACCAGCCCTGTTCCTGGAGAGCTACCATCCTGTAGGTTTTCCCCTCTACCTCCTATTCAGCACACCTGATTCAACTAATTAGCAACTTAATTGCCCAGCTCTAACTGGAATCAAGTGAGATGAATAGGATATAGAGCAGAAACCTACAGGATGGTAGCTCTCCAGGAACAGGGTTGGTGACCCCTGTCCTAAATGATTGGATTTCATCCAACAAACTTGTTCATAATGTCTTAATGTGCATTTGATTGGGTTCGAGGCATAAATTATCTTGTTGCCCAAAGCTGGATTTAAAGTTAAGCTATTTCATGGTTGAACATGCTGAGAGCGTCAAACTTCTAGTAGTAAAGTTAGATTCTGCTCCCTTTTTTTTTATTTTTTTTTTATCAAATAATCATAAAAATGGGCAGAGCAGTAGGTATTGCAAGGAAGTGTGCTTCTTTTGTTGCTAGTCCCCTCTTGTGTCAGATTTTGTAGAGTTTAGTATTATGTCATCTTGATGTTCTGTGGTTTGGGCATCTGCTGCTAAAAAAGAGCTTAGAAAACTACAGATTGCTCAAAATAGGACTGCACGGTTGGCATTGGGTTGCTCAATACGCTCTACTATCAGTCGGATGCATGCTGCCCTTTCCTGGCCAATAGAGAGCAGATGAACAGTAAACACTGGAGTAATGTTTAAGTCAGTTATGGACAGTAGAATTCCTGTTTTCTTATTTAAACAAATTGTTTATCAAAATACTGTGCACTATCATACACTCTTAAAAAAGGGGGTTATTTAGGGTGCTATGTAGAACCATTTGGGTTCCTTGCTAAAGAAATGGAACCTTTAGCTCAAAAAAGGTGCTATTTCCTTCAAGAGAGGATTGTTTGAACCTCAACGACCGTTTATGGAACCTTCCAGGTGACACTCATACTACACCCCTACACTTGCATAGCAGCCTCCGCCATCAGGGGCAGAGGAATAATTGTAAAGCGCTTTGGGGTCATGTGACTAGAATGCGGTATATAAATGCCGGCCATTTACCATTTCAAACTGAAAAATAAAGGTAAATGGTCTAGGGTATGAATGAACCTTTTTAATGTGCTATGTAGAAGGCTTTTATAAAAAAAAAATGCAATTCCCAAGCGTTCTTTCTGAACCCTCTTTTGAGGGTGCCATATATAGCTGTAAATATTGCCTAGCCCTAGACCAAATGCAGGAATTTTTGTTTTTGTGTTGTGTTCTGTTTTTTTCATCATACTTTTTTAAAATAAATTTGTTTCCCTCTAGATAAGGATGATTTTTTTCCTTTTCTGATCTATTTTAGACTCACATTTTGATTAATTTATTATTTATAAAAATTTTATATCAGGCTATATAATACTATTGAATTATGTGACAGTGATCTCCTGTTTATGTAGCGTATATGTATGAAATACAGTATAGCAGTTAGTATTTTATCTTTTACATATCTTATGTTTTGTCCTCTTTTGTTCTTGTGGACCCCAGGAAGACTAGTTGGTTGCTGTGGCACCAGCTAATGGGGATCCTTTAGAAAACGAATAAACGAATGTCGGGCAGACGACTCATGTTTGCTGGGATGTCAACATCTGACCGCTTGAGGAAGCAGTCAAAGTTTTGGTATGGGCAGGTGATGAAATCTTGAAACAACTCAGTAAAAGGATGTTGCTAATTTCCTGTCTCGACATTCCAACGCAATTTTTATTTCGGGTGTTGACTGTTGCGTCTCATTTCCTCCGCGAGTCGTTTGAGTTGAGGCTCTGTTGAGCAGCCAGGGACTGTACGTTTCTCTATCTTCTTGTAGCATACTCGCCTGCGGACTGGGATGAGATCCACAGCCTGCCTCCTAATGATTCCAATTCTCCTCCGCACCTCCTGTGGTAGGTATTTGAACTTTAGTCAACCCGACTTCTTCTCACACTTCAACTTATGGCGCCTTATGCATAAAAATGTCCGTGGATTTCATATCAAATATTGAGTAGCCCACGCTGAAAATAATCGTAAAATTTACTTATTATAAATGAATTAATTAAACCGTCGGTAAGAAACCTATAAACTTATAAACACGTAGGCTATTAACTTGGAATTTTTCATTTGTGCATATAATTAATCTTATAAATTAAACGCGTTTCATAATGCCATGTTTGTTTTCAAAAATCCGAAATCCACTAAGAAAGTGAAGTAGCTACGCATCGTTTCTGTGCCTATTCACAGTTCAGAAATGCGGCCCCTGCATTATTTACCCCGTCAAGCATTTGAACCGAGACCCAAATAACAGGCGATTCCGAGTCATTTACTGTAGCCAGATAAATTACTGTCGGCACAGAGCTGGCGCAGATCCAGAGAGCTGCTTGTTATCAGGGACTTAGGTTTTTGTTACGACTCAGCACTTCATTGAAATGCCGAATGTTGTTTGAGTGCCGACTGTTGGCTTCGGAATGAGCGTGATGCGAATCTCAAAAGGATTGGCACATGGGAAGCGGGTAAGTTCGTCACACACTTTTCAAGTGAAAGGTTTCAGTGAGTTTGTCACCTTTATGCTCTGTAAATTTCAGGATATTTACACGCCCAAATATCAGCTGATACCTAATCTTATAGCCCCGTGGTTTCCAAACTCGGTCCTGAATGCCCTGTTTATATGCTGGTTTTCATTCGAACCACAATTGAATAGGTGAATGCAATAAGGGCCTAACTACATGTTGAAAATATCTGGAGTTGGGCTGTTATTATTTTCGCCGATTCAATTGCAATCGTGTAGGGTTAAGAGTTCATTTGTCCGAATTAGATGCATTTCATGTTTAAATCAGTTATGTACCATCTTCAGCCACATTTTGAAAAAAAAAATCAATGTGCCATGAAGAACAAAAAAAACCCTTTAACATATCATGTTTATATTTCTATATTGCTAGCAATATCAAGTAATAACATTTTAAACTGATCAAATTAGTCACTGAGAATATCAGTAATCTCCAAATTAGGTGACTGAACACGTGTTTGGAGTTCTTTCAAAATAATTAGCTTCAACTTAACTACAGATATGGTCAAAATAGTCAAAAAATTGCGGCCTATCCACTAATCCCTAACCACTTTTCTTTAACCTTTGCGGAAAACTTCATTAGATTTAGGAAAGCTTTAAAAGGGAACTCCCAAGAGCTTAAGAAGACAACCGTGGGAATCAAAGAATCTGAATGCACTTTTACTAGGCCACTTTATCAAGTGTCCCCTGCCCATCACATACGTTTCTTTAGACGATTGGCCGGATGAATGGTCGACGCTTCAAATATTGCTGCTGTGCAAAATTGTGGGATGGTGTTATCTCCTTTCTTTTTGTGTACCCAATGCTAAAGGTGGTGAAATAGGAAGCACTGAGACACCTTTGCTTAACATTTGAAGAATTCAAATACACTTATCATGGCTACCACATAATTATTTCCAGATCGTTTTTTAGGAGTTAGGAACTCTCCTGGGTAAAAAAGACTATTCGGACGCAGCAGCCCCAGAATAGGTTTGACTGAAATGATAGATTGATTTAAACACGAAATGCACCTAATAAGGACAAATGAACTTCTTTTTAATATCCGATGATTGCATTTGTGGTTGGAACGAAACCCAGCATATAAGGGGGGCTCGCTAACAACACATAGACAACACTTTAACAAAGCTTTAATTTTTCACGCGTTGAATACAAGCAGAATACACATAAACATCACGTTGTTATCCTATTGTTTACATATTTAGTGTGTACCTTTCGCGAGAAAAAAAAAAACATACTTTTGAATTGCATGGTTGGCCATACACCTGTACATGCGTCAGTGTTCATGCCGTATGCACACCGCGAACACAAAAGTGGACACAAAGGCTAGCTTAACGATGAACGCGCGGAATATCTAGTTATGTTGTTTGGTGAAAGTACGTAAATGAAAATGACTTTCTTGGCTTTGACGAGCGAGAGATATACTGATCTGATACATTCAGTGCTGAAATGTCCCATGTGGGAAAATTTTTGAGTACCCAGCCGGTGCACGACCGACCTTCAACGTTGAAATATGGTTGAAATTACGTCAGTTCTTGCTTCAATGTTGAAATGCTATTGAAACAACGTTTAACTCTGATGGTTGTAAAAAGGTTAACAAAATGATCTCAAATCAACACTGAAATTTGAACAAGATTTGTTTCAACATTGAAACAACGTTGGGTAAGGGTACCACACACAACCTTTAGCAAAATAAAAAAAAATCACATTTTTTTCGGCTTACCTTAATGTTTAGATACCAAGCAAAATATTCGGGTGTGGAAAAATGTTGAGCGCACATCCAGTTAGGAGAATTTACAATTTAATTTCTAGAGCGTCTATATATGCGGCAAACTAAAAGGTGGCAACCATGACACTGTTGACCTAACCTTAACACAACTGATAGGGAATGCTATCCCTATCCCTATACCTAACCTTAACCTTAACCCTACTCATGGGGAATGCTATCCCTAACCCTATACCTAACCTTAACCCAGCTCATAAGGAATGCTATCCCTGTGCCTAACCCTAACCTTAACCCAACTCAGCCACAAACAACGGTTTGTTCTCAAATTATTCTACCCAGGGTCAATGGATCAGCTGACTCACCAGCACGAAACACATCAAAATGGATATTCACTTGACGTCTCCTCATTGACAACAATGTTTTGTCTCATACGATGCATTGCACTTTGTCTCCCCCTGTCCGGTCTTTTGTCATGTGATCGCTCACTGCCCCAGTATTGTGTGCCACACTTTTGGGTGATTTCATGGTTTCTGGGATTTCAACCATTCCTTCCAATCTTGTTCACTTCCTTCACCCTACTTTTCTATTTTACGAACAATACAAACAGTTTGTTGTTTTAGTTAAACTTACTAACCAAGACTAACATTGTTTATAGTACTAACTGTAATGGAGAAAAGAAGTTAGATGGCATTATAGACTTTTTTTGTTAAGCCCAGTCTGGAGCTAGGTTTGGGCATGTCCTGGGCATGTCTGAGAGGGGAAAGTCCCAGAGGAAAAAAAAAAAGTCTAAATGTGGTAGGGGGCTGCAAAAGAGTATACAAGGAGAGAAATTGAGAGAGTAGGAGAAATTGCAAGGAGAAGGATACATTTGACCAGACCTGTCACTCTTTTCAAGACATGTGAAGCTTTTTGTGGATTTTTGCCTGTGTTGGAGCATTTTCCTCACCCGGAACATCACCAAGCATCCCCATCTCAAGGGACCGTAAATATTTTTGTTCTTGTATATTATCAATCTTGGTCAGTAGTATAAATTGTAGGTTAGTGTCGGTCTTTGATGAATTAAATCTGTTTTAGTTTTAAAATTTTGTCTGTCATCCCTTGCTGTCTTATATGTCGTAGCAAATTGGGGCCATAACAAATTGGGGACTCAAGTCCGGATTAGACCATTGTGTGAGTCATTTATTGAAAATCTAACATTTCAAATTGTGAAATTGTTTTTTGAATTTTCCTATATATATATATATATATATATAGAGAGAGAGAGAGAGAGAGAGAGCTGACAGAGGTAAAACCAGCCATGCGAAAAGCAAGACTGGCTAGAGAGATTGTTAAATATTACATTGATGAAAATGTGTTTGCTCCAGGCGATCTGGAACAGTTTCCAGTGGAAAATCCATATGTTGAAATGGAAATTAAATTAAAAATGCAAGAGATTGAAAGAGAAGAAAAACAAAGAGAATTTGAGAGGGCAGAAAGAGAGAAAGAAAGGCAGTTTGAGTGAGAAAAATTAGCAAGAGAAGAAAAACGAGAATTTGAGAGAAAGAGGAAAGAGAGAGAGAGAGACAGAGATTTTGAATTACAGAAGTTAGACAGGGAAGAAAGGCTCCAAATGGAGCTACTAAAACTCAAAATAGAATCTGAAAACAGTTTTGTGCTAGCCAGGAGGTAAAGCTGGTGCCTCCATTTTCGGAGAAGGAAGTTGATACGTATTTCCATTGCTTCGAGAAGGTAGCTTAGAGTTGCCAGTGGCCAAAGAAACTGATGTTGATGTTGCAAACTGTCCTCAAGGGTAAAGCTCAACAAGCCTATTCGGCTTTGTCTGCAGATGATTCCGCTGATTATGACATTGTCAAAAAGGTTATTTTGACAGCTTATGAGTTGGTTCCGGAGGCTTATCGACAGAAATTCAGAGATCTGAAGAAATCTGACAATCAGACTTATGTGGAATTTGCTAACGAGAAGAAGGTTTGCTTTGAGCGCTGGTGTACTTCTATGGAGGTCAAGGATGATTTCAACTCACTAAAAGAGATGGTGTTAGTTGAAGAATTCAAGAATTGTGTTAAGGATGATATTAAGACCTACCTTAATGAGAAGCAAGCACTGAATTTGCAATCATCTGCCAAATTTGCAGACGAAAATGTTCTCACACATAAGTCTAAATTTCAGTCTAAGAGTAACAATAGATGGTTCCAATTTCAGAAGAAAGGTAATGGTGATACCCAAGATTCCTCATCCAAAGACAAAGACAAATCTGGTGATGGTGCTCAGATATCCAGTCACAGGTCTGATCAAAGTGTGAAAGCTGACAGTGACAAAAGTGGTTTAGTTTGCGAGAATTATTGCAAGCAATCTGGTCATGTTACAACTAACTGTTGGTTCCTTAAAGCTCAGAAAGAAAAAGAAAAGGATACCAAACCAAATGCCTTTGTGAAGACAAGGTTAGAAACCTCTGTAGTAGATGACCGATCTGCTAAATTGCCTGCTCCTTGTGGGGCTAAGAAGCCTGATACTGCTGATTTTGTGAGGGAGGAATTTCTTCCATTTGTGTCAGAGGGATTTGTGGCTCTGAATGAGCATTCTCCTCCTGTACCCTTATATATCCTAAGGGATACTGGGGCTTCTCAGTCACTTTTGTTGATGGACTCCTTGGAGTTACGTGATGAGACCGCTTCTGGGGATTTCATACTTGTACAAGGTATTGAAGGGAGGACTGCATCTGTACCTCTGCGCTCTATATTCTTGAAGTCAGATTTAGTTACAGGACAGGTAAAGGTGGGACTTATATCAAGTCTACCTATCAAGGGTGTTTCTCTGTTCCTAGGCAATGACCTGGCTGGGGGCAATGTAGTTTCCCCTGTTCATCTTACTACACAGCCGTGCACTGAAGATGGCGATGAAGACCCATCTCTGTATCCTTCCTATGCAGTGACCCGTGCTATGGCCAAGAAGGCTCAAAAAGAAGATGCACATTGAATAGTCATGACTCTGTTCGGCCTACTACGGTTTCTCCGTTTGAGGACTTATCAGACACTGTTATCAGTTCTCTGTTCAGCCAGCCCGATGGGTCTGGTGATTCTGATGTGTCTGGAGACTTGTCTCTGTCCAGAAAGCGGTTGATTCAGGAGCAAACTAATGATCCTGAAATTTGTGTACTAAAGAGGAGAGCCCTTCCTGATAAAGAAATAGACGCAGTTCCAGTTGGTTATTATCTCAAGTATAGTGTGTTGATGCGGAAATGGCGCCCTCCTGATATCCCTGCTAATGCAGATTGGGCAGTGGCCAAGCAAATTGTTGTTCCGAAGGTCTACAGGAATGAGATCTTAACGATAGCTCATAGTTTACCTTTAGGAGGTCATGTTGGTGTTAACAAGACTGTTGATAAAATCATGAAACACTTCTTTTGGCCTGGGCTTCGGAAAGACGTTTCCAACTTTTTCAAAACCTATCACACTTGTCAGGTAGTTGGAAAACACCAGTTAGACCCACCTGTAGCTCCATTGCAGCCTATCCCAGCATTTGGGGAGCCCTTCTCCAAGGTCATTGTTGATTGTGTTGGTCCATTACCCAAGACAAGATCTGGAAATCAGTACTTGTTGACAATCATGTGTGCATCTACCAGATTCCCTGAAGCCGTGAGTTTAAACCAAGAGATAAGGTCCTTGTGTTGTTTCCCTTGCAGTCCAATCCATTGTAGGCTAGATTTCATGGTCCTCATGAAATTCTGACAAAACTCAATGATCTCAATTACATTGTGAAGACTCCAGGTAGGAGAAAGCCAAAACAGTTGTGTCACATTAACATGCTGAAGCCTTATCATGATAGAAATGCTAGGGTTGCAGCTGTCACTTCAGATCCTCCTATGTCTGAGACTTGTGAAGATGAGGGGGAGTTTCAAGATGATGAACCTAGAATGAAAGCTGTAGTTCTTTCATGTAAATTGTCAAATTCTGAAGTGTTGCAAAATCTTGATGTAAAACTCCAGCACTTAGAACCCTCACAAAAAGATCAGTTTGAGAGGTTGATCAAGAAATATAAAGATCTATTTCCTGATGTTCCAAAGAGAGTTTCTATAGCCTCTCATGATGTAGATGTTGGTGATGCCAAACCAATAAAACAGCATCCGTACCGGATGAATCCTGAAAAGTGAAAGATTGCTGAGAAAGAGGTTGAGTGCATGTTAGAACATGATATTATCAGACCCTCTAACTCAGATTGGAGTTCACCCTGTGTGCTAGTTCCAAAACCTGATGGAAGTACTCGATTCTATACAGATTATCGCAAAGTCAATGCTGCAACTAGAACTGATGTATTTCCAATACCTAGGATTGATGATTGTATCGATAGAGTAGGGCAAGCAAAGTTTCTGACCAAGATTGATTTATTGAGGGGTTATTGGTGTGTGCCTTTAACTGAGAGGGCCAAGAGCATCTCTGCCATTGCCACACCATCTGGGTCATACCGGTATGAAATCCTACCCTTTGACATGAAAAAATGCGCCAGCCACAGTCCAAAGGATGATACAGTCTACAATCGCCGGATTGCCACACAGGGGTGCGTACATCAACGACCTGATCGCATGGAGTGACTCCTGGGAAGAACATCTGAAAGATGTAGAGACGTTGTTCCAGTGCCTGACCCAGGCTAGCCTGACTGTTAACCTGAACAAGAGTGACTTTGGTTGTGCTACTGTCACCTATCTTGGCTACATCATAGGCTAGGGTAAGGTGGCACCCATAAATGCTAAAGTCTAAGCCATCATGGACTTTCCAGTTCCTGACAACAAAAAAGCTTTGCGCCGCTTCCTTGGAATGATCGGATACTACCGCAAGTTCTGCAAGAACTTTGCTGAGATTGCTATCAGTCTCACCAACCAACTGAAAAAAGGCGTAAAGTTCACTCGGGATAAAGCATGCCAAAGAGCCTTCGATCGCCTGAAGTCTCTGCTGTGTCACCTCGCCGTGCTCAAATCTCCTGACTTCAACAAACCGTTCTCCATCGTGGTCGATGCTAGTGACCAAGCTTGTGGATCTGTGCTCCTACAGAGAAGTGACTCTGATGACATCGAGCATCCCGCGGCATACTTCTCCAGGAAGTTCAATCGCCACCAAAAGAACTATTCCACAATTGAGAAGGAGCTGTTGGCTCAGGTTCTATCCTTACAACACTTTGAGGTTTATGTTTGTACGGGGCAAAAGCCAATGGTTGTATCTACTGACCACAATCCGTTAATGTTTTTGAGTAAAATGAAAAACAAGAATCAGAGATTGTTGAATTGGTGTTTGATTTTACAGGAGTTTGACCTGGAAATTAAGCATGTAAAGGGTACTGACAATGTAATTGCTGATTCTAATCCCGTGTTTGAGTATGTATATATATCACATGTGTTTATTAGCATATTATATGTATATAAATACAAGTGTCTACTTAACCATTTTTGTATTGAAAAGAAAAATTTTGCACTTATGAGTCAAAATTTTTTCCCTTTTGGAATGGAGGTGTAATGGTAAAAAGAAGCCACTAGATGGGAGTATTGACTTTTTTTTGTTCAGCCCAGTTTGGAGCTAGGTTTGGGCATGTCCTGGGCATGTCTGAGAGGGGAAAGTCCCAGAGAAAAAAAAAAGTCTAAATGTGGGAGGGGGCTGCAAAAGAGTATATAAGGAGGAAAATTGAGAGAGTAAAGTAGCAGGAGAAATTGCAAGGAGAAGGATACATTTGACCAGACCTGTCACTCTTTTCAAGACATGTGAAGCTTTTTGTGGATTTTTGCCTGTGTTGGAGCATTTTCCGCACTCGGAACATCACCAAGCAACCCCATGTCAAGGGACCGTAAATATTTTTGTTGTATATTATCAATCTTCGTCAGTATAATAAATTGTAGGTTAGTGTCGGTCTTTGTTGAATTAAATCTGTTTTAGTTTTAAAATTTTGTCTGTCATCCCTTGCTGTCTTACATGTCCTAGCAAATTGGGGCCATAACATAACTTATTAACAAGCACTAGGGATTGTATAGCTGCACATTACTAATTGACTAACAAGCTCTCAGCACTCGCTCTGCTCTAGTCTCCGCCCCTTGCCTTTACCCTTTACTTTGCTGTGTTTCAGCACTGTGAAAAAACTAAAGTTGTCTCAACTGAAAAAAGTTAGTGTCCCAGCTGCCTGAAAATTTTAAGCTCAATGAACTTGAAATGACAAGTTGAGGTAATATTCAACTTATAATCTTAAATTCAGTTTACTTAAAATTTTTAGGCAGCCTGGACACTAACGTTTTTCAGTTGAGACTTTTTTTTTTATAGTGAGCAGATTCTCACTGTTCTGCCTGTCACTCTGTGCTTGGTAGAACTCCCTAACCGGAGCCGTATGTTTGTCAGTAAGCTGTCTCTGTGATCCCTGTCCGCGTTTTGGCTTTTGCCAATTTCTTGTAATCAGGAACTTCTGCATGCTCATTCCTTTGTAATTAGTCTGATCCCTTTCACCTGCTTCCCCTTTGTAGCAAGTGACTTCCCCTATGTGTATTTAAGCAGTCTTTTTTATATTGTTTTTGTCTTTCTGGATTTCGACCCATTTTTGTATGACCACGATTTTTGTGTTTGGATGCTCTGTGTATGACGCTTGGTTTTGTTCATCGACTACGACTTTTCGCCAATCATTTTTGTACCTTTGCTCATCTGTCTTTCTGGTTCTGACCCCTGCTTGTCTATTCGACACTGCTTGAATTTCGTATTGTGGCTTGGCAATGCCTGTGTGGGTTTTTTTTTTTTGCTTTGACTCAGACTCCATTAAAGGCATACGTTTTTTGGATTTCTGCCTTGCGCGTTTGGTTCCTGAACTGTACCTCACAAAAAGAGCCTTTGGCATGTTACGGGCAGATCTCAGCCGCCTAGAGGTGATGTGTCATACTCAGTTGGTGTAGTGGTTAAGATCACATATATATATGGTGTATTTGATGAAATTGCTTTGTCCACAGGTTCCCAGGTTCAAATCCCTCTTCAGACACTAATGTAATGTCTAACTTATCATTTAAGCCTTTGTTCACAGCCTCATTGATAGAGGGAAAAGACAACATAAAAGGTCAGAAGAAGTTGGAGAGATCATACACAGAGTGAATGTCACGAGGAAAGAGAACGGTGGTGGAAACTGAAATTATCGCAAAAATGTTTTTTTTTTCCTTGTGCCGCATCTAACCCTTCCTTTTGAAATTTTCGCCCCATCATTTAAACTCCCTTCTCACTCATGAAACCCCCTCAAAAATATTTGTGCCCCCTTTTAAAATTTTTCTGGCCAAAAAAAAACAAAAAAGTGGAGGTTGTGTATGGGACTCATGCTCAACCTTGAAAAAACGTTGCAAAATCAGTGTTGATCTTTCAAAATCAAAACATAATTTAACAGTGATTCAGCTATGATCCATGACGTTGAGTCAACCGTGAAAAAACATTTAGTTGCCTGCTGGGTAATCTGCTGGTATTTTCCAGGCTGCCAACTCTCATACATTTTCCACGGTTTTGTTCCGTCATGCTTGCCACTTCAATTTACACCAGCAGTGTCTCACAATGCAGAATGTCAGCGCAGCGTCCTGCCAGCTGATACAATCGACTTGCTCAGATTTTTCATATTTCGTCATTTTTACAGGCATATTTGGGCAATGACCTTAAATGCTTATATTTTTTTCTGCTTTAATTGCATTTAATGTCATTTCCGTCTTTATTGTGCTGTAGAACCTACTACAGTCCACCTGTGAACACCATAGATAAAAAAGTGCCTGTGTTATAGTTATAACAAAATCACAACTTTGAAGTGTATTCCCCTTGATAGTTACTTCCTGCCTGAGACTTGCTGTGTATTTTCTGCGGAGCGCCGAGCTGCTTCTGGGACGCTGCTGACACGTGCCGCAACGCATCTGGCGTAAACATGAGCATTGTCTAGAATGGCTGCGTATTTCTCCAAGTGCCGCAGCGCAATTGTGAGGGCCGGTTCATACTCTACGCAAGGTACGCAAGCGCGAATGCAAAGCAACGCATCAAGCAATGCAAGGTAGCTATCTTTCGTCCTTGGATAACAAAGGGTGTCATCCAAATGTTTGTCACGCAACGCATCAATGCGTGTATTTCCATGAGATTCCAAGAGGGACGATAAAGCAAATAATGCACCATGCGCGGTTTTCAACACACCAAAAAGAAAAAAGGAGGAGGAGGAGAAGGAGAAGACTTTGCTGCCCCCTATTGCATGAGCAGTGTGCTGCTTTTTAACGAGGCACAGCGCAGCAAGGGACGCACTTTCAGGCTTCTCTGTGAATGGAATGGAACAGACCTGTGCTCATGTTCGCTCGCTTACTTAGCGTAGAGTATGAACCGGCCCAAATGCAGCGCAGCCGGGCCTGGTGTAAATTGGGGGTGACCCCTAGATTCCACCAGACGCATATTTGCAGCTTGACTTGAGCGACGCTATTTTGCTGCATCTTCAGGTTCCACTGAACGCGGAACGTAAGCGCAGCGTCCTGTTAGCTGATACAATCGACTTGCCCAAATTTCGCATATTTCATCATTTTTACTGGCATATTTGTGCAACGCCCTTTAATGCTTTCTGTTATTTTTTCTGCTTTAATTGCATTTAATGTAATTTCCTTCTTTGTTGTGGTGAAGAACCTACTACAGTTCAGCTGTGAACACCATAGATTTAAAAAAAAAAAACTGTGCCTGTGTTTCAGTTAAAGCAAAATCACAACTTTGAAAAGTAAGTTGTAATGTGAATAGGAGCCACTAGATGGCAGTATTGACCTTTCTTATGTTAAGCCCAGACTGGAGCTAGGTTTGGGCATGTCTTGGGCATGTCTGGGACAAGTCCCAGTGAATTTAACAAAAGAAGTCTAAAAGGTGGGAGGGGTCTGCAAAAGAGTATATAATGAGGAAAATTGAGAGAGTAAGGTAGTAGGAGAGATTGTAGGGAGAGGGATGCATGTGACCGGACCTGTCATTCTGTTCAAGACCTGCGAAGTTTTTGGTGGATTTTGCCTGTGTTGGAGCATTTTCCTTGCCCGGGACATCACCAGGCAGCCCAACCAGAGGGACTGTGAATGTTTTTTTTTCTTGTATTTAACAATCTTGGTCAGCAGAGTAGTTTGTTGTTAGTTGCCTTTGTTTAATTAAATCTGTTGAAGTTTTTAAAGTTGTGCCTGTCATCCCTTGGTGTCGTAAATGTGATAACAAATTGGGGCCATAACAAACTTATATACAAATTTTATATCAAAGATTTGTGGCTGGTTTCTTTTAGTTAAAAGCGTATTCCCCTTGACAGTTACTTCCTGCTTGGCATGATCTGATGTGCGATTCCCATTTGCACAATTACTAACGTAGTTGGATCCAATTTATGTAGCCTATATGGTCGAACTATGGGAAACGTATCCGTGCTATATGGAAATCAGCGCAACTGCGGCTCGCCAGCGGCAGAAATAGACTCGGCCCATATTTTCGGCGGTGCAGCGCGGAGAACCGCTTCTGGGACGCTGCCGAGACTTGCTGTGGCGCGGCTGGTGGAATCACAACCATTGTCTAGAATGGCCGCGGATCAACTCCGGCAACCGCGTCGCGGCAATAACGTGGCTAAGACTTTCCCGGTGGAATCAAGCCTTTGGAGGCATTCACGTTCCCATGCCACAGTCAGCAATTATTCTACTGATGCGTATTTAAGACATTCTCATGCGGAATTGAGTCCTTGAGCATGGAAGTTTACCAGTTTCACGTGCATTACGGTGGATTTCACCACAAGAGACATAGAAATCAATTTTGACTCTGGAATTCTCACGTTTGTCTTTTTACAGGGGTTGGAAGCAATGGAATTGCATAAAGACGTTTCAAATGGTCTTATTTTGTTTAAACAATTTAAACGATCATGAAACACACACATTGCTTCCAACCCGAGTGAGGAAAAGTGCACGCTTGGAGTCACAATCACTTCCATATTACTCATGGTGAAATCCACCGCATGTGAAACTGAAACTTCCACTCCCAAGGACTTTAATTACGCATAAGATTCCTGTTAATATTCGTTAGTTGAATAATTGCTGACTACAGTGAATATGCCTTCAAAATGTGTGAAACCTACACCAAATGCGTGAGATTGCGAAGAAAGTTGGCGGCTCTGTATTTTTATCCCCAGCCATGAAGTGTGAGGAGGATATAGGTTTGAGCTCCGTCCGTCCGTGCGTCCGTCCAAAAAGGGGACAGCTTTTCTCTGGAACTATTAGAGATAGGACAACCTATCTCTAGCTTCAGCTTCAGACCATCAAGGCCTTGATGGAGTTCGAAAATGAGGTGTGCGCGATTCAGGAATTTGGCGGAGGATGTTGATGACCATGTCTACTTGTTTATAGCTATACAGTGCCCTCCATAATCATTGGCACCCCTGGTTAAGATGTGTTAAAAGGCTCAAAATAAATTCAGTTTTTATTGCAGAAGCATACTCTCGCACTGAAAATTGTAGAAAAATGTAACCTTCAACTCAATTGAATTTTAAGGGAAAAAAATCCCTGACAAAGAAATAATAAGACTATCTAGGAACATTTAATTAGTAATTCATCACTTCCTGTTTCCCTGGGGTATAAATATGATGTGACACAGAGGCCATTTCTCCTATCCACTCTTCAACATGGGAAAGACAAAGGAACACACCATTCAAGTAAGGCAGATGTGTGTCGACCTTCAGCAAGTCAGGCAATGGCTACAAGAAAATGGCCACTCGCCTGCACCTGCCCATATCTACTGTCAAACAACTCAAACAGTGGTAAACAAGCCTGGACGAGGACGCAAGGTTATTTTGCCACCATGCACAGTGAGGAGCAGGGGCGGTTTTAGGAATTCTGAGGCCCTGGGCAAAGAACAATTTTGAGGCCCCACCCCACAACTCAAACCCATACATCTGTTAATAATGAGAAAATCGATCATATGCAAGGAAAATCATTTTTTTTATTGAACACGACATGAAAATTATTGAAAAAATAGGTTGATGTCTGATGTAATATATACGTAACGTGCGCACGATATCAATCCCAACAATATTTACAATTTTTCTTTTTTTTACATTTTGCGCTTTTCTTTCTTTCTATGTGTGCCAGATGCTTGTTGCGGGGTACAGGTGCCACTATCAACACAACCACTACAGCCAGGGCTAGAGCTAGCATTGCTGCTGTCAAACGCCGGCTCATTGGAGGTGCTGCTGCTGGCTCTGGCTTCTTCGGTTGAACTTGCGAAGAAGGTGGTTAATTTGGGAAGCTTTTGAACAAATCTTTCATTTTCCTTCTTTCTCTTACTTTTCTCCCCACCGCTTAGAAATCGTTTCATTCTGTGAACACAGATATGTGTCGCTCTTTCGAAAAAATAGTCTACTTTGGTATTCTATATACCGTATTCCCGCCGGGCTCGCTCAAGTCGTTGCCTAGGCTACCTCAGACGCCACAGCCAGAGCGAAGCCGGACAGCTGTGAATGATGTCACGTCACTGACTGTGGTTTTTCGCTGGGATTACACGCATTGAGAATACATTAGAATATATGCCTACTCTCAACACGAATAATGCTTAATATTAATATTGCTTTCATCACTGTCATAGCAGTGTGATTCTCAAATATGCATTCATTGACAATCAATTATTACATAGTAATCCATGATGAATTGGTAAATAAATGCAGGAAAACAGCCAGGATCCATGAACTTGACGTTACGTTCCATTGGCGCTGCATTCAGACAATATATATATATATATATATATATATATATATATATATATATATAGCAAGCAGCTAGATAAGTTTCAAACCATTGAAAGGCTTGAAATGACTACCACTTTAGTGACCGTTAGTTAAGATCCTTAACATTAAAAACGAGACATTTGGGAGCTTTGAAAGTGCATAAACACTGACTAAATGAAGTGGAAATGAGACCAGTCAAAGGAGAGCTAGATGCTAGCCAGCAGACCTGTTGTCAATAACACAGTGAAGCTATGACAACTAGTATATTACTCAACCATTTAAAAAGCCCGAAAATGTTTCCCACTACGCTGGTACAACAACGAGGGCATTAGGATTGACAACGAGGCATTTTTTAACTTTGCACGGGAAAACACAATTCATTAGACGTGTTCTGGTGGCTGTGGTGGTCAAAAGCATTCATGCAGCCTACGGTAGCAGTGAGGCACGCAGTGGCTTCACCTAGCGCTAGGGCGTGTATGTTCTGAAAGCTCATTAACATATAGTTGTGACGTTTCACCGAACGAGGCTCCTGATTGGACGAGGCTCCTGATTGGCCGAGGCCCTGGGCAACTGCCCGTGTTTGCCCTATGGAAACACCGCCTATGGTGAGGAGGATGGTAAGAGCAATAAAAAGTTCTCCAAAGCTCATTGTTAAAGAATTGCAACAAATGGTAGCATCTTGGGGTCACAAAGTCTCCAAAACAACCATCAGGCGCTATCTACATGCCAGCAAGCTGTTTGGGAGGCATGCACGGAAAAAACCTTTTCTCACTCATAAACGCAAACATCTGGAGTTCGCTAAGCGGTACTGGGACTTCAACTGGGACCGTGTGCTTTGGTCAGATGAGACCAAAATAGAGCTTTTTGGCAACAAACACTCTAAGTGGGTCTGGCGGAACACAAAAGATGAGTATGCAGAAAAGCACCTCATGCCTACTGTGAAGTATGGGGGAGGACTGGTGATGCTGTGGGCCTGTTTCTCTTCCAGAGGCCCTGGGGACCTTGTTAGGGTGCATGGCATCATGAACGCTTTGAAATACGAGGATATTTTAAATCAAAATCTGGTGGCCTCTGCCCGAAAGCTGAAGATGGGTCGTCACTGGGTCTCTCAGCAAGATAATGACCCAAAAAATGTGACAAAATCTACACAGAAATGGTTCACCAGACACAGAATCAAGCTCCTCCCATGGCCATCTCAGTCCCCAGACCTCAACCCCATTAAAAACCAGTGGACTTAGCTGAGGAGGACAGTGCAGATGAGAGGAGCCAGGTTGCTGGATGATTTAGAGAGATTGTGCGGAGAGGAATTGTTGAAGATCCCTCTTTCTGTATTCTCCCATTTTGTGAAACATTATGGGAGAAGATTAGGAGCTGTTTTGTTGGCAAAAGGTAGTTGTACAAAGTATTAACATCAGGGGTACTAATAATTGTGGCACACATGATATGATTTGAAAGAATTATTTCTTTATGTGGGATTTTTTTCCCACTGAATAAATGCACTTAAACTAAAGGTGGGAATTTCCTCTTAACCAGGGGTGCCGATAATGATGGAGGGCGCTGTATAATTAAAAAAATAGCATTACAAATGTTAGGTGTTTGAATAAACAGTTCGCTGCTCCCATGGATGGTGAAGTATATTTGAGTCACTTTGGCAGGAAAAATATTGGCTAGTGCCGATATCCAGCGCATTCTCATCCCGACTCCTCAAAAAATGACACTGCCTAATCAAGTGTCGATATACGACGACTAAGGAGGCTTTTTTGGGTCCTTATTTCACATTTAGGGTTATGGGTTAGGGGGCAGGGTTTGTTTCAAACTGGTGTCAAATAAGGATGCCAAAAAAAGAAAGGATGCCAAAAGCCTCCTTTTCGTAGAATATTGACATTTGGTTCATTAGTGTCTATGTATGATTAGTCGGGAGGAGACTAGGGCTGCGTCCAAATAGTTAAAAAAATCATGGCTTATCCACTAATTCCTAACCACTTTTCTTTAACCTTTGTGGAAAACGTCATTAGGTAAAGGAAATGTGTACAAGGGAATTCCTAACAGCTAAAGAAGACAACCTTGCTAAATACTGAATCAGAACGCACTTACACTAGGAAAGGTGATCAAGTGTTCCCTGCCCATCATATACATACGGGATAATCAACTCGTAGGTGTGCATAACACAGTTTCAAGGCAAGACGCAGAGCCGAATAACTATCCGATGCAAAAGCAAAAGCAGATGCAAAGCAGAGGTTGCCTCCACAAAGTGCCTTAAAACTGAGTAATTCACACCCTTGAGTTATATTATTATTATTATCCAGCTTATACCATGGTCATTTGCCAGCAATATGAAATCAAAGCATTCAGATATTTTTGGTGAAAGTTTTGCACTTAAAAGAATGAACTAATCATTCAACAGGCGTTGCGCCTTCTCATAGCCAATACTAAAGGCCAAGCTAAACTGAACCAGCTAACTTAGTTCAGCTTACTTTCATGGAGAAAGAATTATTTTGTGCGCGCAAACATACTTTTACCAGATTCTGATTTGGTAACCGATTCCTGCTGAAACAGAGATTATGCATAACACGACAATATGCATTATAATGCAAACTGTAGCTACCTTGCTACCAACAATTACAATTAACTGATGACGTTTCAGTAGAGCTAGCGAGCTGAAATCAGTCTGTTGTCATAGCACATAGCTAGCAAACTGTCAACAGTCGCTGATACATGAAGCGGACATGTGAGCTTCCTTTGTAACCATACACAGTTACTGTTGTTTAATGAATAAAGGGTGATTATTTAGATGCTTTGACATTTAAGGTCATTATCGCTGGAGTACCTACAGTACAGTCACCGTTAAAACCAAAGTAAAGGTTGTTAATCCGTCAGTGGGGGGTGCGTTAGGCTGTTAGTAGGACAGGGAAATCTCGTCGTTAGCTGTGCGGTAGGACAGGCGTGTTGATGCACACGAAGACAAAAGAAGACCTCCCGCCTCCTACCGCGCATGCGGTAGCTGCGCGATAGCCTGTTAGCCGGGTGTTTGTTTAATCATAACTGAGCCACGAGGGCGGTTGGGGTGGTTGTGTTGACTGTAGTCCGTACATGTAGATAATGGCACAGCTTTTTGGCTATTTATTTCCATATAGGAATGCAAGAGTAACGTTAGCCTTCATAAAATATTGATTTGCTTTGGCGGGGGTGATGTTGCCAGTAATCATTTCTGCAAACCTTTTTATATTGGATGAAACAGATTGCTCAATTTGTGCTACTATTTAAAATTTGGCAGTTGCAACGGATACGGCAGTTTTTCAATGCATTTCAATGTGGAGAGGTACGGCAGTCCCTATTTCAAGCCCTGCCCGAACCTAACCTAACCTAACCTAACCCCAACCCTAATCCTTCCCCTAACCATAATCCCGAATCTTTATCCTAATCCCGTGAAATCGACTGCCGTACCAATAAAAAGTGCCGTGTCTTTAGACACTTCCTGAAAAACTTTTGTGCGGTATAATATGCAGTTGGATTAGCTATTAAATAATTTGCTCTTTGTGGTGAGGATTTTGTTTGTCAGGTATCATTTCTGCAATATTTTATGTTCGGAGTTAATGTGTGCTTTTATGTACTATTATTTTATACCCAAGTGCCGAAATATATTATTTTTCCTGTTGCAAACCTGTAATTTAGTAGCTTATATCCATTCAGATATCAAAGATTACTCGCACCCCGTCTCAGTAAAATTCATTAATGGACAGAAATTGAATGTTTTTCGATTTATATACGGTTTCTCTTTTAAAATGCTAATAGGCTATTTTTAACCAATTTTCCATGACACAACATTTTGCATCATCTGTATTTGTTGTAACGATTCGTCATAACCATTCAGATGTTCTAACATACTATTCGCAAAGCTTGCAACTAGAAAAGAATTGTGTACAATATGAAAACGGCGCTCCTATATCCCCGCTACCAAACTAACCATACCCCTGCCCCATGCCGGAACCTCGCCCTGACACCCACTGCCTGTCTTCACCGCAGGCAGCCCTAACTGGCATGCGAGCGGCACCCACCCTCCAGCAATGAGTTCAAAATACGGGTCGCTCGGTTGGGCTACTGCCTGATAACATTCACCAAGCTCCGCTCCCAGAACACCCGAGCCCCCGCAACTTTTGCATTTAAATCATCTTCATTCATTAAAACCACTCCTCCCCACGCAGATGCAGTCACTTTCTCTTATTAATCCAATTACTCATTACAACAGTGGTGGGCAGTGGAAGGAACTGGTGGGGAGGAAAACGTCCCTTGAAATGGATGAGATTAGTGACCTGATTTCAATCATTACATCCCCGAACGCCGAATGGCGATCCGGGGTATATTATGTTTTTGGTCCGGCCGCCACCGCCCTAAGTGTTAACGCGATAACTTCAGTAGTATTTCAATTACAAATTCCATATTTTGCACATAAGTAATTATCATGAAGAGGAAGAACTGATTCGATTTTGGACAATTTACGATGTCGAGATTGGCCACCAGGGGCCAAAAAACTGATTTCAGTGTTAACGCGATAACTGCAGTAATATTTCAATTAGAAATTCCAAGTTTTGCACATAAGTAAGTATCATAAAGAGGAAGAACTGATTCAATTTTGGACAATTTACTAATTCTAGATTGGCCACCAGGGGCCAAAAACTGATTTACATGTTAACGAGATAACTTCAGAAATATTTCAATTACAAATTTGTAATTTTGGCCACCAGGGGCCAAAAACTGAAAAAGTCACTGTATTTATCATATCTCTGGAAATATTTGTCCAATTGACTTTAAATCAAGTGCAAATGAAAGGTCATGACCTGAGGATGTATCCCACGATGACATCAAACCTTTTTGGTTCAAAATTTTGACACAAGGTGGAGCTTTGTCACATAAAATTCACCATTTTTGCTATATCTTTGGAACTATTTCTCCAATTGAGATGAAACTATGTGCACCTGCAAGGTCATCACCTCACAACGTGTCACATGATGACATCATACCTGTATGGTTCAATATTTTGCCACCAGGTGGCGCTTAGTGATGGAAAGTTACCATTTTGGCCATACCTTCAGAACCATTTGACCGATTGACCTGAAATTAAGTTCAAATGAAAGTCTATTCAATGATTGAGGAATTGGAGGATTGGGGGCGTTCGGGGATATACCCCCAGCCGTTGCCTCCGACGGCATAAGCCCAGCTGTTCTAGGTCAAGGTTAGTTTTCCTTATGATTAAATGTTTCCGTGAGTGAAAGATAAATTCAACAAAATGTTTAATTCACATGCCTTTATAGGCAACTCTTCATGAAAAAAACCACTGTAGATTTTCCGCGTTAAATTTTGTCACATCCTAAGCAAGTTGTCAAACCTGTGCGTAATGATTGGTTAATTGAAAAAGATTGAAATATGTTCTTTTTTGCATTCGACAGGTGCGTTTGATTTCTTGTCTTAATGAAGACAATTAGCTACACTTGAGAGGGGAGAGTTCAAGTGGCTTTTACTAGGGAAATTGACTGAAAACAGATCAAGACTAAAAGGCAGTTTTAAGACATGTTTATTGCCCTCCTTGTTCTCTGTCCACCACCCGCCATTGCATTACAATATTATTTTCTTCAAGTTAGCAGTTGGTTTGGATTCATTACTGTTCACACTGTCAAAGCTATATCAGAGTTATATGTAAACACGTCATCTATAATCACAATTTGTTTATTTATTTCGCGGTTGGATTTTAAAAACCAATAATAACAATTGCGGCAAACTTCGCTGAAGGTCTGCCCGCATACTCTCAGTATCACAGTTTCTGCAATAAAAAGACATAAATTTAAAATGCCAAAAAAATTTCCTTTATACATACAATCGCTTATATTACACTCTCGAATTTATCATAATATTTTTTTTTCTTTTTCATGCTAGGCTTTTTAAACCGAGGAAATGATCAGCCACATGCTTCACAGAGGTCGCATAAGCTCTCACTTCCACTTTCGCTGCAAGAGAAAATAATAAGATGTTAAAATACATAATGGCAAACAAACATAATTCTAACAGTCAAAATGCCCTCTATTCTATAACTTACACACGGTACTGCATTCAGTTCCGCAGAGCCACATGTGGTTATTCCTGGCGGTAAATTGTCCTGTGATACGGCTCATTGGTCAGCAGTGTGAAGTACCGCGTTATCGTGCGTTAGATCATGGTTAGAAGGGTGAAATGTCTGAGGTAACCAGGCGTTAACTAACACTATCTCTTCGGTTTTAACGGCGACTGTACTGTATTGTTAACCGCCACGCACAACGCAACTTATCCGACGCTGCCAAATTTATTGGAGATATATGACTTACTAGATTTCTGTTACACCCAGCCAAATGCCAGTGCTCTAATGTTGCTATGGTTGCAGGCTGGCTAGCGGATGAATTTAGAATGGTGAAACTTCCGTATGCTGCACTGCCTGTGCGGCAGAAAATCAGAAAAGAGTATACCCAGACTATGGTATGAATTTCTTTATGCAATTGGCCGGATGCATGGTCGATGCTTTAAATATTGCCGCTGTGCAAAATTGTGGGATGGCGTCATCTCCTGTCTTTGAGAAACGGATGGTTCTCTGTGCCATATGCTAAAGGTGGTAAATTTGGCAGCAGTGAGACACCTTTCCTTAATATTTGAAGAATTCAAATGCACTTATCATGGTTGCCACTTAATTATTTCCGAATCATTTCTTAGGAACTTTCCACGGCAAAAAAGACTATTTGGACGCAGCCTTCCCTCCGATATAAGGCTGCAGAATGACATTTTTGAAGCATGTTGGTGGTCGTGGCTCAGCTCTTCCTCTTTGCTGCAGGTGCTTCAGAATGTCCCTTGGAGCTGGACCCACCCGAAGCTGTGGTGCAGCATGGAAACCCTGTGTCTGTTAATTGCACAGCCACCGCGGGAGCCGACGGGATTGGTTGGGAAGCGTCAGAGGGAAACACTGGACTTGTCCAAGGGGTGAAATCTGTCATCTGGAAGGTCAAGAACCTGAGTGATTGGGAGACAAGACCACGGTGTTTCCGGAATTTCAAATTGGAGCAGTGTGACAGGCCGCTTGACATTGTTCTTTACCGTAAGTCTCTCATTTCCAACTGTCAGGTGACCAATGCCAAACTGTTGTTGGTTGAAAATATGGCTGAAAAATGTTATTATTTTCCAGTTTCTTTCAAATTGCCAATATTTAGGTTGAACTGTTGGAAGTACGATATTCAATAATTCTAGTCAAGAAAGCATCTGCTGCTCTAAGTATAACTGGAGAACCGTCAGAAGTGGAGTTTTACTTTTTGCGGAATCCTCCTTGGATCTAGGTCATACAAATTCTCTGTGGAGCAAGGAACCTTCCACACTGATGGACTTGAACTGAAAATAGTTTGGGTGGTAGCCCTGATAGGGAGCATCCAGCTTGTTTATTTCATAGAGGGAAGGGGGCAATTTGCTCATTAGTTGCTTCTTACCTGCAAACAAATTCTGGATCAACCTTGGAGGACAGGGAAGAATTAATGTAGACCTCAGTCCTTTGGCAGCCGTAATGATTGGATGGCTCATTCTTGTCGCAAAGTTTTCCTTGGAGAATTTGGACGCACCCCTGGTGTTATCCCTGAGTAGTCCCTCCCTGACAGACGGTGTGTTTTTGGCCAGACCCTGTATCAAGGATAGGCCATTTGCAGGAATTGATCATGAGACAAATCAGGCAATAGCAACAAGTCCGTGGTGTGCAAGTAAACTCTACATTCTTTGACAACCATAAGAGTTTGACTGGCGGTACGTGACATTCCAATAATTTAGTGACTGTTTTGACCTTTTGTTCTGTCTTTTTTTGGGCTTATTTTTACTGTGTACTTAAAAGAAAATTTATTTTATCATTTGTTGTAAGATTTTCGCCATTTACTGGCCGCAAAAGTTAATATTTTTGTTTGTTAGTTAAGGCAGCTCAGGTAACAATAAAACTAACGTAACATAACATGAATGGCGAGAACAGGCCGTTCAGCCCAACTATGCTCGCCAGATTCTTTATACTATTGTGAATATATCCCTTCAGATACTCAAGTCAAGCCTGGTCTTGAAAATCCCTAAGGTCTTTGCCTCTACAATATGGTCAGGCAAGCTATTCCACATTGAAATTACTCTTTGGGTGAAGAAATATTTCCAATTATCAGTGCTAAATTTACCTTTGATCAACTTCCATTTGTGACCCCAAGTTCTAGTCACTACACTTGGTCGAAGGAATCCTACATAATTCACTTTGTTAATCCCTTGAACATATTTAAAGACTTCAATGAAATCACCCCTAAATCTCGTTAGTCTTCGGAAAAGGAGACTAAGGACCTTCTCATAGCTTTCATCTTTTATACCTGCAATTAGCTTAGTGGCTCTTCTCTGAACTTTCTCAAGAGCCTCTATATCTTTCTTAAAGTATGGTCCCTAGAAGTGTACACAATACTCCAGATGTGGTCTGACGAATGTGTTGTACAAAAGAACCATGACCTCCTTAGATTTGTACTCAAGACTTTCGGCAATGTATCCTAGCATCCGATTGGCTTTTTTAACTGCTACGGCACAATGGCTAGAACCTGTGAGGTTTAGTCAACAATCACTCCCAGATTTTTCTCATGTGGAGCACATTCCAGTTTTAAACCTCCCATGAAGTAATCCCATCTAATGTTTTTATTACCTACATGCACAACTTTACATTTCGCGACATTAAATTTCATTTGCCACATTTCTGCCCAATTCTGGATTCTATCCAAATCATCCTGAATCACTTTAGTGGACTCTAAACTATTTGCCAAACCCCCCAATTTAGTATCATCTGCAAATTTAACAAATCTACTCTCAATATTCCTAACAAGGTCATTAATGTAGATGAGGAACAGCAGGGGTCCCAACACCGATCCCTGGGCGACGCCACTCCCCACCACACCAAGCTCAGATGAGATACCACTGACCACCACTCTTTGTGTTCTGTCCTGTAACCAGTTTCGAATCCACTCCAGAATACCTCCTGTAACTCCAATGGAGCTCATTTTAAAAATTAGTCTCTTATGCGGTACTGTATCAAATGCTTTGTATATGATGCCATAAGCCCTGCTCTGGTCGTAAGTCTTGGTGGCCTCTTTAAAAAAAACTCCAGAAGGTCTGTGAGGCATGACCTTCCCTTACGGAAACCATGTTGGCTATCCCTCAAGATACTGTTAGGTTCAAGTCCAGCTCATCTTTTATGATAGATTCCAATATTTTGCACACAATGCAAGTTAAACTGACTGGCCTGTAATTTCATGGCTCAGTGCGGTCCCCTTGCTTATATGTATATTGGTACTGCCCTGTTTCCAATCATTTGGTATTTCGCTAGTTTCAAAAGACCGTCTGAATATGGCAGATAGCGGCTTAAAGATGATCTCACCAACTTCCCTGAGCACTCTAGGATATAAGTCCATCAGGACCCGCCGCCTTATCTTTATGCAACTTTCCTAATACTTTGTTATCCCCAACCTCAATTTCCGCTAAATAATCTTGAGCATTTAACATGCCCTCTGGCCAAATAAAGACCCACTCTGAGGTAAAATTCTCAACAAAGTAACTGTTTATGGCATCCGCAATATCCTTGTTATCATATAGCAGCAATCCATTTTTATTCTTTATGCACTTAACCTGCTCTTTAACTTTCCTTTTTCTGCTACAGTACTGAAAGAAGCGCTTAGGGTTAGTTTTTGCCCCCTCTGCAATTTGTCTTTCATACAGTCTTCTGGCATTCCTCTGCTCTTTTTTTTACCACAGCCCGCATTTTACAGTATTCAGCCTTAGTATTTTTATTGTTATCCTTTATGTACATCTCATAAAGAATCCTCTTTTCCCTCAAAATCCTAGAAATACTTGTGGTCATCCACTGAGGATTCAGCTTTTTCAGCTTACTTTTGGACACCTTTTGAATGAATTTGCATTGTGAATCAAGTAAAACCCCCTTAAATCTTTCCCACATCTCACTTACAGACTCACAGTCCAGGAGTGTCTCATTTTTTTCACTTAGATATGAGCGCATCTTTTCAAAGTTTGCCTGCCTAAAATAGAACATTTTTTTTTTGAATACACCTTTTTTAACTTCAATCAAAATTTAAAAATAATCAATAGTCAAATAATAATAATCAAAATTAACAGCAGAGTGATCACTTGTGCTAAGTGGCTCCAATACTTCAACATTGCAAATTCTATCTGGGTCATTGTAAGTTTATTAACATACTGCACCAATAAATTGTCATTTATAACATCTAGAAATTCTTCCTCCCCCCTACCTTGATCTTTCACCATTTCTCAATAGATACCAGGATAATTTTAGTCTCCCATAATAATAGTCCCTCCACCTCTACAAGCTTGTGTAATCCTCTTAAAAAGCATTTCATTGACTGTTCTGTCCAAAGCTGGTGGTCGATAGCATACTCCTATGTTTAAACCTGTCTCGTGTTTGCCAATGAGCCTGACCCAGATATCTTCACAGGGGAAGGAAGGTTCAATTTCGGGAATTTCCTGTACATTTATGTTCTCATTCACATAGATTGCTATGCCTCCTCCTCGCCTATTAATTAAATTCAATTCAATTCAATTTATTTTGTATAGCGCTTTTCACAGAGACTGTCACAAAGACGCTTTACAGTGAGAGTTTGAAGAAATAAAAAGGCAGTGCCCAGCCTATTCCCCACTACAGCAAATGAGGCAAAAAACTCCCAGTCGGGAGAAAAATCCTCCAACAGTGGTGAGAAAAAACTCCCCAGTGGGAAGAAATCTCAGGAGGAACCCGGCCATAGTGGGGGAGCCCATCCTCCGCGGGCTAGCTAATTAAGAACAAAAAGTAAAATGGAGTGAAACGACAGAAGAGTTCCATTTAAGTCCATCTAAAGTGGCAACGGTAGCTTCAGAAAGTGGCAAGTCGAGGATGGTGCAGGACTGGACCAGGGCCAAACCGGATCGGATCAGGACAGCAGGACAGCAGCAGCCAGCGCTCATGGTGAGGGACAGGGCTCATACGGTCCAGGACTCAGGGAAGTGGAAGGAAGATCCACGGAAAGAGACACAGAAGAAAGGGGTGTGAGGCACTGGATAACTACTGCATGATAATAAAAGTACCGTCCTCTGGCATGTGCCAAGTGAGCCTGGTCAGGAAACAGTCAACACCCCTCCATCCACTTCCTGCAGCACAGAGGCCCAACACTTATTCCAGGCTGTTAGATCACTTTTAATTTTCTAAACAATAGTACCATATGGACCTCCCCGGTGACTAAGGCTATAGCAAGCCCCACTGGTGCCGTGTAAGTGCAATCTCAGTGCCACCGGTTCCACATGGATTTAAGCAATTTTAACGACCAAAAGCTAGTAACCTTCATCCATTTAATGCAGCGCAGAGGCCCTGAATTCCATCCGACCAAGGCTGCGTAATTTTTCAATCAAATACCACCAACACCATGTGGACCTACCCGGTGACTAAGGCCGTAGCAAGCCCACCGGTGCCGTGTAAGTGCTATCTCAGTGCCACCGGTTCCACATGGATTTGCGTAACACTACACCAGTACCATATGGACCTCCCCGGTGACTAAGGCTGTAACAAGCCCCACTGGCACCGTTAATGCATGCTCAGTGCCACCGGTTCCACATGGATTTACTTAACTCAGGCTTCCAATAGCTTATGAACCCATCAACTAGGTTTTAGTCAGTCCCATCCGAGCCAAGTAATGTTTTATACATAATGATCTAATCATGATCTAATCATAGGCTTGACTAAAAAGGTAAGTTTTTAGCCTACTCTTGAACACAGAGACTGTGTCTGAGGCCCGAATGTCCGTTGGGAGATTGTTCCACAAGATTGGGGCTTTGTAGGAGAATGCTCTCCCTCCAGATGTAACTCTAGATATAGTTGGAATTTTCAAATATCCAGCACCTTGTGAACGAAGTAATCTTGGAGGGGAGTAAGGAATGAGAAGTGCACTAAGATATTCTGGGGCCAAATCATTTAAGGCTTTGTAGGTAAGCAGTAGAATTTTATATTCAATTCTAAATTTGACAGGCAGCCAGTGAAGATTTTTGAGTACTGGGCTAATGTGGTCATATTTCTTCGTCCTGGTCAGAACCCTAGCAGCAGCATTCTGCACTAATTGAAGGCGATTCAGGATAGACTATATTACATCTATCCTTCCTAAAGAGCTTATAACCTTCTATGTTATATTCATCTCCATCCTCTTCACAAAGCCATGTCTCTGTAATCGCAACTATGTCATAGCCCTCACTAATCATAAAGGCCTCAAGCTCTGGAAATGTATTTTTTATGCTTCTTGCCTTTGAATAAAAACATTTCAGATTATTACTAATGCTCTTCCCCCTTGATTTCCCATGCAGCCGCTGCTTCAAGCCCCCCACTACGCTTTGTTGCTTAAAAAATACATCATCAATAGTGCATGTAATGCCGTCAGCTTCCATCAGGGCAGGCTGCATTTCACTATGTGTAACACTCACTAACCTCCCTGCCCCCCGAGTCCCTAGTTTAAATAATGCTGTGCTACCCTCAACATACACTGGCCCAGGGCAAAGGTACCCCTCCGGTTCATGTGCAGCCCGTCAGGCTTGAACAGGTCACCCCTGTCCCTGTCCCTTTCCTATATCATTTGTCCCAACATGGACTATGACAACTGGATCCCTCCCCGCTCTGGCCAGGAGCTTGTCCGCACGCTCCAGGAGATCTCCTACCTGAATTCTGAGATATACTTTTTTTTAACAGGACAGATATTCCACTTTCAGGGAAGATCAAACAATATATGACACCCTAGATTCAACAGAATGGTGCAACAAATGTACCGGGGGGTCCACCCAAATGCATGGGAAGTTCACATTGTAAACAGGAAAAAAAACGTTGGCATTCCACTTGAATACGGTATACATTCCAAGACAAAAACCAAAAGAAGCAGCCTAACGCTTTTCATTGAATCCCTCCTCCAGAGACGGATGTGTCCAGTAGCAGGAACCCTCCAGTCCTGTTTCATTCGATATAATTCCCACTGACTATAGCCTTATCTCATTTAAATCCTGTAAATCTAACTGAAAACTTCAAGGCCAGTTTTGTGAGTCTTTTTTCTATAAATTGCGTCTATTTCAGCCACGCAATGTGCACAACGTAGACAGGATATGACCGGGCTTGCTGATATGCATAGGCTTGTATGGTCTTATGTTTGTCCAATCAATGTGTTTCACTTACTGTGGAATGTTTAAACACTCCGGAATTGGATAAGAAACATTGTTTCTTATCCAATACATTGTTACCGGGGAAGTTTCACGAGGCCCTGAAGTATAATTGTGCAGTTACGCAGAAGAGCGTGAGTGTATAATTGAGTGATTGGCTATCAACGCCAGTATTTGGGTGGATATAAGGAAGCGCTGAATTTGTCAATGAAGGAATCTACATGTAAATCCACGGTGGGGAATGACGCATTTTTTGTATGCGATGACTGTAATTGACAGTAGAATGTGAGAGAATCAATACGATGTTGAATTTTTTGCTTCAGAAAACTGATTTTTCTGAACCACTAATTGGAATACCGTTGGCTCACTGTAGCTAAAGTGGTTACAGAGGACAACGATTTTTTCTTTCGCAAGACGTCCTTTTTTTAACTGCTGGATCGATACTATGGGCAAGGATACTGATCAGTTTGCACATCAGGCTTAGCTGAGGAGTTTGATTCATGCAACTCTTGAAAAACAGGGAGTGGAGTGAACTTCCCCATATTCAAAACCGCATTCGAACTCTGCTTGCTTGTGAATATTCAATAACTGATCTGGGGGTGCTATCTTGTGATCGAGTACCATAACTGCATGCTTAAATTTGCAGTTCCATAGACGCAAGCGTCTACATCTGCAGAAAGGGGTTAATTTGTTTACTAATGGGGCTGTAGGTAGTACAACAAGTAAAGTAATTTGATTGTGGTTTCTTTGAAGATAGCTTAATGGATGAAGAATAAGAATGAACTTTAGATAAAGCTGAGTTAAGCCAACTTTCAGGGTAGCCCCTTAGAAGAAATTGGTCATACAATCTTTTAGCCTCCAGTTCAAAATCAGAAGGATTTGTGCAAATACGTTTGAGACGTGAAAACTGACTGTAAGGCAAACCTCTTTTCTCTGGTAAGGTTTGAAAACTAGTATGTAAAAGGCTATTCTTGTCTGTGGGTTTTACATAGAGAGAAGAAAACAGTTTTCTATCAATCAATGAAATTTCAATATCAAGAAAATGAATGGTAGAAGTGCTAAATTCCATATTAACCCTCTATTAACCAGCGTAGCATATCTGCTACATGAAGTAAAAAGGTTACCAGCCTGGACACCCTGTTGGTTTTGTTTCTTATTGCCAAATAAACATTTGAGAATAACTTCAATGGTATGTCGCTTTAATTTTTTCATTAGCGTTATTACCAAATGTAGCAGATTTGATACAATTTGGAAAGGTGGGCCAAATGTGTCAAAATTTTTTGTCTACTGTTTTTCAAATAATGGCGCAAAATAAACATTTTTGCATTGGGAAATAATTTTAACACAGTTGGAAATGGGTGTGGTCAATGGAGGGTTAAGTTTAATGGTAGAGTGAATTAAAATATTCACCCAAAGCAATTAGCTCAGATAGCGAACCCTGGAAAATCAGGAATATATCATCAATGTAAAGGCGATAAAAAATAAGATTAGATTCAAAAGGATTATTGTAATGAATATGTTGATTCTAAAGGAAGCCCATAAACAACTTAGCACTATCTGGAGCAAAAGTATTGCCCATTGCAACACCTTGAATCTGTAAAAAGGCTTTTTCCGTGTTGCCATTGTACCTCTTGCCAAAATAACAAAAAGTGAACACCTTTGCTAGTCATATCACCAAAAAACAATAGAAAATCCAGAAATGTATTACTTGTCATCGTATTAATGTCATTTATCTTTTTTCATGTTCTTGTGGTTTACAATAGATAGGTAAAACTAACAGTCAACTCAGAACTAGTGTAATGACTGGAAAATCACTACAAAGAAAACCAGCAGTGACAACTTAAACAAATATATTCTTCACTGATGCTGAAGGGGCCACTCTCGACCTTGGTACTATCGAAACGTAGCCAGAAATCTGAGAGCCTATCATTTGGTACCCAGGCTCTATCGAAATGTACCCAGGTTTGCAAAATCTCACGCTGGTCAATGTCGTAAATATCCGAGGGTCCACATTACAAGCAAGAAAAAATATGGCACATCTTCTCATAAACTTTTTTTTACAATAAACAATGGGATTTTATGGTACAATTTATTTATTTAGTTTATTGTATTTATTTACCTTACATTGATGATTCCCACAATTATTTGGAAAGATATTGAACTGATATGATCTGTTGAATGATTTTAATAAATATCAGTTTACCTTGTGAATATTGACCGTAACCTCCACAACTCCTCCAGCATCCCCCTTTTCCTGGGCAGTAGAAGAGCCATTTCACTAAGACGATGTCCTTTGACAGACCTTCCGATATTTCCTGTTTTCTTTCTTTGCCCAATTGAGTTAAATTATAAACAAAAGTCTATTTCTTTGAGCCTGAACTTGTGTTTCACCCTTCTTTATCTTGTATGTGAATGTTTCTTTCCTTTCATCATTCACTGAAACGACCGCAAAAACTGTTTTCACGTCACGGGGATTTCTATTTAAACTATGTTTTGTCAGCGGATTATTTGCGAAGAAATTTCGTTGTCATTACCGACCGCAACGGTATATTCCTCCTCCATGATTCATGCTTCTTTAGACAATGTCAATGCATTCAAGAAACAATTGCACTTTTGTTTTGGATTCGGATTCAGGACAAACCTCCTGTCGTAAAGCGTATCGTTGTCGTAATAATTCTCGCGCTCTGAAACGAGAACTAAAAATCTGGGTACGTTTCGATAGAGCCTGGGTACCAAACGATGGGTTCTCAGATTTCTGGGCACGTTTCAATAGTTTCGATGGTACCCAGGTCGAGAGTGACCCCTTCAGCTTCACTGATTAGAAAAAACAAACTTCAACAAATAATCCACTGTTTAATTCTATAATAACACTCTAATACCACGATGTAACTCTGTTGCCAAAACAAAAACTCTGCCTTTACTGAGCAAAATCACAGCATTTATAAAGACCAGCAACATTCTGGAAAGATCTACAGGATTCCTGGGTCATCCCGCTCCTTCCCGGCAGGAAGATGCCAGAAGCTTTTAGAAAGTAATAGTCTATTTCATCACAAAGAAGTGGTATTGCATCAGATCATGGTTTTCTACAGCCATACCACCAGAAGTGCAAAATGATAATCAAAATAAATAGCTGACCAGCAAGGCAGCAAAAACAGCATGTAACAAATCTCCATTTATAAATGATATACAGTGCTTTACATAAAATACTCATACATAACACTAGAATCAATGAACACAGAAGTTCCATCCATAGAGGTGATCCAAAATGCCCTGTGGCTAGACATTTTCAGGAGGCTAGACATCTAGCAACTGCACTTAGGTTTTATGGCATTGGTAGAATTTACCCTAGTCGCAGACACACAGATCTTGAAACCAAACTTCTTCAGCGTGAAAGCAAATGGATTTATACTCTTAAAAGTGAGCAGCCTTATGGCCTCAATGAAACACTTAACTTATCTTGCTTCCAAAAGGCTGTCCAATTTTATCTCTTTTTCTTGTACATCTGCCTGCAGCAGCATAGTCTTGTTTTACAATCTTTTTTTTGTATCTAAATTATGCAATTGAGGTGCACTTTGGTCCGTAATTGCACTGGGTGTCTTTAATTGGTAGCACCTGACTTGGATCCTGCCTGCCTTTATCTGTGCTGTGAATTACATACTCTTGTAGCACTGATGTTGGTAAAAGGACTGAAAAATTTGCTTTTTCTTTTGACCGCTTTTTTTGTCACCCATCATGCCTCATTAAAGTTTTTTTGGCATATATCTCAGCAAATGAAGTAGTCCATGTGGCAGTTTCTGGCCATTTTTTGGTGTGTGAGTATTTCCCTTGCCGGTTTTTAAACCTTTGCCATTCAAAATTATTTGCTACTGAATCCATAGATGCAGGTTAAACAAGACAACGTTTAATTCTTTGGGGGGGAGGGGGGGGACCTACCTATCAAGCTTATTTAAAGTGATGGCAGAGTGCGACGGTCAGGTTACTATGCACTATACGTTATATACAGGCGTAATTTTCCTCCTAAATTTAGACGTCTAGTAAATTAAGATTATGATTCATCTCACTTTCCCAGCAACGAATTAGCTAGGTCGCTAACGTAGCAGTGTGAAGTTCCCATTAGTGTACCTTGAGTTAGGTACTGGCTATCTGTAGATCGCCTGATAACTTAAATGCCCGCAAAATAACGGATTTCCTTTCGAAACTACAACTTGGTTAAAAAGCAGGTTGACAACTGCATGTGAGGTTGCCGCTAAATGTGAGACTAACCATGACAAGGCGAAATATTTAAATAATCTTAATGACAAATGCATTTTTATTGCATTGGCGCTTCAGAAATTCAGCACTGGCGAATAGTAAAAATTGAGCAGTGGCGAAAAGTAAAAATGGCGTTGCTCCATTGAAATTAATGTAACCAATTTTCGACGCGCGTCTCACGCTTCCAGTGGGCGTTGGGCTTTAGAATGCACTTCGAACCCGCCTCAAACAATTCTTGCACATTCTGGGTGTATTAGCTCTTGAATGCAGCTTGAATGTAGTTGGAACACAAAAGGAATACTTAGGATGCTGTCAGAATATTTAGAATACACTTTGAATGCCTCACGAGTGCGGTTCACCCGAATTCTGGTTGGAAGGTGCCTCAAATGCTGTATAAATTCACCTTGAAAGCAGGCAGAACGCTCCCAAAATGGCCGCCGAATATGATTGGAAAGTCCAAGCATTCAAACAGAATGCAGCTCGAATACTCAGAATGTAACACGAGTGTGCCATATGCATTGATTGAGTAATTGCTGACTACAGCAGGGGAACATAAACATGCCACTAAAACTGATGCCGAATGCGTGAGAATTAACAGGTATGCGTTATTAATGAAAACTGGCCACACCTGATAATGCTGAGAGTTTTCGGAGTTTCTGTAATGGTAATTACTAGAGTGTTCAGGTGAACAAATGTGTCGCCTGCGTGTGACTACCAACTGAAAGTGTGACTACCGGACAGACAGACAGACAGACAGACAGACGCCGGACAAAGTGATCCCTATGTGCCGCTATGCTTCGCAGGCGACACAAAAATGAATGATTGAAAACAGGTCATAACCAATCATTATTTTTCTGCTAGTTCACCAGTCGCCACTGATTCCAGCGGCAATCGAAAGATTCCAACGGCATTCAAAGCACATTCCAGCTGAATCGTTTTAAAATAGAAATAGATTCCTGCGGCAATCGAAATGCATTCAAGGTGCATTTTGGCTCATTAGAAGCACATTCTGGCAGGATTTAACGTGGCTTGCCATTTATGCGATCAGAATGTTTTGAATGCTGTTGGAATGCCGTAAGAATATTCATAATGCACTCAGAGCGCAGTTAGAATACACTTCTAATGCCGTTTGATATTTCTCCACTTCGAATGCACCTGGAAAGTTTTGAGCATGAGCAAAACTTTTGGGCCGGCCACAAAACCGGGCCCGAATATTTGGAATGCACTCAAAATGCAGTCAGAATTTTTATAACATACTTCAAATATCCAGGAATATACAAAGAATTTTCATTCCGATGGCATTCCTGCTCATTCCGCCTCTAGTGTGACTACGGAATGGAGGAATGGGGGGAAATTCCGCCTGCTACACTTGGAACAACTGGTGTCCTCAGTGCCCAAACACTCGATTGTGATGAAAAGACATGATGATATGATGATATTACGCTGTGGTAAACAATTAGTTCTCTCAACCTTTTTAGACACTGTTGCACTTTTCACATGATATACAGTATAATTTAAAAAGATTTAAATTCACATTGTATTGTAAAATAATGTGGTGTTTACTGTTTTCAATTTAGAATAGGGTGAATGGACTTTTCAGGTAAGTCTATTTTGATTTTATTTGTATTTTATGAGATGAGCCAATTCTTTTTTTGGAATTGGGGTATGCACAAATGAGCAAGTTTTGAAACATCAGATGCCATATCATATACTGTTTTCTTGTCTTTTTGGTTTATTTGCCAATGATTAGTGTGCTCATGCTTTTTAGAGTACCCTGAGGAGGTGTCAATCTCTGTTCAGAATCACGAAGAGGAGCCATTGACAGAGTGGCACGAGTATGAGCTCATGTGCACCATCCGTAATGTTGCTCCCATCGGCCTGCTCACCCTCAGATGGTACAAAGGTGATATGGAGGTGCAGAATGTCACCTTCAATGACACGAGGAAGACCCCTGTCATCAAGCTGTCGACTCTGCCGATCACGCCCCAGCGGTCCGATAACGGAGTGGCCTTCCAGTGTGAGGCCGTGCTGGAGCTGGGAGCGCATGGCCCCCAGCCACCAGTTTTGGTCCGGTCCAAACCTTACAGCATCACCGTATTCTGTGAGTTTATACAGTCTTGCTTTGCACCGGTTCAAACCTTACATCACAGTAACCTTTTGAGTTAAGACAATCTCAGTTCGGTCCAAACCCTGCAACATCATTGTATTCTGTGAGTTCATACTGTCTTGGTCTGGTCCAAAGCGTACAGCATCACCTTATTATGTGAGTTTAGACTGTCTTGGTCCAGTTCAAACCCTACAACATCATTAGATTCAAAGTTCATACTGTCTTGGTCTGGTCCAAACCCTACAACATTACTGTATTCTGAGTTCATACGGTCTTAGTCCAGACCAAACCCCACATTGTCACCTTATTCTGTGAGTTAAGACTGTCTCGGTCCAATCCAGTCTATACAATAAGGCCATACTCTGTGAATGTATTCTGTCCCGCTAAGGTCAGGTCCAAACCCCATGACATTTTCAACCGCTGTGAGGTTGGGATGTAAGATCAAACTGCAGCCCTGAAAGGATGCAGGCTTTTTTTTTTTTTTTACTTCCAGTCTATCACGGCCAGTAATTTAGGCTTTGGAAATCAGGTGGACACACAGCAAACATCCCAGTGTTAACTGAACTCCAGTAGAGTTTATATGTGACCAACTGGTCTCAAATAAACACTACTGGAGTTCAGTTAACACTGGGATTTTTGCTGTGCAGAGTCGTAACTAATCAGTGACTTAGATTAAAAGTGCATAAATGCAGCAGTGCCTCTGAAAACCTACAGACAATACGATCAATGCCATTTTTGGTGAGGGTGTTGGGATTGGGTAGCTACAGCAGCTACAGCAGCTAATTATTATGCCAATTTTCAGTACCATTGCATTTATGGCTATGAATGTGTACTTACCTAACTAAAGTCAAGGCATTACAATTGCATAAATTAATATTCATGCTTCAAAGAATAAATCAAATACAAAATTATGAAAATATTTATTTAGCACTGACATTCCAACAAAGCACAATATAAAATAAAATAAAATAATAAATAAAATGTTGTACTTGGCCCCACTCATGAATAACCTACAGGCCTATAACTGACTGGCCTATTACTGGCTGCTGAAAAATTGTGAAATTAAATACGTTACATGACAACGCAGCAGCCCACCCTGATTGGTCAGAGAGAATCGTCTCTGCAAAAGACAAAGCGCTTCCGCACTATCGCGAGGAAACTGGCGTCACTTGCCATCTTTGAAAGAGGTCATCAAATTGGGTTTTTGAATGTGTGTTGTTTTAGGCAGCTTGATAAATTTGCTGTGTGTTGCCTCACCTTACAAATAAGGTTGCTTTTAATCACCGAAGCTGCTGCATTTATGAAATGTGTTTCTTTGCCTGTGACCCTGTTCGTAACGAAATTAGAAGCAACGCTGTTCCCCTAATTCCCTTTGAGAAAGTTATTATACTGCCCCTATTTTAAGAATTTGCGTGGAAAATAACTTTACGGGGGCTGATGAAGCATTTCGTTCCTCAGTGTGTGGTGAATCCATTTTTTTTCCCAGGGGTTGTAGTAACAAGATGGAATAATGATGGTACTGAAATGCCTTGAGAATACATTGCCTTTATCTATGAATACTCTATGTCTTTTTCGGATATCATTGCTTTGCGTTTTAGCTGGTACATTATTTAATGTGCAACCGAATTGGACACAACACCAGCTGCTGTCCTATGCATCAGGACAACGTCAAACAGAAATTACAATTAAACACTCGCGGACTTTAGTACCATAAATTGGTGACAGTAGTGCACCTCCCCTGATATAAACACATAAATATTTAACAAAATCGACGGAATAAAAGTCCGGACAGGCGCGTGCTGGCCGCGGTTTTTGCTTGCATCATCACAACATCCTGTTTCGGTTGTATTGTTTCGGTGTTAAAAGTCTTTCGGCTGAAAACCAAAAATGCATTTTTTTTTGCCATTTTCAGCCAATAATTTTCGGTGGCCGAAAATTCCGTGCATCTCTAACAAAAATCAATAGGCTTCTGTTGCTATGCTCTACCAACACTCACACCAAAAATGGCGTTGGTCGGCAATGGTGTTTTTGACTTATTGCACAGAATGCAAATTCAAGATGGCGGCCATATTAGATATCAGAGCGCAACGAAAATTGATTGGCTTCTGTCGATACCCACTCCCAACACCCACACCAAAAATGGTGTTGATCGGCAATAGCGTTTTTGACTTAATACACGGAATGCAAATTCAAGATGGCAGCCATATTAGATATCGGAGCGCAACAAAAATCGATAGGCTTCTGGATCTACCCACTCCCAACACCCACACCAAAAATGGCGTTGATCGGCAATGGCGTTTTGGACTTATTGCACAGAATGCAAATTCAAGATGGCAGCCATATTAGATATCGGAGCGCAACAAAAATTGATAGGCTTTTGGATCTACCCACTCCCAACACCCATACCAAAAATGGCGTTGATCGGCAATGGCGTTTTGGACTTAATGCACGGAATGCAAATTCAAGATGGCTTCTGTCGATACCCACTCCCAACACCCACACCAAAAATGGTGTTGATCGGCAATAGCGTTTTTGACTTAATACACGGAATGCAAATTCAAGATGGCAGCCATATTAGAGATCAGCGCTGAACAAAAATCGATAGGCTTCAGGATCTACCCACTCCCGATACCCACACCAAAAATGGCATTTGATTGGCAATGGCGTTTTTTAACAATGCGCGGAATGCAAATTCAAGATGGCAGCCATGGCAGCCATATTAGACATCGAAGCAAAACGAAAATTGGTAGGCTTCTGTAGCTACCCACTCCCAACCCCCACACCAAAAATGGTGTTGATCGGCAATGGCGTTTTGGACTTAATGCGCGGAATACAATTGTGGACGGACGGACGGACGGACGCCATGCGTAATGACAATACCCCACAGCCTGAATTATTCGGGGCTGAAGGGTAAAAACTGGTCGCATTTTGCAATGTGATACCGCTCATCGCCAGCCCTGCTTTGTATGCATTTTCTTTGCCTCAGCTGTTGCTTATTTTTCACTGAACTGGGTTTAAATTTGCCCTCAACATCAGAGAAGGATCATTTTCAATATATACTGAGCAACTTTAAAAATGCATATTTTGAATCTTGCAGTTGAGTGTGTCTGTTTTCACCTTTGTTGGTGTTTTGCGGCAAAATGAGTCATGTCATGCAAACTGCATCAGAGAAAGGAACGTTCATTGCTCACTTTTATGCGCAAGATTTTCACACGTAATCCGTAATGGGCAAACAAGTGGCTCCACGCGAGTGGTCAAGGCAGTGAGTCAGGATTGATGCAGGACCCATACATTAGTTTATGGCCCTACATTTATGGGGAAAATGATTGTTCTGTGAGAGTTAGCAAAGATCTCACGACTTGCTCACAATCTCCGTGACAGAGCCATAGGGATGCTGATGGCCGGAATAGAACAGAGATGGGTTGCTGAACTCCGCGGAACAAATCAGTCAACGATTTCTCGTCTGTGGGCTCGATTCCATGCAACAGGTTCATCCTGTGACCGTCAAAGAACCGGCCAGCCTTGAGTGACCACTGCAATCCAGGATCATCATATTTGACGATCATATTCATAATTTCTGGACAGCAATGCAGACAGCAAGCGAAATTCCTGGGCGCCACAATCCCAGAATCAGTGCCCGAACTGTTTGCCGTTGCCTAAGAGAAGAGGGCATACAGCCATACTGAGTCCATACCGTAATGGTACTGACACCAGCTAAACGAGCAGCCAGACGTGGCAGCTCAGTGGCCGTTACTGGAGGATAGGCAGATGGAGAAAAGTCCTCTTTAGCGATGAGTCTCGGTTCAACCAGAACAAAGCCGATGGTCATCAACCTGCGTACCGCTGTCGAGGTGAGAGGTACGCGGACGCTTGTGTGCATCAAGTCAATCATTTTGGAGGGGGAGGCGTCATGATGCTGGGAGCTATTGGACATGGCTGGCAATCTCTGCTTGTACACATACAGGGCACACTTACAGCTCAAATCTACAGGGACACCATTCTGGAACCTAACGTCCTGCCGCTGGTGCAGCAGTCTGGGGACACCTTCATGCACGACTATGCAAGGTCGCATGCTGCCAGAGTCTCTCGTGAGTTTGTGAACGAGCACAATATCGATGTTCTCCCATGGCCTGCATATTCACCAGACCTGAACCCCGTAGAACATTTGTGGGATGTGTTGGACTGATGTGTTAGGGTCAGGGATCCACCTCTGCTCACGCACGCACAGCTTGTTGCAGCACTTCAGGATGAAAGGCTAGCCATCCCTCAGACTCAGGTCAATGGTTTGATCATGTCAATGCCAGGGAGATATGATGCTGTACTTAGAGCCAATGGAGGACATACGCGATACTGGAAGTGTGACTGTGATTTATAATGCCAAAATGACTGATAGCGCCAATTGTGGGCTTGCGGCAAGCAACACATTGTTCTTTCTAAGTTTGTTTATTTATTTTTTTATTTTAATTTTTTATTTTTCCATTTCAACATATTTGTTCCAGATCGACTGCCAGAGCATTCGCGATAGCGGCACGATTCAAATGCCAAAATGCCCGGCCCGACCGTGTCTCCTGGACTTGTGTACATAGCCCCTTTTCATTGTTTCGCAATCCGTTTTTCATCCCTTCTTTTGTCCAATACAAGTCAATGGGCGGAATGTTCACACACTCAAATATTGGAGTGGAGAGAGGCAAAAAAATGACTCAGAAATAAATATTGAAATTGCTCCTGTGTGTTTGTGTGTGTGAGAGAGCGAGAGAGAGACAGACAGACTACCTACCAACGCTCTGCCCGACTGCCACTCTAGTGTGTGTGAGTGAGAGAGCGACGGCGCTTTTAACTTTAGCGGCAACAGTTTAGCAAGTATACTCTCAAGGTTCATCCTGACGAAACGCAGTTCTAGTTTTGTGTTGAAAACGCAATATGTTATTATTCTTTACTTATAAAAGCACTCGTTATAAACCCACCAATAAAATACCAGTGGTCACAAATAAATATGCGTTTTAAAGTTGCTCAGGATATATTCATGTAGATAGTTGTTGCTTAAAGATTAACAGTAATGAAATTAATGGAATATATATATATATTTGGTAACACTTTACTTGAAGGTATCGTCATAAGAGTGATATGACAAAGTCATGAACGTGTCATAAACATTATGTAAATGTCATAAACGTTGTCATTAAGTGTCATTTGGTTTTTGAGATGACAAGTTGACATTGTTTGGGTTGTCTTGATTATGACAACTTTGTCATAAGAGTGCCATGATACTGTCATAACTGTTACATGACACATGTAACAGTTATTACAGTGTCATGTCACTCTTATGATGGTACCTTCAAGTAAAGCGAACCATATATTTTTTATTACTGAAACTTTGACCTGGCTCACACATGGTTTTAATATGCATTTTGGGTGATCGGATCACAGGTGATCAGCAGTGGTGGGCGGTGGACAGAGAACGAGGAGGGCGATTAAACATGTCTTTATACTGCTTATTGGTCCTGATCTGTTTTCAGTCAATCAGCCTGGTGAAAGACACTTGAACTCTCCCCTCTCAGGTGTAGCTAATTTGTCTTCGTTAAGACCAGAAATCAAACGCACCAGTTGAACGCAAAAAGGAGCGCATTTCAATCTTTTTCAATTAAACAATCATTACGCACGGGTTTGACGACTTGCTTAGCATGTGACAAAATTTTATGCGGAAAATCCACAGTGGTTTTTTCATGAAGAGTTGCCTATTAAGGCATGTGAATTAAAAATTTAATAGAATTTATTATTCACTCGCCTAAACATTTCATTATAAGGGAAACTAACATGTTGACCAAGAACAATGATTAAATTCGGGTCACTAATCTCATCTGTTTCAAGGGATGTTTTCCGCCCCCCCCCCCCAGTTTTCCGTCCTCCACCTGCCACTGGTAATCAGCACTAAATACAAGTGTAAGTGGGGTCCAAGACACATTGAGTTCTGATTGTTCAAGCCCCTTGCAGGGTGGTCTAGGACGTATCTAACTACGTTTGGTGGTGTAAATGCTAATTCGTCAGTGTAGGCCTGTTATGATTCTGATCTGCCTTGCTTTGTTTTGATGCTCTGTCTGTTTTGGTTTTGGATTTCTGCTATGTCTGACTATTCTTTGATATGTGTATTGTGATTTGGTAACCTAAATTTGTTCATGTATTGTCGTAGTTTAATCTTTCCATGTTTTCCATTTTACCATAGTTTTATTCCGGGCCACGTTTTGCTTGCTACCATGCATTGCACTTTGTCTCCCCCTGTATGGTCTCTTGTCTTGTCATTGCTCACAGCCCCGGTATTGCGTGCCACTCTTCGGGTGATTTAATGGTTTCTGGATTTCAACCATTCCTTCCAATCTCGTTTACTTCCTTCGCCTTACTTTTCTATTTTACTAACCAATACTAACAGTTTATTGTTTTCGCTAGAGTTACTAACACAAACTAACATTGTATATAATACTAACTTACTAACAAGCACCGGAGCCGTATGTCTGTCTATAGGATTGTCTCGTGATCCCTGTCTGCGTTTTTGCTTTTGCCTATTTCATGTGATTAGGTTCTCCTGTAATGTAGCGATCTGGAACCAGATGCGAGAACCAGAAAATGCAGTAGAGCTTGTTTTATTATTAAAGGGGGAAGACCCCCGCAGGGCAGAAGGCAAAAATACAGAGTCCACAATCCAAAAGTCAAAATCCAGTTGGGCAAAAATAGAATCAAAAACCAGGGCAGCAATCACAGTAATCGTAGTCGGACAGAAATGGGTCTGGTACACAGGAAAAGTACTATCAAGGAAGCAAGCCAGAATCCACAGGAGGTAATCCGAATCGTCACCAGGGCAGCAAACAGAGATCTCATAGTCGGGCAGAAAAATGGTCAAAACACACAGATGCAACAATAATCCAAAATCACAAAGGCAAAAATCGAAAGTCGGTCAATCCAGTCAGAAAGATAAACACTGAGAAATCAAGGCGAGAAATGTTGCAAGAGAAGACTAGGGAAAACGATCTGACACTGGAAGTGCTTGAAAAGACATCTTAAATACACATCCGGGTGAACACATGACCAGGGAGAAGCAGGTGCAATAAATGATACAATAATCAGGAGTGACACATGAGGAATAATTTAATTACATGAATCTGGCCAAAGCCAAAACGCAGACAGGGATCACAAGACAAACCTATGTACAAAACCACAGTTCCGGTTAAGGAGTACTAAAGTGCATGGTTTAAAGAAAAGGAAAGCATAAAGTATTAGTGGAGATCCACAGAAAACTGCAGCAGAGATAATTAGGGATAGGCAAGGAGGCGGAGACTAGAATTGGGCGACTGCTGAGATTAGTCAATTAGTATGTGCAGCTATACAATCCCAAGTGCATGTTAGTAAAAATATACAATGTTAATATGTGTTCGTAATTATCGAAAACAACAAACTGTTAGTATGGATTAGTAGATAGTAAAAGAGAGAGGAAGGAAGAACACGAGATAATGAAAGAAGGTTGAAACCCAGAAACCAATAAATCACCCGAATGAGTGGCACCGAGACTAGGGACCGTGGGCAAAGACCTACATAAGACAAGACAGGGTAGACAAAGTGCAAAGCAAGGCATGGCAGAAAATAAACATAGTAAGGGATCAATGAAACATAGCAAAGACAATAAATACACAAGACCAGAAAAATAATAAACCAGAATACTAAAATAACCAAACCACAATACATAATCTAAAGAATGGTCAAACACAGGCAGTGGTCACTTAGCACAGAAAATCCATCAACATGGCAAAGCCAGGCACAGAACTTAAACAAGACATGAGCATAATGCAGAATCACATCTCCCTCTTGTTCTCTCCTTTGTAATTAGTCTCATTTCCTGCACCTGTGTTCTATGTATCATTTGATCTCCCAGGAGTGTATATTAGGTGTCTCTTCACAGAACTTCCTTGTCAGAACGTTTCTCGTGTTTACCTGTGCTGCTATTGTATCCGCCTTGTACTCATTGTGTTACTCTTCTGACTGGACCTCCCGACTTTCGCTTTTGGCTCCGTATTTTTGGATTACTGTTGCATCTTTGTTTACGAACCCTTTTTTGCCCAACTACGATTTTTGTGATTACTGCCCTGGTAACGGTTTGGATTACGCCCACTGTTTTTTGATTTTTGCTTCTCTGACAAACCTGTGCCTGTGTACCGAACCTGTTTTTGCCTGTCTACGAGTACTGTTTGCTGCTCTGGTTTTCGACTTTGATTCTGCCCTCCTGGATTGTGACTGTTGGATTGTGGACTCTGTACTTTTGCCTTCTGCCCTGTGGGGGTTACCCCCTCGCTCAATAAAATCACCTTGCCTACAATCCTGTGTTCTCGCGACTGGTTCCTGAACGATACCTCACAAGGCCGCGAGCTTGTGATGAGTTTCCTCTTCTGTGCAGTCTTGCTTGCTCTTGCAAGTTGCAAATGCGCCTGTCCAGCTGGCTTCAATGACTGAAATATCGCAAAAATGTAAACTGTAGATGGAAACATCTTAGCTTGCCCAAAAAAACAATGTGAAATTGGGACAAAATCTTGGCTTCCTCTGGCGGGAACGACTGCTATAGTCCTTATATGAAATATTAAGTGCATGTTGGGTTTTAATAAAAGTTGCTTATTAAGCAACAAAATCAGAATTCAAGTGGTCAGCTTGACAACAAGTGTAAACAGTATTGTGTCTCACCTGACCACTTGTGATCCGATCACCCAAAACGCATGTTGGAACCAAGTGTAAACAGGGCCTAAGTCTTTGAAAATTAAAGATTCTGGGCTCTAATTTCCTGGGGCAGCGCAGGTGGCGTAGCGAGGCGCAGCCCGCGCAGTGGTAATTTCGTCGGGCTCAGCCCGCGTAGTGGCAATTTCGTGAGGTGCGCAGCCTTCAGAAGACGAAGGTGCGCCGAGATGGGTGTGGCGGCGCTGTAGGGGGAGGTGTCACATATTCATTAAGACGCAGTGACAATTTCGTAGAAAAAGTCTCCGCTGGAGTTGCGCAGAAAACTCGCCAGCTCCAACCTGGTTTAATTTCCGTGCAGTGGTAATTTGGCTGATCGGCGCAGAGTGCGCACACGTCACCGAAATCTCACAGGCAGGTTTACAGAATGTCAGGTACATTTCAATGCAAGAAATAATTACATGAAGCACTATTTAATGTAACTATCTGAATAAGGACATAAATTATAGTATCTATATCGATTGTCCTGATGTCAGATTAAAGGCGGTTGCCACGCGTAATGGAAACTTGACCTGTCTTAATCAACGCAGCTGAATCTGTGATGCCAACTAACGACTTCACATCTCTATCAAATGCTTGCGTTCTATGGACGCGAAACAAATTTTTCGCACGACTGATTACAGATGAAGTCAATGCAAAGACACCATAGTCGGACAGGGTTTTAATATAGCTCCGTGTCCGGAAGTCATAAAAGATCTAATTTTTCTGAGTATTCCAGGAATTATTAGACGTGCAAACTTGGCTATGTTTGTGTTCGACCTTCACAAAATACAAATTGATAGCTATGGACTTTTCTTGATCTTTTTAGCCTATTCGTCTGTTTTCTTCCGTTGAAGATAGACAGCAGTCTTTATTCGGTCTTTCTTTAGAAAATTAGTCAGATGGATTGAACAGATTCACGCTTTATTTCCACAGCAGAGATAAAAGAGTGCGAGAGCAAATCAGTTCCATGACCATTGACAATGTGAAGAAATCATCACATGCACGATCAAGACTGTCTGACATGAAATGCAAAAATACTCCATGTCCACCAGCCAGCAAAAAGTGAAAGTATTGATATGAGAACAGATTTATAACGAAATAAAGGATAAAAATATATCAGCAACAAACGGGATATCCAACAAAGATGACCCGCCAATAAATAAATGGCAGTGTTCATTGGATGTTCTGTTGTTAAAATGTTTCTTTTTATTCTTTATTTATCAATCTATTCTAATCGTCCTCTTTTTTTTTTTGGCTGTCAGACACGGAGGCATTGTACATTGTCTCGCGCCAGCGTCGACTCCCTTTATTGAGCAGAGCTTAAACAGAAACATTGATTGAAATTATCGGTGCTCATCTTGAAGAACTGAGCCCTCTTATCAAAACATTCACGTTTAATATCCATAAGAGTCAGTAGATTTGAGGAAATTAAAAACAATAATAGACTGTCGGACACGGAGATTTATTAAAACCCTCTCAGACTTTTGGACACAAGACGCAATCTGTCGAGCGAAAAATTTGTTTCGTGTCCAGTGTGCAAGCGGCTTAATACTAGGCTACTATTATTGTCACTTAGGTTTTATCGTCTTTAGTGGGGGAAAGGAATACAGCCTGATTGCTATGATGTCGTACTGAGTTAAGATCACATATTGAAAATAAATGTGTGACGTATCTTGCATTGTTGTCCATGCATCTTAATCCCAAAATTTAAAGCAGCAACAGTTTGTAATAATAGGAACACGCTATCCATCGTTTCTCTTGCCAGTGAGCAAGAATTGACTCGGCTCTGTGCCTCTGTCGCCTTCTTTGCCAACTTGCGCTGGAAGGAGGGGCAGAGGCGGGACAGAGAAGTACTTGCGCCAGGCCACGCCGGGCATGAAATTGCCACATACGCCTGGACACACCCCGTTGGCGCGGCGCACCCCCCATGCGCCGCGTCTGCGCAGCGCGTGCGCCTGGTCTACGAAATTAGAGCCCTCTATCTCAATTAGGCTACTTTTCACTTCCTCATAACCAATTTTGATTCTGTGCTGTATGAATATAGTTCTATCATATCAAGGAGTTATTTGGTCCTGCACAAAAAATTGAGTGCCATAGATCTTGCTGAATATTGGTTTGGTGCTGAAAAAGCCATAAGGGTCATTCCATGTCAAATCATCCAGATTTTGAGAAATTTTCCAGGTCGCCTTCTCAAAGATTTTTGATAAAATATTCACACAAAATAAATGCCAAATATTAGGCCAGTATCTCAAATAGATTTCAAGTTATAGCCCTTCACAATTTGAATAGTATTTGATTTTTTTGGCAAACCCATTTTCAGCCATCTTTGCTTCAAATTGATTGCTTATGCAAGGCAGAAATTGATTATACCATATTCATCCCCTAGAATCTGAAAATGGCCGTATCTTCTGTATATCTTGATCCACCTTTGTTTGGTAAAGCCTCAAAATCAGCCAAAAACACAAAACGCCCAAAAACGAGACCACATTTTATGACCTGTAACTCAGGAGCTAAGATGAATTCGAGCCTTTTATTTTTTATGATTTTATGATATATCGCTCTGTAAAAATGCAGTAATCCAAGTAATATCATTTGTAGAAGTTTTTAAATGAAATACTGTAATTTCTATGTACATTTTTCCAGTTATGCTCCAAACTGCCCTTTTTTGGGACAAAAAATGATCATGTCACCAGTTAGTGTATTTTTTCCTCGACTAAACAGGCCTGCTGCAAGTGCTGTGATCTACTAATTAAAAAACAAAACATTGATTAAAATATTTTTGAACATGATACACCATCTAAAAGTACAATATATGACAGTGGTCTTGTCAAAATATTTTGTTGTTTGCTCGATTCCACAGATTTATACCTCATTTTCGTTGGTTTCATTGTTTTTGTTGGGAATGACTTTTTGGGGATGACATCAGTTCCTCAAACATGCCATGACTTGACTGATCACGGGCTTCTGAAGTAATCCTAAATGAGCTCAAACTTGTATTACTGAATTGTGCAATTATAGTTCACGTTAGAAGGAGGTAGTCCCACTTGCGGATAATTAGATCATTATGAGCACTGAAATGGTGGGGAGTAATTTACCTTGGTGCAGTATTGGAATCCATTTAGATGATGAATGTCATTCAAGGAAATTTACAAGGAAAACTGGACGATTGGGACTTGATACTTTCTCTAGTGTTCCGGAGATTTATTCTGTGTGTTGTCATCATGGGAAAATGTTCTCTACTTGCATTGAGAAGAATCAAAGGTACTCTGCATATCCCAGAAACATTCACCACGAAAAAAGCAGCAGGCCAATAACCGTTAAGGTAGTGAAAATTTTGGAACAATTAAAAAATTTCAGAAAAAGGAAAGCTGAACATTAGTCAAATTTTTTTGTCAGACATTGTTCCATTCATAAGACTGCACAGTAAAAATTTCAGAGAGATGAATAACTGTTGACAAGGTAATTTTTTCCCCAAAAAGGGCATTTTGGGGCAAAACTGGAAAAATTTACTTAGATATTATTTCATTACAAAACTTCTACAAATGTTATTACTTGGGTTACTGCATAGACATATCATAAAATAAAAAAAAAGAATTCTAGCCTTCTATCTTTCTTAGGTCCTGAGTTACAGATCATAAAATGGGGTCTCGTTTTTGGGCTTTCTGTGTTTTTGGCTGAATTTGAGGCGTTACCACACAAACAAGGATCAGGATACACCGAATCTAAGGCCATTTTCAGATTCTAGGGGATGAATATGGTTAGTATACCCAATTTCAGCCCTGTATAAGCAATCAATCTGGAGCAATAAGTCGCCAAAGTTGGCTGAAAATGGGTTTGCCAAAAAACTTAAATTATTCAAATTTCAAAGGACTATTGTGAGGAAGCGATCTGGAACCAAATGCGAGGACACGGGATTGCAAAAAATAGGTGCTTTATTGAATAAGGGGGATAACCCCCGCAGAGAAAAAGGCAACAGTACAGAGTCCGTAATCCAAAGCTCGAATTCCAATGGGGCAGAGCAGAGTTTGTTACCATACCAGGGCACCAATCACAAAAATCGTAGTCAGACAAAGCAGATCCGGAACACAGGCGTAGGTTTGAGGGAGAAGCAGACTCATAAGCCAATAGACAGTGCGAATCGTTAACAGGGCAGCAATGCACAAAATCAAGGTAGGGCAGAAAAAGGTCAAAAACACGCAGATGCAACAATATCCAAAAAGGGCAAACCAAGAATCTGAAGTCGGGCAATCCAGTCAGAAAGATAAATCACAATGAGTCGAGGCGAGAAACGTGGCACAAGAAACAAGGAAGTTACGATCTGACAGGGAAATGAATGTGAAGACATCTTATATACACATCCGGGGTGAACACATGACAGGGGAGAACAGGTGTGATCAATGAAACAATAATCAGGATTGACACGTGAGGAAAAATCTAATTACATGAATTTGGCGAATGCCAAAACACAGACAGGGATCACAAGACATTCCTATGAACAAACAACAGCTCCGGTTAAGGAGTACTAAAGTGTACAGTCTAAAGAAAAGGGAAAGCCTGAGATATAAGTGGAAAACTGCAGTGGAGATAATTAGGGCTAGACAAGGAGGGCGGAGATACGAATTGGGCGATTGCTGAGAGATCGTTAGTCTATTAGTATGTGCAGCTATACAATCCCGAGTGCAAGTTAGTAAGTTAGTAACAATATACAATGTTAATGAGTGTTAGTAATTATCGAAAACAATAAACTGTTAGTACTGTTAGATAGCAAAAGGAGAGAGGAAGGAAGAACACGAGATATGAAGGAAGATTGAAATCCCAGAAACCAGTAAATCACCCGAATGTGTGGCACATAAGACTAAACCGTGAGCAAAGACCTACACAAGACAAGACGGGGTAGACGTAGTGCAAAGCATGGCATGACAGAAAAATAAAAAAGACAAGAGCAAAGAAAACATGACATGAAAACTATGGCAGAAAAATAATAAAAACATGAAATCCAATTACCAAAACACAATATGCAATCAAAGAATAGTCATCATAACAAGCAGAGGTCACTTAAACACAAAAGTCAATAAACATGGCATGGCCAGGCACAAAACATAAACATGGCATGAACAGGATTCCTAACAACTATAACTTGAAAACTATTTGAGATACAGGCCTTCATTTGACATTTTTTCCATTTTGTGGGAATATTTACTCGAAGTTTTTCAAAGAATTTTAAGGAGGTGACCTAGCACCCCCTGGATGATTTGATGAGGAATGACCCATAATTAAAAAGTTATAAATGTTCCATTTGTGTAGGATGTCATGTGACTGCTAGCTTCTCCCTCAGGACTTTTTCCTCACAGCAAAGCTCCATGATCTCACTATGACATCAAACTGCATAATGGTGCAATGAAATATGATTGAACTCTTTATACAAACCCAATTCCGATATAGTTGGGATGAAGTGTAAATTTTGAATAAAATCAAAATGCAATGATTTTCAGATCACATGAGCCAAAGTATCACAGGTATTTACAATAGAACATAGATAACATTTGTTGAAACTGAGACATTTTACATTTTTATCCACAAAATGAGTTTATTTCAGATTTGCCGGCTGCAACAGGTCTCAATAAAGTTGGGACACAGGCAAAAAAGGGCTGAAAAAAAATCAATAAATATAATAGGGAATCAGCTGAATGAACATTTAGCATGTAATTAAGTTAACTGGCTTCAAGTGTGTAACATGATTGGCTATAAAAGGGATCTCTTAGAGAGGCTGAGTCTCTCAGAGGTACAGATGGCCAGAGGCTGTCCAACCTGAGAAGGCTTGCGTAAAAAAAAATTGTGGAATACTTTAAAAACAATGTTCCTCAATGTCAAATTGCAAAGGCTCATCATCGACAGTGCATAACGCCATCAAAAGATTCAGAGAAACTGGAAAAATCTCTGCGCGAAAAGGACAAGGCGGAGGACCTTTACTAGATGCCCATGATGTTCAGGCCCTCAGACGCCACTGCATTGCTCACTGGCATGATTCTGTCACTGACATTACTAAATGGGCCCAGGAATACTTCTTTTTTTTGGGGGGGGGATTTTTTGTCTTTTATTTGATAGTTATGCAGTGTACAGAGACAGGAAGGTTGGAAGGAGGTATGGGGGAAGACGGAATCAAACCCAGGTCGCTTCGGGAAGGACACAGCCTTTATGGTACGCACGCTTAGACCGACGAGCCACCGGGGCGCCCCCAGGAATACTTCAGGAAACCACTGTAAACACAGTCCGCCGTGTCATTCACAGATGCCACCAAAAACTCTATCATGCAAAAAGGAAGCCATTGATGAGCATGATCCAGAAGTGTCGCAGTGTTCTGTGGGCCAAGGCTCATTTAAAATGGACTGTAGCAAATCAGTAACGTGTCCTGTGGTCACATGAGTCCAAATTTGACATTCTTGCTGGAAATCATCATGTCATGTCCTCCGGGCTAAAGAGGAGAAAGACCACCCCTCCTATTAGCGTTCAGTTCAAAAGCCAGCATCTCTGATGGTATGGGGATGCATTAGTGCATATGGTGTGGGACACTTGCATGTTTTAAAAGGCATCATGAATGATGAAACGTATATAAAGGTTTTAGAGCAACATATGCTCCCCTCCAGTCGATATCTACTCCAGGGAAGGCCTTGTGTATTTCAGCAGGACTATGCGAAACTACATACTGCAGCTATTACAACAACATGGCATTGTAGTAGAAGAATCTGTGAGCTGAACTGGCCTGCCTGCAGTCCTGATCTGTGACCGATTGAGAAAATTCGGCACATAATTAAATGAAAAGACTGTCAAAGGAGACCCAATACTCTCCAGCAGCTGATGGCCTGAATTAAACAAGAGTGGGATCAAATACCAATGGCTAAACTCAATGCCCAGACACCTCCACTCTGTTAAAAAGAGGAGGGGATGCTACACCATGGTAAACAGGCCCCTGTCCCAACTTTTTCGAGACCTGTAGCAGCCATCAGATTTGAAATGAGCTCATTTTGAGGATAAATCATAAAATTTCTACGTTTCAACATTTGCTATGTTATCTCTGTTCTATTGTGAATAAAATACCGGTGTGATTTGAAAGTAATTTTGCTTTGATTTTATTCAGAATTTACACTTTGTCCCAACTATTTCAGAATTGGGGTTGGACTTCAAGGCATGTTGCAATCCATTGAGCAGTAATACACCCAATCCTTTTTGCAGATTTAGCCCAGACTTTGCTTTCTAATGTCACCAGTTGATGATGTGAAAAATTAGATCGTAAAGGGTGGCTATAGTAAAGTGATGTGTATTGAGCTAAGGAACTAAGATGAGTGATTTAGTCAGACAAAAGTTAGATGATATCATCTAGTGTGCAACAGACCAACCCATTACAAGCTGTAGAGGATTTCCTGAACCTTAGGAAAAATATTTTTAATAGGTATCACGTGGTGACAGAAACCCTTGACATAAACAAAGTACAAATGTCCACATATGAAATAAAACCGCTGAATGTAATTTTGCAACAAGTGAGAAGTACAAAAAAATAGCTATTTTCACCCAAAAAAAAATCTATGCACTTAAAACTTAATTTTATTCATTTCATTACTATCAAACTTTCAGCCGCAAATGTCAACGTGAATTGCAGATTATCCTCACAGTTTCTTTGATGTTGATTGCAAATTTCTACCCCATCCAGCAAAAAATAAGCAATTGGTGAGGCTTAGAATACACACACACACAAAGGATTGCACAACTGATGAAATTCAAAAATTCATGACTAACAAAGTATTTGCAGAAGAGGTATAGGATTTTGCAAGATCCCATGAATTTAATCGGAGGTTTAAAACATTTTTTTTTGAGAACATCCATGATGTGAACTGGGAAGGTGAAGTTGAACTCACAGCCAAGATGATCCTTTGGGGGCCTGTGGTCGCATGCTCTAATACCAGCCACGCCAATGTTGCCTATGGCCAAAGGTTCGCATGCGTGAGGCAACAATAAGTGGAGGTTATGCCAGTTAAAATGAGTGAGGTCATCGCTCTCTAGCGAGCACTTCTGGTTGGCCAGGCGCACCCAGCTGTTCAAACTTGTAAGGTGACTACATGATCCTCTGACAGTGTAGGTAGCGTGTAGTTGGCGGTGTGACTGCGTAGTGTGAAGAAGCACAAGCTAGTCCGTGTGACTGAACAAGAGCTAGTCAGTGTGACTGGGAGGAATCATGTGCCACGGCATGCCTACTGTGTCAATGGCAGCAGGTTGCTTTGGGGTGGGCTAAACAGTTAAGCTGCGTTTAGGATGGTGAAAAAAGAGGGGAAAAAAAAAAATACATTTTTCTGTCCACAGACAGCCCAACCATTTTTATGGAACAAATCCACAAAGTGAAGGTGGGGGGCAACGTGGTCTTCAATTGCTCTTCGACTGGGAACCCATTGCCCCAGATTGAGTGGAAATACTGGCCTTCAGACAACGTGCAGATCCACACCAGCGTGTCCGGCCACACCAGGGTGTCTGTGCTCACCATCTCTGCGGTAACGACTGACGAGAAAGGCACCGTCACCTGCACCGCCTCAAACTTGCTGGGTTCCTCGAGTCAGAGCTCCCCTGTGGCTGTCAAAAGCAGTGAGTTGTGTGCCGTTATTATTTTGACATGCTCTACCCTATGCCTTGTCCCCTCAACCAGTAAAGTATAGCCTGGACGGCGTGTTTCAACTCGCATAGAGAGCTGATTTTGGGGGAGCCTGCTGCCATCCATTCCATCAGTGCATGCACACTTTACTTAAATGGTCTAATATTTATTCATATACACGTTTATTGTGAACATGAAAAAAGAATTAAAAAATTGAGCCTCCAAACAAGTAAAAGAAAAAAAAAGTGAAAATTTCTAATTATGAACAGATGCAAAAAGAATTCTTGCTACAATTATTTAAATTCAGTTTTCATATCCGAAAAGAAGTGAGAAGAAGTAAAGGTGTATTGAATTCGACCCCTTCTCGCTTAACTATTGATCATACGGTCAGCTTCCCTGTTCATATATGTATAAAGCTACAAATTAACTAACCTTCTTAAATTGGTGCAAATATCTGTCATTAATTACAATCCCTGTCTTTGTCACACTTTGGGCCTCATTCGCCAATAACTTAAGAATCTTTCTTAAGAAGGTTCTTAAGAAAACTCTACGTCAGATTCATCAAGGTGTTCTTAAACTGCAGAATTGTTCGCAGCTGTGTTCTTAAGTTAATGAATCACATCTCCTCATCAATTAAGCACGTGCCAGTTGAGCCTAATTAACATAATTAGCATAGGTAACCGCCCATTAATGCCCATAAAATGGCATGAAACTGCAGCGCCGTGAGCAGGCACAGATGTCATGCAGAGGAAACAGCAACAACAAAATGTCCAATGCAAAAAGTAAATCAATTGGAGCGCAGTCAGTAAAGAGAGAGAAAAAAAAAAAAAAAAAATATATATATATATATATCCCCAACTCCGAAATAGTTGGGACAAAGTGTAGATTGTGAATAAAATCAAAACGCAATGACTTTCAAATCACACCAGCCAGTTTTTATTTAGAGATAACAGAGCAAATGTTGAAACAGAAATTTTACAATTTTTTCCACAGAATGACCTCATTTCAAATTTGATGGCTGCTACAGGTCTCAAAGTTGGGACAGAGGCCTATTTACCATGGTGTAACATCCCTTCTTTTTAACACAGAGAGCTCTAATTTCCTGACACAGCGCAGGTGGCGTAGCGTGGTGCAACACCGTGTGCAGACGAACGTGCGCCGAGATGGGTGTGGCGGCGTAGTAGGGGGAGGTGTCACTTCATAGTGATGTTGTGCGGGACACAGCAGGCCATGATTGTCCTCTAGACCTGTAATGGTGAGGGAGAGTCATAAATTAGAAGATGCAAGGAGTTTGATTAAACTTGACCTTAGTCTAAGCGGTTTTTACAAGAATGAAACAAATCTTCAGTACTCTTTGCATACCTTCTCCGGTTCGCACAGCAATTTGCCATCTGCTGTGTCCAAACGCATCCGACGTCCCTTTAAAAAGCCGATGGTGCGTTCGATGGTGGTGAGAGTGCGTGCGTGAATCTGATTAGCTATATGAAATCTGAGGACTTTGAGGGTTGGTCAGTGGTGTCATTAACCAGGGGGCCAGGGCATATCCCCGATCCCCTAATAAAACAAATCAAATCAAATTAAGATCAAATCATATCAAAAGACACTTTTCTGGGAAATTATAATTAGAAAAGATACGTTCCAATGAGCCATGCGTCACCAGCTGCTCCCTGTTCGAGGTGCATTCCCACGGAGCTGTTTTGTAAAGTGCTGGTGCATTTAATTTATTTTAAAATAAAAAATGCTCCGTAAATTACCAAAAATAAATACATAAAAAAATAAATAAATAAATATGCCGGAAATATCACTGTAATATCGCATTTTAATTAACCTTGCAAAGAATACAGCACAATCAATGTGCCAACATGTCGACACTGAAATGTGCGTGAGAGTTCTCCTGAGTGTTCTTACCGAAGAACAAATCCTGGATAAGAAAACATTCATGAATGCCACATCTTCGTAAAAACTTTGTAAGTAGAACTTAAGAATAAATTTGTTGGAAAGAACGGTTTGTGAATGAGGCCCATTGTCTTTAACTACTGTCACTGGAGAGGAAAGGACTTACAAATATTCAACAGGTACAAGTCACCATTGGATGACACCTTTTTAAGTCTCTCTGACGTCATATTGGTCCCTAGATGCTAAAGAAAGACACGTCTTAGAACTATAAAATAGCCTTGACCCCTTTGCGCAGATATAGACGCCGAGGTCCATAAGTTCTGAAATTCAATTCCTAAATAATTTTATAATTGAATGTCCAAATGTCCTGCTTCACTGGAATAATTTAAATAGGGACATGGATTTCAGGAAAAATTAGCAATATTTGTATTCAGCGTAAACGGATTAACAGTTCTGTGAGTCAATCCTTGCAGCTAACATGCCAGAGCTTTGCTTCAAAATGACCACTGTTTCATTGTTTATTCCCGTAAAGGATATTCCTTCTATCATGCGATCGTTGCTGGGATCCTCACTGGTGTCATTCTACTGGGTGTTTTAATCGGAGTGGGAGTGGTGATCTATCGCATGAGGAGATGACCATTCGCAAGAGGTGGTGATCCAGGAGAAGTGGAACACGTGGGACAACATCTGTCGGCCCGGGCTCAGAGGCCACTAGATTTGGATACAACAAAAGATACGCGAGTTAATTAAAGGCAGACTGGAAAATAAGTTTGTGCGTAATTATTTTTGAAAATCAAATTTATTACTAGTGTGTGCTCATTTACACTCCTTTCATCAAATTTGTATTATTTTGCGGTCACTTCGACTGAGTAACCGTAAGGGTACATATAAACTAGCTAGCTAACTTGCGTTTCTTTTGTAGCTCTGTGTATATGCTCAACAAGAAATCGGAGGAACTTTTCATTTTGACTCCAATATGTGAAATGTAGAAACTGCATATAAAATCTCAAATGTTGTTTGTCATTGCTGTTAATCCGAGACACAAAATGCATATTTACCTTGTGTGACAACCTCATGCTCTTACCACAGCTTGACAGCATCTTGGGAGGCTCAGAACAAGTGAAAACAATAGTGAAAAAAAACTCTTTGATCCTCGACTTTTTATTGAGTATGGTGTTCAGGGCTCTTTTGATCTTTCCTAGTGCATTTGAGCCAGTGAGGAGAGGCAGGTAGGTGGGATCACACTTTGATGATTAATTAATTCCAATACAACCAGCAAGACATAAATTAAGAAATGCAAGGACTTGAATACAGCAAATACCTTTTGAATTTAGATCTGATCACCTTCACAGAGCCCAGGCACAGCCTGAAAACCAGCATATCCACAATCCTTAACACCTGGATCCTGTTTCACAAAGCCAGATTACTGAGTTAGCCCGATAATTGCACTGAATCAAACTGGGACCCGTAGGGAAGGGAACAGTGAACTAAAGAGAATTTCACTGAGCACAAACTTTATGATACTGCTTTGTATAACACCCCCAGGTTTACTGGTCACATGGTTTTCCACTTTGAAGTACTGCCTGTCATCTGTTCAAATTTATACAAAAGGATTATGTTTTGTCAGTGATATTTTTGTTGCTTTTTCTTGAGGAAAACAATGAAAATGTTTCTGACTTTGTCTTTTTTTATAATTTTTATGCTACTGAGATGCTTCAGTGTTCTTATTTTGAATTACTTGTGGTTGTCTTTTGTGTGCTATTGGCTTTGATGAATTTTTAAGGAAGCATTTTATAATTTTTGTTAGTTTTGTCAATAACACATTAAACTGAATATTCATACATGTTACGCAATTATCTTTTTTTGTGTCCCGTTCAACACTGATTGCAATTTTCTGCACCAAGGGATGAATGTGACCAGAATCTTTTGACTCCTATTTCAATTGAGCAAAATGCAGTAATTTGTTTACAGTATGAGGCTGGACAGTGGAAATTACTGATGAGGTCTACTTTTTACGCTCAATTTTGATCCATTTTGAAGGAGTTAGATACTTGCATTGATGCAAGTTTAGAACACCATTTCGACACTCCAATCACGTGACCAAGCGATGTACTTCCCCAAAAAAGGACATATGAGAGTGACTGTTCGTGGACAGTGTATGGCATTATGGTTAGATGAAGAGAGCGTGACAATGGCTATTAAATTTCAGAGACATATTGTTCCACTCATTTACTAGATATTTTGGTTAAAATATACAGGTAGATACTCTGCCCTCCATATTGGCACACCTGGTTTAGATGTGTTCTTTCACTTCTAATAAATTCAGTTTTTCTCTAAATAATATAGGACGACAATGAAAAAAGAGGAAAATCCAACATTTAATTCGAGTGCATTTATTCAGTGGGAAAAAATCTCACATTAAGAAATAATTAGTATACATCAAATCATGTGTGCCACAATTATTAGCACCCCTGATGTTAATACTTTGTACAACCCCCTTTTGCCAACAAAACAGCACCTAATCTTCCCCTATAATGTTTCACAAGATGGGAGAATACAGAAAGAGGGATCTTTGACCATTCCTCTTTGCACAATCTCTCTAAATCATCCAGCGACCTGGGTCCTCTCCTCTGCACTCTCCACTTCAGCTCACTCCACAGGTTTTCAGTGGGGTTGAGGTCCGGGGACTGTGATGGCTATGGGAGGAGCTTGATTCTGTGTCTGGTGAACCATTTATTTGTAGATTTGGCCACATGTTTAGGGTCATTATCTTGCTGAAAGGCCCAGCGATGACCCATCTTCAGCTTTCGGGCAGATGCCACCAGATTTTGATTTAAAATGTCCTGGTATTTCAAAGTGTTCATGATGCCATGCACCCTAGCAAGACTCCCAGGGCCTCTGGAAGAGAAACAGACCAACAGCATCACCGATCCTCCCCCATACTTCACAGCGGGCATGAGGTGCTTTTCTGCATACTCATCTTTGGTGTTCCGCCAGACCCGCTTAGAGTGTTTGTTGCCAAAAAGTCCTATCTTTGTCTCATCTGACCAAAGCATACGGTCCCAGTTGAAGTCCCAGTACTGCTTAGCGAACTCCAGACCTTTGTGTTTATGATTGAGAGTGAGGAAAGGTTTTTTCTGTGCATGCCTCCCAAACAGCTTGTTGGCATGTAGATAGCGCCTGGTGGTTGTTTTGGAGACTTTGTGACCCCAAGATGCTACCATCTGTTGCAATTCTTTAACAGTGAGCTTTGGAGAACTTTTTATCTCTCTTATCATCCTCCTCACAATGCGTGGTGGCAAAATAACCTTGCGTCCTCGTCCAAGCTTTTTTACCACTGTTCCAGTTGTTTTCAACTTGTTAATGATTCCTCTGACAGTAGATCTGGGCAGGTGCAGGCGAGTGGCTATTTTCTTGTAGCCATTGCCTGACTTGTGATCGACACACATCTGCCTTACTTGAATGGTGTGTTCCTTTGTCTTTCCCATGTTGAAGAGTGGAAAAGAGAAATGGCCTCTGTCATGTCAAATTTATACCCCAGGGAAACAGCAAGTGATGAATTACTAATTAAATCTTCCTAGATACTCTGATCGTCTTTGTAAACTACTGTAGAAATGACAGAAATACTTCAATTACATTTATTTCCTAGGAATTGTTAGGGGTGCCAATAATTGTGGAACAGGTGTTTTTATGAAAAATAATTATTTCTCAGTCAGGGATTTTTTTCCCCCTTAAAATTCACTTGAGTTGAAGGTTACATTTTTTTTACAATTTTCAGTGTGAGAGTATGCTTCTTCAATAAAAATTTCATTTATTTTAAGGCTTTTTAACACATCTTAACCTGGGGTGCCAATAATTATGGAGGGCACTGTATATTACATAGGACTACACAAACTGTACATTCACACATTAGCTTTAGGAATTGACTGTACAATGATATCCAATTTATGAAATAGCCTTAACCTTTGCTGCATCGGTCCAAAATTTTTCTGTCAATTGCTATAACAACATCTTTTGGAGCTCTGGTTCTAGTATTACAATCCCCAATTCCAGTGAAGTTGGGATGTTGTGCAAAAGGCGAATAAAAACAGTATACAATGATCCTGAATCCTTTTTGACCTATTTTCAATTGAGTACACGACAAAGACAAGATACTGAACATTCGTTGTTTATTGTTTTTTTGAAAATATTCCCTCATTTTGAATTTGATACCTGCAACACATTCCAAAGAAGCTGGGACAGAGGCATGTTTATCACTGCGCTACATCACTCTAGAAGCTTTGTAAGTGGAATTGTTTCCCATTCTTGCTTGATGTGCAACTTCAGTCGCTCAACAGTCCGGGGTCTCTGTTGTCGTATTTTGCACTGCATAATGCGCCACACATTTTCAATAGGAGACAGGTCTGGACTGCAGGCAGGACCGCGAGCAAGTTACTAACACATCCCCATACCGTTACAGATAGTGACTTTTGAACTTTGCGCTCATAACAATCTGGATGGTCCTTTTCCTCTTTCGCCCAGAGGACACCTCATCCGTGATTTCCAAAAAAACTATTTGAACTGTGGACTCATCAGACCACAGCACACTTTTCCAATTTGCATCATTCCATCTTTCTGGGCGTTTCTGGGTTTTGTTGATATCTAGCTTTTGCTTTGCAAGGTTAAGTTTTCACTTGCATTTGTAGATGTTTTGACAAACTGTTTTAACTGACAATGGTTGTTCGAAGTGTTCCTGAGCCCATGGAAATACCCTTTACAGTAGAGAAGGCAATTTCGACACTGAAGTTCGAACGGTTTCAAAATGTTTTATCACTTCCGGTTTCCACACGTTGTTTGAGAGATGTTTCGAAATGCCACGTGATCTGTATCAGACCACAGTGAGAGGCTTTAAAAAGCTGCGGGGAAAATACAGGTTTTGAGGTTTTTTGTTGCGTCTAGCTGGGTTGAGAGATTTTGTGAGGATTTTGCTACAGTTGTTCAATATACAATTAAAGATAGGGTGATGGATAGATAGATTTTCTTAAGCTTGCCCAGTACTCTTTCAAATGTGTCAATAAGTTAAAGCATGTTTGTTTATTTATTTATTTATTTGTTTAAATAAACTTGTAATTTTAGTTCACATGGTAGAGAAGCAGAGAGCCAGCTGAATCCAAAAAATGTGCAGGAAATATTATTTCTGAATAAAAATCTTTGAGCAAAATGTTTCTGAATCTTAATTTTTATTCCATGTTTTCTTGATGTGCATAAACACAATGAGTTGCAGTACCAACTATAAAGAATCAGCATAATTGTCAATTATTCTGATTCTCCATAGTTGGTTAATGCTAAGTCCATTTATATATACTATAACAGGATGACCTGACACAATCATTCTCAATGAATGAATGAATGAATGAGAATATTTAATGGCTAAATATATAATAAAATAATAAACAAACAGTGCCATACAACATTGTATACAAACTGATTATGCCTGTGTCAAAACTATTAATATTTTTGGATTTGTGAAAAGGGGGACTTCAGCATATCATCACCAGCAATAATTAATGGCTGCAATGACAACTTCTGCCAGTGGATGCCATTGTTGAGTAAGCAAGTTTTGAAATGTTTCAAAACATTTCTAAACAATGGTTTGAATGTTTTGAAAGGTTTCGAAGCATCAAATTCGCCATCCCTACTTTACAGAATGATGTACGTTTTTAATGCAGTGCAGCCCGCGGGACCAATGGTCACGTTTTCGGCCTTGCCGAAAATTTCTCCGGATTCTCTGAATCTTTTGATGATATTATGAACTGTAGATGAAATCCCAAGATTCCTTGCAATTCCATGTTGTAAAACGTTGTTCTTAAAGGTCACATATTATGCTGTCTTTAGTCGTTTAAAATATGTCCAATGGGTCTTTCAAATTATGTTAATATTTCAGTTACCAAAAAACCACACACATCCAGGCCAAGTGAGACCTCTTCTCTCACGCAGTTTGTGCCGACCTGAAACAGGAGCTGTTGAGTCAGCGGGAAGGCTATGCTCATGAGCCGCTGCGCTGTCTGGCTGCCTTGCTGCCCTGAACGGGAAGAGGAAGCAATTGAAATATTGCAGCAACATTTACAGCAAGATGCCAATCAGTGGCAAGTTGAAATTTTAAGTGTTAAGTTAAAAATTTTAAGTCCATGCATGTGATTGTAGCTGTACTGTTATTTAGTCATGCTATATACCCACTTAGCTATGCGGAGGAAACTTTGCTAAAAGCTCCTGTAAACCATTTCTACCAAAACAAAACACAATTCTGACACCAACCTACTAAATGAGCTCGTAGCAAAAACACACAACCGGTGTGAACGTTGCTTATGTGGAGGTAGCGAATCGATAACGTCTACCAGAAATCCAAATCTGACTTCCACTTCTTTTTCGGCTTTTTATAAGCCAGAACAATTTTCAAAGGTGGATGAAATTCCGCCACGGCAATGCAGAGAAACTATTTGTTATACCAGACATGTTATAGTGCGGTTCACGATTGCTTTCACCGCCGTAGAATCAGAGGGCTAGCCCACACCACGGCAAAGTACCTGGCTGACCCTGTTCATGGATAAGTAAAACAATCATTTCACTGCAGCAGTAAACAAACCCAAACACGTAGCCTAAGCTCCGCAAAGCATGCGTCTGGTCTAGCTGCAGCGTTATCAGCCCAACTTTGCAGACACGCACAACACCTCTCCGGTTAGCTTCAACTGTAGTGGCTACGGTCAGGTAACGTTATTATGAAACTACCACCTTGATGCTAACCAAAGAAACGCAAGCATACCAATCTGAATTGCTGCATATAAGTGTAATACCTCTTATTTCAGATTTGGGTTCTTACTGGAATAACTCACAGACATACGAGTTCGAACTGAAAAAGGCAAGTCTTTATTTTTTTCTACCCAAAATTCCACAACTCCCCAGTTATCTTGGGATACATACAGAGCATCTTAGGAATCGCAGTGCATGAAATACATCATAATTATATTTCCCGTTCTTACATAAGTTAACCAGGAGCATTTTAAGTAGCATGGAAAGCAAACTAATATGTGGTAGAAACCGAGCGGTCATCATAACGACAGACAAATGTTACTCTGCAATGCAGGTTTTACCGACTGCAAGTTCCGTTACTGTGAACTGTTGTACAGTTGTAAGCATCCAAATTACAAACAAGAACAAAAAGTTGCATCTAATGAGGTTTATGTTCACACACCTTCTGTTGAAGTTGAACCCCCTGCTAGCTACCCACAATACGTTAGCTTCAATTACATTATTTGCTGTCATATCATTACTTACAGTTTGTGGCTCCGATCGCTTGATCGATGCAACCGCTCTAGGTTTCAGAAGCAGTCGTGACACATATCCAGCGTTGAATTACCCTTTATTGGCAAAGCTGTCTTTGGTGCGAGCACAAACAGCAACATTCCCTTTGAGTGTGGCAGTTTTCTGCCGGCAAACAAAAAAGCTAGCCACTGATTTCTGGTAGGGATGCACCGATCCGATATTGGTATCGGTAGCGGTCCCGATATTGAAGAAAATTCAAGATCGGGTATTGGTGACAGTGGCCCTGATCCATAGGGCCGATTTATTCAGTCTAATTCTGATGAGTGACGTCATGCGCTAGCAATGTGCTGTGCGGAGGCCAGGCCAAAGAAAAGCCAGGTGCCTCGCACTGGCCAATGTACCCAAATCCGCTTAATTAAAGTGACTTTGCCCTTAGCTTTTGGTGAAAATATTGGTTTGGGGTGGCGATTTTTTGGGCTCGTTTCTAAAGTGTAGTCGCTCATTTGGGCTTGTTGCCAAAGCAGAGATGCCAAGTCTCATGCGTTTGGCGTGAGTCTCTCGCCTCTTAGTGGCATTCAAGTTCCTGTGCCATAGTTAGCAATTATTCTATCAATTTTTCTGGGATCTCCCCACTAGTGACACAGCAATCGATTATGACTCGGGAATTCTCACGCTCGTCTTTACTGAGGGATTGAAAGCAATGAAATTGCATAAAGACATTTCAAGTGGTCTTATTTCATTTAAACAATTTAAACGATTATGAAACACATGCATTGTTTCCAATCCCTGAATAAAGAGAAGCACGAGAAGTCCGAAGTCATAATCTCTTTCCATGTTACTTGTGGTGAGGTCCACCTTTACGCAAGTGAAACTGAAACTTCAATGCACAAGGATTTTAATTCTGCATGAGAATCTCATGAAGCGTTTATTGAATAATTGCGGACTATGGTGAATAAGCCTAAAAAATGAAAAAATGAAAAAAATGAAAAAATGTACACTGTGATGGCTGTTCCAGACGTCTCTGACAGTTTTCCAGGTGTCCTTCAGGATGCAATGTACGAGGTGTAACAGGGACTCAGTGGCGAAAGTCTCTCATAGGCAGAATTTACTAAGAGGTGAGAGATCCACAGTTCTGCTGGGAGAGCCATCGTGCTTTCGCGTGACTACCATACAATGGCACCATGTCATCGGTTTGCCGTACAGCACACGTTTGATGACACTAAGGGCTTTGTCCCGGAGGAGGTCATTATGGACTCTCTGCTGCCAGTGCAGGGGCACAATGGCCGCAGTGTGGCATGCTTTAGGTGTGGCTGCTGGGTCCACGTGTATTCGATGGGAGGCCCTTCCATGCCATTGTTTTCTGGGGTGCAAGGGAACAGTAATGCCGCTGGGGGAAGCAGGGGGACTGTACCCAGGGGACATGAGCACTGGGTGTCATGGGGATCATTCGGATACTTACAGCGCTGTTGGTGCACCTCGTAGCATTGACAGACGATGGCTTGCTTAGTTTGTCAAGTGTGCCAGGGTCACGCTCCTCTCCGGATCCTCCTGTGCTGTTACTCAACGGGAAGTCCTTAGGCAAGAGGCTGAGGTCAAGCAACGACTCATAAAAGAGGTACATGGCCCAAACTGAGCTGCTCACATATACCATGGAGCGACAGGATGTCACACCACCGCCGCTGGGGGCTGTGGAGAACATAGCAAAGAATGCCCCTTCAATGGCTATGGGGGAGTGGTTGGTGGCTGACAGGCTAACTGGACACAGGTTGTCATGCGTGAATCCATAGGGAAGGAACTCCTCTAAAGACCAAAGGTCCGGCTGCGGCCTAGTGTCTGCAACGGTGGATATCTTCGCCTCATTGTCTGGGCCTCGGTTTTTGTTACAGCCTCTCATTCCCACTAGCTTGTCAACCAAGATGGTGATTAACACTTGGGTGGCCCCTCAGCTTGGTTCGCCTCCATTCGCCCTTAGAGAAAATGTGGTGCTCGAGTCTAATAGGTGTGGGTTTGTTGACATTGCTGTGTGTTGTCTGAGTACAGTGTCGGTGATGGCTTCCGTGGCATCGGCCAGGGCAGGCTCCAGATTTAACTGACGAAATCTGGGAGATCGGCTCTGACTCCATGGCGGCTTGTTGACTGTCGGCCGATGGCTGTTCTTGCCTCTTTTGTCGGCGGGTCCTATAACAGTCGATACAAATCTGGTGAGGCTTGTTATTCCATCCGCGAGGCCCCTTAAAAATTACATTTTTAAAAACACTTGCGAGCAAGTCGGTGTTATTTTGGTATCGCTGTGCAGAGCGACATTTTGTCTCCCTAAATATGTGCTTTTTGGAGGATGGAAAGCGGCACACTGCTAATGGGAAGATCGAAATGTGACTCGATGTCAACGTTAAAGTGCGAGCAGAATGTTAACAGATGCCAAGTCTCACGTATTCGGCATAGGTCTCACGTATTTTTTAGGCTTATTCACCGCAGTCCATAATTATTAATTGAATGCTTAATGAGATTCTCACGTGGTATTTAATTCCTTGTGCATTTCAGTTTCACTTGCGTAAAGGTTGACGACATGGAAAGCAATTATGACTCCCGACTTCTCGTGCTTATCTTTACTCAGGGATTGGAAACAGTGCATGTGTTTCATGATCGTTTAAATGCTTTTAATGAGATGAGACCATTTGAAATGTCTTTATGCTATTCCATTGCTTCCAATCCCTAAGTAAAGACAAGCCTGAAAATAGCTGAGTCATAATTGATTTCCGTGTCACTCGTGGGGAAATCCACCGTGATGAACGTGAAACTGATTAACTTGATGCACAATGAGTTAAATTCCGCGAGTGAATTTCTTCAGTGCGCGTTGATTGAATACTTGCTGTGTTAACTTGACCGAGGCTTATGACCCTTTGACAAGATATTTGCTCGGACGTTTTCACCGTTATAAGAAACGTCGATGAATGTCCGTGTACATTATCAAATTACTCTCTGGTTTCCTCAATTCATTGTACCCTGGTTGAGCATATTTGCCGTCAATCAAATTGTTTATATTGAATCATATGCCTAATACTAACATTGATAAAAGGAAGCGCTAGTTAACTTTGCCTACTCCTTTCCTCAGCTTCATCTTTGCCCCTGTCCCATTAAAACACTGCTCTCAGAAATGATCACTGCACAGCACGGATCGAGGGGACAGAGAAAATTTTTTTTCTCCTGATTTTTAACAGCCAAGCCTTCCTCCCCTCCTTGTCTTTTAGAGCTCCGTATAAACAGATAAAGCGACTTATCCACTATTTTAAATATTATGCAGGTAAGAAGTATTGTCGTTGAATGGCAATTACAAGTAGCTAGCTTGTTAGCCACCGTATTAATTTTATTAACTACTAAGTCAATGCAGTCCCCGCAATGGTTAGGATACCAAGTTAGCCCGCTGATGACCATTTTTAATCTCTAGCGTTTGTTGTTAGCCAGCCGTCTAGCCGTCCCATTGACTTGAATAATTAGCTAGCCAGCGCGAAAAAGCAATTTTTCTTCTATTTAACTTACAAATTTGTGTTTCTACGTTAACTTATGCAAGAAACGTTTTATTACAGCCCTTCAAACAAATATTGCTGCAAAAAGCAAGAGAATACAACTGTGCAGGTTTATTGATAAAAGTGCCTTCTGTCATATTCTTGTCATAAATCTCACAAGACAATTACAATTTATTACCAATTAAAAAATGCATTAATTTCACAACGGTTTCAGATCTTTTTTAAAATTAGTTTAGGAATACATTAAAAGTTTATGCGGGTCTTCATGATGTAATTCTTCATGGCAGTCACTGCCTGTGTAGCTAAGGAAATGAGTGGCCAAGAAACACTACTAGATCTACAGCAACTCGCCACATAGGAAAAAATAAGAAATCAGTTTCTGTGCCACCCCTATGTGAGCAATGGCCTCAGTCTGGCCACCCCAATGAAAATAGTCTGGCTCCGCCACTGCTCAAAGGTCCTTTTGCAGTCCGGGCACGAGGCTCCTTTAGTCTTGTCTGCAGGGGCTGAGATCGGGCCGGGGCTCATCTGTGGATTTTTCTGTCAGCACTGGAACGACGACATAGCTGATAGGGTAGATGTGGGTGCATTGTGGGCCATTTCTTTGTTTTCGACGAATGCAATCACTTCATTAACTAGTTATGTCCGGACGTCAGGTATCCCCACTGTTTCGCGGCGTTTGTCTGAGTCATAAATCCCATTGATTAGAACATCACTGATAATGTGGTCGGTGTGGTCTACATCCTTGCCTCACTCGCACACTGCCTTGTAGGCACATATCTCTGCTTTACCCCGCACTCTGGCAGTGAAGGCGCAGAATGCTCATTGTGTTCCTGGTGTAACTGAAGCAGCTTGGTGCACAGGGCAACTGGGATGACTGCTAGTGAATGCATGGTGGCGATCAGATCTGGCAAGGGTCCGGAAGCGGCGCTGGGATTGGCTTATAACAGGTTATCTCCGAGTGCAGGCCCCGCGCACTGAAATAACTGGAAAGGAGCCTGGGCAGCTCCTATGCCTGAGCTGGGGCGATAGACGTCCCAATGATGGATGAACACGTTCCATTCCTCTATCGATATGCCAACATCAACTTTAGATCGATCAAGTTTCGGGCCTTGGGAGGCTGAGGCCGGGGCAGCCATGACAGGCGATGGGTTCTGATGGACAATTCCATGATTTTTCAACAAAGCAATGGCGAGTGCTTCAGAGCATTAAACGATGACCATGGCTTCTTCATGAGGAAACACTCTCCTCGATGTCAGATTATTACAAGGACTTCAATTCTGCGCGAGAATCTCTTACATACGCGTTGATAGAGTATTTGCTGACTATAGAAGAGGAACGTAAATATGCCGCTTAAGCTGCTTTCACACCGGATGCAAAACGAATTTTTCGCATGACAGATTACATTCAAACTCAATGCAAAGTCATTCAAAAAGACTTTGAATGTAATCTGTCGTGCGAAAAATTAATTCCTTATAGGGTAGGGCTAATCTGCTGAAAACATTCTGCTGAAAAACTACAACCATCTATACTTTCCTTCATAATTTCTTTATTTCTCAATATATTGTGATTAAATTTTCACAAGTTATTCTTGAGATATGTATCCATTGATATCTCGTTGAGTTGTAAACAAAAGATGAATTAGTAAGCGAATTTTGATGATGAACTTTGGTAATTAGTTTTCAGTAGAATTCGGATTCTGCTGAATTATCTTGAATGGCCATAAAAATACTTCAACATGATGAATTCAAAGATTTATTTGCCTCATAGTATAGAATTTCCTTAATAGTTAATGAAATAATTGCTCATTTTTATAAAATTAGCTAAGTTATCTTTGTAGTCTGTGTGAGAGCCAGTCACCATTTCCTTTGATCCCTGTGATGTGTGTGAGAGTGCTACACACTTCCCTCAGATCAAACTATTCTCAAATCAATGTGATCGAAAAAAAAAATTGAGACAAAAACTACAATGCAAAGTTTATAATAGAAATTTACCCCAGAACTACTGATGTTTCATTTTAATCTTAAATTTATATTCTTGAAGTAAGCCTAATATTGTGCAAAAAAAAAAAAAACATAAATAAATAAATTCACAACATTTCAGTTTTGGAGTAAAAACAAGGGAAGCAACATCAGTAGTTTTGGTCCTTGAGGCCTATTGCTATGTTCATGACGGGAATTTTTTTGCACCTCATTTTCCACACGTGCTTTTCTGTTTCAGCTTCTTTGTTTTGATTCAATTTTTATCAGTCGCTCGGTTCATCTTCGGTAACCTTCGTTCACTCATTAATAATGAAATGTATATATTAGCTACTTAACTAACTGAAAATATTACAAATAATTAAAAAGGAAAAAAAGAAAATAAAAAAATCTGCCTTTGTTGGGATTCGAACCAGAGTTTCTAGCATGCAAAACCACCATTAAGCCATCAGTGCACTTCATTTACCTAAGTTGAAAACTTGATTTTATACCTTCCCCTAATGCCGACACTAAATCTGACCCTCAACTGAACCCTAATCCTAATCCTAAACCGTCAGAAAACGTATAGGCGCAGCTAAACCATGGCTAGGTGATTAGGCTTGGTAGGCCTACGTTGGGGCGAAAAAGCCTGAGCTCGTCGTATGGGGCCTAGATCTACTGTTACATACACATTCTATTAGTATTATTTTTTTGTGATTGACTTTTTATTGTGTTTGTTTAATCATAACTGAGCCACGAGGGTGGTTGGGGCAGTCGTGTTGACAGTAGTCCGTACATGAAGATAATGGCACAGCTTGTTGGCGATTTATTTCCATATATGAATGCAAGAGTAACGTTAGCATACATAAAATATTGATTTACTTTGGCGGGGGTGATGTTGCCGGAAATCATTTCTGCAGTCCTTTTTATTTTAGACTATACAGTTTGCTCAACCTGTGCTACTAGCGGTATAATACGCAATCGGATTATTAAATAGGCAGTGGCTATATCTACGGCACCGTAAGCAGTGATTCGGGTCTATGTTTACGGTAAGTCGGAGTGGGCATAAGCGGAGACCGCGTCTCCGGGCAAACCCAAGATGACGGACTCGCGTTTAACAGTTGTGGGGAGCAATTTTGATGATTTAGCCACTGAAATTCAGTCAAGAAAATTTCGAGTTTAATTTCTTGTGCTGCGTTACATGGTAATCCATGTTACTGAGTGATGACACACCGGGTTGCTAGGGCACGCGCAGCACGCATTCGTGATATTGATATTCTAAAGCCCCTTCTCAACAAAAAAAAATCCCCTAAAATATATTACCCAATCGCACTGTGGCACGGTACCGAACAATTGTACCTTGTGCGAAAGCGGCCTGAGAGATTTAGTCCAGGCCCTTAGGGATAAAATTGTGCAGATTTGCCTACAAGCATGAAATTTGGTCCAAATATAGCTCAAGACATGCTCTTTTCACTTATAGAGGGCGCCGAGATGGGCGCCTACCATGGCGGCCATATTGGACAAATCCAAGATGGCCATCAGCCAATATGTAGTTATGCCATATCTTTACTACCAAAAGTCGTAGGACATTGAATAAGGGCTCGTTTGTTAGGTTTTCTACCCCAAGGAATTCAAATTTTACCTCTAATTCAACATACAGAGTGCAGGAAAGCCCCCAATGGCATATTTTTGGGTATTATGGCAGATGCATATGGTAAATTTCAGCACCTATGATATTATCATCCAAATTTCATTTATGATTTTTTTTGTTTTTCAGATCAGAGTTTTGGTGCGCTATTTGGTTCACCCAAGATATGTTGACTTAAAAATTGGCATAGAAATTCAAGTCTGTGTGACAAAATAATGCAATTACTAGTTACCCTTGATACAAAGGATGTGATGGAATTGGAAATAGTCAATTCTCTTTCTCAGATCCATGAAGTTGGGCAAACACTTCATGCAGAATTTATTTCAGAGAGACTTGACAAGGCTGAAGTTCCATTATCTGATAACAATCCCTTGTAACAAAGTGCTTACATTTGCCAATCGTCCTGACCCATCAAAGAAGGGTGCTAAAAGCAGTAGCATGCAGAGGAAAAATGTAACTCTGGTCACGCAACTCTTCCTGGCTTTACTGTCACAGCCAGATGCAGATATGGGAGAATTTTTCCACTGTGAAAACCAAAGAGAACCACCAAGCCTTGCAGACCATGGATCTCTTCAATCAGGCCACAAGTCTGATATTCTGGACTGCATAGAAGCACCAACTGGTCAAGCAACTCCAGCCAGATTAGCCACTGTTGTTGAGCTTGATATGGCAGCAGTTGTAAATATGTTCCGTCCCTCATCAGCTAAGACATTTTCAGATCATGCGGCTCAAAATAAGATTCCATTTATCGTATCTCAATTATCCCCATCAGTGGAACGTATTGATGCGGTGTGGGAAAACTAACCAGAGGACAGCCTAAAAGCCCTCACTCATCAGCGATGTGGCACAGGTCCACGAACTAGGGTTGGGGATTGCAGCACCCTGATTCCAAAGCGTGACTGGAACAGTGGCTTCCTCAAAAATGAGGAAAACAAAAAGGAATTGTTCTCCTTCCTCAGTGATGAGATAGTCAAGAGGAGCCTTCCATCCATATCTCTCCTATCAACCAACTTAGAGAATATCCTCTCAAACAGGCCATATGATGCGTCTGCTCTCCAACCCTGTAACCACTCAGAGGCAGACACAAGGATCTTCCTTCCCCTGGCACATGCTGTGACAGAGGGTCACCGGACAGCCTACATTCGCACAGTTGACAGTGATGTGGTGGCTCTGGCCGTACACTTCTTCCAAACTTTAGATCTGTCCCAGCTGTGGACAGGACTTGCTTGTGGAAAAAAAATCTAAGACATTCCCATTCACTATATTAGTTCTCTGCTTGGACCTTCCAAGTCTCTGGCTCTGCCACTTTTCCATGCCAAAACAGGATGTGGCACAACATCTCAGCTCCGTGGATGTGGCAAAAAGACTGCATGGAAAAATACCCCAGGACTTACTGAAACACTGATTGCCCTCACCAATGATCCAACACTGTTCACCCTTGAGTCTGTTCATTTACAGAAGCTGGAATGATTTGTGGTACTAATGTACAGTAAGGGATGTGGATTGGCTAGGGTCAATGAAGCCAGACACCAGCTTTTTACAAGTGGCACTAAAACCCTTGAGACCATACCACCAAGTCAGGCAGCATTATTTGAGCACATTAAGAGGGCACTGCTTCAGGCAAGCTTCTTTTGGAGTCAAGCAACATCAGCTTGCCAGGAAATCCCTGACTTCAGTAAATGGGGTTGGAAGAAGGATGAAAGTGGTAAATGGCTACCATACTGGACATCCCTTGCAGATGCTCGTAAGGCATGTTCTGTTTTGTGCATTGTGGCTGTGTGAGCCCATGCACTGGAAATTGCAAATGCAGTACAGGTGGAGTTCGCTGCACAGGGTTGTGCAAGTGTGAAGGCGGATGTGTGAGCAATGATGATGTCTAGATTATAAATGCTGCACCAGAACCATGAGTACATCTACTTATCCTTTAGATTGTTGGATTGCTTTCTTGTACTGGAGGTTGGAAATACTGTAGAACTGGATTTGCTACACAAGGTGTGATGATTACTCATACACACACGCACACACACACACACACACGCACACCTATGATTACATGTACGTAGATCTGAATAGACATTGCAGTTTTATTTATTTATGCTTTCCTGATTGATGCTCCTAAACTGTTTAATACTTTTGACTGGCAATTGTCAAAATGAATTTGAAGTGACTACAGGTTCACTGCCTTTTGTCATCTGAGTTTTAGTTTTCATGCCAATTTTTAAATCTAATTTTAATGCAACATGATCTGAGAATTAAGTTTAAAAAATATCTTTTGACCCAGAATCCAGTAAAAATATTTTTTGTATGGTCCTGCATAATTTTCCTGACTATGGACTCTGAATCGGAGGTCAAATTTAAATTCCTTGGGGTCAAAAACATATAAGTAGTGCTCTTATTTAAGATCCTATGACATTTACTCATAAAATTAAGACGCAATTGCTTGGCAGCCAGCGGCCCTCTTGGATTTAGCCAAATATGGCCGCCAGAGTGAGCGCTGCTCTCGTCGCCCTCTAAAAATGAAAAAAATGACCCTCTGATCTACATCTGAGCCAAATTTGGTGCTTGCAGATAAATCTGCACAATAGCCCCTTTTCAATCCCTAAAGGCCTGGACTAATTGTATTAAAAACAAACACTCCACTGTAGACCGCAGATAAGCATGCTGAGCTTGGAACAGGCCCGGCGCTAGAACAGGGAATTGGGGGGGCACAGACACGCACCTTTATGACAATTAGGGTAGTGCTGGCTAGTTCTCAATTATTTTCCTATATTGACGCATTTTTCAAGTATCGTAATTGGCAACTGAAGACGCGGTTTCTCTCCATATGCGATCTAAAAGCAATGAAATCATGGGGTAAATTCAGTAGAACTGAGAATTGGGGTGGAAAAAACATCCATTTTAAACAATTATTAGTCCTGACCTGTTCTCAGTCATTTTCATGATTAACAAAAGGTTCACTCCGAGAGCACTCCACACTTAACAGGTGCTGCTTGTTCTCCCCGATTAGGCAAGACGACAATCATTCATCTGGATGCATATTAGCTTAATTTCAATCAGCGTTTTTTTCAAAATTACTCTCTGTATTGAGTGAAAAAAGTGGCACGTGACAAAGAAATAGGCTACAACAGAGGTGGGCAACGAGGGCCATATCTGTCCCTGGTTTTCACACCAACTTCTGGCCTTTAATTAATTAATTGTCTAAATTAGCTAAACCATTTATGAAATCTGACATTTCAGGCGCATTTCTTAAAATTATTATGAATGACCACCAAAGACTGTTCTTTTCTCCCATCAAAACTTTTTTTATGATCAAATCATTGGAAAAATCTATATTTGTTTATGCAACCAATAAGGTCAATTAGTCAGGGTAATTGATAAAAATAAAAACCTGCATACACACCGGCCCTCCAGGACCGGAATTGCCCACCCCTGGGCTATAAAAAGCGTGCGGCTCAAGCTTTTTGTGCAGGTATGCAATTTTGAATAACGTTGATTTAAATTCAGCAAACGCGTCCAGCTGAAAGATTGTTCTCCTACCTAATCAGGGAGAACAAGCAGCTCCTGTTAAGTGCGGAGTGCTCTCGGAGTGAACCTTTTGTTAATCATGAAAATGACTGAGAACAGGTCAGGACTACTAATTGTTTAAAATGGATGTTTTGTCCACCCCAATTCTAAGTTCTACTGAGTTTACCCCATGAGTTCATCGCTGTTAGATCGCATATGGAGAGAAACCGTGTCTTCAGTTGCTAATTAAGATAATTGAAAAACGCGTCAATATAGGAAAATAATTGAGAACTTGCCAGGACTATCCTAATTGTCATAAAGGTGCGTGTCTGTGCCCCCACCCCCCACCAAATCCCGGTTCTTGCGCCGGGCCTGGCTTGGAAGCTGCCAACATATGTGAAGAAACGTCAATGCGCACGCGCGCCGTAACATATAGCCCAGAATCACTGTTTACGGCGCCGTAGATATAGCCACTTCCTATTAAATATCGTGCTATTTTTGGTGAGGATTTTGTATCATTTCTGCAATATTATATGTTCGGAGATAATGTATGCTTTTATGTGCTATTATGCCTATTTTACACTCAATTGCCGAAATACTTTATTTTTCCTGTTGCAAACCTGTAATTTAGTATAGCCTATCCATTCCTACAGTACGTTGACCGGTTCCGCAAACGGAATTTGTTTGAAGCGTCGGATATCGATACAGAATTCGCTGGCGGAATGTTATCTGTTCACGAATTTGCGGAATTTGCCGACGCTCTTTGTGGATCAATTAGTTTTCTTCAGTCATTTGGAATAAAGCCTTGCACAGTCATTTTTCAGTGGCACGTCCTTTGACTGGTTCCGCTAATCATTTCCAGTTTCGCAAAGAGCGCCCTTTGTCAGGCTGAACTTATAATATTCTTTATTATTGGCATAATTCGCGTGCCACTGGCCACAAAGAAACAGACACGTGTTTTTCACCAATTTTAGCCAGCATTACTCTATATAGGGGATATCTCTATAATTGGTCAAATTTATGGCTTATTGTTCCATGTGTCGACATTGTGTCAGCTGGAATCCACGTGCGCTGGCCTCAGTTCAAGACGATTTGTACAACCATCGATATTTAACTGCGATCAGCGATTATGGATGATTCTTTCTACTCTTTCCAATTCAAGTAGTACATGCCAAGTGTACATTAAAATTATCAGGATGAGACTACAGGTTCAGATTAACACAGGCCATGAGTAGGCCTAATGATCAGCCCGCTGAGCCACAGAAAAACAGTTATGGCGGGGGGAAAAATCTTTTATTTCACATTGACTACATTAAACTTTCCTAAAATTCTTTCAGAAAAATAAACAAGAATGAACATGTCCCATAGATTACAAGTTTGAAAACCTACAAAATGGCGTTTGCAGAACTACTCAAATGACAAGTCACTCTAATGGGTGTTGATGAAAAAGTATCAAGAGTACGAAATTGGGATTTACATATAGGCTATATGGTCAAATATACAATAATTTCCGATTATAATGACACTAATAACATGTGATGAATCCTGGGAATACACGTGTTTAACAGCCACACACTGCACAGTGCGTCTTATCACAAGCGTTGATTTGGTACTGCTGCGACGGCATGCAACAGATATCGGGCATTTATTTCTCAATGAAGCCGAATATCTCGAAACGATAGTTAAGAGTTAAATATGAAGATAAAGAGTTAAGTTTTGAAATTTCCGGGATTCATTGGAATTCAACGCCCGCAAATTTAGTTTAAAACCGACGACGTCAGTCGGAGGTTTTAAACGTTTAAATTTACGGGCGTCGAATTCCAATGAATCCCAGGAAATTTCACAAACGTAACTATTTATCGATATTGTAAACCATAAGCGAGAAAGAAACGTTATTTGCACAGACTCTTTCGTATGGCGACGTGATCCATCACAATTAGGTCATCGAGTCACACGCTAGAATTCCGCAACCTGTCAAGTTGAACTGATGGGCTGAATGAGCGAAAGCAAGTCCGTTTTCATGCTAACAGAGGTGTATAATCCAGGTTCAGAAAGTAAAAGTCCATCCCAGGATATTGTTCCAGCCACAAAAGACCTGGCAGCTGACACTATTCTTCAGCTGGGTGGTAAAACTAACAAGTCAAATCTGCTGACAGGAGTTTACGGTTGGAATGAAAACATGGTAGGATTTTTACTTTCTGACCCCTGGATTATACACCTCTGCATGCTAATGTATTCATGAGCAGGTGAAAAGGTCCTGTCATTTCAGGGATGTCGAACACTATTCGACAAGGGTAATTAACCAATCAGATTGCGGAAAACACCTACTATTGGTTTACAATCCACAATAATTTACCATTCCAGCGGTGTCAAACTCAAGGCTGACAGCGAAGTCCTTTTCCTGAAAAAAAAAAAAAAGTTTCCGCAAATTGCGGAATCGGTCAAATTGGGCCGAGGCTATACGCACGGCTGCCGTGTATATAACTCACTAACTGGCTATACGCACGGCCGCAATGTAGCGACCTTTCACAGTGACTATACGTACAGCCACCGTACAGACAACAGATATTAAAATGACCATGTGCTAGATACGCTGTATAGCCATCTTATATGTTGACCACACGGCCGCCGTGCGTATAGCCATCTCATATGTTGGCTACACGGCCGCCGTGCGTATAGTCACTCCGAGGCTATACGCACGGCCGCCGTGTAGTGACCTTTCACAGTGACTATACGCACGGCCACCGTACAGACAACAGATATGAAAATGACCATGTGCTAGATACGCTGTATAGCCATCTTATATGTTGGCCACACGGCCGCCATGCGTATAGTCACTCCGAGGGTATACGCACGGCTGCTGTGTATATAACTCACTAACTGGCTATACACACGGCCGCCGTGTAGCGACCTTTCACAGTGACTATACGCACGGCCACCTTACAGACAACAGAGATTAAAATGACCATGAGCTAGATACGCTGTATAGCCATATTTCATGTTAGCCACATGGCTGTCGTGCGTATAGCCATCTTATATGTTGCTCACACGACCGCAGTGCGTATAGTCACTCCTGTCAAATTGCGGAACCGGTCAACCCACTCTATATCGAAGATTACTCGCACCCTGTCTCAGTAAAATTCATTTAGGGAAAGAACTTCAATGTTTTTCGATTTATATACGGTTTCGTTTTAAAATGCTAATTGCCAATTTTTAACTAATTTTTCAAAACGTTTTGCATCGTCTGTATTTGTTTTAATGACTTGCCATAACCATTCAGATAACCATTCAGATGTCCAAATATAATGTTCGCAAAGCTTGCAACTGATGCGAGATCAGAGACACCAAATGCGAGGTGGAAGGGAAAAGGGGATTTATTAAAACAAAAACAAACAGGCACGAGGGCCAACAAAAAACTTGGCCCAAAGGGTCGCAAAATACAAACTAAGGTGAGCTTCACAGAGCTGAGAACTAAGGATCAGAAAACGACAAAAAACAAAAGCCACTGGAAACTCCAGGGAGATAAACAAGAACAGAAATGAAAAAACAAGACTAAGGCTATATACAAAATGACTATGACAACGAGGCTTAGGAACATGAACTTGCAAACAAGAACAAGGACTTGAAAACATGAACATGAGCGAAACACTGTCTGCCAGCCAACTTCCACCGCATCCAGATAAAGGCTAGGAAATCAAGGACACATGAGGGGCAACACCTGGAGAAGGAGAAACAAGAGGCATGGCAAGATCATGACATGGACTAAGATTGGATGACAAGACTTGCTCATTAAGAGAATGAGCATGCTCAGCTTAAGTACCAATAAAGTATGCAGTTTGGAAGCAAGCATGAATGTTAAGAACAGAAAAGCACAGCAAGATCTTGAAATAGCAAAGCAGGAATCATGACAATAAACTCCCTGTCTAAATTAGTAATATTAGTAATGTGCCTATCTAAGAATTACACCACCCAGTGAGTGTTAGTAAATGTTAGTAACTTAAAAACAGTTAATTGTCAATTAAGCTTAGACAGCCCCGAATCAGCACAGCACAGAAGGAAGGGGGAAATACCAAAGCCAACCAGAGCTCTGAAATGTGCAACAACGATGGCACGGGGCGGAACGCAGACAAGCGGTGGAGTGGCTTGGCAGACCTGGCAAGAAACAAAACATGGAAAAGTAAAAACATGGACAATGAATGTGAAATATGAAATGCTATGACTTGATACAAGAAACTGTTAAAACTGTGGCTATGAACATGAACTATGAAATCTTGAACATGAAACTGTTAAAACCATAAATGCTGTCCTGGCCAAAGGCCAGGACCCCAGAACACAACAGCAACTAGAAAAGAATTGTGTACAATATGAATTTAGTTCGACCATAACGACTCTTGAATGCACTAAAAAAACAAGCAAAATGCGGTACCTTACACAGGTTGTTTTAGTGAGCTTATTCTATATCTATTGCAATAAAAAAAAAAAGATCTGCTCAATATCTTATCTCTAAAGGACAACAACTTAAATGTCACTTAAAACTGAATGGCCCTGTCGTAAACTGAATTCACGGAATTAAAAGCGGATACATGGCACTGATTCAAACTCTCAGAATTGGCAGATTGAAAAAATATATAGAGTATTTGTACAATTTACTGTTTCTGTTGCACAGTTGCTCTGTAACTGTTCATTCTTTTTTCGGCCGACTGTTTTGTTTGTGTCCTGATGAATTAAGTGAACATCAACTTTGTGTTCCTCATTCTCTGTTCTGCACTTATCAGAAACTCTCCTTTGCGCCGTCTGCACCTGTCGTCTATTTATTAAAATGTTCATTCACCAGACTCGCTTCAAATCAAGTGAAAAATTTTTTATATTTCACTAATAAGTTAATGATTTTTTTTCCATGCAGTCAATGCCAGTCTTTAATTTATGGGCGTAGGATAACGGTTTCCAAAGTGTCGCCTTTCGTTCTTTTAGTTTCGGTTTTCACGTAGAGGTTCCATGCGGATAACGTAGCGACCGAGAATCACGCTAGCGAAAGCAGTGCAATTTTATTTTGTCTTTGCAGGTTTATAAAAAGATGGACGCAGCACTCTGGTCTGAAAAAAAAGAAGCCCGTGCGGAAGTACCGTAAAATGGCATTCTACTTAATAGCCAGCAGATAGCGACGTCGGTGGTTGCAGAAAGAACTTCAATGCTATAGAAGTCTAAGAAAATGACCCTACTTTCCCGCCTTTTATTTTTCATTTAAATAATAATTTTTCTCGTTATCTTATGGTAGCTATAGCAAGTTTCAAGTCTCCTTCGATACATCATGCTGTTCAGTTTTGTAAGTTATGGTCCCAAGTAGACTAGAATAAAGGATAAAGCCAGAATATGCTGTAGAGGCGTGGCTATCCTCTGATACTCGTCCGATACGGTCAGATCCACCTGTCACGTCCCTCCCCAGATCTTGATTCTTGCTCTCGTCCAATAGAAATCACATCCGGTTTCAAAATGACAACATGGCGCAATTCTTATAGCCAAAAATCGAGGCTTCCTTTATGGTATGCTGAAACAAAAGGGTGACATCACGGTTGCTTCGTCCATCTTTTTATGCAGTCTATCGTCAAGCCCAGTCCTGTTCTAAAGCATATCGTTCTGTCGCGTAATATCAATTATCTGATTATAGTGAATGGCAGTTGTAACTTGTATTTTTTATTTTTCAGATTTTACACGGTCACTCAGTCACCGATTGCAGTAATTACTTTTTTGAATAAATGTTTTATTTTTGGTGAGAACTCTAGTGAGAGTTCATCTCAATATCATAAATGAATAGTTGTTACTGTCCCTTATGGTTGTGACAGCTGGCCGTTACATACTGAAATCCCCCCCGACAAATTGAAAATCCCTCCCAAAAAAAGTTGGAAAAGGGGAAATCCCCCTCTGAAAAAAATTTTGGCGGAAGCCCTGGCATGTGTAACAAAAAAAACAATGGTATGCATGCTGGACTGGAACATGCATGACATATACAGTAAAGCACACAAATTGATGATTCAAAGACGATGAATATGACTGAGAACTGTAATCATGTGCAGCCCTGAGGCGAATAAACTGCTCCGTCAGTTCCTTGGTCGCTGTACAGAATTTGCATTTCATTCAGATGGAAGGTCTTATAATCATTTGTTTTGATATATAAAGTTATCTGTGGTAGCTAACGTTATTTTTACTATGTGGAAATATTGGTCATTCTGTGTTTCGGGGCGCGTAATTAGCCAAACTTGTGGAAGTTCAGCAGTCCATAACTTCCTTAATATTTGACATAGAAAGATGATCTTGGTACCACAGCATTCGAATTGACATATCCTTAGATTTTTTGTTAATGTTGGACAATTATGATTTTTTCCCCCACATAGATAATTATTTAAGCTGCTGAAAGTCACTTAGCTTCTAAACAAATGTTTTCGTATTCTATTAGTATGAGCTTGATTCACGTTGTTGAACCGGTGAAAATAGCTGGCATTATACATGCCGATTTACAATTCTGAGATGCCGCTTCACCCACTTACATGTTTTTACTTGCATATCATTACAAACTCCACCAAAACGGTCGCATCAGTGGTCTCAGCCATTTTTTTTCACACTTTACTAATTAGGCACATGGGTCCTGCGTCCGCGCAGGGACATGTGATACACACAACGCAAAAGATACACCTGAACCGTCCTTTGACGTTCAGCTGAATTTCCAGAGCGTTATAGGAAAGGCAGTTGCTACGGGTACGGCAGTTTTTCAATGCATTTCAATGTGGAGAGGGACGGCAGTCCCCATTTCAAGCCCTGCCCTAACCTAACCCTTCCCCTAACCCTAACCCTAACCCCTTCCCTTAACCCTAACCCCTCCCCTAACCCTAACCCCAACCATAATCCCGAATCCTTATCCTAATACCTTGAAATTGACTGCCATACCAAAAAAACTGCCCTGTCTCTAGACACTGCGTCTAGGAAAACCTAGTAAGTAACAAAGGACAGATTTTGAGGAAAAAGACAGAAAAATCCAGTCACGGTTGTGCCCCAACCTTGGACACAGGGACCATCTACCCAAAGGCAGAACTAGGGACCCAAACGCACAGGCTGAGTAAAAGAATAAAATTTAATTTTATACAGTCATTCAATTTAAATTATAAAATACAGTGCCAGAGTGCGCAGCAGTGCACACAAACATCCAGGCTCCAGAACACAGAATCCTGCTGCACCAACATGAGGTGCAGCCAGCCCTTAAATAACAGCAGTTCGCCTCCACCCTGATGAGCCACACTTGTTGCCCGTTAAAGTGGAAGCGAAGAATGCAACAGGGGGAGGGCCTGCAGGGCAGGACCATCACAAATCCGTTTCTTTGGGGTTACGTTGTTGTCCAACAATGATACTGACTTGGCCTGTATTTGTTCATTATATAATTAGAAATATTCAGGGGAGAATTTATTTATTTATTTGTTTTGTCAGTATCCATGCCTAAATGACTTAAGTTTTCCTACCCAAAAGTGTTAAATATTAATTATAAAAATGGCAAGCAAAAACCTTGCAATTACTTTGACTCTATGGTGTGCGGCAGTTTTTTCAGTCGATACTACATGCTTCCCTCTTGAAGCTATTGTTTGCATGTGTTCATGTTTCAGTTGCTGTTTGCATGTGAATTACATGAATTCTGACCATGTAGCTCATGTCCCGCACATCAAATGGTCTGCAAGGGGACTGACCAGACAGATTATGTAATAGGTGTGCTGCTTCGTAGGGGAAGGTGGGGCAAAACCAGTGGCGGAGCTAGTGGAGGGGCAAAGACATGTCCCTTTTAGTCCTGGCTAGTTCTTAATCAATCATTTTCCTTTATTGACGCGTTTTCCAATTATCGTAATGGCAACTGAAGACATTGTCTCTCTTCATATGCGATCTAACAGCGATTAAATCATGGGCTAAATTCAGTACAGAAAAATTATTTACTTATTAATTAGCCAATGCTTCACGTTGTTTGAAGTGGTCCGTGTTCCAATGAAAACGTGGGCTTTCACTCTTGGTATTTCATTGGTTGATTAATTTAAAAAAAAAAAAAAGTGGCACTCAGCAGTTAAATAGGTTATAAAACGCGTGCTGCTCAAGCCATTTGCGTTAGAGTTGACAGGCAGGCTATGCAATTTTTGAATAACGTTGATTTAAATACAGCAAATATGCGTCCAGATGAATGACTGTCGTCTTACCTAATCGGGGAGAACAAGCAGCACCTGTTAAGTGTGGAGTGCTCTCGGAGTGAACCGTTTTGTTCATCATGAAGATGACTGAGAACAGGTCAGGATTTATAATGGTCTTAAACAGATGTTTTGCGCAACACAATTCTCTGTTCTGGTTCAGCCACTGTACTGAATTTAACCCACAATTTCATCGCAGTTAGATTGCATATGGAGACAAACCGTGTCTTCAGTTGCCAATTACAATAATTGGAAAGCACGTCAATAAAGGAAAATTATTGAGAACTAGCCAGGATTCATTGTTGTCAAAAAGGGACGTGTCTTTGCCCCCCCACTAGCTCTGCCACTGGGCAAAACGGGCCCCTTAATGTTTAGGCCTCACCGGCAGAAATTCAATGCAAATTAGTGTTCAAGAATCTTTATTTAACTCCCATGAAAATGCACATAATCAAAATGGCCCCAAATGGATATTTACTGGAGAAAGTCTCAGTTAAAAAAAAACTAAAATAAAAAAAATAACATGAGGGGGTCATTTTGTACAAGGGTATGGGGCCCACAACTAACAGAACATGAGTGGTGAGCAAGAATGAGAACAAAGAGTTTTTTCCTGAAACCTAACACACACACACACACACACACACACACACACACACACACTATATATATATATATTTTTTAAAAAAAATTAACCAGACAGATATATTCAGATCACTAAAGGTTAATTTATGCATGTGGTGACTAAATTTGAATGTGGGGTAAAATGGCCCAAGGTTTGGGTAAAATGGACTAGGTGTCATTTTGCCCCTCGACCAACTACAAAATATCTTGACCTCATTAGTCAATGATGTTTCTGTTGCGGACTTTTTATCTGTCCTCCACCGACCCTTGGAACAGACCATGCGATACACCGTTGGAGTAAGACAACTGTCCCATGCTGTCAATACTGATGCTTATTTTTGGACAGGCTGACCGCAAGATTATCAGGTGCAGAAAATTTTAATCGGCTTAAATCTTGAAGTGCAAAGGCATTTCTCACGGTCGCCATATTGTTAAATACATATGACTTGCTAGGTTTTGCCACAGCAAAACAGGGAATCGGAGATTATCTTTAATGTATCTTACTGTATATGATGAGGCAAAGCCGAGTAAGTACAAAAAATGTTGTCTTACTGCAGTTTTGACTAAAAATATGACTTATCACGATTTTTTTCATATCTCTTAAAGTTCCTCGGGCGCATTAAGCAATGCTTTGACCTTTGAACATACGGTGATGGTGTAGCAGCCAACACGTGCTGCCCATCAAGGCTGCTGCCTAAGTTTAGCAGTGCAGCCTGTCGAAACTCAGCCTGCGAAGACTATATTTTTTGGCCGCATTCGAAGGCGCCTTGACAGAGGAATATTCTTCACTGATTTTTCAGCCCTAGAATGCAGTTTTCAAAGACTGCAACCAAGGCATTAAATAACACCCGAAGTTAAATGTAGGGTTAGGATTAAGGCTAGGTTAGTTAGGGGTTAGAGTTACCGGGCCTCATTTATACTGTGCATAGGCACAAAAAAAAAAAAAAAAAAAAAAAAAAAGATATGTACGGCACTTTCTTTGCTGATTTCTGACAACAAACTTGACATTATAAAAAGGGAATTTAAGATTATGTACAATGTCAATAAACTCCAAGTCCATCCAGATTAAATAGATGACAATTCCATGCAATTTATTTTACCAATTGGTTTATAAATTTGGTTGGGTGCATTTCAAAGTGTAGGCTGCATCCTTCGAAGGCTGCATTTTTAGGGATCATTACTTACTTCCAAACTAATATTAAGGGTCAAGGATGAGGTTCAATTTAAAGTAAGGGTTAGGTTTGGGGCTGAGTTTAGGGTTAGGGGTTAGAGTTAAGGTTAGGGAAACCAGAGACGACTTGCTTAAATTAAAGCTGTTTAATGGAGATGAAATGACGTCATGTCAGTTTGGCGGATGGAATTAGGTGACGACCCCTAATAATACAGCCTTAGAATGCAGTCTCGGCTTTGAGATGCGCCTGAAGTCCAATCCCTCCTTCAAAGAAACGGCGAAATTAGAGCTGCGCCACGATTACTGCGCATGCACAGAACGTACATCCCGAGGACGTGAATATACTTGACTGCAAGTCGTCATCTGATTCCATCCTTGCAAATCCGTCGTTTCGCATCGTAAATATATATTTTAGTTACTCCCCCATCATGCTTTTTACATTAAGGAGTTTTTCGATGGAAATTCGAGGATTCAAAGTGCTATTTCAGGCTTTCGCCAATGGGATGCTAAGTACGCTGGTTGCCATCGCCAATAATCATAGAAGAAAAATACCTTCTAAATTTTGACTTCCAATTGAACTGATTTTGTCAAAAGTTGTGGGTATGTGCGGTAATCGTGACGGCTCCTTTGAACCACCGATCACAAGGTGTGAGTTATTCAATGAGAGCGATTGTTTCCTGACCTGCCAGGAAGAAACATTGATAATAAGCTCGCTGAGATATTTATGTCTTATCCACTGCTGGCATCAAAATGTTTCGAAACAAAGTTTAAAGTGGCTGTTTCGAAAATGGTCAGAAACTATCAACGCTGAAACGCGTGCCATTTTCAACACGTCTCTTACTCTGAGGAAATATTTGCCTTAACTTTCTCCCACACCTCAAAGTAAAGACTGGCACACTGCTGTCATGGAACCCAAGTAAAATCTGTTTAAGACAGGACGAGGCCCACGGTGTGTGGTACACATGACTTGCGGTTAAGGAGGAACATGCACGTTTCCTGTTATTTAAAATGTGTCTTAAGTATTACAAAACGTTACGGAATCGAACACCACATGGACGGCAAGACCTTTGGGCTGCGTTTCTGAGGACAGGTAAAAATAGCATAATGGTCATTACGGTTGTGATTAAATGTCTGATTAGGAGTAAACAATGAATATTGACGCACGATCCCAGAGTTTTTGGTTGTGAAATGGACTGAAATTTCGGGCTGTACTGAAATGCTGTTATATCTCTACCAAACCAATCCAACAATTAATTTCTGCCAAGAAGGTAAATCAATTTGAGTAACAAACAGCCAGACCAGTGGGCAGAGCGATAGGCCAGTAACGTTACATTAGTGTATATATCAGTAGCATCAACGTAATAAATTCGCCTTGATAAAAAAAAAAATTGATCACGCGACACAGTGTTATAAAATGTTGGGCAATAGCGGCAGCTTGTCTTCGATGTAGGTCTGAATTTTGTTTGAAATGACTCCGCGGTTTAATCTTAAATCGACATTAAAAAAAAAAAAAAACCTTGGCAGTTGAACATAATGAGCTCTGGAAGCATTGATACGACATGCCGACGGTCATCTCGGTCTCTTAATGGGCAATGCGTCTATATACAGTGGCTGTGTCCAAATCACTAACCCCATCCTCTCAAGTTTGGTGAAGCATTTTACCTGCCGCCAGCAGAGATGCCAAGGCTTACGTCTTAGGCGTGAGTTTCCCCTCTGAGAGGCATTCACGTTTCTGAGCCGAAGTTAACAATTAATTCAATCAAAGCGCACTGAAGAAATTCACGAGCGGAATTTAAGTCATTGTGCATCAAGTTGATCAGTTTCACGTGCATTACGGTGGATTTCCCCACTAATGACACCGAAAGCGATTATAACTTGGGAATTCTCAGGCTTGTCTTTACTGCGGGAATAAAAACAATGGAATTGCATAAAACGTTTCAAATGGTCTTATTTCATTAAAACAATTAAAACGACCATGAAACACCTGCATTGTTTCTAATCCCTGAGTAAAGAGAAGCACGGGAAGTCCGGAGTCATCATCGCTTTCCATGTTACTTGTGATGACGTGCACCTTTACGCAAGTGAAACGGAAACTTCAATGCACAAGGATTTTAATTTTGCATGAGAATCTCATTAAGCATTCAATGAATAATTACGGACTACGGTGAATAAGCCTAAAAATGCGGAAGACCTACGCCGAATGCGTGAGACTTGGCATCTCCGCCCCAGCCTCTAGGTTCTGCAGTGTGCGTCTCCGAATTGCTGATGTAGCTGGATGAACTTAGTTCTTGGGTTTTTCCGAACAGTACACTCAAATGGTCTATCCTGTTGCTTTTTCACGAGTTTAAGTCCGAACTAAGACAGACTGGGACTCCTGAAAAAGATTTGAGTCGCACATCTTTAGACATCACGAGTGGAAACATGCTGGACACTTGGAAGTTTGAATGGTGGTAACCGTTGAAAGTGGTAGGATGCCACAGCAATGTCCACAAATAATAGCAAGGTCTTTCCATTACAACTGTTCAAATGGCTCCCACTTGACCATCTCAGATTTGGCTGAAAAAAAATCCAGGGGGTGCATTCACCGCCTAGTAGGAGAAATCCAAAAAAAGTTTAACTCTCAAATCCTAATAGTTTTGTCGTAAAAAATATTTTTGCAACTGAGTTACAGCCCTTTTTGAGCAGTGATTTCTGAGAAGCCACTTTCACATGGCTTTATCTAGAAAAGTATTTCTGCTAAGTTCTTCAAGACCCTTGTTTTTTTTTTTTCTATGTTGCAAGCAATTTCACGTAACAGCAGCTTTTGACAGATTAGGTTGGTGTAAGCTCCAATTAAGAACACAGGTGTTTAGAGTTTTTTCAAAATAATTTACTTCAATTTCATAATAAAAACGCGATGTAAGACAGGTTTGACTGTCATTTGCTTGTCTAATAAATTCTTAATTTTTGCAACTATGAGTCCACAGTTTCACCAGTTAGGAACCTATTGATTGCTTACTTTGATTTTGAAATCCCCCCCCCAACTTATTATGCATTTATAACTCATATATCACAATGTGGATATGGAATTTATTCTTTACTGCATTGATGCATATCTCTAAATATGTTGTAACAGAATACTGCTGGAAACATAAATGCACCTACAAACCCCAATTCCAATGAAGTTGGGACTTTGTCTAAAACGTAAATAAAAACAATACAATGATTTGCAAATTCTGTTCAACCTACAAGCCCAAATCTGAAATGGTGGGAAATATAGTGTAAATTGTGAATAAATTCAAAATGCAATGACTTACAGATCCCATGAGCCAATATGTTATTTACAATAGAAATGCATAAAATTTCAATTGTTGAAACTGAGAGATTTTACATTTTCATCCACAAAATGAGTTTATTTAAAATTTTATGGCTGCAACAAGTCTCAAAAAATTTGGGACACTAGCAAAAACAAGCTGAAAAAGCAATTAATATTTAAGAGAATCAGCTGAAAGAACATTTAGTAAGTAATTAAGTTAACTGACATCGGGTGTGTAACATGATTGGCTATAAAAGGGATGTCTTAGAGAGGTGGAGTCTCTCAGAAGTAAAGATGGCCAGAGGCTCTCCAATCTGTGAAGGCTTGCGTGAAAAAATTGTTGAATATTTGAAAACAATGTTCCTCAATGTCAAATTCTAAAGGCTTTGAAGGTCTCATCATCGACGTGCATAACATCACCAAAAGATTAAGAGAAACTGGAAAAATCTCTGCCCGTGATCTTCGGGCCCTCAGACGCCACTGCATCACTCTCCGGCATGATTCTGTCATTGACATTACTACATGGGCCCAGGAATACTTCAAGAAACCACTGTCTGTAAACACAGTCCGCCGAGAAGGTCCACAGATGCCACCAAAAACTCTATCATGCAAAAAGGAAGCCATTGTTGAGCATGATCCAGAAGCGCTGCCATGTTCTGTGGGCCAAGGCTCATTTAAAATGGACTGTAGTAAAGTTGCAAAGTGTCCTGTGGTCAGACGAGTCCAAATTTGACATTTTTGTTGGAAATCATGGGCGTCGTATCCTTCAGGCTAAGAGGAGAAAGACCACCCCTCTTGTTATCAGCGTTTGTGATGGTATGGGGATGCATAAGTGCATACACTACTGCTCAAAAGTTTGGGATCACTTGGAAATTTTCTTGTTTTCCATGGAAAGACACATGAAATTAGTCTGAATAGGAAATACCGCAAATGAACAGAACATGCTGACGTTGTCTGAGTTAGAAATAATGATTTTAATGGAAAATGATGAACATTTACTTCAAACTTTGCCATCATCATCAAAAAAAAAACACCTTCACTGTTGATACTGAAACTGCTGTTTGATGGTTTGGCTTGAACTACACAATCTCAGATATTTGTCTTCTTGCACAGTTGTGCATCGGGGCCTCCCCCCTCCTTTTTTCTGTCCTTTTTAGTGCCAGTTTGTGCTGCTCTCTGAAGGGAGTTGTTGACACCATGGTAAGAGATTAAGTTTTCAGTTTCTTGTATTGAAAAGCCAACTTTTCTAAGCACAATAATAGACTGACTGGTCTCTAAAGGAAGTTCCTTTCTTTCTGGCCATTTTGAGCCTGTAAACAAATAAACAACTGCTGATGCTTCAGGTACTAAACCATCCTCACGAATTCCATGCTTCCTTTTGCGCTCCCTTATTAGTTCTATGGTTTTCAGCTGTGTAGCGTATTTGCAGAAGGGTTTCTAATAATCAATTAGCCTTATGAAATGCTTAACTTGGATTGGCAGCCATACCAGGAGATTGATGCTGAGGACTGACAGTTGCTGGTAATAGGCGTCTCGTGTGTGAAATGGATTAAAATGTTTGTGAAATGGAAAAAAAAATGTTTGTGAAATGCATGAAAATGTATTTTTCTTTGGAAAACAAAGAAATTTGCATGTGATCCCAAACTTTTGAGCGGTAGTGTATGTTGTGGGACACTTGCATGTTTTAAAAAGCACCATGAATGCTGGAAAGGTATATTAAGGTTTTAGAGCAACACATACTCCCCTCCAGATGACATCTTTTCCAGGGAAGGCCTTGTGTATTTCAGCAGGACAATGCAAAACGACACACTGCAGCTACAACAGCATGGCTTCGTCATAGATGAGTCCGTGTGCTGAACTGACCTGCCTGCAGTCCTGATCTTTCACCGATTGAGAGCATTTGGCACATAATTAAATGAAATGTCCATCAAAGGAGACCTGAAACTCTCCAGCAGCTGGAAGCCTGTATTAAACAAGAGTGGGATTAAATTCCAGTGGTTAAACTCATGAAACTTGTCTCCTCAATGCCCAGACGCCTCCATTCTGTGTTAAAAAGAAGAGGGGATGCAACAGCATGGTAAACAGGCCCCCGTCCCAACTTTTTTGACACGTGTAGCAGCCATCAAATTGAAATTACTGATTTTGTGGAAAAAATAAAAAAATTTCTCAGTTTCAACATCTGCTATGTTATCTCTGTTCTATTGTGAATAAAATACTGGCTGGTGTGATTTGAAAGTCATTGCGTTTTGATTTTATTCACACTTCCCAACTATTTTGGAATTGGGGTTGTATATTCAATTCAGTACACTACAAATACAAGATATTTAATGTTCAAACTGAAACTTTTTTTTTTTCCGGAAATATTCATTCATTTTGAATTTGATGCCTGCAACACATTCCAAAAAATCTGGGACAGGGGCATGTTTACCACGGTGTTAGATCACATTTCCTTTTGAAAACACTCAATAAATGCGTGGGAATTGAGGACACTTCTTGTAGAAGGTTTTTAGGTGGAATTCTTTCCCCATTCTTGCTTAATGTACGACTTCAGTTCCTCAACAGTCCGGGTCTGGCAGGCCAGTCTATTACCTGCACCCTTTTACTACGAAACCACGTTGTTGTACCACGTACAGAACGTGGTTTGGCATTGACTTGTTGAAATAAGCAGGTATGTCCCTGAAAAAGACATCACTTTAATGGCAGCATATGTTGCTCCAAAACCTGTCTGTACCTTTCAGTATTAATGAAGCCTCACAGATGTGCAAGTTACCCATGCCACGGGCACCAACCGTCTCAGATGCTGGCTTTTGGACTTTAAGCTGATTACAATCCTTTTCTTCTTTAGCCAAGAGGACACGACATCCACGATTTCCAAAAACAATTGGGACTGTGGACTCGTCAGATCACAGCACACTTTTCCACTTTGCGTCAGTCCATCTCTGATGAGCTCGGGCGCAGACAAGCTGGCGGCGTTTCTGGGTGTTTTCGATGCATAGATTTCGCTTTGCATGGTAGAGTTTTAGCTTGCTCTTGTAGATGTAGGGATGAACTGTGTTAACTGACAGTGGTTTTCCGAAGTGTTCCTGAGTCCACTTGGTAATATCCTTTATAGAATGATGTCGGTTTTTAATGCTGTGCCACCTGAAGGACCGACGGTCATGGGCAGTCAATGTTGGTTTTCGGCCTTACCGCTTACTTGTAGAGATTTCTGTGGATTCTCTGAATCTTTTGATGATAATATGGACCGTAGATGATGAAATGCCTATATTATTTGAAATTGCATGTCGAGAGACGAGACGGTTGGACTATTTGCTCACTCAGTTGTTCACAAACTGGTGAACCTTGCTTGTGAATGACTGAGTCTTTTGGCGATGCTCCTTTTATACCTAATCATGACACTCACCTGTTTCCAATTAGCCTGCTTACCTGTGGAATGTTCCAAACAGGTGTTTTTTGAGCATTCCTCAACTTTCCCAGTCTTTTGTAGCCCGTCCCGGCTTTTTTGGAACATGTTGCAGGCATCAAATTCAAAATAAGAGAATATTTCCAAAAAAAACAATGAAGTTTATCAGTTTAAGCATAAAATATCTTGTCTTTGTTGTGTACTCACATGAATATAGCTGGAGAAGGATTTGCAAATCATTAAATTCTGGTTTTATTCACGTTTTACACAATGTCCCAACTTCATTGGAATTGGGGTTGGTGATTTAGACAAAATTAGACTGCTTGTTAAAATCCTACAATTGCAATTGTGGTTTGAACAAAAACCAGCATGTACAGAGAGGCTCTAGGAATGAGTTTAGAAATCACTGGTTTAAAGTCATAATGCGTAATTCAGGGGTGTCAATCTTATCGAGAAAGGGCCATGTGAGTGCTGGTTTTTGTCAGAGCCCACCCACCAAGGTCCTGATTGAAACCTCTGATTAGTTAATTAGTCGAATCAGGTGCAGTAGCACTGCTGGCTAGGACAAAAACCTGCACCCACACCGGCCCTTTACGGATAAGATTGGACACCCCTGGTGGAATTAAGACTGGAAAGTTCTTTGGGCTTTATCTTATGTTATGCATAATTATGATCAAATCGTGGCCAATAAAAAGTAGCCTATAGTGGAGCTGTTTGTTAGCTTACACCACAATGTTGTTCACAGGTTGGCTTTACGTAAATGCAGCCCCATTTCTAGAAAAAGTTGGGATGGTATGAAAAATGCAAGTGAACAGGAAAACATTATCGTTAAAGTTTTGGACCAGTCAAGCTCTCAAATAGTTGATGATTAAAATGGAAATTGCTGTTCTCTAGACCAAAAACAAAAATGACCATCCCAGCTGATACCAACTTCAGGTTTCAAAAGCCAGAATCTGTCATGGTATGGGTGTACAATAGTGCCTGTGAGTACCTTCAACATCTCTGCTATTACCATTGATGCTGAAGTATATGTATGCATGTTGGGGCAACGTGCTGTCTTCGTGATGCTGTATTTTCAGAGTTGCCCTTGCTTATGTCCACAAGACAACAGCAACCCACTGTCTGTGCATGTCACAACAGTGTGCCTTCCTAATTGCAAAGTACAGGTGCTAGAGTGGTCTACTTGGAGTCGAGAACCATCGACCATTGAACCTATGCAGCGGAAGTGTAAAATAAATACAACAACGAAAATATTTGGACATCTTAACTGCTGAAGACGTGAAGGAATGATGGGAAAAGATCCTCAGGTGGGTCATTCCACGTCAGTTCAGATCGAGGTGTTACTTCGCTGACTCGGATTTTGTTCAAACTTAGCATACAGGTTGTTCAGGGCCAAAAACTGGGCTGTACAAAATATTTTGGCTGAATTTTGAGGATTCCATATTTTTTCCACCCCTGGGAAATTTGGAATTATCACACTGGAAAAAGCACTGTAACTGAGAAGCCATTTTTAAGGATCAATATTTCTGGGCCAGGTCATGCGGTAGCGGAGTTATAAAATTGGTGTATTTTGTTTTAGAGCTCCAAAATAAAGTAACATAGAATTTGAATTTAAATGGCTTTGTGTTGGTCGTCCTCAGTACTTCAAAAAACAAAATGGCCAATTTTGTTCATTTGGTTTATTTTGGGTGATAACTGCAAAAAACTGGTCAGCAATGGAGTTACAAATTTGTAACTCTTTTATCAACCAGTTTTTTCTGTTTTTTGACAGTGGTTTCTTGAAGTATTCCAGGGCCAATTTAGTAATGTCAATAACAGAATCATGCCAGTGAGTGATGCAGTGGCATCTGAGGGCGCGAAGGTCATGGGCATTCGGTAATGGTCTTCGACCTTGTGCCTTATGCACAGAGATTTTTCCACTTTGAATCTTTTGATGATGATATGCACTGTCGATGATGAGCCTTTTAAAGCTTTTGGAATTTGACGTTGAGGAACATTTATTTTAAAGTATTCCACAATTTTTATTTATTTATTTTTTTTAACGTAAGCCTTCACAGGTTTGAGAGCCTCTGGCCAACTTTACTTCCGAGAGACTCAGCCTCTCGAAGGCATCCCTTTTATAGCCAATCATGTTACTCACCTGATGCCAAGTAACTTAAATACTTGCCAAATGTTCTCTCAGCTGATTTTCTTATGTTAATTGCTTTTTCAGCTTGTTTTTGCTTGTGTCCCAACTTTTCTTAGACCTGCTGGAGCATGAAAATTTTAAATAAGCTCATTTTGAGGATAAATTGTCTCAGTTTCAACATTTGAAATGTTATCTATGTTGTATTGTAAACTAAATGGTGACTTTTTCGCACAAAAAGGCATTGTAGCCCCGGACGGAGTGTCCGGAGGTACTATGGATTTGAGGTCGTTGCGTGTCCGCATCCTGGCCCAGAAGAACCTGTGTATGAGGGAAACGACAGAAGATAGATGATGGTGATAGATGAAGAACAGTGTCAATCTTCTGCCAAATTTTTGCATCAGAAAACCGATCTTTCTTAACTACAAATTAGAAGACCATTGGCTCTGTATAGATGAAGTGGTTGCTATAGAAGACAACAACTTTTTCGGTCACAAGAAGGCATTTTTGGAATTGCTGGAAAGATTGTATGGGCAAGTATATTGAGCAGTTTGCACATGAGGCTTAGCTGAGGAGTTGAATTTATGAAATTGTTGAAAAACAGGGTTGGGACTAAACTCGCCAATATTCTGAACTGTGTTCGAGGTTGCCTTGCTGGTGAATATTCAATAACTGATCCGAGTGTGCCGTCTTGTGAGAGAATTGTGTAACTGCGTGCATGAACAGAGCAGCTCCATGTCTGCTGGCATGGACATCTGCACGTACAGGTTATGGGTCGGACCGGAACGTAAACACTTGAACGTACGAAGTGAAGGCATAAAAACCACCGTTGAAACTAGGCGGGGGCTAAGGTATCGGGCTCCATCTGTGAGTGCATGGGTGTGTACATCGGTCAACACATTTTGCTTTATCTCATCAACAATTTCAGTGACAGGCTCTTAATGTTTAGTGGAAATGCATCTCATAAAGCCCCACAAATTACATGTCTAAAGGTGACCTTGGCCTATTTGTTCAAGGTCACTGGCCAAAAATCTCACCAAAAACTTTGACATTTTGCTGTATCTCATCAATTATTTCAGTTGCACGCTCCTAATTTTTTCTGGACATGCATCTCATAAAGGACTACAAATGACGTGCCTAAAGGTGACCTTGGCCTATTTTTTTTCACGGTCACTGTCTTTATATTGTTTTCAATGTAGAGAATTCACAACATAATGCCCTACATAGCATGTGACTGTACATTTGGAACACGGCCGTATTGTAACCAAATCATCTCCATAGGAACTCGGTTGAGCGGTTAGATATCAAATCAGCTAATCGCAGAGGGCCATACCAGGACTGGTTCCCAACGCTCAGAGAATCGCTGATTCACTTGGTCAAAGAAATCCTTGCCCGCACACACATCAAACTCCTGCTTTTCACGCAAAAACCGTTTATCATGCCACCAATGTAACCACATCATTCAAGGCACGAGACTTTGCTGAGTGCGTGGATGTCATTTTTATTTCTCTGAGTGATAAAATTTTGGAATCACAGGGTAATTTTTGAATGGAAAAGATTGAGAAATTCAACATGCTTTGTCTTTTTACCAGTGGCGGTCCGTCGGCAGAAACACAGGGCCAGCAATTACCTCGCCTTTCACTACTTGATGACCTACACCTCTCTCAGTTTACCTCTTCCAATTAGCAACAGTTGTTCAGACTGATAGGTAGAACTGATGAGAGTCTAATTTATTTTTGAAAGCCTTGTTATACTTTGCACAACGAAATTATACAGAGTTTTCTTCCGCACATCAATAACTACGAAAAAATATCAATTCGTCTTTATAATTTCTGGGCTGATGTAGCACGTGAAACCACAAATTTGCGGAAATTAGTTTGCTAGGCTCATTGAGCAATAAAACACGAGAATCCATTCTATTGTCTGAATGTAGTGACAGCTAAAGTGCGTAGTTAGGTACGATGCACAGCTGAGTGATGCCAAAAATATACTGAGTACAAATGAAAACGCACCACTTGAAAAAAGTCAATATATAAGTTCAAATGAACTTCAATATAATTTTTATACAACAGCAACACTACAGTGACGTCACCCGACATACCAGGTGCAACAAATGCGAGAATTTCAAGTTGACTGTAACGCTAGGCAATTTTTTGCAAAAACGCAACATCTTGCACGCACACCACGGGAAAAATGAATTTCACTCTGAATTTGTGCACACATTGCCTTTAAAACCATGTGAATCCAAATAAAATTTCACTTCTTCACTGACACTTGTGAAACGTCGACAGTATACTGCGACTTACAGCCCCTGAACGGGAACGTGCCATAGGCATGCTTCAAATTGGCACCAGCACCAGGGAAATTGCCAGACGACTACACTGCGCACACACAACGATCGCAAGACTCCATCAAAGGTTTCTGCAAACGGGGAGCACTCGGGACCGTCCTCGACCGGGTCAACAACGTGTGACAGCGGCACGTCTGGACCGTACAGGATCATGTCCGAGACTGAACACTACCAGCGACAAGAACGGCTGCTCAAGTCCAAGGACGACGTGGATTCATTTACCCCAACACCGTACGGAACCGTCTGCGAGCTGCAGGCCTGCGTGCGCGACGTCCTTATTTCGGCCCCATATTGACGGATTGTCACCGAAACCAGCGTCTACAGTGGGCAAACAGGCACCAGAATTGGCGACTATGACAATGGCACGGTGTCATCTTTTCTGACGAGTCACGATTTCACTTAAGGAACGCAGATGGCCGTATACGTGTTTGGCGGAGATGTGGTGAACGTTATAACGCCGATTGTGTCGTTCAAACGGACCGTTGGGGTGGTGGCAGCGTTATGGTGTGGTTTGGAATAAGCTACCGTCACAGAACCCCTCTCCATATCTGCAGAGGAAGGGTGAACGGCGTCTACTACCGGGACCAGGTGCTGCAGAACCATTTTGTGCCGTTCTTCAACCAACACCACAATGTCCACACGTTCCAACAGGACAATGCTAGGACACACACTGCAAGGGTGTCCATGCAGTACCTTGCACAGCAGAACATCCCCGTGCTTCAGTAGCCAGCTCTGTCACCCTACCTCTCCCCTATCGAGCACTTATGGGATGAAATTGGACGACGTCTTTCACGTCGACGCCAGATGGACAACATCCGAGCACTTGAGGTTGCCCTTGTTCAGGAGTGGAATGCTATCCCTCAGAACACTATCCAGAGACTGATCAACTCCATGCGACGAAGATGCACCGCATGTATCAATGCAAATAGCGGTCACACCCGTTATTGACTTTCCTGTTTGACCCCTACACCAGTTAAACCTCTCTCGCGCATTAACATTATCGTGAATGAAATTGAATGATGTTTACATGTCTTCTTAAATCATTCATTATCTCAAATGCATCATATGTACTTCACATATCAATCCGTGGAGCTATTCCAGATTTCGTGAGTGGTGCATTTTCATATGGACTGAGTATAATTGCAGCGAAGTTCGCAAATGTTTCTGATTAACTTGCAGATGCTCATCCTTACGGAGTCACATCAATTATATCAGCATAGCCAATAGGCAATCGCTTAGTAATTAGCATTATATTACATTAGAAATGTAATTAGCATTTCTTTATCGTTACGTGTCATGCATTGGTGGTGGTTGTTCAGTTAATAAATTGTTTGATTGTTAATCAGGCAAACTTAATCGCAAACAATTTGAGCTATTACGCGGGAAAGGGTGATGTTACTGAAGGCCTTCCTGGCATCTAACGGCACGCCACTGCCTTTTGACTGTTCCCTGAGGCAAAACTATGTACTTCTGTGCTACAAAAACTATATACTGTGACAACAACAAATTCTCCGACGTTTTTGTGAAATTTCATGAAGAGGGATTCAAATTTATGGAAGTTAGAGCGATTTAAGAAGTATTTTTTCATTCTGTCTGCTCTCAGCTCCCATTCTAACTGTGACATTGCGCACTCTAGCTTTTGCCATTCATTCCAATGGGAAAATTTTTGTCCCTTTTTTGGGAATTATATGGACACCGCTCAACAACTCAACCAAAATCGATAGGCTTCATCCTCTGACCACTGTCAACGTGCATGTGAAATATGAAAAGGATCGGATAAAAACTGCAGTCTGTAGAGCGTTCACAAGGAAATCTCTACGGACACGGACGTGCGATGACCGCAAATCCATAGTACCCCCGGACACTCCGTCTGGGGCTACAATAACATATCGGCTCGTGATCTGAAAGTCAATGTATTTTGATTTTATTCACAATTTACACTTTGTCCCAACTATTTCGGAAATTGGGTTTGTATATGTATTTGGAAATTTAGATATTTTTTGTAAAAATACAATCTTTCGTTTATTTTATAGCTGCTATTCAGGGCTCAAAGGTCAGCAGAATCAGAGATATGACAAGTTTGGCAAGGGAAAGGTCAAAATTGTCACTATTTTGACATTTCAAATGGCAATGTAGACTCATTAATAGGACCATTAAATTTTGTGTCAATAGGAGCCCATATGTGGTCATTTTATATACAAAGTTACAAGTTGCAACCATGTTGTCTTCATATTTAAATTTAACAAGATATGAGATAGGGAAAGTATGGCAAGCTGAATGTCTCCCTTTGCATGTTCTTGCATGGATCACTGAAAACAAACTGAATTGATCAGTTATTACAATCGAAATAAACCTGATTATTTAAATAAATAATTGTACAGTATGGCGATTTTGGCAGGAGATCAATGCTGAACTAAAAGTGCTCCAAAGTTGTTTCAGTGCTCATGTTGGTTTTCCTGTCGAGTGTAAATGGTCTTCCTCTGCTTGTGGTTGCTGATGCTTGGATGGTGCACAGAACATGCACATTTGGTACCCAACAGATATTATCTGATGGAGGCCACTTGAAGGAAAGAGCTGGCCCACTCAGGTGCATGAACTTCACCCTTACGTCCTGCATCTCTTCAGCTTTATCAGTGATGACTGTTTGATGACAACTTGAGCAAAGTTAATGGGAACAGGTTGAGAACAATCGGTTAAAATACGTTGATTCTGCAGACCTTAACATTGCTCTGTTCAGCACATTCCTGATACACACAAGTCTGTAAAGTGTTATGGCCCCAATTTGTTATGACATTAATGACAGCAAAGGATGACAGACAAAATTTTAAAACTTAAACACATTTGATAAAACCAAACACTTTTAACTAAACTACTATCTACTCTACTGACCAAGATTGATAAATACAAGAACAAAAATATTTATTTTATATTTATAGTCCCTTTGGTGGGGTTACTTGGTTATGTCCTGGGTGAGGAAAATACACCAACACTGGCAAAAATCCACAAAAAGCTTCACAGGTCATGAAAAGAGTGACAGGTCTGGTCAAATGTATCCTTCTGCTTGCAATTTCTCCTACTACTTTACTGCCTCAATCTTCCTTCTTATATACTCTTTTGCAGAACCCTCCCACATTTAGACCTTTTTTGTTTAATTCTCTGGGACTTGTCCCAGACATGGCCAATACATGCCCAAACCTAGCTCCAGTCTGGGCTTAACATAAGAAAGGTCAATACTGTTATCTGGTGGCTTCTATTCGCATTACACCTCATTCCAAAAGGGAAACATTTTGACTCAAAAAGGCAAAATTGTTCTTTTCAATACAAAAATGGTTAAGTAGACACTTGCATGTGTGTGTATATATATATACATATAACACAATATGCCAATAAACATGTGATATAAACACATACTCAAACACGGGATAAGCAATCAGCAAATTACATTGTCAGTACCCTGACATGCATAATTTCCAAGTCAAACACATGTAAAATCAAACTCCAATTCAACAATCTCCGATTCTTGTTTTTCATCTTACTCAAAAACATTAACGGATTGTGGTCAGTGTACACAATCATTGGCTTTTGCCCTGTACAAACATAAACCTCAAAGTGTTGTAAAGATAGAACCAGAGCTAACAGCTCCTTCTCTTTTGGTGGCGATTGAACTTCCTGGAGAAGTATGCCTCGGGATGCTCAATGTCATCAGAGTCACTTCTCTGTAGGAGCACAGATCCACAAGCTTGGTCGCTAACATTGGCCGCGATGGAGAACGATTTGTTGAAGTCAGGAGATTTGAGCAGGGGGAAGTGACACAGCAGAGACTTCAGGCGATCGAAGGCTCTCTGGCATGCATCATCCCAAGTGAACTTTACGCCTTTCTTCAGTTGGTTGGTGAGACTGAGAGCAATTTTAGCAAAGTTCTTGCAGAACTTGCGGTAGTACCCGATCATTCCAAGGAAGCGGCGCAGAGCTTTTTTGTTGTCAGGAACTGGAAAGTCCATAATGGCTTGGACTTTAGCATTTATGGGTGCCACCTTACCCTGGCCTATGATGTAGCCAAGATAGGTGACAGTAGCACAACCAAAGTCACTCTTGTTCAGGTTAACAGTCAGGTTAGCCTGGGTCAGGCGCTGGAACAATGTCTCTACATCTTTTAGACGTTCTTCCCAGGAGTCACTCCATGTGATTAGGTCATCGATGTACGCCCCCGTGTGTGGCAATCCGGTGATTGTAGACTGTATCATTCTTTGGAACGTGGCTGGGGCATTTTTCAAGCCAAAGGGCAGGACTTCATACTTGTAAACCCAGATGGTGTGGCAAAAGCACAGATGCTCTTGGCCCTCTCAGTTAAAGGCACACACCAATAACCCTTCAATAAATCAATCTTGGTCAGAAACCTGGCCCTACTCTATCGATACAATCATCAGTCCTCGGTATTGGAAACACATCAGTTCTAGTTACAGCATTGACTTTGCGATAATCTGTACAGAATCTAGTACTTCCATCAGGTCTTGGAACTAGCACACAGGGTGAACTCCAATCTGAGTTCGAGGGTCTGATAATATCATGTTCTAACAAGTACTCAACCTCGTTCACAGCAATCTCTCTCTTTTCAAGAGTCATCCGGTACGGATGCTGTTTTATTGGTTTGGCATCACCATCATCTACATCATGAGAAGCAATAGAAACTCTCTTTGGAACTTCAGGAAATAGATCTTTATATTTCTTGATCAACCTCTCAAACTGATCTTTCTGTGAGGGTTCTAAGTGCTGGAGTTTTACATCAAGATTTTGCAACACTTCAGAATTTGACAATTTACATGAAAGAACTTCACCTTTAATTCTAGGTTCATCATCTTGAAACTCCCCCTCATCTTCAAACGTCTCAATCATAGGAGAATGTGAAGTGACAGCTGCAACCCTAGCATTTCTGTCATGATAAGGCTTCAGCATGTTAATGTGACACAACTGTTTTGGCTTTCTCCTACCTGGAGTCTTCACAATGTAGTTGAGATAATTGAGTTTTGTTAGAATTTCATACGGACCATGAAATCTAGCCTGCAAGGGAAACAACACAGGAACCTTGTCTCCTGGTTTAAACTCATGGCTTCTAGCCTTATGATCATACCAAGTTTTCATTTTTCCCTGACTTGATTTCAAGTTCTCTTTGGCTAGGTCACAAGCTGCACGCAATCTTTCCTTGAACTTGCTAACATAGTCTAACAGACTGATATGCGGCTTTTTCTCTTGCCATTGTTCACTCAACAATAGCAAAGGTCCTCTCACCTCATGGCCAAACACTAGCTCAAACGGACTGAATCCTGAAGACTCCTGCACTGCTTCTCTAGCTGCAAACAACAGCAAATGAACACCTTCATCCCAGTCTTTCTCATGGTCATTACAATAAGTCCTCATCATTGTCTTGAAAGTGGAATGAAACTGCTCTAAGGCACCCTGACTCTCTGGATGATACGCACTCGAAAGAATCTGCTTCGCGCCTAGTTCATACACAACCTGCTGAAACAAACCAGAAGTGAAATTGCTACCTTAGTCTGACTAAATTTCCCTGGGAAGGCCAAACAACGTGAAGAACTTTATCAAAGCCTTCGTGATTGCAGTTGCCTTGATGTTACGTAGAGGTATGGCTTCAGGGAATCTGGTAGATGCACACATGATTGTCAACAAGTACTGATTTCCAGATCTAGTTTTGGGTAATGGACCAACACAATCAACAATGACCTTGGAGAAGGGCTCCCCAAATGCTGGAATACGCTGCAGTGGAGCTACTGGTGGGTCTAACTAGTGTTTTCCAACTACCTGACAAGTGTGACAGGTTTTGCAGAAGTTGGAAATGTCTTTCCGAAGCCCAGGCCAGAAGAAGTGTTTCATGATCTTATCAACAGTCTTGTTAACACCAACATGACCTCCTAAAGGCAAACTATGAGCTATCGTTAAGATCTCATTCCTGTAGACCTTCGGAACAACAATTTGCTTGACCACTGCCCAATCTGCATTGGCAGGGATATCAGGAGGGCGCCACTTCCGCATCAACACACCATCCTTGAGATAATACCCAACTGGAACTGCGTCTATTTCTTTATGAGGAAGGGCTCTCCTCTTTAGTACACAAATTTCAGGATCATTAGTTTGCTCCTCAATCAATCGCTTTCTGGACAGAGACAAGTTTCCAGACACATCAGAATCACCAGACCCATCTGGCTGCCTGAACAAAGAACTGATAAAAGTATCTGATAAGTCCTCAAACGGAGAAACCATAGTAGGCAGAACAGAGTCATGAGGCGAACCACCCGAGTCCTGACTATTCAATGTGCTGGATGGCACCACATCATCTTCTTCTTTAGCCTTCTTGGCCATAGCACTGCACAGGAAGGATACAGAGATGGGTCTTCATCGCCATCGCCATGGATGCAACTTGTAACTTTGCAGTTGGAAAGAACATCATAATAGACCACTTTTATACAAACTTTCATGGTCCACTGAAGGAATTCTGGTTTGTTAAAAATTAAACCCTCAATGTATGATACTTTGCCCTTCTTGTATTTTGCTAAATTTAAATATGAAGATGGTATGGTTGCAACTTGCGACTTTGTACATAAAATGACCATATATATGCATCTCTTGACATAATTTATTGGTCCAACAAATGAATCCACATCACCATTTTGGTGTGTCAAATTGTGAAAATTTTGACCCTCAGCTTAGCATGCTTGCCATGTCTCTAATTCTGCTGATGTTTGAGCCCTGAAAAGTGGTTACAAGATCAATGAAAGATTGTATTTTTGGGGGATAAAAATTTAAATTTACCTACACATATATAAACTCGGGGGTATTGAGCCCCCAAGACCACCCTCGTTTGAAAATTTAGCAAAAAAAATGCAATAATACAAAATGCAAAAAATGACTCAAACAGAAACTATATTCATCTTCCACAACGAGACCTTGAGTAAACTCGAAACTTCAGCCATGATGGCAAAACCAGAACGAGACCAGAAGCTGCAACTGGAGAATGACAGAAGCATAAGCTTCTAGTCTGGGATGCATTTGCCAAAAGTGTAGTTGCTAAGTCAGCAACTTGCATAGTTCATCCATTCATAGTCAGTGGTTCCAGTTATGTAAGCTGGCATCCGTGCTTTTTGGAAATGCACCCCTGTTCAAGTCAATGGGATGAATAATTCATTTGCTAGCATGCTAATGTTTTTTCACAATTAAATTAACAAATTCAAGTTTCCATGACCGCTGTTTCACGTGTAACTTAATACTTTAATAGCAAAAAGCTTAAACATGCTAACCTGCTAGGGGTAGGGTTGCTACAGTTTAGAAAAAAAGAACGAGGGGGAGGCAATGGGGATGTGGACAATGCATACACCGAATGGGTGGATATTACACCAAATAACAGGCTAACCTTTCAGAATATACCTGACCATCTTTTTCCTCATATATAGACACACACACACACGCACATTCATCGGCCACTTCATTAAGTACACCTTGCTAGTTGGCCTTTGGGATTTGATATGAAAATGCATCAGGAAAAAAAGGCCTGGTTGCAATCAGGGCAAATTGGAATGGAAAAACTGAAAAGTATTTTATATCCAACCTCCACTTTTTTCGACTTTTTATTTGTCAAAACAATTTTAACAGTTAATATAACAGTTAAATTAACGCATTGTCTCCTTTTTATTGTATCTTCCTGACGACGATTGTGGGAAGATACTATGGTTTAGTTTCGGGGCCACAGCCACCACAGATATTTTCTGTTCCAGGCTCTGGAGGCTTCAAAGTTTATTGGATTTTTCTTTAAATTTGCAGAGTCAAAGCAGAGGTAATTTGGCTACGCTCAAGATCAATTCTCAGCAATTTCCGACATCCAGTATGGCCACCATACTCTCTGCTCATTTTTAGCCAAATTTACATATATACAGGTGGGATACATATTGATGTCATAGCAAGAGTAAAAACAGTTACATTGCAGTTTTAAAAATTTGCAAGTGATCTCTCATGAGGATCGGGGAGATGCACGACTCGGTCCCCGTGGCGACTGATTTCTCAAGTTTTAACTGCAACTCCTGCGCGCCTTGAGTCCTGCGTGCATTTAACTGTGGTTTACAGTTAACATACACGGAACCTCTGATAGAAACTGATTGCGAAATTACAGTTAAATTAACTGACAAAACAAGTTGCCAGTTAAAATGACAGGCAAAAAAAGTTGCCAGTTAAAATGACGGGCAAAAAAAGGTGCCAGTTTATAACAGTGTTAAATTGGTAAAATTTTTTTATTTTGAACTACGTCAAAACCATTTGCCAATTCCTCAAATAAGCTAGCGAGTTGTTTGCTATAGCAATAGAGCTGAGCTGTCCAGTTTGGGCTGAGCTACTTTATATTAGGCTAATCATGAAAAATAATTTGGTCTTAATTTACACCTCAAACCACTGTCATGATTTCTTTTCCTGACCCCTAAATGATTATTTTCCCCTTTTGAGAGTCAGGTGGATATTTCTTCCTGTTCATCATCGATAGTGTGCGGAATCCACTTCAAAACTTGCGCGTAACTACTTTCGCTCCTCAAACAGTAGACACATGATGGTGCATGATCAATTGACGGTGTTCAGGAGGTATGTATAGTGCTTTGACATTGCTGCGGACTTAAATAATCATCCTTCGAGAGCACCTTTAAAGATTGGGTCCCTGATTTGTCCATCCTTCAGATTCAGTTCTGAACACGCATGCAGAAGCTAAGCTGGAGAAAAGTGATCATTTTGCCTAAAATTTTATTCTTTTAACTAACGGCCATTCTTGTCACGTTATTCATTGAGGAAATCTATTGACTTTTTTTCATAATTAATTTCATTACTTCGATGTAAAATACAGAAGAAATGGCGTTCCGTCAGGGAACGCCACAAATTATTTTCAATCATGGACCGATTCCTTGAAATGCGGAATGGGTGGCGACCTTAGCTAGGGGTGGGTTTCCTATAAACATAGTTCATAAGTTAGCAACTTACATAGTTGGTCCATTCAGTCAATGGAACCAACTCTGTAAGTTAACATCTGTGATTTTGGGGACCACTCCCCAGCTGTGTGAACATTTGACCTTTATGGGCCGTTTTGTCTGTCGAGTGTGCATAGTATAATCAGAGTTAATGGACTCTAAAGGTCACGTGTTGTCGTCATGTACGTGTGCCAACTGTTTCCGGACACCTTCCCTCCGCATGGCCTCATAAAATTCTCAGCAAGTAGTTTCGGTGCACCATGTCTGTAGGTTAATAGTCATGTTCTTTTCCCCTACGATGTGAAAAATATTTGTTTTCATCAGTTTACGGAAATAATAATTTTGGACAACATCTTGTTTTCCTGTTGTTTTTATCTTGACATCCGTGTTTGGAACGCCACCTGTTACGCCACATCCTTGGCAAATTTGGGGCAGTCTTCATTTTATTTTTGGAAATCTCCGCTTGGACCTCTGGGGTTCCCAAACCTCTCCTCTAGTCCCTGCCAGATTCAAGTTTTTTCTGGTTTCCATGTAAAGCACACCTGATGTAACTGATCACTGGCTTGATTACAACCCCAATTCCGAAATAGCTGGGACAAAAGTGTAAACTGAATAAAATCCAAACACAATGGCCCTCATTTATCAAACTTACGTAGGATCTGGTGTAAATATCAGCGTTCGCCAGGTGTCACGTCTGATTTACTAAAAGTGTGTACGTCACTGATTTCGCTGTAGAACTGGCGTGGCGTTGATAAATCTGGCGGCTGGAACCGTCATAATTTACATGACACGCCCCAATAAATTCATGCTCCTGGAGGAGGCACAGTCCTCCCCACTTTACAACATGGACTCTCAAAAGACGGCAAAGAGGAAAGAAATTCACTGAGGAGAAAATATAAATGATCATGTCCGAAGTGGAGAAAAACAAAATAATTTTATTTGGAAGCCTAAGAGTGAATAAAGGGAGCCCAGAAGGCTGCAGTTTGGAAAACTATTGCTGCTGCGGTAAACAGCGTTGGGGTGGAAAACCTGAGTGCAGCAGAAGTTTGATTTAATTCCTGAATAAATTGAAGAGACTACTCGCACTTATTCAAGTGTGTCCAAGCACAAAAACTGATCGAAATTCGTGGTAGACGCACTTATAAGTGTGGCCAAGATGCACATTTCTCCATCGCCCACACTTATTTCAAGTATGTCCAAAGCTAAACATTTTTTCTTGGCCAAACTTATTTTAAGCGGTACTTTCTATAAGCGACACTGGAATGGTCATCAACTGGCCATTAAAGTGTGGCCAAGAAAAAAATTCAGCATTGGCCACAGGTATAAGTGCGCACAACATCGGCCTTAATTAACATCTGCCATTGTCAAAATGTGATCATGGTCAATGTGTCCATAGGCCTACCCTATATATACTGAGCAACCAAAGAAACGGAAGTTAGCTAGTTAGTTAATGTACTCTAAGGGTTACTCCGTCAAAGTGACTGCAAAATAAAAAATTTTAATTAAAAAAATTGATAAAACAAGTGTAAATGTGCACGCGCTTGTAATAATTTTGATTTTCTAAAATAGTTATGGACAAACTTTTTTTCCAGTCTGCATTTAATTAACTTGCGTTTATTTACTTGTTCAGTATGTATCTGACTGGATGAGCATCTGACATACCACACTGTATATCTGCCAAGCCACACGTTGCGCTAAATCAAATTCATTTTAATTGTCAGCCACCTGGCCTGACAAGCAAGTTGTCTCAAAATATAAGTTTAATGAATTTCTCAACGTGTTTTATTAATATATTTAGCCTATTTATCTATTTAGCCTATTTATTCATTTTACTAACAGCAACAACAGCATGACCTCCGCATCGCTGCATATGGTTTTTTACTAATTTTGACAGCTGCACTCGTTCCTGTATGTTGTTCGCTGGTTTCAAATCTGCGTACACCTGGTCAGACCTGGTGTGAGATTTTTGTGGACTGTTCGCTCACGTTCAGAATGATAAATGCTGATCCTTGCGGAAGATTTGGCATTCACCCATTTTTTTGGTGTACGCGCATTTGATAAATGAGGGCCATTGACTTTCAAATCACACCAGCCAGTATTTTATTTACAATAGAACAGAGATAACATAGCAAATGTTGAAATTGAGAAATTTTACAATTTTATCCACAAAATTAGCTCATTTCAAATTTGGTGGCTGCTACAGGTCTCAAAAAAGTTGGGACAGGGGCCTGTTTAGCATGATGTAGCATCCCCTCCTCTTTAACACAGAGTGGAGGTGTCTGGGCATTGAGGAGACAAGTTTCTTGAGTTGAGCCATTGGAATTTGATCCCACTCTTGTTTAATACAGGCTTCCAGCTGCTGGGGAGTTTTGGGTCTCTTTTGACGGACTTTTTTTAAATTATGCGCCAAGCTTTCTCAATCGGTGAAAGATCAGGACTGCAGGCAGGCCAGTTCAGCACACAGACTCTTCTACTACAAAGCCATGCTGTTGTAATAGCTGCAGTATGTGGTTTTGCATTGTCCTGCCGAAAAACACAAGGCCTTCCCTGGAAAACATGTTGTCTGTTGTTGCTCTAAAACCTTTTTATACCTTTCAGTATAGTCAAATCCGGGGTGGAGCAGGGGTGGGCTATGCCCCCCCAGATATTTTACGCACCCCCGCAGCATCTGACTTAGTGACGTGTAATTAAGTGCAATGAAAATGAGTGCACAAAGCGAATTGAACAAACAGTGTCAAAAAAATGAAACGCAACTCTACCCACCCCCGCCCCCGGGGTCAACAAAATGAAACTCGATTCCCCCCAGCAATTCTCACTACACCACCAGTGAAAGCAGGCTGCATCTGGCTGCATCTTTCAGCATTCATCATTCATGGTGCTTTTTAAAACATGCAAGTGTCCCATACCATATGCAGTAATTCATCCCCATACCATCAGAGATCAGAATCAAGATGCAGTGGCGTCTGAGGGCCCGAAGATCACGGGCATCCAGTTATGCACTGTCGATGATGAGACCTTCAAAGACTTTGCAATCAGACGTTGAGGAACAATGTTTTTAAAGTATTCCACAATTTTTTTACACAAGCCGTCACAGGCTGGAGAGCCTCTGGCCATCTTTACTTCTGAGAGACTCAGCCTCTCTAAGACATTCCTTTCATCGCCAACCATGTTACACACCTGATGCCAGGTAACTAAATTTCTTGATAAATGTTCTTTCAGCTGATTCTCTGAAATATTATTTGCTTTTTCAGCCATTTTTTGCTTGTGTCCCAATTCTTTTGAGACCTGTTGCAGCCAGAAAATTTGAAATAAGCTAATTTTGTGGATAAAAATGTAAAATGTCTCAGTTTCAACATTTGAAATGTTATCTATGTTCTATTGTAAATAACACATTTCCTTGTGAAATGAAAGTCATTGCATTTTGACTTTATTCACAATTTACACTTCGTCCCAACTATTTCGGAATTGGAGTTGCAGATGCATCAGGAGCACAAAAAGGCAGGCCAGAGTAGCTGTGCTTTAAGGGCTCATATTATGCAAATTTCCCTGTCTAATACATACATTTTTTTGGTCTTTTTACAACATTTGCATGTTTTTACGGTCAGAAAACACTCACTCACAGTGTGCGGCTCCTCAGGCTCGGGGCCAGTGACCTTGAAAAAAATATGCCAAGGTCACCTTTAGGCACGTCATTTGTTGGCCTTCTGAAATAGTTGATGAGATAAAGCAAATTGTCAAGGTTTTTGGTGATATTTTGAGGCCAGTAACCTTGAAAAAATAGGCCAAGGTCATCTTTAGGCACGTCATTTGTAGGCCTTCATGAGATGCATGTCCAGAAAAAATTAGGAGCCTGTTACTGAAATAGTTGATGGATAAAGCAAAATGTCAAAGTTTTTGGTGATATTTTGAGGCCAGTGACCTTTAAAAAACAGTCTAAGGTCACCTCTGGGCACTTCATTTGTAGGTCTTTATAAGATGCATGTCCAGTAAAAATTAGGAGCCTGTAACTAAAATAGTTGATGAGATACGGCAAAATGTCAGAGTTTTTGGTGATATTTCTAGGCCAGTAACCTTGAAAAAATAGGCCAAGGTCACCTTTAGGCATGTAATTTGTCAAGCTTTATGAGATGCATGCCTAGTAAAAATTAGGACGCTACAAATGAAATAGTTGATGAGATAAAACAAAATGTTGAAGTTTTTGGTGATGTTTTTAGGCCAGTGACCTTGAAAAAAATATGCCAAGGTCACCTTTAGGCACGTCATTTGTAGGCCTTCATGTGATGCATGTCTAGCAAAAAATTAGGAGCCTATAACTGAAATAGTTGATGAGATGAAGCAAATTGTCGAGGTTTTTGTTGATATTTTGAGGCCAGTAACCTTGAAAAAAAATAGGCCAAGGTCATCTTTAGGCACTCCATTTGTAGGCCTTCATGACATGCATGTCCAGTAAAAATTAGGAGCCTGTTACTGAAATAGTTGATGGATAAAGCAAAACGTCAAAGCTTTTGGTGATATTTTGAGGCCAGTGGCCTTTAAAAAATAGGCTAAGGTCACCTCTAGGCACTTCATTTGTAGGCCTTTATAAGATGCATGTCCAGTCAAAATTAGGAGCCTGTAACTAAAATAGTTGATGAGATACAGCAAAATGTCAAAGTTTTTGGTGATATTTCTAGGCCAGTGACCTTGAAAAATAGGCCAAGGTCACCTTTAGGCATGTAATTTGTCAGGCTTTATGAGATGCATGTCCAGTAAAAATTAGAAGTCTGTTACTGAAATAGTTGATGAGATAAAACAAAATGTGTTGACGGACGCATGCACGCACAGACTGAGCCCGATACCATAGTTCCTGCTCCGCGAGCGGCGGGAGCTAAAAAAAACGGATAATGAGTGTTTCATCCCATTTTGAAATTTACAACTCCCTTTACATTGCGTGCCCCAGTAGTGAACTTGACAAGGCTGCGACTGGAAAGAGACCTCAGCAGTCTTCCCCTCTTCGACCCTGCAATCAGAGTTAAAAAAATAAAAATTAAAAATCTTATGAACAAATCATATAGCCTGTCGTGCCGTACATAATTTATAAAGAATAATGAGTAAAAGAATAAATGAACTGAAGTAATTTTATTTGCGCCAAGAAAACTTAGAAAGAACTAATGTGGAATCACAATGAAATACAATTGACATAGCATTTGTACAGTTTCGCGATTTTGTGGTCATTGATTTCTACGATGATTTTTTTCATGGCTTGAATTCGTACATGCAAGTGTTTTTTATATATACGTTTCGGTCCGATCCATAACCCGTCTCAGCGGATGATGCCAGCGGACATGGAGCTGCTCTATTTATGCACGCGTTACACTGTTCTCTCTCTAGGTGGCAAACCTGGATCAGTCATTGAATATTCACCAGCAAGCCGACCGTCAGAATATTTAGTCAGTGTTCTATTCGCTGAGAAGTGAAATTCTGTGACAGAAATTTACTTATGCCTGAAAATCTGTTTTTAAGGGTATTTTTGATGCTCTTTCCAATGGTGCAATTCTTCATGTCGAAATTCCGGCACAAGTATGTGAAAATTATGCCTAAAGGTGGGCATTTACCATTGAACTCGAGGGTACCGACCAAGTTGAAAAACTACAGTATGATGTCATAGGGCACCAGTTTCTGTAAAAAGACATAAAAACTAATTTTACCATCAATGTAAATCATTCTGCAACAGTTTGAAACCCAGGTATCAAAAGGAACACTGTGTTAACCCCTCAAATGCTGAAAATTTTTCTGTGTTTTTCATTAGAGACTATTATTTCAAGGCAGTTGCTACAGGTACGACAGTTTTTCAATGCATTTCAATGTGGAGAGGAACGGCAGTCCCCATTTCAAGCCCTGCCCTAACCAAACCCTAACCCTTCCCCTAACCGCAATCCCAAATCCTTATTCTAATTCCTTGGAATCGAGTGCCGTACCAATAAAAACTGCCATGTCTCTAGACACTTCCTTATTTCAAACAGCTCATACACAAAAGCTATTAGAGATACAAAGTTGGACTTAAGGGAGAAATTATTGGAATTACTAGTCTTCTGATGACGAAACCTGTTTTTGTTAATTTGCATTTGTGACGGCACAATATGAATTGCGCTTGCAAAGTTCAACCAAGTTTCAGTGGAATGGGGTCTCTTCTCAATTCACTGTCTTCTGTCATTTTTCTATGGCTCCCTGTACCACAACAGTGTTCCAGATAAAATTTTCATATGCATGTAGTATAAAGCCAAACAGTGACAAAAGGATCCTCACAGGAAGAAAAACAAGGAAGCTTGATATAAGGAAATTGTTGTTATTTTTGATTCAGAATAAAATACTGTTGTGATGGGTTGCTAAATTGCTCAATGCAAAGAGAAACCGTACCAGTCCAGTATCACTAGCAAGCAACCATGTATATTTCATATTCGGCTGTTGGCAAAACTGGTAGCCATTGCCATTGAATTCATAGTAACTGTAATAGCATTATGGCCTTCAGTCCGTGCGCCACACTGGGGTTTAGTGGGTGAATCGCAGCGTAGGAAGGAGCTGGGCGAGGACTAGAAAGACATATCCTACTGTTAGCATTGCGCTGCTACAATAGAAAGACCTGTGAAATCCATTGCTCTGTTTGGGTTGTTATTGAACTGAAGTTTCAAGCATCCAGTTTGCCCTCATCGACTTGCTCGCGATACCCATTTCTTGAACAGCTGAATTGTTCCTTGCACTTTTTGTGCAGAAAACTGAAAAACAGTCCGATATTACGATCGACTCCGACATAACACAAAGTCAATAAAACCGTCACAAACCATGGAAAAATACTTGACTCATAGTCTCTGGATACCAGTGGCAATCTATTCAATTTTACCAAACTGGAAACAAGTTTTATACTGCTGTTGCTCGTAATGTTTGCCAGCGCGCAGGAGAGTAGCTACCTAGCTAACCAGCTAAAATTAACGTAACGTGAGTCAAACAATGGAACCGTGTTCCTCAGAAGCACACACATCCATTGCCCGAGACATGTATTGTTACGACATCAGGCCATTGCTGGCGAGAACATATTACAAGTGACAATACTGTACAATAAAAACGGAAATCAGCGAGCTACTGATTTCGCCCATCATTTTATGTGGCAGCACGATGCTAGCTAGCAACATAATGCTTATTGACATCAACGCTGTTTCCACGTGCGCTTTTTTATATTGACGTGACTACTCTCTGATTGGTCAACAGTGATTCCTCCATGGATTCCTCCATTACTAGCAGACTGGGGAAAAAATTGCGCTTCCGGCTCAGGTCAGAGCAAGCTCTTTTAAAGGAATATTGGCTGTATTTCGTTTCCAGACTTTTGTGTAGTAATCATTTAATAGAAAATTGTTGTTGGAAGTTGACCAAAGGTAAATTTAGCACTGATATTTGGAAATATTTCTTCACCCAAAGAGTAATTTCAATGTGGAATAGCTTGCCTGACCATATTGTTGAGGCAGAGACCTTGGGGGTTTTCAAGAGCAGGCTTGACCTAAAGCTAGATACCACTGAGTCATTTAGTATCTGAGGGGATATATTCACAATAGTATAAAGAAACTGGCGAGCGTAGTTGGGCTGAACAGCCTGTTCTCGTCATTCATGTTATGTTATGTTAAAATTAGATAACGACTTGTTTTCCGTTTTTTGATTTCCAATTTCCATTCGAAAATCGGGAGATGGCTCGTTTTTCGTTTTTTGTTTGCCCACATCAAAACAAAAAATGGAAATCAATTTGTTCACTGTTTTTTCATTGCCTTATTCAAAACAGAAAAAACGAATGGCCAGAAAGTACACGGACTGAAAATTTTGTTATCCGTTTTTTCCATTTTTTTAAATTTGTGCACAAAATCGGAAAAACAAGTTGTTTTCCGTTTTTTCTTTTTTGGTTTAGAAACGAATCCTGAGAAAACAATTCATTTTTTAGTTTTTAGTTTTATTTTGAAAAGCAAATGAACGAATGATACCCGGATTCCTCAGGCCCGCCTCCTTACTGATAATAACCACCTCCTCACTGACAAAAAGCAGCCACTGGAAAAAACCCACTCGCGAGCGAGCAGTAGAAAGTCTTGCGCGTGAGTAGGTGAACGTTTAGCGAGCAGATTCTTCATGAGCTCAAGCATGTATTTCTCCTTGCTAAAATATTCCTCAAAGGAGCAAAGATGCAAGATGCAATATAGTTTGTGAGTGCTATGAAAGCGCTCGCAAAAACAATATGCGTAAGGATGTTTGATTTGCTTGTGCGGCTGTTGAATGCAAGTCTCATTTACTTGCGCGATTTTTGGCAGAGTTCTAACGCCATACACAAAACTGAAGCGACATTACAGACACGCAGCTGATGCAATATTTGGGTAACTTCTTCTAACATAGTCTTGGACATAGTCTTGGACTGTTGTAACTTTGCAGATGTTTAACATGCACAAAAATTTGTTTAACGCCTTGTCAGAAAGGGGAAAAACTCAAAAAGCACAATACGACCCCTTTAAGCAGAGTTTAGAGACCCGTGGCTCAGGATGACCTGAGTCACTGGGGTACAGGCTTTGTATATTTAGTGGAGGCACTTAATAGCTGTTGTTCAAGTTGTGGATTTTTTTAGCTTGGGCTAACCTTAACCATTTGTTTACAAATTTAAAATATTAAGCTCAAGCCTACCTGCGCTACTTTGGTACACGCTGTGGACATTTTGCTCAAGCTAATGTCAACTGTTCGGGGACAGGCTGTGGATATTTGGTTCAGGATAACGCTTGCCAGTGGGTTACAGGCTGTTGGTATTTAAGCCAGGCTACCTGTAGCTACTGGGGTATAGGCTGTGTGTATTTAGCTCAGGATAATCTTAGCCACTATGGTATAGGATGTGGATATTTATCTCAGGCTAACCTTAGCCAATAGTGCATAGGCTGTGTATATTCAGCTCAGGCTAACTTTTGCCATTTGGGGTACAGGCTGTGGATATTTTGGTCAAGTTAATCTTGGGCATAGTTGACACAACAGTTTTCGCTTTAAGTGGCCTGAAACCCTAGACTTTGGAAAACGGGTTCTTGAATGGAATCCTTTGAAAATGCCACCTCTACCTTCGCCATACTATCAGGCTGTGCACAATTTTTTTTGTGAAATTGTGATGACCAGGGGCGCCGGATTCACTTAAGAAGTAGGGGGACCAAAAAGTGCCGTGTTCTGTGTTCAGCTCATTCACAGTGCCTCTATTCCGCGCACCTCATCCGTGCAACTATATTGCAACACTTACGGTATAAAAAATAAAAATACGTTTGGCTCATTCCTGTTAACCCAGACATACATGCACCAAATCCATCGCCTTGTCTTTAAATCTAATGCTTTGGACTTTTCGTTTCAATGTAGATCATGAATTAACGTGTAGAGAGGTCCGTGGCTGGGTAGGTGGGATCAGCCAGAGCTTAAATCGCATTGTATATGCATGCAAAAATATATATTAAGTAGAACTTATTTTAAAAACCACTGCAAATCAATCAATCTTTTGACATTGAAGGATTATAGCACGCACACTTCAATTTGCAATCACACACAGTTACACATGTGGTTTTCTACACTGATTAATACATTTACCATACAGCTGCTACATGCATTCCTAAGACACAGGATAAACCCAGGTTAAGCCCTTTACATGCTCCTCAGTGTTACTGACCTACTTAAAACACACTAAGGGTTACTACACTGTTTCATTCTATAACATAAAGTTTCTTATTTCTTAACATTATCATCTTAAAATTATTATCTTAATAATGGTCATCATCAAAAACAATAAGGCATAATGAGCAAATTAACGACACATTAACATAACTTTATTGGGATGATCTGAAATTTTGTGAGCAGCATGAAATTGTGGGAACAATAATCAGCGAGCTAGTGGACATCGTAAAAACAGTTGATCTGCACTCACGCTCATGGACATCATCCAGAAACACTTGCTGTCTCAATGACGATATCAACAGCAAAATATAATCATCATTGTTTGTTTCATTAAGCATTTTCCAATAGGAAATCTAAATTATTGAATGTTATAATGACTTATGTTCAATTAAAATGATTAATATTGTACTGTAGTGACCTCGACTTGCTAGCACCATAACTGAGAAATGAAAGCAGTTGCAGTGGTATAAATATCCAGTAGCACATTAAGGTGAAGTAATAATTGAAGGTCTTGGTTAGTATGAAAATTTCAGTTTAGAAAGATACCTGTGCTGACAACGTTGTGAACTTGTGAGTGTGCCTATCATGCCCCCCCCCCCACCCTCCGCTGGGACCTAATGCCATTGCTCTTGTCGTGCCCTCTGTTGTTATGCCACTGGGCAGAGAAGCGTTGTGCCTAAATGATGCCCATTGAAGACAGCGTAACAATAGACTATGTATGCGCAAACCACCTGAACTGTTTATGCTTAAAAAGATAGTGGAAGGAGGGTAAAAGTGGGGGGGCCAATGGCCCATTGGTGATGACACAACCCAACTACAAGCCTAGCTATTGTTTTTCAACCCGCACAAGAAGACACGACAATGGTGGACTCTTGAGTTGTGTTTATGCTGCCTTTAAAGCCCTTCTGTGCTGGCTCTTGGTGTTTTTCTGTGTTGTTTGCATTGTTAGAAAAGTTTGACTGCCACCATCTGCCTTGGCATGCATACTACATCATTTTCAATCATTGTAGCAAATTTAAACAAATGAGTATTAGTTCTCACTAAGTTGTTGTATAGATGCAAAACGTTTTGAGAGTTTTTTGTTTTTAGCACAGTGGTTGGGAAGGACAGTAAGGCCCATGGGCCAATGACCCATGTCATGGAAAATCAATGGGCCATTTTCAAAATGTATGGGCCATTCCCAAAATTCAATGCGCCAATAATTTCAACCATAACAAACATTTAATCAAAATGTGTACTGAATATACATACATACAAAGCAAAATGTATGTTTAATGCTAATAACATACAGATACATACATTTTGCTTATACTGTTTTGCATTAGAATACTGCTTAAAACGAAAAGAATCGTTACATAATACTTAAAACAAGATTATGTACTCAAATACACAAAAGGGAAATTGTTCGTTTCGGTGTCAGTCATTCAGTAAAACTACTGGCTGTGGCATTAGTCAGCTGATACACTAGTAAGTAGCTCTAAATTGATTGTTTTTGACTTTATCCTCACAGTTCACTATCATGTTGTAGTGGCACTGGCTGCAGCTCTACATTGACGAGAGTGAAAATTACTTGACACAGAAGTAATCATGGCTTGAGGATGAGCCCATCCCACATGGTGATATGACCCCGTGAAGTTTTCCTAACACACATTTTTTCAAGTTTTCTCTGGTGAATTAGAAGAAAACACATGACACTTCCATGGTTCCAGTACTTATTTGTATACCATTGTTATTAAATTGGTGCAGTGTTGCTATTGAAACTTCAATAGTACCCCCATAGTTCCTGTGATATCTACGCTTGAAGTTGGTGACAGAACAAATCTTGTTGAAGAAAATACAGATTTTGGCGTAAGATTGTGACACCTAGACCTGGCATACAATTCATTTAATTTCAGTTTTTAACAGTGCTCCGACATGTCTTTCAGCTCTGAAAATTTCATTTAGCCATCTTTAATACACATGAGGTTATGAGGACTCAAAAATACTAGAAAAAATGACGCGAGTTAGAAGGCAAGAAATTTTGACGCACTCTCAAGTAATTTTAGAGCCTGTAGCTCAAAAACTCTTCATAAAATCAAGGTAATATTTGGGAAGGATTCATTAAATATACTTAAGCTATTGTAGCTAGAGCAATCAGTTGATTCTGAGGGGGTTCTGTGGGAGGCACTTCGAGATTTTTTTTGTGGAATGACACTATATTATAAATAACAAAGAAATTAACAAAGAAATAGGATAAAGGAAATGCACGCATAATGCCTGAAATCGCAAATTAATGGTAATCCTGAGTGAACATAATCATACACATCACTATTACCTTACTCATTAATAAATTAGAATTATTAATACTTAATTCAGAGTAATTTAATTAATTTAAAGATAATTTACTCAGAGTAAACACAGACCAGGGTTGAGAATGAAGGACCGTCACAGCCATACCTGCCGCGTCCGGAATGGATTATTCTATCGTGTTATCTGCAATTGCTCAGCTAAAACAAATCCCGGTCAACACAAAACCACATCAACCAAGCAATCAACCAGACCACTACATATGGACAGCCCTAGTGGTTTTTCTTAATAAAAGATTACAGTTCATTTGTTCGATCCAGAATGAATCTGACCTACTTCATTCTGTGAGAAAACTGTACATGATGATTGAAAGTGAACCTTGAACCTTTTCTGTTAACAACTGTCAATTTGACAACAAAGTAAACAGTCTCTGACTTGGAAAACAATTAAGAAATAGTTTTTAAATACATACCCAATCAGTTTTACAACGCTCTGTTCCGAGACTCATTTGATACTGCATATTGATATAAACGCAAAGTGATATCAAAGGACTTGGTGAAGATCTCATTCCGCTGAGAAAATAAACTCCATATCAGTCTTTCATGTGATGAAGATTTTCACAGCCTTGCAATGGTGATGGACTGTGCGTAGGCCTGGAACTAGAATTGATTGATCGACTGACCATTAGAACGCACTTGATCAACTGCTATCAGTAGTTTGTTCGAAAAATTTAGGTATTGTATAATAGGAAAAAAATATTTAGACTTAATTGGGACACGGGTACATTCTAGGCCCGCTAAGTGGCTTTATAATGTGTTATATTTTTTAATTATGCACCATTTGCGCATGGCGCGTGTCCTTCCGAACCCCTGTTAGAAAAACTGTTGTCATGCAACCACATCCTCAGCCATTAGGGTGCGGGCTGTCCACATAGCCTCAGTGCAGACATGGTTCAGATGATAACTAGGGTAGTTTCACCCTGCAGGGGCGCCATTATGCCCGTGTCAGATTCTCAGCGTGACCGGTAAGGAAATGAGTCACCGCAGTACTGAAAAATTTACACTTTTCCCTGGCTTCCCATTTCTTAGTGTCCTCTGCTGCAATGTCCTTGTGGCATTTGCATCAGAAGTAAGATATTCTCTGTTGAAATGTTTCCATTGAGTTAGATATTCTCTGTCGAAATGTTTCCATGGAGTAGTCATTGTGCCCTGTGCCGCTGGAACGTTTTTGAAAGGGTGCGCATGCGGTTTGTGCTGTACTTTCAGACTGCCTGTGTCTGACACATCACCACGTAATCTAGGACTGTTACATGTTATGTTCCCTCTATTGTTCAGGTTGAAATGACCAGACTGCTTGGCTCCTTTTAGAAGTGCCTAAGATGGCTGCACCTTTTGATTTACCTCAGCATCTTCAGAGGTTAAACATGCAAGCATCGGCAGAGGTATCGGACATGAGCAGCAGTTTGCATGTTCTCAAGTCAGATACAGAACGAGAAATTTGCTTTTGCAATACATTTGATTTTATTCTCTCGGTTTTATAATCCAGTTGAACCTAATTTCTGTAAATAATTACTGTAAATTAAACTGTAGATGTGTAGAAACACTTTTATTGCATTAGAAATGTTAAAATCTTAAGTTCTGCCACATATAACTGATTTTATTTGCCGTTGTTCTGTTTGTATATGCTTTCGATCTCTGGCAGGCCCACTTTGGAAATGTGGGTTATGGTCTTTACTGCCTCCTCTAGAACAAAACTACCTCTGTCTCAACTTCAGTACCACCACCGCCCCTACAGTTTTTCCTTAGAGAATTGAGTGGAAAGAGGAGGAGGAGAAATGGAACCACATGAAGGACGGGGGTGGGGGATGCTGTCTGTTGCTGTCAAAAATTCTCTCAGAACCATTCACTTGTGTATTGCTTTTTTTGGCGCAGTGCCATCTCTACAGTAATCTCGTAATTTGTGAGTGGGAATCCCATAACCTTCATTAGTACTGGCCATGCACAGAATTTCATCCATGAATATGCAATAGTTGCCGAGAGAACGTGTCCCCATTGCAAATCCCATATACCCAAGTCGACGAACAGAAACAAGGACCGTAACTCCGTAAAAATACATTTCTGGGAATCAACTGTTGAAGTCATCCAATAGGATCATTAGTACTGGTCACCCACAAAATTTAATCCATGGAGGTGCAGTAGTGGACTTATTATCCCCCGCCGTGCGATTAGGACACATAAAATTGAGGCGGCGGTGGATATTGCCATGTAAGTGGCAAACACTTGTTATTAGGGTTAGGATTTGGTGACCTTCAGCGGAAGGAAACTGTTGATGATTGTTGGGTTGAATTGGCTGTTCTCAAACTTGCAGGATACCCAGGCCATGCTTTTCTTTGACTCAGACCTGCTTAGTGGGCGTTTATCTGTATGTTGCTGCAAGTAGCTCCCGGTCGCAGTGCACTAGTGACAGTTTATCTTTTCTCTGTTGGTGCGTGAGAGCACATCAGACAGGCCAAAATTTGGTTTCACTTTCTTTGGACTGCTTAAAGGAGCTGTGTCATGATTACTGCACAGACTCATAATGTACATCGCAAGAAAGTGAATCTGCTTGACTTCAAGTCATAATCTGATTCCATCCTTGCCAGTCCATCTTTGTGTTGCATTGTATTTCTATATTTTATTTAGTCCGGCATTATGCTTTTTATCTTAACAATGCATGCCACGAGATGGGTGCGATCGCACCCACGCCCGTAAACGCCCGTCAAGTCCTTCTCATGAGTGCGATTTAACACACCTGTCACTTCAGAGGCGCCACTGTGTAATACAAGCATTAGCCCATTTGACCTACCCCGGTTACGATCAATGTGATGACGACAGTGACAAAATCAAAACTTGAAAAGGCTACATTTTCGGAAGAAAATTTGTTTGCTTGCCTCAGCGTTAATTGTTGAAGAGGTTGGCTGATAAAATGAAGGTGCTTGGAACTGAGAGGCAAAAGAAACTGCTGAAGGAATGTTGAAAAACTGCTGAATGGAAACACAGGACTTTGAAGCTGAGAGTAATTGTTTAAGGTATGGCTGACCCTGTTAGCTGAAAGCAATAGTCAAACAAAATGTTGTTAATCAATGAATTTAACTCCTATTGCCAAATAAAATGCATCATCAGAAACATTAGGATTTTATTAGTAAAATATGTGTAATTATGTGTTGGTAAAAATGGCAGAATAGTAGCAAGCTAAAAAAAGTTTCTTGTTCTGTTTTTGTCTTTGTTCTCATGTATAATGGGAGTTAATGGGATAATCACGGCACTCCTGATGCTTTAAAGCTCTCAGAGCCAAAAGTTGGCGGCGTGAGACGTGCGGTTCCATTCATATCAATTGAGCAACGCCCACTGGAGGCGGGAGACGTGTGTCTCTGCATCTTACATATACAACCTGTTCTCCAACCATACACTCAAATAGGTTGACTATTCTCATTTACTCTGTTTAATGACCCATAGGAGCGTTTCCTAAAATTGCGCCCCTAATGGCAGCAGGAAGGTACTGTTAGAGTTAGTCTCAGTTCCAGATACAGTTTCAGTCATGTTTACATTTAAAATAATGGTTTTGGGAGCTGCCGGATAGCTCACTCGGTAAAGCATCACATTGCGAAGCGGAAATGACTATCACGTTGTGGGTTCGATCCCCACCTCGTACCAGCCGGCAGTGGTCAGCAGCTTTTTCAGAGCAGTGCACAATTAGCTATTGCGCTACAGGGTTGCAAATTGGGAAGGGACTGCCGGGAAGGGAAATAATAGTTGCCTTGTTCGTTGCTCAAGTGCCTCCTGTTGGCCAGATGGGCGCTTGTCAGGAAGATTCTAAGCCTGTTCATGTCCGAGTATCCTCCTCCTTCGTTCTGAACTTGAGAAGATTCAACCAATGAGTGTATAAGAAGCAGCAGGCTTGGCGCGTGCTTCGGAGGAGAGCCGTGAACTGTCTTCACTCTCCTGAAATGGCAGCAAGGGGTCACATACAAGCAAGCCTTGTACGTAGTTCACCGATCGGGCATTCCAGATTCGGGTGGGATTGGAGATGCCAAATTTATTTAAAAAAATAAAAAATAAAAAAATAAATAATGGTTTGGGTAAGTATTAGGGTTGGGGTAAGGGTTCGTACTAGGATCAGGTTGATAAAGGGATTTACTGACATTTCTGACGATACTTTAGGTCATAATACGCTGCTTGACAAACAACCTTTCCAGGTGTATTTTGTTTGAGGACAGGCCCTAAATATATCTTGCTGGTGCGAACAACTGCTTGTATGTACTGGAATAGGACCTAGAGCAACTTTTTTTCTGCTTTGCAATTCTTTTTTACTGTAAGATGTTCTCATGGACGTGCCTTGCAAAAAGACCGTTCTTTGCCACACTCAATGTGCTCTCTTGGACCTGGTTTGAGCGACTGTACAGACAACGATACTGAAAATTCTTTCACCGAGTTGGAATTAGATTTGTCTTAACAGTTGTATCAATCTTAATCCAAACAATGATGATGCTGAGGCCTGGAAAAAGAAGTCCAGCTGAGGGCAGGATTGAACCACAATACCGCTATGCCACAATTTTAGCTTAGCCACTCTGAACCATTTGAGTTACTGGCTGAAGCATTTGCACCAACGGAGATTTTAGCTAAGGTGTCTCTTACATACTACTACCGCTACCTCAAAGATGGTACGTCTAATACACAACATAAAAGTACCATACTGAATAGGAGAGTCTGAAGAACAAAATATGTTAAAATTGTGTGTGTAGTGCCAAAAATGTGGGAACAAATTTTTGGGGGTTGTCAAAACCACTGACCCCACATTAATTTTGCAACCTAATGCCCATTGTGACATATTTAGACCATCAGTGCTGCTATCTGATGCATAAAAGTGGAACTGACACTGCACTGGCTGCACCAGCAAACCTTTCCAATATGGCCGATCGCATGGTGGAATCCACATGATGGATCAGCACCCATTCATCACTGGATAAAATAGACAAACAGGTAAGCTCATGAAAAATAAGCTATGCCTAATACTTCAACTATATGTCAACTACGAAACCAATGATGGACAAAAGTTCTTTATATCCTAGAAACTTGGGGTGACATATATGTCACAAAACTAAAATGAGGTCAAAGGTCATCAAAAATTAAAAATTGCTATTGGGTTGTAAATAGCCCCTCTGCAGGACATATTAGCAGAATACATAGATTTTTCTTTCAACTTTTACTATAGTTGGGCATTTAAGGGTTAATATTGGAGTTAATGGGGTTTCGGTTAGTGCTCCCATCGCTTTTTTGTTCATACTGCCAAAACCGTCTGTGTGATTGCTTGTATTGTAAAATTTTCGAAACCAGCACAACTTTTGCTACAACTTGGATATAAAAATATTTATGTGGAGTGAAAACAGTGGGAGTTAGAGCAAGTTTAAGAGAAGACTTCTTTTGGGGATTTTGCAGCCGTTTGTCATCGCACTGTAAGTTCCCAGAATTTACTGTAAAAGAATTATTTAAAAAAAATTAAAAAATTATTGAAGTTAAGAAAAATTTGAGCTGTGAAGAAATTATACAAGCTCAACTTAACATTTTCCAGTTTGAATGACATTTCTTGCTTAAAGTTAGCCTGACTCCACCAGCCTTCCACTCAATTTCATTTCGCTTCACAACTCTGTCTGATCACAATGAGCTCTGCCTTGTTTACCTCAGCAGAAGAAACGCCAGTCCAACCAACAAACAGAAGGTGTGACCGAGAACCATGACGTAGCTGCTGCTCTGAGTTTGAAATTATAGTGCCAGAAATCAACAATGGCCACGGACATAGATACATGAGATGCCATTCGCTCTGTCATGGAGAAAATCGCTGGTATCAGCGACTTAAAGCCACTCCCTACTGTTTTCGGGAAAAGTTGTCATATATACGGAATATCCATCATGAAACGAGAAATAGTCACCCTGTTCATCTCTGTGAGAGACAGCCTAACCACCTCAGCTAGCTTGTAGCTTCTAGTGTTACATTGCCCGCGAATTTCATGATTCAAGTTTGCAGCAAACTTTTTAAAAGCCATGTTTTTGTTCATTTCACACGTCAGTGTTATGTTGTCATTATCCATGAATGAAATGGTTGTCTGAGACAGTCAAACGCTTATAGCCGAACTGTGTTACTATCCAGTTAGATAGTGAGCTTGGTATGATGTTAGCGTAAGTATGGTGAACGGTTCAGTTTTCGGTTCAGGCTCCAGGTTTGCCCCTGGGGAGGAGGTCAAGTTTACTATAGTTTATATAGGAAAATGATACTTTTGGGTATATTCTGTTTAATTTCTACTGGAAATCATTCACACTTGATTGACATTACAACAATGAGATGATATTATGATATTTTTGACAGTTTCCCTTACCCAGGGGCTAAGGGGCAGGGCCCAAGGGTCAAAATGGCTTGAGAAATCTTCTTTGCTTAAAGAAAATATCCACAAGTTATATACATACAATTTAGAATACTCTATTGCTCATGATACTGGTTTCCATTAATCTGATCCCTGGGGTCAAAATTAGGGCCACGCCTAATGGCCAAGGTTTAACATTGGATATACTATACTCAGGTGACCATGGGCCTCTTGTTTCCTCATAACGCAGTGATTACAAGGTCATTATCTATTCACATGTACATTTCTGCCTGGATAACACTGTTAGGTGATGAATTATAAAAGTTTTAACATAAGCCCTTGCCTCGGAGGGCTCGAAAATGGGCCAATTTTGTCCCCTGGTTTGACCATGTGGCTAGGGGTTTAGGATCTTCTTATTTTTTCTGATGATTGCCTCATATAAGGATTATCTACTCACCAAATTATTTTATCTAATGCCCATGGCTTCATATTAAAATCAATTTTTATTTACACGCAAGTTTTTTATAATTATTCACTTTTTCCGTATTCAGGAGCTTATAAATCTTAAAGTTAACTCTCTAGCAAAGGGATGCTGCAGATATTTGTAATATTTTGCATGGTGGGTAGAGCCATATAGCTCTACATTTCAGAATTTTTCCAGCAAAATCTGAGGTGGTGACCTGGGGACCCCTAGGTGAGTTGGCATGGAATGACCCTAAAGGCAGTGTTCAAGCCAATGACAGGACAGGACACCAGGACAGGTGAAGAATGGAGTAGGTGGCTTAGTGCTAGCAGGTACCATTACATGCACACAATGAGTGTACTTATGAAGCAAAAAGGAAATTGAATGGGCTGTACATACTTGTGCTGGCAAAGCTTAAGTATAATGGGAGCCAGTAAGTGAAAAACATGCCTGCCAGAGAATAAGGGGGAGTGATCGATGGTGCCCGTGCAGTTTTTTTATACGCCCGTCTTAAGACGGGACGTATTATGTCATCACCCCCGTCCGTCCGTTCGTCTGTCTGTTGTCTGTTAGCAATTTCTTGTCCGGGGCATAACTCCTGAGCTGCTTGAGCTACATTCGTGATACTTCACATACACGTGCACCATCACCAGGCGCTGTCGCGTACCATGATTTCGTTCACCCGGTCAAGGTCAAGGTCACTGGCGTCACATGGGGCCCAGATGGGGCTTGTCCGGGGCATAACTTCTCAACCGCTTGAGATACATCCATGAAATTTCATACACACGTGTACCATCACTGAGCGGAGAGTCGCGTACCATGTTTACGGCCCTCCCTCCAAGGTCAAGGTCACTGGCAAAGGTCAAAGGTCACATGGGGCCCAGATGGAGCTTGTCCGGAGCATAACTTCACAACCGCTTGAGATACATCCATGACATTTCACACACACATGTTCCATCACTGAGCGGAGTGTCACGTACCATGTTTACGGCCCTCCCTCCAAGGTCAAGGTCACGGACATAGGTCAAAGGTCACATGGGCCTGTTGTCTGTTGGATATTGGTATCATGTTGTCTGTCCACTTCCTGATCCATGTTCATGACGGGCGTATTATGCACCGTTGCCGGTGCTCTTGTTTTTCCAGGCATGCGCTGTATTAAGGAGCTTTCTATAGAAATTTGAGGATTCAAAGTGCTATTTTAAGCTTTAGCCAAGGGATATGAAGAATGTAAGCTGGCTGCAATGCCCAGTAACCAAAGACGAAAAATACCCGCTGGATTTCAACTTGCAGTTGAGCGGATTTACTTCATTCAAAATTGTTAGCACGCACAGTAATTTTGACACAGCTCTTTTAAATTCAATGTGGGACATTTCTGGTTTGGTGCGCTCTAACATTTCTGTCACAAGAGGGAGTCAAGACTGAAAATTAGGAGTTACCATAGGTCTCTTTGGGGACCACCGGCCAGATTCAGGTATTTGGTTTTCCATCTCTGCCACACCTAATGTAACAAACCAGTGGATTGATTGGTTTGGTGTGCTTGAGGTGAAACACTTGAAATACCATAACCTGGCTGGTGCTACTACAGTGGAGTGCTGGGAACCAATCTATGGTCAAGGTCAGTGGTTCTCAACGTCATCCCAGGAGACCCCGTGTGTATGCTGGCCTTTCTGCCGATCATAGTTGCAATCCCAAACTTTCACTGTGGGTTGATTTTTATTAATTGTACTCAACATGTTTATTTAAAATTACCTACTAATGTAAGATATACTTTCCTGAACCCGGCGGGGTAATTTGTCCTCTGCATTTGACTTATCCAAGTCACTGAGGAGCGGTGGGCAGCCACACTGCAGCGCCTGGGGACCAACTCCAGTACTAAAGCCAGTTCCTTCAGGGATTGTGGAGGGAGTTTTGCTATTGAGCATTTCTTTCAGGATGGGGAAAACCTATGCAAATGGGAACAAAATGTATGATTTACCCTTTTAAGTCACAATGTCAGAAATGGCTGTGCATGCCCTGGAGAGTTCCATCTTTATATTATACTACAGTGCTGTTAAAAGGTGTTTGTTTACTTCCTGATTTCTAATACTTCTTACTTGTCGGGTCATTCCATATCAAATGGACCAAGTTTCTAGATGGTCTGACTCTGAACCACTCAAAAAAATCTGGCAAATATATATGTTGTAGTCCATGACTTAAAATTCATGCATGCCAAAATCTAAACCTCTAGGTCAATTATCCCCTGAGATATGGCCCTCGATGTGCACAGGAACCTTACAGGTTCCCGCATTCATAGAATTTATGGAGAATTTATAAATCTGGCATCATTTTTGGGCTAAGTTTACGAGAGCCATCCCAAACCCGGAAAAAATTCATGATACTGAAAAATTCCAAAACGTAGTCCATTGCAATACTTGGACTGACTACTTAAACGTTTCCAAGTATGATTGTGTGGACTTCATTCAAAGTATTTTAAATTCACTTCTGAATATGGTGTGTTTTGGGGGTTCGTCGGCAGGATATTTGATGAATCAGTACTGCACTGATATTTCGTTGCTTATTTCTAATATTTTTAAAGACCGCAAGGGGGTCATAAATGGTGATCCCAGAAGATTTCTTTTTGCATAGATTGCAAATTTCCCATCAGATTTGGGATAAGATTCGCCTAATGAATATTATCAGAGACCCAAATTGACTGAAAGTGAAAGCTTTAGACCGGCTCTGACAGCTTTGTTCAGGGAAATAATCTACATCACGCGAAAAGGGAAATAAGAAGTGTCATTAAAATGATCCTAATGTGTAGATTGCTGATTTCTAATCAAAAATAAACAGAAACATGAACGAAAAGTGCACTGACACAATTTAACTATAAAGAACTGGTAGCTACTAGAGCTACATGAATGAGAACCAATGATCAAGCTACTGAACTAGCTGTGGATATGTGTTGCACATAACTATATTTTTTAATAGAAACAGGTTGAACACCCCCAAAACACACCATATTCAGCAGCGAATTTAAAAATGCTTAGAATGAAGTCCACTCAATCAAACTTGGAAATGTTGAAGTAGGCAGTCCAAATATTGTAATGGACCAAGTTTTTGAATTTTTGCTCCACTGCTTGGGAAGGAAACCAGGGTTGCCATTTCGAAAAATAACACAGTGGAATAGATTTGAGACTCCTTTAAAACCACCACAGAGCATGAAATAGTCATTTTTAATGTTTGGGGTTAAAGTTACACATTTTGTGGTTAAATATGCCAAAGCACAATATTCTACAGTCATTTGGTGTAGTCCTAGGACTGTCCAACATCCTGGCTCTATTAAATTACAGGACACCCCTAGCCCAAAAATGATGCCAGATTTGAAATCTAAGTAAAATTTTCTGCTAGAGTCACCATTCAGTAGAGTATTACTTTTTTAGGAAAAATTTTAAATCGACCACGGAAAACCGTTGAAAATTCAATGAATGCAGGAACATGTAGGGTTGTTGTACACTGCGAGGGCTGTATCTCAGGTTAATTGAAAATGAAATTGAATGAAAGCATTCACACTATTGTTTTTCATGTCGGTCATTTTCATTATACTTATTATTAGACAGTATTGTTTTGCATGTCAGCCATTTTCTTTATACTTATTATTATTCTTCCTTCTTCCACCGTTCTATGCTATTATACTAGTCCTACATACTTTGTGCTATTTCAACAATTCATATATGAAAACGTGTTGCTTTTTCTGAACATTATTGCTATTACTCTTCTCTGTCGTACTATTTATACTTTTTTAAAATATTTAACTTTTTCTGATGTTTTTGTCCCATAAAAATGCATTGAAACAGTCTTCAAACTCTTGTGCTACTTTGAACCTCTATAAGTTCAGCATACTTTCTCCTAGAGACTAAATGAACATTGAAGTGTTCTACATGATTCAAATATATTTTCATGGCAGCTATTCAGTGTGGCATCAGCAAATATTCAAATCATTCAAACTTTATTGTATTCAAGACAGTATTGCAGTGTGGCTTCAGCTTTCAGCATTCAAACTCGCAATTTCTTCAGAAATTACTTCTCTAGTTGACCTAGAGGTCTAGATTTTGGCATGCATGAAGTTTGTCATGTACTACAACGTATACCTGTCAAATTTTTGAGGGAGTGAAGTTCAGACCGCTGGTCCAGTTGAGATGGAATGACCCTGTCATATATACAGGTATGTGCAAAATAATAGCAGTGTGTATAAAACAAGTGAGAAAAAGCTCAATCTTCATCATGGCATTTATTTCCATATACACAAAGCCACTGGGTGCACTGCACATTCAATTCCAAATGAAAACATGAACAAAATATTATTTTTAAACTGAAAATGAAGAAAAAAAGAATAGGCTGTTCAAAAAATAGCAGTGTCTGCATTTTCATTTACAAACTGGAATATTTACAGTATAAACTGAAAAGTGTTTACAGATTTAGCTTTTCTATTAATCACTGAACTAATATTTAGTTGTATATTTATTTCTGATAACTGCTTTATATCTGTGTGGCATGGATGGAGTCAACTAACATCTGACACCTGCGGACAGCCCAAGCTGACTGGACTACATTCCACAGTTCCTTCGCATCCTTGGGTTTTGGATCAAAAACAGCATTTTTGATGTCATCCCACAAATTCTCAATCAGATCTGGGGATTGGGCTGGCCACTTCATAACATCAAACTTGTAGATCTGCAACCAGGATGTTGCTCGCTTGCTAGTGTATTCAGGGTCATTGTCCTGCTGAAACATCCATTTCAAGTGCATTTCTTCTTCAGCATAAGGCAACTTGACTTCTTCCAGTATTATGATATTCAAACTGGTCCATGGTGCCTGGTATGCGATATATGGGCCCAATTCCAAAGTATGAGAAACATCCCAAAACTATTATGCTTGCACCTCCATGTTTTACAATCTTCAGTGTCCTGTGGATTGAATTCAGTGTTTTGGGGTCGTCTCACAAACTGGCCTTAAGACCCGATAAGAACAACCCTGCTCTCATCTATCCATAGAATGTTGCGCCACTTCTCTTTAGGCCAGTCAATGTGTTCTTTGGCAAACTAACCTTTTCAACACATCTTTTTTCAGCAGTGGTACTTTATGAGGGTTTCTTGCAAATGGTTTGGCTTCATGTAGGCGTCTTCTGATTGTTGCAGTACTCACAGGTAACAGAAGTTCTTCTTTGATTTCCCTGGAGCTGATCATAGGATGCTTCTTTTCCATTCTTGTTATTAGATGATCTACGCGGATGGCAGTATTCCTATTCCTACCACATGTTTCAGGTTTTGTTTGCCATTTTAAAGCATTTGAGATCATTTTAGCTGAGCAGCCGATTATATTATGTCTTTCTCCTTTCGTACAATGTCTGAAACAACCCATTTTACTCACTGAGCAAGGGCTAAAACCAGCAGGTACAACATTTGCTGCCTTCCTTCCTTAAATAAGGGCCATAATTGACACCTGTTTCTTCACAGAATGAATAACTTTACTAATTGAACTCGACACTGCTATTAATTGGAACACACTCATTTCAATAAATGAGTCAATTACACCCAATTAGCAGTGTACAAGCCATGACTGTTCATTCTGTTGGTTGACCATTACTCGGCTACACCTCGTCATGAATTTTTTCCCATGTTGTGTTATCTTTTCTGCTAAAATCAGTAATTAAACACATTAATGATGTTAGACTGCTATCATTTTGCGCATAACTGTATTTTAGATCATCCAACTAATTTTAAAATTAGACAAAGACAATGTGAGTAAAAACAAAATGCTGTTTTTACTCGATCAATTCATTGATTGAAGGTGGAGTTATTCAAAACCTAAATCACCCATGTGAAAAAATAATTGACCCTCTTTAATCTAATAACTGGTTGCACCAGCGACTGCAGTCAAATTTTTTAATGACTGGCAATGAGTTTTTCGCATAACTGGAGGAATTTTGGTTCACTTTTCTTTGCTTGTTTTAACTCGGCCACATTGGAGGGTTTCCAAGGGTGAATGGCCTGTTCAAGATCTTGCCGCAACCTCTAAATCGGATTCAAGTCAAGACTTTGAATAGACCACTCCAGGGGCCTCATTTATCAACCTTGCGTACGCAGAGATGTGTGTAATGAGTGCGTAAGAACATTCCCATGCAAAGTATGGGATTTATCAACTTGTACCTGTACGTAGGAACATGTGTAAATGTAACCGCTTACCACTCCAGTAACATTTTCTTAAAATGCCTATAAAGGAAGTACTCGAGGTAAATTGAAATCTTTTCCTTTTTTTAACTTCCCTGATGAGCCCGTATTCAGGCCGTCGGAGTGTTAAGGGTGAAGCACTCTTGCCATGCGTACACACAAAACCTTGTGGTAGAACAGTGAAACTACAAATAGAACGCACTAAGGGAGTCACAGTGTTCAGCAATCTCAAACTTCACACGTTCCCCATTTCCTCTTATTAATAAAAATTCTCTATTAGTAGTTGGTAGGCAATTTGAATAATTTGTGTAACAAGTTATAAAAGACAGCTGTGACAGGACAACCTGAAAAGAAAACTTGAAATGCAAGTGCCATGGCTTATCTTGCACTATTGGAGGATTTGGAGAACTGTGCGCTCCGCAGGGAGCGCGTTTTCAAAGAGTGTGCTGATCTGTTCAGTGAGAGCACAGAGTGGCTTCTCTGCTTCCCCAAAAACATACTGATGGATTTATGCCGTGATTTAAAACTCATGTTGGAGCGAGAGAGAAAACGCACCAAAGCCATCCCAGTGCACATCCAGCTCCTGTCCGCCCTGGGATTTTTTGGGCACTGGAGCATTTCAGTGACAGACTGGAGAAATACGGGGCATTTCGCAGCCAACACAAAGCAGAATCATGCCGGCAGTGTTGGATGCAATAATTTCTCTGGCCCCAACTTACATCCAGTTCCCATACAGACATCACCAGCAAGCCGAAATTAAACGAGGATTTCACGCCATCGCTGGATTCCCAAACATAATTGGAGCCATTGATTGCACCCACATCGCTCTAAAAGCACCATCACACAATAAATTCAGTTACTTGAACAGGAAAGGATTTCATTCAATAAATGAAAAATAATCTGCGATACAAATATGTCTCTGTTAAACTTTGTTGCCCGGTGGCCTGGAGGAACGCACAACATTCTGCAGAACAGCTCTGTGGATGTGCGCCTCCAAGCAGGAGCTGTTGAGGATGGCTGGCTTGTTGGTGAGTGTTACAACATTCTGAAATTATTTTCTGGGCTTCGTATGAATTATTATAACATCTCTATAGATGATTGGGGATATCCACTGAAGCCAAGGCTAATGACTGAGACTGCTCTTTCCGCTGACCCAACAGAATTAACAGCAGTCGTTACCTTGACCTCAAATCAAGTGCAAATGAAAGCTCATGACCCGAGGATGTGTCCCACGCTGACATTATACCTGTTTGGTTCAAAATTTTGACACAAGGTGGAGCTTTGTCATATAAAATTCACCATTTTTGCTATATCTTTGGAACTATTTCTCCAATTGACATGAAACTATGTGCAACTGCTAGGTCATGACCTCACAACGTGTCACATGATGACATCATACCTGTATGGTTCAATATTTTGCCACCAGGTGGCGCTTTGTGATGGAAAATTACCATTTTGCCCATATCTTCAGAACCATTTGACGGACTGACCTGAAATTAAGTTCAAATGAAAGTCTATTCAAGGTCTATTCAAGGATTGGGGAATTGGAGGATTGGGGGCGTTCGGGGATATACCCCCAGATGTCACCTCCGACGGCATAAGCCTAGTTGGAAATGTAATGGGATGCATGTCCTCTCAAAAGTTTCACTTTTGACTCATCAGTCCATGGAATATTATCTCAAAAGTCTTGGAGATCATTAAGATGTAAATTGGCAAATGTGAGATGAGCCTTTGTGTTCTTTCTGGTCAGCAGAGGTTATTGCCTTGAAGCTCTCCCATGGATGCCATTTTTGCCCAGTCTCTTTCTTACTGTGCAATTGTGAGCACTGATCTTAACTGAGGCAAGTGATGCCTGCCATTCTTTGGATGTTCGTTTGGGCTCTTTTTTGCTGTCATGGATGAGTCCTGGTGCACTCATGGAGGAAATTTGGTAGGCCAGCCCCTGCTGGGAATGTTTACCACTGTTCCAAGTTTTCTCCATTTGTTGATAATGATCTCGCCATGGTTCACTGGAATCGCAGAGCCTTAGAAATATACTCTTCCAAAAAAGAAACCATACAAATATTGAATTATTGATTACACTTTCTTTTCAATGTTTTCCTCATTTGTCAAAACATTTCATGCAAAATAAATTGATGCTAAAAACAATGTATAGTTTCTTTTTTGGAAGAGTATAGCTTTGTAACCCTTGACAGACTGATTATTCTTAGCAACATTGCTTCTCATCCATTCTTGAATTTCTTTCAATCAGGGCTCCCCAAATCTGGCCCTAAAATACAAATCTAGCCCTGATTTTCTCTCAGGCATGGCAATTGGGTGGAGATTTATTTATTTTAACTGTCATCAAATCTGACTCCCAGGTGAAGGTTTGACTAGCAGTTCTTGGCCCTCGAGGATAGTGATTTAGGGAGCCTGGCTTTCGATTGGCGCATTATATGCTGCTTTTTGCCAATATAACATTGCCAGACAGGATTGATTTCAAGTGATGTTTGTGCCCAGTTATCAAATAAAATTGTTTAATTGGTTGATTTAATAACTATTGGAGTTATGATTTGAAACAGAGGGCCAGAAAGGGTGAGAAACCTTTTTAGACCAAGAGCTGGCTCATTTTATTTATGTGAAAGGGTAAAAAGGTTTGACCCCTGCAAGTCAAGCTATTCTACGTGATGTATATAAATTGCCATTGCTGGCTGCTGGACTCCTGTACGTTTGACCCTGGCAGCCTTTTTAAAGGGTTCCAAAAGAGGTTTTATTTATATGAACGCCGACAACTAAATCAACTACATGGGCTTGTGAGATGATGATGTGGCATCATAAATTTGTCAGCGCCAGCAACTTCAGCTTGAACCCTTGCAGGGACAGTGAGTCTTTTAGGGGTAAAAAAAAAAAACCCAAATGTTTATGTGAAGGCTGACAAACACATGCTTTACCTTTTCTTGGAGCTAGAAGAGCCCCCTACTTGAAAACCAAAGTGCCAGCAAGTTTTGACTCTGCCAAACCCTTGCCAGCAAGACCCTTTTTAAGGGGTGAAAAAAATCAGAATATTCATGCGAAGGCAGACGTACACACGATTTACCTTATGTGATGTATTTATTTGTATTTAGAGTTTCAGACATTAATCCATCTTTGAAAAGAGCATGATCTATTGTGGTGGAAGAGTTGGGTGAGCTGTGTTAAGCTGTGCATCACCATCATCTGAGAACTTAGTTTTGTCATTTCATCTTTGTACGTTTGATGGACAGATCACAAAACAAACCTTTCTGGGTTTTTTCCTCACGCAAAAAAAAAAAAAAAAAATGCTGTGACTTTGCCTTAGAAAGACTGCAATTAGCTTAGCATCTGATCAACAGCTCATCTACATTATCATGCTATATTGGAGTGTAATTTCTAGGTGCCAAAACTGGAGAGGTAGGGGGAAATGTTACGTGTACTGAAGGATTGGCACATTGTAAGTTTTCATCTTGTAGCAAAGGTGGCATTTGGAAGCGCTGTATTTCTTGAAAGTCTTTCAATTTTTGTGACCAAAAACCTCCTTTAATCAGATGATACCAAGCAAATGCCAATTACATGGTTTACTACACTGGGTTCCTTTACATGTATTGATATTTTTATCCCCCGCCACAAGGTTTAAGAGGATATTGGAATGAGTGCTGTCCTTCTGCGTGTCCATCCATCTGTCACGCTTCTTTTTCAGGCCATGACGCCTAAACTGTTCAATTTTTCTCCAAAACATTTAATATATGGATGCATCTTATGTGGCTGTGCCTTTTCATACGTCTTTCCTTCCTCCTGTCTCCCTCCACCGCGTTTTGTTTCTAGGCCAGCTATCAGCCATCCTGTGGCAGGGGTCTGAGTATTTCATGTTTGTTTACTTTTTTTTTTTTTTTTTACAAAAGTAAGCAAGTACATTTTCTGCCACATTTGTGCGTTATTGTGCTCGTGGCAGCACTTTTAAAATTTATTATTCTTCTGAATTCCTGAATATTGCTACATTGTTGAAGACAGCACTTCTAGCAGGCTGACATACTGGTAAGCTATTTTCCCTGAATAAGGGAAGATCCTCTGGGCTTTCGTCCTTCCTTTGTTTGACTGACAGAGCTTGCCAAAAGGGCAGAATCTACTTCTTGAATCATCTTGCTCAGCCTGAGCTCCAGTCTTGTTTATATCCGGTGCTCGGCTACCGTTGTCATGCAAAATAAGAGCGTTTCCCTGAAACTTTTTTCCCCCTCTCGGTGAGATTACCTGGAATCATCCTCTGTAGTCTCCTTTCTGAAATGTATCATGTCTGTGTTGGCAGGAACTGCTTTGACCCAGAGTAGTAATTAAAGTCATTGGCCTTCTTGGTCAGATAAATAAATAAATCATTCTGACCGGATGGCTGTTATTGTTATTAATTTGATTGGGGCCCATCAGTTTGGGCAGTGAGAGCATGTTTTGCATTCATACATATTTGCTTGAAATAAAACCAGCGCTGTCATAATTCAAGAGCTCATGCTGGTGCATAATTATACATATTATGAATCTGTATACCTGCTATTGTTGCCAGTATATGAGGACTTAAGAATAACTATGTTTACTGAATTAAGAGAAGGCGCTTAAAATAGTATTAATTTTTTGTTTGAAGATGAATTCCCTTTGCATGTTTCATGGTAACCAATGATGTCCTTTATTTAAATATTTTGCTCAACGTGCGCATTTTTTTTTCAGAGGCTGCATGGACAGAAGAAACTGAGTACGGCGGAGTTTACGCTTCACAATATGGTTGAGCAACTTCCCGAATGTCGCCTAACGCATGTGTCATGTCGGCTGCACTGCCACTTTCTGTGCGTCACTTAGCTCAAATTCAGATAAGGTGAACTGTGGACTGGATGTTCGTTTAAGACGTGCGTTTGAGCCAGGAGATTAATCATCAGGAACATCAACCTCCTTACTCAGAAGGTGTGGATTGACTCGCTTTGTTCTGATAAACCCCGCCTTACAGGACGGGCGGAAGGTACGGATTGCAGTATGGGTCAATCTCCCTCTGCCTCGCCATGCGCTGCCATAATATCGAGTAGAGGGAAAGGAGGATCGGTGGAGACAGCAAGTCGAATGAGAATACGACGAATAACATGCGGGGAGCTTACAGGCGACCGGTTCGACCGGAATCCAGAGGGAGATAAAGAACTACGAGAACCGGAGGGAAGGGTTTCGGATATTTCTACGGCGGAGCTCTTCGTAGTCGACTGTGGACACTGGGAGCCACTGGAGCCGTGGAAGTCGCTTCGCGGTCGCAAGGACGGAAAGCAAATATTCCATACCGAAAACTCATCCGGCGACGGGCCTGGACCGGGCCAGGCATTCGTGAGTACGAATGTGGACGGAAGTGGCGGGGAAGTAGATGACAAATGGTGCGATCTGCCGGGAAAGAGATCCAACCGAATCTACTGCTCGAGCCAACGGCGCGCAGCTGCACTCACGATCTGGGATTGTGACAGAGATGCCTCGGTCCGGACCATGGAGAATCAAACTTTCAGAGATAATGGTGCTAAGCAGTTCACAGACGCTTCAAAGGCCAAAGCACCTCACGAATTGGCAATACCGGTTTGCTCAGACAAATCGTGCCTGTCGGAGAAAGTTATGAGGCAGGCTCTCATGAGCTTGCATTTTGACGCTTCAGAAATAAGTGGCGTGACCGGTTCGGCTGACTCGCAATTGACGAACTCCATAGAAGGAACACTTTATTGCACTGATGAGCTAATGACTAAGACGGCCGTAAAAACTTCCCCTTGCCCCGTCAAAGCGTTTCAGCCTGGGGACAGGACCCGTAGCTGTCCCTTAGGGTCAGGAAACGACTCGAATCCCGTGAAACCAAAGGAAGGAGTCCAGAGAAACATACCACCAAGTCATAGTTTCCCAGGGACAATACCACGACTGATCGTGACTCGGGAGCCGAGCCCCGGGGAGTCATGTCTTCAGGAAGGCAGTGGATCCAGGGTGATTTTCATGGACGAAGAGTCGCCGTGTTCTGACAGCGGCTGCGGGGGCTCCCCGGCATCGTCCCTCGTGCTCCGAAAGCTCTCGAGTTCTTCCTCTGCGGGGCTTTCGTCAGCCTCGTCTTTTGAGGAATCCGAGGACGACTTTACCGGCAGCGACATCGAACCTAACTTCACCACAGCTGTGTGCAACAACATGCTTAGCAGCCCGGACGATGTTTCTGGGGTGAGTTAACCTATTTGATTTATACTCCTCACATACGCACTCTGTTATAGTAGGAAATGACACTGAAACTTATAGTGACTCTCTTCTTCAAAAGCATGTCACAAAGTACGAAGAGGCGAATTGTCTAGTTTTCAGATATTCTGCGTGTATTTTGCTGCAACTACGCGAAGTTTAGGCTACTTCTGTGGACTGCTTGCTTGCCTGGCTGTGCCATCATCCCTGTCCTGCGGCGGCGGTGATGTTACACATGACACTTGCTGAGGATGCGCTGGTGGAATTTCTGTTTGCGCATGCGCGTCTACTGATTCTTTGGCGTAAACAGGGAGCAGTTTGTTTTTGTCAAATGCGAAAACCTATGTTGGCGTCAAAAACCTTCAACATGATCCAAATAGCCCCATGTTCGACCTCTGCTCTACTACTGGCAGACATTCAAGGGCAGGATCAAATTCTGATGTCGTAATTGAGTTTTTAAGGGTTAGTGGCTTTGCGAAAATTAAAAAAAAAAAAATTCTGTTTGATCATATAACTGCCTTTACAGCCATTGAAAGTGTGGTTGTAGTGGCACATTTGATTTTTCCACGGTGGTTATCTGTCTTTGACTGCGTTAACACATTTCACATTGAGGACTCATGGTGGCTGTGTGGAGTGGATGTATTGCATGTTTGGTCTTGCCTCAGCTTTTGGAAGTTGAATGTTGGCAGGGCTCGCAGTGGGTTTGGGCAGTTTGGCTTAAAATAAGTCATATTTTGCATGCTGTATTATGACAATATACTGTGCATCATGGTATATTAAGCCCCAATTCGTGAAGTTGGCACATTATGGAAAATGAAAATAATTTTAAAAAAGAAGTCAATTGAAAAGTCTGTTCCCCCTCAACTACAGCGCTGTGAAAAAGTATTTGCTCCCTTCCTGATTTCTTTCTTTTTTTTTTTGCATATTTTTCACACATAAATGTTTCATATCATCAAACAAATTTTCATATTGGACAAAGATGACTGCACTTTGTATTTACTCGGGTTTTTAAATGAGGATTTCATTCATTAAGGGAAAAGGCTATCCGAACCTAACTGGCCCTATATATGTGAAAAAAGTGTTGTAATCAATTTCAAAATTCTTGGCTTGGACTTGATTCCATTGACTTGCCAGGCCCCTTGGGCCAACATTGAGGACCACTGCTGGGGGCTGCCAAGCTGTCACGGAATTACAGTCCCACTACATTTTGGGTTGTAACTCTACAACTAAATAAGATAAAATCAAGTATGATGTGTCATCTTGAAGGTATTAACTTGTTATTTGATATTACTTAGTGAAAATATATTTTTTGAGAAATGTTCATCGAAGAAACAAGCATAAACTACTCCGTCACGGAATTACACAAAATTGATGTGGTTTTTTTAATGTTGTGTTTAACTATTCAGAAAATGATGTTCCTGTCATAGTTAAGTTATGAAACTTCAATATGTTCATATTTAAGGTGTTTTTTGTTAATACTCTAAGTTATAGAAACAAAAATTGACTTTAACCCTGCTTTATGGGCAAGAAATTTCAAAAAGTCAATGTCACGGAATTACAAGAGGCAAATTGTCACGGAATGACAGCAATAGTATTAATTAGTTTCAATATACTTATTTCAATATATTATTCATATACATAATTATTTACATTTTTACAGTTAAGCAATATATTACAATGAGTTTTCCACTTATAATGACCAATCATAATACATACTTCAATTGTTTTTTTTTATTCTCCATGTCAACATTGGCTTAGCGGCCCCCTGCTGTAGTTTATAGACTGACAGCTGGCTGTTGCCTCCAACATTAAAAAAAGCTATCAAAAAAGGAAAGTCCAAGGCACTCTTCTTTAAATATAAAAAGGCTTTTTATATTTAAAGAAGAGTGCCTTGGACTTTCCTTTTTTGATGTCCTTTGTTCCCCACCAAAGAGCACCTTTGTTACACCATTTGGATTAACCTTCTGAGCACACTGGACCTTCTTTTTGATTAAAAAAAGCTAATTTACTCTGGAAAATGTAAATTTCTGCTTCATGTTATGCTGATTAAGACATTTTTGCAAACAGTACATACATGAATACATTTGCTCGTGTTTTTAAGGATCCCACATTACCCCCGTCAGTCAGTTTTATCAGTGTGAGCTTAGTGAGTGCTATTGTTCTTCAGCGTGTGTTAGCTTGTGTTGTACCTCTTTGGCACTGAATCAACAGCTGGGACTTTTCTGGGCTGGCCATCACTGTGGAAGGGCTGACCCAGGATATCCCACTCGGTTTCACAACCCTTCTTCAAAACTCGGAAATCTCCCAGGTTGGTTTTGATGTTACAGGACCAGCCCAGGTTATTCTTCCCAACACTGGATCAAGCAAACCTAATTGGTTAAGATAGAAGATACTAGTTTTAAATATTGATTGGTGTTTTGTGTGTTGCTGTTTGTTTTTCACTCTTTTAATAAATCTAGTTTCGTTTTTGCTTTCTGTTTGTTGTGTACAGGAATAAAGCGTTGTAGTTGTTGACAGCTGCTCACCCATTGGAATCCGACGATTTTTCATCCCCCTCCCCAGGATGTCAGTGTCATCATTACTTTTTTAACGAGTTTTCATTGAACTGGCCAGTTTGTTGAAAATTGAGTTCAGTTTAATTCTGGTATGTCTAGAACATGAATTCATAGAAGGCTTAAGCCTGAGATGACTGAAAACTTTGGAGCAGGATTTTAATCTGCAAATAAGTTTCAGCTCCAAAACTCTGCATATTAGTTGGATATGAAAACAAAATAAGCACATTTTAAACCAAACCACTCAACAGTTTTCGGCAAACAGTCAAGATCTATTGTGCCATCTACCGCAAAGCAGACATCAGTTGAACATTTTTAGGTCACCTGAGCCGAAGGCGTGACCTATTGCGATCCCCTTTGGTGCGTCGTCGTGCGTCGTCCGCCGTCCGTAAACTTTTCATCGTGAACAAAATAACTTAAGTATTTATGAACCAATTTTGATGAGACTTTGTATGCAGGCTTATATCCATAAGATCTTGGACAAGTTCGAAAACCAGATTGATTCGATCATATTTGATGGAGTTATTGCCCTTTGTTGTATTATTATCATAAGCAACCTTGTGAACACAATAATTTTTGTAAATATTGGTCAATTTTCATGAAACTTTGCATGCTGGCTTATATCTATAAAATCTCAAAGAAGTTCGAAAACCAGACCGATTCAATCAAATTTGATGGAGTTATTGCCCTTTGTTATATTGTCATCATAAGCCACATTGTGAACACAACAACTTAAGTAAGGGTCATTGAAGGATGTGTCAGGTTTAGGTTTTGGAGGAAACTGGAGTATACCTGGAGAAAACCAACAACCTGTGGTTGGTACTTGGCAACTGCCTGTACAGTTTGAGGGGAAAATGCCCCGCGGGATGCGGTTTTACCTCAGAAGTAGAAAAGTAACTTGACATATGTTAATGAAGGTATTATTCCTTCCTTTCACTGAAGCGTTTTTTGTTTAAACGCAAAATGAAGTTTTTATGCGCATATTCACAGACCGCACCGACCAAAGCTATGCATTGTTAACTCTGTTAGTGCAAGCCTGTTGTCTTGCATTTACTTTTTTATACCTAGATATGCTGGAAACCAGTTATTTTTATAGATGGAAGTGTCTTGAGGTGCTTTATAAAAATTGTGAATTTCATGACCCCCAGGCTCCATGTTTGCCCCTGGGGGGGGGGGGGTCAAGTTTACTATAGTTTATATAGGAAAATGATACTTTTGGGTATATTCTGCTTAATTTCTACTGGAAATCATTCACAATTGATTGACATTACAACAATGAGATGATATTATGATATTTTTGACAGTTTCCCTTACCCAGGGGCTAAGGGGCAGGGCCCAAGGGTCAAAATGGCTTGAGAAATCTTCTTTGCTTAAAAAAAATAGCCACAAGTTATATACATACAATTTAGAATACTCTATTGCTTATGATACTGGTTTCCATTAATCTGATCCCTGCGGTCAAAATTAGGGCCACGCCTAATGGCCAAGGTTTAACATTGGATATACTATACTCAGGTGACCGTAAAGGCCCGTGGGCCTCTTGTTTCTGTTTTCTTGTTCAATTGGTACTTTAAAGCAGTGGTGCTTTTTGAGAATTTGCCTGCATGGCATCAGTAAGTAGTGGGTGTCTGAAGCTGTTCTTTATTAGTATATTGGTGTGTATCTGAAGCTGTTTTGTTAGTGAAGCAGTATGTATCTGAAGCTGCTCAGTATTGGTGAAGAAGTGTGTATCTGAAGCTGCTATTGGTGAAGCACTGTGTACTGAAGCTGCTCAGTGTTAATGAAGCAGTGTGTATCTGAGGTTGTTCAGTATTTGTGAAGTTGTGTGTATCTGAGGCTAGAACCATAACCGTATTCGATCTGCTCCAGCCGAGTGGCTGAAGCTAAGCAGGTGTGGGCTTGGTTCATACTTGGATGGGAAACCACATTGAAAAACTAAGCTGCTGCTGGAAGAGGTGTTGGTGGGCCAGTAGGTTGCGATCCTCCCTCTGGTGGAGTAATCCCCAATGCTCCAGTGCAGTGAAGGGGAAATTGCCCCCTCCCTCCCCACCTCAACCCCCAGGGCTCCTTTGAAAAAGAGATTTCAATCTCAGTTGGACTTCCCTGGTTAAATAAGGGTTAAATAAAAAAAAAGGGTTGTTTTGTGTTGAAGCGATGTGTACCTGACGCCATTCTTTGTTAGGGAAGCAGTGTGTATCTGAAACTGTTCAGTGTTTGTGAAGCGGTATGTGTTACCTGCAAGTGCTGTTACTATCAGAAAACCTTCGATCGAAGTTAAGCTATCAGCAGTTGTTGGAAAACACGGCATGTGCAGAATCGTTTATAACGCATAGACTGGCCCAAAGAGAAATGGCATCACATTCTGCGAACTGATGAGAATAAAATTGTTCTTTTCAGGTCTAGTGGTTGTCACCAAGTTTTGGCTCAATACCCCCAGCGGTTTTCATTTTCGGGGGGGGGGTCAAAAAAGTGGGCGTTGCACCCTCAGATGTGGCAAAATTAATTATAGCCATTTTCATGGGGCCATAACACAAAAATTAATACAGATATGGACTTCATTTATTCAGGAATTGTTAACCTTATATAAGTAAACCATTTACAAGTAAAAGGAGCAAAATTAACCAAGTCATGTCTATGCTGTCGTTCAAAAACAGGAAGAACCCAAAATTTGGCACATTTCCGGTGGCCCTTTCACCCAAACAGAATGAGAAATCTCAAAATGTTATGTCTCTTAGTGTAAGTGCAGATACTCAGGTCTCCATTGGAACATTGAAATCTTGTTTATATTTTGTACTTTGTTCTGTGGTGGGGGCAATTATGACCCCCTGTCTTGGTTGCTAACCCATTTTTGGGCCATTTTTTCTCAATGGGAGTATCCTCCAAATTTTATGGGACCTACAGTGCCCTCCATAATTATTGGCACCCCTGGTTAAGATGTGTTCTTTGGCTTCATTCAGTTTTTATATATAGGACCACTATGATATAATATAATATAGGACCACAATGAAAAAAGAGGAAAACCCAACCTTTAATTCAAATTCATTTATTCAAAGGGAAAAAAATCCCACATTAAGAAATAATAATTTTACATCAAATCATGTGTGCCACAATTATTAGCACCCATGATTATAATACTTTGTACAACCCCCTTTTTCCAACAAAACAGCACCTAATCTTCTCCTATAATGTTTTACAAGATGGGAGAATACAGAAAGAGGGATCTTTGACCATTCCTCTTTGCTCAATCTCTCTAAATCATCCAGCGACCTGGGTCCTCTCCTCTGCACTCTCCTCTTCAGCTCACTCCACAGGTTTTCAATGGGGTTGAGGTCTGGGGACTGAGATGGCCATGGGAGGAGCTTGATTCTGTGTCTGGTGAACCATTTCGGTGTAGATTTCCCAAAATCTTAGAAATGGCTTTGTAACCCTTTCCAGACTGATAGATGTCAATGACTTTGTTACTCCTCTGTTCCTGAATTTCTTTAGATTGTGGCATGATGCGTAGCTTTTTGAGATCTTTTAGCCTACTTCACTTTTTCAGACAGGTTCTATTAAAGTGATTTCTTGATCTGGCAGTCTTGCAGTGATCAGGCCAGAGTGTGGCTAGTGAAATTGAACTAAAAAAATGCAGTAAACCACAATTAATTCATGAAAGGAGGGCAATTACTTTTTCACATTGGGCCAGTTAGGTTTGGATAGCTTTTTTCCCCTAATTAATGAAATTATCATTTAAAAACCACATTTTGTATTTACTCGGGTTTGTGTTATATTCAAATTTGTTTGATGATCTGAAACATTTAAGTGTGACACACATGCCAAAAAAAAAAACAAATCAGGGAGGGGGCAAATACATTTTCGCAGCACCGTATCTGTTAGTGGTCAAAATTTCATAAAGCTGTCTAACCACCTACATGGTCAACAGCCACCCTGAATGTAGGGGTACCGCAGGCATTTTTTACACTGACCATTTTCAAAGGCCCATAACTTTAATTGAAGGCTTATTTTGTGTTGTATTGATTTTGCATATATTGTAGTTTTTTAAAAAAATTTTTTTTGATATGTCGGTATATGTATGAAGCTGACCACACAGTGAACCATAAAAATTTGTGTGGGGGGGGGAAATAATAAAATTCCGTCCAACCAAAATCTCATTTTCCAATGCTCATAGATCCCAAATTGTTCATCAAAGTGCTATTTTGATGCCGGATTGTGAATGCCGGGGCAAAAATTAACAATAGCCATTTTCTGCATGCTTTCTTTAGAAAAGATTTTATAGCTTTCCAAAAATGCTTACGAGCTAATGTCGCTATTCACAAGTACAAAAAACTGCGGAGACACCCCAATTAAAATGGCTCTCACACAAAAACCATTTGAGAACTGAAATTTGGGATTCCTTCATTTGGCACCCTAAGGTATTTTTAGAAAAAAAAGTGGCCAAATTGGACATGGACCCCCAGGAGGTTCTGGTTCATTTGGCATAGAATGACACTCATCTAATTCTGTTGTGTGTTCAGGGAAGCGGTTTGTATCTGAAGCTGTTCCGTGTTGAAGTGGTGTATATCTGAAACTTTTCTTTGTTAGAAAAGTATTGTGTATCTAAAGCTGTTGTGTATTTATTATGCAGTGTGTGTCTGAAGCTGTTACAGTTGCAGTCAAACTTATTCAAGCCCCATTGCAAATTGGGTTTAATGGCAAAATTTACAAGCTTTCAGCTGTTTGTGATTAACAGATGAAAGAAGAACATTTCAATAGCTCAATACAACTAACATTACAAGTGTTTTCTCCAAATTTAACACAAAATGCTATTTTTAATCACTGCTGCAGTTTCAAAATTATTCAACCCCCCGAATAGAATCCCTCATAAGACTATATTTGCAAATCAGGTGTTGTCTGACTGAACCACACCTAATGCAGCTAATCAAGAGCTTAATTACTTGCATCAGGTTTGCTTGAGATGGAACACCTCAAATACTTGCACTCGCCAGGGATTTTTTGACAGTGACATTTGATTGCATATTAGAAATATGGCTAGCAAAAGAATTGTCCAAAAAGCTAATAGAGGATATCATTGGATGCCACAAACAAGGAAAAGGATACAAAAAGGTAGCACAGGCACTGAATTTTCATAGAGATACAAATGGAAGCATAGTTCACAAGTTCAGAGTTAATGGAAGAGTGGCTACAGTACCAGGATGTGGCAGAAAGAGGATGCTATCAATGGCTGTCACCAGATCCCTAAGGAGACAGGTGGTCAAAAACCCTCGAGTGACTGCAGGAGACCAGCAGCAAGACTTGGAGGCAGGTGGCACTGAGGTTTCAGTTTGCATAATAGTGTGCATACGAAATGTTGAAGGTCTCCGAGACATAAACCAAAAGTGATACGAAAGCAAAAGCTCCGATATGCTCAAAACCTTATAAATAAGCCACAGAAGTTTGGGGGTATTGTTCTGTGGAGTGATGAAACAAAACTGGAATATTTTGGGCTAATGAATCAGTGGTATGTCTGCAGGAGGAATAAAGAAACATATGCTGAAAAGTACACCTTACCTACAATGAAGAATTGTGGGGCCTTTTTGATGCTCTGCAGCTGCCTTGCTTCCTCTGGCCCTGGAAATCTGCAAAGTGTGGATGGCAAGATGGATTCAGTGAAGTACCAGGATTTCCAAGGAGACAATGTCATGCCATCTGTACGGAAGCTGACGCTTGGGCATCATTGGACCTTCCAAAACGACAATTATCCTAAGCATACCTCAACATCCACCAAGGCTTGGTTTCAGAAGAAGTCTGGGAGTGCCCATCACAGTCACCTCACTTGAACCCCATAAAAATCTCTGCTAGGATTTGAAGAAGGCAGTTGCAGGATGAAAACCCTAGAATATTGGTGAACTGGAAACCACTGTCCACGAGGACTGGGCTAAGATACCTTTGCTGCCAAAAGTTGACATCTGCCTATGCATCACATTTCCAGCAGGTCATAGCGGCAAAAGGGTTCTCTTTTAAGTATTGAAGATGCTTGTCATGAAGGGGCTGAATAATTTTGAGCCTGCAGCAGTCATTAAAAGTGGCATTTTGTGTTGAATTTGGAGAAGCCACTTGTAATATTTGTTGTGTTGAGCCATTTAAATAGTTCTTGTTAGATTTTTTTTTTTCCATCGCAAACAGCTGGAAGTTTGTACATTTTGCCAGTAAACCTAATTTGCAACAGTCGTTGAATAATTTTTGTAAGTGTTGGTGAAGCTATTTTGTATCCATGACAGCAGTGCATTTCTGAAGCTGTTCAGTTTTAGAGAAGTTGTGTATATTTCAAGCTTATCAATGTTAAGTGAGGTGGCAGCTATTCTTCATTTGTGAAATAGTGTGAACCTAAAGCTGTTTATCTGGCCGTTGTGTATCAGTGATACGGTGAATATCTGAAGCTGTTCAATGTTAGTGAAGCCTTGTCTGTCTGACGCTGCTCAGTGTTAGTGAAGTGGTTTGTATCTGAAGCTGTTCTTGGTTGATGAAGCAGTATGTGTCTGTTCTCTGTCTGTGCATGGCATGCGCTAGCCCATTGCCATAGGCGCAGTCATATTCTGTACGGCGATGACTTTTTTAACCTGTTTAGCCACTGTGGCAGAGCTAAAATCTACTGGAAAAAAATTTTTTGCAGCTTTTCCTCGAGCGATAAAGAAGGAAAAGCAAATGCGCCTCCTTTTCGGAAGAGCGCATCAGAGTGCGCCCGACCTCAGCTTTTCCGAACATTCCGGAAGAGCGCGGTATTTTTGTCTCATTCGCTCCATTTCCTCCACGGCGTGAGACAAGTCCACGTGTAGATGAACGACTGAATATTTAGAAGTTATAACTGAAGATTGGGATGAGATATTACACAAAATAAGGTAATTTTATGTATAAAAATTCAGCAAAACTTCCATTTTGATGTACAGTGTCATACCTGTAAACCAGCGATGTGTGTTCAGGGTAGGCAGTGACTTCTCTTTTTTTATCGCAAGATTTTGTCAGCCTGTTTCCACGTAATATGCCTGATTGTCAATCAATCAATTTGACCTTTTTTTCTGGTCAATTAAGCCTGTAATGATTTAGAGGTGATTGTGACAAAAAAATTAATTTACCTTTATGCTTTGATTCGAGACTGCAAGGAAGTAAATCTTAATAATTAATTAGGAAAAAATCTAAACTCTCTCAGTAATTCAATATATTGTTTAGATCTTTTGTTAATCGGAATATGAAACAAGACTGAAAATAGTTTATGTTTTTAAAAATGGCATAAAAAAGTACGTGCTTATGGGGGGGGAATATTATCGTAAACATATTGACCACACATTGAACGCTGCATAAAAAACGTTTTAATATTTGTCAATGGCATTGCGTTAGCTTCCTCTAAGCAAATTTGAACAAACGTGCGGTCTCGTGAGCATTTTATGTTCGATGCGCAGAGCAATAATGTCGTGGATGGAACTGGCACGCCATTCTGCCGTTTAGTCTTGTAAATTAGTTCATCTTCAGATGACTAATCAAGCAAAGTATGAGAGTTATCGTTTGTTTAACAGTGAGGATTCTGCCTACCCTAACTGACCTCCGACGGCACGTCACTGCTGTAAACAGGGCCTTCTGTAGACTTGAACAATGTGTATTCTTGACACTCATACGACGAGTGAGAAGTCATTATTATTTTTACGTTCGATCATTGACAAGTCACTTCCTTCCTGTATTATTTTATTTTAATGTTAAATATTTCATAAAGGTAATGGTAAGCAAAAAATGCCTGTGGCAGATTCTATTCTAAAGAGGGCATCAGGCTGTCCATGTTTGTCCAGGCAAAATAATAAGTGACCTGTGTTGATTTCCTAGTATCCCCAGCCTGACATAATCCAATCATGATATTGCAAACCTGGTATATGCAAAATATAAAAGCATAAATTATCAACTGTTCTTATTTTGAAACCTTAAAATTTCAGGAAGTTGAACATGAGGATGGACATTTTTCCCACTTTTTTTCCTTTTATTTAAAATGATGCAAATGTTATATTTTGGTCCGTCCTGGTTTCTGATGTTCGCAACTCTAACCATAAATGTTCCCTGTTTGACTGTCCAAAGAACACTCCTACTTAATATGCAAATTTATGCTTGTATCATTAAAACTGGTCAGCTTTTCCAGCGTGCGTTTCGTGTTTATATGCCCAAAATCATAATAAATTTTGCGAACGTAAGTCTGTCCAGAACCACTCGATAACATTCGCAAATTTTTCTGATGCGCTTGCAGCGACGTGCTGCGGAAAGATGAGCAACGAACGCTGCTAGTGTATGCTCAATGGGATCACCATTGTTGTCGTGTATTTTACGTATCTTCAAGGTGGGTGTTCTCCAGTAAAATATTCACTTATTTTATCCGTCCTTGAATCTTACGATCGCGATAAATAACGTTAGCAATGCGAAGATAGTGTTTGTGCCAAAATTGATAGATTTTCATGTTTAGTTTGACGTTTATAAGCTCTGAAAACGACATGATTCGATGATGGTTGCCTGTCGCCAAGTGCTTGGGTATACATTTTGGCGATATGCATGTTTGGTTATTGTGACGTCATATGTCATGATGTTATATGCTGAAGATGAACATTTGGGGTGATAGTAAGCCTTGCAATGCTTTTCCTGTGATCTGCATCATTGGTTACAGTTAAACCTATGTTTGCTACCCTCATCACTTTTTAACCTTTTTCTAGCAAATTTAAACATGCCCAACAGATGAACTTGAAAATGAAATAAAACGAGACCTAATGCATAAATAAACAAATCTTGTGAGGATATTCCATCACAACAAAGTTCAAAATGGATAGTATTGTTAGGATCCGTCCCTCTGAATAGTTGGAATGTCCGTCCTTACAACATTAGCAAAACCCCCCAAAATGTTTCACCATTTTTTTTTTTTTTTTAACCCACCCTGGGGTTGGACTGCTCCCAAAACGGTTGCTGAAGATAGTTAACAGCATACTTATGGGATTTTAACAGCAATTTGGAAGGTTTGACAGATTTTACACAATGATACCATGTGGGAACATTCTGCACTGTTTAGAATAGAATCTGCCCTGTTTAACTTTATGATGATGCCCCTCTTGCATTTTTATTAATTTGCAAGTCAGAAGAATTGACTCGAAATTTTATGTGCAAACATGGCACACGTGTGGGAACTTTTACATGAATATCATGATGTTATTGTTATTATTTTTCAGAGCACAGATGGAACCTACACATGACATTTCTTCAAAAAATTATGTGCAGAGCACCAACATTGTGGCTACTTGTGGCTAAACATTTTTTTCTGACTTAAGCCACAGTGGTACACATATTTTTTTCCTTCGTGCAAGCACAGTTTGTTGATGAACCAGTATGTATCTGAAGCAGTTCTTTATTAGCGTAGCTGGTGTTTATCTGAAGCTGTTCCATTAGTGAAGCAGTGTGTGTCTGAAGCTGTTCAGTGTTTGTAACGTGGTATGTATCTGACGCTGTTCAGAGTTAGTGTTATAGAGTGTATCTGAAACTGTTCTATGTTTGTGCAGCAGTGTTTATCTGAGGCTGTTGTGTGTTAGTGAAGCGGTTTGAATCTGAAGCATTTGTGTGTGAGAGATGCGTTGTGTGTCTGAAGCTGTCCAGTGTTAGTGTTGCTATTCTTCTATGTTAGTGAAGTGGTGTATACTGTATCTGAAACTATTCTATGTTGGTGAAGTGCTGTGTTATCTGAAGGATTTTTGTGTTGGTGAAGCTGTTTGTAGGAGCTGTTGTGTCCGAGAGACGCAGTGTGTGTCTGAAGCTGTTCAGTGTTAGTGTTGCTATAATGTGTTACTGAAGTGGTCTGTATTTGAAGCTGCTCTTCGTCAGTGAAGAGACGTATATCTTGAAGTTAGTGAAGCGATAATGATGGACTGAAGAGTTTCAGAACCAGATGCATGAAGGGCTGAGCTCCCACCCTCTTTGAAGGAACACTTGTCAAACTGGTTTCTTTTAGAGGGTGAGGCGCGTCTATTTAACACAGGAATGCTGAAGAGGCACACGGAGGGATGGAAAGAGTGGAGGTAGAGGTGGAGAGAGACCGAGCAAGAGCGGGGGAAGGAGCAAGGGTTTGCGGATAGCTGTGTTGGAGGAATTTTGCCGTTGGAAAGGTGGCAGGATTTTAGCGATTTTGCTAGCGGTGCTCCGCTTCCCGAGTAATCTTTTTAACATACAACAGCGTTTGTTTCGAGCACTGTTTTGTCTATTTGGGCCCTGTGAATGCAAGTGTAAGTTTTCATGTGAGGTGTGTGTGTGCGCGCATGTGTGTGCAGAAGGAGTGAAGGGGGGTTCTGTGCATGTCAGATATGCGAGTTTCACAAGAATGGTTTTTAAAGAGTGAAACCGCTTTATTGGCTGCATAAGGTGGGTTTTGTGTTCATTGTGCTGTGTTATTTATGCTCCAAATATTTGCATTGTTCTCGTCGTTACGCCAGGGAAGCTCATGGGAGATAGCTGGGAGAGTGGGCGGCAGGGTCTGCAGAAGAAACAGCAGATGGATGGAGTGAGAGAGGGAGGTAGAGAGCTAAAGATGAGTGCAGGCGACAGTTGGAGGCAGGGATTTTATAATGTGACGGAAGAGAGGGATTAAAGTGAGTGAAAGAAGGAGATGGATTAGAGGGAGAGAGATTTTCTTGTGTGACGGAGAGAGAGAGGGGGAGAGAGCGAGAAGGGGAGAGAGAGAGAGAGGGAGAGAGAGCGAGGGAGATGGTGAAAATTTGAAACTGCTTTGCTAGCGGGGGCTTATCATATTGGAAGACAGAAAAGGAGTAAGATAACCAGGCCAACTGTAACCCAGACAGCTGGGCGGACTCTTTACCTGGCAGCAGGGTGTACTGGAGCTGGGAGAAGGGTGGGGCGGGGCGTTCTGTACTCGGGCTGGCGGAGTGGACTATTACTAGAGGGGAGAGGGTGGGCTGTAACTGAGGGAGCAGACCAGGCTGTATCTGGGGAGGGAGGGTGTATCGTTGTCAGGGCCGACTGTAACTGGGGAGGGAGGGTGTTTCATTGTCAGGGCTAGTTGTAACCGGGAAGGGAGTGCATACTGTTGTCAGAATTGACCGTAACAGAGTAGGGAGGGAATTCTGGAAAGGGAGGGTGTACTGTTGCCAGGGCGATTGTAACCAGAGCAGTTGGGCAGACTGCAGCTAGGTGGCAAGGTGGACTATATGCAGCGGGGATTGTAACTGGGCGGAGGCGGAGCATGCTGGAGGAGGGCAGTATGGGGCGGGGCTACCTGCTCTGGCTCCGCTTCCGCTGTGTGGGCGTGTCTGTCTGTATCTGCACCTGCCTTCTGCTGCACTACTGCACTGTGACACAGGTACCCCAGGAGATTTTGTTTGAGTGTGTGCGTCGGTGTCCGTCAGTACATGCGCGAGTATGCGTGCCACTGTATGAGCGTGTGCGGTAGTGCTTCTGTGTGCACTAGTGCAGAAGTCTGTTTGCGTGTGTGAGTGTGTATGCACAAGTGTGTGCGTGTTTGCACTAGTGTGCTTGTGTATGGCACCTTCAGTACACATGGCTTCACTAACATAGAGCAGTGTCAGGTTTACATGCACACTTTCACCACACTCTCACTCTCACCCACCCGCACATTCACGCGCACACACACAGATACCCACACACGTGCACGTACATACACACACCCTTCCTCCTTCCTTGTTTCCTGTCTGTTGGGCTCTGATAGTTATTGTACACCAGTCCCTTTAAAATCAGGCCTCTCTGTGCTTCCAATCTCTTGAAACTATTTCGCAATCCTGCAGCTGACCCCAGCCTACGTGTCGCCCCATTACGAGGTCTTTGATTTGGCGGTGCTAGTAACGGCATTTTAATTGGGCGGCGCGAGCATGAGGGCTCCGATTAGGTGCTGCTGGTGAATGTTTCACTAGTGTCATTAGTGCACTTTTACCCTTGCGCAAAACACGAGCCCTGTATCAGCCATCACTTTCATTTCACACACAACCATTACCTTCGCACAGCAGGGTCACTGGGACATACACACACACGCACACGCACATGCGCACACTCAGACGGGCACTCGGGTTCATCTCTCCCCTGTGTAGAGTTGATGGGCTGCGTAATTGTACATTGTATGGTAGTAGTGCCCTTGATTATTTGGATAATGGGAGTATGGTGGGCTCCCGTCAGTGTGCGGGAGCCTGGCGAGAGGACAGGCTGTTTCAGATTGGGTCGTGTTTCACTTTGGGCCATGTTTCAGAATGGGCCTTTTTGCGGTGTCTGACAGTGGGCCTGGTTTGAGGGCGGGCCGTGTTTCAGAATGAGCTGTTTCAGAATGGGCTGTGTATGTTCGGTTGACGTTTCAGAGTGGGCCTGAGTTCTGCTGAAAGATGATATTTTGGATGCTGCTGATTTTGAAGTTTTTCTGTTTATGTTTCTCTCCCAGCACAAGTCCTGGAGGAAGCTGAAGACCATGGTGCAATGCTCCCCTTTGGTCACATCCTTCAAGAAACGCTGGGTTCAGCTCGCTGGGCACGCAGGTGTGCAATCTTTCTACATGTGCGCGTGCGGGTGTGTTTGCGTGTATGTGATGCGCTAAAAAGTTCATATTTAAACCAGAAAGGGCTACTTTTTCGAGAAAAATTTCAGAGCTCGCTTCAGGGAGAAAAGTTGAAGAGGTTGGCTTATATAATGAAGGTGCTTGGAAACTGAGAGGCAAAAGGAATCGCTGAAGAAATGTTTGAAAACTGCTGAAATGTAAACGTAAGACTTTAAAGCTGAAAGTAATTGGTGACGGAATTTACAACCCAGCTGAAAAAAAAAATGGTCTGTTGGAGTCAATGAGGTTGACGCATCTCTCTATGGCTCTGCGTGCAGGGCTCAACTAGGAACATAGAGGCATTCTGACACATTCTGTGTGTCAGAATGAAACTATTCTCGCCAATCTCTTAACTCAGGTACAGTGGTACTGCTGCTGTCAGAATGAAATTGGTCTTTGACAATCTGTTACTGCTGCTGGCTGCTACAAATAAAATAATTTGAATAATAATCTGTCTTTATTAAACTGAATTTTAAAAGGAACAACTGGTATCCACCAGTCTGTCTCAGCCCTGTCTCCACATTCCAGGACCCACAGTAACTTTCTTGATGGCAGAGCACTGATGGGGTCTGCTGGTTGTGCAATGGTTCTGCCACCTGGAAAGTAATGCTGGCTCTCTCGTTGAATTTCCCAATAACCATGGTAAACCCTAAACGACCATTTAACTTGCTCCCCTGACACTTGGGACCATGCAGCTAGAGCCGTATATAGAGAGAGTCTGGCCAACTCGGGGTTCGAAGGTCTGAGCTAGCCCACTATGGTGATTGGTTCTCAGCTGGTCACGTGTTTTATGGGCGCCATGTTTGCTACCATTAATCAATATTCATCCAGTGGTCCCCATAGCGAAGTGTTGAATATGAAGTAATTACATTCAATAAGTTATTCAATTATACAATTATTCGTACATTTATTTAATTCTTTATTTATCCTGGCTTCTAAAATAAGGATATGATGTTTACATGCACAAATGCAAAAATGGGATTCTGCAAAAAACCCGATCATAACCGGGATACTGAAGTCCATGTAACTAAATGTACTCAATAGAGAATACATTGCAAATGCTCATTTATTGTAACACCAGCGGCATTGAGATCTTCCTACAGTGGACGTGTCATTTGAAAGTTAAAGCTCGCAACAAACGTAAAAGAAGCATAATTTAATAGAAGACGAGTATAATTTTTCGTCAGCACCTTGATTGTGTGTCTGTCATTCATTCTGTCTGTTATCGGGATAGCCTCTACGCCAGTCAAAATCAAGTCCTAGAATATGGCTCTATGGGCTAAATGCCATGATATCTTGGATTTGAATTTGCCAGATTTTTGAATTAGAGCTTTTTTATTGACTTATAGCACTATCTGACACTTCCGTCGACTCCAATAGGAATCGAGGAATGCGTAAGCAATGCGTGTCATGGGGAAAGCAATTGTTACAAACAATGTATCGTTCCAGCAATGACCTCCCTTCATTTTCATTGATACCCGCTTGCAGGTAAGTTTATCAAATGACTGCATTTTTTGGAAATTTGTCGCATTAGCTGACCCCTAATGAATTTTGTTGTTAGCGTCATTTTCTGGTCCCAGCTTTAGTTTATGTTGATTGTCAGATGACCTGTTAAATTCATATTGAAGTTAAAGTAGATGATGTGAGCTGGTCTTAACGATTTAGCATAACCAGACGTCATTTTTCGTTCATTTAGCTACCTTAAATTAATTTCAGTTATTGGTGTTCGTTTAAGTTTATATTCGCTTATTAGATTGGCTGATAGTTTCAACCGCATTAGTGTACCTGATTTCAGGACATACTTGCTACTGCTGTGAGCACCGAGGCATCAGTACCTGCAGAGCTTTCATTTTATCAAGTACTTGAGATATGTGATTGAAGCTGCTGGTACACTGGACACGAAACAAATTTTTTGCACAACCGATTAAATTTAAAGTCAATGCGAAGACGCAAATACACGTGACCTTTCGTCAATTGGCTTTCGACTGGGAGCGCTCGGGCACTGCTATGATCACATCAAAATCCCTCTTTTTAAACCACCGAGACTCGACACAACATGAAACTTTGCTCGTTGTATCACCGGGCTCTCTACACATGAACTGGAGCACTGTGAACATTGTTTGTGCAAAGGAGTTTACTTAAATACCGCTTTTAACACAGGACTCACTTAAGGCAACAACCCGGAAGACAACGCGAGGTAGGTCCCGCGCTAACAGAAGCATCTTTTAAGCAAGCTCTTTGTGTACGAACAATGTTCACGTTCATGTGTAGGGACCCCGATAATACTAGAAGCAAAGTGTCGTGTTATGTTGAGCCTTCTTAGTATTTTAAAACTAGCAATTTTGATATGACCATAGTATTAAGCCCATAGGATTAAGCCGTAGAATCATCTGCCGTTGGTAGCAAACATGGCGCCCATGATTTGAGTTGGCGAGACTCTCTCTAGATACGGCTCTGCATGCAGCAGGGTAGCGGCACATCCTAGTGGGTGTCAGGGTGTGTGAAAATGGGGATTTGGGCTTAGGAAACGCCACAACAGCAAGTTGGATACGGTGTGAGAATGTGCCCAAAATAGGACCTGAAACATAGAGGGTGTAGCCACGGCTGTTGAGAGCCCTGGGGCATCTAGGTCAATGCAGTGCATGCTGAGAAATGAGCTTTATGGCAGGCAAAATTGCCAGACTGCCACAGCTGTTTTTGCTTATAGCTTATTGTTCGTGTCTCCCCCAGTCTCGAATTGTACAGCACTGACCTGGCCAAGTTGTGATTGCTAGAATTTGTGGCTCTCTGTTCATCTCTGAGCACCTTGTGTTTGCTAGCTAAATAACTAATAATGGTTATCTGTAAGATATTGTTAACAGATGTTGTGATACTATTCACGGCTCCCTTTTCATTTCTGTGCTATTATTAGCTAGTTAGCCTGCGCGCACACAGTGCACAGAACTTGTTCGAAACGGGTTGAAATTGCCATCACTGCAGATGACACAATCAATAGCTAGCTAACTCTAACTATTAAAATACTCAATGAGTATGGAAAAGTTACGTCTGCCAGGTTAGCAAGGATGGCAGTTACTGTCATTTTGATACCAGTATTTCGCCTGTTTTAGATACGATCATAAATATATCTAGTGCAAACAGTTGCTTGTATATACCGAAATAGGAGCTCGAGCAGTTCTTTTCTGCTTTGCAGTTCTTTACTGTAACATGTTCTCATTGACACGCCCTGCAAAAATAGTCTTTGCTGCCCTAAATGTGCTCTCTTGGTGCTGGTTTGAGCGACTGTACGAACAACGTTACTGAAAATTCTTTCACTGACTTTGACGTAGAAGAATAAAATGTGTCTAACAGTCATGTCAATCTTAATCCGTACAATGATAATGCTGAGGAAACAGTCTAGCGGAGGGAAGAATTGAACCGCCATACCGCTATGCCACTGAGTCACTCTGAGCCATTTGAGTGAATGATTGAAGCATTTGGACCACTGGAGATTTTAGCGAAGGTGTCTCTTACTATTGCCTCTACCTCAGAGGTAGTAAGTCCAATCTACAAAGTGGAGGTACCATACTGAAGTGGAGAGTCAGCTGAGCAAAAGAAGTCAAAATTGTTGGAACACGAGCAAGTTATGAAACTATGTTTTTCAGCTTCCCAACCAGAATTTTCGTGTCTCATTTAATACCGGAGTTAATGGAGTTTTGGTTTGTGGTCCTGTCACTTTTCGGCTCCTACCGGCCAAATCGTCTCTCCGATTGCTTGCAATTTTTGTTACCAGCACAACTTTTGCTGCAACTTGGATATGAAAATACCTGTATTTATGTGGAGTGAAAACTGTGGGAGTTTGAGCAAGTTTAAGAGAAGACTTCTTGACAATTTCACAGCTGTTTGTCACTTGAACTGTGAAGTCGCAACATTGCAAGTTCCCAGATTTTATTGAAACAAAATTTTTTTTTTTAATTATAATTTAAAAAATGATCGAAGTTCCGAAAAATTTGAACAGTGAAGAAATTATACAAGCTTAACATTTTGCAGTTTGAATATCTTTTTTAGGTAAAAGTATGACAGTTAAAAAAATAGCAGAAAATAGTTGGATCTACTGAATAAGCAAAAAAATTGCTTGATTTAATAGGACTCCAAAAAATGATATTTAAAATTAAATATCTCAAAAACTAAAAAGAAAATCAAAAATCTGTACAGATGCAACGTAATTCAGAACAAGCTGAATTTTTAAAAATTTGAACAGAATCAATAGCTTAAACAGTGTAGGAGGAGTTAGTCAGACAAATTTAGGCAGAAGAAGAAAAAGAATAAGAAGTAAGAGAATAGTGTGTTGCTTCCCTGAAGCAAGCACTCAGTAATCATATGTGATAAGGTGTTCTCCGTTTGTTCACTTGTTATGTGGGTTGGAGGTAGGTATGCATGTTAGAAGTATGCTAGAGCTGCTTCTAAAATTGTTCAAAACGGAGGTCAATGTGTATTTCTGAAGAAGAAGCATTGTACTCGCAGTCTTGGGGCTTTATTTATTCATTTATTTGCATGCACAATGTCTGAAGATAACTGATTCCTCCAGCTCCATTTCATGCCAAGGCTATGCATGGTGGGCTGAGAGTTGAATCAAGAGTGTAGTTCTTGGCTCTATCCCCTTGGGTGTAACTATGTACTGGGTTCCCGTGCATCCTTAAAGTGTATATGTCAGGTTAATTTTCCAGAGATTTTGTACTATTTTCTTGTGGGAAATAAAAATCTGAACAATTAACCAACAACATAAAAATATGATGTATATCAGTAAATGGAAAATAATAGAAAAAGTAGGTTCTTTTGACAGCGGTTTACAACACTCCCATAATGCAGTGCCTATGTCATTAAAGGTAGAGAAGAGCCTGTCAAAGTACAAGTGTCAATGAGCCTGCACTATACAGCAACTTGCAATGAAGAATTGTTATGTTTGTACAGAGTGAAAGAATTAATCCTTAACAGAGCACAGGGTCCATTCGTTCCCTGTCAAAAATAAACAAATTTTATGCCAATGGTTCAATTTGTCCGCATCAGACGGGCCAATTTTTCATACGCCAATGTCACACTGCAGTTTCCATGGGATGACACTGCCCACACAAGCACCAAAAATAGCGACAAAGGACACCACTTTTTCTCTCTCTCTCTCCCTCTCTCACAGTATGTCTCCCCCCCACCCCCCCCCAAACAGACCATAGCATTCCCATGAATTAGCTATGAAGATTGATCAACACCAGATTAAGCCTGGCAATTGAGATTTTGTTTATTCGGCATGTCAACAATGATTATGCGTATATGTGCACATGAATGTTTGCAACCGCAGGAAAAAAAAACTGCTGCCACCGCTAGACTTAGATGTTGTAGAGCTACTAGCATACTATCGAAGCATGCAACAGTCAAGCGGATATGTTTACAATGTCAGGGTAAAGGGAGAATTCAGATAAAATAAACATCAATTTGACAGGCGGGGTGGGAACTGGCAAGCTACACCTAGGCTAGCTAGCATGATGCCTTCGTTATCATTTGGCTAATACATGTTTAATCAACATCTTCATCTGGACATATCACATAATCACAGCAGCTAGATGTACAAAAAACTTTGGCTTCTTCGCTCAGTGTTATTCATACACCGTAAAATATGTGGTGGTGTTGTTATGGTTTTCACTGCGGATCGTGGACTAGCTCAAGTGCTCAATGCTATATAGCTACTCTGCAGGACACCTTGCCAACCCTCCACTTGTTCGCCTCTGTTGAAGGATTAATCCGTCTCTGAGGGCCAGTATTTGTTGGATTTTCTTCCCCTCTCTCAAGGCTAACCGGCTCAAAATTATATGGTTGCGACCCATCATGAATTTCTGCAGTGTTTGCCACCTCCTCATGCTCCCAATCACTCGCCATATTAAGCAGAGACTACTTTCCTCTGTGAATCCCCAACGTGACATAGTTACCAGGTTATGTTAAAAAAAAAACAAAAACAAAAAAAAACAGCTACTACAGAAACAGACAGCAAGTGTCATTTAAAGGCATTTGTAGATAGTTTTGGAAATACTGAAATACTGCATGTACATTTTGAAGGCTTTACGTGCAAATTAGACGAGAGTAGTGTTTAGCCTGAAATATACACAGAAATCCAAAAATAAAGCCTTAAACCGTTTTAAAATGTCTTAAATCTGGTATCCAAAAGTCTTAAAACTCAAGTTCATCTTGTTCTAAATCATGCAGATAATAACAGCAGAACAGATTCGCCCATGTAGAAAATGTTAAACGACAGCCTATCAGCAAAATTTTTTTTTGCAACCCCGTTCTGCACATATGTTGCAGACTCTGATTGGTCACTTTCAACATGATCTCACTCTCACGAAGAGCAAGCAGACTGTTCAAGCTGAGACACATTACTTCATAACCAATTTCAGCTATGCAACACTATTATTTAGGCAATCGTGTATTACGTTTCGCTTCAGATTATATGGCCATCTTGCTGGCTTGCTAACACCATTTTAAGAAAATCTTTGTTAATAGTCCTCATATTTAATTGAAGTCATTTGGTTTTTTTTTCCCCCTAACTTCACAAGCTAGCTCGCTGTTACAGCGATTGCTCTTGAGCTGGCCACCAAGCAAGTTTCCTAAAGTCCCTAAAATCTGAAAGTACGGTTTGGACACACGAAAGCGCTGCAAAATATATCAGTTCATTCCTACTGCATCAAGTTAATTTAGCAAAGTTAAGGCAAAACAAAATCATATCTCTTAAATATGGCGATGATCTACTTAGATTCTTTGCAGTTCACGTTGACTAGATAATCTAATGAGTAACGTGTCATAATACGCGATCGCGCACGGCACTTAGCAGTATAATCAAAGGCTGTACAGAATTGCCAGTTTCTTTTGGCATAACGCGGTCCAGTAACCATGGCATAAGGGATAATTATGACCATTATGACGCCTCCCTAGGGTGGACTAGCCGTCCCCAGAAACTGAGAGGCTGGTATGCCAATGAGAAACATCGTTTCTCAGCCACATACCTAATTATCCCCCGCCGCGCATTTAGCGCGAATAGTGTTCAGCTCGCTCCGTCCGTCCGTCCCGAACATTGTCAGCGCGATATTTCAAGAAGGAGTCAACCTATTTCAATTCTTTTTGGTACCAACCTTCCTACTGGGAATGCGCAGACACCAGTTGGTTTTGGTGTCCAAACGGCGAGGGATATAGTTACTTTAGTGACAAACTCTTGTGCACATTTACTGTTGTGATGTTAAGACATTGCCTTGAGCGTCATTTGTCAAAAACTGGAAGTAACGCATCTGGCATGGTTGCAAAAGTTAAACAGAAGGTTAGGCCAGATGAAAACGATAGGTTTATTTGCATGTTCATACATGTTGATATGTGCGAATATGTTTATGTTTATATGTTAAGTACTATTTTTCATTAAACACTCCCAAAATTGTCCCTACAGCGCCCTCAATAATTATTTGCACCAGTGGCGTGCACAGACATTATGGGGGGCAAGTGCTCAGGGGGCAGGGGGAGGGCACTTTTTTGCACTCGTGGAACATGTTATTATAGTCTGAGATTAAAAAAATAAAATAAACATTACACCCACATGTTCAATGCAATTCATGACTACTGTCATTCATTACAAGAAGGCACATGGGTTGCCTTTATGGGGATATTTCTCTCAGGCAATGGGGAACTGCCTGATTCTTCTTTATGTGTTCATTTATGTTGCCTAACAAAACCTACACAAAAGAAAACGTTCAGCTTAACAGATAGATTTGCAACATTGTTTGTGGTGGTCGTCCTCACGTTATCTATCATTGATTTGGGATTTAGCATTAAACTAGCTAATCAGGTGACCAGTCGGCTAAAAAATGCTCAGTTGTTTGGTGCTGTATGAGCAGTGGCGTACCGTCAGATGCCAGGAAGGCCTTCAGTAACATCACCCTTTCCCGGATAAATGCTTTTAAACTGTTTGCGATCAGGTTTGATTGATTAGCAATCAAACAGTTAATTAACAGAATGGCTACCACCAATGCGTGACACGTAATGCTTAAGAAATGCTAATTACAAAGCGATTGCCTGTTGGCTATGTTGATATAATTGATGTGAATCCGCAAGGATGACAATCTGCAAAAAATCCGAATCTTTCGCGGACTTATACTTTCGCAATTATTTTCCTCTTCACTCAGCTGTGCTTCTTACCTAACAACGCACTTTAGCTGTCACATTCAGAGTATATAGAACGGTTTCTCATGGCTAATTGCTCAATGAACGTCGCGAATTAATTTACGCAAATTCGGAAATGATAAAGACGTAGGTTATTGATATTTTTTCCGTAGCCATTGGTGTGCGGAAGTAAGTTAAATGCCGTCTAATTTCGTACTGCAATGTATAGCAAGGCTTTCAAAAACAAGTTAGATTCTCGTCGGTTCCTCCAATCAGTCTGAGCAACGGTTGCTAATCGGGGAGGTAAACTGCGAGAGGTGTCTGTCATTAAGAAGTGAAAGGTGAGGTTATTGCTGGCCCTGTGTTTCTGCCGACGGACCGTCACTGTGTATGAGACATGCTACTGCACAACAAAATGATTACAGTTTGGGCTGTACGATTTCACTTGATCTGTGTGTTACCTGGCTGGCGGGGCACATGACTGTGGCTTCCAGTCGCTCAGCTGATATGCTCCTGCAGCGCATCCTCAGAGATATAAGAAAACTAGAGTGGACAATCCTGTCACTTCCGAGGCGGCTATTCTGCCGCCAGCGCTTTGGCCCAGCCCACGCGGCGTCCACTCTAGTTTTCATATCTCTGTGAGCGCATATACACTGCGCGCGTGTTCAAGTGACAAAGGAAGAGGGATCGGAAGCTCGTGAGGAGGTGGCCCATTTCGGGGCATTTTTTTCAGTAGTTTTTAATCAGACAGCTTTTCTAAAAGATCATTTCAACATTGGCCCCACTAAAGTGTTAATAATAATAATAATAAAAAAAAAGTTTCAAAAGGGCACTTTCATTGATAAAGGGCAAAGAGGCAAGTGCTGTAGCACCACCTAGCGTCTATCTGTGCACGCCTATGATTTGCACCCCTGGTTAAGATGTGTTCTTAACCTTCTAATAAATTCTGTTTTTTTTCTAAATGATCAAGGACCACAATGAGAAAAAAAAGAGGAAAATCCAACCTTTAATTCAAGTGCATTTATTCAGTGGTAAAGAAATCCCACACAAAGAAATAATTCTTTTACATCAAATCATGTGTGCCACAATTATTAGCACCCCTGATGTTAATACTTTGTACAACCCCCTTTTGCCAAAAAAAACAGCACCTAATCTTCTCCTATAATGTTTCACAAGATAGGAGAATACAGAAAGAGGGATCTTCGACCATTCCTCTTTGCACAATCTCTCTAAATCATCCAGCAACCTGGGTCCTCTTCTGCACTCTCCTCTTCAGCTCACTCCACAGGTTTTCAATGGGGTTGAGGTCTGGGGACTGAGATGGCCGTGGGAGGAGCTTGATTCTGTGTCTGGTGAACCATTTCTGTGTAGATTTGGCCACATGTTTAGGGTCATTATCTTGCTGAAATACCCACTTACGACCCATCTTCAGCTATCGGGGAGAGGCCACCAGATTTTGATTTAAAATGTCCTGGTATTTCAAAGCGTTCATGATGCCATGCACCCTAACAAGGTTCCCAGGGTTTCTGGAAGAGAAACAGGCCCACAGCATCACCGATCCTCCCCCATACTTCACAATGGGCATGAGGTGCTTTTCTGCATACTCATCTTTTGTGTTCCGCCAGACTCACTTGGTGTTTGTTGCCTAAAAGCTCTATCATGGTCTCATCTGACCAAAGCACACAGTCCTAGTTGAAGTCCCAGTACCGTTTAGCGAACTCCAGACGTTTGCGTTTATGATTGTGAGTGTGAAAAGGTTTTTTCCGTTCATGCCTCCCAAACAGCTTGTTGGCATGTTGCTAGCGCTTGATGGTTGTTTTGGAGACTTTGTGACACCAAGATGCTACCATTTGTTGCAATTCTTTAACAGTGAGCTTTGGAGAACTTTTTATTTCTCTTAACATCCTCCTCACTGTGCATGGTGGCAAACTAACCTTGCGTCCTCCTCCAGGCTTATTTACCACTGCCTGACTTGTGAAGGTCGACACACATCTGCCTTACTTGAATGGTGTGTTCCTTTGTCTTTCCCATGTTGAAGAGTGGATAAGAGAAATGGCCTCTGTGTCACGTCATATTTATACCCCAGGGAAACGGGAAGTGATGTATTACTAATTAAATGTTCCTAGATACTCTGATCAACTTTATGAACTACTGTAGAAATGACAGAAATACTTCAATTACATTTATTTCCTCGGAATTGTTATGGGTGCCAGTAATTGTGGAACAGGTGATTTTATGAAAAATAATTATTTCTTTGTCAGGGATTTATTTTTTCTCTTAAAATTCGCTTGAGTTGAAGGTTACATTTTCCTACAATTTCCAGTGTGAGAGTATGCTTCCGCAATAAGAATTGAATTGATTTTAAAGCTTTTAACACATCTTAACCAATAAGGGTGCCAATACTTATGGAGGGCGCTGTATATCTGAGAAATGTATTTTGTTGCTTGCGTTTTCCCGTATGAAATTGGCCTTCTATTTTATTTTGAGTGGCATTAAAAAGTCTTAAGTCTTAAATCCAATTTGCCTAAAGCTGCAGGAACCCTTTTTGTAAGGGCCATTTAAATGAATAGCACAAAGCGATATTTGTTATCTTTCTGTAACATATGGCTGTCCTTGCATAACTTGGAACTTCTTCTGAACTGTAATGCAGATAGGATGCAGGAGTAGGCTGCTATTTGTCCCAGCTCAAATTGTTTATCAGCTACATCTATGGAGGGAAATCAATTAATGCATGTAGAACTAGAGGTTATAATATAAATAATATACCCACAATTGTATCGTGGATCAATGTATCATCATCAATGTAAAATTGGTGTCCGTGCCTGCTGGAATGCACTTGGCATTGATCATAATGCTACATAACTGAGGAGCCTGTGTGCTTTTACTCACAGCCGGCTCCACCCTACTGACGGTCTATAAAACAGCATTGTAAAATTCTGAAGTCATCAGATTGTGACATAATGTGGGAGTTGAATCATTGGTTTACCGGATTTTACTTGCTTCTACCCACGCAATTTGGAGCATTAATATTTATTATGCCGAATGCGTACATGTGTTACGCTTGACTGAATATGGAATGCATAATTGCCTGGAGGCAGAGAAAAATTTGCAGTCTGAGTAGAAAGGTTGAGATGTTAATTTCTACATTTAACTGGCACAGGGAACTTCCAGGCGGGGGAGCAGGGGAGGGTACTGAAGAGGTTCTGCGAGAACGAGCAGCAGTGCCTTCAGAAGCTGATGAGCGACTCGCTGCGCCCATTTGTACCCGGGTACTACGGTGTGGAGCAGCACGACGAGCAGGACTACAACGTGATGGACGACCTGCTGGCTGACTTCGACTCGCCCTCCATCATGGACTGCAAGATGGGCAGCAGGTGAGAGTGCAGCTGGGCAGCTGTGGGTGTGCCTATCTAACAAATCATGCTATTTAAATACAAGTGCGGCTATAAATTCACACTGTGACATTATTTTGCGTGCATCTTCATTACCATTATATTATTTCCGGTCCAACAGTCCAGTGTCTATGGGGAAAAGAAAGAATGGGTGTTAGTGCAGATACCACATCCTTGAATGTGCCTTATTTATTGATTCGGTTCACGCATCACTGTATATACCTCAAACCTCTATGGATGGGTAGAGGGGACCTCTGGCGACAAGAAATGCCCGGTTTTAATTCTGAGTCGGTGTGCATTACCGATTTATAGCCAATTTCTTCAGTTCAAATGAGGCACAGATTCGTATCATTTTCAAAATGCTATTTATGAAGCTGTAAACATCAATATTTACAAGTCATGTATATGATATCAAAATGAGCAGACTGATGGGTTGGATCTAGAAATACTACATAGAGTAATACTATTTATTTATATACCATAATATGTGAAAGAAAAAAAAACAAGAAATTGGACCAAAAATTGATTTCAGTTTTGCTTTCGATATGGTGTAATATTGCCAATTACTCAAAAATTTACTTCTGTTTTGATAAAAGTGACACCAAATTAATCCCAGTCTATTACTCTTGAACACAACACCAAACAGCCATACACCTTTGTGAATATACATGTTATGACAAAAAAAACCTAGGGATACGCCCTTATTTTTACCAATTTGAGTAAGGTGCCTAATACAGTCAACGTGTACTCAGTTTGCATATATTGATCTCTTATGCAGCATGTTCAGCAGCAGAAAGGTGTTTCGCAATAATTATTACATTATTACAGCACATTCTGTATATCGGTAATTCATGGCAGGGAAGTCCATGGTGAAAGAGTCCACTAGCAAGATCAGCCAATTTGCCACAGACCAAGCACTGGAACACATAAATAAACAGTGCAAAGTTGTAGGTGGACTAGTAGGCATAATGCGGATTGCGACGGCCCTAAACCGGTGGATGATCTCCTTCAGTGACCGAGCGCAACTGTCAAATAACTTATGCCAGATGGTTGGCATGACTGGCACTGGGGCGAAATCTCTAGGGGACAAGAGCTCTCAAAGGCTGAAGAGAGATGAAGCTGATGTGGGAGAACTTGAAGCCCAGATCCCGCAGTTCAACCCGTTCAATCATCAAAGCGAAGAACTTGTTTGCATTTCTACCTATGACATTGCCCACAATGAGATCAAAGAAGATTTACTGACGGTTCAGGCTCATGGCAAAGAGTTGCTCACAACGTTTGTTTTGAACCATTTGGTCTCAGGAGGACTGGAGAATCTTCATGATGCCGTCCCGAAGAACAAATCAAAGACATTCACAAATCTGAACAGTCAATGTCTCTACATCCGCTGGTAAAAGTAAGGCTGACCGGGACCTATTCCGGAGGTTGCTAAGTGCAGGAAGCAGTGGCCGTCGGATAGGCCTCAACAGTTTTTGCAGCACAAGCTCTAGCCCCAGGTCCACTTGCGACTGCGCCCAAAAGAGATACTGCACCCCACAGACAAGGCAGCTCTGTACCATGTACTCTGTGACAACTTTTTTAAAGAACAGCTCCCAGAAACAGACCTAACAACAGACCAAGCAACCTGTGTTATTATTAATGGAATGGCCTTGGGCAAACCATCAAATGTTACATTTGGTGATCTAGCTGACTGCTTCTGCAACCATGTCTTCAGCAACTTGAGAGGTCCCCAGACAAGACTGGACACAGTCTTCGATCTCTATCGACAAAAATCCATCAAGTGTGGTACAAGAGTTCAGAGAACAGCAAACTGACAGAAAATACATCAAATCCTTGAATGTGCATCTACCTTCTGTCTGACAGTCATTCATATCAATGGAGGAAAACAAGGTGAACCTCATTGAGTTCCTAAGTCACCAGCTACTAGTTTGAGCGCAGTCCTTACCAAATCACCAAGAGGTTGTAGTATCAGGAGGGGACACCTTTCCTGCTGTGTCATCCACAGGTCGTGATGTTCGTCAGCTAAACTCAAACCACGAGGAACCTGACGCTAAAATCATCTTGCATGCTGCTGATGCAAATGTTCCAAATTTCCATAGAGTGGATATGTGCACCAGGGATAGTGACATGCTGCTGCTTCTAAACTGCCAGTGAGGTGTGGATGAGCAGTGGTACATCCAGAGGAAAGCAGTTTGTGCCAGTGTGCGATGTGCGTGCAGCCCTGGACTCAGGAGTAGTGAACAACATTCTGAGTTTTCATGCACTTTCTGGATCAGATTCCCCCAACCAGTTCTTTGGTCATGGTAAGTGCACTGCATGGAAAACATACCTGAAGCACCCTCATCTACTTAAAGATCTTGATTGCAGCTCTGACATCAACACAGACAGTATTGAGGTCTTTGTCATCTGGATGTACAGTTCAACCACAAGTATGACGTCTGTCAGTGACCATCGCGTGGAACTATTCCACCGGATCAGTGATCCTGAGAAACTGCCACCCACTCATGTGCACTTGATCATGTTGATACTCATTTCATAATGGGTTTACATATGGTTATGATTTACACAGAGAGCAAATTATGGTTCAGTGAAAAGCAAGGGGGTATCTTTAGGTTTTTGTTTGTCATAGTATGTATATCATCATAGCTGTGCGGCTGTTTGGTGTTGTGTTCAAGGGTAATAAACTGGGATGATTTTGATGAGTCACTTGAAGCAAAATAGTTGTAGCTTACTGACTAATTTGCAAGATTACATGTTTATCAAAAGATAAAATGAAGTCATTGTCAAATTTCATAGTTTTTTTTTCAGTTTGATGGTATATAAACATAGTATGACTCCAAAAAGTTATTTTTGGATGCTATTCCTTAGTCTGCTCATTTTGATACCATATACATGACTCTAGTGTAAATATTGCTGTCTATAGCTACATACATAGCGATACTGAAATGACACAAATCTGTGCCTCATTTGAACTGAAGAAATTGACTATAAATCGGTAATGCACACCGACCCAGAATTAAAACCGGGCATTTCTTGTTCCCAAAGGTCCCCTCTACCCATACATATAGGTTTTGGGTATATACAGTGAATATACTGTACTTTTTTAATACTTTTTTTTGTGAATATATGGAAAATAAAGTCTGAAATGCGTGGAAAGTGTTACGAATTTGTTGATTTTGTTTTTTTGGTTGAATATTCCAAACCTTTTGAAAAATGATAGGCTTTGAGACCCTAAAAGGCAACCTGCTAAGGTTGGCGAAATATGGAATGACACTAACTACTGGTCTCAGATCATTTTCTCATTCAAACTTCATCTATTCTTGTTGTTCAGTTATTGTTAATGGTGCCATATTGTCAGCAACATGCACCAACAAACTGCTCCATCTCAACCGAAAAATCGACTCATAGACCTTATTTTCAACCATTCTTGAAAATCTTGTTCATTTTTCCTGTGACACTGGACTGTTGGAAGTGTAAAAATGCTAAAAAAGCTGCATACAAAATAACGGCAGGGCTGTGACTCTTCATTCAAGTAGTATTTCAATAATGAAGCGATCCCTCTCTTGCTCCCTTTCTCACTCTCTCCCTCTCCGCCTCCCTCCCGCAGGACGTACTTGGAGGAGGAGCTGGTGAAGGCACGGGAGAAACCGCGATTGCGCATGGACATGTATGAGAAGATGGTGGCGGTAGAGCCTGAAGCCCCCAGCGCGGAGGAGCATTCCCAGCAGGCTGTGCTCAAACCGCGCTACATGCAGTGGAGAGAGACTCTGAGCTCCACCGCCACGCTGGGCTTTCGCATCGAGGGAATCAAGGTCTGTACTGCACTGTCCATACTAGGGGTGTCAACATCTACACGTGTAAAAGGTTACACGAATAACAAGTCATAACCATTTAGAAAAATCAATAACCGTGTACGCGTCAGTTTTTCCTCCTCCTCGTTCATTTCTCACCACTACATATAGTCGCCTATTTTTAGGGGTGATAATGTTGCCTGAAAGCTTCAGATGATAGCATTAACCAACTATACACTTAAATACACTCCTGATCAAAATCTTTAGACCAGTTAAAAAATTGCAAGAATTTGCATTTTGCACTGTTGTATCTTAAGAAGGTTCTAAGTAGAGTTTCAAAATGCAAAAAGAAGAAATGGAAACAAGAGACCAAATGTTTTGAGCAGGCAATTTATTGAAAAGAACAATTTAACTGAAATAGGCTGTTCATCGGCTGATCAAAAGTTTAAGACCACATCCTTTAAAAGCCCAAATCTGTGGAAAAAATTTGGATTCCATGTCATTTTCTGTCAAGTAATCACACTGTCAAGACCTCTTGATGGGAAAAGCAAAAAAACTCACTGCCTTCGAACGTGGCAGGATTGTTGAGCTGCATAGACGAGGCCTCTCACAGCGTGCCATCGCTGCTGAGGTTGGACGCAGTAAGACAGTCATTTTGCATTTCTTAAAAGATCCTGAGGTTTACGGAACAAAAAAATCAAGTGGTAGACCCAAAAAAATCTCACCTGCTCTGAGCCGGAGGATCCGAATGGCTGTTCGTCAAGACACGGGACGATCCTCATCCCAAATTAAGGCCATTACTGGTGCTGACTGCAACCCAATAACCATCAGACAGCATCTGCAAAGGAACGGCTTCAAAAACAAAAAACGTCTTCAAAGGCCACGTCTCCTTCAACGCCACAAAATTGCCCGTTTGGCCTTTGCAAGGGAGCACCAAACATGGGACGTTCAAAGTTGGAAGAAAGTTTTATTCTCTGATGAGAAAAAATTTAACCTTGATGGTCCTGATGGCTTCCAACGCTACTGGCATGACAAGGAGATGCCACCTGAGATTTTTTCAACACGGCACAGCGGAGGGGGCGCCATCATGATCTGGGGTGCTTTTTCCTTCAATGGAACAATGGAGCTCCAGGTTGTGCAGGGGCGTCAAACAGCAGCTGGCTACGTGGAGATGTTGCAGCGGGCATCCCTCATGACTGAGGGCCCTCGTCTGTGTGGTGATGACTGGGTCTTTCAGCAGGACAATGCTGAAATTCACAATGCCCGTCTGACAAAGGATTTTTTTCAGGAGAATAACATCACTCTTTTGGATCATCCTGCATGTTCCCCTGATCTAAATCCAATTGAGAACATTTGGGGATGGATGGCAAGGGAAGTTTACAAAAATGGACATCAGTTCCAGACAGTGGATGCCCTTCATGAAGCCATCTTCACCACTTGGAGCAACATTCCTACAAGCCTTTTGGAAACACTCGCATCAAGCATGCCAACACGAATTTTTGAAGTGATCAACAATAATGGTGGAGCTACTCATTACTGAGTCTGTTTTTGAGACTTTAATTTCTGTTTTAGGGGTTTTTTTGAGCTATGGTCTTAAACTTTTGATCAGCTGATGAACAGCCTATTTTAGTTAAATTGTTCTTTTCAATAAATTGCCTGCTCAAAACATTTAGTCTCTTGCTCACATTTCTTCTTTTTGCATTTTGAAACTCTACTTAGAACCTTCTTATGATACAACAGTGCAAAACGTAAATTCTTGCAATTTTTTAACTGGTCTAAAGATTTTGATCAGGAGTGTATTCCCATTAGCGCTTGCAGATGCATGGGGCGCAATGTTGCCTTGATATTAAAAAAAAAATTTAAAAAACCCGCAGCCACAGAGCGCGTCACTTCAAGAATAGGCTGCAGAGGACTTGAGAGGAGCGCGGCGCTTATCATCTTCTCCATGTGCAAATATTGTGCAGCTGAAAACCAAAACTGTTAATGGCTTGTCATTTTAGCCTATATTGTTGCGTGTTGTTGTACGTTATATTGTTGGTTGGCGTTCTGTCGGCTTTTCGCGACCTGGGGTGCATTTCCCGAAATCAAAGATGCTAACTTACATAGTTGGACCCATTGACGGTGAATGGACGAACTATGTAAGTTTCTAATTTAGTTAGCAACTACGCTTTTGGGAAACGTAACCCTGATCACCAGTGGCGTAGCCAGCGGGGGTGCTGAGACACGTTCCTTTTTGACTGCAATTCTCTATCATTTTCATTTATTGACGCGTTTTATAGTTATCGTGATTGCCAACCGAAGACACGGTTTCTCTCCGTATGCGATCTAACAGCGATTAAATCATGGGCTTAATTCAGTCCAGTTGTGGAACACGAACAGAGTTGCACAAAACTTCCGTTTAGAACAATTGTTAGTCCTGACCTGTTCCTAATCAGGGAGAGCAAGCAGCACCTGTTACGTGCGGAGTGCTCTTGGAGTGAACCTTCTGTTAATCATGAAAATGACTGAGAACAGGTCAGGACTAATAATTGTTTTAAACGGAAGTTTTGTGCAACCCAATTCTCTATTCGTGTTCCACAACTGGACTGAATTTACCCCATGATTTAATCGCTCTTAGATCGCATACGGAGAGAAACCGCGTCTCCGGTTGCCAATTACGATAATTGGAAAACGTGTCAATAAATGAAAATGATTGAGAACTACTAATTGCCGTGAAAAAAGGACGTGTCTCAGCACCCCCGCTTGCTACGCCACTGCTGATCACACATCCTCTCGTCTAAAGAGGAGGAAGAAAACATTTTTTTTCGCCAATTTTAGTGAATAATTGTGAGAGTCCCCCACTACTTTTTTATTATTATACGCCCGTCATGAGACGGGACGTATTATGGAATCATGATGTCTGTCTGTCTGTCCGTTGCTTGTGTTCACAATAACTCCACCAATTCTCAATCGATTTCATCCAAATTCACACAGCATGATCATATCAGGTGGAAATTTCATGAGTTCGGAAATCAGCCCGATTGGATCACCCCTCTTCTCAAAATTAACCCTTTTATGCCCAGACATCGACAAAAACAGTCTGTCTGTTGCTTATGTTCACAATACAATTCACACAGCATGACCACATCAGGTGGAACTTTGATGAGTTCAGAAATCAGCCTGATTGGATCACCTTTTCTCTCAAAATTAACCCTTTTCTGCCCCGAAATCGAGAGAGAAGAGAGAAGCTAAAAAACATGCTGAGACAAACAAACTAAGGACACAAAGGGAAACATGCTGAGGCAAACAAACTAATGAGACAAAGTGAAGATGTACCTTCCCATCAAACTGTTGCGTGACGGGCGTATATTGCTGTCTCTGACTGCTCTTGTTTTAACTTTGTGGATATGAAGGTGACGTTATTTCCTCTCACTTCTGCTTACTTTGGCTTCTTTGCGAGTTGCTTTCTCTCGCCAATTCCAGATTACTTCTACTATGAGACGTATATTAAAATTCAGACGCAGCTCCCGTTGCGAGAGAGGGATGCAGTTTGCACTTTAAGTTAAAAAAAAAAGTACAAAAGTGAGCAATAGTTAAAACAATGATTAAAAAAGGTTAACCCTTTTTCAGCTTTCACTTGTACGCTTTCTTATCTGTCAAAATGATAGAGGATTATTATTACTCATTTTACTTTCTGTGGTTATATAGTGCAACTGCGATAGAAAAAGCTCATGAATCCCCAACGTGTAACCGGGTACACGTCGGTTAGAAGTCGCGTGTACACGTGTAGAAAAAATTGTTGACGTTGACACCCCTTGTCCATACTGGGGATGTGGGTCTGTACTGTACTGGGGATTGGGTCTGTACTGCACTGTCCGTACTGGGGATGTGGGTCTGTACTGCACTGATCTTATCAGGGATACAGTATGTGCCCATACTGCGCTGTTCGCATAGGAAACATGGGTCCGTACTATGCCGTTTGTATCAGGGATATGGGTCAGTACTGTGCTGTTCATGTTGGGGATATGGGTCCATACTACACCTTCTATCGGAGATCGGGGTCAGTACCGTGCTGGCTGTATTGGGGATGTGGGTTTGTACTGCACTGTCTGAATCAGCATTATAGGTCCTTTCTGGAATGTGGGTCCGTAGTGCTGCATCCGTACCAAGGAAATGGGTCCCCAAAGCGTTCTTTGTATCAGGGATATGGGCCTGTACTGTGCTGTCCGTATTGGGGATATGCATCTATGTTGCACTGCCAGTCAGGATATATGGGTCAGTGCTGCACCATCTCAAAGGGAGATATAGGTCTGGACTGCTGTCTGTGGAGAGGGGATTTTGGTATGTTCCTGCAAAAAGGCAACATAACAATGTTCAGGATTCAATTTATTTCTGCATTGTTGATTGATTTGCCGGAAATCAGATGGCGGAGTTTATCTTATGCAGTGAAATGCTTCTGACGTAATCATCTGTCACTTTTTTTGCACAGAAAGCCGATGGCACATGCAACACCAACTTCAAAAAGACCAAACACCGGGAGCAGGTTATGCAGGCGCTGAGAGACTTCGTGGGCGGGAACACCAAAATTCTGGTACGCCTGTGGATTCGGGAATAGGCAGGGAACCCTCTCCAGGGCTGCTGATGTGTCTGTACTCTAAGGAGCACTGTGTGCGTGTGTGTGTGTGCGTGTGCATGCAAATGTGATGAAGACAATTGAGATGATTATACAGGAGAAAAGGAATCAAAAAGCATCACAGTAATTGCCCTTGATTTGACTAACCTGTGTAACCATAATTATTGCCTCTATGTCTCCCTGAACTCCTGTTGCGTCTACAGAAGAATTACCTGCAGAGACTGGAACACCTGAGAAGAGAACTGGAGAATTCTCCCTTCTTCAGAACCCATGAGGTGAAGCTTGCTCTTTCCCTGTACCCATCATGCACTGGGATGACCAAAATACTTGCGATGATTCTTACTTTGGACTGTTGATTACCCAAAGTCTCAGTGCTGATTGCCCTGATGCCTGAGTCTCAGTGCTGATTGCTTGTTTGTCTGTGTATCGCAGGTGGTGGGCAGCTCACTGCTGTTCGTCCATGACCGATCAGGTCAGGCCCGCGTGTGGATGATCGATTTTGGGAAGACGGTGGCCCTGCCCCCGCCGCTCCGGCTCAATCACCGCACTCCGTGGGTGGAGGGAAACCGCGAGGATGGGTACCTGTGGGGTCTGGACAACTTGATCGACATTCTGAATGCAATGCTTCCCGCCAGCTGAGGGGGGGAGGGGGCGCGCCAGGAGCAGCGAGAGCAAACGTGAATTTTCACAGAAACGCGCGTGCACACATTCACGCGCACAAGAACACACACATTCTCACACACGGACTCGCGCGCGTGCCCTCCCTGGATGGGACCAGCTCGGGCACAGTCACCTGAGCTCCAGCGTCTGCTGCTTTTCTGTCTGAGGGGAAACAGGATGGAGAGAAACTCTAAGAAGAGAGAAGAAATGGGAAAGATATGGATTCTGGACTGGAAGCAAGGATGTTGGCCTTAGAGAGGGGCTACTTGGATATCTCATCTCAGCAGTGCGTTTCGCAGCCACGATTCGCATCAAACTCTCATGGACCACCCAACCCCTTTTGGGCTCTGTACTGGCGAGTGCGTGTGATGAACCTTTATCGTTTTCATTGAGAAGCCTACCTCCTCAAGTGAAAATTTTGAGAGAACAAACCAAGTTTTACTTTTTTTTTTCTGTTTTACTAATGTGCTACAACACTAGAATTTCTAATTATGTGCAGTGGTGTTTTTGGTGGGTGTGGATTTTAATGTAAATACTATTTTACGTTTGCATCGCAGAGGGGTCAAGGACTGCTTTGCGCTCGTGCTCACTGGTTCAGTTTTTCTGCTGGAAGTGCGAGGACAATTTTACTGGGAGAAAGCGACTTTTGCACAGCTCAATAGAAAGACCCAATTTCACCATTTTTATTAAATGAAGCAAAGAGGATTTGCCTCCTCATCCCCAAGTTGTTTTGTGAGAAGAGACATCCAGTACGAGGTGTGAGAATGGAGGAGGTGTGCTGTTAGACGATGACAGGGGGAGATTACTTTTATTGCCTTGGCTCTAATGGCATATTGTACGAATGATGTCAGCCCAGTGTTAACCCTGAAGGTCTGCTACTTGTCATGTACTGAGCTGAGAGAGCAAGGTCTGTAAAGAACAGATCAATACTTGGGTACTGTATGAACCCCACGGTGGCAGAGGGGATGTTGCTGGAGGGTCCCCTCTGTCAGTGGAAGGTGGAAGTATACCGCAGTGTAAAGCAATGTGCAGTGCGTTGTGGGTATGATCTAAAGCTTTATGGGTCTGTCTGTAAGTGCAGTGCATTATGGGCCTGCAAGAAAGTGCATTGCATTCAAGTTCTGTTCTAAAGTTGAGCGCATTGTGGGATTATTTTACAGGACACCGTTTTGTGGGTCTGTTCTAAAGTCTATTGCATTGTGGGCCTTTTTCTCTGCTTTCTCTGTGACCTGCTGGTTTGTCCTGCACTGTATAGATGCTACTGAACAAAAACTGATTTTAAGATCAGTTGATTTTATACTTTTCCTTTTTATACAATTTTGTGTTAAATTCCAATTTTGCTTGGGGTGGATCACGCATTGATATACATGATATACGTATAAAAAAAGGTAGTAAATGGTTAACAGTGTAGATGACAACATTCTAGTTAATGTTCCACTCAATGAATGCGGAAATTTTGTTTATATTAGTTGGAAAAGGGTTTTGACCTGCACATTAGAATATCAGTACAAAAAGTTTAGTCCGTAAGCAGGGCTGGACAATAAAGTGTGCCCTCTCTTAGGGCTATTTTGAAATTGGTAAATGTTTAAATTTCCCAATGTGGCCTCTATCCCAAGTCATATCTAATTTTTTAATTCTTTCAAAGGTGTGTCTTGTTGAAACCAAGAGAAAAAAAAAAAGAACAGACAGACAGGTCTGTGTGAGGCATTGATGGAGGGGGGTGGTTAGGGTTTGGCTTGAGAGTTCTTACCTGGACAGATTTGCCAAATGGGGGTTTCAGAAAATTTGGTCATGGAGCCATTTTGTTTCCATTGCATTATTGGGCACCATATTAAAGTTAATTAGCTTTTTTTTTTTAAAAACCATTTCTCTCGTTTCCCATGTCTGAACATTTTTCCCTCTTAGGCTTGTCAACACCACTCCCTGCTGGTTTGTTTTTATTCAAAATTAATAGGTTTCCCTTCAAGAAGAGAACAAAAATATTTGATTTCCATTGTGCGCAATGGCTCAGTTTGGCAGGGCGGGGAACAAAATGGCTCCTGTTTTTCAGTTGTGGCAACTCACCATCTAGGAATTCTAGTTTGGCCGCCACTGGATGGGATCTGGTGTTTATTTTTTTGCTGTAACTGTGGTGGTATTTTTGCTGCCATTTGTCTGCTCTTCATCAGCCTGAGTGTCATCTGGAGGTTGTGAAAACCAGTATTTTCATGTACATATCCTCCTCTTGAGCCATGTAAGGAAATGTACACACAGACACACCGCTTCCCCTTTCTGTCTGTGTGTTGAAGTGGCCTTTTGTGTAACACGCCCAGTAAACACTGCCGTGGGACCACAAAGAGTCAGCGCATAACTGTAGCAGTTTCTTGCGAAATGTATTTATGAGTTTGAGAACATGTCAGGAACTTTAATACTGTTCAGCGAGGTGGATAAGTATTTTGACGGCTCTCCAAATTTGTAGGGCTCAGATTCATAGGCAACTTTATAATTGTTTTAAATGCCCTCAAAGTTGTCTGCACTTTCATTTGAACATTACGAACATCCATACTGACCAACTTAGCAGAAATTGCTTTATTTTTTCTGCCAACCTCACTGTTCATGGTTGGTGTGCGTGAACTTGTAAAACTTGTATTTCAGAGGCATGGTCTGTCAAGATGGGGGAAAAAAACAAAATTCCAAAAAAACATTTGAATCATTTTAACAAGCACAATTTGATAAATTATTGATTTCAAAAGAAGTGTTTTTGTGTTTTTATTTTGGGTATGAATGGCTAATGTCCTGGTATGTTATTTACAAGCCTGAAACCTTTGGTGTTATACTCATTCTTCCCCCTGGATACTGGACATCTTTGAATATGGACAATTAGGCGGGGGATCATATGTTATTTACTGGCTATAATGGTCGGTTTTATGGTATTGATTTAGAACAAAAATAAGTGAAATGTTTCGCAGTAAGTACATTTATTTTCCAGGCTTCTCGGATGAATGGCCGTGTGAGAAGGGAATATGCTCTTGTAATTGTCAGTTTGTTTGCCAACATTCTGACCACAGTCTTCCTGAGAGTTCATGATGGCAGAGTATTAGAGGATGAGTGCAGGTCTGGGAAAAAAACTTCCATAACTTCCATAACCCAAAAGCATCAAAGATGTGCAATTCCCCGGAGCTGAGAGATCTCTTCAGGCAGAGAGATTTGGTTTACCGCGAGCACTTGTCATATAGTTGTCCTTCCATTTTAGAGCTTTCATTGGTCATATTAGACTTGGTGGCTGTGTTTGGGGAGGGGGGGGGGGGAGATAGAGGCGTGTCCAGTCGCTTATTTTTCCATCTTCATCCTTAATTTCCCATTTCATTTCCCTGCTTTCAGTTTATCCACGAAGGAGAGCCAGAGAAGCGAGATATGCTAGGGCTGAGGAATTGGAGGAATGTAAGTCAGTGAACGGGGATGTCCATGGTACGTTAAACCTCAGTCACAGGGGTGGCAGATGGACAGAGATGGATACACAGATCGAATGTTTAAACATCATTGATTCTGAAGTGGTGTTATCACAGGGGATACGGTCTTCCCTTCCCTAGCTCAAGATACCTGTTTTCATTAACTTCTCACACTTGTTTCCTGACTCCTTGAAGGTGCACTGCACCCAAGTCGATTTCTTGATCATGCACAAGGAAGGGAAAATGAGGAGGTGAAAGATAGGCGATTGGAATCAGCTGGGGGAGGGGGTCTTGCTGGTGCAGCGCATTACCCTGCATCTGCTGTGTGTTCTGAATGCAAATGCAATAAATTGAGCGCTTGATCTAAAAATCCAAAATGTGCTCCGTTCCTCTGGCCTCATTCCTGCCCCGGCTGTAGTGGCTGATGCCTCTGCTAATGCCTAATCGGCGTGCCTCTCGCCTCCATAATCACTTTCTACTCTGGCTTAAAGGTACCCTATCGTCACCAGATACTCAACCAATTAGCCATTACAAGCGATTTTAAAGTCTGTTCCTTGTGACATCACTAGGGGGATGAAAGTAACCACTCAGAACAAAGATGGTGGAGTTGATCAGTCCAGTTTGCCTCAGGCAGTTACTTCCACGTGATGTCACCAAGAACCAGATTTTGAAATGGCTAATTGGCTGTACACCTGGTGATGGGATAGGGAACCTTTTAACACAGACACTATAGGTTTTCCCGGTCATTTTCATACTTTTGTCATTCTAATTCATGAATGTGGATTCAAATTCACACAGCGCACGCTGGTGAAAATATTTGGGCATTCAAATTCAGAATCTGAGCGATCAATTTCATTTATGCAAACTCTTTCGTTTCTGGCAAATCAGATTCACGCATGTGCGTTCAATATTCCAAATGCGAGCATTGCATTTCCTACTTGTGCATTCAAATTTGCGCGATAATCACAATGAGCCTGTTTGGGGCGTTCAATGTCATTTTCAGGTGATCAATTTCCTACTTTGTGCCCTCAATTCAGTGGGGAAGACGGGATAAATTTTTGAAGAAGGGGGGTTATTGGGGGGAGAAGGGGGCGAACATTTCTCATAAAACAAACACACACACAGAACGCACCGGCACACCCTCCCCCCAACACACAAACGCAAAATTTGTATTATCAATTCCAGTCTTCTATGAATGTTTTTTTTTTTTATAGGTTCTGTATTGTTCTGTTATTGTGTCTCCATGATATCACAGTGATATCATGGTCCTTGTATACGTTCATATGAAGAGTTTGGTTCCAAAACGCAATAAGTGCCAAAATTACAAAAATTGAGATGCCATAAAGCGATAGACCTGCGCTTCTTACACATGGTGCAAAACCCATCATTAGAAATGCATACTATTTGGTGTGTTTTTTCATGGTCAAAGTTTGTGTTTTTCTATAAAATGCAATGGGCGCCAACATAGAAAAAGCTGATTTACTCAAAATGACTAAAATGGATATATTGCATTTTGGAACCAAACTCTTCATATATTCTCCTTGTTTCATTTCAAGAAATTTTAAATGATAAGGCCAAGTCAGCAGTACATCCAAACAACACAACGTCAGTTTCTAACTTGCAGTCCTTGATAACACCACAGATAATAAAGACAATATTCACACAATGCGTCAATCTGAAGACCACCTGATAAACCACATGATATCTCAATCTCACGGGTGGAAAGTAAATAAGGTACCAATCAACAACAAATGTTCGAGTTAAGACTTAACGAAAACATTAATTGCATAATTCTTTATTGTTTATTGCAATCGACCTGGCCGTTGCTCGATTTATTCCAAGGGTGTCTGCCTAAGCAATGTAGTCAAGATTGTCGTTCTCTGAGGCGTCGATCAACCTTCCCCTATCCTCGTTTGTAATGCGCCTGTAGTGTACGCGTTGAGCTGCCATTTTACTCGAATGAGGTTACACTTGAGAATGAACAGATAAAGGCCCAACCCCAAAGCAGCTGTATTGATGATTATGCCAATTTATTCAAAACTAAATGGGGAAAAAAATGCCACACATAGACCCCAAGCTCACTAAATGTAATGATTCATTTAAATTGAATGCACTTATTTGGAACATGGTTGCCTTTTCACAAATATGAATGACCAACGAGGTTCTGCAGCCGGCTTGAAATGAATTTGAATGCTCATTGCTGAAATGCATGCTCCTATTTTGAATTTGAATGACGCTAATGAGCAACTGATTTGCTTGGATAGTGAATTTGAATGACCAGATTGGGAATTTGAAAGCTGATTCAGTGCTGCAAGCGTGAAATGCATGAAATTGAATGCTCGGAATATGAACTTGAATGATAAAAGTATGAAATTGACTGGGAAAACCTATATTAAGAACAGAATTGAGTTGTTTTGGCGAATGTATGAATCTATTTTTATTCAAAGTAAGCAAAATTCAGCAAAATATGTGAAATTAGATGGTGTATAATTAAATTGGGGAAGAAATATAGTATTGAAGTATAAATCACTGGTTCTCAATGTCATTCCTGGGGACACCCCTGTATACTGGTTTTTATTCCAATCACTATTGCAATACCATAATTTGATCAAGGTGCTAATTTTTATTCATTGCACTATTCATGGTTATATGGGCAATTTGTCCCTACAACCACATTATGTCAGAAATGGCTCTGTACAGCCTTAATTTCATATTCATAATGTGCCCTTTTGCAAATGTTTTTATTGCATAAAAAGTGGACAAATCGAAACAGATAAAAGAATGAATTACTTCCAATCGGAGAAAGTGTGGTTACATGGTTTCTAAAAAATGCAATATGGGGGTAATTAATGAAAAAAGGCTAGAAAAATGATAATTAGCCAAACCTGCATTGTGTGAAACGGAGAAAGTCAGGCTCACGAATCTAAGTAGGCCCCTAAAAATTTACCATTTTCATCAAAAGTGTACCATTTTTTGGAAATTTTTGCAATAAAACAGTTTTCCTCTATAAGATACATATACAGCTATAGCTAGTTGGACAATGTGGCTAAAGGCAAATCTCTTCAATCACTACCCAATAATAATAAATAAGAATTTTATTTCTTCAACGGACATTTCAAACGTTACAAGCCAAATTGTGAAGTTTGTTGTTATAACGCCACCCTGTGGCCAATTGATATAAAAATTCATTATACACTCCATTACTTGTTTGTTCTGAGGCAAGTTTCATGAAAAAAATATTCCAACAGTTTAAGTACAAAAATATGTACAGACAGACGAATGGATAAACTGATTGCTGAAACCCTCAAAGAAACTTTACGGCAACTTAAAATAATGATTGCAGCTGCTGTCGGAATTAAAACCCAGGGGTTCCCCTGAATCAACATTTAGAATCACTGCAGTCGATGGTCAATGCGAAGCACAGCTGGGTAAATCATTCTTAAGACCCTGAATTCTTTTTCCTTCATTTAGCCTCTCAAGCAGCAAGTCACCACAGACTAGGAGCATGTTCAAGATCGCAGGGTCTTGCAAGAGTCCGCAAGTTCAAGCTTCTTGAATAATTATGCTTGGTCCTATGTCGACGAGCGAGAACATCTGCCAACAGTCTTGTCTTGCTTTTCAATATGGCGTTCAGTATTGTCAACACCCACACTTTGGTGAAGCTTGTCATATGGAATTTGGCACAAACCTTATTCGGCAGCCATGTTGGAAGACGTGCAAGAACTCGCAAGTCATTCAGAACTCAGGAGTCCATCACACGCGAGACCCAGCATGCGACCCTTTGGTCTAGAACATGCCCCAGGCTCTCCAAATGGAGTCACAGCATGCCACCGCTTTACCATCTCAAACGGGCAAAACTAGAGAGGGTCATCTGGATATTAGTCGGAGATCCCAAACGTAGAGTCACACAACAGTGCAGCTTTATTTAAATCTTTAATTGCCCTCCGCGGCCGTCTCCATTGTCTGGGGGTCGCCATCGGCCCGAAGTCTCGTCTTGGTTCTGGCGGGGTGCAGCAGCACTGCCTGTCCCGCCAAACCCTGTTGCAGGCCTCCCTGAGGTAGGACATAGGGCGTCCCATCAGCAGCACGCTTGGGGTCCATCTCCCGCAGCTGACTGTTGCTCTCCTCCAGCGCCCCCAGTGACCAAAGCTGGTAGCGTAGGCTTTTGCCCTGCTTGGCTAGGACATACACCTCCTGCACTGCATCTGCCTGCCAGTGGGAGAGGCCATTTGAGAGAAGCAGCCACGGCAAGACCGGGTCCACCTGGAAATGGCCTCTCTCTAGGCCGTCCGGTGTCACACCCAAAAGAATCCCTGAGGAAACAGACAAAGGGGGAAAGGTCCCTGTGGGTCACATTTCAGAAAAATAAAGCATGAATTGGGTTAACAGGAATACAAAATAGGCGTGCAATGCACGGAATACCCCTCAGCCCGATGTCGAAGTTTTTGGAGACGCCCGCCCGCCCAACCGCACGAAGGATAGCATTACCCCGTCAGCCTTGAGGGCTGAGGGGTAATAAAAAGTTGGGTAAGACCTCATTATAAATGCATTAACTACAGGGAGAATGTGAAACACTCTTGGATCCCTCCATAAATGTAGCCAAGATTAACAATCATAACAGCAGTGATCATTGTTGGATGGATGTGGAGGGATTGGTCCAAATTCCTTTAATCCTTTCACTCCTAAGAGTGCCAAAAGGCACTCACATGTGACTGCAGCAAAATGCAAAGAGTGCCAAGAGGCAAGCTGTAACTATACCACTTTAACCAATCACATCTTTGGAATATGAATTGAAAGATGAGCCATTGTGTTTCAGCAAATGAGGAGCAATTATTATTGGCACAGTAAAATGTTTTATTTTGTTATACTTAATCTCTTCATTTTTGAGAAATACTTATTTGAGTCATGGTCTCTCCAAAAACCTCAATTTGTCATCCAAATCCCATTAGCAACAAGGGCAGTCAAACATAGGGGATCTTGGGAGTGAAAGGGTTAAATAAGATCATCCTGTATATTGTTAAAAAACACATTACTTTTGCTACATTTGCAAATACTGAACAAATATAAAACAAGGATCTAAATTGATCGATGTGTGCTTTTTTAAAACTGTTCTGGAAGTTGCACGGTTCGGTAGAGTATACCAGGGGAACAGGTGCATGATGGGACATCGCTAACCTGAGACCACGGCCCAGTGCGCCCTGTGGCCGCTGCGCTGGCAAGGCTCGTGGTTGAAGTCCTCGTCATAGCTGCGCAGACGAAGTTAAAGAGCATTACAGAGGCGACGTTTTCCAGGCCAGAGCAGAAACAAATGTGTCTGCCAGATGAACACTACTTTAGTTTACTCACTCACAGCTAGAATTTTCAGAGAACATAGGTCAGCCGTGGGAAAAGAGCGCCAGTCGTGTACTCAAGTGAAAGCAGTGAAACCCTTTGCAAAATATTACAGTAGGAAACCTGTATTTCAATATGTGTTTGAAGGAAAGATCGTAAGTGCTTTAACCTCAGTACTTATGGTTGCTAATGGTAAAATCACAGCTACCCTCTGAAAACTTCAGCTTCAGTCACTGCAGAATTTGTATACCATGGACGGTAATGGTACTCGTTTACTGAGGTTTACTTCAGCAAGCAATTTTCACATTCTTTGCGAGATGAAACTGAAAGTGAGAGAGCTTTACTGCTGTGCAAAATGTCCGTTCAGCTTAAAGCTACAGCAAGGCAGCGCAGGAGCTGAGCTGGGTTTGGGTCGCCAAGGATACGGAACGAGGACAGGATGTCCGGCGGCAAGGTGCTTCAGGATGTGGGCAGAGTTGGCCCCGCCCATTCCTCCAGAGAGACATTGTGTGTGGCACGCACACACCTCTTCAGCAAGGAGAGCCATATGCTGGGCTGAAACACACACGGTTGTCAGGAGTGAAAGCATGAAGGAGCTGCAGTGTTTAGATTAGAGGGCAGGGCTAAGGGAAGAGGGGAGGGGCTGTGGGTATTGGGGTGGGTCTGAAAGTAAAGGAGTGGGGCTGAGAGTAGAGTGGAGGGGCTGTGGGTAAAGGGGGCAGGGCCATGGGTAGAGGAGCAGTGAGGCACCTGAAAATAGCTCCCCCTGAGCCGTGTAGCCCCGCTCTTGTGCAGTGCGCTCCACCATCTCCATGGACACGCCCCCTGCAGGCTGCAGCAGATGAGCTGCCATCCACAGCGCCACCAGCCCACACCTGCACAAACAGACCAGCACAGACCTGCCTGTCAGTTACCGTGGCTCTGCCCCCACACACCCTAACCTAGCCCACACCTGCACGACAGACCAGCACTGGTCAGTCACCAAAGCCCGCCCCCACACCCTAAACAGACCTTTGCTCCATCCTCCATAACTGGGATTAGATGGTAATTGTTTTAAGATTGAATTCTCCTCTCACCTCAGTTAACCAGCCTGCTGCATTTGAGCTTGCTAGCATAAACACTTGGGCTGAGTATAGACAGAATTGAATCTTAGTTACTACAATCCAGGCAAATGCAGAAAACAATAGGTATCCGTAACGAATAGCATTTGTCCACAAGTACCAGCCTTCTTCAAACACATGGACTCCCAATCAGTGTTGGGGTAGTTACTATAAAAAAAAGAATGTGTTACACATTACTAGTTACTTTTTAAAAAAGTAATCCCTTACTTTACTTAATTACTCACTGCTGAAAGTAAATAGTTACACTACTAGTTACATTACTTTTGGATTGCTCAGCACCATCTCTTAACTACTTCTATATAAAATTGTTGTGGGGTCATTCCATATGAACTCAAACAAAGTCTGGAAATCTCTCATAGTGACCGACTCTGATTTTTTGACCAATGATTGACATATATGTACAATTATATAGAAAAAAAAATTGTTGTCCTGAGTAAATGACTACGCTATGATTTTGACTGTTAAAAATTGTTCTTAAATTGCATTTTTTCAGTCGGAGCCTTTTTTGAAGCTCCCTTACTCCTAAATTATGATTTCAATACTGTCCAAAAACTTTCTACAGATAGTCATGTGCCTAAATAGAAGGAATGTAGCCCTAATAAACGGTTGTGACTTATTGTAGCATGACAGTTGCCCCCTGAAAATTTTCATTTTCATTTTCGCACATAACAAAACCACTACTTTGGAGGCAAATACCTGAAAAACTAGAGGAGACAGGACTTTTCTGATGACAGATCCTGAAAGCCTGGGTGCTAATTACATAATATACCACTTTTCAAGCTCACAACTAATTTCATTCCCAAGATATTGGCATCCAAATATGGCTGTTCTTAAACATGCGAGATTGACAAGGGTCAAAAATGGGGTATACCACCCTATTTTGAAGAGCCACAGCACAAAAACCCTTTAGAATTTTGACAAAATATTTTGCACATGTTCATCGTACATGTTAAGGTACCGGTACAAATTTTTTTAGCCAAATCCGAGTCGGTAATTTTGGGACCTCTGGTTGAGTTCATATGGAATGACCCTGTGTTTGTACGGAATACTTTTCCCGAAAATTACACAATATAAAGTATTGAAGTACAGGTGGCCCATCACTGCCATCGTCAACTGATTTCGTGTTTTCTTCAGACTGCGAATGGTCATCCACGCCACTCGCACCGGCTTACCATAGGGAATGGTAGAATTCCCTGCACCGTTGGCAGCCGCTTGCCGTAGAGAATGAGTAAAATTCACCGTAAGTTTATTAAAGCTGTAGTATACGATCAGTTGAGAAAGATTGAGACGTTGAGAAAAATTTGAATAAAGCATCCTGCCCACACACACACACCCCTCCCCTCTGTGCTCCCTGATCCTTCCCACCGAGCATGTGTGGCCGTCCGCGTGGAGACTCCCAGACACACCCCCTCTACCAGAGCAACAAGCCGGCCGGCAGTAAGCAGACACAGAGCCAGCCTTGAATGAAGTTTTACCATGTCGGACTCGAAGGTATAACAACATCTAAAGTTATTAAATGCATGTTAAACCAAACGTAAATTACAATGTCAACAGCTGCCAAGCTAGCGTAACGTTATTAGCACTTTATAGCAACGTAATAAGTAATGACAGTCATGAAAGTCTCGCTAATGATAATATCACAACAGCTCCACAGTGCAATATTTATTCCACATAAATGAACAACAAGAACATCTGGTCAAATATAAAATATTTACCTTTCTCAATCACCGGGATGTTTGCGGTGTGTTTTAGCTGGGTTTTATGCATCAGTAAGAGAGCGCGCCTTTCACAAATGCTACAATGAACACGTTGACAATAACGTTCATCAATCGAAATACATATGAACGAGTTCATGAGTTCATTGAATGCATTCAGGCACAACACTGATGATAGCAGTGCTAGTTTACAATGCTAAAAATAAACGGCTAACGTTCCGACACCGTCTGTCGGCACAGAGAAAACGACCGGCAGCGCTTACAGTCATAAGCCAGCATTGTCATAGACTTATAAAACGTTATTTATGTAACAACTCACACAATTAAAGTAAAAAATGATCTACCTGTTCAATAACAAGTCTGCTGTATCAGCATCAGTTTTCAGACCCAAATCGTCCTCCGGTGAATGGATGACCTGATGTTTACTCGGCTTTGAGTCCTGCGTTGCTCACATTTCCTCTTCGTCTCTGCCTTTTCCTCTGCAGACTTACGCTTTCTCACAACTTTTGCCGGTGGGGCAAGCAGGGGCCGCTTGCTGCTGTCTCTGTTTTTCATTTCCATTCTTCTCGCACTTGTTGCTAAGCTGCTACTCAGCTACTTCCTTGTTGCAGAAAGTTTATAACGTGGAAGGGGGCGGGGACGAGGCGGAACACGAAGCACGGGGAGTCAGAGCAGGCTCACGGCGGAGTGTCAACTAGAGCGAGGGGATTGGATGAGAGTAAGAGAGAGACGTTGACCAATGTAAGCTGTCCGGCTGGATGGCTTACAGTGGTCACCGTCTCTGCAGCCCTGCAGTCCCTAGAGTGAATGGATTTTTGGTTTTTGCTCTTCACATTGTGTAGATTGTACTATTGCACAATAATCACCATCTAAATGAGGTTATTAATAATGATCAAATTTTCAAATCGTATACTACAGCTTTAATTAACCATATCGTGTTAAAACCTGGGATATGCCCAAATCAGCACAAATCTTTATTCTAGTAAGGAGGGCACACACACAATCTCTCTTTCATGCTCTTCAACACAGAAAAGCCAACAGCAAAATTGTAAAAATCACAGCAAGTTCAAGGCTACAGTACTGGCATAAACACACATGAGAAAGGATGTCCGATTTGTTTTTCTGTCCTCGGTCTCAATCGGCAATATACTCAAAAGGAAGAAGGCCTCCCGTTCTGCCGATAGTTGAAGAATTTAAAGTAATTCAAGTAACTAGATAATTTACTTGTTAGTAACTGTAATCCAATTACTTAAGTTATCAAAGTAATGCGTTACATTACTGCATCACATATAAATGTAATCTGATTACAGTAATTAGTTACTTTGTAATGCGTTGCCCCCAATACCTCTGCTGACAGGGTTCACAGGTTACACAAGAACAGCGGACCCCATGTGCATGCCCACAAGTGAAATCAGCGGTTTGATTAGTGTCAGTGTACTCACTGTGGTCCGTCCTGTATGAGGGAGGGCACGTATTTGTTGAACAACGCCCACTGCAGGTCTTTCCTGAAGCTACAGAGGAAAACTACCAGGTCAGTTTACATCCCAGAACAGAAGGGGAGGGGGCTTCAATGCATGTCCAATTTAATGTTTATCTCCTCTTTTAAAACATAATACTAACTACGACACTGCTTCCACATTCACAGGGCTATATCCTTAACCCTAATTCCAATCATTTGAGTATGATTTCATGTTTATCTCCATGTTTAAAACAGCATGCAAGCTATGACAAGACTTGCAGAAAATGTTCACAGGGCTCTGTCCTAAACTCTAGCCAAAACCATTTGTGTCCAATTTCATATATTATCTCTTTGTTTACAACCCAAAATCAATAAAAATTGGGACAATATTTTAAACTAAAACTGAAAGCAATCATTTTTAAATTATCTTTGAAATCACTACTTTCAGGTTTTTCTTGTGCATTTTACATACTGTCCCTACTTTTCTGAGCTGGGTAGTAAAATAGCATGCCAACTACAACACGAAGTATTTATAGGACTCCATCCTTCAAGGGAACCTGAATGTGAAGATCCTTTTCTGGTTTGTGTATCTAACACATTCCAAACCCTGAACGGAGACGTTTACACACCTAAATCAAATGCTAGATGAAAGTCAGTTCAAAGCACTTCAGCAGATATCTTTGTGATACACGAACATGGCCATGATTTATTCATATGTAAGGGATACTTTAACACAAAAAGCCAAGTAAGTTCTCAAGAAAATGTGATTATATCAAAGCTGCCTGTAGTGGTCGCAAGTATGAGATATACAATGGGCATCAAAATTACTGGCACACTTGACTGGCAATGTACAAACAATACTTTAAAAAATTCTAAAAATATATATTTACAGAGAAACTCTAAATACCAACATGTCAGAAACACTGTATGATATTAATGTTACAATGAAACCAAACAAAATCTGATTACTGATTTAATCAAAAATCAATTTCCTCCAAATCAAGGTTTCACAATTAATGGCTCCCTTAAAGATTACTGTAACTGACATCTACCAAAATTAAACCAGGTATTAAATTCCATTTATTTAAGTTTTATCTAAGTGTGAAGGAACTATATGGAGCTATTGCTTCACTTCCTGTTTCACTAGGGTATAAAAATGAGGTAACGCACATGCAATACCCTTTGTCATCCAAAACCGCAACAAAAAAAAACAACTTTCAGTTAAAAAGAGGCAGATGGTCGTGGATCTTCATAATTCTGGTAATTGCTACAAGAAGATTCACAAACAATCGAATATGCAACTGAGCACTGTCAGGGCAATTATTTAAAAATTCCACAGTGAGGGAAGCAACAAAATTCTCAAGAATCACTACGAAGGAATTGCAGGCCTTGGTGGAATCTTGGGGTCACCATGTTTCAAAAAGCACTATCAGGTGCCACCTCCACAACCACAGGCTCTTTGGAAGGAGGAGTGAGGAGATATCAAATAAGAGAACTGAGATGTTCCGTATAAAATGCCATGTTCAAAAATGCTCATTACAGGGAGATATGGGAATGAGGCATGGAATTTCTCTCGGCAAGATTACTGATTTAGCTGGATAATGCATTGAGTAGATCCTGGAAGCTCCAGCTCAGACTAAATCCATGCTGCCAATTAAGCAGACATTGCGCCATCAGTTGGTGCAGTTATCCCGCTAACTCAGTGATACGGCTTGGTACAATGCCCAAAACATGGTCACATTGATGCGGAAACCCAAAGGTGCACCGTTACCTGCCCTCTCTCTGTTTCAGCAATAGCCGCGCCTCCTCGTGATCTCCCAGTACTGGGGTCCTCCTCTCAGCAATAGCCTGGTAAAGCTTCTTCTTGCCAGAGAGAATGACTGACGGTGGAGGCAGAGTTGGAGGTGGAGGAGGAGAGGGCAGCTTGGGGCCTTCAGATGACATACCGCCAGCTGACTGCCACTGTCCGGTCTGTGGCCTGTAACTGCAGCAAACAGAGAACTGAAGCATTTCTATCAAGCAGTAAAAGTAGAGATGTGCATTATGTCTACACAAGAAACAGGATAGGCACATACCTGCAGCAGACTTTGCTTAAGAAATGAGGCAAACTGAATTGTTATGCCTATGCAATATTTTACATGGTATGAGCATTCCACCAGATAAAAGCTATTTGACTCAGAAACTGTTGAAGTTAGAATGTTTACATACACCTTTACTGATTATATTTAAGCTCAGTTTTTTCACAATTCCTGACATTTATCCTATGAATAATTCCCAGTCTTCCCAACACAGAAGCGGGCACACTTTCAGCATGAAATTGTGCTTTATTCAGTCAATTCTGTTTGTCATAGCAATCAAAATCGATAGGCGTTGTGACCTAACTATGACTTACACCTATACCAAACATGAAAGGAATCGGTTGAAATTTGTGGCCTGCAGAGGAACCACAAGAAAATCTCAATAGATGTGGCGGCGGTGGTAGAGACGACTACCATGAATACATAGTAGCAGCCAGACTTCATCCAGGGGCAACAAAAACTGAAAATCAAAAAGTTGCTTGGAGATAAAACAATATATTTCTGGGATCATTAACTCCTTGACCCCAAGTGTGTTACATCTGAGCGGGATATTCAAAAATTTCCAACTCTCCAGGAGCCGAAAAAGAGCATTCTCCAAGTGGCTCTCCAAATGGTACACAGTGAAATCATAAAGTAATCATATTTTACCACACATCAACCATTTTGATTCATGATGCTCAATTGGAATACATGATTTTCAAGTGGAAATTAGCATGAGTCCATCAAAAGGTGAGAATGGCGTAATATACTACCAAAAAGAACAGAAATACTTACTTTACTGACAGAATGTTTGCCCTGCAAGAAAACTGTGTGCTGTTACAACTTCCTATGAAAGAGATTAGGGGTTTGACTTTATGATACATGCAAAAAAGAAAAATGTGAGAAATATTTATAAGGAACACCAACCAGCTAATTCAGTTCTGCAGCAACTCCCACATGGGTCATGCCAACCTGACCTGCTCATACACCTAGCACATAAGCAAACAGCAAAATTTGTATAAACACTTTTCATTCACTATAAGGAGCAGGTATAACTCACTACCGCAGTAATATCTGAACTATACCTTGTGTATACAAACATAAACATAGTAGCAAAGCCACTGTGCCTGCTTCGCCCATTGCAACATGGCCAAAATCGAACTTGGCCTAGATTTTCATCCCATTTATAAAATATGAAAAGGATCCGTCAAAAACTGAAGGCGCTAGGGCGCTGAAAAAGGTTTAAAAACGCACAGATGGACACGCAGAGGACCAACACGAAGGCATCTAATCACAGCAAAACCCTGATTGACCTAAAGGCCAGGCAGGCAACATTACACCGCTCAGAAAAAGCAGGCAATAATGCTACTCTAGCTGGAATAGAAATCAGTGGACCAAACAAAACAGCTGGTATACTGAAGGTTTATTCCAAATCAAATCACCCAGTTTCAGGGAAATTTCCCTGGTCACCATTTGAGACCCTCTTGAAAAAATTAATGCTAGCTCCGTGACCTAAATGATGGCAAAATATCAAGTATTAGGTCAATATCTTAGAATAGTTTGAAACCGTAGACCTATAAAATACACATTTTTTAGTTTTTTTTTTTTTTCTGAACTAGCCCCTCGTACCAACTTGAGACAGCTATTGCTCCTCTAATGTGGCAAGCAAAACTTTGAAACCATGTGTTCAGGGCTAACTTTTTCCTAAGAGTTCAAGTATCTTTTCAAATCAAGCCTAACTGGTATACTTTTCCATCTACTGGCCTCTGAATATGGCTAAAAATTAAATGCAGAGCAAAACCATGCCCCCATTTGAAATATTTGCAATTTCAAAATTTCTCAAAAAAATGCCCATTTCATGCCCAGGCGGGGATATAGGGGGCAGCACCCAGAGAAGCTGTTTTAATTTCTATTTTTCAATATTTCGCAGTGTCTACAAATACGGCCGTTTTTTATTAGTACGGCAGTCTATTTGAAGGGATTAGGATAAGGATTAGGGATTATGGTTAGAGGTCAGGGTTAGGGTTTGGTTAGGGCAGGGCTTGAAATGGGGACTGCCGTACCTCTCGAAATTGAAATGCATTGGGCAAACTTCCGTACCCCTAGCAAATGCCTTATTATTTTGTGTTACACACACAGACACATAAGATGTACATGAAGTTTAATTAAAAAAAATGAATAATGATAAAAATTTACATGGTACTGAAGACTAGGTCATTAAGAATGTGCTATATACGTTATTTTTGAAATAAATTAATAAATTTAAAAAATTTTTACGCTTCACGGTGGTATCAAAATGCCAATCGCAATTCTTTTTGAACATGTGGAAATTCAAGTGTTAATATATGGAATTTTTTTACTGGTCAAAAAGGAATTGCTGATATCTATATGTAGTAAAGATGTCCGCAAATCACTTTCGTTTAGTCGAAATGCAATATCTACTATTAAGACAATTTTATGTCAAAATTACTATACAGATATCTTAAATGAGCATTTTAACCAGTCAAAATGACATTACTAGAATTGCTAAATTGCTACAAGTCAGCCCGACTGACTACATGTTAAAAAGGCTAGCCTTAAGAGGAATTCTAATTAACACAATGCGAGTTTATTTCGGGGGGGCTTCTGAACGGAAACAGAGCCGGTGCGCCTGATTATTTTTCTTAGCCAAGTTACAGGACAAATTCAAGTTAAGTAAAACCTGATTGGGTCACTATTCCAGTTAGGTAAAATCTGATTGGGTCACTTTTCCAGTTAAGTAAAATCTGGTTGCGTGAAGCGTGGGTCAGAGCGTCAGAGGTACCAAAACTGGCTTGGGAAAAATAAGCACACCGACAGCCTGTGCACATTGGTCTTACATTAGCGATAGTAATTCCCATCCCAAATTCTCTGGCTTGAATACAATCTGGAGTCCCTGCGCCGGCGTTTGCAGCAACTCCCGCCTACAATACCCAATACGGGTCGTCATTGTTGTGTAACGTCATGATCTTGTGTTTCACCGCGAACATTATCAGCGGATTCCCCGTGTATTCACACAACCTTTCAATATCTTATTTGATTGTATTCCGCCAAAGTAATGTTACTCTTCACAAAACATTGGTTGAGGAGTTAGGACAAGCGATCATTTCCAAGAACGCAACTGAAAAATTATAGCGCTGTTTACGAACAAATACAAGAGAGCTTTAGCGAGATGAAAATTAAAACGCAGTAGCAACATGACTCAAATAGCACATACCCGAACCTTATGTCACAACAGAAAGAGACTGCCTCCGCCAAATGTTTGGTAGCGAACTAATTTGCAGACCATGCTCGAAGTGCCGATTCCATATATGGCTAGGGACTATTCGACACGTAATTGTCATCTATTCTAGAATTAAGATTATCAAATTACATTGTAAATTTTCTCAATTAATAACTGACATCAACGCTTAAGTCCAAGGTAAATTTTATTTTAAGCTTATGACCACAACTAGCGGAATCGTCAACGAAGCAACGAATGAAAATGTGCTTGATCCGCGAATTTCCGAAATTCAGAATGGCAGCGGAAGACTTATTGGTATTCATGAAAGACCCGCAACCTGATTGGCTTACATGAAGTATATGGCAAATCAAGTGAGAATGCCGGACATAGAATGTATTATCTGCCAATCAGGTAGCGGTTCTTCTATGAATATTCATAAACTTCCCCTGCCATCCTTCATTTTGGAAATTCGCATACGTATTGCTCACTTCCAATCGAAGTTAGCTGCCGCAAATAAGGTCCAGTCAAATCGTCCCTTACTGCTTGGGTTGGTGATTAACTTCATTTAAGCCAATTGTTGCTCACAATTGTTTGGGAGGCTGAGTTTATTTGATGACTGACGGCTAAAGTAGCCAACCAGCCTAATGAAGTGACTTTATGCTGTGGTACTGTAGCGCTTGGTGGAAGAGTAGCTGGTAACAAGTAGATGTTAGTAGGCCGCACGTTGTTAGAGTTAACAAGACATTGGCCTGAAGATCGGTGTGAGTATTTCAGCTGCAGTTTTTTCAGTATTACAGTTATGTGATGAGATTGTGTCCAACTTTTCCTCCGTGAAAGCCGATGTGAAGCGCATTTTAACGTTGAAAAATGTTGTGCAATTGTTTGTTGGTTTTGTAGTTCTAACATCGTGACTGCAACGTTGGGTGGCTAACTTAGCTATCTTCGGTAGCATCTCAGCCAGTTCAATTTTGTGTGCTAGTAGCTAGATTTGTTGTTACTTTAGCTACGTCGTACCGATGGCATTTAAAACAAACCATTAGATCTTTTCGCAAATGACGTTTTGGAGCGAATGACTGGTTTGGCTGACCGGCCAGCGGACATTCGCATCCTAACCGGGTTGTAATGTGATTGTGTTCCCCCAGAAAATGGCTGCCCAAGAAATGCGACTCAACCACACGATTTACATCAATAATCTGAACGAGAAGATCAAAAAAGACGGTGAGAGTATTTCGTATGTTGACTTCGTTTTGTCTCTGGCGTCTCCGGGTCAATGTTATTGTTTTTCGGACGCTTTGATCTCTAGCTATTTTAATTTGTTTGAGCATTCCTGGTGAAGGCTTCCTGTGCTTAGTTTTGCTTTTGACCGTGGCTGTTCTTACGTGACCGTAATCTATTGCAGGCAGGCTATTCTTATGTGTTTTTCTGTCAGGCATGTGCAGATTGAAATTGTTGGACTTTTTTTTTTTTTTTTTTTTTCTTTTCCCCGCCTTTTCTCTCTTGCCTTTCTTGTTCTCCCATAAGAATAACCAGACACGTGTTGATGGTTTGCGTGACTGATGCTCCCGTAATGTGGATATGTATGACTATTTTTACGGGAGTTCTATCTGATTAACGGCCTTGTTGGTGAAGCAAGTATGCTGAGCAACTAAAGTTAGAGACAGACCGCGGAAAATACGTTTGCGCGTACTTACCACTGATCTATATAGAAGAACTGGGGTGCATTTCCCAAAACCACAGATGCTTACTTACATGGTTGGGCCCATTGACTGTGAATGGGCGAACTGCGTAAGTTGCTAACTTACTTTGCAATAGCGACGATGCTATTAGGAAACGCGACCCTGGATAGCTGATGACGTCATAATTTTGAAGTAACCGTGCTGCCATATTGGTATGCCCAGCTATAATATCTCAGAATATTACTCACATTGAACACGTTGCAGCCAACGATATAATTGATTGAGAAGATATCTTTTCACAGACACGGAAGAGGCGTTATTTTATGTTTCCTTCTCAGATCGACCTGAAAATTCCTCAAGGACCGCATATTTAACTACAGTAGGCAGCAGTTGTACGGGCCTTTAACATTTTCAATGGACAATATCGGCATTTGACAGCGCGACCAATGAGTGCGTTCCATAGGAAATCTCTACGGATTTTCTACATCTCGCCTGAGTGGGGCAGTGGGACAGCGAAATTGAAGTCCAAAGACATTGAGACTGAAGAAGACGACGTCAATCCTGAACGTATTATTATTATTATTATTATTATTATTCTGTGTGGGGAGGATTTAAAAACTTCGTGAAAAAATAAAGTGGCCGTAAACTCGCACTTTGTCAACCGCTGTCTTTATTTTAGAAACACTGGGTGTGAGATTCAATCACGCATAACGCATGTAGGTTCCAACGGATGTCTCGGATTGAGTTTTCTCTTGCGCTGTCTTCACTCAGTAGCTGCCATGAAGCTCGGCTAACTTTCCTTCGACGCGAAAGTGCGTTCGCTGAAGAAAACACAATGTAAACTTATCAAGGTCACTAAATCAGCGTTTACATGAGAACTGAAGTGAGTTGCGCGTTATGGAGATATATGTAAAACTGCCTGCCATTCATTGTCGAGTGTGAATCGCATTATCTGTTTAAGTAGCTCTAACGTTACATCCTTATTGATAACCTGCCAGAATTAAATTTGTCCATCAACGGTATTTGAGTGTCAGCGGAACATTGGCCTTTTTTAGTGCTGGTATAAATTTGCCGTAATGATTAGACCAGTCAACACCTGGTTTTGTCTAGTTAGTCTGGTCTAATATTATAGACAGCGTTACACAACAGGTGTTTTTTTTTTTTTTTTTTTTTTTCCTGGATTATCCAATTTATGCCGTGTGACATCGACTGATCTGGTTAACTTCAGTTTGGTGATCTAGGTAGCTTTAGGCTAACCTGATGGACCTCGTTAGCGAACATTAATTTGAATTGTTCCAATCCTAACTGTTAACGTTAGCTGGGCTAACATTGACACATTATCTGCCGTTCAGGTTAATTCGCCAGTGGCGAATAATAAGCAATATATAAGTTGAAATTCATTTGTGTATCCGTCTTCACTGCAGTCAGTGCGTTGTCTCGCCACATCCCCCAAAACTGTCGCTCCGCACTGCAAGGCTGCACATCAGCGCTTCTCTGGCATAGAATACTATAACACGGTTGCTTACTACCGGGCATAGTAAAATGGCTGCCCGACCACTTCCGCTTGCTTCAACCTCCCAACACAGTTCTGTATCACGTCAGCAATGTAGTTATTCTATATAGATCAGTGGTAGTTACAGAAAATTGAATGTATTACTAGCGCGTGCACATTTACACTCGTTTCTACCAACATTTTTGCTTTGAGGTCACTTTGACGGAGTAATCTTATGGGTACATACATTAGCTAACTTGCGTTTCTTTTGTTGCTCAGAATAGAAGCCCGGGGACGAGATTTCAATTTACCGGTCCCATGGTTATGGGCTTAACCCTTCGGCCCTCTGTACAAGCTCGGCCGCCAAATTGACATGATTGAAATTGTATAATTTTTGTCAATCTGCGCATGCCCGAACGGGAGATGCGTAAGAATATCCACGGTGTTTGCTTTTAAAACGCATTTAACGCAGTGTGCATGTTATCTGCATTGAGCTGTTTCCATTTATACTGCTGAAGTCAGGCGCCGGTGTTCTGACAATTTGTGCTGTCTTGTCAATAAGTGCCAACGTAATGCAAAGCGAAAGTAAAGTATCGGTTTTCGCCTAAATATTGCAATAAGTATGTCTACAGTAGTAACTTTATTAGCTATCTTGTTATAACATAAGCACGTGTTAAAATGTTTGACAAGTTTGTTCAGAAAGATATATGCCGCACGCCGTTATCCAATTTCTGCATTTTCAAGAAAACCCAGCCTGTACATGCAAATATATACGCTTATAAGTCGAAAGGCGCACTGAAAAAATGTGTACATGATTTTCGAAGATATTTAAGATGTGAGTGAACAAACGGAGCCCAAGATTTTCGGTCTGCGCAAGCGCAAACCGCCAGGTAGCATATTTTAATGAGCAGTAAAAATTGACGGAACACCGGCGCAGACACGGGTAAGTCAAAAATCAAATATGAGCTGCCGGGTGGCTCACACGGCTAAGGCACTGCGCTGCAGTGCAGAGGTGATCACCACGTCGCGGGTTCGAGCCTCGGCGTACCCACCGGCAGGGGTTGGGTTAATTGTGTAGCGCACAATTGGCTATCGCGCTACAGGGTGACAAATTGGGAAGGGACTGCCGTATTTGGGTATTCCATAACAGCTTTGTTCGTTGCTCCAGCGCCTCCTGTTGGCCAGACGGGCGCTCGTCAGGAAGACTCCGGCTTGGTTCATGTCCGGGTATCCTCCGCCCTTGCTCTGAACTTGCGAAGATTCAACCAGCGAGTGTATAAGAATCAGTGGCTGACAGGCACGTGCTTCGGAGGAGAGCCGTGAACTGTCTTCACTATCCTGAGTTGGCAGCAAGGGGTCGCATACGAGCAAGCTTTGTACATAGTTCCCCAATTGGGCATTCCAAATTGGGGTGGGATTGGAGATGCCAAATTTAAAAAAAAAAAAAAAAAAAAATCAAATATCATTGCCTTTATATGACGTGTTTCTATCCGTGAAAATCGGCAAAATGGTGCAAAAAGGGTTAATACCGAAACCAGCCACGGTACTCTCTTTACCACTGACACTAGAGATGCTGAGTGACAATTAATTTCATTAATTTTGACTTGGGACGCATGAAGAAATCACTGTGCGAAAATGTGGTATTTTTGCCTTTTGGCATGCCATCTATACTTGTGCGCCCTAAGCCAGCCGCAGTAATTTTCATCCACATCCAAATAAGAGGTGCTGATCTATTATGACATTCATAAAATACCTTGGCTGACTTGGGGTGCAAGTTACTCCACCCCTGGGAAAGTGTGCATAATTACAAAAAGTGGTGATTTGCAGCGCCACCTATTTGCTGTGCCCTAAGTCCCCCGCCAAAATTTTCACTTTTGGAGAGTCCATACCCGATAGACTTGTACAAATGGAAATCAATTTTGCTCACTTAGGGCGCACTGAAATAAAAGCATTCAAAAACCCAATTTTAGTGATTTTTGCCAATTTGGCTGATTTTGACCCTGATATTCCAGGACCCCCTTTAAAAAAAAAAAAAAAAACGGCCCCTCACCCTCTAATAGAAATCTGCCTGACTCACAAAAACTTGATCTTAATACCACGTTAAATTATGATCTGAGCTTTGTGATTACATGTTCCCTTTGTGATTTGTGTATCAGGATTGTTCCTGTGCATCACAAACTTCAGTTTGTTACAAGATAATAGATTAGTGGTTCTCGTGACAGTTTTATGGAGCTCAAATAGAATTTCATCTAGTTCTTGCTATTTAGAGGCTGAGGCAAAATCTTCAGAATATCAGACTTCATTATTCAACAGAATATAATTCCATTCATCTTTATACACATATTCCCAATAACTCCTCTCAAATTGGTGCTTTCCACTTCTTCGAACTACAATGGTTTACCAAAAATAACATTCTACTTTATTTGACATTTTTGCCATTTGTCAGACGTCATTACACCATGTATGATGGTACCCCTCCATCTCGAGAAATACCCCTTGTTTTGTCGGGGGTTTTTTTATTTTTTATTTTTTTAGGGATATCATGCACCCACCAATGGTGCTTTCTTTTAGTTTGTTTCTTCTGTATTAAAATGTGGCTGGCAATTATTGTAATGAGCTCTTTGTCCACCATGAGGCGGTTAAGTAGTGCCGTGTTGGGTCCTGCCATGAGGAACAACGAGGACGCACATCCTCAGCTGTTTTAACATTTAATAGCTAGACTGGATGTGTGTTGCGGATATCCGCAGTTCAGTAGTCCTCTTGCCAGATGCATACTCCTCGATCGCCATATGGCGCTAAATCTGTATCCGGGGCGGTTCAGACCCTTGTGGCAGATCGTTGTTTCTCCGGATCGCATTCAGATGCATAGAGGAACACTGTCGGTGAGCAAACCCCCAGGATTTCTTGGATTGTTTGGATAATTTTGACTGCACAGCATGGTAAGATCACTAAGTGTACATTAGAGATGACAGCTGTCAATGTGAAGTGACTTAAAACTGAAGGATTCTTACCTACAGGGTATATGCCGATTTTTGGTGCATCCCACCCTGGACAGAAAATATTACTGCTTTGTTTGGAATAAATATTAACTATAGATCATTATCCAAAATCACCACTAATAAGGAAATTAGAATATAGGTCGCACTATGCATGAAGACATTTATTTTAACAAGCGTCTCTGCGAAGACGCTTGTTAAAATAAATGACTTTATGCAAAGTGCGACCTTTTTTCAAATTCCATTATTGCTGATTTTGGTCTTTCACTCTTAGTCTGGGAGTGATGCCTGTTTGCACATTTATAGTTCACCACTAAAGCCATTTACATCGGGGAAATCCGCTATATTCTGAAGCCTGTAGACCGTGTGTAGTGCGATGTTTACACATTCACTTGGCTGTTTACTATAGTGTGGCTGGTGTGCATTGAGCTACGAGTGTCTGCTTCGAGGACCATATCAAAACAGGGCTTGCATACACAGTGGTGATATTGGGATGATTTTTATATTTTTGAGACCCTTTCGGAAGTCTAAGCTTGATAAACCCATTACGATCCTGGGCTGCCATTGTATACAATGAGTAGCTCCTGGGCTACCCGGGGGTGTTTTATCGGTGGAAAAATGCATTTAATTCTCAAATACCATATTTTATCCATGTACATCTCTTACCAGATGTCTCACATGAACGACGATAGAAAAGTTTATGAAAGCTATCAACAAAATTTCACGCTTTGATATGTAATGGCTGTTCATATAAGCTGGATGGCTGACCGCCCAGGATATCTTGAAGGAAGGTGCCGACATCTAGCAGCAGGAAGCTGAACTGCGCATCTGGCAAGGCAGCTATTATTCCTTGTCAAAAAGAGCATTAGAGATATCTACAATCATGACATTCTTCCTATCCACAATTGTGATTTCAAATATCCACAACGTCATTCTTCCTAGGACAAATCTGACATCACTTGCCATTCATCTGAATGGGGTTTGTCGTTACAGATATCAACATTTCAGTTGCAGACATCCGCAATGTGCATTACGGATATCTGACACGGAATTGCGACTAGTAACTCTAGTCTGATATCTGCAATTGGATTTTGCCTAGTCCAAATTCCAGTCCAAGATGCAATGCCCGGCCAAAAAGTCACCATTTGGAAATTAATGAACAAGTTATGTAATTGGATCATTATTGCAGTTATTAATGTTTCATCTGGCAATCATTTTTGCCCTCACTGAAGCGCGTCACTACTCAATTCTTCAAATCATGTCGGAAGACCCATCCCTTGATGGTGGAAAAGATGTTACAGTATTTCAGAACAGGCATGTTATTGGCCTGTATTTAGCAAAGAGAACCATGATAGACAAAAACAAGTATGAGGAATCATTTTCATTAACATTTGCCACCACAAAGTCCTGACCTTCAACACACAGTTACTGGGATGTGCTCAAGAAAGACCACAGTGGTTCAACCATTATGTCGAGAGGACAAGATCTCAGCCAAAAATTATGGCATTTCTGATCGAAAATAAATGTTCTGGCATTGCATATAGTTGTCAAAACAATGAGAAGACGTATATGCACTGTAATCAAAGAAAGCTGCAGGGGTTCCAACTAAATATTTGAGTGTACGTCAGCAAGCAGTGGCTGAAAATGTTTTTGAGTGCATTTTTAATGCCACAGCCCGTGCACGTCAAAAGCTGTCAATTGCACAGGGTTTAACGTTACTTTGTGCAACAAGACGACTCTTTCAGCTGTTACTCCAGGGGCACGTTTCCCAAAAGCGCAACTTGCGTAGTTTGTCCATTCTCAGTCAGTGGGCCCAACTATGCAAGTTACCATCTGCGATTTCAGGGAACGCATCCCAGAACAGGGGATCAGTGTTGTGACACCATCCAGACTTCTTCCTAGGTCCTCAAGTCTGTCTGGAGATAACGAATATTCAATACGCTGTAAATTTCTACCACAAGTCTCTAGTGAACAAAGTTCTTGTTCTCCACTAATTCCTTGGTGACAAGCTCAGTCAATTACAGGGCATTTTCTAACAATCTTATCCACAACAGCAACTGCCATTTCTTCCGCTAACGATGGCTAAAACTGCACAACAATTCTGACTAGTCATAATGATGTTTGAGATCTTTATTCTTCTGAATTACAGATCTACATTTGTCAGTTAGGATGTGTGACGAGTCCAGTGTTTATTTCAGGGACGTCACTGCTGATATCTGTAATTCACTTGTGACTAGTCAAATCTGAATTACAGATATCTCGAACTATAGTTTTCACTAGTCAAAATGACATTATAGGTATCTTGAATGGAAAAATTCTTACTACCAGCAGTCACAAACATCATTTTCACCCATCATAATTACATTATCTGCAATGTTAATTCCGGGTAGTCAAACTTTGCTATTAAATGTTAAAACGGCTTGCCATGCATGCAGTGTCCCATGTCTGCTGCTGTCTGTCGTAGTCTTCAGCCGTATTAATGGAAACATGGCTTACATTGGCTAAACGCAGGTCGTGATTGTTCTTAAATCAACTGCTGTCCTCTTTGTTCCTCTTATAGAATTAAAGAAGTCCCTGTACGCCATTTTCTCGCAGTTTGGGCAAATCCTGGATATTCTGGTGTCCCGATCCCTGAAGCTGAGGGGACAAGCTTTCGTAATTTTCAAGGAAGTCAATAGTGCCTCAAACGCCCTGAGGTCCATGCAGGGGTTCCCCTTCTACGACAAACCAATGGTATGTCCCAGTGTGCCTGATTTGAGAGTTCTGTAGTTGCTACGCTCGAACTTTCCTTAACCCTTCCGCCTGTATGCATGCTCGTTTTGTTCCAAGTAATTTGTCTGAGTTATTTATTGTCTTAAGCCAAATTTTCACTGAAATATCCCTGAGTGCCACGAAGAATAAAATGGTTTTGAACATATTTAGCTTATTGTTGTATATTGCAGGCAATTTTTCAATATGCTTTTTTTAACATATCAAGTTATACAAGTCGGGTTGTCTGGCCATTGACCTAAATGGTCAGTTTTAACAATCTCTTCAATGCGTCACTGACTGATCTAGTTGGCTACCTAGTGAAGGCATCATAACTAGTCTTTGTGCTGTGAATGGGCTCCAGTAAAGTTGAGTCTCAAATTTCTTTCCAGCACCCATGAGTGTGCTGCCGCCATGCTCTCTGTGTATCTCTGTTGGGGTAACATTAATAACAGAGCGTAACCCCCTCCCCCCAACAGCGAATACAGTATGCCAAGGCCGACTCTGACATTATTGCTAAGATGAAGGGCACTTATGTAGAGCGCGACCGCAAGAAAGAGAGGAGGAAGGCCAAGGTCCCTGAAGCTGGAGGACCAAAGAAGGGTGTGCCAGGGGCTGTGGCCCCTCTGGGTCCTGGAGTCCCCACGCCTATGCCGGTGAGTTTGTGCGGGAGGGGCCTTTTTGTTCTTTGGTCAGCAGTGGTTTTCACTTAACAACTCTCCCCTGCATGCCATTTCTGCTCAGTTTCTTATTGTGGCATTATAGGTGCTGCAATTCTTTAGATGCTAGTCTGAGCTCTTTTCTGACCTCCCTGGATGAATTGTCGATGCACACTTGAAGGAATTTCTTGGCCAGCCCCTCCTGGGAGGGTTCACCTCTGTTTTTCCATTTGTAGATAATGTAGGTAATAGCTCACTGTGATTTGCTTGAGATCCAGAGCCTAGGAAATTGCTGTCAAACCCCTTCCAGACTGATGGATGTCACTTGTTTTCTCAATCTGATCTTTAATTTCTTTAGATTATGACCGCATGTGCTGCCTTTTGTCTATTCCAAATTGCAAGACTTGTTCTGTTTGTCATGATTAGATTTGACAGAGCTGACTGAAATTACGCTGGGGTGTTTTGAGTGAAATTGAACCTTATAAAATTGTTTGACAGGTTGATCTAGGTACTGGGTCCAGGTAGGTTATCTACATGTAATTAAATTTGATCTGATCCCTCACTTTCTCTTCCCCCCCTCTCTGCAGGGAATGCCCCCGATGACCCAGGCCCCTCGTATGATGCCGATGCCTGGGCAGCCACCGTACATGCCACCCCCTGGCATGATGCCCCCCCCTGGTATGGGCCCTGGACAAATGCCGCCTGGAGCGCTGCCCCCGGGTCAGATGATGCCAGGGCAGATGCCTCACGCCCAGCAGGTCAGCGCACCGCTCCTCTGCCCTCTACTGCCCCGCCTGTTTGTCCCGCTCCTTCACAAACCCTACTAACCCCCAATACTTGGTTTAATTGAGAATAGGCACCTGGGGGTTATTTAGCACCCGCCGCTCGCAGTGCGAGAACTACATTATCGGGCTCCGTCTGTGCGTGCATTTGTGTGTGTGTGTGTGTGTGTGTGTGTGTGTGTGTGTGTGTGTGTGTGTGTGTGCGTGCATGCATGCGTGCGTGCGTCCAACACATTTTGCTTTATCATCAACTATTTCAGTTACAGGCTCCTGATTTTTACTGAACATGCATCTCATAAAGGCCTACAAAGGCCTACATTTTTTTTTTCTTTCCCCAAGGTCACTGGCATAGAAATATCACCAAAAACCTCCAACAATTTGCTTCATCTTAACATTTTGAGTTACAGGCTCCTAATTGGCTCCCGCCGCCCAAGTGGCACGGGAACTGTGGTATCGGGCTGCATCCGTTTGTGCATCCGTCAACAAAAACTTCGCTTTTTTTTTTTTTTTTTTTAACGGCGGGAGCTTCTGGCGCCGCCAGTGCCCAATATAATTCCCCCCCCCCCCCCTCTCCTAAGATGTTCATTTTTACCCCTCAGCCCTAAAGGCTGACTGGGTATTGCTATCCTTCGTGCGGTTGGGCGGCCCGGTCGGGCGGCGGGTGTCTCCATAAAACTTCGACATCGGGCTGAGGGGTATTCTGTGCATTGCACGCCTATTTTCTTTTATGCGGTCAAATTTATTCACACAAGTCCTGGAATTCACCAGTGTTGTGGACAGGAAAAGTGGGTTTAGTGCATTTTTTTAAATGGGAGATTGGTACTTCGGTGGGAAATTCTCAACTGGCTGTCTTGTTTACCAGCATGCCAAGCACAGCCTCATGGATGTTCTCCATGTTCCAGGTGTCGGAGAATCCACCCAATCACATCCTGTTCCTCACCAACCTCCCAGAGGAGACCAACGAACTCATGCTGTCCATGCTCTTCAATCAGTCAGTAACCCTTCCTCTCCTACTGTCTGTTCTCTTCTGCACCTGCTCTTGTTTCTGTAGATTTCAGTTGCAGCAGGCCGCCTTATGTATTGGTAGGAAGTGCTGTGACCGAGAGCTGTCAGTGAGCTGGCTGCTGGGACCTGCAGTGTTTGTGCGGAAGTGACATCTGTTTCTAAAAGAGAGTTCCTGTTTAAAATGGGTGCTGAAGCTTTACTACTTACGAGTAGTTCAGTCCGTGAGCATTGGCCTAAATTCCCTTAACCCCCTTGAGCAGAAGTCAAATCTGGCTATTTGTGTTGATCAATTTTTAAGGCTTTATAATTTAAGGTTTGAGCCTCAGAGAGAGGGGAAATGACTTAACTGAAACAATACATTTGTAGAATTTAGAATTGCATCATATTTCAGTTTATTTTCATAATTTTGATGAAGAAAAATCACACAATCTACATTAACATTCTGCATTGAAATTGTAAAAAAAGGCAGTTAAAACAATAGATTTCTGGGATTAGAAACTGCTTGACCTCAAGTGTACTTCATCTGCGTGTATTTTTTCAAAATTATCTTCTGTTTATGAACCAAACAGTTCAGTTCTCCAAATGGCTCCCCACACACTCAGCCATAAAATTATTGTGCTCCGCCAAATAATAAAATAATATTTTAAACACGCATCAACATATGAGTCATGAAGTAAAATTTGAATTTATATTTTTTTTCGTGGAATTCAGTGCGAGTTATTCAATGTATGCTCAAATGGATATCAGTGCTCACTAGCAACCTCTCCAAACCAAAAACCTGCTTTTTTTATGCCCCCGGAATTGAAGATTCAGGGGCATATAGTTTTTCGTCTGTCTCTCTCTCTCTCTGTCCGTCCGTCCGCAGCTGGAAAAAACCTTTTACCTGCAATACTTTAACCTGCCGTCGGGGGCATCAGTGTTCCATGAACACAGCTTGTTTTTCTATGATAAATGGGCAAAATTCTAAACTTTTTTTTTTTTTTTTTCTTCAAAACCCCATCAGCCATTTCAGGATCTGCTCATTTTACGGTCAGAAAATTCACCATACAATGGACAGCTTGCTATTTCCAACTCAAAGCAAAATGCAAGCTTGTATCAACACTTTTCACACCCTGTCATGAACAATTATAACTCGCTAGTACAACAATATATGAAAGATGCCTTATTTAACAAAACTGATTATTCTGCCATTAGGAAAAACTAGATATTCTGCGACTCTAGATTGAACAGAATTGGTGCAATCAGCATTGCAGGGGATTTATATAAGTCTTTGAGCTGTTTGCATTTGAATCAAGCAAAAATCCTGAACATTTTGTTGAATGCGGTATAAATTTTGAAGCGGATGGCCTCATTGAGTAAAATGCCTACACATACAGTATTAGGAAAGGCGAATGGGTCATAAACAAGCAAGTTTGTGTACTTTGTTCGCTAATTTGACATTGCAGATTTGGATGGTATTGGAGATTCCAAATTAAAGTTGATGACCCTGCACACATCCCTGTAATATCTTGTCGCACTGAAAAGAGAATTAGAAAACAAGTAGATGTGAAAATCTTTTAGTTGAAGTTTTGAGTCATAAAAGTCTGCCTTAATTTCATGGAAACTAAAGTCCTTAATCTATAATAAAGCGGTAGTTCATATAATTAACATATTTCTGAAGTTTAATGTGCACTGGACGATTCTCGGAGTACTTTATTCAAATCCCAAACTCAGATGGTGGAACTGGTGGGCAGCCATTTTGCATCACCATAGTCTGGATTTGGGCTGGCTGCTCAAAATGGCGTTTTGAGTATTTGATGTCCAAGTTATGCAGGGGTTGAAAAAATTCTAACCTTTTTTTAGTGGATTTCAATGTCTTTCTTGCAATATAGAAGGCACGTAATGATTACCTATGTCACAATTGATCCCACTAGTGAGGTTGCAGCTGTTTGCCCGATACACGGTGCTGTTCAATGACAATATTGGTTGCTAAAAGCCAGTTTTATATCCATAATTACTCTCTTCCATTATCTCCAGGTGGAAAATGTTGACTGAGTATTCCATCCCCTTTCGGCTGATGCCAATTACAACTTTTTTTTTTTTTTTTTAATTGTAAGGTTTCAAATCAATACGTCTACTTTAACCTTTTCAGACCTTTGAGGAATACTGTACACTTACAAAGTATGGGATGACTTCTTTTCCCAAAATACAATTTTAAAGATAAAAATTTTCCTTTGGCTGAATTTTAAATTGGGCAAGAACCTTTTTATCCCCATGTGATGTTATGCCTGCTGAAGCATTCATTATGACCACACACAGAGTCCACAGGAAGGCCCTGAATTTATTCTACTAGATTTGTTTCATATTCTATCTTATGAATGCTAATTTATCCAAACTTTGGATGCTTCAGAACAGTCAATTTTGCAATTGACTGTTCCTCTGTCCATTTTAAAGATTGATTCTGTGTTCCAGATACTACAAATCTCACTGCCCTCGGATTAGATTTTCTTTTTTTTTTTTTAATGGTTTCTGTATCTGTCTGTCTGAATGACCCATCTCTCACGCCTTCAGGTTTCCGGGTTTCAAAGAGGTGCGTCTGGTCCCCGGGCGGCATGACATTGCCTTCGTGGAGTTTGAAAACGAGGTCCAGGCGGGTGCTGCCCGGGAGGCCCTGCAGGGCTTCAAGATCACTCAGAACAATGCCATGAAGATCTCCTTTGCCAAGAAATAAACGGATCCCGCCCCCCTCCCTGCATACAAATGCTAATCCGACTGGGTTCGGCCGTGAGCCTCAAGTTCCTCTTGTTTACAAATTACGCCCTCCTAATTGGCAGGACATGCTCTTCAGCCCGAGAGAAGGTACAGAAGCGAACATAACCTAGACGCCGATCGCATGAATTTGCGCACTGTGCAGAGCCTGTTGTTTTCAATCAGCCTTTGCTGTGATGTAGCCCCCCCACCCCCTGTGTGGGTCACCTCAAAGTGCTCCCCTTCCCTCTGACTGCTTTGGTACGATGGTAAACCTATGATCTTGGATTGGCGCACACAGCTGCAAACACACATGATCATTAAGCGAGTCCACTCTACTGTTTGTCTTGGAGACGCCAGCTCATCTTGGGTCATCTGAGGTAAGGGTAGAGGTGTTGACAGGCTCTTTGAATGGGGGAGGGGGGGATCCATGATTCGGGCTCTGAAGGTAAGGGAGCCACACGCGGTGGAAGATGGTCCCAAGTCTAACGGTCCCAAGTCTAACAGTCCCTTTCCCTACGTCCCTCCTGTAACGGCATGGGAGAGTGCAGTCAGGAGCCTCCTCAGTATTGCTCTGTGCCACATAGGGATTTTTGTTACCTTTCTGTCTTCTCCTGTGATTGTACCAGTTACTGTTGTCAGTAAGTTTGAAACTGCGAGTGCCAAGGGCAGTGATCTCCAGCCCTGTTCCTGGCGGGCCATTATCCTGAAGGTTCACTCTCCAACTAAAGCAGAGCACGCCTGATGTCTCAGATCTGGATGAGCTGCTAATTACGTGATTGAGGTTTGTTTAATTTGGTTGGTTTTAAAAACCTTACTGGACAGTAGCCCCCCCCAGAAACGGGGCTTGAGACCTGGCCCAAGGTGATGCAGGGGAAACATCCATCTTGGCTCTTCAGATGGGCAATCCGTTGCATTACGTAATTGATAGATGTTAACATGAGCTTAAGGGGGGTGCGTCTTTGTTGCTGATTGGTTGCCTTACTAGCAGACATTAATTTGATTATGGGGCGTGATTCTGTCGGCCAAGGAACATTTCTAGTGTAATGCTCTTACTATAGCAGCCAGGCGATTGAACGGGGGGGGGGGGGGGGTTCGGCGTATGGTAGGGACGAGCACGATTACTCTCGCTGTGAATCATCATCCAGCCCTTGGAGGTTTGTGTCGTCTGGTGAGCAGGTAATGATTTTCATCTTTAAAAAAATGTTTTCCTCTCTCAAGTCCTTCAACGAATGTGGAATAAAAAAAAAAATTTTTTTATTTTTTCTTTTTTTTTTTATTTTTTTATTTTTTATTTTATTTTTTTTATTACTTTTTTTGAAATGTAAGTAGTTTGGTTGTAAGCATTGCACCCAGGGTCTGGGACACCAGACATTGTACCTGGAGCTTTTTATCCCTGATAATAAACCTTCTATTACAACAACTTTGTCTCTGACCTTGTCTTTCCGTTTCATTGGTTTTGCCATCCATATTCAAGATGTTATAATCTTTCTCAACGAGAGCCTTTGAGGCGTTTTAGTTTAGTTAACGGAGGAAGAAATTGCTAATTTTTCATCCTTTTATAATACTTTTTAATGCTGTGTGCGAAATGAACTTCTGTTCCACCAGAGCAATTTTAACTGGCCTGTTTCTTGAAAAACAAACTTCCAAGTGTATCCACCGGTAGTGATTGTTTGGGGTTACTTGTATTAGTTTGGTGTGTACCTGCACTCTTGATCTTGGGTTTGGAGCCCTTTACAATAGCCACGTCAATGCGTGGGTGCATTTCTTTGGTTTACCTGTTAATGCGTGAATGAATCTATTTGGTGGGTGATGATTTTCCTGCCCTGGTATTGTATATACCTTCCAAGGGTAAAATGGGACCTGCAAGTTTCCAGTTTCCTCAATATGTTATAGCAAATAGTATTTTGCCATTGACTCTTCTGGCCTCCTGGTTAACCCGTTTTTAGGCCGCCTACATGACTTAAGGGTTTATCAAATATTCTGAACATGTCTAACAATTTGCATTAATATCAGCACAGATGTGGAAAAGTGTTGAAGATGGGTTTAAAATGAAATGCGTCATAACCTTCATTTGAAAAAGCTGCCATCTCGAGTGCTTCACAATGATGGGCTAAAGTGACCTAATGAGGCAGATGAATGCAAACAAACAAGATGGCAAAATCTTTGACATTTGTCCACCAGATGTCGCTTGAGCGTTAGATTTGCCAGTTCAACTTGCTGAAACGATTGGAGTTAAGATGCACTTTATTGAACCTCGGGGGGGGTAATTTGTCCTGCATTTAACCCAACCTATAGTTGGGAGCAGTGGGCAGCCACTGAGCGCTGTAGCGCCTGGGGACCGACTCCAGTTCAGGGGCACTGGTCGCAGTGTTCTTATAATGCGTGTTTTTCAGGGTGTATGTTCGGCTCCATGGTGTTTTTTGAAAGCTTGCACAGGTTAATTTCTAGAACTTGAGCAATTTTGGAGGAAATTGGGATCTTGACGGACCGTATAGGGAATATAATAGTTAAATGTTCAGGAGGTAAGGGAGACGTTTTTGTACTGTATCCCGTTCACGTCTGTTCCCACGGTTTCCTGGCTGTAACTGTGAAACAGTGTCAGATATTTGCATCAGACCTTGCATGCTCAACATTTTATGGAAAGTTATTGTATACTAAAATTACTTTGATTCCATGGTAACAATTCAAACTTACTCTGAAAATGAGGTTCGGGTTTGTTTCCGGGCTGCATCTCAGAAACCATTTAAGATATTTGCATCAGAACTTGAACACACGTTCAACATTGTAGGTGTGCCTTTGACCATTTTTGCTGAAATTATTTAAATTTTTGTTTCCATGATAAGTTTGCTGTTAGTCTCAACATGGTGCTGTTATTAGTTTCTGGGCTTTATCTCAAAATCTAACTCATTACCTCAGACATGGCACATACTTTCAACATGGCTTGTAGATGTGCCTTTTGCCATTTTCCTTCAAATCACTTGTTTAATTATGTCTCCCCCGGAAGGGAGAGGGGAGGGGGGGGGGGGTGTTTTGTCTAGTTAGGCGTGCGTGTCCACATCATTCCTGTTTCCAGACCATAACGCTGTAGCCGTTTGATACATTTCCATGAAAATTTGCGCACACTTGCATCAGGTCATGCAGGTGTGCCTTTTGCCATTTTGAAGTTATTAGTTTCCCTAATTTCTTCCCAAATGTCTGAACATCAGTGAGGGGTGGCTGCGTTGGGCCTTGGAGACTTCTGTTTTTTGCCTCAAAAATCATCTAGTTAATGTTGTGAGTGGAGTTGGGCCTGGTTAGGAAGTTGGGGATGACTTTGAAAAGCATGTAGTGCTCACCATATGAAGCCAATACCTGACTGACACTAGTTTTGGGACAAGGTTTGTCCAGTAGCCATTTCTTGCTTTCCCCCCCCCCCCCCCCCCCCCCCCCCCCCCCCGTAGCATTACTGTCATTTTTGTACTGCTGTGATCAAAAAAAAAAAAAAAAAAAAGCTGTACATGAATAACCTGATGAACCACTGTTGGTAGCGGTAATATTTCTGCATGACAAAATTTTTTCGATGTAGTTCAATAGAAAAACAATCGACCCAATTGCTGTGGCATGCACGCTGCTTATTCTGAATAATTGACTCAATCATTCTAAGGGGCATGTTGACAGTAGCAATGAACAGTTTAATTGGAGAATTCACTCATTCTGTGAAGAAACAGGTGTCATTGTCTTATGAAGTAAGAAGGGAAGCATTTATGTTTCATACATTGTTGTAAAATATATTGCCCTATGAATTGCAAGGTAAAATGGGCCTTTCAAAACATTGTTCGGAGGGGGCATCCCGGTGGCTCGGACTGGGAGCGCGCACCATGGGGGCTGCGTCCTTCTCGCGGCGACCCGGGTTTGATTCCGGCTTGGGTCACTTGCCACATGTCTTCCCCATTCCTCTCCCCAACCTTCCTGTCTCTCTCCACTATAGAAATTTCAAATAAAGGAAAAAAATCACAAAAAAATCTTTAAAGAAAAAACATTGTTCGGAGGAGCAATGTAATTTGATTAAACAGTTGATTGGAGTGCGGAAAATGTATTAAGTGCAGAAAATTTATAGGCTGCTCAGCTTAAATGATCTGAAATGCTTTAAAATGGCAACAAAAACTTAAAACATTCGGAGGAAATGAGGATCTTCTGTCAAAACAAATTGAATAATGGTCAGAATGGCAAAGATTCAACCAACCATCACCTTGTGAAAAATTAATGGTGGTGATAAATTGTGTTAGCGCTGTTACAGTCGGAAGATGTTTGATTGAAGCTAAGCTATCAGTCCCCATAAAGCACCATTGTTGAGAAAACTGCATGTGCAGAATCATTTAAAATTTGCCAAGAAACGCATGGGTTGATCCTAAGAGAAATGGCTTAACACTCTGTGCACTGATGAGAGAAAAATAATTATTTTCCGGTCAAGTGGTCGTTGACAATGTCAGACAACCCTCAGGTACTGAATTCAAGCCACAGTACGCTGTGAAGGCAGCGAAGCACGTTTGTGCAAAAATCATGGTGTGAGGATGTTTTTCATACGATAGTTTTAGGCCTATTTATCATATACCAGGGATTATGGATCAGTTTGAATACTTGGAGAGATTATGTTGCCATATGCCGAAGAGGAAATTCACCTGTAATTGGTGTCTCTACAAGACAATGATCCCAAACATACGAGTAAAGGAGCAACATCTTGGTTCCGGACAAACGGGATTGAGTTAACAACTTCCTAATCAAAACCAGAGACCAATAAATCAGGACCTGTGCCTTAGGTATGACTAAATCACTTCAAGTGCAGGCTATGAATAAGGAACAGACAAAAACCGACAATTATGGTGTCTATTAAAAACAAACACGTTTTGGGAAAAATGGAAGCGTTCAAGTTAATGAAAACAAGAGGAACCATCTATTTAAGATGGAGAGTTATACAAAAAACACCTTGAGCACCTCAATAAATAAAATCCCAATAACGCATCAAAACAAACCTCCATCAGTAAAAACTAAATTAAATTTAATTATTTAAAAAAAAAATCATCACGGCGAAGGAGCTAAAAGACTGTAGGCTCGCTCATCAGAAAAGCCCCGATGGAATTCCCAATGAGATGCTAAAATACAGCGGCAAAAAAAAAAACGCAGGAATCGCAGCTGAAACTGTTCTCTCTCGTTCTCAGTGTGCGCCATGTCCCTGAAATCTGGAGTCAAGGACGAATAATCCCAACTGTCTAAAGGGAGAAATACTTATTAAAGCTTTTTATGTCTCCGCACACCTAACTGATATTGATCTCTTGAGAAAGCCTTGGCCAAAATGGCTTCATGTTAAAACAAAAAAGAGCAACAAAAAACATTAAAAACTAATTAGAGCTTGGGGATAAAATATGATCAGGAGTGGGCAAGAATAAATGGGATGTGGTGGGGGTGGGGGGTAAATCAGAGGAAGGAGAGTAAGGCTCTTCCGGGGGTTACTGGGGACAAAAGGTCCAGTTAGTGAATACAGCACCTCATTATACAGAAAACTAAAGCATCGACATTCTCCCATCTCATTCTTTAAAGTGTCTAATTAGAGATTTAAAATCTGATATGGTGATGAAATTCAGTAGTTTCAGAGTCCATTCCATTTGAGAGACCAGAGCACATGAAGGTCCTTTTCCCAAACTCTGCAGACGCTGGGATCTGAGGCTTATAAATAGTCCCGTGATCGTCAGCTATAAGATGGGTTTGGTGTGATAGCAAAGTATGAACTAAGGTAAAAAGCGCGGTGACCAGTGATAGCTTTATGTGCCAATGGAGCAGCCAAGGACGACCAGTTCACTGTTGCATACAGAGTGTATTGGTATCTATAGCCAGTAATAAATCTTAATCTCTGGAGGAAATTGATTTACAATTACAGTGAGAGCATTCACTGGGCTTAATGAGCGATGGTTTGTCGGTCCCAAGTTTTTTCTCTGTAAATGAGTGTTAGGCAGTGTTCCAGTGGACGCAAACATAGATTGGAGCAGCAGCTGGCGGTGTACCTCCGCGCACAGCAGAACTCAGCCCCTGTGAGCCTGAGTTTGAGATACCTCATCAATTACTGCAGGAGTTTATTGCCTGCCATTTCCCATTTCCCCCTTATGTCTTAAATCCCCTTGGAGATAATATGCTGTGAAATTACTCCCCAGTTTCCCATCCCACTTTCCTCGCCGTGGAGATTTTGCTCAGTGTAACAGCTGGATCTTACTTGCAGTAAATCTTGCTGTGGAAATGCATTCAAAATGATGTCAACCAGACTAGTTATGATAAATTTGTATCTTTTTTTGTATTGCTGTGGTCCAGCTCCCTAACTGCAGCCACTGAGCAAACTCTCACAAAACATGTCCAATTCAAAAACAATACCCTGTGTCAGCATTCGAATTGTCAAAGAAAGGGGTGCTATTACTCCTGTGGCCGTTCTTTTCAGGCTTTTGTGAGGGTTTAAGAGGGAGTTGGAAAAACAGAGGGCTGCATGCAGGAACATGACAAAACAGTTTCTCAATGGTCTTGACAATTCTTCTACAGGTGCACTCATTTCATTGTTGGAGCAGAATCAGCTTTCATATTCATGCAGGTCACAAGGGAAAACTATGTAATTTGAAGAAGTGTTGGGATCTTGTTCTGTGTGACCAGACAGAGGAACTGTAACAAACCAAATAATGTATAACAGGACAAGCCTCAGGACTCATTTAAAGCAATTCTTACCTTTCTGGCATTTTTACACTTTTCTTTTGTAATTTCAAAATGCTCCTAATAAGCATATGGCACACTAAAATGCAAAAGAAATCCACCAGGTGTTGAAACTCGTCAATATTCAATTCTCATATATTTCTGATAAAAGTCTGACCAATAATTTTCTTCAGTCCGAATAAAATGATTTGCCGAGCTTCCTGTCTGTGATCCGTCGCCGCGTCCCTTCCAGTTGCCTACCAGTGTCACCACTTGCGAGTCGCGCGCCTCTCTGGCAGAGCAGCTGAGCGGTAGAGACAAAACAGGTACTCAACAAAGTTAGCCTGCCAATAAAACAGCAGCAACTGCTCCTAATTTAATGACTAACGTTATCGGGACAATTCTGGTGAGGTAAAACGTTATGACAGCAGTTTTGCATGAAAAATTAGTATGAATTCTGCTGAAAAACGACGCATCTGACTGTAAACAAACAGGCGCTGAAATGCTATAATTACTACTGTAATAACGTTAATGGTAGTTTGTTAGATGTTTTGAGGGCATTTTATTTTCTACCATATATAGAATTGAATATTATACTATTGTTTAGTTTTCGCAAACACGAATCTTGCGTCTTTGCATCGTGTTTGAATGTAATCTGTCGTGCGAAAAATTCGTTTTGCCTCCGGTGTGAAAGCAGCTTCATTCCCTGCTCGCTTTCTCACCGCACGCGTCAGGGGAGGAGGGGAGCCTTAGCGGTCAGGCAGGGGGAAGAGAGTGGGACTTTGGAGGGAGGCGGAGTTGCTCATGTTCAAATTTTTACTAAGTGCTGTGCCACATGCCAGAAAGGTAAGAATTGCTTTAACTACCTCTTGCCATCTGCAATGGAGGAGTTTGGCCTAGGGGTGGCGCTACATGAAAGGGCACAGGGTCCAGAAGATCAAGAGGGGAATTCTCTGAACTCTAGAACACCTCAAGAAAACATTATCTGTTAAGGATGGAGGAAAGGCGTGATTAGAGGCTAATGGTGCATAGGGGGAGAATGATTGGAGGCCAAAGAAGCATGCTATCAGATTCCTCACATTTTTACTGTAAGGAGAAGTGGCAAACTGGATAGGAGAGTATATCAATGATTTCAATGAGACTGGCTTAGATGAGTTGCTTAGATGCTTCCATTGATAACCACTTCGGGGGAGATTCAGGCGCCTCATAATTTAACACTATTTGAAAATCCTAATATTAGTGGCCAAATAATAGAATCTCGGGTTCAGTAAAGCCAGGCCCCCTTGTGACCTAGGTCTTTGCAAATATTGTTTGCGTTTGCGGACTTTCTTGCTCAAAATGAACTCTAGGATAAGGCTATCTATTTTACGGATCAAGGACTGAGGGAGGAAAACTGGCAAACATTGGAATACATAAGAAAAACGTGGAAGTACATTCATTTTTACTGGGTTAATCCGTGCCACTAATGATAGATTAAGCAAAGACCAACCTTCAGAATCTTCCCGGATCTGAGCCGCCAAAAGTAGAAAATAAGCTGAGAAAAGATATTCAAATTTATGTGTAATATGGACAACAAGATAAGTAAATCTATGGAATGCCACCTTAAACGGAAACTTGTGCAAGGGAAAGTTCCTTGCTTCAGTATTAAAAGGAAATTATTTGCTCTCACGTAAATTCACTTTGTATCCAGAAATCTGGCCAAATGTTTCAAGAATAGCAAGAAGAGCTGGCACAGAAGCAGATAAATTAGAAATATTCAAAAGTAAGTCATCTGCATAAAGGGACACTTTTAGTTTGACACCATTCCTGATTATACCAGTTATCGAAGGGTGAGACTTGAGAGCTATTTGAGAAGTTTGATGGCCACTGCAAACAACAAGGGACAGCCCTGCCTAGTAGAGCGATGAAGAGAAAAAAACTTGAATATTGTTTGTCCAGACTGAAGCTTGTGGGGATGCATAAAGTAGTCTTATTCATGAAATAGTTATCGCCAAAGCCAAATTTCTTGAGGGTATAAAAAAGGTAATCCCATTCCAATCTATCAAAAACTTTTTTGGTGTCTAAAGAAATCAGAGCTTCTGTAGTGTTAGAGGATGATGCATTATAAATTGTATTACACAGACATCTAAGGTTGTCAAAAGAATGTCTATTCCGAATGAAACCAGTTTGGTCTGATGAGACAATGGAAGGAAGGACAGATTGAAAGTGCATTGCAAGTAGTTTAGATAGAAATTTCAAATCTACATTCAGTAGGCTTATCGGTCAATAAGAAGAGCAAGCGAAGGGATCCTTGCAGTTTTTAAGTAAAAGTGAAATCAAAGCTTAGTGGAGAGTTTGTAGGAGAATATCAGAGCTAAAGGATTCATGGAACATGTCAAGCAGGAGAGGGGCCAACTTGTGTCTCAATGTTTTATAGAATTCAGAGGGATAGCCGTCTGGCCCCAGGCATTTACCACTTTTTAATGACGACACCGCTTTGTTAAGCTCAATTATAGTAATTGGTCTCTCTAATCCCACTGCAACAGACTGCTCAATAGGGGGAATTTCCAAGCTATTGAAAAAAATATCAAAGTCTGGAACCAAGGTGTGATCAGATGAATAGAGGGTTGTGTAGATTTGTTTAAATGTGTCATTCATTTAGTGGTTTTTCCCGTGTGAGTGCAGATCTCAGAGATATGATGAGAGGCTGCTGTCTGGCGTAGATGGAGAGCCATCAATTTGCTAGCCTTATCGCCATGTTCATGAAACTGGGACCTTGATTACTGTAAAAGTTCAACAGTGCGTTGTGTCATTATGGCGTCATATTCATTTTGCAGAAAGAGGCGCTCCTTATATATTTCTTCTGATTGGGAGGTGGCATATGAGTTTTCCGATTGAGATATGCGTTTCGCCAGGGAGTTCAGTTTATCCTTTCTACGTTTCTTCTCATGGCTGGAGTAAAAAATCATAACCCCTCTAATATACGCCTTCAAGGTTTCCCACAACACTGCAGCTTGTGTTTTATTCAAGCTAAAAAAAAAAAGTCAATTTGGAGTGACACAAAGCTAACGAAGTCCCCATTTAAAAGTAGATGTGTTAAGATGCCATGGTGCATGTGTAGTAGTAAAATTTGGGAAGCTCACCTCCACAGAAATCGGATCGTGATCAGATATAACAATAGCGTCATATTTACAGTCAGATATAGAGGATAGTAATCCATTATCCACTCAGAAAAAATCAATGCGGGTAAAGGTATGGTGAACATGTGAAAAAAAAGTATTCCTCTTGGAGGGATTAAAAAATTGCCAGGCATCAGAGACAGCAAACTCATTCATGAAGGTGCGGACTACCAGAGCAGATTTTGAGGGTGTACAAGCCTTTGATGAAGAACGGTCCAAGAGAGGGTCGAGCCAGCAGTTGAAGTCTCCTCCTAATATCAGGTAGTGAGAGGACATGTCAGGAAGGGTCGAGAAGAAACGCATAAAAAAGCCATCGTCATCACAGTTCGGAGCGCAGACACTGGCCAAAATCACACAAGTATTTTGTATCTGGCCAGTAACTATGATAAATCTACCGTTAGGATCATAAATAATATTTGAATATACAAAGGGAATTGCTTTATCAAGCAGAATAGCTGCTACTCTCGATTTACCCTGAAAAGAGGAATGATAAATCTGGCCTACCCCTCCCTTTTTAAGTTTAAGGTGGTCTGAGACTTTCAAGTGAGTTTCTTGTAGAAATATCACATGAGCTTTCAATTGGTGAAGATGATGTAATATCTTAGTACATTTCACAGGGTTATTAAGTCCCTTACAATTGAAACTGATAAATCGAATATCACCCCCGCCAGGTAGTGTTGCGAAAATTTAGAAGACCGTATGGAAGGCTGAGGTGGAGGACTGCAGCAGAATCCAAAGTAAATGTTAGACTGAGGCAAAAATAAAACAAAATCCAAATAGAAACCAAAAACACACCCATAATCCCGCGCCTACCCACTTAAACTTTGGCAGAAGCATCTCCAAAAAAGATGCGTGCAACCCAGTCCCTATAATGGGGAAAACTCAAACACTCCTTGTACATAAAAACGGTAGAAACCTTACCTAGGCTAACTGCAGCTACTAAGGCTTTTAGAATTGTGACAAGATCTGCAATACGGAAGAATAAATAAAATGCAACTTATCAAATGCTCAAATAAAAGAGCCAGGTATACAAAATTTAAAGTGCAGAAAGGTAAAAAGAAAGCCAACATATGAGTATAAAGGTCGACTCCTTTCTTAATGTGTGACTCGATGAAATCAGAAGCCAATGCGGGATCATCAAACCTGCAGGATTGTCCTCCAGCCGAAGTGATACGTAGCGTTGCAGCGTAGAGAAGTCCGAATTTAATGTTCGGGCAAGAGTGGAGATCTTTCTCCACTTTAGCGAAGGCGGCTCATTTCTGAGCCACCATTGCGGTAAAATCAGGAAATATTGAGATCCTCTTACCCATATAAAGAAGTGGAGCAGCCTCCCCTGCTCTGCGCAATATTTGGTTTCGTACTTGGAAACTAGTTTACCTGTATCACTATAAGACAAGGAGATTCTCCATCTCTGGGCTTAGCCCGCGGTGTGCAGTTAGCCTGGTCCAGAATAGGCCTGTCGTCCAGTCGTCAAGGAGGTCCTGCAGAAGTTGAGCTGTAAACTCGGTGGGTCGGGGACCCTCTGAACCTTCAGACAGACCCACCAGACGCACATTCATCCATCTTGATCGGCTTTCCAGGTCTTCACATTTTTTGGAAAGGGACTCTGTGAGAGTGGTTAGCGTTCTAACCTTAGCTTGGAGATCGGCTGGTTGTTAGCTGCACCCTCAAGATTCCCAATCGTTTCACTCTGTCAAGTGATTACATCCTCAAAGGGCCCCAGAGCTGCCTTTATTTCTCTTTTGACTGCTGTTGAAATAATGGAATCGAACTGGCTAATGATGTCGGTGCGCATTTCATCCATCATGTCCTTTATAGTCAGCAACAGTGTCTTGTTAGCTTCCGAATGATCTGGAGACTCTGGACTGGGAGAGTGACGAGGCTTGGTAAGGCCTGCTTTGGTTATGTCGGGTTTCCCACGAGAAGTCATCATAGGTCGCTCACAGATGCAAAAAAGACTTGCATATGGTGAATATCAACCAAAATAAAGCTCTGGGCTGGTGAAAAGTGTCAAATAGTTCAAATATAGTATCAAATAAGTATCAAAATAAGTCACATTCCAGCGGAGCCACTGCAGAGCACTACCTATAGAGCCCTCCATAATTATTGGCATCCCTTATCAAGATGTGTTCTTTAGCTTCTAATAAATTCAGTTTTTTTCTAAATAATATAGGACCACAATGAAAATAAGAGGAAAATCCAACCTTTAATTTAAGTGCATTTATTCAGTGGGGTAAAAAATCCCACATTAAGAAATAATTCTTTTACATCAAATCATGTGTGCCACAATTATTAGCACCCCTGATATTAATACTTTGTACAACCCCCTTTTGCCAACAAAATAGCACCTAATGTTCTCCTATAATGTTTCAGAAAATGGGAGTATACAGAAAGAGGGATCTTCGACCATTCTTCTTTGCACAATCTCTCTAAATCATCCAGCGACCTGGGTCCTTTTCTCTGCACTCTCCTCTTCAGCTCACTCCACAGGTTTTCAATGGGGTTGAGGTCTGGGGACTGAGATGGCCATGGGAGGAGCTTGATTCTGTGTCTGGTGAACCATTTCTGTGTAGATTTGGCCACATATTTAGGGTCAGTATCTTGCTGAAAGACTTAGTGACGACCCATCTTCAACTTTCAGGCAGAAACGACCAGATTTTGATTTAAAATGTCCTGGTATTTCAAAGCGTTCATGATGCCATGCACCCTAACCAGGTTCCCAGGGCCTCTGGAAGAGAAACAGGCCCACAGCATCACCGATCCTCCTCCATACTTCACAGGGGGCATGAGGTGCTTTTCTGCATACTCATCTTTTGTGTTCCGCCAGACCCACTTAGTGTTTGCTGCCTAAAAGCTTTATGTTGGTCTCATCTGACCAAAGCACACGGTCCCAGTTGAAGTCCCAGTACTGCTCAGCAAACTCCAGACGTTTGCATTTATGATTCTGAGTGAGAAAAGGTTATTTCCATGCATGCCTCCCAAACAGCTTGTTGGCATGTAGATAGCACCTGATGGTTGTTTTGGAGACTTTGTGACCCCAAGATGCTACTATTTGTTGCAATTCTTTAACAGTGAGCTTTGGAGAACATTATACTTCTCTTACCATCTTGTTCACTGAGCGTGGTGGCAAAATAACCTTGCATCCTCGTCCAGGCTTGTTTACCACTGTTCCAGTTGTTTTAAACTTCTTAATAATTCTCTGACAGAAGATATGAGCTGGTGCAGGCGAGTGGCTGTTTTCTTGTAGCCTTTGCCTGACTTGTGAAGGTCGACACACATCTGCCTTATTTGAATGGTGTGTTCCTTTGTCTTTCCCGTGTTGAAGGGTGGATAAGAGAAATGGCCTCTGTGTCACGTCATATTTATACCCCAGGAAAACTGGAAGTGATGATTTCCTAATTAAATGTTCCTAGATACTCTGATCAACTTTGTAAACTACTGTAGAAATGACAGAAATACTTCAATTACATTTATTTCCTAGGAATTGTTAGGGGTGCTAATATTTATGGAACATGTGATTTTATGAAACAAAATTATTTCTTAGTCAGGGATTTTTTTTCCCTTAAAATTCACTTGAGTTGAAGGTTACATTTTTCTACAATTTTCAGTGTGAGAGTATGCTTCTGCAATAAAAATTGAATTTATTTTAAGGTTTTTAACACATCTTAACCAGGGGTGCCAATAATTATGGAGGGCGCTGTTGTGGCGCTGTTTTGACAATCTCATGCAATGTTACAACATTTATTTCTTCCCAGAATTGCATCTGTTCTCAGCCGAGATCTTTTATTGACAACAGGAGAGTCGAACCACTCTGTAAAGCCTTCTCCAACACATACCAAAGATTTCAAATGGGGTTAGTAATTTGTTGGACAGTTATTAACCCAATCCTAGGAATTTCAAAAATCTGTTCTTTTTCTTTGCTTGATTCAGGCCAATACTTTGCCTCTTTTGAAACACAGTAGCATGTTCTTCACAGCTGTGAGATACCTCTTCTGGCATGATTGTCAAGGCTTGAGAAAATTCATACTGCATCACTGGGTTAAAAGAATTGCCTCCAGCTGAAACATATGAATCATTGCAATAGGAATCCAATCGTAGGCCGAGAAGTATTTGCTTCAAGCAATTCTTACCTTTCTGGTATTTTTACTCTTTTCTTTTGTAATCTTAACACTAAAATGTAAAAGAAATCCACCAGATGTTGAAACACTTCAATATTCAATTCTCTTATATTTCTGATAAAAGTCTGACCAATCATTTTCTTTAGTCCGAATTAAATGATTTGCCGAGCTTCCTGTCTGTCATCCATCGACGCGCCCATTCCAGGTGCCTACCGCTGTCACCGCTTGCGAGTTGAGCGCCTCTCTGGCAGAAAAAAACAACGCATTTGACTCTAAACAAACAGGCACTGAAATGCTATAATTACGATAATAACGCTAATGGTAGTTCGTCAGACTACAAAGGTAACTAAACGTTATGAGGGCATTTTATTTTATACTGCATATAGAATAGAATATTGAAGGAATAAGTCCCGAGAAGCAGTGGGTTACAGTGATTTTATACCGGCGGAGGGGCGTTCTAAGGCACGACGCGCAGCAGAGTGCCTTAGTGCCCCTCCGCCGCTATAAAATCACTGTAACCCACTGCTTCAAGGGGCTTATTGCTTTTATAAAACGATTATCCTACATATAGCCCATGAAATGAACACACTAGAAAAATAACCAATTTATTTGTAATAATGCAACAGTAAAATTGAGAACTATTCGCACTTCCACCAAGCAAGAAAGAGTGGACAGAATGGTCGGCAAGCAATTCAGATGCTAAGATTGCTTTTTCATCTAGCGCCATTATGTAACATCAGGCTATTTGGTCTATTTGGCTATTAAAGTAGATATAGTATGAAAGCAGGCCATTTGTAATGTCTCCTTCGGTCTCCCGAAGGCCCTGTTAGATAATTTTACGTTTGTTTCGGTTTTCGAGTTCCCTTGTTCTCAACCCGCGCTGATCGGCCATATCATTACAACCAACAGCAAGACTAGGGAGATTGACTTTTGTCCTCCACACTTGCCGGCGTCCAGTTAAATATGATGAATTTGTGCATTAGTTTGCTTGCCAGCTTGCCCACTAGCTAGCGTTCACTACAATAGATGTGGTTAGCCCACACATCACTCATAAAATAAATACACAACAAAAAAAAATCATCAATTTATTGCTAATATTGAAACAGCAAGCTAGTTAGCAACATAGCTAGCAAGCGAAAATGATATCGAACTCTGTAATGCAATAGCTAGGTTGATAGATAGCCAACTGGTTAGCGGGTTAAAAGGCTAAACTTCACTAACATTGAAATAGCGAGCTAAAAGTTTTGAAACAGACATAACCTAAGGAGTCAGTTCAGCGCCAAGTCGGTGGTTGCATGCAGGGATATTTTGTGCTGCGGTCTGTCTCAGAATATAGTGGGTTACACTGATTTTATACCGGCATGGAACGCGGCTCAGCCAATCACATTTCAGGATGCGAAGCACCTGTTTTATAATAAAGGAATAAGTCCCGAGAAGCAGTGGGTTACAGTGATTTTATTACGACGGAGGGGTGTTCTAAGGCACGACATGCAGCGGAGTGCCTTAGTGCCCCTCCGCTGTTACAAAAGCACTGTAACCCACTGCTTCAGGGGGCTTATTGCTTTCATAAAATGGTTACCCTACATATAGCCCATTAAATAAACACAAGAAAAAAAAATTGACAATTTATTGGTAATAATGCAACAATAAAAATGAGAACTATTCGTTATTCCACCAAGCAAGATAGAGTGGACAGAATGGTTGGCAAGCAACACAGACGCTAAGATTGCTTTTTCATCTAGCCCCATTATGTCATATCAGGCTATCTGGGCTCGCTAATGTAGATTTACTATAAAAGTAGGCTATTTTGAATGTCTCCTTCGGTCTCCTGAAGACCCCGTTAAATAATTTTATGTTCGTTCCGTTTTCGAGTTTCCTTGTTCTCAACTTGCGCCGATCAGCCATATCATTACAACCAGCAGCGAGAGTAGGGAACGATTGACTTTTGTCCTCCACACTTGCCGGTGTCCAGGAAAACATGTTGAATTGTGCATTAGTTAGCTTGCCAGCTTGTCAACCAGCTAGCGCTCACTACAGTGGATGTGGTTACCCTACACATAGCCCATAAAATAAACAAACAAGAAAAAAGTCAAGAATTTATCGCTAATAGGCTACTGAAATAACGAGCTAGTTAGCATCGTAGCTAGCAACGCAAAACTGATATCAAACTCTGTAATGCAATAGCTAGCTTGGTAGATAGCCAACTGGTTAGCAGGTTTAAAGGCTAAACTTCGCCAACACTGAAATAGCGAGCTAAAAGTCTTGACACAAGCATAACCAAACGAGTCACTTGAGCGCAGAGTAGTTCGTTGCGTGCAGGGAATTTTTCTGCTGCGGCCTGCCATAGTGGGTAACAGTAATTTTATACCGGCATGGAGCGCGGCTCAGCCAATCACATTTAAGGATGGGAAGCACCTGTTTTATCATATAATTTCTGTTGGTTAGTTTTCACTTACTGGTGCCTCTGAATCTGACTCCATAGACCCATTTCACTCCCCTACGAAAAAAAAAATGGCGTGCGGCGCTAAGTGAGCAGCGTGAGTGAAACGGAGAGGAGAAACTCACGCCTAAGATGTAAGCCTTGGCATCTCTGCAAGGAAACTTGAAAACCGAAACGAACGTAAAATTATTTAACGGGGCCTACGGGAGACTGAAGGACATATTCCAAATTGCCTGCTTTCACAGTATAACTACATTAACGAGCCCCAGTGGCAGAGCTAGAAATGGGAATTGGGGTTGTTAAGAGTCAGTTCACGTGTGTCCTCAGTTGCTACAGATGATGTGCATGTACTATTCTGTGCTGTAATTCATTCTGGGTTTTATGTAATAATTACAGCACTGTGAGGCGCTACTTATGGACGCATGCTTGCGTTACTACTGTAATTAAAGGAAAAGATGCTTCCCTGACAACATTGAGTTCTGAATGCACATGTACACTGGGTTTAAAGTGTTTGAAAGTCCGAAATAAAAGATACTGAAACTAGACACAGTTTAAAGTGTTTGAAAGTCTGAAAAAAAGATACTGAAACAAGACCTGTGTCATTTTGTAAGTCTTAGAGAGCAAATAAAGAAAATGCGAAAATAAAAAAAATCTGGAGCGAAGTTATGAGGACACTGAAAAATTTACCGCTGCTGAGCAATGCGACAACGTGATGAAAACGCAAGCTAGGCCAGGGTGGCGCTCCAGTAAGTCAGGTGTGTGTGACTGCAACAATGAAGAGGCAGATCTGTAATGTGTTGTAAGTGTGGTAGCAACAGAGGCCACAGAGCGAAGGCATGCCAGCGGAAGACTTGGTGCAGCCACTGCAAAAATGACACTCACAAGGACGCTATTTGCAGGTGAAAAGGCCGACAAGATGGCGCATGAAAAATCTTGGGGGAAAATGGCGGCGCAGATTACGCATTCGAGGTGAGGGATGGCGACACTGGAGACCAGCGACAGTACGCGCACTGCATCCAGGAAAAGGGCCTGATGGTGGACACCGGAGCCACCTCACACACCATCACAGACGTGACCAAATTCAAAAACTTCGATGACATGTTCAAGCCAGAGACGCACTATGTAGAGTTGGCAGACGGCACTTGGTGCAAAGGCGTTGTACAATGCAGAGGCAATGCCGAAGTTTGTTTGGTTGACAGCGGAGGACAACGGCATACAGCAAGGCTAAGGAACGCATTGTTTATACCGTCATGTCCCCAGGACATGTTTTCAGTAAAAGCAGCCACTGCCAGTGGAGCAACGGTCATCTTCAAACAAGGCGAGGACACCCTGATACCAAAGGACAGTACACGGTTTGATATTCATGTGTATGGCAAGTTGTATTATTTGCATACTGAAAGAGAAAATGACGTGTAACGGTTGTCACGATATACAGAAATACTGGGACATTGTAATTATAAGGATCAAGGATGTCCAAAAATTGCAAACTGAGGTTGACGGCATGAAAATTAAGGGTAAGATAGATAGACCCAACCAAGAATGTGAGATATTTACTCAGGGTAAATTTTTCCTGACCAGGAATAGAATCCCTGATGGTAGAGCAAAGGCTCCCTTAGAAATGGTACATAAGGACCGAGCTGGTCAGATAGCTACCGAATCCATAGATGGGTATAAATACTGTATATGCAATCATTCACTGATGACTACTCAGATGCTCTGTTTGTATATTTTCTAAAATCAAAAAGCGACACTGTACAGGCAACAGAAAAATTCTTAGCAGATACAGCTCCATATGGCCAAGTAAAATGTGTCAGGTCTGATAACGGTGCGGAGTTCACATGCAGGGATTTCCAAACACTTTTAAGGAAAAACGGGATTAGACATGAGACATCAGCCCCGTATTCACCTCATCAAAACGGAACCGCCGAGAGAGGTTGGCGTATCTCTTTGAGATGGGTAGGTGCATGTTAATTGAAAGTCAACTACCAAAACGGCTATGGAACTATGCAGTTCAAACAGTGGCCATAGTGCACAACAGATGTTACAATAGACGTACTGGACAAACCCCTTACCAAATATTGACAGGTAAAAAGCCAAACTTATCTGCAATGCAAAAGTTTGGGTCTGCATGCTACACATACAAACAGGAAAAGAGAAAACTTGACTCCAGATGTGACCGGGGATGTTTTGTGGGTTATGATAAAAACAGCCCAGCTTATTTTGTCTATCACCCAGATACTGACAGAGTACAAAAGAAGGTAACTGTTGACAAACAAACCCAAACATGTAAGCTGGACCCCAATGATGACGATACCAGTGTGAGGCAGCCTAGAGCTAGCAGGATCACACAGGAGATTCAGGGTAATCCAGAGAATGCTGAAGAGCCTAGTGAACAAAATCAAAGTGTGCTAGGTGAAGGGTCACAGGGTGATAGGGCAATGATTCTGCGGATGGTAACCAGACACAACAAACTGTGACAAACTGTGAATCTGGGAGGGGGAGGTACCCGACTAGAGAACGGAAGACACCAAACCACTGACAGGACTTCTTAATTGAAGACAGTGATAGTGATGAGATTCCAATTGCAATAGATTACTGCTACAGAGCAATATGTGGTATACCACAGACATTTCAGGAGGCTGTGACATCAGCTGACACAAAAGAGTGGGTCAGTCATGGATGACGAAATCCAGTCGCTAAGAGAGAACAACACATTTACCCTGACAAGTCTGCCAAAAGGCAAAAAGACAGTGGGGGGTAAATGGGTTTATTCAATTAAAAGTGACATTGGAGGGACTGACAAATACAAAGCCAGATTTGTGGCCAACGGCTACCGCCAGAGGATGGGGATTGACTATGGAGAGACCTTTTCCCCCACGGCGAACTTGACTAGTGTATGAATATTGTTACTAAAAGCAGCACAGGAGGATTTACTCCTGCATCAGATGGATGTTAAAACTGCGTACTAACATGCTGCCATAGACTGCAAAATATGCTTTGACCAACTGGAGGGTTATGAAGTAAAATCAGACACCAGTGAAAGTTTAGTGTGTAAACTTGAAAAATCTCTTTATGGTCTAAAAAATCTGGCCGTAATTGGAATAGGATATTGCACGATTGTTTCACTGAAAAATGATTTTACGCAAAACCCAGCAGATCACTGCGTGTATGCTAAAGAAATGGAAGCTGGGAAGATAAAAATAATCATGGGTCGATGACCTGATAATTGCAGCTAGCAATGAAAAGATACTGAGGGAAGAGAAAGAATTGCTTTCAACCAAATTTAAAATGAAAGATTTAGGAAGGCTGAAACAATTCCTGGGTATTGATTTCGAACAGTCTGATAGATCTGTAAAATTTTCACAGGGAAACTATGTTAACAAGATATTACAGAGGTTTAATATGCTAAATTGTAGACCAAGAGAAATGCCCTGTGATCAGCAACTAAATTATAATGAGGAAGCAGTGAAAATGGATGATGTCAGGATGTATAGGGAGGCGGTAGGCAGCCTTATATACGTGTCCACATGTACAAAGCCTGATTTAAGCTTTGTTGTAAGCAAGCTGTCACAACATTTAGCCGACCCTACAGAGGGGCAATGGGTCACTGTGAAACATGTGCTGAGGTATCTAAAAGGCACTTCAGAAAAAACGATACATTTCAGAAAAAATGACAGTGAGAAGCTAGGCCTACTAGCTTACAGTGACGCCGACTGGGCAGCAGACGCCTCTGACAGGCACAGTACCACGGTATGTACTGTTAGCCTCAGCAAGAACAGTTGTTTATTTCCATGGAAAACTAGGAAACAGCCCACAGTAGCACTCTCCACTTGTGAGGCAGAATACATGGTTCTGGCCTCAACCATACTAGAGTTTATATATCTTGAGCAATTGTTAGAGGGTTTCGATGGGAACAATTACTCAGAAACAATTGTCCATGAGGATAATCAGGGAACAATTGCCTTAGCCAAAAAACCCTGTGAGCAGACAGTGATGTAAACACATTGACATAAAATACCATTTCATAAGATCTACTTTGAATGAAGGGAAAATTAAGTTGGTGTATTGTTCCACTGACGAGATGGTTGCAGATTTAAAGTCAAAGCCTGTAAGTAAGTTGAAACTGGAAAAGTTTGCAGGAACCTTGTTTGGAGTTTAAAATGTGTGAAAAGATCCACACTATATATTTTTATATTATAATTTTGTAGTGGTGTTAAGAGTCAGTGCACATGTGTCCTCAGTTGCTACAGATGATGTGCATGTACTATTTTGTGCTGTAATTCATTGTGGGTGCTATGTAATAACTATACTACTGTGAGACGCTACGTATGGACGCATGCTTGCGCTACTACTGTAATTAAAAGAAAAGAAAAGACGCCTTCCTGATAAAAACTAGACTTATGCCATTGGAGGCAACGGCTGGGGGTATATCCCCGAACGCCCCCAATCCTCCAATTCCCCAATCCTTGAATAGACCTTGCATAGACTTGCATTTGAACTCAATTTCAGGTCAATCGGACAAATGGTTCTGAAGATATGGCCAAAATGGTCATTTTCCATCACAAAGCGCCACCTGGTGGCAAAATATTGAACCATACAGGTATGATGTCATCATGTGACACGTTGTGAGGTCATGACCTTGCAGTTGCACATAGTTTCATGTCAATTGGAGAAATAGTTCCAAAGATATAGCAAAAATGGTGAATTTTATGTGACAAAGCTTCACCTTGTCAAAATTTTGAACCAAACAAGTATAATGTCATCGTGGGACACATCCTCAGGTCATGACCTTTCATTTACACTTGATTTGAGGTCAATCGGACAAGTATTTCCAGAGAAATGATAAAAACAGTGATTTTTTCAGTTTTTGGCCGCTGGTGGCCAATCTAGAAATTGTAAATTGTCCAAAATCAAATCAGATCTTCCTCTTTATGATACTTACTTATAAGCAAAACTTGAAATTTTTAATTGAAATATTACTGCAGTTATCGCGTTAACACGTAAATCAGTTTTTGGCCCCTGGTGGCCAATCTAGAGATCGTAAATTGTCCAAAATCGAATCAGTTCTTCCTCTTTATGATACTTACTTATGTGCAAAACTTGAAATTTTTAATTGAAATATTACTGAAGTTATCGTGGAACAGTGATTTTTTCTGTTTTTGGCCCCTGGTGGCCAATCTAGATATTGTAACTTGTCCAAAATCGAATCAGTTCTTCCTCTGTAGGATACTTACTTAAATGCAAAACTTGGAATTTCTAATTGAAATATTACTGCAGTTATCACGTTAACACCTAAATCAGTTTTTGGCCCCTGGTGGCCAATCTAGACATCGTAAATTGTCCAAAATCGAATCAGTTCTTCCTCTTTATGATACTTACTTATGTGCAAAATTTGAAATTTGTAATTGAAATATTACTGAAGTTATCGCGTTAAGACGTAGTGCGGCGGCGGCGGTCGGACCAAAAACATAATATCCCCGGAACGCCATTCGGCGCTCGGGGATATAATGACTTCTGAATGCACATGGTGTCGGTTCATGCGAGCACGCAGTTAGCGGTGCTAAATAAAGTAGTCTGAGTTAGGAATAGAATTTGAGTCTCCACAAATTTATTGCCTCCGTCAAGTTGTTCCTCCGTGTGCCCACGTAAGAAGCTGTGCATCTGTTTTTTATGACCGCCGCAGGGGTCGCACAGACGCGTCCCTTTATGACAATCAGGATAGTCCTGGCTAGATCTCAATCATTTTTCTTTATTGACATGTTTTCCAATTATCCCACTTATCGTAATTGGCAAGTGAAGACACCGTTTCTCTCCATACGCGATCTAACAGCGATGAAATAATGGGTTAAACTCAGTAGAACTGAGAATTGGGGTGGACAAAACATCCGTTTTAAACAATTATTAGTCCTGACCTGTTCTCAGTCATTTTCATGATTAACAAAAGGTTAACCCCGAGAGCGCTCCACACTTAACAAGCGCTGCTTGTTCTCCCCGATTAGGTAGGATGACAATCATTCATCTGGATGCGTATTTGCTGAATTTAAATCAAAGTCAAATAGTTGAGCTGCATGCTTTTTATAAGTGGCAAGTGGCACTTTTTTTAACTCAATACCGAGAGTAATTTTGAATAACGTTGATTTAGATTAAGCAAACGCGTCCAGATGAATGACTGTCGTCTTACCTAATCAGGAGAGCAAGCAACACCTGTTAAGTGCAGAGTGCTCTCGGAGTGAACATTTTGTTAATCATGAAAAATGACAGAGAACAGGTCAGGACTAATAATTGTTTGAAACTGATGTTTTGTCCACCCCAATTCTCAGTTCTATGGAATTTAGCCCATGATTTCATCGCTGTTAGATCGTGTTTGGAGAGAAACCGAGTCTTCAGTTGCCAATTAAAATAATTGGGAAATGCATCAATAAAAGAAAATGATTGATAATAAACTCCTAGACCACAAGTACTCCTCATCTAAACATTAAATATTAAATTATCCACTTTTTATGAGCCAAATAAGATAGCTATCCAGGTTGCTCCCCAAACTCCCAGAGCCTAGAAAATGCCACACTTTCAATTAATAAAATAATCATATTTTTAATGCAAATCAACTTTGTACTCATGAAGTTCAATATGAACGGATGATTTTCTGGTTGAATTTGGGATGAGTTTATCAATATAGGCGCGGCTGGACATCAATGGTCTCCACTGACCTGTCCAAACCAAAAACATGTCTTTTCTCCACGATAAAGTCCAGAGTCTCATCCATTTATCTACAAAGCCGGATCAGCAAGCACACATACTCATTAGAGGAACTGCATATATTACGGTCAGAATGTTCACGCAGGCGGAAAGCTTGCTGTTTACAATTCCGACCATCCCAGCGAAACGCAAGCTTGTAATAACACACCCACTATGGAACAAGTATAACAACAATAATAACAAGTAATAGGTTCGCACTTTAAAAGAGCAAAAATGCGAGGCTTTCTGTTTCATTGAATGTGGTATAGATTCTAAAACTGATCACTTAGTTAAGAAAAATGCCAGCACACTGCAGTATCGACAAACTAGCTCTGCGATTTCAGTGGTAAACCAAAAATAAGAAATGGCTGGCTAGTTAGCAAGCTGAATTATTGAGCTGCTCCTCAAAAGTATCAATGCTGTCAGCCCTCCTGTCTGTTCCATTCACAATAACTGCTATTTTTCATCTCAGATTCACATTTCCATCCCGCAAATAAGTTCAGCTCTCCAGGCTCAGTTCTGGAGGTTTCTTGTTCTCATGCAACCACATCAGTCTGAGCTGCGTAAAGTATATTGAATACAACGTAACCCTATTACGCTAGTATTTTAATGTTTTTTAAGGTCCAATCAATGTCTTTTATTCACTGAGGAAAGCTTATACTGTCTGCAATTTGATAAAAATCTTGTCAATCAACTGGTAATTACCAGGAGAATTTCTCGTGGGCGTGAACTACAGCTGGGCTTTCATGCAGATACTACTGAATCACTATTAAAGTGATTTGATTTCCGTTAGAGCTTATGAGGCTCTAAAAGACAGCTAAATTCTTCAACCGACATATCTACGCGTTAATCCATGATATGAAATTGCGCGTTTTAAATATGCGATGACTGAAATTGATAGTAGAATGACATAGTGTCAATATCATGGCAAATTATTGCCTCAGGAAACTTTTTTAAACTACTTGGAATACCATTGAGTCACTATGGTTGCTACAGAGGACAACGAATTTTTCTGTCGCAAGAGATCATTTTTTTAAACTAAAGGATAGACACTATTGAGCAGTTCGCACATCAAGCTTAGATGAGGAGTATGATTAATGCAACTCCTGAATTAGGGAATAGGGATAGGAGTGAACTCGCCAATATTCTAGACTGTGTTTCAGCTCAGCTGGCCTGTGAATATTCAATAACTGATCCGGGGGTGCCATTTAGTGATAGAGTAGTGCAACTGCTTCCATAAAAAGAGCTACTGTATGTATGTCTGCAGAAAGGTGTGAAGCAAATTCTAAGTGTAACAAAATGCCCCAAAACCTGTGGCGAACTACCCCTCCTGTAACAAACTACCCCACATATGGAGGTAGTTTGTTACAGGTGACAGGAATCTATTTTTTCCTCACCAGCATTATGCACGCGCGGAATATAGGGGTTGCTGCAGATCAGTCATGTAGTCAAATACACTTTCTGTCTCTGCAGTGCATATTGATGACAAAAAATCGATATTGTCAATTCTACAGCCATTTAAAGAAAAAATGTAACAACAAGACCCGGTCTCCCCTATAAAATAAAATGCCCTCATAACGTTTAATTACCTTTGTAGTCTGATGAACTACCATATTAGCTTTTTTTTTTTTTCCGTAGGTGTAGTATGGAAATCGGGGGGAAGAGGGTGGGACTTTGGAGGGAGGCGGAGTTGTTCATGTTCAAATTTTTAGTAAGTTCTGTGCGACATGTCAGAAAGGTAAGAATTGCTTTAATGCAGAGTTTCCCAAACCTCTCCTGGCGTAGCCCTTGTCCTGCATGCTTTAGATCTCTCCCTGCTCCAGCACAGATGATTCAAATGATCAGGTCATAATTAACCCCAGAAGCTGCTTAATAATAAGCAATCATTTGAATCACCTGGGCTGGAGCAGGGAGAGATCTAAAGCATGCAGGATAAGGGGTTCGCCAGGAGAGGCTTGGGAAACACCGGCTTAATGAAATCTAAAGAGTGACATTTTTGGCCAAGCAGAGTATATAATATGAATACGAAAATAATTTTTATGAGCTGCCATTTCAATGAAAATCACAAGCTAGCAGAGAATGGTGGTTAGGAGCATGTCTGCAATGGAATCTAAAAAGCCCAAAGTTTTGTTGATTGTGCCCCCAAGTACTAATCCTGTATCAGCTGGCAGGGCTGTTAGTCTCTGCATATCCACAAGCTTAGCTTTATCTTTAGCCTCAATCTGGACCAGCGTCTGAGGTCCAAGGCTGGGACTCGGAAGGTTGGTTGTTCATGCTGTGGTCTGGCTTCTGTGGCCCTTGAATAGTGCCCTTAATCCCCCACTGTTCCAGAGGAGATCACCCTCTGTGTAAGATGATGAAGGTGTCAGCTGAATTGATGGTGATGATGAAAGGTGCCAGAAGAAGCTTGTTGCCCATGTTATGCATGGATCAGCCCCTCGCTCCCTGATTAAATTCTGGGACGTTTCAGTTCCCACCGTGGTCTGTCAGAGAGGAGTTTGCTTCACATCCAGCATCTACTGCTCTGGCAGCAAGGCAAATCTGGGTACAAATATTTTGCCCTATCCGTCTGCCCTTTTACGAACATGGCTGTGGTCTGCACTGTAGAAAGAAGTTAGCGACGCCACTCATATCAGAATTCAAATTTTAATCTTGCTTTGGTGTGAAACTATGGAGACTAACTACAAAGTTTAAAAATACTTAACTGAAACGTGGATGATTTGTGGATCATTGTTTGTGGGGAAAATAATATTTTGTGACGATTTAGGTCTTCTAGCATTTGGAGGCCAACTGAGCTATGCTAGAACTGTTCAAATCAGTTTAATGTGCCCGTATGGACCGCAGAAATGCAGTTGTATCCTGTGTCGAAGTATCATATCAATTTTTAATGTATTGTTTTCATTTATTTCAAACTTTTTGCCTTGAGAAAGCGTTGACCTTAGCCTCTGGGCGCCTCAAGTCAGTCTGCGTGTGCATTAGTGTCTTGGCGTCCAGCCTGGCGACTTTCTGCAGCCCACACTGTGGCCTTTCAGCGGCGGAATAAAGGCGTCTATCTGCTGACCATGCGTGGGCCTCCACTGCTGTGTCCATCTTATTAAGATTAAAACATCAAGAGCATTCCATTAGACTTTGACAAAGACGCATCGCGTCAAAGAAAATGGGAGAACACACTGATCTTTTCCCAAACTTCAAAAATTGGAAACACTGTTATGATTTGGCAAAGTGTGATTAGACCATATTTCCAACAAGAAGAGCATCTTAAATTATAGGACATTAAAAGCATTGCTCAGATATGCCCCGCAGCTAATTGTTATTATGATTAGTAGTAGTTGTAATTAATTAATTTAATAATGAATTTTTTTTTGTAATATATGATTACTGATAACCCGTCAACCCGTCTATGCTGAAAAGCAGTTTGTTTCACACGCCTCTGATCAGCAATGACAGCCTCGTGATTCAGATGACATTGTTTAAATTCAGCGTCATATTATTCATTTGGGCACTCAGCGAATGTCCTAGTTTTTTAGTCGCAAGGTAGATAATGCGTTGGACATTGCGATGCCTTATGTTTGATACTTTTCTATTCGACCAGCGCTTGTTACCCAGCCCCTCCCCCGAAGGGTGAGGACATGGGTTTTGTTTTCAGTTCGGTTTGTTTCTGTGTTTGTGTGTTTGTGCATTTGTTTCTGTGTTTGCAACTTACCAGAATCTTGGATTTCGCAAATATATTACTATGTTTGTTTGTTTGTTACTTGCCGAAATCCGAGGATTGGCTAGTATCCTACTCTGTTCATTTGTGCGTTTGTTTGTTTGCACTGTGGCGTCCACAGTGTCAGCTCAATTTAACTATTACATGATCAACATAGGACAGGCACTGCACTATTTTGGTGAATCTATGTCGAAGGTCAAGGTCAAGGTCGCTCAAAAGGTCAAAAACATATAAGAAGCCACTTCTTCGGTTCTAATCATCGTAGGGTCTTCTAACTAAGTGCATACTCAACATAGGACAAGCACTGGGCAAGCACTGTACTATTTTGGTGAATCTAGGTCTAAGGTCAAGGTCAAACAAAAGGTCAAAAACACATAAGAAGCCATGTCTTACACATAAGAAGCCATATCTTCGGTTTTAATTGTCGTAGAGACTTCAAACCAAGTGCATACTCCATATAGGACAGGCACTGCACTATTTTGGTGAATCTAGGTCAAAGGTCAAGGTCACGCAAAAAGGTCAAAAACAGATAAGAAGCCATATCTTCGGTTCTAATCATCGGACAGACTTCAAACCAAGTGCATACTCAACATAGGACAGGCACTGGGCAGGTACTGCACTATTTTGGTGAATCTAGGTCAAAGGTCAAGGTCACGCAAAAGGTCAAAAACACATATGAAGCCATATCTTCCGTTCTAATCGTCGGACAGACTTCAAACCAAGTGCATACTCAACATAGGACTGGCACTGGGCAAGCACTGCACTATTTTGGTGGATCAAGTTCAAAGGTCAAGGTCAAGGTCACACAAAATGTCAAAAACACATAAGTGGCCGTAGCTTTGGTTCTAATCGGTGTAGAGACTTCAAACCAAGTGCATAATTTTTGATAAACTCAAGGCCTGCGTTACCGGACCTAAGCACTGCACTATTTTGGTAAATCTAAGTCAAAGGTCTTGGTTAACTAAGCAGCACTCTATTATCATTTATTTGTTTGTCTGTCTGTCTGTTTGTGTGCACTCTACAGGCCACAATTTTCACATTTTCTTCACCAAACTTGGTGACAACGTTGAGTAACCTTGCGGCTACAGACCGGTCTCTTTTCCAGGTCAAAGGTCAAGGTCACCAGAAAGGTCAAAAACATTTTGGTTCATAACTTTGCTACTATTACAGCTAGAGACTTCAAACCAACTCCATTCTGTTCATTCTGTTTCTGAGATCTGTGCATGATTCCAGTCGTCATTCTATGAATCACTTTTCATTTGTTTGTGTGTTTGTTTGCACCGTGGCGTCCACAGTTGCAGCTCAATTTAGCTCATATTTCCTGATCAACATAGGACAGGCACTGGGCAGGCCACTATTTTGGTTAATCTAGGTCAAAGGTCAAGGTCACACAAAAGGTCGAAGACGCATAAGAAGCCATATCTTTGGTTCTAATTGTCGTAGAGACTTCAAACCAAGTGCATATTTGTTGATAAATGAAAAGTCTATCTTACTTGACCTAGGTACTGCACTATTTTGGAGAATCTAGATAAAAGGTCAAGGTCACACAAAAGGTCAAAAACACATAAGAAGTCATATCTTCGGTTCTACTTGTCTTAGAGACTTCAAACCAAGTGCATATTTTTGATAAACGAAGCCATGGCTTCGCTTCTAATTGGTGTACACACTTCAAACCAAGTGCATAATTTGTTGATAAAATTAAGGCCTGCATTACCTGACCTAGGCACTGGACTATTTTGGTACATCTAGGTCAAAGGTCAAGGTCTCCCAACCAGCGCTCAATTTTAGTTGATTTTTTTTTGTCTGTCTGTCTGTTTGTGTGCACTCTACAGGCCACAATTTCCACATTATCTTCACCGAACTTGGTGATAACATTGACTAGCTTAGTGGCTAGAGATTGGTTTCATTTTGAGGTCAAAGGTCAAGGTCAAGCTCACCAGAAAGGTCCAAAATACATTTTGGTTCATAACTTCGCTACTATTACAGCTAGAGACATGAAACCAATTCCATTCCATTCATTTTGTCTCGGAGATTTGTTTCGGAGATTTGTGAGGAGCGGGGTTTGTTGTGCCTGGCACCACTTGTTTTTTTATCAATTGGGATTGCCTCACCTTTACATTCCTGTTGGAGTCTTCTCTACACTACCACCTTTGTGTTCAATTCATATGGTCCCGTGGTGGGCTGTTTCTTCAAAATCCTCTGACCTTTGTCAGTAAACTAACATTGGTAGGCCTGGCAACGATTCAAAATTTGATATCTGATTTGTTACTGAGAGCAGCTCTTTGCTTAAGCCCAGTGTCAACACCAACTTACAAAAGAAATTAGTATTATTCAGTCATTATTATTATATAAGGTGAAGTGAGGACACATTTTGTGGCTTCTCAAACATTAACCCTATCTAGACCCTGAGCTAGGACCACCAAACTTGGTGACTTTTCCTAAAACTTGTTTGGGAACAATTTTATACCAATGAGTCAAGTCCACCATCTTTGCCGTTTCCATGGCAATGGTTTTCTAACAGGTATGTCAGACAAAAAATGGTCAATTTCGGTTTCATCAATGTAGTTCCCAGATTTACTTTTTAACATAAACTGCTCAGAAAAATAAAGGGAACACTTGAACAACACAATTTAACTCCAAGTCAATCACACTTCTGAGAAATCAAACTGTCCACTCAGGAAGCAACACTGATAGGCAATCAATTTCACATGCTGTTGTGCAAATGGAATAGACAACAGGTGGAAATTATAGGCAATTAGCAAGACACCCCCAATAAAGGTGTGGTTCTGCAGGTGGTGACCACAGACCACTTCTCAGTTCCTATGCTTTCTGGCTGATGTTTTGGTCACTTTTGAATGCTGGTGGTGCTTACTCTCCAGTGGTTGCATGAGACGGACTCTACAACCCACACAAGTGGCTCAGGTGGTGCAGCTCATCCAGGATGGCACATCAATGCGAGCTGTGGCAAGAAGGTTTGCTGTGTCTGTCAGCGTAGTGTCCAGAGCATGGATAGGCTACCAGGAGACAGGCCAGTACATCAGGAGACGTAGAGGAGGAGGTAGGAGGGCAACAACCCAGCAGCAGGACCCCTACCTCCGCCTTTCTGCAAGGAGGAACAGGAGGGGCACTGCCAGAGTCCCGCAAAATGACCTCCAGCAAGCCACAAATGTGCATGTGTCTGCTCAAACGGTCAGAAACTGACTCCATGAGGATGGTATGAGGGCCCGACGTCCACAGGTGGGGTTTGTGCTTACAGCTCAACACCGTGCAGGACGTTTGGCATTTGCCAGAGAACACCAAGATTGGCAAATTCGCCACTGGTGCTCTGTGCCCTTCACAGATGAAAGCAGGTTCACACTGAGCACATGTGACAGACGTGACTGAGTCTCGAGACGCCGTGGAGAACGTTCTGCTGCCTGCAACATCCTCCAGCATGACCGATTTGGCAGTGGGTCAGTAATGGTGTGGGGTGGCATTTCTTTGGGGGGGCCACACAGCCCTCCATGTGCTCACCAGAGGTAGCCTGACTGCCATTAGGTACTGAGATGAGATCCTCAGACCCCTTGTGAGACCATATGCTGGTGCGGTTGGCCCTGGGTTCCTCCTAATGCGAGACAATGCTAGACCTCATGTGGCTGGAGTGTCAGCAGTTCCTGCAAGACGAAGGCATTGATGCTATGGACTGGCCCGCCCGTTCACCAGACCTGAATCCAATTGAGCACATCTGGGACATCATGTCTCGCTCCATCCACCAACGCCACGTTGCAACATAGACTGTCCAGGCGTTGGCGGATGCTTTAGTCCAGGTCTGGGAGGAGATCCCTCAGGAGGCCATCCGCCACCTCATCAGGAGCATGCCCAGGCCTTGTAGGGAGGTCATACAGGCACGTAGAAGCCACACACACTACTGAGCTTCATTTTAACTTGTTTTAAGGACATTACATCAAAGTTGGATCAGCCTGTAGTGTGTTTTTCCATTTTTAATGTTGAGTGACTCCAAATCCAGACCTCCATGGGTTAAAAAATTTGATTTCCATTGATAATTTTTGTGTGATTTTGTTGTCAGTACATTCAACTATGTAAAAAACAAAGTATTTAATAAAAATATTTCATTCATTCAGATCTAGGATATGTTATTTTAGTGTTTCCATTATTTTTTTGAGCAGTGTATACTTATTCCATTATATTTACAATATCTTACGTAATTTAATGTTAGCTTTGTTAAGTAGAATTAATTTATACTAATTTGATGACATCATTGAATATATTTCATTTTCCTATGATGAAAGCATCTATTACCAACAAATAGATTTTTTTTTTTTTCATTATTAAGGTAGTCTTTAAGCTCTATATTGAAATCAATATACTAAACACAAAGAAGTTGATAACAAGTTTTGCTAACACAAACCTGTAATCCTTTTAAAGTTTACTTTCATTTCTTTCTGACCTGAACTTCTAAGAAAAACATTCGGAGCAAAAGAGAACTATTTTCACGGAAAACAAATAGAATTTTATGGATTTTTTGGCCTCTTGGAGCTGGTGCACTATGGGATAAAATAAGCAAAGCATTCTGGGTAATAAAGATCAAAACAGAATATCATAATGACGTCATAATAGGTCATAATAATATCAAAATGATTCCAGTCTAGATAGGGTTAAATTGAAACACGCTGTTTGTTAAAAAGATTCAGGATGCTTTGTTTGAGGCTACACGATATATTGCATAGATTAGAACAGGGGTAATCAACTTTATCCAGGAAAAAAAAAAAACCCTGCCTGCATGCCCGCTTGCTTACTTACTTGGCTTTTGTTCCAACCGAGCAGTTAAGCATCAACTAATTAACTCCCTTTAATTTAAATTTATTCAATTAATTCAGGTTTAAACTTAATCTGGGGTTAGTATTGTAAATCCATTTTTTTGGGGAAAAAAGCAATTTTGGACTTAACCTTCATGAAATTAAAAAAAACAAAAAAAACATAGTTTATGTATGTAGGGAGATCCAAAGAGTAAAATGCATGCATTTACATTGCAAGGAAAAATTTGGAATTAAACACATTCATTTTAACCTTAAATTAGTTAAAACAGTTTAGACAGTGATTACAATAGGATTAGTTAGGGTTAGTATGGTTTTGTAGATCAATACTTCTAGCAAAACTCACGGTTGCTAAAAAAATTCAATCGGGTTTAACCACTCGTGACACACTGGGTTTACTTTAAGGTGCTTGAAAGTCTGAAAAAAAGATACTGAGACCTGTGTCATTTTGTAGGTCTTAGTGAGCAGATAAAGAAAATGCAAAAATAAATAAAATCTGTTGAGAATTTTTGGAGAAAATCCATTTTTTGTGTGGCAGTCATCTTGAATCGCAAAATCCTAAGAAAGGGGTTAATAATTGCAAGCCATCATGTTTTCTTCGATAGTTTGACTTATCAGATAATCATACCACAGGGTCAGATTGGTGAAATACAAAATGGTTACCATGGTAACCGAATTTATTGTTAAAAATATGAAAATATTAAATCCCTGAATATAACCTATCATGTTGGTCATGATATCAAGTTGGTCAGCTTTAGTCCAATAGTACAAAACTCTGCTTTTGTGTGGTAGGAACAATTGGCAGCTGATGACATCATGTATAATAGGCCTTTTCATTCATTACCTCAGCTGCAGTGGAAGTAATGCCCATGTCGTTTTCATCATTATTCCAACTTGGGAGTTAATGCAGCTTAAAGGTTGCATAACCTTACATTCATAAAAGCCAGAGCATGTGGAAGATAGGCCTTTCCATGACTGGCGTCCTACCATTATGGATCACAGCGAAGCTCGCTCAAGAGTTTGTTTGCTTTGCTTTCGTAAAAGGGAGTTTCTCCATTGTGGGTGAAGTTCACCTCATCAAAACAATTCAGGATAACATAATATCTCAGTATGACATACATGACCGCCATTTACCAACATCACTTCGTGAAACTTGTAAAACAAAGGTTTATAAGATGAGGCAAGGTAATCTTGACCAAAAATTCAACTGCCTGTACCAACTGGAAAAGGTAATTGAAGGCCAGCATCGGATCAGCCCCAGAGTTCAGTCTTGTGACTGTTTGATTTGCCAAGTGGTGAAAGCCAATGGATTCAAGGCCAAGCAGATACAAGGTAGCCTCAAAAGAGCCATCCAGCCACACCCTTCGCAAATGCATTTGCTGCAATGGGAAAGATGGTCACTTTCTGCTTCGGACAAAGCCTAAACAGTGGATGGGAAGACCATGTTGCCGACTTCTGCGAGGGCTATGCGAAACTTGGCATCTCGATCACACCCAAATTCCACATCATCAGAGACCATTTGTGTGAGTTCTGTAAGTGCCATGGTTGTGGATTGGCTAGATATTCTGAGCAAGCTTTTGAAGCAGTTCACGCTGACTTTTCACCATTCTGGGAGAGGCATCAGATAAAGGATAGCAGCAACAAACTATTTGGTTTGCGCTTAAAGCAAGTCGTCAAAGAGTACAATAGGGCACGTCTAAGCATTACATTTAGCTAGATAGAACTTTTTGCCATGTGAGGGTTAAAGACAGCAGATGGACAACTATCTCTATTTTTCACATTCTTTTGATCAACAACCTTGCAGAGGAGACTTTCAGAAATAAATCACCAAAGCGCAGAAGTTTTTTAACCCTTTAACATCGATTTGAAAATTTCAAGTTGGGTGCCAATGAAAAAGTGGATTTTCTCCAAAAATTCCCAACAGATTTTTAAAAATTTTTGCATTTCCTTTATCTGCTCACTAAGACCTACAAAATGACATCGGTCTTGTTTCAGCATCTTTTTTTCAGACTTTCAAGCACTTTAAACCCAGTGTGTTGAGTTTTCCTCCCAGAAAGTCTTTCCACAGATCCCATCCAGCAAAATAAGCAGCCATGTAGTTAATAAAACTGAATTTGACCTCACATAAACCTCATCCAGGGATGGTTCAGATACAACTGTTAATCCATCTTTAGACTGGGTTTAAAATTACTGGTGCAACAGATTTGAATTAATTCCAGGTTTAAGGGGAAATTAAAAAAAAAGGTTTGGATCAACCCTTTAATTACCTGCTGAATTGTCTTGTTGAGCATGTGTTGAGTTACTTTATCCCATTGAGAGATGTGTTTAAATGAATTGAGTGGATTTCTCTCAGTGTAACATACCTCACTGATAGAGATGATTTAATCAGGTTGAGTTCAATTTCAAACATCTTTCAGTGTACAGTGACTCACTGCACTCCACCAAAAGGTTTAGGTAGTTAAACCAGGATTATTTCCAAACAAAACTTAAACCAGGTTTAAAATTTAGCTAAATGGGATTAGTAGATTAAACTGGATTTAATACAGTTTTAATGTTACCCCATGTACAACCCAGCCTTTGCTAGAATCTCTGCTAGGACCTTCATTAGTAGTATCAGTAACTGACTAGATGGAGAGAAAAGCCCCATCTCAATCTCCACCCTAACATCTTTTGGCTGCGTCAAAGTAACGTGATATGCAGCAAAGTGCTGCCCATTCCTATTTATACTATTTTGAGCCCTTACAGCATCAGACACTCAAGCACTTACCAGCTGACGTCAGTAAGTTCCTGGAGGTTCAGGATTTAAGGCTTTAGGGTGGGTATTGGGGTAGGGAACAGAAATGTGTTCATGAAAGACTTCAAAATGTCTGCGAGAGAGCCCTCATGCTCTTGACTATTTGACTGCGCAACAGCCTTGCCGTAGAACTGAGAGATTAATGCCAAGAGTCTTTTAACAAAATTACTGCGCTTGTGAAATTATGAGCAAGTAATTGTACAAACAAAGACCAACTGCTTAAGCCTGCGGCCCTTTGCCTGGCACCAGAGGAAAAGAGACCCCCAGAATGGGCTTTCAGAAGGTTATACTGGAACTAAGTGGGCTGTTCTTTACAGTAAAGTTCACGTCGATTGGCCGCAGAAACACAAATGGAGAGCAAAATGAATGAATGATAAACAGGGGGGTTTTGGAGAGACATTCGGAAAATAACAATGGGAGGGGACAGGTGGGATCGCCAGGTACAGACACAGAATGACAGGGAAGGGGGAAGAGAGAAATGCTTCCTTCTTCCACAGCCTCAACTTATCACTTCTTAGTGGGAACGCGCTTCAAAATCTGCGAGTCTGGAGAATGAGATTGGGCCTAAGCCAGCACCCTCAAAGACCCTTTCTGGATAAGGCTCTGATGTACAGTGTGCAGTGATGATTGTACTTCACCACTTTTGTCTAAAGGGGTTCCTGATATATTACTTCTCTGTAATTTTTGGTGAAAATGCATTGAAAATTACTATTGTAGGCAATGATAAAAAAACATTCGCACACGCATATTGAGATAAAAATATGGGTTATAAACAAAAACAATGAATTTTTTCATAATAATTGAAAGTTGTCACAAATTAAATTTTTTTGACTCTTGCATAGCCTGAATGCATGTTTGAAGGTTGCATGATGCTAAAAAAAATTTTAACTGGTATGAGGCACCTTTATTCTGCAAAATTACTCCTAATGGTCAGTCGTTCCAGTATATAAGGTGACATGAACTTTGAGCAGCGTCACAGTGTTAAACACGATGGCACCATGGGAGGAGCTCTCTGAGATTGTTTGTCACCGGATTGTGGCGTTACATGATGCTGAAGACATTGAACGCTGCCATGGCACTTAAGAAACCCCACCAAGCATTTCAAAGAGACCAGTTCAGTGACAACTAGCGGCAATAGAGGTGCAAAATGGAAGTTAAGTGCCTCAGATGTTCATTATCTGTTTATGACAGGTATACAGTATGACAACTCCATGATGATATTAATAGCGTCAGAAGTGAAGAGATGAATGTATCAAGATCTACGATTTCCAGATAACTGTGAGAAAATTGTCTGATTAGTTGTGCTGCTGCCCAGAGCTGGCAAAATAACTTGAGTGTGCAAAGAAATAAAAGGATTGGATTCCAATGGACTGGGAACAAGTCCTTTGGACCGATGAATCAAAATTCAAAATTTTCTCACCTAAACGCAGAACTAATGTGCACCGCAGAGTTGGAGAACATTGAGAAAATTACTGTTTAACCCCTTCAGTGAAACATAGAAGTGGTTAATGTTATGGTATGGGGTTCAGTCTGCTCCAAAGGAGCTGCTGATCTCATAAAAATCAAACCCAAATCCGATTGAGCAAATCTGTTGCAGCATCAGAAGAATCTCTTTGGAACGAACTTCCAACCAAATGGAATTGTTGAATGAGTGAGGAAATTAAAAGAAAATAGATGAAAACTGAAACAAATGCTGTTATCAAAGCAAAGGGTGGCCACACTAGATATTGACTTTTTCTCTCAAAAAGACATTACTATTTTGTTTTTACTGTCTATCTGTTTACCTATTTTCATCAATATGTTCAAACATTACATAAAATAAATACTTGAATAGTACTTAGTTTCTGATTTATCTTCATTTTTGCCTCCACCAAGGAGGTAATGTTTTCACCGCTTGTTTGTTTGAATATCTGTTAACAGGATTACTCAAAAAGTTGCAAACAGATTGGCGCAAAATTTGGTAGGATGGTGGGTGGTAGTCCAAGGATGCGTTCATTCAGTTTTGGAAGTGATCCGGAACATATTGTTGATTCTAGAACCGAAAGAACCAGTAATAATGACATATGGCGTGGCGGAGGTATGCGTTCCACCGAGTGCCCTTCGAGTGTTATTTTCATGATCATCACTGCACACTACTGTAGAGCGCGCGGGAAAATGATGAGCGACTATGCTTTTGACGTGTGGCATTCGCATGTCTTCCATTAGATGGCGCCTTTCACCTAAACACTCAAAATGGACCTTTCCCGTGATTTATGACTCAATAAATATGTGACTGACAGGACGAAACGGTCTTTAAATAAAAAACCCTGCGTTAATTTGGAGTAATGTAAGGAAATCTGTGATTTTACGCTTAATCCCAGGATCCACTGAAAGGTTAGATTGATATTCAGTGCATGCCTCCATTCACTGTTGCCATATGCTAATCAACGCTGGTCGCTTGAAGAGCCCTCTGTTCTAACCCGGGGTCACCGCGCAGAGAACACTGCAGGGAAACCATCCGTTGCCAGGGACATCAGCGTCAGCAACAAGTCTATCACAAGACAGTCAGAGCGAGTGAGCAAGAGAGAGAGAAAGCAAGCGGGTCCAAATAAAACTGGCTCATTATATTCCCAGCATAAAGCAGTGACATTGTGCGGCTCTCCGTTCCGGGAGAGCGGGTACAGGCAGGAACTAGCTGCGGAAAGTATTCAGAAAAACGAGAGCCAAAAAACCTAAAAACGGCATGCTTTTATGCGACGAAGATGGGAGGCTTCTTTTTCATGTCGTAGTTCGTTTTTCCCCACCCCAGTCTCGCAGCGCATGAGAAGAATGTTAGGCTGCCTCGACAGGTTTGATTGTACAACTGCGTGAACGCGCACAGCTGGGCATGGCGGAAAACGTTATTTGGCAATCGGGGGAAGTTCTCTGCGTGAGCATGCATGATAACTGATCTGTGTTGTGATTACTGAATAATGAAGACACTCCAACCCTTCGCCTGACTATGGGGCATGTATCAAGAGAACTCCTCGTGACCCTCTTCCGACCCCGCCGCGCTAAATATTCAGGATCCTGAATGCGTTGCCGTCCTGGCTGAATTCATCATCACCAATTAGCGAACAATTTCATAACAGAGCCCCTTCTCAGAGACCCCAACAAACGAGCCGCGTTCACGGTGATTGTCATTTATTTGACAGAAACAAGTGCAATTAGCGAGGCTGCAGCACTTTGATTTTCAATAAAGATTCATTAATGCGTAACCGACCATTAGTCTATTCCACCATTCAGCCTGATTCCAAACAAGCCAAACACAAGAGAGAACATTGATAAAGTAAGTGTCACCTGAAAGGACCATGGCCGAAGCAAGCGTGACGCCACACGGCAAAGACGGGTCCAGAGAAGAAAGTAGACATACCCAATCATTTCAATGTATAGATTATTTATTTTCACAGGCGTTCAAAGTCCTCCGAATACTTGTGAATTCTAATAATTCGAAGTTACCATATTGCTAAACCAGATTAACTCATGAGTTTAAAACGACTGTAGGTGAATCCTTTCTACCGGTAACTTATAGCTGAATATGGACTGCTCGACATATTACGATTTGTGAGTCGCTGCCCTATCACACTATGGAGCTTTACGTTATCGAGCAATATATTGGCATTAACAACACAACAATTTTCCTGACATTCAGTGCCCAGATTTTCCGATCTTATAAATAGAAAAATGCAGAGGGGAGCGACCGCCTCTTTGGCCAGATGCTGCGCGCACGACAACTATACAGATATCCCCATGCGGCGCGAAGACACACCCTCCTATCTCTCTCTCACACTCACACACACACACACACATATATTCACACCACCTGGTTCTTCTTTTCGTAGCAGTATTCGCGTATATTGTGCCTGTTTACGTCCAGGCTCGTTACTCTCCTCTCCGGGTCTCGGTGGATAGCCATGTGCGCAGACGGGTAGGCGTAGAGCATAAAGGTTAAATGACAAAGAAAGTCGGGGCAGCGAGAGACAGCGGGAGAATGAAAGACGGAGAAGTGTGGAGGAGGGGTAGAGAGAGTAATTGGGATGAGAGCTGAAGTCAGTGAGCCAGCAGGTCGGACAATCAAAGCTTCTTAACGACCGGTGGACACCCACCCTGGACAGCGCACCAACCCGGAAAGGAAATCGAGGGGAAGGGGAGAGGGTGGGGAGGTGGGTGCATCTCTCTGACCACATACCCTCGTACGCGCTCTGCCAGTCAATGCCCGTGGAATGAGAAAATCGCTGGAAAGCTGAGGGCAGCGAGCGCGAGTCGGGGTTAAAGGGGGCGAAACGTGCGCGTCCGCCCGCTGGGAAAACGCTCTGGACCAGATGTCCCGGGACGGAGAGACTGAGAAAGACGACGAGGACGGGAAAGTCTGGAGGGGACGGCGGCCGAAGAGCCCCGCGAGAGCAGCGATGACGGAGCGGGGAGTGGGCCCGAGTTTGCCCCTGATTTTGTTGCTTGCGCTCGCTGCGCATATTCAGGTAGTCACTGAATCGGTGCTGATCAGAGCGCCCGGATAGTATCGTTTCTTTTCTGTGGGTAGTTGCTGTCGTTTTTTATGCACGTAAGATAACAAGAATATGGACATTTATATCTGTTTTATTGAAATGATTATCGCTGTTAAGATATCTTCCACCTGTTCTTGCATGTTTAGTGTGTGTGGTCTCAGTGAAACACTTGTTGCTCTTCTCTTTCTTGTGCGGTATCTTTTCTCGCCAATGGTTTTACCTCGCGGGTTTTCACATGCAGATGGCTCTTAAGGGAGTTCGTTTACTTGCACTCTCTACGCATTTTTTTCATGTAATTATTTCTTTCCCAGGTTCACCTGGCCTGCGGTCATTACTTGAATTGAAATGGAAGAACTATGTGTGTGTGCGTGTGTGTGTGTGTGTGTGTGTCTGTGTGCGAAAACGCGAAAATCGATTGTTCTCTGGGACTGTGTTCAGTTTGTATAGGCGATGCGTTTGTTTCTTGTAGAACAGATAAACGTCTTGTCGGGGTTATGGGCGACAGACTCTTTAATATGGTGTGACGGAGTTGTTCTGACGAGAGGGAGCTACTCTCTTATCTGTTTTGTTTACATCAAGCGGTCAGGCGCGGAGCTGAGATTACTTTCACTAACGTGACCGCTGCAAAAGTGTGTGTGTGTGTGTGTGTATGAGTCTGAAAGAGAGAGAGAGAGAGAGAGATGCCGTTTTCTGCTTTTTGACTCCCTAATAGTGGTCGAGTGAGCAGATTCAATTCGCTTTTTATTGCTGGACATGAATGCGCTTGGTCGTCCTCTCCCGGCCCCTGAAGTGGACCAGCCAAATTATCTGGCTGGGGGCCAGGTGTCGTGCACAGCTAGTTTATGTAAATACATTATTCTCAAAGCAGCATCGCAAATTAAAATTCCGTCCATAAATGAAATGTTCCGTCCGTCCGATTGGCTGGCAGGCCAACGTGTCGATGAATGAAAATATATAATTAAGGATACTCAACTGGATGTATTCAAATGGTTAATTAATAAGCTAATGCATTTAATGTTCGTATAGGTACCTATACGAGAACGAAAGTATCAGTGCCAAATTTTCACTCCATTGTCCAACCAACCTTTGACCTCATGAATATTAGCGCTTCAACTGTAAATAATTTTGCCGTGCATAAAGAGAGATGATGCCGGACATTTTTATACGACCATTTTTCATGTCACCGCCTCCATACAAAATAATAGCACGTTTCTGAGCGATCACAAAGGAGTGGCTCTCCCGCGTAAGATAGATATTATTGACTGGACATGCGCGTGGAATAGAATGGTAATTCTAGGTCCATTTTGTGTCGTCCATGATCATGCTGACTGGATTGTGAGCGTGAGCGAACTAAGGATGTATTGGATACATTCGACTGTCACGTCAACTAACTGGTTTGATATGTGCCTTTATTGATCATCAGGACTTGTATTCATTAATTATTTTAGAATGAGAGGTCTGAGCAAGGTTAATGACCCAGGAAAGCTGATCCCAGATCCTAATTGGTTGAGTATTTAGTTGCTTAGGGAGAGTTAAGAGACAGCTTCTCTGCATCTCCTGATCTGAGGAGAGGAGCCCTTGGGGGGGGTCAGTGGGAGTTTGTGAGCTGAACATTAGAGGGTGCAGAAATTTGCTTGATACTGATCGTGTTTTAATTGTTTTTTTCCCGACTAATAACTGCACTTGCAATCAGAACAAAAACAAAGAAGGCAAGTAACTGTCATATATATGGAGATGTGAAAAAGTATTTGCCCCCTTCCTGATTTCTTATTTTTTCGCATATTTCTCACACTTAAATGTTTCTGATCATCAAACAAATTTTAATATTAGACAAAGATAACGCGAGTAAATAAAAAATGCAGTTTTTAAATGATTATTTAATTTATTAAGAGAAAAAAGCTATCCAAACCTACCTAGCCCTATGTCAAGAAGTAATTCATTGTGATTAACTAAAATTAACTGTGATTAACCACATTTTTTGAGTTCAATTTCATTAGCCATAGACAGGTCTGATTACTGGCAGACCTGTTGAATCAATAAATCACTTAAATAGAACCAGTCTGACGAAGTGAGGTAGGCTTAAAGATATCAGAAAGCAACACATCATGCCGTGATCTAAAGAAATTCAGGAACAGATTTGTCATCAATGAACAAAGTCATCTATCAGTCTGGAAAGGGTTACAGAGCGATTTCTACAGCTTTGGGACTCCAGCGAGCCATGGTCAGAGCCATTATCCACAAATGGAGAAAACTTAGAACAGTGGTGAACGTTCCCAGGAGCACTATACTACAGCCCCAATTCCAAAATAGTTGGGACAAAGTGTAAATTGTGAATAAAATCAAAACGCAATGACTTTCAAATGACACCAGCCGGTATTTTATTCAGAATAGAACAGAGATAACATAGCAAATGTTGAAACTGAGAAATTTCACAATTTTATCCACAAAATGAGCTCATTTGAAATTTGATGGCTGGCCTGACTACAGTCTGGTCTTTCATCGATTGAGAACATTTGGCGCATAATTAAACGCAAAGTCCATCAAAGGAAACCAAAAACTCTCCAGCAGACGGAAGCCTGTATTAAACAAGAGTGGGATCAAATTCCAATGGGTAAACTCAAGAAACTTGTCTTCTCAATGCCCTACGCCTCCACTCAGTGTTAAAAAGAAGAGGGGGTGCTACACCGTGGTAAACAAGCCCCTGTCCCAACTCTTTTGAAACCTGTAGCGGCCATCAAATTTGAAATGAGCTCATTTTGTGGATAAAATTGTAAAATTTCTCAGTTTCAACATTTGCTATGTTATCTCTGTTCTATTCTGAATAAAATACTGGCTGGTGTGATTTGAAAGTCGTTGCGTTTTGATTTTATTCACAATTAGCACTTTGTCCCAACTATTTCAGAATTGGGGTTGTAATTAAAGGCCAGAAGTTGGTGTGAACATCAGGGACAGATACAGTCCTCGTTGCCCTCCTCTGCCATAAAGCATCAGAAATGGAGCGTGACTACAGCATCAAGTTGTTTTTTTTTTTTTTTGTATTGGCGAAGGCTCGAATTGTGTGATCACTGCCGAGCAGAAGACTTGCAGAAGATGGCGTCGTATCAAAATTCATTGCTTCATGAGGCGTCATCTGAGATAATTTTCTTATGAGTGAGCTGATTTGTCAATGCCTGTTGTGTTATTTCTTTGATGATATTTGTAAGTCAGCAACAGTATCATAAAACTTTCTTGAAGGGGGAACATGATTTGAAGGCGGAGCAGAACACGGGGCTCTGTGAAATCTGCTTGATTGAAACCGTTCAATTAGCGAAAATGTATTTGGACGTGGCCTAAATGCATGTGTGCCACGCGCCTCTGACCTTACGCTGTGATCATTTAAATAGGGCCCCAAGAACCCTGTTATAATGAGGTCATTTTTGAGTTAATGTTTTGCGGTGTGATGTTTGCTCTGTCAGAATTGCTGAGTGAAGTACGGAGTAATGTCGGTATGTTGCAGTGGTAATAATAATAATAATAATAATAATAAAAATATTAATGCATCAGTTTTATGTAGCGCTTTTCTGGGCACTCAAAGACGCTTCACAATAGATACATTATTCATTCACTCACACATTCATGCTCTGATGGTGGTAAACTACGTTTCTGTAGCAGCAGCTGTCCCTGGGGCAGACTGATCGAAGCGTGGCTGCCAGTATGCGCCTACAGCGCCTCCGACCACCACCAAACAAACATTCACTCACAGCCATACAGGAGTGTTCCTATATTGTGGTGATGGTGATGTTTGTGTGGATAAAGTATAGAATTTGGAATTGGATTGGGTGGTGGTTATGTTTGGAATGTGTATCAGTGTGTGTTAATCAGCCCACACAGGTGTGAAGTCCTGGAATTAGAAGGTACATGTCCTGCCATGTGTCTCCTACATCCATGAATTGGGGATGAGGTTTACTGTCGGGACCCGGATTTTTCTTTGTTTGCCGGTGTAGGTGGGAATAGATTGGGGCTGAGCTGGGTTATAAAGAGGCAGATTTTTAGCTGTGTTGGGTTGTAGAGGAGCTGGGCTTAAATTGTGGAGGGGGCTGGGTTCGAGCCATGTTGGGTTGCTATTTTGTGGCTGTGTTGGGTTGTTGTGTTATAGCTTTGTTGGATTGTCATTTAGTAGTTGTGTTGCATTGTTCCTTTGTGGTTGTATTGGGTTGTTAGTTTGTGGCTTTGTTGGGTTGTTTTGTTGTAGCTGTACAAGGTCATTTGTTTGTGGCTGTGTTTTGTTGTTCTGTTGTAACTGTGTTTGGTTGTGGTGTGGTAGCTGTGTTGGGTTGTTGTGTTGTCGCTGTGTTGGGTTGTTGGTTGGTGGCTGTGCTGAGTTGGGGTGGTTACAGGTGTGCTGCACTCAGGGATGTGGCTCTGAATCTCCAGTGTACTGCTGAGTTACAGGTATGTGAAGAATGATGCAGGAGACTGAGGGAAGAGGGAATGAGAGAAGAATGAACTCTATCAGTACTCCCTCTCTCTCTCTCTCACACACACACACACACTCTCTGGGGGGCTTGTTAGCAGGCGGGGGGCAGGTGTGTCTGAGCCTGAGGGGTCAGGAGAGGGCAGAAAAGAGCAGATAGAGTGGAGTGATGAAAATAGGAAAGAATAATTAACAAAAGAAGAGGGAGTGAGACAGACAGAGAGAGAGGGAGGTGGTGGGAGAGAGAGAGGGAGGGAGGGAGAGTGATCACAGTTTGTTCTCAGATCGGCAGAGAAGAGGAGTGATTCTGCTTTCCCTGGAGAAAGGGAGGGAGTGAGGAAGGGAACAAAGAAAATGAGATAAAGAAAGGAGAGGAAAGAAATGTAGCACATTGGGAACAGAGGAGAGTTGTGTATCTATCCTCCCCAGAGACTGAGCGGGAAAGATAGAGAGAGGGAGGGGAGAGAGATGAATGAATACAGATCAAATGAAAGATGATTACAAACAGGTTGCAAACACAGGAGAGACTATTCTGCACATTATCGCGTGCCCGCGCACACACACACACACACACACACACACACACTTTTTCCCTCTTACATGCTCAGACAAACCTAGTGAAACAAACACTTACATGCACCCTTCCCCTCACATATGCACCCCCCCCCCCCCACACACACACACACACACACACACACACTTGCCCAAACACAAAGACATGCACAGCCCTCACACAAACATGCTCACATACTCACGCACTCACGTATGTGAGTACATGTAAGGACATTCTATTGACTTTTCATTTTGTACAGTGTTTCCCTAACCCTAACCCTAAACTAACCCTAACTGTAACTGTAAGCATAACTTTAATCTATTAGCTGTGATCCTCCGCAATTGTCTGTGAAGACCATAGAAAATGCCCTCAGAACCCCAAATGCCCTCACAACAATGTTTCTCAAGAGGTTGGTCAAGTTGGTCCTCACAAGTGTAGCTGTTGAGGCCCGCATTCTTTCAGTCTCTCACAGCCGCACATGCACACACGTGCACACACACATCTACACATACACTCGCTCTCACACACTCAATCCCCTCTTTGGGTGTCCATCGAATCCAACAATGGCATTTACCTCTTAAAAAGTGAGCTGTTAGTAGGGGGAAGAATCTCATCCGAGTTCCACTGTTCTTACCGCGGGTGAGGCGTGTTTGTGTGGCAGCAGTAGTGGGGATAGAGGCACCCACGGCGTGTTCCTCCCGAGTCTCTCTCGCTGTCTCCTGGCTGTCCTATCCTCCTCCAGCATCAGAGTGCCTTCCAGAGGCTTTAATCGGCAGCACCACCCTCCAGGGATTCAGGTCCGATGTCGTACTTCCTTCACAAGGTCTTTGTCTGACCCTTGAAATGCCTCTTTTACCCCCAGCTAAGTGTCAACCACGGTGTAGCTGGCTGTATAACACTATGCGGGGAAGCTAATTTGGCACTTCCTTTTCACGCGTCCCAGCCATTGCAGCTGTCTCCGGGTGATCATTGTCTCGGTATTACTGCTGCTGGTCTATGGGAGGATTGCACAGTGAGGCCTGGTCAATACCAGCAGTGCTTAAGGCAGCGTATATGGAGACACGCCATGGGCGTGAAGTGGCAGTTAAGATCTACTTTATTGAACACCATAGGGAAATTTGTCCTTTACATTTCACTCAACCAAGTTACTCAGGAGCAGTGGGCAGTGACAGTGCAGCATCGGGGGGCCAACTCCAGTTCTAAAGCCAGAGCTTTGGTCTGGGGCACTGGTTGGAGTGTTCCTATTGAGTGAGGCACACTAACGTACCAGAAATTTCTCACTTTCATGTGGAGTTTGGCCATAATCAAAAAGGTCTGTCCAGCATTCCCTGTCCACCTTCTCTTGGTGCTTATCCAGTTGAGGTGAGCAGTGTGGTCTCTCAGTTGGGCCGCTCAGTTGCATGGGGCTCTGCCTAATACAGCTGCCACTCACTCCCTGCTGTTAGTGACCATATACTCTGTGCCGCTGTGGTGTAGGATTGTGACACGGTGCTTCTGGTCCATTAGCACCTGCTCCTTTCTCCAGATGCCCTGTCACCTCCAGACTTCAGCCAGATGAAAAGGTCCAGGTATTGTTTTCTGGAGTCAGAGGTGGGCTTATAGATTATCTTCACAGCTATTCCATTTGAAGGGTGGACCGTGATGACCGGTCTTTTAAAGCACCGGTGTGTTGTTTTTCCACACAACACAACTGCAACTTCACACACGCACACAAACTGTTCATGACCCACATAGACAGACACACACACACGCACGCGCAGCACACGTGCACTCACACAGTCTGCAAATGTCAGATTCTGTTCTCTCTGTGCAGAGATGTGCAGTGCGTAAATGTCGTCATATTTATCTCTGCGTGTAGAGTTATGCAGTGTGTGCAGCATGTGCAGACTCTCATTATTTGTTTGTCTCTGTATGCACAGACAAGGGACAAATTAATGGAAAAATTTTCTTGAACAGTCCATAAGGTGCCGGCCTTCACAAGCTGCCGGATCAGCTTCAACATGCCTTGACATAGAGTCTAGGGGTGACAAAGAGCGCTGTTTAACGCGTTGTTCCTAAATCTCCCATGAGTTCTGTTGGTTTGAGGTCTGGTGACTGTGAAGGTGGCAGAGTACAGTGAAGATCATTTTCATACTTATTATACCAGTGACACCTCATGCCCTGTGGGGTTTGGGCCATTGTCACCCCGGAAGATACCGCTCCCTTCGTGGTAGGAATGCTTCATCATAACATATAAAGGTGATCACATAGAATAACTGAATCGATTTGTACTTACCTTTTTACTTGAAAGGGACGAGTGTGTGTTTGTTGTCTCTCCTGCAGGTGGTGTGTGTATATGTATGTGTTTATGTGTTTGTATGTTGTCTGTCCTTTAGGTGGTGTGTGTATATGTGTGTATATTGTCTCTGCTGTAAGTGGTGTTTGTATGTTTGTGCTTATGTTGTCTCTCCTGTAGGTGTTGTTTGTATATGTGTATGTGTAATCTCTCCTGTAGGTGTTGTTTGTATATGTGTATGTGTAATCTCTCCTGTAGGTGTTGTTTGTATATGTGTATGTGTCATCTCTCATGTAGGTGTTGTTTGTATATGTGTATGTGTAATTTCTCCTGTAGGTGGTGATTGTATATGTGTATGTGTAATTTCTCCTGTAGGTGGTGTTTTTATATGTATGTGTTTTTGTGTGTGTTGTTTTGCCTGTTGGTGGTGTTTGTGTGTATATGTGTGTAGTTAAGTGTATCTGCAGTCTCTCCTGTTAGTGATTTGTGTCTATCCGTGAGCTGATGTGTGTGTTTGTGTGTGCTGTCTCTGCTGTAGGTGGTGTGTGCGGTGGGCTTGTTTGAGCTCCAGATAAGCCGGGTGCAGAATTCTCAAGGGCTGCTGCAGAATGGGGCATGCTGTGACCTCCAGGCCACAGGGGGGCAGCGCTGCTCCTCGACGGATCAATGCGACACTTATTTCCACGCCTGCCTGAAGGAGTACCAGACCCGGGTTGTGCCTGGGGGACCCTGCACTTTCGGCTCTGGCACCACCGACGTTCTAGGGGGGAACTCCTTTTCTCTGCGTCACCGTGCCCACGGATTGGCTGGAGAAGGAGCAGTGGGTGGAGCTGAAGGAGACCAAGACAGTAGCAGTGGACGAATCATCATTCCCTTTAAGTTCGCCTGGCCGGTAAGCAGCAGGCCTTCTGCTCTGGATATATGAACTCCTTTAACAGCTGCTTTAACAATACAAGGGCCAAGGGAATCCACTAAAGCGCCATGTAAAATGTCCTCTGCCTCTGCTGGGTTGTCTTTTTTTGACTGATTGTTCTACAGATATCAGTCGGCGTTGCGCCATAAGACTGATTGGCCCTCTCGTATCAGGAGGGTTGCGTTTTGAAGGCAGATTGGCTCTCAACTGTCGATCTCTCATCTGATTGGGCCCAGTTTGGCTTGGTGTCAATGTATCCGTGTGTGTGTGTGTGTGTGTGTGTGTTAATACCACAATGCAGTAACTTTCAGCAGCAAACTTTGTGCTGTAATCCTTGTTCTACACTTAGACACTGCTCAGCGCCATCCCTATCTCCTCCAAACTGTCTCTCCCTCTCTCTGCTTTCTCTCCCCCTCTCCCATCTCTCTCATTCTCTCCCCCTCTCCCATCTCTCTCATTCTCTCTCCCTTTCTTCCCCCTTTATTTTCTGTGTTTTCTTTTTTCCCCTTCTTTCTCCCTCTCTATGCCTTGCTATCTCCTCCACACCTTCCTTCTTTATCCCAGTCCCTCTCTCCTCTCTTTCCCTATCTAATGCCTCCCAATCTCTCATTCCTTTTCATCTCTCTTTCTCATTCCAATTTCCCTCACTCTCTCTATCCATCTTTCCCCTTCTCCCCATAATTCTTTCTGTCTCTTCTTCTTTTGCTCGCTCCATCTCTCATTGACGTATCCCTCAGTATATGTTACTGCATCGTAAGCTAGTCTCTCTTCCCCTCTCTCTCTCTCTCTATCTGCGGTCAGCCAGGATCGATCGCCCTCTTCATGGTAGGACATTCTTATTCCGCTACCCTGGATATTAATTGCGCATTAGCGTAGCAGGGACGGCCCTTGGGGGCCGGAACTGGGGGAGCGTATCACCCTGAATGCCCTGACGCTGCTATCAGAGGGCGGAGGATCACATCGACGCTCCCGAGAGAATCTCCTGCAGCAGATCTTTAGAGCAGCAGCCTAATAATCTGTGCAATACAGGCAGAAAAAAATCAGACTTAATGCGGGACATGAGCTGTCGCAAAATAATATTAAACATTCTTTTCATATCATATGTCACTACGCAGCGGCGGCTCGTGAACTCGTGAATCCCTTAAAATGAATGACTGGTCATGACCTGTTTTCAATCATTCATTTAAACTACCATAACAGAAACTCCGAAAACTCTCTACATTATCAGATGTGGCCAGTTTTCATTTATAACGCATACTGATTACGACTCCAGACTTATTTTTTTACTCAGGGGTTGGGGTTGGAAGCAATGCATTTGTCTCATGATCGTTTAAATTAAATAAGATAATTTGCAACGTCTTTATGCAATTCCATTACTTCAAACTCCTCCATGCACAAGTACTTAAATTCCACGCGAAAATCTCTTACATACGCGTTGATAGAATAATTGCTGTCTACAGCAGAGGAATGTAAAAATTCCATTTAAACTCATGCCGAATGCGTGAGAGTTGACAGGTATGCGTTATTAATGAAAACCGGCCGCATCAGATAATGTTGAGTTTTTGGAGTTTCTGTTATTGTAATTTAAATGGAAGATTGAAAACAGGTCATGAACGATCATTAACTTTAAGGCAGAGCTGCCCAACCCTGTTCCTGGAGAGTAGGTATCTGCTCCAACCTTAATTCAAAACACCTGATTCAGCTCATTAGCAACTTGTTGAGATCTCTAACTGGGAAAGCAGGTGTGGTTTGCTTTGGTTGGAGTGATAACCTTCAGGATGGTAGCTCTCCAGGAACAGGGTTGGGCAGCCCTGCTTTAAGGGATTGTTTGAGCTTCCCCTGTTGCCAATTCACGAGCCGCCACTGTCACTACGTTATATCACGTTAATGAGTGAATTTCATCCCAGCGAGTTCTGTTGTTCGACATAATTTGAATTAATCTGCTATTATGACATCTCGTAACCGCTCTTATGTCATCCACATGACATTGCTGTGTCAGCCTTCAGTCTGGTGGTAGGTGTAGTGTAGCCAGATGCATCACAGTCCCCTGTATAACCCTGTTAAAGGGCACCTCTCTCTTTGTCTTTGTGTGGAGACTGAGGAGGTGAGCCATTTGAGAGCTCAGAGAAACTGGATCAGGGACAATGCCACTTGCACTATGCGAGGTCATTTTTGAAACAAAACGTGGCTCTGTTTTCCTTGCTTATGCTTTCATTTGGATTGAAGTTGATGATGCTTTCTGGGAGATTAGCATGGACCATTGCCAGAGAATTGAATAGTTATAAAGTGACTTGGCCTCCCTTACACTGGGGCTGCTTTTATAGTACTTTCTAGTGTTTGTCTGTGTTTGCCGTGCCCATAATGCACTTCCATTCTCTTGAACTTGTCCTCAGAATTACTGCCTGAAGTATTTCATCGAACATTCACAAATTTGATATCCTGGTGATTCTGCTGGCCAATGAGCCAATATGTAGTAGAGAATTATCAACCATATTTTGCTTTTAGACTTACTTTTAATAAACTACGATTGCAAGGATTAGGGTGGCCGGGCAGCCTACTGATAGCTTACTTTACTGGCAACCGGATAGTTGCTGTTTCAAGTCCTTAGTGGGGCTTGGGATTCTGACTTGATCTGGAGAGATGAAGTTGGGAAGAACTCTGCTGTTGGGCCCTTGAGCAAGGCTCTTACCCCCAAAATCGCTCCAGGGGCTTTACCCCTGTTTCTCTCTGTCCCTCCTCACTTGCAACTGTTCCTTGAAAAAGAAACTCATGAAGAGTTTTGGGGAAAAATGAGACATATCCCATTTCCCACTGAGGGTTATGTCTCATTTCTCCCCCAAACTCTTCACATGTTCCTCAAAGAAACGTTTTTCAGTTAAACAAGACATTGTCATCAATATCCTCCACCACCATGGAAACCAATCAGCGGCATGACTAATAACGAGCACGCTCAAAATTTCATTCATCCAGGTGAAGTAGTTTCTGGGAACGTTTCCTTGTTTATCTGGCCTGGTAGACAAGCTCAATAGCAATATCCCCTACTTAAAGTGGGGAGTGTTTAACAAAGGTAAAAAAAAATAAAAAATCCTGTGTTTTCAGTGGGGAAGAAAAGAGTCATAGCCTGAGGAGTGTCTACATATGTAGGAATCACTGTGTTCACTAACTTGCATCCACATATGTGCGCGGGTGTGTGTGTGTATGAGTGCATAGGCGAACATGTGAATGTGCGTGTGCGTGTGTGTGTGAGTGTATGGGCAAACGTGTGTGTGTGTGTGTGTGTGTGTTAGTGCTTGTGCAAATTTGTTGAGGACACAGAACTGTGAAGTAGCTCTGAGTGTGAGAAAGTTCTCTCCCAGAAAGCCAATCTGTATCGGTGTCAGGGCCAGGCCACTGGAGGGGGTTGGGGGAGAGAGGGATTGAGAAAAGGATAGAATGAAAGAAGGAATGAAAGAGAGAATGAATGGATCTGTATGAGGAATGGAGGGGCTGAAAGGCTTGCATTATTTGCCCCTCTTTGTGCAGCTTTTGGGAGGGGGTGGCTGTGGGGGATGAGGGGGCGATGTGATATCACTGCCCCAGGTGAGAAGAGTCATTCTGAGAGAACCTGATCTCCCCTCTCTTACTCACTATCTCCATCTTTGTCTTCCACAATCTCTTCAGAGAAATCATGGGAAAAATATACACGATGAGAGAGAGAGAGAGAGAGTGTGTGTGTGTGTGTGTGTGTGTGATGTGTGTGCGAGTGCCGCTGAGTGAGCAATTTTTGCTTTAAATCATTATGTTTTAAACTTCCTGATGAAAGGTTGATCGGTTTTGTTGGGTTTTGACGGCATATTCAGTCAATGAAATTGGCCTATAATAGTTGCCATGTCATTTTCTGCACTGTGAGTTGAGATGATATGGATGAGTGTGGAATTGAAGGGGTTCTGTGGTAGATGAAGGGTTTCACCCTAGAATTATATAGTGAGCCCAACTGTGAGTCTGCAGTGGACCCAGATCTTCAGTGATCTGAAAGGGCTGATGAGGAGCCGAAAACTGATCCACATTCATGGCTAAACTTGGGACATTTCCTGCCTAAAAACCTTTGCAGGAGAATCCCGAAATGCTGGTCGCACTGAGCCTCCGTTCATTGATTTGCAGGTGTGTGTTAAAGTTCTCACTAAATCTGCCTTCAGGTAATCGTGGCTGAGGAGAGAAAATTTACATTTATGAGTCATACAATTTTGTGCTCTCTGGCTATATTATAATATGAGCGTCTGAGGTATAAAAACTAACCTGCGCATCTGTAAGTATGTACGTGTCTCTGTATTTTTGTAACATTATTTGTGCAAATGTGTGTCTGTGTTGTTGTTTGTGCTTGGGTATGTGAGTGTTTTCTGTGCGCCTGTGTCGGTTTGTGTTTGTTTGTGTGTGTGTGTGTGTGTGTGTATATGTGTGTGTGTTTGTGTGTCTGTGCGAATGAGAGAGAATGAGAGGCGCCTGATCAATTTAATGTTTGAAGCCAATGCACCTCCAGAATTGCAGTAGTGTTGGGGGATCAAATTAATGATGGTTTTGCACTGATTATTCATAAAATGTGGAATTTATGATCATAACAATTTAATGGTAAAAGACAACAACGAGAACATCCTTCACCCAACTGCCGAGGAGAAATGGAGAGGGAAGAGGTAGACTGGAGAGTGGAGAGGACAAACAGGATGGGGAGGCAGAAAAAAGGGGAAACATTTGACAGGGTAGAGGAGAGAGAGAACTTGTCAGATGAATTGCATTGTATGGCCTAAAAGCATTCAAGTTTAATCTAGTTTATACAGCTGAAGTTAAAAAATAAGGAAAAATGCAGACTAGGGCGAAGGTTTTGGGTTTGGCTGGTGTTAAAGGGGTTGGGAACAACAGTGGTTTGGAGAGAATCCAGGGTCAAATGGGGCTCGGAGCATTAATAGTCCAGGATGAGTCCAAGTTCAGATGTGGCAGACTGGGGCACAAAGTCTGGGGGCTGGCAGGGTTTAAGGCATGACAGAGGTACTGCATGGTTGTGCTCCTCGTGATGCCTCACCTCAGTATACAGACTGGTCATGTTGCTCCCATACTTTTGGAGAGGAGGGTGGGGTATGGAGGGAGAGGACAGTTTTAGTCAGGCTCTGTTGGCTTTCAGAAATACTGGGACCAGTGGTTGCTTGGAATGTCATAAAAATGCAGACTAGCCTATGGCAGCATAACTAAAGAATGGCATGCAGTGAGCCAGCACCATTAAGAATGTGAGCTGAAAAGCCCCTACCCAACCACAAGAGTTGTGGAAGAGCAACAGCAAAGACAGTCTAGTCCACCAAAGATGCTGTAACAGGTACTAGACCACCACACTCCACACCTAGCTGTAGGCTTTGCGAAAGAAGTAGGTTTTTAGTCTAGACTTGAATAGCAACAGCATGTCTGGTTCCCATACATCAAGTGAAAGATTACTCCATAGTAGAGGAACTCAATAACAAAAGGCTCCTCTGCTCACGGTTATTTTACTTACGCCCATCTACTCCATTTTTGCTCTGTTGCTTGATACTGTTCACTCACTGAAGCCTATCGAATTTGATGGCACCTGAATGTCCAGAATGGCCCGCCACAGCCGCCCTCTTGAATTTTGAATTCCGCAGGATAACTTGAAAATGGCTTTGTCAAGTTACATTCATTCCAAACAAGCCAGGGGCTGAGGGGTAATGCCCGCTTTGTATTATGTTTACTTGATGCGTGCACATACACTACCGGTCAAAAGTCTTCGGACACCCCAATTTTCCCAGTTTTTTATTGAAAATTATGCACTTCCAGTCCAACTAATAGCTTGAAATGGTACAAAGGTAAGTGGTGAACTGTCAAAAGTTTTAAACAAAAGGTAAGGTTACCCAGGTTTTTTGTAAACTGTCGAGTAGGTGAAAGGATGGTTCCTCAGTGTGTTACACCCACTGTCAAACATGGAGGAGGAAGTGTGATGATCTGGTGCTGGATCCAGGGTCAGTGACTTACAGAGTAAAAGGCACCCTGAACCAAAACAGCTACCACAGCATTCTGCAGCACTATGCAGTACCCTCTGGTATGTGCTTAGTTGGTCAGGGGTTCATCTTACAGCAATATAATGACCCAAAACATAAGTCCAAGCTCTGCCAACATTACCTTAGGGAAAAAGAACAAGATGGTAAGCTTTGAAAACATGGAGTGGCAGCACGGACTCCAGACTTAAACCCCATCGAGATGGTTTGGGATGAATTGGACAGAAGAGTGAAAGCATAGCAACATACAAGTGCCACACATTAGCATGTTTCCAAATCGCAACATTGTCATGCGGCATATCCAATTTCGCGAAGAAACTCGGCCAAAAGCTCATGTAGACCACAGGGCTCGACAAGTTTTGAAAAATTCACTGTCCCTATTGGACCAGTGACACAAATTACCTTGACAAACATTCATAGCTTGTTGTTTATAAATTAAGCATATTAAAACATTCACATCGTCAGGATTGCTCATTTCACAGAATTGAGTTAAGCAGACGGGCGATAAGCAGAGCTCCACTCTCGGTCACACATAAGCAGGGACGTGCGGGCAGGTTAAGCAGTGACTTCTTTTTTATCGCTAGATCTTGTCAACCAGTTTCCACATGCTATGCCTGATTGTCAATCAATCAATTTGACCTTTTTTTGTGGTCAGTTAAGCCTGTAATCATTAAGAGGTGATAGTGAAAAAAAGAGATTAATTTCCTTCATGCTTTGATTCGAGACTGCAAGGAAGTAAATCTTAATAATTAATTAGGAAAAAAATCTCAACACTCTCGGTAATTCTGTATATTGTTTTGACCTTTTGTTTATCGGATTATGAAAGAAGATGGAAAATAAACTCCCCATTTTTAAAAAATGGCATCAAATAGTAGGCTACGTGTTTAAGGGGGGAAATATTATCGTAAACATATTTACCACACAATGAACGCAGCATAAGAAAGGTTTTAATACTTGTTAATGGCATTGCGTTAGTTTCCTTTAAGCAAATATGAACAAACTTGCTGTCTCCTGAGCATTTTAAGCTCGATGCACTGAGTAATAATGTTGTGGATGCTATTGGCATGCCATTCTGCCGTTTGGTCTTGTAAATTAGTTAAACAATCCTCAGATTGCTAATCAGGCTAAGTAATATAGTTATAGTTTGTTTAACCGTGAACTGACCTCCGAAGGCACGTCACTGCACATAAGCACCATGAATACAATAATTTATAACCACTGAGGACCATGCCGAGACTGCTGTCTCATTAGTTTTCACATAGCATGCATTAAAACACAACTTTTTGTCGCACTGGAGGATAACAATACCAATAGTTTAGAAGTAAAATCTTTGCATGCGTTGTTAATAAATTATGTGTAGTTGACGGATTTAACAGAGCCCTGTTTCTGGGTGTAGGTTTTTGCCCATCAAAAGCGGCTCGCTCTCAGTAAGCGCAGATCAGCGAGAACATTACGACCACCATAATTTTTGCGTCTTTTAGCCACTGGCGTAACTTGAAGTTCAAGTTACACCAGTGGATTTCTTGCAGCATCAGGGTATGTATTAACATTTACATAGGTCTGGCGGGAAAATTCTCCTGTAAATTAGCATGCTTCATAAAAGTGCCGTACACGATAAAATATAAATGTATAAACTCCAAAGTAACCATCGAAGCAATAATGAACAAAATCTTTGACCTCTACAAAGAAGTAACTTTGACTCCTTTAGCATTTTACTGCCTTTTAGAAAACCACTGAAAAGCACTTATCTCATCTTACCTCATCACAGCAGAGCTCAAGACTGAGGAGAATACCGCGAATTAGGAGGAAGGTACCTCGCCAAAATGTCAAAGATCAAACAGCATTAATATGAAAATTCTACTGAACTAAAGAAAACTCCCCAAAACAATGCATAAATAAGAGGAAAAGAATAATAATTTGCAAACAGAAATAGATTTTTGGTAAAATGTAACACTGCATGTTCACACGGGTTACACTTATGATACCAAGAACAAAACCTGAATGATAAAGACGTTGAATTTTTTTTTCTCTCTGAGTTTTTTACCGAGACACGAGATTGCTAGTTACGGCTATGATGATGGGTCGGATATGCCGAACTGAATATGAGTAGCTTCCTCACAGCTGACACTGGTTGTCTAGATCTGAGAGAATGTTGCGATTGCTAGTTTTGATTATGACATTGTCGTCATAGTCATGGTCTACCCTAGTAGGTGAAATGGGCTAACGCTTGTTTATTTTTTATTAAATAGTGGCGCGCCCGTGAAGTGACTGACTGGTGTGTTAAATCACGCCCGTGAGGACGACTTGACAGGCATTTTCGGGTCCTGGCGAGATTTCACCTCTCTCGTGGTCTGCACTGATGTCGATGGCCCAATCGGGCAAGCACAGGACAAGGTGCGCTGGCCCAATCGGCACTTCCACAGGTCCGGGGCCATCGGGCAAATGTACTTGTTGAGCCCTGGACCATTTTTACCTCAACCACGCAAGTAAGTAAATAAGCATGTAGCAAAACAAAGGATAAAGTCATATCAGCGCTGAATCGCCAGAATTTCTCCTGAATTTGTGCTATGCATAAAAACGATACCTGAAATGAAAGAGGAAAGTCCACAGAATCCAACGATAAGAGCTCTGTCATTTAAAACCCACACCACACCCAAAGAACAGCAGGCATACATTTTACAGTCTACAGAGATGAGCAAAAAAAATTCTTACCTTTGATATTTTGTAATAAAAAAAACTGGTCAAGGATAAATCTGCGCTTGCTATTGTTAGCTCAATGTGTTTGTGTTATAACAAAACTAGATCGGCCAGTATTCTAGCTTGTTCTTTCCCAGGGCGTTGCTTTAAAGATCTCAGCACCTCACCATTCAGCTTGCTTGCAATGTATTTTCCTCTCTGCGATCAGCTTGTGATGCTGTCAGTAAGACTATGCCAGTAGCCATTTGATTCTATGGGTCCTGATGTTTCCAACAAACTCAAAACCACCTTAATCACAAAAACCTAGCCTGAACTACAGCCTTGCGTTCCCACTGCGTCAAACTGAGTCCATGGGCCATTTGCATGTTCTTGAATAGCGCGACAATATAAATGCATAACTAGTTTGTTTGAGGTATTGTCCAAATAATTATCCGCTAAATATTCAACATTCATTTTTATAGTCGTTTTTTGACAGAATCTTTGTGCTATTCCGCACAAATACTGAGACTACATCAGTACAGTACGTATTTTCTTTACCCATTCCTTAAATGGGCAATTAGACCTCAGTGTCTCGGTCAATTGGCGGAGCCTCATGGTTAAAATGCTTGCGCTGCAAGGGTGACTCCGAAGGTTCGATTCCCGGTCTAGATAGACTTTTTTGGGAAATAATCGCAGTTTCCTTCTACAAATAATCACTGGGGTTTTTGCTATTCTTACTTTTCTTTAACATTCTTTCACATTGCCTTTGTATTTATAATTTTATTTATTTGTTTTGTTTATAAATCTGCTCCAGTGGAGTCAAACTTCATATTCGTTGTATGTATTATCTTCGGATGGGAAATTGTATAGGCAGCACAATTGGTTGAAATAATAATACAATTTTTTTTCATTCTAAAAATTAAAAAATGTTGTATTTGGATGGAATGTCTGCCTGTAGTGACATATAAGTGAAGTTAAATGAGTTTTACTGTTTGGTATCTGAGAAATCTGAAATGGAACACAAGGTACCTAATTTACCAAATGGGAGAAGCCACCTGGACATTCCTCTCTCATTTTGCTCTGATTTACCTGATCAGAATAAACTTTGGCACAGATAATAATGACATTCTGTGCTGTAATTTTTTCGAGGTTTCAGACTGCAACTCAACAAATTTATAAGGGATCAAAGTAAAACTTTGTTAGGTGCAAAATGAGATCTTTGATTTATACTGTGTTCCATCTCCATTTACTCTGACTCAGTGATATATATGCATAAATAGTGATTTTTACACCAGGGCCGAAATCCCCAATGGTTTTACCTTTATTACGATACCAAGATTATTCAAATGGACCAAGCAGTTGCAGAGATATCCTCATTTCATTTTGGGCTTGCCATTTTCGAAAAAGAGGCTCAGTACTTAAGGGGTTAACTTAGATTGTTAATTTGTGCTATCATGTCTATGCTTTTATTCCAAAATACAATGAGACATTTAACTGCATAATTTTCTATTAAAAACTGGAAAAATTGGGGCGGCACAACCACTACATTCTCAATATCTATGTTATGCTATGCTATACAAGATCAAGCTTATGATGGTGGCAATGTGAGGGTTCACAAACATTTGGAGCGACACCAACTGAGTCAGTGAGAGTTAGAAATGCTGTTTTCAAGGGATCATTATCAACATTAACTTGAATACTGAAATTACCCTCTACAATCATTTTATCTGTATTGAATACAAGGTCAGTCAGAAATTCTGAAAACTCAGACAATGCTTCAGTTTATTGACCTGGAGGGCCATGTATATGGAAACAAGAAACACAGCATGCAAAGCACTTCAATCAAGAAGCTTAAAGCCAAGGGTGAGTGCTACAGATGACTTAACTGACTCCTTGTATTGGACTTGTGCGAAGCGTTAAGTTATACATTGCTGCCATGTAAGATGCACGAGTATTAATATCACAAGGAGGGGTGTATAAATTTAGAGGAATATAATCTTCATATTTCAGCCCTGTCTCAGAAAAATATTGAATATGAATGGGTCTATCCATTATCATTTCATTTACCATCGCTGACTGTGATGTCAAGGATTTAATATTAATTAGTCCAATTTTAATTTTGTTAAAGAGCTATATGGGAGCTGGTTAGGTATAATTTTTTCTACTGTAAATTTAGAGCTCTGATTCCTCTTTTGGAAAGTTTTGAAGTAGAGGGCTGAGGAAAGATACAGTCTCTTTAGGATACTGTTTGGAGACCGGTTTTATCGGCAAGGCAGAAATCTGTATCGGACAGCAGGTCTGCCCCCTGACCGAAGCTCTGGTTCGGCACTGTCAGAAATTTTCCTCCCATAATTACGGTCCATAATCTTTGACAGATGAGTGACACCCTCCCATGACAGGTGCATGCTGTCTTTTGTCAAAAGCCCGGACCACTCCCCAAAACTTAGCCAATTGTCTAAGGAGCCCACGTTATGTTTTAGATGTCATTCTTTCAGCTAGCAATCCGCTGTAAATTTCGTCACCACCCCCATCGGGTATGGGACCAGAGCATGCATTTCTTTACGACATCTGCTGTGCAAGAGCACGTACCATTTTAAAGTTATTTTTAATGACCTCCAGTTGGTATAAATGGACATCATTAAATACCGACCTGAATATGTTCGATTAGCCTTAGCTGGCATTTTTAAAATTTGATTCGATGTTGCTTGCTTGACATCAGAAGTGATTAATGATGGTGATGCTCAGAGGTCTCGTTCATGATGATTAATTCAGCTGCTTTGTGAGAGCTGTTGCAGCGCTCGTAACATTACCAATCCTAAGGAGTCCCCGATTAATGGACATGGTGAGCTAAATACTGATGCTAATAAGTGATGTGAAAATCATTTTGAAAAAATGTTCATAACTTTAAATTTGCATGATTCCAGGCAATGCAAATTAAATTAAGACAAAGCTTATTAGATTGGGGCTTCTCATTTTCAGTTAGTTAGCAAACTATGAGTAGAGAAGTTACCTGCTTTTACAGTACATGTGAGAGTGTGAGCATATGTCCGTGTGTCTGAATGTAAGTTTGTGAGTGTGTGTGTGTGTGTGTGTGTGTGTGCGTGTATGTGTGTGTGTGCGTGTGTGTGCGTGTATGTGTGCATGAGAGTGTTCTTAAGTGTTTGAGTGTGTATGAAAGTCCATGAGAGTGTGTGAGAGCGACTGTGCATGTGTATGCGTGTGTACGTGTGTGTTGTCAATGTGTGTGAGAGAGTGTTCGTTTGAATGTGAAATTATATGTTTGTGAGTGTGAGAATGCGTATGAGAGTGCATGTGTGTGTGTGAGTGTATGTTTGTGAGTGCGGTGTGTGAGTGTGTGAGAATGGATGCATTTGTTTGTGTTTGTGAGCGTGTGTGAGTGTGCGGGTGTGTGTTTGTGCGAGTGTGCGTGTGTTTCAGTGTGTATGTGTTTGTCAGCGTGTATGCTTGTGCATTTGGTTGCTTGTCTGTGTGTGTGTTTGCATGAATGTGTGAGTGAGTGTATACGTGTGTGTGTGTTTGCCTGTAAAGTGTACCGTGCTGTTACCTGTGTCTGTCACGGTTCTGGATGTTTGTGGCTCTCGTCCCGGGACAAATATCATTTCCTGGGCTATCGAATTCTTTGCCTAGCTGGCTGATTGAGCTGGAACGGCGCGTCCCCAGATTCTATATAAGCAGGAAGTCCGGCACGCCTCCTTCGCTAGAGTGTCTGTTTGTAGCTAAGCACTATAGCTGAAGATATCTGCAGTCAGGTTTTGTTTGACTTTCTATCTTCTTATTATTGGAATTTCGTCTCCTTTTTTTCTCTCTCTCTTTGCTTCTGTGGTTAGAACTATTATAGGTCCTTTGGAAGCGCGATTACTTTCATTTGGCCTGTATTATTCTCTGTGTTTGTTCTGTGTCCGGGCTACTCTCTCTGGTCGTTGTACCTGGCCTCCGTATCCCTCCCGCCATTATAGTGTCTTTGTGTAAGTTATATATAACACGCTGTTACCTGTGCCTTTGCGTGCGTTGTATGTACCGTGCTGTTGCTTGTGCATCTGTGTGTGTTTGTGTGTGTGTGTGTAATATGTACGTTGCTGTTACCTGTGCCTTTGTGTGTGTGTAATATGTACCATGATGTTACCTGTGTCTTGGTTTGTGTGTAATATATACCATGCTGTTGCCTTTGTCTTTATGTGTGTGTAATGTGTGCAGGGCTGTTACCTGTGCCTTTCTGTTTCCTCAGAGTCGCAGCACACATCAGGTTTTGTATCATGCCTCCTAGCCTTCTCACATCCATTGCTTTCTTACCATCTCATTTACCCACTCTGATCATCCATATCTCTCCATCTCTCCCTTTCTCACACTCTCAGATTCTTCCCATCTTGAGCTCTCACAGATACACACATAGACATATGCATGTCTTGAAAAAGGCTAAAACCATGTATAATTTATCCCTCTGGTTTTGAAGATAAGTTATTAGCCTGGGCCCACTGGGAATTTCTGGTTCAGTGGTTTAATTTGTGTGCAAATTGGATTGAAATTGAACTCCGTATATTGCGAGGGGATCATTGGGGAAACATGACAGGGACATAATGAAACATGATCTGTATGTGTATTATTGTGTGTGCGTTGCCAAATGTGTGTGTGTGTGTGTGTGTGTGTGTGGAAGTGTGAATGTGTGTGTGTATGTGTGTGTGTGTGTATATGGTGTGACAGAAGATGTAAAAGTGAGTACAAGTGTATATGCGATGTGATAAAGGCTGTGAGTGTGAGTGGGTATGTGGAGTGATAAAAAATTGAAGTATGAGTGTTGGTGGTGTGATAGTAATGTGTTCAGTTGGGTCCAAAATGACTGACAATGCACAAACCATACAAGAAATATATATTAACAGTATAATTACTGTATAGAGAAACAGAATATACCAACATGTGTGAAATACTTTATTGATGTACTGATGGAAACGGCCAAAAATCATAACAATCTTTTGAATACAAATAAAATTTAAACAAAATCAAAGTTTCATAAGAATTGGCACCCTTCATTTGCTACTTATTGCAACCACCTCTGGCAAGGATACCAGCATGGAATCTTTTCCTGTAATGTTTTGTCATTTAAGGAGCATGATGAGTCAAGTGCAGTGATGTAAAATATGTAGGCTATTCATTTATTAAAAAAAAAAAAATCACACACCAGCTGCGAGGCCCCCTAAAGGCGCAAGGCCCTCTGTGGTCACACACTTCACACAGCCCTTGTGACAGCTCTGGATGCGTAAATTGGTGCATATAAATCTGCGTTATTCAAAATTGCATACTTGTCAACTCTCACGCATATGGCCTGACTCTAATGCTGAGTCTAATGCTTTTTAGTGGCAAATCACGTTTTCACGCCGTAGTCTGCAATCTTACTTTTAATAACAAAAGTGAAGATTGAAAAATTATTATTTGGCGAACAATCTTATATTTAATTGCTAAGTCCCACTTTTTTATCAACCCTCGCCGTACCGAGTGAAAGGCATTAATTCATTGGAATGTGGATCAAACATTATTCAATAAACGCGTATTTAAGAAATTCTCATGCGGAATTGAAGTTCTCTCTTGCTTTTCTTTTTTCAGGGGCTGGAAGCCTTGAAATTACATAAAGCCATTTCAAATGGTCTATTATTCTATTTAAACAATTTAAGCAATCATGAAGTGCAAGTTCCATCGCTTGATATGTGGAAAAGATAGAGCGGAAGTTTCACAGCAGTTTGAGTTTGTCTTTTGTAAAGCATAGGCCAATTCATAAGTAAATCATTTTTCCTGTACTGAATTTAGCCCATTATTCCATTGCTATTAGGTTGCATGGGGCGAGAAGTTGTGTCTTCAATTGCCAATAGATTATTACTATATTTGGAAAACGTGTCAATAAAGGAAAATGATTGAGAACTTGTCAGGACTAATTGTCATTAGAAAGGGTTGTTCTGCAGCCCCTAGAATTCCAGTTCTGCTGTTGCCACTGCCACTCAAGTCTCCCCAATATGCCTTTATTTCGGGATCAGAAGCATATTGTACTTAGGAGTAATGGCAAGAGCACAGTCTACTGTGAGCTGAAGGGAGCCATAGAAATGTTTCCAACGAGAAAAGTGAATCCAAGCATTTATTCTTTCTATTCCTGTTGGAAAGGCATGGAAATACAATCACTTATCTTTCGCTGAGTTGATATTGCAGCCAATAGCGGCGCAGTACGGCATATTTTCAATACAAGTTATCGATAATTCGTCAATGACAATAATAGCCAATACGAATTTCCCACCCAAAACACTGGGGATTCGCTTGTGTGACGTCACTGGCGGCAAATGCCGAGCAGTGCTGGGAAAATATGCCTATGGTTGCCAATGATCAGAAAAATGCAGATTTTGATTAATTAAATGAATACATGGTGTCTTTAATGCAGGGCTTCTCAACTCACGGTCCTCGAGGGCTGGGAACTGCTGGTTTTCCATCCTCCCTTTACCTGGGAGTCAGGTGAGATGACAATCTGGCCAATCAGCAGCATTAATTGTTCACTTAATTACCTGTAAGGAAGGAAAACCGGGACTGTATTTGGATTCAATCGCCGGATTTGGAGAGCCCTGCTTTAATGCATTACTTTACCCAAATTTAAATTTCTGAACTCAAAATTCCAAAATGTCTATATTTGTAGTTATTTGATAAATCAAGGTTTCATAATAATTGGCACCCTTTATTTTGTACTTAATGCAACTACTTGTGGCAAGGATAACAGTCAAAATGTCCTGATCCTTGATGGAATTCATTTTGCCATTAATCTTAACTAGAGCCCCTGGACCTCTTGAATTAAAACTGTCGCAAAACATGCCTGACCCACCATCAACTTTCACCTCCGGTATGAGGTGCTCCTCCTTGTATGCATCTCTGTTTCAGCGCCAGACATGCATATGCTGTTTCTGAACAAAACGCTCTATCATGGTTTCATTTGACAAAAGCACCTTGTTCCAGTCATAATTTAAATGATGTTTGACGAACTCCAAGCGTTTACTTCTGTGTCCTCTGGCCAGAAAAGTCTGTCTTCTGGCAGCCCTACCATAGAGCCTGTGGCTATGGAGGTGGCGCCTGATGATGCTTTTTGAAACCTGGTGACCCCAAGATGCCACCAAGGCCTGCAATTCCTTCACAATAATACTTGGGGCAAAATACAGTTTCCCTTGAGGTTTTCAACAGTTACCAGATTTCTGTCGGTCTAAGACCATCTGTCTCTCTTGATTTGATAGTTGTTTTGTTTTCTTCATGATGTTGGATGACAAAGGGATATTGCATGTGTGTAACCTAATTTCTATACCCCAGTGAAACAGGAAGTGATGTAATGGCTCAATATAGTTTCTTAACACTCAGATAAAATTTAAATAAGTGGATCTTTCATATGTGATTTAGTTTTGGTAGATGTTATTTACAATAATCTTTAAGGGTGCCATTACTTGTGAAACCTTGATATGGAGGATATTGACTTTTAATTAAATCACTCAATGACTTTGGCTAGGTCCATTGGTACATTAATATTGTACAGTATTTCTAACATGTTGCTCTTGAGTTTCTCTTGAAACATACTTTTTAGAATGCTTCAAAGCATTTTTTTTGCATTGCCAGTCAGGGAGGCCAGCAATTTTAGAGCCCACTGTATTTGATTGTGTATGTAGTGTGATGGAGGATGCGAGTATGACTGCGTATGCAATGTCCTGGAGAGTATCAGGGTGTATGTGGTATGACAGAAGATGTGAATGTGATTGTGTATGTGATGTCATGGAGACTGTGAGTGTGCGTGTGTATGTGGTTTGACAGAGGATGTGAGTACGATTGTGTGTGTTGTTATAGAGAATGCTATTGTGAGTGTGTATGTGGTATGATAGAGAATGCAAGCTTTGGTGTGTATGCAGTGTGAAAGAGCATGTGTGTAGGGGCGTGTATGTGGTGTGGTGGAGGACATGATTATGACTGTGTATGTGATGTGATAAAGGTTGTGAGCATGACCGTGTATTTGTGGTGTGATTAGGTATGTGAATATGAGTATGTTCCTCCACAGGATTTCGCGTTGGTATGTTGTCCTCTTTCTGAAGCCTAATCCATTGTTTTTCTGTGTGGCCAAACATTCATATTTTGCTGCCAGCTTTCTAAAACCTTCTAGTTGTTGTTCCAATGCTGAGCTTAGGGAATGGGTGTCATGTACCATTGTGAAATGGGATATGACTACAAGAAGTGCTTACAGATAACGTGTCATGCTCACTTCAGTCTATTGGTCTGCTATGAATTCAGATGAGCAGTGATCATGCAGCATATCGGGCAGGCAAGTCTTATGTTTATCATTGATGTCGTCTGTTGTTTGTGATATTGGAATGTGTGTGAGGGCGGAGTAGTGTATGTGAGCGGAGAGTTTTTGTGAGTCAGCCAAGGTGTGTTGTTAGTTTAAGAGAGATGGGTATTGAGTGTGTTTATGCAGTATATGTGAGTTTGTGGTGTGTGTGTGTGTGTGTGTGTGTGTGTGTGTGTGTGCGTGCATGCTCACGCACATTTGTATATGTGGGTGTTTTGTGTGTGTGTGTGTATGTGAGAGAGAGAGAGAGAGTGAGAGAGAGAGACAGAGAGTGAGAGAGAGTAGTTTAAAAGGGAAATTATTCTCCCTGGGATGATTGTGCTTCCTGTGGGAGAATGCTCTGTTTTTACAGCACAAGTCAGTCAGGATTTCCTCCCCTGCATGAGAGAGAGAGAGAGAGAGAGAAACAGAGAGAGCAGTTGGGAGAGGGAAAGCAAGAGATGAAGGGAGAGAGAAAGATAGAGTGTGGGGAGGAGGGAGGACAGGGAGACTGCAGGAAAAGGAGGGATGAGGAAGAAGAGAATGGATGTGGACAGAGAAAGGTCTGTGAGGCAATAACTTTGGTTGAAGTGTTACATCTTAATTATTCTTGGAAATAAATGCTTTACTGGGAAAGGCTAGTGCACCTTGAACTCTGCTTCATAACACAGTCATTGTCTTCATAATATCAAGCTGATAGTTATGAGACTTGAGCTAGTTAGCGCGCTCAAATTTAACAATCACCTTTTGCCAAATCAGAGTTAAGAGTTAGAGTAACTGCAGCGTTATTGAAAAATCAGGGGGACAAAATCAAGCTGAATATTTCCACCCTGAGTAACAGGGTAGAATGATGTATATGTGTGTGTGTGTGTGTACTGGCTGGTGGCATCCAACCCGGCAGGGTATTGGCATAAATTTTATAGATGGTAACCCCTGTGTGGGGCGTTTCCATCAGATGGCGGTAATTGGGCTTCAATTCGCTGTTTAATTGCTGGTCTTCAGTTACTTACTCATGATTCGTGAACTTACTGCACACACAGTGAACTGTTGCTGGGGACGTGATTCACGTTCGCGCTGTCACTCGCTCGCTCATGACTCACGGACCTACTGCTCACAAAGGACATGTCGCTGATTCACTTTCACGTACTGTGCTGAAAGTGGCGCTGTGTCACTCACTCCTGTACTACACACAAGTGGACTGCCACTCAAACCGTTACATGCCGTCGGAGGTCAGTTAGGGGAGGCTGAATCTTCACTGTTAAACAAATGATAACTCGTTATTAATTTGCTTAATTAGCGATCTTAGAATAGATTAAGTAATTTACGAGACTAGACAGCAGAATGGCGTCCAGCACGGTGCTAGCACTAGGTTCTTTTTGGTGGAAAAGGGGTATGATTGAGTGGATATGGTGCTTTGTTCCTGTCAGAAGGTCAGTGACTGGTTGAGTGGGTATGTTACTCTATCGCTGTAAGAAGTTTAGTGCGTGGTTTAGTGGGTATGGTACTCGATTCCTATCAGAAGATCAGTGACTGGTTGAGTAGATATGGTGCTCTGTTTCTCTCAGAAGGTCGGTGACTGATTGAGTGGGCATGGTGCTCTGCTTATGTAAGAAGATCATTGACTTCTTGAGTGGATACGGTGCTTTGTTCCTATCAGAGTCAGTGACTGCTTGAGTTGGTGGTGGTGCTCTATTGTTGTATGAAGGTCAGTGACTGGTTGAGTGATTATGGTACTCTATCCCTGCTAGAAGGTCTGTGACTTGATGAGGAGTGGGCATGATTCTTTGTCCCTGTCAGAAGGTCAGTAACTGGTTGAGTGGTTATGGTATTATAGCCTTATTAAGGTCAGTGACTGGTTGAGTGGGTATGGTGTTATATCCCTGTAAGAAGGTCAGTGACTGGTTGACTGTGTATGGTACTCTATCCCTGTGAGAAGGTCAGTGACTGGTTGAGTGGGTATGGTATTATATCCCTGTAAGAAGGTCAGTGACTGGTTGACTGTGCATGGTATTATATCCCTGTAAGAAGGTCAGTGACTGGTTGACTGTGTATGGTACTCTATCTAGGCATATTTTTTCCCAAACTATGCAAAAGCAAAGTCGTGTCAACAGTGCCAGGGTTTAAGCAATTACGGCGCGCTTCCTGGACACGGCCAGCCGAACTGAAGGTTCGCTCGCTTGTTGCGCTAGTTGCTGGGAGGCAGAGGACTGCTTTGGCCACCATGGAGTTTTACACGATTATTCTTTGTCTCATAGTATGGCAATTAATGTGAGCAAGATTAAGTTTATGACCATACATACTCCAGTAATGATAAGTTACCTATTCGTTTGGGTGATGTGTATAGAATGGTGTTATAGAAATGTATATCCAAGAAGTGTCTTTACTGCCGATGGCAGCACACGCTCTGCTGTTAGAGAACACGTAGCTGATAAACGGAAGCACCTCAACAAGTTGATTTTATTTTTGAATAAGAATCGTGAAATGCCTTTCACTGTAAAGTGGCGAAAAAATGTTTTTGTCTATGTGTTGTTTGGACCCACAGGTCAATAAAATTATTACTACTATATAATATTTCGGTGCTGAATGCAGAACGATTTATAAGATGAACTATCATTTAACCTTTAGGTCCTTAATCTACCCGTGGAGGATTAAGCCGCGCACCAGTGAGTGCGTGTAGGCCTACATCGAGAGTAGGAAGAGAGGTAGCCTACAATTGGCCTTCTATCCTGCTTAAGGTAGCGTTACTTCGTTTGACATGAGGATATTATCTAGGCTGTATGTCTAGAGCCCTCAAGTGGCCGATAGCCTATTATAATTTTTATTCCCAATTTCGTGGGAATTAGATATCGCCACTGTTTGGCCCAACCCGCCTGCACCCGCTAAATGTTATTAAAATATTGACCCGCCCCGCCCGACCCGCGGGTAAACCCGTGGGACCCACGGGTTTCCGGGCCGACCCGCGCATCACTAGTGGGTATGGTATTATATCCTTGTAATAAGGTCAGTGACTGGTTGAGTGGGTATGGTATTATATCCCTGTAAGAAGGTCAGTGACTGGTTGAGTGGGTATGGTACTCTATCCCTGTAAGAAGGTCAGTGACTGGTTGAGTGGGTATGGCATTATATCCCTGTAGGAAGCTCAGTGACTGGTTGAGTGGGTATGGTATTATATCCCTGTAAGAAGGTCAGTGACTATTTTTGGTATACCTGGGGAGGAAGTTAGAATGACAGCCAGACAACTTCATGTCATCTCTTTTGCCTCATTGATTGCCCGACGTCGGATTCTTCTTTTATGTAAAAATCGTTTGCCCCCTTCAAACACATCCTGGCTGCGGGACCTACTGTTATTTTTGAAAATTGAAAAGATCTAATTTGCTCTACGTGGTTCCACTGACAAATTTTACAAATATTGGCAGCCTCTCATCTCCCACTTTAGAACAATGCAATCAATCTCACTAGACTAGAATATCAGAATCTGTCTGGTTGTTTCTATATTTATTTCTGGCTGTACATGCTGACTCTATATCTCTATGTTTTTCTACTTTTTTTTCTTTCTTTTTTCTTTTTCCTCCCCCTTTTTTTCTTTTCTTTTTTTGTGACATTTATCTAACTTTTAACTTAACGTTGGAGTCATTATTTGTTCTTTGTGTTTACTTTTGAATTATAAGTAACAAAAATATAATTCTGTAATATTGTTCTGTCATGTGTGCAGATTGATGAATAAAATGTGGTAAAAAAAAAAAAAAGAAGGTCAGTGACTGGTTGACTATGTACGGTATTATATCCCTGTAAGAAGGTCAGCGACTGGTTGACTGTGTATGGTACTCTATCCCTGTAAGAAGGTCAGTGAATGGTTGAGTGGGTATGGTATTATATCCCTTTAAGAAGGTCAGTGACTGGTTGAGCTTCAGTTTTCTTTCTGTGCATCTCTGGACTGGCATTAGGATTTGAATTTAAGATTAAGATTAGGTTTTTGGGTGTTCCTCGGCTAAGACTTTCATCCAGGAGCCCAGTGGTTGGGTGTTCAAATCCCAACCTTGTCATTATTGTCTATTGGCAAAAGTCTCCTTGAGTGAGGGAACAATTGGCTGGTTAAAATTAGTTTGTCTCATGGATTTTTTCTGGTCGCTCCTGGTCGGCATGGTGCATATAGCTGTATGAGCAAATTGAATGCTTCTTGCGTTATCCTTCTATGTCAAAGGCATTGCATGATTGGTGGTGCTATTGTATAGTGTAAAAAAAAGGGAGGCTTGGTAGTCACATTCAGAAGAATCTTGTTGGACGCATCTTCCTCCTGTGTAAATGAAAACTGGGAGCAACGTCCCCTCCTTTTTTCTTTTTTATGGGTGGGGAATGGTTATTTCATAGGGTTTCTGGGTAACTGTCAGGTTTAGATTAGGGGCTAGGGTGAGAGTTTACTGTATCTGTGCTCTTTCTCCCATTCGGTGACATGGGAGGTGGTGGGTACAGATCAGACTGTGATTTCATTTCCTGTCTGTCTGGATTTATAAATAGCTTGTTTCTGCGTATCTGTACTCCATCACTTTCTGCTGAACTCAGAGAACCAATCAGATTCTGCCTCAGCTGCACTACCAGACCAGGGAAAATCCCACCCGGAGGAAAGTCATGGCAAATTGCCCTTCAACAATCCTGCAAAAACTACAGAGCTAAGTCTGTGCTTTCTTGCAGATGGACTGCAGGGCTTGCAGTGATTGCACTCGTATCTGGATGTTTAAAAGTAATGGACAAGGGAATCAGTTGAGGAATTGATAAAACATTCTTTTACTGGATTTGATTCAGAAATTAGTGCTTAAAAACAGAAATGCATCTGAAATCTTACTGCTGTTTAAAAGTCACTGTTCTACCATTTCTCTCTCTCTGTCCTTTCCTTTCAGAATTTACCAAGTGTTGTTCTTGTCACTGGTGCCTGGCATTGTGGTCGGTGCAGTTCTGTACAAAAGCATGAAATGTAGTTTACTGGTAAATGAATCTAGTTTAATTTGCTGAAGTCGATATGCTCGTTGATTTGAGTGACAGCAGTACTCTGCAGTTGCCTTGAGGAGTGGGGTGGGTTAGCACGTTCGCTTCGGAAACAGCGCTCATTAACGTGGTGACCCCGAGCATTCTGGTGCTGTTAGGGGTGGGCAGGCTGTGAACGTGGAAACCACACCTGCTGTAACCATGGCGATGCTGGCCCTGACCGGGGGCGTGTGAAGGTTCCACCCATCCTACAACTGTGATTCACCTGAAGGGCTGAGGTCATTATTTTACCAGCCCTACCGCCCTCCCACCCCCTGCTGTGTCTGAACTGAGCAAGTGCTCTCATATACATACACACACACACACACACACACACACACACAAATACATGCACACGCACAAACACCACACAAATATGCGCACTCTCTCTCATCACACACGTACAAACACACACACACACACATACCCGCACACTCACACACCACACATATACACGCAGACTCACATTCATGCTGAGTCACGCACATCAATACACACACATACATGCACACTCACGCACATGCATACACACGCACACTCTCACACATGCATACACACGCACACTCTCACATACATTTTCACTCACACGCATGCATACACTTTCACACACGCACACACACACACACACACACACACATATGCGCAAAACACACACACCATCATACACAGAACACACACACACTCTCACACACAGACATACATGTGCACCTTATTTGGCTTTGGCACTGTTATCACTCAGTTTATCTTGGCAGGTTGCTATTTTTATTCCAATAAGCTTTGACAAAACAGATGTTGAATTTGCCATGCCGATAAAGCTTTATGACTTGAATTGAAAGGGGAAGATAGGTAGGGTGTGCTGGGGGTGTTTGACCCCCCCCCCCCTTGTATCTCAGCAGCCCTAGCAGCAGGGATTCAGGGAAGTGGAGGTTGCTATTGTTGAAAGATCTGTCTGGATCCGACCGGAGCCGCCTCGTTCCCAAACACCTCATTGAGCACAGAGGGGTAATTTGTCCTCTGTATTTGACCCATCCTTATTACTTAAGAGCAGTGGGCAGCCACAGTGCAGCGCCCGGGGACCAACTCCAGTTCTACAGCAACCTTGATTAAGCGTAACTGTCTTTTGGTGTGTGTGTACATGCATGTGCATTTTATGTGCTTGTGAGTGGCATGTGTTTATGTGCTGTGCGTGTGTGTTTTGTGCCTGTTCCACGCATGAGCATGCATGTTTGTGTCCTGTGCGCGAGTGAGTATATGTGTGTTTTGTGCATGTGTGCATTCTGTCCGTGTGTATGTGTGTGAGTTTTGTGTGTGAGTGTGTTTGTATTTTTGAGTGTGTGGGTGAGTGTGTGATTATGAGTGTGTGTGTGTGTGTGTATGTATGTGTGAGGTTACGCTCAGGAACCAGACGCGAGAGCCAAGTAATCTAAAAAGCTGGTGCTTTAATAGAAAAGGGGGCGAACCCCCGCAGTCTGCAATCCAAAAATCAGAATCCCAGGGGCATAATCCAAGTCGTAATCAGGGCAGCAAACACAAAACTCGTGGTCGGGCAAAAGAGGTTCGATACACAGAAGCAAACAAATCTAAGACAAAGCCAAAATCGTAATGAGGGACGGTCCAGTCAGAAGTGAATCACAGAGAGTACAAGGCATAAACAGTCGCAGCACAGGAGAAACGTTCTGGCAAAGAACTGACTGTGAAATAACTGCTTAAATACACAAATGGGAGGTCACATGATACGATGGGAAACAGGTGAGCTGGATCAGACTAATTACAAAGGAAAGAACATGAGGAAGTTCCTGATTACAAGAAACAGGCAAAAGCTAAAACATGGACAGGGATCACGAAGACTGCCTACAGACAGACATACGGCTCCAGTTAGGGAGTTCTAATGTGCACAGAAAAGGAGAGAGAACAGAGTATAACAAATGCAGAGTTTCTGCTGAAACTACATGGAAGTACAAAACCCAAAACCAGTGAAGTTGGCATGTTGTGTAAATCGTAAATAAAAACAGAATACAATGATTTGCAAATCCTTTTCAACCTATATTCAATTGAATACACTGCAAAGACAAGTTACTCAATGTTCGAACAGGTAAACTTTGTAATTTTTTGCAAATATTAGCTCATTTGGAATTTGATGCCTGCAATATGTTTCAAAAATGCTGGCACAAGTGGCAAAAAAGACTGAGAGAGTTTAGGAATGCTAATCAAACACATATTTGGAACATCCCACGAGTGAACGGGCTAATTGGGAACAGCTGGGTGCCATGATTGGGTATAAAAGCAGCTTCCCTGAAATGCTCGGTCATTCACAAACAAAGATGGGGCGAGGGTCACCACTTAGTGAACAAATGCGTGAGCTGGTTGTTGAACAGTTTAAAAACAACATTCCTCAACGAGCTATTGCAAGAAATTTAGGGATTTCATCATCTACGGTCCGTAATATCGTCAAAAGGTTCAGAGAATCTGGAGAAATCACTGCACGTAAGCGACAAGGCCGAAAACCAACATTGAATGCCCGTGACTTTCGATCCCTCAGGCGGTACTGCATCAAAAACGGACATCAGTGTGTAAAGGACATCACCACATGGGCTCAGGAACACTTCAGAAAACCACTGTCAGTAACTGCAGTTCGTCGCTACATCTGCAAGTGCAAGTTAAAACTCTACAATGCAAAGCGAAAGCCATTTATCAACAGCACCCAGAAACGCCTCCGGCTTTGCTGGGCCCAAGCTCATCTAAGATGGACTGATGCAAAGTGGAAAAGTGTTCTGTGGTCTGGGGAGTCCACATTTCAAATTGTTTTTGGAAACTGTGGACGTCGTGTCCTCCGGACCAAAGAGGAAAAGAACCATCCGGACTGTTTTAGGCGCAAAGTTCAAAAGCCAGCATCTGTGATGGTATGGGGGTGTATTAGTGCCCAAGGCATGGGCAACTTACACATATGTGAAGGCACCATTAATGCTGAAAGGTACATACAGGTTTTGGAGCAACATATGTTGCCATCCAAGCAACGTCTTTTTCAGGGACGCCCCTGCTTATTTCAGCAAGACAATGCCAAGCGACATTCTGCATGTGTTACAACAGCATGGCTCCGTAGTAAAAGAGTGCGGGTACTAGACTGGCCTGCCTGTAGTCCAGACCTGTCTCCCATTGAAAATGTGTGGCGCATTATGAAGCGTAAAATAAGACAACGGAGACCCCGGACTGTTGAACAACTTAAGCTGTACATCAAGCAAGAATGGGAAAGAGTTCCACCTGAAAAGCTTCAAAAATTGGTCTCCTCAGTTCCCAAACATTTACTGAGCGTCGTTAAAAGGAAAGGTGATGTAACGCAGTGGTAAAAAGGCTCCTGTGCCAACTTTTTTGCAATGTGTTGCTGCCTTTAAATTCTAAGTTAATGATTATTTGCAAAAAAAAAAAAAGGTTCTCAGTTTGAATATTAAACATCTTGTCTTTGCTGTGTATTCAATTGAATAGAAGTTGAAAAAGATTTGCAAATCATTGTATTCTGTTTTTATCTACGATTTACAGAACGTGCCAACTTCACTGGTTCTTGTAGATAGAGTAAAGACACGAGGCGGAGACTAGAATAGGGCGAGTGCTGAGAGGTAGTCTATCAATTAGTAAGGTGCAGCTATCCCTATTGCTCGTTAGTAAGTTAGTACTATAAACAGTGTTAGTTTGGGTTAGTAACTTTAACTAAAATAATAAACTGTTAGTATTGTTAGTAATATAGAAAAGCAAGGTGAAGGAAGTAAACGAGATAGGAAGGAATGATTGAAATCCCAGAAAACATTAAATCACCCGAAAGAGTGGCACACAATACTGGGGCTGTGAGCAATGACAAGACATGAGACCAGACAGGGGGAGACAAAGTGCAATGCATGGTGAGAAACAAAACATGGACCGGAATATAACTGGTAAGATGAAATACGGAAGACATACACAAACAAAGCAAAAACAAAACATGGCAAGGCATCTAAATCCCAATACAAAATACAGAGCATGGTCAGACAAGGCAGAATTCAAAATCAAGATGGTAAACAGGGCAGAATCGCAACAATATGTGTGTGTTCTCAGCATGAGAGTGTATGTGAGTATGTTAGTGTTTATCTGTGTGTGCACGTGCGTGTGTGTGTGTGTGTACATGTGTGTTCTGTGTGTGAGCGTGCATGCGAGTATATGTGTGTGAGTTAGTGTGTATGTGTAATTTATGCGTGAGTGTTTATATGTGTGTGGGAGCGTGTGTTTATATGCGTGTGTGTGTGTGTGTGTGTGTGTGTGCAAGACTGTGTGGAGTGTAGCTTTGCTTTTTCATCCTTCTTTCCTGCCTTTCTCTTTTCGTTTCTGCTTTCTACCTCTCCTACTTGTTTCATGTCTCTCCTCTCCTCTGTCCCGCCCTCCTTCCTCCACCCCATTTCTCCTCTCTGCTCCTCCTACCGCCTGTTCTTATCAACAGCAAAAGTTTGTGTTTTTATTGCTGACAAAATGTCAGCCCTTTCCATAATAAAAACAACCCTGTTAAAAACAGCACTGACCTACACTGTCAGCACCCCAGCTCTGATCTGTCATTTATTGGAGTCAGTATCTCTCCTGACCCCACAGCCAGGCTGTTTAACTCAGTACAATCTCCAGACAGACCCCTGCAGTTTTACTGAGGAACCCTTTATTGTTTGATGGTTTCATGAATTTCACGTGATAGAGTTTGCGCAAAGAATTAAAAACAGGTTATGGGCATGTTTAAGGTGGGATTAAGGATGAGAATGTATGGCTTTGCTGTGTGAAGACATCGTATTCACGGTCTAGTTGATGGTCCTCAAACAGGCTCCTTTGTCCTGATATTGGAAAGCTCAGCAAAGATTGTGGTTGTGAAGTCTTGAGACCATCTTATACTTGTAAGACATTCGTCTGTTGACAGTGTCCGATGACCAAAGTGATATCAGGGAGATAGAAGAAAGTTTTGTCCAATGGTGTTTTGGACTTGTTGAACATTTGAGACATCGCAGACACTGTCGTTGGTTGTCTTATGATTTCAATAACCGCATAGACCGAGAGATTGAGTGTTGTCGTGGACATAATAGTTTGACTGAGTAACATTTGCAAAAAGATTGGTTGGTTGTGGTTTTAAAGAAATGACCAGCTGTGAGATACTGGGTAGCCTCAGAAATGTTGTCCAAAGCTTTGGTTAAGCACAAAAGGATCTGTATCCTCTGACTTAATTTTGTTGATGTCTATTGACATTTTGTCTTACAAGTAAAAAAATAGGCGTGCAATGCACGGAATACCCCTCAGCCCGATGTCGAAGTTTTTGGAGACGCCCGCCGGCCCGCCCACCCAACCACACGAAGGATAGCAATTCCCTGTCAGCCTTTAGGGCTGAGGGGTAAAAACGGCCCTAAGAAAGAGTTTGCTCAGGAGCCCGGCCAAATGAGAGTTATTTACATTCTTTCTATAGTCTTCGAGTGAGAAGGTCAGTCTTCCATAAGCATTCAAAGTCAGAATCTCCCCTACAGATCATGCACCAATGTTGCAGTTGTGTTACCGTGGTGATGTAGAAGGGTCAGCTTCTAGAAGGGTATCAAAAATAATTATTGAGGTTAAAATATCTTTTCCAAGACAAAACAAGTGAGCGGAATATCCAGTTTGTAATGCGGTTATGATAAATAAAGATGAAAAAAGGTAGAAACTATTATCATCTTCAAAAAAATATGCTTTGGCACAATCACATTGACTAAGACAGTCTGATCCCCACTCCTTTAAGATAGACTTGGATCTTCCCAAGGTAACCAGCGCTGACAATTTCAGTTCCTTTTGCACGTTATTCTTGGAGGAGGGGGCAGTGTATCAAAAAGCTTCGAGCCCCTATTCGAACCCTGGGGACCAACATCTGTGCAATACTTTATTACTGCAAACCATACTAATTATGGTTCCTACACATATATGAGCACAAATAAGAAGGAAACAGCCTAAGCGTAGATTTAATTATCAAAACCAAAACCAAACCAACTCATCAAGAACTTTTTACTGACAATGACATGACAATTACTAAGATGAATGAAGCGGTTGAAGGATTTAATAGCTTTTTTGTCAATGTGGGTCCAAAACTGGCTAGTGAAATAAATAATACTGGAGAGAAATGCGTTGTTGAGGACTACGGAGAAAGAAATAATTCTCAATTCTCAAAAGTTATTGAAAAACTTTTTGTTGCAAGGTTGGACAAATTTATTTAACAAAACAACTTATTAATGGACAGTCAGTATGGGTTCAGATCAGCCAGATAAACCTCAGTGGTTTTAATGGAGTAGTCTACGAAAGAACAAGTTGTATCGAAAATAAAAAATATGCTGTGGGAATATTAATTGACCTTATAAAAGCATTTGATACAATTGACTATATAATACTACTTGAAAAATGGAAAGGAATGATATCAGAGGGGTGGCTCTTGACTGGCTGAAAAGTTATATTGCCAACAAGCAACAATTTGTGCAGATGGGCCTACACAAATCAAAGTGTCTCAGTATTACGTGTGGGGTCCCACAGGGGTCTGTACTGGGCCCCAAATTCTTTATTTTACACATCAATGATATTTGCAAAGTATCCCATTTACTGAAATTTGTTGTTTTTGCTGATGGCACAATTAATTTTTGTTCTGGAATAGACATTCAGCAGGTAAAATTAAATTTTGTTTTGATGGAAACAAATTTTCCTTAAACATGAACAAAAAAAAAAAAATACATGTTTTTTGGTAAGTGTAAAATAAATACAGAGGTACGAGTCAAAATTGATAAGGTAATGATAGAAAGCGTTTATGAAAATTTTTCTGGGTGTTGTATTGGACCATAAGCTCCGCTTGAGACCTTGCATCAAATATCTGTGCTCTAAGATCTGTAAAAGTGTTGGGATACTGTTGAAAACTAGACATATACTGAACCAAAAAACACTGTACATGCTGTATAACACACTAATTCTACCGTATCTCAGCTGCTGTGTGGAGGTTGGGGGTTAATACTTACAGGAGCAACTTACAAAAAATATGCACACTGCAGAAAAGAGCAAAAAGGTTTATGCATCATGTGGGATACAGAGAACATACTAACGTACTGTTTTAAAAATCAAACATTCTGAAATTCATGGATCTAATTAAAATGTAAAACTGTAAAAATTACATCTAAAGCAAGACACAATCTACTACCAAGAAACATTCAAAATTTATTCAGTGACAGAGGGGCAAGATATGAATTAAGGGAAATTAAATCTGAAGCAACCTTGTGTCCACACTACGCTAAAAATCATGTGCATATCAGTTTGTGGGGTGATCCTGTGGAATAGCCTTGAGGATGGCATTAAGCGAAGCAATACTATTACGCAGTATAAAAGCAAATATAATAATCAGTCATGGACAAATACAGAGATGAGGGGTAGCATGAGAAATAATGATGATTTAATTTATGCAAAGTTAATGGTACAAGGAATGTTGCAGTTGCAATGTTAAAGTTAAAGATGTATATATCTTTGTGAGTTGTCACTATTGGGTGTAAAAGAGATATCTTTTTTTTACTGATACTGTAACCAAAGGGTAGGACTTGATAAGCACCGTTGCTTCTTCCTGCTCCTTCTTAAACACATTCCTAATTTTTGTTCCTCTGATAAAAACCAAGTGATGTATTATATTTTTTTTACATATTGTAGTCTTTTTTGTTGTTGAGTGTCTGAGACAAATAAACTTAAAAAAATAATAAAACTATTAGTGGGAAGATCGGGGAATATATAGAGTAGGCAATTTAGCCGCAGCATACAGAAAACGATGAGGTATGAGATTTCCATAGACTGCGACAAAGCGTAATGCACAATGATATATAAAATCAAGTTTCTTTAGGCACTGAACTGGGGCATTCATAAAAAACAGGTCACCATAATCCAATGAAGGTAAAAACGTTGCAGAGATTTAATGTTTCCGTGCCTGGAGGGAGAAACAAGATTGACTCTTAAAGAAGGATATAAGCTTCAACTTTGAGGCAGGATTTTGAATGTGTGGCTGAAATGACAACTTTTGGTCAGTAATGATTCCAAGATACTTGCAAACATCAACCATTTCAATTTCAGCTTCTTGAGTAGTGAAAATCTTCGAGTCAGGTGGAAACTTTTCCCATTTGTTAAGATCATGAATTTGGACTTGTCTGCATTTTTACAACCACTTCAGCTGAATTAAGTGGGACTGAACTAAATCAATGGCAGACTGTAGCAGTGCAAGGGTGTGTACCTCTGACGGAGGGAGTAGTAGATGACTGTGTCATCTGCATAAAAGTGGGATGCAGCATTGGATAGGTTATCACAAAGATCATTTAGATAAATGCAAAACAGCAGTGGCCCTAATATAGAACCCAGGGGCTATATTAACCCATTTAGAAATGGCAATAAAAGAGGAGAAAATTGGACAGATTCAGTTCTTGCCTTACATTTGCACTGCCTGCAAAGGCGCTGTCTTGAGTCCACAGTGCATTGTCACATCATATTTATATACTACGTATAATGGGGGGTACTATGTATACTCATAATGGAGAGTGATATACTCCAGGGACTGTTATTCAGTTTGATGTTCCTGACTGCACAGGTTTGATTGACAACATTTATTTTATTAATTTTTATGGGACTCATAGTTGCGCATTCGTTACTTCTCATGTGTGGTTGTTTCAGTGAAGTCACATGACTCGTTTCCTTGGCGTCCTGATCAATGTGGGCCAGTGCTTGGCAGGACTGCCTCATACCATGTGAGCCTGTTAAGCCCCTACTCTGAGATGTCCTACAGCAGGACTGATCCCGGATCTGTTTTGTATTTCCTGCTCATTGTGGATGTGTGGATTGACGGGGTTGGCGGTGTGGGTCTGATCTGGTCTGCGCTAAAATCACATATCTCTCTGCATTTCTTTAAGCTTCTCAGGTTTTGGGATACAAAAGAAATAATCTGAATTGAATGAAAAAACATACCTATGTGCCGTTCCTAGCAGGCAAAATTAATAGATCACGGAAAGGTGTTTGCATCTAGAAAAAATATTATTTTTTGCCCTGGTCTTTTACTGGGACCCCATATTCCCAGGGAGGGCTATTTTCTGTGGGTGAAAATGGATTAAAATCCTTTTCTGACTTCAGCTGACCTTAAATGTTACATGTGAGCAGATTCGTGCGGGCGGACTGGTGGGGTTATACTTTTGGTTGCAGCACATTAGGCAGGGCTAATCAAATTCGGAAGACTGATAGAATTCAAAACAAGGGATTTGCCAGTCCAGTGATTTCATTTATAAAGGGCAATTTGGCACAGAAATGATATGAACACCAATTTCTTTACAGATTTTGATTTATTAAGGTAATTCTGAATAAAAATCACATCCAGTTTAACTTAGCAACAGCGATACAACAAGGTATTTCTACTGTGTGCCATTTTTATTTTTTTGAGAGTGCATAATATTTTGGTTTGAAATCAGTGCAAATTTTTATGTATGAGCCCCCAGATCTATTGCGCTGCTGCTGTCTTATCTGTGGTAAGTGGAAAGGACCTGAATTATTCATCCTTTGTTATAACGACATGCAGAAAATCACAAAACGCCGCTACTCTGTCTGAGTCAGTGAAAATGGCTTCCTCTGAAATGTAGTGTGTGCAATTTTCACCCATTTAGTGATCTCAGTAGTCACTGTGATTCAGCCAACAGTTTTTTTGCATTAAAAAAAATTGTGCTAACATTTTATTTGGGGTGAAAGATGAGAACGAATGTTGACTGAACCCTCATCTACTTCATCTAGTCAAAGTTTCACAGTGTCACTGTTTCTGAGTTTTTGCTGACAAAATTTCAGTTTGTTATGTGTTGTTATGTCAGTGTCTTACTTTGCTTTGTGTGATTTATTGTCGGTTATCAGGTGGGGCGAGCTCAGATCCCTCTGGTGAAATGATGCATTATATTCCATGTTAAACTCAGCCTTTTGTCACCTGGACAGTCTGGCAAATGTGAATTTTTTGTGGCTATCTATCGGTCCTGTGAATGTATCCCAGAATGCAATGAAGATGAGCAGATATAGTGGCTGAGCACCTCGGATAAGGCTGCGTGCGGGACATGCTAAATTCAGAGTTGATTGCTCTGCAGGTCGAGATCTAGTGCAGGAATTTCCCATGGGCAAAAAATGCATTCCCTGAAAGTCAGCTGATGCACTTCAGAAGTAACTCAGTGATTTTGACAGCGTCAAGTTGTGTCTGGCCTGTGATTTAAGTGTAAAGTTTGGTTTGTTCCACATAAGCCTGTGGGTGTGCCTGCACGTGTGCTGATCTAGGGAAAGTTTTCGAAGAGAATCATTTTCTGTGAGCATGTGTGTGCTTGTGTGTGAAGGCGTAGGAGGCTTTACGAAGGCAGCTGCTGAGAAAAGCTTCCAAAGAGTTTCCTTTCTGTAATCTGATCATCTTTCAGTAAGCGCTGTTTATTTTATGTTTTTGTAAACTCTCAATCGTGGCTTTGACTGAATAACATTTAAAAGATTTCTTCTGTCAGGGGAGGAACATGTCACCTTCTCTAACCTGGAAAGCTAGACCAGTCCCCACCAGCAGCCACTTTTGGTGCATAAATGACTTTATGAAAATATCAGCATAATGTTGGGTTAACCCCTTAAGCCCTGAGCCTCTGGCTTGAAAATGCCCAAAATGAAATGACTGTATCTCTGCAACGAATTGGTTGATTTGAATAATCTTGGTATCATAATAAAGGTAACACCTTGGTGATTTTTGTCATGGTGCAAAAATCAATATATATGTCACTGAGTCAGAGTAAATGAAGATGGAGCATTGCATGAATGAAACATCTTTTTTGCACCAAACAAAGTTTTACTTTTATCTGTCGCAAAATTATTCAGTTGCAGTCTGAAACCCCTAAAAAATTACAGCACAGAATCTCACCATTATTTGTGCCAAAGTTTATTCTAACCAAGCAAATCAGAGTAAAATTAGTGAGGTTTTAGTTTGGGAATGTGTACAGAAGGTGGCCTCTTCAAGCTGATACTTTGGTCCGTTTCATATTTCTCAGATACCAAACTGTAAAACTCATTTAATTTCCATTTCTTTTTAATTTCCATGTGCAAATGTCGTGCAGCTGAAAACAAAAACTGTTAATGGCTTGTTATTTTTGCCTATATTGTTGCGTGTTGTTGTACGTTATGTTGTTGATTGGTGTTCTGTAGGCTTTTCACGACCTGATCACACATCCTTGCGTCTAAAGAGGGGGAAGAAAACATATTTTTTTCGCCAATTTTAGTGAATAATTGTGAGAGTCCCCCACTACTTTTCTAACTTTGTGGATATAAAGGTGAAGTTTTTTCCTCTCACTTCAGCTTATTTTGGCTTCTTTTTGAGATGCTTTCTCTCGCCAATTCCACATTACTTTTACTATGAGACGCATATTAAAATTCAGATGCAGCTCCCGCTGCAAGAGAGGGATGCAGTTTGCACTTTAAGTAAAAAAAAAATGTACAAAAGTGAGCAATAGTAAAAACAATGATTAAAAAAGAAGGTTAAACCTTTTTCGGCTTTCACTTGTATGTTTTCTTATCTGTCAAAATGGTAGAGGATTTTATTGTCAACTCATTTTACTTTCTGTGGTTATATAGCGCAACTGCAATAGAAAAAGCTCATAAATCTCCAACGTGTAACTGGGTACACGTCGGTTAGAAGTCCTATGTACACGTGTGAGTCCCTAACCCTAACGCATTTAATTTCCATTATATGTCACAATGGCCATACATTCCATCAAATACAACTATTTTTAAATTTTTAGAATTTTTAAATATCATGGTCAACATGAGCTTTTTGCCAATTTTCTTCCCGTAAAGTTGATAAGCTGCATGACGATGTTGTGAAAACATGCTGAAACATGCTGTATTTATTATACATAATGACAGCTCCCAGTACCAGGGGTGCTCGGATTTAAGGGGTTAAAACAGCATTGCTTTGAGTTTATATAGTTTTAATGTGGGTCTGTTTGTTTGTCTCTCTCTCTGTGTCTGTCTGTCTGTCTGTGTTTAGAAGTCCTTCTCCCTGATTCTCGACGCTCTTGACTATGACAATGACACTTCAGAGCCAGGTAAGGCCAAAACATCTGAGCCGCATACTAGCCTGTATTTGTGTATTTTTCCGTGTGACGGAGTGAGTGCGTGTTTATCTGCGCGAGAGAGTGTGTTACTGTGCATATGAGACTGAGTGTGTGAGCGCGTGTGTGAGAGACAGTATGCGTTTGTAAGAGAGTGCTCCTGTGTGTGGTTTTGAGTGAGAGCGTGTGCGTTTGAGAGATCACGAGATTGTGCATGTGTGTGAGGTAGAGAGTGTGTGTGAGAACACATGGGAGTGTGTGCTTGACTTCCATAGATTAACACCACGTTACCCTTTCTGCTCTTAAATTCTTATATTCTCTGTCTTGCCTTATCTTTTCCTTCTTGTCTCCCACCATCTTTCATTTGCTCCATCTGTTGAACCAAGCTACCTGCTCTTTCTGTAGCTTTAGGGGGTTTAAATCTGTGCCTAGCTTCCTGCTCTAAACGTAGCTTTCGAGCATATAAATCAGTGTTTACAGTAGCTTCAGTGTCTTATGGGATCAGTGATAGCCCATGCCTCCACTCCTCTTCATCCAGGCTGCTGAAAGGGTTACAGAGACAGAGGCAAACAAACCAAAAATTGCACCTGTGCCCGCCTAATCCCACCCGTTTACTGAAAGGTCATGACCTTGCTGGCATGTTCCATCCAGGTACTCTGGCATTCTGTGGAGTGCAAGGTAGGGGTGTCAACATCTACACGTGTAAACGGCTACACGGATAACAAATCATAACCGTTTAGAAAAATCAACGAGTCAGTTTTTCCTCCTCCTCGTTCATTTCTCACCAATAGATTTAGTCGCCTATTTTTATGGGTGATAATGTTGCCTGAAAGCTTCAGATAATCACAATAACTGACTATACACTTAAATGTTGCCACTAGCGCAGCTATCCACATATAGATGCATGGTGCGCAATGTTACCTTGATATAAAATAAAACCCCGCAGCCACAGCCAGTGTCGCGCCACTTCAGGAATAGGCTGCGGAGGACTTGAGAAGAGCGCTGTGCTCATCATCTTCTCCATGTGGAAATGTCGTGCAGCTGAAAACAAAAACCATTAATGGCTTGTTATTTTAGCCTATATTGTTGCGTGTTGTTGTACGTTATATTGTTGGTTGGTGTTCTGTCGGCTTTTCACGACCTGATCACACATCCTCGCGTCTAAAGAGGAGGAAAAAGACAAATTTTTTTTCGCCAATTTTAGTGAATAATTTTGAGACTCCCCCTCTACTTTTTATCCCCCCGGCATATAATGCGGGGGGATATAGCGATCAGTGTGTTCGTCCGTCCGTCCGTCCGTCCGTCTGTAATAAAATCGTTTCCGGACCAGAACTCGAAAACTATACCACTTGCAAACACCAAATTTGGTATGGAGCTTCTCCTTATGGACTAGTTGTGTCTTTTGGGGGTTTCGGTCCGTCCGTCTGTCCATACAACCTGTAGGTTACACAACCTACAGCCGGGGGGATCCGCCATTGCCAGATGGCTCTTGTTTAACTTCGTGGATATAAAGGTGAAGTTTTTCCGTCTCACTTCAGCTAACTTTGGCTTCTTTTTGAGGTGCTTTCTCTCGCCAATTCCACATTACTTTTACTATGAGACGCATATTAAAATTCAGACGCAGCTCTCGTTGTGAGACAGGGATGCAGTTTGCGCTTCAAGTTTTAAAAAAAATGTACAAAAGTGAGCAATAGTTTAAAAAAAGTGAGCAATGATTAAAAAAGAAGCTTTTTCAGCTTTCACTTGTACGTTTTCAAATCTGTCAAAATGGTAAAGGATTTTATTGTCAACTCATTTTACTTTCTGTGGTTATGCAGCGCAACTGCGATAGAGAAAGCTCATAAATCTCCAACATGTAACTGGGTAAACGTTGACACCCCAAGTGCAAGGTGTCATCCTAGGCACGGTGAGAGTGTGAGAGTGTATGTGTGTCTCTGCGTGTGGATGTTTGTCTGTGTGTGTGCGTGTCTGTCTGTATGAGTATGCTTGTGCGTCTGTGTGTGTGGCGTTGTAGAGTCTCACGTTCTAAATGGTTGCTATTTCTAAAAGGGTACGTTTAGTCAGGCATGACCGCATTTACTTGAAATAATAGCTAAAGGCGTGTGATCCATTGTCGTTCCATCAGTTATATTGGTTAGGAATTCTAATGTGAAACTTCAAGTGTTCAATTGCTTTGTTGACCTGAGTTTATTTTCAAATGCACTCGAAAGGGAGCCTGATATAACAGTGATTTATACTTCTTCGGAGGGAGGCTTTCGCACTGGTAGTCGGTTGTGCCTCTGATTAAAGACGGTTTTTTTCTTAACAACTTACGCAGCAACCTTTACTGCAAGCCATAGCCCATAGCTGCCCTAAATATTTATACTTCCGCCGGGAGGTTGTATGTTTTCAACAGCATTTCTTTGTTTGTCCACTCACTGACCAGTTCACTAGGTATCTCAGAATGTTATGAATGGATGTAAATGAGATATTGTGTATTGATAGATACTGTACCAAGGAGGAAGTGATTGAATACTGGTGAAGATCTGACTCATATTCTTGATCCAGGATCCAAAAGAATTAATATTTGCGTGAAGACAGCACTGTCAAGCACCACTGTTAATTGAAAAAAGTCATCCTGGCCATTAACGTGACACTAACACCCACAAGAGCTGCCAGATTACTTCTTTGTATAATTCTTGGATACATCTGACTTGGACCTTTTCCGCCCACGAATTTCAAAACGGCAGTGGTAATACGCTTCCCGAGTGCCCTCTTGTCATATATGGATGCCTTAGCCATCTCCTCAAGTTAGTGGCCAGGGTTTAAGATGATTGCGTTTTGAATTGAAATCAAAGTGGTTTGTAAAATATAGTCGAATTCTTTCAATTATAGGCTGTTGTTTTATGTGGAGAGATGTTTTTATGTCCATGGTGTCCCCTGCTGACCTACGTGTGGGGTAGAGTGTGGCGATGCACAGTTGGATTGTCTTATCTCTGTTGGCTTATTTTATCTATTACCTATTGTTTCATAAATCAATTTATAGTATGTGCTGCATGTATATGTGTGTGAATGTTTGATTATGTGTGGAGAGTGTACGCATGTGTGTTTACCTACGTAGAGAGTGTATATATGTGGGAAAGTGTGTGTGTGTGTGTGTGTGTGTGTGTGTGTGTGTGTGTATGCGGTGTATGTACACTACCGGCCAAAGTAGGGTCACTTTGAAATGTCACGTTTTCACACACACACAACACAACACGTGTGTGTGTGTGTGTGTGTTGATTTTTTACCTTGGTGCTTAGGAATGCTTTAGTAAAAATGCACATTGCCGTGGAAACATGCTCTCGCTTGCATTTGGAACAAATGCATTTGATTGGGGGCAGGGATCGCCGTGGATACAGTGAGAGCATGATTATTGAGAGAATAACACTGATGAAGAGGAAAGCCTGTGTCCGTTTGTTTGTATGTGGTGTATGTGTGTGTGTGTGTGTGTGTGTGTGTGTGCGTATGTGTGTGAATACGTCTCCATTTGTAAGTATTGTGTTGTGTTTCTGTGAGAATGTGTAACTGTGCTAATGTGTGTTGTGTGTATGGTTGTGTGTGTGTGTGTGTGTGTGTCCACGGGGACACCACACACAGATCCATGTCATCCTTTCTCGAGTCAGTTTGCTTCTATTTCATTGTTACATATCGAGGGCTGACTGCAATAAACAGTTATGTCCAATATATAACATCTGTTTATTGCAGCCAGCCCTTGATATGTTGCTACAGCATTGTTACGTTTTCTGTTTCACTGTATGTAATCTTTGGACTCTATGACATTACTAGACTTGTGAAGGTTGTATGCATCTGTCTGTTTTGAATGGACAGTTCAAAAGCTTTTCTATGCTAATAGAAGAGAATTGGGTTTTGCATAAATATTAGCTCATTCTTGCAGCTTACTGCGTCCACAACAAAGGCTGACTAAAATACAAATTCAAACACTGACATTAATATCAATTCAAACACTGATTACCACACTAGTCTAACAGTGAACAGTATCCCCATGGAATGATTGCCATTTTTTGTCATCATTATTGGACATTTCAGGCGACAGTGGTAATTGCTTGCCTGGTTTTTACTGAACTGGTCGTGAAACGTCTCAGATGTGTGTGAGGTTGACTGCCTCATGAATACTCTTCACGCTGACTCTTCACATCATTTGAATTTTCATAATGCGTCTGGGAATCACAAGCAGCAAACAACCTTAGAAGTGTACTTTGCATGTAAATAAACATTTGACTTCTCATGAATCAAATAGGCCCTCATTATTTACAATACATCCTGGAAAGCTTGTACTTACAGATAATTATAATGCTGAGCGTGGTGGTTACGGCATTAATGTGGGGGAACTTTTGACTGTAATTTTGTATCATAAAGCCTTCCTGCCACTGTCTGGCTCCTCACTAAATATCAAACTGGCTCTGGATCATCTGTATGTGCTCCCTAACTGAGACTGTACCTGGATCAGGTCTATCTGCTCCCTCACTGGGACTCTACCTGGATCAGTTCTATGTGCTCCCTTACTGAGACTATTCGTGGATCAGCTCTGTGTGCTCCCTTACCTAGACTGTGCCTGATTTAACTCTGTGTGCTCCCGTACTGAGACTGTGCCTGGATCAGCTGTATGTTCTTCCACATTGAGTCTGTACTTGGATCAGCTCTGTGTACTCCCTTATGTCTATGAGCTTAAATTCTTGCAATGGAGAGATTATATCTGTGGTTCTGACTTCCCCAATGAGAGAGATGAAGAGATGAAGAGGGGAGACATTTATTTCTTTTAACATGACACATGACAGTGTACTCAGAAGGAAATGAAATATGGTCATTATGTTCTTTATAGGAATGTGCCAGGGATGACATACCAAGAATAGGCCCATTTCCAGCGAAGAAGTTCCTGGTAGTACTTGGGGGGCAGGAACTACAACAGGAACGTTCTTTCACTCTGCGTTCTCAACTGCCGCGTCTCCACTGAGAGGGCAAAGAAATACGAAATACGTTAGAAATACGACCCCTCGTCATCTGAGTTTTAAAAATGCAGGCTATTTTGTCGCTTTCTGTAGACGTTACATCCCGCCCTGAGTAAATCCACTCAGCGCCAAGTAAACCCCAAGCCCCGCCCCGGAGATTTTTTGGGCCTTTTAGAGTACCTACTCTGAGGCAGGGACTTTTTTAGCCCCTGTAAAAGTTCCGGTACTCTGTACTTCAGGGGTGGTTCCAGCGGTGGAGACACGCAACAATGGCCCCGGCCCCGTAAAATTACCCTGATGTACCTGCAGTGGAAATGGGCCTAATGTGGTTAAAAAACGTAGCAAACCCTCAACAGAATCTATAACTACAAACCCCAATTCCAATGAAGTTGGGACTTAGTCTAAAACGTGAAGAAAAACAACACAATGATGTACAAATCTCATAAACCCACATTTTATTCACAATGGAAGATAGACAACATATCAGGTGTTTAAAGTGAGACATTTTTCCATTTCATGAAAAATATTAGCTCATTTTGACTTTGATGGCAGCAACACATCTTAAGTTGGGACAGGGCTGTTTTTACTATTGTGTAACTAGTTGTGAACGTGACTTCCTCTCTGATAAGCTCCTCACGAGATCTGGGCAAAACCTGACATCAGGTTGTGCCGTCAAATTAATACTGACCTAGCCAGAGCCAATCACGGCACTGGACCTGCCCACACCGGAAATTATTCTAGCAGGCACCAACAATGGCAGATCATACTATGCCTTAGTAGCGTCTACACTTTTGGAAGTACAAAAGAAGAACCGCAGATCATATGAGGTACAGTTTTGTCAGTATCTCTCCCATACTGCTTTTCCATTTACTTTTGGACGCAAAGAGAAGCACCTATTTCTCTTCCGAAAGTCGAAGTCACCACAAATCAGTGGGTAGCTTTTTTTGTTTGCTGGCAGCAAACAGCCACGGCCAAAGGCTAAACATTAGCTGTTTGTGCTCAGCATTTCACCAAAGACAGCTTTGTCAATAAAGGATAATTCGACACAGGATAAGCGTTTCAGCTGCTTCTCAAACCTGAAGCAGTTGCATTGATGAAGTGCTCAGATCCACAACCTGTAAGTAACGATATAACAGTAAATAATATAAGTGAAGCTAACGTGTTAAGGGTGGCTAGCAGGACTGCTAACGATAGTTAGCAATAACAACTGGTCTCAAACGCAGGCTTTGTAAAATGTCTGAAGATAAATCATGGATCGGTAGCGACTGTCTGTGACTCACAGACACAGAAGCTGCAAGCTGCTTTTCCTGAGCCAACCTGACGTGATAGCCAGTTGATTGTGGCTGTAGAACTGGGGCTAACGTAGCCAAGTTACTGCTGCTAACTTTAGTCTCCTAAATATGCTGGAGTAATATCAGGGGAAATTCTACAGAAGGTGTGTGAACATTAACCTCATTTGAAGCTAACTTTTAATATTCGTTTGTAATTTGGATGCTTGGTACAACTGTCCATGGTAATGGAACTTACTGTCTGTAAAGCCTGAATTGCAAGGGTTTGTCTCTGTGGTTGTTATGAATGCTCGGTTACCAGCTACCGCATGTTAGGTTGTGTGCCGCCATGCTAATTAACCCCTTTCTGCAGATGTAGACGCTCGCGTCTATAGATATGCAAATTTATGCACTTACTTACAGTACTCAACCACGAGATGGCACCCCCGGATCAGCTATTGATTATTCACAAGCAGGCAAAGCTGAAACGCGATTTAGAGTATGGAGAAGCTCCCTCCAATCCCTGTTTTTCAGGAATAGCATGAATTAAACTCCTCAGCTCAGCCTGATGTACAAACTGGTCAATATCCTTGCCCATAGTATCGATCCAGTAGTTTTAAAAAATTATCACTTGTGACAGAAAAAAACTCTGTAGCATACATTTTAGCTACAGTGAGCCAACAGTATTCCCAGTAGTGGTTAAAAAAATACGTTTCGTGAAGCAAAAAATCTGACATAGTATTGATTCTCTCACATTCTACTGTCAATTACAGTCATCACTCACAAAATATGTATAGTTCCCTCCCATGGATTAATGCATAATATCCTCCATTGACAAATTCAGCGCTCCCTTCTATCCACCCAAGTACTGGTGTCGATAGCCAGTCACTCAATTATATACTCAGATTCATCTGCGTAACTCTACAGTTATAGTTCACGCCCTCATGAAGCTTCCCCGGTAACGATGTATTGATAGACTCGTTTCTCATCCTATTCCATAGTGCTTAAACTTTCCTCAATAACTGAAATACATTGGTCGGACAATAAGAATAGGATACAAAGCTAAACGTAAAAGTAAGGTCGGCTGTGTTCTTCGAATGTTGGCCATGGTTGCGCAGCTGAAAATGATGCGATATCAAAGAAACAAAGTCACTCAAAACCGGCCTGAAGTTTTCGGTTTCATTTACGAGATACATATTGTATGGACGCAATCAATGGGAATTATTCCGAATGAAACAGTACTGGAGGGTTCCTTCTACTCGACACATCTGTCTCTGGAGGAGGGCATCAATGAAGAAAACAGGTTATACTTCTACTCTGTTTGCATTTTGCTCAATATGAATTTTTGCCGTAGAATTTATACCGCGTTTAAAGACATCGAATGCCAAGGTTTTCGTTTCTCCAAATGCATGCATCCCACGCACGTCGGTAGATCCCTCGGTACGTTCATTACACCATTCTGTTGAATATGGAGGTATATGTCGTTTGATTTTTCCTGAAAGTGACATTTCTGTTCTGTTAAAATAAGGTGTATTTCCGAATTCAGATATTACTGAGTTAGTGAGTTTTTACCCTTATAAGGTGTAAGGTTATGAGCTCGGATGTGAGAGCGGTTAGCGTTTCATTGCAGCGTGAATGTTATAGCTGTTTAATCAGCACTTTATTTAATGCTTGGGGGACTTTGAAGAAAAAAGGACAATATTATTAATTTTATTATGGAGAAAAGGCATGTTTTGTGTTTGGAGAGGTTACTGGTGACCAATGATGATTGGGAACCAACTGCATTGATATTGATAAATTCATGCTAAACTCAACCAGAAAATCATTAGTTCATGCTGAATTTCATGCCCCAAAAGTTAATTTGTGTTAAATATATGATTAATGTATGATTTGACAGTGAACCATTTTGATGGATCTCAGACTTTGGGAGACACCTGGATAGCTATCTAATTTAGCTCATAGCAAGCGGGTAATCTAGAATGTAATGTTCTAAAAGTTTAAGTTCTAAAAGGTAAAAAATGCTCCTGGTTAACTTATATGCTGTAATTCTGATCAATATGCTTTTATTATTTCGGTTAGCATCAATGTGGCAGTTTCATCAAAACGTTGCCTGATTGTAGCCTCTACAGTTGAAGCTAACCGGAGGGGTGCTGCGTAGGTCTGCAAAGTTGGACTGAAAGGGCTGCAGTTAGACCAGACGTAGGTTTTGCAGAGCTTTGGATATGTGTTTGGGTTTGTTTATGGCTGTTTGTGCTCGCTTCTCTCATCCATGACCAGGATTCGCCGGATACTTACAAATATCTGAGCTAGCTCTCTGATTCTATTGTGAAAGCAATCGCGAAATACAGAAGCTGGTATGGTATAACAAACGATTTCTCCGCACTGGCTGGTAAGAAAAATAGAAGACATTTAATAAATATACGTTTAAAAAAATGACAAAGAGACAGGGGAGCAGCAGCAACACATGCAAGGCTAAAATACCAGAATGCAGTGCCAGCGCAGCTCTTAAATACTCTAAGGCGAAGACAGCAGGAGGGGGAGGGACTGCAGGGCAGAACCATCACAACCGTGAAATAATTTCATCCCCCTTTAGAAATTGTTGTGGCTAATAAAAAGCCGAAAAAGGCAGAGATTAAATCGGAAATTCTTTACTGTAGAAGTGATTGATTCGCTAGCTCCACATAAGCAACTGTCCAGGCTAATGGAACTTATGGTCTGTAAAACCTGTATTATGTTCATAACATAACAAGCTCTCTCTAGCTGTTGCGTACTATCCATAAAGCTGCTTTCACATTGGACACGAATCAAATTTTTCTCGGGACAGATTACATTCAAAGTCAATGCAAAGAACTGAATACACCCGTTATGGGCGAATTAAGCAGCTTTCACACCGGACGCGAAATGAATTTTTAGCACGTCAGGTTAGTGGCATTCAAAGTCAATGCAAAGACATGAATACACGCGTTATGGGCGCGTTAAGCAGCTTTCACACCAGACGTGTAATTAATTTTTCGCGCGACAGATTACATTCAAAGTCAATGCAAAGACACAAATAATCACGTTATGGGCGCGTTAAGCAGCTTTCACACCAGACGCAAAACAAATTTTTTGCGGGGCAGATTACATTCAAAATCAATGCAAAGACGCGAATACACACGATATGGGCACGTCAAGCCACTTTCTCACCGGACGTGAGCAAACGCTTGTCTTTCCGATACAATAAGTAAACCATTACCACGGGCAATTTCCGAAAAGACCGTTTAGCCTGGAGCTTTTGCCCCTTCGTCATACGCCAGTGCAGAAGCTGTTCGTTACTCCACGCAAATGACACACCACAGTTATGCACACGAACCAGCAGGTCCTTGTAATCCACACCGAGTCCATAAGTCGTTGGTCCACTTTTAGCTGCTCCTCACTGTCCATGTTTCCCTCTAAAATCAGACCCATCGGATTTCTATGGTCTCTGGTCTTCACTTGGATATGTCGACCAGTTCTACAAATTTGTCTGTATGGGTTGGATTCTAGCTTTCCCTCAATCCTGGCTATTGAGTAGAAACACCGGTGTACTCACTATAGTAGCCGTTGGCAGACAGCAAATTCGAACTTCAGCTGCCAGACTTTCGCACTTTGTCCTCCACTTTCGCCGTTGCATTTATTAGAACAAGTTCATTTCATTAGATCTATACACATGTACTGCGTTTGATTGCGGAATTTGCCCGTCGATTCCTTCTCAGATGGCAGATGCGTCTCAGTTTCACTCTGGGGAGGCGGACTTGGAAAACTGCGTACTTCTGCTTCGTCCCGCCCAGATCCACCCTCCAGAGAGCTGGCCAGTAAGAAGAAAATGGGCACACGGGGAGTTGGGGGCATAGCAGAAGAGCTACCCCAACAAGCCGTTTCAGGCAGAGACTACAATGGACTACAAATGGGGTTTTTTGAGGATGGCATTAAGAGCTAAATAAAGACCCTTCTTTGGACTTTGAACGATCAGAGGTACTCTTGGGGAGTCCAAGATCAAATTATAACCTTGGAAATATAGCAAAATAGGTTCCCTTTAACAACAGTCAGTAAACGTATGGGAAATGAGGAGACCATTTGCTGGAGTTTTGGGAGAAGAATCTTGTCTCACTCTTGTCAGATGTAGGATTCTTGCTGCTCAACAGTCCTGGGTCTTCTTTGCCATATTTTCCATTTTAAGATGTGCCAAATGTTTTCTGTTTGTGAAAAGTCTGGACTGCAAGCAGGCCATTTCCATACCCAGACTCTTCTATTGCGGAGCCATGCTATTTTGATGGATGCAGAATCGTCTTACTGAAATAGGCAAGACCTCTCCTAATAGAGACAGTATCTGGAAGAGGACAATATGTTGTTGTAAAACCTCTATATTCTTTTCAGCATTGATAGTGCCTTTCCAGATCTGTAAGCTGCCCATGCCATAGGCACTAATGCGACCTCATACCATCAAAGATCCAGGCTTTTGAACTGAGCACTGATAACAAGCTGGATGGCCCCTCTACTCTTTAGACCACATGACACGGTGTCTGTGGTTTCCAAAAGAATTTCACATTTTTGGTTCATCTGACCACAGAACAGTTTTCTATTTTTCCTCAGTCCATTTTAAATGAGCTTTGGCCCAGAGAAGACAGCAGCGTTGCCTGATCGCGTTCACACATTGCTTTGTCTTTGCATGATACAGCTTTAACTTGCATTTGTAGATTGCACAGCGAACTGTGTTCACAGACAGTGATTTCTGGAAGTGTTCCTGAGCCCGTGCAGTGAATTCAGTGCAGAATTATGCCTGTTTTTAGCGCAGCGCTGCTGAGGGCCCGATGATCACGATCATTCAATATTGACCTATTGACCTTGTGCACAGAGATTTCTCCAGATTTTCTGAATCTTTTGATGTTATTTTCTACTGTAGATGGTGGGACATTGAAAGTCTTTACAATTTTACATTGAGGAACATTTTTCTGAAATTGTTCCACAATTTTTTGACACAGTTTTTCAGATTGGTGAACGACTGCCCATTTTTTACTTCCGAGAGACTCTGCCCCTCTAAAATGCTCTTTTTATACCCAGTCATGTGTTTGACCTGTTACCAATTAACCTAAATAGTTGCAAAATGCTTCTCCAGCTGTTTTTTTTATTAGTACCACTTGTCCAGCCTTTTGTTGCCATTGTCCCAACTTTATTGAGACGTCTTGCTTCCATCAAATTCAAAATGAACAAATATTTTTCATGAAATGGTAAAAGGTCTCACTTTTAATATCTGTTATCTGTGCTCTATTGTGAAAAAAAATGTGTTTTTGAGATTTGCAAATCATTGTATTCTGTTTTTATTCACATTTTACACAACGTGTCAACTTCACTGGAACTGGGGTTAGTATAAAAAACATCCAAACTCAGATCACTAGTTGGAACTGCTCAAATCATTAAATATAATAAATTATTTCAAACACATTAAAACGAGACAAGCAGTCTAATCTTTGTTCTTCCACTTAATTTTGTTCAGCAATGCACCTTGCAAATCTCCTCTCCATCAACAAGACAAGTGGCCTTTTTTATGCGGCAGGTTTTTGAAAAACACACTTTACATGCGCCACTTAGCGAGTGAGCTAATGACAGTGCATTACTCTGCTGCCCGCCCTCCCATTGTCTCCTTCATTGTCACACTTTTATTCTTTTCTTTAGAATGTGATGATCTCATCCCTTCATCTGGAGATTTGGGTTGTGTCTCTACCCTCCTCCCTCTTATCAACTTGGCCACATCACCTTTTGCTCTCATTCTCTCTCCCAATCTCTCTCTCTCTCTCTCAGTCTTTCTCTCTCTCGTTCTCTCTCTCCGTATTTCGCTGTTTCTCAATCTCTCCCTATCCGTTTTTCTGTCAGTCTCTCCCCCTCTCTCGCTCTCACTCTCCATCCTTCTCTCTCTCTTTGTGTCTCACTCTCTCCATCTCACTCTCAGTATTTGTTTGTTAGTTTTTGTTTCTCTTCCTCTTGTTTTTCTGTTTTCTTTGCAAGATTTTGTCTTTCTTTTATGTGTTTGAATGAGACAGTATCTATGCTAGTGAGTATTTGACTATGTTGTTCGGTAGGTAGAATGATTTGCTGCTTGTTTTCGTGGTGCATTTCTTTGTTTTTTATTTGTCTAATAAAGACCTTTAAAATCAAAATCCCTCTCTCTTGCTCTGTATTTCTCCCTCCCGCTCCCTTTGTCTCACTCTATCTCTTAATGTCCCTCTGTCTTGCTCTGAATCTCTCCTCTTGCTGCCTCATTCTCTTTCTCTCTCGTTCCCCCACTCTCCCTCACTCATTCTGTTTATTTCTCACTGTATTCCCCTCATGTTTCCACAGACGACTCTAAAACCGTAACTAATAATGTCGATCTGAATGCTTCGTCTCCCTTGTTTACGATGCCTTTCGTTCCATCTCACTCTCTCCAGCACACTTTTCTCCCTCCCCCTCTGTCGTTCATTAATTCACACCGTTTTCAGTGCTACGCAGGCTTTAAGGGCATGAAATTTTGAATGCAAGTATTAGGGCTGCGGGAGGGGATAGGTGCATAGGACCCTGTGAATGCAGAGTTACTGCCAATAATACAGCTGACAGTAACCTTACACAGAATAACAATATATTAGACCGCATGAAAGAATTACCAGAAAAGAACAGGCAAATTTTGAGGAAAATGCCTTATAGCCCTGATGATTAAATTTGGACTCCGCATACCTGGAATGAATGCAGAATATAATGACTTGGTTGGTTGAACAGAATGAATTAAGCCCTTGAGCCCTTATCATAATCTGATTAATTAAAACGATTTAAAAAATGTACGTGCAATATTTTGGTAGCACATTGATTTTCAGTTCTGTAAATAAGGGTATATTTCCCCTCATGTCGTGATTGTTTTCCTCCTTGATTAATTTAACAGTGTGCACTTGCTGGTGCCTGTGGTTCGGCTGTCGGAGGCACGCTGGAACACGTCTCCTATATTTGCCGAGGGTAACAGCCTGGGCGATTGTGGCTTTTTTTCTTCCCTTCCACGTGTGTAATTGGCTGTCTGTATTGTTATGTCATTAGACGAAATGCTGGAGGAGAGATAATCCTGCTTTTTTAGCAATTTCTTTTTTAAAATATGGGTTTTACAACACAGGGGGAATGAAACATCTCTGTCTTCTCTCTCACGGCTCCCAGTAACCGCATAAAGCCTGAGTGTATCCTATGTCAAAAATATCTGCTGATTTATATATGTGTCTGTGACCTATATTTGTCCATATATAACTTGCGTATATCCTATGACACCTGTATCTGTCCCACATTGGGTTTAAAGGGCTTGAAAGTCTGAAAAAAAGATACTGAAACAAGACCTGTGTCATTTTGTAGGTCTTAGTGAGCAGATAAAGAAAACGCAAAAATAAAAAAAATCTGTTGGGAATTTTTGTTGGAGAAACTCCCTTTACGAAAGCAAAGCAAACAAACTCTTGAGCGAGCTTCGCTGTGATCCATAACGGTAGGACGTCAGTCATGGAAAGGCCTATCTTCCACATGCTCTGGCTTTTATGAATGTAAGGTTATGCAGCCTTTAAGCTGCATTAACTCCCAAGGAGGAATAATGATGAAAACGACATGGGCATTACTTCCACTGCAGCTGAGGTAATGAATGAAAAGGCCTATTATACATGATGTAATCAGCTGCCAATTGTTCCTACCACACAAAAGCAGAGTTTTGGACTATTGACCAACTGACCAACATTTTGAGCAAAATGACGGGTTATATTCAGGGATTTAATATTTTCATATTTTTGACAATAAATTTGGTTACCATGGTAACCATTTTGTATTTTCACCAATCTGACCCTGTGGTATGATTATCTAATAAGTCAAACTATCGAAAAAAAAAAAACATGATGGCTTGCAATTATTAACCTCTTTTGTAGGATTTTGCAATTCAAGATGACTGCCACATAAAAAATGGATTTTCAAAAAATTCCCAACAGATTTTTTTTATTTTTGCATTTTCTTTATCTGCTCACTAAGACCTACAAAATGACACAGGTCATGTTTCAGTATCTTTTTTTCAGACTTTAAACCCTGTGTGGTCCACATACAGCCTGCATGTGTCTCTGTTCTTCTTAAATTGCCGGAAGTGGTTACCAGGGCATGTCTCCGTGACTTTTCTATTGAGATGGTGCAGTAAAATCCAATGTTGAATGGGTTTTCTCATTTTCCTCACTGACGTGCAGTGATTGACAGATCTCATTGACAGGTCTCAGTCTCTTCACTGGTCACAGGTCTCACTGGTTGACAAGATTCACAGCATGCTTGTTGTCCTGTGAGTTTAGACCTTTCTTAAACATGATCATGTTTCTCATGTATGAAATAATTTTCTACTGATAATGAGGAAAGGATTTCATTGCTTGATTTGTAGATTAGTCAGTTCACGATGGCTGCTTTCCTCATACGCCTCAAACACATGCAGCATACAGATGATGCACATAATGCTCATGCCAACGTTCGGATATATACTCAGCAACAAAAGTTACTGTGACACCAATATTGTTAATTATTTTTCATAACGCAATTATGAAATTGTCATACATCGTGATATCAGACTGAAACAGTACACGTAAACACAACATTGAAATGGAAATCATGAAAATGCGAGAAAATGACTTTGCACGTGAAAATGTGCAATAAAAGAGGAGAATTTTTGGAATGTTCACATTGTGCCTGATGAACGACGGAAGCATCACTTATCGAAAACACAGCCATTTCAGATCAGGAACTCTACCCTCTAAATGCCAAGACTGTCTGAAAATGATCGGTGGAGGGCCATTGGGATGATTGAATCCGGAACCTCGCAGAGGGAAGTTGCTCATCGCCTGAATGTCCACCGAAACACCATTTGGAACTTATGGCAGCGTCATCAGCAGACAAGACATGTCAGAGACCGTCCTCGCAGCGGCCGTCCACGAGTAACCACTCCTAGACAGGACAACTGGATTCGAACAACCCATCTCCGAAATCGATTCCAACCTGCAACCATAACTGCAAGAACGATACCTGGTTTGAGGCGACTGTCTGCACAGACAATCCGTCGCCGTCTCCGTCATTTTGGCATTGTCCCACGTCGGCCAGCAAGACGTCCAATACTCACAGTACAACACCGACGACTGCGTCTACAGTGGGCACAACAACATCGACGGTGGATCCAACGTCAGTGGGATCTTGTACTCTTCACTGATGAATCAAGATTCATGCTTAACCGATGTGATGGTCGTTTACGTGTATACCGTCGACGTGGAGAACGTTATGCCAACAACTGTGTTCAGGAATTTGATCGTTTTGGAGGTGGTAGTGTCATGATTTGGGGAGGGATCACGGCTAGAAACAGAACAGATTTGCTTGTTATTGATGGAAATCTGACAGGTCAAAGATATCGCGATGAAGTGCTACGGCTATTGGTGGTACCGTTTTTGATGCAACATGGTCCCGGAATAACGCTGCAACATGATAACGCCAGACCACACGTTTCAAGGATTGTACAGCAGTTTCTGATGCAACAACATGTCAATGTCCTGCCATGGCCAGCCAGATCCCCAGACATGTCCCCAATCGAGCATCTTTGGGACGAGATGGATCGACGTTTGCGGCGGTTGGATAACCCGCCAGCTACACTCCAGGAATTGCGACAATGTCTACGTCAGATTTGGAATGACATCCCACAGCAATTTCTGGCACATCTGATTCGGTCCATGCGCCGGAGATGCGTTGCTTGCATCATGGCACGAGGAAGTCACACCCGGTATTGAAGTGTGAAGGTCACAATTGGTTAGACGTCAGACAAGTGCTTCATGACGCATGAAAATGACATTTTTCGTTTTGAGTGACGTTGGCACTGAAAAGTCAGTGTTTCTCCTGTTAAATAAACATATTGATTGCATTGAGATCTTTGCGTGTCATTTATAACATACACATAAATGGTGTCACAGAAACTTTTGTTGCTGAGTATATAAATACACACATTCTGGTATATGCATGCACTGATACATGCACATACACGCGCACGCACAAGGGGGTATGTATGCACACACACACACACGCTCACACGCACATACACATGTAGGTACACACATACAGACAGACATGCAGGGACATTTACATATTCACACCCTGCGAGAGTTGGATTGTAGAAATATAACTAGAAAACGCTAAATCTTTTGGACAAAATTTGTTTTCTTGCTTCTGCTTGTAAACTTTAAAAATGTGCTTTGCGGCAGCCCGACACATGAAATCATAGCTCGAGGTCACTGAGCTGAGGTCAAAGGTCATTCAGGTACGAAACCTCAACGAGGCATGGCTACCCACCAAGGCGAGTCCACTTGCTAAATGAAGTTCCTCACCCAAGGGGTTTGAGAGAAATTGCCCAGACAGAGTTTTAGAGAATCAAGGTCACTGAGCCAAGGTCAAAAGGTCATTTTTGTACCAATCCTCAACGAGGCATGGCTATTCACCAAGGCAAGTCCACATATGCAAAATGAAGTTCCTAACCCAAGTGGTTACAGGGAAATGGCCCGGACAAACTTTTACTACCCGCCGCCCTTCCGCGACAATAACCCTATGCCTCTTAGTCGGGACTGAAGGGTAAAAAGGGTGAATTTGAAGTTGCTTGAGTAGTTTGAGGTATAAGACAATAGTACTCATTATTAAAACAATAGCTCAGTTTAAATGTCTAAGGTAGTTAAAAGTATGCAGTGGAGGACATTTAAAAAATCGAATGGTACTTTTAATATGTAAAGGAATCTGAACATTTACCATGAGGAATGGGGTTTCAAGTTGAAAGATAATGATCTAAAATTGTCATGTTCTGGTGGCTTTGAGAGCTTTATTTGCTGCTCTCGTCCGGCACGACATCGCTTTGCTCTCAATCGAATTCTTGGGCCAGTTGGCATTAATTGGGGGCGTCACCCGGATTCTATTTAAGCCCAAGCTCCACCTCAATTCCCTTGCTTGAGTGTCAATGCTATGTTTCGCACTTTTGTCAGTAAGGTCTCTAGTGTGAGAGCTCTTAGGGTTTAGCTGCATATTTGAGGATGAGTTCTAGTTAGTAAGTGAATCTTTCTGTGTGTTCCTCTTTCGGTTCATCCTGTCGAGCTCGCTTTGATTCCTTGCCTCGGACTACATCTTGGTCCATTGGAAGCGCGATTCTTGCTCTCCTGTTTTGTTTGTTTGTCTCTCTCCCTTCTGCGAGTCCTCCTTTATTTCTGGCCACTGCGTTTGGCGTCTCAAACTTACCACCCATCACAAAAATCCAAAATATGTTCTTGAATACACCACCGTTAACTGATCTTATCACAATTATAGGTGATCCTGAAAGTGTTATTATTTCCTAATAAATTAACATAAAACAACATACATACTATATATAGTAAAAATCAATATTTGTCTAATCTTAAAAGGACAAATGTGTTTCAGATGTATTGTAGTTATGATCCGGAAGGCCAATGTCTCGTCAATCATGTAGATATACTCTAAGACTCTTAATTTGGATAAGTATCTACAAAAGATCCATGTTTATTATTTAGTGACCTATTTTGACACTCAGAGAGACACTCAGGAGATAGTCATAATTTCTAAATACAGGGATGGTTCCAATTTTCGCAATCCGGATCCATGTAACCAGTCTCGCAATTTTTTTTTTTTTTTTTTTTAAATTTGGCATCTCCAATCCCACCCGAATCTGGAATGCCCAATTGGGGAACTATGAACAAAGCTTGCTCGTATGCGACCCCTTGCTGCCAACTCAGGATAGTGAGACAGTTCACTGCTCTCCTCCGAAGCATGTGCCTGTCTGCCACTGATTCTTATACACTCATTGGTTGAATCTTTGCAAGTTCAGAACTAGGGTGGAGGATACCCGGACATGAAGCAACCCGGAGTCTTCCTGACGAGCGCCCGTCTGGCCAACAGGAGGGGCCGGAGCAACGAACAAAGCTGTTACTGTATACCCAAATTCGGCAGTCCCTTCCCAATTTGAAACCCTGTAGCGCGATAGCCAATTGTGCGCTACTCTGAAAAAGCTGCCGACCCCTGCCGGTGGGTACGCCGGGGCTCGAACTTGCGACGTGGTGATCACCTCTGCACCGCAGAGCAGTGCCTTAACCGTGTGACCAGTCTTGCAATTTAACGGCACTTGCACATTATTTAGCCGACTATATGAGGCAACTTTTCTGAAAATATCTTAGGTGTGTTTTCATAGGAACCTGGTTGTTTTTTAAGATGAACTCCACATTTTGCATCAATTTTGGTCACGGTACATTTTCACACATATACTTATGTTTGGTATCAAAATGCCTGTCATGTTGTTGTGTAGCCATTAAAAATCATCTGGTTTTTCAGAACAATCATTTATGGATCTAAATATGGACTTTATGAGCCCCTGTCCCACAGAAATCTTGAAATCACTAAACAGGTCACAGTTCACTTCCTGAATGCAAATTTCACATATCAAATCTATTTTCTGGATAGTCCCACAACTAGGTACATAAAACCAGAAGATGGTTCAAATTGGGCTGTGGGCAAATTTGCCGATACCCTGCAAAACCTCCTTTCCATAATTCTTCTCTCACACTGCTACGTGCCCAGTGCATGTTTTCCCACACTGTTTGATTGACCCCACTGTGTGATTACTGGCTCTGTTTGATTGACCCCAGTGTGTGATTTCTGGCTCTGTTAGATTGACCCCACTGTTTGATTTCCTGTATGGTTTGATTGACCCCACCATGTGATTTCTGGTACTGTTTGATTTACCCCACAGTCTGATTTCCTGCACTGTTTGATTGACCCCACTGTGTGATTTCTGTATTGTTTGATTGATCCTATTGTGATTTCCTGTACTGTTTGATTGACCCCACTGTCTGATTTACTGCAGTTTGATTGACCCCACTGTGTGATTTCCCACCCCGTTTGATTCACCCCACTGTGTCATTTCCTGTACAGTTTGATTCACCCCACTGTATGATTTCCTGCACAGTTTGATTGACCCCACTGTGTGTTTTCCTGTGCTGTTTGATTGACCGCACTGTGGGATTTCCTGGACAGTTTGATTGACCCCCACTGTGTGATTTCCCACTCTGTTTGAATGACCCCATTGAGTAATTTCTGGTACTGTTTGATTTACCCCAAGGTTTGATTTCCTGAACTGTTTGATTTACCCCACAGTCTGATTTCCTGTGCTTTTTGATTCACCCCACTGTGATATCTTGCACTGTTTCATTCACCCCACTGTGTCATTTCCTGTACCGTTTGATGGACCCCACTGTGTGACTTTCTGTACTATTTCATTGACTCAATTGTGGGATTTCCACCTCACCATGATTTTTTTCCGCTCCTTTTTTCTGCCTGTTTCTCCCTGCAGGGCGCAATGAGCTTATTGAGCGTGTACTGCTCTCCTCCATGCTGAACCCTGGGGAGCAGTGGCAGATGTTCCGCCATCATGGTCGCCACCTGAGTGTGGAGTACCAGCTGCGCTTCCGCTGCGAGGTGAACTACTATGGCCCCTTCTGCAACCGCTTCTGTCGTGCCCGTGATGACTTCTTTGGCCACTTCAGCTGCGACACGGCTGGGAACAAAGTCTGCACTGAGGGATGGGCCGGGCCGGAGTGTCTGCTGGGTGGGTTTCAGGCTGGGTGTGTGTGTGCCGGGATGATTAATGAGGCGTGATTACTTGAAAGGGGGTGGGGCCACCTGGCAGACAGGGTGAATGGGCTGGCTGTTCTGATTAGAAAGCTAATTATTAAAAATCAGTTTCTTCCTGTGTCATTTTGTGTGGAGGTGTGCGTTTTGCCGTGTTGTGTGTTAATGTGTGTTGTTTTGTTGTGTGACAGAGTCTGGTTTTGTATTGTGTCAATATCTGTTGTGTCGTATGACTTTGTGTGTTGTGTGAACGTGTGTGTTAAGCTGTTTGACTGTTAGTTGTTGTGTTGAGTGTGTGCTGTTGTGCTGTGTGACAGTATCTGTTGTGTTGTGTGAAGGTGTCTGCTGTATTGTGGTACAGTTTCTGCAGTTGTGTTGCCTGAAGCTATTTAAAGTGTCAGGGATGTGATTTTTCTGCTAATTCGCGGAATTCCGCTTTTTTATCTTCGAAATTAAAAAAATAAATAAAACTCCTATTTTTCAGTCATGAAAATCTGATTTCATATCTACAGCATTCCGACTTTTAGTATTTCCGTAACTGAATTGATCTTATGTATGCTGCATTCTATAGACCTTCCGTTTTCAAATTGGCCAGCTAAGGCACTTCTGGTCAAATGTCATGCTGTGTGGGCAGGGGCCGCGGCGGCTAGTTTCAACACTGCGGAAAAGAAACGACTTTGATTTTGCGGATATTTGAGACAACAGATAGCTTGTAGTAAAGTATTAATAATTAATAGTCTATATACCTGTATTTTGTGTAGCCCATTCGGCTAGTGGTGGGAGGATGAAGCAGTCTTGTAGCCTAAGTTTCAGCGGCGTGGGTGGTTGACGGCTGAACACTGCTGGGTCCCTTTATGTAACTCGCCAATAGTGGCAGATTAAATTCTTTACAAGCTTGGAGCTTGGGACTAATTTTGACTTGACTTAGAAATCAAAGATTGCATGTGTTTGTTGGCTTGAATATACATTGGATAATAATTCTGATTTTTATTATTTTATTGAATTCTTAGTACACTTAGGGCACTAAAAATTACTAAAACCTAGGAGCTTCAGGGGGCTTCGCCCCCCCGTATCCCCCCCACCAGGGCGCTGCCCCCAGATCCCCAGCTAAATTTTCAGATAATTTCACTTCACCCAAATCACATCCCTGAAGTATGTAAAGGTATGTTGTTCGACTCCACTTATAGTTGTGTTGTGTGATTATATCTGTTGCGTTATGTGACAGTGTGTTGTTTTATGTGCCAGTATGTGTTGTTCTGTTGTGTGAAGGTGTCTGTTGTGTTGTGTGACTGTGCTTGTTGTGTGATGATGTCTGTTGCGATATGTGACTGTGTGTTGCACTGTTGTGACAATGTGTGCTGTTGTGTTGTCTGACTTTGTCCTTTTGTATTGTGTGACAATATGCATTGTTTTGTTGTATGAAGGTGCATGTTTATCTGTTGTTTGAGGGTGTGTGTCGTGTCGTTACTGCAGCGCAGTGTCGCCAGGGTTGTCACCCGTCCCATGGTTCATGTACAGTGCCCGGAGAGTGCAAGTAAGTGACTCTGTGATTACTTACTAACTGGGACTGTAATAACCCAAACACTGCCAGAGACACTCTGACTGCAAATTCGGCTTGCAGTGGCTGTAACATTCAAAAATTAATCCAAGCAGAAATGAGCAAATCTACCATGCACTCAAAATGGTGTTATCATGGACTCTAGGTGGTATTGTGAGAAATAATTGTATATTATTTTTTTCTAGTTGTAGGGTTTTCAAAAAAAAAAAAAAATAACAGGTACAAATTGGGTACCTGCTAATATAAACTAGTTTGCCCAAATACACTGCTCAAAAAATAAAGGGAACACTAAAATAATACATCCTAGATCTGAATGAAAGAAATATTCTTATTAAATACTTTGTTCTTTACAAAGTTGAATGTGCTGACAACAAAATCAAACAAAAATTATCAATGGAAATCAAATTTATTAACCCATGGAGGTCTGGATTTGGAGTCACATTCAAAATTAAAGTAGAAAAACACACTACAGGCTGATCCAACTTTGATGTTATGTCTTTAAAACAAGTCAAAATGAGGCTCAGTTGTGTGTGTGGCCTCCACGTGTCTGTATGACCTCCCTGCAACGCCTGGGAATGCTGCTGATGAGGTGGCAGACGTTCTCCTGAGGGATCTCCTCCCAGACCTGGACTAAAGCATCCACCAACTCCTGGACAGTCTGTGGTGCAATGTGGCGTTGGTATATGGAGCGAGACATGATGTCCCAGATGTGCTCAATTGGATTCAGGTCTGGGGGACGGGCGGGCCAGTCCTTAGCATCAATGCCTTTATCTTGCAGGAACTGCTGACACACTCCAGCCACATGAGGTCTAGCATTGTCTTGCATTAGGAGGAACCCGGGCCGACCGCACCAGCATATCTCATCTCGGTACCTAATGGCAGTCAGGCTACCTCTGGCGTGCACATGGAGGGCCGTGCGGACCCCCAAAGAAACGCTACCCCACACCATTACTGACCCACTGCCAAGCCGGTCATGCTGGAGGATGTTGCAGGCAGCAGAACGTTCTCCACGGTGTCTCCAGACTCTGTCACGTCTGTCACATGTGCTCAGTGTGAACTTGCTTTCTTCTGTGAAGAGCACAGTGGCGAATTTGCCATTCTTGGTGTTCTCTGGCAAATCCCAAACGTCCTGCACGGTGTTGGCCTGTAAGCACAACCCCCACCTGTGGACGTCGGGCCCTTTTACCATCCTCATGGAGTCGATTTCTGACCGTTTGAGCAGACACATGCACATTTGTGGCTTGCTGGAGGTCATTTTGCAGGGCTCTGGCAATGCTCCTCCTGTTACTCTTTGCCCAAAGGCAGAGGTGGCAGTCCTGCTGCTGGGTTGTTGCCCTCCTACGGCCTCCTCTACGTCTCCTGATGTACCGGCCTGTCTCTTGGTAGGGCCTCCATGCTCTGGACACTACGCTGACAGACACAGCAAACCTTCTTGCCACAGCTCGCATTGATGTGCCATCCTGGATGAGCTGCACTACCTGAGCCACTTATGTGGGTTGTAGAGTCCGTCTCATGCTACCACTAGTGTGAAAGCACTGCCAGCATTCAAAGGTGACCAAAACATCAGCCAGAAAGCATAGGAACTGAGAAGTGGTCTGTGGTCACCACCTGCAGAACCACTCCTTTATTGGGGGTGTCTTGCTAATTGCCTATAATTTCCACCTGTTGTGTATTCCATTTGCACAACAGCATGTGAAATTTATTGTCAATCAATGTTGCTTCCTAAGTGGACAGTTTGATTTCACAAAAGTGTGACTGACTTGGAGTAACATTGTGTTGTTTAAGTGTTCCCTTTATTTTTTTGTGCAGTGTATATGGAAAATCATGAGATGTGGCTGCAAAGTGTGTTCGGCTTAATGAGCTGTATTGACGTTATGCTCCACGTTGATAATACAGGACATTTTCCATCAGAACACAAAAGCATGCTGCATTTTATTGAAGCCCCCAGACAAAGTCGGGCGGCTACTATGGATTCATCCTTGTCCTTTCCACCGCTGCTGCCGCGTCTGTAGACACTTCCTTGTGGATACTCTACAGGCTGCAATTTTTGACCAGTTACTTTGATATTTGGTATCAACATGTATTATACTTGAATTATGACACCTATTGATTTTCATTACCGTGGTGACAGTATTGGCCGAATTATGCCGAAAAAGGGGAGAAGTGGGCTTTTGGGCAGAGGAGGACCAAGGTGATCATAGCCCCCAGGCTACTCTTTGTGTGTTATCAAAATACTACATTTTATGAGGTTAAAATCATATTGAGTCTGTTTATTTATTAGTTTTCATATTATTATGGTTTTAAATTGTTGAAATGAAAAATAGAAGACCATGGCTTTGTGCAATTTTCAATAACGCTGATTTTAATGCACCAAATTGTGGGTCCGAATGAATTATAGTCGCCTTACTTTAACGGGGAGAACTAGCAACGTCTGATACTGCTGAGTGTTTTCGGAGTGAATGTATTGTTAATTTAGAAAATGACTGAGCACAAGTTAGGACTAATAATTATTTTAAAGCAATGTATCTGTGCTCCCCCAAAGTCCAGTTCTGGTGCCGACACTGCTGCCTCCGTTAAAATGCTATCACCATGTATAGCAGCACTAGAAATTAAACTACAAATTCTCTTGACTGGATGTACGCTTGATATTTTTGCACATGCGAGCGTTTCTCTGGGTACCTGAACATCAAGGTAAGGAGAAATTCGCAATTGGTCGAGGTTGGATATGGCAACGTTAGTCTTTCCATTCCCTGAAATATTAACTGTTAGCCTACCTAGGTGATGAGCTCTGTGGCTACAGCTAAGGATCCTGACGATGCAGGTGTTTTATCCTCCGTGCGTTGTTGTTGACTGGATGAAGGCTTGAAATATTCTGTCAATTTAGGGATTTTTTTAAAGCTGTTGGTCCAGCTGTTCTTTTAAACGTCATTGTTTTTATTTATACACGTTATCTGGCATTAGCTGTCCAGTAAAAGCAGTGATGTCAATGAAAATAACTGACAAGTCATCACTGCAGCTGATTGGATAGATGAGACATCATGTCTATCCAATCAGCTGTATATTTGTTTGAAGGGCCAATAGAGGTCATTTATTTCATTTCTGCTCAGGTAAATTTAAAATAATTAAAAATAGTCTGGCCAATCCAGGGCCCCTGGACACTCGAGGCCCCTAGGCTGCAGCCTTAGTCAACCTGTGAATTAATCCGCGCCTGTTTTGGGAGACACCCCCATGCAGTTGCAGGTGACCGGACTGGCTAGTTTAATCCTGATTTGGACCTGTGCCACAAGATACACTCCTGAACAAAATCTTAAGACAGGGGAAAAAATTACAAGAATTCATATTTTGCACTGCTGAATCATAACCAGGTGGTAAGTTGTGTTTCAAAGTGCAAAAAGAATAAACTGGAGCAAGAGACAAAGAATAGAAAGTAGGCAATTTATTGAAAACTGTATTTAAACTGAAACAGCCTGGTCATCAGCTGATCAAAAGTTTAAGACCATGGCCTTAAAAAGTCAAAATCTGTGCAAAAATCTGGCCTCCATGTCATTTTCTTTCATGCATTTGCACTGTCATGACCTCCTGATGGCAAAGGCAAAAAAGCTTTCTGACTTTGAACGTGGCAGGATTGTTGAGCTGCACAAGCAAGGCCTCTCGCAACGTGCCATCGCTGCCAAGGTTGGGCGCAGTAAAACAGTGATTTTAAATTCCCTAAAAGATCCTGAGGGTTATGGGACAAAAAAGTCAAGCGGTAGACCAAAAAAAATTTCACCTGCACTGAGCCGGAGGATCCTACGGACTGTCCGTGAAGACCCAGGCCAATCTTCAACCCAGGCCCTTACTGATGCTGACTGCAGCCCAATAGCCATAAGACGGCATCTGCGAGAGAAGGGCTTTAAGAACAAAAAATGGCTCCACAGGCCACACCTCCTCCCGCGCCACAAACTTGCGCGTTTGGACTTTGCAAGGGAGCACCAAACATGGGACATTGAAAGGTGGAAGAACATTTTATTCTCTGATGAGAAAAAATGTAACCTGGATGGTCCTGATGGATTACAACATAACTGGCATGACAAGGAGATTCCACCGGAGATGTTCTCTACACGGCACAGTGGATTGAGAATGTTTGGGGATGGATAGCAAGGGAAGTTTGCAAAAACGGGCGTCAGTTCCAGACCATGGATGCACTTCGTGAAGCCATCTTCACCACATGGAGCAATGTTCCCACCAGCCTCCTGGAAACATTTGCATCAAGCATGCCCAAACGAATTTTTGAAGTAATCAACAAGAATGGTGGGGCTACTCAGTACTGAATCCTTTTTTTGCTCTTTAGTTCTGTTTTTTTTGTTTTTTGGGGCCATGGTCTTAAACTTTTGATCAGCTGATGAACAGGCTGTTTCAGTTTAAATACAGTTTTCAATAAATTGCCTACTTTTTATTCTTTGTCTCTTGCTCCAGTTTCTTCTTTTTGCACTTTGAAGCACAGCTTACAACCTGGTTATGATTCACCAGTGCAAAATATGAATTCTTGTTATTTTTTCCCCGGTCTTAAGATTTTGTGTATATATATATAATTTTTTTTTTTTTTCAATTTTATGTAAAGGTCAAATGACACCCAACATTTCAAAAAATTGCTTTTAAACCCTGAAACAGTACTTTTACCATGTGAATTTGAATCTGACTCTAGTTTTTCACATTTCTATTCATTCTATTGAGAAGTGTCAAATGAAAATGAAAACCTTGGGCTGCAATGCCCCTTGAAAATTGCTAAAAGATTACATGAACACTATAACATCATCTCCAGAGGAACAATGCTCTCAGCAGAGTTGGGGGAGGGGGTTTTGCATGCGGTACCCCACACATTCGTCTTGAGCTACTAACAAACATTTGCATTTTTCACTTCTGAATTCAGTACAAATCACATGCTACACTTCCAACAACAGTAGTGCGGATGAAAGAGAAAGTGCTTTGTTTTCGGGTTCCGCTGAAATATCAGATTTGTCAGAAGATCGTGAAATTCAAGCTGGAATTTAGAAAGCTGGAATAGGTGGGCCGTAGTTGTGAGCACAGAGTATTCCTTGAAAATAATGTTTGGTCTTAACCTGTTTTCAGAATTTTCAGTAACAACTTTTCATTAACTAAAAAACAGTTGGGACCATCAGATGTAGCCAGTTCGGCTCCTTCAGATAAGACAAGCACTTATAAGCCTCGATCTTTATTCAATTATTTTCCTTGTTGAACACTTTTTTCAATGATAAAAATAAGCCATTGGCACTTAAACGAGGGCCCGTCCACATGAAAATAATTTTGTTGAAAACGTAAAAATATTTTGCCGTCCACATGGAGAAGGTGAAAATGTAGCCCGAAAACGGTATTTTTTGAAAATGGGTTCCAGTGTGAGAAAATCTGAAAACACCATCCCAGCATTTTCATGTGGACAACCAAAAGAGATTTTTTTGAAAATGATGACGTGATAGTCCCCATCACAGCCCCCACCCCCAACCTAACCATAAGCCCAAGCGTGCCCAATAGGCATGCTCGCCGCCTTCTTCTCCGTTTTTGGTCTATTTTCTAAGACACACTACAGCGCCATACTGTGCCACACACAGGCCTGGAATATTTACTACTGCGTTTTCGGTCGTTTTACGCTTCACTGTGTGGACACCGATATTTTTAGAAACTTTACAGTGTGGATGGGAGATTCTTGAGAAACGACAAAAAAAAAAGACCGTTTTCAAAAATCTCCATCTCCGTGTGGACGAGGCCTTAGTCAAACGCACAGCTTCCTTCCTAATGCAATGCTGCTGCCATGAAAGAGAAAATGTTTTATTATATCCCCAAACGCCCAATGGCGTTTCGGGGATATAATGTTTTTGGTCCGACTGCCGCCGTGGCGCCGCCCTACGCGTTAACGCGATAACTTCAGTAATATTTCAATTAAAAATTTCATGTTTTGCATATAAGTAAGTATCATAGAGAGGAAGAACAGTTTCGATTTTAGACAATTTACAATTTCTAGATGAAAAATGACTGTTTTTATTATATCTCTGGAAATATTTGTCCGATTCACCTCAAATCAAGTGCAAATGAAAGGTCATGACCTGAAGATGTGTCCCACAATGACATTATACCTGTTTGGTTCAAAATTTTGACACAAGGTAGAGTTTTTTCACATAAAATTCACCATTTTTGCCATATCTTTGGAACTATTTATCCAATTGACATGAAACTATTTGCAACTGCAAGGTCATGACCTCACAACGTGTCACATGATGACATCATACCTGTATCGTTCAATATTTTGCTGCTAGGTGGCGCTTTGTGATGGAAAATTACCACTTTGGCTATATCTTCAGAACCATTTGTCCAATTGACCTGAAATTAAGTTCAAATGAAAGTCTTTTCAAGGTCTATTCAAGGATTGGGGAATTGGAGGATTGGGGGCGTTCGGGGATATACCCCAAGCCGTCGCCTCCGACGACATAAGCCTAGTTCACCTAAGAAAAAAATAAGACTGCAATGTTAACTTTTGTGTTTTCTTTCAGCACATCCTTGCTCACTTAGCTTCATGATTGTTTAATAAAAAAAGCAAGTGACAATTAGCAACAAAAATCTGCAAATGAATAGCATTGATTGAAAAGTCAATGATATTGATATTTGGCATTGTTTATTCTTGCTAACTGAGATGTGTTGGTATGTGTTTTGACTAGCAAAGTTGCGTCAACCTTAACTACTACATGTAAACTGCTATGCATGCCAGCTGCCTCTCACAGCCCAGTAATGTGAAACAAACATCTAAGTACATTATGTAGCAATGAAATATTAGTTTCCAGCCATCATCTATTCAGAAAGTAAGCATGAAATGACTACCTTTTATGTTCTACAAAATAAAAAAAAGAAGTCTATATCTAGTTGCAGTTTTTGATACAATGACTTTGCACCAGTAAACTTCCCTTCCCGAGATGACATGTAGGGTCGCAAAACTCACTTTCGTGGTGGTGAACTTTTCAAAGGGGTGGGGCTTTGGAAGATAAAAAGTACACACAAACTGGCAAGAAATGTACTGATAGACTCTGCTTCAGCTTTAAATTCACCGAGCGTCACTAAATCTCCCTCTGTAGGCTATTCCAGTTTCAGGCTGCAGTGAAAATAAAGGCCTTCAGCCTTAGTTTTAGGAATAAAGGGTCATAAGCACAATGTCCTGAGACCGCAGTCCATCGAAGCCACGTTTCCGGGATGTGTAACACGATAAATGACATGGGATTCTACGAAGAATAGCCTTATAGGTAAAAGCAAACCAATGGTGAAGTTGATGTGTGGAAAGAGATGGCCAATTAACCTTTGAACGGAGTGTGCAAAGCTTGTGTTAGTCCTCTGCTGTTGTTTTTCAAATAAAATACTAATCTTAATTTCAGTTTTTTAACAAGATTGTGTATGTGAGGTTTCAATAAAAGTTTGTCATAAATAAAAAATCCAAAATATTTGTTCGCAGAGACAGTGTCAATTTGTTCACCTTGAAAAGTGAAAATGGTGAAGTGCATAGTGCTGTACAATGCTATGATAGCACTGCTGAATGCTATTCATCCATTGTGTGCTTTATATTCTTTTCAATTAATTAGAATTTATTTGTGGAGGGCTGTCACAGATGGACCATCATAAAGCTTTAGCATAAGGGATCTCAAAATTATCCTGAAAGGGCTGGAGTGGGCGCAGCTTTCACTCCAACGAATCTGCTATGCACCTGGCACTACTGATTAAGGTCTTTAGCAAAATCTCTAATGGTTCTTTACTAGAGAGAGGTTTGTCACTGACCGGCTGGAACAAATCCCTGCAGCCTCTCTGGCCATTTCTGGATAAGGTTGAGAAGCTCGGCATAAACAGAACTGAAAATGCCTGGCCTAATCCCTCCCAGAAAACAAAGGAGGTGAATAATGAGGTGAGACTTCCGCCATAGGCTGAAATCTCCGGACAAACCCAGCTGTATCAGGGGAATCCATTGTTTATTGGCTGGCTGGGTGTAATTGTCGATGATTTTGAAAAGTGTCAGCTGAAGTCCATTATCCCCTCTCTCTCTCTCTTTCTCTCTCTCACTCTCTCATTTCTCTCCCTTCCAGCCCCAGTTCATGCTTAGATCAGTGTTACTGCTCTGTGCTGTTGAAGATCCCAGTGCTCAAAGTGCTTTTTACCATTTTGTATAAAATTCAAAATGGCGGAAAGTCCTTTATGGTGCATGTTTTTGGTCCAAATTGCTTTCAACATCTTCAGGAGATGGATCAGATGGCCACTTGAATTTGAAAAATTCAACCTATTGCTATAGTGCCCCCTTCTGGTATTTTTGCATCAAAATTGTTGCGCAAGTGTGGGGTGGGGCCCTTTACGTACTTGCCAAAGAGAAAGAAAGTTTTCAAAATTTGCGAGAACTTTGGCCATTATTCTCGAAACTGACGGTTGACCGAAAAATAATGATTATGAAAACAATAGGGTATTAGCCCACTTTATGGGCCTGCACCCTAATAATACTGTATTAGTATGTTTATTATTATTTTTTATCTAATCATGATATTGCTCATGTATTGTATACTGTACATCAAACACCAACAACATGAATACTAAATCAGTAAATATTGTAATATAGTGTGATTTCATAGTTGTTGGTTAAATTAAAATTTTGATTATAATTCAAATTATCAAATTATATTAAATTAAAAGTTTGATTATAAAATGAAATGTATTTTAATTGAATGTTAGTGCTGGTGTGACTAAGGTCTGGATGTTCATTTGAACGGTCATCATGATTGTTCATTATTGCTGTGTTACCGGTATCACATATTTTATGTGTGGTAAACCCCTTCAAACCAAGCTGTCATATTATAGCCTATGTCGATAAATTACACCTTTCCAACTTGGCCTTCATCTTTTGGTTCTCTGCTCTGACCTCTCCAAGGTGTCACTATGGCTGGCAGGGCCCCCTATGTGACCAATGCGTGACGTTCCCAGGGTGTGTACATGGCAGCTGCACCGAACCCTGGAAATGTGTGTGCGACACCAACTGGGGCGGCCTGCTCTGCGATAAAGGTGAGGAAACGTATTCATTTTTGCTGGAGTCGAGAGAGTCATTGTGTAGAGAGGTGGTCTCGGTATAGTGAAGATTTAAGGCCCATATTATGGGGTGTGTGTGGTTGCGTGCATCTGTGCGTGTGCATTTTTGCGCGCTTGTTTGTGTTCGTGCATGTGTGCGAGATTGTGAGTGTGTGTCTGTATTTATGTTTGTGCACACGCACGTGTGTGTGTGTGTGTGTGACTGTTTGAGGTTCTGTGACTGTGAGTGTTAGTGTGTGTGTGTTAGTGTGTCTATGGGAGTGAACGTGTGTCGATGTGTGAGTGTGTCTGAGTGTCTGAATCATTTTGTGAGTATATTCATGTACATTTCTGCAAACGGTAAAGCGCAGGTGTTTGTAGTGGCCCTACCCTTAGGTGTGCAGTGTGCTCCCCACGTGTAGTGCAATTGCCGACTGACTCAATGCTGTATCGCTAATGCCTCAGGCAGGCTGAATTTGTGCTGGGCTGGGCTGCGGTAGGCAGGATTATTTCCAGAGCACTCCCCCATTGAAGTGTGTATCACACCTCCGCGTAGTGCTGGCTCAGGTCTGCGAGTCGTGAAGATCACGCACCCAGCCTCTAGGCCATGACCTCAGCTTCTCTCTGGTTGGAACCAGCACAATGCACACATTGTGGTGTGCATGTGTATGTGGGCTTGTGTAGGTATACTTGTGAGAGCCAACTCTTGTCACAAATATTGTGAGGACAATTAGGGTAGGGAGGACATATTGACTGGCCCTCACATAAGATTACAGATGATTATGATTAACTGGTAGAAGTTAGGGTAATGGCAACAGGTAGGGATAGGTTAAGGTTCGCGTTTAAGTGATGGGTTATGATGTGAGTTATGATTTGGGTTGGGTATGATTAGGGCTTGGGAAAGGCTGTACAGGATGAATGTAAGTCAATACAACATGTTTGTATAGCTATACATCAGCATGTAAGTGTGTGTGCCTGCGTGCGTGCGTGCATGCGTGGGTGTGTGTGTGTGTGTGTGTGTGTGTGTGTGTGTGTGCATGTATGAGATATAATGTGCACGCGTGTGTGTGCGAGTGAGTCTAGGCACTTTGTGTGTGTACCATCACAGAGAAGGCAATATTGGTTGGCACTAAATATCTTCCCTCGGTCAGATCTGAATTACTGTGGGACCCACCAGCCCTGTAAGAATGGAGGTACATGTGCCAACACAGAACCCAATGAGTACCAGTGTGTGTGCCAGGACGGCTTCCGTGGCAGAAACTGTGACATTGGTGAGTGTGCGGGGCCTGGAGGCCTTTGACAGAGCATCTCAAACTCCAGTCCTGAGGGGCTGCAGTCTTGACCAGTTTGTAGGATGGATGTCCATTCAGATAGCAGATTATGTCGGCCTAGGGAACAAGGTCTGTCAAGTCTACAGCCAATCAGTAACTGAAATTATGCCCTTAAAGTGTAAGGGCACACCAAAAACTGGCCATCTTGGCAGTGCTCCTGGATATGAGTTTTAGAGCCTGTTTAACCCTTGTGTTTCATCTTAATTTGACTCATTTACATAGTCCAGTAAAGCAATAGACAGTGTTTATTGTGCCATGCTCTGGACTGAAAATGCAAAGTCGACTGGGTTGCTCACTTACTCCTCTGTTCGCCCCTTTGCATCACATTGTTATTGATGGGCAACTCAGGGGTGTAGTGGGATGCTCAGTCGCCCTGCAGTGAGTGGTTTGTGTGTTTGAATCCAGCATTGGCCACATTGTGCACGTTTATGTTGGCCCCCCACAGCAATGACTGGCTGACTGGGGATTCACTATTGCCAAAAAGGTACAATAGTGGTGTGAGAGCCCTTTGATATATTGATTAACTGTCCAGGATGTGCTCCTGCCTCTTGCAAAATGCATTAAGCCCTCCACAGCCCTTTCAAATAATGTGTTCTAAATACTGGATTTTTGGATGGATGCTGGTATTTCTCTGATCAGAATTGAGCAAAGATGAACAGCAGCTCTCTGACAAATATGTAATCCTCTCTCCCTCCTCTGGGCACTGTCCTGTATGTGTTATCTTCTTCCCCTCCCCTGGGCACTGTCCTGTATGTGTTATCCTCTTCCCTCCCCTGGGCACTGTCCTGTATGTGTTATCCTCTTCCCTCCCCTGGGCACTGTCCTGTATGTGTTATCCTCTTCCCCTCCTCTGGGCACTGACCTGTATGTGTTATCCTCTTCCCTCCCCTGGGCACTGTCCTGTATGTGTTATCTTCTTCCCCTCCCCTGGGCACTGTCCTGTATGTGTTATCCTCTTCCCTCCCCTGGGCACTGTCCTGTATGTGTTATCCTCTTCCCTCCCCTGGGCACTGTCCTGTATGTGTTATCCTCTTCCCCTCCTCTGGGCACTGACCTGTATGTGTTATCCTCTTCCCTCCCCTGGGCACTGACCTGTATGTGTTATCCTCTTCCCCTCCTCTGGGCACTGACCTGTATGTGTTATCCTCTTCCCTCCCCTGGGCACTGTCCTGTATGTGTTATCCTCTTCCCCTCCCCTGGGCACTGTCCTGTATGTGTTATCCTCTTCCCTCCCCTGGGCACTGTCCTGTATGTGTTATCCTCTTCCCTCCCCTGGGCACTGTCCTGTATGTGTTATCCTCTTCCCTCCCCTGGGCACTGTCCTGTATGTGTTATCCTCTTCCCTCCCCTGGGCACTGTCCTGTATGTGTTATCCTCTTCCCTCCCCTGGGCACTGTCCTGTATGTGTTATCCTCTTTCCCTCCCCTGGGAACTGACCTGTATGTGTTATCCTCTTCCCCTCCCCTGGGCACTGTCCTGTATGTGTTATCCTCTTCCCTCCCCTGGGCACTGTCCTGTATGTGTTATCCTCTTCCCCTCCCCTGGGCACTGACCTGTAGGTGTTATCCTCTTCCCTTCCCTGAGCACTCATCTGTAGGTGTTATCCTCTTCCCCTCCCCAGGGCACTGACCTGTATGTGTTATCCTCTTCCCCTCCCCTGGGCACTGACCTGTATTTGTTATCCTCTTCCCCTCCTCTGGGCACTGACCTGTATGTGTTATCCTCTTCCCCTCCCCTGAGCACTCATCTGTAGGTGTTATCCTCTTCCCCTCCCCTGGGAACTAACCTGTATTTGTTATCCTCTTCCCTCCCCTGGGAACTGACCTGTAGGTGTTATCCTCTTCCCCTCCCCTGGGCACTGACCTGTATGTGTTATCCTCTTCCCCTCCCCTGGGCACTGACCTGTATGTGTTATCCTCTTCCCCTCCCCTGGGCACTGACCTGTATGTGTTATCCTCTTCCCCTCCCCTGGGCACTGACCTGTATTTGTTATCCTCTCTCCCTCCCCTGGGAACTGACCTGTATGTGTTATCCTCTTCCCCTCCCCTGGGCACTGACCTGTATGTGTTTTCCTCTTCCCTTCCCCTGGGCACTGACCTGTATGTGTTATCCTCTTCCCCTCCCCTGGGCACTGACCTGTAGGTGTTATCCTCTTCCCCTCCCCTGGGCACTGACCTGTATGTGTTATCCTCTTTCCCTCCCCTGGGAACTGACCTGTATGTGTTATCCGCTTCCCCTCCCCTGGGCACTGACCTGTATGTGTTATCCTCTTTCCCTCCCCTAGGCACTGTCCTGTATGTTTTATCCTCTTCCCTCCCCTGGGCACTGACCTGTATGTGTTATCCTCTTCCCCTCCCCTGGGCACTGACCTGTATGTGTTATCCTCTTTCCCTCCCCAGGGCACTGACCTATATGTGTTATCCTCTTCCCCTCCCCTGGGCACTGACCTGTATGTGTTATCCTCTTCCCTCCCCTGGGCACTGACCTGTATGTGTTATCCTCTTCCCTCCCCTGGGCACTGACCTGTATGTGTTATCCTCTTCCCCTCCCCTGGGCACTGACCTGTATGTGTTATCCTCTTCCCTTCCCCTGGGCACTGACCTGTATGTGTTATCCTCTTCCCCTCCCCTGGGCACTGACCTGTATTTGTTATTCTCTCTCCCTCCCCTGGGAACTAACCTGTATTTGTTATCCTCTTCCCTCCCCTGGGAACTGACCTGTAGGTGTTATCCTCTTCCCCTCCCCTGGGCACTGACCTGTATGTGTTATCCTCTTCCCCTCCCCTGGGAACTGACCAGTATTTGTTATCCTCTTCCCCTCCCCTGGGCACTGACCTGTATTTGTTATCCTCTCTCCCTCCCCTGGGAACTGACCTGTAGGTGTTATCCTCTTCCCCTCCCCTGGGAACTGACCTGTAGGTGTTATCCTCTTCCCCTCCCCTGGGAACTGACCTGTATGTGTTATCCTCTTCCCCTCCCCTGGGCACTGTCCTGTATGTGTTATCCTCTCTCCCTCCCCTGGGCACTGTCCTGTATGTGTTATCCTCTTCCCCTCCTCTGGGCACTGTCCTGTATGTGTTATCCTCTTCCCTCCCCTGGGCACTGACCTGTATGTTTTGTCCTCTGTCCCCTCCTCTGGGTACTGACTTGGATATGTTATCCTTTCCCCTTTGAACACTGACCTGTATGTTTCCCTCTTTCTCCGTCTGTAGTGGAGCATGCCTGCCGCTCGTCCCCCTGCCTGAATGGAGGTTCCTGTGTTGAGGACAGCGAGGGCTTCAGCTGCATCTGTGCTGATGGCTGGACTGGACACCTCTGTGAATCCAGTAATTCCAGCCAATCAGACTGCTTCAGATGTCAAACATCCAGTCGGCCACCGAACATTCAATACTGGCAACACAGTCACTTAAACGCACGTTATCAGCCCCCGCATGTGCCAAAAAACACATGCACGCACATGCTCACCTTCAATGAAACACACATAATCAATTTACACATGCGCAAAAAATCAAAGTGCACGCCCAAACACAGAAGTATACATGCACCCACACGCGCGCATACACACACACACACACACACACTCAAAAAAATGAAGACACACAGGCCTACACCTACACACTCACTCATCCATGCACTAACACACACATCACATACACACTCTTATGTGTGTTTGTATGTGAATGTGTATTTGTTTTGTGTGTACATGTGTATTTGTGTTTTGGTGTGTTTAGTTGTGTTTTTGAGTGTGTGTGTGTTTTGTTTGAGTATGTCTTTGTGTTTATGTGTGCATTTGTGTGTGTGCATATGCGTATACATATTTAATTGTTTATTTGCTTGCTCCTCCACAGCAGTAATGCAGTGCGTCTCCGGCTCGTGCGCTCAGGGCTCTACATGTCTGGAGCAGCCTGATGGGTTCCTGTGCGTGTGCGCCCCCGGGTGGTCGGGCCGGACATGTCAGCTGGGTGAGCAGCCGCAATCAACGCTGAGAGCTAGTGCTCCAGTCCTCACTGCAGCAACTTTTATATTAATGATGCTGTTGAAGCCTAAAGCCCACACAGCTTCAGTGAGAACTGCCCCTGCCTAAACTAAATCAGCCCTCAGTCACTTCTGATAAAAGTGTTGTTTCCTGAAATAAAAATGATTGGATTTGAAATTTTGATCAGTCAAGATCATCTAATCCAGACGATCCCATTCTTTTGTTTCTTCCCTCTGCTATACAGTGCCCAGTACTAATATTGGCATCCTTGGTAAATATAAAAAAGTGGTTACGTAGTACTGCCTTTGTTTTTTTTTTTTAATTCATCTGATATTTAATTAATTTAACATAATATTAGCAAAGCATTAACAAACATTTACAAAATGAAACCTTTAACCAAAAGACAATCGCAAAAAAATAAATTAATTTTCATGATGAAGCCATTTTTCTTTTTGCAAAAACATCTGTCACAGTCACTGGATCCCCTACAATTAATATTATGTCCTGCCTCCCTGTGCTAAGCTTTAAATCATCACCTATAGTGTTGAAGAAGATAAGATTAGATGAGATATACTTTGTTGAATGAGGTTGGTGAAGATACGATCAGGGATCTGGGACCATTTCTCCATGCAGAATATCTTCATATCCTTCCAAATCCCAAGTTTGCAGAAACTCGCCTCCTCAGCTCGTCCCACAGTCTTCTACTGGACTGAAGTCAGTGGAGTGGGAAGGCCTCGGCAAAACCTAGATTCTGTGGTTGGTGAACCCAGTGGCGGTTCTAGCTACCGTGGCGCTCGGGCGAACCTCTCCTTTGGCCCCCCCCCCCCCTCCCCCCCCCCCTCCGATTCCGACTTTGGAAAAACAAAAGAAAAAAAAATAGGTCTCTGGCTCTTCCACCAATAGGCAGTAGAAATCCAACAAAAACAACTCCATCAGTGTATTAGAAATTATATGCATCTTTTAATTAAGTCTACAGCATTGAGAATGTAATTTCCTAAACCTGGGACCTAATCAGTACAATCAATAAGCCTTACATTGTCTGCTAATGATGGTTAACCAAATGATTAATAAAGTTTTAGGTCAGATTAAATTATTTCTAACATTTTTTTAAAACCAGACCGAAACTACATATCATCATCATCCCTCCGTATTAGAAATTATATCAACACAGTGTTATGTATTAGTCAAACTGACAGTGACAATAGATTATTTTTGCCTGTTTTATACATGAGAATAGCAAAAGAGGCTAACAAATAAACTGAATAATAAAAAAATAAATAAAATTCCATGTTCAACCTCCACCAATATTTAATGAAATCATTTCTTTCTCTGTAATTACTCATTACTATACGTACCCAGAGAAGCATTCGGGCGTGTAAAAAATTATAAAACGAGTGCTTCCGATCCTTAAATGTGATTGGCTGAGCCGCATTCCATGGCGGTATAAAATCACTGTGACCCACTGCATTCTGAGGCAAACCGCAGCACAAAATATCCCTGTGCTCAACTTACCCGTTAGGTTACGTTTGTTTCAAGACTTTAAGCTCGCTATTTCAGTGTTAGCGAAGTTTAGCCTTTTAACCCGCTAACCAGCCGGCTATCTACCTAGCTAGCTATTGCATAACAGATTTCAATATTATTTTAGCTTGCTAGCTATGTTGCTAATTAGCTCGCCATTTCAGTTTTAGCGAAAAATTGGTGATTTTTTTGTGTGTTTATTTTATGGACTATGTGTAGGGTAACCACATCCATTGTAGTGAACGCTAGCAAGTAGACAAGCTGGCCAGCAAACATAATGCACAATTCAACATATTTTCCTGGACACCGGCAAGTGTGGCCCTTTCCATGTCCAGAAAGGGCCAGTGTGGGTGCAGGCTTTCATTCCAACCAGGCCCTGAGACACCTGACACCACTAATCAACCCTCAGAGTTTTTGCTAATGAGCTTGATTAGCAGTATCAGGTGTGTAAGTGCTTGGTTCGAATGAAAGCCTGCACCGACACTGGCCCTTGCAGGATCATGTTGAATAGCCCCGCTGTAGTGAAATTGGGCATTGCACCACACTTGCATGTTTTAATGAGGTGTGTCAGTCAGTCAGAAAAGGACCTATTAGGCTGTACCTATCGGTTTCAAATAACTGAAAATGCATCCACCTGCAGAAAAAAACTGTAATGCCTTTTGCTATATCTCATCGGAATCTCGGGATTACGACCATAAGCAAAAACCCTTCATCCTTTCTTCATAGTCATATGATCATGTGAATCCTCTAATATTTTTTTACCTGTGTTTTCATTGTAACCCTCTGTCCATTTTGGTGAGAACTGAATACAATGACAAGTTTAAATGTAGACAATGACAAGTCTAAATGAAGTCAGTTTTGACAGAGTCTGTGGTTCAGGGGTTTAAAGTATCAGGGTCAGAAAGAACCCAGCGAGCTGATTTCACAAGTTCTGTTCTACCTCTTTGTAGAATACTTGTGCTGTGTAGGAAATGCAGATGTTTTAAGCGAATAACTGGCAAGCAACTGTACGTTTGAAGCCTTCAATTTGCACCTTTGCTACTGATGAAAATTTCGTCCGCTGCTTGGTGAAAACTACCAGTGTACTGTGAATTTGTGGGTTCCAGAGCAGTTCTGTAAATATTTTGGTCATTTCTTAGTCTTTCAATAGACTGCACGGAGTCATACAAGGCCACATATCCTGAATATGTTGTCGGAAAGTTATCCTGAAGAGCTGTAATCAGAGGTACACCTGAGCTGAGCTGTCTCCCTGCTCTAAGGGGTCTCACACTGAGCTGATAGCTGTGTGATTGCGCATTATGGGGAATGCAGGGAAGCTAAGATGGCTAATCCATGAGTCTTGTCCTTCTAAATGAGGATATTTAACGGACACTGATATCACTGGTCTCCCATTGGCCAGGCAAAATGGTGCTTTTGCAGAAAAGCGCCTCCCTGGAAACGTGGCATCCCATTAGCCTGAAAGATTTTGCCCTGTCTTGTGTCGTAAGAGAACTTTGGCTTCTATAATGACTCGACAGCTGTCTGAGGACTGGAGACGGCTTCTGCTCTCTGGCTCCACTTAATCCATTGGGAGCTCAGTGGATGCCCTGCGCACCATAATTCATTGGACTGTGAGACTCTTTTTTTTTTTGTACTGCTTCTGTTGGTCGTGACATTTAACAGATCTGTCCAATTGACCGATCTCAAGCCTCGCCTCCCATGGTTACTGTTGCTAGGTCAGACAACTAACCAGGAAACTTCAGCCTTGCCTGAGTTCAAAACAACAAGCACGGCGACGCCGGTTCCATTCACTGATGTGTTGCTTGCGAGTCGGGTTATTTTGGTATCGCTGTGCAGAGCAACATTTTGTCTCCCTAAATATGTGCTTTTTCGAGGATGGAAAGTGGCACACTTACTAATGGGAAGATCGAAATGTGACGTTAAAGTGTGAGCAGAAAAGTTAAGTGAACCTGACTAAGGCATTTAATGACCCTCTAATAAGATAATTGCTTTGAAGTTTTCGCCATTATAAGAAACGTTGATGAATGTCCGTATACGTTATCAAATTACTCTCTGGTTTCCTCACTTCATTGTACCCTGGTTGAGCATATTTGCCTTCAACTCAAATTGAATCATACGGCTAATTCCAACATTGTTAAAAGGAAGCGCTATAGTTAACTGTGGCTACTCCTTTACTAAGCTTCATCTTTGCCCCAGTCCCGTTGAAACACTGCTCTCAAAAATGATTAATGCACAGCACGGATTGAGGGAATAGAGAAAAGTTTTTTTATCCTGATTTCTAACAGCCAAGCTGTTCTTTCTCCCCTCCTTGTCTTTTGGAACTCTCTATAATCAGACAAATCCCCTTGTCCACTGTTTTATATATTATGCAGGTAAGAAGTATTGTTGTTGAATGTCAATTACAAGTAGCTGGCTACTTAGCCCCCTTCTTTATTTTATTAACTGTTAAGTTAATGCAGTCCCCGCGATGGTAAGGCTACCAAGGTGGCTCGCTGATGACCGTTATCAATCGCTAGCATTTGTTGTTAATCAGCAGTCTATTCAAGTCAATGGGATGGCTAACTAGCTAGCTAGCACACTTTTATCTGTGAAAGTTACAAATTTGCGTTTCTACATTAACTTACGCATGAAAAGTTTTATTACAGCCCCTCAAATGAATATTTCTGCAAAAGGCATGAGAATACAACTGAATAGGTTTGTTTGATAAAAGGTGAAAAGGAGAAAAAAATAATATGCTTTGTGAACTGTAATTATCTTGTGACATTTTTCACCAATGAAAAAGACACTAATTTCACAACTGCTTCCGATCTTTTTTTCATGAGTTTGGGAATACATTAAAAAGCTTATTATGGTTTTGGAAATGGAATAAAAAACACGCCTTAAACACGATCAGCATATCAAGTGTCACTGTTACATGCCTCCCACACACATTGTTTTACCATCGTCAGAAACCCAAAATGCCTGGTTCAGATTTTTTTGAGAGACGGCTGCCTGAGGAGAAAGTTTCCAACCCCTGCTTGCCCAACTGTGACGTAACCGAAAGTGGGTGGGGCTTGGGATTGGTCATTTGAACATGCATTTACATCCTGAGGAGGAGACTGACAGTAAAATGTCTGCTGAACAAACTAAAGACGGCTGCAGTACAAGTCGGACAAAGCTTCACCAGGGAAGATGCCCAGAGTCTGGTGATGTTTCTGGGTTTCAGACATGCAAAGGATATTGGACCAAATATTTGAAATGATCACTTTATTCTACATTATGTTGAACCTTTTTTTATGTCTGTAAATGGAGGACTGTGTACAAAAAGTTCTGTCATTGCTATTTGGTAGATCCAATATGGATGAAACACCCTCAAATTAACACTGATGGTCTGCACTTCAACCTGCTTGTCACTATATCCTTTTAAACTCAAAGTGCTACAGCTCAGAACCGGAATTATAAACCATGTCACTGCCCAACGGTTTTTGGTGCTCACTTTAAAAGGGAAGGGATGAACTTGCAAATTATTTTATTTCCTCTGTGCAGCTCAGCAGAGGAGCAATTGACTCAGTGTGGAAAAATTTTAATGCTAATTAGGGGGCCAAGCCCGAGTGGCCTGGGAAACGTGTATGCAAGCATACGCATTTCCCAGGAGCAGCGGTGCTGGGAACCCTATTGTTTTTGTTCGGGTTTTTATTATTATTATTATTATTATTATTTTTTATTATTATTTTTATCATTATTTTTATTTTTTTGTTGGTAAAAGTGGTGCTGCAGGCTAAACCGTGCAAGGGAGGGTGGTGCAATTTGGAGGGTTGGTCCAAACCCCTGCACTCACCTCAGACGCAAAAAAGTACATATGATCGCCAGCAGGGGCGCTATAACTAAGGGCACCGTCTTTTGGGTTATAGCTCCCACACCGTATGTCTCACATTCAAAAAATTTATATCCCCAGTTTCCCTGAATAACCCTGAATCACTTGGGTTAGGCCACACCCATTTCTGCCCATAAATTGTTTTCGCAAAATCGCAAAAACTGGAAAACCTACTTTTTCGAACTCCTCCTTTGGGTTTTGTCCTATCAGTGTGAAATTTGGCAGGTACACTCTACCCTTTGACCTGATGTAAAGTTATCAAAACAATTCTGTTCGGTCAAAGAATGCGCAAATTATTAACGAATAAATTTTTCTAGCAGGCTATAAAAACGCTAACATTTGCATGTCTCGGCCAAAATAAATGGTAACAACACCAAACCTGAGATCCTCGGTTGGCATGCAATTACGCGAATGTTGGCCACTAAGGGGCACTGCAAAGGTGGGAAATTTATCTCTCCTAAATGGCAAAACCAATTTTTACCAAATTTGGTGTCTATGATGCTGGGTCATTCCTGAGGCCATATCTGGAAGGGGATCGCGACTGGTCAAAGTGGGCATGTCTTATTACAAGATAAACAACAAATTTTAATTTCAGCTCAAGTATTATGCTGAGGGCTGTGAAATTTACAGGGTTTATATAGAATAGCACACAGACCAAACATTTCATAAATTGCAAGGCTACTCTAAAAGGTGGCACTGTAATAGATGCAAATGCATTTTGCCCTGTAACTCCCACATTTTAAATGATATCTTCATAAACTTTACGTCCTCGTGTTCCTCCAATAGAGTGGCATCTTCTGACATTGGCCACGCCCACTCTCACAGCATATTTTTCTTTTTACATCACTAAACATCAAAAACCTACTTTTTCGAACTCCTCCTAGTGTTTAAGCTCCATCTGCATGAAAATTTGCATATATAATCTCCAGACTGGCCTGATCAAAAGTTATCAAAAGAATTTTGCTACGCCAAAAAGTATGGTACATACAAATAAACAATTTTTTTCTCTAACTCAAGGCAATTGTTTCCGACATCAACCAGAGGCTCTGTGCCAAATTTGGCGCAAATTGGCCAGTAGGGGGTGCAATAAACAGAAGCAATTGACATGAAAGTTGAGAGGGCAGCCTTTTTTGACCTCACGTTTGAGAGAAAATCTTGGTGACGTACCTCCTGGTAACGAAATACAGCTATTTGCATTCCATGGGCTCCGCGGCACCTGGGAGCCAAGTTGCGCGCGGAGGCTTGGCCCCCTTTCATAACTGCTTGCAGTTCTAGTTATTATTATTATCTTTATTTTTCCGTTGGTAAAAGTGGTGCTGCAGGCTAAACCGTGCAAAGATGGGTGGTGCAATTTGGAGGATTGGTCGAAACCCCTGCACTTACCTCAGACACAAAAAAATACATATGACCGCCAGCAGGGGGCGCTATAACTAAGGGCAACGCGTTTTGGGCTATAACTCCCACACTGTATGTCTCACATTCAAAAGCTTTATATCCAACTTTATAAAAACGCTAACATTTGCATATCTCGGCCAAAATAAATGGTAACAACACCAAATCTGAGATCCTTGGTTGGCATGAGACTGTCTGGGTATCTGCCAAATTTAACGTGTGCTATTCTGTATATATAATAGCACACAGACCAAACATACCAAAAATTGCATGCCTACTCCACAAGGTGGTGCTGTAACGGATGCAAATGCATTTTGCCCTGTAACTCCCACATTTTATATCATATCTTCATAAACTTTACGTCCTCGTGTTCATCCGATAGAATCGAATCTTCTGACATTGGCCACGCTCACTCTCACAGCATATTTTTCTTTCTACGTTGCTACACATCAAAAACCTACTTTTTCGAACTCCTCCAAATGTTTAAGTTCCATCTGCACGAAAATTTGCACATATAATCTACAGACTGGCCTGATCAAAAGTAATCAAAAGAATTTTGCTACGGTACTTATAAATAAAGCATTTTTTTCTGCTAGCTAGAAAACACATACTGTTGCATATTTGTGTCAAAGGCGAAGCTATCTGCATCAAACTCAAGGCACTTGTTTCCGACATCAACCAGAGGCTCTGTGCCAAATTTGGCGCAAATTGGCCAATAGGGGGCGAAATAAACAGAAGCATCAATTAACATGAAAGTTGAGAGGGCAGCCTTTTTTGACCTCATGTTTGAGAGCAAATCTTGATGATGTACCTCCTGGAAATGAAATACAGCTATTTGCATTCCATGGCCTCCGCGGGACCTGGGAGCCAAGTTGCGTGGGGAGGCTTGGCCCCCTTTCATAACTGCTTGCAGTTCCAATAATTATTATTATTATTATTAGGGCCCGAGCAACGAAGTTGCCCAGGGGCCAACGGCTTCTGGCAACAAAGTTGCAGGAACCTATTGTTTTTGTAGAGATTATTATTATGATTTATTGTCTTTACGCCCACTTTTGAGGCCTTTCTTGCACCCTGAGCCGCGTCAAATTTGGCATAGGCCTCAATCCTGGTGTAACTCAACATTTTCTGAAGTGACTGGCCTCGGGCGTGGTCAGGGGGCTCCACAGCGCCCCAAATGTAGGGCCGTTTTTGGGCATATTTCATCGGAGCTCATAGCGCACATGATTACGATGTCATGAGATTTTTAAAAAATTTTTTGGCCCAACAGCAAGTCAGCTGTGGACTATTTCCTGCGGAAATTTTCAATTTACGATCGCAGTTTTGAGGCCTTTAGGATGTGGAAAAACTCACGAAACTTTGCACATATGTCTGAAATCTTAAGCAATTTGATATATATCACAGCTGGCCACAGGCGTGGCAGGCCAGGTCTGTAGCGCCCCCTAACGCGTTTTATGGTATTACGGATGGTAGGTAGCTTGTAGGTGCAGGATACATGGCACGTATGTCCTAAGGTACTGGACTTGATTTTTGAAGGGGGTCGCCGGCATGGGCGTGGCAAATTGGCTGAATGGCGCCCCCTAGGCACTGCCGATAGTGTTTCAATGACGCAGCCCATGCGTACCATTTCACTTACAATTATGTAAATCGCCAGTTACCTGTAGGAGGCCAAGACGTACAAAAAAGCCTCTGGAGCCATATCGTAAAACGAGCAGGAAGTCAGCCATTTTGAATTTTATGGTCACGTTTGGGCAATGTGCAAGTGTCGTACTTCAACGAACTTCTCCTACAGATTTAATGCGATCGACTTCAAATTCGGTCTATGCCTTCATAAGACCTGTGAGAGCAAAAGTTGGTGAAAACTTGCGCAGAAGTCCTAGGGCGTGGCCGTGGGGGCGCAGCAAACTTCAGTGATCGCCATGAGAAATATGTTGTTATATCTCGGCCATACAGGATCTGATCCACCTGAAACTTCACACGTGTGATGACAGTCTTGCCCTGAAGACGTCTGTTTATCAACATTCGGTAGAAATAACAGCGCCACCTGCTGGCGACAGGAAATGTCATGTTTCAGCCTTTTATGTGCACTTCCAACATAAGAGGGTAGATTTCCCAGACAGTTCATCATATCCTCCTCAAACTTGGCTAGTTTAGCTTACCAACTTTGCTGATGAACTGCTGTGAATATTGTGCGCTATCGTCACACGGCGCGGCCGTGGCGGCCCATCAAAGTTGAGGTGGTGCCGTGACCCAGGAAGTGGATGAAAAAGAAATTCCCAAAATTCACCAGATAGTCCAAATGAGCTGAAAATTTCTCAAGTTATCCATCAGACCAAGGCAAAACTTTGATACACTGCAACCCATACTGTATTTTGAAGTCCGTCACTCTAAATTTTTCAATATATCTTGATAATCATAATGTAATAATATTTCAAAAAAAAGTTTTGATTCAAATTTTACCAAACTTGGCAATAATGTTACCTGTGTTGTGTTGATGAAGTGTACCAAACGGCGTTTGATTTCGTCAAACGGTTCATGAGATATGATGTAAAGATGACAGTGAGTGCTGCAGCAGCAGTCATTGTGTAATTTGAGCTGCTTGGTCTCAGGGCAGGTAGGGGAGGGGGAGGGGTGTTTGGCATGTCAAAATGGTATCATAGCGCCCTCCAGAAAATTTTTGCACTCCCCTCAGGAAACCACATTGTACGTGGTTCCGCAGTGTCCAATGGCTCTGAATGGACACCTGCACCCATCAAGATCTTGCCGCCACCCCAACGTGCACGAGGGGTGCGAGGGCCCTTTCAACGCTGCTTGCAGCTTTAATTATTATTATTATCCCCTGGCATAATATATGTCGGAAATATGTCGGGGCAATGGGCATTGCCTCGTCCGTCCGTCCGTAATCATTTTGTTTACGCAGCAGAACTCGGAAACTATGCAAGATATCAGCACCAAACTTGACGTGTATTCTGTTTATAGACTATATGTGCCTTTTGCTACTTTGGAAATTTTGGGATTTGGGATTTTGGCAAATTGGCTTATTGCCATAATCCCTATAGTTATGAGTTGGTACATTACCTTTAGTCATCCATGCCCATTATTTTGAGATTTCAGGGGGGGGGGGGAAGAGACGTGAGCTGCTCAGCGAACATAACGAAAGTGAACGGAACAGGTCCCTCACTCCATCAAAACTCGTCAAATACGCAATCCAACCGCTCCAAAATGCTCTCGTGGACAATCTGTGACCTGCATATTCACCATGCTATAAAATAACTCTGTCTCGTAATTATACATGATTATTTCCAAGACAAGTGCATAACCGGAACTACACTCCAGACATACCGACTGGGCGGTGTGATTTCAGAAGCGTTACATAATTATAAATTTTTTATTCCACGGCTTTGGTAAGAGGCTTGAAGGGAGGGGTGGGTTTAGGTTAGGCTACATTCAAGTCTTGTTAGTTGTTCCAAGGCTGCGTCCGAATAGTCTTTTTTGTTTACCCCCCGTTCACACATAGACGCCGCTTCTACTACGATAAAAGCGTGGCCGAAAACGTGGCCGATCGCAGGAGAAACGTAGTGGAGTCTTCATAAGCGCAGTATGATCGCGGTAGGGTCTTCATGATCGGGAACCTTTACGCCTTCGCCACGCTTATTTTGAACATGCTGAAAACAAGCGTAGCGGGATCGTGGCCGACAAGAATCGGGGTAAAGTCGCAAAAAGAGCGTAGTAGAAGCGCCGTAATCATACAAACAGCGCGGAAGCGTCATGGAGAGATCTTCCAATCGTAGTAAAAGTGCAGTAAAAGCGTAGTACAGTCGGGAACATATCGAGTACGCTCCTACAACACTCCCACGACGTTCTTCCTACGTTCCCACTACGATCTCTCTACGTTCCTGACGATCCTACGAAGACCTACCATGACCTTACGCCGATCATACCACGACCTATCAGGCAGCAGTTTGTACATGTACATGTACTTCGTTACAGTATTTAAGTAGTTTTTTTTTTTTTTTTGAGGATTTGTACTTACGTTTTTTTAACTGGGACTTTTCCTCTCCTACATTAAAAAGATAAGTATAAGTTACTTTCACTTCGTTACTTTGACACTGGCAACTTAGTTACTCGTTTCAAACTAGAATATTAATTTAATTCATCATTTACGGTATTATCTGGATTTGGCGTGTTCAAGAAGAACAATGGTGTCTCTTTGTGCAGATGTGTCCGCCCTGCAAATTTATACGCGCAATTACAATATTCTATCACTAGATGGCACATCAGGATCAGTTATTGAATATTACAACTGCCACTAAAATCAAAGAAGTGATTTCATTCCCGCCGATACTTTTTAATTTCAGTGGGACTCCTCAGTATAATGAAGGCTAAATTAAATAATTCTTTTGTGTATTTGTACAGTTTTGTCTGTCACAAACAAGAGATGTTGCGGCACTACCTCTGACACCGGATCGGATCAGGGTTTGTTTTCAGTCAAAATACGTGTGTGTGTGTATATATATATATATATATATCATCGCCAAAATCGTACTAGAAGCGCACTGCAAGCGCGATATGAGCGGCACCACCATCGCGATATCGTCGTCCAGTCTTCTAGGTCTGCGTAGCGTCGTAGTATGATCTTCAATGTCGTAGTGGCAGCGTAGTATAAACGCAGTAAACGCTGCCGCTGGTCGGCGACGGTCTGCGTAACATCGTAGTAGAAGTGTGTCAGCAGCACGTTGGACGTGGGAGCATCGTAGTACGGTCGTAATGAAGACCATAATTTGCCAAATTGCTCGATTTAGACGCCGATCCGCCCCGATCCAGTACTTTTTCTGATCGTGGCTTGATCGGGATGATCGTCCTAAAGTCGCAGCTCTGTGTGAACGGGGGGTTAAGAAAGTTCCTAACTCCTAGAAAATGATCCAGAAGTATTTACATGACAGCCATCATGATAAGTGTGTTCGGATTCTTTAAGTGTAAAGGAAAGGTGCTACAATGCTTCCTAATTTATCACCTTTATCATAGGGTACATGGAACCAGCCTTCTGGAAAAGAAAAGAGGAAGAGCCATCCCGAAATTCCGCGACGACCGTCCGTCCGGTCAATCACAAAAACAAACAATCACTGATTGTTTGATCACTGTGCCTAGTGTAAGTGCTTTCGGATTCTCTTGTTAGCACAGTTTTCTTCATAAGCTGTAAAAGACTCCCCTTTATATCTTTCCTTTAACTCAAGACGTTTTACACAGAGGTTAATTAACCCCTTTCTGCAGACGTAGACGCCCGCATCTATAGACCTGCAAATTGGAAGCACGCTGTTACTGTACTCGATCACTAAATGGCACCCCCGGATCAGTTATTGAATGTTCACAAGCAAGCAGACCTCCAACGCTGTTCTGAATATGGGGAAGTTCACTCCACGCCCGGTTTTTCAAGAGCTGCATGAATTAAACTCCTCAGCTAAGCCTGATGTGCAAACTGGTCAGTATCCTTGCCTATAGTATCGATCCAGCAGTTTAAAAAAACGATATCTTGACACAGAAAAAATCGTTATCCTCTGTAGCAACCAGATAAGCCACAGTGAGCCAACAGTATTCCAAGTAATGGTTCAGAAAAATCAGTTTTCTGAGGCAAAAAAATCGACATGGTATTGATTCTCTCACATTCTACTGTTAATTACAGTCGTCACATACAAAAAAATTCGTAGTTCCCTACCGTGGATTTACGCGCAGATCCATTCATTGACAAATTCAGCGCTTCTTTATATCCACCCGAGTACTGGCGTTGATAGCCAACCACTCAACCATACGCTCAAGCTCTTCTGCGTAATTGGATAGTTACACTTCATGCCCTGTGAAGCTACCCTGGTAAAAATGTATTGATTGGCTCGTTTCTTATCCAATTCCCGAGTGTTTAAACATTTTAGAGTAAGTGAAACTAATTGATTGGACAAACAGAGAGCATACAAACCTATGCGTATCAGCAGGCTCGGTTGTATCCTGTCTACGTTATGCACTTTACGCGGTTAAAATAGACATGATTTATAGAAAACGCGTTCGCAAAACTGGCCTTGAAGTGTCCAGTTACATTTACAGGATTTAAATGAGATAAGGATATGGTCAATTGGAATTATTTAGAATGAAACAGGACCGGAGGGTTCCTGCTATTGGATCTGTCTCTGGAGAAGGGATTCATGAGAAAGGTGAGGCTGCTACTTTGTTATTTGTTGTTGTTGTTGTTGTTTTTGGAATGTATACGTACTCAACAAAGTCGAATGTCGAGGTTTTTTTCCTGTTTAAAACGCGAACTGCCCGTGAATTTGGATGGACCCCCTGGTACGTTCATTGCACGTTTCTTTTGAATCCAGGGAGGCAATGGATTGTTCCCTGAAAGTGGAGTGTCTGTTCTGTTAAAATAAGGTATATTTCAGAATTCAGATATTACTGAGTTAGTGAGTTGCACTTGTTCCTTATAAGTAATGAAATGAGTTTGTGAGCTTAGAAGAGGGGACTGGTAGCTTCCATTACAGGGTGAATGTTCTAACCGTTTAATAAGAAGTTTATTTAATGCGTGTTTGTGCTGGCTTGGGGCACTTTGAAGTAAAATGGCCAAAACTCTAAACTTTATTATGGAGAAAAGGCATGTTTTGTGTTTGGAGTGGTTACTGGTGACCATTGATATTCAACTGCACTGAGATTGATAAATTCATACTAAACTCAACCAGAAAATCATTTGTTCTTATTAAATTTCATGCCTTAAAACTTTATTTGTGTTTTATACATGATTTTTTTATGATTTGACAGGACTTCATTTTGAGACTTCGGGGAGACACTTGGGTAGCTGTATAATTTGGCTAAAAGCATGTAGTTAATATAGAATGTAATGTTGAAGATGAATTGTACTTGTGGTCAAGGAGTTTATGATCCCAGAAATGTATAGTTTTAAGCCCCAGCAGTTTTTCAATCCTCAGAATTATTTTTTTTGCAATTTCAATGGTGAATTCTCATGAAGATTTTTTATGTTTGCAGCTCATTTTCTCGACCATAATCATGAAAATTAACTGAAATACTATGTAATTCTAAATGCTGTAAGTGTCTTTTCAGAATTGAGCCACATTTTTCCTCTTTATGAAGCTTAAATCTTGAATTATACAGCATTAAAGTGGGTAACCCAAAAATAGCCAAATTTGGCTTCTGCACAAAGGGGTTAAAGAAAGTGGTGAGGAATTAGACGATAGGACGTAAATTTTTAACTATTCGGACGCAACCCAGGATTCTAAACGCAGGGTTCCCCACTATCAAAAACCAAAGAAATTAGGAATTAGTAATTAAGTAGAAAGTACTGGAAGATGTGCGATTAATATTGAGTGCACGATATTATTGCCATGCCCCCTGCTGAAAAAAAGAAAACCTATTTCAGCGTGCAACCCCCCTCAACGAATTTAAACACTGCTAGGGCTACTATCGGGTGCATGGTTTGGAGTCAGTCTAAGTTTTGGCATTAGACATACACTTGAAGGTTAACTGTTCAGTTAAGGTTAAAAATGAGGTAATTTTGGGGGGGATTGAAGTTTATGGTTAAGATTTGAGTGAGGAATGGGGGTATGGAAGTCAGATTTTGGTGCAGAAATTTTTTTTGGTCATCCTAAGTGTAGAAAAACAAGTATGTGAGTGCGTGTGCGCGCGCGCGTGTGTGTGTTTATGCACAAGTCTGTGCATGTGTATGAACGTGCATACTGTTTGCAGCTGTGCATTTGTCGGTTCCTCTACTTGCTTTTGTTTGTTCGTGTACATGCTTGTGCGTGTGTATGTGTGTGTACAGTACCACTCAAAAGTTTGGACATATCCACATTTTTCTTACAATACATGTTAAATAAAGAAATAGGCACTCATTATTTTGCAAAAGAAGGATCTAATTCTTAAATCCATCCAACTAACCAGCATTTTGTCGTCATATTTGCAGAGCCTTCTCACTTTTAGTTTTTTTACAAGAGCAGTTATATGGCTTTAATGAGTTTGCTGCTGAGCAGCCGTCTAAGCTGCTAAAGATGTGCTGCACTTGTAGTTTGCTCTTCATCGACAATTTTTTGCCCAATAAGTCCCAAAACACCTTGTCTTTAATTTGGCTGTTGGAAAAGGAAAGGAGCTTGTTTGCCGGCTTACATTACAAAATATGGCTTCTTTGAGAGTTCTGCACACTGTCTTCTCTGCCGGAAGTTTTTCCATTTTGATTTTGCCGACCTTTGGTCCTCTCCTACGCACCTGTCAACCAACAATGTGTGCAAAAGCCTTCCTACCATTCTATGAGAGTTCTAAAATTTAGGACACTATTCAAACCAGAATATTGTTCTCTTTTAACTTCTGACTGTTTACCTCTTACCAGATTCAATCTGAGATTATATCGAGAAGTTAAGCCATTTAAATTTCTCTTAAAACAGAATGCTGTGACATTAGCAAAGTGTATCCAAACTTTTGACTGGTACTGTAGGTGCATGTGGGCATGCGAGTTTGTCTCTGTATATTTGTGTGTGTTTGTGTGTGTGTGTGTATGTTTATATTACTCAGCAGCATTATGGCTTGTTGAAAAACCGTGGCTTGGAAGACGTCCCAGCTGTGTGAAGGTGCGTCTGTATGCTGTTCTCACGGTAAAGATGGCTTTTTTTCCCACGTTCTCGTCCGCTGCCTGTGCGGTGGCACAGGAAGAGACGTGTGGAAGCATGTCTGGGCGCCTTGTTCTGGGGGCAGCCGCTGGGCTGGGATTCGGTAGATTGTTGGTTTCAGCCCCTGTGAGAGACCAGTGGAGCTGCTGGGTTATGGAGCAGGTCCTCTAACCCCATCAGGGAGACTCTGACAGCAACTACACAAGGCTGCCTGCTCTTTATTTAAAATGGATTTTCAGTCAGCTTGATTAAAAGGTAAATCACTGTAATGCATTTAATGCATACTTGGAAGCGAAACAGGGCTCAGCTAAACTAAACGGCTCAGTTTAATCTTGTTGAGAGAACAAAATTCTTGCAGTCGGGCGACCTTTACGTCTGCCGCCCTCATGACTGAAGGGGTCGGGTTATTTGCACACCAATGTCAGTGGAGGGGTCGCCTGTGATTGGTCAGAAGAAACGTGTGGCTGAATTGGCTTTGTCTCCTCATCTGAATGAGTGGACTAACGTCTTGCTTAATCTCGTAATTTACTTTTTTTGCACAGGCTGAATGGATTAAATTAAAGATGAACCTTTTCAACCCTATAGGTTGGTTTAGTAGCTGCCAAGAGAATATGCAATTACCTGCAATGTCAGAAAACAGGCCTACAAACATGTGACTTTTGGTAGTCATGTGACCTTGTTTACAATCAGGTGGTTTCTCCATCACAGGAAACTGTTTTGGTATAGGGAGGGGTCACAACCCTTTATCTAATACGGGATTTAAAGGATATCTGTTGAATATTTTAATTTAATTTGATTTGAAAAACTCAAGCAGGGCTGTATGGAATGTAAGCTCTCAGTGAAATGCTGAAAAAATCATTTTACAAAAGAAATGTGCCAATCCCTCCGTGTTTCAAAGGTGACTTTTTCAATTCCATCTCTCTTGCAGGGCTTCTCAACCTGAGTCAGACAGGGCCAGGAGGGGTGCAGGCTTTCATTCCAACCATGTAGTTACACACCTGATTATGATTAACTGTTCAAGTCTCTGCTATAGACCTTGATTTGTAGAATAAAATGTCTAACTGATTTGTTAGAATGAGAGCCTGCACCTGAACTGGCCATGCTTAGATTGGATTGAAAACTGTTCTGCAGAAAAACAGGACGCGTCTCCCTGCCTCGAGATCAGATTATATCAAATAGGACTGAATTCAGAAAAAAAAAATTTGGAAAGAAAGAAGAAAACACACATACACACACAGACACACACACACAATACATGCAGGCTACTTACAGGAGGAGAAAAAGCATCACTATTTAACTGGAGAGTTGCTAATATAGGCTTAAATACTCATAATTTTTTTTACTGAAGAAGCAGATTTCTCATAATTTGCTGTCAACGTGTAAAGCTCCGAAGCTATTATGCCATTGACGTTGGATGGTACGAGGTTATGAGCAACTCAGCTCTGCTAGGCTTACATTACAGTCACTAACATTAGCTAGCAAACAATTTAAGGTGCTTGATGCGAGAATCAGTGAGATTTGGAATGTTTTACCCACTCTAGTGTGTCTGGGAGAATTGGATTTGAGAGCTACTTGAAGCACATGCCCCCTCAATGGGATGCCTGGTTGTTCTATGCGCTGTTTAATATGCAATGCTAAACTTGGGGGAGGGGGAGACAAGCGAGAGTTTTCATCAGGAAGTCATCTCCTCTGGGAATGGCACCCATGGGGAGGACTTTTACTTTTTGATGAACAAGGAACTTATGCTGCAATTCCTTGAACGTCGGAAGTCAAGAGTTCAAAGTTGGTATTTCCGATGTACGATCTAAATATCCTCCCAAGCATTTGCTAAAAGAAACAAATGTCTGCAGCAAACTCATGTTTGCTTTGTAAGTCTCTGAGCTCTACAATCAACTACTGAAGAGCTTTGTCAACTACCACAGCAATATATTTATATTTAACTAAATATTCTGGTATTTTGTCTTTTATCCATCCACCTAGAGCAGTGTTTCAATCCTGATCTGTGAGTGACGGGCAGGAGTGCCCAAGGATTGCTGGCGAAGGCCTCTGTCAAGCTCATATCATTTGAATGAAGTTAGACATGACAGCTACGGAATTGTCGCAGCACATTTCACAACACAAACACAGCAAAAAGTACAACAGAAAAGTGATAAAATGTTAATGTTTACTGTGTGTCTCACCACATTGCTGTGATTTTAGAAGTGTTTGTGTCTGCAAACTCACACTGGCTGGATCTCTCTTGAGCTGAGTTGGAGTTATGTGTTGAAAGACTTTTCCATTGCAGTTTTCTATGTTTGAGGGTTTTTTTTTCTGAGTTCCAAATACAATGAATAGCTGCATGACACCTCTGGTAGTCTCCCACATGCAGACAGTCCAGGGCCCAGAGTTGCCTCCCTAAGAACTAGCATTAGCCGAGATGCTCAGTGAGATTAATCTAAGTACTGATCAACTGCTTTTTTCTGAATGGGTGTGTGGTGAGATACTGGATCTGCTTCTCTTTTTTTATTATTTTCATAATAGAGGAATAGAAACACAATCACAAAGGCAGTGGTTATACGAATAAAAATGACAAAAAAGGGGCATAGATAAATAAAAAAGAAGGGGGTACATAAAAATAAATAAATAAATAAATAAATAAAAATTAATTGACATTACAAATATCCTCAAGGAAGTTTTTATATTTTGTCATATGACATACAGATCACATTAGGCAATAGCACAGCAAGAAATTAACGTTAGGTCAACATCCAGTCATTAAATTAAGGAAAGGCTGCCAAATTTTTAAAAAGATTTCTTCCTTAGCTGAAATCTTGTACCTGATTTTCTCCAAATGTAATGCATTCCCCAGCTCCCTTAGCCACATTTCAAACGTAGGAACCTCCAAGATTGTAAAATTGATTTTCTAGCCAACACTGTTGAAAAGGAAATAGCCCTAACCACATGTCTGCTTTTCACACTGCCCAAATCCACCACCCCAAGCAGCGCAGTAAATGGGGTTTAGTTAACTTACTGGTTAAAATCCTTCGTAAAAAACTCAAACAAGGGGCCCCGAAATGATTGCAGCTTATGACGTAACAAAAATGAGTGAGCTAGTGTTCCTACATCCCTTACAAATTTAACAAAATGGGATGACCTATCAGGGAAATTTTTCTGCATTCTGGAGTGAGAAAAATGTAGTTTATGTACTGCCTTAAATTGTATCAAGTTATGTCCAGCATTGATTGAGCTATCACGAATATTATCAATACACTTCTCTCACAACCCATCTGTGATTCAGTTCCCAATTCTTTCTCCCATGCTTTCCTAAATGGGTCTGAGGATGCATTATTCGATTGCAGTAAAATACCATAAAAAAGAGATATTGCCCCTCTCGAATAGAGATTAATTTGCAAGACACTATCTAATGCTACATGCTGTGGTTTCCACTCATATTGTGGGACATGAGCACTTAAAAAGTGTCTCCATTGTAGAAAATGGAAAAAATGTGAGGGTGGGATCCCAAAGTGATAATACCCTTCTCCCTCCATTTAAAAAAACCCTGCATCATCCAAAGCAGGTTTAAATGCATGATGGAGTATCTAGATAAATTTTAGGTGATTCCAAATTGTTATCACCTGCATCCATATCCGTAAGGAGTTGTAAATTAACAGATTATTATTACACAAAGACTTCTTAATCTTCACTGGGCTGTTAATGAGTGCAGGTAAAGAAGTGCGCTGACAGGAGAGATGTTCAATTTGCAGCCATGCAGGCAAATCTTCCAGGTTATTGCCTGGTAAACACCCATACCAAAAAGAAAAAATATTTAAATGTGCAACCAAATAATATGATTTAAATTGAGGCGGGCCAAATCTTCCCTCCGCCCTGCTTTTACTGAGATGTTTCTTAGATATTCTAGGTACTTTGCCAGACCATATAAAATATGATAAAATTGAATCCAATTTTTTAAAGTAACTTTGAGGGATGCGTACTGGGATAGTTTGAAATTTATATAGAAATCTTGGTAAAACCACCATTTTGATGGTGCCAATACGCCCAACCATTGAAATAGGTAGATTATTCCAGAATTGTATGTTCTTTTCCGACTGATCAATTTTCTTTTCCCAACTGTGAGGTAATAACTGACCCAAATTCCTTGCAACTACAATACCCAGACTTGCAAATTTATCTGGTACAATTCTAAATAGGGTTGTCTTCAGAAATGTCTTATCTACTGATTAGGATAATGGCATTAATTCACTTTTCCCCCAATTTATCTTGTACCCAGAAAATGAGCCAAATTTGTTCATTCAATGCAGCAATGGAAATATAGAGACTTTGGGGTCTGAGATGAATAATATAATGGGGTCAGAGATGAATAATATAAATTCGTCCGCATAGGCCGAGATCTTATGTTGAGTACCCAAGTATGATATGGGGTGTATTTCAGGGCAAGAGCGAATAGCAGAGGCCAAAGGTTCCAAAACTAAAGCAAAAATAAGACAAAGGATCAAAGGAGACAAAGGATCCCCCTGGCGTGTCCCCCTTTATAGCCGAAAAGGCCTTGACATATTTTGGTTTGTGACTACAGACGCCATAGGTGCTTTATATAATATTTTTATCCAATTAATAAAAGAGTTTCCTAAACCAAATATATGCTTTATAAAATTCTGCCCCAAATCCATCTGGCCCAGGAGCCTTATTATTTGAAAACTGTGCTATTCCTGCTTTATCCTCACCTAGAGTAATTTCTGCATCCAATTCTACTACAGCTTCTCGGTTCAATTTACGTAGATTACACTTTTCCGAAAACTTATTGATTACATCTTGAATTGTACATCTCGAATTGTCGTAATGAAAACTCCCTATCTTTCGAGGCTGCCACTTGTTCTTTACTCTTCAATGATGTATATGAGATAATAGGTCCTCTCATAACTGCCTTTAAACTTTCCCATAAGACTGCATCATCAACATCACCCTTATCATTTGTTTCAAGAAAAAATGAAATATGGTCTTCCATCTGTTTGTAAAAAAACGTCATCTTTCAATAGGGTAACGACAAAGCGCCAATTTTTGCGACCTCTTGTGTTCAAATTGGGTAAGTTCAGGGTTAATAAAACAGGGCTGTGATCTGGAACCAATATCAGATGGTAGGTGACATCCATCACAACTGAAGTAAGATTAGAATCAAGAAAAAAATTATCAATACGGGAGCAAGATTTATGCGCTGGGGAGAAATGAGAAAACACTCTACCAGTTGGGGAGAGCAGCCTCTATATATCCACAATGTTTAGATTTTTAAGGATTGTATTTAGACACTGTCCTGATTTTGATTGTTGCAATGACGCTGAAAATTTTTTTTCTAATCTCACATCAAGAACGCAGTTCATATCTCCTCCAACAATAACGTTTGTTTGATCTAAATTTGGGATTGAGTTGATGACCTTTCTAAAAAACTGTGGGCAATCAAAGTTTGGACCATACAAATACACAAAAGTCACTGAAATAGGACACAAGGAGCCAGACACTACTAAAAATCTACCATTGGGATCTGCTATTGTCATATTCTGGATAAAAAGTATATTCCTCATTAAAAAAATTGCAACCCCTCTAGGTTTTGCTCCAAAATTAGCCTGATACATCTGCCCTAACCAGTTTGCCTGGAGCACCGTCGGAACAGAGCGCTTACCATGTGTCTCCTGCAATGATATAACATCAGGTTCAAATGATTTAAGATACTTAAGAACCTGAGCCCTCTTCACTGGGTTACCTAGGCCTTTTACATTCCAGCTTATAATCTTCACTGTGCCATTGTTTATCTCGCTGCCAACATTATGTGTCATTATTGACCTCGTTATAAAACTCTCTCTCCGTCAACATATTACAAAAGCATAAGTGTACCACCAACAAAACATTAACAATTTGAGCACATTTAACAACTTATCCTCCCAGCCCTTCAAACATGACAAGCTTCCCCAACTGAGCCCCATCTCTACCTTCTCAAATGTCCATGGGTACGTAAGCATCATTGCCTTTCCTTCCAGCCTCCGCTCGACTAGCAATATTAAGATTACATATTTACCTTTTATTAAATTAACAGCAAAAATGGAAAGGGGAAGGAAAACTTACATGAAACTGCATAGCCTGCGTTCAGGAACGCTCATAGTCCTCCAAATTTCAAAAATTGCAGGTCCCAATGATATAAGCCAGTCCGATATATTTGTCATTTAATTATAACAATACCTAATATTAGGCAGAAGTTAACTTTTGATTGAGAAAGCACTGGGCTTCATCAGGCTTATCGAAGATCCTGGTGTCCCCATCCACAGTTATACGAAACCGAGCAGGGTGTTGAAAGCCATAGTGGAGGCCAGCAGCCCTGCATCTCCTGCGGACTTCATCAAACACCCTACGTTGGGTGAGCACCTCCACCATTAAATCTGGAAAAATAAAAATCTTCTCCTTGTAGAGAAGCGGAGACTTTTGAGTAGCAAGTTTCAGAATGAGCTCTCGGGTCTGGTAGTAGTGCAGTCTGACTAACATCCGTGGTCGTGCCCATCTGCCGGCTTCGGACCCAAAGAGTGGTGCGCATGGTCTACTAGCACCGGGAAACTTGTGAAGTGTTCAGCTTCGAGCAGAGCAGGAATCAGCTTAGTGATGAACTCCACAGGCTTTCCCTTCTCTGCTCCCTCAGGAATCACAATGATCCCACCATTCTGGCGCCTTGACCGGGATTCAAGATCCGCCATTTTCTTCTGTTGCTCATTCAGACCATCTTGCGGGGAATGGTCGAGGCCCTCCAGTGCAGTTGGCTTGTCCTCGTGTTTATTCACTGCCTCTTCCATGTCATGTACTTTCCCGGTCACTGTAGCCAAAGTAGCTTTCATGGCATTACTGGTGTCCGAGATAGCGGTGAATTTAGTTTGCACGGTTTTGTTCAGGGAAGTCATGGGTTACATGAGGTCTGCTGTGGATGAGTTCGACTCTGTACACGAGGTGTCTGTAATTGAGCTAGTTTCACTTAGCCTGGCAGTTAATTGCCCAACCGTTTCACCCATCTCACCCGTTTCGTCATTCTTTTCCTCCCTTTATTACTTCTTGTCTTAGTCATCTTCTATGCTATACTTCAATAAGTTGTAAGATGATCAAGGAATCAAATCAAAGAAATTTACATTTACAACTAGGAAAGCCGAGCGGAGCCTTTGCGGAACACAGCTACTCTATAGCTTGCTGGCCTACTGGTTATGGACCTTCTCAGTTTAAGGGCGTGAAAAAACGTAATTTGAAGTGTGCGTGAGCACTGAACATTTTGAATGGCAGGAGAAAACCTTGACAATTCTGTGGTTAGCGAGAGGAGAGCAATCTCTCAAATCATGGTTCTTGAATTGAGACAGATATGCAGAGATTTGGATGTACCACACTCAAAGCTGAAAAAAGGAGAATTAGTTGAAGCAATAGTTGAAAAACGTCTGCTGTCAAAACAAACATTTGCACACGACAGGCGCATCCCCAATTACAGTCCGCTCATTCTGAAATACCATGATAATTGGGTCTCATAAAACGTCTGAAAAGTAGGTCGACTTGATTTTCATTTCACTGCATGCAATGATCATTTGGTTTCAATTACATAATTATTCGCTTTATATAGCCATCAAAATTGAATTTTCTTGCCAGTTAGTTTTGTGGATATGAAATAATGTCATTAACACCATGAGGATTGGGTCCAATGCTGTAAGTCAGCTAATAACTACAGTGTTCCCGCGACAAATTTGCTCTGTTCAAAACAACTGGCAAGCACACATGATCCTAATCTCCCCTCAACATGGAGAAGTGTGCAGGTAAACATGTAAAATAAAAGGCCAAGACATACCGAAACAATATAATTACTCTTTGACTGAATGCTACACATTTGATTTAGGATTTTCATTTGTGCTGAGAATAACAATGTTGAGGTCTTACCTTGACAATATCTCGCCAATGTAGCCTTTCAAGTCTACATTGCGCCGAAGGAGTCAATGTTTTCAGTTTGTGGGGGAAAGCTTATGGAGCGTATTGGAGTCTATATCGTTGGGGGAAATAATTCCGCATCCCACTTCCATGTTTTTTTTGCTTATATTTTCCAGAACGATCTTAAAAGGGGGGCGCCTATATATTTTGGATGGTTAAATCAGTGATAAGGGGGTTTAGGATTTAATACTAATAATTAATATTGCAGCTGCCCTAACAGCCCGGTGTGTCATCGGTGACATGGCAGCTGCCGTTATGTGCAAATACCATGAATAGCTGCACTACAACCTAAACTCTAAATTTCCTTGACTGGATGTACGCTTTCTGTTTATAGTCCGAATGCATGCTGTAAGCTGCCTTTTACCACGGGGAAAGCGAAATAACTTTTTCAATGCGATTTATGCATCTTCTACTACACGTTGTCTGCAAAGAGCATGCGCGCACCCCAAATCTTGCTCAAGCCGAACTGATCTATAATATCTCAATGTAAAGCACAGCACTTTAAGGCACAACTTAAACCCTGACTAGAATCACTTTAAATCTTCTATTCCATTTTTTTTAATCTCAGGAGGAAAAAACTTGTTTGATTAAGTGCACAATGAGTCATGTGACATGACTGCAATTATTTATCCAGTTCAAAAAAGTCATGATAACATAGTCCTCTTTCTACACACAGACATTTTGCCACAGAATACTTCTTCCTGACATAATCCTGGTGTTCTATGCTAAGCTTGTAACACTGAAGGCCATCATCCTATGTATCAGCCCCTGTTACTGTTAAAATATCACAGAGGTCCGTTAAAAATGGGCATGGTCTTCTTGTATTCCCCTCTGTAGACACCAATGAGTGCGAGGCGGGGCTCTGTGTCAATGCCCGAGGCTGCCGCAACCTAATTGGTGGATACCTGTGTGAATGCCTTCCTGGTTGGACTGGGCCAAACTGTGACATTGGTGAGTCTGCAGCAGATGGACTGGAGTGAGGAGAGCGGGATGGAGGGAAGGAGAAAGGGGAAGAATGATAGAGGGATAGAATGATAAATGGCAAGAGGGAAGGAGAGAGGAAAAGAGAGGGGAAGAGGGAGAGAGGGTTGGAGGGAGAGAAAGGGATATGGTTGGAGGGAGCAAGATAGAGAGAGGGAAAGAGAAAAAGAGGGAGAGTGCAATGGGGAGAGAGATGAGGGAGAGAAGGAGAGTGGGATAAATAAAGTGAATGAAGGAGAGAGGAAGGGAGAGAGGGAGGGAGTGAGGAAGAGGAAAATGGTGAAGGGAGAGAGGGAGGTTGAGAGGGATGCTCATTATCCTCTTCCAGCTGAGGGGCAAATGGGTGAAATTCTGGCTGTTTTGACTAGTGTAACATAGAGGTCTGTATCTCAAAAACTATCGTACAAAAACATGGTTTACATTTAATTTTTTTACTGAAACCTGCGCCTTTATAACCAAACATATATTTTTACATAAATTGATGAAAATAGCTTTCTAAAACTTACATTCATCAATTTATGTATTAAGATTGCCTTAAAATCAAAAATTTAATTGCATTCAAATTTTGGAGATTTTATTATAGATGAGCAAGAGCAGGTATGGAGGAAATGATACAGAGTTGGAGGTCAGGCATGTGCTCCATATTTTTGAAAAGAAGTGTTTGAAATCTTTTACCATTAAAATTTTTAGAGCAATTTTTCAAAAACAAAGAGCTCTTTTTAGCCTGCTTGTTTTAAAGGAATAGTTCACCCGAAAATGTAATTCAGTCAGTATTGACTTACCCTCATGCTGATGAGAAGTCTGGTGTTGTAATTTATTCCAACAAATAATCCATATAATCCATATAACGAGCGTCTATGGTGACCGAAAAGAAAAGGTCCATAAAACTACGCAAAAACTTTGTAATATTCCTCCATACTGCTCGTCCGCTGCAATCCAAGTGTCCTGAAGGGGTAACATCCAGAGTTCACCTGAAACGACGTCTTTTTGTACAGTTTTATAGCCTATTATTCTCTCTTGTATGTTTGCCTGGAGGCGAGCTCGCGCGTTCACGCGGTTCTCCCGAGCAGCTGCGGGCACTACAGTCTTGATATGGCAATGAAGAGCTATCAGCCTAAGCTGTAGTCTTTCAGGGTTCTGAACTGGTAGTTTGTCAAAAGTTACGGATCCCTTGAACGCATGCTTCATTTGGTTGAAGCAACCCGTTTCACTCTAGACCGTTATCGTCGTAACCTTAAAGAATGGATGGTTAGAGCAGTATCGTTGCTCACTTGAACTGTACGATAACTCCTCCAGCAGGCACACACAAATCTTGTTCCAGCCAGGTTCAATTACACTTTGAGTCACACTTAAATCGGTCCGACTAGAACATATTCAAAACTAGGAACCTTTTCCCATTACAATCCTATTGTAACACAACCAGGGAAGGAACACACTTTTCATACTAATTTACTGGTACAGTTGAAAAAAAGTACATTTCTCAGTGACAAAAACCAGAAATGTCTTTTTACTTCCAACTCGGGGAGCAGTTGACTTTGCTCTACTTCGTTGGTTCTCGTGTCGCTCTCAGCAGCATTTAAACACAAGGTTGTGTCTTCCACGATTCTCGTTGGATGTTTTCTGGCGCGGCTACCCTAGTGCCCACAGCTGCTCGGGAGAACCGCGTGATCGCGCGAGCGCGCCTCCACACAAACATACTAGAGAGAATAATAGGCAATAAAACTGTACAAAATGACGTTGTTTCGAGTAAACTGTGGATGTTACCCTTTCAGGACACTTGGATTGCAGCAGACGAGCTGTATGGAGGAATATTACAAAGCTTTTGCATAGTTTTATGGACCTTTTCTTTTCGGTAACCATGGACGCTCGGTATATGGATTTGCTGCACATTGAGGAATAAAAAACTACACTGGACTTCTCATCAGCATGATGGTAAGTCGATAATGACTGAATTTCATTTTTGTGTGAACTATTCCTTTAATCCAGTATTTTAGAAAACCCAGTATTTCAAAGAATATACAGGGAAGGAATATGATTCAGTGCTATTTGAAGACCAGATAAGTAAAATTTTAGAGCAAAGCAGTTAATGTTAACAAAAGTTTAGAATTTGATATTCAGTTTCAACGATGTATGCCCAGAAAGAAAAAAATTAAAAACCGCTGTTGAATTTTTTCCCTGATGTGGTAGAGCAGTTATAGATAAACTGTCTCTATTTTAGGGTTCCTGTGTATGTTGATTATTTGAGTTAGAAATATTATCAATATCTCTGACCAAAGAGATTGGGTATTCTTCTTTTCAGGTGACCCCTTTGGTTTGGTTACAAATGTGTCTATACAATGAATGACAGTTGTTGTTTTATCTCTATGCTCCTGTGAAGTGATTGCATCATAGATGATTACTTTACAGGTGGCAAAATAAATTGATTATGAATATTTTCAGTCTGGGCCTCTCAAAATTATTTTTAAATAGTTATATCCAGCGTTGACCTGGATTCTGTTGGTTAATTATTGAAAAACCAAGAACGTTGTCCCGATGAAGAAGCAGAGTCCGATTGTTCGTGTCAAAAAGCAGGAAAGAGTTTATTACTCAGCCGGCCGTGAGAACAACAGCGTGATGCAAAGTTCTAAAATTCCTTCATTTTGTAAGAAACTTTATACATGTTAAAGTACAGAGATTTGCATATGATTTCTTTAATGTTATCAGAGGTTGTTGCTGATTGGTTCCAGGGTTTACACATTGATAAAAAGCAATACTCTACAATTGGGCCTCTCCTGAACCACCCAACTTAATTGGTTCAATAGATTCTCAACCCTCGGAAGATGAGCTCCATATGTGGGCATATTGAACCTCCAACTAAAAGGCGCTAGTGCCTATTGTCCTGTCGGAACTGAAGACAAACGGAGATTTAAGCTGGAAGTTGCAAATAGGCGATATGTCCTGCCGGACCTGACGGCCTCTCTTTATCTCCTAATACACATTCATTACCCATTGATCAAACAGTCTGGCTCACCTCATATTGCCAATACCCAAAAGTTCTGTTTCCCAAAAATTCCAAATGATCCTCTTGGTTATGCTCAATCAATTAGGCATATGTAAAGTGTATCATTATCTAGCATCTACCCAGCTAAGACCGCACTGCCCCTCATTATATTACAAAACCCAAAACCAGTGAAGTTGGCACGTTGTGTAAATCATAAATAAAAACAGAATACAATGATTTGCAAATCCTTTTCAACCTATATTCAATTGAATACACTGCAAAGACAAGTGACTTAATGTTCGAACAGGTAACCTTTTTAATTTTTTGCAAATATTAGCTCATTTGGAATTTGATGCCTGCAACATGTTTCAAAAAAGCTGGCACAAGTGGCAAAAAAGACTGAGAGAGTTGAGGAATGCTCATCAAACACTGATTTGGAACATCCCACAAGTGAACGGGCTAATTGGGAACAGGTGGGTGCCATGATTGGGTATAAAAGCAGCTTACCTGAAATGCTCAGTCATTCACAAACAAGGATGGGGCGAGGGTCACCACTTAGTGAACAAATACATGAGCTGATTGTCGAACAGTTTAAAAACAACATTCCTCAACGAGCTCTTGCAAGAAAATTAGGGATTTCATCATCTACGGTCCGTAATATCGTCAAAAGGTTCAGAGAATCTGGAGAAATCACTGCACGTAAGTGACAAGGCCGAAAACCAACATTGAATGCCCATGACCTTCGATCCCTCAGGCGGTACTGCATCAAAAACGGACATCAGTTGTAAAGGACATCACCACATGGGCTCAGGAACACTTCAGAAAACCACTGTCAGTAACTACAGTTCGTCGCTACATCTGCAAGTGCAAGTTAAAACTCTACAATGCAAAGCGAAAGCCATTTATCAACAGCACCCAGAAACGCCACCGGCTTCGCTTGGCCCAAGCTCACCTAAGATGGACTGATGCAAAGTGGAAAAGTGTTCTGTGGCCACATTTTAAATTGTTTTTGGAAACTGTGGACGTTGTGTCCTCCGGATCAAAGAGGAAAAGAACCATTCGGACTGTTATTGGCGCAAAGTTCAAAAGCCAGCATCTGCGATGGTATGGGGGTGTATTAGCGCCCAAGGCATGGGCAACTTACACATATGTGAAGGCACCATTAATGCTGAAAGGTACATACAGGTTTTGGAGCAACATATGTTGCCATCCAGGCAACGTCTTTTTCATGGACGCCCCTGCTTATTTCAGCAAGACAATGCCAAGCCACATTCTGCACGTGTTACAACAGCATGGCTCCGTAGTAAAAGAGTGCGGGTACTTGACTGGCCTGCCTGTAGTCCAGACCTGTCTCCCATCGAAAATGTGTGGCGCATAATGAAGCGTAAAATACGACAACGGAGACCCCGGACTGTTGACCAACTTAAGCTTTACATCAAGCAAGAATGGGAAAGAGTTCTACCTGAAAAGCTTCAAAAATTGGTCTCCTCAATTCCCAAACGTTTACTGAGTGTCGTTAAAAGGAAAGGCGATGTAACACAGTGGTAAAAAGGCCCCTGTGCCAACTTTTTTGCAATTTGTTGCTGCCATTAAATTCTAAGTTAATGATTATTTGCAAAAAAAAAAAATTTCTCAGTGTGAACATTAAACATCTTTGCAGTGTATTCAATTGAATATAAGTTGAAAAGGATTTGCAAATCATTGTATTCTCTTTTTATCTACGATTTACATAACGTGCCAACTTCACTGGTTTTGGGTTTACATGGAGTATTTCCAAAGCATCCTCTGAATGACAGTGAAACAAGGGATGTACAGTAACACAAGGTAGTCCATACATGAGTAAAGGAAAATATAGCAGACTAACAAAACTGGAAAATAACCAAAATGAAGACACAATCACATGTAAATGCAATGCACAGAAACACACTCCAAGATTTGTTAATGCATCACATTTCATGAAAAAAACAAATCAAACAGTCAAGCGATCGCTCTGGGTGTAACATAATGTTTGGCTCAATGACAAGTAAAGAATACTCACATGTAGGTTACTGTGCAATGATGCAAAAGCAAAGGCAAGTTTGCCACCGTGGATCATATAATTGGATTGGCCAGCGTCGTTATCAGCTAAGAATATACAGCCAATAAGCCATGGGTCTTCATGAAAATCGCCAGTTATTTTCAGCGACCTTTGTAGCAACAAATTGTAAACTCATGAAGCTCTGGGATGAGGTAAAGTGTGTTTGCACGACAAGGAAACTTGATGCGTAACCATCAGTGCGATTTGGCCTGCGTCCACGTTACACTTGGACAATTATATACAAGTGAATGGCCTATAAATAAAAAAACTCAAACGGTTTTTCTTCAAGCCCAATTTTTAGGCAAGCATTTGGGAGAGGTTGCGATCTGCGATAAATATGGGTTCGTGAACAATATCGTTGAAATGTTTTGATTGAAGATATAACTTGAAATTTGACTTGAATAATGACTTGGTTATCAAGAATGGATGGTTGGAAAGGATTCTGTACAATAATATTGCTAAATATATATTAGAAAATTATTGCATTTGTTAACTTATATAAATCCTGTTACCCCCGCGTTACTGCCAGGAGGTGTTAGTTTTTAAGAGGTTAAAGAGAGATTAAGGCTACCATCATTCAACAGAGATCAAGGTCACCATCATAAAAGAGAGATTAGGGTCACCATTTATAATGAGTGAGTTAGGTCACCATCATAATAGAGAGATCTAGGTTGCTATCATTTAAGAGCAATTGAGGTCTCTGTTATTAAAGAGCAATCTAGGTTGCCAGTATCAAAGAGCAATCGAGGTCACCATCATTAAAGAGTAATCAAGGTCGCTATCATTAAAAAAAAAAAAACATTGTTAACATCGACATTGTTATCTTTAAGCAGTGATTGAAGTCACTATCATTAAAGAGAGATCAAGTTTGACATCAGTAAAGAGCAACTTACATAGCCATCATTAAAGGGTGATTTATATCACTATCATTTTTGAGCAATCAAGGTTGTATCCCCTACTGTCTGACATGCGAAATTCTTTTGAAGTAAGTGCTTACTGATTCGCTGACGTAACTATGCTTATGTTAATGTTAACTGACAATGATAATTACTTAAGGCTTAAGTTATGTTGTTTCACATTGAACAAACAAAATGGAAAAAATGCTAATAGTACATACAGATAATTTTGCAATGATCCTATTTTGGTTGTGATATTTCACAAATGGCTTTTCCTTTTAGGTAACCTCAGGGAAGCCTAGCATTTTTAGACTTTTAGCAGAGTACTTGTTTTGAAGCATCTTCAGTGATGAAAACACCACCCATCATGAAAAAGCTCCAGCCAGCAGACGCATGTGAAGACCGTCCTCGTGATAAGTCAGTCGGGTGCATTGTGCATTGATGGTGGCCTGTGGCCCTAACTAACTGCCTGTTGATATCTGCTGCTTAGGTTATTAAATGAGGGTGAAACAGGAGAGCAAGACATGAATCTGAGTGCTGGTTCCTCACCATTCCTTTGTGTTTTTGCCTTGTCTGTCTCCATGTCTCTTTTTCTGTCTGTCCACCTATCCGTCTGTCTGTATACCCATTTGCCTGTCTTAACAATCATCTGTCTATCTGTCCATCTGTCTTTCCCTCCATAGCTAACAGCAGTTGCCAGGGGAAGTGTTTAAATGGCGGCCATTGTGAGGTGAGAGTGTGCCCATTCAGTGTTAGTATTCCTGCTTTGTCAGATCTATCCTGTGACTGAACACACCACACAGCAGTTTGCAAAAATTCATGATTTATTGGTGTATTTTCAGCAGAGTATTGATTCACTTTGAGTAAAACATTCAATTTGGCCCCTTGCCTAGCTGTGGCGCTTGAATGTCAATCTTTGAGAGGAGATATTTAATGCGATGCATGAGATAGAAAGGACAGCACAGTGTTGTAAATTGATTTTGTGCTAATTACAGGATAGAATACAGTATAAATGCACTTTGTCAGTTTGTGTTTTTGTGTCAATAAAATGGTTGTTACCTCTCCTGTGTGTGTGGGTTTGTGTGTGTGTCTGTATACCTGTGTGTTTCTGTTTGTGTGAGTGCCGATTTGTGTGTATGCGTGTGTGCATTCTTGTGTGTGTATTGATATGTGTGTTTTGTGTTTTTGCATGTATTTGTGTGTGTGTGTGTGTGTGTGTGTGTGTGTGGATCCAACAGGACAGTCTGTCAGGGTCCCAGTGCCTCTGCTTGCAGGGATTCACTGGGATGTTTTGCCAGAATGGTCCCAGCATGTGCGACAGTGCCCCCTGCCTGCATGAAGGACAGTGTGAAGTGGAGGAAGAGGGTGCCATTTTCTGCCGCTGCCCACTGGGTTATTCAGGTGCACGATGTGAGGTCAGTCTGCGTGGTTCGTGCTTAAAACACCAGTGAGTGCTGTGCCCTCAATATACAGTGCTGTGAAGAAGTATTTGTCCCCTTCCTGATTTCTTACTTTTTTGCATGTTTTTCACACTGAAATGTCTCAGATCATCATGCAAATTTTAATATCAGACAAAGATAACCCAACTGAATACAAAATGCCATTTTTAAATGATTATTTCATTTATTAAGGGAAAAAAAGCTATCCAAACCTACCTGGCCCTATGTGAAAAACCTACCTGGCCCCCCATTTAAATCATTAATTAACTGTGATTAGCCACATTTTTTTTTGTCCCATTTGCTGACTAAAAAGGACACAAAGGCTTGTCTTACTGTTGCCAAAATGCGTCTTGATGATCCCCAAGACTTTTGGGAAAATATTCTGTGGACTGACGAGACAAAAGTTGAACTTTTTAGAAGGTGTGCGTCCTGTTACATCTGCCGTAAGACTGACACAGAATTTCATAAAAAGAACAATATATCAAAACTCAAACATGGTGGGGGCAGTGTGATGGTTTGGGGCTGCTTTGCTGCTTCAAGGACCTGGACGACTTGTCGTAATTCATGGAACTATGAATTCTGCTCTCTTCTGGAAAATCCTGAAGGAGAATGTCCAACCATCAGTTTGTGACCCACTTTGGTTATGCAGCAGGACAATGATCCGAAACACACCAGCAAGTCCAGCTCTGAATGGTTTAAAAAAAAAACAAAATTAAAATTTTGGACTGGCTTAATCAAAGTCTGGAATTAAATCATGCAGTGGCATGGCCTTAAACAGGCCGTACATGCTCAAAAACCCTCCAATAAAACAAATCTGCAAAGAAGAGTGGGCTAAAATTCTTCCACAGCAATGTGAAAGACTCATTGCCAGTTATCACAGAAGTTTGATTGCAGTTGTTGGCACCGAGGGTGGCACAACCAGTTATGAGGATTTAGGGGACAGTTACTTTTTCAAAGAGGGCAGGTAGGTTTGTATAGCTTTTTCTGCTTAATCAATGAAATCATCATTTAAAAACAGCATTTTGTATTTACTTGTGTTGTCTAATATTAATATTTATTTGATGATCTGAAATATTTAAGTGTGGCAATTATGCCAAAAAATAAGAAATTGGGAAAGGGCTAATAATTTTTTATGGCACTGTGTGTGTGCGTGTGTATGTATATATATATATATATATATATATATATATATATATACACACACACACACACACACACCCCAATTCCAAAATAGTTGGGACGAGGTGTAAATTGCGAATAAGATCAAAATGCAATGACTTTCAGGTCACATGAGCTAATATGCTATTTACAATAGAACATAGAGAACATTTCAAATGTTGAAACTGAGACATTTTACATTTTTATCCACAAAGTGAGCTTATTTCAAATTTTCTGGCTGCAACAGCTCTCAAGAAACTTGGGACGCAGGCAAAAAAGGGCTGAAAAAGCTATTAATACATAAGAGAATCAGCTAAAAGAATATTTACCAAGTAATTCCATTAATTGGCATCAGGTGTGTAACATGATTGGCTATAAAAGGGATGTCTTAGAGAGGCTGAGTCTCTCGGAAGTAAAGATGGCCAGAGGGTCTCCTACCTGAGCAGGTTTGCATAAAATAAATTGTGGAATACTTTAAAAACAATGTTCCTCATTGTAAATTGCAAAGGCTTTGAAGGCCTCATCATCGACAGTGCATAACATCATCAAAAGATTCAGAGAAACTGGAAAAATCTCTGTGCCTAAGGGACAAGGCCGAAGACCTTTACTGGATGCCAGTGATCTTCGGGCCCTCAGACACCACTGCATCACTCAACGGCATGATTCTGTCATTGACATTACTAAATGGGCCCAGGAATACTTCAAGAAGCCACTGTTTGTGAACACAGTCTGCCATGCCATCCACAGATGCCACCTAAATCTCTATCATGCAAAAAGGAAGCCATTGTTAAGCATGATCCAGAAGCCCCGCTGTGTTCTGTGAGCCAAGGCTCATTCAAAATGGATTGTAGCAAAGTGGCAGTGTCCTGTGGTCAGACAAGTCCAAATTTGACATTCTTGTTGGAAATCATGGGCGTTGTGTTCTCTAGGCTAACGAAGAGAAAGACCACCCCTCGTGTTATCAGCATTCAGTTCAAAAACCAGCATCTCTGATGGTATGGGGATGCATTAGTGCATATGGTGTGGGGCACTTGCATGTTTTAAAAAGCACCATGAATGCTGAGTAGATTGCACCTACTGTTATTTCAAATTCAAGCTTGCCATCTACTGCCGGGGAGGCTCAACTGCAAGCTTCAAATTCGCTCACAGCCTCTAAGCCACTGGTGGTCCCCATTGTGGAGCAACATGGTAAAAGGCTGCAGAGAGCCATTTAGGAAACTGATGGTCATTGCAAGATATTAGTCTGTGTACTGATTCAGAGCTCAACTTGGATGTTCAGTGGCCTAAGGACCAGGAACACTCTATTCTTCAGGGTGCAGTGGGACTTGGTACTGCAGTCAATTATTTTGATAACAAAATGCAAACACTCATAAAGGCACAAATTAACAACAAGAAGGAATTACTGGGTACATTAATAATTTTATTAAAGGATATCAATAATGGAATGGAGCACTGTTTTCAGAAAATGGGGGAAACCATGGAGAAATATTTTGTATTACTTACATGAGAAATCAGGTAGCCTCGAACCTGAACTGGCGTTTGGTTCACCATCATACAGAATTGATGGGGGAGGTCAAAGATTTTATGACCCCGGCGGTTACTGCTGTGGACAACGTTGGTATTAAGATGGGAACCATGACATAGGATAAAGAGACAATGTCTCGAGACAATGCTGCAGACCTTTGAATGTGTCCCCGCTTGGATCTGTCCCTGTCCAGGCAGTTCCAGCCCCAGCCACTGGACAGTTGGAGCAGAGGGAGCGCCTTCACTCTCATGCGTTGCGGGGGGTAAGGAAGTCTTAGCGAGTCTGAGAAATGTCCTCCATGGAACGGCGAGAGATTGGTTGAATGTGGCTCATTTTTACATACATACTTGGACGGATTTTAAGGAGAAGTTCCGTGCAGCCTTTCCGTCTGAAGTCTATGAGGACGAACTGGAAGAGCGAGAAGCAAGGGTGCAACTTGAGGGTGAAGGCATCCGTAACTTTGTCTATATGTATCGCTCTTCATGCCAGCGGTGGAAACCAGATATTCAGGAGAATACCGTTCTTAAAATAATAATGATGAATCTCAATCCTCAGACGGCAAGCCAGATCCGAGGCAGGGTCGCCACTGTAGACACCCTAGTTCGGTTGGGTCAGCAGTGAGAAAAGGACAAGATAAGTCAGGTGCAATATGTACAGCAAAAAAGGCATAATTGGAAACCAGCTGGGATGGAGGAGGTAGATTTATACTCTGCTGGTTCCCTGCCGCCGACAAGCAACACCCCTACTGTGATTTACTGTTGGAGATGCAAGGACAGTCATGCCCCACGTTCGTGTCCTAATTATAATCCACACAGTAAGTCCAAATCCTCTAACCACCCTGATTTATGGCAACCTGACCACTCTCAACTCCACCACTCACAGCAGCCCCGCCCACAAACCACCCAGTCCACAGATAGTCACACCAACGCTTCCATAGGCCTGGCCCAGGCAGCATAGCCGACTCAGAGTGTTACTTCTCATTTCTTTTCGCAGGGACTGAATTCTAAAGCATTTCCTGGACTTAGCAATGGTTCAATAGTCCCCAAACTGTTGAAAGTACCACTGTCTGTGAAGAATTGGAAAGGGGCTGTGATGTTGGACACGAGTTCATCATACACTCTGCTCAGTGAGCAGGTGTGGGAAGAGACTTAGGTGCCTGAAGACAAACTTGCACCATGATCCGAGGGTCCACTGTATCTGGCTGACGGACAGCCAAAGATGCCCCTTGGATGGGGGGAAGTAGGGATGTGCCTGCAGGGAAGGACATGGCAGATAGCTGTGGTGGTGCTGGATGTCACGTCTCTTGCCTTTGCTGCTCTGACTTCGTTTATTTCACCAGAATGGTCTGGGATGTTGTTGGACGAAGTTCAAGGATGATGAGAAAAGGAAGTATCCCTTCAGTGCTGTGCCCTCTGAGAGTGAGGTTAGAAACTCTCTCGTCATCTTTTCAGTGAAGGCTCCACCAGCCACAACCCTGTTACTTTCCTTGAAAGCACTGGAGGGCACCAACTTGGCCCTGAAAGCAATACAGGATTCCCATCTGGAGGAACACCTGAAACCACAGTTGAAGAGCTTACTCTTTAATAATTTGGATGTGCGTACAACCAAAGTAGGACGTACAGATCTGCTGAAGCACGAGATCACTATCTCACCAGTCCACATCCTATTGGTCAAAAATCTTATTGTATCTTGCCTACTATGGTACAAGTAATGATTGAGCTTATCAATGACATGCTGAAGGAAGGCATCACTGAACCCTCATCTTCTGCTTGGGCTTTTCCTTTGATCATGGTGATCACAGAAGACTGGCGGCAAACCAAGAGTTTGTGTCGATTTCAGGAAGGTTAATGAGAACACCATAACAGATGCCTATCCTATTCCCAACATCGAGGAGATACTGGACAGGTGCTGCTGTTTTCTCGTCGATTTTGGCAAGTTTTTAGGCATGAAATGACGCCTTCATCTGCCCTCTTGGTTTTTTCCACTTCTGTGTCATGCCCTTTGGACTCAAAAAGACTTCTTCATTCATTCCAGAGGCTCACGGAGAGAGTACTGGGAGAACTGAAGGGAGTTATCTGTTTTGTATACCTGGATGACATCATCATATTCTCTTGGTCATGGGAACAGCACTTCTTTGATGTCCAGGCTGAAATCGATAAGCTCCATGTTACTGCACTTGCTCTTAACATGAAAAAGAGCAAGCTGTTCAGGACCTCTTCCAAGCTACTGGGGCATGTTTTGTCTGCGTAAGGAGTCCATGTTGACCCAGATAAGATGGAGACGATTCACAACTTCCCGGTCCCCACCAACTTGGAAGTTCCTGCAGAGGTTTCTGGGCATGGCAGGGTGGTACCACCGCTTTGTTCCCAACTTCTCCTCAAGCAATGCCTTGCCAAAGCTGAACCACTCAATGCCTTGAAGAGAAAAAGAGCAAAGTTTATATGGTCACCTCTATGCCAAGCTGCTTCTGAGAAATTAAAAGAATGTCTGGTCAACCCACCTGTTCTTGGGCACCCGAACTTCAACATTCCCTTTGTGGTCTACACGGACGCCAGCGAGATTGGACTTGGTGCAGTCCTCGTTCAGAAGTCCAACATTGGAACTGAGGAAGTCCTCGCTTTTGCCAGCCACAGCCTAAATCCAGCAGACAGGAACTATTCTGCCACTGAATTGGAATGCCTGGCTGTAGAGTGGGCATTGGGGAAATGGAGGCATTATTCAGAAGGCTGCTTTTTTTCTGTGGTGACAGACTATGCTGCTCTCTTGAGGGTTTTCAAAACTATCAAACCCAGCTCTTGGCTAATCAGATGGGCATTTCTACTGCAAGAATTTACTTTTACAGTGGAATACAGAAACGGAAAGTACAACACCGTGCTGGATGCTCTCTCCCAAGCACTAACCAATCAACCTTCCTTGCCTGCATGTGCAGCTCTTGTGCCTGCTTTATCCAGCCCATCCATGGAGCTCCCCATTACCATGGAGGCAATTTGGCAAGCGCAGCAAATGGACCTTGAGTGTCAGGCCTTGTACCAAAAGGTGGTGGAAAAGGGAAAGGTGAACATCAATTCCAATACCTATATTGACATTATGGAGGATCTCGTCTATCATGTAGTTGCACTTCCCTACAAGACTCTGCTCCAACTGTACATTCCTGTCAGCTTCAGGAAGCAACTTCAGGAAGCGAGTACTTCCATCAGTGAGGAATGGCTACGTGGACCAGCTAAGTCAGACGATGATGCATGCTCCTCTGGTGCCAGCAGGTACAGTCAGGATTCATTTTGAGGCTGGTTCTGGATCTATACACTGCCTTACCTTAGGTCGGCTTTCAATAAAGGGGTGAGGAGTGTAGCAACCTGGCCATCTACTAACCTCACTTCATTCACAAATCCATCATACTAATCCGTTCACATCCGTATTCATTTATCCAATGGTGGCACCCCAACAAACCCCACAAATTCTAAATCCTACCCATAATTGCAGCCTCTTTCAACCAGGAAGTAGACCAACAAGAAAACACACTGAAAAAGACACCGGGTAATCCACGACCCACTAAGTACTTCACGCAAAAAGGAATCTAAAAGGCTGCCTTGCCACTCCTGACTGACCTCGACTGCAACTGACGGGAGGGTGGGATCCATGGTAAAACCCGGAATGGACTTTAGCATGTTTTCAATGGGAATGGATTGGAATTGATGTACTGACTTTTCTGGATCGGATTTGTGCTGGTGGTTGTTTGAGTGCAATGAAGAAATATATATTTTTAAAAAATGAGCACTTGAGTTGTGAATGTTTATTTGTGATTTAATTGCAAATTATGTACTGATATGCTTTCATTGACTAAATTTGTTATGTTCAGGTTGAATATTTAATTTCTTTTGTTTCAAAAGATATTTTGATTTGTCAGACATGACTCTAACTGGCACCCCTTTCTGATAAAGACTCACCCCATTTCAGGCTGCCACCTGTGAGAACTATTTCAGTGAGAAATGAGTTTAGTGCTTTTAGCACCTTTGTATTCTGTTTGACATTGTATTCTGTTTTTCTGCCAGAGACCCCTATAATGTCATTACATCAGATGGGTGGCAGCACCTGATTTTCATTTTCATGTGAAACTAGGAATTCGAAAAACCAGACCCCACTAACTACATTCCAAGATAGCGTTTTTGAGCATTCTCTAGTTTTAACATTCTGTTACACATCTGTTGGGAATTTCTGATTTACCTGTGCTCAATTTCAATGTTCAAAGTCCCAGAGACGTGTTCTTCTTGATTACTTTTTCCTGTGTCCTGGCAGTTCCAGATTTTTTAAATGTTTCTCCCTGCACGAGGGTTTAGAATAAACTCACATCAAAATTGTTCACGATTCATTCATTATAGCAGGGCTTGGCAGATCTGTCGGAAGGCGTTGCCAGCTGCCTGAAATGTTTGTTGCAAACCTGCAATTATGTGCTATTAGCCACAATTCAGGACTCAAACCAGTAATTTTTTTTGTATATTTAAATCATAAAAAGCTCTTTTAACTGGAAATATCAACAATCTAGCAAACACCTGACTGTACGGACAGCAGAAACTTTGAACTTGTTTTTCTCAGAACTTTGTTTCAGGGTTAGTTGACTCTGTTTCTCACCAACTCACTTATCAGTAAAATGTATTAAAATGTATTGGGGTTAATGATAAATAAGCCTTTTGAATTAAAAAATAAATAAATCTTTAAAAATATCCAGAATACGTTTATTTGAAGTTGGAAGAGAGTGTTTAAACAAGTCTTAATGGTTGCACAATATTTACAGGGTTTTAGTACAGTTTTAGACTGTATTTGCAATTTCACCCGCCAAAAAATGTCAAGTGGTGCAACGAAAAGTTTCTTGAAAAAGAAAACACACTTCCCACTTTTTTTTCCTTTGTGATTTTTTTAGGAAGTATACCTGAGAGTGTTTACTCTGCCTAAAACACTAGTCACACTTGAGGCGGAATGAGCCGGAATGCCGTCGGAATGAAAATTCTTTGTATATTCCTGGATATTTGAAGTGCATTCTAAAAAATCTGACTGCGTTTTGAGTGCATTCCAAACATTCGGGCCCGTTCTTGTGGCCTGGCCGAATGTTTTGCTCGCGCTCAAAACTTTCCAGGTGCATTCGAAATGGAGAAATATCGAACGGCATTCAAAGTGTATTCTAACTGCGCTCTGACTGCATTAGAAATATTCTTACGGAGAGCTGCCGGATAGCTCACTCGGTTAAGGCGCTGCGCTGCAGTGCAGAGGTGACTATCACGTTGCCGGTTCGAGCCCCGGTGGTACCCACCCGCAGGGGTCGGCAGCTTTTTCAGAGTAGCGCACAATTGGCCATCGCGCTACAGGGTTTCAAATTGGGAAAAATCAGCTTTGTTCGTTGCTCCAGCGCCTCCTGTTGGCCAGACAGGCGCTCGTCAGGAAGACTCTGGGTTTGTTCATGTCCGGGTATCCTCCCCCCTCGTTCTGAACTTGCGAAGATTCAACCAATGGCTGTATAAGAATCAGTGGTTGACAGGCACGTGCTTTGGAGGAGAGCCGTGAACTGTCCTCACTATCCTGTGTTGGTAGCAAGGGGTCGCATACGAGCAAGCTTTGTACATAGTTCACCAATTGGGCATTCCAGATTCGGGTGGGATTGGAGATGCCAAATTTAAAAAAAAAAAGAAAAAAATATTCTTACGGCATTCCAACAGCATTCAAAACATTCTGATTGCATTCATGGGAGAATAGAAACGGCAAGCCACGTTAAATCCTGCCAGAATGCGCCTCTAATGAGCCAGAATGCATTTTGATTGCTGCAGGAATCTATTTCGATATTTAAAAAATTCAGCTGGAATTATGTGCTTTGAATGCCGTTGGAATCTTTCGATTGCCGCTGGAATCAGTGGCGGCTGGCGAACTACCTTAAAAATAATGATTGGTTATGACCTGTTTTCAATCAGTCATTTAAATAACCATTACAGAAACTCCGAAAACTCTCAACATTATCGGGTGTGGCCAGTTTTCATTAATAATGCATACCTGTTGAAGAGCTTAGGACATGCACTGAGCAGGTTTATGAATATAAAGGGGTGCAATTAAAAGGATTACCATCGTCTGCCTAAAAATAATTTTGAATAAAAATCACAATTTTTTGTTACTTTCCCCACCCCTCTCATTAACAAACATTCTAAGCAACACAGAAAAGCAATTCTGGCACTCCCCAGTGTGGTCACGTCATAAGTAGCACTGGGTGGGCAATTGTGCGTCCAACAAAGTTGGCATCCGAGTCAGATTCCGATAGTTCCTCAGAATTTTCAATTGAATCTGTCCATTTTGATGTAGAAGAGTACTTTTTTATGGAAGATGAGTGGCTGAGTAATGTGGCTGAGCTGGCCCAGCGCAGATTGAGGCAAAGGGGGTGTTCCCTCAAGTGGATAATTTAGCAGATACAATATAGTTTTTTTAAACATTGCATGAAGTACACAATATTAAAACCATCACTAATTGTTCAAGATAGGCACTTTTATCACATAAAAAACAGAGCTGAATTCCATGTCCTTTAAAACATTATTTTTTAATTGAGCTGGGTATTAAAAATAACTTACGTATTCTTTATTGTTGGGGGCGGGTATTTTGGTTTTCTAAATAATTTAAGAACAATTAACTATTAAACTTTGTTTATTTGAAAGGTTTTCAATTTAAAATTATGCCCCCATATTAATATTATAGTAATATTTTACATTACATATTTACATTTCACATAGTGCAAACTTGCTCGGACAGTTGGTCCTCCTGACATTTTGAGGGTTTGAGATGGAAAAAAAAATTATATTTCAGTTTCAAAATGATTAGGGGTGACCTGGAATAGTCAACTATTCGACGATTCGATTCGGAGGAGTCTGATTCGACGATCAACCTGGTAGTGGAATCGTCGGAAATTATTATGTGACCAAGATCGTACCATTCTGACTACATGGGGATGCCCAGGCTGCTGAGCATGAATCTTCATAGAATGCCTTTGTTTTCGTTATATATAGCCTGATACACAATCAGCCTAAATTCTGTTACTAAAGAATTGAAAATAACCTGTGCACTTAAACAGTAGACCTATACTTACTACGCATTAATAAATCACCCACTGCAGTCAGCGCAGTCAGTGCGAGGCCCTGTGCTGACTTGATGCATGAGGCCCTGCTCACATACCCGCGCATTAATCATGTCAGGCTGCAAGCACATAGCTGTTCTAGTTATACCCGGTAAAATGACGTGCATTTTTAGACTAAAACTGGATTATTGTGGCAATAATTTCAACAATGATTTTTTTGGATATCATAATCTTTCAAAGGAAAAAATAAACTGCATAACGATTGGCTTTTATCATCAAATCAGCTCAGCTGTCACTTTATACTGGCATGTTAAAGTAGACAGTGCGTCACAAATTCAACAAACACTTATACCTAATGGCTCACACTCACTGGTGACAATCGCTTATTTTTACTCATTTCTATGGAAAAATCTCAAATTAACAAAGGCGTAGTATTCACTGACACCCACAACAGTTTTACATTCGATTACGATGCAGTATATTTTCTCATGCTAGTCAGTCACAAACGCTCTGATGCAGTATAACTTTAAAACATCAGATTCCCGCTCAACATTCATTGATTAGGTGATGGTCACTTTCCTTGCCTTTTGGGCCGTAAACTCAGTAATTGAAGCACCTATTACTAAAACCCCATAAGTCACACTTGACTTGACTTGTGGGGTTTTAGTAATCAGTGCTTCAATTAAATCCTTATAATCCAGCCTAGATGCAACGTCTTTTTCGATAGACAGAAGGGTGAGCCCACATAGTCTCTCCTGCGACATAGAGGTCCGAACAGGGCCGGTTCTAGACCTGAAAAATCAGGGGAAAATATCCACCCCTTTATTGACAACAATTAGTCCTGGCAAGTTCTAGATGGTTTTCCTTCATTAACACATTTTCCAATTTAAGAATAAACAAGTGGCAATTGAAGACACGGCTTCTCTCCCCCATGCGATCTAACAGCGACAAATGGGCTACATTCAGTTCAGAAAAATAATTAAATTATAATTAGTTCTGTGCACTGGCACTCAGCGAAGTAACATTTTTGCAGCGAGAGCGGCATGTCAGAACTCTTCAGCGAATGAAGGTAATTCTGTTGACAAGTCTACGTGGTTTCATCCGTTTACATTTTCCAATCGGACAGCTGTCTATTTTTTACAGAAAAGTTGCGTGACCGTGCTGCACAAACAGGTGTACGTACTTGAAGAGTTCTGAAATGCCTATCTCGCTGGAAAAAAATGACCATTGCTGAGTGCCAGTGCATAGACCTATTTATAATTAAATTATTCTTCTGCACTGGATAAACCCCATTATTTTGTTGCTGCTAGTTTGCATGGGGGAGAGAAGCCTTGTCTACAATCGTCACTTGATTATTCTTAAATTGGAAAACGTGTTAATCAAGGAAAACCATTGAGAACTAGGCAGGACTAATTGTTGTCAAAAAAGATATGTATCTTTGCCTTCGAATTTTTAAGGCCCTGGGTCCGAAAATAGTTTTAAATTAGTTTTAACTTTGAAAAGCTTCACTACCCCGATATGGCGATATGATATCGTCAATAAGACCCTGAGAGCAATCTCACAGTTAGGAAACGTAAGTGAGCAGCGAAACAGAGCATGTTACTTATGATGACATAAAATTAAAAAAAAAATAATAATAATAATAAATAGGTCTAAATAAGATCCGGGTAAGCTTTTATTGAGATGAAATGGTAAATAATGAAAATGACACAGAGAACTACCATTTTAGGTGCACGATGAGTCAAGTGCAGTGATGCAAAAATATGAATTCATTGATTTAAGAAAAAAAAAAGAAAAACAAGATTCGACGATTAGTCGACTATGGGCAAAATCTGACGAATCAGATTCGACAATGAAAATCCTGAGTCAAAGACACCCGAAAAATGATGCTTATTATGAATCATTTAAAATTATTTTAAACCAAAGTAGTGCACTCGGACAATGTCACGTCCTTGACCCATTGTCATTATTATTATTTTTCTATTCAAAAAATGTTATCTTAGGTTAAGTTTGTTCACAGATCCAGTGGAATTCCTCAGTCAAATACAAAATATGTTGTTTGGAGGATTTTAGCAAACAGAATTGGGTGGAAGCACTGCCCTTTCTGTGAGAGCTCCCTGGTAGCAATTAAATTCTTGTTTCCCTCTCTCCTACTTCCTGTTGCACGTCTTCTCTTTCTTTCTCCCTCCTACTCCTCTGCATCTCTCTCTCCTCCCCTGCTCTCTCTCTCTTTCTCTCTCTGACTCATCTCTCGTTCTTTAGGTGCTTGTGGACCTGTGCAATCCTAACCCCTGCCAGCAGGGAGTGCCCTGCCACAGCACAGAGGGGGGCTACCTGTGTGCCTGCCCCGAGGGATACCACGGCAACGAGTGCCTGAGCCTCAAGGAACCCTGCCATGGGCGGCAGTGTCCTGGTACATGAGAGGCGGGGTTATGGGTAGAGCAGGGCGGGGTTATGCACAGAGAGGGTGGGGTCAGGGGCAGAGAAGGGTTGAGATGTGACCGGGAGGGGGGCTGGGTGGGATGGGGATGGTGGAGTTACGAACAGAGACTGACTGAAGGGTGCTTGGGTTCCTTTGTGTGCATGCCGATGGTGGAAATCTGTTCATCTAAATGGTATGTCGCTTGATTTCATAAGAAAAGTGCACATAATTAATTTATTTATGTATTTATTTATGCTTTAGCACATGTTATATATAAGAATAAAGTATAGATTTACACATTTTAAGGTCAACCAAAAAACCAGGGCTTATCAAGAACCTCCCTCCAAAATAGACAATAAAATGAGACTTATAAATATCAAAACAATCAGATGCAAAATATGACAAAAACGAGAAAATAATATGTATGAATCAACAAACTAGAAGTAAGACACATAATTAATTGAAATATGCCCTCAGTTCTGAAGTAGTAACCATTTTAGCTGTTTTTTTTAGTTTATGTGCATCAAAAGAAAGCGTAGTGTTATAAAATTTATTATAAATTTTAGCCTCTCTGAAATGAGTATTAAATTGATGCATTGTTGTATAAGTGACTGGCAAATGAAGATGACTTCTGCATCTAAATTATAATTATGATCAGTTTCATTTCTAGAGAAGTAACTTTGAAACATAATGAGGTAATTATGGTTGATGACCTGACGGTCAAATTGTGCAGTTATAAAGGTACTCGTATTGGTTTCAGCGACTGCAACCGTAACCGTTCAAAGTAAATAATAGGTTCCTAAATAGTGAAACCGTGGACACCAACTATTTATCAGGCAAGAAATGAAGACCGCCAAGGAAAAACAATCAGAGTCCAATTGTAGCATTTTTGTGTATTTCATATATTACTATAATATTTATAATAATATATGATAATATATTATTGATATTTTATACTTTTCATATGTTTTGCTTTTCTTTCAGTTCTTTGTTTCTAAGATCGTTTTGAATTTTTAATTCATCATTTCTCCACAACGTGAAAATGTGACTGATCATTTTTCCATTGTGGTCTTCAAATGATAGAGTAACACCTGCTCTGGTTCATATTTATATTGTTAAGTTCAAGCAAATTATTTTGAAAAAACTCTAAATACCTGTGTTCAGCAGCCTAATTTGGAACTTACTGATGTCTAATTTGATCGATTAAAAATGTTGTCACATAAAACGACTTGGTACATTGAAATCTAAACAAAATATGCTAAAGGCGCTTTCATTCTTCTTGGCTGACATGGATATTTTTGTCAAAAGTGTGACTTAAGATGACAAATAACTTCTTTTAGCATAATATGCTCCTAATTAGGACAATTTCCCAGCCAATTAAAATCCTACAATTGCAATTGTGGATTGCAAAATTGCAAAAACCAGCATACACAGGAGTGCTCCTGGACATAACCTTGGTTATCATTTCTATGCCGGTTTATATGGAATGGAATTTGTCAACCTGAGATTTTAATTCTTCCTCTAAGAAATATTAGCAACCATCTATAAGGTTTTGTTTCAAGTCTGAGGCCTACTGAATCCAAGAGATCCAGGGAGCAGCCAGCCAGTAGTCAATCAAAGAAAACTTGCTCCTGAATGTTACCAGATGACGAAGAATGACGTCAAATTAATTCAGATTTACGAGAAAAACAGGATTGTAGAGTATATAATCAATTAACTCTAGTTTTTCTATTAAGTTCTCCTTAAGTGGGTTCAAAGTCAGATTTTTTTTTTGTAGGAAAATGGACTTCGAGCAGCAACATTCTCCAAAAATTCTCTTACCCTTTTTTTTCTGTTTTTTTGTTAAGAGAAAAAATAAGAGAAGTGAATTTATGAATGCTCTTACTGTCCAAATCTGCTCTCACCCTTGTGACAACAATTGGAGGGCTGCCAAAAAAAGTTTAAAGAACAGGAACTTCAGCAGCAGCAAAAATGAAGCACTGTTAAATCAACTTCAAAAAAATAAATCTGAACTTCCAGTATAGTAGTCTTAACTGGGTTTAATTGACCAATAGTTTTTTAACCACAAACTATATAATCCAATAATCAAAATTCCTTTAAAATATAATTATCTAAATTTAATTCTATTACATATGTCATCTTATAAACTGATCGCCTATAAGCAGATTTTCCCCCAGTTACACAGCTAATGGGCATACAGATAAAGTTACATGGATTTTTAATTTCAGCCATGAAGCAGAGCTGGTTAAACCAGCCATGAGGTGTAGCTAGTATTGGTATTATAAGTTCTGTCTATCTGTCCAGGTTTAGTGTTTTACACAATAACATCGGAACTATTTTAGATTCAATCTTAAGACGTTGCATGTCATTAATTAGGGTTGAAAGAAACTGATTTCGGGGATGGGGTATGATTGGCGCAATAGATTATGTTAATCATGATTATACATGTTCAAATTGAGCCCTGCTTCAGGCAGTTTCCCTGCTGTCATCTTGGTTGGCTTGGTTCCAGACAGTCTCATGTTGGAAAAAAAACTTTTATCAAATAGTACGTATTGAAAGTAATTCATGTTGATAAGGATGAAGGAGCACATGAACACACACCACAGCACAACAACCGAATGCTTCTTGTGGCACAACACAATTTTCCACTGGCCATTCTGCCCCGCCAAGGCAAAAGGAAGCAAATCCATTTTCTGTCAAATTTGATCCGAGACCATAACATACACATACTAGAACGGGCACTCGGTAGAGCGCATACCTTCGCCGATGCCACTGAATCCTTCGCCACTGGCGTTGGTTTCATGCCGATCGGATAAAAATTGACCGAGATATGGCCGAAAGTCGGCTTTGACCTTTTCGTGGCCTTGACCTTGACCTTTGACCCGATCACTCCCAAAATCTAATCGATTGATCCTCAGGTCATGCCAAATCAACCCACCAAATTTTATGAAATTCCGTTTGGTACTTTTTGAGTTATTCGATACACATACATACACACAGACAGACAGACAGACAGACACACAAACAAATAAATACACGGGGATCAAAACATTACCTTCGTCAGCGAAGTCGCTGGCGAAGGTAACTAGTGGTACTCGATTTAGCTGAAGCAGGATCATGACGAAATACGCCCTAGTTACTGAGATTCGGCTCATGTAAGTGGATTTTCCTTGTGTGGAGCAGAAGAAAAAGTAAACCTTTGTATTTTTCTCAAAATGGCTGCTGATAGATTTACTTCCTTTTGCCTTGATGGGGCAGCATAGTGGACCACTTTTCGGAGCTTCTGCTCATCATGAGTACAGACCAGTGGCGGCTCGTGAACTGGCAACTGGGGAGGCTCAAAACAATCTCTTAAAATTAATGATTGGTCACAACCTGTTTTAAATCATTCATTTAACCCTCCTATTCTGTTCAGGGTCAATTTGACCCGACTCAATGTTCAGTGTCTCTAAAAACATGGTAAGCATACTTTTTTCGGCTAGACTTTTTTCCCTAACTTTACAGTTAACACATGCATTTAACTAAAAAAGATTATTATATGTTCTGTACACACATTGTGAGCATCAGTGGTATTTGGGTCATTTTGACTGAATAAAACAATAATTTTGATCTCGTTTTTGATGTGATGCCTAGGACTAAGGGCATGTTCAAAGTCATTTCTCATTCATTTCACATTTGGTCTCATTCATGTTTCCATTATCATGAAAAATCGATGCTTGATGTGTAAGGGGAGGATGGGGAAGTCGTGTTTTATTTGCTTGACTATCAAAATGGGATAAAGGGATAAATAAGAGCTGTCGAATAGCTCACTTAGTTAAAGCATTGCATTGTGGAGCAGAAGTGACTATCACGGCGCGGGTTCGAGCCCCATCCATCAGTGGTTGGCAGCTTTTTCAGAGTTGTGCACAATTGGCCTTTGCGCTACAGGAATGCAAATTGGGAAAGGTCTGCCGGGAAGGGTAATATAAGTTGCTTTGTTCGTTGCTTAGGCGCCTCCTGTTGGCCAGACAGGCGCTCCTCAGGAAGATTCTAAGCCTGTTCGTGTTCGGGTATCCTCCGCCCTCGTTCTGAACTTGCCAGGATTCAATCAATGAGTGTGTTGAAGCAGTGGCTGACAGGTGCTTGCTTCGGAGGAGAGCCGTGAACTATCTTCACTCCCCTGAATTGGCAACAGGGGATCGCATATACTAATGCCTTGTACATAGTTCCCCAATTGGACATTCCAAATTCTGCTGGGATTGGAGATGCCAAATTTATTTATTTTTTTAAATGGGATCAATAAGCTGAGAGTAGATTGGGTCACACTTTCAGTTTCCAACAACTTATGTTGTTTTAGATTGCGGGGATCAAATTGACCACAAACCAAAAATGGTTTATCAATCTGAACATAACAGGAGGGTTAAATTACCATTACAGAGAGTGGGACAGTACATTTTCCTCATCAAGAAACTTATCATATGAAATTATCCATTATGAACTGATTCACAGAGCTTAACCACTCCACTCAAATCAGATGAAACTCTCTTAAGATGCTAGTTCTATGATCGGTATGGAAAGTAATAATGGTACTACTTTACACATGTTTTAGGATTTCCCTGTAATTTCACAATTCTGGTCAAAAGTTGTTGGAAAGATGTCTCAAATAATTGGAATGTCAGTTCCCATGTCTCCCTCACTCTGCCTCTTAAATGATGAAGAAAACTTACATTTATCGGTTTGTAAATATAGGTTTCTATTGGCAGCGCTCCCTGCAGCTTAAAAGACTATCCTTCGAGCACGGTTTTTTCCAGATATTTCATATATAAATGCTTGGTTGTCATATCTACAAACCATTGCTACTTGTGAAAGATCCTCAGCAAGATTACACTGACCTTTTGCAAAGACAGTTAAGACGTGGACCACAATTATTAGCTCCATGTTTTGTGTATGGATGTTTTGCGTTGGTCCAGGTTATAAATTCTGAGTGAAATATGTGAATGTAATGATTTGATTTGACTATCATAAGTTGTAGACCCAGTCTTGTTGCTCTCTTATTCATATTAAAATATTATTCACAAAAAAGGTAGCTTATTATGGACTTGTGCGCTAGTTCTTGGTGCAGAACGTGGTTAGTCACCATTTTTTTGTGGAATGATTCTTCTTTATTATGGAGAAATTGAGGAAAGTAGTTTTGGACTTTGGTACTTTTTGTGACAAGATGTCTGGATTTAGGTACTTTTTGTGGAAAAAAAATCACGGACTTGAGTACTTTTAGCACCAAAAACCCTTTATTGCTTAGTTTTCAATACAAACATTATTTTAGCTAAGCTTCCTTGCTTTTGCATTTTTATGGTAGGCAGAGGTACTTGTTTAACACTAAGGTAACTTGGTAAAATCCAGAGTCACTTGGACAAATCAGAAATGAAGATTCAAAATGCAGAAAAACCTACTTTTGGAGAACCTGTCGTTTTTCAAACAACACCTCCCTTCTACTTGAATCATTGCTTCAAAATTCCAGCTCATGTAACACTTGTAACAGCAAAATCTACTTGTATGAACTTTCCCTTGGTAACCATGTTAACCCCTCAATTCCGTCAAATGATTCTTTTTTTTCAGTACAGCAGAACTGGGACCTGCTCAATTTTTTCAAAAATGTGACTTCGGTACTTCTTGCATGCAGGTCTTCAATCGAGGATCCCTGACATCCCTACTCATGTACAGTGGCGGTTCTAGCTACCGTGGCGCCCTGGGCGATCCTCTCCTTTGGCGCCCCCCCCCCCCCACTCCTGTTCCAACTTTGGAAAAACAAAAAAAATGCACATATAAATTTTACTGCACATGCGCTTGGAACTTAGTAACATTAATGAATACACAAATAAGGCAATATGCACTCAATATGTGCATTCAAAATAAAAATGATGAATTAATGAAAATTTTTCCACCACTGCTTGTGTGTAACATTGGCACGAGCATGGCCATATTCACAGTCCTGGATTAGGCTCTCACCATGGTTCACTGGAGTCCCAAAGCCTTAGAAATGGCTTTGTAACCCTTTCCGGACTGATAAATGTCAATGACTTTGTTTCTCATCTGTCCATAAATTTCTTTAGATCGCAGCATGATGTGTTTCTTTTTGAAGTCTTTTAGCCGACTTTACTTTGTCAGACAGATTCTATGTAAGTGATTTGTTGATTCAGTAGGTCTGGCAGTAATCAGTCCTGGGTGTGGCCAGCAAAATATAACCAAAAAAAGGTGGTAATCAAAGTTAATTCATGATTTAACGGGGGGGGGGGGTGGGGGGGGTGGGGGGGGTATGATTGCTTTTTCATATTGGGCCAGGTAGGTCTGGATAGCTTTTTTCCCTTAATAAAGAAATTATTATTACTCAGGCTTTCATTTTATATTATTGCTTTTTTTTGATGATCTGAAACATTTAAGTGTGACAAATATGCAAAAAAAAAATTTAAAAAAAATCGAGAAGGGGCCAAATACTTTTTCTCAAAAATATGAGAAAACTTGTTTGTATATCGCCTCTTGCATGAGGCCCAATCTCACTAACTTATTCTGTATCTGCTGGTTTAAGCACTTCACTAACCCGACATCACACTTATAGTGGGAGAGTTATTCAAACCCAAAATTCCATGTTTTTATAGCCATAGCATTACTACAAATTGAAAATGTTTTAAATCTTGTACATGATTTTGTTCTTATTTCCCTATAATTCAACAGGATATATTTGGGATCATTTGAAACCTTGGGATCTCCACTAGAATCTAAAATAGGCCCGACTTTGAATGGGTTTGAATGCAGCATTTGCATAGTTTTTTGGGGTCATGTGTCAAATGAATAAAAACAATCACTCCAGCAGCCATGAAAAATAATGATTTTTTTCAGCGTGATGGTTCTTTGGATATCCTTGTCTCATCATGCGCTCCTCCTCTTCCAATTCTTCCCTCTCTTCATCCCTCCCTTCTTCTGCAGATATGATGTCTGGTGCAACAGGAGGCAGAGTCAGCCTGTATGTGGTGCTAGCTGGTGTGTTTGTGGTGCTCGCGGCTGGCGTCTGTGTTGGCTGCGTGGTCTTTCTGGTTCGGCTGCATAGGCGCAAGCAGCAGCTGCGGGGTCCAGCGCAGCCTAGGGAGGAGGGCATCAACAACCAGCGACAGCTCGTCACTCTCATACGAAACCTGGACCAGAGCTCCACCCCTCTGCCTGCCCCCCGCCCCGCCCGTCTCTGCCGTTGTGAGGAGATCGAGCTCACGCGGCCGCCAAGCCCCATCCCCCATCCAGCCCATGACAGCCCTGCCCTGAAGCCAGCCCGCACCCCCAAAACCGATATCTCCAACCGCGAGAGGGAGAAGCTAAACCGTTTCCACTGCCCCGACAGCCAGGAGCTGGAAGTGTAACCCCATCACTGCTGAACTCTCACCTTCCAACTCTGGCCTGACAGCTGGGCACAAGTTGAGGTTCGGCTGGTTGAAAACAGGAGCAGATACAATAATTGGTGATGGCATCACGCCCTTTTGTAGGGCTAGCGTAGCATAGATGGAATGATGAGACGACGCATGATCTGCGGTCATTTTTTGTGAATGTTTGATGCCAAAAGCGCGTTACATCAAAATATCTTTTTGAAAAACCCAAACCAGGCTTGTGTAGCGTGTTTAAAGAAGTTCCCAGTTAGCTTCCATTCATTTTTCCCAGCTAATAATGGGCTGAGTGCTGCTTTGTAGCATTGTTACATGTGATCTGCAGTTTGCCCAATCGCGATGAATGGAGGATTTACTCGCAGTTTCTGCCGCTTTTTATCTGATTGTTACAGCCAATGCTAGCACCTGATACATCTGCTGTAGCTTTACCCCAGAGCAGGGCTGTAGTTGCGGGGGGAGGATTTGTCCCAGTAGGGCCCAGAGCTGAAAGGTCAAAGGTTGAGCGCCGCCGACCACTTGCCCATGTGCCCCCCCCCCCCAAAAAAAGAAAGAGTGAATTTCTTGCACCCCAGCCTGCTCTGCTTTGGTGAAAGTGGTTGGCCATTTGGAGGCCTGGGTGAACAAAGCCAGTGACTGTACTGCCTGGGACACGCCTGTTACCCCCTCATCTGCTGGTGTTATTTTTTTTTGGAGGGGGGTGATGGGTGGTTACTCCGATTACCTCAAATAGATCCTCTGACCGCCTCAGTGGATGGAGAGATGGAGGAGGGGCTTGAGGGAGGAGTGCCAGGCTGTTTATAACTCAGCAAAGACATTTTCCTCTTCCGCTTATCAGAAGAAAGAAGCGACTGTTTGCACGTCTAGACTGGCTGTGAGTTGCCTGTGTGTGTGTGTGTGTGCGTGCGTGTATGTGTACGTGCATGTATGTGTGTGTGTGTGCCCTTGTGTGTATGTATGCGCAAGTGTGTGTGCATCAGTGGCAGCTGGTGAGCTGAAAATGCAGGAGCTAGAGAACATCCCTTTCAGCTAATGATTGGTCTTGACCTGCTCTCAATCACTTTTGAATAGTTGGTGGCTGGTTCTCCTTGGTGAGGTAGGACAGGAAATAAAATACATCATTTTGATGCAAAATTTAATGTTTTATTTTTATTCTATTTTATTTTTTTAATTTGGCATCTCCAATCCCACCCAAATCTGGAATACCTAATTGGTGAACAATGTACAAGGCTTGCTTGCCCTTGCTGCCAATTCAGGAGAGAGGGATGGTTCACTGGTCTCCTCTGAAGCACGTGCCCATCAACTGCTTCTTAACACTCATTGGTTGAATCCTGGCAAGTTCAGAACCAGGGCAGAGGATACCCGTACATGAACAGGCTTAGAATCTTCCCTATCTGATCAACATGAGGCGCTTGAGCAATGAACAGAGCAACCATTATATTTCCCTTCCCGGCAGTCCTTTCCCAATTTGAAACCGTGTTGCGCTATGGCCAATTGTGCGCTGCTCTGATAAAGCTGCCGACCACTGCCAGTTGGTACGACCAGGGCTTGAACCCGCGCCATGATAGTCACTTCTGCGCCACAATACAGTGCTTTAACCGAGTGAGCTATCCGGCAGCTCGCAAAATTTTATTTTAGTCAATATCATTCGATTATAGATACTTGTTGCTGTTTCTCACTTTTTTTCGTATTCAAACAATCATGATGCACAGGTTGCAGCCTACATTGCAGGATATGTTGAAAGCAAATAGGAAAGTTTGCAGAGTAGTTTATCTTTTTTGTTCAGTGATTAAAACATTTTTCTGAATTGAATTTACTCAGTGATGTCCAAAATATTGTCATAAGAGGGAAGCTGTGAGATTTTTCTAATCATTAGAAAGCTTTTTGATCAAGGAAAAAGACTGAAACCGGTCAAGACTACTGAATACTTAAAAGGGATTCTTTGAGCCTTTGCTAATTTCAGCCAAACAGCTGTCGCTTGAGTGCATACGTAATCAAAAGTGTGTTTGGTTTTGTTTGAGTGTGAATGTTTGTGTGCTCAAGTGTGTATGTGTGTGCACGAGTGTATGATTGTATGTGTGCGAGTGAGTGTGTATGTGGCAGCATGTGATTGTGCGCTGATTGTACATGTCCTCAGCCTTGAGCAGGACCTTCTGCGCTTTAAAGGGTCATGATGGACACCCACACCTAAGTGTACGCACACACACTCTCTCTCTCTCTCCCTCTCTCACTCACACACACACACAACACACACTCCCACACACAGATACAGCCTGACATGCAACTCAGTGACTGCTGCTCGGCTGGAATTAGGGGAGGCAACCAAACATTCCTTTGAACCAATGATTGGCCTTGACCGATCCTCAGTCATCTTCCATGATAAATAATTTTTCCACTTATTTGAATAATTGACGCTCAGTAAAATTGACATAACCTGTAATGCAATGTTACAGTAGATAAATAGTAACTTCAGTTTTTTAAAAAATGTTTTATTCATCAAGTATGAAGTAACAGTTACAAAAAAAAACTTCTCTGCCAAATCCTGCATTTGCTTTTGAATACATCTTGTAATACCAGCTTTTCATGATTTTTTCAATTACTACAAACAAAAGGAAGCTCAGCAACATATATCCACAATTTTGAATGTTTTTTGAAATGACATTTCCCATCCAGTGAAGTGTTTTATTTATCATCTTACCTTAACAAGGAGAACTAGCCAAACCTGATAGTGTTGAGTGTTTTTGCAGTTCACATAACATTAATAATAATCAAAAAGATTGTAAATTGGCTGAGACTAATAATTTGGGTTAAAAGATCTTTTTCACCACCTCTCTTTACACCAGAGCAGTTGTCACTGACGCGCACACCAGGGAGCACTCACGTATACAGGCACATTCTCGCATGAAACAAGACTGCTGTAATCCCAGAGAACAGGATGTGACCCAATATTCCTGGAATCTCGAGATCTTGTGGAACAGGATGTGACCACTGAACCCTGAGTCATGTGACCTGGATGGACAGGATGTGACAACTAAACCCTTATGTCATGTGCCCTCTTGGGACAGGAAGTGATTGTGGACCCCTGCTGTCATGTGGTCTGTTTGAACACTTAGTGATGGCTCAGCCCTCTTGAGTTGAGGATTGTAAAGTTTCAATGAGTATAAAGCCCATGTAATGGTTTATGATGGTGGATGCATGATCCAAATGGAACGTTTCATTGAACTCAAAGTTAGAGTGACTGTTACACAGCAAACACTGATGAATGAATGGCTCTGCAGTGAAGGCCAATCGTCTTTTGCATCAGAGATGGTTGAAGATGTATGGTTTTGTTATATGTCTGTAAATATTGTGACTGTACATATGCTGTATATATTGGTATTTTATCCTAATATTTTCTATTGTTGATTGTACCAGAACATCACCCATTTAACTTTGTATCCTCTCTCCTGTCGATAAATGGTCTCTGAGCAAATGTGGCCCACACTGTGATTAAAGCGCATTGATTGCCAAAACAGCACAAATGTAAGGTTCTCTGTCTTTTCACATGCGGGTGTTTGTGAGTGTGTGCATCGGTATGACTTATCGTGTGGTAATGTGTGCGCATTCATGTGTGTGTATGATCAATAGACTGTAACAGTATGTGGCCGTGAGGTGCAGTCTGTCTGAATGTGAGTGTGTGTGTGTTTACAATGCATATGGGCGTATGTTTGTGTGCACCTGAATATTTGTTTGTAGTGTGTGTGTGTGTGTGTGTGTATGTGTATGTGTGCACATGTGTGACTGAGAGACTTGAAAGGCATATAACTGTGAGATGCAGACTTTCTGAATGTGTAAGTGTGTGTGTTTGTGTATGTGTGCGTTTATCATGCATATGGGCATAGGAGTGTGTGCGTACATATGGCGTGCATGCAGGTGTATAAATGTGTGTGTGTGTGTGCATGAGTGCGTGCATGTGTGTTTACAGTGTGCATGCAAGTGTATGTGTAATGGTTTGTGGGCATTCTGTGCCTTTAAAAGGAGAGAGCACTTTGACACTCTAATTCTGAATTGGCTTCAGAACTTTATATCAGTGACTATGTTTACACGTACAGAATATTCCAGTTTATGCTGTTTCAAAAAAGATAATTTTCTGTCTAAGCTGTTTACATTGCTAATGAAAATGAATATTCCATTATTAGCCCCGTTTATATGCATATTCTGATTAACCTGTGAGGTGTGGCCGACAACCTATAAATGTCCTTTAGCTACTGCCTTTCTATCCTTTTCTGAAGCATGTTGCTCCCATGGTATATCCTCATGGTGGAACTGTGTTCCTCAAGCTATTATTTTTGCAGCTCTGCATAATAACAGGCTCCAACGCATACAGTTTATGCAGCAGATGGCCAACTATATTATGTTGATCAGGCCGCTACCCTTAATGCCACCACAGATGAGAGTGCGAAGCAAAGATTGGTGGGAGAGAGTGGTTTACTTCAGCCGTCGCACATGACCTCATCTAGGTGCCCACAGTGGAGGACACATGCACTATTGCGCAGCGATTTGAAGCTCTGCCCCCCATACTGTGATTCCTGCATTTAATCAGAATCAGAATCAAAAATACTTCATTGATCCCTGAGGGAAAATTGGGTCATTTGCAGTTGCTCAAATTCACGAGAAGAATTAAATTATGAGAAATAGAAAGAAAAAGAAAATACAAAATATATAAATATGCACCTTTTATTTATATTCTGTATTATATATTTTTTAATTTATATGCTTTATTTCCTTTTATACAAATATGTAACTTTTTTAAAGTTTTCTGCCGGTGGCTGACAAGGTCGGCGTTGCATTATTCGCGCAAAAACCCGTTGATATCTTTCATGATGTTTAGAAGTAGTTGTAGTTCTCCGTCCGACCAAAAATGTGTGCTTTTCTTCTGTGAATGTATCTTTCTGGTCTTGCAAACTGTTGGGAAGTTGGTTTGTTTACAACCACAGTGCGAATTATACAGTGACCATTAGGGGGGGTCAGCTTTTTCCCCAAGACATAATGGGAACCCTGTACTACACAGGGGCATCTTCCAGTGAACTGAAGTCTTGAGAATCCTCACAGTATTTCAGTATTTTGCTTGTTTAACGGAATGTCTGATGATACTCGAGGGTTTAAAAAACGCATACTTTTTACATTAAAATAAACAATACAATTTTTATCGGCAAATACACAATTTTTTGTTTATCGCTATGTGAGCACACAGTGTTTATATAAAAATGAGTTGAAAATGGTCACGGGTCAATGATCAAGCTGTCATGGAGCATGTGTTAATTATTCACGTGTGGTGGGATGGGACCACGATTACCTGGGATGAGCTGATTTTTGTTCACCACAGTACAGGATGGGTACTGCCTATAAATTTACGGTGGTTAGCCAGAGCTCATCAATTGCGCCATAATGCCAAGACCCAATCAACAACAGAGAGACCAGGCAATCGGCATGCTGTTGGCTGGAATGTAACAAGTTGCGGTGGCCTGACATTTTGGTGTGCACCAGGTTACCCGTTTTGATGCTGGGTCAATGCGAGATCGACCACGCTCTGGCCAGCTACGTGTGACCACCCCAGCACAGGATCGGTATATTCGGTTATCCCATTCACGTGATCAGTTCCACACTGCAATAGAAACAGTGCAAGCAACACCTAGACGCAACAGAACACGAATTAGTGCCAGAACTCTACGCAGGTGTCTTCTGGATCATGGCATTAGACCGCACAGGCCACACATGGGAATGTTGCTGAATGACAACCATCACAATCATTGCATGGAGTGGGCACGTGCACATTCTCAAAAAAACTGGCGTGCAGCTCTTTGGAGAGATGTGCTTTTCAGTGACGAGTTGCGCTTCACGCTGTATCATCATGATGGACGCCATAGAGTGTAACGGAGGCGTGGTGAACGTTTTGCTGGAGCATGTGTGCACCAGGCAGGCTGCTTTTGTGGTGGATCAGTCATGTTCTGGGGCGGCCATATGTCATGGATGGTGTTCTCTATTAGTGCAGATCTACAGAAACCTCGTCGCACACACATACTGGGATGACATTTTGCGTACACATGTTGTACCGTACATTAGAATGAATCCTCATGTTATATTCATGCTGGATAACGCTCGTCCACACGTTGCACATCTTTGCCGAATGTGCCATTACTCGATTGGCCACCTTATTCCACAGACATGAACCCAAAAGAACACATGTGGGACCCTCTTGATCGACAGGTTCGTCAGAGGGCGCCACCACCTGTGACACTTGCACAACTAAGTGCAGCTGTTCAGGAAGAGTGGCAGGAAATTCCTCAGGCCACAATCAATCGATTGGTGGGATCAATGCCAAGACGAGTCAATGCTCTTCTTGCAGCTAATGGAGGACATACACGCTACTAACTGAGATGTGTGGGTTGCATTGTTCGTGTCTCATTATTCCTTATTTTGTTGAACTGTTTCTGGCCTAATTGCACAGTTCTATTTGGTCATAAATTAAATAAAACTTGGGCACCTTTAATTTCACAGATATCAAGGTGATTCCCATTTTTGGAGACTTGAAATTCAAAATGCATTTTTAAAGTCCTTGAGTATATATATATAAGTCAGGCCCAAAATTATTCATATCCCGACCAATTTTTGGGTTTTTTCAAGATATTTTTTGACAAATCAAATTAACCCCTGCACAAATGACACAGTAAGTTGACATAAGGCTATAAGAAGTACAGTAAACAATACTTACTTTTCGGTATTTTATTTGACAGATTTACAAAAAATGCAATGTCCAGAATTATTCATAGCCTTTTCTCAGGACTTGATGGCAAAGCATTTATTCACGATTTCAGCCTCCAAACTCTGTGGTTGATCACAAGGTTTCTACATGTCTGCATGGGGATTTGGCCCACTCCTCTTCGGCGAACTTCTCCAGATCCGAAAGGTTTGAGGGTTTCCGACCGTGGTCTTCAGTTCCCTCAACAGATTCTCAAGAGAATTGAGGTCGGTGCTCTGGCTTGGCCACTCCAAAACGTTCCCTTTTTTGTCCGCTAACTATTTCTTGATGGATTTGGCCATGTGTTTATTATCATTATCCTGTTGGAAGATCCATTCCTGCTCAAGACCAAGTTATTTGGCAGATTGCTTAATGTTTCCACTGAGGATTTGAATATACTGGTCCCGTTTCATAGTGCCATTAACTTCATCAAGGTTTTCGGGCCCATTTCCTGAAAAGCAACCTCAGAGCATGATACTCCTGCAACTGTGTTTGACCATTGCGACCTTATTTTTCAGGTTAAGCGCAAGAATAAATTTGATTTGTTAAAAAATATATCCAAAAACCCAAAAATGGGAAGGGGCATGAATAATTTTATGCACTACACTACTTTCAGAGAGAAATATTGTACTTTCTACTCCACTACATTATACACCTTAGATAATCTAATAAAATTACACTGCATTGTTCAGGATTAAACCAGTTGCTCCCAAACTGTCTGGCTTGTGGGCGTTTACAAAAAAATGTGTGTGTATTTTAGTTTCTTTGTCACATTTATAAATATACATTTAAATATATTGTCACAGATAAAAGTAGTCTATAAGTAGTTTACAGTTCCACCAAAGAGACAGTTCCCCTCACATGAGACTTAAATAAATAACTGTGTCAGGCCCAAAAAAGAAAAAAAAAACCCACAAAATTGATCCATATTAATAACACAGAACATTTTTCTTCTTTTATTCTACCCAATCCTTCATCTCATAACCTCTTAGATTTATGCTGTGAACTTGAAAATCACAACAAAACCCAGCAATGACAACTTAAATTTATTCTTCACTGATTAGGTCCAAAAATTTCAATAAATAATCCATTGTGTAATCTTATAATAACACTCTAATACCACTATGTAACTCCGATGCAAAAACAAAAACTCCTCCAACTGACCCAAATCACAGCATTTATAAAGACTAGGAACATTCTGGAAAGATCTACGAAATTCCTGGGTGATCTGGCCTTCTCTAAGTAAGCAGATGCCGTCTAGAAAGCACTAGTCTATTTCATCACAAACAAGTGCTATTGCATCAGATCATATTTTGCTATAAATCGACTGTTATCCAGACATACCAACAGAGGGTGCTAAATGATTAACAAAATAAACAAATACCTGACCAGTAAGGGAGTACAAACAGTATCTAATAAATCTCCATTCACAAATGATATACAGTGCTGTTCATAAAAAACTTACAAACTCATACAAAACACCTCCCCTCTTTAAGAAAAGTAAGGTTTGCTAAAAGCTTTCTTTTGTTAAAATTAACACAGTTTTATAATCAGTATAATCTTGAAACTTTACACATAAAGTATCATTGATCATTATAACAATCATATACCTCACAACCAGTGCAATTTTCGCAATCAAATAGAGAAGTAAAATTACATGCGTGAAACTGCATCTTGAATAACATTATCTTTTCCCCTGATTTGAGAAATCTCTGAATCACACTCTTACAAAAGTAAACTCCAGCTCAGTAATCTTTTATTCTATTTTTGATCTTATACAAGAATGTGAGGGGATTGTGATCACTTGATGGAAGGAGCTGAACAAGTCAAATAGACTTCAAAATGTTGTAAAGCCAAAACAAGTACAGAACATTGATTAACATCAGAAAAACGATTCAAAAATTGAAAAACAAACTTTTTGGAAAAGTAACAAACAGGATGATCTACTCCATCAGTGTCTTCTTGCAGTAAAACTGTGCCTGCACCAATATCACTGGCATCAACTGCCAATTTGAACTCCTTTTTGAAATTAGGAGATGAGAGAACTGGTGAGTTTTTGAGGATGGCTTTCATTTAGTCAAATAAATTTTGACATTTTTCATCCCAAACAAATTTTGTATTTTTTTAGTTGTAGGCTCAGGAAATTCTGTGATAACTTTTACTTTTGCATCAATTGGGTTGACTTGACCCTGTACTATAATATGACATCAGTAAACAACTGCAGCTTTACAAAAGTCACTTTTAACAAGGTTAATAATCTTGGCATCACTCACTCTCTGAAAGAAGTCTCTGATGTAGGTGAAAAGCTCTTGGAAGCTGTCGCTGGTGATGATAATATCATCAATGTAGGCCTCACATTGTGGTAGTCCAGCGATCACTCAGTTTACCAGAAGTTGGAAGGTGGCTGGAGAACTTTTCATGCCAAAGGGCATCACCTTGTATTGCTATAGTCCATCTGGTGTGACAAAGGCAGAGATCTCCTTTGCTCTGTCTGTTAGAGGGATCTGCCAGAAGCCCTTGACGAGATCAAACTTGGCGACATACTTTGACCAACTTTGTCAATGCAGTCATCAATCCTGGGAATAGGATATGAGTCAGTTTTTGAAAGAGCATTCGCTTTCCTGTAGTCCGTCACCATTCTATATGTTCTATTGGGTTTCGGAACCAGGATGCAAGGAGAACTCCAGTCACTGTTACTACGTTCAACAAAGTCATTTTCAAGCAGGTATTTGACTTCTTGTTTCAGGTATTTCTGCTACACTGGATTCATTCTGTAAGGGTTATCTTGTAGGAAGACATCATGGTAGACCATATAGGTCCTTGAGGGAACATCAGGGAATATGTGACTTTATTCAAATATAAGCTGCTTTAGCTGTTGTTGTTGAAAAAGGTCCAGGTGGGAGAACTTGCTGTCAATATTTTGAAGAATGTCTGAATTTTCAAGTTTGGCTGGACCGGGTTCATTTTCCAAGGGTCAGTCGCAATCTTCTTCGGAATTTTCCAATTCAATAGTATTTACCAAATTGACTAGCTTTTGCTGAGTGTCTCTGTCAACATATTCTTTCAGCATGTTGATGTGGCACATTTCTTTTTGTTTTCTCCTTCCAGGGGTTAAAATGACAGAATTTAGATCACTGACCTTTTTGAGGACAGTGTAAGGGCCAAAATATCTGGCTCTTAGGGGGTTTCCAGGAACTGGCAAAAGAGCAAGGACTTTGCCACCAGCTTTAAAACTACTATCTTGGGAATGAAGATCATATCTGACTTTCATTTTGCCCTGAGCCTCTTTGAGATTAGACTTAGCAAAGTCACAAGCCTTAGAGAGATGATTATGGAAGTCGGAGACATTCTGAAGCAAGTTCATTAGGACAAGTTCATCATCTTTGGCCAGCACCTTTTCCTTCAGAAGCTTCAGAGGTCCATGACCTGTATGTCCAAAAACAAGCTCAACAGGACTGAACCCAAGAGACTCTTGAACAGCTTCATGGGCAGCAAGCAGAAGAAGATGGACACCTTCATCCCAGTCTTTCTCTGTGTCGAGGCAGTAGGTCCTTATCATGTTCTTCAGGGTTTGATGCAACCTCTCCAAAGCACCTTGACTCTCAGGATGGTAAGCTGATGACCTGTATTGTTTAATACCAAGCTCATGCATAACTTGTTAAAATATGCCAGGCATAAAATTTGACCTATGATCAGACTGAATAGACTTAAGAAGATCAACAAAGCAGAAAAAACTTAGTAAGAGCCTTGGTGATAGTCTTCGCCTTGATGTTACGAAGTGGAATTACCACAGGAAACCAGGTGGTAGCGCACATGATTGTCAGTAGGTACTCACAATCAGATCTAGTCCTCGGCAATCGTAAATGCAGTCAATGATGATCCGACTGAAAGGTTCTTCAAAAGCGGGAATAGGCTTAAGTCGAGCCTTTGGAATATTCTGGTTCGGCTTCCCAACCATTTGACAAGTATGACAGGATTTGCAGTACTCCTGAACATTGGACCTCATGGAAGGCCAGAAGAAATGATTCCTCACACATTGAAGAGTCTTCTTGATACCCAAATGATCTGACATAGGATTTTCATGGGCCAGACTCAGAGTTTCTTGATGATTAGACTTTGGATGAATAATTTGGTGGGTGATCATCCACTCTTCATCAGCAGAAACATCAGGTGGACACCACTTTCTCGTAAGCACACCATTTTTGAATTAAAAACAGACAGGAACTTGAGTAGCCTCTTGTTTACTTACAGCCAGTGGTAGAAGATGCGCTTGATCATAATGCCAAGACATAATGCCAACAGTAACAGGCCCAGAGACCAAGTCTGATTTGAGATTAACATTATGGAGAGGTACACTTGAAAAACCACTTTCTACTGCTTTAGTAAGGACATTAGCCTGAGTAGACGTTTTGTCCAAAAAAGGCAGAATATCTGCAAGAATAAGAGATTGGGAAGACTCAGTATCCCTTAGAATTCGAACAGGAGCAGATGAGGAAAAATCATGTGAAAGTGGGACTAAACCAGTGGTGATGAATGGCTCAAAACCCTCTATAACAGAATCAGACACAGAAGGGAGAAGATCAGGTGAATTGACCTCTGATCCAAGAGATTCTCTCCTTGTGAAAGCAGTTGGCTTGGTTACTTCTCGTTGTTTTTTCTTCAGAGCATTACACTCAGAAAGGAGGTAACCTTGATTTTTGCAGTATTGGCAAGACACAGAAGGTAAAGAATCAGAGATCACTGGAAGGTTTCCTCTCAGAAAAGGCCTTGGAATCATCAGATGTGTTATTAGAAGAAGTCTTGGACTGAGACTTGCCTTTAAATTTAGAAATAGTGGATTTTTGGACAAAAGAAGACTTATGAGTTCATGCATAACTATCAGCCAGGGTGGAAACATCTTGCAAAGTTTTGGCTTGTTTCAGGCTGTATACACATTTTGAATTTCTCAACCAGAATAAGTTGCCTCATTCTGCCAAAATCATTCTGAACTTTCATGGAATTACAGCACTGATCAAACAACTGTTCCTTCAAACTGCCAAATTCAACATGAGTTTGACTGACTTCCTTGCGAGAATTCCTAAATTTTTGACTGTAAGCCTCGGGGACCAAATTACAACCCTTCAGAATGGCAGATTTGACAAAATCATAGTTAGAATGCTGTTGGACAGATAACTGGTTATCAATTTTCCTGGCTTTAGCAGTAATAACACTTTGTAACATCATTGTCCAATGCTCTTTTAGCCATTTCAAATTTTCAGCAATTTTCTCATAATGGGGAAAGTATTAGTCTACATCATTATCCAGGAAGGGGGAAACAAGTCTAATGTGTTTAACCACATCAAAATGATCAGAAAGTCCAACAGATTTTGTTACATTACCCGCTTAAATTTTCTTCAGTTCCAGTTCGTGCTGCATCCTTTTTTCTTTTAGTTCTAGTTGTTTCTCCAACCTTCTTTCTCTAGTTCTTATAGTCTTATCTTGAGCTTCTTCCTCAAAGGTCTCTTCATCGATGAAATGTTGCACCAAAATGTTCAATATTTCTTGTTTCTTCATTGATGATTTCACATCAGATAGTCCAAGGCTTGAGGCTATTTGCAGCAAGTCCTTCTTTGCCAGCACAATTGATTCCTGGGTTGGGGTTTTCAGAAAATTTTCAGCATCAAAAGTCATGATTGCTGATTTTTCAAATAGTCACAAGATTTAAAATGGTAGTTCAGCTTTAATCTTTGGTGAATACAATCGTTGATCCAATGAATGGTTTATCTTGGTAGAACCCCCAATTTGTTATGACTTGAAAATCATAACAAAGAGAACCAGCAATGACAACTTTTTTATTCTTCACTGATTAGGTCCAAAAATTTCTATAAATAATTCACTGAGTAATCTGATAATAACACTCTTCTGCCCCCATGTAACTCTGATGCAAAAACAAAAACTCCTCCAACTGACCAAAATCATAGCATTTATTAAGAACATTCTGGAAAGATCTACAGGATTCCTGGGTGATCTGGCCTTCGCCAGGTAAGAAGATGCCAGAAACTTCTAGAAAGCACTAGTCTATTTCATCACAAATAAGGGGTATTGCATCAGATTATGTTTTTTTTAGCACCAGAGCGTGCTAAATTATTAATAAACAAATAGCTGACCAGAAAGGCAGCACAAATAGTATCTTACCAATCTCCATTTACAAATGATAAACAGTGCTTTACATAAAACACACATACATACCACAAGGCAGTTCAAACCGGCTCCACATTTAATGCTGCTTCTGCTTTCACTCATCAGCATTAACAATGTTACATTTATTTAATACATCAGTCACTGTGCAATTCTCTGTAAAACCAGTACTTCCATACCTTACATTTACTTAAGTATGATTTTAGATGCAGGACTTTTACCTGTAGTCAAGTATTTTTACCCGGGATTTACACCAGGCGCGTCTGCGCAGCGCCGCGGTTTTGATCGCAACTTCAATTTACACCAGCAGCGTCTCACAACGCAGAACGTTAGGGCAGCGTCCTGCCAGCTGATACAATCGACTTGCTCAGATTTCACATATTTTGTCATTTTTACCAGCATATTTGTGCAACGACCTTAAATGCTTTGTTATTACCCACGCCTGACAAGGCGGTGTGGGTATACAGTTTAGCACCGTCTGTGTGTGTGTGTGTGTGTGTGTGTGCGTGTCTGTCCGTGCGACAGCTCAGCCACCACTGAAGCTAGGGTGACCAAACTTGGTGGGGTAGATAATCCTAGGGTATTCTGTCCAAATTAGCATTTTGAGGTCCAAAGGTCAAAGGTTAAGGTCACCAAGAGGCATGGGTTAGCATGTCTATAGAGTGCGCATCATCTATTTTTTTTCTGCTTTAATTGTATTTAATGTCATTTCCATCTTTGTTGTGCTGTAGAATCTACTACAGTCCAGCCGTAAACACCATAGATTTTTTCCAAAAACTGCGCCCCTGTCTTGTAGTGAAAACAAAATCACATCTTCGAAAAATAAGTTATAAACGAAATTTATATCAAAGATTTGTGGCTGGTTTCTTCTAGTTAAAAGCGTATTCCCCTTGATAGTTACTTCCTGCCTGGCACGATCTGGTGTGCGGTTCCCATTAGCACAAATACAAACGTAGTTGGATCCACTAAATGTACATGGTCAACCTATGGGAAACGTATCTCTGCTATATTTAGATCAGCGCGGCTGTGGCCCGCCAGCGCCAGAAATAGACTCTGTGCATATTTTTGGCGGAGCAGCACGGAGAGCCGCTTCTGGGACGCTGCTGACACGCGCCGCGGTGCATCTGGTGTAAACACGAGCATTGACTAGAATGGCTGTGTATTTCCCCAAGTGCTGCGGTGCAGCTGCGCCTGGTGTAAATTGGGGGTTACTCTATGGTATTGATATTTTCGCTTAGATAAAGGATCTAAGAAGTTATTCCACCACTGTTTTCATTCATGTCAAAACATAACGTATCTGTACAACTAATCCTCCATTGTCTCATTGCTCATAATGAGCACCAGTCTGAGCAAGCATTGGATATGACATTTTATCCCATAAATGTTTAAAATTCGGCGCGATACAACCCATTAGAAACAGGTCTGATGTTACACATGTGCAATCTTTTTATATGGCCTAGGCGTGTGATACAACTTTCTGGCATCCTGATTGATCAGATTTCGATCATTGGCAAACAGGGTAATGTTACCAGTCCTCCTGCTGGTAACCGCTAACCATCGCTAATGTTGGTTTCTAATTTGTGATTTATTCAAATCAATGGGATTAATAATTTGCTACCAAGCATGCCGTCACTTTTGCCATTATCAATAAGTTAAACTAGAGCACTCGGCAACCGAGCACATGTATCCCCGAAGGCCCCCCAGTTGGGCCCAGATGGTCAAAGAGTACCCAAAATCAATAGGTGTCGTTAACCTACCATAATACATGTCCCTGCAAAATTTGAAAAGAATCGGTGCACTTATGTGGGCTGTAGAGCGTTCACAAGAAAATCTCTGTGGAGGCGGCGGACGCGGACATGGACGCAGCGGACGTGTGATGAGGCCAAATCCATAGTATCCTCGAACTTCGTTCGGGGGATACAATGAGTCATTGTTATTGTGCAAAACTAGAATTTATTAATTTAATAATGAAAAACGTTACCATGGTAGCTAGGTAATTATTCATCCGATGGACTTGAATAGACAGCCAACTACAAAAGAAGCTAAAGCTTTTCTAAAAGTTATCAAATAATACGATGCTGACATTTATGGAATTAACAGGATCTCAATTTCGTGTGCCCGAAATGTCAAATTTATGGAACTCCTGTGGTCATTTTTAGGGATGTCCGATAATATCGGTCTGTATTTGCATAAAAATGTAATATCGAAAAAGATTGTTATTGGATTTTTTGCCGATAATGAAAACCGAGAAAAAAAGAGCACTCAGAGAGTGATGCACCTCCACCACGGCAAGGCAACTCTGTGCATTAGTTATTTTCGCTAGCTAATGTAGGGTATTTGTTGCATTCCACCGCCAGGTGGCAGCAAAACCAAAATGCACGCCAATTGGAAATCTGGCGCATTGGGAAGACTAAATCTCTGCCAGGATAGCAGGATTTGAACTATGGCTTATATCTCAGCTGTACTTTGGCCTAGATATGCCAAAATGTTATCACTTGCATGTTATTTTAGTTGACATTACTTGCCGCACACAGTTGTCCTGGTCCAATATTTTAAAATTTGTGAAGTAGTCAAATTGCCTAGGTGTTGGAGACTGCAGGATTATCTCAGGAAGAGTGTGACTGTTGAGACAAAATTTAAAAAAAAAAAAATGATATGGCACTTTTTCCATAACTTAAGTTGAAGTAGTTTTCTTTTTTTTTTTTTGTTATTTACAATCGCAATTCCAAAATAGTTGGGATGAAGTGTAAATTATGAATAAAATCAAAATGCAATGACTTTCAGATCACATGAGCCAATATGTTATTTACAACAGAACATAGATAACATTTCAAATGTTGGAACTCAGACATTTTACATTTCTATCTACAAAATGAGCTTATTTAAAATTTTTGGCTCCAACAGCTCTCCAAAAAGTTGGGACACAGGCAAAAAAGGGCTGAAAAAGCTATTAATGTATAAGAGAATCAGCTAAAAGAACATTAACCAAGTAATTAAGTTAACTGGCATCAGGTGTGTAACATGATTGGCTATAAAAGGGATGTTTAGAGAGGCTGAGTCTCTCAGAAGATGGCCAGAGGCTCTCGGACCTGCGAAGGCTTGCGTAAAAAAATTCTGGATACTTTAAAAAAATGTTCTTCAATGTCAAATTGCAAAGGCTTTGAAGGTCTCATCATCGACAGTGCATAGCATCATCAAAACATTCAGAGAAACTGGGAAAATCTCTGTACAAAAGGGGCAAGGCCAAAGACCTTTACTGGATGCCTGTGATCTTCAGGCCCTCAGACGCCACTGCATCACCCACCGGCATGATTCTGTCATTGACATAACTAAATGGGCCAGGAATACTTCAAGAAACCACTGTCTATAAAAACAGTCTGCCGTGCCATCCATAGATGCCACCTAAAACTCTATCATGCAAAGGAAGCCATTGTTGAGCATGATCCAGAAGCACCACTGTGTTTTGTGGGCCAAGACTCATTTAGCATGACTGTAGCAAAGTGGCAAAGTGTCCTGTGGTTAGGCAAGTCCAAATTTGACATTCTTGTTGGAAATCATGGGCGTTGTTTCCTCTGGGCTAAAGAGGAGGAAGACCACCCCTCGTGTTATCAGCGTTCAATTCAAAAGCCAGCATCTCTGATGGTATGGGGATGCATTAGTGCATATGGTGTGGGACATTTGCATGTTTTAAAAAGCACCATGAATGCTGAAAGGTATAAAGGTTTTAGATCAACATATGCTCCCCTCCAGAAGACATCTATTCCAGGGAAGGCCTTGTGTATTTCAGCAGGACTTTGCAAAACCACGTACTGCAGCTATTACAACAGCAGGGCTTCGTCGTAGAAGAGTCTGTTTGCTGAACTGGCCTGCCTGCCGTCCTGATCTTTCACCGATTGAGAACATTTGGTCCATAATTAAAGGAAAAGTCTGTCAAAGGAGACCGAAAACTCACCAGCATGTGGAAGCCTGTATTAAACAAGAGTAAGATCAAATTCCAATGGCTAAACTCAAAAAACTTGTCTCCTCAATGCCCAGATGCCTCCACTCTGTGTTAAAAAGAAGAGGGGATGCTACACCATGGTAAACAGGCCCCCGTCCCAACTTTTTTGAGACCTGTAGCAGCCATAAAATTCGAAATGAGCTCATTTTGTGGAGAACATTGTAAAATTTCTCAGTTTCAATATTTGCTCTGTTATCTCTGGTCTATTGTGAATGAAATACTGGCTGGCTGGTGCGTTTTGATTTTATTCACAATTTTCACTTTGTCCCAGCTATTTCAGAATTGGGGTTGTACATTTGGAAAGCCTTGTTGCATTTGTGAATGCATCCAGTGGGGCATCCCGAGAAAAGTTGACATGATGCATTAGTTCCACGACAGGAGATTTGTCATGTTGCCTAAAATTACTTGGGGGAGTAAATATAGCCCGCATATATCGATTTCGGTGGATATCGGAAACGGAAGTTCAGAGTCCGCCAATATCGACATATCAGATATTGACAAAAAAGCCAATATCAGACATCGCTTGTAATTTTTGTTCCACATTATTCTTCAACGAATGCTTCGAATAAACAAAAAATTCTACTTTCTTCTCATACATAATTCTATATCTTGGGCTCACTCAATAGAGATCCTCTATTTATACAAAAATGCCAAGCCATAGATGAACTTTAAAATTCATTCATAGACACCTGACTCGATTTTATTCAGAAACTCTGAGGGAAAGAAGCCAAAGTGTTTTGAACCAGCTATATTGCTACTTACAGTAGCCTTCACCGTTTGGCGCTACACATGCAAGCCATTGATGGGAGTGATACAGGCAGACGAGATGTTTAGCTCAGGTCTATGTCAATGGTATGGTCCACTTTTGGGGTGTCTGAAATCATGTTACAAGATTCTTGCAGGCATGTAGATAAGAAATATAATGTCAAATGTATGATAATATGTAGGATAAGGATAAATGTTTTGAACCCTTCAACCTGTTGTTTTTACCTCTTTTAGGGGGGTTAAAGTCTTAATTAGGGGAGTGAGACCCCCCCCCCAATTACCCTCGTAATTCGAACCATGTTTACAACCAAAAGAGCTAATGTAAAAAGGAATAGCTCCGGAAAATGCTCCATTCGGAACAAGGCTTAATTAGAAAAATCCAACTAGAATATGATGTTTTCATGACCTCTGTCAAAGTGAGAATGTTGACATTTTTGGAATAATAGTGTAAAACTTGTGTGCATGTAAAACCACTCAGTAATATAATCACTGCATGGCAGTGAAATGCCATGTCCATTTACAAAAGAAGATTTTTCAGAATGGAGGAAAAACATCCAATCAAATCTCTGCAGGCAGTACTTTGTCAAGTGACATCAAAATCTCAATTCCAAAAAAATTAGGACAGTATGTAAAAATGTAAACTAAAACAATCAAGTGATTTGTAAATTCTCTAGTATCTACAGTAAATTTAGTTTAAAAAAGCTCAAGAGAAAATTACCCCTTTAAAGGCCTAATGCAAAAATCGCAGCAGAGACTCATGCTGCTGTGTTTACCATAGTAATCTGTATTTGGGTTGAAGCGCAGCTTCTCAGCTTTCGGGAACTTTTTCTATTGTGTAAAACTTACTGTAATTACGGTAATTACGTTCAAACCTCGACCAGCCTCAGGACAGCATCCCCGAAAAACAAGCAATGACAGTAAGCCAAATTAAAGCACAAAATAAAGAACTAGATAACTCAGTCGCCACAGGGGCTGAGTCGTGTATCTCCCCGATCCCCAAATTTCCGCCGGCAGCCATATTGGACGTCCAAAATTGCCGAAAATCAGTCTTGAGCATTGTGAAATAAATATCTTTACACAGACACAAAGAATGCCTTTTTCTAAGATCAGCCCAAAATCAGCCCTTTTTAAAGATCAGCCCAAGGGTGCCAACTCACCATCTCCAAATCTCCTCATACTTCGTAATTATTGGGCTTGGGGCTGGGAATTGGAAAATCAGTCATGACCTTGGTAATTGACCCCACCCCTGCTGAGCAGGCCACGCCCTCTTTCCCGTGCCATATTGAGCGGTAACAAATTTGACTGCTCCAAATTTCAACCTACATGGAAGTCCCAAGTTTTTATCAATTATTTTTGAAACTAGAGCTGGTGGACTGCAACTTGAAGTGAAAAAATTCTGGGACCTCCATGTAGGTTGATGCTAGCACCATCTGAAGTCATAAGCGATACCATTCCGACACATGGAAATTGGGTCCTAGTTCCAACCTACATAAAAGTCCCAAACAAATTACTGTTTTCCAGTCTTTGCATGCCAAAAATCAATAATCAGCACTACAAGTTTTGGGACCTTTGTGCAGGAGGGAGAATAAGGGACCAAAATTGGGGTAAATGGTCAGAGTCATCCAACTTCAAGCCCCGCCCATTAAAACCTTCATGGCCCCCCAGGGGGACCTTTACCGGTATCTGCTTCATCCACAAATGAACTTTCAATTTTGCCAATAAAAAGCGTGGTACACAAATTGTGTACATTATGTACATGAATCTTTGAAGCCAAGATCTATTTCATACTCCTTTTAAATCAGAGTTCAATAATCATCAAAAGGCCATTTTAGCTCCAATAAATTTTGACGTTAATCCTTATTTTTCATACATTTCATTAAAATCTGTGCACCCGTCTGCGCTTCTGCCTCACAAGGTTTTTCAGCTGTATCTTTTAGCCCACATCCTGTTTCACTCTTCTCTTATCAGGTGTCGAGCCATTTATAAATAGGCTATTCCTAATCTTCCTTTTAGTGTTGCCAACAGGAATGACCTAAATAGCCTGGCTTAAATCAATCAACACTTTTACACATTATCACTTGTTGAGGCTAGCAGGGGCCTGTTGTTCATGGCAGGACACATCATACATGATTGGGATTAAGAAGAAACTACATGGAATGTAACTCTCGTTTCAAGAGCGTTTTACCAATTTTATGATGACTGTTTACTTTTGCACGCATGATACAATGCCTGTTTCAATTTCAAGCTTACCTTTCACCAGACAGAGGCTGCATAAATTCAAAATACTGACATGTGTATTGAAATGCCAAACTCCTGAAACTACTGGTTCCATTAGTCATCAAAGGATGGCCCACAATGAATTTTTTTGTGTTGCATTGAAAATTGTTTGGGCATTCATTACCTCTGTCTTGTGCAGATTTGATGCATGTTTCCTGTTGAAATCCTTGCAAAAAAATCAATACAAGGATTTATATAAAAGGCATCATTTAGTGCAGCGATTCTCAAACTCGGTCCTGGCCCCCCACCGTGTACGCTGGTTTTTGTTCCAACTACAACTGCAGTCTTAGGAATTTAACAAGCTGCTGATTTGTCTTATTTAGGTGCAGTTATCTTTAGAGCAGTTATTGGGCTACCAGCCACCCACCTGCTTAGTAACCAACTACCGACGGAGTAATGTTACGAGCCAAGCTTGCCACGCCTATCGTCGTCAAGTGTAGCCTGCTTTTGCCTTATGGCTTTTGCAGCTAATGTGGCAGAGCCCCTGGTGACAGCATTCTCTGGTGACAGTCAGCAACAACACCATCCACCGAGGAAAAAGCACGTAACTGTTTATTTTTAACAATATTTAACAATATTAAAATGGTGGTGAAATGGTGTGTGCGCCCTCCGATGGATTGGCAACCTGTCCAGGGTGGGTCCCTGCCTTTGCCTTTAGCCAGCTGGGATAGGCTCCAGCTTGTCCCATGACCCTAGTGAGGAATAAGCAGGTATAAAAGATGAATGAATGAATGAAAATTGTGGTGAAAAAGGTGAACAAATAAATTCTTGCGCTGAACTGTTAAGTAGACAAGAACACAACTGTCTCAAACTGCGGATTCAGCTTACTGTGTCCTCGCATTCTTGGAGGTTTCTACTCCCCTTCTCAACTTCTCAAGTTTGAACTCACAAATATGGGAGTCCATGAGAAATGGCAATGCTTATGCTAGCTAGCGTTTGTCCAGCTGTAAAGAAACTAAACAACACAGCTGATGGCTTAGAACTAGGTGTTCGTTCGAGCGCATCTGCAAGCAAGCCGGCCGTGCGAGACTCCCAAAAAATTACGCGAGAATCTTGCCGAAGTTGCGCGACAAGCCCTCCAAACCCCATGATAGCTGCAGCCATTCTCGCGTAATTTTTTTTAGGTAATCTTGCGCAGCCGGCTTACTTGCAGATGCGCTTGAACGCACCCTAGCTGTCATCGTATTGAATTGGCTCCATCGATTTGCTCTCCAATTGACACAGTACAAGATAAAGTTAAATGTGTCAATGTAATGGCAAAAGTAACAGCTGTAACACTCTGAAAGCTTGCAGTCTTTTTTAATGTAGTGCAAGCAAACAAATTTTTGACTAACGTTTTAATGACAACTCTTCGGCTTTTGCCACCCGGAAGAACGTCTATTACTGCCGAGACGTCATAGTAAACTGTCCTATTTATCCTCTTAAGCCGCATCTGAAAAACCTATGAATGCTATGCAGAATAAAAATTTCATGTCCACATTCAGAAATAGTAGAAACTTGTATAAATAACTGCAGAGGAAAACAATTTAACTGCACATTTAATCAACATTCTCCAACAAGGAACCTGTTGACCCATATTTGCAAAAACTAACTATTTGTTGGGCAAACAATAGTCACACCTGTTTTGTTTCATATTTATTTTATTAAGTTCAGGTAAATTATTTTGAAAGAGAGCAAAACTCCTGTGGTCAACGACCTAATTTTGAGCTTACTGATTTTATCAGAGTCTAATTTGATCTGCTTAGAAATATTTTTACCTGAAAATCCTCACACAAATATGACAAATAATTATCTGTATGGAAACAAAAGGTCCTAAGCTTTTTATTGAAGTCAGATTCAGAGGCACCGGTTAGTGAAAACTAACCAACAGTAATTACATAATATTCAATTCAATATGTGGTGTAAATAAAATGCCCTCGTAATGTCTGACAAACTACTATCAACGTTATTAATTATACCATTTCAGCGCCTGTTTGTTTACAGTTAGATGCGTCGTTTTTCCGCAGAATTCGCACATATTTTCTTGCAAAACTGTTGTCATAACGTCGTACCTCACCAGAATTGTCCCAGTAACACTAGTCATTAAATTAGAAGCAGTTGCAGCTGTTTTGTTTGCAGGCTAACTTTGTTGAGTGCCTGTTTTGCCTCTACCGCTCTGCTGCTCTGCCAGGGAGGCGCGCTACTCGCAAGTGGTGACAGCGGTAGTCAACTGGAAGGGATGCGGCGACAGATGACAGACAGGAAGCTCAGCAAATCATTTTATTCGGACCAAAGAAAATGATTGGTCAGGCTTTTATCAGAAATGTATGAGAATTGAATATTGATTAGTTTCAACACCTGGTGGATTTCTTTTTCATTTTAGTGTGCCATACGCTTATTAGGAGCATTTTAAGATTACGAAAGAAAAGTGTAAAAATGCCAGAAAGGAAAGAATAGCTTTAATGAATAATTAACCCTTTAAAAGACTTGTGGTAGATTACCTAAACCTGATTAAGACTAATCTTACATTACCACTACCAATGGAGACTAAGTGAGTACACTGCGGGAATAGAGGCTGGTCAGCACAGACTCTGTCAGCACACACACACAGACACACACATGGGCACTGTGGGCTCCAGAATTATGGGCATCCTTGACTGGTAATGCACTAATATACAATTTTTAAAAAAACTCTATAGAAATTAAATCATATGCCCCAAAGACAGAAATACTTATACTTCTTGATTTTTTCAGGAGAACCAACTCGAAGTTTTCATTCATGTAATTAAAAATCACTTTCCTGGACCTGTAAACCGATGGCTAAATGAGTTTGGAAATGAAATGAGAAAACTTACAAGACATCTTTGACCAGGACAGACCAGACCATGCTTTGGAACAACAGAATGAAAATGGAGGCAAGTGATTGGAATAAGCCTATCTTTGTTTCCTTTCACAGTGGTCAACATCCAGCTCCTGGTCTAGTACTGCCATCTACTGTCTATATCTGGATCTGTGCCTTGCAGTCAAAGTTAAAAGTATTGTCCTCTGTCCAGATTTCCTCTACTACAGAATATTTTTTGAGCTTAACAACTCCTCATCTTTAAACTATATATAAAATGAAACAAACTTAACAGAAGTGAACAAATTTATTATTTTTTTAAACATCCTCCAACACTTACTGGCCCTGTTTGATTTAGATGTACCTTAGTTTGTCTATCAGCAAATTCACCAAATAGCATTGATAATTAGGTCTCCCAAACAAAGTTGAGAGAGACGTATTGTTCTTATTCAGACTATTATTATTATTATTTTGCACGATTTTGTGTCTCTTCTACTGGTCTCGCATTTTGACAAACTTGGCGAGCTGGTGCATACCAATGGGAAGGGGTTCCAATAAGCTTTTGGGCCGGATCGGCCCGGGCCTTTCGAGCAGGAGGCCCGAAAAGGTCCGAAATTTAACATGGGAAAATTTTTTCGAAATGAGCCTAGAGCGATGCAGTTTTTTTTTAAAGATGCGTAATGAAATTCTGAACAAAAACGGCGATGAAGTCGTAGGTCACGTGGTTTTGCTGCCATCTTGGAGTTTTCGCATTTTCCCCTCCTGGTGACCCATCCATTTTCAAAAATCTTCTCTGTAAAAACTGCTCATTTAACAATTCTGAAAAAGACATATATGAACCTAGAGACTCTCCGAAGCAAACGATCTCAAGCAGAATTTGAAAATGAATTTTACTTTTTAAACTAGAAGCTTTTGAATTTCAGTATGTATAAACGATCTTTCAACTTTGAAGCAAAAACAAATTGTTTTTAAATTCTAACATTTGGAAAATTTCTACTATGTTGTCTCTAGAGTCAAACCGGTCATCCTCATAGGTTCAGCTACTATGAAGAGACTGAACTTTTGCCCGCGGGCGAACGTAACACTAGTTTTTATTCTTTTTTTTAAGTTAGACTCAGAACACCCAGGCTTGTCAGCCCCACAGAATCTCAAGATAACTGAAAGAGAACATTTCAACCATTGTGACGAGGGCTAAAAATGGTCTCAATATGCAGCGCACATTGCCTCAAATAGAAAGAAATTCCAGAACCAAGAAACTGATTCATTAAAATTGAAGAGCCTCTTTCCAGTGTTGTATAAGTCCAAAATCATCAAATCGAGATAAGTCCAAAAATCAGTCCTATTAATGGTGAAGAATGCCTATGTGAGTCACTTTTACAAATAGAAGCGTTTAAATGCTGTTTATTAAACTGAGAAACCCAAGGCAGTTACTTCCAGCAGTACTCAAGCCCAAGCCTTGACTTACAATGGTGAGCAAGTCCATCCAGCAGATCGCACTGGGACACATTAGTTCTCCTCGTCAATATAGATGAATTGTATTCAACGGCCACTTTGGCCTTTCATCAATGAGACAATTCGATAGCCCAATTTTTAAGTAAGTAATATTCATACTGGATTAAATTAACTATTTGATAGCATTACCCATCTTTGCTGAGCAAGAGTTTTGCGTGAAAGGAATCAAAGGCTTATCCCAAAAATAGGCCAGTTGAGTTCCGGGATTGAAGAAAATGGAAGCCCAGGCTACTTAATTGAAGTTTCATATAATAGTAAATATAGCAGCCTATTGGCAGTAGTCTAAACCAGTGGTTCCCAACCCAGTCCTCAAGGACCTCCTGTCCTGCAGGTTTTTGTTGCAGCTTTACTTTTGCGCACCTTATCCATTTAAGGCCCAGTGCACCTTCATGCACACCCTGTTCAGGTCGATCTTTTCAACCAATCAGCATGAAGCCCTTAAATGGATCTGGTGTGAGAGAGTAGAAAGACAGTAAAAACCTGCAGGGAAGGGGGTCCTGGGGGTCTGGGTTGGGAACCACCGGTCTAAATGATGCAGAAATGCATAGTTTTTGTTAAATACTAAAATAATCTTGGGAGAGGGGGCCAAAATTTTCTGCTTTGTGTGGAGGGAGGTTCCCCACTCGGTAGTCTTTCTTGAGCACATCCCAATAACTTTTAATGTGTTTAAGGTCAGGACATTGTGGTGACAAATTTGTTTGTGAAAATGATTCCTCATACTTGTTTTTGTTATTATTTGCTATAAAAATCGCTTTTTTTTTTTTTTCATCATTAAAAAGGCTCAAAGTAGCTCCACACTTCATCGGTAGAATTCTGAGGGCCCTTACATTTAAAAAGAGGCACTGAGAACTTTGAAAATGCATCGGGAGTTTATTAAAAAAGATTACTTATGTAAACAGTACCTTGAGGTAGTTTCCAGTCGCCTCCATCTTAAAAGTCACGATACGTCGATTGACGAGCACAAACGAACAGGAAGGATAGGGGAACAGATTGCAATCTATTTTTTCATGCTTGTCAATCAATGTTGAAAATAATGGGTTGTGTTTACTATAACTACGAGAAGCTCTAGAGAAACCAAATCGAAATCACGCTACATCACTTGGGGTTCTTCAGCTTTGTTCTGATGCCCTTAAAATACAATGCTGAGCCACGCATGAAGTTATTGTTTTTCAGTACTGATATTAAAGTGCATTGCCTTGGTATTTTATATCATATGGGCTACCTTACACAAGCAGTCCACCCGCAATCGTCATACTTTAGAGCAACCTTATAATTGAATAAATGGCAAACTTGTTGTTGGTATGCCAGCTATTTGTCAAAATGGCCCAGTATTCTAAACAGCACTACCCAGTCACAGGTCAGAAATAGCGGAAAATAGATTTGCATATTAGTTGGTAATATGGCAGAGATTATTAGCTTGAGCGAGCCAATGTATTGTCCACTCGAGGCAGAACTGGACAGCTCTTCAGAACGGAGTTCAGTGCAACTATGACAAACAATCAGTCGACTACCCTGCTAACTGTTAGTAAGTATACAACAATGATAGCATTTTTTGCGACTTCAAGGTAGGATACTGCTATTAAGCATGAAAATCTTTATTTCATCACTTATATCAAATTGTTTTATTGATATAAGAAGCAAACATTCAAATTAGCAGGGATGAAGGTGATTTACATAAATTATGCAAATAAGGTGTCCAAGATGGCCGCCGCAAAGGGGCGTATCATGACAATTTCAAAAGACCATATCTCAGCAAGTAATAGACATATCATCTTCTTATTTTGCACACAGGTTGCGTGATCCAGCATCCATGGGCTAAACCCAGGGCTTAAAGTTCTCCGTCCTGGGGACGGATTTCCGTCCTGGAGATTCCCTAGGGGCTATTTACGAGATCGATGTAGATTTGCAAAAAAAAAAAAAAAGTTATATGGGGGGTGGGGAGGGGGGTAGCCATGGCCGCGATGTCAATGAAAATAATGTTAAAATGCTGCATATACTTGCTAGTGAAGTGATTTCCAAACTGCGATGCATCCCTCCCCAAGGAAATAATGTAAATTTAAACATCTATGAAGATACGCAGCTCAGAGTGCACTCAGTGGATTTTTTTCTTAAACATCGAAAGTGGATTACACCATGTGAACATCAGGTATGATCTAAATATATTACGTTAGCGTATATTTACTGGGAAGGTAGCAGTGGCCAAATCCTCATCATAGAAGCGCACCAAAACGTTCAGCACACGGTCCATGTTTGTATTGGTGGCCTCGGCAGCGTTTAGAGAAAAATAAATCATCTTCAACTTGTCTGATAACCAGTGACGTGCGGTGGAGGTTGGTTTGGTGAGGCAAAAACCTCCCCTTTGCTTGATTAGCAATCAGACGATTATCTAGTTTAGTAAGACTATTCGGCAGAATGACGGGCCAGTCTAAGTTCCCGCGGCGTTAGTACATCGAACCTGAAATGCTCAACAGCAGATTAGCGCGTACTAGCTTCCAGGAAGCCGAAGCAATGTCATAAACAAATATCAACGCAGATGCAGATGATACGACTTATGCAGAGTTCAATGCTTAATCAATAGCCTATAATGTATTCTCCTTTAAATACTCGGGTTTACACCCAAACAAAAAGCGGGCGTTTGTTTTCAGTCTTCTTTCGTAATCCGATTAACAAAATGTTTAAACGATATACAGAATTACCGAGCCGACACTTTTTCCTAATTGATTATTCAGATTTCCATCCTTGCAGTCTCGAACTGCAGCGTATACGTGAATGAAGTTATTCTCTCCTCTATCAGCATCAGGCTTCCATAAGGCTTGGTCTTAATTGTTTTCATTGTCAATCAGGAACAGTACGTGGGAAAGGTTCACAAAATCCTGTGATAAAAGTTTGGGTCACTGCCACATCTCACCGCACGTCTCTGGCTTCCTGTAAGCAAGTACTCGCAAATCAGCAGTTTCGTGAGCATTTCAAGTTCCATGTAGCCTAGTAAGCCTACTGATAAATAACGCCGCGGAAACTTAAAATGGCCCGTCATTCTGCCGAGTAGTCTTTCTAAAATAGTTAATCGTCTGATTGCGAATCAAGCAAAGGGAAGGTTTCTGCCTCACCAAACTGACCTCCGACTGCACGTCACTGCTGATAACTGCTTTTTTTATCTGAGTGGAAATTCCATGGATGTACACATATGACGCCTGTGTGTTTTAGTTTTAGTAGACCATGTACTAGTGAACTGTACCGTTATGAAACTGTATGAAACAACAAACTTCTAATAAAGTCATCAATCAGTGACTGTGCAACTGTGAACGAAAGGTCGTGCTCTGCAATAAATGTGCAGATACGCACTTTATGATTGCACACACGATCGGTCATTGATTCGTTGTTGTAATGTATTCTTACGTTATCTTGCATTAAAAAAAGCATTGTTACGCGCGCAAATCTACTGTTGGGAAATGTTTTAGATCAGCCGCGTCTGCAACTACTGTATCATGATTGGTTGGTGTATTCACCGCGTTGCATTGTTTGACTCAAAATATTACCCACGTGTTGTCACTGCTGTGGTACCGGTTCAGTCTGCGAAAAATTATGGAGCGGTTAGTTGTGAAGGAAGGATCAGACATGACTAATATTGACAGCACTGTCAAAAACAAATGGAGGTGGGCTTGGTTGGATGAGATAGGTGACACAGGAAAGCCATTCAGGTCCTGGTGTCAAAAATTGAAGGAACCAGGAGCCTGTTTCTGTTGTGTTTGCAACAGAAAGCTGTTGTACGGTTCAAACGGCAAAAAAAAAAAAAAAAAAAACGCTTTTCAAGCACAACATTGAGCCAGGTTTCAGGTCAACACTGAAAAGAATGTCTGGTGTAGCCAAGCTTCAGGCTTTTGCTTTTGTCGCAAAAAAAGAAAGAATGAATATTATTTGCTTATCAGAATCTGAAACGGCTTGTTGAATTCTTGATGTTGTGACTTTTGATTTTGTTGCTAAAAAAAGAGAATGAACTGAATTGTTTATCAGAGAATCTGAATAAAACGGCTTGTTGAATATTGATGTTTTAGTTTTAATGCACAGTATTAATAATGGGAACCCTAAAATATAAAGTAAAAGGTCAAATGTTATCCACTAAAGGTACTAACATTTTCTTTTTGAGCTGCCAACCAATGGGTTTTAAATGTCTCTTGTAATTGACTCGTGTTCTCACTTGCAACCATTCCTCTCCCCTAATGCAAGGTGCATACTGGTTCATATGACTACTATTTTTTACACACTGCTCAGCAGTGTGTAAAAAGAATAACATGATTAGACTGTTTTGCTAGACTAGTATTAACTAAGTCTGAGCAGGTGCAGTTAGTATATTTAAGATTTGTCAATATTGCCAATGCAACAGTACAGCCTGGTAATACTACTTTTTCTCTGCACTGGCATTTTTATTAAAAAGGTTGTAACAGCTTGCCTCCATTTAGTGTAAGTCAACATATAATTTGCACCCACCCAAAAAGGCGTGTGGGGACTGGGGACCCCCCAAAATATATGTGGTCTGTGTGCATTTCATGCGGGAAAACCACAAAATTTGGCCGTGGCCCCAGTGGGTGCTTCGCGCCCGCGCATGTGTACTCAAAAAAAATAGCCAAGGTTGGCAGGTCTGCTGCTGCTACGCACTTTTGCTTTAAAGTCCTACAGTAATTTTAATATTTGAAATAGACCAGACTAGCAATAGACAGACTACAACTTCAGCTGGTGTTTATGTTAAAATGAAACACGAATTGTACACATTCACAATTAAGGCATTTGAGAACTGTGAAGTAGCATATCACCCAATTAATTGGTGTGTGCTGGGCGTACAATGTTGTTTATATTTATCTGATATTGCGATTGTCCAGGACAGGGGCCAGGGCTAGACCGTTGCAAGCTTAGAGCCCCTTTCAGAATGTCTTATCCCACGTCTGAAATTTTCAGTCCTAGGATTTTTTTTTTGCTTTAAGCCCTGGCTAAACCTCTTAAAGTTGGATACTTTAACAAGATGCCAAGGTTTTTTAAAATTTTGCTCTTTGACTTGAAAATTCTCTACCTCATTATATATTGAGCACCCCCTGAAATTAAAAGAGTACCAAAAGTTCATGGATTCAAGACAACCATCATGCTATAAACTATTTATGTTCCAAACTTCATTTAAAACAGACCAGCGGTTTTTGAGAAATGGCGCGTGAAAAATGTGGAAATGGTAATGGTATTTTTATAGCAGTAATCTACCTTAAAATGACATAATGCCTGTTGGTTACGACTGGGCCATGAGTCATTTAGTTACCTCAATACCTTAGTGATCTTATCCAATATTCTGCCCCAAGGTCCCTCAGGTCATCGTGCCAGCTTTAATTTTCAGTTCCGCGATCACGGCTGAAGCCTAAAGGTGATTGGGCTTTTTCTGTTGCCGCATCCAGGCTTTGGAACAGCCTCCCCTTCGAAATTAGATCATTTCCCACTATAGACATAAATTTAATTTAAAATCTAATTTATGCCTTAGCGTTTCAGACAGCTTGGTTTTTATTTTTTCTGTGCTTTTTTAAAATCTATTTTAAGAACTGTGCTTGTTCAGCCTCTTTTATTTGTCTTCTCTAATTTGTATTTATTGTGTATGTTGTATTGTGCAGTACTTAGGATCAACTTTGTTGTGTTTAAATGGGCTTTAGAAATAAAGTTGACTTGACTTGAACAACATGTTTGTCAGACCTCACAAAGTATTCTGCGCAGTTATTGGGACCAAACTTCAAAAAAGATATATAGGCTTTAGAAAAAGTTCAAAGAAGAGCCACAAAGTTCATTCCTGGTATAAAACATGAAAGCTATGAGGAGAGGCTGAAGATCCTTAAACTCTTCAATCATGGCCAAAGGAGACTTTGGAATGATTTTATAGAGGTCTTTAAACATGTCAAAGGGATTAATAATGTTAAAATGGCAGGATTACTTAGGCCAAGTTTCGTTAGATGAACTTGGGGCCACAAATGGAAGTTAATTTAGGGTAAATTCAGCACTGATTTAAGGAAATTTTTTTTGTCCATGCAGAGAGGAATCTCAGTGTAAAATAGCTTTGCTGGCCATGTAGAGGCAGAAACTCCAGGAGTATTCAAGACCGGGCTTCATTTAGAGTTCAATATCATTTAGTCCTTGAGTATTTAAAGTGTTAGGTTCACTATAGTGATAGGAAAATGGTAGTTGGGCTTCTTGGCCTGTTCTCACCACTCATGTTTTATTATGTCAAAAATTTATTGAATGAACATAGAATATGATCATTAATTTTCAAGTGTTACAGCAAAAGAGCCAACTTCTTTAAAATGCCTTCCATAATTGTAATAATAACACAACTCTTCAGAGGGCAAAGGTGCATCAATCATACACATGCTGACAAGATTCATCAGCCCATGCACCCTCTCGAGACATTCTTCAGGCTACACCCTGCGAGTGCTCTAGTTTTTGTTCCTTTTAGTGCCCTTTAATAGAACACTTCTGAACTGTAGGTACAGTCTTGCTCAGCTCAGGTCAAGTTCGTTTGATATTTACAGGGTCTCAGCGGCAATAATAGTTAAAAGATTTCTGACATAAGATTTCATTTTCCATCGTGTCTTAGTTTTACATCACTGATGATTACAGGATGTTTCAAAGGAGCAGAGCATCAGTCTCGCAGATAAAACGGGACAGTGCGTTGCAGACTATATCCATCCAATTTTTCACATTCGGCACTAAAACTACACAGTCTGCATTCGGGTACAGATGATTTTCATATGTGTACTGATTATCCGGCTCTCCCTCCTTCCAGAACCTGCAAGAAAAGCAGATACACTGAATGAGACACAGATGCAGTACTTCTCTTCAGTTTCCTAGAGTTCCTTAATAAAGAGAGAGTTGCACCATGACAGTTTCAGAAAAACCTGGTCTCCTCACATATGGGGCCGTCTTGTTTCCTTCTCATCATCAGGCGCTGTCTCAAAGCTAATAAGTTCATAGTGACTGAGCTCCTAGTTTTTATCAGAATACAACATTGAAGATCTGCTCAGATATGTAGGAAATATGAGACAGGATAAAACACAATATAAATATGCTAAATTAGACAAATAATTTTCATTCTTGATTTTATTTGTTTTTATTTTCAATAAATTGTATCCAAAGACAATACACATTTTCTATAGGGTAAGTGTGCCACTTCTTTCAAAAACAGTTCCAGTGCAAAACAAAACAAAAACAATTCTGGCGAGCTAGCTGGGCTGAACCGCCTGCTCTTGCCACTCATGTTATGGTATGTTATATTAATTCCATTACGCACAAATATTCATGGTAAATATTTTAAAACAAAAGTAAACAGCTGTTTCACATTGCAGTGTGAGTGCAGTAGTGCAGTAGTGTCAATATCCCACTGTGGTCAAATTCCTTAGCCCAAGCAATTTAGAACAGCGAGATAAAAAATGTTATGGTAACGGCATACACCGTACGGCAGCTTAAAATCTCAATGTCGTTTATCTGATGGCTGCATTCTCAACAATCTCAGACTCCTAAAATTTCAGCATTTGTTAAACCACATTAACTTGGGGAAATTGATTGTGATTTTAGTCTTTATTCAAACATGATAGACTACAGCAAGATACTTTAAAAGTTTACTTTTTGGAAAATCTGTAGACACTAAGCATGTAAATATGGCTTACTGGGGAAGTTTCTAGTATATTGTACAAGTATATTGCCAAAAATAAGCAGTCTCTTTTGGCTAAGTACTTGCCACAGTTGAGTTGACCACAGCGTAATTGCGACCAACGTTAACTTGCAACAAGCGTTTAACTTTGAAGCGACGCTTTTTCAATATTTCCAAAATACAGAATTTAGTTCATACATACCATGCAGAGAGGTGCGGTGATTATGGACCACTCTTAAATTCTATGCATACAACGCATTCCAATGCTAAAACGCAGCGGTTCACCATTGTGTCCCGCTGTGTAGAGGGTATGTCAGATTGCACGCTGATCTTATTTTTCATTGTTTTCCGAAAGATAATCAAATAGTTGAATCAAATAAGGAGAAATGAAGGGTCATGACTGAGAACATAATATTCTGTTCATCGCATAACTAAATAGGGCGATTTAACAGAGAATAAATTTAACCCCTGTAAGCGCCTGAATAGTAATTCCCAGTAAATGTTACCCCTGAGCTGAAGCCATCACTCCGTTAACTTACACAGCGGTCAAGCCATCACTTTTCGCGCTTGAACAAGCAACGGTTTGTATCGCTCACTTAAACATCATTAGTTGGGCCATGGGAGAAAGACTAACATTAGTTAGCTGTGTGATAGAGAAAAAATTGGAACCAATGTCAGATCAGTTTTCACCCACTGTCAACTGAATATCTGGCTAGCTATCATTAGTAACTCGCTAACAAACTAATGTTACATAATGGTTATGGAAAGGCACTGGAGCATGCTAGAAAAAAAACTTTAACTCCGTTTTGAGAGTGGCACATTTCAAATTCTCTTAGCTGTAGCCAAGGCGAAGTCAATAATGGACAAAGTTTGCCTGAAAGTTTGGCACACAAGATTTGGCAGGAAATCAAAATCTGCAACGTCTGTCACATGTATCGTTCATTACAGGAAAAGGGGAAAAATCTGTAACATCTCTCACGACCCCAGAGAGTGGAGGAATGCTCAACTTATCTAGATAGGGAAAGAGGGAATTTTTTCATGTATGTTTTTGAATTGGGGCTCAAATGTGTTATTGTGCTCATTTCTAAAGGATGAAGTTTTACTCCGATTGTCATTTCATTGTCAAAGACTGATTGATTTTCAACATTAACTGGATTTTATTATACTCTTTCAGTTTTCTAGAGTAAATGATAGTTCCACTTATTATTCAAAGGTGGCAGTTGCAGCAGGGCAAAATTTACCCATGATGCAGCTGTACTTCTCCTATCATTTCAAATGCCATAAAGCGGAGCTGACCCGACCCAATGTGGCGCACTGTTGTGTTCTGGGGTCCTGGCCTTTGGCCAGGACAGCATTTATGGTTTTAACAGTTTCATGTTCCAAGTTCCATAGTTCATAGTTCATGTTCATGTTCATGTTCATGCCATAGTTTTAACAGTTTCTTGTATTAAGATTTCTCATTTCATAATTCATGTTTATAGTCCATGTTTTTACTTTTCCATGTTTTTGTTTTCGCCAGGTCTGCCAAGCCACTCCACCGCTTGTCTGCGTTCCGCCCCGTGCCTTCGTTGTTGCACATTTCTGAGCTATGGTTGGCTTTGGTATTTCCCCTTCCTTCCGTGCTGTGCTGATTCGGGGCTCTCTAAGCTTAATTGACAATTAACTGTTTTTAAGTTACTAACATTTACTAACACTCACTGGGTGGTGTAATTCATTAGATAGGCACATTACTAATATTACTAATTTAGACAGGGAGTTTATTGTCATGATTCCTGCTTTACTATTTCAAGATCTTGCTGTGCTTTTCTGTTCTTAACATTCATGCTTGCTTCCAAGCTGCATACTTAATTGGTACTTGAGCTGAGCACGCTCATTCTCTTAATGAGCAAGTCTTGTCATCCAATCTCTGTCCATGTCTTGATCTTGCCATGCCTCTTGTTTCTGCTTCTCCAGGTGTTGCCCCTCATGTGTCCTTGATTTACAAGCCTTTATCTGGATGCGGTGGAAGTTGGCTGGCAGACAGTGTCTCAAGTTTTGCCAAGTCTTGTTGCGCAAGTATTGTTTCATAGTCAAGTTCTTGTTCATGTTTGCAAGTTTTGTCGCTCATGTTCATGCTTTCAAGTCCTTGTTCATGGTTCCAAGTCTTGTTCTTAGTCCCTGTGTATATAGCTCTAGTCTTGTTGTTTATTTTCATTCTTGGATTTCTGCCTGGCGTTTCCAGTGGTTTTTTGTTCTTGCCATTTTTGCTATTTAGTTTCCCTGCTCTGTGTAGCGTACCTTAGTTGTCTTTTTGCAACCCTTTGGGCCAAGTTTTTCGTTGGCCCTCGTGCCTGTTTTATTTTTTGTTTAATAAAATCCTCATTCCCATCTCCCTGCATCTGGTGTCTACCTGATTCCATATCAGCGCACTAGGCGAGATTTTACAAGGCGCCCCCCTCCATCGGTGATTTATAAACGCTTTCTAAAGAAATCGAAAAGCATTGTTTTTACCACTGTCTTTAATTTATAAGATAACATGTCACCTAATTTACATGCTTAACAAATTACAAATAAATCAAAAAAAAAAAATCTGAAATGCCATATAAATACCCTTACCACAAAATAAAAATTCTGTAAATACGTGAATGAATATTTGGACTTAAACCACAAAGAAATCTGAAATTTTGATACTATCTTGGGGAGAATCAGTTATCTAAACAATCAGTTGTCAAATGGTAAAGTGGCAATTACATTTTAAAAGGACAAATATTTTAACTTTTTTGATGTGGTACTTGGGGGTTTAGAAGTGATCGAAGCAGTATATGGGGTAGTTTGAGTCATTTTCAGGGAGTGATGCTTATAATGGCAGATTTTGACAGGTGATTAATATCGTTGCCCTGCTAACTTTGCACAGTTTGCAGATCACCTAGGTTGGTTCTACTGCGATGTCTGTGAAGTGCACGTGCGTCTGAATTTATTTCCGAAATATAACAAAAGAGACAAATCAAAAAGGAACATTTCTGAGATAAAAATCATTGAGCTACAGCACTTAATGCAAGCTAAACAATGGAGCTAGCTTGCCACCCAACTCTCAGAAATGTATATTTTTCTCCAGAGCACACGTGCGCGCACACACACACACAAACTAACTTGGTTAGTGAAACAGCATGACACAACAAAGCAATACAACTCAGTATAACTATTTGTGGTAAATTATGGAATTAGAACTTAGCAAAACTGTCTCCAATGATCGCTAGTTACCCAACTCTGTCACAGGTATTTTTCTCCAGAGCGCCTGCACGCAGACACAGACCAGCAATGCAGGTTTAAAAACCCACTGTAATGTCTATCCACTCTGCAAATCAAAAGAAGCACAGTCAGCATTTTAAAACTTTCTTGCAGCAAGAACCCGACAGAAGAACAAAGCAAGCAAACAGGCTAAAGACGATACGTTAGCCTCTCAGGCTACCACTAAAGACGATACCATAGCCTGTTCATGTCATGGATTGGTCCCGCCAGCTGAAAACTACAAGCCAGCGGGCACTGGGACCATTGGCCCAAAAGCAGGAAAAAGGACCCACTCGCACAGGCTGAAAAAAAAGGTATAACAATTTTAATAAATATTTACAAAAAATAAACAAACCTTCCACAAAAGCACAGGGGAGTAGCAGCAACACAAAACACCGGGGCTAAAGCCAAATGCAGCTGGCAGTGCAGCTATTAAATACTCTACTCTTCACCGCTACTTCAATGAGCAACAGATGTGGCTCGTTGAAGTGGAGGCGAAGACAGCAGGATGGGGAGGGACTGCAGGGCAGAACCATCACAGTACCCTCCCCCCAAGGCACGCCACCTGGCATGTCAGGAAGGCACACACTACACCGGGCCCTGGACCACACCGGGGCACATACCCTGCCAGACCCTGGACCACACTGGAGCACACACTCCACTTCACTTGGCACTTCAGTCAGTCTCGCCTCAGGTTTTCACCCACAATCCAATGGCCAGACCGAGCGGGCTAACCAGTGTACTGAGACTGTGCTTAGGTGTCTCTGTGCCAAGATCCCAGCATCCTGGAGTTACCAATTGCTGTGTACTAAGTACGCCATCAACTGCCACACCACCTCCTCCTCCAAACTGTCTCCGTTCGAGTGCTGCATGGGATATCAACCCCCATTGTTCGACAGTCAGGAGGAGGAGGAAGCCGTCCTGTCAGCCCAGGCCTTCATCTGTCGATGCAAACGCACCTGGAAGACCTCGTGCATCGCCCTGCTTAAATCGGCGACCAGAATGAAGCGGCTGGCGGACAAGAGGCGTACTCCGGCTCCGAATTACCAAGTGGAGCAGCGGGTGCAGCTTTCGTCTTGAGACATTCCCATAAGAGGAAGTAACTGCAAGCTGTTTCCCAAGTTTAATGGTCCCTTTACTATAGATCGAGTTATTAGTCCCACTGCTGTTCATCTTAGGTTGCCATTGTCCATGCGTAAGATTCATCCCATCCCCAAGTTAAACCTGCTGTTACCCATCCCCTGTGTTCTGGTCCTGACCCCCCACCAACCCCCCGTGTCATCGATGGTGGTGAGACCTACACGGTCCGCGCCATTCTGGACTGTCATCGTCGGGGCTGTGGCCTCCAGTACCTCATTGACTGGGTCCCGAGCATAGAAGCTGGATCCCATCACGTTTCGTGCTGGACAAGCAACTAATCAGAGACTTTCATGTTCATCACCTCAGACATATTCGTTAAACGCCAGGAGGCGTTTCTTTGAGGGGGGGGGGTACTGTTATGGTTATGTGTTTTGTTGTTATGCCATGTGTTCATTGTCATGTCTTTTCTTCATTCTTTTCGCTTATAATACATTCTGGTTTTCTGTTTATGCCATTTCAGTTTTCATTGCACTTGTCACCTCTGTCTTGAGATCAGTTTAGTTCAGTCTGTGTGCCCAGTCTGTGTGCCTACATTCTTCAGGTGATTTCACTGGTTTCTGGTGTTTCACATTATTACTTCAATTCTTGATTACTTCCTTCATCTTGCTTTCCTAGATTACTAATAATATTAACATTTACATTTTGTATGATTTACTAACCTAACTAATCCATGTATATATTACTAACTTAATGACTAGCACTTGGGTTAATTTGTAAAACTGCACTCTTACTAATTACCACTAATTCAATCTCAGCTGCTCTAGTCTTTGCCTCTTGCTTTGCTTTCCAGGGTCTCTCCCTGGGAAAGGTCTCTTTCCACATGCTTAATTGCTACCCTGCACTCTTTGTCTGTGCACTTAGAACTCCTTGACCGGAGCTGTTTATCTGTCGCAGGTTGCCTGCATTGATCCTGTCCGTGTCTTGGCTTTTGCTAGTTGTTGTGGTTTAGGGCTTACCTCTGTAATTAGTCTTATCCAATTCACCTGTTCCCTGCATAGCATGTGACTTCCCTCTTGTCTATTTAAAGTCTTCACTGCAGCTCATTCTCCGTCAGAACATTGATCAATACTCATTTGAGCAGAGCTAATCGTATGCCTTTTGTTTATTGCTTCTCCACGACTGTTTTGTTTGGCCTTGAGATTGCCTTGCCCTACTATTCCTTGCCCTGTTTTGTATTTTTGGATTTTGACCAGGGGACCTTTTACGAACGTAAAGGTATTCAAGCGTGTATGTGGCGAGTACATGACAACTGCAAAGGTTAAGTTGATTTTGACAGATCTAATGAAATATGCATATAATTCATGGAGGCCTTGCGATTTTGTTATAGGCCTTTTTTTGTCCTGTACAAACTGAATTGATAGTCTGATCTAGAAGACGTTTTCAGATTAGTTGAGTTTACATTCTGCTTTTAGTCACCTCTGATGGAAGCATACTCAAATTAAAAAGCATGTTAGCATTAGAAAATTACGTCAAGGAACCTCCAGAAAATGTTTGATTCCAGTATCGCGCAGTCTGAATTAAGACGGAGAAAAGTAGCAGCAGTGCTGTAGGTAGGGGGTTTCTTTTTACTTAATTTTATTTATTTTTTTTTTGTACCAATAATTTTGTTTATTTGCTTATTTAAAAAAAAATCTGTTTCAGTGGAGTCACACTTCATTTTCTTGGTATCTTTCAATAGGAAAATTTATACAGGACTGGCAGAAATAAAAAAAAAAGTATTAAAATATTCTAGAAATTAAAAAAGTAGTTGTATTTGGATGGAATGTATGCCTGTGGTGACAGATGTGAAATTAATTTTACAGTTTGGTACCAGAGAAATATGAAATTTTGAAGGGGCCACCGACAGTTTGGAGGAGTGTCACTTGGACTCAGAGAGTGAGATATTGCATGGCTTTACTTTTGAGTTGTTTTGTGAAACTGAAGTATGTATTTGCAGTGATTTATGGTTAGCATGGTTTTACTTTTGAATTGTTGTGTATAATGTTTGCTGTGCCTGGAGGACTGAACACTGTCATTGGATTTGAATTGTTAATGGACTGGGAACTGCTTACGTGTTAACACAGAGCCAAACGTTAATTGACACATAGGGGCATTGCTAATCAGCGCGCACTCGCCAGCTGTGTCGGACACCTTATCAGGTGGATTCGGCAGTCTGAAGGGGAGCCAGTCGACGCGAGAGAGAGCTCCTTCACTCGCGCTGCTGACAGGACCTGCACTACGCTACAGCCTAGGAGAGCTGGTCTAGACACTATTCAACGCTCTCAACCATAGAAGTTAAGGGAAGTGGTAACTGCTTCGAGCTCACGCAGCTTATAATCATTTCTCCTCGTATTGCATTGGCCACAGTGCTCTGTGAATTTCTCTACTGTTCTGTGCCGAGGTTGGCGGATCCAGAGGACCGGGTTGAGACGGAGGACCGTGTAATTCTGAAGGCTGCCATATCCTGGTGGAAAGGAAAGTGACCCAGCTGCAGCTTACTTGGGTTGGTTGACGTGGAATTGCCGAATGACCGCAGGACTGATTCTCTTAGGGCCTGGCTACTCATTCGGGGTTTATAACGCGTATTAGCGCCGCGTGAAAAGCCGCGAAAAACGTTCTGGGCAAATGCTGCGTAATACGCAGCGGTGAACGGTCTACACCTTGGCAGGTAAAGTGGGTGTACACGCTTTGTCCTCCGAGTTAGCTGGAAACTCCTCCCCTAATCTGGTAGAACCAAGTCACTCACTTTTTCATGAAGCTGAGAAAACCAAAGAGCTGAAGTCCTTCAGGATATACTTGCTGTGAAAAAAATAAATAAAAAAACAGCAAATTGGTGACTAAGCACTTTATTTGATGGTCAGTAACTTAGTAATTTCAAAAATGGTTCTAACCTACTTTCTACCAAAATGAGTCTTTTTTAAAAAAAAAATCTGTCAGGTCTGCAGATCATCACGTGGGAGAGTTTCCTGAATTTCTATTGGCTGACTATGGAGCACGCTCAGAAACCCCTTCGGAGGTTTCTGAAATTTCACACGGCGGTGACAGCGCGTTCTTTTTTTTCCCTGTCTCACCGATGTGTAGACCCGGTCATTATAAATCAATTACTCCAATCAAAACGTTTAAGCGCCGCGCTTCATCCGTAAGCCGCGAATGTGTAGCCGGACCTTTATTCCTCCCCGGCAGCGTTCGTCTGGCGGAGCGGAGTTCCGATCGCTGGAGTATTGGACTACCAGGACGTGGGAGCTTCGTCGGAGTACCCCCTCCCTGCTGATTGCACGGGATAACGCGGCTCTTCAGAAACACGGATATGCACTGCTGCGGTATTCCTATAACGAACTAAATCTTGTCATTGCTTGGCACTATACGTTGGATTAGTAGACAATTACCGACTTGTTTTGAATACAATTATTTTAGAAATAGCAATTGCAGGGTTTTGTTTTAAAAGAAAATTGCAAATAAACTACATTTATTGCAATTTTACATTTTGTTCTTGCTGTGTTGGTGTGGATGGGGAACCGAACCTGCCATTAGCTGAGTTGTTACGCTGACATTGGTCGCTACACCGTATAAGTAAAGGGTAAAGCAAACACTTTCATTTTAATAAGCAGATATATATGTACTGAAGTCACACTAACCAATGGCTGGCCAGCTGCGAAAGAACATAAATATTTCTGGTCTATTAAGATGTACATTACGTGTTTGAGATGAAAGCTGTTTCAATGTGTATGCCCAGAACTGTGAGTACACGGATTCTTACGTTATCCGTAGAGGGGTTCCATCCACCCAGAGCCAGGTACCTGGAGTTACAGAGTCACTCAGTCCTATCCAGTAATAATCGCTGGTGTGTTTGGTGATAAAGTCCTGAACACAGACACAGAATGGTGCTCATTATAACTCTATGGACAGAAACACTAATAGAAGCACAGTCTACACTTAGGCTACAAATCCCGGATCAGTTAGATACTGAGTAACAGCATGAGCCACACCTCTCTGATAGTGTGAATCTCAGGAAAGAGATACAATTTGAAAAAGATGAATTTAAAATAAAATTTTCAAGTGATTTATTTAATTGGAGGAAAAAAGCTATTCAAACATACCTGGCCCTATGTGGAAAAAAGTAATTGCCCTCTTGTTACTAAATCAACCGATTAAACAAATTTAAGTGATAATTCATAATTGGGTTAAATTTCGCTATATGCTTCCAAGCATTATAAATGCCATCCTGGTCGAATCTAAGCATCACTTAAAACTGTCCAGCATGTGAGGTAGGCAAAAAGCAACACATGATACCACGATCTAAAGAAATTCAAGAAAAGATGAGAAAATAAGTTGTTGACATCTATCAGTTTAGCCCTTTTGTGCAGATGTAGACGCCAGCAGAGATGGAGCTGCTCTATTTATGCACGCAGTTATACAATTAAGTTTATCTAGTTCACCACTACATTGCACACCCAGATCAGTTGAATATTCACTGGGAAGCCAAGCTTGAACACGGTTTAAACTATGGACGAGTTCAGTCCCATCCCTGTTTTTCTGGAGTTGCGTATGTTACGACCTCATGGTCGTATAAAAATTTTTGTCATGTATTTGTGACCGTCCTTCTTGTTTATGCATGTGCTCTGTGTTTTTATGTCTTCCTCTTTGATGCCTGTGTGTCGCTGACTGCCGGTGAGCTTCATTCATTCACTAAATGAATGATAGAGGGTGCGTGACTTTAGGTGGTTCCAGAGCGCTGACTGGTTTCCACATCCAAGCCTGGATCTTAAAAGAATGACTAACCTCAGGAGTGGTGGACTCTCTTTTCCTTGAAATCGGCTGCCAGTGAAAACCGAAGTTTTCATCGGAGCAGGGAGCAGGGCAGAGGGGGTCTCATTATTTCATGTTGCACCAAGGTTTCCCCTTTGCCAGGTTGTAACACATGAATTAATCTCCTCAGCTAAGTCTGACGTAACTGCTCAATATACATGCCTATAGTGTCTATCCAGCAGTTTTAATAAAATGATCTCTTGCAATCGTTGTATTTTGTAACTACTACTTCAGCTGTAGTGAGCCAGTGGTATCCCAAATAAGTAGTTTAAAAAAATCTGTTTTCTGAAGCAAAAATTCACCATGGTATTGATTCCATGTCATTCTAGTGTCAATTATAGTCATCTCATATTAAAAACGTGTAATTTCCTAATGTGGATTTATGCAGAGACTTGTCTGTCGAAGTGTCTTGGAGCCTCATTACAAGCCATCATGGAAATACAATCACTTCAATGGTGATTTACTGGAATCTCTGTAAAAGCCCAGCTATAGCTCACGCCCAAGTGAAACTCTCCCAGTGATTACCTATTGATTGACACAATTTTTATCCAATCCCAGACAGTATAAGCTTTCTTCAGTAATTGAAAGACAGTGATTGGACACTCAGATACATATTTATATACTTGTGTAATAGAAGTTAGGTTTAATTCTCTCAACTCTGTGCAGCAAAGAATTACGTGATTGCATCGAAAAAAGACTTCCAGAATCTAGCCAGGAGTGCACAGCTTACTTGCGTGATGGAAATGTGATTCTGAGATGGAAAATGGCAGTTATTCGGAATGGAGGTAACTGGAGGGCTAACAGCATTGATACTTTTGAGGAGCAGTTCAATGCTCTTGAGCAGTTCATTTTCTCTTGAAATGTGAGTAAAAGTGTCTTTGCATGGTGCAGCTCTATCTTACTTGTAGCCAGCTAGCTAAATAGCCAAATATTTCTTATTTTCGGTTTGTCACATTGGGAAACAAGAGTAGTCGATAGCCTTTGCTACAAATATAGCATATGCAGGCATTTCGCTTTCTGTTTTAGAATGTATACTGCATTCAACGAAACAAAATTTGACATATACTACTGTGTTAGTGTGTTGTCCTTGCTCCTTATTGGGTGTGAAAAGCGTTGTTACAAGCTTGCGTTTCGTTTGGATGATTGGATTAGCAAGCTTTCCGTCTGAGTGAACGTTCTGACCATAAAATGTTCCTGATGTGGCTTTGTAGAAAAATGGATGAAACTCTGAACTTTATCATGGAAAAAAGGCATGCTTTTGCTTTAGAGAGGTTACCAGTGACTTGCCATAATTGATGGAACCAAGAATTCTGCTCTCTATCAGAAAATTCTGAAGGAGAATTTCTGGCCATCAGTTTGTGACCTGAAACTCAAGCGCAGTTGGGTTATTCAGCAAGACAATCAGTTGAAGCATACGAGCAAGTCCATTGCTTAATGGCTCAAAAGAAACAAAATGAAGGTTTTTGAGTGGCTAGTCAAAGTAATGACTGAAATTCCATTGAGATACTGAACCATAGACTAAAACGGGCAGTCCATGCTCAAAAACCCTCCAGTGTGGCTGAATGAAAGCAATCTGCGAAGAAGAGCGGGCAAAAACTGCTTGACAGACCCATTGGCAGTTATTGCAAACATCTGGTTGCAGTTATTGCTGCGAAGGGTAGCACAGCCAGTGATTTGGCTCAGGAGGGCAATTATTTTTCTTCACATAGGTGATATCAGTTCTGAATAACCTTCAATAAATGCACTGATCATTTATAAGCTGCATTTTGGGTTTACCCGCATTAGCTAAGTTTACATGTGCAATTTTTGTTAAATATGATTAAAATCATTCTGATGAGAGATTCCAATTTCAATGTTTGCATAGACACTAAATAGAGTGATCGATTAAGATGTGAGTCTACATGTATCATTGAAGAAGGAAAGCCAACGCACACCAGAGGATACGAGGTGCAGGTAGTGGGTAGTAGTTGAGTTTGAAGAGAAGGATACCGCGCACTCTTGTCCTGCTGCCAAGTATTTATTCAGACAACGTTTCGGCCTGTGTGGTCTTTCTCAAGACTTGAGATGCATGTAACATTGGTGTTTGAGCTCCGATTGGTATTTGAGTCATATCATTTAAAAAAAAAAAAAGTCAGATACAAGCTGAAATAAGTCTGTGTCAACGATAAATGCCATTCGCAGACATCATGTATGGTCACCGCATGTGTTTTTGAGGGGCCATACTGATAGTATTGAGCTTCTGAATGAAGGTCTTTCTCTCAGCACACACAGATCCACACATGCACCCACTCCCAGCCCCCCCCCCCCTCCCCACACACACGCACACACACACACACACACACGCACACACACTCACTCACATCAATATCCTCTCACAGTGAGGGGCACCTGGTCACACTTGGTAATTGCTGTATTGTGCTCAGGAGGAAGCTACATGGTCAAAGGTAATATCAACATCCTTTAAGTTTGGCTGGATGTCTATGGGAAGGTGTTATATCCACCACTTGCTCTACCACGGATCTTGTACTTAAACCCCGAGATGTGAACAGTGTGTCAGGATTCTCTGCGAATGCTACTGCGGATGCTAGGATCCTCCCTTGCGCATTGTAATAAAAGCCTTTTCAATTGGAAAGTGGCCATTGGTGTGTCACTTCATCAGTCCCGATTTGACTCCATGACAGAAAATATTCTTAACAATACATTTCCAGGATCACTCCTTTTTTTCTCGTGTGCCATGCTGACACTGGAAGTGAATCCATGGTAACTTGCACTTTCCCATTTGAGACTGTAAATTCGTTGGCATGTTTTCAGCCTGTTCCAGAACAGTTGGGAGCAGGGAGTCCAATACACTCATAGAGTAGTGAAGTGATGAGGTCACGCTGGTATCGGGAGTAAAACTTCCCATTCATTTTACACATAGACTTTCATAAATATTCACTTTTGAAGCACTTCCCGCTTTTTTTCAAGCCTCCGTCCATTTCGAGGCTTTGCTTCATATTTCCGGGTAACAACAAATGTAATTTTTATTGACCAGAGTAATAGCAATAATTTTAATCATGTTAATTTTTCGCCAACATGCTAATCCTCTCTGTAGTCTTAAAACTACATGTCCCATGATCCTCCAGATTCCCAGGCAGGACCTGTTCATAACGCGTTAGAAAGTTTCGGCACTTTACCGTAGCTATTTGTTTGCTTAGCCTGGTGAGATTAAACTAAATAGTTAGTCACTGTATGCTCTACTTAGTTATGCTTACCTTGCTAGATGTCAAGTTTTGCACCTACTGCCAGTTTACTTTAATAGCTAAGCAGCCTAGGTCAACTTTTTTTTGCTGAAACACTCCCTAGCTAGCGAACAAGCTAATCAGCCTTGTTTTCACATAACTGACCAAGCTACTTATCTAATTCAGGTCTACTCGCTCATATAATGCCAATTAAGTATCAAAATAATCATTGTTCACTGTTTCTCGTGATTTATATTCACCGACTAAGGCTAGCTGAGCGAGCGATCTTACTGTTAGCTGGCGAACTTGGCCAACAAGCCAGTTTGCTGACAGCTTACTTGATTGTAACTTGAATGCGAGCTATTGAAATGCTCATGGCTCAACGCTGGCTAAGTAACCAAATAATGGCTATTCACTCTTTTTATTAATGTAAGTAGCTTGCAAGCTAAACTAGAAAACTAGCTAGATTGCTACTTGGCTATTATCTAGTTATATTTGGTGAATAATCATGCTAGCTAGCTTGCTAAATAACTGTAAGTGACAGGAAACTAACCATTTACTGTTTTCCAACAACTTAGCTATGTGTACATGATGTAATTAGCTGACGTAGCTGGTCATATTTGTTGCACTACTTGCTGTTATCCATTCATTTCAAGGCATGTAGCTAGCTAGCTGATACTGGCCCACTGTGTTGTAATGGTTGGACGAAGATAGCCAGCGGCAATTTAGGTCACTGGTCGGTTTCCATTAAGTTCCTTTGCGAACGGTTGCTGAAACTGTGGGACCCCATTGGCCGGGAACAAATCACGGGGTACTCAATCGTTTGTGTAGTGGATATATAGTTTGTAAAAGTGGACTACAAACTGCACTGCAAGTGCGAAAGCATATCATTTTTGGCAATAAACAACGAATTTGATGCAGTCATCAGCATCCATATACCCCTTAGGCTATTCTTGGAGCAAGCCCGCTCATTAAATTACTAAGAGTTCAAGCAATGCTGAAAAGTGTCCTAACCCATTATAAATTTACATAGCAATTTTACTTCCAACACCAGAAGCTAAGTAGCTGTGACCACATCACTTCACTACTCTATTGTCGCCACCCATCTCCACATCTCCGCCAGCAAGAGAAGGCAATTTCAAACCTTTGAAACAGCAACTGATTCACATTTCAAAACAACGTGGTGCTCAGCCACTAAAGGCAGAAATTTCGAATGCAGCCAATATAAATGTTTTGAACAGAAAAGCACGGACAATCAGAAGAACCTCAACAACAGATCGCCATTACTGATGATTTTTACCACCAATATTTATAATAGTATTTACAAAGATATAAAATAGGTTATTTTGGTTTCAAACCATTTGCCTGCACGGTCAGCAACTAAAATCTTACTTGATCAAGCAACTCCCACATTGCAATGATTTAATTTTGCTGTTGTTTCATTGGAGGAATCAGATAAGGTGGAACTTCCCCAAGTTACTAACGCAACTCCGACATGAACTGTGGTAAAACTGTTCTCATATTACTGGAACTCCAGCTGCCAGAGATGTTCATTTTTCAAATGGCATATTAATTGGAGGAAAGCCTTTGAGACCAGTGCAGTAACAGTTATAGGCTATCTAATAAAGCTAACATGTATACACATATCCAACATGTAAATATCTATCTAGCTATATCTGCCAGTATATTTTAATGAAAATATCTATTTAACTAAGTAAATTAAAATGAGGTCTCTCAAATTTACTTGATAGCTGTCTCTATTGAGCAAAAACAGCATAAAAGCTGGACGAAGCATTAAATCTTCCCGAGGTGGGTAAGGGCTTCTTTTTTTTTTTTTGGTCAAGTGATTGCAGATTCGAAACACCGTTGTAAATCCGTGTTGATACATAAAGTGTTGAACATATACAAAACGAATCAAACTTCACCAGTATTGAATATAATCAATGCTTTTTCAGCTTACGATAATGGGAAAGAATTCCGTATTGAACTGCCACCAACATTGAATGAAATCAGTGCTTTTTCAGGTTACTTTGAAGTTTGGGTCTCAAGAGAAAAATTCGGGTCAATTTTACTAGCCAAACCCAGGCCTGATTATTGCCAGACCTGTTGAATCAAGAAATCACTTCAATAGAACCTGTTTGACAAAGTGAAGTAGGCTAAAAGATCTCAAAAAGCAACATGTCATGCTAAGAACTAAAGAAATTCAAGAACAGATGAGAAACAAAATAATTGCAGTTGTTGTTTCCAAGGGAGGCATAACCAGTTATTAGAATTTAAGGGGAAATTACTTTTTCACGTAGGGCCAAATAGATTTGGATAACTTTTTCCCCTTAATAAATGAAATTCACATTTAGAAACTGCATTTTCTATTTACTCAGGTGTTTTTGTCTAATATTAAAATTTGTTTGGTGATCTGAAACATTAGAGTGTGACAAATATCCAAAAGAAATGACAATTAGTAAGGGGGCAAATACTATTCATGGCACTGAGAGTGTATATATATATATATATATATATATATATAAACATAAACATATATACATAAAATCCTTCTGGCAAATAAAAAGCTGAAAAAGGGGGAGGTTTGATGCACAATTCTTTCCCCCGATGAAGTGGACTAAGGGCTCATTTATGCTCCTTTTGGGAGCATCTCAAAGCATAGGAAGTCATCTTTGAAGGCTGCATATTTGGGGATCGTCACTTATTACCAATTGCCAAACTAACATTTAGGGTTAGGAATAAGAAGAGTTTACCAAAAAAGTAAGCTGAACATCATTCTAATTTTTTTGTCAGACATTGTTCACATTTATAAGGTTGCACAGTAAAAATTTCAGAGAGATGAATGACTGGTGACATGGTCATTTTTTTGCCCCAAAAAGGGCATTTTGGGGCAAAATCGGAAAAATGTACATAGGAATTATTTGATTTAAAAACTTCTACAAATGGTATTACTTTGATTACTGCATTTTAACAGAGAGATATATTATAAAATCATAAAAAATGAATTTTAGCCTTTTATCTTACTTATTCCTTATTACTTATCTCTTTTTTTGGCATTTAGTGTTTTCGGCTGATGTTGAGGCTTCACCATTCAAAAGTGGATTAACATACACAGAATCTAAGGCCAGTTTCAGACTTAAGGGGATGAATATGATTAATATACCCAATTTCAGCCTTGTATAAGCAATCAATTTGGAGCAATAAGTTGCCAAAGTTGGCTGGAAATGGGTTTGCCAAAAAACTTTGAATATTATTCAAATTTCAAAGGGCTTTAACTTGAAAACTATTTGAGATACTGGCCTAATATTTGATATTTTTTTTAATTTTGTGTGATTATTTACCCTGCCGAAAATGAACGATGCACTGTCGATTTCGCTAAAGTCTTAGAGTTGCCAACTTGACGACTTTCTCGCTTAATCTGGCGACTTTCCAAATCGGGATTGTTTGTCCACTCAAGACGTATGTATACGTCTGTCTACGTATACATACTCAAGAGGTATGTATACGTCTTGAGAAAGTCGTCAAGTTGGCAACTCTAAGACTATAGCGAAATCGACAGTGCATCGTTCATTTTCGGCAGGGTGACATGCTAAAATAAGCGAATTTACGAGAATGTGGATGTAACAGCTACGTCTTACAATTCATTGTTTAACATCTGCATTAACAATAACGTCATATTTGGAAGCTTTACTTACTAACCGAAGGAGACACGCCTGATTCCGCTATCTCTCAAAGCAGCCTGGGCCGGTACGCGCAAGCGCAGTAAATGGCAAAGACGGATGCTATGCTACGAGTCAACAGTTTTTGTTGCGGTTTTTGCAGTTTCGGTAGCGGGTTATTATTTTTCTGTTGCTATTTCCGCGATTGATGTAGGCATTTCAAAGTTTTTGTGTGCTGAGGCTACGTTTTCTTTGGTAGGCCTGTATGTGGTTTCGTCCGTTTATATTTTCCAATCGGACAGCTGTCTATTTTTTACAGCAAGTTGCATGACCATGCTGCAAAAACAGGTGTAAGTACTTGTCACCGAAATTACCTCTAATTCGCAAGAGTTTTGAAATGCTGCTCTCGCTGGAGGAAAAAAAAAAAGAAAGAAATTACCGCTGCTGAGTGCCAATGCATAGACCTAATTAGTCTAACTATGCTAACAGCTTGTTGGGGCGGAATTCAAGAACCCCTGGCTTTAGTGCAGGCTCTCTTTTCACTCTCTCTCCCCCATCGCAAAAAGAGAGCCTGCTCCCAGGCTAATTATCATGGTGTTAATGACATTAATTCGAGTACTGGCAAGCACATTCAACTATGCTGGCTAAATTTATAACATATTATTACAATCAAAATAAAAAAACCAAACGAAAAACAAAAATTGAAAGAAAAAATCTGAAAGAAGCCTGGGCCTGTACGCGCAGGCGCAGTAAATGGCAAAGACAGATGCGATAGAAAATGTTGCAGTTTCATTGTCTTATGCTACCAAGTCAACAGTTTATGTTGCTGTTTTTACAGTTTCAGAAGCAGGATTTAATTTTTCTGTTGCTATTTCCGCTATTACATTTTTTTTTATTTTATTTCGGCATGATTGTAAATCATTTCATGAAAATTTCAACACGACACAACATGTATCATGACCGAAGGGGTCGTGGGGGAAGCAAAATCGCTTATTAGAGTCTCGCCCCCTGCTTCCAGAAAAAACAGTTTGATTATGGTTAAAATATCATAAGGATTATAAATCACAGCAGAGCTAATGTCCATGTACGCTACGTTTTAACGTCAGAAAGTAAGATCGTGAAATTTCTGAATATCATAAGAATCATAATTGCAGATTAAGTGAGTGTTCATATAACTTAGATTCAAATGCCACTCTTGATCCAAAGCGACATTATCCCGAAACCCCATTCTTGATCATTTGATTTGTTCCAGCTAATTTGGAGTAGATGAGAGGAAGCAATGATACCGGATCTATGTTTAGATCTCTTGATTAGTCCTCATTTTCATCACCTGGGTTCACCCTTCCCTTCTCGGATGTAATGACTTCTCGCAGCTTGCCCAGTCCATCGTTGCCTTCCTTGACGTCAAGCCCAATTTTATTGTCCAATCCGGGCATGTCGGTTCTCCAGAACCTGTCCGCCTCCCGGAAATAATTTTGTCGATTGCATTTAACGACCAGCTTATAAGATCCATTTTGGTTCAGCTGTCTGTAATAATGTGCTGTGAGTTGCCTTTCGGACAGTTAGTCTGAAGCGTCCAGTGACAAGATACAAATTAACAAGATTGAACATGTTTATAGTTACTCAGATATGCACATTTCAACAAATATTTGAAGACCTTCAGCTCTCCAGCCATCCTTATATTATCATCAGGTACATTCCATGCCCTGACTCCAGCCACAGATAGGGAATGCTCCCTACGTGTCGTTCTGACCTTGCTTGATTGTAATAACATCCTACTTCTGGTGTGCTCGTGCAGTCACGCTGAAGAAATAGGTTTTGTATATTTTTGGGCAAGCAATTTTTATATCCCAAGTAGACAAGTTGCAAGGAGTTGAATTTTACTATATCCTGTAATTTAAGAAGCTTTGCCTTAATAAACAAATCACTTGTATGAGTTCCATACAGAACGCAATAAATAATTCTAAGGGCCTTTTTTTGAAGTTTAAATAAAGGTTCTATTGTATTTTTGTAAGTGTGACCCCATACTTCAGCGCAGTACTGTAGATGGGGTGCTATGAGGGCTGAATAGATTATTTTAAGAGACTTGAGGTTTAATAATTTCTGCAGTTTCCAAAGAATACACACACTTTTAGCTAACTTTCTTTGAACTAAATTTACAAGCGGTTTCCAGCTTAAGAGATTATCTATCATAACTCCCAAGACTTTATATACGTTTACTCTTTCAATGCTGATACCATTTACTTTTAAGTCTATGTCGTCCTTTAGGCCTTTTTTTCCCAAATATCATGAATTTGGTCTTTGTAAGATTTAGTGATAATTTGTTTACATTAAACCACATGTTAAGTTTAGACATTTCATTATTAGCCAAATTAACTAATTGTTTGAGATCAACACCTGAGCAAAAAATAATCGTGTCGTCAGCAAATAAAATTAATCTTAGGATATCGGATACCTTAACAATGTCATTTATGTAGATTATGAAGAGCTTAGGACCTATGACCGAGCCCTGAGGAATTCCACAGGTAATGTCCAGGCAATTTGATTTATTATTGCCCATCTGTACAAATTGCGTTCTATTTGTTAAAAATTTTTTTATCCATTTTAACGCGGTCCCTCTTATTCCATATATATACAGTTTTTCAATCAATATATCGTGAATTATAGTGTCAAATGCCTTCTTCAGGTCAATAAATATACCTATAGAATATAGCTTTGAATCTAGTGAATCTTTGATCATCTCAATAAGTTCCGTTAGGGCTAGTGCTGTCGAATGCTTTTTCCTGAACCCATACTGACTGTCACATAGAAATTTGTGTTTATCAATGTAATTGTCCAATCTATCATTGAAGAGTTTTTCTAAGATTTTTGAACATTGAGGTAAAATCGAGACAGGTCGATAGTTTGAGAAATCATATTTATCCCAGCTTTTGTAGAGAGGGATAACCTTTGCTATCTCATTTTATCTGGAAACACTCCGCAAGAGAAGGCTAGATTACATATATGCGTAAGTGGAGTTACAATTGCGTTGGTTAGTGTTTTCAGTAATTTCATATCTAATTGGTTTACGTCAACAGATGTCTTAGCTGTACAATTATTCAGAATTGATCAAATTTCGGATTCAGTAACAGGAGTTAATGTCAATGTGTCTTGTACTTCCTCATCCTTATCAAGGTAGTCCCATCTTAGGTGTGAGGGTTCAATACCCTTTGCTAGTTCTGGCCCAACATTCACAAAGTAATTATTAAAATGTTTCACGACTAGATCCATGTTCTCTACCTGTTTACCGTGAATATTAAAGAAGGCAGGGTACTCCCTCTTCGGAGCCCTCCCAGAAACATTCTTTACTATAATCCAAAGATTTCTGGTGTAATATTTATTTCCTACTAAAAGCTTTTCATAATACTCTTTTTTATGCTTCCTCAACAAGCGTGTAATTTTATTTCTGTAAGTCTTATACCTTACTTTCGCTTTCTCAGTTCTTTCTCTCAGAAACTGCTTGTACAAAGTATTTTTTTTTCTTACAGGCATTGGCCAGTGTTTTTGAAACCCAAGGTCTTCTCTCTTTGTTTTTCTTCAGATTATTGACTGTTTTGACTAAGCAGTGGGTATCATACAGAGAATTTACAGTCCACAGGAAAGCCTCATACGCTCTATTCGGGTCGTTTTCTGCGAATACATTATCCCATTTTTGATTCAACAAATCTAATTCCAGTTCCTTTAGCCTTTTTTCTCTTTAATTTCTGATTTCTGTGTATTCCCGGATTTTCGATCTAGCCTAATCTTTTATATCTACCTTGCAATCACAAATAGCAAAGACTGGCAGATGATCAGTAATGTCATTTATCATGATGCCGCAAAATATATCAGAATCTAGTACATTAGTATAGATATTAACTATCAAAGTGGCGCTCTGCCTAAGTAATCCTGCTTGGTTTTGTAATTAATGGTTGCATACCCATGGCATACGTGGTGTTAATATAATCCTCTAATATAGAGCTGTTATTTGGATTTATCAAGTCAACGTTAAAGTCCCCACACATAAAAACATTTTATGGCTTATATTAGTGAGTAGTTCACCCATACATTTGCTGAAAACATCAATTTGCGAATCCGGTGCCCTGTACGCACGACAAATAACAGTATTTTTACCTTTCAATCTGGGAATCTCAATTGTAAGGCATTTCATAACATTTTCCACAACATATGATTTACATTCTATTACCTGGAAGTTTATGGCCTCATCAATAAATAGGCCAACTCCCTCACCTGCTTTATTCAGTCTATTCTTACACACAAAGTTATAACCCTCCATGTAGAAGTCCTTGCCCTTTTCCTCTTTAATCCAAGTTTCCGATAAGGCGATGATGTTAAACGGATGAGGAAATGACCAATGGAATTCCTTTATTTGATCGAAGTTGGAATATAGACTCCTACTATCAAAGTGGATAATGGACAAACTCCCATCCATTTTAATGCTTTTGTTGAATTTGTCCTCAGAAAAGTATTCGCATATGTTAGTCTCTTTGTAGAAAAAATGGTTATCCGGATCGATTTCTTCATTTGGGTCTATTTCTGAAGAATGGTGACTTCCTGTCAAAAATCCATTTCCCGAAAAATTTATTTCTGTAGGTTGATGACTACTCATGTATGTCTGTCAAGGACCTCAGTGGTCGTACTTCTCCAAATCCCGCATCATCTTGATCAGCACCGGTCTGGTGGTTTCCGGTGAAGATCCATTTGGTTTGATAAAAATTCTACAGTTTGTCGACCAGGTGCTCTGTGTGTCTTACCCTTTTTCCTTAGTTGACGAGCTTTCCATGCGAGTGTTGCATTATGCTTGGTGAGGTTTTCATTCATGAATACATTGGATCCTTTGAGATTTTTTCCTTGCTTCAACAGAGAGATCTTGTGCTTGTTACTTGTAAGTCGTAGCAACACGGCCCGTGTTGTTGCATTTTGGTCTCAGCTTACATTCCTTTTCGGTAGCGGATAACATGAATCCACATAGTTTTGGTCCAAAGAAATATTTCTGGACTTCATCTAACTCATCACCACTCGCTGCTGCCCTGGCAGAAATGTGAGCATTTCAATGTTTTTGTGTGCTGAGACTACGTTTTCTTTGGTAGGCCTTATCTTGAAGAACTGAGCCCTCTTATCAAAACAATTCAGTAGATTTGAAGAAATTAAAACCAATAATCGACTGTCGGACACGGAGTTATATTAAAACCTTGTCTGACTTTCGGACCTCCAGGCTGTGTGGTTTTTAGGGCCGGACGGCCGCTTCCTTAGTGGGCTTATAATGTCCCAGTCTTGTTAACTTGATAACCGACCTCAATTTTTTTCTTTTTTAGCATACATTGATTTCAGATGTAGAATGCTAGGGTGCTATGCATTAACACAAACTAATTAACTGGAAAGTCTGCATGTGAGGTCGCTTTAATCTTGTACTATAACCATGGGTTGTATTAAGCTGCTAGTACAAAACCCTTTTACTGTGGCGTTTTTAGGGGGAGGAGGGCTCATAGGAACATGATTCAGTCACCAATCTGGATGGACTAAGAACACACGTGAATTATGACAGCCAGCCTAATTTTAGAATAAAAATAATCGCTACGGTTGTGATAGCCTTGCAATTTGTTTTAAAAGTACGCGCACCGTTAACAGACATAGGCAGAACACACTGCGCTACGCGTTGTGGCTACACTTTGGGTATTATTAAGTTCATTTTTAAGTTGTGATGTCGTGAGAGTTTTCTGATGGTGCATATGAAATATGCACTTGTTTCACATTTTGGATGTATTGCGGTGTTATTAACTGTGGCTCTGATGGTGCTTTTGGGTGCTGAAGTCTTTCACATTTGCGCGTGAAAGACGTTTTTGCCTTGTAGTCGCTTGTATTAGGCTTATAGCAATTTTTATGAATATTCCTTGGGCAACTAAAAACTACATTTATATCAAATGTGCTATATGCACCATGATCTGCTTTTATTTAAAAAAAAAGAACTGCCTAATAAACTATGAAAAATAAGTCTGAAGTCGCGAAAATTGACAGTTTTCTTTGCACCCCAAGTTTTGGTCAAGCCCCCCACTAGTGCCGGGAGAGAAAAAATCCTGGCGCTGTCCCTGATGGAGAGAGAATTCAGACATGCACAGGAAGAATAATTTTACACCAGTCAAGAAGAAATGATCAGAATAAGTGTTTACAAGCATATTGATCCAAATTTCTTTCTGATTGGGCTGGATTCCAATTCAAGTTTTTACATGAAGCATTTTTATTCTTATTAGACTTTTACTCCGATTGCAAGTGTTCCATGTAAACATAGCATAGCTCCCACATTTGGCGGGTCTGACCCACATTTGAATAGCAAAACCTGCAGACCCACAAGCAAATGAAAAAACACCCAATTTGAGCAATGCGAGAATGACGTGTTATTTCTCCACCCACATGTAATAATGTGTTATAAATCAACAAAGTTAAATACAAATTCTACCACCCGGTCAATAAAATGATAAGGAAATCAAACGTTTTCAACCCCCCCCAGTGAAATGAAATGGTCGTTATGGACCAGCATTTCAGTCCTTCAAACTTGGGAGGTATGCATAGCTATTGCCTTTGTCTCATATTAAAATTAACTGAATGATCTGAAACATTTAAATATGACAGATATGCAAAAATAGGAGAAATTTGGAGGGAGGCAAATGCTTTTTCTCTGCTCTGTATGAGAAACATCAGTTTTACAAATGCTACGGAAGAATGAATGCTGTCAGTCTTCTCTCCACACACCCAATCACTGCCTCATTTATTCATTCACGCACAAAACCTTACCTGTTCCTCTTCACTCTCTATAATCAACAGGTCACCTCCCTGTTTCATGCAGTCACTGTGACTGTCGGTCCAATTCTTCCTCATAGTAGAGAAGTAGTAACACTTGGAATCAAACTGCTCCCAGCCCTGTGGACAGGGTTTACACTCCCTCTCTGTACAAGAAGAATGGACAACATTTTCTGAGAATTATCTTTACATCAGAAACGGATTCAAAGTCAAAGAGTAAATGCTTTTCTGCAGAGCAAGAACAGAGTAGCAGCACTCACTCTCTGAACTGAGGGGACAGAATAGTTTCATAAAGGGGAGTTTCTTGAATATGGCACGATAGTCTCTCTGTAGCTGGTCTTTCTTCTGTTTCAGGTCGTCAAGGAATGTTTGTAACAACAATTTCTCTAATTTCAAGACATCGTTGTCCTTCTTCAGTTGGTCTCTCTCGTGCACCAGGGCGTTGTTTCCACCATGTAGCAGGCCGCCCACTTGTTTTATGGTTTTGTTACAGGTTTTGAGCTCGTCCAGGTCTCTCTCCAACTGTGAATAGTGCTGAGACTGCCTTTCATCTAATACACCAGGGGGAAATGCGTTCCTTAGAAAAGCATGCATTAAGTAAGAACTTTTCTTATATATTTACGCTTGTTCAGGGGTGCGTTTCTTGAAAGTAAGCATTGTTGCTAATTTGATGACGGTCATTAGACCTAACCTTTGCTCATGCTATGACTCACTCATGCCTGTTTCTAGAAAGTGTTGTTGCTAGGTCGCAGTTCAATGCATCCATTGGAACTACCTTGTTGTAATTGGACGTCACCGAAGCGTGCTTGTTGGAAATATGTATCTTATTTTCCTACCTTAACCTACTCTACTAAAACAGCCTTCATCGCATTTCTTTGTAAAGCAAAGCGATTGAAAGTAAAGTGAAGTAGCAGTGGTCAGACCAATTTGCCTAGTTGGGTTTGTAGCTTTTGCTGATTCAGTTCTGTTTGTCATTGCCTTACACAAAAATAATTGTTTCCAAATCTGTTCCTGTAACCCTTCAACTAGAAATACATGGATATATCAGTAATTAGTCCACATCACTTATTTATTAACATAGGGAAACATGTTAAAATCAACTGGTAACACAAGCCAAGACCTAAAGACAGGATAGCCTAGTAATACTGCATAGCTGACTATATGGTTAGCTTGGCTTCCCGCCATGGACTTGAATTCTTTGTTTTATTGAAATTAAGTAAGGTCATGTATTCCATGTTAACCATGCCTATTGATGGAGTACCAGCAAGTGTCCTGCATGCTTATTTTTTACACTGAATTTGGGAACGTACGAATGAGTTTGGGAAAATTATATTTATTGTGGCTCGAGATATGAAAGCATCAGCTGTTATGTATCATGCACAAACAGCGTATTATGTTGTTGAAGGCTACTCATATGTTGCCTATGTAGGCCTACTTTATTCCCATATTTCTCACCCTTAATGGGTAAATTGTGGCAGTGCGCAGTTAGTGTCATATGTAGCACTTGCCAACTTTCCTCACTACAGTCGATTCTCTGATCTGGACCAATCATGTTCAAACTAGTAGTTTACAGCTGCATTACCATTACCAAATGTATACTTGTTCTGCCTGTAAATATGAATATATCCAATTTATCTGACATAAATTGGTTGAAATTACATTTGTCTCAATGTAGAACCTTTGACAGATTCACCAATATTGATTTTCGAAATCTGACAACTGGTCTCGAACCTGCGTACCAGCTAATTGTGGTCACCCGCTAAGCCAATTGAGCCACAGACTTCAAATACATGTGGGTATCTCTCTGCTTTTCATGGTCCATATACATGAGTAACAGGTTACTTTGTTTTTACTTGGCCAAAGAGCTGTTCTCATTACAAACAGCTGATTCAGAAAACACTTGGAGCCATGTTTTCCTCTGCCAAAACACAGAACATTTTTGCTAACGTTAACCCATGTTGTGTTCATGCTGTTTCAAGTCCTTCCTTTATAAGACTGTTGGTATATTACAACCCCAATTCCAAAAAAGCTGGGAGGCTGTGCAAAATGTTAATAGGAACAGAATGCAATGATTTGCAAATCTCATGAACCTACAATTAATTCATAATAGAACATTGGCAACATATCAGATGGTGAAAGAAAGAAATTTGACCATTTCATGGAAAATATTAGCTCATTCTGAATTTGATGGGACAAGGCCATGTTTGCTATTGTGTAACATCCCCTCGTCTTTCGACAATAATCTGTAAATGTCTGGGAAGTGAGGAAGCAAATTGCTGTAGTTTTGGTAGAGAAATGTTATCCCACTCTTCTCTGATGTAGGATTCTAGCTGCTGAACAGTCCTGGGTCTTCTTTGTCAGATTTCACATTATGAGATGTGCCAATTGTTTTCTATCGGTGAAAGTTCAGCACCCAGGCTCTTCTACTGCTAAGTGATGCTGTTGAGATGGATGGAGTATGTGGTTGAGCATTGTCTTGCTGACATATGCAAGGCCTTCCCTGAAAGAGACATTGTCTGGATGGGAGCTCGCATTTTTGTAGAACCACTATATAATTTTCAGCATTAATAATGCTTTTCGAGATGTGTAAGCTGCCCACGCCGTAGCCATAAATGCAACCCTATACTATTAGAGATGCATAAAGGGAGCCCAGAATGCGGCAGTTTGGAAAACTATTGCTGCTGCGGTAAACACCGTTGGGGTGGGAAACCGGAGTGCAGCAGAGGTTTGATTTAATTCATTAATAAATTCAATTTATAGATCCATGATATTTCATGTTAAATATAGCCTACATCACTGACAATCCAAATGCTTTACATGTAGGTAAAAAAAAGTAGTCTGATTTATAGATTGCCACCAAAAAACGGGTTGCTACGCACAGACCGAGGCCAACCAGGCTCAAACCTCCAACTGTCACCGTTCGAGGAGCGTGTGGAAGCACTGATAGACTCCCTCTCCATCGGAGGAATACGGGGATGTGGGGACACAGATGAGTCTTTTTTGGAAAAAACATGTTTCCAAAACACACACATTTTATATTTTTACTATACATACACTGCCCAGCCAAAAAAAAAGTTGCACACTCAAATATTTAGTTGGAACCCCTGTAGCTTTGATTACAGTGCAAATTCATTTTGTCATTGTTTTGACAACTATATGCAATGCCAGAACATTTATTTTCGATCATACATGCCATAATTTTTGGCCGAGATCTTGTCTTCTTGACATATTGGTTGAACCACGCGGTGGTCTTACTTGAGCACATCCCAATAACTTTTACTGTGTCTGAGATCAGGACTTTGTGGTGGCATTTATGTTTGTGAAAATGATTCCTCATACTTGTTTTTGCATTCATGAGTTTCTTTGCTAAATACAGGCCAATAAGTTGCCTGTTCTGAAATACTGAAACATCTTTTCCACCAGCAAGGGATGTGTCTTCCGACATGATTTTTTTAGAAATGAGTAGCGATGCGCTTCATCAGTCAGGGGAAAAATGATTATTGCCAGCTGAAACATATTAGTAACCGCAATAACGATCCAATTCTAGAATTTGTTCATTAATTTCCAAATGGTGACTTTCTTTTTGGCCGGGCAGTGTATATTGGATTTTATGTATAAATGCAGTTATGGAAAGTTAGTTCAAAAACCCTTTACATTAAAAATGCTAGAAGTTGAAAGATAGGAAAAAGAAAAACAAAGGGAATTTGAGACAGAGAAAGAGGAAAGAGCAGAAAGTGAGAGACAGAGAGATTTTGAGTTAGAGAAGTTATATAGAAAAGAAAGGCTCCAATCCAAATGGAGCTACTAAAAATCAAAATAGCAACTGAAAACAAAATTTGTGCTAGCCAGGAGGTAAAGCTGGTGCCTCCATTCTCAGAGGAGGAGGCTGATAAGTATTTCCAGTGCTTTGAAAAGGTAGCAAAGAGTTGCCAGTGGCTAAAGGAACACTGGCCTCTGATGTTGCAAACTGTCCTCAAAGGTAAAGCTCAACAAGCCTATTTGGCTTTGTCTGCAGATGATTCCTCTGATTATGAGGTTGTCAAAAAGCTTATTTTGACAGCTTATAAGTTGGTTCCAGAGGCTTACCGACAGAAATTCAGAGGTCTGAAGAAATCGGATAATCAGACCTATGTGGAATTTGCTAATGAGAGGAAGGTTTGCTTTGAGCGCTGGTGTGCTTCTATGGAGGTCAAGGATAATTTCAACTCACTAAAAGAGATGGTGTTAGTTGAAGAATTCAAGAACTGTGTTAAGGATGATATTAAGACCTACCTTAATGAGAAGCAAGCACTGAATTTACAATCAGCTGCCAAATTTGCAGATGAATATGTTCTCACACATAAGTCCAAATTTCAGTTCAGCAGTAAAAACAGATGGTTCCAATTTCAGAAGAAAGGTAACGGTGATATCCAAGATTCCTCACCAAAAAACAAAGACAAATCTGGTGATGGTGCTCAGAAATCCAGTCACAGGGCTGATGAAAGTGTGAAAGCTGCCAGTGACAAAAGTGGTCTAGTTTGCAATTATTGCAAGAAATCTGGTCATGTTACATCTAACTGTTGGTTCCTAAAAGCTAAGAAAGAAAAAGAAAAGGATACCAAACCCCATGCCTTTGTGAAGACAAGGTTAGAAACCCCTGTAGTAGATGACCGATCTGATAAATTGCCTGCTCCTTGTGGGGCTAAGAAGCCTGATACTGCTGACTTTGTGAAGGAGGAATTTCTTACATTTGTATCAGAGGGATTTGTGGCTCTGAGTGAGCATTCTCCTCCTGTACCCATATATATCCTAAGGGATACCGGAGCTTCTCAGTCACTTTTGTTGATAGACTCCGTGGAGTTACGTGATGAGACCGCTTCTGGAGATTTCATACTTGTACAAGGTATTGAAGGGAGGACTGTATCTGTCCCCCTGCGCTCTGTATTCTTGAAGTCGGATTTAGTTACAGGACAGGTAAAGGTGGGACTTATGTCAAGTCTATCTATCAAGGGTGTTTCTCTGTTGCTAGGCAATGACCTGGCTGGGGGCAATGTAGTTCCCCCTGTTCATCTTACTTCACAGCCGAGCACTGAAGATGGCGATGAAGACCCATGTCTGTATCCTTCCTGAGCAGTGACCCGTGCTATGGCCAAGAAGGCTCAAGAAGAAGATAATGTAGTGCTGTCCAGCACATTGAATAGTCAGGACTCAGGTGGTTCGCCTCATGACTCTGATTGGCCTACTGTGGTTTCTCCGTTTGAGGACTTATCAGATACTTTTATCAGTTCTCTGTTCAGCCACCCAGATGGGTCTGGTGATTCTGAGGTCATCTTGGTTTGAACAAGACTGTTGATAAGATCATGAAACACTTCTCCTGGCCTGAGTTTCAGAAAGATGTTTACAACTTCTGCAAAACCTGTCACACTTGTCAGGTAGTTGGAAAACACCAGTTAGACCCACCTGTAGCTCCATTGCAGCCTATCCCAGCATTTGGGGAGCCCTTCCCTAAGGTCATTGTTGATTGTGTTAGTCCATTACCCAAGACTAGATCTGGAAATCAGTACTTGTCGACAATCATGTGTGCATCTACCAGATTCCCTGAAGCCATACCTCTACGCAACATCAAGGCAACTGCAATCTCGAAGGCTTTGATAGAGTTCTGCACGTTGTTTGGCCTTCCCAAGGAAATTCAGTCAGACTAGGGTAGCAATTTCACTTCCGGATTGTTTCAGCAGGTTGTGTATGAACTAGGTGCGAAGCAGATTCTTTCAAGTGCCCATCATCCAAAGAGTCAGGGTGCCTTAGAGCGGTTTCATTCCACTCTCAAGACAATGATGAAGACTTATTGTTATGACCATGAGAAAGACTGGGATGAAGGTGTTCATTTGCTGTTGTTTGCAGCTAGAGAAACAGTGCAGGAGTCTACTGGATTCAGTGCGTTTGAGCTAGTGTTTGGCCATGAAGTAACAGGACCTTTGCTATTGTTGAGTGAACAATGGCAAGAGAAAGAGCCACACATCAGTCTGTTAGACTATGTTAGCAATTTCAAGGAAAGACGGCATGCAGCTTGTGACCTAGCTAAAGAGAACTTGAAATCAATTCAGGGAAAAATGAAAACTTGGTATGATCATAAGGCTAGAAGCCGTGAGTTTAAACCAGGAGACAAGGTCCTTGTGTTGTTTCCCTTGCAGTCCAATCCATTGCAGGCTTGATTTCATGGTCCTTATGGGATTCTAACAAAACTCAATGATCTCAATTACATTGTGAAGACTCCAGATAGGAGAAAGCTAAAACAGTTGTGTCACATTAACATGCCGAAGCCTTATCATGATAGGAATGCTAGGGTTGCAGTTGTCGCTTCAGATCCTCCTATGACCAAGACTTTTGGAGATGGGGGGGAGTTTCAAGATGATGGACCTAGAATTAGAGCTGAAGTTCTTTCACATGAATTGTCAAATTCTGAAGTGTTGCAAAATCTTGATGTAAAACTCCTGCACTTAGAACCCTCACAGAAAGATTAGTTTGAGAGGTTGATCAAGAAATATGAGGATCTATTTCCTGATGTTCCAAAGAGAGTTTCTATAGCCTCTCATGATGTTGATGTTGGTGATGCCAAATGAATAAAACAGCATCCGTACTGGATAAATCCTGAAAAGAGAAAGATTGCTGAGAAAGGAGTTGAGTACATGTTAGAACATGATGTTATCAGACCCTCCAACTCAGATTGGAGTTCATTCTGTGTGCTAGTTCCAAAACCTGATGGAAGTACTAGATTCTGTACAGATTATCGCAAAGTCAATGCTGTCACTAGAACTGATGTGTTTCCAATACCTAGGATTGATGATTGTATCGATAGAGTAGGGCAAGCAAAGTTTCTGACCAAGATTGATTTACTGAAGGGTTATTTGTGTGTGCCTTTAACTGAGAGGGCCAAGAGCATATCTGCGTTTGCCACTCCATCTGGGTTATACCGGTATGAAGTCCTACCCTTTGGCATGAAAAATGCCCCAGCCACATTCCAAAGGAGTGCGTACATCGACGACCTGATCACATGGAGTGACTCCTGGGAAGAATATCTGAAAGATGTAGAGACGTTGTTCCAGCGCTTGACCCAGGCTAACCTGACTGTTAACCTGAACAAGAATGACTTTGGTTGGTCGACTGTCACGTATCTTGGCTACATCATAGGCCAGGTCCAAGCCATCATGGATTTTCCAGTTCCTGACAACAAAAAAAAAAATAGGCGTGCAATGCACGGAATACCCCTCAGCCCGATGTTGAAGTTTTTGGAGAAGCCCTCCCGCCCGCCCAACCGCACGAAGGATAGCAATACCCCGTCAGCCTTGAGGCCTGAGGGGTAAAAAGCTTTGCGCTGCTTCCTTGGAATGATCAGCTTACTACCGCAAGTTCTGCAAGAACTTCGCTGAGATTGCTCTCAGTCTCACCAACCAATTGAAGAAAGGCGTAAAGTTCACTTGGGATGAACTTCAACAAACCCTTCTCTATCGCGGTCGATGCTAGCGACCAAGCTTGTGGATCTGTGCTCCTACAGAGAAGTGACTGATGACATTCAGCATCCCGTGGCATACTTCTCCAGGAAGTTCAATCGCCACCAAAGGAACTATTCCACAATAGAGAAGGAGCTGTTGGCTCTGGTTCTATCTTTACAATACTTTGAGGTTTATGCTTGTACAGGGCAAAAGCCAATGATTGCGTACACTGACCACAATGCGTTAATGTTTTTGAATAAGATGAAAAACAAGAATCTCAGATTGTTGAATTGGAGTTTGATTTTACAGGAGTTTGACTTGGAAATTAACCATGTAAAGGGTACTGACAATGTAACTGCTGATTGCTTATCTCGTGTTTGAGTATGTATATATATCACGTGTTTATTAGCATCTTGTATTATATGTATATATACACAAGTGTCTACTTAACCATTTTTGTATTGAAAAGAAAAAATTTGCCTTTATGAGTCAAAATTTTTCCCTTTTGGAATGGAGGTGTAATGGGAAAGAAGCCTTTTTTTTTTGTTAAGCCCAGACTGGATCTTGGTTTAGGCATGTCCTGGGCATGTTTGAGACAAAAAGTCCCAGAGAATTAAAAAAAGTCTAAAAGGTGGGAGGGGTCTGTAAAAGAGTATATAAGGAGGAAAATTGAGAGAGTAAAGTAGTTGGAGAAATTGCAAGAAGGATACATTTGACCAGACCTGTCACTCTTTTCAAGTCCTGTGAAGCTTTTTGTGGATTTTTGCCTGAGTTGGAGCATTTTCCTCACCTGGGACATCACTAAGCAACCCCATCTCAAGGGACTGTAAATATTTTTTTCTTGTATATTATCAATCTTGGTCTGGAGTATAAATTTTAGGTTAGTGTTGGTCTTTGTTTAATTAAATCTGTTTGAGTTTTAAAATTTTGTCTGTCATCCCTTGCTGTCGTAAATGTCATAACAAATTGGGGCCATAACAAAGAGATGATAGAGAAAGAACAAAGGTCTCTTTAAAAGAAGTGTTAAGTTTGTTGTCCACCGGCTATTTTTCATAGAGCTGTTGGAGCCATTGAACAAATTGTCCTTACTTTTGCAGGGTGAGGGCTGTAGATTTGTTGCATGCTGTTTCTTACCTTGAAAATACCTATGACAAATACAATGAAATGCTGCTTCATGCTGTTTGGGATCATTCAGTTGAATTGCAGTCTGTACTGGATGGTGCACTTGCTGGTGCACTTGCTGATCCTGATCCGCCTGATGATGAGCATGAATTAAGCTTCAGAGATGTCAGTCTCACTCACATAGCCAGAGCAGCAACTTTCAACAGCAACAAAAGGGGTATGTCCAGGCACTAAATGATTGTCTGACAACCAGATTTGGTGACCTTCATGAAAATGATCTACATGTGTTCCTTAAATTGTTCGATGTTTCATTATGGCCAAATGAGAAACTTGACCTTGTCCAGTTTGGTAATGAGAAAGTTGAAAGGTTTATTTGCCATTTTCATGATCTGTTTGCTGGAAATGGTGTAGTAGTGGAGGTAATTGTTGGAGAGTGATCAGAGTCAAAATATCGGTGGCGCAGGGTATTTAGCCACTGTAAGACAAGGGCCCAGCTATGGCCAAAGGTCTTCACCAGCTACAGAGAAAGATTTCCCAATCTGATCCATGTGTTCAGCATCATAATTATTTTTCCCACATCAAATGCTAAACTTAATTCTTCTCTACTATGAATCGTGTCAAAACCGACTGGCATAATCGCCTGGGTGACAAAACAGTTGAGCATCTGCTTAGAATCAAGGTGGAAGCCAAGGCCCAGATGAATTCAGCATCATCAAGCAAAAATGCATTGACCACTTTTTTCAGTTCAGAGATGCAAAAGTAAAAGGCTTTCAAAGGTTTAATGCTGAAGCCCTGGAGACAGGTGACCCAGAGTCTGAAGTGGAACCTGGTGTGTAGGTAGCCTCCGTTGCAGACGTGTTATGGTGTTCGGTTAATTTCCCTCAACCTACAACGTCTGCGCACTCGAGCAAGGTTTTGTGTTCCCTGACGTAATGTGATTGTGCTTGATGAGCCAATCAGAATGCTTATTATATGTTATGATCTCTGTCATTACAATGGCTTTTCCCTGCGGCCTGTCAAAAATAGTGAAATGGCGGAAAAGAAACTCCTAAAAAAAACTTGTAGAAAACGACATTTGTTTTGTGTGTAAAACAAAAATCCTCTCAAATAAAGACAAGATACGAGTGCATGGAAAAGGCAAGCTTGATATCGCTGCAGTAATAAGCTCTGTCATCTTTGTTAACACATCGGTATACACGAACGAGTCATTCGTCTGCCGAACGGGCTGCTATCGCTTACTTGACAAAATTTGAAAATAGAGAAAGAACTTGATGATTTATTATGCAAGCTTCATCGACAGCAACAGCATAAATATTGTTTGAATATGCGGCATTCAGCAGCATCTTCCTCCACCGTTCACTAAGCCAAAACTCTGGAGAACCGTATACTATTGAAAACAATCCTCTTTCCACACTTCTCGTGTGTAGGACTGTGGGTTTGTTAATGACAGAGTCATAATCATTGCCTCCTTTGAGGAGAAGATGGACTCTGGGTCAGATCATGACTAATAACTGATCATTCAAATACCTAGTTATGTCAAAATGCAAGTGAGTAGGAGGGTTCCTTGTGTGAGTAAGATTATTCAGGGTAAAACGGATAAATTTTTGTAAATAATTTGTTTTGCTTTATGAAATGTTTTACTTCAGAGTGAGATGTATGTCTCTTGTAATTCTAAGAACAACCCAGCTTTCGACTGAGATTAAGACAGAAGTTTAGCAACAATGGTTTCTTGAAACGCACACCAAGATGATACAGGCTGCAGTGTTTTCATCTGGCAACAGACATTCAAAGCATTAGTGGCTTATGAGTAGGGCTGGGCGATATGGAATAAAAGTCATATCTCGATATTTTTTAGCTGTATGGCGATACTCGCTATATATCGATATTTTTTTGGCCGTGAACCAGGTTTACAATTCTAAGGCTATTTGACCATGACTTCCAATACGCATGCATAGTTGTATCATTTTTGGACTTTTATCAGTAGGCTTGTTACTCTCATTTGAGTGGCTGAGAGCAAAAGTCTACAATCTGACTTTTTCCAAGTTCTGAGAAAATAAATTGTTTGAACAGAAAAATCACTTTATTTTGCACAAACAAAATACGCATATTTTCATAACTGAGTGTATGAACGTGTAATATAAAGTGATTTTTTTGTCCATATAGAATGTCAAATTTTATTTTCTCAGAACTTGGAAAAAGTCAGATAGTAGACTTTTGCTCTCAGCCACTCATTTCTAGGTGAACGTTGTTATGTAGCTAACTAGCTCCATTTGGTTATCGAGAGGTACTTAATGAATATTAGTGAATATAGTTCATTTGCAAACGAGTCACCAGTAGTCAGCTACTTGGTTTTCTATGGATTTAAAATTCGAAAAAGTTCAGGACAAATGCACTTCTATCAGGAGGGAAGACAAAAAGAAGGATGCCAGCCGAGAGCAAAATCACCCAGAGGGAACCTATTAATGTTATACCAAGATTGTTGCATGCAGTCAAGCTGCCCACCACTCTCAGCGGTATAATAAATCATAGATGCGCTGCAATCAACTTAGCGACACACCACAGTGTACTATACCATAAAAGTGCTACAATCCATTTATAATCCACTGCATTCAAGCTAGAAGCCACTACAAAAGTGCAGTCTGAGTTAAGATACTACTATAGGACACACTGCGCATCTCACCTCACGAAGACAGTTATCGCACAACAAAGTCAATAAGTTACGGCCTCACTAATCAACACTATAACCAGAAAGAAAAGAAGAAAAGCTGGACCGGGTGACTTAACGGGTCTACTCTGTGTCTTACCTGGCTCTGCCCTGCCTTTACTCGGTTTTAACCTTTCCACGGTTTTAATGCATACCTGCCAGCCAATCAGAAAAAAGTATTCACCCAGACCATGGTATAAATCTCAGTATTGCACAAATTCCATGACTCTGTCTGTCATTCATGTTTAAACGAAAGTTTACGAATTTTAAATCCACAGAAAACCAAGTAGTTTAAGGTCATTGCAAGTTACGTCGGTGGTCACGTGATCCCCGAAGCAAAATGTACACAAAGGTTGATGCAGATGAACATGGGAAAATCTTGTGCTGATGTTGCTTGCACCAATAATAATGCCATTCAGTCTTCTGGAAAGCACAGCAAAATAAGTTTCCATCAATTTTCACAAAATAGTGAGGCCCTTTGAAAGACTGGCTTGTTAAATTAAGAAAAATTGACAGTGGAAAGCCTTACAAACCAACAAAACACTCAGTTCTTTGCTCAGAACTCTTCGAGAAAAGCTGCTTTACGTGCCAGCAGTTCACAAGTAAGTCAATGGTTTTGTTGCAATAAAAGTAGTTTTAAAGTGATGACTAAAAGAAATTAATGTAACCTTGGGCCTGAGCGCCCCCGTAACAGGGGCAATGATTTTACATTATAAAACTAGCATGTTTCCTAATAGCAAGCTCGTCATGTGGCATATCCTAATAAGGCGAAGAACCTTGGTGAAAAGTTTGTGATAATCGTTTTTACCTAAACCGAGCACAATTCAAGTACCAAGCAAGTAAATAAGCATCTAGTAAAACATTAAATAAAATAAGATCAGTGCTCTATCGCAAGCATTTCTACTGAATTTGCGCTATGCATGCAAACGATACCTCAAATGAAAAAGGACAGGCCACAGATTCCAACGATATAAGCCTTTTCATTATAAATTGAAACCACACTCAAAGAACAGCAGGCATATGCTTTATGCTTCAGAGATGAGCAAAAAATCTTTCTTACATTTGTAATACTGTATTGTTATAAGAGCTGTTTGTGGGTATATTTACGCTTGCTATTATTTTAGCCAGTCTATCTGAGAGTCCTCTCGCCATTATGCTATGCACTGGAAGACCTCAGTAGTATAATCACTTAAATGGTTTGTTTTTTGTATTTTTCGCTGTAATTAACCACTAAATATTCAACTGTTGTTTTCAAAGCCGGTTTATGACTGAGAATTCTTCCGCGAATATGCTCAAGTTCAAACACAGCCCAGCTATACAAGTGCTAAATCGACCAGTGAATATATAGTCTGTTGAGCTAGAGTCGTGGATAAGGCGGAGCATTTGGACCTGAGTTTCATTATCCGGTTATACAGGCGACCTTTCAGAGCAAGGAAATACATTTTTATTGTATAAATAAATAATAATTAATTGATGCATTCCCATCCCATCAAAGCCATCTTCCTGGGTTACTTCGGGGGATCACGTGACTGACAGTACGGTTTCTGCATCCAGTGCAACGCCTCCATTAACGGTAGCTCGTTTGCAAACAAACCATGTATTTACTGACCAACCCCTCTTCTGCGGCGTACTCTGTCTCCATGTTGTCGCTGAGTGTAGGTGAGAGTGGAGGTGGAGGGGGAGGGCTTGTGGTCACAGAGCGAGGGGGGCAGAGCAGAAAGGTTGTGTGTGTGTGAGACAGGGACACGGAGGGGAAGAGGAGAAAAAGGTGCGAAGTTGCGGCCCATGTATTATCATTTTAATGCAAAATGAACTGTAACAATACAAGCGATATTGTCCCGTGTTATATCTTATTTTGAAATATATTGGTGTATATTAAAATACCGATATATCGCCCAGCCCTTCTTATGAGAAGTGATTTTGTTTGGTGCAATTCTTTACTTGCATTATTGTTTATGTAAGTTTCAGATGAAAAGTTTCTTTTCACGGTCCGAGGAGGTCTGACCCGAAATGCACCACTCAGAGGCAGATATGCAGAGAAGCTCAGTAGTGTGTTTGTTAAACAATAACAAAAAGTCTCAACAAGGCAGATGAGTACAGAGCTGGATGGGGGAGCTGGAAGGGAAGCAGGCTGGACCTGAATAGGTCAGGGTTGGCAAGCAGGGCAGGAGCTGGGCAGGGCAGGAGCTGGGCAGACATAAAAACTAAGCCAAGGTTAAGCAGCAGAATTCACAAGACTTTCTTAAACTGAACCTACTACAAACTGGCACACAACAGAGGGAAAAGTAGAGTTTTAAAGGGGAAGAAGCAGGTGAGGCGTGTTAGTCAGTATAATGGTGGGAGTGCAGGCAGGGCAGAGGCTAGAATCAGTAATTGAGTAGGATGTGCTGTGAGCAGGAAGAGTCAGTAATTGGATAATTGAAGGGAATGTTGATTATGTGAGTGAGTGCAAGGGAAGCCAGTGAACAACACGCCCAACACAGACAAAAATGAAAACTAGACACAGTAAGCTTAGGGGAAAACATGGACACAGAAAGAAGATAATGTAACAGTATCCCCCCCTCTCAATGCTCGCCTCTAGGCGTGCCATTTAGCTTTGGTTTGGATGGATGGGCGCAGTGGAAGTCACGGATGAGGGAGGGGTCGAGGATAAGGAACCTGGAAGTCCTGGAGCATTCCCCCAGCCCTTGCAGACGGTGTAGGCTTGGGTGTCCCCCATGATCCTCTGGGGAGGCGGGCCTGGGATGGGTGCACTGAGGGAGCTGGAGGACACCGGCTTCACCTGACTGATGTGGAAAACTGGGTGGATTTTGAGAGAGGCTTGGAAGTGGAGCTTGACTGTGACGGGGTTGAGGACGCACTCAATGGGGTAGGGGCTGATGAAGCGGGGTTGAAGCTTGTGGGAAGTGGACTGGAGTGGGATGGCGAGGTGGACAGCCAGACCTGCGGACCTGGGGTGTAGTATGGGGCCTTGGTCCGGTATCTATCCGCTAGGCGCTGGTTCCGGGCAGAGGAGCAGAGAAGAGCAGCACGTGCCGCTTTCCATGCAACCACAACGCAGGACAGAGGTATTATGGGATTGGGGTTGGCAGGTCTGGATTGGGGGGCAGACAGGCGGGACAGGGCATAGGGCTTGAGGTTTTTGAATCCTGGAACTTGAGAGATAATGAAGTTAAAACGGGTGAAAAATAGGGACCAGCGGGCTTGGCGTGAATTTAATCTCTTGGCGGACTGAATATACTGCAGGTTACGGTGGTCAGTCAAGATCAGCACTGGTTAGGTGGTTCCCTCCAGCCAGTGACGCCACTGCTCTAGTGCCGTCTTCATGTCCTGCAGTTTACGATCTCCCACACTGTAGTCCTGCTGGGCAGGTGAAAGGCGACAGGAGAAGAAGGCGCAAGGCTGAAGTTTCCCATCGTCAGCTGCCCTCCGGGAGAGGACGGCACTAACCTTGTAATTGGAGGTATCCACTTCCACCACAAATTGTCTGGTCGTGTCTGGCCGGTGAAGAATGGGAGCTGAGGAAAACTGGGCCTTCAGGGATAGGAAGGCTTCCTCAACTTCTGGGTTCCAGGAAAACGGAACAAAGGTGGATGTGAGGTCGGTGAGCGGTCGTGCTACCTTGTCGTAACTCCGGAAGAAGTGGCGGTAGAAGTTGGAGAAGTCAAGAAATGGAGGGTATTGCTAATACGCAGAAAATACCCAGATGTAGCGCTTTCGGCAAAATATCTTGCTACTTCTGGAACCCACTTACTTCCAATGAGTTACTGGGGTCACAGCTATTGTTTAGTGTCAGCTAGCTGCAGTTCGGTCGTGCTGGCACGCATACGTAAATCAAGCTGAGGAAAATGTATACATTCACCAAGCGCACAGCTAGTTTCATGAGCGTATGGGCAAGTAAGTGCCTGATGCGATCGGCAGAACCACGCACACCTAGGTAGCATTCAATTTTTCCCGCAGCCGCGAAAAAGACTGGATGCAACTAGGTTACCGAACTGTCCCATAACAAAGGCAACATCCAGGAATTTATTGCGTATTGGCAATATCTTCAATTGTTGGAGGTGTTTATGGGTTGCGGGACGAGACCACTCCTTCGCTGTACGGATCTTCTCAGGGTCCGGTCTGATCCTGCCACGCTCAACGAAGAAGCCTAGGAAGGGGACTGAGGAGGCATGAAACAAGCATTTCTCAGCCTTTACAAAGAGCTTGTTTTTGAGCAGTCTTTGCAAGACTTTGCGGACATGTCAAACATGGTCATGAATGTTCTTAGAAAAATTGAGGATGGTATTGGGGTAGACGAATACAGACCGGTTGAGGATATAGTGCGGGACATTGTTAACAAAGGCTTGGAAGGCAGCAGGAGCATTCATGAGCCCAAATAGGATTACCAGGTATTCGAAGTCCCCCTGAGGGGTGTTGAATGCCTTCTTCCATTCATCTCCGCCCCGGACCTGCACCAGGTGTTGAGCACTGTGGGTGTCGAGCTTTGTGAATATGGTAGCACCTTGTAGGGGTTCAGAGGTAGAGTTAAGTAGGGGAAGAGGGTATTTGTCCCTCACCGTAAAGGCACTGAGACCACAGCAATCTATGCATAGCCAGAGGGTGCCTTCGTTCTTGGTCACGTAAAACATCCAGCCCCCAGTGGGGAGGACAGGGCGCGAATGATTCTGGCTGCCAGGGAATCATGGATGTAGGTCTCCATGGCTGCTTTTTTTTAGTGCTGAAGAGACAGTACAGTCAGCTGGAAGGGAGTGGAGCCCCGGGCAGCAGATCCACGCAGAAGTCGTAAAGTCTGTGAGATTTGTCTAACACACAAGCTAGGTCATGATATGTGATGGGGACTGAGGACAGGTCAGAGTCCGGAGTAAGCAGCTCGTGGGATGGACCAGAGGGAGGCAGGGCAGAACGGAGTCATGTTACGTGGCAACCGAGGATCCAGCTTTAGACTAAGGAGAGCTCCCAGTTGAGGAGAGGGATGTGTTAGCGCAGCCAAGGAGAGCCAAGGACTGGTGGACTATGAGAAGCCTTGATGATGAAGAGTCAAATTTGTTCATAGTGGTTGCCAGACACGACCAGATGAATAGGAGCTGTGAAGTGGGTTCTCTGAAGGTTAAGCAACAGAATTCACAAGACTTTCTTAAACAGAACCTACAACAAACTGGCACACAACAGAGGGAAAAGTAGGGTTATAAAGGGGAAGAAGCAGGTGAGGCATGTTAGTCAGTATCATGGTGGGAGTGAAGGCAGGTCAGAGGCTGGATTCAGTTATTGAGTAATTGAGTAGGATCTGGTGTGAGCGGGAAGAGTCAGTAATTGGAAAATTGAAAGGAATATTGATTGCGTGAGTGAATCCAAGGGAAGCCAGTGAACAACACGCCCAGCACAGACAGACAAGAACCAGAACTAGAGACTGTAGGGTAAGGGGAAAACATGGACTCAGAAGGAAGATTGACTGGGTAACCTAGTCCGAGGAAGGTAACATTTCTTTTCCTCTCAGGTGAACTACAGTGCATTGTTTTAGAAGGCACGTTGAATGGGGATTTTACAATGATGAGGCATCAGCATCACAAATTGAGATTTCACACAAAAAAACATTTCTGAGAAAAGATTTCTTATTCTCACATAAAGTAGGACCCAAAAAGTCTTGTGACAATAGATGAAATTATAAAAAAACAATATTTAGTAACCCACTGCAGTGCATTCGGCAAACACAAGTGGTCCCGGTATCACAGATCAAAACTAGGCATGTAGAACCCCATCCCAGTAATTTTCTTACACAAGTGGAAAACGCAACTGTGGCACTGTTGTTAATAGGGATGGTTTAAGAAGATTTAATTACCGGTGGGTGAGGTGGAGGTTATGTTCTGTTAAGACAAATCAGATTATCCGCTGTCATTCCCAAAACCTGTGTGTTATCACCATAGAGAACTGGTAATTTTGTTTGGTTAAGAAAAAGCATATTTTTTGCATTACTGCCACCTCTTTTGGTCTTCTGAGAACTTTACTATAATGTAAGAAGCATTTCAATAGTGCCAGCTGAAGAGGTAGGCAAAAACTAGCGTCAAGCAGGCGTCACACCATGCTCACTTAAGGGTGGGGGATGTATCCAACAGTGAACCCCTCATGACAGCGAGGGACATAGCCTCCTCTACCCTCCCCACACAGAGAGTGCAGGGGTATAGGGGATAGAGCTTCATTCACCCGGTAATGCATTTTGTATGAAAAGATGTGGGCTACTTGACCCATATGTGAACGCATCTTATGAAAATGGACATTTCATGACAGTTTCTGATTTTGAGATAAAGGCTGTTCAAGTTCAGCACTTCTTAGTTCATCTGCGAGAGTGGTTTACTTCTTAATTTTTACTTGATTTGTTCGCATAAAATAGCACCCTTGATATTAATAATTATTATTGATATTAATAAGGCCGATACTGAAGTTAAATATATAATATAGATTTGATAAATTTGAATAAACATAAAACTACTGAGGATTATATTAATAGGATGTACAGCATGAGTTTATACCCTACTATATTAAGACCAAGTGGAATTACATCACATAGTGCTTCCCTCATTGACAACATCTTTACAAATAATATAGAGTCGACAAATGTCAGTGGACTAATGGTTTGTGATATAACCGATCACTTGCCTGTATTCACAGTGTACAATGATAAGGGTATATTTCAGAAATCACCTCAAAAATATATTTATAAACGAGTAAGAACTGAAGACTCAATTAATCTACTTTATCAGGACAATAAATCAAGACTGGAATACTGTATATAGCATGAATGATGTGGATGGTGCTTTTGAAACATTTTTGGAAATTTTCAGTGCAGCATATAATAAAAATTGGCCACTTCAGCAATCTAATTGCAACCATAAATCTATAAAATGCCCTTGGTTAACCAAGAGCTTACACAATGCTTGTAAGAAGAAAAACACTTTATATAGACAGTTCATTAAACTAAGAACCAAGGAATCTGACCATCGCTACAAAACATATATAAAAAAACTCACAGCTATATTAAGAACTAGTAAGAAATTATATTATACCAATCTATTATATAAAAACAAGAACAATACTAAAGGGGTGTGGGGAATACTAAATACTATAATTAAAGGCCATACAAAGAACAATTCATATGCAGACTACTTCATTGATGGGAATAGTGACAATTATAATATGAATGAAATTGTGGAGAGTTTTAATAGCTTTTTTGTAAATATTGGGCCAGATTTGGCAGCAGAAATTCCTGAGTGTAATGGCAATGAAATTGAGTCACTGATAGAAATAAATTCAAATACTATGTTTTAGTGTGGAGTGACAGAGACAGAAATATTAGATGTGGTTAACAATTGTAAAAATAAATTATCTACTGATTGTTTTGACATAGAAATGGCACTAGTTAAACAAATTATACATGGCATTGTTAGACCATTAACTTACATATGTAATGTATCATTTCAAACAGGAACATTTCCAAATCGAATGAAAATTGCTAAAGTCATACCAATACATAAAAATGGAAACAAACACATCTTCACTAACTACAGACCTGTCTCTCTGCTCCCTCAGTTTTCAAAAATATTGGAGAAACTTTATAACAATAGATTAGATAAATTTATTGATAAGCATAAATTAATTCATGAAAGTACGGTTTTTGGGCAGGAAGGTCAACTTCTATGGCCGTCATCGAGGCAGTAGAAGAGATTACTAATGGTATAGATAGAAAGAGATATGCAGCTGGGATATTCATTGATTTAAAAAAAGCATTTGATACTCTTGATCATAAAATATTAATCAAAAAATTAGATAGATATGGCATTAGGGGAGTGGCTTTGGATTGGATCCAAAGTTACTTGACCGGGAGACAACAATATGTGAGGATGGGGGAGTTTGCATCTGGGTATTTGGACATTGTTTGTGGGGTGCCACAGGGATCGGTTTTGGGTCCAAAGTTATTCAATTTAATATTAATGATATTTTTAATGTATCAAATTTATTAAAATTAGTCATATTTGCAGATGACGCCAACATTTTCTATTCTAACGACAATTATAGTAATTTAGTATCCAATATAAACAGTGAATTAATTAAATTTAAAACATGGATGGATATTAACAAATTATCTCTAAATTTAAATAAAACAAAAGTGATGTTCTTCGGTAATTACAATGTAAATTTAGATCTAGAAATAAAAATAGATGGTGTGGTCATAGATAAGGTGTCAGAAATAAAATTTCTAGGAATTACCATTGACAGTAAATTAAGCTGGAAATCACACATCAGACACATACAAGGCAAAGTATCTAAAAGTATATCAATCATTAATAAAGCCAAGTTCTTCTTAAACTACAACGCATTGTTATTCTTATATTGTTCATTAGTTGTTCCATATTTAACTTATTGGGCTCTAATTTCGTAGACCAGGCGCGGCGTATGGGGGGTGCGCCGCACCAACGGGGTGTGTCCAGGCGTATGTGGCAATTTCGTACCCGGCATAGCCTGGCGCAAGTACTCCTCTGTCCCGCCTCTGCCCCGCTTTCCAGCGCAAGTTGGAAAAGTAGGCGTGTTTGAGCATAACACAGCCGAGTCAAATATCGCTCATTGGGAAGAGAAACGATGGATAGCGTGTTCCTATTATTACAAACTGTTGCTGCTTAAAATTTTGGGACATACATTACATGCATGGACAACAATGCAAGATACGTCACACATTTATTTTCAATATGTGGTCTTAACTCAGTACGAGATCATAGCAATCAGGCTGTATTCCTTTCCCCCACTAAAGACGATAAAACCTAAGTGACAATAATTGTAGCCTAGTATTAAGCCGCTTGCACACTGGACGCGAAACGAATTTTTCGCTCGACAGATTGCGTTGAACGCAGTGTCTTGTGTCCGAAAGTCTGACAGGGTTTTAATACATCTCCGTGTCCGACAGTCTATTATTGTTTTTAAGTTCTTCAAATCTACCGACTCTTTTAGATATTAAACGTGAATGTTTTGATAAGAGGGCTCAGTTCTTCAAGATGAGTACCGAGAATTTCAATTAATGTTTCTGTTTAAGCTGCTCAACAAAGCGAGTCGACATTGGCGCGAGACAATGTACAATGCCTCCGTGTCTGACAGCCAAAGAAAAAAAAAAGGGGGGGGGGGACGATTAGAACAGATTGATAACGAAATAAAGAATAAAAATAAACATTTTAACAGCAGAACATCCAATGAACACTGCGATTTATTTATTTGCGGGTCATCTTTTTGGATGTTCCCTGTGTTGGTGATATATTTTATTCTTTATTTCGTTTCGTTATAAATGGGTTCTCATATCAATACTTTTACTTTTTGCTGGCTGCGGGACATGGAGTATTTTGCATTTCGCGTCGGACAGTCTTGATCGTGCATGCGATAATTTATTCACACTGTCAATGGTCATGGGATTGATTTGCTCATTGACTACAAGTAGCTACTATTTTATCTCTGGTGTGGAAATAAAGCGTGAGTCGTTCGATCCATCTCACTAATTTTCAAAAGAAAGACCGAATAAAGACTGCGGTCTATCTTCAACGGAAGAAAACAGAAGAATAGGCTAAAAAGACCAAGAAAAGTCGATAGCTATCAATTTGCATTCTGTGAAGGTCGAACACAAACGTGGCCAAGTTTGCACGTCTAATAATTCCTGGAATACTCGAAAAAATGAGAACTTCTATGACTTTCGGACACGGAGCTATATTAATACCCTGTCCGACTATCACGTCTTTACATTGCCTGTAATCAGTCGTGCAAAAAAAAATTGTTTCGTGTCCAGTGTGCAAGCGGCTTTACTGAGCACAGAACGCTAGCATGCTATATATACATATATATATATATATATATATATATATATATATATACAGTGGCGCTTGAAAGTTTGTGAACCCTTTAAAATTTTCTAAATTTCTGCAGAAATATGACCTAAAACAACATTGGATTTTCACGCAAGTCTTAAAAGTAGATAAAGAGAACCCAGTTAAACTAATGAGACAAAAATATTATACTTGGTCATTTATTTATTGAGGAAAATGATCCAATATTACATATCTGTGAGGGGCAAAAGTATGTGAACCTCTAGGATTAGTGATTCATTTGAAGGTGAAATTAGAGTCAGGTGTTTTCAATCAATGGGATCAATCAATCAATCAGGTGTGAGAGGGCACTCCGTTTTATTTAAAGAACGGGGATCTATCAAAGTCTGATCTTTACAACACATGTTTGTGGAAGTGTATCATGGCACGGACAAAGGAGATTTCTGAGGACCTCAGAAAAAGCATAGTTGATGCTCATCAGGCTGGAAAAGGTTACAAAACCATCTCTAAAGAGTTTGGACTCCACCAGTCCACAGTCAGACAGCCTGTGTACAAATGGAGGAAATTCAAGACCATTGTTACCCTACCCAGGAGTGGTCGCCCAACAAAGATCACTCCAAGAGCAAGGCGTGTAACAGTCGGCGAGGTCACAAAGGACCCCAGGGTAACTTCTAAGCAACTGACGGCCTATCTCACACTGACTAATGTTAATGTTCATGAGTCCACCATCAGGAGAACACTGAACAACAATGGTGTGCTTGGCAGGGGTGCAAGGAGAAAGCCACTGCTCTCCTGAAGGAACATTGCTGCTAATCTGCAGTTTGCTCAAGATCATGGACAAGCCAGAAAGCTATTGGAAAAATGTTTTGTGGACGGATGAGACCAAATAGAACTTTTTGGTTTAAATGAGAAGCGTTATGTTTGGAGAATGGAAAACACTGCAAACCAGCAAAAGAACCTTATCCCATCTGTGAAACATGGTGGTGTTAGTATCATGGTTTGGGCCTGTTTTGCTGCATCTGGGCCAGGACGGCCCGCCATCATTGATGGAACAATGAATTCTGAATTATACCAGTGAATTCAAAAGGAAAATGTCAGGACATCTGTCCATGAACTGAATCTCAAGAGAAGGTGGGTCATGCAACAAGACAACGACCCCAAGCACACAAGTCGTTCTACCAAAGAATGGTTAAAGAAGAATAAAGTTAATGTTTTGGAATGGCCAAGTCAAAGTCCTGACCTTAATCCAATCAAAATGTTGTGGAAGGACCTGAAGCGAGCAGTTCATGTGAGGAAACCCACCAACATCCCAAAATTGAAGCTGTTCTGTACGGAGGAATGGGCTAAAATTCATCCAAGCCGATGAGCAGGACTGATCAATGGTCACCGGAAACGTTTACTTGCAGTTATTGCAGCACAAGGGGGTCACACCAGATACTGAAAGCAAAGGTTCACATACTTTTGCAACTCACAGATATGTAATATTGGATCATTTTCCTCAATAAATAAATGGCCAAGTGTAATATATTTGTCTCACTTGTTTGACTGGGTTCTCTTTGTCTACTTTCGAGACTTGTGTGAAAATCTGAGGATGTTTTAGATCATATTTATGCAGAAATCTAGAAAATTCTAAAGGGTTCACAAACTTTCAAGCGCCACTGTATATATATATATATATATATATATATATATATCCAATTTGTGGTTGGCTGAGAAAGATGTGAAGTCCTTAGTTTGCATCACAGATTCAGCTGCGTTGATTAAGCCAGGTCAAGTTTCCATTACGCGTGCCAACCACCTTTAATCTGATATCAGGACAATCGATGTAGATACTATAATTTATGTCCTTATTCAGATAGTTACATTAAATAGTGCTTCCTGTAATTATTTATTGCATTGAAATGTGCCTGACATTCTGTAAACCTGCCTGTGAGATTTCGGTGACCTGTGCGCACTCTGCGCCGGTCAGCCAAATTACCACTGCACGGAAATTAAACCAGGTTGGAGCTGGCAAGTTTTCTGCGCAACTCCAGCGGAGACTTTTTCTACAAAATTGTCACTGCGTGACACCTCCCCCAACTACGCCGCCACACCCATCTCGGCGCACCTTCGTCTACCGAAGGCTGCGCACCTCACGAAATTACCACTACGCGGGCTGCGCCGTACGAAATTACCACTGCGCGGGCTGCGCCTCGCTACGCCACCTGCGCTGCGCCAGGAAATTAGAGCCCATAGTGTAGAAGTCTGGGGCAATAATGACAAAAGTTTACTGCATTCCCTTGTTATACACCAAAACGTGCTGTAAGAATAATACATAAGGCAGGATACTGTGATCATACTAATATTTTATTTCTGCAGTCTAAGCTGTTAAAAATGCTGGACTTAGTTGAGTTCTCTACTCGTCAACTTCTGTTTAAAGCGAGCAAAGGTATGCTGAATATTCAAAAGCTCTTTACACATAAAGGAGGGAGTTATAACCTGAGGGGGTGTGGTAACTTTAAGATTCAACTGGTGAGAACCACCAGGAAGAGTTTGTGTGTGTCTGCATGTGGGGTGAAGCTTTGGAACAGACTGGAGGCAGGGCTCAAACAATGTCCAAATATTTATCAGTTCAAATCAAGATACAAAAAACTTATATTGTCAAAGTACAGAGAAGAGAAAAATGGTGTTTGATTGTGATAAGTGATATAGCGTGGTATACAGTTAATGGATCAAGTGAATTAACCTAACTGATTATTATTATATGTGAGAGGGCATAAGCTACAACATAGTGAATAATGGAACCAAGTTATTATATTGTACTAGTATATGTATTATTGCTGGTTAATGATAATTGATTGTGATATTTGTGATTGATGTTATTCCTATTGACGTTATTGCTGCTGCTGTGGCTGTTGTTGTTATCGTTGTCATCATTATATGAATACATAACAATCAAATTTTTTTTTTATTAATTTTTTTTTTTTCTTCTAGAAACAAACTATATTAATCCAGATAAAGATATTGGTGATGATGGTAACATATAAATTAAAGGAGAACCAACCTTTTAGAGAACTTTAATATGTACACAAAATGAACGAGTATCCCACACTCAACACAACTTGTAGTACAGGGCAGGCAAGGGGAGCTGTGCTGCTCGAGGATAACCCGCTCTGGCTGCAGGCTCCCAATATTGTCTCTTTTAATGCACAGGAAAGGACACTTAGCAGAGAGTGGTCCTGTGGCTCGGCGGCGCCCCCCTCTGGGAGCAGGTTCACAAAAAACACATTGGATCCTCTGATGGACAAGGCACACCATCAAAACTAAAACTTGTTACCATGGTCACCAATCTGTGATTACAATATGTACTTCTCCTGAATAACATGGATTATATGTTATATGCTAACATAAATGATATTGTTGAAGTTAAACATTTATAATAATCTATAATTACTGTATGGTGATGATGATGATGATGATGACGATGACCATTCTGACTGCTATAAAAGCATTTTGCAACCACGTAATTTAAAAGAATGAATTGGGGGTGGGAGTAAATAAGCTTGTCTTCTTCCCACTCCTTTTTGAGCTCATTTTTGTTTAATTTCTATTATTATTTTCTATTATACTATTATGTCTGTGTGTATATGTATATATGTGTATATGTATATGTATGTGCATATATCTGTATATATTTTGTTTTCCAATTATAGGGACACAATGTATGAATGAACAAGGCTGCTACAGCTTTCGCATGTACATGTTTCTGTATTTGTCTGGACCTGTGTGGAGGCACAGGGTATTTGTATTGTATTGTATGTATTTGTACTTTATATACTTATACATTGTAGACTCGAAATAAATCTCTATCAATCAATCAATCAATCAATCAAATATTCTTATTCCGCTCCCAACAAAGTTCACAAGTTAAAACAATCCTTCAACCTCCCCTTTATATTGTGGCCGACATCTGTTTTTTAGGCACAGTTCAGAGAGTACATAACAAAAGTGGAAATTTAAAAAGGAAGGAAAATGATATGTACAATGCAAACGGCTCTTCTGGCTGGAATTCATTACAATGGAACTGTCATAGAGCAATAGTGGTTGCATTACAAAACTCCCATAAGGCCAGCTTTATGCATTGGTATATCCACCAATGCACAGGTCAACCCACTGTGATGCAAGAGCCCCTATTTCAGAGCATAAAACTACCAAAATGGGCGAATGTGATGCCATTTCCGATGTAAACAACATTACAACCACATGCGTTTCCGGTTGCAAAGGTAGGAAACTTGGGTCCAATATGTTTTTGACATACAACAGCATTTAAGAAGGATCAGAGTAAAAATAAACAGACTCACAGCAGACACTCAGGACTAATATGGCAGCCAGTAAGAGAGCACACAGCAGCCCCAGACACACTGCAGCCAGTCTGTAGGGATGTGAGCTCCCTACACTTCTCTCTGTGGTCACAAGCAAGAGCAGAATAAGACTGTTAAACTGAAATTTAACAATTAAGCTTGTATCATCAGTAATGCATATGACCTAACATCATTGTATTTTATGTATTTATACTGCAGTATATGACATGCCTACATTTATGGAATGCCATTTGGGTCAAAATTTAAATAAATAAATAGATACTTACATAATTAAATACGCCCATGAAATAAATACGTAAATCTGGAAATGAAATAAACCTTGAAATAAGTAAATGGGCCAATAAATAAAATATAAAGAAATTTACTCATGAATATATAAATTCTATATTAGAATAAAGTTCAGTAAATTAATAAATGTTTTTATTTTTAAAAAATCATTTTTCAAAGGACCACTTTTGTTTATTAACCGAGATTTTAATTTCATAATTCCACATTTCACCACGCATGCACACTCATACATTCATACAATGGCACTTTTATTCCCAGACACCACATATTTATTTCATTTCTCACATTCAAATGAATGGGGTGTGGTTAGCATTCAGACCGAGGCAACAGCACTGAGAAAAGTACTGAGGGAATTATCGCTATTGCTATTGCTCTTGCTATTGCGCCATAGACTCTGAAGACCAAGTCCCTTCACCAAGGAGTTATTTCTTGTATCAATCATATGGGTGCCCAGCCTCTTTAGGGAGACTAGTGGCAGGTCCTGAATGTATTCATTCCTATGGGAGAAATGAAAGAGAGCACAGATTATCGCCTACTTTTCACAGATTATCACTGACTTTTACACATATCTACGCAACATTATGATGCTGCAATGACATTTTTAAGACCAACATGTCAAGAGAAAATGAACTTTGTTCGAGACCTGTGTCTCAGGAGCGCTCACGCGACCTCTGGCCATACAGAAATACAGTATGGACTATGGGAAACCATGAATAAAAATTTAAAACTGAAATAATACTTGTGTTTCTATGCTCAGTAAGACAAACCCCGATTCCAATAAAGTTGGGACATTTTGTAAAACGTGAATAAAAACAAAATACAATGATTTGTGTGACAACTTGGTAATGAGAAACTTTTTAATGGGTATTTTTCTCAATACGGGCACTTTTTGGATGTCCTTTTTTTTTTTTTTAAGTTGTCTGATTCTGATTCTTTTTTCTGCCAGGGATAGGGTTGCCCCTAACATACTCAAAAAACCACAAGGCAGAGCTTAAACCTGGGCAGAATTTTTGGGGCCTGGGCAGGCCATTTTGAGTTTTTTAATTTAATTGCCGTGTCCTTGGATCCACCCAACTTTGTTACTTATTCGTGAGGCTCTCACCTGGTATATTTTGATATACCAGAGTTCTAAAACTGAGTGAATATCACCCTTAGTGCCTCTGATTGAAACTGATAAACCATTACCATTTACCATTACCATTTTACTCAACCCCATAACCAATATTGGTTACGGAGTTGAGGTTATGGAGCTGAGTGTTTTTTTTTTTCTTTAAAAATTTGGCATCTCCAATCCCACTCAAATCTGGAATGCCCAATTAGGGAACTACTATGTACAACTCTTGCTCGTATGCGACCCTTTTTTGCCAATTCAGGAGAATTGGCAACAAGGTCTCCTCCAAAGCACGCACCCATTAGCCACCGCTTCTTATACACTTATTGCTTGAATCGATGCAAGTTCAGATCGAGGGCGGAGGACACCTGAACATGAACAAGCTTAGAATCTTCCTGAAGAGCGCTCGTCTTGGCCAACAGGAGGCGCCTAAGCAACGAACAACGGAACCATGTTATATTACCCTTCCCAGCAGACCTTTCCCAATTTGTATCCCTGTAGAGCAATAGCCAATTGTGCGCTACGCTGAAAAAGCTGCTGACTACTGGCAGTGGTATGACCGGGGTACGATTGTACCACCTGGTACGACCGGGGCTTAAACCCACGTCGTGATAGTCACTTCTGCCTTGCAGTGCTATACTTTGACCGAGTGAGCTATGGAGCTGAGTGTTTTTAAGAATAGTAGAATTTTCCATGCACCAGTGCAGTAACTTTTGATCCCTCCTACCATACCATGGAGGGTCTTGGAGAAGTATTATCAAAAGCATGATTAAAAATTTGTCCTACCATTACCATGGATTTTAATGAAGGTAACGGAGTAGAATTTAAAAAGTATACTCACCATTGGATGCCAAAATTTTGAGAAATACTGAAATAATCATAGATCCATTTTGAAAAAAACTCCACATGGCCGACACAGGGGTCACACAAAGGTTCTGCTGGCAGGGGCCATATACTGTGATTTCAGCTTCTGTCTCCAGGGAGAGTCTGTAGAGTGATGGTTATGGAGTTGAGTTTTTTGGACACATCTATTTTCGGTGCTTGTTCTTGGAAAACCACCACCTTCGATTTTTTTTTTTGCTTAGGATATTTGTCTTTTAATGTATGCATACAGTTTCCAGCGAATGGAAATTGAAATCATTGGAGTATTGCGAGTTTCAAAAATATCATCCAGATTTGGGACACTTCCAAAATGCCCCAAAATCCACTTTTTTGACCTCAAAACGATGGATAGAATGAAAATACATGATTTTTATCTCCTATTAGTTAAGGACAAACAACTGTAGTTTAATAGGTAAAAATCTAACCCTGTGGGTTTATTTCAAAAATAAGGAACCCGGACTCAGCATTTCACTAATAGTGCCCATATTGAGAAAAATACCCTTATAGGCCATCAATTAGGACTAAACCAGCTGATAGTAATTTGCACTGATGGGCGGCAGGATTGACAGATTTAAGTTGGTTTTTTTGGCTTTCCATGCCTTTTTGCACCTCCATTTCTTCATGTGTTCAAAACGTATTCCCTGTGTCATTCCAACTTAATTTATGTACTTATTTGTTTCATTTCCTTTGTATGTGTGGATTACGTGGGTTGTTACCAACATCTGGTGAAAGGTTCATGTGAATTGCCCTATTAGAAATACATTTACTGAGAAAAATTTTGACGCGTTCGATACTTACTTAATTTATTTATTTATCCAATATTGACCCATATGGCTGTCCATATTCATTGACCAGCCTCCCATGTAAAACCATTCACATGGTGGCTCTACCTGAGTGATACTTTTTCACACGCTATACAGGTGTTCCTACCAGTCTGACACTCTTTATTATACAGGACAAGTGTTCTTACCTGTGTGCTGGCCTTTAATTGACTGTGCAGGTGTTCTTAACTGTGTGCTGTTCTTTAATAGTATGTGCAGGTGTTTTCACTTGTGTGCTGCGCTTTAATACACTGTAGAGGTGTTCTTACCTGTGTGCTGGTCTTTAATAGACTATACAAGTGTTCTTACCTGTGTGCTGCTCTTTAATGGACTGTAAAGGCGTTCTTACCTGCATGGGGTCAAAATGAATACTCGTATAAACACGAGCCGGGAGGCCGGACTTACACTGAATGCAGAACTGTGGTATTTTATTTAATTTTAAGTCTGTCTAAAGGGGCGGGGCGCCCTTGCGACTGTGAGCCATGGATTTTGTGCGAATATTTGAAAGTGAAATGCTGGTCTACCGACTGAGGCCAGACATAGCAGCAAGTGACCGTAGGGAGCGACCAAAGCTTGATATGGATGGATTCCAGGCTAGGAATTCTTCCGTTACCCACCACAGTACTAGTTATCTGTGGTCTTCTCGGCCTTTTCGTAACTCACCAGTACTTTCTTTCTATGAATATAACATAAAGTTCAGCTGGCCTTACCTAATGGTTTCTCTTTTTCTCTTTTTTATTTTATTTTTAGTCTTAACAATGGCTTGCTTTACTGGGACTGAAAGCTCATTGGATTTCTTATTGGGAGTTAACAGCAACAGATTTGCGATGAAAAAGTAACTCTTGAAAAGAACTGAAGACCTTTTATGTGTTCTCTTTGAAATGAAATTATTAGGGAATGAACACAACTGGCCATGGAACAGCTGAATATCCAATTGTGCATGTGCATATTTCCTTGCTCTGGCACTCACTCAGGCAGCCTAGATATTAGGCTACAAACCTCAATTCCAATGAAGTTGGGACGTTGTATGAACCGTGAATAAAAACAGAATACAATGTTTTGCAAATCCTTTTTGACCTATATTCAATTGAGTTCACTAAAAAGACACAATATTTCATGTTCAAACTGATGAACTTTATTGGTTTTTTTTTTTAAATATTCACTCATTTGATTACTGCAACACCTTCCAAAAAAGCTGGGACAGGGGTATGTTTACAACTGTGTTACATCACCTTTCCCTTTAACAACCCTCAATAAGCGTTTGGGAACTGAGGGTACTAATTGTAGAAGCTTTGTAGGTGGAATTTTTTGCCATTCTTGCTTGATGTAAGACTTATGTTGCTCAGTCCAGGGTCTTGGTTGTCGTATTTTGCCCTTAATAATGTGCCACACATTTTCAATGGGAGACAGGTCTGGACTGCAGGCAGGCAAGTCTATTACCCACACTCTTTTACTACAAAGCCACGCTGATGTAACACGCGCAGAATGTGGCTTGGCATTGTCTTGCTGAAATAAGCAGGGATGTCCCTGAAAAAGGTGTTGCTTGGATGAAAGTATATGTTGCCCCAAAACCACTATGTATCTTCCAGCATTAATGGTTCCCTCACAGATGTGCAAGTTAACCGTGCCATGGGCACTACCACATCCCCATACAATCACAGATGCTGGCTTTTCAACTTAGCGCAGATAACATTCTGGATGGTCCTTTCCCTCTTTAGCCCAGAGGACACAACGTCCATGATTTACAAAAACAGTTTGAAATGTGGGCTCGTCAAACCACAGTACACTTTTCCACTTTGCGTCAGTCCATTTCCGATGAGCTCCAGCCCAGAGAAGCCAGCGGCGTTCGTGGGTGTTCCTGATATATGGCTTTCGCGTTGCATGATAGAGTTTTAACTTGCACTTGTAGATATAGTGACAAACTGTGTTAACTGACAATAGTTATACAAAGTGTTCCTGAGCCCACATGGTAATATCCTTTATAGAACGATGTTGGTTTTTAATGCAGTACCATCTGAGGGACTGACGGTTACAAGCATTCAATGTTGGTTTTTGGCCTTGCTGCTTACATGTTGAGATTTCTCTGGATTCTCTGAATCTTCTGATGATATTGTAGACTGTAGATGATGAAATCCCTAAATTCCTTGCAATTGAACGTTAAGAAAAATTGTTCTTAAAATGTTGGGGTATTTGATCGCGCAGTTGTTCACAAACTGGTGAGCCTTGCCCCATCCTTTCTTGTGAACAACTGAGCCTTTCGGGCATGCACCTTTTATACCTAATCATGACACTCACCTGTTTCCAATTAACCTGTTCACCTGTGGAATGTTCCGCACAGATGTTGCAGACATCAAATTCAAAATGAGTGAATATTCAAAAAAAAAAAAAAAACCCCAATAAAGTTTGAACATTAAATATCTTGTCTTTGTTGTGTACTAAACTGAACATCTGTCGAAAAGGATTTGCAAATCATTGTAGTCTGTTTTAATTCACGTTTTACAGAACCTTAAACTTCATTGGAATTAGGGTTTGTATATATTGTTGTTGTAATTATTGTGATAATATTCTCGGTTATTCAAAACAGACTGTTCTAATCATGTACAGTTGTGTTCGTTTAAATAACCACAACTATACACTTTGTCTGTCCATCTGGCTGTTTATTAAAGATTGTTGACTGAACACCTGGAATGCTGCAGTTTTTTAAACAGAAGACTTAAGCCAGACTTGTATACGCCAGTATCTCTGAAGATAGATTTCACAATGCAATTAGAATCACAATTCAAAAAAAGTTGGGATGCTGTGAAAATTGTAACTAAAAACAGAATGCAATGATTTGCAAAATCTCATAAACCCACATTCAATTTACAATAGAACACAGACAACAAATCAGACGTTGAAAGTGAACCATTTTACCATTTCATGAAAAATATTAGCTCGTTGAATTTGATGGCAGCAACACATCTCAAAAAAGTTGGAATGGGGTAACAAAAGGCTGGAAATGTAAGTGGTACTCATTAAAAACATCTGGAGGAGCATTTTGCAACTAATTAGGCTAATTGGCAACAGGTCAGTAACGTAACTGGGTATAAAAAGAGCATTTTAGAGAGGTAGAGTCTCTCAGAAGAACCCTCAGAAGATGGACAGAGATTCACCAATCTGTGAAAAACTGCATCTAAAGGCCCAGTCACACAGCCGATCACGCACGAATCACTCACAAATCACGCACAGATTGGGTTTGTGCGTGCTTGTGCGATGAGAAATTGACCAATTTTTCGGGGTGTCGGGGGTAGAAATCTCGGACGAATCACGCATGAATCGCGCATGAACCACGCATGTATCACTTACAATCACTGACATATCGCGCACGTCGACGCATAATAGCAAACACGGTGCAGTATTCCACGAACATTCGACTTACGCCCGACGCATGAATCACCGATGGAGCACGTCCAAACACAAACGCTTCACGTATTGTCAGTGGAATGAACGTGATACGTGCGCGTTTCATGCGTGATATGAACGTGGGGCATCAGTGGACGGACGTGGACGTGCGCGGATTCAAACCAGTTCTGACGCATAAGCACTGACGGCCGACGAGTGTCCCGCGCATAGTTACGCATACTCGACGCATAAACTACGCATGCCGACTCATGAATTATGCACACCAACGCACAGTTGTGCGTCGGAAAATTTTTGAACCGTTCAAAACTCAAAATCACGCACAAACCGCCTTCGACGCACATCCACTTACAATCACTGACAGTCCACGTTCGTTCCACCTACGAATTACGCATACGACGTACGCTCCGCGCAGAAACGAAAATCTGTGCGTAATTCATGCGTAATTCATGCGTTTTCGCTGTGTGACTGGGCCTTTAAAATGGTAGAACAATTTCAAAAAAATGTCCCTCAACATGAAATTATGAAGACTTTGAATCTACAGCATCATCAAAAGATTCAGAGAATCAGGAGAAATCTCTGCGCGCAAGGAACAAGTCTGAGGGTCAGTATTGGATGCTCGTGATCTTTTGGGCCCTCAGGCGGCACTGCATTGAAAGCAGGCATGATTTTGCACTACAATAAACTGCATTGGCTCAGGAACACTTCTAGAAATCATTTTCTGTGAACCCAGTTTGCCGTGTAATCTACAAATGTAAGCTAAAGCTGTATCATGCAAAGAAGAAGCCATATGTGAACACGATCCAGAAACGCTGCCGTCTTCTCTGGGTCAAAGTTCCTTTAAAATGGACAGAGGCAGAATGGAAAGCTGTTCTGTGGTCAGATTAATCAAAATTTGAAATTTTTTTTGGAAACCAGATGCTGTGTCATGCGGTCTCAAGAGGAGAGGGACCATCCAGCTTGCCATCAGCGCACAGATCAAAAATCAAGGTCTTTGATGGAATTGGGATGCATTAGTGGCTATGGCGTGGGGAGCTTACACATCTGAAAAGGCATTATCAATGTTGAAAAGTATATTGAGGTTTTACAACAAATTCTCCCATCCACACAACGTCTCTTCCAGGGAAGGCCTAGCAGATTTCAGCTTAACAATGCCAATCCACATACTGCATCCATCACAACAGCATGGCTTTGCAGTACAAGAATCTTAGTGCTAAACCTGCAGTCCAGACCATCAATAATAGAGAACATTTGGCGCATCAAAAAAAAAAAAAAACCCGGCAAAAAACCAGGACTGTTGAGTAGCTAGAATCCTAAACCTAATAAGAGTGGGACAACATTCCTCACCCAAAACTTCAGTAATTGGTCTCCTCGCTTCCCAGACGTTTACAGACTGTTGTACAAAGAGGGGGCACTAAACAATGGTAAAAATGGCCCTATCCCACCTTTTTTTGAGATGTGTTGCTGCCATCAAATTCAAAATAAGCTAACGTTTCTAATGAAATGGTAAAAATGTCTCACTTTCAACATTTGACATGTTTTATATGTTCTATTGTGAATAAAATGTCAGTTTATTAGATATGCAAATCAATGCATTCTGCTTTTATTTACATTTTACACAGCATCCCAACTTTTTTGGAATTGGGGTTGTACTTTTGGTTCCAAAAAAAGGTGGACCTCTCAATAATGCTGAAATTCCTACACTGTCCACCCAATTTCTGTAGTGTTAATCCTGAAACGAAGCAGATTGTTCTTACTTCAAACTCATTTATTTAATTTCAACCCATATATCCTGTGGTCAAAAGCTAAAATAATAATACCTTTGTTAAGGTCCAAATATTTCTTAATATAGCTGTGTATTTATATATATATAGGCCCGAAAAACAGGGACTGAGGGTGACTGACTCCATTTTAGTCAACTGTGTGCATTTTACTTTGTAAAGGGGAGCCCAGTCTGAACTTTGTCTCAAAGTCTGAATAATCCCATGAAATTCTGGAAAGCTATCAAATCTATTTAAGCTACTGACTTTAATTGCAATTAATTGTCTCCTTGCATTGGCAAGGACACCGTATGCATTTCTGAAAGATTCACTGTTATGCAGTGTTTTAATGACTGCTTCATTGCCTCTGATTCCCTGTTTAACTTTTAACAACCTTGCCTTCATCAGATATAATTCTTGATTTTATATCCAAGGTCAGAATTTTGATTTGGTTGCCTTTTCTGTTGAAAATGTCTGCAGATCGCTTCTTTTGCTGGACACCAATCAACCTGCACGTCCAGACAATCTGGGAGAATATTTTTTAAACTCGCTGCTGATTTTATTGGTAAGCTCTTACCAAGAAATTTTAACCTTACCCTCACTGAAAGTGTCATCCCAAAAATGTGGAACTCTCCATGTCCTCCCTCTGTTAATGTTGGGGACCCTACTTCTCTTAACAATTATAGGCTCAACTATTTTTTTAAAGATCCATCAAGAATTGGCATATGATCAACTGAAGATGTTCCTGTGTGCTAATGGTATCTTTCTGCATATCAGTCAGGCTTAGGAAATCAGCACAGTGTTTTTACTGCATCCTTAAAAGTTGTTAATGATAAAATTGAGTTTATGTATCACAAAAAAACCTTTGATGGTCTTTTTATTAATCATTCTAGTTTCAGATACAGTTATCCATCTTTGTCAGATGGAACGGCTGCTTAAGACTGGGTTGTCTGAGCTGGGTGTTGGTTGGGTTAAAATGATCTCTCTGAAAGAACATAGTGTCCTCAAATTTGACATATTATCTCATCTGTACAACAAGTTACATCAGGGGTCCCGCAAAGTTCTGTTTTGGGCCCACTTTTATTTACCATCTACGTCAGTAACCTGAGTAAAAATGTTCTTGAAGCTCAGCCCCATTTATATGTTGACAATTCGGTCACTTACTGCTGAGGTGCCACCCTGGCTCAGTCACTTGAGTATTTGAAGTCTGCCATTAGTATTCTAGAGTCGTGGTTGGTTGATTTGAAACTTGTACTGAGTACAACAAAAATTAAATTGATGCTGTTTTACAGGGGTATATTAAGGAGCAGACTGGTTTGTGATTGGATACTGCATAGTAGTCAGGGGCCTAGCATTAGAGGGAGTGTTGAAGGAGGTAGTTTTCTTGAGTGGCTTACACTAAGCTCCATATGGTTTAAAAATAGGTGTCTGATATACTTTGGAGACTACATGAATACTCAATAAGACTCCCCAATTATATCTTTCAAAAAGGTTTAAATACAGCACCTTCTCAGGAAAAAAGTAAGGAAGATATTGAACTTGCAAAAAAAAAAAAGTTTTGTAAATCACCATTGGCTTGCTTTTAAGACATAATTGAGTCAATACATTGAAGTATTAAAAACCAATTGACCCATCTCAGGATCCATCAAATGCAGTTACTATATCAGACCGAAGGAACTTCAGGCCTATTTTACATTTTAGTGGTGATATAAAGGTTTTCAATGATCCCAAATATGTCCTGCTGTATTACAGGGTAATGTGTATAAAAAGATGAGCAACATCTACATATTTTCCATTTGATGTAACGGTTTGGCCATAAAAACATTGCATCCTGGGTTTCAATATTTCTCATTATAAATGTGATGCAGCTTTAGCGAAGAGCAGCAACTAGCAAATACAGACTATGCAAGTGGAATTGTCCTACAATATGAAAAAAATGCTTTTCCTGACTTTGAACTTACTTCAGGGATAACTTGAGTTATAAGTGAGAGTTTGAGAAGTATAGCATAAAAACAGTGCAAAGACCAGATATATATATATATATATATGTTATGCTTTTCCTTCTCTAATTTCTTTTTTGTAACACTCACCCAAAATTTAAAGCTTTCAACTCGTCCCAGAATACTTGGAAAATGGATATGCTAACAACTATGTAACATCACCTTTACTTTTCACAGCCTTCCAAGTAGTTGCTTGCGGAATTTAAGACACCAATAGTTCCGGTTTCAAAGGATTTATTTCCCATTGTATCTGGTTATACCGGCATTGAAAATACACTGTGCAGTTTTTCTTACCTGTGTGCTGAGCTCTTGGGCTGTTCAGCGAGGGTTGGTTCAATGTGCTGTACACATCCTGGTCTGGAGAAACTAGTCCAATATAAATACCCTCTGAAACAACTGAGCCTGCAGATCTGTCCATTTGCCCAAATTGCCGTTAGTTTTTGGTCAAATATCTCTTGATTTGGGGCTAGTTCTTGTTTACTTCCATTGACCCTTTCTGTTTATATATTAGCTGTCATAGTTTTCTGAACAGAAATCGGACAGAAAGAGGAACATGCCTAGAGGGAAGGAAGTTTGTCAGTAAAAAAATGAACGAGGCAAGTTAACCTCAGAGAAACTGATCTCCATCTTATATTTCTTATTTGCTGTTGCTTTCGTGAAAATAATGGCCTGAGATGAAGAGGGCTGGGGTGACTCAGGTTTTGCGCTTAGTACACTCTTTTTTGTGCCCTCTCTGTGGACCTGATTCATTAAAACCTTCACCGCCCCCAAGACCGATAACATGACTAGTTGTTCCCGTGTGCTCATAGGTTTTTTCCATCGCTGTGGTCTTGGTACTTCAGGGTCTGCACATAGCGTTTACCCATGTCTCTGACGGCCAAATATTATCGCAGAGTTTGGTCTGAATTGATTAATGTTTCTGATATCAGTTGTCTGAAAATGGTCCATTAGTATCAAGACTATCAAAAATACACAAAATTACCCACTAAAAATGTATCGATAATCAACATTCTATGTGGTAGCAGCATTTGTCATTTTTCTCGTGGCATACGTGTGCACATTAGACCTAAAAAAAATTAATTTGCACCCTATTATTATTTGACTTGGATAATCAGATTAATTCCATTTTTTAACTTAATGTATTTAAATTCCTGCAAACACTTTATGACACTGTATTTTTATCATTGCATGGGGTTACTGCTGCAGTAATTGTGCTTTATTATAGTGTCCATATCAAAAATATCATAAGTGTGATTCAGAGGACTGTTTATGAAATACTGAAACATTGAATAGCGGAAATTATTTTAATATCTCTTGATATTTTGAAGTATCTTTATAAATTGGTCATATTTTTGTTTCAGCCGTGGTAGAGTGAGGTCTGCAGGAGAAGTGAGAAGTCTGTATCTGTGGTCAAAGGGGCTTTAATTGTGGAAGTAGATTTTTAGAATGAGGCAGAGACTGAATGAATCAAAATACTTCATTACTGTCGCCGAAGAGAGCACTCTAAGTTCACCCTGCAATTCACCATTTCGCAACAGTTTCCCCAAAATTGTGTGCTATATACTGGTGGATGATGTTCTGGCATTCAAAAAAAGTCTGAATAACTGCCTGCCACTGCAAAACATGTTAGTCTTAACAAGCCTCTTACTCTTATAATAAGACTTAAAACTGCTGTCAGTGAATTTTTTGTTTTTAAAGTGTTAAATAGCTCCACATTCCGACGGAGATATTTTGTTTAGAGTATCTAGTCCATAACACAGGTCTCTCAGTCACTGTCTTCTGCAATAAAGCAGCATATAAAATTCTGGAGTCCCCGACTGCCTCTATCCAATCAGGTGAGAGAATGCCATAAAGACGCGTTTCTCTCTGCTTGTGAACTCGCAGAGCTGATTCTGTGTTGGTAGCGCGCCATCTGCCAGAAAAATAAAAAAAATCAATGGAAGAAGAAAAATCTGTGTTGTTGGCAATAGCAGAACAGATGAAGTTTCCGATCCCAGCGCGACAGGAGATAGTGTACGCAATTAAACAGCCAAAGAATGGTAGAGGAACAAATATGATTAAGAAGGAAAAATACTGTGCGAGATGGCCAAGAGCTATATTTATATTGGTGCCGCTTTCAATAGGGAAAACTGAAGGAATCTAAGGGTTTAAAAAGCGATGCACAGCTAGCCTTGCTGCTACTGGACTGGTAATGTTGGGGATGGATGGGGGGCGGCGACTGCATACATAGGCTTTGGACAAGAAGCTACAAAAACCACCAAATCAGTTACAGCAGCTTTAACCTCCTAATTTTTCTCTCATAAGCATAAAATATCAGGTTAAGTTAGATTACTTAGGGCTTGATATTTGAAATTTTCTTATCCCATTGGCAAATTGAAAAATGCGTCAAAATTATCTTTCCTTATTGGAAAAATGTTTGCTTTACTGAGAAAAAGGTAACAGAAACAAGTCTAAATAGATTATGAAAATTCTATAGTTGGCCTTATTTTTAATTTTTTTCAGTGTGTTCATTTGAAATCAGAAGAAGGCCCTCAGTGGCTCAACATAGAGCTGCAAGCAATTTGGGTCCAGATGTCACACGTATCCAGCTGCAACAGTAACTTCTTCCAGCAGGGAACCTATGTACCCAATCGAGGAATCTGAGCAGCTGTGGAGAAGTAGTTTTCCTGGCCACTGGCTGTGTCTGTAGCCCCTGTGTAGGGCCCTGTGTAATGTTGGTAGAATTAAGGAAATGGAAGAATATGCATAGTGAAAGCTGTTCGGCCCTATGTGGACAAGAGCACTTTGAGAGAGTCAGCTCAGTGTTTCCACTGTGGAGAACCAAGAGAAGTCATGAATCCTCTGTTTTACGCCTTTTCCACCGAGGTGGTTCCAGTGTTTGTTCGGAGCCAGAGCCTGACTTAGCACCAGTTTGTTGCTTTTCCACAGCCTAAGCACCAGCTCCTCGCTCTCAAAACCAGGGATATGATTTGGGTGAAGTGAAATTATGTGAAAATTTAGCCAGGGGTCTTTCAGGGCAGCGCCTTGGTGGGGGGTGGGGATATGGGGGGGCGAAAAAATCCCCCCATAAAAAATCCTTCATTAAAAATCCTTCCCTTGATGTTTTGGAGACTTTCAAGAGAGTCCAGTTATTTGAGATCGCTAGAATCCTCGAGCTTGACGTGAAAAGATCTATGCGGAAACATGACATCAAGAAATTGACAGTGGAAGCTTTGGTTGAAGATTGCCTTTTGGCAGAAGAAGTCTTGCAGGCTTATCGTGATCCCCGAGAGCTTGGGCTCAAGGAATTAGAAAATGGAATACGCCGCATAAAGGCGGAAATTGAAAAACAATGAATAGAGGCGGAAAATGTTAAACGCCGAATAGAGGAGGAAAATGAACAATAAAGAATAGACGCGGAGGCTGAAATAAAAAGAATGAAAATGGAAGCAAGTCTTAAACATCAAGCCAGCATGAAGGCGGAAGGTCAACAGATGCAACCCGGTTCCACTGGTAATTGTTATAATTCCAATGTAAAGGATGGTCAGGATAAGAAGTCAAAGAAGGGTCAACTTAAGCCCACTCCAGTTTGTTTCTTTTGTAAGAAACTAGGTCGTGTGATGTCCGATTGTTTCACTTTGAAAAAAAGGATGCAACTGATGTGAACCCTAATGGATTTGTTTTCTCCAAGAAGCCTCGTTCTCAGGAGACACCTGTTGTTCCTGGACATCATGCTGAGAAGTCTGACGTCAGAGGGGAATTCATTCCTTTTGTGTCTGAGGGTTCTGTATCACTTGTTAGTCGAACCGATTCAGTGCCGATCAAGATTTTGTGTGATACTGGGGCAACTCAATCTTTATTGTTGGAAGGTACATTGCCTTTTGATTCGAGTTCTGCCACTGGTGAATTTGTAATCTTGCAAGGTGTTGAATGTTGTTTTGTGACAGCTCCCTTGCACTATGTTGCGCTGAAGTCAGATTTGGTGTCAGGTTCTGTTGTGGTTGGGGTTGTTCCGGAGTTACCGGTGAAAGGTGTTTCCTTGTTGTTGGGAAATGAATTGGCTGGAGGTAGAGTGGTTCCTGAGCCCAGAGTGGTTTATGAGCCAGTCCCACTGTCCGATAGAGACATTGTTGTGGAAGAGAATCCTGGAGTGTTTCCTTCTTGTGCGGTGACTAGAGGTCTGGCTAAGAAAATGGCCAAATTGCAGGATGTTGAGGCTGAAGATGACATTGTAGATTTGTCAGAGACATTTGTAGGTTCCAAGAAGGATCTTTTATCAATCCTCTGATCCGAGGGAGGATCTTGCTCAACAGTCCAATGCTGAGCCCAAAGTGATTTGTGAGCCAGTACCGTTGTCCAAAAGAGACATTGTTGTGGAAGAGATTCCCAAAGTGGTTCCTTCTTGCGCAGTGACTAGAGCTCTGGCTAAAGAAATGGCCGAATTGCAGGATGTTGGTGTTGAAGATGACATTGCAGATTTGTCAGGGACATTTCTGGATTCCAAGGAGGATCTTCGTCATTCTTCTGATCCTAGTGAGGATCTTGTTCAACAGTCCAATGTGAAGTTAGAAACGCCAGTACCGTCTATGACAGAAATGTCTTTGTCCGGAGAGAAATTGATCCAAGAACAAGAGGTTGATCTCGATTTGAGCTCTCTGTTTGATGCTGCTCTCCCTGAAGAGGAGTTGTTTGAGGTCCCAGTTGGAAACTTCGTCAAGGATGGAGTTTTGAGGAGGAAGCGGAGACCACCTGAGGTCCCGGCCTCTGAGAACTGGGCGGTCATACGTCAGATCGTGGTTCCCAAGACATATCGTCCAGAGGATCTGAGGTTGGCACACAAGGTTAGAGGTCATTTAGGTGTGAACAAAACCTGTGTCAAGATCGTGAGGCACTTCTACTGGCCGAAGAGAAGACAGGATGTGGCTTCCTTCTGTCAGACATGTTACACATGCCAGATGGTGGGGAAACCGAATCAGAAGATCCTTGTCACACCACTGAAGCCCATTCCAGGCTTTGAGGAGCCATTCAGCAGAGTCATCATTGACTGTGTCGGCCCCTTGCCGAAGACACGATCCGGTAACCACTGCCTGCTGATGATTATGTGTGCATCTACATGTTTTTCCAAGGCAATTCCACTGAGGAGCATTAAAGCTCCCAAGGTCCGGAAGGCTTTGATCAACTTTACACTTTGTTTGGTCTGCCGGATGAAATCCAGTCAGATCAGGGATCCAACTTCATGTCTGGCTTGTTCCAAAGTGTGGTCTGTCAACTTGGAGCCAAGCAGATGACATCGAGCGCCTATCATCCGGAGTGCTAGGGGGCACCACATCACATATAGAGTGGCCTAGTGGTGAGAGGGTGGTATTAAAAACACAAGAAAAAGATTTTTTACTCTTGGACCCAGTTTAATGGAGTAAATCATTTCTTTTCTTACCCTGTGCTTTAACGAATGCTGTATTCAATACCCTCTTTGTAACAACTTAGTGAAAAGTTTGTGGGCCTCAACCTGAAAGTCGTCCTCCCTTGCACATATGCGTCATAACCTGAGGAACTGACAAAATGGCAAGCCTTTATTAAGGGAGATAGGATGATAACTTTCATAGTGCAAGAGACTATTCCTATCAGTGGGTTTGGTAAAAAGTGTAGTGTGGATGTGTTCCCCATCAAAAATTACCCTCGTGTCGAGGAAACTCACCTGGCAATGGTCAAATTCCAGACTAAGCTTAATTGACTCCATGCAATTGTTGAGCTGTTGGAGGAAGGTTTGAAGATCGTTACTAGAACCTCCCCAGATTAGAAAAACATCAGGCTTTTTCATGACAAAGGGTTGAACTGTGCATGAGAGGATATTCCAGTGCATAAATCTGACTCGATGCTAGGTTCGGGTGACAGACCTCATTTGTATTTTGACAAATACCTCTCGTACCTCACTGGAAAAGCAATAAAAATCAATCGAATCTTCAATTTGCCACACATACAGTACATACCTCATCCGCGTGTTTTTAATGGGGCTAAGTATAAAATCCATTTTTTAATTGAAATTGGTGGTTAGGTTGCATACTTACCGTTGATGTGATGGAAAATATATCTTGCTTTCTTTTTTTGGAGATTATGGGAAAATTTAATACCATCCAAGTAGGCTATTTTGATTAGATATTGCAGCCTTTCTCAGCATCTTTACATCACTGAGAGTTCAGTCTAGGAAAAAGCACACAAATGTGAGGAAAAGTAGAGAAGGAGATGTGGCAAGGGTAAAACTGCCAAAAATTGAGGACTATTTTTGTTTCATCGTGCGATGTACTGCCCAAAAAGTTTTTGGGGATGCATGCCACTGATATATTGTCTTCAGCTCAACCACCAACAACATAGCTAGCACTCCATTTTTGTTTGAAGACAGAGTGTACACCGACTTGGAGATTTTACATTTACAAGAAAGCATTGAATAATGAAAAAATTGTCATTTTGCTATAAATTTTGGAGGGGTCAGAAAACAGCTCATCCAAAATTATTGTTGTAAACTGTTGTCTAACTTATGTGGGCATCATAGAAACTGAATGAGGCATTTCCAAGTCTGATCTGTACAGCAGTTACTTGTTTGACTGCCATCAGACTGTGAAGTTGGCTATATCACTACTTACACCAAGCTATCTGTCTTGCTAACAAATTACTGTTTAATTATTGTGACAGTCGATAATAATACAGCATAATATCATGTAATTTACGTTGTTGTTACTTATAAACTGTTAAACGTTATATCAATTTTTCAGGATTGTTTAGCTCTATAAGAAATGTTTGAAACATATATCACAGTTGTTAAATCGTATTAAGAAACCTAATCAGAAGTATTTGGATACAAAACAGAAAAACAAGTTTATGACTATGGCATCAATGAAAATTACAGAGACATCTTGCTAAGCACCATAGAAAACATCAGAGCAACACAGTAATCCCTGTTGACGGAGATGGCAATATTTGCATTCAAAATCTTTCCAGCTCCTGTGCTGTGTTCACTTGCATTACATAGGTAATTCTCACATTAAACCTAGGCCCTTGCCTTGACTTTGAGGTTAAAGATGGCAGAAGGCCCAAGCATGACACTGTTAAATTACTGTAATTTTGCTGTTAATCTTGCGATTCTTTAATTTAGCAGATTTGCTCTCTGTTGTTTAACAAAGAAAAAAAAACTGTCCATTAGCAGAAAGTTTTTCAGTGCAATGTATACAACATGAGTTCCAAAACATCAAAATGTTTGTTTCTTTGTTGTTTGTTTCAGTATTTTGGTTGCTATGTGCTGCCAGACTACTCTACCCCCAGAAAGGGAAGCATCTGTGTGCGCCACTTGTCTCCATGGGAACATCATATATACGAGTATATAACCTGTAAACATTTTGATAACGCGCATGAATAACTTTTTATACTATTTATTTAGTACTAACTGGTTATATGCCAACTGAATTTTGTTGTTTGTACTCCACTGGACAATACAATGAATCTCATTGTTATTTGGGGTCTTCCAGGCCTTGTAGTCTTCCTGTGCTCACCAGTGTGTAATTTCCGTCCAACAATGTTGCAAATAGTATATATCGCTGCACCTCATGTTTTCGCTATTTCTCTAACCTTTTTGTTCTACCTTTTTAGCCTAAAATGGCTTGCTTCACTGGCAGGGATAATCCTTTGGGTCTGAAATAATGGGGGGATAACTCATTCCTGTGCATGGTTGTCCAACACTACGTGGCCCAGTTTGAAAGAGTAATTACCCACCCATAATAATTATTTTCTTGATTTCACTTGTCTCTCCAGGTTAAACTGTTGTCACGATGCTTTTATTATGGAATGCTGTATTAGCTTTATGTAAAGTGTAGCGGGACCCAAGTCTTCCAGACAGAAGTTCTTTGACTCATCAGTCTCTACCCCCAAAATTTTTGGGATAATATTCTAATCAGGATGTTTGTTTATGTGAAGAAACGTTTACAAAAGAAATATAAAATAAATTAAAAAGGGACATTTTTATTTTACAACTATTTTCAGATTATTTACAAATACAAAACCTTTGTAAATAAAGATACGATATTCAGGTAAACTCCTGGAAAACCTTTATTTCTGTTTGAGGTGAACACATGTGATGTCATTTCTGGCGCCATAAAAACACTCAGAGGTGGTAGAGGTGTGAAAGAGATCTGCTGCTTGATTAAACAGGCTGCTCAGGAAGACTGGGTGTTGGAGATGACTCAGATGAGTTAAAGATTGGCATTTGATTAATTTCAAGCCTCCTGTCTGCAAAAAAAAAAACTGAAATTAGTAACAGATATGATGCAAAACTAAAGCTGTCACTCTTATACAAGGAAAAAACTGATGAGGGTAATTTTGTTGATTTTTGAGAGTGAATGAATCTTCCTGTTCTCCAGATATGTGCTGCTTGTTTTCTCATTTCAACTTTGGTTCCTCATCTTCATCACCCCTCCTCCTCAAAATATGAATCCCCCCCCACCCCCTTCATTCGTTGTTCTGGTGAAACACCACAGCTCACAGGCAAAAAGTCCCCTCAGTCAGAGAGATATTTAAAGCCCTTCGTACTGACCATGTGCTGATCATCTTCCTGTCGTATCCGGCCTGAATATTGGTCAAAATTAAACTGGCCACATTACCTCCAGCAAAACGGATGCATAGTCCACACAGTTAGCATTCTTTGGCAACTCGTATCATGGAGACGCCAGCAGTCTCAGTCACAACAGAGAGCGCTTACACTCAGCTTGTTTCTCCATGTCATGATGCATACTGCACATTGAACCAAACCTCACTGAATAGCCCTAGAGCTCAGCGCACAGGTAAGTATTCCTGCACAGCGTATTAAATGGCAGAACACAGGTAAGAACACCTACACAGTGTATTTAAGAGCAGCACACAGGTAAGAACACTTGGCCTGTATATTAAAGAGTGGCAGAGTGATAAAAACACCTGTATAGCAAGTTAAAGAGAGTCACACAGGCAGAACCTCCATTTACATGCGAGGCTGGCCAATGTAAGCATGTAAGATTCTGCAATATGAACACACAAACTACAATGATGGTAGGTCATATGCTTTACTCACGATACATGGCTAATTGTTTAATTACAATTTAACTGTCTTATTCTGCTCCTGCTTGTGACCACAGAGAAAAGTGTAGCGAGCTCACATCCCTACAGACTGGCTGCAGTGTGTCTGGGGCTGCTGTGTGCTCTCTTACTGGCTGCCTCATTAGTCCTGAGTGTCCTCTGTGAGTCTGTTTATTTTTACTCTGATCCTTCTTAAATGCTGTTGTACGTCAAATATATATCAGGTTCACGCCTTTGGAATCAGAAACGTGGTAACGTTGATAACATTTTCACCCAGAACAAACGATACATCTATCACCTTACGCCTGTTTGGTGATTCTGTGCCCTGAAATAAAGGCTTTTTCATGACAATGGGTTGAACTGTGCATGAGAGGATATTCCACTGCATAAAGCTGACTCGATGCGAGGTTCAGGGTCACAGATCTCATTTGTATTTTGACTCGCCCACCTTTTAGTGCAAACCCTGTTGCTCTATGGTAGTTCCATTGGAACGTAAGCCAGCCAGCAGAGCAGTTTGCAAATGAACATTGATTGTACAAATAGCGGTGGGTTAGAATAGGAAGGGGAGGGTGAAGGACATGTATTCTTACATGTGAATATTTCCTTTTTGGGAGAATAAAAATATTTAACTTCAATATTGCTCTTGTTTTTATACCATGAGTGCTATTCTTTATATGCGAACGCATCAAATAAAAATGGACATTTCATGACACTTGAACTTTTTTACTTTTTGATACAGCTTGTTGTATGTACCTAAAAAGTTTTTGATTTCAAAAAATCAGCGATTCACCTATTAGTTTCAATGAAATCATGTGAGAAGTAAATTGACTAACTCTAACAGCCTTTATCTCAAAATCACAAACTGTCATGAAATGTGAATTTTTATGAGATGCATTCACACATAGCTTAAGTGGCCCCAGTCTTTTCATACAAAATGCATTACCTGGTGAATGAAGCTCTATCCCAAATACCCCTACGCTCTCTATTCGGGTGAGGGGGGGAGAGGACGTCATGTCCTCCACAGTGATGAGGGGTTCACTGTTGGATACATCCCCCACCCTTAAGTGAGTCTGGTGTGCCATCTGCTTGTTAATAGTTTTCGCCTTCCTCTTCAGCTCCCATCACTGAAATGCTTCCTACATTGTAGCACAGTTCTTAAAAGACCAAAAGAAGTGGCAGTAATGCTAGCAAGATGCTTTTTCTTCACGGAACAAGATTGCCATTTCGCTATGGTGATTTGTGATATCGCGACCTGTTGGGTTTGCCAAAGGCATTTAGGTTAACAAATTAGGGCCTATTACATTACATACTGGTATACTGCAGTTAGTTAGTATTGTTTTTTTTATAATTTATTCTATATTCACAAGCATCTTGGATCCTTTTTTATCTGAGAATGAGACATCTTTTTCAGAAAAGTTTGTCGTGCGAAATCTCAATTTGTGATACTGATGCCTCGTCATCACGAAAAACCCACTCAGCATGCTGTCTCAAACATTGCATAATAGTGTGTCTGAGAGGAAATGGAAGTCTTCATTTGAAATCCATGTGAACGATAATGCAAGTATACTGTAGAATCCAACCCAAAAATATCACTTCCCATGAGCCACTAGCGCTTTGAGTGTCTATTACCAGATAGGGGAGACTGGTGTCCGAGGAGCAATGGGAACCAATGAGCCATGTCACTATTTTGCAATCAATCGATGCCAAAGTTGTTTAAAATAGGCAAAATAGTGATATGGCTCATTTATCCCCATGACTCATCAGTCAATGGTCAAATATTTTGCCTATTTTAAGCAGCTCTTCATCAATTGATCGCAAAATAGTGATACAGCTCATTGGTCCCCATGGCTTATCGGACCCCAGTCTCCCCTATCGACACTGCAGTCTATATCATCCTGTATAAGGACATTATGAGTAAAGTTCTTGATTGATGCATTTTTTCTCAGAAATGCATTTTCCCCTGTTTTATTAGATGCAAGGCAGTCTCAGCACTATTCACAGTTGGAGAGAGACCTGGAGGAGCTCAGAGCCAGTAACAACACCGTGAAACAAGACAGAGACCAGCTACAAAAGGACATCTCAGTACTGAGACAAGAGAAAGACCAGCTACAGAGAGAGAATAATAATTTGAAACAGGAGAAAGACCAGCTAGACAGAGGGAATAACGATTTGAAAAAGGAGAGAGACCAGGTACAGGGAGAGAACGACAATTTGAAACTGGGGAGAAAGCAGCTACAGCGAGAGAATAACAACCTGAAACTGGAAAGAGACCAGCGACTCAGAGAAAATAACATCCTGAACCAAGAGAGAGAAAATCTTCAGGTAAACTACACCATACTGAAAGAAGAAAAAGACCAACTACAGAGAGAATACAACAACCTAAAACAGAAGAAAGACAACCTACAACCATTTTACGATACCCCATACCAAGATGAGGAGCAGCTACAAAGAAACTGCAACGTCCTCAAATTAAAGGAATTGCTCTTACAGATGTCGGTTGACCTAGCGCTACAAGAGAGAGACCAGCTACAAAGAGACTTCAGTGCCACATTTGTGAAACTTTCCTTTATGGAACAGTTCTGTCCCTACAGTTCACAGAGTGAGTGGTGCTACTCAGTTCATCCACCGCGAAAGGACATTTCCTCTTTTACTTTGAATCTGTATCTTTTGTAAAGACACTTCTCATGAACTGTGGTCTGCTCTTCCTGTACAGAGGGAGAGAGTAAACCCTGTCCACAGGGCTGGAGACAGTTTCACTCCAAGTGCTACTACTTCTCTACAGAGAGGAAGAGCTGGGCAGAGAGTCGCGGTGATTGCATGAAACAGGGAGCTGACCTGGTGACTATAAAGTGTAAAGAGGAACAGGTTCGGGCATGAGTGTGAATGAATAAATGAATGAGGCAGCAATGGAGAGAAAATAGACTAAATCAGCACCATCACTACGCATGTGCAAAAATTTTACGGTCAGAGTTTAAGACTACCCACTATGTTAATAAAGCTGATAAAGCCTAGCCATCCCAGTGGAGCAGCCGGCTACTTAAGTTATTTTACATTGCCTTAGGTTATAAGGCAATATGCCGGATTCACATTTTTCAGTCTGTGATTGTCCTTACGGTACTCGTGGGCTCAATAAGTGGATGGAGGATTTTTGCTCTATTCACGAGTGCAATAATGGAACAACATGCGACCCACCATATATACTCATCACTTTTCCTACCGAAAGAAAAGATCCAGAAAGATGTTTAGAATGGATTAAATTAGTAAGTTACACTTAAAATCTTCTTTTTTGCTAATCAGTAATGCAATTTGTAACGGATATTAATAAATCTACATGCATTACATATGCCATTTCCTAAGCCTGCAGTCGGTAGTGCCGTACGTGTCAGTGACCCATACATAAATCCTTAGCCTGTACAGCTAGCCTATACATAATTGATGTAAATACTTAAATTGGTTAACCTGTGATTTGTGACATCTGTATTATATGTCAAACATTAGTGGCGGCTAACGATCAGAAATCAGGAACGAAAATATCCCTCGAAGCATTATTACTGACACGTTTCCAATCATTGGCTATAACGCGTTTTCCCGATGATACCAATGACCCATTGACAGTTAAACATGCAGCTTGCAGCTTCCCACACAATGCAATATTAAGGCGAGTAAATAATGAATGCAAAAAAAAGGTTTTATTTATTTGCCAAAATAGGTTACTCGATACAAAATGAAAGCCTAAACTACTGTGGATGATGCATGTTAATTTGACATGTCCAGCAAAGCAGTTTATCAAACCTGCGCTTCATGATCAATTTAGCAAATATATTCCACATCCCTATGAAGTTTTTTTTTTTTTCTTTTTTCTTTTTAATTTGGCATCTCCAATCCCACCCGAATCTGGAACGCCCAATTGGTGAACAATGTACAAGTCTTGCTCGTATGCGACCCCTTGCTGCCAACTCAGGAGAGTGTGGACAGTTCGCGGCTCCCCTGAAGCAAGGAGTTGTTAAACACCAGCCATCAACATCTTTTACTTACAAGGATTTATAGTCTAGTCTGACAAACTCCTGTTCCTGTTCTTTTCTTAACACTATGAGGGCCTTTTGCAATGACAATGCCCAAGCGCGGACCACAAGTTTTTTTTGTTCTCTTCCTGGTAACAGCGTAGCCCCATTTCTCACAAAAATCTTTCAAACATCGACTTTACAACGCTCAAAGTATTCAATATCTGTGTCACATTCGGCCATATTTACAGTTGCAGACACATTCTGGTTAGTCCTGAACTTTGACCGGAACCTGCATGCTTTGCACGCAGCAAGATGCCATATAAGTCTATTGACAATGTGCACTCATAAGTAGCCAAAATTAAATTGATCTTTCTCATATCATGTTCTTTCATACAATCTGACCGATCGTTAATGGTTTTACTTTGAGTGATTGTCATTGATCAGTGTGGTGTGGCTCGTGCCGTTGCTCAGTATCTGACAGATCCACAATGTGTCAGTGTGGACTGAGTGTCTCTGTGTGTCTGTCAGTAGGGTGAGAATTAGAGCTGTTGTGTGCCTGTGTTCAGGATTTCATCTCCAAACACTTAAGATGGGGCAGCTGGATTGGACTGAGTCACAGTGTAAGTGATAGTGCCTGGTACTGGGTGGATGGAACCCGTCTCCTGAGAGGGTAAGTTCAGAACGAGTGTGGCATTTCTGTATATAGCAGGCAGTTTCCATTTCCTGTCCTTATTGCCTATTGTGTATTTTCAGGAAACTGAGAAGTTACATTTGTATATTCAAGAATAATCCATTTAATAATAAATAAAAGTCTAAATCATGTGATCTGATGGATTCTTTTTTCAAATTGAGGACTGTGCCTGAGGTTTTTTATTTTTTTTCTGGCAATGACATCAAAAAGTATGAGCTTTAGGATAAGGGAACCTGCTGAATACCACCGGATATTGCACATACTGGCTCGAAATGTAATTATCACTGAGAGATCACAGAGTTTTATAGTTCATTATCACAGAGAATATCAGTAGGCACAGAAGAAGTAGAACATCTGTATGACATTTATTATCTCCTCTTGTCTTGTAGATTCTGGCACAGTTGGTGGCTGAATAATCATCAATCGGGTTACAGTAAAATGCGAAACCAGGTTGCATACTGTGCATTTACTTCGCTGATTAGGAATAGGTGGACGGATGAAGACTGCAAATTCCGGTTCTGGTTTATCTGTGAGACTGATGCCCTGTTCCACTCATAATAATCAAGATGCAAAGCTGATTCCAAATGGAAAATTAAGTCTTATAGAGCATATTTAACCATTTGCTTTGCTGATGTGCTAATATCTAAACAGCTTTACTGGGGCAGGACTGTGCCTGCATTTGAGTAGTATCTCATTATAGGGCACTAAATTAGAGCTCTAGCAGGGTGTAGTATGCACTGTGTAGGTACTGTGCCTGGAGAGAGTACATTGGTGGATGGATCCTCTCAGAGATCGCTTGTATGACTGAGGCACACCTTCCCTCTGAAATGTGCACTTATAATAAATCTGTTGTGTATTTCATGAGAAATTGTGTGATTACGTTTTTGTTTGTGGTTTGTCATTGTTGTGCTATTAGCTTTCACACAGTTAAACTTGAAAATGAATTCCCAGGTGACAGGAATATTCATTCTGTAAAATACTGTTACATGGCTCTGTTATGGCCCCAATTTGTTATTACATTTATAACGCAACAGCAACAGCAAGGGATGACAAAAACAGTTTTAACAACTAAAACACATTTAATTTTTAACAAAGACAAAGACTAATAACAACCTACAACTAAAGACCAAGATTGATAAATAAGAAAAAACAGAAATAATTACAGTCCCTTTTTGGTGGGGTGGCTTGGTGATGTCCTGGATGAAGAAAATGCTCAAACACAGGCAAAGAAATCCACAAAAGAAACGTCACAGGTCTTGAACAGAATGGCAGGTCTGGTCATCTTCTTGCAATTTCTCCTCCTACTACTGTCTCAATTCTTTTCCTTATATACTCTTTTGCGGACCCCACCCACATTTAGACCTCTTTTTTTTAATTTTCTGAGACTTGCCCCAGACATGTCCAGGACATGTCTAAACATGACTCCAGTCTGAGCTTAACAAAAAAAAAAGGTAAATACTGCCATCTAGTGGCCTATATTCACATTACACCTCCATTCCAAAAGGGAAAAAATTTGACTCATAAAGGCAAAATTTTTCTTTTCAATAAAAAATGGTTAACTGAACACTTGTCTATATATACATATCATACACATTCAAACACGGGATAAGCAATCAGCAATTACATTGTCTGTACCCTTCACATGCTTAATTTCCAAGTCAAACTCCTGTAAAATCAAACTCCAATTCAACAATCTCCGATTCTTGTTTTTCATCTTACTCAAAAACATTAACGGATTGTGGTCAGTGTACACAATCATTGGCTTTTGTCCTGTACAAACATAAACCTCAAAGTGTTGTAAAGAAAGGACCAGAGCCAACAGTTCCTTCTCTATTGTGGAATAGTTCCTTTGGTGGCGATTGAACTTCCTGGAGAAGTATGCCACGGGATGCTCAATGTCATCAGAGTCACTTCTCTGTAGGAGCACAGATCCACAAGCTTGGTCGCTAGCATCGACCGCGATGGAGAACGGTTTGTTGAAGTCAGGAGATTTGAGCACGGGGAAGTGACACAGCAGAGACTTCAGGCGATCGAAGGCTCTCTGGCATGCATCATCCCAGGTGAACTTTACGCCTTTCTTCAGTTGGTTAGTTAGACTGAGAGCAATCTCAGCAAAGTTCTTGCAGAACTTGCGGTAGTACCCGATCATTCCAAGGAAGTGGCGCAAAGCTTTTTTGTTGTCAGGAACTGGAAAGTCCATGATGGCTTGGACTTTAGCATTTATGGGTGCCACCTTACCCTGGCCTATGACGTAGCCAAGATAGGTGACAGTAGCACAACCAAAGTCACTCTTGTTCAGGTTAACAGTCAGGTTAGCCTGGGTCAGGCGCTGGAACAACGTCTCTACATCTTTTAGATGTTCTTCCCAGGAGTCACTCCATGTGATCAGGTCATCGATGTACGCACCCGTGTGTGGCAATCCGGCGATTGTAGACTGTATCATCCTTTGGAACGTGGCTGGGGCATTTTTCATGCCAAAGGGTAGGACTTCATACTGGTACAATCCAGATGGTGTGGCAAAAGCAGAGATGCTCTTGGCCCTCTCAGTTAAAGGCACACACCAATAACCCTTCAATAAATCAATCTTGGTCAGAAACTTTGCTTGCCCTACTCTATCAATACAATCATCAATCCTAGGTATTGGAAACACATCAGTTCTAGTTACAGCATTGACTTTGCGATAATCTGTACAGAATCTAGTACTTCCATCAGGTTTTGGAACTAGCACACAGGGTGAACTCCAATCGGAGTTGGAGGGTCTGATAATATCATGTTTTAACATGTACTCAACCTCTTTCTCAGCAATCTTTCTCTTTTCAGGATTCATCCGGTATGGATGCTGTTTTATTGGTTTGGCATCACCAACATCTACATCATGAGAGGCTATAGTAACTCTCTTTGGAACATCAGGAAACAAATCCTCATATTTCTTGATCAACCTTTCAAACTGATCTCTCTGTGAGGGTTCTAAGTGCTGGAGTTTTACATCAAGATTTTGCAACACTTCAGTGTTTGACAATTTACATGAAAGAACTTCAGCTTTAATTCTTGGTTCATCATCTTGAAACTCCCCCTCATCTTCACACGTTTCGACCATTGGAGAATCTGAAGTGACAGCTGCAACCCTAGCATTTCTGTCATGATAAGGCTTTAACATGTTAATATGACACAATTGTTTTGGTTTTCTCCTATCTGGAGTCTTCACAATGTAATTGAGATCATTGAGTTTTGTCAGAATTTCATAAGGACTATGAAATCTAGCCTGCAATGGATTGGACTGCAAGGGAAACAACACAAGGACCTTGTCTCCTGGTTTAAACTCACGGCTTCTAGCCTTATGATCATACCAAGTTTTCATTTTTCCCTGACTTGATTTCAAGTTCTCTTTGGCAAGGACACAAGCTGCACGCAATCTTTCCTTGAACTTGCTAACATAGTCTAACAGACTGATTTGCGGCTCTTCCTCTTGCCATTGTTCACTCAATAATAGCAAAGGTCCTCTCACTTCATGACCAAACACTAGCTCAAATGGACTGAATCCAGTAGACTCCTGCACTGCTTCTCTAGCTGCAAACAACAGCAAATGAACCCCTTCATCCCAGTCTTTCTCATGGTCATAACAATAAGTTCTCATCATTGTCTTGAGAGTGGAATGAAACCGCTCTAAGGCACCCTGACTTTCTGGATGATAGGCACTAGAAAGAATCTGTTTTGCACCTAGTTCATACCCAACCTGCTGAAACAATCCTGAAGTGAAATTGCTACCTTGGTCTGACTGAATTTCCCTGGGAAGACCAAACAATGTGAAGAACTTTATCAAAGCCTTCGAGATTGCAGTTGCCTTGATGTTACGTAGAGGTATGGCTTCGGGGAATCTGGTAGATGCACACATGATTGTCAACAAGTACTGATTTCCAGATCTAGTCTTGGGTAATGGACCAACGCAATCAACAATGACCCTAGAGAATGGCTCCCCAAATGCTGGGATAGGCTGCAATGGAGCTACAGGTGGGTCTAACTGGTGTTTTACAACTACCTGACAAGTGTGACAGGTTTTGCAAAAGTTGGAAACGTCTTTCCGAAACCCAGGCCAAAAGAAGTGTTTCATGATCTTATCAACAGTCTTGTTAACACCAAGATGACCTCCTAAAGGTAAACTATGAGCCATTGTTAAGATCTCATTCCTATAGACCTTCGGAACAACAATTTGCCTGACCACTGCCCAATCTGCATTGGCAGGGATATCAGGAGGGGGCCACTTCTGCATCAACACACCATCCTTGAGATAATACCCAACTGGAACTGCATCTATTTCTTTTTCAGGAAGGGCTCTCCTCTTTAGTACACCAATTTCAGGATCATTAGTTTGCTCCTCAATCAACCGCTTTCTGGACAGAGACAAGTCTCCAGACACATCAAAATCACCAGACCCATCCGGCTGGCTGAATAGAGAACTGATAAAAGTATCTGATAAGTCCTCAAACGGAGAAACCATAGTAGGCCAATCAGAGTCATGAGGCGAACCACCCGAGTCCTGACTATTCAATGTACTGGACGGCACCACAACATCATCTTCTTTAGCCTTCTTAGCCATAGCACGAGTCACTGCGCAAGAAGGATACAGAGATGGGTCCTCATCCCCATTTTCAGTGCTCGGCTGTGAAGTAAGATGTACAGGGGGAACTACTTTGCCCCCAGCCAGGTCATTGCCTAGCAACAGAGAAACACCCTTTATAGGTAGACTTGACATAAGTCCCACCTTTACCTGTCCTGTAACTAAATCTGACTTCAAGAATATAGAGCGCAGGGGTACAGATACAGTCCTCCCTTCAATACCTTGTACAAGTATGAAATCCCCTGAAGCGGTCTCATCACGTAACTCCAAGGAGTCCATCAACAAAAGTGACTGAGAAGCTCCGGTATCCCTTAGGATATATATGGGGACAGGAGTAGTATGCTCATTCAGAGCCACAAATCCCTCTGACACAAATGGAAGAAATTCCTCCCTCACAAAGTCAGCTGTATTAGGCTTTTTAGCCCCACAAGAAGCAGGCAATTTAGCAGATTGGTTATCTACTACAGGGGTTTCTAACCTTGTTTTCACAAAGGCATTTGGTTTGGTATCCTTTTCTTTTTCTTTCTTAGCTTTAAGGAACCAACAGTTAGTTGTAACATGACCAGATTTCTTGCAATAACTGCAAACTAGACCACTTTTGTCACTGTCAGCTTTCACACTTTGATCAGACCTGTTACTGGATTTCTGAGCACCATCACCAGATTTGTCTTTGTCTTTGGGTGAGGAATCTTGGGTATCACCGCAACCCTTTTTCTGAAATTGGGACCATTTATTGTTACTGCTAGACTGAAATTTGGACTTATGAGTGAGAACATATTCATCTGCAAATTTGGCAGCTGATTGCAAGTTCAGTGCTTGCTTCTCATTAAGGTAGGTCTTAACATCATCCTTAACACAGTTCTTGAATTCTTCAACTAACACCATCTCTTTTAGTGAGTTGAAATCATCCTTGACCTCCATAGAAGTACACCAGCGCTCAAAGCAAACCTGCTTCTCATTAGCAAATTCAACATAAGTCTGATTTTCAGATTTCTTCAGACCTCTGAATTTCTGTCGGTAAGCCTCTGGAACCAACTCATAAGCTCTCAAAATAACCTTTTTGACAACCTCATAATCAGAGGAATCATCTGCAGACAAAGCTGAATAGGCTTGTTGAGCTTTACCCTTGAGGACAGTTTGCAACATCAGAGGCCAGTGTTCCTTTGGCCACTGGCAACTCTTTGCTACCTTTTCAAAACACTGGAAATAGTTGTCAACATCCTTTTCCGAAAATGAAGGCACCAGTTTTACCTCCTGACTGGCACAAAATTTATTTTTAGTTTCAATTTTAATTTTTAGTTTCTCCATTTGGAGTCTTTCCTCTCTATCCAACTTCTCTAATTCAAAATCTCTCTGTCTCTGTCTCTCTCTTTCTGCTCTTTCCTCTTTCTCTCTCTCAAATTCTCTTTGTTTTTCTTCTCTTGCTAATTTTTCTAACTCAAACTGCCTTTGTTTTTCTTTTTCTTCCCTCTCAAATTCTCTTTGTTTTTCTTTTTCCTCCCTTTCTTTTTCTCTTTCCTCCCTTTCAATCTCTAGCATTTTTAATTTAAGTTCCATTTCTATATTTGGATTTTCCACTGGAAACTGTTCCAGATCTCCTGGTGCAAACACATTTTCATCAATGTAATATTCAACTATCTCTCTAGCCAGTCTTGCTTTTCGCATGGCTGGTTTTACCTCTGTCAGCTCCAACTGTCTGCAAATTTCTAGCAGTTCTGTCTTTTTAAAAGACTTCAAAACCCCTACGGTTGGTGATGCCAAGAAATCATCCATTGCTGTTGTCAATATATATCTAGGAAAATTCACAAAAACAATTTCACAATTTGGAATGTTAGATTTTCAATAAATTACTCACACAATGGTCTATCCCGGACCTTGAGCCCCCAATTTGTTATGGCCCCAATTTGTTATTACATTTATAACACAACAGCAACAGCAAGGGATGACAAAAACAGTTTTAACAACTAAAACACATTTAATTTTTAACAAAGACAAAGACTAATAACAACCTACAACTAAAGACCAAGATTGATAAATAAGAAAAAACAGAAATAATTACAGTCCCTTTTTGGTGGGGTGGCTTGGTGATGTCCTGGATGAAGAAAATGCTCAAACACAGGCAAAGAAATCCACAAAAGAAACGTCACAGGTCTTGAACAGAATGGCATGTCTGGTCATCTTCTTGCAATTTCTCCTACTACTTTACTGTCTCAATTCTTTTCCTAATATACTCTTTTGCACACCCCACCCACATTTAGACCTCTTTTTTTAAATTTTCTGAGACTTGCCCCAGACATGTCCAGGACATGTCTAAACATGACTCCAGTCTGAGCTTCACAAAAAAAGGTAAATACTGCCATCTAGTGGCCTATATTCACATTACAGCTCCACTTCATAACTGGAATTGGCTTGAAGGCATCGATGATGTTTCACCTATTTCAATGTGGGCCAGTTTCACTGACCCATATGAGGCTTAATCCAAGACTAAATTCAATTTTCATTAGAGAATCTCCATACAAAACTCTGTTTAGTCCAGGGCTGTGCTAAATCCATATCTGTGATACCAGCAAAATAAGTTCATATTTATTTTGGCTACCACTAAGCGTAATGAAGGTATACAATTAGGAATACATGGAGTTTACATACTGCCATTTTAACTGGGAATGTGTCCGTGACTCAGCCTTGTCATAAGACTGATGGAATGTTGCATTTACAAATTTTCACCAATGGACTTCAGTTTCAAATGCCAAATACCAGAATTAAATTTGAAATGCAGCTGAACGTTTTCTTTGAAGTTAATCTATAAGCAATATAAACTGACCAGCATTGAAATCTCACCACCTTAATTTCATGGTCAAGGTACAAATTATGAATGTTTAGGATGTGTAAATATAATAAAGACAAAATCAGATTGTCATTGATTGGTCCCGCTGGCTGAAAACTACAAGGCGGCGGGCACTGGAGCCTTGCGCCCAAAAACAGGGAAAAGGACCCACTCGCACCGGCTGGAAAAAAGGTAAAAGGTTTTTCATGAAAAATTACAAAAAATAAACAAACTTTCCAAAAAAAAAAGGGGGGGGAGCAGCAGCAACCGAAAACACCGGGGCTAAAACCAGAATGCAGCTGCTCTGCCAATTGGCAAGAGCAACTCTTCATTTTCTCAGAAAACTAGCTGTGTGCATCACAATGAAAAAAAACATTCTTCGGTAAATTGCTGGGGCAACCCGTACCCGGTATCATGCCCAAGCGTGCATTATCACACGCTGGTCCACTTGAGATAGCGTATCACTGTCACGTTTTGACGATCACAAGTGTGAAACTGTCACAAACAACTGGTAGCATTTCGTTCACTTCCGCCTCAGCCCAAGCGTGAAACCGTCACCGACAATGTGGGCCAATTAGTTCACTTCCGCCTCAGCGCAAGGTGAGATGAAGGTTTACAGCTAGCTAACTTGGATGAAAAGAACTTTGAAGCTAGCTGTACAGCCGAATGCCAATAATGTAATGTTTGGGTTGATCCTATTTCTGACCAGTCTGACAGCATAAATCATCAATTAATTGCAGTCAGAACAGTCTTATAATCCGACGGGATTTTCTGAAATCCGCCGGAGTCAGATTTAGGAGGCATTTTTCCACAGATAGGGTTGAAAATGTATCATTTCAGTTAAGAACGGTCAGGTGGGACAAGGTTAATTCATTGCCGGCAAAGTTATAATTCACAAAAAGGCAGGACGACGGCATATTAATGGTAATACCTCAATAATATAATGGGAAGATGCCGGATGGATGTGAATCCCGCTGCTTTGTGGTTAATGAAATGCCTCTGTGGCCTGTCAAAATCGGTAATATTCCTTCTAAAAAATAACACGTCGGCTCTAACCATTTGAGTGAATGTCTACCTTCGCTTTATGTATCGTGTATGACTTTTTCTGCGCTGAGCGCCAGGCATTAAGTTTATTTTCTGGTCGCTGATAGCTAAAAACTGTTCGACTTTGGGTCGCGCTTGCGTGTGATGGCAAACGCTTGGGCATGATACTGGGTTGCATTGCAAAGACCATACGTCACGTCCTGCTGGTACTGGGGTGAGCTGTGACGCTTTGGTTGCTAGGATACGGATAATCAGCACAAGCATCTGTTTTTATTTGTAGGTCTGTCCTTGATTATTTTTCATAACAGGTTTTGTTGTGTATGATGTCACGTCAGTGGCTACCATGGATGTAGCCGTGGAATTATTTGATTATGTGTTGCATTGTGTCTACTAAGCCCATGAGGGCTGGGCACCAACTAGGGTGTTTGACACTCAAATAAACATATCAATCAATGAAATATAATATTCAATTCAATTCAATTCAATTTATTTTGTATAGCGCTTTTCACAGAGACTGTCACAAAGACGCTTTACAGTGAGAGTTTAAAGAAATAAAAAGGCAGTGCCCAGCCTATTCCCCACTACAGCAAATGAGGCAAAAAACTCCCAGTAGGGAGAAAAATCCTCCAACAGTGGTGAGAAAAAACTCCCCAGTGGGAAGAAATCTCAGGAGGAACCCGGCCAGAGTGGGGGAGCCCATCCTCCGCGGGCTAGCTAATTAAGAACAAAAAGTAAAATGGAGTGAAACGACAGAAGAGTTCCATTTAAGTCCACCTAAAGTGGCAACGGTAGCTTCAGAAAGTGGCAAGTCGAGGATGGTGCAGGACTGGACCAGGGCCAAACCGGATCGGATCAGGACAGCAGGACAGCAGCAGCCAGCGCTCATAGTGAGGGACAGGGCTCATACGGTCCAGGACTCAGGGAAGTGGAAGGAAGATCCTCGGAAAGAGACACAGAAGAAAGGGGTGTGAGGCACTGGATAACTACTGCATGATAATAAAAGTACCGTCCTCTGGCATGTGCCAAGTGAGCCTGGTCAGGAAACAGTCAACACCCCTCCATCCACTTCCTGCAGCAAAGAGGCCCAACACTTATTCCAGGCTGTTAGATCACTTTTCATTTTCTAAACAATAGTACCATATGGACCTCCCCGGTGACTAAGGCTATAGCAAGCCCCACTGGTGCCGTGTAAGTGCAATCTCAGTGCCACCGGTTCCACATGGATTTAAGCAATTTTAACGACCAAAAGCTAGTAACCTTCATCCATTTAATGCAGCGCAGAGGCCCTGAATTCCATCCGACCAAGGCTGCGTAATTTTTCAATCAAATACCACCAACACCATGTGGACCTACTCGGTGACTAAGGCCGTAGCAAGCCCACCGGTGCCGTGTAAGTGCTATCTCAGTGCCACCGGTTCCACATGGATTTGCGTAACACTACACCAGTACCATATGGACCTCCCCGGTGACTAAGGCTGTAACAAGCCCCACTGGCACCGTTAATGCATGCTCAGTGCCACCGGTTCCACATCGATTTACTTAACTCAGGCTTCCAATAGCTTATGAACACATCAACTAGGTTTTAGTCAGTCCCATCCGAGCCAAGTAATGTTTTATACATAATTATCTAATCATGAGCTAATCATAGGCTTGACTAAAAAGGTAAGTTTTTAGCCTACTCTTGAACACAGAGACTGTGTCTGAGGCCCGAATGTCCGTTGGGAGATTGTTCCACAAGATTGGGGCTTTGTAGGAGAATGCTCTCCCTCCAGATGTAACTCTAGATATAGTTGGAATTTTCAAATATCCAGCACCTTGTGAACGAAGTAATCTTGGAGGGGAGTAAGAGATGAGAAGTGCACTAAGATATTCTGGGCCAAATCATTTAAGGCTTTGTAGGTAAGCAGTAGAAATTTATATTCAATTCTAAATTTGACAGGCAGCCAGTGAAGATTTTTGAGTACTGGGCTAATGTGGTCATATTTCTTCGTCCTGGTCAGAACCCTAGCAGCAGCATTCTGCACTAATTGAAGGCGATTCAGGATAGAACTGGTGCAGCCTGACAGTAAAACGTTACAGTAATCCAGCCGAGAGGACACAAATGCATGAACCATTTTTTCGGCGTCCTGAAGAGACAGCATTTTTCTCAGCTTAGATATATTTCTAAGATGAAAGAAAGCCACTTTTATGATGTTGTTAATGTGACAGTGCAAAGAGAATATGACAAATCTAGGAAGACTTGCTGCAAGAGACATAGCTTAACATTATTTTGTTTTGTTTTCCTTTTCCTTTGTCCTACAGCTCCCATCAACAGTCACACCACCCCTTTCCCTGTACCTCCACCTATTCCCTTTTCTTTAAAAAAAACAAAAAAAAACCAACAGCTCTTTTAAGAGCCACCCCTACACCGTCATACCCGACACACACACACACACACACAACCACCCCCTCCATGCACACACACACACACACACACACACACTGTGCCTCTCCATCCCTCCCTCGCTCCCATCTTGAGGACCTGCTGCCTTGAAGTGAGTTTTGTTATTCTACTGTATTTTTTATATTTGTCACCTTAATCTCTGTGCAAATCACTGAGTGCCTGTCCTTTTTTAACGTATTAACGTTACTAATAGCCACTAGGCCATAGGCATTTGTTTTGTTTTGTCCAACAGCTACTGTTGCTACCCACCATCATTATCCCAGAACTTCATCTCCACCTGAATCTTCATTACACACACACACTCACACACTTTTTTTCTGTCTGCCTCCATCTCTGTATCTGTTTTTCATCCCAAAGCCATGTTGTCAACAGGTAGACTGTATTGCCTTTATATTGTTCTATGTTTTCTCACTGCATATTGTTTGTTTGAGAAAGTGAAGTATTTTTCTTAATGTATGTGTTTCTCTCTCTCTCCCTCTCTCTCTCTCGTTTTGTATCTTTTAGAAATGCCAGGCCGTGGGTCAACACTACGAAAATGTGTGACCTGCCACACAGAAATTAATGTGGCTTGCAAAACCTGCAAAATATGCAAGGCGCAGCAGCCACGCAAAATAAGACTTAAAAATTTGATCAGATACATGAGGGTTGGGTGCTTCGCCCCCACCCTTTGGAACTCACTCCCACAACCCATCAGGAACTCGGACTCACTGCAAAACTTCAAATCCCTTCTGAAAACCCATCTGTTCAAACTGGCGTTTCTTTGATTTTATATTTTGCTATTGTTCTCTTTGTTTTGTTTCTTTTGTCATTGTTTAGTCCTTATTTTGTAAAGCGTCTTTGAGTGTCCAAGAAAGCGCTATATAAATCAAATTTATTATTATTATTATTATTAATCAGCACCAAAAAAATCGCATAACATCTCACATTCAGGACCAAGCTCAAATGTTGGTATGGAATTGCCTTTATAGTGTTATTGCAATTCAGTTTACACTTGTTGCTATATACTAAATAAATAAATACAAAATATTTATTATATTATTGTATTTATAATAATAAATACGAAAGTATTTTATTCTTTTTTATATGTGTGTCCTTGTTTTTAAGTTGGAGAAATTACAGGCCCAGCGTTATTCACATGAAGTGACTGTTTCAGTTTCATGCCAAGCATTTTTTATACCCATAAGTCCATCCTTCATACTGGACACTCCCAGTGTTGTTGTTTGTGTTGTCGCTAGAATGGTGAGTACTCTCCAAAGGAATAAAACTCACAATTGAACTCACAGATTCAAAACTGACTCCAAACGTATTTTTGTTCAGAGTTAATAACAATCTCCAGTTGCAATTTGTGCACTGTAATTTTGACACTGTTGCGTTTCTTTTGGGCATGAGTATATATCAATGGAAAGGTCATGACCTGGTAAGTTGGCACTAGAATGTCAACTGTTAGATGTGACCAACAAAAGTCACGTTAAATACTGCTAGGGCATTATTAGGGCATAACCACATATGGGCATAACCCTAACCCTAACCCGATCAATATAGGACTTTTTTACATTTCACCAGGAAAATAAGCTTATGAAACTACTAGCTTGGTTGTAAATGAGTAAACTTTGATTACCTTGAATGATTAATGTCACTTCATGACGAACTGCAATGACTTTTGTCACTATTTTTACCCAAAGACAAAAGGCCTCATTGAAACTAATCCTGGGCCAAGGCTGGGACTATGAAATGTGAAAATGGGAACTTTTTGATAGGACTAAGACAAATACATTGTTGGAATTGCCTCGACCTGGAGAGTAACTTGTGCCAGTTTGAAGATTGTAAAAGCTTCCTCCTTTGAAATATTGACCTTTAAAACTCTGACCTCAGTGCATCTTTGAAGCACTGTTATTCAGCAATAGAAGCAGCTACAGATATGAGGCCAACTGTTATGGAAAGCTCTTGACCTAAACTGTGTGAGAATGTTATTGTGGATATAGCCACCAATTGGTGGCGCTATTAAATATGGTAAAAATGAGTTTTCACCCATTTAAAAAATACATATTAAAATTCTGGTTACACTAATGTGTTTGCCATCCCCTTAAACCCCTCAGTGCACTTACAGTTTAGTATTTGCAAATTCAGATCCTCGGAAATAAGGAAAATATTATAAAGAACTGCAATTCCCATGAAAAAAAGCTGAGCAACGCGATCCGCATGACGAGACAAAGCTGCCATATTTGTAGTTTTGTAGTTTGTTGAAGTAGGGTTGGAGATAGGGTTCTATAAAAGATTTCTAATTATTATTTCAAATACCTAGCAAAGCCAAACTTGTAATTACATTGCATATAGATAATGTGTATTAATTAAACGAGGAGATGTTGACTTGCTCCAGATGAATTTTTTAAAAACAGAACATGCAGCGTGACACCCATTATTTTTTTCGCCACCCGTGGTGAACAAATACCCGCCAAATCAGTACCACAGTTAAGCCATGAGGGGGGCGCGCGCGTTAGGGTTTCTTTCCATACAGCTGGGGTGTGTTTTAAGACCCCACTTGTTCTTACAGTTTATAGAGAGCCGAGGTCACGCCCCGCCAGGAAAGCCTCACTGGGGCTTAAAATCGGGAAAAAAAATAACATGAGTCTATGGGAACGAGATTTTTATTTTTTAGTCCAGGTTGATTTGAGCCATGATCAGCTAATATAATGTTTTTCAATTTAAAAGAAGATTTTACGAGCAAAGAAACTCGTCGTTTGACTTAAATTGTTGCATCAGAACGACTTTGAAAATTAACGATTCAAAGACTACAAACTCAATAGCGTCAGCCCGCCTGCTAGATGTGGACTAAATGGGATTTGTAGTCCACAAAAAGTTTCTTGACAAAATATATTACTACCGTTTTATGAGAAACCAAGGCTTTCATAATTTTTAAAATTCTATTTTAAACTGAAAAACCACAATATGAGCAAATGATGGTCCAAAACACACGGGATGAAAAAATTTCTGGTCGAAATGAATGGACCGCATTGGAGAGGGTTTCCAAAATTTAGGCACCATGAACGCAAATTGAGCAATTTATAATTGCATACCAGTCAAGGAAAGGTCACAAAACAGTCACCAACCACGAGTGTACAGTGGGGACAATGAAAACACTCACTAAAAGTAATACTTATCTGCCCAATAGAATTTACTGATGTTATTTTGTAATTAAATGCTGAGCATAAGACAAATACACTGATTGGGAAAGCCATGGCACTCCAGCCTCATTTTAATGTAGCAGTCAATCACTGAAGACGCATTTCTCATCTTTAAATTAGAGGCTGGGCCCGATCGCGTTCAGATTATTGAATTATTCCAGTAGCTCTGAGAGAAGCATTCGCTTCGGCGGATTTAGCACCCTATAATAATTTCTGTAGTATTCCTGTAAGCAACTGCGGTGCATGGTCCGCCGCTATATTTCTGTAATATTCCTATAGTTACTTTCGCGTCTAGGATTAGAAAACTTGTTCAATTGCACAGGGGCATGAAAGCTAGGAAAGGTTGCCGCCTCCGAGTTTTATATGGAAGAAATCTCCACATCGCTGTCATCTGAGCTGTCATATTCTATTTCTTTATGGTCCTCCAGAATCTCCTCAGGCCTGTCCTCCAGCAGAGAAGCAGCAGCATTTGGTCCCAAAGCCTTGCTGTAACAGGAGCACACGACCTGGAACTTCTCCACATCTGCAAGGTTTCTCTGAAGAAGACACAGTAGCCCATGTTGCCCCTCTTCAGTTAGACTGCCCGGGAGGAAAAATGAGGGCCTTAACAATACTTCCACTCAGTGTTGTTCAGATGGTTATTAACCCACTTAACAGTAGAACTGCATATCATTTAGGCAGAGCCAGAAGTCGTCATGTTTACACATTGTCGTATTTGCACTCAAGTGATCATACAGGTTTGAACCATTAACTCCTCTGATATGAGCACAGACACAATTTTCTTTTTTTTGGGTTAAAACCTTAAACCTATCCTACATCAAGTGAGTTATGTTGTATTGCGATCAGGAACGAGATGAGAGAACCAGGAAGTGCAGTAGAGCTTGTTTTATTGGTAAAGGGGGGTGACTTCCGCAGAGCAAAAGGCAACAGTACAAAGTCCACAATCCAAAAGTCGAAATCCAGTTGGGCAAAAATAGTATCAAAAACCAGGGCAGCAATCACAGAAATGATTGGGGAAATGGGTCTGGTACACAGGAATAGTACTATCAGAGAGACAAGCCAGAATCCACATGACGTAATCCGAATCGTTACCAGGGCAGCAAACAGATCTCGTAGTCGGGCAGAAAAATGATCAAAACACTCAGATGCAACAGTAATCCAAAATCACAAAGGCAAAAATCAAAAGTCGGGCAATCCAGTCAGAAAGATAAACACTGAGAAATCACGGCGAGAAACGTGGCACGAGAAAACTAGGGAGATTGATCTGACAAGAAAGTGAACCAAACAGACATCTTATATACACATCCGGGGTAAACACGTGACCAGGGAGAACAGGTGCAATCAATGGTAACAATGATCAGGGAGAAACGCATGAGGAATACACAAATTACATGAATTTGGCTGTTGCCAAAACGCAGACAGGGATGACAAGACAAACCTAAGTACAAAACAACAGCTCCGGTTAAGGAGTACTAGAGTGCCAAGATAAAAGAAAAGGAAAGCACTAAGTATAAGTGGAAATCCACAGAAACTTGCAGCAGAGATAATTAGGGATAGGCAAGGAGGCGGAGATTAGAATTGAGCAACTGCTGAGAGATCGTTAGTCAATTAGTATGTGCAGCTATACAATCCCGAGTGCATGTTAGAAAGTTCGTAAAAATATACAAGATTAGTGTGGTTAGTAATTAGCAAAATCAATAAACTGATAGTACGGTTAGTAGATAGTAAAAGAGAGAGGAAGGAAGCACACAGATAATGAAGGAAGATTGAAAACCCAGAAACCAATAAATCACCCGAATGAGTGGCACACAAGACTAGGGACCGTGAGCAAAGACCTACACAAGACAAGACAGGGTAGACGAAGTGCAATGCATGGAAATGAAAACATGGCATGATAACTAAATGATAGAAACAAGAAAAATAATAAACAAGAAATCTAAATAACCAAAACACAATACACAATCCTAAGAATAGTCAAAGGGCAGGCAGTGGTTACTAAACACAGAAATCCTAAACATGGCTAGGCCAGGCACAGAAATGAAAGGAACAGTCCACCGTATTTTCATAATGAAATATGTTTTTCTATGAAATGAGACGAGATGATACGTACCTCTCTGAGCTTTGAGCGACCACCCAGTCAGCCAGACGCGCTGCCACTCCTGTTAGCATTTGTAGCTAGACCAGTGGTTCTCAAATTCGGTCCTGGCGCCCCCCTGTGTATGCTGGTTTTTGTTCCAGCCGCAACTGCAATTCTAGAATTTTAACAAGCTGTTGTTTTGTTTTAATTATGTGCATTTATGCAAATATCCACAGGTTCCTCATTGGTGAAACTCTTAACACATGGAGGTAAAACCCGACAATTTACTTGGCAAACAATGGAGTCACACCTGTTGTGTTTTCTGTTGATTTTATTTTGTTCAGGCAGGTTATTTGGGAAAAACTCACAACACCTGCATTCAGAAACCTAATTTGGAGCTTATTGATTTTCTCAGAGTCTAATTTGATCTGTTTAAAAAAGTTTTCACATGAAAATCCCAGCAATATTGAAAATTAAGCACAAGATGTTCAAGGGTTTTTATTCTCCATAGCAGAATGGATGTGTCCATCCAAATGTGACTTAAGATGGTAAATAACTACTCTAAACATGGAATGCTGCTAATTAAGACAAAGTAACAGCTTATTAAGATCTTAGAATTGCAGTTGTGGCTGGAACAAAAACCAGCATACACAGGGGGGCGCCAGGACCGAATTTGAGAACCACTGAGCTAGACTCATTGTGGTCAATGGTATTTTTCGGGGCTGTAGTTAGATGCGACCAAAGTCTTCCACGTTTTTCCTGTTTACATAGGTTTATATGACCAGTGACATGAGTTCGGGTTCGGGTACGCAAATATAAATGTGGCTTTTTCTATGCTGTGGGAAGTGCATACTATAATGACAGGCGTAGTAACACCTTCTGCGCGCTTCGACAGCGCATTGATACCTTCACTTCTGATTTCTTTTCTCTCCTACGACCCCTCCTACTTCCGTAAATACAACCAACGTGACTGCACTGCACTGCTTGGTACACCGTCAGGAAGCCAGAGCTTGCAGAAAATTATAAGTAAGGGATAATTAACGAGAAGGTGTGCATTCCACGAGTTAATTATCCCGCTTATACCATGGTTATTTGCCAGCACTATCCAATCGCAGCATTAATCTGAAACGGAGATTATGCATAACATTATGCGCGATTATGCGGACTGTAGCTTACTTGCTACCCACAATTACAATGAACTTATGACGGTTTCCGAAGTCAGCGAGCTGAAATCAGTCTGCTGGCATAGCACGTAGCTAGCGAACTGTCAGCAGACGCTGATACATGAAGTGGACACGTTAGCTTCATTTGTAACCGTACTCAATTACAATCTTTTAATGAATAAAGCCTGATTTTTTCGCTGCTATAATATTTACGGTTGTTATCGCTTGAGTACGAGTCAGCGAGGTGAAATCAGTCTGCTGGCATAGCAGGTAGCTAGCGAACTGTCAACAGTTGCTGATACATGAAGTGGACACGTTAGCTTCATTTGTAACCATACACAGTTACAATCGTTTAATGAATAAAGCCTGATTACTTCGCTGCTACAATATCTAGGGTCATTATCGTTTGAGTATCCATTGTTAACCGCCCCGCAGGACGCACTTATATGACGCTGCTAAATTTAGTGGAAATAAATGAGCTTCTAGGTTTCTGTTGTACCCAGTCAAATATCAGCTCTAACATTGCTATGGTTACAAGTTGGGTAGTGCATAAATTTCGAATGGTGAAACGACCGTAGCCGAACTACCTGTGCGGTTCCACGGTTTTAATGCATACATGCCAGCTGCCAGCCAATTAGAAAAAATTAGAAAAAAAGTATTCACCCAGACCATGGTATAAAAGAAAATAATCAAGTGTGCTACTATGGAACATTTTCAAATGGAGGACATAGATGCCGACGACTGGCTCGTGGCGGAGCCGGAGCCATATCTATTTGAACCGGAATATACCGAGGAGGAGCTAGCCGAAATGGACCGTGAGAGGGAAGAAGAAACAGACGAAGATGAATCGTATGTGAAGAAGTGAAGTGAAGGTTCGCAAGCTACGTGCTTTGCCAGCAGACTGATTTCACCTCGCTGACTCGTACTCAAGCGATAATGATCGTAAATATTGTAGCAGCGAAAAAAATCAGGCTTTATCCATTAAAATATTGTAATTGAGTACGGTACGGTGAGCATTCCACGGTTTTAATGCTCTTCGCGGAGGCAACCACCCTACGCTTCGCGTCGGATGGTTATTTTATTTGCCTCCGCGTCCTGCATTAAAACCGTGGAATGCACACCTTCTCGTTAATTATCCCTTTCTTATAATTTTCTGCAAGCTCTGGCTTCCTGACTGTGTACCAAGCAGTGCAGTGCAGTCACGTTGGTTGTATTTACGGAAGTAGGTGGGGGTCGTGGGAGAGAAAAGAAATCAGAAGTGAAGGTATCAATGCGCTGTCGAAGCCCGCAGAAGATGTTACTACGTCTGTCATTATAGTACGCACTTCCCACAGCATAGAAAAAGCCACGTATGGATTTGCGTACCCGAACCCGAACTCATGTCACTGGTCATATAAACCTATGTAAACAGGAAAAACATGGAAGACTTTGGTCACATCTAACTACAGCCCTGAAAAATACCGTTGACGACAATGAGTCTAGCTACAAATGCTAACAGGAGTGGCAGCGCGTCTGGCTGACTGGGTGGTCGCTCAAAGCTCGGAGAGGTACGTATCATCTCGCCTCATTTCATAGAAAAACATATTTCATTATGAAAATACGGTGGACTGTTCCTTTAAACATGACAGGCAGAATGCAGAATCACAACAAGTTAAGGACCACAGCACTACAGGAAATGCCATTACAGGGTGGGGAAGCAAAATTTGCTAAATAAATCACCATCTATAGATTGTACGTTATTCTCAACTGGCATGTTTATTGAAGAAAAGAGATTATAAAGCAGACAAATAAAGAAAATAGGTAGTCCATCATTCAGTATGTCCACCATTATTAGCAATAACAGGTGCACACAATTCAGGGGAGTGGTTGTGGGATTGTTTGTACTTTAAATGCCAGTGCAAGTTTTGCTTCCTCACCCTGTAGCTCACCAAAACCAACACTTATTTTGCTGTAGGGGACATGAATGTGGACAGTGAATTCGAAACAAAAAACGTGAATTATTGTAATTTAATCATATCCTGAGAACCACTGCTACAAGACAATAAAAATTGCCTTCTGTCCACTTTTTCTGCCATGGGATATGGCAGTCCTGATGCCCCCAGCCAGCCCTCTGAGATAGGTGCAGTGCTGTTGCACCTGCCTCATGACGATAATCTTCTCCACTAGAAGCCGCAGTGCTGACAGGTGCGCATCAAAAATCTTCTTTTTGGTGAGGATATTTCTTGATTCTGGAATCACATAAATAACATTGCTTCAACACAAGTCTGACCTGTAGATTCTTAACAGCCATATCTAAATCAGCAAAAAGATAAGCAGTATTTGCACATCCCATAACCAGGTGCAGGCTGCAAAAATTTAGACTAATGGTGATCAGAAAGACACTTGCACACTAAAGATTTGCTCAGTTTTTGTTCTTCATTCTATGGGCTTCTACTCAGCTGCTTGTAAGTCCTTAAATGAATACATAAATTGATATTTCATTTAAGTAATAAATCTAAAAGAAAAAAACATCACAATTTCTGGGAATATATGACCAACCTGTATCCATTATTACACAATAATATTGATTTAATGACTGGAAAAACAAACCCGTTTGTTAAGTGTAACGGTCATTTCTGGAGCCAACTTATGTTGCGTTGGCTGCAGGCTCTCTTCCTTTCTGCATGCTGTAGTGCAACAGAAGAAGCAAGCAGCACATAACACTGCACCATGGTTACAATGCTGATCTTGTATTTCCCTGTGTACCGACTGAATTCAAATAGTTTCGTCATTAGTACAACCTACCTCTAAATTTAAATGTAACCTAATGAGAAAGCATATCCTCAGTGAATTGGTGTCTTTCTGTGCGGTTTTAAGTTGATAAGCCAAAAGTTAAGATTTGGTATGATCTGCAATATAAAATGAATTAAGATATACTGTGTAGCATACGGTGTATATACAGTAACATATATATATCATAACTTTGGTTAAGCAGATACACACAAGAGCATTAGAGATTTGTTCCATACCACCTCTATGCAATTCCCATGGCCATATGAGACTGTCTGCCCCACTCTCTTCTCCCACCACAGAGAGTCTGCTCTCCACCTTCTCCGCATCGATGCGTTCCTCTTCTGGCACCTTCTCATTGTAGGTCTTGATAGTTTGAAATAGTTTTCTCTTTTCTTCCCCAAGTTTCCTTCGTCGCAGGTGACGGATTTTGTTGCTGTCTAAAATACAGATAAAATAATGCAAAAACATATGTACGCAGATATCAGAACTTTAAATGCATTACTGTTAAAGATTAAACCTTGTAAATTGTCACTTAAATAAAAATGGCGGAACAGAAGACATTACAAAAGAAAGAAATATCTTAAAATGTAAAGGAACACATTTTAAGTCTGAGAACTTAGACTCAAGGTTTCCAAAACAGTCTAGATAAGATAACATCAACATACCAGTCTGATTATAAAGGCTGGCTTTTTTTTTTGATGAATACCAAGAAAAATCTGTTCGATGGACTGCTGAAGGTCCTGCTGGTCACCATTTCTGGTACCTGAAGAATCTTAAACAACAACAGAAATCAAAATCAAGATGTCTTTTACACAGTACTTTGAAGAATATCAAGTTCAAGTAGCCACAGAATTTCAAATCTCTATCTTGCTGGGTAAAAAAAAATGGTGCCACCTAAACACAGGCACAATCTGCAATGAAAAGGTCCATTTTGAGTTTTCCTCCAACTTTGGCTCTGTCTAGCTTGAAAGTGTAGACACTACCAAAGAAATGCTTGGTATTCCTGAAAATAGAGTTCCAAAAGCGCAACAAATGGCATTTACCACCATAGAACATACCAATGTTAATGAGAAAATATACTGCAAACATGCACCAAATCGACCATCTTTCCGGCCGTCAGCTGCACTAACCCAGCAAGGTACCAAGGTGCTTTTCACTGAAAATGATAGTCTTTTTGTGAGTAAACACATAATAAAGCATTCTAGATTGGTATATATCTATCCAGGTATATGTCTATCCAGGCTTGAAGTGTCAAAGATCATGATAAAAGTATAACAAATTTTTTACTGCGTATCCTTAACACATTATCGTTAATGTAAAATGTGGTGTTTAGAGCAAGAATAAGCCACTTTTCCCAGGTAAAAAAATACTATACTTGAATTACACTTTTACAGACTGTATTAAATATGGTGTATGTTTTTTTCGCCCCCTTTATGTGTAATTAAGTGTGCTCAAGTAGTCATTGAATACTACTTGTGTACTACTTCAGTACACTTAAAGTGTACACTTTCTAAAAGTATATATTAAATATATTACTTTTTGTGCTTAATTTGCAAAAGTATATTTGTAATAACTTTTGTATGCAACAAATATACTTTTAATATAATTAAGTGTAATACTTTTTCACCTGGGTAATGGCTTCCAAGTGGCGCTACCAGCAGGCAAAGTAAGATTTGGACCTAAAAATTTGGATTTTGCCGTGAGACACCCTTATCTACCTAAGCGCCAAGTTTAACTCAATTCCAGGGGGGTCAACTGCACACCAAATGTCATTCTCTCTTGGAATGGCTCTTGACAAGCTTCATGAGCTTGACGTCAGGCTACATAGCAGAGCATTACAATTTAAAGAGAAAGTGTATCATATACATGAAAACACTGCAGAATTAATTTGTATGATAAATTAAAAAAATACACCACACAATTTCTTCCGTCAATATCACTAATTATTACACAAATAAAACACTATTTTAGAGTATTTTACTCAAAATTCAAAATCACAATAATAAACTTAAATATTATATCTCTTAAGAAATGGCTCTTACAATTTGTATTTTGGCCTTGAAATTAGGGTGGTACATTGTCAATGCTGGGTTAGTATATCCGGAGAAAGAAGGCTGGGGAGAGATTGACAGCAATGTTTAAAGATGGTATAATGCTGTCTGCACAACATTATCAGATCCTGTGTCCTTCCTGTGTTATATTTGGCCCGTGTCCTTCCTGTGTTATATTTCTCTCCATCTGTCTGTGTCAGAGAGGCAAAGGCCATGTGAATTAGAGTGCTTTGACTGTGAGTGAATGCTTCCTTAATTCTTACTAACATGTAGTAAATCATGCAGTAATATCTATGCTCCTTGGTTTTTCAATATGTATTCCAAAACATCGGACGCCTCATGCAGCAGTCCAAGATATCTCTTTTATTTATTGATTTAGTTGTAAAATTCACTGTAATTCAGAATCCCATGTTGATGTGAATATTCATTATTTTTTGGTATTATTTAGTCATCATTTGCTCCACATTACTCCAATTTGCCCTCGTCTTAAACAAAGTGTTTATGTAGAGGGGTGCAGTGCAGACACTGGCTCTGTCTCATTTGCAGGGAGGCATCCAAACTAGGCAGCAGTTTCAGGAAATATAGCTGCTTAGGGCTGTCTCATTCCAGTAGGAAGACTAGGAAACATCCTAAAAACATTACCTTAAAACATTACCTTAAAATTAATTATTGGTCCCGACCTGTTTTCAGTCATTCATTTAAATTACCATTACAGAAACTCTGAACATTATCAGGTGTGGCCAGTTTTCATTTATAACGCACACCGATTACGACTCTGGATTTCTCGCACTTTTCTTTACTGAGCGATTTGAAGCAATGCATGTGTTTTGCGATCGTTTAAACAAAATTAGATCACTAGAATTAGTAACTTCTTTATGCAATTACAATGAGGTGCAAAAATTTGGGCACCCCTGGTTTAAATGTTTTTCAAATGTCTGTTACAATTAATCTCCAAGTGATTGAAAGCAAATCTGAACACTAAATGCAACAAAGTTAAACATGACACATTTCATCAAATTTTAAAGCAAGAATAATAATTTTTATTTTTAACTTTTTACATTTTCAAAATAATGAAACAAGGGAAAAGGCCTTGTGCTAAAGTTTGGGAACCCGGTCAGCTAGTACTTTATAACTCCTCCTTGGGCAGCTATAACAGCTCGCAAACGCTTCCTGTAGCCAGCTAAGGATCTCTATATTCTGGTCTTTGGAATTTCTCCCCATTCTTTCTGACAGAACACCTCTAGCTCAGAAACATTATTCGGCCTTCTTGCATGCACGGCATGTTTGAGGTCTCTCCACAGATTTTCAGTAATATTCAAGTCTGGGGACTGTGCTGGCAATTCCAAAACCTTCATCCGTCTTTCCTGGAGGTACTTCATGGTGGATTTTGAGGTATGCTTTGGGTTATTGTCTTGCTGGAATACCCAACATCTCTTCAACTTCAATTTCTGGATTGAGCTTTGAACATTAGCCTCTAGAATGTCTTGATATTTACATCCCCAAAATACTAGTTTCAGGGATATCATGGTTTCACCCCACGTGCCACTGCCGCCGCATCTGCAGATTTTAGCCTTTAGCGCGATAACTCACAACATACTTTACATTGGCTTCTCATTTTTAGCTTATGGGTAGCTATGGTAGAGAGGATGAATTGATATGATTTTGGGCAAGTATGCACTCCTAGGTTTGCCACCAGGTGGCGCTATATATTGAAAAAATCAGTTTTTTAACCATAGTATCTCTGGAACAATTACTTACACAGACCTCAAATTTGCCTCATATTGTAAGCCTAGTAAATGGGAATCTAATAACGGGGGCTTCGAGGATTGGGGAATTTCACGGATATATCCCTTACTATTGGCGGCCGGCAGCATAGACCTAGTTGGTGGTATCCATTCTTCCTTCCACCCGCACAACATTGCCTGTGCCCCCCAGCTGCTACACAACCCCAAAGCATAATGGATCCACCTCCATGCTTAACAGTTGGCAACATGTTCTTCTCTACAAATGCTTCACTTCAGTGACTGCGTTTACATGCACACCATATTCCGATTAAGGTCCATATTCGGGTTAATGTAATATTCCGAATAAGCTGCTTACATGCACTGAGCAATGGGAATATTCCGTTTACATGTTAATTAGCATATCCACCACTTAGGACCAATCTCAACATTGGGTTTTCAGCAAATATAATGCTCGAAAGTAATCGTCATGACTTTGGTTGCCTTCAGTTAGAGCTTCAAAGCCGACATCGACTCCACTCTCTTGGCCATTGCCATCGCCAGCAGTCTGTGTCCCAGAATTTCATCCATGACTGCGAAATAAATGAAAGTGGCTGGATTAGGGCCGCTGCTATTGTTTTGTTTTTGACAGTAGCTATTTTTACGCCAGTCGTGAGCTTACTTTGCTGTTCTTACGAGCTTCCATATCCGCATGCACAACAGGAAATTCAGCCCTGGAGAAAACTGCTTCTCAACTGGGTTGAAAACATCCTGCTTTCGCTACGTGCCTTGTGGTTCACATTACTAGACAGACTAACCTGCTTACTTACTTTACGTTACAGTCAGGATGTCATCTACTCAAGTTAGGAACGGTTAGTTATCAGCCAGCTATCTTTGCCAGCTTGCCATCTGACTCATTAGCCAATTCGTACTCTAGAATTTCTTGCAAGGATAAACTTTGTGCAGCTATCAGCTCCTCTACACAGCACTAATCACTACTGACTATTGATTGTGGTGAGTGACGACCTGAAAGTTCCTCAAATATTAGCGAGCAAACTTTGAACCTAATATTACACTCTCATAACTACCTAACCCGTTAGCTAAGTTAAGCAACTAGCTAGAAAACATAATGTTACTGCCATCCCAGTTGCTAACGTCAGCTGATACATTATAGTTAATGCTGTGGTATAAGCATAGACTGTATAAATCAGACTATCGGTCCAAGTCCAGATTTCCTACATTGTGCATGAACACACAGAAGCTCATAAGAATAGCAAATTGGAGTAAGATTACGATTGGCATAAAAATAGCCACTGCCTGTCCTTTTTTCGCTTTGGTATATGTCGCCTTCAGAGTTTTCCATCGATGCATAACTTGGTTGGCAGTTAAAACAAAACCAGCCTCTTCACTTTTCGCACATCTTAAAGATATTATTGTTATGGTGCTTTCGCCCATCGATATATTCCAATATATTCATGTCTTTCATTATCTGAATGCACACAGTCGTCTCCTTGTGAACTGAACAGGCGCAGACGTAGTTGAATATTCTGTTCGGTGGCATTTTCCGATTAAGGTGTATACATGAGCCAATATTCCGATTGAAACAGCCATATGTCAGGGGTCTTATTCGGAATATTTCGAATCGGAAAATGACCTTAATTGGATTATTGCATGCATTTACATGACAGGATCGCAATCGGAATATTCTCATATTCTGATTAAAACAGGAATATGATGTGCATGTAAACGCAGTCAGTGTTTTGAGCCTGCCCAGTTGCCAGTTCACGAGCCGCCACTTGCTGGATATTGATGGTCACCAGTAGCCTTCTTCTATTTTTTTTTCCCTATCTGAAGAGTAGCACTGAAGAAGCACTGAAGAGTAAGTGCAGTTTTTTAAGTGAAGCAGATCTTTATAGTAGCCACTGGCTTCTTGTTTTTAGAGCAGAGGAATTACACTTTCCTGCTGAGTCCCTGTGAGAATACCTTTGTCATATGAAAAATGAAAACTTGTAAGTAGGGGGGTTTTAATCTGTGCGTAGAAAGTTTGGTACACTTCTGTTACGTCCACAGCTCTTAAAGGGGTTAAAAGGAGGTAACATAAAACCAGATGTTAAGGTTTTACAGAGGTTTTTAATAAAATAACAAGGATTTAAACATACAGATGCGTGACCGTTCCAAAATCGTTGACACTAAATAAAGCCACACCGAACTATTCGCAAAGTACAGTTTTGATCTAAACAATATCCGGAAATAATACAATCGGAAACAACAGTTTCTAAGTTTTATAGGGCTGAGTCAGACACGAACAACATATCCAAAAAGCAGCAATTTCTAAGTTTTAGCAAGCCGAGTCAGACAAGAACAACATATTCAAAAACAGGAATTTCTAAGTTTAGCAAGCCGAGTCAGACAAGAACAACATATTCAAAAACAGGAATTTCTAAGTTTAGCAAGCCGAGCCAGACGAAGTTTGGGCGACAGTCCACTTCAGGAAACAGCCGCCCCCGAATGACGCTCTCTCCAGCCTTTTAAAGGAGCTGCCATTTTCTTGTCGGTTGCTGATTGGAAGACAACCGAACACTCCCATAAGCAGTCGCCCCAATCCTCCACCTCCACCTGGCAATCTAAGGGGAGACGGTCACAGGCACGCACGCACGCATGCACCCACGCAGACACACTCAAACACTCACTCGGCATCAGCCGTAACACCCCTCCCCTTAAAACAACAACCCCTGGTTGTTGAAACAGTTTTCAATTATAAACACACAAAAAAAAAAACTTCTCAAAGCCTGGACAAGGCATCAGCCAAGATGTTCTCTTTACCTTTCTTGTGTCGAATTACCAAATTGAAGTCCTGCACTATCAACGCCCATCTCATCAGCCTCTGGTTATGGTTGTACATGCGCGCAAGAAATCTGAGTGGGTCATGATCTGTGAAGACAACAACTGGCAGAGGGCTGGACCCAACATACACTTCAAAATGTTGGAGTGCCAACAGCAAAGCAAGAGCCTCCTTTTCAATAGTGGAGTAATTTACCTGATGTTTGTTGAATTTTCGTGAGAAGTAGCACACCGGGTGATCGACCCCATTGACATCCTCTTGCAGCAAGACAGCTCCAGCTCCTACTGCGCTTGCGTCCACCTCTAACTTAAACGGTCGAGCGAGATCGGGAGCAGCGAGCACAGGAGCATGGCTAAGGAGAGCCTTAATACTATTAAAAGCATGTTGGCACGCTTGGGTCCAAACAAAGTCCACCTTGGGACTGAGAAGATTAGTCAGCGGCTGAACAACAGAAGAGAAATTTCTACAGAAGTTTCTGTAGTATCCTGCCATACCTAAAAAACTTCTGAGGGATTTACGACTGGAGGGGACAGGAAACTCCTCAATCACAGCTACTTTGGCCTCTAGGGGACGTACTTGGCCCTGGCCCACCTGTCGGCCTAAATAGGTCACGGTGGCCTTCCCAAACTCACATTTGGCCAAATCTAAAGTGAGTGAAGCGTCTGCGAGTCGGCTGAACACTTTTTCTAATACTTGTATGTGTCTCTCCCATGTAGTAGTGTACACAATGAGGTCATCCAAATAAGCGTTGCAATTTTCAACACCCTTTAAAACAATGTTCACTAGTCTCTGAAACGTTGCCGGTGCATTACACATGCCAAATGCCATGACAGTGTATTGCAAGAACTGATCAGGGGTAACAAAGGCAGAAATCTCAGAGGCACGCTCAGTCAGTGGCACCTGCCAGTAACCTTTGAGCAGATCTAGTTTTGTTACGAATTTTGCACTGCCTAAATTATCTACGCAGTCCTCCATTCGAGGGAGAGGATAGGAGTCAGGGACTGTGACAGCGTTAACCTTTCTAAAATCTGTTATGAATCTAGGAGATCCATCAGATTTCGCCTCTAGTAGGCAAGGGGAACTCCACGAACTAGAGCTGGGCATGGCGAAACCGTTTTCCAAGAGATATTGCGTCTCTTTTTTCATAATTTCCCTCTTCACTGGATTCACGCGGTAGGGATGCTGTTTAATGGGCCGAGAGTTTTGTACATTTATATCATGCATAAGTACATTAGTTCTAGTGGGCACATCATTAAACAAGCAGGGAAATCCCTTTACCAACCTGATGACGTCATGCTGTTGGTCAGGTGACAGGTGACTCAGCACTGAGGGAAGCCGTTGCAGCATCTCTGAGTTCGGCAGACGAGCGCTCTGAAGAGCAGAGTGGCGCATAACCAAATCCTCACACTGAAAGTCTGCCACAATCGGCGCACATGCTCCTAATACTAGGCCAGGCTTAGTTTCAACCACATTCGGGGATGCTTCCATGGAGTAATATTTCTTAATCATATTAATGTGACACACGCGCGTCTTGCGCTTCCTCTCAGGGGTGCGGATTATATAATCAGTGTCACTGAGACATTCACAAATTTCATATGGGCCAGAGAATCTGGCTGAAAGAGAGGATCCGGATATGGGCAACAGAACCAAAACCTTGTCCCCCACTTGGAAACGTCATAGGACAGCGGAACGATCATAACTACGCTTCATAACTTTTTGAGAAGAGGACAAACACTCCCTTGCTAATTTTTTTGCACGATGTAGCTTTTCACGGAATTGACAAACATAATTTAACACACTTCCCTCCATGGAGGATTTACGCGCGAGTAACCTCTCCTGGAGAGATTTTAACGGACCGCGGGGAGTGTGGCCAAATACGAGCTCCGCAGGACTGAATCCTAAGGATTCTTGCACAGCCTCACGGGCAGCGAACAACACAAACGGGACAACTTCATCCCAATTTTTTTCCGTTTCAAAACAATATTTACGCAACAGAGATTTAAGAGTTTGGTGCCACCGCTCTAAAGCGCCTTGGGATTCGGGATGATAGGCGCTGGAAACTACATGCTGGATATTTAATGTTTTGAGGACCTGATTGAAGAGTTTGGACTGGAAGTTTGTACCTTGATCGGTTTGAACTATGCGAGGGAGACCGAAAGTAGAAAAAAACTTGATTAATGCTTTTACAATGGAAGTGGATGTTATTTTTCGGAGCGGTACAGCTTCGGGAAATCGGGTGGAAACGCACATGATTGTTAGTAAAAATTTATTTCCGCTCTTTGTTCTAGGTAGCGGGCCAACACAGTCAACAATGACACGATCAAAGGGCTCTCCCATAGCTGGTATAGGATGCAGCGGGGCTACAGGGATGATCTGATTGGGCTTACCTGTTACTTGACAAACATGGCATGAGCGGCAGTGTTTCACTACATCCGCTTTTAATCCTGGCCAAAAGAAATGTTTTAGTACTCGCTGGAATGTTTTAGTGATACCCAAATGTCCAGACCACGGACTTTCATGTGCCAAAGATAATACATGCTGTCGGTACACAGTAGGGACAACCACCTGGTGCACTACACTCCAATCCGAATTTATTGTATTACGCGGACACCATTTTCTTAACAGCACACCATCATCCAATGTGTAGGCTACTTGCTCTTCCTTTGCTCTGTTGGCACTCACCACATTCGAGAAACAACTTTGTAATGTCGGATCCGCCCCCTGCGCTGAGCGCAGGCGTTCTCTGGAGACAGGCAGGGACGCACCGTCGGGATGAGATAGGGCTGCGCTGTGAGTATGCGCCTGGACAGTTACAGCGTTGTCTTCAATTTCATCGGGTTTAGGTTGGCTCTCAGTCTCTACTTGATCTGAAAATTCTGTCATGAGAAAGCTGTCAGACAAAGGTACAGTGTTGTCTTTAAGTGACTGGGAACGTGTGATGGCACAGGAGGGAAAGACATCAGAATTTGGGATTGGGTCTACATTACCCGACTCATGGTGTTGTGGCACATCCAGCACCTCTAAATTAGGAGTCACTTTGCCCCCAGCAATGTCATTTCCTAATAGAAATGCAACACCTTTAATTGGAAAGGCAGGGCAAACAGCCACGGGAAACACTCCATTCACTAATTTGGACTCAACATGCACGTAATGCACAGGTCGAGGAACATAACCCAACTCAATCCCATGCAGCACCGCACCATAACCACAGGCTGATTTCTCCGAAAATGGCAACACACTCGTGAGGATCACCGATTGCGAGCAGGCGGTGTCTCGCAGAATGCGCACCGGGCGCTGATCAGCAGGCTCACCTGAAAGCGACACAGATCCTTTCAAAATAAAAGGCTCAAAACACGAATCGGGCTTATCATTATCATCAATGTCAGTGTTGATTTTGGAGTTAATTAATCCGACACCTTTTGGCTGCAGCACACTTTTGGACACCTGTTCCTTACGTTTTAGGGTGAGACAGTCAGCGATAACGTGTCCAGCTTTGTGACAATAAAAACACTCGCGCTCTTCTTTCTTTAAGCTCTGAGGCTTTGACACACTACCGGAACTAACCGGAGAGCTGCGAGGTTTTTCTAAAGGAAACGTAATCTTGTGCGTAAGTACATATTCATCTGCCAAAATAGCAGCAGTAGTGAGCGAATTGGCTTTCTGCTCATTCAAATGGACAACAATACGTTCAGAAATACAATTTTTAAATTCTTCTAACAAAATGACTTCTCGCAGAGAATCAAAATCATTTACTTTAGTAGAGACAAGCCATTTATCAAACAAGATTCCCTTGTCCCTGGCAAATTCACTAAAAGTCTGGCTCGGCAGCTTTTTTCGGTTTCTAAATTTCTGCCGATAGGCTTCGGGAACCAGTTCATAAGCGCGTAGAATGGCGGCTTTAACACTGTCATATTTTAAACTTTCTTCTAAAGGAAGTGCAGAAATGGCTTCCTGGGCTTTACCATGCACTTTGCACTGAACTAAAAGTGGCCAAGCCTCTTGAGGCCAGTGGAGTGCGGAGGCAATGCGCTCAAACGCGCTGAAATAACAATCCACCTCCGACTCTCTGAAAGTGGGAACTAAAGTGACGTGCTTACTGATATCAAAGGAACTGTGATTTGCATTAGTGGAGGGAGGATATATACCTGGCGGTGAACTGAGCACTTGAGTCTCCCTCTGGGACTCGAGCTCCAGTTGGCGTATTCGGACAGCTGTTTCAGCCTCAATTTCGAGCTTTCGCATCTCCAGCTGATGTTTCAGCTGCGCGTCTCTCCTCTCAGCTTTTTCTCTGGCCTCCAGTTTCAACCGGGCGAGCCTGACTTTCAACTGAGCTTCGCTCGTGGACCCAGTGCTGGCTGAGGAGGACGTTGACGAGCCAGATCCCGAGCGGGAGCGCTTTCCTCGCTCTCTCGGATCCGAACCACTCCCACTCTCCGGCACAGTCACGGTGAGAGACTCCGTGTCCGGCTTAACACCACCAGCAGCCCCGCTCAGGGCGCCATCCAGCGGCACCGCAGGTGCGGCTATCAACTCTTGCTCCACCAATGCATTTATAATCAAGGTTTTCAACTCTTTCTTGAGAATTTGCTTCGAATACGAAATTTGAAAGCGATTAGCAATTTGAATTAATTCGTCCTTTCTACAATTATTGATCTGTGAAAGGGAAGGCTCTGAAATGAAACTTTCAATGTTAAACGGCTCCATTCTCCGCACCGTTCACAAAACATCAGGGAAAAAGAGGAACAATCAAATAAATAGGTCCAAATCCTAATTAATTATTTTCAACCTCCTCGGGAACTTAAATTGCTCTCGGACGGGCCCCCATTATGTTACGTCCACAGCTCTTAAAGGGGTTAAAAGGAGGTAACATAAAACCAGATGTTAAGGTTTTACAGAGGTTTTTATTAAAATAACAAGGATTTAAACATACAGATGCGTGACCGTTCCAAAATCGTTGACACTAAATAAAGCCACACCGAACTATTCGCAAAGTACAGTTTTGATCTAAACAATATCCGGAAATAATACAATCGGAAACAACAGTTTCTAAGTTTTATAGGGCTGAGTCAGACACGAACAACATATCCAAAAAGCAGCAATTTCTAAGTTTTAGCAAGCCGAGTCAGACAAGAACAACATATTCAAAAACAGGAATTTCTAAGTTTAGCAAGCCGAGTCAGACAAGAACAACATATTCAAAAACAGGAATTTCTAAGTTTAGCAAGCCGAGTCAGACAAGAACAACATATTCAAAAACAGGAATTTCTAAGTTTAGCAAGCCGAGTCAGACAAGAACAACATATTCAAAAACAGGAATTTCTAAGTTTAGCAAGCCGAGCCACACGAAGTTTGGGCGACAGTCCACTTCAGGAAACAGCCGCCCCCGAATGACGCTCTCTCCAGCCTTTTAAAGGAGCTGCCATTTTCTTGTCGGTTGCTGATTGGAAGACAACCGAACACTCCCATAAGCAGTCGCCCCAATCCTCCACCTCCACCTGGCAATCTAAGGGGAGACGGTCACAGGCACGCACGCACGCATGCACCCACGCAGACACACTCAAACACTCACTCGGCATCAGCCGTAACAACTTCTATTGGAATAACATCCAATCCTGCCGCTTTCCCCCGTTGAAAGGAAGTAATTGAATTATAGAGTTCAGTTTCCGTAATTAGACCCTTGCAAGTTTCTCTCTGTTCCTCTGATATTTAACTTGAATAGGAGGGAAAAACGGATGACAATCAATGTTATTTAGAGGGACAGGTGGTGACTGGAAAGAGAAGATCTCTGTAAAATATCTCTCTTCATCAGTCAGAATATCTATAGGTGAAGTACGAATTGCCCCATCATGCCTTTTTAATCTCTGTGTATTTTTCTTTGCTATATTTCTATGTTGGAAACTTAAAAATAATGTATTGCATCTTTCACCCCTCTCCATCCATTTTGCTCTATTCCTATAATGCATGATTGTTGACCTATCATAAATTAGTTGTTCAAATTCTTTTTGTTTTTGGTCGTTTGTCAGCCACATCCAGAGTTGCCTCTGAGCTGTCAAGTAGTGATGTAAGCATCTCCATTTCTTTATTGATTTTTTGTTCATTTAATCTTAATTGTTTTTTCCTTTGTGAGGCAAATTTAATCGAGTGTGTTGTGTTCTGGGGTCCTGGCCTTTGGCCAGGACAGTATTGCCTATGGTTTTAACAGTTTCATGTTCCAAGTTTCATAGTTCATGCTCATAATTCATGTCACAGTTTTAACAGTTTCTTGTATCAGGTCATTGCATTTCATAATTCATGTTTATTGTCCATGTTTTTACTTTTCCATGTTTTTGTTTTTGCCAGGTCTGCCAAGCCACTCCACTGCTTGTCTGCGTTCCGCCCCGTGCCTTCGTTGTTGCACATTTTCAGAGCTCTGGTTGGCTTTGGTATTTTCCCCTTCCTTCTGTGCTGTGCTGATTCGGGGCTGTCTAAGCTTAATTGACATTAACTGTTTTTAAGTTACTAACATTTACTAACATTCACTGGGTGGTGTAATTCTTAGATAGGCACATTACTAATACTACTAATTTAGACAGGGAGTTTATTGTCATGATTCCTGCTTTGCTATTTCAAGATCTTGCTGTGCTTTTCTGTTCTGAACATTCATGCTGCTTTCAAACTGCATACATAATTGGTACTTAAGCTGAGCACGCTCGTTCTCTTAATGAGCAAGTCTTGTCCACCAATCTCTGTCCATGTCCAATGATCTTGCCATGCCTCTTGTTTCTACTTCTCCAGGTGTTGCCCCTCATGTGTTCTAATTTCTTACCCTTTATCTGGATGCGGTGGAAGTTGGCTGGCAGACAGTGTCTTCTGATGCGCGATCAGAAAGACACCAAATGCGAGGTGGAAGGGAAAGGGAATTTATTGAACTTAAACAAAACTGGCACGAGGGCCAACAAAAATCTTAGTTCACGTGTTTTCAGAAGAAGGAGTACAGGGAGAGCCTGGGACGCCAAAGAGATAAGCCCAGGAGTTGATAAGAAGAAACCACCTGTCTTTTCTGAGATGTACCTGTATGTGCAAACCTCAGGGATGGCTTGACGTGGGCTGTGTGCGTCTGCAAGAGCACTCCAGTGACACCATGATGTGTAAATCAGTTCAGGGGGAGGAGAATGTCAAAATGTACTCTTACTTATACACCAGCAAGAAAGACTTTTTTTTTTTTTTTTAATCCTGCTCTTGCCGGTAACGAGAGTCTAACGAGAGTTTACTGTAAGGAAGTTCACTTCTCTCACTGTGATGCAGTTTATTTTCAGAATCCCTGAAAAGAGATGAAGGAGAAATGGCAACAAAGTTCAAATCGAAACCAAAAACTGCCCTAACTCAAAAGAAGTTACCAGAATTTTTATAATAAGCTCTTTTGTTGTGATCGGTAATCTTGGTTCACAGTTCTTGTAGTCTAGCTTTGTTGCATTTGTGAGCTTTATAGATCAGTTGTGGGCAGATAGCCATATACGAAGCATCTCACTTGATCAAAAAGGCGAATCTTAAGATGGATGTTACGAAAAAATAGCATACAACTTGTATTAGCTTTTTTTGCAAAAATATTTTTAAAAAAGTAAATGTTAATTTGTTGTAGCACCTCTCATAGAGTCACAAAGTGCTTTACAAGAACTAAAATAAACAAAACATTCTAATAAAAACAAAAGAAAATCAAATCTCCCCCCCCCTAACATTACAATCAAAATGAGACAAAACCAGTTTAAACCAATCTGTCTTGAGCTAGCTCTTGAAAGAATCCACAGAGTTCACACTTAAGCCTTGTGGAGGAGCATTCCATAACTTAGGGGCCATCGTTTCAAAAGCACGGTCACCCTTAGTTTTTAGTCTCATGCAAGGGACAAACAATAAGCCCTGATCAGAGGACCGCAGTGCCCTACTGGGTACATATGTGTGGAGCAAATCACAAATATGAGCAGGCGCTTGAACATGGAGAGCTCTATAAGAATTAACCAGGACTTTGAATTGAATCCTGAAACTGAGCGGAAGCCAGAGCAGGGAGGCTAAATAGGAGTGATATGACATTGTCTGCTGGACCTGGTCAAGATCCTGGCAGCATTTTGAGATAATTGTAAATGATTTACAGATGATTTTCTTATACAGGTGAAGAGTGCATTACATGGAGGATCATTTCAAGCTTGGCATATGAAACAACAGATCTGGGTTTTGGGATGTTCCTCAGGTGGAAGAAACATATACGGGACAGCGACCTAATGTGGTTGTCAAGGTGCATATCCTGATCAAAAAGAACACCAAGATTTCTCAAGCTTGAGTGAACATTAGGCTTGAGGGAACCCATACAATTATCCACCACTGATGCTGTATGATCTTTGGCAATGATGAGAACTCTGTTTGGTAATTATTGGCCATCAAATTGCTAATTGCAAACAAACAATCATGCAAGATGGTGAGTTTTTCCTTAGCTCTGTCAGGTTTAAAAGAAATGTACAGCTGAATATCGTCCACGTAGCTATGGTAAAAGATACCATTAAATTTATCGACAATGGCTCCTAGAGGAAGCATGTATAGGGCAAACACAGAGCCCTGGGGCAACCCACAGGATAAGACAGGGGACTCAGATGTATGAAGACCAACAACAACCGTGAAATTTCTATCTGAGAGATTGGAAAGAAACCAATCAAGAGCGCTCCAAGAAGCACCAACATAATCTCTGAGCCTGTCAATCAAAATTCGGTGATCAATAGTGTCAAACGCTGCAGCAAGATCAAGCAGCACCAAAAACAGTGCATTCACCAGCATCAGACAACATCATAATGCCATTTGAGACTCTGAGAAGAGCTGTTTCAGTAGAGTGTTTATGACGAAATGATATTAATAGCTTTTTTTGGGGAAAAAAACCCCATAGATTTCATAGCATGAATAAATAGTGAAGGAGATGAGAAAACAAGTTGCAATTTTGATCAAATAAAGCCAAGATATATGCATTCATGTAGAACAAGCTTTATTACCCTGGGTAACTGTCCACACGGTGAACTTGCCAATCCAAAATCGGCAAAAAAGTTACTTTTTCAGCTAGGACGTATTTTAGGGTCTCCTAACTCCACTATTATGCATTGGATTCAGTCAATCTTCCTTGTTCAGAGAGACCTGTCCTCAAACAGAAGGAATCCAGCACAATTTAGCCTCTGTAAGGGATCCTGGCCTCATGGGGGATCCTAGAAAACTGAATTTTTGATTTCCATCCATAAAAAAATGTCATATTTCAGAAGCCAATATCTTGAAAATGAGAAGAGATTGATACATTTTGACAGGAGATTCTGAAAGCCTGAACCCAAAATACCCTGAGTTGCAGCCCATATTATAATTGGTTCCTAAAATATTGGCCTCCAAAATCCCTATATATTAATGCACATGATCCGCTTGGGGCATGACCCCTAATTTTTGGGGATCTCGGAAACCCCTTGGAGTAGGAGCCAAAAAATTTTGCAAGTGTTCATTATGAATATAGAGGTACTCCCAAAATAAATTTGAGCCAAATCTGAGTCGCTGACCTGGGAACCTCTGGTTGACTTCATACAGAATGACTCTCTCCAATTGTTTGAAGATGGGGGACCTTGAAAATACGAACACAACTGAATTGGGGTACGGAAATAATGGCAAAAACTGCAAAAAATATTTGCAATGACTGGTAATGTGTCTTTTACATCTCAGTGGATGAATTAGGCCCATTTTTTGCTTCATGGTTTTAATTCAGCAGCATTGGTGGGTTTGCAAGGATGAAATGTCAGTTAAAAGTCATGGCACAACATCTCAATCAGATTTGAGTAGGCCACTTTGAAACTTTCAGACTTTCAAACTTCAAATCATTGTCCTGCGGCATAACTCACCAGCACTTGAGCAACAGGTCACAAACTGATGGCCAGAAATTCTTCTCGAAGATTTCCCGGTAGAGAGCAGAATTTATCATTCCATCAATTATAGGGAGTTGCTCAGGTCCTGGGGCAGCAAAGCAGCCCCAGACCATCACACTACCATCACTATGTTTGACTGTTGACATGATGCCGTTTTTTGTGGACTGCTGTGTTAGCTTTAGGCCAAATGGGGATTCATGTCTTCCAGAAAGTCCTAGGATTAACTCATTATTACAAAAAAATATCATCTCAAAAATCTTAGGGGTTATCAAGATGTTTAAATTAGTAGGAACAATTCCAACAAGGATGCTAAAAAAAAATAAAAATTGGGAAGTTTTTATTTCACAAAGTATTTTCAGATTATTCAAACTACAAAACCTTACAAAATAAAGATTATATATCCCAGATAGCAAGCTCCCCCGCTCCGGATCTGCCCTGGCTCTGAGCCGGATCAGCTGGAGTTGACACAGAGCCGGGGCTGATCCGGAGCGGAGGTGCTTGCTATCTGGGATTCAGATAAACTGCTGATGCACCGTTGTTTGCTGGTTCAGCTGAACACAGGTGAGGTCATTTCCTGTGCCATAAAAAAAACACTCAAAGGTGGAAGAAGAGGTGTGAGATCTGCTGCTAGATTAAACCGGCTGCCCAGGAGGAGTGGGTTTGGGGGAGGACTCAGATGAGTTAAAGGTGCTCTAAGCACAGTTGGACGACATCACTTTTGTTGATGTTTGAAGTATGATCAAACAAAACAGAGAGCTAGCTCACCTCTCCCCCCTCCTCTCTCCCCGTCCTTTGCTTCCAGAGACTGTCAAACCCTTAAAAAAGAGTAAATTCATGGCCCTGGTCCCTCAACATGACCGCCCTCCCTATCTGACCATGTAGCGGACAGCTCGTTGGATCATTTGGTGATCATGACGCAAGTTATCAACTGCCTTATCAACATTATTTCATACCATGGATCAGTGAACGTCCAACCATACGTTCAGTACTTATTAATTCAACCATATTTCCTCAGTTGACAGATGGTCAGCGTTGACAAGAGTTTTTAAAAGTGGATTTACCTTGATTTGCTTTGCTTGCAAGCATAAAAAGTCATTTTGGGGCTGTAATTGGTTTCATAGCAGTGGAATATACTCAGCTAAAATAAAAACTTCGCACTCGTTTGGAGGTCGATAAGTTGAACATACAGGGAATGAAGTTTTAAATAATGATTTTATTTAATTCTGTACTCATTAAAGATAGTGTATCATAAAAATAAAGTCCATAATGTAACAAGTTCCTCTGGAAATGCTATGGAAATGTCTAAGAGTAAAAATGGTAAGTTACAACTTGAATAAGAGCAGTGCGCAGGCGATTACGTATGGTTTGGGCAGTCACACGACCTCAAAACAATTAATTCCTAGTGGACGTTGCAGTGACAAATCAATAATGCAAATGATGTAAGAAAATTTGTCGGTCTTCTGCTTTTGACGTCACACGTGGGCTTCCAGAACAAGGTCGGTCAGCTGTGGTGCCAGTTTGTTGGAGACGTGTCCGAAGATCATGGATAGTCCGTCAACTGCATCCCATAACCCTTGCAACGTCAGTGACGGACGTTTCCGTATTTAGCATGTCAATGGCACGTTCACACTGAATGTTTGACAGCCATGGCATTGAAAATCAATGAATAATTAACTGTAAAAACTTGTTTTTCTGAGATGTCACTCTAACGTGAGCTCAGGTGCACATCTCTCATATGGTCACGTGACTAGGAACACGAGAAAACATGGTTTTAGCTTAAAGTACGCTCGCAAGTACTACGTAGTTGATGTGTGTTATGATTTCTTTGACAATGCATTTACCCCTAGTGATAATAAAAACTCTTTTATTAACAGTTTCAAGAAAATATTAAAAAATTTATGAGTGTGAAGTTTCTTTTTTGACCCAGTATATTTGATATGCTTGTTTTCTCTTACTTTTGACAAGGTTGAAAAAAATTTGAGAAGTAAGATGAAGGCACCAAGACAGCATTCTGCTGTCACACCAGCTAGGAAGCGACGAAGGCAGGATGATTTGAAGGCGGCAAACGCATTGTCGGATCTGGTTACTGAATTGCCATACGTTGTCGTGGTAGAGCCTTTCATAAGTGTGTTAAAGAGTTAGAGCCAATAGTAAGAGGCTACTGAAGTAATATATTTATTCTTAAATATCATCGCCACCATGCATCAAAATAATTTGTTCACAACACTATCCTTGTATGTCGGTAATCAGCAATATTTCTGATTTATGTATTCAAAATTCCTGCTTTCAGTTCAAAGATGTTGGTACATAGACTGACCAAGAATTGCATTGCACGAGGAGTGCTGCTGCTGGCTGCTAAACACTGTATGACAGTCATGTCCTGCAGTCAAAGATTAACACCATGATTATAAGAAACCAGGTGAAGCTGCAAACTTCATTAGAAGAAGAATCCTCTCCACTTGGACAGTGTCAAAGACGATGACAGGGCTATGCGATTTTTTTTACTGGTCTCACATACTTGCAATTCATAGCCTGTTTCATTTCCTTGGACGTGCTGTCAATAGCTTGACATACTGGAGCAAGGGAGAACGTAAACGAACCAAGATCATCACTGCAATTGATGAACTGTTCATTACATTAGTCAGGCTGAGACGTGGCTATTGCTACTACTCATTGAGGTTTTTATTCAAATGATCAATTTAGTCAATTGACACTTAGGTCAATTTTTACTTCATGGCTACAATTCCTTTACCATCATTTCTATGATTTTTGATATGTTCCCTGATAGATCTGTGCAAAAAAAATTTTTGCTCCCAAATGCAGCAGATGCTTCAAGAAGCTAGGATGTTTCATAGCCTGTACTGAGTTTTTTGTACAAATGCCGTGTAAATACCCCTGTCAGGGAAACTTGCATTCAAACTACGGTACAGTCACCGTTAAAACCAAAGAAAAGGTCGTTAATCCGGCAGTAGGGGGGTGCTAGGCTGTCGGTAGGACGGGTCGTGTTGACAGTGGTCCGTACATGTCGATAATGGCGCAGCTTGTTGGTGATTTATCTCCATATATGAATGCAAGAGTTACGTTAGCCTACAAAAAATATGATTTGCTTTAGCTGGGGTGATGTTGCCGGAAATCATTTCTGCAAACCTTATTATTTTAGACTATACAGTTTGCTCAACCTGTGCTAATATTTAAAACTTTTGTGCGGTATAATACCCAACTGGATTATTAAATAGGCAGTGGCTATATGTACGGCGTTGTAAACAGTGATTCAGGGCTATCCATCCATCCATCCATCCATCCATCCATCTTCCGTTTATCCGGGGCCGGGTTGCGGGGCAGCAGTCTAAGCAAGGATGCCCAGACTTCCCTTTCCCTAGACACTTCCTACAATTCTTCCGGGGGTATACCGAGGCGTTCCCAGGCCAGCCGAGTGACATAGTCCCTCCAGCGTGTCCTGGGTCTTCCCCGAGGCCTCCTCCCGGTGGGCCATGCCCGGAACACCTTCCCAGGAAGGCGTCCAGGGGGAATCCGATGTAGATGCCCGAGCCACCCCAGCTGGCGCCTCTCGACGTGGAGGAGCAGTGGCTCTACTCTGAGCTCCTCCCGGGTGACAGAGCTCCTCACCCTATCTCTAAGGGAGCGGCCCGCCACCCTGCGGATGAAACCTATTTCAGCCGCTTGTACCCGAGATCTCGTTCATGACCCAAAGTTCATGATCATAGGTGAGGGTAGGAATGTAGATTGACTGGTAAATTGAGAGCTTTGCCTTTCGACTCAGCTCCTTCTTCACCACAACAGATCGGTACAATGACCGCATTACTGCTGCCACTGCACCGATCCGGGGCTATATTTACGGTAAGTCGGAGTGGGCATGCGCAGAGGCGGCGTCTCCGGGCAAACCCAATTTGACGGACTCGCGTCTAACAGTTGTGGGGAGCAATTTTGATGATTTAACCACTGAAATTCAGTCAAGAAAATTTCAAGTTTAATTTCTTGTGCTGCGTTACGTGGTAATCCATGTTACGGAGTGATGACACACCGGGTTGTTTGGCTGGCGCAGCATGCATTCGCGATATTGATATTCTAAAGCCCCTTCTCAATAATAAAATCCCCCAAAACATATTACCCAATCGCGCTGTGGCACTGTACCGAACAATCGTACCTTGTGCAAAAGCGGTCTGAGAGACTGTATTAAAGACAAACACTTCGCTGTAGATCGCAGATAAGCGTGCTGAGCTTTGAAGCTGCCAACATATGCGAAGAAACGTCAATGCGCACGCGCTCCATGAAATATAGCCCTGAATCACCGTGTACGGCACCGTAGATATAGCCATTTCCTATTAAATAGCATGCTATTTTTGGTGAGGATTTTGTCTCTCAAGGATCATTTCTCCAATAGGCTATTTTATGTTCGGAGATAATGTATGCTTTTATGTACTATACTAAGTGCCGAAATGTACTGTAGTTTAGTATAGCCTATCCATCCCCACAGTACGTTGACCGGTTCCGCAAATGGAATTTGTTTGAAGCGTCTGGTATCCATACAGAATGGATGCTGGCGGAAATTGCTCACACACTTTGTGGATCAATTATTTTTCTTCATTCATTAAGAATTTACTGTATGGGTCAATCTATTTTGAATCAAACAATGGATGCCACCCGACCATCTCAGATTTTGCTCAAATTTGCATCAAATATGAGTCCAAATGTATAATGAAAAATACTGAAATATTTTTGTCCAATGTCAAATAGTTGCTAAGTTATAGGCCTCCCTAACAACCAGGGTGCACTCGTAGAGTAAATTTCCAGTATCAAATTGAAAATGACAATTTATTTTTCAAATTAACTCAGACTGCACCTTGGTTGGTCAGGAGACCCAAAACTTAGCAACTGTTTGGCCTTGGACGAAAATATTTCAGAACGTCCCATTATACACTTGGATGGATATTTGGTGCAAATCAGCAAAATGAGGGTCTGAATCCTTTTGGTCAGAAAATTTGTTGATTTGATAAGGATTGAGCCATATAATTTTCATTGCTCAAACAATGAAAGGAGTCAAATTCCTTGGTGCCCATTCATGCATCCCTGGTGCAATAACGGACTGCCAGAACTGGCGGTTTTCTTCAGAACTTCACACGCGAGTCCTTTTTAACATACACTCGCTCAATTGAGGACGACCAAGGGTGAATATAAAATGAAGTCGCACCATGGTAGACAACACCCAACTGAAACTACACCTGGTAATAGTAGCTATGTGAAAGTCTCTGTTTGAGGCAGTCTCCTTCCATACAGAAACACTGGTAAGATACTGCTTTGTCCACTTTGCCCATCTGTGGAGCCTTGGTGATATCTGTAGGACTATATTCCCATAATAGTTTCAGGCATTTGATTTCAATAATTTGGATTACTGAGTCTAAGGTTGTAATGGTGCGATCAGGAACCAGTCGCGAAAACCAGGCAATGCAGTAGAACTTGCTTTATTAATAAAGGGGAGCACCACCGCAGGGCAGAAGGCAAAAGTACAAAGTCCACACTCCAAAAATCAAAATCCAGTTGGGCAAAAATTGAATCGAAAACTAGGGCAGCAATCACAATAATCGTAGTCGGACAGAAATGGGTCTGGTTCACAGGTACAGGAATGTCAAAGAAGCAAAACCAGAATCCAATGGGCGTAATCCGAAACCTAACCAGGGCAGCAAAGAAATGTCGTGGTCGGGCAGAAAAAGGTCAAAACTCAGATAATAATCTGCAACAATAATCCAAAAATCACAAAGGCAAAAATCGAAAAGTCGGGCGGTGCAGTCAGAAAGATAAACACTGAGTAATCAAGGCGAAAAAAAACGTGGCACAAAAAGACTAGGAAAACGATCTGACAGAGACTGGCTGTGAGAAGACACCTAATATACACTTCTGGGGAGATCACATGGTAAGGGACACAGGTGCAAACAGTCAGACTGATTACAAAGGAGCAGTACATGAGGGAGAACCTAATCACATGGAATTTGGCAGAAGCCAAAACTGTTATGATTCTGTCCTTTCGTGTGTTGTCCCGTGCGTTTTTGTGCATGTGATTTACTTTCGTCTCGTTTATTTTCCAGCTTTTCGTTCAGCCCGCTGACAATCGCTCCCAATCTGTTTCCAGTGGTGTTGCGTGATTGCCTTCAGTGTGTCTGTCTCCTCGTCCAATCACCTTTCTACTTTCGGTTTGGCTTTGGTATTTCATTCATTGTTTCCAGCTGCACTCAATTCCGGGTCTCGCTAAACTGAGTGAATGCGTTCTCTGATAGGACATTACTAACCCGTACTAATCTTCACGTATTTAAGGGTGATTGTAAATACTTCGTCACTTAGTATTAACCTTGATTAACTCATTTAGCGAACGTATGTGTTTCTGGCTTTCGTGATTTCAATCTGAGCTTTCTGAGTAACTGCATTTAAAACTGTGCCTTTCCTTTCGCTTTTCTTGCGGTGCTTTTTACTTGTCACGTTTAGATTGCCTTAATCTAAACTGTCTAGGTTGATTGATGTTCTCCGCGTCTCGTCTCGAGTCATTATTGTATACCCGGTCCTCGTGTGATTGTTTATTAATCCCATATGTTTCTGTTTCAGTGTGATTGCTTTCCGAGTCCCCGCCTCCTCTCGAGATTTTAAAAGCTCCAGTTTTCCACGCGATTGTTAGACGGATCCTCCGTATTGTCGGTGTGTTACATGGTGAAGTCTCAGCTCTTTGTGCGTTCTGAGTGTCTCCCGTGTATGGTTCCCGAGTCTTCCTGTTTGCTGCGCTCTAGTCTTGTCTGCCCCGTGTTAAAGTCTCCCAGTGTATCCGTCAGTTTAGTTAGGTTCAGTTTTTGTTTTCTTAGTTTATCCTCTCTTGGAGAATGTACTTCTGTTCCCCCTGCCTTTGGCAGTGTACCTTAGTTCTCCCCATTGTTCAGTGCTTGAGCACGGTGTTTTATTTCTGGTGTGTCTGCCAACCTTTTCTCCTAGTGTTTTGTGTTTAATAAATACTTCTGCCTCCTGCATCTGGTGTTCCCCGGACCTCTCCTTACAAAAATGTGGACAGGGAACACGGGACAATCCTATACAAAGATAAACAGCTCCAGTTAAGAGTTTCTAACGTGCATAGATAATGAGAAACAGGACAGCGCAATCAGATGTGAGCTTTCACAGAAAATGCAGCAAAGATAATCAGGGAGAGCAAAGAGGCGGAGACTAGAACAGGGCGAGTGCTGAGAGCTTGTTAATCAATTAGTAAGTGCAACTATACAAATCCTTGGTGCTCGTTAGAAAGTTAGTATTATAAACAAAGTAAGTTGTTGTTAGTAATCTCAGGAAAAAATAATAAACTGTTAGTATTGTTAGTAGATGGAAAAGAAGAGTGAAGCCAGCAAAAAAGATTGGAAGGAAGTTTGAAAACCAGAATCCAATAAATCACCCGAGGAGTGAAACACAAGACTGGGGCTGTGAACAATGACAAGACATGGGGGAGACCAAGTGCAAAGCAAAATGGAAAACATGAACCGGAATGTGATATGGCAAAAAGTAAAACATGGAAAAGTAAACTAAGATAAAACATGACAAATCTAAGTAGCCAATCAAAATACATAATACAAAGAATAGTCAGGCATGGCAAATAGTCAAAAAACACGAAAGGCAGTCAGAATAAACAGGGCATGAACATGGTCAAGGCAGAATCACAACAAAGGTAGGTAGACACTACCAAAATAGGCTCTTTTTTTGGCATTTTCGTAAAATAACCTTCAGTAAGTTCATAGTGTGTGTACTAGATAGGACTATCAAGAATATGGACATCTGTTGTTTTTTGTCAATTTCTCAAAAAGTTGATTTTGACCTGCTAAGCACTGCTTTAAACACCATTTCTCCTTTTTTACTCATGCTATCATTGTGAAACTTGGAATATGAGTTCACCAGATGCATGTCTATGGACTAACGGGGCACTTTGAAGAAATCATTTGTGTAACTCTAGATTTTGTGGTAATTAGGTACCCAATAGATCAAAAAAAAAAAAAAAAAAACGCTGGATGCCCATATTTTTTTCACAGAAATATTTCTGAAAACCCTCTGATCAGGACATGCACTATATGGTCATAAATGATCTGTGAAAATTTGAGATTAAAGTAATAAAAAGTTTAAGAGATATCCTGCCTGAAGTACTTGATCAAGTTCCACATTGCGGTAGCCACCTCGGGACCTAATTAGCATAATTTATGTAAATGAGCCATCACTTTAATTCTGTATTTAGTAGTTGTTCATATGACGTTGGTACTAAATTGTTATGAATGAAAGAGAAATAAATGTATTGGGGAGTGTCTACCTACCTTAAATGGTCATTTACCAGGCCATCAGGGCTGCAGGCTAAAACTGGATGATCCTGACTGACCAAAATACCAGATACCTGAACATTACACTGGCTGTTCAGTTTAGAATATTGCTCCCGAAACTGGTTGTAATATAGTTTGCATTGTTCAATATGGTGGATACATGGGGGCAAATAATTGTTCTAATTTTAACACTCAAGCACAGGTTAGGTCACTTGCATTGCAGGATATGCCACAAGCTAATTTGAAAGCTGACTGAAGTTGTTGAACTTTTTTTATTATGCAATTTATGAATATTCTTGATTGCATTTATTTTTGAATTTCCCTTTCATTGCATTCAAAAAGAGGCTGTACACTAACTTGCTGATGGATTATTCTAATCGCAAGACAACTTGTCAATAAAAAATAGATAGAAAATTGGTCAACGCTAAAATAGCGACATCATCTCTGACAGCAACGCTGAGAGTCTTTTAGTATTGCTCCTCATGTTTTTTCAGGATGCTGCATCTTGGCATTCACCATGGGAAATTTCACTTTGTTGTCTGCAATCCGCTCTGCTACCAATAGATAGAGCCAAATTCACATGGCCAAATTTTGAAGGGAATCTCCTCAAACTTGATGAGATTTTGAAAAAAGGAGGAGTAGAGAAAGAACCTGTCCAAACAAGCTATGCCCTGAGGACGAAGATTAAATGGGGGAAACTTTGTGTTGCAGAAAGAAAACAACCTGACTCATAAATTAGAACACTGCGGGGACTTTCTGCAAAGAAAAGAACATGAGAGGCTATGACAAAATTTAGAGTGGCTTGATCCCCTGATTTAAACCCTGTAGAGCTGTCGGGGAATCACATGGATCGTAAAGTTTGTGAAGTGAGTCCATCTGCCAATACACACCCATCGGAAACGTTGCAGTCCAATGAAAATTTATTGGAAATGATACCTTAGCAAAATTGATTCCTAGAATACCTAAAATTATCAAAGGAGTGATTAAATCTCATCGTGGATCATAAGCATAATGAGAAATTACTTTATACTTTCTAGATAACAATCTTATTTCCCGCCACAACAGCGTGGGTTGGTATTCTTTTCTCCTCCTGCCTGTGTGTGTTTGTGTGAGTATGCGAGATCATGGCCAAATATGGTCCTGGAGACACCTGCAGCAGAAACTACCTTTAAAGCAGTTTTCAGTCGTTAGTTCCTCCCATGGTCTAGCAGTCCCCAGTGATTTTTAGGTTTGTCTGCTTTGATTAGTCCCCTACCGGAAACGGAGGGGACTATAGGATTGCACTCCGTCCTTCCGTCAGTCTGCATTTGCGTCCGCTCCATAACTTCAATACCGCATGACCTAGGAACATCAAAGTTGGTGTGTGGATGCATCTTGAGGAGAAGGTGTGTCATGTACCCTATTCAGGTCACTTTGACCTACTTTTTAGGAAATATAATATGCATACACTGGTAGGGGACTAGTATTGTGCAGCAATACGACATTCGCCGATAGGCGGTGCACTTGTTCACTTATAGTCTCATCTCCTTCCTTGCTCCCTAGTGTTGTCATGTGCATACCTCACCCCTTTCGCGAGTGCCCTCTCTAAATAATTTTCTTGTGTCAGTGTGGTTGCTCGATTGTCATGGAGCATAACCTGCTAAACCTTCCGGTCAGTATGTCTTCCACCATTGAGCTACGCGCTCTTCTGTGTATGTTGGTACATTAGTTCCTTGTCTGGATCATTACAAACATTAAAGTTTTAGTGTTTGTTTCATATAATTTTAAAACACTGCTGAATAAGAGCAAGACCTACTTAGATGAAATGATTCAAAGAGTTTGAGTGGTAGTATGTACTACAAAAATTACACAGTTACAATGATGATGGGCATTATAAACTCATTTATGTGTGTGTTGCGGCCACAGTGCGAGACGTCATAATCTTATCTAATTGGCCCCAATAGCGTAACATTATATTTTCTTGAAAACTGCATAAAACTTCAACTTTGAGTTTTCAGACACTAAAGAAGATATTGAGAAGTTGTTTCACACCAGTTACGAATCACTTCTGCTGACCCATTTGAAGTTGTAATGAAGTTTCTGAAGTATGAAGGAGCTGTAAGACAGTTTGCTTGAGGAATGTGCCGCAGGGTTTGCGGGGGAACTTGACTTGTGGAACATCGAGTTGGCTTTTTCTTGTTGTATCAGGTGTGACGTGGAAAGGAGGGGAACGCCGTAGACAGTGACTTAAGAAAATTTAGTCAAGAAATTTGATGCCGAATATGCCACAGAGAAAGATTTTGGTAATTGAACAGGGCAACATGGCAGAAGCTCAGTTCGACATAGGAATTAATATTGCTCAGGAACTTGCTGCCATTAAGGTCACTGTAGTGACCTGTATGAAGGCCAATCAGAATGCTATGAGAAAATACTGTAGGTGGAACAAAGAATGATAAACATTCAAACGGATCTCACCCAGACAATAAGCAGGAAGTGAAAATGACTGAGAGATAATTTTGAACCGGAGAAATCTCTACAAATAAGAGGCAAGGCCGAATACCAACACTGAATGCCCGTGACCGTCGGTCCCGCAGGCTGCAATGCATTAAAAGCAGACATTCAGGAAAGGATACAACCATGTGGGCTCAGGAACACTTCGGAAAACATTGCCAGTTAGCACAGTTTGTCGCTAAATCTACAAGTTTGGGTTAAAACCATGCAAAGCGGAAGCCACATATCAAAAACACCCAGTAATGCGGACGGCTTCTCAGGGCCAGACCTCATCTGAGATGGACTGGTGTTAAGTGGATAAGTGTGCTATGGTCTGACAAGTCCAAATTTTAAATTGTTTTGGGAAATTATGGACATTGTGTCTTCTAAAGAGGAAAAGGACCATCCAGATTGTTATCAGTGCAAAGTTCTAAAGCCAGTAGCTGTGGTGGAATGTGTTAGTGCCCATGACACGAGTAACTTGCACATCTGTGAAGGCATCAGTAATGCTGAAAGGTACATGCAGGTTTTGGAGCAACATATGCTACCATTCAAGCGACATCATTTTCTGGGATGTCCCTGCTTATTTCAGCAAGACCATGCCAAGCCACATTCTGAATGTGTAACAACAGTGTGGCTTCGTAGTAAAAGAGTGGGGGTAATAGTCTGGCCTGCCTGCAGTCCAGACCTGTCTCCCATTGAAAATGTGTGGCATATTATGAAGTGCAAAATAAAACAATGGAGACCCCGGACTGCTGAGCAGCTGAAGTCGTATATCAAGCAAGAATGGGAAAGAATTCCACATAGAAAGCTTCAACCATTAGTGACCTCAGTTCCAAAGCACTTGTTGAGTGTTGTTAAAAGGAAAGGTGATGCAACACAGTGGTAAACATGCTCCTGTCCCAGATTTTTTGGAATATGTAGTAGGCTTCAAATTCAAAATGAGTGAATATTTCCAAAAAAAAAAAAAACAATTAAGTTGATCAGTTTGAACATTAAATATCTTGTCTTTGTTATTTGCAAATCACAAATCATTGCATTCTGTTTTTATTCACTTTTTTTTTTTTTTTGATTTGGCATCTCCAATCCCACCTGAATCTGGAATGCCCAATTGGTGAACTATGTACAAAGCTTGCTCGCATACGACCCCTTGCTGCCAACTCAGGATAGTGAAGACAGCTCACGGCTTTCCTCCCGAAGCATGTGCCTGTCAGCCACTGCTTCTTATACACTCATTGGTTGAATCTTCGCAAGTTCTGAACGAGGGCGGAGGATACCCTGACATGAACAAACCCAGCGCCCTTCTGGCCAACAGGAGGCGCTTGAGCAACGAACAAAGCTGTTTGCATCCCATACCTGGCAGTCCCTTCCCAATTTGAAACCCTGTAGCGCGATGGCCAATTGTGCGCTACTCTGAAAAAGCTGCCGACCACTGCCCGTTGGTACGACCGGGGCTCGAACCCGTGACGTGATAGTCACCTCTGCACTGCAGCGCAGTGCCTTAACCGAGTGAGCTATCTGGCAGCTCACCTGTTTTCATTCACGTTTGACACAACGTCCCAACTTTATTGGAATTGGGGTTTGTAGAATGCAATTTTAAGGCACCTCCGCACTTGCTTCACCTTTCAGACCCAGAAACTCCGTCCATCTTTTTACACAGTCTATGATTTTAAAGGTCCCCTATTATGCCACTAGATGCACAGCTAATTAGCCATTATGAGCCACTTCAAAATCTCCCCTACCTGACATCACAAGGGGGAGTGACCACCCAGAATAATGAAATCAGATTGACTGCTTGGCTGAAGTTGATGAGCTCTTCCTGCCTCTGGTTGGTTACTTCCCCATGTGATGTCAGGAGAAGAAAGGTTTTGAAATGGCTTGTAATGACTAACTGGCTGTGCACCTGGTGAGATGATAGGGGACCTTTGACAGACACATGCACGCACTCACTCAAATTAATTTTTTTGTTTTGATGAAAATAACTGGGCGGTTGGAGGCCCCCTAGAGGTTGGAGGCCCTGGGGCACTGGCCCAAAAACAAAATATCACTGGTGGCACAGTGGTATTCATTCATTGTTTTCCACAGTAACCCTGTTATTGACTGCACTGCCACACACTTGCATTTATGCATGTGCATGTGACATGTTTTAGTAGTGCACCGTGAAATGGGGCTCCCTCAAAAGCCACTGTGTAATTCGAATCCTGATTATCCTAACAATATGGGGTAGGCGCAAAATGTATATCATACATTCATATGGATGGAGTGCTTGTAAACAAATATAGACATGTTCATTCTCACCATTACAAAGCCCAGAAATTCTGACAGCTGAGAACAGAGAGAAATGCCCTCAGTCAGCTGGTCCTGAGGCTTACTGCACTGACACCGTAAAAACCCCGACCAACCTCAAGACACACCCCTGAAAAACAAGCAATAACAGTAAACCAAATTATAGCACAACAAAAATAATTATTGGAACACTCAAGCCCAAATACAAAGCAAACTTAATTGCTGATTGACCCCAAAAAATACAGTACAATTTGGCAGATTACCTTAACTTGGTTAAAAAGACTAATCTTAAATTACGTACTGCAAGCAATGTGCAGACCCAGTGAGCACAGTGTGGCTATTGAGACTGATCAACACAGACTCAGAGTGCACACACACACATGCACACGAACACACACTCACTCATACATGCACGCACAGCCTCACACACATATATACACACACGCATACAAACACACGCACACACAAACATGCATGCACACTATCGGGTCCAAAATTATGAGCATACCTGACTGATAATGCACAAAAATACAATTAAAAATACATTATTGAGATGAACCAGAATACCCCAAAGACAGAAATACTTCATGAACTTTTCGGTGTACCCAACCAAACGTTTTCATTTATGTCATTAAAAATCTCTTTGATGACAGTCCGCCATAATTTAGGGGATTTCTGTGCACAAAATAAGTTTGGAAATTAAGTAAGAAATTCTGCAAAGATATCTTTGACAAGGACGGTCAGGACCATGCTTTGAAATAACAAAGTGAAAACGGAGAGAAGTGATTGGAGTAAGCCCATCTTCATTTTTTTTGCAGTGGTTAATGTCTAGCTCCTGGTCTAGTACTGCCATCTACTGTCTATTTCTGGATCTGTGCTTTTCAGTGCAAGTAAAGACGTATTGATCTCTTGTCAGATTTCTTCTATGTCTGAATATATTTCACACTTAATCACTTCATCGTAAAACTGCATTTAAAATAACATTAAGTCAACTAAGGCAAACACAAACTTAGTTTTTCAAGCAACCTTTTCATTTATTGAATGAAAAATGTTCTTCTACACTTGCTGGCCATGTTTGATAAAGTTGTACTTTAGTTTGTCTATCAGCAAATTCACCTAATGGAATTGATCATTTTAAATTAGACTCAGCAACCCCAGGCTTGATAAGTGCAAGCCCAACTGAATCTAAAAAAACCACCAAAAGAGAACATGCACACCATGTAAAGGATTTTTCTGTGCACTGAGCAGAGTGCACTGAAAAATGGCAAAAGTGGAACTGAATTCAAAGCATTATGCCTTTCCAGTAACACAGCAAAAGGCAGAAAAATGCAAATACAAAAACAAACCGGAAACTGAGTTCCAAACAGAATAGTGCTGTAATGACAATAACAACGCTTGTAATAAGTTTCACAAAGTTGCGTGAATACACAGTTGAAGCATCTATATAAGACTACAGTTTAACAAGAGGCTTACGAGACTTCGCACTGACCAAAGGCAAAGCATGCCTTTATATACTGTCCTACAAAGGCAAAAGACCTTGACTCGCCAGAGTGAGAAAATGAGAAAAATGACTTTAAAGTTTCTGCTTTGTCCAGACAAAAGTATTGTAGGTAGGACGCTCAAAATCTGGCAAGTGGTTGTTATAATGAAGAAAAGTGTGTATACAAAAAATCTTGTGCTCAAGTTTGACCTTTGACCCTTATTTGTCAGTGACTGTCCTCTGCCTTTGTATCGTGTTCTAAAATTAAGGAGTCGTGCAAAGGCAAAAGGCAGTAACTTATATAAATTCAGTAGTTGGTTGCTGTTTTCTGAACACAAAGACAATTATAGGATCTCTTACCTCAGGTCTAACCATCATGCATTTTTTTTGCATGATGAAGAATGAATTAGATACATTTAATTGTTGCTATACAGAGCAGTGGTGAAATTACAGCATATCTTCATGATAGAGAATAGCTCCAGTTTGGTGTGTGGCACTAGAAACAAAATGCCAGCAGATAAGTCACTTTGCATTATACAGTATGAATAAATACAGGAAATCATTTTTAATTATTAGAATAGCAATTTAATTGTTAAATACAAAGCATAATAATTAAATACAATGCTTTGATATGAATTAAAATTCAAGGATGCATTTAACACTCCTCAAAAAGAATTAGCAGAGGTGTATAAAGTACTTGAAACAAATAACTAAGTAAAAGTAGAAGTACCATAACTGAAAGTTACTTTGGTAAAAGTTGAAGTCACCTATGAGAATATTTAGAGTAAAAGTCTAAAAGTAGCTCACATTTAATGTACTTAATTACCAAAGTATTTTGTGAAAAAATACTTCAGTGTCAAAAGTGCAAGTACAAGTACTGAATATTTTTCATAGTTTGGTTAGAAAGAAGCAAAACAACCACACTGTCCTCTCCTTGTTTTCTTTGATCAACTTTCAGGTGAATGAAAGTATTCAAAAAACAAACAAACAGACTCTGCTTTATATACTTCTGCTTTTTCTTTGAGTTTACTGGCGGTTTCAAAACCACTATATTTGACTAGAATTAATAGCAGAATGACAAAAGATCGATACTTTTTTGAATTCTTGCTTCAGAAAACTGATTTCTCTGAACTACTAATTAAGATACCATTGGCTCTCTGTTGCTGAAGTTGTAGCTACTGAGGACAATGTTTCTGCAGCAAGAGATGATTTTTTTTAACTGCTGGATAGATACAAAGGGCAAGTACAGTACCAATCAAAAGTTTGGACACACTTACTCATGTCACAGCGCTCTGTTTATAGAGAAATTTAAATGGCTTAACTTGTCTATATAATCTCAGATTGAATCTGGTCACAGTCAGAAATTACAAGAGAATGATACTCTTGTTTGAATAGTGTCCAAAATTTTAGAATTCTCAAAAAAGGCATATTTTGCAAAGTAAACAGACAAACAAGCTCCTTACATTTTCCAACAAAAATTAAATTAAAGACAAGCTTTTTTGGAACTAACTGGGCAAAAAAGGTTGACGAAGAGCAAACTACAAGTGCAGCACATCTTTGGTAACTTAGACGGCTGCTCAGCAGCAAACATATTAAAGCCATATAAGTGCTCTTGCAAAAAAACAAAAAGTGAGTATGCTCTGTTAATATGACAACAGAATGCTGGTTAGTTGGATGGATTTAAGAATTAGATTTATTATTTTTTGCTAAATTATTTTTTGCTAAATAAAGAGTGCCTATTTAACACGTATTGTAAGAGAAATGTGCGTATGTCCAAACTTTTGACAGGTACTGTACACTGAGTACTTTCAGATTCCGATTCAGATGAATTTATTGTCATTGCTACAGAATAACAATGTAATTACGTTTGGAGAGAAAGTGCTCCGGGCTGCTGCAATGTGCGTCGCGCTGCCAACTCCTCTTTCTTGGGGGGGTGTGCCAAATTCTATTCAGTTTCAGGTTGGAACAAGCAATTTTGATTGATCCGCTATTCATTTTGTTAATTCTGTAAATTTTTTACTTCACGCTTCAGGGCCACCAGTTCCCCCAGCTGTTCTCTCCTCTCGTTCGTCTATTTTCCAAATTCACAGTCAAACGCACAAACTCCCCACACTGACTCAAAACAGCGTCCATCTTTCTGTGCATTTCTGCAGATGATCCCAGAGTCTTTTTAAACAACTCACCATTCTCCGATACTCCAGTGAAGCGCACCATAATGATTTCAGAGCTAGCCAGCGCATGGGGCATTTTTCTCGCTCCCAGCTCGCGTACTTTGCGGTAGATCAGAGCAACTCCCATGCCAATTAGGAGAAATCCCTTCACCATAAATCCAAAAAGATAAAAATCCTCCACGTCTTCTAGGGATAGTGCAGCCAGACAAAGAACTTGCCATCTCGACCACGCGTCTCGAACGTGGCCACCAGCAAAAGTTCCATCCGGACAGTACGGTTCACCAGGTGCTCCGCTTCTCGGTGAAAATATTTTGTCAATTGCATTCAGGGACCAGCTAATTAATTCCATCTTACTTGAAGAGCTTAAGAAGCAGACGGAAGGTCCAAAGGAAAGAGGGGGTAACAGGACAAAACAGGGCAAAGAAAGAAGACGCAGGCAGGAGCAGAGATGGAGTGAGACTGCTCTCCTCAGAAGCCGGAACAAGAAGTTTGCACATCAGGCTGGTGCTGAAAAACAGGGATGGGAGTGAACTTGTCCATGTTTTAAACCGCGTTTAAGCTCAGCTTGCTTGTGAATATTCAATAACTGATCCGGGTGTGCATCTAGTGATAGAATATTGTAACAGCGTGCATAAATTAGCAGAGCTATGTCCGCTAGCAAACACATCTGCAAAAAGATGCTGAGCACTGTTATTCTTCTTGAACATGCCAAATCCATATAATCTTTAAATGATAAATTACATTCATATTTTAATTTGTAATGAGTGACAAAGGGGCCATTGTCAAAGTAACAAAGTAAAAGTATACTTTTAATGTTTTAAGTGTAGTAGAGTAAAAGTAAAAGTCCTGATTTAAAAAAAAAAAAAAAACTCAAGTAAAGTACAAATCCTCAAAAAGTTTTCATTTGAAAGCCATCTCCACCATCAGTTTTCCTTGAGAGCGGTGTGCTATTTTTAAACACAATATATATATATATATATATATATATATATATATATATATGTGTGTGTGTGTGTGTGTGTGTGTGTGTGTGTGTGGATTCTGGTGACAATACATAGACTGTAACTCAAGCGAGGCAAACTTTGGTGGGCGATAAAACAAAAGCAGAGTGCCGTAACTTTAGGGCCGCACAGTAGGATCGCTTTGATGTGCGGCTAAACAAAGGCAGAGTACCTTAACTCAACGTCAGCATCTCGAAACAAAGGCTTAGCACCGTAACGGCATTCTGTCCTAGTTTATCATGGGATTTTTGGAGTTACTGTTGACACAGACCTTGATTTTTTCATAAAAACAATCAAATTGACTCAAAATATTCATCTACATGCTAAAGGAGGTCTTCCATACCCCCAAAATGACAATGAAAATGATGTTAAGGTGTTTTGCCTTTGCACGGCATTATAGGCATGGCAATGACACAATGAGTCACAGATGCGGATTATCATGGTGGAGCATGGAATGTGGGCCGGGTCTTAATAGGCCGGTGATTGAGAGCGCTGGAGATGTGGTATTATAGAACACCCCCCAACCCCGCCGAGGCATGACTCTGGCTGTCGTCTGGGAGGTTGACCCCTGGGGCCAGGAGTGAGTCGGTCAGGATGGGCCTGGTGGCTACGGTCTGGAGGAGAGGAGTTGGGTGAACTGCCATGACAGCCTGAATCCCCAGCTTCTCTCATCCAGACCGTAGCCCTCCCAGTCCACCAGGTACTGCAGCCTTCCTCCGCGACATCTGGAGTTCAGGAGGCTGCCTACCCAGTAGGCTAGGCCTCTGTCAACCTCCAGGGCAGGTGGTGGGTCTTCAGGGAGGGTCGTCTCCGCCCGTAGCCCGGCAATCACCAGCCTTAGTAGAGAGAGATGAAAGGTATTATTGATACGATAATTGGTTATTCACTCCAGTTGCCATCCGATGTCGATGACTCTCCGGAGGATACATAATGGGCCTTTGAACCCTTGGCCCAGCCTCCGACAGAGCAGACAGAGGCGCAGGTCCATTGAGGAGAGCCAGACCTGATCCCCCGACTAGTAATTGGGGGAATCCCGACATCTCCAGTCTGCCTAGCTCGTCTTACAGCAGAGGGCTCTCCGGATTTGGACATTGGAGAGCTACCACACCTTCTCCATTTCTCAGAACTAGGTATCCACACCTGGGACTTCGGTCTGGCTTGGGTCCCGCTAGCACAGGGTAAGTTGCCGACTAAGCACAAACTGGAATGGCGATAATCCTGGCGATAAGCATTGAATGCGCTCTTCAGACAGTTCTAGGCATATCCCACCGAGGGCAGGTACTAGGACTATTCTATCTGTCGCTGGTGGCAGTACACTTGGAGGAACCGGGCCAGGGCCTAGATGGCTCTATCCACCAGCCCATTGGACTCTGGAAAGTATCCTGAGGTGATAGCTGAAGCTCCCAAATTCTGAAAGAATGGCTGCCACACTCAGGAAGTGAACTGCAGCCCATGGTCTGATAGTATACCCTCCGGAAGGCCAAAGTTCCTGCAGACCTGCTGAAATAGAGCCTCTGCCATCTGAGGGCGAGGACACACGAGGGTGCTAGAATCTGTTCCTCCGCCTCTGGATCAGCTTCCACCTTATATCTTCGGGATAGAGCATCTGCTTTGATGTTTCTGGAGCCTGGGCGATATGTCATGGTAAAATTGAAGTGGGTAAAGAATAATACTGGCCTGATGTGGATTGAGTCATTTTGCCTTTCTGAGGTACTCCAGATTGCGGTGATTGGTGAACACTGTGAATGGATGACAGGGCCCCTCCAGCTAATGCCTCCACTCCTCCAGCACCAACTTCACCGCCAACAGCTCCTGGTTGCCCACATTGTAGTTCTACTCCATTAATGTGATTGCCGGGGGAAAAAAGCCTAACGGAAAAGCTTTTCAGGTACCCCAAGTCTTTGGGACAGGATCAACCTCACCCCAGCATTAGAGGCGTCAATTTCCACTACAAAGGGTTTCTCCAGGTCTGATAACTTCAGGATCCCAACCCCTTAGGCTTTCTCTTGAAGAGACATATGAGAAGCTTCGCAACTACGCTGAAGTTTCTGATAAAGCGGCGGTAGAAGTTGGCAAACCCCAGGAAGCATCTGAGCTCTTTCGGGGTCTGTGGGACTACCTATTCTGCGACTGCCTCCACTGTCTTCTCTTCCTTTGCCACTCCCTCTGGTCCAAACACGAACCCCAGAAAGGAGATGGTGAATTGGTGGAAGATGCATTTTTCAACCTTCACATTAAGTTGGTGAGCCAGGGGGCGAGTGAGAACCCTCTCTACGTGTTCCACATGTTCTTGATGGCAGGCAGAGTAGATGAGGATATTGTCAAGGTAGGCAATCATGAATCTCCCCAGCATCTCACTCAGCACATTGTTGATGAAGGATTGGAACACAGATGGGCCGTTGACAAGTCCATAAGGCATCACGCAGTACTCGTAGTGGCCAGAGGTAATGCTTTATGCCGCCTTCCACTTATCTCCCTTTCAGATCTAGATGAGGTTATGAGCGCTGCAGAGGTCGAGCTTGGAGAAGATCTTCGCACCTCGCAACTGCACCACAGCACTTGGAACCAAAGAGAGAGGGTACCTCACTGTGACTTTCTTTAACCCCCGGTGGTTTATACAGGAGCAAAGACTCCCATCCATCCTTCTTCTGGATTAAGAAGAAGCTTGCTGAGGTGGGTGAGGTAGATGGATGGATGTAGCCCTGTTGGAAAGCTTCTTGCACATACTGCCAGGGCTGTAGCCAGGACAAAATTTCAAGCAAGGTCCAGAAACAAGTGCAGGAAGTTTTTTTATAACTTTACATTTGCACTCTTTAAGTGTTCTGGTGATGTTTGGAAGAAAAAGGAGAAAATTGGCAAAAAATAAAAAGCAATTTTGCTTTTGCTGTTCTTCTTTGACATGTTCTGACTCCCTATGCTGTTTTCAATAAAAATGAGGATCAAATTAATAATACAAGTACCTGTAAAACTGTTCAAGTTACTGCAAATTAGTAATTCATCACAATTACTTGTTACTTATCTTAAAAGTTATTGAATTACCTTACAAATGACTGTACAGACAATAATAAGTTACTTGAAAAATATCTTTGCCATTATTTTTATATTTTGCTTCAATCTTATTAATGCTCACATTTATTATTTGTGTTTTGTCACAATGTGAGACAACTGTCTAATTGTAGCCAACTCATTTTCACTATGATGAAATGGAGATAAAACACAACTGAGTTGCCTTTTTTTTGGACAACTACAGATTACAGCATTTTTAGTTAGTGAAATGTCAGTGGATTTAGTCAATGAAAACTGTAAAATGCATCATAATTTCCACTTAATTTTCTGTACACAGATTACACGAAATCCTTTTTACATATGTTGTAGTATGTGCCACTTTTTCTTTTTTTTCTAAATTTAATCAAGTTTTTGTTTTCTTTCATTAGGTCATTAGGGGAGAAGTAAGAATCTAATTACCCATACTGCTTTTAGGCCGCTCTGATGATCTAAGGTCAGGTGGTCTGACCTCCTCTAATTGCTGTTGCTACGATACCTCAGTTACAGCGTGCATGTCAAAAGAGTTGTCCGTAACCATGACGATCACTTGGATTACTTTACATATGACAAACTGCTCACAGGTAATGAAACTAACTACAAGAAAGGATTTTTATCAGACGAGACCCTAAAATTACAAGGACTAATATTTCCATGGATTTTATAATGGACAATTTTACTTTGACAGGCAGCGATTATCCTTCACTGTAGTGAGTGTGTGTGTGTGTATGTGTGTGTATATATATGTGTGGTATTAAGTAGCCTATATTGTGTCCGCCCACATTTTTACTTATTTATTGGACTGAAGGTTATGCGCGATTTTTGCTGATTGTCAGGCAAGTTTAAGGACTTAGGCTAATTAATTCGGATTTCCTCGAAACTCGTCTTGGGAAAATCAGCTCATTTTAGGTTTTAATCCATATTGTCATTGTGACGATCATGGTTGGGTGACGTTAGAACATGTAGCCACTAGAAGTTAAATTAATTCCAAGACTGAAAATCACTCAGTAAGCTATATGCCATAACAATGGGTTGCTAGCAAGCCTAAAATGTCACTTGGGAGCACTTTTTCCCCACAAGCAGTGGACAGACGATCACAGACCACTTCAATGTAATCGTTGTAGGATAGGAAAGAATTCTGCATTCAACCTCCACCAATATTGAATGAAATCAGTACTTTTTGCCTTACCTTGATGTTTGGGTACCCAGAGAAACATTTGGGTGTTTAACCCCTTTGTGCAGATGTGGAGGCCAGCGGACATGGTGATGCTCTTTATATGCACGCAGTTACACTACTCTATTACCAGATGGCACACCTGGATCAGATTTTAAATATTCACTTGCAAGCCAAGCAGAAACACAGTTTAGAATATGGATGAGTTCAGTCCCATCCCTGTTTAACTGGAGTTGCATGAATTAAACTCCTTAGCTTAGCCTGATGTGCAAACTGCTCAATATACTTGCCCATAGTATCAATCCAGCAGTTTAAAAAAATGATCTCTTGCCACAGAAAAAAATATTTGTCTTTTGTAACAACTACTTCAGCTATAGTGAGCCAATGGTATCCCAGTCAAATAGTTTAAAAATTTGGTTTCCTGAAGTGAAAATTCGCCATGGTATTGCTACTATGTCATGCAACTATCAATTATAATCATCACATATTAAAAAACATTAATTTCCTACTGTGTATTCACACAAAGATTCAGCAATCTTTTTTAGCCTCATATAGGCCTTCACTGAAATACAATCACTTCAGTGGTGATTCTGTGGTATCTGCGTAAAAGCCCACTATAGTCCACGAGAAACTCTCCTTGTAATTACCAATGGATTGCCATGATTTTTATCCAATTCCAGACTGTAAAAGCAATGGCGTAACTGTTGACGGTGCAAGCGGTGCAGTTATTCTGGATGGAACAGACTGGAGGTTGGAGCATTTATACTTCTGAGGAGCAGTTCAATTATGGGGAGTTTTTTCTCTTGAAGTGTGAGTAAAACAGTCTTTGTACGGTGTAGCAGCCCTATCTTACTCCTAGCCATCCCCAGGTAAAAAAAAAGTATGCCGAAGCACCCTTAATTTGTTGTATACTTAGTGTACTTCCTTGAGTACATGATCATTAGAATGATTGTGTGCTATTTTCAATGTGCTACTAATGGACTAAGTATGCTAATGATATATCATGACGGCTATTAAATATATACTTAATTACTATTAAGTGTACTTAACTGTACTATTTTGAGACACCATAAAGCTACACTTGAATAAGTACACTTTACATTGTACGCTTCCCCGGGTATAAAAAAGTGTACTTACAGCACACTTAATTTATTGTGCAATAAGTGTACTTCTTTGAGTACATTATTATTGTAATGAAAGTATGCTATTTTCAATATACTAAAAATGCAGTAAGTACAGTATGTTAATGATATATCAGTAAGGCTATTAAATGTAATTACTATTAAGTGCACTTGACTGCACTATTTTGAGACACCATTAAGGTATACTTGAAAATACTTAAATACACTTTTCATTGTATGGTTCTCTGGGTATAAAAAGTGTACTTAAACCACACTTCATTTATTGCATAATAAGTGTACTTCCTTAAGTACATAATTATTATAATAAAAGTGTGTTATTTTCAATGTGCTACTAATGCACTGAGTGTGTTAATGATACACTACCACTCAAAAGTTTTGGACCACTTGCAAATTTCTTTGTTTTCCAAAGAAAAATACATTTTCATGCATTTCTCAAACATTTTTTTACCATTTCACCATCATTTTTATCCATTTCACAAACAATTAAAATTAATCAGATGATTTTCAAAGATTGATCCACATTTTTGCAGAGAGGCCTATTATCAGCAACTGTCAGTCCTCTGCATCAATCTCCTGGTATGGCTGCTAATCCAAGTTAAGCGTTTTATAAGGCTAATTGATTATTAGAAACCCTTCTGCAAATGTGTTGCACTGCTGAAAACCGTTGAACTAATAAGAGAGCACAAAAGGGAACATGGCATTCTTGAGTTTAGTAACTGAACCATCGTTGGTTGTTTGTTTACAGGCTCAAAGTGGCCAGAAAGAAAGAACTTACTGTAGAGACCTGTCTATTGTTGTGCTTAGAAAAGAAGGCTATTCAATGCGAGAAATTGAAAACCTCAAATCTCTTACCATGCTGTCAACTACTCCCTTCAGAGAGCAGCACAAACTGGCACTAACAAGGACAGAAAAAAGGAGTAGGAGGCCCCAATGCACAACTGTTCAAGAAGACAAATATCTGAGAGTGTGTAGTTTAAGACAAAGACACCTCACAGGTTGTCAACTAGCAGCTGAGCTAAAAAGTTTCTGTCAAACACCAGTTTCAGTATCAAAGTGAAGGTGGTTTTTTTTGATGAAGGCAAAGTTTGAAGTACATATTCATCATTTTCCATTAAAATCATTATTTCTAACTCAGACAATCTCAGCATGTTCTGTTCATTTGCTGTATTTCCTATTTAGACTAATTTCATGTGTGTTTCCATGGAAAACCAGAAACTTTCCAAGTGATCCCAAACATTTGAGCAGTAGTGTATATCATGAAGGCTATTAAATATATACTTAATTACTATTAAGTGCACTTGACTGTACTATTTTGAGACACCATTGAGCTACACTTATATATATATGAATATACTGAAGTACAATTTTCATTGTATGCTTCTATGTGCACCCGATTGAAGTGTACTTCAAGACTAATTTTTCCTTTATCTTAGTTCAGCCTCCTTCAGTTTACTTTTCTGTTAGTTGCACACTAAAAAATTTTGGGTTGAATATAACCCAAATTGTGTTGTCTCTACTGCCCAGCACTGTGTCATATATGAAAAAACCCAGTGCTTGGTTACTTTGACCCAGCACAATGGGTTGCACAATCAACCTGTCATAATCTGTATTTTTTCTTGTTTCATTATGCTCATGTCTTGTTTTAGTTCTGTGCCTGGCTCTGCCATGATTATGGATTTCTGTGTTTAGTGATCATTGCTCTGACTGACCTTTCTTAGGATTATGTATTGTATTTTGGTAGTTTGGATTTCCTTGTTTTATTATTTTTCAAGTTTAGATCATTAGTTATCTTGCCATGTCTTCCTTTCCATGCATAGCACCTCGTCTGCTCCAGTCATGTCATGTACGTCTTCTATGTATTTAAGCAATGCATTTCCCTGTCCGCGTTATAGCATCTATTCGGTGATTTCCGTGGGTTTTCGTGGTTTCCGAAAATCTTCCTTCACGTCTCGTTTCCTGTAATTCCCGCTATTCTCAGATTAACATATTAATTAAGACTAATACTTCATGTTACGTAATGTCATTACTAACATAGACTAATATACTCATTCTGAGTACTTCTGTGTATTAATATTCACCTGTCATGTAGTGGTGTGTAAATATCACGTTGTTCGTTTTTACTAATGCTCTTTGCATTCGCTCTAGTCTGTAAACTCCGCCCTCCCGTTTCCTATCCCTGACTCTGCTGATTACTGCGATCTCTCGCACCTGTTTTACCTCGAGCTGCCTCTCGTTCTATTATTCACTTAGGCAACTCCCTAATCGGAGTCCGTTTTCATGTTTAGGATTGGTCTGTCAATTGTGATGCGTGATCATGGTTTGTCTTTCCCTCATGTGCTCATTATATTTAATTGTTTAGCAACTCCCACCTATCCTATTCCCCGCCTAGTTTAGTCATTTCTTTGAGTATATAAATGTCTCATTTCACTGCAGAGCTTTGTCAGATCTTCATTCCTTTTCTCCTTGCCAGTGCTTTATATTCTCGTCTAGATTCCCGTGTACAACTATAGCCTGTATCTGACTGATTACTCTTTTGCTTAGCCCTTTTGTTTTGGTTGCTGTATTTATTGATTTTTCGTGTACGAACCTTGCCTGCCTGACTACGTCTCTGTGCTACCCCTGGCTTCCCGACCTATTGTCTGAATAAACGACTACGGCTTTGGATTTCCTGACTCGCGTTTGGTTCTTCTGTCAGTCATGACAGAAAGATCTGACCAGAGGATGGAACCAGCGAGTGACCCACTGCAGGCGGCAGTGAGTCAGCAGGGAGCTATGCTCGAATCCCAGCAACAACAACTGCTGGCGATTATGCAGCATCTGCAGTCTCTGACTCATTCCGTCAGCAACCTGACTATCCAAGCAAGGGCTACACCATCTGATGGCACGCCGCAACCCTCAGCTCCACCTATACCGGCACCACAAGCTCTTCCCACTCCGGAGCCCCGTCTACCACCCCCTGAGAGGTACGCAGGTGAACCAGGTACCTGCCGCGCCTTCCTGACGCAATGTAAGCTCATCTTTCAACTCCAGCCAGCAACCTTCCCGTCAGAGCAATCCAAGGTGGCTTACATTATCACCCAGCTTACCGGGAGAGCTAAGCAGTGGGCAACGGCGGCGTGGGAGGCTGAGTTACCATGCACACGGACTGCGGAGTCACTAGCCGAGGAGATGACGAGGGTTTTTGATCGGTCCAAACATGGTCATGAGGCAGGACGGGAGATCCTCCGCATCCGCCAGGGCGCCAGAACTGTCTCAGATTACGCAATCGATTTCCAGACCTTGGCTACCAATAGCGGCTGGGGCAGGGCCTCCCTGTACGATGCTTTTCTAAATGGACTATCTGATCCAGTAAAGGACGAACTACTGACTCGCGACCTGCCCGAAGATCTCAATCGGCTCATGGAGATGGCCATCAGAGTGGACGCTCGTTTGGAGGAGAGGCGCAGAGCACGCCAATTCCGTGGAAGGGCGCTCAACCAAACATCCCCGCCTCAGAACAAGTCTCCACCCCCCCCCTGTGGTGCCAGAAGCAATCAACCCTTTTCGGTGGAGGAGCCTATGCAGGTGGATCGGACTCGGATTTCCAGTGCGGAGAGGCAGAGACGGAGAAGGGAGAACGCCTGCTTTTACTGTGGCGGCGCCGGACATCAAATTAGGCATTGTCCAGTAAAAGCCAACGCCCACCAGTGATGAGAGGAGCATTGGTGGGCGTACTCCCTGTCGAATCCTCCTCTAAAAACCGCACCTGCCTGCCTGTAACCATCGAATGGGATGGAGGGTCAAGAGGGACCACTGCCCTCATCGACACTGGGGCAGAGGAAAGCTTCCTGGATGCTAGCGTGGCGAGTCGATGGGGGATTCCTACACAACGGGTTGAACGTCCACGTATAGCTAACTCACTCAACGACCAGAAGATCGGCACTATCACCCACCTCACCATCCCGCTCAGACTGCTAGTTTCCGGCAATCACCAGGAGAGGATCCAGCTCTACATCATCGACTCGCCACATGCACCGGTGATTCTGGGCCACCCCTGGATGAGAACCCACAACCCGGAGATTGACTGGGAGAGACACGTGATCCAGGCCTGGAGCCCATCATGCCTATACAGATGCCTCGGTCAAGCCCATGTCCCTGCCCTGAAGCAAGCATCTGAGGAGAGCCCGGACTTAAGCAAAGTCCCAACAGAATACCATGATTTCAAGGAGGTCTTCAGCAAGTCTCGCGCCATCGGCCTTCCCCCGCACCGGCCTTATGACTGTGCCATTGACCTTAAACCAGGGACTACACCACCCAGGGGGCGACTGTTTTCATTGTCCCGCCCCGAGACGGTGGCGATGGAGAAGTACCTGAGGGAAGCCGTATCTGCCGGCATCATTCGACCCTCCTCCTCACCGGCTGGCGCTGGATTCTTCTTCGTCAAGAAGAAAGACGGGTCACTCCGGCCATGTATTGATTATCGGGCACTCAACAACATCACAGTTAAGAACCGTTACCCCTTGCCTCTCATGACTACGGCATTCGATCAACTCAGTGGAGCCAAGCTATTCACCAAATTGGATTTACGCAATGCTTATCACTTAGTGCGTATCCGTGAGGGCGATGAGTGGAAGACGGCCTTCAACACCCCTACTGGTCACTGGGAGTACTTAGTCATGCCATTCGGACTCACCAATGCCCCCGCTGTGTTCCAAGGCCTGGTCAATGACGTGTTACGGGACTTTATCAACAGATTCGTCTTTGTCTACCTTGACGATATATTAATTTTTTCCCGCAACCAAGAGGAACACAGACGTCATGTCAGATTGGTCCTGCAGAGGCTTCTGGAGAACCGCCTATTCATCAAGGCTGAGAAGTGCGAGTTCTCATGCACCACAACCACCTTCCTGGGCTATGTCATCTCCACGGGGTCTCTCAATATGGATCCAGCTAAAGTTGAGGCAGTTACCAGTTGGCCTCAACCTGAAGATCGCAAGGCACTTCAACGGTTCCTTGGCTTCGCCAACTTCTATAGGAGGTTCATCAGGAACTATAGTTCGGTCGCCGCTCCTCTAACAGCACTCACCTCCTCCAAGTCCCGGTTTGTATGGGGAGAGAAGGCGGCTACTGCATTCAGACGGCTCAAATGCCTGTTTACCACGGCACCTATCCTGATCCATCCTGACCCCAATGCTCAGTTCATAGTGGAGGTGGATGCCTCTAACATCGGAGTAGGAGCTGTGCTCTCTCAAAGATCGAGCCTGGACAACAAAGTACACCCATGTGCGTTCTTTTCAAGACGTCTTAGTCCTGCTGAGGAGAATTATGACATCGGAAACCGAGAGTTACTTGCTGTCAAACTTGCTTTGGAGGAGTGGCGTCAGTGGCTGGAAGGAACTGAGATACCGTTTCAAGTCTGGACAGATCATAAGAACCTAGAGTTTCTCTCATCAGCCAAGAGACTTAACCCTAGACAGGCCAGATGGGCCTTATTCTTCTCCCGCTTCAACTTCACCCTCACCTTTCGACCTGGATCCAAGAATATCAAGCCTGACGCCCTCTCAAGAAAGTTCGAGGTCTCTACTAATGACGAACTCCCAGACACCATCCTGCCCTCACAAGTTGTGGTCAATGCGGTTGAGATGGACATTGAGCGAGAGGTTCAAGAAGCCCAAGGGGACTCTGGCAATCCCAGTGACTGCCCTGACCACAAACTGTTTGTACCAGAGTCCATGCGCCCTCAAGTTCTCCGTTGGGGACATTCTTCTCAACTCTCCTGTCACCCGGGTAGAGGGCGCACTCTCCACTTCATTCGCCGCAAATTCTGGTGGCCACGCATGAACAAAGATATCCTGGACTTTGTATCCACCTGTTCTACCTGTGCCCAGGCTAAAACCACCAATCAACCACCTCAAGGACTTCTCCAGCAACTTCCCATCCCACACCGCCCTTGGTCACATATTTCCGTCGACTTCATCACTGGCCTACCCCCCTCCAACCATAATACCACCATCCTCACCATTGTGGACCGTTTCTCTAAAGCTGTGCACTTCATACCGCTCACCAAGCTCCCCTCTGCCTCTGAAACTGCATCTCTGTTAGTCCAGCATGTCATCAGACTCCATGGCATTCCCTCAGATATTGTGTCAGACAGAGGTCCTCAGTTCTCTGCCCGCTTCTGGAAGGCTTTTTGCAAGTTGCTCGGAACATCTGCCAGCCTCAGTTCAGGCTTCCATCCCCAAACCAATGGCCAAACTGAACGTGCAAACCAAAGCATCGAGACAGTCCTCAGGTGCCTGTGTTCACACTGTCCGTCCAGTTGGAGCCAACAACTACCATGGGCGGAGTTCGCCATCAACAGTCATACCTCCTCCTCTTCACAACTATCACCCTTCGAATGCTGTATGGGGTATCAACCTCCCATCTTCCCCAGCCAGGAGGAGGAGGTGGGAGTTCCGTCAGCCGTCGCCTTCATCCGTCGATGCAAGCGCACCTGGAGGATTGTACGTACTAACCTGCTCAGGGCGGCAGCCCGAACCAAGTTACTGGCAGATCGTAGGCGTACTCCGGCCCCGGTTTACAGGATTGGGCAAAAAGTCTGGCTCTCCACTAAGGACATCCCTATTCGCGGGGGTACTCGTAAGTTGGCACCCCGCTACATTGGACCCTTTTCCATAGTGAAGATCATCAGCCCCACGGCTGTACGCCTTCGACTCCCATCCACCATGAGACGCCTTCACCCTACCTTCCACGTTTCTCGAATCAAGCCTGCTGTCAACAATCCCCTACACGAGGATCCGGCCCCTCCCCCTCCACCCCGCATCATTGATGGCGGTGAAACCTTTACCGTCCGACGCATCTTGGACTGCCGTCGTCGGGGCCGTGGGCTCCAATATCTCATTGACTGGGAGGGCTACGGCCCCGAGGAAAGATCCTGGATTCCAGCCCGCTTCATCATGGACAAATCTTTAATACGTGAGTTTCATAAAGAACATCTTGTGCCGTCAGCTAAGAACGCCCAGAGGCGTTCATAGGAGGGGGGGTACTGTCATAATCTGTATTTTTTCTTGTTTCATTATGCTCATGTCTTGTTTTAGTTCTGTGCCTGGCTCTGCCATGATTATGGATTTCTGTGTTTAGTGATCATTGCTCTGACTGACCTTTCTTAGGATTATGTATTGTATTTTGGTAGTTTGGATTTCCTTGTTTTATTATTTTTCAAGTTTAGATCATTAGTTATCTTGCCATGTCTTCCTTTCCATGCATAGCACCTCGTCTGCTCCAGTCATGTCATGTACGTCTTCTATGTATTTAAGCAATGCATTTCCCTGTCCGCGTTATAGCATCTATTCGGTGATTTCCGTGGGTTTTCGTGGTTTCCGAAAATCTTCCTTCACGTCTCGTTTCCTGTAATTCCCGCTATTCTCAGATTAACATATTAATTAAGACTAATACTTCATGTTACGTAATGTCATTACTAACATAGACTAATATACTCATTCTGAGTACTTCTGTGTATTAATATTCACCTGTCATGTAGTGGTGTGTAAATATCACGTTGTTCGTTTTTACTAATGCTCTTTGCATTCGCTCTAGTCTGTAAACTCCGCCCTCCCGTTTCCTATCCCTGACTCTGCTGATTACTGCGATCTCTCGCACCTGTTTTACCTCGAGCTGCCTCTCGTTCTATTATTCACTTAGGCAACTCCCTAATCGGAGTCCGTTTTCATGTTTAGGATTGGTCTGTCAATTGTGATGCGTGATCATGGTTTGTCTTTCCCTCATGTGCTCATTATATTTAATTGTTTAGCAACTCCCACCTATCCTATTCCCCGCCTAGTTTAGTCATTTCTTTGAGTATATAAATGTCTCATTTCACTGCAGAGCTTTGTCAGATCTTCATTCCTTTTCTCCTTGCCAGTGCTTTATATTCTCGTCTAGATTCCCGTGTACAACTATAGCCTGTATCTGACTGATTACTCTTTTGCTTAGCCCTTTTGTTTTGGTTGCTGTATTTATTGATTTTTCGTGTACGAACCTTGCCTGCCTGACTACGTCTCTGTGCTACCCCTGGCTTCCCGACCTATTGTCTGAATAAACGACTACGGCTTTGGATTTCCTGACTCGCGTTTGGTTCTTCTGTCAGTCATGACACAACCCAATTGCATGGGTTGATTGTACAACCCAACTTATGGGAAGTTATAACTCTACACTGGGTTTGTGCTTTAAAATACTATACTGGTGTTTCTGAATTTTTCCTCCCCTATTACGACTCATATACATTACTACTGACCAACTAACACAGTGTCTCGCATATTCTGACCTTTATTTCTCCTTTATAGGCAACAGTTGCTTATTATTCATGCAGGATAATGGTCAACTTGCAAAATTTCTAAACATACTGGATTTAAATGCAATCATTAAAGCAGACAAGTTGTAGCATCTTTTCAAATGATCAGTGTATTTTCTTTTTCAATGAGAACAGTACAGCATTATCCATGTAAGCAATCCTCATTCAATTTCCTGATCAGAAGTCTTTAAACCTTTCACAGTTAACAATGTAAACAGTACAAGTAGCAGTTAATGTAACATTTAGGTCAAGACAGCCACATAGTATCACGTGGTTAAAATACGGCTCAGGCAGACAAATGAACAGCCTTAAGATCCTCTTTGACCTTTCTCTGACCGTCTATGAAATGGTTGATAACCTTTGACCACTTTTCATTGGATGTAGAGTTTGGGTATGGTCTGGTATTCAGTCACCTGATGTGTTTCCACAGCCGTTTGTGTTTCTTTCACAAAGCTGTAGAAAAAGAGGAAAAATGATCAAGGGATAGCGCTGTCACATCTTAGTTGTTACTCTATCCTGACTCGCTCATTAGCGAGCTTTGAAGTAATTTCATGGCTATGTATTTAGTGAAGGTAAAGTGTACTAAATTAAACTGAAACGTGAGTTTAAATGTAATTATTTGGTAATAACAGTCTGAGATCCTGCATGACGGCTGAGAGAGCAGATTTGTATTTAGATATCTTGATATTGCTTATGTTTCAGCCACTGAGATGGAATAAATATGGCTCCTGGGAGGTGAGGCACCGGACAGGAACTCGATGGCACAGTCCCGCGGGCAATGAGGGGGTAGCTGGGCGGCTCTGGTTTTGCTAAACAACTCCTTGAGCCTTCAGTACTCCCTGGAGATTTCAGGCTGAGTCATCTGATTTGGACTCTCAAAGGACGTGGAGGCAAAGGGCATGGGGGTACAGTGCTGCCGACAGGTGGGAGACTGAATGGTGAGACGTCTGGTGTGCCAGTCGGGTTGCGTTGGAGCAGCCATGGGATGCCAAGAATAATAGGGTGGCTGGAGTAGGGTAGTATCAGGAGCGGGAGCTCCTCCTGGTGGCGTTCTTGCATACAGAGGGAGATGGAGGCCGATTGGTGGAGGATGCTTCCACTTGTTGTGATTCTGCCCTTTCGTGTGTTGTCCCGTGCATATTTGTGCTTGTTAATTACTTTCGTTTCGTTTTTTTGTCCCCAGCCCTTAGCTCAGCCGGCTGATGATCCGCTTCCAATCTGCCTTCAGTGGTGTCGCGTGACTGCCTTCAGCATGCCTGTGTCTCGTCGTCCAGTCACCTTCCTACTTTCGGTTTGGCGTTGGTATTTCATTCATTGCTTCCAGCTGTGCTTAATTCCGGGTCCCGCAAAACTGAGTGAATGCGTTCTCTGATAGGATATTACTAACACGTACTAAACAGCACTTATTAAGGGTGATTGTAAATATTTAGTCACGTAGTATTAACCTTGATTAACGCATTTAGCGAACGCATGTGTTTCTGGCTTTCGTGATTTCAGTCTGAGCTTTCTGATTAACTACATTTAAAACCCTGTGCTTTCCTTTCGCTTTTCTTGTGGTGGTTTTTACTTGGCACGTTTAGAGTGCCTTAATCTAAACCGTCTAGCTTGATTGCTCGTCTCAGCGCCTTGTCTCGAGTCATTAGTGTTAACCCGGTTCTCGTGTAATTCTTTATTAATCCCATGTGTTTCTGTTCCAGTCTGTGATTGCATTCTGAGTCCCCGCCTCCTCTCGTGACTTTAAATGTGGCAGTATTGGAAGCTTTCATCAGACGGATCCTTGTTTGACTCAGTCCACATGGTGAAATCTCTGCTCCTGTATTCTAGTATTTTCCTCGAGCCTGTCCTGAGTCTTGTTTTTTTGCTGCGCCCTGGTCTTGTCTTCCTTTTCGTTCAGTCTCCCTGTGTTGTCCGTCAGTTAGCTAGGTTCAGTTTTTGTTTTGTAGTTTAGCCACTCATTGAGTGTGTACCTTAGTTCTCCCCCTGCCTTGGGCAGTGTATTTTAGTTCTCCCTTCAGTTCAGTGCATTTGCACGGTGTTTTGTTTCTGGCGTGCCAGCCATCTTTTCCCCTGAGTGTTTTGTGTTCAATAAACTCGTCTGCACCCTGCGCCTGGTGTTCCCGGCTCCCTTTTTACACCACTGCCCAGATGTTTTCCATGAAATGCTGCCACTTCAAGGGATTTTGGTGGACTGGAACTTTCAGCCGTCGCTGTGAGAACATGAAGTTCCCTGCCACGGCTGAGTCGATCAGGACATCTGTACAGAGGTTCGGGTCATTATACGACACTTGCACAGGGATCTTGAATTTCTGACCAGTGATGACGGACGGTGACACTGTTGCCTTGACAGGTGTAGAACGTTTCTCTCCAGAATGGAAGCAAAGAGCAGGTTTTTCTCCAATCCTGACAGTTAGGATGTTTGGAGAACCCTAGCTCCATGGGCTCAGCTTCCATTCTCGGCAGCTGGATCCCAGATAGCAAGCTCCTCCGCTTCGGATCTGCCTCGGATCAGCTGGAGCCGGGGCTGATCCGCGGCAGATGCGGAGCGGAGGAGCTTGCTATCTGGGATGGGGCCTCTGGTCTGGCTCCGCTGTCTCTCCTGCATGAGCTGTTCCTGATGGATGGCTATATCGATGTAGGAGGTAGGGCTGCTCAATTAATTGAATCGTGACTATTTTAAGCGCAATAAAAGTAACTGCCACTATGAGGCAAGCGCTTGAAAACAGTGGCGGGTGGTCCAAAGCATCCAAAGACAAAAAAGAGTCTAACAGTGTCTCTGGGGGGCGGCCAGGGAACTGTGGAAATTGGTTCTGCACAAAGTGCCTGATTTGGAAAAATTGGAACAGATGAGTACATGGGAGGTTGAGCCTTGTCGATAGCTTAGCAAAGGAAGAAAAAACACCTTCGGTGTACAGGTCATTAATGGTTAGTAGCCCTTTTTCTGAACATGTTCTGAATACTGGGTCAGAGCAAGATGGCAGGAAAAGGTGATTTTGGTAGACTGGGGCTTGACTCGTTGGAGAGTGTGGACCTAGTTGTTTCCTGAACTGGTTCCAGATTTTTAAAGAGTTTATTACTACTGGGTTTTGTGAGATTTGTCTAAGTGAAGGGGGGAATTGTGAGCAGACCACAGACCAGAGTGAGAGGCGTGAGGAGGCCAACTCCATCCGTATCCATTGGGGCATGTCGACCTGCGCCACTGAGCTCCTCCAATAGAGTATCTTACTGATGTTGCACGCCCAGTAATAGTGGTGGATGTTTGGAAGAGCTAGACCGCCTTCGCTTTTGGGTAGTTGAAGGACTGTTCTCTTAATACGTGCCCCTTTGTTACCCCATAAAAAAGAGGTGGTCAGCTGATCAAGGGTGGAAAAAAAGGATTTACTAATGAAGATTGGGATATGTAGGAAGGCATACAAAAATCGAGGGGCGACTGTCATTTTAATCAAGTTAATCAAGTGAATCAACTGTTTGATTACAAATTGAGCAAAGTAATTGGGAAGGGGGTGAGAGCAATTTTCAGGTATAGGATGATGACTTTGCAGACCTTAACTTTGTGTTGTTCAGCTCGTAACTTACCTCAATGTGTTTGCCAAGTCTTTGCTGAATTTATCTATTGCCTGGAATGCGACAATCATTTCTCTCACTTCAAGTTTGATATGTTTCACAAAATGCTTTCAACTTTGCGATTGTTTTACAATGCTTAAAAACCAGGACCATCATAAATGATTTTATTTTTAATAAATCTTTTTAATGATATGTAAAAATTACACAAGAGGTGGAATTCAGAGGTCTGCTGTTAATTCAAACTATTAATATTCTTTAAATCTAACATGGTAGCCTGGTTAGGTTTGTCTGCTTCTCATTATCTTTTCTTAATCATTACAGGCCAAATTTTGGTTTTGATTGGTCAGTTGGCTGAATAAATGGCTTGAGTGCAAGTTAGGCAAAGTACAGGGGAATTGATTTAAAGGAGCACAGTGAGTAGAATTTAGATTGTTATTTTGGCAGAAGTGGAATATAATATTCATAACTACTTTTTTAGTAGTTTATAATCATGTGAAATTAATTATCTTTTAGTTTCATTTTGCTTAGAATAAGCCCTTTTAACCTACATGAGAGCGGGTCCACCTCTGTGGAGAATGCCATGTTGCGCCGCCATTTTTTCTGCAGTATCCCAGAATGGGGAAAAAAGTAAACGAATAAAGCACTGACCCAAGAGAGCGCCTTTCATGTTTTTGCAAGTTTTGAAGCCACCGTTGGTTTTCTGAGAAAAGGAATGGTCGATTGGTTGCAATCTGTAATCTGACCACTAGATGGCTCTAAATCTTACACAGTGGTCCTTTAAGGTAAGCTGATTATGCCAAAGTGATGTGGGCTGTCCAACCTCGCTCGTAATTAGCAGACTTCAAGTCACAATTTTCTTCCCGGAAGCATTTCAAATGACCGCATTAGGTATGTGTCATGGAAAAGGTAATAAGCAAGCTCGTCTGCCCGCCTCATAGTGGCAGTTACTTTTATTGCGCTTAAAATAATCATGATTTGATTAATTGAGCATCCCTGGTAGGACGGCAAAGACATTTTGTGGACCTTGCACGCCTTCTCCGCCCTCAGCCCTGGACGGAAAAGCTGTTAATGAACACAACCACTGAAGTTCCTTAACTTAAGTTGGGAAACAAAGACCACTCCTCATCTCCCAGTGCAAAATCCCATTTGAGCCTGTATAGGTGTGTCTAACCCTCTCTTCTGTATTTTTATCCCACTCTCTTTCTCAGCTATAGAACCACCGTGGAATCAGTCAGAGCTAGATGACTCCCTGCAATGAGACTGAAAACAACTCTTGCACCCTAAGTCTCAACTCCCAATGCTTTGCAAGCCTTTTCGTGCATCTTATTTTTAATAAACTGGACATTAAGCTTACCAATTGTTTGGTCTTTGCTTGTGAAAAAGTGCAAATACTGTGTTTGCATATGATTACCTCACACATTTTTTTGTGGTTGTAATTTTTAATGATTTTTAGATACAAGATTCATAAGATATATGCATTCATATATGTATAATTGTATAAATGTGTGTTTTAATGTGTCCTAAACTGTCTTGATTTGAAGCATTTAATAAATCCTTTGTGAAAACATTTCTGTACATGCAAGTCAAAGATAAAGTTCTACCTTCAGCATGCAATAAGTTGACAACAAAGTTGTTTTGAATTTATGAATAGGTATATGTTGTAATAAGTGCTGCGTGCATAAGAATTTTAAACAGATTATATTCCACTTACAGCAGGGAAAATAAGCATTGAACATGTCAACATTCTCAGTAAATATATTCCTAATAGGGCTATTGACATGAAATTTTCACCAGATGTCGGTAACAACCGAAGTAATCCACACATACAGCAAAATGAAGTTATATATTTAATAAAGTGGAATGGCACAGGGAAAACTATGCTTACTGAAATTTATTTAATACTTAGTAGAAAAAGTAGCAGAAAATCCTTTGTTGGTAATGACAGCTTCAAGATGCATCCTGTATGGGGAAACTAGTCATATGCATTGCTCAGGTGTTATTTTGGCCCATTTTTCCTCTTCTATGAGCTCTAATCTTCAGTTCTTTCCATAGATTTTCGATTGGATTCAAGTCAGGTGATTGACTGGGCCATTCTAAAAGCTTTATTTTCTTTTTCTGGAAGAAACTGAGAGTTTCCTTCGCTGTGTGTTTGGGATAATTGTCTTGCTGAAATGTCCACCCTTGTTTCATCTTCAGCATCCTGGTAGATGGCAGTAGATTCTTATTGAGAATGTCTCGGTACTTTTCTCCATTCATCCTTCCTTCAATTTTATGAAGTATGCCAGTACCATATGCTGAAAAAAACCCCACACTATAATGTTCCCACCTTTAAACTTCACTGTCGGTATGGTGTTTTGGGGGTGATGTCCAGTACCATTAGTCCTTCAAACATGGTGTGTGCTATGACATCCAAAGAGTTCAGTATTTCATAGTCTTGTCCAAATGTTTTGCTGCAAACTGTAAACAAGGCTCGACATGCTTTTTCCTCAGCAATGGAGTCTTGCATGGTGAACATGCATAGAGGCCATGGCGGTTGAGTGCATTACTTATATTGTTTTGTTTGAAACAACTGTACCTGCTGATTCCAGGTCTTTCTGAAGTTCTCCACGAGTGGTCCTTGGCTCTTGGACAACTCTTCTGATTTTTCTGGTGACTCCTCTGTCAGAAATCTTGCAAAGGGCACCTGGTCATGGCCAGTTTATGGTGAAATAATGTTCTTTCCACGTCCGGATTATGGCCCCAAAGGTGCACACTGGAACATTCAGAAGCTTAGAAATGTGTCTGTAACCAATGCCGCGTGTTTTGCAGCAATAAGGTTGCTTAGGTCTTGAGACAGCTTTGCTTTCACCCATCATGAGATCAGTATTGTTTTTGTTAACGATGACAAAATGATTTTGTTAACGCACCTTTTTTCATGATTAAAATGAGACGTTGACGAGCTAGACGTAGCTCTTTGATGACGAAAATATGACGAGATGCATCTTTTGTTCTTATTGACGAGAGGAGACAAGATGAAAATGTTAGTGGGTTGGCTCGCTGGCCTGCGAACCTCCCATTCCCGAGCTACATAGCAACAGGAAAAGTTCTAAGGACTTTTATTGGCTGGAAAATGATGTTCCTCATTTGCATAGCAACCAATCGGCTTCTGGGAGTGCATGCATGCATTAAAGAGGCTCTCTGAAAGTGTCTGGTACAGTCATGATGGATGGCTAGAAGTCTATGTGAGCCGTCGTGTATCAAATTACGTTGCTCTTTGGGTACAGCCACCCTATATGCTAGTAAGCTAACAAACATTGGTAAAGGAAAATATTTGTGAGTGATCATCATTTTACAGGGATATGATTTGTTCTGTGCTCCAACTTTGCTAACTTTGCCAGCTGTAAAAGGCATGAACTATCTGAGGTTTCACAGAAGTTCTATTCGTTATGCATTATCTGCTATCGCGTATTGCGTTACTTTTCAGATCATAAAGCTCGCAATCTTCTGCTGACACTATTTCAGGAAATCTTTGTAATCATTGTTATATTTTGGCAATATGATTTGGTTTTCGTCCTATCGGAGAGAATTTTGCATTCGATCTCTACTTTTTTCGACTTTAACCCTGAATCGTTAACTCTTAGCTGGAGAGTGCCTTTTGTGACTGGATTTTAATGGAAATGGATCCTTTCGCATCTCTGATCAGATGTTAAACAGCATCATATGCTACAGTAAGGTATAGATGAGACAGCTGTACTTGCAGGCTACAAGTGGTTTGCAGAAATTTCAATGGGTAACGGACGTGTTCTGTATTCAATTAAGATTGTTCCAGGTAAAATTGATACCTTTTGGAAAAAATTTGTTTTGGGTTCAGAGAGGAGTTATATTTGTCGTGTAATTGTCATTTGTAAAGAGTAAAAAACGCCTTTTATTATTTAAAATCTGATTGACTGTTTCCTAAATTTTGCTAATCATTTTCACAGCTTTCGCTGTAGCAGCCCCCAGATTGTGGAACATCATTCCCCTCTGGATCAGATCTTCCTCCTCCATCGACTCCTTGAAGTCCAGACTCAAAACACACTTCTATTCATTGTGTTTGAATCCTCTGGTTAATTATTATTACTTTTTTTTTTTTACTTGTGGCCTTCCCTATGTGTTGTGTGTTTGTGCTTATACACTGTGTTATGAGATATTTGTGTTGATGTCCTTTGTATTTATGATGTTTTATGATGTTAGTAAATTGCTATGGTCTGGACAGCACTTTGGTCAACCTCAGTTATTTTAAATGTGCTATATAAATGAATTTAATTTGATTTGACAGTCATCTGACAGTGACGTTGCACACCCATAACCACAGACTGTGCTTTTTGCTGTATTTTGCTGTGTGGTTGTATAAACTAATCTTGTACTTCATAATAGTCAGAGATCATATGCTAGTTCTCAATTGCACTGGCAGTGACAGACAAGGTCAAGTTGCGCATATGTGTTCCTCATCTAGTGCTCATATCGTGGCCTTGTGTGTATTAATTGCACATTAATAGGTTCTCAGAAATAAAGCCACAAAGAGAGAATGTTCTGTTTCTTGACTGTCTTGGAGTGATGAACATTGATTCCACACACTGTTACCACTTTATCTGTGTTTAGCTGCGTTATTCTTAGTACAGCAGCAAGTACTTCATGGCAGAATTGCATCTTCATAGAAGGGAAAGTCAAGGCTAATGCTATGAAACTGGTAAGGACTCTGGTTATTATACAAAAGTGTTAAGAGATTTAACTGTTGCTTTTTGACTTGGAACACAACCTATCAACCGCGATTACAATTTACAATATCTGTATTGGCCTAATTAAGTCATTATTTTCTCGGATAAAATTTAATGACTAAAACTGGACTAAAACCCTTTTAGTTTTGTCCACTAAAACTACCAATGATAGAAATGACTAAACTGTGACTAAAACTAATCAGCATTTCATCCAAAAGACTAAGACTAAAACTAAATCAAAAATGGCTGCCAAAAATAACACTGCATGAGATGTTTCTTGTGCGATACCCCGGTCATGAGAAACCTTTTAATAGGCCATCAATCAGGACTAAACCAGCTGATATTAATTCACACTGATAGGGGGCAGGATTGCTTTCTAAATACTGACAGACTTCAGCTGGATTCTTGTCTTTCACTGCCTTTTTGCTCCTCCTTTTCTTCATGTGTTCAATACTTCTTCCCAGTGTCATTCCACTTCATTACTTTTGTACATATAATTGAATTTATAGACTTATTTGTTTAGATTATGTCTCCCCCCAAAGGGAGAGGGAGGACATATTGTTTTCGGCTTGGTCCCCATTCCCATTCGCGTGCGCATTCGCGTCAGCGTTCCCACTTCGTTTCCAGAGCGTAACTCCAAAACCGTTTACATGATCTTAGCGAAACTTTGCATACTTTCTACTCAGGTCCTGCAGTGGTGTTTATTGGTATGTGCCTGTCTTCCTGTCCGTCTGTCTGTCCATCTTGTGGGTTAGGGAGGGAAGGGGACCGGGGGGGAGACGCACATTTCTACGAGTAAAAACACATTCTAGTTTCTTTGTATGTGTGGATAATTTTGTTACCCACATCTGGTGAAAATGTCAAGTCAATAGCCCTTTATATACTGAGAAAAATGTTGACGTGTTCAATAGTTCTTTTTCCTGCTGTATTTGCAATAGATTTTCTTGGTTACCACATTTAACATCATGCTGCTGCTGCGAGTCCACTGACTCATTGTAATGTCAGTTAAATCATTGATAGTCACCTGTCGGTGTCTTCTGTCCTTTCTGAAAATCATAAAGATTCCATTAGTCATTATGCCACTGATTACTTAGGTCCTAAGTTTCCATGGTACTATTGACGCCGCCATTAATTAGAGAAGTGGTAGAGAATTAAACTGAATACTGAAACATTCCTTGAAACATTCCTTTCCTTCCCTCTGAATATATCAATAAACTTTAGGATGTGATTAAACTTGCATAGTATCCAAGAGCAAAAACAAAGGGAATTCAAAGCAATGAACAACAGGAACACACACTTTACTGGTACAAAAATCTGTTTTCTTAACGCAATTACTTTATCATGTATAAGGCACTAAAACTGCCAGAGTCCTACATGTATTGGGTGGAAATGTTACACATTTTGCGGTTAAATTTAGCTTTTTCACCGATGTTTAATGTTGGTGATGCTTAAAAAAAAGAAGCTTGGAAGCCTGAATTATGTAAACAAGGCAGAAATAACGCTAGCTCCTCACATGTATCCATGAATATTTGGAAATTTTACAATAGAAGATAAAACCATATACTCATGTTGGTGTGCTGTATAAATATGATAAATGAATACATTTATTGGTTACTAATTACCAAAAATTGCAGGTATGCCTCTTTGTAGCTTATTTTATGTATGCATTCAAATTATTGATTATATATATTATATGATTTACGTGACGATCAAGCATTTTGGACTTCAGTTGACACGGCTCTCTCTTTATGGCTCTGAGAGAAAAAAAAGATGAACAACTTAATGCTCTCAAAGATTTGTTCACTGTAAAAACCCCCTTGAATTTCAGTGAACTTTATTTGCAAACTGACTCATTAGTCTGCCTGCAGCGCTGTTTGTAATCAATTACAAAGACGCTGAGTAGAACAAAATTTCATTTTAAGATTCCGCCGCTTTTTATTATTATGCATTTTATTCATTTGCTTTACACATCACATTACAGTAAAGTAAAGCAACAGAGAAACACACATATACAACAGGAAAAGAAAAACACACAGAAAAAAAACCCTCAGTCAAAATAGAATTGCTAGTAACCACATAATAATAATAATGCATCAATTTTATATAGTGCTTTTCGGCTTTCTGGGCACTCAAAGACGCTTCACAAAGGATACATTATTCATTCACTCACACATTCACGCTCTGATGGTGGTAAACTACGTTTTTGTAGCCACAGCTGCCCTGGAAGCGTGGCTGCCAGTATGCACCTACGGCCCCTCCAACCACCACCAAACATTCACACACAGCCATACAGGAGGGAGGGTTCCTTTATTGCATGTTTTGTGGGTGGGGGAAACCGGAGTGCCCGGAGGAAACCCACGCGAACACGGGGAGAACATGCAAACTCCACACAGAAAGGCCCCAGGCCGGATTCGAACCCACAACCTTCTTGCTGTGAGGCAGTAGTGCTAACTACTGTGCCACCGTGCCGCCCCATATACAAGGAAAGTGGCCAAAAACAGACTTAAGAGCGTGCAAATAATAATATAAAATGTTTAGGGTAGCATTCTTTCAGAAATGAGTGGGTGTTTGTAATATATAGCCTATCCAGTACACAGATAATCCAAGATGACTTTAATGTCTTCCTTATCCTCTGGATTCTCACAATCGTCCCTTAACAGAAGAAAGGCCCTAATGGCCTCAGCAGTCTGGTTTTCACCTCTAACAGCAAAAGAAGATGAAAAGTTTACAGATTGTAATTTCCATCTGGGTAACCTTAGGTTATTTGATAAAACAGTGATTGAATTTGACACAGGGCTTCCGCTGCCCTGTAAAGCCAGTCTAATAACTAGTGAGACATTGAATTGGTACTACACAGACACTTTTGGAGAAAATTCATAAATCTCTTCTGTAAGAGTACATCGAAAGCATAACTATCCATGATATAGGGCAGCACATTACAGTGTGTCCTCGGATGAAGGCCTAATAATTTAGGAGCAGCCTTCCTCCAGGCCGTATGAATCAAACGCACCTCATTACTACTCAGATCCCACAGCTGGTAGTCATAAGAAGATGTACAGAAAGACTGAAACAGTTTACATTTCGTCTCAAATTTACAGTGATAGAACCTAGATAGCATTATTAACTGATTTGTTTAAATTAATTATTAACATTTATAAGTCTGAAATTATGTATTTTAGCCTGGGCTACAGATGTAACACTGTGGCCAGAAAAACATAGCATCTTGGGTTCTAATATTTCTCTCAATATAAGTGTAATGCTGCTTCAGCGAAGTGCTGCATTGAACAAGAATTCAGAATATGTAAGTAAGTGGAATTGTCCTACAATGTAAAAAAATGCTTTTCCTGACTTTGAACTTACTTCAAGGAAAACTTAAGTGAAAAGTTAAAGTCTAAGGGGCCAGCCAAAAAAAAAAAACAGTGCCAAGACAAGATATTTATGCTTTTCCATCTCTACTTTCTTGTTTTTTTTATCCACTCAAAGTTTTAACCTTGCAACACTTCCCAGAATAGTTTAGAAATGGCTGTGCTTACCACTGTGTTACATCACCTTTCCTTCTCACTTTACAGATAGTTGCTTGCGGAACTGACGACACCAATAGTTCCGGTTTTGAGGGATTTCTCCCCCATTCTATCAGGTAGTACTGGCATTGAAAATACACTATAGGTTTTCTTACCTGTGTGCTGAGCTCTTGGGTTGGTCAGTGATGTTTAGTTCACATTACATTGAGTAGATAGAAGAACATTCACTTAGAGGGAAGGAAGTTCATCAATAACAAAATAGACAAGGTAGCTCAACCTTAGAGAATCTGATCTCTGTCTTACATCTCTTATATTATTTCATATTTGCTGTTGTTCTTGTGACAATAATGGCCTGAGATGAATAGGGCTGGGGTGACTCGGGTTTTGCGCTTAGTACACGCTTTTTTTGTGCCCTCTCTATGGACCTGAAAGGTGTACCTTCAGCACACCCAAGACCAGTATCATGACTGGTTTGGTCATTACAAATTTGTATGTAATTTGTTTCTGTGATAGGTCTTCAGGCCCTGAGCATTGTTTTCACCCATGTCTCTGACAGCAAAGCATTTTCACAAAGTTTGGTTTGTACGGTTACTGTTTCTTATTTCAGTTCTGTCTGAAAATGGTTCGTTATTATCAAGAGTATCAAAAATATACAAAATTGCCTTCTAAAATTCATCTATAATCTACATTCAAAATGGTGGAGGCATTTGTCATTTTTTGCATAAGTGTGCATATTAGACCTCTTAAAAAAGGATATACAGTCTGTTTTCATTTGAATATAATAATCAGATACATTACATTTTCCAACTAAATGTATTAAAATGTTTGAAAACACTTTATTATATTGCAAATACATATGTCGTTGCATTGGTTTAATACTGCAGTAATTACACTTTACTTCAGTCTCCATGTAGAGATAAAATATAATTTGTGTAATTCAGAGGACTGCATATGCAATACTTTGAAGTATTTATGATGCATATGAAATATTTTGAAGTACCTTAATAAATTGGTCATATGTTTGTTTTAGCCTTGGCAAAGTGAGGGACACAGGAGAAACCTGTATTTGTGACCACAGTGGCTTTAACTGTAGGGGATCAGATTCTGGCAGGGACTCCATTGATCAAAGAACTGTATTACTGCCACTGAACAGAGCTCTTTCAGTTCACCCTGCGATTCACCATTTTGTAACAGTTTCCACTGCTGAAGTCTGAGTAACTGCCTGCCTCAGCAAAAAGTCTCAGTCATAACAAGTCCTTAAATCTTATGAGATTTGAGCCTTTCAGAACAAGGGTGGTCTAACAACAGTTTTTGTCTTTGTTGGGTGATTGCACTAAAGTTAAATACAAAAAAGTCAGGTCATTATATATTACATTATTTGTTATGTATATAATTGCTTTGAATCAGTTTTATATCTGCAGAAAAAGATTATTATTGTAAACGCCTCATTCATTCATTTGTTAAATTTATGGAATTTGTGATAATTACATTTTTTTTCTGATAGATATAGAATTCAGAAAATCTGCTGATTGATGTCTAATCTACAAAAGTGATTGCATAGTGCAAGACAGGAAACTTATGAGACAAACCTTTAAACTGTTTATCACCGGTATACTTCATATTTATGAGGAAGAATTTGTTGAGTGCCCAAGTCACGCTAGTATTGACAAATACTTTGCTAAACATACTTGTAAGGTACCAAAATATAGAGTTCGACACCATAATTGTATTGGTCTATATCAAGGCAGAATAATAAAGCAGAATTAGAAAATTAACAGTTTTTATATTTTTCACAGAAGAAATGAAAAGCATCAAATACAGTTTAATACCCAATTAACAACCCACACTACTATCAACTCAACAGCTATACAGTATATGCTTAATTAATGATTAAATAGGGTAATCCTTATTATTGATCAAACTATGTTGTCATTCCAAACTACCACAACAACAGAGCACATTATTTTTTATTTGTAACTTGAAACAGGTAAGCCTCTTGAAGAAATGTCACAAAATGGCTGTTATGCTCTGGGAGGAAAAACACTAGGAACTCGAAAACCACAGAACTGGACTCGGGGAAACGCTGGAACAATGAGACAAGGGGGAGAGATGCCAAATGCGGGGATCCAACAGAATTTATTAAATAAACTAAAAAACTAGAAAGGGGGAAAAAAGAGGCACTCTGGCTAACAGAGACACCGTGCTACTGCACTGAAAGGGGAAGAACTCAGGAATCAAAACTATGGGAAACACTAGGGGGGACTCGGGCAACTCGTACGGGACAGGGGCAATGCAGGACAGAGGGAGCTCGGGACAGGGGAACTCGGGAGTGGGGAAGCTCGGGACTGGGGGGGATCTCAGGAGTAGAGGGAGCTCGGGACAATGGAGGCTGGAGACGTCAGGCAGAGGGCAGGCACAGGACGAGAACGGCACAGCTGGCAGATGATTGGCTCGGAGAGCGCAGCTGGCAGGAGAAGGCGCGGATAGACATCGGGGGGGGGCAGACTTGGTCGACAGGAACATCTTGGGGCGGCGACAGGAACATCTTAGGGCTCGGGAGACGTCTGGAACACTTGGGGCTCGGGAGACATCAGGGGGCACCAGGGGGCTTGGAGACAACAGGCAGGGCGGACAGGACTGAACGGCACAGCTGGCAGACTGGCACAGCTGGCGGGAGAAGGCTCTGGAAACAGCAGGTGGGGGGCTGACTCAGACAGACTGGAGCGGAAAACGCCAGGCAGGGCAGGCTGGGCTGGGGCATGATGGCTGGAGAATACAGAGAAGATTACGAGGACCAGAGGGAACGTGCACAGGGGCAAGGAGTGGTGAGGCGCGGGCGAAGTCAGATCTGAAACTGGCTTGCTGCAGGAACAGATATAGGCAGGGGCACGGAGAGACACAGGTGCAGGAACTTAATATAATTAACAAGGGGTGGAACATAAGGGAAACCTAATTACATAAAACAGATAAACATTAACACACAGACGAGTATCACAAGACAATCCCAAAGACGGGATAAATAAACTAAATAAATATTTCACAGTGAATTGAAAGAGACAGGACAGATAAGATAAATGCAGAAGGTTCTGCAGGAAAACACAGCAAGGCCAGTGAAAGAAAAGCAACAGGCGAGACTAGAACAGGGCGACTGCTGAGAGATCATTATTCAATTAGTAAGTGCAGCTATACAATCCCGGGTGCTCGTTAGTAGGTTAGTCTAATATACAATGTTAGTTTGGTTAGTAAATTCTAGAAAATAACAAACTGTTAGTAGGGGTTAGTAATATAGAAAAGCAAGGGGAAATGAGTATTTATTTATTTATTTATTATTAGGATCCCCATTAGCTGCGCAGAGCTGCAGCTACTCTTCCTGGGGTCCACCCAAAAATTAAATACATAATAAATAAGGCACAAGATTCCTAGTATATAAAGAGAAAAAAAACAGTATAAAACAGATAAAATAAAAATAAAGAAGAACAAAAAGTCCAAAACAAAACAAAAACACATTCAGTGTGATTTATATCTCAGTCATATCCCACTTAGTCTACACACATGTAAAAAGAGATGGGCTATATATATAAAGGTTCACAAATGTGTCCATCTCATCTATGTATTATATATATATATATAATATACATACACATATACATTCATACACATACAATATTCTTATATATATATATATATATATATATATATATATATATATATATATTAATTATATACTTATTTAGATAGATGCAGTTTTATGAGTCTTTTGAAATGACCTACACTTGGGGTGAGTTTTATATGATTGGGTAATAAATTCCATCCTTTCATACCCCTAAAGATGACAGTGTTTTTAATGGCGTTTGTTCTGTTTGTTCATATACTGACACATGCACATGCTATAGAAATATATCCATTGTTACTGCACACAAAAGTTTTTCATACATTTCCGCTCAGGTCATGGTATGGTTCATTGACTGTCATATGTTGTTTTGCCCAGCAGATGGCAGCATTCAACGTTTCATTGAGGCCTTGAGTACTGAACTTTTTGGTGAAGCAATGGGCTTGAAAGCCTCAGTGATTTATGAGGCTTCATTTGACCATCACTACCCGGCACCTTCAGCTTCCTGCTTATATATGGCAACCAATCTTTACCAGCCAGGCACTTCCTGTTGCTCAGAACCACAGCTCCCCTAGTGCTCTGGCCCAGTCATTGCACCAATCCACCATCAACGTAGTCCATTCTTACATATGTCCACTGCAAAACCCGTTCAATAGCTCTGTACCAGCAAACCTAGCACTCGATGAAGGCTTAAACATAGTTTAGAAAAACGGTTTATATACCTATTAGGGATATAAAATACTTTAACAGGGAAATAAAATTTTTCACTTTGTTGCAAAAAATGTAAGCAGAACAGTTGACTTGCGGCTCTAAAAGATGACATAGCTCAATCTTGTTTTCCACGCAGTTCAAAGCTAAATGTATTTGGCGAATGTGAAACTTCTCATGCTTGTTAGCGTACAATCTCCTCTATTCTTACTGGATTCAAGATGATAAACCAACTGCACAGAGCACTGCCCGTGCTTTATGAACTGACACTTTAAAACTTAGAATTGGCCAAATAAATTAACATCTTGACAAGCAAAATTAATTTAAGCGTACGTCTGCTCAAAGCTCATTAAATCCATTCATTCTCTATACCGCCTCTTCCCTACTCAGGTCGCGGGGAACTGTAGCCCATCCCAGCTGACTCGGGACAAAAGGCAGGGACCCACCCTGGAGAGCTCACTAATCCATCGCAGGGTGCACAAGCCATTCAGTACATCTATTCACAAAAAAAAAATGTTTTTTTCATCAAACATATGCCAACAGAACAGATTCAATTTCAGTGTTTCCTACCTAATAGCAGTTTTTACTATCAAACTATTGGCCTTAGGACACGTTTTATCCTCCTATTGTTAAAGTTAACATACGCAGTAACATAGCTGCTGCCGATATATGCTATTACCACATTTATCAGCACTAGAAATTACACGTAAAATTTCTCGATTAAATGCACGTTTGACCTTTCGACACACCTGAATGTTTCGCTGGGTACTCAAACATCAAGGTAAGCCGAAGAAAGTGCTGATTTTATTTGATATTAGTGGAGTTTTAAAATTCCTTCCTTTCCCCTTATACAGAATTAGTAAATTCGTAAGTCCTCGCGTAATTAGCAGCCCACTTATAAAATATACATAAAGTCAATCTTCGTTTTCATCCGTTTCTTTCCTCTGGGACACCCGTATTTTCTCTGCGCAGATGGAGTTCAGCCGCATCAGCGAATCTCCACAGCATCACTCCCATACACTGATGCAGCTCACTAACAGCTTGTCGGTCACATCTCATCTTGTCCCACTCAACCCACTCAAAAGAGGCTGAACTACAAATACTGTCTGTTTGTGCAGTGCTGTCATGCAAGTTCGGAGCATGCATAAAACAATGGATACTTCATATTTTGTATCTTAAAAGTTGATGAAAAGTTATGACATCAAGAATGCACATCTATGGGTTTAATAATTAAGAATGTAATTGCATTTACAAATGCAATTGTAAATTGTTAGCTGTGCAGTTTTTTTGTGCTGAATTTATTCCGTGCTAAAAGTGCACATATAGTCAACTCTTCTTAGTTAGCCACGTAGCCAGCATCTATTACATGAAGCAGCAAAACACAGTACTGTGAAACAAAGTTAATTTGTGTTAAATATATTATTGTATGATTTGACAGTGAACCATTTTGATGGATCTCAGACTTTGGGGAGACACCTGGATAGCTGTCTAATTTGGCTCATAGCAAGCGGGTAATCTAGAATGTAATGTTTGAGATGAATTGCACTTGTGGTCAAGAAGTTTATGATCCCAGAAATTTATAGATTTAAGCCCCGGCAGTTTTTCAATTGTCAGTATTATTATTATTTTTTTCAATTTCAATGGTGAATTCTCCTGAAGATTTTTGATATTTGCAGCCCATTTTCTCTACAAAAATCATAAAAATAAACTGATTTATTTTTAATGCTTCAAGTGTGTTGACTCAATTGAGCCAAAGTTTTTCTGTCTGTAAAGCAGCAATCTTGAATTATAAAGCCTTAGATCAGGTAACACCTAAAAAGCCAGATTTGTCTTCTGCGTGAAGGGGTTAAATGTTTCAGATCAACAAACAAATCTTAATATTAGACAAACATAACCCGAGTAAATACAAAACAGCGTTCTTAAATTCTGATTTCATTTATTGAGGGGAAAAAAGCGATCCAAACCTACTCGGGCCCATGAGAAAAATTATTGCCCGGCCTCCCCCCCGCCTGTATGTATCATGAATGAACTGTGATTAACCACATTTTTTTATTCAATTTCACTAACCACACTCAGGTCTGATTACTTCCAGACGTGTTGAATCAAGAAATCACTTAAATAGCACCTGTCTGACAAAGTGAAGTAGGCTAATGGATCTCAAAAAGCAATACATAATGCTGCAATCCAGAGAAATTCAAGCACAGATGAGAAACAAAGTCTTTGACATGTATCAGTCTGGAAAGGGTTACAAAGCCAATTCTTAGGCTTTGGGATGCCAGTGAACCATGATAAGAGCCATTATTCACAAATGAAGAAAACTCAGAACAATGGTGAAACTTCCCAGGAGTGGTCGCCCGACCAGAATTACTCCAAGAGCGCATCGACGACTCATCCAGGAGGTCACAAAAGAACCTAGAATGACTTATAAAGAACTGTAGGCCTTACTTGCCTCAGTTAAAGTCAATATTAATAAAAAGACTGGGCAAAAATGTCATCCATGGGAGAGTTTCAAGGCAAAAACCGCTGAGCAAAAAGAACACAAAGACTCGTCTCACATTTGCCAAAAAACATCTTGATGATCCCCAAGACTTTTGTTAAAATATTCTGTGGACTGATGAGACAAAAGAAAAAAAACTTTTTGGAAGGTGTGCATCCCGATACATCTGGCATAAAACTAACACAGCATTTCTTTTTTTTCCCTTTATTTGACAGTTATACAGTGTAGAGAGACAGGAAGGTTGGGGAGAAGAATGGGCGAAGACATGCAGCAAATGACCTGAACCATAATCAAACCCAGGTCGCTGCAGGAAGGACACAGCCTTTATGATATGCGCGCTTAGACCTATGAGCCACCGGGGCGCTCCAAAACTAACAAAGCATTTCATGAAAAGAACATCACACCAACAGTCAAACATGGTGGTGGTAGTGTGATGATCTGGGCCTCAGGACCTGGATGACTTGCCATAATTGATGTAACAATAAATTCTGCTCCCTAGCAGAATACTCTGAATGAGAATGTCTGACCAGCAGTTTGTGACCTCAAGTTCAAGTGCTCTTGGGTGATGCAGCAGGACAATAATTCAAAATACACCAGAAAGTCCACCACTGAATGGCTTTACGAAGGGGCTTATTGGTCACACTTCCTGTCTCCTAAGTGGGCGCCGTCGCGGAAGTGAATTCTGACCGGGTTATCCTTCGCATCTTGTTGTCAGAAGTGGTAGCTAAGTGGGGAACAATTAAACGCTGTGATATATAAGAATCTATTTTATATCTGCATGTTGCGTGTATATTTCCTTTTACTTTGCAGCGTTGGGCATTTTACAGCACTGCTAACAGCTATTACGAATATGAGATAGCTGGCCAGCTACAGCGTTCGCGAGTGTTATTTGACATGATCTTAAAAATTTGATTTTGGCTAGCTAGCGTTTACCCTTTGAGTGGCTGTTAGGTTTTGAACAGGATAATGTTTGGTCAGGTCTGTATTTTTTATTTTAGTGGGACTCCCGGTATATAAAGAGCTAAATTAAAGAATACTGAAATCACGTAACGTATAATACTGTAATTGGCATTTGCTATAGCTTGAAGGCCATTGCATCAGCTAGTTTAAGCCTATGAGGCTGGAATGTAATGACAGTTGCTAATCTATTCCTTACCTGTCTGCATCCTTCGGAAAAGAAAAGATGGAAAGCTTGTTCCCATTATAAAAACCTATTGCTGCACAAGGTATTCGGCATTTTTAACATGGATGGGCACCGCAAAATACGCTTCAGATTAAGTTTTGCACCTTATTTTGCCAGTTTTCCCCGCTTGTTAAATATCTGATATCAATCAAGTACAAGATCATAACAGTCAGATCATAACAATTTCTTTTCCCCTTTAAAAATGATTAAACATCGATGACAATAACAGTATTACTGAACATAAAAGCAAAAACATTATTTCAGTTTTACATTTTTATTTGTGCTTTCCTGCAGTCCATTCTGTATTTCTGTATTGCCAGACGTTACGAGTGCGCTGCTGAGTGAGACACAGGTCTCCAACAAAGTTCATTTTCTCCTGATGTGTTCGTCAAATTGGCCATTCGAATGTACTTCAAGAATGCGACAATATAAATGCTTAACAGGTTTGTTCGTGGTATTTTCGGTATAATTATCCGCTAAATATTCAACTATTGTTTTCAAAGTCGTTTTCTGACTGAAACGCATGAATACTGAGAGCACAACAGTACAAACAAGGTGAGTGACTTGTTTTTTTTTGACTCATTCTTTATATGGGCAATTTGAGAGAACCGTTGTCGTCAAATGATATAGCCTTGTGTTTAAGGTGTAGGGCTGCAATGCAGTTGACCAGCGTTCGAGTCCCTGGTCAGGCATGGTTTAGTAAGACAGTAGTACCATTTTGCTTGCATAAATAATTGCTGGGATTTTTATTCTTTTGACCCCCCCCCATTTTTCAAACCCTTTTTTGTATTCATAATTCAATGCTCCAGTGGAGTCAAACTTTTTTTTCTTCATATTTATTTTCTTTGAATGGGAAATTGTATAGGCTCTAGGACTGGCAGAAAATAATAATAATAAAAAAAATCATAAATTCTAAAAATTAAAAACTGGTTGTATTTGGGTGGAATGTATGCCTGTAGTGACATATAAGTGTAATTAGATGAGTTTTACAGTTTAATATCTGAGAAATCTGATTTGGAGAAGCCACCTAGACATTCCTCTAATTTTGTTCTGATTTACTCGATTAGAATAAACTTTGGCCAAGATTCTGTGCTGAGATTCTGTGCTGTAAATTTTAAGGGCTTCAGACTGCAACAAATTAAGTTTACAAGTGATTGAAATAAAACTTTGGTGCAAAATCAGGTCTTTGATTTATACTGAGTTCCATCTTCATTTACTCTGACTCAGTGACATACACATTGATTTTTACACTATGGCAGAAACCCCAAATGGTTTCACCTTTATTATAATACTTTGATCATTCAAATAGACCAAATAGTTGCAGAGATATACTTATTTCTAAGCTTTACTATACTATACTATTTCATTTTGGGCTTGCCATTTTTTCGAAAAAGAGGCTTAGGGCTTAATGGGTTAAACCAAAGCTGTTTAACGGACATGAAATGATGTTTAGTCAGTTTAGTGGACGGAATTAAGTGACGACCCCTAAATATGCTACCTTCGAAGGATGCAGCCTAGGCTTTGAGATACACCCACTGTCTTTGGTTTAGCACAAGAATTTAGGCTGTGGCCTTCCCTCTTCTGTTACTTATTCCCGTTAATAAGTGCTCCCTTGTGAATGGTACCCTGGATCTGCATGATAAACATGAACAATTTGGTGTTAGTTTCATATAATTTAAACACACTATTGCTGAATAAAATAGTAAGACATACTTAAATGAAAAGTGAGCCAAAATAGTTGGGTGATAGTGTGCAGTATAAAAGTGAAAATGGTCACAATAATGATAGTCTCCCAAATCTATATATTGAGGAAGTTATATGTTATCAATCGTGCCAGAAACGCTGCTAGTGCAGATGCACAGATTGAACACTCTTAGCAGGGCCTCATTTTACTGGCCATAACTTCCTGTATTTACTGGAGAAATGCCTGTCAACTGTGTCAGCATCAGGTAAATTTTCATAATAGAGGAAAGTACTACGAGGCAAAGTTAATGAGAAACAAACCTGATCCATGTTTAACAGACCTTGTCAAGAGAGCACTCTTAATAAAATCTCTTTTGCACTTAATTCTGGATTAAGGATGATTCTGAAAAAAAGGCAATGTGTAAATCATTAAGCAGTATAAAGATATTATCTTTATTAATACAAACTTGCAAGGTGCCGTGAAATACATTTTACAGCCTGTTTGGTGGTACTTAAGTTAAATATTTATGTTTCTTTAACCCATATGACACAACAGATAACTGTATGCAACCAATGTATTCCACCCGACGGTGCGACTTTAGATCGATCTTTGTGTGAACACGCACACGTACACACACACTAACACGGCGCAACCTATCACAGCCAGGCAGTCTAGTCTGCAGAGATATGTTTCATTAAAATTTGAACAATGTGGTTAATAACAGCTTGAAAGAGTTTGCTTCTTCTGCCAGATAATATTTTCAATGTTTTATCTCTCAAAATACCTTGCGGTTATCTTTCCTGGCAAATTAATCACTGCAATCTGATTTTAAGGCCACCGACAATGCAAGATTCCTGTAATAAACAAACATACTGACTCTGGTTTATTTAATCTTAAATAAGATCGAAGGCTGCCAGATTAACCTTGAGCTAGGGTTTCATTTTTACACCAAGGAACTCAAGTTCATCAGCCCAACTTCTGGCTGCTATCCATTGGTGCAGAGGCAATAAGGCCAATGAAAGAATTTCCATTAGTGCCTTAAGACATTGTGGATTTATTAGTGCAAATATGAAACAGTTCATTGAAGTACAAAGGCACCTCTCTCCGACATGGTTCTGTGCGGTGAGCAGATCCTGTTTAAGCATTTTTGGCCGACAGAACTCTGGTTCATTAGTCCAAAAAGACGGCGTGGAGTTTAGGAGGCTGTTCTTAGGTAGACTCAAGCTGTTTGCTTTGTGAAGGTTTTGGCTAACGTATAGATACACTCCTTTTGGCTAATTTCAGACAATTTGTCTGGTCTGCAGAGACACCTTTGTGTTGTTGTGCCCAGCTCGGACTGTTTATTGGTAGAGAAATAAAGCTTTGAGCCGATCAGAAAGTGCAGAACAGCTTGAGGCTAAAACTCCCAGTGTCAATTCAACTCCAGTAGAGTTTATATGAGTTTGTCCCAGTTATCTTAGACTCACATAGGCTCCATCGGAGCTTCCATTACTATGACCTTCACTCAGAAACAATGTTGAAACATCAAATCCCTGTGTTTGGTGCTGTAACTAATCACCTGGCTTCCTTTACCGTGACTTTAACCTCAGAAACAGCGTTGAATACATCGGCCTTTTGACATCTTCAGATCTCGGAGCAGTCAAAAAGCATCCATCAACCATTTGAAATGTTGCGTTGTGAACAATTTCATTGTTTATGGAGAGAGAAAATGTCTGCCCCACAAAAAGGATTTATTAAGCTTCTTTTGGGTTATTTCTGTTGCTGGCTGGCTTTCAGAAGGATATATTTTATAGCATGGAGCAGCCCTACCTGCGAGAAGAGCTTTATGTTGCTCTCACAGCTAAAAAAACCGCTGCAGGCCACAAGGGCATGACGAGGTGCTGTCTGTCTCAGAAGCGGATTCGGAATGTCATCACAACCAGGGATTGTATGACTGGCAGCAATTACATTGGTTCCAGGGCAGTTAACATGAAATATTGTAGGAAATAAAACTATTTCTTTCATATTTGTGATATATTTGTGCATCACTGGGTGATTCACAATCGGTTTGTTTTGCGCATCAAAAAGGGAGAATAGGCATGAATGTGTGTGAAGGGAGGTGGAAGAGTGTGGGGGGGAGAAGGAAGGTGGGATGGGAGGTGGGTGTGTGGTGATGGTTTCATTTCTCAAACCCCTCAGAGAGTAGGCTGCGCTTGTGGTTTCCCTTTATTATGGCTCATCCTTCCCTCAAATAAATGTTCTGTTCTTCTAGGGTCCCACCTCTTTATATTCATTTTTTAGTACATCTGTCTTAGCAGCCTTTCCTGTTTTATTAAAAATTATTATTTTATGCCATGGTCCCTTTTGAAGCTTTGTCAATGAGCCGGACACTTTGCACAGTTTTCCCCGAGGAGGGTACCCCATTTATCCATTGAGGAGATTGATACTGGAAGCCTATCAGGAGTGTTCTTGTTTCAACACAATGTAAATTTGTCAAATCCCCCCCCTTATATCCACCATGCACCATTTACTCTAACCCATCCCACCCAAAACCTGATACAGCCATGGAGGAGAGAGGTCTTTATTGCGAAACTTCATCTGTCTCTTAACCTCTCTCTCTCTCCATTTCACTAATTCCAAGGCTGATGTAAGGCTCACCCACTGATCTGTATACTGATCAGTGGACATGCCTGATCAACAGATCTCCCCAGTCCGTTCTCTCCTTTCTACTTTCTCCCTCTCCACACTATGGCCCCAGTGACAGCTGCCCGCTTTTCCAGCCGACACCAGGAGGGTACAGCGTTTCAGCCAGGCAGTAGGAGCCCTGGACGCTGGCTGCTCATATTGTGCTGCAATTCCACCATGTCTGCAGTGCACAAACCCCTTTATCTGTGCCATTAAAGGGATATAAAATTTTTTCCACAGATTGGCTAATATTACCAGCGCTTAAATCAGTGCTGATAGAAAGTCAGTGTCATAATCACATACTGGTAAAGTTCTTTATGTTCTCCTTTAAAACTGGCGGATTATTCGGGCCCGTGCACCAAGGACACCTACAGTCACTAAACTTGAAGTATCTTACCAGAATCAACAAAATAGCCTCTTGGAGTCTGACCCAAAGTTCAACAGGAAAACCGCCATTGTGAATTTGCCTAAAAATCATTCATTTTTGAAGGGCTCGTATTTGAGTGATCTCCTCCTGGAGTTTTTATCCAAACAACGTCAAATTTAGTCAGGGTCATGTAAAGGCCTGTACAATCAGAAGTTATTGCAATGGTGAGACTTCGTTGATGGACACGGCTGTGATGGCGTGGAAAGTTCTGATGTCTCACAATGAAACACGAGATTGCTATAATTTGCAAAGATATTGTTCAATCTCAACCAATTTCAAATATATGTTCATTCCTGTGTACTGACAAAAATCGGCATATCAGTTGAGATATTGTGGCTCTACAGTGCCACCAAACAAGGGCCATATTGGGATCAAGATGCTGGGATTTTTATGAAATATGGTGGGGTGAAAGGGTTCATAATTAAGTTATTAGTACATTTTTTTTTTTTTTTGCCAAATGGGAAGTGAGCTGGGAGCCATTTCCTGCGTTTTTCAAAATTTTACAAACACTGTTTTGAGGGCCTTAGCATGCTCAAAAACTCATGAAACTTTGCACAAAAGTTACAAGTGTGATGCTCTTTGATTTAATATGCCAATTGGCTCTGGTTGTGACACAGTGTCTATAGTGCCCCCTAATCAACAGCTGCATTTTTGAGGTCTTACAACATGCTTGCAAACTCACAAAGTTTTGCACATGCATAAAGCCCAGCATAAATTTTACAACAGTGCAGGCCTTGCACATGGGCGTGGCAAAATGTCTCCATAGCGCCTCCCCTAGAAAATTTCAACAAAGCAGCCCGTTTAACCAGTCTACCTACCACTGTCCAATGGTTGTGAATGTACACCTGCACCCATCAGGATCTCCCCACCGCTCCCAGCATGCACAAGGGTGCGTGGGCTCGTTCCAACACTGCTTGCAGCTTCAGTTGTTATTTGCATTTAATTGTTAATTTGCAATATCTTTATATGTATGAGGTCAGAGCAGTTTTCTTCAGTTCTGTCTCTTAAAAGGTTTGTATGTTAAAACGTTTTAGTAATGCAGAGTACTCTGGTTTTCATCAACTGTTTTTTTTTTAAATTTTACTAACATGTAATTATAAAGTGGTCAACACTTTTTAATTTGATAATCAAACCCTGACACTCACTGCTTTCCATACGAAAGTAGGTAAATTCAATATTCTAAGCATGTGATGTTTTAAACATTTGATTAGTCACAGTATTTATTCTGACTTGAGATAGGGCAGTTGACTTATTATGCAGCATTGCATTGACACAGTTGTCTGTTGAAAAAATGAAACATGAAATTAATGGAGACAATTAATCTCTTAAATACGGTATATCATTATTTGATAATAATGTGATTCGCTCACATGAACAACAGCCGATGAACAGAATAACCACTTCAATAACCATATTCAAGTGTCCAATAATCAATGATCTTTGTAAGTGCATATCCAAGTGCTAAAGATGACCGCTGCACAGTTTATTAATTTGTGTCATACTCTTCCAGTGCACTTGGCCATAGCATTTGCTGGGATTAAACTGACTCACTTTCTACAGATCTAGTTTCGACCCCAGAACTGATCTTTGACCATTCCCGTTTCCCAAGATCCTTGCTACCTCTGCTCAACCCTTGCCTGTTCCTGGCCATTAATGTTTTGGACTTGCTTTGTTGTGCGCCAAACCTTGGACTGTCGGCTTCTCGAATGAAGCAGTAGCTCACTGTCCCTGGATCTCTTGAGTGACGCCCTCTGTCCCACCATTCCTGACTCTGCACATCCATGTCTTCAGGCCCTGGAGAATAGATAAACAACTCTCTGATGATATCACAGATATAGGACGACAGAGACACAGCTTTATGAAGGTGTGTACTTCTCAGAACAAACCTCTGGTTTGTGGGAATAATTTTGTGAGACTGTGCTGCATGGAGAATCCTTAGCAATGTCTCCCCACATCCTGAGTTAGAACTGCAGACATGCTGATTCCAGCTGCTTGTCCACCTCCATCAGCTGTTAAGTGTTTTTATGAAGCGTCACCTGATTGGCTAATTTGGGTCATGGGCGGAAATACCTTTTCAGAGCACTGTTTGTTTATGTGAGTGTGCATTTTCAATGAGCATGTAATCCTGTGTGTTTACCTGCGTCCACGTGAGTGTACATTTCTTCTTTGCGCATGTGAATGTTTACCTGCGTGAGCGTTGATGTTTCTGTGTGCATGCGAGTGCATGTTTGTTAATTTGCATCTATGTGAGAGTGCGTCTGTCTGAATTGAGAGTGTGCGTTTGCTTTATTCTGGATTTTATTTTCTCCTTTTTGTTTTCCCGCTTGTCGAGAGTAAAGAGAGTCGCCGACCCACCGTGCTGTGCGGCATCGGCTTTATTCTGGTGAATGCTGCTCCCCACGGCCACAGCGTTTCTCGCCTCTTTGAGAGCTTTGATTCTGCCATTTTCTCTCCCTGCGGCGAGTTCCCCGCGGATCTTAACGATAAAGAGCTCGGCACTCTGCTGCTTTAGAGTCGTCTGTGCGCTCTTACATGTGGGGCTGAGCGTGCTCAGTGTGAGTGGCTTCTAAATTTTTCCATCATTAGAGCTCCTTAATGCAGCATTACAGCACGAAGAAAGTATCTCACACAAAGTCTTGCACTCTAATCGAGGCCTTACACGCAGACCAAAGTCTTGCACACTAAACAAGGTCACGCTCACAAATCAAAATCTCAAACCTGAAACAACACCTCACACACTAAACAAGGACTCGCAAGCAAACTGGAGTCCCCCACTGAACAAGACATCACATACTAGCCAAAGTCGCTTACACTGACCAAAATCTCACACACTAAACAAGGCCTCACACACTGACCAAAGTCTCATGCACAAACTCAAACACTATTTAAAGTCTTGTCACGCTCTAAAGAAGGCCTCAAACACTATCTAAAGTCATAACACACACCAAATAAGGCCTCACACGCTAACCAAATTATAGCAAACTAAATAAGGCCTCAGCCTTCAACCAAATTCTCTCGAATTGACCAAAGTCTAAAAAACTAAGCAAGGTTTCTCACACAAACTCAAATACTATCTAAACTATTCCCATACACATAACAGGGCCTCAAATACTGTATAAAGCACTATTTAAAGTCTTCTCTTATACTATACAAGGCTTCAAACACTATCTAAAGTCTTCACAAACACTAAATAAGGCCTCACACTCCTACCAAATTTAATCACACTAAACAAAATGTCAGGCACCAACCAAAGCATTGTGCACTAATCTAAGGTTGACCCAGTCAGGAGGCAGATATCGTATAGGATCTGTTCTCTATTTTTGATCTTGTCATATTTGTAATTCTGGTCTTCTTGTACCGCTTCCACACTGGAGTCTCAACAATACTGTTCTTTTTCATCAATATCTGAAAACAAGCAACCGCTGAAAGGCTATTTTGACTCAGTCAAATTTTCCTTCATTTTGATTGAATCCTTTAATTTTGTCAGGCTCATACATTCCAGTGAGAGGAATGAAATCAACAGCTTATTTTCCCCAGAGACAGTTCTGAGAAATTGATAATGACATGTGCAAAGGCAGTTATTATTGACTTTTTTTTCCACAGGCGCTGCACGTCACTGAGCTCAGAACAGCAGCCGACCTGTCGGCCGATACCGCTTCCCATCCCCGCCAATATTCTGAGAATATGACTGAATTTAATATGGCCCGCAATAAATCTCCCCTGTTATTTTTCAAAGAGAAGGTGAGAATGTTTTCCTGCGTCGATATGTCAGTTAAATGACAGGCCTGTGAGCCGTCTTTAATAAAGATTCACTCTCCCCTGATGACGTCCAAGTCTTTCAACAATTCAGCCCTGCCCAGTCACATCACTTTGCTGCCAATTATCAGGAAACAAACACTCGGCATGCAGACAGGGCTGGTTCAGGCAGATACAATGCCCAAGGCACCCCATGCATCTAAGAGCCCATCTGAAAAAGAGATGTAAAAGTATCTGAAATTCGGAACCATCTTGCAAACTTTAATTTATAACCAGAAGGGCAACTACTACATATGGTTGCTGTTTGTGAAGTGCACACTGAGGAATTAGTCCCATACAATCGTATTGCATATAATAACACGACTGCTAATATACTTAGCGCCATTAAAAATGCAACAGTGAAGTATGTACTGTATTTGCGGCAAATTGAAGAATCGATTGATTTTTCTTGCTCTTCCAGTGAGGCACGAGTGGAAATAAAGAAAAGCATGTGGTATTGTAATCCTGACGCGCGCCATGTGAACGCGCCAAGCACTTCAGTAATAACAAACATTGAAATAAACTAAACTAAAGTATAGCTCAATCATGTGCGCAGTATAATATACAGACCAAAAAAAGAAACACAATTACGTAATGCGGTTCCAAATTTCGACAAACCCATTGAGAAAGATGCCTTTGCTCTGAGTTATTTTTGGAGGTGAGTAATTCTACCATACAAATTTTCATGGTCACAGCGCGTATTCTGGAGCCGCCATTCGTCTGGAACCAAACATCGGCAGTGCTTGGGTTCGAGTACTACCATTGTCCTAACATTCCCATTTATGTTTTGAGTTCCTCGTAGACACGGGGGCCTATAAAAGTCCCACCGAAAATGAGCAAAAATCAGACTGGTTATCATGCCACAACTAACAGAAGTTCAACGAGAACGCACGATAGGAATGCTACAGGCCGGAAGTCAAGTAAATAGAGTTGCCCATCAATTCTGGCTGCATTATGCGACAATTAGTCGCCTCAGAACCAGGTTTAATGCCACTGGACACACGGCCGATCGTCCCAGATCCAGTAGGCCACGCGTTACAACTGCAGCGTCTGAGCATCGTATCACGGCCGATCATCTGCTACACACCGAACCAACCTTAATTTTGTTGAAGGAAACCTCAGTGCCATCCGTTACCATGATGAAATTCTCCACGCAGTCGTCCTTCCATTTGTCCAACATCACCGACTGACTATCCAACTGGACAACGCATGTCCGCACGTAGCACGTATCTGTTTGGAGTTCCTTTGGGCCGAAAACGTGCAAATCCTTCCCTGGCCAGCGCTTTCTCCAGATCTTTCACCTATAGAACACTTGTGGGACATTCTGGATAGAGCGATCCGGAAACGTCAACCCCCGCCAGCTACAGTTCTTCAGCTAAGACAAGCACGGACCGAAGAGTGGAACAGTGTTCCACAAGTGTTTTCTATTTCTTGATTTTTTTTTTTTTTTTGGTCAATATACATTAGACATAACATGAATTTGCTGGGTATTTTAGTACATCAAAGAGGAAATAGGCTGAAGCTATAAGCTTATGAAGGCCTCTCTCTAACCTTCCCTATAATTATCTGAACATTGTTGAAGTTAATATTTTAAAGTATTTCCAAAAGAAAAAAAAGAAAACAAAAACAAGGCTTAAATACATAAACCAACCAAGAAACAAAGACATTATAATCATCAAAAGAAACAAAAACAAAATAATCAACAAATGTTACACACATAATGAAATCAAGAGAAGAACTAATGGATCCAAATAACATCAAGTAAACAAATGATCTGAGTAACTTGAGTTCGTAGTTCTATTTCTAATAATTTTATTTATTATATTCCATGTCCCTTTAATATTATTTGTGTTATTATATAATAAAGTATCATAATAATTTCCCTTACATTTCCAAATAATATCAGTTAATTTGTTTTTATATCTTTTGTATTTAATTTCTTTATCTCTAGATCTATACTTAATAAAATCTTAATACAAGGTATTCTTTTTTACAGGAAATTAACACACCTTTTGTGATCCAAGGCTTATCCGTACGGTTAGGTTTCTTCCTACATTGATGCTTTGGACAGTGTTTGTTATATATTGATAAGAAAGAACAAAAGTATACTCAACTCAAAATTTGATAGGGATCATAGGAATTTTTTTGTGAAATGACATGCAAATTTGGTAACTGCCACTGATGAGCAATATATTGGATAAATGACATGCAGTCAGACACAAAACACATTTGCATGTGCATTTCATTACATTAAATGAGCGTGCAGCCTCACATTTCGGCTTTGACCAACACGTCACCATTTCAAGTCAGACGTGTGTGTTGCTTGTTGGTTAAAATTTGGAGGTTCCCAAATTTTTTTCATTACATTTAGCAGCAACAATGTCTCCTCAACGTCTCAGACATCGATTAATTTCAGAGCAATTGGGAAGATGCATTGGAACGCTTGACTCTGGCTCCTCACAACGTCACGTTGCTAATGCACCTAACGTCAGCCAAAGCGTTGTGGACAAGGCGTGGAACCAGCATCAAACGTTTGCTACAGTAGCACACCGTCATGGGGGTGGTCGTCAGACATCGACTACACAACGACAAGACCACTTTCTCACACTTCAGGCACGACGTCATCCTTTCTGGACAGCCACCACCCTACGAAATGACCTTCATAATGCCTCGGGGGTCAGAGTATCCACTCAGACGATACGGAATCGTCTTCATACTGCCGGCCTCAACTCAAGAACGCCATGTGTTCGAATCCCACTGACCGTGCGTTATAGGCGTGACCGTTTGGATTGGGCTCACGATCATGTCACATGGACACACAATGATTGGGCTCCAGTTCTGTTTACTTATGAGTCCCAATATTGCTTGGACTTTACTGACAGGAGGCAACGGGTGTGGGGAAGACAACGTGAGCAATTTAATGATGCCTATATCAACGAACACGACCGTTATGGTGGCGGATCAATTATGGTTTGAGGAGGAATAAGCAGGAACGGCAGAACGGACCCGCATGTCATGGGGAGAGGGACGATGACAGGGGTACGGTACAGGGATGAGATCCTCAATGTGTACGTAAGACCATACGCTGGAGCTGTTGGCCCTGATTTCATCTTGATGGATGATAACGCCCGTCCCCAACGTGCTAATGTGGTGAATTAATTCCTAGAGCAAGAGACAATTATCCACATGGACTGGCCCGCACTTTCGCCGGACCTAAACCCTATCGAGCATGTGTGGAACATGCTGCAGGTCGCCATTTCCAGTCGTAGGGCACAACCCACAACTCTAGAAGAGCTCGGAAATGCCCTTGCTGAAGAATGGAACAACATTCCAATTGCAAGCATTCGAGTTCTGATTGATAGTATGACCCGACGTTGTCAAGCTGTCATTCAAGCTAGGGGAGGCCATACTCGTTACTGACATTAACTGAGGTAATGAAACATCAAACGAACACTGTCTGTTTTCACTTTACATGTCAGAGATGAAACCATGAAGTGTTTGTGAAAGCCAAAAGTGTGAGGCTGCACGCTCATTTAATGTCATTAAATACACTCGCAAATGTGTTTTGTGTCTGACTACATTTCATTTATCCAATATATTGTTCATCAGTGGCAGTTACCTAATTCGCATGTTATTTCACAAAAAAAAAAACCTATGATCCCTATCAAATTTTGAGTAGTATATTTTAAAATGAATCATATACGGAGTCAACGTCTGTTGTTTCGTACACATTAGTCGTGTCTTGGAATACTAATTCAATTCTGAGAGCATTTATAGTTTCTTCTCACTCTTTTATATCTATATTATATATATATATATATATATATATCTATATTATATTCTTATCCTTCTTCATTCGACAATCACATTCATAAATCACAAAAACTGGCAAATGGTCACTTATATCATTCATCAGTAGTCCATTCACAATATTATTTTTCTAATTGTTAGTAAATATGTTATCAATTAAGGTAGCAGAATAAGAAATTATTATAATGGCATGGTTATAATAGGATATAGACTTATGCTGTACATAGCAGCAGCAAACACGTCAGTTAATAAATGCCTGTTAGAATTTAATAGATTTATATTGAAATCACCACAAATGAAAGTGACTTTTTGCTCAGTCCTTGTAAACAACCCCTCCATCATTTCTCTGAATGTATCAATACTAGAGCTAGGAGCTCTATAAACACGTCTGACAATATTTCTCTGTCCTTCCGTGTTAATTTCTACAGTGATACATTCACATATATCATCAATAGAAGTAGTCATACTCTTTAGACATTAAAGGAGAGGTCAGGTGGACACCAGATGCAGGATCCAAAGTGTTTATTCAAACACAAAACACCAGGAGAAAATTGGTAAACAGGCCAGAAACAAAACACCGTGCTCATGCACTGAATGATTGGGAAAACTAAAGGTACACTGCCAAAGGCAGGGGTAAACAGAAGTACTCACTCAACGAGTGAATAAACTAGGAAAACAAAAACTGGACCTAACTAGATTGACGGACGCACTGGGAGACATAGACGAACAGCAGACAAGATGTGGGCACAGCTAAACAAAAGGCTCAGGAATCATACCAAGGAAATACTCAGGAAGGCACAGGAGCGGCAATTTCACATTGCAGCGCAAAGCCAATACAAAGTTCTGTCTGATGTCGCTTCTCACTTTGCCACAGATATAGCCACAAGAGGAGGCCACAAGGTGGGGACTCGGAAAGCAATCGCGAATGGAACAGAAACACCTGGGATTAATAAACAAATTACCTAGGACCGGGTTAACAATAATGACTTGAGACAAGACGCTGAGACAATCAAACTAGACAGTTTAGATTGAAATAATCTGAATGCGACGGGTAAAAAGCACCACGAGAGAAGCAATGGAAAGCATAGCTCTAAACGCAGTTAATCAGGGAAAGCTTAGTCAGGAATTACAAAAGCTAGAAACACTCACACTCGCTAATGAGTTAATAAAGGTTAATACTACGCAACAAAATATTTACAATCACCCTCAAATAAGTGCTGGTTAGTAAGGGCTAGTAATTAACCTATCAGAGAACACATTTACTCAGAGTTTAGCGAGACCCAGTATCAAGCACAGGTGGAAGTAATGAATGAAATACCACAGATGATTCCGAATGAAGAAACTTGATTAGACAACAAGACGCAGGCATGCTGAACTGTCACACGACATCACTGGCGTTTGGGCAAAAAGAGAATCAAGCATCAGACGGTGGGAATGGAAGCTGAAAAATAAAACTAAAGTAAAGCACAAGCACAAATAAGCACAAAGATAACACACAAGAGGCAGAACCATAACAATAGAACCTTATATTTTAATCTTTTATCTATATAGCAGTCCACCCTCCCCCTTTATTTGCTCTATTCATGAATTTGAAGTCATAGCCATCCAGCTCAAAATCTACCCCTTTTTCTTAGCAAAGCCAAGATTCAGATATAGCAATCACATTGAAAGGTGTGGTGAACTGACCTAAATAATCATTAATATTTTTGAAGTTAGCGTATATACTTCTGCTATTGAAGTGAATGATTGATATACAGCTGACAAGGTTTTACATTGTTGTGAAATTGGTCTTCAGTATAGTAACAGCAATTATTGTTAATTCTTGAAGAAGTAACTCTCAGGATCAATGTCTAGTTTGTGGACAACCCTATAGTAAACTAATAGACCTGACTTCTGATTTTCTCCTTTATGCCCACCCACACATACTGCAACCACACCCACACATGGCAAGCAACTTTCTGCACAAACCCACAGAACAAAATAAATACACAACAATAATGATAATAAAAGTAATACTAACAACCATGCAGTATAGATGCATGGATATTAATTAGCAAATAGACTAATGTCCATGCAAAAACCGTGCAAACATAAAAACATCAGCAAGTCCAAAATTCTTTCCCACTAATCCAATTAATGTCAAACAGAAGGTTGAGACTAATGTACCGTGCGGACCACACACGAAGAATATGAAGACGAAAAAAGCAGTGCGTTCCCCCATCAGACCAACTCTGCTCCCAAACACGAGCGGTTGCCGACCAAACCTTCTGAGTCTTATTCATCAAACAGAAATGAGCAACATAAAAAGTCAGAGGACAGACACTACTAGCACCTAAAATCCAAGAAGGTGCACCTTTTTCCGAGAGATTCCTACAAAAACTAAGAATACACTGGGGATTACTGAAGATTTGAGGCCAACTCGGTAAACCTCATAAAAATTTTACCGAGGTATCCCAAAGTCTGTCCGATTTCCTTAAGTTTGAACAACACCTCAGGAAACCTCAGTTAAATTTTCCCGAGAGACACCAAGGATTGTCTGGCCCTCTGAAGTTCAGGAACCACATTGATTATCCTCGGGAAAGTTTTACCGAGGTAGAGCGAAGTTTGTCTGCTAGGCCTATGCTAACACTAGAACAAAGGGGAGGTGTGAATACAGTCAAAACACATGCCTCATTAAAGACCTCCCACCAGTACTACAGCCCAAACACCAATTAATTATGCAAATTACCAGTACTGCCTGTTCAACGAGGTTACAGTGCACAGGCCCTAGATGCAGTTCAGATGAAGTATAGGCTTAGTTCAGCCTGCTCTGTTTGTACTGCATACAGGAATTGGCAAAGGACAGACCACGACCATTATAGTAAGAACAACAAGAACACATGTTAAGTATTCAGAATATATTCAATCTGCAAAAGCACTAATTTACAGACAAGTCAGATACGCAATGTAATTTTTAAAAGAGGGCACCTAGACAGAAAGTGAACATCGAGAGTAAGAAAAGCGGGAAAAATTAAGCACATAATCACACACTTACTGTCATACATGTGTTTTCACTGTCTTCACCCCCCCCCCCCCATTCTGGTGTGAGCACTGGCCTAGCAGCCAAAATTTGGTCTGCCTTGGTGAAATTTTCCTGAGGAATACAGATGTGGTCTCTGAACTTCAGTAATACTTTAGATGATGTACCATACAGGCCAGCAGACAGTGCCATTTCTATGCGAGATTATCGGGAGAAATACACAAGACAGACAAGAGAATATCGCAATGCATTGTAAATGTACGAGTCACTTATATTGCGTGTTGGCCTAGTGCCGGTGATAATTTGCATTTCAGTACATTACAGCGGCAAAATCTATATTCTTGGCATGATATAAAAAATTTCTATACTCATGGTCACTAAAAATATTCACAACAGTCCTGTCTTTTAACTGAAGCAAAATAATTGGAAAAAAAATTTTTTTTATCCAAAACGTGTACCACAATTATTGGCACTCCCCAAAAGATTCTATGATAAAAATCTTGCTGAAGTATATTTCCAGTCAGATTTTACATTTTTAATTTCACTTGTTCGTTAGGAACTCTTCAGTGGTCAACCATGACCTTTTTCAGTGGGGTATGAATATGAGGTGGCAGGAGAAAAATTCCTTTAGTCATTTATCACTATAGAAAAGACTCGAGAATGCAGTTACAACATGCATAGAATGGTTTTTGTGCTGCCAAAATCTGGAAATGGGCTTAAGAAAATCTCCAAACATTTGAAAATACGAATTTCCACTATCAGGGCAGAAATTGAGAGTTTAAAGTGACAGCAGATGCTAAGAATCAGCTTGAAAGGGGACATGTGTGTACATTCACCCCATGCATTGTGAGGAAGATGGCAGTTTCAGCAGCGTGACGGCATAGTAACAAAGTGTTAGTAGTGAAATGCTTTGTAGCCAAGTTTTTATTGCCTTGGCGCAAAAAGAAGCCAAGACAGGAAACAATCAATGAAAAACATCAACAAATAGAAATTATGGCCTCCAAATCATTAATAAGTACGTTAAGAAGCACCTAAAGAGACTAAATCCAGAAGATTCAAGTAATTTTGCAACTGATTTAATGAACAGGGAGCAACATATTTGAATGCCCTTTTCCAAGTTCAGTGCAGGCTTTGGGGACTGATAGCATGATCAAGTCCTGGGATGAAGATGAAATTTTCCTGTGCTTTTATATGTAAATCTGTAATATGTAAATCTGCAGATAGGATAGTAATAGCCCAAGAATCTTGTAAATAAGGATATGCCACTGGTTTAATCCATGGGCAGACAATGAGGGCTATTCAACCCTCGCATATGATGTGCCATGGTGATTGAAGGCTTTAGAGTTTGTAATACGCCTCATGCTCCGTAATAAACAGTATCTAGCAGTGGGGAACCCTCAGGGCCTTCTACGCCTTCAGAAGAGGCCTAAAAAAATCTGGACCAAAACATAGGAGTATTAAATACAAATGTACTGTTTTTAAAATGTCTATCTCATTTAATTTAATAAAATATATAAAATACATTTTCTCTCATCTATGTTTTAAGTTAAGATTACTGTCAAGTTCACATCAGCAATGAGAGGGTTACTGTCCTGAAAACATGTTATCATCTATCAAGACCCGGTCGACTGGCTCATTAATTGGTTAGGACTTCATGAATCCAGGGGATGGCTAAGCTATACATAAGGCTATGTGTCTTAGTTTGAAGAGTGAGGGGCAAATAGACCAATCACGGTTTGATTTTAAGTGGGCAGGACAAAAAAAAAATATCTTAGGCCTTCTTGAAGTCTGAACATCATAATCTCAGAAAAGTGCTGAGGGCGGGTAAGAAACAGAGTTAAATGGCGGAAGACGAGAGCGATGTTGTGGCTAGCTCGATAGCATCGCCTTTTTCAAGGTGGCCTTTCACAGAAAAACATCAAATAATAAAAAAACGGAAGACCAACTCCAGAACTGGAATTAAAAGAAAAGTGTGAGAAAGTGGAAAGGCATTTCGAGATGGAAAATTATCAGTGCTATCCGTGGACAACGGGCTGTAAGAGAACACCAGATGTGCATAAAGTAAAAATATACTCAAATATCAAAAGTGCAAGTACAAGTACAAAGTATTTTTCATAGTACTGTTATGGCCTCAATTTGTTATGGCCCCAATTTGTTATTACATTTACGACAGCAAGTGATGACAGACGCAATTTTAAAACTTAAAAACATTTAATTAAACAAAAGCTTTTAACTAATCTACTATCTACTCTACTGACCAAAACTCCTACTACTTTACTCTCTCAATTTTCCTCTTTATATACTCTTTTGCAGACCCCTCCCACCTTTTAGACTTTTTTTTTAATTCTCTGGGACTTTCCATCTCAGACATGCCCAGGACATTCCCAAATCTAGCTCCCGTCTGGGCTCAACAAAAGAAAAGGTCAATACTGCCATCTAGTGGCTTCTATTCGCATTACAGTACGCATAGAAAGGAGCAAAACAACCACACGTCGTCCTCTCCTTGTTCTCTTAAATCAACTTTCAGGTGAATGAAAGTATTCAAAAAACACCGGCCATCTCTGCTTTATACAGCCTACTTCTTCCTCTTCTTGAGTTTACGGGCGGTTTAAAAAAACACTATAATTGACTATAATTAATAGTAGAATGACATAGGATCAATACCATGTCCAATTTTTGCTTCAGAAAACTGATTTTTCTTTCCTACTAATTCGGATACCATGGACTCACTGTAGCTGAAGTGGTTGCTACAGAGGACAACGATTGTTTCTCTAGCAAGAGATAATTTTTTTAAACTGCTAAATAGATAGTATGGGCAAGTATATTGAGCAGTTTGCGCATCAGGCATAGCTGAGGAGTTATATTCAGGCAATTCTTGAAATACGGGGATTGGAGTGAACTTGTTCTTATGATAAATCTTGTTCCAGCTTAGGCTTGCTTGTGGATATTCAACTGATCAGGGTGTTCCATCTAGTGATAGAATATTGTAACTGTGTGCATAAATTTGCAGCTTCATGTCCGCTAGCAGACACACCTGCAAAAAGACACCCTGCCGAGCACCATTGTTCTTCTTGAATGTGCCAAATCAAGATAATCCTTAACTGATGAAATACATTCATATTTTATTTTGTAACAAAGTGGCCAGTGTCAAAGTAACAATGTATACTTTTTATGTTGAAAATGTAGTAGAGTAAACGTCCTGTTTAAAAAAAGCTCAAGTAAAGTACAAATTCTCAAAATAACTAAACCTTTTCAATTCATCGTAATGTTGCTTTTTTCCGTGATGACGTCTTTTCTCGACGGTGATGGCTGAAGTGAAGGCCCAGCTGTAGGGCTCATGGTTCGCCACTGGTATCTAGTATATGTAAGCATTGTGATGATGCATGCATGTATATAGTGTCACCATAGTCCAGCATAGGAATGAAGGTGCCAGCAAAGAGTCTCCTTTTAGCCTCAAGGAAAAGCAGGACTTGTTTCTAAAATAAAAACTAAATTCCAACTTAAGTTTTTTCATCAATTGCTGAATCTGGGGCTTAAAAGAGAGAGAATCATCAATCAAAATTCCTAGATATTTGTAATGAGAAGCAGACCCGATCACAGAATCTTGAAAGGTGGTGATAGTTGCAACATTCTGTAGCCTTGCTTTTGAATTTGAGAACATGAGTTTTGTTTTATCCGCATTTAACACAAGTCTTAAATCATGTAAGGTGTGTTGGACAGTATTAAAAGCAGATTGTAGCTGACAAAGAGCTTGATTTGGTGTGGATGCAGAGCAATATATCACAGTTCATCAGCATAAGAGTGGAAATTTGCATTTGAAACATTTTGATTAAGACTGTTGATATATAAAATGGAAAGGAGTGGTCCCAGGACCGATCCTTGGGGCATGCTGCTGGAAACACTAAAAGAACCAGAAGTGATGCCTCCTACCTTCACACACTGAGATCTTTCAGAAAGATAATTCTCAAAACAACAGACCGTTTGCTCAGATAGTCCTGTTCTAATGAAACCATGCTTTAATATTCTGTGATTAATATTCTGTGATATATCTCAAAAGTCCCACTCAGATTGAATCACTCTCCTCAGCTTTATCGAACCATCCCGACCCAGACTTCGTCCTTTTTCTTAGCCATGGTTTTACCCACGGTGTCCACCCCAGACTAGTCGCTATTCCGGATCACTTTCTCACGAGCACTAATTTACAATCCACTCTAGTAGAGCCTAGTATTGTCGCGAGCTTAATCAAGACGAAGTTGAAGTGGGTTTCGTGAGTGGATCTTTCACTGAGCCACCTTTTTTCCATTTTTTGCATTAGTCCAATTGGGATAGCTTCCCGTAAATACTTGAAGAAAAGCGGTTAATCGTAGACTTGTCATTAACACACGGTTCCGCCCTGCCTATTATCAACAGCCTTATCCCCAGCAATGATTTATCCATGATCTATTCCTCTGTGTACCACGCTATCACTCTCATCTGTCTCGCCAGCCGCGAAACCTGGTTGGCTAAAGCCGATATCACAAACGCTTTTAAGGTTTACCCAATCAACCCACTTTTTTGGGGATTTTTTGGCATTTCTTGGAAGGGGCGGGTTTTACAAAATTAGTTCAGTCCATTCTTTAGTTCCATTGCACTTGTCTCCCCTGTCTTGTGATCTAGCTGGTTCAGTCCGTCTTCCCAGTCTGTGTGCTCATATGCTTCGGGTGATTTCAATGATTTCTGGTGTTTAATAATATTTCTTCAATCCTTCCTTTGCCTTACTGTTCTAATTACTAACAAGACTAACATTTATATTTTGTATCATAGTCTACTAACCCCACTAATCCATGTGTATATATTGCTAACTTACTAAGAGCACTCTAGTTAAATCTGTGAAGTTGCACCACTACTAATTAGTACTAATTCCCTCTCAGCAATCGCTCTGTTCTAGTTTCCGCCTCTTGCTCAGCTTTACCTGTCTCCCCCTGCATTTCTGGGAGATTTCTCGCACGTGCTTAATTACTTTCCTGCACTCATTATCTGAGCACTTAGAACTCCTTGACTGGAGCTGATTAAATGTCATAGGCTGTTTGTGTAATTCCCGTCCGTGTCTTGGCTTTCTACAGTTTTTGTGGTTAGGGTTTTCCTCATGTGTTCCTCCCATTGTAATTAGTCTGATCCAGCTCACCTGTTCCCTGTATAGCATGTGATTTCCCTCCCGTCTATTTTAGAGTCCTCACTGCTGTTGTGACTTTGTCAGAACGTTGATCAATATTTCTTTGTGCAGAGCCCCTCGTATGCCATTGAGTATTGTTTTTCTACGACTGTTTCACCCGACCACGATTCTTGCCATAGCCCTTTTTTGTATTGTTTTGTCTTTCTGGATTTTGACCTTTCTCGGATTATGACCATGAGTCTTGTGTTTGGATGCCCTGTGTATGACCCACTGCTTTGTTCACTGACTACGACTTTTTGCCTACCATCTATGTACCTTAGCTCATCTGTTTTTCTGGTTATGACCTTTGCCTGTCTAGTCGACTTTGTTTTTGGATTTCGTTTTGTGGCTTCGCAATTCTTGTGGGGGGGGGTTTTTGGCATTGACCAAGATCTCATTAAAGGCATACATTTTTTTTAATTTTATTTCCCTCCCTTCCGTGTGGTTCCTGAACCCACCATTACACTCCCGCTCCGACCATGCCTTTACCCGGATGGCAGATCTCCCCTCTCGCTGTATCCAGGGGTAGCATTCAGGGTATCATTCTCCGGCCACGGATTCCTCTCTAGAAGCTATGTTGCTGATCCTTCCCGCCACCCCAGCCTAACGACATTGCTTACTACTCCTCCGGGTGTCTCACTTCCAAGATGGTGGTAAAACCGATCAGTTTGGCATTTCCCACCCTATTCCTATTTTGCCGGAACCGCTGCCCTTTGCCTGTTCGAGCCAGTATCCTACCACATCATCTCAAGATACAATAACGACACTTCTACAAGACCCACTACTCACGACCGACACTCAGCAGGGGTTCCTCTACCATTTCCATCATATCCAAGTTAGAGCCAAGATTCCACCCAAACACTTCTCCGGGCACTCCTTCCGCACTGAGGCCGCCACCACAGCATCCAAGCAAGGAATGCCAGACCACCTGATCAAAATCCTCGCTCCCTGATCCACTAACACCTTTTGGGGGCTAGGAGCCGCACAGACTCTGTCAAAAGCGAGCCCTACCCTGAGTGTCCCTACCTGGGGACGCCCAACGTTCGCACAATTACAAACTAAGCCCTACATCACATTCGCCCCTCCTCCCTGTCCGCAGTTCCACCCAACACTCTCCTCCACTTTGGGAGTGGTTCAGAATTCATTAATTCTACGCAACAGGTTGTGTCCATGAAATTCTCAAAAGTTCTGCATGGTTGTTTTGAGAACTTGTGATCACCAATCGATAAAGCTAACTAAGTTTAGCATCTGCTTGCCTTTCGAAGTTGATGACGCATTCTCGATGTCAGTGTTGACGTCACGGATGCGCCACCATCTAGATTTGGGGGGAAAACAAACCGAACGCGCCCCACTCTTTTCGCCCAGAGGAAATAAGACACTGGTGTCTTGCGAGCTTTCACCTGAACTGTTTATTTTTTTTCAGTAACATGGCCTTCCAGTATCTAGAAGCGCTGAATGGAGAAGGAAAGGCTAGGTATTTGACCAAATTAAAACTAATCGGTATTGGACTTTGTCCATATAAAATCCCAGGGGACCAGTGGTCAAACAACCCAAAGAAATGGCCATCTCTTGAGTATCCATACATGTACTATTACCTCATCAAACATCTGCGTACATCACAAAAACTTTTATCCAAGCATGGTCACCTGGTCCTTAGGACACCTTAGCCATCTAATTCAATCTAGTATACTTAAGGAAATATTGGGCATTGCCGGCCCCAGAAGCTCCCGCCGTTAAGATAACAAAATGTTGAAGTTTCTGTTGACGGATACACGCACGGATGGAGCCCGATACCATAGCTCCTGTGCCACTCGGTGGCGGGAGCTAATTAGAAGCTTGTAACTGAAAATGTTGATAAGATAAAGCAACTTGTCAAAGTTTTTGGTGAAATTTTTAGGCCAGTAACCTTTAAAAAATAGGCCAAGGTCACCTTTAGGCACGTCATTTGTAGGCCTTCATGAGATGCATGTCCAGTAAAACTTAGGAGCCTGTAACTGAAACAGTTGATGAAATAAAACCAAATGTCAATATTTTTGGTGATATTTTTAGGCCAGTGACCTTGAGAAATAGGCCAAGGTCACCCTTAGGCACGTCATTTGTAGGCCTTTATGAGATGGATGTCCAGTAAAAATAAGGTGCCTGTAACTGAAATACTTGATGAGATAAAGCAAAATGTTGAAATTTTTGGTGATATTTTTAGGCCAGTGTGTAATGGTCAGTGATAGGACGCCAGGTGCAGCGACCAGTGAGAGACAGAACTGAGAGCAGCCCAGATAAGAGACAAACACACAAGGAGGTACACACCTCCAGTTAAAGCTCACGCTTCCAAGGACGAATAAAAGTCCGCAACACGGAAGCAATGCGAGAGAGAATAAACAAAGAGAGATGAGAAAAATACTTCTAAAAGAAGCAATTCCTAACAATAAATGGAAGATAACAAGTCACTCGGAAAACTGACTAGAGATTTCTTCGGCCAAAGTGCTAGAAACAAACAGACACTAGCGATAGGCGTGGTGAACCCCCAGCCATATATACAGAGTCTGGCAAACTCCACCCCAGCTCAATCAGCCAGCTGGGCCAGGAATTTGATGAAAAAAAAATCCGATATCTTCCTGGATGATAGAACAAAGAAAGGTCCAACAAACAAACACGCCTAAACCATGACACAGTCACCTTGAAAAATAGGCTAAAGTCATCTTTAGGCACATCATTTGTGGGCCTTTTTGAGATGAATGTCCAGTAAAAATTTGGAGCCTGTGACTGAAATAGTTGATGAGATAAAACAAAATGTTGGAGTTTTTGGTGATGTTTTTAGGCCAGTGCCTTGAAAAATAGGGCATTGTAGGCCTTCATGAGATGCCTGTCCAGTGAAAATTAGGAGCCTGTAGCTGAAACATTTAATGAAATAAAGAAAAATGTGTTGTCGGATGGGACGCACGCATGGACGGAGCCCGATACCATAGCTCCCGGAGCTAATTAGGGTCTGTTTGGTGGTTGGTTAGCCGTTAGCACAGATCCCGAGATGGGTAGGCTGACCTGTCAGTTTCCCTTATTGATCAATGAACTGTCAGCATCTTTTGCAAGTGTTGGATAACTGTGTTTACTTATATAAATAAAATGCCTGTTTATTAGTTTTAGTAACAGGAAACAGCTGATGCAACTCTGAAGAGTATTGATCAAGCTAGATACATTTTGAAAGGTTATGGCATGTTATTTCAGGTGTATTCTCATCAGAGGCCATAGAGAATTATAAATCCTAAGAGGCACACCGCTTCTTTGTTCCTGGATGGGTTCAAACGATATTTCATGTGAAACTTGAAAGGTACACCTTGCTCTGGGGAGATGTTAGACCGTCATACCATATCAGTGAACAGCCAGATCATCCATGGGTGGCCCTAGACAGCACAAGAAAAGTGGTTGCAGGTCACTGTGACTGCATGGCCGGGTGAGTCTTACACCAGAAAAATAGTAATTTTGATGATTAGATGTGGTCTCAATTGTGAATTATTGATATATGAACTATAGCTGCACCTAGCATGTCTACTGCCAGACTGTGTCACTCTTGGGCAGCCTAGGTTTAGCCAGGCTAAGCTGCACTTGTTCCCTTGTCACAACCTGGGTAGATATGTATGACCTTTTTTGTCTTTCTTGTCTTTTTTCTGCTTAAGTGAAACATGCAGCCAAATAGCAGCCCTGTTGTTCAAAGTGGAGACAGCCATCCACCTTGGGTACACAAGGCCAGTGGCCAAAGATGAGTCCTGCAAGTAGAATCAGTGCTTCCCAAAGTCTGTCCAGCCAGCAAGGGTATGTGATGTCTCCTTTAACAAAGGCTCAGGTAAGAAGGACATTACACAAAAGAAGCCACTTCCACCAAACCCCATACAGGGAGAGCAGAAGGACTCTTTAGACAGACTGGCATCATTGTTCTCAAAGCCTGTGAGTCTGTGTGCATTCAGTAAATTCCAGCCCCACTTCATTTCCAAGACAGCAGCTGCTCCCAAACCAAACGTGCCCCGGCCTCTGTGCTGTCTATATCAAGAGAAGAATAGGTCTTTTACTGGTGACCGGTTGAACAGTCTGTGTGATGACCAGTACAGACAGCTTAAGGCAGTCAGTGAGCAGGACTGGAGGTATGTCACCGAGGCTACAGTTGCTCAGCGCCTCAGCAATGTCTGGCATGAGCAGTGAGTTGAATGACTCACTGCCTCTTCTTGCCACAATCTCAGGAAATCAATGTCCATCTATCCATCCGTGTTTTGCGAATATCTGCAACCCCACTAGGGGAAGAAGTTGGACTCTGTTGCTACCATAAGGTATGGCATTGACGATGAAGCTATGCATATCATTGTTTTGCACGTCTTGTCAGGCTCGCCACCTCCACACACCATGCTCAGCAAGATAATCATAAACCATCCTGGGCCACACTCTTACCATAGGGTCACAAAGTCAGGCCTCATAATTGACTCTGAGAAGCCTTTTCTGGCTGCTTCACCTGATGGCCTGATCTCCTGTGAGTGTTGAGGGCAAGGTGTCCTGGAGATTTAGTGCCCATACAAACTGAGAGCTATTCTGGGTTCCATCCGCGACCAAGACTACTGTGTGGTTGGAGACTTCCCGGGAAGCCCGAACAACCCTACTGCACCTAAATACAGGTACAAATGTGCATAACCAGGAGTACGCATGTGGATTTCTTCATTTGGTCTGCAGTCGATGCTGTGTGCATTAGAGTGCCACACAACAAAACAATCACTAATCCTTTTGTGCTGCACCTTGAAAAGCTCTGGAAGACGTGTGCTTGCTGAACTGCTCCAGAGAAAGCTTGAGGTGCAGGTGTTGTCTCCCATCCAGAATCAGCTGGTGCCAGCCAGTAGCACACCCATCTACTGCCTTTGTAAAACCATGACTGATGTTGAGAACATGATGGGCTGTGACAGCTGCAATGACTGGTCCCACCTCAGATGTGTGAGTCTCAAAAGGCTGCCAAAGAGCAAGACAAGGTATTGCCCAGAGTGCAGAGAGAGCAAAAAAAAAAAAAAAACTGACTTCCTTGATGTTTGAGCTAGATGAATGGTGTCTTTTTTTTTCTTTGGAGTAACATCAGGAAAGACCAACACACAGCTTTATGCTTTATTTTCACACAATTTTCACAACAAGGATCATCATCAAGCTGAAGCCTTGTGGATCGAAATGTTGCTAAGATAAAGTTGGGAGCATTTTCAGAGTGTTTAGGTCTTTTCTGATGTTCCTGGCTAAGCACTTGCATCTTTTTTGGATGTGTGAACTAGCCCCTTGAACTGTATTTTTTTCTTAATCATAAAATATTTATACAGACAATAAATTAGTTTACAGTAACACTTTGAATTTATTGTGTTTGGTTAAATGAAGTAATTTTAATTTAAGCTGTACAGTAAATAATACACAAATATACAATATACACAGCTGTACAGTATAAAGAATGTTATCTCATGTCACAGAAAAGTGTTTCTTTATTCCTTGAAAACAATGCTCTCTCCCAAAATAACCAAAGCTGCACAAACTGTGATTATCTTGTCAGTGCTGGAGTATTGCTCATGTTTGGCTTCATCTGATAGACTTTTCACGCAACGAATTGGAACAGCCCCCATCAGCATTGTGTACTGGTTCTTCATGAGTCCTATAACCATTTCAATGTGAATTTGCACAGAAGAGATAGTCCTGGGTCTCTCCACTTCCTCTGCAGACAGTTGCTTTTTATTCTTAGTAAATGGAAGCAAGATAAGCTGTGCTCCGTAAACAGGTGCAAAATAATCAACAAGTTTGAAATTTCTGTCTGCGAGGATTTGGTCTCTAGGAAAGTGCAGTGCAGGGTTTATAAAATTACTCTCCCTTACGATGTGAATGTCTGAGGCTCTGCCTCCCCAGGCATAACATCACATAACATAACATGAGTGGTGGGAACTGGCCGTTCAGCCCAACTACGCTCACCAGTTTCTTTATACTATTGTGAATATGTCACTTCAGATACTTAATGACTCAATGGTATAGAGCTTGAAGTCAAGTCTGCTCTTGAAAATTCTCAAGGTTTCTGCCACAACAATATGGTCAGACAAGCTATTCCAGATCGATTTACTCTTTGGGAGAAAAAATATTTCTTAATATCCGTACTAAACTTATCCTTGGTCAGCTTCCATTTGTGACCCCAAGTTCTTCTAACAAAACTTGCCCAAAGGAATCCTACATAATTCACTTTGTTAATCCCTTTAACATATTTAAAGACCTCAATCTCCTAGTTTCCCTTTCCTAAGACTAAAGAGATTAAGAATCTTCAGCCTCTTCTCATAGCTTTCATCTTTTATACCTGGAATCAGCTTAGTGGCTCTTCTCTGAACTTTTTCTCGAGCCTCCATGTATTGCTCAAAGTATGGTCCCCAGAACTGTTCACAATACTCCAGGGCCCATATTCACAAAGCATCTTAGCGCTAAAAGTAGGTCCTAACTGGCGGATTTAGGAGAGACTTAAAAAAAAAAGGGCGTGTCAGTCGTAAATTTAGAACTCCTAATTATTTTTACTAAGTGTTATTTACAAGGCATTTTAGGCTTAAAAATAGCTCCTAAGTGTGGGAGGGCTTAAACGCAGTCAAGAGGACACCTAAATTGCTAAAACCTGTTCACCAAGTATCGGAAAATGGCTGCTGCTGTTGACAGATGGAATGACTTGGAAATTCTGAATGATGCTCAGTGGCTGAAAAGATATTGGATCGACTGTGAAGGGATTTTATTTGTTGTTGACTTGGTGAGGGAGAGAATTATGTCTCCAACTATGAGAAACAACGCAATAAGCTCCGAATTAAAATATTTGACAACACTTTGTTACTTGGCCACCGGAAAAATGCAACTAAGCAATGCGGACAATTTAGGGATTTCACAATCATCTGTCAGTCGCTCAATTCAACAAACAATCAATGCGCTCTGTGAAACTGATATTATCCGACAGTTTATCCGGTCTCCAATGGACATTCGCCAACAACACAGAATCAAACTTGAATTCATGCACATCTCGGGTATACCCGGTATCATTGGTGCCTTTGACCAGACCCATATTCAAATTATTTCTCCACATCCCAAGATGAAGAGGTATTTGTAAATAGAAAAAAAGTTAATTCCATAAACACCCAGATAGTAGCTATTTGATGCCGAATACAATATTTTGGACATTGTTGCAAAATGGCTAGGATCCACGCACGATTCACATTTTATGGAAAAGCGGCTGATGCCAATTATTTGACGGGCATTATGTGCCCGTGGAATGCCACTTGCTCCCGGACAGTGGCTTTGGTGTTGCACCTCCTCCTGCTATGCATGAATTAGTTTATAAGGCTGTTGAGCGAGGATTACATTTAATAGATCACCATAATAATAATAATACTAGCCTGTCATATTTTGTATGCATATTTAAATTGTAGGCTATAAATTACAAATTGCGCTTAGTATGCCTTCCTGTTTGAACAATAGCCCGTTTATAGGCTGCAATCTCGGACCTTCCCTGCGATTGCAGCTCATACCAGCGCTTCTCGCAGTCGTCTGCCGTCCAAGATACGGAGGGAATGCAGTATTGATCTGTAGGCTGCTATCCCACGCATACCGCTTGGATTTGCAGTTCACCCCCGAGCCAAATTTCCCTTTGATTACATGCTTTCGCTCCAGCACCAACTGGGCCAGCAGCAGTAACTGGTCAAGGCTCCAGCTGGGCTTTCGCGTCCTTTTTGATCCATGACAGTTTAGGGCAGGGGTCCCCAATCTTTCCCAGAGAGGGCTGGTGTGGGTGCAGGCTTTCATTGCTACCAAGCAATTACACACCTGACACTACAAATCAACCCCAGGACTCCTTGCTTATAAGCTTGATTAGTAACATCATGTGGGTAGCTGCTTAGCTGCAAAATGAAAGACTGCACACCACACCGGCCCTTTCTGGGAAAGATTGGGGACCCCTGGTTTAGGGCAAACAAACTTGAACAGCCCGACATTTATATGATCGCAACATATTCGCATTGGGTTCTAAGTTGCTAATTATTAGGGCAAATGAGGCATTTTATTATTGAATTGTTTCATGCTATTGGCGTTGGCTATCTTTTTCCTATGTATGTTTATTTGCCTAGAGCATGATATGTGGGGACTGCGCATAGTGCATTTCAGGAGTGCTCAACATGTTATAATTTTATGGGATGAACCAGCCACTTAGACTATTTCCTCATTTTTTCTTCCATGGGTTGTATTTGGGATATTTCTTTCAATGGGCCGCCCTGCCATCAAACCACCATTCACTGTGGTCATTGTCCCAAGACTCGTGAATGAGAATTGACATCATCCATAGCAACGGAGATTTACTCCCACCTATCACAGAGCTACTTCAATTCTATGGAGTTACCCATTTTCTTAACTAAAAGTTGCTCTCAGCGGCTTTATGAATAACTTTAAAGATTTTACTCTTACAGACAATGTTTTAGTGTGACTTAGGAGTACTCCTAGGGGTAAGATAAGATGCTTTGTGAATACGGGCCCAGATGTGGTCTGACAAAAGTGTTATACAAGAAAATATGACCTCCTTGGATGTGAACTGAATACTTTTGGCAGTGTATCCCAGCATCCAGTTGGCTTTTTTAACTGCTTCGGCACAATGACTACCACCTGTGAGGCTTTGGTCAACAATCACTCCCAGATCTTTTTCATGTGGAGCACATTCCAGTTCTAAACCTCCCATGAAGTAATTACGTTCAAAGTTTTTATTACCTACATGTACAACTTAAAATTTTGCTACGTTAAATTTCATTTGTCACATTTCTTCCCAGTTCTGGATTCTATCCAAATGCTGAATCACTTTAGTCGACTCTAAACAATTTGCAAAACCTCCAAATTTAGTATCATCTGCAATCTCATTAACTCATTTGCTCTCAATATTCCTATCAAGGTCATTCATGTTGATGAGGAAGAGCAGGGGCCCCAACACTGAGGGACGCCACTCCCCACCATACTTAGCTCAGATGACATACCACTGACCACCACTCTTTGTGTTCTGTCCTGTAGCCAGTTTTGAATCCACTCCAAATACCTCCTGTAACTCAAATTGAGCTCATTTTAAAAATTAGTCTCTTCTGCGGTACTGCATCAAATGCTTTCTGAAAATCCAAGTATATGATGTTATAAGCCCTGCTCTGATCAAGTCTTGGTGACCTCTTCAAAAAATTCCAATGGGTTTGTCAGGCATGACCTTCCCTTATGGAATCCATGCTGGCCATCCTTCAAGATATTATTACATTCAAGAAATAATTCCAGCTCATCTTTTATGATAGATTCCATTATTTTGCATGCAATGCAAGTTAAACTGACTGGCCTGTAATTTCCTGGCTCGGTACGGTCCCCTTTTTTGTATTTTGGAATTATATTGCCCTGCTTCCAATCATTTGGTATTTCTCCAATTTCTAAAGACGGTCTGAAGATAGTGGAGAGCAGTTTGAAGATGATCTCACTAACTTCCCTGCGCATTCGAGGATATAAGCCATTAGGACCCACCGCCTTATTTTCCTTTAGTTTATGCAACTTGTCTAATACTTCATTATCCCTTACCTCAATTTCAGCTAAATAAACTTCAGCATTGGACATGCCCTCTGGCTGAAATAACCCGCTCCAGAGTCATTGCAAAGCCCTAAATCTAAAAATGCCTTCTCTCTTGTAGGTTTACTAACTTACTGCACCTAAAATGGTCATTTATGACATCTATAAATTCTTCCTCCCCCTTACCCTGTTCTTTCACCATTTCCCAATCGATACCAGGATAATTGAAGTTTCCCATAATAATAGTCCCTCCTCCTCTACAAGCTTGCCTAATCCTCTCAAGGAGTATTTCATTGACAATATTGTCTGGCAGTCGATAACATACTCCTATGTTTAAACCTGTCTCGTGTTTGCCAATGAGCTTGACACAGATATCTTCACAGAGCAAGGAATGTATAATTTCAGGAATTTCCTGCACATTTATGTTTTCATTCACATAGAATGCTATGCCCCCTCCTCACCTATTACATCTATCCTTCCTAAAGATCTTATAACCTTCTATACTATGTTCATCTCTATCCTCTTTACTAAGCCGTGTCTCTGTAATCTCTAGTTTAAATAATACTGTGCTACCCTCAACATACGCTGACCCAGTGCAAAGGTACTCCTCCGGTTCAGGTGTAGCCCGTCAGGCTTGAACAGGTCACCCCTGTCCCAGAAGATGTTCCAGTGGCCCATAAACCTCTACCCCTCTTTCCTACACCAGGTTCGTAGCCATGTGTTAAACCTCCAGATAATATTTTGCTTCCCTCTGCTTGCATGTGGTATCGGTAGAATCCCGGAGAAAGCTACCGTGGAGGATCTGCTCCTAAGCTTTTCAGCTAATTCCACAAATTTGCCTTGCAGAACCTCAAACCTACCCTTACCTATGTCATTTGTCCCAATATGAACTATGACAACGGGATCCCTCCCCGCTCTGGCCAGGAGCTGGTCCGCACACTCAAGGAGGTCTCCTACTTGGGCACCAAGCAGGCAACACACCGTACGAGACTCCTCGTTGCACGAACAGACTAAGCTGTCTATTCCTCTAATGATTGAGTCCCCCACTATCACTAACTCCCTTTTCTGAGGGGAAGGGGCCAACAGGGTGCCCTGATGCTCATCAATCCCCCCACTCTCAGATTCAGGGGCTAAGTCGAGTTCCTGCAAGGGCTGGAATCGGTTGGACACCTCAACCACTGGAGGAGCTGTTGCTGTACGGTGTGCACGCCCTTTCCTGCGCTGATGTCCTACTGTCACCCAACTTTCTCTCCCTGCCTGCTCTGGGATATCCTTGCTTCCCTGCATTGGTGACACACCATTTCTCTAAACGACATACAATTTAATTCCTCTAGGAACTCTACTGACTGCAAACTATGTCGTGCCGCCAACTGGCTCTGAAGATCAAGGATCTTGCTCTCCAAAGGCTCAATTAGCCGGCACCAGTGACAGACAAACCCACCCTGGAAATCTCTTTCCAGAGGTGCAATCATTCTGCCACTGTCACATAGTTTTGGCAACGTTTTAAACCCCCTATCTAATGACCTTGTGGACCCGAGATAACAAAGAAAACTCGAGGCACTCGTAGAGTGCAAACCTCCGCCAGGGCAGCACAATCCAAATCTTCATGAGTGGGAGCAAAGTTGAGTTATCGTGTGTCATATGATTACAAGATGGCTGCTGTGGCGGCCATATTGTTTCACTGATCGCAGTGAATATCCTTGATGTAATAGCATTGCACCCACAAAATTTCAGACAAATCCGTGCAAGACTTTTTGAGTTATGTTGTTCACAAACAGACAGACAAACAAACAGGGGCAAAAAAAATAACCTCCGCCCCAACTTCGTTGCCGGAGGTAATTATTATTGCCCAGTGTTATGGCCCCAATTTGTTATGACCTATCAGACAGCAAGGGATGACAGACAAAATTTTAACAAACTTTAACAGATTTAATTAAACAAACAAAAACTGACCAAGATTGATATAAACAAAAATGAGATGTCGATGATCTGGGTAAGGAATATGATCCAACACAGGCAAAAATCCACAAAAATCTTACTACTACTTTACTCTCTCAATTTCTCTCCATATATACTCTTTTGCAGCCCCCTCCCACCTTTTAGACTTTTTTTTTAATTCTCTGGGACTTTCCCCTCTCAGACATGCCCAGGACATGCCCAAAACCTAGCTTTTAACAAAAAAATGTCAATGCTGCTATCTAGTGGCTTTTTTTCCCATTACACCTCCATTCCAAAATGGAAAATTTTTGACTCGTAAAGGCAAAATATTTCTTTCAAAACAAAAATGGTTAAGTAGACACTTGTGTATATATACACATAATACATTATGCTAATAAACACGTGATATATATACACACACTCAAACACTGGATAAGCAATCAGCAGTTACATTGTCAGTACCCTTTACATGCTTAATTTCCAAGTCAAACTCCTGTAAAATCAAACTCCGATTCAACAATCTCCGATTCTTGTTTTCCATCTTGCTCAAAAACATTAACGGATTGTGGTCAGTATATTGTAATGTGAATATAGGCCACTAGATGGCAGTATTTACCTTTTTTTTGTTAAGCTCAGACTGGAGTCATGTTTAGACATGTCCTGAACATGTCTGGGGCAAGTCTCAGAAAGTTAAAAAAAAAAGAGGTCTAAATGTGGGTGGGGTCTGAAAGAGAGTATATAAGGAAAAGAATTGAGACAGTAAAGTAGTAGGAGAAATTGCAAGAAGATGACCAGACCTGCCATTCTGTTCAAGACCTGTGATGTTTCTTTTGTGGATTTCTTTGCCTGTGTTTGAGCATTTTCTTCATCCAGGACATCACCAAGCCACTCCACTAAAAAGGGACTGTAATTATTTCTGTTTTTTTCTTATTTATCAATCTTGGTCTTTAGTTGTAGGTTGTTATTAGTCTTTGTCTTTGTTAAAAAAATAAATGTGTTTTAGTTGTTAAAACTGTGTTTGTCATCCCTTGCTGTTGCTGTTGTGTTATAAATGTAATAACAAATTGGGGCCATAACAATATACAATAATTGGCTTTTGCCCTGTTCAAACATAAACCTCAAAGTGTTGTGAAGATAGAACCAGAGCCAACAGCTCCTTCTCTTATCGTGGAATAGTTAGTTTGGTGGCGATTGAACTTCCTGGAGAAGTATGCCATGGGATACTCAATGTCATCAGAGTCACTTCTCTGTAGGAGCACAGATCCACAAGCTTGGTCGCTAGCACCAACCGTGATGGAGAACGGTTTGTTGAAGTCAGGAGATTTGAGCACGGGGAAGTGACACAGCAGAGACTTTAGGCAATCGAAGGCTCTTTGGCATGCTTCATCCCAAGTGAACTTTACGCCTTTCTTCAGTTGGTCGGTGAGACTGAGAGCAATCTCAGCAAAGTTCTTGCAGAAATTGTGGTAGTACCTGATCATTCAAAGGAAGTGGCACAAAGCTTTTTTGTTGTCAGGAACTGGAAAATCCATGATGGCTTGGACTTTAGCATTTATGGGTGCCACCTTACCCTGGCCTATGACGTAGCCAAGATATGTGACAGTAGCACAACCAAAGTCACTCTTGTTCAGGTTAACAGTCAGGTTAGCCTGGGTCAAGCGCTGGAACAACATCTCTACATCTTTCAGATGTTCTTCCCAGGAGTCACTCCATGTGATCAGGTCGTTGATGTATGCACCCGTGTGTGGCAATCCGGCGATTGTAGACTGTATCATCCTTTGGAATGTGGCCGGGGCATTTTTCATGCCAAAGGGTAGAATTTTATACTGGTACAACCCAGATGGTGTGGCAAAAGCAGAGATGCTCTTAGCCCTCTAAGTTAAAGGCACACACTAATAACCCTTCAATAAGTCAATCTTAGTCAGAAACTTTGCTTGCCCTACTCTATCGATACAATCATCAATCCTAGGTATTGGAAACACATCAGTTCTAGTTACAGCATTGACTTTGCGATATTCTGTACAGAATCAAGTACTTTCATCAGGTTTTGGAACTAGCACACAGAGTGAACTCCAATCTGAGTTAGAGGGTCGAATAATATGTTCTAACATGTACTCAACGTCTTTCTCAGCAATCTTTCTCTTTTCAGGATTCCTCCAGTACGGATGCTGTTTTATTGGTTTGGCATCACCAACATCTACATCATGAGAGGCTATAGAAACTCTCTTTGGAACCTTTATATTTCTTGATCAACCTCTCAAACTGATCTTTCTTTGAGGGTTCTAAGTGCTGGAGTTTTACACAAAGATTCTGCAACACTTCAGAATTTGACAATTTACTTTTGTACATGAAAGAACTTCAGCTTTAATTCTAGGTTCATCATCATGAAACTCCCCCTCATCTTCACAAGTCTCAGCCATAGGAGGATCTGAAGGGACAGCTGCAACCCTAGCATTCCTATCATGATAAGACTTCAGCATGTTAATGTGATACAACTGTTTTGGTTTTCTCCTATCTGGAGTCTTTACAATGTAATTGAGATCATTGAGTTTTGTCAGAATTTCATATGGACCATGAAATCTAGCCTGCAATATATTGGACTACAAGGGAAACAACACAAGGACCTTGTCTCCTGGTTTAAACTCATGGCCTCTAGCCTTATGATCATACTAAGTTTTAATTTTTCCCTGACTTGATTTCAAGTTCTCTTTGGCTAGGTCACAAGCTGCATGCAGTCTTTCTTTGAACTTGCTAACATAGTCTAACAGACTGATATGCGGCTCTTTTTCTTGCCATTGTTCACTCAACAATAGCAAAGGTCCTCTCACTTCATGGCCAAACACGAGCTCAAACGGACTGATTCCAGTAGACTCCGGCACTGCTTCTCTAGCTGCAAACAACAGCAAATGAACACCTTCATCCCAGTCTTTCTCATGGTCATAACAATAAGTCCTCATCATTGTCTTGAGAGCGGAATGAAACCGCTCTAAGGCACCCTGACTTTCTGGATGATAGGCACTGGAAAGAATCTGCTTCGCTCCTAGTTAATACACTACCTGCTGAAACAATCCGGAAGTGAAATTGCTACCTAAGTCTGACTGAATTTCCCTGGGAAGGCCAAACAATGTGAAGAACTTTATCAAAGCCTTTGAGATTGCAGTTGCCTTGATGTTATGTAGAGGTATGGCTTCAGGGAATCTGGTAGATGCACACATAATTGTCAACAAGTACTGATTTTCAGATCGAGTCTTGGGTAATGGACTAACACAATCAATGATGACCTTGGAGAAATGCTCTCCAAATGCTGCGATAGGCTGCAATGGAGCTACAGGTGGTTCTAACTGGTGCTTTCCAACTACCTGACAAGTGTGACAGGTTTTGCAAAAGTTGGAAACATCTTTCCGAAGTCCAGACCAGAAGAAGTGTTTCATGATCTTGTCAACAGTCTTGTTAACACTAAGATGAACTCCTAAAGGTAAACTATGAGCTATTGTTAAGATCTCACTCCTGTAGACCTTCAAAACAACAATGTGCTTGACCACTGCCCAATCTGCATTGGCAGGGATATCAGGAGAGGGCCACGTCCGCATCAACACTCCATCCTTGAGATAATACCCAACTGGAACTGCATCTATTTCTCCATCAGGAAGGGCTCTCTTCTGTAGGTACACATATTTCAGGATCATTGGTTTGTTCCTGAATCAACTGCTTTCTGGACAGAGACAAGTCCCCAGACACATCAGAATCACTTGACCCATCTGGCTGGCTGAACAGAGAACTGATAAAAGTATCTGATAAGTATCATGTGTATCTCAAACGGAGAAACCATAGTAGGCCGAACAGAGTCATGAGGCAACCCACCTGAGTCATAACTATTCAATGTGCTGGACAGCACCACATCATCATCTTCTTGAGCCTTCTTGGCCGTAGCACGAGTCACTGCGCAAGAAGGATACAGAGATGGGTCCTCATCCCCATCTTCAGTGCTCGGCTGTGAAGTAAGATGTACAGGGGGAACTACTTTGCCCCCAGCCAGGTCATTGCCTAGCAACAGAGAAACACCCTTAATAGGTAGACTTAACATAAGTCCCACCTTTACCTGTCCAGTAACTAAATCTGACTTCAAGAATACAGAGCGCAGGGGTACAGATACAGTCCTCCCTTCAATTCCTTGTACAAGTATGAAATCCCCAGAAGCGGTCTCATCACGTAACTCCAAGGAGTCCATCAACAAAAATGAGTGAGAAGCTCCGGTATCCCTTAGGATATATATGGGTAAAGGATGAGAATGCTCATTCAGAGCCAAAAATCCCTCTGACACAAATGGAAGAAATACCTCCCTCACAAAGTCAGCAGTATCAGGCTTCTTAGCCCAACAAGGAGCAGGCAATTTAGCAGATCGGTAATCTACTACAGGGGTTTCTAACCTTGTTTTCACAAAGGCAATGGGTTTGGTATCCTTTTCTTTTTCTTTTTTAGCTTTAAGGAACCAACAGTTATTTGTAACATGACCAGATTTCCTGCAATAATTGCAAACTAGGCCACTTTTGTCACTGTCAGCTTTCACACTTTGATCAGACCTGTGACTGGATTTCTGAGCACCATCACCAGATTTGCCTTTGTTTTTGGGTAAGGAATCTTGGGTGTCACTGTTACCTTTCTTCTGAAATTGGAACCATTTATTGTTACTGCTAGACTGAAATTTGGACTTATGTGTGAGAACATATTTGTATGCAAATTTGGCAGCTGATTGCAAATTCAGTGCTTGCTTCTCATTAAGGTAAGTCTTAATATCATCCTAAACACAGTCCTTGAATTATTCCTCTAACACCATCTCTTTTAGTGAGTTAAAATCATCCTTGACCTCCATAGAAGTACACCAGCGCTCAAAGCAAACCTTCTCCTCGTTAGCAAATTCCACATAAATCCGATTGTCAGATTTCTTCTGACCTCTGAATTTCTGTCAGTAAGCCTCTGGAACCAACTGCTCCATGGCGGAGCACTCCGGTAAACCTGACCGTTTAAAATTCCAACCTAACCGGATGGACGACTCAAGTAACTGTTGCCCTACAAACTAAATCTCAGATCCCAATTAAAAAATGCAACCATTAACTATCTAGCTAGCTAGCCACAAATGCAACCGAAGGTAACCGAGGCTCGGGATACAAAGTTCATGTGACCCATTGGGCTGCACAATATATACACTTTCACCGTGGTGTGACATTTGTAGGAGGAATAGACCTGAGCCCGAGCTTTAAGAGCTCGAGTGCATCAATGAAAATGTCAAAGCAATCAATGATTGCCATCAGACAAGGAAATCTTGGTCTTGAATATAGGGGGTAAAATCGAGAATATGTGGTCCTGGTCCTGCCATCTAATCAAGAAGGCAAGTTTGACATACATCAGGTCTAAAACATACTGATGACACTTGCCTTTGAGCTAACCTTAGAGCTAACATCTCTCCTGTTTAATGTTTATTTTTGTCCAGTTTACAGTCTCACTCGTACATCCAAATTTGATCACATTCAATTTATGGTATATATACAGTATCAATATTGCTACAGTTTTATTACCTGTAATAAAATGCCCAGAAAAGACATACTGTAAGTGTACCCTGACTTTGGGCACCAAGGTCGGCTGAAGTCAGCTGTCCCTTCAGGGTTCATGTGTGCCCTTTTTATGGCTGTCAGCCACCTCCTTCTTCTTGGTTCCTTGAGGGGTATGGTATAAAATTTTAGGTCAGGGTTTTTAGCTTTGTTATTTGTACAGCCAGGCACGGAGTAGCTTTACTTTACTTGAAGGTACCGCCATAAGAGTGTCATGACACTGTCATAACCGTTACATGTGTCATGTAACAGTTATGACAGAGTCATGTCTCTCTTATGACGAAGTTGTCATAATCAAGACAACCAAAACAATGTCAACTTGTAATCTCAAAAACCGAATGACACTTAATGACAATGTTTATGACATTGACATAATGTTTATGACACGTTCATGACTGTGCTATGTCACTCTTATGACGACACCTTCAAGTAAAGTGTTACCGAAACTTGTCTCCTCACTGCCCAGATGCCTCCACTCTGTGCTAAAAGAAGAGGGGATGCTACACCATGGTAAACAGACCCCTGTCCCAACTTTTTTTTTAGACCTGTAGCAGCCATCAAATTTAAAATAAGCTCATTTTGTGGATAAAATTCTTACATTTCTCAGTTTCAACATTTGCTATGTTATCTCTGTTCTATTGTGAATAAAATACTGGCTGGTGTGATTTGAAAGTCATTGTGTTTTGATTTTATTCACAATTTACACTTTTTCCCAACTAATTGGGGAATTGGGGTTGTAACTTTTAAATTATATTGCCATATAATCAATAAATGTTTGAACATATTGTGTTATGGATGTTATAATGGTGGTTTGTTGGCAATTTCACACCAGACAATGAATTAGACCTAATCATTTGGTCATGCATGTGAACAAGTGAAGTCTATATTGAGGGCTGACAGCAATAAACAGTTATGTCCAGTATATAACATCTGGACATAACTGTTTATTGAAGTCAGCCCTCGATATGTTGATTTGTGTTAACTCTTGGTCATCCATGGCTTCACAAACTGTCCGCATTGCTTGTTATTTTTAGAAGGTGAAACCATTACCCCAAACAATGTAGAATAACTCAATCAAAATGGCAAAAATGGAATTCTATAACCTTTTAAGTTGAGACCTCCCACATAGCAAGAGGCCAGTGGACCACTGGAGGTAGATCTGGCATTTCGCTGGCGTTTTGCTCATCAGTTTGACGGTGATCCATGGGTGGGCTACCAAAAAAAGACCAGCAGCTTTGCTAATTTTGATTAAAAAAAACCTTTGAAATCATGAATTTATACTTCTTAATTCATTTTAATAAGAATTATTGATATTTTCATAATATTCAGGCAAGGTAAAAATATGATGGTGCGTAGTGGTCCGACAGTGGGCCAGAAATGGTGGTCCACTATCTGGAAATCTGATTTTGCTATCTGGGCTTCAATGCAAAATTTGGTCCCCGTCACTTTGAAAATATCTCCTACGCCCTTGGCTGCAGGGTATGGGAGGATGGAGGGTGGGGGTTAAATCAGTGGAAGGTGGGTAAGGCTCTCAAGGGGTTACTGAGGAGAGAAGGTCAAGGTAATGAATACAGTTGCACATTATACAGTAAAGCATCGACACTCTCCCATCTCATTCTTTAAAATGTTGAATTACAAATTTAAAATCTGAAATGGTGATGAAAGTCTGTAGTCTCAGAGTTTTTTTTTTTAAGAAAATTTCATTAGAGGGAGCAGAGCACATGAAGGCCCTTTTCCAAAACTCTTTGTGGACTCTGGGTACTGAAGCTTATCAACAGTCCTGTGATCGTCAGCTGTAAAACAAGTTTGGTGTGATAGTGAAATATGAACCACGGGAAAAGGGGAGCAGACCGATGATAGCTTTATAAATGGAGGTGTTCCAATGGAGTAGCCTATGGGCAGTCAAGGATGGCCAGTTCACTTTATCATACAGAGTGCAATGGCAGGTAAGTGATGATGTAATTTGGTGATATTTACTGCACGTTTGCTTAAAATGTTAAAAACAGACACCAGAGAGGAGAGAGAGCATATTTTATCTGTTGGCAGTTGATAATTAAACCTGAAATGAGCACTCATGCAAGTATGAAATCTAGATTGCAATCAGGTGGATTTTATATTGGCTGAATTGCAGTGACTGGAAGAGAATTATATCCTGTGATATTTCAGCAAGCCCATTACGCACAATTTAAATTTTTCTCCAAACTCTTTCTTTACTAACTTGACAGTGCAAAATGGCAAGCACCAATGGCAAATGTGACAATAATTCCACAATACCGGGTTGAAACGTAATGTGCTTTGTTAGCAAGCAGTCACTGTGTGCAACGCAGCATTCCACAGCGAAGTACCCAGACAGGGTGGCCAATCAGGGACTGATCTAAGCTTTTGTGGCTAACAAGTGAAGCAGGCTGATCAGCATGCTGAACTAAAGAGGGCACATGTTTGCACAACCAAATACAGTGGAAAACATTCTGTCGCATGAAGTCTCCAGCCACATTTTAGATAAGCCACAGCAGACTTGCATGCGAGAGCAGGTTAGCCTGGCTGCATACAGCAGCTTGCATGCAGGAAGCGCATGTTAACTGGCAGCAGGTAACATTAACTGGCAGCAAAGAGTGATGCAGTGCAGTGGCAGGTAGAGGCATGTTATGCAGCGAAGGCAAAGCAGGAGAGCAGCTTATACAGCCCACCTACCAGAGGGGTAGAGCAATGTCCGATACGCAGTAGAGTGTCTGTGGGCATGTCTCGAGTTGCCTGCCAGAACTAGTTCCGCAAGCTGAACCCCATCATTATTCATCATCCATCATTAAAAAATTCCCACTCTGATGTTGGTGTCGGTGTGTGTTCCAATGGATATTTAATTATGTCTGTAAGTTATGCATTTCTGTTTAGGCATCAGGAATGTATTTTGTGTGTGTGTGTGTGTGTGTGCCTGAATGCACGACGTAAAAAGCATAATACACACACACACACACACACACACACGCATGCACAATAGCATGAACAGAAATACAAAACACACACACACACACACACACACTGACACACATAGACACACAACCGCGCACACATTTCTCATCACACGCTCACATAGCAGCAGTCGGTATGAAACAATAAAGAACAATGTCGAACCAAAGTTTTTTCTTCCTCAGGATGCCTGAGGATGATTTCCCTGCGGACTGTCTGTGTGCTTCCTAAAGTTGCAATAGGCTTTATCAGCCACTAGAGGGAGGTCGTCTTCCACTGGTCGTGATCTGGGACAAGGACGGAACAAATGGTAAATGTAAAATATAACGCAGTGTCTAGAGATACGGCTGTTTTATGGGCACGGCTGTCGATATTAAGGGATTAGGATAAGGATTAGGGATCATGTTTGGGGAGAGGGTTAGGTTAGGGGTCAGGGTTAAGGTTAGGGTTAGGGTCAGGGTTAGGTTAGGGCAGGGTTTGAAATTGGGACTGCCGTACCTCTCTACATTGAAATGCATTGGAAAATTTCCGCACCCGTAGCAACTGCCAAGATATAAATCTACAGGCTGTCTTCCAAGACAGAGAGAAAGGCTGTGCCTAAATTTTAATTAATGAACTTATAGAAAACTACTAGTTACTTATATTGGAACTGTTGAAAGGTTGTAAAAGGAAAGCCTTGTAAATTTCGCCTGTCATTATAAATGCCAGTTCTAATTAATCGCGATTCGCCTATATAGTCAAAGGTGAATGACAGGGCATTGCGGTGACACTTAATTACAGAAATATAGCAGTAATAATAATAATAATAATAATAATAATAATAATAACAACAACAACAACCGTTATTGTTATTATTATTATTAGCCTATTATTATTATTATAAGACAGTATCGAATGATTGCGAAGATTAAAGCTGACCTTCACATTCACCTCGTACCTTCACCTTCACCTCCTTTCCTCCACGTTTGTCAATCAGACCGATAACTCCCTTAGATAACTCTCAATTAATCTGACACTACGCCCTCCACTCCGGGCGGTCCCATGGCTACATCAATGAACTGTAGCCTGTTGAGGCCGCGCAGCCCGTTCTATGGCCCTATGTGGCACAGCGCTGAATCAATCTGGAGGAACGGCCGAGAATTTAAAATGGGTGCGTACGCCCTCCGAACTGCCAGCTCATGATCCGACACCCGGCAAACGTGAGCAACTCTCTTGTGCACCTCCCATCTGGTCAAGCGGAAAGGCAGTAGCCTACATGACAGCATCCGAAACTGCTTGCTCCGCTGCGCTAGTCGTGCTTCGGGCTGGACGCACGACAGAGCGTATAGTTGCGACTATGCTATTCTTAACCGCAATTAAGCACAATACTTACTGTTCTGCGCAGAAATAAACCCGACTTCACCACTCTTTTATTTTCACGCTTCTGGGTACAATTGAATGCGTCAAAGACCTCCCCTCAACCGCGAATGAGCGAATCATTTTTTACGTCTCAGAAGTGTTTTCAAAGAATAACGATACTTTCCTATTCCGAACTCTCTTAAAAGCCCATTATATCCTGTTTGATTTTACGGAGACATTGCGCGTTACATTGTTCCCCGAATCTAACCATTCTTTTATATTTTTCGTTCCCGAAAGTGAAGTTTTTAATTCTCTCTTATCAGAGAAAAGACGTGACATTCTGTGTCCCTTAGAACGCGTTTGTTGGAGCATTACGGATTTGCGATCACGGTTGGAAACGGTAATTATATCACCGCTTCTTCATTTTTGGCAGCGTCGTTTTTTAAATAGTTTTTTTTTTTTAGGCGCGTTCCGACTCTTTACTGGTCGACATTTATAAAGTGTTAATCTGACATCACAGTAGATGCTCTATCAGTCAATTGTGCTAAAAAGCGATGTCTGCCAGGTCAGTTTCTACAGCTGATCAACAGGCTTACGCTGCTCAGAATTAGTTGCATTTCATTCCTGCTGATCCCCGACTCCACAGTATAGGCCTTCAGAATACCGTGGAAAATGCAACCACCTTGAAAATACTACCGTGCGAGGCTGCGAGCAAGTGTTTTTTGGCGCCAGACTGTGGACAGAGGATTGTATGTTGTTTAAACACCCAAATCATTGAAGCCAGTGCAATGCTGTATTCCCTCCGAGTAGAACAATGCCGTTCAGGTTAATGGTAGCTATAATTTGTTTCTGTAATGGTGACAGAGTGGGCTACTTTTAGAGCTCTTCAATGAGCCCCAATTGAGTCACATGCATGGCACATAGTCTCTCTCTCTCTCTCTCTCTCTCTCTCACAACCACACACACACAAACACACTAGTTTTATCAGTGAAACATCCTGAATTCTCAGTGCTAAGAACTGAGCGAAGTGAATGGGTTTTGGTCCTTGCTAACTCAAAAGCATCTCTAGTTTCCCCACACACTTTAGTTCCCATTCCAGCTCATCCTGATGGAGCTTTATTGGGCTGAGACTTTATTGGGCTCAGTCCAGGACTGAAATCAGGACATCAGAGTAACCTGAAGCCACCATCAAATTTGTTGAACCATCTTGTGATCTCGGTGGAAAGACACATTATCCTGCGCTGATAATTGATTTGAAAAGGGTTAGACTGCGGTCATAAAGGGACGCTGGGTACAACAATGCTGAAGTACGCGCTTTCCATGAAATCAGTGGAACTAACACAAAAAATAAACAGTGCGAGGTCAGCGGATCAATGATGCATTTCAGAAACTCAGAGATTATGTGGTTTCTGGTAATCAAGTGCAGGGTTTATTTATGAGCATACCTTGGGGGAAACCTAATTCTGCAATTCTGGGTGGTTTTGATAAATATTCCATGTTCTTTGCTGATCCAGAGACGCTGGCGCTGAATCCTAAGATGGCTGTTGGTACACACTGCTAACTTTCATTACCTAAGCTACAATGCCTGAAATATTACATTTGGCAAGTTTAACCTTCATTATGGAAGTTGAAGAAACTCTCCCATGTCAAATAAAGCAAAGGTATTACAAGCCAGATATCGTTTTATTTTTCTGACTGCAGATTGCAGTTTATTCCGTTCGTTTGAGGCTCACGCTAGGCTAATTACGATTTGATTAAAGGAATCATTAGGAAAAAAAAAAGGTAATTTAATCAAGTTAGTTTAATTAGCAAATGATATAAAGAGGTATTCCATATGGACAGTAGAGCCAGTAGGCTTAATGTGCTTTTTTCACTGAATTTAGCCAGGGGCGTTCAATTTATGCTTTCGCAATCCAATAGCAGACAGATGCTTGCGAAATTGGCTTCCTTATGAAACATCTGTCTTTAAACTAATGATAGCTGGGGAGGAGTTTTACAGGCAATTACACAAAGGCTACAGACTCTGAGGGCTTTGCCTGCAACACGCATCCCAGGGTGACAATGTTCACTTCAGCCTTACCTAGCTGATAGGCTAGAAGCCGAGGAGCCGCCGTGATCGTCCAAGCACGAAGTGAGGCTCGCCTGTTAAACGCTGCCCCGCTCTGACTGATGGCACTCATTAGCGGAGCTTACTCCGCTAAAAGAGAGCACGCGGAACAGACACCTGTGTGTGTATCATTACCGTAAATATCCACAGACAGAGAGAGACTGGCGAAGCAGACTGTGCCACTTGTGACTCATTCCGGTAGACTATTAAATTAACAAGCAGCATTAATAAAACATAAATATGAAGGATGGAAAAAAAATCGCTCATAAAATAAGCAAAAGCTGGACAAAAACAAAACATGTTACGGAGTCGACCGGCGGTGTTGTGCCTTCCGTGACGGGCAGTGGAGAGGCTTCGAAGAGCGTAGCGGGATTATTTTATTCGGCTCCCTATGTGCTGTGTCCGGCCTTCTCATTAAGTGTAAACGGCGAGCCACCACCCGCCGAGACTCGTTATTTAAAGCGCCTGTCAGACGGACCGAGAGGCCTCGTTTATGTCTCTGAAATGATGTAATTTGCCCGATTAAATATCATTTGCTCAGAAACAAGAAAAAGAAATGCAGTCTTGCCGCTTCACACATTGATTCAGCCGCATTTGGTGTTTTTGTTGTCAAATTGGATTTCAGATTCAATTATCAGGTGAGGTAAATGGCAGCAGTGTAAACTATTAGCACCATCCATATGAGAGCGCACACAATCTGTCATTCAATTCAACGGGAGCTCTCGGCTGGGGACACGGCCGACACGCATGTTCGGGGAGATCATCTCATCAGTGAAGTGGGTCTTGCTGCATCAGGTTAGATGTGATTTGAGGTAGGAACGGCTCAATATTTGGATAACCCCCACCCCCCACCCCCCTCCCCAAAAGAGTGGGCGATTCTCGCCCGATCCAGCACCCTGGCTCAGTCATTTTGAATTCACAGCTTGAACAGAATAACCCCCATGAACGTCATATTTCCCAGAGTTATGGGCTGCTTCTGAACATTCTGAACATCTGATCTGAAGCATGCAGCAATCTGTCCACTCAAGTGCTGCCAATCCACAGATGGCTTGCGCAGAATTTCTGAGTAAAACTGACCTGGATGACTGCATCTGTGATGACTTGAGGATGTTTATCTCACCCATTTAATTCCTGTGGGACGGTTACCTCCACGGTGCTGTAAGACCACACAAGCTCTGTTCCTCTGTTTGAAGGTTCTGAAGACTCCGGCTTGGCCAGGCAGGATCCAGTTTGTGCCAGATGGATTGGCAGTTTTATCAAAATCTCTAAAGCTGGATCTTTAAAAGGCCCTGGGCTAATGGGAGCAGAGTTTGAGGTCCTTCTGATGTGCTGAAGGAGCTCTTACCAATACACACACGCACACACACACACTCTCACTCTCTCTCTCAATAACACGCGCCGTTACACACACACTCATGAGCACACAGATGCACACATGTGCACACACACTCATACTACATACATACACACACATACACATACATGTACACACATAAGCACACCCACATTCTCACGCACACACACAGTTGCGTGCACACACACTGACATATGCGCAACACACATTCCTACACACGCACTCACACAAACCCCCACGTGCACATATTTACACACATTCACGCGCACACGCAATCACACACACACACAAGCGTGAAAACACACACTCGCGCTAACATGTACTCACACACACAAACATTTACACATGCAAACACACTTATACACACACTCACTCACATACTTACATACACACACATGCAAACTCAAGCCCACACACATACCTGCATACATACAGTCATTAAAAAAAGAAAGTGCATCCTCTTTCAGTTTTATGGTTTTACATATCAGAACATAATATAAAATCAGCTGGTCCCAATCAGGTCCAGTAACAAGACAATCAGAGATCGCAAACCCTTGCCCCTTTGACATTTGTTTCATTTCCTGACATTTTGTTTTTTTGTTTTGCATTGCAAATTTATTACATTTTTACAATGGAGGTAACGGGCACAAATTAAAATGGCACCAACCGTGCGTATGACGTCACCGTCATTGACTTTTGGATTCCAAGGGTCAGAGGCAAATATCATTGATAATCTGTGGTGGGGGGAGGAGAGGGGGGTTATGTCTTATTGCGGCTCCACCATGTGATGTGTGTGTCCATAGTAATATAGGTAGGCCTATTGGAGGTTCTTGACTTTACGTTGTATTTCCTCAAGCATGAAATAAAGAGATGAAGGAGGGAGGGATGCATGTACAGGCAGAGCACGGACGAAACATCACAACAATCAGACAGTTTGGGCTGGGAGGGTATAGTACAGACATAGCCACTGTGCTCCGGTATACTATCCAATATACCGTCGCTGTCTGCACCCACTCACTCCAATGACGAATGCATGGCTCCAAGTTCTCTTTGAAATGTTGTTCTGGATCCGATTTTCAAAAATTACTTAATAATTCATTTTTGGTCCTTTTGCCATAACACTTTATACATGTAAAGTGTTATGGCAAAAGGATCAAAAATGAATTATTAAGTAATTTTTGAAAATCGAATCCAGAACAGTACAAAATGTGTCGCCAAATCCGTGATACGGATCAGATCCGGATCATCTATCAGCTGTTGATAAAGCAATGGTACTGTGCTTCTAACATGAACATTTCAAGGCATTATCTTTATTCCAGGCCGATTTATTGTAAAATATATAAGTTAAATGGGATTTTCAATGTTAAATTTAAATGGCCACCAAATCTGGATCAGATGTGGATGAAACTTTTTCTGATGATAGATATTGCCACTGTATATATGTGTATCAGATTTCAAGTCATTTTGATAAGGTTTGGTGGATATATGATATTTTGAAAATTTGCCCCATGTTAAAATTAACGATTTTCGCGATTTTTTTGTGACTTTGATTTTTGACCTAGCAGTCTGATGTTAAAGGAGGACCGAGCCACGGGTAGGACCTTTCTGCTGTGAAAGTTTTATGTAAATTGCGCCAATAGTTTTTAAGATATATGTCCGGACAGACAGACAGACAGAAAGAAGGACCCATACCCTTGCTCCCCCTTTGGGGGCGAGAATAATGATTTGCAAATGTCATAAATCCACATTTTATTCACAGTAGAGCATAGACAACATATCAGATGTTAAAAGTGAGACATTTTACCATTTCATGAAAAATATTAGCTCATTTTGAATTTGATTGCAGCAACACGTCTCAAAAAAGTTAGAGCAAGGGCAACAAAAGACAGGAAAAGCAAGTGGTATTAATATAAAACAGCTGGTGAAGCATTTTGCAACTAATTAGGTTAATTGGCTACAGATCAGCAACATGACTGGGTATAAAAAGAGCTTTTTAGAGAGGCAGAGTCTCTCAGAAGTAAAGATGAACAGATGTTCACTAATCTGTGAAAAACTGCATCTAAAAGTTTTGGAAAAATTTCAGAAAAATGTTCCTCATTGTAAAATTGCAAAGACTTTGAATATCCCACCAACTACAGTACATAATATCATCAAAAGATTCAGAAAATCTGGAGAAATCTCTGGGCACGAGGGACAAAGCCGAAGGTCAATATTGAATGCTCCTGATCTTCGGGCCCTCAGGCGGCACTGCATTTAAAAACAGGCATGATTCTGCACTGGAATACACTGCTTGGGCTCTGGAGCACTTCCAGAAATCACTGTCTGTGAACACAGCTTGCGGAGCAATCTACAAATGCAAGGTAAAGCTGTATCATGCAAAAAAGAAATCATATGTGCTGGCCAAATTTTTGGGTGGGCAGAGTTTAGCTATACTGTACAATTTTAATATGTCTCTTTTACAAAAATAATACCCGTGCAAATGAGTATTTGAACAAATGTAATACTCATTCAGTTGAACTTTGTCGTTTACAATTAAACATCTCTTTTCTGTTATAGGCTACATAAATAAAAAATAATATTCAAAAAAGAGTCCACATGTCCTATACCCAGCAGTTAGTTAAAAGTCAAACCACTTGCATCACTTTCCTTTCCCAACCTGATGCTTGGTGGCAACATGTTCACATGCATTGCATGAGTTTTAGCCTCATTATTGACTGAAATATTTGCATTCAGGAGAAGGTGTACAAGTGTACCTAATAAAGTGACCACCGGGGTCATCCTGCGCATTCGGTTGCAAATCAGTAATATGCAGAGCTAAAGAAAAATGCTCCGCACAGTTAAATCCCAGTTAGCCTAAAGTATAAAACCCAACCTAATTGTGAGGCATTATCTGAAAATAGCTCTGATTATTTTTACCTAAATACCAAATGAGTTTTGATTATTTTTATTTCAAGAAGCAATAACTATAATAATACTGCACTATCCCGCTGGAAATTTGCTGCTGAAGTTGCAGCCTTCAACTGCCTGGAATAACCCTCCCATACATTTTTGTCCACTCCATGGAGTCCTCGCGCGTGTATTTGACGTGACATCAAAAAATATACAACAAAGGTATAAGAAAACAATTTAATATCTTTAATATTAAATCGATGGATAAGTCATTTAACATAGTGTTTTGGGTTGACAAACTATATTTACACACGCGTAGCCATCAGCGCAAGGGATATTTCTAAAAATAAATGTACAAAAAAAATGCACATTTAATCGGCAATTAAAAGAACGTAAATTCTAAAGCAAGGGAATACATTTTCAAGCCTCAGTAGCTAAGCCTAGTGTTTGGCTACCTGTCCACTCATCAGCATCACATGTAAGCTTGTCCGTGCTGGATGGCAAATACCAGTTTCATCTGTTAAGGACTCGTCTCGATCCACAATGCGTTACACTAAGTTCTCGAGATGGGATTCACTATGCCTGCCTCTTGACCAAAGATAAACCATTAGAGGTTCAACATGAGACTGCCCGGAGATGATGGATGACACCAGAGCTGCGGAACGTTGCACTTATGGACAAGTGCTGCTGATTCGCGTAGCTAAAGCTGATTTAGTGACATCAGAGTAGGGGGGAAAAAACATTCCACGATTCTGGGCCGGCATGTGCCCGCCCTAAATGTATAGGCACAGCACCTCTGTATGTGAACACAATCCAGAAACACTGCCGTCTTCTCTGGGCCAAAGTTCATTTAAAATGGACTGAGGCAAAATGTAAAACTGCTCTGAGGTCAGATGAATCAATATTTGAAATTCTTTTTGGAAACCACAGGCGCTGGGTCATGTGGGCTAAAGAGTAGAGAAACCATCCAGCTTGTTGTAAGCGTTCAGTTCAAAAGTAGGCATCTCTGATGGTATGGGGTTTCATTAGTGCCCACGGTGTGGGCAGCTCACACATCTGGAGAGGCACTATCAATACTGAAAAGTATATAGAGGGTTTCCTCTTTCAGGGAAGTCCTTGCATATTGGAGCAAGACAATGCTAAATGACATACAGAATCCATCAAAAAGCATGGCTTTGCAGTAGAAGAGTCCAGGTGCTTAACAGGCCTGCCTGCAGTCCAGACCTGTCACCAATAGAAAACCTTTAGCGCATCATAAAAGGAAAAATCCTGCGAAGAAGTCCCAGGTCTATTTAGCAGATAGAATCCTTCATGAGACAAGAGTGGAACAACATTCCTCTCCCAAAACCCCAGCAATTGGTCTCCTTACTTCCCAGACATTTACAGATTGTTGTTAAAAGAAGAGGCTATGTTACACAATGGTAAACATCGCTCTGTCCCAACTTTTTTGAGGTCTGTTGCTGCCATCAAATTCAAAATGAGCTAATATTTTTTCATGAAATGGTAAAATGTCTTACTTTCAACATCTGATGCGTTTTCTACGCTCTATTGTCAAAAAAATGTAGGTTTATGAGATCTGCAAATCACTACTTTCTGTTTTTATTTCAGGTTCTATACTATGTCTCAACTTCATTGGAATTGGGGTTTGTAGAACTATAGAACTGAAAGAGAGTATACTTTCTTTTTTTATGACTGGACACTCATGCACCCCTTCACAGGGCTTGACATAAGCCACAAAAAAAGGCACCGCAAAAATGCCATAAGTTAGATATAATAGTGATGGGCATTACGGCAAATAGGATGGACATGACAGCAAAAATGAAAATGAGGGAAAGACATGAATGGAATTTTGCAATTTAAAATAGTACATCTTTTGCAGACTGGAAGAACTGTGTACTAAGATTCATTTCATTTTGGAAGCTGTGAAAATGCCACTGTGAAACAAGAAATCTGATTCCATGTTGAAACACTGCTCTCCCCCCTCCCAATGTAATATCCCTCCATAGGTATCATTTGATATTCAAAAGCCATATCCCTAATATATAGTGTTCATCATATATATTTTAATTGTTCAAATCATCCTCCTCTATGTGTATTTGGCCAGTATGGATAATAGTGGATCAATACTAGGATTGGCATGCACATCACAGTAAAGAGAATGCCTACCTTGTCGTAGAAATTTTCATGATCCAAGGCTCACAAAATTATTGGCCCGATGTCCCAGGGCAACAAGAAAGTCTTTTCTCCCATCTGGCTGGCAACCACTGTCTACTGCTGATCATGAGGGCTCAAGATGACGATAATAGAGGATCAGGGCTGAGTCTATATGAAGAGTTTATTTCCAAAAGGCAATGCTCATTGTACTCATTTTGTGTAAATCTGTTTTTTCCTATGTTGGCGGCTGTTGAATTTTACAGAAAAACACAAACTTAGACCATGAAACAATGCATCTTATAGTATGAATTTCTAAAAATGGATTTTAGCTCCATGTGTAAGAAGCACGGGGCTAGCTCTTTGGTAATGTCTCAATTTTAGTAATTTTGAATGTATAGTAATGGTGAAGAGCCTACAAAGGAACCTGGTCATAAAGGAGTTTGATCACTCATGGTTACTATTCTTTGTATGTCAAAACGTTATCCTAGCTAGCAAAATAGGTAACTGACCGGGAAATCCCTGGTATGTTTCAACCTGGAATGATGATCACAACACAAACTCATTTGCTTGGTCATTTAATATAGCTAACTGATACGCGGCCAAGTAAGTAGCCAGCTGAGTAATCCCTTGTCATGTAGTTGACATAAATAAAATTTAACGTTCAGTCCAGCAATCTACAGCTAGCTCATAGCATACCATTTTCACCAAAAGCTAGCTAGCTAGGTTTCCATCTCACAGGTAGCTTCTCACTTGGATATTTTCGCTTTCAGGCAGTAGTCACTGTTGGGTTTACATTTTTTAGGGAAGTCTAGTTTTAAATTTAACATGCTCCAGTATGCATGTTAGTTTGCATAGGAGTTTGCATGTTCTCCCTGTGTTCGCGTGGGTTTTCTCCGGGTACTCCGGTTTCCTCCCACAGTCCAAAGACATGCATATCAGGCTAATTGGAGACACCAAATTGCCCACAGGTATGAGTGTGAGAGTGAATGGTCTGTGAATGGTGTGTGCGCCCTGCAATGGATTGGCAAGCTGTTCAGGGTGGGTCCCTGCCTTTGCCCGTAGTCAGCTGGGATAGGGTCCAGCTCGCCCCGTGACCCTAGTGAGGAATAAGCGGGTATAGAAAATGGATGGATGGATGGATGGATGCTCAAGTATGGGAGTTCAGCAAATGCTTACATTAACTTGTATTTTCTGTTTGGTTGCTCGCCATTTTTCTAAGTTTACATTACCAATAGCTACGTACACTGGCTAGCTAGTTTTGCTCTAATGCCAGCTTTGAGCAAGAGATTGAAACAGAAAAAAATGACTTTGTCAGTTATGATTACCCTTAACTTAGAGACACTGAGAAGTAAGCAGGGGTATGGCTATTTCCCAAGAGCACTATTGGCGACTTGCATAGCTGGAACCTATAGTCTATGGCTCAAACTATGCAGCTAATTTGCTGACATTGTTAGCGACTCAGCTAATGGGAAACACACCCCTAGCTAGCTAGGAAGCATGTTAACTTATGTGCGTTCATGTGCAAGAAATGAATGATTGCCAAATCAAGATACTGCACAGTGAAGGGAGATTCAAACAACAGCAACAAAAAAAATAAAAAATAGGATTACTTTGTGGTATAACTTTGCCAAATACAGTACTTGAAGTGTCCAGTGCTGCTAGGAGAGGCAACAACAGCAAATTGCAAGGGGCATAATTGGCAAGTTTTGCTGTTCCACAGGAGTTTTTTTCAGGGGTGCGAAACCAAGCACTGAGGGTACGACGGCTTTTTGCCGTCTGTGCCGTTGGTCATATCAAGCCCTGCCTTCACACTCATGCTCACACACACTACTCACACTGACTTACACACACACACACACACACACACACACATTCACACCTTTGGTTCATTTGATACAATCAATATCTTTTTAGTTGATTTCTGCTTTAGTTAATATCTGTTCAGTTGATTTAATCAATATCTGTTCAGTACAATCATTAATAATATATATTACTGGAAACACAATTAGCCAGCCCAAGGCATATGCCAACTAAGCGACTGCATAGGGCCCCACAACCACTAGGGGGCCCTCAAGAGCAATTAATAAAATATTTTTAACTTAATTAATTATTTATTTATTTATTTATTTTGCACGTGTGAGTGATGATTCTTTTATGATCAAAGGTATTTTATCATACAGAAATTTTATGTTAACAGAGTACTGCTGATGTAGGCCCAGTGATTCCTACTGCCTCTCGCTTTAAATGTCAAAGTCCCGGTGCACCGGTTATTTGTGCATCCTGCCGTGCAGTGCGTACTGCGCATCCAAGGAGCAGCCGGGTGAAAGCTCAACAATGTCACAAAAAGTACATATCCTTCAGAAGCAGAGAAAAGAAAGAGGAGGAGGAGAAAAACACCATGATTAAGGTATGCTTGCAGGTCTTGGTAAGTTTCCTTAAGTTAGGGAAGTCCCTAAATATCCTTCACATTTTGATGCAACTGGCTACGTGTAGCCGTTGGTAGCAAATCAGCTAGCTAGTTAAAAACTGGAGACTTTTCTCTTTTAACTGGCTGGCTGAGGTGTATAGTAACAAAGTACATGTACATCATTACAGTACTTGAGTCGTTTTTTATTTTGAGGATTTTACTTGAGTTTTTTTTTTTTTTTAACGGGGACTTTTGCTTTTACTCTACTACATTACAAAAGATAAGAAGTATACTTTTACTTTGTTACTTTGATACTGGCAACTGAGTTACTCGTTACAAATTAAAATATGAATGTAACTAATCATTTAAGGATTATCTGGATTTGGTGTGTTCGAGAAAAACAATGGTGCTTAGCGGGCTTTGTTCAGATGTGTCCACCAGCTGACATGGAGCTGCAAATTTATGCAAGCAGTAACAATATTCTATCACTAGATGGCACTAGATCTCGGATCAGTTATTGAATATTCACAAGCAAGCCGCGCTTATTTAATACTGTTTTTGTTCATTTGAAGTTATTTTTATATATCTTAGTGATTTTATTTGTTGCACTTTATTGTTGTTCTTGCACTACAAATTATTTTTGTACATTCCTGTCGCAGTTTTTTTAAATCAAAAATAATAAACCAGAAGACACTTTTACAGTGAATGCATTGTCTGCTGGTTTATTTTTGTTACTTTTAGTAGGCCTAGATGATATTCAGAATCCCACTTAGTGCTTTGTCACTTGCAATGTTGCGTAAATCAACCCCAGTCTGCTCTTGAATGTGCTCCCTTTTTTGAGATTAAAAACCATACATGGGTACAGACATGTAAGGCTGACAATAGGATAATGTAAACAACACTGCCAGGGCTGCATAGTTGAGTTTGTAATAGGAGTATTAATGATCAATAATCAATATTATTGGCAGAAATACAGGGTTCCAAAATCAAATTTTTCTCAAGGCCCCATGGAGGCTTGGACCGGCTCTGAGTTGAGCCATTCACATATCTATTTGTATCCTATTTTTAAATGTATTTATCTTTCTTTTGTATGGTGATAATACCCTAGTACTACCAATATATTCCAGAGAATCTCATAGAAAACATGCCAACCAATAGGGGCACGGAAAGAGATGATAGATAACTCGTCTAATGTGATTGAAAGGAGGTTGTAATAAAAAAAGCAGTGTGGAATGTTTGTATTCGGTATTCTTTGCATGCAAAGACTACTCTGGGCTTTAGGTCATTGTATTATCATGAACTGGAATAACGTGCAATAATTTCTCAAGCTTATGCCTCTTTCCAAGTGTTTGAAGATAAGGGGACGGCGAAAATATGAAAACATGTCTGAATGGTAAACACCATGCATGCCGACACACGAGCACACATGCACTCTTACACACAAGCACGACATGCACATGTTCACGTTCACACATGCTCATTTACATATACATACCCACATACACACGTACACACACACACACACACACACCCACGCACAACCGCCGCAAGCACCCTTACTCAACACATACATGCACACATTGTCTGCTCTTCTTAATTGCTTCCCCTTTGGTAAGACATAGTGTATGATCTCATCACAGCACAGTCAGAATGGAGCAACTGCGTTTTCATTAATGTCAGAATGTACAGCACATGCTCATTAACGGGCCGATTAATTCCAGCTAACGATAGCCTTGGCTTGCTGATTATGCCAACATTCTGTGTGAAAATGAAACGTCAGGAGGATGAATGGTCAGTGGTCAATAACAGAGGATCAGGAGAGTTTCTGTGTTTTTCACGCAGTATGTTGAGAAGTATTTTCTTTTGCATTTTTGCAAATTTTAATCCAGTGAGATCCAGAGATTTACACCATTATGACAAACTAATGTGTTAAATTTCTTGGAATTACATTTCATGGCGTGAAGTATGGTTTGTAATAATATGGCATAAAAGAGGTTGAGTTGGAATATGGCAGGCACAGGATAAATAATATGACGAATAAGAACATGGTATAAAACTTGAAGATGGTGTAAATCACTGCAGTGACTAAGTTGTTGAATATTGTGCTTACACCAGTACCTGCAGAACCAGAGGAATGTACAGTACGAACAAAAACACTGCTTTAGTTTGTGTCCATTTTTTTTCTTTCTTCAAATATACAGAGCAAAAGCATCATAGATTCACAGACCAATACAGGTAAAATACAACTTTTTCAGTTTTTTCTTCATGAAGAGGCTACACAGAGCCTTGACAAGAAAATAGTGGTTTAACCAACATCTCCCAGCATCACCCAGCATTACCCAGCATCACCCCGAATTACCTTGTATCACCCAACATTAGCCACATCACCCAGCTTTACCTAGTATTACCCAGCATTACATTGTACTACCAGGCTTCACTCAGAATTAGCTTGTAATACCCAAAATTACCAACATCACCCTGCTTGACCCGCATTTCCCAACATTATATAGCATTACCAAGAATCACCCAGAATTAGCTTGTATCACTCGACATTACCAACATCACCGGGCATTACACAGCATTACTGAGCATCACCCAGAACTAGCTTGAGTTGCCCAACATTGCTGAGAATTATGCAGCTTTGTCATTTTTATCGTTTTGTAACACTGCGTCTTATCAGCTGTCATTCAGCGAATAGGTGCAGATTTTTCGGACTCGTGAATGAAACATTCTTCCAGTTCCTGTGGCATGAAGCTCCGATGAGACGCTGATTATTGAGGAACCGGACAGCGAAAGTGCTGTTGTCTTTTACAGAATTTCTTCAGTGTGGTTTGGGATGAGTTCCCCGTAGAAATACAGCAAGATCCATAATTATTTGGATGGCTGCACCTTTTGAAGAGTGGTAATTCCAGCAGGATTAACTTCAAATATTAGGTAATAATTTATTTAAGGATTTTCCCCTACATGGATTGAGCAGTGGAGGAATAGGGCTTTAAATGTTATCACTGTCTAGACCTTTATGGAACTCACTGTGCATCTGCAGCCCCAGATAGACTGGGCCGAACGCGTGAGTTTTCCGGGAACCACTGTTATCAGGCAGAGAGCTCCATAATGACAGGGTTGAGTGTTTTTAAAAATACTTTAATTTTCTTTTCTGGAAAAGCTTAGAATTGAGGAGTTGAACTCACTGACACAGAAATGCAGAAAAGCTACCGATGCACAGAGAGAAGCGCCAGGAAACAACCGTGAACAGATCTGGGTGCTGACCCCACTACCCCCCACCCCTTCCTTCCTGTTTAGGGGCCCCTTCCTTTTATGGCGGTGGTGGCAGTATATGTAGCTTGGCAATCAGCAGGTAAGCTAGCGACTCATGGAGCCCAAGAGAACTGTAGATGGGTGCACTGTTGCATGAGAGCAACCATCAGTTGGTGTTGCGTAATGTAAAAAAGACCACCAATGGGTATTTGGTTTGATGAGAGACCATCGATAGGTGAGCAGTTTTATCCACGGAGCTGGTTGGCCTTTGGTTTCTGTGTCCCTTGGGGCCTGTTCCACTGCCTGGCAGTTCCGTGTAGCTCCCCTTGTCCTCCAGTGTGCATGGAGCAGCATATGTGGCTGTAAGTACATGTGGGAGAGGTGGGGTCCGGCAGACAGAGGGCGCTGTGGAGGTAATGCTCTGGAGAAACGCTGCCATCCGTTAACGGTGGCAGATGTCTGTCAACATGACAGCTGTGTGTTTGGCCTCTGCCAAACCATAAAGAGTTGATATTGCCAGAGAAATAAAACATACTTTTGGAAGGAAAAAATGTGAGATTTTTTTTTCAGACATAAAGAAGCGTGCTGCATCTGTTTATCATTCATATTGAATGACTGCAGATGCGTGTTTATGAGGCAGTTCTCTGGGCCGGCTCATCTATACCCAGGATTCCAGAGATTCTGGGCACTCGAGGCCTGAAAATTGTGCTTTTCTCTGTCGACGTCCGGATCTGCTCCAAAACAGGATACACCCGCCTTTACTAAACCACAGGGTACACCAGGACATAACCAGGACAGAAATTGGAAGGGGCACAGAACATCCTTTTACACTGATTATCAGTCCTGACTTGTTCTCAATCTTTTTTTTAAAATTAACAATACATTCAATCAGAAAACACTCAGGTTTGACCATGTTGACCATATCAGGTTTTCCTAGTTCTCCTTGTTACAGTAAGATGACAACCATTCATTTGGACGCACAATTTGTCGCATTTCAGTCAGTGTTATTCAAAATTGTGTAATCTTGTTTCAAATCTTTGTCTTTGATTAAATTTGAACAATTCAAACAATCATGAAGCACAGTTAGATCGCCTGATGCGCCAAAAAAAAGAACCATGGACTTTCTACAGCAATTTACCTTACATACCGTGCAGGCCTATTTTCTGAATTGAATATTACTTATCTAGTTGCCCTTGGGTTGCATTAAGAACAAATGTATTTAATTGTCAATGAATTATTATCATAATTATGAAACATGTTAATAAAGGAAAATGATTGAGAACAGGTCTGAACTTTTTATCAGTTTAAAGGGGATGTTTTTTGCCAACCCAGGTTTCAGCTCTGGAATCACCACTGTCATACACAGCTACACAAGGAAACATTGTTCTGAAAAATTCCAGCCCAAAATGCATCACAGGAACTGCTTCCTGTGTGGGTGGGGTGGGAGGGAGTCAAGAGCAGGAGACATTTACTTCTATGGCACCAAACCCCACATATATCTGACTCAGTCAAGCCTGAAAGTACAGGAAATACAAAAATAAAGATAGCAGCACTCTGGCCATGTGCTAGCACATCGCTGCTAAATCATAGGCAACACATCTACATGAGACCGCCTGGCTGATTGTCTGTTCAATAGTGATGACTTGTTTTTCCTCAATTTATAAAAAAAAAACAACAACAGCAAAATAAACCCACATTAAGCCGCAGCTATTTATGTACAGTGGATTGAGCGTGCACCAAGTTATCAGCATGGAAACAGACCTTTTGTGTTTCATTTTGCTAATGGATCGGTGCCCGTTATACAGCTTAAAATCTAACACCACTACTGAAGTATAAAAGCCAATGAAATGTCTTGAATATATTTATATGTAAAGTGCTTACAGCGATAACGTACTCTGTGGGAGTAATTCTCATTCGGCGAGCTACATAAATAGATTGCCTGGTTCCTCCAAAAGACACCAGCCCACGGGGAAGCCTGTCCTGCTCAGCTCTGAATGATGGCGCTGTCCTTTAATGGCTGACCAACACTGGACCTCCAAGACTGTGACTCTGCCTGATTCCAGAGTCTCCCTCTGCCATCCCGAGGAGACCAATGAGCTTGGCTTCTCCAATCAGACGGACAGCTGGATGCATGGCTAACTGCACCTTAGTGCTGGGTTGAGGTAGATGGGGTGGGGGGATGGGGGTGGGGTTTGAGTCTCTGGTAGTGATGCAAACTCCATGGGTCAGAAAATAGAAGTCCTGCTATGTTTATTTCAGCCAGCTGATTTCACTGATTAGTTCTGCCTCCTGGTGGAAGAATTCAGTTGTAGAAGATGAACAAAATGGCGGGTAAGACCTTTACTTTTTGAGTGGGATTTTACACTTCTGCCTAGAACCAGGCGACATTTGTACTGTAGAGTGGTGCAATGGCCCCGTTGGAAAGTTGGCCGAGGGTCTTTCTGGGGGTTTGCAAGAATGATACTGAGCACTAATGACTAATTCTCACAGAGTCGCACCAAGGGACAGTGAGAACGTTTCTGATTTTCACAGGGTCACAACAAGCGATAGTGAGAACTAGTGACTGATTCTCACAGGATCCAGCCAAGGGATAGCGAACATTAGTGACTGATTCTCACAGTCACACCAAGGGATAGTGAGCACTGGTGACTAATTCTCACAGGGTTACATCGAGGGATAGAGAGCACGAATGACTGATTTTCACAGGGTCGCATCAAGGGATAGTGAGCACTATTGACTGATTCCCAGGGAGTCGCACCGAGGAATAGTACTACTGACTGATTCTCGCAGAGTCACACTGAGGGATAGTGAGCACTGGTGACTCATTTTCACAGTTGCACCAAGGGATAGTGAGCACTATGACTGACACTAAAAGGGTTGCACCCAGAAATAGTGAAAACTAGGGACTGATTCTGATGGTCTTGCACCAAGGAATATTAAACTCTTGCTACAATTTCTCACAGATTCACACTAAGGGATAATGAGCACAAGCGACTTATTCTCACAGTCGCACCAAGGGATAGTGAGCACAAGCGACTGATTCTCACAGTCGCACCAAGGGATAGTGAGCACAAGCGACTGATTCTCACAGTCGCACCAAGGGATAGTGAGCACTAGTGACTGATTCCCTTAGTCGTACCAAGGGATAGTGAGCACTAGTGACTGATTCCCATAGTTGCACCAAGGGATAGTGGGCACTAGTGACTGATTCCCATAGTTGCACTAAGGCATAGTGAGCACTAGTGACTGATTCTCGCAGAGTCACACAGAGGGAAAGTGAGCACTAGTGACTCATTTTCACTGTTGCACCAAGAGATCATGAGCACTATGACTTACACTAAAAGGGTTGCACCCAGATATAGTGAAAACTAGTGACTGATTCTGATGGAGTTGCACTAAGGAATAGTGAACACTTGCCACAGATTCTCACAGATTCATACCAAGGGATAATGAGCACAAGCAACTGATTCTCACAGTCGCACCAGGGGATAGTGAGCACTAGTGACTGATTCCCATAGTTGCACCAAGGGATAGAGAGCTTGAGTGACTAATTCTCTCAGGGTCACACTGAGGGATAGTGAGCACTAGTGACTAATTCTCATATGGTCACATGAAGGGATAGTGAGCAGAAATGACTGATTCTCAAATGGTTGCACTAAGGAATAGAGAACACTAGAGACTAAATTTCTCTCATAATGGAGAGTCTGAGCACAAGTGCTTGTGATTTGGAGAAGACAACCAAAGCGTTTCAGGTGGAATACATCACTAATGCGGTAACAGCTAAATGTAGTGCTGCTATTTGTGTGCAGTGTCGCGTGTGTCTGATGTGTGTGGTGTGTGTGCGTTAGCGATGCGCGGGTCGAGGTTTTTTAACACCCGCACCATCCCGACCCGACGTGACAGCTAACCCGACCCGCCCGCCCCGCTAAAACTCGCACTGATTTTCAACCCGAGCCCAACCCAACCCGACACAAAAAGGAGGCAAGAGAAAAAGAATACAGTGGGTCTGTGTGACATGATTTGCAATGGAAAAAAAAAAACGATTCCTCTGTCACGCTATGGATTTGAGTGGAGCACAACATACATTTGGCTTTTGGCTGGAATTCTTAACAGGCCTACAACGTTTAGGCGCTGTCTATTAATTGAACCTTACCATGATTTCTGATCTTTGCAGCCAAACGAAATGCCATCAGGCAAAATATTGCAAACAGGCTGTTTTACTGGAACAAAATTAACATGACAGTGGCGCACTGGCGCTATCGCCTACGCTCCCATACAGTGTTGCGATATCCTGTCTACGAGGAAATTTTATTTTCTTTGTATATTTATTTCAAGATTGTTTTGGGGGGGGCTTTTAGGGTATTTTTCAACACAGCTTATAATGTAGGCCTGTGTTTTTTCCCAAACTATGCAAAAACAAAATCGCGTCAACAGTGCCAGGGTTCAAGCGATTACGGCGCGCTTCCTGGACACGGCCAGCCGAACTGAAGGTTCGCTCGCTTGTTGCGCTAGTTGCTGGGACGCAGATAACTGCTTTGGCCACCATGGAGTTTTACACGATTATTCTTTGTCTTATGGTATTGTAATTAATAAGAGCAAGACTAAGTTTATGACCATACATGCTCCAGTAATGATAAGTTACCTCTTCGTTTGGGTGATATGTGTATAGAATGGTGTTATAGAAATGTATAGGCCTATCTAAGAAGTGTCTTTACCGCCGATGGCAGCACACGCTCTGCTGTCAGAGAAAATGTAGCTGATAAACGGAAGCACCTCAACAAGTTGATTTTATTTTTGAATAAGAATCGTGATATGCCTTTCACTGTAAAGTGGCGAAAAAAATGTTTTGTCTATGTGCCGTTTGGACCCACAGGTCAATAAAATTACTACTAATATATAATATTTCGGTGCTGACTGCAGAATGATTTATAAGATGAGCTACAATTCAACCTTTAGATCCTCAGTCTAACTGTGGAAGATTAAGCCGCGCACTAGTGAGTGCGTGTACATCGAGAGTAGAAAGAGGGAAAGGTACAATTGGCATTCTATCCTGCTTAAGGTAGCGTTACATTGTTTAACAAGAGCATATTATCTAGGCTGTATGTCTAGAGCCCTCAAGAGGCCGATAGCCTATTATACTTTTTATTCGCAATTTCGTGGGAATAAGATGTCGCCACTATTTGGCCCAACCCGCCCGCACCCGCTAAATGTTATTAAAATATTGACCCGCCCCGCCCGACCCGCGGCGGGTTCCGGGCCAACCCGCGCATCACTAGTGTGCGTGGTTCGTGACTAACTCCAAACACTGTCATTAGAGTGAAAACATAAATTAACACACACACACACACACACACACACACCTGTCAGCCTTATCTTAGCTGGACAGGCGGGCAGTGGCAGGTAAATGGTGGCTTTACAGGAAGCGCCAGTGTAAACCAGGAGGTGTGTAAGGGAGTGTGTCAGGGATAAGCGCTGTGTGTTAGCCCTGCTCTCGACTTTTGGCTCCAGTGCTATCTCAACGGCCAGGCAGCCATTACAGTCTGACTGGCGAGCTCCCCTCAGTCGCATGACCCTTCCCGGTGCTCCAAACTTTGATGCTCCCGGCTCCCATGATTCCCAGGGGCACGGTCACAAATCTTGTCCAGGAAGCTCTGCTCAATGCCCAGCTAATTCAGATGGCTCATTTTCCACAAGCTTTCCTCCTTCCTTGCACTGGATCTGAAAATCATTCCCAATCTACCATCATTATAGACCTTCCAATCCACTAAGTGAGTTTGGGAAAAAGGGACAGATTTTCCACCAATCTTGAGCAAGCAAAGATGACACTGACTTCTGCAGAACTATTTTTTCCCCCCCAAAATCTTAGACATAAATAATTGACCGGTGAATGTACCAGTGTACTTCTGCCACGGCTTGAGCTAACATTCCTTCATATAGTCTGACATTTCACTTTGATGATTTCACATTCCCCACCCTTTCACTCTATTTTTAGATTTTTTACAAGGTAAGAAGGGAACAGAAGTGAACACCTGGAATGAGCCATTTCAGAGCAAGGCTCAGGATGCTGTTTATGTTTCACTTGGCGTTCAAACTGCTACCCCAACGCCCAATGGAAAAAAGTAATCAAAGTCGTGAAGTAATCAAAGTAATTAGAATAATCAAAGTGGTTCAAGAAGGAAAACAAACAATATGGAGTTGAGAAATAATGTCAACCCAAGTTCTTCCAGTTAAACTTGGCAGCATCTAATCCTGACAGAGCAGAACAGGCTCAACAGAGTGATGTCTGGGTCAGTCACATCCAGTATCCTCCTACTCAAATATTCATCCAGGTCAGAGAGTCATTTTCCCCTAACAGAGGAGATGGTTACAATATTCACACACAAATACGCATACGCACATTCACACACACACAAACACACACACCCACACATTTGTGCTTCACAGGATAGTATTGCAGCTCTATCCTGGCCTGTGGTTTTGAGTATATCATTAACGCAGTGAAAGTCTTTTCTTTCACCCCAAGCAACTGAGTCCTTAAAAGGGTTTGATACATCATGGGACATCAGTATCCAAGGCATGGTGATTTATCCATGACAGACAGAGGGATGGCCAACACTCCCGACAGTCCCTTTTAAGCCTTCAGGAAATTCAAGTCCCTCTTCTGCCCAAAATTGAAATTTATGTACATTTTCCGCTATTTGTCAGAGATCTCACAATCCGGAGTGAAATGAGGTTCAGGAACAACACCAATGGGCTCACTGGAACGCAGCTCGTTAGCATGTTAGCACCCTCGGTGGGGTGCAGTGTTATGGACTATGAGCCTTTTCATGAGGTTGTGTGCAGGACTATGGGGGTAGGGGGGGTAGGGGGAGGTGTCCGTGGAGAATGGTGGTATGGAAACCCCCTTAAAGAGGAATGTCAAAAAACACCAACCCACAACCACAAACAAAACACTACTGTGACACCATTTCTGTTAGCATGCACACACACACACCCCCAAAAGCTGAAGATTATTGTTCATTCATTCCCACGACCCACACACACACACACACACACACCTCCAAAACCTGGATATCAACTTTCCCACGTCCCCCCCTTCACCCACAAAAACACACACTTCCACAAACAAACTCAAACATACAGACACACAGGCGCCCCCTCTGGTCACACGTGGGTCTGCATGCGTTTCTGTAGTGGGCGGGTGAGGTCGGAGTTCTGCGAGGAGCTCTGTGAGTAGTGGGAGGAGGAAGACGCCGAGGCCTTGCTGTCCTTGTCGAACTGCACGTAGCCGTCTGGCGCATAGCCATCCTGCTTGCTGTAGCTGCTGACGCTGCTATCGCACTGTGTGTCCAGGAAGGAGCTGGAGTCGCTGAGGGACCCCCGCTGGAACTCGCGCTCACACAGCTCGATCGAGCTGCTTCCCACTCCCAGCACTAGGCGCTGGCTGTAGTCGTACAGGCGGTTGGGCCCCGCGCCCAGCGTGGAGTACAGGTTGGTGAAGGACATGCCCGTGGGGACCCTCTGCTTGCCCTGGGCTGGGGCGGGAGGCGTCCGGATCTCGGCGGTCTGCGGCCCCCCGAGTGTGACAGCAGGAGTGGGACGGTGCTCTTTGAAGGTGTTGACGCTGTAGTAGCCATTCGTTGGATCCTTTGGAAGAAAGTGGAAGAGAAAATTACTATTTTTACATCAAATACTTTTAGCTGGGTGTTTTCAGAATTATTCTGGAAGAAAAGAAATATTGCAATGTCCTGGGCTATATGACAGAGTAAGTGGAAGGAGAATGAAAAGATAATATTGAGGCTGAATCAGCGGAGGTAGAATGGAGAAATGATATTAAGACTGAATCAGTCGAAGGGGAATGGAGAAATGATATTAAGACTGAATCAGTCGAAGGGGAATGGAGAAATGATATTAAGACTGAATCAGTCGAAGGGGAATGGAGAAATGATATTAAGACTGAATCAGCGGAGGTAGAATGGAGAAATGATATCAAGACTGAATTAGTCGAAGGGGAATGGAGAAATGATATTAAGACTGAATCAGTTGAAGGGGAATAGAAAGATGAAATTAAGGCTGAATAAGTGGAGGTAGAGTGGAGAGATGATAAGGTGATATAAAAGCTGCTGAATGTGTTTAAAATGTGCTTCCATAGCGAAACTTGCCGTGACTGTCGAACATCTCTTCTTACAAAACAAGATGATAATGGCAAACTAAGCAGGAGCCAGGGTCAAACCAGCATTAATTACCCATGATAAGGAGGCCAGTACAGACAAGGGCTGTGGCACAAATTCAGTGAAAACAAGAATTACTCGGCTAAACAGTGTGAAATAGTCCCTCTCTCCGCAAACCGAAACGAGCGGCGAGTCGCTAATTAAGTGGACCTCTGCACTGTGGCTCACAGAGACAGCAACACACTCCCCGGGAGCTCATTAGCATTTTATTTTTAATCAATCCTTAAATGCTTATTAAAAATAAACACAAAACAGTAAAAAAAAAAAAAAAAAAAAAAGTGTACCACTGCCTCTCAGAGGGCCAGATTCTCTTAATAAGCTGCACACAGGCCAAACACTGTCTGCATACTGTTTATGAAACAATGCATGCTTGGTCTGTTTGTGTTAACAGAGTCACCTCGTTAAAATATGCTCAGCATATTATTTATTTTTATGTCTCATTCCTGACACTTTTTAGATACCGACCTGCACAGAACAATTTCTTTTGAATGCGTTCAGAATGAAAATCTTTTTTTGTTCTTGTCAGGCGTATGTCCCTATTGAGGCTGGCGGTTTGTTTCTCCTGTCGCTGAGTTTTACAATGGGGTGGGCAGGTAAACATCATGTAAGATGGAGGAGAGGCAGAGCAATTGGAGCAGCTTTTCCCCCCAGCTGTTGGTAAGAGTCTCCTGTGCCATACTCCCAACCACTCTCCATAAACCCCCTGCAATATTTTGTGAGCAACCTCGGTTGGCAAAACTTCCATACCCTGCCGTTTTGCCCTGCCCAGATCAGTGAGAGCGCGGGAAAATGGTGAACGCAGAATTTCACATTTCCACATTTCGAACAGTGCTTCCACAATATAGTGAAAAAAACTATGTGATAGGCAACAATATGTGATAAGTAATGGCAGAACTGTGGACTTTGCTAGCAAAAGGATTAGTTTGACATCTTCACTGACACCGTATCAGGAGTGGCTGGCATAACAACAGCTCTTGTGCACCCTGTATTCCCAGTGGTTGGTGCAGTACCTTCTCTCCAGAAGAAAATGGAGGATTAGGCCTCATTTTGAGCCCGAGGCTGATGTTCTCAATGGCAGGATAAGAGATCGATGCGTGTGTGTTTGTGTGTGAGAGGGTGGGGTATAATTCAGGATGTTAATGACAGGGAGTAAGCACAGCAATGGGTGGGTGGCATTATAAGGCGTTATTAGACATCAGCGCCAGCAGGTGAGAGCGACGGTGTGGCTCAGGGCTCTGGAAATAACGCAGGCTCACCTGTTTTACATTACCTGCTTCACACCACCTCCTTTCAACTCAAGCATACATGTATTTTCAATAAACAACTGAATTCACGAATTAAATCATCAAATAAATTGTTGCAGTATTGTTTTCAATATCGTAGAGATTGAAAGGACCTTTAAAATCACGTTTCAACTTCATTTCCCCTGTGTTCAGGAAAAACCTAGTACTTGTATGTCACTTTTGGGAGAAACTGAATTTGACCCTCTTTTGCAGTAATTAAGAGTGGTGAAAATCTTAAAACTCTAGCTATTAGTGTTATTTGAACTGTCTAGATCAAGTTATTATAATTTTTTTCGGGGAGGAGAAGTCCAGAATCCAAAGGTTTTTGTTCACTTGCAAGAATCCTTGCCACTATTAAATTCACTAGGTTTTAATAAAAATCACAGGAGATTTGCATTTTACATAATGCTCCAACTTCATCAGAGTTGGGGTTGTATTTGTGGGCAAAAAAGTTTTTCAAATAGTAACAAAGTAATCCTTTTTATTGATTTCTCATTAGAGTGTCGACTGTGAAATTTATTCACGGCTTTGCAAATTTCTCAAAAGAATCATTTCCCATGCATTTCCCCTCGGACTGCTGCATTTACCATATGTTTGTTTTTCATGATGGACTCACCTCACTTACTTGATGATCCAGGTGATCCTGCACCAGCCTAATGGGGTTTAAATCAAATGCTTGAGCTGGCCTCTCCTGAAAGTCCCTGGAGATTTAGGACTAGCAGTAATACAGATTTTCCTCCATTTGATGGAAAATGATTTCAAACTTTTGTGCTGCAGTACGTAGAAATCCCTACATATGGCATATAGGTCTGCACATGCAGTTATAACCTGCAGAGTAATGGGCTCGATAAAGCTGGATTCATTTCATATAATTTGCGGCCTGTTTCTGAAGCTGAAATTGCAGGATGAAGAGAAACAAAAGTATGTTAATGTGATTCGGGTCAGAAACAAGCGCCCAAATAAAACAGGTAATTTACAGAAGACAGCCTGGAAAGCGCTGCATGACTCAAGTGTTTTTTTATTGAGGAATTAGCCGGGAAACGAGGGACTTCTCGTTAAAAAGGCCGCATGCTGCGGCCCTGTGTTCCTTTTATAGACTGCGTTCTTTCAAACAAAACAATGCCTTCAATCAGCACTCCCTTTTCTGGCAACGTTCAGAGCTGCTGCAGGTGCCTGTCACTCACGGCGAGGTCGCCATTAATCTTAAAACAGCTGGTGATGTCACACCTGAGAGGAGAAGAATGTGCTAAGTCGGAGGAAACGTCTAGCTCAGCGCTCATTTTCACATTTATTTTCCTTTTAAACTCTGACAGAACACTTGGCCTAGATACGAGCGAGGACAGCTGGAACTCAGCTCGAGCGGAATCGGAAATGGAACATTCCGGAGCCTTTTTGTCAGGCATTAATGCAGGTGAAGACCTGCGCCAGTGTGAATCCGCACAGCGGGGTGTTTGTTGCCTCAACAAGCCGCATATCCTGGAAAAGATGTAGTCTGGTAGAGCATGTAAGTAGGGCCGGCCATTTCAGAACTAAAGTCCGCTCATCTCTTTGATGGACCACGAGTCCTCTTGGACATTTTGAAACATTGGTGGAGTCTTTTTATCAAGAGAGCTGGTCTTGTTTTGAGTAATTGTTATTCTGCTTTCATGACGCCAATTTTGTTGCAGGGCGCGTAGCACTGCCACCTCACAGCAAGATGGTCATGGGTTTGAATCCGGGCTGGGGCCTTTCTCTGTGGAGTTTGCATGTTCTCCCTGTGTTCACGAGGGTTCCCTCCGGGTATTTCAGTTGTCTCCCACGGTCCAAAGACATGCATGTCATGTTCATTGTAGACTCTAAATTGGCCATAGTGTGCATGTATATATGTGTTTGTGTGTGTGTGTGCGTATGAATGGTGTGTGCACCCTGCGATGGATCGGCACTCGCCCATAGTCTGCTTGAATAGGTTCCATCCCCTGTGACCCTAGTGAAGATGCAGCAATATTGATAATGGAAGAAATTCAATTCATTTTATTAGTTTTTAACTTTCCTTTAAAAATGCTGTGTTTTAGGTGTATTTAATGCTGCTGTAAAGGAGACTCGAGTCCCAGTCAGGCCCCCTGCTTTAAGTAGGGATTCAAAGAAAATAAGTACCCAAAAAAATGGTCCGTTATGACAATTTCATGATATGTTGAAGGTATTAACTTATATAACAAGAGATGAAAAGTTTGAAGCTACTGGATATTCGCTTTCCAAATGTTGTTCTTTTTCGACCGTAGCCAGTGCGCCGATGGTCTCATTTTCCGTGACGTCACATACGGGTTGTGTGTTCTGAAAGTATCAAGATGCTCCATAGTTATAATACAGTGAATACTGTGAAAATTGTTTTCAATTATATTTTTAAAGCCTGATGATTCAGAACTCTTAACAAATTTCTTCCAGATCTCCCAGTAGTTCATAGTTTTTAAAGCTGATGTTGCATTAAGGTGATTTCTTTCATTGATGCATATTAGTTATGCTGCTTATTTTGGTTCGTTCTGGACTACAAAATCTCTGGTCGCCGTGCTGGCTATACGCTATACACGTACACGTTGTATAGTTTAGAAAGAAAATTATGTTTTTATTGGAGTCATCATGCTACCATTCCGAGGAAGGTTGGATAAATCAATGCTCTGGGCTACAAAAAAGATAGTATTTTATGAACACGATCTAGAAGACTCTCATAACAGTGGTTGACTGACATAGAAATATGGAGTGACAAGTTCAATGCCATTTAGACCACAATCGTACCCCTTAAATATCTCCACCCAATACCTCAAAAGCAGCCTGAATCGTCCGGCTGTAGGCCTACTTCTCATGCATTCAAGCTCAATTTCAGGTCTTAATTGCTTTTTTATAGCTGTCGTATCTCTTCCCATGGTTCTTCCTTCAACTTCTGGTCCTTCATCTTCCATGATGGCCAAAATGAAACAAAACCTCAAATATGTAATGTTAAATAAAAAAGTATATGCAATAGAAAGATCTGACGACAGGCAGCTGTAAGTGCATGAACAATATATATTCCTGCACGAGTCAAGAGAGAGAATACATTCTAAAAATCCTTCCTTTATTGTTTTGTTGTCGCTCTTATCAACTCTAATAATCAAAAAATATCATAATAAATTAAGGTATCAACTTCCCAGTATTTACACATGATTTCCGTCAGATCGTTCAGCCTATGTCCATGTTAATCTTCAATGTACTATATAGAAAAATATGAGTTTAAATTAAAAAAATGACAGATTAATGTTTCTCCATTATAATTTATCCATCTCAAGTAAAGTATGACACAATTTGAACCTTGAATAACTAATTTTAAGGCTGATAGAGAGACGTACAATGCACGCAAATTCATAGAGCAGAGCTTGCAAAGCCTGTATGTGACGTCACCCAAAACGGCCGTCACTCCCAGCATCACGGAAGTATTCATGCTTGATAAAATACTGGCTTTTCATTCGTGTCTCCATTTTCTCGTATCGATAATGTTGCGTTCCAAGCTTTCCATTGATTTCGAAATTGCCATATTTCAGTTTTTCCTTTGAAACCCTACTTTAAATAAATTTTAAATCAAATAAAACTGACTCAAAACCCAAGTACAAGATGTTTTATGGCCAATTTAGAAAAACAAGATAGGTATTTTCATGACATACATACAGTACCTAATAATACATGAAAAAGCCTTTGTTGTTTAAAGTTCAACGTATGTGAAACTTGAAAAAAATAAAATTCTCTCCAAAGTTGATCATTTTAATAATGTTTGCGGAGGAACCCCTGGGCACCTTTCACATATCCATTATTTACTTAAATACCTGTATTAGACCTCAAAAATGAAAAATACTACAACAAATGCTGAAATGTTTTTAACTTCATTTTTTATTAGCCTGAGCACTTTTTCACCAGAAATGATAAGCCCAAGCATGGGCTGAGGAACCAATTACTGTATTGCGAAGAGAAATGATTGGTTTTGGTTGAATGGACAGGCTCAGGGCAATCAAGTCTCAGTTCTGAAGTTATTTAATTGCAGAAAACAGAGACGCTTCATCATGAAGGAGCAGCCCTAACCCGAGCATTTGCTGCGTAACTAATGAGTACTGCAATAAAAATCACATGCTTCTCTGCCCATAGAGCAAACACATCACCTGTTTCCCCACATCAACATGACTAATCTACAACCAGTATGCCAGAGGTTAATAAGTCTCAATGAATAAAGGGGGATACGTGTGTTTATTACGAGCTACCATCTCTACAGACACAGTCATTGTTACCTCAGCCAATGAGGCTATGTTTTCAGTTTGGTTAATTTATTCCTTGTCTAAATTTTCAATTTTGTCAACCATATTAGTCAGTTGATTTTGTTTGCATGCTTGCTTGTTTAAGTTCTGTAGCTTTTATTTCAATGTACCAATCCACACGAAACTTCACAAGCAAGTCCAGTTCAATTCAGTACAAAAGCCTAATCATTTTCATGACAGCGTGTGAAAGTTCGACAAAGATATAGGCCGCGCTTATGGCCAACATGGAGGCAATAAGTGATGTTACCAATTTTAACCACGTGATGATTGAAAGGGAAGAATATAGATGAGTGCCCTCTTGGCGGAGGTCTGCACTCCTTGAGTGCCCTTCTGGTGGTGTCTTGTTTTCAGTACAATCTGATTTCACTTGTGGCAGTGGAATATTTTTAGGAAGAGGAGTTTTGTAGACCTCATCTGCACTGCTTAGAAGCCTTTGAACAACGAGATCAAAACACCTCTCAGGACACCATTTAGAATCCAAATAATCACTTATCACTTCCTTTATGAACATCTCCTACGGTAAAGTGTTGATCGGCATTCATGCAGTGAATGACAGTGGAGACAGCGCTGATTTAATTAGCTGCTTGAGTGAGTCTTTTTCTGCCTGATTCTTTCAAAGAGAGGCAGGTAGTGGTGGATATTCACACCTTATCTGATCTGTGTTCTGCAGTTGTTTCCAACCCCCTTCAGTCTGCATATACTGCATGTTACTTCGGACAAAAGCGCGTGTCATATTAACGCGATGTAAGACAGAAGACTTGCAAAAACCACAGCGACATCATAAATCTATCGCAGTAATTTTTTTTTTTTAAATAAAGGAGTCGGGAACTTTCCCACCATCCCTATTCAGAGCTCTGCCTTTATGTCAATCTACAGCCAATCACATTACAGCCAAAAATTCCTTTTCATCACAATTCCACCGCTCAGCCACACCACTAACCTTAATGTGCTGATACTCCTTCTCCTCCTCCTGCAGAACCTCCAGCTGCTTCAGTACAGACTCCTGCTGGAACTCTCCCCGCTCCATCTGCACGGTGAAATACACGCTCACTACGGCATGGGCCTCATTTACGCGGTCAGTGTAATGCGACCCAATTCCGATTTTTTGCTCTTATGTGGTACAGATCAGATATGCTCGTCGACAGTGTAAACAGGAAAAAGACGCATGCATTCAGATATTTTGAGATCGGATACAGGCCTCATTCATTTGTACATGTGCCAATGCGACTGCCGTGTAAACAGGCTGATCGGATTTTCTTACACATTGCATCTCTAACGTCGTCAAATCTGCGACCATTTAGCTTATTTTGTCGCATAAACAGTGAACGCACGGTAAATGAACGAGGTTTTATATTTGAAAAGCTGGCAGACTGAACATGGAGGCTGATCAAACCCAGACATTCCTATGAACGACTGAAGGGGCAATACTTGCAGCAGATGCACAAGATGTAATTGTTGCCCTTTTACTTCTTCTCTGCCTAAAAGTCCTGGCAATGTTAGGCGAAGTTTTCATGCACCGCAACATTATCATCAAACATATCGTCAGCCTGCTGATAAAACCTCATATCTTCAATATGATAAACTATACAGGAAAATAAAAAATAAATATAAAATAAAATAATAATAAAATGATATAAATATCAGTTAAAGTATAGATACAATTTTAACAAATGTTTAATTTTACATGTAAGAATAGTGGGCATACAAGTTTTTGTTTCTTATCAATTTGGAGGTACGAGGTTTTATCAGCAGGCCGACGATATGTCACCATCATCCATTTTTTTGTCTTAGCAGTTAGCGCTTGGTGCAGCAGTAGGCGTGGCCTAAAGTTAAGTAAAAACTAAAAGTATAGGCATGCGCAATATTTCAGGTGTTGTGGGCAAGTGTAATCGCGTGAATCAGATATGGGTCATTTGATAAAATGCGTGTAACCGCTCGGTAAAAAAAATCGGATTCAGGCAGCAAATCCGATCTGGGCATCAAGACTTACAGTGTTAATACGGTCATGGTGACTCAAAAATAACTCTCTATCTATACAGAGAATCACTCAAAACTCTCCAACTATACAGAGATACACCCCAAACTCTTCATTTGTGCAGAGATACATCTGAAATTCTATATTTATGCAGAGAAACACCCCAAAATTCTCCATCTGAACAAAGATGCACCACAAACTCTCCATCTGTGCAAAGATACACCCCATAAATACACTGCAAACTCGCCACCTGAACAGATATGCACCCCAAATTCTCTCAAGCCTGTTCAGATCTTCAATTCTGCCATCTGGAGCCTTCACTACTGTAAATGCTTCATTACATGACTCAGCCCATCATCTCAGTCCAATAACCAGTTCACAACACCTTTACCCAACAACCAGTGATGGTGCACATTTTAAATTACTACCCAAGATAATGGTACATACATACCATATAACACTATAATCCCTGAGCTCTTCTCATTAGCCATGAAGTATCTCAATCTGGAAAGAATTAGGGTCAGCATCCCAATCTAGAAAAGGCTAGGGTTAGTACCCCAGCCTGGAAAGGCCTGTTTCATTACTATGAAGCACATCACAGCAATGGCAGAGTTTGCATTCATCTCTCCACACTCCCACCAGTAAATTTCGATAACACGTTCGATCGACACCTTCATAATAACCCAATTAGGGTGCTAAGTTGTGAAATGGAGATTGTTATCCACAATGCATTTGGATTTTAATGAAACTTAAAAAAAATGGGTGTATTCTTGGCGCAGTCCCATCCGACAAACAGGATATTTGCCCAAGCATCTGTCTCCACGGCAACGCCGGGCCAGGAGGGAGGGCTGCTAAATTTAGGCTATCGGTGATGCCCTTAGTAACTCACCAGCACCGTCCCCACTTAACGCCGCCATTAACCAGAGGCATTGTGCTAATAACTAGCATTGATTCTCGAAGGGGTTGGGGGGCTTTGCCTAATGGACAGCTGCTTGACTGGCAGCCGTGGAGTTTCTGGTCGGGGCCTTCAGCAGGCCCAGGCACTGTTACTTGTCGAGACAAAGATAGGCAGATCTCTGCTGTTGGGCCCTAGATCAAAGCCTTCAACCCCAAAACCTTTCCAGGGGCTTTAACCCTGTTTCTCTCCATCAATCTCCCTTCTGTTCTCTTCAACATTTCTCCCAGGACATCTTTTGACAGCAGGGTAGCCTTACAGTAGATTGCCTGACTGGTAACTGAAGAGTTGCTGGTTCAAGCGCCCAGTGGGGCTTGGGATTCTGAGATAAAGATGGGAAGAACTCTGCCTTTGAGCAAGGGCCTTAACCCCAAAACTCCTCCAGGGGCTTTACCCCTGTTTCTCTCTATCCCTCCTCACTTGCGACTGTTCTATCTGGTATTTTTTCATGAGCTGCCTTGAAAAAAAAAATGTTGTCAGGGAAAATTCCCAGGTTAAATCGAGGTGATTAAATAAAGTAACATTTGCATTGGAGGTCCCCGGGTTTAAGAAAAGGATAAAAATGGTTTGCCGGGCTGTTCTCTCACCATCAGCTGTTTGATTGTCGTGTGTTCTTCGTTCTCCCGCGTGGCGTCGTGGTCTTTGTGAACGATCTCCACCCGGATGTCGTTCTTGGCTGACACCACTCCCTTCAGATCTGGCACAGAGAGGACGCCTGTCACCTCTGTGTTCTTAATTAAACCCCACCCACTCAGCCCCAGAAAGTCAAATCATCATAACACCTCATGCGGCCTGATCTGTAGTGGTTTAGAGAATTTGTTGTTGTACAGTTCAAACTGATTGACCTCTCCTTTTTCAACATGTATTACATTGTCAGATCAACAAAAGTCAATTTAAAATCCCATTTTGGTTTTGAAAAGTACAACTGAAGGGCCCAATGCTAAAAGTACTCGAGCAATCTTTGCGCACATCGTGAGGTAAAAATAGGAAAATTTCTTTTAAAGTTACCCTAGTCAATTTTCTCAATTCTCTAAATTAACATTTTGTGACCAAAGTACTTTAAGAACTAAGGTCTTGAACTAGCAGATTTTTTGGATCAATTATATATTCAGACCCTTGTGTCTCAAAATAAGCATTTTGTGACTTACATACTTTTAACACTGGGGTCTTTAATTTTAAGTTGAATTGGCACATTGAAATATGTTGAAATAAAAAAAAATCTTAATTTTACAGTATGTCACGTGGGTACTGTTTTGACTGACGCACAAGGCAGCAAACCATTTTAACCACAGCACAGAGCTGCAAGCCTTTATTTTGTTCAATCATATTTTTCTATCCCATCGAGACAACGCATTCACATAGCATTCCAAAAAGCCTGGCAGCTTTATAGAGGTGCATTTGTGACTGTCAGGTAATGAGATCTTACTTTCTGTCTTAATTTTGCTGGCCAGGTCTCTGTGGTGAGCAGAGATGTTGACAGGCAGAGGGGGCAAAGCCAGGTGCGCTTCCTCTGTGTGTACAATAACAGCATGCTAAGTGCCAGCAACCAATCCAAAGCAAGTGCTAACTAGCCTGAACTAGCTCCCTACCGACAATCAGTTTTTTTGGGGGGAAAATAATGCGTATGTGGATGCCAAGACGATGAAGGAATTGTACAAAAATGTCATAAAAAGTCGTAATAACAGTAATAATAGCAACAGCATCAACAATTATCATCATAAATCCTCAATGTGTTCAAATGACACTGTTCTGAAACACAAAGCTCACACTAATGAACATAAGTGTTGTGCGTGAATGCAAACAAATAAAAACCGGATGAAATGGATTGCTGAGAGTGTTCTGCTTTTTACAACAAGGAAAGAAAAAATAAATGACTTCAAATGCAATGCATAGAGTTGATCATGAAGGATGTAAAAAATAAATGCATTAAATAAACGATCAATTTAGTAAATTTCCTTTAGACGCAAAGGAGGGAACGTTTAACAAAGCCATGTTTTTCAAAAATGTGTGCTTTTGAGAGTTGAAAATTTAACTTGGCTGGGGCACATCATTCATAGTGCTAACGTGCTAACCTTTAAAGTGGCAGGGCCCCTTACAGCTGCTCTACCCTGCCTGAATCCAATCACTCGCAGGGAAAAGGGTCACATGATACTTACTCCTCTGTGAGCGTGTGCAGCAGAAGGCTCCAATGGTTCCCAGCAGGACGATGAAGGCAACGAAGACCCCCACAGCTATGCCGACGATGACGGCCACTGGCAGCGATTCTGCATGGACAAACACTTAAAGTGTTGGAAACACTGAAGGGAATGCTCAACACAAATCGTGTCAGAACTGAGGCTCTAGTAAAATCAGCTGGAATGTGTAGCAGTCATATTGAACCGTGTATCCTCCATTTTGTTTCATGACCCGGACTTGTCCAAAACATCTTAATAGCTTACTAGTGCTTAACCCCTTTGCACAGATTACTAATATCGCCAATTTTCTTGTTGTTTATGAGCGTATTTAAGGCTTTATGAGTCAGTATTTGTATCACAGAGACTGTGGAAAATTATTCCAGTGAAGCAAGACATTTGAAAATGTAATTGCAGAATTATTTAGCAATTAAATTTTGGAATTTATGGACACCGGTGTCTAAATCCGCACAGAGGGGTTGAGTAAATTAGGCAAACTGGATTATTATGAACTTTTAAACTTTACACTCCTAATTCTTAATTTATGTGCATCCAAAAATTGCAAAATGTGGCCATGCCCAGAACTACCATCTTCAACACAAACAGTATATAAAAAAAATGTACTGTGCCCTTGTTTTTTTTTGGCATCCTTGGAAAACATTAGCAAATTAGGCTTTGAAGAAAGATTCCTCTCGGTCTTTTATTTCAAAAATTCACAAAAATCTAACCTTGAATTTATTGTAAATGAGTTTGAAGATGAGATTTTCAGATAATGAGGTTAAAGAGCTGTCACGCTTTTCTCCTCCTCTGCGCACACTCCAGTCATTTTAAGAGTGAATTTGCCAACTTACTGATTTCCGGACAATTATTCGATCAGTAAATTTACCTGCTGCCAATCTCCCGTATCCCTGTATAATCCCCTGGTGACCCGCTTTAGCTTCAGCAGGTCACGTTGTTAGTTGTTCTTGCATTTTGCTTTGTCTGCAGACTTTTGTACGGTACTGTAAGTCCAACATACTCAGTATTTATTTGCATTTGAATGACTTTCCACCCTTGGCATCACAGCCTAGACCCTCCGATCTCCTCGCTTTCATCAATTAAATGGAAGTAACTTCCATTTATGTTATATGGATGGATAACTCATTTCAAGCGTAGACTGTCAGTTTTAATATGAGTGTGTTATCAAGTATATTGGATGAAACAATTTGCAGTATTTACCCATCTCTTTGTCCACCGTACTCAAATTGCTGTTATGAGAAACAGAGTATTTTCGGGACGGCAGCTGGTAATTGTTAGTTTGTTTAGTAGGCAGATCAATATTTCAAGGACCCTATTTGAGACACTGACAGTTTGACAGTGTCTCCTCAAGCAGTGCTTTATAATCACAGCTCTGGTTGTGTAAAGTTTTCATTAAATCTCTAGTTAGTTCAGAATGCTGCTGCTCTGATCATGACAAGAAAAAGACATGAGAAAAAGTTTGAACACATCACTCCCGCGTTAACATCACTCTTCTCCCCACCCATTAAGTACAGATTTGATTTTGAGGTTCAACTTCTGACTTTAAAAGCTTTGCAGTAAATGGCATGCGAACTTAACTCACCTGCTTTTATCAGCCCACCAGAACGCTTTGTTCTGAAGACAAAGGCTATCTGGTAATTTAAAGAATAGCTAATAATTCAACTGGCGAAAGGGCAGTCTGATACAGAGCCACTTTTCAGTGAAATAATCCACCAAAACTCATAAGGGAGTCAGACGCTGACTCAGTATGTAAGGCTAGAATAAAAACACACCTTTTTGATCAGCCTTATAGTCAGTTATAGACTGGAGACAGGGTTGGAGAGGTCCTATAGTCATAGACAGCTCTGAGGTAGAAACCTCTTTTTACTCACTTCTCACCAGCTGAGACTCCTCTCTTGAGGAGTGAGTAGATTTCAAGCTTATCTCATGACTACACTGAACCTCTGTCTGTCCCAGTATCCATGCAGCCATAGAAATCTGGTTGGGTCACCAGTTTGTAGGACACCAGACCTCTGTCACTGGTGCTGCCCACTACCCTCTCCTAATTCTGAATCTCCTTTTATATCTCCATATCCGTGGGGGGGGGGGGTGTCTCTGACTCGGTTGACTGCTGCCCGGTCTCAACCATCGTCACCATCCGGCCTTCGGCCCGAGAGCTGTCCGGCCTGCACCATCGACAACATTCAATCCATGGCTCTACCCCATTCCAAGGCCTAAATGCTGCCCAGACTGTGCCACCAACAACGTCCAGTCTATAGCACCACATCAGTCTGTGGCTCAAGTGCTGCCCGGTCAGTGTCCCCACCTAATATGATGCCCAGCCTAGGACTGTATTTTTAACTGACTTGTTGACCGTGCTGGTCAACACAAGCTCATACCCTGAGCCAGTCAGAGGAGGATGGGCTTCCCCGTTAACCCTGGTTCTTCCCAAGGTTTCGTCCCATTTGTTCTCATAGAGAGTTTTTCCTTGCCATCGTCACCTTAGGCTTACTTTGAGGGTGTTAAGGTCAGGGTTTTACTGTAAAGCGAATTTTGACAAATGTTTATGAAACGCGTTGTATAAATAAAATTAAGTTTCCAAAACGTTCAGTTTTTTTTCGAAGATATGCTTAATACTCATTAAACAGTTCACTTAGCTGACAGACTGTTCAGTGAAAAAAAAATACCAGTGGAAAAAAACATGGTAGAACAAGGAGACTAGCGCGTCAATTTGTTCGGAGGTTAAAGCCGCATCTTACAGTAAATCTAAATCCTGGCTCATCCTTTGGAAACAGAATGGCTTGTTTTGATTGGTTTAAAAGATGGTGAATTTGCTTGGCAACAGGTTTGGAGTCAAAGTGGTGCCGAACACGAGGCCAAATTGAACATGTTGTTAATTGTTTCAATGTGTGTCCGTGACTTGCGTGTGTGCGTGCGCATGCGTGCACGCATGGGTTGTGTTCACAAAACATTTGTATGTGTCCATGATACAAATGGGTGTGCTTATGTGCATGTGTGTGTGTGTGTGTGTGTGTGTGTGTGTGTGTGTGCGCGCACAACTTGTGTGGGTGTGTGCATGTGTTGTGCCCATGACGCACAACATCCTGTGTGTCTATGACTCAAGTGAATGTGCATGTGTGCGTGTGTGTCTCGACGACTGATAAATACGCTCATCACGCACAAGTGCCCGTCCTGACACAGCTGGCTGTATCTTCGTTAATTACAAGTTCCTCGCGAAAGCGGCAGAACACAGTGTTTTTCCAAGGCTTAATGTGTATTTAATGCCCCCATTCGTCACTGTTCTTTCCAAATAACACAGCAATGCGTCCTCCTGGGCAGGGCAGGCATCCATGTTTACCCCTACATCAGACCCTGACACAGCAGCAAACAATGAACAGAAAAAACACCTTTTTTTTTTTACTGCTTTGCTTCGCATTGGATACATAGGTAGCAGGGTCATCTGCTAATTTTATTGATATTCAGGTCTGCAGATAAATGTCATTTAGCAATAAAACCTCCAGCCTCAAATTATAAACAATTAAAAATATGCACAAAAAGAAAGATGCAGTAACCTTTTACCTAATCTTTTGTGGCAATATAACCTGAAATGTCACAAGGTAAAATAATATAAGATGCCTGCTTGTTTTTTCTCTCATATTCTAACATTCATCATGTTTGTTATATAATTGTTGAAGAGAGTGAAAATCCATTCAGCATATCACCTTAACTTGGTTGAACGGTTCATATCCTCTTTATTGTATGCAGAAAAATGTTGCATAATCATTGCAAAACACGTCTATTTAAACCTTGTTGCCTTTAAACGGGGCAGTTTTTAAAATGGACAGTAAAAAAAAGGATTACAAGTTCATCTTTAAGTGCTTTGTCATCAAAACCACCCACAAACAGAACACAAAGCACATACTTGTACAAAACCACCCATACATACTCGTATGCTCATATTCTCGCTAAAGCTCCTGGACACACTCAAGCACACTCAATTATACTGATTAAAATGCACAGGCACATGCAAACAAATCCTCTCTCGGTCTGTCCCTCACAGGAACAAAACACCAATGCGCAAACCCATTACAGGCGTAGAGTAGGGGTCAGGAAGTTTAAGCCCTGTCATGTGCTCCCTCCTAGCATTGACTCAACCAACCCACCAGAATGCATAAAGCAGCTCTAAATCCTGCCTGAAGGATTGGGCTTATTGGCCAATACAGGTGACTGGAATAAAATATTGCGGACTTCTTCCGCTTGCTGAACCAAACTTGCATTTTACACCCTAATGGTGAGTGAATTTGTGTGTTGTGTGCGAGAGCGGGACATGTGCCGAAATAGACCATGCAATCACACAACATAATGCTGCCCTGCTCTGTGCTGCATCACCTGTATAATAGCGTTTTTCTCCCTAAGTTGTTATTATTATATTTTACTCCCCTTTAGGGGAAGAGAATTATATTTAACTCCCCTACAGAAGGAGAGAAACATACTTTTTTTTGCTCCTTTTCTCGTTCTTCTCCTTCTCCTCCTCCTGGCTTTCTGACCAAATGGGCGCCACGCTTTCATTTTAAGGCTAGGTTTACACGATGACGGTGTGAACAGAAGGCGCAAAAGTGGCGTCGCGTCTTCACTTTTTATTTCCCGTTCAGACGAGCGTTCTCGGGAGGGAATCTGTGTGCATATGGTGACGCAAAAAGTGTGTAGAAATCGATTGGGTATGCATGCCAGACGGCTAGGTGGTGCGGTGATACACTAACACAAATGCCGCCATGCCTACGCGCATGCGTAGAATCTTCCTTCTCGTCACTGTGCCGCGAAATCACAAAATATGGCTACCGGTAACAAGAAGAACTTCGTCTGGTCAGGTCCTCCTCAGATCCTCCTCTGTTCGCCAATAGCATGCGTACAGATTCTGTACATTTGTAGTAACGATTCCTGTACATTTATTATGGCTGCCAGAGTAGCCTGAAGGTCTGAAGCATGGATGTAATCCGACATGTTTGTTTACTGCGTGACGTAAACGCCTACGCGACGTGAGCAGAACAGCAGATCTGAGCCAGTTTTGCGTCTTGGCCAGTTTAGACGGAAACGCTACACCGGAGCGTATTCAAGTTTTCCACTTTCGAGGGTGGTTTGAGATTTTTGCGTCTTCAAGCCCCAAAAACGCCGTCACCATATAAACAAAAGGCACTTCCGTTAAAATATTTTGTCGTCTTTACTCGCAAGCGTCTTCGTGTAAACTGGGCCTAAGGCCAAATGACCTGACATTAGCAACACACACCCAGACGTTTTTCTTTTTTTTCATTTTTTGGATGTTAGCCTAAGAAATGATTTAAATAAGCTTTTTTTTGAGTAATAATAGCCAAAAATGTATATTTTCGCTTCCTGTGCTATTATGGACAGTCCAAATGACCTAAAATTTGGCATGGTGATAGCTTGTACTTTTTTGCTTCCTGTCATTAAAAGCTGACAAATTGCATAATTTGCAATCAGTGTGGCTGGAATTGCAATGCAATCTGGAACGCAAGTCACATTCTATGGCAGATCACGCTTACAATCACCGCTGTGTTAATGAATTTGAAATAATTCATTTGCAGCTAAATTACATTCTACAATATCAGTATTTTCTTTTTAAAGAGTCTAAGCGACCAAGATTTTAGCAACTCATACAGTTGAAAAGAATTCTAGCTCAATTCACTGCAAAGCGCACTATGGGGTCTATTCTCCCATGCGCATAAGTCGAAAAAAGCGCGTAGCTACGCACTTTTCAGCCTATGCGTATTCTCCCCTCAACTTAAGTCTATGCATTACGCGCCCCGAAGGCAGTCACGCACTTCGGGTGGAGCAAGGCCAAAATCTAGGCGGTTCTCAGGCAAATAACACTTACGCGTATTTTCCCACTGGCTTACGTGCTTTTTCTATTAAGCACTTTTGAGGGCTGTGTTAAGGTCAAGTGCCAATGTAAGGCAAAATAGAATATTGGGCTCTAATTTTTTGGCGCAGCGCAGGTGGCGTAGCTCACGCAGTGGTAATTTCATGAGGTGCACAGCCTTTGGTAGACGAACTTGCGCTGAGATGGGTGTGGCAGCGTAGTAGGGGGAGGTGTCACATATTCATCAAGACGCAGTGACAATAGAAAAAGTCTCCGCTGGAGTTGCGCAGGAAACTCGCCAGCTCCAACCTGCTTTAATTTCTGTGCAGTGGTAATTTGGCTGACCGCGGGCAGTGCGCACACGTCACCGAAATCTCACAGGCAGGTTTCCAGAATGTCAGGCACATTTCAATGCAATATATAATTACAGGAAGCATTATTTAATGTAACTATCTGAATAAGGACATAAATTACAGTATCTACATCGATTGTCCTGATGTCCGATAAAAGGCGGTTTGCACGTGTAATGGAAACTTGACCTGGCTTAATCAACGCAGCTAAATTTGTGATGCAAACTAAGGACTTCACATCTTTCCCAGCCAACCACAAACATAAATATATATATATATATATATATATATATATATATATATATATATATATATATATAGAGAGAGAGAGAGAGAGAGAGAGAGAGAGAGAGAGAGAGCATGCTTGGGTTCAGTGCTCAGTAAAGCTGCTTGCACACTGGACACAAAACAAATTTTTTCGCACGACTGATTACAAGTCAATGCAAAGATGCGATAGTCGGACAGGGTATTAATATAGCTCCTTGTCCGAAAGTCATAAAAGTTATATTTTTTCCGACTATTCCAGGAATTATTAGACGTGCAAACTTGACCATGTTTGTGCTCGACCTTCACAGAATGCAAATTGATCGCTATCGACTTTTCTTGGTCTTTTTAGTATATTCTTCTGTTTTCTTCCATTGAAGATAGACAGCAGTCTTTATTCGGTCTTTCTTTTGAAAATAAGTGAGATGGATCGAACGATTCACGCTTTATTTCCACATCACAGATAAAATAGTACTTGTAGTCAGTGAGCAAATCAATTCCATGACCATTGACAGTGTGAAAAAATTATCGCATGCACGATCAAGACTGTCCGACGCAACACACGGAACATCCAAAAAGATGACCCGCAAATAAGTAAATCGCAGTGTTCTTTGGATGTTCTGCTGTTAAAATGTTAATTTTTTTTCTTTACTTTGTTATCAATCTGTTCTAATCGTCCTCTCCCCCCCCCCATCAGACACGGCTGTCTGACACGGAGGCATTGTACATTGTCTCGCGCCAATGTCGACTCACTTTATTGACCAGAGCTTAAACAGAAACATTGATTTAAATTCTCAGTACTCATCTTGAAGAACTGAGCCCTCTTATCAAAACATTCAAGTTTAATATCTAAAAGAGTCGGTAGATTTGAAGAAATTAAAAACAATAATAGACTGTCGGACAAGGAGATATATTAAAACCCTGTCAGACTTTTGGACACAAGACACTGCGTTCAAATCAATCTGTCGAGCGAAAAATTCGTTTTGCGTCAAGTGTGCAAGTGGCTTAATACTAGGCTACTATAATTGTCACTTAGGTTTGATCATCTTTAGTGGGGGAAAGGAATACAGCCTGATTGCTATGCTTTCGTACTGAGTTAAGATCACATATTGAAAATAAATGTGTAACGTATCTTGCATTGTTGTCCGTGCATGTTATGCATGTCCAAAAACTTTAAGCAGCAACAGTTTGTAATAATAGGAACACGCTATCCATGGTTTCTCTTCCCAGTGAGCAATATTTGACTCGGCTGTGTCGCCTTCTTTGCCAACTTGCACTGGAAGGAGGGGCAGAGGCGGGACAGAGGAGCACTTGCGACAATTGCAACATACGCCTGGACACACCTTGTTGGCGCGGCGCACCCCCCCCCCACCCCCCCCCCCCGTTCGCCGCGCTTGCGCCTGGACTACGAAATTAGAGCCCATTGTGTCTGATGTCGATTATAGGCCTAATTTTAAATTTTATATAGTTTTATTTAACATGGTAAAGGTTGAGATATTCAGTATTCGATTGTTCATCCTTATTTCTAAACTACATTTCTCATAACTATAATAAATTATCAAACAAAATCATCACATGATATTACGCAACGGCCTGTTCTCCATCATTTCTCCATAAAACCAAAACACCTGTCCTGCATTTGCTTGCACTCTTGCGTGATTGGGAAAGAGTAAGAGGAGCGCGCCGAGCTGGAAGATGGCCACGCATATATCGGCCTCGTTTGGACATCCTGGGACTAACAGACACCGAGTGCATCCAGCGCTTTCCTCTGGACCGTAAGGCAATCATATATCTTTGCCGACCTCTGGATGAACAGCTATCCAGCCACAGCAATAATCCACAAAACATACCCGTGGTCATCAAGGTCACAACTGTGCTGTCGGTCCTGGCCTCTTAGTCCTTTTAGAGAGTGGCCGGTGATGTCATGCACATATCACAGGCGTCTGTGTTAAGGTGTCTGACACAGTTGGTTGACACTATGCTGCACCACATCAGCCACTTCATTAAGGTCCCCAAAATACCCGCTGAAAGACGGAGAGTTAAGGGGGGTACTACGTGGTCACCGGGTTCCTCAGTGTTGTGGGAGCCATTGATTGTAGGCTACTTACATTGCAATCAGAACCCCTTCCACTAATAAGAATATGTACAGAGACCGTAGACGTCAGCACAGCATTAATGTTCAGGTGGTGTGCGATCATGATACGCGCATATTAAGCATCTGCGCCAAATTCCCTGGCTTGGCCCATGACGGCATGTACTGCGCAACTTCATGAAATGCCAATAAAATACAATAAATATTTGAAACCATATTAAGCTTGTTTCCAGTATTTATCCCGATGATACTTTGAGTATAGACAAATAAAAATGACCATTTTACGTAACCCTCTTTCATCCGTATCCACTCCAAGTTCTTCTCCATGCACTTCCACCGCAGAAAGAGTGGATGCCACCTCCTCCTCCAGTGCAGTGAAATGCACCAGGGATGATGGTTGCCCACCAACTGTTGCATGCACACCTCTGGTGTGCACAGAGCCTGGCTTTAACAGCACCCTGCAGATTTCTCCGCGTACGGGGTAAGAATCCTTTGTTTGTTAAAGCGTTGCCTTCTCCTTTAGTCAGATGATGTCAGATCAGTTTGAAATTTCAAGCATGCAATTCCTAAATGAGATCATATAAACTGTCATTGAATGTTATTTTTGTGTGACTAGAATGTTCTTTTTACTTGTCTTATTCCCTGTCTTCCACGGAACAAACAGGCTGGTGTGGGAGGGTCACATTTTCAATGCTCTGATTGCGCTGATTGAGATGTGCTAAATTCTTAATATGTTCATTCATTATCGCGGCAATTTGTTTGTTTGCATAGCTTTAATGCCATGATGGCCAGAATAAGAAATAAAAAAGATGTCTGCATTACCTCTTGTAACTGGCACAGACCATACATAGGCCTACTATTACAGCGGCATTTCGTTGGCCTGCTGATAAAACCTTGTTTCTTCAAAATGATAAACTTCACAGGAAAATAAAAGAATAAATTTTAAATAATAAAAAATAATATAAATTGATTAATATAATTTAAAATATAAATGAAATAAAAATGTTTAATTTTGCATGTAAGAATAGTGGACATGGGAGTTTTGTTTCTTATCAATTTGGTGATATGAGGTTTTATCAGCAGGCTGACGATATTCAAATTTAAAGTCTGGTTTGCGTTTTCCATGGACCACAAATGCGTTTTCATGGTTAATCGAAAATCTTTGTTCCATATTTTCCTGATAGCCATAATCAATGGGCTTTGTACAGAGTCTGCCTCTCTTTTGAATTAGTCACAGCTCTTTCATAAGGCCGCCTACATTCTGCAGTTAAGCGCTGCGGGCGTGATCAAAATGAGTAGGGGAGAATGAGCATAAGTCAAATGCGCGCAACTCGAATCGTGTAAAAAAAGGACTTACGCGCAAATGGGAGAATAGACCCCTATGTCATTAAAATGAACCCCTTATACTTTGAGTCCGAATGAGAAAGATTTACCCACTATTTTCCAAGGTTTAAATCATGTTAATTAGGCAATTTTAATTTTGTTTTGTTTCTTTCTTTTTTCAGTTTATCTGCAATTTTTTTTTTTTACTAAAATGATGAATTAATGAATGAACATTTTGTGATCTGCTATTCTTTATTTGAAATAAAAAATGAACTTATTAAATTGATGAATTAACAAAGCAATGTTTTGTTATCTGCAATTATTTATTTGAAATAAAAAGAAAAATGACCATCGCTGTGCTCACCCTGTCCAACTGAGGCTAACTGATGTGGTTGTAAAAGGGACTAGAATTATTCCTCGTCATGATGACGGTAAGCTCTTGCTTCATAAACTTTAGGTTTTAATTGCATAACTTTCACCGAAATTTTCTGAATGTGTTGATTTGATATTGCTGACAATTGACCTTAGTATAAGCGGGATAATCAACTAGGTGTGTATTACATGGTTTTAAGCCACGACGCTGAGGTAAATAACTGCCCAAAATGGCGGAAAGGTCACAATGCATACCAACATAGTGGTTCATTTAAATTAGCGCTAGTTTCAACACTGGTGAATAAGCTCGGCAAGCTCAATAAATCCATTATACAGTTGAATACTATTGGCTTATCTCTCCAGGTTGTCTTTCTTTGCAAGCCTCACTTGATAAAGTGTAGCAAAGTGCTGGCTGCTTTCTTAATCAGTGTGGATCATGGGAATTGTAGTTTTTTATTTGGCGCAGCCATACCCCGATTGATGGGATAGTTTGCCACAAACTGCCCGTTCAGAGAGAGCCGGGTGCTCCCTCTTGTTGCGCTTCATAGTGTTTCACCGTATTGAATGCAGGGCTGCTATCTAGCACCCAATCCCTGACCGTCCCATCCCACCCGTGCAGCAGCAGCGAGAGAGACCAAATCAGTGCGCACCGGATCGCTCGCCCCCTTGTCGATTTCACTTGGGTGAATAATCATTCTAGCAAGCTAGGTAAATACAAGCTATCGGTGTGCTATCATTTTTAGCTCAATGGCCAGTTGGCAATCTAGCTAAATGCATTTGTGTGCCAGCTATTACATTATAGAGTTCGATATCACCTTGGCTTGCTAGCTAGGTAGCCAACTAGCTCACTAGCGAGTGTAACAGTGTACGCAAACTGTAGCCTTATTTTGTCAGCAGAATTATTTCCGAGAACACTTTGTTTCTGTGGAATGTATGTAGATGACACAAATTGATGCACATTATGCAACAAAAGTCAGAATTCCGATGCATAAATGGCATGGGGGGGGATTCGGGATGGCGTAAGTACCGTGTGTTCTATCTAGGCTGCATCTGAGTACTGTAAGAATTGTACAACTCGTGACATCATCAAAATTATGCTGTTTCATTGCCAATTTGAGATTTGCCAAGGGTGAATGGAAGGGTGACTTTTATTGACTATATTTCTTTCCTGGGCTCAGGTGGTGGTGTAAAAGTACTTTAGTCATGTTCAGTGTACCCTTAGCTCTTGATGGAGGTATAATTTGACCTGCTTTAGGATTTTCAATGAGTGTCCGCTTTTAGGAAATGGCCTAGGTGTTCTGGATGTGCACAGGTGCCGGTCAGATGGAGGAGAGGCCAGCGGACCTGCATTCGCACCTTGCTCCCGGAGGCGGATGATCTCAGTGTCGGAGCCGAAGCTGTTCCAGGCTGTGCAGTTATAGATGGTCTGGAAGTCAGCTGGGACGATGTTACTCATGGTAAGGGTGGAGATCACGCCCCCCTCCGTGCTCACCGTCTCCACCGTGTAGCGTCCTGACGTGCCCGACTCCAAAACCGTCTCTTTCCAGGACCAGGCCTGTGGTGGGGGTTTGGGACAGGTGAGGAACTGATGAGCACTGAGGTCCTATTGGCTCATTTCATATTAAACAGTACCAATGTGTTACAATGGTGATGAAAATTCAAATACACCTTGTCCAATTCTGCAACCACCGACGTTGCCATCTGCTGGCCAGTAAATGGAATTCAAATTCCACATTGGTCTCACTTTTCAGACCCGGGTGCTGCGTCCATCTTTTAATACAGTCTATGGTGATAGTGCACAGGCTGTTTATGTTTTTAAGGGTGTAACGCAATATTAGGGCACAGAAAAATTTTCACTACTTTTAAAAGCATGGTATATATGATTGTCTGACGCCTTGTGAAATTTTGAGGCAGGAAGTGAGTACCTTATTTCGGTAAAGGTCATCTTTACGCTATTCGCATACATTATGCAAATTAACCCACAGGGATGGACGTAACACGTGAGAACACGACTGGTTACGCCCACAACGGTCATTTCAAATTGCATTTCTGATCAGACGAGTCTCAATAATTTAGTGCAGACAATTGAAACCGTTATTATGGGTATTTCTCCGCAATATTACATTTCACTTTCTTTTGGAGAATCAACAGACATGTTATGAGCGTTTCACGAAGTTGGCTGCCAAATTTTGAAACAAAACATGTCCTTCTCAATGACTGGGCTGACATCAGGATTCAACTTTTTCTGCTGTGTTGTTGGACTGATGACTGATTTTTTCTTATTTATATCTTCAATCCGGGAGTGAATAAATATGAACAATGCAAATCATTTAATTCTCACAGAAAAAAATGTATTGACCATTCTTATACAACACTATGAATTGTACAGTTTAGTATGGAGGTACCCTATTCACCGAAATGTGATTTTATCCCCCCTCCTGATGCAAACCGCATTGAGAAGCATCACCGAGTTCTTCTTCACTAGACATTCAGGTTGAAGCAAATGTGGTTCTCGGTAAAAAATGTGGCCTGCACATTTGGTGTTATATGAAGGTTTGTAGGGCCTTCTGACTCTTGTTGGAGATGTCTGAATTCAGGAACTCAGAGAATTTTGTTGTTGGTCCCCAAAAGCAAAACTGCAGATCTGCCACAGTCTGACATAAAAGAAGATTGACAATGGATTCAGCCTCAAAGCTCAGTTCAGCCACTGAATAAAGCACTGATATGATTTCAGTATAATGCCACTGAAACCCCACACACGCGTATGCACACACACACACACACACACACACGCACGCACACGCACACGCACACACCCACACACACACACACACACACACACACACACACAAATACACAAACAGACACTCAGAAAACAGTGGGATACAGTGGTCTGAGTTCTTTTAAAGAGTATAGATCTGAACAGGATTGACAAAAGCAAGTATTAAACGAGAAATTAGAGACATCAAACAGACTGGCACAGCAGGCTTTGACCTGTAATTGGGTGGATGTTTCTTGTAAAATAAAAGGCAAATTAATTTTGTGAGCAATTTAATTTTTGGAACACACTACATTAAGTCCCTAGCTATCTGATGAAAGAAACAATTTGCTTGGATCTTGATTAGTGCATCAAAGCACCTTGGGTAAGTTTGAGAAAAAAAGGAAGAGTGTGCATCTTTAAGAGGACGAGCACACTGAGGAAGCAATTTGAGGACTGTATGAGCTGTAAAGCCATAGGGTATACAATCACTTCCGTACAAATTTTAAAGATGAAACCTCAGATTGATTCCAGCCTCCGATCAGATACAGTCAGGAATTAAATGCAGGTAAATAATCAGAGGGAGGGCCTCGCCTAAACAGAAAAAAGCCTGGGCCTGAAGAGTCATAAGAGCCCCGCCCACTCCTGCCACAGCAGTGCTCAGTGTCAGAGCCATACGCACTCCTGCCACAGCAGTGCTCAGTGTCAGAGCCATACCCACTCCTGCCACAGCAGTGCTCAGTGTCAGAGCCATACCCACTCCTGCCACAGCAGTGCTCAGTGTCAGAGCCATACCCACTCCTGCCACAGCAGTGCTCAGTGTCAGAGCCATACCCACTCCTGCCACAGCAGTGCTCAGTGTCAGAGCCATACCCACTCCTGCCACAGCAGTGCTCAGTGTCAGAGCCATACCCACACCTGCCACAGCAGTGCTCAGTGTCAGAGCCATACCCACTCCTGCCACAGCAGTGCTCAGTGTCAGAGCCATACCCACTCCTGCCACAGCAGTGCTCAGTGTCAGAGCCATACCCACTCCTGCCACAGCAGTGCTCAGTGTCAGAGCCATACCCACACCTGCCACAGCAGTGCTCAGTGTCAGAGCCATACCCACTCCTGCCACAGCAGTGCTCAGTGTCAGAGCCATACCCACTCCTGCCACAGCAGTGCTCAGTGTCAGAGCCATACCCACACCTGCCACAGCAGTGCTCAGTGTCAGAGCCATACCCACTCCTGCCACAGCAGTGCTCAGTGTCAGAGCCATACCCACTCCTGCCACAGCAGTGCTCAGTGTCAGAGCCATACCCACACCTGCCACAGCAGTGCTCAGTGTCAGAGCCATACCCACTCCTGCCACAGCAGTGCTCAGTGTCAGAGCCATACCCACTCCTGCCACAGCAGTGCTCAGGGTCAGAGCCATACCCACTCCTGCCAAAGCAGAGCGTAGTAGATCCCCACCCACTCCTGCCACAGCAGTGCTTAGTATCAGAGCCATACCCACTCCTGCCAAAGCAGAGCATAGTAGAGCCCCACCCACTCCTGCCACAGCAGTGCTTAGTATCAGAGCCCCGCCCACTCCTTCTCTGTTCAGTGCCACCTTGTCTTACCTTGCTCTGCACATGTTGCCTGCTTTTTTCTTTGTTCACCATGCCAGTAGCTTTCTTAGCCTCTTGCTCAATCCACTGTCTCTCATGTTTGGAAGTGTCGCTCTGGTGTTGTGTCTGTCTGTCTCCTCCTGCCTTCATATTCATGCTCTCTCTGTTCCTTGTCCCCTCCCAACCCCAGATTGCTCCTTGGCTATGACCCTGGCTTGTCCTGGATAGCAATCTGCCCGCCTGTATTAATCTGTTTGCCACATACCGAGCCTTGCACAGCTGACTTTGATTGAAGATCTGGTTTTCATTACCCCTGGGTCCGGCCATTGCTTCTTACCTTTCATCCCTGGCAAATATTATGCACTGAAGAGGGTGTTATTTCCTTGTTGATTTGTTGATTTTGAACCGTTGAATTATTCAATAACACAGTTTTTGAAAAGTAGTGAGCCTGGACCACACGTTTCTTGTAAACACCTGAGCCTTCAGTTGGTGCACCTTTTATCCACGCATGATGGTGTCAACTATTCATGGTATGTGCACCCGTTTTCATATATTTCCACTCCTTTGTGGTCTTGTGTCTATTTTTTTAAGCGTGTTACAGGCAACAAATTCCAATTCAAAATTTGATGAGGTAAAACCTTGAGGTGTTTTGGTTGTGTTGTTTTCAATTTAATACAGGTCAAAGAGGATGTGCAAATCACTGCTTTCTTTTTTGACTTGCATTTTCTGTACCATCCCAACCTTTTCAGAAATGGAGCTGTATATGTTAGCGTGTGCCATTCAAATGATAAGGGCCAATGCCATGGTAATGTCAACCTGAGCATGAAAAAGTCAATTTAATTACTCCCCAAAGTATACTTTGGAGTGAAAATTTCACTGGCCCACTGAATTAACAAAATAACACGGTGGTACTATTACAGGGTTGGATGAACACAATAATGAAGTTAAAAAGTGACAAAACGCAATGGTGTCAGATCCACAACGCTGCTTTTTCCTCATAAAAATGGAAAAACAAACATTTTCAAAATGACCATGTTTATGTTCAGCCCATTTTCCCACATTATGTAGATATTAAACCGTCTGCATAGACTTCAAAGTTGGCGGAGTTTTTTAAAAATTGATCCTTAAAATGCTTGTCTTTTTGTGTCGCAACCATAATGCAGGATATTAGTATTATTTTTTGACTTTACATCATTTTCATAACTACTTCTTTGTTTTTCCTCTCATCCAGTTGGGTGCGGTAAAAATATGCAAGTATAGTTTTATCCTTTCTGAAGTTTTCTGTGCTATTTATTCATCATTCTGTTTCCAAATGTTGCTTCCTTAATATTGGATTTGCCCTTAAAGAAGGAGGACTTTTTCAGAAGCGGCTAAACTCCGGCGGTCATGGGTTTGAATATCAGGGTTTGGATGTGTGTGACGGAGGTGAGTGGTGGGTGTGGCTGTAGCTGTGGCTGTGAGAGTCGGTGTGGCTGTGGCTGTGGCTGTGAGAGTGGGTGTGGCTGTGGGAGTGAGTGTGGGAGTGAGTGCGGGTGTGGCTGTGGCTGTGGGAGTGGCTGAGGGAGTGAGTGTGGCTGTTGCTGTGGGTGTGGCTGTAGCCGTGGGAGTGGCTGTGGGAGTGGGTGTGGCTGTTGCTGTGGGTGTGGCTGTGGGAGTGGGTGCAGGTGTGGCTGTGGGAGTGGCTGTAGCTGTGGGCGTGGCTGTGAGAGGAAGAGCTGACACTCACGATACGGTCCGGGGGCGGTGTGCTGCGGATGAAGCACTTGATCTGTCCCTTCTCTCCATGCGGTGCCTGCTGAGTCTGTGTGCTGGAGATGGTGGGAGGACCTGCAGGGGGCAGCACTCTGTCACATTACTGAGGGACACACAAGTGGATTCACACTCACATTAACACACACTCATACACAGATATGTGCACACTCACACAAAGTCACACACACACAATGGCACACACACATAGTCCACACTCAGAAACGCACACGGAGACGCACACTCACATACTCACGCACACTTACTCACACGCACATACGCACACTCATACACACATGCATGCACTGAAACACACATAGATGCTCACACTTAAACATGGACACTCGTAAACACACAGACCTGTACATACAAACACTTCTCCACACATACTCACAAAAACATACAGTACATGCACATGTATGCTCACATACAGTATATCTCCTCATACACACTCTTGCACACAAATTCATACATAAATTCATGCACATGCACACGCACTCTGACACACTTGCACACTCAGACACTCGCGCACACACGTACACACAGACATGCGCTGTCACGCACACCTGCACTTTCTCATTCACACGCACACATTCAGGTTCAAACAGAAAGGAAACACATATTCATTCCATGATGAATAATAATGTCATCTCTTAAATCCAACACCGAACAGGGTGTTCAGAGCATGTGCAGATGACCCAGATTCAACTGCAGCTTGCTATTGCAGAAAATGTAAGCGAATGATAAATGTTTTGTGTTTGCTTATGGAGGGGAGTTTGCTGACTGCAGTGTTGCTACAAGGACATTTGAATGACACGCATCTGTGGCCAATAAGGACTCTGTCCACTCTGAGAGCTTCACCTCCATGATGTGTGAGCCAGGCAGCCAGCCAATGAGCTCACTGCCATCACTGCGCTGACCAATCACAGAGCTGCCATAAAAGCAACCCCACAGCACTTTTGCAGAGAAACCTGGATGACTTCATTTCAGAAGCTCACAAACAATCTATTTAAATAAGAAAGAGTGGACAGACCTCTCAGCCCACTGCCCTACTCACCATCTTATTAACTGCCTCTAATTAAAAACAATTAGCCTTTTAATGGCTTTTTTCACAGGTTGTGCTTTCATGTACAAGCGCAGGCCATTAAGAACCGGGGTGGTGTGGGGTCAGGCCGCAGGCAAAGGAGCGCTCCATTCAGGATGGGTACAGCCACCCCTGTCTGTCTCACTTCCAGGGAGATTAAGGTTCTGATCTCAGGTGGATACCACAGGGCTTTAGGTTCTAATCTCAGGTACATCCAGTAAGGTTAATTTGGCATGGATACCAGAAGCTTCTGGGTTGTAATCTCAGATGGATAACTATAGGGTTTGGGATCATAACATCAAATGAGTATCAGAGGGTCCTGAGTTATAGCCCCTGATGGATACCAGAGGGTTCTTATCTCGGATGGATACAACTGGATTCTAGGTTCTACTCTCACACTGATACCAGAGGGCTTTGCGCTTGAATCTCAAATGGATACCAGAGGGCAAAGCTTTCTAATCTCAGATGGATAACAAATGGCTCCAGGTTCTAATCTCAAATGTATACCAGAGGTTTCTGGGTTCAAATATCAGATGGACACCACAGAGTTCTAGGTTCTAATCTCAGAGGCATGGTGAAGGGCATTGAGTCCAATACTCAGATAGATTCTATCATAGGTTCTATTGTCAAATGGACACCAGAGGGTTGTGGATTCTAATGCTTCTATTTGCCATTCTAGGTTCTAGATTCAGGCAGTCATACCACTATTCAACCTGCTCTGACCAAATGGCTGAAGCCAATGGCTTGGTTAGTCCTTGGATAAGAAACTACTTGGGGAGACTAAGTTGTGCTGGAAGTGGTGCTAATGGGACAGTAGATGCCATTTTTCCCTCTAGTTGAATAATATTTAATGCCCCATCATTGAAGGTGATCCTTTCTGATGAGATATTAAAGGTGCACTATGCAAGTCTGTTTACTTTCACTTCTGTTGACATTCGAACTCAAACAAAAGAGGTAGAGGTAGCCCACCCCTCCCTCCCATAGTTCCTTCCTTCCCATGCTTCCCATGCTTATCTGTGATTGGCTGGGACAGTTTGTTATGTTATGGCCGGGTCGCACTGCACGCGGAACCGAAGCGCAGCGCCCTGGAGCGGAGGCAGTTGCCAATCGGCGCCCATGTTAAACTATCTGACTGGTCGCACATCCCGCTTTGTGGAGCGGCGCCCCCACGCAGACTTGCACGCTGCAGCGCTTCAGTTCGGCGTCTGTTCTATTTTTCATACGAGCCGCGAGCGCCGCTGTCAAGCTGGATAGGGAAAACCGATTACTGACGAGTATAGATGAGCAGAGTCCATGTTTGACCGGCGCAGAGAGAGCACCAGAAGATCGCTCTCTATGCGACAAGCCAAGCGCCTGCGGGGACGGGAAGTGGCGCGCGCAGCACTTCCGTGGGCAGTGCGTTCGGGCTGTTATGGGGCACAGCCTGTGTCCCTTGTGTTTATTTGCAGTTTGGGACGATTGTGCGGTCTCCAGAGCCCGGGTTTTTTTACAGTGAATTTAGGGGCAGGCAGATAGCGGATCGTGGAGAGATGTCGGCGAATTGAGGCAAAAGTATAATCCCGCAGAAAGTAAACAAACTTGAATAGTGCACCTATAATACCAAGGTCCTGACTCACTGTGGTCATTAAAGATCCCATGATACTCATCCGAATGAGTCAGTGGTTCCTCGGGTTTCTGGCTTCATTTCCAACCCTGCTCTTTCAACGTGCCACCAAATCATCCCCTGATGTAATTGGATATGAAAACTGTCGTCTCCCTGTTCACCTCAGCAGGTGTGTGTTGAGTGTTCTACAGAGACGTCTTCCTCCAGCTGGGCTCATAAATATCAGTGTGTAGGAAGCAGTCTGTGTAAGTCTATGTACCATGTTCACAAACCTCCAACACGCATGTGCTGGCACACCCGCATGCACACACAGACACAGATGCACTCGCCGATATACACACTGACACACGCGCTCAGGGACGAACACAGGCGTGTATAAACACACATGCCCATTCATTCAAATATCCATGCGCACACATTAACACAAACACATGCGCTCACACACACACGCGCGCACACAAATATGCACATAAAAACAATAATCTACCCAAAAACACTCAAACAAAACACACATGTCCACATAGACTTGCACTCTCCAAAATGCTTGCAAACTCAGTATACAGGCAAACACAAAGACCCTCTCTGTGGAACCTGCTTGGACATACATTTACACACGCTTGTAAACATATGCACACTAAAAGGGACATGCTTGAAGGATAACAAACAAAAAGCAATCTGTATCCATTAGTGCTTTCAAAATAAAGTGCCTTCCCTGCCAGCTATTTAATTTTAATTAAATTACATTGGTCCCAAGGGAATGGCAGGATTCTCCTGAATGTCTGTGCTGTAACTCGGGAAATTTGCTCTCCATGCGGTCGATGGCAGTAACCACAAATAAACTCTAAATTCAGCATTAATCACATATAAACCCGAAATTCAGAATTAAATAAAAATAAGCTCTATATTCAGCAATAACTACAATTAAACTCTAGATTCAGCATTAACAACAATCTTCAGTTTATGCTGGTAAGCAGTAATATTTCTCTGTCAGTTTATTCTGGTAAGCAGTGCTATTTTTCACTCAGTTTAAGCTGCTAAGCAGTGATATTTCTCCCGCAGTTTAAGCTGGTAAGCAGAAAAAAACCTCCCTCAGTTTAAGTTGGTAAGCAGTGATATTTCTCCCCCAGTTTAAGCTGCTAAGGAGTGATATTTCACCCTCGGTTTACAATGCTAACCAATGACATCTCTTGCTCAGTTTAGGCCGCTAAGCAGTGATATTTCTCCCTCAATTTAGGGCGCTTAGAAGTGATATTTCTCCCTCAGTTTAAGGTGCTAAGCAGTGATACTTCCCCCTCAGTTTAAGCTGGTAAGCTGTGATATTTCTCCCTCAGTTTAGGCCGCTAAGCAGTGATATTTCCCCCTCAGTTTACAGTGCTAAGCAGTGATATTTCTTCCTCAGTTTACAGTGCTAAGCAGTGATATTTCTTCCTCAGTTTACAGTGCTAAGCAGTGATATTTCTCCCTTAGTTTTTGGTACTAAGCAGTGATATTTCTTCCTCAGTTAAAGCCCTTAAACAGTGATATTTCTCCCTCAGTTTAAGCCGGTGAGCAGTGATATTTCTCCTTCAGTTTACAATGCTAAGCAATGACAGTTTGGGCTGCTAAGAAGTGATATTTCTTCCTCAGTTTAGGCTGCTAAGAAGTGAAATTTCTCCCTCAGTTTCAGTTGGTGAACTGTGATATTTCTCCCTCAGTTTAGGCTGCTAAGTAGTGATATTTCTCACTCAGTTTAGGCTGCTAAGCAATGATATTTCTCCCTCAGTTTAAGGTGCTCAACGGTAATATTCTCCCTCAGTTTAAGATGCTAAGCAGTGATATTTTTTTCTCAGTTTCAGGTCTTACGCAGTGATATTTCTCCCTCAGTTTAGGCCGCTAAGCAGTGATAATTCTCCCTCAGTTTAACCCTATAATGCCCCCTGTATCATATATGATACACCAAATTTGAAGGACCATGTCCACCTGGTAAGATGCAACACAACCACGACTGCTCACTGTATCATATCTGATACACAGTGCTGCCACCTGGATGCAAGAAGTGAGATTACAGGAGTAGTCTCTCCCCTAGTCACTTACTTCAAGGTAGTAGCTCCCATGTGAATGGGAATTCATGAATTTCCTTGGACTTTGGCAGTGAAATTCAGCATTCCAAGGTAAATATTACACAAAAACTTATTCTTATACACGTTAAGGGATAGCTATAGATAGTAGAGAGCATATAAATAATTTGAAATTTCGAGTGTTGAGTTCTGGAGGGGTGCTGATCTTTGGCTGTATCAGATATGATACTCCTTGAATTAGAAGTTGTGTTCAGCAATGTATATTTTGCAGTCACAAAACCTAATGATGAACAGGTGTATCTGAATACTACCCTTCAATACTTCAAAAATATTCCTGGGTCATATTTATCCTATAATGATGTCTGTGTCTGGGCATTATAGGGTTAAAGAGCTCAGCAGTGATATTTCTCTCTCAGTTTAAGGTGCTAAGCAGTGATATTTTTCCCTCAGTTTAGGCCCCTAAGCAGTGATATTTCCCTCTCAGTTTAAGCTGGTAAGCTGTGAAGTTACTCCCTCAGTTTAAGCTGGTAAGCAGTAATATTTCTCGCACAGTTTCAGCAGGTGAGCTGTGATATTTCTCCCTCAGTTTAGGCTGCTAAGCAGTGATATTTCTCCGTCAGTTTAAACTGGTAAGCAGTGATATTTCTCCCTTAGTCAAAGTGGGTTAGCAGCAATATTTCTCACTCAGTTTAGGCTTATAAGCAGTGATATTTCTTCCCCAGTTTATGCTGGTTAGCAGTGATATTTTTCTCTCAGTTTAAGTGGGTAAGCAGCAATATTTCTGCCCCAGTTAAGGCTGATAAACAGTGATATTTCTCCCTCAGTGTAAGATGGTGAGCAGAGGTATTTTTCCCTCAGTTTAAGCTGGTAAGCAGTGATATTTCTCTCCCAATTTACGCTGTTGAGCCTAGATATTTCTCCCCTAGTTTAAGCTGGTAAGCAGTGCTATTTCTCCCTTAGTTTAGGCTGGTACACAGTGATATCTCTCCCTCAGGTTAAACTAGCTAGCAGTGACATTTCTTTCTTGGTTTAAGATGGTAATTGGTGATATTAATCCCTCAATTTAGATTGGAAAGTGGTGATATTTTACTACAAGTTTAGGTTGGCAATCGGGATATTGTTCCTTCTTCTTTCTGCTATTGGCTGTCGGTCTGCAGGCTCTCATTATGATATCCGGTGGCGAAGGGTGACCTATCCACAGCAGTGGCACAGTTAGGCTTGCCAACAGGGCTCAACTTCGTGGTGGAGTCAAACTAAGCAATGGCTAACAGCTCTCGGAGCTGAATGCAATATCTCTACCAAGTTACTAATCAGTGTTTAATTGGGATAAGTGTTATACAGTATGGTACGTTTCCTGTAATTTTGTGTCCATTATATTGCTTCTAACTCAAATTTACTCTTGTAAGTAATTTTACTGTCTTTCTCACAGTAATGTAGTTTGTAAGTGATATTTAATGTCATAAGTAACCGCAATGCTGTTTTTAACTAATGCATAATATTAGGTAACTGCAACGTCGTTTCTAATTCAGAAGTTTTTGGTACTGTAATATAATATAGTACATAATATAGTACTTTTTTCTCAGCTGAATTTGTAGTTTGTATCTGTAATATAATAAAGTAAGTAATGGTAATGTTGTTTTAACTGTGATGGTGCTCGTAAGTGCACTATAATGTGGGTCATAACTAATTCAATGTGATTTATTACTTAAATGTAATGTGTAATATAATCCACATGTGGAGCGCTGCTCACCATTAACGGTTAGGGAAACCTCCTTCTCTCCTGCCCCGACTCGCGGCACGACGGCCCGACAGACGTATTTCCCAGCATCCTCCTGTCTCACCGCCTTCAGCGTCAGGGTGTTCTCATTACTCAGTACCTGCAGTGCATCGTGGGAGATCGGCGGGAGTCAAATGTCCGGTGGCAAGTGAGCTAGACAAAATGCACAGCCATGTCGGCTGAACTCGCGGCTGCCCTCTCCTGTTCTGCTCTCCCTGTATTAAATTCTTGTCATCTATTATTAAAATCTAATCTGAGTGGCTGGGGGAGTCCGTCACTCCTGCAACTCGGCTCTGGGTTCAGTGGAAATGGAGGATGTGTGGGTTTCGTGGTTTACTGGGACAAAGGAAATCTCATTTTTAGCAGGGGGGCCAGCCTCCCGTTGCGTGCCTGACTGAGTAATGCTGAGGCAAGCCTGCAAACTGAACTGGGATTAATGTTAGAGCGAAGGGTTCGTAACCCCAATTTACCCCGTTTGTGCTGATTAGTGCAGTTTCGCCACCTCTGCCAGTACATACAATGGCTACTTTACTATTTATTAATTTCACACATGGCCAGGAAAAGGAAAGCAAAGACACAGACAAAAACTCAACTTAGAAAAACCTGCATGATTGAGAATGAGAAAGATTAGCTTGTGTGCTAATGCTATCCCCGGGGATGTGGTTATTGAATGTGCCTTTCTGAATGTCCCTTTCACTGCCTTTGAACTTCAGTAGGATCATCACAGTTGCTGTGTTGTCTTCCATGACCATGAATTCTTAATGCAAATGTAACATTTGTGGAGTGTCAGTCGCCTTCATTGATTGTGTTATTATGTCTGGGCTAGGGGATGTGGTCAGTATTGCAGACTTGGGGTCTTTCTTATTGTCAGGCCGCCAGAGAGAGCACCAGTGATCTTCAGAAGAATATTTATGTCTGTGTCAGCAGGAAAGCGCACTTCTACACCTGCAAGGTAGAACGTTTCTTTCTTTTTGCTTCCCTTAAGCTAGCAAATGCGCTCAAATTATGCTGCATGATTCATGACTATTTATCTGCCAATAAAAATATACTTATTTTATATTACACTTACTGCTAGACACAGGTGGACTTAATTAAACTCAAACTCAAATCCTGACTGAGCTTCATTCATCTTGTCTGTATTTGGGCAATGAATGGGGGCCAATATGCAATATAAGGACCATTTTCTTCCAGCAATTTTGAATTGCTGTATTTAAACACTTCCCGGTTCTTGCTTAAGGTCTTGCGTCTTGGCAGAGTTGACTCTGGAGCACGACTTGGGCCAGTGAATATGATGACAAAAGGTCACACACGACTGCTACCATGCATAAGTGCAGACATTGGGGGACACTCCTGTGTCCAAATTGTTCTCAAACTAATTACAATAGTTTTCTGTGCTCTTTCTATTGCTCTTGCTTGGTGCTTGCTAAAACAACCAGTTTTGTGAGGCTTTCACATAAAATTATATTATTTGCTCAAATATGCCACACAAGGATGGAAAATTTTTTGAAAAGTTGTAATCCTTAACAAATACTATGTGAACCCAGGCCTGGTGCCCAGGAGTGGGGCCAGTCATGATGGGCTAGGGAGTGTCTGGAGAAGAAGTGATCAGCCATTTTAGTTCAGTTCGTCACCTGTGTTGCAAAATGCGCATTGCGCTTCAGTGGACCTTTGACAAAATATGAAATTAAATAAATAATAAATTCTGAAAATTTTACTTTTCCGAATCACCTACTGATGACTTTCTACTTTTTAAAAATATAAAAAATTATTTTCCTGTTATACAGTAGGTTGTCACAGCCGCTTGCCTGCGCATTCCCCCGACCGCTGTCCGCGGTCCTTAAATTGGCATAACCGCGGCTGCAGTCCCGTCCCGGCGGCTGTCCATGGTCCTGAAGCGCAATCGCGGCAACATGGGAGATATGGGAAAGAATGCGCGTTTATTTAATTAGCCGCTTGAGAATGCGGCCATGTCACCAGGCTCTAATGAAGCCCTAGTTAAGGTCAGCATTCTGTTTCCTTCCCTCTGTTTTTGGAGCTCTTGATCCAGTCGGTACACTGTTCAAATATTAGATTGTGATATGTTATTTACTATTTCCAACAGAAGTTATTTCTAGTTTGTGTTGTGAACTCTGACTAGTTGTAACTTGGCTCCAAGTGTTTGTTGGGTTGTAATTTTCTCTGTATAGTTTTATTATAGTCCTGCCCTGTGTGCAGTAGTTTTTGTTTGGCTTTGCACCCTCCATAAAGAAGTGAACTGCGCTCTTGTCTCTGGCGTCACCATCTCCTGCTTTTGGCTCTGCTCACATACACAGCTTGGACAGCCTCCGCCTTATTAAAATATAATTTATTTCCAATTATTTATTTATTTTTTTGGTCGGGTGGGGCAAATTGAGTATATGCGCTATGAACATCTATGAAATATGACGTGTAAATTGGTGGATCCCACACTAGATCCATAGGACTCACTGTGTATGTAGGGTTTTGTCCCAGCTACAATTACAATCCCATAATTAACAAGTTCATTTTTTTCTAAATGAGTTGCTTTTCAATGTAAATGCACAACCAAACCACATCGACAGACATTATGTGATCCATTATGTAGTCCAGCTTTCATATTGTGTTTTTATATTGCAGTATTCCGAGCAAGCTTGCCAAGCCAAGGTGGCAATTTGTTTTAAGTGATCACATTCAACTCCGAAGTGAATCAATAAGCTGCCAGTTAGGTTCCTGAATGCAGGTGTTAAAGGTCTTTTTAACAAATGGTTTTCTCTCAAACCACAAAAATAACACCGAACAGATTTGGCTCAAAATTTTTTTAGTCCTTGAATTCTTAATGATGTAATAAATGCCAAGTGTTTTTGACCACAGGTCCACAATTTCAACAGTCAAAAGCCAACTGATTCTTCATTTTTAAGAGTAACAAATATGCCTTTTGAATAAAAAGTAACATGCAATATAGTATAATTTAATATGGAAAGCCTCCAGGCATGAATAGCTATTTCTGGCAAAATGTGGCTTAAAACAGTAAATAATCCTATTATCATGAAAAGGGCAACAAACAAAAAAAGCAACACTGTAGAATTCTGGGATTGCAACTGCAGTTGGAATAAAACTGAAGATACACAGTGTGTCCCCTGAACCCAGTTTGGGACAGACTGCTATAGAAATGACTGGTCGATTTCTCTTACCACTCCTGATCCGCGCTTCATCCAGACGATGGTGAGACCCGGATTCCCGATCCAGGCACATTTGAAGACGGCGTCAGAACCCAGGTCCACCTGCAGCGAATGCGGTTCGGCCGCCATCCTGGGGCCGACTGCGGGAAGAAGTGAGATGTAAAGACAGTGGTCAGCCCCACAGTGGGGTAACAAACTCTCCACCACAAACCCTTCACTTCCATTCCAGAGTTAGTGTGAGTTTGCGAACAGAAATGGACCAAAGGTGAGATTCAGACAGAAAAATCCCTGCCTAGTATTTTGTTATGAGCACCTACATTTTGTCTTTGGCTCTGTTTGTGAGGATATAAATATAATTACTCATACCAGCTGAAGAACAGAAATGATTTCTGATATCTGCTGATGAATATAAATGATAACAGATATGAGCTGAAGAATATAAATAATTATTGATGGCAGCTGACGAATACAAATTATTTCTGATATGTGCTGAAATATATTCAAAATAGCTGATATCAGCGGACGAATATAAATAATTACTGATGTTAGTTGGGATAATGACAGATAACAGCCGTTAGTAATACCAGTTGTTACTGATGCCAGTTGAAATAATTACTGATACCAGCTGAAAGATAGAAATGATTACTGATGCCAGTCGAAATAATAACTGATAACAGCTGTTACTGATACTTCCTGACTTTAGTGTGAGAAGAAGAAGGCACTTTTTGAATTCTGCATCTACGACAGATCTTGGAAATACTCCCAAAAGACTAACAACATTCCCTAAAGACTATCTACATTCCCTCAAGACTATTTACAAACCCCGAAGACTGTCCACATTCCCTAAAGACTCTCTACACTGGGTTTCAGCATCGAAGAAAAAAAATTCTGCAGCCTTTGTGTTGTAACTAGTAAAAGGAAAAAAGTCTCCGTTATGCTAAAATGGGATTTATGTGCAACTGCCTAATTTGAATTATTGGATTATTTGCTGTGACCATCTGTGAGAATGGACAGCAACCAGCCTAAGTGGTTACAATTCCTACGCACAGTTTGCTCTGTAGAAGCCGACTGTTTGTACTGATTGTATCTGTATCTGCATGGGGTAAAAAAAAAACACAGGAATGACAACTCTTCAGCAAAGTGTTACCGTCCAAATACTTTAGGATCTCACCATAATCGGTGAGGACTCGGCCATGCTATTGCCATTCAAGAATATGTTTCCCTAGGCTTAGTTGCTAGCTTGCATTGTTGGAACCATTGACTATGCATGGTTCAAACTATGCAAGTTGGTAACAGTTAGGGACTAAGCTTTTGGGAAATGTACCCGGGGTCAAGGGCCATAATGCAGTTGGTAATGCCTTATTTTGGGAGAGCTTACAGTAGACGTCCACATTGCGGCTGACGTTTGTGCTCCCCAGAGCATTGGTGACCTCGCAGGAGACGGGCTCGGTGAAAAAGGAGTGGTCCACGACGACCTCGTACGTGTCACCTGACGCCTCCTTGATCACAGCGCCTCCTTTCGCCCACCTGCAGGCCAAATGGAGAACTGCAGGTGAAATGGGGAGGGCCCTTGATATGAAAGAATTTAACATTCTGAGTGTGGGCGAAGTAGGAAGCGCGAAGATAGCACGGTGTTTTCTGTGAAGTGCCTCGTCACCACACACTCTAGGCACGCTTCCAATTGTGTTCACCTCCATAGATTACTTCTGTTCCCATTCACGGAGCATTGCTACCATATCAGGCTTATAATCAGGTGTAGTCTAGAATTAATGTGGGAGAAGGTGGCATTTATAGGCTGTTTGTCGAAGCGTAGGCTGCATTTTACACCGATACATCATCGCAGGCTATTTTACTGTGAAGGCACTTTCGCATACAGCTGAGAAATGTAGACTTCACCTAGCCTCAAATGGAATTATTAACTCTTTTACACTCCGCTGCCATGTTGACAATATTGTCTGATATGAGGCAAGATGAACGCTGCATTTCTCGGCTGTATTATAAGGCGCCTTCACAATAGAACAGCCTCCGTTGACGAAGCAGTGGAGAAATGCAGCCGACCTCGGCTTCGAGAAACGACCCGAGAGTGTTGATGGAGAACAGTCTCTTCTTACTATCACTGGCCAACCAGCTGTAACCCCACCTTCCTCTGCCAGCTCCTGATTGGTGGGCTGGGTTGTCTCACGACAGCTCATGACAGCCTGATTCTTCCTTAGTCCTGAAAATCAGCTCATGGAGAACTGCAGATGCCTGTGCTTCCGTCCATATCACGCATTAAAGATCAATATCGGTCAAAGTCTAAAAGCAGACCTGAATTATTCCTCAGAACCTGACAGCTTGAGATTATTAGGCAATGCTCTTTCCGAATTTAGGGTTTTGCCTGTTGTACGGCCACAAGTGGAGAAGTAGCCTGTGGGTAAACCAGCTGTTTTGCACAGCCTAGCAATCATTAATGTTTCAGGGCTTTGTAAACAAATAGATGTGATGGCCAAAGTAAAAGTAGCCCTGCAATTAAAAGTCTTCTACCCATAATGCCCAGGTTCTGCTCCACAGCTCGCAGACTCCTGGATTTGCTGGTCTGACACAAAATTGGCCAATTAATGTGACGGACAAAGGAGATGGGGGAGGGATGGCAAACAGGTGATTCTCTCTGTCCTCTGAGGCTCTCCCTCCATCTGAAGTGTGTGTTCGTAAAAAGAAAAAAAAGAAAAAAGAAAAAAACACATCATTGGAGTGGAGAGCCTTTGTCTCAGCGTGGTCTGTGTCAGCAGGCCCTGCGGTGAACAGACATCCCTTTATATTTCTAGAGGAACACAGGGACAGCCAGTAACAAAACACATTTACAATGATAAATTGGTTGGGGTCCCTGGACCAGCAAAGTACGCCTCCATCCGAGCAGCATTAAGGTAAAAAAAAAAAAAATTGCAGCCAATTTATAATATTTCGTTTCTTTTTGAATGAGACTGGAGTATTGGAGCTCAGAGTCCTGTTTAACAATGCATGATTAAGGAGTTACCTAGATAACTATCCTGGTAGAGCTCAGTGTAGTGTAGGATCATGGAGATATCTGGATAACTGTGCTGGCAGAGCTCAAGGCCTTGTTTTGCAATTTAGGACTAAGGAGTAATTTGAATAACTACGCTGGTGGAGCTCAAGGTCCTGTTTGACAATGCAGAATTATGGAGTTATTTCAGATAATTGCGCAATTGGAGCTCAGGATCCTGTTTCACAATGCAGGATTATGGCGTTATCGGGATAACTGTACCGGCAGAGCTCAGGGTCTTGTTTCACAATGCAGAATAAAGGAGTTATCTGGATTACTGTGCCAGTAGAGGTCAGTGTCCTGTTTTCAAAATTTAGGATTATATAGTTACCCAGAAAACTGTGCTGGTGGATCTCAGGGCCCTGTTTCACAATGCAGGATTATGGAGTTATCTAGGTAACTGTGCGGGGCAAAAAGCAGCTCATTTCACTTCAACGATATTCTAGCTGTTTCCATGAAGGTTTTAGTGCGATTTTTCAGCGAACTGGATAATCCTACCTCATAAAACAGGTCTCAGGGGTCATCGTTAATGCAAGGACTTTGACTTTGGTGGAGCTTTCACATTAGGGACTCAGGCATGGATCCCAGTCCACTTGACCCCAAAGTCCAGTTCATTTGGTGAGGCTGAACACAAGCATGAGTCTGCTGGGAAAAGGTGGTCTCGGGCGTATATTATCCGTACTCTTACCATATGTGAAAGCAACCGCACTTGAACCCAGAAGTGGACTGTTACATGACGTCTTAAGTATTCGACTCCTATTCTAACAAACATAGCAGCAAAATGATCTCTCAGGTCCAAAGAAGACATTAGATGCTTGCTCAAAATTTGGGCAGACAAAAACATACAAACACAACTGGATACTACACACAGAAAAGCAGGGATTTATGGAATAATTCAAGAGTATTTACATCCGCGTGGTTATCGCAGAATAATAGAATTGTGCCAGACAAACGAAAGAAAATGCGGCTGCAATATCTCAAAGTGTGGAACGCAGTGCGAAAGTCTGGCAGCTCAAGTGATGACAACATAAATTTCTATGGCCTCTTCTTCTTTGTGAATAGTTCCTTCTATAAAACCACCTGGGTGCATACTGCCACCCACTGAAGTGGAATTTTACTTGGAAGTGTACTCAGGCACGGAACGACATTATTAGTTTGAAAGCTGCCCAGCGGAGTAGAGGGGAGGGGGGCAATCATACTGTGGCACGGTACGAAACAATCATACCGAGAGTGGAAGCACCCTGGGTTAATCAGTGATTTGGTCTGGAACTGTTGGTACCAGGGTTCATGTGCAGGAGAGCACCCCTGGTGTTCAAATATGGTAATGTGCCTTATACCCCCAATTCCCTCTAATTCAAGGTTTCCAAAATCCAGCCCTGCTCAAACAGATCTACTTTCCTTTAGGTTTTCACTCCATCCCTAACAAAACACACATCATTCAACAACTGAAGATCTTATTGTGCTGATGATTAGTGGAAAACCAGTCCGTCGAATTCGGTTTGGAGTGAAAATATTCAAGGGTCGAGGTGGAGATATTGGAGTGGTACGTCGTGAAAGCTGCTTTGCTCCCAAAAGAGGCCTGGTTTGTTTCTAAGGAAAGCACAATCCTCTCATCCCAAATTGAAGCCAGATGTGCATGTTGTACGGCGCAGAGCCTCTTTATTTTTAAGAAAGCGGCGGCAGCTGCTCAGGGGCCACGCTCGGCCCACTGTCCTCCGAGGCGTCTGCTCTGCACGCGTGCAGATGGCGCACTCGGGAAGTAATCCTCGCATTATTTCCTCCGGCGATTACGCCGTCATACACTGCCTTGACGTATTAAAGTTTATTGGCATTCAGAGCCACTCCTGCGGCTTAATTTAATTTCAGAGCGGCGTTTTGAAACGCGACACAAAGGGACTAAGCGGCTCTGCTGGAGGGAAGAGGCACTTGTCTTCACGGCAGAGTCTGGAAACATCAGAGGCGTTCGCGGAGGGGGGTTGGGCGGAGGGCGGTTTGTGGTGTTGGGAAACCAGACCTTTATTAATGAACTTACTGCCCGGGGCTTCAGTTCTGGCCCAGTTCACTCTGCGAGGCATGTCAGCAATTCTGAGGTCCACTCAGGCCACTGATTCGCTAATGAGTCTGAACACCTAGTTCCTATGACTGAATTTGGTCGGTGCTACAAAAATCTCTTGGAAAAAAAAAAATACAGCCACTTTAGACATAAGATTACCACCCCTGTAGTAAACCTTGAGAAACCTAATATTTTTAGCTTACCGGCCCTTTGGTTTTCTCAAAAAATTTCTGATGCCTTTTTTTAATAAATCTGGCAATCAACTCACCTTGAGGTACTTTATGTACAGTGCGGGTGCCATTTTGATTGAATCGACAGAAGTGGGTCTGGTGGGGGCATTGTACTTTAACATTGGGTCTTATGGAGAATGGGCAAAATTGCCTGAGGAAACTAAATGGTTGGCCATTTGACCTTTATTTTGGATTTTCTTTTTAGGCTTATTCACAGTCGTCCTGCAAGTATTCAATGAACGCTTATTAATGAGATTCTCATGTAAAAATAAAATCCTTGTGCACTGAAGTTTCCGTTTCACTTGCTTAAAGGTGCACCTCATCACAAGTAACATGGAAAGCAATGATGACTCCGGACTTCCCGTGCTTCTCTTTACTCAGGGATTGGAAACAATGCAGGTGTTTCATGGTCATTTAAACTGTTTAAATGAAATAAGACCATTTTATGCAATTTCATTGCTTTCAATCCTTCAGAAAAGACAAGCGTGAGAATTCCAGAGTCAATCAATTTCCGCGTCACTAGTGGGGAAATCCACTGTAATGCATGTGAAACTGATTAACTTAATGTGCAATGACTTGAATTCCGCGAGTGAATTCGGCACTGGATTGTGAATGCCTCTAAGAGGCGAGAGACTCAAGCCAAATGCATCAGACTTGGCATCTCTGGTATGATCCTGTAATCCTCATATTTTTGTAATATGATCATTTGCTCTTCATTTGTAAAGTATGCTGCTCCGCTGCCGGTAGACGATTGGTCATGTGCTACAAACACCATCTCTGTTATGTGAACACGCAGATATCTAGATGGGGAAAGCTGCGGTTGACATAATGAGTTGATGCGCAGCTTCGTAGGACCGCTTAGTGAGACTGCGGTTGTTAGGTTTAGTAAAGCCCAGCAATAACTGAAAGTATTGTACATTTGCACACTGTTACTGTGTGGAGGAGAAATCATTTGTGATGTTTAAGTTCATACAGTGGTATGCTCGAAAATCCATGCAGTGCTGTATTTAACGCAGTGCGCAAAGTGTATCTACATGAATCACTGTCGGCATCAGCTAATGCATAATCTATAAATTATTCTGTTTATTTTATTTAAAAAATAAACGATTATCATTTTTAAAAATGAAATTACAATGACATATAAAATTTGATTTTGGAAGAATTTTTATGCCCCTGTCCGTCACAATGACGGACAATCAGAAAGTGTAATGCAACCTCTGATGAAGTCATAAATGAACTTTCATTTGGTGGCCTTGAACCTGACCTTCAGTGACCTTCAATGGCCAAACTTCACGTGAAATTTTAATGACTAATATCAGCAAAATCGTTACAGACAAAGTGTAGGTTAGTATTGGAGATGTATAGGAGGTTAAATATGAACTTTCATTTGCTGGCCTTGAACTTGACCTTCAGTGACCTTCCAAGGTAAAACTTCTCATAGTAAAATTTCAATGACTTCTATCACCAAAACTATTACAGAGAGAAGTTAGGTTTCTACTGTGGGCATATAGGAAGTCATGTCTGAAGTTTCATAGGGTGACCTTGAACTTGACCTTCTGTGAACTACAACTGCCAAACTATACAGTGAAATTTCAATGACTTATATCAAAAATCGATACAGATAGAGTGTAGGTTTGTATTGGAGACGTATGGGTAGTCATATATGAACTTTCATTCGGTGACCTTCATATTGATCTTTTAAGCTCAAATTTGAACTGGTGAAAATTCAATTGTCTTCTATCACTAAAAAGGTCACAGATGGAGCCTAGGTTTGTGTTACTGACATCTAGGAGGTCAAATATGAACTTTCATCTGGTGACATCCAACTTGACTGTCAGTGACCTTTGAGGGTCAAATTCAGCAGTGAAATTACAATGACTTGTATCACCAAAATGGTCACAGATTGAGCCAAGGTTTATATAATGACATTTAGAAAGCCATATATGAAGTCCATTTGCTGACCTCAACTTGACCTTCTATGACCTTTAAAGTTCACGACTGACATATTGAATTTTTAATGACTTGTATCTCCAAAACTGCTTCAGAGCTTAGGATTGCGTACGTGTTACAGGGGGTCTTATGTAAATGTATGTGCACTTTTATTTATTGACCTTGACATTTTCTTTTGTTTGAATGTCAAACTTCACATGAAAACTAGCATAACCACTATAAGGCTGCTTTCCGGTAAGCTATTTTTGTTTTTAATATATTTTACCCTGTCTGAAATTCCTCTCTGCATACAGTGGGGATGTAGGGGGCCTTGTGTTCATACTCTGGTTCACTCTTGATCACTGGACACATTTCTCTGCAGAAAATGAAAGATGGTCACAGAAAACTGCCACTGGCTTTCCATCTCTCCCTCTTGCCAACGGATTTTTGTCTGTCTGTCCTCTGGCCTGCAGTCTCATCGGTCCTGATGTGGATGGTGACGCCCATTTTGTGTGCATATTTCCTCTGGGGTAGCCTTTTGGCTAGTGTCTCAGGTGCCTTAAGGCAACTGTTGAGCCCCTGAGCACTACCCATAATCACACATTTATCTGGGGGCCTTTGGCCCCATGCTTGGGCCAATCACCTGTAAGTGGCTTTTAGACAAAAGTGTCGGCTTAACACTAACACTGAGCAAGAAAGGAAATGCAAGTTACTTAATGTTTTCGCAAGATCACCCAGTCAAAGTAACCGCAAAACAAAGAAATTTTTGAAGAAATCAGGGTAAATGTGCAAATGAAAATAATAAATAAGGTTTCATAATAATTACGCGCATGCTTAGTTTCTGGTAAGTCTTGTATTAACTTATATTTGTTTTGTTGCTCAGTGAGACTTGATTTTTTTGGGAAAAGTATAACATTGCCAGTACATCACAAAAAACATTGTGAGAATATTTTCAGTTTGCCGGCGTTCTGCCATCAATCTCTCTCAGCTCAGTCTGCCGTCACTAAATCAGGCTGTTTCTCATGTGGCAGAATTTATCAGGGTTTGAGTAAAATGCGTTAATGCGCCGAATGCAACACAGTAATTCCTGTTTTCACAAGAGGCCACGCATTTCACAGTGCAGTGTTCCCGACGCCAATAAACGCAAGGCAGGAAAACAATTTGTTTCTATTAAATATGTGTAAATGGAAATGGCGATTTATGACGCTTTTCGCAAATCAGGGCGAGCAAATTACGAGGCCTCCAGGCGCACAATTTCCGCACGGTAAATTGAGCCCCCGGAACAGACGCGTGATTAAGTGCGGCATAATTTATTTTTCACGCGTAACCAATTCTCCCTCATTCACCTGCGCAACGGCGTGAATGTGGAGCAGGCAAACGTGTTCCTGCCGCGATGTCGATCAGTGGAGGGCTGGTGGTGATGGCTGATGCACACACTCGGGACTCAAAGACACACAACGGTGCGTTACCCTGCAGGGGTGATGAGGTGTGCACACCTCCCATTCGCCTTTCCTGCAAAATCCATTTCAGCAGGAGTGAAGATGACAGTCCTTCCTCTCCTGTAGCATGTGGTGACTCGCAACTCGCGTTTATTTCAGAGAGAGGCAGAGATATTGGCTGGGGTGAGGGTGGGGCGGTGGGGCTAAGTGATCAGGGGACTTAGTCCATGATGTTCTAGCAAACTGCCAAGGAGGGTCCGATGCAATCAGAGCAGGTTGGACTCTGAGGGCATCCATTCCCGGGACATAAGATGAAATAAAATTGCATCAGGCTGAATGTATGGTCTGATGCCCTGCTTTTGTTGAATCTGCCGTTTCCAAAATCGATTCAGCTGAATTTGCCATTTCACATATCATGTTCTGCTGGAATAGCAGTTTCCACTAGTGATTCTGCTGAATCTGCCGCTTCCAGATCTGATTCTGCTGAAACTGCTGTTTGCAACACTGATCTGCTGCAATCGCTGTTTCCCTACTGATTCTGCTGAAATTGCTGTTTTCGGTACTGAATCTACTGAAATAGTTGTTTTTGATACTGATACTGGGTAAATTACTGTTTTTGATGCTGATTCTGCTGAAACTACTGTTTCAAATACTGATTCTGCCAAAATTGCTTGTTCCAGTACTGATTTTGCTGAAATTGCTATTTTTAAAACAGATTCTGCTTGATTTGCAGTTTCTTATTGTGCTGAAATTGCAGTTTCCAATACTGATGCTGCTGAAATTGTTGTTTCCTACACAGATTCTGCTGAATTAGCTCTTTTCCAGTAGTAATTCTATTGAAACTGCTGCTTCCACTACTGATTATGCTCAAATCTGATTCCAATATTAATTCCGCTGAAGTTGCTGTTTCCAATTCTGATTATGCAGAATTTGCCATTTCCAGTATGGATTCATCCAAATTTGCCATTTCTCACGCTGGAATTGGAAATTCCAATACTCATTCTGCTTACTTTGCGAAACCTTCACTTTAATCTGAGCTCATGTTCCATCACAAGTTCCTCTAAAGATGAATTCTGGCTGTGTTTAGTGGGGGGGTGTTGGGGTTTGGGGTCAGAGAGACGTCGAAGCGCACACAGGACTGCTGCTACTGCAGAAATACTCTCTAACCCCCCCATATCCCCCCCCGCGCAACACAGCCTGGGGCACAAAAGCCAAGTCTGTGTGCGGTTGGCTGGGCAGCCGGCAGGCGCTAAAGCCCAACCTTACAGAGGAGAGAGGATTGGAATAGACTTCAGATCACATCCAGTAGGAGAAGCCACTGCTGGCTGATGCTCCAGATACTAAACTCCCACACGAAGTGAGGCACGTGGGCTCATCATGGGGCGTGCGCATCACTGTCGCGGGCCCCTGTGATGATGGCAATGCTCCGCGGGGCCCTGCCTCCCGTGCTGCATATTCTTAGCGCGGCCGTGTGCTGTCTAAGCGGCTCTTTTGTGTCGCCTCTTCCGCTGTCAGCACTCTCTGTAATTACGCTCCTGAAACACGCTGCCATGTACAGCCTCCCCCGCTGCCATGGGCCGGTACTGCAGTTCAGCGTGTTGAGCAATGGGCGAATGGGGGGGGGGGTGTGTCGGGGCTGCATAATGCCCAGGGTGATTGGGGCTTTTTGAGGTTTGGACAGATGTATGGTCACGCAATCCTCCTTGTCAATCCCCCCGCTCACACCAGAGACCGCCATTCCGGCTCTGCTGCTGCCCACATGCATTATAGATCAGGCGGGGACGGGAAACTGTGACCCTGAGTTGCCACCATCTGCTCCCTCGATTCCGCAGTGTCCGACCAGCTCTTAATATTTCAGCAGGCTGCCATACTGCAGGGGTCTCAGATCTCGGTCATGGTCCCATGAGAAATACTTTTTTGTAGTGTGTGCTTGTGTGTGTGTGTGTGTGTGTGTGTGTATGTGTGTGAGTGTATGAGCGCGTGAGTATTCGTTTGTGTTTTTATGTGTTTATGCCTTGGTCTATGTGTGAGTGTATGAGTGTGTGTGTATGTGTGTGTATATGTACGTGTGTGTGTGTGTGTGTGTATATGTGTGTGTGTGTGTGTGTGTGTGTGTGTGTGTGTGTATGTGTGTGAGTGAGTGAGCGCGTGAGTATTCGTTTGTGTTTTTATGTGTTTATGCCTTGGTCTATGTGTGTGTGTATGAGTGTGTGTGTATGTGTGTGTATATGTACGTATGTGTGTGTGTATGTGTGCGTGTGTGTGTGTATGTGTGTGTGCGTGTGTGTGTGTGTGTGTGTGTGTGTGTGTGTGTTTGTGTGTGTGTGCTCGTGCACACACGAGTAAAGGTCTCACCTGTATTGTGTGACGGGTGGGTTAGCCTTGGCAGAGCAGTGGAACTTGACCAGGTTTCCCTCTAACACTGGCTGCGGCTCCACAGAGAGGTTCACGAGGGGCAGATCTACGGAAGATGAGGGGCTAGAGTCAAAGGTTATGCGATTGTTACACCTTTATATCAGCAAAGTGTCAATAAAGTCAGCTTACACCTTTATATCAGCAAAGTGTCAATAAAGTCAGCTGTTCACACCACTAAAGAGGAACAGATGAAACTCTTTTCCATCAAGTTAAAAGCCTTCCCAGAAAGGTTAAGGCTGCTTTAACAGCAAATGGGTACCAACGCCAAATTGATACACATGACTTTGGAAAAAAAATTTTGTATAAGCATATGTCCACATACTTTTGACCAAGTGGTGCAGCCCACACCTCCAGATAGTGCTGCCAGTTTCATCAGTGTCACTGGTATGCATGTAACCTTTTTTAACACCCATTTTGCCTGTTTTACCTTCTTTAAAACTTTTCTTTTTCCGCATAGATCCCATTGACCCATATGCGCTCCACCAAATGCAGCTGTTGTCTTCAACCCAGAGGAACTTAAGGCTTATTTTACATCAGTGGAGACCCCAAGATTTCCGATGAATCCCTGCTGAATTACTGGGAAATGTACAAGATCTGTGTATTTTTCCATTTGCTATAATGCTGTTGCTGTAAAAGCATGGAGTCTTGGGTTTGAATATTTCTCTCAATATACATTATATGTGGTGAAGCTTAAATGGAGTGCTGCAAGTAGCAGGTACAAAATATGTTTGTGACATTACAGTTTGAACTTACTTGAGGGAACTCACTGACTTTGAACATACATTAAAGGAAAACATAAGTGAAAAAATAAAGTTTAAGGGTTAAAAAAAAACAGAGAAATGACAATCCCAACATAGCCATCAGCAAATAGCTTGATCATCTGTTGTTAGGTAATTGGTGAATTGTAAATAAGTAATTTGTGATTCTAGAGCTTTCCATTCAATTGCAAATGAAATGACGAATAACTATGGAAATATTCACCATTAGGATGCGCTCAGTATATGAGGCTCATTCATTATGCTGCTGGAATAAACGATGACTAGTTCAGTGGGGTCGAGACTGCTCATTTCTTTTGAAGATCTTCCTTTTATCTCCGCACATTCGTGTCAGCGAAGACAAAAAAGGTCTCGGCATTGTTCATCGCTAATTCTGAGCGCGCTCCGTGAAAGTGCAAGTGAGTCATCTTTGAGTACTGGCATGATAATGCTGACGCGTGCTCCATGTGGAGCGCTGATGGGAATCTGACAGCAGGAGGACTGTAGTGCCACTCTTGTGCCCTGGTTGGGCTTAGGGACAGCCCAATAGAGGGCTGTGGTGTCACTTCAATGCACTGAGTATGGATAGGGACAGCCCATTGGAGGGCTACAGTGTCACTCTGATACCCTAAGTAGGGGTGGGGACAGCCCAATGGAGGGCTGTGGTGTCACTTCAGTGCGCTAGGTATGGATAAGGACAGCCCATTGGAGGGCTCTGGGGTCACTTCAATTCACTAGGTATGGATAATGACAGCCCATTGGAGGGCTGTGATGCTACTCCATTGCCCTGAGCAGGGTTAGGAAAAGCCCAATGGAAGGTTGATTGACTGATGAATTTAAGGGGGCTTGATCGAGCCCCCCCTGGGCTTATGGAGATTCTGATTTGCATCTACAGATTAGAAGTTGGAAGAACTCTAATGCTGGTGATTCCAAAAGGCTCCAAGGGCTTTGCCCCTGCATCTCTCTCTCACTCTCCCAACGTGTACCGAGGGAGTTCTTGCAAAAGAAATGCGCATTATCCATACGTTCAAAAAGGATGCGTTCAATAAAGGCGGATCAGGTGACATATTTTGTGTATCCTGCAGAGAACTGTAAGTATCGAACACCCTGTTTGGTCATAATGACAAATTTAACTGTTTTTTTTTCATCTGACCCAACCCTTCAGCCAATCTGAGCACGTCAGCCTCACGCTACTATTTAGCCAGATACACACAGAACATTCCGCATGCGGTTAGACTCCTGCATTCTGATTGGTTGGTAGACTAATACTGGGCTTTCATGTCAGACATGAAGACCTGTTTTAAAGCAAATGGACCTCTTTGTACTCCTCTCTGTAAAGCACCCTGCATCACAGAGAGATAATAGGGTTTTATGCCTCTGCAGACAAATGGGCTGAATAGGGAGCAATTATGCCACAGCACTTCAGCACTAGTCTCTGAGTGTGAGGGCTTTATACTCACAGCATGTGCATGCAGCTAATGCCTGCATGCAGATAGGCTGACACTTCTGTGGGCTATTTTAACCAACACAGTGCGTGATAAGTAATGTCGTGTCCAGATGGGTGGCAAGGGAAGAGCAGTTCTACTGTCGCAGCACAACATCACAATCATGTGTCACAGAGGCTGTCTGCACCCAATTTTACAAGCCCAAATTGCTTCAGCAAATACCCGGCCGTAAAAATGTATTGTTTGTGAAAGTGTTGATGGTGAGATGGTGGTTCTGTATTTTTGGAGTGGGGTTGTTTGAGGGACTGAGTCGGGATTTGTCTGAGTCTGAGGAATTCTGATGAGCTCTACAACCCCGTAGCAGTTGGATTGCACTCCTTCATCATGGAGCAAATGCAGTACCTCCCTCCACCCTTGGGGTGCCCTGAAGCGCTCCAGCTGCTTGGGGGCCGGGGGGGGGGGGGGGGGGTCCAGTGTAGGACATGATATTGAGTGAGGCGGTGTGCCTCACGGGCCAGCATCTGGGCCACTCTGATTTCCGCTGCTGGGCTCCTGAGAATGCAAATCTTTCCAGCTGCAGCCCAGAATTCAGTCTGCCTCTCTCCCCCGCAGCCTTTCTGTTTGGGCGCACAAGGCTTTCAACATGAGGGAGGAGTAGGAGAATATTCTGGGCTTTGACAGACTGGAGGACAAAATAATATGAAACATAAGACATTTATTTTCATTAAAAAAAAATTTCTTTTGTCCTTTTGTGTCAGGTCGTTATGATTAGATGAAATATTGTTCTCAATCGACTTATCTAGCGAAATGAACAAAAAAAGTTAAAAAAAAAAAAAAAAAAAGAGTCCCTTTCAGTGGCAAAGCTTAATCATAGGCTTACCCTGCTGCTTTTAGTGCTTGGGATAGTCCAGTGATTCTGTGCATTTCATTTTCATTGGAAGGGGGCAGGGGAAGCAGCAATGGCACCATGAGACCCTCCATTAAAGGGCTTTGTGAGCAGCTATCGATAAGCCCTCGCCCCGGCCGTTTCGCAGAAAGAGAAGAAGAGCGCCTGTCAGTTTGACGTAAAAGCGCGCGAGACCTCGGACTTGACCGAACCGTCATCCAGTGGCCCATCAGCACAGAGGTTCACTGATTCGCTGAACTCATCTGTGGACCGCAAGGGAGATGGGGGTGGAAACCCAGCGATGATGATAACAGGATAAAAAAGACTCTTGTGCTGCCGGCGTCTGACGGGAGGTTGAAAGAGGGAAGCAGATGGTCCGACTTTGGCAGGCGCCACCGCTTTCTTCCTTTTTCTTAAAACCCCGCTCTCTGCTGCTCTCCACCGGGGCACGCCGCGAGAAACCGCTTCTGTTGTTATTATCAAAAGTCATACTAAATTAGTCCAGTGCCTTCACTGCTGCATGTTTTATGTATAGTTTGGCACTGTAAACTGTTTTGGGCTCTCGTAGTCAATGCCTGCTGTAGTTTTGGGCCTATTTTTTGATTAGCAAGTATAGCGAGCCATTCCATTCATGTATAAGAAATGAGAACAGATGTTTTTTTTTTGGTTTCTTTCCTTTAATGCATCTTTGTTTCAGTTTGTGCCTTTTAAATTCTGAAGTGTGTCTGAAGAGCTGCAAACATTGATAATGATGGAGAAATTGTCTTTGCATTAAAATGTACACAAATGCATGCACACGTACGTAAATACAGACACAGACACTCAGTCACTCATGTCTGCACTAACAAAAATACAAATACATCCATGTACTGACGTCCAGAAATTCATGCACGCACACACAGACACGCGCTCATTCACACATCCATACACATGCACATGCACGCTCATACACACGCACAGACAAATATGCACAACCATGCACAGTGACATATGCACATGCACGTACTCACTTACAAGTACGTACGCGCGCACAAAACATACATGCACCCACGCATACATGCATGCACAAACACACACATACATGCACATGCTCACACATACACTTCAATATACAGATGCACAGGCGCACATATATAAATGCTTATACACGCAAGAAATGACATGCACTGGTCGTATCTCCGCAGTGTCACTTGATTGACAGTTATGCCATAAGGGATTGCTCGTTATGATTCTGTGGACTGGGATGTGAGGAGCGAGTCCTGAGGTGGTGGTGGTGGTGGGCGGGGGGGTCCATGACTAAACAACAGTGAGATTAATCCTCCACATCGTTAGAGAACGGCTCGTCCCTGCCACTGCCCACAACACACACACAATCTCCAGTTTGTTGTGATCTCTGCCGTACATAACCACCGCATTCCTTCATCTAAAACGTTCGCATGCGGCATGACTTAATACTGTCAGTCCATGTACATTTTGACACAACAGTGGTTTTATATGATGCATCACTGCGATGAATTCTGTGATGTCCTCCCTCCCTGGTACTGTCCCGATGTGGTAATCCAATGGCTGATTTAAGCCTCAAATGCAACAACTAAGCATCTAAAATCATTGATATGCCAATGATATGGTCCATTTCCAGTTCCTGCTCTTGGGACTTTGGTTTGCATCAATATGAGCTACAAAGCTAAAAATACAAGTGTCCACATAGTGTTTGTCTTGTGGTGTATATGGAATATTATGAATTATTATGGTCAGTCTTAACAATGCAAGGACCAAGCAACACCTCCATGCCCAGCCACAAACACAGTTCTGTGTCCTAATAATCTTGATTTGGGTAAAAACAAGTTAGGAGAGAGAGTACGCTTTAGCGCAGTCACACACGCGCGCGCACGCTCTCACAAACGGGCACACGGTGCTCCTCCACCACCACCCCCACACTGCACATCTGCATTTTTTTGTTAATTATTCTCAACAAATGTCGATATTTTTGTCCCCATCCTGATTTACAATGCATTTATTCAAGCCACCTCCCCCTGGCGTTCCACAGGGGAACACACTGCGTATGTGTGTGAGTGTGTGTTTGTGTCTGTGAGTTTCAACATGCAAGCGTACATCTATGTGAGCCTATACGCCTGTGTGCCCGCATTTGACTGTTTGTGTGTGTGTCTTTGTGTGTAAATATGCAAGTGCGTATCTATGTACGCAGATATGGTTGTGCATCCGCATTTGAGTGTGTGTCTGTAGGTGTGTGTACATGTATGTGTGTGGCCGTTTCGCTGACACGGTTGTCTCATAATGCCATGAGATAAAAAAAAAAGGAAATGGCGGAGACGTCCAAAGTTCCAGAGTGAGGATTTTTTGGATTTTTCTAACAGAGCTGTGATCTCACAGCGCTCCTGCAAAACAATAACGCAATCAGCCCAAAACCAGCATGCTCTGCGCAGGATAAAACCGAGGATAATTACGCCCGCGTGCTCCTGAGGTGTAAACGTTGGTACTCACATCTAAAACGGGCTTTCTGTTGTCTGAGGGCGGCTGTCTGTTGCTGCTGATTCGCTCTCATTCAGATGCTAATTCTCCTGACCTCCCTGTGCCGTTCCTCTGCTCCTATGCTAAGTGTTTAGCAGGGTAATTTAGCAGCGGAGTTATGTGGACTGTCAGAGACTGTTAGCGTTTCGGTGCTGAAAAGGAAAAGTGCAAGCCATCCTCATTCTTCTGTTGATGTTCTGCTCTTAAGCTGATAAATTTGAATGTTGGCATGGTGGTGATTGAATTGCCCTGAAGTGTTTGATGATGTTTGCACGGCTGTTATTGAGCCGCCCTGTAGGGTGTGATGATGTTTGTATGGCTGTGATTGAGCCGCCTTGTAGGGTGTGATGATATTTATATGACTGTGATTGAGCCGCCCCGTCGGGTATGATGATGTTTTTGTGGTTGTGATTGAGCCGCCCTGTAGGGTGTGATGATGTTTATATGGCTGTGATTGAGCCGCCCTGTAGGGTGTGATGATTTATGTATAGTTGTGATTGAATCGCCCTGTAGGGTGTAATGATGTATGTATTGCTGTGATTGAACCGGCTTGTAGGGTGTGGTGATATTTAAATAACATAAAATAACATAACATAACATAACATGACATAACATGAATGGCAAGAACAGGCCTTTCAGCCCAACTAAGCTCGCCAGTTTCTTTATACTTTTGTGAATATATCCCTTCAGATACTGAATGACTCAATGGTATCTAGCTTTAGGTCAAGCCTGCTCTTGAAAACCCCCAAGGTCTCTGCCTCAACAATATGGTCAGGTAAGCTATTCCACATTGAAATTAATCTTTGGGTGAAGAAATATTTCCGAATATCAATGCTAAATTTACCTTCGGTCAACATTTGTTTGTCACATTTGTGACCCCGAGTTCTACTCACAACACTTGGTCGAAGGAATCCTACATGATTCACTTTGTGAATCCCTTTAACATATTTAAAGACGTCAATCAAATCACCCCTGAGTCTCCTTTTCCAAAGACTAAAGAGATTAAGGATCTTCAGCCTCTTCTCGTAGCTTTCATCTTTTATACCTGGAATAAGCTTGGTGGCTCTTCTCTGAACTTTCTCTAGAGCCTCTATATCTCTCTTAAAGTATGGTCCCCAGAACTGTACACAATACTCCAGGTGTGGTCTAACGAACGTGTTGTACAAAAGAAGCATCACCTCCTTAGATTTGTACTCAATACTTTTGGCAATGTATCCTAGCATCCGATAAGCTTTTTTAACTGCTACGGCACAATGGCTAGAACCTGTGAGGGTTTGGTTAACAATCACTCCCAGATCTTTCTCTTGTGCAGCACATTCCAGTTTTAAACCTCCCATGAAGTAATCCCGTCTAATGTTTTTATTACCTACATGTACAACTTTACATTTTGCTAGATTAAATTTCATTTGCCACATTTCTGCCCAATTCTGGATTCTATCCAAATCGTCCTGAATCACTTTAGTGGACCCTAGACTACTTGCCAAACCCCCCAATTTAGTATCATCTGCAAATTTAACCAATCTGCTCTCAATATTCCTATCAAGGTCATTAATGTAAATGAGGAACAGCAGGGGTCCCTGGGGAACGCCACTCTCTACCATACCCAGCTCAGATGAGATATCACTGACCACCACTCTTTGTGTTCTGTCCTGTCACCAGTTTTGAATCCACTTCAGAATACCTCCTGTGACACCAATGGAGCTCATTTCAAAAATTAGTCTCTTATGCGGTACTGTATCGAATACTGTGATAAGATATGATATGATATTACACGATATGACTGTGATTGAGCCGCCCCGTAGGGTATGATGATGTTTGTGTGGTTGTGATTGTGTCTCCCTGTAGGGTGTGATGATGTTTGTGTGGTTGTGATTGAGTTACCCTGTAGGGTGTGATGATGTTTGTGTGGTTGTGATTGCGTCTCGCTGTAGGGTGTGATGATGTTTGCGTGGTTGTGATTGCGTCTCCCTGTAGGGTGTGATGATGTATGTATGGTTGTGATTGCGTCTCCCTGTAGGGTGTGATGATGTTTGTATGGTTGTGATTGAGCTTCCCTGTAGGGTGTTGTTGGGACGGTACGGTGGGCTGTACTCCTCAGCCTGTGGGTTGTGGGGAATAAACGATGTCTCAAGACCTTTAATTAATTTGTTTGGCGCTGCGATTACTGCACTAAATCAGCCATTGATTCATTATTGCACTTTTTACGTACACACACACACGCACACACACACACACACACACTCACACACACATGTGCACCGACACACACACACACATACCACTTCCCGTCCGTCTCCCACTGTTGTAGTGTGTAGTGCCAGTGGTCTCAGCGTTGTCTCATTTAAAAAGAGGAGGATAGAGTGAACGTGTGGCAAAGAGGCTTGGAGAAAGATTAATGAGCAGACCGCGAGGATGGAAACAGAGGAGGAGAAACAAGAGAAAGGAAAGAGAGATGGAGAAAGATGGGATGAGAGAGAGAGAAAGAGAGGGAAAAGTAGAAGAGTATTTTTTCAGTAACATGGGCCAGTTTGCAGTGTTGATATAAGGTCATATTACAAAATGTAATGTCATGTAATATAATGCTAATTTGCCTGGCACAATAACTGCCATGGGGATGGGGGACATGACAAGCGGTCACTCATCAGTATTATACCTACACTGCTCTCCAGAGGCGGGGGGTGAGATCGCACCTTTCTGAGCACTGCATATCTTATTCATCAAGCACCTAAACAAAACAGCAGCCTGTAAGCTGCAACCCCACTGGACTCCAGCCAGCGGGGAAGTGATGTAACCCAAAAAGCCATCGCAAGTCTCCCATGAATCTCTTAATTTCGCCCTCTAACTAAACGGCCCCCAAGTATATATCACAGCCCCCCACTTGAAAATCAACATTATATGAGCTTCTCTACTAATCTTTTCTTACATCAGATTAACGTTCAGGACAACGAAATCCATCACTGTTCAATTAGTGTATAATTAATGTTCAGTAAATGTTTGTGCTCCCCCGCTGCGTGGCTCATTCACAGAGCAGATGTCAGTGTGGGCCATGGAGACCGCGTGAGCTGCAGTACTCATCCTCTCTGGAACCTTCTTCACCCTGAAACTTTCCCTTCCTCGCTGTCTGGAGCCCCCCCCTCCCAAAAAAACATACAGCTCCTTACGCCTGCTGAGGAGACAATGATGCAGTTCAAAAAATAGTAATGAGATCCACCCCTCATGCAAAATAAAAAAAAAAAAACAAAGAATCTCGCCATTTGATGTCTGTGCTGAACAACAGCTGTTCGTCTTTTTTACCGTCTCACGGCCTCTCCCCCTGCATGCATTAGAAAAGAATGGATCTGTCAGCGGTAATGGATCTGTAAATAGCATTTTCTGCTATATTAGTCATACTTAATAGCTTTGAAGGAGTTGTGAGCGATGTAAAATTCCTTTGTTCGAAATCCCTCACTTATGGCGAACGGCTCTTGATGGAAAAAGATTCTGCGACGACTGACGCGGGGGAGTCTGGCGCATTTTCTGCGTTCAGGCGGAGGGCCGGGCACGCCGTCGTCTTAAAGATTGATCGCAGAGGAAGTCAAGGAGGAAATGTGCGAACAAAGTGTAAAAAGAAGCCTGAAAATGTTTTGAGAGGCTGTCTCTGTGCACCGTGGAGAAACTACAGACACATTGCAGTTATTCCCTCACAGCCCAAAATGAAAGAAACACAGACCCCACCCCGCTAAAGCCCAGTGTAATGTACAGTCAATGCCAGCCCATTAAAAAGCAAAAAAAAAAAAAAAAAACTGACATGTTCAGAAAATTCTAGAACTTGACTCAAACTTCACATTGCATTTGATCATTCCCTGTAATAATGAATGGGTGGATGCACACACAGTTGAAGAGGGTTTGACATGATAAGGGCAGGGCTCGAATGACTCACAGTTGAAGAGTGAATATCCTTTTGTGCGATTGTTATACCCACGTACATGTAATGTGCTCCACTGCCTGGCTGTAGAATCGTGCTCAGGAGCAAATCCAGGCAGTTGAAACAAAGCTACGGAGAGGATTCTTATTTTCTGGAACTGGAGTGTCATCTTGGCTCTTTGCATTCTTGCTGCCATGTAAAGTGCTAGGGGCTTATCAGACCAAACTAGGTTTATCCGCATGGGACGCCCCTTTTGTCACTCTGTTTAATGATTCGATGTAGCTTTTGAGTGTCTGGAGCCTCGCGTTTATGCGCCCCGGGCGTCTCGCTGTTTTAAGGTGCTCTTCGAGTGGAAAACATTCCTACTTTGAGGCACCTTTATAAAAACAAAGCTTCTCATCGCGATCAGTATTTTCCCCGCTGTCGCTATTAAATGAAAGTAGGGGCGGAGTTTTAAGTCAGGTGCCAGTGTAAACAAAGCCTGACGGTAAAATCTGTTGTTTCCGTAAGCTCTGTTTTGATCCCATAACTAATGACCTAAAAAAGTTGTTCAGTTTTTCAACTAATTTTCTCACCCTCCTTCTGAGCTAAAGTGAGAGCCAACCACTTATCTGTTATTTAAAACAACCACCAACACACCATTTTCACAGTGGAATAGTTCGCCACCAGCCATTAACATTGTTCACAAAGTGAGTGACTGGAGCTTTACTAAGAAAACAAGCGTCCAGCACCTACCATTAACACATCAAAAAATCACTACACGCCAATGAAGTCGTTTGGTGTGAACGGCACCTTATTAATCACTGTCACTATCTGTCTCGTGCTGATATTGGGTCTCCAATATGCAGAGCATACTAAGACATGCATTAGGTTGGTCCAATCCCAACGCGGTGTCTAAGGGGGAGGCGGGGCATACTCACGCTGGATGTTGATGGTTACGCGGGTCTCCTTGCCATTGGGCAGAGCTTTATTGGAGGCGCGGCAGATGATCTGTTGGCCAGACTCCAGGTTGGAGGCGGAGAGGTAAAGGGTGCTGACCGTACTCTCCCTCCTCCCGTCTCGAAGCAGCGTCTGTCAGAGGGGGGGATCTGAGCGTCATTAACATCATTAACCCTGACTGGGATAGTGACAGAGAGTTAAGTGCTGTAATGTTTACATGGTTCACGAGAGATGGAAGTAAATGGAAGCAGTCAGCTCTTTAGTTTGGGAGTATTTAACTAAATATAATGAGAGGAAGCATGTGAGGCTCACCTTCCTGCTTGTTTGTTTTTTTTTTTCTTGTTTTTCATACATTTTTATGGAACTGCTGAGGGGTATATTTCTCAGTGTGGCCACTAGAGGGGGTGGGCAGTGAAATGGACTGGCTTGACTTGCTGAGCTGATATTATAGCTGTGCACATCAAGGCTCCCTTACAAGGCGACTGGATCAGCCAGTTTGTTACACTGTGTAACGAGAGGCAACAGGTTCAGCGCAGCCCGTGTGTTACACTGTGTTCTAATATACACAACGTCAGCAAAGCCCATGTGTTACACTGTTATCAGAGGTGACAGCATCATAACAGCCCATGCGTTGCACTGTTTTCTAATGCACGACGGTGTCAGCAAAGCCTGTGTATTACATTGTGTTGTGCCACACATAAAAAACGCATTTTGTTTTGGCACATAAACTTTTATTTCCGAGCACCTGTGTTCCTCCTCTGCATCTATTGGCTTTGGCAAATCACATTCTGCAGTTTTTCTTTCAAGCCGCACCAATCTGCCGGCATAAGTAAACGCATACAACAAATCACCCAGAAACAAAGCTGCGAATAAGAGCAGAGCCAAAGAGGGAGAGAGGAAAGTTGTTTGTGGCGCGAGCTCAATAAACACTGTTTGCACAGCGATGTTAAGATACTTAGACCTGCCGGGAGCGCGGGCCCTCTGAATAATTCATACAGAAAAGGAACAAAACATGTTTTTCAAAACCTTTTTCTTTGTGTTGATCAAAATTTAAACAATAAATACAATTTGGCGAGTGCACGGGAAATGTGTTTTATTTTTTCCCTGATATTTTCTTCTGATCACAAAGATGGGGCCCTCTTTTCCGAAGAGCGATTGCATTTCTCTGAAGAGCTTTCAAGTCTTTCCAGAGTAATGGAGGGCTGTCCAATCATATCTCAAATGGTGTGGTAAGATGTTAGTATTTAGAATCAGGCATATTGCGGCAAAGCAAGAAGAAGAAAATAGAAGTAGTTTTCCTGTGAATTGCACACAGGTCTCCAGCAGTGTAGGCTCACCCCCCAGAGCGGTGTGGGGGTGGGAATAATATCGTTTTATCCCCCCGTAATCACTCCATGCTAATTATACCTATAAGACAGGGGGTATAGATGACGCTTGTTAATAACAGTAATTACTGCTACATTTTTCTGCTCTAATTTGGATCTGGGACATAATAAGCCTGTGTGTTTCCTGCATATTTCCGTCCCAGCCAAGATCGAGGGATAATGAACACAGATCAGGCTGGGGGGGGGGGGGGGGGGTTAGTGGCCAAGCCAATCCGCAGGCGATACACTGTGGGCGCTGGCACGCCCCCATCTGGAGACCTGTTTTTGGCAAGCCTGAGACCACAGAGATCATTGTCAGGCTTTCCAGCAGTTACCATGGAGAAACTCAATGTTGGGTCTACATCAGCAAGGTAAACAAATCAGCAAGGTCCGGTGACCTGTGCAGCCAATAGGATTGCAGCACGGGATGGGTTTATGAGTTCAGAGTGATGTCACACTCCACTGCTATATTAAAGGGATACTTTAGCATCATAACTCAAAATTCAAAGGTTGTTCAGCATCTCCAGTTCTCAAGAGCTGTCTTTGGAGTTTTTTTTAAAACAATTGTTCTGTTATTTAGTTAGATGCGGCAAGGCAACTTACTTTCCACCCAGCTCTCATACGGATCTAGTGGCCATAAATTAGTTTTTCTCACAAATCAGTTTAAAACATTCTAAACATAAAACCATCTAGCAATATTAAATCTTTACATTCAGTGAACATGTTTTAGGTCATTGCCCAATAATTTAAACTCAAAATTGATATTTGCTCTCTACTCTAATGGACCAAGCTAGAATCATTCCCTCTGGTCAGAAATTATTATAAAGCGAACAATTTGACACCGGATGTGTTAGCAGGGAGCATATTTGCATTGTCGCCATGGTCAGCTACTTCACCACAGGAAGCCTTGTTTCCACCAAGCAGTTCAGTTCAGTTCGCTACGCATTAGAACAGTCATTTGTGTGTTTCCATTGTTATAAGTTATGGTTAGTACAAAAAATTCATCAACTTGAATTTTTTCAAATCCATTTCGTGGGCAGGTACTCACAAAAACCTTTTTATTGGGGTATCGGTCACATTGAGCTGATACAAAAAGGTGGAGCTAAATACACTGCAGCCCCTTGATTGGTCAAGAGTAGGTGGAGCAGTGAGAATGAAGAAGTGTTTCAGCTAGTTTCTCAGCGCCTGGCTGACGGCAGCTTCACTCACACGTCCGAGCAGTGCCGGACGAAACATGAAAAGCACCAGTGTGATAACCAGAGGTGCAAGAATTTAATTTCAATATCTATTTATGTCACAAAGGATAATGCTTTTTAGTGATTGGCCAATTTTTGCACTTTGACCCTGATCATGAAGTAAAAAAGCATAATGGGGCGGAATCCAAACACAGAACTGACGACACACATTATGATGCTGAACACAAATGATGTACACAAAGGGAGTAAAAGTTCAGATTATAGAAAAATTCAATTTGTCAAGCCAGTATTCAGCAATCACAAATTTGATCATCAGCCATATTTTTAATGCTTTGCTAAATGAATGATATGTGTTGATAATAGTTATCACAACAGTGGGAGTGATGGAAATAGAAAAGCCTGTCTATGGCTTGACTCCTACCTTAAACCTAGCCCATTTTAAGTTACTGTTTAAACCTGTATGTCAACATTTAAGAGCACTCTCTGCGGTGGAAACGCCAAGCAGACGTAGGGTTTGGGCACTGGTCTGTTCAGGTTATGTACTGGTGCTAAAGGTATTATTACAAAAGTGCTTGCTGGAAGCATAGCTTTGTGCTCTAAGCTGGTTTTGCGACAGGATTCCACCACACAAGACAATTTACAAGCATGGCTTGAAATATTCCCAACAGATGCATTTACTCATTTGAACTAAAGGGTCCAGTGGTGATCATGATGTCTTTTCCCAAAAGATGCCAGCCACGCATATAATCTTTGGGGATCTGGATATGGAAAAGAATGAAAGCTTACCAGATTTTGTTTGTCATTTTATTATGAAGTTTTCAAGCTATCATGTCTCACCATCCTTCTAATAAGTAGCCTATGTTGTTCACAACAGGAATGTCTAAAATTGACACAAGTTCCTGATATTCATAGTTAAAAAGTATTCGTCCTTTGTCTGGCTACCCTGAGTACAATGAGCGATGCCCGCCTGCTATCTTAAGGATATACTGTGTTCTAGTTTTTCGCATATAGAAGTTTGGATGTTGTCACAAGTGTCCTGGATCTGGGTTTTCAGTCCCTCCCTGTCAGAGGCATGTTTTTGTTGGTATTGGCCCTTGACCTCCACCCACAGATGCGGAGTCAGCTCAAGACTGGCCTCTGCAGAGGCTAATCAAGGACTTTCACCTTCTCTTTCTCCTGTAAGGCCTCCACATATTTGGATGCTTCCATCACACTTTGCGGTCAGATAAGCTTTCTGCCCCTTTGGGCCTTTTTTGGCAGAAGCATATGTTTATTCATAATGCCTACATATAGAGCAGACTCCATCAAATCTCTGATGAGAGGCACCTGTCCAGAACCCTTGTTAGATATACACCCCTGGCCAAGGTCACAGCCACTGCTATGCTTGATTGTAGGTTGCTTGTATTCCTCTCCTGGATGTCATCTTCAGTCCTATGGCCTTCAGAGCTGAACATCATGTTTCAGTACAGCTCTCCAGATGATGTTGCTCCAGAATTCACCTGGCTAATTTTGTGCTCCTTCAATGTTTGCAGCAATTTCTGGCACTTAAAAATGTGCTTCTTCCTCCAGGTCCGTCGAGCAAGTTTGATTTAGTTCAGCCGACTGCATACTGTATGAGCATAAACTTTGGTTCCAATGGTATTCCAGATGTCTGCAGGGCAAAATTTAGCAGGACTGTCTGCTCTGCATAGGCAACTGAGATACTGTTTGTGCCTGTCTGTCCGCGCTTTGGGTTTTCTGGCCTGACCTTGCCTTGAAGTGTTCTCAACCTGGCCTGTCTTTTTACATTTCTAATCATGTACTGCACTGTGTGACTAACAAGCAATCGTAGTGCAATTTTTCTGGAACCAAGTCCTCCTTTGTGGCATTAGATAATTTTTTTCATGAAGAGCTACTGGTTTCTCATTTGTTTTGCCCATAATTGCAAGCTGTTTACTGAATTGCTTCATTGTCTCCTCATAAAGCCACAGAGTGGTTATGACAACAAGTGCACAGGTGGTCTCACATCACAGATTACAGGAATAATCTCGTAATACGTAAACTAAGCTCATACAAGTTAAATAGTTTCTCTAATTGAGCTATACTCTTAAAGAAGACAAGTGAATAAATATTGGATCTGTGTTTATGGTTTTTATAGAATTTGTATTAATTTTGTTCCATACCAGGGTGATAATACTACATTACAGCCATCAGCACAGAAATTCAAACTTTTCTGTGACTTTAGTGTCAGCTTGGCCCAATTTATGTTTTGAACAAGCATTTTTTGGTGCAACTCTATAATCCATCACTTTGTGAATAATGTTCCCCAATGACAAATCAGGAGCATTTTGGGCACTTTAGCTCCCACCCCTGAGCACAAATTGAGGTTTCACATGAATTTTGAAAGTGATTTTTTTCTGTTTGATTCAATAACAACACTTCTGAACAGATTAGGGTCTGTATTTTCATTTGTTACACTGCATAACACACCACACATTTTCATTGGGAGACAGGTCAGGACTGCAGGCAGGCCAGGCAAGCACCCGCACTCTTTGACAACAAAACCATGCTGCTGTTATACTTCCAGAATGCGGCTAAGCATTATCTTACTGGAATAAGCCAGAATTTCACGGGAAAAAAGGCTACTTATTACATCTAGACCAAGCAATTGATATCAAGGTAGCACCCCAACAACAGGCACACTAACAGGGTTTAAAAAATAATGTAAAAAATTCCAAGCCAAGAAATGGCCTAGAGATACAGTCAGCACCTCACAAGGTGAAATTAGGCTTTCATTCTTTTGAAAATTGACATGGACACTGCGACTCTCAACGCATTAATGCTACAAGCCGGATCTTCACAAATAAAACAAATATGAAATAATCACCAGTAGCAATAGCGGAGCTGAAAATAGAAGAAGCACAAAACATCCTTTTAAGTTGATGATTACTTTTGACCTGTTTACCAACTTTTTCAGTCATTTTATGAACTCCAAAAGCATTAACTCAATTAGGTGCGGCCAGTGCTCCTTATTAAGGTACAACAAGAAATAAAATGTTTCATTTGGATAAAAAATTGTACGTATTTCAATAATTATGATTTAAAACTGTTATTACATGTTACTAATCTTTGTTTTCTTTGTTGTTTACAAAGCAACTATGAATTTTAGAGATAGACGTGAACAGAGTAGTTTATCTTTTTTGTAAAGTGTATTTGGTGAATAAAATTTACTGAATTTTTAAATTTTACTGAATTGAATTTACATTGTAATCACTCATTCAACCTGCTCGTTCTTCTCCTCTTCCTTTAGTGTCGGACAGTTACTGTTATCACACCAGCAAGGCACGTGCTGACAGGATTTTGCGTGACGGTGGCGTCTGTATTTTTGAATATGTGTTGTAACATTTAGCAGTGTCAAACGCAGGATATTTTTGTTAATCATTCTGACCGTTTCCATGTTCACTTTTTGGGACCTTTGTCCATTTGTATAGACTAGTTTTATTTTGGATTCAGGCAGAACCTATTTTCCACTCTACCTGTCTTGATTTGATTACTTTCTGCTTCATCAGACATTTCATGAATGGATGCAGCCACTTAAATGGGCGGGGGGAGGATGAAGCTACAACGTCCTGCAACTGCCTTACGTTATAGGTGGCCTGTGGACAACTGGGACCCTGTGAACTCCAATTACATGGGCTGTTCCAACAAAAAAAGGACTGTGGCCAGCAGACAAATGTATTTTTTATTCATTTATTTAGGTCACACTTTATTTGAAGTGTTGCTCATAAAGGCTTTATACAGCATGTATAATGCCTTCATAAATGGGACATAATGACTTCATTCATCATTCATAAGCGAATATCATGCTTTGTAAAGGGTGAAATAAAACATCCTTATTCAACATGTGATGCTAGACGTGAGAATGACAATGTCACTTAGCTGACAATGTCACCCTTTATCGCAATTAGCCACTAGCTAAGTGAGATTGTCAGTTATGTCACATGAGGCATCACATGCTGAAGAAGGATGTGTCATTTTGCCCTTTACAAAGCATGACATGTATGATTTATGACGACATTATTTCTCATTTATGAAGGCATTACACATGCTCTATAAAGCCTTTATGAGCAAAACTTCAAAAAAAGTGTTACCTTTATTCATTTATTTGTTTATTTCAGAATTTATTCCCCAGACTGCTGGCCATGTGGCCCATCTAGCATTTTCCACAGTTACTGGATTGCCAGTCAGAGTCTATGTCTGTACCAGCATTTATGGAGCATTCACAGATGTGTCAGTTACCCATGCCATGGACACTTGGACACTAACCTGTCCCCATGCCGTGATAAATGCTTGCTTTTTAACTGTGGGTGTCATCATCCATGATTAGTTTGTTTTTCTATAGCATGTTTTGTTTTATTTGCATTGCTGTGCTCTCCATTTCCATGTTTGTCTTTTTTCCCCATGTTTCCACATGCTGGTGTTTGCCCTTTTACTTAAGTGCCCCATGTCTCCCTGCTGTAGTGTTTGATTATTGAATCATTGCCTCGTTTGTAACCCCGCCCTTTTCTCATCTGCTATTGCCTCTCTCCCCAGCTGTACCTCGTTTCTCCATTACTCCCTGCTCTTAATATTCCTCCTTCCTCCTTTAGCATGCATTCATTTGTCACAGTTGCCTCTGCTCCATGTATTATGTCTTTCGTCCTGAGTCTGATTATTCCATGGTTGACCTTCTTTCCTTCCAGTTTTTGAGTTTTGGATTTCCTTCTGTGTACAATCAATCACTGTCATGACTTTTGACCAAGGCTTCGCTCGTTGATTTTGAGCTGCAATGCAACCTCGACTTGGACTGTCTGACCCTCGTTCATTAACAAACTGTGAGTTTATTAGAACTGCTGTCTGCACTTGAGTCCTTGAGTTCTCCAGGACTGAGTGTTGGTAACATCAAGATGGTCATTTTCCTCTTTGGCTCTAACAACACTATATTCATTATTTCCAAAAACAATTTCTGCCCTGGACTTGGCCCAACTCAACAGACATTTCCACTTAGTGTTAGTCCATCTCTGATGTGTTCTGTCCGCACAAGTCAGCAGCATTTCTGAATGTTTTTCAGATTGGGCTTTGGTTTTGCGTGGTTTAATCTTGGCTGTCATTTTTAGGAGCCACAATGAACTGTGTTTGCTGACAAAGATTTCCAAAGTATTCCCAACATCACATGGTCATATTTATTGCCAAAGCATGAAGGCTCAATAATTGTGAGTATTCTATATTGGTTTTCAGCCTTGCCCTTTAGGCAAAAGATTCCTCTGGATTTTCTAAATATTTTCATAATATACGGTGAAATCCCTTAATTCCATTTCATTATGCATTGAAGAGTCCTTTTTTCTAAACTTTTTATATTCAGTATTTGCACACACAGCTTCATGTAAACTGGTGGATCTTGCACCATCCTTCTTGCGAGTAATGATAATATCCCCTGCCACCATTTAACATATTAACCTGGTTATCTGTGGAATGTTACCAGCGTAACTTTGCCCCTGTTTCGAATTTTTGGACCATGTTGCAGACATCAGAATTGGAATTTTTTTCTTATACTTGCACAGATCGGTATACATCATTTGGTAAAACTTTTTAAATTGCCTGCTTGAACTGTTTTCAATTAAATATCAGTGAAATAGAATTTTCAGGCTACTGCTTTTCATTCTTATTTGCGTTTTGCATCTCAACTTTTTTCTTTCTTTTTTTTTTTTGGAGTTGCAGTTGTACGTACTTCAGCAGCTTTCCTCCTTTCCTCAATCTGGAGGGGGGCGGAGGGGGTAAAAAAAAACTCTTGTAACAGAAATGAACCATAAAGACCCTCTAAAAACACTTTGTCCATGCTGTGGACGCACTGATTGGCGACCAGAGAGCAGTTAAACATAACTGCAGGGTCTGTCACGCCGCACAGTACCAACGGCGGTCACATTGTGCAAAGGAGTGCTATGCAAATTAAGGATAGTCTGCTTGAAGATGCAGTTCTTTGAGGCAAAGACAGTATTGTTTCTCTAAACCACCCGTTATTGTTTGTGTTCCAGGATGAATGAATTCAAATGGATGCAGTTAGTTTTAATACAATGTTCCCTGACCGATGAAGGCTTCAGCCATCTGACACAGCTCATATTTACAGGATAACAGGCTGCCATATGCACATTTGATCATGTAGTTTCTTCTCCAGAGTTGTAGGAAAACTGGTCAGGAGCCCCTGTGACTTGGGGCTTGAATCCTAACTGTATCACCACTGAAATGGAAGTGAGGGGGCCTTATCTCCACTGGAGCCAAAGAACTTTGATTTGGAAGGGGTGAAGTGTTCTGGCTTAAAATTAATGTACAATAGCAGTGCTCATCCTCCACAGATGCATGAAACTGCTTATTATGCAGAATTACGCACTCTATGAACTTTGATGTCAGTGGTAAAAAGATGAATGATTATAGGTGGTGGTTAAGTATTCATGCAGGCTTTGGTGTAGAATAGCGCTGCACATGTTTATGATGAGACAGCCCCCACAGACAGAATTTGCAGACAGTTCTCTAATTGCGTGCTGTCCATCATCAAAACCAGTTCAACTCAAAAATGAACATGTTTTCAGCACATCCATTATGAGACTTCTGTCCTGCTGCGGCACTGGATTCATCATCAGGGCATCCATTATCACACTAATGTAATGCTACAGAACAGACGAATCATCAAAGCATCCATCAGCAGCCTTCAGAACTGCTGGAAAAAACAAGTACATCAGAGCATCCATTATCAAACTTCAGTACTGCTGCAGAACAGAAGCATCACCAGGGCATCCATTGCAGCACTGCAGCAAAATAGGCAGATCAGAGCATCCATTGTCAAACTTCAGCATTGCAGTAAAACATGCTCATTAGAGCATCCATTGTCAAACTTCAGTATTGCAGTAAACATGCTCATTAGAGCATCCATTGTCAAACTTCAGCACTGAAGCAAAACATTCACAGCAGAGAATCCATTATCAAACTTCAGTACTGCAGTAGAACATGCTCATTAGAGCATCCATTGTCAAACTTCAGTACTGCAGCAACACAGGCACATCTCCGATCGCACATCATCCGACTTCAGTTCTATTGCAGAATAGGCACGCCATCAGAGCTTTCCTTAAATACACATTTTCGCTTTCGGAATAACACGGTTCATTATTTCACACTGTTCGTTTATAATAAGGGTGGGTGCTCATCATACAAAGGCCTAATTTTTAATATAGCCACCCTTTCATCAGTTTATCTGATCCAAATGCTTGAATGTCTGATTACTTTTTTTTTTTTCGCTGTGTCCCTTTCCAATTAATTAAAAGCTGCTTTTTTAGTTCTTCGAATTCTTGCGTAGCCATGGAGGTTAATTAGTCTGACAAAGCAAGGAAATCAGACAGTGCGGAAGAAAGAAACAGAAAAAGAACGCGAAACGAGTCTCACAATGAGCCGACGAAAGCTACACCAAGGAGAAGAATTTCACATTAACATTCCAGCCCACCATTTTGCATTCTACCTGTCTGAGTAAAGTGGGGAAATGTAACATCTATAAAACATGTTAGTTTTCAGAAGTTAATTAGCAGGTACTTTTTTAGCATTTTGAAGGGTTTGCTAAGATGAAGGGAGAGCAGAAGGGAGCGAGGCCGGGGGAGAGATAGAGATGAGCTTTGAAGACTGGGATGGGTGGGTGGGGTGAATTATCTTTGCGGGAAAGATAAGCCCAAAAGTACCAATGTGACTGCAAACTGGGGCTCCCCAGTCCCACAGGGGTTCTTATACGTTTATTTTGTGGCCCTGGTGTCACTGCCCGCGCTGTCAAGTTTCAAGCTGCGTCTCAGTTTATAGCAGAACTCAGCCTTAACCTAAACTGATGAGTAAAGCATCCAAAAACAGGATGTGTTGAGCGCCGTAAAAAATCATCCATTTTTTGAGTTATCGTGTTTGTTTTTCCCCCTCACTGTGTGATGAGAAAAGAGCATCAAACTTCATTCATCCATCAGTATATCAATTCTCTGATTGACTTGTGTAAACAGGTGTAACCGATAAGGACCACCCAAATCTGGTTTTTCGCCTAATCCTATTGGGCACGGTGGTCTGATTGCAGCGGTCATGTAAACACACTGAGTGCGACAAGCCATTACACCAGTCCTTTCCTTTTACAATAGAGGAGCCTTCAGTCAGTCAATAACAGTCAGTCACTGATCGAAGCTCTCTAGCTCCATTACTCTGTAAAAAGGTTGGCTTTTTAACGGAGCACATTGTGTTTTTATTGGAGTGATCACTCCCAGTGAGCGGAGCTTCAGTACGTACTTGTGGCTCGAAGAGCGTTTGTGTGTTAAAGAGAACGAAGCCCTCTCCAGCAGTATTTTATCAAAACGGTGCCGTTGCCATTTTCAGCTCAATCAGAGCGGCATTCACCTACTGCTTAGAAGTGCAAAGAGAGCCTTAATGGAGACCAAATCCCATCATTACACTTGTGTCTGAAAGAACTGTTTCTCTAGAAAGAGTTGTTTTGCTGTTTTTTTCTGTCTGGAAAGAGCCGGTTTTCTGGAGGAGTTGCTTGTCTTATGTTCATATTTGGGGAAAGCAGTTGAAATGGACAGAACAGCTTGTGTGTTGATAGAGCAGTTTGTCTTGAAAGAGCAATCTGTGTATGGAAAGAACAGCCTGTGTGTTGAAAAGCAGTTTGTGCATGGAAAGAGCAGTTTGTTTTTGGAAAGAACAGCTTGTCTGTAGAAAGAGCAATTTGTGTGTGGAAAGAACAGTTTGTGTGGAAAGAGAAGTTGATGTATGGAAGGACCTGTTTGTATGGAGAAAGACCAATGTGTCCATGGGAATGGTTGAAGTTGACATGGGCTGTAGGTCAGGGTGTGTGTGTGTGTGTCTGTGTGGGGGGGGCATGAGAGGGGTTTGGGGATTGTGCGGTGGCAACTACCCCCAGCTTTTTTTCCAAGATGTGTCAGAATAGGCTTCAATCACATGTGAAAATATTGTATATCCAGGCCATAACACACACACACACGCATACACACACACACACCTGGGCCCATTATTTCACAAAAACGCTCTTTCTTTCTTTTTTTCTTTCTTTCTTTCTTTCTCTCTCTCTCTCTCTCACACACACACTCACAAATACACACACACGTGTACACATACACCTGGGCCCTTCATTATACATACATGCTCTCTCTTTCTCTCTCTCTCTCTCGCTCACACACGCACACACACTCTCTACCTTGGAGTACATGGCCCCGTTGAGCACCTCTCCGTTGCGGATCCAGATGATGGAGGCTGCAGGCTTGGCGTTGTTGGCGTGGCAGGTGAGGTTTAGGGGGTCCCCTGCCCTCAGGCTAATCACTGGACCCCCATTAATGAGGGGATCATCCGGGGGAACTGTGGAGAGAGAGAGAGAGAGAGAGGGTTAGAGAGAGGGAAAGAGGACAGAAAGAGGGAGAGGAGAAGAGTGAGAGAGAGGGGGGGACAGAAAGAGGGAGAGAGGAGGGAAGTGAGAGGGGGGTAGGGAGAGGGAGAAAGAGGAGAGAGAGAGCGAGACATGGGAGGAGAGAGGGATAGAGAGAGGGAGACGAGGAGTGAGAGGCATAGAGAGAGAGCGATAGAGAGAGGGAGAGGAGGAGTGAGAGGGACAGAGAGAGAGGGAGTGGGAGAAAGGAGTGAGAGGGAGAGAGACGAGGAGGAGAGAGAGGGAGATATACAGAGAGGAAGTGGGGAGAGAGGGAGCAGTAGTCAGAGAGACGGAGGGAGCGAGGGAGAGGGGAGGGAGGGAGGTGGGACAGACAGTGAGAGACAGAGAGGGAGGGGAAAGAGAGAACGAGGATTAGAGGTGTTTTGAGCAGGAGTCCTGCACCCACTGCGCCCTGATTACTCTCTCACATCTGATGATTGATTAGGCCTTGTTTGGGAAACACCATGTTTACCCCACCAACCCCCTTTCAGACCAGAGCAGCAGATTTTAGAGCAGACTACTCAGATTCCTCACCGAGCCTTTCCTAAATTAATAAACCTTCAGGTGCTGCAAAGTGCTGTTATTTATGGCGTCTACCTTTGTCTAAATAAACATCGCAGGTTTCCCTTGTTATTTGCAGTAAAATACAATAACAGCGTTTATCGTGGACAGCAGCTGGGCGGGATGTTAAATGATGATTTACACGTTCATAAAAATGTTTATCTCCCAGTAAAGTGAGTCAGAGGGCGATGTGCTCCTGCAAACCTAGCAGTGTTATTTTTAACATCTATTTTCCGAGTGAGCCTTTATTAACCTTTATTTCACCAAGGGAGCTCCAGTGAGATCATGATTCTGTCTTCCAAGGACGCCCTAGGAGCAATACTAGAGAGAAGGACTGCTAAAAGAAAGAGGTAGAGAGCTTAGCAAAAGCCCCTGGAGCGGTTTTGGGGTTAAGGGCCTTGCTCAGGGGCCCAGCCAGTTCCTCCCAATTTCACCTCTCCAGATGTAAGTCAGAATCGGCAACCCCAGCGGAGCCTCAAACTGTCAGCCCTTACAGTTAGCGGTCCAGCTGCCCTTAACAAGGCCAGTCCCCTGCATGGACCCCCCCACTTGTGCTGGAGGGATGTTCTACCTGCTCAAGTCTGGAAAGTCATTCGACAGGTGGAGCCGCACTGGCGGGGGGGGGGACTCCTGAATGGGGCTGACTTTATCTGCTGCTGGAGTAATGAGGACGTGGAGACTATACACCATCTCTGAGAGGGAGCTTGTGTGTGTGTGTGTGTGTGTGTGTTCTTGTTCATGCTACGCAGTGAAAACCGGAAAACGTGTTTTTCAGACAGAGCGGGGACGTCACTGGGATGTGAGGACATTTTCACCAGTCCTCAGGACTACAAAAGAAAACTGTAACTTATTAGTTAAGGGGTAAGGTTAGGGCAAGGGCTTTGGTTAGGCATGCGTTGCTTATTGTTAAGGTTAGTGAAAGGCTGTAGAGACGCATAAAGATGAATGGAAGTCAGGAATGTAATGTCCTCACAAAGATAAAAGTACAAGGATGAGTGTGTGTGTGTGTATGTGTGTGTGAGGTTCAGACATTCTTTTTAAAGACAAAGATTGTTCGATCCCATATTTCCTCATCCTTATAGTGTTGACTATGGTCTTAGCTGAAGGCTACACATTGACACAGAGGGAGTTCTGTTTGTAAAATGTTTATGTGTATTTTATCATTCTCTCTATATTCTTACCTGTATATTTGGTATCCTAATTTCAGTTATTGTATTTATTTTCTGGCTGTTGTTGTTAATTATTTTATTGTATTGTTTATTGCACATAACAAAGACAATGACATGTCATTAAAACCAAAAAGATTATGTGTTCATCATAATTAAAAAGAAAACAGTATAAAGAAAAAAAAGATGTGCAGGAGAGGCCAAAAAACCCGGAAGGGCTTATTAAGAGACCCTCCTCAATTCACTGACACAAGAAATAAACAATTAAAATAGTAAAAACTAAAAAATAAAATATCATGATTTACTGTATCGAATGACTTTGATAAATCAACAGATACTCTCTAGTAATATTGTCAAAGAACTGGATGAGGGCCATCAAAGTTGAATGATTTTCTCTGAATCCATACTGATGGGTATAAAGAATATTATTTTCATTAAAATATTTAAGCAAGTGGTTACAAACAAGTTTTACTAGTATTTTTGAAAAGCATGAAAGAATAGAGATTGGTCTGTAATTGAAAATAGGGATGGATCATCAGATTTAAAGAGTGGAATTACTCAAGCCCATTTTAACTGATCAGGAAATACACCAGTTTTAAGGGAGAGATTGAAAATATGAGGGAGTAGTTTGGAGATGTATGGAGGGCATTTTTTAAAAATTGCAGATTTTATCTCATCAAGACCTGGTGCAGATGATTTAAGTCTATTGACCGCATCCACAAGTTCAAGCTCACCAATTGTTGAAAATAAAAAAGGAGAAGATGGTCTCTTCTAACCAGAGAGAGACAAAGGAGTCTGTTGTATTTTGTCTGCGAGCAATGGACCAATATTCACAAAAAAAAATTATTAAATTCTTTAACAATTTCAAAAGGATCAGAAAACTTTTTTTTTTACCCTCCTTGAATTTTCTTTGAATGTTAGTGCAAGCAGCATTTTTATTCATAATCTCATTAATGATCTTCCATGCAGTTTTAATATCTTTTTGAGCTTCACAAAATTTCTTCTCATAGAACTTTTGTTTAGATGATCGCAACAAGTGATTCAATTTACAGTTTTTTGGTACATTTTATATCAGTTCAAAAATAATGGACAAGGATAAGTAAGGTAATCCCGATACAATTTATTCTTTTTGGCAAGAGAGCCCTTTAAACATAATCTTTATCAACATAATTATTTACTCTTCAAAAAAAAAAGAAAAAGACAAACAATAAGACAACAAAGACCTGAGCGCTGCAAAGGCCTGATCGTTCAGTTCAGAACAGATGAACAATGTATACCTGCTTTCCTGAGTGTATCACGAAATGAAACAAAATTTGTATTTAGTCCATGAAAGGGCAAAAAGTACCATCAACTAGGATCACAATTGTGTCACATCTGTAGCACATGTTGGAGAGTCCAGTTCATGCAGGTAGCCAGTCTGTCTCCCGTCTGGATCAGTTCTGAGATCCCTCTTCAGGCGCTGGGTAGCCAACCCTGCTAATGCTCGGCCTAATCAGCTATGACTGAGACATCACAAACTTTGTATTTCCCAATGTTAGATTTCCGGGTATGATTCCTTTTGTCCAATGGTTAACAAGACAGCCTTTGTTATGAGATTTCCTGATTATGACTTTGGCTGACTTTTGATTTGGATGACCCAAAACTTTGGCACTCTGACCGTCTGTCATCTGAATCTTGGACTGAACATTGACGATGATTTGGATTATCCCTCTGGCACTGTCCGTTCACTGTTTGGCTCTCATGCGTATCGTTTGACATTGAGAGAGTCAACAAATAAACCTGTGGAACTGATTTACTGTCCTTGGTGCTTGTCAACAGCATTATCTGTTGGCAATAATGTAGGAAACAACAGAATTTTCTTTTCAGGGGACATGATGGAGCGGGGAAATCTCACTGGCCCTCTGAGCAGCTCATGTGCTGACTGAACTCAGCGCTCAGAGTCCGTTCGCTCCTATGGTTGCTATTCTGTGTTGCTGTTCTGTGTGTTACACCAGCTCTGTCTGTGTCAGCTAGTGTATTGACCTGAGCCCAAACTGTCCTTCAATCAATCTTGGCCAACTCCCCTTCAATTTTAGTGAGCTGACTTAAGAAGCAGTCGGCAGTATATACTTCTTTGCTTTTGGGAAAATACTCAGATTCTCTTCTCTGTCCTCCAAATTCCAGTCCTATTTGGTGCAATTCAGTTCAACTGAATTGACGTCACTTCAATTAAAAAAGATGTTTTCCTTACCCTTAAGGGACTTTTGTTTTGCTTTATACATGTATTACATATTTTATCCGATGAATTTATCATGAATGTTCTCCCTGAATATGAAAGGGGGGAGAACGTGCTCACCATCTGTGCTTGAAAGAATTTAAAAGATTAAAAGCTGATTCACATGAAGTGAAGTTTAAGGCATAAAAATGCACTTTCGAAAAAAAAAAAAAAAAACACCTACTCGTTCTCATTATACACTGACAACCTCAGGGTCACAGCCAGGTATGAACACCTCATGTTTAAACACATCATGCAGTAAAGCTTTAATATTTATAAATAAAAGTGCCCATATGTCAGCAAATTATGCTATATAACTGTTTTATTTGAATTATATGCTCATTTTTTGAGAATTCTAAGGTATTTCTTGTGCATGACGCGGTGGCCAACTGGAAAGAATGGAGATACCACAAGAAGGGAGCTAATTGGTTCTTCAGCCTCACCTGAAGAACCAATGAATATGAAACGGCTCCGATGAGGTCAGGGCATTTGGCTCAGTCGATGGGGGGGGGGTGCTTGCAGCTGAAGTGAATGTGGTTGGAGTAGCAGTGGGCTGGAGCAGGGCTAAACTCTCATTCGAAGGTGGTCATGAAGCCACAGCCTCGTCCGCACAGGTGCAGGCCATTTTCTCCGACTTGCTGAAATTAAACAGATGTGATATTGGCGCTCAGAGAGGGACGAGGAGCCTCTGGTAACCCCCGTCTGTTTATTTAGCCACACAGCCTCATTCAGTCTCGGACGGCACCCGCAGGTGCAGGCCTGTGGGGGCGGGAGGTTTACTGGCTGTGTTTGTTACGGAGGATGTGGGCGCACTGGAGCTGCGGAGGATCGATAAGTCCCTGTTATCTGTGTTTCTGTGGTTTCACCCCTGACCTCTCCGAGCGAATGCTTCTGATCCGCGTTCCCCGGTGAGATATCATCACGCTACCAAATGCACCCGCATATCCAAGCTTTCATCCCTGCATACACATACTGTCTGAATTCTATTTATTCAGTACTCAGTTATTTATTTCTTTTTTTTCTGGTTTTTTTCTTTTTATTGTTGTTCACCAGGCCTCTGCCCCTCGTCCTACAGAATTCAGCATGGCGTTATGCCCCAGTTATTCACCCTGGTACCATAGAAGCTGAGAAACTACACTTGAGCTAACACTTTTGATTAACTGTACATCAAAGTTTATCATGTTAATTCTGTATGCACAAATTTGACAGAGACATAGCGTAACTATGAATCTATAACAGTGTGTCGTGTGTGTGTGTGTGTGTGCATGTGAGGGAGAAAGAGAGAGAGAATATGAGAGAAACTGCAGGCCTCCCAACTGCTCTATACCCCGAACCTCCACTGGTCTACTGCAGGACCTGCTCCCAGTTCTATGACCAGTACAGGTGTCACTGCTAATTGCTAACACGTGTGTTACCATGCAGTCGCCTTCCCTTCCTCTTTGGTCCGTCACCATTCCTCTCCTAAAACATTATTCTTACTCTCACTGCGGCACATTCACTCATCAGAGAGACTGAAAGCAGCTTCCCCGCTAGGGAGAGACAATAAGCCCTTGCAGCGGCGGCTTTGTTTCTGTGATCGAGCACCGCTCCGTTTTGCTGCTCTCGTTTCTCCAATGACTGACATGTGTTGGTTTTGGAATTACCGTGGCACACAAAACCGCCGAAGCCGCAAATCGATACGAAATTGTGTTCTATTCCTGCGGAGTTATTTCACAGCAGCGCGGCGCTTTCTCCCAGACAAGGGGGGCGATACGAAAGTGGCAGGGGCTCTTTTATCATATAAAATGATAATGTGTGCGCCGCACTCAGAGGGAAATGGCTGGATATGAGTTGTGAAAATAAGTAATCAGGACCTGCGGTCCTCGTGACCTCGATTGAAACCTCAATAGAGAGATAAAGTGGCTTTGAAATTGAGTTTTGTTGAAGATGAATCAGGTCTCTATCACACGAGTTCCGCCAAACTGGCTGTCAGCTTAATATGAATAAGAAAGTGCCTTTTAGGTTCCTGTTGAGAGCATCACTCTCTGCACATTGTTATTGAGGGCAAATATTCTTTATGAAATGATTTAAAGGCTAAAGATGTTTCTCTGGGCGAGACGGGGGAAATATCAAAAGTCTACCTTCAAATACCTCCGATGCCTTTCGAAGCTACGCAAAGCGTAGCTTGCTGCCTTTCATAGAATAATGAAATATCCCGGCTGAGGGAGAAAATAAATAACAAATGCATTACCGCCCCCCACCAATCAGAGCATGTCCCAAAACATGCTTACAACTTCTTGGTCTTTTAATTTTTTTTTTTATCTCCACGTGTTTTACTGACCTCCCTGTTGTCACAGATCTCTGTTTTTGCAGATCGCTGTGTTTCACTGATATCTTTATTTTTACTAATCTCTGTGTTTTACTGATATCTTTATTTTTACTAATCTCTGTTTTACTGATCTCTGTGTTTTTACTAATCTCTGTGTTTTACTGATATCTTTATTTTTACTAATCTCTGTTTTACTGATCTCTGTGTTTTTACTAATCTCTGTGTTTTACTGATCTCTGTGTTTTTATCTCTGTGTTTTGCTAATCTCTGTGTTTTTACTAATCTCTGTTTTACTGATCTCTGTGTTTTTACTAATCTCTGTTTTACTGATCTCTGTGTTTTTACGAATCTCTTTGTTTTACTGATCCCTAAGATTTTACTGATCTCTGTTCTATTGACCTCTGTGTTTTCACAGATCTCTTTTTTGCAGATACCTGTGTTTTACTGATCTCAGTGTTTTAATTGATTTCACTGTTTTTGCTGATCTCTGTTTTTACTGATCTCTGCGCATTTTTACTGATCCCTGTGTTTTGAATGATCTCTGTATTTCACTTATCTCTGTTTCATTGATCTCTGCCTGTTTTTGCTGATTCTGAGTTGTTAATGATCTCTGTGTTTTTACTGATCTCTGCATTTTTCTGATCGGTGTTTTCACTGATCTCCTCCATTTTTTACTGATCTATGCATTTTCACAAATCTGTTTTTTCTGATCTCTGTGTTTTCACTGATCGTGCATTTTCAATGATGTGTTTGTGCTTACTGTTTTACAGATCTCTGTTTTTACCCGTCTCTTTGAGTTTACTGCCCCGTGTTTTTACAGATCTCTTGGTTTTTACAGATCTGTTTTTTTACAGATCTCTTTGCGTTTGCTGATCTGGATTTTTACAGATCTCTGTGTTTTTACTGATCTGTGTTTAATCGGCCTCTGATGCCCAATGATATGAACCAGGTAAATCGGCTCACAGTGGCTTAAATTCAGGCTGTCCTCAAGTGTCCTGTAGAAAATTGAGAACTGTGAGAGGATTGAGTGTCCAATTTCAGTTGAAGTGGATATATTATAGTGATCTGCTTTATGGCTCTAACTTACTATTTTCCAGGAATATGCAGTGCAAATGTTTGATACACTTCAAAGAAGAAAATTCACATTTCTATTGGATGGGACTTTTTAATGACAATGAAAAGGAAGGTCCACTCTTTTACAATGCGGAACTAATTCTGCCAGAAGATCTGTCAATTTGAAGTAATGAAGGGCTTCACGCTATAGAGAACGGCATTATGGGATTTCTTTGGCCAGCTGTTGTGGAGGGGAACCTTTTTTCCATTTCCTAGAGCTCACCGGGCTGAATCAATACGCCAATGCCAGCATTGCAGTGTATGAAAATAAATACAGAGGAGAAGCGAAGCGAGGGATTAAAATAGTGACAGGCTGGATTGGAGAGGCCATCGATCATCACGGTAGAGACAGGTTGCCTCTCCATTCCGCAGCAGACGCGGCGAGCAGCAGCGCGGATTTCACCGCGCAGCCTTCCCTCCGCTCGAGCGTGACCATACAACCCCCCCCCCTTCCCCCCCTTACCACCATCCCGTCTCCCGGATCTCCGCCGCCGTGACCAAACCCGGAACCCCTCAGCCGAAGCCTTGAAAGGCAACCGGCAAAAACGTCCGGAGAAAATGCCGCTTTTCCCCTCCGGCTGAACAGTCAGTTACAGGAAGGTCCGGTGTTGAAACGGAGCTGGCTTGCCTTGTTTGTTTGCCTTCGTGCCTGGTTTAGAAATGAGGGCTGGAGTGTGTTTAATGGAGGTGAGCGTTTGTAGCACATGCAACTCTGTAATTAAGCATTGGTGATGGAACAGCCCAGAACTTCCTGCTCGTATGGCAGATACAGACCCGCTATGGCGCGTTTCATCACAGGGAAACTTCACAGTACGATTGCCTTGTCGCTTTAATTAATGATTTGCCTGAAAGCAAAATGAAAGTGGGCTTATCTGACCTTTCTTCTCCCTTTACTGTTAGGCTTCAACAAAGTCAACATTGCCTAATTGGTGAATTTTGAAACCTCGAAAATTACGAGGCGACAAGGCGAGTTTATCACAGTGCAGTGCTCGTTTGCATCCCTTTAAAGTTGCCTTTCATCTCGGAGGCGCCTGGGAATCAGCGACGGCAGCGCGGCACACTAACGAGCCGGGAATTCGGCATGCAGGCATAGAATGGAGAAGTGTGGCGCACCCCCTGGAGCGCATGACAGGGTGTGGCAGCATCGGGAGAATTTTTGGCTTTTGAGCGTGAAATATCTCTTCAAATATCAAACTAGGAGAATTGACACCACCGTAATGCGGGTTCTCAGGTCAGGCCGGGATCTCTGCTCTCGCGGGCACTTCAGGTAAATTTGGTGAATGTTGGAAGCTGAAGAGGGAATCTTTGAATTTCTCCCCTTTGAAGGCAAAGGTCACTGAGAGCAGACTAATTCTCCACATAGTGCCATTACCCTCCCCTGCCAAACTCAGGCAAAGACCTCCCAAGTCAACGACTGACAGGCTATAATTAGCCTCCTGGGCCTTTTCTTTTATACCTGCCATCACCTGAGCCTCCTGCATTATTCAACAACCCAGCCACTAGAGGGCAACCCAAGTCCCCTACTGCTTTCACTGTCAGATTAAAGTTCAGAAGTGTTTGAGCCCCTCCCTGGCTTAATAACTGTCCCTGAAGCACTGCGCCAGGTCTCTCTTGGACTCAAAGCTGGGCTCTTTCTTTTGCTTTCCCGAATACAACATTAAGCTACCATCTGCCTATCATTTACATTTTAAAAAACATCTAACTCTGTCCAGAATTCTGTTTAATGAGAGGAGAAGAGTGCTTCGCTTGTTTCAGAACAGTAGCGCAGTCGTATTTCAAAATGAATTTCCCCTCTGGTGATTGACATTTCCCAAGGACACAATATTTTTCAGCATTACTTTCTTGTTATGTTTTGTACGCTAGAAGTTTTGAAGAAAAAAAAAACAAGTAAATGACAAAAATGCTGTACAAAAGACTTTCAAGACTCAATAAAACCTGAAGAGAAATAAAACAGACCACTTTCCCATGCTAACTCAAATGAATGGACTTGAAGGCCTTAAAAAACTGAAACCACTTCACCTGAACAGCATCAGTACAGAGGTAATGCAGGGAGTAAAGAAGTACAGAGTTAATACAGGGAGTGAGGAAGTACAGAAGTAATCGGGGAGGGATGAATTACAGAGTTAATGCAGGGAGTGATGAAGAACAGAGGTAATGCAGGGAGTGAGGAAGTACAGAGGTAATGCAGGGAGTGGGGAAGTACAGAGGTAATGCAGGGAGTGAGGAAGTACAGAAGTAATGCAGGGAGTGGGGAAGTACAGAGGTAATGCAGGGAGTGAGGAAGTACAGAGGGAATGCAGGGAGTGGAGAAGGACAGAGGTAATGCAGGGAGGGGAGGAGGACAGAGGTAAGGCAGGGAGTGAGGAAGAACAGAAGTAATGCAGGGAGTGGGGAAGTACAGAGGTAATGCAGGGAGTGAGGAAGTACAGAGGTAATGCAGGGAGTGCAGAAGAACAGAGGTAATGCAGGGAGTGGGGAAGAACAGAGGTAATGCAGGGAGTGAGGAAGAACAGAAGTAATGTAGGGAGTGGGGAAGTACAGAGGTAATGCAGGGAGTGAGGAAGTACAGAAGTAATGCAGGGAGTGGGGAAGTACAGAGGTAATGCAGGGAGTGAGGAAGTACAGAGGTAATGGAGGGAGTGCAGAAGAACAGAGGTAATGCAGGGAGTGGGGAAGAACAGAGGTAATGCAGGGAGTGAGGAAGAACAGAAGTAATGCAGGGAGTGGGGAAGTACAGAGGTAATGCAGGGAGTGAGGAAGTACAGAGGTAATGCAGGGAGTGAGGAAGAACAGAGGTAATGCAGGGAGTGGGGAAGTACAGAAGTAATACAGGAAGTGAGGAAGTACAGAAGTAATGCAGGGAGTGGGGAAGTACAGAGGTAATGCAGGGAGTGAGGAAGTACAGAAGTAATCCAGGGAGTGAGGAAGTACAGAGGTAATGCAGGGAGTGAGGAAGTACAGAGGTAATGCGGGGAGTGAGGAAGTACAGAGGTAATTCAGGCAGTGAGGAAGTACAGAGGTAATTCAGGCAGTGAGGAAGTACAGAGGTATTGCAGGCAGTGAGGAAGTACAGAGGTATTGCAGGCAGTGAGGAAGTACAGAGGTAATGCAGGGAGTGAGGAAGTACAGAGGTAATGCAGGGAGTGAGGAAGTACAGAGGTAATTCAGGCAGTGAGGAAGTACAGAGGTATTGCAGGCAGTGAGGAAGTACAGAGGTAATGTAGGGAGTGAGGAAGTACAGAGGTAATGCAGGGAGTGAGGAAGTACAGAGGTAATTCAGGCAGTGAGGAAGTACAGAGGTAATGCAGGGAGTGAGGAAGTACAGAGGTAATGCAGGGAGTGGGGAAGTACAGAAGTAATACAGGGAGTGAGGAAGTACAGAAGTAATGCAGGGAGTGGGGAAGTACAGAGGTAATGGAGGGAGTGAGGAAGTACAGAAGTAATGCAGGGAGTGAGGGAGTACAGAGGTAATGCGGGGAGTGATGAAGTACAGAAGTAATGCAGGGAGTGAGGAAGTACAGAGGTAATGCGGGGAGTGAGGAAGTACAGAGGTAATTCAGGCAGTGAGGAAGTACAGAGGTATTGCAGGCAGTGAGGAAGTACAGAGGTAATGCAGGGAGTGAGGAAGTACAGAAGTAATGCAGGCAGTGAGGAAGTACAGAAGTAATGGAGGGAGTGAGGAAGTACAGAGGTAATGCAGGCAGTGAGGAAGTACAGAGGTATTGCAGGCAGTGAGGAAGTACAGAGGGAATGTAGGGACTGAGGAAGTACAGAGGTAATGCAGGCAGTGAGGAAGTACAGAGGTAATGCAGGGAGTGATGAAGTACAGAGGTATTGCAGGCAGTGAAGAAGTACAGAGGTAATGCAGGGAGTGAGGAAGTACAGAGGTAATGCAGGGAGTGATGAAGTACAGAGGTATTGCAGGCAGTGAGGAAGTACAGAGGTAATGCGGGAAGTGAGGAAGTACAGAGGTAATGCAGGGAGTGAGGAAGTACAGAGGTAATGCAGGGAGTGAGGAAGTACAGAAGCAATGCAGGCAGTGAGGAAGTACAGAAGTAATACAGGGAGTGAGGAAGTACTGACGTAATGCAGGCAGTGGGGAAGTACAGAAGTAATGGAGGGAGTGAGGAAGTACAGAGGTAATGCAGGGAGTGAGGAAGTACAGAAGTAATGCAGGAGGTGAGGAAGTACAGAGGTAATGCAGGGAGTGAGGAAGTACAGAGGTAATGCAGGGAGTGAGGAAGTACAGAAGTAATGGAGGGAGTGAGGAAGTACAGAGGTAATGCAGGGAGTGAGGAAGTACAGAAGTAATGCAGAGAGTGAGGAAGTACAGAGGTAATGCAGGCAGTGAGGAAGTACAGAGGTAATGCAGGGAGTGATGAAGTACAGAGGTATTGCAGGCAGTGAGGAAGTACAGAAGTAATGCAGAGAGTGAGGAAGTACAGAGATAATGCAGGCAGTGAGGAAGTACAGAGGTAATGCAGGGAGTGAGGAAGTACAGAGGTATTGCAGGCAGTGAGGAAGTACAGAGGTAAGGGGGGAAGTGAGGAAGTACAGAGGTAATGCGGGAAGTGAGGAAGTACAGAGGTAATGCAGAGAGTGAGGAAGTACAGAACTAATGCAGGGAGTGAGGAAGTACAGAGGTAATGCGGGATGAGGAAGTACAGGGGTATTGCAGGCAGTGAGGAAGTACAGAGGTAATGCGGGATGAGGAAGTACAGAGGTATTGCAGGCAGTGAGGAAGTACAGAGGTAATGCGGGAAGTGAGGAAGTACAGAGGTAATTCAGAGAGTGAGGAAGTACAGAGGTAATGCAGAGAGTGAGGAAGTACAGAGGTAATGCAGGGAGTGAGGAAGTACAGAGGTAATGCGGGGAGTGAGGAAGTACAGAGGTAATGCACAGAGTGAGGAAGTACAGAAGTAATGCAGGCAGTGAGGAAGTACAGAAGTAATGTAGGGAGTGGGGAAGTACAGAAGTAATGCAGGGAGTGGGGAAGTACTGACGTAATGCAGGCAGTGGGGAAGTACAGAGGTAATGTAGGGAGTGAGGAAGTACAGAAGTAATGCAGGGAGTGAGGAAGTACAGAAGTAATGCAGGGAGTGAGGAAGTACAGAAGTAATGCAGGGAGTGAGGAAGTACAGAGGTAATGCGGGGAGTGAGAAAGTACAGAAGTAATGCAGGGAGTGAGGAAGTACAGAGGTAATGCAGGCAGTGAGGAAGTACAGAAGTAATGCAGGCAGTGATGAAGTACAGAGATAATGCAGGCAGTGAGGAAGTACAGAAGTAATGCAGGGAGTGAGGAAGTACAGAAGTAATGCAGGGAGTGAGGAAGTACAGAGGTAATGCAGGGAGTGAGGAAGTACAGAGGTAATGCAGGGAGTGAGGAAGTACAGAGGTATTGCAGGCAGTGAGGAAGTACAGAAGTAATGCAGGGAGTGAGGAAGTACAGAGGTAATGCAGGGAGTGAGGAAGTACAGAAGTAATGCAGGCAGTGATGAAGTACAGAGATAGTGCAGGCAGTGAGGAAGTACAGAGGTATTGCAGGGAGTGAGGAAGTACAGAAGTAATGCAGGGAGTGAGGAAGTACAGAGGTAATGCAGGGAGTGAGGAAGTACAGAGGTAATGCAGGGAGTGAGGAAGTACAGAGGTATTGCAGGCAGTGAGGAAGTACAGAGGTAATGCAGGGAGTGATGAAGTACAGAGGTAATGCAGAGAGTGAGGAAGTACAGAGGTAATGCAGGCAATGAGGAAGTACAGAAGTAATGCAGGGAGTGAGGAAGTACAGAGGTAATGCAGGGAGTGAGGAAGTACAGAAGTAATGCAGGGAGTTAGGAAGTACAGAAGTAATGCAGGGAGTGAGGAAGTACAGAAGCAATGCAGGGAGTGAGGACGTACAGAGGTAATGCAGGGAGTGAGGAAGTACAGAAGTAATGCAGGGAGTGGGCATGGTCAGAGGTAATGTACTTTGGGGCGGAAGGGGGTTACTGGGCTCACATTCCAACCCACTCACGTGATTTCTTGGGATGACGGAGGTTTAGTTATTGGGGGTACATAATCAGCATACCGGTCTTAACCTCCTCTCAGCCACTCAGATGCAATCTTGGCTTAATCAATTGCCTCATTCGAGGCAAACAAATTATGCGGTATGTGGAGCTCGACCCTAGGCCCTCGCCCCGATACATTAATCTCCACCTCTAAGAGCCTGAAAGGCTCTGCTGCCAGCCTTGGCCAGGGTATTATACACTTTATTTATTCTTAAATTAATGCCTAGAGGGAATAGATGTCTGGGTGAAATTACTCAGCGGTCTTGGACAAGCGGAGAAAAAAAAATACAAACTGTCTTAATTATCAATTTGGTCCCATTTGGCATGATGAGAATGAAAGGCACAAAGGAGTAATTTGTCTTCTCTCTTCTCTTCTGACTTTCTTCTCCTGAACATCATTAGTTTCACTTTTCATTAGAGCAGATCAATACTGGAGCTCTCAGTGCTTCTGCCCATGATGCGGCCACGCTCCATATTGCTGCTCTCTGCAAACTGTGCTGTCTGCTATACCTGCATTTACCTAATTCTCTCTCTTAAAGCTGCTCTTAGCTCACTCCTCTCTCATAATTCTCTCTGTGTAAACTACTGTTTGCTACCACTCCGCTGCTACTACTGTTATCTGCCTCTCTTTTAACACTGCTGTCCGCAAACTCTCCGCTCATGCTGCTGTTTTCCACCTCTCCGTTAACACTGCTTTACGTTAATTCTCTGGTAATTCTCTTTGCAAACTCTCAATGTTAAAGCTGCTCTTTTTTTGCTCTCCGCTACCCCTGCTCTACTCTCTTTGAAAGCAGCTCTCTGCTAAGTTTTTACCAATGCTGCCGTTTGCTGACTCTGTTAACACTGCTCTCTACTAATTCACTGCTAATGCTGCTCTTCACTAATTCTTCCTGTTAAAGCTGCTCTCTGCTGACTCTCTGCTAACACTGCTCCCCACTGACTCTCTGCTAATGCTGCTCCCCACTGACTCTCTGGTAATGCTGCTCTTTGCCAACAGTCTGCTAATACCGCTCTCTGCTTACTCTCTCTGCAAATGCTGCTCTCTACTAACTCTCCCTGTGAACACTTCTGCCTGACAACTCACTCTGTAATCTTTAATTTTATACCGATAGTAGCATCATTAAGTAGCACACAAATAGCAGTTGCTGAAATAGCACATCAATAGCAGAAGCTGTTTTAGCACACTAATATTAATCACTCTAATCACACACCAATAGCAGCAGCTGTTGTAGCACACCAATGGCAGGCAGTTTATGTGTGTAAGTGTGCGCATGTGTTTGTGTGTGTTAGTGTGCCCGTGTGTATGTTTGTTTGTATGCGTGTGTGTGCGTGCATCTGACTCACCCAGCACAGTTAGTCGGGCAGGTCGGGACCTCATAGCTGCCTGGATGGCTTGACACTCGAACACAGCGTCGTCTGACAGCTCCACGCGCTGGATCCGCAGGTGATGCTCACCTGAGGTGTGGTCCCCCACTACCGTGTAGCGTGGATAACCTGGAACAGGAAGTGCCATGATGCTACTTGGGACTTCCAATAAGTGTGCTTTGCAGTGGGCAGATAATTGTGCTGCACTTCAGCATTTCGGCAGGTTTCTGACTGGGCTAGATTATGTGAAAGGTTCTTAAAGCTGTTTTCAGAAGCTTCCGATCCCCTGCTGGCTGTAATGTGGCACTCACAGGTTACTAGTCTAAAGTGCTGTCTCGATGTCATTCATGCAAGCTCAACCAATGCAGAAACTCAAATGCAATAAAAAATAGATCATTGCCCCTTGAATTAGGGATTTATACCTCACAATTCTGGGGGGAGATTGCTTAAAGCAGGATTGCTGAGTTAGCCATATAACTGTGCAGAGTAAAACCAGTTTCACAAAGCAGGATTACTGAGTTAGTTGTATACATCATCTGAGTAATGCCTTTTGCATAAAGCAGGATGAAGGATTACTGTATTAGCTGTATTAGCTGTTCTGAATTACACCTGTTTTACAAAGCAGGGCTGCTGATTTAGCTGTATAACTATGCTGAATAAAAACTGTTTCGCAAAGCAAGATTATTGAGTTAGCAGTATAACTGTGAGTAGTACTACCAGTCTAGCTAAGCAGGATTACTGAGTGAGCTGTTTAGCTGTGTTGAGTGATACCAGCTTTACTGAGTTAGCTGTTTCCTTTCACTTACTTAAACTAAGTAAAAACTGTTTCACAAGCAGGATTACTGGGTTAGCTGTGTCACAACATTCAGGGAAATCTGATTCACGAAGCAGGATAACTGAGTTCATTGTTTAACTTTGTTAAGTAAAAACTGTTTCACAAGCATGATTACAGAGACATACATCCCTGCATTAAACATTATGAATGAGACAAAGTTTACATAGGCTGTCACTTTACTTTGCTCTACCAGGAGGCACTTATTTCCATACAGGTCAAACATTGTCTGCCAATATTGGACATCTATTGATTCAACTTCTATAAACAAGTTGCGCTCGCAACTTTACAGAGCTTTGCTAGGTTGTTTATTTCTGTCTTCATATTTCACATATTTTTCATAGTTTATATTCATTCAGATACAGCAGGAATGTGCATTGTTCAGGACTAATTCATTTTGACAGTTATTTCACTATGTTTCCCTCAAGACTGACAGACAAAATTCATGAGGAGGCTAAACTTGCTTTTGGAAGCGAGCAACAGTGTGACTCTAATCCAGCGATTGAACCGCTTGCTTTTCCCCACCATTTATTTTTATTTTTATTTATTTTTTATGGACTGAGTGGAATCGACTGTCTTCGAAAAGCAAAAAGAAAAAACTGAAACGATGATCCGTGCTGCGGAGTGACTCTGCGTTTGGAGCGAACGTGTGGCTTTTATTGCCGCTGCGTACAGGAAGAGGAATGATTGAAATGTGCTGGGCCAGCAGAAAGCTGGGGATTTATGGTTTAATAAAGTCGAGAGAAAGGCTGTTTTCAAGAGCACTGTGCTTTTACTGCGCAGGGGGAAAAAAATCCGCCGCGGATCAAACACTTCAGGTAACCGTCGGCCGAAATTAGCATGGCGAGGATTCGGAATCCAAAAAAAAAAAGCGAGAAAAACGGCTCGTCTAATCACAGGCGTTTCAAGCGACATATTGCGCACTTTCATTAAGCCCTCACAATCAACTCTGCTTCTGCGGCAGAGTGTGTGTTCCACTCATCTGATGTTTACGATCAGAGGCGAGTGGAGGAAAAGAGATATTTCTGAGGTTGCAGGTGTTTTCCTATTCTCTTAAAGACTGCCATCGCTCATCAAAGGGAGCTGAACTACTCTGTGGATTTTAAAACCGCGTTTCCTCCGAAGACATAAAGTCAGAGTGATTAAATGCACTTCTAAGCCGCGCACTGAGTCTGCCAGTCCATCCACCAAGCCATTATTTCTCCCGTATACCCCTGGTCGAGGTAAAGGGGAGGGGCTATGGGATGTGGGCGCAGTCACCCATCCAAGCATGTACTGGATTTGCGGCGCAGTGGAAGTAGCACATTCAGGACTGAATATTCACATCACCCTCCAGTCTTGCACAGATATTGCTGCCAAAGGCCACCTCTTCTCATGGGACACAGCCATCTTCTGAATGCCTCAATGGGACTCATGTTTGCTCAGGAGATTCCAACGGCTTAACTTTTTAAGTGGCTTAAAATCGGGGGTGGGTGTATAGTGAGCTTTGCAGTAATGAAGTGGGCTAAAGACCGCCGGCTCATGGGCCCTAAAGTCAGATTACGGAGGCCCAAGCATTAAAAAACTAATCGGCAGTCAATGGCCGTGAACCTTATTCAGCTTTAACGGAGCATGAACTTACTCCTCTGTTCTACATGGAGACAGAGCATGGTTGGACATGGTTCTGTTCATTGTTTTCTATCCTATATCTGAGTTGAGCAGATTATTCAGGTGGTTTCGTAGGGACGAAAAAAACTTAGTGATTTATGTATAAATTTTGTATGACAAATACTTATATGAAGACTAGTCAATTTTTATTTCATTTATATTCTTTGGTTTGGTTATCAAATGGTGTGCTGTGGAATTACTGAAGTACTCCAATACAAATCTTGCAAGAGTTTTGCAAATCTTGGCTTATCATCTGTACATGACTGTCAGATGAGGGCACTCTGAAATGAGGGAGCATTGTGGGCCACCACTCCTGCCAAAGTCCCATTCGCCCGTTCGGTGAAATGCTGTACACAGTTCATTAGACCAGTTTTGTGACTGGATGTAACCCCAGAAACAATTAATATTAATGAGGACCAATTTGAAGAAAAAGAAAATAAGATTACCTCCCCTGCCCACCCACTCAGAGCACTCGATTTTCAGGCTTTATTTGTTGGCCTCTTTGCTGCCTTAGACTCCTGTCTTGTTTGTTGGGGGGGGGAAGTTTCTTCAAGGATTTGGATCTGTCAACATCAAGGTCTCATTCGCCTAAGTCCTGTCCCTGAGGAGCGAGAATTAAACCAATGTGGGAAAATCCATGATGACCCGGGAAGCTGCGGACGTGTGGTGAATGGTTGGGCTCTAGGGGATTAAACACCGGGACCATCATACATAACGGCCAGTGGTAAATAACATTAATGGCCATCGATTTCCTGTTAGAACCCTGTGGTTTATTTTGCCACCAAGGAATCAATGGCTTCGCTGAATCATCTATTAGCGTTTAATAGCCAGCTGAAGAAGGGATGAGGATTTACAGTCTATCCTCATAGCTCACGGCTGCTGGTATCAAGCCTGTCCCCTAATCCACACTCTCAGGTGCTGGCATTGGTATTCACTAGGGCACTCCAGCTTTACTATGCAGGTATATACCTGGATATTTACTGCTGTGCACCAGCTTCAGTTTTATTTATATTGGTATAGACCGGGATATGTACTGCTGTACACCAGCTTCAGTTTTCACTATGCAGCCATACACCTAAATATTAACTCTCATACAACAGCTTTAGTTTTTACTATGCAGGTATACACCTGGATATTTACTGCAGTAAACCATCTTTAGTTTTTACTATGCTGGTATACACCTGGATATTAACTGCTGTACAACAGCTTTCGTTTTTACTATGCAGGTTTACACCTGGATACTTGCTGCTTTACACCAGGTTTAGTCTGCACTAGACAGGTATACACCTGAACATTTACTGCAGAACTCCAGCTTTAGTAGGAAACATTGTAACACAGTTGACAGAGTAAGAATACCCAGCCTGGGTACTGCTCAATCTCACATCTGAAGGGTTAAACTTCTGCTCAAGAAAGTCTTTGCAGAGATAAATCCAAAAATAAAAAAATTGAATGCACAAAATCCATTTACTATTGGTTATGTTAAAAAATGAATTGTCACAAAGCAGTGAACAATTAATTTTGAAACTCTCTGATCCATGCAAATTTGCATAAAAGTGTATTAATTTTTTTTGTTGAAAACAACAGCTGCCCCAGATTGGATTAAGGCATCCCTGGGCAGCAGGGGGATTTGCTTGCCGCTGGGCCATGCTTATTGATGTTTTGTGCTTCTGTGGTCAGACCAGACAGGAGGTGCATAAACGCCAAGGTCTCCTTCTGCGCTGCCGAGCACCCGATCTCCTGACACAAGGCTCTCCACTCCCCGACGGCAGTCGGGTGGCACGGTGTGGTGCTTTCTGTCCATAAAAATGAACTTGTCCTTAGTTATATATTTGTTAGCACAATCACTGCACATACAGGTATTTGGGCGAAGGACAGGCTAATGCCCGTTGCAACAATATGGACAAAGGGACTTGCTCAAGGATTCAAAGGCTGCACAGATCTTACTTTAGCTACACTGGGGTTTGACCTACCAACCCCTGGAGCGAGCTCCCTGCGGTATGCCCCGCAACCCCCCCCCCCCCCACTTCCTCTGTGGGGGGAGTAGATAATCTCCTCATGGATCTTAATGAATTCCTAAAGACAGCGTGTGTCACCGACAGCATCCAATGTAAAATAGCTCCATTATTGCTAATGAATCCATCAGCGGCTGAAACGAACCGTCTTTACGGGAGATCAATCAAGGGGAAATGGCTCTGAATGGGCAGCATGTGCACGAGGGAGAGGGGGACAGTTGTTCTGTCGATGGCTGGAAATGATGGGGAACGTGATCGCTCAGATCAGCGGCTTTGGAGCTACACCAGCCCTCACCTCTAGGGGGTGCGTGCGCCTGGAATCCAAGGTTCATTTTGGAAGTTCACTCCCCAGTTTCATAGAGAGATATTGTTTACCGGCACTGCTGAGGTTGGATTCAGTTTTGGTGAATCAGCCACATCAGTCAGTTGATGTAACTTTAAGGTAGGCAGACACTCCCAAATACATTTATCTCTCTTTCATTCATAGCAATTTAGTACCAACATCATATGAACAACTCCTAAATACAGAAGTAAAGTGATGGCTCATTTACATAAATTATGCTAATTAGGTCCCGAGATGGCTACCGCAATGTGGAACTTGATCAAGTACCTCAGACAGAATGTCTTTTTTTTTTACTTTATTGGGTACCTAATTACCACAAAGTCTAGAAATACACAAATGATTTATTCAAAATGCCTTATCAGTCCATAGACATGCATCTTGTGAACTTATATTCTAAATTTCACAATGATAGCATGAGAGAAAGAGGAGATATGGTGTTTAAAGCAATGCTCGGCAGTCAAAAGCGACAGTTTTGAGAAATTGACAAAAAACAACAGATGTCTATATTTTTGACAGTCCTATCAAGTACACACACTATGAACTTACTGAAGGTTATTTTACGAAAATGTCAGAAAAAATATTTTTCAAAAAAAAGTCTATTTTGGGAGTGTCTACCTAGCTTAAGTCAATGGAGACTTTGGTAAAAAAATACTAAGAAAATAATGTTTCAGCACAAGAAAATGCATTCAAATTGTGCAGATGGTGACACATTATAATTCACTTCAGCGGTTCAAAAAGCATTCAATCAAATCTGAAGAAAGGGAAAGATGTGACAAAAGTGGATGATATGATGAAAGTTGATGGTGAGATAGAAGTGGATAATGTGCTGAAAGTGGACGCTGAGATAAAAGTGGATGATGTGATGATTTGATGAAAATAGATTCTGAGATGAAAGTGGATGATGTGATGAAAGTGGATTCTGAGATAAAAGTGGATGATGTAATGAAAGTAGATTCTGAGATGAAAGTGGATAATGTAATGAAAATGGACTTTGAGATAAAAGTGGATGATGTGATGAAAGTGGATTCTGAGGTGAAAATGGATGATGGGATGACATTTCATTCTGAGATAGAAGTAGATGATGTGATGAAAGTGGATGCTAAGATGAAAATGGATGATGTGATGATTTGATGAAAGTAGTTTCTGAGATGAAAGAGGATGACGTGATGATGGGATGAAAGTGGATTCTGAGGTGAAAGTGGATGATGGGATGAAAGTGGATGATGTGATGAAAGTGGACTCTGAGATGAAAGTGGATGATGTGATGAAAGTGGACTCTGAGATGAAAGTGGATGATGTGATGAAAGTGGACTCTGAGATGAAAGTGGATGATGCGATGAAAGTGGACTCTGAGATGAAAGTGGATGATGTCATGAAAGTGGACTCTGAGATGAAAGTGGATGATGTGATGAAAGTGGATTCTGAGATGAAAGTGGATGATGTGATGAAAGTGGATTCTGAGATGAAAGTGGATGATGTTATGAAAGTGGATTCTGAGATGTAAGTGGATGATGTGATGAAAGTGGACTCTGAGATGAAAGTGGATGATGTCATGAAAGTGGACTCTGAGATGAAAGTGGATGATGTCATGAAAGTGGACTCTGAGATGAAAGTGGATGATGTGATGAAAGTGGACTCTGAGATGAAAGTGGATGATGTCATGAAAGTGGACTCTGAGATGAAAGTGGATGATGTGATGAAAGTGGATTCTGAGATGAAAGTGGATGATGTTATGAAAGTGGATTCTGAGATGAAAGTGGATGATGCGATGACTTCAGGAAAGTGGATGATGTGTGGCTTGTCCGTGTTCTGCAGTGTATGATTTTGGCCCTGTGTTTATTCTTGTAGTGTATGCGCTCTTCTGCAGGACTGCTGCATCCAAAGGCAGTTAAAATGGAGGGGAACTGATTCCTCACTTTCCTCCAGAACATTCTTTAAAGAAATAAACAGACAGTACCCATCCTCTTTTTTTAGCTTCCAGCTGTCAGAGGCAGCAGATGGTTAGATGCATAAATGCGACATTGTTTAGATATGCCGAGATTTTCTTTTTTGCTTGTGGTTTAGCTTCCGGTGTAAAAGGCTTTAAATGTTTATGGGAATGGATGATTTAAAAAACAGCGACGGTTTGTGCTGATTTAAGAGGCTCGGTATGAATATGGATTAGGCTCCATCGGTGGGGACTAACAGAATGCTGAGATGACTGCTCAACAGTGAGTGTTTTTCCAAATTAAACAATTACGGTAATTACACGAGCGGCACTTTATAATTAGGACAGTGAGCTCCTCTTCAGATCCTCGTTTCCCGTTAAAAGCGCTGGAAATATGGCAGGCAGCGGCGGCGTCTCGGCTGCTTGTTTTGAGTTTCGGGGCAGTGACAGAGCAGATGGAAAGTGTTTTCACAGAGGAGATTCAATGGCTGCTGAACGGTTTCATCCACATCAGGGCTCTCCTCCAGTTTTGAGTATCTCCTGAGCCAATGCTGAAGAGACTGCTGCAGTGTGCAGGACTGAAGTATGAGAGACTGGCGTGTGGGTGAGACCGCCGTGTGTTAGACTGTCACGGGTGTTAGACTGCTGTGTGTGTGTGTGTGGGAGCACTGCGTGTGAGAGACTACCCTGCGTGTGAGAAACTGCTGTGTGTGTGTGAGACTATCCTACAGGTGTGACGGCCGTGTGTGGAGACTGTCATATGTAAGATTCCCATCTGTGTGAGATTGCCCTGTGTCAGAGATGGCCATGTAAGGGACCACACTCTTTCAGAGTCTGTCCTCTACAGAGACTATTCTTTGTGAGTGATTTCCCTCTCTGGGAGACCACTCTGTGTGGAAGACTGCTCCATATGGGAGACCACTCTGTGTGGAAGACTGCTCCATATGGGAGACCACTCTGTGTGGAAGACTGCTCCATATGGGAGACCAATCTGTGTGGAAGACTGCTCCATATGGGAGACCACTCTGTGTGGAAGACTGCTCCATATTGGAGACCGTGGAAGGCTGCTCCAGATGGGAGACCACTCTGTGTGGAAGACTGCTCCATATGGGAGACCACTCTTTGTGGAAGACTGCTCCATATGGGAGATCACTCTGTGTGGAAGACTGCTCCATATGGGAGACCAATCTGTGTGGAAGACTGCTCCATATGGGAGATCACTCTGTGTGGAAGACTGCTCCCTATGGGAGACCACTCTGTGTGGAAGACTGCTCCATATGGGAAACCACTCTGTGTGGAAGACTGCTCCATATAGGAGACCAATCTGTGTGGAAGACTGCTCCATATGGGAAACCACTCTGTGTGGAAGACTGCTCCATATAGGAGATCACTCTCTGGGCGGAGCACTGAATTCTCAGCAGAAATGCTTGTCGCTCGCAGGCGGACTCATTTCCGGAGCCACGCATGGCTCAGAGGTTTAATAGAGAAAAAGCAATAAAGGGAGAATAATGGGCGCAATCAGCAATGAAAAATATGCTCGGGAAGTGATTCAATGATTTGAATTATTTATAATTATGAGAGAGATGCCAACATATGTCCAGTCAACGCAGAGGAATGGTGGGGAGGAGTGGACGGGTTGGGGGGGGGGGGCATTTTAGGGAGCGCAGGTTTGTTTTTATATGATACAAGCATTTTAAAAATTGAATTTGATTAGGATGAAATGTGGGGTTTAATAGGGTTTAGGATGGTGCGTGGGGCAGTAGGAGAGAGTGCAGTTTGGGTTTTTGGCGGCAGTGCGGTACCTGAAAGGTCTCGGCCAATGCCCAGGGCCAGACCATCTTTGATCCAGAGCACGACGCCATGGTAACCAGGGATGGAACATGGCAGGGTGACCGGCTGGCCCGCCACGACAACCAGGTCCTGAGGCTGCTGCGCAAACATGGCGACCACACCTGAGAGAGAGTGTGAGAGAGAGAGGAGGGGAGGGAGTGTCAGTCACTGGAAAGGTGTTAGAGAGAACAGAGTCAGAGCTAGAAGCCTCTTTGCAAAAAGCTTTCTGCCTTAAAGCCGGTCACTTTTCACAGGTGGTTTTCATCTCTGAACAGAAAATGTGACCGCAGACGTAGGGGATTAATGCATTCGACAGTTCCAAAGCATGCCTGTCTATTTCTCTCTTTCACCTTTTAGAAGGTCCTCGATGATCCACTCAAAAAATTGAAGATTTTCCCTGTGAACAAGGAAGTCCAAAGGTATTGCTTTGCCACTTTCTTTCGCTGTCAAAAGATTTAGGACTTTGATTGATATCAATTTTCAGAATCCATGATCGAGCTACTTTACTGTGGCTTTGAGCGGTGCGTTTGTTTTTATCTGAAGCAGTTGAGGCTGTTTCTGAAGCTGTGAGTTTGAGTCTTTAGCTGAAGCTGTAGGTTGGGGTCTTTAACTGACACTGAATTTGAGCCTTTTGCGGAAACTGCGTTTGACTCAACAGTTGAACCATTGAGCTGAAGTCTCAAGCTGAAGCTTTGAGTTTGAGTCTTTATCCGGAGCTGTGAGTTCAAGTCTTAAGCTGAATCCGTGTTTGAGTCTTTAGCTGTAGCTGTGAGTTTGGGTCTTTGGATGAAGCTGTGTTTGACTCTGTAGTTGAACCTTCATCTTTGAGTCTTTGGCTGCAGTTGTAATTTAATGCTGCTGAGTATCATGTGCACAGGAACAGTAGCATCAGCTTGTAGTCTTTAGGTGTGGAATTAATCGCTCAGTAAATCACATGGCTGCCTGCCATGGCTGCCTTCCATTATGCACTGTTTTCTTTTGTTTTTTTCATGTTTTGTTCAGGTGATTTTTATACTGTAATTACTCAGGAGGGGAGAGTGTCGAGTGTCGAGGCTGTTTCACTGGCGTTAGGCCAGGGTAGAGAGGAGAGGAGGGTGGATGATAGCGCTAAAGCAGGCTGTGTTCTCCCCTCCAGTGAAGTACTACATTAGTAAACTCATCAGTCACCTGTCTATCCCAAACCAGGGCAGAGAGATGGATGGCTCGTTAAAAGGTGAACACTGAGCCTGCCAATACATTTTTATGGATTTCCGTAACAGAACCTCTATAGTCCATGTGGATCTGTCATTAAATCAGTCTGAAATATGGACTCCGAGGGCTTAAACTTCTCCTGAACTATTTGTCTTCCCGTGCAGGTTCTCACCTGGCCCATGATATGTGAGCGGGGTGAGGAAACCGATTGCGAAGCTCTGTAACTTTAAACAAGCTGGCGCTCTTCTCTGTGAAGTGGGGGGGTGAACGGTATATCGGTACATTTTTGGTACTGTTGAGAAAAAGAAAAAAAAACGTCGTAACTAAATTTATTTTTTATAACTATGTATATATTTATTACAATCAGATTGTGAAACCAGTCATTTCATTTCAATGGCTAAAAACTTCAGTCATTTCACGAAATGGCTGACGCTAAACCTCAGTCATTTCACGCAATGCCAGTAATGTTTTACCCGTGTCAAGAAATGACTGGTTTCACTATCTGACTGTAAAATATATACGCATACATATCGGTAAATTTTCTGTGACAGAAAAAGAACAGGCACTTACTCGGATGAAATTCATAATTACAAGTCCATTCGATAATTTGATAATAAGATGATGTGTAGGCTTCCATTATGGGAATAGCGCATTGAAGGCAATAAGTAATGGGCTTTTAGGAGGATCATTTCACCCTCAGTACCTCTGTAAGTAGTGAGTGACATCCTCCCCTGGGCACAGAATGCCCACACAGTTATCAAGTGTGAAAATGCAACTGAACTTTCTCCAAACCATTTTTAGAACAGCGCAGCAGAATTTTGCTTATGGGCTGGGATTGGGGCTATTTTATGTTACTTTTAGTTTGTTCATTTATTTTTTTGTGAAAAAAAAAAAAACACTGACTGTGCTTCCTCACATTTCCGCCGCACCGTATGTTTCAAATGGGCTTTTCTATGAAGTCATCATGAAGTGGAAATTGGAGCAAAATCAAACTTCTTCATAAATTGACGCAAATCACAGGAAAACAATTGGTTTGCCTGATTTACAAAGGGAGCAGAGCTGATTGATGCTGAATATGGAAGTGCACCCCAAACGGAGGTAGATTCAAGTAAGCATGAAAAGACAATGCATGATGGAGGGAAATAAATAATTGACCCATTTGTTTAACCCAGACCACAGCTGTTGAAACACAGCGACGGCGTAATAAGGGTGATACTGCTTTCTTGGAGACAAACTTAAATCTGTGTGAAAATACTGTGTGTATAATGTCTTTATTTTCATTGAACATATGGTATATTTGAAGATGTTTTCACTCAGCCTTTCAAAATGTTGTGAACAGAATTAAAAGTGAGTTTTGATTGCAGCTTTTTCCAGATAATATTCAGCGATCAACCTATTTTTTACTTTGTGTTTCAGCTCAGATGACCATTTTCTCTCTGTTCCTTTCTGTCTTCATCTTTAAATTAAGGTCTTAGGTACGCTGTGAGCACAGACTGTTAAAGGTTACAAGGATATGGCATATAAAGGAAGTTATTCCTGACCAACGGAAAGTTTTCATGAATTAATTTTCTTCCTTAAGGGCTGCTGACCTGTGTTATGAGTGTGATGTAGCCAATATTTAGTGACTTTTAACCTGAGAAGTTGCGCTGTTTCCTGAAGTTTTGTGAGCATTGATAGGCATTTATCACCATGGGAGCCGATGTGGTATGTTACGTTCGGCTGTTTGTGCGGATTGTTTGCCTGTATAGTCTCAATGCACACGATTATACCTCTATTTGAGATAGAGAGATGTTTAAGCTTGCAGTGGTACTAAAAGACTTGTTTAGAAACACATTTTGTTATATTGCGCTACCTAGACAAATCTCTTGGCTGTAGTTTTGTTTTATCTGTGTTCCGGCGAAAGCTCTGCTGATCTGGGGCGAGCTGTCTCCGTGGGAACAGAGGAGGCTTGCGGGTGCCGCTCTAGGAAAATGCAGGTACAACGTGTCAGTATTACTGCCGAACCCCAGATGGTGTAACCCAGGGTGTGAAGGAGGGAGGGTGAGAATGATGTCATCATGATGTGCCCACAGAGCCGACCCCACCTCCTCACAAATCCCTCTCCGCTGTCCCCGTTGCTACGGTAACAAATTAGACAGATTACCATCAATTTCAAGAAGGTCTCTTCCCATGACTCCTGTAATTAAAACCGCAGCCTCTGATCATTATTTTATTCATCGCTGATGGCTAATTACAATACAAAAAATGTCGTGGGGGCGGGAGGCACTGAATATTAATGACTCCACCCTCCTCCCCCCCCCAACACACTCACATACACACACACTTACACTCACACGTGCGCAGACTAAGACACATTCATGCACTCAGACTCACTCACCCACTGCCATGGTTCACTGACAGTGAACAGTGAGGCTGAGTGGCTTATATGTGTGCGCTTATAGACTGGCATGTGTGTCTTAAAAGACCAGTGCGTGTGTTTGCGCTCACAGACCAGAGCGTGTGTACATTTCTAGTAAGGACTATGTGCGTTCATAGACCAGAGTGTGTATGTGCTTACAAAGTTGAGCGTGTCTTTATGGACCGGAGTTGCCCAGCCTGAAACCGCATATCCTATTATAAACATGCGATGTTCAAACACGATCCGTCCTACCCTCACTCGTGAACAAGACCCTGAGATACTCAAACTCCTCTACTTGGGGTAACAATTGACCCCCCAAACAGATCGCTACAGATTCTGCTGTGAAGTGGGAGTTGAACCGGTCCGTTGTGGTGAGGGAGCTGAGCATAAAAGCGAAGCTCTTGATTTACTGGTCGATCTACGTTCCAACCCCTATGGTCACCTATGGTCACAAGCTTTGGGTAGTGACTGAAAGAATAAGATTGCGAATACAAGCGGCCAAAATGAGCTTTCTCTGTAGGGCGGCTGGGCTGACCCTTAGGAATAGGGTGAGGAGCTCAGACATCCGTGAGTGGCTCAGAGTAAAACCACTGCTCCTCCGCGTCGAGGGGTGTCATCTAATCTGGATACCCCCTGCACTTCTCTTAAGTTCACAAGCCTGTTAGTAACACAGCTGATTGGGCAGCTCATCTTCGCAGTTCATGAGCCTGTTAGCATCACACCTGATTGGGCAGCACATCTCCACAGTGAACAAGCCTGTTGCTAACACACCTGATTGGGCTGCACATCTCCACAACTAATGAGCCTGACCGTAACACACCTGTTTGAACAGCACATCTCCACCGTTAATGCACCTGTTAGTGACACATCTGATTGGGCAGCTCATCTCCGCAGTTAATTAGCCTGTTAGTAACACACGTGATTGGGCAGCTCATCTCCGCAGTTAATGAGCCTGTTAGTAACACACCTGATTGGGCAGCTCATCTCCGCAGTTCATGAGCCTGTTAGTAACACAGCTGATTGAACAGCACATCTCCACAGTTAATGCACCTGTTAGTGACACATCTAGTTTGGCAGCTCATCTCCGGAGTTAATGAGCCGATTAGTAACACACCTGATTGGGCAGCTCATCTCTGCAGTTCATGAGCCTGTTAGCGACACACCTGATTGGGCAGCTCATCTCCACAGTTAATGAGCCTGTTAGTAACACACCTGATTGGGCAGCTCATCTTCGCAGTTAATGAGCCTGTTAGTAACACACCTGATTGGGCAGCTCATCTCCGCAGTTAATGAGCCTGTTAGTAACACACCTGATGGGCAGCTCATCTCTGTAGTTAATGAGCCTGTTAGTAACACACCTGATTAGGCAGCTCATCTCCACAGTTAATGAGCCTCTTAGTAACACACCTGATTGGGCAGCTCATCTCTGCAGTTAATGAGCCTGTTAGTAACACACCTGATTGGGCAGCTCATCTCTGCAGTTAATGAGACTGTTAGTAACACACCTGATTTGGCAGCTCATCTCCGTAGTTAATGAGTCTGTTAGTAACACACCTCATTGGGCAGCTCATCTCCGCAGTTTATGAGCCTGTTAGCGACACACCTGATTGGGCAGCTCATCTCCGCAGGTCATGAGCCTGTTAGTAACAGACCTGATTGGGCAACTCATCTCCACAGTTAATGTTAGTGACACACCTGATTGGGCAGCTCATCTCCACAGTTAACTAGCCTGTTGGTAACACTCATGATTAGAGAGCACATCTTCGCAGTTAACAAGCCTGCTAGTAACACACCTGATCGAGTAGCACATCTCCGTAGCCTATCAACCATTACAATAAGCCTTTCGCCTTACCGATTCCTGCTCTAATAGCCTTTACAATAGGTTTTTCACCTTACACCTGTTTTATTGCTAACTGAAGCCTAATAAGCTTAACGATAGCGCAGGTGTCAGTGGGGCATAAAGCCAATCTGGAATTTTTTTCTTGGTGTCCATGTAAAAGAGGAACATGTTCTCCATGAACCTCCTTTGCTTGTTATGAAATGAAATGAAGATTTTTGGGTTTGACAGTGGTCCCCTCCTTTGCCACAGGACAGAAACATGGTCCTGCTGTTTGGGCTCAAACCTCCTCCTCATCCTCAGCGCTGTCTCTCAGCTCTCTCGCACCGTGGAGGTGCAGCTCTTGATTGACGCTCTTAATTATCTGCAGCGCAGTGACTAATTCAGCCGTCCCACTGAAGCCTGCCGAGAGGCGCATCGATTAATTAGCAGGCCTGTACTCACTGAGGTGCTGCATACATTACTCAGAGGAGGCGTATGGGTCCAACTCCCATTCGTCTGAGAGGGTGATGCTGCCTAAGTGTGTGTGTGTACAGTTCCACGCACTTACTTCTCCCTCTGCACACACACGTTCACATACACACACGCGCGCGCACATACATACACTGCTTGCATTGACATGCGCGCACACACACACAAACACACATGCTCACATAAACAAATTTATATTTGCACGCATACATGATCAGACATGAACACACGCGTGCATGCATAAGCAAAACAGACACACACACACACACACACACACACACTCACGAACACATCCGTGCACACAGAGACACACACATACACCCATGCACACACAAAGAATTGTACACACATGGACATACTCGCACATACACATAGAAACACACTGCCGCACGCACATGAACAAAGCCAAACTCAAACACACACACGCGCACACACAAACATGCACACAGAAACATATGCATGCACACACACAGGCACATGAGCACACATACACACACGCGTATATGTGCGCACACACATTTCAGGACCATTCAGTCCTAATGAGAATTGCATATTGAATTGAACTGCATTTCTCTGTATTATATTATCTGTATTTAAATGGTCTTTTCACAGACTGTTCTACCATACCACTGCCTTTTGCGTCATTATTTGTGCTTTTCTGAATGAATGGACAGACAGCCATGGACAGCCATGCATGGCACAAAAAACAATGAGTGGGGATGGTTGGGGCATTTATACTGCGTATATTCAATAATGTAGACCTAGGAAAGATGATTTTAAAAAGGTTTTCAGATTACAGTGCATTGGTTGCCATTTGAATAGGCAATGCATGAAATCCTTTATTTTGTTCAATGTCAGGTGAGCTAGTCAATAAGATATGCTCCTGCAATCACCTCACACTGCAAAACAAGCCAAAACAAAAGCATACCTCCGCCAAGGCCGAACAGACCCCGACATGTCTCGGACGCATAAAAAAAATTATTATTATTATTTATGTACCACCACAAAAGGTAAAAAATTCCTGGTTCCAGATTTTGATCTGTTCCACTTCCAAAATGAAATCACTTCCAAGTTTGGCCAAGACACACCTCTGTGAGGTTTTACGAAATGAGCCAAGAGCGAGAACCAGATAAATGCAAAATGGAGGCTTTATTTCTGAAGGGGGAAACCCCCCAACAGAGCTGGCAACAGTACAATGTCCACAATCCAAAAGCAGAATCCAAAGGGCAAAATCCAAAACTGTAACCAGGGCACCAGTAACAAAACTCAAGGTCAGGCAAAAATGGTTCGGTACACAGGCGTGGGTTTGGTGGAGAGACAAACTCATAAGCCGTAAACAGTCCGAATCCAAATACCAGGGCAGCAAAAGACAATAGACGTGGTCGGGCAAAAATAGGTCAAAACTCACAAGGCAATCAGATCCAAAAGGGCAAACCAAAAACAAGTGTCGGGCAATCCAGTCAGAAAGAAAATATCACGATGAGCAAGGCGAGGAACGTAGCACAAGACAAAGGAGTAAAGACGATCTGACAAGGAACTAAAAGTGTAGACACCTTATATACATATCCGGGTTAAGCACATGACTAGGGTGAACAGGTGTAGTCAATGACATGGGAGTGACACATGAGGAAAACTAATTACATGAATCTGGCGAATGCCGAAACGCAGACAGGGATAACGAGACATTCCTATGAACGAATAAACGGCTCTGGTTAAGGAGTACTAAAGTGTACAGTCTAAAGAAAAGGGAAAGCAAGAGATATAAGAGGAAAACCGCAGTGGAGATAATTAGTGATAGACAAGGAGGCCGGAGATACAGATTGGGCGAATGCTGAGAGATCGTTAGTCTATTAGTATGTGCAGCTATACAATCCCGAGTGCAAGTTAGTCAGTTAGTATAAATGTACAATGTTAATCGGGGTTAGTAATTATCGAAAACAATAAACTGTTAGTAGGGTTAGTAGATAGCATAAAGAGAGAGGAAGGAAGAAAATGAGAAATGAAGAAAGATTGAAATCCCAGAAACCAGGAAATCACCCGAATGAGTGGCACGTCAGACAAGGGACCGTGGGCAAAGACCTACACAAGACAAGACAGGGTAAACGAAGTGCAGGACTAGAAATCACAACAAGACTATGAAAGAATGGCAAGGCTATGAAACATGGCAAGACTGTGAAACATGGAAAGACTGTAAAACATGGCAAAGACATAAATAATACAAAACATGAAACATAATAAAACATGAAATCAAACAACAAAACACAATACATAATCATGGGGATGGTCAGGGGCAGGCAGTGGTCACTTAAACACAAAAAGCATACATGGCAAGCCAGGCACAGAACTAAAACATGGAGCTAGACAAAGCATGGCTGAGATGCAGATTCACAAAAACCTCTGACAAAAATTTCGCAAAATCTGTCGGTAATATTTTCTGTAATGTTGCTAACAAAAAAACAAAAATACTTTCCCACAAACTGAAATTAAAACGTAAAATCCTTTGCAGAGGTAATAAATCAGAACGGAACAAACCTGTTTTCCCAGACCTTCAGAAGATGGTCAGAAACCAGCATGAAAAGGTTACTGATAGGCGTGCCTCATGCTGTGTTTACTGCATCCACAGCCTAATGAACGCCTGCAGTGCATCCTACACTGAACGCCATGGAGCGCACATGGGAGGGGGGTGGGTGTTTGGCAGTGAGCTCGGAGTAATGGACCTGGTGGCATCGTGTAGAGCTGGCACCCTCGCTCACGCGTGAGTAAGAGAATCTCTGAAGTGGGATGTAGCCTGTGCCAGAGTTAAGGGCACAGCAGCCTGACTCTGCAAATGAATACGCCCGCGAATGAAACCAGCTGGTACTCAGCCAGCCGTGAATGAGCCACCTTTGATGTACGGCTCCGAGCGAACGAGCCAAAAGGTATTACACCTGAGCATTCCATTGGACGCTTAGAACTCCCAATAGCGCTGACAGGGAGAGCCAGGTCTGGCTGTAATTGCTTTCATCTTGATTTGTCCACGGAAGATTCTGGGAAAGTGTAAATTACATTTGATGGCAGACAAGCCGTTTGAAAGGAGTACATTAGAGACATTTACGTGAGGTAAAACAGAGCAAAATGACTCAGGTTTGTTAAAAGACCTGTCAGAAAAGAGAAAAATCAGCTAGAGGACTGCCGGGCAGGCTTTAAATCTGCGTTAAACATTGAGACTCCAGGATATCTCACAGGAAATGTAAAAAAACGAATGAATAAATGCTAAGTTAAATTCAAAAATTACAGGCCTGTTATCTACACCCCTTTCAAAATGAGCTTTAATACATTTTGATGAAAGACTCCAGTAATTCTGTAGGTTGTAAATGCTTTATTTGCAGTTAAAGCCCTTATTTTATAAATTCATAACAAGATGCAATTTCAGGGAAAACAGGGAAGCCTTGAGCACCGTAAAATTGAATGTACTATAATAACGGTTGCAAGCTGAACTATAGATACAGTTACACTCGCCCTGGGACGATTGCTTCCCTCCTCGGCCCCATCAGCATGTAGAAACTCATTTACTCGTGTCTGCGCCAGTAAAGCTCACACCTACAGCCTGAGCCCCGTCGGGCGCCATGTAGCGCCGTATCTGCCGTTCTAATAAAGATCTGTCTCCGAAACTGTCGCTACGGCGACGGGGAGATGATAAGCATCGGGATCACCGGGAAGGCTGCGCACTTATTCCTTGGTTAATATCGCATTCCAGGGAACAGCAGAGGCATAATCAAGACAAATCGTTTGCGGTGATGAGTTTTAAGAGTTATGGCCGGCTCACGGCGGAGCCCCATCAACGGGCTCCGGCCCCGGAGCGATGGGACAGGACGCAGGATACCACAGGCTTTTCTGCACAGATTTCCCAGTGAGGAGACCTGCACATCTCTTTGAGAGAAGCACACAAGAGTGCAGTCCCACAGGTTTGATAAAACCAAAGACTAAAGGTGCTGTTAGGCACTGCAACCCAGGGAATGGATTTTAAAGTCATGCGCCTCCATTTCCTAATTTTTTGCACCTACTCCGTGATAAAGGATTTATAGACTTTACCTCGTGCCCAGACAACAAAATACAGTCACTTTGTACACAATTTGGCAGCACCTTACATTACAACAGCATGGTAATAGAGGTGTAATTGTTTGATAATGAAGTAGAAATGTAGTAATATCATGGATTTGCCAAAGTAATAACTGGTGAATAGCTTGATAATAACAATGAGTATATCGAGATAACGTTAGACTGAAATGTCTGTAACAGCGTAATAAGGGCCAAAAACAAAGGGTAATTATGGTGAAACACGTTTAAAAATGGCAACGAGGCAAAACTCTTCAGTAATAGTGTAGTAGTATTTTGGTAGTAATAGGAAAACCTGCTAACAATAAACTGGTAAACAGTGCAAAATTTGGACTAAAAAATGGTTATATGGTGACATTAATGGGGTAATAAAGCAATGAAGGTTGATGTTTTCAGAATATTATTGGCTACTATCAGCCTAATTCAGTCAAGATCACAGGAAAGTTTTTTTTTTTGTTTAATACTGTCAACTGGCAATTTCCCCTCAAAAAGTGAGAAAATACAAACTGCCGGGTGGCTCACACAGATGTGATCACCACGTCGCGAGTTCGAGCCCCGGCGTACCCACCGGCAGGGGTCGGCAGCTTTTTCAGAGTAGCGCACAATTGGCTATCGCGCTACAGGGTTTCAAATTGGGAAGGGCCTGCCGGATTTGGGTATACATCATATCAGCTTTGTTCGTTGCTCCAGCGCCTCCTGTTGGCCAGGCGGGCGCTCATCAGGAAGACTCCAGGTTGGTTCATGTCCGGGTATCCTCCGCCCTAGTTCTGATATTGCGAAGATTCAACCAATGAGTGTACAAGAATCAGTGGCAGACAGGCACGTGCTTCGGAGGAGAGCTGTGAACTGTCTCACTATCCTGAGTTGGCAGCAAGGGGTTGCATACGAGCAAGCTTTGTACATAGTTCACCAATTGGGAATTCCAGATTCGGGTGGGATTGGAGATGCCAAATTTAGAAAAAAAAAAAAAAAAGTGAGAAAATACTGTGGGTTACTTACCAAAGTAACCTGTAATCTGCTTTTGAAAGTTAAAACCATACAGTTCTTGGCACGCCATGTTTCAGTGCCACACTGCTTCACCTTTCACTCATCAATGGTGCTGAAGTAATGTTACAAGAAAAATGGTCTCCGGAAAAAAAACACATCTGGTTCTTTTAAGCCGTACACTTCAACAAGCGTCTACATCAAAGTAATGCAAATGTAAGGTGAGGCCTGGTTTTATTGAGTTATAAGGACCCTCTTGTGTTCGAACAATCTCCAGTACATCTGCAACACCTTGAGTGGCCTGTTCCTGATGATACTGTAGCAACCCTGACAAACACACGTACCCAGGCGCGCAAAAGCCATGCCTATTTCACTTGCTTGATTGGTTATTGCAAGAAGAGGTGCTAAGCCAATTGGTTGGATTGCGATAAGAGAGGCCATTAGGGAGGTGGGGGGATTGAAAAGGAGTATGTTGTTCTGTTGTTTTTAGCAGCACCTTTTCCAACCCCGAGGGCTGTAATTTTTAACCCTTTATCATCCCTTATCATCTATCGGTAGAGCAAACCTCTGCTTTTCCACTGCTTTTTTTTCCCTAGTGAGGAAGTTGAAGAGTTAATAACTCATTTTGATTTTGAGCAATAATTCTGCCTTGCGTCATTCTTCTGGCTACAAATGAAATTGCAGAGTCGGGATAAATATAACAATACCTTACAGAGAGCAGGGCAGGGCTGCGGGCAACCAAGGATCGACTGAAATTCTGCCCGCTTTTCAACAAATCGATCGGTTAATGGGGGGGAAAGAATTAGCGTGTTATCTCCAGATGCACTAAATTGGGCCAAGTGCTACTGTGCACACAAACACACTTAACATTTACAGTTGTTTTCTTCATGGACATTTCCTTTCTTTGGCTGTGAGATTATTGAGGATATCTCCATTGGGAGGGCCACTGTTTGTGCCTCCAGACTGTGTAGCAGGTCATAAGTATTCACATCAAGGGTGCTATCTCTCCCATTTTGATTCATTCTGCCGGTATGTTGTCAAGCCCTGCGGCTTTCCCATTATTCAGTTTCTTCTCAGCTTTTTGTACTTCACTTCTTAGCTCAGCATTATCTGATTAATAAATAAGATTAATTATCCAGCCGCAAAGACTAGGGATCCGTTGGGCTCCAATTCAAGTTCTTAGAAACTTGACTTAGAAAGTATGTTATTTAGTTCTATATTTAATCCATTACAAAGTGAATCCAGTACCATCACTGTACTTTTTACTACTATTAAACATTACTGCCATGCGGAAGCATCAGCTGCTTTGATTCTGTTTATTTTTTTGAGTATGAATTCATTTATTTCACGCATGAAATAAAGGCTTATCATTTATGAATGTCTCCATAAGACTTGCACAAGCATTACGCAAACTGATGTGCTTCTACAATGATGTGCTGGTTTTTTTCCTCATTTTGGGTACTGCCCCTGGTACATGTGGTATGATCTAGATGAGGAAGTAAACGCAGATTGGTGATAAGCAGCTTGGGCATATTTATTAACAGGAATACGGTAACAGAGGAAGATAGGCCGGAGCCTGGAATAGAAGAATAGAGATTCTGCTAAGTTTGTGATATGACTGGAGTAGGTTGGAGTGCGTCTGCCCCAAGGCCAGAAACTGTCTTGGAGTTTGTTTTTTTATTTTTTAGTGAACTTCCAGCCTCTGAGTTCAAACTGAGCCTACAGTATCTCTGCTTGTTTTGATTTTTATTTATCTATTTTAACCTTTATTAAACCAGTAACATCCCTTGAGATGCAAAATCTATTTTTTGTAGGAGATCTAGCCGAAACAGCACACCATTTCACATAATGTAATGGTTGTACTTTGTGCACAGGTGATGTGCATGGAGGACAGGAGGTTGAGGACTGGACTCAGGTTCCAGAATAATGCTATTAGTAATACAAACACTGAGCTTTGGCTACAGTAACAATGTATTAGTAAAATAGGAAAAGGAAATATGAAAGGAGGTTACTTAATAATTAAGTTAATGTGCTGATATCAACAATAAACACCACCATATTCTAGAGTTAGAATATATACTTGCAATACGTGGAGAATAAGTCTGCACAAGACTAGAAATACAACACAGACATGTGGCTTACAAGACTTTGCAAAGACTAAGTGCAAAGCTCGGTCTTAAATACCCCAACACTACCACTCAGTGGAAATGAACAGCAGCTGCATACAATGATTGCGGAGCTGAGGATGCTGTCCAGGTCTTAATTGACTGGTGAGTTTGACGGCTGGAAGTGTGGACTTACACATAAATTGCACAGAGTGTACAAAATCAGAATCATTGCATAAGACAACACAGTACAAATAAACATAACAATACATTGATACACAAAATGACTGCTCATCTAATTTACAAATAGACTTAATTTAAGCTTAAAGATATCAAATGAAACTAAAGCTGAATTGTGAAGCGAGTATTTGTACTCGCGAGCGAAGTTGGGCTGAACAGCCTGTTCTCGCCATTCATGATATGTTATGTTATGTTATATTATGTTATGTTATTTTGGACATTGTTCCATGATCTATGAACAGGAAGCAGAATAGGAAAGAAAGATTTTACCAAGCTCAGAGGACATCCTACAACTATGTAGGTACTGAGCAAAGAAGCCTTTTAGTGGTGCAAAGCCGGTACCACTGTGGTGGGAACTTCTTTTTTTCTATTATTCTTTCTAAAAATGTGGCATCTGCAATCTGTCCCTGAATCTGCAATGTCCAATCAGGAGCTATGTACAAGCATGCTCATCCTGTATATGATTCATCCTGCTGTTTCAGGAGAGTGCTGGCAGTTTGCAGTTCTCCTCCGAAACACATGCCTCTCAGCCGCCGCTTCTTCACACTCGCAGCGTGAAGCCCCATAAGTTCAGAAGGGGGGCAGTGGAAACCCCAACATGTGCTAGCTTCGAATTTTACTGACAAGTACCCAAAAGGGCAGCAGGAGGCACTTGGGCAAAAAAACCATGCTAACCCCAACCAACTGTATCCCTCCCATGTCCCTGAGCAGCACCAAGGCAATAATGAGCTGCTGGCCACATTTGGCACTAGTCTACCCAGCAGCCCTTGTTGGGAACTTTTGTTAATTTATTGAAAACGTCACTAGCATTGCAGTGGAGTAAACCTGTAGATTGGGGTCACAGAGTCCAGCCTGTCCTTCACCTGGAGAGCAAAATGAGACGCATCCCTAAGGCTGTTTCCACTCCCTTACGACATAAAGTGGTGAGCGAGTGGTAATTTGTCAGCTTGGCTTAATTGTTGAAGTTGACAGGAAAGGGTGCTCTGGGACTAAAGAGAAAACATACGCATTAAATACTGTCAGCAATTAAACTGACGAGCGGCTGATGACTCCTCAATCTGGCTTTAATAAAAATAGCTTCGTTCTCTCTGTGCTGTTATTCAGGAGTCTACGACAGTGATCTTGTCCCGAAAATAAATTAGCCTTTGAAGAAAAAACATAACCAAGATGAAGTAGTCTCAGCAGCTTTGAATGCTACCACGGACAGCTTCTGAAAAAATAAAAAATCATGTCATAAAACTTTGATTTATCAGCTGGTACCTGAACCACAAGCACGTGGGTAATATGGTGCGATATTGTTCATTACATGCAATATTTAAATAGCTGATGTTTGAATGTTGCACTGCACATTCTGGAGAGTGGAAAGAACTTTCCCAATTTTCAGTCACTCTGCTGTGATGTGATTTTAGACATGGACTAAATCAAGTTCATGATTTTGAAATCGCATATTAAATACCAGCAGCAGTTGGCAGCGAATTTATTCTTCACGTAATAATGAGAAGCACAGCACATATTTTCAATTTGGTCCAACATAGTGCATTTTTTCTCATTTTGTGTTGTAATACCCGGTGACACCCTGATGCGCCCGGAGTACGCAGTTTGAGACAGAAAATTGATGCGAGTGAAAATGACCAGTTTTTGCTTGATTTTCTATGAATTACAATTTAAAATATAATTGGTATAATGATCAGGAAAAACTGTGTTCTTCTCCTTTAAGCTGCATTTGAACAGCAGGCTTTTCGGAGCGATTGAAAAGTAATCCCGTATTAAAAAATGCAATCTGTTCAATCGGTGGTCAGGTCCGAGACAGTGAACACAGGAAAGGGTGGGCGATGCCGAGTGAAAGAACGCTACGCTACCATAGTGACTTTGATTTCTCAGATTGAATCTTTTTCTTAAGTACAAAAGACTACAAGCTCAAAGCTGCCAGGAAGAGTCATAAAAACAAAAAAAGTAAAAAGGGTAGAAACATTCAAATGTTTTTTTTTTTGTCCTTTTTAAACAAAGCCAGATGGAGATGGCAGAAGTTCGTGTGGGTTCTGTGCGTGGGAGTGGCCTGAAGTTCAGGTCTGTTTGGGAACAACTAAGGATAAGATAAGATAAGATAACCCTCGTCCTATCCCTAAGGAGTCCTGAAAAGTCTCTGGGTGTTTTGGGGGCGGTCTGTTTTGAATAATATTCTGAGTGATTTTTTTTTGGGGGGGGGGGGGGGGCAGTTTGAATTGCATTCAGGGGGTTTAGGGGGCTCGGTCTGAGTGAAATTCAGGGTGTTTTAGTGGAAGCTGGTTTGAATTATATGTTGGGCATTTTGTTGGGGTTTTTTGACTAATATTCAGGGCCCTTTATTGGGCTGATTTGAATAATATTCTAGTTGTTTGGGGGACTGATTTGGATAATATTCTGGGTGTTTTGGGGGTGGAGGGGTGGGTCTGGTTTGAATAATATTCAGGGTGTTAGGGGGGCTGATTTGAATAATATTCTGGCTGTTTCGGGGGGGCTGATTTGAATAATATTCTGGGTGTTTTTGGGGGCTGGTCTGAACAGCATTGCTGCTGCTGCTGCAGTAAATGAATCTTTCCCTGTCTGCTTGGCCTTCTCCTCCTCTGTGATCCAGAGTGTGTGTGTGTGGTCTGTATAGGAGTAATTGCATGATTGCGGTTTATTGACACACGGAAAACACTAGGCGAAGTCGTTTGAGGTTTTCAAAAGAGCGGCCCTTTATCACGCTGCGGGTGTGCACTCCAACCGCCAGACGCCCCGAGCCACGGCGTTTAGCGCCTTCCTGTCATCTGAGCGAACATTCGTGCTTCATCCAGAGCGACGGAGATGGAGGAGGGGACCTGTAATCAGGACGTTTGTCTCCTGCTTCGCTAAGATCTGGAAACCCCCCACCCACCCACCCACCCCCAGGTCAGGGGGAAGGGGGTGTATTTTTACCAATCAGTCGATGTGTCAAAGTGAGCCGAGCGTCATGTCCCCACGGGATACTGATGAATCTGAAGCTTTGGTCTGCTCGCTGAAAGCCCATAAATCATAACGCCTCCGGCGCTTGGCTCGCCTCTCTTACGACAGACATTTATGTCTGCATCATAAAAACTTTGATATCATGACCTCTGGCTTGTTCATCACCACGCGCCCTGTAGTTAAGGACTTTATATCTGGATTAAGCATGTGTGTCCACCCCTGCCTCCTACCTGTTGTGCGAGGCAGAGTCACATGACCGCATCGGGCCAGCAGGGTCCCCTACACACTGCTCTTTGTGTACCTACATTTAAAAAAGCCACAGGAGATTCTCTAAAGCTCAGGTCCTCATTTCATGGTCCTTGGGAGCCGAGAAATGCTGGTTTTCCACCCTCCCTTTACCTGGGAGTCATGTGATGACAGTCTGACCTATTGGAGGCACTTATGACTCATTTACGTACCTGGGATAAAGGCAAACATGGGCTGTATTTGGATTCAAGGCCCACATTTGAGGGTCCCTTCTTTAAAACCTGCAGAATGCTGATCTCATGGTCTGACGTGTGTGATTCAGACTGAAAACGTGTAATTTCCTTCTCTGCAAAAATTTTCTAACATTTTTTCTTGTGGGGGATTCATAACTGTAAATGAGTGTTGATTTTTAATAGGTTTATGTGAAACTGAAAAGAGTGTGGGTGTGAGTGCACTGTTATGTGAGTATGGAACATATTGTAAACATTTATGACTGATTGCATCATTGTCCATGAGCTACTCTATGCTGTTCCGTACTCATTATTTGACCACGCAGAGTACACGCAACATTACTTTTGCCAACTCACTTCTGCCATAACCACGCCTATTAATTAAACCATAGGTTCATGGTTGATTTCATTGGTTCCCGCCAAAGCCGTTGATGGAGAAGCCAGAGAACTTCCTAACCCTAATCTAAACCTTAACCAATCCTGACATGATGTCATTATTAAGGGGTGTGGTTATGGCAGAAGTTCTAAGGTAAAATTAATCTCGAAGACTGCACACGCACACAAGTGCACCTACACACGCAGACACACACATTGCATATCTAGCTCTGTGGCTGCACCGGCTGCATATTATAAATGGAGGGCTGACTGCGGTAATGAAGCAGTTGATGATGGAGAGTCATCAATGGGCAGGTTATGCGGCTCTATCACTACATACTCAGATTGCATGAAGATGAGCGGATTATACAGTCCACTGCCTGTCTGCGACTCATCAGATGCTTACGGCCCATAGCTGGACGGGATCTACGGTACCTGCTGTATTTCACAATACCCCCTGCCTGCGGAACACTGTCAGGTCTCCTTTTTCTGCAAGCTCGCAACATCCGTCCCAATCACAACCAATTTGCACTTCAAAGTACTCATATGACAAGGGTATAAAATCACATCTGTCTCGAAAAAAAACAACAAATTAAAATAGTTTAACAAAAATGTCTGGAAATCAAAAGAGAATTCTGGCAGAGATGTGATAAAGTAGCATATATATTACTGTACTTTACCGACCGCTGTAAAATGACACAGCTGCTGCTTTCATCCGCAGGCCAAGTGTTTCGGAAGAGCCGTGGCAGGTATGAATGCGGCAGTAATTAAATATAGGCTTTATAAAAGCAGACTGATGGTTTTACTGTGGGGTGACAGTCCCAAAGTATTTCAGCTTTTCTTCCTTTTGACCGAAATCACGTAATATTCCCGCATTAGGGCCTTACGGAGACTTGCGAATCCACTGGTCGGATTTTGAAAAGGCTGTTTACCTTGAAGAGGTTTAAAAGCTCAGCTGTTTGGAATCAGTTTTAAAGACAAGGATGGCTGCAACCTTATTTCTCTCGCGAAGTAAAAAGCCATCATCTTTATTTATTAAGGGGCCCTACAGGGATTGGATGTTATGCAGTGGAAGAGAAACAAACACAGCAAAGCTCCTCAGGTCACCAGTGGAAGAAAAATGTGACTGACTGGAGTTTGAGCCGATGTGCTCTCTCAATATTGCCCCATCCATATCTAATGCGGTGTTGCTCTATGGTTTTTCTCAATGATTTTACTCTGAATATGGGATACTACATAATGTCTGAATTAGTTTGCCCTTTAATAACCCTGCATCAGGCAGTATACACTCAGTGGTCACTGTGTTAGTTATACCATGTCATCAGCTTGCAAATGCAAATATCTAATCTGCCAATCATGCCATTGCATAAAAGCCTCCAGATATGGTCAAGAGGTTCTGCTCTTGTTCAAATCAAAGTACCCTCATTTACCCCAATCCTGCCCTTACGTGACACATCTCTGCCTGCACCTGGATATGCCCCATACACGTAGTCAGACGGTCACACGCAAGCGTTCTGGAGTAGTGGTCCTTATGAACAGGGCTTCAGCTCTATGCCAACTGCACTTTAGTGGTGAGTTTGTGCTTGTTAACACTTCAACATACTTTTTCTTCTTCTGTTAAAGTGTCCACTCAATAAATCACCGAGAAAAGGTTGCTACATATGAGCTTATTACCGTTTCTGAGTCATGCAACATCTGCTCAACATGACCTTTTGTGCTGGAGAGACTTTATGGGATGTTCAGACATTTTTTTCCTACTGTTTGTACTCATTGGTGACAACTGGGGACATTTTATCATCTCCCCGTTATTGTTCAGCCAAGCAGTCCGATAGCGCTGACAAAACTACGGGGGTACAGTTTGCTAATTGTTGGTATTTATTCCATTTTTAAATTTCATTCCCAGCTAATCTTTAAGCTTGGACGTCAAATCGATCCTAATGGATGTTTTTATTCTTGTCCAGTGTGTTTACAGCTGCTCGGACCTGATATTTAAACACTTTGTGTGCAGAAGAGGCACTTCAATGAGGACAGTTCAGTTTTATCTATCTGTCAATAATACGACGACATCTCCATGAGGACAGTTCAGTTTCATAATGTAGAGATGTGAGGTCCAGGGGTCCTGCCTAGTGTCTTTTACGCCATTAACTTCTTAAACTCCAGGGTCCCCCAAACATGCAATATAGTCATATTACACATCACATGAAACAGGAGAGCCTCTGCTACAAGCACATAAGTCATTTTTACATACACCAAGCACAACTCAAACGCCAAGCATATTAATGTTCAAATATCAAAATCCGAGTAGCATCAGAAAATCAACCCTCTCTCCACAATTTCATGTCTCCCTCTCTGATACTTCATGCTACACCAGGGATACTCACCCTTTTCCAGAATGAGCCGCAGTGGGTGCAGGCTTTCATTCTAACCATGCAGTCTCACTCCTGATTCTACTAATCACGGGTCTTTGGCAAAAGCCTCAAGGGTTGATTAGTAGAATCAGGTGTGTGACTGGTTGGTTAGAATGAAAGCCTGCACCCACAGCGGCTCAATCTGGAAAAGAGTGAGTATCCCTGTGCTACACAAACAGAGATATACTCTATTCATTTTGGGTATGTCATTTTCAAACAGAAACCGAAAAAAGAGGCTGCTTAAGAGGTTAATTAACTCATCCAGCTGATCTCAACTATTAGTTCCATCTCCTCACTGAAGAGCTGTACACATTAACAATTTTGCTGGCTAAACAAGGACCTCTGCCTCTGTGAGCTGACAGGAGGGTGAAGTAAACTCAAGACACCATTTTGTTGCAGCCAAGACTGTAAACTGAGACTCTGAGATCTGAATGTTAACTACCTGAATGTGACAAGTATCTCACTCTCCCCTTCTCTCTCCCTCTCTTTCATTCCCTCACTCTTCCCTCCTGTCTTTAACTTTCTCCACCTCTCTCACTCTGCCTTTTTCTCCCTCTCTCCCTTCATCTCTCTCACTCACTCACTCCCAGTCTCCCCATCTTTCTCCCTGACTCCCTCTCTCCCTGTTTCTCTCTCTCCTCCTCACCATCTCTCTCTTTGTCTCTTCATCACTCTCTCTCTCTATTTCTCTCTTCACCTCTCCTCCTCTCATTCCTCTTCAACCCCCCTCTTTCTTTCTCTCTCTCTTTTCACAACTTTGCAGTAATTCAGTCCTCTGCCGCATCTCCATTACCCAGCAGAGGCCGGTGAATCGATACTTTATTAAATGTCAGGAGGAGAGATTCATTTTTCCCCCTCCAGTCCGCTGTGTGTTTGCGGTTATACCGGTGGCCATCCGCGATGTGGCTGTGCCTTTGACTCCGGTGGGCAGTAGTGTGTTTGCGGTTTTCCCTGCAGCAGTTTGTGAAGTGTTTGCGCCTTTGACTCCACCGGTCAGAGGCGTGTTAACGGTTTGCCTGCAGCGGTCCGCAGTGTGTCTGTGTTTTTGCTCCCGCTAGTCAATAGTGTGTTTGCGGTTTTGCCCCGTCGACTCTTCAGTGACTTTGTGACTTCAGCCTGCCTGATCTACCTCTTACCTTCTCTCTCTCTCTCTCTCTCTCTCTCTCTCTCTCTCTCAACATCCACTTCTCTTTCAAATGGCAAATGCCTTATGAAACCAAATTAAGGATTTTATTTTCCCCCGCAGCAACTTCAATCCAAGGGCTAGTCTTTGTTAGATGTACGTTATTACCTTAGAATAAATGCAGAGTATGGTTATCTGCTTAATAGAATATGCGCTATTATAAACTGACTCAATTTAACAGTTAAATTAAAGCATTGTCTTCTTGTTATTTTAACTGTAAGTAGAGTCCTGCAATCATATAACTGTGGTTTAGAGTTAGCCTACAAGGAAGCTCTGTTATGAATTGATTGTAAAACTACAGTAAAAAATGACTGGCAAAAACGGAGCCAGTCGAAATAACTGGCAAAAAAGGTACAAGATTGCAACAGCGTATACATGGTATCCAAATGTGCCTGACAAAGTCTATACAGAGCATTATAATGTGTATGTATGTCGAGTATGTAGAGAGTTTGGCAATGTACCTGCAAGTAATAGAAAAATGTGGTAATGTTGTTTGCAGGGTATGTGCAGAGAATGGTTTGGTGCTTGACAGCCTAGGAGCATTCCTATAGTATCGTGCTGTACAGAGTATGGGCAGGATATGATAATGTCCATGACTGCATCTACATTGAATATAGTAATGTGGAGCAGAGAATGGTAGTGTACCTAACAGAGAATTTGCAGAGTGTGATAATGTGCTTGACAGAGTATTAGCAAAGAATAATAATGAGCCTTACGGAGTACTGGCACAGTATACTAATATTCAGAGTATGGTAATATGCCCGACAGAGTATGGGCACAGTATGCTAATATGCCTGATAGAGTATGGCAGAGAATGGTATTGTGCCTGACAGGGTATGGCAGAGTATAGTAATGTGCCTGACAGAGTATGTGCAGAATATGGTAATATGCCTGACTTTATGGGCAGAGTATGGTAATATGCTTGACAGTATGGGCAGAGATGGGTAATAAGTCTGACAGAGTATGTGCAGAGTATGGTAATATGCCTATCAGTATGTGCAGAGTATGGCAATCTGCCTGACAGAGTATGTGCAGAGATCAGCAATACACCAAACAGAGTATGTGCAGAAATCAGTAATATGCCAAACAGAGTATGTGCAGAGATCAGTTATATGCCTGAAAGAGTATATAGATAGATCAGTAATATGCCTGACAGAGTATGTGCAGAGATCAGTAATATGCCTGACAGGGTATGTGCAGAGATCAGTTAAATGCCTGACAGAGTATGTGCAGAGATCAGTAATATGCCTGCCAGGGTATGTGCAGAGATCAGTAATATGCCTGACAGGGTATGTGCAGAAATCAGTAATATGCCTGAGAGAGTATGTGCAGAGATCAGTAACATGCCTGACAGAGTATGTGCAGAGATCAGTAATATGCCTGAAAGAGAATGTGCAGAGATCAGTAATATGCCTGACAGAGTATGTGCAGAGATCAGTAATATGCCTGACAGAGTATGTGCGGAGATCGTAATATGCCTGACAGAGTATGTGCAAAGATCAGTAATATGCCTGGCAGAGTATGTGCAGAGATCAGTAATATGCCTGACAGAGAAAGTGCAGAGATCAGTAATATGCCTGACAGAGTATGTGCGGAGACCAGTAATAGGCCTGACAGAGTATGTGCAGAGATCAGCAATATGCCTGACAGAGAAAGTGCAGAGATCAGTAATATGCCTGACAGAGTATGTGCGGAGACCAGTAATAGGCCTGACAGAGTATGTGCAGAGATCAGTAATATGCCTGACAGAGAAAGTGCAGAGATCAGTAATATGCCTGACAGAGTACGTGCGGAGATCGTAATATGCCTGACAGAGTATGTGCAAAGATCAGTAATATGCCTGGCAGAGTATGTGCAGAGATCAGTAATATGCCTGACAGAGAAAGTGCAGAGATCAGTAATATGCCTGACAGAGTATGTGCGGAGACCAGTAATAGGCCTGACAGAGTATGTGCAGAAATCAGTAATATGCCTGACAGAGAAAGTGCAGAGATCAGTAATATGCCTGACAGAGTATGTGCGGAGATCGTAATATGCCTTACAGAGTATGTGCAAAGATCAGTAATATGCCTGGCAGAGTATGTGCAGAGATCAGTAATATGCCTGACAGAGAAAGTGCAGAGATCAGTAATATGCCTGACAGAGTATGTGCGGAGATCAGTAATATGCCTGACAGAGTATGTGCAAAGATCAGTAATATGCCTGGCGGAGTATGTGCAGAAATCAGTAATATGCCAAACAGAGTATGTGCAGAGATCAGTTATATGCCTGAAAGAGTATATAGATAGATCAGTAAAATGCCTGACAGAGTATGTGCAGAGATCAGTTATATGCCTGACAGAGTATATGCAGAGATCAGTAATATGCCTGACAGAGTATGTGCAGAGATCAGTAATATGCCTGACAGAGTATGTGCAGAGTATGGAAATCTTCCTGACAGAGTATGTGCAGAGTATGGTAGTCTGCCTGACAGAGTATGTGCAGAGATCAGTGATATGCCTGACAGAGTATGTGCAGATATCAGTAATATACCAGACAGAGTATGTGCAGAGTATGGTAATATGCCTGACAGAGTATGTGCAGAGTATAGTAATCTGCCTGACAGCATGGGCAGAGAATTGGAGGTTGATTAACATGCTTGTTCAGGGAACTATGGTGGGATCCTGCCCAGAGCTCAGCGAATGCAGCCACTCAGCACAGAGAAGCGCAATTCGTATTTATCATCGGAATCACAGCAGATCCGTCTGTTTACAGAGATAAAATTGAGCGGTGAAAGAGACGTGCGAATGAAATCAACATACATTGGGAAAAGCCGTCATGTGGACGGTCCTTTGGGCAAGTCTGTCTTGGCTGTTCCAAAAGATTCGCATCCTGGCTTGTCATATAAGAGACGCTTCCTGCCCAAGCGTAAATTTATAATGAAAAAATGGTGCCCTTTGGCATCCTTTTTTGACGTTCAGGGTGTGGGTTAGGGGGTAGAGGTTAGGGGTCAGGGTAAGTTTTAAAACTGGAACGCTTGGGCAGAAAGCATAACTACATATATGATGCGTCTGGATAATAATGGGCTCACTTTCATTGATTTCCTGAATCTGGTGAGACTCTTTTGCTTCGGTACTTTCAGTGCAATCAAATGAAATACATGAGACCTGCTCCTCCGAGCTGAGAAGATTTGCGTCACGCTGTACTGACAGGTGGAATAGCGATTGATAAAGAGGGCGGGCTGTATTTCTGTGCAATCAAAGCTTTGCATGGATGAGCCTGTATGCTTACACAGATAAATATACCCTTATCTATGAAAAATGGCAGTCAAATAAATTAGTGAGAGAGAGAGGGAACAGTCAAAGAATGGAGTTATGGTGACAAAATGAGAACCGAGGAGACTAAGTGATGATGTGATACAGAGAGAGGGAAATATGGAGCAGTTGAAGCCTGTCTTCATTCAATTTGTCTGTCAATGTCAGTCTCCAGTTAGCACCCACCTTACACACAGGGCATAATCTAAGGGGAGATGGGGGGGACGTGTCACTCCCAATAATTTGCTGTGATAAACAAAACAGCAACGTTAAGAAAAATATTCTTGTGGACGTCACATCTCAGTTTTTCTGTCCGCCCCAATCATAAACTGACAGCTACCCCCCCGATCAGGAATTTTCAGTGGTTTAACACTGTCTGGTCAGAGTTATTCATTTGCATAATGGTTCTGTGGTAAGAATAGTTCATTTGTGAGACGGTTCTGTGGTAAGAGTTAATTGTTTGGGTACAGTCTTGGTATAAGTTATATGTTTTCATTTTTTTAAACATTCATGTTGTCAGACTGGTTTGGGCAATTGCTGTGCGGAAATACTTGTTTGTTGTCAAGCAGTCATGTGGTTACCCTCGTCTTTTGTCTAATGGTCACATTTGCAAAAGTCATGCGGTTACCCTTGTCTAATAGTTGTGTTTTAATACTTGTTTGTCGTGTAACTGTCACATTTGTAAACAGTCGCACTGTTAGAATGGTTTGCTGTGTTGCAGTCATGAGGTAAGACTTGTTTGTTGTGTAAGAGTGGTGTTTTGTTAGCAGTAGGGGCTCCAGGTCATGTAGAAATAAGGAGAGATGAGCATCATAAATTCCGCTTCCCTTCCCAGGCTTGTTCTGCTGCTCAGAACGCCAGCTTTCCACTCTTCAGGCACAAATACTGCTGTTCTTCTCCTTACTAAATTCTATTGTTTACATTATTGATGTGCCGAGCAGAAGGGTGATTTGCATAATTGTTTTTCCTCCATTTTAACCCTTTAGTAAACTGGTGGGTAATATTTCTACAGCCTTAGGCCTGTGCCATGTTCTTCTGCTGCAGGTAAATGGCCGGGCTGAAACTATGATTTAAAATGTTTGAAATAGAGGAGGGTGAGTGAGGGAGCACTCTTCATCTGCATCCTTATCATCATCATCATCATCTTCCTCATCATCATCATCACCGTCATCATCATCACCATCATCATCACCACCGTCATCACTATCATCGTCATCATCATCATCATCACCGTCATCATTGTCATCATCATCATCACCACCGTCATCACTATCATCATCGCATCATCATCGCCGTCATCATTATCATCATCATCATCACCACCGTCATCACTATCATCGTCATCATCATCATCATCATCATTATCACCGTCATCATTATCATCATCATCATCACCACCGTCATCACTATCATCGTCATCATCATCATCGCCGTCATCATTATCATCATCATCATCTACTTCTTCCTCATCATCATCACTATTGTCATCATCATCATCATCCGCCTCATCATCATCACTGTCATCACTATCATCATCATTATCAACCTCATCACTATCATAATCATCGCTTTCATCATTATCATCATCATCATCATCACCACCGTCATCACTATCATCGTCATCATCATCATCGCCGTCATCATTATCATCATCATCATCTTCTTCTTCCTCATCATCATCACTATTGTCATCATCATCATCATCCGCCTCATCATCATCACTGTCATCACTATCATCATCATTATCAACCTCATCACTATCATAATCATCACTTTCATCATTATCATCATCATCATCATCACCACCGTCATCTCTATCATCGTCGTCATCATCATCATCATCACCGTCATCATTATCATCATCATCATCCTCTTCCTCATCATCATCACTATCATTATTATCATCATCAGCACCGTCATCACTATGATCATCATCATCGGCCTCATCACTATCATCATCATCTCTATTGTCATCATCATCATCATCACTATCATCATTATTCTCATCATGATCGTTGTCTTCCTCATTACTATCATCATCATGATCACCATCATCATCATCATCATCATCATCACTCTCCCTCCTCCATCCCTTTCCTGCTGATCAACACCCCGGAAGCCCAAGAAAAAGAGACGAGTTTCTCCAAATGCTCCATAAACCAATCATCTACTGTGCCCAGGGCTGCCTGCTCCACAAACGCAGCAGAGAGAACTCTATACAAATAAAACACAAGATTAAAGAAAACAATACAAAAACAGGAGCCATTAAATTTCCCATGGCTATGCCATTAAAGAGTAACAATCAAAATGGCCGGATGCTGCATGGCGTATCTCCATAACGGTCAGGTGCTTATCGACGCTTTTTTATGGCAGATGCCAATGGCAGAGGACCGCATGAACAGAGCTGCTCTTTTTTCCACAAAAAAATAAACAGCTAAGTGTAATAACTGGAAAATCTAATTTGCTGGTCATGAGCAGCAGGCTTGTACGTTGCCAGTAAAGCTCTCTATAGCGCTTCACTATAACTGTGAGAGGTATCTGGACCCCAATCCAGCGCTACCTTGTGTTTAGACCAGTGCTCCATACTACCTAGTTTTTACACTAAGCTTGCTGCAGTTCTCCATACTACATAGCGTTTACACCAGGCTTGTTGCAGTACTCCATATTACCACGTGCTCATACCAGGCTTGTTACAGTACTCCAAACTACATAGTGATGACACTAGGTTTGTTTCAGCGATCCTAACTACCTAGTTTCTGCACCAGGCTTGTTACAGTGCTCCATACAATGCAGTATTTATTCCAGACTTGTTATTGTACCCCAAAATAGTGAGTGTTTATAGTATACCTGTCACAGTGTTCCATGCTACTTAGTGTTTATGCCAGGCTTGTGAGAGTGTCCTATACTACCAGGTGTTTATGCCAGGCTTGTTGTAACAGTACTCCATACTACCAGGTGTTTATACCAGGTTTGGTACTGTGATTCCTACTACCTAGTGTCCATACTAGACTTGTTACAGTGCTTCATACTACTTAGTGTTTATTCTAGGCTTGGCACAGAACAATGTACCACCTAGTATTTATACTAAGCTTTTTAAAAGCATTCTACACTACATGATATTTATACTCGGCTTGTTACAGTGTTTTGGAATTCATACTGTTTATACCAGGCTTGGTACAGTGTTCCCGCTACCAGCAAAGATTCTTATTAGGGCAGGAGGCTGTTGCTAATACACTGGCCCTGATTGCAGACCATAATGCCTCTTAAGGCAACAGAGGCAGACTTGAGCGGCTGATATCACAACGAATCCAACCGGCATCTAACGACAGCGCACCACTGATGAGGGCAATCACAAGCCCCTGCACGTCACCGCGGCGCGCAGATAACGAGCCGCTCCGCGCAGCGCGTCCAAATCACACACCGAGCTCTTATCCACACAGACAGCACAGCGCGTCCTTCAACAACGCCATTCAGCACCTCACTACATTTCACTTCTAATCAAAACAGAACAGCACGCTTCCTGCGCCGCCAGTTCCCCTCCAAGTTTAAAAATAACACTCCCCTCCTAACCTCCATTCTCGTCTTTTTCTCTCACATCACAAAACGTTAAATACCGTCGTCGCGGTCCTTGGCGCACCGCAAAGGTAAGAGCAAAACAGCACCTAATGCCTCTCGTGTTCATTTTTACAACCCCCACCTGGTCATTCATTCGCCGCCCCTGTCTCTCAGCATTTTTATAAGCTCCACAGAGCCTGTTCGTCAAAAATGAGGCATATCGATTTCCACTTCCAGGTACAAGGTAGCTCCCGGAGGCCGAGCAGAGGGCAGGATCCGATGAAAAGAGGCCAAATGAAAGAGGAAAAGACAAACAGAAACGTAACACCTGAGGCACCTCTCCGGACTGGGCTGACTGCACACTAACATTTCACCTACGCCTCTGAGGAAGCTCTGTCTTTGAGTTTGAATTTCTCGTCGAAAATTCTGGAGCAAAAGCACAAAGAGGGTCGGTGTAACATCTTTCAAAGTGAGTCCCGTCTCTCGTCACGCTGTTTTGATCCCAACATTTTCACTTCATAATTTTTCCAGATCAATAAGGGCGGGCCGGCGGACGAAATAGAGCAAAGACCATAAAGCCGAATAGCCTGAATATCACTTCGGCCCCCGCCTCGGCTCAGGCGCTGCCTTTGAAAGATTTCTGTGCTTTCATTTTCTGAGATTTTATCTCATCTTCAAGCTGAGGAGGCAGACAAAGGGGAACACATGACCTACGGCCAGCCACCCCCCTGCCCTAGCATTTCATGTGCACAGTATTTCAGAAGACTTTTTTCAATAAATTTGAATGGTTTGAATTAAAAAAGGAACGGTGTATTTCTTGTTCCCCGTGCAACTAATACAGTTTTAATGAAAATGGTTCAGAAGTTTGCAGCTAGTTCAGAGACAGTTATTAGTTTCCATTTGTTTCCTAAGCTCATTGACCCAAGCCGCCTGCAACCCAAACCTAAGCCCTCAGCAACCCAACCCCACAGGTGCTGAGCCTTGATTTGTTTTCTCTGTCTTGATTGGCCCGTTTTCTTCTGGGAGTTTAACACAGAAATGAGACAAACCCCAGTCTCTTTGTCGCCGGGGCTTAATTAACATGAGAGACAGAGTTTAGCGATTACTATAAAAGGGGCGGGGAATTGAAGAGCAGCTAATGACTGCAGGCCTCTTAATTTGTTCTCCCCCGTAATTCCGGCATGGATGAGAGCAGCTTTATTCACCTCTCCCCACCGATTAGAGCGCGCTCGGGCCCGGGTTTAAGGAGCAAATCGGGGAGGGATTAGTGGTGCTCAGGAGCAGAGCGGTGGGCCAAGTCACGAGGCGCTTCGCTGATAAGGAGAACCACCTTCTCCAGCGGTGGACTGAGATTAGCAGAGAGAGACGAGGGGCTGTGATCTATGGCAGGGGCTGCATTCCTGTGACACGGGCAGTCAAATACCAAATCACAGTGCAGATAACCTTCTCTCGTCCTTTGGGACATCTATACCACCTCACAGTGCTCATAACCTTCTCTCGTCCTTTTGTACATCAATACCACATCACAGTGCTTATAACCTTCTCTCGTCCTTTTGTACATCTATACCAACTCACAATGCAGATAACCTTCTCTCATCCTCTTGGACATCTATACCAACTCACCGTGCAGATAAACTTCTCTCGTCCTTTTGGACATCTATACCACCTCACAGTGCAGATAACCTTCTCTCGTCCTTTTGGACATCTATGCCACCTCACATTGCTTATAACCTTCTCTCATCCTTTTGGACATCTATACCACCTCACAGTGCTTATAACCTTCTCTCGTTCTTTTGGACATCTATGCCACCTCACATTGCTTATAACCTTCTCTCATCCTTTTGGACATCTATACCACCTCACAGTGCTTATAACCTTCTCTCTTCCTTTTGGACATCTATGCCACCTCACATTGCTTATAACCTTCTCTCATCCTTTTGGACATCTGTACCACCTCACAGTGCTTATAACCTTCTCTCGTCCTTTTGGACATCTATGCCACCTCACATTGCTTATAACCTTCTCTCATCCTTTTGGACATCTATACCACCTCACAGTGCTTATAACCTTCTCTCATCCTTTTGGACATCTATACCACCTCACAATGCAGATAACCTTCTCTCGTCCTTTTGGACATCTATGTCACTTCACAGTGCAGATAACCCTCTCTCATCCTTTTGGACATCTATACCACCTCACAGTGCTTATAACCTTCTCTCTTCCTTTTGGACATCTATGCCACCTCACATTGCTTATAACCTTCTCTCATCCTTTTCGACATCTATACCACCTCACAGTGCTTATAACCTTCTCTCATCCTTTTGGACATCTATACCACCTCACAGTGCTTATAACCTTCTCTCGTCCTTTTGGACATCTATGCCACCTCACATTGCTTATAACCTTCTCTCATCCTTTTGGACATCTATACCACCTCACAGTGCTTATAACCTTCTCTCGTCCTTTTGGACATCTATGCCACCTCACATTGCTTATAACCTTCTCTCATCCTTTTGGACATCTATACCACCTCACAGTGCTTATAACCTTCTCTCGTCCTTTTGGACATCTATGCCACCTCACATTGCTTATAACCTTCTCTCATCCTTTTGGACATCTATACCACCTCACAGTGCTTATAACCTTCTCTCGTCCTTTTGGACATCTATGCCACCTCACATTGCTTATAACCTTCTCTCATCCTTTTGGACATCTATACCACCTCACAGTGCTTATAACCTTCTCTCATCCTTTTGGACATCTATACCACCTCACAGTGCAGATAACCTTCTCTCGTCCTTTTGGACATCTATGCCACCTCACATTGCTTATAACCTTCTCTCATCCTTTTGGACATCTATACCACCTCACAGTGCTTCTAACCTTCTCTCCTTCTTTTGGACATCTATGCCACCTCACATTGCTTATAACCTTCTCTCATCCTTTTGGACATCTATACCACCTCACAGTGCTTATAACCTTCTCTCGTCCTTTTGGACATCTATGCCACCTCACATTGCTTATAACCTTCTCTCATCCTTTTGGACATCTATACCACCTCACAGTGCTTATAACCTTCTCTCGTCCTTTTGGACATCTATGCCACCTCACATTGCTTATAACCTTCTCTCATCCTTTTGGACATCTATACCACCTCACAGTGCTTATAACCTTCTCTCATCCTTTTGGACATCTATACCACCTCACAGTGCAGATAACCTTCTCTCGTCCTTTTGGACATCTAAACCACTTCACAGTGCAGATAACCCTCTCTTGTCCTTTCGGACTTCTATTCCACCTCACAGTGCTTATAACCTTATCTCACCCTTTTGTACATCTATACCACCTCACAGTGCTTATAACCTTATCTCACCCTTTTGTACATCTATACCACCTCACAGTGCAGATAACCTTCTCTCGTCCTTTTGGACATCTATACCACCACCAGGTGCAGCCCGTTAGGGTGGAGGTGATTACAGAGTATAAAGGGCTGGCAGCTGGCAGTCCCTTTGTTTGTGCTTTTTACTGTGTTGTTTTATTTGTGCTGCTCCCAAAGTTTTGAGCTCTGTTTTGTTTCATTTGGTTTTATTAAAGCCTCCAGTTTTAACCAGCGATTTTTGGTATTCCCTTCGTCTAGGCCCGTGGTAAGAGAGCCGTGAAGTTTGCATCCTGCAGAAGAAAACCATGACAGAAAGCATAAGCTCATTTTTAGACCCAGCCAGGCTGGAGCAGAGCAGCGGTCCAGTCCATGGGGCTGGCGGAGAGTAGTGGTCTGGTCCATGGGGCTGGCAGGATCCAGCCCGTGGGACTGGCGGAGAGCTGTGGTCCGGTCAGTGGGACCAACAGGGGGCTGTGGTCCGGTCCATGGGGCCGGTGGAGAGTTGCAGTCCAGTCCAGTTCAGTCCAGTCCATGGGGCTGGTGTTGAGCAACAGTCCAGTCCAGGGGCCAGTAGGGAACAGCGGTCCGGTCCAGGCAAGGGGCCGGCGGAGAGCAGCGGTCCAGTCCAGGTTCTTGCTGTGCCTGGAGTCGTAACTTGGGGGGAGGGTACTGTAAGGGTTCGGCCTAACAGCCCCTCCCCTGTCATTTTTTCACCTCCACCTTAACGGGCAAAAGGTGTTGCCCATCAAGGTGTAGGTGATTGCAGAGTATAAAGGGCTGGCAGCTGGCAGTCCCTTTGCTTGTGCTTGTTACTCTGTTGTTTAATCTGTGCTGCTCCCAAAGTTTTTGGCTGCGGTTTATTAAAGCCTCCAGTTTTAACCAGACTGCACTTTTGGGTCACCCCTTCATCCAGGCCCACGGTCCTTGTGCCCACCGGACTGCAGTTTGCATCCAGTAGAAGAAAATCATGACATCTATACCACCTCACAGTGCTTATAACCTTCTCTCATGCTTTAGTCCTTATTGTTATCAAGTGTGCAATTGACTATTGAGAATTAAACAGTATTTATCTCTGGGAAGCATCTACAAAACAGTTATTTTTTGCTGTGCAAAAAAATTCTGCTGTGCTGTCGCAGTTTTTCTACTCATTGGGTGGAGGGTCGGGGCTGGGAGCAGTGCTTTTACATAATAGGTGTGCTAACTATGCAGATTAAGTGTACGCACATATATACGCATAAGTAGATATGCGCACACAAACACGTGTGCGCACACACACATTACCACTCTCACGCACACACATTATCAAACACACAAGCGCTCAGACTTTCACACAAACTCACATTCAGATTGGTGCGCACACACACTCTTTCAGTCTCTCACAAACGCACGCGTATACACACGCTCGCCTCGGCTGCTCTCCAGTGCGTCATGTTTCAGACAGTCGCTCATCTACAGTGCTGCTGCAAGCCGCCAGTCTTTAAGAACAAAAGCTCCTTTAATTAATTTAGCAAATTCAGCCTGCAGATTCCTGCCATCTCTCTTGGCTGGCTGGAGTGGCGGATGGGAGCTCTTCGGGGAAGAGGGAATTTCGAGAACAAAATGAGCTGCCGACTCCCTCTTGCCAGCCGCATTCTTGCTGCCACGCATTTCGATGCCCGAACCTGCCGGCTCGCAGAAATAGGGGGAAGCAGATTCTGTTGGGCTCCCGCCCGGCGTGCTGAGCGGCCCGCCGCGTTTATGACCGCGAGCGCCGAGGGAATCTCAGCACTAAATTTCGTCCGGGCGCTTTTTTTTAACAAGTAAATACACTCTCCCGCTTGTGAGGTGAGACAGCTTCAGCAGGGACACGGAGGGGGTTTGTAGTCTCCTGTTTGACTGGAGACAGACAGAGAGTCTAGTTATTCAGAGAGAAAAACTCTGCTCTCGTCTGTCCTATACATACAGTACATACCCACCAGTCGCACCACACCCCACACAGAATACCGCCGGCAGAGGACGATTGGGACGGGGGATACCAATTGCGTTAGACGTGTTGAGTAATGAGTCAGACCTGGAAGTGAAATTAGGGGTCTGGGGGGTTTCGTGGGGTATGAAACGTCTCTCTGGTCCTGCTCTTCTGTAAGTACACTGCAATTCATTGCTGGTCTACTCAGTGTGCTCTACTGGAAACTAGGGCCTGAGTGAATGACAATAACAATGAAATCAAAATTAATCACACCCCTCATCTAGACACCTCATTCAAGGCTACAAGCTTTGTGTTCTTATTAATTGATAACAACCTGAAGTGGAATGAAGCTTAACTGAATAATACCGGGAGAATCAAGGCTAATGTTCACAAGCTAAATAAGCACAAGAGCACTAATATTCATACAACCTATAAGAGCAGAGCTCTAATATTCATGCACCTTATAAGACAAGAGCAATAATGTTCAAACACCCAATAAGAGAAAAGCAATACTTTTCAAACACCCAATAAGGGTATAGCACTAATAGTCAAAATATTCAAAACATCCAATGAGAGTAGATTGCTAATATTCATGCATCCAGTGAGAACAGAGCACTCATATTCACACAGCCAATAAGAGTAGAGCTCCAATATTTACACAGCCAACGAGAACAGTGCTCTAATATTCACACACCCAATAAGAGTAGAGCTCTAATGCTTCCACCGAACGCAAAAAAAAGTTCTCTTTGCTTTATTTGCGGAAGTTTGACCGCAGGATCATTTTTCGCGAAGAACCCATTCACTTTTACAAGAAAATAACCTGGCCGAGGACTGACGCGCAAATTCACACCGCCGATCAATAGTAATGCCAGTTTATACTCAAAGGGTGGGCTGTACTTCCTGAAATCTCCAGAAATCAACAATATAGCGACGCAAATGTTACTATGCTTACATCGCAAACATTTTACTTTATGAACAATGTGCCTGCTTGAGAATAAAAATATTTACAAAATATTGTTGATGTTGGCACATCCGGTGTTTAGCTAGACCACAATTTTTAGTGAAACTTTGATTTGTGGGTTATTTGACACAGCTAGCTAGCTAGCTTTCCCATTATCTCAAGCAATGCAGATAACTATGCTCTGAATATGAAGCTGGGTAGCCAAGCTAGCCAATGCTGCTGCAAGTCGAAATGATGTTATTCAGGACACCGCTGTACTCGCACAAATTTTGTGCAAAAAAATAATTTGACGTGGCACGAAATGCGAATTTAGCGCATTCGAGCCGTTTGCTGAGCCATTCACGTTGCGTCATAAAACATCTCCTAATTCATGTCGCCCAGCGCGGACTACGGTATTTTGGCTTGTATTCACGTCTTTGCATTGACCTTGGATGCAATCTCAAAAAATTTGTTTCGCGTTTGGTGGAAACGCAGCATAATGGTCATACAGCCAAAGAGAGCAGCGCTTTAATATTCTCACACCCAATAAGAGCAGATCTCGAGTAATGACGCACACAATACAAACAGCGTCTGCGAATACTACAGCCCAGATTGTTCTGGGTTTGTGGATATCAGAACCCTGCTTTTATTTATAATGTAAATATTACAGGTTTTGTCTTACTGGGTTTGTGAATATAAGAGATAATATATTCTTCTTCTGTTCAATAACGGAGTGATATCAAGCAGGATGAAACCTGTGGTAATCAGGCAATTATCTGCAGAGGTTATTTCTCCCATCAGAGGATATTGAACAGCAATAGGCCTGTCTGGTACAGTGCACACTGATAATGAACAAACAGAGCTCCATCCATTACAGTGTACACTGATAATGAACATAAAGAGCTCTGTTGGCTGCAGTGTACTCTGATATAGAACAGAACAGACTTCATGGCATGCACTGATATTTCTCTCAACATATGGCTCAAAACATGAAATGCACCCAATTACGAAAAATTAACAGCTTGTTAAAATTCTACAATTGCAGTCATGATTGGCACGAAAACAGCATACAAAGTGGGCCCCCAACACCAACACTGAGAGCCACTGTCTGACAGCATACTCTAACAATGAACAGAAAGAGTACCTTTCGTAACACGCCAAGAGAGTACTGAATTACTCATTTTAAAAAATGACCTCAGGAAAAATCACAGCCCCACACAATTCTCATTAAACATTTTCATAAATCAAGGTAGTGGCTGAATTTTTTAAGATGTCGTGAGGCTGGCCCACCCTGCCTCACCGTGGGACTGCCAGCTTAAAACTGCCAAAACCTGGGAGGAATAAGCAAGCCTGTGTCAAAGGAATGCCGCTGTCGCTAAAAATCAGAGCACCTGGGAATCCAAACCGTTCCCATCTGTTCCCACAGGCAGCCTATGCAGTGCCTGATCAGGCTTTAATCACAGAACAAGAGGAAAATCCACCTGGAGCATGTAGGGAATTCTCCAGTGCATAGTTCCAAGTATCAGAGCGCACTTTCCCCAGTGAATGTTCATATTCTTTCCTCATGAGCTTCGCCATCTAAATTTATGTTCCAGAGAAATTTAATTTTCTGGAGGTTGAATTACTATGATGTAACACTGATGAAAAAAGAGTTTAATGTACATCACAGACCCACAGAGGCATCAGGACATCTTCGGGGGTATCTAAGCACACCTCATGCAGGGCAAAAGCTCAGTACTGGGAAGGAACTGGTCATGACATCGTTCTTCAGGTCCAGACAAAAAAAAAAGCTGTCCTCCATCTCATCCACCCCATAATGCCTCTGTATTGCATATTTACCTGAGACTGTACAAAAATAAAAACAATTGGCTGACACCTGCAGGTTCACCAACCTCTACAGTCTCGCCAGGTAGCTAAACTGTGTTATTTGCATGATGTAGATACAGCGATCAAAAGCTCCTGCAGTCGGCTTTATTTCCCCGCGGAAGTGTTGCATTTAATGTAGAGAGCCAAACTATGTCTCTTCAGAGCCTCAGCAATGGAATCACACTCATTCCATCATTTAAATGCCACACTGTATAATTCAAAGGCAAGACTTCCCCTTTTAAAGGACCTTCGCCACAGAATAGAGGCATGGTTGTTACATGTATATGGTTGAATAACAACAATGAACCAATATTGTCTGAGGAAGGCTACTGTATGAGAATTACAGTGATTTCTCTCTTCAGCCATCTGAAGATTCAGCCATTGCTTGGCTCGGTCTCCGTCACGAACTGAACAGCTGGAGTAGTTGCTGCTTGTTATCATTTTTCAGGATTCTTAAGGAAGAAACTGGTGGACAAATCATTTAAAAAATGCACTACATGAACAAATTTAAAGGATTAATTTTCATCAAAGGAATCGTCACGCCCACTATTAGTGAAGTCTGTTTCCTAAGATTGGCTCACACATGGCAACATAAAAGGGACATCACTTGCAGATGACAATTTTTTCACAATTTTATTTTACAGGAATGAAGAGTCCAGCCAAACGCGCAACCTAAACAGACTACCAAAACACCAAATCGGTGGAGAGGCAGGGAGCCAAAAAACAGAGTGATGCAAGCAAAGCTTTTATCCGCCCGCCAATCAGAAGCAACAAGCTTCACCTGAGCAACTATTCACCTGCTGAGAGAGAGAGAGAGAGAAAGAGTATGTTGGTGCATAGGTGGGCAGGGCCCTTAAGGCCCAGTAGGGCCATAACAGAGTGCACCAGGCCAGAGCCGAGGGCTAGTTTCTGTTACTAAGCCATAGTATCCAGAGTTATGGGTAGAGGTAGTGCATATAGTGCAGGCCCAGACCTGCGTGAATAAATCTTGTTTACAAATCTTGTTGTAACCTTGGAACATTCATCCTATTCTTCTCCTGAGTGCATTCTCGAGTGCCTTCATTCAGTTTTCTTTGCATATTGAGTTTTTTTTTTTTAAGTTTAGAATGGGGCAAATACAAGGATTTTGAATAATTTAAATCCAGAGAAGAGTTTTTTTCAGACCGATCAAGGACATCCAGTTTGGAATAAGTGTAGTCCCTGTATCCCTAGTTAATTTAACATCTACTGACATTTTTTTCCTGGGAACTGAATATGCAGTCATGCAGTAATGCGGGGGACATGTTAAATTCATCACTGTAATTCAAACTAATGATCTGATCCCTCTTCTTTCAGAGGGGCAAATGACAAAGGCACTGAAAAAAGACAGCGTTAACGACACAAAAATCTTTTCAGCACTTCATCACTCTCTCTCTCCCCCTCTCTCTCTCTCTCTCTCTTTCTCCGACTCTGGCTAATATTATTCTGAAAATATTACAGTTAACGACCCTGTCCATGATATCAATTTCCTATTTTATTAAGGCACAGACACTGAACAGGAATAAACAGTTGGGAGAGGTGGACAGAACACTGAAGAGGATTAAACAATCGGGAGAGGTTAATAAGATACTGAACAGGAATAAACAGTCAGGAGAGGTGGATGGGGCACTGAACAGAAATAGACGTTCGGGAGAGGTGGATAGGACTGATCAGGAATAAACAGTTGGGAAAAATGTACAAAAAACTGAACAGGAATGAACAGTCGGGACAGGCGTACAGGATGTTGAACAGGAATAAACAGTTTGGGAAAGGCAGGCGGAACACTGAAAAAGAATAAACATGGGAAGTGGATGGGAAATTGCTCAGGAATAAACATTTGGGAGAGATGTACAAAATATTGAATGGGAGTAAACAGTTGGTGAGTGGAACCCTGAAAAAGAATGAACAGTTTGGAAAGGTGGACAGGACACTGCACAGGAATAAACAGAAGGGAGAGGTGTACGGGACAGTGAACAGGGATAAACAGAAGGGAGAGGTGTACAAACAGTGAACAGGGATAAACAGAAGGGAGAGGTGTAGGGGACAGTGAACAGGGATAAACAGAAGGAAGAGGTGTACGGGACAGTGATCTGGGATAAACAGAAGGGAGAGGGGAACGGGACAGTGAACAGGGATAAACAGAAGGGAGAGGTGTAGGGGACAGTGAACAGGGATAAACAGAAGAGAGAGGTGTACGGGACAGTGAACAGGGATAAACAGAAGGGAGAGGTGTACGGGACAGTGAACAGGGATAAACAGAATGGAGAGGTGTACAGGACAGGGAACAGGGATAAACAGAAGGGAGAGGTGTACGGGACAGTGAACAGGGATAAACAGAAGGGAGAGGTGTACGGGACAGTGAACAGGGATAAACAGAAGGGAGAGGTGTACGGGACAGTGAACAGGGATAAACAGAAGAGAGAGGTGTACGGGACAGTGAACAGGGATAAACAGAAGGGAGAGGTGTACGGGACAATGAACAGGGATAAACAGAAGGGAGAGGTGTACGGGACAGTGAACAGGGATAAACAGAAGAGAGAGGAGTACGAGACAGTGAACAGGGATAAACAGAAGGGAGAGGTGTACGGGACAATGAACAGGGATAAACAGAAGGGAGAGGTGTACGGGACAGTGAACAGGGATAAACAGAAGAGAGAGGTGTACGGGACAGTGAACAGGGATAAACAGAAGGGAGAGGTGTACGGGACAGTGAACAGGGATAAACAGAAGAGAGAGGTGTACGGGACAGTGAACAGGGATAAACAGAAGGGAGAGGTGTACAGGACAGTGAAAATGGATAAACAGAAGGGAGAGGTGTACAGGACAGTGAACAGGGATAAACAGAAGGGAGAGGTGTACGAGACAGTGAACAGGGATAAACAGAAGGGAGAGATATACGGGACAGTGAACAGGGATAAACAGAAGGGAGAGGTGTAGGGGACAGTGAACAGAGATAAACAGAAGGGAGAGATGTACGGGACAGTGAACAGGGATAAACAGAAGGGAGAGATGTACGGGACAGTGAACAGGGATAAACAGAAGGGAGAGATGTACGGGACAGGGAACAGGGATAAACAGAAGGAAGAGGTGTACGGGACAGTGAACAGGGATAAACAGAAGGGAGAGGTGTACGGGACAGTGAACAGGGATAAACAGAATGGAGAGGTGTACGGGACAGTGAACAGGGATAAACATAATGGAGAGGTGTACAGGACAGTGAACAGGGATAAACAGAAGGGAGAGGTGTACGGGACAGTGAACAGGGAGAAACAGAAGAGAGAGGTGTACGGGACAGTGAACAGCGATAGACAGAAGGGAGAGGTGTACGGGACAGTGAACAGGGATAAACAGAAGGGAGAGGTGTACGGGACAGTGAACAGGGATAAACAGAAGAGAGAGGTGTACGGGACAGTGAACAGGGATAAACAAAAGGGAGAGGTGTAGGAGACAGTGAACAGGGATAAACAGAAGGGAGAGGTGTACGGGACAGTGAACAGAGATAAACAGAAGAGAGAGGTGTACGGGACAGTGAACAGGGATAAACAGAAGGGAGAGGTGTACGGGACAGTGAACAGGGATAAACAGAAGGGAGAGGGGTACGGGACAATGAACAGGGATAAGCAGAAGGGAGAGGTGTACGGGACAATGAACAGGGATAAACAGAAGGGAGAGGTGTACGGGACAGTGAACAGGGATAAACAGAAGGGAGAGGTGTACGAGACAGTGAACAGGGATAAACAGAAGGGAGAGGTGTACAGGACAGTGAAAATGGATAAACAGAAGGGAGAGGTGTACGGGACAATGAACAGGGATAACCACAAGGGAGAGGTGTAGGGGAAAGTGAACAGAGATAAACAGAAGGGAGAGATGTACGGGACAGTGAACAGGGATAAACAGAAGGGAGAGCTGTACGGGACAGTGAACAGGGATAAACAGAAGGGAGAGGTGTAAGGGACAGTGAACAGGGATAACCAGAAGGGAGAGGTGTAGGGGACAGTGAACAGAGATAAACAGAAGGGAGAGATGTACGGGACAGTGAACAGGGATAAACAGAAGGGAGAGCTGTACGGGACAGTGAACAGGGATAAACAGAAGGGAGAGGTGTACGGGACAGTGAACAGGGATAAACAGAAGGGAGAGGTGTACGGGACAGTGAACAGGGATAAACAGAAGGGAGAGGTGTACGGGACAGTGAACAGGGATGAACAGAAGAGAGAGGTGTACGAGACAGTGAACAGGGATAAACAGAAGGGAGAGGTGTACGGGACAGTGAACAGGGATAAACAGAAGGGAGAGGTGTACGGGACAGTGAACAGGGATAAACAGAAGGGAGAGGTGTACAGGACAGTGAACAGGGATAAACAGAAGGGAGAGGTGTACGGGACAGTGAACAGGGATAAACAGAAGGGAGAGGTGTACGGGACAGTGAACAGGGATAAACAGAAGAGAGAGGTGTACGGGACAGTGAACAGGGATAAACAGAAGGGAGAGGTGTACAGGACAATGAACAGGGATAAACAGAAGGGAGAGGTGTACGGGACAGTGAACAGGGATAAACAGAAGGGAGAGGTGTATGGGACAGAGAACAGGGATAAACAGAAGGGAGAGGTGTACGGGACAGTGAACAGGGATAAACAGAAGGGAGAGGTGTACGGGACAATGAACAGGGATAAACAGAAGGGAGAGGTGTACGGGACAGTGAACAGGGATAAACAGAAGGGAGAGGTGTACGGGACAGTGAACAGGGATAAACAGAAGGGAGAGGTGTAGGGGACAGTGAACAGGGATAAACAGCAGGGAGAGGTGTACGGGACAGTGAACAGGGATAAACAGAAGGGAGTGGTGTACGGGACAGTGAACAGGGATAAACAGAAGGGAGAGGTGTACGGGACAGTGAACAGGGATAAACAGAAGGGAGAGGTGTACGGGACAGTGAACAGGGATAAACAGAAGGGAGAGGTGTACAAACAGTGAACAGGGATAAACAGAAGGGAGAGGTGTACGGGACAGTGAACAGGGATAAACAGAAGGGAGAGGTGTACGGGACAGTGGAGAGGGATAAACAGAAGGGAGAAGTGTACGGGACAGTGAACAGGGATAAACAGAATGGAGAGGTGTACGGGACAGTGAACAGGGATAAACAGAATGGAGAGGTGTACAGGACAGTGAACAGGGATAAACAGAAGGGAGAGGTGTACGGGACAGTGAACAGGGATAAACAGAAGGGAGAGGTGTACGGGACAGTGAACAGAGATAAACAGAAGAGAGAGGTGTACGGGACAGTGAACAGGGATAAACAGAAGGGAGAGGTGTACGGGACAGTGAACAGGGATAAACAGAAGGGAGAGGTGTACGGGACAGTGAACAGGGATAAACAGAAGGGAGAGGTGTACGGGACAGTGAACAGGGATAAACAGAAGGGAGAGGTGTACGGGACAGTGAACAGGGATAAACAGAAGGGAGAGGTGTACGGGACAATGAACAGGGATAAACAGAAGGGAGAGGTGTAAGGGACAGTGAACAGGGATAAACAGAAGGGAGAGGTGTACGGGACAGTGAACAGGGATAAACAGAAGGGAGAGGTGTACGGGACAGTGAACAGGGATAAACAGAAGGGAGAGGTGTACGGGACAATGAACAGGGATAAACAGAAGGGAGAGGTGTACGGGACAGTGAACAGGGATAAACAGAAGGGAGAGGTGTACGGGACAATGAACAGGGATAAACAGAAGGGAGAGATGTACGAGACAGTGAACAGAGATAAACAGAAGGGAGAGATGTACGGGACAGTGAACAGGGATAAACAGAAGAGAGAGGTGTACGAGACAGTGAACAGGGATAAACAGAAGGGAGAGGTGTACGGGACAGTGAACAGGGATAAACAGAAGGGAGAGGTGTACGGGACAGTGAACAGGGATAAACAGAAGGGAGTGGTGTACGAGACAGTGAACAGGGATAAACAGAAGGGAGAGGTGTACAGGACAGTGAAAATGGATAAACAGAAGGGAGAGGTGTAAGGGACAGTGAACAGGGATAAACAGAAGGGAGAGCTGTACGGGACAGTGAACAGGGATAAACAGAAGGGAGAGGTGTACGGGACAGTGAACAGGGATAAACAGAAGGGAGAGGTGTACGGGACAGTGAACAGAGATAAACAGAAGGGAGAGGTGTACGGGACAGTGAACAGGGATAAACAGAAGGGAGAGGTGTACAGGACAGTGAACAGGGATAAACAGAAGGGAGAGGTGTACGGGACAGTGAACAGGGATAAACAGAAGGGAGAGGTGTACGGGACAGTGAACAGGGATAAACAGAAGGGAGAGGTGTACGGGACAGTGAACAGGGATAAACAGAAGGGAGAGGTGTACAGGACAGTGAACAGGGATAAACAGTTGAGAGTGGTGTATGAGACACAGTTGGGACAGACAGTTGGGAGAGGAGTAAAAGATGTGTCGGGTAATTCAACAGCCTTTCAGAAGCAAAAGAAGCAAATAAATGCCAGTTTAATGCACCATGAGCCAATCCTTCAATCTTAAAACTCATCATCCTTTCTTTCTTAATTCTTGGCTCTCCCTCCCTTCCAGTGACCTTTAATAACCACCAAGTCTTTAATGATTAGCCTGGCTATTGATCGGAAAGGGCGAGCGTAGAGAAATATCTCTGAGATGGATCATTATCAAACCCATTATTTCATTTCTGGAGTCACATCATTTTCAAGTGCCTAACTGGAGAGGAAATTTGATTTAACTCCAATGCGGTAAGAAAATACCCAGATCGATACTGACCTGTGGTGGAGGATGGTGTTAAACGCCGTGAATCACACCTGATGATAAAAGTACACTCCCTAAAAACAGAGAGTTCAAAAAGTAAATGGAACACTGCAGGTCGATTTCTGGTGCAAAAATAAAAACGTTTATGGCTGAAGATGCATAGTCGGGAGTCCGGATGAGCGCCAACTCAGCGAGGCTCAGTTTGTTAGCGGTGCCCTCATACCGCCGTGAGGAGGAACCGGTTCTTTGGAGAAAGATATTAATGAATGGTGAAACAAGCATCTGGGCCAGCGGGGAGAGACCCTGAGCAGCCCAGCCAAGGGGATCAGCTGCTACAGGCTCCAAAAAACCCATCTCATCGTTAGCAGGAACGAGAAACGAACCCGCCGCTCCATCTCCCGGCTACCCAGGTACTTAGACTTCACAGCCTCCATCTTCTCTGAGCTCTAGGGGAGAGAGCTATTAATCCCTAAGATAAAGAGGCTATTCCCGCAGCAGCAGCAGGGCAGGGAGAAGGCCGGCGATGGGCCGGGTCATAACAGGTCTCATTCTCAGGAGATGAGCTGCACCAACACCGATGCCCTGCTTCACTTCCAATAAAACTCAAAAGCAAAAAACAATGAATAAAAAAATGAAAATTTTATCCAGGTGACATTTATTGGTAATATTTTCCCACCGCTTCAATAGACGTTTGTGGAAAAACAACAAGGAATCTTTAAGAGAGGGACCGTTGTCAGATTGAATTGCATAAACTGTTGTTGAATTGCTCAAATGAAAGTTGAGACTTTAGACAGAATAATAGCGCTCTTGAAGAGAGAAACATGGTTCTCACACTGGGGGGTTTCAGCAGACTTGCTGTGAGGTTAATTTTTTATCTTTATTTTTATTCGTCGCGAGGTTTCAGAGACAAGAATAAACAAGCCGGTAAAGCATTATATAAACCTGTAAGATAACAGGAGGGCTGTGGGGGCTGTGGTGGAGAAGAGAGTGGGATTTGATTGACAGTTTTGATTGAAAGTCTGAGGATGAATTGAAGACTAATGCACGGAGGGTTCGAAGGCAGAGCAGGGTGGGCCAAATATCATTAGTGTCTTGGCTCAGCGGATGAAAAAGCTGGGTTTAGGGGATCACACTCTTCCTCCTTGAGGAAGCCATTCCAGGAAGTTCTTATTTGGATCCATTGATTTGTATCATGTGAGTGGCAGGGCTTTCGAGTACTCCTCATTCAGCTGTACACGCACACAAATACACACACATCCTAACGTGCTCACACCCACACAGCCTACACAAACATAAGCTCACACAACGAGCACACACACACAGATACATACACAGTCATAAACTCACTCGAACCGCACATACACGCCCAGTAACACGTACAAACATACGCAAACACTCACGCAAGCACGCACACGCAATCGAATACAATAAATACACAAACACAAGCATATACTCTAACGTGCAAACATCCAAACAAACATTAACTCACTCAATCCGCGCTCAAGCACACACACACACACACACACACACACACACACACAGAAGCAGGTGGTTCAGGAGCCGCAAGCGTGCTGTTCTCATTCTGTTTATCATCATTCTCAGCTGCACAAGGTTTAAATGCATAAAGCACAGATATGAGTGGATGCAAAAATATACAAAACTTGGAAAAGTTAGATCATAATCCTTGAACCTGATCTCCAATCATAATGACGATTTGCTTCACATACATGACTTAGCTTCCATAATTAGTCAGACTGAATGCGCGGTCTGAGGCTGACAGGATCAGGGGTGAGTCCAAACTTCGATCTAATTTGGACACGAACAGACACACAGTTTGGCATGCAGCTTATGACGTCTTTGAAACAATAATAGCATCGCAAAATATCTTCTCATCGCAGTCTCTTTTCTCCCTGGGAGTGGATAAGGGATTATGACTCTGTAGTGCGTGGTGAACACAGCGCTTCTGACAGTCCTTGAGCAGTAAATCGGTGCGTGAAGAGCACCTCCTTCATTTTTTCCGGGGCAGTGGAAATCATCTGTGTGTAATAATAAGGCGGTACCTAATTACACTTTTAAACCGCAGGGTTAATTATGCTACAGCAGATTAAAGGAAGGTGGTGGGATTTAAATATGTTGGATTTGTGCGCCTTTTTTCCAGTCTCAACCCCCAACCCCCACCCGCCCCCCTTAGTGATGACAGGAGCCCAGCTGAGCTGTCTGCCTCCCTCGGTCATTTCCAGCACAACGCCAGCATCTAGCTTTCCACTCTCCCTCCCCCTTTTTGTCTCTAAGTCGATTACGGAGCCAATAGTATGTGGTTTGTAAGATTATGGTCTTTTAATGTTGTGTTTTTTGCTTTGTATTGACTCCGTCACTGGTTACTATTCAACGCTGCATACTTACCCGCAGAGCTAATTGGGGAGCCTCGTGCTAAAAGAACTTAAGTCACACCGCCAGTCACTGTGAGATAAGGATGGAGAACAGTCTTTTATAGTTATCTAAATAGATTTTTGCCAATTTTTCAAAATGGAAATTGTTTTGTGTGACTTAAGTACTTTTAGTGCTGGGGTCTTCAATTAGCTGAATCTATGGACATATCATATATTCAGCACATTTTCCTCAAAATAGACATCTTGCGACTTCAGTACTATTAACACCAGGCACTTAATTTTAGCCTTCAGTGCCATTACGGAAACCTCCAACCCAGAATCTGAGAGGGAACATTCCCAGGGTTGGTATCTGCACTTCCGTTCCGTCTTTTATGCTTATGCGCCCTAATATGAGATCAGCGGTGCCTTTTCACTCATGAGACATAGTAGTGTGCCATCACCTGAAGAGGCCTGACCCCAGAACAGCAGCCTTACTCTGAGAGCTTGTGTTTGCGGAGATCCATACTTTGCTGCCCTCTGATCAATGCCCGCTTATAAATGGTCCATTGAATGTTTGAGCTGTGTGTATTGTACTTTAGAGTTGAGTCATTGCACAAGCAATGCTGTGGTACAAACAACCTTAGACGGGCAAACCAGCCTGCCGGAACACCACACAGTTTAGAGTTACACTCTGGAGTCACGACAGAGAGTTAGTACATTCTGATTCACTACATCCATATGTCAGTATGATTTCAAGTCTGCTTTTTATATGTATTGAAAATAATTGCTTTATCTTAGCTAATGTTTGGTTGATTAATTACATTTTCCTACCCGCCGGCAAATCTTATAACAAGTCAAAATACTTGTAAATAGCTCCTCATTTGCAATACTTTTTCATTTAAAAAGCAACAAAAATGAGATTTAATGTCTGAGAGAACTTCATGCGGAAAGCACGTGTGACAGTTGAAGGGTCCTGTCACTGGAAGTGTCTCCTTATAAGTACACGCCCTGGCTACCTTGCCAACAAGCCTGGCTCTTTGGCGATATGGTCAGCGCGCATGACTCTTATCCGGGAGTCTGGAGGTTCAAGTCCCCGCCCGGGCCCTCCTTCGGTCTGCTTCACACACATTGAGATCGGCTGTTTTTTGCGCTTGGTGTTGTTCAGTGTCCCAACTAGCACTGAGTAGAGATCATGAGAAGAAACAAGTACTCAGGCACAGTAAATCAATACTGTGTGTCCGGCCTTCGCAATGCATCCTAAACCCATAAATCTACCAGTGGACAAATATTTATGGGAAAGAGACGGCAGTGGGCTAGCCACTACACCCATAACCACCAACCCACCATCTCCACCTGTCTCTCAAAATCAAAACCTGCTGGATTTCTTCTGCAAGCATCCATTTAACCTTCCAAAAAACATCAATACACTTCACTGCTAACACCCATACACTGCACAGCTAACATCCACGCCCTTTGCAACTAATGTCCAAACACTCCGCAGCAAATTGCTCGATTGTGTCCTTAGTATGTCATGTTGCATCTGTTTTGTTATGTCTTACCATCTCGCAATATTATGTTTTGCTACATGATAGGTATTGTGAAATTTTAAGAATATTTGTCGAACCCCAGAAAGAATAGCTACAGCTTTGCCGCAGTTAATGAGGATGCAAATCTAAACTAAGCATTCATACACTCCACCACTAATATTCCTCTGCGTACACCATTACACTGCACTACTAAACACTCCTTTGCTAACATCCTTACCATCCACTGCCAAAATCCATTCACTAAACTGCTAATATACATACTGTCCCAATACTGTTTAGCTAACATCTAAACACTCCTTTGCTGAAGTCTGTGCACTCCATTGCAAATTAACAACAACGGCATTGTTAAACTCCAAACACACAAACAATCTGATAACCTCCTAACATTCTACTGGTAGCATCCAAATACTCCACAGCGAACATCCAATACACTGCATTGCTCACATTGATAGCCTGAGTTTCACTGTTGTTTGTCAGACTTTCCCAAGCTGACCGCATTCGGAAACATCCGGGATGAAGGCTTCGATTGAGTTTGTGATGAATTGTTTTCTACTATTTTTTTTTAAAGAGGGAATCAAGTTGTTTGGTGACAACAGCAGTTAGAGATTTCACATTTTTTTAAAAGTTTTCCATCTTTAAACTAGACGCCAAGTAGATACTCACGGTCCACCCTTGACCTAGATGGAGACGGGTGCTGACCTAGTGCTTAGCCTCGTTTTCATGACGCTATACCCAAATGCCTCTTGGTAATTTTCCATTCTCGACAGGTAGATAGACAAAACAGTAGACCTAGACTTGAGCTACCTTACGGGTGGACTGAGTAAAAAGAGAAACCATCAGACTGCTCAATGAAAGAGTTGCAGTCAACCAGAGTAACCATCGCACAGCTCAGTGAAAGATCACAATCACACTGCCGTGTGAAAGACAGCCATAACACAGCTATTTAAACAGCGTAACCATCGCACTGTTCTGTGAAAAAGTAACCATCACACTGCTCTGCAAAAGCCACTCATCATATTAATCTTTCAAAGGGAAAAATATTACACTGGTTTTGAAAGACAAGGGCTTATGAGTCACAAAATCAGAGGAGTCAGCGAGATTTCTATAATCGTGTCTTGAGGCGTCTGACATACATTCCATTAGCAGTTTAATATTCGCTCATTTTTTAGTGGTGAGTAAAAATGGTGATTTAAAAAAAAAACGGCTCACTCCTCTTTGTCTTATTACACCTGATTCGGCTTTAAGCGGGCTTGTTTCCAAACTAATATCAGTATCTTTAATACACACACACACACACACACACACTTCCTTTTGCCATCCGAACAAACACATGCACACGCCTGAACTTGCACATACCACATGTGCAACACTCATGCATGAACACACACAATAAACACACTTGTGCACAGCCCACATACACTGTGACACACACACACACACACACACTTGTTCGTAAACACACATATGCACACACACTCACGGATTCTCATTGCCAGCTCACTCAGCCCAGTCTCACACAGATGGTATACTGCGAAGGGTGCCACATTCATCAGAGCTGGTTGTTTTTCACAGGTCCAACTTAGTAACGGTATGTCACCCTCGATGAGTTTCCAAGATTATTATGTTATTACATTTAGGGGGCTCTCCAGGTGATGTAAAGGCGAAATGAAGTAATTACAAGTTCACATAAGCTGCATCCTCAGGACAATGGTGTGGAATTAGAAAGTGGTTGTGGAGGTTGGACATACATGCCTCCTTTGCTCTTTTTGCAAAATCTGACTCGGTTCATACCGGCACTCTGACATGTAGAATACGCTTGTCAAGTTTCATGATGGTATGTTTAGTAAAAACGGAGGAGTCACACTTCAAAGTTCGTGTCCACACCAAGAAGAAGAAGTAACAGAATGAGTTTTTGGTCAACAAATAAGATTGGTGACCCCACCTTGGCTTAACATGGAGGAGTGGGTGTCTGAACTCTCTCTCCTACCTCCCAACACCGTCCTCGCATAACCATGCCACCACCGGCAGAGAGACCCCTTCATTCAGGACCTCCTTCACCTCCGAGATGACTCCACTCTACCGGGAAGTGTTGTGAAATTACTTATTGACTCTAACCGGAGTGTTATTAATAACGTCGATGGCTAATTCCCAGGAGCGCGCCGCACCAATCTGACACCTTTACGCTCCGCTGCTGCTCGACCGCCGTGAAATACGTCGCTTTTTCTCCTTCGAATCTCACACCTTTGTCCGCATTTGCCGATATCGCCTCGGAGCAATTATCTTTCCGACCGTATATTTGGCCCTCCGAAAAAAAGAGTGCAAGAATAAAAAATAAAAGCCCTTAAATGGAGCCCGGGATTCTCCAGTCCTACGGGAGCAGCGATGTAAAAATTTTACAACTTTGGCTGCCTTGAATCCGATTAAGGAGACCAATTATTTTAGTGGTGATACAGTTGGTTAATACTGAGCAGAGGGCATTGTACAGCTCCACATAACACTATAACTACAAACACACTGACATCGAGACATGTAGTGTGTATTGCTGGATTTCATTTTCCAAAGTGTTTTGAAGGTGAAACTCTTGTATAAATGCCGTAGTCTGCTGACGGTGGTTCTGTTTAAAGTTTCCATGAAGTGTAGCGCTGGGTGTGAGGCAATGTGTGTCCAGGCTCCCGGTCTCGTGGCTCGCCCTACGACTGCCGCAGGAGGGAGGGCACATGTCAGAGCATCGAGCATACGCCAGTTACATCGGTGTCTGAGCGGCGAGACGGACGGGTGAACTCACTGCTCCGGGGGATTGGAATGCTGTCAGACAAAGATGAGTGTGGAGTGCTAACGTTAGCAGAGCCGTAACTGTGGGCTAATTCGTTCCAGCATCTCTCTGACCCCCTGTACGGAGCCCAGATGAATGTATGCTCTGTTTTGATGGTGTGTGCGTGTGTGTGTGTGTGTGTATGTGCGCGCGTGTGTGTTTTTCTCAGTAACCCCAGCTGGGCTTGATACAGAGTTTCAGCACTACCTGATCTATACTGGGGGAAACGCACAGGGCAACAGACAAGCCTGTCAGTCAAACAAACAAATAAACACACACACACACACACACACACACACAGACACATCCTTGTACGTCTATCCTTCTAGGACATTACATTCATTTCCCTTCATTCTTTGTGTGTCTGTGCAGCCTTTGCAATCTTAATCTTAAGCAATGCATGCCTAACCGAAAACCTTATCCTAACCTTTTTCGTTTTCCTAAAAAATTTGGCATCTCCAATCCTACCTGAATCTGGAATGTCCAATTGGTGAACTATGTACAAGACTTGCTTATATGTGACCCCTTGCTGCCAACTCAGGAGAGTGAAGACAGTTTGCAGCTTTCCTCCTTAACACACGCCTTTCAACCTGCTGCTTCTTATACACTCATTGGTTGAATCCTCGCAAGTTCAGAACGAGGGCGGAGGATACCCAAACATGAACAGGCTTAGAAACTTTCCTAACCAGCACCCGTCTGGCCAACAGGAGGCGCCTAAGGAACGAAGAAAGCTACTTATATTACCCTTCCCGGCAGACCCTTCCCAACTTGCATCCCTGTAGCGCAATGGCCTACTCTGAAAAAGCTGCCAACCACTGGTACACCCGGGGCTCGAACCCGTACCTTATCCTAACCTTAACTAATCCTTAATTCTTACCTTGCCCCAACCTTAACAAATAAGTCACAATTAGACTTTGTTGTGAGGACACACAAAATTGTTCTCACGTCCCAAAAATGTCTCCATTCCATAGGAAAGAAAAAAAAAACATTTTTTGGTTCTTACTCTGAAGCAAGAACAAGAACACACACACACACACACACACACTCCAGCATCTAACAGTGCAACAAACACACATCCATTCACACACACACGCACGCACACACACACACACACACACACACACACACACACACTCTGTCTACTGGTAAAACACACGCACACGCTCGTGTATCTGATGGTGACTATGCAAGATCCACACTGCCATTTGGGGATGGAGATCTGCGCTTCCCTGGATTTGCTCACTGCAGCTCACAGACAGCTTAACTTCATTCCCATGAGGCGGTTTGTACATGTCCCGCATCTCCTGGCTCCTGTTTGAGTTTCTGTCCAGCACATCAGCGGCTGTTGTATCAAACAGATCTCTCTGTCTGCGGCTCAAAGACAGTGGTTTATTGATGGCCCATTTACAGAACACAAAGAAATAAAACCGAAGAAAAGGTTGAAGAGACGAGACAAAATGTGGGTCAGCGGGAATCGTTTCATCACACCGAGAGCTGATTGAAAATAGCTGCATTGCTTGTTCAAGCATCAATATAACCTACATGTTCTTCAAAACACTTACAAACTGCTGTTTTTCTTATTGAGTATGTGAATCCACACACTTACACAAATTGGTCTGTCCTTATTGAACATGTTCATTAACGCACTTCCGCACGCTGCTCTCTCTTTACTTAACATGTTCATCCACACGCTTACAGGCACTGCTCTCTCTTTACTTAACATGTTCATCCACACGCTTACAGGCACTGCTCTCTCTTCACTTAACATGTTCCTCCACACGCTTACACACACTGCTCTTTCCTTATTGAACATGTTCATCCACAATGCTTACACACTGGCTGGGTTTCCATCCAACATGTATTCCAAATCTTAAGCAAATTTCCGTTAATGCGGCATTAGTGCACGTTTCCATCCACTTCAGTTATATGCTTTTGTTTCACAGGATAAGCTGTAGGTGGCGCTAATTCTAGATTCAGTTGCCATTGCTTCTGCAGAAGACTGCGCATGCTATGATGCACATGCGTCAATAAGCACGACGAACGAAAAGGAAAGCAAACGGGAAAGCTGGTGGCGAAAACAAATGAAAGTACTCACTTAAGCTAATGGTTACGAAGTCTTTAATGTTACAGCTAGCACAGTACTGTAAGGTTACAGTTTGCCTCTACTGTATTAACCACAAGCTAGCTAGCTAAAGTGATGACAAACTCTAACGTTATAGCTAGCACACCAATGTTGCGATGTAGCAAACTAGCTACCAAATTTGCTAACCCATCTCCACTGGGCTAAAGTGCATTTCTTTTTATCGATTCAGAAAATTTTCCACCTCTTCCTTGCACAAAAAAAGTGATGCGATATTTCAAGTTGATGCGCATTTTGGCCGTTTCCACTCAGGCTTTTTTCAGCGCAAAATCAAAATGCGGATTAAAATAGGTGGATGGAAACACAGCTACTGCTCTGTCCTTATTGAACATGTTCTACCGCACACTTACGCACTGTCCTTTGTCTTTATTAAACATGTTCATCCACGCTTACACACACTGCTCAGTCCTTATTTAACATGTTCATCCACACACTTACACACACTGCTCTGTCTTTGTTAAATATGTTCATCCACATGCTGGCACATTGTGCAATCATTATATATTTATTCATTTCTTCTAACATTAATGTATTTCTGTCTGTTTTATAATGGAAAAATCCCCCTACGAAATGCCTTCCATAAGTGCTTCTGTCACCATTCTGTAATTGCCTTCACATTGCTGAGTTACGCATATCTGACTGACTGGTGCCTGCTGTGCCTTTTTCTTCTGTTCCTACAACAATCTCTCTCTCTCTCTCTCTCTCTCTCTTACTTTCCCTCTTTATTTCTCTCACTTTCTCTCCGTCTCTGTGTCTCTCTCTGGCTGTAGCGCTAATATGCTAAAGTTAGCATTACCTCAGCATCTGGGTTCAGTGCTGGCCCAATTACAGCCATTAGCGCCATTAGCATGCTTAATTAACGTATTCGCTTTCTGCCGGAACGGAGCCAAAGCCACTTTCCAACAAGCAATTCCCCAGACCCCCCACCCCCACATTGCTCCCCCCGTGCCGTGACTCAACAAGGTGTGCAGTTTCAGCGATGCAATACACTGCCCTCCCTCTCTCTTTCCTTCTATCTCTCGCTCTCTTTCCCACTCTCTGGCTCTACCTCTCGCTTTCTCTTTATCCCTGTTTATCTCTCTCTCTCCCTTGCTACCTTTCATCTGTCCTATATGAAAATCTATTATTATTGCCAAAGCATCTCTGTATGAATGTATGCACTCGCAGGAAATATAAGGTATAGAAAATATTGCACAGGTGACTAATTCCCCCCCCCCCTTTCTCTTTATCCCTCTCTCTCTATCTTCCCTCTCAATCCCCCCTCTCTATCACACTCCAGGGGCCGGGCAGAGATCTGCCAGTTTGGTGTGTTGCGGTTTGTAATGTTACGGCTCCTTTCTGAGCTCCGATGCCCCGCAGCGTTAATATGCTGCTGTCAGCTGCTGGATGTCAAGTAGACCTCTGTGGCGATTGCAGACACATAATGGTGCCTGTCAGAGACTGACACCTGTCAATCACTGCCCCCGGCCTATAGCCAACAGCCCTATCAAAAAGAGGCAGCGAGAGAAAAAGCTCCTCTGCCATATTCAACTCAGAACTTCTGTCATGATGTCCGAGCTCTGAACCTGTCCACATTAATAGAGACAAGTTGTTTTTATGTCAGAGACTGAGCTGGTTTGATGTGTAGAGCACACAGGTAATGTGTGTTTTTGTGGGTATGTGTGTGTCTGAGTTTGTGTATTTGAGTGTCAGTGTGTTTGTGCTTGTGTGTGTGGCCATGTGAGTGTGTATGTGTTTCTGTTTGTATGTGTGGGTCTGTTTCTGTTTGTGTATGAACGTGTGTGTGTGTGGGTCTGTTCGTGTTTGTGTATGCTTGTGTGTGTGTGCGCTTGTGTTAGTGTCTGTCTGAGTTTGCTTTTGTGCGTTTGTGTGTTCATGAGCAGGTGTGTTTCTGCATGTGCATCTGTGTGTGCGCGCATGTGCGGCAAAATGGCTGTCCTCTTCTCTTCAGTGAAAGTGGAGACATTGGTGAAGGTGTTATTCAGGTGTCTCCGTGGATCAGCTCCAAACTTCTCAATCAGGCCCTCGCGAGTGACTTATTTAGGCTACGCTGGAAGGTTAAACCATCGACCTGCCAGGTCTGAATCGATCACCTGAGCCGCTTCAGCTAAAGCCACCCCGAAAGCAGCACACCTCAGTCTGACAGAGCTGTTGTTTGCGAGGCAGCGCCCCTCTCCCGAGGATTATGCTAAACTCACACGACTGCTCCGCTCTAAAGCAAATAAGCCCGACAATGCAAGCGAGAACTCGCTAAATCACCACCGGCTTTGCATCACTTCACTGCGAAATCTCATTTACCAGTCTGGGGTTCTATTGTCGCCTAATTGAAGGCCTGTAATTAATTTATAGCAAATGCTGATGCATGGAAAGTGGAGATTTAGCTCTGAAAAGTGTCAGGGTAAGGCCTTCAGGAAAAAGAAGTGTTTCATTATTTTTCCTCCTCTCTCTTTTATACAGCCAGATAATGGAGAGATGTGGAAGAGAGCGAGGGATGGTGGGCTCTAGAAAAGAGACGATTAGAGTGAGAAAAGAGGAGAAAAGTAACGTTTAAGCAGCTCCTGTAGAAGCAGAGAAAGCAGCCTTCTTGCTGATGAAGACTTTGTCCTCTGATGACCTCTGTCTATGCGGGGGTGATGTATGCTGTTATTAACTTGCACCTTTTTTGCCAGCTATTTGAACTGTAATTTTACTTAAGTATACGAGTGAGTTCCTTGTATGCTATGTGTAAACTACAGTTAAATGCACGCAGGGCTCCACTTACAGTTAAAATTACCAGGAAACAATGAGTTAATTTAATCGTCAAATTCAGACAGTTTATAACAGTGTACTCAGGTAAAGGGGGGTTAAAGCGCTTGTGCAAAATGTGGATATTGCTGCATTCAGCCATTTTTAAAGGAACTGAACATGGAAAGGATGGAGAAGGTGGGTGGATTGTTTTACGTAACAGTCAGGGTTAGGGTTACCTTAATGGGTTTGTGGTCATTATAGCTTGCATCCTGTCATCTACCTGCTGGCCGTGGGTGTTAATTGGATGCTGAATGGATTGGATGGGGAAAAGAGCGAATTGGCGAGACGAGTAGGACTGTCTTCCAGGTGCTGCTGGGTAGGCTGATGTCCATTTTTTTATGGAACTGTCCTGTGGGTGGTGGGTTAGTCCAGTCTGATTATGTTTTGTCTCTGTGTCCATGTATTATGAGCAGAGTGGTGAGGCTAACTGTGCTGTGAGGATATTAGCAGCCTGGTCGGGTTCATGGTGCTGTAAGGTTATTAGCAGCCTGCTCCGGCTCATAGTGCTGTAAGGTTATGAACAGCCTAGTCAGGCTCATAGTGCTGTAAGGCTATGAGCAGCCCGGTCGGGTTCCTGGTGCTGTAAGGTTATGAGCAGCCTGGTCAGGCTCATAGTGCTGTAAGGTTACGAGCAGCCTGGTCAAGTTCATAGTGCTGGAAGGTTACGAGCAGCCTAGTCAGGTTCATAGTGTTGTAAGGTTATGAGCAGCCTGGTCAGGTTCATAGTGCTGGAAGGTTACGAGCAGCCTGGTCAGGTTCATAGTGTTGTAAGGTTATGAGCAGCCTGGTCCGGCTCATAGTGCTGAAAGGTTACGAGCAGCCTGGTCGGGTTTATAGTGTTGTAAGGTTACGAGCAGCCTGGTCGGGTTTATAGTGTTGTAAGGTTACGAGCAGCCTGGTCGGGTTTATAGTGTTGTAAGGTTATGAGCAGCCTGGTCCGGCTCATAGTGCTGTAAGGTTATGAGCAGCCTGGTCGGGTTCATAGTGCTGTAAGGTTATGCGCATCCTGGTCTGGCTCATAGTGCTGTAAGGTTATGAACAGCCTGGTCAGGTTCATAGTGCTGTAAGGTTATGAGCAGCCTGGTCGGGTCCATAGTGCTGTAAGGTTATGAACAGCCTGGTCAGGTTCATAATGCTGTAAGGTTATGAGCAGCCTGGTCGGGTTCATAGTGCTGTAAGGTTATGCGCATCCTGGTCGGGTTCATAGTGCTGTAAGGTTATGAGCAGCCTGGTCGGGTTCATAGTGCTGTAAGGTTATGAGCAGCCTGGTCGGGTTCATAGTGTTGTAAGGTTATGAACAGCCTGGTCGGGTTCATAGTGCTGTAAGGTTATGAGCAGCCTGGTCGGGTTCATAGTGCTGTAAGGTTATGAGCAGCCTGATCGGGTTCATAGTGTTGTAAGGTTATGAACAGCCTGGTCGGGTTCATAGTGCTGTAAGGTTATGAGCAGCCTGGTCGGGTTCATAGTGCTGTAAGGTTATGAGCAGCCTGGTCGGGTTCATAGTGTTGTAAGGTTATGAACAGCCTGGTCGGGTTCATAGTGTTGTAAGGTTATGAACAGCCTGGTCGGGTTCATAGTGCTGTAAGGTTATGAGTAGTCTGGTCGGGTTCATAGTGTTGAAAGGTTATGAGCAGCCTGGTCAGACTCATTGTGCTGTAGGTTTATGAGCTGCCAGTTTTGGCTGTTTAACAGACATGTATTTGTTTTACATGAGAGCGGATTAAACAGACATGCATGTGTTTTTCACAACAGAGCGTATTAAACAGACGCACGTGTGTTTTTCACGAGAGAGCATATTGAACAGACGCGCGTCTGTTTTTCTTGGGAGAGCGTATTAAACAAGCGAATCGCTTGCTCGGAGGGTTTTTGTTTGATTTTGCTTCCCTCTCGCTGACCTTCACCTGTCAGCGTTCCCAGAGATTCTGGCTAAAACCACATTAGATTATTTTCCTCCCTGCCGCTGGCATGGAGGCGGCGTTTATTATTCCCTCCAGAGAGAGACAGACAAAAATATGTGGCATTAGTGCGCTTTTCTCCTGCAGGGCCAGTTTGCCGCGGGTCACAAACTGTGAATTTATAAGGAGACGGCGTCCCTGCCGCCCTTTTTGCCTCAGAATCATTACGGCCATTTTGAGACACGCTTCACATAAGAAGCCTGAGATTCATTGATCTTTCCTTTTGTCATATATATTTTTTTACTTTTCATCTCTGTGTCCCTCCACTGTGAGGTAAACACTGCCCCTTTGACCAGACTCTTCATAAATCACAGAGTGGCAGGCATGTGCCCCACACCCTGTTTGACGAATTGGGATGGGATTGGCGCAGATCGGCGGGAGACTAAATGAAGATCCTGGTCTGGCAGTATGTGGTGTTTCTCTGTTGAGCTTGTGGACCCCTGTTGTCACCCTCAGGCGGGGGCTGGAGGGGAGGGGGCGCTCTGCTCCCGAACAAGGTGTAGCACCCCGCTAACTCTTAACCGTAACTGCTACAATAACAGAAAAAGAAACTCCATGAACAAACACGGGCCATTGCTTGTCTCACCTTGTTTGAAGCTCAATATTTCACCGAGGCAGGGCGCTGTGGCCTGAGTGCATTGCTTTGTTTTGGGGAACGTTTGTGATTAATGTGTGTGTAAGAGGATGCCGCTACGCTGTACTCTTTGCTACTAACAGAGCGGGTAGGGTTGGGGTAGAGCAGGCTATGTCAGAGCCTCTCTCCATTTCCCGGCTGAAAAACTTAAACATCTCAACTGTGACTTCTACACAGTCATGAGTTGCCAAGTTTGTCACCAGCATTTGAATGCTCCTGCGGTAGAAACTCAGGTGAATTCGGGGTTGACCTGATTGACTTTGGTGTTGAAGGCCTTGTAATATAAATTATGGAGAAATTACAATGAAGCAGGGTCAGACTAACAGAGGAAAGACTATTCTTTAAAAGTAAACAGAGTATGATTTGGCCATCACTGTTTGAAACACAATATTCAAAGCTGGCACCTCCTCAACACTGGAAGCGCACGCCCGCTGAATGTAATTCAGCTGTGCTCCAAGCTAGATAGATGCTATCATCCTGTACAAACCTTAAATAGCAAGTGAATTATTACTCTAGTTTGCGCAATATCACTCTGCTTTAAGGTTATAGACCATTGCTATATATGACAATGTTTCTATACTACTTCTGCAATGTTATAAAAAATACACCACCAGCAGAATTTTTAGCTATTTTCACCTCACCTACAAGTTACTTTTCCAAATAGACACTAAGCCCTGAGCCTCCCACAATTGTGATGGCCGCGACCGGCCTTCGTTTTGACAGAAAATGATGCCAGCTAAGACCAAACTTAGCATTACATCCTTCAAGGGTTATTTTCTCAAAATATGAAGTTATGTGCATTGGTTGATGATTGGACTTAGTGTGATGTACACTGCTCGCATGTAAAGTTACACAGCTAGCTAGCCACAATTTCTGGGACATAAAATTTGTTGTCCGGGAAAAGTAAATATTTTAGCAAGCTAACTATGCTAACCATCGGTACTTGCCTGTCCAAAAGAAAACAGGCTGATTTTTTTTGTCGCTCTTTATTCTCATCATCTCTTTTAGTGTTCCCTAGCGGACAGGTCAAAGCCAACTCTAGTATCTACTCTTTTTTTAAAACGACTTTTTCTGCATGCCGTTTCACCTCACTTAATTTCTTTCTTTCTGCACTGTACATCATTTTTCCTCTCAGAAACTGGGGTTGCCTGCATGCTGTTATTGACAGGGGGCTACACACCCACCGCCTAAAAACTGACACCCTAGAAGGTTACATACAAAGAATAACATGAAGTTACAGTTAGATAGCAAGGTCTCTGGAGATACAGACACTCCCACACACTTCTAGTGGTTCATATGTGATGACTGAGAGGAACTATTTTTGCATGAGTTGATACATGCATTTTTTTTAAGAACATCCCACTCAGTACACCTATAACTCAAACAGAGCAACAAAAAATGTTCTTCATTCAGAGGTAACCTATGTGGTATTTTTACTTGGAAATACTGTATATAGATGAAATGAAAAAAAAAAAGTTATGGCCAATTGAGACCAGAGCCTGTCATTTCTCAGTCTTCATGCACGTATTTGGAATTGATCCTCAGGCCCGTTATAATGCAGAATGTATTCACGATCTCTCTTTGATACCCAGACTTAGACTGTATTCAGGATTTCTCTTTCATATCAGGACCTTGGACTGTACTCATGATCTATTTTCTCTTTGATACCACAACATTAGACTGTGTTGATTAACTCTCTTTAATACCAGGACCATAAACTGTATTTTTTGTCTCTCCTGTCTTTAATACCACAACTTTAGACAACCTCATTCATTATTTCATCTCCCTTTGATACCATGACCTTAGACTGTATTCATTATCTCCTTTTGATACCACGACCTAAGACTGTATTCATGATCTCTCTTTGATGCCCGGACTCCAGACTATATTCATGATCTCTCTTCGATGCCCAGACTTTAGACTGTATTCATGACCTCTCTTTGATATCAGGACTGTATTCATTATCTCTTTTCTCTTCGATAACACAACATTAGACTGTATTCAATAACTCTTTTTGATACCAGGACCATAGACTGTATTTTTAAAATCTCTTCTGTCTTTAATACCACAACCTTCGACTGTATTCATTATCTCTTTGGTACCCAAACTTTATACTTTATTTATTATCTTATATTCCTTTGATGTCAAAACCTTAGACTGTATTCATTATCTCATCTCATTTTGATACTACAACCTTAGACTGTTTTCATCATCTCCTTTTGATATCATAACCTTAGAGTGCATTCATTGTCTCTTTGATGTCACAACTTTAGACTGTATTCATTATCTCATCTCCCTTTGATACCATGACCTGAAGTGTATTTATTATCTCTCTTTGATACCACAACCTTAGACTGAATTCAATAACTCTTTTTGATACCAGGACCATAGACTGTATTTTGTTTTATCTGCCATTATAATAATAATGCGTAAATTTTATATAGCGCTTTTCTGCTTTCTGGGCACTCAAAGACACTTCACAAGGATACATTATTCATTCACTCACACGGTGGTAATCTACTTTTTTGTAGCCACAGCTGCCCTGGGGCAGACTGAAGGAAGCGTGGCTGCCAGTATGCGGCCCCTCCAACCACCACCAAACATTCACACAAAGCCATACAGGAGTGTTCCTATATTGCATGTTTTGTGGGTGGGGGAAACCCACGCAAACAAGGGGAGAACATGCAAACTCCACACAGAAAGGCCCCAGGCCGGATTCGAACCCACAATCTTCTTGCTGTGAGGCAGCCATGCTAACCACTGTGCCACCGACACAATACCACATCTCTCTGATGCCACAACCTTACACTGTATTCATTATCTCTGTGATACCCCAACATTAGACTGTATTCATTATCTTATCCCCCATTGATGTCACGACCTTAGACTTTATTCATTATCTCATCTCATTTTGATACCACAACCTTAGACTGTATTCATCATCTCCTTTTAATACCATAACCTTAGATTGCATTCATTGTCTCTTTGATGCCACAACTTTAGACTGTATTCTTTATCTCTCTTTGATACCTGGATTCCAGACTGTCTTCATTAACTCTTTTTGATACCAGGACCATACACCATATTCATTATCTCCTCTCTCTCTGATGCCACAACCTAAGACTCTATTCATTATCTCTCTTTAATATAAGGACTTAAGACTGTATTCATCATCCCTCTCTGATACCCAGACTCTACTCTGTATTCAGTATATCTCTCTCCCTGATACTTAGATCACAGAGGGTTTTCATTACCTCTCTTTAATACCAGGTAGACTATATTCATAATTTCCAAATTTGAAGCACAATGGCCCTCATCTATCAAACTTGCATGTAGATTTTGTTGTAAATATCAGCGTTCGCAAGGTGTCACATCTGATTGACTAAAAGTGTGTACGTCACTGATTTTGGTGTAGAACTGGCGTGGCGTTGATAAATCTGACAGCAGAAACCATCGTAATTTACAGGACACACCCCTATAAATTCATGCTCTGGGAGGCTTAGTCCTGCCCACTTTACGACATGGACTCTCGAAAGACGGCAAAGAAGAAGAACTTCACTGAGGAGGAAATATAAATGACCACATCCAAGGTGGAGAAAAACCCAATGATTTTTTCCTGAAGCCTTAAGAGTGGCATAAAGGGAGCCCAGAAGGCAGCAGTTTGGAAAACTATTGCTGCTGCAGTAAACACTGTTGGGGTGGAAAACTGGAGTGCAGCAGAGGTTTGATTTAATTCATTAATAAATTCAATTTATAGATCCATGATATTTCATGTTATATAGCCTACATAAATGACAATCCATATGCTTTACATGTAGGTAAGAAAAAGTGGTCCGATTTTAAGATCGCCCCCAAAAAAGGGGTTGCTGCACTCAGGCGCAGCAGTGCACGGACTGATGGAGGCCAACCAGACTCGAACCTCCAGCTGTCACCATTCAAGGAGCGTGTGGCAGCAGGACTCCACCGTAGATCGTAGGAATACAAGGTGATGGGGACACGGACGAGTCCCCACCGCCTCGGTCGGAGCTGCATGAGGGTAATTGTTAAAATACAGTCTGCAGAGACGATTCTTTGTTGTTATTTTATTAGTATTACTCCATGGCATTGTATTGGGTGCCACATAAAATGAGCTGCCAATCGTCACTTTCCCCAAGGAGATCTTCTCAGCGCCGAAAGTTCCGCTCACGTCGGATAGAATTGTATTCCTCTAACAATAGAAGATCTGCCATTGTCAAAATGTGATCACAGTAGTTAGCTAATTAATTAATGTAGCCTACGCTTACTCTTACTCAGTCAGAGTGACGGCAAAATAAAGAAAAGTTTGATGAAACGAGTGTAAATATGCACGCACTAGTAATAAATGAGATTTTCTAAAATAATTACGCACAAACTTATTTTCCAGTCTGCCTTTAATTAAGTTGCGTTTCTTTTGTTGTTCAGTACATATCTGACTGGATGAGCATCTGACATACCACACTGCATATCTGCCAAGCCACACATTGCACTTAATCAAATTAATTGTAATTTCAGCCGTCTGGCCTGACAAGCAGGTTGTCTCAAAATATAAGTTTCATCAATTTCTCAACACAGGTGTCTTATTTATTTATTTAGCCTATTTATTCATTTTAGTAACAAAAGCAACGACAGCATGATGTCCAAATCACTGCATGTTATTAATAATTTTGACAGCTGCAAGTCGTTCCTGCATGTTGTTCACTGGTTTCAAATCTGCGTAAACCTGGTCAGACCTGGCATGAGATTTTTGCGGACCGTTCGCTCACGTTCAGATTGATAAATGCCGATCCTTGCGGGAGATTTGGTGCGCACCCATTTTTTTGGTGTACGCACGTTTGATAAATGAGAGTCAGTGTGCGTGTGTGTGTGTGTTTGTAGGTGAGTATATGTCCATGCTGTTGTGGGGACTAAAAAATGCCTTATGGGGACTTCAGGATAAATGCAGACCGTAGACTGTATTTATGATCTTTTTTTTTTTGAAACACAGACCATTGCCAGCATGCATTGAAGAATGATGGAAACACTGCCCATAGAGTGGCCTGTCTCAATTCTTCTGTTTGAAATGCAGATTATAGTGTATATTCATTGTGTTTATTTTAAACACTGACCATGAAATGTATTCATTATCTCTGTACAAACAGACCAGATTGTATGGTAACCGATCCTTTTTGAGCAGAAATGGTGTGAATTGTGCTAATGGCAGCGGGAAGTCTGCTGCTTCCTGCCGGACTGCACACACAGTGAGTCTGCTGATGGCTGCCGGACTGACGGCCCATACTGCAGTGAGGGTGCTGGCACACACAGGCGCACGTGCGTCTGTGTGTGTTTGTATGTTTCAGTGTGAATGTGAGCATGTGTGACAGTCAGTGTGTGAGTATGCCTGTGTGTCTGTATATATGTTTACCAATGGCTGGGGTGGGGGATGCTTTGTGGGGACTTAAAGATGGGAGAAATCTAGGCTGTGGGCCTAGAGAGCTCTGCTGAGGATGAGTGAAATGTCCATGTCATAACTTAATTTCAGAAATCCTTGAAAACTATTGCAATATTAACACATATGACACATTTGATAACCAGAATATGCTGTGAACCAGATTGGTGTCTGAACTTATGCAGTATAACAATAGAACAACACTGCAAATTGTAATCATTGATTTCAATCATTTTACCAGCAAGCAATACGAACAACCAACAAATACCCTTCCCCCCTGTACATCTCAAATATAGCAGTCACAATCTTTCGAACACTGTCATAGGACAATATGATACGGAACAATTAATCCAGAACGATGATTTGGAACATCATGATCCAGAACAATGATCGAGAACAATGTGGGGATATTCAGAACATCATAAGGAGGGCTCACAACAAATTAGACAAAAAGTTATCAGGTGGTTTTTGAGATATTAATAAAAGACTGAAAAAATGCACACAAACACTGATTTTCTAATTGGGAAATGCTGAATTTCTCAAAAACAGGGATGTAGATTTTTCTAATTTTCACAGTGAGTATTCAGAATATCATAAGGAAGGCTCACAGCAAATTAGAAAAAAAAATTGTCAGACAGTTTTTAGGATAGTCAAATTTGAAGTAAAAAGTTGATGTCGGATGGACAGACAGACGGATGGACAGATGAATGCCAGACGACTGGCATTAGAGAGGCTCCGCTGACTGTGACTAACGTCAAAAAATTGAATCGAAATGATTTAATTAGAAATTTACTAGCTCAACAAATCAAAAAGGTATCACGACACACAAAAAAATTTTTTTCCAAAGGATACCACTTAAAAGCATGACTAAAAACATTTATTTCCAAAGGGATACTAAAGATAGCACCACAGGGATATTTTCTGGGCCAAGATGAGGATTAAGCTGAATTCTCAGGCAAGGGCTGGGTTTAGGCCCAGGGTTACAGTTGGGCTTATGCTTATAATTAGGGCTAGTTTTAAGATCTTCGAATTATGCTCAAGGCCAAGGTGATTAAAGTGAGCTCATTAAATTGGGTTATATAGGGGGTTTGCAGGTTAGGATTAAGATCATGGTTAGGGTTAGGGTTAGGGGTTTGGATTAGGGTTGATTTGAGGGCTGGGGGTATGAAAATAGGATTTTGGTGCAATAATAAGTTTTGGTCTCTATGAGTTGAGACAAATGTTTGTGTGTGTGAGTGCATGCACATGTGCATGCATGTGTGAATAATGTGGAAACAAACATTCTTTGTTTCTGTGCCAGACACTTGGAGACTTCAGGGTCATTGAACACCCTGAATAAGGTAGGATTATGACGAGCGTCACCAGGCCCTAATTGGTGCTTGTGGGTGGGCATGATAACAAGAGGCATTATGAGCTACAGTCAGGTCTATTATTATTTGGGCAGGAACACTATATCTGTCAGCCAGCTCACGTGAGGACCGTTAAGAGCAGTGGTAACAAATGGATACAACGACACTTTGGAATCTAGGATTTGACCCTGACACACCCTGTGGCCCACTGAGCTTGAGGAAAAGAGAAGAGGGAGTGTCGGAATATTCCCCCACCTCTCTGAGAGATTCAGACCCCACAGGCGGATGCTGGGATTGAGATGGGATGTTAACTAGCGGCAGGCAAGAGTGATGCACCAGCAGAGAGTGATGCAGCGCAGCAGCAGGCAGAGGCATGTTATGCTGCAGATGCAGAGCAGGAGAGCAGCTTATATAGCCCACCCACCAGAGGGGTGGTGCAGTGTCTGATATGCATCAAAGTATCTATGAGAATGTGAGTATGTCTCGAGCTGTCTGCCAGAGCAAGCATCGCAAGCTGCACCCCATTTCCAATATTTTTGCTCTGTCCGGCATCACAGTTTATTTGAAAGGAAATGAATCACTTAAGATGTGTTTGAAGTGTAAACTATTAGCTTTAATGTAAGGGTTTTGTCAAAAACATCATATGAATATGAACTGTATAGGGATTACGTTCGGGGCTCAAAAGTCATTTGACCTACAAGCATACTCATAAAATATGTAAATCCACGGTAAAATAATGAGGGAATAATACACCTTGCCATGGAACAGCTAAGCAGCCTAAAAAAAGGGGGGGGGGGGGGGGGAATCACATGCAAAAAATGCTTAATTTCCACACAATTCGCCTCATTTGGAAGTAAATCCCTCAAATTAATGTTGGAGGTTTGCAACCGGATTATTCACTCATATTCAGGATTTAATTTCAGCAAGAAAAAATGTGGTAGAGAACTAAAATATCAATAATTCAATGTCCAAGTATTTTTGGAGCTGATTGCTGAAACAAGGCCAGAATTGGGAATATTAGAGCTACATTAGGACTGAGCTGCGCCTTAAATATTATCCACAGTCAATCTTTTGCTCTGGTGCAGTAGTAAAGAAAAAAGTTGCAAATGTGCAAAGAAAGATTCACCAACTGAAAAAGAAGCATCACACTTAAGTCTTGATTCTAGATGATTCTTATTAAATTCATTACGGGGCTGCAGAGACAATCAAAATGTGCGTACGTGTAAATAAATGCATAAGAGCAAAAAAAGCAAATGTTTCAGTCCTGGTATTGGTCCTGGTTTCCAATCCGGCTCGTAGAAAAATCGCCTCCTGCCCCGGCTCCTGGTAATGAGTAGAGGGTAAAGAATTGACTGAAAGAACAAGAGAGGGAATGGGATGAGTGCTTTGCGTCAAGAGGGTAAGCCAATCAGGAGCCAGTGAGCTGTGAGCCTCATCCATTATGCTACGACTGACAGTTTAGGCTTACCATCAATCAGCCTGGGAGCTAAACTTCAAAATCAAACCTGACAACTTCCTCAAAGCCTCTGAATACAACCCATGCGGGTGTGTGTTAGTACGCACAGACACTGTGTGTGTATGTGTGTGTGCGCGTGCGTGCGTGTGTGAGTGTGTGTGTGTGTGCGCCATCAGCTAAACTACTCACAATTATTTGATATCTGTAAGTCGAAGTTGCTCTGCAGTTTCCTCTGCATCATAAAGGTGCTCAGTATTCAAGGATACATAAACAGTCTCTCAATGAGCCCACACTATTACTACACAAATACTACAGCACTGTGACAGCATGTATAAGAGCATCCAAACTTCCTCACTGAGCCCACACTATTACTGAAGTAATACTACAGCAGTGTGACAGCATGTACAGGAGCGTCCAAACTTCCCTACTGAGCCCATGCGTTTACTTCACTAATACTTCTGAAGCGTGACCGCATGTACAGGATCAGTCAAACTACCCCACTGAGCCAAACACTGTTACTACGCTATTATTACTGCAGGGTGACAGCTTGCACAGGGCTATTCAGATTTCTCCATTAAGCCCACACTAATACTACTGCACTGTATGAACATCCAAACTCGCCACTCTGTGCCACGGAACTCAGCATGCAGTCCTGCCCTACTTTTCAGTGAATTTTCTCAAATTTTCTGCTGATTCACATGAGGTGACGGAATCTCTCCATAAAAATCAGACTCATGGTTATGATTTGACGGACTCTTTTCATCTTTCCAATACTGTGTTCAACAAGAACCAAAAAGACGTGCGTGCGTCAGCACCTCCATCTACTTGGTTTGTTCTTCTTAGACAGGGTGTTTAAGAATGTACGTTTGGTGCATTGTATGACTGCTTTGTATGCACTAATGAGCCAAAGCATTAGGAATACTCACAGGTGAAGCGTGTAATGGCATTTATGTTATTATAAAGGTGAATGTTAAAGTCTGGGATACATTAGATGGTGAGTGAACAGGTGTCTTCAAATTCACCATGATGTACGTGGAGGAAATGTCAAGTGTAACATGTACACAACTTTGACGAGGGTCATATATCGTCATGGCCAGATGACTGGGTTGTACCATCTCCAAAGTGGCCAGACATGAGTGAGCTTATGGTCTGCTGTTCCTTCTGACAGTGCCGGAATAAATGGCCGAAATCTTGTCAAAACCTTTGTCAGACCAACGTGTTGTGTGCAGTTCTGGGGATCATACTAAAAGAACTATACAGAGACACTAGAACAGATTCAAAGAAGAGTCATTAAATTAATTATTGGTTTAGAGGATAAAGGCCGCGGGGGAAAACTCTCAGATATTTTAAGAGTTTTTGGCCTCTGTCTTACACCCAGCGCAGTGGGACACAAAATGTAACGCAAGTTTTGCTACTTTACGACCAACGGCATACTTATTTCCCGTCCAGCATCATTGCTGCATAAATAGCCAATTTATTTGTGCCAAATTGTAAACCCATGGGCAAGTTGGTCTTAAAATGAGGTTTGGTCAGGCACAATGCTGGCCTGTTGCTATCTTAAGGTAATGCAAAGCTCTTAGGCTATTGACCGACAGAGACCTGGTCTACAGTCAACAGTCAGTTTTTAACTGCAATTTTAAAGGTGCATCATTATCCCCCACCAACAAGAAGTGGGAGGGGATATAGGTTTTACCTCTGTCCGTCCGTCCGTCCCTCCGAGATAAAGGGGACGGCTTTACTCAGAAACTACTACAGACACAGTAGCCAAATTTGGTGTGTTGCTTCAGAATATAAAGGCCTTCATCGAGTTCGAAAATAAGAAGCGCACGATTGGCGGGGGATGTTGTGGACCATGTTGACTTGTTATGATAGTATTTTTTGGGTGAGTGCATTACATGCGTACCATCTGCTTGCACTACACAAGGACAAACTGCAGCATCCACCCAAGCAAACAATTAAAAATAAAAAATAAATTTTTGAATATTGGATTATACGAGTTCGACAGTTGACTAGTGTGGACTTCACCGGAACACAGGAAGTAAACAGAGGTATGTACACTGAGTGAGTTAGCACACCTTTTAAACATTTATACGTCCGCTACTGCAGTCAAATTCACTGTGGTCACTTGGAAGGGTAAGTTCCCCTTTAAGTGACAGAAAAGGCAATGGATGATATTGTCTTCGCTCCTGGGCAAATAGCCTTGGCCGGAAGGAAAATTTTTGGATGAAATGTCATTCAATAACTTATGCAGATTAATGAAAGAGGTTAAGAGCCCCTAAGATGTGACTGTTCGAGCACCAATGCCATTGCAGATGAAGATTGCTACAGTTCAGAACAAACTTCCAAGTTGTGCAGAGGACAGAGCTGTTGCTAATCAGTTTGGTTCTGACAAGTTCTTAAGACCTCCTCAAAGCCCTGCATGATGAATTATGGAGCATGCACAGAGGGCATAGTCCAATTCGGTTCAATTCAAGTGTATATATGGAGGAGTAATCTGACTAGTTACTGCATCATCTGGGTGTTAGTCAGACTTTGAGAAATTCAATTTACTTTTGTAGTACAATTCCAGTCAGACTAACATTTAAATCTGTAGTGGTCCATCGGCAGTTACGAAGGCCTTCGGAAACCTCTCCTTTCAATGACAAATAACCTAAACCTCTTACAGTTTACTTTTCCCGATTAGCAAGAGTTGCTCAGACAAATTGGTAGGACGACAAATTTATTTTTGATAGCATTGTAATATATTGCACTGCAAAATTATGAGGCGTCTTCTACCACACATTAATGACGACATAAATTAGAAGTGTGGATTTATGAATTCAGCACTCGTGTAGCTCCGGAAACAGCACACATTTGTGTTAATTAGTTATTGAGGCTTATTAAGCAATAAGCCCCGCGAATCTATCCTATATTCTGATTGTAGTCACGTTTAAAGGTTGTTGTTAGGCAGTATGCACAGCAGATTGACCATGGTAAAGATGGCAAAAATAAAAACAGAGAAGTCAGCAAAAATGTTTGATTTTTTGCATTATATTTCCATCCTTACAATAAGATATCAGATGTAACCAATAGGCAATCGCTTATTCATTATCATTTCTTGTTCATTATAGGTCATGATTTGGTCTTGGTTGCACAGTCAGCTTGAGGGCAGTTGGCGGTAAATGGTCAGGTTACTGAAGGCCCTCTGAACCATCTGATTGCACACCGCTGGTTTAAATGTATTTTAAAAGTCCACTTTTAGTCGAACTAACGAAATAAATCGATTTTCCCAAACGTCATATAAATGCACTCAATCTGATTTAGCATCTGTGGGACGTGATGGGATCAATTCGTGGGGGCCCCACAGCACGACTTACAGGACTTGAATTTGCTGCTGAAGTCTTGGTACCTCATACCATAGGGCATCTTGAGGGGGTTGAATTGTTTGGCTTATAGATGTATGTTTGGCATTATTTTTATGTAGCATGGTAGGGGAAGAGAGAATGAATGAGTGGTTGATTCTCCAACTTTACCACTGGAGAAAAATTACTCTTTTAATGTAATCTCTTCTTAAAATCTCAATCCCGTTTACAAATCCAAATAAATCAATCTGGGTTTCATGCTGTTGGCTGAAGAGAGACTGCAGCATAATTTGATTTTAAAGAACTTAATGCTCTGGCAGAAGTGTTTGCTGAATTATTAGTGTTATTTCCTTGTTTAATAGTGTTATGAAGTACTTTGAATACCACTGCTCTGTTCTTTTATTTCAGTGTAAACATTCATTAAAACTAAAGCGCCAAAAACAAGCTGTTTATTTGTTTTGCACAAAGTGCATTCGCTGTGTGAAATTAAGCATTCTAAGGGGGTGAATTAGATTTTCAGTGAGTGCTTGGGTTGTTTTTTTCACGGAGATGATGTACACCGGGGCCCTGTGCGGGACAGAAGGGAGGCAGAAGGATAGAGAGGACCTCCCTAAATGGGGGAGGAAGGCAGGCTTACAGAAAAGGTTTTTCAAGGAACTGGCTTGTTTTCACAGAGTGCGAACTGCGTATAAATGGATCATAAACAGCGGCCGTTTAATTTCCTGCTATGCTTGTCACTGGCAAAGGAGCATGTGCGGTTCTGGTCAAACCCATTATGACATGAAGTGAGAAAGGAGAGAGAGAGAGAGAAGGACAGTGACAGAGGGAAGAAAGATGGAGACAAGACAGTGAGGAGAAGAGAAATGAGGAGAACAGAAATAAATAAGACTGAAGAGGAAATGAGAGAAGACTAAAAGATAAAGTTGGTGTGAAATGTGTGGGCTTCTAATCTACGGTCTCCTCTGATACGCTTATTTAAAAACACACATCACATTTTATATGATAAAGCTCTTGTGCTGTCTGAGCCAATAGATCTCTCCTGTCTTCACTTATAAAAATCATTGAGCCTGCTTATGATATAAGGCTGATCGCACCACATTCATACTCACCATTCAGCCTGCTGAGACAAGCCTGATCTCTCCTCATTCATAATCGCCATTCAACCAGCTGAGACAAGGGTGATCTCTCCTCATTCATGATCACCATTCAGCAGTCTGAAAATCAAACCTCTCTCATAAGCAAGCCATTTGTAATTGTACCTGCTGACCACTGAAACCCCCACGCTGTTGATTGGACCTCTATTGCCTGGTTTTATGTCCTCTCGTATAGTTTAATTAGCCGCACGGACCACCTGGACTCTTCTTGAGAAGTAAGTGGCTCTCTCTTGCGTGAAAATGTTTTGTTTCCCCTTGCGAGTCCATACTGCCTTTTGTCCACAACGGCGCCTCATATACAACCTCAGATCCTCAAAATTGGGACAGTGTGTAAAATACAAGTAAAAACATTAGTGATTCGTAAATTTGTTTATTACTATTTAATTTAGTTTATTTAGCTGAGCTGCACAAAGAATAAAAATTTGAAGTTTGACCTCATTGACTGTAAAGATTTTTCCAAGTATTAATGAATTTGGGATCTGATGCCTGCAATGCATTTCAGAACAATTTGGACAAAAGAATTGAAAGACTGAAAAGTTGAGGAATTTTCAGAAAAACAACTGTTGAGAACATTTCACAGGTAATCAGGTTATGAAGTAGCAGGTGATTCAATGATGATAAGTAAAAAAAAAGGACAAGCCACAAAGGGTATTACTAGCAAGATGGTTTGAGGATCACCACTTTGCCAAAAGCTGCGTGAGCAAATAGTACAACATTTTTCAATATGCAATTGGCCTTTTGCAGCAAGCGATCACATGACAACTTTCTGCATAGCAACGAGTCTGTGGTGGGCAAGATATCCAGACATTCCTTGACAACACGAAGTGCTTGAGTGATCAGGAGTTCAATACCAACAATCTCTTAAAAAGGATGATTGGTCACGACCTGTTTTCAATCCTTCATTTAAATTACCATTACAGAAACTCCGAACACTCTCAACATTACCTGGTGTGGTCAGTTTTCATTAATAACGCACACCTGTCATATCTCTCACATTCCGCATCAGTTTATTCACGTCCCCCTGCTATAGTCAGCAATTATTCAATCAACACATGGGTAAGAGATTCTCGCACGCAATTGAAGTCCTTGTGCATGGAGGTTTATCAGTTTCACTTGCGTTAGGACTCCGGACTTCTCACGCTTTTGTTTACTCAGGGGTTGGAAGGAATGCATGTTTTTTCTTGATCGTTTAAACTGTTAAAATGAAATAAGATCCTTGGAAGCAATAGAATTGCATAAAGATGTTTCAAATGACCTCATTGCATTTAAATGATTGCGAAACACGTGCATTGCTTACAACCGCTGAGTAAAAGAAAGTGTGAGAAGTCCGAAGTCGTAATCGGCATGCGTTATAAATGAAAACTGGCCACACCTGATAATGTTGAGAGTTTTCGGAGTTTCTGTAATAGTAATTTTAATGAAAGATTGAATACAGATGGTGACCAATCACTCTTTTTAAGGGATTGGTTGAGCCTCATCTGCTGCCAGTTCACTAGCTGCCACTGCTTCACACATAAGCTTATCTGGACGCAAAACGGCCTGATCGTAAAGAAGCAATTATTTTTATCAGTGAGAATTGAGTGCCTGGATACTCTATGAAGTCAAACTCAGAAGTCTCACAAAATCTGGGATGATCGGCAATATAAATATGAGTGTTAAAACTGTTGAATCCATATCTGAGAACGTCTCGTCTAGTGCAAAGCAATTCACCTTGATAATTCGTCTCCGCTTTTTGTTCTCAAGCAATGTCTGGTTAGCTTGCCGGCCAGAGACTTGTTGCTCTGTGGAAAGTTGTCATGTGATCGCTTGCTGCATAAGGCCCATTACATGAAATTTCGGGATCTCAACACCGACAGTGTATAATATAGTGAAAAGATTCCAGAGAAACTGGAGCAATCTCCATGTGTAAAAGACGAGGCAGAATATCAATCTTTGGATGTGTGTAAACTTCAAGTCATCAAATGACACTGCACTAAGACCCTGGATGCTTGGATAATGGACATAATCACATGGCATCTGCAATATGCCAGTGAACGCAGATTTTCGTGGCATCGTCAAATTCAAGTGGAGACTCAACCACACAAAGAGGAAGTCAGAAGTCAGCACCATTCAGAAGCATCACTGACTTCTCTGGACTCAGGATCATTGGAAATGAAGTGATAGGGAAGTAAAAAGGAATTCCGTCACGAGTTCATATTTCAAATTGAAGCACCTATTACAAAAACCCCATAAGTCACACTTGACTTGACTTGTGGGGTTTTAGTAATCAGTGCTTCAATTGTTTCTTAAAATAATGGGCATCGTATTCACAAGGCCTAAGAGGAGAAAGACCATCCAGACTGTTATCAAAAACATTTTTGAAAGCCAGCAGCTGTCATGGTCTGGGGATGATTAAGTGCACTCTGCTACTGGCTCATCTGCAAAGGTAACACTAACGCAGAAGGTACATGTGCGTTTTGGAATGACATATGTGCACTACAGATATCATTTTTTTGAGAGACTCCCTGCTTGTTCCAGCAGGAACAACGCCAAGCCACACGCTGCACATTTTACAACAGTGTGGAATCGTAGTCATAGCGTGTGGGCTCTGCCCGAAGCCCGGACCTGTCTCCCATTGCAAACTTGGCTGGAGGGCATGTGATTGGTCGCTGGAGTGGCCACATTTTAATTGGACAGATTAGCATAATTGAGATACAGTTGCCGAGGAGCAGGATTCATCACACTCATCAGGAGCACCATCCACACTAACGGCTGGCGCCCTTGGTAAGCTGACAGGAGGTGCTAGCCTTGAGGCTCAGGCTGGGATGCCTTGGCTTGGGTCCGGTGCGACCGCTCTCGTATTCGCTCACAGCTCAGATAAGAGCTGAGATTAAACCACATTCAGGCCTTACATCGATCAATGTTTATCTTTAACCTTTCATGTTTCAAATTATGTTTTTTTGTCCTCAATGCACCGAGTACTTCATCACCTGGGAGAAAAAGTCATGCACTTGTGGCTTGAATTATGAATTAAAGAAAGAGACATGTCAGTCTATTCCAGTTCCCTGAACTCTAATTAAAACCAGTTCCTCAGTCTGATATTCACTGTGTTACGCGCACGACATGGCCACGTAAGTGATTTTCTGGGATCATCAAAATAATACTTGTTCAGGATTAAGATTTTAGTACATCAATGAATAGCTGTCATTTGACACAGAGGTTTTGCAACCACAAACTGCAAACTGTATGTCCAGCAATGACCTTTAGCTAGCAGTTTGAACCAATTAATTCCCCTAAGGTGGGCAATTTAAGAGTGAATGTTGTGACTAAATAATTTTTTAAAAAATCACAGGACAAAAATTATTTTCTGTTTTCTTGATAACATGCATCACTGCAACTCTCTGCTCATCTGCACGACAGGTTTGTTAACACTAGTCAGCTAACTTTAGACAACGGAAAAACAAGACATTTGTAAGCACAGCATGGAGATATCAGAGCTACTATTCATCGGTGGATATTACTCATGGATTAACATTATTATGTTGATCCTAGAACAACACTTGCATGGTCATATCGGATTGTCTGCAACTTAAATAAATTGTGTGAGGGAAATTGGAGGGCGTCAGGTCCTTTAAGCTGGGTGTTATATTTGTGTATGAGCACTCCTCCACAATGGGGTGTACATTATCTTGCCGTGGGAGTCACAGATCTTTATGATAGAGATATGGGACACTGGGAATCCAATCAACCGGCTTGTAAGTGTCTGTGCTTCCACTCCTCCTCCAATCAGCTGGCTTGTGCCCTTGCTCAAGGTCAGCCCTCCCATAAGATAAGCAGTAATAATCTATTGCAAAAGAAGCCTGGCAGTCTCTTAAACTGCATTTTCAAACTATGTGCAGTGCGTAATATCACAGCTCCTCTCCATCGGCAATGATGTAATGTTGTTTATTTCACAAGAAAAGTTATGAGGAGAATGCAGAATGCACTTATAGACACACACACACTTGCACGCACACACACACATACACATGGATAAAGATGCGCACACACTCACTCAGACTCTGACGCACAGAAAGACACACACTCATATAAGCACACAAACAACCTGCCATTTTGATCATTCATTAACCCTTCATCACTATGAGGACTTTGATGGGTTGATGGTGGCTGTTTAACATGCACTGTTATGTGCTCTCATTAACAGCTGTGAGTACAGGCACAGAAAATTCTCAGGGAGCTCATTATGCTCTTATTAACAGCTGTGAGTACAGTCACAGAGGATTCTCAGGGAGCTCATTATGCTGTCATTAACAGCTGTGAGTACAGTCACAGAGGATTCTCAGGGAGCTCATTATGCTGTCATTAACAGCTGTGAGTACAGTCACAAAGGATACTCAGGGAGCTCATTATGCTGTCATTAACAGCTGTGAGTACAGTCACAGAGGATTCTCAGGGAGCTCATTATGCTATCATTAACAGCTGTGAGTACAGTCACAGACAACTCACAGGGAGCTCATTATGCTCTCATTAACAGCTATGAGTACAGGCACAGAGGATTCTCAGGGAGCTCATTATGCTGTCATCAACAGCTGTGAGTACAGGCACAGAGGATTCTCAGGGAGCTCATTATGCTGTTATTAACAGCTGTGAGTACAGTCACAGAGGATTCTCAGGGAGCTCATTATGCTGTCATTAACAGCTGTGAGTACAGTCACAGAGGATTCTCAGGGAGCTCATTATGCTGTCATTAACAGCTGTGAGTACAGTCACAAAGGATACTCAGGGAGCTCATTATGCTGTCATTAACAGCTGTGAGTACAGTCACAGAGGATTCTCAGGGAGCTCATTATGCTGTCATTAACAGCTGTGAGTACAGGCACAGAGGATTCTCAGGGAGCTCATTATGCTGTCATTAACAGCTGTGAGTACAGTCACAGAGGATTCACAGGGAGCTCATTATGCTCTCATTAACAGCTGTGAGTACAGTCACAGAGGATTCTCAGGGAGCTCATTATGCTGTCATTAACAGCTGTGAGTACAGTCACAAAGGATACTCAGGGAGCTCATTATGCTGTCTTTAATAGCTGTGAGTACAGTCACAGAAGATTCTCAGGGAGCTCATTATGCTCTCATTAACAGCTATGAGTACAGGCACAGAGGATTCTCAGGGAGCTCATTATGCTGTCATTAACAGCTGTGAGTACAGGCACAGAGGATTCTCAGGAAGCTCATTAGGATGTCATTAACAGCTGTGAGTACAGTCACAAAGGATACTCAGGGAACTCATTATGCTGTCATTCACAGCTGTGAGTACAGTCACAGAGGATTCTCAGGGAGCTCATTATGCTTTCTTAAATAGCTGTGAGTACAGTCACAGAGGATTCTTAGGGAGCTCATTATGCAGTCATTAACAGCTGTGAGTACAGGCACAGAGGATTCTCAAGGAGCTCATTATGCTGTCATTAACAGCTGTGAGTACAGTCAAAGAGGATACTCAGGGAGCTCATTATGCTGTCATTAACAGCTGTGAGTAGAGTGACAGAGGATACTCAGGGAGCTCATTATGCTATCATTAACAGCTGTGAGTACAGGCACAGAGGATTCTCAGGGAGCTCATTATGCTGTCATTAACAGCTGTGAGTACAGTCAAAGAGGATACTCAGGGAGCTCATTATGCTGTCATCAACAGCTGTGAGTAGAGTGACAGAGGATACTCAGGGAGCTCATTATGCTATCATTAACAGCTGTGAGTACAGTCACTGAGGATTCTCAGGGAGCTCATTCCACTATGCTTAAAACTGTAAGTAAAATCACAGAGGGCTCACAGGGAGCTCATTCTGCTGTCCTGAACAGCTGTGAGTTCAGTCACAGACAACTCACAGGGAGCTCACAATGATCTCTATAATAGCTGTGGGTACAATCACTGAAGACTTACAGGGAGCTTGTTCCACTGTGCTTAAAAGCTGTGAGTGTAGTCACAGAGGACTCACAGGGAGCTCATTCTGCTCTCTTTAATAGCTGTGAGTACAATCGCTGAGGATTCAAAAGAGCTCATTCTGCTTTCCTCAACAGCTGTGAGTGCAGTGACAAAAGGCACACAGGGGGCTCAATTCAGTCATTTATTTTTCTTGACTTCCCCTCTTTTCCTCAGGTTTTTACACTTACACACCTGCTTGGCCACTTCGTTCTGCAGCAGCAGGACGACTTCGCTCCCCTACCCTGGGTCGAAAAGCTGGTTGTTCTACCAGATCACTCAGCTTCTCCCATCTTGCTCCCCAGTGGTGGAATGACCTTCCCACCTCCCTACGAACTGCTCCATCCCTGCTGCTCTTTCGCTGTACCCTTAAGACTCACCCGTTTAGACAGTTTCTGACCTGATCGCCCCTCTGCCCTGCACTTATTTGCTTAAAAAAACAAACAAACAAAAAACTCTTTACTGTTTCTCTCAATTTGATTTGTTTCTTTTTCCTGTGTGCTACTGCTGCCTGTATTGGCTTTGCTCTACATGTTCATGACTTTAGGTGACTAATGTGAATTGTACTTCTTCCAGTCTGTTGGACAATGGTGTCAGTGACCTCACTGCATGAACTTACTGTAAGTCGATTTGGATAAAAAGCATCTGCTAAATAAATGTAATGTATTTTCCTGGTTTTTAGCTGCTCCCATCAGGGGGGTGAGGAATGAAAAGCACCTGAGAAAAGGAATCACTCGCCATGGAAAGGGAGAAACCAGAATCAGCCGAATGGAATGACCCTGCTCTATTGAGGTTTTCCGTTTCAGATCGATCATTTTCATGCCATGCCTTTCGAAAATTACTTTAAGATGCCCACCTGAAGCATTACACACCCAATGACTAACCCTAACCTCTAACCCCAAACATCAATGCACTCCCCCTCTCCAAAACCCATCAGGCCTCCACCTCAAAAGCTCCCCGCCATGACCCGCCTTGATTGACATCTTCTCCCAGTCCCTTAACCTGCTTTAATCAAGCTGTCGCTCCTTTATTTACGGCTGGCTGCCTGTCAGAGAGATGGTGGACAGGTCTCCTTGAGATCTGGTGTAGAGTGTAGATTAGTCAAAGTGATGAAGCACCGCCCGGTGGGGGATTGTGGTGTGACCTTTAAAGCTTCACTGCAGTTATCTTTGCTGCTCTTAAGAAGCCTGGAGAATGAGTGTAAGGGAGAGAGAAAAAAAAACCATGAAAATAAGTCTCAGAGTTTGGTGTTTAAAAAGACGGCCGATCAATACTGATGTTCACTCACAGAGCAGAAATCTATTTGTGTTTGTAAGAACATTCTCAATGTAAAACACCCAAGTTACCCAGAGCTGGAAAGTCGGCACCTGTGTGTGCGTGTGTGCATGCTTTGCCTGCCAACTGGGACTTCGGAGTGTATGAATCGCAAAAAACTAGATGGGATGGGTCAGTGAGACACATATCATATTGCAAATATCATATGGCCAATAGAGTGCTTCACAGGAAGTTTTATGGCATATAGATATTGATCTGCTTCACTGGATGTCAAATGGAATTTATAGATTGATCTTCTCAAGTCATATGCCATACATAGATTGATGTAGTTGCTTAGCATATACAGTACAGATAAATAATAGTTTTTGACAGGCAGCCACATAGCATATACTGTATACTGTAGATTTATATGCTTCACGGGGAACCATGCGGTATGTATTGAATGATATTCTTCACAGGAGTTATTATGGTCTACACTGTACAAAGAGGATCTCAAACGAGTGAGCCCAAGATATCAAATTTATGCAACGAAATTCGTAATTTTAATTTATTCCGAGCTCTCGGCAAAGAATAAATGAAAATTACCACTTGAGTTTCACAAATGGGGTTAAAGGTTAAAGGTTATTTCGGGCTCACTGATTTGAGATCCTATTTATCCCATAAATGTCAGCGTTTTATCATTTGGAAAATTGAAAAATAGTGTTAAAGTTAGCTTCCAGTTGGAAGCCAATGGAATTAATAATTCACTATCTAGCATGCTAACGCTTTTTCCATTAAATTAATAAATTCTAGCTTTTATGAGAACAGTTACACGTGGAACTTGTTACTTTACTAGCCAAAAGCGTTAGCATGCGTGCTAACAAATTATTCATCCCATTGACTTGAATAAACTGTCAACTAGAAGCTAACGCCAAGCAATGGTAAATGAATACCTGTGGAACTTGTAAAGTTACCTTTGCGAACATATCAGTGACATTTCTCAGTGAATAGAATCTGACCAATCGCGACGTGTGAAAGCTGTATCATAGGTGTATGACCCAAAACCTGTATCTCATGGGTTGTATCACACCGATTTTTAATAATTTCTGGGATAAAGATTGATATTTTTCACAGAAAATCTTTTGAATTGGGCGAATACCATAATAATCCATTTCCACACATTTTCACAATTCAGGTTCCTCATGCTTTGTGTTCTTTACATGAGGAGGTTTTTGACTGCATACAAGAAGCTCCTCACTTCAATAAATACATTAGTCTTCATGTATGGTTATTGAGTGTTATACCATGGTTTGGGTGAATACTTTTTCTGGTTGGCTGGCAGGTATGCATTAAAACCGTGGAACCGCGCAGGTAGTTGGGCTACAGTTGTTTCACCATTCGAAATTCATCCACTAGCCAACTTGTAACCCTATCGACATTACACCTAGTATTCGGCTGGACAGGCCTACAACAGAAACCAAGCAGTTCATTTATCTCCAGTAAATTTTGCGGCGTCAGATAAGTTGCATCCTGCGGGGCGGTTAACAATAGGTACTCAAGCGATAATGACCGTAAATATTGTAGCAGCGAAGTAATCAAGCTTTATTAATTAAACGATTGTAATTGTGTACGGTTACAAATGAAGGTAACGTGTCCACCTCATGTATCAGCAACTGCTGACAGCTAGCTACGTGCTCTGCCAGCAGATTGATTTCAGCTCTCTGCCTGCGGAAACCGTCATTAGTTCATTGGAATTGTGGGTAGCAAGCTAGCTACAGTCTGCATTATCGCGCATAAAGTTTTTTTTTTTTTTTAGTGCAAAACTTTCACCAAAAATTTCTGAATGCTGCGATTTGATATTGCAGGCAAATGACCATGGTATAAGCGGGATAATCAACTCGAAGGTGAGCATTCCACGGTTTTAATACACTTCAGCCTCCGCGTCGTGCATTAAACCCGTGGAATGCACACCTTCTCGTTAATTATCCCTTACTTATATAGAATGGTTATTACCTCCGCAAAGGAGGTTTTGTTTTTGGTGGCGTTTGTTTGTTGGTTTGTTTGTGTACAACATAACTCAAAAAGTAATGGACAGATTTTGATGAAAAATCAGAGAAGGTGGGTATTAAGTCAAGGAACAGGTCATTAAATTCTGGCATATCTAGGCCAAAGTACTGCTGAGATATACGCCAAAGTTCAAGATTTCAAGTCTTTCCAATAGGCCGGAGTTCCAATCGCCGTGCTTCTGGGTTTTGCTGCCCCCTGGCGGAGGTCTGCGCTCTCTGAGTGCTTTTCTCATTCTTCATGTATTTAACATGGTGAGTTAAAGAATTGGCCCCCTGTTGCAGGAAATTTTGCCTTGGCTGCAGCAGTAAAAGTACTCAGTAAGTAAATTCTAAGTTTTCAGGTTTTCAGCAGACTTCAAAAATGACACTGAGGTTTCTCACAAGTCATTAGTCATAAACACATTCTGCCTTGTGAAGCCTAATGTCAGGGCTATTACTTATTCACTCGACCCTGAACAGTTAGCTGTCGAGGCTGCCAAAGTTTGAGATGTCCAGAAACTTGTCAGAAGTCTTTTACCTGAAGCTCAGGCTTTCCTTGATAAGTCAATGGCCATAAATAATAGTGGTGGGGCCAAGGAGTCAGATTTTAAGGATGAGTAGGCCAATGATGGGTTTGATGTGTGTTGATAAGCAGGCTCAATAACCTGCTGCACACAGGTATACTCACGCGCACATTCGCGTTCAGTGCATACACTAACACACACACATGCGCAAGCATCCACACACACACACACACACACAGACATGCACGCTTTTTAAAAAAGCTACAGAACATTGCATAGTTAAAGCATTGTTCTCTTTCTACAAACAAACCCATCAATCAGTCTGACGTGACCTGTTGCCCTGGCGGCGGAACTGGTAACCCTTGGAGCATTACTGGCTAAAGGATTACACTGCAGCTGCGTCCACACCGCCCCTAGTCTGATGACTCAACACTGCGTGTGAAACCCAGTCCAGCACAGTGAGGTCACCAGTCAGCTGACATCACCCCCTGTTTTCTCGTCCCCCACCCCGCACCTCCATCCCCGCTTTATGACTCAGCACCCCCCCCCACCCCCGAGCAGCATGTGCCGGTTCAGGATGTGCATACTGGGGGGTGGGAGGGGTGAATGGTCAGGTTGAAACCCCAGAACAGCAGCAGTAATGTCAAGGCTGCTAATTTGCAGGCCCTTGGAAAGGTCAGGCTTTGCTCAATCAAGCGAGCCGCACGTAAGGTCACGGCTTTGCCTCTCTGGAGCGTTTGGGGCCCTTGAGAGCATTGAAAACGGGTTGGAAAGAGGCAGGCCAGAGATGCTTTCAATATGAGGAAGATGGTGCATGTTGACGCCATATTTTAAACGCTGTCGGGCAGCAGGATTATGGCCAAGAAGACCACAACCCTGTCTGTAGTATACATTGCCATTTCATGACCATATTTGTGAACAGCGTTAAACAGTTAACAGCACCGAATCATACAATTTGCTCTGAGAGCCATTAATGCCCGAGAAAAATTTCATTTTTTCACTTGTACGTATGCGTTATCCATGGCTCAGATCATGGCTTTTCACTGAGGCAACCATGCCATAATCGTGGCCAGTGATCTTAAAGTGGTCTTAAAATGACATGTCATACAGGGGAGCCGTTAATATTAGCTACCATCGTCTGCTAAGTTTGAATAAACGCAACACTTCTTAGCTAGCTCAGTCATTATGCAATCAATATATCTAACGTAAAATTAATGTTCTTTTCCATGCTTTCAGTTATCGCAAACATGTTTCTAGGTAGCAGCGAGCAGTGACTATATGAATATTTGTCGGTCTGTGGTGGTTATGCATAGCTATGGAAGCAAGTAATCTTTGAATCAGAGCATCTATTGCTAATTCATCCATGACCGGGTGTGCAATAGGGATCAATGGCCACTGGTGTTAGACGATTTCGGTGCAAAAATGTTACCTTTGTCTTTGTCATAACCATTTTTCACAGTTGTTTACACACTAAAATGAAAATTTTCACACTATCAACAAATCTTTACACTCAAGAAGCAAAACACCTGTCCAGAGTTGCACAACAATAAGCACAAACTCAGCTTCACACTTTTTTTTGCAAAACATTACACACAGTGATTTGCAAAACTCTACACGAATTTTCACACCTTAGACACAGATAAGGAGTGTGAGGTTATTTCCTTGTCAAAAAAGGCCTGGCTAGCCAATGACTTCACCCACGTACAAATTGGATAATCACATCCACCAGGTGTGGAAACACACATGGGCTTAATTGAAAACGCAGCACGAGCAGGTGCGCTATAGAAGGCAGCAGGTGAGTTCACCTGTCTTTAACAAAAATGGAAGGAGTTAGAGGAAGAAGAAGAGTGAGAATGAGAGGAGGAGCTCAAAGAGGAGAAGAAGGAGGTAGAGGAAGAGACGAAGGAAGAGGAAGAGATATAGAGGGACCTGAAGAAGAGAGAGCACCTGAACGAAGAAGAAGAGGACAAACTTTAACTCAAGAAATCTGTGCAACACTTATTGACCACGTTATCCACGCTGGACTTCAGCTTCCCCAGCCATATCTCATCAGAAATACAGTTGCAACAGTAATTCAAACATTTCATCGAGAAAACAGGAAAACTAACCGCACGGTACAATGAAACTGCAGCTTACTGTACTGGTCATCACTTTTTGTATCGTTTCCTGTGACATTTGACAGAAGGCTGCAGGTATTTTTGTTTACATAGGATTGAGGGTCGAGGACACCAAGGAAAAAGGAGCCCCATATTTACTCAGGCGCAGGAGGCAGCTATTGAAGACATGGATCCGGCCAACAACTGTATCAAACTGAGAGAAATATAAGTCATCAATGATCACAATATTTTCAAAAACATCCATTGAGTCTCTCTGGCAACATTAAGTCTGGCAACATTAAAGAAATCGGGTAAAGATGAAGCAACTGTATCAAGTACCATTTGACAGAAATTCAGAGAGAGTGAAACATCTGCGTAATGAGTAAGTGGAGGTACAGTATGTATTGTTCACTTAACTATGGTGTGGAATTGTGCACTGCACACATAACCTTTTTACATGTAAAATTACTGTGCAACAGACCTAAATTGAACAGGGTCCTGTTGTCTTTCACTGTGGTTCAGAGAGTGTTGAAAATGGATGCTGAAGAAATCCAACACGAATATGTATATGTAGATGAGGCTGGATGAACCTCGCAAAAACTAGAAGAAGAGGGAGAAATGTAATTGGACACAGGGCAATCACCATTGTGCCAGGGCAGCGAGGGGGTAACATCACCCTTTGTGCTGCCATTACCCAAAATGGGGTCCTCCACCACCATGCGAATCTGGTTTCGTCACACAAGGTGATTCTACCAATGGTGCCTTGCAAATGAAGACATAGCCTGTGATGTGGACAAAATCTTATGGCCTGATCCAGCCAGATGGAGAGATAATGATTAGAGTTACTGTGTTTTTGTTGTTGTTGTTGTTGCTTTAGTTTTTCTTCAGAGTTACTGTAAGTGTATGTACTTCATACAGTAATTTTTATTTGTCTACAGATTTTTATTTGTCTCCACTTTACAGTCAGAATAAAACAACTATTTTGTTCTGATTTTCCTATGTTGATTGACGTTACTGTAACTAAGTATATGGTAAGAAATAAATATTTTCAGTCTGCAGCATCAGTCTTGTGCAGTGCTTGGTAAGTTTATAGTGTTTGTGTACTTCCTCTGCATACCTCAATGTAATCATGAATAAAGTCTTTGTCATCTAAATTATCCCATAACTATGCTCTCAAACAATATTTCTGAATAAAATCCAGCACTCTACTTCTGGAAAAAGGGCTTTTACAAATGTTTTGAATTTATTACGGTGGAGTGTAACAGATTGAAACATGGTACAATCATTGAAAGACAGTGTTACTGACATTAGAACAAAATAACATTTTATCAATGTGTTTATGGGTTTGGCTGAAATGTTTCATTTTGCAAACAAACTGGGGTGTTCTGCAAATTGGGTGTGGTGTTTGGTTAATTGTGTGAGGTGTTTAGAAAAAAGGAGCCCTGTTTTCAAAATTGAGTGTAAACGATTGAATAAAACTGTTTGCCAAAATATTCCTATCGCACAGATGTGACTTAGCATTGTTGAACTCTTAACCTGCATAGTCTGTCGTGAATATCAAGGCTGTGCAGTTGAGCGAAATCTGAAGCTGTGATTGGTCAACTGCGTGTTTTACGTTTACATTCTGTCATCTTTAGCTTTTCAAATTTTCCCATTGAAAAATAATGTAGTGTGTCCTCTCCTTAAATTTAAACTGTCTCTTGGCAAGCCATCTGAGTGTGCAAGCACAGAAGGGTTACACTTTTATAAGCGTGTCCTGTGCGTGCTTGTGTGTGTGTGTGTGTGTGTGTGCGTGTGTGCGCGCGCATTTGTGGGTGTTTCTGCATGTTTACGTGTGTGAGCATGCCCATCTGCTTATGTAAGTGCATTTGAGTGTGTTAATGTGCAATTATGCTTCTATGTATGCGTGAGTGTGCACGTGTGTGTGTGTGTGTGTGTGTATATGTGATAGTCAGAGAGCAGGGGACCTGAGCATCTGCAGTTTGTCCACTGAATTGCTCAGGCCACATTTTCCCTGTTACTTTTCTCACTCTCTGCAGCTTGCTCCTGTCTGCCTGTCAGCACTGATTTGAATTTGGCAGCACATCAAAATGGCTGCCCTAATGGAGATCTAAAGCTCTAATTTCACACAGCGCTGTTCAAGGGAACACCTGGCAGAGCATCTGACACCTAGCCGATGTTACAGCTAGCGTATGAGTGCGCCTGCGTGTTACTTTGCATTTATATTGGTGCTTGCGTTAGTGTCTCTCTGTATTTGAGTTTGCGTATCTGGCGTGTATGCGTGTGTGTGTCTGTGTGTGACGAATGTGTGTGATGTCTGTGCATATGCGTGTCCATGTGTGCATGTGTGTGTGATTGCGTGCGTGCGCGCGTTTGTGTGTGCGTTCGTTTGTCAGCGTTTGTGTATATTTGCATGCCTGTGTATGCTTATGTAAATGTGTGTAAAAGCAAGTGCGTATATCTGTGTTTCCCCAAATGTCTATCCATGTCTAAGTGAATGCGACTGTTTGTGCGAGACTGAGTGTGTTCGTGAGTGTGAGAGTGATTAGGTGGGAGAGTGTGAGAGTGCGATAATAAAAATGATGAATTTGTTATTTAGCCCAGACTTTAATCCGAGGAGACTTACAGTTGATTAGACGACACAGGGGAACCCCCCCTGGAGCAGTGTGGGGTAAAGCTGCCTTCAGATGATAAGAGATTACTCTTCCCTTGCAGAGAGGTAAAGTGCCGAGCACAGAGTCGACACTCACAGAAGCAAAGCCAAAGTCTTCATAAATAAGTCTCGCCACTCGGCGGCCATCTTGGCAAGGCCCTCTGGCAGTTACTTCAGGCTAACAAGACCAGGCCCCTATCGTAATGAATGGGGAGAGAGCCATAACTTCACTTTCAATGGTCACCGCAACATGAAAACTGCATGTTTAAGCTCAAAAATCAAATCTGATAAACACTGCATCAAAAGTTTAGTGATTTTACCCAAAAATAAGGCTTAAAGTACTTATTATTCCCCCCAAGGTTGTACTTTTACTACGCATGTGCGAGGTGTCATGACACTGATTGTACGGTGATGGCGCCAGCTCATCCCACTGACCTAAATGATATAAACTCAATGGTTCATCTGATCAGAGCACTCCAAGGAAAGACCACAAAGCCAGTTGAAAGCACAGGGGTTGAAACAGTTGTGTATCTTCATTGTGTTCTTGCATCAGTGCAACATGATTGACCAGATATCTCTCCCGGCCCAGCCGTATAAAGTAGACAATTTGCTTTTGGGGTTAAGGGGACTGTTCAATTCAAAATGCTTTAAGTTTTTTGTCTCCTCATTCTATATCATCCCTTACAAAGCACAACACAGTTAATCATCACTTCTGGCCATGTCACATACAGCTGTTATCTCATTTGTTGCACCTTAAATGGGCAGTGGCAACCAAGGTCAAAGCTGGAGTAAAAAGTCGCACTTTGAGCGCAACGCTCACTGGCAATTTCCAGCACTGCACAACACCAAGGGTAGAATTTTCTTCAACTTGGGCGTCATCACTCTCCCCATTGGAAAATAATTGCACAGCTAGTGTACAGCAGTTTTACTTCTGATCATGAGTCGGCACCTTAGAGGTTCAGGCTCAAGGGCAATGAAGCTACTCTGACCGTATTATTGGGGACAACCTTCCAGAAGGCACTGGCAGCAGAGGCTACAGCGTGTAAGTGTATATGAGACTGTATCTAGGATAAATGTCCCAAGGGTCAGGTCAAGGTCAAATTTGAAATTTCCCAAAACCTATTGGATATGTTTTGGGGCTTACTGAAAGCAATCCAATGCCAAATTTCAGCTCAATTGCTGTCAACATCACTGAGATATGGCTCAAGATGACATTTTTGTCATGGCTGCCATATTTGAAATCATTTCAGATAGAGTTTGGTGTCTTTATTACAAGGAAGATGCATGCCAAGTTGCGGCTTCATAGGTGCATTGGTTTCAGAGAAGACAATGATTACAGACAACGAATGACAATGAAGGGCGGACAACCAAGCTGTGCTATAAACACACCGGACCTTTGTTCCAGGTGAGCTAAAAATGGATATTTCTTGACATTTTGTGATTTTGTGAAAAGGCTGTTTAAGTTGGGCAATTTATTCTTGATCTGCAGAAGTGGTTTACTTCTTACATGATTCCATTGAAACTAGAGGTTGAAAAAATGGAAAAAATTAAATACTATTTGTGTCATGAAGTGCCAATTTTCACTTGAAGCGATCACATGTATGAGTGTACATCTGTATATATGTAAACAGTGCTGAGAAAATGTATCTGCCCATTTCCCAGTTTCACATATTTTCCCATTGTTACCACATGCAAATTTTCTGATTATCAAACTAATATTAATATTAGGCAAAGGAAACCTGAGTAAACATAAAATGCCATTTTGAATGATGTCATTCATTGAAAGTAAAGTGTTGGCCAATTATACCTGGCCTTTTGCACAAAAGTAATTGTTCCCTTAAATGCTAAATCAACCAGTTAAATTCAATTGATAATTGGGTTCAATTCCCTAGACACACGCAGGCATGATCTCTGTCAGCCTTGTTGAATCTAAACACCACTCACATAAAACATTTCTTTCAATGCGCAGTTGGTGAAAAAGTAGCACATGATCCTGCGATCTACAGAAATTTAAGAACCAATGAGAAACAAAGTCTTTGACATCTATCAGTCTGAAAATGGTTATGGACATGGGGCAAATACTTTTTCACAGCATTGCAAAGGTATGTCTGCTACTTTATTAGCCTTTAGTGTCAGTAAACACTGAATTCTGTGAAAAGGGTAGACTCATTTATAGAGCCTACATGCTTTGTTAGTCCTTAGTCTTAGCGAGCACTGAGTGCTGTAAATGGGGCAGACTCATCTACACTGGGATGCTATTTTATTAGGCCTTAACATTAGTAAACACTGAGTACTGTAAACAGACTCTTCCACAGAGGCTACAGCATTATTGGCCTCAGTGTTAGCAAACACGGTTTACTGTATACAGGATAGATTAATCCCCAGGGTAAGGCAGCAGCTATATTAGCCTTTAGCATGAGCGAGCACTGAATTAGGCAGCCGCTGCCAGCACAATGACTCCTACCTGCTGGAAACCAAAAGAAGAAAAAAGAAAGAAAAAAAAATAGAACACAAACAATCCTGTTTCTTCTTGTTAATTACACCCCCCACCCTCCTCTCCAACAGAATGTAATCTTCATTTTTTGTGCTCTGTTAACAAATAGAGGCTTCTGTCAGAACTCCATCGGTGCAAATAAAAATTCATGCAAGCAAGGCGGAAAGAAAAGATTTTGCTTGCACAAGTGCAAATTGCATAGGCCTATTGTGGGATGCAACATAATGCTTAAAGGCTGCTTCCCAGTGTCTAAACTGCTGTATCTACTGGTCTTATAAGCCCATGTGACATCTTGTTTAACAGTGCAAGTCCTGTTCCTATTTCCCATGAGGTTATTCTATCATTATTAGGTAACCACTAAACAACCGATGCCGCACCCTTTCTCATTTTAAAGTTCATGCAAACGCCATGCACTTCCGGAGATAAACAGCCCAGTGATTCACATGTAAACAGGAGGGCTCGATTTCTGGGCCCTGAGCTGACAGTGAACTCTGAAGAGCAGGGCAAAATAACAAGTGAAAAAAAACAACTGACTAAAGTTTTGGAGTGAAAAACAGACTTTGGAGCCCAAAGATGACAGCCCTGTGACTCTGAGAGGGGCACATGCAATACATGAAACTGCTTCCTATTTCTGTTTTTCACAATAACCTTGCTCGAAAACAGTATTGACTGAATTTTTTTCTTCCCCTATTATAAGTTTTACTGTGCTGGCTGAGTGTAAATAATGCATATGAGAGTGGCTGAGGTGAGGTCGATGTTTTGGGTTAGAGAAATACAAAATGTTATAATCCGTATTATTTGAAGGAACCGTAAAGGAGGGGGATTGGCCTCATATTGGGACAATGCCCTCAAAAGTAATGTAGTCCAAACCAGATCACTGACTATAAATGACATCATGGAATGCCATACTTTAGAAATGCACACAGAGAAAACTAAATATATACACCTCCGTGTGCATGCAGATCACCAGAATACTGCATCGAAGCATTAAAAGATAAGTTAGAAGAAATGTACAACGTATGATAAGAGAATTGACAAGGAGGTTGTGTTTACTATATATTTGGTGACTTATACATTGATCTACTTAATCCTAAGAATAATGCCAGCAGACCTGATGCTATGCACGTAATGAGTTTATATCCAACTAGAAGACACTCTGAGAGTGTATTAGCTCCGCCATTTTGAAATTTGTTGGGCAAGGGATTATCATAGAATTCGAGTGTTAAGAGAGTTTCAACAGTGGCCTCTTAACGCACACAGAAATTCTTTTGGATCTTGGATCAAGAATATGAGTGGGATCTTCACCAAAATTATTCACTTCCTTCTTGGCTCCTTCTTACCGACAGAAAATTTTCTTGATATCCATCCATAAATTTTTTGAGATATCCGGTTCACTGACAAAGGAACGAACAAATGAACAAAGAAACTGAAAAACAAATGCCAGTGAAAAAAAATTACCTCCTGGCAGCAATATAAATCTGATCAACCCATGTTAAAAAAACAACACGCAGTGCAACCTCAATTGACAACATAAATGCTCAATGTAATATGGGGAAGTAGTTGGCGAGTTACTGATTAATGATGTTAGTGATCATCCTTTAGTCTGAATCTAGCCTTGTGACTTAAAAGGTATAGAACACGAGCAAAAACTGAAGCTTCCCACACAGAAAGAACCTATATAAGCATATAGGATTTAATATAGGGCCACATATAGGTGACATATATGCGACATACATAAAATTGGCTGTTTTCATATATTATAGGTACATATTGGTACCTATATGTACTTAAAATATATGAAAATGGCCAATTAAAACGTCAATGTTTTTTATTCTTTCATTTGGCATTTTGCAGCCCACCTGAACCTTGGATATCCAATTGGGGAACTGTTCTTCCGCTTATTCGCATATTTGGCCCCCTGTGGACAAGTCAGTAGAGCAGGGGTCCTCAATCTTTCCCAGAAAGGGCCAGTGTGGGTGCTGGCTTTCAATCTAACCAAGCCGTTACACATCTGTCTCTACTAATCAGGGTCTTCAGCAAAGACTCTAGGGGTTAATTATTGATGTCAGGTGTGTGACTGCTGAGTTAGAATGAAAGCCTACACCCACATCGGTCCTTTCTGGGAAAGATTAAGGACCCCTGCAGTAGAGTGTACACAGTCTTCAGCCTTCAACAATTGGTTTTCAAACAATTGCTGAACGAATCTTTGCAAGCTCAGAATGAGGGCAGAGGATGGACACTCTTACAAAAACTCTCATTTATGACGCCCGTCTAGCCAACAGGAGACTCCTAGAGGAACTCTTTTCCACATAACCCTTCCCAGCAGGCTCTTCGCAATTTGCATCCCTGTAGCACATTGGCCAATTGCGCGCTACTTCTGAAAAGAGCTGCCGAACATTGCTGTTTGATACAAGGCACGATTTAAAACCTATCCCCCGAATTCATGAAGGGTGTTTTTTCCCTTGATAATGGTTAACTTTGCTAAACTGTGCATAAACAGGTGATGATCGAGTGGACAAATTAAGGCCCGAATTCATAAAGAGAGATCAGATCAGCTGCTGTTTATCCAACGTACATGGTTAGTCACACCTGTCTAAGTAACAAAAGAAATTCTAATCGTCCCAAGGGGCTTTTTTTTATCTTGTGTACAAGCTATCAATTCTCTGTTGGCTTGATTTTGTGGCTGGACGTATGACTTTGGATCTCTTGCGCATAACTGAAATAGCACAGGAAGAGATGGCCAAAGGCAAGTTGCCGAATAGAGGGTTTTCAAAGACAGGACGAATCCTTTAGAAGAGTATAGTGACACGAAATTTGTCAAGTGATACGGAATTTCCAAAGAATCATACCGTTATATTCTAGACCTAATCGAAGCAGACATTGATCATCCCACAGGACGAAACCACGCCCTTCTTCCAGTACACCAACTATGTATTGCCCTGCGCTTTTATGCATGTGGTGCTTTCCAAATGGTTGTTGGTCAAACGTGTGGTGTATCACAGGCTACCTGCTGTCGAGTAGTTTGTTGTGTTACCGATGCAATATTTGCTGGGACAAACCACTTCATACCATGCATAGTGTCACATGACACCACTACACATCGGCTAGGCGGGTACTTGTTCACGGCTGGGTAAACACCAGATTATGTTCTACCTGAATTGCGCTAGTCACAGGAGTTTATCCACACGCGTACTTGTCTGTTTTAGCCACCGCACACTAGTTGTACGTGACTAAAATAATTGGGTGATCATCACCCTTTATGAATTTGGGCATATATGTTTATATAGGTTCTTTCCGTCAGGGAATTTAAGAATCCTTGTTATTTCATCCCTGTAGGGAAAAGTCTGGGACCTTTATTTGATATACAAGCATCTCAGATAAAAGACAAATGTCTGTTCACTAAAACTGTGAACACAAATGTAGACTTTGTCTTCAAATTCATTAACCACAGTGAAATGCTCACATAGATGTGGGGATGAAAAACACTTTTGAGAGGCATGTTTACTTGAATGTTCTTCTGTGAACTTTTATTTTGTTATATTTGTCTTGTTTTGTAAGGACCTCTGAGCCATATTCATCTAGGAACTGCATTACAGACAAGATAGAAAACATTACATTTGGTGGATGTAACAGTGTAGTGTATTACCTTGTAGTGGTTGTGTATGAGCTGTAATGATGAAAATCCAATTTTATCTAATGTGGTGAATCTGGCAGTGACTTAAACTTGAAAAAATGCTTAATTGATGAAATAAACATAATCAAACCATTTTGTTTTAAGACATTTCCTTCTCTTCCACAATACACAACTCAATCTCCGTAGAATGGAAATAAGTATGGTCAAGAAAGAATTGATGACCTTCTTATTGTTAATGTTTCAGAAAATGCAACAAATAATGTTAGATATTTGTGCTGATATCATAGCTTTTTGTCTCCTCTCACTTGCCATAGTTAATAATGACTGGCTTACATGTTCCATGCCATTGTCCCATGTCAACATGTATTTAGGATCAAATGTGATGCCAATTTCAAGTGTTCACATGTGATTAAGTTATTTCATGAAATTCTTGTTATTTCTGGAGGGGACTTTGGAATAATACGCAGATATTATCTTGAGACTAAAAATATGAGCAAGGCATCATGTATGACAGTTGCAAAAGTGAGATATGAGCTATACAATAGGTATGAAAAACCGAACCTGCCACTGGGTATATGAGCTAGTATAGGGGACCTATACGCCCTGTATATGCGCATATATGTTCCTGACTTTGGCCCATATGCGACATATGCGGCATGTAGGTTGCGTCGATGTGCATATATGTTCATATAGATTCTTTCCATGAGGGTCAGTGTAGTCAGTGTAACAGGAAGGGAATGAGGTCTATGTTCAGAATGTAGCCATGGAATGTAGACATACAGACTCCATACAGACAGGGATTCAAATCTAGAATCTCCTCATCGCAACAGGAATCAGGGCAAACTGCTACGCCGCCGTGTCATAATTCATGGATTCAGGTGCGTGAGATCTGCACAGTTCCATCCTGTTGAGAAAACCTGGGAAAGAACTAGACAGGGTGCAAACAGGGTGGGCAGAGAATGATAGCTGACCACGCAATTACAGTCACGAGTGACCTGGTAACTGGATTTATTTGTGCTCATTACAGTAGAACACTCATTCATCGCAAAACTAAAATTGTAGATGTTGAAAACAAACAGGGTCCTCAGAGAGCGCAAACCTACACCAACTAGTTTTGATCTACTAGTACTTACAATCAGCAGCAGAATCTAAATCTCTATCTGGATTGGTCTGGAAGTAAAATAGCCACTTCCCATTCATACAGACCAACTCCCCATAAAACTTTATGGTAATCCATTGAATAGTTTTTGAGTAATCCTGCACAAACACACACCAACATGCATTCATGCAAGTGATCACGATACCTCCTGGTGGAGGTTACAAGTTTCCTATCTGAATCTACACTCAATGACCTCTTTAATAGGTACATTTTTCTAATATCTTGTAGGACCCCCTTTGTCTCCATATCAGCTTGAATTTAGCAGGGTGCTGAAAACATTTGTTCGAGGTTCTGGCTTATGTTGACATGATTGTATCACGCAGATCTAACAGCCTCATATTAATACCGCTGGTCTCTTGTTCCACTACGTCCCACAAGAGCTGGGTTGGGGTAAGATCTGTTGACTGTGGAGGCGATGGGGAAGACTAGCAATTTCATCATTACTGATCTAAATTAATGTCACATGATAACAACAGCAATTGGATTCAAACAAAATTGCAAAATGGTGCCTGTTAGTTTGTTCGGCGTATTAGTATTGTTTCCGGAGGAGCAGAGGCTCATTAACCAAGGTGGAAATGCAGTCAGATCTGTACACATGATGAGGATACACCTGATCTATTCCTTATTACTTGCTTTGAAATACTGTTTATCTTGAGACAGGAATAAAAAGATAAATTTAAGTCAACAAGGCACTCTGGAATCTGGAATTGGTATCTGTAAGTGTCCAAAAAAAATTTTTATACGCAAATAAAAAAATATTTTTTATTTCTCACCTTGAAATCTGCATTTGTAGAGCGGGACTCCTTCCAGCTTTAAGAACCTCTGATTGCTTATTTACTGTCACATAACAAATCTGTCCACAGTACAGTAAACTCAAGAATTATTGGCACCCTTCATGAAAATTAGCAATTTTTTTTAAGCTATGGAGCAGTATTTCAGGAGCAGGACCACACCTCTACCCTGACTGATCTGGCAATTCCCATAAATACACTATTGACCCACTCCTCCCATCCTGTTGTCGTTTTCTGTGCCCTTCCCTCCCATTCTGTTCCCTCTCTTCCTCTCTCCCCCTGTGTTCTCTGACTGCTCTTACAGGGGTTCATTTTGCATGACGATGGCAGCAAAATCCCGACTAAAACTTCACTAAAGTGCAGCCGATGAAGCAGGAGAGTCTCAAGGGAGTTCCAGTCTCATACATGAGCCATGTCCTCTACAATTTACTTCTTAAGTGAATCTTGTTGATGGTGTGGCTATCGGTAGTGCAATGAAATAACATTATACAATACAACTTATTTTTGGCTCAACCATACACATAGGGAATCGATATACTTCTGTTTTAACACCATAATGAAAACAAAGTTGGGTTGAGAAGATAATTTTATCGTCAAAACTTCTTTCAAAATGATAATTGACTGCACATTTATTAATACTTAATGGAGCCTCCCCTGGAGAGGATAACTGCAATGAGTCTATTTGTGTGATATCTAATAAACGGAAGCCAGATGCATGAAGGCTTGTTTAACACTCTGAGGCTATGAGCTGACAGTGAGCTTCACCAAACAAAACAAATTCAATCAGGAATAAGTGAATACCCTGCACGACACGGGGTCTCCACAAGTTTTGTAGAGCCGGACTTACAATGTAGAAGCGTGCCATGCGCAGATACCTACCAATCAAATTGGACTGGACAATAGCCATGTATTTCCACATGGAGAAATATGAATGATGCAAAGCAAAATCACTGTGACGGGCAATACTGTAGCTGCTACTAAAGCAGCATGCTGGCAAAAAAGAGAAAAAACTGTTTACTTCACCGGTGCATAAGTACAGGTCTTGTTTCTTTTAATATTAGTAGTTTCAGTTCATCTATTTATTTTTGGCAATGTGTCTTTTTAAAAATGAATTTAAAGTAAGAATTTGTGTGCTGAAGGTTTTCTCTTTTTAATGCTTCAGCAATGAAGTTCTCTTCAGTTCATATCTCTAAACAAAGTAGTCATAATAACCCTTTGATGTTGCAGGTATACACCCAATCCATCACTGCAGAAAACTTGAATGTCTGACCTTAACACTGTTAATTATAATAATTTAGTCATCTCAGAAACATCCTCACTTTCTGTGATTCAAAATTCATTTATTTTAAAGTAGAATCCAATTGAAAATATTTTATTGACACCATGACACTATTAACTACCTAAAGCCCAACATCCCCCCAGCGGTCATGCCAGCGTTTAAGTATTTTCAAAAAACCAGCCATGAGCCTCTGACCTTTAAACACATAATTGCTGTCAGGCTGTTTCTGTTTAAGATCACTTGATTAATAATCACATGATTTGTTTACTGAATAATCAAGATCAATATTTAAGCCTGTGATTATTAAGAAAGTATTAAGAATTACCAGATCACTGAAGGGTACAGTGACAACGTATTTAATAGTGATAATGTATGGATGGAAAATAAATAAATAAATAAATAAACACAGTAAATAGCCCAGTTAATGCCCTGAATTCCATCTCCCGTTCTAGAATTTTTTTTTTCAGCAGTGCAACCTACTTTATTTCAAGATTGCACGTGATGATCATGTTTTCAGCGGTCAAAAGAATAGGTTACATCCGCAAGGAAGTGTGTTTGCACACTGGGTGCCGTGGAGAGCGATAATAATACATTTATTAAATTACCAACGTTTCTTACTTCAAAGCATTGCATTCTCAACTTCGAGGAAAGTGGTAGGAAGACTATGATATGAGATTGTATGAATGCTTATTATGAAATCATCTAATTAATTAATTTGAAATAAATAATTATAGTCCATGCAATCTCACATCGTAGTCTTCCTCTTTGACGTAAAGCTGTGTGTCTTAATTGTAAACGCCAACAAAGATTACTGAAAGCCTATTTGCTCAATGAATTAAATTCATTATCCAATTCTTACTCAGAAACAGGTTGACAGTTAACTTGCATCATGGTGATGTCACTGGTTGTGGACAGAGTTCTGTTCTCACATAAGCAAACTTAACACGAGTTGGCAAAACCACATTTTTTAAACGTTTTGTTTGATGTATCAAGCCCATTGGACATGGATGCAGAAAAAAAAATATACCATTTTGCGAGCTGCACAAATTTAGAAGCCTCGTAAGACATTGACATTTTATGTTACCATTAATGTGGATAGGGAAATGCTTGATAATTATTGCAATGAAAAATAAAGCAGGAAGGGAAATAGATATGGATTAATCCGAGCTTCTGAACAAACACTTAGTTGGTAATCAGAAAACCTAAATGGGAATGTGTTTGGAAATGTAATGCGTTTTCGGGTGGGGTGAGAGCAGGCCCATGGCAAATCTGATGGCAAATCCTGAGTGGAAGTGTCATGGTTCAGGCGTGCGTTTGTTTGTTGGCCCTTTCTTTGTTCCATCACCCGGGACCATATCGGATTTCTTTTCCACTGAACTCCAGGCCCAACTGGCTGATTAAGCTGGAGCAGAGTTTTCCAGACTATAGACTGTATATATGGCCGGGGGTTCACCACGCCTATCGCTGGAGTGTCTGTTTGTTTTTAGCACTTTGGCCGGAGAAAATCTCTCGTCAGATTTTCTAGTGATTTGTTATAATCCATTTATTGTTAGGAATAGCTTCTTTTAGAAATTTTCTCTCCTCTCTCTTGTTGTTTATTGTCTCTCGCACTGCTTCCGTGTCGCAGACTTTTATTCGTCCCTGGAAGCGAGAGCTTTTACCGGAGGTGTGTCCCTCTTTTGTGTTTGTCTCTTAGCTGAGCTGCTCTCAGTTCTGTCTCTCCCTGGTCACTGTACCTGGCGTCCTGTCACCGCCCATCACAGGAAAGGGTTAAAACTAGTTCTTAATTCCTCCAAATGATTTTTTCCTGCATGTTACAAACTGAGTAGTTCAGAACTAGTTTATGTAAGTTTTATATTAATACTGTTGATATCTGTCGGTGTGTTCAATGTTCTCGAGTTTGAAGAGTGTCAGTGTGCTGTCACTGCTCTGTCAGCTATCCAGAAGCTTGAATATAACATGCAGGTTAGCTTTGCAGTGAAGTTCCCATGACAATTTAACTCACAAGGAAGTTCGCTACCGCAATGCTCCAGTAAATACAAATTTGTCTAAGCTCAAAAGCTATTCAGCTAAGAAAGAAATCAAGCTTTTGTGCAACGGGCCTCAGGTTGGTGAACAATTTAGGAGGGATTGTGGATCTTTATGCAGAACATTTCAAGATTGTTGAGGGGCTTACATTTGTGGAATTTGTTACATTTGTTACATTTGTGCTGGGAAACTGCCCTTTTCTATTCAAACTTCACTTTTTAAGCATGAGAATGAGATGGCCTTGGAAAAAAAAGTAATTTTTCTCTGTTCTCTTTAGATTTGATGGTATGTTTGAGGCCATTGTCTTGATGAATGGTTTACCCGTGAACCCATGGCCAAGTCTAAACTTTGTGACAGTAGCAACCGCTTTTCCTGAACCACAAGCTGCTAAGAAAGCATCCATGATCCACAGTCATATTTTACTGTGAGGAACTTTCCATTGATTGAACCTGTAATTTTTATTTTTTTTTGCATTTTTAAGTCGGCAGTAAGTGTTTAGTTGATGGTGTAAGGAGGCAGGCAGGTCCCAGTGCTGTGGAACACTGATGGATCTGATAGATGGTCTGAGAAATGTCATTTTAATTTTCTGTTTTATAATTTCACCATTTTCTATTGCATCAAAAATGTGCATGGGAATATCGAGATGAAACAAGATTTTTTTTTTTTTTTTTGGAAATACACTCTAAAGAAAACACTGTAATTACTTCTTGCTTAATTAGTCCTTAACCCTTCCATATGTTTTCTGAATTGCAGCATTGAGATAGGATGAAAAGGCATGTTTAATATTTATTTTATCAGGGACCATGTGTAAGTTACTTTTTAATTTTTCTACATTATTTCATAAAGAGAAATATGATGCATCACGATGAGGTTAGCTGTGGTTAATTTCCGTCTGTGTTCCCCTGGCAACTCATAACTCAAAAGATGACAAATTATCTCAACAAAATTGAAGTGATATAACTTTATACAGTGTACAGTAAACGCAGACTTAAGAATTCATATCTACAACATATTTTTTTTATAAAGTGTCACAAAAATATACTTTGTGATTGAACTTAAAGATGTTTTGCATTGCACTTGTCTGAATACTGCATCAAATACAGTTCGCTTACCAGCTCCGCATTTCACTTGAAGGGAATAAATGCGGTCAGATTTAAAAGGGCTGATATTCAGGACTCCCCCTCGGTTCACCCCGTACTCTGACCCAGGGTCTCTGTGATGGTGCTGTAATGGATCAGACGGCATTGGTGTCACGTCCTTACCGGAGTCATCGCTAGGGGTTACCGGCAACACAACACTGCGAAAAGCAGCAGGTAGATTGCTTAGGGCTGTGTTTCACTCATTCTTTTAAACAAATTTGCGTTTCATCCCCGCGGGCATTGCCAGATACTGGCTTGAGAGCATTCACCAATCAGACAGGAGGGTGGTAGACAGGAGAGAGAGGGAGTGAGAGGGGTTGAGAGAGAGGAGGGAAAGAGATGAAAGAGAAAAGAACACGCATCCCTCTCTCCCGACCGAACCGAGCAGAGATGTGTAATTATTTCTTCAATCTCCAGCCATGTGTTTATCAGAATGTTAATGCCGGAATAATAACAGGCTTGGTAGCGCCAGCGAGAATGTCAAGCCTGTCGACCTGTCAATCAGCGCCCAAAATATAATGGGAAATAAACATGCGCCGCTGTCACGGCAACCAGAAGGCAGAGCCTGGCTTAGTACTGTGCAGCCTTTCAGTTGATAAAATTCTGTGTGTGAGTTTGTGTGAGTGTGTGCGAGTGCTCGTGTGCGTGTGTGTGTGTTTATGCACATGTGCGTGCGTATGTCAGTGCTTGCGTGTGTGTGCCTGTGTGCGTGTGTGTGTGTGTGTTCGAGTATGTGTGTGTGTATGTTCATGCATACAATCCAACCTGAGAAAAGGTTGGGAAGGTGTACAAAATCCTCATATAAACAGTGATTTCTAAATTTATTTTGAAGTCTACTTTATTGCAGACATTACACAGACATGATATTTTATGTTTTGTGAGGTGAACTTCATTTGATTTGTAAGTATAAATCTATTCAGCCACTTTAGAACTATTAATGAGGAGAGCAATTGGAATGATGATGTCACTTGAAACAGCTGATGTAAGCAAATAATTTAAATCATTATTTGGTGCAAAGAAGCATCCAGATGAGGCCAAGTCCTTCAGGAGTAAAGATTGGCTGAGGATCACCAATTTTCCCACAAATGTATTAAAAAAACAGTAGAAAGGTTTAAAAACCTTTCTAAAGTTCCTCAAAGAATGCCATGAAGGGTTATGGATATTTCACCCCCTACATTTTATAATATAATTAAAAGATTCAAGGAATCTGAAAGTAATTCTGCGTATAATGGGCAGGGGCACAAACTTAATCTGAATACCAGCGATCGCTGATCTCTCAGATGGCATTCCATGGGGAAAAAGTCATTTATCTAAATGTGATACAACCTCTAAGGCTCTGGATAACTGAGGCAAACTTTTTGCAAGTACTACAATATTAATTATCATCCAGAAATGCCACATGAAACTTTACCGTGCATAAAGGAAGCCTTGTGTTGAGATTCCAGGAGCAGTGTTGACTTCTCTGGGCACCTTAGATGTCGTATCATGGTCAGACAAATTAATATTTCATTAATTTTGGAAGAAATGGACGTCATGTGCCCAGGATGAAAGAAGAAAAGAAAAATTCAGACCAACATTGCTACCAACTACAAGTGCAAAAGCCACGCTCTGCCATGGTATGAGCTTGGCAGCTTGTACTGATCAGATGAATGTGTATTTCATCTCTGATGTATGAAAGCCCCATCCTGTCTTGTGTGTTCTGGCCAACACCCCAGGGCGAGCGCTATTCTAAATATTTCACAACCAGTTCCCACTATTTTTTCATACGATACACACAGAGACCATCTAAAACCTCATCCATGATTCATCAATGGGAGTGATTCTTCAGAGTATATTTGAATATATGCATTATGCGATAGCTGCAAATATCAAGAGCGACAATCGCTCAAAAGCGGCTGGCACAACTTCAGTACGAATACTGCCCCCCAATGTCTGGTATACAAAATGGTGCATGTACCAAACGTTGCGCATGTGCAGTAATTGACTTTGCTTACTTCTGCTCGGATGCTCGCCTTTATCTTGAGGACATTACAAAAAGAATTTTATTAATCGTATTATTTCTTAAATAAAACAAACTCATTTGTTTTGTCATTTAAAGAAACACGAAATGGACGTAGGGTGTGAAGGCAACAGTGGCTGTGTATGAATTTGTATACTTGTGCGCTACACACTGCTGTTGGGTACCTCAAGTGACTCTACACTGTGTAATAGCTATACCAGTATTTTGGGGTCCCCAGGGCTAGGCCACTTTTTGTTAAAAAGCTTTTCATCTGTCCTTAATTGGGTATATTTCATGTTCAAAGCAAATTATTTACCTTCTTGAGCCACATTTTGACAGAAAAATTCTTGTGTGCCATAAAGGAGATTTCAAGCATATTTTGTTTACTTTTCTATGTTTCACACAATTTCAGGTAACACGTTTTTTAAACAGATCAAATTATACATTGAATAAATCAGTAAGCCCCTAATTAGCTTGTTGAAAACAGATGTTTAGAGTTCTTACAAATTAATTTGCTTGAACACATAAATATGGCACTAAAGAGGTTTGACTTGATCATGTGCTTGCCTAATAAATTGTTAGCTTTCGTGATTATGTGTCCACTAATTAGGAACCCACTGAGTGTTTACTTTGATTATTTTTTCCTCTTTTATGCAGTTGTTTCTAATTCATCACATTGTGGATATGACATTTTAATTCTTCATGGAATGAATCAATCAAAATGCGGCTAAAAAGGATAAATAACTGCAATAAACACAAATGCGCCCAATTAGACATATTAACAGCTTTTTAAAATCCCAAGATCGCAATTGCAGTTTGATTAAAAGCCAGCATACTTAGGAGGCCCCAGGACTGAGTTTGTGAAATACGGAGCTGTACAGAGTATCAGCCAGCATATGACAATAACCCCTGCCCTGCACTGCACAGTCTCAGGACCACCAAATTACCATGGTCACTTGAGTGTGGGAATGGAACGTTACCACTATTTTTGTGGAATACAGTACTATGAGAAGCTGCAGTTTTGTACAATAAAATGGGGTCATTGTAGTATGATATTCGAGCATGTTTGACACAATGGTAAATTTCATATTGTTGTTGATATTGTTGATATTGTTTCATATCATCTTGTTGCCATGCTCTTTCCAGTAAGTCCAGCATAATTTGCATCAAAAACACAATAATGGAATGTGAAAAAAAAACTCTTTTCTTCAATAGAATTAATTCAAAATTAGCATATAAAGCCAGTGCAACTGTTATTTAGACTGCAACCAGAAGAGCATTTGGATGTCCACGACCTTCAGTGAAGCATGTTTCCGGCACTCCTCATCATTTGAGCGCACTGGCTGTAAATTTGTGTCTTCCTCTAGGCAATTACAAATTTCAAACTTGCTCAATTGATGCTAACATAGGTAACAATATACATTTTCCGCACCAAAAATTATTGTTCCGAACTGAGTGGGGAAAATCAAATGAAATCCTGTTAAAATAATTTTTGAGTCTCACTTTATGAGTGACTGACACATTTGACTGATATGCAACAATGCCCTAAAATAAACATATGATTGCATGAGGCTGGCTTTAAGAAATGGCATACAAGATCCGCACTGGATCAGTGATGAATAGTTACATTATTTCTCTCAGCAAGCTCACAACTTGAAAGCACTGAGTGAGCATTGCCCCTGCCTTTGTGAAATTTGTTGGTGGAGGACATTGGATTCATACCTATCGTAGCATTTACAAAGAAGAGGTACAGTAATCTGACAGCTGATGGGAGTGATAGTGTCACGTGACAATGCTGCACGACAGAGCCGTCTTCATGTGCATAGAAATTCTTTTGGATCCATCATCAAGAATAAAAGTTGGATCCGCAGCAAAATTTAAAAACTTCCCTGTAGCACAATGACTATCCATAAAAATTAATTGACATCCATCCTGAACTTTTTGAGATACTCTGTTGACTGAGGAATGAACAAATGAAAGCGCTCATGAAAGGGCCACTTTTAAAACTGTCGTATATGTATGTACATTTCAGGCACTTCATCATTATACATATGCAAAATGGCATCTAACCAAAGTTAGTAAAAAAGAAGTTATTAAACATTTGCAGAAACCAACGATAGAGTCAAATTAGAGCCATTTTGGAACTACGTTTCAAGACTTTCGAGCAATTCAAGGCAATCTTCATAAAGATCCTAGTGCTCAAAATTGGCTATTTTTTACCAAAATCTTTTTCTTTGTGAAGTTAGAAATTCAACTTCCAAAAGTTTGAGGATTAATACGAGGGACATCTGGAACATCTTTTCACCATCTGAGCATGTCTTCAGGTTTATAATAAAAGAGTAGGTATAACAAAAATAATAACAACGCACCTACGGCCCCTCCGACCACCACTAAACATTCACACACAGCCATACAGCATTTCTATATTGCATGTTTGTGGGTGGGGGAAACTGGAGTACCTGGAGAAAACCCACGCGAACACGGGCCACACAGAAAGGCCCCAGGCTGGATTAGAACCCACAACCTTCTTGCTGTGAGGCAATAGTGCTAAGCACTATGCCACCGTGCTGCCCTCAAATGTATCAGAAAAACTCAAGTATGAAGACAAACAAAAAATCAGGTTTTGAATTTAAGTATCAGTTGTAAAGGCTAATAGTCAAGTATTCCATGAAAAAGTCAGTGTCTATCAGAACAAAAAATCCGAATAGAATTCCATTTAAAAAATTCTGGATGCCTGAGAGGTTTTATATTTGAAATTGAATAGCCACTAAGTCCGCATTCTGGATCTGATCTGGATCAGATCCATGTAATTGATAATACCATTCCATCAGTCCAGTATCTATCTGCATATTTGGCTGAGTTCTATGAAGAAATACACCTCAAATGGGGTTTTCAATGTCAAATACTAATGGCCACTACTTCTACATTCTGGATCTGATCCAGATGAAACTTTGACAGAACCTACGTTCATGACCCTACGTTGCTGTTCCAAATAAGAGCGCAGTCAAACACATTTCGACCAAGAAATTAATTTTTGAAATTTCGTCCCATGTTGGGGATTTTTTTGATTTTTGTGAATTTTCTGTGACCTCAACCTCGACCCAATTTACACCAAAAGCAATAGAGGTTCTTCTGAAACCGAATATTTATCCACCCAAAATAAATCAGAACAACAAGTAAAAAATTGTGGACAGTAAAGTGCAAACAGACAGACAAAAAAAAAAACAAATTTTTCATGGGGCTAAAGGTTAAAAGTCATGGGGCCATTAATTGGTTACTTTGACCTTGAGGCTGGAGTTGTCATTTTCAATAGTCCTAATCTAGATGCCAGTGCCAGCAGTATGAGCTAATTTGAAATGAAATATGGCCAGTTGCTTTTACTAGAAATTGCAAACTAACAAACAGACGAACTGAACCGGTCAATAAACATGCTGAAATCGTAGATTTTGCATGTAACAAACCTGAAGACCCACATACTTCAAAAACTTAAAGTTTTAAGTAACAAGCAAATGCCAGTGAAAACATATTACTCCTGGCGGAGGAAAAATAAGGCAGACTTTCTGACTGGAATCTCACACAGACTGTCATGAGGGGATTGTCTCATCAGTCCAGGGGTATGAAAGTGAGGTGCTTCCATTTGTTTCTTCCACCCATGACTTCAATCAGTTGATCTCACCAATGCGACCTATCTCCTCGCTGAATAATTATAGCAATAAACAAGTCTGGCAGTACGGAGGCGTTTTAATTTTGTGACTAGGATTTTAAATCTCTGCTCAGGTGACCTTGAGAGAAGGTCAAAATCAAAGCTGAACAATCAGAACAATCCAGCAGAACAATCTCTTAACTAGACAAGCAGCTCAGCGCGGGGGTGGTTTTCTCAGTTATTTACCGAATCATTCTCCCAGGGGAGTCTAAACAGATATCAGGATGGGGGAATGAGATCCCTCGAGCAGCTCGATAAGATTCACGCAGGAAAATATTTGTTTTTTGCAAAGACACACACATTCCTCATCCATCATTTGCAGCCAAGAGACACAACTGCTCAAAAACAGTCCACGGTGAAAAGGATTTTGAGCATTTTTCTTTTAGAAGGGCAAGATTTTATTTTTAGTTAACAGATAAACATATAATATAGACTGTGAATATTACAGGTGGACATCACTGTCACCAGTTACTGTGGATATTACTGATAAGATTGGGAAAATTAGGTCTCTGGTATGTCATAGTGAGGTGAGATGCACTAAAAAAAGGTGGAATAGTTCCACACAACAGGGTTAAGCAACTCGAAACTAATTGGATAAATTTAACTGGCCAAAATCAAAGAATTTTTAAAAAAAGTTACTTAAAACAGTCGTGTGGAACGGCTTCCATTTTTTTTTCAGTGTGGGGATTAGTCTCTGGTTAAATGTACCTGAATTAAGGTTGATGAAGGTGTGTAATTGCTGGACATACTGATCTCCGTACCCCGCAATTACAACTGTTATGGCCCCAATTTGTTATGACCTGTCAGACAGCAAGGGATGACAGACAAAATTTCAAAACTGAAACAGATTTAAAAAAAACAACGTCTGACCAAGATTGAAATATAAAAAAAATTTTACAGTTGCATTAGTTACAGTTCTCTTGGTAATTGAGATGGGGTTGCTTTGTTGCGATGTCCTGGGACAGGAAAATGCTCCAACATGGGCAAAAATCCACAAAAAGCTTCACAGGTCTTGTGAAGAGTGACAGGTCTGGTCAAATGTATCCTTCCACAATTTCTCCTTGCAATTTCTCCTACTACTTTACTCTCTCAATTTTTCTCCTAATATACTCTTTTCCAGCCCCCTCCCACCTTCCAGACCCTTTTCAGTTCTCTGGGACTTCCCCTCTCAGACCTGCCCAGGACATGCCAAAAAACCTAGCTCCAGACTGAGCTTAACAAAAAAAGTCAATATTGCCATCTAGTGGCTTTTTTTTTTTTTACATTGCACAACTGATGCATGCTCGGCCTGTCTCCACTTTGCCACAGCAGCGGAGCTGATAGCTTTCACATTAGATAATGTGTGTGCATTTCACTTCCATCACAGCTCCTTAACACTAGACTCTCCTCAGAAGATAAGCAAGGTTTCTACACTGCTCTGAAGCCAGAGCACAACGCATCCATTCAACCCAGTGTAGAACAGTCAGGACACAGATTCAACACTAACATTACACATTAGACATTACACTAACACATTTCTTACATTTTTAGAATAAAACATGCTGACACCATATTGTATTGCAGGCTAGGACAACAGCAAAAGTAAACTTTATCAACATAGCATTCCCCAGACAAATAAAAAACGCAGCAAAAACAGTACATTATGTACATTTATTTACAAAACCCAAAACCAGTGAAGTTGGCACGTTGTGTAAATGGTAAATAAAAACAGAATACAATGATTTTCAAATCCTTTTCAACCTATATTCAATTGAACACACTGCAAAGACAAGTTACTTAATGTTCGAACAGGTGAACTTTGAAATTTTTTGCAAATATTAGCTCATTTGGAATTTGATGCCTGCAACATGTTTCAAAAAAGCTGGCACAAGTGGCAAAAAAGACTGAAAGAGTTGAGGAATGTTCATCAAACACTTATTTGGAGCATCCCACAGGTGAACGGGCTAATTGGAAACAGGTGGGTGCAGCTTCCCTGAAATGCTCAGTCATTCACAAACAAGGATGGGGCGTGGGTCACCACTTTGTGAACAAATGCGTGAGCTGATTGTCGAACAGTTTAAAAGCAACATTCCTCAACGAGCTATTGCAAGAAATTTAGGGATTTCATCATCTACGGTCCGTAATATCGTCAAAAGGTTCAGAGAATCTGGAGAAATCACTGCATGTAAGCGACAAGGCCGAAAACCAACATTGAATGCCCGTGACCTTCAATCCCTCAGGCGGTACTGCATCAAAAACCGACATCACTGTGTAAAGGACATCACCACATGGTCTCAGGAACACTTCAGAAAACCACTGTCAGTAACTACAGTTCGTCGCTACATCTGCAAGTGCAAGTTAAAACTCTACAATGCAAAGCGAAAGCCATTAATCAACAGCACCCAGAAACGCCGCCGGCTGCGCTGGGCCCAAGCTCATCTAAGATGGACTGATGCAAAGTGGAAAAGTGTTCTGTGGTCTGACGAGTCCACATTTCAAATTGTTTTTGGAAACCTTGGACGTCGTGTCCTTCGGACCAAAGAGGAAAAGAACCATCTGATATAGGCGCAAAGTTCAAAAGCCAGCATCTGTGATGCTATGGGGGTGTATTAGTGCCCAAGGCATGGGCAACTTACACATATGTGAAGGCACTATTAATGCTGAAAGGTACATACAGGTTTTGGAGCCACATATATTGCCATCCAAGCAACGTCTTTTTCATAGACGCCCCTGCTTATTTCAGCAAGACAATGCCAAGCCACATTCTGCATGTGTTACAACAACATGGTTCCATAGTAAAAGAGTGCGGGTACTAGACTGACCTGCCTGTAGTCCAAACCTGTCTCCCATTGAAAATGTGTGGCGCATTATGAAGCGTAAAAAACGACAACGGAGACCCCGGACTGTTGAACAACTTAAGCTGTACATCAAGCAAGAATGGGAAAGAGTTCCACCTGAAAAGCTTCAAAAATTGGTCTCCTCAGTTTCCAAACGTTTACTGAGTGTCGTTAAAAGGAAAGGCGATGTAACACAGTGGTAAAGAGGCCCCTGTGCCAACTTTTTTGCAATGTGTTGCTGCCTTTAAATTCTAAGTTAATGATTATTTGCAAAAAAAAATGTTCTCAGTTTGAACATTAAACTTCTTGTCTTTGCAGTGTATTCAATTGAATATAAGTTGAAAAGGATTTGCAAATCATTGTATTCTGTATTTATCTACGATTTACACAACGTGCCAACTTCACTGGTTTTGGGTCTGTATAAATAGGCAACTTTTCCACAGTGGAAGCACAAAAATCTCGGTAAAGAGAGAAATCCAGGCATGTCAACCGTTCTACAAAACCTTTTGCGTGTTTGTTGTTGCGTTTAATACCACTTCTGTTGTGTTATGTTGTGCAGGGAGCATAATTCTTAATAAATGCGTGATCTCATCAGTCTCGCTCCTCTAGCTGTCCAACCCTGTTCTGCAGTAAAAATGCAGGCGGCGGGTGCTGATAGATGACAAAGCATGGAGCAAACAAGCAGCGGAGCAGGACGGACCGAACACGCATCTAGTGTAATCCGGGGGTAATGGTCCCATTGGGCCCACCCCCATCTGTTAAAGGAATTTTGCACTCTATAAATCTTGCTGCAAAAATTAGTGAAAAAGCTTACAAGTTCATGAGTGACCATGAAGCAGCGAAAACTTGTGAGATTGCGAGATTCTCTCCGGGGCGATGGGAGGCTTCCTGAAATAAGATTATTGCCACGGTAACATGGCATCCTTAGCGAGTCAGATTTAATAGTGAGGTTAGGATTGCATCTGCATCATCAGGTTTCACAGGGAGATTAGCATTGCATTAATACCATAAGGTTAACACGGTATCTTCATCGTAAGGTTTAACTGTGAAGTTATCATGGTATCTGCATCACATCGTTTCAGAGGGAGGCATCGCACTCATAGCATGGAGATTCATTGCGTGGTTCGCATCATGTCTGTATCATAAGGTTTCACTGTGCAGTCAGCATGTGTCATTTATATAGCAAATTGGCAGGTGTATGCCAATGTTGAATGGCTTTTGGATCTCATAATTTTTTTCACCAAGCAACAAGGGTATAGGTGATTTGGACCCTGTACCAGTTGGACCCATGTCAGTTGGACCCAACCTGAATTGACCCAGTACCGGTTGGACGGGGGGTCCAGCTCGTCTGGGGTCTAACTGGTCCAGGGTCAAACTTGCCTGAGGTCAGAATGGTATTGGGTCCAAAGGCTTAGGGTCAGGGGTCCAACTGTTCCAGGCCCAGCTTGTATGGGTCCAACAGGTACAGGGTCCAAATGACCCATACCTGCGCAACAAGACTAACTGCCTCCATGAGAACATGTAGGCATTTGTGCTCCATTTTTTTATGTTTGAAATGGTATGGTCATATCTGAATTATGTCTTATGCAAACAGCATTCAAACGTCCGATGCCTGCTGAAATGGCTCTTGGAAAGAACTGTGTTCAGCTAATCACCGCTTAACACATCTTTACCTTTTAACACATGATTACTCACCAACTGTTCCTGTGCACTTTGATTGAATGACAATCAAGCTATTTATTTACAGACCAGTCAAAACCAATTTGTGAACAATATTTTTAATATTTTTAGCAATGAAAAAATTAATTTGCTTCATCAGAAAGATTAAGAGATAGGCTGACCTGCTATTTTTCAGACCACATTATGCTTGGTTGTTTTCTGAACTTTAAATGCTCACAAAACAGCACAGATATGCATTATTTACTTCAGCTTGAGAATGTTTTGCCATTGCAAACATGAGAGTTATTTACATGTCATGACGATGATTTAAATGTAAATTCTCTGAAAATGCTTTCCACAATAAATGTATGCTTTTGAATTCTTAAAATTAAATCAAATGTCATCTTAAAATAAATGAAAACTTTTCAAAATATTTCATAATTGCGGCTTAAAGGATGCTGATTGTCAGATTTTTAAAAATTATTTTCATAGTCACCACTCTTACATTCTCAGACAGTATTCTATTGAGGCATATCTGCTTCTCCATATGACTATTTCATCGTTATACAACATTGCTCACGCAGTGGTTTTGAGCTGTCGGCAAATAAATAGCTTGATTGCTATTTAGGCAAAGTACATGGGAACATCTGGAGTGTAATCATGTGGTAAAAGGTGACAAGATGTGCAACCTCGCTGGTGATTAGCTGACTTCTTTTTAAGAACGTTATTTTTTTTTTTTGCAGCAGCAATCATTTTTGGAGTTTGGGGGCTGTTTTCATACCACCCAATTCAGAAGTGAAGGTACATTTTCAGACAAAAAAAGTGCACGAATACCTACACATCCCATGGCAGCAGTTGGTCTTCTTGCAATGTAAAAAAAATAATAAAAATTGGGATTCAAAATTAATACAGCATCGGCACACGTGCACGTTTAGGATTTGTTTTTGCGATCTCACACACACTGCGAAGTTTGTTTTTGAAGCTTCAGCTTATCTCAAGAAACATCTGGTCCGCTGACTCGTTCACACCCCCCCACGCCGCCCCGCAACCGGCGCTCACCACATCAGAGCATCTGTCACTCAGACGTGCTGGCTCTGCTAACCGCTAACCCTAACCCCCCTGCCCTCTCTGTTGATGCCTGTTTTGTGCCCCCACCGCCCATTCCTTGCACCCCCCCCCCCCCCAAGTCCTCCCCTCTTGTTTTGTTTTTCTCGCCCTCCTGCGTTACCCCCCCTCCCGCTTTCCCTCTAATTCCCTCATCTTCCCCCAGCTCTGCTGAAAGTCGCTTTTACAGCATCTCAATACATACATAACGCCCCCCTCCCCCCCCCCCCTCCCCCCCCCCCCCCCACAAGGCACTCAGCCTTCCAAAGCCGCTTAGAATAAACTCCCCCATAATCGCCTCCCAGCCCAAAACTACATCAGTTAATCCAGCTCAGAGAGACGCCCAGGACAGAGACATATTTTTTACATAAAACAATTCAGGGGATGGAGACTTCTCTTTATTCTCCCTGTCACATATCCCCCAACGACCCCCCCTGGGTTTCCCCGGACCCCCTCCACACCCGCTGACCATCTAATCTTATCTCACCTCATTGTAATGGTGAACCCTCAGCTTCCTCCCTGGGTAATGCCACTAAAAAATACAAAACTGTAAGTTTTATAGACATCAAAGCAGCAACATAGTTTTTTTCTTCACTTTTTTAAAATAAATCTGGCAATCCTACCCAAATCTTGGACTGTTCTGTCAGAGGCTTTGTACACACTCAGTCATACATGACTCAGGGTACGAGAGAGAGCTGGTGGGAAAGAGAGCTGACAGAAGGTGGTTCTCCAAAACGTGAGTCTGTTAGCCACTGTTTAATTTTCACACCGTGGTCACAGTCTTGGCCTACACAGAACGAGGGTGGAAGAAACCTGTCCTCGCGCTTGTTCAGAAAGCTACCAATGGGCTCCAGGATAAGCAGGAAGAGGTGCTTCAGCAACAAACACTGCATACCCATCCGGCTGTATCCCTCCCATATCCCTGAGCATTAAAAAGTCAACTGTGCACTGTTCCAGCAAGGCGTCCGGCCCTACTGGCACAGCTAGCTTTGACTAGACACTGTGATGCTCACTCTTGCCAAGCAAACCCAGCAGCCTTACTGTTTTCATTTGATCCGTACGTCTCTCTTTGTTTAAATGAAAACAAGTGTCTGCCACTGACATGGCAATATCCCCCGCCGCCTCAATTTTAAGTTTCCATACGGACGTATGGACAAACGTACGGACGGAGCCCAATACCATATCCCCCGCTTCGCACTAATCGTGCGGTGGCGGATAAGAAAATACCATCAGTTTTCCTCGGTGGGATCATGTAAATGTGTTGGATGAAGAACACTATGAGGCGCCCCCTCAGGCTCAGGCCTCGCATGTGAAGAACTCCCCTCAGACTGAGGCATCCAGCCATCATCTTCCCATCTACCCCCAGAGGCTGCTCAAACTGACAAGCTGGTGCCCAGAGGGTCTGTTCTGCTGCACCTCCAAACAAACTAGCAGTCATCATCCAGGGGAAGGCTCTGGTGCCAGGGAATAACATCTAAGGAAGGGACTCGGGAGATGCATTTTCCCCAATAATGTGTTGAGATAAACCTATCAATGAAAAAATAAACTAAATTGTATTTGCGCAGGTACAACCATTTCAGTTGTTTTCCCTCCCAATCATAAACTGACTGTTATGCCCTCGCACTGGTGAGGCAACGACTCAGCTGAATGAATTATCCTATGATGAAGACGGGGGGGGAAAACGGAGACAAAAACTGCCTCAGTCTTCCGATTTGTATCATCCTGCTCTCTCTCAGCACCCCTGAGCCGGCTCTCCAGGGGTTGGTTCCTGCTGGGCAAGTTACTGTACTCTAATGAAGAGGGCGATACAAGTCGCGTTACATTTCTTCTCATGTTTGCCAGCTGCGGCGCTCGGCGAGTTCCGGCAGGGTGAAGCTTGTTAGAGAATCCCTTTCGGATTCTGCATTAACACCCGAGCGCAGACTGCTTTTTAGTGTTTTTTTTTTTAATAGGAGAAAGGTTTTCGGTGAAATGTAGTCATGCCACTTAAAGTGAGTCAGTGAAGAACACAGTGAAAACTATAACACCAAAGCTATGTCTTCCACCAGAGCGACGGATTTTTGATAAAAGTAGACAGAGATGATGAATCATTTCGTGCTGTCATGGCGGAGTTATATTTTTATATGTTTTAAAATTAACTGGGACACTTCAGAAATGAGTCATTCGTCGCTGGAGAGGAGTGATGCCTGTGCTTATCTCGGTTTAGAGCCGGAAGTGGCATTATGCCCACCCCCATGTTGGGGGCTCTCTCTGACAGTATTGAGGTCCTTTGCCTGAAAAGACCTCACCCATGCCAACTTTCTAATGGGACCCCTAACAGGAAGCATGATAAATCGCAAAAAACAGTACTGGATTTCTTAAATGTAACAGCAAGGCACTAACAAAAGAATGACAAGTGCAAGCCAGGGACCATGAATTTGACACAGTTGTGCAAAGACTGAGTTTGCCAGCATCTGATTGCCAGTGCTTGTACATTAAGGAGAGAGATAGTGAGAAATAAAGATAGAGAGCGAGAAGGAGAGAGAGAGAGTGTATGTTTCAGTTCTGTTTGTGTTACTGTGCAGATTATGGCGGCTGTAAGCTGTGCGCGGTAGATTGTGAAGTTTAGCAGATTTAGCGGATGAATCGGAGGCTGTGAGCGCGAGTGGGAGGGGAGATTGGGAGCAGATGGCGGTGATTTGCAGGCGATTATCCCCTCGCTTTGTCACTGATCTCTGTCATCTCGGACACTGCAATCCCACAATCCCCGGCCTCGTGGCTGCTAATGGGAATGGTTTAACAGGTCAATCTGCCATCGCCGACGACCCCCACTCTTATTCTCGCTTTTTCCTCTTTCTCTCTCTCTGTCTGTCCTTATTTCATTGCGCACATGGCTTTAGACTGTAGATGTATCACCATGGTACTAGAGCAGGTCATACCTCAAGCCATTCCAAGAAGCTGAGCTACAGCTGAGCTTTTATATACTCTGCTCCCCGCTGGTTTTCTGGGCTGGATCTCCACTGAGGAGCCTCGAAGTGCAGGATATGTCTCACACAGCAATGTTGGCCTTCCCTCCTCTATAGGGTGTTACCCATACAGATGTACAGCACTTCCCCTAATCCTTCTGCAGGGTCCAAACCATCCAGACCTACAACACTAACCCTTACCCTCCTGAAGGGTCCAAGCCATCCAGACCTACAGCACTACCCCTAATCCTTCTGTAGGGTCCAAACCATCCAGACCTACAACACTACCCCTAATCCCTCTGTAGGGTCCAAACCATCCAGACCTACAGCACTACCCCTAATCCATCTGTAGGGTCCAAACCATCCAGACCTACAGCACTACCCCTAATCCTTCTGCAGGGTCCAAACCATCCAGACCTACAACACTAACCCTAACCCTCCTGCAGGGTCCAAACCATCCAGACCTACAACACTAACCCTAACCCTCCTGTAGGGTCCAAGCCATCCAGACCTACAGCACTACCCCTAATCCTTCTGGCAGGTCCAAACCATCCAGACCTACAGCACTACCCCTAATCTCTCTGGCAGGTCCAAACCATCCAGACCTACAGCACTACCCCTAATCCTTCTGTAGGGTCCAAACCATCCAGACCTACAACACTACCCCTAACCCTTCTGTAGGGTCCAAACCATCCAGACCTACAATACTAACCCAAACCAATCTGTTGGGTTCTACCAATCCAGATCCACAATACCAACCCTTACCCTTCTGTTGGGTCTTACCTATCCAGACCCACAAGTCTTAAATAATCCTTCTGTCGGGTCCTACCAATACAGACTCTCAATGTTAACCCAAACCGTTCCATAGGGTCCAACCAATCCAGACCCAAAATACTAACTGTAATAATTTTGTAGGGTCCTACTCATCTACAACACTAATGCTGACCCCTCTGTAGGGTCCTACCCAACCAAACCCACAACACTAATTCTAACCGTTCTTTTGGGTCCTTCCCAATCAGACCCAAAGATTACAGCGATGGCGAAAATACTGCAACGGTGCGCTGATGCTCAGAGATTACAGTTATTGGGAAAACACTACCACAGTGTCCTGATTTCTTTCTGCCAGAGGGTGCTATGGTGAATTTGATGAGTGAATGACATAACTCGACCCAATGATCAACCAGTTCCGCAATCTAAAGTCTTTCTAATGAATTTTTGAAAACTAAAAGTTCTTTTTTAAACTGCAAGCTATGTCAATGTTCTTTTTTTCTGTCAAATTTGGGTAGTTGTACCCCTAGGTGTTTCCCCTTAATGTTTATCGCATAAACAGTCAAACTAGCCTGGAATTTAGTCAAATTTTAAATGCATTCTTTCCTATCCGTGCCGTCACTTGGTGGTGGCACCTTTGAGCTAATTGTCCCTGGAAGTGCTCTGTCCGCTCTCTCTCTCTCTCCCTCACTCTCTCACATACACACACATATAAAGGCTGTAAAATTTTCCTGTGCATAATACATTAGTACGCATGGGAATATTGTAAAGAACATTTCATATCTCAATTACAGCATTCTTCAAATATCTAATCTCTTCAATGATTCTTCCCACTGGCTAAATTACAGATTCTGCTGTGAAAAAGTAGTTGTCCTGTTCCAATTTTTTTTTTTTTTCTGTATTTCCATATGAGTCACCCTTAAATATGTCAGATAAACTCATTTAATATTATACCAAGATAATACAAATTGACCAAACATAAAATGCATGCATAAATGACGGACATATGATGATTTAATATATTGAATGAAAAAAACCGTCTAACCCTTCCTGGACCAATGTGAAAAAGTTACTTAGTTACTAAATCAAACCAAACAAATTTAATTGATAATTGATGTCAATTTCACTAGCCATGCCCAGACATGATTACTGCCAGCCTTTTAGAATCTGGACATCATTTGAATAGAATCTGTCTGCCAATGTGAAAAATTCAAAGAGCAACACAATGCCATGATCTAAAGAAATTCAAGAACAGATGAGAAACAAAGTAATGGACATCTAGCACCTTGGAAAGTGTTACAAAGCCATTTAAAAGGCTTTGGACTCCACTGCGAGGGCCATTGTCTACAAATAGTTGAGTCGTGAACCTAACCAGGAAGGACTGGCTCACAAAATTCATCTAAGAGCACAACGATGACTCATCCAGACTGACATCTGAAGAACTGCAGACCTCACTTGTTTCAGTTAAAGTTAGTGTTCACAATTCCACAATAAGAAAACCTGGGCCAAAATGGCATCCATTGGAGATCTGCAAAGCTAAAACCACTGCTGGCCAAAGTAAACATAAGGGTTTGTCTCACTTTTGTCAAAAAAAGATCTTGTTGGCCTAAATACCTTTGAGATAATACCTTGTGGACAAATGAGTCAAAAGTGAAACCTATTGGAAGACATTGGTTCCATTACATCTAGCGTAAAGCTAACACAGCATTCCACAATAAGAACATTAGCCCAGCAGTCAAACAGTGGTGGTAGTGTGGTGGGCTAGGGCTCCTTTTCTGCCTCTGGGTTCTGGTTCATTTCCATAATTCATGGAGCCATGAATTCTACACCCCACCAATAGATCCGAAGGTGAATTTCCGGCCATCAGTCTGTGACCTAAAGTTCAAGAGCAGTTAAGTTATGCAGCAGGATAATGATTCAAAGCCCATAAAGCAATTCCACCTCTGAATGCCTTAAAACAAACACCGTGGAGTTTTTGGAGTGGCCTAGTCAAAGTCCTGACTTGAATCCTATTGAGCTGTTGGGGAATGACATTTAACTGACAGTTCATGCTCAGAAAGCCTCCATTGTACATTAATTAATACAATTCTGCAAATCAGAGTGGACCGACATTCTTCCACTGTGATGTAAAAGACTCATTGCCTGGTAAAGCAAACATTTTACTGCAGTCATTGCTGCCAAGGGTAGCTAAACCAGTTTTTAGGTTACGGGAGCTAATTAAGGGTTGATTTAAAGAAGTGTGCTAGTCAATTTTCATCTTTTAAGAGAAACAAGATTTTAAGAATTTGACAACTTGTGCGGATCATGTTACGTGTCTTAAGCAAATGTAAACGCAATTGAATATCAGAAAAGATGCCTTAAAGCATATTAGCAGACCTTCGGGCCTCTATCTAGATTCTTGGCCCAGATATTTAATGGTGAGCCTAGTTGGGCTGAATGGCCATGTTACGGTATGTTATGTAATATTTCAACCATCAGTTTGAGGACTTTTAGAAGCAAATGCCTCAAAATAATGACAATTGAACTTGATTTAAAAAATTAATGGCATTAAATTAGAGTACTAAAGCAGAGCATACTTTTGAAAACAAAACACGACACTTTCTAATGAAAATGAACAGCAAATATAGTCACACCAGAATACTATAGTCATGGATGTCAAGAAGCTTCCTGAACAAAATGAATCAGAATATATGTTGAAATGGAGGGTAAATGTAGCTGAACAAAGGTCACAATAAAAACCAGTCTCCATAAATTATGAAGGGGCAGTACCACCATCCAAACAGGTTTAAAGACTTCATTCGTCATCGATATGGATGTGCGGTGGTAATTAAAAAGTTCGGCCAAGGAATAAGCAGCTAAAAAAGATTACCTTTTTGCCAGACTTCTTTTTCACTTATTTTTAGCCCATATTTCTGGCTGCCTTGGCTTTTCATTTATTTATTTATTTATTTTGCTCTTTTGGTTTGAGTCCAGACACACACACATCCTGGCCTGCAGAGTCAGCTATTTTGGTTTGTTAAGAAAGCTACAGTGGCTTCTATTGGCCAACCAATTTTCTAAGCAATGCTTTGATTGGCTGACTGGACTTGTGTACTTGTAGAAGTTTTAGACTGGACTTGGTCACCGCTAGAAGTAGCTTCTTGGGGAAAACTAGCTTTTTTGGCTTATTCCTCATCAGTGAAAGAATGGATTTGTAGATATCTCTGATTTTCAATGAATATGGACTTGAGCACTTATGGAAATAACCCCTTCAAATATTTTTTTTCCCGTGGATGATACAGAGATTGAATAACTCTTTATGTACAATTCACAAAATGATCATTTAAAAGCTGCATTTTCTGTTTACTCATGTTGTTTTTGTCTTACATTAACATTAGTTTGACGATCTGAAACATTTACATATCAGAAAAAAGAAAAAATTGAGGAAATCAGGAATAGGGCAAATACTTTTTCACAGCATTGTATAAAAAATGTCAATTTAGTATGGCAAGGCACAGAGTTTCTGAACATCCATTCATCCATTCCTGGCGGCGGTATTCAGGGAGACGAACGGTGCGTGATTATTAGGTTCCCTCCGTGGCTTTAGTGGACCCACTTATCAGAATGAGTTTGTCACATGGTGCGCGAATAATTCTGCGTGGCCAGGCTCACTTTAACACTGCAGCACGCTGATTCAGCCACTGTCTCACGCTCTCCTGAGCTGCATAATCAGCCTGACAGGCCCATTCTGCCCGGGGAAACACCCTCACTCTCTCCTATCACGGTCCTGCACACACACACATGCAAACTCACCCTCACCCATCACGGTCCTGCACACACACACACACACACACACACACACACACACACACGCACGCACACTAACCCTCACCCATCACAGTTCTGCACACACATACACACACACACACACTCACCCTCACCCATCACAGTCCTGCACACATGCACACACACACACACACACACACCCATTCACACGCACACTCACCCTCACCCATCACAGTCCTGCACACACACACACACACACGCACGCACGCACGCACAAGCACACACACTCACCCTCTCCCATCATAGTCCTGCACATACACACTCACACACACGCGCGTGCACGCACAATGCCAATGAAAAATAATCCTTTTGAAATGTTTTTTTTTTTTATAAATCTTTTAAAATGCTCAGAGTAAATTTATTTTACATTGGAAGAGTGTGTTTAAATAAGTCTTAATGGTTGCACAACATTTACAGGGTTTTAGTACAGTTTTAGACTGTATTTGCAGTTTCACCAGTCAAAAACTGTCAGGTGGCGCAACCAAAAGTTTCTTGGAAAAATAAAACAACTTCCCTCTTCTTTTTCTTTGTGATTTTTTGGTAAGTATACCAGAGAGTGTCTACTCTGCCTAAACATTACTATTTTGTGGTTGAGCTGGGTATTAAAAGTAACTTATGGATTCTTTATTGTAGGTTGGTGGGTATTTTGGTTTTCCAAACAATTTAAGAACAATTAAACTATTAAACTTTGTTTATTTGAAAGAATTTCAATATAGAATTATGCCATTGTATTAATATTATATTAATTCATATTTTAAATTACATATGAAATGCATTTCACATAGTGTTAACTTGCTCGGACGGTTGCGTCACCTGATATTTTGAGGGTTTGAAATGGCAAAGCATAAAATAAATGTAATTTTTATGATAAACTGGAAATCTGTTTAAATGAAACAGAATTTATAGAATAAAATGATGCTTATTATGAATCATTTAAAATTAAAAACCCACACACACACACACACTCTCTCCCATAACGGCCCTACACGCACACAAGCACTTACCCTCTGCCATCATGGTCCTGCACACACACATACACACACACACACACACTCTCCCATCACAGTCCTATATGCACACACACACTGTCCCATCACAGTCCTACATCCACACACACGCATTACCACATACTCACACACATACTTATATACACACACTCTCATGCACAAACACTCATTTGCACTCACATACTCTCAGCCCGTCACACACAGAGACATTCAAATGCCCAGCAAGCCCCCCCCCAGCCCCCCACCCCCTCTGACTCACACTACTGCTGGGTGGTGCTGTTCTGCTCTTGGGTTCCAGGGCTTGTTTAGAGGAGCCAAGCTACAGACAACTGCATCAACGCATCATCCACACAGGCTCTACATGCTTTATGTATACATTGTACTGTCCACAAAGCTTCTACATACTTTACGTACACCATCCACACAGCATCTGTATGCTTTAGCAAAATCCACACAGCTAATACATGTTCCCCGCACACCAACCACACAGCTTCAACATGCCTTATGTACACCATTCACTCGGCTTCCACGTTTTACATACTCCTTTCATACAGCTTGTATGCTTTATGTAGATCATCCACAAAGCTTCTACATGTTTATGCACATCATCTGCACAACTGCCATATGATTTACATATACCATCCTCACAGCTTCTACATGCTTTACATATACCATCCACTCAGCTGCAACACATTTTATGAACACCACACAGCTCCAACATGCTCAACAAAAACCACCCACACACCTTCCACGTGTTTTACGTCCGCAACATCCGCACAGCGGATTCTAAAGCTTTGCCCATGCCATTCGCACAGCTACTGCATGCTTTCCGTTCACCATCCACGTCGATTGCATGCTTCGCACGCACCATTTGCTCAGCTTCTGCATGTTTTGTGTATCATCTACTCATCATCTACATGCTTTACATTCACTACCCACGCAGCCTGTACATGCTTTACGAAAACCATCCACCCAGCTTTTACTTTTTCTACAGTCATCATCTACATACCGTCTACATATTTTACATACACCATCCACACATCTTCTACGTGCTTTATGTATACCATCCACATAACTTCTACATGCTTTACATGCATTTTCCAGCTTTTAAATGTTTCATGTACACCATCCACACAGCTTCGACATATTTCACATTCAACCCCATTTCCAAATAAGCTGGAATATTGTTAAATGTAAATGAAACAAAATGCAATGATCTGGAAATGAATTAAAGCCCTATAATTAAATGAAAATAGGACAAAGCCAGTGTATCAAATGTTGAAACTGATAAATTTTATTGTTTTTTGAAATATTGCTTTTTGAAAAAAAAGAGTTTGACAGCAACATGTTTTAAAAAAGTTGGGATGGGACAGTAAAAGACAAGAAAAGTTGCATTATACCAAAAAAGACAGGTGGCAGAACATTAATTAGATTATTTAGCAACTGGTCAGTAACATCATTGAGCATAAAAAGTCTTTCATAAGTAAATATGGTGAGGGCTAAATGACTCTATGAAAGGCTACATAAGGAAATAGTTCAACAATTTACTAATTAAGATTTCAACCTAAAATTGCAAAGAATTTGGAGATTTTATCCTCACTGGTACAAATATCATTCCATGACTCTAGAAAAATCTGTGGGTACGATGTAAGGCCAAAACTCAATTTTGAATGGCCGTGATTTTTAGGTCCTCGGACTGCTCTCCATCAAAAACAGACAGGATTCTGTTCTGTAAATCACTGCATGGACTCAGGAACACTTCTGTCAACCATTGTCAGTAAACACAGTTTGTCGCTGCATCCACAAATGCAAGTTAAAATTCTGCCATGTAGAGATTAAACCAGAATAACCAGATCCGCAAACACTGCCTTCTTCTCTAGGCCTGAGCTCATTTAAAATGTACTGAGGTGAAGTGGAAAACTGCTGTGTGGTTTGATTAGTGGCGTAGCGGGGGGGGGGGGGGGGGGGGGGGGGGCAAAACACGTCCCTTTATGACTGCAATTAGTAGGTCTCAATGATTTTCCTTTATTGACGCGTTTTCCAATGATCGTAACTGGCAACCGAACACACGGTTTCTCTCCATGTGTGATCTAACAGCGATTAAATCGTGGCCTAAATTCATTACAGTTGCTGAACAAGAACAGAGAACTGGGTTGCACAAAACTTCTGTTTAAAACAATTATTAGTCCTGACCTGTTCTCAGTCATTTTCATAATTAACAAAAGGTTCATTCCGAGAGCGCTCCACGCTTAACAGGTGCTGCTTGTTCTCAACGATTAGGTAAGACAACAATCATTGTCGTCTTACCTAACTGGGAGAAGACGCAGCACCTGTTAACTGTGGAGTGCTCTCGGCCCAATTCTCTGTTCTTGTTCCGCAACAGTACTGAATTTAGCCTATGATTTAATCGCTGTTAGATCACACATGGAGAGAAACTGTGTCTTCGGTTACCAGTTACGATCATTAGAAAACTAAAAAAAAAAATAAATGGGAATGATTGAGAACTGCAGTCATAAAGGGACGTGTCTTGGCCCCCCCGCTGGCTACGCCACTGGGTTTGATTAATCAAACAGTGAAACTCAGTTTGGTAATCATGGATGTCATGTCCTTTGGACTAAAGAGGAGCGGCGACATCCAGCTAGTTATCTGCTAATAATTTGAAAGCCAGCATCCATGATAGTACGGGGGTGCAATAGTACGCATGGCAGGGGTAACCTGCGCATCTGTGAAGACACTATTAATGGTGAACAAAATCTATGTGTTTTAGTGCAACATTTACTGCCATCCAGATTCCTTTTTTAAGGGAAGGCCTTGCTCATTTCAGTGACACCATGCCAAACACATACTCTGCACTTGTTACAACAACATGGCTCCATAGTAAAAGAGTCTGGGTGCAAAAGTGGTCTGTCTGCAGTCCAGACCTGTCACCCACTGGCAATATTTTGCGCATAATGAAATAAAAAATATGACAAAAGAGGCTGCAAAGTATATAGCAGCTGAAATTCTACATAAAGCAAGAAAGGGAAAATATTTTGGTTTCAAAATTACAGCAGTTGGTCTCCTTAGTTTGCAAACCCTTGCAGAGTATTGATTGAAAAAGACGTGATGCAACACAGCGGTAAACATGCCCCTGAGCCAATTTTTTTGACACGTGTTGCAGGCAGCAAATTCAAAATGAGCAAGTATTTTCCAAAAAACATCTAACATATTCTCTTTGTACTATTTTCAAATAAATAAAAAGTTCAAATGATCTGAAAATCATTGCAGTCTCTTCTTAGTTACATTTTATACAGCATCCCAACTTTTTTGGAAATGGGATTGAACATCTTCTATACAGCTACTATATGCTTTGAATACACCATCCACACAACTCCTACGTACTTTACACACACCATCCACTCAGCTTCAACATGTTTTATGAGCATCATTTTCGCAGCTTCCACATGTTTTACATTCACCATCCACACAGCTTCTACACTTTTATTTGCACCATCCACAGACCTTCAACACACTTAAAGTACACCATCCACACAGCTTCTACACTTTTATGTGCACCATCCGCAGACCTTCAACACACTTAAAGTACACCATCCACACAGCTTCTACACTTTTATGTGCACCATCCACAGACCTTCAACACACTTAAAGTACACCATCCACACAGCTTCTACACTTTTATGTGCACCATCCACAGACCTTCAACACACTTAAAGTACACCATCCACACAGCTTCTACACTTTTATGTGCACCATCCACAGACCTTCAACACACTTAAAGTACACCATCCACACAGCTTCTACACTTTTATGTGCACCATCCACAGACCTTCAACACACTTAAAGTACACCATCCACACAGCTTCCACGCACTTTACTCATACCTACTCCCATCCTGTTAACCTTGAGGTGATTTTTATGCCCCCGGCCTCCAAAGAGGAAAGGGGGCATTATGTCGACACCATGTCCATCCGTCCGTCATCCGTTAACTTTTCATTTCCGTGCGATAACTGTAGAATCCCTCGTCGGATTGATGCCATTTCTTAATGGCGTATTGGGGGTGGCTAGAGGAAGGTTCCTTTCGAAAACCAGCGTTGTGCGATATCTAATATGGCCGCCACAGCAGCCATCTCAATATGCCCTGAATCAACATAAAAGCGGGGCCATATGCCACACTCTGCTTTGCTCTTGTTTGTGTTGGTCTTTCCTTTTTAATTGTTGCTGGTGATGTAATTATTGTGCGTGTTGTGTTCTGACTGTGTTAGCATTCCTTAGTATATTTATTCAATGTCTTGCTATTTTGTGTCTTACGTACTTATTATTATCATGTGTATTGTGTTCATATTGTGTTATTATTCTGTGTATTGTGTTCTTATTGTTCTCTTCTTTTTCTGCTGCTTATTGTTCTTTTTATTTAATTTTTGTTTTTAAATGTGCATTGTGGTTTTAATGTGTTATTATTGCGTGTGCTTTTTTCATCCAGTCTGAACCCTGACTCCAGGAGCGTGCACCTGTGGCTTTGTGTCGTTGAGTAAAGTGGTTTTTAATGAAAGCCTGTGAATTATTCAAACGCAGACCCTGTCAGACCGGATGGCATCTGCAGTCCCAACGCGAGCGCAGTGCTGTAAAGCAGAATTAATTTTCATTCTCTTCCCCTCGACATCATATTTAATTTATTTATTTACATACTTAGAAAGCCATTAGTTCAGCTGTGATCAGCACATTAATCATGCATTGTGAAATGGGCTGTTTGAAAGTTCAGATGCTGGTTATGTTGTGTAGACCTAGCTACGAGTACATTAAACAGTTCTGTTTTTTTTTTTTTTTTGAAGAAATTTCTGTAAACCAAGACAAGAGCAGCCGCTGTCGCTACAGTGGGGTCACAAGGTTGAACAAGATCCAGTTCACTGTGGTCGACCTCCATAATTCAAACATGGACCAACAAGATATACAGAATATTGCGTCATGCGATACATTTAATTGTCTTAAGGTTTCGCTGCTGACTTTATTTTTTTGAACAAATCAACTCTTTTACACCGCAGGGAAACCTAATTTCATTAGGTAAGATTAAATAGAATTCTCTAATCACATCAATAGCAACCCATGATCTCTTTTTTCAGTACAGTTGCATTCGCTTTGGTGTCAGCAGAAGGTTCTCTCCACTTCAGCAGCATTAGCTTGAGTGTTAGCCTGCAATGGCGCTGTGCCTATACATTTATGGCGGCACATGCCCACCCAGAGTCATGGAGGTTTTTTTTCCCCCGCTTTCCCCATGACGCAAAATCAGCTTTAGCTGACGAATCAGCAGCACTTGTCCATAAGTGCAATGTTCCGCCGCTCTTGTGTCATCTACTTGTCTCAGGGTAGTCTCATGCTGAACTTCTATTGGTTTATGTTTGGTCAAGAGGCGGGCTTTAGTAAATCCCATCTTGGGAACTTAGCGTAGCGCACTGTTGGTCGAGACGAGGCCATAACAGATGAAACTGGTATTCACCGTTCCCCAACAGGCTGCACGGACAAGCTTACATGTGATGCTGACGAGTGGACAGGTAGTCTAACACTAAGCTTAGCTACTCAGGCTTGAAAATGTATTCCCTTGCTTTAGAATTTACGTTCTTTTAATTGCCAATTAAATGCGCTTATTTTTTGGTACTTTTATTTTTATCCATCGATTTGATATTAAACATATTAAATTGCTTTCTAATCCTTTTGTTCTATACTTCGTGATGTCACGTCAAATACACAGCGAAGAATCGATGGAGTGGACAAAAATGTATGGTAGTGTTATTCCGGGCAATTCTTGAAGGCTGCGACTTCAGCAGCAAATTTCCTTCAGGATAGTGAAGTATTATTGTTGTTGTTGTTGTTGTTATTGCTTCCTGAAATGAAAATGATCAAAACTTATTTTAGGTGAAAAGACGCAGAGCTATTTTCAGATAAAGCCTCACAATCAGGTTGAGTTTTATAATTTAGGCAGACTGGGATTCAACTTTAGGAGCATTTTTCTTTAGCTCTGCCTTTTACTGATGCGCAGGATGACCTCGGTGGTCACTTAATTAGGTACACTTGTACACCTTCTCCTGAATGCAAATATTTCAGTCAATCACGAGGCTAAAACTCATGCAATGCATGTGAACATGTTCCCACCAAGCATCAGTATGAGGAAGGAATAGGTGTCAGTGGTTTGACTATAAACTGACTGCTGGGTGAGGACATGTGGACTCTTTTTTTGAATATTATTTATTTAATTTATGCCGCCTATAACTGTAGGGGGAAAGATTTTTTGAATTGTAAACTACAAAGTTCAATTAAAAAAAGCTTATTTGCATGGGTATTATTTATGTAAGGGTGACACATTAAAATTGTACAGGATAGTTAAGCTGTGCCCACCCAAAAATTTGGCTTGCATAGTGCCCCTGGTCTATTGTAGAAGCATTAGCTTAAGTGTTAGCAAAAGGATCCCGGCACTGTAGTAGCATTAGATTTACTGTTAGCAGAAGGGTCTTTCAACTGTTGTAACATGAGCTTAAGGTATTTCCTTTGTAGTAGCATTATCTTTAGAGCTAGTGCAAGCATTTGTTCTACTGTGGTAGCCTTAGCTTTCATGTTAGCAGAAGGGTGTCGCCACTGAAGTAACATTAGCTTTAGTGTTCGCAAAAGGGTCCAATTGTAGCATTAACTTTAGTGTCAGCAGAAGGGTCTCTCCACTGTAGTAGCAGTAGCTTCACTGCTAGCCCAAGGATCCCTGCACTATAGTAGCACTAGCTTTACTGTTAGCAGAATGGTCTCTGAACTGCAGTAGCATTAGCTTTAATGCAAGCACATGCGTTTGTTCTACTGTAGTTGTATTAGCTTTAGTGTTGGCCAAAGGGTCTCTCCACCGTAGTAGCATTAGCATTAGTGTTAGCAGAAGGGTTTCTCCATTGTAATAGCATTAGCTTCAGTGTTAGCACAATTGTCTGTGTTAGCATAGTAGAATTAGTCTCAGTGTTAGCAGAATGGTCTCGCCAGTGTAGTAGCACAAATTTCACTGTCAGCAGAAGAGTCTCTGTAGTAGCATTAGCTTTAGTATTAGGAGAGGGGTCTCTCCCCTGTAGTAGCATTAGCTTTAGTGGTAGCAAAAGATCTCTCCACTGTAGTAGCATTAACTTTAATGTCAGCAGAAGAGACTCTCCGCAGCAGGAGCAAAAGCTTTAATGTTGGCAAAAGGGTCGCTCCACTGTAGAAGCCTTAGCTGTAGTGTTAGCACAAGGGTCTGTGTGACTGTAGTAGCATTAGCTTTAGTATTAGCAGAAAGGTCACTGCTATTGAAGTCGCATTAGCCCATGTTTTAGCATCAGCACAGATGGGAAATTCCAGAATCACAGCTTCAAATTCTCCACGGTGGAAACTCCCCCATGTTCTGTCTTGTTTCATTAGTGACTAAACTCCCATTCTGTCAGCAGGGGGCTTTGATTACCAATAGCGGCGTCCTGTTTGGATATACAAAATCAGACAGAACTTAATGAAATAACAAAGCACTAAATCCCTCAGCTCCTCCTTCAGAAAAACTCAATAATCTGTAATGACTTACTTGCCTAAATATCTCCATATACAAATGCACTCAGTTTAATGGCCAACCAACCAGCTTTGTCCCTGGCTTTTCTTCTTTCTGTTAATGGAAAAATGATTTTCTCTTAAGTGATATATTAGCCCTTAGAGACGGTGTGCGTCTGTGTGTTTGCTAGCAAGGCAGAGTCATGAAGTTGCTGAGTGTGTGCCTAAGGCGGACTAAGAATTTTTCTGCGTGTGTGTGTGTGTGTGTGTGTGTGTTTATGTGCAAAGCAGGAACAGGGTGTGTAGTGTGTATATATGTGTGTAGGACTGACAACTGGTATGTGTATGCATACAGGTGTGTGTTCGTTTTATGTGTGAGACAAAGTCATGGTGTGTGTGTGCATGTAAAGTAGAAAAAGGGTTTATTTGTGAGTGCGTGTCAGTTTGTGTGTAAGGCACAGTTACTATGTGTGTGTGTGTGTGTGTGTGTGTTTGTGTGAGACAGAGTTCCAGTGTTTATCCATAAAGCAGAGTTTGTGTGTGTGTGTGTGTGTGTGTGTGTGCGTGTGCAAGTGTGTGTATGCGTGTGTGTTGGTGTGATTCTTTTTCATTCTTCATTTCCAGGCCCCACCGTAGCACCAATCTCATTCTCAGACCTTATAGCTGCTCTCCAGTTTATAGCCTGGTGTCTCAAACACAGAGCCAGTTTCACAGATCTCTCATTCCATTCTCAGTCCTCATAAGGCACCTTTAAACGCAGAACCAGTTTATAACATTTCTCATTCCAGCCCCCCAGGGTGACACATTAACCCTTTTAATCCTCTGTAGTTCTCCAGGCTTCTCTTGGTGCAGCGTGCCATTACCGCTGCTTAACTCTGGTGGGCAGCCACAGCAAGAGTGCTGAACTGTGGAGCCCCCGCCGCGGATTGGTGATTTGCGCTAATGTCCCTGTACCCCCTTCACCCCCACAGAAGAGACAAATTGCGGCTGTCAGCTCACCTGGGGTCACAGCCAGACTAAATCTACCCAGTTTCGGAAAGGGTCAGGAGTCAGCCCGCAGCTCTGCGTATTTTAGCATTTTTAACGCCAGTGTTGTTTGTTAGCAATTTCAGTGTCAGTTTTAAATGTTAGCATTTTCAGAATCAGTGTTGTGTATTAGCATTTTCAGTGCCAGTGTTGTGTCCTTACATTTCTAGCGTAAGTGTTTTGTGTCAGCATTTTTGGCTCCAGTGTTATATTTTTCAGTGCCAGCATTATGTGTTAGCACAATCAGCACCAGTGTTGTGTGTTAGCATTTTCAGCGTGAGTGCAGTGTGTTAGAATTTTCAGCTCCAATGTTGTGTGGCATTTTCAGTGCCAGCATAGTGTGTTTGCATTTTCAGCACCAGTGTTGTGTGTTAGCATTTCAAGTGTAAATGTTGTGTTTCAGCATTTTCGGCTCCAGTTTTGTGTTAGCATTCACAGTCCCAGCATTGTGCGTTAGCATTTTCAGCACCAGCGTGGTTTGTTAGCATTTTCAGTGTCAGTGTTGTGTGTAAGCATTTTCAGCACAGTGCTATGTGTTCGCATTTTTGGCACCAGTGTTGAGTGTTAGCATTTTCAGCTCCAATGTTGCGTATTATCATTTTTATTTTCGGTGATATGTGATCACATTTTTCAGTAGCAGTATCAGAGGAATTCTGCTCGGTATTAATCAGCAATGGGAAATGGTAGACACCAAAGCAGGCCATTTGAACATTAGTAGGGTTTGGATCATCAGCAGTGGGAAAGGGACTATTAGGAATCGCCCCCTGTGCTCACAGAGGCCACACATAACACAGAGAGACATTAAAGTGCTCAAGCAGGCCATCAAGTGAACAGCCAGCCGCAAGCACTGGTCGCCTGTGGGCCTTTGCGTGGGCGGAGTCACTTGAGTAAGACACAACCCAAAATGCGGGAACGCAGATTGCTGATTGGCTTGGCAACATACAGGCACGACCAGTGACTGCACTGTTGCAGGCATATGAAAGAAACAAGCATATCTGCATTTTAACCAAAAAATAAAACAAACAATGTTTAACCAACAAGCATATCTGCATTTTTCCACTGCACCAGGCATATCTGTGTTCTAACTAACAAAGCAAGCATTTATGCACTCTGATCAACATTACAGGCATATTTGCAGTCTTTCCAACAAAACAGGCATATCTGCAGTTTATCCAACAAAAAAGCATGTCTATATTACATCCAATAAAACAGGCATATCTGCATTTTAACAAACAATGAAAGCAAGCAAATCGATATTTTAACCACCAAGTGATACAAGTATATTAGCATTTTACCCACCAATTAACATGAGAAGACTTGGTCAGAGACCAATGGCTTGATAATATTTCACCTTTCCAGGTCACTCAAGGTGAAGAAGAGTATGGAAATGTCGCATGTCACTCCTGGGTGAGGTTACCCCCTACTGCCAAGAGGGCTGTGACCTACCTGACACTGAGTTTCATTGTTGTGATTCTGCTATTTGCTCATGTTCTGTTCTGATTCTGCATGTCATGTTTAAGTTCTGTGCCTGGCTATGCCATGTTTAGGATTTCTGTGTTTAGTGACCACTGCCTGCCCTTTGACTATTCTTAGGATCATGTATTGTGTTTTTGGTAATTTAGTTTTCATGTTTTATTTTTCATGCCTCAGTTTTCATGCCATGTTTTCATTTCCATGCATTGCACTTCGTCTACCCTGTCTTGTCTTGTGTAGGTCTTTGCCCACGGTCCCTGGTCTTGTGTGCCACTCTTTCGGGTGATTTATTGCTTTCTGGGTTTTCAATCTTCCTTCATTATCTCGTGTGCTTCCTTCCTCTCTTTTACTATCTACTAACCATACTAACAGTTTGTTGTTTTCGATAATTACTAACCCTCATTAACATTGTATATTTTTACTAACTTACTAACATGCACTCGGGATTGTATAGCTGCACATACTAATTGACTAATGATCTCTCAGCAGTCGCTCAATTCTAATCTCTGCCTCCTTGCCTATCCCTAATTATCTCTGCTGCAGTTTTCCACTTATATCTCATGCTTTCCTTTTCTTTAGACTATGCACTTTTAGTACTCCTTAACCGGAGCTGTTGTTTGTTCATAGGATTGTCTTGTGATCCCTGTCTGCGTTTTGGCTACAGCCAAATTCATGTAATTAGTTTATTCCTCATGTGTCTCTCCCTGATCATTGTTACCATTGATTGCACCTGTTCTCCCTGGTCATGTGTTTACCCTGGATGTGTATATAAGATGTCTGTTTGGTTCACTCTCTTGTCAGATCATTCTCCCTAGTTTTCTCGTGCCACGTTTCTCGCCTTGATTTCTCAGTGTTTATCTTTCTGACTGGACCGTCCTTGATATCGAGCTTTGCCTTCTCCCTGTACTTTTGCCGCATTCTTGTTTTTTGACCTCTTTTGTCTGACTACGATTTTTGTTATTGGTGCCCTGTGTATGACTCTGGATTTCGCCCTTTGGATTCTGATTTTGGATTGCGGACTTTGTACTGTTGCCAGCTCTGTTGGGGGGTTTCCCCCTTCAGAAATAAAGCCTCCTTTTTGTATTCTACTGGTTGTCGCACTTGGTTCATTTCGTAAATTCCAACATTCATATGAGACTCAGAATAAAATTCTGTATCATTTCACTTTGGATTAAAGTCGATCGGATGAGAAAAGTCAGTGCGAGAAAATAACTTTGGCCTATATCTCTCTTGAACTTTGACCCAGATTTACCAGAAAATATGTCTCAAATGTTTATGACATCTGACCTTCTTGTGAAGTTTGTTGTCTGGTCTTGTATTGTGAGTGCTAGGCTGTCCACAGAAAGACCGAAAAACAAAGAGACTCAACTGACCAACCACCATGTAATTTCCGATTTGGGCTAGCAGCAAACACATCTACATTTTACGTAGCAATAAAAACAAAAACAATGGCAGCAATTCAGAATACTCATTTTTTTTAAATTTTTTTTTTAATTTAACTATATATTTGAAAATTTGAATCAAAGGTAGCAAGGAGCTGCAATGTGAGTACTCTACAATCAGGAGCCAGTTTTTAGATGCGGCTTTGGGAAGGCCCTCATGGCAGCCTGAAGTTATTTTTTTATTAGGCGTTAGATACATATTTGACAGACAAATAGTCAAAACTGTAGAACCTGAAAGTTTGATTTGGCTGGATTTTACTCAAAATACGTGTCAATTCATATTGTTGGAACACAGGCACATTCCATGTGTAAAATTTGGTTGATTTAACAGCAAGCTTATACGACCTGGATGCTCTGTTGCCTGCCTCGAATCTCCTTTGTTCTGCCCAGCAGGGGGTTTGGAGCCATTTGCTCTGGCCCTCTGAAACTCACAGACCTCTTCTCAATTAAAGTCAGGATCAGTTACTTTTAAGCTGCTTAAAACGATCTTAACCTCTATCAAATTCATAATATATTTCTGTTCAATATCCTAGGAAGGAACCTGTTATATATTGATAACGCAATTGGGCTATAATATTCCATCTTAAGGCTTTTCCATGACAACTGCATCATTTTAATACATATTCATATCATGTTTGGTCTCTTTATTCTCGGGGGAGTCCAAGGAGTTGAATGGAATATGTTTCATTTCCCTTGGAAGTATGGTTCGTTTGTAAGATTCATTCAAGCAACTACCCTAGTCTCCCTGTGCAAATTATCTTATCACCTAGGCCAGTAAAACTCTGATTCGGCCAACCTTCCCTCTACCTTGTTCGGAGGTGTGGTTTGGAGCCTTTAAAGGTACGAGATCCTGAGGGGGGCGGCTCTCTTCTTTTCTTGGTTCTCTTCTTGCTCCTGCTTTTCTTCTTCCTGTCCTGTCCTTTCTTGGTCAACTTCTGACGTGCGAATAGGTAAGTGGGGAGAGGTCACGTGCTGCCTTGTTCCGGAGCGGGGGAACATGTGAGTTCTCCCCGACCACGTGGAGCGATTTTAGCACCGTGTGGTCATTCATCTTTTCCAGGTATGAAAATACTCTAAATCCTTCTAAATTATATGTAACGGTAATTGGCTTTTCATTGATTTGTTTGATTCAAGTTGTGCCTACCTGGTGAATTAAATTATTGTTATTCCTTTTCCAGCCTGCGTGTTCTCATTGTAAATTCTTTCTGGCCTTGTTGCGATTGGGACTTAAGGGGAGACTCCTACCAAGACATGTGTAGGTAGCGATACTTCTAAGTTAGATTGAGATTGGGTTCTACCTATTAAGGGGTTATGAAATTACCGGCTCTTAAGATTTAGCTATTGGTTAATCTTTCTAAGAGGCCCTTTGATATACATAAACCTAGGTTCGTGGTACGTTCATACTCAGAGCTATTTGCCTGATGTTGCTACCGTGCCAGTCTCCTCTATCCAATGGATTTATCGTCGAATTAGACCAGGCAGAGACGCCTATTTTAACCCTAGGGGGTGTTCTGCTTAGTAACAATGGTTTTCGCAGACAGAGTTTGGGTGCGTAACTGCCCTGAGATTCACGCATGCTGTTTCAAAATTATCAATTCTAATTCTAATTTGGAGCCAGATTTTTAACGAGGATTATAGCTAAAATTTGTATTCTAAATTTATTATGGAGTCAGATTTAAAGCGAGAGATGAATCGTAACCATTGCGCTTTCATGCCCCGTCCTCGGACGGTGAAAAATATCCATTATATTGTGATTCACACCAGCCAGAAGAATGCTATAATTAAAGTTAGACTAAGAGAACACGTGAGGCCTTCAACCCGGGCAATATCCTCCGTTTGGTCATTGCTCTTTTGGGGTTTTACAAAACTTTTATTTACAAGCAGGTGCATATATACCCAATAAAGTGGCCACTGAGTGAGTAGCTATATACCTGCATCAGTACATGTTTTTATAATCACATGCTCAAGACATGGTGCACTCCACTGGCCAACAAATCAACCAGTACAAGCGCTCCGACAAGTGTTCCTGTGATATAACGAGAGATCTGATCATGATGAAGTGTAAGCTTATGTACGGTGCTCCCATTTGTACATCTCAGAAAAAAAACAGGCGCAAAAAAAGCCATTTAAACATGAGGACTAATAAAGAAATGTAGCTTGCCCATATTTTTTAATTTAGCCAGTGAATTATTGATAGAGTTGTTTCACTTTGTTTTTCATCGTTAATAAGACAGGTTATAACTGTGGTCTGTAAACTGCAGTGAGCGTGACACAGTGAAGTTTTAGAGGAGTGGAATTTGACCTGATGCAGAGAAAGAGAGGGAGAGAGAGAGGGGGGGGCAGCAGCAGATTTTTGATAATGGGGGATGGGCTCCGGAATAGAGGGGTGTGAGAGAGAGTAAACAAGCACTCAACACAGGCCTGGACTGGCAGCGCTAGCTCGTTAGCTCGTTAGCGTGCAGTCGGAATTTCCCTGTCAGGTCAGGAGCACAGCAGAGAGCTCCGTCTGACGAGGCTGTCAGTGCTCCCCTCATGTGCTTCTTGCTGAAACAGAGTGCCTTTCTGCTGGCCTCCCCGTTGGCCCACGACTGCTGAGAATCACCCTGCCTTTCCCCATCACCCTGCCAACCCCCGATCTCTCTATCACCCCCTCTATCCCATCTCCATGCCCCTCCCCCATCTCTCAATAACTCCCTTTGCCCGATCTCTCTGCCTCTCCCCTATCTCTGTCCCCCAGCTCCCAATCTCTTCCTAAGCTATGTATTGTCTATGACTGTACAACACATTCTCATCCAGACTCATCATATAGTGACACTAGCTGACCAAGCATCGATATACAACGAAAAAGGAAGCTTCTGGCATCTTTGGCGTTTAGGGATAGGGTTCGGGTTAAGGGTTAGGGGTTAGGGTTTTTTTTAAACCAGTGTCAAATGAGGACCTTTCACGTCGTATATCGATGCTTGGTGCGGTAGAATCAATATCTGTCGCATGAGGGTGAGACTGGGCTCGACTGTTGTTCATGCTGGTCACAGCTGTGATGGTGTTGCTCCTGACAGTATGTGGTGACAGTGTCATTGGTGGCACCATTGTTAGTCATGGGTTTGTCAGTGAACTGATGGTGTTTCTCAAAGTGTTTTTAGTGCAATTTTTGCTAGTGATGGTGCTGTTCGTGATGGTTTTGTCGGAGTTAATTTTGTTTATGACAGTGTTCTAAGTGATGATTTAGTAAGTGATGGTATTATTAGTGGCATTGCTTTTATTGATAGTCTTGTCAATCACTTTGTTGCGATGGTGTTAGTGCTGATTTTTTTTTGTGATTTTAATACTTGTAATAGTTCTGTTTGTAATGGAGTTGATAGTGATGGTTTTGCGAATAACTCATGAGTAGCAGAGTTGTAAGTGATGGATTTGTCAGTCACTGTGATGATACACTGACGTTGGAACAGTGGTTTTGTTTGCGACAGTATTGTATTAATGATGGTTTTGTTTGTGCTAATTTTGTCAGTGATGTCATTAGTGGCAGTGTTGTAAGTAATGATGCTACATTTGTTGGTGATATTATTAGGGGCAGTGTTGTAAGTGATGGATTTGTCAGTCACTGTGTAGTTATGGTGTTGTTAGTGCAGGTTATGTTAGTGACATTGTCGATAATGATGGTTTTAGTGTTGTTGGTGATGTCATTAGTGGCAGTGATGTTAGTGTTAGATTTCCCAGTCACTGTGCTGCGGCGGTGTTTTAGTACTGGATTGTTAATGGTGATATTGATAATAACGATTTAGTAGGTGACAGTGTTGTGAGTTATGGTTTTATCAATCACTGTGTTACCCCCCGAGTAATTGTATTCTTGGGTGTCTTTGGTATCAAAAATAAGCATTTTCAAACTTTTCAGAAAAAATAAAAAAACAAAGACACAATAATAAATTATTGCAATTCTATTTTATTCTTTTCATTCTAACCCTTTCAAAGACAAGCTCTCCTGATTGGCCTGTGAATAAAACCGCAAGCTCCTTAAACCAGTGGTTTTAAAACTTTTTCCCCTAAGGCACCCCAAAAGGCAACCCAAAATCCCAAGCCTTACTTTCAAATCCATATAAAATAGCCGCTGTTACATGTTATCATTCTTATCACTCTGTAACATTTATTTTTTATTTACCAATGCCAAATAAAATTTTCAAACAACTATTACTCATGAAATAGTTACAAAATAATTGAGGAATTCATTTGAAACTTTGTGAAACTACATCAAACCAGCAACACACTCATTTAAATCAGACAGGTCACAAAATGAATCTTTTGATTGCTTCGGTTGGAGTGTTGGATGTTCAATTTAAGGGGGTGTAGCCACAACACAATTAAACATCTTTATCTTCTAAATAAAAATCAATCAAACCTTCATGTCTCCTTTCCTCACACAGTTGCAAGTACACTCTTTCCCCAGTTACGTAAGCATTATTCATCTTAACTTAACCCTGCATAAATATTGCCCCCCTTACCTCATAAATATTGGCAAAATCAGCTTCTAATAGTAATAACACCTATGTGCGTTGACATGCATAATAATGCCAGGCCTTAAATTTTCTGTACACTCTAATCAGAGATTATGAGAAAATCAAAAACAAACAGTACTGTCAAGCGTTTATTGTGAACAGTGTTGCCAGATGTACGATAATTATCGTATTTGTACGATAGTTTTGCCCTGTGTACGATGTACGATCGATAATGTGAAAAAATAAAAAATGTACGATAATTTCAGTTGGTTGTCCAAACACGCAACTTTCTCTCTCACACCCAAGAATCATTTCGCAGCCGTTGCACTCAGGCGGCAAGACACACACAACACACAGGGCTGCTGCTAGCTTTGGCTGGCCCGGGACAAAGCCATTTGAAAGCCCACCCCCTCTCCATACAAAGCAATGAGTGAGTCCCCAATGAGACAACTGACCTGTAATGTTGACTGGTTTGACTGTGCACGCACACATATGTAATTAGCCCAGCCCCCTCACCATCACTAGTCTACTAGCTACACACACAACTTTTAAGCCTAGCAGAGCGGCATGACAGCTCCAACCTGTACCGTGACAGGATGATTTCTCAACCGACAACATCTGCACAAGCGGCCACGGCATCGGGTGACGACAGCGACCTCGAGGTTGAGTTCGAATCTGTCTAATCGGGTAGGCCTAATTAACACGTTTTTGTCCCTTCACCGAAAAAAAAAAGGTTATATTGTATGCGTTTTGTTTGTGTACGATAATTTTGAGGTGTTGGTACGATAGTTGCACATTTCCCATCTGGCAACACTGATTGTGAACTAAATGAGTAAGCATGATCGTTACAAGGTGAAAGCTGAGCTCTCATAATATTGCTAACCATTCCGCAAGTATGGTAATAGCACATACAGTGTTCTCGGATGGTCCACAGCTTTCAATCTGTTTATGGAACAATGACGAAGAAGCCTCAGAGGGTTCTAGGTGCTTCCGTTTCCCGTCACAAATATTAGCTACCTGAATAGCTATGCGTTTATCAGGAAGCAGGTCAGTGCCCAGAAATCCTCAAGGAAAAACACCTGTTGCAGTCCCAGCCTGCTGCAGGGAGAGAGGAAGAGTTGTCCCTTACACAACTATCTCATGGCCAAAAAGTAAATTGTCGGAACAAGTTACAGTATATCTCATGGACAAACAATGGCCAAATTCTGGGAACGAGTAATACCTTACGGCTAGAAATTAATTTAAATAAATCACGGGACCAAGTTAATTTAATCGAGGGAACGAGTTATATCTCTGCCGCAAATGAACTAATTGTGGAGAAAAGGGTAGCACTTTACAATAAGGGGACATAAATTAACATTAGCTAATGCAGTTAGAGGCATTAACTATCCGTGAATTAACAGTGGGTCTACTAATCATTTACTAATGGTGTTCATGTTGACTATGGTATTAATTAAAAAATTATTGAATAGTTCAACAGTTTGAGGTGTTACTGAAGGGATGTTTTCAACTCCATTATAAGCTTGTCAAGAGCATCAATAAATGGTAAGTTGAGGTTACCTAATGCTCATTTATCTATCTGATGCATTAGTAAACTGTTAATCAATCAGTAGTTCATGCTTATTACTGCATTGACAAATGTACGCTAATTATAAAGTGTCACCGGAACAATTATCTTTTGGCCACATTTTTAAAAAATTATCATTACAGTAATCGTAGTTAATTGTCATAAAATTTAAAATCCCCTGGCACACCTGGTCTTGCCTCCATTCATGCCATTGAGGAACAACTTTCTTACGCTCAGCATCAATGGATAGCAACCACTTCAAAATCACCAGATTTTTCTCAACAGTCTCTAAATACACAAGATTTAGTTACTTGCTAGTAAATTACACAGTGGGTGCAGAAAGGTAATTCAGGCTAAGTGACTCTGAGGATTGTGGTTATGATCATGAATAAGCTCAACATGCAGTCCTCATAAAAGTTAAACTACATTTATAATTTGGTTACTAATGTTAAGACTGGTTTTTTTTGCTAGCATTTGTATGGTAACAACCATTAGCTAACGCTCCACTGAATGGCTGTGAATGCCTATAACTGAATTCCATTTAACCGGTGCCCATTCTATTAATGTATCTTGTACAATGCCACTAGCTAAACAAAATACACAGTCAATCTGGTATATAGATAATAAAAAACGAAATGATTATTGAAAGGCAATATGTACATGCTAAGTTAGGGTGACCAGATTTCCCGAGTCTGAAACCGGGACACTTTGCGCATGACCATAATGCTCGTGCACGCACGCGCATTTTTTTTTTTTTAATAAACATAAACTTGGGCTCAGAGTGACTGCTGCTCATTTTGTAGAAGCTCACATTTATCAGCATATCAGATAAAATAAACAAATAAACAGGTAGCGTATTTTCTTGTCATCTATAGGCTACTACTTCAATCACAAAAGTTATGGTCAGACAACAGAGATTTGTGGCAATTGGGCCAGGGCCAAGCCCAAATTTCAACTGATTTATTGAATGTCAGAACACCAAGAAAATGCATAGGCTATGCATAACATCAACATTTTATGCCTTATTAATTGAACTGAAAAAGTGTATTGCCTAGGCTAGCCTAACAGGAATGAGTGCATAACCAAAAATGCAAATCTGTGATGACCTAGGCTACATTAAAAAAAAAAAAAAAAAAAAAAAAAAAGATCACAAAAAAAGAAAACGCAGCTCAAGACGGTCAACGTCAACCCATGGCCTGGGAATAATAATAATAATAATAATAATTTTAAAAAAAAAAAAAGCCTGGGAATTCCCAGGCCGCCTTGCGCGCTCGAATTCAAGCAACCCACCCTAATCGAAACGCTATTTCATTACATATATTTTCCAGAAGAGTGAATTTTTTCGAGCAACTCTTTACGAGCCGACAGTCGAGTGTGGAACTGCGCACAAGTATCATCGAAATTGGCTCGAGTTATGAGCAGGGCTTTCAGCGTAGGCACGGTCATGCGATTTCTTTCGTCAGTCCAAGTGCTGTTCATGAGCGAAAAGATTCGCTCAACAGGTGCATTAGTTCCGGGCAGGCACATGGCGAATTCGCAAAGTTGACCTACATTGCTGCAAGGAATCTCCCTACTCCTGAAGTGCGCGAACATCTCCGTCCAGCGCTCATCCGCCGGCTTGGCATCAGCGTTCCACTGAGCAACCACCCCAGTGACAAACGCCCGTACAGATGACGTCTCGTCAAACAGCTGAGTCTCGTCAATGTGACACTGCCACAGCCGAGATGACATGAATTGGAAGGACGCCTCAACCTCATCCCATTGAGGAATAGAGTAGAGGAGAGTCCAGGAGAACACTTCGATCTCCTTCAACGGAGCACCCCACTCCTCCAAGTATGACAAGCAACATTCGTAGAAAGTGCAGACGGTGTTGCGGAATTCCTCTGCCTTTCGTGGATCATCAATGGCGCTCAGGAGATTCTTCACCTAAAAAGCAAATAATTTCTCAAATCTCTGTATGGTAAACGGACAAAAAATAATCTAGTGAGAAGTAATAACTATTTAGTCAGAATTTTTTTTCCAACATGGATCTCCAGCATGTATAACCTAGGCCTACTATCCATTATACGGCCAGTGGCTTTCTTTCTTTTGCCTAATTCCCAGCACAGTAGGCTAATATTTGGTTATTTTTCTTAATTGTTAGGCCTACTGCTTTTCATTGTTTTACTTGTATTATTTTTTCTAAATTATTAGGTCTAGATGTAGGCTATTAGTTTTAGTTTACCATAATCAGATTTTATGAGTTTGGTGAGACAACAGAATCTAGCCTACTTAAAATGAATTTATAATGGCAGTAGCCTATATGATAGGCTACATTTTTAGTGTGGCAATGAAATGGGCTTATATGAACAGAGACTTCCACATATTAACATCACGCATGTACTGCATCACCTTGAGACCAGTAAAGACTGCGGACTTCCTTTCCCGCAACTTTTCCTGCAGGTTGCGCAGATGATGAGCTGAATGCGCGGCCGTGTTTTTCTGCCTCTCCAGCGCCTTCACCGTGTCATTGAACAAGGACAGCTGATTGTGTAGGAACCACATCCAAGCTTCATGCAGCGGATTCTGGAAGAACTGCATGATCGCAACTGGTGGCCGATCTTGAGAGGCAAAGTAGGATTGCAGCGCAGGATACAGCTTCAGCACTCTCTCAACAGCCGGGCCTAGAGACAGCCACCGCGTCTTGCTTGTCCCAAGGATTGTTGCATATTCGAGCTCCACAAAGTCGCAGAATTCTTTAAGATTCTCAGTACGGACAGTGTATATGTGGATTGCCCGAATACTTTGACAATGAAGCTCTCTATGTCGCAGGGCAGTTTGGAGAGCATTGTGTGCGATGTGTGCAGCGCAGCCAATGCCAACTAAATCATTGGCGGCGGCCTCGTTCAGCTTGAAGAAGACATTGTTCACGCCAGCCCGAGATCTCCCACCAAAGTTGGTGTTGGTGTTATCTGCACAGAAACCAACAACTTTGTCCAGCAGGTCAAAAGCACGCAGACTTCGACTGAGCTCCCCAACAAGGATGTCTGATGTTTCCCCAGGAACAGAGGTTAATTCTAAAATTTTAACCTGCACCCCCTCTGTATCCTTGAAGTACCGGATGACTATTGGGATGAGCTTAACTGCTTTGTGATTGGATGCATCGATAGCCACCGATACATGATGCACCACTCCAAGGTCTGCCTTTAACAGATCCATGGCATGGGGTGAGATTATGCCCGTTACGATCGCTTCGGCCTTGGTTCGTGCACAAGTAAAGCGCTCATCATAAAATTTCCTAATTAAACCGGCGGTGCAGTCCATGGACCTAAAACTCTGGCTATGGTTCACTAAATGGTAGGCAAAAGTGCCTTCCTCAGCAGCCCGTTTTAGCTCTGCGCTTCCAGCGCTAACTTTAGTGAAGTAAGTGGCCACACTGCTAGCCCCTGCCTCTACCCACCGCTTGTGCTTCGCCGATTTGAGGTGGTCTTTAACATCAGCGGCACCACCATGAGCGACAGAGAAGGACGACTTGCAGTGAGTGCAGTAAGCTTCATGCTCATTACCCTGGACTTCTCGCAGAAAGGGGTAAGTGTCACGCAAATCTTTAGAAAAAGGAACATTTCCTCTTCGGCATTGTCGCGTTGTTGCTTGCAGTTGTTAGCAGGGAAAAAAAACATTCGCGCCAGTAGGCTTATATTGCAACATTGTATACTTACCAGTAAAGAGTAAATGGATTGATAGTAGGCCTAGGAGTTGTCTGTAAACACGCACATTGAGTGGAGCTTCACAGACGCACAGACGCACGTCACACCATTGAAGCGCTGAAAACCGGGGCAATTTGATAGTGATTATTGAAAACCGGGACATATTAGTGTCCCGAGGCATACTTACTGGGACCTGGGACATGGCAAGTCAAAACCGGGACTGTCCCGGTCAAACCGGGACGTCTGGTCACCCTGTGCTAAGTACATTTTAAGGGTTACACTAAGCAAGCTACACAGACAAGTTCCAAGGGGGAGATGCAGTCACCATTTAAGTTTAATTATGCTTGGAATTCAACGCAGATATTTACAGAAATTGGGAAGACCTAGCTTGCTGGCTACAGATTCTTCGTGAAAATAAATCAAAGCCACTGCTTCATTGTATCTTTTGACACTCGCATTATTTTAACATGATGTCAGTAAGTGCTGTCTACAACTTGACTTTGCCAGAATAAAGCTCAGCTCTTTTCTGTGACATTGTATTTAGTGGCCTCCACCTTTTTTCCTGGTTACTCATGTGGACACGAGTTTACACAAGAGGAGAAGGGGCCGGACTGAGCCACTACAGCTAAATGTTATGAACTAAATGTTTTCCCGGTGTTTGGTGCCATTTTGGATCTAATCATCCACCTTGCGTTAAATACGTAGCTTTTACACTCAAGGGGCATGCAGAGCACTAAGTGCTTGGTGTGGGCTGGATGATACAAACGACCATGTTGCTGTCATACAAAATTGGTTTCAGAATGGACTGTAGGAATGATTGTTTTCATAAAGACAGGCTGTAGAGCTTCAGGAGTCAGGATGACAGGGTTGGGCGATTCCACATTGTAACCATCCACAATGGATCTCCAAGCGTGAGAATTACATTGTTTTGTACAATATGGGACCTTTAATTATGACTTTGTTAATGATGGTACTGTTGGTGGTGGAGTTGTTAAAGGTAGCTTTAGGCTGGGTGCACAGTTCAGGAGTTTCCAAATATTTTAAGATCTTAAAATCACAGGGGGCTGCACACATAACGATAATCCTTGCCGATTTTAAACAACGAGCTGTGTCCGAATTCGTTCAAGAAGAGGGACTCTGCACACTACAGCTCCCGATATCCTTATCTTCCAAAATTTCTCAAAAATTTTCATGATCAAACGTGTTTTCGACATATTTTCCACGAGGTTTGACTGTTGAGGGGAGCAGAAAACAAAAAAAAATTAAGGGGGTGAAAAACATACCTTGAAACGGATGAGATTACTGTCCCGATTTTAATCATTGTTCTTGGTTAACACATTTTCAAACAATATGAATAATCCATTTGCAGTGAAGTTCACAGTTTCCCTTTTAATGAAATGGCAAGGCAAGTGAATAATAAATTTAATAAAAATGTTTCATTCACGTGCCTTAATTAAGCAGCCCTTCACGAGAAAAAAGGAACTGGATTTTCCATGTTAACTATTGCCACATCTTAACAGCAAGCCATCAAACCCTTGCTTCATTACTGTTTAATTGAAAACAAAGATTGAAATGCGCACTTTTTTGCCTTCAGCTGACGTGTTTTGTCTCTCATCTTAACGAAGACAGTTACCTACACCTGAGAGGGGAGAGTTTAACGATCTTTTATCAAGGAAAATGACTGAAACAGATCCAGACTAATAAGCAGTTTAAAGACGTTTATCACCCTCCTTGTTCGCTGTCCAACAAGCACCACTGAAGAAATAGTTTGAAACATAAATGACAGTTGTTAAATCGTATTCAGAAATTCAATCAAAAGTATTTGCATACAAAATAGAAAAAACAAGTTTATGAATATGGCAATTAGAGGCATCTCGCTTTGCACCGAGGAGCACATTAAAGAAACAGTGATCTCCGGTGACTCGGAGGCAATATCTGCTTTCGAATTGACGCAAAAAAAAAAATTACTTTGTTACTTCTGGTTTTTGCTCGATGACATAACGCCCTGTAGGATCATCCCCGAACACCCGATAATATCCAACATGTTGGATATTATTGGGAAGGTCCCGATCAGTTTGCGAGGGGCCGTATTCCGATCTGTACACAAACAGATAACTGGGCTGAACATCACGGCTGATTTTTGATTGTTCCTCAATGCTCAGGAAGGCCAGTTCAGGGCAAAATCTGACCCGAATTTCTTGTAGTGTGCACCCAGCCTGACTTGAGGCAGTACAGTAAGTGGTTATTCTATTAACAGAATAGACAGTGTTTTTAGGGCTAGTTTTGTTGAGTAGTCAGTGGTTGTTTTGTTAGAAAGAGTGTAGTCAGTGATGCTTTTGATACTAAGTGGTCAGTGAGAGTTTTGGGAGGGACAGCGTGGTCAGTGATGGTTTTGTTAGACAGTGTTGTTGGGGGTGGTTTTGTTAATGGTGCTCCACTGGAAAGATGTCAATCATTCCTCCATTGATCTATTTTCCAGGCTCGTTCCTGTTTCAAAGTTAAATGCTCGGTGTACATTTGCTTGTGCTCCTAGTTGCAGCGGATGAGGAATCTCACCCCATACCTGTGTTAAATGAGTTTAAATTACGTAAATCCATGAAAGGGGCAGAGAGAGAGAGAGAGAGAGAAGAAGAGAGAAAGAGGGAGAAGGAGAAAGAGAGGGACAGAGGTATGCTGACAACAGGCCTTGTTCCCTCAGGTGTGATAGGGCACCGCCCTGGAAACGTCCGGAAAGCTTTATGATCGGATTTTTGCCTTCCTCCAGTGTTTATACATGCAATGCATCTTCCTCATCATCACACCTCCGAGGTCACATGCTGCCCTCCCCGTCGCTGAATTTACGCCTGCTCGATGCCATGACATGCTGCATCAGCTCGGCACAGACCGCGAGTGAAAACCAGGACGCTGACTCTGCTGTGTGCGGTACACTCACACCGTCAAGGACAAACAGCGCAGCCCTGCACGCGGTTCCCGATGCAATAAACAGCAGAATCGCCGGAGAACAGAACAAGCCGCTCACCCGACAGATGGCTTAGAAGCCGCCTTAAACGCACACCTGGCATAAACCTGCCATTTTACCCAGAATGCCGAGGAAAATACTGCGAAATGGGGAAAGTGAATGACAGCCCGTGACTCCCCTGACTCCACACTGGCGGGGATGTCGATAAGAGCTTCTCGCGCTGCTAAACAGCGGTAGTGATCGCTCCCGTCCCGCGTCGTCTGTCCGACGCCTTGTCAGGTTTGACAGGCAGCGACAGCGAAGCGTCTTTAGTGGGGGGGAATTTTCCAAACCCCAGCCTGCGTAGTCCTATTCCCTTAACACCAGAACCAGAACACCAGAACACAATCTGGTGATTGTGCTAACCTTTCAATTGATGAACGACATCAAGTGGCCTCTCTATTCCCACAGGCTCACGTCAATGACGGATTCATGAATATTCATATCTCACTGCTAGTACAAGCATATATTTTCATTGATCGAAATTAGTTCTCAACCGATGTAATCTAAATCTGTTCTCAACCCATAGCCAGTGCATTCAAATGCACAGCATGTATACTCAAGCAATTAAGTCTCGGCAGTCTTTTGTGTTCAGTAAGCATGGTCCTTTAGCACGTAGCTGGGCAGGTCTCAGAAGTGGCCAACAGACATTAAAATGAATAAGAAGGGGTCAAAAACAGAGAAGTATAGGAGAGAGCCTAAACAATAAGATACAAAAGCAGTCATACATGCACATCATCTCTAACATTGCCTTCCATATGGAGTATCTCCAGCAGTGTCGCATAGACATATCAAATGCACATCGTTAGAGCTCCTCCATCAAACACGTCTTAAGGGTCCCATTTTCAGGGTTTCTCAGTCAAATGCACGTTTTCAGGGCTCTTTTGACAAATAAGCATCTTTCGGGCCCCTCTCAAAAACATGCATTTTTAAGGCCCCTCTGTAAGAACCACATCTTTAGGGTCCCAAGTAAAACACAGGCTTTTATGGCCGTTCTGGCAAATGCAAGTCTTTCGGGCCACTCTGTCACATGCACCGCCCTGGGGCCCCTCTGCTCAAAAATGTACCCAAGGTAACTTTGAGCAGATGTCAAGGGCTCACCCCGGCTGCCTGTCCCGGGGAGAGTGATGTCATCAGTGCACCACAGGGTGTGAGGACGAGAGGGACATGTCCACTACCATCAGACCCTGAGATCGTTCTCTGTTCCGCTTTTACATTTTCATCATCGTCTTTTCCGCCGATTCTGCTGACAGGCGCTGTGACACAAACAGCGCAATCATTTGTAAAACAGGAATTAGCTACGGGGCGACGGAGGCAAGCTGACTCCCCTGGGCCAGGTAAAGGGAAGAGAAAGGTAGAGGAACTGGCTGTTCGTGTGTGTGTTTACCTGCCAGCGCTCCTCTTATCTTACACCAGAGTCACACAGGAGCGCTGCTTTCCTCTCAGCTCTAAAGCAACTTTCACTCTGCTGACAGCTCCAGACACACGGTGCGCGCTAATAAAGACTCTCTATGAAAAATGAGTCATATTTTTCCTATGTTACATCTTTTCTGCACCGGGGATCTCTCCGCATTCATCTATTAAGCAGCTGCATGGTAATGACCTCCATAGCATCAGGAGGTTTAACACCTGGTTTTAAAGATTATGACTATGAGCATGGCCTTTCCTCCACCAGCGAAATCAGCCCATGGTAAGAGGGCCACATTAAAGGTCCGCATTAAACCCTCAATACTGATCCCTATATTAGACCCTGATGATTGATTCCCATATTAAACCCTCATTACTGTTCCCCATATTAAACCCAGATGACTGACTCCCATATTAAACCATCACTACTGATCCCATTCATTACTGATCCCCACATTCATAATTGATCCCCATATTAAAGCTTCAGTACTGATCCCTACATTAAAACCTCATTACTAATCCTATATTAAACCCTTATTGCTGATCCCCATCTTAAACCCTCGTTACTGATCCCCATATTAAAGCTTCGTTATGAATCCTCACATTCATCATTAATACCCAGATTAAGCCCTCACTACTGATCCCCATATTGAACCATCTATACTTATCCCCATATTAAATCCTTATTGATGATCCCCATATTGGACCCTGTATACTGATCCCCATATTAAGCTGTCATTACTGATCCCCATATTACAGCCTCAGCATTGATCCCATATTAAACCCCTCAACACTGATCCCCACAGTAAACCCTCAGCACTGATCCCCATATTAAAACCTTAGCATTGACCCGCATATTAAACTCTCAGTATCAACCCCATATTAAACAATCATTACTGATCCCCTTATTGAACCCTCAGTATTGATCCCTGTGTTTAACACTTTAGGTCTTCCATAAAAGCGCAAAGCCTCGGTGATAGAAAGGGATGTGGAGAAGGTGTTTAACAGCCCAGTGCTCCTCTGTATCGAGCCGCTCCAGTTGGAAAGGAGTTGAGGGAGCATTAAGTGAGGAGTAACATGGCGCTGTCACAGGCGATAAAATCATTTACTTTAACTTCTCTGGAGAAACCTTGTAACATGAGTCACAGAGAGACAGACACTCTTTCACACAGGCACACACACACACACACACACACACATACAGGCAAACACAAAGGAAAACATACAGAAAGACACGCAAACACTCAATGAAATACTCAAGTACACACATGCAGGCATACACTCACAGTGGCAAACATGCAAGACACACTCACATATGTTCACATGCACATACACACACACACACACACACAAACGTATTTAGACACTCTCTCAAATGCTCATGCACACTCATACAGGCCCACAGCACACACCCTCATGCATGTGCACGCATGGATGCTCAGTCACTCACAAAAGCACACACACACACACCCTAGTTCACAGCAGGGGTCGGGCTCACATTGAAGGCTGAGTTGCCAAAGAGTCTGACACAGCAGCGATGGCTTTCTCAGAACGCACCCACCTAGTGGCCAAAAGACGTAACTGCACCCTTGCCATTCGCTCTGGTAAGTCCAAAATATCTCATCTCAGACTGTGTACAAGCCCACAGCTCAGATACATGGCACACACTCCTGTTTTGCTCTGTTTCTTTTTTTACACCCAGTGCCTGTGTGGTCTGGAGTTTTTATGTTTTTGACTTCCCCCTCTACCGTGCACACAGACACAGGTACACACACACACACACACACACACACACACTCTCATTCTTTCATGCTTTCGCTCACACAAACTCTGTCTCTCATTCACAAACACTCTCTCTCACTCACACACACGCGCGCGCGCACACACACAAACACACACACAAAGACATTCTCTCTCTTTCTCTCTCTCTTTTTCTAACACACATTCAGTCTCCATAACTCTCATACACAAACACGCACTTAAATAGAGACATACATCCTCTGTCTCTCTCATTCACACACACAGGCACACAAACACTCTTTTTCATACACACTGTCACTCTTTCTACATCTGTCATGCACATACGCAAAAATTCAGACACATATATACACTGTCTCAAACACAGGCACACACACACACACAACCACTCTCTCTTACACATGCATACACACACACACACACACACACACAGTCTCTCGCACAAACACACTTGCCCTCTCTTTCTTACTCTCACACACACGCACACTCTCACACTTAAACGCGAACACACATTCACTCTCTCACATACACATATACACACATGCTCACTCTCTTGCACAAACACACACGCCCAGACTGTCTCTCTCTCTCTCTCTCTCTCTCTCTCGTTCTCTCTCTTTCTCACACACAGGCACACACCCACTTAAACGCAAAAACACATCTACTCTCTCTCACGCACACATACACACACACGCTCACTCTCTTGCACAAACACAAATGCCCTCTCTCTCTCTATCTCTCTCTCTCTCTCACGCACACACACACACACACTCTTCCAGAGTATCCAGGGCAGAGCTGGAAGGCAGTTTCTGTGGTTTGAGCACCAGCCTTGCGGGATGCGTTCCTTCTTGCTGAAGCGACATCGTTCGCTGGATCCGCTCTAAGCTGATCCCTCTAAACACCCGGGAGCAGATCCTCCCACAGCTCAGAGTTAACAACACTCCTCCAAACGCGCAGCTGAGCCCCAGACCCCCATTTTACTCCATCTCTAAAAGCAGGGGCTCCTCAACTAATCAAGAACACCCCCCTAACACCGGACAGCCGCGAGCGCTCCCCAGCACAGGACACACTCCACAAACAGGACCAAACCGAGTCAACACAGCTAAAGAGCGTCTTACCGTGTGGCCGGACTGTGAGGAAGAGGAGGAGGAGGGAGATCCTGGGGGGCATCGCCGGGTCCGTGAGCTGCAGAGAGGCAGATGAAGTTCAGTGTCACGGCGCTCTGTCAGAGATCACACTTCAGCGGAGAGTGAGAGCACAATAACAGCTCCTGTCAGCTCTACTCCTTCACTTCCCTCAGTCTTTATTTCTCCCTCGTCCTCTTTGGTGATGTTTTCTGTTACGTGTATTTCTCTCACGCGCTCTTCTCTCTCTCTCTCCAGTCGCTCTGATGGTCGGATTAGCGCTGCTCTCTTTCGCACTGACTCTCTCACTGGTTTACGGCTGTTCCATTCTCAGTCTCGGAGCATCAGTCTCTTTCTCTCTCTCTCTCTCTCTCTCACTCCCTCCTTTGCTCACTCAAATACTCCCTCCCTCCTTTCCCCCTCCCCGTCCACTCTTTCAGCCAATCGCGGCTCTGAGTGCGCGGAGAGATTCCTGCTCAGTGGCTCAGTATTTGCGAGTGTCGCGGACACAAGGAGCCGATCCGGACCGAAGCCGGGATCAGACCGTCGGCAGCTCTAGGAAAAAACAGAGTAATCTCATCTTTTCACTCCTGCGGCTGAGTGATGATGGCAAATTACAGTCAGGGCCAGAATTATTGACACCCTGTGTAAAAATGCATAAAAAAACAATACAGTTCATTTACATATTAAGTGCAATCATGAAGAAAAATTGCATATTTTTATTTAAGAACACTTATTCTCTTGTTTTAATGTTTTTATTATGTAAAGATAATGAAAAAAACCTATATGTACCACAGAGGCTAAAATAAATAGTGCTCCAGATTTACTATTGTCTGCAAACTACCCAGGCAAAAATCAGCTAGTAAAGTCCCATAATTATATCCCCGAATGGCGTTTGGGGGGTATTATGTTTTTGGTCCGACCACCGCCGCCGCGCCGCCCTACCTGTTAACGTGATAACTTCAGTAATTTTTCAATTAGAAATTTCATGTTTTGCATATAAGTAAGTATCATAAAGAGGAAAAACAATTTGATTTTGGACAATTTACAATTTCTAGATTGGCCACCAGGGGCCAAAAACTGAAAAATCACTTTTTTTTATCATATCTCTGGAAATATTTGTCCGATTGACCTCAAATCAAGTGCAAATGAAAGGTCATGACCTGAGGATGTGTTCTACGATGACATTGTACCTGTTTGGTTCAAAATCTTGACACAAGGTGGAGCTTTGTCACATAAAATTCACAATTCTTGCCATATCTTTGGAACCATTTGTCCAATTGACATGAAACTATGTGCAACTGCAAGGTCATGACCTCACAACATGTCACATGATGACATCATACCTGTATGGTTCAATATTTTGCCACCAGGTGGCGCTTTGTGATGGAAAATTACCATTTTGGCCATATTTTCAGAACCATTTGTCTGATTGACCTGAAATTAAGTTTAAATGAAAGTCTATTCAAGGTCTATTCAAGGATTGGGGAATTGGAGGATTGGGGGCATTTGGGGATATACCCCAAGCCGTCGTCTCCGAAGGCATAAGCCTAGTTTGTGATAAAGTAAGAGAATGTGCATTAGGAGGGATTTTTGAATATTCCTCAATGCTTTTCATGATCATTGAAATTATTTTAGTTTGCACTTAGACAGCCATCTCCAGTCCAGACCTTAAGAGTTGCCCATTGCAGAACATGGGTGTTGTCTTTATACATATTGTTTTGGATTTTGGTGGGAAATGTGTTTTTAGTGATTGTCCAGCTGGAAAATCCATCTCTCAACAAGTCTTAGCGGACAAGACCAGCTTTTCCACTTTCTTTCAAAATATCCACAAATATCTTACATTTACATCGAAGAAAAATCATTGAACGAAAAAAACATTGAAAAAAGTTGAAAATACTCATTTTCTTGGTTGAAGGGGGGTGGGGGGGGGGTTCGATAGTTTGATGTCAGGTTACATGGTATCATAGACTCCTGGAAATACCAGCAGATACTAAATGAAAACTAAAAAACCTCTGCCAGAGAGCTATAAATGGGCCATGATTTGACCTTCCAGCAGGACTGTGGTCTTAAGTACACCTCAAAATCTACTCAAAAATTAACATCCCAAAGCCCATACAAAATCTGTGGGATGAGCTGAAGAGGAGAAGCCACAAGCATTGATCTCAGAATATGAAGGGTCTGGAGAGATTCTGTATGGAGGAATGGTCTCAGATGCAGGTACAGGACTCTTCGTCCCCGGATTTTTTCTCCCTGTTTTCGTCCCGGAATTTTTCATCCCCATTTATCCCCAGAATCTTTGTCCCTGGGGACTTTTTGTCCCTGGACTTTATGTTCTCAAGGACTATCATAAGGATTAAGGTTAAGATTACGGTTAGGGATAGTGTTATAATTCAAGAAGAAGGCAAAACATTATTGTGGATGAACCACCCAAGGATGAAGTCTGGGGATGAAAAGTTCATGGGGACAAAATGTCCAGGGACGAAAAGTCCAGGCATGAAAAAATCGGGGATAAATAGTCTGGGGACAAAAGTCCTAAAGCCCTCAAATTCCCTGCCATGTGTTCATCAACCTCAGCACACATTATAGGAGAAGATTCAGAACTGTTATCTTGGTAAAGGGAGGCCACTGTAAGGGCACGCATCCAGCCTTCCAGCTCACCCGTCTACTAAGACCCGGACCGCACTTCTGTCATTATTCTATTATCACTTCCATTTCGTCGCTAACGGGCGCAAGCCTCCTATGTCCAACAATCATGATTTTTATTTTATTCCAAAAATCAGTACTATTGGTCACCCTTTATGTCTGACTGTGGTGTTACAAATATTAAACCAATGACAAGTATTTAAAACTGCCTGTGACTAAACCTTCTAACTACATTAGATCCTGAAACTGTCAACCAAACCTCCTAACTCTACCCCAATCCCTCCGCTATATTTTAAACGACGTCAACAAGAGGAGCGGATACAATACTGTCGGATTTCATGGAGGTACACAGCTCAAGGTGTTTTTACATAAGGCTTAGGTGATTGCAAATTCAGGCGATGGCTTGGGGTACATCCCGGAACGCCCCAAATCCTCCAATTCCCCAATCCTTGAATAGAGCTTGGAAAAGATTTTCAGGAATCTTTTTAGTGTCCTCGTTACACCTACAACACCTGCCACCTTCGTACATTATGGGGTCAGTGAAATGAAGTGATCACTCAGTTTATCTTCTTGCTTGCTTCTTTGTGATTCCCACGGATGGGGTTTCACCACTGCAATGAAAAACTTAAGAAAAGGTGTATTTGAATTTTCGTCACTATTGTAACACATTTGTACAGTTTAGTATGGAATGACCCATATAGATTACCTCTGTTTCCTGTATTCGCAGCTCATGAACTGCCAACTAGGGAGGATCAATCCCTTAAAAAGAATGATTGGTCACAACCTTTTTTTAAAAATTTTTCATTTAAATTACCATTACAGAATCTCTTAAAACTCTCAACATTATCAGGTGTGGCCAGTTTTCATTTATAACGCATCCCTGTCAACTCTCACACATTCGGTGTGAGTTTTAAGCTGCTTTCACACCGGACGCGAAACAAATGTTTCGCACAGCAGATTACATTCAAAGTCAATGCAAAGACGTGAATACACATTGACTTTGAATGTAATCTGTCGTGTGAAAAATTTGTTTCGCGTTCGTGTGAAAGCAGCTTAAGTGGCATATTTACGTTCCTCTGCTGTCGTCAGCAATTACTCAATCAACATGTATGTGAGAAATTCTTGCGCAGAAGTCCTCGTGCATGGAGGGGTTGGAGGCAATGGGATTGCATAAGACATTTCAAATGATCTTATTTCATTTAAACAATCGCGAAACACATGCATTGCTTCAAACTGCAGAGTAAAGAAAAGTATGCGAAGTCCGGAGTCATAATCGGTTTGCGTTGTTAATGAAAACTGGTCACAGCTGATTATGTTGAGAGTTTTTGGAAACTGGTCATTCAAATAATTGATTGAAAACAGATTGTGACCAATCATTCTTTTTAAAGAATGGGTTTCATCCTCCCCTGTAGCCATTTCACGAGCCGCCACTGGTTGATTGCAAGATAATGAGGGACAATAATAAATGTTTTTCCCTCATCTCATTTTACTCATTTTCACAGAAGGTTGCCAATAATTCAGGGAAGCACTGCACATATTTCACCTTTTTGTAAGACTTCTCCTTTCTTGGCAAATTCTGATGGTGTATATTTATAAAAATCACTTTGGGCCCCATCTGACTGCAGAAGTCAGTTCCAGTCATAGCTCCATTGATATTTGGCAAACTGCAGATGCTGAAATTTGTACCACTTTGGCTCATAAGGGCTTTGTCTGCAACAGAGGTTTGGTTCATTCTTATACATGGTGACCTGAGGATGTAAAGACTCACTCGGGAATCATGACTCATGAATCCCTCACCAAATCCCTAACTGCCCGGATGAGCACCACTTACATCTATCTGCTCAACCAAATTTTAGCCAGTTTGCTCAGTCCTCGTATTAAAGTTTTTCATATTCTTTGTGTGCTAAACAGTGTTTTTAATCTTCACTGATTGCTTAAAACTTATTGTCTTCCTTGTGATGGTCAAATGATGTCAATTTCTTTTGAAATGAAATTTCCTCTGCCTTCCTAATTGTGATACAAGACGAAGAGATTCTGCAGGCTTTTTACATTACATTACATTACAGGTACTTAGCAGACGCTCTTATCCAGAGCGACGTACAAAAGTGCATAAGAGCAGTACAAAAGTGCAGACCTCCTAGGAGACAAGTAAAAGTGCTAACAGTAAGTGACAGAACACGATCCATTGTTGCAGATCTAGACTATTAACAAAAAGGCAAGGTCAAGGGCAAGTGATCAAAATGGCAACAAGGTTAAGTGCAGAGGCAAGTGCAACAAAGAGCAATAAAATAAGTGCAATAGGTCAAGTGCAACAAAGGGGCAGGAAAATCAAGTAAACTGACGAGAGTGCAACAAAATGAAGCGAAACCAAATCAAGTGATACAGTCAGGAAGTAAACAGAATAAAGTGCAACAAATCAAAAGGATGTAGGGACAGGAATCAAGGCAGTGGAGTAGGGGAGAGGTGGAGCCTGAAGAGGTGGGTTTTCAGGCGGCGCTTGAAGATGCTCAAGGATTCTGCCGTTCTGACCTCGATAGGTAGATCATTCCACCAACGAGGTGCCAGGACAGACAGCAGCCTTGAGCGGGAAGGGGAGGAGCGGAGAGGGGGAGGAGCCAGGTGACCAGAAGTAGCAGAGCGGAGTGCTCTGGCAGGGGTGTAGGGTCTGAACAGGCTCTGTATGTAGGCTGGAGCAGTCTTGTTGACTCCCTGATAGGCTAGCACCAAAGTCTTGAATTTGATGCGAGCAGCAACAGGGAGCCAGTGGAGCTTTGTGAGCAGGGGCGTGACGTGGGAGTGTCTTGGGAGGTTGTGGACCAGACGAGCTGCAGCGTTCTGGATGAGCTGCAGGGGTCTGATTGCCTCATATTTATTCACACATAAAACTGTGATGGAATGATGCAATGTATTTTTTCTTTAGTCTAAGAAGAATGTTCATAATTATTGAATTTTGATTTTGTTTCCAATAATTGTGATGAATGAAAATAAAGTAATTAGCACAGTTTCCTTTAAAACATGAGATTTTTAAAACAGAATAACAGAATAAGTGCAGTATTCCAGCAAAGGTAATAGTTTTCTGATACTTTTGAAGATAAAGTACTAATTACAAATTGAATTATTTGGTACGCCATCTATTATCTAGTGATATGACATTGTATGCAGTCCAATTTTTTGCCCCAACATAACTACAGGTTCCAACTGGAGCAGAGACAGACCTGGGACTTCTTCAAATCAGAGCTCTGGTAATAACACATTTTTATACATTTTTGGGAAGCTGCTCTGGTAATTACAAATCTATCCACTCTTTTACTTTGGGAAGGTGCCCTGGTATTAACACCTCTATGCACTCCTACACTGTGCTGAGCTGCCCAGGTAATTGAACATCTATGCAGTCATTCACTGAGGGGAGCTGTCTTGGTAATAACACATCTATAATAATGCATCATGACACTCTTATCAGGCAGCTGCCCTTTTTATAACACATCTATACACTGAAGCACTTCAGGGATCTGTCCTAGTAATAACCCTTCCATACATTCTTACACAGAGGGGAGCTGTCCTGGAAATAACTCATCTATACACTCTTACAATAGAAGGGAGCTGACCTGGTAATAACATATGCATACAAAACTAAACTTTAAGGAGATGACCTATAATACACTGGCCTGTTACAAACACTCCTACGCTGAGGGCAGTGTACTCAGTGTTGGGGTGTATACATGTGTTATTATAAGGGCAGATCCCAGCAGTTTAGGAGTGAGTAGATGTGTTATTATCAGGACAGGTCTCTTGAATGTAGGAGTGTATTGATGTGATATTGCCAGGGCTTCGTCCCTTTGAGGAAGAGTGAATAGAATGAATGAATGAATGAATGAATTTTTTATTTAGGCGTCATGCTAATATACATAGCCCAGGCCGCATGGGCTTACAGTACAACATACCTGGTGTTATTCAAATTTCACGGTCAGGTAATGAACAAGTATATAGATATATTTGCAGTCAACATATGAAGGAATTTGATATAAATACAATATGCATAATACAATGTAAAAGCAGAGTGAACAGAACGAAAGAGGTCAGAAGGAGATATGCTTAGGATAAACAGAAGTTTATCCATTAAACAAAGCATCCTGTCTTCTCCTCTGAGCCCTTGACACATATGTAGTGCAGCCAAAAGGGTCATAGGTGAACAGCCACTTTAGTTTAATGTAATCTGAGTATCACAATACCTCAGAAAAGAATACGTTGGAACCATAATGTTCTTAAATCATCATGCCAGGAGCAATATAGCAAAAAATGAGATTCATTCTCAATTTCATTAAGATCCCACATATCACACAGTTGCCCTTCCTCAGGGATGCCCTGGAAACGTCCCACCTCTATCTTCAGAGGAGGTATGCCAGTTCTCACCTTTGCCATCAATGACCTTTGGCTTTTGGATAGTCGACAAGTGACATAGGGTTCAGCGCCAAAGTTAAGTTTGATTTGCAGGTAAGTTCTAAATTTAGGTTTGAGATAACCTTTTCAGACTACAAAACCCAAAACCAGTGAAGTTGGCACGTTCTGTAAATCGTAAATAAAAACAAAATACAATGATTTGCAAATCCTCTTCAACCTATATTCAATTGAATACACTGCAAAGACAAGTTACTCAATGTTCGAACAGGTAAACTTTGTAATTTTTTGCAAATATTAGCTTATTTGGAACTTGATGCCTGCAACATGTTTCAAAAAAGCTGGCACAAGTGGCAAAAAAGACTGAGAGAGTTGAGGAATGCTCATCAAGCACTCTTTTGGAACATCCCACAGGTGAACAGGCTAATTGGGAACCGGTGAGTGCCATGATAGGGTATAAAAGCAGCTTCCCTGAAATGCTCAGTCATTCACAAACAAGGATGGGGCGAGGGTCACCACTTAGTGAACAAATGCGTGAGATGATTGTCGAAGAGTTTAAAAACAACATTCCTCAACGAGCTATTGCAAGAAATTTAGGGATTTCATCATCTATGGTCCGTAATATTGTCAAAAGGTTTGGAGAATCTGGAGAAATCACTGAACGTAAGCGACAAGGCCAAAAACCAACATTGAATGCCCGTGACCTTCGATCCCTCAGGCGGTACTGCATCAAGAACGGACATCAGTGTGTAAAGGACATCACCACATGGGCTCAGGAACACTTCATAAAACCACTGTCAGTAACTACAGTTCGTCGCTACATCTGCAAGTGCAAGTTAAATCTCTACAATGCAAAGCGAAAGCCATTTATCAACAGCAAACAGAAACGCCGCCAGCTTCGCTGGGCCCAAGCTCATCTAAGATGGACTGATGCAAAGTGGAAAAGTGTTCTGTGGTCTGACGAGTCCACATTTCAAATTGTTTTTGGAAACTGTGGACGTCGTGTCCTCCGGACCAAAGAGGAAAAGGACCATCCGGACTGTTATAGGCGCAAAGTTCAAAAGCCAGCATCTGTGATGGTATGGGGGTGTATTAGTGCCCAAGGCATGGGCAACTTACACATATGTGAAGGCACCATTAATGCTGAAAGGTAGATACAGGTTTTGGAGCAACATATGTTGCCATCCAAGCAACGTCTTTTTCATGGACGCCCCTGCTTATTTCAGCAAAACAATGCCAAGCCACATTCTGCACGTGTTACAACAGCATGGCTCCGTAGTAAAATAGTGCGGGTACTAGACTGGCCTGCCTGTAGTCCTGACCTGTCTCCCATTGAAAATGTGTGGCGCATTATGAAGCGTAAAATACGACAATGGAGACCCTGGACTCTTGAACAACTTAAGCTGTACATCAAGCAAGAATGGGAAAGAGTTCCACCTGAAAAGCTTCAAAAATTGGTCTCCTCAGTTCCCAAACATGGCCTGTGGAATGTTGGTCCACTCCTCTTCAATGGCTGTGCGAAGTTGCTGGATATTAGTGGGAACTGGTACGCGCTGTCGTATACGCCGGTCAAGCACATCCCAAACATGCTCAATGGGTGACATGTCCGGTGAGTATGCTGGCCATGCAAGAACTGGGACATTTTCAGCTTCCAAGAATTGTGTACAGATCCTTGCAACATGGGGCCGTGCATTATCTTGCGGAAACAGGAGGTGATGTTCATGGATATATGGCACAACAATGGGCCTCAGGATCTCATCACGCTATCTCTGTGCATTCAAAATGCCATCAATAAGATACACCTGTGTTCTTCGTCCATAACAGATGCCTGCCCATACAATAACCCCACCACCACCATTGGCCAATCGATCCACAACATTGACATCAGCAAAGCGCTCACCCACACGACGCCACACACGCTGTCTGCCATCTGCCCTGAACAATGTAAACCAAGATTAATCCATGAAGAGAACACCTCTCTTAAGTGCCAGACGCCATCGAATGTGAGCATTTGCCCACTCAAGTCTGTTACGGCGACGATCTGGAGTCAGGTTAAGACCCCGATGAGGACGGCGAGCATGCAGTTGAGCTTCCCTGAGACGGTTTCTGACAGTTTGTGCAGAAATTCTTTGGTTATGCAAACCAATTGTTTCAGCAGCTGTCTGAGTAGCTGGTCTCAGACGATCTTGGACGTGAACCTGCTGGATGTGGAGGTCCTGGGCTGGTGTGGTTGCACGTGGTCTGCGGTTGTGAGGCCGGTTGGATGTACTGCCATATTCTCTGAAATGCCTTTGGAGACGGCTTATGGTGGAGAAATGAACATTCAATGCCTGAGCAACAGATCTGGTTGACATTCCTGCTGTCAGCATGCCAATTGCACGATCCCTCAATGCTTGCGCCATCTGTAGCATTTTGCTGTGAGACAAAACTGCACATTTCAGAGTGGCCTTTTATTGTGGACAGTCTAAGGTACACCTGTGCACTAATCATGGTGTCTGATGAGCATCTTGATGTGGCACACCTGTGAGGTGGGATGGATTGTCTCAGCAAAGCAAAAGTGCTCACTATCACACATTTAGACAGATTTGTGAACAATTTTTGAGAGAAATGGTAATATTGTGTATCTGGAATGAATTTTAGATCTTTGATTCCATCTCATGACAAATGGGAGCAAAAACAAAAGTGTTGCGTTTATATTTTTGTTGAGTGTAATTCAGCTGTCCAGGGGGAATTGTGTGATTTGCTCCATAAAAATACTTTTTTATTAACTCTATTATCTGCCATCCTGATGGAGCGGTTCTACAGCCTTATCATCTCGCATTTTCTATGAACAGAACCAGGAGTCCATCCCATATCCCCCTGAATGGCCAGGATAGGTGTAAAACGATGCACTCCCAAAAAGCATCTTATTGCTCTGTTCTCTATATTATCAATAGCCTTGGCATCTTTACCACCCCACATCCCCGCAGCAACACATGCGTTGCAGAGTTGAGTATAGGTTCTGTAACCAAGCTGGCTACATACTTTCAACTTATTGATGATCGAGCCAAGTGCTCTCCCGGCTGAGTTGGCAAGGGATTATATGCCAGCTTCACAAGACATAAATTTGTCAAAAATAAAACTCAAGTATTTGCACTCAGATACATAATCCAGAGTGGCTGAATCAAAATTAAACATTGTAGAACTTCTTTCTGTTCTGGATTCCACTGCCTCACTATATTCAACATTTTCTGTAGCTCAGGTTCAGACTCAGCTAGCAAAATTATATCGTCAGCATATAATAAGATACCCAAATTAATATCATCTAAGCATATGCCAAACTGGGTTTCCTTAATCTGTAGTGTTAGGTCATTCAGAAACAGGACAAACAACGTTGGACTAAGGATATCTCCTTGTTTCACCCCAAAAGGTGTGGCAAACCAGTCTGTAAGCATGGAATTAATTTCAATACGGGCAACAGGGGACCCGTAGATACTCTGCAAGGATTTATAAAATCGACCATCCACACCAACTTCCAATAGTTTAAAAGCTAATAAATCTCTATTCACCCAGTCAAAAGGTTTTTGAAAATCAATAAAACATGCAAATGTGGGTTTACCGAGAGTAATTCTAGTAATAATGATAGAAGAAATAGAATGGATATAATCAATGCATGCTCTGTTTTTTCTGAAGCCATTTTGTTCATCCATTAGGTATACGTACACCTCCTTCCAGAAATTGTGTTAGTCTATGGTTCAGTATATTAGAGTACAGTTTGTACATAGCAGTAAGAAGACTAATCCTTCTATAATTCAGAGGAATCCTGGGGTCATTTTTTGATGATTTTTCAATGGGTTTAATAACAGACTTGTTCCACATTGAGGGAATTATGCTATTGTTGAAACACGTTTTGAAAAGGTGATATAGAGTATTCAGAAGTTGAGGAGATTTCAGTGCCTCGTTTAGAATGACTTCAATTCCCATTGCCTTATTTAATTTAGCTTTACTTTTACCAAGCTTGACCTCGTCCAAAATAATATTATGATTCAAGGACTCATTTGAGCAATAAACAAGATGATTCATGGCTATCTCACGGCTACACTTTATAACACAGGCCTCTTTCAGAAACGTGTCATCAAAACCAGGCGGAATATAACTTCCTGAGAAGGAGTCCCTAAAATCTTTTTCCTATTTATCTAAAATAACTTCATTTTTGTTTTTTGTTTCCCCATTGTCGAGTATAATTTTCATTGGTATTTTCTTAATTCTGGGGAGCCTAAATTATTAATTTCTCGCCAAAATTGTTGCGGATTATTGCTTTGCAGATGGTCTAGACGTAGAGCCTGCCCTCGCGTAAACTGCCTCTTATGCTTCCTCAGGCACTTGTCGAAGCTAGCTTGGGTTAGTCTATACTGTTCTAGAAGGAGGCTTCGAGACATTGGTTCAGTACTAGTAGTCCAAGCCGACATGCATTAGAAGACAGGAAATTCCCTTGCAATATCCTAGGACGGCATCTAGCCGAGGAGCAGGGGCGGAGCCAGGGGGTGGCCAGGGGTGGCAACGGCCACCATTAATTAAACTTTGCTCCCCCCCTCCACCGCTTTGCTGGCAACCTTTTTTGTGCGCAAGTGTTCCCACATAGGAACGCAATTCAACCTCAAGCAAGTAGTTCTCCATCACTACAGATAGAGGCGGGAATACACTCAACTTGACTTTTATATAAATCATCGTTATTTTAGAAGAAGAGGGAGTAGTAATTGTGCTCTATGCAAAAAACATCCTTGGCTCTGCGAATGAAGGTGCCAACTACACTAGATTGCTGATAGGGTTTGCTCAAGCAACGATACTAAGCAACAAAAGAAATGCAAATTAGCTTGTTAGTTACTTTGTCATTACTTTGTCAAAGTGACTGCAAACAAAGAGAAGTTTGATGAAACGAGTGTAAATGTGCATGTGGTATTAATAAATTGATTTTCTATAATAATTATGCGCAAACTTATTTTCTGGTCTGTATTTAATTAACTTGCGTTTCTATTGTTGCTCAGTGTATATAACTCATTGCGCTAAGGTGAAGCACCCAAAACTAAAATTCAAATGTAGCCTCCTATTAATTTTCGCCTACTTTAAAATTACATTTTCAAAAACACTTGCATGCGAGTCGATGTTATTTTGGTATCGCTGTGCAGAGCAACATTTTGTATCCCTAAATATGTGCTTTTGGGGGGATGGAAAGCAGCACACTTCTAATGGGAAGATCAAAGTGTGACTTGGTGTCAATGTTCAAGTGCGAGCAGAACGTTAACAGACATGCCAAGTCTCACACATTCAGCGTAGGTCTCGCACAATTTTTAGGCTTATTCACCATAGTCCGCAATTATTCATTGCAGGCTTAATGAGATTCTCACAAGGTATTAAATTCCTTGTGCAGTTTCAGTTTCACTTGCATGAAGGTTGACCTAACCACAAGTAACATGGAAAGTGATAATGACTCCCGACTTCTCATGTTTATCTTTACTCAGGGATTGGAAATAGTGCATGTGTTTCATGATCGTTTAAATTGTTTTCATGAGATAAGACCGTTTGAAATGTCTTTATGCAATTCCATTCCTTCCTATCCCTTAGGAAAGACAAGCCTTAGAATTCCCGAGTCACAATCGATTTCTGTGTCATTAGTTGGGTAATCCATCGTGATGCACATGAAACTGATTAACGTGATGCAAAACGACTGAAATTCCGCGAGTGAATTTCTTCAGTGCTCGTTGATTGAATAACTGCTGTGTTAACTTGACAGAGGCCTATGACCGTCTGATAAGATAATTGCTCAGACATTTTCGCCGTTAGAAGGAACGTTCGTATATGTTATCAAATTACTCTCTGGTTTCCTCAATTCATTGCACCCTGGTTGAGCATATTTGCCGTCAACCGAATTGTTTATATTGAGTCATATGCCTTACACCAATATTGATAAAAGGAAGCGCTAGTTAGCTCTGGCTACTTCTTTCCTCAGCTTCAATTTTGCCCCTGTCCCATGTCTTAAATATTATGCAGGTAAGGAGAATTGTCATTGAATATCAATTACAAGTAGCGAGCTTGTTAGCCACCATGTTAATTTTATTAACTTCTAAATCAATTCAGTCCCCACGACGGTAAGGTCACCAAGGTAGCTCGCTGCTGACCATTTTCAATCGCTAGTGTTTGCCGCTAGTCCGCGGTCTATTCAAGTCAGTGGGATGACTAATTAGCTAGCTAGAACGAGAAAGCGATTTTTTTTTTCTATTTAAGTTACAAATTTTCGTTTCTACCTTAACTTATGCATGAAATGTTTTATTACAGCCCTTCAAATGAATATTGCTGCAAAAGGCAGGAGAATACAATGTGAAGGTTTGTTGATGCCTTCTGAAGTGCCTTCTGTAATACTCTTGTGTCGTAAATTGTAATTATCTTGTGAGATTTATCACCAATGAAAAACACACTAATTTCACAACTTTCAGATCTTTTTTAAAAATTAGTTTAGGAATACATTAAAAGCTTATTATACGAGTCTTCATGATGTTATTCTACATGGCAGCCACTGCCTGTATAGCTAAGTAAATGAGTGACCAAGAAATACTACTAAATCTACGGCAACTTTCCACATAGAAAAAAATAAGATATCAGTTTCTGTGCCACCCCTATGTGAGCAATGGCCTCAGTCTGGCCACCCAGATGAAAATTGTCTGGCTCTGCCACTGCCGGGGAGCACTTTATAAAATCACCCTGAGTCATAGATTCCACATGATCAATTTTAAACTAAATTAATAGATGAGAGTGAGATCCGGTAGCCTACATCTCTCCGATTAGATCAGCACACAGGGGGTTATTGTCTAACAGCTCCGATGTTGTAAGCACACTGAAATCGATACAGGAGGAAAAACATTTGTGCGGTGTTATTTTGTAATCAACAACAGCTTTTCCTTTGGGTGAGAAAGATGTATAATTATCATTAGTCTGATTTATTCTCCCATTCAGAATGCAGCATTTACAGTCCTTCAGAAATTCAAGCAAGGATTCCCCATGATTATTTAAAGCCGAGTCTAGAGCTACACGGGGTGAAACACTATTAATATCATCGAAGCAATCAGACTTGTTCGAAATACGAGCATTCAGGTCCCCACAAAGAAAAATAATATCTGCGTCCGTAGAATATCTGCGCCGACAAATGATTGAAAAAAGCCACAGAGTCACATCCTCGCGAGGAACCTTCTGGTGGCTGGTAACATGAAAACAAGACTGAACTGAAGTTCACGGTGGCAAAGCTTTAGTCCAATCACACCATCAATAATTTTATCACTTGCGCTTTGAATTGATCAAACCAAAAATTTTTAATCAAAATACCGACTCCCCCAGAGGCCTTCTTTGCTCTAACATGCTAGACCCTATTGCTACCGAACCAGGAATAACCAGGAAAATTAATACATTCGTCACCAGGCAGATGAGTTTCGTTTATAGAAACAATATCAGGGGATGAAGATTGCAACAGTTGAATTCTGAGAGAACTGTTCAGATCTGTTCAGCCATTAACATTCCAATGGGCTGCAGAAAAAGAGGAGATTATATTTACGGGGTGGGCAGGATCTCTTCACTTGGGAGGTTGACGAGGAGCAGCCCTGCCAGTAGCTCCGCCGGGAGTCCCGTGGGGCAGGTTGGTGAGGTCTCAGGTGTTCTTCTTCACCAAACGGCCGTTGCTTGTAAAAAAGAAATATTTTCCCGATGGAATTTCCTGCAACAAGGCCTTGAGGTTGAGATCAAGCAGGCGCTCAGTGTGTAATTTTGCTGAGTTGATGTACACACTCCTGTATGACTCGTTACTCTGTAGTTCTCTTTTACGGTGCAGGACCGCAGTCTTCCCCTGAGTGGATCCAAGCTCCACCTTGATCAGCCCTGGTTTCGGATCTCGTCTCGGAGCCAGCTCCTGCGCTGCTGTGATTGATGGAAGTGGATCACACTCCAGCCCCTCCAGTAGTAATCTCTGTATCCTCTGGACTTCCGTCCACTTGATCTTCTTGTTTAAGTCCGTCTCAGTCAGGCTCAGGCTCAGGCTTGCCCTCACCCGAGCAATCTCCAGGTTAAATTCGCTCCTTAGGTCAGAAACCTTTGACTCAATTTTCTCTGTCAGTCTCCTCTTGCTTTGAGCCACCAGGTCAGTCAGGGTAACTTGTAGGTTGTTCAGGAAGTCTTTCAGCTCGTTTATCTGTATTCATTTTTTTGATTAGCTTTCTGAATTCTTCCATCAACGCCTCATTTCCCGCATGATAATTAGCCCCACTCCTTGTCTTGGAGTCGGCCTCGGCGTCCTTTCTGACTTTTTCCGCGTCAGCCTCTTTCTTTGCCAGTCTCTCCAATTTCTCCTTCTCTTTATCTCCTGGCATTGTCAGTTCGGTTAACTACTCAAATTTAAACGAAGAGGAAAATAACCTCAAAAATGAAGTTTGGGATATTTTTCCTAATTATTTGGTCATACTCACGCTCAGCACATCCTACCTGACCTGAAGTCCGTCAATAGATGTGTTCTTACCAGGGAAGGTCCCATCAGAGTAGAGCACAAAGATGTTTTATTACAAGGGCAGTAGCCTCATTGTTGGAGAGTGTAGATGTGTTATTAACAGGGCTGCATCCCTTTGAGTAGGAGTGTATGGTTGTCTTATTACCACGACAGTAGCCTCAGTGTATCGATGTTATTATGAATGTACTTCCCATCAGTGCTGGAGTGTATAGATGTGTTATTATCAGGGTAGCTATTGATATGTCAATGCCACAGCAGTAACCTCAGCGTTGCATAGTATTGCTGTGTTATCATGGGGGCAGTAGCCTCAGGGTAAAGGGTATACAGTAGATGAGCTGTTACCAAGGCAGCTCCCCTCAGTGAATTGGTAAATTCTCATGGGTGTATCCCACCTTTCACTCATTGTCCACTCAAACAAGCTCTGGCTCCTCCCTGGGGAAGAAGCCGTTTAGAGAATGGCTGTTTGGATCAATCATTAAATTTATACTGAGAAAAACATACCTGGGTACTTCAGAGAGACTACCCAAAGTAGTATACTGGAGCACTCTTAGAAGTCTGCAAGTTTTATTGCGGGGGGGTGTGACTGACATTTTGACAGGAAACGTGCCTAGGTAAGTTCTCAACGTGTATGGTCCTACACTGTTGAGGACTTTTTTCCACACTTAAAGCTTGGTAGAAGTGCGTTGGACTTTATATATTCAATTTATACTGAATTGGATCTCCAGTCACCCTGACTGCATAAACAGCCACTATCTATAAGCATCACACCTGCGATGAAAATGACGTGCAGTTACAATTAAATATAACAACAAAGCAATTAGGCTCAACAAAACCAGGCTGCAGAGCCATAACCCATTGTAATTATTTGCAGAAACATTACCTGTGTGGTACCGTTCTAGAACCAAATGCGAGACCAGGAAGTTGCAGCAAGTGTGAGTTTTAGTGAAGTTGGGGGGGTAAACCCCCACAGGGCCGAAGGCAACGGTACAGAGTCCACAATCCAAAATCAGAATCCCAGGGACTTAAACCAAACTGTACACAGGGCAGCAAACACTAAACTCAGAGTCGGGAAAAACAGGTACAGTACACGGGCAGAGAAGTATCAAAGAAAAAGCCAAATTCAGAATCCGGAATGTTCCAGTCAGAAGTATAACACTAAGAGTACAAGGTATCAACAATCGCAGCACAGGGAAAATGATCTGACAATAGCTGTTAGTGAAATGACTGCTTAAATACATGTAGGGGAGTCACATGCTATGATAGGGCACAGGTGAGTTGGATCAGACTAATTACAAAGGAATAAACATGAGGAGGTTCCTAATTACAAGAGATTGGCAAAAGCCAGATCACAGAGACAGCCTACTGACAAACACACGGCTCCGGTTAGGGAGTTCTACCGTGCACAGAGTGAGAGGCAGAACAGTAATTAACAAGGTGCAGAAAATCTGCTGAAGCACAGCAAAGTAAATTGAGTGAAGGCAAGGGGCGGAGACTAGAACAGAGCGAGTGCTGAGATCTTGTTAGTCAATTAGTAATGCGCAGCTATACAATCCCTAGTGCTTGTTAGTAAGTTAGTACTACTATGTTAGTCTTGGTTAGCAAGTTTAACTAAAACAACAAACTGTTAGTATTGTTAGTAAAATTGAAAGCAGAGTGAAGGAAGTAAACGAGATTGGAAGGAATGGTTGAAATCCCAGAAACCATGAAGTCACCTGAAAGTGTGGCACACAATACTGGGGCAGTGAGCGATCACATGACAAAAGACCAGACAGGGGGAGACAAAGTGCAATGCATGGTATGACACAAAACATGGACCGGAATAAAACTGCAATGGTGGAATATGGCGAACAGACAAAGACAAGGCAAAAACAAGACATGGCATAGAATCCAAATCACAATACAAATCATAGTCAGGCAAAGCAGAATCATAATGAGACATGGCAGACAAGGCAGAATCATGACAAAACATGGTCAGGCAGATCAGGATTATAACATTACCTTGTTGTCATTTTGATACACTTTAAGCAGAGTCTCATTTTGTATCCGCGTCTGAAGTATATGAAACTAAAAGCTCTCAGTTCAAACATTTCCCATGTTTCTCATGTAGGTTATGTAGGAATAGTGATGTGGATGCTCCTTTTATGGAGTTGTGCTAGGATTGCATTTATTTTTCTGTCACGAGAGTATGATTCCCTAAAAAAAAAAACACACGAGGGTAAAATCTGGAGAACAGAGAGAATCTTGACTCTCCAGAGGAAAGTGTACTTGTCAAATCATTGATATGTAAGGCCTAGGGTGCTTGTTAGTTCTGGCAATCAGAGGTTTTGTTTTGTGTATTTCAAAAGCAGATAACCCCAACAGATCACTCCATCTATGGGAGGAGAGAAAATATGATCAATATTTAACAAGGATTTGCATTACTTGGAATTTCTCCTTCTGGATTCCGCGTTGCTTTATATTTAGATGTTTTTAGATAGTCTGCAAAAAAAGCACCGAGGTTTATCCAATGGTTTGATTTTTTCCCCCTTGAAACTACATGAAAAATTCCTTTTCAATAAAAGCTTTATTTTGAGTGTGTCTGTATGTCTGTGTGCATGCATGAATTTTATATTTGCCTCAAAACATTTGCATGGTTTTAGTTCATTTCTAAATTAATTAAATTAAATTAAACTGCTCTTCAAAATAACTTGACGTTAACATTGTACAATCTCAACTCCAGAAGAACTGGGAAAATGTGTTAAAAAAAAAAACCTAAAAGCTTCCATTGCTGCGCCTCTGCCTGCCATAGCTTCATACGTCCAAAAAGTTGATCTTCGGTTCCGACAATAACCTTATGTGACCTTAGCCTTTGAAACCAATGACCTCCAGGACCAAATCAGTTCAGCTCCTTTGTGAAGTGGTTGTGGTAAAAATCCTTCCATCCTTATTTTAGTAAATATAGCGCACACAAGATATTTTGGACAGATGGTGTGACAGACACATGTACGGATGGGTGAACAACTTGAAAACAGTCCACCTCCCTCTCACTGTGTGTAGTTGAGGCACAATTAAAACAGTACACACTAAGCAGCGAATCCCATTTAACCTGTGTTCTATTGAAAAAAAAAAGTTCAAAGAGAATAAGTCGTCTCTTAACTTTTTTTTTTTTGGTCAATAATAGCTAATTGGGAATATGATGTCAGCAACACATTCCTGTGAAGTTGGGACAGGTGCATGTTCATCACTGTGTAACACCACCTCTCCAATAAAAACCCTTAGGAGTCCATGAGACTGTTAATTTTTATATCCAATCATAATTTTATCACCTGTAACCCCTTCACTTGTTTACCAGTAAAATGTTCCAAACAGGTGTTTTTCTGAAGATACCACAACTTTTCCGATCTTCCTATTAACCTCTTGCATTAATCAAATTTGTAATTTGTGAATATTTACAAAAATCAGTGCAGTTGACAAAGTTTATTTTGATTTTTTTTTCTATGAGCGGTTTCAACTAAATGTCGATAGATGGTTATTCACAAAGTTCTCGCTTCTGTTTTATTTGCATTTTATATACTACCCCAGGTCTTCTGGAATTGAGGTTTCACAATAACTCTATGCTTGTGAAACAAAGCATTCAGCAGCACACTCCCAGTGGCCAAAAGGGCTTATTTACCAGATCAATCAGCCGGTGAATCGAGCTGAATTTGCTAGTGGTGCAGCTCTGCCCCAAGGAGACAGAGTGGCAAAGTTGCACCATGAATATACATTCTTACCGATTAGTCATTTCGGACTGTTGAGGGCAATAGGAACTGGATATGATATCGATCCCAGTGACTATGTTGTACTAGTTTTTGTCTGGAAATGAGATTGCGCTCAAGTGAATATGATGTTTTGTTTTTTTAGTTGGTTATGATATCGCTCTCTGTGAATACATGGGATTATTTTTTAGCTGGATATGATATCGCCCCCAGGGAATATGTTGGATTATTTTTTAGCTGGATAGGATGTTGCGCTTAGTGAATATGTTCCATTATTTTTTTCACTGGATGTGATATCACTCCCAGGGAATATGTTGCATGATTTCTTAGATGGATATGATATTGCTCCCAGTGAATATGTTGAATTACTTCTCAGCCCCCTTAAAACCCTCCATCAGGGCTGCAGCTCTGGCCTGCCTATGGACTGAGTTTTAGAATCAATGGTGGGTGACAGAATTATACACACATCTAAGCCTATCAAGTGCACTCCTTTTAATTTGCTTGATTCGACACCATGACCAAGGCTCTCATTAGCGGAATGAATTTATTGGGCTCAGAAGAATATCCAAAATTAATTATGCCATGAAAAGCTGGTGACGGTAATGCCCAATGAAAGAAATGTAGCTGGTAAATACGACTGGATAAATCACGGTGTGCGGGTAGCAGAGCCGGCCGTTAAATAAATCATGCACATGCAAATAAAAACACATTGTGCTGCCTGAAAAATGCATCCCCAGTGTTGAGTTTTCCCGCTGTCACCGTGGCAGTGTATCAAAGACGCAGTATATCGACTGCTCCTCTCTCCAGCTGTCTGTGCGTTTCTTTTAACAACTGCAATCAATAAATAAGTAGCAGAGAGCAGAGAACACGGGGTGCGTTATCGCTGCGTCGCTGGGCGCGGGGGTTTGAGAACGGCGCGGAGGGAATTGTTTCGCTCATTTTCTTCTCGTCTCTGGATGTGTAGTATTTAGCATGAGCAGGTTGTTGGTGGTTTATATTTCTCCCCACAGTGATGCCTGTAAATCTGATTTATTCTGTCCCAGTATAGGGACCTGATCTCAGCATAAGCAACAATGCGCTCGTCTTCAGCACACCAGAGCTAATCCAGACTAATAAATGGCAGAGATTTGCTAAATGACCTTAGAAATGCAGTCTGAAATTACGCTTTACAAATTTTAAAGAAGTAAGTCGCTGGGCAGCCTTGTGGTTGCCTGCTTAACTGCCAGCTGAAGAAGTTCTGGGTGATACCTACCCCCAGTTCTCCCCTGTTCCCACTGGCTACCTGCCTTATCCAATTAATCACTTTATTTTCCACCTCACTGTTAATGAGTCTCACCAAGTTATTTTTTAGTTAAGTAGTGTTCCCTTTCTCTATTTATACCTCTGTCTTTCCCATCACAGGCATGTTGCATTGGATTGTAGCTCCATTTAGTTAAACAACACTTTGTTTCAGTTTCTTTCTCCCTGTGTAGTTTAAATTAACTTTTTTTATTTCTTATTTTAGTTTGCTGCACTGTGTTTATTCAATAAAACAAAGTCCTCAGCACTTAGGTCCTCCATCTTTTCACTCACCTGGTGCCCCCCACTCCTTCCCGGGGAACCGGCCGGTCATCACATTCTGTTTGGAATCTCCGTTGAGGTTTCACATTCTCATTTGAATTTAGAGAGTGGAAGAATTCTGCTTTTGGGCCCTTGAGCAATGGTTTTACTCCTGTCCTGGATGTCCATGGGGTCTGCTGGGATTTTATGTGTGTTTGTTTGCTCATGAGCTGGTGTTTGTTAGTGTGTTAGTGTTAGTGTATCTCAATTTGAGACTAAGAACTGAGAAGAAAATTGCTCTTTAAAGCTGTTTTTCATTAAACTATACCATTTATTGCAAGATGAATGCTTCTGCAGTCACACAGTGTTTGGAAAAGGCTCACTTACTTGAAAGGTTTAAGGAATACATTTGAAAGGAAGTAGAAAGGGTGTGATGAATTAAAGGAGGTCATAGCTTGTCTTTTAAAGGAGCACTATGGTGCGGCAAAAAGTAGCTCTAATATCACAAAGGACACCTCAAGCAATACAAATTCACTTTTTTCTGCCTTGGCAGGTGACGCACGTAGCAGACACAATTGATTTTGAAAATCTACCATGCCGCACCATTATATTCATTTTACTGCACCATTTCTCAAGATCGAGAATGACGCTATGACACATACCGGCACCTTGATTCAGCTGCCACTGTTTCGGTAAACAGTTGTAAACTATATTAGTTGCCAGCTAACTTGGTTAGCAACTACGCTTTTGGTAAATGCGCCCCAGAGTTCCAAAAGACAAGGAGGAGAGAAAGGCTTGGCTGTCAAAAGTCGGGAGACGCAAACGGTGAGGTGAAACTTGTTGATAGAGTAGCTCCAGTTAAAAAGCACTTCCGATGTTTAACAACATTGGCATTTGCCACTGAGTCACATTTCCGGTCTTCCCTTCCATGAGTGCGCCTCTTCCCCCACCCAAAAAACTGCATTTTAGGGAGACGAAAATGTTGCTCTACACAGCAATACCAAAATAACACAGATTCACTCCATAGTGCTTTTGAAAATGTACAACCCCAATTCCGAAATAGTTGAAACGAAGTGTAAATTGTAAAGAAAATCTAAATGTGATAACTTTCCGATCACAAGCCAATATGTTATTTACAGTAAAACAAAGATAACATTTCAAATCATGAAACTGAGACATTTTACATTTTTCCACAAAATGAGCTTATTTCAAATTTTCCAGCTGCAACAGGTCTCCAAAAAGTTGAGACACAGACATAGAAGACATGAGAAGCAATATATAAGATAATCAGCTGAAAGAACATTTATCAAGTAATAAAGTTAACTGGCATCAGGTGCGTAACATGACTGGCTATAACAGGGATGTCTTCGAGAGGCTGAGTCTCTCAGAAGTAAAGATGGCCAGAGGCTCTCCAACCCGTGAAGGCTTGCGAAACAAAATGTGTGGATAACTTAAAAAACAATGTTCATCATGTCAAATTGCAAAGGCGTTGCAGGTCTCATCAACAACAATGCATAAAATCATCATCAAAAGATTCAGAGAAACTGGAAAAATCTCTGTGCATAAGGGACAAGGCTGAAGACCTTTACTGGATGCCCGTGATCTTCGGGCCCTCAGACACCACTGCATCACTCAGTGGCATGATTTTGTCACTAACATTAATAAATGGGCCCAGGAATACTTCAAGAAACCACTGTCTGTAAACACAGTCCACCGTGCCATCCACAGATGCCACCTAAAACTCTATCATGCGAGAATGAAGCCATTGTTGAGCATGATCCAGAAGTGCCACCATATTCTGTGGGCCAAGGCTCATTTAAAATGGACTGTAGCAAAGTGGCAAAGTCTCCTGCGGTCAGACAAGTCCAAATTTGACATATTTATTGGAAATCATGGACGTTGTGTCCTCCGGGCTAAAGAAGAGAAAGACCACCCCTCCTGTTACCAGTGTTCAGTTCAAAAGCCAGCATCTCTGATGGTATGGGGATGCATTTGTGCATATGGTGTGGGACATTTGCATGTTTTAAAAAGCACCATGAATGCTGAGAGGTATATGAAGGTTTTAGAGCAACAGATGCTGCCTTCCAGAGGACATCTATTCCAGGGAAGGCCTTGTGTATTTCAGCAGGACAATGCAAAACCACATACTCCAGCTATTACAACAGCATTGCTTTGTAGTAGAAGAGTCCGTGTGCTGAACTGGCCAGCCTGCAGTCCTGATCTTTCACCGATTGAGAATATTAGGAATATAAGTAAACGAAAAGTCCGTCAAAAAAGACCCAAAACTCTTCAGCTGCCGGAAGCCTGTGTTAAACAAGAGTGGGATAAAATTCCAATGGCTGAACTCAGGAAACTTGTCTCCTTAATGCCCAGACGCCTCCACTCTGTGTTAAAAAGAAGCGGGGATGCTACAGCATGGTAAACAGGCCCCATCCCAACTTTTTTGAGAACTGTACCAGCCATTGAATTTGAAATGAGCTCATTTTGTGGATAAAATTGTAAAATTTCTCAGTGTCAACGTCTGCCATGTTGTCACTGTTCTGTTGCAAATAAAATATTGGCTGGTGTGATTTGAAAGTCATTGCGTTGATTTTATTCACAATTTACACTTTGTCCCAACTATTTCGGAATCTATGAGCCAACCTCAATATATTTAACGTTAGGTCTATAGGAAGAGATAACAATTAAGATCACTGAGATGCCACTTTTTTACATACAATTCAACATCGTTCAGTCACATCAAGTCGAAAGCTATTCCAGAAGCCGAGCCTGGAGTGCCTTGGTCATTGTCACTCTTGGTGTTTTCATCGTCAGCCTTTGACGCATACGGCTCGTTCAAGTACAATAAGTTTCTCACCGTTTCCTCCAGGCTCGCTTTTCCATCGGTGCCTGAATTATCCATTTCATACCAACCTTCTGACACTGACAAAGCCAAACTTTCTTTGCCACTTCAGCTAACTGTCATAGTCACCAATGGTTTGTGTTATCATGGAGTTCTCACTATGACGCCGTTTCAAATAGTTGCGCTGTGCTGCGGCTATGTGGTTGAAGTTAGGCTTCTCAAGTTTAAAATAAAAATTGGACCATTCTGAATTAACTTTTTATGTTCTTTTGTTGTCTCTGTAATACCTGTGTGTTGTTGTTTACGATTGAATATGGTGGCCAAGGTGCCGATTTACGTCATACTCGCGGGATATCTCATGCGCTCTTGTTGGTGCCTGTGCCAATCATGGCGGCTAACACGAGCATGATAATAAGGCGCCTGGGGCAATTTGGACTACAATTATTCATTGATTACCGTACTGCTGAAAATAATACAGGCTGAGTAGGGTTCACAAGGGTTCAGAGTAACACAGTAGGCCATTGTGTGTGATACCATAGTGCCCCTTTTTAGTTGCTTGTCTCTAGTCCTCTATCGGTTGTCTTCCTTGAGAATGCCATTATTTTCTTGCTGGGCTAGAAAAAAGTTGCCTTTGACTCATTAATTCTTGTTATGGATTATCTGTTTGGCTGGATTTACACTGCGGGTTAAATGTGACACGAATGTGACACGAATCAGATATTTTGCTCAAATGCGGCAAAATATCCGATCTGTCACATGGCTGTGTAAACAGGAAAAAAACGCATTGATTCCGCCCTCGATCGGATCCATCAGATCGGATCCAGGCCTCATTCAAATGTGCTTTTTGTTCGGATATGTTTCTGACGTATATTGGGTATGCGCTAATGTACCCATTGTGTAAATGCATATCAACTTGCAGAGTGGATATGCTGTTTAAAAAAAGGTCAAGACTAAGGCGGAGTCTGCCTATGCATTTGTGATGATGCAGGTGAAAGGTGTGTAAAGATGCTTTCACACCAGACATGAAACCAATTTTTCACGCGACAGATTCCATTTGGAGTCAAATATACGTGTTTTGCTTGTAATCGCGGCTTTACATTGACTTTCACTGTGTTGAAGATTATATTTCAATATTTCTCATCATATTCCTCAGTAAATCAGTAACTAAATTAATTTGTTTTGCGTCCAGTGTGAAAGTGGCTTAAAAGGCGTGAACGGGTGAAACAGATGTAGGTTACCCAGTGAAATGCTGCAAACTTGCTTGATGTTTTGATAATTTCTATGACTGTTAGGCCTGCATGCTATTGTTGCGCTACACAACCTGTTCTCTGTCATTTTCATGATTAACAGAAGGTTCACTCCGAGAGCGCTCCGCACTTAACAGGCGCTGCTTGTTCTCCCCGCTTAGGTAGGAGGACAATCATTCAATTGAACGAGTATTTGCTGAAGTTAAATCAAAGTTATTCAAAATTGCACACCTGCACAAATAGCTTGAGCCGAATTCTTTTTATAGCCTATTTCACTGCCGCGTGCCCCTTTTTTTCACTCAATACCGAGAGTAATTTTAAATAACGTTGATTTAGATTAAGCAAATACGCGTCCAGATGAATGATTGTCGTCTTACCTAATCAGGAGAACAAGCAACACCTGTTAAGTGTGGAGCGCTCTCGGAGTGAACCTTTTGTTCATGAATCATGAAAATGACTGAGAACAGGTCAGGACTAATAATTGTTATATACGGATGTTTTGTCCACCCCAATTCTCAGTTATACTGAATTTACCCCATAATTTCATCGCTGTTAGATCGCATATGGCGATAAACCGCGTATTCAGTTGCCAATTACGATAATTGGAAAACGCGTCAATAAAGGAAAATGATTGAGAACTAGCCAACACTATCCTAATTGCCATAAAGGGTCGTGTCTGTGCCCCCTCAATTCCCTGTTTCTAGCGCCAGGCCTGCAGTGCACTCTCCTGTCTGCGCGTAGACACGGTCTGGGTGATTTTGGAAATTTTCCGGTATTTCAAGAACATGCTTCTAATCTCGTTTTTACCTTCCTTCCGGCTTTTCTGAAATTACCATAAACTAACCAGTAGGCTGCTTAGTTAGTACAGGTAATTTTACTGTATCCTAATCCCTTCGTCTATACAGTAACTAACTAACTCACAATCACGTATTTTGATTAGATGTGTAGATATCACTAACTAACTATAACTAACTCTGCCCTGCTCTGCTCTGTAACTCCACCCCTGTTGCTTTCTCTGCCTCTCCCTGCGTTTCGGTGAGATCTCTCACACGTGCTTAATTGCTGTCCTGCACTCATTGTCTGTGCACTTAGAACTCCTTGACCGGAGCTGTTTTTCTGTCATAATTTTTCTGGGTGGATCCTGTCTGCGTTTTGGCTTTTGCCAATTGTTGTGGTTTTGGACTTCCCCATGTGTGCTTACCTCTGTAATTAGTCTTATCCAATTCACCTGTTCCCTGCATGGCTTGTGACTTCGCTCTTGTCTATTTAAAGTCTTCACTGCAGTTCATTCTTTTTCAGAACGTTGATCAATTTCTCCTGTGCCGATTTTGTATAAGCCAGTTGATCTTGTGCCGATTTTGTGTAAGCCAGTCATACCTGAGACCACCTTGCTTGTTGCCTTTGACCATCTGTACCTGTTTGCTGCCCGTTTTGGATTTTGACCCGTTTCTGTATGACAATTTTTTTGCCTGCTGCTCTGTTAACGTACTTTGCTCACAAACTCTGACTTCTGTGTTTGGATTTGCCCTTGTATACTTTCTCCATTCTGATTACCTGGATTCGACCACTGCCTTTCTTCCAGATTACGATTTTAAACTGTGTCTCTGTACCTCTGCATTGATTGATCTTTGGCTTTTTGACATCTGGACTGTAATAAACTCTGATTTTTGGATTATCCCTGAGTTGCGATTGGTTCCTGTGGGCGTAACGTTACAGAAAATCTATTTTTGATCCACTGACTCATTAAAGGGGCTGTGTCAGCTGGGGCACATGCATAGTACAGTCCAGTCGATAAACACTTTCATACATGTGGTGCGACATCAAGGGAGCAGAAATACAAACCCCAAGCTTATTAGTACGTGTGTAAAGCGTACCTTCGTCAAGGTTTTTTTTTCCTTTTTACTTATAAATTCGGCATCTCCAATCCCGCCCGAATCTGGAATGCCCAATTGGTGAACTATGTACAAGGCTTGCTCGTTTGTGACCCCTTGTTGCCAATTCAGGAGACTGAAGACAGTTCACGGCTCTCCTCCGAAGCAGGTGCCTGTCAGCTACCGCTTCTTATACACTCATTGGTCGAATCTTCGCAAGTTCAGAATGAGGGCGGAGCATACCCCGGACATGACCAGGCTTAGAGTCTTCCTGACGAGCACCCGCCTGGCCAACAGGAGGTGCATGAGCAACGAACAAAGCTGTTTTTATTTTATTTCCCATTTCCGACAGTCCCTTCCCAATTTGAAACCCTGTAGCGCTATAGCCAATTGTGTGCTACTCTGAAAAAGCTGCCAACCACCGCCGGTTGGTATGACCGGGCCTCGAACCCGCAACGTGATAGGGCCGGTTCATGCTCTACGCAAAGTACACGAGTGTGAACGCGAGGCAACACATCGAGCAAAGCAAGGTGGCCATCTTGTGTCCTTGCGTAGCAAGGTGTGTCCTCCAAATTTTTGTAACGCGACGCATCGACGCTTGTATTTCCTTGAGATTCCAGTAGGGGAGATAAAGCAAATAATGCACCATATGCAGTGTTCAACACAGCAGAAAGAAAAAAAGGAGGAGGAGGAGAAGGAGAAGATTTTGCTGCCCCCTATTGCATGAGCAGTGTACTGCTTTTTAACCAGGCACAGCGCAGCAAGGGACGCACTTTCAGGCTTCTCTGTGAACAGAATGGAACAGACCTGTGTTTGTGTTCGCTCACCTACCTTGCGTAGAGTATGAACCGGCCCATAGTCACTTCTGCACTGCAACGCAGTGCCTTACCTGAGTGAGCTATCTGGCAGCTGGGGTCGCGGTTTTAAATACAGAAGATGGCCTGCAAACGCGGAGTTGCTAGAGTAACCGCATTTATCTTTGCCAAAAACCACGGAGAATAAATGATACTAACCACTCATATTTCTTTGGGCGAAAACACATTGAAAGTGTGAGGTAAGGTATACCGGTGAATTTGTGGTGTAGTTTCAATCTGTTTGCATCGCATGCATCCTTGAGAAGTTTGGGGAATTTTTATCAAGCAACTGTCTTGAATTTTTGCAGAACCTGTTTGTCGCAATGTTTCGTCTGACATGCAGCTGTCAGAGATCCAATCAACGTTGGCTGACTTAAAAGCAATAACACTACAAAAACCTGATCTATGACAAACTGATGCTATGAAGAGGCTTTTCGATCAATAAAGAGAGTTTTTTTTTGGTAAAAATTTCATCAAAGTTCTCAAGGTTGAATACAATATAAACAGATTTAAAAAGGCTTACACAAAATCTCTGATTAATTGAAATAGTTGTTCCAGCATTTTAAAATACTTTGTCGCATTCATGCGCCCAGGCTGTTGTAGTCCCTTTAAGCATTGTCAAGCTGGCTCTGTTTTTGATCCACAGACTACTTAGCCACTGTTTTAGTAGAGTCTATTTTGATCCACTGACTCATTGACCACTGATGTGCAGAATTTGTTCTTAATCTCCTGTCCACTTGACTGACCCTTGTTTCGCAAAATTTGTCCTTGATCCACAGACTGTTTGTCCTATGTTGTGCAGAGTTTGTCTTTGAATCAAGTTTTTTGTTTCAGTCCCTGAATTCCAGGATGCCTTCCTTGACTTGAAGCAGGTTTCAGCAGTGACTTATGAGTGACTGTGCCACTGTGCATTACTGTGGACAGGACTGCATACTGTGCGTGTGAGTGTGTGCGTATGTGTGTTTGGGATGGATGTATGTACTGTGCGAACTATGCAGCTATGTACATGTGAATGAGTTTGCAGACAAGTTGCATGTGCAATTATGTTTGGGCATGTATGTTTGTATGGTGTTTGCATGCATGTGCATGTCTGTGGTTGGGGTGTGCACAATGTTTATGTAAAGTCAGGCCCGTGTGTATTTGAACAGTGACCAAATTGACAATCAAAATGGATTAAAAAGTGAAGAGAACAAGATGTGCTTGAAGTGTAGATGTTCAGCTTGTATTAGAGAGTTAAAAATTGTTCAGTACACCATGAAGAATTGCAGTCACTTTTATGTGTCGCCTCCTGACCTACGGGGCTCGAGAAGTGACTGGGCAAATGAACATAACCTTGAATTAAACTGAAATTTTTTCAATTGTTAGTTGCAAATCCTGAGCAGTCAACGACTGCCTAAATTCTGAAACCCATAGACATCACCAGGGGCTGTTTCTCCCCGAGAGATGCTCTGCCAGGCCTTCACTGCGGCAGTGTGTCCTGCTTGTTCTTGTTGTGTTTTGCCTGCAGCAAGTGAAGTGTATGCTCAGTTGGGTTCTGAACAGGTGATCGGCCATTGTAAAATATTCCATTTCTTTCTCTAAAAGTCTTAAGTTGCTTATGCCGCATACTTCCAAGTTATTGTCCATCTGCTCTGTGAAGCACCATCAAATGGGTTTTGAAGAATTTGGCAGGATCTGAGCAGATGATATAGCCCTATATAATTCATAATTCATCTTGCAGCTTTTGTTGGCATTCATGTCATCAATAAATTCAGAGAATTCAGTTCCATTGGCAGCCATACATGCCAGTGCCTCAGCACTACCCTAATTCCTGCTTCTGTGCTTCAGAGATGAGCTAGTATGGGTTAAGGCCCTGTCCGATACTGCTGTTTAACGATTCCTTCTGCCTCCGTCTAAATATTTACGTCAGACGGTCTCATATGGCGGTAAATTCAAATTTTTTGGCCATGGACGGTAGAAAGAACAGCATGAGTAATGTCCAAATACATCTGAGAACCGTCTGCTTAAGTATGAGTAACATCTTCATTGAGCCCAGCTTATGGAACATTGAATGTCAGAGGAACGTCTGCTTAAGTATGAGTAACGAAGGAATTGGATTGTGTGTAAATTAATGAAATAAATTGTATATAGTTACAGGATAAAAACAAAGTTTATCAAATCGCCCACAATTTATTTCACAATCCCCCAAAAAAGGAAAAACAAGCCAGAGAAAAACTTGAAATGAAGTTAGTTGTTTTCAAGATTTTCTTTGGTTCATTTTTCTTTTTTGTAACATATAAAAAAAAAATTCATAAATTGAATGAAAAGTGTAATAAAGAACAAATTTAATAGTTTGCATTAAAAATAACAGTTATTTTCATTCATTCTGGATCTTTTTTGGGGGGGTTTTTTGCTTTTTTTTGGCAGATTTGTGGGTTTTAGTCTGTCCGCCTGCCCAATAGCCATAACAGTTGTAAAACCGGTACGTATCAGCCTGAGTAACATTGGAAACGTCAAAAAAAAAAAAAAAAAAATGCCAGAGTAACATATGAGAACTGCTAATCGCAAACCAAGTCATCGGAAATTTTGAACACGTCCAAAGTTTGGAACGGCTAGCGCTGTCTATCATCGTCTAGATACGTCTGTAAACCAGCAGTAAATCAAATTAAAGAGTCTATTAAACGTACCCCTTCGTTCGTCAGACAGAATCGTTAAACGGCGCAGTGGGACAGCACCGTTAGAGACAGAGTGAGGGCTCTGCTGTGAGCCATGAGATGGTTTCTTTCCTTCATCTCTTCCCTTCATTCAGGTACAAGCTGATCTTTGTCTTATCGATCCATACGATACTAATCCAGAACTACTAAAGTTTCTCTTTTTTTTGGTAAACTCTGTTCTGGTCCTCTCGCTATCAAGGGTTAATAATGAATAACATCTTGTAGTAAACCCTCAATAATTACTCTGGTAAAGTGTTTTTCCATGCACTTGTGGTAAACCCTCTCTGATTACTCCAGCAAAGTCTTCTCTTGATTGTTGACTTTAGCACTGATTCTCCGATTGTCTTGAGGGTTTTCTTGATATGGCCAACTGATTTGAAAGGGTTTTTCAACAGGTAAAGAATTCCTTTGATGTGTATTACAGTCATTATACAACATCCCCCTAACCTTTGAAGAATTAAAAGTAAATGGTTAGTTGATTTTGCTGCTCCTGATATTTTTGCTCTTTCTGTGATAGATTTTCTTCTGTATGGCGATGGCTTTTCTCTCTGGAAGTAAAACTTCTTTAAATTTCATACTTAGAGCTTGCAGCCACAGATTCTAAATACTATTGCCACACTTCAAATCAACTCTACTCTGCTTACTCATTGATGAAAAAGGGAATAGCGTGCACCTGATCATTTTCTAGCTGATCAGCCAATTGTTGAATTACTTTTGGTCCTTATAAAAGAGAGTGACCACCTGTAAAAAGTGCTGTTCACCAATAAAAGTAAAAGTTCCAACACCATTCACTCAATTTGCATATGAATCCTCTCAAATTAAGGCTGAATGTTTGCACTTTGAGCTTATATTAATTATTTAATATCAACTCCAATATGCTGTTGTGGACAACAAAAGGAACTTAGTCAACATTCAAATATTTATTGACCTTACTGTACACTACCTGGCAAAAAAAAAAAAGTGAAATATAAGCCTCTCAATGAGCTTGATAACAAATCAATTGTCTGGATATGAACAAAAATTAAACAAATAAATTAAGTGAAACTTAGCATGGGATATGTTTTCCTTCTGATTTTATAAAATATTTTAACCTTGGGGGTAAACATGCAGACAGCTGTGAAAAAAAGAAGAATGGAAAAAATGGAAAAATGCCACCCGATTGTTCCTCTTTGGAAAAAAAAGTTTCAATTTTGAGAAGAAAGACTTTTTGCAATATTCTCCCATTCTCCAAAGCATTCATTAACTTTGGCCATCTTGGGCTTGGCCCTGGATTGCATGCGTGTGTTTGTGTTTGTGTTTGTGTTTGTGTTTGTGTGCGTGTGTCTGTGGGCGCGCTAGGGATGAGTGTGTGCATGAGTAAATCTGGTAGCAGCAACTGCAATCAAACATTTGCAGTGACTGACAATGCATCGTTTACATTGCTGTGGTGGAATTTTGTCCCAGTCTTTTTGAAGAATTGTACTAATTCAGTCATTTTTTAGGGGTTTCCAGCATTAACTGCCTGTTTGAGGTCATGCTATGCATTTCAATCGGATTCAAGTCAAGACTTTGTCAAGGCCACTCCAAAACCTTCATTTTGTTTCTTCTGAGCCATACCGGGGTGGACTGGCTTGTGTGTTTCAGATTATTGTGATACGAAATCAGGCAGACACCAGATGCGGGAAAAGGGAATGAGGATTTATTTATAAACAAAACAAAACAGGCACGAGGGCCAACAAAAAACTTGGCCCAAAGGGTTGCAAAAAACAAACTGAGGTAAGCTACACAGAGCTATAAACAATAAAGGCAAAAGGCAAAAAACAAAAAGGCACTGGAAACTCCAGGCAAGAAGCACAAGAAAAATAAATAACCAGACTATATATAAATTCGAAAAACAAGAGGCTGGGACAAGACTTGAAACTAGAAATGCTAGGGAATCCTGACAACAAGAACTTGGCTACACTTGCACATGCAATGAGACGCGAGACACTGTCTGCCAGCCAACTTCCACCGCATCCAGATAAAGGCTTGGAAATCATGACATGAGGGGTAACACCTGGAGAGAGAGAAACAAGAGGCATGGCAAGATCAAGACATGGACAGAGATAGGATGACATGACCTGCTCATTAAGAGAATGAGCGTGCTCAGCTTAAGTACCAATTAAGTATGCAGTTTGGAAGCAAGCATGAATGTTAAGAACAGAAAAGCACAGCAAGATCTTGAAATAGCAGAGCAGGAATCATGACAATAAACTCCCTGTCTAAATTAGTAATATTAGTAATGTGCCTATCTAAGAATTACACCAACCCAGTGAGTGTTAGTAAATGTTAGTAACTTAAAAACAGTAAATTGCCAATTAAGCTTAGACAGCCCCGAATCAGCACAGCACAGAAGGAAGGGGGAAACCACAAAGCCAACCAGAGCTCTGAAATGTGCAACAACGAAGGCACGGGGCGGAACGCAGACAAGCGGTGGAGTGGCATGGCAGACCTGGCGAAAACAAAAACATGGAAAAGTAAAAACATGGACATGGAACATGAATTATGAAATGAGTAATCCTAAACAAGAAACTGTTAAAACTGTGACATGAACATGAACTATGAACTATGGAATCTTGGAACATGAAACTGTTAAAACCATGAATAATACTGTTCTGGCCAAGGCCAGAACCCTGGAACACAACATATTGTCCTGCTGCATAACCCAACATCACAAATTGATAACCAATATTCTCGTTCAGAGTTGTCTGGTAGAGAGTAGAATTCATAGTTGCATCACTTGTAGCAAGTTCCCAAAGCAGCAAAGCAGGCCGAGACCATCACACTACTGATGGTATGCTGTTCTTTGGTGGACTGCTGTGTTAACTTTATGCAAAATGTAACAGGACTCATGTCTTCCAAAAAGCGCCACTTTATACTCATAGTATGCAGATTTTATCCCTAAAGTCTTGGGCATCATCAAGATGTTTTTTTGGCAAATGTGAGACGAGCCTTTGTGATCTTTTTGGTCAACAGTGGTTTTCGCCTTGGAACTCTCATAAGGATGCCATTTTTGCTCAGTCTCTTTCTTATTGTGGAATCTTGAACACTGTCCCTAACTGAGCCAAGTGAAGCTTTGAGTTCTTTGGGTTCTTTTGTGACCTCCTGGACAAGTTGTTGGTATGTTCAAGGTGGAATTTTGTAAGCTGGCCACTCTTGAATAAAGGTTCACCATTGTTCCAAGTTCTTTCCATTTGCACAAATTGTCACTTTGCTATGGTTTTCTGGAGTCCCAGAGCCTTACAAAAGGCTTTGTAACCCTTTCCAGGGTAATAAATGTCAGCAACCTTTTTTTTCCTTCCTGTTCTTGAATTTCTTTAGATTCAACAGAACTGGCAGTAATCAAGCCAGGGTGTCTCTAATGAAGCAAATTATCAATTAAACTTGTTTAATTTGTTGATTTAGTTACCAAAGGGGAAAATGAATTTTTCACATTGAGCCAGGGTTGGGTAGCCTTTTTCCTTTTTGCAATTAGTTTGATGATCTGAAACATTTAATTGTGCCAAATATGCAAAAAAAGAAGAAATCAGGAAGAGGGCAAATGCTTTTTCACAGTTCTGTATGTATGTGCATACGCCTGTTTAGGTGTTTTGTGTCGATAAGCACATTACCCAGCCATCTTTGAAGGAAGGACATTCTCACACTTTATCTGAACCAGGCCCTAGAGGCAGAATCAGCCCTGATGTGTTTCTTTTTTACATTAATCTCCTCATAAAGCGCCATGCGGAAGGTGCGAGGTTCCACTGAATCAGTGCTAAAAATGCCAGAGGCTCGAAAAGGAACGACACGAGACCCCTCCCTCCATCCCTCCCTCAACCCCCCCCCCCACAGTCAATGGGTAAAGCTGGTTCCATCAAAAGAAAAGACAATGTTTAGAGATGAAAAATTTTAATTAGGTCAGAATGAGGTTGAGAGCCCAAACAAAATTTCCCATCCCTGTCATATGAACATGGCTACTTGTACTGCCAGCAGGTAAGTCTTGTACATTAGTTTAATGTTTGATTTTCTGCATGACTTGCCTTTGATCACTCAAACAGCAGGTACAATAGTTAGTTAAGCTTACAGTAGTGAACCATCTTGTCCTCAGCAACTTCAGTTTAATGCTCCGACAGCATGAGTGAAACTCATGCTTTATTGCAGGCATCTGTAATTCTCCCACTCTGTAGCTTGAGCGTTCACAGCTTGTAAATGATGTAATTCCTACCCCTGTCTTCCCTCTTCCCAGTGTGACTGAACACAGCATCACCGCATATGGGAATGGACATGAAAATGGGAAGGGGGAGTTAATTATGAATCAGGATAAAATAGAAAATACTGAAATATTTAGTGAACTGTCAGTCTGTTAAGAGATTTGAGCTCACATTGACTAGCTGTGGATTTAAAATAAAGACATGTTGAGGGAGAGAGAAACTCAAACTTGTGTCAGTCAGTGTAATAAGCCCTGAGCCTCAAATTCAGGTCCCTGTTCACAAATGACATGCCCAAAATGAATAGAGAATATTTTATCAACACTGCCAAATTTGATAGTTTGATATGAGTTTCATGGGCCTGCTTCATTGTAATGACAGATTTCATTAATATAAATTGAGTCGCAATCATGTAAAGTCACATACGGCAAACAGTCAGACAACTCATCGGGCTCTATTTCAACGATCTAAGCGCACGGTCTCAATCACCTGGTGCAAGTGCATTAAGGGCATGCCCAAATCCATTTTTGCTAGTATAATGGCGGGTTTTCTGGGTGCATAGCACGGTGTTTAGTGCTAAGGGGTTAAATGTAATCTTCTAATTTTTAGGCAAAACATGGAATAAACCAGACTGTCTTCTCCTATTCCCATTAAATGCCAGGTACCTTTCGTACCTTGGCAAACAACTATTATACAGGCAGATTTTCTGAGCAGTAGGGAAAAAAAAGTCTTCACGGCAGAGGAATGAGGTCTACTCCAGCGCAAAGTAAAAGCGTGCAAGCAAACCATTGCTTGTATGGAAACAAGGTCACAGTGATCTCCAAAAATGTAATAAAAAATTATCCCCAGGGCCGCATTTGACCTTTACATTACATTATATAAAACAAGCAAATCAATAAAAGGTTTTAATTCAGGGTCAACAGTAAAATAAATAATTACGCGCTGGTGGGGAACGACCAAGAGAAATTAAAATGAATGAGAAAAACAGCCTTCAACACAGAAACGAAACTAATGTTTCTTTGATTATGCTAATGCAACCCCATAGTCCAGTCCGGTATATGGTAGAAATTCAAATTAATTTTAGACGGTGACGACAATGTTATTTGTTGCTTTTGCTGCTATGTAAAAGTGCTGCTTTAAGTACTACTTTGTCAGCCAAACTGTAAATAATAATCAACCCATTTTAAATGAAATGTGGGGTTTTGATGTGAGATCAGGTAGACACCAGAAGCGAGGTGAAGGGGAATGAGGAGTTTAATGAAACAAAAGCAAACAGGCACGAGGGCCAACAAAAAACTCGGCCCAAAGGGTTGCAAAATACAAACTAAGGTAAGCTACGCAGAGCTGAGAACTAAGATCAGAAAACAACAAAAAACAAAAGCCACTGGAAACTCCAGGGAGATGAACAAGAACAGAAATGAATAACGAGACTAAGAATGCAGAAGGCTATATACAAAATGGCTATGAAAAAACAGACTAAAACGAGACTTGGGAACATGAGCTTGAGCAAGAACGTGGGACCATGAACTTGGAACAAAACTTGGCAACAAAACTTGACACTCTGTCTGCCAGCCAACTTCCACCGCATCCAGATAAAGGGTAACAAATCATGACATGAGGGGCAACACCTGGAGAAGGAGAACAAGAGGCAGGGCAAGATCATGACATGGACAGAGATTGGATGGCAAGACTTGCTCATTAAGAGAATGAGCGTGCTCAGCTTAAGTACCAATTAAGTATGCAGTTTGGAAGCAAGCATGAATGTTAAGAACAGAAAAGCACGGCAAGACTTGAAATAGCAAAGCAGGAATCATGACAATAAACTCCCTGTCTAAATTAGTAGTATTAGTAATGTGCCTATCTAAGAAAAAACACCACCCAGTGAATGTTAGTAAATGTTAGTAACTTAAAAACAGTGAATTGTCAATTAAGCTTAGACAGCCCCGAATCAGCACAGCACAGAAGGAAGGGGAAATACTAAAGCCAACCCAGAGCTCTGAAATGTGCAACAACGAAGGCACGGGTCGGAACGCAGACAAGAGGTGGAGTGGCTTGGCAGACCTGGCAAAAACAAAAACATGGAAAAGTAAAAACATGGACAATAACTATGAACTGTGAAATGTGTAATCCTAATACAAGAAACTGTTAAAACTGAGACATGAACTATGACTGTGGACTATGGACTATGGAACATGAAACTGTTAAAACCATAAATGCTGTCCTGGCCAAAGGCCAGGACCCCAGAACACAACAGGTTTTGTATTTGATAATAGAGGCGGGACAGCAGGCACTGTTTAAATGAATCAGGTCAGATTCAAAATTGTTTTTTCAGACAATTGCAGATTGGGAGCCAACCCATGCAAACTTTTATCCAAAGTCGTTCATTCAGCACTTCAAACATTCGTTCGGTAACAGTCTGTGCTTCGTGTGATAGACCGAAAATTCATGCACTCTTCAGACATTATGTGCCAAGTATTTGATATTTTGGCGAACCATTTTTGCCGAACAGCTACCCTTCCAGGAAGGATACTCTGGAAGACAGCATGATTTACGCTAGTTCGCTAGCATTAAAGAATTATGGCTTAATCCAGTATAATCTGCAAATACCTATCTGGATAAACTCACATGCTGAATAGCACATTACCGGATGGAATAGGTTCCCTTTAAAGATTAAAGATTAAAATAGCCTGCATCACAGCATGCTCTGATGTGGGTACTGTGGGTACATAGTGGGTACTCATCATTCTGACAAGTGTTTTTTAGGTATTTAACAATCATCTTTCACATGGTATTTTTTAAAATTGTTTGCTTGTGTGGGCACTGCTGTTCATCCCTGTATAGAACGTAACAAGCAGAGGGGACACTGGTTATGCACATGCCAACAAAAGTGCATAGTACTATTGTAATGAAGCAACCTTAAAATTGCAGATAAAGACTATTGACCAAAGTCCATGTTTTTTCTTTTGGTCAATCACGTTTGCGCTACCTCAAGATAGCAACAGGCCAGTGTTGCACCTGACCACACCTCATTTTAAGACCAACATGCCCATGGACGCTCAATTTGGTGCAAATGAATTGGCTATTTATGCAGCGTGGACGCTGGACGGGAAATTGGTATTTTTGTCAGTTTCAAAGTAGCAAAGACACGGGTTATGTTTTGTGCCCTGCTGCGCTGGGTGTGAGATTGAGGCCATACTGTCATTTCCATCATGCACTGACCAGCTGGATCTCATCTCTCCACTGCATATGAGTAAAATCCGTGGAATTCATATACATCGAAGGATTTCGAGTGTCCACACCTTAAGTTCTTTCCATTAATTTTGTGATAGGATGCAATTTCACTGCTATGGCACTGTTATCAAAAAGGGTTGAATAAATTAATTACCTGTTCCATAAGGGCCAATCAGATTACCCGCTGTCATTCCCTTTAAAAGCAATGCATTAACACCAAAACAAACGGGCAATTTTGTCAAGTGAACAACGCGCACCTCACTTACATTCCCGCTGTCTCCTTCAGTCTTTTCAGAACTGCGGTCCAATACAGTAACACGCAGAGGTGGCCAGGGGAATAGAGTTTGGTTTACCAGGAAATGCGTTTTGTCGTAAAAGATGATGGTGATTTAAACCGTAAACAAAACAGCACTCATGGCATAAAAACAAAACAAGACTGAAATGATTTATTGTATTTTTCTCACGCAAAGACACTATTCACATGTAAAAAAAATACACCCCCCCCCCCCCCTTCACCCTTCCCTTCCTATTAGACCCTAACACTATTTTGAAGCCAATATTGGGCACATAAAAAGAATCACATGGGAAGAAAACATGCCTTTATTTGACAAGCCAAATATTTTCTTTCACTCTGATACTTTTGAATGTTATTTTGTTTTTCTATTGATTGTGAGAATATTCTTTATTTTTCTCAGTTTTTTAACCATGACACAAAGTTACAAGGAGATCACAAGAAAATAAATGACAAAATGAAACCACAAAAGACAAGATCCAAGTGGTTAAATTAAAGCAGGATGCATCATTTTGATTATCTCATCACTGTAAAAGACACCAATCAAGGGGATTTCATAAAATGTCAGCTCAAATCAGCATCATGCATTCTCCTCACAAAATGTGTCCAAAGTGGCCAGCAGCACTATGTACATTGTGGGAGGAAATTAATTAAGTGCGACTGACACATTTACAAGAATGAGATAGATTCCAGAAATGCAACATTCTTAAATGTTTTAATAGGTCCATATTCAGTATATTTTTGTCTTCAAAAGAAACCTAAATCCTCTGAGCAATCTGGGAGGGCTAAATTGTATGTGTTTTACATAATACTGGAATTGCATGGTAATTTCATACCATTTAATGCTGGATATCTGTATAGAAATATAGGATGTTTCATTGAAAATAATAAATATATAAATAGTTTCACTACCATATGAGTAGCTCACTGGTATGTAGACAAGAAATTGTGGGCATGGAAGCAAGTTCAAACCTGGCTGCTGCTAGAATTTGGACAAACACTGAGTGCTACATTTGATCAGACTTTGTTCCATCATTGAATAGTCCCTCTCATGTGTTAATTTGGACTGGTGTAGCGCAAAACATTTCAAAAAGCTTTGTGCCATAATTACATAGTCTCTCTCCTGTTCATTTGGATTGGTACCATGCAAAACATTTCAAAAAGCTTTGTGCCATAGTTGTGCAGTCTTCCCGCGCTTTGCCTTGGACTGATACCATGCTCAACAATTGAACAGGTGCTGCACAAGCAGCTGTGTGGTCATGCCCCACGCGTGCCCATTGAACCTGCTTTGCGCATGGCTTGATATTCGTTGGCCCTGCGCAACCTTTGGACCTGCCATGATCCAGAGATTGGACCAAACTCAGATTACTCAGAAACTCAGTCTAGATATTTGGGACGCCCTCAGGAGGAGGAAGGAACCCTGTGATGCAGGGTGGGTGGGTGCATTGTAATGCTAGGCCAGTGGCTGGGTGGCCCCCCAGGGCAAGACCAGGCAGTGTAAACTCTGTGCAGCAGGTTCGTAAGCAAGCAAATACCCTGTAACGCTGAGTGAGTGATTCAGAATCTGATAACACAGGAGATGTAAATCCCACCATTCTTAGCAAATTCTTCAGAAAAGTAAACAAAAATTTAAAAAATGACGTGATCCACTGGCTTCTTTGTTGGCTGTCGCATCCTGTTGCAAACTGGGCATGAGGCGAGCCAACTGCAGGATCGACGTGAGTCACTCGAGTGCATTCATGATGAGGAGAATGAGGAGAACTGTATTTAATAATTTGCTCAGTAATATGTTTCTTCCCTGGAAAAGAGATTGAGGAGCAAAATTAGAATTTAGAGTAAACCATTTGAGTAACCACTTGTAGTACGTGTAAGACAATCCAGCCCCGACTAAGACAAAATCAGAAACCTATATACACAGGACAATCAGAGTGACTGCAGCTGAAGACACTAAAAGAATCATGAGACAATCAACTAATTAACAGCCAAACCCATGCAGACTGCCAGAGTCAGTTAGGGAGACATAAGGGTTGTGACAATATCTACCACAGCTTATACTACTAATTTTACCACTGCCAGTATTACTACTGCTGGTACCACTACACTCAAAAAAATGAAATGTTATGAAATTTTAGATTAACTTAATAGTTTTATGTCAACTGGTTCCCCGCAATTGCTTTGTGTAACCTTTATTCGACTTCTAACATTTTTGGCCAGTTTAATTAGTTGCATTGATTGGAATGTACTTTACTCAGTTTTGTGGAACCAGTTGACATAACATCATTAAGTAAATCTAATATTTCATAAGGTTTCATTTTTTTTGTGTACTACTGCTACATCTGATATATCTGCTGTGGCTACTTATACAATTACCACTCACATTACAGCTAAAACGAATAGTATCATTCCTACAGCGACCACCAGGTACTTCTACTTCCTCTCTCTGATACATGCAAATGTATTATAAGTATTTTTTTTAATTTTATAATTTTTTTTCGAAGGCAAGCCTGACCATAAGATGGAAGGATGCTGATGTTTGTGACATTTGGCATCAAAGCAAAATCGTGTAAAATTTGCTGAATCAGACAGCTATTAGCATGCATTAATATTCAGTTTAGAGCTGTTTTGCCACTGGCCCCAATTGAAAATGCAAAGCAAAGCAGCTAATATGTTCTCTTGAGTTTATAACCCACTGCCCTTGTCCCAGTCCCCCCCCACCCCGCCCCCATACCTCACCACCATCACTCCCTGGGGTGTGGCTGCCTGCTTCACTTATAAACCTCAGAAACCATGTTGTGTTGCAGGTCTTACTGATAATCATATGTTAATTAATACAATCCCAACTTGAAAAAAGTATGGACGATATGTAAAATGCATATTAAAACAGAGAGCAGTGATTTGCTTTGAGTTGTATTTCGTTGCAGACAGTATGAAGACATGAAGTTTAATGTATTTTCTGGTCTGCTTCATTTTATTTGTAAATATGCATCCATTTCAGCTATTCAGGCCTGCGACACATTCCAAAAAAAAAGTGTAGACTGGGGAAATTTAGTATGAATAATGAGGTAAAGAGTTTGAATAATGATGTGATTTGAAAAAGCTGATGTCAGCAGGTGATTGTAATCATGATTGAGTACAAAAGCTGCATTCAGGAAAGGCCTAGTTCTTCAGAAGCAAAGATGGACACAGGATTGCTAATTTACCTCCAATTTCATGAGAAAACTAGAGGAACCAGAGTGCAAAACTCCACAAAGGCAGCACAGTTGCAATCTTGCTGAGTGAACATAGCTTCTAAGGAATTTAAAAATAGGTTCCATCCCTGATGCAAGACTAATCAGTCCACAAAATTTGAGAAATATCACTGGAAGCAAAGTTCACTTATCGCGTGTAATAGGATTTCATGATGGCTGCCGTGGCAGTCATATAGTTTGACCGAAGATTCTGAAGAGCTGGATGCTTCATCCAGGAATAATGTCCGGTATCAGTCATGTGAGTGTCCCGCCCCTTTAGGAGATTACCAGCGGGTCCTGAGTGAATTAATTCCAATGGCAAGTGTGAACCTGAGCACAAATTATTTTAGATTTTTTTGCCGCATTGTCACCTAAGTAAATATTGGACTTACTTTTTACAGGCCGCATATATTTTGAACAGTCTGACGCTGCGATGACATTTTAAAATCAACAGATCAAGAGAAAATGTAGTTCGTTTGAGACCTGTGTCTCTCTCAGAAATGCTCGTGTAACATCTGGCAGTGCAGAAATACAGTATGGACTGCGAGGAACCATGAATAAAAATTTTAAACTGAAAGAATGCTTGTTTTTCTATGCTATACTATTATTGTCATTGAGGTTTTATCAATTTTAGAGGGGAAAAGGAATATATTAGATTGCTATGGACTTGTATTGGATTGATATCTGGTATTATACAAGTGGGAGAAAGCAGCAAAATAAGGCGCAAACATTGTATCTTGGGTTGTTGTCCATGCATGTTAAAAATGCGGAAACTTTGCCTAGCAATATGTTATAATGATTGGAACACGCTCTCCATGTTTTCTTTTCCCAATGAGGCAGACAGGTAAGAAAAAAATGAGCAACTGTTGTATTTTATTCCAGCTTCATGGGTTTGAATGAATTGGCTGGTTTCCTTTCGTTTTGCAATTCCCTTCAAGCTCGCTAATGGCAATTACAGTAAAATACATTACAATATTAATTATTGTATTGTAAGTATTATCATTTTATTTCATCGTAATTATCACCAGGAAATCCCACACTCAAAAAAATATGAAACATTATGAAATATTAGATTTACTTAATAATGTTATATCAACGGGTTCCACAAAATTGAGTAAAGTACATTCCAATCAATGCAACTAATTAAACTGGCCAAAAATGTTAGCAGTCGAATAAAAGTTACGCAAAGCAATTGCGTATAACCAGTTGACATAGCCTGCGTTGCTGGCAGTCAGCGACTGGCGGGAGAAAGGAGAAAGGAAAGGAAAGATCACATGCACAATAACGTAGGGATTTTCAGTTGTCCGTTCACCAGTGAACGGGAATTACTGATTGGCTTAATAGGTGTCAATCAAAATTGAACTGTCATCGAATGTAATGCAACGCATGGTTACGCCGTAAACTGCCAGAACAAAGATGGCGAATGTAGAGAACGACGCTTTGATAAAGAAATCGCTTGAATATCTTGAAATTCACGACCGAAAGATTACTCTAAAGAACAAACAACTACAGGCGATCAATCATTTACTAAATGGTAAAGATGTACTTGTAGTTCTGCCGACTGGCTTCGGTAAAAGCATGTGCTCTCAAATTACACTCGAGTTTCATTGGTTGAAAAAAGGGGTGGTCCGTCGCGGCTCGTTGCGCAAGGAAGTGGGCGGCTATTCAAAATCCCTATGTTATCGTGCAGGCGGTCTTTCCACTCCTTTCTCCTTTCTCCCGCCAGCCGCTGACTGCCGGCGATGCAGGCTACAGTTGACATTAAATTATTAAGTAAATGTAACATTTCATTTTTTTGAGTGCACCAAAATACAAAAAAAATAAAAAAACAGAGATGCGTTGAAGGAAAAACTAACACCTCTCAGGATAGGAGCAGAGTTAAGGGAGGAAAAAACCACAAAATACAACGAGACGACTTGAGAGCGAAAAGGAAACTTAAATAATTTATAACTTATAGCCTATGGACTGGAGTTCATGTAACATCTTGCCAATGCTTCCAACAATGAAATGATGCTAACAAATCTGTTTTGAATATGTTCTTCTGTTTTATTTTTTGTTTTTTTGTTTTTTTGACCAGACCAAAATTCGGAGCAACGTTGTATATTTCCCACATATATTTTCCTGTTCATAACCTAACTACTACTCAAAAGTAAATGTTTGTTAGTCAAACTCGAATTTTTAAGCTCATGTTAAAGAACATTCGCTAACGCCCAAGCAAGCCAGCTAACTCACATTCGTAATGCTAAATATAGCTGTTAGCGGTGTAGGAAAATGTATAATAATGAAGCAAAGTGAAATAAAATATAAAGGCAACATGCAGATACTGTATAAGTGTAAGGGTTGCGCTGCGCACCCTGATGGTGTGCACAGAGGACAGGAAGTTAAGGACTGGACTGAGGTGCAAGGATGGACTTAGTTGTATTTATTATGCCAGCAAGAAGGCACACAAGAAGCAATACAAAACAAAACAAGGTTCCTGAATTGCACCAGTAGTAAAACAGAGACTGGACTTTAGCAACAGTAACAATGTATTGCAAAATAGGAAAAGAAAACAAAAAATGATGTTCCTTCACCAGTAATGATGAACTGCTGATATAAACAATAAACAGCACTAAATTCAAGAGTTAGAATAAATACACAAATTATAAGACTGGAAATACAACATAAGCATGTGGCTACGAGACTTCCCAAAGAATATATGCGAATCTTGCTCTTAAAAAGCAACACTACCACACAGAGGAAATGACAAACAGGTGCAGGTATTGATTATGGAGCTGAGAATGTGGTCTGGGTCTTAATAGACCAGTTAGCTTGACAGCTGGAGGTGTGACCTTACAAGAAGACAGATGCCTGTATATTCCAACATTTACTGCGAACAACAACGCTCAAAATACTTCTGCAACCGCCCCCACTTAAAGAGACAGAAAGTGTGGCTAATTTCTTACAATGGGGGTATATTAGGGATGATTGGTCCTCCTTCGTTGTCTTTTATTTAACCGATCGCTGTCAAAATCAATAGGGTCCATCCCTGATGTAATAGCAACCCACCCACAAAATTTCCAGAGAAATATACATTCATTACTTTTTGAGTTATCTTTTACACAAACAGATGGACAGACAGACAGATAAACTAACGCAGGCAAAAACATAATCTCCTTGGCGGAGGTAATAATTTAAAGGTTTAAAAACTTTTTTCCTTAAAGGCAGGAGGGGATTAGGGTATTTCCCCCTCTACAGTGCCTAACATAAATAAAAGTTTGAGGATATAAGGAGTGGCTTCCCTGCATAAGAGCGAGGGCACCAGCCTAAGCAGAGTACATCTGATTTGTGATCACTCCAACCGCACAACATCAACAACTGTCATTTGTCTATAAGTGATATAACCAAGCATTCTCAGGATTACTTAAGAAAAACTTTCTCTAGTACTATAATACAGTGCTGTTTAAAAGTATTTGCCTACTTCCTGATATCATCTATTTTCACATATTTGACACACATAAGTGTGTCAGACCATCATACTAATTTTAATATTCAACAAAAAAATTACCAAAGTAAGCATAAAATGCAGTTTGTAAATGATGATCTTATTTATTGAAGGAAGAAAGCTGCCCAACCCTATCTGGCCCAACATTAAAGAGTAATTGCCCCTGAGTTACTCAATCCCCAATTAAACAAATGGTATTAATAATTGGGTTGAATTTCACTTGACACACTCATGCATGATTACTGCCAGTCCTGTTGAACCTGAATATCCCCTAAACAGAACCTTTCTGGCAACGTGAAGTCTTCAAAAAGCAGCACATGATGTCATCCATGATCATTCAAATATGAAAAATAAGCAAAAATAGAAGAAATCAGGAAGGGGTCAACAGTTGTTCACGGTACTATATGGGCTTACATCTACAAATTTAAAAACAGTCAAACTTAACTGTGCAATTATGAAGTCTGATGTTAACATTTTCCAGAAATGCTGTTGACTCTTTTGGGCACAGACACATCTGTGATGATAATCACTCAGTGGAGATGTGAATTCTAGTCAGTCAAATCAATATTTCATCAAGTCTTATTTGGAAGCTACAGACTCCGTGTTCACCAGACTTACGAGGAAAAGGACCATCCAGACTTTTACCAGCAACAAGTTCAAAAGCCATTCTCGGCCATGATATAGGGTTGTATCAATGCCCGTAGGATAGGTTACATGCGCATCTGTGAAGGCATCATCAATCCTGGAGATTACACTGAGGTTTTGGATTAACATATCGAGGGCTGACTGCAATAAACAGTTATGTCCTGATGTTATGTATTGGCCCTTGATATGCTTCCTTCAAGACAACATCTTTTCCAGGAATGCCCAAGCATATTTCAACAAGGCAATGCAAAACTGAATTCTGCATGCATGACAAAGGCATGACTGCATACGAAGAGGGAGTGGGCTCTGGACTGCCCTGCATATAGTCCTGACTTGTCTCCCCTAGAGAACACGCAGTGCATTTTAAAACTTTTTTAGATTATTTGCCTGAATAGAAAACTGAAGTAAGTGTTTATGTTGAAGAATCAATAAAATTCATGTAATACTGGTAAAAAAAAAAAAAAGCAAATTACTGCTTTCAGTTACATTTTTTTTTTTTGGAAGATTACATTTTTGGGAGTTTTCTCCTTTAATTGAAAGAGCACTGGATATGGACAGGGAGGGTGGAGGGAAGAATGGGGAGGACATGCAGTAAATTGCCTGGGCCGGATTCAAACCCAGGGTGCTGCAGGAAGGCCTCTGCCTTAACCCTAGAACACTATCGCCGGGTGATTTTCACCCGAGCAAACGTGTTTACGTGATTTTCATTATGTTGCGTTTGTCTGAGTGTTATGGGTCCCTGGGCAGCTTCAGCATTGTCTTTGACATCTTTGAAGGCATGGGTGTTTTGTTTACCTCTGGGTACTTTTTTCATTTTGTTAGACATGGCACAGTTGAAAATAAAAGAACACCACTCTAATTTGTCATGTATTGTCATATTTTGATGACAAGTACTTTTTATTGGGTATTTTACTATATCGGGAAAAATCACCCAGCGTTAGTGATGGTGTTACTAATTTTAGCAATAGTGTTCTAGGGTTAATATTGTATGCACACTTAACCGATGAGCCAACTGGGCACCCCAGTTTTAATTTTATATCAGCAGACCATCCAAACTTTTTATGATTTGGGGTTGCACAAAAGGAAAAACATGCCTCAAAGATATTTTATGCAGGGCATAATGAAAGAACACATACGTAAAGCATTATGAAATATAACGTTGTATATGCAATCTAATGTGTATGTCTTATAAGCTGAAATAACTTCCTTTAATGGGGACACAGTAAATACATGTTCCACTTAAGCTCAGCTCAAATCTGGTCAAACCAGTGCCAGGGAAAGAATCACACATTCCTGATAACCATATCGACTCGGAAAATTAAGCCATTTCTGTTTCTCTGAAAGCAGAACCTGCCATAATTTTTTTTCTGCGGCATTTAATAGCTGTGTCGAAAGGAAATATAGTTTTTGTAAGACATAGAAAATTCGTTTGATGCTCACAAGGATCCATCAGATTGCCTGCAGGGTAACACTGCCTGAATCATCCAGTCCTGCTTTTAGCTGCCCTGTTACATTCAGGAGAAGCAGTCAGGCACAGTTCTCATGGGCCGGGTGGGGAACATGGATGGAGACAGGTATGCAGGCTTCATTGAGTCCAAGGGTTAGCTAAATATGACAGAGAGATTAGCCTGACTGTCCATCTCTGATTGAAGCGAGCCTGCCTTTGATGTGATATAATGATGTTGATTGAATTAATCTAACAGGTACTCGCTGTACAGGTAGTGATTCAAATGTAATAAAATCATCTCCCCTATCTTTTCTCCTTTCTATTTTAATTTAGAGCAACATTTTTGTCTTCCTCGAGTGGAATCATGTTAAGCCACTGAATGGCACGTGAGTTTCCTGAAAAGGCAGTCATTAGTGATTTCTTTGCTTGCACATCAATTTATTCTAATTAGCTTGTCAATTTGCATGCGTTTGCATATGATTTCCATGTTAAACAGAAGCTGAAAGAGCAGCGTGATTATGCTGGGCTTTATTTTCTACGGTGCTGTGTTCATGTGCGAAATACAAGTTTCATGCGCATCCAGTATGCATAGCACAATATTAAGTGAATGACTTTAATGCTGGGAAAATCCAGCTAATTGCTCAAACACTGTCCGTGACATGTATGTGAGCATTATGTATTTTGCCTAAACCAATTACCTGAGGAAAGCTGCAGAAAGTCTTTAACAATCTAATATTTTTCATTATTTTGAAATATTTTGACTCTTATTACTGAATTGAGGAGTGCTTTCCATTTTTATAGTATTCAGTATTTGACAGAAATTTTACAAAATGATGGAGCCCCACACTGCATTCTGTATTTGATTGCTCTGAAGAAATACAGCAAAGCTTTGAGTTCTGCAAGGAATTATGCAATGAACAATGTCACCTGTTGGGCCACTTATGCTCTGAACTAATGATTAATGGTAAAAGTATGTGTACTGTTATTACCAAGCATAAACGTACAGTATAATCTTCCAATCAAGTCACATTTTGTGTGAGAATAAAAAAGATTTCAGACCGTGCTCTGACAGCTCCTCTCCAGACTTGAACGACCCAGTCAATCATGCAGCTACGTTCCGGAGTGAAGTGAAGTGCTGGTAGTAGCTCCTTGATGATGTTGCTTCATGAAGTGAATGACTAGGTGCAGATCCTCAGAGCCTGACAGTACAGTGTCTTTCACAGATCACCATTCATCTCTGCATCCTGTATGCCATAAAGATTCAGAGTGAAAACTCAGTCCACTTGTGTAAATCACTTCTTCAACTTGACCGATCTATTAAACGCAAAAAATATTTTAAAGATACATGTGGACAAGCACACAACGTACACTGGATGTAGTGAGTTTGCGCATCAGCTTGTGCCTGTATGTAGCTCAACATAACCTTTTAAGATATTGTACTGCTGATTGTATTGAGTCTGCGAAATAATCACCAAGACAGCGCTGATTTTAGGCTGGAGAAGTGCCTGTAGGTGAAGCATCACTCATCAGGACTTGATGAACCAACAGTCTCGGACTGAATGTGGACTAGGCCACTGCTGACTGTGGCTGGTATGTGGGGTATGGGAGGGGTGAGAGTGTGATTTTGAGTTTATTTGTGGTTCTGGGTGTGTTTTGGACAAGAGTTAATGATGGCTGAACTCTCCTGAACTCCTGATGAGTGATTGTGCATCTGTGTTGCTGCAGTTTTGGCTAATAGAACATTCCAAATAAGGCTCTATGGGAATCCCACATGTCCCACAAGGTTAAAAAAAGATGTTCATTATCAACAAAAACTTCAGTATTAAAGGACTGCATTACGCTGATGAGGGAATAATGTGCCCAGAAGCACTAAAGTCATTTAAGTGTGCAAGATGAATCCAAGTATTACAAGCTGGTCAGCCTAAAGGAAATACAATGAAAGATTGCTGGTAATCAATAAACAAACCATATGATGTCTAAGATAATTTTCACCTACAGAACGGCAAAAACAACTACAGTTATTCTGTCTGGACAAAGTCAGTGACACATACAATGATCTGCATTCATAGTCACACTAAGGCAGCAGATTTCACTTCCTTGTTCTGGTCCTGTCATAATTAAATTCTGATGTAGCAGCAATGGCCGTGTAGACCACTGCCTGGATGTTAATCTGCCCCTCCCACTATTTGGAAAGATTCACAACGCATATTTATCATGCACACTGCAGGCAAACACCTGCCAAATTCACACTTCAACAGTGTTTCATTGTCAAAGTGAAAAACTTTTGACTTTTCAAGGCTCTGATTGATTGATTATCATGTCTGAACAAGGAAACGGTTCTAAAGAAGCCTGCGTCAAACGCAAGGCAATCAACTCTCAAGTTTTAAAGGAATGGAAAAAGTGTTTTCAATTTTGCGGGAATGCGCAGCCTTTCATTTTGCGGGTTGTTTACAGCACAAATGCAGTCGCGATGCTCGGCGGTAAAATAATACTCAGCGCCCTCCAACTCGAAGGCGCTCATTGTCTGAAATCATTCTTTGTTGTTTTCGTCCCGGTTTCACTCTCCGCATTAATCACATTTTCAGCGATCGCACCCGCTTTTCGCTTCTCTTGTTTGAAAGACGACAGTCGTTAATGGAGCAGGTGTGAAAAATCCCATTAGGGACCAAGCATAACCGCAACCTCCACTTTTACCGCCGAATTTCAATAACGGAGCACTTCCGAAAACAGGCTGGTTAATATCCTACTCCAGCAAGAGAAACACAGTCAGGAAATTATTATATTAAATCAATGTCTTTTTAATATTGTCTGGCAGATTCTAAAGGAAGGACACTGACATCACATTGCTAGTTGTATATTGGATTGAGGAAGTTTTGAGACTGGCTGCCTTTAAGTTATTATTCAGTCTAACATTGAGAGAGGCTGTTGTGACTATTACTTTTTTTTATTTTGTCAAACTGACACCAATAGCAGGAACTCTGCATAACTTAGTGTTACACTATATTTGTGGGATACAGACTAGTGACAGGAAATTATTCACCTGTCTGTGTGTAATGGATAATATTAAGGAGTCAAATGTCACTTTTTGTGTATGAGAGGACTGTATGTGGAGGCCTGTATGATATATACTTTTGCTGGTTTCTTCTAATAATGAAATATCCTCTTTGTATTATTATTTTTTCTTCCCATTTCCTCTACTCCCAGTTTTACCCCGTCCACAAACGCCCACCTCCCGTCCCACCCCTCCCTCTCTCTCTCAAACATATAACAATATTCAAATGAGGTTACTATCCTGTCCAGGCTGAATGACTGAAACTCAAACCAAGCTTAGCGCACCTCAAGTCTGTTCCATGGAGTTTCTCCCAATGGCAATGTACAGCCATTTTCAGGTATCTCCGGAGGTGATCTATGGAGTTAACGTCTGGACTCAGATTTGGCCACTCTAGGACATTCACAAAACTTTTCCAAGGTTTATGCCTGGTTGAAATGTAAACTCTGTCCCAGTCTGAGATCTTTAGAACTCTGGAAAAGGTTTTCATTCAGGATTTACTATAAATGTCAAATATGTTTCTGCATTCATTTCCCGCATCCAAACTGGTCGAACAGTCCTTCACACAGGAAAACACCTTCAAAGCATGATGATGCCAGCACAGTGTTTGACTGAGCTCAGTGCCTAGTTTCCTCCAAACACGCTATCGGGAATGGTGTCAAAATAGTTCAATTTTCATGCCATCAGATGAGAGGATCTTGTTTCTTACAACCTGAGAGTCAGTAAGGAGCCCTCGGGCAATATGTCATGTGCCATTTAGGGAGGAATGGTGTTTGTCTGGCTGTGTTACCATAAAGGACTGATTAAAAGAGAGCTGCACACATGGTTGTCCATTTCTAACAGTCTCCCATCTCCAGCAAAAACTATGGATACCATTCTGAGAGACTATTGCATTATTGTATTCTTTTCTGTTTGATCAACTCAGTTTTACTGGCTGGCCAGATGTTGGAGGAAAGTTGCTGTTTTCAAACTTTAGAGAATGATGCGGGTAACCTCATTCTTGGGTTATTTTAATGGGGCAGAGACCTTTTTGCATATTACCCCATCTGTGCCTTGACACAAACCTGTCCCACAAGTTGATAGATGATTCTCTTGACTTCATGGATTGGCTTCCACTCTAACACACTCCATTAACTGTAAAACCTTATATAGACCTTATATAAACATTTTTTATTGTGTTCAGTCAATTCAGTTAGGCACCAGTCAGCTCCAATTAATTTGCAGAAGCCTCTCAAGAACAATTATAGACATATGATGCACCAACGCGCACTTGCAAGTGTCATAATATAAAGTGTTAGTACTTAGGGGTCATTTTATGTCAACTCACATAGAGGTCTTCATTTTACATTTTTCCTCAGAATAGTCATATATAAATTCTGTTTACAGATCAAATTATTTCACCAAGTGCAAATGGCTCCAACTGAAATCATGCTGTGGCAGGGGCATTTTCTCCAGTGAGAGAATACATTATACCGAAATACGTTTGACCAAATTCATTAACATATTCATTAACATAATCATAACAACCACAAAACCAGAACACAGAAGACCGATATATTACAGCATTGGTCCCAAACATCAGTCCAGGGGGTGGACTGTATTCTGTTTTTTTTGTTCCATTATCAATTGCACTATCCTCGAATTTTAATGAGCTGTTTATTTATCTTAATTGGTTGCATTCCACGTTGAGAGAAGGTATTTACTCTTTCAAGCCAATTTTTTACAGAACTTCCCATGAATGTCATAAAGAATGCGAGATGCTTGAACATTTTGTGCTTTTTTTGGTCAAGGAAGTCTCCAAGCTGGAGTAAGAGTGTGTAACCAAATGCAGAAGAGGAAGGAGCCAAATACAAGAGTGTTGTTAACTTTTTTATAAAAGAGACGCAAATCCAAACATGAAACTCCTGCCCACGGGTCAGGACGAACAAAAAAATTATAGTAGAATAATTACAGCCAAAAAAACACCAAGAGCTAGGGTACTTCAAGCCAGGGTAAATAGCTCAAAGTCAGATTTAGAAATAGTAAGAATATAGGCTGGAATCTAAATTCTTAATGAAACCACACTAGGACAGTTTGAGCAGCACTAAAGCAGAGGAAGCTGATGTCACATCCCTTAAATAGAGGCCCATCACAGCCAGGTTGCATTCCTCACACGGTTAATTAAGTAAACACTCTGTCTTTCCCGAGCATGTTCTCCCACATGGTGAGAATGGTCTTCAGGACCACGGACAGCAGCCGGCCGATCAGGTGGAAATGCAGCTGTGACATTTTTCTAAATCGCAATGATTTCAGGTATTATTTTTAAACTGTGAAAAATCACTGAGTGCCAAATGAGGTTGCTGGTGGTTTAAGTTCTTTCACAATACCCACTTGAACTTAATTCCATGTCACAAAACAGGGTTGACTTTATCATTCGCGTAATGAATGGTTAGTTGGTTAGTTAGTTAGTTTTCCTAACCACGTGTCAATAAATTTTCACCAATACGGAATCTGCAACTAATTCTTTAATTTGATTGGTTACATTTTTTTTTACCTTTTTTGATGCAGCTGTATGTTACGATGTTGATATGGAGATTTTGGAATATTTCTGTCAATAAATGACATAAGAGGCTTCACAACTGCTTTAAATGTAAAATGCGCCTAATTATGACAAATTATCACCTTGTAAAAATCCTACAATTGCAACTGTGGTGGGAACAAAAATCATTGTAAACAGTGAGCCCTCAGGTCAGATGTTGGGGACCACAGCATTACAGCTTGGAGACTATCACTAATATTCATAAAGTCATGGTCTGAAGGTTTACACTTGTGCCCACCATGATGTTTTATGTCAAAGGCATGGACCAAAGAAGGCATGTCAGTTAGTGTACCCAGCACTGGTCCTCTCTTGCTTCACAAGGCCACGATGATGTGTTGCCGCTCTCTTCATTAACATATACATAATTTTCATTATAATTGCTTTCAACAATATTGTGAATATACTAGTGTTTGTGATACACACAAACTGTGTACTTTCCAAGTTGGAAGGCATCGAGTTCAGCGTGAGATGGGATTACTGATGGAGGCAGCTAGATTTCTTCCATTTCATGTCCTGTGTGCACAGTATTTGGGAAATCATCAAAGCAAATCCTGGTGATTTCCATCAGCCATTTGCGTTAGGTAAAATGACTTTGTCTGGAAATGGACATTTGGAGCACAATAATCTGAAAAACTTTCACTTCTTCTGCATTGTAAACCCTGATAGTGCGGTGAACTCAAATGTTTTGGGAAACTGATTACCTCAAAAACATTGAGTACCCAACTTAACTGCATAGTGTAGAAGGACCTTAAAAGTTGTGGGTAATATTCCCAATAGACCAAATCTTAAATTTCAGGGCCCGTATTCACAAAGCATCTTATCTTACCACTGAGAGCAACATTTAGTTAAGAAAACTGGTAACTCCTTGACTAGGAGTAGCTCTGAGATGGTGGGAGTAAATCTCCGTTGCTATGGATGACGTCATTCTCATGCACAAGTCTTGGAACAATGAGCAGGGTGATTGGTTGTTTGGTGACAGGGTGGCCCACTGAAAAAAAAAATCCCACATACAACCCATGGAGGAAAAAATGAGCCCAAGCGGCTGGTTTGTCCCATAAAATAATAGCATGTTGAGCACTCCTGAAAATACACTATATCCACATATCACTCTTAAGAGAAATAAACATACACTCAACAAAAATATAAAGGCAACACTTTTGTTTTTGCTCCCATTTGTCATGAGATGGACTCAAAGATCTAAAATTCATTCCAGATACACAATATTACCATTTCTGTCAAACATTGTTCACAAATCTGTCTAAATGTGTGATAGTGAGCACTTTTGCTTTGCTGAGACAATCCATCCCACCTCACAGGTGTGCCACATCAAGATGCTCATCAGACACCATGATTAGTGCACAGGTGTACCGTAGACTGTCCACAATAAAAGGCCACCCTGAAATGTGCAAACTGTAAAAATGTATCAGTCATCATCTGCTGATAATTAAGCAGTGAACAATTATCCCTGAATTCTTTCCAGTATTGTGAAAACACACATATATTAAAGAAGTAATGAAAATTAATTACTTTGTAAAACTGTGGAAGCATGCATATAGAGGTAATACAAACAGGTATATACATCTGAATTAATAAAAACAAAATATAAAATACTATTTTTTTAAATAATTGAGTTAAAAAAGGGGAAAAAAAACATCTTATGCATACAAAAATACAGTAAAGTGATGAATAAACACATCAGCTTACATTCTATGCAACAGTTCCCAGAGTAGTAATTGAGGGAACCCTTAGATAACTCACTCAAGAACAGCATGGAAACTGAGGCCCGCAACCAGTCTAATGAATGAGCCCCAAATGTTATTGAATTTTTTTTATTGAACCTTCCACAATACGTAGTCTTATCTTCTCCAATTTAATAATGTTAAGAATATGACCAATCCAAAGATTGTGAGAGGGGAGTACAGAAGATTTCAATTTCAACAAAATTAAGCAGCTGGCCAGCAAGGTAGCAAATGCAATAGAGTCAGCTTCTCAGGCAGAGAGTGATATTTAGGGTGGGGCAACTCTGAACAGTGCGATTATTGCATGTGGTTTAATTCAGCCCAACAATATCTTAAAAAGATGTGACCAGAAAGTTTGTAAAGATGGACAGGACCAAAACATATGTGCATGTGTAGCTGGAACTCAGTGGCATCTGTCACAGTTTGGGTCAAAATCACTGTAAAGCTTAGAAAGTCAAACCTTTGTAAAATGTGAGCGATGAGTAATTCTGCAATGTATGAACCTGTGTTTTACATAAATAGGAGAGGCATGCGCTCAAGTAAGAACTTTTTCCCAGAGCTGTTCTGTAATTTCCTCTCAGAGATCATGCTCCCATAGGGTTTTAAGAGAGTCAGTCACAGCAAGCGTATCTCACCATAAAGATAGGACAACATGCCTTTCAATTTAGGGATAGGTGTAAGAAAGCCATCTAATGGAGTAGTCGTGGGCCGGTAAGGGGAGTGGGAAAATTTATTATTAATAAAACTTCAAACTTGTAAATATCTAAAAAAAAAAAAAAAGGAATGTCTACAAATTCCATATTTCTGAGGTACTGTAACTGCTGGAAGGAGGCAAATGTATTATCAATGTAGAGGTCCTGTTATATTTGAATACCAAGACTGTATCATATTTTAAAAGCATTGACACTCATTGATGGGGGGGGGGGTCGTGGTTTGCTGTAAATGGAGAAAGAGATGAAGATGTTTGTAAACCAAAGCAGCGTCTGAATTGATTCAAGATTTTCAATAAAGTTTAGATGATCATGTTCTTAATTTACAGAGAAGAAGGGTGTAAAATAAAAGAGTGAGCTAGAGCTGCAAGTGACACTGGTTTAGAAAACCTGTATTCCATTACCAGCCAGGAAGGGCGAGAATTCAGTGTGTCTCACCGTAACCAATACTGCATGGTTCTAAGATTGGCGGATCAGTAACAGCTCCTGAAATTGAGGAGGCAAAATCCACCGAATGTCTTTGGCCTTTAAAGAATTTGTCTCCACAATCCTGGAGTTTTTTTTTTTGTCCCAAACAGATTCAGAAATAAAGTGTCCAATTAAAAATAAGTCTGGGGAGACAATGAAATAGATATTGGTATTTCATAAGAGTTGTCATCTTTAATGCATTAATTTTTGCAGTCAAAGTTAAGTTTGAGAGTGGCCACTTCTATGTAACATTAACCCCCAAATACCTGAAGCCACATTGATTAATCTAAAATGGTAAATAGTTTTTTTTCCCGTGGGCACTTGCAGCCTTATTTAAAGCAAATAGTTAACTCATCCAAATTAAATGTTTGGCCAACATCATCACCAGAAGAATTCAAAATTAAAAGGATAAGCGGAGTGGATGTTGGAAGGCTGGAGACATGCAACAGAAGTTCATCTGCGAATAAGTACACCCTCTGTTCCACTCCATTCCTGAAAATACCAGAGATACTTGTATGAGAACAGAGAGAAATGGAGAGAGGCTCGTTGCTAATCGCAAATAGTAGGGGGCTAAGGGGGCCAACCCTGCGCGGTAGAGCGCTGTAAAGGCTAATAATGAGACGGGTGTTGTTAGTCCTTACTGGGGCCTGAAGAGATGAATAAAGTAGCTTATCCCAGGTAAAGAATGAATTACCAAAGCCAAATTTACATATGTCAAAAAATAAAAGAACCCCGACTACACCTCGTCAAAACCCTGTCTGCATCTAAGGAGATGAGGGCTTCTGACGGAGTAGAAGGAATGCTATAAATGGTATTGAAGAGTTGTCTATCTTTTATAAACACTGTCGGATCAGCAGTAGTTTTAAGCAGTAGAGAGTAGTTTTGCCTGTCTGATCAGCAGTAGAGAGTAGTTTTAAGTACACTGTACACCTTTAGAAGACTGATTGGGCAGTAAGAGCAGCAACTGAGTAGGTCTTCATTGTTTTCAAAATCAAAGAAATCACTGCCTGCTTAAGCATTAGAGGCAGATTTGGAGATTCAAACGATTTGTTGTGCAAGTCTATAAGAACAGGGACCAATTTATGAAAGAAATGTTTTATAAAACGCCAATGGATAGCTCTCGGCCTGGGCATTTTACACTTAACATTGACTTAGCTGTGGAAAAACATTCTTCAGTAGTTATTAGTTTCTCAAATGCAAATGACAAGTCAGGGCTAATTGAGGGTGGATCAAGTGAATTAAGGAATTTATCAAAATAGGAAGAGTTAGCCTGATGTTCAGATACATCAAGGGAAGAGTAAATATTTTTAAGCCAATTGTTAATTCTTTTGGGTTCTGGGGTGATCTGATGGCATTCTAATTTGGATAATTTGGCGGGAAGATGTTGTTCATCTTAACTGATGTGCCAGGAGCTTACCAGCTTTGTCACCTTGTTCATAACAGGTGTACCTACATCTTGAAAGAGATTCTTCAGCTTGATGAGAGGTAAGAACATCAAATACAGAAGGCTCTAATTTCTTGGCGCAGCGCAGTGTGGCGTAGCATGGCGCAGCCCACGCAGTGGTAATTTCATCCGGTGCAGCTCGCGCAGTGGTAATTTCGTGCGGTGCAGCCCGCGCAGTGGTAATTTCGTGCGGTACAACACTGTGCGCAGCCACTTTGGCAATTTGGTAGACTGACATGCGCCGAGATGGGTGTGGCGGTGTAATAGGGGGAGGTGTCACATGTTCATCAAAACGCAGTGACAATTTCGTAGAAAAAGTCTCCGCTGATGTTGCCCAGAAAGCTTGCTAGCTCCAACCTGCTTTAATTTCTGTGCAGTGGTAATTTGGCTGACTGGCGCACAGTGCGCACACGTCACCGAAATCTCACAGGCAGGTTTCCAGAATATCAGGCACATTTCAATGCAATAAATAATTACAGCAAGAACTATTTAATGTAACTATCTGAATCAGGACATAAATTATAGTATCTATATCATTTGTCCTGATGTCAGATTAAAGGCGGTTGACACACGTAATGGAAACTCGACCTGGCTTTATCAACGCACTTCAATCTGTGATGCAAACTAACAAATTCACTTCTTTCTCAGCCAACCACAAATTGCACATATAATGCTTGCGTTCTATGCTCAGTAAAGCGCTCGCACACTGGATGCAAAACAAATTTTTCGCACAACTGATTACAGGCAAAGTCAATGGAAAGACGCAAATACGCGCGTCTGATTATTCGTCTGTTTTCTTCCGTTGAAGATAGACAACAGTCTTTATTCAGTCTTTCTTTTGAAAATTAGTCAGATAGATCGAACAGATTCACGCTTCATTTCCACAACAGAGATATAATAGTGCTTGTAGTCAGTGACCAAATCAATTTCATGACCATTGACATTGTGAATTAAATATCGCATGCACGATCAAGACTGTTCGATGCGAAATGCAAAATACTTCATGTCCGGCAGCCAGCAAAAAGTAAATGAATTGATATGAGAACAGATTTATTACAAAATAAAGAAAAAAAATATATCATCAACAAACAGAACATCCAAAAAAGATGGCCCGCAAATAAATAAATCGCAGTGTTCATTGGATGTTCTGTTTCTTGTTAAAATGTTTTGTTTTATTTTTTATTACATTATCAAACTGTTCTAATCTTCCTCTTTTTTTTACCTGTCACACACAGAGCATTTTGCATTTAATGTTCAACAGGCATAGTAAATTGTCCCGCGCCAATGTCGACTCACTTTATTGAGGAGAGCTTAAACAGAAACATTGATTGAAATTCTCGGTACTCATCTTGAAGAACTGAGCCCTCTTTTCAAAACATTCACATTTAATATCTAAAAGATTCAGTAGATTTGAAGAAATTTAAAACAATAATCGACTGTCGGACACAGAGTTATATTGAAACCATCCGACTGTCGGACTCGGAGATATATTAAAACCCTGTCCGACTTTTGGACACGTAGACGCTGCGTTCAACACAGCAACACAATCTGTCGTGCGAAAAATTCATTTTGCGTCCAGTGTGCAAGCGGCTTAATAATACTATTATTGTCACTTAGGTCTATAGTGGGGGAAAGGAATAAAGCCTAATTGCTATGACCTCATACTGAGTTAAGATCACATTTTGAAAATAAATGTGTTATGTATCTTGCATTGTTGTCCATGCACGGTAATCCCAAAATTTTAAGCAGCAACAGGGTGTAATAATATGAACACGCTATCCATTGTTTCTCTTCCCTAAGATGCAGGCAAAAGAAATAATTGAGCAGCCGTCGTATTTCATTCCAACTTCATAAGTTTGAATAATCTGACATAGTATTGTTTTGAAATTCCATTCAAATTCGCTAATGGTAATAATTTGAGAATGCCTCATATTCGTAATGCTTAATACAGATGTAAGCGGTGCAGAAAACATGCCTAAAGCAGCAAAGTAAAATGCAACATTGACGCATCATGCAGATATAGGACAGAGGCTTCTTTATTTCAACACTTTAAAGGTGAGGAGAGGAGCTCATTTTATTGGTGAAGAGTTGACTTGGCTGTGTTAAACCCACTTAAGCCTTCTATCCTCCCTCTCTGCCTCTTGCGCCGGCAGGAGGGACAGAGGAGCACTTGCGCCAGGCTACGTGGGGCACGAAATTGCAACATACGCCGGGACACACCCCATAGGCGCAGCGCTCCCCCTATTCGCCACACCTGCGCCTAGTCTACGAATTTAGAGCCCAGATTGTCAAAGAAGATGTTTCCTGTTTACATCTGAAGAAATAGAGGTGGCTAAGAAATTGTCAAAATGTGAAATCAGTCTAGCTAGTTTATCTAGTTTATTTTTGTGTTGTCTCCTCCAATAACTCACATATGTAATTATTTGACCTCTAATTTAACCCCTTGATGCCTATTGTTGCAAATTTGTCACAAATCGTTTCCATTCAGAATGGATCCAATTTAGCATCTGCTTGAAAGCAAAAACACAAATTTTTTTTTTTTTAATAATTGTAAATAAATTCAGGCGTCAAGGGATACTTTTAAGAGTCTCTCATAGTAAAGAATGCAGAAATATCTGAAGTTACATCTGTGATCAAAAATAAATCTATTTATTCTATTCTGTCTCTCTCCGAGGATCTTTCCCTCCACAACCCTGAGTCCTGGATCATCCGAGCCCTGTCCCTCACCATGAGCTCTGGCTGCTGCTGTCCTGATGCGGTCCTGATCCAGTTCTGCATCATCCTTGGCATGCCACTTCCTCGAGCAACTGATAGCACTGTTTAGATGGACTTTAATGGAACTGCATTGTCATTATCTTGTTATCAACTAGCTAGCCCGCGGGGGATGGGCTTCCCCACTATAGCCGGGTTCTTCCTGAGATTTCTTCCCACTGGGGAGTTTTTTCTCACCACTGTTTGAGGATTTTTCTCCCTACAGGGAGTTTTTTTGCCTCATTTGCTGTAGTGGGGAATAGGCTGGGTAATGCCCTTTCAGTAACTTCATCTCTCACTGTTAAACGTCTTTGTGACAGTTTATCTGTGAAAGTGCTATAAAAATAAATTGAAATTGAAAACTATTACTAAATAGTTACTAATAGTTACTACTTGTTACTAAATAAAATAAAATTTTCATTTGATAGCAATTGGGTGCTTAAATGCCTGGTAATCTGGCTTACCGGGCAATGCCCGGTGGGCCGATGCACATTTTGGGCCAATGCAATCATACTTGTAGTTTATAAAATTGTTATGACATTTGAACGACTGCGCCGGCCTTTAAAACACGAAAAAAGCGGCCCGTTGGTTCATTTTGTACACTGGTGCAGGGCTGAGCCAATGAAATCTCTGAGTCCTCCCTCCTCACGGAAAAAAACGCAATTGCGTGCGGCCCATTGGTAGCCAGTGGGCGAGCAAACAGCAGGATGATTTTAGCTAATTTAAAGTGGAATTTCATATAGAGAAAATCATTATATAGTTAAAGAATACTTCTCCTGACATTATGCTACTGTATATAGAGCGCTCTCCTCAAGATTTTCTGCGTTACAATTATAAGATGTGACATGCTTTATATATCACTTCTTATTCTTCTACTTCACTATTCCAGTTCTCTTACATCTTGGCCATTTTTCAGTATCTATTTATATAATTGTTGCATGATATAGGAATTACTGAAAAACTGTATTCTTGCAGATAAAAATATATATATGCAAAGGCTAAAGCCATGTTCAGTTTATTTAATGTTGTTGTTTTTGTCCTAAACGTTTAAAAAGGCGGCTTGCTGGGACATTAGTTTGACTAATGGCCTTGCTTGTCCCCAGTTGCTTTAGCAGTCTAAAAATGCGTTTCAACGACTACGAGATCAGACAAAAAGGCCATAAAGCAGTGGAGAGGCGGAAAAGCTTCAAGAATAAAGTAAACAGACACTGGAGCCTCAGGCTTTCAAACGCTAAAAAAAAATGTCTAACTGTTTGGCTACAATGATCCTCATGTAGCAAGCAGTTTTCATTTGGAGGGGGACATGGAAAGCTGTAAGACTGACTTTAAATTAATAGGCTATCGTAAGTATGTATTCGGTTAAAATTTGCTTCGGCTTACCAAAGGCCCCCACTGATGCACCAGCAGTTAATAACTTCCTATTTGATGCATAGTTTGATGCAAAGTTGATCAGAGTATCTAAAAAACATTTAATTAGTAAATCATCACTTCCTGTTTCCCTGGGGTATAAATATGACGTGACACAGAGGCCATTTTTCTCATCCACTCTTCAACATGGGAAAGACAAAGGAACACACCTTTCAAGAAATGCAGATGTGTGTCGACCTTCACAAGTCAGGCAATGGCTACAAAAAAAACAGCCACTTACCTGCACCTGCCCATATCTACTGTCAGAGGAATCATTAAGAGTTTAAAACAACTGGAACAGTGGTAAACAAGCCTGGACGAGGACACAAGGTTATTTTGCCACCAGGCACAGTGAGGAGGATGGTAAGAGAAATAAAAAGTTCTCCAAAGCTCACTATTAAAAAATTGCAACAAATGGTAGGATCTTAGGGTCACAAAGTCTCCAAAACAACCATCAGGTGCTATCTACATGCCAACAAGCTGTTTGGGAGGCATGCACAGAAAAAACCTTTTCTCACTCACAATCATAAACGCAAACGTCTGGAGTTCGCTAAACGGTTCTGGGACTTCAACTGGGACCGTGTGCTTTGGTCAGATGAGACCAAGATAGAGTGTTTGTTGCCAAAAAGCTCTAAGTGGGTCTGGCAGAACACAAAAGATGAGTATGCAGAAAAGCACCTCATGCCCACTGTGAAGTATGGGGGAGGATTGGTGATGCTGTGGGCCTGTTTCTCTTCCAGAGGCCCTGGGAACCTTGTTAGGGTGCATGGCATCATGAACGCTTTGAAATACCAGGACATTTTAAACCAAAATCTGGTGGCCTCTGCCCGAAAGCTGAAGATGGGTCGTCACTGGGTCTTTCAGCAAGATAATGACCCTAAACATGCGGCCAAATCTACACAAAAAAGGTTCACCAGACACAGAATCAAGCTTCTCCCGTGGCCATCTCAGTCCCCAGACCTCAACCCCATTGAAAACCTGTGGAGTGAGCTGAAGAGGAGAGTGCAGAGGAGAGGACCCAGGTCGCTGGATGATTTAGAGAGATTGTGCAAAGAAGAATGGTCGAAGATCCCTCTTTCTGTATTCTCCCATCTTGTGAAACATTATAGGAGAAGATTAGGTGCTATTTTGTTGGCAAACGGGGGTTGTACAAAGTATTAACATCAGGGGTGCTAATAATTGTGGCACACATGATTTGATGTAAAAGAATTATTTCTCAATGTGGGATTTTTTTCCCAATGAATAAATGCACTTGAATTAAAGGTTGGATTTTCCCCTTTTTTTCATTGTGGTCCTATATTATTTAGAAGAAAACTGAATTTATTAGAAGCTAAAGAACACATCTTAACCAGGGGTGCCAATAATTATGGAGGGCGCTGTATGTATCAATCCAAATAGTGCAATGGTCTTATTGAAAAATTATAAATGGCCCCAAAGTCACATTTCTTTTTCACATTCATTCATGTAAATATATTATTAATAATAATAACGTTGTCAGGTGGTGCAGTGATTACCACTGCTACCACACAGCAAGAAGGTTATGGGTTAGATTCTGGCCTGGGGCCTTTCTGTGTGGAGTTCCAGGGCAGGTAGGCTACAACTGAGCTTAATTTTAACTTTTGGTGACACCAAAGTGTGCGTGTGTGGCGGCCCGTCACGCCACGATCAGGTTGGGCCAATTTTTTTTTGTCGCAGTCCAACCCTGCATATGAGCATGATCTTACTGATGGGAAAATTCTGTTATCAATGGGAAAATAGTCAATGCGAGCATAAGTTTGGTGTACATGGGAAAAGAATGAGTATTCTCTGCTTTTAGGCTGAAGGTATTGCCCTGGGTCAGAAATAGCAAATTCAGACATCAAGTCATTAACGGTTTTAGCTGATTTGTAAAGTGAAGCAGTTTCCTGAGAGGAGCGATCAAACCTCGGGTCAAGCCAATAATTAAAATCTCCTCCTAAAATGAGGAAACACGAAGTGATATCAGGCAGGTCAGAAAGAAGTTGTTTATAAAATCTGTCATTATCCCAATTAGGAGCGTAAATGCTGACAAGAAGCACAGGGGTATTATATATTTTACCAATGACAATTAAATATCTTCCATTAGGGTCAGAGATCTCATCAGAGCAAATAAAAGAAATCGATTTGTCTAGTAAAACTGCCACTTCTCTTGATTTATCTTGAAAAGATGAGTAAAAGGCCTGGCTGATTCACCCATTCCTTAAATGTGAATAGCAAGACACTTTCAAGAGTCCCTTGCAGGTATAGAATTTGAGCATCCAGGCGCTGGAGATGCTGAAAGCACCCTCCTATTTCTTTATATTACTATTCCCCCTACAGTGCCATCTAATGAACTTGAGTTCGCTCCTTCCAAAGGAACTCATAACAAAACTAGAACGGGCACTCGGTAGAGCGCATACCTTCGCCGACGCCACTGAATCCCTCGCCACTGGCGTTGGTTTCATGCCGATCGGATAAAAATTGACCGAGATATGGTCGAAAGTCGGTTTTGACCTTTTCGTGGCCTTGACCTTGACCTTTGACCCGATCACTCCCAAAATCTAATCGATTGATCCTCAGGTCATGCCAAATCAACCCACCAAATTTTATGAAATTCCGTTTGGTACTTTTTGAGTTATTCGATACACGTACAGACAGACACACAAACAAATAAATACACGGGGATCAAAACATTACCTTCGTCAGCGAAGTCGCTGGCGAAGGTAAATATCAGTGGTAATAATGAAACAATAACGGAACTGTTGGCAAAGGCCGTTCAGAGGCGCTTCCACTGATCATGTGATATTGCTGGGAGTAATGGGAAGTGATGCATGTATCTATGTAAACATCCCAGCATTAGTCTAATTATAACCAGTCTGTTAACAGAGTGGCTGCTTAGCCAAAGTTTGGCAAACTTAGATTTACTCACACCATGTTTTCTGTGTGGGGTTCACTTTTTAGATTGAGCAGACATTTTGACAACAAAGTCCAAAGCAGCAGCAGATTTTTCAGTTTCGCACGCGGAGAGTGGTGGATTCTAAGTGGCTTGTCGCCCAGGTCAATAAATTGTTGCAAAGGTTGGGCCATAAAGTCAACAGCATGAGGGCCCTCTACGCCTTCTAGGATGGCAGTCACACAAATTTTGTTCCTCCTAGATCTGGCTTCCAGGTCCTCACACATGTCGTGGCGCTGCTTGAGTTGGGAAGTTAGATTAGCCGCAGTTGACTTCAATTTGGTTATACGGGTACTGCGACCAGTGGACGCCCATTCCAGCTCTTGTATTTTTTCCCTCTGGGAGTCAATCTTACATTGTACTGAGTCAATCGCAGTCCTCAGCTCCTCTTTAACTGAAGATATCCCTTTGCGTGGTGTGGAGGATGATGAGTCGATTTCTACAAAAATTTCAAGATTGAGCGACTCCGTCCTGGAATGTAATAGTGCAGTATCCAGACCAGCGCTGGTGCCTTCCTCCCCCATCTCGGGAAGCGAGGCAGATTCTGATTTGTGGTGTCTGTTTTCAGCCTGTTCTGACGGACTCTGTTTTACATGTTGACTGCATTTTTTTCAGCAAAACTGACCAAAATATTGTTTACCTCAGTCTTCAGCGACGACCAGACAGAAAAAACAAATATGACTGTGCAAATTATCAGTACATTTAAGCCACGTTTTCTCTGAGCACAGGGAAACAGGTCATACCACCTCGACATACCGCAAGTCCCCCCATCTTATACAGTATAATCTATTATCGTATGCATTTTTATGTTTAATGTTATCACAAGAATGTAAAGTTGATATGTGAATTGTAAGAAATAAACAGACTTAATAGTCGTGTAGCCTACTATTTGTCATGAAGGCTAATTAGTCCATGAGCTAGACCCTCAAATTTCACTCATTGCTACCACCTGGGGGGAGAAATTGCCAATATAATTTTTTAATAGAGCTATAAAGTAACATAAAAACTTTGAATTTGGGAGGCCGAATCGAAAATGGGACGCAATTTTTTGGGGTTAGGGAAATGAAAAATGCCATAACTTTGGTGTTCCAAGTGATAACTAGACAAACTACTTGATAAGCTCTACCAAACAAATAACAAATTATGCAAATTAGGTCAACCTGAAGGTCACCAGAAGTCAAAAGCTCACAGATTTCGGGCCCTGATACTGAGTGCTGATACTCATGCCATAGGAATCACATAAATCACATAATTTTCTTGATTTTCAAGTAGGGCAAATGCAATGTGCAATATTTTAGGACCTGAAAGGGTTAAATATACGTATTACCACTCATTATTTTGCTTATTAAGAACTTTATGTATCATAATACAGACAATGCAAATTAGTCTAACCACAAGGACATCAGAGGTTAGAGGTCAAATGAGGATGCCAGTTACAGAAATCATCACAAATATTGCATAAAACCAGATTTCAACCAGAAAAAAATTACTTATTTCACAGCCAATGTATGACTTAAAGGTATCTTAGGGCACATTTGATGCCAAGGTTGTCAGGTGCAAAAGAGACCAAAATGTCATCGGTTTTGCATTACCTCCATCTGGGCACTGATCCAAAAACTTCACAGTTGCTAGTGTAACGATTAATTTTCTTTGTCATGTCTGTTGATTTCATTGATTTATGTTTTAATTATAATGTCTTTAGAGCTCAAGCATATGGTGTAACCACTTAAATACAAATATCCCATGAAGCTGTGTATATTTCTATTCATTAACCCCATCTTCCCCATCTTCATCCTCCTCTCATCTTCAATATCTTCTCTGTAAACCGATTCTTCCTCTTCGTCTTCCCCTGTTTGGTTGGAACACTTTGGTAATTTGCACATGTATGTGCAAGTCAGGTTACTCTGGATACAAATGCAAGTTTCCCTAGATATTATGCGATATTATACAATATTTGTAATGATTTCTGTAACTGGCATCCTCATTTGACCTCTGATGACCTTCAGGTTAAATTAATTTGCATAATCTGTATTTTGATAAATGAAGTTCTTAATATTCATTATTTGTATCCCGAATAATCTTTTAGAGGTCTTAACCTGTGAAATGAACCATTTTAGTGGGGTGAATTCTCATTTATGTGATTCCTATCGCGTTTTTTATTATTAGTAGTCAGATTTGAGGCTGAAATTTGTGACCTTTTGACCACTGGTGACCTTTGAGTTGACTTAATTTGCATAATTTGTTATTTGTTAGGTAGATGAGGGGCGATTTGTCTATTTATCACTTGGAACACCAGAGTTATGGCATTTTTCATTTCCCCTATGCCAAAAAATTATGTCCCATTTTCGACTGAACCTCCGAAATTCAAAGTCGATTTTCTACCACTAAGCTGCGGTTCCCAGCTTCGCTCCAAAGTTTTTCTGTTACTCTGGACAAAGGCCTAACACAAAATCATGGCAGCAATTTCTCCCCCCAGGTGGTACCAATATCTGGTCTGGCTCATGGACTAAATTGCTCAGAATAAACCTGACCAATTTTATCCTTGATTAAGTCATTATGAAAGACATACAGTATAATCTTACTTCCATGATCATATATATATATATATATATATATATATATATATATATATATATACTGTTTCATTTATATGGAGCCTTTTTGCCATCTAATTTGGGTGGTGTATGAGACACAAGAAACTGTCTGTGCAGTCCCTCTCTTGTTAACAATGCGCTTGTCTCCCACGGCGTGCTGTTTAATGTCACACACACACCCCTGCCCACGCAAAAGAAAATGCTCTGCATTTTACAATGTGCCATGTGGGCACCTTCTGTACGGAACTATAGCCCAGAATATTGTTCCACCTCTTTGTGGTGAAACTTCTACTAACGCCTCCGTTTTAGGAGGACTTCAAGTAGACAGAGAGGCCAAGTCAGTCTTGCATGAGCCATCTCCGACTGCTTGGCTCGTACAATTGGCGTCTGCGTGACTTAGCAGGAAACAACACAGACACAAAGCACTCCAATATGCACAGAATTTGATGTAACTACTGTACTGCTCTCTGTTGCAGGGCTGTCAAACCGGTCCGCAAGAGGGGCCGAGGGGATGCAGGTTTTCAATCCAACCGAGCTGAAGCACAGCTGAAACAAATAATTAAATCAACCAATCTCAGCCCAAACAGTTGATTTGTTGTATCACGTGTGCTTCTGCTCGGTTGGAAAGAAAACTTGCAGCCCCTCGGCCCTTTTTATGGATCAGTTTATACCCAAAAAGTCATGTACGTCAATACAGCCAACATAGCAGATGCACATCACACATACTACAATACATAAACTCTGTAGTGCACTATTATGCAACAGTGCTCAATCAACACCAACATGACAGCTGATAAACAACCACAACACCACTGTGCAGCATTGTCATCAGGTCTTCTTACCTTAGGTTACTCACCATTTTGTAGTGTACATACCATGTGACACAAAACATCAAAAACAGCACCAACTGCCCAAGTGCCCTTCACACTTCGAGGAAACTTCTATATCACTTTAAAAATGAAATCACTTTCTTTAAAAGCGGCTGTTGCAAGGTGCTGTCGCAGGTCAGCATCATAACTTGACAGCAAAGTTAGCGATACGATGTAATTACCTTGATTAAGAGACTTGCTTCTGTCATCGTGCCCCCTGAAAGATAAAACCCAACAGCCACTGGGGGAGAAGCGAAGCTTTTCAAGCTTGTTGCTTCTGGAGCGGAGGTGCTTCTGTCCCTCTCACCAACTTATTTGAGTCTATTCCCTTTACTCTGAGCCTCTGTAAGTTCTCTCTCCATGCTGGGAGTTTCAGGCTGTGTTTCAATTCTTTTCTTTGTCTGGTTGGTTCTATTTTCAGAGGAATTTTTGCCCACTTATCTGGGTTGTTTTCTCTTGGCATGGCTGCCGGGAGTACGTTCCCTTTTTGTGTTCTATCCCCTTATTAGTGGCTTCTCACTTTGTGGGAAACTTTTAGAGTCCGACACTTTTGTCGCGTCCGGGCCTTCGTACCCATCCCCCTGACAATAACATCTCAATAATCTTGTGTCACCCTCAGTATTGTCTCTAAAGCATCACTCCATAACCCCATTTTGGCCTTATTATTGTCTGAACTTCACTCTAGACTGGCGGTAGCCTCATCATAATCTCGATAACTGCAGTCTAATCCAGTGGTGGCCGGCCAGTAGAGGGCGCTGGGTCGCCCCCCCACACATGTTTACATGTTTATACACGTTTTTCAGTCTGTGAGCGTCTGTCAACAGACCCTAAATATCGGTTCCAAATGGAATATGGTTGATTTCTCTGTATGCATATATTTCCTGGATGAGAGGTGCCGACCAAACGGTACCTAATGTAAGCTCTCAAAGTTTTGGCGAGCGCGGGCTGTTTCATTGGTTTCTTCAGATTTTCTTACAAGGCGCAGTTCTGTGCTCCCCAGACACTCCCACATTGTTTTTTGATCTAATGTGATTGGACAATTCTCGTGGCTGTCAATCATGTTCACACCCACCGCAACGCTTCGTCTCGACTGTCAAATTATCCACCGCCCTTTCAACCTGGTAGCTGAGCAAGATGGCAAGTTCAAGTGGAAACGCGGACACTGAACACCATTCGAAAACAGCTTTTCTCAAGGCGTTCACTGGAGGAACAAAGGAAAGTAAAGGAGCTTGGCCCGGACCCACCCGATTTATAGATTCAGCAGCAGGCAAGTGATTGTGCACGAGGTTACAGCCGGGGCTTCTGTCGCGCTTGTTACGACAAACGGAATTGGCAAGCTGGATGTGGCGTTAGCAGTGCCGTTTATTGCTTTCCCTGTTTATTGTTCCAATTTGGCAGATTCCACAGAAAGTGTAACCAATTGACAGCATTTATTTTTGAACCCATATAAAATGTTTCATTTCTGTATGCATGCGCAAGCGAATGTTTACTTCCTGGCCTTCTAGAATTTTCACCAACTCGCATTTGTGTCCCTCATCAAAACGGTAAAAATTTCCGTCCACAGTAATAACGGTAGCAGCAACAACCTGTAATCTTGTAATCCTTTTGTGCGGATGTGTTTGTCAGCCAGTGGACACGGAGCTGCAGATTCATGCACGCAGTTACAATATTCTATCACTAGATGGCCCACCCGGATCAGTTATTGAATTTCACTAGCAAGCAGAGTTTGAACACAGTTTATTAAATGGACAAGTTCACTCCAATCCCTGGATGGATCAAGCCAACCCTGGTTTGACTTAAAGGGGTTGGCACATCCACACTACAGGGTAGCCCAAAAAAGTGTCCCTCCTTCCTCTCAGAACTCCAGGGTGGATGAGGAACATGGAAATGAGTGGGCAGGATTGACTCATTACACAGTGTATGAATTTTATTGCCACAAAATAATCCTGGGTAAAAACTGTGCATTTCAAGTCACAGTTCAAGAGTAGATACTCAGGCTTTAACAAAGCCCTGCTTATTGTGGATTAGTGGGTTGGTCACTGGTGTGCCTTCCCTTTTCTCTGCTCATCGTGCCATTATTGGCATTGGCTCAGACAGTCTTGTCACAGTTTGAGTTTTTAACTTTATAATTTCATCTGTTAAGTACAGTAGGACCTGTTGGTCACACATTGTTTGGAATCTTTCATTTATGTATATAAATATGTAACTTACCACAGCTGTAAGGTACTGGAAAAGCATGAAAATGCACCTTGAAAATCCTTGAAAAGTGCCTCGAATTTCACTTTGCAAAAGGTGTACGAAGCCAGTAGACAGCATTACAGTGTTGTGTTTTTAGATTTTTGTTTTGACGTTTAACTATGTTCCACTTACTGTTTGCATCTTTACAAAACATCAAAATCCCAGTTAGTTGGTGGATTATCTTTAACATGATAAATTTTACAATCAATCTGTAAGTAATGTAAGGACAGATACAGTGATCTGTAAGTAATGTAAGGACAGATACAGTGATCTGTAAGTAATGTAAGGACAGTTACAGTGATCTGTAAGTAATGTAAGGACAGTTACAGTGATCTGTAAGTAATGTAAGGACAGATACAGTGATCTGTAAGTCATGTAAGGACGGATACAGTGATCTGTAAGTAATGTAAGGACAGATACAGTGATCTGTAAGTAATGTAAAGGACAGATACAGTGATCTGTAAGTAATGTAAGGACAGATACAGTGATCTGTAAGTAATGTAAGGACAGATACAGTGATCTGTAAGTAATGTAAGGACAGATACAGTGATCTGTAAGTAATGTAAGGACAGATACAGTGATCTGTAAGTAATGTAAGGACAGTTACAGTGATCTGTAAGTAATGTAAGGACGGATACAGTGATCTGTAAGTAATGTAAGGACAGATACAGTGATCTGTAAGTAATGTAAAGGACAGATACAATGATCTGTAAGTAATGTAAGGACAGATACAGTGATCTGTAAGTAATGTAAGGACAGATACAGTGATCTGTAAGTAATGTAAGGACAGATACAGTGATCTGTAAGTAATGTAAGGACAGATACAGTGATCTGTAAGTAATGTAAGGACAGATACAGTGATCTGTAAGTAATGTAAGGACAGATGCAGTGATCTGTAAGTAATGTAAGGACAGATACAGTGATCTGTAAGTAATGTAAGGACAGATGCAGTGATCTGTAAGTAATGTAAGGACAGATACAGTGATCTGTAAGTCATGTAAGGACAGTTACAGTGATCTGTAAGTAATGTAAGGACAGATACAGTGATCTGTAAGTAATGTAAGGACAGATACAGTGATCTGTAAGTAATGTAAGGACAGTTACAGTGATCTGTAAGTAATGTAAGGACAGATACAGTGATCTGTAAGTCATGTAAGGACAGATACAGCGATGTGTAAGTAATGTAAGGACAGATACAGTGATCTGTAAGTAATGTAAGGACAGATACAGTGATGTGTAAGTAATGTAAGGACAGTTAGAGTGATCTGTAAGTAATGTAAGGACAGATACAGTGATCTGTAAGTAATGTAAGGACAGATACAGTGATCTGTAAGTCATGTAAGGACAGATACGGTGATCTGTAAGTAATGTAAGGACAGATACAGTGATCTGTAAGTAATGTAAGGACAGATACAGTGATCAGTAAGTAATGTAAGGACAGATACAGTGATCTGTAAGTAATGTAAGGACAGATGCAGTGATCTGTAAGTAATGTAAGGACAGATGCAGTGATGTGTAAGTAATGTAAGGACAGATGCAGTGATGTGTAAGTAATGTAAGGACAGTTAGAGTGATCTGTAAGTAATGTAAGGACAGATACAGTGATCTGTAAGTAATGTAAGGACAGATGCAGTGATCTGTAAGTAATGTAAGGACAGATGCAGTGATGTGTAAGTAATGTAAGGACAGATGCAGTGATGTGTAAGTAATGTAAGGACAGTTAGAGTGATCTGTAAGTAATGTAAGGACAGATACAGTGATCTGTAAGTAATGTAAGGACAGATACAGTGATCTGTAATTAATGTAAGGACAGATACAGTGATCTGTAAGTTATGTAAGGACAGATACAGTGATCTGTAAGTAATGTAAGGACAGTTACAGTGATCTGTGGACATTGGGGTGTTACGACCCAGGCCGTATTTTGGTTTTTTTCTGTTGATTGCCATGGTAAAGTGGAGCTCTTTTCCCAATATTCCAGAAGTCTGCCAATTGACAGGTACCGGGTCCAGCACAGATCGGTTGAGCTGCTGGGGTGTGGACGTCGCAGATTGGCTGTCTCCAGGGGCTTGGCTATTCAAGGCCTGGATCCTCCGGAAGAAGGAAGCAATGCAGGCGGCTTGGTTTTTGGTGCTCTTTGTCATTCTGGTTTTGTCATTATTTGAGTGTGAACAAGGAAATGTGTCTGACGCAATCTCGTGAATTTGTCTCCGGTTGTGTTTATTTTATTCTGTATGGTCCCAATGTTGAAGTAAACATAAGGAAAACTTATTGCGACTAACTGACAGCATTGTTGTTAACCTGTAAACTTGTGGAAATCTAGAGGTGGACGTCACAGTGCTGTAGAACTTTAAACACCGAACTGCTGATTACATTGTTGTTAACCTGTTAATTTGCATTCTGAAATCTCCATTGGTTGTACTGCTGTTCCTGTGTAGTGAAGCGGTAAGAGTGAACAGCCATTTTATTTGAAAACCTTTTCTCCTGTTTATTGGCCAGGTTAGGGAGTCCGACCAGCGAATGTATGTTTTTTTTTCTTTCTTTTTTTTGCGCATTAGTAATTGAATCGGGAGTTAGTTTCCTTTTTGTTCGTTATGTTGGCCAGGGGTTCACTCTGAAGCTATACTTCTCTGATAATTGAAGAGTAAATGAAAAAAGAGAAGTTAAGTCGCTCACTTTGTATTTTACATCGTGGTCCTATCCTTTTGTGTTGCGCCTGCATTTCCCTAGATCGGGACGTAACAAGGGGATACATCCTCAATTCATAATAGAACAGGGTGCAAACCCTGATAAAATCTATAGGCTATTTTTTCCTTCTTAATAACTGACTGTGTCGACATCAAAGCAGCTGTCAGGTGTGCTGTGCCCAGGTAAATTGCGCCCCCCCCAAAAAAATTTGTTGCACAAGCTGCCACTGGTCTAATCTCATGTGAGCCTCATTCTGAACATTAAACCATCATTGTAATCTCATGCAGGCTTCATTATTGTCCTGTAACATCCCTTAATCTCATATGAGCTATATTATTATATTTATAACCTCAGTCTACTATGACTTCACCTCCATTACTGTTTTTACAGCATCACTCTGCCATCCAACCTCCATTATGGTCCCTGCATCCATAGTTTAAGAGCCAATTTTTGAGAGATTCAGGCAAAATCAGGCAACTTGAATTGTTGACCCCCTGGATTTTGCTGATTTTTTATTTTTGGGATTGTATGGTACCCAAACTGTTTCTCTGTTGACCCTTCTGTCCCGAGCTGCAGTAACCCCTTTTTTTTGGCCCTTTTTGGCCAATTTGACTAAATTGCAAGTATCCAACTCTCTAATTCTGAACTTCAATGATCTCCCAGCTCAAAAATGATTGAAAGTGGGTCTATAGGGAGGGCCGATTACCAGAATGTACACCCCCAATTCTGAAATAGTTGGGACAAAGTGTAAATTTTGAAAAAAATCAAAACACAATGGCTCTCATTTATCAAACTTGCATAGAATCTGGTGTAGATTCTGGTGTAAATATCATCGTTCACCAGGTGTCACGTCTGATTTACTAAAAGTGTGTACATCACAGATTTCAGTGTAGAACTGCCATGGCATTGATAAATCTGGCGGCAGAAACCATCGTAATTTACATGACATGCCCCTATAAATTCATGCTCCAGGAGGCATAGTCCTGCCCACTTTACGACGTGGACTCTCGAAAGACGGCAAAGAAGAAAGAACTTAACTGAGGAGGAAATATCGTCGGCCTGCTGATTAACCTTGTATCTACAATTTGATGAGAAACAAAAACTCAAATGTCCACGATAATAGCATAAACATTGCAAAATACAAAATTATATTGATTGGATACATTCTTGGAGGAAAAATAGTCATCCTACCCGAACACAGCTGAACTGCAAAATTAAACTTTTTTTTTTTTTTTGCTCTCCTGTAAAGTTTATCATTTTGAAGATACAAGGTTTTATCAGCAGGCCGACGATAGATGGAGAAAAACAAAATTATTTTATTTGTAAATCTTATGAGTGGCATAAAGGGAGCCCAGTAGGCTGCAGTTTGGAAAACTATTGCTGCTGCAGTAGTTAACACCGTTGGGGTGGAAAACCAGAGTGCAGCACGCGTTTCATTTAATTCATTAAGAAATCGAAGTGACTATTCGCACTTAATTTTTTTTTGACCAAAATTCTTGTTAGACGCACTTATTATTGTGGCCATGACGCACATTTCTCCATTGCCCACACTTATTTTAAACGTGTCCAAAGCTACATTTTTTTCTTGGCCAAACTTATTTTAAATGGTACTTTCTAAGTGGCACTGGAATGGTCATCAACTTGCGTGTGGTCAAGAAAAAAATTTAGCATTGGCCACACGTAAAAGTGCGAATAACATCGGCCTTAATAAATTCAATTTATAGATCCACGACATTTCATGTTATATTACCTACATAATTGACAATCCAAATACTTTACATGCAGGTTAAAAAAAGTGGTCCGATTTTAAGATCGCCTCCTAAAAACACACAGCACACGGATCGGTGGAGGCCCACTTGAACCTTCAGCTGTCACAGTACTGATAGGCTCCCCCTCAATCGTTCGAATACGAGCCGTTGGGGACATGGATGAGTCCCCCCCGCCTCGATCAGAGCACCATGAGGGTAATTGGTAAAATACCGTCTGCAGAGATCACTCTTCATTGTTCTTTTATCAGTGTTACTCCATGACATTTTATCGGGTGCCACAGAAAACGGGAAGCCACTCATCACTTTCCCGGATGAGATCTCTGTGCCGAAAGTTCCTCTCACTTCGGACAGAAGCTTATTATGCGTCTGCATAATTTAAATCAAAGTCAAATAGAGCCGCATGCTTTTTATAGCCTATTTCACCACCAAGTGCCACTTTTTTCCCACTCAATACCGAGAGTAACATTGATTTAAATTAAGCGAACGTTTCCAGATGAATGATAGTCGTCTTACCTAATCGGGGAGAACTAGCAGCACCTGTTAAGTGCGGAGTGCTCTCGGAGTGAACATTTTGTTAATCATGAAAATGACTGCGAACAGGTCAGGACTAATAATTCTTTAATACAGATGTTACGTCCACCCCAAATCTCAGTTTTACGGTATTTACCCCATGACTTCATCGCTGTAAGATCGCATGAGAAACCGTGTCTTCAGTTGCCTATTACGATAATTGGAAAACGCGTAAATAAAGAAAAATAATTGAGAACTAGCCAGGCCTATCCTAATTGTCATAAAGGGACGTGTCTGCCCCCCCCCAATTCCCGGTTCTAGCTTCGCCCCTGAATAGATGTCCTCTGTTAGGGGAGCATATGTTGCTCTAAAACCTTTATATACCTTTCAGCATTAATGCTGCTTTTTAAAACATGCAAGTGCTCAGAGATTTTTCCAGTTTTTCTGAATCTTTTGATGATGTTATGCACTGTCGATGATGAGACCTTCAAAGCCTTTGCAACTTGACGTTGAGGAACATTGTTTTTAAATCATTACACAATTTTTTTTACGCAAGCCTTCACAGGTAGGAGAGCCTCGGGCCATCTTTATTTCTGAGAGACTCGGCCTCTCCTTTTATAGCCAATCATCTTACACACCTGATGCCAGTTAACTTAATTACTTGCTAAATATTATTTCAGCTGATTTTTGTATATATTAATAGCTCTTTTTTGCCTGTGTCCCAACTTTTTTGAGACCTGTTGCAGGCAGAAAATTTGAAATAAGCTCAGTTAGTGGATAAAAATGTAAAATGTCTCAGTTTCAACATTTGAAATTTTATCTATGTTCTATTATAAATAACATATTGGCTCATGTGATCTGAAAGTCATTGCATTTTGATTTTATTCACAATTTACACTTCGTCCAAACTATTTCGGAATTGGGGTTGTAGTTATCCACTTGGGGGACGCTTGAAGTTTGCCAAAGGGGGTGGGGGGGGGGGGGGGGGGATAAATTGCTCCAAAACATTGTTTTTTCTTAATTTTGTCATGGATTTTCTCCAAACTTCAAAGGTATCCCAGTTGCCTTTTTGCAGTAATCTTTTTGTTGGAAGGACTTAAATTCAAATTAATTCAAATCTACTGTTACTTCTGTGGGACAACCTTGAAGTATGGAGAGAAAAGGGCCAAAAAAAGGGTCTTGGACCAAAAAAGGGGTCATTTTGGGACCCTTTTTCTCAAAACTGCAAAGAGGGAGCAATATGTTTTTTTTTGCCTTTAATTCTCCAAACTTAAAGTTTGTCCCAAAAAAGTAACAGTAGATTTGAATTTAGGTCCTTCCAACTAAAAAATTTCTGCAAAAAGGTATATATCTTTGAAGTTTAAAGAAAATCCGTGACAAACATAAGCATTTTGAGTGCCCCCTGTTGGCAAACTTCAAGGGTGCCCCAGGTGCATAACTATATTCTAGTAACCTGCCCTCCCTATTGAACCACCTTCAATGGACTTTGAGATGGGACACCATTGAATTGAGTATTTTTGTTCAATTGGCCAAAGAGGGCAAAAAAAGGGGGTTGCTGTAGCTTGGGACAAAAGGGGTCAACAGAGGAACGGTTTGGGTACCATACCCATCTCAAAAATAAAATATCAGTCAAATCTAGGGAGGTCAACAATTCTGACTGCCTGGACTTCTCAAAAATTGCCTCTTAAGGTCCTTTGAGCTTCATTACCTTCTCTATAATATCACTGTAATCTTACGCGAACTATATCATTCTCTCTACAGCATCACTGCAATGTCACATAACCTCCATTATTGTCTCTATATCTGTCCTCTAATTTCATCAGAGCTTCGTTATCATCTCTTTAACACCAATCTTCTCTCACGAGGTTCATTATTGTCTCTGTTTGGAGTCAGTTGGGACAAATGAGTAAATTTACAAACATATCTGGTTTCTTATATTTTTGGTTGGCAAGACGGCAAGTGCTGAAACGTTTTTTGAACTCACAGATTCACTGAACGATTTCCATAATCTCACACGGCTCAGTGGAAAGGTTGTGAAAATATACATCGGCGAGTAATAAAGTGAACAAGATTACACAGAATCGGCGGAGCTCTCCTGATTTACTCTTTAATCACTGAGGCTCCCCTGATTCTCACCTGTAATATCAGAGCCAGCAGTGCAATCTGCCAAACTCCTGCTGCATCTACGGGCTTCATGGCTGTAGTAATAACAAGGGACTTTCAATTCAGGGAAAAAGCCTTTTCCTTCATTTTTGCTCATTTCCTTTGCAGATAAAGGGTAAATCAGTCATTAAGTGCTGTGCTCTATAAACCTCTGACCTGTCCTCAGAGAGGTGTGCTGCTGTGGGCTTTTGTTTTCCACAAAATTTGTGTAAAATACCAAGCTTTTACTGCCTAATTTTATTTCTCTACATTTATTAAACACTCATCCGTATCAGAGGGGAAAAAATCCTGCTATGTACTTTTAATTTTTCATTATTGAGCCGTTCCTGCACTACATCAGTAGCCATCCTGGCAGCTGCAGTGGTAAGAGCCTTAGAACATCACTATATTCAAACAGATTATTTTTTTACTCCCTCGATTTCTCTCTTCTACACTGGAAAGGGACCTCAGTTCTGCACTGACTGACATTTCAATTAGCCCCCGTCTCCAAACCGCCGCTAATAATCAGGGCTCAAGTGATGCGGGAACAAGGCAAGTCATTAAAATGCTGCCAAGACACGACGCAATTTACTATAGACCTGGGGATTCAGGATCTACGCACTGAAACAAAACTCAAGCAAACTTAGAGCCTCTTTAACATGACAGCAAACTCAAAGGGTTTTGAAAATAATCACAAATGTTGAGTTTTTTTATTATAGCAGCAAACTTAAGAGTCCCTTTCAATAAAAGCTACCTTAAAGGTCCCCTATTATGTCACCAGGTGCACAGACAATTGATCATCACAAGCCATTTCAAAATCTTTCCCCTCTTGACATCACATGGGGAAGTAAATAACCAGAGGCAAGAAGAACTGATCAACTTCAGCCAAGCAGTCAATCGGACTTCATTATTCTGGGTGATCACTCCCCCTTGTGATGTCAGGATGGGGAGATTTTGAACTGGCTCATAATGGCTAATTAGCTGCGAACCTGGTGGCTTAATGGGGTACCTTTAAAGTCTCTTTAAAATGACTGCAAACAGAGCTCGCATAGAATAACTCCATCTAAGAGTCAGTAATTAGAGCCTGAGGAGGGCACTCCTACCCTCGCCATTACACCTTAGACCCACTTTCCAAGTTAACCCTATAATGCCCAGACACAGACATCATTACAGGAAAAATATGACCCAGTAATATTTTTGAAGTATTAAAGGGTAGTATTCAGATCCACTGCTCATCATTAGGTTTTGTGACAGCAAAATATTGTCACGGTCCTGGTTTTTGTGTTCATGCTTTATGTTTATGGTCATGTCTTTTCTATATTCTTTTTGGTTATTGTATTCTCAGGTTTTCCGTTCATGCCATTTTAAGTTTCATTGCACTTGTCTCCCCTGTCGTGTGATCTATTTGGTTCAGTCGGTCTCACCAGTCTGTGTGCCTATCTGCTTCGGGAGATTTCAATGGTTTCTGGTGTTTCATGTTATTACCTCAATTCTCGTTTACTTCCTTCGCCTTGCTGTTCTAGATTACTAACAAGACTAACATTTGAATCTTGTATCATAGTCTACTAATCCAACTAATCCATGTATATATTACTAACTCACTAACGAGCACTTTAGGTAATCTGTAAAGCTGCACCGCTACTAATTAGTACTAATTCAGTCTCAGCAATCACCCTGTTCTCGTCTCTGCCTCCTGCTTGGCTTTCCCTGCCTCTCCCTACATTTCCGCGAAATCTCTCCACGTGCTTAATTGCTTTCCTGCACTCATTATCTGTGCACTTAGAACTCCCTGACCGGAGCTGTTTAATTGTCATAGGATGTCTGCGTGAATCCCGTCCGTGTCTTAGCTTTTGCCAATTGTGGTTTAGGATTTCCCCATGTGTACCTTCCTTTGTAATTAGCTATCATCCCATTCGCCTGTTCCCTGCATAGCATGTGACTTCCTTTCTGTCTATTAAAGAGTCCTCACTGGTGTTCTAGAACGTTGATCAATTTTCCTATGTGCAGAGCCTGTTGTATGACAATTGATTATTGTTTCTTCACGACAGTTTCGTCCAACCTCGATTTTGCCATAGCCCTTCTGTTCTTGTTTTTGTATTTTTGTATTTTTGACCTATTTCTGTCTGACCACATCTACTGTTTTTGGATGCCCTGCGTAGTTCTTCGACTATGATTTTGGCCTGCTGTCTGTGTACCATCGCACTTCTGCTTTACTGGTTTTGACCCCAGCCTGTCTAGTCGACTTTGTTTTTTGAATTTCGTTTTTGGCTTGGCAATTCTTGTGTCTTCTGGTTCTGACTCTGCTTTCAATAAAGGCATATGATTTTTGGATTCCCTGCTCTCGCTTGCGGTTCCTGAATACACCGTCAAAAATATACATTGCTGAACAGAACTTCTAATTCCAGGAGTATCATGTCTAATACAGCCGAAAATCAGCACCCCTCCAGAATTCAACACTCAAAATTTCAGCTATCCCTTAACATGAATAAGAATAAGTTTTTGTGTAATACTTACCTTGGAATGCCAAACTTCACTGCCAAAGTCCAAGGAAATTCATGAATTCCCATTCACATGGGAGCTACAACCTTGAAGTGAGTGATTAGGGGAGAGACTCCTGTAATCTCACTTCTTCCTTCCAGGTGGCAACACTGTGTATCAGATATGATACAGTGAGCAGTCGTGGTTGTGTTGCATCTTGCCAGGTAGACATGGACCTTCAAATTAGGTGTATCATATATAATACAGCGGGCATTAGGGTCAAACTGAAAATTTCAGCACACGGTTCAGCACTTGATTCCCAGCACTGAAATCCTTCTCCATGCGATGGTGTCAGTGTATGTTTTTGTGGGCTGTCTCCACCAAGCAATGGTGTCAATCATCCACCTTATACAAATGAAACAGAGATGACTGGTTCATGATTAATGTGATGATACAATTAGAACAAAAAATGAAAAACTGTTGCTGACGCAACCAGTTGCTTTTGTCATTTCGCTGTTCTCTAAGACATTTGAAGCAATTTGAATGTACAGTACAATATGTATTTCTGTTATATTGTATCATTAGAGCTGATTGTTAACATTGATAAAAATTATCTTTGTAAGTTTGGACTGTAACAGACGTTTCATGGCAAACTGTAGTGCAAGCATGTACTAAACCCTCATTCAATAACTACGAAAAGAAATATTCTTCTACTTCTCCTTGTGGTAATGTCTCCACCCAAAGTTCCTCCGGAGAGGGGGTGCCCACCTGGTTCAAATTTCCCAAATGACCTATAACCCCGCAATAGAAAGCGCTTCCAGAGTTTGGGCATAATAGGTAGGGGAGCAAAGCATTCAAGGAGGACCGCAGATGACTTCCCACACATGTACCTGTATGCGTGTAGCCATTGTAATTATGGAAGATTATATTCAGATTCCCACACACGCATTTCTATGCAGTGCGTAACTTTAATCTAGTCATGGAAGATGTTAGGTGATTTCCCAAACGTGCTCCAGCAGCCGTGTGCAGACATGATATAGCTATGGAGGCTTGAATACATCCTTCCCGCATTGGACACGTTGTGTATATGTGTCGTTGTGAGATGCGTCAAGTATGATTTGACTACTTCTTCGTATTTTATGAAACAATGTGATTGATTCTTCTGATGTAAGCTTGTGCCTGCCTGGCAAAATAAATCGGTAATTGCATTCTGTTGTGTGTTTCTGACTCTAACTAACTTATATCTATCCAGATCAGAGTTCTGTCTCCTAATTCGGTATCATAGAATTGTAGTCACGTGCCTGATCAACATGCTTCGTTTCTGCGTTATGCGGTGGATGTTCCATGCTGTGATTGGTGTTATTTGATTGGCTTCAAAGAGATCCCGTTACACTGAGCGGTTGGGGTGAAAAAACACAAAGTCCCTGAACGGCATCCGTTACACCTTGGAGATACTTGCTTTGGGCCCCAGTAATCCCTAGTCATAACTATTTTCTATGTCAAATTACCACGCTTAATTAGACTGCCAGCCTCTGAGTTCCTCAACTGAATTGAGCTGTACAGATGTTTCTGGTCCGGTGGATTAAGGGTATTAGCCAGTTACAAGTCCGAGGCACAACAGAGCTCTAAATAAAATAATAGGAGTCAGATCATATTTATGCAAATACATAATTGAATCATAACCGCAAAGGGTTATAACTAAATTTTATATTCTAAATTTAATATGGAGTAAGATACATTGTAACCGCTAAGATACTTGAGCTGCAGCATCCTTGAGACATGCTTCAGGCCCGCTGTAAGAACACGATGCAACGTTATCATGACCTGAGGCAGTGGCCTGACACTGCTGCTGTAGCCAGACCCCATTTTTATAATGGAGACTGTTAAGCCTTTATTTTCCCTGGCAGTTTATGCAAACATGCTGAGACCTTCCACCTCATCTACGACCTTCTTTGGCTTAGATGCATGGTGTTTCCAGGGATACAAAACACATTCCAGAAAAGTAGGGACACTGCGTTAAATATAAATAAAACAGAATACAATGATTCGTCAATCAATCAAAACTCAACATTTAACTGAAAATAGGACAAAGACAATGTATGAAGTGTTGAAACTAATATATTTTGTTGTTCTTTGAAAAATATAAGCTCATTTTGAATTTGATGAAAGCCACATGTTTTTAAAAAGTTGGGACAGGACAATAAAAGACAAGAAAAGGTCCATGATGCAAAAAAAAAAGACAACTGGCAGAACATCTTACAACAAATTACATTATTTAGCAACATGTCAGTAACATGATTGGGTATAAAAAGTCTTTCATCAGTAAATATGGTCAGGGCTTAACCACTCCATGAAAGGCTGCATGGGGAAATACGTTTGTAGTCAAAAATTTAAGAATAACATTTTTCAATGTTTTACAAAGAATTTGGATATTTTATCCTCTATGATACATAATATCATTAAAAAACACCAAGAAGCCAGAATAATCTCTGAACCTATGGGAAATGGCCAAAATCTTTAACTAAGAAAAGTTCCCACTGCACACAAAATGGAAGCTTAAAATGTAATTTATTGGTAAAAGGTTTGCAACGTGTTTTGCCACACAGGCTTCATCAGGCTCATGGCCAAAATCCTATTTTGAATATGATTTTCAGGTCCTCAGGCAGCATCCATTAAAAACAGACAGGATTCTGTAGTGAAAATTACAGCACAGACTCAGGAACCCTCCTGTAAACCAATATCAGTAAACATAGTTTGTTGCTGCATCCACAAATTCAAGTTAAAACTTTGCCTTCTTCTCTGGGCCCAAGCTCATTTCAAATATACTGAAGTGAAGTGGAAAATGTTTAATTATTTTTGCAAATCATGGATGCCACGTCCTCTGGGCAAAAGGGGAGGGGGGCAATCCGGCTTGTTATCAGCAAACAATTCAGAAGCCAACATCCATAAGAGCATGGGTGCGCATTAGCACACATGGCATGGATAACTTGGCCATTTTTGAAGGCGCCATGAATAGTGAATAATATATACAAGATTTACTGTCATTCAGATGCCTTTTTATTGGAGGGCCTTGCTCATTTCTGCAACACCAAGCAAAACACTGTACTCCACACGTATTATGACGACATAGCTAGAGGGTGGGTGCTAAAATGGTCTGTCTACCGTCTTGATGTGCCACTCACAATATTTGCCGTTTTATGAAACATAAAATAATGACAAAGGAGGCTGTGAAGTCAGGACTCCAGATGAACTTCTTCTCCAAGGAGCACAGTAGCCCCTTACTGAAAATTTTAGGAGCACAAGCAGAAAATTCAGGGGCACACCTTCGATCGATCTACAACGCAATTGGTAAAATTTCACCCATTTTAACTGTATTACTAATAAATGATTTGGTGATAAATAGACAAGTTATAGAAGTGCTGTTTCATTTTTAAGTTCAGAATGTCTCCAATTCAACAGATGTACTTACATAAATGTATACAAATTATGTCAACAAAGTATGTTGTCAGTACCCTTCCTAACCTGCCTCCTGTCATTACAGTACAAAAACCTAAACAAAACTAAACATTGTCATTACCCCTATACTTGACACATCACAGCTAATCACTCACTCTCAGACCCTCCTCCTCTCACACACATTGACCTGCGGGGATGATTTGCATTTTCATCACTTTCGTTGTGGCGCAATGTCACATGCTAGCAACAGTCCTTGGATGGGTACTCACAAAAATTCAGAGGGGCGCCTGTCAGCTTTTTTAGTATTGTTATTATTTTCAAAGGAGCCATGGTGAAAATGCAGTTACATGTGGACACACTCTTCAGATTATCTAGCCATCTTACTAGCAAGTTAATGTTAGTTACGGAAAATCTTTGTAAATAGTCGTCATATATCAGCCATGTCATTTATAAGTAAGTAAAGTTTTAGTTATATAGTACCGTTCAAAACGGAGGTTACAAAGTGCTGTACTCACAGATAAAAGGTTAAAAGAACAAGAGAAAATCAAACACAAGTATTATAATATAATTCAACAGCATAAACCAAGGCAGTTACAACCTTACAACCTTAGGGAAGGACATAGACCATTTATAAAAGGATTTCGAAATAAATGGGTCTTCAGCCTAGATTTAAAACACTCAAGAGAATTTGCTGACCTGACTTCCTGAGAGAGACTGTTCTTGTATTAAGGTCTTGTATGTCAGGAGGAGAATCTTGAATTGAATCCTAAATTTTATGGGCAGCCAGAGAAGTGATATCAAGACAGGGGTAGAGTCACTAAGCTTTGGCTTCGGCAAGAGTAAAGGGCACTGCAATTATCCATGCGTGATGACACAAATGCATGGATAACCATCTCCTTGCTGAAAGGATAGCAGTGGACAAATTTTTGCTATATTTTTCAATTGGAAGTAGCAGGACTGAATTACTGTCTTTATACGTTGATCAAATTTTAATCTATAATCAAAGGTGACGCCTAAGTTTTTGGCGTAAGCTTTACTATTAGTGGCCAGTGATCCAAGGTGTTGGGAAAGGTTAGTAGAGACTTGATCTGGGGCAAAGACCAGAACTTCCGTTTTTACTATGATTTCATTGAAGAAAATTTTGAGAAATCCATTCAGAAATTGCAGCCAGACACTTGTGCAGGGTAGTTATGTTCAAGAGGTCACCACGTTTAAAAGAAAAGTACAATTGCGTATCATCAGCATATCAATGATAAGACACAGTACCAAACTGACGAATCAAGTTCCCCCAAGGGGAGCAAATATATTGCAAATAAACTGGGCTGAGAATTGATCCCTGAGGAACTCCACAAGTTAAGGGCGCACAAGTGGATGCTTTATTGCCGACAGATATGAAGAATTTACGATTGGAGAGATAAGAAGAGAACCAGTTAAGAGCTATGCCGGATAACCCAACCCACTTTTCCAGCCAGTCCATAAGACAGCTGTAAAAAATGGTATCAAATGCAGCAGACAAGTCTAAAAGAACTAAAATGGCAACATCACCATGGTCAAGCTGGATAAGAATATGATTAGTGGCCCTTCGTAGAGCTGTTTCAGTGCTATGCTTTTGCCGAAAGCCTGATTGGTACTTATCAAGCATTCCATTGTCCTCAGTATGTTGTAGGAGTTGCTCGGAGACTAATTTTTCTAGAATCTTATACAAGAAGGGTAGCTTTGAGATGGGCCTGTAACTTGATAGCGTACTATGATCCAGGTGTGGGTTTTTTAGGAGGGGTTGAACTGCAGCTAGTTTGAAGGAACATGGCCTGATGAAAGAGACTGATTCAGAATAGGAAGCAGAGAGGGTCCAAGGACAGTAATAGCTTCTTTAAGTACATTGGCGGGGACAATGTCATTGAGGCGCTTAGATGAGCGAGTGTGGGAAATGGTATCGATCAATTTGCTTAGGGAAATGGGAGAAAATTGATCGAATAGGACAAGAGAGAAGTCAGACGGCTCAGTGTAAGGGGTCGCGAGGCCGGGGGACACAATAGATGCTCTTAAAGTGTTAATTTTGTCCAAAAAAAAGATATACATTTTTCACAATCTTCCAATGAAGAGGAGGATACACCAGAGGTAGAGTTATTTAATTGGTAGTCAATTGTTTTGAAAAGAAATCAAGGATTGTGCTCATTAGTGGCAATGCGATTACTGAAGTAAGCCATTCTGCATCCTTAATTTTCTGATTCAGCATAATCATGAGGTCTTTCATCTGAATATAGTGGATTTTCAGCCGTGTTGATTTCCACCAACGTTCTGCTTATTTACATTTGCGTTTTACAGAATGGATTTCATCATGAATGCAATCAGATGAATGAGATTTAGAAACTGATTTGGACTTGAGAGGAGCAGCAGCCTCTAGAGCAGATGCAGAAGTGTTATTGAATGGGAAACCAAATTATCGATATTAGACCATGATATCTCACTCAGTACAGAAAAGAAGGAAGAGAAACAGGTGATAGACTCATTATTAATTACGCGGTATTTTATGGTGCCCTTTTGAGTGAAAATGGTTGGATTCAAAAGAGTCTCAAAAATATTACATTTGTGGACAGAAATGGAATCAGCCACTTTTAAAGACTGAAAGGAAAACATTAAGTCAAGGGTGTGATGGCTAGTGAGTTTGAGACACTAAACGCAGTGGCCAGAATAAAAGGGGAAACATTAGTTCAGAGAGAGAGAGACACGAATAAAATAAGGGAGCAAGACTCGTGCTTCCAACGGACTAAGATGTCGTCCGAGGCAAGGAAGCAAGTCGAACTCGACAGAACGAAAAGAAAGGGAAAAGAACAGAAAGATTCCCTTGCTGTCTAGAACTTGTCCTCAAATATGCAGCTTAACCCTTACCAACTCTCTTACTTGAGACCTTACCGGCTAAAGTGCATACATAACACTGACACTCTAGCAACGGAAGTGAGGCGGAACTAGAGCTTAAATAGAATCCGGACGACTCCCCCAACTACTGCCAGCTAACCCAGGAATCCGATTTAGAGCAAAACAATATCGTCCCGGACGAAAGCAACAAAGAAAGCTCTCAACGCCTCCAAACCATGACACAAGGGTACAGCCTCGATTATGAATGGGACCCTTTATGTATTGTTCAAAATCATAAGACTCAGTCAGAAGTGCCGCAGCTGATAAAAAACATGAGTCTCATAACTGGTGAATGCTTTAAAAGAGAAGGGAGGGCATTTAAAATGATTTTAAAAAACCCTGCTAGGCCACCACCACTGCCACTAAGCCTAGGAGAATTAAAAAAGAAAAAATTTTGGGGACAGAGCTCCACCAATTGACTTCAATCTCCTTCCTTTAGCCAAGTTTCAGTTAAGAAAAAGAGGTCTAGCTTCTGGGACAAGATGAAGTCACTTAATATCTACGTCTTGTTTGATAGGGACCTGACATTTTAGTAGTAGTAGTAGTAGTAATAGTAGAAGTAGTAGTGCTTTATTCACATACATTCACAGATCAATTTTTGCTACATCATGTTGTTGTGGACTATTTAGGCATGTGAATATAGTCTCCCAAGGAAACTATCTAAAGCTTATAGTAGAAGCCATTTGACACAGATTAGACATACATTAGATAAACACTTAACAACTTGCGTACATTTAACACAATGTATAGACATTTTACATACACTTAACTCTTACATTAAACATAACAAGTTTATTCAGCATACAAAATAAACTGAACATATACAAAACCCCAAACTAGTGAAGTTAGAACGTTATGTAAATCGTAGATAAAAACAGAATACAATGATTTGCGAATCCTTTTCAACTTATATTCAATTGAATACACTGCAAAGACAAGATGTTTAATGTTCAAACTGAGAAACTTTTTTTTTTTTTGCAAACAATTATTACCTTATAATTTAAAGGCAGCAACACATTGCAAAAAAGTTGGCACAGGGGCCTTTTTACCACTGTGTTACATCGCCTTTCCTTTTAACGACACTCAGTAAACATTTTGGAACTGAGGAGACAGATTTTTGAAGCTTTTCAGGTGCAACTCTTTCCTATTCTTGCTTTATGTACAGCTTAAGTTGTTCAACAGTCCAGGGTCTCCGTTGTCGTATTTTACGCTTCATAATGCACCACACGTTTTCAATGGGAGACAGGTCTGGACTACAGGCAGGCCAGTCTAGTACCCGCACTCTTTTACTACGGAACCATGCTGTTGTAACACGTGCAGAATGTGGCTTGGCATTGTCTTGCTGAAATAAGCAGGGGCGTCCATGAAAAATACGGAGCTTGGATGGTAACATATGTTGCTCCAAAACCTGTATGTACCTTTCAGCATTATGGTGCCTTCACATATGTTTAAGTTGCCCATGCCTTGGGCACTAATACACCCCCATACCATCACAGATGCTGGCTTTTGAACTTTGCGCCTATAACAGTCCGGATGGTTCTTTTCCTCTTTGGTCCGGAGGACACAACGTCCACAGTTTCCAAAAACAATTTGAAATGTGGACTCGTCAGACCACAGAACACTTTTTCACTTTGCATCAGTCCATCTTAGATGAGCTTGGGCCCAGCGAAGCTTGGGCATTTCTGGGTGCTGTTGATAAATGGTTTTCGCTTTGCATTATAGAGTTTTAACTTGCACTTGCAGATGTACCGAACTGTAGTTACTGACAGTGGTTTTCTGAAGTGTTCCTGACCCCATGTGGTGATGTCCTTTACACATTGATGTCGGTTTTTGATGCAGTACCACCTGAGGGATCGAAGGTCACGGGCATTCAATGTTGGTTTTCAGCCTTGTTGCTTACGTGCAGTCATTTCTCCAGATTCTCTGAACCTTTTGACGATATTACGGACCGTAGATGATGAAATCCCAAACTTTCTTGCAATAGCTCATTGGGGAATGTTGTTTTTAAACTGTTCGACAATCAGCTCATGCATTTGTTCAGTAAGTGGTGACCCTTGCCCCATCCTTGTTTGTGAATGACTGAGCATTTCAGGGAAGCTGTTTTTATACCTAATCATGGCACCCACCTGTTCCCGGCTAGCCCGTTCACCTGTGGGATGTTCCAAATAAGTGTTTGATGAGCATTCCTCAACTCTCTGTCTTTTTTGCCACTTGTGCCAGCTTTTTTGAAACATGTTGCAGGCATCAAATTCCAAATGAGCTAATATTTGCAAAAAATTACGGAGTTTACCTGTTCGAGCATTAAGTAACTTGTCTTTGCAGTGTATTCAATTGAGTATAGGTTGAAAAGGATTTGCAAATCATTGTATTCTGTTTTTATTTACCATTTACACAACGTGTCAACTTCACTGGTTTTGGGTTTTGTACTTTGTAATCTCTAGATTTTCGTTTATGTATATGAGTTCAACAGTTGTTCGTTTAGATGGTATTTGAATTTGGAGATAGATTGTGATATTTTGAGACTGTCAATTTGATCATTCCTACTAGTTTGCGTTTTTTACCTACAATAAGGTGTTTGTGTCTTGTATTGTGGGTGTGTTGGGGAACGAAGATTGGTATGAGTTGTTTTAATTTGTGATTCAAACCTGAGATCACCTGATATATTGCGCAAGTGTTGTGGAAATAATTTAAGGCGAGACACGGCAGGCAAAAACATGGATTTTTCATGCAATGATCAAATTTGAGATTTTGGGCTAGTTTACTCCTTGAATATGTATTCTTTCAAACTGCAATAAAGAAAACATAAAAATTACACATTTAGACGTTTATTTTATTACATTTCATCTACTTGCGGCAGTGAGTTTCTTTCAAATTTACCAAAAAGTTAGCATTCCAACGCAACGAACAGTACTTTGCCTCTTCACTGAAGTCTGTCATGTCCGGTACCGTTGTAAAGCTCTGATTCCCCTGCACAACGCTGTGTAATCCAAATAAGGGCATTTCCTTTCAGTCAGTCATAAATTGTGAAAGTTCATAGGGGGATTTAAAGCTAATGACAGAATATCATTGGCTACTGCTGGTTTCTGCTAACGTGATTCGCTCAGATGCATCACGTGTTGCGCTCTGACACTTCCGTCTTTAGCTTGCCGCAGAACCTTGGCTGCGTCTGAATTGTTATATAATCGCGTCCTATCGTCTAATTCCGAACCACTTTTCTTTAACTTCTGTGTAAAACGTCATGAAATAAAGGAAAGGTGTAAAGGGGACTCTTTTACAATTTAGGGGGGAGAACCGCGCTCATAAGAGAATCCGAATGCACTTACACTGGGCACAGTGATGACCCGTCTCCTGCCCGTCATGTTTGTTTGTTTGAAATTTGGTGGCATGCTTGCGTTCCCGTGCCGTGGTCAGCAATTAGTCAATCAACGCAATGCATGTGTGCCACGATCTTTCAAGTTGTTTAAATCAAATAGGACAATTTGAAACGTTTTTATGCAATTCCATTGCTTTCAACACCTGAGTAAAGAAAAGCGTGAAAAGTCTGGAGTCATAATTATTTCCATGTCACTACTGGTGAAATTCACCGAAACGCATGTGAAACTGATAAACCTCCATGCACAAGTACTTCAATCCCGCTTGAGAGTCTCTTACAAACGCGCTGGTAAATGGTTGCTGACATACGAGACGGGAACGTGAATATGACACTTAAAACAGCCGAATGCGTGAAAGTTGATTGCCTTTTGTCCTAATTGTGCTGCGCCAGGTCAATAAACATTGATACAGAAAATCATGGGTTCTGCAGCAGTTCATTGCTCGAGTGCAGTAATTGCGAAAGGGACACGCGTGCCGACAAAGCGTCTTTCCATCTACACCAGTGGTTTTCAACGTTCCTGGGGACCCACTGAGTATGCTGGCTTTTGTTCTAACCACAGCTGTAATCGCAGGATTTTAACGAGCTGTTCACTAGTCTTAATTAAGTGTATTTAATGCTTAGAGCAGTTATTTGCCCTCTTAATTCGCAAGATAAGAGAAATATTCGTGTTTGCCATCCAGAATAAAAAAATGCCATACCCACATTGCTATGCATTGGAAATAACAACATAAAATGAGAGAAAATATAACTAATCAAATTAAAGATGTACTTGGCTCCTACTTGGTGAAAACTAATTGGCACATCAAGACAAATTTATTCAAACCATCTCTGTGTTAATCTAATTAATTCACCTGACGTTTTTTGAAAGAACTTGACCTTGAAACAGTTGTGTCCCTCAGCCCAATTTGGGGTTTACCGAGTTCCTCAGTGTCTAATTTGATCAGTTTCAAATGTTCCAATGTTGGAAATTTCTTGCAGTATAGAAATGAAACCACAATCTTCGAGAATATTTTCTTCTTCATAGAATGTATGGATGCTTCTATGAAACATTTGGCTAAAAATAGTAAGTAACAACGCTAAACATGAAAAACAACTAATTAAGACATTAACAACTTGTTAAAATCCTGTGATAACAATTGTGGTTGGAACAAAAATCAGCATACACTGTGGGTCCCTAGGAACGATGTTGAAGACCACTGATCTACATGATTTTACAGTGATAGTAGAAGTGTTGTCGCATTTGACGTGAGTTTTGTCGGCAAGTTTGTGCAGTGTAGGCCAATATGTTTATTAGTTGAATAACTACAGGTGTAGGCCTTAGATGCCTGTCATGTTATGAAATTATCAATTTTCATGAGCTTAAAATATACCACATTACTATTTTTAAGGGCCTGAACATTTATTCTGTTTGTGAGCAACTGTATCCAACAGAAATGCATTAAATTCCCATATGTAAATCTTTGAATGCCGTTTTCTCAAAACAAGTTTTTTGTCATACTCCAAGTCTAACTTCTCTGCCTTTGTAGTACCTATGTATACCAAACTTTGCAGTTATACACTTAGCAATATTCTGAAAATATTTACAGAGGGATTTGTTAATATATCATCCCTACCCTGATTTATGAGACATTTTATTCCCAAAAATATGACAAAAATTGATTTTTTGAGGCCATGGACAGCATATTTTGATTTTCTCAGTAATAAAAGCAGATATCCTTAAATCCCTCTGTTATAGTTTTTTCATCTTATATGTCAACAAAATGAAAAAAGAATTTTGCACCTGACTTTATCAGATGTTTAGATTTATCTTCCTAAAATATATGCAAATTTGCGCATATTTAATGAGATAATGCCTGATTTGCATATTTAAACATAAAAATTTCAAAAACTTGTATTACAATTTTTTTTCATACTATTGCAAGTAATCAACTGAGGAAGTTTCATGATGATATCTATTATTTAAATTTTTTTCCCCATTCACCTGTAGTGTCTCGCCTTAATTCTTTGAGTCGAAGGGCACCATCATGGGCAAACAGATGCCAAGTCGATGAATTGGTTTTTGTCCAAGAGATAGCGCAATCAATGTTTTTCTGTAGGTTTTCAAGTTACTTTAGGTGCCTGGAATAGGTGTTGCACCAAATGATAATACAATAGTTTAGATGTGGTTTGAATATAGTTTTGTACAGGGTAAGAAGGGCGGAGCACAGAAGCAGGTGTCTTAAGTTGAAGATCAGACTGACATATTTGGATAGTTTATGAACAAGATGATCTATGCGGTTTTTAACATTTAAATGGTCATCTATGAGGACCCCAAGGAACTAAATGGAGTGGACTCTTTTTACCACTTCATCATCTATTTTGATTTGGATCACAAAATTTTTCATTTTTGTTTGTTTTTTGTTGGAGTGAAATAACATGTAATTAGTTTTCCCAATATTAAAGGGGGAGTTTTTTTTACTTCAAACCAAGTGTCCACACTTGTTGAGGAGGTCTTGAAGTTCATAAATATTGTTGTGTGATCTAAACAGGTTAGTGTCGTCAGCAAAAATGATTTTATGGAGGACTTTGGAGGAGTTGACAAGATCGTTCATGTAGATAATTAAGAGGAGAGGTCCAAGAATAGAACCCTGAGGGACCCCATATTTGATGTGTTTACATAATAATTTACTGTTGTTAATGTTTACATATTGTTTTCTCGGAGAGTGATGACTTGTGAATCATTTGAGAGCTAAACCTCTGATCCCATAAAGGGTCAATTTATCAAGCAATATATTTAAATTAATGGTGTCAAAGGTACACAGATACCATAGTCACCTTGTTCTAATGTGTCATTTACTTATTCAAGCAGATCAAGGATAGCCATACAGGTGGTATTTTTCTTCCTGAAACCATATTGAGATGAAGTAAGAATATTTAATTTATTAAGATAGTCGCTGAATCTGTAGTAAAAGACTGTCTCGAATATTTTGGAGAGTGTGGGTAAAATAGATATAGGGCGATAATTAGTTGTATCATTTATGTCACCAGATTTATGTACGGGAATGGTTTTAGCTATTTTTGTTTTTTCGGGGACAATGCCTGTGGATCGGGAAATATTGAGACAGTGAGCAAGTGAATCCATAATTTCATTTGCAATGGATTTTAGGATTCTGCTGTTTATCTCATCCTCGCCTGCTGAGTTGGAGTTTTTAATGGCATTTATAATGTTGAGAACTTCATTTTTGTCTGTCGGTTTCAGGAAGAAAGAGCTGGGATAGTTTCCTATCAGGTATTGATGATGTGGAATTCCCTGTGGTTAGCTGATCTTTCTTGAAAGATTTTCCCCTATGGACACAAAATAATTATTAAATTCATTTGCTAGGTCAGTTTTGTTGTCCTTTATGGAGCCAGGAAGCACAGTATGTTTTTGGCCTCTGTTTAGGACATTGTTTAGCACCTGCCAAGATTTTTTTAAGTCACCCTGGGTAGCTTGTAGGAGTTTACAATGATAATTAGCTTTACTTTTCCTCAATATTGGTGCGGGTTTATTTCTGTAGGTGTTAAACTTAATTTTATTTTCAATGGTTTATTTTAGGTATCTTTTTATAGTTCATTTTTGTGCTTAATGGAATAGGAAATCCGTTTAGTTATGCAAGGTTTATTATCTGTTTTTCTGTGTGTGGCAGTCTTGACATGGATGGTATTGTGCATGGAGTCCCTTATTGCATAGACCAGGCTGTCATATGCAGTATTTGGGTCATTGCAGAGATAAACAATGTCCGAATCTTTGGAATGAAGGCTGGTGTTTAATTGCTGTAGTGTTTTCTCATTTAGTACTCTAGTTTTAACAAGCCAAAGTTAATAGAGGAGACATTAACATCAGGATTATTCCGCAGCGGGGTCATAATTGTGAGCCTGACCAGATTTAAACCGAGTTTGCATGCTGCATTGGGACATTTTCGTGGTCTGTTATTGATTATAACTGGAATGCTGTAGCCGAGGCTCTGTGGTCAGCTATTAGACTTATTTAACCAGTTAGGGGAGCTAGTGGTGGAGTTAGGTGACATAAAAGTCTCTGTTGACAAAGAAGAAGAGCAATTAGTGACCGGTGTGCTGTCTGAAAGTGTTGTGCAGTGAATAGCGGTCAGTCAGAGGCGAGGGGCTGTGATGACTGTGTGGAAAATGTTGTCTGAAAGTGTGTGTGTGCCATGGAAGTTAGGGTGGATGCCATCACTGCTAAATAATTTGGTTTATGTCCTAACTTCACTAGTAAGCTGGAACAGCCATTGCATTTGAGTTAGCTTGCTAACGTCCCAAAAATCTGTGAGCACAATTGGGACTCATAAAATGATGAAGATACAACAACACTGGCAACGCTCCACATTAAAAGCACCAGAGTAAGGGAATATATGAAGTATAGAAGCTGCAAGGTTATGGAGAGTTTTTCTTCGTATGCGGCATTCAACATTCCAAGCAGTTTTGTTTATGGCCAACATGGCGCATCACCGTGGTGATCATCAGGCCATGATGTTACACTAGTCTTCCCTACACCAGCAGACTCACTCTCTCTTTTTCCTCCCCGTGTTGAAAAACTAAATTCTTCAAGTTTGCATTCTGTTTTTATTTACATTTTCCACAGCGTCCCAACTTTTTTGGAAATGGGTAGTACTCTGGTAAAGTCCTCGTGTTGGGCGCATACTCTGGTATAGTCCCTCTAATGGAGACATACCTTGGTAAACTCTTGGCCAACGCAGACCCTTGTATTTGTTGAGGGCATACCCTTGTAAAGTTTTTTCGTTGAGAGCTTATTTTAGTAATATCCCAGTGTCGAGTGCATACTGTGGAAAAGTCCATGTGTTGGGGGCATATCCTGGTGAAGTCCCTGAGTTTGGGGTATACCCTGGTAGAGTCCCTGAGTTTGAGGTCTATCCGGGTAAAACTGTGTGTCATGGAGAGATCCAAAAGTTAGAGGTGATCTGGAACAACTTCCTGAGAAAAGTGATCTCGGGGGGTTTTGCCCACAAGAACGCCCCACCGAAAAATAATCAAAAAAAGGGTGTCGAGCCACTCTCTCTTGTTGATGATGAGCTTGACTGGGCATATAAAATTTTGAACAGTAAGCTTCACAGCATTACCGGCTCCACACCGATGGAACACTACTATCAGACCAGACATATGCAGTACATTGCTCACATTTGCCGGATGACTAATGATTCCTTACTGAAGGAAACCCTTTTTAGCAAAAGAACTATCTGGACTAAGATTGAATCGTCTTTAAATATGGACAGAAGTCAGATCCTGAGATTCATGATGCAAAAGAATGACTTCATACAGCTGTTGGCTTCACGCTTTCCATCAGCCAAGCAGCTGCCCCCCCTAGGCCAAACTCGTGCCACGCGGGGAACCACGATGATGATGATGGAGCAGCATCAGGTCAGAGTACTTGCTGCTACTGTGTTGTGTTTCTATACTGTAATTCAGCGCTTCCTCTGAGTTCAGTACCTCTTTTAGCCTGTGAACATACAGTAGTTCTCTGGACATCTTTATGACTGGGTCTGGTCTCTGCTTCGAGTTTGTTTGACCTTCTTGTATGCAGGTGCATTTGTGTGAAATGGTGGACAGGTGCATGCATATATGTGCATGTGGGCCTGAGTGTGTTAGGTAATAGTTTGGCTGATGTGCTACTGTCACACAGCAAATAAGTCAGAATCTTGAAGAAGACTGTTGGTGTTCCGCTCCTCATTGAATATCCAAGAGAGGACTGCTGGCATTCTGCTCATCATACAATGGCTCTCTATGGTAGGAACTAAGTCAGAATTTCATGATTAATGGCGGGCATACTGGGGTGTTATTCCATTGACTTATCCTTCATCCCAAATTGTCTGGAATTTTGAGATGTCAGGAGTCTAACAAACTAACTGACCATAGGTGAAGAGAGGTCAGTCCTGGAGCTGACATTGTTGTGGCAGTTGTGGTGAACTGCCATCATGTTACTGCTCCTTAGAGATGAAGAGACTGAGTGGAGTTCGCTCCCCAGGCCCAGCTGAAGTTTTACACAACAAATCACAGGAAATATGGCTGTTTATTCACAGGGGCAAACAAGCATTTTAACAATGATTTCTCCTCCAGTTCAGGGTTAGCGGAGGTGAGCAGCGTTTGAACTGAGTCCCTGCTGAGGAGGCCTCTAACAGTCATGAGGAGGGGACAGTAGAAGCTGGGACAGGCGCTCTAAATGTTATGCAGGCAGAAGAGGAAAAAACATCTCTCTTCTCTCAGGCCCCTTTGATATGCAATAGCGGCTCCGGCAGCCTGTATCTGAATCCTGAGCTGTTACTGCTGATCACCATCATATTCACATGGTGTCTGACATACAGGCACATCTGACATGCTGCTGCTTTTCAATGATCCTGTGAAGTATAGGGATCAAATAATGGATGCGTCCATTATACCTGAGTCCATAAAACTAATTGCTGAAATCACCAGTCTATCTCTCTCTCTCTCTCTCTCTCTCAAGTGATCAGAGAGGCATCATCGATGTATGTGTGTGAATATTTCTGTTTACCAGTTGTGTTGTGTGTGTATGTGTGTCTGTGTGTGAAGGTTTGTTTGTGTGAGAGCTTGTGTGTGTGTGTGTGTGTGTGTGTGTGGGGGGGGGGGGGGGGGGGGGGGGGGTTGGGTATATCAGTGTGATTGAGAGCTTAGGTTGATGGTGGATGGTGTTTGTGAAAATATGCACTAAGCTGGTCGCTTTTTCAACAGAATACTGTCTGAATAAAAGGATTTTGTTTAAAAGAGAAAACTTGCTGTTGTTCAAAGGCAAATTTTATGAAGTTTTGTCTGTTAATTCTTGGAAAGTTTGGAAGAAATTCGTTTGAATTCAATAACTATGCAAAGAAATTACAAAAAATCTTTGTGAGATAAAGTCTGAGAAATTATGCGTATTTGCTATTTTCAGTGAACATTTGAATAATATTACCAGTGTTGCTTGTATGTCTGTATTTCCACCAGCTGCTTATGGATTTGAATTTTAATGATATTTTTCTTCATGGCATCAGCTGGTCCTGTGAACGGTAATATAAATGAGATCATCTGTCACATCAATCATCAAATTCTGAGATAGAAATATTAGACATTTCACATGATTTACCATTTAACTCATAACTCCAATTCATATTTACCCTTACCTGAGAGTTTTCACACATTTTATTGCTTTGAATGTGTGAAGAATTTTTTTTTTTTTTTAAAGCACGATCAGGAGTGCTTTCCATATTGCTACTGACCCACTCTGTCTCAGAGGATGGTTCCTGTGATATTAAAATAGAAAGAAGTTATTTATTACAGAGGAGAGTCACTGTTTTTCTGCTTTACATAAAGATTATATTCACAACCAGAAACATCCCTGAAAGTTGGTTTTAAGGCAGAAGTATATTAACTCAAATATCAATACTGGAGATCCCTATTAATCTAGATGAGTATGCTAACGGAGAGGTTTATTAGGGCCAAGGTTTTGATGCATGAATTTCAGGTGTGAGCAGTGCAGTACTCTGAAAAGTTTCAGGGGCCAGTTACAGGACGGGGGCATATCAGAAGCCAATCAGATTTCAGCTGGGGCCAGTGCCCCTTTAGCCCGTCTCCTGGATGTCCCCATGGTGCGGAAGGCAATGCTGACCAAAAGTGGGCCTTTTGGCCCATAACTGCGCTTGTCAAAGATGAACTCAAAGACGCAGTCAATACTGAAAGCAATGAACTGCTGATGAAGAGGGTCAAACCAGAAATAGTAGTAGGAAATGTTTACAATTCCAGCCATGAAAGCTCCTGAATAAATAGCACCCTGAGACAACAGTTGTCTTTGTCTTCAGAGCAAAGGCTTTTGATGACGCAGATTCATCTTTCTCCCAGCAAGAAAGTAGGTATTTTTTCCCTCCATTAACATTAGGGCAAATAAAATTTTGCTAGAAGGGTGATGAATGATATTATTTGTGAATGTTATGTTGGAATCATTACTACAATCATAAAAACTCCAATGGCATTAACAGTGAGAGCGAGTGGACTTGAACTCCACAACTTCAACCATTCATCCCCTTTAAGCCAAAACGTGGCGGAACATTGGCAGGAAAAGAAGAAATCGAGGGTTTCATTTCTGGATAACGCATAAATGCATTATAAAATCCTGAAATGGGTTTCCTTTGTCTTTGGAGGAACAGGATGTTAAGATAAAAGTTAAAGGCTTTCTCCCAGATGTAAGGCATTATATTTGAAGAATGAGGATCCTTTTTGAAATCTAAAAATAATTGTTCATTTATACCCTTCCTTATAAATATGTTATTACAAATAAGGCTTGTGAGTTCAACACCATTAATTATTAATTCCGACAGGGAGGAAGACACAGTTGAATATTGCAAAGTACTGTCTATGAGAATAAATAACGCTGGTGGAAGCGCTTTATAAATTTTCTGAAACTATTTCATTTAAGCTATGTTTGTAGATAAAATCCATTATAGGTAGGAGGTCTCCCTGCCCATAAATTGGTAATAAGGTTTATGGTAGTATTAAAGAATGTGTCATCCAATTAAGTCTTTACCAGGGCTATTCAATTACATTTTCCTGGGGGCCGCATTTTTATCCAAAAAATTTAATGGGGGGCTAACCATCTTCCTGAGGCGTTATTTGTCCCTGTTTATTGTAGGCCTTTGTAAACTTGACACACCCCGCCAAAATTTTTTTTTCTCACTTGAACAATTGCAAAAATAGGTTGTTTAAAAAACAGCATTTTTGTGTCGCCTGCGAAGCATAGCGGCACATAGGGATCACTTTGTCCGGCGTCTGTCTGTCTGTTCGTCTGTCTGTCCGGTAGTCACACTTTCAGCTGGTTGTCACACTTTCACATAAGCTTCGCAGGCGACACATGTGTTCACCTGAACACTCTAGTTTGGATTTCATCAACAAAATCCAGTATTTTTGAGCCTAATACAATTTCTTTTTTCCTTTGGTATACTGAGCTGCTGTCATGTCTGGGCTGAATTTCCCTGTTGACATGCCCCTCTGGACCTAAATTCGACTCAGTGGTTTCCATCCATCCCACTTGATTACTCATCTTCAGCACCTGTACGCAATAGGACTGTTCTGTTTAAGCTTCTACTCTCCCTTCAGTCTTTGTCTGGCTTTTGTCTGGGTGTTTACCAGACCTTTTGTTACTGTGTGGACCTACTTTCAGATTCTTTTTCATGATTCCCGGTGCTGACAACCCCAAAGTGACTGAAGTAGTGAGACAGGTCAGGTCCAATGTGAAGCTGTCCTGTGATCTGGAAAAACCAAGTACATTTGTCACTTTTAGGAAAAACTGAGTTTGACCCTCATTTGCGGTAATTAAGAGGGGTGAAAATCTTAATACAATAGCTATTGGTGTTATTTGAACTGTCAAAATCAGGTTTCTATAATTTCTTCCGGTTAAAAAAAGTCCAGAATCTGAAGGTTTTTGTTCAGTTGCGAGAATCCTTGAGAAGTTAAAACTGTGAGGAGCTATTTAATTGATTGGCAAGGGTATGACCAGTAACAACAGGCCTTGTATCTAAACCGAAATAACACTCAGAATCGGTCACTATTCAAGGTAGAAGGGCACATATTGATGTTTGGAGAGAATTTTCCTCTCGAGTAAAAGTAAAAAATTTTTTGGAAAATAATGATTTTTAAAAGATGTGAGGGAAAGGCGCAGAAATTGTGAGGACGTGATTTTAAGTAAAATGTTGTGAGTCTCGCTGCAAAAATGTGAAGGGTGACAGAAATGTATTCTTTTGTTTGTTCCTTTTTTAGATTCCTTTGTTCTCTAGCCCCTGTTCTCAGCCTCTATGTTTCGTGCTCTGCATACACATAACTTTGGTTTTCTTTCTTCTTTAATCTTACATTAAACTCTTATTTAGATTTCTTAAGCCTGCTCTGTTCTCCATTCCCGCCGTTACAGTTGCATTTTATGCCACACACATGATTTTTTTGCGAGATTATATTTTGGGGGATTTTTTTTCCTTCATTAGACAGTAATATAGTGGAGAGAGACAGGAAAGTTGGGAGAAGAATGGGGAAGATACGTGGCAAATGACCCGTGCCGGAATTGAACCCGGGTTGCTGCAGGAAGGACACAGCCTTTATAGTGTGTGCGCTTAGACCGATGTGTCACCGGGGCGCTCCACACACATGATTTTTGATGAAAAAAGTTCTACTATACCATAGGGATGCATTCATTGGAAGCAGACATTTGTTTCCTCCCTCTGATTTCAATAAATGCATAGCCGAATTGGCGATTTTTACTTTCAACTTAGCCAGATCTATCTATCTGTCTATTGCAATCTAGCCAGCATACATTCACTCTGATAATACAAAATATGAGTTGGCTCAGTCAAGATCTGATAAGTACGGTGGCCCTGAAGGCCAATAGTAATAAGTATTTCAAAAGCGCAAAATATATTTCACAAAACACAAATACATTTCAAAGTGCAAAAATAAATTTCACAGACCGCAAATACATTTCACAGAAATGTACATAAAAACAATATGATTCACAGGACTAAAATAAAATAATGAAAAACCATAATAGGTACACTTGAAGATAGCCTGCTTAATAATCACACTGAATAATCACGACTAATAACTACTGAATCATCAAGAGCATTTTTTAAGTCTGCAAATAGAAAGAAAATGTTTGTCAGAGTAACTGTTGTTCTTACATTCCTTCTCCTTCCCAGATTGACCTTTTAGAATCGACTCTGGACTGGACCTTCACCATCACTCAGCCCAACTGCCTGTACACTGATCGCTGCAGCCTGACCTCTGCCTGCCCACCAACTACATCTACCTCGCCGTCCATTGCTCTCTGTGCCATCGTTGGATCCTAGTCTGTTGATTATCCAAATAAAGCTCCATTCTTCTATGAACTAGATCCTACTATTTACTTTTTTTTTTTTGCCACTGCCAGACAGAGTATGCATAAACTGCCTTTTGTGATCATATAATAATCTTGAACTACATTTAGGTCTCAGGGATGTAGCATTAATAATAAAGCTTCACCTTTGAACTCGGAGTCACATGTCTGTTCTTACTTTATAGACTTACCTGACAGGGATAAACTTTTTGCACAACAGGGACGTTTACCATTTCTTTGGCTGAAACTCCCAAGGTAGATTAAGGGGCCAAATTTTGGTCGACCGCAGAAGTCTTTTTTAATGTGTTTTTTACCCTCATTGAACCAGGGAAAGTTCCATCGAAGAATTGTATCTTTTTTTTCAAGGATGCCCTGTGAGAAATGCTGAACAGAACCATAGGAAGTAAGGAGAGAGAGGAAAAACAAGAGTGAAGCCCCTGGAGCAATTTTGGGGTTAAAGGCATTGCTCAAGATTTCAAGATTTCTTCCCAACTTTATCTCTCCAGATCAACTGTAGGCAGTCAAGCAACCAACCTCTATGACACAGAGGACCTGCTCCATTTGCACTGCTTTTGTGTCAGAAACAAGATAATTTGTTAAAGGTAGCTCAAGTACTATATAGTAGCCCAAACCGCCTCTCTGTTTCTAAACATATTCCACTGTTTACCCTACAATGGAACAAGGCCTGGCACGCTGCCTGGCTACCAAGAATCCCTGCGAGGCCAAAAAAAAAAATTCTTGTATTGCCCAAAATAGGCTAAATGAAGATTCATTTGGAAATCAATCATAAATTGTGCTGGGCATGTCTGTGCAGTGATCCAAAAAGGATTTGTTGCCTGGGAAACAAATGAAGCCACAAATGCATGTTAGGGGGTAGTGGTGGTATAGAATGCACATTTCAAAAGTGTCACAAAATAGTAGTTTGAAGTGAACACACACACACAGACTTTATGTCCTTGAGTGGATGTTGCATTGACTCCCTGACATATTTTGTCTTTAATGCCGTTTCTTATCCCACATCTTCGGCCAGGGAGGTGACGAGTGGGCCGGTCTGAATGGGCCTGGCGGAGCACGGGCAGGAGCTGCGGATCCAAGATGTCTTGACGGTCTACCTCGCTCCTCTCCTTTGGACTGTAGACCTCCCAGTCCATCAGGTACTGCAACCTGCCTCCATGACGTCTGGAACTGAGCAGGCTGCGTACCCAGTAGGATGAATCTCCGTCAACCTCCAGGACAGGGAGAGGTCTTTGGGGGGTGGAAGGTAGCCTCGGCTAGGGGTCCAGCTATCACTGGCCTAAGCAGAGATGTGTAAAGTGTTGTTAATGTGGTTGTGTGACGGCAACTGTAGTGACTAGGCTGTTTCATTGACTTTCCGGCAACACGGAATGGACCAATGAACCATGGGCTGAGTTTCCTGCAGGGCAGGCAGAGGCGCAGGTCCCTCGTGGAGAGCCAGACTTGGTCTCTTGGCTAGTAATTTGGGGTGCCCTGATGTCTTCGGTCTGCTTGGATTTTCTGGTGGTGGAGAGCCCTCTGGATCTGGACTTTGGTGGTTATCCAAACCTTCTCCACCTCCTCAAAGGTGTAGCAGCTCTAATAATACTGTATAATTTTGAGACAGAGTTGCTTTCAAGGCAAATGCATAACTGGAACTAGAAGCAGTCCAGTCGGTCACCGCGACTGCGACTGGTGTCCCCCGGTGCGCAGCTGTCAGATGAAATTGGGCAAAACCCCATGGGCATGTCCATTGCCCATCTAGTAGATAATGCTGTACTTGTAAATGTGAAAAATAATATATATATATAATTATATACGTGGGGTTCAGGATTCCAAGGGAGTGGCTTAAGTAGGCAATGGAATCAGTCAGGGTAATTTTGTTGAATTAGACCTCATTTTGAATGTTTGGGTCCAATGAATATGCCAAAGCTGCGACGGCATCTTAGTGATGCCAGTAAAACATCAAAAGGTATATGGCTCTGGAATATTTATGCCAAATTTTGTACAAACTCACTGAATGGTTTTCGCTGTATGACTGGAAAGGCACATGGAACATGATGGCAGAAGTCCGTTATACCATAGATCCAAATAACGCATGCATGGTGTGGTGTGGTGTGGTGTGCGTACGTCTCTCACTGTCTCTCTCTCTCTCAAATACCATGATGTACAACATATTGGGCCACTGGACATTAATCGGGCACCTGGAGGGAGAGGCTTACAAAAAATTCAAGATGGCCGCCATTGTTGTTTTTCTGATTTGGCCGAAATTCAATAGCAACCTACCTCGGGACCAGATGTGTGTATGTAAAATTTCATAATGATATCTTCGTAAATGTTCATAAAAAGTGAGTGACGTCGTTTGGTACGGCGCACGATAACGATCACGATAACGATGACGATCACGGCGCACAGGAATTGTCACAAACGCTATATGTCTTCCCCTACCGGGGGACATAACTATATATCAGACATACCGGCTTGGCGGAGTGATTTCAAAAGTGTATGTTTACTGCAACTAATCACAACGGCTGAGGTGCGCAGGGCGCGCTATGTTAATCGGGTTACTCAAAAAGCAGTATTCCGAGTATTTCTCACCATCTCACCATCCAGCCCTTCCTCACCAGCTACTCAACGCAGCTCCTAGTCCAAGCGCTGATCCTCTCCCGCCTGGACTACTGCAACGCCCTCCTCGCCGGCCTCCCAGCATCTGCTATCAGACCCCTGCAGCTCATCCAGAACGCTGCAGCTCGTCTGGTCCACAACCTCCCAAGACACTCCCACGTCACCCCCCTGCTCACAAAGCTCCACTGGCTCCCTGTTGCTGCTCGCATCAAATTCAAGACTTTGGTGCTAGCCTATCAGGGAGTCAACAAGACTGCTCCAGCCTACATCCAGAGACTGTTCAGACCCTACACCCCTGCCAGAGCACTCCGCTCTGCTACTTCTGGTCGCCTGGCTCCTCCCCCTCTCCACTCCTCCCTTTCCCGCTCAAGGCTGCTGTCTGTCCTGGCACCTCGTTGGTGGAATGATCTACCTATCGAGGTCAGAACGGCAGAATCCTTGAGCATCTTCAAGCGCCGCCTGAAAACCCACCTGTTCAGGCTCCACCTCTCCCCTACTCCACTGCCTTGATTCCTGTACCTACATCCTTTTGATTTGTTGCACTTTATTCTGTTTACCTTACTTCCTGACTGTATCACTTGATTTGGTTTCCCTTCATTTTGTTGGACTCTATTGTCAGTTTACTTGATTTTCCTGCCCCTTTGTTGCACTTGACCTGTTGCCCTTATTTTGCACTTATTTTATTGCTTTTTGTTGCACTTGCCTCTGCACTTAACCTTGTTGCCATTTTGTTCACTTGCCCTTGACCTTGCCTTTTTGTTATTAGTCTAGATCTGCAACAATGGAACGTGTTCTGTCACTTACTGTTAGCACTTTTACTTGTCTCCTAGGAGGTCTGCACTTTTGTACTGTTCTTATGCACTTTTGTACGTCGCTCTGGATAAGAGGGTCTGCTAAGTACCTGTAATGTAATGTAATATATGTAATGTATTTGCTTCATGGGTCGTAATGTTTCATAATTATACATAATTATTTCATAGCATGGTGAATGTGCAGATCACAACTTGTCCACAAGAGCATTTTGGAGCTGCTGGATTGCGTATTTCATGAGTTTTGAAGGGAGTTTTGAAGGAGGGAGGGACCTGTGTCGTTGACTTTTGTTATGTTCGCTGAGCAGCTCCCGTCTCTGCCATTGCCACCCCCCCCCCCCGAATCTCAAAGCAATGGGCACGGATAACTAAATGTAATGTACCTACTTATAAAACTATAGGGATTATGGAAATAAGCTAATATACCAAAATGTTGAAATATTCCTTTAAACCATGCATCCATTGCCAGGATTTCCATCTGGCCCTAGTCCTACGGACACAGGGGAGGTTGTCATCAGATCACATGCTTTTTAATGAGTTCTGGGAATGTTCAGCTTAGATGGCCCTCCGCCCGCCCATTCGTCTGTGGGTGGTATCCCGAGGTGAGGCTGACTGAGCCTCCCAGCTTCCGGAAGAAAGCTCTTCGCACCCGGAACGAAAACTACAGCCCACTGTCCAAACAGGATGTCCTCCAGATGCTGAAGTTCTTGAATAGCTGCATGAATAGTGCTTCTGCAATCTGAAGAGCAGACATCACTGAGGCAAAAGGTACAAAATTTTGAGAAGCAGTCAGTAATCACCAGGATACATGTTACCTTCTAAAGAAGGGAGATTGGTTGCAAAATCCATGGAGATGTGCAACCATGGATGAGGAGAGACTCGTAATGGGTTGAGTTTGCTGGCTGGCAACTGTCATGGTGTTTTGGTGATTGCGCATGTTGCGCTCCACGGAACGGCTGCTCCCACATTAGAGGCCAGGTTGGGCCACCAGCACTTTCAGCTGATGATGTGTGTTGTTCGTTAGGCTCCAGGGTGTCCTGCAGACAGGGAAGTATGCACCCACTGAATCACTCACTCTCGAGGTATAGAGGAAATGAATGTTTTGTGATTTTGGATTATTGTTGCATCTGTGTGTTTTGACCTTTTTCTGCCCAACCACGAGATCTGTTTGCTGCCCTGGTTACGATTCGGATTACGCCCGTTGGATTCTGGCTTTGCTTCTCTGATATACCTTTTCCTGTGAACCAGACCCATTTCTGTCCGACTACGATTACTGTGATTGCTGCCCTGGTTTTTGATCCAATTTTTGCCCAACTGGATTGTGGACTTTTGGATTGTGGACTTTGTACTTTTGCCTTCTGCCCTGCGGGGGTCCTCCCTCTTAATTAATAAAGCAAGTTCTACAGCATTGCCTGGTTCTCGCGACTGGTTCCTGATTGCACCATTACAATGGGACTGGCGGTGCTGCTACTGCTTTCACCTTCTTTGCCTCCATAGCCACGTAATCAAGGAGAGAGACGGTGGACTGATGAAAGACACACTGAGTTTCGTAAAAGTTTCGTGTCGAGTTTCGTGAAAATCTTTGCACTTCGAAGTTACTCCACAGCGAGACCAATTACAGGGAGTGGATATCGATTCTTCACCGCGATGTCATTTAGTCTTCTGTTGTCTTTACTGGGGCGTAGATCTCCAACCTCCTTCTGGACAAAATAGAAGCTTGCAGATGCAGGTGGCTAAAGCTCTGCTGTAAAGATTCTTATACATACTGCTCCATTACTGGAGTTTCAGCCACCATTAGAGGGTATACATGGCTCCTGAAGTGCCGAACAGAAGCTCGATGGCACAATCCCATGGACGATGAGGAGGTAACTGGGTCACCTTTGTCTTGCTGAATGCCAACTGCAGGTCCCTGTACTCATTGGGAATTTCTGGCTGGTCTTCTTGGTCAGGGCTCTCAATGGTCTTGTAAGCAATGGAGAGGGGGCCGCGATGCTGCTGACAGGAGAGTGACTAGAACATGAGACGTCTGGTGTGCCAGGAGATGGTGGGATTGTGTGGCAGTCGCACAATCAGTTATGGGTGAAGGTGCACGGGAATTTTTGAGAACACAGATGTTTTTACAAAGAGTTATTTTCCTTTCCAATACCAACCTTGTAAAAGTTACTTGTCCTCAATTTCTTCATGGCTTCTTTCCAAAGTAAGGTTACTTCACTCCAATTAGGCAAAGACCTGCATGTGCATTATTTTAGAATTCAGCATTTTTTCAAACCAAATATTATTCCCTCTTCTAACGCAGTCTTTATATATGCAACTAGCAAGAGAGGTATTTGTGGACTCTTTCCAGATTAAGGTCACGCCACACCATGGTGGAAGGCGCAATTTTGCATTTTTGAAAGTTCAGCAATGTTTTACTATGAGTAATTCCCCCTCCAATTTTATTACATGCAATGAATTGCCTCCCACAATGGTTTCCATGTAACCTAACTCAGGGTAACATTTTGTACAGCCGTACACTTCTTACTCTTTGAACCCTATAGGCTGGTTTAGCATCTGCAGAGAGAATGCGCAGTAACCTAGAAAATGAAACTAATGCACTCCTGTAAGTGGATAGGTGCGTAGAAGAGGACGCAAGGTCGGCCAAATAGAAGAAACAAAAAAGTTCCGCTCACGGTCCTCTACGCTTGCAATCCTTTATTAAGTTCACACAGTGTTTCAGTCGTAGACCTTCATCAGGTAGTAAAAAAACTACTACCTTACTACCTGACAAAGGTCTATGACCGAAACGTTGTGTGAATTTAATATTGGATTGTAAGCGTAGAGGACTGTGTGCGGGACTTTTTTGTCTCTTCTAATGTGCAATAACCTGAAATGCCAGAAAACCAACCTCCAACCATGTGACTTCAATCTCATGACTTTTTGGTCGGTGAAAGGGGGTGCATGTAGTGACATGTAGTTTTTTTTCTTTCTAATTGCGGATTTCATTTTGTTTTGGCACTACCTGGGGAAAACTTCATGCAAGCTGGCAGCTGGTGATGCCATCGATCACAGAAATGCAGAATCCTTGTCCAAACGACTGAAGCGCATCAACGCTGAGGTTTCCACAGCCTGTGATCACAACCTCTCAGTGGCTCAGTTCTGCCCGATTGTGAGGTTGCAGATTCATCAGGTGACAAAATGCTGTGACATTTACTTTTATCAAGATGAACAATGAATATCCCACCTGCTGATCCCCAGCCCTTTAACTGCCACAGGCAGAGCACATTTTGAGTCACTGTGTCTAATTGTAAGATTTGTTAAACTTAACTCAACCTGATTGAGCCATCTCTAGAAATTGGCTGTGGAATGTTATGCTGAAAAAATCCAATCTGTTCAGTTCAACAGATCTTTAAATGTGATGCAGTAGATCAGCATGTGCTCTACCAAAAATTTGAGTAAGTGGTTAAAGAGTTAAATAAACAAAAGCAGTAGAATGAGGTTAGCAGTCATGGTGTAAGAACAGTGCTGTATAATTGTTCATTTCAATATATGCAAGTTTGGTCTGCAGAACAGATGACAAGCATATCGTCACTGTCGGGCGCAAACCTCCAATGTCCAAAACTGTTACTTTTCAGGAAATAAAGAAAAACCGCGTGGTTTTGTAATAACTGGACACGACGTCATCAAATTTGGTATTCTGTCTTTACATGTAGTCAGATATTTGAATGAGTCAATACTTTATAAATATTTTATCCACATCAAGCTCACATGGAGTTAGGAGGTTTGTGACCAACGAAAGTGGAGATACAAGGTTTTTGCCATCACTGATTATGACGGCCGCAGTGGCTGCAGTAGTTCATTGCATTACGGTATCATCAACTTAGAGATAGGAGCGCTTTTGGAAACTCTTCCGTCCTGAGCAAATCTTGAAATAATGAAGATGAAAAAAAAACGAGGCATCGGGTTGCGCAGCAGAAGTGCGGGTTCGCTCCCCGCCTCTTATCAACCAGCAGTGGCCGTATCTACCAGCAGTGCTCGGCAACTCTTTTCAGAAGTAGCGCGCAATTGGCCAATGCGCTACAGGGATGCAAATTGAGAAGGGTCTGCTGGGAAGGTTTATGTAGATTAGAGTTCCCATAGGTGCCTCCAGTTGACCAGACAGGCCCTCCTAAAGAAGAATCTGAGCTTTCATGCAGACAGCGCAAGTTCTTCTACTGCCATTACAAAAAATTTAAAGTTAATTTTGAACATTGCAGTAGCGGAGGGGAATGTTTTAAGGGACATATTTGCAAACTGTGAAAGTTTCCCCAATGTGAGGAAAGGGGCCGGACATGAGGAAAAGCCAAGGTGATCTTGCAAAGTTCCTTGATTGAGTATTCCAGCTTGGAGATACTGAATTACAAAAAAAAAACAAAACAAAAAAACTTTTACTTTAAAACGTGTCGGCATCCAGCCGTTAGACCGGTGTACTCTGATTACTGGACGCTTTCACCTGCTAATGACTCACCGTGTGTGTAGAAGTTTGTTTCCTGAGGAAGGCTGGACACCCATATGTGTTTAAATAACAGTTTTGATTATGTTCTGTCTGTTGAGATTGCCGTAGAATAAATGTGCTTCGTCTTTTTTTTTTTTTTAAATAAGTATAACTTTCAATGAAGTATCTGAAGATAGCTAGCGAGAGACAGGCTGTGAATAACGTTGCTCTGGTAATTTCTTATCGCATCGCTGGCAAGTGCAGTACTTTGACACGTTGTTAAAATCGATGAATCAGGTACACTGCATACTTTTTGATTGAATTGGCAGTAACCGAAGCCTTATATGAGAACACTTTGAGCTGTTTACCGCAGTGAAATACAACAGTAATGTATCCGCTCCTCTTGTTCATGTACTTTAAAATATAGCGGAGGGGTGGGGGTGGAGTTAGGATGTTTGGTCGACAGTTTCAGGATCCAATGGAGTTAGGAGGTCTAGTCACAGGCGGTTTTAAATACTTTCAGTGGTTAAATATTTGTAAAACCACATTCAGACATACAGGGTGACCAATAGTATTGATTTATGGAAAAAAATAAAAATCATGATTTTTGGACATAGGAGGTTTGCGCCCGACAGCGACGATATGCGTTTAATTTTGGATTCACATGTAGGTGTTTGATGAGTGGTGTTATGTCATTGTTTTAGGTGAAGAACTGCACGTGCTGCACAGTTTCCCAATGCATTTTAAATATAAAATTTTTCCTGACACCTGTAGGACGGATTATATTGCAGGGAATATGCTCGCATTTATCTCGCTATATGATTAATCGGAAAACTGATACTACATTCATGTTACTGAGATTTATTTAGCTGTTCTTTAAATAAATGTAATGGCACTGTTGACCGCTAATGACGCGGGCTCCTGCAGGCTCTCCTACAGAGAGTTTTTCGGTAGTGGAGCTCAAAAAGAACCATAATTCCAGCTGCCTCAGGATTTAAGTCTCTGCAGAAAAATCGACTTCCTAGAAGTAAGATATACTGAGTACAAATGAAAATGCACCACTTGGAAAAAGTCAATATTTAAGTTCAAATGAACTTTTTTATACAACAACAACACTACATTGACGTCACCCGACTTGCCAGGTGCAAGAAATGCGAGAATTTCAAGTTAACTGTAACGCTAGGCAATTTTTTGCAAAATCGCAACACCTTGCACGCAAACCACGGGAAAATGAATTTCACTCTGAATTTGTGCACACATTGCCTTTAAAAGCATGTGAATCCGAATAAAATTTCACTTCTTCACTGACACTTGTGAAACGTCGACACTATGCCGCGACTTACAGCCCCTGAACGGGAACGTGCCATAGGCATGCATCAAATTGGCGCCAGCACCAGGGAAATTGCCAGACGACTACACTGCGCACACACAAGGATCGCAAGACTCCATAAAAGGTTTCTGCAAACGGGAAGCACTCGGGACCATCCTCGACCGGGTCAACAACGTGTGACAACGGCACGTCAAGACCGTCAGATCGTACGGGATCATGTCCGAGACCGAACACTACCAGCGACAAGAACGGCTGCTCAAGTCCAAGGACGACGTGGATTTATTCACCCCAACACCGAACGGAACTGTCTGCGAGCTGCAGGCCTGCGTACACGATGTCCTTATTTCGGCCCCATATTGACGGATCGTCGCCGAAATCAGCGTCTACAGTGGGCAAACAGGCACCAGAATTGGCGCATCGATTTCACTTAAGGAACGCAGACGGCCGTATACGTGTTTGGCGGAGACGTGGTGAACGTTATAACGGCGATTGTGTCATTCAAACGGACCGTTGGGGTGGTGGCAGCGTTATGGTGCGGGGTGGAATAAGCTACCGTCACAGAACCCCTCTCCATATCTGCGGAGGAAGGGTGAACGGCGTCTACTACCGGGACCAGGTGCTGCAGAACCATGTTGTGCCGTTCTTCAACCAACACCACGATGTCCACACGTTCCAACAGGACAACGATAGGGCACACACTGCAAGGGTGTCCATGCAGTACCTTGCACAGCAGAACATCCCCGTGCTTCAGTGGCCAGCTCTGTCACCCGACCTCTCCCCTATCGAGCACTTATGGGATGAAATTGGATGACGTCTTTCACGTCGACGCCAGATGGACAACATCCGAGAACTTGAGGTTGCCCTTGTTCAGGAGTGGAATGCTATCCCTCAGAGCACTATCCAGAGACTGATCAACTCCATGCGACGATGCACCGCATGTGTCAATGCAAATGGCGGTTACACCCGTTATTGACTTTCCTGTTTGACCCCTACACCAGTTAAACCTCTCTCGCGCATTAACATTATCGTGAATGAAATTGAATGATGTTTACATGTCTTCTTAATTCATTCATTATCTCAAATGCATCATACGTATATACTTCACATATCAATCCGTGGAGCTATTCCGGATTTTTGTGAGTGGAGCCTTTTCATTTGTACTCAGTATAGGATGCATGTGGCTTTATCAGGTACAGTAAGTGAAAAGATGTGTTTGCCCCTCGACTTGAATCTGCAGTGACCTTCCTCCTGAAATACTGTTGATACACCTGGGAAACTGTTTTTTTTTTCCTTTTTTTTTCATTTCATGTCTGTGAAAAGTGTTGAAATATGTGCACAGGTTTTTCAGAACATGCTGAAGGGAGCGATTGATGTTTTATATATATATATATATATATATATAACTGTCTCTGGTATTGTCACTGCTTTTGTGTATGGTTATAGAGGCCCTTCACTTCCTGCACTATCCATTAAGACCACTTAATGTGAATGAAGGATGTGGCCAGTGCACTTTAAATTAATGGCTGCATGGGGGTTTTTACATGCCTTCAATGGTGTGCTTCGGCTCGCATGACGCCTGCTACCAAGCAGTTTCGTACATGAGTCATAGACTTGGCTGTTTGAGACGGTTCTCATATTTGCTTCCTGCATAATTGCATAATTAATTTAACTCGGGTCACTCGGTTTATTTTTTGTTGCAGTGCAGGAGGTGTACACAATGACGTGCACACTGTCCCCCTCATGCACTACATACAGATGTATGCACTGTCCCTCTCACAAACAACATAGAGACGTGTCACCGTTCCTCTCACACACTGCATAAAGACGTATGCAGTGTCCCTCTCATGCATTATATACAGACATATGCACTGTCCCTCTCACACGCTGCGCAGATGTTTGCACTGTTGCTGTCACAGACTACACAGGAACATTCGACAGTTGGTTGTAAATCTGTGAAAAGATGTTTCATTTTACCTATGAATCATACACATCATATTAATCCACACTTGTGATTATATAAAGAACCCAGGATTTTCCAAACAAGTTAGGTTTACTGTCTGTTTGTAATAAGAGTGCATGCTCAGTTATTATGTGTAGGTGTTGGTGGTAATTACGTATGTGATACATCAAGAGTTATTTCATAATGTGTCTGTAATTATGTTATGAGGTGCTACATGTCAAGAGCATTGACCCAGAGATTTTGGATGTTGGTCCAACCGGCATCACAACTGCAGACCACATGTAATCGCACGAGCCCAGGATTGCCACATTCCACTTCTTGACTGGCGGGATCGTCTGAAACCAGCCATACGGTCAGCCGATAAGAGTTGGTTTTGCCGAAGTATTCTGCTTAAACCTTCAGAAATTACCTCAGGGTAGTTAATCCACATGCTTGACATAATCTCTGGAGTCATCTTTTGACTGCAGTTTGGTGTCAGAATCGACATGAGGAGGTAGGAGGTCCACTCCAATTGGCCAGTCAGTCACGGGAGAATGGTCCTCCTCGCTGGTGAATCACAGTTTTAACTGTACAGGGCAGATGGCAGGCAGTGTGTCCATGGCGTCGCATGGGTGAAATTTGCAGATGCCCACACTATAAACAAAGCATCCCATGGTGGTGGAGTGCTGATATTGGCAGGCATATGCTATGTTCAGCAAGCTCAAGTCAGTTTTATCCCTGACAATTTGAATGCACAGAGATACTGTGATGAGATCCTGAGACCCATTATCATGCCATTCATCCATTCATCCACCATCACCACATGTTCCATCATGTACATGACCCCATGTTACAAGGATTTGTACAGGAAGCTAAAAACTTTAAAACGTTTTCCATAGCCTGTATTTCCCCCTGGTATTTCACCCATTGGTCATGCTTTGGATTACTGGTGCTTACAACGGTGTGCTCCAGTTCCCACTTATATCTAACAACTCCTAACAGCTATTGCACAGCAGCAGGGCAGCACTCCATAGGCGACATGCATCCGATCAATTTGGATTGCCGAGTTGCTTGAGGCCTTCGGTGGTCACACAAGATACTGACTGATATTAAATTCATAACGCAGTACCTTCTTTTTGCTGAGGAATCTATGAAGAACAAATGCAAATCTGTACGTGTCCCTTCTTACATCAATCAATGGATTGGCACTTAATGAATCAATTGCTGTCGGCTAATTTGCATTAATTATCTTTGAAATCCATTTGAAATCAGTGAATTGGAGTTGTGTTAATACCTCTGTTAAGTGCATGCTATCTGGATAATATCTGGATGTTACTGCAGCCAGCGGACAATATCTGAGCAACTATGGATTTGGCCTCGTCACACATCTGTTGCCTCCCCCGCCGTAGAGATTTCCTTGTGGACGCTCAACAGGCAACAGATTTAAAGCTACTAGTAAATTACCCGTGGCGAGAATAATTTCGACGCGAAATTGACCTTTGACCCCAGTGACCTTGACCTTTCAAAAAACTAACCCCTCAAGGACAATTCCAGGGACAACCTACATAGACCCACCAAGTTTGGTGAAGATCCGTCAGAGGACCTTGGAGGAGTAGGGGAACAAACAGACAGACAGACAAACGTTCCTCAAATTATAGTATGATGAAGTATGATTTCTTTTATATTAGGTATGTATGTGGACAGCAGTTAGAACACAGCACCTATCAATTTTGGTTGCCACGGTAACATAATTCTCTAATAAACTGATAAATTTGTGTGAAACATAAGATAAAATGAAAAATGTGGGCAAACCCATTGGTTTCGGGGTACCAACCTGTCTATTTTTTTCTAAAATCTATTCAGAAAAGGGTCAGAAAGTGCTCTCAAAATACCCTGCCCCTAATTTCTATCATCCATGAATTCCAGCTGATTTGACTCATAAGGGGTCACACGTGGCTGAAGAATTGAGCTCAACAGCAGATCCAGGTGCTTGGAGCTTATCAGTAGGGAGGTTCTCTGCATGTGCCTGCAGGTGCGGGCAGAGTTGAGTGGAGGTGATGAGATGATTACAGCTGAGACAGACAGGGAGGGGTGGAAATAAAATATGCACCAGCAGTACATCCCAGCGTGGGAAGGACCCCTTCCATCTGTGGTGCTGACAAACATTCCTTTGCAGATCATGAGGCCGGCTGGAGCATCTTTTCTCTGTGCTTCCCACTGTGAGAAGTATTGATTTCGTGTCAGCTCTGCTGTGCTAATCCTGTGACAATGTGTTGAGTCAGCTTCACATGCCGTGCTAACACACGCCGGATCTGGAGCAGAGGGCCTGGAGCTTTGGGCCCCAGCCTAACCGCACCAGACTCTGCTTTAGCAGATGAGCAAAGGAAATGTAATTGTTGCATTTCTTATTTTCCGGGGAAATTAGTGTTGAAGACCCTCGCAGGAAAACGAAGTCACCATGGAGATGGTTGAAAATGGCTTCAATTAAAAATGGAAATGGGAGGCGAGGTGTGTGTTGAGTTCTCCTGCCAGCCCCTCAGGAGCTCCTGCATTTATAAACGAAGGATATGAAGCCAGATCCTTCTCTGTTCATCTATCTCCAGCCACACTGGTCAAAATATGTATGAATCTCATCCATAAAAGAGCTTTCTTACAACTAAACTCATCCTGCCATTTCTTAGCTTAGTTGAATTGGTGTACTTTTTTATATGCTGTAAATTTGTAGCGTTTGTTGAGCAACATAGATGGAAAGGCGTATTGGAGGGAATTGATTGCACTGATCCAGTTTATTTTTGAATCCTCTCTCAGTGATTCATATATGTACACTAGTTGCTTCTAAATAATTAAGACGTTTATTCGATCCAAAGTTAAAATTTTCACTATCGTACTCCACACACGCATCGCCAGGGCACATCCTTCAGCCACAGTCAGGGTCATTCTGCTCCCAGGGCACCTCCTTCAGCCACAGTCAGGGTCATTCTGCCCCCAGGGCTCCTCCTTCAGCCACTGTCAGGGTCATCCTGCCCCCAGAGCACCTCCCTCAGCCACTGCCAGGGTCATTTTTCTCCCAGAGCACGTCCTTCAACCACTGGCAGAGTCATTCTGCCCCAGGCCACCTCCCTCAGTCACTGAGTCACAATCACTGCCCTCAGGACACCTGCACCAGGGCACTTCCATCTGCTACTGCGGAATGTTAAATATTCTTTTTCACTTTCAGCTGAAATACCAAGCTAGTACAGCAGACGCCGTTTTGATTGTTCTTAATAAGATCAATCAGGCAGGATTGTCATCTGGTGTCATTGGGCTGGATGATAGTCTATTATATTCACTAAAACTTGAGCTTAATTGCAACTATTTTTAAAAAGCTTTCACAGACTTGTTCTAATCACTTCTTCAAAAAGACAAGAATGGATGTTCTGAACTTGTCACAGAAACAGGAAATTAATTTAAGAAATGTTTATGTTTTTGTGTTAGTTTTTCAAAGTTTTTCACCTGCAGTATTTATCAGACTTGAATTAGGAGCGAGACAGCAGCTGGAGAGTGGAATCACAGAATGGCCACCAGAGAGATGGAAAATGATCACAGACTGCCCTAGTATCCCTGCTTGTGGACCAGCATTTTTGATCCAGCCAATCCAGACATGTGCAAACAGGAAGAACTGTGATCCTTTTTCCTTCCCCGTTCCTTCCGGCTCTTATGATTGTTTGGGAGGAGAAGGAAGGTTGAGCTTCTGATACTCCTGTTGATCTGTGGTAACTGATGACAGATCAGGAACTCAGCTCTGTGTTGTGCAAATACAGCCTCGGTATGGAATCAGATGAGGAAAAAAGATCCCATCCCTCATCGGTTTTGATCGATTGAGTGCTTCAAGGGGAGGCTTTGATTTCATCTGAGCGCGCTTGCAAGTAATGAAATGTCCAGAGTTCCTTTGATCGGGAAAGACATGCAGATGGCATATTTCACAGATAAAAGGCACTTCTTTTGTTCACAGATTATCATATTTATGACCCTGCACACAGACACATCCACACTGTGGTGGTATACTGGCTTTGCTGCTGAATTGGGACTGATTCTCAGGGCTCACAGGCACTTTAGAAAAAGTTTCCCAGAAGTGTAGAGATTGTTATTTTCTATTGCTCTTGGGTCTCACTGCCAAGGGTTAGTCTAACCTCCATTTTTAACCTGAAAGCCTCTTCTTCTCATCCCCATTGTTGTACTTCAACCCTGTCTCGGCCGTTATGCTGACCCTTCTTTATCAATAATATTCTACAACTATGAACAGTTTTACTTGTTCACGAGATTTCACTCACAACCCATAAAAATTCCACGGGATCCCACCTAATTTGACCTGAGCATAAGGCATGAGTTACGTTACCATCAGATTATGCATCAAAAGTAAAACACATGCCTAAGGATTTGGATTTGGATCTGAGACTTGTCTTGAAGTTCATGTCCGAGACCTTCCGTTTCATTACAAAGCCCAATACACCCCATCCCAATCCACCCTATGATGAAACTGAGTTACTGTGCAAGCAGGACCAGTTGAGATCTGTTTCTTCAAAGTGTGTTTGGAGCTCTGGGTTTACATTTACCCTCCTTATTCCTGTTAGTACCGAATGCTTAATTGGATTTAGGAGCCTTTGAGCTGTAATCCAATGAGGTCATGCATGATTGTGCATATGTGTTTGCACGGGTGTTTTATGGTGCTGTGTTTTCGCTGCCATGATTCTGTGTTTTGTCATGTCTTTTCTTTATTCATTTTGCTCATTATACATCCCGGTTTTTCTGTCCATGCCATTTCTGCATGTATTGTGCTTGTCACCCCTGTCTTGTGATCAGTTTGGTTCAGTCCGTTTCCCCAGTCTGTGCGCTCAACTGCTTCGGGTGATTTCAGTGGTTTCTGGTGTTTCATATTATTCCTTCAATTCTCGTTTGCATCCTTCGCCATGCTTTCCTTGATTACTAATTGCACTAACATTTACATTTTGTATCATAGTTTACTAACCCATCTAATTAATGTACATATTACTAACTAACTAACAAGCGCTTGGATTAATTTGTAAAGTTGCACCGCTACTTATTACTACTAATGCAATCTCAGCTTTTGCCCTGGTCTAGTCTCTGCCCCTTGCTTAACTTTCCCTGCATCTCCCTGTGTTTCCGCCGAGATCTCTCGCACGTGCTGTCATGGTTTGGAAGGATTGAGAGTTTTGTTGCTCTCGTCCGGGAGGATATCGTTGTATGCCCTATCGGCTAGCTGGCATTAATTGGGGGCATTACCAGGACTCTATTTCAGCTACTGTTCTGCCTTGCTCTCGTTGCTAGAGTGTCAGTGTTTCTTTGGCGCTTTAGCCAGTTAGGTCTCTAGAGAGAGTATTGTCAGGGACTTCAGCTGCATAACAGGATTATTGTTCGTGAGTAAGGGAATCTTTGGTTTATTTCCCTTTTGTTTTCCTCGAGCTCGCCTGGTTTCAACCACAGACAGCGTCTGGTGCGTTGGTAGTGCGAGTCTCCTCATTTCTATCTGTTTTTAGTTTCTCAGTGCGCAGTCAGTTTTGCCTTTTGTTTCTGGCCGCTGCTCTTGGCGTCCACTTCCAGCAGCCATCACACGTGCTTAACTGCTTTCCTGCACTCCTTGTCTGTGCACGTACAACTCCTTGACTGGAGCTGTTTATCGGTCATAAGTTGTCTTCGTGGATCCTGTCCATGTCATGGTTCTGAGCGTAGTGGCCAGGTGCAGCCACTTGGAGCCTATTAGAATCATGATTTCAATTATCTACGGCAGCTGTTTTGGGTTGCGTCTCTATTTAAGCTCGGACTTCCGTGCAGTCAGTGCTTCTGTGTCTAACTAGCCATGCACAGAGCCGGTATTGAGAGTAGTGCGGACGGTTGTGACAGAATCATTGTAAAAGAAAAGAAAAGAATTATGTCTGTTGATTCTGAGTCCGCTTAGAGGTTTCGGGTATTCTGTTTGTTGCCGCTATCAGTACTCGGAATGCCGTCCTCATTTATTTCTTTTTAAGGTCCTTTTGTTTGTTTGGGCTGCGACCCGACAGGGGATTCAGAGGGTGGGTTCTTTCACTAGGGTGTCCTAGTGGGGGTTTATTCCCGACTGCGTTCGGGTTTTGGGCTTTGTTTTGTTTTCCTTTTATTTTTTATTTTCTCGCGAGCTGTGTCTCGTTGCCTTAAGGACCTTTTTCTGCTTATTGATCATTCATTACGTCAACCGTCACCTCTGGATATCTCCGTTCCTTACTTCTGATCGATCTATATCCTGGACCCAGTCTTGAGGTCCTTACAGTGGTTTTTTTCCCTTATCCTATTATTATTATTATTATTTTTACTACTCTCTATCGACGTCAACTATTGTTGTCCGGAAGTTTCTGGGTGCATTTGAGTTCTTTATCTTTTACCAGAAATACGTCTTCCTTCTCTTGTATGTTTATTTTTTGAAGGATATGTTGTTAGTCTTTATGTACTAATACATTTGAGCTTCCTAGCCAACGTTTGGCAAGTCTTCGCTCCGTTTTGTGGCGGAGTTTGTTTTGAGTTTATTTATTTTCTTATGTTTAACGCTATTCGGCAACTTCCGGGTTTACTTCGCCTGTCAAATAGAGAAGCAGGATTTAATACGTGTAAGGTTTATTTTGCTTGCTTCATTTTGAGGCGAAGTTCTTGCATTTTCCGAATTGCCCAGCATTTTGGCTGGGGTTCCTTAGTTTAACGTTATTTAGTTTTGTATTGCCTCCTTAATCATATTAGTGGCAATCTACTGTTTCGTTGGCCTTAGACACGGCTTTCTCTCGCAACTGGTTACCCAAAACTCTTCCCTCACAGTCCATGTCTTGGATATTGCCAATTATTTGTGGTTTTGAACCTCCCCGTGTGTACTTCCTTTTGTAATTAGTTCTGATCCAATTCACCTGGCCCTGCATGGCATGTGACTTCCCTCTCGTCTATTAAAGCTCTTCACTGCAGTTTGTTCCCTGTCAGAATGTTGATCAATTTTCACTTGAGCAGAGCTCCTTATATGCCTTTTGATCATTGCTTCTCCTATGAAATGTTTCAGCAGGACCTTGCCTTGCCCTTACTGTTCTAGTTTGTTCCTGTTTGGATTCAGAGCCTTTTTCTGTAAGACCATGACTCCTGTTTTTGATGCCCTGTGTATGACCTACCCTTCTGGATTCTGACTACGATTTTGGATTACTTTTCTTGGTAACACTTTACTTGAAGGTATCGTCATAAGAGTGACATGACACAGTCATGAACGTATCATAAACATTATGTAAATGTCATAAACGTTATCATTAAGTGTCATTCGGTTTTTGAGATGACAAGTTGACATTGTTTGGGTTGTCTTGACTATGAAAACTTTGTCATAAGATTGGCATGACACAGTGTTATGTGACTCTTATGACGGTGTCTTCAAGTAAAGGGTAACCCTTTTCTTTTTGTACCATTGCACATCTGCTTCTCTGGTTCTGACCCCTGCCTGTTATTTTGACTTCGCTAGTTGGATTCTGATTTTGGCTTGGCAATCCCTGTGTCTTCTGGTCTCCACCCATTTTTGCAATAAAGCCTTGTCTGTCTGACTCTGTCTCTTGCAAGCTACGCATGGATAAAGGTGTTAGTGTTACTCGTCGACAATGTAAAGCCCCTCCTCTTTGGCATTCCTTTGCCTGGCTACCTGCCCTCACTCAATAATTCATTTGTCTTCAGTTCTCCTCAGTTAATGGTTGTAACCTGTTCACTTAATTAATTAAGGTTTCCCATTTTATTAAAAGCTTAGTTCCGCCTTTCACGCACAGGGGGCCATAGTCTGCTCCCCCTTTTTGTTGTGTGCATTCCCTTTCAGTTCTCCTGAAAGTTGTTTTTGTTATATTGCATTGAATAACATCCACGTCCCTTCATTTGGGTCCTCTGCTCCACTCCTTGCACTGGTGCCCTTTTTAAGATCTCTGGGTGCCAGGGTGTGACAGATGGCTGCCTCACCCTGAGAACCCAGCAAAGACTTTCACACCACCCCACCGTGGGCCACTCCCTCCCTTGACCTTTAGAAGCCAGGCGTTTATGCACACAGCAGGTGCAGTTCTTGCATTTGTGCGCTTTCTGACGCCCTGCTCCAGTTTGCCCTGGCACAAGAAGGTCAGTTCGCCCAGGCTCAAGAGGGCCTGTTCATCCCGGCACAAGAAGGCCAGTTCGCCCCACCACAAATAGGCCAGTGTGCTCCCTGATACAGTGGTGTGCCTCCTCACTGCTTCAGCCATTAGTCTGGTGCCCCCTAACAGCCCCAGCCGTCAGCCGGGTGCCCCATTGTGGCCCCAGCAGTCAGCCTGCGTCTCCAGCGGCACCAGCAGTAAGTCTGTTACCCTAGCAGTGTGTCTGTGGCTCCAGCAGACAGCCTGTCATCCCCTTGCAGGGCTTTCAAAAGTTTTTGGAGTTGGCGGCTGGCAGAGTCAAGTAGGCGGTTATGGCTGGTGGTGAAGGTGCCGAGAATCCAAAGCATTGAGGGCGCAAAGGCACCCAGGGGACAGTCTACCAGGAGAATGTATAAAATGTGAAGCTCTTTAATACATTCTGGTGCCTTTTAGCGTCTAATTTCCTCATCATTTGATGATGTGAATTTAAATTTTATTTGTTTGTTTCAACGTATATATTTTTGAGAATGCTTGTCATAAAGTGTTCTATGCATGTATAGTCACTTTCGATCATTCGTGATTAGAATTAGATACATGCAACAAATCCCTTGGTGTAAAAGCCAAATCAGGAAATGTATGCGTTCCCCTGTTTAAGGCTTTATAATTCAATATTTGAGCTTCACAGGGAGGAAGAAAATGGCTTCAGTGAAATCAAAAACTTGCATTTAGAATACCATCATATTTCAGTTTATTTTCAAAATTTTAGGACGGAATAGGGGCGGCAAACACAAAAATTGCATTAAAATTTCAGTGCTGAAATATATACATTTGTATTTATGTTAGTCAAATTATAAAAATTTCAGTCATTTCATGAAACTGCTTGCATCAAACTTCAGTCATTTCATGAAATGACAAAAAAAAATTATGTCATTTCACAAAATGACAGGTTTTATGATCTGACTATATATTAACATCATATCATTAGCATTATTCCCATAACACAATGTGGCAAAAATTTGGCTTTTTCCTGATCTTGGGCAGGAAGTGTTATTTCCCAATCGCTTATACCTAAATTAAAATGAAAAGACCTATTAAACTTTGCTTTTGTTACTTGGTGATGAAATTTTCATTGTATCTATTTTCCAGGACATTAAAGGTAGATTTGGTATTGGTTTAGGATTTTCTTGAGTTAACAAGAATTTTAGAACTTTCTAGAATGTTGTACAACTTCCAAGAAGTTTCAAGAATTTAATAGGATGTTATAGAACTTACATGAATTTCAAGAACCTTGTAAAATTTTATTGATCTTTCCACAGTAATATATATACAGCAGCTCACCACTTACCACCTCAGTTTACTGTAGCTGTATCTGCCAAAGTAAACATGTGGACATATCAGAATTTTTAAGAGCTGGCATCAAGACAATGTATGTGACCAATTCATCAAAATGAGAGCAAAAAGGTACTCTGTGACAGCAACTGTTCAAATGTATCGAGCCAACAAGGTGTATTTTGGCACGCCTGTTTGGGATCAACACAAACTCTGAGGACGTCATTTTACCTATGAGCACTACAAAAAAAAAAAAAAACTCTTGAAGGCAAGGCAGACAATTTTTTCTCATTTAAATAGGAAGATTTGAGATAATACAAATTTTATGAAATGTGATTTATGTTTTGTTTTATTCAGACCATTTGTAAATGAAATGGCAAATATTTCTCATTTTTACACTGAGAATAGGTGAATTTCTAAATTTCATTTTCCAGGTCACAAAAGACAAAAGGGTGAAGGAAATAATGGGCATTTTCTATTTTCTTTACAAGATAAGCAATAAAGAAATAACTTACACTATCCAGGACAAATTTGTGTTACAGCACTGCAAAAAAAAAGTTGTCTCAACTGAAAAAAGTTAGCGTTATTACCTCAACTTATCATCTCAAGTTCAATGAGCTTAAAATTTTAAGGCAGCCTGGACAACTTTTTTCAGTTGAGACAACTTTTTTTTTTTAATAGTGAGTGTTATAGAAGTAAATTGTATCAACATGTTAACGTAGGTGTCCTGAGTGGGGCGCAATTCAATAGCCATTCCCTGAGGGCGACACTTTCGGCCTGACCCACTTACCAACCTTTTACGGGCAGAGTAATTGATGATCAGAATGAAGCGCGAGTTTGAGTAATATAAACAGGGTTACGAGTCCATTTGTCAAATTTTAGATATATGAATACAAAAGTGACTAGGACGAGACAGCGGCCTCAACGATTAAATCACAGTATGGCGACGCTCTTTCACACATGTAGAGTGTGTACTTTCAGTGACTAAACTGCTTTATAGTTAGTTTTACTGTTTTTATACTGCTTTGTCCAGCCAAAAAATATTGACGATTTTGTGACATAATCTGTGCTCAAGGGACTACAGAAGCAGAAATGCTGGGTGTCGGGTTGGGTCACCGCTGTGGGTAAGAATCACAGAGAAAAAGATCTCTGGAACATGACGATACGCATGAAGATGTTGGGAAACAGGATTTTTAGGTGTTAGCAATATGGGGAGCCAGACGGTTTGATCAATGGGTAATGAATGTGTATTAGGAGATGAAGAGAAGCCGTCAGGTCCGGCAGGACTTATCACCTATTTGTGACTTCCAGCTGGGATCTCCGTTTGTCTTCAGTTCCGACAGGACAATAGGCACTAGCACCCCTTAGTTGGAGGTTCCGTATGCCCACATATGGAGCTCACTTCCAGGGGTTGGGAATCTATTGAACCAATTAAGTTGGGTGGTTCAGGAGAGGCCCAATTGTAGAGTATTGCTTTTTATCAATGTGTAAACCCTGGAACCAATCAGCAACAACTTCTGATAACATTAAAGAAATCATATGCAAATGTCTGTACTTTAACATGTATAAAGTTTTTTACAAAATGGAATAAATTTTTACCTGCTTTTGACATGAACAATCGGAGTTTGCTTCTTCATCAGGATAACGTTCTTGGTTTTTTATTAATTTACCAACAAAGATGAACACTAAACCATTTCCAGATATCTATTAAGGTGTTTTAATGCTGTTTATAAGCTATGTGAATGCCAATATAGATGCTGATTTTGGTAACTCAGGATCAACATTTGTCAACATACTTTTGACAAAAAGTCAGCATACTTTTTCCAAATCATGTCAAGACAAACCTCCATTAAATGATTAAAATGGTATCTGGTAATATAGGTAAGACATGACACTTTTTTAACACAATTACATTGACTAACAACTCAACGCCATCAGTTATATTTGTAGTTTAAGGAAAATTTCATTTGAGTGTCTGCAATAATGTTTCCCATGCAGGAAACAGTTCCGTGGACTGTCGGTAATCAAAACGTTCAATATCAAATGATGTTTTTTTTCAGATATTTTATGAAGACATAGTATGTCATTACCTTTCTTGTTAAAGGACAATATTGTTGAGGTTTTTAGCATTTTATTGAGGGGTTCAGCCATCTCGTGTCTTCGGTCAAACAGCGACGCGTGTTTTTTAACGCAGGTGATGTGATTTTCTGCCTGTGCATGCACCGCAAGTCTATATCAAAATTGTATGAATGAGTCAAAACAGTTGCTTGGCAGTAAAACATTTGATTGTTTTAGAATTTATTCTCCTCCTCAGGTATATCCATATTGGGCTGTTTTGAGAGTCAGTGTGGGCAGCTTATATTTGGCTTCACAGAAAATCAGTGAATCAGCTCCGCTCTTTCCTGTCGCTCGGAAAGCTCCCTTCCTCTCCTGTTTATCAACATCCAAACACAAATGAGATCACTACATTACAGTGAGATCTCTGGCATGTTTCCACTACAGACCGGCTCACCCAAACACAAAGTGTGAGGATCCTGGACTCTCCTCCCCCAACACTGACTTCACCTCTTCCCATAGAGAGGTGGGGTCACCACCTCCTTTTGTTTTTAGATAGTCCTTCTGCTCACAGTTCAGATATGCTGTTTTGAACCAAGGATCTCCCCAAATTTAAAACACTTTCTTCATGCCACTAAGCATGATGGGGCAGGGTGTTATTCATAGAGGAACTTCAAGCAGCTGCTCTTCTCTCTATCTGAAGAGTTTTCAGCCAGACTGACCTTTCAGTGACTAGCACCATCACTAATAAATTCATTTTCCAGCCGTAATGCATTTCACCCTCAGTAAGTAAATACATACAAATCAATGAATTAGCAAAAGCCAAATGCGCGTCTGTGTGTGTTGGGACTTGGGAGGTGTCGGGGGGGAGGGGGGGGGGGGGGTTGGGTGTACTTAATTTTAATTGTGGACCACACTAATTGTGAACCCTGTCCAGGTGTTCATTTCTCACTGCTAATGCACTGAATTGGCCACTTACATTTTCTCAGTCTGTAAACATGTTTACTGCCAACAGTTCAGTTATGGGCTTTCACCAACTTCTGTTCTGCTTCTGATGAAGTGGATTCTTAAAATTCAACTGAAAACTAAGAAAAATAAATAAATAATTTTTAAAAATCATTTCGTGACATCACCACACAATTATGTGTATTGATGATCTTTCTATTTCTCCTGCAGCGAAGTGTAATTTTTTTTGCTGTGTCTCGACTGGTCAGTGACGCGCCCATCTTCTCACTACCTGGAGTTTAACTTGTTCAGCGTCTCATTCCCAGTTTATTCGCACTGTCATTTGCTGAAGTTGAACACTGGTGCAAGAGAAACAATGTAGAGGGAGCTGTGGTTATTTCCTTTTTCTAGAAAGCATTTGTCAAAAATATATTCATCGCCTGTAAGTACTGGCTATGGCAATTTTATTTTATTCACGTGTAACATTTAGAGTAACTGCTGACTGCACTCTCATTGTCCAGTCTGCCATCTGCTCTTAGTCATGAGTACAAGAAAGATCAATCCACCTTGTGTTTTATTCGAATGCAGGTTTGAATTGAGCACTGGTTTTGATGTGAGGTTTGAGATGTCTTCACTGAAAGACAGGGCATTTCTTGACCTAATTACAGCCTTGAGTAGCTGATTGGGATTACATTGATTTCCGTCAGACCTTGCGGTTTATGGATCACAGGCTGATCTCCCAAAGCCATGACAAGGGCAGTTGAAGCCCTCAGCTTCAGGAGCTCTGAATCAGGAAGACAAGTATCACATAAAAATTGAGATCTGAAGTGCTGCATGTGTAGCCTCACAAATAAGCCTGGGGCTCAAGTAAACATTGGTAAACATTGATTTCTGAGAAATGAAGCATGCTAGTTGGGTAATGATCATATGGATCAGTGTTGCTGTATCAAAGAGTCTGTGCATCATGCTGGCTTTATCCACTCTGTGGGAAAGAGAGGGAAAAGGGGGTTACTCCTATGGGACAGGAATCCTAAAATCTGCTCCTCTAATCCAAATCTAGCCCAAGTTTTCTTCTTTCCCTTCCTGGCCATTTGATGGACAGTTAGAGCAAATGATTGGCCAGATTATCATCCCTCCTGACTGAGGAATAGAAAGGGTGGAAAAACTGTCATTCGCAGCTCTTATTTAGGATAAAGGACCAAAGATTAACCCTTTCATGCGCGGTGTCCACATATGTGGACAGTTAATTAAACCCTGTTTTCTACTGCTTACCTTGTTGTTATACTCCAGACCACAAGGTGACAGTTTCAGTAGACCCACTGCAGTAAAATAACAGTATGTGCCATCTTGTATTTGGAATATTGACTGTTTGATGACATCATCAATACAACATGGCTGACGGCAATGACCTTTTGCAGAATGCTCCAGGTATATCAGTAAAAAGTTTCTACTCAAGAAGGCAAAATCAGGTAACAAATATATTGACGTGTACAGGATAGTCAGCTGAACAAGTTTATGTGTTTAAAAATGAAATTTCATGAAAAACAGTTTCTTTACCTGAAAAAACAACTGTCCACGTTTGTGGACGTTGCGCAGCAAAGGAGTTAAATGGCAAAAGTCAGATTTTGTACCAAGGAAGTGTTTTTATTCATTGTTATTGTTAAAAGATTAATTCAACTACTTTATATTAAAGATAACACACATTTAAGAAATATATTAACATAAATGATAACCTAGCTGAAGGTTTTAACATAGTTTTACTACAAAACATTATACAAACACACTGAAAGCAATGAATGGTGTGGTGATAGTGACTTCAGACATACTGTATGTACACACACACACGCACACACATATATATATATATGTGTGTGCATGTGTGTGTGTGTGTTTGTGTACAGCATGTCTGAAATCATCGTCACCTCAACATTCTTTGCTGTCTGTGTAATTGTATAATGGCATTAGTAAGACTACTTGACATCATGCAGCTAGGTTACTGGGTAGGTGAGAGAGAGAGATACTGTGCATAAGGTGCGGTATGGAATTGGGCAACAGTGGCCAAGAAGTGCACCTGTGAAGAATGCCATGAAGTGCCGTTATGAGAGGTGTCAGAGGAAGACCAGATTTATCTGTGTAACATGTCAGATTGCACTCTGTCCTGATTGCTTTGAAGGCTTTCACTCAAAGTACAGGAGATATCACTTGGAAGTATTGAACATCAGTTCTTACATTACGTTTTCATCATACAATAGTATCTTCATAATTTTAATCTTGATTTTTTGACAAATATCTCAAAGAGATTTTAAAAGTCATCAAATAGTCATCAAAATCAAATCAAATTATCAAATCAAATCATCAAATCTTTACTGGTACTTCAAAAATCAGTTGTATGATATTATCGTTGTAAAGTTATTAGACCCCGACCGGAAACGGAGGCGACTATAGGATTGCATTCCGTCAGTCCGTCCGTCCGTCCGTCCGCATTAGTGTCCGCTCCATAACTTTAATACCGTATGACCTAGGAACATCAAAGTTGGTGTGTGGATGCATCTTGGGGAGAGGGTGTGTCATGTACCCTATTCAGGTCACTTTGACCTACTTTTTAGGAAATATAATATGCATACACCGGTAGGGGACTAGTATAGCGCAGCAATACGACATTCGCTGATAGGCGGTGCACTTGTTTTATCTTCATTTGAAAAAAAAAAATCTTAGAGATTTTTATATCTCACATCAAAAAGTCATCAAATCTGTTATACTGTTATGATATACTTGAATAAACAGTTGTTATTTTACATTAAAGTCATGTAATGGTCCATATTTTCTGTCATTGCTCTGTGCTATTTTTTACTCCTTTGCTGCGCAGTGTCCACATACGTGGACAGTAAAATAATTTCTATATAAAAGCATATTTTTTAAAAAATCAAAATGTTTTTCATTTTTGGCCTTATTTAGAGTCATAAAATCAATATTAAAAAAATTTGAATTTCTTTTTAATGGTACGTGCATTAAAGGGTTAATGTGGCTGTGATAGTTTTGTTCTGCCCAATGGTTCATGTGTTTGTGGTTCCAAAGATCACGTCAGCTTGAATAAGAGAGGTGGATATTACACTCTGAAAGCAAATAAAATATTCAAACCACCCTCAGCTCTAATTTATGTATACTACATTTACCCCATCTCAGAGCTGGCATCATTTGACTGCAGTTGGTTGCTGGTGACCACTTGGGACTGAAGATGGAAATGAACCGAACTCTTCGCGGTGGGCCGCTCTTAAGAGTTTTAAACAATTCAGGTTACAGAAGTTAAACAGTACAGGTGATTTCAAAAGTCAAAACAGAGCTAAAACAGCTACTGCTGCAAAGCCTCTGGGAATGGTTTCAATGTACAGTGTCAGCCATTAAGAAGACTGCACACTGATGACCTTTAAAGTCAATACTTCTGCATAAATTAGATGGTAAATAAGCTCATTCTGTTTCCTAGAGGGCATGACACAGTTTGTTGAGTTGTTTGAGATTGTTTTATTCTGTGGCTGCTAGTCAGACTGAATTAATATCACCACACAAGATGCTCAATTTGGAGAATGTTGTTTTTTCCTGGAACACCCAAAAGAGCATTCGGCTCATTTAGAGAGGGCACTATTCTGGCTGGCCACGAAGCCCTCTGAACATGGGCTGGGTGAGAGGGGTATTTTTGCCCATTTATTTTCCATTTCTCAAACAATTTAGTTACAAAAGGAAGAAAAAAAGGACTAAAGGAGTGTCGAGAAAAAACTTCCAAAACCTGCCCTTGGAAAGGTACAGGCAGGCGGGTGAGGCCTTTGCCGTGGTATTAAGAAGAGCTGGAGTTGCATTGCTGATAGGGACCGTATTAATTAAGGTCAACAGAGGGTTTTGAAAAGCACTGTGTCCAAGGTGAAATTGTAAATTAAACCCAAACTCTAACCCCTAACCCTGAAGCCAATAGTTGCATAAAAGGGAGGATTTTGAAAAGAACAGTGTGTCCTCTGTGTACACAAGTGAAGTTACACATAACAGCCTGACCCAAACCCCTAACACAGTGGTTCCCAAAGTGGGGGGCGCGACCCCTAAGGGGGGCGCAGAGCAATTGCAGGGGGGGCGCGGGGTGCGGGAGTTCCGGACACCAACAGAAAATCATTTGCATACAGTCCATTCGCTGCCCAGAATTCTGCGATTACATCGTAAATGCCCGCCTTACTCTCAACATAACTGTTCGCCAAATCATTCTTCTAGCCTGCCATTTTCATAAATAATTTATGAATGTAGTTGTTCAAATATTTGAAGCCGGTAATGTAGTCTCGCGATACCCAACTCGCCGCTTTTTATCCTGCACTGATCTGGCATATTGATAATAAAATGGTAAGTGACACCGAACAAAATCCGATGAATACAAAGCAGAAATAACCGAGATTGCGTCATCTTATTCTCGATAATATGAATGCTCTGTATGCCGACAGATTATTTTCATCTAGCCCACCAACTGAACGTTACAAACATATCGGCTGGTTCGGCAAGTGGTGTTCAAGAATTTTTTTTCGTACTTCGCTGACTTTCTGCATCATAGAAACATAATTTTAAGTAGACGGCTGTACTCAGGCAGAGGAGTGTGATACAGCCTAATGATTTTATACTTTAAAAGATATTTTGCTTTATTAAATTTTCGTGTCCTTAATTGGAAAATAACTGTGGCCGTTTCCAAACGTGCCAATCATTTTTAATGTTCCCAGCTAGGCTGGACAAAAATCATCTGTGCAGAGCATTCATATTTTCTAGAATAAGCTGACGCGATCTCGGTTAACGTATTTTAACTTAAAAGTGCGAGGCCAGTGAAGAGAGGAAAATGTAACTGTCTCGAGACACTCCTTCAGCGGTCCGCACAAGGTTGCTGATTGGCTGTATGCAAGTAAGTTTCTGTTGGTGTCCGGAAAATGCATAAATAGCAATGTTGTTGTATATTAAAAAAAATAAACCTGTTACACTGAACATAATTACACAGTTAAGGTGCCTGAAAACAGTTACACTTAAAATAATTACACCGTGGTTGTTTGTTATTTTGCTATTTCCAATTCTAAAAGTAGCCTAGTTTTAGTTTATGACAATCTACAGTTTATGACCGTTTACTTACATTTTTTCCAAAAAGGTTGAGGTTTATTTAAATTACAATGAGTGAAATAAACGGCAATGGTCTCTGAAAACAAAATGTGCGTATGTATTCCCTATTTTTTGGGGGGGGGGCAAAAATCTTTTTATGTACCAAAGGGGGGCCCAGCAGAAAAAGTTTGGGAACCACTGCCCTAACAGAACCCTAACCCCTAATCCTAAAGAAAATAATCATATATAAGGAAGATTTTTAAAAGTACAATACATCATCTGTGTGACGAGGTGAAATTATGCATGAAAATGTTCGCAGGATGCTTTTCAGAACATCATTAGCGGAGCACAGTACATGCTAACCCTGCTCCTGGAGGAATACAGTCCTGTACGTTTTCACTCAAACTCTAGAAAAGCACACCTTGTTCCCCAGCTGAAGACCTACATGGAATTGTTAATTTGTAGAGTTTGTGGTTTGCCACACGAGACTGGAAATGAAAGGCGACAGTGAGGTAACTCTCTGGGGAACTGGGTTGGTTACTGCTAGTACAGCACTCTCATTTTCCCCTCTGGTAAATTTAACCTTTGTGTCTTAATTAATGACATATTTTTTGCCACATGGCAATTTGTGGGGGAATATTCACATAAGTCCAAAAGGTGATGATTGGAATTTCAGGGTAATGTGGGCTCAAAAATTATTGAGACCCCTGTGATTCACTGAATTAACTGTCATGTCTCACCTCCTAGATATTCTCATTTTCCCCCGGCTGCCGACATTCTCCTAATTAATCAATTATCCCCCTGCTCTCTCTGTGATTATTACACCTGGTTTGTATTAGTTAATTATCGTTCCCATTATTTGTATGTCAGTTTCCCCTTTGCAGGCACGTAGCCTCACAATGTTACACCTTCTAGTTTAAAGCGCTCCTGTTTGGTTTGTGTTACCACTGAACTTTTACCTGATGTTTTCTTATGGACTTTGTTCATTTAATTAACTCTACATCCTTGCACTTGGGTCTTCCACTCTTATTCACTCCCCTGGTGTAAGGGTTGTGCTTTGCACAGTGGTGATGTGCCCGGAGGGCAGGAAGTTGAGGACTGGACTCAGGTGCACGGATGGACTTGGTTGTATTTGAGGAGTCCGCTTGCAAAGCCTTCTCTGTCAAGTTAGTCCGTTTTTTTGAAAAATCAGATTTTTTTTTTGGAAGGCATAGAAATGATCTTCCATAGACACCAATTTTTCACTATACTGAAACTAATAGCCCATATTTTTTTTAGAAATGACTGTGATTTTGCAACACAAAGTTTTGACTTGGCAGGTTTTGAAAGTGGTGTGGACATTTAGCAGGTTTTGACAGTGTTTAAACCAGCCCCATTGCTCAATTGGTGCATATTTGAGTTAAGACCCTCTCTACATGCAACTCAGTGCCACAAACAGCACAGTGGTTGAATAGCTGCTATGACAATGACAACATAAACACGAGTCCATGGATTCAAATCCCCCTTTTATGGTATCACTATCATCACACTTTTCTGAACTGCCCAAACCAACAAACTTGAACCCAATGGGTTACCATACTTTGATGGTATTATATTGCGAACGAAAATGGAATCACATTTCCACTTTGGCTAATGACTTAGCAGAATTTAACAGTTTTCCTCCTTGACTTGGTGGGTTTTAACAGAGTTTTGCTTTTTTCATTACAATTTATAACATGATTTAGTATGCCTTGAAAGTGGAGCTATCAGTGGGACATGCTTAGGTGCCTGAGAGAGAGGCTAAGGGAGAGAACTCATTTATTTCCAAAACTTGACTTAGCAGGTTTTGCAAGTCAACTTCTCATTTATTATGCCCTCTGTAAAGTAGAGAGGCACACACAAAGCAATAAAAAACAAAATGATGTTCCTTGATAATAGTATTACAACGTCGTAGTAATACAAATACAGGGCTTTAGTTGAGGCAACAATGTATTCCTAAAATAGAAAAAGGAAAAAGTAAATGAGGTTCCTTAATTATAAAGTCCTATTATCAACAATAAACAGCAATAAGTTAGAGAATTAGAATACACGTGTGATACACGGAGGATACGTGCGAGGCTTTGTCTTAAATGCTCTAAAAATAAATAGTCACATTATAAAGACTAATTCAATATGCCCACATGTTCAAACTACATTGCTTTTAACTTGTTTAAATGGAGTCAACTTAAATTATTCATTCATTTAATTAAAAATCGAATTCCTCCAAATCTTAATTAATGGTACGTCAGGTATTCAGAACAGTCACCTCCGGCAAAGATTACTTAATTGATTTTTTTCCTGGTAATGTACCCATTTGGTACCCATTTGGAGGGATTTTTTATTTTTTTTTGAACATTCCAAAATGCAGGTTCTTTCTAGATCTGTCACATTCCTTGGTTTGCACTTATCAACTGCCCTCTTCAAGACAGCCAGGTGGTTTTCGATCACATTATCACGTTGACTGCCGACAACGAGATAACTCGTAATGGGGGTCAGGGCTGGCACTAGACCTGAAAATTCGGGGGCAAATATTCATCCCTTTCTCACGAACATTGAGAAACAGTCCTGGTTTTGCTTTCCAAAGTCTTGATTGAAGACTGCAAGTGGCTGATTAGTTGAGTCAGTTGTCTTTTGCAATGATATAAATAGAAATGTGTTCTCAAACTGACCCTTTTCAGGTATGATTAATTTTTGAGTAGGCATTGTAGGCTTCCTGACTGCAAATCCTGTCACAGGTGGCCTTATATATACAGTCTATATAAATATATAACATTTTGCATGGACTTCACACTTACATGTTACATGCGCTCAATAAAAAAGCATATGGTGAAAAATATCCACATTTATAAATCTGTGATTAAGTCAAACTGCATGCAACTTATTTAATTAATAAGGATCAGGCAGGAAATTTTAATATATGCACAATCCTATTAATTTTGCGTATTTTGTTTTTATAAATCTGAAATTTGCTAAGTGGCATACGCATCATTTCTGTGCCTGTTCTCTGTTTATAATTGAGGGCCCTGAACCGAAACCCGGAGGAGATGTCACCATGAATTTGACATCTGTTTTATTAATATAAAGGGAGCCAATGTGCTAATCTCATGTGGCATCAATTAAATTGAGGAAAACCCTTATTTACAATGTTATGAGCTCAGTGTCATTGACAAAGGTGTTTTAATTAAATCAAAGCAGCCTCCTCTGCTTATTATCTCACTGTTATTTGCAATACATCTTCATCACCACATTAGCAAGTCAGTGTATTAGAGAGTAATTTATGCATTTTTAGAGAGGATGCGCAATCATTTTTAAAGCCATTTTTAATCCAAAATGACTCCTTATCCGTGTCAGCCAACAGTATCATAAAATCTGGAAATGCAAGTTGTGTTTCTCCAAGGGCCTCCCACAGAATCTCATGCACTGCTTCTAAGGGAGCTAGTTGGGGATATCTGATAAAATACTCATTTAGGTTTTTCCTTTAAAAATAAATAAAAGTGGTGAGTGTATTGTTGCTAATGGTCATTGTGCTCTGGTCTGTACTGCCACTGCATCCATGGTGCTTGAGTGATGTGGAACTCATGGCCTGTTTGGTTCCGCAAACTTGTTTTAAATTCATAGGCTTCTTTCCATGAACATTATCAGTGCAAAACCATTCTCTCTCTCTCTCTCACTTCTCATTTTCTTAAGTTGTTCTCATTTGTAATGCGTTTACTGTCGATGCACATTCTGGAATTTAGCAATATATCCCAAAATTGAAATGGGCCCACACATGCACGCAGTTACACTCTCACACACTGCCCAGCATGAGCCTTCATCAGTCCTCCTAGCTGCCCACCATGAGCCACAGTCCATAACTGGTGGGGAGGTTGAAGGGAGTGGGTGAAGTTCAGCACCTCCCGTGGCTGGTGAGGTCAATTTTGGGGAGAAATTGGGGACAACTGGAGAGAATTTATGTCAACTTCTGCAACACATCTTGCATGGTTGCCCAGATGTTTTTGGATGATGTAGTGGTTTAGTTCTTGATTGAGAGAACCGTGCAGGGAGAGAGGGAGCCGAGTTGGGACAGAGGTCGAGTTGCAGAGGTAGTAACATAGAAGAAGGGGAGTTTGATATGATACCATAGTCATCTGCGTAATGTAGCTTGTGCAGTGCAGCTGATCTGTTGTGATTTGCGGTAGCAGAAGAGAATTCCATCAGTATACCCAGGGGTATGGTGGAAGACTATATGCTGGGGACTATGCGGTTGAATAAGACTGGTCCTTGGACACCGCCTGGCTCACACCCAGCCTCAACACAGAAGGACTCTGATTGGAGGCCTGCAGTGAAAACTCTGGTTTGCATTGCATCAGAACTTTTTTTTTGCATTACTCCTTCTTTTTTCCCCACTCTGAACACATCCAAAACTGTTCAGCCCACCGCAAAGCAACCTGCTCCCAAAAAACAGGAAGAAGATGACGTGACATGTGATTTCTCCGACTCACGCGGCGACTGGCCCTGGTTTCTGTACACTATGTAGTTGCACCACCAACGACATACTGCCTGTGCCGTCAGAGAGAATGCAGTCAATGTACAATTAATTTCATATAGCGACACACGGCTTGCCAACCAGAAGTGGATGCTATAGAGTGATGACCTCACTAATTTTATCCATCTTAACCCCAATATCCTTGGCAAAGTTAAGCCAATTGTTGCCTTGCCCATGCAGACTGTGACCATAGCCAGCAATGGTGTGGCCGGGATTCAAACACTCAACCACAAGGCTCACAGACGAAGGCGCCCGTAGGCCCTTAATAAGTCATTGTAATGGTGTTTAGTGCCTTTGAGAATGTTTTTCTCCTGCAGTTGCCATATGACAAGAATCATGTGAGTGGAACATCTACCTTTTCTGGAAACACATCCTGATTCTGGGAGAGAGCGTTCTGAGGTGTTCCAGCAAATTCTGTTCAGCATGATGTTTGTCTTTACCTTCCCAGTGACAGCGAAGAGGGTGAATCACCACCACTACATGCAGTGCTCCTCACCCCAACACGAGCGCAACCCTCCTGAGGAATGTTCTGTGCTGTCAGTCCTCTGATGGGATCCCATTAGGTTCTACATCTCACTCAAGGCTCTGATGACTTTGTGGACTTTTGAAAACAACTGTGGCGGAATGTCAAAACAATTGTGAAAGATCTGGCTGTTAGCTGAAGATCTCAAGATTTACTGGGTTGGGGTTGGTGATGGAGATGTTGGAGTAGCACTATTTATACGAGATAATCTTCATCTGAGAGTGGTTACTGTAAATTGCCTGCAAAAGATTTGCAATTTAATTTATGATTGTCAGTATGCTCCAAATATATTTAAGCCCCAAACCTGAGGGGAGGGGGGTTAGATTATTTAAAAAGGTTTTAATACTACACAGTACATGCAGTATTTTTGTAAAAGACTCTCAACTGAAAGTTGAGGGTCTGCCCCTCAATCACGTCTTGAATGATTCATTTAAAATACTTTTTGGTGGTAAACAGAGCCCAAGCAATGAAAATTCTGTATTCCGTATGGTATGACAAATGCGCATAAAAATAGAAAGTATTGATTTCTTTGACTTGTATTTCATTGCAGAAAGTATGATGGCAAGATATATCATTTTTTGTCCACTAAACTTCATTTTATTTGTAATTATACTTCTTTACGTCTATTCCCGCAATTCATGCCTGCAATTGCAATGCATTTGGTATGAGGGCAATTTAGGACAAGCAATAGGGTAAAAAGATTTGAATAATGATGTGGCTTGAAAAAGCTGATGTCAGCAGATGATTGCAATCATGATTTGGAACCAAAGCAACGTTCTGGAAAGGCCAAGTTCTTCAGGAACAAAGACAGGCTAAGCATTACCAGTTTGCCCAGAAATGCGTGGTTTAAAAACAATGTTCTTCGAAGAAAGATTTGAAGTGATTTGGATATTTTACCCTCTATGGTGCATAAAGTAATTAAGATTTTTGGAATCTGGAGGAATTTCTTGGCCTAAAAGATATGGGGACTAACCTGGAATACTCATGATCTCTAATCACTCAGACAGCACTGCATCAAGAACTGTCTTTTTTTTTTGTAAGTGACGTAACCAAATGGGCTCAGGATTAGTTTGAAAAATGTTTGTCAAGTACTATATTTTTTAGCTGAATCTCAAGTTTTACAGTTCTTAGCTAAATCTACAAATACCTGTTAAAATAAATTTAACTGTGTGAAAAGGAAGCCTGATGTCAACAGTGTTCAGAGCCTTCAACTTCTCAGGGTTCACATAGAACAGGTCAACAATACTTTACAAATCCATGGTTTCAATTTCTATTTCAATTTAACATACTGTCCAAATTCTTTCAGATTCGGGGTTGTATAAACGTAATTACATACATACACAGTACATACAGTATTCAAACTATATAAATGTAACTATAATAATAAGACTCAGGTTGGCCTGAGAACATGCCCCCATTTGAGCACAAACACAGACGTATAAACTCAGGCAGGATGCTCTATATCAACGGCCGAACACTAATACAAAAACAGAGCTGCCCCCAAAGGCCTGACCCTGCAGTGCCCCTTCTCTGGGTGATCGTGTTGGGGGAGGCACAGCTCGTTTTGTGGGGATGGCAGAGTGTTGCTTGCCCCTGCAGAATGCTAATGAGGCCAACGGCACCATCACAAAACAAAGGCAACATTGTTCTGCAATCAAGGCCTCGACCAACGTCGTGGCAAAATGCCAATTAGGTCAGGGGACGCTTGTCCCCTCTCATGCGATCAACAATTGTGTGTGTGTGTGTGTGTGTGTGGGTGCACATATATGTGTGTGTTTAAGTGCCTGTGTGGGTGTGTGTACCAGTGTGTATTTATGCATGTGTGTGTTGCATGTATTTCTGCTTGACTGTGTGTGTGTGTGTGTGTGTGTGTGTGTGTGTGTGTGTGTGTGTTTGTGAATGTGTATTGCATGTATTTATGCTTGTATGTGTGTGCCCGCGTGCTGTGTGAACATATGTGTGTTTGAGAGTGCGTGCGCATGTTTGTGTATCTGTTTGTGTGTGCATGTTGCATGTATTTATGCTTTGTGTGTATAAGCGTGTTAGTGTGTGTATATACTAGTGGTGTCAACATCTACACGTGTAAACGGTTACACGGATAACAAATCATAACCGTTTAGAAAAATCAATAACCGTGTACACGTCATTTTTTCCTCCTCCTCGTTCATTTCTCACCACTACATATAGTCGCCTATTTTTAGGGGTGATAATGTTGCCTGAAAGCCTCAGATAATAACATTAACTAACTATACACTTAAATGTCCCCACTAGTGCAGTTATCCGCATACAAATGCATGGGGCGCAATGTTACCTTGATATAAAAAAAAAACCCCGCAGCCACAGCCAGTGTCGCGCCACTTCAGGAATAGGCTTCGGAGGACTTGAGAAGAGCGCTGTTATTGTTTATGGCTTGTTATTTTAGCCTATATTGTTGCGTGTTGTTGTACGTTATATTGTTGGTTAGTGTTCTGTCGGCTTTTCACGACCTGATCACACATCCTCGCGTCTAAAGAGGAGGAAAACATTTTTTTTTCGCCAGTTTTAGTGAATAATTGTGAGAGTCCCCCTCTACTTTTTATCCCCCCGGCATGTAATGCGGGGGGATATAGTGATCAGTGTGTCTGTCCGTCCGTCAGTCTGTAATAAAATCGTTTCCGGACCAGAACTCGAAAATTATACCACTTACAAACACCAAATTTGGTATGGAACTTCTCCTTATGGTCTAGTTGTGCCTTTTGGGGGTTTCGGTCCGTCTGTCTGTCCACACAACCTGTAGCTTACACAACCTACAGCCGGGGGGATCCGCCATTGCCAGATGGCTCTTGTCTATCTTTGTGGATATAAAGGTGAAGTTTTTTCCTCTCACTTCTGCTTACTTTGACTTCTTTTTGAGTTGCTTTCTCTCGCCAATTCCACATTACTTTTACTATGAGACGTATATTAAAATTCAGATGCAGCTCCCGTTGTGAGAGAGGGATGCAGTTTGCACTTTAAGTAAAAAAAAAAAATGTACAAGAGTGAGCAATAGTAAAAACAATGATTAAAAAAGAAGGTTAAACCTTTTTCAGCTTTCACTTGTACGTTTTCTTATCTGTCAAAAAGAGAGAGGATTTTATTTTCAACTCATTCTACTGTGGTTATATAGCGCAACTGCGATAGAAAAAGGTCATAAATCTTCAACGTGTAACCGGGTACACGTGTAGAAAAAAACAGTGACACCCCTAGTATATACAGTTTAAGCTGGAGTCTGTTGGTGGAAGGAACATAAATCAGTCTGCAGCTCCTCTTATTGTCACAAAAATCTCATTTGATTTGAGATTCGCGGCTCCAGGAAGTCAGCTGTCTCACACACCATGTGATGACTAACGATCAAACTTTGTTTTGTCTCTGATTGACTTAATAAAGCTTGGAATAGGATTCAGAGGCACTGCTATAGACCTGCTCTAACCCAAACCTCCATGAGCCAAAAGAGGAAAGATTCAGAGGTACTGATACAGAGCCACTCTGATTCCAACCCCCGTGTACTCAAAACAGACAGAGTGATAGAGTTTCCCTTTCAATGCAAAGATCTGTGTTCAAGCTTCAGAACCAAAACCTCTGCAAGCGTCATGGATGGAATTCAGAGAAATGTAAGTCCCATCAATAATGTGAGAGTTAAAATTGGGTGGGGTTTGCATGATTGATACAAGTCGGGATACCAATGCAGTATAACCAATAATAATCAATGAGATTGTTTGCAATCAGTCTGAATATGCAAATAAAGTGTGCGTTATGGACAGAATCAGAAAAAATAATCAAATCCCACCGACCTCCATAGTGATTTACTGCTGTAATTAAGCAGTACACCAAAATTAAGAAACATACAAATTAATTTATGTTTTGTTCACAAAGCCTAAATTGTTATTCTTTGGTACAAAACTATCAGAATGGATAAATATTAGCATCTAAAGTGAAGCCTGGAGGTTGACATGTTTTGGATCTGACACAACTGCTCTGACCAACCCACACTGGGGCTGCTGCTCTTTACCCAGTTTCTATAGTCTTATCTTCCCATTTCCTTCTCACCAGAATAATGGATTAATAAGTATATAATAGTCCCAAAATGAACAAAACCACAGCTATAATGAGCTTACCTGAATAATTGACAGCAGATCACTGTTTTAATTAATCATGGCCTAGAAATGTGGGAAAATAATAATCAGTCCTGGAATAACTGGCAGCTGCTAAAATATGAATTGGATTAATTTGATATGCAGTGCAATCACGGTGATTAGTGCTGATTAGTTCTGGGAAGCATTTTAAAAGGGTGCTGCTTCTTCGAGTTTTGATGCCCGTGATATGGAGGGGTTGTGTAGCATTTACTCTTTGGAAAAGAGTTAGACCTCGATATTCCTCTAGACAAATCCATGGATCATTCCAGCATTAGGGAGCTTATTCCCTGAGTGAGAAAACCTGGCTGAGAATCAGAAGAAACAGGCTCAACACAAACAGGTGCAAGTGCTGAGACATCATTAACGCAGCAAAACATTCGCAGTACCATGTAATGTTCCAGAACGGATCCATCACTGACCCTCGACCTCATTATATGAACCTGGAGAAAACCTGAGAAAGAGCAGTTGGACAGTTATTTATATTTTACTTCTTCCACTGTTCGCACTTTTTAATGAGAGTTTACCATGATGAGTAATATTTATTTTCAGCATATTCTAAGTAAATTAGAGTAAATTTTTCAGTCGTTTCGGCGCAGTGCAGCTGATAAATTACCGCTAGGGGGCGGTTCCTGCTTTTCGGCTGTTGCTCAACTCAAAACGTTACTGACAGGCTGGACAACTAATAATGTGACATTGGGCTGAACTTTAAACTTTGCTGAGATTAATATATTCTTACTATTTTATGCAAGAAAGGAGTATGGAGCAGGAGTCCACATTATTTGCGTGTTTTATTTACTTTTTAATGAACAGCATCCTCAGTGTGGACATCATGTTTATTTCACTGTAAATTCCCTGTGGACCTGCTGTTTGCTGTCTGTACTTACATGGCTGTCTATATTTTGACCCAAAGGGCCGAGTCATGTCCATCTCACATCTAGTTACATTTTTATTGGCTGGCTCTTTGTATAAGCAAGTGCTCATGATGCATTTTTAATAAGCATCACAAGGGATACTGCAAAATATTTTTTTTGTAAAGTTGATTTTAAGAATCAGTTATCTCAAAACAAATTCTGCCATACTTAATGCGCTGGTAAATAAGATACTTTGATTTATAGTGCACAAATATGTTTAAAATGAATCCTCATTATATAAATAATGTCAGCTTTTTATGAACAGAAAAATGAATTAGAGTAGGTTTCATACACGTTTATTTACCAGAATTAGATGAAGGCTTTCTCTGTAATTCTGATAAATGCATAAATCTCTTGCAAGGAATATTAAAAGAAGCAAGGAGAGTGAAAATCTAGGTAGACATTGTGTTTGTCTTGTTCTAATCGATCAATATTAGGCTGGGGAGACTGGTGTTGTAATGGTGTGTTCGGGAAAAACAGGCGAGTACCAAAATTCCAAAAAATATAACCCCTAATTGCAAGAAGGGTCAAACCAGAAGACACAGGAATTTCCAAGCCACAGTCAAAATCCAAAAACGAAGCCGATAAACAGGCAGGGGTCGAAAGCAGTGAAGCAGATGTGTAACGGCACATGATACAGAAATCCAAAAATCGTAGTCAAAAATCCAGAAGGGTAGATCATGCACAGGGTGTCAATAACAAGAATCATTGTCGTACAGAAAAAGGGTCAGACTCCAGAAAGTAATAAACCAGTGCAAGAAGGCGCAAGGCAATATCAAAGTTGTACAAAAAGTGTAGTACTTTAGTTAGAAGCAATAATCAAAAGGCATATGAGGCTCTCCGCTCTAGTCAAAATTGATCAACATTCTGACAAGGTAAAGGCTGCAGTGAAGACCTTAAATATACAAGAGGAAAGTCACATGGTATGCAGGGGCAGGTGAATTGGATAAGATCTAATTACAAAGGGAAATACACATGGGGAAGTTCTTAACACAATAATAGGCAAGCCCCAAGACATGGACAGGATACCCATAGACAACCAATGACAGATAAACGGCTCCGATTAAGGAGTTCTATGTGCGCAGATCAAGGAGTGCAGGATGGCAATTAAGCACGTGCAAAAGATTTCGCGGAAGCACAGGGAGATACAGGGAAAGTAAAGCAAAGGGCGGAGATTAGAACAGGGCGAGTGCTGAGATTGCGTTACTATTAATTAGTAGCGGTGCAATTTAACAAATTAACCCAAGTGCTTGTTAGTTAGTTAGTAATATGTACATGGGTAAGATAGGTTAGTAAGTATAAAACAACATATATAACCCCAATTCTGAAATAGTTGGGACAAAGTGTAAATTGTGAATAAAATCTAAATGCAATGACTTTCAAATCACACCAGCCAGTATTTTATTCACAATAAAACAGAGAAAACAGGGCAAATGTTGAAACTGAGAAATTTTACAATTTTATCCACAAAATTAGCTCATTTCAAATTTGATGGCTGCTACTGGTCTCAAAAAAGTTGGGACAGGGGCCTGTTTACCATGGTCTATCATCCCCTCTTCTTTTTAACACAGAGTGGAGGCGTCTGGGGATTGAGGAGACAAGTTTCTTGAGTTTAGCCATTGGAATTTGATCCCACTTATTTAATACAGGCTTCCAGCTGCAGGAGAGTTTTGGGTCTCCTTTGACAGACTTTTCATTTAATTATGCGCTAAATGTTCTCAATCGGTGAAAGATCAGGACGGCAGGCAGGCCAGTTCAGCGCACGGAATCTTCTAGTACGAAGCCATGCTGTTGTATTATTTATTTTTTATTATAAACTTTATTTAACCAGGGAAATAATCACGTTGAGATCATCATCTCTTTTACAATTGAGCCCTGGCCAAGAAGGCAGCACACAAAATAAAATTAGACCAGACAATTAAAACAGAAAAGGGCTATTAATACAATAAAACATAAAAATAGAAAATAGAATTTAAAAGCAGCGGCAGATTGACTGGTAAATATTATTAAGAGAACATTTAAAATCAGAAAATGCCTCTAGTCTCAATGTAGCTTCTTCTGTAGCTCATTCCACGTAGCAGGAGCACTGCACATAAAAGCTGTCTTACCAAACTGATTTCATTTGTGGAACATAAAATAAAACTTACCTGCTTGAACGTAGATTGTACTCAGAATAATTGCGTGTTAAATGAATAGATAAATACATCAGAAGCTGTCCAGCTATTGCCTTATATACAAAAGTCAACCAGTGTTTCTGTCTTCGTACATGGAGTGAGGACCAACCAACCATTTCATACAGTGTGCAGTGATGGGTGGAGTAGCATGCATGAGTTATATATCTTAAAGCAGAATGATACACTGAGTCCAAAGACTGTAACAATGCCTGGGTAGTATGCCTCTAGAATACATCTCCATAATCTAAAATAGGCAAAAAAAAGTAGCTTCAACCAGCCTTTTCTTTGCTTTCTGTTTAAAACAGGAGCTCTTTCTGAATTAAAATCCCAATTTTAATCTTAACTTACTGAGCAATTGCTCAACAAGTGATTTAAAAGATAAATCCTCCTCTAACTTAAAGCCTAAGTGTTTGTAGAATGACACCAACTCTATTGGCCTACCCTGTACAGGGGCGTAGCTAGAACCGGGAATTGGGGTGGCACAGACATGTCCCTTTATGACAATTAGGATAGTCCTGGCTAGTTCTCAATTATTTTTCTTTATTGACGCGTTTTCCAATTATCGTAATAGGCAACTGAAGACACGGTTTCTCATGCGATCTAACAGCAATGAAGTCATGGGGTAAATTCTGTAAAACTGAGAATTGGGGTGGACGTAACATCTGTTTTAAAGAATTATTAGTCCTGACTTGTTCGCAGTCATTTTCATGATTAACAAAATGTTCGCTCCGAGAGCGCTCCGCACTCAACAGGTGCTGCTTGTTCTCCCCGATTAGGCAAGACGACAATCATTCATCTGGACGCGTTTGCGTAATTTAAATCGACGTCAAATAGAGCCGCATGCTTTTGATGAATGATTTGATGAAAATGCGTCAATAAAGAAAAATAATTGAGAACTAGCCAGGACTATCCTAATTGTCATAAAGGGAAGTGTCTGTGCCACCCCAATTCCCGGTTCTAGCTACGCCCCTGCCCCTGTAGTGCGTAAATTAGAGGAAGAGAGGATTTACACTTCAGAGTCTTAGTGTCTCAAGAGTCTTAGAGTCATGTACTTTTTTATCATTCAAAACCAATTTCAAGGAGATGATATTTCGTTGCACAACATTAAAACCATTAAATGCAAAATGAATATTATCACTAATATTATTTATACATAATGTGAACAACAAGGGCCCTAAAATGGAACCTTGTGGCACACCAGAGTTAACTGTAAGCTCTTCTGAAAGATAGCCATTAATATGCACCCTTTGACACCTGTTACTTAGGTCATTCTGAAACCAACCTAAAACAGATTCAGAAAGAGCAATAGAAATTAGACTTTGTAAAAGAACATTGTGATTGACCATCTCAAAAGCTTTAGTTAAGTCAATAAACAAGGCAGCAGAAGACTGCCAACTATCAAGGGCACTTATTATATCATTTAGTTTATTCATAGTAGCAGTGCTCGTTCTATGGTTCTTGTGGAAACCAGACTGAGAAGTAGATAAGAGAGTATTGGTAACCAAGTACTGTTTTAATTGCTCACTGACAATTGACTCTAAAATCTTGGCTATTGCTGATAGTTTTGAAATTGGCCTATAATTATCTAATAGGGCTGGATCGTCCCCTTTCAAAATAGGGAGAACCAGAGCAGATTTCCAGACATCCGGAACAATATTCTGTTGTAAGGATAAATTTAAAATATAGGTCAGCGGGTTGGCAATGACCTCTGCGTCAAACTTCAGAAAAATAGGATCAATTTCATCAGGTCCTGCAGATTTCTTTGCATCAAGTTGTTTTAAGGCTTTCAATACTTCATTATTTGTGATAGAAGTAAAATGATCAGCTATAGGACTAACTTTTCCCTTCAGGGGCGATATATTTAATGTACTCTGAGTGGAGACATCATGAAAAATAGAACCAGATGAAATAAAGTGCTTATTAAAGCAATTTACAACCTCCACTCTATCCGTAATATGCTTTTCATTTACTTTTATTTGGCTGGGCAAGTCATTGGTTGAGGGGCAACAAGAAAGTGATTTAATTGTTTTCCAAAACTTGATAGGATTATTTAAATTTTGCTGTTTCATTTAAAGGTATAGTTGGTAATCCTCTTCAGAAACACTTTTCGTTGAACTGGGTGAAATGGTCCATCTATCCTGAGAGTAGTCAATACATTACGTATTCAGATAAAGGAACGAAAAGAATCAGACCTCTGTGTCGGCTGCAGGACTGTAAAAATGGTAAAAACTCTGACAAATCCCTGCCATTCGGGCCGAATGGAAAGAATCAATCAGATGCCTTCTGCTGCCCATGCCACCCTCTGTCCCTCCCTCCTCCCTGTGTGCACGCTCATCTCGTTTCACCGCTGCCGGAAATATTCAGCCAGTAGTTGTCGGTAATACACCTTTGGTATTAAACGCCATAAAACTCCAAAGAAGAAGAAGAAGGAAACTTTTCTGTAACTGAGAACTTTGCCGTTATTTACACGCATGATCAGTTGATTGCCCAATGTAAACCTGTGCTGTTGCCTGGAGACAGACCTCTGATCCTGCAGGAGTTATGGAGGAGACGCCAGGGTTGCAGATCTGGAGTCATGCGGAAGGAGAAAAGGAGAAGACAGAAGCCAGCGGTCCCAGCGATTATAATGGGAAACAAGACGGATGAACGCACGGCGCTGGTGAATACCGTGAGTGTAGCATTTTTTTACTTCAGTGAAACATGGCTAAACTCGGTCAAGAAGGGAGGTGGGTTTGCTCTTTATGTGAGATAGAGGTGGTGTTATCCCAGACATGTGAACGTGAAGAAGCGCCTCTGTACCCTGGACATTGATCTGCTTGCTGGGGAAATGCGCCTGTATTATTTACCAAAGGAGTTAACGTTCACCATTGTGATTGCTGTTTACGTTTCTCCGTCAGCTGATGCAGCAGTGGCCAATGAAGAGGTTATGGGAAGTCCTATATGAAATTGCTGGAATCCTATTATTTACGTTCTGACTAGATAAATAAAAGGTATCATGAGAAATAAATGCGAAAAAAATGTGTTCGAAAAGCATTTTTTGACATTTATTCGTACAATTCCGAAGATCATTCAAATTTCCCGGGAAATTGACTAATAAGGAATCGGGACGTCATTTCAAGAACACAACATACAATCCAAAATGGATTATAATTTAATTTCATTAATTTACCATTGCAGAAACTCTGAAAACTCTCAACATTATAAGGTGTGGCCAGTTTTCATTAATGACGCATATCTGTCAACTTTCACGCATTCGGATTTCTTGTGCTTTTCTTTACTGATGGATTATATAATTCTGCGCTCAGCAGCTCGTGGGGTGAGTGTGGATCGGTCTGCGAGGCTCATGTAGCTGTAAGTCACGAGAATCCATTCTTTTCTACATTTTTAATTGCTGAATGTAGAAGGAAATGTCTGGCAAGTTTCACAGCTTGTTGCTTAGTGAGCCTCGCGGGCTGTCCTGCGCCTTTCGCGAGCCACTCGACCACAGAAATTATGTTAACATGCTGATATTTACGTCGTCATTTATGGGCGAAAGAAATGCCTCAATTTTGTGAAGCAAAATAACGTATTATTAAAATACATTGTCGTTTCACCAATTAGTCAGAGAAACTTTCAAATCAAGAAAAGTAAACCGCGACAGGTTTAGGTCATTCAGCACTGAAGGGTGAGGATTGAACGTCCCTTTGCAGCACCCGACACGCCGCCTGTGGTACCCAGTGCCCACTAATGTCAGTTATGCTCGAGTGCCGTTTGTGAATATCACCTGGCGAGGAGTGGGACCGCTTCCTCGGTTAGAGGTAGGTCGATCTCTCTCTCACACTCCAGTTACAGTTCAATCATACTCTCTTTATGGTGAGTCGAGGGTGAGTGTGAGTGTCGTTTCTGATTACACACCATGCACGCTACATACACAATGCCGCTCAGTAAGCAAAGAGGCTGTTCTTGAATTGACGTCACTACCAGAAATTCCCGAAGATGGCCGAAGCTTTTTGTCTCGGTTGCTTAGTGCATTGCTATGGGTATAACTCAGTAATTAGGTGATATTTTGGAAAAATTTCAACGTAGAATATTTTATGACGGTGCCTTGATTGAACTGAACTTGGTTTCAGAGATTTTGAAATTAATTCCCATAACCTCTTTAAGGCCAACCAATCCATTTCTTCATTAGATTTTCTTGCTTTGGCCCAAGCGGAATTTCTCTCCTGCAAAAGCTCAGATAATTCAGCAGTAAACCACGGATTGTCACGGCCCTTTACCCTGAAATTCTTAACAGGTGCGTGACTATCAATGACCTATAGAAACAATGTGTGGAAATACTGCCATGCAGTGGCCACATCAGGAATCAAAAATAATTTATTCCAGTCGCATGCAAACAAGTCATGTTAAAAACCTTGAGTATCAAAGTTTTTAAAACTCCTTTTCCCTAATGATTCTTGGTTTAGCTTTTGAGATTTTACAGTTCCTTATAGCTGCAACAGCACAATGGTCACTGACATCATCTTGAAAAATTCCAATATGCGTAAATTTGTCATGTTTATTTGTTAATATAACTTCAATCAAAGTGGATCTACTTGGGTTCTTGATATTGGGTCGTGTGGGTACATCTATGATCTGTGTAAGATTCACTGAGTCACAATAATTTTTAAATTGCGTGCGTGTCTAAAGCTGCTTTCACACCGGACGCGAAACAAACCTTTCGCATAACAGATCACGTCCTAAGTCAATGCAAAGATGCGAATACACGCGTCTTTGAATGTAATCTGTTCTGCGAAAAACCCGCCTCGCTTCCGATGTGAAAGCGGCTCAACGCGACCTATTCTGGCAAACGCCCTGGCGAATAATCCTGAAGTTTATAGTATGACAATAGCTTTTTTCTGTACTGTTATTTCATTAGCTATGGTAGCCCTACAGTATTTCAACAGTAACACTCCAATCTATATTGTGTGTTCCAAAAAAACATACAATTACTACAGTAATACTATAGTTTTTTGGTGATAAATATTATGGTATTCCAACAGTGGATTTTTGTAAGGGTCTGTCAGCTGGCTATGGTAAATAAAGCGTTGTGTATGTACATTTCATTGTAGAGTGAGCGAGATGTGACAAGCTGGCTCCCTTGCGTGACAGTTGCCATATAAAGCAGTTCTGGACATTTTGAAGGGGGGCGTTCCCGATCAGTTTTATTAATCTGAAATAGTTTAAAAACAACATATTTTCATGGAAAAGCATTTGCATCCTCTTTTTCATCGCGAAAAAATGCAATAGCAAGTTCTACATGTCAATTCGGCCTATTTAATGTCAGGGAACCTTTAAAACAGGACAAGAACTTTTAGGTTCTAAGACAGGACAAGACAGTGAGTCAGACACTGGACCAACATGGGGCTGCCATCTTGGATTGGATTTGAGCTGCAGTATGTGGTTTTGCATTGTCCTGCTGAAATACACAAGGCCTTCCCAGGAGTAGATGTCATCTGGAGGGGAGCATGTGTTGCTCTAAAACCTTTATATACTTTTCAGCATTCATGGTGCTTTTTAAAACTTGCAAGTGTCCCACACCATATGAACTAATGCATCCCCATACCATCAGAGATGCTGGCTTTTGAGCTGATCGCTGATAACAGGAGGGGTGGTCTTTCTCCTATTTAGCCCGGAGGACATGACGCCTATGATTTCCAACAAGATTGTCAAATTTGGAATCATCTGACCACAGGACACTTTGCCCCTTTGCTATAGTCCATTTTAAATGAGCCTTGGCCCACAGAACACGGCGGCGCTTCTGGATCATGCTCAACAATGGCTTCCTTTTTGCATGATAGAGTTTTAGGTGGCATCTGTGGATGGAACAGTGGACTGCGTTTACAGACAGTGGTTTCTTGTAGTATTTCTGGGCCCATTTAGTAATGTCATTGACAGGATCATGCCGGTGAGTGATGAAGTGGAGTTTGAGGGCCCGAAGATCACGGGCATGCAGTAACCCAGACAGCCAATAGATCCGGGATAATTTTGCTCCCTGGCCCAGATCCAGCACGGATCCACTTTACAGTTCTGGAACAGATCCGGACCAGATCTGAACCGGATCCACAAAAGACCAACTGTTTACAGCCCATATCAGGCACAGATCTGTCAGGTGGCCGTCAATCTGCCAGATCCGTTGCAGGTGCATTCAGCGGGTCTGACTGGTAAATAGAGGTCATGCAGAAGTGGCCAAATCCTATATGGACCTTTTTGCTGTCTGGGAAAGGTCTTTGGTCTCGTCCCTTACACACAGAGATTTTTCCAGTTTCTCTGAATCTTTTGACGATGTTATGCACTGTCGATGATGAGACATTCAAAGCCTTTGCAATTTGAGGTTAAGGAAAAGTATTCCACAATTTTTTTACACAAGCATTCACACGTTGGAGAGCCTCTGGCCATCTTTACTTCTGAGAGACTAAGCCTCTCTAAGACATCCCTTTAATAGCCAATCATGTTACACAGATGTTGCCAGTTAACTTAATTACTTGTGTAATGTGAATATAGGCCACTAGATAACAGTATTTACCTTTTTTTTATTAAGCTCAGACTGGAGTCATGTGTAGACATGTCCTGGACATGTCTGGGGCAAGTCTCAGAAAATAAAAAAAAAAGAGGTCTAAATGTGGGTGGGGTCTGCAAAAGAGTATATAAGGAAAAGAATTGAGACAGTAAAGTAGTAGGAGAAATTGCAAGAAGATGACCAGACCTGTCATTCTGTTCAAGACCTGTGACGTTTCTTTTGTGGATTTCTTTGCCTGTGTTTGAGCATTTTCTTCATCCAGGACATCACCAAGCCACCCCACCAAAAAGGGACTGTAATTATTTCTGTTTTTTCTTATTTATCAATCTTGGTCTTTAGTTGTAGGTTGTTATTAGTCTTTGTCTTTGTTAAAAATTAAATGTGTTTTAGTTGTTAAAACTGTGTTTGTCATCCCTTGCTGTTGCTGTTGTGTTATAAATGTAATAACAAATTGGGGCCATAACAAATTGGGGGCTCAAGGTCCGGGATAGACCATTGTGTGAGTAATTTATTGAAAATCTAACATTCCAAATTGTGAAATTGTTTTTGTGAATTTTCCTAGATATATATTGACAACAGCAATGGATGATTTCTTGGCATCACCAACCGTAGGGGTTTTGAAGTCTTTTAAAAAGACAGAACTGCTAGAAATTTGCAGACAGTTGGAGCTGACAGAGGTAAAACCAGCCATGCGAAAAGCAAGACTGGCTAGAGAGATAGTTGAATATTACATTGATGAAAATGTGTTTGCACCAGGAGATCTGGAACAGTTTCCAGTGGAAAATCCAAATATAGAAATGGAACTTAAATTAAAAATGCTAGAGATTGAAAGGGAGGAAAGAGAAAAAGAAAGGGAGGAAAAAGAAAAACAAAGAGAATTTGAGAGGGAAGAAAAAGAAAACAAAGGCAGTTTGAGTTAGAAAAATTAGCAAGAGAAGAAAAACAAAGAGAATTTGAGAGAGAGAAAGAGGAAAGAGCAGAAAGAGAGAGACAGAGACAGAGAGATTTTGAATTAGAGAAATTCGATAGAGAAGAAAGACTCCAAATGGAGCAACTAAAAATTAAAATTGAAACTAAAAATAAATTTTGTGCCAGTCAGGAGGTAAAACTGGTGCCTCCATTTTCAGAAAAGGATGTTGACAACTATTTCCAGTGTTTTGAAAAGGTAGCAAAGAGTTGCCAGTGGCCAAAGGAACACTGGCCTCTGATGTTGCAAACTGTCATCAAGGGTAAAGCTCAACAAGCCTATTCGGCTTTGTCTGCAGATGATTCCTCTGATTATGAGGTTGTCAAAAAGGTTATTTTGAGAGCTTATGAGTTGGTTCCAGAGGCTTACCGACAGAAATTCAGAGGTCTGAAGAAATCTGAAAATCAGACTTATGTTGAATTTGCTAATGAGAAGCAGGTTTGCTTTGAGCGCTGGTGTACTTCTATGGAGGTCAAGGATGATTTCAACTCACTAAAAGAGATGGTGTTAGTTGAAGAATTCAAGAACTGTGTTAAGGATGATGTTAAGACCTACCTTAATGAGAAGCAAGCACTGAACTTGCATTCAGCTGCCAAATTTGCAGATGAATATGTTCTCACACATAAGTCCAAATTTCAGTCTAGCAGTAACAATAAATGGTCCCAATTTCAGAAAAAGGGTTATGGTGATACCCAAGATTCCTCACCCAAAGACAAAGGCAAATCTGGTTATGGTGCTCAGAAATCCAGTAACAGGTCTGATCAAAGTGTGAAAGCTGACAGTGACAAAAGTGGTCTAGTTTGCAGTTATTGCAAGAAATCTGGTCATGTTACAACTAACTGTTGGTTCCTTAGAGCTAAGAAAGAGAAAGAAAAGGATACCAAACCAAATGCCTTTGTGAAAACAAGGTTAGAAACCCCTGTAGTAGATAACCGATCTGCTAAATTGCCTGCTTCTTGTGGGGCTAAAAAGCCTGATACAGCTGACTTCGTGAGGGAGGAATTTCTTCCATTTGTGTCAGAGGGATTTGTGGCTCTGAATGAGCATACTACTCCTGTCCCCATATATATCCTAAGGGATACCGGAGCTTCTCAATCACTTTTGTTGATGGACTCCTTGGAGTTACGTGATGAGACAGCTTCAGGGGATTTCATACTTGTACAAGGTATTGAAGGGAGGACTGTATCTGTACCCCTGCGCTCTATATTCTTGAAGTCAGATTTAGTTACAGGACAGGTAAAGGTGGGACTTATGTCAAGTCTACCTATAAAGGGTGTTTCTCTGTTGCTAGGCAATGACCTGGCTGGGGGCAAAGTAGTTCCCCCTGTACATCTTACTTCACAGCCGAGCACTGAAAATGGGGATGAGGACCCATCTCTGTATCCTTCTTGCGCAGTGACTCGTGCTATGGCCAAGAAGGCTAAAGAAGATGATGTTGTGGTGCCGTCCAGTACATTGAATAGTCAGGACTCAGGTGGTTCGCCTCATGACTCTGATTGGCCTATTATGGTTTCTCCGTTTGAGGACTTATCAGATACTTTTATCAGTTCTCTATTCAGCCAGCCGGATGGGTCTGGTGATTCTGATGTGTCTGGAGACTTGTCTCTGTCCAGAAAGCGGTTGATTGAGGAGCAAACTAATGATCCTGAAATTGGTGTACTCAAGAGGAGAGCCCTTCCTGAAAAAGAAATAGATGCAGTTCCAGTTGGGTATTATCTCAAGGATGGGGTGTTGATGCGGAAGTGGCGCCCTCCTGATATCCCTGCCAATGCAGATTGGGCAGTGGTCAGGCAAATTGTTGTTCCGAAGGTCTATAGGAATGAGATCTTAACAATGGCTCATAGTTTACCTTTAGGGGGTCATCTTGGTGTTAACAAGACTGTTGATAAGATCATGAAACACTTCTTTTGGCCTGGGCTTCGGAAAGACGTTTCCAACTTTTGCAAAACCTGTCACACTTGTCAGGTAGTTGGAAAACACCAGTTAGACCCACCTGTAGCTCCATTGCAGCCTATCCCAGCATTTGGGGAGCCATTCTCTAGGGTCATTGTTGATTGCGTTGGTCCATTACCCAAGACTAGATCTGGAAATCAGTACTTGTTGACAATCATGTGTGCATCTACCAGATTCCCCGAAGCCATACCTCTACGTAACATCAAGGCAACTGCAATCTCGAAGGCTTTGATAAAGTTCTTCACGTTGTTTGGTCTTCCCAGGGAAATTCAGTCAGACCAAGGTAGCAATTTCACTTCAGGATTGTTTCAGCAGGTTGTGTATGAACTAGGTGCAAAACAGATTCTTTCTAGTGCCTATCATCCAGAAAGTCAGGGTGCCTTAGAGCGGTTTCATTCCACTCTCAAGACAATGATGAGGACTTATTGTTATGACCATGAGAAAGACTGGGATGAAGGGGTTCATTTGCTGTTGTTTGCAGCTAGAGAAGCAGTGCAGGAGTCTACTGGATTCAGTCCATTTGAGCTAGTGTTTGGTCATGAAGTGAGAGGACCTTTGCTATTATTGAGTGAACAATGGCAAGAGGAAGGGCCGCAAATCAGTCTGTTAGACTATGTTAGCAAGTTCAAGAAAAGATTGCGTGCAGCTTGTGACCTTGCCAAAGAGAATTTGAAATCAAGTCAGGGAAAAATGAAAACTTGGTATGATCATAAGGCTAGAAGCCGTGAGTTTAAACCAGGAGACAAGGTCCTTGTGTTGTTTCCCTTGCAGTCCAATCCATTGCAGGCTAGATTTCATGGTCCTTATGAAATTCTGACAAAACTCAATGATCTCAATTACATTGTGAAGACTCCAGATAGGAGAAAACCAAAACAATTGTGTCATATTAACATGCTAAAGCCTTATCATGACAGAAATGCTAGGGTTGCAGCTGTCACTTCAGATTCTCCAATGGTCGAAACGTGTGAAGATGAGGGGGAGTTTCAAGATGATGAACCAAGAATTAAAGCTGAAGTTCTTTCATGTAAATTGTCAAACACTGAAGTGTTGCAAAATCTTGATGTAAAACTCCAGCACTTAGAACCCTCACAGAGAGATCAGTTTGAAAGGTTGATCAAGAAATATGAGGATTTGTTTCCTGATGTTCCAAAGAGAGTTACTATAGCCTCTCATGATGTAGATGTTGGTGATGCCAAACCAATAAAACAGCATCCATACCGGATGAATCCTGAAAAGAGAAAGATTGCTGAGAAAGAGGTTGAGTACATGTTAAAACATGATATTATCAGACCCTCCAACTCCGATTGGAGTTCACCCTGTGTGCTAGTTCCAAAACCTGATGGAAGTACTAGATTCTGTACAGATTATCGCAAAGTCAATGCTGTAACTAGAACTGATGTGTTTCCAATACCTAGGATTGATGATTGTATTGATAGTGTAGGGCAAGCAAAGTTTCTGACCAAGATTGATTTATTGAAGGGTTATTGGTGTGTGCCTTTAACTGAGAGGGCCAAGAGCATCTCTGCTTTTGCCACACCATCTGGATTGTACCAGTATGAAGTCCTACCCTTTGGCATGAAAAATGCCCCAGCCACGTTCCAAAGGATGATACAGTCTACAATCGCCGGATTGCCACACACGGGTGCATACATCGATGACCTGATCACATGGAGTGACTCCTGGGAGAAAATCTAAAAAATGTAGAGACGTTGTTCCAGCGCCTGACCCAGGCTAACCTGACTGTTAACCTGAACAAGAGTGACTTTGGTTGTGCTACTGTCACCTATCTTGGCTACGTCATAGGCCAGGGTAAGGTGGCACCCATAAATGCTAAAGTCCAAGCCATCATGGACTTTCCAGTTCCTGACAACAAAAAAGCTTTGCGCCGCTTCCTTGGAATGATCGGGTACTACCGCAAGTTCTGCAAGAACTTTGCTGAGATTGCTCTCAGTCTAACTAACCAACTGAAGAAAGGCGTAAAGTTCACCTGGGATGATGCATGCCAGAGAGCCTTCGATCGCCTGAAGTCTCTGCTGTGTCACTTCCCCGTGCTCAAATCTCCTGACTTCAACAAACCGTTCTCCATCGCGGTCGATGCTAGCGACCAAGCTTGTGGATCTGTGCTCCTACAGAGAAGTGACTCTGATGAAATTGAGCATCCCGTGGCATACTTCTCCAGGAAGTTCAATCGCCACCAAAGGAACTATTCCACAATAGAGAAGGAACTGTTGGCTCTGGTCCTTTCTTTACAACACTTTGAGGTTTATGTTTGTACAGGACAAAAGCCAATGATTGTGTACTCTGACCACAATCCTTTAATGTTTTTGAGTAAGATGAAAAACAAGAATCGGAGATTGTTGAATTGGAGTTTGATTTTACAGGAGTTTGACTTGGAAATTAAGCATGTGAAGGGTACAGACAATGTAATTGCTGATTGCTTATCCCGTGTTTGAATGTGTATATATATATTATGTGTTTGAATATTGTATGATATGTATATATAGACAAGTGTTCACTTAACCATTTTGTATTGAAAAGAAAAATTTTGCCTTTATGAGTCAAAATTTTTCCCTTTTGGAATGGAGGTGTAATGTGAATATAGGCCACTAGATGGTAGTATTTACCTTTTTTTTATTAAGCTCAGACTGGAGTCATGTGTAGACATGTCCTGGACATGTCTGGGGCAAGTCTCAGAAAATTAAAAAAAAAGAGGTCTAAATGTGGGTGGGGTCTGCAAAAGAGTATATAAGGAAAAGAATTGAGACAGTAAAGTAGTAGGAGAAATTGCAAGAAGATGACCAGACCTGCCATTCTGTTCAAGACCTGTGACGTTTCTTTTGTGGATTTCTTTGCCTGTGTTTGAGCATCCAGGACATCACCAAGCCACCCCACCAAAAAGGGACTGCAATTATTTCTGTTTTTTCTTATTTATCAATCTTGGTCTTTAGTTGTAGGTTGTTATTAGTCTTTGTCTTTGTTAAAAATTAAATGTGTTTTAGTTGTTAAAACTGTGTTTGTCATCCCTTGCTGTTGCTGTTGTGTTATAAATGTAATAACAAATTGGGGCCATAACACTTGCTAAATGTTCTTTCAGCTGATTCTCTTATATATTAACTGCTTTTTGAGCCCTTTTTTTGCCTGTGTCCCAACTTCTCTGAGACCTGTTGCAGCCAGAAAATTTGAAATAAGCTCATTTTGCGGAAAAAATGTAAAATGTCTCAGTTTCAACTCTAGAAATGCTATCTTTGTTCAATTGTAAATAACATATTGGCTCTTGTGATCTGAAAGTCATTGCATTTTGATTTTATTCACAATTTACACTTTGTCCCAGCTATTTTGGAATTGGGGTTGTAAATGTTAGTATTATTAGTAATGAAGGAAAGCAGAGTGAAGGAAGTAAATGAGAACTGAAGTAATCATGTGAAACACCAGAAACCACTGAAATCCCCCGTAGCATGTGGGCACGCAGACTGGGAGGACGGAATGTACCATACTGATCGCAAGACAGGGGTGACAATAGTGCTTTAAATACGGAAATGGCATGGACAGAAAAACCGGGATGTATAATAAGCAAAATGAATAAAGAAAAAAGACATGGCAGAAACACAGAATCATGGCAGCAAAAATACAGAACCAGAAAAACCAGGATGAACAATAAATAAAATCAATGAATAAATGACATGGCCAAAACCCAGAATCATGACAGATGTGAACTTGCATCTGTAGCTTCTCGCGATCACTTTGACCTTAGCTGAGTTTGATGATTACGCAAAGAATTAAAAGCGAGTGAAGAAATATTATAGAGGGAAAGAAAGCAGATGCAGTTAGATGGGGTGTAGGGTGAGATGGAGGCTCGGAGTAGTTGGTTTGATGTTTGTTTATGTCAGATTCAAGTAATGGCTTTCCGGAAAAGTTCATGGCTGCTCATTGCCACAGTTTGTGATTCCAGAGGCACATTAGCTCAGATTCATGCTGAATGAGATCTGCACAGGTCACAGAATCGTAACATCTCAGCTCGTTTCACGGAGGTGGGGTGATGTCACTGTACAGACAGTCCTTTTTCAGACCGTAAAAGTCCTGCCATGTTTTTCTTTACTTTTACCACCCATGAGCTTCTTTATCTATAGAAGTGTTTCTCTAATTACCAACTCCAGAAGGAGGGCGCTAAATACTGGAAGGATTTTTACTTTTGAACCTGGATTGTCGAATTCTTGATTTCAGAAGCTCCAGGCAACACACAGTACATCGCCAAAAGTATACGGACACCCTGCAGTTTTGCATGCATTGGACAAGACCGCTTAGTTTATCTAAAAAAAATGCTGTAGTTATGGAAGACTGTTACATTCCAGGTGACGCTCCAGCAGCCTCCTGCAGTTGGCATAAGAACCTGTCCCTACTTTAGCATGAAGGTGCCCATTCCCAACACACATGACTTTGAGGTTAGATGATGGAAAAATAGGTGTCCTTTTACTTTTGGACAGAGATGGGGGGCAGGCAGAGAAGGGGACAATAACTTAAGTTAATGATGCCTTTCAAGCACTTCCTCAGACCCTTCTCACATCTGCTTGTGTGACTTATTTAGCTCTAGCTTATACAGTATGTGAATCCCATCATATTTGCCTCATTAAGAGGCATTTAGCACACGCTTATTTGTGACTTTCCTCAGGTGTGACTCATTAAGACTAATTTAGCATTTAGCACACACTTATATGTGACTCTCCTCAGGTGTAACTCATTAAGACTCATATAAGCTCATGCTTATATGGCTGGATTTACACTGAAGGGCTTGTTGCCCAGATCAGATATGCATCGGATTTTGAGGCCCACATTCCATTTGTTCAACTGTGTGTTTATATCTTGCTTTGAGTCTGAATGATATCTGATCCATTTCGATTCCGTTTGTTTACACCGCTCACTACCTGGCCATTGTCTTGGCCGATCCACATGAACACATTGGAGAAGGCTACCGAAAATAAAAGGGAATGTGCGCGCATCACAACAAAAGCACGCAGGCCTAACAGTCATAGAAATGATCAAAACATGAAGCAAGCTCGCAACATTATACTGGGTAACTTACATCTGATACTCCCGTTAACGCCTTTTCAGCCGCTTTCACACTGAACGCGAAACAAATTAATTTAGTGACTGATTTACAGATGAATGTGATGAGAGAAATTGAAATATATTCTTCAACACATTCAAAGTAAATGCAAAGACGCAAATATACGCGTTTCGCGTGTATTCCTCTTTGCATTGACTTTGAATGTAATCTGTCGCGCGAAAAATTCGTTTTGCCTCTGGTGTGAAAGCAGCTATACACCTATCACCCGCAACATCGCAAATGCGTAGACAGACTCTGCCTTAGTGTGGGCCTTTTTTTTTTTTTTCAAAATATCCGATCTGCATGTTGATATGCATTTACACAACGGGCACATTGGCACATATCCGATACACATCAGATACATATCCGAACAAAAACCACATTTGAATGACGCCTGGATCCTACCTAACGGATCCGATCGAGGGCGGAATCAATGTGTTTTTTTTCCTGTTTACACAGCCAAGTGACAGATGGGATATTGGCTGCATTTGAGCAAAAGATCCGATTCGTGTCACATTCGTGCCACATTTAACCCGCAGTATAAATCCAGCCTTTGTGACTCCCCTCTCGCATTACTCATTAAGACACATGGGGCTCTAATTTCCTGGCGCAGCGCAGGTGGCGCAGCCCGCGCAGTGGTAATTTCGTACGGCGCAGCCCGCGTTGTAGTAATTTTGTGAGGTGCGCAGCCTTTGGTAGATGAAGGTGCGCCGAGATGGGTGTGGCGGCGTAGTAGGGGGAGGTGTCACATATTCATCAAGACGCAGTGACAATTTCGTAGAAAAAGTCTCCGCTGGAGTTGCGCAGAACTCTCGCCAGCTCCAACCTGGTTTAATTTCCGTGCAGTGGTAATTTGGCTGACCGGCGCAGAGTGCGCACAGGTCACCGAAATCTCACAGGCAGGTTTACAGAATGTCAGGTACATTTCAATGCAAGAAATAATTACAGGAAGCACTATTTAATGTAACTATCTGAATAAGGACATAAAATTATAGTATCTATATCGATTGTCCTGATGTCAGATTAAAGGCGGTTGCCACGCGTAATGGAAACTTGTCCTGGCTTCATCAACACAGCTGAATCTGTGATGCAAACTAACGACTTCACATCTTTCTCAGCCAACCACAAACTGCATCGAATGCTTGCGTTCTATGCTCAGTAAAGCCGCTTGCACACTGGACGCGAAACGAATTTTTCGTATGACTGATTACAGACAAAGTCAATGCAAAGACGCAATAGTCGGACAGGGTATTAATATAGCTCCGTGTCTGAAAGTCATATAAGTTCACATTTTTCCGAGTATTCCTGGAATTATTAGACGTGGAAGCTTGGCTATGTTTGTGTTCGACCTTCGCAAAATGCAAATTGATAGCTATCGACTTTTCTTGGTCTTTTTAGCCTATTCGTCTGTTTTCTTCCGTTGAAGATAGACGGCAGTCTTTATTCGGTCTTTCTTTTGAAAATTAGTCAGATGGATCGAACAGATTCACGCTTTATTTCCACAGCAGAGATAAAATAGTGCGTGGGCAAATCAATTTCATGACCATTGACAGTGTGAGGAAATTATCGCATGCACGATCAAGACTGTCTGACACGAAATGCAAAAATACTCCATGTCCACCAGCCAGCAAAAAATAAAAGTATTGATATGAGAACAGATTTATAACGAAATAAAGAATAAAAATATATCAGCAACAAACGGGATATCCAACAAAGATGACCCGCCAATAAATAAATCGCAGTGTTCATTGGGTGTTCTGTTGTTAAAATGTTTCTTTTTATTCTTTATTTCGTTATCAATCTGTTCTAATCGTCCTGTTTTTTTTTTTTTGGCTGTCAGACACGGAGGCATTGTACATTGCCTCGCGCCAGTGTCGACTACTGGCTTTATTGAGCAGAGCTTAAACAGAAACATTGATTGAAATTCTCGGTACTCATCTTGAAGAACTGAGACCTCTTACCAAACAGTCACGTTTAATATCTAAAAGAGTCAGTAGATTTGAAGAAATTAAAAACAAAAATAGACTGTCGAACACGGAGATTTATTAAAACCCTGTCAGACTTTAGGACACAAGACGCAATCTGTCGAGCGAAAAATTTGTTTCACGTCTAGTGTGCAAGCGGCTTAATACTAGGCTACAATTATTGTCACTTAGGTTTTATCGTCTTCAGTGGGGGAAAGGAATACAGCCTGAATGCTGTGATCTCGTACTGAGTTAGAATCACATATTGAAAATAAATGTGTGACGTATCTTGCATTGTTGTCCATGCATGTTAATCCCAAAATTTAAAGCAGCAACAATTTGTAATAATAGGAACACGCTATCTATCGTTTCTCTTGCCAGTGAGCAATATTTGACTCGGCTGTGTTATACCCAAATATGCCTTCTTTGCCAACTTGCGCTGGAAGGCGGGGCAGAGGCGGGACAGAGGAGTACTTGCGCCAGGCTACGCCGGGGACGAAATTGCCACATACGCCTGGACACACCCCGTTGGCGCGGCGCACCCTCCATTCGCCGCGCCTGCGCCTGGTCTACGAAATTAGAGCCCATTGAGTTCATGCTTATATGTGACTCTCCACGTGTGCGACTCTTTAAGACTCATTAAGCTCCCACTTATATGTGACTCCCCTCATGTGAGCTCATTGAGTCATTTCTCTCATATGTTTATACATGACTCCACCTCCCACTCAAAAACTTGAAGTATAAGGATGAGAACATAAGGAAGACTCACCAGGCCACAATCTGTCAGAGAGGCCTCCTCTTACCTCACTCTTTTGGATAGAAGTTCATGTCTCTGGAAAACACAAGAACACACAGGGGAATGTTTAAGCTGAAATAAAGTAGTTTCATGTGGGTCGTGTGTTGTTTCCACAGGAAAGCCCCGCCGCACTCAATTATTTGGGGATCATTTATTGCCGGAGACCTCACTGCTGACCGACCGTACGCCGGAGTAACCTCCTGACCGCTGTCAGGGAATGATGCGGGACTGAAAGAGTGATCAGGCTCGCACTGACCGAAAAAGTGAACCCATTACACCTTCATAAATAAAATACGATGAAAATTATATGCATGGTAATATATAAACCAGGAATGCACAATAAATCATTTCATAGAGATGTATAAATTCAAAAATGTAGTCCTGCATGATTACTATCGTGTCGTGCACAGTTTAGCCTCCTCATATTAGCTCTTAATTCCAATTTCAATAAATACAATGCTGTGTTATAGGCAAATTATCAAAATTGTGGTCCTTGTACTTTATATTTGGATCACAACATCACGTGCACCACTGGTTTGGACACACGTGTTGCTAACATGACTGAGTCACAGAGACGTGTATGAATGTCACAGCAACTGAACGTCAAAGCAGCCTGTAACCAAGGCAGCGGATTTATAAGCACACTTTACAGAGGATTGATTTTATGAAGAGCATCACTGCATCACAATATTTCGTATAGTCAGCCCGATACAGCCTGCTTCTGGGAGAATGAAGGTTGAGCCCTTTAAAGCACTGAGCTATGTGTGTGAGAGCATGTGTATGTGCGTGAGTTTGTGTCTGTGTTTGCATGTGTGCGTGTGTGCATGTGTGTGTATGCGTGCTTGTGCATATGTGTGTGTGTGTCTGCATGTGTGTGTCGGGGTTTGCATGTGTACGTGTCTATGCATGTGGGTGTATGTGTGCTTGTGCATACGTGTTCAAATCTGTGTCTGTGTGTGCGCGTGTGGGTGTCTGCGTGCGTGTATGTGCGTGTGTGTGTGTGTGCACATGCGTGTGTGCACAAGCATGTGCAGACGTGCTTGTATAAGTACTGTATATGAGAGCGTTTTTGTATGTGTTTGTGCGAGTGGGTGTATGTGTGCTTGTGTATATGTTTGTATATAACTCTGTGTGCGCGTGTGTGTGTTTGTGTGTTTGAGCATGTGCAAGCGTGTCTGTTTAGTGTTTGTATATCTGTGTGTGCATGTGTGGGCATGTCTGCACATGTGTACACTCAGGTGTGTATGTGTCTGTGTGTGTGCGCAGATGTGTGAATGTGTGTTTGTGTTGTGGGTATGTGTGGGTCTGAGTATGTGTGTTTACATGTATCTGTACATGTATCTAGGTATATGGGTGTGTGTGCGTATGTGTGGATGTCTGTGCCTGCAGGTGTGAGCGAGTGTATGTGTGTGGGTATGTGAATGAGTGTGTGTGTGTGTTTGTGTGCAAATGTCTGTGTGTTTGTGAGAGATTGCGTGTGTGTGTGTGTGTGTGTGTCTGTAAGTCTGTGTGTGTGTGTGTGTGCGTGTGTTTGTGTGCAAACGTCTGTGTGTTTGTGAGAGATTGTGTGTGTGTGTGTGTGTGTGTGTGTGTGTGTGTGTGTGTGTCTGTAAGTCTGTGTGTGTGCGGGCATGTGTGTGTGTGTGTGTGTGTCTGTAAGTCTGTGTGTGTGCGGAAATGTGTGTGTGAGTGTGTGTGTCTGTAAGTCTGTGTGTGTGCGGGCATGTGTGTGTGTGTGAGTGTGTGTGTCTGTAAGTCTGTGTGTGTGCGGTCATGTGTGTGTGTGTGTGTGTGTGTGTCTGTAAGTCTGTGTGTGTGCGGGCATGTGTGTGTGTGTGTGTGTCTGTATGTCTGTGTGTGTGCGGGCATGTGTGTGTGTGTGTGTCTGTAAGTCTGTTTGTGTGAGGGCATGTGTGTGTGTGTGTGTGTGTGTGTCTGTAAGTCTGTGTGTGTGCGGGCATGTGTGTGTGTGTGTGTGTGTCTGTAAGTCTGTGTGTGTGCGGGAATGTGTGTGTGAGTGTGTGTGTCTGTAAGTCTGTGTGTGTGCGGGCATGTGTGTGTGTGTGTGTGTGTGTCTGTAAGTCTGTGTGTGTGCGGGAATGTGTGTGTGAGTGTGTGTGTCTGTAAGTCTGTGTGTGTGCGGGCATGTGTGTGTGTGTGTGTGTGTCTGTAAGTCTGTGTGTGTGTGGGCATGTGTGTGTGTGTGTGTCTGTATGTCTGTGTGTGTGCGGGCATGTGTGTGTGTGTGTGTCTGTAAGTCTGTTTGTGTGAGGGCATGTGTGTGTGTCTGTAAGTCTGTGTTTGTGCGGGCATGTGTGTGTGTGTGTGTGTGTGTGTGTGTGTGTTTGTTCCCTCTGGCCTTGAATTTTGCTGCTTAGATCTGTCTTCCTCAGAAATTGTACAAGGGAAGAGGTTTAAAAGTGATTACATGTCTGATTACTGGGTGTGGATGTCACTTTTTGCCGATTTTGTTTTTTGGAGAGATGCATTTCATTGCTACTCACTGAAGTCTGAGCCTTGTTTGGGTAGTGATTTCATATAAACAAAGGATTTCTGCGTTGTTCTTTAAAGAAAAAAAATGTTATTTAGATATTAATAACAAAGAGTAATGCGTGGTAGTCATCAAAACGCCTCCAGCTTTGTGTCGGTAAGCATTGTCTTCTCGCAGCTGTTTTTTTGCCAGTACTTCCTTAAATTATATCAGGAGTCTCACCTTACCTGTCAATACCCTGCCATTTACCTGCTCAAACATTACACACAGAAGCTTTACCCACCGTTACATTACACGCACAATCATTACCAGCTCTAGCCTTATACACATAATCTAGACCTGCTGTAACATAACACACACAACATCTTCACTTGCTCTGGAATACACACACACACACACACACACACACACATAACCTTTACCAATTGTAACAGTACACACACAATCTGAGAGGGGGCTGTAGAATTTTGCATACTGTACTGCCTTGTGGCACGGGCCATCACGCTAAGACTGCAGTAACTGTTCTGCTCCACTAAGAGACTGACCTGAACCAATGAATGAGTCTCTCGAGACAGTATAATTTTGCTTTCCTTTCTGGCCTTTCTATCGAGGAAAGTGGCTAAAGTCAGTGGTATCCTACAGTCTTGAAACCACTGACTGTTCTGACAACTGATCATGCTCGGAATACTGCAATTTCATCGTAAATGCCTGCCTTACCCTCAGCATAACTGTTGGTCAACTCATTTATCTTTTCCGCCTTGTTGATAATTAAATTGTTATGAATGTAATTGTTCAAAATATTTGAATCCGGTAAAATGATCTAGCTACAATCAATGTGGCCTAACAACATGCAGCTTGCCACATTTTACTGCACTAATTTGCAGGGGCGGATTGAGCAATTTAGGGGCCCTAGGCAAACAGGAGCATGGGGCCCTCCATCTTTTTCAAATCTCATTTAACAAGCAAACTAAAAACAAACAAACAAATATCTCACTCTTAATTTTTAAATTCTTTTTTTATTTAATACAGACAACACTAAAACACAGTAAAGGAACTACAGTAAGTCTTATTTACCTTACAAAAAGTTGCATTGCAACATAACACATTTTAATTTCTGGACCATTGTGACTTCATAAAGCTACCTTTCCCCCTCCCCCACCACCCATCATGAACCCCATTTGCCAGATATTGCCCCACAGGAAATGAGTTGTTACAGCAGTGCAACTGGTATTTGTAACGAGAGATCATACAAACATTCTGAAGGAGTTTTACCACGTGAAACATGTACCACAGCCGCTGAAAACAGCCTGAAAAAAGAAGACCGTCAGTATCGATATGTTCCCAGGGTTCTAATGTTAGCCCCGAACGGCTACGGCAGCCAAGAGAAATCACAAGAAAGAAAAAGCTTTCTAGTTTACATCACTCTGAAGTAAATAGCTGCGGTCAGTCCAGCCTCCACACCGAAAACACAGTCAAACTAGCCCCCACAACCAGCCCAAATTAGCTCCCTTAAATGTTACCCTATTAGCTTAGCCTAAGATCCCATATCCCTATTCAAACATTGTAGTGGTAGTTATCTAGGTTACTAACAATGAACAGCTACTACAACCAAGAGAAACGCCTCCTAGTTATTAACATTAGTCTTTAATTAACCCCTTTCTGCAGATGTAGACGCTCGCGTCTATAGACCTGCAAATTTAAGCACTTAGTTACAGTACTCGACCACGAGATGGCACTCCTGGATCAGCTATTAAATTTTCCCAAGCAGGCAGAGCTGAAACGCGAAGTAGAGTATGGAGAACTTCCCTCCAATCCCTGCTTTTCAGGAGTTGCATGTATGAAACTTCTCAGCTAAGCCTGATGTGCAAACTGGTCAATATCCTTGCCCATAGTATCAATCCAGTAGTTTTAAAAAATTATCGCTTGCAACAGAAAAGAACTTTTACAACCATTTCAGCTACAATGAGCCTACAGTATTCCAATTAGTGGTTAAAAAATACGTTTTGTGAAGCAAAAAATCCGACATTGTATTGATTCTCTCACATTCTACTGTCAATTACAGTCATCACACACAAAATATGCGTAGTTCCCTCCCATGGATTAACGTGTAGATTCCTCCAATGACAAATTCAGCGCTCCCTTCTATCCACCCAAGTACTGGTGTCGATAGCCAGTCACTCAATTATATACTCAGATTCATCTGCGTAACTCTACAGTTATAGTTCACGCCCTCATGAAGCTTCCCCGGTAACAATGTATTGATAGACTCGTTTCTTATCCAATTCCCGAGTGTTTAAACTTTCCTCAATAACTGAAAAACATTGATCGAACAATAAGAATAGGATACAAAGCTAAGCGTAAAAGTAAGGTCGGTTGTATTCTTCGAATGTTGGCCATGGTTGCGCAGCTGAAAATGATGCGATAACAAAGACACTCGAAACCGGCCTGAAGTGTTCAGTTTAATTTACGAGATAAATGTTGTATGGACGCGGTCAATGGGAATTATTCCCAATGAAACCGTACTGGAGGGTTCCTTCTACCCGACACATCTGTCTCTGGAGGAGGGCATCAATGAAGAAAACAGATTATACTTCTACTCTGTTTGCATTTTGGTCAATATGGCTTTTTGCTGTAGAATTTATACCGCGTTTAAAGACCTTGAATGCCGAGGTTTTCGTTTCTCCAAATGCATGCAGCCCACACACGTCGGTAAATCCCTTGGTAGGTTCATTACACCATTCTGTTGAATATGGAGGCATATGTCGTTTGATTTTTCCAGAAAGTGAAATTTCTGTTCTGTTAAAATAAGGTATATTTCAGAATTCAGATATTACTGAGTTAGTGAGTTTTTACCCTTATAAGGTGTAGGGTGATGAGCTCGGATGTGAGAGCGGTTAGCTTTTCATTGCAGCGTGAATGTTATGGCTGTTTATTCAGCACTGTATTTAATGCTTGGGGGACTTCGAAGAAAAATGGACAGTATTGTTAGCTTTATTATGGAGAAAAGGCATGTTTTGTGTTTGGAGAGGTTACTGGTGATCAATGATGTTCAACTGCACTGATATTGATAAATTCATGTTAAACTCAACCAGAAAATTATTAGTTCATGCTGAATGTCATGCCCCAAAAGTTAATTTGTGTTAAATATATGATTAATGTATGATTTGACAGTGAACCATTTTGATGGATCTCAGACTTTGGGGAGACACCTGGATAGCTGTCTAATTTGGCTCATAGCAAGCGGGTAATCTAGAGTGTAATGTTTGAGATGAATTGTACTTGTGGTCAAGAAGTTTATGATTCCAGAAATGTATAGTTTTAGGCCCCAGGAGTTTTTCAATTGTCAGTATTATTATTTTTTTTTGCGTATTCAAAGTTGAATTTTCATGAAGATTTTTTGTGTTTGCAGACCCTTTTCTCCACCAAAATCAGAAGAATAAACTGAAATACGATGGGAGTCCAAATGCTTCAAGTGTCTAAACTCACAAGTTTTTCTGTCTGTAAAGCTGCAATCTTGAATTATAAAGCCTTAAATCAAATAACACCTAAATAGCCAGATTTGGCTTCTGCGCAGAGGGGTTAATACGACCGAGTGGAATGAATGACTCATTTCCCCTAATTTATAATCACGTTATCTCAGAACTCTGGTGGAAGCTAGCCAGGTACCCAGCCAAGGCAGCCATTACAGTCGAGAGAAACCGGCAAAGCATAAAAGCCTTCTAACAGGGGATTGTGAAGTCGGGGAAGTGAGTCGTTCCTTCGGTTTAGATGTAATAATTAAAGATCTATATTGACCAGGGTGCTCTTACTCTTCTCCGGTTTCTCTAGTTTATCATCGCGGCTGTTCGTTGTTAGTTAGCTGAGGTAAGATAGCTACCACTACCATTTTTGAGTGGGGATATGAGATCTCATGTTTTGTTATTGGGGAAAGATTTAAGTGAAAGGCAAAATCTGGCAGGTTGTATTTATTAAAGAGTTAATCTAACTGGAGAGCTTCTTCGCTCCACTTATTTCTCTTGGCTGCCGTAGCTGTTCAAGGCTAACGTTAGGACCCTGGTTACATATCGATACTGGCAGGGTCTTTTTCCAGGCTGTTTTCAGTGGCTCTAGTACATGTTTCATGAGGTAAAACTTCATTCCCTCAGAATGTTTGTATAACCTCTCATTAAAAATACCCATGTTACAGATGTCACAACCCATCGCTTCGTAAATAACATCGCTTTTCATCAACGTCAGATTTGCTGCTGAATGCGAACAAACTCAGTTGGTTGTTATATACTGCCAGCAGCTCATGGTTTTCACTGGTGTAATTCCCTAGACGCGCTCTTGGAATAGTCCATTGTAATAAGACAGGGGGAGTTTAGCCCAACAATTCGTGAATAATTGAAATTTCCTGACACAATTTTAGCATATAGATTTCAGAATGGCATGATTTATAAAGAAAGAGTCAGAAGAAGCAAAATATATATTTATTTACATTTTTTTAAGGTCTACAGGGGGCCCCTTGGATGTTGGGGGCCTCAGGCAATTGCCTACCTTACCCAATGGCAAGGTTATTATAGTTTTGACATTTTCATTAGTTTTTATTTTTATTTCGTTTTAAAGTTTGCTTTTTAATTTCAGTTTAGTTTTAGTTAGCTGAACAAGTGATTAAGTAGTTTTAGTTTAGTTTTTATTTTGAGGAATTGACTAGTTTTAGTTTTTCAGCTATTCGGAGGAAGGTGTTAATTTGTAGACGCTGACAAGGATAAAAGAATATATGACAGCAAATATGTTTTTACTGAGTCCTTTATTAATCCTGTATTCTTTAATTATTCCGTTTGATATTACTTTTGTAAACATTTATAGTTATGTTCCATGGAACAACTGATGAAGAACTAACCTACTGAGTCTTGGAATAAACAAAATCTAAATGGGCTTCCCAGTACCACAGCTCTAAGCACCCAGCTTTATTTTGCTATAGTTAAGAGAAGGGGAGGCTCTGTAAAATTACCCCTGCGTGAACAAGACTTATGTCAACAGGCTAAAGTAGCAATTTTGTTTTAGTAAACACTTAAGGTAAAAGTAATGTCAGCCTTGACAAGCAATTATTTAAGTTTCACCTAAGGTTACCACACTGACTAAATGTAGTTCGCTAGCCCAACCTAGCCTGCACAGTCACTTACAGCAAGAGAGAGCTAAGCATGCAGTAACCAATCATAATAAGAACAGAGGAACGTGTCCTCGGCTGCTGCTACCGGATTTTCTGACGGCATATTATAATGGCTGGCGAATGATAACCTTACCGATTTCTGTGGATGATACCATTAATAACTGAGTAATTTCATTCCTGTCAGGCAATTATTTACTCAGCTGACTGCATGTTACTTTAACGTAACGTTAGCAGCTGAACAGCCAGCCTGAACAGCTAACATAGCAAGCTGGTTATATACTCTCACCTTTCTTTGAAAATAATTTTGTAATGTTCTGGTCCCCTGCTTTGCTCTCCCTGTCCTCTCTCTATTCTTTTCTGGCGTCCAGATTTGTGTGTCCGTGTGTTTGTTGTTGTTCTTTTTTTATTTTGTTTTTTTTTTGGACATTATATTCACAAGGGTCATGCTCCCTGTAAGCTGCCTTAGTTTGCGACTTCGCCAGCAAAAAAAGCACAGACAATTTTCCGATACAAGCACGAAGAATAGATTGAACCATTTTTTAAGAAGGGAGTGACTGAAATGTATTTCATCAATATTGCATGACTTAATGGCTTTGTTTAAACTCTGGTGCATTAGTATGAATATTGGGTAAATCTATGCAAAATAATTTTGTCATGGTGGCTACTGAGGGTTTTGTGGGCCCCAATGGACTGTGAGCCCTTAAAATTGTCATCACCTTTCCCCCTTATACGATGGCGCTAAATTATGCGCGTGAAGCATCACCTTCGGCTGACGCATGCAGAACTACGGCAGCTGATATCCGCCATGCTTCCCCCTCTGGAAGCAACCGGTTAACTCTGACTGAACAGGACAGTAATCGAGGGAGAAAATGAAATGATCAACGAAAACAAAGCTGATTTTATCTGCAATTCAGTTTAGCTTTAGTTAGTTTTGTATTATTCATCATAGTTTTTATTTAGTTTTCGTTAAAAATTGACATTTTTATTTTTATGTCAGTTAACTAAATTATTTTTTCACAGCTAGTTTTAGTTTTAATGTTAGTTTCTGTTAACTACAATAACAAGTCCACCTCTGCTAATTTGGCAAATCAATAAGCTTGCTGTTAATGCCTAACAAAACCCAATGAATATAAAGTAGAAATACTGAGATTTTGCCAGCTTATTCACACTCAGAAAATATTATTTTCGTCTAGCCAGGCTAATAAATGTAAAAAATAATCGGCAGGTATGGCAAGTAATACTAATGAATTGTATTCACACTTTGTTGGTGGCTGTAAATGTCCATTAATTATTGTCCTTTCTTTCAGCAGCACAGAAACATAATTTTAAATAGATGGCTATAGCAAAGACTTGCTATCCCAGGAGGCAGTAACTTCACCTTTTATTACTGGACTTTGTCAACCTGTTTCCACATGCCTGATTTGCAAACAATCAATTTTTACCATGTTTTACTGAATAGTTAAGACTTAGCTTATATGTAATCGGTAAAAATTAAGAGGTGATAATAAAATAAGATTCATTTACATATATGCTTTGATTCGAGACAGCAAGGACGGAAATCTTAAATATTAATATTATTTCCCAGAAATAAAGAGAAGATAATAGTCAAACGAACCCTGACTACAGATGTCTTAAGCCGAAGCAATTAACTACAAAGCAGACACTCCAGCAAAGGGGGCGTGGTGCACGTCCAGCTTATATTGACTCCGGGAAGCACCGCCCAGATATAATCAGCCAGCTGGGTGAAAAATCCGATGGAAAGAGGATTCGATGTTGTCAGGGACGAGAACCACCAAAGGCACACACACACAAACCATGACACTAGCGTGTAATACTTAGTAGCGAGCAACCTCTTGTTCACATTTTTTATTTATTGTTTTATTTATTTTCCAGAAATGGCTGCCGCATTTTCAAATGAATTAACTAACGCAAAGTTATAGTCAACTCGATTTTAATGATAAAATCATTAGCCTATATTTCACCGTCCCCCTAAACTTATGTTTCTATGCTGCTGAATAGAAGCACCACGATCTACTGATATAAACGCCAACTGAAAAGAGTACTTTGAATTTATAAACGTAACCTACTGATGAATATAAAATAAAATTTCAAACTGTGTTTGCTTATGAGCTGAAATCATAATGTTCCGAACAGATTCACTCATTCATTTAATCATTTAAGCCTTATCTTGCAAGCTGGTTAACATAAGAAAGAAAAATAGTTGCCATGTTATGATCAGGGCAGAAACATTACTGAATTCTATTAACTCTTCTTTTCAGCTTAGATTACCTCAGTATAGACACTTCATTTTACAGCAAAGAAACATCTTTTTGTGGCAGGATGCTATTACTATACTCAGTCAGAAGGGTAAGATGTATCCAAGTCTGATGATTGTCTAATTAAAATGGCCTCTTAATTACAACTCTGTATGCGCCTAATTTATTTAAAAATGCGGTGGCTGAATGAATGAATGAAACCAATGAAGACTAGATGTGGCTCAGTAATCATTATTACATGTTTGGTAACAACAGTGGTCACACTAATAAACAATAACCCAAGTAAGTCACTGCTAATCTAAGTCGATGTACAGTACTCCCAGCTGCGGTAAGGGCCTACATAATCATGCTATAATAAAGTCACAAGTCTTAAGTCTCATTACTGTTGCACAGTGGCAATTGCCCACTTACATTGCAGAAATACCCATCCCCTCAAAACATTTTTTTATTCTTTGCTCAGCAGAATTGAATGGTAAAACCATGAAGTCACTATCCAGTGCCTTCTTTCAGGCCAAATAACTTTTCAGAATTGGCCATCACATTTTCAAATGAATTACACAGAGCTTCAATGAAAACATTTTAAATTATAAAATCATGAAGCACACCCCTCTGCCAGAGTATAGCTATAGCCGTCTTCTTAAAATTCTGTTTCTGTGTTGCAGAGAGAAAGCGCCATAATCAACTGAGATTAACAGCTGACAGCAAAGAGTGAATACAATTCTTTAACACCACTTGCCAAACCTGCTGATGATTTTTTAAACATTCAATAGCAAGGCAAGATGAAAATAATCTGTTCAGATCAATCATATTTTTGTGAATAAACTGACTTTATCTCAGTTATTTCTACTTTCTATTCATCGAGTTTTGCTAGGTGTCATTAGCTACCTTATTGATATGCCAAATTAGTGCAATAAAAAGTGGCAAGCTGTGTTTTGTTAGGCCGCATTGATTATAACAGACTCATTCCCCTGCCTGAAATATTTTGAACCCTTACAATCATAACAATTTATTTATTCAAATGGCGGACTGGATAAATGAGTCAGCCAAAAGATATGCCAAGGGTAATTACATTTACCATGTAATTACAGTATTCCAAGAATGGACTGTACAGTCAGTGGTTCCAAGACTGTAGGATACAGCTGTCTCCAGCCACTTTCCTCGGCCCAAGGTCAGTAAGGACAGCAAAATTCCACTGTTTCCAGACACTTGTTCAGTGGTCTGGGCCAGTGCCCTTGTGGAGCAGGACAGTTACTACAACTGGCCCATGCCACAGGACAGTAGTACACCAAATGTTACAGCACCTGCTGCACAATCTTTACCCACTCCGGAATTACACACACAATCTTAACCTGCTTGTGCAATACACAATTTTTACCTGCTTCAGCATTGCACACTCAATCTTTACCAGTTGTAGCATTACATGCACAACCTTTACCACCTCTAGCATTTCACACTCAACCTACCTGCTATAGCATCATACACGCAATCTTTTGCTGCTCAAGCATCACACACACAGTCTTTACCAGCTTTAGCGTTACTCTCACAACCTTTACCTGCTCAAGCATTACACACATAATCTTGACCTGTTCTAGCATTTCATGCGCAGCCTTTACCTGCTCTAACATTACACACACAATCTTTACCTCCTGAAGCATTCCACACACACAACCGTTGGCTACTCTTGCATTACACATGCAACCTTTTCCTGCTTTAGCAATTCACGAATAACATTTACCTAATCTCGCATTACACACAAAATATTTCATGCTCTAGCATTACACATGCAATCTTTACCTGCTCTAGCATTTACCATTTTTACCTGCTCTCTCATTTCGAACACAATCTTTACCTGATCTAGCATTACACTAACAATCTTTGCGGCCTCAACCATTACACACACAACAATTACCTGCTGAAGCATTACACACACAACCTTTACCTGCTCTAGCATCACATGCGCAGCATTTACCTACTCTCGCATTTCACACACAACCTGTACCTGCTCTAGTATTACACACATAACATTTGCTTACTCCTGCATCGAACATACAGTCTTTACCTGCTGACTATTACAGACATCAGCTTTACCTGCTCTAGCATTACATGCACAATATTCACTTACACTCTCATTACACACAATGGGCTCTAATTTCTTGGCGCAGCGCAGGGTGGCACAGCCCACGCAGTGGTAATTTTGTGCGGTGCAACACCGTGCGCAGTAGTGACAGTTAGGTGGCAAAAAGCTCCGCCAAAACTGCGCTGAGAGCTCACCAGCTCCAACCTGGTGTCACACCTCTAACCACCAGCAGAGGTCGCCAAGATGCCCAATGCCCAAGATGCCCATGAGACCCCTAAGGACTTGAAACCCAAGCCCTTTACCCCAGGAGACCCTGTTCATGTCACTCATTGTTTTCACCTGATTCTCATTCGGTTAGCCTTAAATACCCCTCAGTTTGTACCACCTTTTTTCAGTCATGAAATGCACCCTAGCCTTAGTTTATGCCCTGGTTCTTTTTGGAATGTTTCTATTGTTAGTCTTGGAGAAGCCCTTGGTTTTGAGATCTTTTATGTTTTTGACTTTTTCATCTGTCTGGATTTGGTGATATTGGTCAGATTTCGTTAGACTCTAGTAAGAACTCTATTTTTTCCTTCTGTGTGGACACCCAAGCCCTTGTGAGATTCCAAAGCAATAAATACCAAAACTTCTCAGAGTCTCTGCACTTGTGCTCCATCTGCATTGTAATACCTGGTTAACTTTCTGTGTAGTGGTAATTTGACTGACCGGCACACAGTGCGCACACATCACCGAAACCTCACAGGCAGGTTTCCAGAATGTCAGGCACATTTAAATGCAATAAATAATTACAGCAACCACTATTTAATGTAACTGTCTGAATCAGCACATAAATTATAGTATCTATCTCGATTGTCCTGATGTCAGATCAAAGAGAGAGAGAGAAAGATGTGTGCTTGTGGGCGTGTGAGTGCGTTTGTAGGCTATGTGGGTATGTGTCCTTCAGCTGCTTTCACACCGGATGCAAAAAGAATTTTTTGCATGACTGATTACATTCAAAGTCAATGCACATGTTTATTCGCGTCTTTGCATGTAATTACTTTGCATATCTGCATGTAAATGACTTTGAATGTAATCTGTCCCGCGAAAAATTTGTTTCGCGTATGGCGTGCAAGCCGCTTAATACTATTATTGTCACTAAGGTTTTATCAAATTTTAAGCAGCAACAGGGTGTAATAATAGGACTTCGCTATCCATCATTTCTCTTCCCAATAATGCAGACAGAAGAAAAAAATGAGCAACCGTCGTATTTCATTCCAACGTCATAAGTTTGAATGATCTGACGTAGTTTCGTTTTGAAATTCCATTCAAGTTCACTAATGGTGATAATTTTCGAATGCCCTAGCTAGCCAGCTAACCCATTTTCGTAATGCTTAATAAAGATGTAAGTGGTGCAGAAATCTTGCCTGAAGCAGCAAAGTAAAATGCAACATTAACGCATTATGCAGATATAGGACAGAGGCTTCTATATTCCAACACATTAAAAGTGAGGAGAGGAGCTCATTTGATTGGTGAAGATTCGACTCGGCCATGTTGAACCCACTCAACGCCTTCTTTCCTCCCTCTTTGCCACTTATGCCGGCAGGAGGGATTGAGGTGGGACAGAGGAGTACTTGCAAAATACGCCTGGATACACCCCGCCTGGTCAACGCATTTAGAGCCCACAGTTTTTACCAGGTGAAGAGGTATACACACAACTTTTACCTGCTCTAGCATTACACACGCATTTACTTACTCTTGCATTACATCCACAATCGTTACCAGCTAAAGCATTACACACACAATCTTTGCCTGCTCCACTATTATGTACATAACATTTACCTGCTCTAGAATGAGAGAGATAATCTTTACTTGCTCTAACGTTACACACATAACATTTACCTGCTCTCGTATTACACAAACAATATTTACATGTTTTTGTATGACTACATATGCAGTCTTTACCTTCTCCAGCATGACACTCACAATCTTTAGGGGCTCAAGCATGCTACCGGTTGAAGCATTACACACACAATCTTTACCTGCAGTAGCATTTCACACACAACCTTTACCTGCTGAAGCACATAGTCTTTACGTTCTCTTGCGTTACACTCATAACATTTACCTACTGTTACATTACACATGCAATCTTTACCTGCTGAAGGAATACACACACAACCTTTGCCTATTCTGGCATTGCACCAGAGGCGCCGCCAGGATGCCAAGATTGGGTGGGCATTTGTTCTCTTTGGGGGTAGCAAAAAAAAATAAACATAAAATACAACATGCACAACATCTTGAAACATTATATTTTATGTATATATATATGTGTCAGTGGCGGCTGGTAAACTGGCGATAGGAGAGGCTCAAAAAATCCCTTAAAAATAATGATTGTTCATGACCTGTTTTCAATCATCCATTTAAATTACCATTACAGAAGCTCAGAGAACTTGATAAACCTACTTATAGACTCCCTTGCTATAGCAGCCTCTAGTATTACTGATAGAGACAAAATCTTCCAGTGATATGGCACTGCCGGTGAGCTGCTCTTTCCCCAGGTTGTGCCAGTGTCCAAATGTGATCCCTGTTTGAGGCTTTTCTACAAGATCTAAGACTCTTGTTTGTTCAATACCAGGTGCATCAGAGCCTTGACTCACAAACATGGCAATCTGAACCTAGTCTGCTCAATTTCGTTTGGCCAGGAGCATTGGGCTGTTGTCAGGGGTAAAAAAAAAAAAAAAAGGAAAGTGCAGATTGCCCTCACCCGACCCCACCCCACCCCACTCTTCCCTGATACAGGCTGTTTGGAAAACCATTTTCAGGTTACCTTGGATAGATGGAATACTTCCAGGCTAATAATTACTCATTCTGCGAGTATCACTCGAGTTTAAGACAAATGTTATAATAGATGATTCCCAGAAATTTGGGAAATCCACTTTTTGAAACTGGTAAGTTTGCGATATCAGCAATTGGCAGGATTTGGAACCGCGTAAGACTTTTAAGATTGATAAATACACATCATTTACATCTTTAAACAAGAAATTTTTTAGGTTACCTGATGATACTCAACACTGTGGGCTATGAAACATTTCTTTAAGTGTCGATGTGTAAATGTCATTTGGCATTGTATTTAGCCATGCAGTGGTGAATAAGTTTATCACCTCTTAAAGTAAGAGATGGTGGGTAAATGTCATTTGGAATTTATTTCAGTCATGCAGTGGTGAATCTTTCTGTTACCCTCAGCTACAGGTACAGGAATGCAAGGTATTTACAGGAGGCCTTGGATACTTTGGTAGGATCCCTCATCAGGTTTACCCACAGTCTCAGCTCTGTCTGCTGTCTGACCTGGTGACCTCACCCTGAGAGCTTCTTCATGTTATCCCATATGTTCAGTATTACCTTTAGCCTCTCCAATACTGTATTTATAAAAATTGCTTAGGCCCTCTGTATTACTTGAGTGATTCGATGATTTAACATGGTACACAATATATGTCATTTCCTAGTTTTCCCTTTTTTGAGCAAAGTCTCTTTTTTTATCAAATAAAGGTTATGTGAGTTGAACCATGGATTCTTACTGGCTATTGGCTTCTTTTTCTGTGTATTTTTGAATAATATTCTGAATTGTGTCTAAAAATATTTTACAGTCTTCCTTCAATGTATTGTCAATCAGATTTCTATTAGTGGAGGGTGGACAGGGTATTGCAGTTTATAATAAAACATTTGAGGTGACAAAGGTACAATAAAGCAGATACACTCAAGATCGCCACCACTTGATAGATTAATCTGTGTTGCTGTCTTTAAAGGTCCTTTATTTTGCTGATCCTTCTTTTAATACATACAAGTAATGTTATAATGTTAGATGTCCATACTCAACCTCTGCAAAGTTTCTAAAGATACAGGGGTTTTTCTGTAATCCTAGAATGTGATTTTCTCTCTAAACAGCTCATCCCGAGATCTTCACGAGATTTGGGCAAAACCTGACATCAGGTTTGTGGCATTCTATCAGGACACACCTGGCCAGAGCCAATCACAGTGCTGGACATGCCCACCCCGGAATTTATTCTATCAAACACAAACGAGCACAAATCATTTTACATGTAGTTTCATCAGTATGTCTCCCAAAGCTGTTCATACGTGTTTTCTTGGATGCAAAAGAAAAGCGCAACTATATTCTCTTGCATAAGACGATGCCACCAGGAATCAGTAGGTAGCTTTTTTGTTTGCCAGCGGCAAACAGCCACACTCAAAGGGAACGTTAGCTGTTTGTGCTGGGCATTTCACTGAAGACAGCTTTGTCAATAAAGGGTAATTCGATGTTGGATATGCATCTCAGCTGCTTCTCAAACCTGGAGCAGTTGCATCGATAAAGTGCTCGGAGCCATAAGCTGTAAGTAACGATATAACAGCAAATAATGTCAGTGAAGCTAACGTGCTACGGGTGGCTAGCAGGACCGCTAACGATAGTTAGCACTAACAACTGGCCTCAAATGCAGGCTTTGTAAAATATCTGAAGATAAAGCCTGGATCAGTACCAACTGTCCGTGATGCAGAAGCTGTAAGTTTTGCCATTTTGTGTTGCTTTACTGCACAAGCCTACCTAACATGATAGCCTGTTGAATGTGGCTGTACCACTAAGGCTAACGTAGCTAAGTTACTGTTGCTAATGTTTGTGTCCTTCACACGCAAGAGTAAATAATATCAAGAAGACATTCAACATGTGAACATAAACCTCATTTGAATACTCCTGGTCAACTTATATGCAGTAATTCAGATTGGTATGCTTGCGTTACTTAGGTAAGCATCAAGATGGTAGTTTCATCATAACATTACCTGACCATAGCCGCAACAGTTGAAGCTAACCGGAGAGATGTTGTGTGTGTCTGCAAAGTTGGGCTGATAATGCTTCAGTTAAATGAGATGTAGGCTTTGCGGAGCTTAAGGTACATGTTTGAGTTTGTTTACTGCTGCTGTGAAACAATTGATTTACTTATCCATGACCGGGATAGGCCAGCTACTTTGTTGTAGTGTGGGCTAGCTCTCTGATCCTACTCGAAACGCACTACAATGTGTCTGGTATAACAAACGATTTCACTGCATAGCCGTGGCACAATTTCATCCACCTTTGAAAATTGTTCTGGCTAATAACAAGCTGAAAAAAGTGGTGGATGGATACAGATTTTTCTCCAGTAGAAGTTATCGATTCGCTAGTTCCACATAAGCAACGTTACACCGTTTGTGTGTTTTTGCAACAAACTACTTTAGTAGCTTGGTGTTGGACTTGTGTTTCGTTTTGATAAAAATAGTTAACAGGAGCATTTCGCAAAGTCTTCTGGATAGCTAAGTGGGTATATGACATGACTATGTAACAGTACAGCTGCAACCACATGCAGGCAAGGTGAGACTGTACGAGCAACATTTCAGCTTGCCTCTCATTGATGTCCTGTTTATAACTTTGCTGCAATACTTCAATTGCTTCCTCCTCCCATTTGGGATCAAACAAGTTTGATCCTACAACAATAGATGCCGCAGAGAGCTGTCCTGAAATACCTGCCATCTTAGGTTCCTGGTTTTTCTGGACTGCACCCTTCCCCGGAATTGAAGCGGCCAACCAGCCAATCAGAGCAGCGCCTCATTAGCAGAGTGTCCCTGCCCACTCAGAACAGGTCATGTGTTAGGTCGGTGCAGACGGGGTGAGAGAAGAGATCTCACAAGGCCTGGATGTGTTTGTGGGTTTTTTTTTTTTGTAATTGAATTCTTAACGTTATTTTAAAGACCCATTGGACATTTTTTAAATGACCAAATACCGATTTTACTAAGAGCAGTACTATTCCCTCATTGCTGTCCCTGGCAGCATTCATCCATTCATTTTTTTACATTTGATTTCTGTTCTGTTGAACTGTACTATTCTCGCAATATTCACATTACATGCCTTATCAATTCAGATTTTTTGCTTTGGTCAGATTTTCCTGTCTCAACAATTCACATTCATAATTTCTGCAATGTGAATGCATCTGCCCTCCGAAATGGCTGGCATGCGCACATTGGTATGCTTTTGCAGGAGACACTTGCATCATCAACAACAAAAAACATCATGTTTGTGGGAGCACTTAAGCTTTTGAACCCTGATTCAATTCAAGAAAATTGACTTTTTTGAAGTGGATGAATGGATGGGATTTTGCCCTTGACGCCAGCAAATAGTTCATCGGCTGTATGTCATGTGGTGGAGAAGGTAGGAAAAGCCTGATGGCTCACTTTTTAGATTTTTGCAGGCAAAAAGCCTGGTGCATTCTGATCTGACAGCCCTTAATCGTGCCGCATGACCACGTATTAGATATGCATCTGATCCAGCACGACATATGAAAGTGGCTTGATTCTGGTTTGATTATTGGATATAAGATCAGTTTTCTGCATCCATACAGCCCTGAAAATATTAGATCTGAGGCACATTAGGGCAAAAAATCAGATACTTCAGCCAGGTAATGTGAATGTAGTGTCTGTTACAGGTAACTAGTTAATTGTGCTCTGTTCACCTTTCCCTTCTGCGCAGTCTTCTTTAACCCCTTTGCACAGAATACAAATAATTCCAATTTCTTCCTGTTATGCTTGAGCCTGTTTAGGCTTTATAACTCAGTATTTGTCTCAGAGACTCTGGAAAATTATTCCAGCGAAGCAGAACGTTTGAAAATTCAACAACAGAATAATTTAGGAATTTAATTTTGAAATTTACAGACACCGGCGTCTATATCTGCGGTCTATTAAGAGCCGGACCGCATTCTTCAGCTCCGCAATCATTGCATGCACCTGTTGTTCATTTCCACTGTGTGGTAGTGTTGTGGTATGTAAGACCGATCCTCGCACTTAGTCAATGCGAAGTCTCGTATGCCACAAGCCTGTATTTACTCTCTCTAGTGTTTTATAGACCTTTCTTCCACGTTTTGCGTGCATAAATTTGGACTCTTGAACTTAGTGCTGTTTTTGCATAATGTCAGCACTTTGACTCTATTTCCAGGAAATTTTGTTCTTTTCTTCTATTTGTAATTCATTGTACTGTAGATGAAGATCAGAGTTTGTATTACTAATAGTATTATCCAGGACTCTTGATTCCTTATTCTTTTGTGTTGTATCCTGTTTTGCCTTCTTGCTGTGCTGAAGGCATAATAAACACAACCAAGTCCTCTTTGCACCTCTTTTGAGTCCAGTCCTCAAATTCCTGTCCCCTGTGCACATCACTGGTGCTCAGAGCACAAGCCCTACACAAAGCCTGCTTACTGACCATGATTTTGGATAGTTTTTTTTTTTTTTTTGTACTACATTCTTCTTCCTGGTTTTTATTCCGCCTTGATTTTTGCTGATGAACTTCAGCGTATTGTTCTCACATGGTGTCCTTGGGTTCATACTCTGCCCATTGTCCTTCCCTTTTTTTCCCCCTTTACTATCTTGATGACGAGTGTTGACAGCAAAGTTAAATTGACCGAGATAATCAAAAGTTGAGATTTCTCAATAATTTATGCATTCTTGCACAATAGCATTGTTGCTCCTGTTGATATTTTAATGTCAGTAGTTCTTTAGATTTTTATGCCTGTCAGTGCTTGAAATGCATCTAGGTCATTGATGCACATCTCCAGATAAAAAGTCATATTGTGATGATGACTCAGTGACTGTGTTGGTTTCTTACTTGGCGTTGTGTGTTTTTGTGGAGGGTGTTTTTTTTTTTTGTAGTTATGTACACAGAAAGGTGATGATGAGTGCAATTTTAGCATATCCAAGACCTATGGTGCATGATTTGAGTGATTGACTGGGGTAAATTGCAGCACTATGGCATTTGCAAAATTATCCTGTATAAATAATCTTCAAGTAAAAAGCATATGCCAAGAGTGCAGTTAACTCATAACCCTACTGCCTCCATCTTGACATTTCAGCAAGTCACTCTGAGTGGGAGTGTCTGCTGACTGATGATGAAATGTCCTTTATGTCTTGGGTTTATTTTCCCTTTCAGCCCTTAAATCTCATTTTCTTGCAGGGTTTGTGGTTAAAAAGGGCTGATTGTTCTGAATTTGATTGGAGACTGAGGTCAGATTTGTACCATCAAGTGCCTGGTTTGGGAGGGCATGAAGTTGACAGATGCTCCTCTAGACAAAAAAAAAATGCATTAAAGCACCATTTGACATTAAAACCTAAAGATTCTGACAGCAACAGTGATAAATATCCTTTGCCAGGTGTATGTGCCATAGGGGTGTGCAAATACAATACAATGTCATTGTAAAGGGAAGTGGGAGGCCATTGCCGGTTCAAGTGGCATGACTTAGGGTATAGAACCACACAGTAGACTGTGCATACATGGAAACACAATACCATACAAGCAAAAATAAGTAAGATAACAAAATAAAAATAAATACCAAGTAAAGATAAATGAGTAAAATACACAAGTATCACTTAATTGTCTGGAGTCTAGAGAGGTAATTTAATTCGGTAATTACCTGAATTCATTTGTGCAGATTGAGAAAATAAAGGATGGAAATCATCTCTAAAGGCCCATTCACACTAAGCGAGGATTTGCGTGAGGATTATTCGCGCGGAGCTAATTCCATGGGCTCTAATGTAAGTTTGTTCACCAAGGAGGAATTCCTGTGCGGCAGAAAAAACTTCCGCACGGACTTCAGCTTCAGTGAAAATCCGCCTGCGAAATTGTACTTTTAGCCAATGAAATGATTTGTTTTTATTGATGTCACAGCATTCAAACCTTTTGATTAGCTGATTGTTTGTATTCAGTTAATACTGAAATTTAACATGAGATCTTTTAGCTATGTGTGCAGTTAGTTTACTTTTTCATAGTAGTTCGAGATCAAGTTAATCATAGTTTCTTTTTTTTTTTTTTGATTAATGTTTTCGTAAGTTGAATATTTGTGCACCAAATCATGAAGCTGTGCATCACTGACGTGCAAATTATGACGAAGGTTCCTTTGGGTTGGACAAGTTAAATTTATTGAAACAGCCCCAGGTCCGGACATCAATACGGAAAACGTTCTTTGGCTACGTCAGTGCAAATCATGGTTCATGGTTCATTTAGGTTAAGTTATAACTCACAAATTGTTTTTCTGCTGTGCGGAATTGGAACCCATGAAGACAAAATATGGTTTAACGCAGAATTTTCGTGCTGCGAATATTCCGCAAATCCGTGCCGCTTTTCCGCTCTGCCCGAGTGAGAATGGGCCTTAACAATGCTAAACGTTCTGTCCCTGGTCCTGTGGGTTGCTCAGGAAAATCTGGGACCTCCTCAGTATCTTGGCACCTATACTGACAATTCTGGAAAGTTATAATTATGATTTTAAAACTATGCTGTGAAGTTAAAAGAGCGTACACTCTCAATCAAACCCTTGTAAAGAGTTTCTCTGGACCATTTTATAACTGTTTAGTTTCTGAAGAAGATAAGGACGCTAGTTACATTTCTTGAATATGTGTTCTGTGTTTTCCAGGAAAGTCGGTTTACAGTCCAGGATCGTACCCAAGCGCCGTTTCAACCGAAGGGCCATTACATGCCGCTGGCTTTGTAACGGAGTTACGATTTTTAGCGCATATTATTAATTCTTTGGCTTTCTCTTGGTTTATTAGGAACAGAGACTTACCTGATTTATACAGTCTCCTTTCAGTCGAAGGCTAACTAAGGCCGTGTCATTTGCAGACTTTTACAGACTGTAACATTATTCCTGAATCATTGTTCCATTTGTATACAACAAAAACAATGCAGATGAAAAACACTCACTTATTGGGCCCCTGTACTAATGGTGCGCTGATCAGACGTACTTTGATTTATACCGACTCTCTCATTAATATTTTGAGCTTATAAAAAAGTTATGAAGCTGTGGAAATACTTTCAGCATGCATGAAAAAGTTTTTTTCCATGCAGATGTTATTTGCCTATGGAAAAAAAAAAAAAAGGTTTTGTAGCTGTAGAAGTGTTATGATCTGTGTTCTGCCTGTTCTGGTTTGATATTTATTTCAACTTGGTTTATTTAGTTAATGCAGAATGCACAATCTGCCATTTTATGCACATTGTTTTCCCCTGTTATGTCTTGCGTTTCTATGTTCTTTGCCAGTGCATGCACCCTACGGGTGATTTCGGAAGTTTCCGTTGTTTCACAAGTTCCGTTCATGCCTTGTTTAATTTCTTCAACACTGAATAAGTAATAATCATACTAACACAGTATGTTTGGTCTTCTTTATCTACTCATCCTCACTTAAATACCAATCCTGTCAGTTACTAACGTACTAGCATTTGGGTAATATTAATTCTGTACAGACTACTAACTCTACTAATTTATTCTCTCCACTTTCCACATTAATCTGTAACTCTGACCTCTTTGCACTCTCAGTGCTTTGCCTTGTTTCTGCAGATTCTTGCAACTGTCTCTTATACTAATCTGTTTCTTCCATCTCACTATACTTTGGCACTCTTCAAATGGAGCCGCTGTTGTTCTACACACAGATATAAACGCCGGTGTCCCTAAACTCCGAAAGTTAATTCCTAAATAATTCTGTAATTGAATTTCCAAATGTCTTGCTTCACTGGAATAATTTTCCACAGTCTCTGTGACACAAATACTGAGTTATAAAGCCTAAATAGGTTTGTGCATAACAGGAAAAAGGGGATAAGGATGTTCTGTGCAATGTAGTCTTAGTCATTGTTTCCCATTTTGTATTGTTTAATTACCTCTTATGTTTTCCCCTCTCAGTTAATGTTTGGAATTATTCCTCACTCCCGTTGCCCCACCCAGCTCATTACCTCCTATGGTTACTGTGTACATATACAGGTACAGTGCAAAATATTAGAATCACTTGAGCGTGTGGGGTGAAATCTTATGTAATGTTGCTGTTGTGTTCCGGGGTTCTGGCCTTTGGCCAGAACAGTACAGCATTTATGGTTTTAACAGTTTCATGTTCAAGATTTCATAGTTTCATAGTTCATGGTCATGTCACAGTTTTATCAGTTTCTTGTATTAGGATTACACATTTCATGTTTCACATTCCATGTCCATGTTTTTACTTTTCCATGTTTTTGTTTTTGCCAGGTCTGCCAAGCCACTCCACCGCTTGTCTGCGTTCCGCCCCGTGCCTTCGTTGTTGCACATTTCAGAGCTCTGGTTGGCTTTGGTATTTCCCTCTTCCTTCTGTGCTGTGCTGATTCGGGGCTCTCTAAGCTTAATTGACAATTAGCTGTTTTTAAGTTACTAACATTTACTAACATTCACTGGGTGGTGTAATTCTTAGATAGGCACATTACTAATACTACTAATTTAGACAGGGAGTTTTTTGTGATGATTCCTGCTTTGCTATTTCAAGATCTTGCTGTGCTTTTCTGTTCTGAACATTCATGCTGCTTTCAAACTGCATACTTAATTGGTACTTAAGCTGAGCACGCTCATTCTCTTAATGAGCAAGTCTTGTCATCCAATCTCTGTCCATGTCATGATCTTGCCCTGCCTCTTGTTTCTGCTTCTCCAGGTGTTGCCCCTCATGTGTCCTTGATTTCCAAGCCTTTATCTGGATGCGGTGGAAGTTGGCTGGCAGACAGTGTCTCAAGTTGTTGTTCATGTTTGCAAGTTTTGCTGTCAAGTCTCGTTTCATGTACTAGTCTTCACTCATGTTCACGCTTCCAAGTCTTGTTCATAGTCATTTTGTATATAGCCTCAACCTTGTTATTCATTTCTGTTCTTGCTTATCTCCCTGGAGTTTCCAGTGGTTTTTTGTTCTTGCCTTTTTAGCTCTTTAGTTCCCAGCTCTGTGTCGCTCTCCTTAGTTTGTCTTTTTGCAACCCTTTGGGCCAAGTTTTTTGTTGGCCCTCGTGCCTGTTTTATTTTGTTTTCAATAAATCCTCATTTCCCTTCACCCCGCTTCTGGTGTCTTACTGATCCCATATCAGTTGCATTGTTAACAATAACTCTTTATTGACCGTTTGATGGCATGTACCACAAAAACATATACTTATTCCCTGTTAAGTGACACCTTAAGTTGACAACCAATATTTATTCCGCATGATTTATCAAGCATTGGAAAAAATGATAATGGGAGCAAAAAAATTGAATCACAAAATCTTTGGTGCAAAAAAATAGAACGTAACATGTTTATGTGACACATTATCCATGTAATAGGTCATTTTAATCAATATTTGGTGGCTCTGCCTTTTGTGTGGATTACAGCTCTAATTCTATGCGGCATGGAATGAACCAATCTTTGGCATTGCTCTCTGGTAACAGAATTTCATGATCTTTTCACACATTCCTTCAACTCATGCTTGGCTTCATTGAGACTAACTTTTTCAGTTTTCAGTTGGGTTGAGGTCGGGTGAATTCGCTGGCCATGGCAAAACCTCATTTTGTGAGCCCGAAACCAATCTGACTCAAATCCAACAAATCCAACCTGCTGGAAAGTAAAGTCTTCAGATCCAAAAAGATGTTTGGCGGTTGGTATCCTGTAACTCTCAAGCAACTCTTGGTAAATTCCTGCAGTGACTGATATACTTTACTATTATACTACAATCCCAGCTGCACAAGGAAGAGTGTTAAATTCTCTCAGAGCATATTGGTTTGTTGAGGTATGAGTGAGGCTGGCGTCTCTCTCTAATTTCAAGTCAACAGTCTCTATAATCATGACTGTGATTACAAGATTCATGGAAAAGTCCCATGCGGTATCCTCCAGGCAGTCTCTTAGTTCCTCTTTGCCATACTTGTATCACTTACTGAGTTGCAGTATGTGGGAGCAAAAAGGGGGACAATTTGGTTCTGTTGAAGGGGTAGCAGGAGTAATAGTCTCCTGGAAAAAGAACAGGTTAATCCGTAGAGTGTGACACATTACTATAATGCTGAGCTATCCTCCCCAGTGAGAGGCTGAGGAATGCTTTTGCAGTCACGCGTCAGTGACATCCACTGGCCATAGCTCATCCGCAGTCTGCATAGGCTTAATCCATTTTTTATGAAATTCCCATTTGTTTTGGGAAGTATTGTCATCATAAATTGGTTAAAGCGCAAGCTAGTGTTCTTTCTCCCTCTCTGTGTTGGTCATCTAGCAAGGGGAGATTAGTAAATATAACCCGGAGGTTATATTTTTGCTTCCATTTATTTATTTATTTGCTTGTCTGTTAGCAGAATATGTCAAAAAACAGCTGCATAGATTTTTACCAAACTTTGCATGATGTTTGAGTAGCACAAGAGGAACGAGTGATGAAATTTTGGCATATCTAGGCCAAAGTACAGCTGAAATATAGGCCAAAGTTCAAATCCAGCTGTGCTGGCAGAGGTATGGGCTCTCGCGAGTCCAGCTCTAGTTAACAATAAATTTTTTTCTCGCTCTCTCTCTCTCTCTCTATCTCTCTCTCTCAGTTTATTTTCTACAAAGTATGCCTGAGTGAAATGTGAGTTGTCTCTCGTATTCATTATATTGAGCGGATATTTACATTAGTGCAGGTATTACCTCTACGAGCTATGTGTCGCCCCTTTTATAGTTCTGGGATTTGAGAAGTTCAAAGTCGGACTAACATACTCAGATAAATGTGGTTACTAGATTACTCTTCCATGTATACTCTTCAATCGAACTAAACTTGACTGTGCACTCTGAGCATACTCCATAGTTCTTTGCACAGGGCTTTGAAGCTGTGGAATTCTTGAGGCCTTGTGAACACCAAACTGATTAGCAACAACCTGTGCCCTACACAACTAGCAGGTTTGTACAGAACAGTAGCAATCCTCATCTGCAATGGTGCTGGTACTCAAACAGTCGCATTTTGGGGGCTCTTAACTTCTTCCATAAATACACATAATTTACTGAACTACCTGCACGTCATCCAAACATTTTCCTTCCATTTGCCATCAGAAAACTCTTTCACAACAATTCTCTCCCACCAGTCTTTGCTCCTGACCCGCATCCAAACAGACAGGCGCGCTGTCGGGGCCAGGATCATATGGCCCCAATCATATGGCATTGCTGCCTGCCTTCGAATAATATCATAACCGGGTCATTCCATCTGAACAGGGCTCCAGCCCTTTCCCCCTCCAATTTCCCTGAAACCTATTTTAAGAATAGCCATTAGGACCAATAGTGATTTGCCCAAATTTCAGCACCAACGGTGCAATAGTTTTTAGCTGCGACCAAGCAGCCTTATGAACGCTTCTGTCTGTCCGTCTGTCTGTCCGTCTGTGACACCTTTTTCACCATGTTCCTGTCGTCGTATCATCATGAAATATTCAGGAGTTATTGACCTTCACCAAAGTGATGTCCAAGCAGAAGGACGAGGTCAAAGGTCAAGTTCACAGAGGTCACGACCTTGTTTGCGGGTTTTCGCACTGTAACTCCAGTTAGAATTCATGGATCGCCATGAAATTTTGGAAATAGCTTCTAAGCACAGAGGAGGTGTTCCCTATTGTTTTTTTAAGGTCATCCGTCAAATCTCAAGGTTACACAGCTAAAAAAAGTGTCAATTTTGCCCGATTTGACGGTTTTCGCACCGTAACTCAAGTTAAATTCAATGAATGGCTATGAAATCTTCAAAAAAGCTTATAGAGGAGGGGTTTCCTATTGATTTTCAAGGTCATCTGTCGAATCCCAAGGTCACACCGGTCAAAAAAGTGTCAATTTTGCCCCGATTTCACAGTTTTCGCACCGTAACTCGGGTTTAACTTGATGGATGGCTATTAAATCTTACAACAAGCTTCTTGGTACAGAGGAAGGGTTCCCTATTGATTTTCAAGGTCATTTGCCATTTTGAGGTCACACTTGTACAAGAAACCACCAGTCATGGACACCAGGCCTCGTCACAGATGCTAGGCCAGGTCGCAGCTATTAGATCCCTCTGATCTACTTGTTGAGATACACGCCTTTAAAATTTGTCGACCACGCCCAAAGTGTCATTTTGCTTGATCCTAGGCCAATGTTTGGAGGGCCGTACCTCGTGTGCATCAGTGTAATTCACTAAATCTTTTCATACCTATGATAATATATTGTTGGCTTTTGGAATTTGACATCAGAAATGTTGTTGGCTGTGTTATGTTAAAAAGGATAATTGTGGAAAATGATAGTTAAATTTGCATACCGACATTTTCCCAAGGATTATCTAGACAGAGTTTTTTAATACAGCAAGTTAACGATCTCAAACCTGTCTGTCTAGTCACACTGTATATTGGCGTGGGCAGTACCAAAATGCGTTTTGACCCTTCAGTCCATTTAATTTAGTAAAACCAAATGTGTCATATTTGCTAAATGCTAAATTAGCATATTTTTCAAAGTGGTAAATGGTAATGTCGACAATTAAAATTTGCTGAAAAAGTTTCATACAAGTAATCTTTTATCCTTTATGTCCATGGATGGGTGGTTTTTGATATTTTAAGGCTTTAAGTAGAAAACTATCGTGGATCGTAAACAGATACATTGTGTCTCGGCTTTGGAAGTACCAAAACGCATTTGGCGCCTTGACTTCAGTTTGGCTTGACGAATAGACCAAATGACCAAAAACCCAAAATGTAAATTAAACATCAAATGCATCTGAAATATTAATACACTAATATATTTGAAATACTGAGAAACGTGGCTTTAATTGCTGTATAGTGTAGCTTGCTACCAATATCTGTTTAACTTTTATGGTTTTTTAAAGATAAAAAACACTCCTTGGATTAATTTGCATTTTCATTGTGATCAAGGATAGTTGTCCTATGAAGTTTCGGTTACTCGATGGAACTTGGTATACACGGACATAAAGGATAACAGATTACTTATATGAAACATTTTCAGCTAATTTAACTGTTGACATTACCGTTTCCCACTTTTTGCTGACATGACACATTTTAAACCTTAGATTTTACTGAACTAAATGGACTGGAGGGTCAAAACGCATTCTGAAACTGACCATGCCGATATACAGTGTGACTAGAAAGACAGGTTTGAGATCATGGACATACTCTATAAGAAAAATTTGGAAAAGGTCGGCACGCAAATTTAACTAGCATTTTCCACAAGCCGACAACATTTCTGATGTCGAATTTCAAAAGTTATTTGCCATAGGTAGGAAAAGATTAAGTGAATTGCACTGATGCACATGGAGATACGACCCTCTAAACATCGGCCTGGGATCTAGCAAAATGGCACTATGGGCGTGGTCGGCAAATGTCAAAGGTATGTATCTCAAAAACTATTGCACCGTTGGCGCTGAAATTTGGGCAACTCATTATTGGTGCTCAGGCAATTCTTAAAATAGGTTTCACGGAAATCGGAGGGGGTAAGGCTGTGAGCCCTGTTCAGTTTGGCATTGAATGACCCAGGTAGGAAAAGATTTAGCGAATTGCACTGATGCGCGCGGAGATACGGCCCTCTAAACATTGGCCTGGGATCAAGAAAAATACACTATGGGCGTGGTCAGCTGAAATATGGGCAACTCATTATTGGTCATAAGGGCTATTCTCAAAATAGGTTTCACGAAAATCGGAGGGGGTAAGGCCAGGAGCCCTGTTCAGTTTGGCGTGGAATGACCCTTATTTGCATTTCACTACAGAGAAAGGTTTTCTTTCACTTTAACATTATTACCGCTGAACTCCTTTTATTAAGAGGTAAAAACAGCATTTTTTTACTAAAAGAATGATTTTCTTCACTGCGAGCCTTTATTCCTCTTGATAATTTAGTTTGAACGGGGAAAGGAAGTTAAAAATGAATCAGTAAAAAATTAATTGTCCTGCCAGTTTCTCACCAACCGTTTCACAGCTTAAAAATATTACTTACCATTTATGAGTGAGAAATCTTGTGAAGTCTACATCAGAAAGCCAAAATATTTGAAGCTTATCACATTCTACTTCTGTCACAGAAACACAAGTGAGTTATTGTAAAACACAGATTTTGAAAGGCCGTACCTCTCAAAGATGTCGTAATTCGCTGGTTTAAAAAAAAAGTTCTTAAAAAACTTAGCTGTAAATATACTGACTTCAGCATCAGAAAAATAATTCCATATTCACCGCTAAAAAGTTTTATCACCAGCCCTCATGGATTAAAATCCATATATTGTGGGTGGAAGTAAGATGAATCAGCAGGTAAAAGGGTTTTACATCTTGTTTCAATGATTTAAATTCCACTCATCGTGGGTGACAGTCAGAGTCGCACAACTATGGGCGCAGGGGAGAGAGGAACGTACCCCTCTTACGCAGGACAGAAATTGGCTGACCAGTCTCACCGTAACGAGGCTCAAAATGGCTGGCCCATTTCACCATCGCTGGGGAAAAAAAATGGCTGACCTAACTGAACACGGCAGGGCACAAAATGGCTGATCCATCTCATCTGTGTGTTTAACTGTCGATGGATCTTTCTAATAATTGGAAAACATTACTCGAAGAAAGTTATTGAAAACCAGCAAAGAACACGGGAACACATTTGTAGGTGCTCTCAGGGTCAACTGAGCAAAGTCACCCGCAGCCTTCCTCCAGAGCAGGATGGCACGGGTGGTAAAATAGTAATAATAAAGTTAATCACCTTCTTCGACAAAAGACTATAATGAGCCATAAAAATGGAATTCGTCTCGTCTTATTGCTATAATCCTTTAAAAAGTGGTGATCTTTGGCCTTCCGACCCTGCTACACAATCTCCTACCATCTGCCCTCCTTTTAAGAACTATTTATTCATGTTCTTATTTATTTATTTATTAAGATCTCTATGTTTTCTCTGTTCATAACAAAGTTTAGGATCACGCCAGATCTTGGCTGGGAGGACCAGGCAGAATCAGGCTAAAACAAGCACGAGAACTCAGATCCCACACCACGGGATGGCTGATATCTGGCCTGGAGACAGAGCGTGATGGAGGAATAAACATGCAGGAATATCAAAAGGCACATATACACAATCAGATGTAAGCGTGAGTGAGCTTTCGTTAAGAGACATTGTACAGTGTAGGAGTTCTGGCTCGGAACAGACCAGGAAGGCAGATATCTTGCCTGGAGACAAGGAGGGACTGACAGATGGAAAAGAGGACAGGCGGAAGGATGAAAAGGCACATGTACAAAATTAGATGTATCCCCGTGTTCAATGTCTTTGAAAAATCTAGAACAATTAAGGAGGCTTGGCTCAGAAAAGACGCGTGACAGACAGATGGATAGACACACTCCTACATCCCCGTCCACTTTGTGGTGAGGGATAAAAAAATATTGGCAAAATGCCACTTAGTGATGGCGAGGGTTTGGCAACACTCTGTTTATAATGTTGCGCTGTCATTCGAGATCAGCAGCTGATGGTTACAGATAGGTAATATTTTAATGTTCTGCTATATCGCTCAGAGTGGGCAGGCGATGGGCCGTTTAAATTTTAACGTGCCAGCAGTTTGGTTCACCGCGCTGGGCTCGCATCATTTTCTCCATAACGGCACTATTATTTCCGTTAGATTTGGTGAGCAACGGATCATCCAGGGACTGCAAAAACGCATCACAGCACCGCCGGTTTGAGCTCTTGGGAGGCCGTTCGCACTCCAGTTATTCCTCTCTCTCTCTTTCGAGAGTTGTGTTATTCCTCTGTTTGTTTGCTGTGTCGGAAAATGGGGCATCATTATTGGGAAAAATGTGTCTCGAGAATAAAGGTCCGTCTGCTTTCCTTGCTTTGGTAAAGGAGTGTGTGAAGGAGCATTAGCGCGGAGCTGAGTGTGTCTCTGTTTTTCTCTAAATGAGCCAGCGCTTGGCGCTGGCTGCTGTAACCGAGACCCTTGTTAAATGAGAGTGTGTGTAATCGCTGTGCAGAAAACAAGCGCCTCAGACACTTAAAGTCACTGAGCTGTAAAACAGAGGATGGGCCTGCTGTGGATCTGTCTCTGGCCAGGAATTTAACTCCCCGCCCAAAACAATATGCACAATAAACTACGTCCGCAAGTTTGCACAAAACCTCATCTGTGTGGGGGTGGGGGTGCAGTAAAATTTAATAGTTTACAACTGTCGTCTGAGTACAACTTCAAAAGTGATCATCCATTCAGAGTGCACTCCCACGTACAACTGCACCTTCTCTCACACACACGCGCGCGCATACACAAACACACCTGCATTCCCCCACAGAAATACGCTCACACGTCTGCCAACCCCCCCCCACACACACACACACAAACACACCAGCACCCCCACACGCACACCTGCATCCCCGACACCCACACATACACACACACACGCATCAACCACCTACACCCCTCCACACACATAACTGCCCCCCCCCCCATACACACACACGTATATGGGGCAGGCTCATGAAATGTGTGCAATCCCCCCCACCCCCATAGAGCTTAGAGCTTTGAGTGGTTATTTAATCTATAGGCGTTGTGGGATCATATTCCAAAGCCATGTGATGGCGATGTTTTTCATTTTTTTGTGGTACCTAGTCAAAGTTGGGTCCCTCAACTTATTTTTTGGGCCGGGTTTCTGCCTTAGTTTGAAGAAATGCATATCTTCTAAAGCCTCATACATGCATAGATATAGCTGTATCTTCTAAAAATGCCCTGATATGTATAGACACACAACAGCAGCAGACACAGTGGTGCTCACTGTTGAGCTGTAGTATACTTGGTTCCTTATTTATATCTGGATGTATTTGAGGCTTATTTGTCTGTCTCAGCCAGTGTGGGTACAGTCCAGACTGAACGTTTGCGGATTCTCAGTCCGGTTTGGGGGTTATACTTACCAGGCCGGGACTGGTTTGCTGCAGCATTAGCCATGGAGTTGAGTCATACAAGAAATGCTGCAATCTGCAAGGAAAGAACAAAACCTGAGGCCAGGATGGCCAAACTCCCACAATCGCATCTGCCTAAGGAGCACGGCACTTTGATCAAATGGCAAAAACAATAGAAAATGGAAAGCATAGCAGGGCACAGCCTGCACATGGGAGACGCCCCAGAACACGCAGTTTAGTCAGAACTTAATAATTATGTTATATTTGCTTTGAGTAAATAAAAAAGAAACACCATCAATGGCAGTAACACGGCCCGTTGATGCCCACCCTCCTGAACCTCTTGCTTCATATTTATTCACCCAATGGTTACCAAAAGCAGCTGTTTAAATAATCGACCTTCCAAGTTCAAAAGGAGAATTTAAGATGCCATGTACTGCAGACACCCTGCTAGATGCATGCTGTATACTGAATTTTGTTCTTATCTTGATGGGTTTTCCTTGCTTAAAGGTCATGCATATGAAAATATGGCAGCACAGATATTATTGTGTGCTTGAAGAGATATGGGTCTGTATCGGTCACGGATATGCGCCCGTTCTGAAGGTCATATTGCGCTTTTGCAGACTGATGATACTGAATATTGTTTAAAATGGCAGGCAGAAGGAGGAAGATCTGATTAGCAGTGAGAGCACAATGGCTTACCAGCCTGGGTCTCTCTTCATTCGCAGACGGGATGAAGCCACGCATCAGAGGGAGCCGACTTGGGGAAATTACGGCGAGACGCTCCATCAGAATTGTAATATTATTTATGCAAATGGACTGTGTGTTAGCCATCATGCTGACAGATCAGGATTTCCAGAGGAGGGAGAACACAATTAACTTGAGTTGCGACCAATATATCAGACAGAAAACCAGGGACTCTCACCTCTCGGAATTGCTGCTGCCCAAGGTTTTCTGTAGCTATATCATGCAAGCTAATTCTTGCTTAGTTACAAAAATCATTTGCAGTGTCTGAAAGTCTCAATTTGCTAGCGTTTGCAAGTGCTGAGCTACATCGTTCCTGATTGGTTCACTTTTAACCAAAATATACCTCACAATTAAAATATTCATATGAGCGTAAGGAGAAAAATCCAGAGGTGTGTCTGTGTTTGATTTTAATTTTTGTTGATTTGTTGAACTTGAATATTGGAATTATAAGTGAAAAAAGGGGTCTGGATAGGCTTTTTATGTTTGCAAATACGACATTCAATATGCCTTGCAAACTGCCACCCTGTTGAAAATGTGAGTTACAGGAGTGCTCAGAAATTTAAGGGCTCAGATATTGTCAGGTGAAAATAATTCTGACCAAACTTCTCCACCAGACACTATGGTAAAAAGTTAGTGCATAGATTAGCCACCCCAGCTAGTGCTGGAATTGCCACGATGGTTCAGGCCTAGTTCTGCCTTGCATGCAATCAATAAACTCTCATTCTGCATTGGCTTTGTATATTGGCATGTTTTCTTAGTAATTTTGGTCAATACATTTTTTTCATGATTGTAAGCACGTTAGTTCTCATGTGAGGGTAATGCTAATTGCTGAGCACTTTGCCAAGCAAGCAAGCAAGCAGTAGGATACTTTGTCAGTATCTAATCTCATGTGTGCCTCGTAAATGGCATTCCTACAGAGGCACATTGCCTAGCACGCAAGCATCACTGATACTTTGATCAACCTCATCCTCAAACTGTGGCTCTACCCTTACATGCAAATCTAACGTCACCATTATGGGAGCATGCCACCTAGCAGGTGAACTACCTCAGATATCCTGCTAGTATCTGCCTCACTGTCCCAAGCCACCACTCATCTTGAGGGCTTAGCCATCCCTACAATTTTCTGGCACATGGTCTTGTTATGTTACAAGTTTCTCCAGTCTTGCTTTCAAGAGAAATTGCGTCAGCTGCCAAGCTGTCTCTACACATATAATACTTCAGATAACATACTTCTCTTGAATTGAATTTAACAGGAATTGTAAACTACTGGGCCGTCACAATGCATGAAACACTTCAGATAACATATTAATATTGGCTGCTAGAAAAAATGGTGCCTAGCTGGATAGACTATAAGATTGTTCATTCATTTATTAATTTTTTCATAAAGTGGCAGGCCTTAGCCACTTACTTCTAAATAACTGGACCAAATGTTGATCTTCCTTTTATATATACAGTCTCCGCGCAACTTACCGGTCCGCGGACTTTAGCCGGCAAGACAGGGTTCAGACTGGTAATTTGAATATTTGGGCATTTACAGGCCCGACTGGGCCGACAATACCAAGCTTTCCACTCGACAGAAACGAATGGCATCCTCTCGTAGTTCACTTGTTTGTCGCTATGTTACTTTCATTGTATACAGCGCCACGTACCAAAGTGCATTGTCACAGAGCATTCTGGGTGCATGCTACCCTTTTGCCATGACGCCACCGGCAAAATGAAACCATCTGCAGCGAAGGATTTCTCGTAGTTCTTTGCTGTGGTGGCAAAAGCTTTCCATCTATGCTTTCATCATAAATAATTATATTCAATTCAAGTGCACCTGGTTGTTGCCAGATTCCTGTCTCTGACCTGGGTGCAAACTAAACAACTCAGATTAGTCACCTTTGCATTCACACCCCCATTACCTCTTTCTACCTTGATAAACAACCTCTGTTGAGTGACTGAGCAGCAAGCAGACAGTTCAAGCTGAGGCATCACTTTGTGGTAATTTCAGCTGCTTATGCAATTGCGTATAACGGTACTCTTCAGATTATATGGCCATCTTGCTTGCTAGCTAAAGATATTGAAGGAAAGTCTTTGGAACTAATCGTCATATTTAGCGATGTCATTTGTTTTTTGCCCCAACTTCACCAGCTAGCTAGCTTTAACAGGGATTGCTCTACAGATGGCTTAGCAGTAACGTAACTAATGTCACAAAAATCTTACTGTTCAGTTTGGACACACGGAAGCGCAGCAATTTAACTTTTCAGAGAAGTTCATGCCTATTACAGCTAGCTACTGTATGTGAGTAAAGTTGGGGCAAAACCTAATCATATCACTTAAATATGTTGATTGTTTACAAAGACTTTCCTCAGTTAATGTTAATTAGCTAGCTAGATGGCTATATTGTCTAAAGAGTATAAACATATTAATGTAACTTGATAAGTGATTGTGCCCATATAGCAGTATAGTACAGTACAGCCATCATGACATAGTTGCACGTGCAACACAGTATTTTAATTGTGTGGCTAAGAAGATTTCCTACCCCCAATTTACATTAGGTGCGGCTGCGCCGCGTTACGGCTGTGCCATGGCACTTGGACAAGTATCCAGCCATTCTAGTCAATGCTTGTGTTTTCACTAGATGCACTGCAGAGAGTGTCAGCAGCGTCCCAGAAGTGGCTCAGCGCTCCGCAGAGTATACGCAGCAAGTCTATTTCTGCTGCTGGCGAGCCGCAGTCACGCTGATCTGAATCAGCAATAGCAGGGAGACGTTTCCCATTGTTTGACCTTATACATTTAGTGGATCCAACTACGTTAATATTTGTGCCAATGGTAATCGCACACCAGATCGTGCCAGGCTGGAAGTAACTATCGAGGGGAATACGCTTTTAACTAAAGGAAACCAGACAAAAATCTTTGATAAAAATTTTTTTTATTACTTATTATTAAAGTTGTGATTTTGTTATAACTGAAACAGCGGCACATTTTTTTTTTTTAATCTATGGTGTTCACGGCTGGACTGTAGTAGGTTCTACAGCACAACAAAGACGGAAATGACATTAAATGCAATTAAAGCAGAAAAAATAACAAAGCATTTAAGGTCGTAGCAGAAATATAAGGGAAACAGCATAATAATTTGAGAGAAATTTAAACAGATGTACAAAAAACCAGTGAAGTTGGCACATTATGTAAATTGTAGATAAAAACAGAATACAATGATTTGCAAATCCTTTTCAACTTATATTCAATTGAATACACTCCAAAGACAAGATGTTTAATGTTCAAACTGAGAAACTTTTTTTTTTTGCAAATAATCATTAACTTAGAATTTAAAGGCAGCAACACATTGCAAAAAAGTTGGCACAGGGGCATTTTTACCACTGTGTCACATCGCCTTTCCTTTTAACAACACTCAGTAAACGTTTGGGAACTGAGGAGACCAATTTTTGAAGCTTTTCAGGTGGAACTCTTTCCCATTCTTGCTTGATGTGCAGCTTAAGTTGTTCAACAGTCCGGGGTCTCCGTTGTCATATTTTACGCTTCATAATGCGCCACACATTTTCAATGGGAGACAGGTCTGGACTACAGGCAGGCCAGTCTAGTACCCGCATTCTTTTACTACAGAGCCATGCTGTTGTAACACGTGCAGAATGTGGCTTGGCATTGTCTTGCTGAAATAAGCAGGGGCGTCCATGAAAAAGACGTTGCTTGGATGGCAACATGTGTTGCTCCAAAACCTGTATGTACCTTTTAGCATTAATGGTGCCTTCACATATGTGTAAGTTGCCCATGCCTTGGGCACTAATACACCCCCATACCATCACAGATGCTGGCTTTTGAACATTGGGCCTATAACAGTCCGGATGGTTCTCCTCCTCTTTGGTCTGGAGGACACGACGTCCACAGTTTCCAAAAAAAAATTTGAAATGTGGACTTGTCAGACCACAGAACACTTTTCCACTTTGCATCAGCCCATGTGGTGATGTCGTTTACACACTGATGTCGGTTTTTGATGCAGCACCGCCTGAGGGATCGAAGGTTACGGACATTCAATGTTGGTTTTCGGCCTTGTCGCTTACGTGCAGTGATTCCTCCAGATTCTCTGAACCTTTTGATGATATTACTGACCGTAGATGATGAAATCCCTAAATTTCTTGCAATAGCTCATTGAGGAATATTGTTTTTAAACTGTTCGACAATCAGTTCACACATTTGTTCACCAAGTGGTGACCCTCGCCCCATCATTGTTTGCGAATGACTGAGCATTTCAGGGAAGCTGCTTTTATACCCAATCATGGCACCCACCTGTTCCCAATTAGCCCGTTCACCTAAGGGATGTTCCAAATAAGTGTTTGATGAGCATTCCTCAACTCTCTCAGTCTTTTTTGCCACTTGTACCGGCTTTTTTGAAACATGTTGCAGGCATCAAATTCCAAATGAGCTGATATTGGCAAAAAAATTACAAAGTTTTCCTACTCGAACATTAAGTAACTTGTCTTTGCAGTGTATTCAATTGAATATGGGTAGAAAAGGATTTGCAAATCATTGTATTCTGTTTTTATTTACGATTTACTCAATGTGCCAACTTCACTGGTTTTTGGTTTTGTACCAATAACTTTCAAAAGATGAGTAGGCTCCTGCTTTAATTATTCCTGCATGGTCACTAAATGAAACCATTTATTTGAAAATTAGGAGTTAAAAGGCAGAGCGATTGACAATGACCCGCACCTGTTTTGTGTTTATGTTGTAAAAAAGAATTAAGAACTTTTAGTGTGGTGCAGCACCTATAGGCAGTGGGCCAAAATCTGTGGCTCCCCTGGAAAATGAAGTCCATGGTCACTCTCTGGTGGCAACTTTTAAGAATGTGTTTTACCTAATTCGAGGTCGCTGAATCCGAATCTGCAAAGTTCCCATGCCTAGACTTGCACAGTAAAGCGGTAGGAGCCGTTAAACATAGCGTGTACCTACGCATCAACAGCCATCATGTTGTGAGTCATTATCACACTCATGAAGCTCAAGTGCGTTTGAAACTGGTGCCAGTGTTCTCTTACCAGTATCTGTATACGGTGATTGTATATTGGCTTTTAAAGGTACTTATTCCACTTAAATATAATGAAAAAAATACAATAAATCTACTTTATAGTATATACAGCGCCCTCCATAATTATTGGCACCCCTGGTTAAGATGTGTTAAAAGCCTTCAAACTGGCATTCATGGACGGACAAGAAGGCCACAAACGAAAAATGATCATAGTCCAAATTTAGCATTTTTGTATATTTTACATATTATATATTATTATTATATTTATAATAATGTAATGATATCATATAATACTATTATTGTATATAATTATTTTATATTTCATATTTTGCGCAGATTTTTTCAGTGCTTTGTTTCTAAGATCCTTTTGAATTTTTTATTCATAATTTCTCCACAACGTGAAAATGTGATTCAGATAATTTTTCCATTGTGGTCTTCAAATATATTGCAATATTTGACGAAGGTTTGCCAAAATAATCCTGAGCTGACATTGTTATATCGCTTATAAACATATGATGGTTCCTAATGCAGTACCATCTGAGTGATTGGATAATCATGAATATTCAGTGTGGGTTTGCGCCTTGTTCATTATGTACAGAAATTCCTCTTGATTCCTTAAATATTTTTGTGATGTAATGCTGAGGGTGAAATATCCAGATGGCTTTGTATTTCTCTTCGTGGAACACTGATTTCAAACTTGCAAAAGTTTTCTCACTGTTTTATGAGGACATTGGTCATCCCAGCCAATCTTTTCTCATGAAGCAGAAAGTCTTTCTTGGATGCTGCCTCATTTTTACCTCATTAGTAGTCCTAAATTATCTCCATCCCTAAATAGCAGGAATAGATGAATATTTAGAAATAAAATTAAGTTGGCCAGAAATATCAAACGTTAAATTTCTTTTCTTCATAAAACTGTCTGAAATGAAATATAACACAAATATAACTGTGCTCTCTTTTTTATGTACATCTTCCCTGCTACCCTAATTCTTTCTGAGTCAGAGTTGTGCATACAACTAAATATATACCCATGCATCTCAAGAAATGTTGAACATTTCCCAACAGTTTGAATTTATTCTTGTCATTACTGTTGTTACTGCTGACCCCGTGTTTAGTGGAGAGATGACTGAATGGACTAGACCCTGGAAATGAGCTTTGCGTGACCCTGGTCATTATTTCACACCATGCAAGTAAAAGGTACATAAATTAATAAGTCTTCAAAAGTCATTCACTCTATGTGTCTGTTTGTGTGTGTGTGTGCGCATGCATGTGTGTGCTGCGTCTGCGCAGCTTAACTGCCACGACTCCGCATTGCATGCAATGCGTATATGTTGGCATAATTATATCCCCGAACGCCGAATGGCGTTCATTCAATGAATGTTCAATGGCGTCCATTTTTGCTATATCTTTGGAACTATTTCTCCAATTGACATGAAACTATGTGCAACTGCAAGGTCATGACCTCACAACGTGTCACATGATGACATCATACCTGTATGGTTCAATATTTTGCCACCAGGTGGCGCTTTGTGATGGAAAATTACCATTTTGGCCATATCTTCAGAACCATTTGTTCGATTGACCTGAAATTAAGTTCAAATAAAAGTCTATTCAAGGTCTATTCAATGATTGGGGAATTAGAGGATTGGAGGCGTTCGGGAATATACCCCCAGCCGTCGCCTCCGACAGCATAAACCTAGTTCAAAATATAGCCTTTGTCAATTGTTTGACATAGTTTCTTAATTGTAAAACATTATCTGTTATACAAACAAATTGTTCGCTAATATAAATTTTTGGGAGAGATTATATTCAATCATTTACAAGTAGACTTATGGTCTATTATGACCAGTTTATTCCGACTTAAACAGAGGTGTACTTCTCATGAACTTTCCAACGTTACTGTGAGTGTGACTAGTGGCTCCTCTTGAGCAGTCGCATTTCAGCGCTGCCCAACACTAATATTTTGCGCGTAAAATTCTCATTAATGTGCAAGTGTGGATGTGGGAACTTTTTTGATTTAGCATCTATTCATAATACACTACAAAAAATTGCTGAGTTCACGTTGCCACCAGATAGTGCAAGCTACAGATTTTGGCCCACGGCCTACTATAGGAGTGCAATAATTGACTTTTCTATGACTTGAATCTGTAAATATATCAGACCTTGTGCAGACTTTTATTGCAGCATTATAAATAAAATATGGACATGGGGCTTTCATTGTCTATGGCAGGCATTGGATTTCTCGCATAATGTGAAGTTTAAGGATTAAAAAATCTGACTAATTAACACAAATCAACAGCTTAATTGAATTCTGGGATTGCTATTGTGGTCGCAATGAAAACCAGCATGCACAGTGATCTCACTGGGAGAACTACTGGATGAGTGGATGGGCCGAGAAGTATGCAAGCTTTGAACTCGATTACCTTTGCAACGAAACAAGTTATCAACAAGCTTTAAGTGAATATATGGATACAAAAATTGTGTAAGTTCTAAGTTTCTCAAAGTTCAGACCTGCAATACGTTGGGAGGACCTGCAATATTCAGATTTTAGCAGGTCCTTGGTCCTGCACTGCCCTCAGAGTTTTCGCAGACTGTATATATGCATAACGATATCACCTGTTTAGCATCTGTACACCCTTCTGAGTCACAGATTTCATTGTCTTCACTTTTTCTGGAATGTGTAACAGGCATCAGATTTGGAATGAGAGTGGGTTAAAAAAAACTTTTTATAAGCAAAAACATGAAATATTTTGTCTTGTTTTCAATTTACTCCAGGAAAGGCTGGCAGAAGTATAAAAAAACTAAATGGCTCAGGGCCCCATATCCAGCAGGGGGCCCCTGACAAGCAAAAAATTTTTTATAAAAATTACTTACATAAAGCCATCATAGAGAGTCACAGTGTGACATGAATTCTCAACCAGCTTTGTTAGCATTATTTCACTTCCAGTTTTATCACTCCATGGTTTGTCCAAAAAATTATTGCAGATTTTCGGAGGTAGACGAAAATAAGGTCCACTATTAACTGAATTTGTGTAATGCGTTACCATTTTGATTATTGAGACAATGTGGTTGAGTAAGCTCAACCTTTAGGCTTTGCGACCCTAAAAGATGAATGTTAATATCAATATCTTAAGGTTGAGGTTAAATGAAACCTGTCATTCCCTGCTAATGTGTGGGTCATTATTACTTCATTTCTATCCAGGTCTCTAGAGAATACAGTACATGGAAACTAAATTTTAAAAAATTATCAAATCAGCCATCACTTTAGATCATAGGAATGATGAGTGTGCGGTAGACTCAATCTGTGAACGAACAGCACTTTTGTGTTCAAATGCAAGCACATTCTGTCTCCATTTTTTTTTTTAAACTTTCAAATATTGGGCAGCGTCTCGTTTATCCAGTCCCTCATGATTTCTAAGCATGAGTTTTCTAAGCATTTGAACATTGCGCTGATAAAAAGGATGCATTTATGCTGGGGTTAAAGTTCATCAGCAGTTCTTTCCTGAAACACCAATGTTTACGGTCTTTCCCTCTGAAAGATTACATCCGGCAACACGATGAGGTGGTTCTGAATTTCTGTGTAAAAGGTCACTTTCTATGATTTCTGCCTCTGGGACTTCATTTATGTGAGAGAGCCGAGTTATACTTTTTCAATCAAAAACATCTCTACCTTTCCTCAGAGGACCACAGTTCATATTCTTGACAGATTAATACTTCTTAACGGTCTGTAAGGGCCTGACACTATCTTTTAGTCTGGAATGTCTCAGAGCCCCTCTAATTCTGGGTCTTTTTCAACACCACATACTCCACTCAGCCACTCTGGCTTTGCTTAATTATGCAGAATAGACACTCATGTTATCACATGCATGTGCTGTGCTGAATACACAATTAGGTTATGAGTAATCAATGATTTATGTAATTGTTATCTCTCGTAAACCTTGCACTCCTTGTTCGTCAAAGTTATATTGTTATTCCTGGCTTAATGAACAAGCATTTTTATCTTCAGCATGAATTATCTACAAAAACCATTATACAGAGGAGCTCCTTTATAATACATCTGCGCCCCACTCTGACACTGATATGCACATGCATACAGACACACACACACACACACACACACACGCACGCACACACACACACACACAGGTTTTCATGTCTTGTGGGGACATTTCAAAGACTCAAATTCATTCCCTAACCCTTTTCCCTGACCTTAACCCTCAACGGTACATACCTAACCCTAACCCTAGTCTTATCCCCTTAACCATAAAATATCTCAATTTCTTAGCGGGGACCTGAAAATGTCCCCATAAGGATAAAGAAACCTGGAATTCCATGTGTTATGGGGACATTTTGTCCCCATAAAGGTAGGTAAACACGGACCACACACACACACACACACAGAAACATACAAATACACAAACACCAACGCATCGCCTGTACCTGAAAGGAAGAAGCTCATGTACTCTGGTCTGCTGCTCTCTCTGGTCAGTCAGGTCCATCAGCTCAGCTGGTTCCAATGTGTTAGGAGGGCCTGGGTCACTGTTTTCCCACTGGCCAACATGTTCTTAGGAAAGCCGCAGTTACCCGGAATAACTGTTTTTAGCTGCCATATGCAGCAAGAAGCTGGCAAGAATTTAAAATATTCACACATTTGAAATAGAGTGCATATTTCAGTCCTCATTTGCATTTACATTGAATGTAGCACATATTCTGATCCTCAAATACTCGCAAATAAGCTTACATGACAAGAAGAGGAGATCTGGCCATGAATATGATTTCCATTGCTTTAACCCCTTAAATGCCAAGGACGTTCAGCCATTCAGTGACTGGGGGCGTAATATACTGTACATCCTCAAAACAGCCGTTTGACCCAGAGTCTGGTTATGTGGATACAATTGGGCTGCTTATGCTGCTGGCTGAGAAGAGTCTGGTACTGACTGAAAAACACCGCAAGCGTACCTTCATTTCATGGCAAAACCCCACTTGTTTATTCTTTGAATGTCAAAATGGATGGTCGCCCTCATGTGTGTACATCAGAGGAAGAGAAGAGCAAAATTTTAGCAGATGCAGACTCAGAATATGATGAAAATAGCAAAGGCAGTAATTTGTATGAGCCCAGCGGTTCAGAGAAGATTTCAGAAGAGGAAAATAGAACCATGTGTAATCAGCTTTGGATTTGTCTGACCACAGTACACATTTTTCCAGATTTCTGCAAGTTGTCGCTGCTTCTGGCCACAGAATTTGAGATTGCCTTCAATGTGAGGAGTAAAATATAATGCTTGTCCATGAGTAACATTATACTTTTGTAGGTCACATCCTGTTTCTTGAGTTCATTAGTTTTCCCCACAGTGAAGCTGCCTGCGTTAGTTTGGTTTTGTTTTGTTAACTGCTTCTTATTATTTATTAAACTATTCTCTTCACCTTCACCCCTCCCTTTCTGCTCCTCCCTCGCCCTCTGACACACCTGACCCGCAATATTAATTGTTGTCTTTGTGTATTTTAGTTCCTGGTTTTGTCTTCCCTTTGCTGCACTGTTATCCTCTGTTTAGGCTGTGCTACTCTCTGTCATTCCACTGTTTACTGTGACTCCTGTTACCAACCTCTTGTGTCTTCCAGTCTCCTGTTTCCCTTGTTAATCTTCGTCTTCGTTCAATGTTTCCTTGGCCAATTGTCCTCATTTCCCTCATGCAAGTCACCACAATGTGGAAAAAATTTCACTCGGCCTCTGTACCGCGGCTCAGTCGCATTGTGGGAGCGAATGCTGATCTGTATAAATTTTACATCTTATTGTTTTGCTACCTGAGCTCAAGAGGTATATCTCTCATTATCCCCCTCTTATCTCACCTTTTGGGCTCTGGGAGATTAAGGCCTGTTACATCTTGGTTGTTCAGGAAGGCACCCCTTCATTACCTGTAGGAACGCTAATCACTCAGCGCAAAATTTACAATGCAGTTTTTCCAGTGTAATCTCATCTTTTGGATTCAAAGATAAAGGGGACTTTACTGAAGGGTTCGAAAGTGATTTCGGTTTTCTCCCGCATGTGTGCGCGTGGCCACATTTGCCAAGATTAAACTGAGCAAGACATACTGTCTGATTTTAAATGCTTGTAAAAGTAAATATAGAAGTCACTGCTTTCTGTTTTTATGTGCATGTTCCTAACTGTCCATACTTTTTACAAGTTTGGGGTCATAACGGTATAAATCCCACAGTGAAGGCTTTTCATTTAGGTGTGTACACGTGCCACAGAAAATCAGGTGACACTCGCATAGTCCAGATGTGTTATGCCTGAACTGAGGTCAACCAATTTCAATCACAGTAAGTTGAATATAAGACATGTTAAACTACAAAATAATTAACACAACTGGAATAAAAACTCATTTATAGCTTTAATGTAAATATACTGAGCATGAGCAATGACTATAACAATCCCTGGTCTTGACATTTTAAATTCTGTTTGCCAACGTACAATCAGATCATGACTTATTGTCCCTGTAAGAAGGTAAGAGAAGCAGCTGGTTTGAAGCAGAATAGATGTTGTTTCATTTCTAAAAGACTGAGGCCTTATCTCATTATACTCTTTGCTTAGCAGTTTCAGACTGGAAAGAGGCTGTGAAGAATGCATTGGCCTCGTTGTACTGCTCCAACATTATTGTAATAACTGGGAAATTTACAAAAGCACAAAAAATTATTAAAAAGTACCCTCATTGCTGATTATTTAATGATTGTAATGCCACCAAAGTTTCAATATTTCTGTAAAGCTTGTCACTGGGGCAGTACCCTCAAATGTACTGCTGTTGTACCTTAGAAGTGGGTTTTTATTTGTTTTGGGACAAAAAAGTACCTTTTAGACCCTAAAAAGGTTCACACAGTACCTTGAGGTCCTATAATTAGCCCTGAAGGGTACATAATACCTTGGGGAACAGAAATGGACTCCTGCTGTGCCCCTATTTCTGAGAGTGTTGGTCTTTCTCCCTTCACGCAGAAAAAAAATAACAGCATCTGACCAAAGCCGAGGGCCATGCAGTTTTTTTTTTTCAGCAAGGTCCAAAAGTGGGGCAGTGTCTGAAAGTTAATGATAACTTACTGACTTCTCGAGTCGGGGAGAGTTGGAGAGAAATGGAACAGGATCTAATTGGCAGGGTCCTCTCCAACTGCCTCTTACACTGAGAGCTCATTTCTGTCTGGAGAAGTGAGCAGGACCGCGGGTCATTACCGCTGTGTACAGTGATTTAAATGTCAAAGAGCGGCAATAAACTGTACACAAACTGTGGCAGAAGTAATTGAGTGTAATAAAGTAGCCGTGGACTGCCAGTGGCGAGGATTTCACTCACATCCGGGGGATATTCATTTACGCGATCTTCAATTAAACAGCGAGAGCCAAACACAGGTGTGAAGCACCCACTCAGACTGGATATGAATATGATACAGCAGTTGAGCTCCCTCTGGCAGGCTCAGGAGCAAAGCCAAACTTAATCCCCGCTCATTGCATTATGCATCTGTCGCTAACTTATGAACAAAGTGAGGAGATTCCAGACTTCATCCAGCCAGCACTAGCTGGCTCCTGCAGTTGAACTATGTTTAGTAACTCTGAGGTGACTGCATTAGCATATACAGGAGGGAGAATTTGCGTCTCTGCCGCCTCGACAAGGCTGAGCGGATTACTGTGATATATTCTGCTCTGTTCCAGCATTAACTGTAAACACTCCAGAAAAATACCTCACATTATGCGCCAGATATGTTGGTCAAAGAGAGTGATAAATATTTTACCCTCTGCACTTTCTCATATCCTTTAGCACATTTGCGTATTGCACGTTTACAATAGGTTTCCGAGTGGGCCTGCATGATTTAGCAAAGTATAGCAATATGGCTGGTAAATAAGAAACAGTTTGTAATTAACTTTTTTTTTTAGTTTAGACCCAATGTTAATTAGCCAACTGAGACAAGAGGAGGGCATTTATCACGCTGTCTCTGCAGGATAATGATAATCAATGTACGCTGACAAATTAGCCTGCATGCCCAAAAATCTTTTAAGACATGCAAATGCTCTCTTCCAGGTGCTACTTATAAATGCTCTCTTATTTTCACCAGCGGTCTGAACGATCATATTTAATTCTTCCTCATGCGGAGGGGTGCGAAGAGGCATTCGCAGTTATTCTGTTTAAGTCCCCAGAGTGGAACGGGAATAAATTTTCTCTTTTTTTCGCGGCTGAGTCGCCTTAAATAGATTTAATTAAATTCCCTATCAGTCATAGAAGCAGAATTTGAGAATGCTGAATCCTCTCTCTCCCCGTTAAATATGCCCCTCTATGACTGGCCCCAGTTATCCCTGCAGCTCTGGATCTGGCTTAAATCAGCACTGATGGAAGAAGCCATTCAGGAGGGACGGATCAGCAGCTTTTCTCCACTCTGAGGAACTGAGCTGGTTAGTATGACCCTCCTAAGGTCATCTCCAGTAAACATCCACCCCTAAATTTACCATTCCCAAAGGTGAGAGGAGGGTACAAAAATCTTTTTTTTAATCTTTCACAAGGAAGTAAGGAAAAACAGCACATTTTTAGCTGCGACCAAGCAGCTCTATGAACGCTTCTGTCTGTCTGTCCGTCTGTGACACCTTTTTGACCATGTTCCTGTCGTCGTATCATCATGAAATTTTTAGGAGTTATTTACTTTCACCAAAGTGATGTCCATGCACAAGGTCGAGGTGAAAGGTCACAGAGGTCACGACCTTGTTTGCGGATTTTCGCGCTGTAACTCCAGTTAGAATTCATGGATCGCTATGAAATTTTGGAAATAGCTTCTAGGCATAGAGGAGGTGTTCCCTATAGTTTTTCAAGGTCATCTGTCAAATCCCAAGGTCACAAAGGCAAAAAAAGTGTCAATTTTGCCCGATTTGATGGTTTTCGCACCGTAGCTCAAGTTTAATTCAATGAATGGCTATGAAATCTTACAACAAGCTTCTTGGTGTAGAGGAGGGGTTCCCTATTGATTTTCAAGGTCATTTGCCAATTTCAAGACCACACTTGTACAGGAAACCACCAGTCATGGACACTAGGCCTCATGACGGATGCTAGGCCAGGTCGCAGCTATTAGATCCCTCTGATCTACTTGTTCAGCAATAAAGAGCCTTACTTGAGTTTTTTCCTCATTTGTCGCCATTAGTTCAAAGTAAGTCTGTATGGTTGTCTTATTATTATACCTTGTGGAAGCTGGACAGCAAAACACTTAGAAAATCCTTTCAAACACAAACTTCAAAATATCTACGAGATTTTTCTGGTAAGTATGTGACCCTTGCAAATCTCAACATAAGATTTAAGTTCACACGTGGGCGTGCTCTGACATCCATCCATCCATCCATCCCTTTTCACCTGTTTATCTGGGGCCAGGTCATAGGGGTTGCAGACTAAGCAAAGTGGGCAAGGCATCCCCTCCCCAGCTGCTTCCTCGAACTCTTCCTGGGGGACCCAAAGATGTTCCCCGCCCAGCTGAGAGGTATAGTCTCTGGGTCTGCCTCAGGGCCTCCTCCTGGTTGGACATGCTCAGAACACTTCAAAAGGGAGGCAACAAAGAGGCATCCAAACAAGATGCCCGAACCACCTCAAATGACTCCTCTCAACATGGAGGAGCTGCAGTTCTACTCTGAGCCTCTCCTGAACGTCCGAGGTCCTCGCCCTATCACTAAGGGCGTGCCCAGCCACCCTGCGGAGAAAGCTCTTGTTGGCCACTTGTATTTGCAATCTTGTTCTTTTTAGGTACAATGGCTGCAAAAAAATCCCCCATTAATTTAGAAACAAGCTTCAGAGCCTCGGCATCAGACATAAGATCGTTTCCTTTTGAAGAAATGAGTGATTGTAATGTGTGAGGCAAATGCGTTTTGTTGTTTGTAGCTAGAGAGCACTGATAATTAGTTTGAGATCTTATAAATAGCACTCTGTACATGGAGAGCACTTAGTATCATTCAAGCAGGAGTTAGATGCAAACAAATAAGGCTTCTTTTTCTTTTGTATTTGACTGAGGATAGAAATAGCCTTTATTTGCATGTATTTGTCTTTGTCTTAGGGCTTCATGGACAATTTTTGGTTATTTCATGGGCACTGCTCACCTCAGATAAAAGAATAAACAGTTTTTTGACATGTATACTGAGTACGTGGCCTTTCCTGAGTGTGGGAGGAGTGGGGGACCAAAGTGCATGGCATGTCTCAGCCTCTCCTGGACTGCAAACATAACAGCACAGACAGAAAGATCATTCCTCTCTGAGAAGTTTTGCTTCAACTCAGGGAAATCCTCTGTTTTCGCTCCACTGATCACAATATCTGTGAGCTCTGACAGCACTGGTGTCCTTCTTGTGTGCTGTTTCGGTTGAGTACGAGCGATAGGTGCCTCTTTCATCTGCTGGAAATAGATGTCTGCTTGTTTTGGCCCTGCATGAGTCACAGGTAGCAGTAGCCTGGAGAGACCGACAGCATTGCTGTCAAACTCAGACTTCCGGTAATTGCTTTTGTATATGTGAACTGAGAGCACCAGGGCCCAACTTCGCATTTGATTGGCTGTTGATGATGGACTACTCGAATGTGGCCCAAAGATGGTTAGATAGACAGACTTTATCCTCATTCAGACTAAACACAAGACAAGTGCAATGTAGGACAAAATTACCTTGCATCGAGCTCATGAACTTTATACACTCAACAAAAATATAAACGCAACACTTTTGTTTTTGCTCCCATTTGTCATGAGATGGACTCAAAGATCTAAAATTCATTCCAGATACACAATATTACCATTTCTGTCAAACTTTGCTCACAAATCTGTCTAAATATGTGATAGTGAGCACTTTTGCTTTGCTGAGACAATCCATTCCACCTCACAGGTGTGCCACATCAAGATGCTCATCAGACACCATGATTAGTGCACCAAATAAATTCTAACCTCCATTTACTTTCAGGCCCAAAACGGCATAGCTCACATTTTACCCAAAATGTAGTTACTGCACTTAGGTTTGTATATACTGCCCTACAAAGCCTAAGTATATTGTGCGCCCAGAATAAATGAGGAGTCCACTAGCAAAGCCTTCTAAGTCAAGTTGGTCCATTTTTTATAAAATCAGATTTTTTGATTGGCATGGAAATGATCTTCCATAGATACCAATTTTTACTACACTGAAATTATTAGCCTTGCAGACATAATCCATGAAGTAATCCATGATTTTTTAAAGAAATGACTTTGATTTTGCAACACAAAGTTTTGACTTAGCAGGTTTAGAAAGTGGAGTGGAAATTTTAGCAGGTTTTGACAGTTTTTAAATCAGCCCCTTTGCTTAATAGGTGAAAGTATTTGACTCAGGACCCATTCTGCATGCTGCAAATGCATTTAAGGACATGCAAGGACATCATTCGAACTCATAATAGTGTTCCTTACCTTTGAAGCTTGAGGAGCTTTCTTTTGGAACCCTTACGAGGAGATTCGTTTGCATTTCTGCGATCAAAACGAAACTTGAGTCTGTATCCCCCATGTTAAGAATGAGGAAGCAAAAGCTGAACAGGCTATAAATGCTCGACTGTGATTGGCATGGGCGGTATGGAGTCATGAGTGCATTAAGACATCAGACTTCAACAGTAGCCTACTGCTTTATTAAGGTATGAAACACACCGTGTTTAACTGCTAACAAAAAAAATCTGGCGGAAGAGTATGCTGCATGCCAGCTGGTGTAAGTTGGGGCATCAGTGATCTTCAGGATATGCACAAGAGGGGCTCAACAGACATCCACTCCCCTGGGCCGACTATATCTTACAGCGGGGGCTGGAAACACTGCTTTTGTACAGAGCCCTGCAAATTCTTTGTTTCCCTCCTTTCTAACACACCTAATTCAAAATGATCGCCCTGTTATCAAGCCCTTGGCAAGCGGAAATCATTTGAATCAGAGAGACATCTAAAACATACAGCTCTCCAGGTGCAGGGCTCCCTACCCCTGTCTTTAAGGGACAAAGAACATGCATAAATGATACTTGTATATCTTGTTCCTCCTCCAATAAAGCAGGTATTTTTCTTGTCCTCCTCTTTTGGTAATACACACTTACAGTATATTTCCCAGGAACGGTATCTACAGGACAGCAAATTGTTCCATCACTAGTGGATGATTTTCACTCAAATTCATGATTAAACCAGGGCCACCTGACATCCTGCTGACCTGCAGATGATTTGGCATGACTGGGGCAAATGAGTGGTTGTCGCTTATTCGATACATTTAAGGGGCACTGCCATGGCCAAGCATGCATAATAAACTTGGAAAAAATTATCTCAAGTTTTTTAATGATGGAAATTTCTATTTTAAAGTTATTTTTCAGTCAGTCATAATTTTAATCATTGCTGCTCTTTCCAAAAATTAATTATCTTCTGTAATTAAAGACTCATAGAATATTTTGGTTCATTTCTTGGCTGCACTTTGCATTACGGCTTAGTAATAACTATGTAATACCAATGTGACAGTTTTATAATAAAGCAGTAATAATTTAGTGATAACATATAATCACCAAAATAATGACCAGATTAGATTAAACCAAATATCAGGAGGCACTGGATTCACCCCAACCAGTTAAACAGCTCATTGATAGAAATGGAACAGTCAGTGTGCAAAGAAATTTCAATATCCGACCGACCATTTCTGTCAACCTCTATAAAATATCACAAATGGTTAAAAACATAGAAATCTCAACAACCCTGACAGCTTGGTGGAAACTTAATAAAATCTTCAATTTCACTTTGACACCATGCAACTACACTCCAACATGGCACAACCCTGATTTCTGTCTCAACAAAACACCCCTCTCCTTTTGTCTCTGGAAAGACAGTGGTATAACTCATCTGCAGCACATCTTCCTAAGTAACTCATTCATTACATTTCAGGATCTGACCCAAAAGTATAACATCTGGAACAATCAGTATCTTCAATATCTCCTGTTAAAATCTATCCTTGAATCAAAAAGTGACCAACCCCAAAAAAACGCTATCTAAATAACACAAACTGATATTTAACTCAAATTCATCAATATCCCCATCCAAGCCTGGGAAAAAGACTTATCTCTCTCCCCCGACTTAAACTTCTGGGCCCTGATATGTAAGAACACTTTCAAAATGACCCAAAATACTAACCTACAATTAATACAGTGTAAAGTGTAAATGGGATTTGTAGAGTCAGACACATGCTCACAATGAACACCCAAGATGATTATTTCCACTCCACTTGGCACTGCCCACTAACCTTTAACTCCTGGAAGCAAGTCACTGACAGAATATCTCTTATTATGGGCTGTAGTATCCCACTCTCCCCATCGGTTTGTCTGCTCGGATACCTCCCAGAAATCAACCCACCAGTTCAAAATACAAGCACATTTCCATGGAAATTACATCTCATGAGCAGCAATCTTCATCACTTGAAAAAATGTGGGCCCCTTTTATAAAATCTTTAAATCTGCCTGTGAACTAATCCCATTTCCTCATATTAATGTAGATATACACCAACCCCTGAAATATTCAAATTCAGTTATATCCTGTATAAATAACTGTACATTGTCATTCTTTGCTTTCTGTTATGTCTTCAAATTTTTTGTGTGGTGCTGCGCAGTATTATTGTTACTATAGTCATTATGATTGTTTCCACTGCCATCTTTCAGCCCATATAGTTTCCCATTTGATACCCGTCTCACTTCCATTGATTGGTTTTTTCCCTTCTCTTGTCTGCTGTATTGTTCTCTTTTCCTCTCTCTCTCATAGTACTTATACTCGCATGTCCCCCTGTCTGTCTGATAGTCTGCCCTCAGTTTATGCACGTGTTCGTTTTTTTCTTTCTTTTTCTATTGTTTTTTGTTTTTGTTTGACCCCCCCCCCCCCCCCTTATTTTGTTAATCCTTTTTTTTTTATATAATAAATAAAGCTGACCTCCCATGAGGGCGTAGGGGTGGTGGCAGGGCAAAAAAAAGAGGCACTGTGATTCCCTGGAAATGTTTGTGGTATTGCGGTATACCACTGCTCAATCTCCTCCAGCTGCGTGGCTTAAGCTAAGCAGGTGTGGGCTTGGTTAGTACTTGGATGGGAGACCTCTTGGAGAAACCAAGTTGCTTGAAGAAGTGTTGGTGGTCCAGTAGGTTGCAATCTTCCCACTGGTGGAATAATACAGTGCCTCAGTGTAGTGTTGGGGACGCTGTGCTGGATGAGATGTTGAACTGTGGTCATTAAAGATCCAGTGTCCCTCTTTGGCAAGAGTTGGGGACTCCCTGGTGTCATGGCTGAATTCCCAACCTCTTTTAACCTGCCACCTAATCATCCCCTGATTTATATGAATGCATCTATCAGGGCTGCGAAATGTTGAACAACCTTTGTCCATTTAATTACACACTACTTTCAACGAAACACATTCTGCGTTATGACGCTGTTATAACCTAGTTTGTCTTCCAGGAATTTTCATATGATTTTTTCGGTATTACACTGATAGTAGCCTATAGTATTCTCAAAACATCATCCTGTATTACCTCATCATTATCAGATTATAACACAATAAATGTCACTTTAATAACCATGTATTGATACAAATGTTTTACTGCTAACCATTTTATTGTTAGCAGCTGATCATATTGCTACCTATCACCCTGATGCATTCAGTTTTCTATCAAATTATCCAAATATAACCATTGTTATTTACGGGCTATTCTCTGGTTATTACTCAGGTAATTACATTGTATTACTTAACTATTGCTCACTTAATTTCAATCTATTACCCCACTATTTTTATTAGCTAAGTTATAACATGGATTAACTTAATTATTGCATCTTTATTTTCAAAGTTTTATTCCAGTATTACCATGTAATTACTTAGCCATGTTTAAGAACTACCCATATCTTCTAAAAACATGTATTTTGCCTACACAATCTTTGAGACTTTTGGTTGTGTGTTGTTATATTTGGCCACAGATACTGGAAGGAAATCACCACCCTGCAGGAAACCTACCATTGTGGAATCTATACTGATTTCACCATCAATAACATTGGATTACATGCAGTATTTTCAGTTATAACATTTGATATCAAAGTCACGTAGTAAAACAAAAATCCCAGACACCTGAAAATTTTCTGATAACAGATCCACTGCACATCCTCAGCCATGAGAGTACCTGTTTAACGAATATAGTTTGGTACAATGTACGAGCTATAGTTCTTTGGAATTTACTGAGTAAATCATGCACCTCCCATTTGTATGATTTATTTCATGCACTGAAAAAAATGTTTTGTTGAATGAACATAATTTTTTTAAGGGAAGTGGCTGCACAAAATATTTTTATCTGAAGCTAGATATTTTTATTATGTTGACTATTTGAAATTACTTATATTTTTTAAGTGGAGTTAAATAACACACCTATTTCTATTAAAATATGCTTAATTAATATATGGAACATTTACTAGGGGTCAAAATCACTTTTTTCAGTGTGGTATTCAGTGTCATTAATGGGCAATATTCACTTGCAATAGAAGTGTGTAATCTTTTTTTTTTTCATTTTAGAGAACGATAAATAAGAAATTTAGATTTTTTTTTATCAGAATTGCTCCTAGTTTCATGGAAAATACTATAACAAGAGTATATATATTTACATATAAAATAAAAGATGTGAAGTGATTCAGTGTGAAGACAAAGTGGGCTCCAAAACTCAAAATAATTTCTAATACAATTTTCATCAAGCCATAACTTGGCAAATACGCAACTGGAGGTCAATCATTTTTGAAGTTCTAGTTGGACAATCCCAAAAATTTCAAGCATGTAGAACAAATGGTTCATAAGTAATGATTTGTGGAACTTTTCAATTATTTGGCAGCACTCATTTACTTGGGGCACAAACGTTTTTCAAAACCTTCACATCTCTGAAACTAAAAACAGAGCCCAAAATTCTGTAAACTAGTTTTTGGATACGATGACATCATTAACAAGAAGTATGAAGCAAATCCAAGATGGTCAGTTGGAAAAAAATACTCTAAAATCTGTTAATTTGACATGAACTGCCCTTTAGTTGCGCGCATTGTGAACTGTTAGTTTCCTCAGCTAAGTAAGGTGAGCTTCGAATGTTTTGATCTGTGTTCATAGTGAACCGTGATTGTCCTCAGTTGTACCTATGATGAACTTAGAATTTGCTTAGCTGTCCGTATGACGAACAGGGGATTTTTTGATGGGACTGAGCAAGCCCCGAAATCAACTGTCTCTGGCCTCAAAGTGCACATTTGCCTGAGAGGGTGACGTCTTTTCTTTCTCTTCTGAATGCAGTAACACATAGCTCACCCTGTGAATCAAAGTCTGTCAAAAGTCTAAAGGCCTAGTATGTCTTCCCGACTTGGTGCTTTCATTAGCCGCCAGTCTAATCATCCAGACAGCCTTCCCAACACAATACTTTTAACAACCACCAGATTAAACGCCCAATCAGCTTTCCCAACACGATGCTTTTAACAGCCACCAGTCAAAATGCCCAGTCAGCCTTCCCAACATGGTGCTTGTTTAAATAAAATAAGTTAGTCTACTTTCAATTTCAGCACTTCCCAATGTGCTCATAAAAACAGATGATTAAAGTGAGATGCGTGAGTCAAGAATAGAAAAAGGTAGTATCATTTGCCTTTGACTTTTTATGTTTGTATAATATGATTATTTTTGTGGGTTGCGTGTTATGGTCTTTCCTCAATAAGCTGTCCCCAGTTAACTGCGCAGCGATGCACATTTTCACCATGGTATTTTTCTGAGATCTAATGAGCAGGTAGACAGGCTCTCTCACTTTCTCTGTGCTTTTTTATTTGGAGTAAATTAGAACAGAGGAGTGAGTACTTTTCTAATCTCCTCAGGGGGAATTAGATTGCCACCTGAATGAAACATGCAGACAGCATTTATAAACATCAGAATAAGACAGGAATAATAAAGGTGGAAATAAATATCTTCCGAAGACTCAACAATTAATTTCTGGCCCCTCCAGGACACAAGTTTCTGGTTTTAATGTCAATGGCTATTCAACGACAGTGATCCCTATACTACAAGTGCCTTTTTAGGAAATTATGTTTTTGAAATTATTTTAACTGACGCTGAAATTTGTTTTATTCTTTTGTCATCCAGGACAATTTTACTGCATCAAAAAATAAAATGCTCAGACATCACTTTCAATGCGGTTTCCTGAAAATAATTATTCAGGAAAGAATTATCAGAGTGAGGGTTATGTGGGAGTAATACTGTAATGGCTACATTCATTCTGCAAGGTTAACACAGCTGCATGAATTTGTGAGGTGTTTCAGTGAAGTGCTTTATGATTGGACCCCCTAAGGAAACCAGATCGTTTACTGTTCTGACAAGGAGGTTTGAACTATTGTCCTATAACTGAGCTACTTTTTCAAATCAGTGCCACACTCGCTGGATTCAGTTTGCAATGTATTTGCATTAAATTTTCCTCATGCAGTGTCATCAGGTTTTGTCTTTTTAGAAAGTCATTGTCATGGAGAATGACTCAATGCCATTGTAGCTGCAATACATAATTTAGTCTGGACAGTAAAAAATTAAGAGGTTGTGTAAGCACGATGTGTAAGCACGATCATTGCATTCACTGTTTAATGGTTTTGGTGTTATTTGATGATTCAGTGTTTTTTTTTATCTTTGGGTACGAAAGTGGAAAAACGAGAATGGTTCTTCTAGGATGGCTTTCTTCTTTGACTCAGCACCAAGTCAAAATAACAGTATGGGCTCTAAATCCGTTGACGGGACGTATCCAGGCGTATTTTGCAATTTCGTGCTGGGCGCAGCCCGGTGCAAGTACTCCTCTGTCCCTCCTGCTGGCGCAAGTGGCAACGAGGGAGAAGAAAAGGCGTAAGTGGGTTTAACACAGCCGAGTCAAATCTACACCAATCAAATGAGCTCCTCTACTCACCTTTAAAATGTTGGAATAAAGAAGCCTCTGTCCTGTATCTGCATGGTGCGTTAATTTTACATTTTGCTTCAGGCATGTTTTCTGCACCTCTTATGTCTATATTAAGCATTATGAATTTGAGTTAGCTGGCTAGCTAGGGCATTCGTAAATTATTACCATTAGTGATCTTGAATGGAATTTCAAAACGAAACTACATCAGATCATTCATGAAATACAACAGTTGCTCATTTATGTCTTCTGCCTGCATCACTGGGAAGAGAAACGATGTATCCAGTATGTTTCTATTATTACACCCTGTTGCTGAGATGGACAATGGGCTGGGAAGTTGGGAGAGGGGAACCCCCCACTCGGCGGCAGCTCTGGCGTCAATGAAGCTCTCCTCAGCTCCTGAGTCAATGAGGGCGGTGGTTTTGCGGGAGCGGCCCTCCCAGGTCAGGGTCACCGGGATGCAGGTCTGGCGGTAGGAGGAGGTTTCCTTGGCTGAAGCGCCCACCAGTACTCCTCCAGACGCTAGTGGGCGTTGTCTTGATGGACAGCCTTGCACCACAAGGCACGGGGCGGAACACAGACAAGCGGTGGAGTGGCTTGGCAGACCTTGCAAAAACAAAAACATGGAAAAGTAAAAACATGAACAATAACTATGAACTATGAAATGTAATCCTAATACAAGAAACTGTTAAAACTGTGATATGAATTATGAACATGGACTATGAAACTTGGAACATGAAACTGTTAAAACCATAAATGGAGAACACAACAGTTTTTCATGTCAGCCATTTTCTTTATACTTACTATTATTATTATTATTCTCACTTCTTCCGCCGTTCTACCCTTTTTCTACCCTATTAAACTAGTCCTACATACTTTGTGCTATTTCAACAATTCATATATCAAAATGTGCAGCTTTTTCTGGGCATTATTGCTATTATTCTTCTCTTTTATACTATTCATACTTTTTCAAATATTCCACTTTTTCTTATTTTTTGTCCCATAGGAAACAATGAAAGAGATTTTTTTAAATGTACCTATTTTCAGCTATTTTTTACTAGCTTTTAGCAAGTAAAAGTCATACTTTTAGCTAGAAACGTCATTCAAACTGTAAAATATTAACCTATGCTTGGTTAATTTATTTACCAGTCAAATTTTTTGTAACATCTATCATTTTCTCATTATAATTTTTTAAATTATTTTTTGTACAATTAATTCTGGAATCTTCCAGTGTGAAGACATCACAGCTAGAGTGGCGACCAGCTGCAAAACCGTCAAGCAGCCTTCTCTAAAACTTGCTCTACCTCCCACAGTTTTCACTCCGCATAAATATTTTTATATCCAAGTAGTAGCTAAAGTTGTGCTGGTCAAGAAAATGTAACTATGGAAGGAATTGGACAAACGGATTTGGCAGTAAGAGCCGAAAAGCGACGGGACCGCTCACCGAAGCTCCATTAACTCCAATGTAAAATGCGACAAGAACATGCAGGTTCCAAAGGCTAAAAGCACAGTTTTCTAACTTGCTCGTGTTTCCATATTTTTGGCACTACGAACACAATTTTGACATATATTACTCAGCTGACTCCCCTCTTTCGTATGGTACATCCTTTTCCTAGATTGGATTTATCATTTTTGAGTTAGAAGTCACAATCTGAAAGAAACACCTGTGCTAAAAATCTCCACTGGACTACATAACTCAGCCAACCTCAAATATCTTTGATATGGATCATTTGCGGTTCGATTCTGCCCTCTGCTGGCCTTTTTCCACACATCAACACTCTCATTTTTAAGAGACAAAGATACAGAGGAGTCTTAAAGAATAATTCTGCGTCAAACTCAGTGAAAGAATTTCCGGTATAGTTGTTGGTAGAGTTGCTGAAACCAGTTCCAGGACATGAAATCTTTGTTTAATTCATTTGAAAATGCGGTGGCCGTTTCCAATCCTGCCAATCATTTTAATGTTTCCTGCTAGGATTGATAAAAAATCATCTGTTCAGAGCATTTATGTCTTCTAGAATAAGCTGACACAATCTGGGTTATTTTTACATTATTAGTGCAAGGCCAGTGAAGAGAAAAAAATTAACTGTCTCGAGACACTCCTTCAGAAGTCCGGCACAAGGTCGCCGATTGGCAGTATGCAAATGAGTTTCAGTTGGTGTCCGGATCCCTAGTGGGGAAAAAAACCTTGTAATCAAGAAAGCATCGCAGTGGGGGTTCAGCGTGCAGCATCACACTCGCAATTTCTTTTGGAATTGCCTCTCTTGTCATTTTTTCTTTTCTTCTTCAGAAATGTTTTTTCAAATTGCCGTGAGATGGTAAATGGAAGAGACCTGAATTTTTGTACCTCGGTTAGAAGTTGTGTGTAAATGCTGCACAAGGCATTTTTAGCTCAATCAACCTGATGGGGGCGCTATAATTCAAGAAAAACTGTTTTTCACTCTAAAGGTCATAACTCCTAAGTTATGACCATAACTCCAGTAAGTTTGATTTACACAAAACTTGGTAAAGACATTATTTGTTCCAAGGTCAACAACTTTTCACAGGACCTTTAAGGTTTGCCATATTGTATTTTCCACCATCTTCAAATTTTTGAAAAACACATTTATGACATCTTCTCCAAAGCCAGAGCTCCAATTCCTTTGAAATTAGCTTTGGATCATCAGTGGACCAAGCTTATCAAATATTGCATAAGGCTTATTGAACTCTCATTTTGTTTCCAATTTGTTGACCAATGAAATTCAGCAGGGGCGTGGCTTAGCACATAAATGGACAAAAGTCAACAACCATTGGGCTAATTACCACGGAACTCACAGGATATGTCCAAATAATTACCAGGAACATACATTGACAGTTTCATGCGAATCGGCCCATAGGGGGCGCTACAAATGCAAAAATGTGCACGGCATGACACAAATCAGACTATAAATCAGCAATTGCTTAAGTACCTGAAATATACCCTGAAAATTTTACTTAAATTGACTGATAGGGGGCGCTATAAATGCAAAACAAAGTAGAATGGTATAACTCAAATCTGACTATAAATCATAATTAATATTCCCAATCATTACAAAACTCACAGGATATGTCCATATAAGAACCTGAAACCTGAATAGCCTGGAAGTTTACATCAAATCGACCAGTATGGGGCACCACAAATGCACAAAATAGCCTAACTTAACACAAATCAGACTAGACATTATAAGTTGTTGGTCCAATGATTACATTGGCAAAATAGATCCACATAAATACCTGCAACATACTCTTAAAGTGGTTTTTTTCCCCACCGCCGCAGTCGCGAACGGAGCGGGGAACATAGTATTCAGCTCTGTCTCTCACGTCCAGCCAGCCGTCCGTCATGTCCTGTTTGTTCTTAACGCGATATCTCAAGAACGGTTTGACCTATTCCATTCTTCTTTGGGGTTAAGGTGTATTCATGGGATACACCAACCCCAATTGATTTTCGTGACCTTGGCATGATTCTCAGGGTCATTACAACCATTTGACCACTTAAAAATACCTTTTCAACATGATATCTCAAGAACGGTTTGACCGATTCCATTCATCTTTGTTGTCAAGATGTATTAGGGGAGTGCTTGCAGCCCACTTGATTTACGTGACCTTGGCTTCATTCTCAAGGTCATTACAACCATTTTACCACTTACAAATACCTTGTCAGCATGATATCTCAAGAACAGTTTGACCAATTCCATTCATTTTCGGTGTCAAGGTGTATTAGGGCCGGGGGACATAGTATTCAGCTCCATCAGTCCATCTGTCCGGCTGTCTATCCGTCACGTCCCATTTGTTGGACGTGATTTGTAATCTCAAGAATGCTTTGACCGATTTTATTGATCTTTGGCTTCAATGTGTATTTGTGTGATACGCTGACCCCAGTCGATTTCCGTCACCTGGCGGGGGATGTGGCCACGTTTAGTGGCAACACTTGTTAATTAAGCTGTTAAAGCTTTCAACTACAAATGGTCTTTCTTGGCTTGAACCCCGGAATTGCCACTTGCAGCTATATTTTAATCTGTTCTTCTTCTATGTCAAAGCTGTAAAAATGCCTCTCCGTGCTGCTTCAATGCTTGACTTTCTTACTCTGCCAGTAACTTTCCCTGCTGCATCCATTTTGCGTGCTGATACTTAGTGTGCACTTCCTACTTCATAAAAGCTTCTACATTCAGCCAGGCTAAATCTGATCCACCTAAACAAATGTGTGCAGTGTAGTAGTGTATTAGTAGTGAGGTAATTTAAAGTGTAGTGAGAGACGTGCATGCTATTGCATAAATCTTCATTTGATTAAGGCCTTGCATTGCAGAGCGGTAGTGACCACCATGTGGGATTGGAGATGCCAAATTAAAAAAAAATCTTGCAATTTATTGAGTGGTTTTCACCTGTGAGCTATCCTCAGCCACAATATGTTCGTTATTCACAAAAGCTTATTCTTTTTAAAAACTGTTCCCAAATTTGTTACTTTGCCTGGGTGCCTTATTGAGGAGTACTGCCATACTTAGCTGTTTGCAAACAAGGAACCCCAAGTTTTAACCTGCATTTTACTTTGGAATTATCCTTCTGAATCTCCAATATGCACTTTCTATTTTGTGGCCGTTAGCAGGAACACTGAAGTGAGTGATTTAGAGTTTGAAACAAATTGGAAATTGAGGTTTAAAAGGTTTGCTGATGTTCATTCAAGTATCAAAATGCCAGGTTAGTCGCTTTTTTGACAATAAAAATACATTCAATATAAATGGCAAAAATAAGTCCTTACTTATATGAATATGTTTGAAATGATGCACACTTGCATGAAATGAGGAGTAAAAGTGCTTAATATGATAAAAATGAGCTGTTCTATTCTGCCCGGCACACTTTTGTTTGGCAGGCATAGCAGGCCTAAATGGGTTGAATGGATGTATATTTACAGATAAAATGACATTAACCAGACGAAACATTTCTTTCTTTGGTACTCTCTGCAATGAAATACAAGTGAAAGTAAACATAGAAATCAGTACTCTCAGTTTTTATATGCATATTCCCTGCTGTCTTAATTTTTTTTTGAAGTTGTCATCATTGTTTCCGTCATCACTCATATCTGAGGTGATACCGCTTTGCCTGACAATGTAGCTGGTTCTTGCAACAGTTTTTTGGAGTGTTTGTGAATTGCTTTTTGTGACTTTGGAAACCTCAAGACTACTCTAAGTGACTCTCAGACCGAAGAGCTGCTGTTAGCTTTAAAAGTCTTTGTGAATTACTCAGAGTGGAAATAATAGGAGTCCTTTAGATAGGAGTAGCGCATCCATTTTTTGAAGGGGTTACTCCTATTTTATCCAGTTAGAGGCTACTTTTGGGATTTAGATTGTATGAGCTTAGATGCCACACCCTCATGATGGCACCATTGGCTGTTCGTTTATTGTGTGCTTCTGTTTGTCCTGATCTCATCGCACATTAGTGACCCCTCTGGTCAGTCCTGTAACTGCACCCACTGCATGCAACTGGGCCCTGGAGATATGACTCTGTCACTCACAGCTGCTGAACAGTGAAATGAGAGGAGTGGCTGTTCTTGACTGTGACCTCCACAGCTGGTAAATTGTTCCTAATTTGAATAAAATTCTTGATCGTAAAACATGCTGAAATGATTTTTGGAAATTCCCTCATGTTTACAGTTTCACGCAAAATTTCCCACTAATCACAGGACTGTGCAACTACGCCTTCTTACTGCTTTTTCACCATGGAATCAGAGAGAAAATCCCATGCATAATTCGTTATTTTAAATTGTGCAGAAATCCAGACAATGTGTACGTTTGCTGTGACTTCCCAGTGAATAAAGCACAAGTCCTGTTGCAGGGTTACAGTCAAGGGATTTTAAGCAGTGCTTCAAAAGTAAATAGAACAAGATTACAAAAACTTTTTAATCACACCTTTTATTATATTGCTTGAGGCTGATGCAGTAATAACTCGTCTTCTTTTTCTCTTGTATCTATCAGGGTAATTCTGTCTAAACTGTGTTTAGTTCTCCAGAGCCCCCACTCACTCAGTGGAATTCAGGTGATGCTGCATATTGAATCCACTCCTAACCTGACTCTTCAGTCTTTAGCTGATCATTTGCTGATTTAGTTTTGGAAAGTGATGCCCCTGAACCCGGACCTACTGGAGAACTGATCCAAAACTAGTTTTTCCCATACACCACACGCCTCACCCACACGGTCTCTCGCCCTGCGCACACTCAATCTCGCCCCTCACACACAATATCTTTCCCCATACATATGTTGTTTCTACTCCAACGCATACTCATTGTCTTTCCTCTTTCACACGCACCATCTCTCGCCTACACACACACCATCTCTCCCCTACACACACCGTCATTCCTAAACACTGCAGGTGCTCTATCGCTGTGTCTGTGGGCACAGATGATGGATTTTGGCTGCACCTTCATAGATGTAATGATCTGCAGGCAGGACAGAGGGAGTTCAGGGTAGTACTGACACTTATGGAAGACAGAGTAGTTTCTTTGTGATCCCATGTACCCAGTAAATGACACAATTTTCTCACCAGCCCTAAACTGCCTGCACTGTCTTCTCAAGGTGCACATCTCTGTTGAACCAAAGAAAAATATGATGGTCATCCCCCAGCTGTTGCTCTGTCATTCTGATGCCACACCCTGGGGCACCTAGCTGCCATACTACAGGCTGCCTTTGCTCAGTCAAACATAGATTGCTTATCATGTGCAGTAAGTTTCCTTTAGACAAGTTTTCAGGTAAGCTGATTGTAGTGCTCGGTTCTTTTCGAAGCCATAGTCAAAATCCTTGAAGTGTTCTCATGTCAGCATGTTAAAACCTTGGGGAAAAAAAAATAGGAATGCAAGTGAGAGAAGCGATCTTTGTAACTGTTTGTGGTTCCCGATCATTTTAATCAGCAGAAAGAAAAAATAGAGCGTTTTCTATCCCTGAAATGAGCCCACTGCAGCACTCTATGTGCGAGAGATAATGAACAGCTATTTCCAGCGACACTGAACATCTCCAAGCATGATGGGTCGATACCAGCGATAGCGGCATTGTTTTTTTATTTCCCCTTTTGTTTTCCTATATCTCTCCTGTATTGAATTCACTGAGCAGGCTCTGATTTTGGCCCTTATTTTGTATTTAGCCTGTCAACTAAAAGACAAGATAAAACAAATGAGCTTAATTGCTACGGCAGCTTCCCAATCAGCAACTTAAAACATAAAACAACTCAGCTCAAGCGATTCCTTCAGGGTCTCCCCTTCTGTCTCTGTTGACAAAACAGGTAATTAAACACGTGAAGCCCTGCTTAGCTGGCAAATGTTTTGACTCATAATTAGCCACTCTTTCTCCTCTCTTTCTCCTCCCCTCTTACTCCTATCTGTTCTCCCCTCTCTCACTCCTATCACTCTCCTCCCCACTCTTGCTCCTATCGCCCTGTTCTCCTTTTTTACTCTTACCCCTCACCTCCTCTCTCAATTCAATTCAACTGAGCTTTTTTCCCATGACATAGATGCACACACACACATGCACAAATTATATATATATATATATACACACACACACACACACACAGACAGAGTACTCACTGTGTCCTAAATTTTTAAGCTGAGGGTGGTCACTCTAAATATTGATTTTTAGAATTTTTAATCATGCACAGCACATTATAGTATGCTTTTCAGTATTTAGAAACCTTTAGTTTAAAGATTTTTGAAAGCATCTTTGCCTCACTGATTTGTGTTAAGTGTGTCTAAAGTTTTTGCACATTACTGTGTGTACTGTGTGTATATATATATATATATATATATATATATATATATATATATATATATATATATATATATATATATATATATATATACACACAGTATCTCACTAAAGTGAGTACACCCGTCACATTTCGAAAATTCATTTATTATATCTTTTCAAGGGACAATGTCACAGAAATCAAACTTGAATATATTCCAGAGTAGTCATTGTATATTATGTTTAGTGGTGTAGATTTACTGCACTGTCCAAATAACTGAACAAATAGTCACCATTTCCAAAATGGGTGGCAACAAAAGTGAGTACACCCCAATTGGTAATGGTCAATCAAGCAATGAAACGTGTTTTATTCATCATGTTCATGCTTTTCTCTGTTCGACTGGGTTATATGAGGTTGTGTTACGTGTTGAAAGATTTAATTGTGGTGCTTTGGGTGCAGTGCTCTCATTCTGGTCACTGGATGGTTGACATGGCATCTCATGGGAAAGAACTCTCTGAGGACCTGAAAAAGTGAATTTTTGCTCTTCACAAAGATGGTCTAAGCTACAAGAAGATCTGTGAAACCATGAAACTGAGCTACAGCACAGTGGCCAAGATTATTCAGCGATTTTCTGAGACGGGTTTTGCTCAGAACAGGCCTCGTCAGGGTCGACCGAAGAGGATGAATCTTTCTGCTCTGCCTCAGGTACACAAGTTGGCATCAAAAAACAGATGCTGAGTGCTGGCGGCATTGGTAACGAGGTTGCAGCAGTGGGAGAACAGCCTGTCAGTGCTCAGACCATACACCGTACACTGCACCAAGTTGGTTTGCATGGTTGTCAGCCAAGACTGAAGCCTCTTCTGAAGCTAGCCCACAAGAAGGCCCGGAAACGGTTTGCTGAGGACAACCCATCCAAGAACATAAACTAATGGAACCATGTGGTGTGCTCTGATGAGACCAAGATAAACTTGTTTGGCTCAAATGGTGTCCGGCATGTGTGGCGGAGCCCTGATGAGGCGGACCAAGGCAAGTGTGTACTGCCTACGGTCAAACATTGTGGTGGCAGCATCATGGTCTGGGGCTGCATGAGTGCTTCTGGTCCTGGGGAGCTGCGCTTCATTAATGGAATAATGGATTCCAACATGTACTGTGACAATCTGAAGCAGAACATGATGACCTCCCTTTGGAAACTGGGCCACATGGCAGTTTTTCAGCATGATAACGACCTCCAAGATGACAACTGCCTTCCTGAAGAAGCTGAAGGTGAAGGTGATGGTGTGGCCAAGTATGTCTTCAGACCTGAATCCAATTGAGCACCTGAAGGGCATCCTCAAGAGGAAGATAGCGGAGCAGCAGGATTCCAACATCCACCAGCACCAGGATGTTGTCATGGAGGAGTCGAGGAGGATCCCAGCCACAACCTGTGCAGTTCTGGTGAATTCCATGCCTTGGAGAATAAAGGCAGTGCTAGACAACGATGGCAGTCACACTAAATATTGACACTATGGCCAGAATTTGGCAAGTTTACGGTGAGGTGCATTCACTTTTGTTGCCACCCATTTTGGAAATGGTGACTGATTGTTCAGTTATTTGGAAAGTGCAGTAAATATACACTGTTACACATATTGTACAAGGACTACTCTAGAAAATATTTAGGTTTCATTTCTTTCATGTTGTCCCTTAAAAAGATATAATAAATTAATTATCAAAGTGCGAGGAGTGTACTCACTTTTGTGAGATACTGTATATAGTTTCGACTCAAGACACAGGAAGACCAGGCACAGACTAGATGGGAGGCTGGGTCAAAACTGGCCCTCAGGGCGAGAATTTTATTTTGGATTTCCCCAACACAAAAAGTGCACTTTAATGCTTTACGTGCACACTCCTCGCCGACCTCCCTCCAACTGCCAGGCTCCCACTTTTAAGACACAGTCATCTCTGATTACCATGAGGCACAGCTGTGTTACCTTGTCCGCTTTTCACCCAGGCCTGCCTAGCCTTATGACTTGCAGCTGGTGGGAACTCGTGTGCTGAGAATGAACTGGACCGATCTCCGCTTTTTACATAATGGAGAAAATGGGATGTAAAATTTTGCTGCATCATAATTTCTCACCCCAAGTCTACTTTCCAGATATTTATATTCAGGGGAGTTATTGGGAATGAAATGTAAAATATCATGCAGTTCTACCTTTGGTAGAATGATTTTAGATAGGGAATATTGGAAAATGTAAATTGGTATAGACCTTTGGAATTTTCAAAATGTAATAAATTTAGCAGGAATATGATTTTATCTCCTAGATAGCTACTTGTATTTCCAGAAGTGTTTAGCCACAAAGTTCTATGTCCAGACTTGTGGTTTTTTAAAAAGAACACAACAATCTAACGCTACCAAAATCTGCAAAGTACATCCTCAGGGTGAAAGGTAATACAGAAATTTAAAGAAAAACAGTATCTGACAATAATAATCGCAGAAAATGGGCAGCTGCCTGCTGTGAGTTGAAGCTTCATATGGCTTTCCAGTTAAATCATCTACCATAACAGAAGGAATGAACTGGTAGTAAATCAAACAACTTTGAGTGCCATTTAAGAAAATGGAGATGCAAACAAACTCTACTGAACGACTAGTGTCCCTGAAAACCTTAACACTGATAACATTCAACAAACAACAAGTACTGCGTTCATCATATTGCCCTTGCAATATTGCTCCTGCCTCTCTCCTCTCCTCTCTTACTCCTGCCTCTCTCCTCCCCTCTCCTGCCTCTCTTCTCCCATCTCTTACTCCTGTCTCTCTCCTCTCCTCTCTTACTCCTGCCTCTCTTCTCCCCTCTCTTACTCCTGTCTCTCTTCTCCCCTCTCCTACCTCTCTTCTCCCCTCTCTTACTCCTGCCTCTCTCCTCTCTTACTCCTGCCTCTCTCCTCCCCTCTCCTGCCTCTCTTCTCCCATCTCTTACTCCTGTCTCTCTCCTCTCATCTCTTACTCCTGCCTCTCTTCTCCCATCTCTTACTCCTGTCTCTCTCCTCCCCTCTCCTACCTCTCTTCTCCCCTCTCTTACTCCTGCCTCTCTCCTCTCCTCTCTTACTCCTGCCTCTCTCCTCCCCTCTCCTGCCTCTCTTCTCCCCTCTCTTACTCCTGCCTCTCTCCTCTCCTCTCTTACTCCTGCCTCTCTCCTCCCCTCTCCTGCCTCTCTTCTCCCATCTCTTACTCCTGTCTCTCTCCTCTCATCTCTTACTCCTGCCTCTCTTCTCCCCTCTCTTACTCCTGTCTCTCTCCTCTCATCTCTTACTCCTGCCTCTCTCCTCTCCTCTCTTACTCCTGCCTCTCTCCTCCCCTCTCCTGCCTCTCTTCTCCCATCTCTTACTCCTGTCTCTCTCCTCCCCTCTCCTACCTCTCTTCTCCCCTCTCTTACTCCTCTCTGTCTCCTCCCCTCTCCTACCTCTCTTCTCCCATCTCTTACTCCTGCCTCTCTCCTCTCATCTCTTACTCCTGCCTCTCTCCTCCCCTCTCTTACTCCTGTCTCTCTCCTCTCATCTCTTACTCCTGCCTCTCTCCTCCCCTCTCCTGCCTCTCTTCTCCCATCTCTTACTCCTGTCTCTCTCCTCTCATCTCTTACTCCTGCCTCTCTCCTCCCCTCTCCTGCCTCTCTTCTCCCATCTCTTACTCCTGTCTCTCTCCTCCCCTCTCCTACCTCTCTTCTCCCCTCTCTTACTCCTGTCTGTCTCCTCCCCTCTCCTACCTCTCTTCTCCCATCTCTTACTCCTGCCTCTCTCCTCTCATCTCTTACTCCTGCCTCTCTCCTCCCCTCTCTTACTCCTGTCTCTCTCCTCTCATCTCTTACTCCTGCCTCTCTCCTCCCCTCTCCTGCCTCTCTTCTCCCCTCTCTTACTCCTGTCTCTCTCCTCTCATCTCTTACTCCTGCCTCTCTCCTCCCCTCTCCTGCCTCTCTTCTCCCATCTCTTACTCCTGTCTCTCTCCTCCCCTCTCCTACCTCTCTTCTCCCCTCTCTTACTCCTGTCTCTCTCCTCCCCTCTCCTGCCTCTCTTCTCCCCTCTCTTACTCCTGTCTCTCTCCTCCCCTCTCTTACTCCTGTCTGTCTCCTCCCCTCTCCTACCTCTCTTCTCCCATCTCTTACTCCTGTCTCTCTCCTCTCATCTCTTACTCCTGCCTCTCTTCTCCCCTCTCTTACTCCTGTCTCTCTCCTCTCATCTCTTACTCCTGCCTCTCTCCTCCCCTCTCCTGCCTCTCTTCTCCCATCTCTTACTCCTGTCTCTCTCCTCCCCTCTCCTACCTCTCTTCTCCCCTCTCTTACTCCTGCCTCTCTCCTCCCCTCTCCTGCCTCTCTTCTCCCATCTCTTACTCCTGTCTCTCTCCTCCCCTCTCCTGCCTCTCTTCTCCCATCTCTTACTCCTGTCTCTCTCCTCCCCTCTCCTGCCTCTCTTCTCCCATCTCTTACTCCTGTCTCTCTCCTCCCCTCTCCTACCTCTCTTCTCCCATCTCTTACTCCTGCCTCTCTCCTCCCCTCTCCTGCCTCTCTTCTCCCATCTCTTACTCCTGTCTCTCTCCTCCCCTCTCCTACCTCTCTTCTCCCCTCTCTTACTCCTGTCTCTCTCCTCCCCTCTCCTACCTCTCTTCTCCCATCTCTTACTCCTGTCTCTCTCCTCTCATCTCTTACTCCTGCCTCTCTTCTCCCCTCTCTTACTCCTGTCTCTCTCCTCTCATCTCTTACTCCTGCCTCTCTCCTCTCCTCTCTTACTCCTGTCTCTCTCCTCCCCTCTCCTACCTCTCTTCTCCCCTCTCTTACTCCTGTCTCTCTCCTCCCCTCTCCTGCCTCTCTCCTCTCATCTCTTACTCCTGCCTCTCTTCTCCCCTCTCTTACTCCTGTCTCTCTCCTCTCATCTCTTACTCCTGCCTCTCTCCTCCCCTCTCCTGCCTCTCTTCTCCCATCTCTTACTCCTGTCTCTCTCCTCCCCTCTCCTACCTCTCTCCTCTCCTCTCTTACTCCTGTCTCTCTCCTCCCCTCTCCTACCTCTCTTCTCCCCTCTCTTACTCCTGCCTCTCTCCTCTCCTCTCTTACTCCTGTCTCTCTCCTCCCCTCTCCTACCTCTCTTCTCCCCTCTCTTACTCCTGCCTCTCTCCTCTCATCTCTTACTCCTGCCTCTCTTCTCCCATCTCTTACTCCTGTCTCTCTCCTCCCCTCTCCTACCTCTCTTCTCCCCTCTCTTACTCCTGCCTCTCTCCTCTCCTCTCTTACTCCTGCCTCTCTTCTCCCATCTCTTACTCCTGTCTCTCTCCTCCCCTCTCCTACCTCTCTTCTCCCCTCTCTTACTCCTGCCTCTCTCCTCTCCTCTCTTACTCCTGTCTCTCTCCTCCCCTCTCCTACCTCTCTTCTCCCCTCTCTTACTCCTGCCTCTCTCCTCTCATCTCTTACTCCTGCCTCTCTTCTCCCATCTCTTACTCCTGTCTCTCTCCTCCCCTCTCCTACCTCTCTTCTCCCCTCTCTTACTCCTGCCTCTCTCCTCTCATCTCTTACTCCTGCCTCTCTCCTCTCATCTCTTACTCCTGCCTCTCTCCTCCCCTCTCCTGCCTCTCTTCTCCCATCTCTTACTCCTGTCTCTCTCCTCTCATCTCTTACTCCTGCCTCTCTTCTCCCATCTCTTACTCCTGTCTCTCTCCTCCCCTCTCCTACCTCTCTTCTCCCCTCTCTTACTCCTGCCTCTCTCCTCTCCTCTCTTACTCCTGCCTGTCCCCTCCCCTCTCCTCCCTCTCTTCTCCCATCTCTTACTCGTGACTCTCTCCTCTCATCTCTTACTTCTGCCTCTCTCCTCCCCTCTCTTACTCCTGTCTCTCTCCTCTCCTCTCTTACTCCTGCCTCTCTCCTCCCCTCTCTTATTCCTATTTCTCTCCTCCCTTCTCTTTCATTCCCTCTATATTCCAGTAATACTGTTATTTTTTCCTCTTTTAACTAAAGGCTCTCCAAACACTGGTGAGATAATGTTTTATTTCTGTAGGATCATTAAAAAGTCAGAAGTCAGTCTTGGGTTGTTTATAAATTGCTGTGCTTGTGTTTATCCTGTAATGGATGTGTTTTGATGTTTTCATTTGATTTTCTGAGGAAAGCTTGCAGTGCATTACAGCCATTTCACCTGGTTTAGCACAAGCACTGCTTTAGAAAATGGCCTCAATCAGCCAGTCCTGCTCTCAGTATTTACTGTTTTATGTGTTCTAACCACTCTATTTTCTGTAACTGTGTTTAGCAATGAGACACTGTTCGGTTCTTCAAAATCCATTAGGCGCATAAACATACTGTGTCTGATGCTAACAGGCCAGCTCTTCATATTTGATGAAAATATTACTCTGAAAGTATTGCCATAATTTAAATTGATTAAAAATTGAAATCAAGAGTGGAAAGAAATTATCTTGACTGAAAGTAATTCATAAGCTTGAAATGCACTAATGTGTTGGCCATTATTACCCTTTTATCCTCAGGACAAGAGGAGTCACTGGCCTCTGTCAGACATGACTGCTGAAAATTATAATGCAAGTTGTCTTCCACAAGAGGGTCATCAGATTTAAGGCCGTTAATCATTTTCATTCTGCGTGGCATGCTTTTAAAGCCAAATTATCTACATACAGTAATTTTCAAGGCTAATAAATTCATTCTTTACTTTGTCTTATACATGCGCTGCATGTATGTCAGTGTTAATGGGCTGTACGTGATTGTTGGACCTCAGTAGCCAAGAGCACAGTGTAAGAGTGCACTTATCTTCTGCCAGAGGGATACAGACACACCGCTGATCACTACTACAGAACTTTATTCTGTTACTGAGGAGAAACTATGCTGAGGAGTGAAGTATTATCAACTGATAACAACTGCTGGAATGAAAGAGAAGGCAAATTAAATGGGTGTAAGGAGTAATGGATAAGTAAGAAATATGCAAGATGGAATCGCCTGAAGAGCAATAAACTCAATATTATTTCACTAATTATCCTTCAGTTACCTCAGTTAATTATTCCTCATACATGGGAGAAATGGATGGAGGGCAGTACCCGAAAAAACTGTTAGAAATGGGGATTCCCATTTTAAATATAGGAGGCCACCAAATCCACAATCCACAGAAGAAGAGCATAATATATGGTCAGGTTGTAGAGCATACTAATGTACAAGTGTTCGCCAGATTACAAGTCATTAGGATCACTTTTGACAAAGATATGAATTTTTGAACATTCACCAATGTTAAGCAGAGATGCCAGGTCTCACACATTCGGCGTAGGTCTTACACATTTTTTAGGCTTATTCACCGTAGTCAATAATTACTCATCGAATGCTTAATGAGATTCTCTTGCGGAATTAAAATCCTTGTGCATGTAAGTTTCCGTTTCACTTGCATACAGATGCACGTCATCACAAGTAACATGGAAAGCGATGATGACTCCGGACTTCCCATGCTTCTCTTTACTCAGGGATTTGAAACAATGCAGGTGTTTCATGGTCGTTTTAATTGTTTAAATGAAATAAGACCATTTGAAACATTTTAAGCAATTCCATTGTTTTTAATCCCTCAGTAAAGACAAGCCTGAGAATTCCCGAGTTATAATCGATTTCCGTGTCATTAGTGGGGATATCCACCGTAATGCACGTGAAACTGATTAACTTGATGCACAATGACTTAAATTCCGTGAGTGAATTTCTTCACTGCACTTTGATTGAATAATTGCTGACTACGGCACAGAAACGTGAATGCCCCTGAGAGGAGAGACACACGCCTAAGAGGTAAGCCTTGGCATCTCTGGTTCAGAGATTTTGCTTTTTTAAATATAAGGATTTTTTTAGACATGATCCCATTTTTTGGGAGAAAGCACAAATATAATACCGCGTGTGTGTATAATACGACATTCCGTGTTGTGAAAATCATATAACACCTCATGCCAACGACACATTGGAGGACTTTAATAAAACTTTATGAAGACTTTCAAAAGACTAAGATCTGACACCCTCTCACAACTAAAGAAAATGTATCAGAAAATCATAAGCAAAGACTAAGATTTCGCAAAGACTTGGGATCTTGCAGGGTCACCACTTGCAAGACTAGATACCTTTAGAGATTTCTCATATACAGAGTGAGTCCAAAAAAAAAAATCTATACCAACTATATCAAAATATGGTGTCAAAAGCAAAACTGAGCCATTTTAGTGGCTTCCAAGTGGCCCCACCGGCAGACTTGAGATACAGACCTAAAAATGTGGCTTTTTCTGTGAGACAACCATATCCACCAATCCGCCAATTTTCATTTAATTCCAGGGGGGTCAACTCCTCAACTTCTTCAAAAAGTGCCATTTTCTCACGGAATGGCTCTTAATTTTTTTTTTTTTTTGTAGCAACCAGTCCTGTATACATTTTCCCATTCAATGAAAATACATAAAAAGGAAATGAAGTTCAGCTCCACTGGAGCAGATTTATTTTCAGTAAAACAGGCAAATAAAACTGAATACAAAGATAAGGTACAAATGGTTAAAAAGTAAAAACAAAACACACCCCAGCAATTATTATCCCCCGCCAACACGAAGTGTGAGGGGGAAATAGGTTTGACCTCCGTCTGTCCGTCCTTGCGTGTGCGCAACCGTGCGTCCGTCCGTCCGTGCGAGAGAAAGGGGACACATTTTCTCAGGAACTATTACAGATAGGACGACCAAATTTAGTGTGTAGCTTCAGACCATAAAGGCCTTGATGGAGTTAGAAAATAAGAAGCACACGATTGGCGGGGGATGTTGTGGACCATCTCGCCCTGTTTATACATGAACTATGCTTCCACTGTTCAAAAAAATAGTGCAACTTCAGTCGGGATTGAACCCAAGTCACCAAGGCGAGCACGCAGCACCTTAGCCACTAAGCTACCTGGTTAAACCAGCTGTCCGCGCTCACATTGCAATTCTAAACAGTGGTCAGCGTAACCTGGTTTCTGGCTTGTATAGCAGCACTCTCATTGGTACTTGCGCATAATGGCGCAAGGATTCTCAGTCAGACACAACTGTGAAGAATACTTTAAAAAGGACCGTTGAATATTTTGTGGACAATTATAGCGATATCAATGACTAATCGGTTTTGCAACTGCATTCATTCCTGCAACCTTTGAGTACTTGTGCGTACTGGCGCAGGGACACCCAACGCACCGGGAAGGCAAGGCTCTATCACAGGCTAGGTTTGTGCTGTTATGGTGGATGGGGGCTCATTGGAAACATCAGCACACAGCATAGAGTCAAATGTCCACCCACAAAGTCAAATTTATGGCATCACAAGCCAATCACAGAGGAGAAAATACAAGCGTGCAAGAGGAATTATCAGGGCCTGACCTAAATGGAGGCATGCCATGGAAAAAAAAGGTATGGAGACTGGAAGATGTAGTTTCAATATAACACGGACACATTGGACTAGCAATAGCCAATGCAGATTTACCTTCAAACACAGGTTTTTAATCACAAAATATGAAAGGTAAGAAAAAAAAAGTTGGTCAGCCCTGTAGAATGAAAAGTGTATGCCATTGGTTCTTTGATTGTGGTGTCGGTTTAAAATGACAAAGCTTATATCATTGGACTCTGTAGACTTTTTCTTTCATTTGATGTATCATTTGTATGCCAAGCACAAATTCAGTAGAAACGCTAGCAATCGAGTGCTGATATTATTTTATCCTATATTTTGCTATATGGTTATTTACTTGCTTAGTGCTTGATTTGTGTTCGGTTGAGGTAAAAATGGTCAACATGAACTTTTTGCTGATTTTCTTATTGTTAAGTGGATTTGCTGCATGGTGATATTGCTGTCAGGAAACATGCCTTATTTATAAATGTTTATTGATTGGCTCCGTTACCAGGGGCGTCCAAATTTAAGAGGATAATTGATTGATTTGTGTCTCCTTCGTCTCCCCTCCTTCAGTACAGCCCCTTTCCACACCTGTCGCTCACTGTCCTTGTGCATTTAAGTTAGAATGTCTCCTCTTTCTGATGCTGGATTATGGCCTCAGTTTTCCTTTTTGTGATTCTCCGGCTCCTGTCATAACCTTTACCCCTTGTGTATACGTAATCTAGTAATCTAGTTTTGAGATGAGCTCTTCTTCTATGTGTTTGGTTACATTAAAAAGAAAAACATTAATCCCTCCTTGTAAACATTTCAGATGGAACATCTTCCTGTTCTCCTGGGGTCTCGAAAATGGGGACTGTGTCCCTATAAAGAAACCTTCAAGGAAGCAGTCTGGCCAGTGCAATATTGGATTGACAACCTGGCTTCTGACCACCGGACTGCTTGACCACAGCTTTGGACCACATCCCTCGACCGCTGCATGCTAACTACTCGACTCTGATTTTCCCAAGTCCTCCTCTGTTCCGTTGCCTGTAGCTCACAATAAATATGCCCTTTGGGCTTTTATAATTGAGCCGGGAGTGGTTCCTTTGGTCTGGTGCATAACAGCTGTCATTAGATCCAAGAAGTCTGCAACATAAGCAGTGAAAGAAGTCAATAAACTTCATCATTAAAAACAGTATAACTGGCTTTTGTAGGCCAGTTATATCACCCTACAATGCCATGCAAGCCGAATAAAGTCCTGCTCCCCGGTGAGTTAAAAACAAAAGGTGGTGAGCAGACTTACGGTTTAAATGCCAAACAGAAACCCGGAGTAATTAAACTGTTAATTTAATTTGGTGTTTTAACTGTATCTGTCTGCAGGGATAGAGTCCAAGTGGGGTAATTATGGCAAACCCAGTTAATACGGGTCCATAGAAAGCACTCGCATTTCTATCTCCAGAATAATGCCTCTTTGTAATTGAAATCCTGGACATAATTATTCAGAGTGGCTGCACAGTGGAGTGTTGGTCGTGTAGTGACGTACTTATTTATGTATTTATTTATTTATTTATTGTTTGCTTGTTCCTAGTAAATGCATTTTAGCTCAAGAATGCCACAGGTGAAGAGTGTCTCTGATTAAATGCACCCTGTCCTTACTGAGAGCACAGCCAGAGGCGGTGTCAAAAGAGTGTTTTCAAATTCATGTAGCTGAGGAGCAATATGCGACTGAAGCATTGGGGGAATCGCTTACTCATACAGGCATTTATAATGATGGATCAATGTTAATGCAGGCAGTGGTTCCACTTTTGTTCAGTAAATAGAGCTTCTATTCATACAAGGTTCTGAATGTAATCTAACACACACGGCATAAGGGCTATGGGTAATTATCATACACGGGGAAAACATGCACACTTTTTATCGTGGCAAAAATGAATTTAATTATAGGTTCTGCAAAGTTGGCACCTGATGCGGCAGCTGGGGTGTTATTAAATTCACCCAAGATGCATATTTTGCAATGGATTTGAACCGCTGATGATTCTGAGTGGACTAAGAGGTGTCTCAGGCAGTTTATGTAATTTCTGAGGCTCACTGGATTTTTGTGGGATAAAACTCTTTATGAGAAGCGAATCAAGCAGAATGTCTTGTTTTTCATCTGAAAGGATGTATCAAGTGGCTATATGTTGCAGCGTTGTATGTACGCTGCTGTCCTGAGACTTGACTTGAGTGTGTTAAGATCAGAGTGCAGATGTAATTTTGGCTCCTGTAAAATGGAATAATATTTTTTAAAGGGACCTATTATGCTACATTTCCAAGTTTATATTTTGATCTTGGACTCCCCTTAAAGTACTCGTTCAAAGTCCAAAAAAGGGTCATTATATAGCTCATACTGCCATCCTCAAAAAACCCCATTTGTAGTCCACTGCAGTACACCCCCCCCCCCCCCCCCGCGTGCCCACTTTCGTCTGACTGGCCAGCTCTGTGGAAGGCGGAGCTGGGCAGGACTCGGCAGAAGGCAGCTTTGCGGGTCTGCCTCCCTAGTGTAAAATGTGACACACGTCTGCCATCTGAGGTAAGGAATTTTGCAATTAAATGTTGTACATGTGGATTAATCAAATTAAATGAACTTGTACTAATAAACACTGCGGCAAGAGTGGAAGATGCAGTGCGAAAGTCTGTCAGCTCAAGCTCAAATTTGCTATCTACCTATGGCATGGTGAGTTCACCAGTGTGTCCACTCTATAGCTAGGATAGAGAGAAAGCTAGAATCCACCCCACACAGACACATTTGTAGAACGGGTCGACATACCCAAGTGTAGACCAGAGACTGTAGAAAACTGGTGGGTCTAAGCTTAAAGGGCAACATGGACAGTGAGGAGCAGCTAAAAGTGGACCAGCAACTTATGGACTGCTTCGGTGTGTATTATAAGGACCTGCTGGTTTGTGTGCATAACTGTGGTGTGTCGTTAGCGCGGAGTAACGAACAGCTTCTGCGCTGGTATATGACGGAGGGGCGAAAGTTCCAGGCTAAACAGCCTTTTTGAAAATTGCCCGTGATAATGGTTTACTTATAGCATCAGAATGACCAGCGTTTACTTGTGGAAAATGGTCGAGTTCAGCCGCTTTCACACCGGTCACAAAACAAATTTTTCGCGCGAGAGATTTCATTCAAAGTCAATGCATTTTGCGTCCGTTGTGATAGCGGTTCAACGCGCCCATAACTCGTGTATTCGAGTATTTGCATTGATTTTGAATGTAATCTGTTGCGTGAAAAATTCGTTTTGCATCCCGTGTGAAAGCAGTTTAATGTGCCCATAACGCATGTATTCGCATCTTTGCATTGACTTTGAATGTACTCTGTCGCGCAAAAAATTTGTTTCGCGCCCAGTGTGAAAGCAGCTTTATGGATAATACTGGACAGCAAGAGAGAGCTCTGGCTAGGTTATGAACAAAATACAGGTTTTACTGACCGTAAGTACCGTTTGCATGGACAGTTGCTTACGTGGAGCTAGCGAATCGATAACTTCTACAGGAAAGAATTTCCTATTCAATCTACGCCTTTTTCGGATTTTTATTAGCCAGAACAATTACTAAAGGGGAATGAAATTACGCTACGGCAGTGCAGAGAAATCGTGTGTTGTACCGGACAGAATTACTGCATATAAGTTAACCAGGAGCATTTTTAATTAGCACGGCATGCAAACTAACATGCAGTAGCTAGTAACTGAGCGGTCATAACAACCACAGAGACAAACCCTTGCGATACAGGTTTTAAAGACAGCAAGTTACGTTACCTTGGACAGTTGTACCAAGCTTCCAAATTACAAACAAGTATAAAAAGTTAGCTTCAAATGAGGTTTCTGTTCGCACACCTCCTGTAGAATTTCCCCGATATTACTCGCGCATATTTAGGGCACAAACATTAGCAACAGTAACTTGGCTAGGCTATCCGCAGTGCTACAGCTTCAATCAACAGGCCATCACATTAGGTAGGCTTATGCCGTAAAAGCAATTTACAGCTTCCGCGTCTGTGAGTCACGGAAAGTCGTAACCAATACAGGCTTTATCTTAAGATATTTTAGAAAGCCTGCTTTTGAGGCCAGTTGTTAGAGCTAACTATCGTTAGCGGTCCTGTTAGCCCCCATAACACGTTAGCTTCACTTACATTATTTGTTGTTACCAGCTTGTGGCTCCGAGCGCTTGATTGATGCAACTGCTTAAGGTTTGAGAAGCAGCTGAAATGCTTATCCAGCGTTGAATTATCCTTTATTGACAAAGCTGTCCTTGGTGAAATGCTGAGCACAAACAGCTAACGTTCCCTTTGGCCATGGCTGTTTGATGCCAGAAAACTAAAAAGCTACCCCGATTTCTGGTGGAATCGCCTTTTGGAAGAGAAATAGGTGCTTTTCTTTGCATCCAAAAATAAACAGATACTGACAAAAATGCACCTCAAATGATCTGAGGTTCTTCTTTTGTATTTCCAGAAGTGCAGACGGTAACAAGGCATAGTATGATCCGCGGTTGTTTGTGCTTGCTAGAATAGTTTCCGATGTAGGCTGGTCCAGCGCCATGATTGGCTCTGGTTAGGTCTTTATTAATTGGACAGCACAACCTGATGTCAGGTTTTGCCCGCATCATGTGAAGATCTGGGGACGAGAGGAAATCGTTTTCATGAAATCAAGTTCTTGGATTAAGGCAAAACCCCTGTATCTTATGTTTGGAAACTTGAGTATGGACATACAATATTGTAACACTACTTATATGTATTAAAAGAAGAATCAGCATAATAGGTCCCCTTTAAAGTCAGTGAGGCCAGCCTCAGGGACTGATTGAGCACTGCAGCGTGAATCTCAGAGGTGTCACGGATACGATTTGGGTCTAATGGAACCAATCTGTGAGATAGCTAGATTCTGCATCCCAATCACTAGGAACTGGCAAATTTCTGGGAATATGACTGATGAACCTGAACATCATGATTCTACAAGGAAAATAAAAAAAAACAGGAAACATGGCAAAGTTTATGAAATGAAGGTGAGCAGTAGCAGGTACACTGATTAGCGCTGTCCCTGCTGATTAGGATGTTGTTCACAGAACTGTTTCCTCTCTGCCCCGTTCCCCTGGTGACAGTCCAGGGAATCCCATCCAGCTTCGAAGCTGGGAACCAGCACTAATGGGAACAATTAATACACTGAGAAGGAAACAGGAAATTGGGTATTTATTTGTGGAACTGTATCTGTGCAGAGTTGTAAACAGTGGCAAAGACCCAGAAGGCTGTGTGTGTGTGTGTGTGTGTGTGTGTGTGTGCCTCTGTTATTGCACAAAACAGTGAACCCATAAGGACTTTCCTTAAACAGAGAAAAGTTCACACTGGGCACAGTAGCTTGGACTTAATTGGGGTTGTGTTAGCACGAGTAAAGTGACAGAATTTTAGGAGATAATTGAGCAGGAACTTTTGTGTGATTTCAGGGAAGGACTCAAAGCAGTCCCCCTCACAGAACTGCATTTTACCTGACAGTTTAAATGTTTTTGAATGTACTCCCGTTTGAGAAGAAACCTGGAATTCTTTGAAAAGCGACTAAGACTTATGATCAGAGCTGGGCCTGTGATATCATACACTTGAATTTTAAGAAAGGTGCAGTATGAGGGGCAAATTATTTAAATAAGGACCATGGGAATATCTGGAGGTATTTTGGAATGGATTTGAAATTGGTTACAAGATGGAACTTGAAGAGTAGTGCTCTGAGGGTTCTTGTCTGAACTTGGCGCTGTTGAAAGTGGAGTCCCATGGGGGTCAGTGCTGGGACACTTGTTCTTTGTTATCTATAAACATGGTTTGGCTGAAAATTTGGATAAATGAAATTCAACATAGCCTAATGTGAAGTTCTGTATGTACAAGCCCAATTCCGAAATAGTTGAAGCAAAGTGTAAATTGTGAATAAAATCAAAACGCAATGACTTTCAAATCATACCAGCCAGTATTTTATTCACAATAGAACAGAGATAACATAACATAACAAACGCCCATGATTTCTAACAAGAATGTCAAATTTGGACTCGTCTGACCACAGGACAATTTGCCACTTTGCTACAGTCCATTTTAAATGAACCTTGGCCAACAGAACATGGCGGCGCTTCTGGATCATGCTCAACAATGGCTTCCTTTTTGCATGATAGAGTTTTAGGTGGCATCTGTGGATGGCATGGCTGACTGTGTTTACACACAGTGCTTTCTTGAAGTATTCCTGTACCCATTTAGTTATGTCAATGACAGAATCATGCTGGTGAGTGATGCAGTGGCATCTGAGGGCCCGAAGATCATGGGCATCCGGTAAAGGTCCTCCGCCTTGTTCCTTACGCACAGAGATTTTCCCAGTTTCTCTGAATCTTTTGATGATTTTATGCACTGTCGATGATGAGACCTTCAAAGTCTTTGCCATTTGATGTTGAGGAACATTGTTTTTAAAGTTGTTTCCACAATTCTTTTACACAAGCCTTCACAGGTTGGAGAGCCTCTGGCCATCTTTACTTCTGAGAGACTCAGCCTCTCTAAGACATCCCTTTTATAGCCAATAATGTTACACACCTGATGCCCATTAACTTAATTACTTAATAAATGTTCTTTCAGCTGATTCTCTTATATATTAATTGCTTTTTCTGTCCTTTTCTGCCTGTGTCTCAACTTTTTTGAGACCTGTTGAAGCCAGAAAATTTGAAATAAGCTCATTTTGTGGATGAAAATGTAAAATGACTCAGTTTCAACATTTGAAATGTTATCTATGCTCTATTGAGAATAATGTATTGGCGTGTGATCTGAAAGTCATTACATTTTGATTTTATTCACAACTGCATTGCGTATGAAAGTCATTGCATTTTGATTTACACACTTCGTCCCAACTATTTCGGAATTGGGGTTGTATAAAATAATGATATCGAAGCAGATAACTTTTCTAGAGGTTCAAAATTTAAATGTGCTCTACTGGTAAAGGGCCTGGGAGTGATTGTTCGCTAAACCCTCGCAGATTTTAGCCACTGTGCTGTTGCGATTAAAAAAGCCGGACAGAGTGCTTAAATTTGTTTGCAAAAGTATTGAACATTAATCAAAGAAGGAAATTATTTTCTCGTACGATGCCTAAGTTGGACCACACTCCGAGAATTGTGTGCAGTGCTGCAGAACAACAGAAAGACATAGAGGCTTTAGAAAAAGTTCAACGCAGAGCCACAGTATTAATTCCTGTTTTAAAAAATAAAAGCTAAGACCAGATGAACAATATTAATTGCTTCAGCCAATAAGTAAAAGGAGACTTTGGGCGATCTAATTGAGGTCTTTAAAGTTAACTATGCAGAATTATCTAGAGTAAGTTCTGTTTGCAAAACTAGGAGTCACAAATGGAAGTTAGCCAAGCTAAAATTAGAACCATTATAAGCAAGCATCTTTCCACACAGAAAGTGGTGACACTGAGGAGTAGCTTGCAGAAAAGTTTTCAAGACCAGACTTCATGGAGTGTTCGGTACCTTCTAGCCCTAAAGTGTCCAAAGTGTCAGGTTAACTTAAGTAATAGGTAAAAAGTGACCTAGTTAGGCTGAATTGCCTATTCTCAACACTCGTGTTGTGTGAAATGCATATTTCCTGTCCAAGTGAAGTAACGGCCCCGTGCTTGAACTTAACTGTCTTCCACCTGGTCAGTTTTCTTTTAGAAAACATGAAAGCTGGCAATGAACCTCCTTTAATGACCCCACATCACACCCTGACTTCAAGTGGAGAGGCAGTTGTTAAATCAGTGCAGGAGGACAAACTATTTTCATGTTTATGTCAGAATAACATGTTTGTCAGTTTGGTGTCCTTGTACATTTAGAAAAGTTGAGTATAGCCATACTATTTGGATTCTGACTGAGAGTTAAAAACTGTGGAGGTGGCAATGAATTGTTTGTGAGAGTGTTTGGGTGCCCCACACAGAAAGGCTCTATGTACTTCAGAGGAGTACTAGAGCTGCTGTTAGAGTTCTAGGAGCCAACCACGCTGCTGTTTGGGTCAGTAGACTTAAAAGCTGCCATCTTCAACCAGGTGACCTCGTGCTTTGTGCTGTTGCTGAAGGAATGAGAGTCATAATCAGAATCAGAGTACTTTATTAATCCCGGAGGGGAATTGTATTTGTTCCAGTGCTCCATGCAAAGTAAAAATAAAGTACAGCAAGAATCAAAACAAGAGATAAGATAAAGATATAGATAAACTCTAAAAACAGACAAAAAAAATACAGTAAATAAGATATTAAAGTAGACAATAAATAATACTGATAAATAGTAAAGTGACATTGTGGAGGTATTTACACTATACAATGAAATGGTAATAATGAGTAGTTAGATCAATCATCAGAGGGAGGAGTTGTACAAAGCGAAACATGGAGGGATATCCAATGTGTGGGTTCCAGGGCTTTGCTCTTTGGCGTAGCTTTTCAGTAAGTCCAAGTCCTTCTACCGTATTTATTTTTGTATTTAACTAGTATTATTTGTTACATCCCCAAATTCACCTTTGTACAATGCATAATTTTGATTGTAATATAAAACCACCAAAACAACAAGCATAACTTGCAAACAAACTCAATAGACCCAAAAGTGAAGTGTAAAAGTATAAACAGGCATTTATTTACTGTGCAGCAGGGAATTCGATTCATATAAAAAGATGTTATAGCTAAGCTATGTGAATTTACAAGCTTGGCACAGGTGACCGATCTCATCAAGGAGCATGTAGGATGTTGGTAACCCACGTCGATAATGGGAAAGACCCTCAATTAAATATCCCTGCTCCAATCTGTCAGCAACCGATATGGACCCAGGCGCAGACAGTGGTAACAAATGGATAAATAGTTTAATTAGCCACAATCAAGGTGAGACAGTCAGAATCGAAAACCAGAGGAGAGATCTGTACAGAACTCACTGGGTAAGAATCAAAGTAAAAAAATAATAAAAAAATACGGGCACAGGCAGTGGCGGAGCTAGTTGGGGGGGGGGGGGGGGGGGCAAAAAACATCCCTTTTAGTCTTGGCTAGTTCTCAATCATATTCCTTCATTGACTCGTTTTCCTTATCGTTATTGGCAACTGAAGACTCAGTTTCTCTCCATATGCGATCTAACAGCGATGAAATCATGGGCTTCAGTGCAGAAAAATAATTTGCATATTAATTGGCCAATGCTTCGTTTTCCAATGAAACGCAGACTTTCACTCTCGGTATTTCGTGGATTGATTTTTTTTTAAAAAGCGGCACTTGGCAGTTAAAAATATTATAAAAAGCGCACGGCGCAAGCCATTTGCATGAGAGTCGACAGGTAGGCTATGCAATTTTGAATAACGTTGATTTAACCCTCCTGTTCTGTTCAATTAGGCAAACACTTTTAATGTTCCCGGTCACATGTGACCGGGAAGATTGTATTTTATTAAAAATCCACAATGATACATATATTTTCAACAATTGTTGTGTTAGATCTTTTCATAGACTTCAGCTCTTGTGAACATTACAAGTTTTGTAACTTCTATTTGCTGTGTATGTGCTGTAGGCCTAATTTACCTGAGGTCATACAACTCGCTTTTTAAATCAAAATTATCCAAATTTATTTTATGAGCTCAGATGCCATGTGTGAACAAAATCATGGAACCTTATGACAAACAGATGAAATTAACTGCATTTTTCTGGAGAGGAAGCTCACTGAACACAACAGGAGGGTTAAATACGGCAAAGACGCGTCCAGATGAATGATTGTCGTCTTACCTAATCCGGGAGAACAAGCAGCACCTGTTCAGTGCGGAGCGCTCTCGGAGTGAACCTTTTGTTAATCATGATGACTGAGAACAGGTCAGGATTTATAATAGTTTTAAATGGTTGTTTTGTGCAACTCAATTCTCTGTTCTGGTTCCGCCACTGTACATAATTTAGCCCATGACTTCAGCGGTTAGATCGCATATGGAGAGAAACTGTGTCTTCAGTTGCCAATAATAATAGTTGGAAAACGCGTCAATGGAGGAAAATGACTGAGAACTAGCCAGAACAAAAAGGGATGTGTCTTCGCCACCCCCCCACCCCCCCCCCCCCATTAGCTCCGCCACTGGGCACAAGTCCAGGAAAAAAAACAAAAAAACAGCCGAGCAGTATGCAGTTCAGAGGAGGCGAAACACAAAACCACTGAATTGGCAAATTGGTAACCAGAAGGCAGCAAGATAATAAACAGTAATCAAAAAACTCAAAACCATGAAACAGACGAAGCTGATACACGCATACACAGACACTATTAAAAAAGGGAGCGTAAATAACCGGGGAAGTAATTAAGGGAACACAAGACAGGTGGAGAGGACAGCGGGGGAGGGGTTCAGTAAAAACACTGTAGTTATAAACTATGAGGGAATAGAACAGGGAGGGTAAGACAAAAGGAGTCGGGAACGAGTACAAACAAGAGCACGAGGAAAACAACTAATCAAGTGAAAGACAGGATCAAAAAGAAAAGTAAAACAAATACAAAAGTTAGAAAACAATCCTGAAACCAGGGAAGATTAACACAATCCCTCCTGGATGGTCTAAATGTTAGAGCCATCCACTCCACCTGTACTCTTATGTAGGAAAATTCTTAATATTTAAATAGCCCTAGTATTGTATTTTGCCTGAACTAGTACTAATTCAGGTCAGCTGGGAGCAGACAACAAAGTGCACAGGTGGTGTGGCACTGTCTCTCTGCGGTCGCAGGTGGTTAATGGTGGTCTTCTGAATAGGAGATATGCTAATCTATTGATTATACTGTGTCTTTTAAAATCTGTAGCACTGCAGTGATCTGGTTATCCCACAGACAGGCATTAAACAGTAATAAATGGCGCCCCTTCTGACATCAGTTGCCCAATTATGTTGTGAATCTTTATTGAACACCTCTTAGGCTCTCCTAGGAGGACTGTGACGTCACCTCCATCTGTACCGGGGAAACGCACAAATGAAATGCAGCAGCATCCAAACCCCCACAAGCTTCCATAAAACTACAAAAGACTGGGATGTAACACTCATGCTGTTAAATCCACTGTTTTGCAGAGGAATTTGCCATTTGCCACGTCAATACTCTCTTTGACCTCTTTATAAAGACAGGAAACGGGCAGAGAAATAGAATCATCCCCCAGAATACCCTACCCTTCAGATAGGACAGGGAAAAACCGGATGATCAACACATAATGGGCTTAGTGATCATTTTCAGAAACATACAGCCCCTCAGACAATAGACTGCTCACAACACAGACTGGTGTTGCCAGTGATTGATTCCTGCAATCTTACTGGTAAGATTGCTGTGGTAGGCATTCTGTAAAGCCACAGCCATCAGTTTATTTTATTGTTGTGTATTTTTGAAGGAGTCCAGAAATACTGAGCAACATAATGTTCGAGACAAAGCCATTTTTTTCTTTTATTTGGTTGTGTTCTCCACAGTTTTTTATTTGTGAAAATGCATGTTACAAGTGTCGGTTCATAGCTTTTTCAGGGCCGTTATATATATACAGTATATATGATTTCATCAGACACAAATGACTTTCTATAGGTAGTCCCTGCATTTATGGGGACCATGATGTTTGAGACTGATGGCCTCACGGATGTTTCTCTGTAGCCAGGTGAATTCAGTTGCCTGCCTTCTGCAGAGTTTAGATTGAATTCTAGGCTTTTGGTTGCCTTTGCAGTCAATAATTGTTGGTTGTCAACATGAAGACTGAAGCTGCTGAAGTGGAAGTAAAGGAAGATATGAGGGAGAGGAATAGCAAAACAGAGACTGAAGTGAACACCAAACCCTGGACAGAAATGAACCATTTATCATATCCATCTATAGAGTGAGGATTACTATCATAAAGTTGTCTTAAAAGCACCAAAAAAAAAAAAAAGCCTGTAGAGGACCTAGAGATACTCGCAAACACATCAAAACACTTTCAGGTATAAGAAAGAAGTTAATGTCTCAATGCTAATATGTTGGACAGTGGCTTCGTAACTGATGCCGCTCGGATCTAGTGGATGTTGGGACAGCACCATGCATCTGTTGCAAGTCTTTTTTATGAACAGCAGTGGAGGAACCTGATGGAAATCCACAAAAAACCACCAGGAATATGTTTGATAATGGTAACCACCACAAATGGCTCAAACGTAAGATAAGAATTCAAACAGGAATCATCAGACGAGTGGTCAGGGACAGTCTGGCGAACAGGATCAGCTGGGGCTAGCAAGCTGTGGTCAGACACAGGTCCACGATCAGTACCAGGAAGGTTAGGGTACCGAAGTAGTCAGGTGAAGCCCACCCTAAAACTCAGGCTTGGCGGTTTATCCAACTATTAAGGCTCTGCGGGGCTGCATGGGAAGATATTCCTAATAAACAGATTGAAGTCTGTCTTAGTGTTGTCAAGGATGGAACTGAGGAGGCTTTTGAGCTGGGCAGGAGGGTACAGCAAAAAAAAAACAACAACAACAATCCAGCGAGGAATAAATGCAGACCGTGAACTTAAATATACAGAACTACAATTAACAATAAGAAACAGGGAAAAGAGAAGCATGAGGCACAAAATCAAATAATGAGAACCAAAAAGGGGAAACAGAACAAACAAACTGACAAGAACAGATAGACTATGAGAAAAATAATAAAGACAGATTCAGGACTTCACTAAGTTTTTCAGGATTTCCAAAACATTCCTTCACCAAGACAATATGAGGTGTGTTGGGGCAAGCAGAAAATGGCATTGGGTGAGCAGTTCTTTTGTTGATTACACTCCATTCACGAACCGCAGTCCACAGACATTATCAATTAGAGCAGCCAGCTTCTGCGTCGAACCATTTGGGATATTTACAGTATTTTGCCATTTTTAAAACAAGACTGAATTAAAATTAAATTAAAAACTGAACGTAAACTGAATGGTCCCCATAAAGTATTTTTTTCTGATGGAAAGTTGGTGTTCACAGTGTAAAAGCCCTCCATGGGGCTCAATTTGGGGGTCATCTGCATTTGCCTCAACATCGGCAAATATTGAGATCAGCTGAGCGCATAGGCGTAAGAATGTTATTTTCTGACCACTGAATTGCTCACCTGACTATGTGTCAGGGGAATTGTTCAAAATCATCTTGTAGAATTTGATAATTTTACATTTAATATGCTGTGAAATTGGGACAATAACACATTTTGGGTTCCTCTGGCCAAAAACAAAGAGAACCTGAAGATTAATACAGAAGAGATCATACCGAGCGTCACACTGGAAGATAAGCATGATTTGGTGATGTCTTTGGTTTGCAGACTCTAAGCCCTCATCAAAATGCAATTGGCTTTCAAACGAAATACTTAACATGCAAACTTTTTCTGGTAACAACAAATTTTGCAAGCATGCTGCTGAAATGGGATTGGATGAATGAAGTGGCCTAATCTAGTTCATGTTTGAAACTTCCTGATACATGTGTGAATCTGCACATAAATTAAAGCTGAAAGTCTGCACTGTAGCCTCATATTTGGGCTCATTTGCTGATGCAATGCAGCCAAAACAATAGTTAGTCACAGGTATTAAAAGGTGCTTTTACATAGTTGTGAGAACTATCAGTTTCACGGTATTGTGGAGACATTTTCCCCATGAAAAGACTGCGCTGGTTGCTGTTTTTCTTGAGGGATTTTGCCACTGTCTCTCTGCTCCTCATTAATTCCCAAACTTCACTCTGAACTTTGAAAATCTGGGTAATTTGGCCCTGAGGGGACCTGTTGAGCACCTGAGAGACTCAGCCCGCTGCAGACAAAAATAGAAATGAAAGATCCCAAGAAAAACCATCTCAGAGTACCGAGCGCAATTTCAGAGATCCAGGGGAAAAATGAATGAGATTTTGCCCAGCAATCTCCCTGGCTGTCGCCTGAGAGGCAGACACTGCTTGTGCACGATTGAACTACAGGAATGACCATAATCAAACCATAACCTGACAGCTGGAATGGGAACCACAGTAAACACATTAATCAAATGCTAACCTGACAGGTGGCATCAGGATCACAGTAATAACCACGATCAAACCCTAACCTGATAGGTGACATGTGAATGACACTAATAACAGTAGTCAAACACAAGCTTAACAGGTGGCATCAGGACCAAATTAACTGTAATCAAACCTTAACCTGATAGGTGACATGTGCATCACTGTAATAACTGTAATCAAACAGTAACCTGAGAGGTGGCTTCCCAGATAGCAAAAAGTTATTGAATCAACATTGTGATCAGTGGCCAAGATCACGTCAAGACACGTCCCTTTATGACTGCAATTAGTAGTTCTCAATCATTTCCATTTATTTTTTTTTAAGTTTTCCAATGACTGGCAACCGAAGACACGGTTTCTCTCCATGTGTGATCTAACAGCGATTAAATCGTGGGCTAAGTTCAGTACTGTTGCGGAACAAGAACAGAGAGTTGGGCCGAGAGCACTCTACAAGCAACAGGTGCAGCGTGTTCTCCCAGTTAGGTAAGACGACAATGATTGTTGTCTTACCTAATCGTTGAGAAAAAGCAGCACCTGCTAATTGTGGAGCGCTCTCGGACTGAACCTTTTGTTAATTATGAAAATGACTGAGAACACGTCAGGACTAATAATTGTTTTAAACAGAAGTTTTGTGCAACACAATTCTCTGTTCTTGTTCAGCAACTGTAATGAATTTAGCCCACGATTCAATCGCTGTTAGATCACACATGGAGAGAAACCGTGTCCTCGGTAGCCAGTTACGATCATTGGAAAACGCGTCAATAAAGGAAAATGATTGAGAACTACTAATTGCAGTCATAAAGGGACGTGTTTTGGCCCCCCCGCTGGCTACGCCACTGATTGTGATATTGTCAGACTGAAGATTGCAATCAACATTGAGATTGGAAAAAACATTGAAAGAACTCGCGATGATCAACATGGAAATGACATTGAATTTCCAATCAGTTCTGACAATGAATCAACCTTGATTCAACTATGATATGATCAACATTGACAGAATGTAGAATTGCATCAACATTGATTCAACTGTATATATATGTATTGCATTATACATTGAAACAATGTTATTATTATTAAGGTAGGTATACACTCCCAAAATAGGCTTTTTTTTTTTTTTTTTTTTTGTTTTTGACATTTTCGTAAAATCACCTTCAGTTAGTTCATAGTGTGTGTACTTGATAGGACGATCAAAAATACGGACATCTGTTGTTTTTTTTGTCAATTTCTCAAAACTGTTGATTTTGACCTGCCAAGCATTGCTTCAAACATCATTTCTCTTCTTTCTCTCATGCTTTCATTGTGAAACTTGGAATATAAGTTCCCGAGATGCATGTCTACGGACAGATCAGGCATTTTGAAGAAATCATTTGTGTTACTCTTGATTTTGTGGTAATTAGGTACCAAATAAAGTAAAAAAAAAAAAAAAACCCCAAAATATTTTTTAACAGAAAAACTATTTCTCAAAACCCTCTGATCAGAAAATGCTCAATATAGTCATAAAACTTGAGATTAAAGCAAAAAAAAGTTTTAGAGATATCCTGCCTGAGGTACTTGATGAAGTTCCACATTGCGGTAGCCATCTCGGGACATAATTAGCACAATTTATGTTTACAGATAAATTCCTTTATTAGGATTACGCTCTTGAGGTGTAACATCTCGTTTTTAAGGGGGTCCCAACATAAATACATACAATATCACACTCACTACATATAGACAAATACAAAGTAAAGGTAAACATACATACATAAAACATAAACAACAGATGACATACAGTATGTTATGAGTCTGCTCTGTTTGCCATTGTCTTTGATGTTTTGTCTGATCTCTGTATTGAACGATCATGCCTTGGATTATATATTGTGATTTGGATACTTAGATTTGTTTATTTATTGTCTAGTTTAGTTTTTCCATGTTTTGTATTTTACCATAGTTTTATTACAGCCCATGTTTTTGTTTCTGCCATGCATTGCACTTTGTCTCCCCCTGTCTGGTCACTTGTCTTGTCATTGCTCACAGCCCCAGTATTGCGTGTCACTCTTTCGGGTGATTTAATGATTTCTGGATTTCAACCATTCCTTCCAATCTCGTTTACTTCCTTCGCCTTGCTTTTTCTATATTACTAACCTATACAAACAGTTTGTTATTTTTGCTAGAGTTACTAACACAAACTAACATTGTATATAATACTAACTTACTAACGAGCACTAAGGGATTGTATAGCTGCACTTACTAATTGATTAATAAGCTCTCTGCACTCGCCCTGTTCTAATCTCCGTCTCTTGTCTCTCCCTAGTCTTCTCTGCTGCGTTTCTGTGGATTCTCCACATATGCTCACGCGGTCCTTTCTCTTATTATCTATGCACGTTATAACTCCTTGACCGGAGCTGTATATCTGTCTATAGGATTGTTTTGTGATCCCTGTTCGCGTTTTGGCTGTTGCTTATTTCATGTGATTAGGTTCTTTCTCATGTTCCCTCCTTTGTAATCAGTCTGACTTCCTCCACCTGTGTAGCGCTAAGCATGTGACTTCCCGTGAGTGTATATTAGGAGTCTTTTCACAGCACTTCTTTTTCAGAACGTTTCTCTTGTTTACCTGTTCTGCTATTGTCTTCGCCTTGTACTCATAATGTTACTCCTCTGACTGGACCGTCCGACTTACGATTTTTGGCTCTGCTCTTTAGTACTATTGTCTGCATCTGTTAATGAATCCTTTTTATCCAACTACGAGTTTTGTGATTGCTGCCCTGGTATTTGACTCTGTTTACGCCCACTGGATTTTGGCTTTTGCTTCTCTGACATACCTGTGCTTGTGTACTGAACCTATTTTTGCCCGACCACGAGTATTGTGATTGGTGCCCTTTTTACAGTTCTGGATTTTACCCTTTGGATTCTGATTTTTGTATTGTGGACATTGTACTGTTGCCTGGTCTGTTGGGGGTGTCTCCCCGCCCCCCCCTTCAGAAATAAAGACTCCCTTTTTTGTACTCTCTAGTGCTCGCTTGTGGTTCCTATACGTAACCCTGACCCAGTAGCCAAAGAAAACCTTCAAAGGAAATCAGAGCTTTGAGTTGGATCAACAGCTACCTTCTGGTATAAATCTTTAAAAAAAACAACAACATTCAATACCCAGTACAAAGGGTTTTAGGTAAGGAGAGAGTTAATGGTAGCAGGAACAATCCATCTCCAGGTAAGAAGACAGGGCACATTTGAATGTTTTAATCAGTAATGGATCTAATGCTTACTGGTAAATTATTCAGATCAGATGGAGCTTTAAACATATATGCGTGTTAACCAATTGCCTTGTCAACACGAGGAACAGAAAAATACATCTGAACAGAATGTCTGATCTGATAAGTCGAAGTGTGAAGTTCTAGATATTGTTCGAAATGAGGAGGGTAACTGATAAAAGCATTTAAATATATGTTGAAGCCAGAGTGTATGTCTTCTTACTGTTAGGGGTGGTCATTGAAGAATGTCATACATTGTACAATCATGGGTGCGAAAAGGCCATCCAAGGCCAAATCTACAGAGTCTGTTATATGCTGTGGTAATTGGAGCAAGGACTGATTCGAAAGAGTTTTGATAAACGACATCACAGTAGTCAAACATTGGAAGTATAAGCTGCAAAGCAAGTCTCTTACGAACACTGAGGGTAAAACCATTTCTAGATCTATACAAGACATTTAGTCCAAAAATTACTTTCTGTAAGACATGATTTATATGATATTGAAGCGAGTTCCGAGTCAAGCCATACACCATGATATTTAATTTTATCGACTTTATGCAGATGACTGCCGTCATAACTGGTTATTGTGCAAGAACCAGATATGGACGGTCTGGTACCAAAAATCATAATATAAGAATTTGATTTGTTAAGGAGTAATTTCTTATGGAGAAGCTAATTTTGCAGGGTGTTAAAATCTCACGAGAGAGATTTGAATTTGTGATAATTTCATTTTCCATACACAGAATATCATAGAGGGATCACTGAAACTGGCAGACATAGCATCTGATTTTAATATTCTATTTGGATGTCACACAAGAATTCAATCTAGCAATGTTTGAGATGTAGGGGTGATGCGGGTTGGTTCATTAATTAGTTGGGAAAGATTTAGGTTATTAAAGATATCTCTTTGTTTTGAAGATGATTTATCTAACCAGTTTTTGTTATAATTACCTAATAATTTCATTTCTGCCGGGCATAGAATTGATAGGAGAGATCATACAATTAAAAGATTCAACAGATGAAGAGGGGGCCTATATATGCAACCAATAGTTAACCTTTCATGTAAATAGATATTTTTCTTAACAAAGATGCCCTCAAAATAAAGAGGCTCAACTGTGGGCATTATTAACTCAGATACGAGATCAGAGGAAACATATATAGCTACACCTACAGCCCTAGAACCCCTATCAGATCTACAAAAAAATATAGTTAGTGAGATTTATTTCATTATCTGAGATAATGAAAGCCATGTCTGCTAGAAAACCATGTCTCAGAAATTTTAATTATATTTGGCTTATGCAAAGCAACCCATGGCCTAAGTACAGTCATTTTAGGAGATAGATTCCTAATATTCACATGAATAATTTTAATCCCATGAGATGGGCCGGTCTGTTAGCAGAAAACAATTATCATGCTGTCATAGTTTAAACATAGGTTTGATAGTTGGTGGATCCAATAATATGATACATAGTTATAAAAAAGATAAGATTCTAGGGTTACTTTGAAATAGATAACACACAAACAAAAAACACAAACACCCACACCCTCCAAGAAAGCCCGATTAGCCCCAGACTCCTCAGCCCGGAGCATCCCTGTGAGTAGACAAAACAATAAACTCAGAAGCTCGTCTGTATCAACGTGATGGAAGAAGAAAGAAAAAAAAAATGCTCAAACTAATATAAGTAGGCAATATTTAGCAATGAATTCCAGGGGGCAGTCACAATGCCCAAGACATACATTAATACTACAAACTGCAGCAGAGGAAGAGCTGAGAAAGCGCAACAAAATTTAATGTGTGACAATAAGGAGATAAACAAAATCAGCCGCTCTCAGTCTCAACAGTACCTGAAAAATACTATTGTTAATGAAAACTAGGATCAAATACAACTCAAATATTATTCCTGTCATTCAGCTACGTCTTCCGATTGAAAAAAGAGAAAGAGAGAAAACAAAGAAATAGAAAAAGAAAAGTTTTAACTTATAACAAACTGAAGGCTAGCACACTAGCACAGTTAGCATCTTTATCATGAAGACATGGGGGATGACATGAAGACAGATTCAGCGTCTTGGGAACAGCTGAATCTTTGTTGTTTAGCATCTACAACAACACACAGTGTGCAGGGATAACGTAAAAAAATACTTCAAATTAAGTTCACAAAGCTTACGTTTCACTGCATCAAAGCTCCGACGCCTTCTTGTCAGGTCAGCGCTGAAATCTGGATAGATGGAAATGTGGGTCCAGTTAAACTCTAGATTCTTTTGCTCTCGTGCCAGATGAAGAATTTTGACTTTGTCCTGCAAGTTAAGCAGTTTAATCGATAGCCCTAGGACTGGCGTGGTCATTCTGTTGGACAATTGTAGATCTATGGGCCCGTTCGATGACTGGTGGTGTGGGGAAGTTCTCTCGCCCCAGCAACTGTGGAATAAGCTGGGACATGACGGCAAGGATATCTCTGCCTTCAGCTGACTCTGTCACACCAACGAAGCGGAGGTTACAGCGTCGACTTCGGTTCTCCAGGTCTTCAACTTTATCCATCCGGTATGAGTTTTGCTTCTCCAGCTGTTGCATCTGTGCGGCATACTCCTGCATATTGTCCTCGTTAGCTCCAACACGCTGCTCCAGAACTTCAACTTGTTCTCCAAGGGTTGTCAAAGAGCTTTCAATACAGCTCAGGCTCTTGAAAATGCGATCCACTTTAACATCAAAGTGCGTGACCAGCTCCGCCTTCATCTCTTTGATGGCATCCCATAACGTGTGTAGAGACATTTGGTGCTCAGTCATTGCTGACTTTTCAGCTCACATACAAACAATTATAATGGCTAAATAGCGTAGCTTATGTAACTGTTGCCAAATATAGGGTGTTTTAGAATAAAAGATAAGTGGATCAGGATGATTAGAGCATACAAAAGCAAATGAATGAGATAAACAGATTAGAGCTTGAGATGCATTCACTCACGCTGCGGCCATCTTGATCCTTTCTCATCCATCATGTAAATGAGCCATCACTTTAATTCTGTATTTAGTAGTTGTTCATCTGATGTCGGTACTAAACTGTTATGAATGAAAGATAAATAAATGTATTTGGGAGTGTATACCTACCTTAAAGTGTGACGTACAGTTCAGGAACCACACGCGAGAGAGAGAAATCCAAAAAACATATGCCGTTAATGGAGTCAAAGCCAAAAAAACAGGAATAGCCAAGCCACAATACGAAATCCAAAAACAGTATCCACTAGACAGGCAGGGGTCAGAACCAGTGAGACAGATGGGCAGAGGTACCAAAATGATAGGCAAAAAGTCATAGTCGATGGGTAAAGCCAATGGTCATACACAGGGCATCCAAACACAGAACTCGTGGTCAAACTAAAATAGGTCAAAATCCAGAAAGACAAAAACAGTACAAAAAGGGCTATGGCAAGAATCAAGGTCAGACTATCCAGTAGAAGCAAAACAATAATCAATGGCATACGAGGCGCTCAGCACAAAGAAATATTGATCAACGTTCTGACAAGAGCTGTGACTGAAAAGACTCCTAATATACACACAGGAAAGGTTACATGGTATACAGAGATCGGCTGTGGGGAATGAGGCTAATTACATCGGGAGAATCACATGAGGGAAACCCTAACCACGAAAATTGTCAAGAGACAAAATACGAACGGGAGTCACACAAACAGCCTATGACATTTCAACAGCTCTGGTCCAGGAGTTCTACATGCACAGATAACAAGCGCAGGAGAGTGATTAAGCACGTGCGAGAGATTCTCGCTGAAGCTGAATTCTCGCTGAAGAGGACAGTGATAGACAAGGGGCGGAGAATAGAACAGGGCGATTGTTGAGAGGTAATTAGTCTGTTAGTAGCGGTGCAACTTTACAAATTAAACTAGAGTGCTCATTAGTAAGGTAGTAATCTTATATATACATGGATTAGTTGCATTAGTAGGCTATAATACAAAATACAAATGTTAGTCTTGTTAGTAATCAGAACAGAAGGGCGAAGAAAGAAAACGAGATTTAAAAGGAATATTTTAAACACCGGAATTCATTTAAAGGGACATTGTGTAGGAATTACTCCTATCCCGCGTTGGAATCGTGCATTACATTCTAACGAATGATGCACTCTAGCGCCTCATTTTTTTAAACATGCATTGCAACTACGGCAGCGACCGTGTATCAAAAAGCCTTGTCAACGCTGATGAAACCATGGATGTATTAATAGAACTGGTAATACTGAAGCGAAGGCCAGCATATCAAGGGCTGACTGCAATAAACAGTTATGCCCAATGCATAAGATCCGGACATGACTGTTTATTGTAGTCAGCCTTCGATATAATAGCCTACATGAAGCAGCAAAACACAGTACCGTCGCTATCTAACAAAGCCATTCATCAAATACAATAACTGAAAACACTGGTGTTGTTACACCTGCTCACTTTACCGACTTGCTAATGTCATAAGCCGACAGCACGGAATCTCCTGATCAGTGCTACACACAGAGAACGCCTTCGAGAGAACGCTCTTAGAGACAAGGTCCCCTTGGTGTTCGCGTAGCCTGAATTGATATTTAAAAAAATGGTCTCTGCCGTGGAATAGGACAGCGAAAATTTATAACAGAAAAATCAGATTATATATTGATAGTTTGCGGTAGTCAAAAATTTATTCACGGATCTATTAGAGTGTCTTTTTCCATTGTTCTTTATGGAATAATTTCCTTTTGCCCCCCATGGCATCAAGTCACTTGCGATCAGCTTAGCCGTGAAGTTCTTGTCGGCGAGCGCTTATCTCTGTGCGTATAGAGGTAGAACCAAGTTAAAACACATTTGTTCGCGCATTGCTAAACAAGAGTTTTAAGCGCTCATTACTTTACTACACTCACCCTAGGTAAGCAGATGTTTAGCTGTACTCGCGTAATCAAGCGGTCAGGCGGAGTTGACCATGTTTATTGTTCGCCATGTTACAAACAGAATGCATTAGGGGAAGTAGGTGTACATTTATCTGTGTCTCTCAACCACCTGTTGATGCAAAATTATGAACAGAAGACACCGTCGTGAAGATTTAATGTCGGATGAGGCGGACCCTCATGTACTGTCAAAGCATGGACAGGTGTCATTTATGACAGGAAGGCTGATGCGAAGTCTAACGAAAATAAGTCTGCTGCATGGACCAGAATCCAGAAGCACAAATCAAACTCGTAATTGGAAGGGACACAGACACGTCATTTATGACAATTAATCCTGGCTAGTTATCGATCGATTTCCTTCATTGAGGCGTTTTCCAATTATCTTCATTGGCAACAGAAGACACGATTTATCTCTATATGCGATCTAACCGCAATAGCCTACAATCATGGGCTTAATTTAGTACAGACAAATAATGTACTTATTGCTAATAAGCTAATTGCTAATGTACTTATTGCTATGGCTAATGCTTCGCCTCGATTGAACTGGTCCGCATTGTAATGAAATATCGCCTTTCACTCTCGGTATTGCATGGGTTGATAAAAAATGTGGCACTCTGCTGTTAAATAGGCTATTAAAAGCGTGCGGCACAGTCGACAGGTGTACAGCTTTTAACAACGTAGATTTAAATGCAGCAAACGCGTCCAGATGAATGTTTGTCGTGTTAACAGGTGCTACGTCTCTCAGATTAAGCGTGGAGTGCTCTCGGAGTGAACCTTTTGTTAACTATGAAAATGACTGAGAACAGGTCAGGACTAATAATTTTTGAAAAAGATGTTTTTCTCAGTTCTGGCTACGCCACTGTATCGTGAATTTATCCCACGATTTCATCGCTGTTAGATCGCATTGGATAGAAAGTGTCTTAGTTGCCGATTATGAGAATTGGAAAACACGTCAAGGAAAGGAAAAGGATTGAAAACTTGCTAACAAACTAATTAACACAAAGTGCAATAACAGCATTCTTTCCGGACCGCACAAGAAGAAACGTCAAAGAGAAAAAAGAACTCTGGCGGCGAATGAAAAATAAAATTAAGTCTTTCCAGATCGAGTGGAAAATTGATGCACTGAAAACAGGTGGTGGCACCTTCCCATTATTAAAACATGACCATAAGCGGAGCTTATTCTTTAGTCCTATGTGACAAAAATTAAGCACGTTTTAGGAACTGTTCAGCCGTTTCATTCACGTCTAGGAGATAAGCACCTTTCGTAGTTATGAGCCTGTATGTTTACGTGGTTTCAGTAGCTTTAGTCACCATAAACACCGGCTTTTAGTAACAGTAAATGCTAGCTTCTAAAGTCTACCCACCAGCTTCACCGCCACTAAAAGCCGGTGGGTAGGCCTCGAAAGCCGGCGTTTACCGCGATTATGAAAGCTACTAAAACCATGTATAGTTCCACCTGTAACAATGAGAATGCAGTATTTCAGCAAGATCTACTATTATGCTGCTTATGATAACAAGCAACACTGTGTAACAAAACTGAGTGAAAAGTTGTGTTTAGGCTAATTTTGGCAGTAGGCCTATAGCTGACTTGCTTGTCGAGGAGAAAGCTGGCAATTATAGCGTCCCTTAGAAAATCTTTCTCCCTCATTAGCTCCTTCCACCTGGGGAAGGCGAGCCCGTCGTTTACCGTTGTTTTTTTGAGCAAGCCGGTCGCGCTGCTTTTTCAATTCTCTTTTTCGGTTTTTTTTTTTTTTTTTGCGGATGAAGATTCCGTCTCCTGTGCTGATGCTGCATATGTATGGTCCTGCATTATGCTGCAGTAGTACTGATTTTCAATGTCGCCGCGATAGCCTCTCTTCCTGATTTCCTCCGGTGTCTCAATCGCTCTGCACTGGCTGGCAGGGCAAACGCGGATTTATTCTGCGTTTGGTGCTATTTGTCCCTTGCCAGCGGCAACAGTTTCAAGATGGCTGACTGTCATGGCGCCCCAGAAGTTGGTGTGAAAACCAGGGAGAGATACGGCTCTCGTTGCCCATCCCTGGTATAGTTCAACAAGGAGCATGCAAGCAGTCTACAAGTCAGTGTTATCACTGCCATTCAGGAATAGACAAGTTTGGAGCAACCATCGCAGAACTTTAAAACACCCAATAGAGTAAAATGATTTTTTTATAAACAAACACAGTCACATTAAAAACATGCAAACCTCTCAACCTTTTTATACAAAGACCTCACTTTACAGGGACATGTTTTGGGGGACCCCAAACTTGATTAAATTATTTCATATAGGTTAATATTTGAAAATGCGTTGTGAGCTTGTAGATTGGCTGTTTCCATTTTTTTTTAAAGAAACCAAGGTTGAGAACAGCTTCTTTACTGCATGCTCTATTAACAGAAACACAATAAAACAGACCATTACTCACTTAGTTATTTATTAAAGATTCAAAGGAAATTACACTGCCTGGCTTAGGTGGAGTGCGATGGTGCGTTCAGGAACCAAACGCAAGAGAGGGAAATCCAAAAAATGTATCCCTTTAATGAGTTGTGGGTCAGTACCAAAAAACCCAAGAATTGCCAAGCCACAAAACGAAATCCAAAAACAGTCGACTAGACAGGCCAGGGCAGGGCAGTTGCTAGGAATTCTGGGCCCCCTGAAAGAATATCAGTGTGGGTCCCCGTCATTTTTTTACCACAATGGCTATTTTTCATTTTTCTTTTTCTCGTGTTCTTGACAGTGCTAGATGTAATACACCCAATTTTCCTTTTTTTTTACGATTAACCACTCAACACAGAGTCAAGAGTATTATTCTGAATTATTAGATGTGGCACGTATTCACAAAAGAGGCTACTTGAAACCACATTATTACACCTAGTCTGATCAGAAATAAATGTTCAATAAACCACTCAGCAAATGGGTACTGGGTATTCTTTTGCAAAACACTGAGCACTGATGTACAACAGACAATAACTCAAAGTATACTGGCTAAAGATACAACACAGGGTGGAGCTGTTATAGTGGGATTACAAAGGTAGCTATGTAAATTAACTGTTTGAATTTCTTGCAAGTAGTATTGAAAACACAATGAAATACTTTCTTGTAAAATAAATATCAAGAACTATCATTTTAAGTCTTCCCTTATCTCAACTTGAGCTTAAGTTATTCTGTTTGTTCACAGCTTAAGGTCTTTGAAGTCCGACTATCTGATTAACTGACTTTCAACTGAAAGTCAGGCAAGGCTATGAAGCCTCTTTTGGGTTGTTGTAGCTGTAGCCTACAGTTATGATCTGGTTCACTATTCCCTTCACTATCTGCAGTAGCCTTGCTTTAGGGAGATGGGTCTGGCTCTGTCAACGGGATGGATAGTGGCTTTAGTAGACTAATAAATAAATCCAGCCTATTTTGCCATTTAATTACATAATTCAAATGGCTGAGAGATCGACCAATATGTATGTAATTGCCATTGGTACAGCAGTTTACTAATAAATCTAAACAGCCGACCAGTTTCTGCCACACTCACTCACTCACCATCAAAAACATCTTCAGACTGCTGGTGGTGAGGGTCTACTGCTGGGTCAGGTTCAGATGACGTGACCACAGCTGATTCTGGCGTGGCAGTACATAAAGGTTTAATTATTCTACTTCATATTGCTTTTGTAAACATTAAAATTATATTTTATGGACCAACTAATGAAGAACTAACGTACCTCGTCTTGGAATAAACTTAATTACTTTCTCAGTACCATAGCTCTAAGCACACAGCTTCGCTTTGATATTGTATGAGGGCAAGCTCTGTAAAACTACCTCCCGCGTTAACAAGACTTATGTCAACAGAATAAAGTAGCAGGTTAGTTTTAGTGAACACTTTTGTTAGAAGGTAAATTGTCAGCCTTGTCAAGAGATTGTTTCAGTTACACCTAAGGTTACCACACTGACTGCATGTAGTTTGCCATCCAAACCTAGCCTGTACAGTCACGAGAGCCAAGTATGCAGTAACCACTCATAATAAGGATGGAGGCATGTGTCCTGCTGCTACCTGATTTTTTGACGGTATATTATAATAGCTGGCGAATGATAAACTTACCAATTTTTTCTGCAGATGATACCGCTAATAATGGAGTAATGCCATTCTTGTCAGGCGATTATTTACTCAGCTGACCACATGTTACATTAACATTACAGTAGTAGCCGAACAGCCAGCCTGAACAGCTAACATAGCAAGCTACTTAAATACTCTCACCTTTCTTTGAAAAGAATTTTGTCATTTTCTGGGCCCCTGCTCTGCTGGCCTCTCTCCCTCTCTCTCTATTCTTTTCTGGCGTCCAGATTTGCGTGTGTGGGCTGCGCATACTATTGACTGCCGTACTTTGCAAAACTCGCAAGCAAAAACTCACACTCAGTTTTCCAAGAGGAGCACGAGGCATGGACCGAACCATTTTTTAAGAAGGGGGTTGATGAAATTTATTTAATCAATATTGCATGCCTTTGTGCCTTTGTGATTCACTCTGGTGCATTAGTGTGAATAGCAGCTAGGTCAATGCATAATAATTTAGTCATGGCAGTTACTGTGGGTTTTGTGGGCCCCAATGGGCTGTGGGCCCTTAAAATTGTCATCACCTTTCCCCCCCCATACGACGGCCCTGGGCCGGGGTCAGAACCAGTAAAACAGAGCTGCAACGGTACATAGACGGCAGGCAAAAAGTCGTAGTGAATAAGCAAAGCAGTGGTCATACACAGGGCATCCAATCACAGAAATCGTGGTCATACAAAAATAGGTCGAAATCCAGAAAGACAAAAACAATACAAAAAGGGCAATGGCCAGAATCTTGGTCGAACGAAACAGTTGAAGCAAAACAATAATCAATGGCATACAAGAAGCTCTGGACAATGAAATATTGATCAACATTCTGATAAAGTCATTAACAGCAGTGAGGACTCTAAATAGACAGAAGGGAAGTCACATGCTATGCAGGGAACAGGTGAATGGGATGAGAACTAATTACATTGGGAGGAACACATGAGAGAATCCTTACCTCGAAAATTTGCAAAAGCTAAGACACGGACGGGAATCACGCAAACAGCCTATGACATTTAAACAGCTCCGGTCAGGGAGTTCTAAGTGCACAGACAATGAGTACAGGAAAGCAATTTAGCACGTGCGAGAAATCTCGCTGAAACTCTGGGGAAGACAGGTACAGCTGAGCAAGAGGCAGAGACTAGAACAGGGTGATTGCTGAGAGGGAATTAGAACTAATTAGTAGTGATGCAGCTTTACAGATTAAACTAGAGTGCTTGTTAGTGAGTTAGTAATATATACATGGATTAGTTGGGTTAGTAGACTATGATACAAACTATAAATGATAGTCTTGTTAGTAATCTAGAACAGCAAGGCGAAGAAGGTAAACAAGAAATGAAGTAATAATATGAAACACCAGAAACCATTGAAATCACCTGAAGTCAGTGGGCACACAGACCGGGGAGACGGACTGAACCAACTGTATACGAGACAGGGTAGACAAGTGCAATGGAACTGAAAATGGCATGAACTGAAACCTGAGAATAACAACAACCAAGAAGAATGAAGAAAATACTAAGTCATGAACACTAAACATTAACATAAACATGAACACAAAAACCATAACCATTACATGGAGGGAGCACCTTAGAGAATTATCTGGTCATCTATTTGCCCTGAAAATCCAGGGGACACAAACCTGGCAATGTCCTTCAGAACAATAGGACCTCAATTCAATACCCGTCCCCCCTGCCCCCCTCCCCTGTGTATGGTGATGCATGTAATCATACACTAACCTGGCCGGTGGCGTGTGACCCACAGTAATAACAGTAGTTAAACACTAACTTAACAGGTGGCGTGTGCACCACTGCAATAATTGTTATCAAACTATGACCTGAGATGTGGCTAGTGAACCACAGCAATAACTGCAATCAAATCATAACCTGACAGGTTGCCTCTGCACCATAGAAATAACACTATCAAACCTTAACCTGACAGGAGCCATGTGAACCACAGTAATAACTGTAATCAAAACCGAAACTGATTGGAGGCATGTACACCATAATAATAAGTGCAATCAAATCTTAACCTGACAAATGGCATGAACCAAATAGGTGGTTTGTGAACAACAGTAAAAACTGTGATCAAACCCGAATCTGACAGGAGGCATGTACACCACAGTAATAACCGAAATCAAATCCTAACTTGAAAGATGGTGTGTGAACCGCATTAATAACATTATCAAAAACTTAAGTGATAGGTAGCATGTGAATCACAGAAAAAACCGTTATCAAACCGTAACCTGACTGGTGGCTTGTGAACCACAGTAATAACTGTAATCAAACCTGAATCTGACAGGAGGCATCTAAACCACTGTAATAACCATAACCAAACACTAACCTGACAGATGGCAAATGAACCACAGTAATAACCGTAATCTAACCCTAACTTGATAGGTGGCATGTGCACCACAGTAATAACTGTAATCAAACCGTAACCTGACAGGTGGCATGTACACCATTGTAATACCTGTAATCAAACTGCAACCTGACAGTTGGCTTTTGAACCACATTAATTACTGTAATGACAGGTAGCATGTGAATCACAGTAATCACCGTAATCAAACCCTTATCTGACAGATGGCATGTGGACCAAAGTTATAATAGTTAGAACTGTGGTCAAACTCCATCAGGTAAAGGACTCATCTCTGAGCTATATCATGCTGTGAATGTTAACACTTAGCTATTGCGTAATCCAGAGAGCACATTCATACAATTTGATATTGAACAAAATTTAGTGTCATCTGAGTTAGTGTACAGGGCATGATGGTGGCGTAGCGGGTAGCATTGCCAACTGACATTAATTCGGTTTTTGGTTCAAATCTGGCACGCTGTAAACCGTGATAGTGTTGTGAATTCAAATGATTTGTGTAAATCAATTACCTCAAAAAATAAGGAAATGTTATTTTTTCATGTTTTTAAGTTTTGAGAACACAAGATCATGAAGTTGGCATACTCCATTTTTTGAGGTAGTCAGTTTACACAAAACGTTTGAGTTCATCACACGTCAGGGTTTTGAGTGTGGAGTTTGCATGTTCTCTTCATGTTCACATGGGTTTCCTTTGGGTACTCTGGTTTCCTCCAACAGTCCAGAGACATACAACCCCAATTCCGAAATAGTTGGGACAAAGTGCAAATTGTGAATAAAATCAAAATGTAATGACTTCAGATCACATGAGCGAGTGTGTTATTTACAAAAGAACATAGATAACATTTCAAATGTTGAAACTGAGACATTCTACATTGTCATCCACAAACTGAGCTTGCTTAAAATTTTCTGGCTGCAACAGGTCTCAAAAAAGTTGGAACACAGGCAAAAAAGGGCTAAAAAAGCAATAAACATATTAGAGAATCAGATGAAAGAACATTTAGCAAATAATTAAGTTAACTGGCCTCAAGAGTGCAACGTGATTGACTATAAAAGGGATGTCTTAGAGATTTCAAATTGCAAAGGCTTTGAAGGCCTCATCATCGACAGTGCATAACACCATCGAAATATTCAGAGTAACTGGAAAAATCTCTGTGCATAAGGGACAAGGCCTAAGACCTTTGCTGGATGCCCATGATCTTCGGGCCCTCAGACACCACTGCATCACTCACCAGCATGATTCTGTCATTGACATTACTAAATGGGCAGGGGAATACTTCAAGAAACCACTGTCTGTAAACACAGTCTGCCGTGCCATCCACAGATGCCACCTATAAGTCTATCATGCAAGAAGAAAGCCATTGTCGAGCATGATCCAGAAGCCCCGCCGTGTTCTGTCGGCCAAGGCTCATTTAAAATGGACTGTAGCAAAGTATCCTGTGGTCAGATGAGTCCAAATTTGACATTCTTGTGGGATATAATGGGCGTTGTGTCCTCCAGGCTAAGTAGATAAAGACCATCCCCCCCCAGCAGCATCTCTGATGGTATGGGGATGCATTAGTGCATATGGTGTGGGACACTTGCATGTTTTAAAAAGCACCATTAATGCTGAAATGTATATAAAGGTTTTAGAGCAACATATGCTCCCCTCCAGACGACATCTATTCCAGGGAAAGCCTTGTGTATTTCAGCTGGAAAATGAAAAACAACATTCTTTTATAGCTATTACTACAGCATGGCTTCGTAGCAGAAGAGTCCATGTACTGAACAGGCCTGCAGTCCTGATCTTTCACCATTTGAGAACATTTGGCGCAGTATTAAATGAAAAGTCTATCAAAGGAGACCCAAAACTCTCCAGCGGCTGGAAGCTGTTATGATCCTGATCTGCCTGACCATGTTTTTGTTTCTGCCTGACTTCCATGTTTATGAATTCTGCCTTGACTGACCATGCTCTGTAGTTTGTATTGTGATTTTGATGCCTTGCCATGTTTTGTGTTTGCTTTGTCTCACTATGTCTTCCATATTCCACTCCTGCAGTTAAATTCCGGTCCATGTTTTGTATCATACCATGCATTGCACTTTGTCTCCCCCATCTGGTCTTTTGTCATGTGATCGGTTACGGCCCCAGTATTGTGTGCCACACTTTCGGGTGATTTCATGGTTTCTGGGATTTCAACCATTCCTTCCAATCTCATTTATTCCTTTTACTAACAACACTATCAGTTTGTTGTTTTAGTTAAACTCACTACCCAAGACTGACATTGTTTATAGTACGAACTTACTAACAAGCACTAGGGATTGGATAGCTGCACATTACTAATTGATTAACAAGCTCTTAGCACTCGCTCTGCTCTAGTCTCCGCCCCTTGACCTCACTCACTTTACTTTGCTGCGTTTCAGCAGATTTTCTGCACCTTGTTAATCACTGTTCTGCCTCTCACCCTGTGCACGGTAGAACTCCTTAACCGGAGCCGTATGTTTGTCAGAAGGCTGTCTCTGTGATCCCTGTCCGCGTTTTGGCTTTTGCCAATTTTATGTAATCAGGAACTTCATTCCTTTGTAATTAGTCTGATCCAACTCATCTATGCCCTATCATAACATGTGACTTCCCCTGTGTGTATTTAAGCAGTCATTTCACTCACAGCTATTGTCAGAACGTTTTCCCTGTGCTGCGATTGTTGATGCCTTGTACCCTTGGTGTGATACTTCTGTTTAGAATGTCCCGGATTCTGATTTTGGCTTTACCTTTGATATTCCTGTGCCCGTGTACCGTACCTGCTTTGCCCGACCGTGAGTTTTGTTTTTGTTGCCCTGCTTATGAACCGGAGTACTTCCACTGGATTTTGGCTTAGGATTTACCTCTGATATTCCTGTGCCTGTGTTCCGAATCTGCTTTGCCTGACCTTGAGTTTTGTTTGCTGCCCTGTGTACGATTTGGATTACGCCCCTGGGATTCTGATTTTGGATTGTGAACTCTGTACCATTATCTTCTGCCTGGCGGGGGTTCACCCCTCAGCTTTAATAAAATACTATTCTGCTGGATCTCCTGGGTCTCACGATTGGTTCCTGATCGCTACCTCACAGAAGCCTGTATTAAACAAGAGTGGGATCAAATTACAATGGCTAAACTCAAGAAACGTGTCTCCTCAATGCCCAGATGCCACCACTGTGTTAAAAAGGTCCACCATGGTAAACAGGCCCCTGTCCCAACTTTTTTTGAGACCCGTAGCAGCCATCAAATTGAAATGAGCTCATTCTGTGGAAAACAGAAGTTTTCATCAAGTTTTGAATGCAGGCTGGAGTGAGATTTTCTTTCGGGGGGGTGCATTATACTCCCATTTTCAAAGGTGCATTATAACGATGTACATGGACTTCATTACAGTATTTAAGCAGTATACTTTCACGTCGTTACTTTGACACTGGCAACTTAGTTACTCGTTTCAAATTAAAATATTAATTTATTCACGGATTATCTATATTTGGCGTGTTCGAGAAGAACAACGGTGTATCTTTGTGCAGATGTGTCTGCCAGTGGACGTGGAGCTGCAAATTTATACACGCAGTTACAATATTCTATCACTAGATGGCACATCAGGATCAGTTATTACATTATACACAACTGCTAGAAAACTGAAATAAGTGACTCTTCATTCCCCCCAATATCTGTGGTTTTTTAATTTCAGTGAGACTCCCCAGTATAATAAAGGCTACATAAATAATTCTTTTGTGTATTTGTATCGTTTTGTCAGTCAGAAACAAGAGATGTTTCAGTATCACCTGTGACACCGGATCGGAGCAGGGTTTGTTTTCAGCCAAAATACACTACAAGGAGGGTAGAGAGCCCCCACTCTCCCCGTAACAAGTGACAAGTCAATTCATCTAACCATAACAGTCCAAAGCTGTTAAATTGAGGTAAAAAATGATCCGTAAAGCAAATATCCTGCATAGTTCCTCAACTTTAATAAGCAGTTATTGAAAAAAAAAAATGAAGTGATTACCTGATTTCAGGCTTCCACCTCCAGCTCTTCTCTGTCGTGTGGACACAATAGCATTCACGCGTGATTGGAAGACGTGATTAGGACGCTGCTATTTCACCTGGCAACAAGAAGTACTATTTTCTGATTGGCTAATAGGTTGCTGATTCAAGCAGAGCCGTCTGCCTTCGCCTCATCCATTCATAGATAACTAATCTCTTTTACAGTTCATGTTATTAATGTGCAGCGAGTTTTATCACTTCTCAGCGTGAGAAATGTCATGTGTGGCATGAGAGCGTGTGAACTTATTGAAATGCGTGAGTCTTGCACTCAATGCGTGAGACTTGAGAGCCCTGATAAAATACTGGCTGGTGTGATTTGAAAGCCATTCCGTTTTGACTTTATTCACAATTTACACTTCATCCCAACTATTTCAGAATTTGATTTCTAACCATTTGTTTTACCACTGGGCACAGTTTAGGAGCTGCAACATATTACAATTTACCAGAGCGACCAGAATTGTCTCACCTGTGACACCCCCACTAATGACATCACCAGCCAATAAATTGCCCGTAAGTGAATGGGGCTTCAACGTTGAGTTACTCCTAATGTGAAGTTTTAGCGAATCTGTGGAGGGAACGATTCTTCCTTAGCGTGGGGTCTGGGCCTGTCTGCAAGAGGAGAAAGAGGGTCTGGCTGAGACCAGACAAACCGAAATCCGGACAGGTGCCGAACGAACCGAACTAATGGAGCTGCAATTTCATCCAGACATTATCTTATGAGGATAGCGTATGGACAAAGCAGCACCAATTCATCTGCCCCTGACTTGGCTGAGCAGGGCATCTCACCTTGGACTCCTGCCCAAAGGCTGTTCTGTCTGCTGGGGGCTTTTAAGAGAAGGGGGGGTGTGCTTTAGTGAAGTCCTCTTGGCTTGGAGAACAGTCACTGCAGCCAGGAATTCATGCCAGTATGGTCTAGGTGTCCATGGTGGCCCATCGTGCATCCAGCAAATCAAATTGGCCAGCTGGAGTGAGTGTGATTGAGTGCGTGTGTGAGTGCCGGCAAATTTGAGAGTGTATGTAAGAGTTTGTGCCTGAGTTTGTGCATGTTTTTTGTTTGTTAGCACACATGGTAAATGTTTGTGTGAGTGTGTGTTTGTGGTAGTCTATGTATTTTTGTGTGTGTCAATGCGTGCGCATTTGTGTGAAAGTGAATGTGCGAGTGTGTGAGAGTGAGTATGCGTGTGTATATGTGTATATGTTTGCATGTGTGTGAAAGAATGAGCGTGCGTATGTGCGTGCGGATGTGTGTGAGTGCACATTTGTATATGTATATGTATACTTAACTCCAAAAGAAATGCGAAGGTGAGGCATGTGCTGTATTTGTGGCAAATTGAAGAATCGATTGATTTTTTTTTTTGCTTTTCCAGTGAGGCAAGAGTGGAAATAAAGAAAAGCTTGTGGTATTGTAATCCTTACGCACACCACGTGAACACGCCAAACACTTCAGTAATAACAAACATTGAGCTGTTGGGATGTGTACAGTGACACTTGACTTCTACATTTAAGTGTGATCAATAGCCTAAAGCCAACAACAAAAAAAAAACGTAAAATGCTACTGCATCAAGAAAATGGAACGGCTTGTGGCACAAGAGAGAGATCGAGAGCCATTAGCTTGTTACGGGCAGGTCTCACCCGCCGAGAGGTGGTGCATCATTTGCACTGTCACTGTTCAACAATCAGTAGGGCTGTCTGTCTGAGAATGGAACATAGGCACTGTCACTGACCGACCCCGCTTAGGGCAGCCAAGAGTGACTATGGTAGCTCAAGAGCGCCACATCTGGTTACAGCCTGTACGTGACAGATTCTGGACAACCCAAACTGATCATGAAACGAGAGGTCCGAGACATCTGAGGGTGGGTACAAGTTTCGTTGGACGCTGTCTATGCGAGCAACACATGCGTGCGCACGGCCCCTACAGAAAACCCAGTTTTTAACCCAATTACGCATGACTGCCTTTAGCGGGGTCAGTCAGCAACTGTCCCTGTTTTCCATTCTCAGACTGAAACAGGGAAATAAAGTGCCAAAAAATGTCACTGAGGCAGTCACTGTCACTGAGAAGTGAAGAGTTCCTACTCCTGGGCAAAAAATGGGTTTTCTGTAGGGGCCGTGTGCACGCATGTGTTCCTCACGTAAATGGCCTCAAATGATACTTGCGCTCACCCTGAATTGTCTCGGACCCTGTCTCATAATCGGTTTGGGTTGCTGTTCGGTGACGCATCACCTCTCGGAGGCTGACATCTTCCCGTAACATGCTAATGACTCTTGTTCTCTGTCCTGTGTCACAAGCCGTTCCATTTTCTTCATGCATTTTTGGTTTTTTTTGTTGGCTTTATGTTGGCTATTGACCACACCCAAAAGTACAAGTCAAGTGCCACTGTACACATCTCGAACAGCTCAATGTTTGTTATTACTGAAGTGCTTGGCACGTGCCTGTGGCGCACGTCAGGATTACAATACCACACGCTTTTCTTTATTTCCATTTGAGCCTCACTGGAAAAACAATAAAAATCAATTGATTATTCAATTTGCCGCAAATACAGTACATACCTCACCCTTGCATTTCTTTTGGAGTAAAGTTTATCTGTGAATGGGTTTAAATGTGTATGTGTGTGTGATAGTGTCTTTGAGTGTGTGTGTGCGTGAGTGTCTGAGTATGTTTAAGTGTGCGTGTGAGAGGGTGAATTTCTGTGCGAGTGTGTGTGACTGTTTCTGTGTTGGACAGTGTGTGTGTGTGTGTGTGTGTGCGTGCGTGTGCGTGTGTGTGTGGGAGTGTTTGTAAGAGAGTGTGTATGGGAGAGTATGTGAGAGAGTGTGTGTGTATGAGTGTGTGTGTGCGTGCGTCCGTGTGTGTGTGTGTGAGTGTATGTGAGATCTTGTCTGATGTTGCTGTAGATGTCTCCCTCTTAGATGTATTATTCACCCCATTTTTTTACACTTATTTTTAATGATGCGATAAGACTCCCAGAAATGGGAAAATGCTCATTAAACTGTCAGAGAATATAGATCACACCCTACAGAGGGAAGGGGCGAGGAAGAGAGAGAGAGAGAGAGAGAGAGAGAGAGAGAGAGCGATGTCAGCGATGGGTGAGGAGACGTGCTGGCAGGCACACCATTAGAGCCCTTAGGCTTCGCACATAAAACATGGAGCTAAAATTAAGCAAAACATTTCAGAGGACAGAATCAGAGATTACTGCCCCTTTATTCTTTAATTAGACCTTCTGTGTAAAGAGCGAACGTTGATTAGAAACTCAATCATCCCTGTCCGGCTGGGCCTTTTACACTTAATATGCACAAAATCAACACTTTCACTAAAGCAGACAAGCTTTTGTACTCATTATATCCAGGACCAGCACTGGGCCGTCTCCCCTTTCACCACAGGCAGGGGTCAGCCATTACACTTCTCAACCCCTCCATCGATGCTCGCAAAGATTTGGTTCCCTGCGCAGTTCTCATTTCAAAAAATAAATAATGATAGAAAAATAAATAAATAAATACACAAATAAAAAAAACTATCATAAGAAATAAGATAACAAAAAAACAAAAAATACAAGCAAAAAATACAAGCATGTTTTCTAAGTTCACAGTCATGAGCTTGGGAGGAGTCTTACTTCTCTGCTAAAATGAAAAATGCCTGAGGAGCAGCGATCTGAAGGTCACACAGATTGATGAGTGTACTGTGTCAAAGCACTTCCCCGCACAGTTTTATCTCTCATAAGTTCCTAAAAAGCCTTGTTATTCAACATTCACAAAGGGATGATGGAAAGATTTTGCCTGAACACAAGAGTGAGCCGTTCTTCTTGAGACCACACAAAAGGGGTTTTTCACCAGAAGGTTGGTTCTGTATGGTGTGAAATGAATCAAGCACATCTCATGGTCCTGTTTCTTCCATGTACTTTACCTCAGTCGCTCTGAGAACTAACGGACCAGCAATAATAAATCTCGCCGGACTCTGCTCTTGAAAAACACACTTAAAAAAACAACTCATAAGATTTACTTTAAAAAATCCTCGTAACAATTTGCACTCAAAATTTTTGAGTAAATTTTACTGCTGTATTATCAAGTAAAACTTCCTCAATAGTATTACGTAAAATCCATTAACTTCTTATGGTAACATTTGTGAAAATATTAGGTGTTACTTAGTTTTACTGATGTTTCCATTTTTATTTCTCACACAAATTAAGTAAAATACAGTATATTTTTTGAATGCATATACATTTACAGCTTTAAAATATGGAGTAGATTTCATTTATCTTTGATATTTCCTGTCATGAAATTATCAAATACTTTTTATCTTTTTTTTATGTTTGATAATTTTAATTACGTAGTTGTTTGAAGTTATGTTACCTAATCTGCACTGAAAAAACGAACTTGGTGGCGTCGTAAAATATACTAATTGAACTGTCCTAATGTCTACAGTAAAATGTTAAGTTTCAGCAGATCAACTAGATTTTATCAGGCAAAATTACATGTATGTACAAAATTTATTACCCCGCCCCGCCACAAGGGGTATTGTTTTCGGTTTGGTTTGTTTCTGTGTTTCTGTGTTTGTTTGTTATTGATTTGTATGCACTGCAAACAGATAGCTTTGCAGGCGAACTAGCTTGCTAGCCTAGAGTGCAAGCTACTTTGTTGCTTGGATAAAGCTGGTTCTTAGCTGAGAGATTCCGGATATTCACAATTCTGGCTGCTAACAGATGTTAGCAGATGTCCTAAGGTGCATGCGCTGATTCAATGCACTCTAAAATTGACTTTCAAAAATTTACTTAGTATTTCAATGTATCTAGTAGGGACTTAAAATCATTTAAATGGATGAGAAAAGCTATTATAAGACTTACTCATTCCAAACAGTCATTTGCAATACATGAATAAATTGTGTACATACATGTAATTTTACTTGATAAAATCTAGTTCCTGCTGAAACTTTACATTTTATTGTAGACATAATGACAGTTCAATTAGTATGTTTTACTATATCACCAAGTTTGTTTTTTCAGTGCAGCCTGATTACAGTCTTTCGCCATCGATAAAGCACGTTTTCTGAAAGGATGGCTCAATTTCTCCAAACCTTTTGTCTTCTCTAAACAAAGAGTCTTCAGACACTAGTAAAAAGAATATACATTGCACAAGACCTATTAAGCTGTGATGTGCTCAGTGGAAAACACTATAATTGATGAGAAACACTCCAAAAATCTAATAAGAGAGTATTTTTTATATTTTTATCGTAGCAATAAATACTGTTGCCAGTTGTCAACAGAAAATGCATAAATATATATGTGTATTTCTCAGTGGCGTGCCGTCACATGTTCAGAAGGCCTTCAGTAACCTCACCCTTACCGCTCGATTGCACTCATGCTGTTCTCATTCAAGTTCACCTTATTAACATTCAAACAATTTATTGACTGAATAAACAAGAACAAGCCATGGCCTTTAAAAAGAAATAATAATGAAAATAACTGAATGGCTATTGCCAACATTTATATGTTGATATGGCTCTGTAAGAATGGCGATGGCAACACTTAAAAGAAATTTTAAAAATCCTAAACTTCTGCGGACTTTGCAGCGTTTATTTTCACCATCACTCAGCTGTTCGGCATGCCTTACAACCCCCTTTAGCGCAACCACACTTAGAATATAGCAAAAAATTCTTGTGGCTACTTGATGAACCTTGCAAACTAAGCAAATCTGTGCTGTTTCATGAGCCAAAATAGCGCAGAAATTATACAAACATAATTATATTTTACACTATCATTTTTGTAATGGTAGAAAATGCTCCATAATTATGTGGTGGATTGTATAAAAATGCAATCAAAAATAAATTATCCTGTCGCCGGTCCTACCAATTAGTCTGGGCAACTGTCACTGATCGGGAAAAGTAAACTGCAAGATTTTAATAAGCGTTAAAGGGGAAAGGTGCTGAAGGCCTCTGTTACTGCCAACGGAACGCCACAGATATACTCAGCACCATTAAAAACGCACAGATGAGGTATGTGATGTATTTGCGGCAAATGGAAGAATCCATTGATTTTTATTGCTTTTCCAGTGAGGCACGAGAGTAAATAAAGAAAGGCATGTGGTATTGTAATCCTGACACGCGCCACGTGCACGCGCCAAGCACTTCAGTAATAACAAACATTGAGCTGTTCATGATGTGGTCAATAGCCTACATATGTGTCCATATATATGTATATATATATATGTAAGGGATAATTAACGAGAAGGTGTGCATTCCACGGTTTTAATGCACGACGCGGAGGCGAATAACCACCCGACGCGAAGTGGAGGGTGGTTGCCTCCGCGAAGTGCATTAAAACCGTGGAATGCTCACCTTCGAGTTGATTATCCCGCTTATACCATGGTCATTTGCCAGCAATATCAAATCGCAACATTAATCTGCAACGGAGATTATGCATAACCCAACATTATGCGCGATCATGCAGACTGTAGCTAACTTGCTGCCTACAATTACAATGAACTTATGACGGTTTCGGTTGAGTCAGCGGGCTGAAATCAGTCTGCTGGCAAAGCACGTAGCTAGCGAACTGTCAGCAGTCGCTGATACATGAAGTGGACACGTTAGCTTCATTTGTAACCGTACACAATTACAATCGTTTAATGAATAAAGCCTGATTACTTCGCTGCTATAATATTTACGGTCATTATCGCTTGAGTACGAGTTAGCGAGGTGAAATCAGTCTGCTGGCATAGCACGTAGCTAGCGAACTGTCAGCAGTCGCTGATACATGAACTGGACAAGTCAGCTTCATTTGTAACTGTACACAGTTACAATGTTTAAAGGACAAAGCCTGATTACTTCGCTGCTATAATATTTACGGTCGTAATCGCTTGAGTACTTATTGTTAACTGCCCCGCAGGACGCAACTTATATGACGCTGCTAAATTTACTGGAGATAAATGGCCAGCTAGGTTTCTGTTGTACCCACCCAAATGTCAGCTGTAACATTGCTATGGTTACAAGTTGTCTAGTGGATGAATTTCGAATGGTGAAACGACCGTAGCCGAACTACCTGTGCGGTTCCACGGTTTTAATGCATACCTGCCAGCCAATCAGAAAAAAGTATTCACCCAGACCATGGTATATATATATATATATATATATATATATTTTTTTTTTTTTTTTTTTTTTTTTTTCCCCGGATAATCCTTTCAGCAAACATTGTCATCAAGAAAGCATTATACATTTTTAAAAAAATAGCTAAAATAAATAAAACCCGAAACAAACAATAGTACTGTCTCTTAATGAATTGTACTTAGCTCTATGTGTAAAAACTCTCAGATCATCACTGCCAAAAGGAATATACATTTCACAGAAACGATTATCACCACCTGCTGACACATTAATTTGCAGAATTTAAAAAATTTGCTCAACTCTTCACACAATCATTGTCAAACTCATAGGTTTCACAATATTTTCATTTCGAGAGCACAGATGGTCAGTGTTATTAATTCAATCATTAAACACCAGAACTCAGTGAATGCACAATTCTCCAAGTAAAATATTTCATGGAAAATTTGCTCAAAAACCCATCAAAATCTGAGCAATTAATAAAAATGGCCATTGTTACATCCCAAGTGGGTCTTGGGCGGTGGTTCTCAACTGATGGGATCCTTTCTGAGTGGGTTGCGGACAGCTGGCCAAAAAAACAAATTAACAAGAGCACTCAGAGAGTGCAGCACCTCCGCCATGCCAAGGCAACTCTGTGCATGAGTTATTGTTGCTGGCTGATGTAGGGTATTGTTGCATTTTACTGCCAGGTGGCAGCAAAACCAAAAAGCACGGCGATTGGAAATCCGGCCCATTGGAAAGACTTGAAATCTTGAACTTTGGCATATATCTCAGCTGTACTTCAGCCCAGATGTGCTATTTAATCTCTTTTTCCTCTTGTGCTACTCTAACATCCTATTCGGCCATTTTTAAAATATCCTGCTAACAGAGAAACAAAAAAACCAACCAACGCTGGCAAAAATATTCACCTCCTTGGTGAATGCGCGTCTGACTCTGGAGCCATGGTAACCATCCAGTGCCGGAGCCAGACAATTTTTATCGGGATGGCCAGACTAAGGCCATTGCTCACATAGGGGTCGCACAGAAACTGATGTAATTTTTTCCCACGTGGAAAGTTGCTATAGTTCTAGTAGTGTTTCTTGGTCACTCGTTTACTTAGCTATACAGGAAGTGACTGCCATGTAGAATTACATCATTAAGACCTGCACATTAAGCTTTTAATGTATGCCTAAACTTATTTTTGAAAAGGATCTGAAACAGTTGTGAAATTAGTGTATTTTTCATTGGTGATAAATCTCACAGGATGTTTGCAATTTACGACACAAGAATATTACAGAAGGCACTTTTATCAACAAACCTACACAGTTGTTTTCTCCTGCCTTTTGTAGTAATATTAATTTGAAGGGCTGTAATAAAACCTTTCATGCATAAGTTAACGTAGAAACGCAAATTTGTAACTTAAATAGAAAAAAAAAATTGCTTTCTCGTGTTAGTTAGCTAATTAGCCGTCCCATCTGACTTGAATATACCGCAGACTAACAACAAACGCTAGCGATTGAAAATGGTCACCAGCGAGCTATCCTTACTTGGTAGTTAATAAAATTAACACGGTGGCTAACAAGCTGGCTACTAGTAATTGACATTCAATGACAACATTTCTTACCTGCATAATATTTAAAACGGTGGACAAGTCGCTTTGTCTGTTTATACAGAGCTCCAAAAAACAAGGAGGGGAGAAAGGCTCGGCTGTTAAAAATCAGAAGGGAAAAAAAGAACTTTTCTTTGTCCCATCGATTCGTGCTGTGCAGTGATCATTCCTGAGAGCAGTGTTCTAATGGGACAGGGGCAAAGATGAAACTGAGGAAAGGAGTAGCCAGAGTTAACTAGCGCTTCTGGTAACACTTTACTTGAAGGTAGCGTCATAAGAGTGACATGACACAGTCATGAACGAGTCATAAGCATTATGTAAATGTCATAAACGTTGTTGTTAAGTGTCATTCGGTTTTTGAGATGACAAGTTGACATTGTTTGGGTTGTCTTGATTATGACAACTTCGTCATCAGAGTGACATGACACTGTCATAACTGTAACATGACACATGTAACAGTTATGACGGTGTCATGTCACTCTAATGACAGTACCTTCAAGTAAAGTGTAACTGCGCTTCTTTTTATCAACGTTGGTATTAGGCATATGATTCAATATAAACAATTCGGTTGGCAACAAATATGCTCAACCAGGGTACAATGAATTGAGGAAACCAGGGAGTAATTTGATAATGTATACGGACCTTCATCAATGTTTCTTATAACAGCGAAACCGTCTGAGCAATTATCTTATCAGAGGGTCATAAGCCTCCGTCAAGTTAACACAGCAATTATTCAATCAACATGCGATGAAGAAATTCACTTGCGGAATTTAAGTCGTTGTGCTGCAAGTAAATCAGTTTCACGTGCATCACGGTAGATTTCGCCACTAGTGACACGGAAATCACTCGGGAATTCTTAGGCTTGTCTTTACTAAGAGATTGGAAGCAATGGAATTTCATAAAGATGTTTCAATTGGTCTTATCTCATTAAAAAAAATTAAATTGTCATGAGACACATGCACTGTTTCTAATCCCTGAGTAAAGATAAGCATGAGAAGTCAGGAATCATCATTCCTTTCTGTGTTACTTGTGCGGAGGTCAACCTGTGAAACTGAAATACACAAGGGATTTAATGCCACGTGAGAATCTCATTAAGCCTGCAATGAATAATTGTGGACTACGGTGGATAAGCCTAAAAAATGCATGAGACCTACGCCAAATGCGTGAGACATGGCATCTCTGTTAACATTCTTCTCACACTTTAACGTTGACACCGAGTCACATTTCGATCTACCAATTACAGCTGTGCCGATTTCCTTCCTCCAAAAAAGCACGTATTTAGCAAGACAAAATGTCTCTTTGCTCAGTGATACCAAAATAACACCAACTCACACGCAAGTGTTTTTGAAAATGTAATTTTAAAGTTGGCCAAAATGAATGGGAGACTACATGCAAATTCTACTTCCTGGTGCTTCACTTGAGCGCAATGAGCTAGATATTCTGAGCAATAACGGAAACAAAAGTAATAAAAGACAGACCCGAAAATAAGTTTGTGCGTAATTATTACTGGAATTTTTTACTACCGCGTGCACATTTACACTCGTTTCATCAAACTTTTTTTGTGGTCACTTTGACTGAGTAACGATAGAAGAACATTAACTAACTAGCTAATTTGCATTTGTTTTGTTGCTCAGAATTGTTGCTTGAGCAAACCCTATCAGCAATCTAGTGTAGTTGGCACCTTCACTCGTAGAGCCAAGGATGTTTTATTCATAGAGCACATGAACCACAACTACTACTTCTTCTTCGTCTGTAGTTATGTGGTTGTATAATAAAGTCAAGTTGAGTGTATTACCGCCTCCATCTGTAGTGGTGGAGAACTACTTGCTTGAGGTTGAATTGCATCACTGTGGGAACACTTAAGCGCAGGAAAACTTGCCGGCAAAACGGTGGTGGTGGGGGGGCCGGAGGGGTGTCCAAAGGTTAATTTATGGTGGCCGTGGCCACCCCTGGCCACCCCCTGGCTCTGCCCCTGTAACCATCATTTAATTTCCGTTCACTTTAAGTGTTGTGTTGAGGTTCTGGAGAGTCGCGGGGTAGTTGAGCGAAAGAGGAAGAGGCGAGCAGAGTTGAGCTCACAAGTGACGATAGGAGTTTGAACTTGAAACGCAAGTTTGTGTGAAATGGAGGGTTTTTATTTTTTTTGCGTATTCGAGATATATGATAATACATCTGGCCAGTGGTGGGCAGTAATATGGTGAGCATATAATGCAGAGCGATTCACAGACGCAAAATATTTAGTTTTGTGGCCTTATGTTGTGCATTTTTGATAATTTTATTCAATTCACTTTTATACATGCAATTGTCATGTTTATCCTCAGTTTGTGCTCTGCAGAGAGATTCGTAGATGTGAAATATTTAAGTTTGTGGTCTTATTAATTTTGTGCAGTTTTGTTATTTTAGCTTATTCACTTTAATACATGCAGTCTTCATGTTCCTTCTCATTTTGTGCTCTGAATGCAAAAATATTCTTAGAAGTTAAATATTTAGTTTTGTGGCCGTATTTATTTTGTGCAGCTTTGGTATTTATTGCACTTTATTCACCAATACAGTTTTTATTTTCCTCAATTTCTTAATGTGCTCTGAAATGCACTTTGTACATATAAATAAATGTGTCTCTATGTTTAAAAAGATTGCTTATGCGTTTTCAAAGGCTGTTTTTGAAAAATATATTTGCTTGGTTTTGATTCTATAAAGGTGGGTTGTGACGTAAAGATAACAAACAGTTGAGAACCCCTGGTCTAGTGGAATTATGGGAGTAACACAGTAGTTTTACTGGAAAGAATGATCAGGTGAATGTAAATATAACATAAAAAAAATAACATAACATGAATGGCGAGGAAAGCCGTTCAGCCCAACTACGCTCCCCAGGTTCTTTATACTATTGTGAATATATCCCTTCAGATACTCAATGACTCAATGGTATCTAGCTTTAAGTCAAGCCTACTCTTGAAAACCCCCAAGGTCTCTGCCTCAACAATATGGTCAGGTAAGCTATTCCACATTGAAATTTGGGTGAAGGGACAAACTCTTTGGGTGAAGGAATATTTCTGAATATCAGTGCTAAATTTACCTTTGGTCAACTTCCATTTGTGACCCCGAGTTCTACTCACAATGCTTTGTCAAAGAAATCCTACATAATTCACTTTCTTAATCCCTTGAACATATTTCAATCAAATCACCCCTTAGTCTCCTTTTCCTAAGATTAAAGAGATTAAGGATCTTCAGCCTCTTCTCATAGCTTTCATCTTTTATACCTGGAATAACCTTAGTGGCTCTTCTCTGAACTTTCTCTACAGCCTCTATAACTTTCTTAAAGTGTGGTCCCCAGAACTGTACACAATACTCCAGATGTGGTCTGACAAATGTGTTGCACAAAACTAGCATCACCTGTCTAGATTTGTACTCAATACTTTTGGCAACGTATCCCAGCATTCGATTGGCTTTTTTCACTGCTACGGCACAATGACTAGAGCCAGTGAGGGTTTGGTCAACAATCACTCCCAGATCTTTCTCATGTGGAGCACATTTCAGTTTTAAACCTCCCATGAAGTAATCCCGTCTAATGTTTTTATTGGACATGTACAACTTTACATTTCGCTACATTAAATTTCATTTGCCACATTTCTGGCCAATTCTGGATTCTATCCAAATTATCCTGAATCACTTTAGTGGACTCTAAGCTATGTTCCAAACCCCCCCCATTTGGTATCATCTGCAAATTTAGCTAATCTTCTCTCAATATTTATATCAAGGTCATTAATGTAGATGAGGAACAGCAGGGGTCCCAACACCAATCCCTGGGGGACGCCACTCCCCACCATACCTAGCTCAGATGAGTTACCACTGACCACCACTCTTTGTGTTCTGTCTTGTAACCAGTTTTGAATCCACTCTAGAATACCTCCTGTAACTCCAATGGAGCTCATTTTAAAAATGAGTCTCTTATGCAGTACTGTATCAAATGTTCTCTGAAAATCCAAGTATATGACTTCATAAGCCCTGCTCTGGTCTTAAGTCCTGGTGGCCTCTTCAAAAAATTCCAGAAGGTTTGTCAGGCATGACCTTTCCTCACAGATACCATGTTGGCTATCCGTCAAGATACTGTTATGTTCAAGAAATAAGTCCAGCTCATCGTTTATGATAGATTCCAATATTTTGCATGCAATGCATGTTAAACTGATTGGCCTGTAATTTCCTGGCATGGTACAGTCCCCTTTCTTATGTATTGGTATATAAATAAATTATGATTTATTGTCAAACTAAAAGTTTACAACAAAAAAAAAAGATCTACAAAGAACAGGACATTAAACCAAAAATACTTTCAAGACAAACCAGGGTCAAGTTGTTGTGAAACTAATTCAATAAAGAAAAACACAAGACAAGGAAAAGCAAAAACTAAACACAAGACAAACTAAGAAGCTACACGCTCCCAGCCAAGGGAGTCGCGGTTCTATCGAGTCCAGTACACAAATAATCTCACAAAAGCACTGAAATTCCCAGGAATAACATTAAAATAATGCTGTCTGGCCCACTGGCATCTTCCATGGGCTTCTCCAGGCCTTTTATGCTCTGGCCATGCAAACGCATGGTAACCGTGAATGGTTACAACTAAATTTTATATCCTAAATTTCATATGGAGTCAGATGAATTGCAACCGCTACGGCATTAGGACTGCAGCATCCGCAAGGTATGTTTCAGGCCACTTAAAAGCAGAACCTGAAAGATGCGATCATGTTTGGCCTGGGGCAGTGGTCTAGTGCTGATGCTGTAGCCAGACTCCATTATTAGAATGGAGACTGTTTAGACTTTCTATTCCCTGTGTTATGGCCCCTAATTTGTTATTACATTTAAAACAACACAACAGCAACAGCAAGGGATGACACACAGTTTTTAAAACTTAAACACATTTAATTTAACAGACAAAGACAATAACAACTAACTAACAACTAATGAACCTAAAGACCAAGATTGATTAGGAAAAAAAAAGAAATATTTACTGTCCCTTTTTGTGGGGTGGCTTGGTGATGTCCTGGATAATGAAAATGCTCAAACACAGGCAAAGAAATCCACAAAAGAAATGTCACAGGTCTTGAACAGAATGGCAGGTCTGGTCATCTTCTTGCAATTTCTCCTACTACTTTACTGTCTCAATTCTTTTCCTTATATACTCTTTTGCAGACCCCACCCACATTCAGACCTCTTTTTTTACTTTTCGGGGACTTGCCCCAGACATGTCCAGGACATGTCTAAACATAGCTCCAGTCTGAGCTGTACAAAAAAAAGGAAAATACTGCCATCTAGTGGCCTATATTCACATTACACCTCCATTCCAAAAGGGAAAAATTTTGACTCATAAAGGCAAAATTTTTCTTTTCAATACAAAATGGTTAAGTGAACACTTGTCTATATATACATATCATACAATATTCAAACACATGATATATATATACACATTCAAACACGGGATAAGCAATCAGCAATTACATTGTCTGTACCCTTCACATGCTTAATTTCCAAGTCAAACTCCTGTAAAATCAAACTCCAATTCAACAATCTCCGATTCTTGTTTTTCATCTTACTCAAAAACATTAACGGATTGTGGTCAGTGTACACAATCATTGGCTTTTGTCCTGTACAAACATAAACCTCAAAGTGTTGTAAAGAAAGGACCAGAGCCAACAGTTCCTTCTCTATTGTGGAATAGTTCCTTTGGTGGCGATTGAACTTCCTGGAGAAGTATGCCACGGGATGCTCAATGTCATCAGAGTCACTTCTCTGTAGGAGCACAGATCCACAAGCTTGGTCGCTAGCATCGACCGCGATGGAGAACGGTTTGTTGAAGTCAGGAGATTTGAGCACGGGGAAGTGACACAGCAGAGACTTCAGGCGATCGAAGGCTCTCTGGCATGCATCATCCCAGGTGAACTTTACGCCTTTCTTCAGTTGGTTAGTTAGACTGAGAGCAATCTCAGCAAAGTTCTTGCAGAACTTGCGGTAGTACCCGATCATTCCAAGGAAGCGGCGCAAAGCTTTTTTGTTGTCAGGAACTGGAAAGTCCATGATGGCTTGGACTTTAGCATTTATGGGTGCCACCTTACCCTGGCCTATGACGTAGCCAAGATAGGTGACAGTAGCACAACCAAAGTCACTCTTGTTCAGGTTAACAGTCAGGTTAGCCTGGGTCAGGCGCTGGAACAACGTCTCTACATCTTTTAGATGTTCTTCCCAGGAGTCACTCCATGTGATCAGGTCATCGATGTATGCACCCGTGTGTGGCAATCCGGCGATTGTAGACTGTATCATCCTTTGGAACGTGGCTGGGGCATTTTTCATGCCAAAGGGTAGGACTTCATATTGGTACAATCCAGATGGTGTGGCAAAAGCAGAGATGCTCTTGGCCCTCTCAGTTAAAGGCACACACCAATAACCCTTCAATAAATCAATCTTGGTCAGAAACTTTGCTTGCCCTACACTATCAATACAATCATCAATCCTAGGTATTGGAAACACATCAGTTCTAGTTACAGCATTGACTTTGCGATAATCTGTACAGAATCTAGTACTTCCATCAGGTTTTGGAACTAGCACACAGGGTGAACTCCAATCGGAGTTGGAGGGTCTGATAATATCATGTTTTAACATGTACTCAACCTCTTTCTCAGCAATCTTTCTCTTTTCAGGATTCATCCGGTATGGATGCTGTTTTATTGGTTTGGCATCACCAACATCAACATCATGAGAGGCTATAGTAACTCTCTTTGGAACATCAGGAAACAAATCCTCATATTTCTTGATCAACCTTTCAAACTGATCTCTCTGTGAGGGTTCTAAGTGCTGGAGTTTTACATCAAGATTTTGCAACACTTCAGTGTTTGACAATTTACATGAAAGAACTTCAGCTTTAATTCTTGGTTCATCATCTTGAAACTCCCCCTCATCTTCACACGTTTCGACCATTGGAGAATCTGAAGTGACAGCTGCAACCCTAGCATTTCTGTCATGATAAGGCTTTAGCATGTTAATATGACACAATTGTTTTGGTTTTCTCCTATCTGGAGTCTTCACAATGTAATTGAGATCATTGAGTTTTGTCAGAATTTCATAAGGACCATGAAATCTAGCCTGCAATGGATTGGACTGCAAGGGAAACAACACAAGGACCTTGTCTCCTGGTTTAAACTCACGGCTTCTAGCCTTATGATCATACCAAGTTTTCATTTTTCCCTGACTTGATTTCAAGTTCTCTTTGGCAAGGTCACAAGCTGCACGCAATCTTTCCTTGAACTTGCTAACATAGTCTAACAGACTGATTTGCGGCTCTTCCTCTTGCCATTGTTCACTCAATAATAGCAAAGGTCCTCTCACTTCATGACCAAACACTAGCTCAAATGGACTGAATCCAGTAGACTCCTGCACTGCTTCTCTAGCTGCAAACAACAGCAAATGAACCCCTTCATCCCAGTCTTTCTCATGGTCATAACAATAAGTCCTCATCATTGTCTTGAGAGTGGAATGAAACCGCTCTAAGGCACCCTGACTTTCTGGATGATAGGCACTAGAAAGAATCTGTTTTGCACCTAGTTCATACACAACCTGCTGAAACAATCCTGAAGTGAAATTGCTACCTTGGTCTGACTGAATTTCCCTGGGAAGACCAAACAACGTGAAGAACTTTATCAAAGCCTTCGAGATTGCAGTTGCCTTGATGTTACGTAGAGGTATGGCTTCGGGGAATCTGGTAGATGCACACATGATTGTCAACAAGTACTGATTTCCAGATCTAGTCTTGGGTAATGGTCCAACGCAATCAACAATGACCCTAGAGAATGGAGCTACAGGTGGGTCTAACTGGTGTTTTCCAACTACCTGACAAGTGTGACAGGTTTTGCAAAAGTTGGAAACGTCTTTCCGAAGCCCAGGCCAAAAGAAGTGTTTCATGATCTTATCAACAGTCTTGTTAACACCAAGATGACCTCCTAAAGGTAAACCATGAGCCATTGTTAAGATCTCATTCCTATAGACCTTCGGAACAACAATTTGCCTGACCACTGCCCAATCTGCATTGGCAGGGATATCAGGAGGGTGCCACTTCCGCATCAACACACCATCCTTGAGATAATACCCAACTGGAACTGCATCTATTTCTTTTTCAGGAAGGGCTCTCCTCTTTAGAACACCAATTTCAGGATCATTAGTTTGCTCCTCAATCAACCGCTTTCTGGACAGAGACAAGTCTCCAGACACATCAGAATCACCAGACCCATCCGGCTGGCTGAATAGAGAACTGATAAAAGTATCTGATAAGTCCTCAAACGGAGAAACCATAGTAGGCCAATCAGAGTCATGAGGCGAACCACCTGAGTCCTGACTATTCAATGTACTGGACGGCACCACAACATCATCTTCTTTAGCCTTCTTGGCCATAGCACGAGTCACTGCGCAAGAAGGATACAGAGATGGGTCCTCATCCCCATCTTCAGTGCTCGGCTGTGAAGTAAGATGTACAGGGGGAACTACTTTGCCCCCAGCCAGGTCATTGCCTAGCAACAGAGAAACACCCTTTATAGGTAGACTTGACATAAGTCCCACCTTTACCTGTCCTGTAACTAAATCTGACTTCAAGAATATAGAGCGCAGGGGTACAGATACAGTCCTCCCTTCAATACCTTGTACAAGTATGAAATCCCCTGAAGCGGTCTCATCACGTAACTCCAAGGAGTCCATCAACAAAAGTGACTGAGAAGCTCCGGTATCCCTTAGGATATATATGGGGACAGGAGTAGTATGCTCATTCAGAGCCACAAATCCCTCTGACACAAATGGAAGAAATTCCTCCCTCACAAAGTCAGCTGTATTAGGCTTTTTAGCCCCACAAGAAACAGGCAATTTAGCAGATTGGTTATCTACTACAGGGGTTTCTAACCTTGTTTTCACAAAGGCATTTGGTTTGGTATCCTTTTCTTTTTCTTTCTTAGCTTTAAGGAACCAACAGTTAGTTGTAACATGACCAGATTTCTTGCAATAACTGCAAACTAGACCACTTTTGTTACTGTCAGCTTTCACACTTTGATCAGACCTGTTACTGGATTTCTGAGCACCATCACCAGATTTGTCTTTGTCTTTGGGTGAGGAATCTTGGGTATCACCATAACCCTTTTCCTGAAATTGGGACCATCTCTTATTACTGCTAGACTGAAATTTGGACTTATGTGTGAGAACATATTCATCTGCAAATTTGGCAGCTGATTGCAAATTCAGTGCTTGCTTCTCATTAAGGTAGGTCTTAACATCATCTTTAACACAGTTCTTGAATTCTTCAACTAACACCATCTCTTTTAGTGAGTTGAAATCATCCTTGACCTCCATAGAAGTACACCAGCGCTCAAAGCAAACCTGCTTTTCATTAGCAAATTCAACATAAGTCTGATTTTCAGATTTCTTCAAACCTCTGAATTTCTGTCGGTAAGCCTCTGGAACCAACTCATAAGCTCTCAGAATAACCTTTTTGACAACCTCATAATCAGAGAAATCATCTGCAGACAAAGCTGAATAGGCTTGTTGAGCTTTACCCTTGAGGACAGTTTGCAACATCAGAGGCCAGTGTTCCTTTGGCCACTGGCAACTCTTTGCTACCTTTTCAAAACACTGGAAATAGTTGTCAACATCCTTTTCCGAAAATGGAGGCACCAGTTTTACCTCCTGGCTAGCCCGAAATTTATTTTCAGTTTGAATTTTAATTTTTAGATGCTCCATTTGGAGTCTTTCTTCTCTATCGAATTTCTCTAATTCAAAATCTCTCTGTCTCTGTCTCTCTCTTTCTGCTCTTTCCTCTTTCTCTCTCTCAAATTCTCTTTGTTTTTCTTCTCTTGCTAATTTTTCTAACTCAAACTGCCTTTGTTTTTCTTTTTCTTCCCTCTCAAATTCTCTTTGTTTCTCTTTTTCCTCCCTTTCTTTTTTCTCTTCTCTTGCTAATTTTTCCAACTCAAACTGCCTTTGTTTTTCTTTTTCCTCCCTTTCAATCTCTAGCATTTTTAATTTAAGTTCCATTTCTATATTTGGATTTTCCACTGGAAACTGTTCCAGATCTCCTGGTGCAAACACATTTTCATCAATGTAATTTTCAACTATCTCTCTAGCCAGTCTTGCTTTTCGCGTGGCTGGTTTCACCTCTGTCAGCTCTAAATGTCTGCAAATTTCTAGCAGTTCTGTCTTTTTAAAAGACTTCAAAACCCCTACGGTTGGTGATGCCAAGAAATCATCCATTGCTGTTGTCAATATATATATATTCAATTAAAAAAAAAATTTTTACAATTTGAAATGTTAGATTTTTAATAAATGACTCACAAAATGGTCTATCCCGGACCTTGAGCCCCCAATTTGTTATGGCCCCTAATTTGTTATTACATTTAAAACAACACAACAGCAACAGCAAGGGATGACACACAGTTTTTAAAACTTAAACACATTTAATTTAACAGACAAAGACAATAACAACTAACTAACAACTAATGAACCTAAAGACCAAGATTGATTAGGAAAAAAAAAGAAATATTTACTGTCCCTTTTTGTGGGGTGGCTTGGTGATGTCCTGGATAATGAAAATGCTCAAACACAGGCAAAGAAATCCACAAAAGAAATGTCACAGGTCTTGAACAGAATGGCAGGTCTGGTCATCTTCTTGCAATTTCTCCTACTACTTTACTGTCTCAATTCTTTTCCTTATATACTCTTTTGCAGACCCCACCCACATTCAGACCTCTTTTTTTACTTTTCGGGGACTTGCCCCAGACATGTCCAGGACATGTCTAAACATAGCTCCAGTCTGAGCTGTACAAAAAAAAGGTAAATACTGCCATCTAGTGGCCTATATTCACATTACACCTGGCTGTTGAGACAAATATGCTGAGACCTTCCGCCTCAGCTAGGACCCTCCTTGGTCTAGTTGCACTGTGTTTACACCATCATCAGCTAAGGACACTTTACAAACAAGAGAGGCAGGTGGTTTTTCAGGGACAGCAGCCTCCGGAGTCTCATCCTGCTCCCCCTGGGCAGCTCCTCCTGGATGATGGGCCTTCAGCATATTGATGTGGCACAAATGTTTTTTCCTTCTCCGCTCAGGTGTATAGATAATGTAATCAATGTCAGATACTCGACTTTTGATAGTATAAAGACCTGAAAATGAGCAGAAAGAGCTGAACCAGGAACAGGTAAAAGCACTGAGACCTGATCACCACGCTAAAAGTGACTCTGAACAGCTTTCTTATCAGACCTGGATTTCATACTCTTCTGGGAGGTTGAGAAGGCCTCTGTTGACAAGGATGAATCACCACACAGATGCTCCCTGCACTGTGACACAAACTCTGCTAGAGTAGACTTTGGAGAAGTGTTATTTAACAACTGCTCCTCTGACACTTTAAGAGGACCACAAAAATTGTGTCCAAATACTAGTTCTCCTAGACTGAATCCAAGGCACTCTTGTTTTGCATCACGAATGGCAAAAAGAGCAAAATGAAATTCCCTCGTCCCAATTTTTCCCGGTCTCATAACAATATCTTTGCAGTATTGACTTTATTTGGTGCCAACGCTCAAGAGCACCTTATGACTCTGGATGGTATGCACTTGACACGGAATGTGAGATACCCGGAGACTGAAGCATTTTCTTAAAAGCAGTGGAAAGAAAATTTGATCCCTGGTCAGTCTGTACTTTCTTTGGAAGCCCAAAGGTGGTAAAAAACTTAATCAAGGCTCTTGCAACAACCAGGGCTGTGATCCTTCTCAGTTGTATTGCCTCAGGGAAACAAGTGGACAAGCACATAAGGGTTGACAAAAACTGATTCCCTGATTTTGTTCTCGGCAAAGGACTGGCACAGTCGCCGATAACTTGTTGAAAAGGCTCACCAACAGCCAGGGTGGGATGCAGCGCAGTTTGAGACAGGACTTGATTATCCTTCCCCGCAATTTGACAGGCGGGGCAGGTGTTACAAAAGTCAACCACGTCAGATTTCATGCCTGGCCAAAAGAAGTGTCTCAAGATTTTATCATAAGTTTTAGGCACACCCAAATGACCAGCCCAACAATGTACATGTGCTAACTCTACTGAATGCTGCCTATAACCAACTAGCACAACTATCTGATCTTCCCCACTGTTAGCCACTACTTCACTTAGCTGTGAAAACCACTTATGTATCAGCACACCATCAACTAGAAGATATGAGTGTTTCTCCCCACACCTACTAGGTTCCCCAACTGCTGCAAAACACTTGGGTAGGGAGGGATCACTCTTCTGGGTACTAATAAGAGTCAGCCATGTTAATGGTAGTGACATGGCAGATGTAGGATAAAGCTCTGTGTCTACTCTGCCCGGTTTTGAAGTGCAGCAAGATGTATCAAAATCAGGCGAAAAATTTCCCCCTGACAGAACAGATGCAGATAATAACAAAGCCAAGTCCATTTCTTGAGTTTTTTTCCAAGACTGAGCTCTGGTTAAAGCACTGACAGAAAACATGCCTGGAGGACAGTCATCACACCCAGCTTCAAGAATGCGCACATCAACAACCTCTGGGGTCGGAAAAACTTTTCCCCCAGCTATGTCATTTCCAAAGATCAAGTCAACACCATCAACAGGAAAATAGAGATGAACAGCAACAGCAAAAACAACAGTTACCAATGCAGAGGTTAAGAGAACGCGATGAAGGGGTGTGGGCACAAAACCCGTGCTAATACCTCTCACTAGTGTGCTCTTACTGCAAGCATATTCAGCACTCACAGGTAGGACATTTGCAAACAGGAAGGATTGTAAGCCACCAGTATCGTGCAAGATGGTAACATGCCGCCTGTCCTTGGGTTCCCCTGTAAGAGACACAAAACCAGTGAATATGAAAGGCTTAAAACATTCATTCAGCAGGCGCTGTTTGTATCAATCCTACACCTTTAGGCTGCTTCGCAGTAGCTACTGCCTGCTGCTTTCTCTTCAGGGCTGAGCAATCAGCTACAATGTGGCCAGTCATACGGCAGAAGAAACCTTGTTTGTCAGACTTGGAGCTAGATGTTCCAAGCATTAGAGGCAAGCACATCAAATATTTGGGAAGACCTATGACCAGATGAAAAGGAAGACTCAGGTTTGACAAACTTTTATGCATCTGTGAAAACTAATCAGCTTAAGTGGCAGCTTGCAACAGTGTTGCTTCTCTGTTCATTTAAATAAATCACAATGCTTTCCAGTTAAATTCTTCGGATTAAACCAACTCATGCACTGAGGTCAGGTCTGCAGCTCTACCTGCAGAGCATCATCTGTCAAAAAGGACCCCCTTCTCCCTGGCAAAATCTACACTCAACAAAAATATAAACGCAACACTTTTGTTTTTGCTCCCATTTGTCATGAGATGGACTCGAAAGATCTAAAATTCATTCCAGATACACAATATTACCATTTCTCTCAAACATTGTTCACAAATCTGTCCAAATGTGTGATAGTGAGCACTTTTGCTTTGCTGAGACAATCCATCCCACCTCACAGGTGTGCCACATTAAGATGCTCATCAGACACCATGATTAGTGCACAGGTGTACCTTAGACTGTCCACAATAAAAGACCACCCTGAAATGTGCAGTTTTTGCTTTATTGGGGGTCTGGGGACTCAGAACCAGTCAGTATCTGGTGTGACCACCATTTGCCTCATGCAGTGCAACACATCTTCTTCGCATGGAGTTTATCAGATTGTCAATTGTGGCCTGTGGAATGTTGGTCCACTCCTCTTCAATGGCTGTGCGAAGTTGCTGGATATTTGTTGGAACTGGTACGCGCTGTCGTATACACCGGTCAAGCACATCCCAAACATGCTCAATGGGTGACATGTCCGGTGAGTATGCTTGCAATGCAAGAACTGGGACATTTTCATCTTCCAAGAATTGTGTACAGATCCTTGCAACATGGGGCCGTGCGTTATCTTGCTGAAACATGAGGTGATGTTCAAGGATGTATGGCACAACAATGGGCCTCAGGATCTCATCACGGTATCTCTGTGCATTCAAAATGCCATCAATAAAATGAACCCGTGTTCTTCGTCCATAACAGATGCCAGCCCAAACCATAACCGAACCACCACCATGGGCCACTCGATCCACAACATTGACATCAGCAAAGCGCTCACCCACACGACGCCACACACGCTGTCTGCCATCTGCCCTGAACAATGTAAACCGAGATTCATTTGTGAAGAGAACACCTCTCCAATGTGCCAGACGCCATCGAATGTGAGCATTTGCCCCCTCAAGTCTGTTACGGCGACGATCTGGAGTCAGGTTGAGACCCCGATGAGGACGACGAGCATGCAGTTGAGCTTCCCTGAGACGGTTTCGGACAGTTTGTGCAGAAATTCTTTGGTTATGCAAACCAATTGTTTCAGCAGCTGTCTGAGTAGCTGGTCTCAGACGATCTTGGAGGTGAACCTGTTGGATGTGGAGGTCCTGGGCTGGTGTGGTTACACGTGGTCTGCGGTTGTGAGGCCGGTTGGATGTACTGCCATATTCTCTGAAACGCCTTTGGAGATGGCTTATGGTGGAGAAATGAACATTCAATGCCCGAGCAACAGATCTGGTTGACATTCCTGCTGTCAGCATGCCAATTGCACGCTCCCTCAATGCTTGCGCCATCTGTGGCATTTTGCTGTGAGACAAAACTGCACATTTCAGAGTGGCCTTTTATTGTGGGCAGTATAAGGTACACCTGTGCACTAATCATGGTGTCTGATGAGCATCTTGATGTGGCACACCTGTGAGGTGGGATGGATTGTCTCAGCAAAGCAAAAGTGCTCACTGTCACACATTTAGACAGATTTGTGAACAATGTTTGAGAGAAATGGTAATATTGTGTATCTGGAATGAATTTCAGATCTTTGAGTCCATCTCATGACAAATGGGAGCAAAAACAAAGGTGTTGCGTTTATATTTTTGTTGAGTGAACATTAGTTTCGGCTGAGGTTTTCTTTAGGCCTCTGAACCGTTGCTGATAGGCCTCAGGAACAAGCTCATAAACTCAGAGAATGGCACTCTTCACTTTGTCAGTAGAGGATGGTCTAAATTATGACAAAGAAGCACAAGCCTTCCGAGCCTTATAAACCAGCTGACACTGTAAACGTATGACCCAGACATGTTTTGGCCACTGAAGAGCAGGGCTAATGTGCTCAAATGCACCAAAATACGCTTCCACATCACTTTCACAAAACACTGGAACTTAAGAAATGTGTTTTCTGACATCAAAAGGAGAGGCTGAATCGGGACCTAACCTAGGCCAGCTAACATCAAGCCCACCCGCCTGTAACTCAAATTCTTCTCCAGCAACCCATTTACTACAGCAGCTTTAAGGTCTTTTTTAATAAGTGCACCAGAGACAGCAATACCATAATAGGCTGCAATTGCACAAAGATCTTGCTTCCAACAAATAGTCTGTCCAAAAGTAGGATTAGCCACAAACTCTTCTAAATTAAATGTTGCCATACTCACCAACACATAAGCAACTTACCACCCATACACTGAATCCACAAAACAAACTGCCCATACCAATCAATCAGATAGCCTAAGCTGCACACTAAAAAAAAAAAAAAACAACACAACCTACAATTATACTCAGCCAAATGTAATGTAATGTAATGTAAGAGGATTTTAAACCAAGAACTTTCAAAACAAACCAGGGTCAAGCTGAAAGCCACTAAATTAATTCAGTAAAGCCAACAGAAAAAAACAAGACAAGGAAAAGCAAAAACTAAACACAAGACAAACTAAGAAGCTACACGCTCCCAGCCAAGGGAGTCACGGTTCTATCGAGTCCAGTACACAAGAAATCTCACAACATCACTGAAATTCCCAGGAATAACATTAAAATAATGCTGTCTGGCCCATTGGCATCTTCCATGGGCTTCTCCAGACTTTTTATGCTCTGGCCTGACTAGATGATTGGAGATCCTGGATCCAATCAGATACAGACACTATGGCACTAGAGAAGGGGCGAGTCCTAGGCAGAGGCAAGAAGAGGAAAAAAAGCAAAAAACAAACCAAACCCGTAACACCAGTGACGGCAAAAATATGATTTGGAGCAATGTACTGTAGCAATGCTGAAGAAGCAGAGAAGAGTAATATTACAATGGTGAAGGACAGCAGGGTTGAGCAGTGATAGTCTCAGTGAGCAGTGATGTGTTCAGAGGCTCAGAGTGTACAGTGTTGGGTCAGAGATAGCCTCAGAGTGTGTAGTTCTGGGTCAGAGATAGCCTCAGAGTGTGTAGTTTTGGGTCAGAGAGTCTCAGAATGTGCAGTGTTGGGTCAGAGATAGCCTCAGAGTGTGCAGTGTTGGGTCACAGATAACCTCAGAGTGTGCAGTGTTGGGTCAGAGATAGCCCCAGAGTGTGCAGTGTTGGGTCAGAGATAGCCCCAGAGTGTGCAGTGTTGGGTCAGAGATAGCCTCAGAGTGTGCATTGTTGGGTCAGAATTAGCCTCAGTGTGTGTAGCTCTGTGCTTGTAGACACAGATTGGCTGAGCACCACTTAGGCACACTGGAGCGTGGGACAGTTAAAACTGAAGCACGAGAATCTGCTGATCCTTCCTCTTTCTTGCATCTGCAGGACAGAAGTTCTGAGTCATTGGTCCCCAGTGGATGATCTGGACGGCCATCACATTTGCCTTCTCAACAAAATGACATTTTGGTTGCCAGATGCCACAAAGAAATCCTGAACAAAGAAGCTCAAGTTTGTGCCAGATTCTGCAAGCAACTTTACTTAGCATAGAGCTTCATAAAATCTCACTCTCCTTTATGAATAAGCATTGTGATGCAAATGCTGTCATCGAGTCTATCTAATGAGGTTTTGCCTCAATAAGGCAGTATTTTTTATGTGTTTATATTTAGTGCTAAAGTGCTCTGAGTACAGCAGGCTGTTACTCACATCTATGCAACGGATGCCCTTGGTGGTGCATGAAAGGGATACTGATAAGTGGCCACAGAATGAGGTATGAGTACACTAATGTGCCAAAATATAATGACCACCTGCCTAATATGTTGTTGGTCCTTGGCATGCCACCTTCATATGACATCCACATGAATACCAAGACCCAGGATTTCCTAGTAGAACATTTCCCAGAGCATCACATTGCCTTCTCCAGCTTGTGTTCTTCCGACATCCTGGTGCCATCTCTTCCCCAGGTAAATAGTGCACGCGTACCCAGCTGATGTACATGATGAGATAGAAAACAAAACTCATCAGACCAAGCGGCATTTCTCCATTGCTCCTGATCTGACGCATGCATGCCTATTCTAGGGGCTTTCATTAGTGGACAGGGGTTAGTGTAGGCCCTTTGACAGGTCTGTGGGTACAGTGTCCATATATAGTGTAGCAGGGTACAATACACCCATTGTAGTGACACATTTCTCCCATGACCATCATTTAAATTTTCAGCCACGAGAACCGCAGCTGCCCTTCCTGTCAGTTTGGACCAGACGGGGTACTGCATGGCCATTACGCTTTGGCCCTTGTCAAAGTCGCTCAGGTCCCATTCCTCCCACATCCAACACATCCACAATGAGAACTAACTGCTCACTTAGTGTGAAAGATCTCTTCCAAGGTAATGGCATGCACTGTTATAAGATAGTGATATTCTCTTCATCTGCGTGGGATATTTATGTTTTTGGCTCAACAGCATATATGTATGTATGTGTGTTTGTGCATGTGAGTAAGTTTGTTTGCTTGTCTTTCTGTGTGTGTGTATGTTTGCATGTTTGTGTATGTGTGTGTGTGATTTACAGAGGGTGCAGAATAACAGCGAGTGCCACACTCTGATAAGCTTTTGCAGTCACCCGTCATTATCTGGGGTGACATGGGGTCAGCCAGTGGACTCATACATTTCTTCTTCTATAACTTTCATCAGAAAGCAGAGTACAGGAAATTGGACCCTCTCTCCCCTGGTCAGTGCAGTCCCAGCAGCCTGTGAGAGACATGCTGACTGTCCCCTCCAGAGAGACGCCAGAGCCTCAGGTGGGTGGGAGAGTGGTGCCATACTGAGCTCCACATCTGATTTCTATCAGCCAGTATCTCATTGCCTTCGGGTTTGTTTTAGTGATTCCTTCTCGAGTACCATCCTTCTCTTACCACTTAATTCAAACTTATTTTAGTTAGTGGCTCCAGAAACTCAATATTTTCTTATGGTTGCTGTTTTTTTTTTTTTACATAGGGGAATGGCCAAAATGAACCTTTAGCCCTTTCTGACTGATGGGTACATCTTGCTGAAACAGGCATGTGTGGTGTAATGCCTGTTTTCACCGCTATGGGTGCAGTGCCAATTTTGTCTTTTGCTGTGCAACCTGTGCCGATAAGAAATAACAGACATGACATGAGTGGCGAGAGCAGGCCATTCAGCCCAAGCAGGCTCGCCATTTTCCTATTACTATAGTTAATTTAATGCTTCAGATACTTGATGACAAAACGGTATCTAGCACTAAATCAAGCCTGCTCTTGAAAATTCCCAAGGTTTCTGCCTCAACAATATGGTCAGGCAAGCTATTCCACTCTGAAAAATTCCAGAGCTAAATTTACTCTTGGCCAACTTCCACTTGTGACCCAAGTTCTCCTAACAAAACTAGGCCTAAATAATCCTACATAATTAACTTTGTTAATCCCTTCAACATATTTAAAGACCTCAATCAGATCACCCCTAAATCTCTTTTTCCTAAGACTGAAAAGATTCTTCAGCCTCTTCTCATAGCTCTTTTCTTTAATACCTTATGACTTTGTCGCTCTTCTCTGAACTTTTTCTAGAGCCTCGACATCTTTCTTAAAGCAACAGTAAGTAACTTTTCAACCTAAATGTAATATTTTCAGAACTTTTGTGATGGTACATCGACTTACAACAGGTTGAATGACACCTCTGTCATGGCCTGAGGGCGTCTCCATCACTTTCACTGGCACTATGCAGTTGGATGGTAGGAACCTCTCCACACAAAACACTACAACTGTGCTGACTGCTTTACGGCATACGTCATTTCCCCCTTTCCTCATTCGTTAAAAAGAAGGAAGTCAATGCGAACGCCTATGTGGGATTACCGCTATCAGGGAAGAAGCAGCTAGAAAACCGAAGAAATAAAAAGTTTTGTCTGAGGAGACTAAGAACTGAAAGAGAGAGAGTAACAGAATCCAAGCCCAGACAAGGATTAATATTGGCCAGGCTTTCACTCGCTGGCATGACCTCAAAGATGAGGAGGGATGTCCGACCAATGCTGCCTTGGCCCTGTTACTGCTGAACTAGTAAGTAACGTTACTCATTGTTTTCTCTTAATAACATTAGAGAACTTTTGAGTTTGTTGCATGGCTGGTTGTGTCACTCTGGAGCTGCGAACTATCAAACTGGTGGCTATTTATTGCTACCATGCAAATTTTCGATATCTAACATTAGCATTATCAATGTGATTTGAGCATCGCAAGCAATGACTGCAAACCGCAAATATGAATGTTTGAGTAAAATATGTAGCTTCCTCCTGTGGAAAGTACCAAAGATGGAAGATCAGTCATATTGAATCATTGTGGGATTATCATCTCAGTTTGCATGTACTTGACAAAGTAGTTTCTGATGATTGTTAGGTAATAGTTTCAGAGACAAATGGGGTTCTTGTCGTGTTTTTTGAGTTGAGTACAGTGATTGCAAAAGAATATCAAATGCGTCAGCACTTTAAACTGCGTTGATTGCTCTAAATAATCAGTGAAACAAAACCTGTGTGCATTGATTTATGACTTTTCATAGTCCTGCTTATCACTAGCACCTTGCGCTGATTGTAGATAAAATTACAGGGATTGCTGCTTTTTAAAACATTTTTTATTTTCAATATCGTCATATGATATTGTTTAGCTACAATTAGATACATTACCCCATTCATCCCTCAAAATCCGCTGGAAACAGAAACGTAGTTTGGATCCATCTTCTGTTAATTTCCAAAACAACTGCACATGACTGGGAGATCAGGATGTTTATGACACTACGCACTGGTGCTCATGGGAAATGGGGTCTTCCTTCTGGCAAAACACTATCTCTTTGGTCCACAGGCAAACTCAACCAAAAATGAAAGTTCCTTTAAAGTATGGTCCCCAAAACTGTACACAATACTCTCGATGTGGTCTGATGAATGTATGGCACAAGGGAAGTATAACTTCTGGTTGTATATCCCAACATCCTGTTGGCCTTTTTTAACTGCTAATGCACACTGTCTAGAACCTGTAAGGGTTTGGTCCACAATCACTCCCTGATTTTTTTCATGTGGAGCACATTTTAAACCTCCCATATAGTAATCCTGTCCAATGTTTTTTTTACATGTACAGCTTTACATTTAGCTATATTAAATTCCATTTGCCACATTTCTTCCCAATTCTGAATTCTATTCAAATCATCCTGAATCACTTTAGTCGACTTTAAACTGTTCGCTTAACCTTCCAATTTAGTTTCATCTGCAAATTTAACTAATTTGCTATCAATATTCCCATGGAGGTCATTAATGTAGATGAGGAACAGCTGGGGTCTCAACATCGATCCATGAGGGACTCCACTCCCCACAATGCCAAACACAGATGAGATCCCACTGACCACCACTCTTTGTGTTCTGTCTTGTAACCAGTTTTGAATCCACTCCAGAATACCTCCTGTAACTCCAATGGAGCTTATTATAAAAATTAGTCTCTTATGTGGTACTGTATCAAATATTTTCTGAAAATCCAAGTATATGATGTTATAAGCCCTGCTCTGATCATACATCTTGGTGGCCTCTTCAAAAAATTCCAGAAGGTCTGTCAGGCACGACCTTCTCTTATGGAAACCATGTTGGCTATCCCTTAAGATATTATTACGTTCAATAAATAATTCCTGCTCATCTTTTATGATAGATTGCAATATTTTGCAAGCTGTGCAAGTTAAACTGACTGGCCTGTAAATTCCAGGCTCAGTATGGTCCCCTTTCTTATATATTGGTATTATATTGCCTTGTTTCCAATCATTCAGTATTTCTCCAGATTCCAAAGACCATATGAACATAGCAGAGAGCAGGAGCGAACTGGCCATCTGTGCGTTCTGGAGAATCACAGAACGGCCAGTACTCCGGGTTGGCCGATGGCCATCACGCAGTAATCACCAGTTTTTTGGGTTTTTTTTTCCCCCCTGCTTATCTACAGTATTTATTCAGATTCTAGTCCAGGGGCAGACTAGCAATCAGGAATACCAGGAGTTTTCCCAGTGAGCGGCTCTCGTCAGCGAGAAAACCTACCATCGACTCATAAATTCTACCCAAATGGCCCAGAACGCAATGTCTACTGGCCCGTACTGAGTTGCGTAGGAGCGCCATGATCAGCACTACAACCCTTTCCTTCCATTGTAATGCCCACATGATAAAAGTGTAACCTGTTACACTGTCGCGTGAAGGATAACCAAACTATTAATGGCGGTCTATCAACGTTCACAACGTAGACTAGGTGATCGGTTAACATCTGCTAAGATCCCACATGCATATTCCCACTGGGTTTGTATGTTAGATAAATACAACAATTATTTTGTTGTGGGCTAATTGGTGTTATATAAACTCAAGAACTAATAATATCAGTGTTTTATGGGAAATATAGTCCAGTATGATGTTAAAATGTATACTTTTTTGTCAAACAATGTGAAATTTTTTTTCAGCCAGCCACTACCTCCCCATCATCGCCGTCTGGAGAGTGAGCCGGTAAGGTACAAATTCCTGGGCCACTTTCTTGCCCCAGTCCACCCCTGGCGGAGAGAGGTTTAGAGATTATCTCACTAGCTTCCCTGAGTACTCTAGGGTATACGCCATCAGGGCCTGCCGCCTTATCGGTCTTTAGTTTATGCAACTCGTCTAATACCTCATTATCCCTTACCTCAATTTCTGCTAAACAATTTTGAGCATTGGAAATGCCCTCTGTCCCAATAAAAATTCACTCCAAGGTAAAATTCTCAACAAAGCAACTATTTAAGGTATCAGCAATATCCTTATTCTTAGACAGCAGTGATCCATCTTTCTTCTTTATACACTTAACCTCCTCTTTGACTTTGCTTTTTTTTTTCTACAGTACTGAAAAAGCACCTAGGATTAGTTTTTGCCCTTTCTGCAATTTGCCTTTCATACAGTCTTCTAGTATTCCTCAGTTATTTTTTGACCTTAGCCCACATTTTAAAGTATTCGGCCTTAGTATTCTCATTACAGTCATTTATTTACTTCTTATAAAAATTCATGTTTTTCCGTCAAGCTGTTACGATAGCTGTGGTCATCCACTAAAGAGTCTGCTTTTTAAATTTGCTTTTGCACACCTTTGGAATTAATTTAGCCTGGAATCCATACATATCAAGTGCTGGTCGCTCCCAGCGGTCACTGACTGATATCAGTCTTGCCTCAGTCGTATAGCCAGCGTTTAGCCCTTACATCACTTATGAAGTGAATATATAAATGTTCATGTTTTCTGCTCTTGGCTGATTGGGTGACCTTTCGGTGAGAACCACCAATCGTATACGAGTTTGCTGGTCAGCAACGGTATTTGTGAATGTTATTTGACGTGAGCGTAAAAATTAGATTGTGCTTGCTTGCGTTTACTCTTGGAGTGGTTGCTAGGTTTTGAACAGGATAATGTTTGGTCATATCTGCATTTTGTTTATTTCAGTGGGATTCCCTGGTTTAATAAAGGCTAAATTAAATAATACTCAAATTACATAACGTATTTCACTATAATTGGCATTAGCAATGGTTCGAAGGGCATGAATGTATCAGCTAGACTACAGTGATACTCCACCCAAAAACTATAATTCAAATTACAATCAATTACTCACCATTAGATGTCTTGAACGGACAAAGTTGTTCTTCGCCTGGCGCAACTTTATGGCCACTGGAGAGTTTTGAAAAATTATCCAAATTCCTTTTTTGCTGGAAGCAAATGGGGTCACCCAGTAGCAATGGCAAAACTCCACAAAACGTCCGTTGACATACTTTCAAACCATTGTCCAACGTATTGTCTAGTATAATCCAAGCCTGCTTTGTCCACTCCTATCCTCAGAACTCTAGAAACGCAGTTATTTTTCACTAAAAATAATAAAATACCACTGTTATGCTTCAAGTAAGCTTGCGTATTCAACGGAAGTCCTGCCTGCTGGCTCGTTCATTGCCCAGAGACTCTGCTGCCACTCAGATGAATACTCGTATAAACACGAGTCGGGAGGCCGGACTTCCGTTGAATGCAGAACTGTGGTATTTTATTTATTTTTAAGTCTGTCTAAAGGGGCGGGGCACCCTTGCGACTGTGAGCCAATCACAGATCTTGCATATATTTTGTGCGAATATTTGAAAGTGAAACGCTGGCCGACTACCGACTGAGGCCAGACATATGTGCAAGTGACCGTTGGGAGCGACCAAAGCTTGATATGGATGCATTCAAGGCTAGAATTAATTTGCATTGTGCATCAATTAAATCCCCCTTGAGTCAACCCCACATCTCATTTACAGACTTACAATCAAGGAGTGTCTTGGCTAATTTATTTCGCTTAGATATGAGCGCATCTTTTTACTTTACTTGCCTGAAATTGAAAATTTTGGTTTTGAAGATAACTTTTTAACTTGCCTTGAAACATCAAAACAGTAACAGTGAAATGATCCCTGGTCCCAAGTGGCTCCATCACCACTTCATTACAAATTCTATCAGGGTCTTTACAGAGCAGTAAATCTAAAATCACTTTCTCTTCTGTAGGTTTATTAACATAATGCACCAAAAAAATTCTTCCTCCGCTTTAGGGAATAAAAAACCTCACGTATGTGAAGCATATGCATCAAAGGGTTAAGATAATGCCACTAACCTGCACTGAGACTCAGATGATGCACTTACAGCTGCTCTTAGGGTCAATTGCTTGGCAACGTGTTTTCATTGCTATGCTTTTTAACATTAATATTTTCTTCACATTTTTCCTTTAATTATGGCTGTATTGCACCAGTGTTCATTTTTTTATCAATTCCACTGCAATACAGATAATTTTCCTTGAAAGCTCCTTTGCATGATGTATCATTTGGCAAATGAATTAATGCTTGTGGTTTGTTTTAAAAACAAAGTATGGATGGGCTCAAGTGGTGTTGGTAATTATCACAGAAAATGAATTGATTCTGAACAGAATGAATGGTTTTTGCTAATTAAATCAAAGACTGGTAAGCAGCAATGTCATGTTGCCACAGACAGGACCAACAGCCAATCAGCAGCCTGATAATCTGTCCATTCCTCATGTCCCCGGTGTGATTGGTTTCACTAGAACTCTAAACCTGGTCTAGCCCACAAGCAGGTAAAACAGGCTGAGTCTTTTACTCAAGAACCTAATGAAAATCTTATTGACCATGTGCCTCTGTCTTGTGGGGACAGTAAACGCTGATTTGCTTTTATCTGGGGACGTTTCGCAGTGTGAGATCCGACTTTCTCTCACTGCCCATTTTCAGGCCCACTGGTTTGGGAAATGCAAGCTTCGTTTGGAGAGGATGCTATCACATGTTGACTGCAGGACATACATGCCTGTGTGTAAAAGCCTGAATGTTAGAAAGGAAACATGCTCAAGTTAAGCAAGGTTTTAATTTTTACTAAAAGCTGTATAAATGATAAATGATGCAAGGCATGACATATGCAGTATGATTAATCTTGAGTACTCTTGTTTTTTTTAACAACATTCATTCTCTTTGATTGGATTCAGAAAAGTAGAGTATGGTGGAAGGAATAGAACTGCGATCTGTGGATGGTGTTGAAACCAGTTCTGGACCAGAGCAGAGCAGTGGAAAGGCACATTGTCCCAGATGACAATGTATTGCATCTGGTTGATTTGGTTTACTGCTGTGATCATGTTGTGCAATTGGTCCAAAAATTTGAGAAGGTGAGGTGTGTTGTAAGGGCCCATAATGGCATGACGGTGGAGGACCCCATTATGTGTAATGCCAATGCAAATTGTGATGTTACCCCCACGTTGCCCTGCGACATTGATTATAGCCCTGTGGTCAATGATATTTCTGCCCCTCCGTCTTGCTTATGTGAGGTTAAACCCTGCCTCATCAATGTAAATGAATTCATGCAGGATTTCCCCAGCATGAATTTGTAAAACTCTCTGAAATACGATGAATGATAAGATTGTGTAGTTCAGCACAGATCAATGTTCATGTCAAAAGGTTACATGTGCAGTATGCAACATTACAGTGTAAAAGTGAACGATAGATACCTCCACATAATCATGCCCCAGCTGTTTTACCCTCTCTGAATTCCACTCTGGAGGCTGGTCAGAGGGTCCACTCTGATTGGAGCCGGTTAATTGTAGCAGATGTCATCAAGACTTTTCCAAATGAAAACTTTTGAAAAATCCCAACGTCATATGATTTACTGTAAAATGTGATTTTACAGTTTTTCATAAGGACGTTACACCATAAACTTTTGCATACTGTTTTTGTAGAATTGCAAGGCAACCCCTTGCTGGAGGAAGAAATTGCTTGTTCACATAAGAACAGGAGCAACAAATTATAAACATGGTCTTTGCAAACAACAGTGTACTGAGATAGACAGTAATTGTGACATTTGTAAATTCAGTTAATATAAATGTGTCTGTTTAAAAAAATAAAAACAAGTTTGTCTCCCCACTGTATTTGTGTTCATAATCTTATTTACAGCAGGCTACAAATAAAAATGCAATACTCTAGATAAGTGTCTTATACTTGGCATATCAGTGTGCAAATGGAATGTGGGGGAAGGGTATTTACTGCTTTTTATGTGTAAAGTTGTGATAGAAAAATACTATTTTTAGAAGGGTTTATATAGTTTTGAATGAAGTGTTTGCTTTTGAAAGAGATGTCTGATATATTCTATTTTCTGTATATGTTTTTGGTTTTTGTATATAAGTTTTGACAAAAGGGACATAGTTTAAAAAAGATTGCGTTTATGCAAAAGTTTAAAAAAAAACTGTATGAGCCAAAACCATGTCTCTGATTTCTCTCTTGGTCTTGTGTGAAAATGGGTCCCTTACCTCTTTCTCGCTCTCGAACCTCAATCCTATGTAGAAAAAAATACATGTTACCAACTCTAAAATGTCACAGGAAGGGGTATCAAAAGTTCTTATGTGGTGCATTCAAAAGCAGTTGAATACTGTAACTGTAGAAAGATTTTTTTTTACCTGTTTTCTTGACTAAATGTCCCAATGACAGATGCCTCTGTATATCTGCCAAGATTTGGCTGAACTCTTAGTCCAGCCTCCCTTAGCATCAGTCTGTGGTTCACGACATGGTCAACTAGTGTTGGGCGCATTTCATTTGATAGGTTTGGTCCTCCTCCTCTTTGAGCACTGCCTCTTCCTCTACCTCCACCTCGGCCTCCACCTCTGGCAAGGCCACTGCCTCCTCCTCCTCCTCCTCGTTAGATTCACATCCTCACATCCTCACATCCTCTTCTGACTCCTTCCATTGTGGTTTAAGACAGGTGAGCTCACCAGCTGCAATTTTATTGTGCTTAAACCTGATTGGTGTGTCTACAATTCAGCAATCGTGTTTCCGCACCTGATGGCTGTGTTTAGCCAATTGGTTCATAGGTGTGGTTATTATGTAGGCAGGGCATTGGAATTGCAAGTAAGAGGCATTATGATATACTTCTGTGTCCATTATATGCAAGTGTGTTTAGTGTTTTGCAAATCACAGAGTGTATTGTTTTGCAAAAATGTGAGACTGACATTGAGCTTATAGTTTTGCACCGGTGTTTTCCTCCATGGGTGTAAAATTTTGATAATTGTGTAACACTTTTGATTTTAATGTTTATGCAATCTAAAAAAATGTAAATCAGCAGGGATCAAGTTCAACATTTCATAAGAAAATGTACTCTATCAGGCCTCATAGAACATGTAAAACTGGTTTGAAGTGATTTCTGTTCCTCAGAGTTCATAAACAGTTTGTCACAGAATGTAGGTCACATTAAAATATAGGTTTTACGTTGTGGCAGCGTTTTTCTGAGTCTCAGTGCCTGGCACTGTCAATATTGAAACCTTTCTGCCTTTTTTATGAAGACAAGGTCATGACAATATGGTATGTACCATGTATGGTCATAAAGATATGCTATGTATTTACCATACCATGGTAAACAATATCAGTATACTGGCAAATCATAGTCTAGAGAAAGTTAATGGGAAATGCTGGACTCATTGGCACCATATTTTAAACAATGTAGTTCCTAGAAAGAAGCAAGCTTGAATTCATAAATATAACTGTAAATACGCATGCTACATGTGTCTGCATGAATATGTGTGTGTGTTTGTGCGTGCACGCGCGCATTTATATGTAAGCAGGTCTGGGTGTGTTTGTGTGCATACATATGTTTATATCTCTTTGTGTGTGTGTGTGAGTGTGTATCACTGTCTATGCATGCATGTCTGGGTGTGTTTGTACGCATACGTGTGCGTGTGTGTTTTTGTGTGTGTGCGCGTACGTGCATGCGTGTGTGTGTGTGCGCTCGTGGGTGAGTGTTTGCGTGCGTGTGAGTGTGCTTGTATGCATGTGTGTGTTCTGCATCACTATACAACTGAAACAGAAATTGAAACACAGTAATGCTTGTTCCTTCAGTTTCTGCAGAACAGCAGTTTTGTAGATCTATAATAAGAGCCAAGGACTTATTGCTGTGAAAAAGTGAAGTAAACGGCTTTTAAATTAGTCATTTGATCACATACTATGCAAAATTGAATATATGCTACATTTAAGTGGATGTTATTCAAGCACTGCCCCCTGCTTTGAGTTAATCATCATGTCAGATCAATAGTTTGTATTTTGCAGCAAGGGACAGGAGATGAGTTTGTTATACCAGGGTATGCAAAGAAACCATGCACATTTATCACATGGTTGCTTTTCATAACACAATAATGAAATTGCAATGTAAGACTGTAAACTGGTTCATTCTAAATATACTTTTTATCTCATTTTAACAAGGGACCTCATTTCACAGGCAGCACGGCTTAAAATAGAACAGTGACATAAATCAACTCATAACAATGGAAAACAAAAAAGTGGTTGTACTTGGATCTGTTTGTGTTTACATACTACATGTAACCTAACTTGTGTTTGTAAATTCGACATTTGTAATGTGATGTATGAAATATGACATACATATGCATCTAATGTTACAAGTTTGTGATTTGATATTTGTTTTTAAAGTGACTTGCGTTTCTAGCCTGGCACATTTTTGTAATGTGGAGTCAATTGGTAAAATGCCTGTTATAAATTGAGTGGGTAAAGCCAAATCAAATCCAGTAAACGGAAAGAACTTACTGAAATGACACTCCCATTGGTGCATAATTTTAACAGAAATTAACATGGAAACCCCCCAAGAAATAGAACTATGCCCTGGAGAATCAGCTCTTTGCTCAACTGTGACGTAAGCTGGCATAAAGTTTTCTTATAAAAATACAAACCCCAATTCCTGTGAAGTTGGGATGTTGTGTAAAACGTGAATAAAAAACAGAATGCAATTATTTGCTAATCTCATAAACACGCATTTTATTCACAATAGAACAAAGAAAACATATCTGATATTTAAAGTGAGACATTTCATGAAGAATATTAGCTTATTTAGAATTTTTGCAACATGTTTCAAAAAAGTTGGGACGGGGCAACAAAAGGCTAGAAAAGTAAAAGGAACAAATAAAAAACAGCTGGAGGAGCATTTTACAACTAAGTAGGTTAATTGACAACTGGTCAGTAACATGACTGGGTATAAAAAGAGGCAGAGTCTCTCAGAAGTAAAGATGGGCAGAGGCTCACAAATCTGTGAAAAACTGAGTCCAAAAAATTGTGGAACAATTTCAGAAAAATCTTCCTCAATGTGAAATTGCTAGGATTCTGAATATCCCACCATCTACAATAAATAATATCATCAAAATATTAAGAAAATCTGGAGAAATCTCTCTGCGCAAGGGACAAGGCAGGAGGTCAGTATTGGTTGCTTGTGATCTTTGGTCCCTCAAGCGGCACTGCATGAAAAACAGGGGCACTGGAATTCACTGCAAGGGTTCAGGAACACTTCCAGAAATCATTGTCAGTAAACATAGTTTGCCATGCAAACCACAAATGCAAGTTAAAACTGTATCATACAAAGAAGAAGCCATATGTGTCATGGTTTGTTTGTGTATGGTTTTGGTGATTCTCGTCCCTGACAACATCGTATCCTTTCTCCATCGGATTTTTCACCCAGTTGGCTGATTATATCTGGGCGGTGCTTCCCCGGAGTCTATATAAGCTGGAGGTCCTCCACGTCTCTTTGCTGGAGTGTCTGCTTTGTAGTTACTCGCTTCGGGCTTAAGATATCTGTAGTCAGGGTTTGTTTCACTAATATCTTCTCTATTTCCGGGAAGCTCTGCTTCTTTAGGGATTTTCTTGCACTTTGTTTGGTGCCTTGTTTTTTTCTCATTTGTTGAGATTTCTTTTTCTCTGTTTAGGCTCGCCTTGTTTCTGGCACTTAGCCTTTCATGTATTCAGAAAGGCAAGCTTTTTCCCTTCCATTTTCTCCATCACATTTTGCTGTGCTGGTTCCGTGCTTGGTGCACCTTCTCCTGCCGCTGTATCTGAACTCCACATTTACCAGCCTTTACAATATGTGAACACAATCCAGAAATGCCATCGTCTTTTCTGGGCCAAAGCTCATTTAAAATGGACTGAGGCAAAATGGAAAACTGTTCTGTGGTCAGATTAATCAAAATTTTAAATTCTTTTTGGAAAACATGTAGGTAAAGCGGATAGGGACCAAGCAGCTTGTTATCAGCGCTCAGTTCAAAAGCCTACATCTCCAATGGTATGGGGTTGCATTAATGCCCAAGGCATGGGCAGCTTACACACCTGGATGGGCATTATCAATGCTGAAAAGTACATAGAGGTTTTATAACCACATCTCTTTCAGGGAAGGCCTTGCATATTTCAGCAAGACAATGCTTACCCACATACTGCATCCATCACAACAGCATGGTTTCGCTGTAGAAGAGTTCGGGTGCTGAAATGGTCCACCTGCAGTCAAGACCTTTCACCAATAGAAAACATTTGGTGTATCATAATATGTGAAATCTGACTTAGAAGACCCAGGACTGTTGAGCAGCGAGAATCCTTCATCAGACATGAGTGGGACAACATCCCTCTTCCAAAACTCCAGCAATTGGTCTCCTCACTTCCCAGACATTTACAGACTGTTAAAAGAAGAGGGAATGCTACACAATTGTAAACATGGCCCTGTCCCAACTTTTTTGAGATGTCTTGCTGACATCAAATTCAAAATGAACCAATATATTTCATGAAATTACAATATGTCCCACTTTCAACATCTGATATGTCGTCTATGTTCTGTTGTGAATAAAATGTGGGTTGATGAGATTTGCTAATAATTGTGTAATGTAATTATTCACATTTTACCCAACGTCCCAACTTCATTGGAATTGGGGTTAGTATCATCAGAGGCATCAATTCTTGTGGGCTCATATCATCAGGCCTAGTACAGGCAGGAAAATTGGCATCTATAACTTCAATGGTTCACTGATTTTCAGTGGAAAAAGTGCCAATCCCATCATCTGGCCATTCTGCCCGTACGTAGAAGAGAAAAACCAAAAATGAAGACTTGACACAAGTTCTGATTGGCCATGGAGTCAAGCCTGCTAACAGAGGAGCAGCTTCTACCTGAGTGCACATGACTGTCATCTGACCTAGCTGCCTGATTTCTTGGCTAGTAATATGCTACTCTACTTCAGCTTGCCATCGGGAAGCTTCTCCTCAGTGCGCTTGCTCAACAACTCTCCTCCACCCCAGCTCCACCAATCTATTGTATTCATTAACCCGGCTCTCTTTTCGTTGGATAGCAATGTCTCTTTCGTGATGTCATTGCTGCTGTTGGCTCTGTTCCTTGGAGGGGGATTACTAACAGCTCCCTGCCTTCGGTTCCTCGTTCCGATGGGCAGGGAGCTCTCATAACAGAGCCATATCGCCGAACTCATTGTATGATTGTATGCCTGTATGTTGCAATAAATGTGTTCTTTTTTGACAAAGTGGTCCTATCAGAAATATCCTCGATAAATCGAGTCAGCGTTGGCCTATATGTAGCCAGCATATATTTATGTTTGAGTCAACATGTTTGAGTCCACAAATACGTATGTTAAGTCAGTTTATACATTATGGTCTCTATCTTTCACACTGCCCTACCCATTGCCACTACCTGCTACCCCTGAATTACGCATTTAGCAGCTTCCACTATCCCTGGACGGTATCTTGCGGCCACACTACCCGCTATGCATTATGCCAACTCCCTTCTTTGCGCCTGGAGGTGTGCCCGTGGGCATGTTTATGGGCTTTCCCTACAAGACACCCAGAACACGTGTATCGCCAGTGCACCAGCTACCTGGGCTTTTCAGGTAAGTCTATATTGCTTGTATTTTGTATCTTTTTTTCGGTTTTATAATAGTATATAATTATTGTACATAATATATATTAATTATGTATTATATATAATATCAGGGCCTGTGCTAGACCTGAAAATTTGGGGATAATATCCATCCCTTTACTGACTACAATTAGTCCTGGCTAATTCTAGATGGTTTTCCTTTATTTTAATTTGGCCTGTCCAATCCCACCCGAAATCTGGAATGCTCAAAAGGTGAACTATGTTCAAGGCTTGCTTGTTTGCAACCCCTTGCTGCCAACTCAGGATAGTGAAGACAGTTCGCGGCTCTCCTCCCAAGCACGTGCATGTCAGCCGCTGCTTCTTTCCACCCAATGGTTGAATCTTTGCAAGTTCAGAACAAGGGCGGAGGATACCCGGACATGAACAGACTTAGAATCTTCCTGACGAGGACCAACAGGAAGAGCTTGAGCAACGTACAAAGCAATTTATTTATTTCCCTTTCTCGGCAGTGCCTTCCCAATTTGAAACTCTGTAGTGCGATGGCCAATTATGCGCTAATCTGAAAAAACTGCCAACCACTGCCGGTTGGTACGACCGGGGCAGTGTTCCTTTATTAACACGTTTTCCAATTCAAGAATAATCAAGTGGTGATTGAAGACACGGCTTCTCTACCCCATGTGATCTAACAGCGACAAAATAATGAGCTACATTCAGTACAGAAAAATAATTTGACTAGAAATATGTCTGTGCACTGGCACTCAGCAACAGTAATTTTTTTTCCAGCGAGAGCGGCATTTTAGAACTCTTTCGCGAATGAAGGTAATTTCGGTGACAAGTACGCACACCTATTTTTGCAGCACGGTCACGCAACTTGCTGTAAAAAATAGGCAGCTGTCCGATTGGAAAATTTAACCACGTACTTGTCACCAAAATTACCTTCATTAGCTGAAGATTTCTGAAATGCTGCTCTTACTCGAAAAAAGTTATGTCGCTGAGGGCCAGTGCACAGACCTTTTTTTTTTTTCTAAAATGGGATTTTGTTCTATGCTTCATTGAAGACGGGAGAGGGAGTTGTAAGTGCATGGCGAAATGCATTTTTTTTTCTTTTTTTTTGTTTCCATCACAAAAGGGGTAGGCTACATTTTTTTTTATTATTACATACCAAACATTAAACAATATGTCAATGTCAAATAATAATAATAAAATACAATTCATGATTAACTCAACAAAAACAGTTCCTCCCCAGTCTGGATTTGACCTCATGCACAAGCAATTTCACTTCGGAGAAACGTGGCGACCTTCCTCTCTCCATCACGGGTTTAGGTTTGAGGATTTGGCATAGTGTAGCCTGCTCCTAAAGGCACACTGATTGGTTTAACTGGCATAATGCCCGAACCACGCCTTTGCATAATATAATGGGCAGCGCAGGTGTTTTAGGAATATAGGCAGGTGTGTAAGATAGCAACTTTTGCGGGGGAACGCCTCTTACGCAATGCTAAATCCCCACATAATGGGTTTAGGGATTCTGGCGTAAGATAGGTCCCTATGTATGTTGTAGTCAGCATATACAACCCTAATTCCAAAGTAGTTGGGACAAAGTGTGAATCGTGAATAAAATCAAAATTCAATGACTGTCAAATAACACCAGCCAGTATTTTATTCAAAACAGGACAGAGGTAACATAAAACACAAAAAAGTAGGGAAGGGGGCCTGTTTACCATAGTGTAGCATCCCCTCTTCTTCTTTAACACAGAGTGGAGGCACCTGGGCATTGAGGAGACAAGTTTTTTTATTAAGCCATCCGAATTTGATCCCACTCTTGTTTAATACAGGCTTTCAGCAGCTAGAGAGTTTTGGGTCTCCTTTGACAAACTTTTCCTTTAATTATGGGCCAACTGTGGTCAATCAGTAAAAGATCAGGACTGCAGGCAGGCTAGTTCAGCACACAGACTCTTCTACTACAAAGCCATGCATGTAATAGCTGCAGTATGTTGTTTTGCATTGTCCTGCTGAAATACACAAGGCCTTCCCTGGAATAGATGTCGTCCGGAGGGGAGAATATGTTGCTGTAAAACCTTAATATACCTTTCAGCATTCAAGATGCTCAAAAAACATGCAAGTGTCCCACACCATATGCACTAATGCATCCCCACACCATCAGAGATGCTGGCTTTTGAACTGAACGCTGATAACAGGAGGGGTGTTCAGCCTGCTCTTTAGCCTGGAGGACACGATGCACATGATTTCCAACAAGAATGTCAAATTTTTGCTCAACTGACCACAGGACCCTTATTCCACAGTGCATTTTAAATGAACCTTGGCCCACACAACACGGTGACGCTTCTGGATCATGCTCAACAATGGCTTCCTTTTTGCATTATAGAGTTTTAGGTGGCATCTGTGGATGGCACAGCGGACTGTGTTTACAGACCATGGTTTCTTGAAGTATTCCTGGGGCCACTTAGTAATATCAATGACAGTAACATGCTGGTGAGTGATACAGTGGCGTCTGAGGGCCCGAAGATCACGGGCATCCAATGAAGGTCTTCGGTCCTTGTCCCTTACGCACATTTTTCCAGTTTCTTTGAATCTTTTGATGATGTAATGCACTGTCAATGATGAGACCTTCATATCCTTTGCAATCTGACATTGAGGAACATTGTTTTTAAAATATTCCACAGTTTTTGCACAAGCCTTCACAGGTTGGAGAGCCTCTGGCCATCTCTACTTCTGAGAGACTCGGCCTCTCTAAGACATCCCTTATATGACCAATCATTTTACAAACCAAATGCCAGTTAACTAAATTACTTGCCAAATGTTCTTTCAGCTAATTCTCTTATATATTAAATTCTTTTTCACCCCCTTTTTGCCTGTGTCTTAACTGTGCAATTGTGTTGCAGAAAATTTTAAATAAGCTCATTTTGTGGATAAAAATGTAAAATGTCTGTTTCGACCTTTGAAATGTTATCTACGTTCTTTGGAAAAAACATATTTTCCTCATGTGATCTGAAAGTCATTGTTTTTTGTTTTTATTCACAATTTGCAGTTCGTCCCAACTATTTTGGAATTGAGGTTGTATGTAAGTGTTAGTCAGCATATATGTAAGTTAAATTCAGCATATATGTACTGTATACTTGAGCTAGCATATATGAACGTCTAAGCCAGCATATATGCATGCCTGAGTCAGCGAAAATGTATGTTGGAGTCAGCATATATGCATGCCTGAGTCAGTGAAAATGTATGTTTGAGTCAGCATATATGCATGCCTGAGTCAGTGAAAATGTATGTTTGAGTCAGCATATATGCATGCCTGAGTCAGTGAAAATGTATGTTTGAGTCAGCATATATGCATGCCTGAGTCAGTGAAAATGTATGTTTGAGTCAGCATATATGAATGTTTGAGTCAGCGAAAATGTACATTTGAGTCAACGTATATGTACAGTATGTTTCAGTGAGCATATGTGAATATCTGAGTCAGCAAAAATGCATGTTTGAGTCAGCAGATATGAATGTTCAAGTCAACAAAAAGGTGTGTTTCAGTCAGCATATGTGCGTATGTTTGAGCCAGCACATATTCATGTTTATATCACTATATTTGTCTGAGTAAGCATATAAGTATGTTTGAGCCATCATATACTTTTATATATGTTTACGTCAGTATATATGAACAAACATATTGAGTCAGCATATATGTATGTTTGTGTCAGCATATATAAACGTTTGAGTCGATGTTTATGTTTGAGTTAGCACATACAATACTTTGCAAATGTTTTGGGCTGCCGAGACATTTTTTATTTTAATTTAGTCTTAGATGTTTATTTTTTTCTCACTGATATTTCTGTGGATAAAATTCACATCTGAGATACCAAATGTTCATTTAAAAAACTATAAAGAAATGTATGTATTTCACTAATGTCAGTTGGTACAGATAATGAAGCCTTGGCAGAGCCCTAATCTCAACATCAAGGCTGTCTGCGATTACTTGGAGAGACAGACTCCAGTGAGACTGTGAGTCTGTAGAAAAACTGAGGCAAGTCCTCCAAGATCCTGGGAACAAGAAAAAGCCAATTATATTATAAAACCATGGATACAATTCCTAATTTTTAGGCCTAATATTACCATGATTTAGTTCCAACCATTCACAGATCTTTACAATATATTATAAAAAATCAGAAACCTTTCTTTTCATGACTTAAGATGTGACTGCTTTTGCCCATTACACTGATAACGAGTAAAATGATTCGCTGTTTCCATATGAGCGCTATGATGTAAAGATAGATGATTCTGATTGGGCCGAATCAGAAAATATAAAGTAGAGATTTACTATTTTGCCAGGTATATGTATTCTGCCCGATGGCACAGTCAATGCCAAGGCCAGGGTTGGGTTCAATTACAGTAATTGTGATCAATTACTTTTGTATTTCTAATTTAATTTCTTATTGAAAAGTCATTGTAATTGTACAAATTGTCCAGAAAGTGTAATTGTAATTTTAAAAAGTAATTGAACCCAACTCTGGCCAAGGATAACTTTTAATGGGACAATCAATGGCAACTGTTGAAGGCCAAGCTTTTAGGCAACTGCTTTTCCCTAAGCAGGTAATTTTTCATTGTCAACTCTAAATGATTATTCTAATTTAGACAGAAAAAGGGGGTGCAGTGATGGGGAGACCAATATGCTCTCCAGGAAGGTGAATCTAAAACAGCATAATTGTGGGGTACAATTCAGGAACCACTTGCGAGAGACAGAAATCCAAAAAACGTATGCCTTTAATGGGGTCCAAGTCAAAGCCAAAAAACACAGGAATGGCCAAGCCAGAATACGAAATCCAAAAACAGTGTCGACTAGACAGGCAGAGGTCAGAACCAGTAAGACAGATGAGCAGAGGTGCAAAAACGATAAGCAAAAAGTTGTAGTTGACGAACAAAGCCGAGGGTCATACACAGGGCATCCAAACACAGAAATCGTGGTCATATAAAAAGGGGTCAAAATCCAGAAAGACAAAAACAATACAAAAAGGGCAATGGCAAGAATCGAAGTCGGACAAACCAGTAGAAGAAAAACAATACTCAGTGGCATACAAGGTGCTCAAAACACGAACGGAAATCACACAAACAGCCTATGACATTTAAACAGCTCCGGTTAAGGAGTTCTACGTGCACAGATAACGAGCGCATGTGCAGAGATCTCGCTGAAACTCAGGAGAGGACAGAAACAGCTGAGCGAGAGGCGGAAATTAGAACAGGGCGATTGCTGGGCGGGAATTAGTCTAAATTAGTAGTGGTGCAACTTTACATATAAAACTAGAGTGCTCGTTAGTAAGTTAGTAATCTCCTCTGACCTGCTTCAGTTGCTTAATAATCGGACATAATGTGTGACACATGACACAGTCCTTTCTCAGAGGACGGAGGTACTTCCCCCACTGTGAGTTTATAGCTCTCCCCAGGCAGACATAAGCTAATCTTGTGCGTAACCAATAGATAATTAAATTAGCCCCAATGATAACAGCGGGGAGTTTGAGCAGCCATGAGAAGAAGGCCAATCTGGACCTGTCCCTTATCTAACTGTTTAGCCTTTTTCAGGCAGTCAGGACTGTGCCAGTTATAATCATTTTTTAATGAATCCCCCCCATTGTTCAATGCTTGAGACCGTAGTCTGCGCCTTTTTCCGCTAATTTCAGTTTAATGAAGTGTAAACAAATGCTCTTGCTTATGCAGGGTGGTGAATAATGTTTTCCAGTACAGTTTAGGCCTCTTCATGTCAGCTTAACTTCTGTGGTACCACGTTCTTCTCTGGAACAGATTGCGTTTTTTCCATGGTATTGTTTATTATCTCCAGGAAGAAAGAGACAGGGTGAAAGCTGCTGACTATGTTCCACGCCCGCACTTCCGTAGCTGTGTGATTTTGCATGCTGTGCCCACAGTGGCGTCCGCGTTAATCCTGAGCGCATTATGTGCTGTTTGAGATGCAGGGAAACTGCCTGATCCGTGGATTTACTAAGCCTGATGAGAGGGGGAAAATGCTGGCTGAAAATTCTCATCCTCCTGATAAATCTGAGATGAAGCCGGGAAATTGATATCCGTTTACCTGGTGAAAGTTCCTGTGGCCACCAATAGTAAATTCACATTAAGAGTATATTCTCGGGAATAACAGCTTTCCTGATCCATGAATTTTAATGATGTTCTCCTTCCAGAGTGCCAAGGACCACACAAGGCATGTAGGAGACTAGACTTTCAACTAAGAGCCAAACTCAGGTCTACTTACAATTATCAAATGTATTTGTTTGAGGTCCTTACAGTACAAAACACACATTTTCATTCACTACAGTGAAGGTTGGGTTGATCATCGTCTAAATTCAATCAGCATTTGTCCTTCAATTTGACTTGCAAATAAATGTGCCTCTGAATTAGATCCAAAGTGAGCCAGCATTCTTGTGAATCACACAGTGTGCCCACAACTCTATGCAGAAAAAGTCAGAGTCCAGGTCTTGGTAGTGAAAGCAAAACAATTTCTGCGTATTAACCCATCTAAGGTACAATGCCTACAAATTCCATTTTTAACCTACTTATTGCCAAATTGGTGTTACATTCAAGTCATGGAATACTGTACTGTGAAAGTATTATTTACCATACCTTCTAATTTATTCTACTTTTGAATTTTTTGTCACCTTAAATGTTTCAGATTATCAAACTAATTTTAATATTTGACAAAGATAACCCAAATAAACACAAAATGCAGATTTTAACCAATATTTCATTTCTGAAAAGAGGACTTTTGTCAACCCTGTTTGGCCCCCATGTGAAAGTCATTGCCCCGTTAAGATACTAAATCTACTAACTGTGCATTTAATTGCTAATCGAATGCAATTTCACTAGAAACACCAAGACAAGATAACTGCCAGCCCTGCTGAATCTTAGCATCATTCATATAGAACCTGCTTCGCAAGGTGAAACAGGGAAAAAGCAGCACATGTGGCCGCGATATGAAGAAATTTAGTAATGAATGAGAAACAAAGTCAATGACATCCATCAGTCTGGAGAGGGTTACAAACCCATTTCAAAGGCTCAGGGACGTCACCTAATCATGGTGAGAGCCGTTATCTACAAATGGAGAAAACTTCAAGCGGTGATGAATTTTCCTTCGAGTGGTCGGCTGAACAGAATTCTTCCAAGAGTGCCTCGACAATTCATCCCAGAGTTCACAAAAGAACTCAGACTAACATGTAAAAAACTATTTGACAATGGACCCTTCTGTCAGTGGAAATGGGAAAAATGCAGTTGCATCGCGGCACAGACAAGCCATCTTCTGAGCCCCAGTCAAACACCTTGACTTCTACAGGCCACCTCTTTTAATTGGACTATTTATGATTGAAATGTTCAAACTGCTGTAAAAAGCCTTTGTCAGACCACACTTGGAGTACTGTGTGCAGTTCTGGGGACTGTACCACAAGAAGTTTGATTGAAGGTTCAAAGCAGAGCCGCTAAGTTTATTCCTGGTACTAAAAATAAAAGCGAAGAGGAGAGACTCAAGAATCTTTATCTTCTCAGTCTTAAAAAAAGGAATCCTCAGGGTGATCTGAATGAGGCCTTTAAATATTAAGAAGGGATTAGCAAAGTTACCCCTGCAGGATTATTTAGGTTATGTTCTGTTTGCTGAAATATAGTTAATAAATGGAGGTTTGCTTCCATTAAATTTAGCACCAATTTTAAGAAATTTTTTCCTTCAGCGAGTGGTCACAGTGTGGAATAGTTTGTCAAGTCATGTTGTAGCGGTAGAAGCACTGGAAATTTTCAAGACCAGGCTAAATACAGTGCTCGATACAATCTAGTCCTTAAGTACCCTAAGTACACTTCAGTCACAGGAAATTGGTGTGTGATGTTCAGCAGAATGGCCTATTCTCACCACTGTTGTTATAAGCTATGTCATGTTGTGCAATGTGATGCATCGCTAAGAAGTGTTTCATCACTTTAAATAAAGCATATTTTGTTTAGCTGAATTGTCACAGGCAGCCCAAAGCTTTGTGTAAATATTTCAGTTTTAAAGCTGAGGTAATCATATTATGATTAAGACAAACACAAGAAGCACCAGTGACCCCAAGTTGGGTTCCCTGCGCTGAAATCCCACTCACTGAAAAGTGCTTAATCACTGCTGCAATTTCTTTCTCCACTCAGTGTCTTGTTTTTCAATCTAGTTTAATTCCTATCAAACTGAATAAAGAAGTCTCCTGCCTGTTAGTAATTCTGTTGGCAGAAGTCTGCTGCGCCATGACCAGGTTTTTTGTTCACCTGAGGCTGTGAAGTGACAGATCAGATAGGAAAATTGGCCAGATATTTTTCTCTGACCCCGTTTTACCGACATCATCACTTCAGTGGAATGCATCAGTGCAAAGGAATGCACAAAGCCTGTCAAAAGCACACTGACTCTGCCCTAAGCGCCCTCTCTCTAAAGCCCAATCTTTCTTTTATACTGGAATCTGTAATAGTCACTATATAAATCACAGTCTCTGTCATCATTCCTGACCTCTTCCACCCAATTCAATGAGTTTTTGCCTGTCTAAACAGACCAGGGGATGTTTGGTGTCTGTTTATACAGTCTTTATTGCTGGTGGTCATAGCTTCAACAACTGTGTGCAAAGCTGAGCTCTGACCTTAGCCATCCCTGACAGATTCAAAGCAATACACTCACGTCTGACAGCTGTGCTCGCACTGTGGCCACTAACAGCCGAATCTGCTATCTGCAGGGAGAGATGCTGCAAAGCAACTCCTGATTGGCAAACAAATCTTGATGGTGCTGTGATTGGCCAACACATTCAGCCTGGATGTGAGTGCTATAATTGCCTAGCAGACCCACACTGGATATGAGTACTGAGATTGGCCAGTGCATTCACGCTGAATATAATTACTGTGATTGGCCAGAATACTGATGTTGGATGTGAGTGTGGTGATTGGCCAACACATTCAGGCTGGATGTGAGTGCAGTGATTGGCCAACACATTTAGACTGGTTGTGGTTCTATGACTGGCCAGCACATCCACGCTGGATATGAATGCTGTGATTGGCCAGCCTATCAAAACAGCATGTGAGTACTGTGATTGGTCAACTTATTCAGGTTGGATGTGAGTGCTGTGATTGACCAGTATATTTACACTTGAAGTGAGTGCGGTGACTAGCCAGCACATTCAGGGTGTATGTGAATGCTGTGATTGGCCAGCACATTCAGAGTGGGTTTGAATGCTGGGATTAGCCAATCAATGAACAGCGCACAAGCATCCTCACACTCAACCACACGCCTCTAAAACACAGCCGCCACTCCTGCTCATCAGCGATCACAGACGTTTCATGCACAGAACAAGGGAGTGAAACCAAGACAAGAGTCAGTTCAGAATGTAACAACAAACGCACTGATAGCCAATAGGAGGAGCTTGAGCAACAAGCTATGCAAACTAAACCCGACTGCCTCCGTCTCATATCACTGAGCAGCCTGAGGCTGTTTGGGGCACTTTATGGATGATGTGCAGCCCTATGAAAAGTCTTAGGCACCGTAGATTTAATAAAATTGCAATCTGGCTTTAGATGTTTGCTTTTTGTTTTCCTCTTTGCTTTTGATGAAGATGAAAAGTACATATGAAATTCCAAAAGTTAATTTTAAAAATGGTTTTAAAATACATGTTTCATTTCATTAAATCAGTTGATAAAGGTAACATACCCTGGAGAGAGCCCTGATGTCAGTGTCATCATGGCTGTTTGCAATTTCTAGGGGACAGATGCAAGTGAGACAGTCAGTCTGTACGTCTCAGATTTATAGGCAAACCATAATCATACCAACTATTCATTTTATTTAATTTTTAATTGTTTACTGCTCTTTATAGTGTACATTTCTCAGTAATTAGACACTTTTAATTTCATCCTTTTCCTAAGCATATTTGCCCTATAAAATGTGCTTAGGACATTTTAAAAGTACTGTATGCTTTCCTTCAGCCATAACTCAATTTGTGACATTAGCAAATAAAAGAGATCGAAAATATGAACAATCTCGTAATTGCAGTTTTTGAACAAATTGCTTTTGTAAAGCCGCAACTTGATTTATCCGCATTTAGCCAGTCACCCAACACAAAATGGCTGATGAAATCAGGGATGGTTTCTTGTGATCTGGCCATTAAAAAAAAATGTGATTCCTGTATTGAAGTGGAAATGATAAAAACACGCAGCACCAGTAAAATGCAACAAGCATTTTAGAGATGTATGTTCCAGTCCGTTTTCTATCTTTATGTCGTGGGAGTTTAATCTCATTCCGTTGACTCAGCCCAAGGCAAAAATGAAAAGAAAGACATGAAATTAGTACAATATGAGGATTTAAACATTCTAAAGCACTGCTTGTATTCTTCTTCTTTTTTGCCCTTTTTTTAGCAGCGGTCATAGCCATAGCCACTGTAAGCGTGTCCAGCTTAAAACAACTAATCTTTGCAAACCCCATTAAAAACCTGTCAGTTCACTCCCAAAACACCCTCCCCAACAACTTCAAGTGACGAGCTCATTTCACAGAAACAAGAAAAGCTAGCTGGGATTTCTGTATCCAGTAAATGTCTGCAACTGAGAGGGAGAGCTGGATGAGAGGAGGTGAAGAGAGGAATGAAAAAGGGATGCAGAACTGTTTGTTTCTCTGGAAAGACAGGTTTCAGTGCTGGTAAAGGATTGATGGAGATTGTAAATTATTCTCTTCAGGAAGCCTCTTTAATGAGCGAGGCACCTTACTCAGTCCTTTCCTCGAGGACAGTACCCCGCTGACCCTCCAAGGAGATATCCACCTGGAAGCCTCTCAGACTGCAGCACTGCAATAAAAGCTCACTGAAGATAGACACTACGACAGCCAGCTGCAAAACATTATTGAGTTTAGGGAACTTTAAATTCCGTTTTTTTTTTTTTTTTTTCAAAAATCAGCCTTTGCAACTACTTGGACTTGAAGTTGAGCAAATTCAAAAATGCTTTGCGGTGGTATCCTTAGTTTTCCAAGTTCACCCAACTTCTTCTTTTCTACAGCATGCCTGCCTCCACTCCATTCTTTTGACTTTTCCTTGTTGTTCTCACCTCCAACCCTTGAGGCTGGCAATATACCGGACCTGGTGACCCTGAGGAACTGCTCCTTACTCAAGCTGACCAAGACCCCTCAGCATCAGTCAGACCACCTCTTTGTTTCATTCTCCCTCACTCTTACTCCAGTTCTCCTGCCCTTCTATCCGCCCAAACAGTTACAGTCCCCTGTAATACCTGCTCCCTCTTACCTCTCCCTTTATCCTCCAGAGTCATGGCTTCTCTTCACCCTCTGGAATCATCTCTGCATTTCCCACTGCAAGTTAAACTCACTTAACTCTCTCTGTTCTTCTGTCTCTATGCCAGTTCACTCAAGCGGACTTGAATAGACCGCTGACTAAAGCTAATGCTAGCGATCAATAACGGTCTCCAACGAGCTATCTTGGTACCCTTACTGTCCCGGGGATTGCATTGACTAAGCAGTCAATAAAATGAACAGGGTGGCTAACTAGCTAGCTACTTGTAATGGACATTCAAGGACAATATTTCTTACCTGCATAATATGTAAAAGAATGGACAACTCGCTTTGTCTGTTTATACAGAGCTCCAAAAGACAAGGTGGGGAGAGAGGCTTGGCTGTTAGAAATCAGGAGAAAAAACCTTTCTCTATCCCCTCGATCCGTGCAGTGCAGTGAGTATTTCTGAGAACAGTGCTTTAACGGGACACAGGCAAAGATGAAGCTTAGTATAGGAGTTACCAGTTGTTGTGAAGTTATAAAAATCTGCCAAAACAGCACTTCGCAGAAAAGTGAGTCAAGTATATGGCTACAGTATGAGCTTAAATAGGCATAAAAGAGGACGTTTGATTTGTTTTTCTGTCCTCAATCTCAATCGCTAATATACTCAAAAGGAAGAAGAAGAAAAAGAAGAAGATGATGTTTTTCTGGCCTCCTGTCCTGCCGATAGTTGAAGAATTAAAATAATGCTAGACAACGAGATAATTTATTTGTTAGTAACTGTACTGCAATTACTTAAGTTATCAAAGTAATTTGTTACATTACTGTGTTACTGATAAATGTAATGAGATCACAAAAATTTGCTACTTTGTAATGCATTACCCCCAACACTGCAAATAACCCTCATTAACTGCTCTAAATTATTCATTTTATGTTACTCCTCCTGATTGTTGATTTAATTGATGAGAAGGTTGCAGAGATATTGTGCCTCCTTCAGATCAACCTCCACCCTGACCATGTTCCTCTGCTGCGGTTCCTTCCCATGTCTTTCCTGTCGTCTCCCGAGACTCATATCTCATCACACCAGTCTCATCAGCCTTATACCAGGCCCATGTCTGTAAACCAGCCAGACAGTGTTAGCAGGCCTGATTGGAGGATTTGGCTCTGAGGAAAGTGTGCTCTATGATTGCCGAGTCCTGCGCATTAACACGAGAAGCTGCTTGTTGCTTATAGAGAGGGAACTCTGAGGTCTCATCCAGCCAATTAAAGGTAGTTCAGATCTTACCAGCTATAAACCAGGCAGCTAATATCTGAAGCAAAGTCATGCTGTCCCCTGTCTTATTAAAATATGGCTTTCAATCTATTTGCCTTCACTCTTCTACCACAATGTTTGCCAAATGTGTCTTTATGTAGGTTTGTGCATTTGAGCGTGTTATACAAATTCAATTTGCTTTGTCTGTTTGCCCTGCTGGTATGCTGAAATATTTACAAGGCCCAGCTGCTCTGTTAATTGACATTTTAAAGAGATTGATGTCTGTTGTGGGATCTTGAGGGAACAAATCAAAGCTGCATTAAAAAAAAAAAGAATACAATGATAAAATATTGATCAGACTGACTTACTTACATGGCATATGCTTTGCTTAAGACATGCATGTTGTCATTCAGACATGCAAACATGCTGAGAAATCACTCTTATCAGACTGTGTCTGTCCTGCACTTTCTTTCAGTGGGGGCAGCTACTTGACAGTGGGCAGTGTATAAGCCTCCAATGTGAATCAGACTTATGTAGAGAGAATGACTAGCCAGGGTACAATATAAGGCACTCATCAAGCACTCATAGGGCACTCACACGGCACATACAGGTCAATCATATTGCACATTTAGCACACATATACATAGAACTCAAGAAGGGCACTTATAGGACACCTATGAAGGACTCATAGGGCACATATAGGGCACTCATAGTGCACAGTTAGGGCACTCATAGGGCAGACAGAGGGCACATACCTGTACAAAGCACTGCAAAAGGCTCCAGTTTCTCAGGAGGGAAGTTTCAGCTTTGGTTTATGCTGATAAGCACCTCATTGACTTGAAAAACAATTATCACTGTTGGAAAATGAGGTGCTAATGAACTGCAAAAGAAAGCAGAGCACTTGTGAAAATGTTTGTTATGTGTTTTTCTGGAGGTGATACTCTCGGGTAATACATGAGTTTGCAGAAAGGTTTCCAACTGTGACAGATATTAAATGCCAGCTGTCGAAGAACAGCTTGTAAATGAGATTATCTCAGCAAAATTTTGCGATATAATTGGTCTATCTGTCAATGTCGTCATGGTGACACAAAACTTAGAGATGCTTGCCTGTTCTCCACTTTCAAGCACATACCTTCTTCCTCTCGGAAAATCGATTGGTGCAGATGGACAGCTTACTGCAGAGACCTCTATGTTTGTTTCTGCAAGAGATACCCCTTTATAAAATGCAAATCAGTCATTAATTTCAATTCAGTCTAAATGGAAGAATTGAGTCATTTTTAATCAACACTTTGAATTTGATAGAATGGGCTTGCTTAATGCCCATTATAATTTTGTGAATCTCGACGCACGCTGCTTTGTGACAGTGTTTGTCAGCTGGAGTTCAGGCCTCATTTACACGTCTCCTTCACAGCACCTGAGCAGAGGGGCATCACTCACTCCTCAATTTGCATCTCAAACCGCGGAGCACAATATCCGACATTGATTATGTTCTGGCAGGTTCTTATCATGCTAATAAATTTACTGCTTTAATTCAATGTCACTGATCACTTTCACGGATTTATCATAGATTTCAGATCTGCGTGCTGGATTGGCAGTCGATGAATGGGCTGATATTGGGAAACAAAAGAGTGAATTGAGAAAGAGAGAGCGAGAGGGGGGAGAGAGAATGGAAAATGCCTCAAAATCATTGTCCCCCATCCCCACATGAGTGAGTGGACTCTCCTCTCAGTGGTCCTGAGGGGAAAGGCTTTTGCCTGATTGTTTTAGAAGGCTGTTTATTCACATGAGCGCCACCTGGTGTTTAGGGCATAGCTGGGCTTAAGCTAAAGGAAGGATGTGATATTGAAATCACATAATTTCGTCCCCCCAATAATGTGCCGTGATAAACAAAAAAACATTTAAAAAAAACATTTTCTCACAGACACGAGCGTTTCAGTTGGTCTATCCACCCCAATAATGGACAAACTGTTACTCTCTTGTGCCAGGATACCATCTATATTGCACAATAACTTCAGCATACAAGTCTGTTTGTTGTGTTCTGTGGGTCTTTGTAGGTTTTGGTTAGTCAATCTTAGGTTTTTATTATTTTTGTGATGTCTGTTTTTCGTCTGATGTTTTAGTGTTTCACATTCCGTATCTTTCCCGTATTATTCCGGTCCGCGTCTTACCCATGTACGGTTTTTGTTTTCTCCCCAGTCGTGTCATTACTTCGTTGGCGTTTTTGTCTTTATAGATTGTGTCACTATTTCGGGTGATTTAATGGATTCTGGGTTTTAGCCTTCGTTCCGTTCTCATTTGCTTACTTCCCCTTGCTTTTCTATATTACTAACCCGTACTAACAGTTTGTTGTTTTCTTGAATTTACTAGACAAAACTAACATTGTATATAAGACTAACGTACTAACGAGCACTCAAGATTGTACAGCCGCACTTACTAATTGACTAATGAACTCTCCGCATTCGCCCTGTTCTAGTCTCTGCCACCTGCTCTCCCCTAATCTTCGTCGCTGCATTTCTTGCAGATTCTCTGCAAATTCTCTTATCTGTCCTGCCTCTCACTTCTGTGCAGAAGTCCTTTCCAGTTTATTTAACCCTTCTTCGGGAGAGTCTTGTGATCCTTGTCCATGTGTTGATGTTTTCCTGTTTCATGTAATTAGGTTTCCCTTGTGTTCCACCCCTTGCAATTTATATTATTTTCAGCAACTGAGTCTGTCCGTGCCCCCTCCCTATTTATTTCCCGGCGCTGCTGAGCAGAGCAGATCTGACTTCAGCCCAGCCAGGCCAGTCCTGTCTTGTCTCCAGTCTTGTGCAGTTCAGTCCTGAGTGCAGTCCCGTGCAGAGTAGCCTGGCAGACGCTTCCCGAGCCCCCTGCGTTCGTGTTTCCCTATGCCTCCCGAGCCCTCTGTGTCCGAGTGTCCCTGTACCTCCCGAGTCTGCCACCCGCCAGCTGTGCCTTCCGAGTCAGCCATCTGCCAGCTGTGCCTTCCCGAGTCTGCCATCTGCCAGTTGTGTCTTCCTGAGTCTGCCGTCTGCGCCAGCTGTGCCTTCCGGAGTCTGCCATCTGCCAGCTGTGCCTTCCGAGTCTGCATTTCTGCCAGCAGTGCCTTCCCGAAAAAACCGCGCCATGGACAAAGATAGGACAGGTCTGTGATCTGTGGAAGACCTTGATGAAGAATTAACAGTAGCTCCTGGGCTCAGTGAACCCCCAGGACCCTGTTTGTACAAAGGCTCAGGGAGAGAGGTGGGAGGGTAGCATATGTGAACGGGATGGTAACAGAAGAGGTAGTAAAGGTGGGAAGACTATTATAGCAGATGAGCAGAAGGAGAGTGTTTGAGGTCTGGTCCTGTAGCTGAAAATATTATATTTAGCACCATTTATTGGCGAGGATCTGCTTTCATTACAGTTTATAAGACTTAGAAATGCATGAGATACGTAGCTTTTTCATAGCTAAAACTGAAATGAAACAAATTTTATGCAGTCAGCAGCTCCAGACAGCAGTCAAGCAGACACATTTCAATCAATGTAAAAAATGAGAAGAGCGTCCATACTGTATGTCACTTCGCTCTAGAGGGTCGACTGATGCAGGCTGACAGTAAGCAGCAAGTTAACTGGCAAAAAAGTGTGACCTCACCCATCTGTTCCTTTTACTTCCTCATTAATTCTTAGCAGCCGCAGTGGAAAAAAACTGCACTTCACTGTGAAGCTTTGCGTGCGAATAGTCACCATAAAAACATTGGGGGTCTGGGGAACTCAGTGAGTTTAAAAAACACAGCTGGCAGTTCCTCTTCCAAGAGGATTACATGGAGGTGTTGGGGTGGGCAGCTCAATCACAGATGAGAGCTCCGGGGCTGACTGCACCAGGGTTCAGATGGGAGATCCAGGGCTGATTGCACCAGGGTTCAGATGGGAGCTCCAGGACTGACTGCTCCAGGATTCGAATGGGAGCTCCAGGGCTGAGTGCACCAGGATTAAGACAGGAGCTCCAGGGCTGACTGCACCAGTGTTCAGATGGGAGCTCTAGGGCTGATTGCTCCAGGGTTCAGATGGGAGCTCCAGGGCTGAGTGCACCAGGATTAAGACAGGAGCTCCAGGGCTGATTGTCCAGGGTTCAGATGGGAGCTCCAGGGCTGACAGCACCATGGTTCAGATCATAGACTGTATAGAAAGATGGGCGTAGCAACCGTGGCGTCACCCATTGGTTTCAGCATACCATTTAGGAAGCCTTGATTTTGGCAATATAAATTGCGCCATTTTGTCATTTTTAAACCGGATGTGATTCCTATTGGACGAGATTAAATTGAATATCCAGGGACGAGCGAGGGGTGGATCTATGGGTGGATCTGACCATATCAGAGAAGGACAAGAGGATAGCCACGCCCCTAAAGCATATTCTGGCTTTATCCTTTATTCTTGTCTATTTGGGAACATAATTTCTAAAAATAAACACCATGATATATCAAAGGAGACTTGAAACTTGCGATTGATACACCATAAAATTATGTGGAAAACATTATTGAAATAATAAATCTGGTGGAAGAGTAAGGTAATTTTCTCATAGACTTCTATGGGACTGAACATCTTTCTGCAACCACCTGCATCGCCATCTGCTGGCCATTAAATAGAATGCAAATTTTGGAGATTCCCGCATTAGCCTCTGTTTCCAGACCCGAGTGCTGCATCCATCTTTTTATACAGTCTGTGGTTCGGATGGGAGCTCCAGTGTTGAGTGCACCAGGATTCAGATGTGACCTCCAAGGTTGAGTGCACCAGAATTAAGAGGGAACCTCCAGGGTTGAGTGCAAGAAGGTTCAGGAGGGTGCCCAAAGCCTGCTTCTAGAGAACTCACCCCTAATCTTTTCTTCTAATTTGATTTGTTGAGCCTCAAACCTTCCCTTACCTATGTCATTAGTCCCAACCTGGACCATGATCACTGGATCCCTCCTTGCTCTAGCCAAGAGCTTATCTGCACGATCCAGGAGGCCTCAAACCTGGGTACCAGGCAAGCTGCACACTATATGAGACTCTGTGGCACGTGAACAGTCAATGTTTTCTACCGCTCTAATAACTGAGTTCCTGTAATATTACTAACTCCCTCTCTTCAGGGGGAAGTGGCCAGCAGGGTACCCTGAGGCTTATCAGTGCCCCTGCTCACAGGGTCAGGGGTTGAGTCAAGTTTTTGCAAGGGCTGCAATTGATTGGTCACCCCAAACCCCAGAGATGCTGTCACTTTATGGTGTGCACACTCTTTCCAGTGCCTGTGCCCCACTGTCACCCAAATTTCTCTCCCTGCCTGCTCTCAGGTCTCCCCTCCTCCCAGCTGTGGTGTGCACACCAGCTCTCTAAATGACATGCTTTTAAGGTTATTGAACTTTATCCAGTTTTAATTATGTGACGCTGCAAAATGGTCCTTTAGACCAGGAATCTTGATCTCCGGATGGCCAATGAGGTTTCATTGGCGGTAGACAAACACCCTGGATCAGCAGTGCAATCATGCTTCAACCGTTACATAGCTTTGATGAAATGTTTTATACCTCAGCTATCACCCTATTTCTCCCTAAATAACAATAAAAATTACTACTGCCAAGACAGAAGCAGGAATACTACAATTTATAAGCTTGAGTAGCTTTGAGTAGCAGATGCAACAGAAACCACAGAAATTAATGGCCTCTTTTAACAAGGGCTTAGCTAATTAGCCCTTGCTAATAACAATGATTCAACAAATAGGTGCAACAAAATCCTTAAAAACCTATGTAAATCTTTGTCTTAGCTCCAAACTCTCCAATAACTCTCCATTAGCACAAAACAGGAAGTGTGTATCAGGAACAAAGCAATTGAGCACAGAGGAGCAGATCAGAGCAGCAGATCAATGAGATCCAATCCAATGTGTATGCAATAAGATTTCCAAAGGTAACATTGTTTTTAATTGTTCTCTCTGGCATGTCTCCCACAAACAGAGAAACATGTTCTCAGTTACACCTCCATGTTACAAAAGCAAACCCGACACAGCACAGTCTTCCAGAGAAGTGATATCAGGTTCCCATGCCCTCCGACCCTTCATGTGCAGTCTGTTTGCACGGTGAGGGTTAAGGTTGGGGTTAAGGTTAGGTGAAGGTTAGGATTAGGGTTAAGGTAAGTGGCGGCAGACCCTGCCCTAAGTGTATCTCCATCATCTGCGGCTATTGCGTTCCTATCTGCCCCTGTGGCAGTGCACGTGTGCGGTTAGTGAGAGTACAGGAGGCTCACTGTCACAGTGATGGGACCGAAAGCCTCTGCAATCCCTGCTTGAGAGAGCTATTGATCCAGTGGATCAGGGTCTCTCGTCTGCCTGGGACACACTCCTCAGCTGACAGATTATTACAGCTTTAGCAGGATTTACTCCCTGAAAGGCTCTCAGTACAATTCCTGTGGTGCAGACACAGCTAATAAGGTACTGAAGGCCACGAAAAAAACTGGGATTTCAGGCGGCTTCAAACAGCAGTGACAACCTCTCTTTTTCTTTTACCCTCCCTTTTTCCCCTCTCTCTTTTCTCTCTCCTTTTCTCTCCTCATCTCTTTCTCTCTCGCTCCCTCTCTGCTTCACTCTCTCTTTCTTTTTTTGCTTCATTCTATCGCCTGCTCTTTTATTTTCCTTCTCTGTCCCCTCACTCCTCTGCCTCACACTTCCTCATTCTCACTTTCTCTGGTTCTCTTTCTCCTTCTCATTCACTCATTCTCTCACTTTATCTATCTCCCTCTCAGTTTTTTCTCTTTGACTCTCCATCTCTCACTTTCTTGCAATCCCTCTGTCCCACTCTCTCTTTCTTCTCATTCACTTTCTCTTCATCTCTCTCTCTCTCTGCATGCTGGGAGTTGGGGTGCATTTAGTGAGAGCGTGTGTTGAGAGCTTGGTGGGTTTTTTACCTTTGCACTCCCTTTTTCTATTGTTCTTTTCACTTTCTTTTATATGATTTATTGGAATTAATTGAATTGCGATAAGGGTAAGTCATCAAAATGGAAGTGTAAACGAAAGTTCAATCACGAGACGTAGGATTCTCATGCAATTACACTTACCCAATTAGCGCCTTCGGTCTTCTGTATATATGCTTCTGACGTGTTCCTGTCTGCTGTTGCACAGATTCCGCATCACCCACCGCCTGCCCACCACCACCAACTTCCGACTCCGGCCTCTTTAGCATCTACTTCATCCGTGTGACCCTTCTGTCCAACGGGGGATGGCTTCGCCCCTGCCTGCTACCCAGGCAGATCAGCGCCTCTCTTCACTTGAGGGTCCTCGAGGACGGAGTCATCGCCAAATCCTGAATTTCTTTCATGTCATTGCATTGTTAATAAATCTCCTTTCCTTAAAATCCGAAGTCTTCGTGATTGAACTATTGTTATCTTTCCTGGAGGCGGGATGGCATTAAAGGAGACACCGTCTCTGTCTATCTGGCATGGGATACAGGTTTTTCTGCCTGATGCTAAAATAACTGTCAGTGATGTTCTCCTAGCAGCTGTAGAACAAGTTTGCCATGAAAATTTGTTGAATGCTTCTCACGTGAATAAAGCTGTTTTTTTTCTGAAGGAGCAGCGTTTCGTCGCTCAATTAATTTCTTGAGGAATTTCATCCTTGATGTTTATATTCACCATTAGCTGTTGCGTCCACACGGATTACAGAATCGGGGGTGCCGCCTTTCATTTTCATTCCATGTCTAAAGTGCTCGAGCGAGAGCTCCTGCGTTTTGCGAAATTCGCTTGTGGTTTCAAAACTGTCCGCCCGGGCTGCAAGGATCCGAAACTTAAGCATGTTCAGTCTCTTCAAAGACAAATTTTTTTGTCTCGATTCCGCAACTCAAAGCTAAGCAGTGTCATTTCGCTTAAAATTTGAGGATGGATTTTACATGTTGTAGTCAAGTTCCGAGGAATATTATGAGAGTGCTGATGTGGAACATTAACGGCTATTAACTATTTAAACTATTTTTCCATCATTATTGGGAAAGAGTGCAAAGTTTTGAGATACGGGACAGTGCCTCGCACTCACAGGCCGATCATGAGGAGGGGACAAGTACACAGGCAAGGCAGCCGCAGGTCAGTCAAGAGGAGAAGAATGCTTCCCAAAGGGAAGAGTTAGAGAAACAAACTTGAAATCGCAACAAAAATTCCTACAGATGAGGGTCAGTGGGAAGAATTAGCTCCCGTCGTGAATGGAGATGTTTTGTGTTGTGGTAAGGGAGAAGCTCGCGGACAAGGAGTGAAGCGGCCTGCTTGGTCTTCTGTAAGGACTGACATGTTAGCAGATTAGTCTGAGAAGTTCGAGTCAACCCTAAATAATGTGAACAGTGAAGCTGTGGACAAGGAGTTACAGCGTGTCTGTACAGTCAGATGCACAGTTTGACTTTTATACTTTAGAGCAGTGAAATGATTTTTTTGGATGAAACGTTTGGCAATCCTGCTAAGGTGAAAGAGTATTTTCCTGACAAGGAAAAATTCATAAGGTCTTGCATTGCTTTACAGAAAAGGTTATAGAGCAGGAGCACACAGGGGTAAGCGTAGCTGAAAAATGAACCAATTTTCTCTCGTGTAATACTTGTAATCTTGTGCTGCATGTACATCGCTTTTCATGAGAATGTAAGTCTGCTGGGCTCCTGGTGGTGGGTGTGGCCAGGAAGGCTGTCACAAAGGACCAAAAATATTGAGCTAGATCAGTTCAAAAGTGTACCACATGAAACAAGTGCCAAAATGCACCCTACATCCTCTGAAATGATAAACAGGCACTGGCAGACATTTCGGGTGGTGGGACACGCCTGCCAGAATTACGTAACTGCCCCACCAGAATTGAGCTAGATCAGCTGAAATCCGAACCGAATGAAACTAACTGGAGATTGCTCAACACCGTTCCAGGTATCACGAATACCCACTGCCAGACAGTTTTTGTGGTGGAGTACCCCTGACCGACACGCCCAAAGGGCCACAGCTTCAAATTTAGCTAGATCAGCTGAAATCTGAAACGAATGGAACCAACTAGAGATTGTTCAACACCATTCAGGTATCATGAATGCCCACTGCCAAGCTGCTGGATAGCTCGCTCGGTTAAAGCTCGCCATTGCGGAGCAGAAGTGTCTATCACGGCGCGGGTTCGAGCCCTGGTCGTGCCAACCGGCAGTGGTCGGCAGCTTTTTCAGAGTAGCGCATGATTGGCCATTGCGCTACAGGGATGCAAATTGGGACAGGTCTGCCGGGAAGGGTAATATAAAATGGTTGCTTTGTTCGTTGCCTAAGCGCCTCCTGTTGGCCAGCCAGCCGCTCGTCAGGAAGATTCTAAGTCTGTTCATGTCCGGGTATCCTCCGCCCTCATTCTGAACTTGCGAGGAATCAACCAATAAGTGTATAAGAAGCAGTGGCTGACAGGCGTGTGCTCCGGAGGAGAGCTGCAAACTGTCATCACTCTCCTGAATTGGCAATACGGGGTCGCGTATGAGCAAGCCTTGTACAAAGTTACCCAATTGGGCATTCTAGATTCTGGTGCTATTGAAGATGCTAAATTTTTTCTTTAAAAAAGTAAATAATAATAAAAAAAAGAATGCCCACCTCCAGGCTGTGGTGGGGTCAGGGGTGTAAAGTCCGGGTTCAGAAAGTAAAAATCCTCCCCAGAACTTTATTCCAACCACCTGGATTTACTTCAGACAGGAGATAGAGCCAATATGAGTGATCAGCTCATTCTGTGGGAGGGAGAAAAACTTAGCAGGACTTTTACTTTCTGACCCCTGGATGTTACACCTCTGGGTGGGGTACCCCTGACAGACACGCCCAAAGGGCGACACTCTCAAATTGAGCAAAATCAGCTGAAATCCCAACCAAATGAAACCAACTGGAGATTGTTCTACGCCATCCCAGGTATCATGAATGCCCACTGCCAGACAATTTCAATGGTGGGTGTAAGGGACCACAGAACTACATTTCCCATGCAGTCAACAGGAAATGGAAACATCCTACACAGCACCACCCGCTTCTTTTACGTTTCCCAATAGAATGAGCCCAAAAGCTATAAAACGGGCAACAGAACTTTTAGAGCTAGGAACCACACCCAGTTCACTCTTTCTATCTTCTTGGCACACTTCCAACGGAGGAGGTCACGCTCTCTCTTGGCGCATATTCTCCCAAAGGAAGCTACTCTCCCCCCAGGGATGGCCAGACTCTTTTCAAGCAAAAAGACGGCACTTGCATTGGAATTCACGCATCCTGCGCAATTTCATTTGGCCTATCTGCAGTGCGCTCACATCTCTGCGAATCTCCATTTAAGTTCAGACAGCAAATCTCATTTAACTTGTTTATGCCCGGTGCTACTGCTAGGTGAACACGGAACAACTCCGAAAAAGAAGTTTTTGAATCAGCAAGGACATTCCAAGTGGACACAACTTCGGATCTGCGCACCCTGCTGGACATCCTCGCCAGAACTGTGATGTTCACTGGACCCAGAGAGGAATCCCAAGCTAGGAACTTCAGTAAGACTAACTGAACATTCCAGGCAGTAATGTAGATAATCGGTTTTCAACTTAAACTGGACCGCATTTAAGTTGTCCATTACTATTGTAATTGTTTAATCTCATTGTGTCCGATTTTATATTTTATGAAGTTAAATAGCCATTGATTGTTTGTCTTTACATGCATAATCTTTTTCCTGGCTAACTTTCTAATGCTGCAATTAACTAACACGCATGCTGTAGTATGGATGATAACTCGATAACTAATTATATAATAATTAGTTATACAAATTGCATATGAGCTGAAGCAAACTCCGTCTATAACTACATTTAGACATTCTAAGCAGCCCCGCGCTGAAAGAATTCGTCCCAAGAAAAAGGAACCCATGCCCCCAAGCACACACTCGCATCTGCCACGCGCGCGGACATGCGCCTGCCCACTCCCAAAATTGCGCACACGCACACGCGAGTACACACATGCACACTTGCACGTACACACACACCATTGTTACTCTCTCTAGTTGGTATATAGTCCATCCGTAGATTAGCCCATGTATATTCTGTGTTCGTTTGTTTAATAAATTCATTTATTAAACCTGGTGTCTGTTTGGTGCTGTAAGGAGTCTAAGTCAAAATAGCCTATGTAGAACTCCAAAATTCCTTCGGATTATTAATTAAATTGTTTTCTTCAATCATTAACAATGGTTATTTAAATTATTAATTAAAATTCCATATTTTTTGGTTATTATAGTAATTTTATGAGACCGGTTACTAAATTTGCAGGTTTCCTGCTGAATCAAATGGTTATCTTGCGGGAAGGATTATTAGGACGAAACGTGTGAATAATCCATTCTTGCTATTTTACGTATCGTAAAGGCAGATTCCCCAACGCATTTTGGTGCCTCATGGGAGGAACTTTAATATTTTAATTAAAGTTTTAATAAATAATTATTAACTAATTTTATTAGTTATTAATTAAATGTGATAGCCATTTAAATGCCCTTTTTAGGCTGCTGCACCTACATGGGGTACCCCTGACAGACACGCCCAAAGGGCCACACCTTCAAATTCACCTAGATCAGCTGAAATCCGAACGGAATGAAACCAACTGGAGATTGTTCATCACCATTGGCGGGCAGTGGATGGAAAACCGAGGGGGTGCAAAACATCCCTTGAAACGGATGAGATTAGTGACCCAATTTCAATCATTGTTCTTGGTCAACATGATAGTTTCCCTAATAATGAAATGTTCAGGCAAGTGAATAATAAATTCTATAAAATGTTTAATTCACATGCCTTAATAGGCAAAAAACCACTGTGGATTTTCCACGTTAAATTTTGTCACATCCTAAGCAAGTCCTCAAACCTGTGCGTAATGATTGTTAAATTGAAAAAGATTGAGATGCGCTCCATTTTGCGTTCAACTGATGCCTTTGATTTCTCGTCTTAACAAAGACAATTAGCTACGCCTGAGAGGGGAGAGTTACAATGTCTTTTACCAGGGAAACTGACTGAAAACAGATCAAGACTAATAAGCAGTTTAAAGACATGTTTATTGCCCTCCTTGTTCTTTGTCCACCGCCCACCACTGTTCAACACCACCAGGTATCATGAATGCTCACTGCCAGAAAGTTTCGGTGGTGAGCGTCCCCATACTTCTGTACATTCAATAAATAAACAGGGAGAAAAATACACACTGTCTTTGGGAAATCGTCTGGGCCACCCTGTTAAACTTATGTATAAAGAAGCTGAAATTTGAAAATCTACTTCAATCTACATTTATTTTCTAAATGTATAAAGAAAAGATTATAATTCACAAATCTGCAAAAAATGTAGGATTGAAAAGATTCCATACATATGGGGTGGCGAGAGTGCCAAAAAAATTCAATTTTCCAGTGTCATATTCAAGTCACAAAATGCTGCTCATCAAAGATACCTTTAGATTTTCACAAAAAGCAGTCAAATGTGTAACAGATACTATCTAATTTATTCATAGAGGGATGAAGTATGCGATTAGAATAGGCTTAATCCAACCATATTCCTATGACGCCAGACTTGAGAAGACAGTGTTTGTCAATACGTCAAAACCCAAAATGCTGGTTGTCCTCTTGACAAGCAGTTTAATCAGATTAATGAAACAGAATACGCCAACCCCAATAATATCTTAACGCTGCAATGATAAGGTACCATAGTGAACATCAAAATGCATTATAGGAATTCACCACCCAGAAGGAAGGACGCAATAATGGCAGTGACTGGGTACTGCCCGGAAGTGCTACACTGCAGACCTACAAATTTGTCTGATCCACAGAGTCAGTCTGGCAATAATACTCTCTTGAGTTGAAGTTGATCCACCTCATATTTGGGAGTGTGGCACATTGGTATGCTTGGGGATGCCTGTCAGGGGAGCCCCACCTCAGAAACTGTCTGGCAGTGGGCAATCATGATACCTGGGACGGTGTTGAAAAATCTTCAGTTGGTTTCATTCGGTTCGGATTTCAGCTGATCTAGCTCAATTCTGGTGGGGCAGTTACGTAATTCTTGCAGGAGTGTTCCACCACCAGAAATGTCTGTCAGCGCCTGTTTATCATTTCTGAGGATGTAGGGTGCATTTTGGCACTTCATATTATACACTTTTGAGCTGATCTAGCTCAATACTTTTGGTTCTGTGTGCTCACCCACCACCAGGGGCCGGCAGACTTCTGTTCTCATGAAAAGCGATGTACATGCAGCAGAATTACTCAAGAGAAAATTGGTTCGCTTTTCAGCTAGGCTAACCCCTGTGGGCTCCTGGTCTGTCAGGGCTGGACTTGCTTGACGAGAAAATGAGATTTCGGTGAAAAAAAAAACATGTTACCACTCTAAGAAAGGCCGTGAAGAGTAGGAGAGGGAAGGGTAAACCAGTGTCAAATCCAAGCTAATAAAATGACAGTGAATTGCATGGAGGTCTGTCATCTTTTCAGTCTGATTTCAGTGTTCACATCTTTCTCTTAAACTTTCTTAAGAGGCAATAGGCATTTTAAACATACATGAGGGGAGAGATGATCGTCAAGGAGCATTCACAGCAGAGGTGGCTCAACAGAAAATTGATTGATTTTTTTTTTCCTTCAAGAAACTAATAGTGATATAGATAATGAATTAGATTGCGGGTTATTTCAGAGGGGCATGCATTTCCTCAGTCATGGTAACAATTTTAACTGAGGCATAATTGTTCTTTATTCTCCTAATCTAAACATAAATATTATCTCCACTGCGGAGTTATGCAAGGGTGGAGCTCTAATAGCCTGGGCGGAAGTCTAAGGTACTGTTATGTGCCTTTTGAACATTTTTGCACTTAATTATGGCTCAGATAGGTTAGCTTTATTAAGGACACTGAACAAAGAGTTAGGATGTTCAGGATTTTATCAAAATGGGCGGAGGCTGGAACTGTACTACAGATTTTACATTGGATAGAATGAGTGAGGAGCCACACTTGCAGTCCTCTTGCAAATTGGCAAAGCAGGACATAAACTTTAACTTAGTGGATGCCTGGAGAATTAAATACCCAACTACCAGGCAGTACACTTGGGTTTGGGTTGTAGACAATCGCGTTACTGCTGCCAGATTAGATCGGCTGTATTAATATGACAAGTATCGAGGTAGTCTAGTTTGGAGTTTAATTAGTCCAGTGGGATTTAGTGATCAACACCTCACTTCCATTAATTAAGTTTTTTCTTCTGGTGAAAAAAATGAAAACCTACTGGCATTTTAATACGAAATTACTCCGGGATTTAAGTTTTTGTCAGTCTTTTTTTTTTTTTTTGGAAAATATCTGGGGTTTGTGGAGACAACAGAAATGTGATTTTGAGTCCTTGAGCCAGTGGTGGGAAATTGGAAAGGTTCAAGTCTGCATCATTTGTCAACAATACACCTCTCACTCCACAAAAAACATCAAAAAAATAGTTCAGAATGGAGCCTGGGTTAAATGCTGTCTCTGCTGATACAGCAGTTGTAGAGTAAGAGGCTGGAGCTCAGCTACTTTCTGCGTGTGAAGGCGGCTTGATCAGAGCTTGCTTCATAATCAGTGGAGAATATGGATGCACTGACTTCTTTCTTCTTCAATTTGGAGAGGTTAACAATACAAAGAAAGCAGATGTCCTGTCTCAAGGTGGGGTGACCACTGACCCTGCAGAGATGAGGCAACTTGCAGTCAACTTTTATACATAACTCTACAGAGCATTGACCAGTGTGCAGCTGAGCCCCTGGAGGGGCTTCCTCAGCTGCGTCCCAGAGAAAAACCTGCCTGAGTCCTGAGCATTTAGGAGCTGACCACAGCTGGGGAGCAGTTGACCTCTGGTCATGTACCTGGGATTGACAGGCTGCCCATAGAATTTTACAAGAGATTCTGGGGCTGCCTTGGAACTGACTTTTATGAACTGACAATGGACTGTATTCAGAGGGGCTCACCACCGGCATCATGCAGGAGGGCAGTGCTCCCTGTTGTGTTCCAGGGTTCTGGCCTTTGGCCAGAACAGTATTATTCATGGTTTTAACAGTTTCATGTATCAAGATTCCATAGTTCATAGTTTCATAGTTCATAGTTCATGTCACAGTTTTTGCATTTCATGTTTCACATTCCATGTTTTTACTTTTCCATGTTTTTGTTCATGCCAGGTCTGCCATGCCACTCCACCGCTTGTCTGCGTTCCGCCCCGTGCCTTCGTTGTTGCACATTTCTGAGCTCTGGTTGGCTTTGGTATTTCCCCTTCCTTCCATGCTGTGCTGATTCGGGGCTCTCTAAGCTTAATTGACAATTAACTGTTTTTAAGTTACTAACATTTACTAACACTCACTGGGTGGTGTAATTCTTAGATAGGCACATTACTAATACTACTAATGTAGACAGGGAGTTTATTGTCATGATTCCTGCTTTGCTATTTCAAGATCTTGCTGTGCTTTTCTGTTCTTAACATTCATGCTTGCTTCCAAACTGCATACTTAATTGGTACTTAAGCTGAGCACGCTCATTCTCTTAATGAGCAGGTCATGTCATCCAATCTCAGTCCATGTCTTGATCTTGCCATGCCTCTTGTTTCTCTCTCTCCAGGTGTTACCCCTCATGTCATGATTTCCAAGCCTTTATCTGGATGCGGTGGAAGTTGGCTGGCAGACAGTGTCTCAAGTTTGTTTCTAGTCGCGTCTCGTTTAGCCAAGTTCTTGTCAAGTTCCCTAGTATTTGTCCTAGCCTCTCGTCTTGTATATATATATATATATATATATTTAGTATTGTTATTTATTTTTCTTGAGTATCTTGCCTGGAGTTTCCAGTGCCTTTTTGTTTTTTGCCTTTTTGCATTTATTGTTTATAGCTCTGTGTAGCATACTTTAGTTTGTTTTTTGCAACCCTTTGGGCCAAGTTTTTTGTTGGCCCTCGTGCCTGTTTTGTTTTGTTTGGTAATAAATCCTCATTCCCTTCTCCCCGCATCTGGTGTCTTACTGATCCCATATCAGCTCCCACTCTTACCAAAAAAGGGAGACCTGGCCCTTCTAAAAAATTGGAGATTGGTGGCACTTATGTGTTCAGATTACAAAGTTTTTTCGAGGGCACTTTCAAATAGACTAAAGGAATATCTGAGTTCTGTAATAAAAGCTGATCAAAGTTACTGTATACCAGAACCATAATGTCAACCTGTTCTTATTCAAAGACATTTTAGATACCTGTCAGCAGTATAAGGACTTTGGAATTTTGTCAATTGATCAGGAAAAGGCTTTTGATAGAGTGGACCATGCTTTTTTATTCTCTGTTTTTACTTTTTGCTTAGGCAAAAATTTTATAGCATGCGTTAGTTTACCATATAGTGAAGAAACTTGTCTAGTTAAGGTGAGTATAGCGGGTTAAGTCAACCTATTAGTGTTGCAAGGGGTATTACACAAGGCAGCCTCATCTCTGGGCAGTTGTATAGCTTAGCCATTGAGTCTCCTCTTGATAAAATAAACAATCTTAATTAATTTTGTCTCTCTAGGTTGTTTCAGTCCCGTTATTGTATCAGCTTTTGCTGATAATGTGACTGTTTTTATTAAGGATCAGAAATGCGAGGCCCAACAGATTGGGCAATGGACAAGGGAGACACTTCCCAGTCTGCCTGGTGGTCTGCAATGGAGCAGATGTGGTCATAAAACCCTGAGAGTGTATCTCAGAGTCAATAGATTTCAGGAGATGATGTGGGAGGTTTTAGTGGAAACAGTGGGGTCTCATTCATGAAAGTTAGTAAATTTGTGCATAGATTTGCACATAAAAGCCTACGCTACTATAAACCTGCTCCGGATTCATGAACAACACGGGAAACTCAGATCTGATCATAAAAACGTGTGTATGATCATGAATGCCAATCCATCGTAAAGTGACACCGCGCTCCTGGTAATCAGCTATTAGCATAAAATCCCCGCCCATGAATTTCCAATGACCACCATATAGGAGGTGTAGATGCGTCCAGTCGACCTGTCAGTCATGGCGCAAACAAAGAAAGAGAGAGAAAGAAAAAAGAATTATCCAGAAGAGGAGATAGAAATAATTTTGGGTGAAGTGGAGTTAAGAAAAACATTTTATTTTCATCTGTTAGCAGTGTTGTGACCGGAGACAGGCAAAGCCAAGGCCTCGAGGGAGGTGACAGATGCCGTTAATGTTGTCTCTGTTGTCCAAAGAACTATGTCCGAGGTGAAACGTAAATGGTCTGACATGAAACCGGAGGCAAAGAAAGGCATAAGTGCACACACAAAAAAAAAAAAACATCAGCCACATGAGGAGGAGGCTCACAGTCACAACTCGTCCCATAAATAACAAAAGGTCGCAAGTGACATTCCTGATGAAACCTGTTTTTCTGCACCACGAAGTACAGGTTTCATCAGGAGTGTCACTTGCGACCTTTTGTTATTCATGCGACGAACTATCAACTGCAGACGGGTGCATCGCTGGCATAATTGGGGAGACCTCTCTGTGAGGAATTATACCAGATGGAGACAGCGACGTGCCTGCACTTTTATTTTTTTATTATCATCATTCAACATGTAGGAAGAACGTGTAATCTATTGAATCGATTCACATAGATATTTCATGAACCTAATCTGGATCTTAACCCTGCCACTTGCAAACTAATTTAACTAAATGTCATATATTTTTAATTGTTTGTCATGTTTAGGCTATATCACGTGTTTCAAAGGCATCTTTGAAATGTAATGAAATCAAATTGGATACACTATTAGAATGCTTGGATTGAATATTGTATTATCATCCAAGATGAATTTTAACATTGTAGTGTTGTATAATCCCCCATCCTATGATGTTTCTTTTTATGATGACTCAGACAAACTTTTTAAAGGTAAATAGTTGTACTGAATCCATTTTTCTCTGTGATTTTAATATTTACTGGTTAGAGAAAAGTCGAAGAAAAAAATGTAAAAGACTGCTGTCAAAACACAGTCTTCAGCAGATGGTGAAGGATCCAACAAGGATTACGCGAACGAGTAAAACTCTGATAGATCTGATAATTACTAACAGACCCCAGCGAATAATTAGAATGTACAATCTATTAACGGGACTCTCTGATCATAACATGACCATGGTTGCCCGAAAACTCACGAAACAGCGTTTACCAAAATTTGCGAAAGAAAGTAAACCAGGGAACTTGGGTATTCCCAAAAACAAGATGACACAAATTGAAAATGATCTAAATAATTTAGACTGGAATAACATTCTACAATCGAATGATTTAGAAAACTGCTGTAACTCTCTGATGAAAAACCTCACAAACCTGATTGGGAAATACACGAAGACATTCAAAGGTGCATGAAGAAAAGTCTCCTTGCCATGGCAATGACAATGACATCCGTCAGCTAATGAAAAAAAAAAGAGACTATGCATTGAAAAAAATCGCTGCTCTCCAAAACAAATACCGATTTCCTTATCTTTTAGAAATGCAGTAGTCAGAGAACTGCGTAAAGCAAAGACAGTCTATTTTATGCAACTGATTGAGGAATCTGAAGGGAACAGCGCCTCCCTTTGGAAGCACCGTGAACCACAACATACTCTTGAACAAACTCACCACCTTCAACTTGCCTGAACATGCTATTGGATGGTTTGCATCATATCTGGAGCATAGAGAGCAACGTGTTAAAATAATCACTGAACTCTCAATGCCACTACAATCCACAAAGGGTATCCCACAGGGCTCCATCTTGGGGCCTCTGCTCTTAAGTTTATATATAAACAATTTACCAACTTGCTGCCAGTCGACTAACTGTCAAATGTACGCTGACGATACAGTTATTTATGCATCAGCTAGGAAACCAAGTATAGTAGCAGAGACCCTGACCGAGGAAATGGTGAATGTATCCCAGTGGTTCAAAGATAACCATCTGACGCTTAACGTAAAAAAAACTGTATCTATGTGCTTCTCTATAAGAGGGAAAGCCAAGTGCACTATTAAAATAGTCCAAGAGGCCATAGAGGAAGTTGATGAATTTAAATTTTTAGGAATTATTTTGGACTCCCAACTTAAATTTGATAAACACATTAACAAACTCTGCAAGACTGTCAGGCCAAACCTGAACTGTTTCAGAATGATAAGGCATCACATACCTGTCAGGGCAGCTTTAATGTTTTTTCATGCTATGATACTTGCTCACTTATCCGACTCTGGGCCGGATCTACCATGTGGGCAATCTGGGCACGTGCCTAGGGGCCCTTGGGCAGGGAGGGGCCTTCCGTGATGGAAGAGTTTTTTTACGCTTTTTGAGGTTCATTACGTGAAGAGAAAATTATTTGCACCGAAACGATTATGCCAAAATCGTATGAAGTTGAAGGGTGCACAAACCATACCATGAAAACAGGGTGCATGAGTAATTTTAACGGATTTCCAAGTGAAGATTCACATCCTGATCGCCACTGAAAGTGTATTTATCCGCTTACAAAAATGAGTCGTTAGTAGCAATGGAACTACCTGGACTCCTGCAAAACTTGAAAAACTTTTTAATAGTTTGATTTGATTCTGCTTTGTCAGGACAGTCTCGCGGGGAAAAATGACAAGTAGCGCACTGAAGACCCGAATTACATCGCGTGTCATTGTTTAATACAGTAATTAAATTATTAAATGGATTTTTTTAAAAATGGCATCTTGTTCGTAAATAGACCTTGGGCTCAGAGTTGACGATGCACATTGATTATGCGCCGTTGTCGTTCACCTCCTGATTATATTACGCGTATCAAAATTTGTTTGGGTCCGATCCTAGTCTAAGTAAAACTTGTCTGCTTTATTTCTCTTTTATCGAATACTTGCAATGATTTCGCCAGAAAAGCCAGTTCCGGACTTGTACTGTCGATTACTAAATATGATGGCATGGCCCATCACTTTGTGAATGTCATTTTATGGGTTTCTGTGCTTCAGAATCAAATTATCATATTGAACATTGTGTTTCCGGTATCAGTTCGAACTTGCAGGGCCGTCTTAACTTGCAGCTGAAATGATCTCACACTTTCAGTTGGTGGGAGGTTGTTTGGTTGATCTGTTTATAGCACAAGCAAGTGCTGGAATTATATCGTTTAGATCACCAGAAATGTGGGTGCATTTTATCTTGTTGCATGGTTCGTCATTTGTTAATTGCCACGGTAGGTTAAGTTTGTTGTGTACACAGATTGTTTCAAGCATTCAGTCAGCATAATAAACAAAACATTGATATATATTGTTTAAAAGAAGAGAAAGTGTAATGTCTCCGCTTTGTCTTCGCGTTCTTTGGAAGGTGTGGGTGTTTGGGAGGGGAGGGGGCCCCCATGAGCTTCAGTGCCCGGGGGCCCAGCTTATCAATCCAGCTTTGATCCTACTGTGTCACTGTACGGGGCCAAGCCTCCCAGACAACAGTCAAACCTATCATATCATTATACAAACAGGCACTGAAAATAATGGATAAGAAACCAATAACATGGCACTACTGTTTGATTGTACAGAAATACAAGCTTTTAGGTTTTTACAGCTTCATTGAGTTCTCTTTTCTTAAACTGATTTTTAAATGCGTAAATAATTTAGCTCCTGCCGTACTCTGTCCTTTCGTGACAAAAACAAATACTAAGAGAGTGGCCACAAGGGGAGAAGTGGGTGGCAACTGCATAGCAGAGGGGCACAAAACTAAGATGCCAGTTGTGTTTTTCAGCAATAGGGACCCGTTTTTGGAATGATTTACCAACTGAAATAAAAACACAAACCGAGCTGAAAACATTTAACAGAAAGGTAAAACATTGGCTGAAAGAAAACCGAACATAAAAACACAGTCAGGACCATACATGCACTCACTCTGTTGCTCTTGTTGTAATGTGTTGTTTGTGCTAGATGTCTGGCGGTTCGCGCAGGGCTGCCAAGGCTTGCCCCGTGGAGCAAGGTCTGGGAGTGGGAGCTAAACATGTAGCGGCCGGGAGATGTTTTTATGTAAAAAGGGAAAGAAAGGAGAAAAAAAAAGATGCACGCATGTATGCAATACGCTGCTCATGTAACGAAATGAATCTGTTTAATGTTGATATAATGTATTAGTATTCAGTGTATCTGCTGCATGACTATGGACTGCACAATGCAGTTTTTTTTTTATACATTACATTTGGATTATTGTAATTATTATTTTTTTAAAAGGCCTGACCAGGGACTGGGGTTGGTAATTAGCCAATTGGCTAGAAACCTTCTATGCAACACATCTACACATATTGTTATGGCTTTGACTGTAATAACTATGGGGTCTATTCTCCCATTAGCGCGTAAGTCTTTTTTTACGCGCTTCGAGTTAAGCGCTTTTGAGTTACGCGTATTCTCCCCCATGCGCTTCGATCACGCCCACAGCGCTTAACTTCAGAATGTAGGCGGCCTTAAGAAAGAGGTGTGACTGATCCAAAAGAGAGGCAGACTCTGTTCAAAGCTCATTGATTATGGCTATCAGGAAAACATGGAAAAAGGATTTTCTGATTAACAATGAAAACGCATTTGTGGTCCATGGAAAACGCAAACCAGACTTTAAATTTGAATATCGTCGGCCTGCTGATAAAACCTCGTATCTCCAAACTGATAAGAAACGAAAACTCGTATGTCCACTATTCTTACACGCAAAATTAAACATTTTTATTATAAATTATATTTATCCATCTGTATAATAATAATAATAATTATTTTTATTTTATTTTATATTTATTTTTTATTTTCCTGTGAAGTTTGTCATTGTGAAGATACGAGGTTTTTGTATGCCGCTGTAATAGGAGGCCGTACCAAGTAGCTACAAGACGTAATTCAGACATCTCTTTATTTATCCCCGCCGCGCGATTAGCGCGAAGCGGGTGATATAGCATTGGGCTCCGTCCGTACGGACACATAAAATTGCGGCGGCGGGGGATATGTTAGTGACAAACACTTGTTATTTCTTACTCTAGCCACCATGGCATTAAAGCTATGCATACAAACAAATTGCCGCGATAATGAAATAATAAATAAAGAATTTAGCGCTTCTCAATCAGCAAAATCAGATCATTGAAAATGTGCCCCTCCTACACCAGCCTGTTTGTTCCGTGGAAGACAGGGAAGAAGACAAAGGGAACATTCTAGTCACACAAAGACAATCAAAGACAGTTTATATGATCTCATTTAGAAATTGCGCACTTGAAAACTACTCCGATGTCAGGTTTGCAACTAAAGGACATGGAAACGCTTTAACAAGGATTCTTTCCCCGCCCCGAAACCGCCTCAGCAATGACGGAATTCCATAGGCCTATCCATAGCCTATTATCCTATTTGATTTGAGCGACACATTCACTTGAACTTGACACTAATACTTTATTATAATTAATTATCCCATTTACTGATAATGATTCTTTCCATGTCAGCTATTCTTTAAAGGCTATAATTGATTAACAAATGGATAGTGCTCTGGTATTTGCCAGGGTAGGGCTCAATCTAGAGTAGCCTATTTAATAATATCTTTATTCACACATTAAATTACACAGTATTACCAATGGTAAAAATTACTAGGACTCGAGGTAGTTAATTCAGATATCCTCAATCAGAAAATCAATCCCCTCACTCGTGAGAATATCACAAATTTTTAGATTATCACGAACATATAGGGCAGTCGCATTAGTTAATAGAACATGGAAGACAATGATGGCGACGTCGAGCCAAAGCCGAAAACCAAATTTCACAGATGTTGGTGTTGTATGGCAAGCAAGCAATGAAGGCTGATCCGAGGAATTAAGCTGTGAATCGTTCTGGATGTGGCTTCGGTGGTGGGATGTAAGCGCAGTATCCCCGATATAAAGCATAAATGGAGAGATCTGCGGGGCGCTGTAAAAGCCAGGTTCTCTGGAGAACTGTACACGCAACAGTGGGCAACCATCATCCCCTGTGCATTTCACTGCACAGGAGGAGGGGATGTCATCCACTCTTTCTGCAGTGGAAGTGCATGGAGAAGAACTTGAAGCGCCAACGAACTGCGTCAGACACCTTGACACAGACGCCTGTGATGTGTATGACATCACCAGCCACTCTCTGAAACGACCCAGATGTCAGGAGCGACAGCGCAGTTCTGACGTTGATGGCCACGGGTATTTTTTGTGGATAATCGCTGCGGCTTGATAGCTGTTCATCCAGAAGTCAGCAAAGATAGACAATTGCCTCATGCACGAAAGCGCTGGATGCACTCGATGTTTGTTAGTCCCAGGATGTCCAAACGAAGCCGATATATGCGTGTTCGTCTTCGAGCTCGGCGCGCTCCTCTACTCTTTCCCAATCACGCAAGAGTGCAAGCAAATGCAGGACTGGAATTTTGGCTTTAGGTTTTGAGGGCATGGTAGAATGATGGTCTTATGTATACTCGAATTAATTAATTGTTTTGCGTTTGTAATTTAACTGATTGGAGAAGAGGCTGATGCGTAATATCATGTGATGATTTCGTTTGATAAATTATCATGGCTTTGAGAAATGTAGTTTAGAAATAAGGAAGAACAATCGAATATTAAATGTCTCAACCTTTACCATGTTAAATAAAATAAAAGTAATGTTAAAATTCGGGCTATAACCGACATCAAACGCAATATTCAATTTCGCCTAATGTTGGCGCTTGACCTTAATACAGCCCTCAAAAGCGCTTTACAGAAAAAGCGCGTGAGCCAGGGGGAGAATACGCGTAAGTGTTATTTGCATGAGAAACGCCCGGAAACGCCCCGATTTTGGCCTTGCTCCGCCCCAAGCGCGTAAGTGCCTTCAAGGCGCGTAATGCACAGACTTAAGTCGAGGGGAGAATACGCGTAGGCTGAAAAGCGCGTAGCTACGCGCTTTTTTCGACTTAAGCGCATGGGAGAATAGACCCCTATGTGCGTAATAATGTGCGCTGCATTGTCCCTAACAAATAAATGAATGAATTAATTAATTAATTAATCTGCGTATTGTGTACATAACTGTGGGCAATATGAATTAAAATGACAAGCATTATTTATGTGCATTCTTAAATTTACAGAGACACTACGCGTGGTCAGCAGCAGGAGTAGATTTTGTTAATAGCTACGAAAAGATCAGAATAAAAATATTTACGGAGATGCACGTAAATTTCAGTCTGCGAACGGATTACACACAAATCCGTTCTGCTCACGTTTCATGAATGAGACCCATTGTGCGCTAGTTTGTCAAAACAGAATTGGCTGCTGCCCCAACTGCCATATTGGGGGAGGGTCTGGTTGCTAATAACTTGGTTGCTTCCACACTCTGGCACCGGCTAATTGTTTCACCTTCATCAGGGGGCTGAGTCGAGGGGGTACAAAGACTGTTGGTGGACTTCTACTGGTCAGGACAGCACTGCATACGGGCTGCAGCTCTGTATCTTCCAGTGGAAGAAGTACAAGAGTTAATAGAAATAATTTCCTGTATAAAACCCTTCAGGGTAAAAATGGCACTGAGGCTTCTTTATGCCTGCGGGGCAATATGGCTAGACAAAGCTAACCCGCTACTTCGCCAAGCTGCTCGGCTAAGTTAGAGCAAACAGTTATTTCTGCTGACTTTGGATGAGGTGGACATCACTGGGCTCACGCTGTTCTACACATCAGTCCTGCAGGGATGGCAAGTCCTTCAAGCCTCTAGGGATCCTGATAAGTCACTTGCAATGTGAATTTTTGAGGAACCACTGTTTTTTAACGTCTTCCTCGAGACTGAAGTATTGTTGTCAGCGAGCCAAAGATCTGCCCTGCGCAAAGCCTGTTATGTAAAACAATGGACATCTCATGAAGGCCACACAATCAATGTCAATAGCTGCGTTCGAAATCGACCCCTATCACGGATATAGTGCACTATATAGTGTGTCCGCCATTTTGTAGCGTTGTTCGAATTCTTTTCATCCACTATATAGTGGACTATAAAATACCCACAATGCACAGCGGAATCGAGTGAACAAGCGATGTACACTACATTATAGTGCAGTATACCACAATGCACAGCTGCGATATTTTTCCACAGAAGAAGAATATGAAGAGCGAGATAGCTCCATGGACCTGTAAAACATCATTGGACAGCTCTGCTAGGTGTCCAGTGTCCCTGAAAAGCTGCTTTCACGCCGGACGCAAAACGAAGTTTTCGCACGACTGATTACATTCAAAGTCAATGCAAAGACCAAGAACTGGCTAATTATCGTTCTTGAAATCTTACCAAGCTTGTTAGGTGGCTAGCTAACTAAGCTAGCGGATTGAGCTAGAGTAGCTATTATAGCTACGTGTAAAGAACATTCCAGAAAACCATCACAGGGTCCAACAGTAAAGCTGCTTTCGCACCGGACGCCTTTCGCGTTTATTCCCGTCTTTGCATTGACTTAGAATGTAATCTAAAAAATTCGTTTCGCGACCGATGTGTTTACATGATGCTCGGCGGGTCCGCACACATCACAAGTATATCCAGCGCATTTGCTGACGCAATCATGTTTAGAAAATTCCGGTGTAGTGTCCGAAATCTCCCTTGGTCGTTCCCCATGTAGTGCACTATATCATATACATAATGTAGGGGATAGGGAGTGAGTGAATGAGTGGACGATTTCGAACACAGCCAATGTCTTACGATAGATGGCTCACATCATGCCTTCCATGCTGCAGTCTAGGATTGATAGGGAGGTCTTTGCCTCCTTGTCTTTGCCCCACAGAGTAATTGCTGAAAACGATATCTGACTAATAGGATGATGATTATGAGTCAGCAGGGTGGTCCGCAGCTTGAAATTTTAACATGTTGCATGAGAAATTATTGATATTGTGTGCGATGACCACATGTGCATGAAGAGCACATAATTAGAGCGAAGCACAAAGTCCCTTCTGGCCGGGGTCCAGCTCTCGGGTCTTAGATGCTCTCTGGTGCTACCTGAGCCTTAGTTTGGAACATTTAACTACCCAACATGAGCTATTAACCATGGATAAATAATAACCATGGATACATTTTTTTCACAAGTGATTTTGGAAGACATATTTTTTGTAATGTTGCATGATTCAATGGCAGTGCGGAGACTTTTGTGAATATATGTGACCCTACCTGTGGTAACCCAGCTATAGTCTTTTCTGGTGAAGTGCAGTTTTTTTACACGGTCATTCTTCATCATGAAAGGAATATTTGTGAAAAAATCAAACTGATATCTCTAATATTGACTGATAAGGCAATTTCAAAGTTTTGGCAAGCATGACATGTCTTCAAACTAGGCTGGTTAGCTTCATAAGACATTAATCTATAAAATGAAAACGCTTCATTTCTGAAATTTCTGCGGTAATACGACACAATGCATGGAGAAATCCGCACCGGGCTTAAGTCAAACTCCTCTGCCGTACCTTCAACTGACCTGCTTTATGATGGTGCGCATTATGTTCTACATTCATTTTCAATGGACAAAAAGTTCTGAAACCGATTGACACCCAAACTATCTGGTGTTTATCCACTGAAAGTAAACTGAAAGCCCATTGAAAAGCTGGCTAGTGGAAACCAACTTCTGGTATTTTTCCATAAAAATTTGTGTCAATAAATTCATTAATTTTAATATGTATGATGTTAGAAATTAATTTTTGAACACTATGTTTCAAAACCTCAGTATGTAACCTGACATTTACTTATCATTTACAGTAATAAATTCACATCTCATAGGTACTACTTGACAGTCTTTATCTTAAAATTAGATCAGGTGAGTTTAGCCGGGTTTTCACGGGCGGGGTCACATATGGCGATGTCATACTTTGTACACCACTTACAGTACATCCTTTGAGAGTCTGAGACTATGAGGGGAAAGTAAACGAGAATTTTAAAAGAATTACATGAACACTTGTGGCTACACCTTCAGAAAATATGCTCCACAAATATCTAGATCAGATATTAAATAACTATTATGAACTTTTATTCATACAATTAAGAATAATTTTCATTTTCATACATTCAGACCTGACAGAATTATCCCGCTAATGATGATAAATTGATAAAAGTCCTCATACTAGCTGTAGCCTACAATGTAGTCTACACTGAAAAGTGTAGCCTAGGTTGTAGTATTGCCTTGGCTACCCCAATAGGCCTGTGACCTGGGCACCAGAAACATGAGATACCCCTCCCAGAGGTAGAACCAAACACAACCTAGTTTTTCCTCATCTCTAAGGTCCGCCACACATGAAATGGATTCTTGTATAAAAATATTTTAGTGCAAAAGTGGTAAAATTGATCTATATTGTTATACACCCCCAGACAAAAAATGAAGTCTGTTCGCCTGGTGATTGAAGCATATAAACTCATATAGATTCACTATGGAAGCACCTGGGGGTCTATAACCTAGCACTCTGGAAGCCAGGATATCCCTCCACATTCTAAAAAAAACTGAATGTAAATATCTGGATGCAAGTAGGAGTTATAGTCATTTTAACACACACCTACAATAGGCGAGAATGGAAATCTATGTAGAATATCCTCTTTACTTTTTACTGACTCTGAATTGGAAAGCCATAACAACACATATCAGGGCTCGTTTGAAAGCTGTGGTTCTGCTAAATCAGCAATACCAATTTTGTACTGGTAGCTTGTATACTCGTGGAGTTATCTCACAAAAGGTATGAGGTGTCCCAAAAAGAATAAAATGCCAGAGAGACACAGACATAAGGAAACATAATTTTTAATTAAAAAACTTTTTTATTCAAATTAAATGTTCCTACATCTAAATCTCACTAAAGCTAATGATGTGTGTGGTCGGTGTGTGTGTGTGTGTGACTGAGAGAGAGGGTTTGTCTGTTTGTCTTGTCTTTAAGGTGTCTAGGGTCAAGAGGGGAGGTAGGTCTGTGGGAGAGGAGGTAGAGAGCTGTTGGGGATCTGCGGTAGGGTGTTTGGTATTGAGATGGGACTGGGGCATGGGTAGGTGGTGTGGTGTGGAGAGGAGAGGAGTTGGGCAGTGGTTTGGGCCAGGGAATAGATGCATGGAAACATAATCATCTCTATATCATTCATCCACATTATCATCAAATACAACATGGCTCATATTTGGGCAGTCAGGGAAAGGGCAAGAGCAAAACCTGAGCAGGTCAAGCCCACTGAAAGACTCTGGCATTTGCTGCTTTCATTGCATTTTCCATCTTTACAGTACAGGGGGGTGATGTCTCTGACTTCTTTCGGTGCAGGTGCTTTGACAGACATCACTGGTTCAATAGACCCATCTTCTCTGAGCCTCCACCCTCTACCAACTGGGTTCCAGAGATGAGGCTTTGCCACATGGCTGTGATGCCACACTGCAGTCTGGTACAAGGCTCTTGATACATGCTACTGGAAGGCATCTTCTGTTGGGGGTAGATTTGCAGCTGATGAATCTGTTGTAGATGCTAGTGTGTACCTCAGCTCATCCAAGGTGGTGCAAGGACGACTATCCGGCCTTTTCTTTCGGCCATACAGAAGGAGTGCATACTTTCTTGCCACAGGAATAGCCTCCTCCAGGCTTTCAGAAAGTCCAAAATTGTCCATCTCTTTTAAGTCACTCAGATGAGTCTGTCTGTTAAAAGCAGTAGCCTTCCCAATTCTGTGCAAGCTGCTTGTGGTATCACACCCTGTGAGGGCGTGGCATGCAGGTAGACATGCAAAAAATGCTGCACCGAGCTTCTTTGCAATTGCACATATTGGGACAAACCTCTCCCTTGGGCCGTGTCCAGAGTGCATGAACACCGTTGAAGATCCAAACATTCCTTGGCTGGAATAATACACAAGCAAAACCAGCACGTCTGTATTATCAGATTTGATAATGACCCGAGAATGAGACTCTGCTGCATGTATTGCATGGAATACCAATCTGGTGTCAGCCTCTTCCTGGTCACTATACAGGTCTGTCAAGTTGTCAACACCTGCGTTGCTGACCATCTTGACCTCCTCACCATTTTTGAAGCCGCCTGCCAAAATGACCTTTTTCTGATATGGGATCAGTAAGACACCAGATGCGGGGAGAAGGGAATGAGGTTTTATTTATAAACAAAACAAAACAGGCACGAGGGCCAACAAAAAACTTGGCCCAAAGGGTTGCAAAAAACAAACTAAGGTATGCTACACAGAGCTAAAAAACAAAGAATGCAAATGACAAAAAACAAAAGGCACTGGAAACTCCAGGCAAGAAGATCAAGAAAAATAAATAACAAGACTAAATATATATATACACAAGACGAGAGGCTAGGACAAGACTTGAAACTAGCTATGCAAGGGAACTTGACAACAAGAACTTGGCGAAACTTGAACATGCAACGAGACGCGACACACTGTCTGCCAGCCAACTTCCACCGCAACCAGATCAAGGCTTGGTAATCATGACACATGAAGCGCAACACCTGGAGAAAGAGAAACAAGAGGCATGGCAAGATCAAGACATGGACAGAGATTGGATGACATGACCTGCTCATTAAGAAAATGAGCGTGCTCAGCTTAAGTACCAATTAAGTATGCAGTTTGGAAGCAAGCATGAATGTTAAGAACAGAAAAGCACAGCAAGATCTTGAAATAGCAAAGCAGGAATCATGACAATAAACTCCCTGTCTAAATTAGTAGTATTAGTAATGTGCCTATCTAAGAATTACACCAACCCAGTGAGTGTTAGTAAATGTTAGTAACTTAAAAACAGTTAATTGTCAATTAAGCTTAGAGAGGCCCGAATCCAGCACAGCATGAAAGGAAGGGGAAATACCAAAGCCAACCAGAGCTCAGAAATGTGCAACAACGAAGGCACGGGGCGGAACGCAGACAAGCGGTGGAGTGGCATGGCAGACCTGGCGAAAACAAAAACATGGAAAAGTAAAAACATGGACATGGAATGTGAAATCCTGAAACAAGAAACTGTTAAAACCATGACTATGAACATGACTATGGAACATGAAACTATGAACTATGAAATCTTGAAACTGTTAAAACCATAAATGCTGTCCTGGCCAAAGGCCAGAACACAACATTTTTCTCTGAGGATATTCTCTCTGGCCCTGTATTGACTATGTAGTTGCTTACAAAGCTGCACAGAACAGCCTTGTTACCACTGACATTGAGATATTTTCTGTAGTTAGGAACCTTGGCGTTGCCTGTGATGATATGTATTGATCTGCTTGCTTGGATGCTGCCTCTTCTTTGTCTTTCCGGGTCTTTGATTGAGTGTGGATGATCATATCTATCAAATACTAACGCAATACAGTTGATGTTTTCCTTTTCCATTTTTGTAGTGATCTTCTTCCAGATATACTCGCCCAGGTCATTGCAAGTCTGAAAGACAGAGTCAGGGAGACTCTGTAGTAGAGCCATGCCATCGATAAGGTATGCAGATGGGTCAGAAACATTAGGCAACTGGTGTGTTTCCTCAACTACAGACTCAACCCTTTTTGCAAGGTCTGCTTTAGTGGTCTTCCGCATGGTTCCATCATCATGAAACAAACAGGGGGGAACAGCAGCAAGTTCATGGGACATCACAATCTCCATGGATACCTCTCTTTGCTTGGAGACAGCAAGTAAGCTTCGAAAGAGCACATCTGACTCCACGTGCACCTGTTTAGATGTACCGAATCCATCTGTTTTTTTCATATCTTTGAAGGTTGCACAGTGCTTCCTTTTATCAGGAGTCCAGAAGCTCTTCGTCCTAGATTTTGACAGGCGTTGTTTGATGAAGATGCCAGCCTGCTCAGCACCATCTTGGAGGAAACTTGAGCTCTTTAGCAGCTTTCTCAGATGCAACCTGACCACTTGCAATATTTATTAGTTCTTCAGGGATAGCGTCAAGATCAAAGGGGTTCTGCTTCTGCTCCACAGCTTCCACTATTCGCTGTATGTCTCTTTCATCCCTGTCCATTCTGGAGGCTCCACGTTCTTTGTGTGCAGTTGGGCCTTTTGCATCAGTATCACAAAGGTCTTGCATGGCATCCACATATGCTGTGGTCACATGCCTTGTCATCAACCACCTTGTGAGAGCCCCCTTACGTAATGTGAAGCTAACAACTCCGCCCTGACTCTTGCCTTCTCGGTTAATAGTCTGCTCCAGTGCCTGATCAGTCGCCACACAGTTGAAGTTGTGATGCTCTGACCGACCAACAAAAAATCCGCCTTCTTGCAGGAATTTGCATGCCTCCGGTTGTTCATGTTGAAGGGCTTTCATTTCTGCAACATAGACCGGCGCGTTCTTGGCATAATTGGATCTGCCAGCAGCTCTGAACTAAGGTATAACTTCACACATGCAATTCAGGTGAAGTTCAAAGTCTGCTTCACGCTCTGAAATAAGGATCCTCAGCAACAGATCAGCACCCTTGAGGAACATTAACCAGTATTGAAAGGTTGCTGATTGCTTTGTACCTTCATCAATGAACATCTGGATACTGTCGAGAATCCCAGTAAGGTCAGTCTCTACCTACCTCTTGAGCAGTGGCCTTGTCGTTCCCATGAAATGCATGTTGCATATCTTGTACGAGTTGCTCTTGTGCTCTAGTCATTGCACGTCTGCCTTTTTTTTCAAGCCATGCTTCCATGGATTTCCAGAAAAGTCTGAACAGAACCTCAGAAGCTAGCTTTATGCTCCTGATTCCTTTTGCCAGCTGTCGGGCTGTTCCCTCTGCGTAGACTTCTGACTTGGTGAGTATGTCAAAGAGTCCGCCATCACCATACAGCTTTCCCATGCTGGCAAGGTAAGCCATTGTGATATGCATACCTCCAAGTCTCATGGTGATCTTAACATGTAAGAGCTGCGTTTTGCTCCACAAGATCTCTTGTGCTTTGCTATAAATTGCTAGATCTGCAGTCACAAGAATATGATGTTGTCCCAGTTCTTCAGCTAGCTGTACAAGGCTTATCATAGCTGTATAAATTGTCAACAAATCAGAGGGTGATTCTCTTATGAATGGCATGTACAGTACACTGGCTACTGGAGAGGCTGTGCCGGATGTGAAGGCATTGAACGCAGACCATGCAGGAATATGCTGTTGATTCTCAGTTTGATTGCGAGACAGCTTCCATACCAGGTCTATGTCATCTGCTGCTTTGGAGACTGCTGTGTTTGAGTCTAGCATCTCAGTTTGGGGAATTACGGGTGGCTCAGGTCGCTTTGGCGGCTTGATGTACCTGTAACCAGAATCAAAATAACATAAGCCTCTGATCATTTGCATTAAATATCAACTAAGAAGACTAAACTTCACAAGGTCATACCCCTATCAAAATATGTACTGTGACTATGTGCATGAAAACAGAACAAATAAATTATTAAATAATCAAAACATACCTGAGAAGTTTATCTTCTTTAAAGTCAGGTGTGTCCAAGGTTGAGAGAGACCTCTCTGAAACTCGTGCTATGCATTTATCTGAAGTGGAGACAGGGCCTCTTCGGTGCACTACAGATGCCATAGAATGAGTTGTATGCTTCCCATCCAGAGTATCCTCATTTTGATCAAAGTTATCGATGGCTGCATCAACAATTCCATGTTCAGAGATTCCAGTGAGGCCCGTTGGGATGTATACACCACTCTCTGTACTTGATACCTGGTCTGCTGCCACAGATGTGAGGAAGCGCCGAACCTCTGTATAGGAAGCGCAGTGCCCCATTGCATTGAGCTCATCGATGAGTTTCTTGCTACCAAATTCATGATGAATCAAAATAGCAAGTCCCAGTGTGATTGGAGTATGGATGTGACAGCATTGTGCGATGAGATCATGGCAGAATGCAATGACACGCAAATTGTCCTTTAAAGTTGGTTCCTCGTCACAGGTCTTGTAATTGCTGTGGGCATTTCGTACAGCAACCGTATTGATACCAGTGAGACTAATTATGGATGTTTTCTATTCTGAAACAGTCAGCTACTGTATTATGGCTGTTCATGCAGTGCTCAGTGGGTCGATTAGGTAGCTAGACTCATATCTACTTGAATTAGGCCTGGACACTTTCTGGCCAGCTACTTCAATTAAGCTAGGTCTCTCTCCATCTAGCAAATTAGACAATTGATTTAGCAAGGTCTTTCCTCACCCTTTACACATCAAAAATATTTGCTATGATTTACCTGTCAGTTTATGAAGAACGCAGATGGAGATGGAGAAGCAGGATGCAGGATGGATTGCAGATGGAGCAAGGAGCAAAATGTTGTTCGACTTGAACCAGCTCTTGAATCAACTGACTTGCAGTTGAGCATCAAATGTGTGTAGCTTGGTTCTCTCTGCACTGTTGTTGAAGTTGCTTGTTTTATGACTAATGTCTTCTCAAGTTTAGGATATTTCATACATCACTACGTCTACTCTAGTGAACTTGTACATATTTCTATAATTGAAGTTAAAAAAAAAATAGAGGGGTGAGATACTTTTTAAAAAATGCTTTTTCTGATTGGGGCACATTATTTCCAAAAGTGAATTGTCTTAGCAGTAACAGTGAATTTGTGAACACCACATGAAGATGGAATGAAGATTTCATGAGAAGTCTTTAATTATCTTTTTTGTATTCTTTTTGGGACACCTCTTACCTTTTGTGAGATAACTCCACGAGCATACAAGCTACCAGTACACAATTAGTATTGCTGGATTCAGCAGAACCACAGCTTTCAAACAAGCTCTGATATGTGTTGTTATGGCTTTCCAATACAGAGTCAGTAAAAAGTAAAGAGGATATTCTACATAGATTTCCATTCTCGCCTATTGTAGGTGTGTGTTAAAATGACTATAACTCCTATTTGCATTCAGATATTTACATTCTGTCTTTTCTATAATGTGGAGGGATATCCTGGCTTCCAGAGTGCGAAGTTATAGACCCCCAGGTGCTTCCATAGTGAATCTACATGGGTTTATATGCTTCAATCACCAGGCGAACAGACTTCATTTTTTGTCTGTGGGTGTATAACAATATACTGTAGATCAATTTTACGACTTTTGCACTAAAATATTTTTATACAAGAATCCATTCGATGTGTGGGGGACCTTAGAGATGAGGAAAAACTAGGTTGTGTTACCTCCGGGAGGGGTATCTCAAAAACTAAAGCACTTTTTACCCTTTAGTCACAGGCCTACTAATTTATCCCATGACTCATACTCTTACTGTTGATTATTTTTCCCTCTAAGCAGCTTTCACATATTGATCGCCAACTGTTCACCACCAAAGACGAGATATCTTATTTTTTCCAAGTGTATGCATTTCTCGTTAGAGGGAATCAGTGGTGGCTACTCAACAGAAAGCCGGGAAGGCGGAACGCATGCATTAAAACTGATGATCAAATCTCATTCGTTTTCAGTCAGTTTCATTGATTAAACATTTGGTAACTCTTTGAACATTCAGTTATTTCAGACATGGCTAACTCTGCTTCTTTGAGGTAGCTAGCTGAAGTCAAGAAACAAAATGCTTCATTTGGATGTGAAATAATTTTTTAAAAGGATCATGAAGCACAGATTTGCTTAGCTGCTTTGCAGGACATGACAAATTAACGCAGATAATCCATAGTAGTTTATTTCATTTTGAAAAGAGTAGCCTATTTTGGCAAGTGAGAAAAAAATTTTTTCTCATTACTTACTGCCCTAAACATTGCTCCGAGAAGGAAGCTGCATGTTTAACTGTCAATGGATGATTGATATAATTGGGAAAACATGTTAAGACAATGATTGGAAAAGGGTCAATATTCACCTTTCAAGGGATATTTTCCGCTCCTCTAGTTTTCATTTTGGCAGCCGCCACTAGTGAAAATAAGGAAAAATGCTGCCAGTGGCGGTTGAGATTTTTAAAAAGAGCTGGCAGTCAATGTGTAGATATATGACTTCCAGTCCACTGAACTAGTTTTTGGCAAATATTTGAACCAACCAACTTCCCACTGTCCTCCTCGAAACTTAGCCATGGGTACACCTTAAGCCATGGGCGATAGAACTTGATTCTCTGACTAATGTG